>CM073529.1:5007500-10007500 GCA_037074615.1 Leucaena leucocephala
GAATTTATAACAGCAGCAATGCTTGAGTATGAATCTCTATCATCCACCGGTGGAGCTTGTTCTTGGCTTCTACCTCCCGCACGGGTCCGGAAATATGTCTCCACCACTCGCTCTGCAGAGCTTAAAGCTGAGGAAAAAGATGAAAGTGTTGCTCTGTGTGACTGTGTTCTTCGAAGCAGAAGTGATTGCAGCCTGCCATTATCCCCTGCGTCAAGATTACCCATATTGTTCCCCGTTAGATATCCTGCATCATCTGGGGACGCCTCGAGATTTTGCTCTCTCCGAATTGCTCGAGAAGTCAAAAACCTGTTCAGCAAGAAGCTTGTTCTCTCTGCTGTTTCACGCACGGTTTCAGGATCATGCGGGCGAACCAGACCCCGAGCAAGATCAACTCTTCCTCCGAGACGCCTAATCATCTCCTCCATGGGGTTTCCAGATGCACTTCTCTGAAAGGTTGGTCTTAAACTCTCAACACGCCTTCCATGGGGCCTGAGAGGGATTTTGAGAGTGGGATCTTCCTCAGGATCTTGAACATTGTTGTTTCCACGACCATAAATTGGGGTGACATTTTTGTATGAAACCTCACCCTTACAAACAGGACATTCCTTGGCTTCTGAATGCATATGTAGCCATCGATAGAGGCAAGGCCAACAAAACAAATGGCCACAGCAAGTCACAACAGGATCCTTGGCCAGGTCCAAGCAGATATTACAATCAAAAAAGCTCCCAGCATTGCCAATACCCTTTTCAACATCATCCTTCTTCTCTGATTCCTCATCCCCCGTTAAGCTGTTGTTGTTTTCACATGCTTTTTGTACCTCCCCTGATCTTAGGTCAGCTTCAACACTGTCCCGATCATCCTGCAGAGCAGTCCCAATGGCAGGGGTCTCCACAAATTGATTTAATTCCATCGAAATATTTTGGGATTCAGGCGGCGGGTTAACATGCCGCTGGGCATCGGGTGGGAGAAGAAGATTATGCGATCTCCATTGTAGTCGAGACCTATACCGACGAGCGTCACTAACTCGGCGAACAGGTTGCTCGGTCCAGTCATCCGCTGAGACCGCACGTTCGCTGGCTATGGAATCGGCCGGTGGCTCCGGAATGGGACCCAAATTCAAATCGAGGTTCATCGCATCAGGTGTCTGTTCCCCCATCACGAGGTGGATGCCCAAGACGGGAAAAAATTACTGTGAAGAATTTTGACGATCCAAGGCCAGGAAGAAAAGGGGATAACAGTGCTACAGAAGAAAATTTAGCGCAAAAGAAACCGGTATGCGAAGGCTCAACTTCATGCCGAAGTAGATCAATGAAGATAAATAACAAGAATCAATCGTGGGAAAGAGAACCCAAAAGAGGGGGCGAAATTCAATACCCCTAATAGGGATTAGATCGGCCATGGCTCATAAACCCTAAATTCATCACAAACACGAACGAGCGAAGGAAGGAATACCCAAGTTCGACTATGATCGAAGAAAAAGAGCCCAGTCTAATTGATGGAATGGAACTGAATTTGAAGGAATTGATATGAAACGATACAGGGGGATAGTATAAGAGGGTCAAATGTGTTGAAGGAGAGGGGATTTGGGGAAAAGCAGAAATCTTGAATGGATAACAAAGAAAGAATAGAGGTAAAGATAGAGAAACGCCTGAGTTGTGAGAGGTAAAGGGCGGTGCGGGAGGAGAGGTCGGAGGGAGAGAGAAGCTAGGTGGGAGAAGAGTCAAACATTGTATCATTCAAGAGGGAGAGGGGGGGGGGGGGGAGTTGAATGTTGAAGGAAAGAGAGGTGGGAAGGAAACGCCAGAGGCAGACGTGGTGGCAACGGAGAAGAGATGGAATGTTGCCTCTTATGCTCATGGACGGCTTTGATTGGGTTGCATACCATTGCTTTCACCACTTCGCCGCTTCCTCCCTCACTCACTTTCTTTGTCCCAGATAAGAAGGGACCATTTCCGCTCCAGTAATTTTCATCTATCTTCTACTTACCAAATCAAATATTAAAGATATGGCCCCACCAACACAATATTCAATTCAATTTTATATTTATACAATTAAAATTCAATCAATTTAATTTGGATTCAACCAACTTTCTTATCAGAAGTGGGGAGATATTTATATGTATTTTGTATGGGTTTATTTGTAAATGGACAAGGGCGAATAGATTATGAAGTAACTAGCGGGGTTGGATGAGAGTTGAAATTAAAGGGGATATAGCTGTATTTAAAGAAAAGATAAGGATTATTGAGTAAGGGACACATGGGCCTTTTCAGTTTCTGTTGGGTTCCATTCTCATTGCCTTCCCTGCTATTGGATCTGATCTCTCCCGTTCATGGGCCCATATAACCTTCTTTTACCGTTCACTCACCCAACGATCACTATTCATACCCGATAATGATCAACGAAATCACCGCCGCCATCTCTAATCTTGCTTAACATTCGTAATTTATACCTTTCATTTGGAGACGAATGTAGAGGCTACTTTAATCCTTTATAATAAGTAATAACTAATAACTATCTCCGTCATCAAAGGGCTGGCACCAGCTGGACTACATAATTAACCCTTCAATTTTTCTTTTCTTATCTCGTTGGTACGGCTCCGTGATTGTTTTAAAAATTAAAAAAATATATTTGCAATAAATAAGAGATTATTATAAACAAAATGAGAGTGTACATTGAGAAATAGTTCGTTTGGCAACAATGTAACATAAGTAAAATTCGACTTGCAGCCTAGTGTTTTTGTTCATCTATTTCATTTTAAATGCTTATAAAAATTGGTTGATGCCTTTTTAATAATTATAATACCACAGCTCAAAGCAACGATAAAATTAATCGACTCGTTAAGCTTGTGGAGGAAAATGAAAGTGTTAGTACACCCATTATTTCTCTCGCATTTTTTGCTTCCTTGTGATTGACCTACCTTTATTATTAAACTAAATAGTTGGGGATTGATCTACTTTAATTAAAGATTTTGAGTTTACAATTTAGGTATGTAGTAATATAATTGATAGGCTAGTCACCTAAAAATTCTTTTAATTTTAATTGAGACTCTTTGACATTGGATTTATTATTATAAAGTTATTTAAAAATGAAATTGCTCAAATGATCATGAATATGATTAAAACACACACAATTTTTTTACATGACCTTTTTATCTTCAAAATAAATTTAAACAGTAACATTACAGTACGATGAAGGGATAAGAACAGAGCCAAACGTCAAATGTACGAAGTCGAACCAATATGCATACGCGCGCGCGCGCGCATATGTATGGAGTCTTAACGTTCCCCACTATAAAAGACAAACTAGTTTAGGTATAATTAAGAAACTGAAGTTGTCGGCACCCAATCAGAAACCGTTCGCGCATCCAGATTGGCCATACCATGCCCGTTAATCAACTAATCACATCCTCCATCTCTTTTAGCTTCCATTGATTTCCTGCAATTGGATCTGATCTGTCCCCGGCTTCCCGTTAATGGACTGATATTACCCATATTTATCCTTGACCGAGCAAACGCCCGAAAGAAGGCTGTTTGGTTGCTGGCAAAATTGTTAGCAGTGGACCCTGCAGAAGACCCGCTCGTGGGAAACAGCTCTTGGTCTGATTGCAGAAGCCCCCGCTTCGCTTGAAGATTCTTGAAGTAGTTGTTATCAAACCTGTCGGGGGATGAATGGTCAAGGTTGTTCAGAGTAGACCCGTTTCCATTTTGTGGACAAATTTGCTGCAGAGTGGCCACGTAGGTCGTGTCCATTGTCGGATCGGGGCGGCCAGTTCCACTGAAGTTGAACAGTCGGTTGCCGAAGAATCGACCCTGGGCACGACCAAAAGTATGTGCACCTTCTCATCATATAATAGGGAATCAAATTAAATGAAGAATCAACAAGTTGACATGAACACATGAGGGTCGAGAACATACCCAAGATTAGGAAATGAATTAATACCAGACAATGCAACCACGTCATTTGTGTTTAAACCGACGGCGGAGAACTTGTTTGTGATGTTGGTGAGGCCTTCGAACGGGCTGGGAATAGAGGCATTAGCACCAGCTTGGTTGGCTGTTAGACCGTCCCTTCTGCCAAGCAGAACAGTCCACGAAGGAACTCCTGACCGCAAATGTATGTATGGCCTGTTTGATAGGATTTTAAAAGAAGGATTATGAAAAAAAAATACTTATGGACGTCTTATAGAAAAAGGCTTTTAGAGAAGAGTTTATAGAAAAAAAAATAGTTTTGAATAAATAAGTGTTTGGATAGTTATTTTTAGAATAATTTTTATATTGATAAATTACCAAAAAAAGTATGATTTGATTACAAGTAGGAGAGATGAGAGATGTAGATAAAAGAGAAGAGAGAGGAGAGAGGGTGTAAGAAAAAGTATGAGAGATGAAAGATGGTATAAGAAAAAGTAAGGATAAGATAGTAATTGGATAGTCCATAAGCTCTTTTACGGTTCAAAAAGCTAGTTTTAATAGTTTATTTAAAACCATGGTTTTAAACTATAGTTTTGTTTAAAAATATTTATGGACAAATATAGTTATTTATTTTTAAAAAAATTTAAACTAAGATTTAGATCAAAAATCCTTTTAAAACTATAATTTAAAATTTTACCAAACAGGCTTTGTATATGCTTTAGAAAGTAGACTAATTATATTTGTAAGAAATAAGCATATAATTTAAAAAGGAGACAGTAAATTTATGTATACCAAAGAGACAGAAGCTTCGGCGGCAAGAGCAAGAATATCAGCACAAGGAACAACAGCAGGGCATGAATTTTCTAGGGCGGTCTTAATGTTGTCAACGACGTCAGATCCTCTGACGGAATTGTTGTTGGGCGTTGCATTTTTCTCGCTCAGGGTAATGTTGCCACCCACATCCAAACAAAATGGAGCCGTCACATCCCTAGAGACGAAGGGACATTTTTCTCCCGGGTCTTTGTCAACTTTAATGATTTATTCTTCATTGGTTATTTACATACAAGTGCCCCCTTTAGCTGTGTAAATTATAATGGTTGCGGAAGTGGAGGGTGCGATCAGTGATTACTTTGCCGTCATATTTGACACTAAAAACGTTGTATTCATTCACTGTATTTTTAAGAGCAACCATCAACCCCAGCTTGTCGTCGTTTGCCATCATCGTATCAATATTTAAAGAGAAAATTCGGTGGCCCCTTAACTCTGGGTCCTTCTTTATTTCTCCTTCCACATATAATTATTCTCTGTTAGTCAAACTTATTTTATATGCTCATAAAAAATTGTTAAATAATGCTTAGTTCGTTTTTATTTAATCGCATTAGGAAAATAATTTGACTTAATATTGGATTAAGAAGGGAATAAATTAAAGAAGGCATTTTGGTACGTAATCCACTTGCTATTGTTTCCTGTGGATGTCATGCCAAGACCACAAGTGACGCTCCCACAGCTATAGGTGTGGGGCCTGTTCCATGGTCTTCGGTTTCAACAACTGAAGATGGCCGTTTTGTCTCTTTACTATAACAAAAGCCTCAAAATTAATGCAAAATTAACTGTCCCATCTGCCTAACTAATCCCTCTGCGCTCTCCTCCTGATTTCCAGACTCCGCCTATTTCTCGCGAACCTAACCAATGCTACTATTTTTATGCCTAATCTCCATGGCACTCCTCCCATCTGGAAACACTTTTACCTTTTTGTCCTTTTTGGCTCATTAAGCAACAATTATTTTGACAGGGAATGAATAATTGCAATATTTAATATTTATGTATTTAGCATTTTTTAAATATTCGACTATTTAATGTTGTCCAGCCCTAGAAAATCCCAGCTATTGAGATATGCTCTGGAGTCACACAGGCCAGTGTTGACTTGAGAGGCGTTCGGATGGGTAGGCTGGCCTACAGGCCAACTTTTTCTTCATGTGGGCGGGGCAGTTGGAATAATATGTCATTCCCTGCAAATCCGGGTCGGTGATTAACGTCCCAAAAGTGCCACTTTGAGACGTTAATCAGATTTTGAACAAACAAGATCGATAAAAACAAAATCTAGATATTTTCAAGAGAAAAACATCAGACAAGTATGAGGCCCATTCTTAGTCCCCAATGGTAAATAGAGAGTAAAGCCATCCTTAGCAGTTAGCACTTGCTCGCAGCTGATCAGTCAGTTTTTGACATATAAACACGTTTTGTTTTTTTTGTTTTTTTAAATATATAATAAGAACACATATTTTCAGCTTTTCATAATCCCATAGAACGAAAAATAAAAAAACAGGTAAAAGCTGTTGTTATTTCTTTAGAATATATTGCTATTTATTCTTGTTTGGAAAACAAAACAAATTTCTTAATCTTTTGCGGCAAGAAATTATTATAGGAAAAAGGAATCAAACAGGCCAGAATATCCATTATCTGTATCGGGACCATAACATTATGGATCACTCGTGCAGGATCCAAATTAAAACGTGACGATATCTGTTTGATGAACTGACAGTGCATGAGTAGTAATTCGTTTGCTTTGGATCCTGACTAACCTAAGGCCCAAGCCCAAATATTCGATCCGTTACGAGAATATTGAATCATGCACATTTTGCGGATGCATGGAAGATGCACCAGATGGATAAAAAAAGAACAAGCGTATAACTGAGCAAGCGTGTCTATATCGCGAGGTTGAAGGATTTGCTCCGAACGAGAAGATGAACGTGGGATGAGTTGTCAATAAGGTCGGACCAATATTTCCCTCCTCCAGTTAATAATTCTTATGAATGTAGAAATGAGGGACTGTATTTTTTTTATTTGATATTCTTTTTTTTTTGGGTACAGTAGAGGAGGTCCGTGAGGCCCAGCAGAGGGGATCCGTAAAAGCAAATCTGTTATATTCGCCTGCAGGCACGCTCATCGTATGAATATGTGATAATAGGGACAAAGGGTAATACACAAGCGTACGGTAGGCACTAGGCACAGCATTCAACGAGTGTGCGTTGCTTCCTTCCTGTCTCGTACAGTGATTTTGTTTTTATTGGTATATGGCATGGGACTGTATTCAACGGGGTTGGTCCGAGTGGTAAGCGGCTCGGTATCGTTTAAGCGAGGTCTTGAGTTCGAGCCTTGGCGAATGTAGAAAATCCCCGTTGGGAGACTCACTCACCACAGCCAGGTGCGCGACGCGGGTCGGATCCGGATGTAGTCGGGGCAAAACTCCGATGAATTGGGTGTGCAACCAAAAAAAAAAAAAAGGTCCAGTTTTTGTTATGGCGATGGGGTAACTTGTACAGGTGAGTGGTGAGTCCATTGTAATAACTTATTTACTACGCTAGCTATATCAACTTTTTAGATATTCACTTACTTAATATGACCATTCACGCTTCTCGACTCAACTGATCTTGAATCATTTGATCACCCCTTCGCTGTTACTACTCGTTATGTGATGTATGGATATGCATTCACAGAGAGAGAGAGAGAGAGTGGGAAAAGAAAAGAAGGAAGAACAAAGCCGAGGGCCAATAGTGTGGTGGGGTTGTTAAGGGAGACATGGGTCCCACCATCCTCCCTTCTTAATTCTTAATTTTTATTATTATAAACCATCCAACTCTCTCATGCCCTTTTTATTTTTATTTTCTTGTGCTGTGCGTAATTGTCCCTCTCCTCCGTTGATCCATCCTCCGTGGCATCCTCGTCCGTACTCTGTCGTCTTCCACAGCTTCATCCACTCCTCTCTCTCTCTCTCTCACCGTCTACCGCCTCATCCGGTCACTTTCTTCGCTCACAACGTGCCACTTCCTTCCCCAGCCCCTCGCTCGTGCCGTCTCTCGTCCATACAGACCTCCCCTTTCATTCTCTGGGGCAACAAATAAAAGTTAGAGACAAACCTACAGCCCCACAATACATATAGATGCACATATAGGTGCAGAGACAGAGTGTGCCTGTGTGTGTTTGAGCCGATAAAAAAGCATAAATTTCTTTCCTGGTCTTCGAGGGGCTGTGCGGGTGCTGCGACAGTGGATGGGTTTACCCTTCTCTCTCCGTCCCTATCTTGTCGTTTATTATTATTTTTATCATTATCGTCTGCCTCCTCAAATCGGAAGTGAAGTATCAGTTCTGGTCCTCAGCGTTTTAGTCTATTCGTGTTTTTGTGGTCTAAACCTTGTGCCATATCGGCAAATCCTATCTTGCACCGATGAGGATCCGCAAAAGTCAGCTCCTTTTCCCTTTTTCCTCCCTCTCCCCGGTTCCTCTCTCAGATCCCCACCCAATCAACCCCTCTCCGGTGGTGCAACTCGACGACGATATTGTTCTCCCTCCTAACCCTTCCCCTCCGTCTACCCTCTCAGATCATCCTCCGCCGCCTGATCAGCTACTCCCTCCGATCGTCAAGCCTGCCGACCTCTCCAATGATTCCTCCGGCGTCGCGGCTGTGGCCACGGACAGTGGAGCACACAGGCAGCCCGAAAATCAATATGGTTCGGTGAGTGAAACGTAGATATAGCGGTTCGATTTTTACTATTTCTATATTTGCGTTTTGAATTGGATTGGGTGGGCATGTACTAGTGCAGTTTTGTCCGATCTCGCATAAGCAAAGAGGGGTGGTTGCAGAAATTTGGATTGCTTTTTTTCCCCTTCCTCCCCCACAAAAAGGTAACTGTGCGTGTTTGATGTGATTTTGCAGGAGGAAGATCGGGGACGGCGAGGAGAGGCAGGAGAGAAGGGTCATGATACCAGGTAAGAATAAAAACAAAATAGTGATTCAACATCTAAATTAGAAAACTATCTTCTCTTCTCCTCTTTCATGAAATCTTTGGTTGTAGTAAAAAAGGTGAAAACATGGAGACCCATGACTTGATTTTACCCTTCGTCCCCACAAAAGATCTTTTTTTTTTATTAAAATGGAAAATAGCACGCACAGCGGAAAAATACTGTTAGTGGGAATACTGTGGAAGCTATTTTAATTTATAAAACTTTATCGGATGGATCCTTTATTCTTGGGCTCTAACTTGAGTGGCTACCGTATGCCTTGAGGTGCACACAGCCAAATGCTGGTCCCCATCCACATTACATCTTGTTTTTCTTTGTTACAACTTACACCCCACCTTTCTATTTCATTCTCTTCGGCCGTAAATTTTATGTATGTATGGTTCGTCTGGGTCTGCTTTGCTGGCAGGAAAGGTAGCATATCGGGTTCGCAAACAGACGCTGATCACGTCCTCTCACCCTCCAGTCCTTCTAATCAAGGTCGACATTCTTACTTCTCCATCAAACTTATACTGATGATAGTAATGCGTGTGTGTGTGTGTATATATATAATCTGTGGCTGGGTGGTCTTGGCAGATGAGAGATGGTGTGAGGGAGAGAAAGCGATTCCGTTGAAGAAACGAAGAGGCAGCTTCGAGAGGATAAAGGTGGAGGAGTACGAGGATAAGGTGACGCAGAATAATAACAAGAAGGAGAGAACTAGGATGAAGACGAAGATGAACAAGAAAGGCTCGAGGCAAAGCGAAGATGACGACGACGAAGACAAGGTGGTGGAAGAGAGGAGAGAAAGAGAAACGAAACGGGAGCGAAATGCCGGTAGGAAGAGGGCAAGGGGTAGTGCAGTCATGGAAGGGTCACGGTGCAGTCGTGTGAACGGAAGAGGGTGGAGGTGTTGTCAGCAAACACTTGTAGGTTACTCGCTGTGTGAGCATCACCTGGGCAAGGGACGCCTCAGGAGCATCGCTAGTGTCAAAACCCGGTCTCTTCCGGCCACCGCAACTTGTTCCCAGAAACCCGAGCCTCACCTAGTATCGCAAGTTTCAACTTCTTCGTCTTCTGTTCTAAAGCAAACGAGTGAGGCTGAACAAGACCAAGAGGAGGAGGAGAAGCCTGAAACAGTGGTGAAGAAGAGGATGAAGCTTGGGGTGGTGAAAGCGCGATCCATAAGCAGCCTGCTCGGACAAACCAGCACCCATGTTGCTGTTCTTGAGAATAACAAGTAAGGCGTGCAATAATATACAAAACCAAGTGATGAAAGCCATTATTTCATGCAAACAAGTTTACTATAGGACTTTGTATATCATCATCTGAGTGCAATTTGCTTCTAATTCGACTGAATTTCATCACCATGTGTTTACCATGTCTTCGTGTTTCTCTCCCTCCATATATATATTGTGTTGCTTTGTCTGGGTTATTTTTGTTTCGACCGACTCTCAGGAAGATATTATTATGTATTAGTAAAGCATTCGATTGAGAGAGTGAGAGGCACTGTTTGTTTTGCTGCTGCCGGGTGCAATATTTATTCATACAGGCACTCGATTAAATTATCCCGCGGATCTTCTCAGGAGACCGGATCGCGACCACTTGATTCATTTGAATAAGGAAAAAAACTAGTACGATTGTTTTTTTATTGAGCAGAGGGAGAAAAAAAGAACAATTCTGTCCGTTAGTTATCACGTGAAACGTATTTAGTTATAATAACAATGCAAACGTATTAATGAGGATGAAGATGTGATCACGATAATATATTTATTTTTATCGTTTCGTCGTCAAGTCACCTACGGCTATACATGGTTTCCGCCGTACATTTGCACGCCTTTCATTTACATACGGTTATATACACAACATAAACAAAGCATATTATGATGGGTAGTTTAAATGTGTTATTCTTAACCATGAATTTGCAGTTTCATAAATCCTTCCATGCATAGGGTCATAACCCCATTTGTTTTCTTCAGTAATAATTTCGTCGTTTTTCGTAATTATGATATTTTATATATAGATACCGCACGTGGATTTGTCCATATGCGGAGGGTTTAAATCAGCTTCGTTTCCTTTTCGAATAACAGTCATAAATATATTTATAAGTTGAAAATGAGATTTTAAGATAAAAGAATACAAATGGAGGCAATGCGGGGATATTATAACTGGTTTTGGTGTTGTTGGTGTACAGTTCTGATACTTGTCATGGAGTGGTTAAGTTTGAGAGGAGGGCGGGGTTTTGATTTGGATGGATCGAGCCCCTTCTCTTGCTTTCTGCTTTAGGATGACATGACCTACATACGCTTCTTCCGGTTGGTGCCACGCACTGCGCTCCTCATGTCATGTATGTACCCAATAATTTGTTATCTTCTCAGAAACAGTAACCACGTTATAACGGCTTCTTGGATTGCAAACGACAATGGCTTCCCATGGCCTGTGTTTATATTTTCTATGCAAAATGAAGAGTTGTGCCATGATTGCTCGTCCAGAGAACTTTAAATACTAGATGAGACGTGATTATGCTTAAAGCAATAAAGAAGATTAACTTTGGTGGTCGGAGCAACAAGGTAAAGTTGCGTTTGGACTTTGAAAAAGCCATTGCAACACAAGGAAGGAGAGAGCGCTGTCCCCAATAATGTCCATTGACTAATGATTAAGTCCAATTATATCACGCAAGGTTATGAATTCGCGGAGATTACTGAATCAGCGAGAGGTGCGTCCTTTCGCAGCAGTTTCTGAAAGAAAGGGGAGGATGAGGACGGGATCAATGGGCATGGGTCAATTCGTGCATAGGGCAGGGTAGACCCCTACGCATGAGCAGCTTGTGCAGAAGCAAATTCTCTTCTATCCGACTGCAGAATTTTCTACCTTTCATAATCAAATAAAGATGTGGTGTTTGGTCAATGTTCTTTTGATGGCATATACTAGTAGCTAGCGTGGGATCCAATTTTCACCATGATGTGTGTAGAGTAGTTTCCTTGCCCGTGTTTCTTCTCTCTTTTCCACCTTTCGAGAAAGATAATTAGCTCAAAGAGGAGAAACATCCTCGTGAGTGTCTTGCCTTTATTAAGAATTATTATAACTTCCCGTGAAATTCCATTGGCTCGTCAAGTTTTGGTACACGGCTGAAAAGTCAATGCGCTCAATCTGTCTAACCTCTCTAGGATATAAACATGGGTGAATGGAGTACTATTCTGTCACTTTCGAAAGCTTGTCTTTGGAACCTGCTTTTACAGACTTTTTTTGGCACAGCGAGGCCTTGGTGGGTAGGTTTGGGGATGACAGCTAACAAGAATTTCCTTGTCTCATTTTTGGGCACTGACGTGGTTCTCATGTATGTGCAAATCCCCAAATCCCAGCTTGGTTGCAAAAGCTCCACCCCACACACTACACCGACCCTATTGATTAATTACTCGTTAAGTTCCTTTGGTTTCCTTTATATATATTCGCGCGCGCGTCTATAAATTTCACTAGATCTTCGCCTCGTAATAAGTACTGGTGCAAAATAAGAAAGGGAAAGCGAACCCTATTATATTTAACAAGATGTTTTGATACAAAATTGAGGCAGGTTGTGTGTGGGGGTGGGGGGGGGGGTTTGGTTTAATTTTTGGAGAATAGGTAATAAAGAAAATTAATTATAATGTATTTCTGAGAATATATTTTATATAAAAAATAATTTAAAAAAAATAAATATTCATATGGTCATTATCATAGTGATTTTTTTTATAGATAAATTATAAAAAATGATAGGAGTTAAAATGATAATTATATAAATTGGTAATATGACAAAAATATCATAGAGGTAACAGTATATTTTACATGTTTATAATATAAAAAAATATCACAGGTAACAAGTGTTTGACTACTTTTGGACCAAAACCATGTATTTTTTGATGTCTAAGCAGACAAACTTTAAAGGAAGCAAATGTGTTATAAATAGGTCTATTGCACCCATGGCTCCGTCCACTTCCGAACCATTGATGTGCTTTTCGTCTATATGCGTATAGATATGTTAAAATAAAAGAAAAGGGAGGGTGGGGGGAGAACATATTCTTCTTGGTTGAAAATGAAAATTCAGTTTTTGTAAAGTTGCAACTATTTTGTCCTTTTTGGGTAAAAAATAAGACTATAGTGATTTAGGAACAAAGGTAACGGATTGTTCAAGATAGGGATTGTTGAGATGGAGACCCTAACGCGGCACTTTGTATACAAACCACAGGATGGTTCATTCATGGATGGATCTACGGGAAATAACAAAACCTGCTAATATACATAGAAAGTCATCGTTGAGCAAGTAATCTTGATGAGATCCTTGTAATAACAAAAATGAGAAAGGTTGTGTGTTGCTGGGGTTGAAATAAGTAGATAAGACCCCTGTGATGAAGTACGTCGCAACCAATTAGGAAAAAAGATAATAAGAGAAACTCGGTAGCCAGGCAGCTAAAGAAAAGTAGAATTGTTTATGGGGAAAGAGAAAAGGAAGCATATATAAACAAGGTACGTGGACAGGCAATAGTTGAAATGGATGGGGTGTTTAGTTTGAGGTGCGGATGATTGGTGAAGAGGAACTTTACGGTGGTTTGGCAATATGCAAGAAGAGCACTAAGAGCTGAGAAAAGGCATGAGAGTGGCCCAAACAGCAAAGCCAGATTATTCAATATTCAATGGCATGTGGCAAGACGCCCCACCAATCAAACACGCCCAATTACGAACCCATATGCCATATCTCAATATTCAATGGCATGTGGCAAGAGCCACAAGGGGATAGAATTGTTGGTCTCTCATGATACAATTCACCTTCACAATCACAGTCATTTGATAATTCATTTCATCTTCGGCCACCGGTGGACACCCCCCCTGCGGGGCCACCTGCAGGCCGACGCTTAAATGGCCGTATCATACATGTTTACATACATTATACGATCTGGTTGTATAAATACGATTGCTTCAAAAATATAGGATTTAGAAACTGTGGGTCTGTGGATTCAGATATACATATAAGGAGGCAGAAAGTACGTTATAATTATTGACGATGGGTTGTTTCTCACGGAACTAACAGCCTGTAATGTGATGAAGAAGGAAAGGAGTTGAAGACGATTACGGCGCCCAAATGATAAACGGTGATTTATGGCGATGATAATAGGGAGACCTGATGAATGGCATGATTAGAACACATTATGGCGTCGTTAAGATCTCTGGATGACTCGATGCACATATATAAGTGGAACTTTTGGATGAGAGAGTGATCGAGGGGAGAGAGATATGGGGATGGGGCCCTAATCATTAGGTGGGGTTGATGGGAAATGTTGAAGCAGTATTAATTTCTAGGTTTGGATTGTACTCGTCAACTTATTAATTTTGCATCTGTCTTTGTCCTGCTTCTTACCTGGGTTAAACTTCTCCAAATATACCCTGCCACTATTACTCCCTCCGCCTTACGCGTCACAATATTCCAAATTCTGTATTGCTTTGGTTGCTGGCAGCGATTCAAATCAGCTACTCCCAGTAGACGTGCATGGTCCGGTGTCGTTTTGATGATCTCAGAGCCTGGGGATAGTCTTTCCTTTTTACCGTTTTTCTTGGGTTTTAAAATTTTAACGGTAGAATGAGATGCATGGCGAATGGATTTTTAAATGGCTGAAATTTGTGGGGTGAGTGAGGCATAGCAGAAGCCTCTTCAAACTGGACAATGCAAACGCCAATACATGCGCCGGTGCTCCTTCTTGTTATTCCATTAAACGCCAAAAGATTGCGCTCAATTTGGTTTTATCCGGTTATAGTATTGCAGAAATTTAATGATTCTGCAATATATATATATATATATATATATATATATATATATATATATATATTCACCCGCTAACTTTGAAGCTTGACCGGCGTCCAAATACAAACAAAAGAAAGTATTACTTTTTGCCTTGGCACAGGCTTGTAGTAGTTAAGACCAAATCAATGAAAAGCCACCAAGTTTCCTTCGACGCGCTGTGTGTGTGTATTTTATTCTCTCACAAGGTAGCAACGTTTCAATCTTCAAATTTCTCGTAAGCTACACTCATTATCACATAATTTAATTAATCGCATCTTCTTGTACCTTTACTCACTATTAGCAAGATAGCAACAGTGAAAAAAGTATTCACAAAAGGCCAAGTCAAAATTTGCATACCAACTGCTAGAACGATGACCATGCAGATCTAGGAGGGTCAGCTACTGTTGAAAAAACGAGAAAATGGAGAAGGGTCTCTCCGTTTAATGCACATACTAGTTTCCAATCGACCTCCAACTATCTGATAAAATCGTGTGGTTAAATTAGTAGTACATCATGTGAAGGCGACAGTTTTTTTTTTTTTTTGCATCGACGAAACTCGATCGTCACCACATTTTCTCTGTATGCACACAATGTTCATTCAAACCCGATGTATACTTGAAAAACTGAACGCCCGGCCCTTTTCACCAGCCTGTATTATATTAGAGGCAGCAGGATACGTACTTCTTCCAGCATGAACGATCTTTGCCGTATCTTTCCTGCAAGATTGCAAATAATTAAATGCAGCATGACACGAGCTCTCTAAGCCATTTACTCTCACCGCTCACTTCAGTTTCCTTAACTAATAGTTAGTGTTTTTCTCCTATTGAATGTTCTTGTAGATGAACAGATTGCTGTGAAATATAATGGAAATTATATATAAAGACGCATGCGTCTGTTCAACTTACTGAGTCTGGCTTGGAGACCTTGTGTTTTACGGCTTTCTGGCCTGGTTCCGCAAAAGAACTCGTCCTCCCTCCATTTAAGAATGAAGACGAGTTCAATCTACTTTGTTGGGGCGCATTGTACGAATTACAGCTTGGCCAATTCACAAAAACGAGTGGTTCTTTGACTTGTCCAGAATTGCTCGTCATCGTTCTACTAGTGCCTTTCGATTCAGCTAGACTTCTGGCTTCCGCATACGACCTTGCCAAGTCTATTGAAAAACAAGCTTCGCTAAATTGGTAACTTGGAGGCGTGCTAACATCAGAACGTGGAGTCAATTTATCATGAAGCGGTGTTCTTCCCTCTAAGTTATTTTCAGCAGGACTTAGTTCTGTTAGCTGCAACTCAGCACTTGACATCCTACTTTGTCTTGGACTGGAAACCCTCTTATCCCATCCAATAACCTTACTCTCATTGTTCCCTCCAATTTGCTGGGCCATCAAATTCAAGATCTCTGAGCCTATACTGTTATCACCCACACCTCCGTTATTGGACTTCATATGGGTCACTTGAGGACTCCCAATTTTCCTCAACAAAGTGTTGGACTGGGAGAAAGAAGGGTGGTGAAGAGACTGGGGCTCTAAACTCTGAACAGTGCAAGCCAAATGCATGTCGAATTCACACGAGTTGCACCGATATAGCCACCCGTTATAACTGGTCTTCTTGCACATATCACAGAAGAAGTCGTAAGGAGGTGAAAATTCGAGCTTGAGTTTGTGAGGATGGTTGGGGATTGAGAGAGAAAGAGGGAGGGCGAGACAGAATGTATGGAAGTAGACGCCGCATTCAGCACAGTGGTAGCAGAAGGCGGTGACATGGTGGCCACAGGCGAGGCACTTGGCGGTGCCTTTGGTGGCAACAGGGGGTGATCGTAGAACGAGGAGGACCAGGTCGTGAGAAGAATGAGCAGGGTGCTGAGTGATAATGGGCAATTTGTAGCAGAAATAGTGAAGGCAAAAGGAACAGGATTTACAGCCATAATAACTCTTACCAGAAGTAATGTTGAGCTTGCAGCCAGAGCAGGTAGAGTTTGAGGAGGTTGGGGGTGAAGTGGTTAATACCAGAGGATGCGGATGACTAAAGTGGAAGACATTGAGATGCGTCGCTGGCGATTCCATCTTCTCTTTTTAGTGAAAGTAATTAAACCTGCATTTATATATAGAGTGCAGGAGGCTTGTCCTTTTGTGACTGTTGAGTGGAATATGAATGGAAGGCTGTGGGGGGTATCGATCTCCACATGTCTGATAAAGCTAAGAGGGTGCCAGTTCTTGGGATTCTCGGATGTTTTGGTTCATTCGTCAAACCAACATATAATAATTCGGCAGCGAGGATGGAGGAGTGTACGGAAGGCTAAAGGAGGAGCTGTCTTTAGAAAGATCCCCACGTTCTCAGCCGGCCAATGCATATTCTCAATGCTACTGGTAGATCTATACTGTTGGCTGTAAGTGATTTAAGATCATTAGTTTACTATGGAGATGAGATCTAAGTCACACAAGTGAATGAGAGCATATTTCATTATTCGTTGGAGGCGATAACTCGTGGACTACGAGGAAAGATGTGGGTTTCTTGGGGCAAGCACGATTGCATGGGGTCCATTAATCTCAATTTGGCAATATTTTCGCTAAACTTGGCATTAGTTAGGCAATTAACAAAGTCTGCTCTTGTGTTCTCCGAAGCCTTCAACCAATATATTAGCTAATGAGGTTGGCTGAATCATGTAAATTTTCAAATATTTCTTTTGTGATGTTAATTTTATAAGCTACTACGACGAAGAAGAATTTTTCAAAAAATAATAAAATAATAAAATTTCGACTCAGTTAATCTATAGCGGTATAAAAATTAAAGCATAAGTTTGTGAAAAAAATATTTTCCTTCCAAAATTACATTTGATCTCTTTTTATAAGCAAATTGAGGGAATACATTTTCACATTAGATGAACTACATTAACAGGAATATTTTTTTTGGTTTGCCATTAACAAGAAGAATTACTGTTTAGCTAAAAATGCAATCATATACATTCGCTTTTGATTGTAATCCTTTAATCAACATCAACAATCTCGTCCTCCCTACATGTTTCATGTCACCATTCTTGTTAGCAGCCCAACTATTATATTGTTTTATATAATCGTATTCATCCATTCGTTATATAGTTAATTTTTTTTAAAAAAGATTAATAAAATTAAATAAATCATTTAATTACAATCAAATACAATTTCTTAAGACAAAATTTATATAATATACTTTTTAATTTACCTAAACTAGTTAGCTAACTCTTATATTAATCATGATTAATTAATTTATCTAAAAAAATTAATTAGAGGAGAAGTATAAAATAAAAGATATTGAAATGCTCGTAACAAAGGTCGTATTTAGAATTTTTTGTTTGGTTGCCCCTGTTCACCGGAGTTTTACCCAGACTACATCTGAATTCGACCCGCATCGCTAGGGGTGGTAATGCGGGCTAACCCGCCGAAAACGGGTTGGCCCGCCGCGGGTTGGGGGGGAGGCGGGCTGGTTTTAACCGGCCCGCCTCCAGGCGGGTTGGGGAAACCCCAACCCGAGACCGCCATGGCGGGTTGGCGGGCTAGCCCGCCAACCCGCCAGTTTTTTTGTTTTTTTTTTTAATTTTTTATATATAATTTTTTAATTTTTTTCAACTTTTTTTTTTTAAATTACATATGTCAATATTAATTAGATTCGAATCATGTCTTAAGTCGTCAAAATATTTATTTAATCAATTTTGTCACTATCTATAGATAAATCTATCACAAAGAAAATTATAATAAAATAAAATAAATATATATAAAGAAAGAAATGACATAAAGTTAATATAAATTAAGTATAATGTCTCTTGTTTAACTAAGGCTCTCAAATTAGTAAGGTATAAATGTGTAATATAAATAAATAAAAAAAAAAGCGGGCTAACCCGCCAACCCGGCGGGTTAGCCCGCCGCGGGTGCGGGCTTGGCTGGTGCGGGTCAAAAAGACCCGCATCAAAGTGGGTTGCAATTTTTACAACCCAACCCGCCAGTTTTTGGCGGGTTGGCCCAACCCAAATTACCAGCCCTACGCATCGCGCACCTGGTTATGGTGGGTGAGTCTTCTAACGGGAGTTTTTTACGTACGCCAAAGCTCGAACTTGAGATTTCGTTTAAGCGATACCGAGCTGCTTATCACTCGGACTAACTCGAGAAATTGCTGCTCAGTGTATGGCTGCTTAATTAGTATTTTGTTGATACGCTAACAGCCCAATGAATGGCCCAACCCATCCCTTTGTGACTGTCATTTTCCATCCCACTTTAACCCACGGTCTCATGTGTTGGACTCCATTTTCTGACTTTCTCATTAAATTTTCACTGCGAAGGAAAGTCACAATTCTATTCCTTTCAATTTGAATTTATACAAAGAAGGTTTAGACAAAGTATTTTTTATTTTTAGATAGAATTATTTTCTTGTAATTTTAGTCGTGAAACTTAATATTCCGCTGTAATTGACAATTCGTCCTACTCAATATTAGTATTATTTAAGAAGAAATAAAATTTTGTCTTATTTTTAAATTATGGGTGAGTACAACTCCTCTTTTAAAAATTGACTAAAAAAATTTGATTATATTTATGTGGATGCTAACGCTCAAAACAGCCCTTTTCTTTTTTAATGTCAACAAGTCTTACTCAAGGGCAATTTGATACTATATATGGAAATTTTGTTTTCTCCCACCCTATTATATATTGATTATAGTGGTACGATATTAATGAATGACTGCATTTAGGTCATGTTGATGTTCACCTGTAATATGTAACATATGCTAACGTTGACCTAATGGGATGGTTGCAACATATGGAAATATTCTGCTGAAAAAATCATCAAAATAAAAATGTGCTGATATATATATATACGAGCTAGTTTAGTAAAATTATCAGCGCCTAAAGCGTCGAACGTCATCACTACCGGCCAAGATGGGGAAAATGTTTGTCACTTTTCTTGAAATTTAAATAAAGCTCAAAGTTTTATTTTTCTTTGACAAGGGAATTGGACTTAATGTATTTTTAAAGTTGAACTTAATTTAATTGTTTGGGACCAAAATATGAGTTGTTATTAAATTTAATGAAATGTTCACTGTTATATGTTATTTAATGGTATGAGCTGTTGTTAGCTGCCACGCCTAATGTTTCATGTTTTCATATTATAAGTAAGGGTTTATTTAACATAATTAATTTTTTTTTTATGTTTATTAAGATTATTAGCGAGATTAAACCTATAATTTTTTTTATAAAAAAATTAAATAAAAAAGTTGAATATCACTGAGTTATGATTATGTAGGAGGAGGGGACATTCTGTCACTATCAACACACTTTTTTAATTACTTGTTTGCCCTATAAATCACATTATAACAACCCATTACTCAATTATTATCTTTTCAAAACAAAAGCTCTTCATCGTTGTTCCTATCAATTTTCAGCGGGATATGGTGTTTCAAAGAACGCCTCCTTTGGAAACTTTCTACACAGGAAAAGCTTAGACGCGCCAATAATTAGGATCAGGTCTTACCTAATATTTGTCCGCTTAAACGAAAGGAAAGCGAAAGCAGGGGCGGCTATATTTTGTGTTCATCCAAACCCAACAACCTCTCAAACAATTCCCTCTTTTGTTATATGGATTCCCCTTTCTTTGAATCCGTTGACTTGGTCCACCACACCTTCTTCATTCTTGCTTCAACAGTTTATTCCACAAGCATGTTGTCCCTAACCCAAGTAGTAAGCATCATGACTGTAAGACAAATCCAACTGACAAGTTCACGTATTACTTGTGTATTTGGATAAACTTAAAAAAAATTATTAAAAAAAATTAAATAGTTTTTAGATAAGAGTCTATAAAAAAATAGGTCTGAATAAATAAATATTTAGATAATTATTTTTATAATAATTTTTGTAATTAGTAAATTACTAAAAATGGTAGGAGATGAAAATAATAAAAAAAAAACATCGCAGCCTGGGTTACTCTTTCACTGTTCATCCTCTCATTTCTCTTCTTTTTTCGATGACAGATGGAGGGTGATGAAGCTGGCGATGGACGGAGGGCAACGACAGACGAAAGTGACCGACAAAGGTGAGGACAGAGAGACGCTACCCACAGCTTGCAGCGACTGACGACTCACAAACGGCGACCCAAGGTGAGTAACGATGGCAAGCGGCGACCGACAACCCACGGCTTGCAACGACTCACAAGTGGCAATGGCGACACGGAGGGGAGAAACATAGTGACGCCAACGTGAAGGAGAAGAAGAGGAGAAAGTAGGGAAAAATAGGGGCAAAATAATAAATAGATAGTCTATAAGCTCTTTTATTGTTCTAAAAGCTAGTTATACCAGTTTATCTGAAACTATAATTTTAAACTATATTTTTTTAGAATTAGACAAATATAATTGTTTATTTTAATTTTTTTAAATTAAAATTTTAGTTAATTTTTTTTTTAAAAATCATAGTTTATTCTAAAGAGGCCTAAAGTCTCCAACGCGGTTTGGTGGACCTCAATACTTTATTAATTTAAGTAATTTTCATAAAGAATAAAGAACCATTCATGATCCCGTGTCCTAAAAGAATAATAACCTTTTTCTCATGTTACCTTTAGTAGGGCCTACAAGAATTTTGTGTTCACACAGATACCAACTGCAGTTTTTTATTTTTTATTGCATTAAAATTTTATTCTAACTATATCTAAATTTATTTCACGTCATACACTTAACTATAATGGGAGTCTCTTCACAAATTTTTTTTTCATACGGTAAGATATTATAACTCAATACTTCGAATGGGCCCTACCCAGGCTCTCGAAGAAATAGCGTCGAAAATCACCTTGTTCTTCCACCGTTGAATGACATGAAAATGAACACGATGGCATTGAGGAGGAAGCTGCAATATAATAAGACTGGTCACTTTTGATCACCTGATCTTACCTACCAATAATATATATGTCAGTTCACACAGACAAGGAAGATGAGTAAGCCTTTTGTTCTTGCCTTTCAATCTCCCTTAGAGCTTCAACAACCCCTGTTTGAGGCCATTCTTGGCTGTTTCATGAGTAGAAATAATGTTCCATACGTCTCAATTGCTAGCAGTGATCTTCAATATTATTGCCCTTGTTCAAGTTAGCTGCTTTTCTTTCAACTTCCCAAGCTTCCAGCCCGATGAACCAAATTTAATTTTGAGCAAGAACTCAAAAATATACCTGGATGCCATCCAAGTAACCCCTGATATTCGTGGTACGATAGAAGATTATTCTGGCCGAGCTTTCTACAGAAGGCCATACAGATTATGGAGCAAGAGCGAAAACCGAACTGCTGAGTTTAATACCACCTTCGTGTTCAAGATCCGCAATCAAACTTCCCCAGGGGGTGAAGGCTTGGCCTTTATATTAACTGGAGATACCAATCTTCCAGAAAACAGTGCCGGAGAATGGCTTGGAATCGTAAATGCTACAACCAATGGCACTTCTCAACCTGCGATTTTGGCAGTGGAGTTCGACACGAGACAGAACTCCGAGGAAGATGGCCCCGACAACCATCTTGGTGTCAACATCAATAGTATCAACTCCATGATGCACGTTTCATTACCAGACTTGGGGATTACTATTGCATCGGATATAGAGGTCATGATCACTGTTCAGTATGCGAAAGATGTAATATCTGTTTTTGGTTCCATGAATAGAAGTGCAGATATGAAGACTCTGCTAATTTCTCCACCTCTCAATCTATCTTCATATCTACCAGAAGAGATTTTCTTGGGTTTCTCAGCTTCAACAAGTAACTATACAGAGCTGAACTGTGTAAGAGCTTGGGAATTCCACGGCACCCGAATTGCAGGTGATGGCCCAGAGCTGTTGTGGGTTTGGATCACATTTCCTGCAGTGATAGTCATCTTATTCTTAGGTGGGGTGATATTTTTCTTGCTTTGGCAAAGGAAACGCCGTATGGAGATGTCAGATGAAGCATACCCGAGAATAGAGGATCAGATTCAACACAGCTCTATGGCCCCGAAGAAATTCCGACTAGGAGAAATAAAAAAAGCAACAGGCAGATTCAGTCCTCAAAACATGCTTGGGGAAGGAGGTTTTGGAACTGTCTACAAGGGGTTGTTGGGAGGCAAGGAGGTAGCTGTGAAAAGAGTCTCCAAGGATTCACATCAAGGCAAAAAAGAGTTCGTAACAGAAGTGACAATAATAGGAAGCCTTCATCATAGGAATCTCGTAAAATTGATCGGGTGGTGCTATGAGAGTCGAGAACTCCTCCTTGTCTACGAGTTCATGCCTAATGGGAGTCTAGACAAGTACCTATATGATGATGAGAAGCATGGCTCCAAAGATGGATCAATACTAAGCTGGAAAACAAGACACAATGCGATATACGAGGTGGCTCAGGCACTAGACTACCTGCATAACGGATGTGAGAAAAAGGTGCTTCATAGAGACATAAAAGCCAGCAACATATTATTGGACTCAGACTTCACAGCCAAGTTAGGAGACTTTGGATTGGCTCGTACTATTCAAAAGAGAGACGAAACTCACCACTCGACAAGAGCAATTGCAGGAACACCTGGCTACATGGCTCCAGAAACATTCCTTACAGGGAGGGCAACCCTGGAGACAGATGTGTATGCATTTGGCATTGTTGTGTTAGAAGTTGTGTGTGGGATGAGACGGGGGAATCTGGATTCTCAGGAGGATGAGTATAAGAATAACATTGTGCACTGGGTGTGGGAGCTTTACGGGAGGGGAAGATTACTAGCTGCCGTTGATAGTAGAATCATAAAAGAAATAGAAAAGGAGAAGGTGCAAGATGTGCTTGTTCTAGGTTTGGCGTGTTGTCATCCAAACCCACACCACAGGCCTTCCATGAGGACCGTTATGCAGGTTCTTACAGGGGAAGTAGCTCCACCAGAAGTACCCAAGCAAAGACCTGCTTTTGTGTGGCCTGCCTTGCCTCCTTCCTTCGCCCTTGACGGGGATACCTCTACCACAGGAACCCAACTCGATCCCTTCTTAGCCGACTTAGAGGTCACTGCCAGATGATTTTAAATAATTGATTTGTTTTGTAGAGTTGATGATTAATATGATCCCAAGTGGTTTGGGTGATTCTTGTATCGTCTGCTATTTCTTCTTGTGCATGATTTGGTTTATCAAATTTTGAATCATAAATTATAGAATTCAATTTTGTAAACAAAGGGAGAAACCTTAAAAAACTAGTGTACGAATAAACTACTAAATTTTAGATATGTTATATTGTCAGCAATATCATAATTCCTAACATATAATCTTGGCTTTCAGTTAAGGAGGCATGGTAAGGGAGACATAAAAAAATTCGCCTCATTCTCGTCCAACCAGATTTCTAATTAGTTACTGCGGTTTTTCTCCCCGCTATAGCGTTGTTTCTGAAATAGAGAAATCAAACGATGAAAATTATCACGAGAAAACGGTCGCTTGACATTCACTTGATTCTCATGATTTCATATCCACCGAACGTTGCTCTGATTCTCAGCTTCCTCGAGACTTTCTAGTTTTTGAAGATCAATTTCGTTTGAATCACAGCGAGTTCCGTTGAATTGACAATGCTTTGAATGGAGGCAGCTGCTCATCACTCTTACGACAACGGAGAAATTTCAGCCACGGATGTTACTATTTTTCACGTGATGGCCAGCTGATTTTGAAAATTATGGGTTGAATGTAGATGCCGTAAAGATACTGCTCAACACAGATAGGCAGACTGCATTCTCGCATAAGGTTCTTCAGGTTACAACTTCCGGATACAAATCTTCAGATTTTCATAGTGCTGCAACCAACAAGATTTTCATCACTATGGAGGATCTTGTATCTGCATTATAAAGGAAAAGTAACGGTTAATTATAATAAAAGCCCAGGATAATTTGCCTGGTCTTCAGATGGGACTGAACTAACGATGAATACAATAACTGTGGTACTAAATCGTCGAATCCCAAAAGCAAAATGCTAAGCATAATTATTCAAATCAAATATGCTCTTATGGTTCATGATATGCAATGATTGACTCACCTTGTCATGACTGCATATCATCATCCAGCGTATAGGCATGAATATCAGAGGGACTTGTGCCCTGCCTAACAAGAACCATCAGGATAAATTCAAAAATCATGAGCAAGAGGTTTGAGAATTCAATGAGACGGGATAAAAAAAAAAGATCAGAAGTCAAGAAGCATCTCTCAGCAGATATGATCATGTTCTCGATGAGAAAAATCATAAAAATGAACGTGTAGAGGCAAGTAAAGGTGGCGGTTGAAATTCATCCAAGGATTATAAATATTTTTCAATCCTAACTTATGCATTTGAATAATACCAAAAATCGCAGAGCAGAATAGCTTGATACCATTTCCTGTCCTTAACCTAAGCCAAGTGTTAGTAGTTTTTGAAGAACTCGATAATTTTCTTCCTTGAAATGAGACAATGCAAAAGATGGAAATTACGTGAAGAAATTTAAGACAAGTGTTGAAAATACCTTTTGTTAACGGTGCCATAATGGAATTTGAGCTTTCCAGACTTAATATCCTCAGCATACTGCATCCATGAGATAAGACCATAAGACAAATTGAGCAGTCAAATACTCAAATAGCCCAATAACAACCACAAAATATAATGCATATTCAGCTAACTGAATCATACCATACTTAAGGTAACCACCATTGATGAAAATGACAGAGAATCAAAAGGTATATCATCAAGCGAGAAAAGCCCGCATTCTGATGATTCTGGACCTGGGGAAAAGTGAGGCTTCTTTAGCTTAGCTAAGAAGATTATATAAATCTGCTTGAAACATGTATTAATCAGGGCCAAAATTCTTTAGCTAGATAAGAAAATGATGAATAAATAAGTATTAAAAATAAAATTTAAGACAAATACTATTTCTTTCTCACTTGGACAATTAGAGGAATGTCCAATTGAGAGACAGGAGACAGAACTTCTACTTCAGCATTTGCTCCCTCCCTTGTTTCCCTGATAGCACCTTCGATAGCTGACTCTCCAATTTCCAATTACCCAGCAGGAAGCGTCCTTGTTTACACCAAGAAAATAAAACTCAACATAAACTCATAAGTGAAGCAATCTTCATCTTAACAGAAAATTACCATCTCAATTTATAATCAGATGTCCTAAGAAAAGATTGCAAGATATATACTAAGGAAGATATGGAACCCAGTATTAATTTCATTCCTACCAAAGACCATAAGATGGTTGAATCTTCCACTTGCAAAGCAGGACCTTGTTATCGTGTTATATGAGGCAACCAACAACCTACTTTGCTGGCCAAATAATGATATTTTCACAAGAAAGTAGTAAGTTTTATATGCACAACATGAAGTGAAATAAATGCTGAGACAAACAATATACAATTATTACAGCAAATTTTGCTGACAACTCAGAGAATACATAAAAGAAACTGTTTTTTCTGGATTTGCTTTTCCTGTTCTGTGATAAACAGGATTATCGTAGAGTTTAGAGATCAGAATATAGGCGAGAAGTCTCAAGAATGTTAAATGAAAATGCCCTTGACATCCATTTCCAGTTTAATATCAAAAGCAGGCATCATTTTTAAAAAATTAACAGTAGATAAATAAATAGTGCTAATCCAACTAAGACACTTGGAAGATGCCAGAGTGAGACACCTTTTTCCCTATGTCTGCCAGTATATTAAGTTTTAGAAATTGAGCAAAGGCCTTAGCATATAGACAACGCAACTGTAAAACACTTTCAGTCTATAAGGTCGTCCTAAATCAACTTGGGTGGAAGTTTAGGTAATCCTCCTTCTCCAGAGTCAACTGGAACCTGTGACATGTTGGAGAAATCAATTTCCTCAAACCAACATGGAACTCGAATGTTGACTAGGTTTATGAAATCCTGGTTCATAGTTAAACGAATCATTCTTTATTTGCATACAACTGGAACAAGAGCCTCAAGTAGACCTTATTTTCATGGCTAAAGTTAAACCTCGATATGTATGCTGTCTATGAGTATATTCCGTATTTTTCAGAAGTAATCTTGATAGGGATTATGGCAAAAACCAACGTCCTTATTTAAATCATGGGCAAATAATATTTTAACAATCAAAGAGTACAAATCACCTGTTGAGAAATTAGGCAAAACAGATAAAGAAGACTCCAACAAACAACTTAAGGTGCATAATTTAAACCAAGGGGGGATAAAGCCCTTATCATATAGCTGTGATGAAACACCTCACACAGTCCTGAGACTGATAGTTTTGCACATACCATGCACATTCAAGCAAATTACCTTTAAGTTTTGGCAATTGCACAAGCTAATGTCCAAACAGCACCACTCTGACAGAAAATAAGCTACCAATCTCCTATTTTTGCATAAGGACTGAATCACTGAAGTAAATTAAATGGAATCACCAGTGATTTTACAGACTTACCATTTTTGGATTCTGATAAATAATCTTCCCACAAATTGTAGATGTTGCTCTCAACCTTTCTTCTCCTTCAGGAATATCATGCTTTGTTGGACCACCACACCGCAGACAGAACTTGATGTTTCGAACTCCCTAAATTGCAATGGAACCCAACAATATGACCAATTGTTTGAAAATATGGCCAAGAAAATACATAATACCATGCATTTGAGAGAAGTAATTTGATTCAGAATCAAAATGTACTATCAACATATTTTATCATAAGCGATGGAAACTTAGTGGCAGCATTCTCGTTGTGACATTATCGTCGAGTTTTGAAGAAAATGCACAACGCCGACGCTTATTCTTTTTGTTTTTATAAAAATGAAAGGCAAATATATATGCACAAAATATATTATGAAATAAATGAATTACCTATTCATATAGTATTCATAAATTTGCGCTGCTCCTGTACAAATGCATACATATATGTTTGCACTTAATATATTATTCATAAATATAGTATTCATTTGTACATATATGTTTGTACAAATGAATTTCCCCACGTATTACAATCATATCTATGATGTGCGAGTGTATATAAATATATATACGTATATTAAATAAATATTTTATAAATGAAATGTCACTTTTTCTGAAACATGCCGTTGGAAGAAGTTGAGTCAGGAAAAGTTGGATGTTCGACCACTTCGAAGAGGTCAACCATGGATCCGATTGTGGTGATGGATGTCTGGCTCCCCACTCTATAAGCCAATTGGAATGCATTTAACTAAACAAGGGACGCAACCTCTCCAAAATATTGAGTTGGTATCGTGCCCCCTTTTTTTGGCTTTGGCCAAAGGCTCAGTGCCCTTTACAAGGACAACCCCCTCCACCAAAAAAAACAAGAAGCTAAGTTGCTCGTTTCATTTAAATCTATCACTGTTAAGACTGATCCTGCAAGCAAAGTCCAGATTTTAATCACCCCTACTATTTAAAATTGTTGATGAAGAGTTTGGTAATTTTATATTTAATCATCATTTTACTTAATTTGAAGATTAAACTGCCCTTTTTAGGGAAGGTTGTCACTATTATATCCCATCTCGCAAGCAGATGCCACATTTTGTACGTTTGTAGTAGTAATCCTGGAATATTCATCTTGTACTAACACCAACAATCAATATCTTCAATATGCGTAACCGTGTGCACTATGCTATTAAAATTCAAATCGGTGAACAGGTATGATCAAGTCCTTGTATCAGAAAATTCATGACGCTATGTAGCTCAGATTCTACCTGGAAGACCGTTGGGCTAATCAATTGAATTTCATATCTTTCTTTTTACCTTGAGCTCGAAAAAACGTGGCTTTGATTTTTTTTTTTAAAAAAATACAATCCGTTATATTTATGTTATAATGATTTTATTTAAATATGTGTGATTTACGCGTAAATATTTTATTTATTTGTGAGTTAATATTTTTATTTAAATATTAAGTTTTTTAGATATATACATATTTTTATATATTTTAATTATATTATATTATGTTAATAATGACTACAATTATAGTAAGATTACTGATAAAAATCAACCCTTATGGCTTAAACCATTAACTCAATTAATTTTTTTTTATAAATAACTCAATTAATTTAATCAATAGTCCGATTTTTTTTTTTTGGGCCAGTAATGACTAGTCGAGTACCTTGGTGCATGCAGATATTGGTCTAAAAAGAATTTAATATCCACTTACGTGCGTCCAATATACGGTTAAGATGAGACCAGACTAGGTAATAACAACAAATAGGAGGGATAAATCAGTCATAACGAAAAAAGAAGCAAAGTGTGCCAGCTGTATGTAACTTGGCCGTGTGGGTCCGTATTCGTGACAGACGGCGAGGATTTCAGGACGGCGAATTTGCGGTTCATTTGAGTTGAATTTCATTTCGGGAGCTGGACTGCCCTTTTTAAACGACACGCGGGTACTTCGGCCACAGTCGCAGAGTCCGTTAAAAAGACAAGTACAATAAATAAGACATCCCCCAAACCAACGCACACTCCCTCCTCTCATTCTGTTCCAGAGGCACACAATCTTCTCTTTCGTTCAATTCTCCTCCTCCTCCTCCGATTTTCGTCCTTATCCTTGAGGGTATGAATTCTGAATATTAAGAACCCTGATCTCTCTGTTCTTCGATTCTTGTCCATGATTTTTTACTAGCTTAATCTTTCTTGTATGATCGAATTGCAGATGTCTAAATCTTATTATCGTTTTCTTTTCATAACAATGGAATGATTTCCCATTCTGACCCAATATCGCGAGATATTTTGAGCATCATTTGATCATTGAATGAATCTGTTGTCATCTTTTTATGTCTTTTGCGAATTCATTAGCGGTAAAGGCTACAAATGCCGATCCTTTTCGCAGCACCGCAGAGCTACTCTGTATGACTGCATCTGGATTTCGATTTACCTACGCATTTGAGCGTCTAGCTGATAGAATTCGCGATTAACCTTTACTACTTTATCTTATGAAATGGGCTCTTCCCTGTTTCCCTATTATTTCTGTTTTTGTTTTGTTGCTCCCTCACATATCTTTTAAATATTTTGGTTTAAGGTCGGTGCTTGTCTGCAACAATCTATAAAAAATGGCAGATGCTGAGGATATTCAGCCTCTTGTTTGTGACAATGGAACGGGAATGGTCAAGGTAAGGATCCGAGCTTGTGATGATTAGGATCTCATGAAGATATATGTCGCGTAAGTATGTATCATTTGATATATCTCAAATTTGTAGGCTGGGTTTGCTGGAGATGATGCTCCAAGGGCAGTATTCCCAAGCATTGTCGGTCGCCCTCGCCACACAGGTGTGATGGTTGGTATGGGACAGAAGGATGCGTATGTCGGGGATGAAGCTCAATCAAAGAGAGGTATTCTGACTCTTAAATACCCTATCGAGCATGGAATTGTTAGCAACTGGGACGATATGGAAAAGATCTGGCACCACACTTTCTATAATGAGCTCCGTGTGGCTCCGGAAGAGCATCCAGTTCTCCTGACAGAAGCACCTCTCAACCCCAAGGCTAATCGTGAGAAAATGACTCAGATTATGTTCGAGACCTTTAACACTCCAGCCATGTACGTCGCTATCCAGGCCGTCCTTTCCCTTTACGCTAGTGGCCGCACAACTGGTAACAAATCATCAGCATCTATTTTCTGTTTTTAATTTTCTAACAATGGGATAATTTGCCGATCTTAAAATTTAATAGCTGCGGGCAATGATGATGTTTAGTACATTTGTTTCTTCGCGTATTTTTCCTGTTATTGTACTTTTCTTTAGGGAGTTATAATGATTAGGGAAGCAAAGTTTTCTTTTGGGAGCAACTTATTTGGATAACTTATAGCATTTTAGCATATTGATTTCGTAAGGAATTCAGTTTTCTTTCCTTGGTTTGATACAAAAAATTTAATCTAGTCTGCTTAATGTGAGCACATAGTACTTTGCCATATGGAACGAGATGACAACGGAGTTTATATGCTTTCGTAGGTATTGTTCTGGACTCCGGAGATGGTGTTAGCCATACGGTTCCCATCTATGAAGGCTATGCCCTCCCACATGCAATCTTGCGTTTGGATCTTGCAGGGCGTGATCTCACTGATGCCTTGATGAAAATTTTGACTGAGCGTGGATACTCTTTCACCACTAGTGCCGAGCGTGAAATTGTGAGAGACGTGAAGGAAAAATTAGCCTACATTGCGCTTGATTATGAACAAGAGCTGGAAACGTCAAAGACCAGCTCAGCTGTTGAGAAGAGCTATGAGCTCCCTGATGGGCAGGTGATCACAATAGGTGCTGAAAGATTCCGCTGCCCTGAAGTGCTCTTCCAACCATCCATGATTGGGATGGAAGCTGCTGGCATACACGAAACAACATATAACTCAATCATGAAGTGTGACGTTGACATTAGGAAGGATCTCTACGGTAACATTGTCTTGAGTGGTGGTTCCACTATGTTCCCAGGCATTGCTGATAGAATGAGTAAGGAGATCACAGCTTTGGCACCCAGTAGCATGAAAATCAAGGTGGTTGCACCACCAGAGAGGAAGTATAGCGTCTGGATTGGAGGCTCCATTTTGGCATCTCTCAGCACCTTCCAACAGGTAGAGTGCAGACATATTAATACGTGTTACATAACTGTTGGATTTTACAGAGATAATGCATCTAATTTAATTAGAAAATTTTATGACTAGAACGAGTATTAATTTGATCAAATAAAGGAAAAATCAACTAAAAGGGGATATACCAAACATAATAGTCAGATTATGGGAAGCAATCAAACACAATGTTACTCTGTAATAGGGGATAATTTTTCCATGGGGAACAGGGTGAAAGAAGGTTATATTGTTTCTTGTTGGCCCTAATTTAATTTGAGTGTGGATTTGTCTACTTCCTTTAAGTCAACTCAGACTATCCAAGTAGCATACTTTGTTTGACAGAGGTCTAGTGGTGAACTGTTAATTTGATCATTTCTCTAATCTAGCTTCAAGTGTTTTTGATATGCAACCATTCCCGCGTGCAGATGTGGATTGCAAAGGCTGAGTACGATGAATCCGGGCCATCAATTGTTCACAGGAAGTGCTTCTAATTAAGGAAAGCAAGAAGTGGTCACAATATAGATTTTGTACGACAGAAGTAGCATCCCCTGGTTGCGGAACTTTCATTCTTATTCTTGAACTTTTTTTTTTAATCATGTTTCTGTGTTTTCCCCACATATGATGGGATAAGAGCATGAAAAACAGGCAAGATATATAAGATTTTGTTGTTCTGTTTTTCCTTGCATGACCACTTTATTTTTTGGTAGAAGAGCCGTACATGGTTACCGATTTGGGAGGTTGAATCCGCAATTCTTTTGATAAGCTATATCGAGATAGTAAATTATGTACTTGATTTTTGAATTACTGCAATAAAAATCACTGATCATCAATGCCTTGAGTTAATATGCGAACTTGGTACTGGTTAGTTTACGAGAATATCACGGATTTCATAAACAAATTATGCAGGAGCGAATTGTCTTTTCCTGAGCACGATAATAATATATTTGACACTTTGAGATATATAATTGATTTTGTCGATAATAATTTATAATATGGTTTAAACTAAAAAACAAAAAAGAAAAACTCAATAACATCGAAATATGATTTAATCATGTTAATTTGATCAAAGATGTCAGTTGTCAGAGCATCCTCGGACTTGCAATATATTATTCTGCACTCACTCCCACGAAAATCGAAAAAACCTTCGTGGCTGGAGGTCAAGCGATCAGTACGAATGGCTTTCTTGTTTGTCGCCAAAGCAGTATGAATCTCATGGTTGCAAAAGAAAACTAGATTTTACAAAAAGTGAAATGGATGAGAGAGAACAAGACATAAGTCACCGAGCCATAGAATATGCAGAATGCGACGATGCCGCCGCCATCTCCACTCCTACAGAGCAAACACACGTAAACGTGTTTCGTGGAAGCAATATCAGTAACAAGTTTGCCCGTAATCAAGCATCAAAGTTAATAATTTTAAAAAAATTATAAAAATTTCAATTAAATCATATTTGATATTTCTTTGTTAGAAAAGAAACAATAAATCGGGGAGGATACCGAAATATTGCTCATTAACAAAAATAGCTCGATATTTCCACTTATTTTCCGCCCACTTGTAAGCATGCATGCTCGTGAATCAATGACTATAAGGAACAAGAACGCCCTTGACTCGCGCGTCTATATTAGTATTAATCAGCAATGTGAGTAAAGTCATGCTCCAAATCATTAGACTTTATTCAAACAAACGAGAAAATATACTGTCACACTTCAATGTCTGTCTCTTTTCTGTAAACTCTAAGAACCTCCCTCCCCTTTCCCAAAGAAAAAGAGCGCCAGTCTACCAAACGATGACGTGTCGATTTGTAAAGGTTAGGCACCAAGAAATGTTCAGAATAAACAGGGATGAGATCCTGCAAAAATGTCAATGTGATATGCAACTTTCTGAACTTGATTCCCCATAAAAACAAGCAGATTCATTCAAGTTTGTTGGTAAAACAACTATAGGGTGAACATTGCATTGACGTCAATCCCGGACGACCTTAAAATTGGATGGACCAACCGTGTCAGTGAAGCCTCTGATGGACAGTTCAGGTACTGCAATATTCTTCCCAACCATCTCGTGGTCGATGAAGACAACCACGACCGTGATATCATCATGAAAGAACCTCCTGATCCCCTTCTCAACCTTCTGCAGATCTTTATACCTCATTTCTCGTTTCCTAGCCGCCTCGTTCAGAGCGGCTTTAAGCAGTCTTCTTGCTATCCCCTGACATTCAAGAAAAGCATCATGGTGAATGAGGCTAACTTGCTGCTTGTAAATATCAACGGAAACAAAGTAGTAGGACAAAAGCATACCGTTCGGGGATTGTTATGCACGATCTCTGCAGCTTCCTGATTTGTCAAGTGTTCCCAAAGTCCATCAGACGCAAATATTAGGAACTTATCATTAGGTTGTAGGACCCTCGAGCATATAGATGGCTCGGCTGTCAGCACAGGACGCCGGATAGCTTCCGGTAGGTGGAATCGTGGGAACGAAGGATCAAGAGAAAACTCTGGTCTTTTCAAATATGCATCACCTATAGATCTAGATACCTGAATGATGTGGGTCAGAAAACTTCTGAGTTACTATGAGCAATCACATTAATTACTTACAATAGCCAAAAACAACTACAATGATCTGATTAGATTAGAGGATAACAGAAATCAATTGCTGCAAGCATGACTAGAAAAAACAAACCCTTGGCAGGCACACACAAGCAAATGAAAACTTTAAGCAAGCCATAATTTCTACAAGTTTGTGCTGTATAATATCCTAAAACTGATCATGAAACCTTATTAAACACATAAATGTATCTACCAAGAAAAAACACACACATTCATGTATGATCCAAGTTTGCTAGACACATGGTTTATCATGAGTAAGGATTCCACCTAAAATAGAAAGGAACATCACCTACCATCGGTCCATCATGTGTTTAACATAAGATGGACTACTAAATATCAGATTAGATATTCCCAGTCACATATGTGAAGGAGACTCGATAAGTTTAGCGCTGTTAGCATTTGAAAGAGCATGCTAATAATCTTCAAAACCTACAAGTACCAAACGGAAACATAACGAACAAGAACCATTAACAAGTCCTTCTGAAAAAGAAGAGAAAACCTGGATGATTCCCTTAATGCGCCACGTTCCATGCTTCATGACTACAATCTGTGAATCTTCAGGATGCAAGGACCTAAGTTCACGTCGAACCTCCTCTTTGCTAGCATTGTGCTCTCTAGTCAACTGCTCAGCAACGATCTTATTAGATCTATCAACAGAACCAATTACTGCACGAGAGTCTCCAAGGTTGGCGACATATAATGTCCCTTTCCAAATAACCCCCACAAGACAACAGGAACCGATTGCCGCCATCAATGGCTTTATACCATAAGTCCTTCGAACAAAAGTCAGAAATCCATCTTCAGTCGCAGAAACAGCACCTCTCAGGATATCTTCAGATATAGTACCATTATCTCGAGCTATCCCTGTAACCAGATTAGCCAAACTACTTCAACTCAAGCAGAACCACAGGTCAATCAACATGTGGCATGTGCCATAGATCTCATACTATGCACGCCAATTTATTTATGGATGATCTTAATGGAAAAGTAACTTTTCGATGCATACTCGAAGTAGCAGAGGATCCTTATTGATTATCTAATAAGAAACCATTAAATTTAAATTACACCATAAATCTGTAAAGACTACAAAAGAAGCAAATGACGATCGTTTGAGGAGGAGAACAAATAACCATACAAATCTTATTTATTAGTTGGTTCTAGGATGAACTTCTGGGTGACTGATGGTTCTGAAAACAGATTTCCAGTCCTTACTTACTTGCTATACAATCAATAATTGTTACCTTTCAATTCCCTTTTTTTTTTTTTTGAAAGATCCTTAGTCCCTCAGTTCAAGAAACATCCTCGAAGAGGAAGAGAGAAGTGAGGGAGGAGGAGGACGAAAGCAATGTTACCCTGCGTTGTGCTTTTAAATGAGAAAGCACATTAAATTTTCAGCTAGGTTTACTGCAATCGCATTAATATGCATCATAAACAAAGCAACAAAATCATCTGATGCAGAGACCATAGTACGTATGCAATTCCATCATACTCACTCATTAGATGATGGAAGAGGTGGTCGCTGATGAACCGAGACGCTTCGGGACCGCCGTGGCCGTCGTATACTCCGATGAACATTGCGTCGGAGCCAGTCTCGACCTGGCTGTGATCCTCGATAATTTCATTGGCCTGAACCACAGCATAAGAGAATTCGCCGCACGAGTGTTTCTCGAGGTCCTTATACCATAGCAGAGAGTCATCAATCGAGGAAGGATCATCCACATCATCCTTGTTCATGCGGGCATACCGCCTGAGCGGCTTCAAGCACGCAGAAACTATCCTTGCCAACCACGAAAACATCCCACATTTCCCTCTCTAACAAATCCCTAGAAGAAATTAAGGGCTGATGGTAAACAGGAAAACCCGGATTCCTCAAGACAAGACCCTGCGGATTCCGAAAATTTGAATATTACATCCGTAAGCATGAAATTTTAATCCTTCCATAGAGACTACAGATGATGGTGTGAATAAAATATTTAGAGGATGACGGCTTGAAGCAAGAAAAAGATTGGCAAGATTGTGATTCACTAGCAATAGACGAAAATTAGTGGACAAATGAGACTAATTAAATAAGCAGTGATACTGATATGAAGAGAGAACGGAAATTCGTATCCAACAAAGTATAAATCAAAGAATCAACTTTGGATTTGAGTAGATAGAGTCTATGATCAGAATTTCAAAACAGCAAAAGATCTGATTTGGGTAGTCAAAAGAAGGAAGTGAGTGGTTTTCTTTATAGAGTTGAAAGAGAATGGAAGGGGTCAAACATGGTGTTTGCGAGGAAGAGAGAACAGAAGATGGAGGGATCAAAGGGGTTATAGCAGAGGATTTCTCTTCGTACAAGCAAGAAATCAGAGTTTCCAGAGAAAGAGCAGATTACAGAATGCTTGCTGCGTGGGGAGGCCGGTAGTGAAAGGAAGAGGAAAGTTGACAAAAGCTTGTGTTGACTTTCTGATGAAGTCGATGAAAGAAAGAGAAGCGCTCATCAATTTTCCTCTCTCCTCCTTCTTACTAATAATTTTTAAGGCAAATTTCCAGTGACCACATTTCTGTTTGCTCACAAATGCCTATTTACATAATTGCCATTGATATGATTGTCAAAATTGAGTGAACCCGTGTAGCAGCTCAGCTGCTAGCCTGCTTAGGCCTATTTGGAAATGTTGCGACATCTTGGTTGATCAACATTGTCAGTACCTGATCCAAGATGTAACAAAGTTGTGAACCTTTTCCTTTAGAGGATTCAACCCTATCACTAATGATTGAAATTGCGTCTGTTTATACGAAATTTAGGTTTGGTTGCTTTTCAATCTTAGCATTTGCGTGCAAACATTTGTTAGTCGAAAGTTTCAACATTGTTCAGCAAGTGGCCAGTGAACTGTGTCATCTGCATAAAAGTTCAATTTTTTTTCCTTGTATGCGTGTAAAATTTTTTATTTTTTTTTTTATTTTTTTTTTTTTAACTCCGCCTACGCATGTAGCCGGTCCCAAGCCCGGGTAAAGGAGGAGGGTTGTGTTAGGCCCCGACAGCCAACGTAAAACCTGTCGAATCTTATGAACATGGACATACGAAGAAATTGCGCTATTACTAGGTCGTTGCCCGTAAGTAACGCGCTGTATGGCTCGAGTACAGTGAGAAGTGAGCAAGGGCCGCTGCATCGTCGCCCGGATGTAGTGTTAAATGAGCAAGGGCTACCGCTCTCTTACGGACGGAGGCGGCTAAAGAAGCTAGTTCAGGAGAGAAAGATCAGATTTGGCACTTGGAATATTGGAACTATGAACGGAAAAGCGTGGGAGGTGGTGGGCGTAATGGTAAAGCGAAAGATTAACATCTTGTGCCTTCAGGAAACTAAATGGGTAGGAGAAAAATCTCGGGAAATCAATGAGTTCAAATTTTGGTACACAGGTAAAACAGGTACGAGGAATGGGGTTGGTATCATTGTGGATAAAGAGTGGAAGAAGAATGTGGTGGATGTTAGAAGGATTGAGGACAGAATTATATCTTTAAGAATACTTGTTGGAAGGGATACAATCAACGTTATTAGTGCCTATGCACCTCAAGTGGGAACAGAAGCACATCTTAAGGAAAAGTTTTGGGAAGATTTGGAGGGGTTGATTCAAAGCATACCACATACTGAGAAGATTTTTATTGGTGGGGACCTTAATGGTCATGTTGGTAAGGAGACGGGGGAATATGCGGGGCCTCATGGTGGTTTTGGTTTTGGAGAGATTAATAATGAAGGACGATCTATTCTAGAGTTTTCCTTAGCTTACAATCTTAAGATTGTCAACACGTGTTTTAAAAAGCGGGAGGAACACTTGATCACTTACAAGAGTGGGGTCCACAGGTCACAGATTGATTTCTTTTTGGTAAGGAGTCATGACAGAGGACTTTGTACAAATTGTAAAGTGATTCCAGGGGACGGAGTGACAACCCAGCACAGGTTAATGGCCCTTGACGTGCGTATTAAGTGCAGTAAGGAAAAGAGCCAACGTGTTTTAAATACAAGAGTCAAGTGGTGGCAGTTAAAGGGGGAGAAGAGGGAAACTTTTAAAAGAACTATGTTAAATGAAGGGGTTTGGGAGGCGCAGGAAAATGCTAATATCATGTGGAAGGAAATGGCTGACAAGGTACAAACGGTTGCTAAAGTAATTTTGGGAGAAACTAAAGGTTTTGGTCGACGAGATAAGGAGACTTGGTGGTGGAACGAAGACGTACAAGAGAAAGTTAAGAACAAGAGAGACTGTTTCAAGGCTATACACTTATGTGATAATACTGAAAATTGGGAAAAATATCGTTTAGCTAAGAAGGAAACGAAGAAGGCGGTGAGTGTAGCTCGTTCTAAAGCTTTTGAGGAATTTTATAAGGAGTTAGGGACAAAGTCGGGAGAACGAAAGATTTATAAGATTGCAAGAGACAGGGAAAGGAAATCGAGGGATTTGGATCAAGTACGATGTATTAAAGATGAAGAAGGCAAGGTTTTGGTTGCAGATGGTGATATTAAAGAACGGTGGGAGACTTATTTTTACAAATTGTTTAATGACGAGGGAGGAGGGTCGAGTTATGAGTTAGGAGATTTAACACGAGAAGTTGAACCAAATTTGGCATTTTACCGTAGGATCCGTGTTGGCGAGGTTAAAGAGGCGCTTAAGAAAATGGAAAATAATAAAGCGGTTGGACCTGACGGGATTCCTATTGAAGTTTGGAAGTGTTTAGGCGAAACGGGGGTGGTGTGGCTTGCTAAACTTTTTAATGTGATTTTAAGTTCTAAGAAAATGCCTGATGATTGGAGGAAAAGTACTTTAGTTCCTATCTATAAAAATAAAGGGGATATTCAAAATTGTGCAAATTATAGAGGGATAAAGCTTATGAGTCACACTATGAAGTTATGGGAAAAGGTAATTGAACACAGGTTGAGATTAGAGACTGATATTACGGAGAATCAGTGTGGTTTCATGCCAGGTAGGTCTACAATGGAGGAGATTTATTTATTAAGGGGGTTAATGGAAAAGTATCGGACTAAAAGAAGAGACTTGCATTTGGTCTTCATTGATTTAGAAAAAGCGTATGATCGAGTGCCAAGGGAGGTGCTTTGGAAAGTTTTGGAAAAGAAAGGTGTACGAATAGCATATATCAAAGCAATAAAAGATATGTATGAAGGGGTAACTACTACTGTAAGAACGTCTGGGGGAGAAACAAAGGATTTTCCCATAAAGATTGGTCTACATCAGGGATCATCTTTGAGTCCTTATTTATTTAATCTGGTAGTGGATGTTCTAACTAAGCCTATTCAAGACGAAATCCCTAAGTGCATGCTTTTTGCGGACGATATAGTTCTTATGGCGGAGTCAAGAGAAGAGATCAATTTTAAACTTGAGTTATGGAGAAGTACTTTAGAGTCGAAGGGTTTTCGTCTGAGTAGAAGTAAGACTGAATACATGCATTGTAATTTTTCTAAGAGGCAAGTTAGAAGTAATTTGGAGGTCAGATTAGGAGATCAAGTTATTCCACAAATAGATAAGTTCAAATATTTGGGATCAATTATACAGAAAGATGGTGAAATTTTGGAGGATGTTAATCATAGAATCCAGGCTGGGTGGTTTAAATGGAGAAAGGCTACTGGGGTTATATGTGATCGGAAAGTACCAGATAAATTAAAAGGAAAGTTTTATCGTACTGCTATAAGACCAGCAATGCTTTATGGAAGTGAATGTTGGGCTTTAAAAGGACAACAAGAGCATAAAGTTGGGGTAGCCGAAATGAGGATGTTGAGATGGATGTGTGGGCATACAAGAAAAGATAAGATTCGTAATGAACAAATACGGGGAAGAGTTGGAGTGGCACCTATTGCGGAGAAAATAGTGGAGAACCGTCTTAGGTGGTTTGGACACGTACAAAGAAGGCCAAGGGATGCGCCGGTGAGGAGGGTGGATCAAATAGTATGGAGTCCGGTTAAAAGGAGTAGAGGAAGGCCAAAGAGAACGCTCAACGAGGTCATTGAGCGGGATCTCCTGGTCAATAACCTATCCAAGGATTTAGTTTTTGACAGAGCACAATGGCGTCGTATGATCCATGTAGCCGACCCCATTTAATGGGAAAAGGCTTTGTTGTTGTTGTTGTTGTATGCGTGTAAAATTTTTTGTAAATAGCTTATGATCCAGGATGAATATTGGTCATAGCATATCATATATTTAGCCAAGAGATCGAAGGGCTAAAAGGGACACGTGTGATTGAGTAGTTGTGGCATATAAATTATTCAACAAGGTGGGATGATTAAAGGGAGAGATTAGCAGGGAGAAGTGGTAGAGGGCATGTTGTTTTCCAGAACAGAAGGGAAAGTAACTCAGCACATGTGGCTTGTGAAGTGGCCTTTTCTGAATCACAAGCCTCTTTCTTCATCTCAATATTATTCGGTTTTATCTTCCTTCACTTTTCAGCTAATCTTATTTAATCCCTCACTTTTACAGCTGCATTTAAAGTTTGCAGTTGCTACCATATTTGATACCCAAAAAAACCCATCTACTACACTAATATCACACGGCCAGTGTCTGAAAGTGATTCATTTCTCCATAAACATGATCATTTTGAGAATAGCCTTTTATTGACATCATTAAGGTTGATCAGCCTAATAAAAACATATTTTTGTGTTTCCTCTTGCAAGATCGAATGTCACCAAAACTAGAAGTACATGAATAAGTGATATGTGAGTGAGAACTTTTTGAAGTTGGTTGAGGATTTAGGTATGCCAATAAATCAGCAAGCAGCTTCATGTTCAAAAGAGATGAGCATAAAAGGAAAAGAAGGGGTTCACGAGACAAAGCCAGTATTAGGCACTTTTTTGTATGGAGTACAATTACAAGTACATGGAATATAATTCCTCAAGGATTCAGTTCAAGGTTGAGGTGAAAGAATAGCATCAATTTGAGTTGACACAAACAGTGTACAAAAATCACGAAGCAGTTGAGGAAATAGGAAACGACAGGTGGCATGTTTGGGAGCTTGTTAAGAAATGTCACTGTTGAGAAGCTTGTGGCGATAATAATGCTTCTCAATGAAAACTCTAGAGGCCCCTCTATGGTTCTACGCCACACCTGCAGGAAGCATTGGTATTGACATCTTTTAGATAGATTGCAATAATAGAAAGGCCAACGACAAGTTCCATCATCGTCACTTTGTTTTTCATCCACACGTGTCATCTCTCATGTTTCAACAAGCCCTTTCCCCAAAGTTTCAATTTCAAACATACATTTATATTATATATATGTGTGTGTGTATATATATATATATCCTTTTTATAAGTCTTCCTGGTTTAGGAAATCTCATTTAAGTGCTAAAAATGTAACGCCGCGTTTGTAACATGAAAGCAGGCTAAGGCTGTCAATATGCCATTAAATGCATTAAAGAAGAATAGAGTATTCCAAGCCGGTATTCATGAACTATTATAACAGAACAGACGAAATTTCTAGTATTCTCACTAACTCCTTAAAACATACTGACTCCACAATGAAGTGTTACCCATCTCAATTATGCATTTATACCTAGGCTTTCTAATGACAGTTAGCAGATACCATTTTTGGACATCTCGCTCAGTCGCATTGCTTATCAACAAGAGTAAGAGTATAGCTTTTTTAAGAAGGTGAATGAAACTCACCTTTTCAATGATTGCCAAGAGAAACTTGTTCCTATATCCCTCGGCCTGAGCTGTGCCCTCCCAATTCTGAGTTGCCGGATCATGGCCGGCCTCCGTGTCGGCAGAAGCGACCTCCTTTCCACTAAAGTGGTGCTGCCACCTGATGGACTCTCACATTGGCCGTCACAATCTGTTGCGGCCCAATTTTTATTTCGACGTTTGGTTGCACGCAAATTTTTTTTCTTCTGGGGCCCGTTGTCGGAGTCGTCAGCAAATTTTCTGAGCAGTTCATCCGAAGATTTCTTGGTTATATGTTGAACTTTAACAGAGGACGACGCAGGAATTTCCATTGTGAGCAAAATGGGTTTGCTTCAAGTTTCTTTTATAAAGTTCGGCTCGTATGATTCATATTTTAATATTTTTGAGAGGAGTAGCGTATTGGCATGTGAAAAACGGACCGTTATGGTAATGCCAACAACTAAATGACGAATACGGAATAATCCAAAGAAATATGTAACCGTGCATCAGTTTACAATGATTTGTAGGCATGGCATGTCACTTCCTGATAGCTACAATACAGAAATCCAGGTTGACAATCCCGGCAAATAGTTTTAGATCGGGATTGTCAACAACACTTAAGTAATTAAATTGTGGGTTATATTTGATTAAAAAAATGGTTGATTATAGATTCGAAAAGAAGTGTTCTATTCATTTTTAAAAACTATTCAAAACACGTACTAAGTCTTGTATGTGGATGGCTTTTTGTGGCTGTGTAGTTCTCACGGCGCCAATTGAAAAAAGTATAGTAATAAACAATGTTATGCTGGAAAATACAATCCCTTCTCATTAAGACAATTATAGTTCCCGAATGTTTGCTGTTACACCAAATCCAGATGCATAAACACGCACCTACGAGTTGGAAAGCTTTGACTCGATGTGATAAATTTGAGCACTACACCGGCAATATATTACACTAAAAAAAGTTCTCTCATCAGCTTTGAGCACCAATTTTCACCTTTGGCTTTCCCTTTAATGGTAGAGATTGCAGCAATTAACAGACTTACCATAACATGTACACTGTAGTTGCTGGCCTGCCTGGGATGTAAATACATCCATATTTCAGAAAAATGAAAATTTGCCCACAAGCATAGGTACGTTATAACCAACTTGTACGGATTACGTGATTGTTACGAAACATATATGAAACATATTTATCAATCACATTAGATTCACAAAAACGCAATTATGACTATTTTAATGGAAAACAACATTATATTTCGACCAATCGTAAAATAAGGTCACGGCTTCAGTTACCACAGAAACTTCGTTGCGCATATTTAAGGGCTGAATTGCGTCCCAAAACTAAGGGCATGACATTCAAGATCCCTCAGATTTAGCTGCAAAAAAGAAAGAAATTTAAGGATTGATAAATAATCAAGTCAGATGAAAACCTCTACCATAGGTCTTAGCCATGAAATTCAACCAGGAAAAAATCATGCTCTCCAATCCTAGTCTTGCCCGAGTTTTTCATCAAATGAGAGGGAGCCAAAATAACTGACTTTTTTTTGAGTTATCAAGGCTAAAAAGCATAATATCAATGCAGAATTATTAGTAATATTGAATCAATTTTAAAATAATCCTATTTTTTCCACGATATTCAAAAAACCCCTTGAGTTGAAAACAAAGATCATTTAAATTATTTTTTTATAATTAGTTTTTTTGTAAGCTCACTTTATTAAAAAATAGAAGGTTTAAAAGCAATAAGGAGCGCACAAAAGTTCCAGCTAAGAATCATACCTAGATTATCAATCATTTATAAAGACAGATTGTTTGATCAGCTGTAAGGCTATTTATCATAATGATAAGTTCAATTTGTCCATACAGGATAAGTAACTTAGACCCTTGAGATAAGCTATTAAAACACTTGTGTGAATTAAACTAAAGCTCACCATAACAGCAACTCCAGTCTCATTGAATTTAGGAACGCAGATGAGTCTCACCAACTGCCCTTCTGATCCTGCAAAATCCACATGCAATCATATATGATTTCGTATTCTTTTGATTTAAGTGTAGATGGGAGCAGAAGTTATATTAAATGAAAATCAGAAATAAAAATTATTTTTTATAAGAAAAATTCAAAATAAAGATACCCTTAATCACACGAGTTTCATATTTATCTTGATTGCCAACAAAATACACATGGGGACAGCTCTCAAGGAAGAAAGGATCCCTATCAGTGAAAGGATAGCACCCTGGAAGAAAAAATTAATACGAAGGTAAGAAATAAGGACAACCTAGACAAAATTCCGGATTTTAGCTTCCTAGAATCCTCAGCAAATAGACAGTTGTTTGTTTTCAGAAAGTGTGACCAAGCTTGTAAATGCATTGCAGCATGTGTAACGTATACCAAGGGTATTAGGTGCTGTTGGTGCCAAATGTCTCCAACGTAAAGTCCTTTCCATGAATTCAAGTTTATCTGTGGCCTCTGAATACTTATCAAGATCATCTATATTTTGACCAGATGTCCCGAGAAATCTAGAAGCAGTAAGGTGTCAGTTTAAGACAGACAATTCTAGCAGACAATAACGATGTTAAATGTTTCTTTTTTAATCACCGAATATTATCAAGCTCAAAGCAGTGAGGATTTGTGCAGGATCTAAAAGTGTTATAAGCAGATGACCCAGGGAAAAGGCATCTGTGCAGAGGCTGAAAAGAACAAATCATAGTATTAAAGTCCAAAAAAAAAAAAAGAGATTAGTCTGTCTACACTCTTTAAGGATAGAATAAGAACCTGCTGTGGTAATGAGTAGTTAGCTGGGTCTCTGGGTCCTGGCATGATATCCAAAGGCAAACCTACAGCGATCTAAACATATGTAAAAACATTTAGCAACTTGATTCGTAAAGACAGACTATATCTAACTATCAAACAAATTCAATTCACCTGATTCAACAGAATATCAAGTTCCTTTATTGGTTCAGACAACCTTGAGAGATCCTTTGCAGACAAATTCTGCAAATGTGCAGCATAATGACTTTATAAGTTGTATTTTTTACATATATGATCAACACAAACGAAAAGGTTCAAATTTTCCCTAAACTCTGTTAAATGAGATAGAGCATCATGTTACTGGGGTAAATTTAATCAAGATTCAGTAAGGGGAGCCTGCAGAGAAATACACACACACACACACACACACACACACATATAGCTGTTTTGGCCATAGGCTAAAGAGATGCATAAAAAAAAAAAAAAGCAGACATTGAGTACTGACGGAAAATTTAAACCCCCCACCCCCAAAAAAAAAAAACAAAGACACGTGCACAGAAAACTACGAGAAGCTGAAGTGGCTTATCTTTAAAAAAACTCAATCAATAGAGCTGCATACCTGCCCATTAAGAAGTTCACGAGGGAACTCAATAGAATTCCCAGATATGACAACATGAGCGATTTGAGATGCCAAAATTTGCTCCTGTTTAATTTTTATGGACAAGTTAAGAGTTTGAAAGGTTATTTAAATACTAGCATGAAAGCTAAAAAAGATCAGATAAACCTTCTCATCTCCTAAATGACCAGTAATATGATCAATGAAGAGCTGAAATTGGAGAGGATTGGAGTTGCTGCTCCCAACACTTAACCCGGACACAAAAACAACATATTTGTCTTCCCCTGTTAAACCAAGGTTAAAAATTTTTTGCTCCAACACTTTCATTACAAGGGGAAGCTTTAGTAACCAGAATAAAGTTAATGCGCATAAATAATGTTTGGCTTGAAGCACAAAATCGCAAGCTTACTTATTGCAATCCAGTTAATAAAAGTGTGACAAATGAAACATAAAGCAACAACTTTAGGGTAAGGACTTTTCAAAGTGTGACACATATTAAGCAAACTTACCAGACTAATGATTTTAGATATCAAAGTCTACCACATGAGACGTAAATACAAATAAAAATTTCTGAATGACATTTTGATTAACTAACTACCAATGCACACGTTCTGTTAAGGTAAAGGAATTGTCACAGATGTAAATGATCAGGAAGAAGTACTTGATTTAAGAGGAAGATCTATTTGTGGTGGTAGGCCTGCTTCGAGGACATCTAGAACCAAAAAATCACCAGCCCCAGTTTCTTTTCCATGTATAGCAACTACGATCCCTGTCACCCATGATGTCAATATAAAACAATAACGTATCAACAGACAATGATTTCATGACAGGCACATTGTATTTCTATGAGAACAAGCAATATGGGTGGTAAAAATGACGGAATTCTAGATAAGCTCAGAAAAAGAAACAAAGCCGGAGATGCCACCCATCCACTAATGAAGCAGCATGAAAAGTGCAGAAACTGTCATGTAATGGAAATGGCCAAAGAATATAATGAAATTTAACACATCATGATTAAAAAATATCTTTTTTCATAGAATAAGCCTGCAATCTATGACAAATCTTTATAGAATGCAGTGTGATATTATTCTAATTGCCCCCTTTCTCTCTATGCTCTCTATCTTTTAAAAGCTTGCTTACTTTACAAAAGCTTTCAAACATTTCAAGCACGACATAATTGTACACATCTCAATTTTTCAGTGTACTTGAATGGATAGCTCAATTTTCCTTATTTTCGTTACTCAGGCCTTAAAGAATATGACAGCTTACGGCAAGTAAAAGGGGTGTCATCATGTCCACAACAAAGTCAAAGGAGGAATTCATGGTATGAAGCATACATGTTTTCATTTGGGCCCCTGATACATTGGTCTTGTTAGTGGGTTATCAGGATCTTTAGAGCATTTATTTCATCAGGCTACCATTCTGGTTCACTGTTAAGAAATAAAAAAAGCTTTCTACTCGCACAAACCTATCCCATGACCATGGTCCATGTTTGCTTAGCAATCCAGTATTGTTCCAATCAACTTCTGCTCCTTAAAGAGTATTTACAAAGAGTAAACAAGCTACAGATACCCACACCTATGTTTCGGTCCGGACTAGTTGGTAATAATGTTTTGGGATGGCCATCCTATCCTGAAAGCTATTTCAAATGAGTAAGATAACTTGCTCAAGATACGGACCTGTTATATACACAGAAGGTGAAATGATATCCCCACTGAGCTTAACTCTCCCACTGTCGTCTTCCAAAACTAGGTGATCATCTGGGTGCATGAAGTTATGAGGCTTGACAAGTGGCGTTTTGGATCTCTGCAAATAATTAGCATAGATATATAGCAATTTAGCATTTCATTGTAAATTTCATGAACAGAACATGTAAAATTAATAGAAAAAACATAAAGAAATTCCTGCCTCCTTAGAATACTCATCAAGTATGCAAGGTTTAAGCTTCATGTGTTTATAAAGGGTTCCAACGACGATACATTCCTTGCCCACCTCCAGTCCCAACACTGTGCATACTGCAGCAAATCTAGACCAGTAAATTAGTTCTAACCATAATTACAAGGATAGAGAAAAGTACAACAAGCAGAGAGAACTCCTCTTACTAGAATATAGCTTATAAATGAGCGCATAGCATCATTTATTTAATTTACTTAAAACCTCAAACAATCAACATCTTGCTGGCATTATTAAATCGCAAAGCCAGCCTCGATTTCCCCGCAACTAATTATATGTCCCAGAACCCCAGCAAGAGTTTCCTAAAATGAAATACTTAGTAGAAAGTTCAAAACAGGAAAATTAGGTACCAGGTAAAGGAGGTTTCCACTGGGATACAAGGGAATACAGGAGAGTTCTCATCAAGTGAAGACGAGCAAAGTAAACCTGACTGTATTGCTGCCCCCTATACGTTTCTTTCTGAATTTCAAACACTTCATCCTGCAATGAGAGGCAAGGAACATAAAGACCTGAAGACAAAATACTCTTGGAGCGCACAACAGGTTGGCATTAAGCGGGAAACTTCGAGATCTTCCTATACATTTTTTCTGTTTCAATGTTTTCTCTGAGGCTTTTGTCAGGGTTTTCCATCAACCAAACTAGAAGCTTCAAGGGGTTGGTCAAAAAGCTAACTTCAAGTAAAAGAAACCAGAACGAAAAGAGAAAGGGAGAAGAAAATAAGGGTGGAAGAGCAGTGAACCATGGAGTTATAGGCACAAAGCGCTCTGCGGGGACTCTTCTCCGAATCGATTTCCATGGCGGGAATGAAAGACTTCGCGAAATCGTCGAAAGGACGAGCTAATAATATTATAAACATAATTCATAATTATAATATCACAAATTCTTGGCATTTTTTTTCTTTTGGGCAGAGCACAAGCTCTCGTACGAGGAAAATGGATCCGGTTCGGTCTAGCTAGACGGGGTAAACGGGCTGGGCTTCCGCGGAAACGGTTTCACACTGGTTCAGCCCAATCTTGTATCCCCAGTTAACGTAACCAAGTTGGCTTGATTGCACCAACGGGGGTTGGTTCGAGTAGTAAGCGGCTCGGTATTGCTTAAGCGAGGTCTCGAGTTCGAGCCTTGACGAATGCAGAAAATACCCGTTGGGAGACTCACCCACCATAGCCAGGTGCGCGACGCGGGTCGGATCCGGATGTAGTCGGGGCAAAGCTCCGGTGAACCGGGTGGGCAACAAAAAAAAAACAACAAAAAAAAGTTGGCTTGATTGCTGAGAGTTAACACATATAATAAAAAAATATACACATATTTTATAAGTACGTGAGTTTAATTTCTATTTCTATTGTGATGATTTATTTAGTAGATAATCCCATAAGTCTCTTATAAACATTATTTGAGCTCTGAAGTTATACCCTGATTTTAGTAGGAGATCGGTATCAAACACACCTAAACTTTTTTTATACCAAAACAAAAAACAAAAGGATCACTTGACTCCTTTTATTTTGGGCTATTACTATTTTACTATCTGTCCTATCTCCTACCAAAAACTTCACTGACTATTTACCTAGAAGATTAATCTCTTACTGATGGGGTGGGAATACTCTGGAGTAATAAATAAAACTTCACTGACTATTTTTCCTTGTAGAAAAATCCGTTTAACTTCTTTACGGATTAAATTATATTTTCGTTTTAAACTGTAATATGAATTTAGTTAATTTTATTATTATATTATATTGGTAAATATTACGAGATATTATAATAAACAGTGGGAGTATATTGTAGTAGATTTTCAAAATCAATATAATTAGATTGTTCAATAGTTTTTCAATATATACACACACATATATATATATATATCAATGGAATTAAATGTCTAAACCTGTAATGACATATTTGAACGCCAGAAGATAGAGGAGAATCAAAGAGAAGTTTGAAATCGATCGTGCAAATAATGAAGATGATTATTGATAAAATCTGTTCAACCAATTATTTAGCCAGATCGGCTTCTCTTGTGACACAAAATATGAATATTTATGAAGGATAAAGCATCTGACGGGAGTGGCAATGTAGAAGAGCAGGAAACCGAGAATCACGAAATCGCAAAAAAGTGAGAGTTCCCTCATTAATTAATAAATAAATTACAGGGCTGTATTCAGAAGGACGAAGCACACTATATCAACAGAATTTGCAATTAATCACCGATAGATTAACATATTTCCATTGAGTGCCCCCTATTTTGATGCTACACTGATTCTTCACCCTCCTGAAGCCAAAATAGTCATACTGGTTTTCTAATATATGCCCTGTAACATTTTATCTTGTTATATAACAGTTCATCTGCAGAAGAATAACATGTTTAGCGCCAATTTCTGTTGATGTCAGTACGTATTATACACAATTAGCAGCTGAAGATATGGCTTCTAATTATTAAACAGATGATGTCAAGAGATATAAACTAAAGCTGATCGAATGAAACTCGCCATCAATGCATAACTTCCCCAGCACGTACGTCTTCCGCAACTGAGAGGGTCCCAGCAACGTTAAGCGTGCATATACCGGTGTTAATAATGTTTTCCATAAGAATGTAACAGTATACATTAGAGAAACGGAGGGATTCATATAATATATATATATATATATATATGAAATCTCTAGTTACATATCATAAAGAAACCACTATATAATCACGCAAAGAAGAGAAACCAAATATAAGTGGGGAGGGGAGAATATTACCTAATTATATGTACGGACCTATATAAGTATATAGATATGAATTACAGTTGAAGTTGTTCATAGCCTTGAATGTGAGTATCATCCAAAGGAAGCAAGGGAATTTGAGCAAACTCTGAAACAAAGCCTTCCAAATCTGAGAACCCACCCAAGTAGCCACCTGCAGACTTTTCTTCCCCGGAAAGTCCAACTTCTTCTTCTTCCTTCATGACCAGTCTCTCGCCTGCTGACTGAAAATAGTCCAGCCCCTTAGGCTTATCGGAGGTGAGGCCGACAAGCGATCTGGTTGTATGTTGACGTCTTACTGCTGTTGTCGGCACCTTTTGGGCATGTTTCTCAGCAGATGTTTTTCCGGTTAACCTCTGCACAAGTTCTCGGAAGTTTCCAACATCAGTCTCGATGATCTCCGGTGCAAATATGTGAATGATGCGTATCTTGGGCCTCGTTTTCGCTATCTCCTGCGAATTCTTGTTGATGGATGATAGGGAAGGCCTGTTCGACATGGCCATGTGTGCAAGAAGAATTCTGTCTGGGTTTGATCTCAGCTAGGGGAAATTAAGAGGGCGAAGAATATGAAGGGTTTGAGAGATTTGTGAAATTGTTAGAATTTATATAAAGAAAGAGAAGGTGTACGTCTGTTGGGAGCAAGGATCAGATGAATCCCTGTGTGACGTCAAATGGAAGAGAGACTTGATAAAATAATCGGAACAATATAATATGGTCCCCAATCTTCCACTTTTGATTTTAAATACCATACGTTTATATATTTATAGAATGTAAGTATGTCAAGAGGCAGACACATTATATACATGTTCCTATTGCAGTCATCCCTCTCAAATTCTTGTTATATCGATAAAGTGCTTAATTAGTTTAATCTAATTACAGCGAGTTAATTAATTAAGCCACTGAATTAATGCTGTTTCCATCATCTTACAATTGAAGTAGGAAATTGGAATCTGTTTCATCTTATAATTTGGGTATGGGGTTATTCTGCTCTCTGCATAACTGGGAGCTGTAGTTGAGGACGTATGAGCTCATAATTACGGTGCGTATTGTAATTACATGTCAAGAAAAGGAAGAAAGAATCAGAAGCCTGAGAGGCATATATGTAGAACAGAATGGGAACTAAAGGGAAGCGTTGAAGTGTGAACAGATCTAAAATAAGGTAGTAAGAATAAATTAAAGAGCCACATCATGTCCAAGCATTGCAAAAAACGACAGCCATACGCAATCCCCATTTCACAAAACAGCAACTTTCCAAACCAACACTCACCACATGCCTCTCCCTTCTCTATTGGCATATATATAACCCAACCCAATTAACTAGTTCTCATTAATTATACAAATAAATAAGCAGGTTCTAGAGAATAAAACGTTAAGTAGTAATGATCTGAGGCTATTAGGCAGCTAGAAAAGTTAGATCATCATCCCGCATTCCTTTTCATTCTCGTTGAAGGGGTGGAGTGCAGTGCATTATTTAATGAAGGAAATTAATTTGACAATCGAATTCCATGACTGCTGAAAGAATAAAACAAATCTATATATATAAAATATTGGGACGTATATACAAATTTAATTTTTAATATTGTTAGAGATTTATTTAGTGAGCATTTAAATGGAGGGATTTGGTTCCAAGAAAAGGGGGAATCTGGAAAGCCACCTGTCTTAACAACAGAGATGCAAAGATGGATCACAAGAAATGAGTATAAATAAGTCTAATATTTACGAACACAGTTGGCAAAGGAACCTTAAACAAAACAAAAGATGGCAAATATGGGATCCCAGTTACATGATAAAAGAACGCGCTTGGAATAATTGGGGATATTGCCTTTCACGTAGCATAAACAGGCAATAACGTGTAGACGCGTCTGTCACTACTCTTCCATACCTCATTCAGCTTTCCAACCGAAACCATCATGATCCCCAACCACTAGACTATGTATTTACAGTATGTGTGTGTGCGTGTATCCCTCAATATCAACCAATAATTTCATTAATTCGAGGGACCAGCTTGAAATTGTGCTCTGATAATTTACTACTACTCCCTTTGTTTTTTTTATAATTTCTAATTAAGTCCTACGACTTTACGTCATAAGTTAAGAAATAAAATAAGAATTTTTTTATATAAATTCTCAAAATTAACTCAACAAAAATTATTATTTAAAGAAGTTCGGTTATTTTATAATCAGTTAGAGATGCAAAGGGTTAAAAAGTAATGCGTTAATTAAACAAAACATATATTATATGAAACATGAAAGGGGGGCTTATAATAAGGACTGGATTATGTAATAAAATACAAAATTTCTAACCTCATAAATTGGACTTATGAAATCTAAATCTTTGAAATTTTGTTGTCACACACACAAGTACTTATAAACTCCACCAGTTCTAGTTTATCGTAGATACATTATTACTCACACACATTTATCTACTGATGCAGATAACTCATCAGTACATAATTTTAGGTTAATCCTGAAGCATAAAAGACCCAAATTTAAGTTGAATTTATATGTAGAAGAAGGGAGGTGGAACGCGGTTATCCATTTCGGCGAGTTCAATCTGCAAAAGACTGAAATTAGAGTTTGTTTGTTTTTACCCCAACCATTCTAAATGAGGAATCAAGTACTCACTACATATGTGTAACGTGGATAGGTGAAGACAAATTAGCATGTATATAGTCGATCGACGATCGTCCTGCGGCTAAGTAAGGCTGGGAACGTGGTTTTGAGTATTGACCTTTGTATTTTGTGTCAATATCTTGTAATCAGTGTCACGGGGTTTACTTAATCGGCTATTGATGTAATGGAAAATTTTTAACTGAGTCTGGTCGGTTTGTTTGGAAAAGATGAAAACAACTTCATGTAACCCAGCTTTACTTTTTGCAATCATTCTGTTTTATCCGTATTCGGTCTGTTTCCTCGCTTGGGGTATTAATGAGGCCATAAAGTCTTGAGTGATGTGAAATTAAGTTAGATGACATCATGTAGATACGTAGAACTCTTTGATATACTTTGATAATTTCTTATATCTTAATACACAACTAAAGAAAAGGATATTGGGAGGAAGTGCACATGCATCCATGTGGAGTTGACGCCCACCCCCACCATTTCTCTTACCAAGTCTTTCCCATTTTTGGTTCATATATGACTATCCATTTCTAACTGCTCTCCCATACGCTCATCCATCTCTATTGTGCTTGTGTGTTTTTGGAGAATTCTCATATCCTTCCCGGCAAGTCTCTCAAAATTGATGGGCCCATCTGGGTGGCTGGAAAGAAAGAAAAGGATTTGTGTTACTAGCTAAGAGTGGCTAGCTCTACCAGTATAATTAGTGTGATAGATATATTGAATAAACTAGGTAGGCATGATGAAAGAGAGAACGTACAGCAGATAAGGACGGGGGAGGGGAGAGGCGCTCAGTGATTGTTGCCAGTCCAGCTGGTAACGACCTACCCCAAACTCCCATGCAATCCTACAGTTGCTTCCCAACCGACACGTCGCACTTACGTGTCTCATCATAGACCCTATTGCCTTCCGGAACATGCCACGCGTACTCTTGTCCCTACACGTGCCTCTCAGCATTCGTGCCTCCTAAATCTATATAAGCGTGACCGTCCTATTTAGCCCAGCACAAAACCTACGGCAAGCTTGAAGAATCGTACAAGAGAGAAATCAGAATGCAGAGAGCGAAGCAAGCAGCGGAGTCGGTGAAGGAAACGGCCGCCAACATTGGTGCCTCTGCCAAGTCTGGCATGGATAAGACCAAGGCCACCGCCCAGGAAAAGGTATATACATAATCACTTCGATGTTGTTGTAGTGTTTATATTAATAATCCCGGTTAATTTGCCTGATCGATGTGGTTGGAACACTAATAGACGGAGAGGATGACGGCACACGATCCTGTGGAGAAGGAGATGGCGACGGAGAGGAAAGAGGAGAGGATGCGCCAGGCGGAGCTGGATAAGCGGGAGGCGCGTCAGCATAACGCAGCGTCCAGACAGGCGGCCACAACAGTGCCGGGAGGCCAAGGCGGAAACTATAACTCAGGGACCACGGCCACGTACTCGACGGCCACAGGGGCATATGGACACCCGACGGCTGGGCAGCAGATGTCGGCAATGCCGGGGCACGGTACGGGACAACCGATCGGAGGACATGTGGTGGATGACGTGGATGTGGTCAGGAACCGCGATACGCAATATGGAGGGAACGATAATGCGCATGGTTATGGTACTACTAGGTCTGGGGGTAGTTACAGTTAGAGAGTAACATGTATAACGTACGTAATTATGCAAGTGGTTTTGCTAGGTTTCGCATGTAGGTGAGTTGTCTCCCATCCACTGGGATGTTAGCCAGACCTTCACTTCAGTTGTTTTTGTTTTTCCGATCGCCGCGTGTTGTAACTCTGTACTTTCTCTGGTTCGCATAAACAGGGAGTCTCTGGTTGTGAAATAAATTCAAGGTTGTGTACTTTAATTCGATGTGCGTTATCCTTTGGAGTAAGGCAGAATGCAGATTTCTCCGCCTGTAATTCTGTATAGCAAAAAGCCAAAAATGGAGGACGAAAATAAGATTTGGCGGAAACATGTCATATTTTAATCCGACAGATAATATAAAATTCTTTTTATGCTTGGACGGAATTATTACAATACGGTCTCGCGTTCATTCTCCCCGCCTCTCTATAGTGATTGACCATGCATTTACGAGGCTTGCGAGTGTAGTTGACTTCAATTATATAATATATCGGGTGGTCAATGGACACATTTAACTCCGGAGATATGCATGTAAAAATTAATTTGATATGCATTCAATTTAATTCGAATTCCAAGTTAGCTAAAAACTGAACCGATCAAATTAATTTTCATAAAATAAAAGGTTAGTTGAGCCCGTAATTTTGTTTCATTTCCACGGACTTAATCAGGAAATAAAATGCTCATTGAATTGGGAAGTTTAGAGAGCGAATCGATTCGGGCGATCAAACACTATTAGACCCATAAAACAAATCTCGAGAGAACATATTTCTAAAACGAAGATAATGGAAAATTTTGCAACTAGGAAGGCCGAAAAGAAGTCAGGAGAAGAACCCTAATATGGGAGGTTCAGTCAGTACCACTAAGTCACAATGCACAACAATGACATGAGCCCTCTGCCTAGTACAAGGGGGGAAACAAATCGTACCCAACCACAGTGAAATTCATACGCCTGCTTTACGTAATTCAGCAGCCCCATGCGCAAAGTGACATCTCTCTCCAAAGGTGCAAGATCCTTTGGCAAAATTCTCACACAGCTTTGTCTTAAAGTTACTTCCATGAGAGCGTGGTGCTCCAGGAACGCCATGAGATTGAGGCGGCGCCGACATCGATAATGTCACCAGCAACTCTTTTACCATGTTGCTCGCATTCTTAATTTGCTCAAAACTACCTTCAAGTTCGATGTTCCTAAGATTTGGATCTGACTCATGATCCCGAATTGAGAGTTTGGCTCCTGTTTGGCGGCAGATCTGCTTGGAGTTCACACCACCCTTTCCTATGATAGCTCCAGCTAATGAAGCTTCAACACTGATCTTAGCAGTAGCGTTGGCACCAAAGCTAGCAACAGGACCTGGAGGAGGCTCCACTCGAGCAGCTGAACGGCCAGGAATAGGTCCCATGGTACGATGATCATCCATCGACGGAGCAATAGCCTTACCAAGTTCCCATTCACCATGGGCAAAGTGACACTTGTCACCAAACTTGCAGCCTTCAGCAGTATTATACTTGTTGCATATGCGGGTTTTAACAGTCGGCGATGCAGCCCCATTAGGGACAGGTGGTGGGGCAACCATATTTCTAGATGCTGGAGGCACAGCCGGTGTTAGATTCATCATGTGGGCAACAGCATTGTAACCACCAGGAACATAGTGCAAGAAGTGGCAGCTCTCACCAAACGGGCAGCCAGCGGTGCTGCAATACACAGCATAATATAATCAGATCACACCAAAATACTGATTCATTGCGTAAGAATCTAGGTCTCCCTTTTTTCCACTCTTTTAAGGTTAAAATGAACATAGCATTAATAACTTATTTAGATATTCCAGTTTTCTCAACTCAGCATACAAGAATACGAATTTGTACACTGCCGGTGGATTATTTACCAAGACCTCAAGGAAGCAATATAATGAAGCTTTGGATCAGCCAATTAAGTGACATACTATTTATCCTATCATACACTTAAGACAGATATGAATTTGCTCACAAGGATAAAGTAAACGAACAGTTGCTCAACTATAAACAAAATGGAATAAGAGAAGCAGTAACAATTAACCAAACATGTTTAAGAAAGATTATTCATGCGATACAGATCCAGCAAATAAGAACTGCACTTTGCAGGCAGTAAAAGTCTAGTTTACAAGTATGAAAAAATGACAGACTTTCAAAGACGACAAACATCCGACAAAACTTAGCATCCACAAAAATGACCATTTACACTTAACTACCTCATTCATATTGAATAATTAAAACACTGCTGTTGCTAAATTTTCCATTAACTCAGTAATATAAACAGGAAAAATCATGGAAATTAATCGTATGGAGCAGTAACAATAGCAGATCAAGAAGTCACCCTCCTCCCACCATGAACAAAAGAACTGAAACAGAATCAGAAGTTCACAAAGAAAAGTAGAAATTTCACAAGAACGTGTTTCAAACAAAGAGCAACATCTTGATCAAATTCACAATTGAAATTCCAGAAATGTTTCATACAATCAGAAAGTGATTGGTCGAATGGAGTCCTCTTGGAGGAACAGATGGCAAAAGCCAACTCTCATACATATATAGAAAGCAGAAGTGCAATGCCGTGATACCAGAACATAATTTTACATCATTCCTATCCCAGCTAAAGGCTTACATTAATTCATTAGTATCTTACCAACTGAAAGGTGAGTTCATAAGCTGTGGAATTCACAAAAAGCTGAAAAATTACCATCAAATATCCTCTAACTGAGGAGGAATTGCCATTTGCACCAATAAATAAGGCAATCACAGAGAAAAATGATCTATCTTTGATATTATGGTTCAATGCTAACCACTCTCCTGCATATCTTATCTTTTTGTTACTCCATACAAGTAAACCACTAATATTCTAAAACTTGATTAGAATTAAGAACAGTATGTAATGTACCCCTATAGAATGCTTTAAATACCCCGTTAATTTGGAGTATATTAAATGCTTTAGTCTTGTAGTGATTGTAGAATTAATTCTTACAAGAACTTATTACATTATTTAGAATTTAGCTAGAAAAATATGCAGTTCAATATATTTATCTAGACAGGAATAGATTAGAACCTGAAAAACTTGGTACAAGGCTTCGATTTGATTCCTACAGCAGATGATAAGGTGTCCATTTCTGTTGCAAAACATTAATTACCTTTCCTCAGTTGACATTCCGTGGCTTATTAATTAAACACACCACCAAACTGTTAACACCTTCGAAAATACTTTCAATTTTATTTGGAACAAAAAAAGCATTAATAAGAAATCATATAATTAATTATTTTTAACTTTTTAGTGGAAGCAATAGCGTCATCAAACAGATAATCATCATTTTTTGCTGACCAAAATCGTTTTCTATCAAGCAGGGAAGGTGGGTGTTTAAATTTTTAGAGGCCCTAATTACAGCAATAGGCATGTTCAGCATGAGAGTAATTGCAGCCACAATCCCCACCATAACAGCGAACCTTACAATTTGAAAGAGTAGGAAACCAAAAAAAATAAAAAAAAAAGCCACTGAAAAAAAGATCAGGGAATTACTACTAAACATCTCTAAAGAATCAGGAATCAATTGTCCCAAAAAGAAAGCAAGATCATCAATTTTTTTAGTGATTTTAAACCGAAGGGGAAACAAATTAAGAAGAGGAACTGGAAAATAACTTCAGTTACATCAATTAAAGGAGGGAAAGCGTCCCAAAAGCATAAAAAACTGACTTGCACAACACCGCCACAAGTTAATCATAAATGATAACTAGCCCTAACAACAACAAAAGAAAAGCCACGAAAAGAATAAGCAGAAAACAATATGCTTTTAAAACATAACACTTGACAGGACACGTCGAAACACAGAGAAACCTTCAATGCTTAAAGCATGAAACTTGAAAGCAGAAGAGTAAGCAAGCTAAATTGCAAACCTTGCTTGGACTTTTTGGAACCGCCATTAACATTGGCTCCAGCTTCAACCCTCCCCCTCTTGCGGGCATCCATTTATGCAAGAAGTAGATCGATATCGGAATAAGAGGACAGCCTCTATAAGAAAGAGAAAATTGAAGAGGCAACCCAGAAAAGAAAAACCTTAAATTACAGGGAGATCTAGTGATTAGTGAGCAACGGAAGAGCACAGACTATAGCAAGGTGGAAAACACTCGCCCAAACCCTAGAAGAGGGTTTAAAAGACAAGGAGCCGGGGAGGTTTCGAGAGAGGATTTTGCACAGTTGCAGAAAGGATATATATAGTAACAATAAGACTGTTGTTTATTACAGAAACAATGAAGAAAAATTGAGGATTGTTTTTTTCTTTTTCTGTACCAACAAAAATTTAGGATCTTAAAGTTAGGGTTTCAGATCAATTTATTGTTTTAAGTTGGATTCCGCGGGAGAAAAAGAGAAAGAACACAACTCGCCGTCCCGATTCACGAACAATTCCCACGATCTCTCTCACGTGCTCCAGCTGCGGACGCGAGAGCGTTGTAAATCGGTAAATCTAGTAACGTCACGTTTCGTACCTTTTTTTTTCCCGCTCTCTTATTCCAAGTTCCAACCGGGAAAATTAAAAATATTCATTTAAAATTTTCTTATCCTGAAATTATTAAAAAAAAATTTGCTTTTAAATTATAATTTTATCTAAATTAATTTATCTGTAATTTTTAAGATGATATTAAAATTTAAATTCCTTGTTCATTCAAAATAAATATTTCTTTTCCTTTCTTTCACCTTCAGGGCTCTTTTTTTTTTTACAAGAAATGAATTTTTTTTGTTGCCCACCCGGTTTACTGGAACTTTGCCTCGACTACATCCGAATCCGACCCGCGTCGCGCACCTGGCTATGGTAGGTGAGTCTCCCAACGGAAATTTTCTGCATTCGCTAAGGCTCAAACTCGAGACCTCGTTTAAGCGATACCAAACTACTTACTACTCAGACCAACTTCGGTTGGTACAAAAAATGAATTATGATAAGTAAGGGCAAGAGCAACTTTAGGCAGTTTATCAGTTTTTTGGGCTTCTCTTACAAGCCCAGCTACCTACACAATTTTACAGCCGAATTAGCAATTATTTGAAACCAAATTGCCATAGGTATTATAACCAAAAAAATAAAATTGCCATAGGTAATTGCCCAGAGAAGACATCATAATTCTTAAGTGTCTAAATTTATATCAAAAAATAATTAAAAACTCACCCTACCTAGTATTAATATCGTTTAAGAGAAAAAAAAAATTCACTAGTTAAATCATTGATAAGCATAATTTTTTTCTAAAAATTTTTTTACCAAAAAATAATTTATCCATGGGCAGAAAAACTCCTACAAGGTACAAGCAGGAATTTAACGACACTTGCGCCATTATTTTTATATATTGAAACTGTTGAGATCTAGATCCATATAGTCCAATGCGTTGCACCCTGCACTTTTTCCCCCAAATAATAACAATAAAATAACACTAAAAAAAAAATAACAATAAAATAGAGATTCTTCTTCATTTATATACTCATTATTAGCCACAAAAATGAACCACATCTATACAAGTTACATAATTGAATACCACGCCCCTCAATTACGATTTATTTAAAAGCTTATTCAAAAGTTTATTTGTCGCTTGTATAGTTTCATTTCCCTGTTAATTCACTACCCACAGTAAACGAAGAAAGATGTTCTAGGTATGTTTTTCGACATTCAGTTCAGTTATGGCCTATGATGTCATCCACTTTCAGATCTGTCTGAAAAGGAATGAAAGTACGACATAATTTATGGTTTTTGCCAAGAAAATATTCACAAATCTTGATCTAATAAACTTCCTCCAGACTCTACACCCACACCCACACACACACACAACTCAAAATTAGCTACTGCTATAACTGCACCTAAGGAAGCGTAAGTCAGCAGGAGAATTCTAAACGGGTTGACTCTAATCTGATCAATGCACAATGATATAGCTGATTTCCTCTTATGTTAAATAATTCCAGATTTTGTAAATGGGATCAACGAACAGTCGCTAAAAGACGACTTGTTCAGTTTACAAAACAAAATGACGACGCAGTGGGAGCAGTTCACAGAAGGCAAGAGCATTGCAAGACAAGTTAAGGGGCGTCACCTTTTCTTTAACGCCATAACTATAATACCTCGGTTCTTCCCATGAGAGAAAATTACTCTGACAAATTTCAACTGAAGCCTTAAATCAGCATAAAAAAATATTGATCTTACGTTCTACATCTGTCTTCCTGTATCCTGAACCTCAACCGTTCTATACTGCAGACTGGCGTGGATGCTCCTCTAACATAATTTTCCCACCTTGTCAACAAGTTGTCGAGTAATTTAACCTCAACCTGTTTTTGCATTCTGAAAATGATGAATCCAAATGTCACATGTCCCAGGAGCACGGTAACAAGATATTGAACAATTGCCAGCCCTCGGTGATTCATGGATTGACCAATAATAACATGTCAACAGTTAGTTACCCAGTAATCAATAGTATGGAACATTCAGATGTTCTAGTCAGGCTTGGTTTGGTGGTCTTATCCAATGTCAGTATATTCTGGCAATTCTGAACAATCATCAAGGCCTGAGATTAAGCCAGCAACGAAATCATGTGGGACCACGCCTAAAGTCTCTGTTTCCAACAAATTTTCCTCATTTGGGACAAAGGGCAGATTGCAATCCATATCATCAGTCACCGTTTCATCCATTGCTAATGAATTAAGATCGATTCTCAGATCCTTAGGTTGAAGTGATGGCAATGACTGGAATAATGGCTCAACCCGTTGGTGACGCATCTCACTAGTATCCATTGAATTTCGTTTTGACTTCGACTTAGAAGGCTTACTGGAGTCTGAGATGGAAGACTTGTGCTTTCCCGAAGCTTGTATCTTAGATCCTGGTCTGGATCTTGAATCATTTGTTGGGAATACTGATGAAGCCCATCGACAACTATCTTCCTCGCAAGCTCTGGCAGCCTCCCTGAGAAAAGGACATTACCTATGAGCATCCTCCCAGAAGTACTAAACTACAGATTGGATGGGCTTAGGCCCCTTTGTCTCACTAAAAAAATATAATAAAATACACAGGAAAAAATTCAAGCACCACTTGTTGTTTTCTTGACAAAAATATGACCACATTAATCCTACATCATTATGTTTTTTTCTTTTTGCCAGCTATTCTACATCATTATAATAAATTAATTTTACTGAATAATAGATTAGCTAACAAACAGCTATGAAATTATTTTCTTTGATATAAAGAGAATTCTACAAAGAAAGCAATACAACTGAAAAAAACAAATATTAAAAAGCAAAAGAAGGCATACTTAATTGAACAATTCTTTTTACGCATTATTAGCAACATTTATATCGAATGTGTAATGAACCAAACTATTAATGGGTGGACGTAAATCAGCAAAAGGAAAGAAGATGGCAGTTAGCAAACATTAATAGAGAGACCATTTAACTACATTATGTTAATGAGGCAAAGAAACAGATAATTGTATGGTAAGGAAAAATGAAAACACCATCCATGAAACACACAACAGCACCCCATGTTTTATCAATAGCACAACAACTAGCTACCAAATTAGACACTTCCTCAGAAATAAATCCCCAAAAGACCAACCTAAAGCAAATTTTAAACAACTAAAATCAAGACATGGAATTATTTTAAAAAAATGCAATGTTCCATGGTCAAAAAACAAGCAATGGTCATAACGTCCACCAATCCAACAAGAAAAAAATTTATCCAGACATCAAAGCATAAAACAAATAATGATGCCATTGTATCCAGGCATACCTGAACCGATCCTCAGCAACAGATCCACAAGCTCTAAGATGATGATCTTCCCCATTTGGGTAAATTAACGATGGTAGGGGCTCTGTCCCTTGTATGGATAAATTTATAACAGAAGGAAATGAGATTAAGGTGTCACTCTCGTCTTTTGGGAATTCCAGATTCACGTCCAGCTGATCGGTAGTCACAGGCACATCATCACCCTGATTTGAGAGAGAGATTTTATCATCCTGTTGCCTACTGCTGGTATCATGAAGTGCAGCAGCTAATAACTTTCTGCTCTGGGCCAGATTAGTGACAGCCATCCTTTCAGAAGGCTTCTTCAGAAGGCTCTGAGAATTATGGCCCATAGAAGTAAAGAAACAATGATCAAAATAGTGGCCATTTTGTGTTGGGGGCGGATTTTGCCTTCGGTCAACACGTGATGCAGCCTTCCAGACAGAAGAAAGCAGAGCAAAAAAATGCTTCTGCAGCAATAACTCTCTATTTTCCTGCGCAGAAGCAACACCTAACAACATCCGAATGTTATCCTGCCAGAATAACTAATATATAAGTAAGAAATTCCAACTCATTTTTCAAATTCAACAAAACAAATGCCATGTTGGAGTTTTTAAATTTTATCCATATTCCAAATAAACAGCATTTACAATATAATATCCAAATGACGACATGCAAATAGAAAAAATGTGGAAATCAACATTAACATGTTAAAATTGCCATCTTTACCTCCGTAACTTTCAGAAGAGACTTTCCAGAGGCAGTACTGTTGCCCCTCTCATGATTAGCATTTTCTGCTGTTGACAAAACATATTTTTGGACAAGTTCTCTGAATCTCTCACAGCAATGGACAGGATGACGGTATCTGCCCCTGTACGATCCTCCAGCAGTCATACCATAGAGTGTTTCGCTAACCAAACTCCAGTTAGAACCATATTCATGAACAACTGCACATAAAATTGCATCTTCCTGTGGCAGCCAAAAATCAGCTGATGGAACCCCATCTTTGGACCAAGTATTACCCTTCTTCACTTTTTCTGGTTTTATTGTCAGAATCCGTTTGACTGGCATAGGAGTTATGGATATTTTCCCTCCCATTTTACTCCTGCTGGGAGGTTTCTGTTCAGATTCAACCATATTTTCACATTGCTTTGATTCTGCATGGTCATCTGGCAAACCTAACAAGGCATTATCTGAATCTGAAGCACAAATATCAGCAGCCCTCTTGGACTTTTTTAGTGTCTTCTCCTCTTCACAGTCAGCTATAAATTTAGGCTTTTTACGTTTTTTCTGCATAGTTGAATTTGGAGACACCAGGTCCAGACTAGTGACAATCTCATCATCTATTGACATTGGGTCTGTTTGTGGTTCTTCTTTCATAGGTTTGGATTCAGAGGCTAAAGATCCTTTCTTCAGGGATTTAAACTTGGTTTTCTTGGGTTTCTTTTTAGGTCTGGGCTTAGAATCCCTTGGCGTTTGAGTGCTGCCAAAACAAAAATAAAACATCGTCCTCAAGCATTTCCAAATTTAGGAATTACCTACTTCAATTAATATTGCCAATATATTCAAAATAAATTTCGAATATTTAGGGCTTGTTTGGTAAGTTATCAAACCGCGGTTTTAAAAGGGTTTTTGGCCCAAACTTCAGTTTGGGAAAATTTCAAAACAAACAGGCTTATTTGTCCATAAGTGCTTTTGGACAAAACCATGGTTTAAAACCATCGTTTTGAATAAGCTATTTAAAATAGCTTTTTCAACAGTAAAAGCACTTATGGACTATCCAATTACTATCTTACCCCTACTTTTTCTTACACCCTCTCTCCTCTCTCCTACTTTTTCTTACACCCTCTCTCTTCTCTCCTACTTTTTCTCACACCCTCTCTCATTTCTCCTCTCTTCCCTCTCTCTTCTCTCTTCTCTTTTCTCTAACTCCCTCCTCTCTCTTACTTTAAATCAAATCATACCCTTTTTGGTAATTTACCACCATAAAAAGTCATTCTAAAAATAACTATCCAAACACCTATTTACTCAAAACCACTTTTTTCCATAAACTCTTCTCCAAAAGTCCTTTTCCATAAGTTGTCCATAAGCCCTTTTTTCCATAAGCCCTTTTTCAAAATCCTATCCAAACAGGCCCTTAAAACAATTGGGGTTTTGGACGGGGGGTGGCGCGGGCTAACAACAACTATAAAATGAAAACTTACTTTCCAGGATCACAATTTTCTTCATCAGCTTCTTCTTTCTGCTTAGCCTCATTCTCAAGTTCTTCCATTAACTACAGAAAAGGAAAAGGAAACATATTAACCATACCTGAATGAAGATGGATAAAGCAAGAAATCTTGAAGTTCATCTTACTCACCTGATGTTGAGCCAAGGCCTCTACCTGCTGTCGATAAGCCTCAGTAGCTAAATCAGTGTCCCATCCTTACATCATACATAAAATCACTTTAATCTCATGTTATGTCCGCTCAAAAGAAAACTAGAAATCAAAAGTGCAACATGCCATCAGCAGCACGAGTTCCAAATTTACTTAACAGTGATCACCAAACACCACTGGTAGATTACATAATACTAAACCTATTAGAATGGTTTCAGTTGTGTTGAACACAAATATGCAATTCGTTGCAATTATAATCTCATCTCACATACCAGCTAAACTCAACAAGAGAGATGAGAATCACAGTTCAGCTCAATGACAAGCACTGATTGTGAAGTTGAACGCAAAGTATCATTATTGAGCATATAGTACTGACACTTTGCATTCAATTTCACCAACTTCAATTTTAAAATTTGCATTCAATTTCACCAATTTCAATTCTCAAAAATCTGTTATCTTACAACCACCCTATATCTATTAAGTTTTATATATAAATAATCATAATCTATCGTGGTATGAAGCAAAAATGTAATAAAGAGGCACATACTTTCATATACGAGAGGTTCTTCATCTTCATCAATTTCAGCTTCCATCTCCTCCTTGTACTTCTCAATGCGATCCAATTCCCATTCTGTATCCTCAAACCTGACTTCAGATTCCAAGGCTGCTTTATCTATAATTGGATCCCACACCTCCAGAAAACGAATGGCATACCGATCAATTGGGCGTAGATGGTTCTCGAAGGCTGAGATAGCTTGTCCAGCTGCCGCCGCCGCTGCAGCCATCTGTTTGACATCAGCCAGCATGTCAACATCATCTTCTTTGATAGATACAGAAAGAGGTTTTTCTTCCTTAGGATCACTTCCAACTAACATTAATGCATTCTCCTTACTTGACTTAGAAACTGATTCAGCTAATTCTGAAGGCTCATCAACTTTTGTATCATCTTCATTTACATACTCATCCTCATCAAGTCTCCCAATGGCTTCTTCTGTGAACTCCTGGTTTTCCACAGCTTCTTCCAGTTCAACTTTCTTCAATGCCATATAATCTGCTTCATCTTCAGCATATTTCAATGCTGCCTCCAAATCTGCATTACTTACAGAAACTTCATCCCCAATGTTCTGGCTTTTCTCCTTCTGCATGTTTTTCACTACAAGTGTTCTATGACCCGAAAATAATTCCATAGGATCAAGCTTCTTGAAAAATTCAGTATTATAACCCCCACTCTGTATAACTAAATCATCAAGTGCACGCTTCTGTTTTGCTTTCTTCAATATATTCTCTTCAATGGTGCTTTCACTTATCAATCTATAGATATGAACTTCACGTGTCTGACCAATCCTATGGCACCTATCTTGAGCTTGTTGATCCATAGCAGGATTCCAGTCACTATCATAGAAAATAACTGTGTCAGCTCCCACTAGATTGATACCAACACCCCCACTACGGGTTGACAAGATGAAAAGAAAAATTTTGGGGTTTGTATTAAAACGTTGCATCAAGGTTTGCCTCTCTTCTGGTTGTGTTGACCCATCTAATCTCATGTAAGTGTAACCATACAAATTAATGAAAGCCTCCAGTACGTCAAGCATCTTTGTCATCTGGGTGAATATCAATGCTCGGTGACCTTCTGATTTTAATTTCCTCAACAATTTTGCAAGTTCCTGCAGTTTACCACAGTCAAATTGGATAAGACGCCTATCTGGGAAATACACCTGCCGTCGGACAATTGCTGACCTGATTGGCGACAAAAGGGGTGACAAAACTTCAGAGCATTTCTGCTTGTATGATGGATGAAGAAACACTTGCGTCTCACTTCTGCTGCACCAGCAAACAGGAGGTGGAGCTCGTGCTGCTGGAATTGCAAACATGAAACTTTCAACCACATCAACCATCCTTTGGAAACGTTCAACTGGTGAGAGGACAATATCAGCTAGCTTTGAGGAATACATGTATGACCTAGGGTTAGCCTTCACCTGATGAATGTCATATACCGGATGCCTAATGGTAAGAAGATCCCGTAGGTTTGTTGAATAGACAGGCCTTTTTTTACACCTCAAGGAATTCCACCATGCAATAGCTGCTGCCCGTTCCTTCGCTTCTCTCAGCCTCTCTTCCCAAATTGCCCTCTGAATTTCCTCAAAAGTGTTATTTCCTTGAAAACTTCTCTGATCCTTCGATTTAGGCCTAATTACTTGTAGGCCATTCATATCAGCACGCTCCATAATTAAACTTGCAGGGGTCTCAATAGCTTTTACTTCATCACTCTCCCATGAAGTCATGCTATAATCAAGATGAGTAAATAAAAATCCAAAACCTCTAAGGTCTACCAACGAAAAGGGGCTGGTTGAGAGCACTGAACACACAGAAGAACTTAGCTGAACATCAATGCCCCACATATCAAAAGAACTGATAATAGGACGACCTTCAAAAAGGTCAGGATGATTGCAAACCTTACGGAGTTGCATTATGATACTGATCATCCCAAAAAAATTGGCACTAGCAAGAGTGGCTTGGGTCTCAGTACTAGCAATGAAGTCTTCATACAAATTCCGCTGCCTTTTTGACAATCTACAGTATATGATATGCTCATGTTTCATTGGAAGTTGCTTCTCCACATCTTGTTTTAAGCGACGGAGTATGAATGGACGAAGGACGTTGTGCAACCGATCAACAACCTCCTTATTTACTTTTTCCTCCCCCTCCACCATCCCAGATATAGGATTACTGAACCAATCCTTAAACTCCTGATGAGACTGGAAAACATGAGGCATCAAGAAATGCATGAGAGACCAAAGTTCCATCAGATCATTCTGTAACGGTGTACCAGTCAAGAGAATGCGTCGCTTCGAATTGAAATTCAAGAGGGTCTGCCATCTTTGTGACTTCCAATTTTTAATGAGATGAGCTTCATCTAGGATCAAGTATTTCCACTTCTTTCGCTTAAAGACTTTAGAATCCTGAATAATTAATCGATAAGTTGTTATGCATACATGAAATGAGTTTGGTTTCAACCATCCTTGTCTTTTAAGCTTCCTCTCTTTTGCACTTCCAAAATAAGTCAAAATTTTAAAAGCAGGACACCATTTGAGAAATTCAGTCTCCCAGTTAAGCATGACACTAGTTGGTACCACAATGAGATGTGGGCCCCAAATGCCTCTTTCACAAGCAAGATGAGCAAGCAAAGCTATAGTCATAATTGTTTTACCAAGCCCCATTTCATCTGCCAAAATCCCATTCAGCCTTTTTTCATACATTGTTACAAGCCAATCCAATCCAATGTGTTGATACTCACGGAGAGGGTACTTGAGGAGAAAAGGGAATTTTGTGCGCACTTTAGTTGTGGAGAAGGTGTTTCCAGTTGGTTGTGCTGATCTTGCAGCTGCTGCTGCATCTGCTATCAGATTTTCACTGTCCCTTGCCTCCGGATTTTCATGAGGTGCTTCACAATGTTGTTCTTCAGTCTGGGATTGTACAAAAGCCATGTACTCGACAGGCTTGACATCTTCATCCACAGAAACAGTAGTATCCTTCTTCCTATCATCTTCATGAAGTGAAGAATCCAAAAGATCTTCCGACAAAGAAGCATCATCTTCTGATTCATGTTCCCTATGTTTTCCACTGGAATACTATCAAAACAGATAGCATAAAAATTCGATCTTAATAATAAATAAATAAACAAATACATCAACGTCGACCATCTAAACCATAAGCAAGAAATACAGATAAATAAAGCCAACCTTTCTATACATTGCCAGGAGCTCCTCAACAGGCATGTCACTCTCCCTTTGTAATAAAGCAATCTACAAATAATAGCTTCATCATGAAGGGTAATAGCTTTATCAATAACTATGCTAACATAATGAAAGGAAAGGAAAGCTGACTAGCTCTTAACCTCATCCTTGGGATCAATTGCACCCATTTTTTCCAATTTTTCCTCCTCGGATAAGGTTGTTTCATCATCCTGAACATTGAATTGAACACACAATTTTCAATTAAATAATAATCAAGGAATGGGAACAAAAAAAAAAGTAAATACTTGTAAATAACTAAAAAAAAGGATTCAGCCCAGTGCTAGTAACTTAGATTTGATGCAAAATCCAATCTAATACAGATGTATACAACAAAATTCCTGATCTCAATTAAACTTCAATTAAGACCTGTGACTAGAAAAAATGTATCATAGAATGTAGTGTATATGGATTTGGAGGAAATAAAAACCGATGAAGTTGATGGCTTTAAATATGGCCATTTTTCTATATAACTACCAGCTAAGCACATTTCCCCTCACTAGGACAGGTGAAGGTCAATTTCCCCTGCCTAAATATGGAGACGAGCGAGAGCAAGGGAAATGGTCATTGTCCCATGGAGAACCTCTATGCTGAAATGACTATATGTGCTTATCTAAGCAATTGTATTTATCCTAAGAAAATTCAGTGATTGTATATTTGTGTTTGTATGTGTGCTGATTGTTCAAATTTTACTTTATTGCTATACAATTTTACAAAAAATGGGGGTCCTACAGATCCCCGGACCCCTGCAGGGAATGGGCAAAAGGATAGGAAGCAAGCATGGAGTCCTCCCAGGCTCAGCCTTGCTGCCATCCTCAGTCAGCCATATTGCAAAACAATATATGATTTGTCAATACTACAATGCCTAAATCCACCTCAATTTGAGGAAAGCAGAGTTCACATATATGAGAGAATGAACATAATGTTAATTGGGGGGAATTAAAAACAGTGAAATCATGAAGAACTCTGGGAACATTTGTGATGTATGTCATCCAGGACATCAGTATTAGAGGCCAAACACAAAGCTGCTTAAAAATAAAAATTGAAAAAAAAAACAAAGAACATCTAGAAGAAGTGTATCAACAACCAACGGAGCTGATCTCATCAAAGATCTACGTCAATTGAAGGAGAAAAAATAAAATGATAGCAAAATAGGACATAGTAAACCACTTACATTATCTTCTGTGACAAGCAAGAAGTCACCATCTTCCTGTCAATAATTCAGAAATAATTTTCTACAAGTTAATAGTTGAAAATTTAGTCATTTATATGGGGAAAAGTGAAAAGAGGGGAGAACGTCAAATCCATTGAGATATTGTTCTTTATTTGAAGCCCTAGACTGTAAAGGATAATACGTGTAGGTGAAGCAGGCTGCACCAAGGGCAGGTGCTAACTAGTAAAGAATATATATGTTGAAAGTTGAAAGCTAACATTATGCGACACAACAATATTTATATTTTATTGCAATTCTATACAAAAAATGCTCATAGCCTCAATCTAACTCTCGTCATCCCTTAATTCCACTATCATGCTGATTCCTCAAAAATAACTGTATATGACAGTGTGATCAATCTTATTCATAAAGATTGAAGGCGATATCAAAATTAATTAGGATTGATTACCGGAATTGATTAAGAGAAAATTATTGTTCCAGATTTTACTCGCTAATTTTATTCTGTAAATCCCACTAAAAGGGGATCTCATACTTGTATATATGTACTCTTGTCTATGAGAAGTATACAGAAGAAATAATAATCATTTCTCTCATCACCTGTCAGTAATCTCTCGCCTCTCCACCGATAAAGATTTTCTGTTTTTTTACCGAACAATGCCTATAATCATCTCGGGCTATGACAATGGGTAGCAAAGACATCTAACTATGATAACGGCTATGATAGACACAGAAGCTCAAAAGTCACACGTATGTCATGCAGGCAAAACAACAAGAAATATATGCACAGAATTTGTCAAGGTTAATCAACATTAATCTTGTACAAATCGTATAAATTGACATTAAATTTCAGGCTTCCATTCCAGTACAGTTGGACTTCATAATTACTAACACAGTTCAATTACTAAAATGTAAGAATTTAAGAAGCAAAATCCTAAGGAATCATTAATGTATACAAATAAATTAGAAATTAAGAGAGAGAGAGAGAGAGAGAGAGACCAAACAACGCATGTTCTCTTACCTCTTCATCGCTAAAGTCATATGCAAGATTTTCAGATTGACAGGTCCCATCTTCGGCTATATTATCTGCTGGTGTAGTTAGGCCACCATTACTCTCATCCTGGTATTGCAAAATGAGCATTACAATTAAGTCCTTAACTTACTCTGCAATTCAAAAACGATAAAAAAACACATACAACTTACACAACAACGACCAGAGACCATGCTGAAGTTGCTTGAGCCAAGCTTGCTAACAGATAAAATATTGTCTCTGTTTTCTGCGGTACATCAACATGACCCATGTTAGAAGCAACCATAACTTAAATAAAAGATTAGTGGAAAATAACTGGTGCTTGTCCTCACCATTTCCATCACCAGCTCTGACTTCTTTATTATCATCATCGCTGTGCTCTGGACTACTTTCTTCACTAACTGGTCCTGCTAATTGTTTGAAAATAGTGCCATAAGACCAGCTAAAAAAGATAAGCACACAGTTGACAGAGAAAAGGGAAAAGGTTACATGAGATTCAGTTCTTACTTTCCCATTATAAATTGGAAAAAAGCAGTAATGGAGAATGAAATTCAGTTGTTTGGAATACCAAAAAATAACCGACAAGAATGACAGCCCAGGCCACTAAATCCTCCAATGGTCTGATACAAACCATCAGATTTACAACAAAGCTTCTCCTGACACTTCCACTATACTGACATTATTCTAATCACAAAAATAAGGACCACATTGGGTATAAAATGAAGCAAAGAATCACATGGTTTTCTTTTCAAGAGGTAGAATTGGGCTCCCTTCAAGAGACCAACACGGCATTCCACAAAAAAATAAAGAGGCCACCTTTCTCTTCAGAATATCGCTTCAGTAACTCCTCAAGTGGAAGATCAACTTCATCATGCAAAGCTGCCAACTCCTCCTGCCTTTCCTCTTCAGTTATAAGAGCCTCATCTTCCTCAAGGGTTTGCTCATCATCCTCCTGGAAAGAGTACCATCATTTAGCATAGATCCAATCCATACACCAATATAAAACGACCTCATCCATCAAAGCAACAGAAAAAACTATAAGGTCCAAAACACAAAACGTGAGAAAAAATGGCTTCAAATTGCAAAGAATAATAAGACTCAAAATGCAGAGCACATCATTTCAAAAAAAAATTAAAAGGATATTATATAATGCATTTTGTGAGACAAAACATAACAGAAGAGGCATATCATACTCGTTTTTATTGGCTGTCTAACAAAGATCCCAACAAAATAGTGATAATAAAGGTGAAGCCTCCTCTATCTGCTGTATCCGTAAGTGGTTATATTCTGTATTTCAACAGACCAACTTGCAATTCTCACATTGTCATGTGGCAACAATCTTGTATTTATACCTTTCAAAGACTATGGAATCAGAAGAAACAGCAAACTCTCAACAAGATTTCCCTCGAGTCCATGACAATAACATGGAACTTGATATTAAGTAAACCGAAAATTATCCACAATATGCATACACAGAAAGTGCCAATAAACTATATAGAGTTAGAGAAAATACTTTTACACTATAATAAGAAAGAAGCAGGGGAGAGTTATCCACACCGATTCATCATCAGATTGCACCTCGTATTCTTCATCATTGTCAATAGGATCTGACAGAAACTCTGCTACAAATGGATTAAGTAGCCTTAGTAAAAGAAGTGAATGTTCTCTATAACTATGAAGATATGCCTCTCTACCCACCAGCATTAGCTTCATTAGATTTGTTGATAATGTCTTCATCTACTCCCTTATATTGGGCACTCCTATGATGCTCTGGTGACTGTTTCTCAACTGGTTTAATAGCATCCACAAGATTTTCTGCCAACATGGTTGAGTACCTAAAAGATTTATTTAGAAGAAAATGTCAACAGATTTAATTGATTACCAAACGCCACAAACAATATAATTAGAAACCAAAAGAACATACCTTTCAGTTTGACCCAGAAGAAACTCAAGCTGTTTGTCAAGTGCCTTTTTCTTTTTCCCATCAAGCTCCATCTGATGCTTGTAAAGAACCTGGAACAACAAATTATGTTAAATAATAACAGGACATCATCATAAGTATAGGAAAAAATCAAACACACAACTATAAATGCATTACCAGCTTCTCTATTTTCATCCAAAATTTCTTAACATCCTTTGAAATATTTAGTGCAACTTTCCTTAATCGCTGCTCTTCTTCCTGAAAATATATATGTGCATATATATCAGCTCACACGGCAATTTTACCAGTGAAAAGAAAAAAATTCAGATATCAACTTTTCTTTCAGTAAGTTAAATCAATTCTATTAGAATATTAGTAACAGTCACAGGTTTTCATTCATAAGAGATTTGAAGTTTGAACCTTCATCTTCTTTTCACCTCTTGTAGCTGGATCTACCATGCCCTTGCTAGCTCTTAAAGCAACTTTCTTTGCCTGAGCTAATTTCCATTTCCTCTCTGACTCAAAGTCCTGCCGTGCAAACGTATAACATGATTTGTCATATCATTCAAATAACACCACATTAAACTTGTCAGATTTTTATGGTCAAACTAACGAATACCTTTGATAACCACACCATCTCTTCTATGACATGATCCCAGTGAGTTTTAGGACGTCGAGGCTCCCTTGGAGCCTCAAGCGCCTGAAACATCAAAAAAATATTAATCAAGAAAGAAAATAGGGCAGAGAGCAGGTCAAAATATTCTCATTTCAGAACAATAAAATATTTCTGGAGCAATCCTTCTTGTATTCAAACCAAATACGCAACTTTCAAGCGTTTACACGGCACAGTGCATGATGCCATTAACAGATTTCAAGCGTTGAAAAGTTCTTTTCAAAAAAATGTGAGCGTGGAAACTACGAATAAACACAAACTTACCTTTTGCCGCTTTGCTCTGCTCTCGTGATCAATCTTAGACCTTGGACCTTTAGAAGCCATCAGCTTTCTCACTTATAGAAGAACTCAAGTGAAAATCATACGTTTCTTAACAACAATTGAAAGCATCAGCTTCAGCTGAGAATTTATTTAAGCTCTCGAAAGTAGCTTAAAACGCGAAGCCAAAGGCCCTAACCAGGGTGGTGCAGGTCTGTCTCAAGCAAACAATGCGCGGTGAAACGAGGACGATCTCAAGAATTATAGTATAACGGAGTCCAAGAGGGCAAGAGATAACTTAGCTCTTAGCTCAGCAATCTGTCTGAAACCATGCACTTCAGGGAAGGGAAGAAGTTATATTTAAGTATCATTACAGCTCCTTATCCTATCCCCCCACAAGAAAAAGAAAAGTCTTCATTTCCTCATTAAAACCCAAGCTTTCCCGTAAAACAAACAAGGCGCAGTTCCCTGAACTGACCTTTCCAAATATGTAGTCGCACTCTTTTCCTTTCACTGATAGCACTTTCCCGATCCACCACCAGTGCCATAAATATTATCAAACGCCAATTTTTCTACCGCTAAATTAAAGATTATAGGAAAAAGAAACTGGTGGGAGTGAAAAATGCGCGAGATAGAGAGTCTTCTGGCTATCGTCAATGTCGGAAGTTTAGGGTTTGTGACGGGGTTCAACCGCGGTGGGTTCAGGAAGAGAAGTATCAGTCCTGGATCCGAATAGCTATAACCGAAGAAACTAGAAGGCAGAGCCTACAGATGTTTGGTGGGAAGAATGGAATTTCTTGCTTCAAAGAATAAAGGGGCTCCAAACAAAAACCCTTGACGTGTTCCAGGATAAAAATACACGTCGGAGGGATGAGAGATCTAAAGGCTGGAACTCACTAGAAAGTAGAAAGCCATGGGAGTCGTAAATTGCGTTTCGTAACGGGAGACTTCGATGAAGGAGAAGCAATGGTCGATTTCTTTCGAGAAGCAGAGAAGTCTCTCTGTAAAGGGGAGTACACGATAATTCTACGCAACTATTTCTTTTGAGTTTGTTTCTTTTTTTCCTCTTTTTTTTCAGCCTTTTTTCCCTGTCAAATCACTAGGGCAATTTAAAAAAAAAAAACAACTGAACATGTAATTTTTGGTCAAAAAAACAAATATGCAATAATAAAAAATTATATAATATTTATATTTATAAGTTTTTATTAAAAAATATCAACAGTGTTTCATTTGATAATAAATGAATATTGAGAGGTGATTTATATGGAATAATACCAACAAAATACATCTTGAATTTTAAAATTCCATTTCAATAGTTCAAAATTCAATAATTACAAATTGGTCATAGGTATTAAAGTAAAATTCTGAAATTATTATAATTTTACAAAATTGCCTCTCATATCTAAAAAATTTCCCCAGCCCCCTGTACTCGGGGCAAAGCCCAAAGAAGGTGAAAGTGGATTTGATCCTCTATCCTATGAATATCAAAATGTTTAATAATCGTGAAACTGATAATACACGTTAATAAATTATATATGTTAACTATTAAGTTCTGACCACAGGTACACTTCATTAACGATTCATAGTATGTGTTTGCATCAAATTTTAAAAAATAGCTTATAAAAAAAATAAATTTTTGGACAGTTTATAAAAAAAAATTTAGAGAAGAGTTTATGAAAAAAAAAATAATTCTAGATAAATGAGTGTTTAGATAATTATTATAAAAAAATTATAATTAAAAAATTACTAAAAATTGTATGTATGAGAGAGAGGAGAGATGAGAGAGGGTAAAAAAATATAGGAGAGACGGTAAAGAAGATAGAAGAAATATGAGAGATGAGAGATGAGAGATGATAGAAAATATAAAAGGGAAATAAGAAATAGTGAAAAAGATAGAGGAGAGAGAGTGTAAGAAAAAATAAGGATAAAATAGTAATTCAATAGTTCATAAGTTATTTTATTGTTTCAAAAGCTACTATAATCAGTTTATCTGAAACCATTATTTTAAACAATAGTTTGATCCAAACCGAAATTTGGACAAATATGGTTATTTATTTAAAAAAAAATCAAACTGAAATTTAGGCTATTTTTTTTTTAAATTTAGATTCGAGGGTTCTCAGATAAGCCCACAATACTTTTTTAACGATTTCACACTTGTTAAAATAAAAAGTGGCAATTGTACCTTGCAAAAGAGACAGGTTGCTGAGAATAAAAAAATTATACAACGCTGTAGAGATTATTAATTAAATAGTTAATATTATTAATAATTATAACATTTTTATATTATTTTAAAAAATTATATGTATTTTTGTACTATTTTTATCCATATATTTACTAAATAGCCAATGTTAATTAAGTTAACAGTTGTGATATTTGTGTATCATTGTAAAAAAGTTTAAGAATACTTTTACCTCCAAAGAAAATTTGTATGTGAGGTGCCATGGCAGAATACTATTTTTACATCTCAACACAAATTAAAGACACAAAAATATAATACTCCCCGATCATTGATATATAATTTAATTAAAAATTCGTATTAATCTATCATAAAACTTAAAGATATAATATATTTATAAACAGCACAACAAATTAGTGGATACTCTAGCTAAAAATAATTTATTTGCTATGACAATATTACACTATTATCATTTTCATTTGACATAACTTGTTACAAATGAGTGGTTGATATTCAATCCCCTCATAAATTAGTTTAATATTTAGCTCTCACTTATATTAAAAAAAGAGTTCAACCCTAAGTTGAAAAATGAGAACCTTCCTTTAATTTTATTTTATATTTAACTTAACATTTTTACGAGGGCCTTATCTTAGAATTTAGAAAAAAAAAATATTATATAATATTATAAGTAAAATTATACTAAATTAAAAAATTATAGATAAAATTATATTATAATTAAGATTATGATATTAATAATATATGAAAAATAAGGTTAAAATATTAAGTATTATTTTATTTAAAAAAAAATAGGCGAGAAGCAGTGCCAAGATTTAACGGAGCTGCCGCAGTAACTTGAGAAACACAACGGGGTAAAGCTTGACGGCGTTTTTCCCCAGCGGTGGTCACGAGGGCAAAAATATAAGCGGCTTGGAGGCTGCCCCTCTCGGCTCTCGCTCATACGTTACAAAAGAGTTCGGGAAATAATCAGTTACGACAGCAGCATGATGAAACTCCCTGGACAGATGCAATCGGTTTTGGCGGAATCTCAGCTCAATTATTTATCTTCAAAAATTCAATTTTCATCAGGCACCTCTATAAATTAATTTTCTAATTCATAATTTAGGGCTAGGGTTTTGTGCCCCTCCGTAAGGCAATTACAATGAAGGCTTCTCTCAAATTCCGCGACGAACAAAAGCCGCTCTTCAGAGCCAAAGTTCCCATCAACGTCCTGGGCTTGCCGTTGCAATCCGGCATCGTAGCTGGCGAGGCCAAGGAGCTCACTCTTAATATTGGCACCTTCTTCGAAACCGGTCCGTCCGTAAGGATCGCCTACCGCCCCAATGATTCTTTCAATCCCTTTTCCCTCATCGTCAAGACAGGAACCGGACCATTCGGTTCGCCCTTCTCCAGTTCCATGTTGATGAGTGCCGAGTTCAATTTGCTGGGTCATGGAAATGGCAATCCTACCTTCATGCTCCATTTTAATCCTCGATTTGGGGATTTCTCTTTCAAGAAGTCGCAGTCTTCGATTTTTTATCACAAAGCTTTCGGCTCCCAGAATGGCACCGCCTCGGATGATGATGGGTCCGCTGAGGTGGTGGACTCGCCGGTGATGAACTCGTTCTCAGGCAAGAAAATTTCGATGCTGGCTACTCGTTCTCCGTCTGCTGGTGCCATTTCCAATCTGTTCTCCGGTATGGAGGTGGCGGCAAGGACAACACTTCCGGTTAAAGGACGAGCCGAGGTGAACTTCCGATGGGGTGTTCGTGTGCCGGCGGAGCTGAAGTGTCGTGATAACATGACGGCTGGGATAGCGTTTCAGAAGATTCCGTTCTTGGTGATGAATAAGATTGGGGTCGAGCACGTGGACGGCGGAGATTTGAAGGGGAAAGGCAGTAAAAGAGCGGGCCCGGACGCGGCATTGCCGGGAAATGCTGACGTGGTCGATGCATTTCTCAAAGTGAAAGGGCAATTGGAGGTTTTGCAAGCTGAGAATGGATTGCTGAGGAATGCCATGGAAGATCTCCTGAGGGATATCGGAGGAACAGATTTCGGCAAGTACAGAGAAGTTGAGAGGAATGGGATGAAATCTTCTAATGGCAAGATTGATCGACGAAATAACGAGAAGAAAAGGCCGGATTTCGACAGTTTTCCTCCAAAGTCGACGGAAGCCGATGTGAGTGAAGAATTAAAGAAAGCTCTGAAGGGTGCTGCTGGCGCGTAAATTCGTCGACATGGTCAAAGATCGTGCTTTCTTTCTCATTTTGTGAGCACAATCTTGAATGCTGTTATGACAGCTTTAGTTTCAGATCAGTTATCATTATATTGTGTACTTTTTCCTTTCATGCTGGTTTCCTTAATCATGTGATTTAAGAGTTACTTAGGAAGCTTCTGCGTGTTCGGTGCCTTTATCCAAAATTCCAAATGTATTCATATTTCGCTTTATAATACGCGATTCAAGTATAAGCAGAAATGTGAATCCGCGACGTGAGAAATAAGCAGTCCCGTTCAAAATCCACGTCATTACCTTCTCCAGATGCCATCACATAATTCTTCCAGCTTGAAGCTTACAATTTCCTTTTGAAATTCGCGTCAGCATCCGTTGGCATGTTGATGTGGTCGCCTTCATGGTTCAGTCCCGGAGTTAGGAGATCTGCCTCTGATATGAGCTATGGCGCGTTTGATTAAACACTTTTCTTTCTCTTGTCAGACATCGCTGCCTTCAGCGGTGAAGGCATCATCCAGCTGCTGCAGTCTTGCAGATGACCGTTAGGCGAACATAATCCCTCGGAATGCTATTTGTTAGTAACCGGATATTTCACTGAAATATCAGAGCTCTCACACGTCCACAGATCACAGATGTCTTGAACCGGAATGATCTTAACTTTATTCATTTTGTGTGAGGCAAAGTTCGATGCACTGTGATGTTTATGAGTTTATCGCCTATTTACAAGATTAAATCGATGCACAGGATGATTTTTTCCTCAGATGGATCACTATATCTGTAAACAAAGCAAATTTACAGTCGCATAAATACTTGAAAATTTGATGTTGCCCCCTATACACGGGAATTCTCCTTGTTCTTAGTAGCCACTGGGAACCAAAACGGAGTCAGGACTCAGGACGGGCAAAAAAGAGAAATGACACAGCAAGTGCATCAGTAGGACGACTATCTCGTGGGCCATTAATGAGCATCACTTGCCTCACAATTTTTCTCCATACGCAGCTCCAGTGCCCTCATCCCCTATCCATTAGTGGCCCTGACAAGTAGGGGTGTTCTCCATCTGCAAATAAAGCACATAGGAAATAAGTCTAACGTAAAAGCACAGGCATGCTCCTCTTCTGCCACTTTTATAAGGTAGCAGAAAAAGGAAAAGGTTGCATTAGGCAATAAGGTGCAGCAACATATAGAAGACGTATTTATCACCACTTTCACCATCTGATGCACCTGCTAGCTTTGCAGTGGCGTCAACAAGGGCTTGTTCATGCTCCTGCATAGGCAACAATCAAGAGTGAATAGTAGCATAGGAGCAACAAGGTCTGAAAAGAACTACAAGGTGATCAGCAATAGTACTTTCAGCATTTCCTTTGCTCTCTCCAGTTCCATAGGATCTGGGTCACTATCGGCCATAACGCTCTCCACCTGTTATAGCAACATCAATTTTTTAAACAATAAACAAACGTTTTAATAACTCTCTCAATATGAATGAAATTGCTTGAAAATGAAATATACCTCCTCAACCAGTGAATCTGTGTCCGGCAATTCAATATCATCTAAAACTCTATTTCCAATACCATTTTGTGGTGGCAGAAATTCTCTTCTGGTATTAACCCTAGGATGTCCTCTCCCTCTTCCAGCAGCCACAGTATTACCACCACGGCTATGGTATTTCTCAACTCCACGACCTCGCTCACTATACCTGCCTCTGTGGGTTATGGCTGGATCTTCATCTTCCCATTGTATATCCTCAGGTGAGATCAGTAATATAGTATAAACATCTTTAAAACTAAAAGATCATCATTTTTAACTATATCAGATGCATACTAAGTTATTTTAAATTACGAGTATAAAGCAACCTTGTTATTTTATTCAATTAGAACCAACTACTAACTAAAAAGGAAACATGATTTATTCTGCATAAACAACTAACATGCATAAACGATGAAATGTAGATACAGTCGTATCTTATTCAATGATCAATGCCATTGCTACGGTTTTTTACTACAAGGAAGTAACAAGATTGACTAGCCCTCCTCTGTTTCAAAAAAGTGGAATTACGCGCGGTATGTAAAATGTTCTTTTTCTTTTTCTTTCTTTCTTTTGCCATCCACTGTGTCTAAAGTTTGATATTATCATTTTTTGCTAATATATTTCTCCATGTTGCTTCATCTAGGTTACAGCTAAAAAGTAGACAGTTGTGCCATATGTAGGAAATACCTCTTTAAGGTCAACCCATTCCCAAGTCTCATTTGCTGTATTAATATCATAAACCAGAGCATCTCGACCCTGCAAATCATGGATGTTCAGAAAGGATAACCAAAATTTTCGAAGAAGTGTGTGTAGGAATAGTAACTTTCCAGTGACATTTTCCCTTTTACTTCAGGGGCTGGCCTCTGGACCCTAATATCATATGTTTGATGGTCAGACTCCAAAATCTGGATAATTAGTTACAGTGGGCATAGAAAGTATATGTAAGATATTGTATAGTCAATAATTTTGACAGCTATAAATAAGGACCTAAACACACCTTGGCAACGTTGTAGTCGGTTATGACAGCCTCATAAAAGTGATTGTCTTCAGGCCATCTAGTCCAAACCTTCTTTCCAATGTATGGATCAAAAGTTGCCACTTCAGCAAGTTCATTAGATGCAAGGACACTAGAAGAACTGCGATTAATGAAGTGCCTACCTCCAGCAGACCCTGAGGAAGGATGATGCATCATAGGCTTCACCAAAGGTTGCATACTAGGAAATGACTGACCCTGCCGCCAAAAACTGAAGATTAAAATCAAAGTGGCTCAATGCATGATTTTTCTCTATTCTCTACAAGATTGAGTAGCAGTGCAAGGATCAGGCTTTTTAACTCTGGCTCAAAGCAACACCTTAACTTGCAGCTTGAAATGATAACTGCAATGCATGGAGCTACAGATACTGCTTTAAAAGCTCATGTCACATAACATACAGAAGAAGGTACCGATTGGGATGTCTTCTGTTTCTTATGGGAAGCTGATACTGTTGGACTGGGTAAAAGGTCATAAACAGGTAGAGACTTACTGCGCCTTGTAGGTTGATAACAACCAGTTTGCCTCCATTCCCTGTTTACAATCTCCATAATGTAAAGTTGAAAAAAGACAGAAGCAACAGAATTTTATTTTCTTTTGGCCACAAATCTCAACTGTTGGAAGATGATATACCGTATGCGCTGGATAATTTCATCAGCAATAACCCTGGTAAGAAGCTCTCTGTGCTCATCATCTGAAACTCAATTCTTTTCTAAGCTCAGTTATCAAACCTTCTTTTTCCTGATGAATTTTCGTAAATAGGGGAGATGAACCTTTTAAAATAAGGAAAACACAGACAACATAAGTAGCATCGAAGGAACTGAAGATGTATATATATATACCCAAGTAAGAGCATCGGGCTGAGCTTTAAAAGCACGTAGGACAGAAGAGTATGCTTCCTGCTCAAGCTGGTGAATCTGAGCCTCCATGTCACTGTGAATTTTGGGATGTGGAGAGAACCTACAGATTTTCCGGTTTCTGGAATATTGCTACGTCTCAGATTTCTATTTTGACTCGAGGTAGGAAAATCATCATCAGTGCCTGAAATTGATGCGCCAGAAAAGATTTATACAAGGGAAACATATATTGTATGAATGAGAACTTCCAAAATTTCTCAACATGTATTAATGCACACTTCGAACGTAGAGATGCTTTTATAGGTGACTACTGATCAACACTATTCCTTCAATCTACAAACAAGGGACACATCCATTCTACGTTCATTGCCATTGTCACGCACCGTCAATGAACTTTCCTTCTCTTCTTTCTCGATTCTCTCTCTCTCTGGAACTGAGTTCTTATAAAATTGTTTTCATTAAACATATGAACCAAGTGATAAGTCATCGAAATGAACTGCGAAAAAACAAACAAAATAAAAGCAGTCTTCTGTTGCTTCAATTGGACACACCAAGCGTACTAGACAAGGAAAAAGATGGGAGCAAACTTCATGAAAGCTAAGAATTTTTCATGCATGATATGTGCCTCTAAATTCGGGTTTCAGGTAATATGGTATTTGCAAATTAGTGTTGCATGCACACAATTGTCAATTGAAGGGTTCCTATATAAACTATTGTTCGATCCTTGTCCTGGCACGCTTCATACCACATATAAAATGACCCTAGAAAGAAATTTTCCGAAGTAATTTGTGCTAGCAGGGTCCATTTGCACCAATATATAAGCTTAAGATACATTACCAATAGAAGGATTCCATTGAAAATTATACAATCAGATTCATAACCAACAACCTTGGAGATATCCTAAATCCCGAATTGTTTCCAAACGTTTCAACAAGCATTGCCACGAAAGAAGAAACCTCGTCCAACAACACACATCCAACCAACCGAGTCAATTGCATAACCGCACAACAAATCAAGACAAAAGCATTTCACCATAATTTGGACGGTTCTAACAAACGATTAGAGAGAGAGAGAAATTACGTGAGGATGAAGTACGAGGAACTCTCACCGCTACAGTGGGAAAATTGATAGTCCACGAAAAAGGAAGGCAATGTGAGCAAATAGGGGTCGAGACGAAGACAATGACGGGTAGAAGGTTGAGCAGAGGGACAGAAAGTGAGGAGCAACAGGGGAAGTGGACAGGAAAGTGTGTGTGAGAGGAACATGTTGGGAGCAAAAGATGGCGTTTTATAAGTGTTAATGAATCGCCGTCGTCGGTTGCGTCCCTTGTCTCTCGTAACCGCCTGTTGACCGCACTCCTCCTTTCTCCACTTCAGACCCTGCCCGGTGGCCACATCAACTCTTCAAAGCCGTAAACTAAACTAAACACCCCATTTTTTTTGCTATCTATTATTAACCCCCATTCAAATGTGAAAGTTATAAATTATACCTCCAATTCCAATAAGACAAGTAAAGAAAATAATGCATGAAAATAAATAAATAAATCCGTGCACATTCTTTTCTTGTTTGAGATTATCGTAACTTAAGATATATTTGAATATCACCTAGATAACCATTTTAAAAAGATATATTTGAATATAAATTCTATATGTTTATCTTGAAAATTGAACATCCGAATTTATTATTTTAGGTTTTGTATACAGAATGTTTGGGGTGGGGGATAAGGTTATTTATTGATTATTGATTTTTGTGACAAGGATGGGGGAAATAATTTTTTGTGTGTGGGTACAGTGACAGGGGATAAGTTTCATGCAAAGAATCTCCTTTGGCCGAAAGAAAAATGGATCAGAGGCGGAGCAGTGATTTGGAGTTTGCGCATATATAGTAAAAAATTAGTTTGTATCTCATAATGATGTAAATCTGGTTCTCATTAATATTAAGAAATTTATTTTAGTAGGCAATCTCGTAAGTCTTTTATAAGCGTTTTCCGAATCTTAGATATATTATAACCTTAGTCGGGGACTTATATCGAACACACTTAAATTTGTTTGTAAAAAAAAAATTATCTGGGGTTTGAACTTGGAACTGGCGGGAGTGTCAATATTGGCCCCATTTGGTGGGAAACAAAAGCGAGCAAGACTATTTGGACCGAACGAACAAATAGGCCATCATTTGCTAGCTATTCTAAGGTCAATGGTGATAAGTTAAGTTCCTTAAATATCTAATTAAAGGTTTCATTATTAGAGTTATGTGTGTAAAGGGTCCCATGTTTAGTATTAAAGTCATTTGGAGAAGTTTATGGTGTAAGGATTAGTCACTATTTAGAAGCAGTAAGTACCCTAGATTTATCTAAAAAAACTGAGGTCAATTTTTGTTAGCTGCCATAGGAGAATCCATCAAGAATATGTTAACTTCGGTTCAGATTATTTTTGGTTCGTAGTTTATCTTAAAAGCGCATACTTGCATCAATATATCAATATATATTGATGATTTTGATATGTTTCTCCAACAGACAAAAAAACTAATCCCATACTCAGACTTTGGTCTGAATTCTCATGGATATGGAAGAAGTAACTCTATCCTTGCGAAGGGTATGACTATCTTCGTTTCCACTTTGTTAATCTTGGCAATTGCATTGATTCTTTTCCGCATTTGTCTGGGAGCTAGCTGGCAGCTACCGAAGCCTCAGATGCAGACACTAATCAATTAACATATGATGAAGATCAGACGATACGCTTGCTTTTATATAATATTTCGAAGAAACATAGGCCGCCCCATGATCCATGCAACGGGAATCATGGTATAAGCTGTCACGAACCAAGGTTGGTCCAAGATGCCCTCGTTATATCAACTATACCTGCATGTTTTGGAGCCTCTAATTGACTAATCAAGCCAGGAGCTGTGTGAGTTCACACTAACACTTGACTATAGGAATGGATTCGAATCCTGGTTGGGAAATTCTCATGTGGATCTTCGTCTTGTTCGGCGCTTGAAATGTATTATTTATCACTCGAACTGCCATCTCTCACCCAGCCACCTAGGTTAGGCTAAGCTGGTAAAAGACGATTGCTGTGTACTCAAGAGATTACCCTATCTGAATTCTGAAGCAAGGGGTCAAAGTTTCAAGTCATAAGTATCTGCTAAAGTATGGAGTGTGCCGATACTATAATGATCTCCGACATGGCTAGTGGGGCTATGTCATGTGAGGCCTGGAATCAAAATCTTAGATCCCATCTTGCAACCTCGGGAAAACAAGAAGAATCTTGACTACCAGGAAAACAGGGAATAAACTTACTTTCCAAAGTTTAAATCTTCACGGACCTACCGTTTTTCTATGCAACCTCCATGGTCTTGTGCATTAGACTGAGTCTAAAAAACGAGTATTCATATAGTTTAATAAAGCATTCACATCATATACTTTAACTGGAATACTGGGTTTTCACATGTTTTTACAGGAAACGTGGAAGCATAGGTCCACCCAAGGTGAAAGTACCAAGAAAAAGACGATCAAAAAGTGGTGGAAGCCTACAAAATAGAAGGTTACTATTTCTAAGTAAAAAGGGAGTTTGCCCGGCAATAATGCACCAATGGTCCTGGATGAACTAACTAAACTGGTACAAGTGACAAAACCATGACTTTGATTGGCAATACCGTGAACATGGATTTCGAAAGTGGTTGTTTTAGGTTCACGTGCTCCTCACTTTGATTCTCCATAGTTTAATCATTATTTGAAGATTGTAACACACACAACACAGCCAGAGAGAGACAGTATTAGTCAATTACTCAATTATGAGTCACATGATGATTTGCTTCCAGCTTCCAACACAGCAAACAATAGTGGAGAAATAGATATTAGATATGTATTCTTATTAACATTCACTTGATCTCATAATGTAAACCTAACACCGTGGATTAACGAAATGGTCCCAAGCGTTCGACGTGCTTGTTTGCTTTCCAAGCAGCTATATAATAATTAATGGCGAGCCACGTGAAAAGGGCATGTTTTTTTCATATATAACCGATTAAACTCTTCAAACAGAGGTATCTTCATCTTAACCTAAACCATTTCGTTTCTAAATGAGACCATTCTCATGAAGATCATCAGTGGCAGAGTTGTGGGTGCTGTCTTGACTTTGGTTCTGGTTCACTTTCTTTTGTTCTCTCCGTTTCGTTGTCGCCATGAACAGAGATTCCCGAGAGAAACAAGTCTTTCCAGAAAGTCTCTGTCATCATTCTCATCCATGTCTTCTGTTTTGACAAGTGTGGGAAAATTAAGTGGAAGCAAGAAACAGAACAAGAGAGCTTCAGAGCAGAGTTTAAAGAAAGCACCGGCAAGCGTCCCAAATCCTACTCAGAACAAGTAGCAGAGTTTTATCTTTCTGAGCTTGCCTTACTTCTTGTTCTTTTACTGTAATGTTTAACCGTAGTGATGTTGAAGGAATAGGATGGAGTAGAATGTAGAAATGTACATATATGATACTAGATAGTAAATCTATGTGTCAACTTTGATTTTGATAATCAATTTTGCTGCACTTGATTCGGTTTCTGCTCTTACTTGTGCATTATTCGTACCGTAGAGGTTTACATAAGAAAATCTGTTATGATGAAGAGGTTAAATTATTGAGTGTTGGATCACACACCCGCTTTAGCTTGTGTCGTGAAGTGAGGGGAAGAGACATGGAATGGGGAGGAATATGACTGTTAGGTATAAAGCGACTTTACAGCCAAAAAGTAGGGAAACTCTTGACGGTGATATGGAATATTAGGTGAGGATGGTGGGATCTGCGGATCTCGATCTTCTTCCTCTTGTCCCATCATCACACACGTTTTGTGATATTGCAATGCATAATGTATTTGTTATGCATGTTTCCTTGCATTATCTATAATCTAGATTGCATTTTTTTTATTTGTACTTCCGATAGTATTATAAGTTATATTAAGGTCATGTAAAAAAGATAGAGGTAGACAGGAAAAAAAAATCAACAAAATTATAATTTAATTTTGGATATATCATAATAATGTCGTACCATGCATATAGGATTAAATTTATTGTTATTGTATTTCTATTGGTATTAAGCCTGTTTAAATCCAACAATGGGGGGACTGTGATCTCTCTGCTAGACCAATTGGACGTGTTAAAGGGTGTCACGCAAGCCAACGTATGATTAATTAGCCAGAACAGTGAGAGTGAGGCTTTGAAGTTTGAAGTTCACGAATCAGACGCAGTGCCACAGTTAACTGAACCATGGGCTTTATTGCTTTCTTGCTGCAGACACGTTAAACACGTACCATACAGATTTGAAGTACAAATCATGTACCAACGGGGTTGGTCTAAGTGGTAAGCGGCTCGGTATCGCTTAAGCGAGATCTCGAGTTCGAGCCTTGGCGTACGCAGAAAATCCCCGTTAGGAGACTCACCCACTATAGCCAAGTGCGCAACGCGGGTCGGATCCGGATGTAGTCGGGGTAAAACTCCGGTGAATCGGGTGGGCAACAAAAAAAAAATACAAATCATGTAAACAGGGAAGTTGAAACCCAAACCTCCCAAAAAGGTAGTGATACCAATGATGGGTCATAGCCCAATTCAAAGTGGGTTCCATTGCTTGCTTTCTTTCTTTCTTTTTTGGTACATATGAGGGCTACGCATCTGAATTAAATAAGATTAATTTAGGAGGAGATTAGATCCTAAATACTCAGTGAAAATTATAGACTCTAAATGTGGAGGGCAAACATATAATATTTTCGTAGACTTCAATCCCTTTTTGGCTAAAACATCCGCAATCTTATTTTGAGTTATAAGGATGTACTGTAGTTTGATGTCCCATAATAAGTTTATGAGTCTCTTTATCTGAGCCACTAGTAAACTATATGTATCAGTATTAAAGTTTGCCAACATATCTATGACATTTTTTGAATCAGATTCAAGAATAATTTTCTTTAACTATAGATCCCAAACTAGTTGGAGTCCTTTATACACAGCCCATTGCTCTATTTCAATCACACTGCAATAACACAGCTTACCTGTAAAACCAGCCACCCAGTTGTCTGAATGATCTCTAATAATGCCACCGCAACTCGCCTTACTATTAATTATAATAAGGGCTCTATTAACATTAACTTTAAACCATCCCATAGAAGAAGATTGCCAGCTCGATGCATTTTGTACATTAACCTCAGTAACTACATAATCATCTTGAATCTGCATGAAACTTTTCCATATTTGTAAAATGATTGAGCAAGGATCAGGTTTTAAAACATTTGAATCAAAAGTATCTTGATTCCTTCACTTCCATAACCTCTCAACTGTAACTGTCTAAATTAAACCCTAATTACTAAGACCCTCCACTTTTAACTTTCTCTTAATATTTAAAATACACTAATCTCATAAGAGAGTTATAAAAAATAGAGAACAGTATTTAGGATTCAGTAAAAGTAGTTCCCTTGCTTTCTAGTAATAAAGCTGTCTCTGTTCCCCTGACAATAGTGCGTTTCTTAGAACACGGTTTTCAAAACCCCCAATTCAATTGGGCCCAAATGTGATCCAATACAAGTACAATACAAAAGCCAGCAACACATGCTGAGTTTTTTAATATCCACATAATATTGCTGATTATTATGAAAGGGGAACACCGAACACGTCCCTTATATTCAATAATGTCTCTCGTGATCGAAATCTCAAACATGAGGTACAAATTCTTCCTTCGTCTCATCTATTCTTATTTTTGACTTTGGAGAAACCAAATCCAGAATGAAATCCTGAGAGGTCCCACTCATTCCCTCTTATGTTTAAAGGCAGTCCATTCATCAGGTGACACGCAGACCGAAAGAACCACACTGGCCCCTCCCCGCCTATATTTAGAGCACCCAGAGGATAAAGAGGATACGAGTGTGGCACCCGTCATTATTATGCCTTAATTCTCTTCTTTTACCATGTGCTTCACAAAATAATTCTCGATAATGGGACTTATTCTAAATTTTTTGTAGATATTTGAAAAAAAAATATTAGAGAAATTAAACAATACCCTCTCTTAATCACTACCTACGTGCTCAAGTCCGAACAGCTTGAGATTCCTTCAATTCTTTTGTGCACGCATGCAGTTCAACCAAACTTCTCCACATTTTATTATTTACCTTCTTAACTAATCCTAACTTGGCCTCTTGCTGAGACCACCGGAGGCTCACACGGTAACCTTGCTAAACATCTGTGTTATCCTCTGTCTAGTATCATAATTGCTTATATATCCTTTGTTTACTCGAGAGATCTGTCCATGCTTCTTCAATATCAGACACTAATTATTTATTCTCAATAGAAGTTGGATTTGTCCTTCTGATCCACGTCCACTAGCGGGAAAAAACAACCGCGCATTTATTTTACTAGAAGAAAACAAATTTAGCTCGATCAAGAGCCCTTACATATATTAAGAACGAGAAAAGAAGCTGGCGCAAGTTATTTTTTAGAACAAGGAATCAAAGGAAGTTTCCATGTAAGTTTCTAGCTTAGTGTGAAAAAGGTGGAAGATGTTTTAGATGAACTAAATCTAAGTCATCAGTGATTAAGTGTACAAATTTGATTTCTTAGCTCGCTTATGCATCAACCATGACATCAACAGAATTAACAACTCCATCCTCTGGTCTTGGACACGCGGTCTTCCTCAGAGTAATCAGTTCCCAGTGTTTATTAAAAAAGATAAACATCGATCAGATCATTTCCTTTTCCTTCTTTTTTTGTTTTCTCAAAGCTGATCTAGTAAGACGGTCAAAACACCATATCTGAATTATTACTTACGCAAAGAAAGTAGACAAAAGCTTGTTGAATTGTTACTTGCGAACCAAGAACATAATTAAGCACAGTAGGTATATTAATTATTGGCATCCACACACACACACACATCGCTTTAACCGCCTTTCCGATTTCAAAGTTACGTCTTGCTGTCGGTAGTAACAGAGGGGTGCGTGCTTTGTTGGTGCACACCATATAATTACCTATATCTAATATGGGGACCATTTTACCTTATATTACTATTATCCAAATCAACGTCAAGATCAAGATTCTTGGTTATGAACCCCAAAATATTAGTACCTCTTTCTGCTCCTGTAACTTCCACTCAGATTCTAATAATTTTTCCTTTCTCTCTCGTTATTTTAAAATCCTGAGATAAAAACTCGACAAGTAGGGGCCGGAGCAGGTGAGTTTGGCTAAAGACTGAGTCCCCTCTTGAGTGATACGTAGTACACATACAAACAAAATTACCAGAATGGATTAAATGCAGAGTTATGCAGAATTCGTGGCTCCCTCTAGACACCAAGCTTAAGAACTTCGGATATATATATATGGAAATCGGCAAGAGACAGCGTTTAGATATTTGGTTCTGCTACAGCCCACAGAAACCACTAGTGAACAAGCGAGTAGTGCCAAAAAATTGGTTTTAACAAAGAATAAGATGTTGTAGTCCACTAATTCAGATGTGTCCCGGGAGAGAGGACGTACGCTCTGAATTAGTAGCACTCCTTTAATTTGCTCACTTGACAATTTTATTTATAAGCAAATTAGTAGCAAAGTATATCACGTAGTTTTATGCAGAAGATTCCGGTGAAAGAGAGATTTTGAGATTGAGACTGCGCAGTAAGTTGACGCTTAAACCCGCCATGACCACTTCGACGAAAGAATTACAATATTCCCCAGGAACCCCACCATGTACGTACAATTCTTCAAACACCTTTGCCCCTCTTTTGGGAAGTGACAATAAAGAAAAGGCCACAGAGAGAGATATAACTCTGAGAAGATAAGCTTCTTCCCTCCAAGCTAATTAGAAAGCAAGAAAAACTGAACATGCGAAACAGTAAAAGTGACCCCAGTCGATCACCTTTTTCATTATTTGGTGTTTCGTTCTTGTTAATTATTACATGCTCCTGGCCAACATTTCTTGAAACCTCCTGTCGGATTCCTGCTTCTCCAACCTGAACTTCTCGTGACAGGTCTCAATGAACTTTTCTGCAATTGTATCAATATCATCTTTAATTTCCTCATTTTTATTCGTACCTCTATGCTGAACTTTCTCCTCCAGCCTATGAAGGTACCCTGCGAGCTCTTCTGAATCGTCGTAAGAAATATCCAGGCCTTGTTGTTGCTTCCAACTTGAATCATGGCTCGAATTATGGTTCGAAGGCAAGCCGTCGAAGCCGCGAACCGGGACGGGCAAGACGTTAGAAGACTTCGAAGAACACCAGTTATAGTGAAGCCTGAAGGAACCCAGTATTGTCTTCTGCTTTTTGTTGCGGATGGCTTGGTTGTTCTTGGGAATGTTAAGGATAATGGTCTTGAATTTGGAGAGTGAGCGAATGATTCGGCACATGTGGGAGACTATGATGGTGTTCATGAGGCTTTTGAATTTCGTGGAGCTTAAGGATGAAGACGGAGATTTTACTGAGAAAACTTGAAGAGTGGGTAAGGTTTTGAGATGAGATGAGATGGGCTAAACATTTTTTTTGCAAATGGGTGTACTCTTGGATACAGCTGTAATTTAACTGGCAGGATAAACCCTTTGGATGACCCTTTTGGCCCTTGACTGTTCCTTTATTTAAAGGTCTGCCGTCATCTTCTCTGTCCTCCCTTTTGGGGATATATAATCGCATGAGACCCGCCGCCAAGTTTTTAAAAAATGTTGTAATTAGGATTTGCATCGTCGTAGAGGCTTACAAGCTTAATAGTGTCGCGCAGTTTTTTAAATTGAGAGTGGAAAGAAGAAGTACAGAGCCAAGGATTGAATATTATAGTATATGAATTTATTTATATAAAATTTGCATGAATTTGCTTGGGCATTTTCCTATACATTAACTCGCGGGGAACGTTGACTTTGTATGTGTTTCGTTAGATTTGAGTGGGCAGAGAAGTTTCGTCCTATTGTTCAGCTAGGGCTATGTCTTATGGACTTGTACTTTCACTGGAAATTTACTGGCATTTTATTGAGGGAAATTAATATTGTGTAAGGGAGTGACACATTAGAATATTAATGGGGATCGCCAATTAGAGCAGATGGAGCATCTCAGAAAAATAGTCATTTTATTCAGTTTGTAGTAATCTACTAGTCTATCCTCCCTCGTTTTTATAAAACACTTTGTAAAGTATTTTCATGTTTGATAATATAAGATGTTTTGAAGATCATATTAAACAATGATTTATTAATGAACTTAATTTTTTTTAAAAAAAATCACTATTTGTGTGAGTCAATTAGAGGCTGGTGTTGAATGAAGGGTATTTTTAAAATGTGCACTTATTTTTTTTTTAAAAATGTTTCTAACTGTATTTAATGATATTAATAATATTTATTCTAAAAAGGTCTTATAAATTGAAACGGATGAAATGATTTTGAATGCCGCAAGTGTTTATTTAGTTGGAGCACGTTATTTGAGAAACAATCCCCATGGTTGGTAATTCAGAAACTATTCAATTTATTAAAGTTTTTATATTATATGTGAATATAGATATGGAAAACCAATGGTATAGGCAAGTTGGATTTTGCTAGGGGCTTTAAGAAATTTGCGACCTATAAAATTGAAAGACGAAAGTAATTATATATATGCATAAAGAGGTATGTATTTTAAATTTATATCAAATTTTAGTTTAAATTTTTAAATCTATAAAATGTATTTCCAGTCATTTAATGTTAATGTGGTTATTTTTATTAATAAAAAATGTGAACTAAATAAATTTAATTGGTGACTCTATTATTGAATAATGGTATGTTGATCTTTAATTTAAAAATTATAAATTTATAAATATTTAAAATAGAATCTAACGAGGACGTGGTCTGATGTAAACGTTCCATATCAACATCTTATATTTTAAAATATAAAAGTATTACATTAAAAATTAAGTGTTAAGTATGTTTTATCATTGTTTTATCTTATAATCACACAAATAAATTCGTTGAGGAAACATTTTTTCATAAACAAATTCGTTACGTGCACTCAAAATTCCCAGAAAAGAAAGAGACTGCTCTCTCTGTTTTTAATCCTTTATTTTGCCATATTTTGAAATCAATTATTGGGGTATTGGTTACGAATGATGAAAAGTAATTAAATTCGGTTTGATAGAGTTATTTTAATCTTTAAGCCGAGAATACATGTTTCCTTTGCTGTTTCTTTGGAAAAGTAGTCAGTCAGCAGCTCCTTAACCAATTTAGCATACCTCTCATTTTCTTTATTTCTTTCTTTATTTTATTTTTTTTTAAGAAAAGGAAGAGTTATCAATCGATATCGATAAATCTAAATTAAACAGATTGACATATTCATGATAAACATGAATTTTTATTTAAAATCTTTTTTAAAATCTAACTCCTGGGTGCCTAGATTTACGCCTGAAAATAATAGACGGCTCACCCTGCCCGACATTGGTATCATTTAGGAGGAAGTGAGACTTTGCCCTGTCCTTGGATCGTGAGTGAACTTAATATTTTTCTAAAAAATTTTGTAACAAAAATTTTAAAATATTTTTAATAGTATTTGGTATCATAAACTAAAATTTTTATATATTTAATACCCTAAAATATTTTTCTAATAGTACATAATTTCTTAGAGTAATTTGTAGTACAATTTAGCTTTTAAATTATTTTTACTAGTGGCAATGAGTGCTATAAAAATTGTTACTGGACAAATATTTTAAAATATTTGGTGTATAAAAAGGACAGCAAGAGCATAAAGTCGGGATAATTGAGATGAGGATGTTGAGATGGATGTGTGGGTATACAAGAAAAGATAAGATTCGTAATGAACAAATACGGGGAAGAGTTGGAGTAGCATCTATTGAGGAGAAAATGGTAGAGAACCGTCTTAGGTGATTTGGACAAGTATAAAGAAGGTCAAGGGATGCGCCAGTGAGGAGGGTTGATCAAATCGTATGAAGCCCGGTTAAAAAGAATAGAGGAAGGCCAAAGAGAACGCTCAACGAGATCATTGAGCGGGATTTCCTAGTCAATAACTTAACTAAGGATTTAGTTTTGAATAGAGCACAATGGCATCGTATGATTCATGTAGCCGACCCCATTTAATGGGATAAAGTTTTGTTGTTGTTGTGTTTAGTGTATAAAAAATTAGGTTAAAATATTAAGTATTACTAAAGGATTGTTAGGTATGAGAGATTTAGAAGAGAGAGAAGAGGGGAGATGATCCAATTTTTTTTTAGTTAAATTTTAAAAAATAAAGAGTTATAAAATTTTAATAAAGATAAATTGTAAGATAAAAGAGGAAGAAAAATGGATTAAAAATTGTAAACCCCACTTCACCAAATTTTCAAAATCAAACTCATAATTTTTTTTCCTTCCGTCCTCTCCTTTTTAAATCCCTCGTATCAAACAGTACTTAAAAAAATATTTCACATGGATGTTTTTAACCCTTACAAAATAAAGTGAAAATCATATTAGAATTGATGAAATAGTTTAGGGCGTGTGATGATCGAAGAGGTGAGCTGGCGAGCATGCAGGAGACAACGTATCTGAGAGTATCTCATTGGGATTGGATTTGCTTCTCTTTCTCTTGTCGTCTTCCCCGCTTCCTCCCATCGGTTGTACGGACGACATCATCCTCCCTCGTATCTTCTTAAATATAAGGCATTAAAATGCACCCAAGCATGTTCCATAGTATTACGGATTTGAAAATAAATGAAAGATACGAATATGGCCAAATTAAAAAAAAAAAATTGAATGATTTAACGTTGATGCTAGCATCTAAGTAACACATATACGATCTCTTTCACCTAGCTAGCTTAAATGATTATTAGGGGATGTGAGCTCATAGTTATACCCATAAGAACATTTAAAAACCAAATTATTTTAATTTGATTGATAATGTGTTAAGTGTTATAAAATTAGCAATAAGATTAGAAAGAGAAAAAAGATGGAGACAAGAAAATGAGAGAAGTATATATTATATTCTTTCTTCTTAACCTTACAATACAAATGGAATACCCTATTTATAGGCATAGAAGTTGAAGATGAAGAGTCTAGTAATTAATGGAGAATAATGAAGAGTCTAGTAATTAATGGAGGAGTAATGAAGAGTCTAGTAATTAATGAGAAGTAATGAAGAGTCTAGTAATTAATGGAGAGTAATGAAGAGTCTAGTAATTAATGGAGGAATAATGAACTAGGGAATTTGAAGAGGTAGAGGGAGATAGAGATGGATATCTATATTCTAATATTCATAACACTCCCTCTTAGATGTCCATTCTTTAATAATGTGCCTCATTAAAAAACTTTAATTAGGAAAAACCCTGTGGGATAAAAACCTAGTAAAAGAAAAAGAGTACACAATTAATTGATACACTTACAGAGCTGCCTCATTAAAAACCTTGCTAGGAAAACCCAGTGGGACAAAATCTCAGACAAGGAAAAAAGAGTACAGCGTGTATCGACTCCCCCTTTTCGTAACATCAATTGATATCTCTGAATCTGCAAAGTCCGATATCATGTATGAGCTTCTCAAATATTGTTGCTGAAAGTGACTTGGTGAACAAATCTGCTAGATTTTCTTTAGACCGAATTTGCTGGATATTAATTTCACCATTCTTTTGAAGATCATATGTGAAAAAGAATTTTGGAGAAATATGTTTTGTCCTGTCTCCTTTGATGTACCCTTCTTTTAGTTGGGTAATACATGCAGTGTTATCTTCATATAGAACTGTTGGGATCATTTTACTAGATGACAGTCCACAAGAAGTACGTATATGATGTATTATCAATTTTAACCATACACATTCTCGATTTGCTTCATGTATCGCTATTATTTCTGCATGATTAGATGATGTGGCTGATATGATTTGTTTCATTGATCGCCATGAAATAGCTGCACCATTACATGTGAAAAAATAGTCTGTTTGCAATCTACCAACATGTGGATCAGACTGAAATTCAGCATCATCATATCCGACAAAGTTAGTCTTATATTCATTTGAATAAAATAATCCCATATCCATAGTACCATTCAAGTAACGAAGAATGTGCTTAACCCCATTCCAATGTCTTCGTGTTGGTGAAGAACTATATCTTGCTAATAAGTTAACATCAAATGATATATCTGGTCATGTGTGACTAGCAAGATACATAAGCGCACCAATTACACTAAGATAAGGCACTCCTGGGCCAAGTAACTCTTCATCACCTTCTTAAGGTCTAAAGGGATCTTTATCTTTCTCTAGAGATCTTACAATCATCGGAGTGCATAATGGATGTGATTTATCCATATAAAAACGTTTTAAAACTTTTCTCGTGTAAGTTTCTTGACACACGAAGATCCCATTTTTCAGATGTTCAATTTGTAGTCCAAAGTAAAATTTTGTTCTTCCCAGGTCCTTCATTTCAAACTATTTCTTTAAGCAATTCACCGCTTTGGAAATCTCTTCAGGAGTTCCAATGATATTTATGTCATCGACATAAATAGCAATTATAGCAAATTTATTTCCAGATATTTTTATAAAAATACATGGACATATATGATCATTCTTATATTCTTCTTTCAATAGATATTCACTAAGTCGATTATACCACATGTGCCCTGATTGCTTTAATCCATATAAAGACTTATTTAACTTAATTGAGTACCGTTCTCGAGAACTTGAATTATATATTTTTGGTAACTCAAATCCATCAGGGAGACTCATATAAATGTCATTGTCAAGTGAGCCATACAAATAAGCTGTAACAATATCCATTAGACGTAAATCGAGGCCTTCTTTTACTGCCAGACTAATTAGATATCGAAAAGTAATTGCATCCACCACTGGTGAGTATGTTTCTATAAAATTAATACCAGGTATTTGTGTAAATCCTTGAGCAACAAGTCGTGCTTTATATCTTACTATTTCACCATTTTCATTTCGTTTTCTCACAAAAACCCATTTATATCCAACTGATGTTACATCTTCAGGTGTAAGAACCACAGGGCCAAAAACTTTTTCGTTTTTCTAATGATTTTAATTCAGCCTCAATTGTGTCTTTCCATTTTAACCAATCATCTCTTTGTTTGCATTCGCTAATAGATCTTGGTTCATGATCCTCATCATCATTTATTACATCAAGCGCTACATTATATGCAAAAATATCGTCAACGTTGACTTTATCTCTATCCCATCCTATTCTATTGACAATATAATTTATTAAGATCTCATTATTTTCATATATTTCAGGTACCTGAATGTCTCTCGAAATTAAGACATTAGTGTTGTTAAAGGACTCTTCTGGAGTCATAAATTTTGTTGAATATCCTCGACCTGGCCATCTATATTTATAGCTCATTTTCTTTTTCGAGAATTTTTATCTTTGGAACCGATGGGCCTGTCACACTTCAAGCGTGCTTTTGATCCATTAGATTGTCCAATAGGGACATCAATTCTGATAGGAGCATTCGCAGCTGGAACATGCGACTTTGTCACTTTCTTGGGGTCAGTGAATGCGTCTGGCAATTGATTGGCTAAACTCTGTAAATGAATTATCTTTTGAACTTCTAACTCACATTATTTTGTACGAGGATCAAGATGAGATAATGATAATTCATTCATACTAACTTTATTTTTCAGCTGTTTATTTTCTCCCCCTAATGTTGAAAAATTTAATTCGTCAAAATGACAATCAGCAAATCAAGCCGTAAATAAATCTTCTGTTGTTGGCTCTAAATATTTTATTATAGAAGGAGATTCATATCCAACATATATTCCCATCCTTCTTTGATGACCCATTTTAGTACGTTGTGGTGGAGTAATCGGAACATATACCGCACATCCAAAAGTTCTTAGATGAAAAATATTTGGTTCCTGACCAAAAACTATTTGTAAAGGGCAGACCTTAAGATAACTAGTTGGCATGATACGAATTAACATCGCTGCATGTAAAATTGTATGTCCCCAAGTAGATATTAGGAGATTTGATTTCATAAGCAATAGTCTTGCAATCAACTACAAATATTTAATTAATGATTTTGCAAGACCATTTTGTGTATGAACATGTGCTACAGGATGTTCAACATCGATTCCTAGAGACATACAATACTCATTGAAAGCTTGTGAAGTAAATTCACCAACATTATCTAGACGTATTTTCTTAATAGGATAATCTAAAAAATGTGCTCTCAATCTAATTAGTTGAGCAAGTAATTTCGTAAACACCAGGTTACGAGAAGATGATAAGCAAACATATGACCATTTTGTTGATGCATCAATTATAACTATAAAATATCTAAATGCTCCACATGGTGGGTAAATCGGCCCATAAATATCTCCCTGTATACGTTCTAGAAAAGTGAGAGACTCACTTTCTATTTTTATCGATGAAGGTCTAATATTAGTTTCCCTTCAGAACATGCAGCACATGAGAAAATATGGTATTGTGGAATTGATTCTCTTCCCAACGAATGTCCACATGAATTCTCAATTATTTTTCGCATCATTATTGTTCCAGGATGGCATAACCAATCATGCCAAATATTAAATTTATTCTCACTTGCAAATTTCTTATTTGCAATAGCATGTGTTTCAATTGTACTAATAAATGTGTAGTACATTCCAGAGGAAAGAGCATGGAATTTTTCCAGTGTGCATTTTTTTTACCACAAAATCATATCTGTGATAACAAGATATTCCTGGTTTTCTCTATTTGTTGTTTCATATAGTATCCATTTCTGCGGATATCCTTGAAACTCAACAAATTCCTGTTAGATTTGGAGGAATAAAATGCAATGCACTATCAATGTATAATTGTGTTCCTCCAGGTAACAATATATTTGCTCTTCCAAACCCCTTAATCATCTTTATACTTCCAAAACGACATATAAGAAAATAACACATATGACTATAAAAATATATTAGCAAATATAATCATAAAAGAAAATAACTTCATTATAGCAAAAAGAAAACACACATAATCATAAAAGTTTAGCTTATTTTTTGGACACTCCCATCACCAATTAGGTGATCAATTCTTTCGTTAGGATCGGCAAAGCAATCAGCAACATCTAAATGAGTCATATCCATGTTGCCATAATCAGAACCGCTTTCTTCCCCAGCAAAATTTATTTCTATCTTTGGCTCTTTGCCTTTATTTTTATTTTTATTTTTGAGCGATTCTTGATATAATTCAACCAAATATCTTGGTGTACTACAAGTATGGCCCCAATGACCTTTGCCACCACAACAAAGACATAAATTGTCAATATAATTATCATTCCCACTAGTTTCCTTTTTGTAGTTATCATCATTGTTTGCCCACCTCGAGTGGGAACCACGACCACGACCACGTTGACCACGGCCTCGTATATAGCCACAGCCATGTCCACGTCCACGTCCATGTCCCCGACCACGGGATAATTCATTTGTTACTACATTCACTTTTGAGAATGCAGTAGAGCCAGTTGGACGGAATTCATGATTCCTCATTAGAAGCTCATAATTTTGTTCACCCACCAAAAGGCAAGAAATCAGTTCAGAATACTTTTTGAGGTCTTTTCCACGATATTGTTGCTGTAATAGCACATTGGATGCATGAAATGTGGAGAATGTTCTTTCTAACATGTCATCATCAGTAATTTTCTCTCCACATAGTTTCAGTTAAAAACTAATTTTAAATAGTGCAGAATTATATTCACTGACTGATTTAAAATCTTGCAGACATAAATGCATCCAGTCATAACGAGCTTCTGGAAGAATCACAGTTTTCTGGTGGTCATACCTTTCTTTTATGTTGTTCCAAAGAACAAGTGGGTCCTTGACAGTTAAATACTCAGTTTTTAGTCCTTCATCTAGGTGGTGGTGGAGAAAGATCATGGCTTTTGCTTTGTCTTTGTTAGATTCCTGATTGACATCCTTGATAGTGTCTCCTAAACCCATAGCATCTAGATGGATTTCTGCATCTAGTATCCAGGATAGATAATTCTTTCCAGTAATGTCAAGAGCCACAAACTCAAATTTTGTAAGATTCGACATGATGATAATATCATAAAATGTAACAAAAGTTAAATGGAGATTTAGATTAAGAAGGTTGAGTAATTATAAAATAATCAAATATGAAACTACAATTTAATATGAAAGTAATATAGAAACTCACCTTCCAATGATAGATTTTACTAGAATATCAGTTGGCTAGAGCAGTCGTGCTGATAACGTGTTATAAAACTAGCAATAAGATTAGAAAGAGAGAAAAGATTGAGACAAGAAAATGAGAGAAGTATATATTATATTCTTTCTTCTTAACCTTACAATATAAATGGAATGCCCTATTTATAGGCATAGAAGTTGAAGATGAAGAGTCTAGTAATTAATGGGGAATAATGAAGAGTCTAGTAATTAATGGAGGAATAATGAATTAGGGAATTTGAAGAGATAGAGAGAGATGGAGATGGACATCTATATTCTAATATTCATAATATTAAGTATATATCTAAGCTTCACTTTTTAAATATTTCAGCTTTCATTATTATGAGATTTTGGCTAATTTTTAAATTGATTTCTCTCTCATTATTATATTCTCCGAGAATGCATTGAATCCGATAGGTCTTTTAAGGTTGAAAGAAACAGACAATACCTTCGTATAATGTGCGTGAAAACGTCAGTTGCGTCATGGGGGCCCTTTTGTTTCGGCAGAGGACATAAATCCACTGAATTTAACATGTTGGTGAAGTACTCAATCTATATTCCCTTCCACGTCATTGGCGGTTATGGATTAATAAAGTTGGCAGATAATATTTATGTTGACAGAATGCTTGATCTGCGTTTGAAACTCCACAATGATACGATCATATTATTGTTTGCTTGTGAGGAAAAAAGAAACAAAAGGGAACCATCAAATCCCATGTCATTTTCGTCTATAGATTTTCTTGTGCTCCGAGGTTATTAACTAAACGCAGCAAAGGACAGAGATTGCTCATAGTGCCATCTATGGTAAACATCAGCATATAGAGTGAATTTCCTGTGTTTTTGGCATGCTTCTCATTCTCATCTTTAATTCGTCGTTATGTAATGGGGGTAAGATTAAAGGGCATATCAGAGTTTATAGTCGAAAATCACCATGCAAGGAATATTTGAAAAGTTCACATTTCAATCATGTTCGAGAATGGTGACGATATATATAAGAAAAATTATATTTAAATTCCATTCATACAAGAAATATATAATTGTAAAAAAGTATCAAAAAATTATTAAATTATTGTGAAATTCTATAGGACATGTGATTAATTTTTTTTAAATTATGATATGACGGGATTACTCATACAAAAAAATATTTCAGTTATTATTTTTGTCGCCTTCCAGTTGTTATTTTTTCCTCCGAAAATTGTCATTCTCATTGCTTGAGTATTTTTTTTATAGAATTGTTATTCCTATCACTAAAGTTATTTTTTCACATGACAGTTCTATCATTTTATAATTAAAAAAATTAATCTTAGATCCCGTTAAATTTTATAATAATTTGATAATTTTTTTGAATTTTTTTATAATTAAATTCTTTATATATAACTTAAATGTCATTTTTCTAAGTTGTCATTGTTCAAAATGTTTCGTGAGTTTTGGGATGCATTATCAAAACTTTTTATATTATTTAGTTTTATCAAGGAAATAACTTATTTTGATAAATAACTTTTTTCATAAATTCAATTTTGACAAAAAGAGCCTCGAATCAGAAATAACTAAATAGATAATTGGATTGCAATCATCTTTAACATAGTAGAGGAGTAATAGAGATATAGATGCGGGAGCGAATCCGAGTGTTACCTTTCAGCACATGGAAAAGCTTCAGGCTGCAGATTAAATTAAGGGTAAAGGTACATCCGGCATCCCAAACTAATTTTGGAGGAGCAATTAACACCCTAAAATATTTAAAAGTGCAATTAGAACCCTAAACTAATTTTGGAGGTGCAATCAGCACCCTCAAATATTTAAATTGGTGCAATTTTACCCTTTCACTAACAAAAATACTTACTTTCATTTGATACATATCACATAAATTTTTTTTTGGATACATTATTGTTTAAAAGCCATATGTATAATATTATTTTAATAAATTACACTAAATTTTTTTAGGGTGCTGGTTGCACCTCTAAAATTAGTTCAGGGTGCTAATTGCACCTTTAAATACTTTAGGGTGTTAACTGCTCCTTTAAAATTAATTTAGGATGTTAGATGCACTTTTACCCTTAAATTAATTGATTTCCCCATTATAAAACACTGGTAGTTTAAAAGTCCGGAAACATGAGAAATTAACAAATAAAATAACTAGAAGCCCACTTACCCACACTAAAGATAAACATGCCGTCTTTGTTTTTTTTTCTTAAATAAAATTAAAACGAGTTCAGTCTTGAAAGTTTATTAAAGTTTAAAATAATACATGAAGAAACTGCGTGGTTTTGAGAAATTAGAGCGTGCAAGAAACATAATTTAAATGGTAATAATATGGGCCATTTAAATTAAAGGCCCATCAAAACAGGCCCATTAACTCTACAGAAGCTCCAAGAGTGCGTGGGGTTCGTTTAGTGGGCCCCGTAAAGTACACAGGCCTCGAACGCTAAGCCTCATGCATGTCGAGAAGCGAAAGAAACCGCGTTTAGCGGCTGAAGTCACTGGAATGGAGAAAAATGAACCTTTGTATTCTAATTTCGTAATTCATATCATGTTCCGAGTTCCTCAGCTTCATTGACTCGTGCCTGTGTTAACTGGATTGTTTGATCTTCGTGCTCTGTGACCAAACCAAACAACTTGAAGCGAACTTCGTCGTACAACTTTAATAAATAAAAGAGACCAGCTCTGAGTAGTACAGAAGAAAACGATGAGCCAAATTCAATGAATTCAGGTCAAAAGTGAGCATGAAAAGATTCTGTTTTAGAAAAAGATCAATGAAGAAGGATCATGGATCAGACATATAAAGCTTTTCGTCTAGCTAGTTAGTTTGAATCTGGTCATTAATTCATAGGCCATATATATGCTGAATGTAGCAGTGAATACGTACGGTGAGAATTCCGACAACTTGACTATCGTTTTCGGGACAGGGGCGCTGTGTTTAATTATTCTTTGTTATTTTCAGTAAAATATTGTTTATTATTATGTACCAACTGATATGTGCGGATGATTGGAAGATGCCACCTGTGGAATGTTATACTTAGGGTGTGTTTGGATAAAATTTTAAAAAAATGCTTATGAAAAAAATGGACTTTTGGACAGCTTATGGAAAAAGGCTTCTAGAGAAGAGCTTATAAAAAAAGTAATTTTAGATAAATGAGTGTTTGGATGGATATTCCTAAAATGACTTTTATAATTGGTAATTTATCAGAAAGTGTATGGGATAATTTTTTTTTTATCATCTTCTTTGTTCTGTTCATCGGGCAAACAGTGAGCAAATTCAATAGCAACGACTACCAATGACGGCAAGCAACAATGGAGGCTTCAACGACCACGGAGGAGGCTTCAGCAACATCTTCCTCTCCGTCAGAGAAGTCGGCGAGTGACCCACGGAGAAGTCGACGACTGACCCACGGAGGCTACTCCCGTCGACGCTACTCCCACGGCGATTGTTGGACGGCGAGACCCACGACGAAGGAGAACAGTGAGAGAAGGTGAGGTGCAGAGGGAGAGAGGAGAGAAGAGAGAGAGTAAGAAAAAATATGGATAAAATAGTAATTGGGTAGTCCATAAACTCTTTTACTGTTCCAAAAGTTAGTTTCAGTAGATTATCTAAAATTATGGTTTGATCTAGAAGCGCTTTTAAACAAATATGGCTATTTGTTTAAAAATTTCTCCAAACTAAAGTTTGGCCATAAACCCTTTTAAAACTATAGTTTTCATCTCACCCAAACAGGCCCTTAATCTCACGTACGGTCACAAGTGCATTAGCAGAACAGTGCACTGACAACAAGACTAAACACACACGCACACACACCTACCTCTGGCTTATTATTTTAGAATTATTCTTTCAGGAAGCATGGAAATACTTGCTATGTCAAGAATAAGATGCTCTGCTTAATTAGCCACCTAGCTGGCTGAAATTCTCTCCTTCAATCACGACAGATTTGCTTCATTTTAGAAAAGCCTACTTATAGTAAGTAGGTATGAACTTCAATTACTTTATACATATATATATGGTGCGCATCTATTCATCTAAGTCAACACACAGATATCGCTAGTACGGCTTATCGTGGAGGGATTTTGTTTAGTGAAAACCATTCGAGTTAATGTCCCCTTGCGCACTTAATTTACGTAATTACATCAAGTTGATTTATGGTCCAGGCATATCCGTTTTAGTTTAATAAGAAATTCAAGGGCTTTGGGTCCATAGTTAGATGGGTATATATCAACATGAAAGTCAACATTCATATCATAAAATAGACATATCAGAGCTAATTAGATTATCATTAATATATACATATATCAAGCACACCACATATTTCACGACAAGTATTTCATTACAAGTGGCTGAAGTGTCAATGCTTTTCTTTCATTTGGTCTGCTTTTTAGCATTATTCCACACAGGACCCCTGATTATGTTTTCTCTTTCAGAGGGTAATTCCACTTTAGTGCTTCGCCTTTAATTTTGATTACCCGTGCTTGCCGTGTTAATGTTTTTTCACAGCTATATATATATATATATATATATATATATATATATACTAGTATTATTTTAATTTAACTCCTCGATTTCTATCTCTTTTTTTTGGATCATTTGATATTGTATGACTTAATAGAAGCGACCCTTGGAGGTTCTAAGGGTCACTTTTGTGTTTTAGATTCCCACCAATTTAGATGCAGCTGTCTAATTTCTTTAAGTAAGCCATATTATCTCCTCTGAATCTTCATCCTTTGTTGTTTTTTATATTTATTTTTTGTTTTGTCTTTAATCCATTCGCTGTCTTTTGGTCCAAGCTTTGTTTACTTCGTTTCCTTTCAACGTTTAGATCAATGATTTCAACACAACACATACACACACAAATTAATTGGCACAACAAAAAAATATAGATGCAACAATATATGTTTCCTCATAGTGAAGCTGCATGCGGGCATTGTAATCTGGCGTCCAGTTAATGCTTACCATTTTTTTTGGGGGTTAATGCGATTCAACTTCAGCCAGGCAAAGGAAAAGAGGAAAAATGCGATTCGTCTATATTTCTGTTTTCCTTGTAGACATTCTTCTAAAAGACTATCAAACAAGTAGATGGTTGAAAACATACTAATAATGATATTGCTTGTTTATAAACTGAAAAAAATATATGTATCAATCTCTACGTACGATCTAACTTGATATTCCTCTCTCTTATGTAACTGTTTTGAGAATTATAAATACAAGTGGACTGGGAAGGCATATTAGTCAGATATTTTAGAAAGGGAATCGAAAGAATATATGTTGGTGTACCTATATCTATAAAGTCACAAGTTGGCGACGTGCATATTACATGCAAATGGGTATATATTTATGTTAGATGGCAAACGAAGGTGGCCCTGTTGGTCTGATCTTAAATCTCAGAAACAGAAGAAAAGCATCGAATCTGTGCATCCCAATTTCTAAATGGACCTATCATACTAATTTTAAAGATCAAGAGGAATGTTTTGAGAGAGAAAAATAAAATAAAATTAAAGTTGGATAGCGAGGCCTGAAATTAGTCACTTACGTGCTCCTTTGGCGCGGCGTTGTATTTTGGGGCATATGCCCTAACCCTAACCCTAGTGTTTTCGCTTTCTACCCTTTCAATTTTCATCTGATACGGACATGGAACACGATTCTTACATCCCAAAAGGAAGGTAGGAGAGTGATGTATCATTTTTTTTGTTTTATTTTTTGAAGCCCTATAAACGTTATTTAGGTTTTCAATTTCCAGCATCATTAATAAAATTCTGAGGATGCATCGATAATAAATACTCCTACTGAGGAGGGTTTTGGAGGAAAGGACACAAAGGTTGTGCACCTTTTTGACTGAATTTAGGGCCCTACATATCATCCACGTAGGTTATTCCTTTTTGTCAGGTTCATAAGGCCGAGCGCTGAGGAATCTCGCTTTCAACGTCCCTTTAACTTCAACGCTACCTCCACAACACAACACACCCATTAATTTGATTCCACTACTTCTGATTTTGACGTTTTGGGGGCTTCTGTAAACAATTAATTAACTTTAATTTATATATTTGTCTTCTTAATCACATTAACCTTACTCATCTATCCACTCTATAGCTAAAGTTATCTACGTTCTGGATTTTCCTATGCATCTTGTGTTTTCGGATTATGGACAAATGAAGGGTTGATTTTAACATTAACCCCATAGATAGTGTTTGTCTCTGATAGACAGTGTTTGCCTCTGATAGTTTTCTTCTTGTTTTGTTGCTCCCGGCGTATGTTTCCTTAACGCCTTCTTCACATTGAGTTATAGACCACTTGAAGAACTTGATTATAATAATATTCATAACCACCAAAAAATGCTTATGCTGCTGGGAACATATTTCTGATTAAGTTATTCTTTCCATGATATAATTTTGTTAGGATGCGCTTGAATACTATACAGGAAATCATCTATGTTCTATGATACCTCTTCTTTTAACAATCTCTTTTTCCAGCTTTTCTTGAAAGATCCATAATATATGATGTTTTTTTCCCGAATGATGTAGTTTCTTGTAAAAGAAGGCAAATAAGAGAAGTGACGATGACAGAGGAAAAGTTTAACAGGGAATCTATTTTTGTACCTTTAAGAATAGAGACAAAATTATAAAATTTTGTTTCATTAGACAAACAAGAAGCTACTTAATGAGGATCCAGCACCTTGCAATGAATTTCGAATCAAGATAAATGATGATTATTTTAAGCTGGAGTAGGTTTAAGATATATATATTGGTGGTTCCAGTCATTGTTTAGTGGGATATATATATATATATATATATATATATATAGGATCTAAACTTAAATGACTTGCTTGCTTGTAAAGCACCAGAACATGTTCCATTAAGTATATAATTTAGAGCTTCAAAAGAAGGGTGTGAGAAATGAATACATTTTTACTGTAACAGTGGAAAAAGGGTTCCATCGTTTGAACTTCTTTGTTCCAAGTAAATTGTGGTTGATGCTCGTATCTAGCATTCCATTTGCTCTGTTTTTTAACACTAATATTTATTTGGAAGCTTCATTGACCTCGGATCTGTAAGTAAACAAGAAAAGTCCAAACATGCGTGACAAGAAAAGAAAAGACGTTATTACATAGAAATAACTGTCATTGCTATTCCGTAAGACAAGAATTTAAAAAAGAAGTTGAAAAGAAAAGGTCTCCTCGTGGAAATGAGATACTAAAAGAAAACAGGTAACAGATAAGTGTAAAGAAAAATCAAAATCAATGGCACGAAGGCAGTGAGATGGCATATGAATGAATGTGTTGAATATGCCTCAAACTTTGTTAGCTTTGGGAAATGGAAAGTCCATTAAGTTCGTTGAGAATCTGTAGTTAAAGTTCCACCGTGCTTTCAGGATGAATATAATATTGGGACGCACTTTTCTGGTAATTTCCAATTTCCACTAAGCAAGATGCAGTTATCATCTGTGTGGATAGCTAAAGTATTTTCTTCCGAATCCATTATAAGAATAAGTTCACATCTATTGTGTGTGAATTTATGCCATTATCTTATCTAACGTTTATTTATTACAATATATAGATGCCCAACAGCCAGAAACAATATTCTCTAATGAAAGATGATTATTAATATTGTATCAGCTAGTTCCTGAGTCTGTGATCCATGTTTCGTTGGTTGCTTCTTCCCCCTGATTCTTTTGCATATAGTTAAAATTCACGTGAGGACAAAGTTATAGAAAATATAATATTTGTTGGGGGTTGTTCTTTTTCGTGTTCTGTACTTTGGTTTTGTCAATTGCTCGTTGTTCGTTCCTATCCTATTTAAGAATAACTAATTGATGATTAACACCCTTGCATGGTGGAATTTCGAAATTTAGATTCAATTCTTGAAGCTCAAGCCTTTTGGAATATAAAAGAATTTCATTCCTTGGGCAAAATTTATTAGTATCCCGTTACCTTCCCAATATTCTTCTTCTTCTTCTTCCATTTGGCTCGTATTCTGTAACTTGTTTTAAATGAACGAGAACAGAGCTGATTGGCAAGGGCAGATTCAACAGGGGCGGGGACAAAATGGGCATTTCAGTCCTGAGTCCGATCATCGTTCTCGTCAATATTTTGATGTGAAACAGGCTTGGAATATTGGTGGTGGAGGAGCTGAAGAGTCACCACATATGGGCTCTGCAAAATCATCTACCACCATTATGGGCGGTTTTGAATCCCCCACCTCTGCTTTTTATGCAGCAGAACGATGCATGGGGTTTCTGCAATATCATTCCCAAGTTAACATAAACAATCCCTCTTGGGGCTCTCCATTTTCTAAGATTCACGATTTGGAACTCCCTTTGTATCAATCTCCAAGGGAAGACACTTTCTTGGATCACTCGCCACACCCAGCTAACTTCAATGACGAATTATCAAACACCTTGCGAGCAGAGGTTAGATCCCAATTCGACCCAGAAAACCCCAATAAAACTCCATGTATAAATTGGCCAAACGGCAAGTTTCTTCCAATTGAACAGCACAAATTGTTCATTGATTCTGATTCTGCCTCAGTCAGGAGAAACCATACAGTAAGTAATTTTGCCATGGTTAGTCCAGCGTATGTTCCTCATAGATTAATTCATGTTATGTTAACTGCATCCTTTTTCTGCAGGTTGGTTGTGAGTCATATAATTTACCAGTTTCTCATGGAAGCTTCTCTTCACTGCAAGAGAAGCTTTCTCCAATAGTCTCGGCAGCAAATGTTACAACTACTAGAAATCTTACTTCCAGTGGTGGGGCAGTAATCTCAAGTAAAACACGTATAAGATGGACTCAGGATCTTCACGACAAGTTTGTTGAATGTGTGGATCGCCTTGGGGGTGCTGAGAGTGAGTAACTTGTTAACTTCAAATTATTGTAAAGAAACATGAATGGCTCTGTTAACATCTGAGACTCCTCTTGACTGTAGAGGCTACACCAAAAGCTATATTAAAGCTGATGGACACAGATGGCCTGACCATCTTCCATGTTAAGAGTCATTTGCAGGTTTGGCATTTTCTTGAGTTTTCAGTATCTTCATCGTCTTTTTCAGACATCCTAAAAACACATTTTTTCCCTCACCTGTCTTGCAGAAATATAGAATTGCAAAATACATGCCAGACCCAACTCAAGGTAAATTCTCAACAAAATTGCAGTGCAGTTCCCCCCCCCCCCCCAACTTCTTTTTAACTGTCAAGCACATATTTTTATGTTTGATTTTTCATAAATCTTGAGCAAATATTTGTGTGGTTAAGACTTCAGAGGATGAGCTTCACTTTTTTCCTAGGTTATGATTACTAACTTGTTGTTCAAACGGTAATTAATGAAGTAATATTCTCTTTACTTGTTGACTTTTCTTCCCAACTCTTTATATGACCTTTGAGGTGCGCATTGTTCTTATTTCTGTCCATTTGGCAGGTTTAAACTTTAAACCACAATACTGAATCTAACACCTTGTTTCCTGATGCAGGGAAGTCTGACAAAAAAGCCTATATAGACGATGTGCATCATATTGATGTCAAAACGTAATTCTTCTTTTGCCTGATCCTTTGTTATGATTTTAAAGTTCCATTAGGATGCTTGGTTCTTTATATATATATATATATATATATATATATATATGGCTTCTGTTTCTATATAATCTTCTAGATTTACTTCTATTGAATTGCAGTGGCTTGCAAATCAGGGAGGCGCTTCAGCTACAGCTCGATGTTCAGAGGCGTCTCCATGAACAGCTAGAGGTAGATGCTTACAATATCCTCCATTTCTATTTTGAGCATTGTCTTCATGTTCTTCAGAGCATTCAGATTATGTAATGATGTGTTTAGAGTAGTTTAATTAATTTACTTCATGTTCCCAGATTCAGAGAAGATTACAGCTTCGAATTGAAGAGCAAGGAAAGCAGCTGAAGATGATGTTTGACCAGCAGCAGAAAGCATGTAGTAGCTTCTCCAATTTGGGCAGTACAGAAAACGATGATCCATCAGTTAGTCGTAAAGAGGGTGAGGTTTCAATTGCTGAAGGGTCAGGAAATTCCTCCTTCCCTTCCAAGATAAGTTAGCTCCCCAAGCCCATGGTTGATATAGCTCTTCAATGTATAAGATTACTTATAAACCACACCGTACAAATTCTCTATGGCACAGACATATTGTTATTAATCCTCCCTGTGATTTTAGTACATAAGATTATCGTGCTCTTGTAAACCTGAATTCTTGTACTACACTTTGATATTGCTCAAGAAAGATTTCCATGACAGCAGCAAGTAGAGCATTTGTAATTATATATAGAGGATGTTATATTCTGCTTCCAGAATATTAGGAACGCAATGAGACGCGTGATTCTCTAAAGCACGGCAAAAAGACAATTCCCTTGAGTAAGTTAAATAGTCCCAAGTTTCTGAAAAGATTGTCTGGGTGGAAAACGAATCTGTAATTAAGTCTTGTGTCTTTTGACGTGGACGGTGGTGAGGAAGGGCATGTACTTCCCTGCCTTAAAAAAATTGAATCCGTCTCATTTATGTGCAAGCTTCTACTTTAAACAGGAATCCGACTAATCCTCTGCCAGAGGCCGACCACTGCGCAATGAAAAAGGAAAAGCTCTCAAGTAATCACCAAGGGCATTTTGTGTTTACTTACATGATTCACCATTACAACAGTAATTCTTATAAAAAAGAAAGAGTGAGATGTGGATCCACATCTTTTCTGATTCAATGCGTCCGATCAGTTATAGATTTCTTTATTCGAGTGTGACACTACGGAAATCTTGTGTATCAAGAAGCATATCTTAACCAATTCAAAAACTGCTATGAAGAATATTGTTTTCTCAAATGTTTCATTACAATTAGCGCATAATTCCCTCCGTTTTCAGCTTATTGACTGGAATTCGTGTCCTATTTCTTTTTCTACCCCGTAAAATCCTATTTACTTTTATTAGTATAATATTTTGTCTTATTATAAGAAAAATCAAGGGCATTTTTTGTGTCGTTTTGCTATGATGTGCACCCTCTTAATGTCATTTCTGGTGTCGTATTGCTATGATGTGCACGCTCTTATTAGTCAACACTGTCCTGAGCCCCTTCCTTCATAATGTTGACATATTATGTCATTGTCACCCCCTCTCCAAAATAATAATGTCCTCATCATTCGCCATTCTAATACAAATGCGATTGGTAAATCCAGATTCCCCAGTCCACTTACGAAGACGATTTCTTTATTAACCCCTGAGATTCCTCAGAAATAAATATTAAACACTCATCAAATAGCAGTCACGATATAATACACTCATGATTCAGCTTCCACCAATCCAAATAATCTTCCACAATAATGCAATGCATCTACTCTCTTGAAGAGACCAAGATTCCAAACAACCCGTTAAAGAATTCTCTTATCTTATCTTCAGCCTTTTTTCATTCCCGAAGTTGTAAAGCCAGCAATCGAGCAGGCATCAACCAACGCCTGGTATTTGAGTAATTTATATATCATTTGTCAAACAGTATAAACGTACCTTCTCCGACTATGGTCTATATGCACCCAAAATTATTCAAGTCTCGTTTTCCTTTCAGCCCAAAATGCACCTCCCTTTGGTTTGGAGTCTCTAAATAGGACCTTCCTCGTGAATGTTTCAACTTTATAAGTATTTTATTTTAGTTTAGTTATTATTAGATTTTAAATAAAATGAACGATATTTTGGTATCCTATGATGACAAAATGATATAGTTTTAAATTTTTTTTTACCATCCTTTAAGAAACTAAATCAAAACTACACAAGTTGAAACATTAAAATATAAGAAAAATAACACTACATAATTTTATTCTCATCAGAAATCAAGATGTGAGTTATTTTATATTTTATGTAGATTCTAATTATCAAAAAGAAAAAAAACATTTGAGACATTATAAACAACATTAAAGAGAGAAACATTAGAAATCTCAAATGCCATCCGTTTTTGGTCTCACAATGCATGGAGACGCCATCACGTCAACATACATAGCGACCTTTTTTTTCCATTTTCCAAACACAAATGTACCTGCTCGGCCTAGGGTCTATATGCATAGAAAATTATTCAAGTCCCTTTTTCCCTTTGAGCAGAAAATTCGCGTCCCTTAGCTTTTTGGTCTATAAAGAAGTTTCGCAATGCATGGAGACGCCATCATGTCAACATACATTGCTACTTTTACTTCACATCCACTGATCATTTCTCTATCTTATTTCCGCCAACATAATTAGTATTCGTACAAATTATAAATATTTATAATTTAAATACTCTAATTTCAAGCATTTCCATCCTTCTTGCTGAGCAGATAAAATGAATATAATGATGATTTATTTAAGCAGATGCCGGCATTGGAATTTTGGCATTAGGTAGCTAATTAACCTTTCGCAGATAGAACAAGACAAGAGAAGGATGCATCATTGTCCTCAGATCTTCGGCTCTCAAGGGGAAACCCACACAGGAACTCACAGTCTATCCAACGTAGGAGGAGCAGAACACCAGAGTCTCGAAACCTTTAGATCAGCCTTCGACATTATGTCTCCCCTTCAAACATCAGCCGCCTTGTGTGGAACTAGAGCCTGGACGAGCTTTCACCAACATGACCCTCAGATTCGTGTTCCTACTAGTTTTTGTTCTGATCTCCAAGAGAAAATAGATTCGCCGCTTCCATGCCATAATCCAACAGCCTCTCAATTTAGTTTCACTAACTCCTTGCACTCCATTGTTGAATCTTTCTTGTCCAACGGTAAAGAAAGCTTTTCTTCTTCTGATGTGTACAGTGGGTTCCCTTCTGATTCAGATAAATATAGAGAAATTCTCTGCCATGATCAAATGTCTTCTTATGAACAATCACAAGAAAATGAACTGCGGGCCGAGGATGCTGCTGAAGATGTGAAGCCCCTTGAAATTCCCTTTCAGAGAAATCTGCAGGTTCTTACTTATTACTACTAGTACTTTCTAATTTCGTTATATATCTTTGAAGTTTTCCCCTCGCTTTATTCACCGCCTTGTATAAAAAGGAAAATTTGGATTAGTTTTAGAAGTCATTGACCTGCCGGTGCATCTGTAATATATTCGTGACGATTCGTTGGCTTTCTATACTCAGTCAGATAAGCAGTGCTCACAAGCTTGTGGGGTTGCTCGTGCTCCATCTTCTATCAACTCTATTTCTAGGAGCTCTCTAACTCGTAAAAGAAGAATAAGATGGACCAAGGATCTTCATGAGCCTTTCGTCATGATTGTTAATTTCCTTGGGGGTCCTGAAAGTAAGTTTAGTTAACACATACAGAATAGTATACAGGATAGCCCCTTATTGCTTAGTTCTTAATTTAATTTGTTCTTTATTGGTTGATCTTATTGTAGAGGCAAAGCCTAAGTCTATACTAAAGATGATGGATTCAGATATGCTGACCATTTCTCACATCAAAAGTCATTTGCAGGTGATTCAAATTCTTAATATTAAGCAAATCATATGTTGTTTTGAAACTTCCTTAATTGTATACCTACTAATTGTCTCTATTTGCCTTGCAGAAATATCGATCTGCGACATACGTGGGGAAAGATTTGCAGGGTAAACTATTTCTGTTCCATCAGCTTGCTTATACCATAGTAGTTCTCCTTCTCAATCGTTACTTTCAATCAAATACATATGATCCTGCATGAAATTAGGGCATACATACTTCTTTTCTATTTTTACCTGTTTTAAAGAAGAGTTTCTTTAAAGATGGTTTAAGGCGGAGAAAAGTTTCCTCGTAGAAACCCAAATCCCATTATTAGCTGGACCTTTTTTAATTGAAAATACAATGAAAGTAAGACTTTTCATTTGTTTGGAGTGTGAGTGTAGACATGAAACACTCTGGAAATTAAAATAGTTATTACAATATACTATATAGCTTCTTCATCATGCTAAGACGAGCTATGCATGTTTGCCTTCTAATATAGGAAGCTACATGTCTGTGTTGTTTCCAAAATTGGTCAGATATTTTAGTTCGCATTCTTGGACAGTATTCAGTCTCTTGGGATTTTGTTTTCAAGCACAAATGATATATTTAGACTCAAAGGATCATCATGGCTAAACAGGAACTGGGTTGGCTCTTGGTATTTCAGAAAGATCTGGAGAAGGAAACCAACCGGAAGGAGTCTCCGAGCAACTTAAAATTATGTAACCATCACTTTTTAATTTATTCTCAGTTATGCACTAGTTACGTCAAATTTTTCTAACCTTACCAACGCATATATAAAATCTTTCTTAAATTCGCGGCAGCCAAAAGCAAATTGAGGACTCACTACAACTTCAACTTGAGGTCCAAAGGAGTCTTCACGAACAACTAGAGGTAGCATGCGCTATACAGTACAACTTTAATTTGTTATCTTAATTATTTCATGTCAATTATACTTAAGTTGTTCGGGATAATCACTCTTGTTTTGATGCTCAGATGCAACAAAATTTGCAACTGATAATAAAACGGCAGAGTAAGCAGCTCAAAATAATGTCAGATCGCCAAAAGCAAGGAAGCAAACCACACGTGTGCGTCCCCGAATGATGGGAGGCTAAGAAGCATGTGAACAGGAATAGGAGGGGGTTCAGTTTCAATGTTGGTTGGCTTTAAACTGAAAATATTATGTCTTCTTAGTCCTTACGAGGTTAATTAGTTGGAAGGATTGAGAGTTGAAATAGGCCAATGAATGATAATCCCATGGGGTTTTTAAGCTGATCTGGCTGCTTGCTTATCTACTTTTTGAATAATGTACAATGTTAAAAACGTGAGTCGCAAGAAACTTGTGATGAAATAAAGCATTGTTATTGGAAATATTGAAGGATCACCAATCATTTTAATTAGCATAGGACCTTAAGTATAACAAATAATTATTTAATGTTAAGAACTATAATCAAGTATCAGCAATTAATTTAACTGTTGATTATATTAATGCTAATCCAGTTGTTCTAACAAATTTGCTCTCAATCTCTACAAGAACATGCGCATTCACGAAGTGACCTTTGTGGAGATCAAGCCATTGGTCAACGAGTAAATAGATCCATATAATCTCTTGGGTTTGAAGAAGGAAATTATTGTGGGTTCTAACCCATCTATTTTAAGAGCGTGTAAGCGTGATGGATGTGTGTGTCATTAGAAACAATTAGGATAAATTTGTCAAAAAATAAATAAAAAATTAGGATAAGTGGATGTGTAATTAATCCTACGTTCATTTTTTAATATAAAATCTAATTACTTTTTTAGATAGATTAAAAAAATTAAATAAATCAATTAATTATAACTAATATAAAAATTAATTGACTAATTTAGGTAGATTAATAATTATATAATATAAATTTTTTTCGAGAGATTAAATTTAATTATAATTAATTAATTTATTTACTTTATTAACTTATAAAAAAATCAATTAAATCTTGTATTAATAAATAGAGAGAGTACATTAAAAAAACAAAACAAAGTAGTAATGAGTACTATATATGCAAGGAGCAATTGCATGAAAACAAGCATCTTTCACATGTTTAAGTTTGACAGAATAACTAGGATACCCGAGAATCTAGTTAATATTATAATTTTTTTTTACAGAATATTTAAATTATATGACATCTTTTGTTAAATATACAGTCTTTCTGTGTAATTAATTTTAATAAAAACTTTTAACAATAAATATAAACCAACATCAAAGCCTCTTACCATCTATAATGTGGCAACCCCGTTATATTCTTTAAGTCTCTAGTTTGATTTTTAGAGGAGACATCTATGTTAAAAGAAGCAGCTATAAATCCTAAAATTAAATACCTGATAATTAAATATAGTAAATAATATAAAAAATCTATAATGCGGCAACATCATGTAAATTCATTTCATCAATGGCTCATATTAGATCAAATTAATGGAAATGCTGACTGAAAAATTAAGAGGATTTATTTTTTTCTAGTAAAAATCAGTTGTAACTCTTAACTGATAGCTTAAAGACTAATCCTCTCGAGACGTAAAAATTATCGAAATGAGTTTTATCTCTTTCAATAAAATATTTTTATATGCATAGTTTAGTTTAAACTCATGATATTATGTTAAAAAAATTAAATTATTTATTAATTATGTTAAACTTTATTAGGAAGAGGATTTAGATCCTCGTCTATAGGGACAGGGGGCCTGGTAATTGGTGATCCACCATGGAGCTTTTCCAATACATTGGTTATGGGCTGGGCCTCGTTCCTCAAAAAACGGCGGGCAATCTCTAGTCCATTTTATTTGAACTTTGTGCCCTAATCGACGAACCAGGTGGAAATCGGAGACTCCACTTCGTTCCCCCTCCTCTTCGGATTAGCTCCTCTATCCCGATCATCACCCAAACGACGACGTTGTACCTGATATCTGGTATTCTCCATCCCGGCCATCTCTACTCTCGGAGCTTTACTTGACAAAAGGTGGTTTTTGTTCTTGTTGCTGCTCGCATTTGAATCTGGGGTGGTGATGATCCACTTGCGAAAGCTTAGATTGAAATTCACTCTCCAACGCCCTCCTCTTCCTTTCTTTCTTAGGTCGTCAGAGAACCCAGTTGGGTCTATTGCTCAAAACCCTAGACTATACAGAACCGCAAGAGTGACTGCCCATTGTGAAGATCTTGAAGCGGCTCTGACTGCCGTCGGTCTCACCATTAAGCAGGCCCTAAAAGAAGCGAAAGTTGCATTGCTGGAGTATCTGCATTCTACTAGAAGCATCCAGTACTTGGATGCGGATAATATGAGTAGAAACTGCCCCTACTTTCTTGAGGGGCTTCTGAAGAATGTAGGCGTCGCGGGGAACATCGGGCGATCAGTTTCCAGGTACTTGCGTTATCATCCCATCAATGAATTTGAGCCCTTCTTTGAAAGCATCGGTTTAAAACCTTCTGAATATGCATCTATATTACCGAAAAATATGATTTTTTTGAGCGATGACCAACGGTTGCTGGGGAACTATTGCGCTCTTTGTAACTATGGGATTCCTCGTAATAAGATGGGAAAGATATATATGGAAGCAACTGAAGCGTTTCGGTATGATTATGGGGTTTTAACATCAAAGCTTCGAGCTTATGAAGGATTGGGTCTTGGCCCGTCTACTCTGCTAAAAGTTATTGCTTCTAGCCCATATCTTCTGATTGGAGATTGTAACCCTGATTTTGTCAAGGTTATAGAGAAGTTTAGGCATTATGTTAAGGATATTAATTGGATTGAGGGACATTTATTGGATGAGACTTCTTGTAATTGGAGCCAGATGCTTAGGCTCTTGTGCTTTTTTGACAGTGTTTGGACTGAGCAACGGTTATCTGACATGATCAACCAGCACCCTGACTTTCTCTTTGAGGGATCGGGAGGTAGTAGTACACTATCCCTTATAGGCTTCCTGCTAAAATTTGGATTGTCAGTGGATCAAATATCCTTCATATTTGAAAAATTTCCACCGATAAAAGTGAGCAAATTCCTTTCAAATTTGAGGCATTGTTTTCTATTCTTGAGTGAACTTGAAATGGAGGCTGCGGAGATTGGGAGGATTTTTCGTTCTCACTCCTTAATGTTGGGTTCATTTACCTTGAAGAAAACCAATAGTTTACTTTCTAACTTGAATATTGGGAAGAAGCGACTTCGGATGATCATACAGGATAATCCGCAAGAACTGAAGAATTGGGAATTGGGAAGAAGAGTCAAGGCTTTGCCAGGCACCGACGAAGAGAAAATATCCCGGTTGCGAAAGACAGAGTTCTTGTTGAGCTTGGGATTTGTTGAGGACTCTAAAGAGATGAAAGGAGCATTTAAGGTGTTTAGAGGTAAGGGAGCAGAACTCCAAGAGAGGTTCAACTTTATTGTTCAAGCTGGCTTGGATCCTAAAGACGTGAAGGAAATGGTTAAAGTTTACCCTCAGATTCTTAACCTCAGAACAGATGCAATCGGCCAGAAAATTGACTATCTTGTAAATGAACTAGGATATCCCATATCATCTTTATTGAACTGGCCATCTTTTCTTTCCTACAGAACTGAAAGAGTCAAGCTTAGGTTCTCATTCTATAAGTGGCTTGTCGACCAGGGATGTGCTGATCCCAATCTTTCTTTGAGCACTGTAGTTTCATGCACAGTGAACATATTCGTGCAAACGTATGTAAATCGCCATCCAAGTGGCCCTCAAGTTTGGCGGGATTTGAATGATAAAATTTGTTGTCAGGACTAACATTTTAATTCTTTCGACATATTAATGATCTAGACTTGATGTTGATATTCTGGTTTCTCTCCAACCTCCACATGGGATCAAAGGATGATTGAAAAATGACACGCATGTGTTCTGAAACGCATTGCCACTAGTTATATAATTAGCCGATTGAAGACTAGGCTTGTTTAGAGCTCAATAGTTTCCTCTCTTAGTACATTTTCTGGTAACTAGACATTTACGGAGGCAATTATCTGTCCATTGATGGGAGCTAGCTAGACATTACAGAGGAAAAAGTGTTTGAATCTTGATCAATTGTTCACATGTTAATATTTAACTAAAATTCTAACGCGATTCCTTAAATCGTAATTTTTTTTAAAGAAAATGAATCTACTTGTAATTAATCTAGTTTTTTTATGTTGTTTATCTTTTTTTATTGTTTATTGTTTATCTTAAAGAAGCGGAATCGCAGGGTGGTCGCAAGTATGTTTTGTGTGTGCCTTTATTCGTTTACCCTGAACCATAATTTTAAAAATCTTTTAAGTAAAATTTTAGTTTAATTTTTTTTTAAAATAAACAGCCATATTTGTCTATAAATATTTTTAGATAAATCTATAGTTTAAAACTATAGTTTTGAATAAACTATTAAAATTATATTTTTGAATAGTAAAAGAACTTATGGACTATCCAATTACTATCTTACTTTTACTTTTTCTTACATCATTTCTCTTCTCTTATCTCTACCCCTCTCCTCTCTCCTCTCTCTTCTTTTCTTTCTCTTTTCTACCCTCTTTCCTCTCTCATCTACTTTCTCTTCTCTCTCTTATCTTTTCTTTACCTCTCTCCCATTTCTTACTTTTAATCAAATCATACTTTTTTTGGTAATTTATCAATATAAAAAGTCATTCTAAAAATAACTATCTAAACACTTATTTATTCAAAAATATTTTTTTTCTATAAACTCTTCTCTAAAAATCCTTTTCTATAAATTGTCCATAATTTTTTTTTATACATTTTTTTTAAAATCCTATCTAAATAGTACCCTATCAAATGGAGGAAAATTTCTACCCGAAAGATATTGCGCACGGTTGGAATCCTAAATTATGGATTAGGAGGTGCTTTGTGCGCTCTTTTTTTTTTTGTTACCCACCTAGTTCATCGGAGCTTTGCCCTGACTACATCTGGATCCAACCCGTGTCGCGCACCTGGCTATGGTAGGTGAGTCTCCCAACGGGGATTTTCTGCGTACGCCAAGGCTCGAACTCGAGACCTCATTTAAATAATACCGAACCGCTTATTACTCGGACCAACCCTGTCAGTTTTGTGCGCTCTTTCTATACACACACACTATTGTTTACGGGAAACAAAACTATTCGTGAATTAAATGTGTATGTTTTTGGATATTAAATATGGTGAAAATTATATATTTTTATACTTTTATTTTTTCCCTTTATTTTTCCATATTTTAAAATAACATTTGCCCTTCTATTTTTATTTGGAAATATAAGTATTTGATCAGACAAATATTTATATATTAAGATTAATGAAAAATATCAAAAAATATTTAAATTTAAAATTGAAACAAAGTGTTTTTTCAATATATATATAAAGCATCCATATAACTTTAAAATTATAAATCAATCATGGGAAAAATTATTTACATTGTTTGAGATACTTAGATCTCTACTATCTTATATATGCATAAGCTGCATTTTTTATAATTTTCTAATACGAATTTTATTATATATATATTGTTATTCCAAATCATTCTTTACTTTTAGGAAGTTTTAGATGCTGCGGTGTCATTTGTATACTTGAGAGCATACCGACCCCTCGCATCTTTTTTTTTTTTCAATGTCTATACTTTCTGTCCACCTTTTTCCTTCCTACTGCCTTCAATTCATTGCTTTCCATTTGCCTCTTCTTTTCTTCTTTCTTCCTTTGGTTACTGCTCTCGGCTTCACCGACGCTGGAGCTTCATTCTCTTGCATTTATCCCTCACATCCCTCTCTGATCTGAGCTCTTCGTCATCTCTAATTTAGATCATTTTTTCTACCCCTTCATCGACTCTGTTATACATTACTGTCTACAACTGCTAGCCATTCAAAGATAAACTGTCTTGCTCTTTTCGGCTTTCACAGTTTCTGGATTTGTGTGATCGATTTTATAAGGATGGGTCATCCTCGTGTTTTCAGATGTAGAACGTAAATTAATTATACGAGTTGAGCCTCAATTCTCTTAGTTTCTCTTGCTTTATTTATTTCTAATAAATCTTATAAAATGAGTTGTTCCTTTTCTTTCATTTCTATTAAATCCTATCGTCTTTTCAGTTTACGAAACTTAACAAGGAGCTGTGTAAATCTTCAATCTTGTTTTGTCACAGTTTTAATTGATCAGGATCAGTGGAAATTAGGATGTATAATTAGGTAGATGGGGATTGGATTTGGTGACAGTTTCATTATCATAAATCTAAACTAAACAGACCCTGTGTTTATGTAGAGTTACGTCCACTTCTTTGCGCTGGATTTGAATATTAGTAATTTGGGTAAAACCATGCTAAATTGCCTGAATGCAGTGAGCACCATTTCTTCCGTTAATGCGTAATGGGATTCAGGTTATTGTTTGGTTATTAAGTGGATTTGCATGAGTAAACGAGTTCAAATCGCTGCTGAGGAGAGTGATATTAAATTAGATATGGAAATATTTTGCCATTCCCCTGACAGGATCTGGCCAGGTGAAATGGAGATCCCTATCTCGTGGATTGGTTGCTTATAATTTCAAAGAGATCTGTGGTGCAAATAAAATGCTTGTTGTGAATGTTGTTTCTGAGTTCCTAAAAAGACAAAAAAGAAACAGGAATGCTGTTCTTGAATTGCCCTAAGAAATCATCCAATTGTCTGCTATATTTCTATATTTTGTGTGTGCCATGTGAGCTTGAGTTGTGCTTTTTCTTCCTTTAACCTTACATTATATTTCAGTAGTTTTGCTGAATGGTTAAGTTTCCGTGTCCTTTGCATCTTTCTTTCCTATTATTTGCAAAGCTTAGCTATGTCCTATGTCTAAAGTTATAACTGACGTGTTGTTTACCTGTTCCTTCATGGGTAGAGTACCGGAGAGAAATAATTACATGGGTAGAGTACCGGAGAGAGATAATTACCTGTGCTTCATACCACTTGATTCACATCTTTACTTAGTAGCATTTGATTTAATATGTACACAGAATTGATTTAAGCAGTACATACTGATGAAAGTATTGCCAGTGAGAGGAGTAGAAGTGTGCAGGGTACTACAGGAACATGAAGTGTGCTCAGAACCATCTTATCACGGGCCTTTTGAATTGTTTGACATCTTTCATTGCCATTCATTTCTTTGACCTACACCTGGACCTCTAAGTGCAATTGTTTTACCTTTGCAGATTTCTTTAAGAGCTGTTTAGTAGATTTCATCGGCAAGGTCCTTTTCACTATGGGTAAAGGCAGAGGAAAAGGGAAGAAGCAATCTGTTATTGCTAAACGGGAAGAACATGGAAATGAAGAGGACAAAGATTCTGCTTACAGACGAAGTGGAATACAGCAAAAGTCACTGAAGGATGAAATTGAGGAAGTAGAAGAAGCATCGGAATATATAGAAGACGGGGAGAACATGAAAGTTAAAAATTCCAGCGCTGAGAACAAGAGAAAAAGGAAAAGGTCTGTACTGGTTAAAGAAGAGATAGATCCTGTGAAAGAGGAGAATGCCATAAGAACAAAACGAGATCCTGATGATTCAAAAAAGCCTGCCGGATTCCGGCAAAATGGAAGCAGGCGGAAAAACAAGCCTCGCCGTGCAGCTGAAGCTGGTGTAGACTGCGACTTGCAAAGTGAGATTTTTGTCTGATTGTCACGATAGTATTAACCTGTGAGTTTTCTATGATGAACTGGAATTCTTTTAATCACGGGACAGGATTTCCTATCCTTTTCAAGGCTTGTAATGATTGCTTATAATAAATTATATTGACTTCTCTGTGTGTGAGATTTCCTCTAATATAAAAAGTTACCTTACCCATTAGTTCAGCTTAAAAATTTGACCACAATGCCCTAAATTAATTTGAATACATATTTTTTTAATTCCCACAAAAATAAATAGAAGTCATGTTGAAAAAGAAAATTGGATTAAAATATGTGATAAGTTTTTATTTTGTTTCGCAGAGACTTTGTATATCGTGAAGATAAGTAACAAATCTGGGTAATTTCAATTGGAAGTCACTGGAGTTCTATAGAATCTGTGTCCACTAGTGATGATTTTGTCGCTTTTAAGTGTAAGCTAAGTCTTAGAAATTAAATGACTTCAAAGTATAGCATGATGCATATAATCCTTTAAACGCTTATAGGGAAGTATATATAAGCTCTGGACTTCTTTTAGCCCGTCTTGCAATTTGTATAACTATTGATCTCCCAACTTGAAGTGCGCAACTAGACGTAAGATCAATGAATCATATAATTTATGTAGCTCGTGAACGGCAGAACCTCCTATATATTTTATATATATTGATGATAATCTAACTTATGCAACAATGAGAGCATAAGCAACAAGTAGTTGATGATCTCTGTGCCGATGAGGTTTACTTGTTTAGGAGTGGACAAGGAATCTATGGGGATGGGAGTGATGATTGCAATTGCCCAATATCTCAAACACAACATTCGACTCAGAGACAACCTCCAGTTTTATTGCTCAGAGAATCACTCAACACGGCATATTGGCGTACACTTGCTATACCAGACACACATATTTGGCGAAACAAGCATCGCAGATGACCCAGAAATGGTACCGTTGGGGGTGGTGATTGTCAGCTTCCTTAATCAAGGCTTGTTTGCCACAGTTCCTTTCATGTCTCTATTAAAAAACAGTTTCATCACATAATAATTTGAGTTGTTGACCTTCTTCTTTCGATCTTGAATTATTTTCCTTTGTCTCTTATCATCTTTCTTTTGTTTGTTCGTGGAATCGTATGCAGTGACCAATCTTTCACGAGCTCCAGTGACGTTATTTTCTATATATAACAAGTGATAGTACCATTAATGGCTGTTCAATTTTTGTTTGGGTCATTCTAGTTTGCATTTAGATAGTGCGAGTTTAGTTTAATTTGTGGATAATATATTATAGAGAATATTTTTTAAAAAAAATAATTTAAAAAAATAAATATTTATATAGTTATTATCATAATAATTTTTTTATAGGTAAATTTACTAAAAAAAATATTGAATAAAATAATCGAAAAAAAATAGAGACAAAATAATTATTATATATTCTAAAATTATTTTTTTCTGCTCAAAAATTAATTTTATAAATTTATTTAAAATTATCATTTTTAGCTCTAAAAATTATGATTTAGTATAAAAGATATTTGTTTGCTGCTTATCTACTGTATTGGATGACTAGAAAAATGGGCAATAAGTAATAACCCATACGCCACCTACCATTTTAAGCTCTCGTCTATTTTTGGCAGCGCTAAAGTAGAACTTGCAGAACTTACCATATTACGGGGGGACAATGAAAAGTTAAATGTGGCAGCCATGATTTACATTTCCAAACTTTATGAAAAAATATATATACAGAAATGTACCAAACAACTTTTTTAATATTATTTAAATTTTAAAAAATATTATCTTCTCAAAGCTGTCGCCCAAAAAAACCCCTCCCTCTTGCTTATAAAATCATGTAACATACCTTATGTAGAATAACATTGACAAACCAGAACCATGTACTGGTTTTTTAAAGCGAACAAGTTGCTATTGTTCGGAGTAAAATCTAACTGTTATCGATCATGTTTTTTTCTTTTTTTAAAGATTTCTTTACCTAACAATCAGACTATTTGAGTACTGTTGAATATTGATATAGGGCCTGGTGAGGTTAAAAACTATAGTTTTAAAAGAGTTTTTAACCCAAAGCTTGATTTAGATAAATTTTAAAATAAACAGTCATATTTATCTATAAGTACTTTTGGGCAAAACTATAGTTTAAAACTATAGTTTTGAATAAGCTATTAAAATTAACTTTTTCAACAGTAAAAGAGCTTATGGACTATCCAATTACTATTTACCCCTACTTTTTCTTACAATCTCTCTCATCTCTCCTACTTTTTTTACACCATCTCTCCTCTCTCATACTTTTTCTTACACCCTCTCTCCTCTCTACCCTCTCTCCTATCTCTTCTATTTTCTCTACCTCTTTCATCCCTCTTACTTTAAATCAAATCATATCATTTTTTATAATTTACCAATATAAAAAGTCATTCTAAAAATAACTATTCAAATACTTATTTATTCAAAATTATTTTTTTCCATAAACCCTTTTTTAAAAGCCTTTTTTTATAAACTGTCTATAAAATCTTTTTTTTATAATTTTTTTTTTAAAATCCTATCTAAACAGTGCCGGGAAAAAGTAGCACCCTACTTCGTAATTTATGGTCCTAAAATGCTGTAATTAGTTTGATATTAAAGATCTACATCTGTTTCAACTAAGGGTACTTGCCCTAGGGTTAAATTTGTCAAAAAAAATCCAGGCGATTGTCAATATTATATTTATTAACTACATAAAACTGGAATATCATGTTAATCTATATTCGCTCATTATTTTATTAAATATAGATATATATATAAATTTAATATTTATTGAAACAATCAAAATATCTTACAAAAAAAGGAGAAGATACTTTCTGAAAATGTTCCTAGGGAGGAGTACGAAGTGATGCATATCTATAATGTATAACCATCCAATATCAATGATACTGGAAAATATAAATAAATAAATAAATAATGCACGGACATTTTGTTGTGTACATGGACTGTAATGCAATATTTTATTTTATTGGCCCTGTTCCAACTGGAGGTTGTGGATGGGGTCCAACAGACAATAACGAAGGTGTAATTTCAGGCTATGTAGCTAGCAAGGTATACGAAGCCAGGCATAGGGTGGGTTGATGGAAGCCAACAAGTCAAACACCATATGTTATAAACAAGTTTAGCAAACGAATCACTGCACTCATTTGACTCCTTCCTAGACATGCAATATCGCTAATGGTCATATCTGACCCCTTTGTCAAAATGGACATGCTCATCGCATTCTCTTTTACATTCCGTCATATGAACACCAACTGCTGTTATTCCAGAGAGTGTACATGAAATGGTAATGGGATCTCCATTCTTACTTTACCTATGTTTGGTTGCCTTCGCGTGTTATGTGTGGAATGAGCTTTCCTACCGACGAGGATTCCCATATTTTCCAAGAGTTCGGATGCCTTTGAAAAGTGTTAGCAGTCATATCACCCACCCTATGCCCAATATCTATTTCACCAAAATGCCCCTACAAATTTTCCATATAGACGACAAAAAAACCCTAGCCCTATTTTTCTTATCTACTTACCAATTGTTACAGTCTTCCTTAGTGTTCTTGAATTCAGCTAGAATTCGAATTCGAATTCAAATTCAAATTCATTTCCATTCTCTTTTATTTCTCATCGGGAGGCCGCTAACATAGTCTCTGCAGCTCCTGGAATGGCTCCCTATGTTTTTGTAAACAAAGTAATTATGCATCCGGAGGATGGGCTTCCCGTTCAACGCTCGGTGACGTTAACAAATTAGATATGTTAACTTCATCCAGTTGGCCCGTTGTGACGGGAAGTATACAGTGTACTACTTGGCTACCCACTTTCTCCCTGGGGCACCATAATTATTCGTGGGTCCACGGCTGTGATCCCTCTCTCTCTTCAGAATTTGATCCTCCCTGAGATATTGGGAGTGCAGTAATATACGGAATAGGCGCAGAGCATGCTTGCTATGGGTGTGTTTGGAAAGCTTCCAAACTAAAATTTAAAAAAAAAATTTGGATAAAAGTTTAATTTAAAAAAATTTTAAAATAAATAGATTTATTTGTCTATAAGTATTTTTAGGTAAAACCATGGTTTAAAATTATAGTTTTGAATAAGCTATTTAAAATAGTTTTTTCAACAATAAAAGAGCTTATGGACTATCCAAGTACTATATTACCCTTACTTTTTCTTATACCCTCTCTCCTCTCTCATCCCTACCCCTCTCCTCTCTCCTCTCTCTTCTTTTATTTCTACTTTTTCTTACACTCTCTCTCCTCTATTATATCTCTTATCTTCTCTCTACCTCTCTCATCTCTCTTACTTTAAATCAAATTATACCCTTTTTAATAATTTACTTCCATAAAAAGTCATTCTAAAAATAACTATCCAAACACCTATTTATTCAAAACTATTTTTTTTCTATAAACTCTTCTCTAAAAACCTTTTTCTATAAGTAGTTGATAATTTTTTTTTATAAGTATTTTTTTAAAATCTTATCTAAAGAGGCCTTATATCTCAGCCTATTACTCTTCGTCTCATTATTTTCTTTCTCTCGCTTTCTGCAGGGCCCATAATATGGCATGTTTCCCCTCGTTAATCCTCCTACCATGTTTCAAAATTCCTTTAACTGCCGAAACACAAAATTCCTTTAACTGGGTGTAAACAAACAAAATCCTTTAACTGCCCATACGAGTACTTATTTTTATATTTATCTAATTTTAAATATAAGTTTTATTTTTTTATATAAAATTTAATTGCTAATATAATTTTTAATTTTAAATATAAAATATAATTTATAATATAAGACTTAATCTAAATTACAATTTATATTAGAAATTAAATCTTCTATTTAAGACAAGATAAGTATAAATCATCAACTTTAATCTTAAAATATTGAAATACTCACTTCAATTATAAAAGTTCAATAATATCATTATATAATATAGGTTATTGGGTATTGATATCCCATTTCAAACTATCTCTTATAATATTTAATTCAATTATAAATAAGTCGACTAACAATTATATATAGATTTAAAGATTAATTTTTTTGAGAGGCAAAGATCATTAGACTGAGTTTTGTCTCTCCTGATAATTTTTTTCTATGCGCATAATCTAATTTAAATTTAAAATATTATATTTAAAGGATTAATCTACCTACTAATTGTGCTTGGTAATTTCATTATTCATTAATTACTTGGTGTGTCAAATTTAAGTTAAAAATAATATTTTCATAATATAAAGAATAAAATTTTATTTTTCAAATTTGACGCTCAGATGTGGACAAATAACTTTATATATATAACAAATTCAGTCACATCACATGAATGGGAAGAGAAAAATTGGCCAATAAATGTTTGAGGGAAGAAGTTGTGTTGGGGAAGAACCGGAAAATCACGCCCCCAACATCCCAAACCGAGAATATAGTACGGACTCAATATCTCCCACTCATCCAGCGTGCTTGCCCAAATTGAAACACGTTCCTTTTTCAAAATTTCCTAATAATGATCCGATTTCTGTTTATCTTTTTCTCGTTGGGGTGACTGAGACACAAAAACTTGTTAAAAACGACGGTTCCACTTGGACCTCCTTTTCCCTCCCTCGCTCTCTCGTCAGACTGAGTTTTTTTTTTTCTTTTTGGGAGGAGGAGGCAAGTACATATCCCCGTTCGCTCCATGATCACTCCCTCCATTCACCTCCATTATTTTTTGACAGACGGCGTCTGAGTGTACTATACTGCCAGCGTCAGGTCACTGCTTTTCCCTGCCCTCCTTCCCCCATCTCCTTTATCTCCCGCCCCTCCCCTCCCTCAATAAACACGCACTTCCCATTTCATTCCCCCCTTCTCCGTCCCCCATATTCTTCGGTGAGCAGAATTTCACTCCTTTCCTCCTGCCACTGTTCACTTATGAGTTCCCCCTCTGCTACTGAAGCCGCCTCCAACTCCCCGACCGAGTCCCTCAACGGCTTGAAATTCGGGCAGAAGATATACTTTGAGGATGTGGGCGTGGGAGGTGGTGTGAAATCCAGCGGCGGGTCGTCGTCGTCGTCCTCAGGGCTGACCCCGAATAAGAAAGGAAGGGGTAGCGGGGCTCAGCCTCCGGGGTGTCAGGTGGAGGGCTGCAAAGTAGATCTGAGTGATGCCAAGGCTTACTATTCCAGACATAAGGTCTGTAGTATGCACTCCAAATCACCCAGGGTCGTTGTCGCTGGGCAAGAGCAAAGGTTTTGCCAACAGTGTAGCAGGTTACCTCTGTTCTCTCCCTCTCTTTTATCTATCCCTTTTCCCTCCCCACTTCTTTATCTTCCCTCTTTTCATACTTTCAATTCAACAAACTCTTCTTTATTTTTTTTAAAAGCCGTTTCATTTTATTTTAGTTATAGTGTACAGATACTGTTCTACATATTCCTCTGCTTGTAGAATGTGCTTGTGCCCTGCCCTTTCTCATCGCTCTCTTATTCTGGTTTTTGGCATGGGTATTCTATTAAACGACATTTCATTAATTGTCATCTTATATCGCTGTGGTTACAAGTATGTTTCTGCCTTTCTAGTGCAGGCTCGCTAGGGAATAGGGCTTAGTAGTCCGATAATTGGGGTTTAGAGGGTAAATTCGAGGTTAAAAATTCGTGGATTTGATTGGTGGAAGGTAAGTATGGAGGCAACAGGATGCAATTTTATGAATGGTTTAGTCGATATTTGAGCGTCAGAAGTGAGCATACTTTGTCTAGAAAATCTATAGGCTACAACTTCCTCCTCAAACAAACTGAGACAAGAAAGGACGTGTAACGTTCGTTTGTATTGGTTTTCTACTGTTTTTGGGGTGGCGAGGGTTTTTGCCGTTGATGTCATGTTGGGCTTTATATGAACGTTCCTCTCTTTCCCCTTCTTCCTTGTTGATGGTTAACCTGTGTTTCGGTTTTATTGGCTTTGTACATTTAGAATTACCATGCTGTAAATATGTTGATTTGTTTACCTTTTTAAGTAATTGGTTCTGAAGCATGGTAATAGGCATCCTGGGTGAGTATTACCGGAAAAACATTTCTAAAAACCTTGAAAATTCGTAAGTGCATGTCCATCTAGTTTGGTGGACCATATGATGTGTTACATCGTCTATCTGCCTGTGCATTGGCCTGAAGTAGTATGAAATTATGATGCTGTTGAATACTCCAATCTTTTTTACGGGATGTGTGAATTGTTGCGTATGGATCCTCTGCTTGATAGCCTTGAATTAAATGCTTGATGGAGATAGTTGAGGAAATGACAGCATAACCAACACTTACCTGTAAAAGCTGTCTATAAAAGTTTAAAATCCGAGTTCATGACAACTATTAAGTGCTGCCCTTCTGCTTTGTTCATGCTTGATTTATTGGACAGTAGTTCGTTACTTGTGCCGTTTTTATTACCTATGGGACTTGAATTATGTCTATATTATCAAAACAAGAGTTGGCCAATTGCTACGTCTTGAGTTACGAGCTAGTTAGGCTCCTATTTGGCCCTGTGATATGACTAGAATGCGATATTTTTTAATGTAAATGCCTAAAACTTATATGCTATCATTAGGATGTCAACCAGATCTCAGTTTTCATTCTCTTTCCTGTGGAGTTGAACCAAACATTCAGGCATGGAAATAAGGTATTCATGGGATACTGATTTGTTTGATTGGCTGGCTTGCCGCTTAAACTTTAATTGTTTTGCTGTTGCATTACTAACCACAATTTCTCTTATTGTATATTATGTATATTTTATTCCAGGCATGTTGCTTGAGTATCTGCTGTATTTCTTTTACCTGTTTAAAATTAGTATTTTACATGTGGAGTTAACTATTTCTTGATTAAAATTTGACATCTTGTGTGTGAAAATAAATTGCTGCCTCAAAATGAGTTGAACTGACTAGGTGTCAGTAATTGTAATGCTTAGAATTAGTTTAGTTGACCATGTTAGTAGTTCATAAATCTTGTGTTTGCACTCCACATTTCCAGGAACTTTGTCTATGCACATCTGGCCATTCTTGAGTCAGGAAAGCTAATATCTTGTTTGATAGCCTTGACCAGGTTCCACCAGCTTTCTGAATTTGATCAAGTAAAACGAAGTTGTCGCAGGCGGCTTGCTGGTCATAATGAAAGGAGGAGAAAACCCCCATCCAGCTCCTTGATGGCTTCTCGATATGGCCGACTTGCTCCAGCTAATTTTGGTTAGACATTAATATCAGTAAAATATCGATTCGATCTCCCTCTTTTGCTTACATGTGCTATTCTTGGCATCTAGAACTGAATTGATTGTTTGATATACCTACACGAACAGATAACAGCAACAGCAGTTGTGGTGGATTTCTGATGGAATTCGGTTCATATCCGAAACTTAGCCTGAGAAATTCAATGCCAACACCAACATCATCTGAGCAGCTTCCTGGGAATCCAACAGTGCCACTTCCATGGCAGGGCCATTCAGAGTCTCCATCATTGCTTTTCTTGCAAGCAGGTTGTTCTCCAGTTGGTGGGACAAGCTACTCTGGATCCAGAAATTCTTCATCAGGGGAAAGCTTTTCAGGATTGACGGACTCAAGCTGTGCTCTCTCTCTTCTGTCAAACCAAGCTTGGGCCCCTCGAAACAGAGCACCAAGTCTTGGTACAAATAATTTGATGAACTTTGACGACACGCCCATCACACACCTCCCTGCATCTTCTCATCATCATGGGCACGGTACATCCCTCCACCATCAACTTTCAAACGCCTCATGGTGTTTCAAGGGCGTTGATGCTTCCGCTGCTGCTGATAACTGTTCTCATGACACTGTCCCTGACCTTGGCCTGGGTCACCAGATTTCGCACCCTATCAGCAGCTCTCTTCCTGGGGAGCTTGTCGTGTCACAACAGGGCAGGAGGCATTACATGGATCTAGAGCAGTCCAGGGTGTATCAGGATTCTCAGCATCACATGCACTGGTCTCTCTAGAGCGCGTCTTCCATCTCTTTGTCTGCGTTTTGTTTGAACAATATGCGTATGATGTGTCAACTGCAGGATGAGACGGTATTTTGGTTTGTTGGAAGGTTTAGACGTGTAACCTTCTTCATCATATACGATGATGGGTTTTAAATCTTTTTGCTGGCGTGACCTTTGGCTTTATGAGTCTTGTATCCATGGCTGTCATCGCCGTCTCTTCTTCAATTAAATAAGTGCATACCCTATGAGGATAGTCCATGCTACGATCCCCTCTATATAAAATTAACTTGAATTGTCAAAGTAGACCGTAGACTAATAGGCGCATAGCGTACTTGACTGGGTTGTATGCAGTAACCAGAATAGATGAAATAGTTTATACTAAAAGATCAGAGATAGCATGGATGATTCAAGGCCTGTATTGTTGACGCGGAGAGCAAACAAGATAAAGTTGATGTTCTCAGTTGTTAGGCTTAGTGGCATGATGAAGTGGAAAGGGGGTGGCGGAAAATGAGACGCCATAAAGCTAAGGTAAAAAGGCGAGTGGCGCGGGGTGGTGGGGCTCGAGGGATTTGATTGGGAATGTGCGGGGGATCTGCTTCCAGGGACGCTTGACACGATTACATACTTTGATCATCACATGGCCTCTAAGATTGTTATTCTCCTTTTGTGTTTGGGGCTGCCATACATTGCTGTACATGTCCTTATATATCGTGTAACACTTCATTCCCCTGCGTGCCTGTCTCATTTGGCGAAGCACGATACGAGGGATTCTCTCTTCAACATAAATGTTCTCTTCCTGACTCTCTCCTCCTCCCATTCTCAAAAAACTTCACAAGTCAATAAAGGTTAATCAATTAAGGACGCTAAACCCTTTACGTAAATACCTTTATTTAAAGGGGGAGATGGAGCGAAGCCAAAATAACCTGTAAGGCTAGCCCCACTTCCGGTCGGCTCCACCCCAACCTCTTTGATATTTACGACTAGCGGGTATTTTTATTCTAATGCAAAAAATATTGTCTATTAAAAATTCATTTCTTACAAAAATATTTTGAATTTATTTTCCTTTCCATTTTATTTTATATACTAAAACTTATGTTTCTATGGCTCGATGCGATTGTGCTGTGCCTAACCCTGCTAGTGGGGCCTAATTGGACTGTGATTTTGGTTTATTTTCCCAGGGGGACTAAAATTCAAAGATATTTTTGCCAAACTAAAGGTCATCGTGTGCCCCAACATCCAGCTAATATATCGACATGTTTAGGTAATTAGGTCACCCTTTGAAACATTAGAGAAGAATGAAACATTCTCAAATAAAAATGGAAGCAATTCTGTTGTAGAAAAATATTGATCATTGCATGTTTGGCTTGGGATGTTATAAATCTACCTCTGGTGTATACCTCTTTACACTTGACACGCACACCAACAGGGTTGTTTATTGATGAAATGGAGAGGTGTGTAGTGGGCAATGAAGAGATCCCCCGCGAGTAACGGTGCCCAAATCCTAATCATCCACTTCCATTCTCATCTCTTTCTCCCTCCCGCTCATCATGCCTCTGCTATTAAACAAGGTCCCATCCTTTTCCTTAACGACTTGCCCCTCACAATAATTCTGCATATCTTCCCTCAACACACTTAACGTTGCATTGCCCAATTTCTCTTAAGAAATACTCGTTTCGAGTTCTCACCCTAACCATTCTCTCCAATAAAGTACAACCTCTGTTTTTGTTTCCCATGCAATGAGTACGCAGAAAGTGAAGGCCGGTAAGGGGCACTTGTTCCATGTTAGGTATGAAGCCAGAGCTAGTGGTTAAAGGCACGTAGGGAGGTCGTGTCAAGGCCCCAGAAGGAGGACGACGAAAAGATCCCACTCTGCCTCTGCGAATAGGTCTCAGTCTGGGGTTAAAGCTGCTTGTTTTACTGCTTCGAATCTTTCTTTTTACAGGCCTGCTCCCCTCCACGACTCTGAAACAACTCATGCCTCTTCACCACCATCTAGCAATAATACTCATTTTCTTCACCAACAAACAAGAGAACCACACCAATCATCCGCCATTTTCTGCTCGGAAAACCACTACACACACTTGCCCTTTAATTCATTCATTCTTCAATCTGTTCCTCTTCTTTGTCTTTTTAACTTGAAGATGTTCTACACAAGAAAGTTTGGTCCCCATTAACAGAATCAGCTCCATTGCGAATATAACATTATAACTTCGATCTTACTTGTGTTCTAAGTACTAATATTACCCAGCCCGCGTGTTTCAAAAGCACACTCGTCCTATTGATTTTTTTTTTACACATCCGGTTCACCGGAGTTTTGCCCCGACTACATCCAGATCCGACCCGTGTCGCGCACCTGGCTATGGTAGGTGGGTCTTCCAACTGGAATTTTCTGCATTCGCCAAGGCTCGAACTCGATATCTCACTTAAGTAATATCGAACCGCTTACCACTCGGACCAACCCTGTTGGTTCGTCCTATTGACTTCTTTCTGAGTGCAGCCGCCTCCCTTGCAACCGTAAGTAACGGCCCTCTATGTGATCACAAAATTATTCTAATATGCGAAATCGTTTAAACATATAATAATGTACTTTTATTTTTTTTAAATAAAATTATATAACAAATAGTGCACATCATTATTGAAAAATGAAAACATCTTTCTTGGCAGTAAATACAAGGATCATTTTATATTATTTATTAAAAACGGATCATTTCATTTTAATTCCGAAAAAACGATTGATTTAAAAGAGAGAGCTCGGGCAAGAAACCTAAGATGCCAAAAGAGCATGCGGAAAACACGTGACTTACAGGGGCCAGCCTAGTTGGGCGAGGAGCAACCGGGCAAGGCTGCAAAGCGAGTCCGAGAGTCCAGAAGCTCAAAATCTAGTCGACTCACACTCTCCTTCTGCTCTCACGGGTACTCCTGCTTACCCTTCCTTCTTTAATTCCGGTTGTTCAACGGCCTCTAATCTCCAAAGGCATTCCCTCCCTAGCATATTCATGCGTCTCCTTAGGGTTTTCGTAATGATCTTTGCTTATTGGATAGATTTTTTATCAGTGGCTTCCGATCTAATTACTGATCGTCTGTTTATAATACGTACTTTTGATTGTGATTATGTCTCGATATATGTACGCTTATCTAATTGGGCTCTTGTTATCTTTCTTTTTTGTGTTTATGATCGATTATTTCTGCCATTCAGATATTTTCGACGATGCCACCCGGATAGTACCATCATAATTTCCTTCAGGAGATGATGTTAGTTTTTTTTAATAAAAAATAGATTGTCGTTACAAAAATGAAATTAGGCTTAATGAAAATATTCTAGAAATGCGTGAGCAATGAGGCATGGAGGCATACTATATGTTTGGAAAGCATTGTGACTATTCTTCATGAGGGGTTGATTATGTAGGAAGGCGTCTCCCTTTTGAATATGGGTTTCGAAATGGTGTAGATAAAAGTCAAAGATGCGTCGCAACTGTATTCACCGGAGGGTTATTGTGATTTGAATATTTGACTAATATATTCCTTTGGCAACTTCCATTGTTGCATAGAGAAAATCATGGACCCTGCAGAACGAAGGTACTTGGAGGATGAGGATACACCAACAATGAAAACTTTGAAAGGCGCAACGACTGGTTTGGTTGCTGGTACCATCTGGGGAACCATAGTTGCCACTTGGTATGATGTTCCTCGTGTCGAGAGAAATGTTGCTCTTCCGGGGCTGTTGCGAACTTTGAAGATGATGGGCAACTATGGGATGACATTTGCTGCAATAGGAGGAGTCTACATAGGGGTAGAACAATTGGTGCAGCACTATAGGGCAAAGAGGGACTTTATTAATGGGGCTGTTGGTGGTTTTGTTGCTGGGTCAACTATTCTAGGTTACAAAGGTAGTCCTTTTATCTAATAAATATTTATGTTCAAGATTTTAATATATTTTTATTTTAATGTTTAAAATTTGGAATCTTACTTCTGGTGTTATCTACTTATCAGTTGTTAATAATAGTTCCCAAAATTCATATCCTTACCATCACCATTTTATCCCATTCTGTTCTTATTTGATATTTGTAGAGATGTTTTCCTCCTGGGCATGATTTTGCTACTCTCTGGATCTGAGTAAAATTGTGTTGGTAGTGTTACCGTTATTAATTGAATATAACCCTTCATTGTGTTCACGACTTCAGAATTCCTTACTCTGCATGTTGCATGCTCACTGAATTATATGGTCCAATGGTATCTTCGTTCTTCCCCTATTTTTATTTAAATGAGTTGCACTGTTAACTGTTTGCTAAGGAGATGGGATAGACTACTTCTATTTCTCCATAGCACCAAATCCCCAGGACAGTGTTTACTATCCTGTCCCAGCTTATTATTTATCTCCTCTCCTTCTCAATTAATGATTGCATGTTGTCTAAAATGACTATGACTGCTGTAAGCTGGTACAAATGAATCATTGGTGTTGGGCATTATTGCGAGGTTAACTTTCTGGATCTGATGTAGGTTACTAAACCATGATTGTACACGTGCCCCTGGTTATTAACATGCATTTTTTAATGCATCTTAATAAAAATGCTGTGTTCTAGGTAGGAGCATCTCAACTGCAATTTCTGCCGGAGCAGCATTGGCAGTGACTTCTTCAATTATTGACATTGGGGGTCAGACTACAAGAATTGACAACGGGAAGGAGTATTATCCTTACACCACCAAGAAAAGATCCAATGTTGATTCATAAGGAATGCGTCCGTATGAAGACATTTTAACTTCTTGAGAGAGGTGGATCACTCCTGTTTTCGGAGTTGAAATTACATTCTCAGCTGTCTTTTATATCTTTTCTGTTGTAAGTTGGTTCTCGTGAACAGGTTGATTTCAATAAATGCTGTCTAATATATCGTTCTGAATTAGCCAGTGGTTGGGATTCTTCTTTAGGATGAGTACCACCAATTGTCTAGGAAACTTCAGAGCTGAGCGATAAATGTTGACTTTTCCGTTTTTTTGTTTTATGCGGAGTGATCGCAGGATAAGTTCAGATGATCCCACCCGAGACTCTTGCCTTATCATTTCTAGACATAATAGAATAGGAGTGGAAGGGGATCGTCGAGGTAATAATAGAATATGATCCCACCAATTTGACAAGGCACTTTTCTTCAAATTGTAGTTTTGATTTTTTTAAAATGAGGATTATTATTAATATTTATTCATGCCATCCTTGAGGACTTATGTCGCGCCGAGTGTTCTTCCTCATTTTCTCAAAACATTGTCGTAATGATGCATCCAATTGCAAGTTCAAATTGGTGTTGTGTCAAGTTGTACTAATCTTTGGGGGTTCGCCTTGCAATTTTATGACCTACGTGTCGTCATTATCCATTGGCCATGGCCATCAACACGAACTTGCTTTCTTATCCCATGGCTATATATATCTTCTGTCAAAAGGTTAATGCCTGGCCGAAGCATAAAGGCAGCATAAGATGCTGTTTTTTTTGGGTATAAGAAAATTTTGGAAAAAGGTTAGGCTAGTTTACGCTTTTAAGGGAGGGCGAAATTTCCTTTTTTTTAGGCGATACTAATATTAGGCAAGACGAGCTATTAATTACTCTCAGACGTAAATTTTCACACTTAAGAATTAAAATGTTACCTCAATCGCTACGATTGGAACTACAATAAAATGGTATTCCCTAGGAATAGAACACGTTCTAAATGGTCGTATGTATTACTCATTTGCTAGTTAAATCTACAGACGATAGGTGTTTGAGATGCTGCTTCTGACTGCAAAACAATACTCCTAAGATAGTTTTACATTGGAGATAAGGACAAGTTTGTCTATGTAACACTTAATAACGAGATTTTATTGCAGAAGACCGGTTTAACTATTTCCATAACAATCAATTTTTTTAACCAAGCACGGTAACAGTCAATATAAAAGATAAACACGTTAATATGTACAAGTTGTATTACATAATTAATGTAATTCATTTTTCAAATTTTGAACAATGCATTAGACTTAAATATAATTAGGATATTAAACACATCAGCTAGGTATGATAAATTCTCATATGCCCGCGAAGCTGACTTGAATAGAAGTCAAAGGTTGCCAAAAAAAACCCAGACAAAGCAGTGCCCTGGACGCTGGCACTGCAGGCAATGAAATTTTAAACGAGGCCACTTAATTTAGGCTGACAAAATATTACAGTAATTATTGTCACAAGCAAAAAAAAAATTACAATCAGATTAGCAACTGTAATTTTAATTCCATTCTGTGCACTGGCGATGTCACCACATAAATACGGGAGCATTAATTCACTTCTGATTTCAGCTACCTGCGGAGCCAACAGAATTGGCTAGAGGAAGTTCAAAAAGAATACCGGAAACCTTGGTCCTGTTCCCTCAATAACTCTGCCGTAACAATGTCGGACAAAGATCAATCACCTTGTAGACAGTAAAGTTGACGAATGTTCCCCGAAGCTGCCACAACGGGAGAAAAGCAAAATTATAATCATGAAATAAAGAGAGGAGATAAACAAGAGGGCAAAGAAAGGAGAGCAAGAAGTGGATAGGCGCAGAATAAAAGGATCAAAAGCAATATAATAACTAAATAAAAGAATCTACCTCAAACAATCAGCTTGAAACAGAATAAAAGGTCAAGTAAAATATTACTAATTAAATAGACGAATCTACCTGAACCAGTCAGCTGCGCGAGGAAAAGGTCCAGGTTTGGAAGACATTTATCAACCATATTGTTCGAATAAGAAAACAGGGAGTGTTTCCTTGTAGACGTAAAAGCTAGACGTGCTTTGAATTAAACTAAATAAGGCAGGAGTGATCATTCCCGTATAAACAGTCCTTGAAGTACCCATGAAGCGCAGATGACAATTCCCGTTTTCGGCTTTCTTCAAAGGGTGCTTCCCGCAAAGTTGTTTTATCTCCTCCAAATTTTAATTGATTCGATAGTTATTAATTGAAGTCAAATCATTCATTGAAATGCAGCCACTTTTATAGTTTGAACACTAAATTTGGAAATCCAACCATTAAGGAATTCCAAATAGTTTCGTTGACATGCATTTCTAGCTGCGATGCAATGTAAGCATCTGGTAGTTTAGACGGATTGTCGCTTGTAGACCCAGTGTGCTCGCCCCCAAGCCAGTTCGGGATCTGCACACCAAATAATTGGTGGGAAAGCATATGAATAGCAGCAAACAAACATGGTTCAACAACAAAAATGTAACATGAGAATTCTTTCGACCTTGGAAGTTGCAACCACGGTGCTTCAGCCCTCATCGGTGCTCAAACCTCCCAGAGTTAACTAAAACTCGAAAGAGGAGTTATAAATCAATTGATTGTTTGATTTACAGGGCTTATAATCACGAGCAAGTATCCGGATTTTTTTTTGTTCATCTGCCTTTGAATCTCATGATGCAGAGTTTATATCACAATCATAGAATTCCAACTATACAGTTTCAGTAGAAACCAAAGCATTGAAACGCTTATTTGTCAAATATATGCCGAGAAACAATAATTTCTTCAGTCCTTTTCCCCCCTCCCTGTGCGTGTACAAAAGTCCTTTCCCTAGAACAAATTAAACCGTGCCATCTAAACAAACACCAACTTCACTGTAAAAGCATGCATCTGAGATAAATCGTACTTGATCTGCACTTTCTGAAGCCCCCAACAAGAGGAATCACGTTATTGAACATTTCGTTTCTTGGATCTTGGTGTGCTGCAAAATCTCTAACCATATGTTCCCAGCTGACCACATTATTTGTCCCTGGTTGTTCTTTGAAGAAATAAACAGTCAACAGCTAAACAGTAAAATGCCAAAGCAAGTTCAAAATAATCTGTCAAGAAGCATCACTACTGAACTTTAACCCAGAATGCCAATCTTCCATGTAGAATGTGCTCCTCTCGCCAGGTGCAAGAGATGGGTTGAAAACATAAGTGAAAGGAAATTCAAACATGTTAGTGATTAGCATTTGTTTATTTTATACTATTTGGTCATTCAGTATATAACAAGTGTTTAGAAACAGGGGAATGTGTGGCAATGGAACACGAACGATTAATACACGCCTGTGATTAAGTCCTCTCGATGACGAATTGATCGTTTCTAATCTCTGTTTCTTATACCAGCTCTCATTTCTTTTTACCGACGATGGTTACACACCCGTGCTCACTTGCATACGAACAAACAGGAGAACAAACTTCTAAACATTGAACCGGTCCTGACTTGTGATTGACAGCAAAGCTTCTGCAGTAAACAAGAGACAGATCAAAAAAGGAAATATGAGTGAAATTCACGCGTGTGGCACACAGAAATATAGGGCAAATATGATCTGTCCCTTGTTTATACACAAGTTTGAGTAGAGTAACGTTAACCGTCAATCAATTATGACCTACGCACTCTTAATTTAAATTATACTCCTCCGTACTTAATTTAAATACGACTTAATTTAGGAGTTGATTATGATCTTAAAGATAAAATATATTTATTATGTTTATCAAGTTTTTTCTAAATTACCCTATTTATACTCTCTCTAATTAAATTAATTAAATCGATTTTATATTAATTACCAGAGAACTATTACATAGTTGTTAATTTGTTATTAGAGACTGAGGTCTCCACCGCGAAGCAAAAGTGCTGCACCCCCATTAACTTCGATATGTATATATGTTTGCATATATGTGAGAAATTAGGGGCGGAAAATTGAAGGAGAGGGATGAAAAGTGTGGGATATTGAGAAGAAGAAGAAGAGCTGAGTTTGGAGGTATAATGGAAACTACTATTAACTTCGTTACACTTCAAAACAAAAAAGTATAAAGAAGTAAAGTTAGTTGAATCAAAACGAAAGGGTTGATTTCTCTTAAATTTTGATCATGCTTACTCAAATCCCAGTTGCTGAATTTCGAATCCGGTTATCTTTTTTCGTGTACAGAGTACATGAAACAGGCAGCCACATGGAAATAGGACTTAAACAAGAATAATAGAAACTTAAGCATGTATTGCAACAAGAAAAGGCCAAAGAGAACAAAATAGTATGCACTGCTAAAAGGTAACCGTGTGAAAACATGACGTAAATAGGAACAAGAGAATCTCCTCACAGCAAAAGCACGGGTTAGGTTACGAGTTTAATTAAAAGAATGAATTGCTCAACGTGTATTTTGGTAGGTTTTAGACTGTTCTGGGATGTTGAAGAAATCTAACCCGATAGGACGACAAAAAGGGGATGACAAATAAGAAAAGGCTGGCTTTTCAGTATGGTAAAACGGCAGTTAATTAAGACCAATACATGTACGTAAACAGCAAGAAAAGCACGAGCAACTTGATTGATGCATGTTTGGTTTTACGTTAGGGACAACCGAACGTGCTTTTGATCAATAGTGGGATCCACGTGTACTCACCTTTATTTTCAATACTTCATGATCATTTCAACAGTCAGGAAATTCAACGAGAGAGATTAAAGTTCATTTAGACCATACGTTTGAAAACTGTAAACTCGTGAATTCAAAGGATTTACACTCATTGTATGTATAAGATTCTGCATGATGCTCCAGTGCCGTGAGTAGAAATGTATATCCATTGCAGATTAAAGCAAATGGACGCAGGCATGTACGCAGCTTGTGTAGGGTGGGGTTGCGCTGGGACCGGGTTGCCCTGGCAAGTTGGCCATATTAGATTTAGATTCCCTTCATATAAATGAACAATCCATCCCTATCTATGTATATAAAAGTGTTCATAGGCATTGCTCATCTTGATAATGATAACCACCACTTTTCACGTATGATTCAATATTTCAATCATTTCCTAAGCCCAAACTATATATTCTTCCACGTCCCAATTAAATCACGAACACACAATAACATGGATGCGCACTACAAAAAAGACAACCTTTTATAGCAGTTATTTTATATTTTATAGTAGTTTTGACTGCTACAAACAATAAAAGCTTTGTCAATGCAAACATATTACTAGTAGTTTTGTCAACCGTTATGCATGTGGTTAAACATGCTACAAATATTTGTAGCAATTCAACAAGCTACTATTAAGTCCGAAATAATTGAATATTATTATAACATAATTAATAGCGATTCATAGCAACTACAAAAAAAAATGGTGGGAAATAAAATTTTGGAAGATATAGAGCTAAAATTTGTAGCGGTCACAGCCGCCACTAATTATTTGGAGGAAAATTTTAGTTAAACGAAAAACTAAAAATTTATAACAGTTTATAAACTACTAAAAATTTTAAATTTTAATTTTTTTTACAGATATATTTATTTTTTGTAATGATTTTATGACATGGCTATAAATGTTCAATATACATGAAAAGATAAAATTTAAATTTTTTTATTGTAATTAAATGTATTGTTAAAATTTTATATTTAATATAACAGTTTAAATGAAATTTTATTAGATTTTATAGATCAAAACTTTATTAAGATTGATAGATGAAATTTTATTATAAAATATATATTTTATAACGGTTTTGTTTAACCGTTACAAAATGAATCGCTATAAAATAGGATTTGTTTTTGTGGCGGGCCACTCCATATATCTGCTTCATTAAGCACCCAATGGTATCCATGTAAATGTCTGATGATGTTCCGGGCGGTAAAGATCCTAGATATCTTCTGGCAAAAAAAGAAAAGAAAAGAGAGAGAGAGTCCTAGATATCATCAAAAATTTCAGTTTCAATTAATATATAAAATAAATGCTCCTTCTGATCTTATTGGTGAATTCTCGCATAATTCAAAAAATGGTTATTTTTAACGGATATATAGAGAATTCGGGACCCTTTACTATTGAAATTTAACGTGAAGAGATAAAATATCTTAAAAAATTGATATAAGAGAGAAGTTTCCGTTACCATCCGCTTGGATGTCCGCATCGCGCGGCCAACAAACCCACCAACCCACATTCTTCTGAGGCATCCCGAAAAAACAACTTTCATTGTAATCCGTCAGAACATGGTTACATATTAATTAACCTCTGTTACAGTGAGGATGCGCCCGACATACTTGTAACTTACATGCACTAATTCATGATTGCTTTCTCCTTCGTGTGGGGACACGTGCCCTTGCTCCATCCGCCTTCCCACGTCACTTTGTCGTTTTCATCTCGGCTTCCTCGATTACTAGAGTTAATCTTATGCAGCAGACCGGATTAACATCCACTTGGACTTCCTTAGAATACTATCCCCCTTCCCGTTGATTAAAAATTAAAAAATCACGCTTATAATTCACAAGAATAATAAAAAAGAAGCCTGCTTATAATTGTCAGACTCCTATTTTTAAAACTGAACGGAATGCTCCGAACTCTAAAATTGGTTTCAGTCCAACAAATTTCTCGTTGTTAGCATCGAAAGACAACCTCTGAATGATTCCAGTTCCATGTTTATCATGAAAATAATATCCTTGATCAATTAAAATTAATATATTATTTTTTTTATATAAGTTTCGCCAACAACAAAAAGAGTTTGAAATGAATGTCGTTAAATTAGAATAATCGATTTGGGTCCCGTGAAAGTCTCTTTCCCGCTCCCACGCACACACGAAACATAGTTTTGGTTGTTGATTGGGTTAATGCTCCCAAGCGAGTTTGTCTTAAGCCCGTCGCCGTCAGGGAATTATATATATTGGTTCAAAGCCATTCCCGACTTTACTAAAATAAACAACTAACCCCCAAACCAATTTGCAGGATAAACGGTGTTCCTCGACTTCGCGGTTAACTCACCAGCATTACTGTATCCTAACTCGATTTGATGGCTCCATTAGGCTCATTGTTTATGTCGGAGTATCCCACTTTAGAGCATGAATTTCATATATAATAATAGTCGTCCAATGAACACAGCAGAATAAAATCGATGAACTAACCTCCCCTACTAAATTGACTGCAGCATGGCAATTCAAAATAATTATAATTAGGGGGTCACAAGGCGCCATATTTTGTGTGTCTCTTCCTTTTAAATTAGTCAATAATCAATGTTGAAAGAGCATAATGGGAGAAGTGGAGCCAGCGGGGAGGGTCAATAAATATACTGGTATGGTCCAGAAAAGAGTAAGATTGAAATTCCAGTTTTGTCTCCAACCACGCCTTTACGTTTGGGAGATGAGAATCCGATGACGGGGAGGCATTGTTGATCCTGATGATCTTAAATCAAAGCAGCGCAGGCGGTAGCTACACGTGTAATTGCCAACCGTCTGATTTCACAGGCGCGTGTGGGCTCCACCGCCACCCCACCTTCCTGTACCCCAACACAGCAATCGCACTGTGCGAAAAAGTAAAGGGAGGAGCTTCTATGTATATTTTGCATAGATTCATCAGATCCTAGCCCCACACCAAGGAGAGGGGAAAAAAAAAGAAACAGAGAAACCCAAGGCGGAAAAACACTTGACCTTCAAGAGCCTTCCCTCTCTCTCTCTCTCTCTCTTCATTTTCCCTTGGGTCGCTCCCATCGTTATCCTTTTCCTTCTCATTCTGGGAATTCCCAGCTCCATTCCTTCGAGCTTTTTTCATGCCCTTCCAAAGAACTTACCAAATTCACTTAAACCCCCATTTTGGATCCAAATCGCTTGGCCAAGGTATATCCCTAACTCCTTTATTCGTACGGCATTTTACTTCTTAAACATGAACGCTGCTCCATTTCTTTATCTTGAGCCCGCTCAGAAATTTTCGAGTCCTTTTATGCATCGCCGTGGTTGGAATTTATCATATTTTGTTCAGCATTCACTCATATGAAGTTGGCCTCTTTTGTATTTTTCCCTTTTATAAATGGTTTTCGGAAATTGGAAAACAAACAGAGAGGGGGAGAGAGAAGATTAGTATGAACGCACAATCGGAGTGTGTAGATGTGCTGGTTTAGTTTTTTCTTCTTCTTTTTGCTGTCTTAAAAAGTGCTAAAACAAGGAAAGCGAACAAAGAGTGAGCTCTTTTTGAGATGCTTGTTTCCGGAAACATTTTACTCTAGTGGTGAGTAATGGTTTTCTGATCAAGATCTCGGAATGTTGAAAATATGAAACTCATGTCCCTCTTATCATCTTTTCTGCTTTTCTGTCGGCCGTCTAACTTACAATCTAGGTTTCATATTGTTTTTCCTGCGCTTATGAAATCAAAACCTTCGAAATGTATTTATAATGTTTCTGGGTTAATAATATTTGTGGTTGCAGGGCAAATAATCGGATGTAAAGGCTTTGAGGGAAGCTCTCGGATTTCTCCGGCGGGAGTTAAGGTTATTTACAGCCATTGAACCTCGAACTTCGTGAAATCAGAGATCTAGCCGTCTAGGTTTGCCCTCGACTATTTCTGCTCTATGTCCGTTATCGCAAATCGCCTGTTTTCAGATTCATTGGCTGTTAGCTCGGATGTTTATCTTTTTATCTGAGTTCTCAGTTTTTCAAGTTTCCCGAATATTTAGGTAGCTTGGTTTGCTGGCCTGTAACGACTATTTGACTCTGCTTTACTGTTTTTTAGGCTTCTCGGAACTGTATCATTTTCAAAGTTCAAACTCTATTCCTGCGTCTGCGAGATTTTATCGTTCTACTCCAGCTTCAATTTCTTTTCCGAATTGGTCTCTCTTTTTCTGAATCGAGAAGATGCAGAGGCCACCACCGGAAGACTTTTTATTGAAGGAGACCAACCCTCGCCTTGGAGGGGGAAAGGTCTCTGGTGATAAACTTACGAGCACCTATGATCTTGTTGAGCAAATGCAGTACCTGTATGTAAGGGTGGTCAAGGCTAAGGACCTACCTGCGAAAGATGTCACTGGCAGTTGTGACCCTTATGCTGAAGTGAAGCTTGGAAACTACAAAGGCACCACTCGTCACTTTGAGAAGAAAACTAACCCTGAATGGAATCAGGTTTTTGCTTTCTCAAAAGATAGGATTCAGGCTTCGGTGCTGGAGGTTACTGTGAAAGATAAAGATTTTGTGAAGGATGACTTCATTGGCCGTGTCTTATTTGATCTGAATGAGGTCCCTAAACGAGTTCCCCCAGATAGCCCTCTGGCACCACAATGGTATAGATTGGAGGACAGGAAGGGCGACAAGGCAAAGGGGGAGCTAATGCTGGCTGTATGGATGGGGACCCAAGCTGATGAAGCATTTCCTGAAGCTTGGCACTCTGATGCCGCAACAGTTAGTGGGACTGATGCTCTTGCAAATATTAGATCAAAAGTGTATCTATCTCCTAAGCTTTGGTATTTAAGGGTTAATGTAATAGAGGCGCAAGACTTGCAACCGACTGACAAGGGTAGATACCCAGAAGTTTTTGTGAAGGCTATCCTGGGAAATCAGGCTTTGAGGACTAGAATCTCTCAGAGTAGGAGCATTAATCCGATGTGGAATGAGGACCTGATGTTTGTAGCAGCAGAGCCATTCGAGGAGCCCCTCATTTTGAGTGTGGAGGACAGAGTTGCACCCAACAAAGATGAAGTATTGGGGAGGTGTATAATTCCTTTACAGTATGTGGATAAGAGGCTAGATCACAAACCTGTGAACACTAGGTGGTTTAATGTTGAGAAACATGTTGTTGTAGAAGGGGAAAAGAAGAAAGAAATCAAGTTTGCTAGCAGGATCCATATGAGGGTCTGTCTAGAAGGTGGTTATCATGTTTTGGATGAATCAACTCACTACAGCAGTGATCTACGCCCAACAGCAAAACAGCTGTGGAAGTCCAGCATTGGCGTTCTTGAAGTGGGGATATTGAATGCCCAAGGCTTAATGCCAATGAAAACCAAAGATGGGAGGGGGGTGACAGATGCGTATTGTGTTGCAAAATATGGGCAGAAGTGGGTAAGGACAAGGACAATCATTGATAGCTTTACACCCAAGTGGAATGAGCAATATACTTGGGAGGTTTTTGATCCTTGCACTGTCATTACTATCGGTGTTTTTGATAACTGTCATTTACATGGTGGCGATAAGGGTGGAGGAGTACAAGATTCAAGGATTGGGAAGGTAAGAATTCGCCTTTCCACCCTGGAGACTGACCGGGTCTATACACATTCTTATCCTCTCCTCGTCCTTCATCACAATGGGGTGAAGAAGATGGGTGAGATTCACTTGGCTGTAAGGTTCACTTGTTCTTCTTTGCTTAATATGATGCATATGTACTCACAACCTTTGTTGCCAAAGATGCATTATATTCACCCATTAACTGTCAGCCAGCTTGACAGCTTGAGGCATCAAGCTACTCAGATTGTTTCTATGAGGTTGAGTCGTGCTGAGCCGCCATTGAGAAAGGAGGTAGTGGAATATATGCTGGATGTGGGTTCCCACATGTGGAGTATGAGAAGAAGCAAAGCTAACTTCTTCAGGATAATGGACGTTTTGAGTGGATTAATTGCTGTAGGAAAGTGGTTTGATCAAATTTGCAATTGGAAGAATCCTATCACAACAGTTCTGATTCATATCTTGTTTATAATTTTAGTTATGTATCCAGAGCTTATCTTACCTACAATTTTCCTTTATCTTTTCTTGATTGGAGTTTGGTACTATCGGTGGAGATCAAGGCACCCTCCCCACATGGACACTCGACTCTCTCATGCAGACTCTGCTCATCCTGATGAAATGGATGAAGAATTCGACACATTCCCAACTTCTCGACCATCTGACATTGTAAGAATGAGATATGATCGACTTAGAAGTATTGCTGGGAGGATCCAGACGGTGGTTGGTGACTTGGCTACTCAAGGAGAGAGGCTGCAATCTTTGCTCAGCTGGCGAGACCCAAGGGCAACAGCTCTGTTTGTGATTTTCTGTCTTGTTGCTGCCATTGTTCTGTACGTTACTCCTTTTCAAGTTGTGGCCCTCCTCACTGGATTTTATGTGTTGAGGCATCCAAGGTTCCGTCATAAGCTTCCTTCAGTGCCGCTGAATTTCTTCAGGAGGCTACCTGCAAGAACTGATTGCATGCTGTGAGTAACCCCCAGTTTTATCGCAATTCAACTGTGATTGCTATGCCTTGTTACCTATCAATGAGTCTAGGAAGGCGCAGAAACAAATTAAGCTTATTTTATTTTTATCGTTAAGGACCAGATTTTGGTTTCTGGTTTAATGTATGACCTCCTGATGGGTAGTAGATTTTGTGGGTTTGCAGTTCATTATGTGGTAGGATTTTCTGTGTTGAACTTCATCTTAGTCTGCTGTTCATTTGTAATTTTGTAGATTGTGTGCTGATGAAATTGACTTATGTTGATTTACTTTTATGTTTAATTAGATGAAGTAATTTATCGAAATGGCACAGTTGACCTGCGCATTGCGACCGATGACCGTGCTTGGAAATGGATGTGATTTTGGTTATTTCCTTCTTGCACAATCAGATTCCCGTTTTAAGGTGAATCTTGTAAGTTTTTGGTGAAAATGTTTCTGAAGTTTTAAGGTGGCTGTGATGAGTTTTGTGTGAAACAAGTGAGCGACCTTATCCTCTGTGACAGACAAACCAACTACCAAATAGTTTAGTAGGTTTACGATCCCCTGCATGTTCCGCCTGTTTCGCTAGATCTTGTCATATTATAAAAATGGCTCTCTGGAATATTGTGTAACAATGATATGCTAATATTTTTTTGTAAAAGAATGTATGTGGCTATCCTTGTCTCTGGACAATGAGACGGAAATAAAGCCCGCCTAATCCTGCGCATCTTATTTTATTTCTAGTTGAGAAATTCAAGTGCTAGCACAAAGATCGCCTCTGTAATCTTTTGGTTGATTTCATTGAGTGTTATTAACCACTGTGCTCCTTGCCAACAATACCCTTCCCTTGCATGTGCCAAAGTGAGAGTTCGAAAGCGGTTCGATTATAGTGCCATGTATGGTCACTCAAAAAAAAAGAAGCAGCAAAGTGCCATGGATGACGGAGACTGTCTGGTAATCCACAGTAGAATTTGACCGCCAGGACCAAAATATATGGCCAGTGACCGTAAGGTGGAATAAAAAAGAAAGGGATCATTGGTTTTCGGAATCGTATGGCCGGTTCTAAGTTCTATGGGAGTGGGGACCTAAACCCTCTCTCTCTCTCTGCTTCCATCTTTATAGCTTTACAGCCCGTAACGTACTCTCCTTTTCTCAGTTTCCCTGTTTTTAGTGAATGTGTGCGGACAAAATCTTGCCCAGCTTTACTGAGATTTACCTTCTCAGTTGCGACTCCTAGTTAAAACTCCATCTCCATCTGGGTTGGGTTGGCTCTGTAAATTTTAAGTACCCTTCATTATTTGAGTGGAAGATGATATATCAAGCTATCAGCAGACAAAGCTCTGTTGCAACAGAGCACAGTGGTGCGATGCAGCTCCGGAGGAATATTCTCTACACTTCCTTAGTTGTGAAGTTAGCAATATATCATTTTGCTTTATTCAGAAAAGGCCACGAGATCACGAGAACACTATTATTTATTTTTGCACCCCCCCCCCAACCCACCCTTTTCTCCTCCCTTTAAAGTGGTTCTTGCGTGGATCGTTTTGGTTGTTCAGTACCATGTCACTATATTAGTAACACCCACACAAGTGGTAAATAGCCATTTCTTAATTACTATTTACACGGTAAAAAAGGATGGCGAAGATTTATACCATTGAAGATCAATTTCTACCACAAACGTTTTTAAAGGCCGAGTCATGAGATGTTTATTGCCGGAGCATATGAACGGGTAATGATGTTATACCTCGTCTTCAAAGAATTTTAAAAGACTAATAATTTATGGCGGGGGGTATGGAAAAAATAAGGTGGAGTATGAAATGAATAGTGTTCAATAGGTCCATGGAGACTAGAGAAGTGGGTCAGAGTTGTGCTTTGGGGCCCATGAACCTTAAAGTGTACGGTGGAGAAGTGGGGCCCAAAGCGAATATTCAGTTTTAGGTGAAAATGATGCACAAATATATCCATCCTTTTCCATGTTGGCAACAAGATGTCACGCTTCTATTTCGGACTTTTATATTCTTCTGCTTTCCAGTGAAAATACCACGCCGTTTTATTGTGCAAGGGATAGATTCGGATATTCGTACCGTTGAACATCCAACAAAACAAATGATCTAAGAGAGAATATACGTATAATTGTTGGAATAGAGGAATGAACTGCTCTTCAACCATTTCTTGGATATTGGTCATGGTCCTTGACTTCGTTTTGTTGGTTTTGGACTTTTGGTCGCAGATACCTTAGCTGGGGTTTGGGGTTTGATTCTTTAGCTATCTCTTCAATGTCGCTTTTGTTTGGGCCCACATAATGGCTTGACAGATCTTGTTCCATCAATTTATTTCTTTCACATATATACACCATGTGATATTCAGCAATTAATTTAAATTTGATGACTGTCATGCCTACAAAGGAATAATTCTAATGTAATTTTCCCCCATTCACAAATACAAAAGATAATAATATATATATAGCTCTTTTTTTTTACCCACCCGGTTCACCGGAGCTTCGCTCCGACTACATCCAGATCCAACTCCCGTCGCGCACCTGGCTATGGTGGGTGAGTCTCCCAACGGAGATTTTCTGCATACGTCAAGGCTCAAATTCGAGACCTCACTTAAGTGATACCGAGCCGTTTATGTTTATCACTTAAACTAACCCTATAGTCTCTGTTTTTGTTTTTATTGTTTCTCACCTCATAAGCCCATGTCCTCAGAATAGAGGCGGATATTTGGGTAGGCCGGGCAGATAAGCATGAATATGAATAATTACTTTTTTTTGTTACAAATATGAATAATTACTTTAACGCGTCTAGCCTGAATAAATCTGATTAACGGGCCAAACTATTTTTTAAAAAACTTTAAAGAAGGTTAGCCCACATTCTGAATGGGCTTGGTTATTTTCGGGCCAGCCCAGATTGCCTATAATTGTTATTTTCGTCAAGTTTGACCCTGGAGAAAGTCCTGCCTAGCTGAGCTTGAATTATCAGCCCTACTCGGATAAGAAAATAAAATAATGAGAATAAGAAGATTCAGAATCTATAGCATGAGGTAGCATAGCTAAGTAATGTGATTCCTCATTGGATTCCATATATACAAAATGAAGGGATATACAATACTATTGCAGTTCCCGTACAGCGTGGGCTTAGGGTGAAGTTGACCATGGGCCGAGGAGGCCCATTCTGATTTTTGTTTGTAGTGAAAATTCAGAGGGAGCAGTCAACAGAGCAGATTGAGGAGGTTAATTTTAACCATTGTCACCAACAGGGGTTGGTTCGAGTGATAAACGGCTCGGTATCGCTTAAACGAGGTCTCGAGTTCGAGCCTTGGCGTATGCAGAAAATTCCCGTTGGGAGACTCACCCACTATAACCAGGTGCGTGACGTGGGTCGGATTCGGATGTAGTCGGGGCAAAACTCTGGTGAACCGGGTGGACAACAAAAAAAAATTAACCAATGTCCACAGGTTTAACTCGTTAAGACATACGATTATTTAAAATGTGTTTGATCTTTATAAAATATTACTTTATTGTAATTCTAGTCGCAGTATTTGGGGAGTCATCTTAACTCTTAGATATCTAAATTTATGCTTAAGTATAATAGATAGCTCGTCATGCTTGATATTGGTATCACCTAGGAGCATAAAAAATTTTATCCTACTATTAGATCGTAGGTGAGCTTTTCTTTTTAAAAGTTTTTGTAAAAAGAAAAAAGAAGAGGAGGTTAATTTTGTTGAACCGACTTAGAGTACAGACGTAATCTTTAAATAAGGGATAGCTTCGCTTCCCAATCAACCGATTTATTGTTTCCAGTCTAGTCAAACTCAAACTCAAACTCAAACTCAGACTCGAACTCGAACTCGAACTCGTACCACTTAAAGCTTCCACAAGCCAGCCCTGGACCCATCATAAATGAAAATGACCCACTACGTCCTTTCATCACTATAGCCTAAGTAACATGTATTAAAATGTAGCAATAGGATCGGTTTGGTAGGAAGGGGATAATTTTAATCATACCTCGAACAATATTATCTTCTATATAAAAATACCTGTGAGCAAAAAAAGAACATAATATCAATATTTTCATGCCCTCCCATAAATTCCACGGTTATTATTAAGTGATTGTGGTGTTTCCCAAACAACCCCTAAATAATATCGCCCTCTGTATGCCATGAAATTGATCCCTTCCACATAGAGAGGGCGGGAGGGAGAGTTATCCTCAGGAGGGAGGGGCCTTCAAGTTCAAGCTTACGTGTTTTATCAGTTTTTGGATAACTTCTTCGTCTCTCGTCTCTGATTTAACTATATTTTATGCACTGTACGTGTATAGACCTCGTGTATTGTTTTTCTCTTTTCTTTTGTTACACCAGACCTCGTGTATTGTATGAATTATAAGAAATTATTAAAAACGACCTACACTGTATATTGGCTATTGATTTTATATCTTATATTACATATTCTGTGTTGATTATTGATAATGTATTATTGTTTGATGCCGATATTTGAATTTTAACAAAATATCTTTTGTATTTTTGTTTGACTGAAATATACTACATACTGTTTTGAGATTGACTAAACAATGAAAATATATTCGAAATAATTATTTTTTAACTTGAAAATGGGTCCTGGCACCTCTTATTTCCTCGACTAACTTGGAAAATAAGGAATCATGAGAAATAAATAGAGAAGAGGAGGAAGATGAATTTATCCATCCCCAATGAACGATTAAAGCGGTGACCACTGCATATTCAAAACATGAATGCCTCTCCATACCTTAAAATCAAGCTAATTAGTCAACAACCATTTATGTCGCCGCTGCTTTAATAATTTAGCTTAAAGTTGTTTAGCACATCCGACAAAACTAGCCTTCTCTTCTTCTGGTAAAACAGGTTAGGTCCATCCCTGACATGGAGGAGTGGAGAGGCCCAGATTTTTGCTAATCACCAATTTCTAATCAATTTGTTAAGTTCATTTGCCAACTTAATCCATGGCATGATTTTTGGAACTTACTCTTATACTAATTAAGTTCCTACCTAATACGGATTATAGCTAATAACAAGTTTCGAGACTTTCGATGGATTAGAAACAAAGCACCCATATATCTAGGATTAGAATTATCATTAGACGGGTGGATTTGAACTTATACTATTAATTTGAAGGAGCTCATGATCTCATCTCAATATTAACATAATGTACTTAATTGAATTAATCCCAACCAAAAGTAGGTTTAGGAACATGGAGCCAAAATGTTTAGGTATGTGTAAGCATTCTCGTCGCTCGTGGCTTTGCCTAAATCTAACAATGGAGGAAGTTGAGATTACAATGATCACTTCCAAATTTGTCATTGAATAAATTATATGAGAATCATTGACCTCTTCGTACATCGATTCGATCGTCATCGTCTATTCACGGTATGGTCACATTATGCAGACCATACCTCCTTGGTTCACGTCGTTAAATGACCAAATTTAATTGTAATTAAGACAAATTTATAATTTCGTTATGGAATCTTTTGGCCAATTCAGATTATTAGATTCAAGTGTTGAACATCTCTAGCACACGATTATTAATTTTATCATATGGGTTCATGGCTCGTCCAAATCAAAGATAAATTAATATTGCGTTACATTTCAATTAAGTACCCTGTCACAATCACAACCGTAGATAAGAGGTTAGAGTACTTAGTACTAGAGATAACCACAGCAAGAACAACCGCAGATTTAACTCCGTATATTCATAAATGTTGTGAACTTACTATTCAACGTGTTAAAAAGTACTATTCGACGAAGTTTGTTTTTTTTATGTATATGCTTCACCTATATTTCTTTATGTACTATAGTAATATTATGTAACTAATTTTACTTTGAAATGAGCACGAGGTTTAGTGATGCGTGTACTTTACGTAAGTAAACTTTCAACTCTAGACGATATATAAATTATTAGGAGTGAAGCTTTTCCCTCATTATGTTCGTTTCAAAGTATGGTAATTACTTTCCGTAGCAAAGAGAATCAATATTAATATTAATAATTAACGATCAACTTCTCCACTTTATTTTTGCACGATTCTTGTTAAATGACATTTTCCTGCTAATGCGTTTATGATGATTCATTAAAAAATGCAATTTAGAGACGGAGATGGACACGGCGTGAGAAAGATATATTGAGTTTGATCAATAAGTATCATCGAACTATTTAGTAGGACAAAATCTTTTACCTAAGCTAAATATCTGATGAGTTAGAAAGCCGGGGGTATATTATTGATCAATGAGATTGGATGACCTAATTCGTGTTTAATGAATATAAAATAGGAAAGAATCTCAACTGCTAATGAATGGAATATTAGAAAACAAATGGGGCGGCACCACCCCAGCAACCTAGTTAGAAAATGCATTACCAACTAATTAATGTAATTATACTAACTGAGCGACCAAAGTAAATAAATAAACATATGAGCAGAATGGAACATGTAAGTTAATATTTACCCACACACGCGTTGAGTTACGAATTTATGGCATATGGTGTTTTGTTTAGTTTAATATTAGCGTTATCTCAGTTCAAAGGTTAGTGTTTTTTTTCAATCTCCTAATTATTTTAAATCATAATAATCATTCATCGGATGAGTACGAAGGAAGACTGAATTTAAATTTAATCACCTGGATCTCAATTTCCTTTAGAGGATGAGTACTAGCTAGGGTTTTCTTGGCCTGGCAATTCGATCGCTTTCGGATCAAAGGCGACTCAGAAGTATGAGAAGTCCTAAAATAAAAACTCTGATTAAATTATTTTACTCCTAATATTTGTTCCTGATATTCCTAATCCATTTCCATTACCACTGACCTGCACTCTCATGCATTTATTTAAAAACGTTTAAATCTTGTTTCTTTCAAGAGGAAGGGGTTGGTGGGGTTTTAAAATAATAAATTCTGAATATAAATAAGACGATTTGAGTTGACATTCTAAGGAAGTGAAAACAGAAACCTCATACATCGACAATTACGTTTAATCACCATTCCTTTAAATTTATTGAAAAGCCTATATCTGCTAAGGATAAAAATATCATTTTAATTAGATTTTATTTCATATTTTAAGGGTAATTTTAAAGATATAGAATAACTATTAATAAAATGGACCTTATTTGGATTCTATTCAATAAGTTATCTATTTTTTTTATAAGATCTATAAGTTCTCTCTAATTATAGAGGAAGTGTGTAAGGTTTAATTTTCCAATATTTTACTCATATTGCTTTTTTTCATTTGAAACAGTTAAGAGTAATATACAATACTTTTCCATTTTTTAAGTAATACTAACTTGATCAGGTACGGTGGAATTGTACAGTCACCAAAACACCCAATATCATGAACATACATGCACATATCACGTATGTGCTTACATCAAATTATTGGTACACACCTATATATATATATCCAGTTGCACTCACACACGTGCGCACATGAGCACACCAGCGTTTGCAAATGCATGCACTTTTGAAAAAGTTTAGCTACGCACATATACTTCTATAATTGCTATTGGTTGTTTATTTAACAATAATTTAAAGTGTCGCGCGCATATTCAAATTTCTCTTATTATTGTATTTAACACTGACCTATGAAGTCTGAAACATGAGATATGATTGACAATATTCTTATTTTTCTCACCATCCATTTAGACTTCACCGAGGTAGGTGTGTTACGTTCGTGAATCATATTCATGGAAGCAAGAGAACATCTTCTCAATCAACGAAATTGGAGTATGCCTAGAAAATAAACGTACATAGAGGTGAGAGGATGACAAACACAAGAAGAAAAATGTATTCTCGACAATTAAGTGACTTTATTAGCCGAGTCACGTTTCTGATATCATCTTGTTTGACTAGTACTGATAACATTATTATTGTCTCACATTCTGAGTCATGCAAGCTTCTCATTAAAATCTAAGACAAGTCTTATAAAGAGAAGTTTTTCCAAGATATATATATATATATAGAGAGAGAGAGAGAGATGTATGTGTGGGTGGGTATCAACGTAGACAAGTCATGAATATGAGGGTCAGGTTCTAGAAAGGGAAGAGGCTTTTTCTTTTCCAAGAGCTTGAATATTGGCATGGAAAAGCCAACAATCTTTATTCGTTTTGACGGGGATTCAAACATTGAAGCTACTGTATATCTTCAATATCTTCTCCCGGAACAATAAGTCAAAAATTTGGGTATTAAACTTATACTAAATATAAGACTTATATCTTATATTTATTATTTTTTTAAATTATCCTATTAATATTCACTCAATAATAATTAAATAAGAGAGAGAGTTAAAAAATATAATTATAATATTTTATAAAAATTATATCATATTAATTAATTTAACTAATTTTATTAATATAATTAAATTAATTAAATATATCATATGTTAATGATAGGAATAGTATTATAATAATAACACAAAATAAATAATAGTATAGAAATTCAAATCTCAAGGTCAACGTACGAACTAAATACAGTAATATACACTAGTATACCCCTAGTCTACGTTTTAAAGATTTTATGATAAAAATAATTTCAATATTGTGAATCAAGATGTTGCTTGTGAGTGAAATTGTTATTTCAAATGGGTTTGAAGCTTAAGATTGTATAAATGTGAATGTTTTGAATCTAAATTTTAGATGTGTTGAATTTTGCAGCATTATCCAAAGATGGAGTAGGGAACAACAACTCTCTGACAAAAAGGTGGGCGCCACACCCGTGGGCCTGACAACAATTTCTATGATGTTTCGGATCCCGAAATACAACCTGTCTCATTTGGGGTCTTATTTGCGATTACACACACACTCACACACATTTTCTCGCATCCAAATATTTAGTCCAATCGAGGATAATTTTTGTAAAGCTATTTTACATATTCACGTAAACTCAAACTGAATACTTTATATTTAAGTTATTATAACTCCTTTTATAAAGATCAATACACGTTGATCTTATTTAATTTCATTAACTAATTCGTAGTCAAAAGTTTTGATATTTGGTTTTTGTAGTCTTGTTTTAAATTTATTATATCCTCTTGTAGAAAATTTCATGTGAACAACCTTTTTTATTCTATTTGTAAATATAAAACGTAGTCAATTAATTTATAAAATATAAATAAGTTAAATTAATGATTTTTTGTTATTGTATAAAAAATATATATTACTTTTTTAAATATCTTTTTTTTTAAAGAGAGAAAATATATTAAATGTGTATAACAAAGAGAGATAAAACAAATGTAAAGATTAATAAAAATAATCTAAAAATTATATTAAATGTGGAAGACACAAGATTGAGATTTTATATTTATAAAAAAATTAGTTTAATAAACTTTCATATACTAAGTTACTACAAAAAAAAACAATTCCTTCCCACGAATATCACATTTTTATTAAGGTTATTTTGATAAATGTATATTAAATAGTTTATCAAAAGATAAATTTTTTGTTTTCTATAAAAAACTGTTGTGCGGGAACTAAGAATGATTTTCTCGTTCTAAATTTACAAATACTTACTAGAAAAGGAATTTATAAACAGCAGGCGTGACACGTGGCTTGCGGACGAGTAATGTATTGACAGCTGTCGGATTTGCATGTTAAAATACCCCGTGTGTGCCGTCACAGCTGTTGATCGATGGTAGAGAGTATCGAGGACCAATTTCAAAATACACTCAAACAAACAGAGAGATAATTATAAATAGGTCTAAAAAAAGCCAATTAATTATTTCTAAATATCCATTTACATGCTTACCTCTAACATTCATAGGCCATTTTTTAATTTACACGTCAAAAACAAATGATTTTCTCATTTACGACTTAATTGTAATCCTCCCATATTAATAAATTAAAGGCAGGAAAGAGGCGCATGTTAGGGGGGGGGAACATATTTCTAAGCACTTGATTAAATAATTGTAAAAAAAAATTGTCTTGACTAAAATTATTTCTAATAAGATAATATTTATACTTAATAAAAAATATAAGAGATTGTACTAACTTAATTAGAAGTATCATATCGACGCTGCTTGAGAATAACTTAGCCAAGTTAAGAATTTGTTGGATATTCATCCTATAGATACAAGGTGCATATGAAAACAAACAACCTCCATGAAGTGATGATTTTGTGGCCTAATGCTCGCCCTCGAAAAAGAATAAACATAAGTTTAGGTGGTTAAAAAAAGTATTTGAACAAATAAAATTATTATTACTATTAATTAAGATCAAGTTTTATTTGGCTACGAAGTATATATATATAGTCCAATTGATAGTTATGCACAAATAGGAAAGATGGCCTTTATTTTTATTTTGGGGACAGGTTAATATAAAAGGCTATATATATATATATATACCCTGAAAACGTGTTGCCAGTTACGTATTTGACTCAATAATACATCTTGCCGATTAAACTGTTCCTCAATTGTACGATTATATATACATATATAACGTACGACAATACAATATCGTCAATTTCTAAATCAACGGCGATTAACATGTAACTCCCGAAAGTTTAAAGCCTTCATATATGAGTGCTTAGGTGAATGCATTACCCTTGGTTAATTATTTCATTGGTGGGCTTTAGATTAAGTGCAATAGCAAATTACACACACACATAGTGAAGAGTCATACGTGGAAGCTTGGCTTTTTGTTAGTACTGTTTTGGACAAGTAAAAATTAATTCAAGGCGTTATGTATAAAAATAAGTCAAATCAGACATTAATAGGTTAAGTTTATTAAATGACAAACCTTCAACTTATTATAGAATATTTTTTTTGGCTTAAATTTGACCTGTTAATATTTAGTTATCCTGTAGCACCCATTTTTTGGGGTCAAAATCTTATTCCAGATATCAAGTATGGCAGATGAGCACAATCAGAAGTAGCGCAAGAAAATCTTTCACATACTTGATTAGAGCCCATAAAGAAAGGAGAATAAAGAATTGACTCAAATAAGTGGGTTTGCACATTGTTGCAACTCACGCACGCACAAACAAAAATAAACGGAGGAAACAGAAGGGGAACAAGTGCAGAAATGTTAACACAAACTCACCTGAAGTGGATTGAAGAGCGAGAGGATTAAGATCTACTGTGGTCAATGGCTGGACTGAGCGAGCGAGAGGGAGAGGTGACGGCGAGCGATTAGGGGTTTAAGAAATTTTGTTCTGAAGGTGACAGAGGTAAAAGGGGATGGCGAAGGCAGAATGTGAATCAACGTAAGGGTTTAGATGTTGCTTTTAGTGTTATTATTAAGATATATTACATAAGTAGGTTTAAATTTATAAAACAACAATAAAATTAACAATAAAATACCTTTGTTCAATTGTTTGATTATGTTATAATATATTTTGATAATAAACTCAGACTATCTGACAGACTTAACAAACTTATTAAATAGCATGAACCTAAGCTCTTAAAAAAAACTTTCATACAAATTTAAATTTGTATATTTTTTTAAACAGGGCTTAGAGATCCAAGTGGTATGTTGACTTTTGTGGGGCATGAATATTATTTAATTACCGAATGATATATGAACATAACCAATTAGGAGTATAATAATGTTTAAATAAATACATATGACTTTCCAAGAAGGCTTTCATATGCCAGATAACTACGAGAGTCGATGATTTTGATTCCATTATCATGTAAACGATATACCGTTCGCCTATAATTTGTATGGTATAAATTTTATCAATGTTACTGCACAAATATTCTCCATTATTCTATTTTGTTTCTTAATTAGAACACCTTCAAGGGCAATATAATGTGTTATTTAAGTCGGGGGAAATTATGAATATATAATATCATTTTCAATGGTCCACTTAAAAATAAATAAAGAGGATAACTTGTGCAAGCTAGTTTCCTATGACTCTAATTATTGTATTCATATGCAGTAGTCATATAGTCTATGCTGACTAAAATGAATTATTTGATTCAACTTGTAGTAAAAATTCTCAAAATTAAGGAATATCATTGTATATTGAAGAGTCACAACGACTTGATTAACACGACGAACATATGGGAATAAAGTTTTGATTATTTAAGGGTGAACGTTAAATCTCCAAGTGGGAACTGGGATTTAATTTGAAGGTAATTAAACATATTACTTATAAATTGTGTTTATTTACTCGGAAGAGAGTGGACAGATGCTTTTTTTAATAAATATTATATTGAAGAAAATAAGCGAGGGAGGGGAGGGAAGAAAAAAGAAAAAAGGGAGAGGGTGAAACAGAAAGTGAACAAGGTTAGGGATGATCCAATAGGCACTGAAAGCCGCCTGCGAGGAATCCACGTGTAAGTTTTGCACGAAATGTGAACAGTAACAGTTGAAGAAGGAGGATGACTTTTTGGTCATTTCAGCCGATAGTCTAAGAAGGCTTAAAGTTTAATAGAGGAAGGAAGATGGGGTTTTCAATTTTCCCCATTCTCTATCTTCAACTCTTGAAATTGTTTTTCTCTAAATAAACAAAAGACAGTTTCTCCTGTCTTCTCCTCCCTCCTTCGTTATTTTCTGGAGAGAGACAAACTCAGAGTTGAACCGCAAACCTTCAGTACCGCTTTATCTGAGATATATATAAATATATATATATATATATATATCGTTCAGTTCGCAGAAAGTCATCTATTTCTTGTCATGTAGATGAGAGAGAAAGCGGGAGAGATCGAGCTGTAAAAGACAAACACGGTTTTTGATTTTGTCTGTTTCTTCGCTTTCAGTTCCGTCTTCCCCTTATTTCCCTCTTACCACCATCCTCAAGCTCCAGCTATTGGATTGTACATAACCGACTCTCTCTCCGTAAGTGGACAAATTCTCGATTTTAAATGGAAAACAGAAGGCGGTTTCGGCTTTATTAGTGGGGTTTTGGAGAGAGCTTATACAGGAGGACGACAAGAAGAAGATCATCATCAAGAGACAGCGAACATAGGATACAGCAGGAGGTCGCTTTCTCCACCCTCATGTCTTCCAGTATCAATCAAACAACTACTCAACATGAACCTCTTGTACCTCCCCCTCACCGTCGTCACAACCACCATCAGCAACCACGAGAAGATCATCATGTTTCTTTCGGAATAATGCAATCTTCTTCTCCGTCGACGTTTTCTGTCCCCGGAAACTACCTGTGAGTCATATAAGTAGCTATTCACTGCACTTTCTGCACAACTGTTAGAACTGATGACCCAGTTTATGTTGACTCAGTTTAATTTATTCTTGCTACTATTTATTAATTTAACGTGTGCACGCGTCAACAGAAGCAAGGATTCTGGAGCTTATGATCTGGGAGATTTGGATCAAGCCCTTTTTCTCTATCTCGATGGACAACAAGACTCATCCAGTGTTCAACACCAAAGACGTGAGCTTTCTCCTCTCTCTCATACTCACATCAAAATTTATTACCGAATAACCTCTACCTTGTTCCTACTTCCTCAGTTTCAAAAATAAGGAATAACATTTTCTCACTTGCTTCTCGATTGAATCGGCGGTTTGGGTGATGGGTCCTCCGAGGGATGGGTTATTTGGGTCACAGCAAAAGCGTGTGCTGCATATTCTCTTGTATCAGTACCTTAATTAGTTTGTAACAAACAAAAAAAGTACCTTAATTAGTACTTTCTTTTACCCGATCCAAGAAAGGAAGAAAAAAAATGGAGTGCACATTTTCAGTTCTAAATAAAGATGGGGGGGGGGGAGATATATAGGGTAAAACAGTCTCTCCCTCCCTCTCCATTTGTTAATTTTATTAGTGTTTTGTTGGTTAGAAGAATGAGACGATGACATGTAACAAACAGGGTGTCATGATTTCCTTACAAAACTCCACATGTACTGAGAGTATGGGTACCCCTGTGCTTTTAGTTTCCCTTTGGATGGCAGACGCACCGAGCTCCAAATCATGCAATGAAGATTCTCTTTGCCTTCCTCTCTCTAACTTCTGGGCCGACCCTCAATCATTTGTCCCTTGAAAAATAGACCTTTCTTTCCATTCTCACTCCCCCTCTGATTGGAAGTTGCGTTCAAACAATAATTGATGCTGAATTTTGTGCATGTAATTTCTCGCCAGAGAACTCATCCTCGTCAGAAATGAAGCCTCCCACTCTCAACATGTTCCCTTCCCAACCTATGCATACGCACCCGCCCTCAACCAAGGTATAATATAATCATGCCACGCACTCTCGTTTTATATTATATCCTTCATCTGTTTGATTAAGTGATACTTAGCTTTGATGGGTTTGTTTGCATATTAGGCTAACATGGAAGTAGTTCCTCCTCAAGCCAGTGGTCCCAAAGGTCCATCAGAGCCGTCAATGCATTTGGCCAACCCAGGAAATTACGAAGCCCCCTCGGCCCCTGAACCACCCAATTCCAAAACGGTCAAGGTATCAACTGATCCATATGTATATATTGGACTTGTATAGAGTGAATTAAGAGAGAGTCCAAGTTCTGAGCTTAATTAAATCAATTAATTAAGATTTATATATTTATCATGTTGTTCTTTAATAAGAAAATCGTCTACTGATCTGTGAATGTGCGCGCACTGCATATATAACAGCGAGAGAGCAATCGCAAGGGTCCGACGCCAAGTTCAGAGCAGGAAGCCCCCCAAACCCCAGATCCTAAGGTCACTTTCACTCTCGGCTTTCTTCTCACCTTCCATGTCTCCCTTCCACCGCTCTAATTCTTTTTCAACTCCCATATTCTTTTTTGTCTTTTCTTTATTTGGTTTTTAAAATAAAAATGCCGTGCGCACGCGCAGACTCTCAGAAGACTTGCTCAGAATAGAGAAGCAGCTAGGAAAAGCAGGCTCAGGAAAAAGGTGGCTACTTTCATCTTAATTGCGTGGGTTCACTCATTCAGGAACGACTTTTCAAAGCTCACCTATATATTCATCCATTCATTTGTTGTCTCAGGCATATGTTCAGCAGCTAGAGTCAAGTAGAATTAGGCTTAATCAACTGGAGCAAGAGCTACATAGTGCTAAAGCTCAAGTAAGGGGAAAAAACAGTACATATCTTAAATTTGGGCATTCCAATTGATGCTCTGAATGGAAATCACATCGATAAAATCATCGCTTACACTTAATTACGTACAAAACTTACCAGCGCTCAATTCATGTTCTATTTCAGGGAGTACTTTTAGCGGGAGGTGCCGCTTTGGGAGGAGAGCAAGGCTTTCCTATGGCTATGAGCAGCATCAGCTCAGGTCTTGACCACAGTAAAACAACCTATTACATGTATACACGTACCTTTTAACCGGCAAGATTTTCATGTGTCTGAACATCAATTTTCAGATGCTGCAATGTTCGACGTCGAATACGCGAGATGGCTAGAAGAGCACCATCGAATAGTGTGCGAGCTAAGAGCTGCGGTTCAGGAGCACCTTCCAGAGAACGAGCTTCGGCTGTTTGTAGATAATTGCTTGGCACATTATGACCAATTAACGAATCTCAAGAGCGTGGTGGCCAAAACAGACGTATTCCACATTGTGTCTGGCATGTGGAAGACCCCAGCCGAACGTTGCTTCATGTGGATCGGTGGGTTCAGGCCATCAGAACTCATTAAGGTACAACTCCGATCAACCCGGCTTAACCTCAAAAATATGCCATATTTATCCCCCCCACCCAACACCGTCAGCAATAATATCATGTGGCAACCACACATGACAAAGACAACTAGAATAACATGGAGTCATGTGTCCATCAAGAACTTTGTTTCATCCTATTTTTAAATGCCAAGGATGGGTTTGCGTGATCTTAGATACTTACATGCGTAACGGGGGAGGGATATAATTTAGGTGTACGTATAATATATAGAGCATCACGTGGATATAAATTGTAAGGACCGAGTTTTGTCGGTAACGAAATGAATGTCCTCAATTAATAATGAATGACGAAAGGTAGCATGAACGGTTTCCGCTAATGTGTATAGTTAGGCTTCATTCCCATAAAGCCATGCCTTTTACTCCAAATAATCTGGCTGGAGCCCGTGGTCGAGAAAGTAAATTAAGAGGGAAAGAGACCGGCACGGGTCTCTATCTCTAATAAAGTTCAAGTCCCCATACCCATCTCTAACTTTGTACTCTAGTTAATCAATATACGAGGTCCCTTGACCAAACTATATATATACACATAAAAACAAGGGCTTATATATATACGTAAATTGTTATGGATAAGCGTATGTTTATAATTTTGTGTACGTTTCAGATTATTGTGGGTCAAATAGAACCGCTGACGGAGCAACAAATACTGGGTATATATGGGTTGCAACAGTCAACGCAAGAGGCAGAAGATGCTCTCTCCCAAGGGCTTGAGGCTCTCAATCAATCTCTCTCAGACACTATAACATCTGACTCCCTGAGCTGTCCGCCCAACATGGCCAACTACATGGGACAGATGGCCATGGCCATAAATAAGCTCTCCACTCTAGAAGGTTTCGTGAAACAGGTACGTTTACATTAGACGATTCTTCGTATATACTATATAAAGATCATGAAGACACTTATTTTTTAATTTGGTGGTAGTGATTTGTGTCCGCATGATCTGTTTAGTTTGTGGTCCCCTAAGACTGTTTCTATATCTGATCCAGTTGGGGTAATTAGGTAGCAAGCGCCAAAGAATCTCTCTTCCTCTTTGGGTAGATAGGCAGACGAGTAACCTACCCCAACCCCATGAACAACTACTTCCAGGCATATCTCAGCCCTTATGGAAGAGGAAATTAATATTGTTCGTTCCTAGTCAGTTTCTTAGAGGTCAGAGGTATACACCATATATACACCTTGACAAAGATCATCAACTTAAAGCTACCCCATAAGTTTCCATAAATAAACTGAAGGTCAATATAGATAATTAACTTACCGGAATTATATATAACTGAGCTTTAGCAGCCTTTAATCCCAAACTGAAGAGATTATGCCAATATGGTGGAAAGGTGAGGGGAATCTTGTACTCGTGACTCTAGGGGTACCAGCGGTCCCTCACTAGAATAAGTTTGATCCAGAGAGAGGTCCCTTGGGCCCCGTATGTGATGATGTCATGGTCGTAACCAACCCTTGATCAGGTTGAGGACACCGCATATTGTTCCTTCTCTTTATATATATATAACTCCACTTTTGACCCTGTCTTCAACCACACAAACACTTCCGGCCAAAGGTAAACAAGCCAAACAAACAAAAAGAACCAAACAGTTAAACTCGATCACCTACTTCTTCTAATGAATGATACGACCATTATGATCAATAATTACGTGTGACCACATTAAATTATAAAATGAAGATGTCCCGAATGGGTCCCATCAGTTATATATATCTCATACGCATCAAACAAGACAAATTAAATTAAAGGAGAAGAAGAGCCGAAATTAAGCTTGGATACGGGAGTAAAATGACCCTAAAATTCTTTGTGAAGCTTATTATAAACAACTAAAGTTGGTTCACCAACATTGGTTTATATTTCAACGGGCCAATCGCTGATTTCACAAGCCACTGAAGAATAAAAGCTTATAGAGATGTTCTAAGTAACCATCCAATCCACGAGAGACAGGAAGTGGAGGAATTGAATTATCAGGTGGAGGAGATCAATCATAATGATCACTAGTTTTAACACTCAAGTAAGCAATCAGTTCAGTCCTAATTTGACTAATTTAATTTGAAGTTTTTATGCTTCTATCGTAAATGTAGACTATGAAATTCGAGGTGTGTGATGGATAGCGTATTTGGCTTTATACTTTGATACTTGTCGCTGCCCTTTAGATTCAGAATAGTTGAAAACAGCAGTCTCTTCATTTTGAATGAAATCTTCTCTTTGAAAGTGTTTATAACTTTTAATTGTTTTTAGCACACACACCTATATCCAATGAAATTATGTCCATGATTAGATGATCCGAGCATTGACTATGTAAACATCAAAATCAACAAGTCACCAGCAGATAGAGAGGTTGCGAGTCCTATTCATGTTTCAAAATGTTGGACTCGGAAGAGTACTCCTATTTAATTATTACTTTGATAGCCCCTCCTACCCCCCTTCAAATTTGTCTAGGTTCACTTGCTTCTAAAGAAGGGCATAAGATGCCGTGTGCGATTATAAAATTCAATTTCTAACTGAAGCTGCACAAAAATAGAGTTGACATTGTTGAGTGTTATGACAATATTTCTTATCACTGACAATAATTAATTCTCTCTTTTTTTGTTTTGGAAAAATATGGAAAATTATAGGCAGATAATCTGAGGCAACAGACGATTCACCGGCTGCATGAGCTATTGACGACGCGTCAGGCGGCGAGGAGTATGTTGGCGGTGGCGGAGTACTTCCATCGTCTAAGAGCTCTCAGTTCTTTGTGGATGGGACGACCTCGTCAAGAATAATAACCTTCGAGCCTACCCTACATCCTGAATATTAGCCTTTAATTAGCTAGTGTCCTTTTTTTTAACTTTATCTCTTATAATATTATTATAAATTGAATTCAATCAATGTCTCTGCTTGAGCAATATCGCCCTCCCTTCTCCCCTCGAGACGCCACGTTATAGAATTGAATTTTAACCATGTGTCTCTGACTTTGAAACTATGAGAGGAATACGAGAGCCAGCAAATGGAAATTAATAAATTTGCTTCACGAATAAAACTAAATAACTAATCACCACACCTTATGTCTGCACGTTTAGTAATTCTCATTCCCCAAGTCACTAGGTTTCGAATTCTGATCTTTTTATTACTTACGTTAGAAGTCCGTGCACATAATTTAATATCGTCGGTAATTAACACAAATTATGAATATATATATACAGTAAAATTTATAAAATGTGTCAATTATAAGTATATATGCCTAATATAACTTATTTCTCAAATTTCGTATAATAAAATAAAGTCTTTTGTACATGAAGATGCGAAGGGATCGGAATACTTTTGTTTTACTATTCATTCATTTGAAAGTTTAGCCTTCTAAATATATTGAAATTTATACTTTATAGTCTATAATTTTTTTAAAAAAGAAGACAATAATTTGAATATTAATTTATCAATAAATTAGTTAATTTTAAATGTTTGAGGGTCGAATGCTTGAGCTCAAAATGGCGACAAAAAAAAATAGGGCATAAAAGCTCTTCTTCTTTTGGGCCGAAGAAATAGAGGAGAGTCTGTTTCTCATTGTACCTAAAGGCTCAGGCCCAATTCCCGGTAAAAAAAAAGGCCTAGGCTAAAGGGCTGGTAACATTTTAAGCCCAACATCAAATCACGTCAAAAGTTTATTTGAACCATTTCCATGCATTTTAATCACCATTCTTGACCAACGAGAGTTGGTCCGAGTAGTAAGTGGCTCGGTATCGCTTAAGCGAGCTCTCGAATTCGAGCCTTGGCGTATGCAGAAAATCCCCGTTGGGAGACTCACCCACCATGGCCAGGTGCGTGACGCGGGTCTAATCCGGATGTAGTCGGAGCAAAGCTCCAGTGAACCGGGTGGACAACAAACAAAAATCACCATTCTTGTATAAAAAAATAAATCATCATTCTAGGGTGGGTGCACTGAATAATTTGACATCGAACATGCATGGTTATAACACATAAATAACATTACATATATCTGTCACAAAATGCTAATTTTGCTGCCCTAGAAAACACACAAGGTTAGAGTAAAATTCTCAACTGTTCAGTTAGCAGCCGCATGGCGGATGAAAATAGTGTAGTAACTTGAAACAAGTCCATGATCTTCATGTTACTTATCTTAGTTTGCATGAGTGTTTTGTTATTTATTTGGGCGATAAGCACACAGATTTCCCAGATAATAAAGGGAAGGGGCGTGACTAACTCGTACAGGTAACGAGATGTCGTATTCTAAGCTAAGCTAGCTGCCGGAGTTGACGTTCCACATCATTGCTGATCTTCATAATACATAGATCCAAACACAGCACGATACTTATAATAATGTAAACGATCGTAAAGAACTTTGACTAAATGTTTCGACATGGTCAAATAAAACCGAGGAGTCCTTCGAAAGTTGAAGTTGATATGTAAACGCATCATCCACCCACGATCCTCCCATAGCATCCCAATCCAAGACACATGGCATCCATGTTTCGTCTCTGCTTCCTTCTGATACTGATCTGCCTGCTCTGTCGGAGCTCTGCAACCCGGCGGACAAGAGAGCTCTTCTCCAGCTCATGAAACATCTCAACAATCCCTACCTCTTAGCCTCATGAAATCCCGACACCGATTGCTGCGACTGGTATACCGTCAACTTCGATTCCAAAACCCACCGCATCGTCTCCCTCCCCATTCTTGATTCCACCTCCGCCTCTAATTTCTCCGCTCAAATCCCACCTTCCATCGCCAATCTCCCTTACCTCCAATCTCTGGAATTCCTCAAGCTCCCCAATCTCATCGGCCTGCTCCAACCTCACCCGCCTCACCTTCCTCCGCATCAGCTGGAAACCAACCTTTCCGGTCCTGTTCCGAGCTTCCTAGCCGAGCTCAAGAACCTCAATTTCCTGTACCTCTCCTTCAATAATCTTTCCGACACAATCCCACCTTCTCTCCCCCAATTGTCCAACCTCGCCGCCCCATTCAGGACCGCAATCACCTCACCGGCCCCATCCCGAGTCCTTTGGCTACTTCAAGAGCAGCCCTGATCTCTATCTCTCTCAACAATCTCTCCGGTCAGATACCTAACTCTTTCGTCAACCTGAACTTGACCACCATAGATTTGTCGCGGAACAATCTGGAAGGGGACGTGTCCATGCTGTTTGGGTCCAATAAAACGACGCAGATAGTTGATCTCTCGAGGAATCGGTTGGCGTTTAATCTGAGAGAGGTGGTGTTCCATAGCAGCCTGACGTCGCTGGATCTAAATCATAATAAGGTGTAGGGGAGTCTTCCTGTGGGGTTGACGGAACTGAATTTGCAGTATTTGAATGTGAGCTATAATAGGCTGTTCGGTGTGATTACGGCGGGAGGAAAGTAGCAGAGCTTCGATATATACTCATACTTACACAATAAGTGCCTATGTGGCTCCCCGCTCCCAGCCTGCGAATAAGGGCAATCATGCGTGCTAATTAAGAAAGCATGCATACCGATAGCTTTGAGGGAGACACTCAATAAACCGACTCAGGCTGTCACTAATTGCAGGCTGCAGCTGGTGGATGTTTTCTTGCTCTCATACTAACGTGTAATAGTAGTTCATACTGTAACTAAGTTTATAAAAATGCACACACTTTTATAATGTGTGCTGTAAATTATTTAGTATATTATCAATACAAAACCGCCATATCTATACTTTACCTGTTTGTTTGTAATATACTTGCTCACCGATAGTTAAATAAGGTTATTTTTCTCTCTTTTAAAAAAAAAAAAAATTCAAACATGGCTGAAGTGGCGGTTCAACACTTTCACAGATATTAATAACGTTTATTTCGCCAACAGGCTAGCCTTTGCTGGATGTTGATTTGCTCAGCAAATTAAAATAAAATTGATGGCTCCTTGCGTGCCTAGTGGTACTATTTGGTTTTCAAGTGAGAAATGATCAGAGATCGTGATTTTCTGGTGAAAGCGATCGAGTGTGATTTCAGTAGATTTTTCACGCACTATAAGCAATATGAATGCTCCAAAAACAAATTAAAAATCAACCAGTTATGATGGAAGTTAATAAAATTAAATTGTCAACAAATATATATACCTGGGAAGTAAAAGAATCAAACGAATGCTTTTGCTTTAACCAAAAAGGTGAAACCGTAACAAACTCCATAATCTTCCCTGTATGATGTGAGCATAAGTTTAAACAGATAGCTAATCTCAAAACACTAGTTTATTAAGGGGAAGAATCCCTTAAATTTATAAACATTCTCTACTATCGATATAGAGTTAGTTTAGTGGTATAAGGTATCATTAGTTTTTTCTAAGTTTTGAGTTCTATTTTTATAAGAGATGCCTATATTGAAAGTGGTAGCTACGAAGCTTAAAATTAAGATACTTGATAATAGAATCTAATTAATATTATAAAAAAAAAATTTACTCTATTTGTGAGGCTATCCAATATGAAACTCATTAGATTTACTTGTTCGTGACGATCAGTTTCTGACGAGCTATGCTTTGGCGGTTATCTATGCAATTAATAGAAGGAAACATCTTTTGCCACGAAGAACAAGAATATTAATTTTACACTGAATAACCAGTTAGATTTATTTAAATAAATTAGTTAAATATAATTAAATCTATCTTTTTAAGATAAATTTATATTATATGCTCCTCAATCTATCACAAATTTTTAACTATCTCTTGTATTAGTTATAACTAACTAATTTATTTTATTTTTTTAATATATTAAAAATATAAATTAATTTTTATAATTAATACTGAAGTGAATATATAACTTTTACTTATAAATAGATTCAAGGGCCCGTTAAGATTAACTTTTGAGAATAGATTATGGGAAGAATAGATTCTGAATAATAGATTTTGGGAAGAATAGATTTTAAGAAAATAAGTGTTTGGATAGTTATTTTCAAAATGACTTTTTGAGAAGATAAATTACTAAAAAGGGTATGATTTTATTAAAAGGAGGAGAGAGGAGAGAGGGTGAGGAGTAGGGAAGATATGAGAGTGGGTGGAGAGGAGAGAGGGTAGAGAGGAAAGATGAGAGATAGTGAAAAAGATAGAAGAGAGAGGAGAGATAGTGTAAGAAAAAGTAAGAGTAAAATAGTAATTCGATAGTTTATAAATTGTTTTACTGTTCTAAAATCTATTTTGATTATCTTTTCTGAAACTATGATTTGGCCTAAACCGAGATTTTGAACAAAAATAGCTGTTTGTGTAAAAATTTTCCAAACCTAAATTTTACCCAAAATTAATTTTAAAACCTAAATGGCAAACACACACTTGACAATTGAGCAAGACTTTAATTCTGAATCGGTTCCTAGGAGTGTTTCCGCCCACTGTATTCGATGCCACCCACCTTAAATTACTATATTTCGCCAGCAGAAAGCTTTGATGAATGTTAATTTCCTCTACCCAGCAAATCAGAATCAAGCTAACTATGGATTCTTTCTCGAAGACGTGATCTTGTGGCCTAAACAAATGGACTTTGATTCAAAGGGGTCATTCAAACGATGAGTAGGGACTGGGGACGGCTCTATTGGAAAGCAACCAAGCTGCAGTCTAGTTTTTTCCTTCTTTAAAAAGAAGACGTGCATCTTTGTTGACTTTGACTTGGACGAGTGTTGGCTAGCCTGTAATTCCATGCAAAGCAGTTGTATGTGTTTCTCTGAGCACAACCATAAACTGAGCAAGATATAGGAAATATTTAATGAAATATGAGTTTAATTTTCTTCTCCCCCCACCCCCAAGTATTTACTACTATTTTAAGGAGTTTTGACCTAGCACTCGCTTTATATTAAATTAAACAAGTTGTAAGGAAAAAAAAAATAGTACAGAAAATGGAATGGATGGGTTAGTAAAAAGAATAAAAAAGAAGTGCAGTATTGCTTGCTCATCAAAATGATGATGATGGGGTGCTTGTTACAAGAAAAAATTTGGATGACAAAAGAGTTAATGAAGTTCTATTTGCATGTGGATAATGATGTTAATGGGGAAGTGGAAGGTGAGTGGGCGGGGTCGGGTGGCTTGGGGACCAATGCGTAGTGGATCGTGGGTCACCTAGGCTTAGAATTCATTTCAACGTAAGGGGCCGCCATATATAGCCCGTCATCATGAATGCACACCAACATCCATCCAAATCCTAATCTCTTGCTCATGATGATGTGGTTTTGAGATTATGAAACCGGCTTGATTTGAAAATGACATAACTAAACAAGACAAGTTTGTATTTTTGATGGGGAAACAAAACAAACTTGGCATTCCCCATTTTTCTTTTTAACAGAAGCGACATCATAACATTTATCTACTTTTTTGTCCATCTAAACTCAATGAGTAATAATATTTTCCCCTTCATTTTTCATTTCTGTCCTCCCAAACTTCTGTTCCCTGTTCCAAAAATGGCAACCGCCTCCCTCTTCCTCTAATCTTCCATAGGTCCTCATTTGTCACATTATTATACTGACATTCAGAGTTTTTAAATTAGGCCGACGCTGGCGTCATACACGCTTCCCTTTATTATATAACTATATAGAGAGAGCACAAAGGGATCACTCCGCCAACACCCATCCCTCATCCCATCAATCTCCATCCAAAAGTATGGCAACCATGTTCCGTGTGTGTGTCCTTCTCATACTCATCTCCCCTGCTCTCGCCGTCCTCTGCAACCCCGCCGACAAGAAGGCACTCCTCCAGCTCAAGCAAGACCTCAACAACCCCTACCTTCTCGCCTCCTGGAACCCCGACACTGATTGCTGCTACTGGTACACCGTTAAGTGCGACCGCAAAACCCACCGTATCATCTCCCTCGCCATTCAAGACAACGTCCCCTACACCAACTTCTCCTCTCAAATCCCTCCTTCCATTGCCAACCTCCCTTTCCTCCAGACCCTTATTCTCCATAAACTCCCCAACCTCACTGGTCCCCTCCCTCCGGCCATCGCCAGCCTCACCTCCCTCTCCTACCTCACTATCAGCTGGACCAATCTCTCCGGCCCCGTACCCGACTCCCTCGCCCAGCTCAAAAACCTTCGATTCTTGGACCTCTCCTTCAACAACCTTTCCGGCCATATTCCTAGCTCTCTCTCTCAGCTCCCCAACCTCATATCCCTTAGCTTGGACCGCAACAGACTCACCGGCCCAATTCCCGACTCCTTCGGATCCTTCAATTCCTCCCCCGCTCTGTTCCTCTCCCATAACCAGCTTTCTGGCAGAATCCCGGCGTCCCTGGTCAACCAGGACCCGACCCGAATAGAGTTGCAGAGGAACAGGCTGCAGGGCGAAGCCTACATGCTTTTCGGGCCCAACAAGACGACCCAGATGGTGGACTTATCGAGGAACTTGCTGGCGTTCGATATCGGCGGGGTGGAGTTCCCCACCAGCTTGATAGCGTTGGACCTGAATCATAACATGATATACGGGAAGCTTCCCGAGGGCCTGAAGGCGGTGGATTTCTTGCAGACGTTGAATGTGAGTTATAATAGGATGTGTGGCGAAATTCCTCAGGGCGGAAGGCTGCAGAGGTTTGATGTTGATTCCTATTTTCATAACAAGTGCCTCTGTGGATCTCCGCTGCCCAACTGCAAATGATTGGATTAGCCCATGCCCTTCCACGTATTACTCGCCATTCACTCGAGTCTCAACATAACGAGATAGGACGTGAGAATGAAGAGTGATGACAGTTTATTTTGCTCTGTATCTTAGAAAATAAACATGGCTTGAGTGACGCCTTTGTATCCAAATGTGTTGTTGTGGCCAGCATAGAAGTCATATAATAAATATTTTCACCATAAAAAAAAGGCACCTAATAAACTCCTCGGCGTATAGCTTTTGGCGTCAAAAGCTAGAAAATACCAGACACGGTAGATGATTCGGGAGTAGTCACCCTTTCAGCTAGCTCCTCGTCCTCTCATTGCCATCTCCTGCTCGCTCCGAGTACTGTCATCCACAGGACAAGAAAGCCCTTGTTCAAATCGCCTAGCTGCTGGACCCCGATACCGATTGCTGCGACTGGTACACCGTTAGGTGCCCCTACAAAACCCACCGTATCATCTCCCTCGCCATTCTCGACAACGTCCCCTACACCAACTTCTCTCAAATCCCGCCTTCTATTGTCAACCTCCTTTACCTCCGCACCCATGTACTCCATAAACTCCCCAACCTCACTGGTCCCCTCCCTCCGGCCATCGCCAGCCTCACCTCCCTCTTCCACATCATTATCAGCTGGACCAATCTCTCCGGCCCCGTACCCGACTCCCTCGCCCAGCTCAAAAAGCTTGAGTTCTTGGACCTCTCCTTCAACAACCTTTCCGTCTCTATTCCTAGCTCTCTTTCTCAGCTCCCTAACCTCATATTTCTTTGCTTGGACCGCAACAAACTCAGCAGCCCAATTCCCGACTCCTTCGGATCCTTCAACTTCTCCCCTGATCTGTTACTGTCCCATACCAGCTTATAGACGAGTACACCGGGCCAGGAACTTATAGCTGTTTAACTAATCTGTCAGGGGGGGGGGAAACTCATCCGTCAGAAAAATTTGAAGAGTAGATTCTTCAACCTACTCTACTCCTTTACTTTTCACAAATAAAGAAGAATAGATACGGATCTCCTCAGAATCACTCCTCTCAGAATCATTTTGCGCCCTTGTCTCCTCTTCTTTATTCCCTCCTCTTCAAAAAAAAAAAACTCATCTTCCTTTCAACATTCGCTTCTTTAAAAAAACAGTTTTTTTTTAAAAAACAGTTTTTTAAAAAACAATTTTTTAAAACACTGTTTTTTTATTTAAAAGAAAGAAACGGATGTATAAAGGAAGATGAGTTTTTTTTGTGAAGAGAAGGGACAAAAGAAGATGAGGCAAGGGGCGTAAGGTGATCCTGAGAGGAGTGATTCTGAGGAGATCCGTATCTAAGAAGAATAGTCAAGAGATGTGAGAGAGACTCATGTAACATGCATAAAAACAGGGTTTGATGTCATATGTGCTTAATATTAAATTAAGACTAGTTACTTAAAATAAAGATTAAATATTTTCATTAATTAGTTAATGCCCATATACATGTTTATTAAATTTAAAAATGTTAATCTCATCCATACAAGCCACGGGGACATGCATTTGAAATCCAAAATCAGAATCCCAAGGGAAAAAGCCATGGAAGTACCACCACGCGAGAGTACTGGAGCTGTAGAGCAATACATTTTTGGCAACAGTGCGAGTGGGGTATTTACTCAGGTACGTAAAGAATCTTTGAATAAAGAAACGAACGAAATGGTGAGAAGTACTATCTCGTGGGACATAGACCAAACAATAGGGAAAATTGGAAAAAAGGATCAAATCAGTGTATATTTTTTCAAATTAAAAAGATAGGATAATATCTTATTCAAATTAAAAATAAACTAAGCCCCAATGTCCCATACACAAGATAACTCGAGATATATTTTTTATTCGCATCGCTGCCGCTTCGGAGAAGAAGCGTCGCTCAGAAAGATATAGAAGGAAATGGGTGAAGCCTTGGCACAGGAACACAAATCAAGGGGTTGGCCCTTGGAAGGGTCATGCCGGCTTTTTCCTCCATGCTAACCGGGGCCATCCACCTTCCATTCGAAGCATTGAATCATAGAAGCAAGATTGGTCTGCACAACCTGAAGAGCAAGTGAGGCGCCATGACATCCCCTTCTTCTGCTTCCGAAAGGAATGAACTGAAAATGTTGACCCCTCACATCCACTTGACTCTGTTCATTCCCATCTTCCTTCATAGATCTCTCTGGCCTAAACTCATGTGGCTCCTTCCAACGATTGGGGTCCCTACCAATAGGCCACACGTTTACGAATAACCGCGTCTTCTCTGCTATCTCATATTCACAAACTACAGAGCTTCTTGCTGATTCCCTGAATAGCAATGGGCCTGCTGGGGTGAATCCCCATCACTTCTTTCAGTACAGCTTGAAGATAAGGAAGTTTCACTATATCTGACTCCCCTACTATTCTCTTCTTTCCGACCACCGAATCAATCTCTTGTCTCGCTCTCTCCATTACACGTGGATGGTTGATTAACTCTGCCAGAGCCCATTCAATGGTTATGGTTGACGTGTCCGTCCCTGCCACAAATATGTCCCGTATGATTTACAGCTACCCATGTTAGTCGCTGTGCCGATACTATGTATAGAAAATTTAGAACATAATTAAGGACTTGACTCACAAAGATAAAGGGCCTTGATATTTTCTTTTGTCTCGTATATGTCTAACAAAACGTCCATTATATCCCTGACTTCATCTCCTCCGATACTCGTCTCTTTTCTTTTTCTCCTTTCTTGTTGATGCTCTTCTATTACTTTTTCCATCAAGTTGCCAAACCTCTCTCGAACTTCCTTCAACCTCTTGTTGAATCCCTGCAAATCCAATATCTTCAAGAACGGAATGAAGTCCGATATGTTAAACTTCCCGGCGAGCTCGGCCGTATCTACCACCACCTTCTCAGCACGTCGGCTTCATCTTCATTCTGAGAACTCGTTCGACTCATAGTCATGTTGGATATAATGTTATTCGAAAGCACGATGAGCTCTGCCCCAACATCCACCGACCTTCCCTTTCTGAAGCAAAGCTGTCAGAAAACTCTTGGTCTCTTGCTCCCTCACCCAAAAGGAATTGATCGAGCATTCTCCAGCCGAGAAGTTCAGACATGCACAGCTTCTTCATGAACTTCCAATAGGGTCCATGGGGGCAAAACAAGAAATTTTGGAATTCGAAGGTCAAGTGCTTGACAGCAACCGTTCGAGGTAGTTTATTTAAGAAAGAAAGTTCGCGAGTTCTAGGGAATTCTTTGGCAGCTTCAGCGGTGGAAACGACGACACAAGGTTCAGAACCGATGAAAAGATGGATGATGGCGCCATAGCGAAGGGAAAGATTGTAAAAATCTCGGTGAGGAATAGGGGAAAGAAGGTGAAGGTGTCCGATGATGGGAAGGGGCTCGCGGGCCGGGCGGACGACGAGCATTCCTCTGTTTTGTCTTCAGCATTATTCGAACAACGATTGTGGAGACTAACCAGATGAAGAAAAGTTGTGTGTAGCCTTGGGAATTGGAATAAGCCATTATTGAATTTCGCAGCTTCAAAAGTCTGAGGAACTTGAGAGATGATCGTGAGAGAAGGGGAAAGTAAAAGAGATATAGTTGGCAACTAGCAAGGCATTCAATGAAGGGTGAAGGACCAATCCGGCCATAATAAAATACGTGTAATTTCTAGTGATGGGCCTAACTGAACTTGCCTTGCTCGTTCGATGCGGCGTACTCTCATACCAAAAAAAATGATAAATTTCTTACAAGCATATTTGACTTTTTTTTCTTGAGGGAAACGAGACGACTATTAGAAACTAGAAAGTTGATTATTATTGCATGTGGTTTACAAGTACAACTCTTCAATATATCAAAATAAAGAAACCATGTATTGAGATAGGATGCAGTAAGTTAGTATATCGGTGAATAAGGGACTACAAATTATTAATAATAATTAAGTTGTGCGCTGTATGTACTCCTCCCTTTTGTTCTAATCATAAGAGTGAATGGATTTTTTAGATAAATATAAAAATTAAATATATAAATTAATTATAAATAATATAAGAACTAATTAATTAATTTGATTCGATTAAAGAGTATATAATATGAATTCATCTTGAAGGGTTAAATTTAATTATAATTAATCGAATTATTTAACTTTCTATATCAATCCAAAAAGTTAACTGGCTTTTATAATTATGATCAGAGAGAATAATAAGTAATGGAGATGTATTATATGTGTTAGGTTGTAAAGGGCCTAAATAGAGAAATCTCAAAGATTCCATTAATGGAATAGTAAATATATATATATGTATTTATATATAATATGTCCCTTGATATACTTATTCATTTTCAAAAACTTTGGTAGAAGGAATGGTAAATTTTAATATTTTGCTGTGCCTAGTCAATCACATGCATGATAGAAGGAAGGAGATTAGCACGTGGCAAAGGGACACTTATCAAGGGATGAGCCCTCTGAAGGGTCATAGCCGGTTTCTCTTCCATATTAACGGTTCCATTGCCTCCAATCACCTTCCACTCAAAACACTGAATCATAGCAGCTATGTTAGTTTTCACCACTAACTGTGCCAGCGAGGCTCCCGGACAGTTTCTTCTCCCAGTCCCAAATGGAATAAGCTCGAAATGTTGCCCTCTAACATCCAAATTCTCCCTCCCACTTTCTTCCATGTTCATAAATCTCTCTGGCCTGAACTCAAGTGGCTCCTCCCAAATCCTGGGGTTCCTACCCATTGACCACAAGTTTACAAACAACAACATTTTTGATGGAATCTCGTAACCACTGACGTTGCAGCTTTCAGATGATTGTCTTACCACCAATGGTGAAGAAGGGTGCAATCTCAGCGATTCTTTAAATACGGCTTGCAGGTAAGGTAGATTGGCTATGTCAGATTCCTCTACTATTCTACTCGTTCCCACCACTGAATCAATCTCTTGCCTTGCTTTCTCCATCACATGAGGGTGATTTATTAATTCTGCTAACACCCATTCCGTGGTTAGGGCAGATGTGTCCGTTCCAGCCATGAACAAATCCTAAATCATGTCACAATTAATAACTTAGTTTCAACGATAATAAATTTAAATGGCTTTCCAGCCAATCCTTTGCATCACCATCGAATGGATAGAAACGATAAGTAATTAGAAGTAGACGTGTATTTTAAATATGGTATGCTTAACGGGCCTCGTGATGAGATGAGTCCTACGTAATGATTGACATTGGAAGATGGATCCATTAAGTTAATTAAAAAGAGGTTTTAGAATTAAATAAATCCACACGCAAGTGGAATAGAGTCGTATCCTAGTATCACACAATCATATACTATATAGATCATGAAGACGCCGGCGAGAAAATGCTTCCAGAAAATGTAATTGTGGTTAGTCCAGGGCCCACTTAACGGAATTATAGTATGCCTGTATATTTTACGATTGCGTTGGCATTTAAAACATTCAAGGCAACGCATGGTTGATTTCGATAATGAGGAGTTAAAAAAAAACAAAAAACAGAGATGGGGAACAAAACATGGAACCGAAGTCGGTGGAATTAACCTTACTGTACTTACCAAGACGAAAGCCTTGACGTTTTCCATGGAAATTTTCATCTCAGAAGCCTCATCTTCATGTATGTCCAGTAAAATGTCAAGCAAATCCCTTGGTTGACCATCTTCACGCAGCTCCCTCCTTTTCCTTCTTTCGTCTTTATGCTCCTTTATCACCTCCTCCATCAAATCGTCAAACCGATCCCGAATTTCTTTCAGCCTTTTGTTCGTCTGTTGACCCTGCAAATTGATGTTCTTAAACAACCAAATAAATTCAAATACATTTAACTTCCCTGCGAGTTCCGCCGTGTCAGTCACCAACTTCCGAATTTCTTTGGCTTCATCATCGTTTGCAGAAGAAGATCGACTCATGATCATTCTTGATATAATACCATTGGTTAATTTCATTAGCTCGTGGCCAACATCAATGGCTTCACCCGCCAGCCCTTTTCTGAGCAAAACCCCGAGAAACCTCATGGTCTCCGCTCGCCTCACCGGAAGGAGGATGTCGAGGGTGTGGCCACCCAGAAGCTGGGAAATGCATAGCTTCTTCATGAATTTCCAGTAAGGTCCATAATCCGCAAACATGAAGCTTTTGGATCCATATGATAAGTAGCGGACGGCAGCGGTTGTGAACCGGTCGGAGAAATAAGATTCGTGGGTTTTAAGGAACTCTTTGGCGATTTCAGGTGTGGAAACAACAACACAAGGGATGGAGCCAAGAAAAAGTTGGAAGATGGGTCCAAAACGAGCGGAGAGATTATGAAGAGCTCGATGAGGTAACGGTAGAAGAAGGTGGAAGTGTCCGATGAGAGGTAGCGACAGTGGGCCTGGCGGAAGACGAGCCTTACTCTGATATCTGGTGAGTAGGGCTCGAACCAGAATGGTGGAGACTGCCCAAATCAGGATAAGCTGGATGTAGAATTGGAACGAAGCCATGAGTGAAGAACAGCGACGATTGCTACGGCATTAATTTTTTGAGAGTAAGATGGTCTGGCTGATGATGATGAAGAGGATAATGAGCCAAATGATCTGGCCTTCCAGCTAATAATGCTTATTAATTGGAATTATTAAGATATTATAAAGTGATTCCGACGTCTGCTAATGTTTATCTGCTCGTCATTATTGCTGATATAATGACAATATTAAGTGACCCCCTGATATTTGCTTCTTTATTGGCACTGTTTAATTTCTTTTTCAAAGGTCAACAGTTTACATACACATATACATCCATTTTGTGTACTCCACTACATCCATTTTTGTAAGTACTATTTTCTTTCATAAAAATTTAATGTATTTTTTTTTTCTTACCCTCTAATTTATTACATATATGTATCTCCCGTTTATTTATTTTTTTATTTGGCTCATCCATCATCCTCACAACAAATGGTATATTTAAAAAATAAATTATATTTTTGATATATTTATTATTTTTAACTAATATTATTATTTATAAAAAGGACCAGAAGGAAGTAGCATTGATTATTAAGCACGGCCACATATCAAGAAAATTAAATTATAGAAAATGGTTTGTCCACATTGGTTGTCAAATAGTTGCACATGGCCTTCCTTGGGGTAGTCATTTTTTGCATATGATTCTGCTTTTACTGAACAAATTAATAATTACGTTTATTATTTCCGTTTCTCTTATATATCGCATACGCGTATATAAGAACCATTCTTATTTGCTAGGAGGCTTAAACTATTGTCACGCATTATAAGAATATTTATCCAAACTTGGGGTATTAATTAAAAAAATATTTACCCAAATGGTTGTTGAACGAGAGACCCGAATGAACTGGTTTTTCAATATTCAAATTTTGTATCAATAATATTGTCACGTCCTAAAATTTAAACCCTAACCGGCACAAAATATGAATAAATTCACATTCCTTAAATTTTCAACTTTAACAAAAACTTTCAAATCAACATTCATAATATCAATATTAAAATCAAAACGCAAGTCATCTGTAGGACTTTCGATAGGGTTGTCTATGTAACCGATTTCCCAGAATACCCTACAACGACTGCGATCGTTTACAAACGTTTTCCAAAACAACCAGAATGTTATCTATAAGTTAGGTGGAGCAACTAAACTTTTAACAAAGTAATTCACGTTTCTCAAAATATTAAATTACATGAACTGACGATACGTCCACAAAAGCTACTTCAGAGTGACTCGGAGGCTCTTGACTTTACAGCTGGAGGAATAGGGTCGACAACACTATCTGAATCCAAATAATTTACTCGTAAATAACGTCCAAAAAATATAACTCGAAATACGAAAATGATTGATTTCAATATGTTTAAATGTAAATCATAAAGTTTCGTAATTCAAAATGAATAGTTCGATAAATGTTGTCTTTTCAGAAAAACCGTTTAAAACAATCGTTTCGAACTAACACTTTTTCCGTAGGACTTTGACAGAACAAAACAGGCAAGGACACACAGTCCACGAGAGTAATAACCAATCAGGCGCGGCTCGAGGCCACAAAACAGGCGCAAGTACGAGACCCACGAATAACATGCGCGAGAATAAATCCCATGAATAACAGACGCGAGAATAAATCCCACGAATAACAGACGCGAGAATAAATCCCACGAATAACAAACGAGTTCGGGTTTAACCATGGTGCACCAAAGACTAACAGTACTGCTGTTAGTAACCAGCGTTCTGTGTTCCGTCCTCTAAAACCTTTCAAACATACATGGGGCCATTTAACATTTAATAATCATAATATTTTTCAATGCAACAATTTCCATTAAAATCATTCATAATCATGAAACTTCCCTAGCATGAACATTTTCGATAAATCATCAAACCATGTTTGTCAATCCATATGAACAAGTATGCAATAATGAAATATTCATTTTCAACATTTAAAACCATGAATTCATTTGCTCCCTTTTTCGTAAATCATGCTAAAAATCAACTTTTGATTGAAATATCAAATAACTAAATATATTTTAAAATTTTATTGTTAGGGAACGTTATTCACTCACCTGTACTATTCTGATATAGCTTACGTTCGCTCTACGCTTCAAAACAATATTCCCTCTTTATTTCCTAGATTCCCAAAAATAAAATATTCCTTAAGCTAACATTCAAAAACCCTAATTCAAATAAAGCCAATCTTTGCAGACAATCATAATCACCCATAACTCTGAACATTTCTAACCTTGTGTCCATATTAAATTCCAAACTTTGCACATATACTAAATTTCAAGAGTTCATACCAAGATCATTTCTTTCATTCACTTATACCCATAATTCAATAATTATTCTAAATACAAATCCTACAATCACTTTCCATCAAATTGCCTCTGTTTCCACACTTCTTTTCTTTCCAAACAGCCATAATCCCACATATATATACACACCTAATTCCCAAAACAGCGACATATCTAAATATGCATATTATCAATTCAATTGGTTCCAACGACCTCATCTTTCATTCATTTTCCAATTTATTAATTATTAGTTTCACTTCATTTACAATTGTTTATTTACATAACTGATGGACTCGAATCAATCCGAGTTAGTAAGAACAGAAGCAACAGGGCGGGGCGGGGATATGCAATTAGAACCCGATTCTGTTTCGCGCTTGCCTAAGAACCTGCAGAAGCTTATAAAACCAGAACTGTCAGCTTCCTTGCTTCAGTACCCAAATCCAAACCCATTTCCTGCAACAACCCTCCACAGAACAGCAACGACAGAGAGCATATATGCTCACATAAACATATTGCCCACACCACAGAGCACACGACAGCAGTAACAACAATCACTCACACACACGACTCCCCGTGATAACAACACATACCACCCAAAATTCTCCTCATTCCTCACATCCACACAGACACGGCAACAGGGAAGGAAAGGAAGAAGTGGAACTTACCACTTCACTCAAAGCAGCAGAACCACGGAATCAAGCGAAAGCATAACAGTCCAAGTTCTCAGGCTCCTTCCCTCTACACTCGCGGCAGTTACCTGAAACAGAGAGACGACAGCACAATGCCCAGAACAGAGTGAGCTTTCTGCTCACGGCGCCTACCCCACAGGAAGAAAGAAGAGCTTGAAATGGAATGTGGTTAATGAAACTTACCAATTCTAACCACACCCCCCCACACACACACACAAAACAGGTCACGGCGCCGGCAGGACGTAGATGGAATTCCAGAACTTGCTACAGTAACAGAGCAACGGCGACAGCGGCAACTGGCACACCGACGGGAATTGCAGAAGAGAGGCGGCTCCAAAGAAAACACAAACGGAGGAATTTACCGAGGCAGGGCAACTCGTTTCAAGGCAATCACAGACTCAACGACGCGGAGCTTCCCATCTGATTTCCCTCACTCTCGCCGACACAGAACAAGGAAATTTGGGGGGAAAGTTTCGGAGATAAGAAGGAGACGACACAGAACCACGTTTCCCTCCTGCGCCGCTCACCCACTCCGCTTTCCCCCACGGCATCGCCTGCTCTGCTCCGCCTGAAATGCGACGCCACAGGAGAGAAATGAAGAAAGGGGGTCGGGCAGGTGAAATAAATAAGAGGGGCAAAATGGTAATTGCTCACCCCTAAAATAAAAAGAAAACCCCCAAAGCTGTAGGCACTGGGGTTCGAACACGAGACCATGTGCTTCCTTCTTCCGTCTTTAACCACTCGGCTAGAATGCCCCTTTGAAATTTTACTGCAAAAATTAATATATAAACTTAAATAAAATGGCTCCATAACTTAGAAATCCCCAGATCATTACAAATATATTTGTTGCGTTCAAAAGGGTTAAATAGAGAAATTCCAAAAATAAACCGAAAGGAATAGGGAATACATATATTTATTATTTTTTATAAAAGACAATTTTATTAATAACTAGATAAAATGATACATATATATACATATAAAAAAAAAAGACTTCAACGGTTAACAACAGAAAGCAACATTTATTTATCTCTAATATATGGCTTGATATGCTATATTTTCATAGACTTTGGCAAACAAATTGTGTGTGTCTTATAGCAACAATTGTACGGAGTCATTTCTAATATTCTGCTATTCTGCATCATAGAAGGAAGAAGGTTAGCACGTGGGACGGGGACACATATCAAGGGATGAACCCTTGGAAGGGTTATAGATGCTTTCTCCTCCATATTAACAGTTCCATCGCTTCCATTAACCTCCCACTCAAAACACTGAATCATAGTTGCTAGGTTTGTTTTCACTACTAATTGTGCCAGTGATGAGGCTCCTGGACAACTTCTTCCACTCCTAAAAGGAATAAACTCAAAATGTTGCCCTCTCCCGTCCAAATTCCCATTCCCACTTGTTTCTGTGCCCATAAATCTCTCGGGTCTGAACTCAAGTGGGTCCTCCCAAAGCTTGGGGTCCCTCCCAAGTGACCATGAATTAACAAGCAACAATGTTTTTGCTGGAATCTCGTAACTACCGACGTTGCTGCTTTCAGATGATAGTCTTGCCACCATTGGCACCGTGGGATGAAGCCTTAGAGTTTCTTTAGATGTGGCTTGCAAATATGGTAAACTAACTATGTCTGATTCCTCTATTATTCTAGCCGTTCCCATAACTGAATCTATCTCCTGTCTTGCTTTCTCCATCACTCGAGGGTGATTGATTAGCTCTGCCAGTGCCCATTCCATGTTTAGGGCAGATGTGTCTGTTCCAGCCAGAAACAAGTCCTACAATATTTAAATTAATAAATTTAAAGGTAAATTGGATGGCCTATGCCTTTAAATTAAGCAAAGCGGTTTTAGAATTAAATAAAGTAATAAACCCACAGAAGAAAATGGAATACTGCTCATGAATATGTTCGCAAGCTGGCCTCTGGGGTTTTAAAAAAACATTCGAAGAGATGTAGGATTGCTTTTGAAATTCAGTGATTAAAAATAAAGCAATCAAAGATGGATAAGAAAACAGGGGAATCGCAGTTAGAAAAACTAAACTTACCAAGATGAAAGCCTTGATGTTCTCCATGGAAATTTTCATTTCAGAAGCCTCATCTTCATGTATGTCCAGTAAAATATCAAGCAAATCCCTTGTTTGACCGTCTTCGCCCAGCTCCCTCCTTTTCCTTCTTTCGTCTTCATGCTCCTTTATCACCTTATCCATCAAAGAGTCATATCTATCACGAATTCCTTTCAGCCATTTTTTCCGTTGACCCTGCAAACTGATGTTCTTAAACAACCAGGTATAATCAGATAGATTGAATTCCCCCGCGAGCTCCGTCGTGTCTATCACCAACTGCCTAATTTCTTTGGCTTCATCGTCGTTTCCAGAAGAAGATCGACTCATGATCATTATTGATATAATACTATTGGTGAATGTCATGAGCTCGTGGCCAACGTCAATGGCTTCACCCGCCAACCCTTTACTGAGCAAAACTCCGAGAAACCTGACGGTCTCCGCTCGCCTCACAGGATGGAGGATGTTGAGGGGCGGCCACCCAGAAGCCGGGACACGCATAGCTTCTTCATGAACTTCAAATATGGTCCATAAGCTGCAAACGTGAAACCTTTGGACCCATATGATAAGTAGTCGACGGCAGCATTTACGATTCGGTCGGAGAAACAATATTCATGGGTTTTAAGGAACCCTTTGGCGGTCTCAGGTGAGGAAGCAACAACACAAGGGACGGAGCCGAGGAATAGTTGGAAGATGGGTCCATAACGAGTGGAGAGATTATGAAGAGCTCGATGTGGTAGCGGTAGAATAAGATGTAAGTGTCCGATGACAGGTAGTGACGGTGGGCCTGGTGGAAGACGAGGCTTGCTTCGATATCTGGTGAGTAGGGCTCGAACCAGAATGATGGTTAGTACCCATATCAGGATAAGTTGGATGTAGGATTGGAACGAAGTCATGAGTGGAAAAATGGCGATGGCTACTCTTGAGAGTACGTACGAGGTTTGACTGCTGATAAAGAGGCTGATGAGCCAAATGAGTTGAGCTTTCAGCTATTTATGCTCATTAATTGGCTTTAAGATATTGAGTGATTCTTTTTACAAAAAAAAAAAAAAGGATATTAAGACTAGTGTTTCAACCTCTAGTAATTTTTTATCTGCGGGTCAATATTGCTGATATAATTTACTTATAATTAATTCTGAAAATGGTTGACAAATTGTGCACACTGCCCATGGCATTTTCACTGAGCAAATTAAAATATGACCTTAATGTAATACTCTCTTCCAATATATAAATAATTTGTATTACATTATGGCATATTAAATAATATATTAAATTGATAAATTATTTTTATTTATCTTTATTAGAGAAAAGATATTGATAAAAATAAATCATTAATTACTCTACAAATTACATATATTAAATAGAATAAAATTAGAAAAGGGTCATTAATTATTTTTTAAATACTTAGTAAAACATATTCAAAATACTTATTTGACCCTGTCCTTTAAAATATAAAATATAAAATACTTTAAACACATTTAAAATATTCATTATTTGACCATGTATGTTTGAAAATAAAAAAATATGAAACATTTAAACTTACATGTTAAAGGCGTGAAGGGTTATTTTTTTCAAATGACATCGATATAATAAAAAATATAAAAATTATGATATATTAAACACAATTATTTTTAACAGTAACACAATAAGGGGTTGATAGCTCAGAGCATAATTAAAATATTTATTTAACCCCGTCCTTTTCAAATAAAAAATACAAAGTTTTTAAAGAATATTTAAATATTTATTATTTCACCATGTCCTTCTTAAAATAAAATATTATAAAACATTTAAACTTGTCAAGTGTGTAAAGTGTTACCTTTTTAAAAAAAATATATATATATAGTATATAATAACAAATATAAAAGTTAGGATATATTAAACACCATTAATTTTAATGATAATGTTAACAATAAGGGATTGATAGCTTAAAGTACGAAATATTAGGGTATTTAAAATTTTAAAGATCATGAAAGTAATGTATAACTTAATATATATGAGAATTTTGTGTATTTTAATCTTCAAATAACGACGATACCTTGTTTAATTTGTCAATTGTCAGACTATTTATGTAACTCATAAACTTAACTTTTAAAAAGGCATTTGACTCAAATTTTAGTTTAATTTTTTTTTAAATAAATAACTATATTTACCTACAAGGGCTTATGGTTCAAATAATGATTTTTAATAAGCTCATGGGAATAGTTTCTGTAATATTAAAAGAATTTATAGACTACCTAATTACTATTTTACTTCTATTTTTTCTGACACACTCTCTCTTGTATTCTCCCTCTTCTTGTTTGTGTCGTCGTTGTTCTATCGCCGTAGCCTTCTTCTTCACCAACGTGTACAAGGCTGTCGTGGGTTGCAGTGGGTCGCTGTGAATAGTGGAGAGGAGGAGAGAAAGTCGTTGTCTATCGCGAAGAGACGAAGATCAGGAAGTCACTGTCGGAGAATAATTGCTCGCCGCTCGCTATTAGTCACTCGTTGTCACTACTTGCTACTGGCCACTCACTGCTGCCCGCTCGCCATCGCTACTCGTTGTGGTCTTCGTTGTCACAAAAATAATAAATAATAGTTGATGATTAATTTATTTTTTTATTTTATATTTTTTTAATAATTTACTAATTATAAAAGTTATTTTAAAAATATCTATCTAAATATTTATTTATTTATAATTATTTTTTTCTACTAACTTTTCTCTAAGAATAATTTTTTAAAAACTATCTAATATTTTGTTATGAGTTATTTTTTAAAAATATATCCATACCACGCATGGGAACCCAGCCATTATTTTCAAAATCGTGTACGTCATGCTTATGAGAGTAAGGAGGTAGCTTATAGGAAGAGTGATAATAGTTTGCCCTACTCAGCTAAAGCTTATTAATTGGCATTAAAATATTACTTATTTCAACTTCCGGTAATTTTTTATAACTGGTCAATTACTATGGATCAGTATTGATAATAAATGACAAGACTATTCATCTTGTTTATTTAGTCTCACCTAAATTAAAAAAACTATTCATCTTATCGTATTTATAAATTAATTTTAATATATTTTATATAAACTAATAAAATTTTAAATTTTATTCATTATATTATAAAATTTAATAATATTCTAACTTTACTTTTATTTAATATATATCATATCTTATAGAAATAAAATTAATTAATAATAAATAAAAAATAAAATAATACATTCATTTCTCGATACTTTATAAATGTTGATCAAAATAAACTTTTTATATACCTTATAAATAGTAGTAGATGAGTAAATATTAAGAGCCCCTATTATAAGATCCCTTTCAACTCTCACATACTAAAAACTAATAATTAAGTTATTAAATACGTATTAAATTGATCAAAAATTTCAACTTTGCCTTATTGAAAATTTCTCTCATAATATTTACAAATCATTCACACTTCTCTCCCACTCTTTCTTTCTTTTCAATAGGAATTAAATAGGGATACGATTGTAAAATAGTCTTTAATAACCTTCCAAGAGACTTATATTTAGAAGGAAACATTTCTTCTACAACATATTTATAATACGACTAGATTGGTAAGTCATAGAGCATTACATAACATAAAAAATCAGCTTGGTTATTCTCTTATCGATTAAGAAAATTGATAGTGATTTTCCAATTCAAATACAAAGACTTCTAGCTGAATCAATACTATTTTGATAGAGATGGTAATCATGGTTGTCCCTTGTGATTGATGTTGTAATTGCTTTCCCCACGATCACAAAAGATCTCAGCATACAGTTCTATTGCCTTTTAACTGACAAATATCTAGACTTTTTTATAGATACCCATGATTTGAGTTATACAATGAGGATATATTATACTCCTCTAAGGCATAGCTTATAGTTTAAATTACACTACAAACTATATTTTATATTAAGGTATACTATAAATTATATATGATATTAAGAACTGGATGAGTATATAGTTTAGAGAGTATAGCATCTTTAATAACATCCATCAGATTCAAAGGTAAAGAATTTATCAATTTTGTTCTGACGTTGAATGTCTTACCTAACCTAAGTTAATTAATTCTGAAAGATTTTGGATGAGATTTAATGTGTAGTTTAGCCGAATAAAATATTAAAATTGGGCGGATTAGCATGTAAATAAAGGAAAGTGCGCCCTATTTGTCAATCTTAATCACATACACGAGGGAAATTAATCAACCGTGAGCTAGTCATAAAAAGTATATAATATTAATTGATCTTAAAAAATTATATTTAATTATAATTAACTGAATTATTTGACTTCTTATATTTATATAAAAAGTCAACTAACTTTTATAATTAAAATGAGAGAGTAATAAGTAATAGAGGGGGTATTATATTTGTTGCGTTGTAAAAGGCTAAATATATATATATGTGTGTGTATGTAAAAACATATATGTATCTATGTATAATATGTCGCTTGAAATACTTATTCATTTTCATATACTTTGGAGAACAACTGTGCAGGTAATGAATGAAAACTTTTATTATTTCGCTATGCCTAGTCAATCGTGCACATGCAAGATAGAAGGAAGGAGATTCGCACGTGGAATAGGGACACATATTAAGGGATGAGCCCTTGGAAGGGTCACAGCTGGTTTCTCCTCCATATCAACAAGTCCATTGCTTCCACTAACCTTCCACTCAAAACACTGAATCATAGCAGCTAAGTTTGTATTCACCACTAATTGTGCCAGTGAGGCTCCTGGACAGCCTCTTCTTCCACTCCCAAATGGAATCAGCTCAAAATGTTGCCCTCTAACATCCAAATTGCCCCTCCCATCTGCTTCCATGACCATAAATCTCTCTGGCCTGAACTCAAGTGGCTCCTCCCAAAGGATGGGGTCCCTCCCCATTGACCACAAGTTTACAAACAACAACGTTTTTGCTGGAATCTCGTAACCAACGACGTTGCAGGTTTCAGATGATTGTCTTACTACAAATGGTGAAGTAGGGTGAATCCTTAGCGTTTCTTTAAATATGGCTCGCAGGTAAGGGAGTTTCACTATGTCAGATTCCGCTACTATTCTGTTCATTCCCACCACTGAATCAATCTCTTGCCTTGCTTTCTCCATCACATGAGGGTGATTGATTAGTTCTGCTAGTGCCCATTCCATGGTCAGGGCAGATGTGTCTGTTCCAGCCACGAACAAATCCTAAAACATGTAACGATTAATAAATCAGTTTCAACGATAATAAATTGAAATGGCTACCCAATCCCTTGCATCAACTCGAATAATGTAATTTAACGAGGACAGGAACGATAAGTAATTAGAAGTAGACATGTATTTTAAATATGGTGCACCGCTAAAAGGGCCTCGTGATGAGATGAGACGTAATGATTGACGTTGGATGGCCGGATTCATTAAGTTAATTAAAGAGGTTTTAGAATTAAATAAATCCACTCGCAAGGGGAATAGATATGAAGTCGTCAGTGTTAAAAATGCAATTGTAGTTAGCCAAATGAGCTAGGGCATACTTAGCCGAATTACAGTCTGCCTGTATATTTTACGATTGAATTGACATTTAAAATATTCTTTCATTTTATTTTGGCAAGGGGTGTGGCGGAGGAGACGTTTGAAATATTCAAAGCAGCGCATTATTGATTTAAATTTACTCTACTTACCAAGACGAAAGCCTTGATGTTTTCAACGGAAATCTCCATCTCAGAAGCCTCATCTTCATGTATGTCCAGTAAAATATCAAGCAAATCCCTCATTTCACCATCTTCACGCGGCTCTCTCCTTTTCCTTCTTTCGTCTTCATGCTCCTTTATCACCTCCTCCATCAAAGCATCAAATCTATCCCGAATTTCTTTCAGTCTTTTGTTCTGTCTACCCTGCAAATTGATGTTCTTAAACAACCAAATAAATTCAGATAGATTTAACTTCCCTGCAAGCTCTGCCGTGTCAGTCACCAACTTCCTAATTTCTCTGGCTTCATCATCGTTTACAGAAGAAGATCGACTCATGATCATTCTTGATATAATACCATTGGCTAAAGTCGATAGCTCATGACCAACATCAATGGCTTCACCCGCCAGCCCTTTTCTGAGCAAAACTCCGAGAAACCTCATGGTCTCCGCTCGCCTCACCGGATAAAGGATGTCGAGGGTGCGGCCACCCAGAAGTTGGGACATGCATAGCTTCTTCATGAACTTCCAGTAGGGTCCATAAGTTGCAAACATGAAACCCTTGGATCCGTACGATAAGTAGCGGAGGGCACGGGTTGCGAACTTGTTGGAGAAACAAGATTCGTGGGTCTTAAGGAACTCTTTGGCGATCTCAGGTGTGGAAGTAACAACACAAGGGATGGAGCCAAGAAAAAGTTGGATGATGGGCCCATAGCGAGTGGAGAGATTATGAAGAGCACGATGTGGTAACGGTGGAAGAAGGTGCAAGTGTCCGATGAGAGGCAACGACTGTGGTCCCGGGGGAAGATGAGCCTTGCTCTGATATCTGGCGAGTAGGGCTCGAACCAGAATGGTGGAGACTGCCCATATCAGAATAAGTTGGATGTAGAATTGGAACGAAGCCATGAGTGGAAAACGACGATAGCTACGCTACGCTTGAGATTTGGCCTTTGCGTATTAATTGGCAGTAATTGTTTTTTCAAAGATCGATACTGAATAGTTTAATTGTCCACGTTCCCCACGTATCAATTATCGAGGAAAAATAATGGTTGGCAAATCGTTCCTATGATTCTCCTACCGATTTAAAATAATGATAACACCCCATTCGATCTGTCAATCCAATCAATACTTTCAAAATCAGGCTTAAAGCTAATTAACACAATTTAAGAGTAATCTAACAATTTTAATCTTGTGTATTAAAAAAATATTGCATAGGAAAAAAGTAGTAATATGTCCATGATATGCTCATTTTCATCTTATGTATTAAAATATTACATAGAAAACATAAATGTATTGATTTCGATAATTCAATAATTTAATCATCATCAAATCCACACAGGCGCGCAATTAGTAATTCATGATTATAGTATTTATTAGTTAGATTCATATATTACTAAGAACTATATATATGCATGTGCATGGAGATAATACCTTTATATAATATTAGATTATATGAAAATAATATATCCTAAAAATAATATATTCCATTTTGTACTAACATTAAAAAAATATAAAAAAAAAAGTGTTTGAATTTTGATTTCACTCAGAAAATCCCGTTAATTGCAAGAATGTCTATTTAAAAATAGGATTCGTCGCTACAATATTTTACTGGATATGCTTGATTCCTCGTGAGCATGATATTATGATAATTTTTTGAAAACGTATTTGACAAATTTTCTATAATGCACAATATCGAAATCTTCTTCATAAGGGAGACAACGATTTCTTTCTTTGTTTTTCCAAATGAATTCATGGAAGTGGACAAAACCACATATGGCATGCATGGACGTTTATGACTACTCCCACTCTGGTTTTTATCCTCACACGCAGACATGATTTGTTGAACGAGGACTGAAATTTATAGAGAACAGTGTTTATAACTGCAGGGCAATATATTGAATATATGCTAATTTTCATAAAAGTCGGTAAATGACGTCTATGTTTCATAGCAACAGTTCTGCTGAACAAATTTTCTTATTTTGCTATGCCTGCTCCATCACATGCATGATAGTAGGAAGGAGCTTCGCACGTGGCACTGGTACACATATTAAGGGATGAGCTCTTGGAAGGGTTGTACATGGCTTCTCCTCCATATCAACAGTTCCGTCTCCTCCATTAGCCTTCCACTCAAAGCACTGAATCATAGCAGCTAGGTTCGTTTTCACAACCTGTTGTGCCAGTGAGGCTCCCGGACAACTTCTTCTTCCTCTCCCAAAAGGAATCAGCTCAAAATGTTGCCCTCTGATAACATCGAAATTCCCCTTCCCACTTGCTTCCATGCCCATAAATCTCTCTGGCTTGAACTCAAGGGGGTCCTCCCAAAGCTTGGGGTCTCTCCCTAGTGACCACAAATTAACAAACAACACCGATTTAGGGGGAATCTCATAACCACAGACGTTGCAGCTTTCAGATGATAGTCTTCCTAACATTGGCACAGTGTGATAGATGAATCCTTAGTTTCCTTTAATATGGCTTGCAATTATGGTAAATTGACTATGTCAGATTCCTCTATTATTTTTGTCGTTCCCACAACTGAATCGATCTCTTGTCTTGCTTTCTCCATCACATGGGGGTGATTAATTAGTTCTGCTAGTGCCCATTCCATGGTTATGGCAGATGTTTCCGTTCCAGCCAGAAACAAGTTCTACAATATTTAAATCGATAAATTAGTTTCAGTTACAATAAATTGACGAAATATTTAAAACAATTGTGTTGCGACTTTTAGGCCTGCGAATCTCTGTTCAGAAGTCGTGGTGCGAAGGCTGAGGGGGGAAGAGAAGGAACACGTTGACGAAATAGCAAACCTCATGGAGGGTAGGAGGTGCCGCCGACCATGGGTGGGGATGTGGAGGAAGCATTCATTTCCGGGGTATTTTCTTGTTATAGTTAAAAACGAGAGGGTCCTGAATCCTGATTCTTGACCCCTGTTTGGGCAATCGATAAGGTGGGCGCCGATATTATTCCTTGTTTTATGCTCTCATCAGTTTTAAAGTCGCCGTCCTCCATCACCCATGAAACTGTGCCCAGCCTCCAATTAGAAAAAAACTTCCATTAATAGCAACACCATTTCAATCTTTATAATACTAGTACTTGCTCATTTCCTTTTTATTTGGTGGGCCATCTGTGCATTAATTTCATCTATGCTGCACCCTGGAAAAAAAGAATATGCGCCCACACACCCACACAACTCTCGATTAGTCCTACTTCACCCAATTGTTTCGCAAGTCAACTGTACTTGTGAGACAACTATTCTCCAATTCCATCATATAAACATTTAACCCATCTAAATTCTACGTTAAGAGAAAAAGATAACTTAATAGGCATACATCATCAGAATTATGCTGTACATAATTCAAAGAACCTGAATGCGCAGGTTAAGAGCTACAAGCTTTCTGTATCATCCAATACTTATAAAAACATTTTATATGCAGCCGCTTTCTACTTACTTTTCAGCACACAAAATCCTTCTTTGCATGCTGTGTTCATTATGTGTTTTGAAACCTCTTAATTTGCTTCTGCTTTCTTCATACTCGTACACCTGCAGTTGGCCCGTTTCTCACTCAGAGTCTGTAGAATGTCATTCATTATGTGAGTGCAGACGCAAAGTCATCAATTAGACCGTCATAATTTTGGGTAAACTTACGTACCTTGAATTGTTTCTGAAGATCTTTAATATACCCCACAGCCAAGTCCAACATGTCTGCTGTGTTTGTTTGCTGCCAAGAACAAATTCATACAATGACAAACTTTCCACATACAAGGCCAGTTTGAATAGGATTTTAGAAAAAAACTTAAAAAAAAAAATTTAGACATTTTTTAGAAAATAGCTCACGGAAAAGAGCTTATAAAAAAAAGTGATTTTGAATAAATGAGTATTTGGATAGTTATTACCAGAAGGACTTTTATGATTAGTAAATTATTAGGAAGGGTCAGGAAAAAAAAAATAATTACAGTTCCCTATTCCCACTTTTCATTCATCTTCTTTCATGTTGAACATGCGCATAGAGAAGCCGTCATCCCACCGACGCTGCTCCCGTCGACACTACTTTGATCGTGAGTTTGCAGAAGTCTGCGAGTGAGCCATAGAGAAGTCAGCGAGTGACCCACCAATGCTACTCCCATCGACACGGCTCCCACCTATGTTGGACGGCGAGACCAATGATGAAGGAGAATAGTGAGAGAAGGTGAGGTGCAGATGGAGAGAGGAGAGAGGAGAAAGGAGTGAGAGTAAGAACAAATATGGATAAAATAGTAATTGGGTAGTCCATAAGTTTTTTTACTGTTCCAAAAGCTCTTCCTAGTAACTGATCTAAAACTCTGGTTTGGTCCAGAAGCCCTTTTGGACAAATATAGCTGTTTGTTTTAAAAATTTTCCAAACCAAAATTTGGGCTAGAAGCCCTTTTAAAACTATGAATTTTGTGTTTCCCAAACAGTCACATAAAATGCGAATCATGAATCTTACCTTGTCCATGTTTGGGACAAGATCCTGTAACTTCTTCATCCGTTCACTGATACGAGTTCTCCTAACCTGTATCATAACTTGTTCTCAGAATCATCTTAACTTAATGTATTTCTCGTATTTTTGGCAAAGGACTAATAATTACTCCATTCAGCTTGATACAAACAAGTACTGACATATTTAACTGGCTTTGGCGCAGAGAAGAATTCCTACCCTTTCGGCTATGCTTCGTGGATGAGTGGCACAGCCCCGCTTTGCTCTTATTTTACAAGGAACAGAATCTGGGAATTGAAGAAACTTCTCCACTCCAGCCGCATGTGATGGGGTTTTTGGCAAACTCAAGTGATGCGATAATACACTAACCCGACTTCCAGGCTCAATATTCTGAACATACCAACATGTTCATATCAAGAAGAGGGAAACCGAATAAACAAAATTGGGTGAATATATATAAACCAGGGTCCTCGAAGAATTGAGTAGCTGATATACATACCTGAGCATCAGAATACAACTTTTCATTACTAGTTTGATCTCTTTTAAAACCATTGAGATTTTCTGAGACATGTGAGGTATCATTCCAGGAGGCATAAGGGAAGCCAGGACCATAATACCGAGTATCACCACTATTATTAGTTCCCACCCTACCATCATCTGGGCTCGTTGCTCCAATACCTTCACATTCTATTTCAGAGATCTGGGACAGGGCTCCCAGGGAGATACTTCTTGATGAGAAGTTAATCTGATTCTTCCATCCGTTGATAGATGGAGTAAGTCCACCTATACTACTGCCGTTCACCGCACCATAGTTTCTTACCTCTTTAATGGTGCCATACCCTGCAATTTACAAATAACCTCTTGGTATTTTAAAAGGCCACGAAAATCAAAGATATTTTTCTTCAAGAAAGAGATAGGGTAAGGTATCTATCATCACTTCATGCCTCCTCAAAATGAAATTACAACTATTGTGCGTTAAACATAATTTAAAATTCCCAATCTGACGTTTATAACTACATGACAGCCAAGGGAAGTGATTCGCGGTAAGAAACGAGACAGAGCTGAGTTGGATATTTAAAAGGGCAACCGCAGAGGCACATGTAATTCGGATCACCAGATCCGAAATAATCATAAAATAGAATCACTTGTCCACAATAGTATCAAATTGTGTTCAATTCCTTAAGCTAGAATTCCATATGCTTCTAATGCTCGATCAATCATACTTTCAAATCGTGAAATCTAATTTCGATGCAAAATGTTGTGTTGCCGTGGCAATTTCTGTTTCCTAGTTAACAAAACAATTGAAAGAACGCCGAAAAGGATAACAATTTGCTACAAAGCAACCAACAAAGGAAGCAGAAGAAATACTGTACCATTAGGAAATGGGATGTTGGAGAAAAGACCGGCAGGGGAGCTACTTTGCCTAAGAAGAGACGAAGCAAAGCTTTTTGGCTGAGTTTCGTGATCCATTCCCGTTGAACCCATCAGTCCAAAGGAGCTATCCATGGATGAACTATAAGAAGAACTATGCCTTGGATAGTGAGGTGGTAGGCCGCCGCCACTATGGCCTTGCTGGGAATTCATGCCGTTCAGAGCAGCCTCCGATGGATATTCAGGGGGTTTGTGTTCGGATTCGAATTCTTGAAAGCTCGGCGACGCCGTATCGTTGCTATTACTGCTGTTTGCGAATCTCGAAATTCGTCTCTCGGATTTAACAGATTCAGCAGCTTGTCTGAAATTAGCGAGAAGCGAACTGGGCGCAGAGCGAAAGCGAGTCAATCCTGAATTGGATTGATGCTTCTGGGGCTGATAATTCTGATGCGAATTCAAATCCATAAATGCCTCCGTTGTTGGCCCTGATCCTGATTATCATATCTTTTTGGCAGAGGTGAAAGTCACCCGGATATCACAAACCCGAGAATCATTATCTAAAAGACCCGCCGCTTTATCCAATAAAATTCTGAGAATTTTTGTTTTCTTCCTTCTTTCGAACTTTGTGAGAGGAATTTTCTCTTTTCAGTTTACTTTCTAAGCAGGGTTGGATAAGATCTTGTAAAAGAAGCATCCAAAGGGAACAAAACCCTAGATAGCTCAGGAAAGAAAGCTGAAAGGTGAGCTGGGGCAGAATAGATACAAAGATCCTGTGAGAAGGACAGGCAGATTAAGTTATACAGAGATGATTAGCTGCAGCTTTAGAATCGCTTTAGGAAGCAAATAAAATCACATGAATGAAGAGCCGAGCACAGAGACGCATAGCGAGAGAATGAAGAAAGGGAAGGAGAGATAGAGAAGAGAGGAAGGCAGTATGTCGGTTCAGGTGCTGGTGCAAGTTCCACCAATAACAAAGTACAGAAAGACATCCATTAATGTCTCATTCCCGAGTGCCGCTCCCTTGAGTTAGTGGTTCATTCTTTTAATAGTTACAAGTACAATTATGCCCTCTCTTCTCTTTCTCATGACTCATGACTATATAAGAGTCAACTTTCATAATAATAGCAATACCTAATATAAATCCTTGCTAACATGATGTTTAATATGCATTATCCATTTATTAAAAGTACTTTTTTAATTTCTTCAGGAGTCTATCTTATTTATATTCTGTACCATTAACACACCTTCCCGAAGCAAGAGAATAATTGAATAAAGCTAGCCACCACTAACCTTGCCTATTATGCACACACATACGTATTTTCTATTTTATTGGAGATTGAATTTTCTGAAAATGTAACTAGTAGGCTGAAAATTATAATATTCATCACATGTTCGCTTTCATGGAAAATTAGTGCGGGTTTTGCATATCTTATATCGTTTTACGAGTAGATTTTTATTTTTCATAATTTATTCGAGTATTGTATAGCCTGATAAAACCACTCATTCTTTCGTAGGTGGGCGGGACCAGATTTTGCTTTTTCTTGGGCAAATAATTTTTTAAAATTGAAGTAATTGAAATCAAGCAGTGAATTGCATTTAGATGATCAATTCTGACGTCAGCAGAAGCTGGGACCCTGATGTTGATGGCCATTGGTCATTTAGTGGTAAAATTTAAAATTAAAATTTAAAAGAGTTTTTGAATAAATTTTAATTTAAAAAAATTAAAATAAATAATTATATTTATCTAAAATAATTTTTGGATCAAATATAATTTAAAATTAAAATTTTAGATAAATTATTAAAATTAGTTTTTAATACTATTTTATTTTTATTTTTTTATATATTTTTTCTTTTCTTTTCTCTCTTCTCACTTATCTTTCCTATCTCTTCTCTATTTTCACTCTTATCTCATCTCTCTTTTTTACCTTTATTCCTCTCTCATCTTTCTTCTCCATCCCCACTCATCTTTCATCTCTCTTATTTTTAATAAAATTATATATTTTTTAATAATTTTTTAATTATAATTATTTTTAATAATAACTATATCTAAATATTTATTTATTTATAACTATTTTTTTTATAATTTTTTTAAAACATTTTAAAATATTTTTTTTATAGTTTTTTTTAAACACTTACCAGCTAAGATTGAATATATGGATCTATGGATTTCTATTTGTCGAGCCTCGTGGCGTCGCTGTCACGAATTATAATTTCTTCGTTCTCAATTTGCATCTGATCAAAATCCAAACACTAGCGGTTCAGCAATTTTAAATAGTGTAAATATTGAGCCCGTACAAAGGGAAAAGCATACACTTCGACAACTTTTAAATAAGAATAGATATAAATAACAATTGTTGTTATTGTAAATGATAATAATTTAGTAGGTATCAATGTGCCTAATTGAAAAATTTTAAACTAAAATTTAAAAAAAATTAATTTTAATTTTAATTTAAAAAAATTTTAAAACAGTTATATTTATCCAAAAAAAATTTCAGACTAATTTATAGTTTTAGATAAACTGCTAAAAGTAACTTTTAAAATAGTAGAAGAGTTTATATAATATCTAATTATTATTTTTCTTTTACTTTTCTCCCTCTCTCTCCCTTCTTTTATATTTACCATCGCCTTTCAACTCGTAGTTGCCTATGCTTGCCATCGACGTGCTCAATACTTTTGTTCTGTGGCTATTTTTGTTCTATCGTCCACGGTGATGTGCTATAGGAGAATGGAGGTGGATAGGGCACGTTCTATTTTGTTCAACCGTCGACAATGATGCTCCTATTCTATTTATGAGGATACAGAGGTGAGTTAACAGTAAAAAGAGCAAGAGAAAGAGAAAATATTTTTTTAATAAAATCATACTTTTATAATAATTTATTAATAACAAAAATTATTTTATTAATAACTATCTAAATACTCATTTATTCAGAATTATTTTTTTTTATAATTTTTTTTTAAAAACTCTTTTCTAAAAGCTGTATAATTTTTTTTCATAACCCACCCAATGTATAATGTATCTCAATTTCTGTATAATTGGTATTTTATTTGCCCAGGTCAAACAAGGCCCTATCACGTTATTTATTTGACCCCCGCGACTACGAGTCAAACTATCAAAAAACAACTTCATTAATTATTAAAAATAACATTATTAATGAACTTTTGTTTAATACTCATATAATCCTTATATTAAAAATATTAAAAAATTAAATAAATTATTTAATAATAATATATATAATTTAATTTTTTTAAATACTCTTATATAATATTAGACTATATATATATCAATTTATAAATTAAATAAATTAATTTTAAAAAATAAAAAAAATAATTAAATTAAAGCCTGTTATAAAACTAGTAATAAGATTAGAAAGAGAGAAAAGATGGAGACAAAAAAATGAGAGAAGTATATTATATTCTTTCTTCTTCTTCCTACAATACAAATGGAATGCCCTATTTATAGGCATAGAAGTTGAAGATGAAGAGTCTAGTAATTAATGGGGGAATAATGAAGTGTCTAGTAATTAATGGATGAGTAATGAAGAGTCTAGTAATTAATGGAGGAATAATGACCTAGGGAATTTGAAGAGGTAGAGGGAGATAGAGATGGACATCTATATTCTAATATTCATAACACTCCCCCTTAGATGTCCATTCTTTAATAATGTGCCTCATTAAAAAACTTTAACTAGGAAAAACCCTGTGGGATAAAAACCTAGTAAAAGAAAAAGAGTGCACAATTAATTGATACACTTACAAACACTTACAGAGCTGCCTCATTAAAAACCTTGCTAGGAAAACCCAGTGGGACAAAATCTCAGACAAGGGAAAAAGAGTACAGCGTGTATCGACTCCCCCTTTTTGTAACATCAATTGATATCCCTGAATCTGCGAAGTCCGATATCATTTCTGTGGATATCATGGAAGAGCAAATATATTGTTACTTGGAGGAACACAATTATACATTGATAGTGCATTTTATTCCTCCAAATCTAACAGGAATTTATTGAGTTTCAAGGATATCCACAGAAATGGATACCATATTGAAACAACAAATAGAGAAAACCAGGAATATCTTGTTATCACAGATATGATTTCTGGTAAAAAAAATGCACACTGGAAAAGTTCCCTGCTCTTTCTTCTGGAATGTACTACACATTTATTAGTACAATTGAAACACATGCTATTGCAAATCAGAAGTTTGCAAGTGAGAATAAATTTAATATTTGGCATGACCGATTAGGCCATCCTGGGACAATAATGATGCGAAGAATAATTGAGAATTTATGTGGACATTCGTTGAGAAGAGAATCAATTCCACAATACCATATTTTCTCAGGTGCTGCATGTTCTGAAGGGAAACTAATTATTAAATCATCATCGATAAAAAATAGAAAGTGAGTCTCTCACTTTTCTATAACGTATACAGGGAGATATTTGTGGGCCGATACACCCACCATGTGGACCATTTAGATATTTTATGGTTCTAATTGATGCATCAACAAGATGGTCACATGTTTGCTTATTATCTTCTCGTAACCTGGCGTTTGCGAGATTACTTGCTCAACTAATTAGATTGAGAGCACATTTTTTCAGATTATCCTATTAAGAAAATACGTCTAGATAATGCTGGTGAATTTACTTCATAAGCTTTCAATGAGTATTGTATATCTCTGGGAATCGATGTTGAATATCCTGTAGCACATGTTCATACACAAAATGGTCTTGCAGAATCATTAATTAAACGTTTGCAGTTGATTGCAAGACCATTGCTTATGAAATCAAATCTCTCAATATCTACTTGGGGACATGCAATTTTACATGCAGCGATGTTAATTCGTATCAGGCCAACTAATTATCTTAAGGTCTCCCCTTTACAAATAGTTTTTGGTCAGGAACCAAATATTTTCCATCTAAAGACTTTTGGATGTGCGGTATATATTCTGATTGTTTCACCACAACGTACTAAAATGTGTCCTCAAAGAAGGATGGGAATATATGTTGGATATGAATCTCCTTCTATAATAAAATATTTAGAGCCAACAACATGAGATTTATTTACGGCTCGATTTGCTGATTGTCATTTTGACGAATCAAATTTTTCAACATTAGGGGGGAAGAAAATAAACAGCTGGAAAATAAAGTTAGTTGGAATGAATTATCATTATCTCATCTTGATCCTCGTACAAAACAATATGAGCTAAAAGTTCAAAGGATAATTCATTTATAGAGTTTAGCCAATCAATTGCCAGACGTATTCACTGACCCCAAGAAAGTGACCAAGTCACATGTTCCAGCTGCGAATACTCCTATCAGAATTGATGTCCCTATTGGACAATCTAATAGATCAAAAGCACGCTTGAAGCGTGGTAGGCCCATCGGTTCCAAAGATAAAAATCCTTGAAAAAAAAAAGAGTGCACAATTAATTGATACACTTACAGACACTTACAGAGCTGCCTCATTAAAAACCTTGCTAGGAAAACCCAGTGGGACAAAATCTCAGACAAGGGAAAAAGAGTACAGCGTGTATCGACTCCCCCTTTTTGTAACATCAATTGATATCCCTGAATTTGCGAAGTCCGATATCATGTATGAGCTTCTCAAATATTGTTGCTGGAAGTGACTTGATGAACAAATCTGCTAGATTTTCTTTAGACCGGATTTGCTAGATATTAATCTCACCATTCTTTTGAAGATCATGTGTGAAAAAGAATTTTGGAGAAATATATTTTGTCATGTCTCCTTTGATGTACCCTTCTTTTAGTTGGGTAATACATGCAATATTATCTTCATATAGAACTATTGGGATCATTTTACTAGATGACAGTCCACAAGTAGTACATATATGATGTATTATCAATCTTAACCATACACATTCTCGACTTGCTTCATGTATCGCTATTATTTCTGCATGATTAGATGATGTGGCTGATATGGTTTGTTTCATTGATCGCCATGAAATAGCTGTACCATTACATGTGAATAAATAGCCTGTTTGCGATCTACCAACATGTGGATTAGACTGAAATCCAGCATCAGCATATCCGACAAAGTCAGTCTTATTTCATTTGAATAAAATAATCCCATATCCATAGTACCATTCAAGTAACGAAGAATATGCTTAACCCCATTCCAATGTCTTCGTGTTGGTGAAGAACTATATCTTGCTAATAAGTTAACAGCAAATGATATATCTGGTCGTGTGTGACTAGCAAGATATATAAGCGCACCAATTGCACTAAGATAAGGCACTTCTGGGCCAAGTAGTTCTTCATCACCTTCTTGAGGTCTAAAGGGATCTTTATCTTTCTCCAGAGATCTTACAATCATTGGAGTGCATAATGGATGTGATTTATCCATATAAAAATATTTTAAGACTTTTCTCGTGTAAGTTTCTTGACACACGAAGATCCCATTTTTTAGATGTTCAATTTGTAGTCCAAGGCAAAATTTTGTTCTTCCCAGGTCCTTCATTTCAAACTCTTTCTTTAAGCAATTCATCGCTTTGAAAATCTCTTCAAGAGTTCCAATGATATTTATGTCATCGACATAAATAGCAATTATAGCAAATTCATTTCCAGATCTTTTTATAAAAATGCATGGACATATCTGATCATTCTTATATCATTCTTTTAATAGATATTCACTAAGTCGATTATACCACATGCGCCCTGATTGCTTTAATCCATATAAAGACTTATTTAACTTAATTGAGTACCGTTCTCGAGAACTTGAATTATATAATTTTGGTAACTCAAATCCATATGGAGACTCATATAAATGTCATTATCAGTAATTTTCTCTCCACATAGTTTTAGTTGAGAACTAATTCTAAATAGTGCAGAATTATATTCACTGACTGATTTAAAATCTTGCAAACGTAAACGCATCCAGTCATAATGAGCTTTTGGAAGAATCACAGTTTTCTGGTGGTCATACCTTTCTTTTATGTTGTTCCAAAGAACAAGTGGGTCCTTGACAGTTAAATACTCAGTTTTTAGTCCTTCATCTAGGTGGTGGCGGAGAAAGATCATGGCTTTGGCTTTGGCTTTGTTAGATTCCTGATTGCCATCCTTGATAGTGTCTCCTAAACCCATAGCATCTAGATGGATTTCTGCATCTAGTATCCAGGATAGATAATTTTTTCTAGTAATGTCAAGAGCCACAAACTCAAATTTTGTAAGATTCGACATGATGATAATATCATAAAATGTAACAAAAGTTAAATGGAGATTTAGATTAAGGTTGAGTAATTATAAAATAATCAAACATGAAACTACAATTTAACATGAAAGTAATATAGAAACTCACCTTTCAATGATAGATTTTAGTAGAATATCAGTTGGCTAGAGCAATCGTGCTGATAACGTGTTATAAAACTAGTAATAAGATTAGAAAGAGAGAAAAGATGGAGACAAAAAAATGAGAGAAGTATATTATATTCTTTCTTCTTCTTCCTACAATACAAATGGAATGCCCTATTTATAGGCATAGAAGTTGAAGATGAAGAGTCTAGTAATTAATGGGGGAATAATGAAGAGTCTAGTAATTAATGGATGAGTAATGAAGAGTCTAGTAATTAATGGAGGAATAATGACCTAGGAAATTTGAAGAGGTAGAGGGAGATAGAGATGGACATCTATATTCTAATATTCATAACAAAGCCTTATTTTTAGAATAAAAATTTACTCTTAAATAGGTATTAATATCTGCGTTTGGAAAAGAGGTTTTTGTTGTGCATGACTTTGTATGAAGTGGCAACCAGCCAGGTCTTGGTATTCATTCGGGTAAGAGATGCTGCAAGTCTCAACTCATCCGTCCAAAAGATAATTTTATATGGCGCTTTTAACAGTGAGGATGAAATTGAAATTTACTTTCTCTTGTGAGTTATAAAAACATCAGCTCAGGAAAGAGAGGGGGCACGGAGGTCCACAAATCAAAGCCTTTCAGCTCTTAGGATTCCATTCTCTAACTCTGGACGCGTTTTAAGAGTTTCTTTTGTTTCGAGTTGAATGCTCATAAGCCCAAAAGCTATGCATAATTGAGCGAAGTAATTTTTATTTCACTGTGGCATGAAAACGAAAGGATGGTTTCATTAGGAATACCGATGGTGTGTAAAGTGCCATAATTAAATCCAAGTGTCCTATTTTTAAACTTACTAATTATGCCACGCAGAGTCTAATATGTATGGATATACCTAACCAAACTTGTATTTTGTATTAAATAAGCACAATTATGATTGAATATATCGTATTATAATTAGCCAATCGGTGGTGTCAAGAAACAAGGCACAGAGTAAGGATCTTTGATTAATTAATTAATACTGTGGAAGGGAGAATACAGTGCTGGAGGCAAACTTGCAATGAGTTATTAGAAACCCGCGGTTTTGAGGTCATTAATTAAATCAACCACACTAATTCAACAATTCAAGATTAAATATGTTCAATTTGGGGAGGGAGCAGAACACGATTGTCATGTCAAGATGGAATATAATTTTGGGTGGGTGCAATTGTCCCTTTCGAGAGGAGGCGAATGTTTTGTTGTTGTCGTTGCAGGCATCTGAAGTGCTGGAATTAATTAATGATTAACAGTAATCGGAAAAATAAGAGGGCAAAAGATCGAGCGCGTGAAGGATGACGGCGTTAGGCAGAGCAATCCATTGACGTCACCACCGTTCCGTGAGTGCATTTGCCTCGTTGGATGCAAATCTTGAAGGGCCTCGTTCGTACGAACATGGATAAGGATAATATGGGAATGGCGTTCAGAAGGGCTATAGAGTGGAACAAAATAATGAATGCGGGATTCTTGTATTCTGGGGACATTGATAACATGATGAATGATAGCCTATTATGCATTGTTTGGTCATAGACAAGCGGCTTTTAATTATTGGATGGAATCTAGTTCCGCCATCTTATTGTGAGTTTTGCCTCGTGAGAAAAATAGATTAAAAAGAAAGAAAGAAAGTGGTCCCGAGATAAGTAGTGGGGTGGGGGTTCCTGTGAATTGTGATGGAAGAAGAAAGTAAAAATGAGAAAAGGCAGGAGGAGGAGGGGACAACATTGAAAGATAATGCCTATAGAATTGAGAGGCTGAAGTTGGAAATAGAGATATAAGTGAAATTGAGATATTTGTACGATTTGATACCGTATAAACCACCTCAATTTCACTTTCATTTCTAATTCTATTAAAAGTGCATTATTTGGGGTTATTGGGTTCCTTATGGAACTAAGACGGGTTTCTTTTATGATATTTTATGACCATTATGGCCTCAATTATTTTATCAATAGACAACTTTATCTTTCTAATTATCACCCCCTCCTCCCTTGTCTCACGTCTCTTTTTGACCCAAGCCTCTCTCTCTAGACATTTAACGGCTTCCCTCCCCAGCGAGAATGCTAGAAGATGGCGACAAAAGACATAACTCACCATGATTGTCGCTATCTCCAACACAATAGCCTTATTCGACGGCAACCTCGACAACCTCCTCCGCAGAGAGAACCGGACATAGTCGTGGCGATATCTGAAATAGACGATGTCTTCGATTTCAAGTTCTTGGCTTCTATAGTTTTGTTCTACAGCGACGAAACATCTTATAGTTCTGATAGATTTCGATTTCAATGGTGACCTTTGATTATCGTCTTCGCACAATGGTTGGAATGCAGATCGGGAACCTTCCTACCTCCTCTGGCATTCATCTGCATCAAGGACAACAATCACTGGCGACGATTTGTTTTTTATTTCAAGTTCTTGGCTTCCATAGATCTGAAACATCCCCATGTTCTTCTTTGATAGTTGAAGCTCGATTTAAAGTTATCGACCTTCGATTTCTTTGTTGTTTGTTGTTATTTGTAAGAAAAGAAATAAAGAAAGGATGCATGGTTGTTTCTATGGTGGCCGGTGGCTATTTTTCTGGCGGCCGATGGTTGTTACTGTGGTGGTTGACAGTTGTTCATGGTGGCTCGAGATTTCCTAGTGAAGGGCATATAGGTCTTTTTATATTATGAATGAATATATTAATTAAAAATTATATCCCAATTCCATTGTATACCAAACAAACTTTCTTTTAATTCCATGGTAACTCTACTTCCATTCCATTTCCACGTTCAGTTGTATAAAAAACTCTTCCCTCGTACGGGGCATAGAAGAGGGGACCTAAATTCACGCCCTAGAAGATGTCTATAGGTAGGGTTAGGCAATATAGCTCTCATATTCAATGCCCTGTCTTAAAAAAAAAATATAGCTATAATTTACAGCCCGATATTTAACTATGCCTGATAAAAATTTTAATTATTTTAGATTAGATATAAGCCGATTTAGGCATACTCAAATTATAATGACATGCTTATATTATAAAAAAAAAATCTATAATTATAAACTTTTAAAATAATACTATATTCATATATTTTTAAGAGTTAAATAATATATATAATTCATTAAGAATAAAGCAACAAAAGGATAGTAATTAAAATTTTCAAATTCATTACAGATAAAAAAAAATCTTGAAATTTAAATAGTTTGTAATTATAACTTTATATTATTCTCTCTAAAATTGACAAAGATGAAGCATCTGAATAAAAAATATGACGGTTAGCAGAGTTAAAAAAATAAAGAAATAAATTATTTTATTTATAAATTTTAAAAGATATAATTATCTACTTAATTACTCATTTATAAAATTATTTTTTAGTCACTAATATCTATTATATTCGTTCTATATAAAATAATATAATTTATAAATTTTGATATGTAATAAGATCCTGGGTTCTGGTGCGCGACGTAGGTCAGATCTGAATATAGTCGAGATAAAATTCTGATAAATCGAGTGGACAAAAAAAAAATCCTGGGTTCTGAGTTTTTATTCATTTTCAAGGGGGTACATCAAAAGCCCATAATGACCTTGTTCCCCTGTGCTTTTGAGATGAAACTTCCCATCTGTTATTAGCTCCATGGACTTGAGCCTTACCAAACATTTTCAGGAGCCTAGTAATAGTCAACTACTTAACGCCGCAGTTAGGCGGGTAACTCACAACAACCTTACACTATCAAACATATGGATATTTGAAGCACTTCTTAAGTTTTAACAGATTTCCAGTTATGTTTGGTTCCGCTATTGTATATAAAACGAGCATTTCAGGTAAAAAAAAAACAGATTTCCAGGTATGAAGTTACTGCTTTTATTTATATATATACTATATGAGTATATATACATGGAGTACAGCGAAGAGAGACAAAATGATTGCACTGTCGCTGGCTTTAGCAAGAAAAAGGGTCACACCATGTGGAGAAATCATGATAATGTATATAATATGATAACATCCAACCAAGGATTAACTGGCCTCCCTGTGTAGCTGAAACCCAGCAAAACTTAAAGAACGCAAGATAGAAATCATTGTCTGATGCAAAGGGCCGGCAAACTAATGAAGAATGAGTTGATCTTGTCATTTTCAAATTCAATCTTGATATGATTTAAAATATATCTGGATTCCTTTTAAGTAGGAACAGATGTTCTACAAAGGGACACAAAAGCACAAGATTTTTGAGCGATGAAACCCCAGACGTCTTCTTATATATGTCTGTCTCCCTCCACATGAATGGAGTCATCAATATTTGAATCTGATATAATAATATTAAATAAAAATAGTTGTAAAAAAACAACGGTATAGAAAAATATTTTGATGTAATTTATAAATTGAACGCTAAAAGACTGTTCAAATAGAAAAGGAAAGAAAGAGGTGACTGGCGAGTGTGGCCGGTGAACGGTAGCATTGCCAAAATCTCGGGTCAAACTCTGAAATGGTACCAAAACCTCTATAGTTTGCAAGTCGGGACTCTTGCAGTTTGCAAGGTCTCTCTCCACTTTTTATTAGAAACCCTACTTACCCTGTACCGCCTGTTTTCTGTTCTCCGCCCTCTTATTTCATGGGCTGGACTTTGCTTTTCTGGCTTTTAATCTGTTTCCCTCTCAACATTGCCCTCCTCGCCTCTACTTTCTACCAGGTATCGTTTAATTTACCCACTTCTTCTCTTCCTCCCCATTTCTCTCTTTTTACCCCCAAAAGGATATATAAATTTTGCTTCTGATTGCAAGACGCGATTCACGCTGATTCTTTTCCTGCTCAATGATTCGTAAGTTCTGATTTGTTTTCCTTTTGGTTCCAGGTTTTGATCTTAACGGACTTGGAAGCTGATTACGTCAACCCATATGATGCTTCATCTCGGATCAATTACTTCGTCCTTCCTGAGTTTATTGGGCAGGGGCTACTGTGCGCTCTCTTCCTCTTCACAGGGCACTGGTTCATGTTTTTGTTGACCGTTCCCCTTACTTGCTATCATGTGATGTTGTAAGTTTTTTTTTTTTTTAATTCTGATTAATCTTGCAAGATTTTTTTTCCTCGCGTGACGATTCTAATTCTGTTTCTTAGGGATCAATTTCTCTCTCTTGTTTTTTTTAATTTTTTTCTCGTTTCATCATTTCATGGGTGGATGCTTCTGGAAGATGTGTTCAATGTGCCATCTAGCTTCCTGTTTCGAAATTTTAACTTTTAAATCCATAAAAATGTTGACTATAATGCTGCAATAGTTCAATCTTTAAATGAATTCACGATGCTGAGTATTTGAGTCACAAATGAATTACTATATGTGATTTTTTTTTTGTCTGGAACTTCATATGAATTTAGCCTAAGGATTCATATGTGTTCCCCTGTCACGATTATCTTATTTCAATGACTTAGGTATGTGAAGCGGCAGCATCTCCTTGATGTCACTGAAGTGTTTAGGGTGCTTAATGCTGAGAAGAAATATCGGATTTATAAGCTTACCTTCTACTTATCTCTCCTTCTCATCACTGTATTCAGGTTTGTCATGTTCTTAAAATAGCATGTGCTGATCTTTTGTACTTCGACTTGTGATTTTGTTCTGCATGCTATCGAGCGTACTTTTTAATTAAGGTTTTCTGTTAGGGACCAACTTGATTATCTTAGAATCTACGTTGTAGATCAGACACCTGAAGTTCTCATTGGATAACCTAAAGCACATAATTTTTTCATTCTCAGACTTGTGGATATAATCTGTTATGTAAATATAGTTAGTTAGTTGTGACAGTGATGATTTAGCAGTTAGGCTTAGATTAGTATAAATAAGGGGCGTAGGACTTGATTGTGACATGATGTGTATTATGATCAGACCAACAGAATTCTGTTCTCCCCAGTCTTCTCTCTTTCCTCTCCTCTTCTTTCCTCATTCTTTCTACCACTATACATCATAATCTCAGAGAGTTTTCCAATTGAGTGAACAAATGATGCTTAAGGGGCAGGATACAGGATGCAAAACATAGCAGATGTCACTAGTGGCATGTATGAAAGAAGACATATATCTTGTGGTGGTATTAAATGTGTAGAATGTGCACCCAACCTTTCCTTTAGGATCAGCTATGGTGTCGACATACAACATCAAAATTGAAGTTAATATAGCCGGACCCTCTTCTGCTTTATCTTGTTTCAGTGCAGTTTTATTGAGTCATCTTGTTATCTACATGGGGTCTGGCCTGGCCTGGCCATTGGTTAAGTTAGAATATAGCCTGTTAGTGAAGGTGCACTGAACTTAGCATGGACCTCATGAAAGAACAGTTTCTACTTCACTAAATCAGAGTGTGATTCATTTAGTTTCGTAGTTGCTTCTTTAAGACAGAAAGACTTGATTCATAAATCATAACAGTTGTTGGTATCTCAAGAATGTGAATATTTGTGTAGGGAGGGGTGTTGAGGGTTGGTGAAGGATAGCATGGAAACGTCTTTCTTCTTATAAGCCATGTCTGAATATGGAATATTTGAGTGCTATAGAAGGCATTTGTTCTGTAGCCTTATCTTTTGCCATTGAATTTTGATATGTTTTCCTCCCTTCTCCTGTGGTCCTCTTCTGAAATTAAATCTGTGGTATCGGGTTAATTATACATTTAATTTTTTTACTTTGTGAATAACATTCTTCATGTCTGGCTATATACATCACCCCGAAGGAATCTAAAGGAAAAAATTTCTGCCCACTTTCTCTTTGCAGGCTTACGTTATTTATTGTATACTATTTAGATCTTGATGATGACTGATGAATCTTCATGTAACCACTGTTTGAGCAATATATCAACCACTGGGTAAGTTGCTCTTTTTTCTTGGGCCATTTTGTGGATATTTTGTATTCCGTCTGTACTATTTTTTAAAGTGTACCGCGCATAGAAAAAGATTTGTTAGTCAATGGCTTGCATGAAAATTGGCAACTTGGGATGTAGCCATGGTTTGAATGAAAATGAAGTCTGTCCTCTTCGTTGTTATGGTTAGCTAGCTATAAAGGAGAGATAAAGCATATGTACTTTTTTCGAAGTCACATTCCTTAGAACGTTACAACATGTTGTAAAAACCTTTTTGCATGAACTCTGCAAGCTAGTTAAAAATAGTTGAGCTTTTCTTGGAATTCTAAAGCCTCTCGTATGCTTGTTTGCCTTGTGTGGCGGCGCTGAATCGCGATTCCAAAGGAAGGATGTATCACGTCCAATCATGGTTTGACCAGTTTGGAAAAGTTCTGTTTTTGTTTCTGGTGACTTCTGATTTTATTTTGGTACAAAAATTTTAGAAAGGCGATCTAAGGGCAGAACGAAATCTCCTTTTCTCCTAGGCGATACCAATGTCGGGCACGGCGAGCTGTCTATTGCCGTTAGGTGTAAACCTGGGTACTCAAGATTTAGGATGCTTTCCTAAATGCCGCAACTGAAATTATAATAAAGTGGTACACCTTAGAGATCGAACACTCCTTAAGAGCTATCTGTTGACTTCGGCTTGGTATTTGAGCTTGGGACCTCCAATCTAAGAGCCTTCATGGGCTACCAACGGGGGTTGGTCCGAGTGGTAAGCGGTTCGGTATCGCTTAAGCGAGGTGTCGAGTTTGAGCCTTGGCGTACGCAGAAAATTCCCGTTGGAAGACTCACCCACCATAGCTAGGTGCGCAACGCGGGTCAGATCCGGATATAGTCGGGGTAAAGCTCCGGTGAATTGGGTGGGCAATAAAAAAAAAAAGAGCCTTCATGGGCTTACTATGAAAGATCAAATCAGCCAGTCTTAGTTATTGGGACAGGTTCTCTTCGAAGGGACCTGAAACCATAGCCCGAGGATAGACTGGCGATACCTTTGTCCAAGACGCATTTAGTTGGACTTGATTAAGCTATGGGTTAGATGGGCCTCCTAAATATAGGACTTGCTCTTTTTGCTGCGTGCCGTAGTGTCTTTGAAAAATAATACAAAGGTCCAAATAGGCGCGAGGAGTCGCTTTAGGAAGCTTAGGATAATAATAGTCTTTGATAATGTTTTCCCATTCGGTCTCATCCCGTTTAATAATGATATTAAAGCGTGTGTTCGGAGATAGGCGAGCAATGTATAACATGTATGATTGGTCCCTGCATAATCTTCTTTATCTATGTATAATATAGAACTTGTAAGAAATAAAGTGTCATTTATTGACTCACTTTAGACCTCGTGTAAAGCATGGTGCATGGATGTGCAATCTAATTGGTTATGTGTATTACGAACAAATCTTTTTGTTTTTTGGGTAAATAAATTTTTGGAAAGGGGTCGGGCTCATTCACGATCTAAGGGCAGGGCGAAATCTTCCTTCCTCCTAGGCAATACTAATGTCGGGCAGGGCGAGTCGTCTATTACCTTTAAGCGTAAACCTATACACTCAGGAGGTAAGATGTCTTCTTAAACGTCGTGATTGGAACCACAATAAAGTAGCACTCTCCATGATTATTACCAACAAATCTTGAGGTAAAAGAAGTGGGTGGGTGAATAGGGAAGGCATGAGTTGGGATGGACAATAATCCAGTGGACTGTACCCAACACCGACGTACTGTAGGCAGCTTTACATCACTATGCCTTCCTTATTCTCCCTCCATCTCCATGGAATTCCAATTACACATGCACTTTCATAGTTTTTTAATTAATAATAATTGATAATTGATTATTGGTCCCATTCTCCCTGATTAATCATGATCATGATTAAGGCTGTTGCTTCCCTACCCAATAGGCTTCGGTGACGTCCTCGTACATGTTGGGTTGTTTTCTGCCTCTGGGCTTTGTCTTCCCATGTGGGCCCATTATCATCAAGGCCTGATGTGCCCTGTCCCCCGGCTGTCCCTGTCACCGCGAGGCCCTCCCCACCCCCCCACCCCCCCCTGTACATCAATCTCACTGTCGTGCCCTTTTCTGTAATATCCTCCCCATTTCTAGCTGTCTTTCGCTCTTCCCTAAACTACCCCTCCCTCTTCCCCTATCCATATATTCTTTTTGTAAAAAAAAAAAAAAATATGACCGGTACATAGGTTGTGTTTGTTTCATATAATTGGAAGACAGGAGAGGGAAAGAGTTAGGAGGAAGAGGTGATGGCCTGTCATGGAATGGAATCAATGCCTCTTTCACTGGATTTGACGAATATATTCTGTGGTGTTTCCCATTTTAGAGGTGCTTATTGCAAAACATGTCTGATCCACTCACCTCGTCCATTTGCCCTCCAACTGTTCTCCACCCCCAAATGATTCCTCCAACTTTATCATTTTATTTGGATTATTAAATGCGGAGTTACATTATATTTTCATCTGCAATTTCCTATTAGTAAAATATCAGTCAATAATATCGTCTATTTGTCATTATCTCATTTTTTTAAAAAAATTAGGCGGTATCTCTTAGCCGATAGTTTATAGATTAATTTTCTCGAAATATAGAGATTATTAAAATAGTTTTGCTTCTCCTAATAATTTTTTTTTCTATATACACGACTTGATTCGAATTCAAGACATCATATTTAAATACATAAATATCAATAAGTTGTGCTATACAAAGTTTGTCATCTCTCGTTTTCATTGTACGGTGAGGTCACCGCCGGCGAAGATATAACGGGCCTTCTTCACGTGACGTGGGCTGCGTACTCGAGGCACGCTGAAGCTTACATTCTCTCTCCTCTATCGGCATTTTATTCATCATGATGACAGCCTAGAAATCTATTTTTTATGCCTTTCATTTCGTTTCAGGATTCTAATTTCTACATTAAAAAGAGAAGCAGAGTGAGATAGAGAGAGATGGATGGATGGATGGATTCCGATCTATGAGAAGATCTTTTGTGGTCCAAAAGTCCTCATAAGAATAACTGCTGCGAATTTGGTCATCTTCATGGCCCTATCCACTCACAATCTCTCGCGCCACCGTCGTTCATTTTATTTATTAATTTATTTTATGCCTTCACTCGCCTACGTCTTCTTTTTTCGCCGCTTCTTACTATTGAGACTAAACATAATCAAATAAACGTATGAATATGATGACTGATGAGAACAGGAAAGAGTATGCTTTTAAAAGAAAAGAAAGAAACAAGTCTACTTGTATTACTATTTTTTTAACCATCTGCTGTAAGTATTTAACAAACACATGGACAAAATATTCATCACCCGCGCGCAATCATTGGAGGACCTGCATTATTGGTCGTTCTACCTTTCGTGCTGTAGTCCCCCCAACCCCACAAAAACAGGGGAAAGAAAAGGGATGAGAATGTTGTCAGTATATGCCTAAGCAAATACTGTAACAACAAGAAGAAGAAGCTAAGTGAGCAGGAACGAATGTGGCATTTTAATATCTATACCAAGAGAAGAGAGAGAGGGGTAGAAGCAGGGAGTGAGAGAAGATTTGATGGGAGTTATTAATTAGAGAGGAAGGTGAAGTTGACTCATTTTACTGAGTTGAAAGTGGATGGATAGAATAGGGGAGGAGTGGGCTATTCATTGTCAAATCGGTAATGAGCCAGCCACAAACATAAGAATCCAGCCTCAAGCTACCAACTCCTGCGTGTGTCTGTTAGACTATGACTCATCTCCTATCAGATCATATTCATTCGAATCGCATTCACAATGTGGGGACATCACGCATCCATTACAGCTCAACTCTTCCGAGTGGACCCGCTTTTCAACTCTAGGCCCTTCCCAGGCCTATTGGGCCTTGTCCCCTTCCACCAACAGGCCCAATTATTCTTGTCTGCTTCCTGTCTTCCCCTCACAAACTTCACCCATCCATCCTTTTCCTCCCCCGTTACCCTACTTCCCCCGAAATAAAGTATATCTTTCTAAAAAAATAAAAAAAGAGTTCACTGCGTTTTGTTCTCTATCTGCAGAGAGCCAACTCCCCAAAAAGTTTCTTGAGTGATCATGAACCCCTGATCGGTACAGAAAAAGAAGTGAGGAAGGGATCATGGTTTTTCTTGAAGAGGGCATGCCGTGAAGTGTACGCCTTTTTTATGGAATAACATAAAAGGAGGATGGAAGTGGGGATTAGTTGGGATAAAGGGTGATAAAAGGGCGTTGGGCGGTGTTTGAAGGGGAAGAGGAAATGGTGAAGGTAAGTGATTGATGGGAATGGCGGTTGTTGGTTGGGTGGGCAGTGACAACACTGGAACAAGGAGTTGTATAGTAACTAAGTGTCCACTGTTTTTTCCCAAAGGACAGAGACGTTACTGCTAGTTATTAATAAATAATAAAGGGAGTCCTGGAGCTTTTAAGCAGTGAAGAGGCATAGGATAGGACCACTTGTATATGGATATTGATTGGTGTGTGGTGTATAGTAGTATTTGGAGCAACGCCAGACTCAACTCTCTCTGCTACGCTTTAAACCCGTCGCCTGCCTCAATCTCCTCAGAGTCCTTAACTCGACGTTTAAGACACGGTACCAGACCATTATACCTGGTGTCCCATTCATATTCTGGCTGCATTACATTGGCTCGCACCACAATTAATATGCATAAATACAAATGCAAGTGGATGGTCAAAAAATAGGGAGACAGTGAGATTGTAAGGAGTAAGGAGTGTTGGAGTGAAAGAAATGGGAAGACGTTGGGGAAGCAATGAAGGTGTGATAGGAGGAGGGAAGGGAGTAACAGTAGGGCTGTACGTAATAGAGAAAGATAAATGAATGAAAACCCCCCAAAAAAAAAAAACCGAATAGGGATGGTACCAAATGGGAAGTGTAGGGTTAAGTAGGCATGATCTTCACTCTGTTGCTTACTGATCCTTATCTTCGTCAGGGCCGTATTTGGATAAGCCATTGAAGATTAGTTTTGGAAGAAGACTGATAGAAATAAATTTAGTAGAAAATAACTTTTAGAAAAGAAAGAGATTATGGGCTTTTAGAAAATTAGGTATTCTACCCCAAAATATAATTTTTAATCGTAAATAACAGAGTTAATTTAAGTGATAGTAAATAACAGAGTTAATTTAAGTGATAAGTGACTCGATATCGTTTAAATAAAATTTTGAGTTCGAGTTTTGGCGTATAGAGAAAATTTTTGTTAAGAGATTAACCCACCATAATTACGTGATCAACGCGGGTCGGATTCAGATATAGTTAGAATAAAACTTCGGGTGAACCGGATGAAAATAAAAAAAATAATTTTCAACGTAGAGAGGTAACTCTACAGCAAAAGAAAAAAAAAACTCAGCTGTTTATCATCCCTTTATCATAATCATAGGGCCTGTTTGGAATAAAGAAAACTATGGTTTTAAAAGTTCTTTTGGGCAAAATCTTAATTTAGAAAAATTTAAAAATAAACAGTCATATTTATTCAAACGGGCTTCTAAATCAAACCATAGTTTCATATAAGCTGGTCAAAATAACTTTTAGAACAGTAAAAATACTTTTTAACTACTAAATTACTATTTTACCCTTATTTTTTCTTGCACCCTCTCTCATCTCTACTCTATATTTTCCATTATCTCTCCTCTCTCTCTATCTTCTCCATCATCTCTCCTCTCTCCTCTATCTTTTTTACCCTCTCGTCTCTTATACATACCCTTTTTAGTAATTTTTTAATTATAAAATCCCTTTTTGTAACAATTATCAAAAACCCATTTATCCAAAACTATTTTTTTCTATAACCTCTTCTCTAAAAGCCCATTTCTATAAGCTGTTCAAAAATCTGTTTTTTTATAATTTTTTTTTAATTTTATCAAAACACACAACTAATTTTTAAAAGTTAAAAGTATATTTTCATATCTACCCGAATCCCCATCAGATCCATTGATAGGGGGTTTGATCACGTTTATCAACCTTGGGTCATTACTCCTCTATTTTTTTTTTCAAAAACAGAATTCATACCCTTTTCCTTCATTCTAACACTCCAACGTATATCATGGGTTTAGTATGAGTAGTAAGCGATTTAGTATCGCTTAAACGAGATATCGAGTTCGAACATTGGCGAATACAAAAAATTCCCGTTAGGAGACTCACCCACTATAGCCAGATGCGCGACGCGGGTCGGATCCGGATGTAGTCGGGGTAAATCTCCGGTAAACCGGGTGGACAAAAAAAACACTCCAACGTATAAAATATGCAATTTTCAATAATTTTGAATATGCGTGTGTGTGTGTGTGTGTGAGTGAAGGGGGCATAGTTAGAGGGGGCTCCCTTCCATTCCTTTTTGTCCCTCAACTCCCCCTTTTTAAATGTACAGTTTGACTTGATTGAGTCGACTAAAAAGTAAACCAGGACTTTGTTTACTCTGATTATCTGATATCATGACAGCCCTCTTATTCTAATAACCATTTCGGTTCCAAAATCCTTCATCCAAATTCCTCTTGATACTCTATTTTTATCGTTTAATATTATCATCGTGATGTGATAATCATATTTCTCAACAGATTACATCAGTCAGCTGAAATTGGAGAAGGATTATGCTTTCAAATGCTAAAGCGCACATCTTTAAAAAGACAGGAGGGGGAGAGTATAATTCAGTCGCCAATTATACTGAGGCATGAAGAGCAGAATAATGGGGGAGCTGTTGTTTTTCTAACAATGAGAGAGATTCCAATTCCAAAATACTTGGCGACATAGTTTGTACAGAAGGAATAACAGATGGGATGAGCAATTTGTGGTCCTATTAATTGTCAGCGCAATTACTAATTTACTACTATTATCACATAATCCCATGGTCCAATTCTACGTTAAAAAAAAAAAAATCAAAATGAGAAGAACACGTGAAGCAGAGATGGCGACGGGGCCTGCCGAGTGTGGTCGATGAAATACACCATTTCAGGCTAGGGCCGAGACCTCCCATTTTGGGAAAAACCACCTTTTTTATTGGGAACCCCGTTCCTGCCCAATCCTTTTCTGTTTTATTTTTTACCCCGAAAGATGCGAGGGGCAAACAGGTAATTGGAGTTGGGTGTCACTTGGACGTTGACAGAGCAATCGAGGAACCTTTAAAAAGTAAATAAAGAACGGAAGTAAATGAAGAGAAAAAGCAATAATATATAGAAGTTAGAAGGGAATGCGTACGAATGCGAAAAAAGGACGGGTAATCTTCCACTATTAACAACTCCGTCGGGCCTCACTTCGCATCCGGCCGATCTTCGCTCTCACACTGGCCAATCCACTTCTCTTACTCACAGTTTTTTTTTAGTATAAATTATATATTTGAAGATCTGTTCAAATATCACCTATTTCTTGTATGGACTCTCCAGCAATCATTTTTTATTCATGGACGGTGATCTCCCATATGTTCTCATCAAAGTTTAAATCAAACTTAAACTTTTAATCCTTCTTTTTTTGGGTTTTTATCGTCACTTAGCACTCATCGTTCGCTTAACATACGACTCGTTATTTGGGAGATTACCCACCAGTGACCTTAATTAATCTTAATAACTCCACCCGTGATTAAATAATTGTAATATGATGGCTCAAACTTCAATGGCTGCAATTTTAAGACCTTTAGTTGTATTTTTTTGCGGTTCCATTATCCCAATGCTTGATGACTTGTTAGGTATTTTGATTTGCAAGAGACTTTCCAAATAAAATGAGCAAATGTAAAATAACATGCTATTAAGATAACTATATGCATATATATATATATATATGAAATCAAGAGAGCAAGATTAGAGAAAAGTTATAACTTTATAAATCTAGATTCCTTATATAAATCATCTGTCGCCAGGGAAGGATTGGCATTGCATGGCATGCAAAGTAACAGAATTAATTAATAGCCAATAACGAGGTCAAAGAGTGGGAGGGGATTATTATATGGAGACATGCAAGGGTCTGCATCTTACGGGAGCCAGTGCCAGAGTTCCCGTCCCAGGATCGAATCTCCGTAATATAAAATGAGAACGGAGAAAAGATGAAAGTTGAAAATCAGGTGGGGCAGCTCTTTTGGTGGTCCCCAGCTAATTTTCTTTTTACAACGAACTGTATCGTCAGAACCGTACGGGGAGAGTTGCCATCACTCGCATTCATGTCCACTTGTATGAATTGCAGATACCCGTATAATTCAACACACACCATACTCCCCCCGTAGCGTAGCCTATACTTCAAATGCCTCATAAGCAATATCTGAGCCAGAATCTGAGATAAACACAGAGCACCGCCACATTGAACCCCCATTGAAGCTCTTCTTTTTATATATCCCTCCACATTTCTCCTCATCCCCTTCCTCCTCCTTCATACCCCTTCCCCTCCTCCCACTCACTGATACATCCCACCACTTCCTCAACGTGTGGAGTGAATTATTTGGTTTGACATTATAAGAGTTCATAGTTAGTCAAATTAATCACCTGGGTATTTGACTTCCTGAAGATTTCGAGGTCAATTCACTTCTTTTTCTCACAATTTAGATCATTTGTAAGGAATGATGAAGCAAACTACAGGAGGACTGCCCGGATCCGGTCTTGCTATTCGTGAGCACGATAAGTCCGCGCTTGAATCCATCCAATTGAACCAAGAAATTCAGGGAATCATGGCTCCGCCCCCTGAAAACACGAGCTCATTCACTGCGCTTCTCGAACTCCCACCACCGCAAGCTGTGGAGCTCCTTCACTCGCCGGACTGTGGCGGAACCGCCGGCACTAGCAGCGCGTCTGAGAAATCCCTTTGCCAAATCAACAATCAGAAACCCTATCTATTCCACTCTTTCAGTGGCAATTTAACTTTTCCTGCTAACGCCGCTTTGATCGAGCGCGCTGCCAAGTTCTCTGTGTTTGCCGGGGAAAACTCCCACCCAGAGGATTCCAGCTTGGTTGGACCTAATTCGGGTGCCGATTTGGATAAAGTAAAGAATGAGCCCCCAGAAAGCGATTCGAATCCTAGTTCAATGCAGGGTTGTGTTTCTGATCCCGCCGTTGAGAACCCGAACCAGAGGGCCGCCAAGAGGAAGGAGCGAGAAAAGAAGGTACCTTAATTGCTACCAATCGAGAGTTAGGGTTTCTATTTTTGGTAATTTGAGTGAGATTAGTGCTGGAAACGTGAAGTAATTACGGAGTCTGTAAAAGCAGGTTAAAGGGTCCTCAAAGAAGAGTAAGGGCGTCGCCGACGAGGCCTTCGGGGAAGCTGAAAAGCTTCCCTACGTTCACGTTCGAGCTCGTCGAGGTCAAGCTACAGACAGCCATAGCTTAGCAGAAAGGGTAATATGACTAATCTCTTCATTAACCACTAATTAATAATTTAATTACATTTAATTTTTTGTTAAGATTTATTTTCGCTAAAGTAAATTTCTTTTATTATCGAATTATTTAGGCTAGGAGAGAGAAGATAAATGCTCGGATGAAGCTTTTACAAGAACTGGTCCCCGGCTGCAACAAGGTCGGTCCCTTTAGCATTACTAATCCTCGGTTCCCAGGATTAATTAATTACGCTTTATTAATTTTCGGTAATGCCTATTATTATCTGACTAATTTGTCTCCCAAAAGCGCAATTATGTCTTAAACACTGTTTCTTGTCATTGTCACCTTTTCACCTAAAAATGCTTGCTTTTACATCAAGAAAAGTCTCGACATGGCATTTATGTAATTTCACGGACGCTGGGATTGCATTTTGGGAGACTGGTTACATGTCTTTTCTGAGGTTAAAGCAGTCATTTTATCTTTGAGGTCCTCTAATCTGGGCCCCTGGTCACTCTATTCTAAGATCACACCGTCACACCGGTGATATTACTGTAGGAGGTAGTAAAGGGTCTCCATTGACAGGTTTTCCGACATTGGGTTTTCGAGTTTGGACATGAATCTGAAAGAAGCTGTAAAGAACCTGTAGAAAAATTTACACAAGGAATATTTCATATTTGTCAGTTTTTAGATTGAGAAAATTCCAAAAATATATCATTTGAATTTTAAAATATCAAATTAAGAATTGTTATAAAAATGTGTTGTTATTTATTTTATAAAAATAGTTAATAGTTTATAAAGTGTAGTAAATAAATTGATTTAGAATTTTAAAATTTAAGTGATATTTTTTTAAGATTTTTCCTTTTAAATAAACATGTATTACAATTGACATCAAGGATATCGCGTGTTAGTCAATTTCTTAAACGAACTTGTGTAATTATGCTTCAAATATGACAAAGAATAGGTCATGTGCTATTCTGGAAGCTCAAGGCAATCGCTTTCTTCCGTTTCTCCGGCCTCTTGGCATTTTGAAGAGACAGGAGGGTGGGCGTGTGGGGTGGTGGAGGGGGTTTTCCTTAGAGTTATTCTGGCTTTAACGTTTGGGAGACACATACTGTTGGCATGTTGAAACTTGAAACTCGTTTCCGTGGGTCCCTTTTATAATTGAAGTTTTAATCCCATCTTGTGACGGTGATGGTACCATTATCTCCGAGTTCGGTATACATCATTATGGGATGACGAAAATGAGAAAACAGTGCATACTTTTGGCGCATCTACCTAACTGGCCTGGGACGCTGTACATGTTAAATGAATGTCATCTAAACGTAAATTAGATACAAACCTTAGGATTAATCGCTTTTTGTTGTTGTTGTGGTCCCCCCCCCCTATTTTTGTTAGTTTGAGGTGTAATGATAATATTATGGAGTGTGGGCTTGACTTGATGTTTGGCTACTAGATGATTTATCAGCGTCCAGCCTCTGATTTATGTTGCTTCATACATGCTTTTGAAGAATTACGCCTGGAGTTTATCCAAGGGGGATGATATAATTCAAGTGTTGTACTCAACAGAACAGAGAGTTCAACTTCAAGACCCCAAACTGACTTGGATTAATGTCGGGCTTAGGCTTCCAGCTTTCATAATTTATAAATTTTTGAAATGGAAAAGGCATCTGGTTTTAGGGAGTTGTCAAAAATGTGAAACATTAATGGACAGTGGTGACTTTACAGCAATGCTAGTAAATTTGGAACACACTTTCTCTAATTATATCAACTGCCATTTGAGCAGCTAAGCCTGTAGACGTTCCAGAATAAAGGGGAGACAGTAATCCTCATGGTGCCTTTTTTCATAGCTTTAATCATCTTTATTGTGGCCTAATTACTGTGTACTACGTCCCATCACAATTATAGTTGCCTAGTTCTATAACTTAAACATTCTTCCCGCTAAGTCATAACTTACACCTTTTTTACATTGGATTATAAAGTTTTACTTACATGGACAAAGATCCTGCGGAGCATCATTTCAATTGTGTTAATGTTTTCCCATAGTAGTTATTTTAAGCAACTAGATATCTGACTTGAAAATAATTTGCTACACAGATATCAGGAACTGCGTTGGTTCTGGATGAAATCATCAACCATGTGCAATCTCTACAACGGCAAGTGGAGGTCAGACCCCCTAGACATTTTCTAAAATTATTTGAGACCATTGGAAGGCTAAGGTTGTCATTACCGGTACTGAATATAATAACTATGGATAAAGGTTACGTCTTGTCCTTTTTTTGGGAACCCTCAAAATTGACAGTTTGTATAGCTTCTACGAGATTCTGGAATATTTTGGTGGTACTAGTCCACTCATTGAAAACACAGAAATATTACTTACCTATAAGCCCTAAATCTTTAAGTAGTCCCAATCTTATTATTTTCTTCGAAGGAAATGAAAGTGAGTTTCATTCAATAGCAAGTCCTGCATTGTGAACCATTGCCGACTCCTAGAATTGTGCATTGCGTAGTTTAATGTAGATATATGAAGATATAAAATGACAGAAAATTTGCAGAAAACGTTTTCTTGAAACATCATTGTGTCTGACTGAATTTGCATGGCAACTGAACTGATACCGAAAGTGTAATGAATGGCAGAAGATTGGAAGGAATAAGGATTTTGGTATTGATGATGCAATTTAGTGAAGTTTAGGTTATCTAATATCGATATGATCTTCTGCTGATCGAGTCACTCTCTGATTTCAGTTCTTATCAATGAAATTGGCTGCGGTTAATCCAAGAATTGACTTCAACCTTGACAGCATATTGGCTGCAGAAGTAAGTAATAATTTATCTCACTTCCTCGATGACCTTTCTATTTTAGGAATACGGTTAATTGTTCCATGAAAATGAATGTCAGCTTGCTCTTCAGTTAACACACCCACACACAGATCCTTCTCTTCAGTTCCTGAATCTGACCTGATCATGAATACTCTATATAACTTTGTGATTAAAGTCATTGTGCCTTTATCCTTAAATTATGTTAGTTGATCCCGGAATTTAATTAATTTTACAGTAGTTGACAATTCTCCTTCGTTAACTCATAGGGTGCATCTCTCATGGATTGTAACTTCCCCAGCACGGTTGCCCCTTTGGTGTGGCCAGAAATCCCGGTCAATGGAAACAGACAGCAATATCAAGAACAGTGGCAAGTTGATGCATTCCACCAACCACTTTGGGGGAGAGAAGAAGGAAACCATAACTTTATCACTCCAGATAACTCTTTTTTGAGTTATGACTCGTCAGCAAATTCAGGTAGATCTTAGGCTCTTAGCTAAAGATTTAACTGCATACATGTCCATCTTAAAGGCACAACTCGCAAAATCCGCGTTGTTTCCTATTGCCATTGGCATTGGGCTAATACAAGAAATTGAAACTACCTGCTGTCTTCTATCTTCTTTTAAACCTATTAAATGAAACAATTTAACACCAAAGGTCTTAAAGATCGTTTGGAAGTTGCAATTAAATTTCAATAAATGAAATTTGGCGTTCCTGTCACATAAATTATTGTAGGAAGTTATAAATAGCTGGAAAGGGCTTAAGTCATAATCATGAAAAAATACAAGCGACGAGCAATTTATTTTTTAACTAAACATGCCGGAAACATATTGAAAAGGACATCTTTTAAAACTGAAAATTTATATTGTGATACAGCATCTCTGCACTCAAATCAGTTGAAGATGGAGCTCTGAAGGCGCATCGAAGTTGTATTAGTAGCTTGTAGAACAGTAGTGTATATACAAAATATAGAATTAGCAGTTAGCTGTGATTTGAGAAGCATCCAAATTCAGCAGGGTTTCCATGTCTTCTATTTGTGGGTCGGAAACCGGGATTTTCCTCAACCAGGAAGAAGAATTTGTATGCTATTCTTATTAAAAAAATATTGTTACTACTATGTATACTAACTATAGGAGTCATTCAATCCAATGCTTCATTTATGAGGGGATTGATTGATTCAGATTGTAAGACCATAGGGTGAACTGTTACTGAACTTTCTTGGGAGATTGTTGCTTTGTCTATTGACTGCTATTTAGATTATGGGTTCTCTCTGTAGAGGTGCGTGAAACAAGCTACTTTAATTTTGCATAACGTGTTGAATATTGTCTCCTGTTTCTGTCAAAATGAAGATTAAATGTCGTTATTTGTCGACCAGGGCTTGCTGCACCACATTTAATTTTGTCTTGCTCTTCGGTGCTTCCATTGTGCTGTCATTGATCCTTTGTGAGACTCTATTTCGTGGCGTTTCACTGTTTGAATGAAACAAGTATTCCAAATACATCCAATTTCGTGACAAATGTTTATGGTGATAAATTCAAGCAGCCTATGCAACGCAGTTTCATTCACGAAAAACTTAAAACTTTTTTGTAATAACACTACAATAGTATTGCAGAGGATTTAAACTAATAGTTTTGCGAATGAATTACACCCGAGTATGTTGAGTTACGAAGTTAAAACATTAGACTATGTTTTTTCCTTTTCACATACTATCTCGTGTTTGAAAATCTAATATATCATAAAATAAATTATAACAAAACACAATTATGTACAGAAGTATAATCAACTCAACGAACGTATCCAATTTTCTTCCTAAATGAATATGGATCTTGCATGTATCAAACCAAAGAATATCCGAATATGTGATCGAAAGGGCCGTTCACATGGGGGTTTGGAAGAAAGATTGTACGTTATGCTTCGAATTCGATTAAAATCCGGCTCATGGGGAGCTGTACCTGCCAGGGATTATATTCTTCTTTGTGCCATGTTTATCCCAAAAAGCCTGCAAATTAGACACTGAATTCTCACTCTCATGGTTCCAAGTCTCAGCTTCACATCAATTTCATTGCCCTAGAGTTAACAATAAATCCCTCTCCGTTCACTCTTCTCAATATTCCTTTCCTTCGTAATGTCCTACAACTAGGGGTGTTCATAAAGCCCGCGGCCTGGTATGCCCACCCGAGCTCGCGAAAAAATGGCCCTGCCCAGCCCGATAAATATAGGGCAGTGCTAGGCATCGGGCTGCAAAATGCAGCCCATGCTTTTTTTGGGCTGGGCACTGGGCAGGGGGTTGCCCTGCCCATGAGCATCCCTTTTTTATTTTTTTTTTTATTTTCTCCATAGATGCTACACTTAGAAGGAAGAATATGATAGTTACTGGTGACTAAAGGGTCATTTTAGAAATATAAGTAGTTAAGTACGTAAGTTGTATCTTTTAATATTTATAGATACATTAATTTTTTTAACTTTATTAATCATAATATGATTACATTACAAATTATAATTATTTATTTTATTTTTTTAGATACTTCATCATTGTCAACATTTGGAAAATTGATGTAAAGTTGTAATTATAAACTACTTAGACTTCAAGATTTTTTTATATGCAATGAATTTCAAGACTTTAATTATTATCTTTTTGTTACTTTATTTTTAGTGGATTATAGATATTATTTAACTCTTGAAGACATATGAATATGATATTATTTTAGAAGTTTATAATTGCTGATTTTTTCCACAACATGAGCATGGCGTCACAACTTGGGCCCGCCCAGCCCGCCCATGCCCAGCCCAAAATGGTTAGGGCTTTTATCGAGTAGGGCCGGGCATCGGGCTGCAAAATGCAGCCCATACTTTTTCTGGGCAGGACACCGGGCAGGGGGGTCGCTCTGCCCAGCCTATGAACACCCCTACCTACAACGTCTACACTCTTTTTCTGTCACCTCTGCCCTTCCTCTTCTATACTTCACACCCATCACCGGAAACTCCTATATCTCTATGTCCTGCTCCACCCTCTTTTCCTTATTCGCTATTTCATTCATGCGTGGATCTTTTTGAAGAAAGTCCACGCCGCTCTTATTGTCTCAGATGCATTGTTATCTAAATCCGTTGCTTCAAAGCTCATGAACTTGTGTGCTCGATTCCATGGTCTGGGAAGTGTCATTGGGATTATCAGAACTCTAAGGGAAGAGCCTAATGCAATGGTGTGGAATTTGGTCATTAAGACCCAAGTTGAGTTGGGACTCTTCCATACGGCCTCTTTATTGTACAAGCGGATGAGAGTAGCGGGTGTTCTCCCTGATGCATTTACTTTTCCTACAGTAAACTAGGCTTTATCTGCCATTCGAAGCGATGCTGTGTTTGCAAAAATGATTCACTGTCAAGCAATTCAAATGGGTTTGGATATGGATTTATATTTTTGCAATATCATGATTGATGTTTAGGTGAAATGCGGGAGCGTCAACTCTGCACGTAACTTGTTTGATGTTATTTCTCACAGAGATTTGGTTTCCTGGTCATCTTTAATTTCTGGTTATAGTCCCGAGAGACATGTTAGTATCGCCTCTGATTTTTTCGAAAAAATGAGGACGGAATTGGAGCTGAATTCTGTGACTCTACTTGTCATGTTGCGAGCATGTTGTGCTTCTAGGACTCTTGAGGGATGGAAGTCAAGTTCACGGGTATCCCATAAAGAGCGGGTTGTTAATGGGTGCTTCAGTGAAAAATGCTGTTTTGAGCATGTATGCTAACACAGGGAATACTGAATGCGTGGAAACTGTTTTCAGTGAGATTCACAGAAAGAACGTTGTTTCCTGGAACATTTTGATGTCCTTTCACGGAATGCAAGGAGATATCATGGAAGTAGCTCGTATTTTCAAAGAAATGCATAGTGGAGAAGAGTTTTCATGGAACATTCAGACTTTAACCCTAGTTTTATCAGCACTCGCCAAGTCAAAGTCTTTCTGAGGGTGAAAGCGTCCATTGCTTAGTTATAAAAACAGGATTATCCGAGTATAAAAACAAGATTATCCGATGATGTTTTGCTAACTTCTTTGCTCGATTTTAACGCATAATGTGGGAAATTGGAAAGATCTGTTGACTTGTTCGGAGAAAGTCAATATAAGAGTAACATTGCTTGGAGTGCTATGAGGTCAGGTTTTATTCAAAACGGTCATTTTATGGAGACAACAACGCTATTTCAGCAAATGCAAGCTACAGACCCTGATCCTGATCCTGTAATTTGGAGAAATCTAATTGATGCATACGCTAATCTCGGTGCTCTGAAATTAGGCAGAGGAGTTTATGGTTTCCTTATAAAGAACTTGTTTAATGGAATTGAGGAAGACATTGCACAACTGGAAAACTCCATTTTAAACATGTACGTAAAAAGCGGTAGCATTTCTTCAGCTAGAGCTTATTTTGATAGGCTACCGAGCAAAGGCGTCGTATCATGGACAACTATGATTGAGGGATTTGGGTCCCATGGTTTTGGCTATGAAGCACTCAACTATTTCGCGTTAATGATTGAACACAGAGTTCAGCCAAACTCTGTCACCTTCTTAAGCTTATTATCTGCTCCACTCTGGTCTTGTGAGTGAAGGCTCCAAAATTTATTGTTCCATGAAATGGGATTTTGGTATTGAACCAGCTTTGGATCACCAGACCTGCTTCGTGGATCTTTTGGGTCGAGATGGGTTGCTTAAAGAAGCCTTATCCATAATACTGAAAATGATTATTCTACCTTATAGCAGGATTTGGTGTGCTCTTCTAGCGGCTTCCAGAGTTTATGGGAACAAAAGGGTTGGGGAATATGCAGCACAAAGACTTCTGGAATTAGAACCTGATAACGCTGGTTATTATACTCTGTTGAGCAATGTCAAAGTAAGTGCCGGAAGATGGGATGAAGTTGAAGAACTAAGGAGAATTATGGGTGAGAAAAATCTCAAGAAGAAACCAGGCTGGCGCTGCATTGAAGTAAAAGGGGTCATGCAAGGATTCACCTCAGGGGATATATCTCATCCTAAAGCAGAGGATATTTATGAAACATTGAATAGTTTGTCAATTGCAACTCCTTATGTCTAAAAAACTTTTGATACATGTTATTTGATATATATCTCCTTATGAACTGTTACGGACACCCTCGACCCGAGTACTTACAGAAGTGAGATTTAAGGGCATTTGATTCTGATGAGGCATCCATTTATGTGTTCATCAGAAAAATGATGACACAAAAGGATATTACTATACGTGTCTGATTGATCTCTTATCATTTCACTCATCTTGTATTGTTCCTAGTGAATCATGCACATATCCCTTTGCAAATATAGATGTTAACCTTTAATCATGATGAAATAAAATTTGCCGTGTATATTTATTTTTACGAGTACAGAATATTCAAACTTTCAATTATGACGAAAAGTTTGGCCAAAAAATGATGAAATGGCCATCTTCTTTCGGTCTTTCCTTCTTCCCTAGATTGTCAAACTTCTTTTCTTTTTCTTTTTTCTTCTAGTACAAGAATTTTTTTGAAAGGAATTGAACTCACCTATAATATAAAGATAGAGCGAAATCTCCTTACTCTTACTCCTAGATTAAAGATAGAGCGAAATCTCCTTACTCCTAGATTCTCTTTTCTTGTCTTGTCTGTTGAGTTGAAAAGATTCAAGTAGAAAATGTCAAACAAACCTTTTTTTTTTTTTGGTTACAAAATGTCAAACAAACTCATCGGCAGACGATACTTGTTTTCCAGATTGGGCCTATTGGGCCTGATCCAACTACGTGGCCCGGTCGCAAACCAAACCTCAGGAAGAGAGGCAGCAAGAGAAGCAGAACAGAGTCAGTGAGGGAGAGTAGGGCCGCCAGCTATGCCTGCCCCTGCACCCTTAAGCAGCGCCTCTGTCATGCTCCGTCATCGGATTCTCCTCGGCCTCCGAAATCGTGGAGGCGGAGCCTTTGATCCCAGCCGCTGGACCACCCTCGGCCACGAGGAGCGCCCGAAGGGTTACCTCTTCAATCGTACCCCACCGCCCCCCGGTCAGTCCCGCAAATGGGAAGATTGGGAGCTTCCTTGCTACATTGCCAGTTTCATAACCATCGTGGTCCTTGGCGTTGGCCTTAACGCTAAGCCTGATATGACCATTGAAAGCTGGGCGCACGAGATGGCCCTCGAACGCCTCAAAATGGAGAACCTTGACCTCTCCAATTCTGGCTCCAGTGAATCGGACTAAACTCGATCTGCACAACAATAGATTCGATCCACTCCTTTTGTCGAGTTTCTTGTGTTTGGTTAATGGCGCTCCGAGTTTGATGGGTTCCCTTCTACGGTTGATATGTAGTTAAATAAGGCTATAAATATGGAATTTGGGCTCCTGGTGTAGTCTGATTACTGCATACATAGATGTTAATTCTGACTCTTTACATGTTAAGTTTTGAAGCTGCTTATAAGTATGTTCATTCAGAACGAGTGATATCATATGTATAGTTGCTATGATCTTGACCTCGCTGGTACTCAAACAAATTAAGAAACAGGATATATGAACCTAATATTACTGCAGAGTTGTTGAAGGATACAATTTACCCGAGAGGGAAAATTTCCCAAATAAATGTTTATTGTGATTCTATTGAAACAATCAACCTTGTTCTGAAGATCATAGGCCTTGTTATGGGTAATTGAATTGTCTCTTTAGAGCATGTTTTTAGATAAACTAACTGTTGCGCGAATTATTAGCATATCAGGATATCATCACAATTGAGATGCTAGGATCATCGATGACTTACCAAATTTTTGGCCCTTTGACTTGACATAGTTCTATTGTATCATGTATAATGTGTCTGTGAGATATTTATTAGATTATATAACTTATTTAGATATTAATTAGGATAATTAATAAATATTTTTTAGTGTGACCCGTAGTTATTTGGGTACAGTCTAAGGTAGGTTAGTAACTCAATTTATTTAAAGTTGATTTTCTGATGGTAAAAAACAACAATTTACAATTGAGATATATTGTGCGATTGTTTCCTGAGTCCAGAACGAGACTTATTTTCTCAGTTTCCTCTCGAAAGTTTTTCACTGGTGACAGCAGTTCATAAGTTGCCATCACTGTGTCTAATCACCAGTTAGAAGAACCTGTCGTTTATTTAATAGTATTTTCTTATTGACAGGTGTCTCTAATTGATTCTAGTTTTTCCCGGATCCAGATCAATAAAATTAATAGCAAGAGGTAATTTTAAATTTTCGCTATATCTTGTATTGATATATGTAATAATCTGAAGTAATTATTATGTGTTTAAGATATTTATTTTCTAAAAACATTGTAATTCGTGGCCTCATTGTTTCTTGTTTAGAGATGGGGGAGGAGGGGAATAGATAGATAGATCTAAATTGCAATTATATACAATGTTGAGGTAGATACGAGATGTCGGGGGCATGCACTGTGAAAGGAAGATTGGTCATAGTTTCCAGGAAAATGCAGAGCCGCCTCTCTTGGATTCTAAAAGGAATCCATTGGGAAACATGAAGATGTGGAAGATGGAGGCACAACCCACACGCTCGCCAAACTGGGCCTTCAATCCTGTTTCACTCAGCATGACCCCTCCACCTTGATATTATCCCTTCTATTTAAATCACCGGCTCATCAAATGTTTTCCAGAAAAGCCTATGCTTATCGTCTAAGATGAATCTCCGATCCTCCCAATCCTATCCTCAAATTTGGACGAACCTATATAATATATTTGGGGGGGAAAAGAAATAAAAATAAATGTAGTGTAAAATATAAACTGTGTGTCATATAAATAAGAAAGTGCAGAAAATGAGAATAGACAAAACTACATGGATCCAAAAAGGAGAGACGATACTAGATTGATTGGCAATTGAGGCCGCGTATCCATCTTATCTGCATAGGAAACCCAACAGTGGCTTTCATTCATGCATTTTTCCCGGAGGGGCCATATACTGATAAATTAAAAAAAAAAGATTTGGAGTTTTTATGAGATGTATAATCAGGTGCAATCAGTCCCACAGACGGTCAGCGTCACGCATCCCCTTGTCTGGCAATAATGAAGGGCCCCACCTCAGATGCTTGCTTTTTTCAATGGTGGGACCCGCATTACTCCGCCACACCTACTGAACGAATGAATTTTCTTTCAAGTGTGCCCCTGTCGCCTGTTTCTCATTTCACCCCTTCTATTCAGCAACCTTCCTTTTCATTTCTTTCCCTTCTTTCTTTCTTTCTTTTTTTTCATTTCCAAAACAATATATATACATATATAATATTCAAATACTGCTAGAGAGGACCCACTCTCCCACTGTCTTCCCCTTCCCCCTCGCATTTTCATTTTATTTCTTCCCAGTGCTCTATAAGAAATAAAATAGCTGATTCTCATTTATGTGGACATTATAGATGCTCACACGTTACTAGAATATCATTTAGTTGCCTTTTAGGGAACAATTTAAATATTTCATGTAAATGTGATGCATGGAGGATTTGTTCTACTTGTAACATAAAAGCGGCAGATCAGAGTTCAAATTCAACTCGTTTATTTCCTAAAATGGACCCTTTTGTCATACAATAATTGAGCGTGTGAGCGAGGACACCAGAATTGGAAACCTGACCACAAAATGAGAATGGTTTGTACTGGTAAAGAACCGAGGCCAAGTGGAACATATGAAGCATCCCGGGACAAGGACCACGCAACCTCAAATCCTAATTACGACTTAACCAACTCCTTCTTTTATTGTTATAAGCCCTTTTCGTTTAAAGTATCCATCCAATTTTAGCGCTTAAGCCTCTTGTTTAATTATAAGTCCACAATACCACCCCGATCCATAGTACATTACATTATGTAGATGCTTGGGTGCTTAAGATCGTTGCTCTAAAACCATGCTTTGTTAGTTGGATTAGTCCAAATGCGTTCTACTCCCTCGTACAGTAAGTTTCTACGTACTCGTATTCTTAATTCCGGGGCCTCATTTTGACAACGATCTCCTTAGAAACTCAAGCGTTCTCTCTCTCTCTCTCTCTCGAACTAATAACAAGACAAATTAGAGGGTTCATATGGTTATTCTAAAGAACCTTAAAAACAGCAAATTACAAATCATTGATATATTTGATTGAATCATCAAAATCAAATTCATTATAAATTAGCATATATACACCATGGATGGCATTAAAAAGACGCATCGAATTCCAAGCTTGGGCAACCGAGCTCATGATATATCAATGTTGGTCCACATGATGACCTCTGTGGCACATGAAGTGAGACGGGTGGGACAAGGGTGTGGTCAACTACAAGACCGTAAATTCAACAATCACATTATGGCAATTTAGGTATTCCGGAATAAGCTTACACATAACGCGTAGGATCACCGGCGATAGCCGGTTACTTTCCGCCACCGACGGCCTTTCCCGGTAAATTTCCCCGCCTTTCCTACTGCACCACGTCCCCGCCATCCCCTCACTCACCCTCACTCACCCTCACTCACCACTCTTCCGTTTTAAATGTCACGTTCGCGCACTCTTCTTCCTCCTCACAGCCTCGCATGCCATTGCTCGGCAACCACACTCGCACGCTTCTCTTATCAATCGAGACCAGAGAGAGAGACAGGCAGAGAAAAACACGAAGCTCAATGTGCGCGAGAGCAATTCTTCAAATCAAAGCAAATTTGCGAATCCCGAGGACTTTCTGCCATTATTAGCAGTTCTTGAAGACTGTGTATAGGGTGGCGGAAGCAGCGATAAAAGCTGTCTGTAAGTTCCATATGCTTTAAACCCTTCCCGCTCTGTTTATTACAACTTTTTAACTGTACTCTCTCGTTTCCGGGTTGTCTTTGTCCTTTCCGTCTTCGTCCTTTTTCTGTCCGTTTCACGTGATACGGCAAGAAACTCAGATTCAGATTTGAGTGTTGACTACACACCCCTTCCAAAGTTCGAGTTGTTCACCTGCCGTCGAGATTTCTATCATGATCAGAGGTAGCAGCTGGTATCTAGATCCTCTGCTCTTTTTACTCTGTTTCATCATTCATGCTTGATTCCCTGAATGCAATTTGTTCGAGTTCGATACGGTGGTGTCTCTGTTCTGGAATCGGTTGTTTCTCAGGTCGTGCTGGCTTTTCTTTAAGTTATGGAGTGCTTCGTTTGGGATTACTCTACCGTGTTACTCTCTTGCTAATATAGTTTCAATTAGCGCTCAATAACTCCCTGGGTTTTGTTTTGGTGAATGGTGACAGACTTCAGATCTAAAAAACACTGTCTTGCGGGTCTAGTAGAATTCCGACAACATATGCCGCTACAAGTCATCGCGACTGAAACTTGATTCTTGTTTTTGTTCGTAAGTGGAAAGGGATGTCATGTTTGCATTCGATTGAGTCGTAATTTATAAGTATCCATTCTCTGTTCTTATGCACGCGTTGCTCCATCAGGTTTCCATATAGACATCATACTCTGTTTCACTTGTTACCACGCAAGCTCTGTTTGTTTTTGTCGTTGCCTTATGGAAGCACTTGCTTTGTTACTGCTGAATGAAAAATTCATCGATAGTGTTGCCGCATGTCCCGATTCACCTATTTGTTTATCAAACAATATTGCCTCAGGCAAAGGCACGAGCTTGAGGACAAAATTGCTGACACAATAGTAATAATGATTAGTTGGTTCTTAAATTATTGTAATCTCTTGTTAATAGAATTTTGATTGGAGGGTTTATTTTTTTGTTGGTTTTCTCGACTTGCGCAGTTCTTTCTCCTTGATCCAGTTGAGAGCATTCGAAGCATTCAGATTTTCCCTGATAAATAGATCCACCAATGCATGATTCTTTTGCCGATATTTTTTTGCATTTCGTTGTGAGCCCCCATGCTTTCTCTGCCCTCTTTTAAGCCGTCGATGATAGAGAACAACGCATCTGAACAATCTATGTGGACCATTTTATTCCTTTCTGTAATTTACTTACAAGCTCGTCTTTTACATATCGTTATTTTGTTTTCGTAAGTTACATGAGATCTCGTTTATTGCAATTTTCCCCGAAATTCAATCCGATGTTCCTTAACTTTCTTCAAACTGTATGCCGTTCGAACTTCCTAGCGCTTGTTCTGGTTTCTTACATTGGTTTGCACTTTTCACTGCATCCTCCGGCACATTAAGAATGCATGTTTAGATAGTCATTATTTTGAAATACATTGCTTCATTTGTTTCCGTGCCTGATGTTGTAACTCGATGTATGTTCAGTTGCTTGTCCCATTCTTCTGGCCAACTAAATAATTGCCCGTGTCTTTCTACTTCAACCTGCCTCTGTATTGTTTTCCCTTTTGCAATTTCTGCCATTTATTTTGGCATGACATCAATATTTTTAGCCAATTCTTCATCATAGAACTGGTTCTTTGAGCCTCTAGCTCGTCTAGAAGAATTGATGAAGACATTCTATGCGCAGGTAGACCTGACTGGTTCTTCAATATCCGGAAAAAGCAGCTGAAAAGAGTGTCTCTCTGTAGTGTACTTTAATGGTCGTGCAAACACCATCGTAGGAATTGGGAAGTAAGTAAACTTAAATATTTCACGAATCGGGAATTTCCTTCTTATCTTCGGGCTTTGCTAAGATTAGTTAATGCTGTATTTTTTTCGTTGTCACAGCTTCTTTATTTGATTTATGTTGGAAGAGATCTGAAAGCATGAAAGAGATTGACAAAAGAAAGGCCCCAAGGAATAGTCAGGCAAAGAGTTCTAGAAGAACTGAAAGGAGAGAGAATAAAGTGCGCCAAGATAATTCATCTAAAAGTGAGAATATAAAAGAAACTGAATCAAAGATTAAGCGAACAGTAAATAATTTTGTAAGTGATTCAAACAAGGCCTTAGAGCCCTCTGAAACTTACGAAAGCTTGGTTATACATTATGTAGATGATGTTAACAGGTCTGAGGAGGTCCCTGTCAAGATGAAAGATAATGAAATGGTTTCCAAAGAAAACAAGAATGATGTAGTTGATGATTCTAGTGATATGGAGAAAGAGCAAAGGGAACGGAATGAAGAGGTTTCGGATACTGATACAGTAAAGGATTCGGTATCATCCCAGGGAGATTCTGTCATAGTTGAGGATGAAAAAGTAGAAAGAATTTCAAGAGATCCTAAAACTAAGGTAAAAGTGATTTCCTTGGAAGTTAAAAGCAGGTCAAGGGAGAGAACTAATCGAAGGGCAAATGCAGTGCAGATGAAGGTATCAAGTAATAGCAATCAGAAAAAATCTGGAAATTCAAATAGAGGGCCTTCTGGAGTTACCAACAAAAATAACTCCTTAAACGATAAGACTGCAAAATTTCCTGCAAAACATTTGTCAGAATCTTCTGATGGAGTTGATGAAAAGCCTTTTAAGGAGATCAAGGAACTTGATGTCCTGGATGGAACCTCAAATGGTACTCAGAGTTTAGCAAGTGAAGATGAAAGCGATGAGAAAGCTGAAGCTCAAGAAAATGGTGAACATGAGGAGGGGGCAGCTTTGGGATCAAAAATTGAGGAAATGGAGTTCAGAATTGAAAAACTTGAGGAAGAGCTGAGAGAAGTTGCTGCTCTTGAAATATCACTTTATTCTGTTGTACCAGAGCATGGAAGCTCAGCGCACAAGGTGCACACACCTGCTCGGCGTCTTTCTAGACTCTACATTCATGCTTGTAAGCATTGGACCCAAGACAGGCGAGCCACAATTGCTAGGAATACTGTTTGTGGCCTTGTTTTGGTCGCCAAGTCTTGTGGTAATGATGTTTCAAGGTACATAGTTTATCAAAATTGTCATGTACCTCTATTGACTGTGCACACCAAACAATGACTCTTCTGCTCTTGATGTGTTATTTAGGTTAAGTTTCTGGTTGTCAAATACCATTGTACTGAGAGAAATAATTGCACAAGCATTTGTGAATACATGTCAGTCGAGTCCCCTTAGGCGGCTGGCTGAGTCAAATGGGAAGCATACTGCACCGAAATGGAAAGGTAACTCCAGTTGTAAACATGGGAATGGCCTTTTGCAGTTTGCCGAAGATTGGCAGGATACAGGAACCTTCACATCTGCATTAGAAAAAGTAGAATACTGGGTGTTCTCTCGGATAGTGGAGTCAGTGTGGTGGCAGGTATAACTCTTGTCCCTTCGGTTATGCTATATGCTAAGATCATGGCTGAACCATATTCTCTCATATATCAAAAAATCATTTCATGTGTCATGGAAAGCCATGTAAAGTTGATCTGTGGTCTCATTGTGCTCTGTAAGCTGAAACATGTTGTATTTTCAGGCTTTGACTCCATACATGCAGCCTCCAGTTGGGGATTCCTCTGCAAATAGATCCACTGCGAGGTTGTTGGGACCTTCCTTGGGTGATCTGAAGCTGGGAAGCTTTTCCATCCATCTTTGGAGAAATGCTTTTCAAGATGCTTTTCAACGACTTTGTCCTGTTCGAGCAGCAGGGCATGAGTGTGGTTGTTTGCCTGTATTGGCTAGAATGGTGTGTTTTCGTTATTACTTTCTCTTTATTGTTTCTCGGAACTGATTTAAATTTCCCTCCCAAAGGTTTTTATTAATCCTTATCCTTGACTTTAAATTCTTTTTCCAGGTAATGGAACAATGCATAGGCAGACTAGATGTTGCAATGTTCAACGCTATACTGCGGGAGTCGGTCCATGAGATTCCAACCGATCCCGTATCAGACCCTATCGTGGATTCAAGGGTTCTTCCAATTCCAGCAGGAGACTTAAGCTTTGGTTCCGGTGCACAACTTAAAAATTCTGTACGTTCCTTTTTCTTGCTACTTCTTGTTTCCATATATTATCTAAACATTGTCTTGAATCATAGTGGGAAATTATGAGAGAGAACAAATTTTGGGGGGGCTCATAGTAATATTCCTAGTTGATATATATAACTATTCTTTATATCAACTATAAAATTTATTCACAAGTCATGAAGATATGAGGAAGAGCTAATTGAAATGCAGGTAGGAAATTGGTCTAGATGGCTTACTGATATGTTTGGGATGGATGCTGAAGACCGTGCCCCTGAAGATGAGGAGAAGTGTGATGACGACAGGCGGGTTGGAGATGGTGAACCTCAATCTTTTACTCTCCTGAACGACTTGAGTGACCTCCTCATGCTCCCAAAAGACATGCTTATGGACAGACATGTCATACAAGAGGTTAATCCAATGAACTAATCCTACTGTTCATACAAGGACATTACCTTAGCCTTTTCTTTTGTTCGCTACCTTGCTTCCCTCCCTTGATTATATTGGTGCCACACAGGTGTGTCCATCTATAAGTCTTCCATTGGTTAAACGAATACTCTGCAACTTCACTCCGGACGAGTTCTGTCCAGACCCTGTTCCCGGTGCCGTGTTAGAGGCGCTGAATGCCGAGGTATGATCCGCGCTTCTTGCCTATTTAGGCCATGTTTCATATACCATTGTTTTACTTGCATTGTCGAAGTTGTTGAATATATTATTTAATTTGGTGGGTTAGTGTATTGCGCAGAGAAGATTATCAGGAGACTCAATCATAAGTTTCCCATATGCTGCGGCACCAGTTGTGTATAGCCCTCCTTCCTCAGCTAATGTGGCGGAGAAAATTGGAGACGCCGGAGGCAAGTTGTCTCAGTTGTCGAGAAATGCGTCAGCTGTTCAGAGGAGAGGGTATACGAGTGATGAGGAATTGGAGCAACTGGAATCTCCTATTGCATCCATCATTGATAAGCTGCCTTCATTTCCAGCAGTTCCTGGAGAAGACGGGCCCAGTGAACAAAACACTAACACCAGCACCAATGCGAGATATCAGCTCCTTCGTCAAGTCTGGTCCATGTGAAATGTGTAGAAAAGATATAGGAAAAAACGAAACGAAAAAGAATAGAAAGATTCGAAATGATCGAAAATCTCGAGTAATAATAATCCGACTCAGGCCGGTATATATGATCGGGTAGAGTAGCATTGAATCATTTGTACTGTTTACTAAAAGTCTGCTATGAAAAAACGGCACCTAGTTGGGATTCAAGGAAGTTTGAAGAACGATGTAAGATGAGGGGCATTATTTGTAGCTTTTTTTTAAATATAGACTTTATAATTTATATTAAATTGATGTACTTCAATTATTCGTGTAATGCAGGGAATGGACATTAAATTTCTTGACAATATACTTATCTTTCTAATATTTAAAATATATTAAAATTTGTGAGGGGATATTGGAGTTTTAAAAACAAAATTGTACAGGTGTGAAAAATCGAGAAAGAAGAGAGAATAAAAAAATTGCACTGATATTAGAGGAATTATATGGTATTCTTGATCTTGATTTACCAATGTACTGATGAATTGTTTTTAACTGCTCATAGACTTTTTAATACGCAAGAGTAATTATTTGCATGAAAAGCGTAATTAATGTTATAATCGAGTATGAATTATGAGTCCCGCGGATCATGGGCAAGATTAGGGGTTGTCGTTGCTCCTAAGACAATCCGCAAGACAAAAGGCGAAGTGTAATACAAGTTGATTAGACATCACTTGGCCATAATTGATGAGAAACAACATCGTTATACTTCTTTAAGCCTCAAATTATCCTATGCTAATGCTACCTTCGATCTTGTTATATTAAAATCATTTCGATTCTACCCAACGTAGCTTCTTTTCAAGGAATCCAGGCGCAAAGTCCATTCGACCAAGTTCAATTGACAGGCTGGCTTCCATATTTCAACGAACATATCAACAATAAACTAATACATATTTAATAGACGCAACCTCGAAAAGTTGTATGAAAAAAATATCTAGTTTCGAAGAAATATCAGTCCGGATTGTGCTAAAACATTGCGTTGACTTCAAAGCCCAGCAATTTTCCCTTTTTTAAAAAAAAAAAAAAAAAGCGAGACGGTGACGCTGACCGCTAATATAAATTCTCACTTATCGGTTGAATTGAATTTTTTTCCCAACGTCATAAAATGGACGAGATTTGTCTTCATGCTCTGTTTTTTCTTTACCCTCTATACTCACAAATTGTCCTCGTCTCCCTCAACCTTCGTCTGCAACAACTTCATCGTGAATACCTGCCATGCAAGTCGGTGATGTCTGACAAATGACAATCATTGACATTCGACATGGGAAACATGTCGTGTATATATCTGTGGTCAGAACCCTAAAACAGAACCCGATACAAAACACGAATATCGTCACCTTAACATTCTGTCACGGCAAATCATCATCAGATATAAAAAGCAGATTACAAATATAAAACTGCATTTACATACAAAAGATTCAACGGAAAAAAATGGACCCTCAGGGTTACGAGTTCATATTGGAATCGAGGGTTCCTCATTCGAATCCTGAGAATTTGCAGCGATGGTTTGTGACTCAAGGGACTGAAGAGCTCGTACAACTTCAACCATCGATGGTCTTTTTCCTGGCACCACGGAAGTGCAACGAAGAGCGGTTTCCAGGGCTCCAATCATTTCTTGCTGATTGGAATGTGATATTTTGGGATCAAGTACTTGATGCACCCCATCAGTGATGTTCACTCTCCTTCGAACCCACTTCACTATGTCAAGAGACTCTGTTGATACTGCTTGCTCTGCTTGCTTCCCAGTCACAAGCTCTAGCAATATAACACCATAGCTGTATATGTCCAATTCTTCAGTTGCTTTCTTACTGTACCCATATTCTGCAATAAACAATCACCCCTTTTAGAAAGTTCATATCTTTATGATCTAAACATTTAGTTTATCTTCCAAAACTAACCAATTTTATAAGAAATTAATAAGGACTTTTTAGCGTAAGTTGTCATACCTGGAGCATTATAGCAGGAAGATGCTGCTTCAGAAGCAACAGTTGACTGAAATGCGGCTTCTCCCACAATTCGATCAAGTGCAAAATCTGTGAGTTTTGGCTCAAAGTTTGCATCCAGAAGAATGTTCCTGGACTTGACGTTTCTGTGAAGCAAGTGAGGAACATAGTCATTGTGAAGATAGGCCAGCGCTTGAGCGACCCTGATGGCAATCCTCAATCTTGCCTCCCACTCCAACTCAAAATCCTCACGGGAAATCAAGTCCCCTAAGCTTCCTTCTTGCAAGTACTCATAAATGAGAAAGATTGACTCATCAGAATGGCAAAACCCCAGGATTTTTACAACATTCTTATGCCTAATCTTAGCCAATGTCTTGACCTCAGCTTTCAGACTTTTTGACGTCTGGTTCCCAAAATTCACTAGCTTCTTTACAGCCACTTGTTCACCGCTGGGTAAACTCACAACATAAACTTTGCCAAACACCCCACCATTTCCAATCAAGCTTTTCTCATCCATTCCTATAAGCAGATCTTGCTCAGTAATTCTAAGAGGATAGAAGAACACTGAGCGCCAAACTCCTATTTGATTCCTCTTGCTAGACTTCCTATACAAAATAAATCCACCAACAAACATCGCAGTTCCTATAACGAAAGCTACAGAGATAAGAGCACATGCTAGGGCAGTGAGACCCCCGGAATGGTGTCTTTGAGGGTCATCAGAGCAGGAAGTGGGTAATCCAGGGCCACAAAGTTCAGGGTTTCCTTCCAAAAATGAGGCAGGGAGACCAGAAATCAAGGAGTAAGGTACCTTACCAGATAGCTGATTGAAGGACACATTGAAAAGAGCAAGCTTTAAATTTTGAAGTCCTAGTGGGATTGAACCAGTGAGATTGTTAGCTGAAAGATCAAGATAAGTTAGCACTGGCAACTCAGCAAGGGAGGGAGGGATTTGTCCGGTGAGACTATTGTCTGCTAAAGACAATGAAACAAGCTTCCTGCATTTTTTCAGCTCTGGGATTTGACCAGAAAGGGAATTGTGAGAGAGATTCACAATACTCATAACAGGGGAATCACAAAAGTTTACAGGAAGTTCTCCATAGAAACGATTGAGAGACGCAGAGAATCTGTATAAGCTCTTGACCAGCCCAAGACTCTGAGGAATTTTCCCGGCAAAGCTGTTATTGTCAAGCTGAACTTGCTCCAACTGAACAGCTCCCGATATGGATTCAGGTATCTGTCCTGAGAATCTGTTGTTTTCAGCTCTAACGAGCTTAACTTTACGTAATGACCATAATGAATAAGGGAAGTTTCCAGTTAACTCGTTGTTCTGAACTTGAAATCTCTCAAGATTCTTACATTCACCAATGGTGTTGGCTATTGGACCACCGAAAATATTTGTATGGAGACTGAGATTTATGAGACCTTTTGCATTACAAATGCCATTTGGAAATGACCCCGAAAGCTTGTTCTGTGAAACATCAAAAGACACCAGGTTCTTGAGAGAAGACACCAGACCCTGAGGAATCTCACCGGTTAGATTGTTCTGAGAGAGGTCTAAATGAGTCAAGCTACGCAGGTTCGCAAAAGAATCCGGAATTTCACCGTGAAAACCAGAACTTTGCAATAGAAGTTGCTTGAGACTCCCAAGTTCGCCTATGTCCTCAGGAATCTCACTTTCCAAGTATGGATTTTCAGACAAGTCAAGAACGGCAAGCCTGGTTAAATTCATGAAGATAGCTGGTACATCACCTGATAGTAGGTTACTTCCCATGCTAAGGACCTCGAGGTTCTTGAGGGAGCCCAAGCTTTCTGGGATATCTCCTTCTATGTGATTTCTGCTGAAATCGAGCACTCTCAATGAACCAAACTGAGAAATCTGCATTGGGATGGTTCCCCATATGAGATTATTACTGAGATTCAAAGTCTCTAACGAAATACACTGAGAAAGATGAAGAGGGATGGGCTGGTTGAATATATTATCAGCAAGATTGAGGTATGACAGATTTGGGAGATCACATATCGAAGATGAGAGGTCCCCAGAAAGGTTCAAGTTCTGAAGGTTAATGGAAGTGAGAGAGAGAGGAGAGGCGGTGGAGCAGGCGATTCCAGTCCAGTTACAGTAGTGAGTGGAAGAAGTATTGGACCAGCTTGACAGAGCCTTCCTAGAGTCTTCAATGGAGGCCTTGAAGGAGAGAAGGATATCCGCCTCTGACGAAGAAGATGAAGAACCAAGATTGAAGGTTGAGAGGGTCACAGAGAGAAGGAACAGGTATGTACAGAGCGTAGCCATGAGCTAGGTGTGTGGAATCAAGAGGGCTTGCTTTGTGTTGTTTTCAACGCTTTCCTCGTAATATAGCAGACCGAGTTGAGTGTGACTGAGTTGATATTAATGAACGTCGATGATGGACCTAGAGGAAAAGAGGGTTTACGTGCGATAACTCATCATAGCTTGAGGGAATTTAGTCATGTAAAAAAAAAACAAATCAAAAACTGTTTTTTTTTTTTTTTTTAAAATCTGTCATATTTCGCCTATGTTTTTGACCTTTTTGCCAGACAGTACAAGCATTGATGCTTGCCTGCCGAATTTCTTCTCTGCATTTCTAGTTTACTACCCACCAATGCTTTTATTGTTTTTGGCTGTGGTTTTCACTTTAATAGTATATTTATCAATAATTACCTCACCAAATCTCTCCAAAAAGAGTAGCCAACACAGAATCCATCAATCCATTGACCCCAGGAGAGAAGAAAATCGAGGAAATGAGTTTTTCAACGCTGAAAATAGAATCCTAAGAAGATTAAAAAAAACCGAGCATATGGTTCACTCGGGATTTGACATTCCACCGTCCAAACAGAGACCTTATTAAGGAGGGAAATAAATTCAATGTACCCTCAACGCATTGAATTGAAGATTGATGATGTTTGGCATGTTTTGTGATTGTATTGTGCTCGGAGACCCCAAAATCCATGGCTAAGGTCAGTCACATGGCCATTTTGTCAACTTATGTCCTGAGATGGGCTCTTCCTCATTGACTGTCAGAAATCAGACGGCTCGCATCTGCCAAAATTTCCCCTTAAAGGATTATTTAATTAATTAATATATCTACTCAAGAATATGTGGATTAAAAATTTAAGAGCGGTGTTTCTCACTCATCAGATGCGCCATGATTTTATACTCGATGAACTCAACTTGTCGAATTCCGATGCCCAGTCCCGATTAAATAATTTGAATTTATACTGTTCTTACCAAACAGTTTAATCTGTTAATCAGTTGAGCATAACGAGAGCTACATAAAGGGGTGACTCGAATGTCTTCCCCTACCCCCCCCCCCTCTTTTCGCATTAAAATATCTATAAGATGACATTGTTTAATGCTGAAGAATCCGGAGACACATATCTGCTCTTTTGGAAATTATAATCCCAAATATATTAAAATAATTAAATAAATGGGTATGTTTTACCTGCTCCGTTTCTTTACGTAATTGATTCCTTTCTTTTTGTTTCCACTCTATTATATAATTCTGCCCAACTAAATATCCACTGAGAACAATTATAAAAGACAAAAAGTGAAACGTATAAATAGTAGTAACCTGCAAATAATTATATATCTGAAATATATTTTTTAAAAATTTTAAATTGTAATGGTTGGTTGATTAACTCTTAAGATGTGGTGGTAATTTCTTCCATTTATGATCAAGATAATGAAAACAAGAGTGGGTAAAATAGAAGAATAATCTTAATACTTTTGAATATTTTTAAGGAATCTAAGCGGAAAAGGTGCAAGGAGATTGTAAACGGAGGGTGAGTGACACAGTGGAAAGAGGAATGGAAAGCAGGGAAAGGTGAGAGCATAAGCATCTCGTGAGCAAGTTTGATAAAACGACAATCGTATTACGCGACAAAACTCCACTTCGCTCGTGCCCATGCCCAACACCTTTTTTGGAACTACCCGTATCCCTAAGAATAATACTAAAATACTCACACTTTATTATAATCATTAATCATTAATATAATGATAATAATAATAACGGTGATATGAGCTTCATTTATTAATCATTAGCACCAAATGTGAATGAATGGCTTCGGTCACAAGTGAGAGAGCTCTAGATGAGCATCAGCATAGCAGAAGCAGCAACAATAATGGAAACTTGGAAATGTCCCTTGCACATACAATACAATCGTCACTGACTCGTACATATTATTATTATTCACTGTGCTTATGGACCACATTTCATTTATCATTTTCTGTTTCTTCTCCAAAATTTCACCACTGAATTCTAATTCTCTGCTCCTTGTTGTAGTAAGATAAGTAATCTTGTTTTGAAGTCAAATAGTTTTGTGCCCATGATACTCCATACGGTGGATATGAATACACAAATAGCGATTAGCTTTGTTGGCAGAAGAGGTTATGACACCTAAAAAAGTTATTGGAACGCAACAGAGGGGAACAAGATTTCAGTTTTTTGGCCAGAAAAGTGAAGCTAGATTCAAATCATAACCTTTCCGGCTGGATTTCTATCAACTTCAACTGTACAACGTCACGAGGCTCGTTTCCCTTTTCATTTTCAGAACTTCCCATCCGAACACGTGCCTCACAAACAACGCCTTTATTTTTTTCCTCTATGAATCTTCGGGGATAATTACCGTGGATGAGAGCGGGTTCTTGAATGGGATTATGGGAGGATTTTCTACAAAGTTGACTTTATTTACGTACCATTTGACCTTTAGCTGTAAAGATGTAAAGAAGATGTGAAGGGCCACAATTATTATTGCTGCCACTGGAGAAAGGGTGAAAATGAAAATCCAGATGGAAAAAGATCTAAAGACCTGCATCGTCTGAAATCTTTTAGATTCTTCTGGTAGAGAACAGTGACTGAGCGCTCTGAAGTCTGAATCACCCCAAAACAGGAACGAATGAGACAGCAAGTGAAGCGATTCTAAGCATGATTAACAATAATTGGGTGGGTTTGGTACTATTTGATTTGAAACGTACTCGTCACGAAGGAATGAGGAGTAATTAATTAGATGGAAGATATGCCATGTTGCTGCATGATCCCTAGTACTAAACTGTGAGCCATAATCAGTCAGGACAGGACCAAACAAGAAAGTCAGACCCCGTTTGTTTAATCCTGTGAATAAATAAATATGTTTAAGGTAATAGTGAATAGTGCAGAAGGAGGAGTAGAAAAAAGTACTGAGAGAGGAAAAGAATATATTGGTTAGCTGTATGCAATGAGACAAAGCTTGATGGCTCATCGATCATGGCGGTCAAAGGCATCAAGCGATGCGTGCGCTTTGGAGAATCATGATTTTCAATGCCACCGACTGATAAAGGCGTCTTTATCACTTAGATTATGCTTTTATCCTTTTTTTTAAAATAAAAAGCTTGGGGATGAAATTTTGCTAGATGCTGTTGAAGATAAGAGGGTATATTTGGCGAGTGATTAAATTTTAGGACAAGAGTGTGAGGGAATGATGCGGTTTTGGCACATTTCAGAGAGTCCATTGGGGAAAATCTGAAGGAGGCATATTCCAATACTTTCAAGAGTCAACTCTATAATGAGCAAAAAGGTCAAATTTTGGAGCATCCAGGAGGAAAAGAGATGCCAAGGACAGTCTCAGCGTTATTTTATTTATATAACGGAAGACAATAATTTATAAAGAAAGTAGTAGCATTTTGAATAGGTTGGGATTTAGATTTGGGAGAGTAGAAACAAAGAGCGGGCATGTCTGTGCTGCTCTCTTTGTTAGCAAAAATATTGGGCTACAGTCAGAATCACAGGTTGGATATGAGAAGCCCCGTAAAGAGGGCGACACCTTTTTGTCTTCCAATACATAAACGGGACACAAGATCATGGGTTTGAGGAAAGGGGCAAGCTTATTGTCAAACATCACTTATTACTCTGAAGGAAACACATGAGGAGTAGGGACCCTAATAATAATAATACTCATTCTCATGGCTTTCGCTTCATCAATTGTAGTTCTTTCTGGGGACGGTGGAGGGGTGAGGTCGTTTCAGCTTCAAGTTGCTAGGCTGGCCCATATTTAAAAAGCACTGGGATTAGGATGCAAATAAGCAGACTAAAACAAACTAGCTTTAGCCCTTTCGAACTCATTCTCCTATCGTCATCGAAGAAGCCAAGTTGAGAATAAGGGGATAGGATTAAAACTCGTATCCCCATCGGGGACGTTAATAATGAACATCTTTTAAGAATAGAACCACATGTGCCGCCATCAATCACAATTTCATTTTGGGCAACAAAGAAGCCATGTCTGCACTCACCTATTTTGAGAGCTTGGGTTTTATAAGGATGCGATTCTCTAATCAAGAAATGAGAGATGCGGTTGCTCGGGTTTTAAACAACGGCTAAAATTACGTTTGTACATTGGAAACAAAGACGTCTACGCCTTACTGCATAACAATTTCGACCATTTAAGTGCACAATTAAGAAAACATTCAACCGCGTGTGCCACGGCGTTCTTTGTTTCGTCCCCTTGTTACATAAAACAGGTAATGACCGCCCCTCAGAGGTGCGAACGCTACAGAAAAGAAAACTCGAAGTAACAACTTTGAGGCAACGGCTCGGAGACAATCAAATCATTCGTGTTCTGATATACCCTAATGATAAATTAAGGGCTATTGCAACAACGTTATAAGAAGAATCAGATCACCATAACCAAAAACAATGAGAACAATAGCCCACAGGTAGTCAAATCAAGGCAATGAACCATAACAATCAAGTTATTGTTGTCATTTTCTAATCCCACGTCACGCAATGATATGAGCCCCTCAGGTATCGTTTGTTAAATCAATATCTCTAACACAAGATTCTCCAGCTCATCGTATCTCTGATTTCATACCTGCATATCTTAAAGGCTTCTCAAATCTCAATCCTTAAGAATTTTAGAATTTCACGCATTAAACGCTAATAGATACCTTCAGTCTTAAATAAAAAAACACATGCTGCTCAATGGAAACTCCATAGCTTGGACTGAAAAAGGTACGGTCCACCCACAAGGAGGAAACGAATAAAACAGTAGCCAATTACCTATCAGCATGTTATTAACCGACGAAAATATATGATAACCCAGAAAAGAAATGCGGACCATAGGTGCCCCCCTTCAGCCAGATTTTCCTCATAAAACACCCCCTCAGCTTTTAAAAGGCCACTAGTATTAAATCCATAATATTGTTAGAAGGCCAAAACTATCAAATTAAACAAAAGCATCCTCCCCAACAGCCAACTGAATGGATTTTATATCTGAACTCAGAACCTTAACATACAACGAATACAGGGACAACAGTTATGAGTGAAATTTAACATCCCTTACCAATGAAGAAATAACACTGAAACTCTAAATCAACGTACTGAGATTCAACTATGCAACATGCAATCAGATTAAATAAGACACGTCATTAAATATTTAAAGAAATACCTAAGGGTTATATGAGGCAGACTAAAGACAACGATCCCTTGCTAAACCAAAACTAAAAAATTTGAAAGCCAGAAATGTCAACGGAGATATAAAGTGAGAAATATTCATTAAAACCAAAAGACAGAGTCCAACCAACCGCCTCCAACTTTGGAAGAACGCATAATAGCGCATAGTAGGGTAAATAAGTATTATTTAGACAGCCTCAAAGTTAAAACCACATACATAGATACGTAATAAATAACATTCATGAACCAGAACAATGCAAGACAGACGAGGAAATCCATTTACAGAATGACCCATCAATGTCCTTCAACTAGCACAAACATTCAAACAGCAGCTAACGAGTGAATCTTTGTCAATCGACACATAATGCAGATATTCCCTAATGAGGTCCTTGTTGTCATGAATTAATCATTAAAATTACTACAGGACCACTGAAAAGCCATGAAGCCAACATATATGAAGGCATGTTGATAAAAGGGAAGCATCAAGCTTCATCCATTCAACTTCGATTTAGTGCGTCCCTAGATTTTGTCAAGCTTTTCTGCTTTAACAACAGGGTTGGCTTTAACTATAGCATCCTGACCAACTGTCCGATAATCAAAAGGGCAATTGTGTTTGTCGGAATAGCGATGCAATGCACAGAAAATGTTCCCACATTTGCAGCTAAAACCAGTTAACCCAACACGCTTCCGGCAAGTCGTACATCTACTGGGACCAGTCTTGACTTTCATCTCTAAGCTCTCACTAGAGGATGAATCCTGACCAATTTCTGTGTGTATTGTCTTGACCTCCACAGTTCCAATTTGTACATCAGTAGAACACATAGTCGTAGCCTCTTTCCCACTGCTGCTGCTAGAGCTGCCATTCACAATGTTTTCAACTGATGATGCTGCAAGTTTTGCCTGATCCTGCTTCAATAGCATGTCCTTGTAACATTTGGAGCACATATTCATGGTAGCAGCTCTGCCAAAAAAGCCACAATTGTTGATACAAAGAATAGTGCGATCTGGTGCCTGGCATCCTGTCTCATCATGAGACTCCATTATTTTTTTGACCACCTGCAAATAAAGCACCTCACCATATCGTTGGCCAAAAACGACATTCGATTTTAAGAATTACAAAACTGTAAAATTGCGCGCGCGCTAATGAACTCAACAATCAAGCAATATTTGCTCATAATTTAAACAAGCAAACAAAACCTATCAATCAAGATAACCAAGCCTCTGTAGAAGAGTTCCATAAGCGAAGTATACAGCCAGGTTGGCAGAAATTTCCAACCGAATAAGGTAAGTGAGAAAAACCCATCCACAACTTCGTCTTATGTCGTTATAGGGTATACCGGAGAACCGAGATCAAGAGCCAGAATAAGGAAATCCGAAATAACAACTCGTCCAAAATGATAAACTGGGAAAGAGGGGGATTCCACCAGTAATCCAATCAATCAGTAGACAAAAATAGGCATAAACTACCCAAAGGTAGCGAGCAGTCAATCAGGAAAAAGGTAAAAATCAATAGAAACATGAAACTCGCACCAGTCTACAAGGCTTCAACGATCCACACACTCATACAAGATAATCAAGTCTCGAACAACTAGCAGAAGAATAAGAAGGGATATTTGATAAAACGCCACAAAATAAACGATCATATACCTATAAGGGCGAATGAAAATAGTCGTAGAAATCGAACACCAGAGACACCAGACCCGCGTGAAACGCAGCAACAGAGGGCAGAGGCCCCGGAGCCAGAAAAGTAGAAAAAATGTAGGAGGGTCGGCACTCCCAGTTTTGAATCAACTCTTATCTGCCAGGTGCATAGTCGGTGATTATTGATAAAATGCCCCTCTAATTCCTATTAATTACCGATTTGCCGTCTCTTCTTTTTTCTTTTAATATTTCGCCCATATTGCTTAATAAGAAATTTCTCAAATCTTTTAGCGCTTTGGCGTGTGTAGGGAAAATTTCTGTGAGTTAAATTTTAAAAAACTGAAGGAGTGGGGTTAAAAAATTTTAATTAATTTTTTTATTTTATATATTTTTTATTAAAATTTTATAAACCTATTTTTTTAATTTTAAAGTTAACTCATAAATTTTCTCTCTCCTCTCCTCTTTTCTAAATCTCTCACACTAAATAACCCCTTAATGACCCGTAATTTTTGGGTAAAATATACTAATTGTTTGTGTACTTTATTTTAATTATAGAGGCATTAATTCCATTTTAAAAACTTATACAGACTTATTTAAAATTAAAATTATATTACACATGTCACCCTCTTACTTTTTTAGATTATATTTTCATCCACTATAACTATAAAAATTATAAGACTAGAGTATCTGTTAAAATTTTAAAAATCAGATAATCCCCGGTGTTAAAAAATGTTCTTATACTTTCAAACTTGTATACCATACTAGAAATTGTTTTATTTTATAATTTTTAAACACATCTAGATGTCAACTTATCCTATTTTTTATAACTAAACAAAGTATTTTGGATTAAACGTATAAACGCCAGTACGTAAATTTGCGAGGTCTTGGAGTGAGGATGCGGATTCTCAAATATTCGTGTTTAACGTATAGTTCTCGTAGAATTTCTATTAATTAGTTTCATGATTGATTCGAGAGGAAATAATGGATGCGCTAGGATTTAGGATGATAGTGGAAATTTGAGAATGTGTTATTCATAGGTTGATTTCTAAGAAGCCGTCAATACAATAGACTGTGTTGTGTGTACGTAGTATAGAGTGGGAGTTGGTATGGAGGCGTGTGATCATTGCGTGGCGTCTTTGTTGCAATATCCAACGGCGGTAAGGATCTGAATACTGGAAGCTATAGAAGAACGAAGGCGAAATTGAGAATAAAACTCACAGAAAACATGGGAGTGGACCTTACCAGGGTACGTGGTTATAATGCAGAAGGAAGGAGGGTGACTGAAGCAGATAGAGAAGAGTGAGAAGCAAGGGATTGGGGATGTGACTCTGAAAACAATGATTTCATTGCGTGTAACCTCGCTGATTTCTTGTCATCTGTAACTTTGCAAAATTTTGTGCTTCTTCTTTGTGTCAACACTTCAGAAAGCGGTTTTTATCATTCAGCTCCCAATCGTGCTCACAATGTTGCATTTAAATCAGCTCAGTTTTAATCCTCGCAGCTCAATTTTAGTCGGAAAAGTAAACTTCTTTTTTCCCCATTCTATATTTTATCCTTTAAATTTAATTCTCGAAATATAGACTGCAATCTGCAAGACGGTTAAATACTAAAAAAAATTATAATAAAATACTGGTCAAATCTCTAATATAAAATTTATTTAACAAATTTAATTATATCAAAAGAGTTAATTAAATTATTTAATGTGGTATATTTTTTCTATAACATAGTTAAATTTAATTATATCACTCACTTACTTAATTATTATTAAAAGAATATCAATAGAGTTAATTTAAAAAAAAATTGATAAATATAGAGAATATGTTTTATACTTAGGTATAATATAAACTCTTTAATTAAGTCATATATTAAGTATAAGAATAATATAATTGTTTATGCAACTCATATACATATAGAGATTATTGGCCAATTTAAAGAAAAAACTAAAAATTCAAAGTTTCCTTTCCCAAATTTGGCAATAATACCTCTCGCTCATGCCCACTTTTTTTCATAGATAAAAAATTTAATTAATTTTGACACTAATTTTTTATCAACATCATAACATAATTTTAGAATTTAGAGAGCGTTTATACAAAATTTAGAAGATCGTTTATCAAATAAGCCCTCATAACAATAATAAAAATTAAAATTAAATCTTTATAAAATATAAACTTATTTTTCATCACACTCTTGCATACTATTTTTTTTTGTTGCCCACCCGGTTCACTGGAGCTTTGCCCCTACTACATCTGGATCCGACCCGCGTCGCGCACCTGGCTATGGTGGGTGAGTCTCCCAACGGGAATTTTTTGCATTCGTCAAGACTCGAACTCGAGACCTCGCTTAAGCGATACCGAGCCGTTTACTACTCGGAAGTCACTCTTGCATACTAATTTAGGGGGATGAGACGCTATTATGAAAAAGCGGCCCATTTAGAACTGGGTCAAATTAAGGTTTATATGCCCAAATACTAATCATCCTCTAATCTAATCTAAAATCTTACCAAGATTCACAAACAAAAATGTATAATTCAGGATTGTAACCAGGAAAACAAATGTATAATTTAAGAGAGGTGCCCGCCAATGTCTTGAATAATTAGTTCTAATAAGATAATACTTATACTTAAACAAAAGGTATACAAATGCTTTTATATTTAAAAAAATATAGAAAACTGGCTACTTGAAGTGGCAAGGCCTTTATTTCTCTATCTCCGTGGATCATCAATTTCTGAAACCCCCATCCTGTACACGCATATATAAAATTAAAGAGTCTATTTTCAAATACTGTCGGTGAAATGTATGTTTTTTTATTTGGAAATGCGTAAATAAAACTAATATAAAATATTTTTTTTAATTACTATGGAAATAATAATATTTTTTTCTTGAAATGCGTGGGTTAAAAAAGTCAAATCCCCTGCAACGGGCAATGTGAGAAGAAAATAACGAGTGCCGCACTAACAATGCAGGATCACCTGTTAAAAACTGTTTTATTTATTACATGGGAAAACAAAATAATGGACAATAAAGCGTTATGACTAGGGATATAATTATATAATTTATTTTAGCTATCAAGCAGCATTATTAATGATATAGGTGATAGAATTTCTTCACGTATCCGTACTGTGACTTTATATAGAATACTATCATCAGGTTACGCTGGACCTGCCTGGTTAGCGAGAAGGTTAGTTAAATAATAAAAAAATTAGGTGTAGATTTGACACCACGACTACCAAAGCATGAATGCAAATGATGATAGCATCACTTACTCCTAACACAAACCGATCAACGAAAAAACTACTCAATTTTAGAACACAATTACGACATGGTTGTTGACCATTATTGCATTAGCAAAATCCCCATACCCCACAAAATTTATAATAGTCAGCGAACAAGATCTTCAGATGAATTATCCACACGTCAAAACATTAAAAAAAAAAAGTACGTTTCCGCCAGAGAAGGCAAAAGTTTGAGACGGGAAGATATATTCATTGCCCTGGACCAGGGCAGGCTGGTGGGTGGCCGAGGCTCGAAGCCATCACAAGAAAACTGAGGACCAAATAACTTTATGAACAGTATTACTATCGGCTCTTATCTCCCTCTCGTTTCAATTCTGGACGATTTTATTTTAAGGAACAGAGAATGTGACATCTCAGCTTCGTGCGAGGAACATCCCTCCTGCGAGTGATGACCTCCCATGAATCTGCAAATACAAGCAAAGACATCGATTTGCCTTTTTCTTTAGTGTTCCACACCTGCCACGATTGCTCCTTTCTCTCTCACTTTCCTCCCCATTTTCTTTTTAAATTAAGAAAATAGCAAAAGTATTTATAAATGTGACAATATCAATATGCTACTGTGCTTTAATTGATTGACTTTGTCGTCTTTCCACCTGTCTCTCTCTGTCTTCCCCGTCTTGGTTCTTTTGCGGGTAAGTAATCAAGCTTCCTTTTTTTTTTATTTCTTTCTAGGTAGTGCAATATTCCGTCTCGGTCTAGTCAGGGCTACGCTTTCTCTCTCTCCTCAGAAGGTAGTTTAGGATCATAACTGTGGAATTGAGCTTTACTCATATTTATGCCCCTTTTGCATGTGAACCCCTTTAATAGTTGCAGGAACCAATTCAGGAGTGTCCGAACTCGTTCTCATGCGTTAGTTGCTTTACCTAATTAAAGCTCGTCCAGCGACCGGTTGTCTTTAGTTAGCCCGTTTGGATTGAACACAGAGCAAGAGGACAGGGTTGGTGTCTTGGTGAACCGTCGCCACAGAATTGTTACTCTGCTGCTTCGATTGGATTTTGAGCAATTAGGATCTGCTGCTTCACTGTTTGTCTGCTCGCTTTTGGAGCCTTCCATGGAGACCGATAGTGGTGACACCAAATCCAAGACGGAAGACTATGAAGTGATTGAGCAAATTGGCAGAGGAGCATTCGGCTCCGCTTTTCTTGTTCTCCATAACTCGGAGAATAAGAAGTAAGAAACTCTTCGTACAAATTCTATCCTCATTATTGCTGCTTTGTAAATGATAAACCATGCATAAATCTCTCGAAGGTCAATTTTTTTTCTGGATGAAAAAATGGATGTCTTAACCAGGAAATTCAAAGATTTTTTGAGGTGTTTAATTACACCTGCTCGATTCAATAGAATTCTCTGTAATCTGTGATTTTTACTTCAAATGCTGTTCATTTTCGGTAGGTATGTGTTGAAGAAGATTCGCTTGACCAAGCAAACCGAGAAATTCAAACGAACAGCGCACCAAGAGGTTGGTGTAACAACCTTCCAACCGATCCATTCATATTTAGTGTACACCGTACAACCTTTTGAATTTATACGTTCTTAATATATTTCCTAGCGTCTTACATTCTAGTCCAATTAATTAGGGAAGATAAATTACCTACATTATTGTCGCGTTTTTCTTTTACATTTTTTTTGGCTCCAAATCTATCTTTACGCAAAAATAAAATTTTACCGATCACACCTGTAAGCTACCATCTTGAGGTCATATTAGTGGCATGAATCAGCCGGATTTTTCACTAAACTTTTATCCTTCTGAATAACATTATTTCTTCTACGACTCTACGAACATGCCTTTGCTGACAATGCTCTCTTCATTCTACAAGCCTGTCATCTGCATATGTCGTATATCTCACAAGCAATATCCCTTCTGCCCTCGCAGTTATACTAAAAACATGATATCAGCCAATGCTGTTTCAGATCAATTTGATTTGACGCAATCTTGACGACGTATGTCACGGATCATTGTTTTTTAGAGTAATAATATTGATCAGACTTCCAGAGAAGAGGATATTTGCCTAGTGCAATTTCTTATGCCTGCAAAATCGTGGCAATGTTTTTTGTGGCCAAGGTGGCCATGCTTAATAATATGGCATTTTGTGTCTAGTAGACAAGTACGGTTTCTTCAGAATGATTTCTCTGACTTCTTTCTCAGGACGAAGTCTGAAGCCTTTTTTAAATGTTCTTCTTACCTGCTCACGTGCAATGGTTATTCTGTCTCTGTCACAGATGAACCTGATTGCAAAACTAAATAACCCATATATTGTGGAGTACAAAGATGCTTGGGTGGAGAAGGTAAAACACATAATCTTTCTTTTGTATTTACAGTTTGCGTCTATTTAGAGTTAACTAAATAGGTCTGGAGTTTTAAAGTTGCGCCTGATTATTCCGATGGTTATGAGCTTATGACTCTTCAATGGCCTCATTCTGAGATTCTCATGTTTTGTAGGGGGAGTATATATGCATTGTAACTGGCTATTGTGAAGGAGGTGACATGTAAGTAATATCTGTTGGTAAAACTGAAGCCTTCTTGCTTGAAACAAGAATATTAATGTATTCTTTTCAATTACAGAGCATGCCTATCAAATAAATTTCGTTCCTTTATGACAGTATTGTTAAATATTCCTTAATGAATTGTAAGGAAAAAGGAAGATCTTTATTAGCAATTAAAAAGTAAACTTTTGACCGCATAAGCCATTGGGTTCCTTAAGCGAAAGCCTGCAAGACCTGAAATATGCATAAAAGACGAATTTCATTCTTGTACTGAAAAACCATGGAATTTCATATTGAAATTTCAATTTTTAGACAGATGGCACCAAGGATTCAGAGAAAGCCAGAAAGTCAGAAACGTTTAATTGTGGCATGTGCATGGACGTTTTGTATTTGATAGAAATTAAGGGGATTTTTCAAAGGAACCCTTGTTAATTGAGGTTGAATATGCTGGGGAAAACACTTCATAGCATTAATTATATTAATCACAGTTGAAGACTGAGATGACATAAACTATCACCAAGGATTGATTTTATTGATGTCATGCTTGTATGAAAGAGGCACACATCTTCTGTTATATATTTATTTACATGCCAATATGGGCATTTGAGTATTGGTGATGAATGATGGAACACTGGAATCTCTGTGGATCAGGGCTGAGAACATAAAGAAAGCTCGGGGATCATTTTTTCCTGAGGAGGTAACGATAATATTTAATGAGCCATTCTTAATATGTTCTTGTACGAGTATTCCATACCCACTCTGCATTGCCATTCTATCCTGCAGAAGGTCTGCAAATGGCTGACTCAGTTGCTGATAGCTGTGGACTATCTGCACTCTAATCGTGTACTCCATAGAGATCTTAAGGTATTCCATATTCCCTTGTACTGGCAAGGAAGTTATTTATATGATGTATATGGTAATGTAAATTTATTATGTTTCAGTGTTCCAACATATTTCTCACCAAAGACAACGACATTCGTCTCGGTATGAACGCATTGTCCTTTGTAAGCTTACCTATTTGGGTTCTGTTCACTGTTGGACCTAAAGCAACTATGTCTTATGTGTACCATACAGGTGACTTTGGTCTGGCAAAGCTGCTTAGTTCAGAAGACCTTGCTTCCTCGGTATTGTGCATATCTTTGATATTGTTGTTGTTTTCTGATGCCCTCTTGAGAAACTTTGTTCTATTTCTCTTCGTAACAGACTTTCATACTTAGTTGTGGGTGCTTTCCATTTTCAGAATTGATAATGTTGCTTATGCATGCATATCTTGCTCTGAACTTCTTATCAATGATGTTAGTGACACTCCAATTAGATCCGCTCATTGATGCCTTATTTGTGTAGGTTGTTGGAACTCCAAACTATATGTGTCCTGAGCTACTTGCTGATATACCCTATGGTTATAAATCTGATATCTGGTCACTTGGTAAGAATCTTGAATGACTGATAATTGTCATAGAAAAAACCATATGATAAATGACCTATTGTAAGGATGAGACCTCTTTTATCTATAAAGGTTGCTGCATGTTTGAAATTGCCGCCCATCAACCAGCATTCCGTGCTCCTGTAAGAACCAACTTGAACTATTGAGTTTGATATCATTACAAGCTATTTTGTCTCCATTTTTTCACTATGTATATATGAGATAAAATTGACGGGAAAATGGATGTAACAGGATATGGCCGGGCTTATCAATAAAATAAATAGATCCTCCATTTCTCCATTGCCTATTGTTTATTCTTCCACCTTGTAAGTAACTGCTCAAAATCATTACCAGTCACATAGCTTTCAGGCTTTTCTTCTCCCTTGATCTTTTGATCATTGGTTTATCTATTGTTTTTCTTTCCCTCAAAATGAATGCTACTATATCTAAAGCAACCAAAATGTACCAGTAGATTTGTGCTTACAGTGGCACAACTTTTCCTGTTTCATCAAAATGTTAATATTGAAACAAGATGACTTACATGCAACAGGAAACAACTCATAAAGAGCATGCTCAGGAAAAACCCTGAACATAGACCAACAGTGAGTTCAATTAAACCTGTGATGGTATTTCAGATTAATCTGGATAGAAGTGTTCATTACACAGCATCTGTTTGTTGACAGGCAGCTGAATTGTTAAGGCATCCTCTTTTACAACCATATGTTCTCCGGTGTCGTAATGCATCATCTAATGTTCTTCCAGTGTATCCCATAGTCAACTCAAAGGATAAAACAAAGAGTTCTTATAAATCTGGTGGCAGAAAAGAACGTAAGGACAAAGAAGTGGGATTAGAAAACCTTTTGGATCCATTTGAGGGAAATGAAGATCTGCCTAACAACGGCAAGCTATCAGTCTCAAGCAGTGCAGAAGGCATCCTTCAGACCAGGCTGGTTGATCCTACCAGCTTCATAACTGAATCATCTACTAGTATCAGTGGCTCGAAGGATGGTTCAACAACATCTGAATCAACCATTTGCAGCATGTGCAAGGAAGCAGACTATAACAGCACACCTACAAGGGGGACAAATGAGAATGAAATTACATCAAAGAGTATGCCAGGTCCTAAGCATGGAGAACAAGTATTTTCTGCCGAACAACTTCAAAAATCAGAAGGGGTTGACATAATTGCAGTGACCACGAAAGTTGAAGTTGCTTTTCCTAATGGAGATTTCGATAAAGCTGAAATGCAGAGAGATGTCAATCTTGAGGACTCCAGGAAATCAACAGCATCAAGCGAAGGAAGCACTGATAATAAAGGTGGGTCTCTTGATGAGGAAATGTCACCCCCAGCGTTGCAGCCCAGTAGTAAGGTTGAAGATAACTCTGAATCAGGAGGAGTCTACTTACAGAAAAGGGAAGGCACAAACACATTTACAGAAGGCTCACATATATGCTTATCTTCTGAGAATTGTGACACACTTGCAAGTAAGGATGAAGGCGGAGAGAAGCCACACGACCTCGGTTGCTCCACGCATAAAGAAAATGATAGTGCTTGTGTGGTTGATCAGACACCAAGTGACAACTCATTAAGTACAATTACTGCAATAGGGGGTGATGAAGCCAAGAGCGAGTTGGATAGTTCCTGCGAGGAAAGAGCTCATGCTCTAGAGACTCTGCTTGAATTATGTGCTGAGCTACTCAAGCAACAGAAACTTGAAGAGCTTGCTGGTGTGCTGAGACCATTTGGGCCGGAAGCTGTCTCTTCCAGAGAGACAGCTATATGGTTGACAAAGAGCCTCATGTCCGCACAAAAATTCAATACTGAAACCTAGTTTGTGAGAGGCGATCTTCAATCATTTATCAATTTATACATCAACTTAAGCAATGCGTATTTTCAGATGTAACAGGAGTTTTTTCTATTGAGACTCTTGCTTGATTGAAGACTGGAAAAATAAGATTTTACTGATTCATTTCTGCTTCACAGTTTATATTCACGCTAAATGAATTAAATTATCATCGAGTGGATAATTAATATTCCTTTGTGAGCTTGAAATGTTAAAATCAGAACAGGGTGAAGGATGAAAAAATAAAAAAAAGAAAACAGAATAAATTCATTCGAAAGCAAATTATAGTAAATCTGACGATGATACAATGGTAATCATTGAAATAAAGTTACGTAGTTATTCTTCTCACTCCTTGAATCCATAGAAAGCCTTCTTCCTTGTCATACATTTTTGTTCCCAACTTAAGGCTCTTTCATGTTTGATGAGGTTACTGGAAATACAAGGCAAGGAAAGACAAGACCGAGGCACCAAACAAGGACCCAACAGCCAACAATCTATCTGAGGCTGAGCTGCTAGGGCCGGGAGCGGCAGCCGGAGTAGTAACTATGGGGTCGGCCAATACGGTGCTCACGGAGGCGGCGGCAATGAGAATAGCGCAAGAAACCTTCATGTTCATGGTTATTGGTGACTGAAAAAGAAGTTAGAGAGACCCCACGTCTTTGGTGATGAAGAAACTGGACCTTTGTTTTTTTCTTTTTCCACGTCTTCTGGCTATACGTTGCCCTTGGTTTTAAGGGGGATGACTTGAAAGCTGTTTCGGAAAAATATCACATTTTTAGGCTGTGAAATGTTCGTGTGTGGTTTTCCGGGGTTTAAGGGTTGCTTTATTTCTGTGTAAAGGGCCCTATTTTCTATTTTTGCTTTTCAAACAAGACCAAGCAATGGATTCCTTATACATTGCCAACTTCTAATTTTCTTTTTATTCTTATCGTTTTTACTGAGATTGAACACAGACTCGCTGTCATTAATTTTAAGATTTAAAATGCAAAGAATGCTTTATTATCATAGTTAGAAAGCACGAGATAGTATGAGTCACACTGCAGACTGCAGTTCTCTAGATCTTTTATATCAATATATAAAAATTAAATATTAAACATATATAATTTATGATTGAATGAATTATTTGCAGTTTTTTTATACAAGCGGGTTGGGTTCTAGGCCCACTAAAATTAGGATATATCTTTAGATTTAAATAGTATTTATAAAAATATTTATAGATTACCTAATAATAAAATTCTCATATCGATAGTCAGATTTAAACTCATAACTTATAAAGTTATGAGTCAGCCAACTCTTTACTAAACCAATTTTAGTGGTCATTATTTACAAATTATTAGCAATGCAATTCATTGCAGAGCCCACCATAATACATGGGGGGGCAATCTAATTTGGGGGTCGATATGCAAATATCAATTTGTTAGAGAACTGCGGGCAGAGCTCATTGACGTTTGTCGGGGGCCCCACTGAGGTATGGATCTAGCCCAATATTCAGAGGCCCATAAAAGACTCTGCACATGTATCTCATATGATCCGATCTCAGACCACATTGCACATGTATCTCATATGATCCGATCTCAGACCATATCCAAGTGGGGGCTGATCCTCTCAAAGCATCAATAAAAAAAATAAATAATATTGAAGAATAAATAAATAAATAATAAAGGGAATACGAAAAACCCACAAGTTAAATGTCTTCCACCCTCTTTCCAACACGTGGAAGGAAAAGACTCTCTCACTCACTCGATTTAATTGTTATCTTTAAATTAATTAATTAACACAAAGGGATCTTTCGTGATTTGGTAAAAAATATTCCCATAGCAGCGATTTAAACTTCTATCCTATCTGTTTAGGCTACAGCACACGTGTTTTGAACATGCCAATTAATTACTACTCCGTATCCTAATTATAAAATTCTATCTGATATTTTAAAAAAAAGTAAATAGACTAAATAAATTACTTAATTATAATATATGCTAATAATCTCTTTAAAATAAATAGTTTATAAGTCAAATAAATTAATTTAATAAAAAAATAAATATAAATATTTTAAAATAATTTATTTAGCTTTTTTATTTTTTTTAAAGTTAATAGAGTCTTATAATTAGTACGGGAGGGAGTAATACCACTAAGATAATTTCTTTTATATATGGAGAGTTAAAAAGAATAAATAGATTGTCCGGTTAATATGAATTTTGATTAAAAAAATCTGACTTTTATTTTGATATCTTCTTTAATTATGATACGTGCATACTCCCTCCATTCCCATATATAAGTCATCTTTTAAAAGAAATTGTCTATGTTTTTTTATAAGTCACTTCACATAAAAATGGAGCATCAATTACTTATTTTTCCGATATTATATGTGTGAAATAAGATAGGCTGCATATGAGAGAAATAATTAATGTATTTTAAAGGTGATGCATTTGAAGGTAAATCGAGAAGTTTATTTATTTTCCAAACAATATCAATGATTCAACTATGTTCTTTAATTTTGATGAAATAATTAGAAGTTAGAAGTAACTTGTATATAGGGCGGAGGGGCAAAATTTGGAAGAGAGGGGGGAAGGAAAGGAATGGGTGTTGACATTTGAAGAGAAACAGCAAAAGGGAAAGAGAGAGAGAGAGTGGGAGGGCATATGAGGAAAGAAATGCCACAATTCCCAAACGTGCATTTATTGAAGAATGGCATTAAGGGGGGAGGGGGGGGGGGCGTTAATTCCCCAGACATGTCACTGAAAACCAGTGATTAAAACAGGTGAATAGAGTTAGTAATGAATAGGCGTGCATGATTTTCAAAGAATGAATGAATGAAAGTCAGGACAAGAAAAACGAGAGGTTGGGATCACAAGACAGCAGATTTTGTGGTCGGAGTAAATGAAAGTCATTCATTCAGAAGGACGATACTTAAAGCTGTGAGTATGTTAAATCAATGAACCCCTCGTTACAGGAAAAAGGTGTGTGTGTATATATATATACAACCTCTTTCATGCCTTTCACATTCAATGTGGGCTTCGTACGGCACCAGATTCTCATAGAATTCACCCATCTTCAATGTCTCATCCACAAACACGCCAACGTACTTTATGTTGTTGCGTATCCTTGATTAAGATCCATTCATTCATTAACCACGTGTTCTGTATGTGTGTTATATACAGAATCACGATCACTTTCTGCAAAATCCAAACATGTTAGATTGATATTCACACACACATTGCTTTGAAAACCAGCTGACAGAGGAATAACACGACGACGACAAGTGGGAATGGGGCTCGCACCATATAAAGATAAAGCCATTCTCACTTTGGGAGCCACCATTTATATCATTTTTAAAAGAGTCTCTTATCATTTATATCATTTTTAGGAATATTAAATTAATATTTTATTTATATAATATTATTATGAGATATTATATTTTATATATAATATCATTTATATCATTTTTAGCCATTCTCACTTTGGGAGCCACCATTTATATCATTTATGTCATTGAACGGGATCTCCTGGTCAATAACCTATCAAAGGATTTAGTTTTTGACAGAGCACAATGGCGTCGTATGATCTATGTAGCCGACCCCATTTAATGGGAAAAGGCTTTGTTATTGTTGTTGTATTCAACCTGCAACTTCTTAGTCCTTCCTCGTAATAAGATGTGAGACTTGCGTAGGGAAGTATCAACGCTAACCCACCAAGTTTCAGGGGGTGAGCCTCTTCACCTCTATCCTCACCCAACAATTGATTACATCCTAATGGGGGGTCATTAATTATGATCCTAACTAATTAATTATTATTTGCGTTTCTGACCACTAAATACATCGTAACTGTCTAGTCATCATGGGAAAATTTTCACCTCTCAATCGGTATAATTTCTGGCGAATTTCCATGCATCATAAGGCTTGAAACTTCAACATAATCACTAAAAATTGCCACCTTCTTTAGGCACTTAACATAATTGTAGTCTCCCTCAACATTTAGCTTATATTTGAATACGAAGAAAATTAGAAGAAAAAAAAGAGTAATATGAAGAAAAATTCTTAAAAACAGTAAACCTTTTACTGTTTTCCTTTATGATATACTCTTCCCTCTATTTTCTCCTCATTTGTCCCTCCATATCCAAACATAAGGTTAGTTTTAGAGAGCTCATACCGGATTTCTTTCAGAGGGGTTACTTGATTTGGCTAGCAGGTTTAACTATGATAAAATCATGCGGTTGTGAAATTCTCTCATGAACGAAACGTCAAATAAACTATGAGAATTAATAATCATAAAACTCGTATTAACTTCGCTGGCCTGCAGGAATAAATAAAACATTTATACAATAATTTGTCAAAACTAACGCGATCACTTGCCAATTCAGCGATTTGAACATATTACTCCAACGTATAGTCCAAAAGTAGGGTTAGGAATATATCCAAACGTAACAAAATGCAAAGAAAAGTCACTTTTATTCTGGGGTAGTGCGCGATGTTACTTTGTTGTGCTTTCTACTTTCAATTTCTGCTTTTTTGTTTTTGTTTTATGGTTAGTATCAGGAAAACAAGCAAGGATAGGATCCTTCTAGGAAGACGGTGAAAGCGTTCTTTTTGAAAGGAAAAGGGTTGCTCCTTGAATTTCAATGAGGCATATTTTCTGAGAAAGATATGTATACAATGATGATATGTACTACTCTCTTTTTTTACAAGGTTCAATAAACTACTTTACGTAAATGAAGTTAGTTAAATAATTATTTCGAGTAAAATCTAAAAGTTAATCTGAATAAAAATCTTTAGTCAGAGAAATTTAATCAGTTCACTATTGGAAAGTTTAATAATCAATTAAGAATATTGGATAAAAAATTAATACTTTAGATAAAACATATAATTCAAATATGTTGTTATGACCATGAAAACTGTTACTAGGCAACAGTTTTTAATAGTTACAAATTCCAGCATTACTCTTTGGCTAAGGCAATAGTTTCTTTCAACTCTTAGGCAACAATTTTCACATCAACATATTGCAACAATCTCGTAGCTATCTCTTTTAGTATAGGTATCTCGTCTAAAAATTAAATTTAATACCAGATAAATCTAGCGATGCCTTATACTACTAAATAAAATCTATGTTAGTAATTATTTTACTTATCACACGACCTTCCGTTAGATCAATAAAAATTAAAAGATTCTAACAGATAAAAGTAAAACTTGTCAGCAATTATAATGGAATAGGAAAATATACACAAGACATTACCCATGAGAATAGAGTCATGTCAAGGATATAGACAGAGACAGAAAAGCAGTTGCAATATTAATTTTTCTCACTTAATAGCCAGAGAAAGATTCAGCAAGAGAAGTGTTTGGTTAGCTTGTTTTTCTTGTTTGTTTGAATTTGTTGTTTCACGGAGAGGGAGAGAAAGTATACAGATACACACACACACACACACACACACACACACACATATATATAGTTGTTACGTTGCTAATGATTTTGTGCCTGCAAAGCTGAACTGCATAAGATCTGTGATATGCTTTTCAAGTAAATGGAAGTACTTTTCAAAGGTTATTCGTGTGGATTTGCTTGCAATATGACTCATCACTCATGAGTGCCCTTGACTCAGCTTTTCTCTGTTTATCTCTCTCTCTCTCATAGAATCTTCAGCCACCATCACCTACCCCATTCATTGCATGCATCTCATGTCCCTAGCTAGCCATGTATTTTTTCAACAAATAAAAAGATCATATAATTATATACTTATCTGATCGATTTGATGCCCATGAACTCAAACACAATCATTAATCACTCCTCGTCACCTTGAGCAAAAAGTACAACCCTATTTCATAAGCTTCCTTCCCCACGTATATCTCTTTCCTTCTGCTTGAAGATTTTTTGTTAAAATATAGACGATGCCAAACACGTCCTTAAACTGGAGAATCTTGGAGCATCAAGGCCAGAAAAAGAAAATGATGAAAGGAGCTATGCATGTGTCATACATATATAACCATAATTGAAGGGTAAGAAAGCTTATTGAAAATAAAGGGCAGTTTATTATTAATTAGTTCTCTCCTGGGTACAGTCCAAAAGATGAATTTTTGTTTTCCTTTTGCTTTAATATTTAATTACGTGTTGTCAAATTAAATAGATCCCATATTATTTTCAAAGTTATGGTGATTATGAGTCAAGATTATTTTTACCTTTTTCCCCTTTTCCTTTAGTTGATTGGGGTCTCACTAACAAAGTTGTCTCATTTACTTTGAGGACGATATCTAAAGTAGTGCTCCGGCCAAATTAGCCTCCTTAGAACCATCAGTGGTCCAGATTATCCCCCCACCCCCCTTTAACCATTTTACCAAGGATAAAACATGATTAATTAATTAACAAAAGATTCGGATTAATTTATGAGTTATGACAAGCATCAATCATTCTGATTGGCTAAACATGTATAAATGCACGTCGGGGATAAGGTTAGGAAGGCTCAATAATGGTCAGTTGGAGCCAAGAAAAGTTAGTTGGATAAAAATATATATATATATGTTCAGAATAGTGGCAGAAACAAATTAAATGAATTTTTTTTAGAAGTCACGTCAAATTTGAAACAACTTTTTATGACTTATTTTTTTTAAATTAACTTGTCAATATACATATTATTCAAAAAAAATTTATCAAAATGAATATTCTATAGAAATCTGTCTAAATACAAATCACATAATATTTTTTTATTTTTATCCCAACTTTAATTTATAAAAATTAATTAAAATAAAAGTTACTTTTATAAATGTTCTAAACAAGTAAACAATCTAAGATATATCTTTATGTTAATTAGAACAAAAACAAATATTTTAAACTTTATATATATCTATATACGAAACTCGTTATGTATTTTAAAAACATGTTATTAATTGAGTACTTATCAACATGAGTGAGTTGGGTTAAATAAATATATAGCGCCAAATAGGATGATGAGTTTTGGATCGGCCTTGAGTGGATCTCTGATCGTTCTTGATGAGTAATTGTGTTTGTGTCCCTACGTTGATCTCTTTATCAGTGTGTAAAATACAGGCGTGGGACTGATAGATATAATGTTAATTGTGTTAATTAATGAGGGATTAATTAAAGAAAGATTATTTAAAGCCCAGGCGACAGGCCGACATTATTTCTTCTAATCATCGTTTTTGGCGGCATAAATATAATGCAGTTCAAGGAACTCATGGAGTACGTGCATTCCAAATGACGGGAGTTAATTAGGGTTTGTTAATTTAGATCTGCGAATTAATTAAGAAGAGCGTACGTGGAATGTAGGCAGATGTACATGGGAATTAGAGAAAGGAATTAACAAAATAAAATTGAAAAGATGGTGATTCCAGCCCAGGGGGACAAAGCTGTCCCTACGGTGTATTGGAATATAAGAGCAAAAGGAGAATATCGCAAATAACATATTCTTTCTGTACTGCCTTGTTTGGTTTCCTTTAAATGGCCGGGCCCCATGGAGCTATACAAAACTACGTATTTATCATATTGAATTAATTACTTATTACATGTTGTTGAGGCTTATCGATAGAAATAATTAAAAAAGATTAGAATATAATTACGCGGATGATGTACTCCAATTTACGTCTCTAATTAAACGAGTTTCGTATTTGATTGCTCATGAAAGAGATGGACCCCAGGAGGGACAGTTTATAATACAGAGTAATGATCGATGCATGTGCATGGACTTTATAAACGCGTACACGTACTTATAATAATGTTATTATCTTTTTGGGAATAAATTATACTTTCTTTAAAGATGTACATGACATTATAAATGACCTACCCATAATGTTAATTTCTTTCTTTCTCTCCTTTTTTTCCTGTAATAAAATTTATATAATTCTCCTTTAAGATCTAAAAACGTACCACACGAATGACTTGCTTGCAATAAAATGTAAAATCCAACCATCTTTTATTGTAACTAAGATTAATTGCATACTACATAATAACCTGGTATAGAAGTTTTTTCAAACTAAAGGATGCATTGATTTGAGTGAAATTTTAGATGCAAGTTTAAATTTTAAATTCATGTAGTGAAAAAAATAAAAAAGAAGACAAAAAAGAACTCAATGTAACTATGACCCACTTGTGCATGTAGTTTGTAAAAAATAATTACACAGAGACACTGTAAATATGTTATAAGAGAGGGGGACCTATATTTAGTGTTGAGAATATCTCAAGTAGAACTGCCTCCAACAAAAAGATAAAAAGTACAAATAAATTTGGAGTATATTGATGGTTGAGAGAAAAGTGAGGTGGGGTGGGGGAATGATGGGGCATGGAGATGAGATAGTGTGAAGAAGAAAGAGAGACTTTGCCGTAAAAGCGCATGAGAAGAGAGTCGCAAGGGTGTGACCGTGAAGTAGGCTTCGTCTACAAAGGGTTATATAGATGCTTTTCCTTACACACTTAACACTGTTTTCCTCTAATTCGCCACAACATGACTCGTCAGTGGCAAAAAGAATGAGGAAAACCCACATGGCCTTCCACTGACACCAAACCCAAAAGCTATTGCCCTCATAATTATTAAGTTCTTAGGGTTTTAGTTCATTTTCCTCCATTACTAGACACATTACATTCTCACTTGTATTACGTTTACGTACGTACCATGCCACCTGCCTTCATTATTTTTTGATGAAATGTCGTATCACTCTACAGTGTATGATAGACGAGTGAGGATGTGTATCTACTGTAGACTCATATGTGTATGTGTGTGTGTTTGCCAATCCCTCCAACCACATCGTGTTATGGGCTCCACCTCCTCACTGAGTTTTGCAGATTTCATCTGCTATCTTATACCTTTCCTTTCATATTTCCTCTCTCTCTCTCTCTCCCAAAGCTGATCTCCACATCGATGCATTTCATTTCATTCCACATCTCTATTATACCTTACCCTAAGTTCTCTCTGGGACCATCATCATTTCATTCATTCATCCCACCCCTTTCAATGAATCTTTCCCTAGCTCATTTTTATTTTCCTTTTTTTTCAATTTTCCCATCACCTGCAACAAAAGTTCCATCTAAGACTAAAGGGCCAAGAAACACTGACGAATTCCTATATAGAAACACCGTGTGACCCCGAAATCATAATACTTCCCAAGAATAAGAAGGGCACGTGCAATTTTACAAAACATATATATGAGAGATCTGAGCTTCATTTCATCATCTATCTGCGGATCTTTTCAAGTAGATAATTGTGGGTGACACGGAGGATCTCAAGAAGAAAATCATGAAAATTCCCCCGCGAGTTTTTGTCCCTGCTCACCCAACATATTCTCATTTACACCAAAAGTACATGCTTTCTTCAACATCCATGCATCTAGATAGATACATATACATAGTATACGATATGGAGCACTCATTTTTGCACATGTTCAGAAATATCTAATTTGCTGAAAACAAGTTCTTTTTGCTAGCTGTTGATATAGATAGCTCTATCAGGAAATTAAAAAGAAAAAATAGCCCGCGCTACACATCCTATATATATATATATATAAATGGAATAGATATACTAAAAGAGGATACATTTTAAGCTGTATATTCTCTGGGGTTTGCGCCGCTCCTTTATCATAATTAGAAACGCTTTAGCCATATAATTTACTTAGTAATATGCTCCTGCCCCAGTTTGAAACCTAAAAAGAAAACATGCTTAGTTATGCAACGCCTGAAGAAGTACTTGAGAGAAGCGGGAGAGGTTTCTCCACTGAGGGCCAAGAAATTCAATGATGAGATGTCAACTTTTCAGAAGAACCGCGTTCTTTAATGATGTCTATATAGGATCCCTGATATTCCAAAAGAAGGAAGAAGGCCAAAGAAATTATATCCGACGAGTAAGAAGACGACTCAACAAAAGAAAAAGCTGGCTTTCCATTTAAACTTGACGTACATACTTGATTATATATATAGTTCTCAATATGAAGCCATGATCATCGCTATATTAATCCCATTGATCCCTTGGAAAAAAGGTTCTAAGATAATTCACATATATATATAAAATCACTAATGGGTCCGCCGCTAGCTTGTAATTCACTGGGTGGATTCATTATCTTGCTCTACTTCGGATGCTGGTTCATCTTCTTCTTCGAAGCCATGGATCCCATAAGCGGCATGGCCACTCCCAAAAGCCTTGATATGATCTTTAAGCGACCTCTTGTGTTTGAAATCAGAGCCACAAATACAATACCAAAGCTTCCCACAGTTCTTCTCATGGGTTCTCCAATCGCCTCTGACAGCGAAGGCTTTGCCACATTTTCTGCACATGAAGGGCTTAATCCCATGCTTCCTCTTGTAGTGGGTCTGAAGGGTTCTAAAATCCTTAAGGGGCTTAGCCCTTGGGTGGTCGATGTTGTTCCTGCAACCTGGGGCACAACAATAACAAGGAAGCCTCAACATGCCCGTTGGCTGTGTACCTCTCAGAGATTCTGGCCCTTTTCTGTACTGTGATCCATGCCCCCACATATGCATCTGAGAAATCACATAATTAGGGACATTCCAAAAGAAAAAGAAAATCAAAAGCTCTAATTTTGCAGTTTAACCTTTACAACCTTAGCACAAAAAGCAAACTGTCAGTAAATCTCAACCAAACCTTATGTACTATATATTTATGTTGTACATAGTGCAGTTACATATAGCTGGAGGTTTGTATTCAAGGCCGATCTCAGTCGGGTAAAATAAACGAAGACCGTACCCAATTACTTGATTACCGAGACGAGATATGTGAAATACCTAGACATGAAGTTTTTTTACGATTTGATTTTCATTAATCAACGAAGAATATATGTTTAGACAGCAGTTCAGCAGCTATAATAATTTTCCGGGTAAGAATATGCATATTTTACCCTGAATTTTCGAAAGATTAATTGTATCTATACATTGAAGCATTGGAATGGAGGATCTTTGAAACAAAACACTGCAAATCTCCTGAAATCTACATAGATAGTAATTATGTGGATCTAGCTAGAACGGAAGGGAAGTAAATTAGGACACAAGTAGAAATTATGAATATGTAAGAGAGAGCAGGAGGGAAGCGCTATATCCCATGTATATATGGGGGGCTTTTAAGGGATCGCGATGCTGTTCGGATTCAGACCGAAGGGCCTTAAAGGGAAACAAATTGGGGTGTAAGATTAATATCATTATCTGAACAATCTGGAGGAAACACTGCAAAAATTGTTCAGTTATATGCCGCAGCTGCCAAAATATGGAGCAGTGGAGCACGGACTTCAATGCAGTAAGGACATAATTAAGGAACAATGGCTGATGAGTAGTTTAATATGCGAAAAGGAAAGTTACTGATGCAAGTCATAGTTTGAATCAGGAAAAAAAGATCTGTTTTGCTCATCGTCTAGCTCATAACCGTTTCATTAGCATGCATTTTTTTAAAAATAAATAAATAAATATTAACTTTAATGATTGTAAGGAATCAATAAAAAATGACCCAGGAAGTAAGGGGAAAGAAAGGGAAAAAAGAAGAAGTATTGAGATTGAAAATGGAGCTATATTTTCCTTTTTCCACGAAAACATGTAAGAACCCATTAAGAACTCCAAATCTGGGAGACAAAGTGATAATATAGACAGAGAGAGGGAGTCAAGAAGAAGAAAGGAAGCTCTTTTAGAACCAGAAGAGAGGGGGGGGGGAGACCTGCATGTTGTTGTAGCGGTTGAAGGTTTTGGAGCAAACAGGGCAAGAGAACTGGGTAGGACCAATGAGAATCTGGGTAGGAGTAGGGATCCAGTACTGGCCCTTGTTGAGCCTGGAGAGTCCAGAGCAAGAAGAATTATCAGCAAGAGCATCGCCGTCTGCGGCTGCTTCTGGTGCGTGAGAGGAGGAAGAAGAGAGGATAGAGGCCATCTCAGCAGCACTAGGGCTAGGGAGGCCTATGTGGAGTGCAACAGTCACACTATTCTCATCATCTTCCTCATCCTCCTCTTCATCGTCTTCTTCTTTAGTCTTATTAGGAGCAGTAACGTCCTCCACTTCCATGGAAGTACTGCAAGAGTGCTGGTGGTGGTGGTGATCATGATGTGGCTTATTAGTGGGGTTGAGGTTGAGAAGAGGGAGGGCCTCTCTGAGAGGTGGGGAAGTAGGGGACGAAGAAGAAGCGATGAAGTTGTGGAGATAGGGATGATGATGATGGTGTTGGTGTGAGACTGGAGAAGGAGGAGGAGGGGGATAGTAGTAAGGGATGGGATTAAATTGGAAAAATCCAGAAGGAGGAGGAGGAGAGAAGAAATTGGAGAAAGGATCGGCCATGGAAGGGTCAAAAGAAAAGTTGAGTCAGAGAGAGAGAGGGAACAGTCGATGGCTTTGGTGGGATTGCTTTTATAGAGAGATGGAGAGACTACAAGATGGCTGAAGGAAGTGGGTGGTGGACACAGGAGAGATTACCGGAACAGGGATCACAAGTAGAGATGTAAGAGTACTACTCAATATATTTCATTATTGCCTTTTTCTTATAATTCATTAATTAACTTCAAAAATATGATTAGCTAGAGGTGCCTTTGCCTGCCTTCATCCAATTATATTCTCTAACCCTCATAAGCTCCAGTATTTTAGGCTTGGATTGGGCGTGCCCTATTTAAATATCAACTTTGGATTTTTCTTTAGTCTTTATTTCAGCTTAAAGCCAGCCTTATGGAATGGATCTTTTATACTTTTTTCAGAAGATTCTAATTCATTTACAATATTGCCACAAACCAACTCTGATTAGTTAGTTACTATTTAATACTCAATTTACCATCATAATTATAATTTTTTTTCTTCAGTTGTCATCACTACTGTGGCCTCAACTAATTTAATTTAGACTAATTGGTTGGAGTTTAATATAATCTCAAAAAGCCATCTGACATTTAAAAAAAACCTTTTTAACATTCCACTAAATTATATATATTTTACTAAAACCTCGATTAACCTAAATTAAACTGGATCATTACGCACGCACAGAGTATATCTACTCAAGAATTTTCTTTAAAAAAAACATTGAATTGCTTCAACCCAACCTTATCGAATATTATATATATACCATAAGAACTTGGTAAATAATGAACTAGAAAAATAGTTAAACTCTGTGCTAAGAAATTGGAGACAGATCTCTAACCGTTTTAATTTTATTTTTCTTAAGAAGAACTCTTCGTTCCTTGGTCCGAATTAGTTCTACTACTTGACCTTAAACCCTAATTAAAAATATATAACTTTTTAACGGCTATTATGTTTTTTAAACCCTTACGCATTGAGCGGTCAGGTCCTTTTTTTTTTTTGACCTTGGTCACGTCATATTTTGGCTCCTTTGAATATTATAACATACTTTTTTAATTCTTGATTCTAATTATATATACTATATAGATTGACTTACGGAAACATGCCGTTACCGGCCGTTTATAGTTATTTACCAACACCCAAAATTAACCTCCGTTCTTACTTTAATTTCCTCGGTGTGTGCGTTTGTGTCTGTTCCGTAGTATTCGCCATTCAGCAACATGGTCAATTATGAATTGACTTTTTTCTCTTTATCTTTCCCCACTTCTTTCCTCTTGGCAGATGAATGAATATTTGTCACGAACATCCAAGTGAATTAATTGTTTTCAAAGTAAATTATACATTCAATTTAAATTTTTAAATAATATTTTCATTTTGATTAGAGGAGCTATTTCCAAGCCGTTAAAATATATTATTACCTCCTGTCCTAATAATTATAAGACTCTAATAACTTTTTTAGATATATTAAATAAACTATTTAATTATAACATATGATATATAATATTTTAAAAATAAATAGTTTATAAATTAAATAAATTAATTTAATAAAAAAAATAAATATAAATATTTTAAAATGATTCATTTAATTTCTCCAACAAAAATTAATGTAGTCTTGTAAACATACAAAACGAAAATGGAATGTTTTATTGAAAAATAACAGTGTAAAAGTCTTTTAGCTAGTTATCATGACCTGACTAATTTAGCATCATGATGACTTTAGGCACTTATTTTAGACGGTGTTCAATTTTTTGACGTATAAAACCATGTATATATACAGTATACAAAATTGATCAGCGATAAGGATATATGAAGATAAAGTGCTGGCATGAACCTAACTACGGACTGAAGGTCACACAAAAGCTCAAAACCCTGCTATAAATTAAACCACGCTTTCTAAATCATTCACAGCTTTATTAATCATGAGATTTTCACTAAGCGGTTAGCAGGAAAGGCAGATAAGTATTTACTATGTGATTGATTAGTCAGGAGTACTTAAATTGATGATTCTGACTTTGGCAGTCAACGGTGGGAAACCATTTTCTCTTCCAACTTAAATCAAATTAAACTAGCTAGAAAAAAATTGAAGTACAAACCCTCGAAACATAATAAAACATAGACTTGATGGATCTAAACATGGTAGTTAATTGAATTAGATGAAATGGTGGGAAGAGGAACACATGCGTGTGAAGGGATCAATAATGTTATTTTGTCTGGTAGAGGGGAGAAAGGTGGCAAGACGCAGATTGGGCGTGTGGCTGTTTGATTTTGTGATGAAAACATTCTGTACGTACAACAGTTGTTTCTCTCACTCTTTTGCTTTTGCCCTTGTTTACGTTTTCTTCCTCATTCATTAATAATCAACCCACAAAGTCACAAGCAAATTAAACCCCTCCCATATTAATTTAATCTAATCCTAGGTATTATATCGCACGCATCCCCAGGTTAATTAGACAGCCATAAAGGTTACAACGTGTTTCTCAAATGCACCATCATCATTCATTGACAACAACGATCAGCTCCAACTAGTCCCCAACATCTCCATCGGTTTCCACACCACCCGGTCGCTTCAAACATCTGCGTGCTGTAGCGACACTTCTCAGACATGTGCACATATGTGTATGTATTGTCTTTATCTGATCTCTCGCCCCGTTATACTATTATACATCATATATTATTAATCATGCTTTTGCTTAGATTGTTCATTTTTACTGTCTTTAATCTTGAGTTTCATCAGGGGTGCTGGCTATGTAAGTAAATAAATATGTTGCAGCGGAATAGTGCAACAGCTGTTTGTTGTAATGCCTGAGAGACAGTGAAAACTTGGAAAGGAGCCAATCTTGGATTATTAACCTCAGGTTTGGATATGACTATTGAGGGGTGGGAGAACTGAGAAGCTAGCTAGCATTTAATGAGACACTTGCTGTTCACAAATTGACCACAGAGATGGCAAAAAGAGCCAGAATGTAGTGTTGGCCAGTGCGAGAACAGCAGTCTAAACACTAGGAAGAACCAAACAAATAAAAAAAAAGTGGTAGAAAATAGATTCACATCCTCATATATTACCAAAAGACACTACACATCAAACACTTCAATTATATGCCACCACCAATTTGCACAATTCAAACATCACTGGCAATTACCCGTGGCTTCCGGGTATTGAGAGCGATGCCTTACCTTGTCTCATTTTATTCTCACTTTCAAATTGTGCCCTAATGGGGCCATGCAGTGGCCCACTTGGTGGTTTTAGACCATGAAATTAACCTGTCCTATTATATATATTCCTGTTGACAGTTTTCCAAACTTTAGGCGCATGAAAAGGGCTTAGGCCATTGGCATTATATATATATAGTCAAGAAGGAACTATTAATTGATTGGTTGCATAGCTCATGACCATGAATCTAGGTTTTTCTTATCCCCTGTAGGTGCAACTAGCTACATGCTCTCATCTCCAACATTTAGAACCACTTTCTTCTGCTCCCGTCGCTTTCTCGCTTGTCTTTAATTTTCAAAAGTTTCCCCTTCTACTAAAAGCTTCCTTAAGTTGGCTTGCTTTTGTTCTCCTTCTTTATACATATCCTTATTAAAACATTCCATATACTATATGCATGATAAGCGTTGTTTTGCTTTATAGTTCACCCTTCACGATCATTTTTTTTTAATTCCAAAGTATGGTGAATTTGTAGCATCCATCTGCACTGAAGTAGACTGTAGCATAAACTGTGCCTTTAAATAGGCTTTCAATATTTATACTGTTCATTATTACTCATGTGTCGTCTTCATCTTGTGTCTCTTCTCTTTTACACCTCTTTCTGACTCTCAAGTCTTGACAGATACACATAAAACAACAGAAAAAACAAATATGTGCATAATTCTGCAGATATAAATTTATCAGTCAGGTGAGACCTTTAGCGTGGTTTGGTGCAATTAATTAAGAGAAGGAAGACGAAATTTGTTGATGGAAAAGGGGACAAGATCAAACATTTTAAGCAGAAAGGGTTAAGTTAATGTCCTGATCAGAGATCCCATGATATTTTCACTGTTTACGTTTTCGAGACACCACGAGTGAGTTTACGTTGTAAGATGTGAATTCGGTAATTAATTAAGTATAATTCTCTGTTTTCAATATTTCATGTCCATCTCTCTCTTCTGAAAAGTTCTTCATACTTGATATATACACATCCTCCCGCAATTGTTAATCCCCATAACACTACGCATACTTAAATATTGAAAGCCTTGTTTATTTTAATCTCCACATATATAATATTCCTCGTAAATTCTAGTATGGTCCCCCAAGAGCTGCTTGCAGTAATTTAATTTGTTAGGCAATGGATTGCATATGATGCCCCAGTTAAAAATCAAGAGAATTAACCTTTATTAACGTAGCCATCTAAACAATTCCAAGATCGATGCCCAATACAAATATTCCCGTTACAATTAAAATTAATTTTAAAGAATTAACTTCTAATAATGAATATGAATTATGTAGAATATATTTCTCTCAAACATAAAGCTTATCTTTCAAATACTATGAAACAATGCAAAATGAAGCTCTCTCTTTTCTTCTCAGTTATCCCTCCTTTATATAACTCCTTTTTTATTATTCAAAGAAATCAATTTCACCACTGTAAGTGAATTGATTAATATTCCCTGGGTGCTTCAGATTTAATTTATGAGAGGTTAATAAGGCGTAGATTTTCGAGAGAAATGATGAGGAACGTAATGGAGGAAGATGGAGTAATGACAGTTAACAGTTGAATGGCAGTAAGTATTAAGTATATGAACATGATGATTGAGACTCACTGTTCACACAGAGTTGTGACATCATCAATACGTGATTCCTGTTCATTACTCGTTGTCTCTGTCCATCTCAACCTTTAATCACTTTCACACCCCCATCTCTTTTTCTTTAATTTAATCCTTCTTTATAAATATTAAATAAACAAGACAGTGCTGATTATGACGATGGGCTCCTCAACGTTGACCCCTAACACTCACTAATCTGGTCAAATCCACTATCACAAGCTCATTCTTCTTACTTGAATTCTAATTATAAATTAAGCAATATCAGTAAAATTATGCAGATTCTGAAGAACTGGTCTTTTTCTTATGGGTCAACTAGCTAGTACCTGGAAAGCGTTGGATGAACAATCAGCATCATGAAGCAGTGGCAGCAGCTGAAATAGTTGGTTATTAATCAAAGAAGAGTGAGTTATGATGGAGGAAAAAGAAAGGTATAAAAGCTTCCTTCTTCAGTCCTTACTGTTATGAAAAACTCCAAAAGTCAAGTCCTTTTCATTCTGTGCCTTGGACTGATTCGTAACAATTAACCCATTTACAGATCATTATTGAGATCTTGTCACTTTGTCTCCACATTTCTTTCTTTGCCTCCTTTTTCTTAAGCCTTTGGGCAACTGACAAGAGCTACACATTGCATACATTCTACACAGACTAACAGGATATTTATATGTTAGTCTTTAAAATCATTAGTATCTTCGTTACCTGGTTCAGCCCTCATCCTTTTGAGGAAAAAAATTATAGAATATTTGGTGCTATTGAAGCTTGGTTGTATCAACTCCCTTTCATCCGACCCAATCACAATTAGTTTGTGCCCTTCATTTTCTTATTAAGTAAAAAATCTCATGAGTAACAAAATATAATTTAAAATTTCATAAAGTTTTTGTCCAGAAAAAAAGAGTTCCATCCATAATCTCTTTTTTTTGGGGGGTACATTAATGACTTTAAAGGGAACATTATAGCGTCCGGTCGAGCTCCTGGCAATCCGACTAATAAAGCCCACCCTTTTTATTTACATTCATACCAAGAGCTATAAAATAACACCAGCATCGGTAATCATTCTTTGTTTTTTATTTTTTTAAAGGCTTTAATTTATAATTTTAAACGATGTAGTAATATTTTCTTTAAAGTTTAAACTTCAGAAAAAAGGAACAAAAGAATTTAACGAATAGTCACTCATGTACAATGTACATTAACTCTTTCGAAAATTATGTATTTATTGTATTTTAAATCGTAAATTTAATAAAAAAATAAAAACATAATACATCGGTGCCATTCTTGGTAGTGAGGACGCCAGAGGACCGTTCATCAAAAAAGCTAAATAAACTGTCGTAATTATTTCAACGAAGATAAGTCCCAGTAACAGGGAAGTCCCAACTCAAAGTTTGTTTCATGGATATATTCCAAACTGTTCCTCCACCAAACCAAGTTTAATTCCAAAATCACAAAGCAAAAATAAAATGGGAGCCAGCGAGAAGCACATGCGAAAGAGGGTAGATGGCTATACATGGCCAAAATATTAATGATACCAAATAAATTTAATCTACTCCGAAGACCTTCCACAGACAAGCCTAGATTGTCTATACAATATATCCTTACTAAAACTAGAAAATAATGAACCCATTTGCATACCAAAACCTGCATGCAAGAATTGAATGCAATACTAGTAGAATACGATGATCGAGTCACTAAACACAAATGATAGTTGAGTCAACAAAAATAATATTTGTGGAGAAAGTCCCTATGTATGGAAGCCTTGAGGAATTAATGTTGTTTGCTGTGGCTACCATCATGCTCTGCTCCCCTGTTCTTGGGCTTTACTGGGGTTACCTTGGCAGGAGTTGAACGTTCTGACTGTGAGAATTGAATCAAGATGTGCATGAGCACGGTAACAACTCCCAACCCAAAAGCTGACAATGCAATGCCCTTCCTCGATGATAGAATGGAAGACCACTGGAGGAACTTCACACCCCCAGAAACAACCAGACAAGCCCAAGACACAACCACCTGCTCCCAACATGAAATTCTAGTCAATTAGGCAAATTACCACAGGCACAGAGCATAAATATGGGAGGAAAACTGAAAGGTTGCAAAATTAGTTAGTTGACTGGATTGAACTATTAGTATCTCACCAAAAGAGACTTTATAGGTCGACCGGTATTCTGCAATGGTTGATCACTGAAGATGTCCTCAACTTTATGTTTGTCCAACAATACATCCTGGTGTGTGGTGTACCCAGGGGAAAAATCAATACCAATAAGAAAGAAGAATGCATGAAATTGTAAAATGATCGCACTATACAGAATTATAGACAGAACAACCAAAAATATGAGGAACAAATTCAAGCATAGATTATGTGCACAAAATTTGGAAAAATGAACTACTAGTTCAGTTTCTTTATAAAACGTGGGCAGGCATCTCAGAATGTCATCTGCAAGAAGAGTTTGAATAGACAAGCACCTTGGCAACAAATACATCTCGACACCATTGAGCAACAGCCTCATCTGTTTCAGGCACTTCCTTCATCAAATGCCGCTGGATATGCACATGAACCTGTTGTGGGAAAATGGGTACACATATAAGAGTTGGAAATTCCATCGAATAACAAATATGTGATTGGTTGACAAAAGAACCAAAAGTAAACTCCAGGGAAACTACAACAAAGCTGATATATGAGAAAAAGGCATGGCAAGAACTTTAATATTCAACCCAGTTGCTTTTAAATCTCAACTTTGATTCCCTTACCACTGACGGTTGCCCCTTGAAGAGTCTTAGCATTGTAGGGGCAGGAGAACTTTTAGGAATAGCCACAGTCACATCATAAATGGCAGGAACGAATGAGCGCATATGACTCACTGCTGAAACAAAACCCTGAAAACAACAGAACAGAGTAAATATCTCAAAGCAAATCACACAAGAACAATTGAGCCCGAATACAATGGCAAGAGCGCAACTTATTATGCACAATAAACCAATTTTGACGTTCCAATATGTGAACACAACCGCATTATATGTCTATGATTTCTTTCAATTAAACTTATAGAATAAAGATAAAACAGAAATTCATCGTTTCAGTCATATGTCTAGAATTACTTTCAATTTTTTTAGTGATGATTTATAATAAGTAGAAAGGCAGGTAAAGTGGCACCACTAATTACAATGTATCATATGGTAGCATGTTTTCACAAATAACCATTCCAATACGTGAACACTACTATATACAGATGATTAAATAATTTAACTGGTGATGCACCGAGCCTACTGGGGCTAGCTAGACTAGATTCTGGAAAAAGGGTTTCTAATGGATGCAAATGACAGCAAGCGAGGGAAAATAAAAACTAGGTAAGACGATAACAAGAACTTACTTTAGTTCGAGGAATCAACACATTTCTAGGAACAGGCGATCCAGATGAGGTTGCATATTCCTGAGCAGCTAATAGTTTTGCCTGTGTAAAGCGAGTCCCCTCTACAAAGAGAGCCAACCAAAAAGGAAGAGGATAATCCTTTAGTCTTCGGAGGCCTGACTGCAAATACAGGATCACAAATTCAATTCAGATCCACAAAAGGAAAAAGATAAAATGTTACAGTAAGTATATATCTTGGACCTTAGTTAATGGATATGAGCTTATCCACATAACATGCACAGATCTGAATATCTTACATGCATGGAGAGGATACGCTTAGTATATATTAACAAGTCATACCTTTAATGTGCTTTCATCCTTGGCCCAACTTCTCTCCAGAAAAAGATACTCAGAAAACCACATTGACCAACCAATTACCTGCATTTATAGAACTTTAAAGGTACGCCAACAATGATAAATTTAACCACCAAGTGGTCGTGCTACTGATAATGAGTTCATATACATCAATTATGTATCCCTACATTCATAGCCCAACTTCAAATTGAACGAACACCAATGATCAAATGGTTAGATCATAACCTCGGCAAAACAAGAACCATTCCATTTTTCATTTTGGAAAGCACAAGGACCACTTTTCAATGAGAGACAATACCGGTAGCATTTTTGATGATTTCTTCATCACAGCTAGAGAACTTCCAAGGCAACCAGAGCGCTGTTGAATGGTGTTCAAAAGTCAATCATAGTTAAAGGACATATAACAACACAGATATGTAAGAGAAACAAAAAAATATTAATCAAACAGCACTACATCTTAGAGTACAGCAATATACATGTAAAAGTAAGCCTGAAATATAAATGAATTATGCTACCCATGCATCTAAATGTGCTAAATATACTAAGCGCCTGCATTGTTTGTGGCTGTTAAAAGGCCATACCAAATAAGACATTCACCTGAGCTAAAACCCATCCAACAAGCCAATCAATATCACTTCTATGATTGCAGATGACAAGTGCATGCTCTTTACCTATATCAAGAACAAAATAAGAAAATTAGGAGCAAGCAAATGTTGGGCACAGGAGCACAGAAATATTCAATTTTTCCTCCAGAATACACTCAAATGCTAAACATGGCAAAAAAGAACATGAAGGGGTGAAAGAAACGACTTAGCAGGTAGCATTACTTGCATATGTTGACCAGAGACTTACCCATCATACGAAAGGTTTCACTATCAGCAAATAGTTGGATCTGCGGCCAGCCAAAAAGTTCAAGATGAAAGACTTGATTATTCAAAATGCTACAGACTAACTCATTCAATAGCAGTTCATAATTGACTGCCACAACTTCAACATAGTTAGAAAGTATGAAACAGGCAGCCATTGAAATCAACCATAAAGGTATCAACTATGTTCCCTTTGATCAATTACACTGCTTAAATAAATAAAATAATTGAAATACCAACCGGGCAGCCTTGTTCAGTTGGAAGCCCATATTATTCAACTCAAAAATCAATTTGGATAATCAATCCCCTCCTTCAAACTTATAAGTATATACAGATATCTAGATCTTCCCCATATTTTTTCTTTCAAAATTTAGCTGTAAGATATAAGATGAACATATTACTCTAAGGGTTTGTAGTCGCACTTACTAGGGTGGGCATGTCCATAATTTTTGCTACACACTCAACATGTAAAGTACAAGGCATAGAATGCAAAAGGAAAATAAGACTGTTTCCTAGTGACCAAGCAAATCGGCAATAATAATGCAATAAAACATTACAGAAAACCAGGAGCTGATTAAACACCTTAACTCCTGCCCACCAATCAATAATCCATACGAGTTCCAGCCACAACAGTTCTGCTACAACCCTGTTGATTCGCCTATACAAATTTTTTGATAGTGGCCGTACAAGAGCATAGCATGTTGCCTGAAACAATGGAATCAAGAAAAGTAATTATAGATCCTTTTACATTTGTTTCGCTTTAACATTTCAGCCCTTTCTAATTAAATTATCTGAATATTCAAGTTTGAATTGAAACAATAATATTTACAGAACTCTCAAAATTATGCCCCAGGTTTGCGTTCCTTAGAGAATGCTGAAATAATTATTTAACACTTCATCAGGGAATTCCCAGATGAACAAGGTTTATATAGAGGAAGTAAGCAAAATGGACTGGGACGAAAGTAGTATAATTTAAATTTTGGGGGGAAGGGGGCACCCAAAGCTTGCTTTCTGCGGACTCCAGAGGGCGAGATGAGAGGCAGAGGATGGCCAACAGAGGTCCAAGAGGTGTATAATAAAAACAAAAGGGAAGCAAAAGCTTAGATTTACAAGCATGTTTCCATTGCAGAACCAAAGACATTGATAAATCATACTCTGCCACTTTTGCTTTAATGAAATCACTGCAAGTAGCGAACCCATCAAGCTAAAGACATACTCCAGATGCACCAGATAACAAAAATCAAATCCGAAAATGGAAAGAATCTATTAAAAAGAAAGAAAGAAATAGATAGCACTTGGGAAATAAAACACACGGCAAGAGGGGGAAATAAAAGTTAGGCGTGAGCTAATGAACATCCGATGACCTTAAAAGAAGAAGTAAATTATTGATACCTGGATGAGATTAACGACAAGACCAGAGGCGAAGAAGAGCAGGCCCAATGGCAGGACGACAGCAGCAGCTGCAATACCCATGGCTACGCACAAAGCCACAAACACACAGTCCCCGATTTCGATAGAAACAAAGAGTTGAGAGAGAGAGAAGGTGCAGCGGGATTTATAAATGAAGTTGTTGGAGGGCGGTACGAAAACACGGTAATTAGATTTGGAAAAAGGGCAGAAATGGTTTAACGTCAGGAGTTGCGTGACATGATGGATTATATTTATTGACATACAATTAAAGAGATCATTGAGAATGTCTCTCTCTCGCTCTCCCTCCCCTCCTCTACCTCTCTGTCCGGGGCTCGGGATATTGAATGCCTCGACGCTGCTGCGTCTTCTTCATCTAGTTCGAGCGTGCCTCGTGTGTAAATGCCCAACAGCCTGAAAAATGAAGGTAGACGGGATAAGAGCTTTCGGTTTTTACGATTTTGCCCCCTTGAAATCCCACCAAAAATAATTCTGTTAATCTCACGAGGAAAATGTCAAATAGAAATCATAAAATCAACGCAAAAAGTACTTTTATCCTTTGACTTTCACGCTTAATTTTCTTAATTTGATAAGATATTTTTTCAATTCTCTAATTCTAATACTAACAGTTTCATTTGAAAAAGTTATAGACATCGAAATTATAAATATTGACATAAAGTTCTAAAATATTAACGTTGATTTTTTTAAAAATAATAATAGTTGACAAGAAGAATTATCATCTGAAAGTTATAATGATAAAATTGCATGACTAAGAATATAATTTATAAAATTAAGAAATTAGACTGGAACTTTATATCCTATAAAATTATAGGACCAAATACATTTTTATTGGAGATGAAATTAAACTCAAAGGCCTCAAATTTTACAATTATCACTCTTTTATTTATAAATCAATTTAAAAAAAACATAATTATAGTGTACATTCTTTTCTGAAAAAAAAACTATAAAAATGTGACTACTAAAAATCCCTCCCTTTACCGGTATTTGTTGCTGCCGTGCCTCCTGCTCTATCTGCGATCATTGCGTAATAATATTCGGGATTCAATTTTTTATTTGTACTATCAAATCTCACGAAGAGGTCTGTATCAGTCATGTTCCTAACCTCAATCGCTCTGTTTTTATTTGTTTCCTCCTCGTGCTTCCTTTCTATCTTTTATTACGTCGTTAACTGCGTCCATCCACTTGTGTTGTTGGGATTTCGGAAGGAGCCGGGTTTTCCTCGTAGACGACATCATATCAGCTTCCTTCAACGACGTCGGGTCCACTCAGATTCGATCCCAAACTCGAAATCCAGGTCCCATCCACATTGTAACGCTAGGCCCCAAGTATCAATTATCCCATCAAGCTCCAATAAACACCTTCATGGATCATGTATATTGCTCTCAAAATAATATTACAAGTCTTACGCAATGGAGAAAGAATCAAATGCCTGGGCATGCATCACTCGCTTTTCAACTCCATTCGCTGCACCCGAGAATCTGCAGTGTTTCTAGATACTCTTGTTCTCCTCCCTTCACGTCTGGAAGCATATATCCTCTCTCTATTAAATACTACTCCTTCCGCGGTAGTAATTATACATAATTTGTATTTGTTCCATGGAGAATATCCCTTTGATGCTATGATTAAATTTCCATCTGATCCTCTGTTACCGGGAAAATGTAAATTTAATTGTAATAATGATGATGATGATGATGATTTGGGTTGGCCAACTAAATGATTCTAGGTTAAGCCGCACCAGCCTTCGTAAAGTCCGCCCGAGAAGACCGAACAAAATCTATGACAACACCCACCAACCCTTTCGCTCTAGGATTGATTTACATACAGGCAACAGTTGGAATCGAAATCACGTACTTGTAATATACGAGCCTATTTTTTACTATCTATGCTAACTCTTATTAACTTGAAACATGCTTTTTTTTACAATAGTGCTAAACGTCTAAAGTAAACTATTAGATGTCCAAAATAAACTATTAAATGAAGAGAGATCATATCTCAAATACTTTTTTATCACAATAATTCTCAAATATTGAGGACATTCATTTAACATTGTTGAAATATATTTTTTTTGTTAGTACACTATTGAAATATTTTTTTATACAAAATTTTTAGAAATGAGTTGGGCTCACTAACGATCAAAGGGTAAGGTAAAATCTTTCTTCCTCTTAGGTGATACCAATGTCGAGCAGAATGAACCGTCTATTACCCTCCAGCGTAAACTTAGGCACCCAGGAGCTAGTTAGGATGCCTCCTCAAGCACCGCGATTGGAACCACAATAAAGTAGTACTTTATAGGGATCGAATACCTCCAAATAGTCGTATGTCTCATCCTTTTGCCAGTTGAACCCACGGACGATGGACAACTATCCCTCTAAAACATCGGACCAACTTAAGTGGATCTTAATCTCATGAGCAAATATTTGGGCCTCCGTGAAACTTATTCCCGGAGTGGAACGCGGCCTTCAGTACATTAATGGCCCAAGCCCAGAACATGGATTTCATATTTATTATTGACGGCGTCGATCTCCCTGCTTCATATGACTTTTTGCCGTTGTCCACAAATTGCTCAAGATGTTCCTAAACGACACAGCATGGTTTCTTTTGTTTTCGCACACCCATTAAACTTGACTCTGCTCATATATTTTATTCCATCCAGTCTGCGCATCACATGTCTGCCAATTTTGATCATGTGTTCACGTGTCCCCACTCCCAAAAACATCAGACAAAAGCCGTTCATTTTCACGGCTTCTTAATTTTCATAAGTCAATGCTCAGTCAGACTTCTGAAGCTGTCCAACTTTGCTTACTCTTTCCACAATCACTTCTAATAACATTAAAGCAGCTCCATACACGAATTCTCGAAAATGTGTTGGATTTTAGGTATGTATCCACCTTTAATGGCCCAAACTATTTAATTAAAAAATAGAAAACATTCATTTGTTTAGGAAATATAAAATATTTCTAATCAAATAGGAGAGAATTAGGGAATAGGAATCCCTCATTAATAAAAAAAATAATCAACATTCCTAAATAGCGGTTACCTTGACCTTATAAAAAGAATGCGTCTCTCAGTTATTCTTCGCCTGACCATTTAGTTTTTTTAACTCTCTCATTCTTGTCTCTTGTGTAGTGCTCTACTCCGTCACTCTGGTTCGACAAGGTATGATCCTAATCCGACTCAGTATATTTTTTATTGGCTATAGTATGTCTTTCTGTAAATAACATATTCACTGCTCTAAAAAGGTTTATTCGATATCCTACTCGGAAGAGGCTTGCATGACATAGACGGAGTATACCTGTGACACTAATATGCCCTTATTTTAGGCAAACACGGTGTGTGTATGAGATGAATTCTAATAATTTTGGATATTAGGCTCCAAATTCTACATATGCCCTGCACCAGGCCACTTCATGTTTTTTTTTTTGTTGCTCACCCGATTCACAGGAGTTTTGCCCCGACTATATCCGGATCCGACCCCCGTCGCGCACCTAGCTATGGTGGGTGAGTATCCCAACGGAAATTTTCTACGTATGCCAATGCTCAAACTCGAGACCTCGCTTAAGCGATACCAAACCGCTTACTACTCGGACCCACTCGGACCAACCCGTTAGTCAGGCCTACACAAGAGACAATTAACAGGACAAGAACAAGAAGCTAATATTGCTAGACACTCGGGCCTTTTCCATAACTTATTTTAGTATAATGGAGACACGACTTGCATTATGCTGGCCCACTCTCTAGCATATTAATCAATCCCCGAGTCTCGCCGTCTTGGCATCGCTAATTATACTTGAGTCACACCTCACCTTTTATAGGCAAATTGCATATCCCGACCCCCATGTCTTTACATCAATCATATTAGTCCCCGCCAATCATTTGAGTAGAATATCATTGCACCTACGCCCAAGTAGGAACATATAGTACTTCTCCTCACGTAGATATAAAAGATATAGTTTATAATATAAATTATATTATAAATAAAATTTAATATTTAAGGTTGTAGGAGTATAAATTACATGGAAGTGCATCATTCTTTTCAATAGTTTAAAGTAAATTATATTTCTCTCTAATCCTTCTCGTGGCTAAAATAGAAAGAAAGGAACGCATAGTAAAAGGCAATAAATAAATAAACAACCATAGAATATAAATGCCTCTTCATATCAGTATCCTGATAATCCAGTTGCACAGTTATTATATGTTTAGATGTGAAGAAAATCAAAGAATAAATAATATTAGAAGAAAAAACTTTTAAAAAATAGTAGACTTTTTTTTTTTATCATTTTAAGAATTTTCTTTTATAATATTCCCCTCCATATTTTCCTAAATATATCCTTAAACCCCACACACTCCAGCACTTTTTTATTGTATTTTCTCTTGAAAAAGAGGTTTGCATGTCTGTTTGGGTCTGACCACTAGCATGCCTAGAGCTGGGAATGCGGGCTGGCCCGCCAAAAACGGGCCAGCCCGCTCCCAGCCCGCCAACAAACGGGGCGGGCTGTGCAGCCCGCCCCAAAACGGGTTGGCAAAACGCCAGCCCGAGCCCGAGCCCCCTTAGTGGCGGGCTGGCCCGCCAGCCCGCCAGCCCGCCACTTTTTTTTTTTTTTTAATTTTAAAAAAAAAAATTTTTAACATTTTTAAAATACTAATAAAAAATTTCTAATGTTATATTAGTATAATAAAAAAATTACTCATGTTATACTCTTAAAAATTTTTATTTTTTATAAAAAAATCTCAAATTTTATAATTATAAATCTAAATAAATATTAACATAATATTAATCAATTATAATATGTAAACATATATTAACAAATAAGTAATTATCTTTACTAGTATTCGATAATAGGAGTATTCAAAATAACATTTAAGTAAAATAAATATTAAATAATAATATTAAATTTAAAAAAAAAAAAAAAAGTGGCGGGCTGGCGGGCCAGCCCGCCACTAAACGGGCCAGCCCGCCAAATTGGCGGGCTGAGGGGGGGGCGGGCTGTGCAGCCCGCCCAAAAACGGGCTGGCATTTTGCCAGCCCGAACCCGCCCCCCCCTTAGGGTAAAACGGGCCCAGCCCGCGGGCTGGGCCCGTTTTACCAGCTCTAAGCATGCCTGACAACCGAGCCCGGATGCACAGTGTAACAATCATCGTTTTGTAATTTTTTAGACTTTTTAAAAACTAATAAATTATAAAATAAGACTATTATCAATAATAAATTAAATATTATTAGCAATAGATATATCATCACTAATACAAAGTCTTATTTTAATATCTATTATTTTTTAAAAATATTTTTATATCATTTTTACTTTTTTTTATGCATTAAAAACTTAAAAAATATTGCTGAACAGGTAGATATTATATTATAATTATGCATGTTAAAGTAAAAAATGATGAGAATTCTGAAGATCTGAGCTTCTGACCAGAAACGTTGCTTTCACACGACCACAACTCAATCCTATAATATTCAAGTGTCATACGATGAGAAAACGGCTGAGTTACGAAAGGTAATTCATCCAATTATGATGACCGCTGACATTGAAATGACAAAACTGCCCGTACAAAATTTTACCCGGGATTAACGGTATTCTCGGCGAACCAGTTCCTCGATTTCCCGGTTAAAAGCCGGAAGAGCAATTCAGTCTTTTCAATCATACATGACAGTTGGTTCAAACTCCAGGGAAGCCAGAACTTTGGCGCTTTTGTGGTGAAATCCCAGATTCCCCTTCCAAGTAAATTCTTCTGATTCCCGCACAAATGTTTTTTTATTGGGTTATTCTGCAATACCGGGTCTTGAAGATCAAAGCGAAACGGCGAAATAAAGACGTTGCCGACGGAGTAGAAAAGGAAGGTCTAAGTTGACAGCTCGCGAGTTCCCGCAATACTTATTGCGCACGAGGACAGAGTCCTTCCCATCTCCGCTGAACAAAGACCTTTCCCCGCACCTTCGTTGAGCTCGAATTCCGATTCAGTCTCTTTTCGATCGTTAAACTTCGTTGCTCTCATTCCCCATTTCATTCCTTTTATTGGGAGTCTGCTATTCGGGTTCATCTCTGTTAATTTTAATCACCGCATCATGTCGGAGGTTCTTTACCTCAGAAACCTGAAATCGCAGATCCGAGAAAGGTAAGTCAAGAATCTCCTTATGTATTTCACTGATAACTACTCGGGCTTGATAATGTGGTAGCGCATGATTAACGTTAACTATTCAATAATGTTTTTTCTGTGTTAAATTTTCAAATTCGTTTGCATTAGTAATAGTAACTTTGCACTGCTTGTCTGATTACCACGACCACGTCTGCGAGTAGGAGTCCGAGGCTAGAAATCTGGTTCAGTTTTTTAATAGCTATGTTCCTGATATGTTGCGAATTGTTGTGGTTGAAATTTCAGATTATAATGCCAGGCCGGGTGATTGAATCAGAAAACCTTGTTTGGTAGAGTTACTATTTAACATGGGAAGAGATTTGTTAGACTTGGTCTCCATTCAGAAATGGAAGTGCTCTTGGTTTTTTGTTGCAACCGTTGCTTCCATTATGGCATTGGTTTCTGTGATACATCTATTCTTGTTCCCCCTGGCACCTTCTTTCAATTATTTTAAGCTACAGCAGAACTCTTGCCTTCCCACCAATTCATCCGCTGAATTACCAAGCACCGATGTCAGCAAAAATTTAGAACCAGCAATCGATTTAAAGCATCAGTTTCCATTTGACTTGCATGGATCAGTTGTTTATCGAGGTGCACCATGGAAGGCTGAGATTGGACGGTGGTTCGCGGGCTGTGATTTTGTTACAAGGAAAATCAACGTTACTGAGGTCACAGATGATGCTTTTTACTCGTATTCTCCACTTTTTGTTTAGATTCTTGTCCTATCTTTCTGAGTTGCTAGTTTCTCAGGGTCAATTTCTTTCTTAAGTGGCTGTTACGAGTTTTTATGCTTGTCACTGTCATTCATTTGATCTCTGCTTTTGAATGCATTTTGAATTCTCAATGATTTGGTTTGCAAGCAGATAATAGCTGCCAGTGACTGCAAAAATGACTGCAATGGTCAGGGTGTTTGTAACCGAGAATTGGGACAATGTCGATGCTTTCATGGATATGCTGGTCTGTTTAATTTCTCCATCTTTTATGAATTTAACCTAAGATATAATGCTTAATGAGAAGCATTAAATAAAATTTGTGTACAGTAGGTCACTATATTGATCACCCCCCACAAAAGAAAAAAGAACTCTGCACTGTCAACTTTCCTCCTGCATAAAAAAGAAGACAGAATAAAATTTGTATAACTCAACCACCCTTTTCATAGTATTTCTGGCCATTGAATAAACATTAAGTAACATGGTATATGGGTTAAACTGTGATTCTTTTGGAAACTAATATTTGCTATACATGACAGGAGATGGATGTGCTGAGAAGTTACAATTTGAATGCAACTACCCAGGATCACCAGATCAGCCATTTGGACGGTGGGTTGTCTCAATTTGCCCTGCCAATTGTGACAAAACAAAAGCAATGTGCTTCTGTGGAGAAGGCACAAAATATCCAGATCGTCCACTGGCAGAGACATGTGGGTTCCAATTTATGTATGTAAAATCATGTTCTAACATTAACTTTGGTTGGCTTATTCTTTCACTATGTGCCAATTAAGTTATACTCCTGAATTCTGTGTCAGCCCATCTTCTGAACCTGGTGCTCCCAAACAAGTTGATTGGGCCAAAGTTGACCAGGATGTGTTCACAACTAATAGTAGCAAAGAAGGATGGTGTAATGTGGACCCAGCTGAAGCATATGCTCTCAAGGTAAAATTCAAAGCGGAATGTGATTGCAAATATGATGGTCTCTGGGGTCGATTTTGTGAAGTGCCTGTGCAATCCACTTGCATTAGTCAATGCTCTTTGCATGGCCATTGTCGTGGTGGATTTTGTCAGGTAATTCTTTTGTTTATTAAAATGCTTGCCATCTTTAGCGCCTGATTTGGTTAATAGAATAAATAATATGTCAACCATAGTTTATCTTCATTTATCTTAGCAATGAGAATTAGATAGTGACGGATATATGAATACTAGAAATGTTTAATAAGAAATATTACTATTCTTATTATTAAACCTTGATTTTGTTTCAGAAAGAATTAAAAAATACATATTTTGCTGCTTGTGACCGTATAACTTTGTATAAGAAATTTAGGAATGTAGTTCCAGAGGAAAATAAACATGCAAGGCTGAAAAGAAAAAGGGAGAATGGGCATACACAGTGTTGTTACAAATTACAAATGGAAATGATAACTAAAGAATAAACGTAGCTGAACATGATCTTTTATTTTGAATATGCAAATCTGGTAAATTTTCCGGATAAAAATTCAGTATGGGAGAAAATTGAAATCTGTAGGGCTCCTGTTTCAAGTTCTGAGGGTCTGGTTTATGCGGTCATTGTTGAGAGTCTATAGAACTAGGAAACTCTGTAGCTATTTCAGGTTGAGTTTAAATTACATGTATCAATGCTCTTTATATAGTACATAATTCTGCCGTATACCTTTAATTACTTGCCATCCAATCTCAGTTGATCAACTCAACTAGTATATATTTCAGTGTGACAGTGGCTGGTATGGAGTTGATTGCAGCATTCCATCTGTTACATCGTCTATAAGAGAGTGGCCCAATTGGCTTCGTCCCGCTCGGGTTGATGTTCCTGAAAATCTTCAGTTTGAAGGAAGAAAAATCAACCTTAATGCCACAGTGGAAAAGAAAAGGCCTCTCATATATGTCTATGATTTGCCTCCAGAGTTCAACAGCCTGCTCCTTGAGGTCAGGATTGTCCGAGCATCACTCTTTTTAACATCCCAAGACCAAGCTTTTTATATAATTTATGTTTATTTATTTTCTTTGCCTATTATAGGGGCGCCATTTTAAGTTGGAATGTGTAAATAGGATTTATGACGGTTCTAATGCTACAATATGGACAGATCAATTGTATGGCGCCCAGGTAATTCGTAAATTTAGATCATATTTAAAGCATTTCAGTTAGTGAATTTATATTTAGAAAGCTTTGCAAGATATCATCAGAGTCTGACGTTGCTTATCCACAGGTAGCCCTTTATGAGAGTATCTTAGCTAGTCCTCATAGAACATTGAATGGTGAAGAAGCAGATTTTTTCTTTGTTCCAGTTCTTGATTCATGCATCATTACTCGTGCTGATGATGCCCCTCACTTGAGCATGCAGGTATATTTTTCAGCTGTTTTCTACTTTTACCGGTATATATCTATCTGTAATTTATTCCTTCTTGCAGGGCATGTGTGTGAGACAGAATGCAATGAATGCGGCAGCATAGTGGTGCTTGTGCATGTTAATGGTTGTTTAAAAGCTTTAATGAATTGTATGCTTGTAGTAATTAAATGAGTAGTAAAATAAAAATTCATTACATTTAAATTTGATATTCTTTTACACCTATTAAGAACTGCAACTTGTACTGTTGAAGTAAGAATAACTACTTCTGATTTTTCCTGCATTTTGTTTTATAATCTTCAGGAACATAGGGGGTTGAGGAGCTCTCTTACATTGGAATATTATAAGAAAGCACACAACCACATTGTCGAGCAATATCCTTATTGGAACCGCTCTTCAGGAAGGGACCACATCTGGGTATAAGTAACAGGAATATTTTTTCAGTGTCGAATAGAATTTAAGGAAGTGACACTAACCTAGTATTTTCTGGTGACAAACAAACATATGCTAACGATGTCACTTTTATATGTTTGGGCAGTTTTTTTCGTGGGATGAAGGTGCTTGCTATGCCCCCAAGGAGATATGGAACAGCATGATGTTAGTTCACTGGGGAAACACAAATGTAAAGCATAACCATTCAACTACAGCTTATTGGGCTGACAACTGGGACAAAATCCATCCAAGGAGGAGGGGCAATCATTCTTGTTTTGATCCTCACAAAGATCTTGTGCTTCCTGCCTGGAAAGTGCCTGATGTTGGTGCATTGACTTCCAAACTGTGGGCTCGGTAAATTTTTTTTGAAGGAACTAATCATTACCTCAATCATTTGCTTTATTTTTCTGTATATTCTTACGTTCATGACTAACAATGCAACCGTGTTGTGATTTGTTTTCAGGCCCCATGAGACACGAAAGACACTGTTCTACTTCAATGGGAATTTAGGACCAGCTTACCCTAAAGGAAGACCAGAGGATTCGTAAGTTGACTGATGAACTGCTCTGGAATCTTTTAGAAGATTGCTAGAATAAGACAGCAGCAAATTTTGTGCTAACAGCATTTCTCGTTGCCCCTTATTAGTAACATTGACATCCTGTGTCAGTTGATTCTCCACAGGACATTTGGATGCATAGTTTCCCATATAATAAATTCCCAAAGATGCGATTTCTGAGTTACTTGGAAATGATGCAGATATAGCATGGGTATCAGACAGAAACTAGCAGAAGAGTTTGGATCAACCCCTGACAAGAAAGGTCAGCTTGGGAAACGGCATGCAGAAGATGTTATTGTGACCCCACTGCGTTCTGACAATTATCATTTGGATCTTGCAAGCTCTATTTTCTGTGGGGTGTTGCCTGGAGATGGTTGGAGTGGACGCATGGAAGACAGTATCCTGCAAGGATGCATTCCTGTGGTAATTCAGGTAATATATTATGCCCTTCTGTTTTCTTGAGTTTCCCTTTGAAACATCAATGCAAATATTACAAAATAGTTTTGTCAAACTTGGCATTGATTGCAAGTTGCGTTTTTTTTTTTGTCCTATTGATTTCTTTATTTATTTTGAATCAAAGAGGTACTTACTTTTGTCAACGCTGTTCACGAATAAAGGGGATAAGAGTACTGGGGATTTAATGAAACCTGTTTTTTCTTCAGATTTAACTACTAAATGACTGAAAGTTTCAAGTGCTTGCTTTTGACCATTTTCCGCCATTGCTCTGTAGGATGGTATTTTCTTACCATATGAGAATTTCCTCAACTATGATAGCTTTGCTGTTCGAATATCTGAAGATGAAATCACAAACTTGATAAAGATTCTTCGGGTAACTTCTTCTCCACAATCTTTCTAGATTTTCAGTAATGTTCAATTTAAATCAAGAATTTAACATTAAGTTGACAACATCCTACATGAGAGCTCTGAGTTTTTGGTTTTCTCTTGCATCCTTTAGGGATTTAATGATACAGAAATAAAATTCAAGCTGGAAAACGTTCAGAAAATCTGGCAGAGATTCTTGTATCGTGATTCTGTTATGCTTGAAGCTGAAAGGCAAAAGACTACTTTCGGGCATGTTAATGATTGGGCTGATGAATTCTCAGACTTGATGGAAGATGATGTCTTCACCACTTTCATACAGGTACTTATTTGTAGACAATACTGTTTGTAGTTCAAAATGTTAGGCTTATTTGGGCAATTACAACATTATATGCAACAAAGCGGAAATGATTTTACTAGTGCAAGTCATAAATATGTCTGTCTCTAAATTTTATCTTTTGACTACCAATGTTTGTTTTAAATCAAGGTTTTGCATTACAAGTTACACAATGACCCTTGGAGGCAGCAAGTCCACCTTAACAAGAAGTATGGATTGCCTAAACAGTGTGTGGAAAGCACCAATTATGGATCTTGATTGATAAGAATGCTATTTGGAAGACTAGATGATGATCAAGAGTCTTTCAGAGGAAAATGGGGGTAGAATGATCTTTCTGCTTTATCTGAGGAATTGAGATTCAAAAGATTTTCTCGGCATGCATAAACTGGGTCGGAGTCAAGATTCTATTTGACACACACAATAATATAATTCAGCCAAGGTGGACCAATATGATTCTTTTCCCCCCTTTCACATAAATATTTGCATGTAAAGTGCATTCGCCTCCTTGTTTTATAGCTGTCTTGAAGGCCTTTGAGCCACGGAATGTAAAGAATATCAATTGCAAAACCTTGTGGCTAAATATTGAGAAGAGAAATGAAATCACATATTCGTTTTCATTGTCGTTGATTGTTAATAGCAGCGTTTAGTTAATACACACACACACACATAGCATACTGTATTATTTACAAGATAATCAACATTTATATGCATTATTTATAAAATATAGATGACTTATTTCTTAAATTTTATTTTATCTCGTTGTACTTAATATAAAATATATTTAATTTTTTTAAAAAATGAAATAAGCTAAATAGATTATTTTAAAATATTTATATTTATCTTTTTTAAATTAATTTATTTAATTTATAAATTGATATATAATCTAAAAATAATTATCATATATTACGATTAAATTATTTATTTAATTTTTTTAATCTCTAAAAAAAAGTCAACTAAATTTTATATTAATAATCGATGTGAAAAAAAAGTCTAATTATTTATAATAATAGTCCTGTTAATAAAGTGTAATTCTAACAAAAATTTACCATGCAATTGTAATTGTGCATGATGATTTTATTTTCTCTCACACCCTATTTTGTTTGGTTGGAAGCAAAAGCAATAGAAAGGGAATAAGGAGAAGAAAACGAGAACGAGGTAATGATCATAGCCTTCTCATTCGATTTTTCTTTCCCGAAGGAGAGGCTATTCTCATGTTAGATGGAACCGGATTCCTTCTTAAAATTGATGGTATCTGACCAAATGAAAACTAGTATACTTTTATTGGATTAAATTATCATATAATGATTAAAATATTGAAGTCTTAAACAAGGATTCTATTTGTTTTAAATAAGATTAAGATTGTTTGGGTAAAAAAATTAAGATCAAGAGTTGGAAACTTGCACATGGAGAAGTCACATGAGAAAAGTTATTTACAATGAACCCCGCACCCGGGACGCTTAATTTTAATCCACTATTATTAGATATTAGTTAATTATAAAAAATATTTTAAATAAAATTTGTCACCCAACTAAGAAGTTTTAAATAAATCTGATACTCACATAACAATTCAAATTTGTTAAAACTATGATTATTTTTTTAAGGGAGAATTATAATAAAAGACCTATAATAAATAATATTTATTTGGAAGCACCATAAAATTTGTAATTATTTAGAAGGACTAAAGATCAAAATTAAAATTTATAATTATTAAATTATTCCTACTAAATTCTCTATATTTTTTTCTCACATTTTATTTTTAAAATTAATATGAATTATTAAAACTCTTATATTTTCTCTTACATCCTATTTTACTATTCATATTAGAGTTTTTATTGACATTATGTTTTTTAGTTTACAATTATCACTACCATTTTCACATAAAAGTATAATAGATTATTTAAATTTTAATAAACTATATTAACATTGGATGGATTTGTTTATTTTTAAAACTCACAAATTTATTTTAAAATAAAAATAAATTATACACACTTCTATTAAATAGTTCAAAACTAGGGGTGCTCACGGGACGGGTCGGGACCGGGACAACCCCGTCCCGTGTCCCGTCCCGATACAGTACACGGGACGCAAAATGCGTCCCGTGTCCCGTCCCGTTCCGAATTTATCCCGGTCCCGATGGGACCGAGACGAGTTCGGGACGGGACGGGAATTCCCGATTTATTTTTTTTTTTAAAAAATATTATAATAAAATTATCTCAATAAATTATTCCATATAAAATGTCATAGCAACTTCCTCTAAATACCAACATTCTTCCCTAATAGAAAATAATAACTTACCCATATAAGGAAAAAAACTAATAGTAAGAAAGAATAAAAATATCAATATAAAAATATCTGTATAAGAATAAAAATATCTATATAAGAGTGAGAAAGATAGGATAATATAATATTTTAAAAAAAAAATGCTTCGGGACGGGATGAGATTCCCGAGGGACGGGCCGAGACCCGTCCCGTCCCGGTCCTCCTTTTGTCCCGTCCTGGTAGTGTCCCAGACCGGTCCCTTTCAGGACGGGACGGACCCGTCCCGAAATTATCGGGACCGGGTCGGGACACCCCGGGACAGGACAAAATGGACATCCCTATTCAAAACTGCAATTTTTTAAAAAAATTGTCTGCATATATAACATTTCTTTAACATGTATAATAAACTATAAAAGATCTAAAATTTTCTTAAAAGTTATATAATTTATATTTTCAATTAAAATTTATGTCAATTTTAAAATAAAATTATAATTTTGATAAAATTGAACAATGTTTGTGTAAGTTTTTTTTCCCAATTGGTGTCTACATAAATAATAAACATTGAGATAAATTTTGTTTAAAATATTAAAATTTTATATTAGTTTTCAAAATATAACTTGGGAAAATATAGGAGTTTTTGGTAGAAGACAATTTAATAATTTTAAATTTTTATTTTAATATTTAATTCTTCTACATAATTACAATTTTTACAGTCATTTCTAATAAATATGATTTTACTATAGGTAATCTATTATAATTCTCCCCATTTTTTTATCTGTACCCTACCTAAAACATGTTAGAAAATTGGAAAAATGCTTATATAGAATTAAAAAATTCATAATTTATAAACATAATACGGTAATAGAATTTATATTTTTAATCATAAAAATTATATTTATATTAATGATATTCATATTTCTGTCTCCATCACCTTTCTTCTTCAGAACTGGTAAACCGCGGGGCCTCAGAGAGCATCTAACACAAGGCCGCACCTTTTCTGCGTTTTTTAACTTTCTTAGGCCCCAACCCAACTGTGATCCCAGTCTTTCTGCCTTTTCTGCCTCAACTGGCAGCAATGAGCCCCTCATCTCTCGCCCTTCACTCCCATTCCGTCTTCACGCCTCGAGCGGGGCTTACAGGCCACCGCAGGCCTCTTTCTCCTTGCCAAAGCGTCGTCGTTTGCTCTGCGAAGCCTGCCGTTTCCTCTACTTCCAACCTCAGCGTGTCTGATCTCTCCACCATTGATGCTGTTGGACGAATCGGGTCCCTGAGTCAGGTATCCGGTGTTTTGGGTTGCCAGTGGGGCGATGAAGGCAAAGGAAAACTTGTTGATATCTTAGCCCAGCACTTCGACATCGTTGCTCGTTGCCAGGTTTAGTTTTACGACCTACTGACGGTCGTTCTGCTATAAAGTTTCATACTCTTCCTCCTTCTTGTTTACTGGAATTAGTATTGGGTATTGCTAGTGTTACCGTACTGGTAACTAAGGGGTTCGGTTCCATTCCTTGGGAAGTCTATGCATTTAGAAGTCAATGCATTCTTGTAACTTTTATGAATTATCGAGATGTTGCAAATTGGTCGATTTGGGAACATATTGATTGATGGATTTGCTTACGAGGTCTTAGCCTCGTGATATTTTCCATAGGTTCTGAACTTGGGGTCTGTTCCATAGGTTCTGAACTTGGGGTCTGTTTTTGATCTCTTACTAGCTTCTGCTCCCATATTCCTGTCTTACGATTGCGCATTATTTTGTCCTGATAATTTTTCTCCATCATATGTAATCAGGGTGGGGCTAATGCTGGGCACACCATTTATAATGCAGAAGGAAAAAAGTTTGCTCTTCATCTAGTGCCTTCTGGTATCCTCAACGAGGATACTCTATGTGTCATTGGGAATGGGGTTGTGGTGCACCTGCCGGGGCTTTTCAAAGAAATTGATGGACTTGAGTCAAATGGAGTCCCATGCAAAGAAAGGATTTTGATATCTGATCGTGCTCACCTACTTTTTGATTTCCATCAAGAAGTGGACGGACTGAGAGAAGCTGAGCTTGCTAAATCTTTTATTGGTACTACAAAGAGAGGAATTGGACCTTGCTATTCCAGCAAGGTTATCCGTAATGGCATTAGAGTTGGTGATTTGAGACACATGGATACTTTTCCTCTTAAACTTGACGATCTCTTATTAGATGCTGCATCAAGATTCAAGGATTTCAACTATAGTCTAGACATGCTTAGAAATGAAGTTGAAAAGTACAAGAGATATGCCGAGAGACTGGAACCCTTTATTGCTGATACTGTGTATGTCATGAACGAAGCTATCTCACAAAAGAAGAACATTTTGGTTGAAGGAGGTCAAGCAACCATGTTGGACATTGATTTTGGTACTTATCCCTTTGTGACTTCATCTAGCCCCTCTGCAGGTGGAATCTGCACTGGTCTTGGTATTTCTCCAAGAGTTATCGGTGATTTAATTGGAGTGGTATGCATATTAAATATTTATGATCCCTTTCTTCACTGTTGTTGTTGGTGATTTTTTGCTTTTAATTGGTGTTGATAAATGAGAAACTTTTTTAAAAAGGCTTTTGTAGTTGAGAAACTGTGTTTTGTTCCTTATCATCGATCTAATTTAATGCTGATCATTTAAACATACTTGACATGAGCATGATGGTTTCTTAATCTTATTTTTGGTTATGCAGGTAAAAGCATACACAACTAGGGTAGGCTCTGGTCCATTTCCAACAGAACTCTTTTATCAAGAGGGTGATCTCCTTAGATCTGCTGGGCATGAGTTTGGAACCACAACTGGCCGCCCACGACGGTGTGGTTGGCTTGACATAGTTGCATTAAGATATAGCTGCCAGATTAATGGTTTCTCGTCTCTAAATCTCACTAAGCTTGATGTTTTGTCTGATCTTGATGAAATCAAGTTGGGAGTCTCTTATAAACATGCTGATGGGACCCCAATCAAATCATTTCCTTCAAACCTTCGCGTTCTTGAGCAATTGCAGGTAAAATTTCCATGTTCATCTCCATAGCTCATAGAACCGTGTGCTTTTATTTGGTGTCATCACTAATCTAAAAGCAAAATGTGAAACAATGAGTTCACAACAGCGACAGAGTGCATTGATTGCTTGGGAATTGAGTATTCTCTTACCAACTTGTTGTTATGGGATGTTTATAGGTGGAATACAAAACGCTTCCTGGATGGAGGACTGATATTTCTTCCATTAGAAACTATTCTGACCTTCCTAAAGCTGCTCGCAATTATGTGGAAAGGATCGAAGAACTTGTTGGTGTGCCTATTCACTACATTGGTGTTGGCCCTGGACGTGATGCTCTCATATTCAAATAGGTTGATATTGATTAGTGTCTAGAGAAAGCTCTTTTGAGCTCCCATGATCATCCTATAAGCGAGTTGAAGCTTTTGATGATAGAATTATGTATTCCCGCTAACTTGATTTTGGATGAATACAAATATGCAGTGAGTGTTTAACCTTAATTTTGCAGTGTTCTCTGTGTTAGCACCTTAGCAATGCTGAGTTATGAGACTACACAATAAGTGTATTATTTTACAGCATTGCTCCCTGGGCAGAAACTCATATTTGTATCTGTCATTTTTGGTTCAATTTGCCGCCTGTTTAGCTTGATCAGCTTTGGAATAAGATGCGATGGAGAATGACCTTATTGTCTTTTTGTTAGCGAAGGAGTTCTTGTCCTTGTGGTTGCTTTCATTTGAACTTCTTGTCAGTATGTATTATACGATTGTGTGTTTTAATTGTTTTAAAATATTTTGTAAATGCTGTGACTATAAAAGCAGTTTTTTGGCCAACAAAAGCGGTTTAATATTCAGAAATTTAATTGGACTTATTTTATCTGTAAGTATGCTTTTATGAGTATACTCGATGTGTTAAAGCGATAGGTGTTTGAGTGAGGACGATTTTATCAAATTCTTTCCCTTTTGTTTGTCTATTTTGGGAGAAACTTGAATTATTTGACTCCTCTGTTACAAACACATTCAGAATGTTAATAATTAGGGATGATGCATGTTAATAATTATATTCAGAATGACCAATGGGGGGTTGGTCCGAGTGGTAAGCGGCTCGGTATCGCTTAAGCGAGGTCTCGAGTTCGAGCCTTGGCGTACGCAGAAAATTCCTGTTGGGAGACTCACCCACCATAGCCAGGTGCGCGACGCGAGTTGGATCCGGATGTAGTCGGGGCAAAGCTCTGGTGAACCGGGTGGGCAAAAAAAAAAATTATATTCAGAATGATACTCTCTCCATCATCAAGTATAAAAAATAAATAACTAATAAAATGTGGAAAGTGTATTAATTTATTAACTTCCTCCAATTATCTATATTTTGTAATGAAATAAGAGCCCAACAATTCTCAGACGAATGTGACGGGAGGAGGAAAACCAAAGTGTTTAACTAAACTCCTTGCATATGGATGATAAAATGCCAAGCAACGAATTAACTATGAATTAGAGCAAAGACACAACTAATCTGTATCATTTATCACAAATTTTGGAAAATCTCTCTGTAGGCAACATTGTCTTCAGTTGTCTCTGGTGTTTATCACAAATATATCAAAAATACTGTCTTGCTCAGGGTCTGAAACGTAACTAACTGATTTTTGTGGCACTTTTATTATTCCTGAGGATGTACATTTATATCGTTGTTATGTTCTATCCCGAGTATGGGACGGGACTAAATTCTACCTTTTCCGTATTTATGTATACAAAACGGCGCGCTCAACAAAAAAGTTCATCGTCCCGAAACTTACGCTGATCCATTCCAAGTTTCGCCGGCACTCGTAGTTCCTTCTCGTTCTGCTATCGTTACTCGAGCAGAAGTGCGGAACTGGAGCAGTAGCGGTGGCAATGGAGAGAGGAAACTCTAAGAAGAAAGCATCAACTCTCTCTTTGGAGCAATTCATCTCACTCATGGCCCCTCTTATTGATTTGGAAAAGGTACTTTGACCTTCTCATCCCTCCCCAATTGAATCTCAATCATACACATACTCTTACGTTTCATAGGTCCTTTACTACCTCCGTCGTGTCGGTAGACTGTAGACTCGTCAAAAGCTGCAACTATAGTTTTCACCTTTTGCATACCTGCTTCCATATTCTTCCATCTACGATATTGAAATATATGCTTTAGCCCTGTATTTATGTAATCTGATTGCAAGTGAACATCCGATAATATGTATCAGAACAAGAATAAGTTTATGACTTCTAAAGATTTTTCTTTTTTCTTTTTTTGGTTATCACTTCAACGTAGTAATGCTCCTCCTCATTTTCTTTTTTCCCCTTCTTTTCTTGTTAATGCTTTAGGAAACTGAGATATCAAGCTCAATCACTTCAGGCGCGTCAAGAAATTTGGATACTGCGCAGAAAAGGGGCTCGACAATCCTCAATTTGAAATGTGTCGATGTTCAGGTTAAATGCTTTTCTGTTCATCTTTTTATTTTGAGACTCGCATCCTTCTTGCTCTGTTTAAAGTTACCAAACAGTTTGTTGATTTCAAAATGGAGTCATGCCAGAGAGTAAACTACGTACAATATATATACACATACATTCACATATAAAAAGAATGAAAAAGAAACAGTAGTGTCCCATATAGATTGTACTTCACCTTTCCTCATTTCTGTTTTGATATCTTAAGAGAACCAAGGAAAAGGAACAAATTTTACAGTTAAATTAGTAATAATTGGAGCATCAAATCATCCGGTAGTTGTTTACTATGCTTTTGTTCTGATAATAGACAGGGCTTATGGGGAAGTCTCTTGTTGAGTTCCAGTCTACCAAAGGAGATGTTCTTCCCGCACACAAGGTAAAGAACTGATGACTCCTGATGATAAAACTTTTTATTTTTATTATTATCTAGTTTCATTTTGTTAGTCTCATACAGGTCGAAGAGGTAGTGTGCTTTTAGTCTTGTATGAATCTTCTCTTATGGCACTTCTTGTTCTCCTCTCTTGCCAAATCTTCTATTCTATCATATCCTAGTATTCACCCAACTTTCTGTTATAATCAGTACATATAGTTGCATCAAGTATGATGTGACTGCGATGCATGACAAATTTTACACAAAAACGCCATAGCTCAATAAGAGTGACAATGGCTTTTTGTCAGTCCATTTATTGATTGAATCCTTTTGCTACTACTTTAAGGAGCTAATGATGATTTCGTAACGTTTACAGTTCAGTACCCACGATGTTGTTGTTTTAAAACTCAGCAAGGCTGATTTAGGTTCCCCTGCTCTTGGACAAGGTGTAGTTTACCGCTTAAAGGTATCTCTGATCACTTCAATTTATGAAAAGGAAAACGTTTCCCTGAAGTTATCTGCAGATGATATCGCTATTGGACGTTACTTACAATTGCAGGTTTGATATGTGTACTTATAGGACTCCTCGATAACAGTTGCCTTCGATGATATACCAGAAGATGGTTTAAATAGTCCCCTCAGGCTGGAGAAAGTGGCAAATGAGGTACAGTGATAAATTTTGAAATCTCATGGATGCCTTTATATTTCCTATTATTATTTAGAATCATTATGCTGTTTGACTAAAAACAAAGCCAATTCTTGACTGGCTTCAGTTTCCCACAATTCCTTCTCATAGTTTTTTCGACTAACAAATTTCTATCACCATTTTAAACATTATTAATTGGAATTTTTATAACTTCTGAAATTAAAAATGCTAAATCAGGATACTAATATTAACTTTTTGTGCTCTGCGTTTTGATTGAATGACTAATCTTCCTCTTCCTAATAAGCATTTTTTTCCTGTAATTTTTTGTTTATTTTGTGATTTTCTTGCTCCTAGTTTTCTAATTGCTGCAGATATTTATTGACCATGCAGGTGACATACCGTAGGATGAAGGATGTATTAGTACAGTTGAGTAAAGGAGTGCATAAGGGTCCTGCTGCTGACCTAATTCCGGTCTTGTTTGGAGAGAGGCCGCCAACAGTGTCCAAGAAGGATGTGTCATTTTCTTCATTTAACCCCAACCTTGATCACTCTCAGGTGTGGAAGCCTAATTTCTTGCACAGTATATATTATGTTTATGGAGTTTATGGGTAAACACATGTCTACTTATGCTCAAGAAATTCTGTATTTCTGAATTTTCAAAGAAAGATGCAATCTCAAAGGCCCTGTCGTCGAAGAATGTATTTTTGCTCCATGGGCCTCCTGGAACAGGAAAAACGACCACAGTGGTGGAAATCATATTACAAGAAGTGAAGCGTGGATCAAAAATTCTTGTTTGTGCCGCCTCAAATATTGCTGTTGACAACATTGTTGAGCGACTTGTTCCACGTAGGTAATGATTATTTTATCAATCTTTGGTTTTATTGATTGGATGGTTTTAACTTAATGTGTTTTATGGTAGGACTGTTCTGACGATGGGTGGCTTACATTTGATGACATGAAATATTAAATGACGCACGCCAATTGGAAAGGGGAATGTTAATTAATCAGATTCAACTTTGTTAAAAATAATATGCCTTGCGTCCTTCCCAACAACTTGAACAAAAGCTTTGCCATAAAGATTTGATGCAATTTTCCCCTTCTACTCTTCTATTTATTCTTTGTTTTTGTTGTTCATTCTAGGGTTTGTTCTCCAATTGGTTTGTTTCAACAAATGCATTGATTTTGAATATAAGTACTCATTCCTGTTTTATTGCTCTTTGATTAGAGTTAAGCTGGTGAGACTAGGTCATCCTGCACGTTTATTGCCTCAAGTACTTGACAGTGCACTGGATGCTCAGGTACATAATGACCTTTACCTTAGAAGCTAATGATTGGATGGCTTATTTGTAATTATCTTCTCTAGAATATCATCCAATCGGTAAAATGTGGGACTGCTTAAGGATGTGTTTGTGTTACTCTTTGTTGAATATTGTGCTATTTCACTTGGTGTGATCGAGGACGTGTATGAAAGCCATCATTTTTGTGCTCCTAATGTCCTGTCTCATTTTGATATTCTAGTTTTCCTAGAACTATCAATTAATTCGGGCCTTTAAACTTCATATTATTACTCTTTTGCGTGTCATGGATCTCAAGTGATTTACTTCATTTTATCCCAAATTGATTTGCTTGATAATGCTACCCTCAGATGTTGGATTTCTCTATCTTAGGTACTTCGAGGAGACAATAGTTCACTAGCAAATGACATTCGGAAGGAAATGAAGGTAGTGAATTAAAACGGAACTAAATGAGAATGATTTATTTAATTTGTTATTCCTCATGCAACTTATATATTAATATAGCATGAACTTAAAGTTCATTTCATCACTTTGACTCCAAAATATATTTTCTTGTTGAAGTAGTGGGATAATTTTATGTAATACTTTTTCACAGATATAATTTTGTTCAGGCATTAAATGGAAAGTTGTTGAAAACCAAAGACAGAAATACAAGGAGGGACATTCAGAAGGAACTGCGAACTCTGTCCAAAGAAGAGCGGAAAAGACAACAGCTTGCTGTAACAGACGTAATTAAAAGTGCTGACGTGATATTAACCACTTTGATTGGGGCTTTTGCTAAGAAGCTGGATAACACTTCATTTGACTTGGTCATTATTGACGAAGCTGCTCAGGCACTTGAGATAGCATGCTGGATACCTATACTGAAGGTAATGTTATAAGGCTGGCGCACAATTTTTCGCATGTAAACAGCTCTTATAATCACTTGCGGAAGCATTAAAAATGCATGGACTTCCAATTATTAAATTCTTAATGTCCTTCTGATCCTAACTAATTGAACAAAGTTCATTTTTTAGGGTCCAAGATGTATACTTGCGGGGGACCATCTTCAACTTCCACCAACCATTCAAAGTGTTGAGGCCGAGAAGAAAGGATTAGGACGAACCCTCTTTGAACGACTTGCAGATATGTATGGAGATGAAGTCACATCTATGCTAACTGTCCAGTACCGCATGCATGAACTTATCATGGAGTGGTCTTCTAAAGAGCTCTACAACAGCAAGGTGATTGCATTTCTGAACTGTTCTTTAATACCACAAAGAAACAAAATTGATCGTTCTTGAATTGAACTGAATATTAGGCTCATATTTTTGCATAAACAATTCATTAGATCATCATATCAGAAAGATAAAAACAGATTCCATTAGATCTTAATGATGCCATTTTGCAATAACAGGTCAAAGCCCATGCAAGTGTTGCTGCTCATATGCTGTTTGATCTTGAGGATGTGAAGAGGACCTCTTCAACTGAACCAACACTTCTTCTCATAGACATAGCTGGGTATGTTGTATTTCGTAAATATAATGTAGGATATGCAAACATATTGTAGTTATTTCCTCATTTTGATGAAATATAGATGTGACATGGAAGAAAAGAAAGATGAAGAAGATAGCACCATGAATGAAGGTGAAGCTGAAGTTGCCATGGCCCATGCAAAGAGACTTGTGCAGAGTGGTGTGCTACCTTCTGATATTGGAATCATTACCCCGTATGCTGCACAGGTATAGATTGTTCTATGTGAACCTCTCCTAAATGTTTTGACAGCTTCTAGAAGGGATGAAGTTAACCATTAGCGTTGCAGGTTGTTTTACTCAAGATGTTGAAAAACAAGGAGAACTCGCTCAAGGATCTTGAAATCTCAACGGTTGATGGCTTCCAGGGAAGGGAGAAGGAAGCCATTATTATATCAATGGTTCGGTCTAATTCAAAAAAAGAGGTATTTAAGCCGTGTCTGTTGGACTACTTTTATTTTTTCTTTGTATCATATTAAATCTTACGTGACTATTAAATTAGCTGGACAATTAGATTAATTTCTTTGAATATATTTCTCAGGTGGGCTTTCTAAGTGATCGTCGCCGAATGAATGTGGCTGTGACGCGGGCGAGGAGGCAGTGTTGCCTTGTCTGTGACACAGAAACTGTCAGTTCTGATGGATTCCTAAAGCGATTGATCGAGTATTTCGAAGAGAATGGGGAGTATCAGAGTGCATCTGAGTATCAGAATGAATAGACCTAACTCCCATGATTGAGATTGCTCTTGACGCTTTATTTCAAAGATCAAATCTGTTGCATAGGGAGATGTTACTAGTAGGTCTATGATGGTTTCCCGTATCCTCTTCATGCTTGTATGTGGAAACTAAGAAAGTTGATAGTTTATATGAAACCATTTTCTTTGTTATCATTCCGTATTTACTGCTTAAAATATGTGAAAGTAGACCTTTTAGGCTCAAATCTCATCCATCGTCATCCGATTCATGCTTTGTCAAAAATGAACTTCTCACAAAGTTAAGGCCTGAATTTTCTGAATTCACATCCACAAAAATGCCAAAATTAAGTCGAGAGATATTACTAATTATTCATCGAGTGATAACGTTATTACTTCATTCTCTTCAAGATAGAAACAGGAAGTTATTTCCTCGAAAGTTCCAAATGGAAGTGGAGAAGGTAAGCTCTTCATTCATATCATATTGCAAGTCCCAGTGGATCAACCGTTCCACGCATCTCGATCATTGCCTCCCAATTAACACCGCTGTCAAAAAACACTCCAAGCTGGTCACAGCAACCAATTGATAAAGCTTCAGTCTCTGTGAAACTTCCTGAGCTATTATTAGATCTTTGTGATTGTCTTTCTTCTTTCAGTATTCCCAGCTGTTGAAGAAACTCATGTAGGTCAATCTGGGGTTTTTCCTCAACATCTTCGATCAGGATATTTGTTGATATTTCTTCAGCTTTTTGTTCCTTTGGAGGACTATCAGCATTTTTGCTGCCTGTCATCTGAATATCTGCACTTGGATCACAGGATGAACTAGAAGGGATCTGACTTAAAGCCCCTTTCTGCTCAAGTTGTTGTGGCCTCTGATGGATTGAATCAACACTAGGCTGGGCATTTACATTGAGGAGTCCATGGGAAGGAAACATTGAAAGGAACTTCTTCTTGGAAGGAAACCGTTTGAACTTCTGAGACGTTGGAACGGAACTGGAGGTTGGTTGAAGGTGAGGAAGATTGACGTAAGCATCAGGACCATAGAGTCTCATGGCAGCTTCATCATAAGCCATGGCAGCTTCTTCAGCAGTGGCAAAAGAACCAAGCCACATCCTGGTTCTCTTCTTCGGCTCTCTTATCTCAGCGACCCATTTGCCCCACGTTCTTTATCAAACACCTCGATACTCACACAAAGCGTTCTGAGGGCCACTCTTCCCTCTGGCTGGCCCCTTCTTCCATGGCTTCATGGGAGAGTTTCTGCAAGTTCCCATTGTTGATATTAGGGAGAGTTGAACAATGCAAAGAAAGGTTATCGTTGCAAGTGCTAAGGAGGGAACGAAAGGCGCGGGATAAGTAGTAGCAAGAGAAGAGTTCAGTATAAATGCTGTCACGTATTGTGAAGTACCAATGCTCTTTGTGACCATTACTTAGATCCTAGATTTTTGCCCCTTGATAGCAGATAAGAATTTGAGAGCTCTAGTAGACCAAGGTTAATAATAGTTGACAATTTTAGATGCTCTCTGTGTGTTAGAAAACTGAGAGCATAAACTTCTTAAATTTTTTTCAGTGCCAAAATAAAAAGGGCGATTTGAAGTCTAATGATTCTTATTTTACAAGTGAATGTTGAGGTGGTAACTAAGATAATTGACAAGACCCTTACAAAGTCGTGATGTGGGTGCTTTGAATGAACGAGAACTCATCCTCGGATTCTATGAAATTGAATTACGAAGCAGTGATGTAAGAGAAGTATAAAGAAAAGTCACCTCAAGCATTTCATTCAGGAGTTATATTTCACATGTTTTGTTGGGTTTCACGACCTGATTCCCGAGAATCTGTTCAGACCTTTCCCATGGATGATTTTACATTCTTATTATTGAAGCATACCGAAGAAACGGTTTGAGAAATCTGTGCTGAATCGCCTGGGAAAAGGTACAAGTACATTTCAGGATTGTGACGGGATGAATCAAATATAACAGAAATTTGGGATAATAAAATAATAATAATATCACATACGTGGGCAATATTTTTTACTCTTTCCGTATTTATTAGTTGAGTTTTAAAAAAAATTAATTATAATTAAATATAACTACTCAACACAAGTTCATATAATATAATCTTTAATTTATTTAAATTAATAAATTAATTTTTATATTAATCATAATTAATTAATTAATTTAATTTATCTAAAAAAATCAACTAATTTTTATATTAATTAATGAATTAACGAAGGAGTATATTTTTAGGGGAAATGTGTATTGAGGTTTTGGTAGGACGGATAAAAATCCGCTTTAAAGCGAGCTAGCATTGCCGAAGAGATGTATTTAATTAGGGTGTTTGTCCAATTTCCAACATATTTAGAGACAGACAACAATAATTTGCGATTGACATTGAACAAAAGGTAACTGAATCCATCAATTAGTTCAACAAGTCAAGCCAGGCATCTACCTCGATTAAGAAAAATGAAATTCAACCAAAGAAAAAATATGCATCCGGAAGTTGATGGCAACCTAGAAAAGTTAAGAATGTATATTAATCATTTGATTGTATTCAGAGTAGAGCTTCGCAACTTTTACAGCAAAAAAGATTACTTTAAGGAAGCCCGTCATCAAAACCCTGGAAATTAACGACGAATGGTCTACCCGATAAATCTGGGGATGAAACTGAAAATGGAGAGAGCGAATCGGGATTGAGGATAGACTCTGACAATGAAGAGGGCGATTCGTCGGAAAAAAGTTATGAATAGTCTCAATAAAGAGGTTGAAACGTCTGATCGGCGGCAAGTACAGGGTGAGAGGCGCGGAGGAGAAGGCCACCGCCAAGTGAAGTTGCAGCATTTTCTTATGTCATTTCCTGGACGTTTGGATTCTTGAAATTACTACTATTTACAAGAGCATGTAATAAAAAGAAGAAAAGTTTGTTGAAAAAATAACAGTTAGAGGCTTATAACTCTCTGATGATAATTATGAATTGTAAAAAAGTTAAAAATGTTTTTATAGGGAATGCCTTTTATCCTATTATCCTTCGTTTTGAGTTTAAAAGGAAGACCAACACAGAGTAAAACTAAAAAATAGACAACAACAAAAAATAAAATGTTCTATCTTATCTTAATTATAAAAATTAATTAATTTTTTAGATAAATTAAATAAATTAGATAATTATAATTAATATGATAATTAATTAATTAATTTAAATAAATTAAATAATTATAATATAAATTTATCTTAAAAATTAAATTTAATTATAATTAATTAAATTATTTAATTTTATTAATCTATTACAAAATTTTTAAGTTTTTATAATTAGAAGAGGTTGGAGCAATAACTATAAAAGGGTGTAGTGTAGAAGGATGAAAGGAGGGCGAACGGAGATTGAAGAACAGTGATAGTACGATATATGCAACAATCATGAACAGAGTGTGTTGCGGTTGTTGGTCTTGTTTCAGTTTGAGATTAATGCTCCGACACCAACTCCATGTTCGTTTCAAAAAGACGTCCGTCTCAACCATAATTAGTTAATACTCAAATCCCACCTCTAACTTTATTTAAAAGGCAAAAACAGTAAATAGATAGATAACCATAATTTCCTTCAAGACGAAGATTGACTCACTCTCCATCCAAATCCAACGAACCCAAGGTTTCTGCATCCAGTGTCATCATTTTTTATCCAATGATTAGATCATATATATATATATTGTATGAAAATTAATAAATAAGTCACATTATTCATAAATTGTAATTTTGCGTGGCGGCCATAGATTTTTTTTTGGCAGCAACTGTTTAACTAATCCATCGAACAGTGGCGCCGAACCTAATAAAGTGACGGTGTCAGAGATTAGATTTAATATTTCCAACGCAGAACAAGATTCTCATTACTTCATCCAGATGTTAGCCGAAGGGGCAAAAGAAAGAAAGCAAATTGCATAGATTACGAAAAGATTCATCAACCGCTTGAATGGGCTAAACACGAAACGTTGGAGAAGATAAGGTTTTAGTGAGCGTTAAAGCAGAGAGGAACAATTCGGGTTGGGTTTGAAATATAGAAAACGAAGTGAGCAAATAAAGTCGAAAGTGAGGTGATACGACGGCGCTTGGAATAGCATGATTCGAGGGAATTATACCAAATCTCGATTTGGAATAGAAGGCCGAGCCACTAAGCAAACAAAACAAAAGAGATACGAGGACAAAAAACACTTGTTATCGTCAAAAGGTGGCCCCCGATAGCTACATCTCGAATATAATTTTAAGGAACCACATCAATTCTTGCTTCAAACCTCCCACCGAAAGCTATACTAGATGATGAGGTTCTTTCGGATTAAGTCCTTTCTTTTAATGTCCGCCCTTTATTTTTCTCTCTTCCTTTTCCCTAAAATTCTACCTGACCATTGACTAGCATGGCACCAACTCCAGAATCACTACGTATTAGCCTAAATACTAAAGTCAAGATCACGTCTTCATCCGACTTGTCCAGTCATCATCATTACAACAAAATCCTTCGTGTTCTTTGGCCAACGGACGCATTTCGTTGATAATGTTAAGATCCCTTGCTTCAAAATAATATAATAATAATAATGTTAATACTTCCTCCTAAAAAGGAGACTGGTAAGTCCATGCACCCGAGGAATTCGGTTGAAAACGGAGAGACGGTGTTACAAGAACAATAAACTGTATTGAGAGACATGACCCAATGCATCAAACTTCCAATATTTTCCCTAATCTACCGGCAGCATGGCATCCACAATTCTGGATGTCCATGCCACGAGAGAAATATCAGATGCATCGTCCTATACTTTCATCCCCAAAACTGGGCCAATTTGGAGTTCCCAACAACTTGACCCTTGGTAAGTAGTGTTTCCTACCACAAAAATATTAAGGAATCAATTTCTTAAAAACAAAAAAGGACCAAACTTGGGCATTAGGCTCCATGGCACAAGGAAAAAATGACTGCAATATGAACCTAAAGATTCAAAAGCTTGTCTGGATGTTGCCCAGTGCTCATATTCGATAACTCGCTAGAAACAGCTGTTCCCAATTTCTCCTTAATCTCAGTTGGAGATTCTTTCACAAGTGACTGCACCCATGATAAATCCGGCTCCTCGCCGTTGCTCCCAAACTCGAACGACGAGGATCTGCGGTGCTTGCTCAATTCATCAGTATTGACAGCCCAATCCAATTTACCGTTGGTGGATCCCCATTCTGACCAAGAATTGTCATTGAAACCGCCGGCAGCAGCAATGGCAGCGGCAGAGTTGGAGCCAAGATCCCGAGAGCTAAGGCTACGAAACTGCTGCTGCTGCTTTTCACGTTGAGCTAGCACAGAAAGCCTAGAGCCCATTGGTGAGATAGGTTCCACGTTACGTGGAGACATCCTTCCTGACGTTTGGAATGAGGCCTGTAAAAAAGGATGTTCGACATTCTTGGAAGAAAAATTTGTATTCACAGGTGAAAGAAGGCTTTGCTGCTGCTGAAATTGATGAAGGACGGCCGATTTGTGTGTGGGTGAAAAGACGGCTGAACTCAATGTTGGATCAGCAAACCGAGGGGAAGAACTCTCGGCAGAAAAGAGATCATCAAGATTTGAAGGGGTCAGAGTCTTCATACGACCAGAGCGGTTTAGGTGATTAGAATTCATAGACTGCTGGGAAAGGCAAGGCATCTCATTAAGTAGCTGGTGTTGCTGAACATCATAATCGGGCAACAAATCAAAGTCTTCCACGGGGATATCTCTAGCATTGAATGAAGATCTCAAACGACTGGAGTGAATATTACTTCCCGGCAGATGCAGGTTTGGAACATTAGGCTGAGGCCAAGCAACAGGCGAGTGTGACATGCCAGTGGCAGACGGTGACATAGGTGGAGTGAACGGCGAAGGAGACATGACAGACATTGAAGAAGGGGAGCCAGGTAACAGGCTCATGGCTGCAGCAAAATCCATGGCAGAAGATGTGCTTGAGCGTGGTGATGGAACTGCAGAACCAGTTGAAACATACAACGGCCTAAGTTCTTCAACTGTATGGGCAAAGAAGCAAACCCTTCTTGAGCAACTGGTCCCATCCTTGCAGAGGCGGGTCCGATATTGAGCTGGATGCAGCCAGCACTCAAAAACACCATGAGCATATTCACACATATCTCCTCGACGGCAAGCTCCTTTCCGAAAATCAGGACAAGGGACACAGCTATAATGAAACTTCCTCGGGTCCCTTCTCCGAGCATTTTCCCCTGGGTGGACAAAGGGACATTCAGTCCAATCATGTGAATATGCACGTGAACATGGTCGAACCTTGAAAGAATACATCCTGAACTCATCAGTGGAGTAGATGCTGTTTTTGATGTCGGGAAGAGATGGATCAACAGGATATTCTTTCTTCTCTGATGCAGATAAAGTGTTAGCGTCATTTAACTTCAGCTTCAAAAGGAAATCTAGTGTAGAAGGAGACCCACTCTCAGGAGAAGTTGATGGAGGGGGAGAGTTTGAATTTGTTGTAGCCGTTACCACCCTAAGACCACACCCTGCCATGGAACAATCTGTTTGAAGAAGTTCTTCAAGAAAACTTCTCACATGTGCAAGCTTGGGAGGTACCACAATAACATCAACAGGATAGTGACCGTTGGCATCGACAGAATTTGGATCAGCACCAGCTGCCAGAAGCAGTTTCACCACATCAACAGCATTTACAGCCCCACCTGATGACGCACAATGAAGGGCCGTGCTTTTGTCAAGCCCACATGACCGATTAATATCTGCATCAGATAATGAAAGAATTAACTTGATGACATCAGTGCTACCATAAGTAGCAGCAACCATCAAAGGCGTTCGGTGCTCGTTGACCATCTGCTTTGACCCCTTCTGGCGACCATACCACAGTCCAACCTCATCTACAGAGGAAGGATCACGTTCAATTGATCTTTTGAAATGCTCAACGTCATTATTGGCTGCCAGGTCAAGCAAGCTTGCAAAACTATCTTCAATTTCCACTGTCAAGTGATTCATCTTCCTGTTTTTGATGTGGAGTAGTGCTTGACAAAATTAAAGATATTGCTGGAGAAGGCGCTAGCTTTAACAGCTCCAAATCACAGCACATGCTTACATTTGCAGGAGATTAAGCTGTACCAAAAAATATTGAAGTATAAAAATCAAGCTGTTAAGTTACGTCCCATTTGATGAACTAAGAAAAAAGAAATGATGCACTCGATTGCATGAACACCCATCCATCCCATACAGTTGTAGCATATTTCAATCTTTAACTTGATGCATCAATGGGATTTTATCAGAAACTAAGATCAAATTACACAAGTACGATAAAGAAGAAGAAGAAAAAGGAACAATGTTCAATTTCAAAACTTCTCTCCGTTTTTAGTCGACGACTCTATTCACGGTTGCTGCCCTGGAGAAACAGCGAATGAACTAGCAAATTGAAGACGATAGATAAATCTGCTTAGGTATTTAATCATCCTTCCTTCATTATATACCCTACTTCAGAACATCCGGCAATCAATAAACTCCAAGACCAAAATAGTCACCAGAAATTAGAAAGAAGAAAGAATCATATCCGTATAACGAAAACGAAACAGATCGTTCATCAACCCAAGGAAACGGAAAGCAAACGGTCGCGGGCACAGGGAGCATACTAAATTATCTATGCAAGTTTCAGAATTCCAAAACTGCAGGAATGGAAGGGTATCGTTTCGAGACTAATTTCTTTTACTCGTTTTTTTCGTGTTTCACATGGTACTGAATCGGAGAAATATGCAAAATAAATATTAAAAGCAGTTTAGAATCATGTAAGCAGACAGAGTCAATAAAAAGAAAAAACAAGGAAAGAAATACAGCAATTGAGCATATCGGGCATACAGAGATCTCGGGTACTGATAAGAAGCGCGACTAATTTAAGATCACCCCAAAAATGAACTTCCCGTATATCCGTCGCCCTCATTTTTGGACCATATATCTCATGATACATAAAAATGGTGTTACCCCAGAGAAAGAAGCAAAAAGACGTCCATTTTTTATATTACAGCACGTAAAATCATCGTACGGAGAAGAGAAGGCAGAAACAAAATCAGAACAAAAATAAATACTTTTACAGTCACTAGCTTCAGAAAGCTCTAAATCACATGAAGAGATTATCAGTTCTCCAACACATAAAACAAAAGGAGAAAGTATCCTTCACCATCGAACATCACTTTATCAAAAACGTATCTGGCAATGAAAGTCGAAAGTCATCCACAGGGGAAGAAACTACGATCGAAACAAATCTTACCGGCCATTCACTGAGAGAGAAAGCGAGAGCAAATCCATAGGTCGTTAGATCTCGACAACAACAGGAAGCGGCTATATAGAGCTTCAAACTAATGATGAATGGATTCTGTAGGAGAAAAGAATAGAGAGATAAGATCGTGAGAAAAGACGAGCGAGTTAGAGAGCTTCTGCTTTCTGCATTTCCTATGCTCTTCCTTTCTCAAGGAAGGAAAGAAAAGAAAAAAATAATAAAAGTTATAATTATATATTTGGATTACCATTAATATGAATTAACATTAAACTTTAATTTAGACTCTTTTTTAATTTTGATGAAATAAGAATCGGGGGAAAATAAAATGGAAAGGCGAGAGCACTGAGGAGTTCGTCCGCAGCACCTCGAGCGTTTTCTATTCGCCAATCACATCACACCTCGGCTCACCACATAGGACTCGATCAGCATTCCAGAAAAATCCAGGGACAAAAAGGTACTTTAGGGGGGATCGTTTCCTATACTGTATGACGTGGTTACTCTTGATCGCCCGACTACGACAAGCGCTCCTCAAACTCCTTTTGATCGGGTAAAATTCTCTGGAAATTCAACCCAAATCCACCTCCCATGCAAGGTAAATTGAAATTCTTACATCCCGGGGATAGTGCTCCTCATTTCTTGAGACCATCCTCAAGCAGATGATCTGGCGCGGAATTACTGGCCTCCTTGATTGACTTGAAGTAAATTGGAAGAAATCTCTGACTTCGGCTTTCTGGCCCTCACATTTGATTGCACCGGCCAACGATTTGATGCCACGCAAGCAGGATGAGGGGGCGCGGTAATCCAGCGCAGAAATTCACCGCGATGAAAGGAAGAAGCGGTACCGGCTGGGAAGGTAGAGAGAGAGAGGGGGAGAGGGAGTGGGTAGGTAAGAAAGAAGAGGAAGGGAGACCGGAAGAGGCGGTGAGTGGATTAAATCGGGTTGGAAAGAGGGTTGGAGTCCGCCAATGAGAGAGGATCGGACCTCTGGGAGAAAGTAGTACGGGTGGGTCGCGGATTTCAGGGAGAAGTCCATTGTGGTTAAAGGAGGGAGTCAAAATGTCAAATCAGCACAGGGCCGAACAAAAAAAAAAAGAAGGGAGCGATCCCATTGGCAAGGGAGAACAGAAATGGACTTTATATTCAGTCATCAATTCCATCAAAATGAAAAAGATAAAGCTGCCACCCCCAAATTCAAATTCTTTCCTCAATTATGCATCTCAATTTTTCCCACCTCCTTCGGCCACATTCCTTAAATCTGCAAATGGATTTATTCCTTCCAATTTATTTCTATTCACATGTCACTTTGTCTTTTTTATTTGTTATTATTTTTTCATAAACACAGGTCTAAATGTGTGATTCCTTTTTACTAGTGCGTGGGGGAAAATAATATAGGGTTTGAGTTTATATTTTTTATTTTCTCATATCTCGTTTTTAATCTTTTTTTTTTATTATGTATAGGGTGTCTCTTATGTGGAAAGCTCATCGGTTGTGAATACCTCCCATGTCAAATTTCGTTTTTTAATTTTAACCGTGTCTGTCTGCAGTTTTCCGTGTAATTAAGCGGGTGCGTTGTGGTATATTTGTGGGGGGGAAATAACACGTGTACCCTTATGGAAGGCCAAAACACCGTGAGCGCCTAATTTGTCCATACATTGGAGAAATGCTACTATTAATTATAGTCCCGTGATTCTCTGACGGAGAAATAGGTTGACTTAATTATTGGAGAATCTCTTCTTACTCGACTGAATTTTATTCAATCATTTAATTTAACAATAACAGGCACTAATCTTTAAATTTGCTTAAATTATATCTCAAGAATTTTATATATAAAGGTAATTTACAAAAATTGGTAGGAAATTTGATAAAATCGTTAAATTGGCAATCATCGCATTCTTTTTGAATTAAAATTAACGACAGTCAACGCTAATCTGAATGACCAAATTGATTTTTTTTTTAACTGCAAACAGGGCAAAACAAAATAAAAACACAAACTCCACAGTAATAGGTTGGTGGACCCCAGCAAATCCCCGTTATTCGATGTGGCAGATTAAAATATTGTTTATCGAAGGAGATTTTAGGGTTGCAGACCCAATTAATTAAATATTAACAAAACCGGAGTGGAATGGGCCGTATCCTAAGATTAACATGTTTGACAGTGATACGGTTTGAATTAGGCCATAGACATAACAAGCCTGTAGTTATTAGTAGGGGTGTTCATGGGCAGGGCTAGGCAGGGTGACCCCCTGCCCGGTGCCCTGCCCAGAAAAAGTATGGGCTGCATTTTGCAGCCCGATGCCCGGCCTGCCCAGTAAAAGCCCTAACCATTTTGGGCTGGGCATGGGCGGGCTGGGCGTGTGCGGGCTGGGCATGCCCAAGTTGTGATGACATGCTCATGTTGTGAAAAAAATCAGCAATTATAAACTTATAAAATAATATCATATTTATATGTCTTCAAGTGTTAAATAATATCTATAATCCACTAAAAATAAGGTAACAAAAATATAATAATTAAAGTCTTGAAATTCATTGCATATAAAAAAATCTTGAAGTCTAAATAGTTTATAATTACAACTTTATATCAATTCCCCAAATGTTGACAATGATGAAGTATCTAAAAATATAAAATAAATAATTATAATTTATAATGTAATCATATTATGATTAATAAAGTTAAAATAATTAATATAGTTATAAATATTAAAAGATGCAACTTACGTATTTAACTACTTATATTTTTAAAATGACTCTTTAATCATCAGTAACTATCATATTCTCCCTTCTAAGTGTAACATCTGTGGAGAAAATAAAAAAAAATAAAAAAACGGGATGCTCATGGGCAGGGCAGGGCAGGGCAACCCCCCTGCCTAGTGCCTAGCCCGAAAAAAGCATGGGCTACATTTTGCAGCTCGATGCCCAGCCCTGCCCTATATTTATCAGACTAGACAAGGCCATTTTTTTACGGGCTCAGGTGAGCATACTGGGTCGCGGGCTTTATGAACACCCCTAGTTATTAGATTAGACAACTTGTATCCTGGTAAACATTTTTTAAAATGATATGATTTGTTCTTGACTTGGGTAAACTCTCAAATTCGACCTGCTAGACTCTTTTTTGTCTGCATACGATAAAGGAGTACAGTAATTCACGTACGTAATTATGATGAATGGGGGAGTGGGCCCATTCAGCCGCCTGAGTTGACTAAAGAAAATACGAAATGTGTGCATGAAGCAGAGAGCACGGATGAGGTGGCATCCACAGAACCGTTAATCCTAAATTGTAGCCGCACGATCTTTACATACTGGACCCCACCTTCCCACGTGTCTCAATCCCTCCTTTCCATCTATTTATTTTCTCTGACTTGCGTTCCTCTGCATAATCTCTATATAAAATATACCAATAAAGGAAGGAAAATATATATACAGGAACACTAGATAGCTCCTATGTAGTTTCCTACTATTCTACGAACAGAGAAATTTTTCAACTAAGTCAAATTTCGTTCGATTTGACTATCTGTATTTTTAATTATTCTAAAGAATCAAGTGATTTCATTCCAACACATTTAAATTTAATTAATTGAAATATTATAAATATATATATGCATGGAACCGGATTTCTAATCATTCGGACTTTACAAAGGATATACTCTTTTTATCCTAAAACACACTATAAATTAAATATTATATTTAAAATCAGTGGAATAATAATATAGTAGGCTTATCAATTGTTGTCGTTGTCTTTAAGATCGGCAATCTCAAATCCTTCGCTTAAATTGATGTTTCCAAATAATCACGGATCACCCCAAGTCGACAAGTCCCCAAGCCCTATCAACTGAAGCATCAAATTCATAGTTATGATATTATTGTTTACAAAAAAAGGTGCCTAATATATATAATAATAAATAAATGTCTCTGTAAATAAATTATTTTTGCTTATTTATTACGTCCACAGAAAATATATCGCAAACATAAAAATATATAAATTAAGAATTATGATAGATAATAGTTAAAGAACGGAACATGGATAGAACGGACGAGAGGGATAACATCGTATCATGCTTGATGTGCCTTCCAATCGATAGTGTCGACGGAGTTAAAGACATAAACCGCTGCAAGCGCTCGAGGAAGTAGACCTTTGTATGTTGTCATCTCATAATTTGACAAGCTCCATCGCCAGCTGCTTTTATCTTCACTTGCTTGACAATTAACACAAGTTACCCTGGTTGGGCAAAATAAAAATATCCAACAAAAAGAACACAGCACAATGTTAACCACGCAGGACTAACTAAAAATAATAATAAATTGAGTAAGTAGAGATTTAGTGTTCAAATATTTTTTGAAAAAATATACTAATAAATTTTTGTCTGATCAAAATAAGTTGGACGATATCAACGATTAACTTCATTTTTTACGCTTGTTGTTAACTGAATTATATCACGTTGATTTATGAGGGATTCCTTTTTTTGTTTGGCCTGAATTCAAGAAGTGGTTAAAGATGTGGCAGCGCGTGGCTATCTTGATTGATTCAGTCACCATAGATGGAATTTCAGCAGTACAGTGTCAAATGAACCTGATACTTTATCGCTCAGACTAATGTTGTCAATTTTGCGTTAGGGATTCATAGTCACGACAGTTAGTGTGTCATGGAGAGTATAACAAGAATTAGTGTGTCATGAAGAGCTACGGAGATTATAACAAGAATGACATTCAAACACAAACAAATATTAAGACGCGTCTCATGCTGCAACAACAGATGATTATTTGCCTGTTTATCGGTTAATCAATATTTTAGATGAAGAAAAAAAAATTATTAAATTAGTAAACATGTCATATTTTTTTAAAATACTATAATCATATTTTTTTAACCATCTCTCTTATTCGATTATTATTGATGGAGTTATTTTATAAAAAATATATTTTATATTTATGATTAAGATAAATTATTTAATTAATTTATATACGAATGAGTGAGAAGCATTATTTTACTAATCTTTTTGGCCAGGATGGTCCCGTTGTAAGACTGTAAAAATGTGATAAAGTAGTATTCTATAATTATACACACATATAATCCATATGTTAATAATAACGATAAAGACGACATAGACGAGCCAGTAGGTTCTGATGTGGCTGTCATTTCATCTGGTTTGATCGGGGATCTTCTTTCAACTGCATTATAATTATAATTGACTGATGAATTCCAAAGCCTGTTAGCTCATGTACAAAGCATATATTGGGAATGCTTGAAAGGAGCAAGGGACTAAAGACGACGAAAGACACAGTCACATAGTCGAAGAAGGGGTGGGGGGTAGGAGAGGAGACAGAAGGGGGGGATGCAAGAGACAATGCGATTGGATTGAAATAAGGTGTCCAAGTTGAAGCAGACTCTCTTGCTGCTGTTATTGAGCTTCCATGTTGAATCATGGCTTTGACATTTTGGGCGGCTGCCTCCGCACCCTATCCTCGCGACCAATATTGGCCCCACCCCCATTATTCTCCTCACCACCCATCATACGTTATAAATAATACGAACCATTCCATACATCACACAGCTAAGATATAATATCCTTTCATCTGAATTAGCTTATCTCATTATTTGAGTCCCATCTCAATAATAAATAATTTTTTTACTCAGCTATATTATCTCTCATCGTTTGATTTACCATTACTCTATCGTTGAAGTGTTATAACTGAGAATATATTTAAAATATATATATTATTTATGTATTTATTACTTTTAATTAATTTTAAATGTTGTTTTAAAAAACACAATTTAATCGTACTTACCAAAATCCACTCACTTGAGAGCAAAAGTAAAACACAGAATCCTTTGTTCCTCAGCAAACAATTTCTACGTACCTAGCGAGTATGATATCAGTTAACTTTATTAATATGTCCTTACTTCCAACAAAAAAGTGATATCGTGAATAAAGTTATTCCAAAGCAATGATGTGTGTGTATTAAGGAAATCGTATTGTGAACGAGGCTGGTTTTATCTTATATATATATATATATATATTGCCAGATGGTTTTATCATTTGAATAAGGGGGTTAAATCTGTAATTCCACGGAATCAGCCCTGCCCCCAGGGCAACCTACGGGCCACGATCTTGTTTCCTTCAAAATCAACACGAAACAAAAAAAAAACAAGGAGTCGTGTAGCTCCGGCATCAGAGATAAGTGTTATTACTGGCCCACCAATTTATGAATCCTTTTCAAAAGAACTAGTTTACATGGAACTAGTTTATAAAATATTATTTTATTATAATTTTAATTATAATATTTATAAAAATATTTTAATTTTTATATATTTAAATTTATGTCTTGTCTAAAAAAATAAAAATTTTATCTTATTTTTAAATTATGAATAAATTAAATTTATAAAAAAAAAAAGTTTACGTGGAAAAGTTATGCACCGGGCGTACATCATATCTCCTGCGTTATGAGTTTTACAGTACATCCTGCCAACTTCAAATTTTACTTGATTGCAGGTGGCTTTTACCTTCTTTTTCCCAAAAAAAAAAAATTGGCCTTTAACCTGTAAAATAACGCTGCCCTATCTAGAAGTAGGATATTTTTGAAACAGGAAATAGAAAGGATATTTAAATTTATTTGGCCCGTATACTACTAATTTCACGGGAAAAAATAGTCAGCATAACACGTGGAAGGAGAAGTAACGAATGGAAGGATATTTAAATTGATTTTTTTGTTTGTTGCAAAGAGATCAAAATATAAAATGATTAAAATAGGGCAGAGGAAGGGATGAATACAATACGACATGCAAAAACTGATGAGAAGCGGAGATAATTGCTGGGGTGTTGCCCACTCTAAAAGCCTCCAAATAAGTCGCTGACCATGCCTCTCGATTCCTCCATCTCTCTGTTTTTTGTCGTTTAAATTAGAGTAGGAACGAGACAAAACAAAATTTAACAATAATTTAAATTAAAACGAAATGAAAATATCAAATTAAATTTTGACCATCTAAGATTTTTTTTAAAAAAATATTCCTTAATCAATTATTTAGAGACTAATTATCTCAATATATAGAAATAATTAAAATGAATTACAAAACTTTTTTTTCATACCCACAATTTGATTTAAACTTAATATATTATATTTAAAAAATATAATTATTTACTAATTATAATTATGTCAAATTTTATTAGGTAGTATCTATCCAATATTCATTCAACCATAAGAACACATCTTTAAATTTGAGCTAGACCGCGAGGGCCCGGGCATGATTATCACCGAACTCATATATATATATATATATGATCAAATGTACGACACCCTTAAAAAATGACATATCACGAATTTATATGCGAACATGGAGTTGAACAGAAATTAAATGTATAAAGTTAAACTTTTTTTTACAAGCCATAATAATATTAGATAAAATTAACTGTCAATTATTTTTAAATATAAATTTAGATATTTTAAAATTAAGGTAATTTTCTAAATATTAGATATTTAAAAATTAAGGTGATTTTCTAAGTATTCTAACTTAAATTATAATAAAATAATATTTTTTAAAATTAAATATACTATAAATAATAGTATATCTTATTTTTTTTTATTAACTAAATATAAAGACGAAGGGTTCTAAACTTATTTTTAACTTAATAAGCAGTCAGTTTTTGAGGTAAAATGGAGAAAAAAATGTAATTGCAATGGGCCTAGAGTGTGGATCAGCAATTCGCGGCCCCCATTTCAAGTTTTAAAGAATAAAGTAACCCATTATGAATAATGTAGGTATAATTGGCTAAAGAATAAAACATATAACTATTTAGAGTATATTCGATCTTTAAAAAATATTATTTTATTATAATTTTAGTTACGGTATTTAGAGAGGTATCATAACTTTTAAGTACTTAAATTTATATATGAGAATAATAGACAGCTCACTCTATCTAATATTAATATCACATGAGATAAAAAAAAAAAGACTTTGCCTTCTACTTAAACGATGAGTGAGCCTAATTTTTTTTAAATTTTTTTGTATAACAAAAAAAAAAAGAATAGAGTGAGGGGTAGAGCAGTAGGTAGAGTATGGGGAGAGGTAGAATTAATGAAAGAGGAGGTGGGGGCAACAGTATATAATACATTATGCACGGATCAAAGTGGACCAAACTGAATCCTAGTCAACAGGGAGGGCCTGCGGATAGGCAATGGGTCTAAATCTCCTACTTCAATGGGATCACCCTTTGCCTTAACCTTTTATAATTGAAATCCACATCACATGCCTCTTGCATACTTTGGATTTAAAATACAAAACCATAAACCTATTGTATGTAGTTCACCTAGATATATAATAATTTTAAACGGATTTTTAAAAAATAATATTTTATTATAATTTTAATTCTGATATTTAAAAAAATATTTTAATTCTTAGATATTTAAATTTATATTTAAGAGTAATTAATTGTCATGTATAATATTGATATTATCTTAAAATAATAAAAATTTTATTCTACTTTTAGATATTAGATGAGTCTAATTTTTTTTAAAAATTTATATATAAAAAAAATGCAAAACCACGATACTTTTTTATACAGTTTAAAACGCGGGGAAAAAATAAATCTCTAGTCACACAAAGAAATTTGGGAAAATTATCATACTACTTCAAAGAAAAAAAGTGTACTCACTTCTTGTTGGACTTTATTGGTGGTTATATTTTTTTAAAAGGTTCCAAATGAATCAAATACAATTGATGAAGAAGATACTAAAGTTTGGTACCTGAGAAGGAAAAGTCAAAATCACTGAGATTGAAGAACCCACCATAAACAACAGTCATAGTCATCTCAGAAGCATAGTTATGCCCACAACAAATTGATAAGAGAGCACCACAAGTTTGACACGCCGATTTGAAAGAGGCCGCTAGAATAATTGAAGGCCATACACATTGTAAGCAGAAGAGGAATATAGAATATCCAGAAAGCCGAAGCCCCTTTTTACCCGAAGCAAACAATGACTAGAAATGAGTTCTTCCGCTAAAAATTGGAACTTAAGCATAAATGCGACCCAGATTACTCCAATCACAATGAATAACGCATTTTTTCAGAACATAATCACTTCTCAGGGAGCTGATAAAAGCAGAATCTTGACAATAATATATTAGTTTGAATATCGCATAAGGTTGTTAATGACAAGATAACAGCAAGAATAATGAACAACTACGTACTCAATCTAGGGCCCCCACTGAAAAATTTCAAGTGGCATTCTGATCCGAAGGAGCATATTTTAGGAAAGATTTGCTCACTGAAAAGTGAAAAAATGCATTAGTTAAGCTATTGATTACGTGGGAAGGAGTAAATGAGGATGGAGAGTTTGCAATGCATTAAAAAAGAATGGGAGTATGGATGATCTTGAGAGTTGACAATGGTAGAAGCTGGTGTGTTTAGATTTGTAGTGAAAAAAGTTAGAATAAGAACAGGAACAGAGGAAAAGGATGATGAGTGAGCAAGCAAGGAGACCCACAATCCAACCAGGATGCTCATAACGAGGACAGAGAGAACTCCCAAGCCGCTAGAAGCTAGAACAGTAAGCAATCTAGGGTCTACAACCTAAACGCATTAAATTCGAGTTGAGCTAGTCACTCAATAAGTAAAACACGTACGGTGCATAAATTTCATCCTCAACCTTGTCGAATCACTGATTCTCCTGATATGGCAAATAAAATCATAATCCTGATAACTTAAATTTGCTCCTGATATAAGGAAATTCGAGTGGGTAACTCTTTTACATAATTTTAACTTTGGAATATGGCATTTACATGGGTTGGAATGATTTTACTTGAGTGAGTGAGCCTAGTAATTAACATATGTAAGGAACAGATGGATGGCATTAAAAAATGAATCCTGAGTAAGTAGAGGGACAAGGGAAAAAGTTAGAGGGCGTGAGTTGTTCTGACGTCGTAAATGGTTTTTCCATCGTGAAAAGCGTAGGACACGAGAATAGAAAAATGGGGATGGTAGGACGTTGCAGGACCAGAGGAAACAAAACCCTAATAATAGCGATGGCTACGAGCAAGAGAGAGAAGCCCTAGCTAGCTTGTTAAATTAAACGATTTAACAGGGGGAAGATAAGCTGTTGCTCGTGAAGAAGAGGACTTGGAGTCGGAGAGTGAAGGACAAAAGCAAAAGAAAGATTCTTTTTTAATCTTGGAGGCTCATCTTCATGAAAAGACGCCAATTTTCAAGATGTCATGTCTAAGGCCAGGCACTCATGAGGTTCATGCCGTGTTATGACATCTTGAATGTTGTGGAGGGAGCAGCGTTATTTTTGGAATGTATTGGGGAGGGCACAGGGCAATGGGACCGTTGCCTCCTCAGGCTCAGAGTAGTTCAGCAACTTGCCCCCGTGATTCAGCTTCTTGGACTATCTGAGTGATGGTATTAATTATGACGTGAGATCAACTTAAATAAAAATATTTGGAACAAACTCTTGTGTACGCTAGTGCATGATTTGGGAAACTAAGGGACGCGAGATTGTGTCCATGCGTTAATTTATGCAAACCTCACTTGTACTAACGGGGCTCATTTGTGAACTAGAGGCTCTGATCGAAGCACAATTTCTATGTAAATTTTGATCAATTGGTTCCAAACTAGATATGAGCAAGTCATGGACTGGAATAACTCGAAAGATCGATCAGTATATGATTGGAAAAGTGGGTCACGTATGTGTGGAGATGTCATTTTCCACCTTAACGGAGGGAAGGCTGACTTTTGAACCAAGAAGAACCAACCCTACATTTTTAAACACGAAAAAGCCCCAATTGTTCGATTCACCCCGTGGGTAACATAAATGGCCATTGTCAAAATCGACCCTATCATATATACTATTAAGTATATCTCTTGATAAAAATTTTAATTTTAATTTGTCGTATTATAAAAAATTAACTTCTTTCATTAAATTTAACCTGTGGGTAAATGATCCCTCTTTATTAACACAGAGAAAATGTTTTCCCCTGGGCTTCCTCACGGCCATTGCTTGCCAATTGGTCAAGGAATGGATTATTTTCTCCTTTCCCAAATACAGGAGAAAGGTAGGCCCAATTAATTACCCTCCTGTTGCCAGTCTGGTTTGACTTTCAAGCAAAGAATCTAATTCTGGTTCTCCTTTGATGCAATTGATTATAAAGATTTATCTGTTTACATCTTTAAAAAAAAAGAAAAAACCAAATTTTCTGGGCGCTTCAAATTTGTCCTTGTTCTGGACCTAATATTCCTTGACATTCTGTAACCGAGTTGTTACCGTTACACCATTAAACTACTGTGCCATTGGAACCTGAGAAAAATCCTCTCCTTACCTCGTACATTCTCAGCCATATGCTAAATATTTCATATGTGACACTGGGGGGTAGGTTTCTCTGTAACATCGCTTATATTGTCCCTGAACTTATCTAGAAATGCTTGAACAGGAGCTTTGTTTTGTTAGCCCACCATTCTTGCTATACATTTTCATTTGCTTCTTGCTAAATTCCATTGTGGTCGCTGAGATTCCACTGGGTTCCAAACTCTCTCTGGTTGAAAATGACTGTTGGGTCTCCTCCAACGGTGACTAGGCACTAGGATTCTTTAACATTTCAGATCAACCTAACCTCTATAGTATTGGTATTCATTACAATTCAAAGTCTATACCAACTAGCCAGCAAATAGTTGTTTGGACTGCAGGAGTTGACATCACAGTTGGTAATAGGTCATTCTTCCATCTCACTCAGTATGGAGAACTGATCCTGTTTGATTCGTTACGAGGAATCTCTACATGGACTATTAAAACAAGCAATCGATCCGTTGTTTCAGCTGCTCTTCGTGATAATGGCAACCTTGTTCTACTGGACAAAGAGCAAAACATTGTTTAGCAAAGTTTTGATGGTCCTTCTGATACACTTCTTCCAGGACAGAGTTTATATGTGCATCGAACACTTCGAGCTGCAAGCAACAATTCATTGTCCAGCTATTACAGTCTATACTTGAACGCTTCCGCTCCTTTACAGTTGCGTTGGGAAAGTAGTACTGTTTACTGGGTCAGCAATAGCCCTTCTGCTTCAAATCTTAGTGCTTTTCTTACCCCCAGTGGAACCCTGCAACTTAGGGAGCAAAGTTTGAAGCCTGTTTGGTCAGAGTTTGGAGAAGACTACAATGATTCTGTGAATTACAGGTTTCTTAGGCTTGATTCAGATGGCAACCTACGCTTATATTCATGGTAGAATCTGCACAACTTTGGAGACCAGTCTGGCAAGCTGTTGAGAATCAGTGCAAGGTCTTTGCAACTTGAGGTCAACGTGGTATCTGCAGGTTCACTGCCTCGGGTGTTACTGATTGTAGGCGCCCTTTCGAGTTCGCTGACAGTAACAATTGTTTGGTCCCATATAATAAGGAGTGTGGATCTGGCTCCAGTATGCTTACATTCAAGAGCACATTTCTATATGGAATATATCCCCCTGATGACGACTCAGTTATCATAAGGTAGTCTGCAGCAATGCGAGCAGATATGTCTGAATGATTCGCAGTGTACATTTGCAACTTCAATAATGGAAATGGTAGGTGCTCCATGAAGAAAACTCAGTATGTCACTGGTTTTGCAGATCCATCTCTAAGCTTTATATCTTCTGAAATGGTATGTTCTGATCAATTAACTGTAAATCCCAATCCGAAGCAATCGCCTCCATCGAAACAGCCTCTTGTGCTTTGTCTTCCTTGACTAATAGGAGCAGCCTCAGGCACATTTTTCACCTTATGGTTCAGTTGGGAATTGGTTTCTGCATCTACAAAAGAAACGGCTCTACTAGTAGGAAAACAGCAACCTTGGATCTTACAAGTCCAAACTTGAAGGGCCTAACTGTTTTATCTTTCTCAGAAATCAAGAGCATCACTGGGGACTTCAAGAACCAAATCGGTCTAAAGATGTTCAAGGGTTTGATTCCAAAAAATCACCAGGTAACAATCATAGACCTCAATGCATTCATTGAAGGAAGGAAGTTCCGAGGTGCTGTTATGAAGATGGGAAGCATCCATCACAAGAACCTTGTGAAGCTGGAGGGCTATTGCTGTGAGTTTAATCAAAGATTTATGGTGTATGAATATGCCAAAAATGGTTCTTTGGACAAATATATAGACAATTCAAATATGTCCAAGAAGCTAACCTGGAGAAAAAGAAAAGACATGTGCTCAAGCGTGGCAAAAGCTCTCTGTTATCTGCACACCAGGTGTAGGGAGTTCGTGAGCCATGGAAATTTGAAATGCTATAATGTTCTGTTGGATGAAAACTTTACGTCAAAGTTGACAGATTTTGGGTTTGCAAGAATAGATGGCCAGGCATCATATTGTGGGTTTTCAGCTCAGAAGGATGTGGAGGAATTTGGGAAGTTAGTATTAATTTTGTTGAGTGGATCTCAAGATCACGAGGAAGTTCGCGATTGGGCTTATAGAGAATGGAAGGGAGGGAGAGGTGAAAATGTGGTTGATAAGAGAATTGAAGGTGGAATGGAAGTAGAGAAGCTGGAATTAAGAATAGCTTTCTGGTGCATCCAAATGATAGCATGAGGCCTTCGATGTTAGAGCTGGTAAGAGTGCTGGATGGTAATTCGAGTGTCGATGCTCCTCCACGCTCATTCGCATTTCAAAAGCTATTGCAGGAAGATGATGAAGCGCAAGAACGTGATTCAGAATCAGAAGTATAAAGTAGGAACTTTTAGTTAGCATTTTTGCACTGGTATTGTATGTGTATTAGTTAGGACTAACATGTACGTGATAAATAACTATGCTCACGTTCAATAATTTGTTGGTCCCTGAAACCATGTGGGGATGTGATTGCAAACTTTTCTTTTTATTTTTCACTCCAGTGGGGCAAAAAAACAGATAAAATGGACGAGTGGAACTAGCTTACCATAGCCCAAAAATGAATGAGGGTGTTATTTATATATTTTCGGTGACAGAGAGTAAAACTAAAGTCAATGAGAATTATCATATATAATAAAAAATATATTTATATTTCATAAAGATGTAAGTTTAATTCTCTCTGTTATTGTGAGCATTTTTTTAGTAAGCGATCTCGTAAATCCCTTGTAAGTACTCTCTGAGTGCTAAGACTGTACTTTGACTTTAGTGAGAACTGATGCTGAAATTACCTAAACTTTTTCTGCAGAAAAGAAAGAAAGTAAAAGTAAAATTAAAACCTAAAATCTAAATAACACTAAGAGGTGGCCTAGAAAAAACTACTGGGCCATATCCTTTTTTTTTTGTTGCCCACCCGGTTCACTGGAGCTTTGCCCCGACTATATCCGGATCCGACCCGCGTCGCGCACCTGGCTATAGTGGGTGAGTCTCCCAACGAAGATTTTCTGCGTACGCCAAGGTTCGAACTCGAGACCTCACTTAAGTGATACTAAACCGCTTACTACTCGGATTAATCCCCGATAGTAGCTATGCCCCATTAAATATTCATAGGGGATGAATCTGTAGGCTACTCTGTGTCCATTGGGCTAGAAAGCTTTGTTAAAGTTTGGAATTGGAAATCCCAGCAACAGCAACCTGTCTTTTGACCTTTTTCTTTTTTGATCAGGGTTTTCACTTTTTTGTTATGCAGAATGAGTTGTTTCGGACTTGGATTAATAAATATTACATTATTTTCAGCTGGAAAAGGGAAAAAATTAGATTATATCTTCTTACAGAGTTCCTTAAACTGTATTTTCCCATTCAAATTTATATGAATTTAAGTAAAACTATGAATTAAAATTACACATAATTTAATTAAAATATTTGTACATCTGCCATCTATGTAGCATAATAAATATTATAAATGTAGTCCATATAAAAATTCAATTTCTTCAATAATTTTTTTTATTGTTGTGGTTTCAATTGACATTTTAATCATTTTAATTAAAAATTTGATATATTTTTAAGTATTTTGCTGAACTTTTATATGTATATTTATAATAATATTTAATGTAAATATATGTGTGTGTGTGTGTGTATTCAAACTAAAGGGTCTCACCGTATTTCAGCCAAATATTTAATTGAAAAGAACAAGGGAAGAACTGAATCAATAAAATAAGTTCGTAATATACCAATTGCAAGTGAAATTAGTAGTGATTAATCAGTGTTTTAACGTATGTTTATCATATTTCAAGGAATACTTTCAAAAAGCCCGTCTAGCTCAGTCGGTAGAGCGCAAGGCTCTTAACCTTGTGGTCGTGGGTTCGAGCCCCACGGTGGGCGATTTTTTTCCCGCCTTTATCCTAGAAGATTCAACCTACACCGTCAGAATAAATTACGAAAATGGGCACAAAAATATTCCCAGCAACGGCCAGTTGTCCTTGAAATTAAAAAGGGTCTAGTAGAGAGTAAAAGCACGGATAATAAAAGGTTACATGTTGATATTCTACCTTTTACTCGGTGATTAAGATGGAAACCTCATATAACCTGCAGCAGAAAGGCACTGTAATAATAAATAGAAAGTTGAACTGCCTTTGGGGTTTGGTAGAGGCGCTTATAATAAAATTTAAACTAAGGGGTAGAAGTTGTTGCTCTGGACTTTACTGATATATGGCAGAAACTTTTCAACCTCTCCTATAGTTTTTGCCATGAACCTTCTTCAATGTTTTCGCTGATTCTACCGTTTTTCTCTGCAAGAGTGGAAACCTTCCGTCTCCAGCTTCAGCTATGCAGACTGAGATTAATTCTCTTTCTTCATAACTAGTCTTTGGGTAAGTTTTGCTCCATATAGCTATCTAGCTAGCAGTACTTTAGATGGCTCCAGCTTGTACGAGAAGCCGAGTCAAGGGGCTGCGGAGAAAGCAGAAAGAAATAATGGCGAGGCCTTGCGGTTCTAGTTTCGGTTCAACTTCAGCCACCCAAGATATAGTGAATACTACTGTAGAGAAGGATAACGAAGGAGATGCTTGTTCAAGTGGGTGTTCTACTCCGAAGGCTAAAAGGTTCAGAATACCAGAGGCCTTCACTTGTCCCCCAGCTCCCAAAAAGAGAAGGGTAACGTCTAATTGTTCGTCAAATAAGATCCCTATAGCTTTTTTTGCTTCCCTGGATATAGAGTTGTCCTTCTTCCCCGCCTTTAGAAATAATGTATGAGCTTCAAGTTGAGTATTTGGTTTGCTTAGAGGTCAGAAATTATGAGACAATGACTTTATTACGATCCTTCCTCCAAGCTAGTGATGATCGAGTTTGTCACTCAACTTTAGGGTGTAACCCTAATGATATTAAATTAGGTCCAAGTTTGAAACTGTTTGATTTTTTATTGTTCTGGGTTTCTATCAATTTCCTTTTCTTGTCAGCTGGGACGATGGTGATATTAATCTAGCCTTGTAAATTATCACTTACACTTTGAGTTTCGATTTGATTTAACCTGTTGTTCTTCTGGGTTGTTGATGTAATGCCTGAGTTGATTACTTGAAACTTGGTTCTGTTTGTCTTGGCTTCAATGGACATTATTGGGTGAAGTTATCAGTTACTTAAGTAATAACTTGATGATCATCGATCAGCATATGATATCATTCTCTGATCAGTCATAAACAGTAAAATAGGCGCCAAAATATGAACCTTTCTTTTTCATCTTTGAATATCACCTAGAATCCACGCATAGAAGGAGAGGGAAGGATCGAGAGAGAAAGCAACTTTTGAACATGGAGGAACTGAAAGCTTTTGAAAGATTAATTCTTTCTCATGCTCCTTTGTATGTCTTTTCTGATTTGAATAAATGGCTTAAAAGCATCCATGCACATATTCTTCTTGTTTTTTTTTGGGCACTGCCAAGTGTGTGCAGTCGACTATATAAAGATTAAAGTAGGAAAGATGGAGGGTTGATTAGGATGGTGGCTATATATGATGATGGATTGCCACACATATCTTTTACAGTACCTAAAAAGGCATAGAAATGGAACAAAGTGAGAATCCAAAGATTGGATAGGCTTCGTGATGGAATATGTGAACTAAAAGTCTAAGATTTGAGTTTAGGGTTAATTATACAATGATGGTGTCCTGGAAAAAGCAGGCACATGAAGGCAGATTGCAGAACACATGGATAAGGGAGAATCCAATGAACAAAATCGTGCGGCTGCTCGTCAATTTATTTCTTAATTATTGACTCTCTCTCTCTCTCTCTCTCTATTTTAGATGTACGCACGTAGGGAGAATCTTACGAAAACAGACAAACTGGATCGATTCTGTATATAAAAATTAGGTGTCGGAGAGAGGAGTTGTGAATGATGGTGGTTAATTTTCTTGTCGCGCCAAAGCTTTAGCTTTTTAAACTGTAAGAATATGGCTTCTAACGTAAATGGTTCGTCTTTTTACTTATTTGGGATGATCACTGGACAAAATTGCTTGAGACTAAAATGGAAGAGATCGAATTACTTGAGTTGTCGTGAGAAAATGATACCATCATCATCGTTATTATTATTTTGTTTTTGTCTTTAAATAAGAAGAGAGAAATCAGCCTGCAACTAGATCGTCACGATCCAAACACTTTAAACAAGCCTCAATGATCCATTTTTTTCCTCCACGTTTTGCCAGCCCAATCCGAGCAAAAATGAAAAGAATGGGCTGGATTCACGGGCCAGGCCCAAATCCTGAACTCTAAAATGGAGAGGCTAATGTGGGGCGTCCACGTGGAGACAGTACAGGAGGTGTAGGATGCTTGAAAAGTGGGAGGGGCGGTGGGACACGTGGCTAAGAATAAGGTACGGCCATCAAGAGATTCGTGCTTGTCGTCTACCATGACTACAGCTCGATGACTAAACGGCGTTATCAGGACGTCATCTTACCCGGTACGACCACGTGGCCTCTGCTGGTGGGGTGTGGGCCCCCTTAATCACTTTCCTTTTGTTGCAGGTCGCCCATAATTATTTACGCACTCCCCTTCTTTCATTACTATATTTGTTTACTCAGTCTTTATTAATTCTACCAATTAGGTATCTAATCTACTTATTCTCATGAATGATGCCGCAACGCATTTCCGTATTCAATTTTCTCTTGGACGAATTTATTCTACAAAACCACCAATAATTTCCGTATTATTTATCTTCACTTTTTTTTTGTAAACATCGTTTGAGTAAAAAAAATATCTTTATAATATTTTTTATAAAGCTACATAAATAAGTTTTTTTTTTCAATTTTTGGGTGAGCTCTAACTAGTAATTACACAGCAAAACTCCAAAAACCAGTGGTGGAAGTGGCGCCCTGAAATTGTGAAGAGGTTGAAGGGCATTTCCGCTATTTCAGGAGGAAAACCCAAGACGCTTTTTGTCCATTAAATGATGGGATTCTCCCTCCAAATCCCCAACATAAGTGAAAAACGTTCTTGAGCCAGAACGTGGCAGCGACCTCGCGGACCACGGTACTTTTTTTTTTCTCGTTAAAAACAAATATTTGCACTCTCTTTTTGTTTAATCCGCATAACCCCCGGCAAAATCTTCCTTTTCGTTGGTTTCATCCTTTAGACTTATAGTAGTTTTATCACAGAATCTATTACAATATTATTAGTGTCCCTTATCCGTGATACTGGATCCATGGTCGTTCTCTGCGCTTACAGAACCTCTGTGCCTCCATTCTTTTACTCATAAGCAGTAAGATTTCTTCGTGTTCTTGTATTCTTAACTTCGTTAAGCACTGGCCTGGTTAATACCTTCTTTGAACTTTTTTTTACACGACGGTTGATACCTTTTGGGTATTTTTCCCTCAGTTTAGTTCAAGTTATTTGATTAGCTCAGGCCATCGAACCTCAAAATTGTGAAGGCAGATTAATAATGATATGCTTCTTTTTCCTTTTTTAATTTGCGTCTAGTTACTTGTCCTGCTACGATAATTTGAAGGTATGAGATGTTGTTAATCACTATGCTAGACTTTAGTTTCTGAATTCTACGTTTATTTCTGTTTTCCTTCTACTTTACTGGGCCACACAGACATGGATATATGTATATTGGTTGTTATTTGCTGATTCTATTGATGAGAATTATGGGATCCTATAAGTTTCTAATATCCCCCAAGAAAGAGCAGGACATTTGAATTGCTTGTGTTGTCAGTTTGAAGTCAAATTGAAAGTTATGTTATTTAGTGTTCATTCATGATCAACTCCATGTTTGTGCGTTGGTGAGTTATACTTTCTAGAGAATGTGATTTTATCGATTCAAGAAGTGGGATCATTCAGATTTGTCCTCTGAGAAATTATAGAAGTTTAACAAGAAATTCTGCAATCTAAGCCTTATCACAGGCTATAAGGATTTCTTATTGCATCTGTTGATATTCATTATGCTTTCTTATGGCAGATGAAATACAAGTTACATTGAATAAATCACCTAGTTCAAAGAACGCAGCCAAATATGAGCGGCAATAAGCTGTATGCGACCTGTTGTCAAGCTCAGTGCCATGGCCTAGGTAATGAAGCCTTCTCTAGTGACATGGTAATGGAAGGTAAAGTGAGTTCATTTGTGTGCCAACATTTTGTGATTACCAAGTTTGGACCAAAACCACCAAAATCACAAGCTAAGAGAAGAGGGAGGGGTCGACAAAGAAAAGAGATCCTTAAATGAGTTTTGTTGGGTATTCTTAATTAATGCTATGTTACTGCTGGCTCTTTACATATGCAATGTATTGTGCACCAGTTCAAGTAAGTGAAAAGAAATTTTAATCTCTAACAGGTTATATATGTGCCTTCTACTCTTCTTTTCTGGTAAAATAGTTGCGCTCATAAGCTAGTGTACATTACAGACCTAAGCGAGCATGATAAAGTCGCCCTTAAAAATAAACACGTGAAGGCAAAAAAACAAACAAACACAATGTTGTTTATAAAATGATAATTTCCTTAAGAGTTTGCTTAAATTCATAAAGAGATCACTCGATTACTTTACATAGTTTTGTGTCCTTGATTAGGAACTACAATTTCAATTGTGTCTTATAAATGTATTCTTCCAACTCCCTATAATGAAGGCCATTTTAACATTTATTTGATGGATATAACAAGATTGTACATTGACATACGTGCTATTAATATATAGTAGAATAAATCCTTGCAATTTGTGCATATATGTCAAAATAGTCTTTCCTTTTCTTCTGGGTAAACTATTTAGGAACCAACCTTGCTTTAAATTTACTTATAGATTTATCTACTTTTAATTTCTTTCCAAATAGTCATTTACAGCCAATAGGATTAGAACAAAGGGTTGGGTCTACTAATTTCCAAGTTTTATTTCCCATTGTCAGATCCATTTCATCCATATACATGAAATGTTTGAAATCATTTGAAATATATTAAATTTCATACATTTGTTCCTTGAAATTGTTTTATCAATATAGTTATTGAAACAGCTAATAACAATCTTTTTTACATGTTGCATCTTTTTGCATGTGCTTTTCCTTTAGTTTCTCCCAAAGTTCTTTCTGTAGAGTTGGGTCTTAATAACCATCAAAATATGTATCACTAAGTCCATTTAGAATGTATCTAGTGTAGATTTAGTTATCAATTTCCCACTTTTTCCTTTCTATAGCTAATTTAAGTCCATTTAGAATGTATCTAGTGTAGATTTAGTTATCAATTTCCCACTTTTTCCTTTCTATAGCTAATTTTAGCCATGGTTTCTCCTTCTCTTCTGGGGCTTGGTATTTGGTAATAGTGTATCTTTAAGTAGGTATTATAACTACCTTTGTATCAAAGCACACACATCCATATGAAATTTGGATGGTTCAGACTCTAGATTAGAGAATAGCTTACGAATCATGGAGATAGTTATGAAGTTTCAGGATATGATAAAATTCAATTAGATGCTTATTGTAAATTGTGTGTTCTAGCCACCCCCTAAATACTGCGGTGCCTTATTTTAATGATTGTTTGTAATGAGCGTGTTTTTTATGTTAGCGTGAATAAATATTATGAAGTTCTACATTCTTTTGGTGATAGTTATGTGTAATACATACGATTACCGATGCATTATCTACCGAAATATTTCTTTTATTATCAGATGGTGAAACTAATGAAGAACATCAACAAACAAAACTTCCTGTTCCTAGCATGCCTTCAACAGTAAATGAATTTTTTGCCCAACCATCACAGTTGGAGCTTGTTGGCCCCTCACTGGTGAATTCTCTCTCTCTCGTTCGGTCAAAAACATACAAAATCATATCCATACACATCCATAGCATGTGATGTTTGGGAAATCTAAATGACGTATTTTTGCAGGCATGTGCTCCATACCCACATTCAGGTCCCAATTACGTAGGAGTGACCTCAAGTCATGGACCTCGGCCTCTGGTATGAAGCACACGTGCTCTCCTACTATTGGTTATTGTTGCTAAGATGCTTGCCATGAGGATTGTTTATTGCGTGCTAGTCATGAAAAGATTCAAGTCTTGTGTATATGAGTAAGATATCTTGTCTAAAACCAGAAGTCAAGGTATTATTATTATTATTGTACGTGCAAAAACTAGCACACCCCTTGGTGCACCTGCATAAAGGAAGTCAAGGTTTTTAAAACAAAAGCACAGAAATCAAGACACACACTGGTTGCTGGAAGGAGTACTCAGATCAAACTTATTGGAAGAAAAACACAGATCAAAATAAATATAAAACATTAGTGGCACTTTTTCTACGCTACTGTGCTTTAGGCGTGGGCTGAGGCTCTTCAATAAACATATCATACATGGAGAAACTTGTTTTTGAAATATGCAAGCATGTGATAATGTGAAAATTCAACTTATAATTGTTTTTGTTAGTAAAAGTACTACAGTATTAAATACTTGAAAATTACACAAGTTATGTCCTTGTTTAGATGACCATTTTCCTGTCATCAGTGTATGTATTTGCACTTTGTAGCTTAGGCTGTGTATTTTTCTGGGTTTTCTATTAATTTGACTCACTTGTCTCCATTTTTGTTGGGAATTATATATGTTAGGTGCATCCTCATTGTGAGGGAGCTCATACCACCCAAATGGTCTTACCGCTGGAAATTGCAGAGGAGCCTGTTTACGTGAATGCCAAGCAATACCATGGAATTTTAAGGCGTAGGCGATTACGTGCTAAGGCTGAGCTGGAAAAGAAGCTAATAAAAGGAAGGAAGGTATTCTGTCAATGTGTAGCCCAACTGAATGTGAAATACGACTAGATCAAACATTTTCTCAATGTCAGCATAAAAAAGAAATGCTTTTTGTGACCGTGTGCCCATTCTTGCTATTCTCAAGGTTTTGCTCATTTAGTAGACAAGTTTCAATTATTTACCATTGGAAATCCTTCTTAGCTAGCTACATTATATTGAAGTTAACCTGCTGCCCTATAAGCTAGAATTTTATGTATTTTACTAAACATTTAATAACTTTGGCTAGTTATATAGACTAATTCTGTGCGGGTCTCCTCTTGTTTTTCCTTCACTTATTCCTTAGACCATTCCAAATAAAAAATAGAAGGCAGACTCTACCTAGATTAGAACTAACGTGGTTAGCATGTTTATTGAATCTCTCTAAACCCGATACGCTTAATAAGACTGTTCACTTTGTCAAATTAAATGACATACACGAGGTTGTGTAATTTGCCCTTCTGCATATTTACGCACTTGCATAATCGTTGTTATTTGATATGCAGCCTTACCTTCACGAATCTCGACATTTGCATGCAATGAGAAGAGCCAGAGGATGTGGCGGCCGTTTCCTCAACACAAAGAAGCTTAATGATACAGCTTCTGCGAACACTAGAACCAACAACGAGGATGCTGCTACTTCTGACCTTAATGATACCCTTTCTCCGGACTCAAACTCAACTTCTGATAAAAACAACCACTGCTCACACGTTCAGGGATTTGATCTTGAAGGCGACTTCTCGGCACAGAAGGCTAAATCGCTCAATCACGCTGGGATTGGCAGAGTCCTCACCATTAATTAAATAAACAAGTGTTGTTCGTTGAGTCCAGAACTTCCTACTACTTTCTGAGAAGATATCTTAAGGTTTGAGAGAGACAAGATGGCGGCATTATCGACCCCCCATAATGATGCGTATCGGGCAAATCATTCTTGGCTTGTAAAACCTTTGCCCTATATATGTTTTTAACTGGGATTGTACAAAGAAGATATTGAGCTGCACGGAATATTGTATGTAGCTTTTGAATATGATACTGAGGTTTATGTCAAGTAGGAGAGGGTTATAATAGAATTTACAGAGAAAGAAACGAGAACCGCTCATTATCAAAGGAGAAAGGAGAGGGTATGCATTTGAAATGTGGAGCGTGTAACGTCCACCACAAATCACAGTGGAGAAGGACCAACATGATGTTGGGGGTTCCCGGGTGGGCCAAAGTGAGGAAGGGAATAAGGCATGTAAGTCAGAAACTTCTGAATTATATATTCCCAGCTTTTGATGCTGGTTTGGTGGCCACAAAAATTGGCAATTGAAATAACAGAAACTTCTTTGTTGTATGAGTGAGATTGCCTGAGTCGAACTCGTGGTTTGAGAGGTGAAAATTAAAAACACTTGGACCATCAAGCCACAAGTTCGATGAGCTACTCTAACTCTAATTTTCCATTTAGGTCCTGTTTGGTTACACCCTAAACTATATTTTTAAAAGTCTTTTTAAACAAAATCTTGGTTTGGAGAAATTTTAAAATAAACAACTATATTTGTTTATAAGTATTTTTAGGTAAAACCATGGTTTTGAATAAGTTATTAAAACTAGTTTTCTAAACAATAAAAGAGTTTATGGACTATCAAATTACTATCTTATCCTTAATTTTTCTTACACCCTCTCTTTTCTCTCCTCTCTACCCCTCTCCTCTCTCCTCTCTCATCTACTCTCTCTCCTCTCTCCTATCTTTTTTCTACCTCTTTCTTCCTTTTAATCAAATCATATTTTTTTAGTAATTTATCAATATAAAAAGTCATTATAAAAATAACTATCCAAACACTTATTTATTTAAAATTATTTTTTTTCTATATACTCTTTTTTAAAAACTCTTTTTTATAAATTGTCTATAAACTTTTTTTTATAATTTTTTTTTAAATTTTATCCAAACAAACCCTTAATAGAATGGCTCGAACTCAAACTTTTGTTTTGAAAACTTAGCGTCGCCATCAAGAAGCCTTGTTTTTGAAAAGGCAAAGGCAAGACCAGTAATTCGAAATAAAAATATAATGAATCGATCCCTTGTATTGATAAACGAATCAATCTCTGGAATTCTGAATGGATGAAATTTAATGTGACTAAAAGAGCGAATGACAGAAAAAGTAGTAAATGAGGTGCAGTTGGATCTATTCGTATGCACCGACTAGCCCATGTGAGAGGGACCCTCCCTTTGGTTTCGAAACTTAAAACTGAACAGTGAACAGCAGTAACGAGCTTTGCCAATTGCCCTCGCCAGTTGCATTAGTTAACCTAAAATGACCAAAGAAGATCCTCTGCATGCGTTAGCATGATGTGCTTTCGGATATATATATATTGCCCGAACTTTTATTTAAATTATTTATACGTGTTATATTAGAATTTTAATGTTAGTAAGATTAAAAATCTTAGTATTTTTAATATTAGGACCATAAAATTTTATATACTTTTTCTAGATAGATAATTATAATTTTATAATATTTTTTCTGTAGATTTTTTTTTGTTGCCCACCCGGTTCATCGGAACTTTGCTCCGATTACATTCGGATCCCTAGCTATGGTGGGTGAGTCTTCCAACGAGAATTTTTTTATGCACTAAGGCTTACATTTAAAATATCGTTTAAACGATATTAAGTCACTTGCTACTCAAATTAATCTCGTTGGTAAAATTTTTAATATGATCTCTTTGTAAATTATATGAAGCCATCCATCACGAGGGCGGCCCACTTAATGTGATTTAAGACCGGCTCTTGTATAACACCAAGGGGTAAAGTATTGCATTATAGACCAGTTGAGATTCCTGAGCCGACCAGCCTGGTCCAAATCATGTTCCCCTCCTTGTCTTGTCCTTGTCCTTTGGAAGCCTATTTTCGAAAACAAATGCAATTTAAGCCACTCAAAGTTAACACAAAGTAAAAATGAATTTATATTTTATAAAAACTTGAGTTTAATTTTTGTTGCTGACAATCTCATAATCTCAAAAATTTTCTATAAATATATTCTAAATTATATGATATATTTGATAAAATAGAAGTAGGGGTGAAAAGGTAAAAACAGATTCTTCCACTTCTCCTTTATACGATAAAAATTACTTCTAATATTTTAAATTATTTTAATTCCATAAAAAAACTAAAAATTAAAATGATAGAAATAAAAGTAAATTTTTTTAGACAAATTTATTTCAGTTATCGTATCAAATAAATTTTTAAAACTCATTTTCAACATAATTCTACTTCTACTTTCACTACTATCAACAAAATTCTATTCTACCAAAACATACCCCTAGAACTACGCTCAGACCTTTGTGAAAAACGAGTTTCGAATCACTCGAAACTTTTTTTTATAAAAAAACAAGTGTGACTCAAGCACACGAACTAGTACTTGTACCCATATGGTTATATAGCCCTCTGTTCTCTGCACATTGGACCATTTGTCCAGTGATTTGCTTGTAACTTGAAATTAAACCACCCACCCAAATAACAACCCTACCCTACATGGCCTCTGCCTTCACCTTCCACCGTGTCCATGAATAGGAAGAGTAGCTTTCAACCATCAGATAAATTTCCCATCACAAAGCATTTAACTAGATTGGATAAAGCCGCCGACTCATTCAGATCATTCCAGAAAACAGACACACACAAGACAAATTGGTGGAACATATATAGTTAGGCGGCAAAAAACATAAATCGCTGCTCATTCACCAATCATCAAGTCAAATGTCATAACAATTCAACAAGTAAAAGAAAAGGAAGTGAAAACATTGAATGTAATGTTCCCTCTCCCTCTCCGAATTTCTGAAGTTATATCTCAATTGAGAAACCAAAGTCAGTAGTGGCCAAGTTCATGAACTGTTAGCTCTGGTGATCCATCCCCACCAAGCCATCTGAAAACGAATCTACGGCTTGAAAATCTAGACCTCTTGTCCGTCCATGTGCTCCCCCTTTAAGTGAGGAAACGTCCAAAACAATCCTGACCATCCAAAATCCACAGTTAGCACACAATTTTTTCCCACTTGATCGCAATATATAACTAGTTTTTTCCCAATCTTACAAGTTCTTTGATTCCTTTTCAAGTCCTGAGGAGAGGCAATTTATGAAAATTTTGTCATCAATTTTTGACACTCTGTGATCCGAGGGTAGATTAATCTCTCTGGGCACTGCATTAACAGATTCAAAACGTATATCAATCCTCATGACCGTAAAAACAAACTGTGAAACTAAGATCATAATAATACAGCTCGGGTGTTTTCCTCACCTGACTTAGGTTGAGTAGTGACATTAGCATCAAGTCCCAATGGTTTCTACACCAATGTATATTTTATATCAGAATACTTGTATAGAAAATTTTCCTGCAGGAGAGAAATACGCGAATAAGCAGTGAAGAGTTACTTTAAGATTCTCATAGCACTCCTCAAGGTTGTCGTTATATAAAATATGGTCAAATATGCCTGATGATGCCCCTTGCTCAATCTCTGCCTTAGCATTTCGTAGCCGCTTCAAGATCTGCTCTTCTGTCTCTGTCCCTCTGCTCAAGACATAGAGATTTGGATCAACATTGTGGGGAATCCTAGAATTACAAAGACGGACAAACAGAAGGTCATTGTCACTCACCTGTCACGGAGGCGTTTTTCAAGCTCTTCCATTGATGGGGGACAAATAAAGATGAATATGGCTTCAAGTGAACTAGCCCTCACAGATCTTGCCCCTTGGACATCAATATCAAGAATGCATCTCTGATTCAAAAGGAAAAAATGGTTTTACTATTTTGAATTTAAAAAAAAAAATCAAATAAAATTCTCTAAGACATTGCTTATGAGGTTTGCAATACTATGGCACCTCAAATCATCTCACAGACCAATAAAATTCATAACAAAAAAAAAAGCACTACATTACATCTAACTTGCTGCTTAATATTGCTTCCAAGTAGGATATGGATCTTGTATTAATAAGCCAGGCATATGTCCTTATTTCTCATCAAGATTAAAAAGGAATAAACTGGAGGGTAACTACAAATATATTATTTGAAAGAAAATTTAGTTGCGCTCTCACAATGTTATCGTCAATTAATCAGTGTCAGCAACAAAGGCCACATGACATGCAACATGAGATTCAGTTATGTGCATGACAAGGGTGTCAGCTTTTTTCATCAGAACGGTCAAAAGTGCTCATACTACGCATGCGGCAGCAAACAGTTACATTAGTAAAACATGAGCTTAAGCCTTTAAGGTCATCTTTGCATTTCAAATTTCAGTGACTCTAAAATCAGTCAAGAGTAGTTCCAGTAAAACATTATTTACTTTACACTCTGCAAACAGAAATAGGCACAAATAAGCTTTCCAGTGAGGCTTCTCCAGAAAGATTTGTTTGGATCAGACTCAAGGGCATCCGAATGCATCAAATTCAATTTGAAAAATACTCGTATTTTTTGTTTTTTTGCCTGAATTCCTGTATTCAACTAAACGTAATGAAAAACAAGAGTAAAACGAACTTACTTTCCCTGCATCAGCTACTAATTCCACAGCCTCAACACTGGTCCCGTAAAGATTACCATGAACAGAAGCGAACTCAAGAAACTTTCCCTCCTTTATCTCTTTCTCCATGACACTTTTCTCAGTGAAATGGTAATGCACCCCGTCTTTCTCCATATTTCTCGGGGACCGAGTAGTGTGACTCACAGAGAAACCAAACATAGAAGGGAATTCCTTCATGAGCATTGATATCAAAGTTCCTTTGCCAACTCCAGAAGGACCACTGATAACAATAGGCTTCTCAACATGGCCTATCACACCCTTACTCCACGCAACAACCTGGGTCCCCAAAACCTTTTGCTGCTGCCTAACGTATGGGGTGTCTACCTGCCAATTTTGAGAAAACGAAAAATATTAAACATTAAAAAAAAATATTACATTAATTGGTAAGAAGAGCTAATGTCTCCTTAAACTAGGTTCTCTTCCTCTGTAAGAATTGAGATTGATATAAGAGAGCGCACCCTTAAGATCACCCAAAAAGGGAATTAAGCAAGGACAAAGTATGAGGATGCCTCTAACAGTAACTACCAACACAAAACACAGGGCAATAGGGGGTAGATGCATAGATCAAAGGGTTGAATCTAAAAAACACCAACCTCCAAAAACCAAGTGTGATCATCTGGCTTAGCACCCTTCTTAAGAATTAATATCCGGTCCTTCAAAAGCACGGCTGAATGGCCTTCACATGAGACTGGTTTGGTTCCGAGAACAGTGGGATTAACACTGCATGTAAAATTGAAAATCAGCAACAAGAGCCAGAGAGAAGCAGCTTTGAAGCCAATAAACCTTAAACTGACCATTCTCCAAGACCACGGTCAAAGATTTGAACTTCAATGTACGAAGTTTCATCATCAGCTCCACCAATGACATACTATCAAACAAATGGAGGACCATTTTCTCATTTAGGAAGATAATTATACTCTGGGTACATATCTAGTTAAAAAGTAGGAACAATTTGAGAGATGGTATTAAGAATGCGACCATACCGTTTTATCCCCGATGATTGTAGCGGTTTTATGAGTTTCGTTTTCTAATTTCAAACCATTAGCATGTCCATTCTCCAAACTGTCCGCAGGGAATGCCGGTGCTTCGCCCTGAGAATCACAAGAATGAAAGATTAGACACATCAAAGCCAGAACCACCTCGATCCAGATTTTACTATCATAATCTAACTACATTATTCTGAAAACTCGACAGTTTTGTGACCATTCTACATCATCGACAGAATAGAAGGATAACAGAGTTCTTACCATGGAGAAATCTGTTCCGGCAATCCTGGACTTAACCCTGACCAAAACACACGAACAGAGATCAGAGCTACACAAATTGGTCTAGCAAGATAACCGAGTCAAAGATTCGGTTATAATCAACAAATAATACAAAGTAGCCAACGAGAATTTTTTAGATACATGCACAGGTTGAATCAGACAAGGACGCTAAACCACGCAATCCAGGGAAAACTGGAAGCGCGACTAAAAACCCAACTTGAAAAACGCGGGCGGTTTAGAGATATAAAAAGGAGAGAAGGAGATGAACCCAACTTCGTGAAACCAGAAAGAATGGATCAGAAGAAAGTCACAGAACAAATCCGGATCGCTAACGCCTTAAAAGCAGAAAATTTTAAGAGATTGAGACCAATGTTAAAATCACCTTAGAATGTTAACAAGCAGTGAGTTTTGCGCAGAAAGAGCAAGCTGGGATTTCGGTGTCTTTTGTATTTCTGAATGGAGGTGTTAACAGAATGATACTCAAAGTTCCACTTCTCTCTTCTCTCAGAAACAAGGAATATATTATCGAGGTGTCAAGTCGAAACAAACTTGGGATGCAAAGAATCACGAGGGAGGTGGAGGAGGTTGCAAGAAATAGCGGAAAGAAATTTCATATTTGTAGGCGAAAGGAGAAAGAGAGGCGGCGTCTCTGGTCGCGTTCAATTCACGAACTAGGTAGACCGGATTTCGTTTTCTTGTGCGGTGCTCGTGAAGCTTCTTCTTTTTGTTCTTTTTATTAATTTAGGAGACTATTTTTATTTATGTATTCCCATTTTTATTTGAAAAATAAAAATAAAACCAGACTTGATTACTTCCCTTCCTTTTGCGAATAAGCTTTCCTGGCTTTACCCTTACCACGAAATTTGAGGTTCCTGTAGTTTCCTTCCTTGCTGGAGTTTCCACGAATTTAAGGCGGGGGAGAAAAGGAGCTTAAATTGGAATTTATAGGCGGAATGTACTGTGAATTGGGATCTCCACAAATGGAGGGGCCACAAAAAAAGTTGATTGGATGGAGTATAATTTATAATAATAAATTTTATTCTTAATACTAATATCAATGTCAGTATTAATATGTGATTAATTGATATTGATTATTGACATTATATCAATTTCATCTTAGCGGCTTATTTTGATTATTCTACTAGTTTGATCAAACACTAATAAGTAATTGTTCGGTCATTTTTAAATAATATAAATTTAATTCTTTAGTATGACTTACATTTTTTATATAGATTTACAAGCTTAGAAGTTACTTGTTTAATTGTTAACTTGCAATTCATTTTTTTTATTTTGAATTTAAATTAATAATTAAAAAAAAATAGAATAGCAAATAAAGTCACTGTGAGTATCTGAGTCTATGTTAAGGTATCACATGACCGTGACTAGAATGTTAAATGGTGCATTTAGATTTTATTAATTATCCTCACTTAAAATAGTGAAAGAATACTATAATTACAATGGGATTAAATAAAATAAATTACCTAAAATTAAAATAAACTGTATAGATATTACTGTATGTGACAGATTGAATAAACTATGAAAAGTTAAAAAAAAAAACTCTTTAAAACACGCACAAGTCTTTAACGACCAGTATTTTTCATTGAATTAGTTATTTCCATTAAAATTTGCACATATATATAATGTGAGTATATTAGTGTTTTCTGGGTTTTTAAATTGCACGTGTAATGATTTCTCCCACTCTATAAGTTTTTGCACATTTATTTACGCTCAATAATATTTTGTTTTCCTATATATCTAGGATCTGGTCCAAAGAAAATAATATTCCTTCCATCTCCTGACAAAATACACTTGTTACCATTTTTTTAATCCTAAATACAATGCCAACTGCATAGTATACCCTCCAATGTCCACTTTAAAAATATTGTTTTAGAAAGTATTTGATGGATATAGAAGACGAGAAATCCAGACGCGAGAGTGGCGCCATCATTCAAAACAGCTAGTGACAAGTAATAAGAGGACAGGAACAACGCCCCATACATGTAGAAAATAAGGAAAAGAAAATGAAAGAAAGAAAGAAAGGGATAAGTGGGAACCCCCCAGCTCCGGCCAATTTCAAATGTAGAGATTGGACGATTGGGGATAGTGGGGGATGGGATCGGGGCCCTCAAATTCCATTTGCTTTGACTAAATCTTATCATTTAGACTTTCTCCTTTGAACCATTCTTCCTCTCTGGGCAGGTAAGTCGGCAAATTCCCATCAACCCAAACAAGTTTCTCCACTGCTGCCAACTCATCACTCATTCCAAGTCCTAGGTCAAATCCAATGACATACGGAACCAACCAAGCATTCCCTATTATTCTATCCCAATAGTCTCCTCCTACAGACTCCTGTCTCCCACGTCTTCCTTTTCTCTCTCCCTCATGCCTATTTCATGTGTCTATCAAATCTAATAAATTATAAGAAAATGTGGATAGGCACTCCTCATTCTATGTGGCCATGGTTTTTAAATTGTGTCGATCCCCCGACACTTCATAAAATACAGGGGCGGAACCAGGACATGAAGTGTGTTTCATTTCATTTTGAAGTAGAGTTAATGTTCATTATCCCGTCAAAAGATGCTTGGGGCAATGAACTTGAGAAGGGTAGTGGCCGAGGGTAGGAATCTAATCGAAATTCGGTTCGGTCAAAAGTCATATGATTCCTCCATTCATGGAATGACGGTGACCAATGTAGTTTTTTTTTTTTAATGAGCTAATTAAATGTAAAGGTATAGTATGGAAGACGGGGGCTTTTATATCTTTTTCCATTCGGGTAAGGGATGGCGCCAAAATTTCGCGGGGAAAAAGTCGAAGGAAGTTGATTGCGTCAAATGCGCCTTTAATTAATAATTTAAGATCCCGGTTTTGGCCAATTAATCATCGTATCTTATATTCATATGTCACTTTATCCTCCCTTTTCCTCCCAAAGTGCCAGTGGCTCTGACAGTTCCTGCAGACGGGAAAAAAAAAAAAAAGATTCCAACTTTTCCGTTCCTAAAATTTAAACATCAGATTTCCTTTGGGCAATATCAAAATCCAAAACAGATCTGATTTTGTTGCGTTATGGTTGCTTTTTTTTAAAAAAAAAAAAAAGAGAGAAGGAAAAGCAAATAGAAGATTTTCATTTTTTTGGTTTTCGGTCGGAATTTGACCTGTTGGTGAAAGGGTCACGCTCAGTTTCTGGGTCATGAAGATTGAAGAAAAGGGGGTGGCTGAGATAGGGCCTGCGAAGCTGACAAGACGAGTTGCGTTCCCAAGTGGCTATCGTCCTGCAGGAAAGGCGACAATTAAAAACGTTAGATGACAACGATGTGCAGAGGAAAAAAGTGACAAAATAAAGTTTGGTAGTTTCCTGGTTACTTCTTCAGGTTAACCATTTCAACTTGGTCTTGCTCTTTCAGAATACCCAGGCCTGAAAACTGCATGCGCTTGCCCGTGCCTATCAATGCCATGTCCTCTTCTGTTTTGCTAACTCCCAACCGTGTCAACACCCTCCCTTGGAAGCTTCATCTCTCTCCGTGAAACCAAAATAAAATCAACATCAGATCATCAATTTTAATGTAAAATATAAAAACGTACGGAACAGTTAGTCTGTAAAAGATCATGCTTCATTGTTGGAGGGTAGTTCATGGAATACTTTCAAATTTAAAAGGTATTTATAAATATAATTATAAATTAGTTATTAATAAAAATTTTATATTAATAATAAAATTAGAACTCATAATTTTATAGATTATGATTTAATCTATAATCAACTGTACTGATATTTTTTCTTTGGTACATGCCCTCATGAAATGTGGCCTGTGTCCCCTCTAAATTTTGCATTCTAGGACGATCTTGACCAAAACAAAACCGGGCTTTGAGAGGGGTTTGCAAGAATTAAAGCCCAGAGAATGCATGGGTGCAGAAAAGCCAATATGAGATCGAGGTAGCCCAATTTGAGGAAAGTGGATATATTTTCTTTTTTTGAAAAAACAAAGCTGAAGTCTAGATAAAGTTTTGTCCCATACCTGGTGGCATAGAGGTTTCCAGATCGTTGGATAAATCCAATCCAAATAGCAACAACATAAAGCAGATTTCGACCGAATTTTAAAAAGTGAGGCATGATGAGCGTTTTGATGAGTGAAGGACGGAGTGGGGACCGCGATCTCACACGTGGCGTAATATGAAGACGGCGTGATGTCAGCAGTTGCCAGGAGAAAGTACACGCAGCTCAATCAGTGGGGCCCCACACGAATGTGGTGCCACGTGTATAATGATCCACAAAGATTTACTTGCTGGATCACGACACGTGGATTTGTGAGCATGTGCTCTTCTTTTTTTTTTCCTTCTAGGATTCAACTCGCCGAAATAGCAAAACATACTATTAGAAACTGTTTTGATTATTAAAACATATTATTTTATTATAATTTTAATTATGTCGTTTAAAAAATATTTTAATTTTTAGATATTTAGATTTAAGTTTTAAAATAATTAATATTTATTTTATTTAATATTAATATCATTTAAAAAAAAGACTTTCTTTTATTTTTAGTTTGTGAGTAAATTTGGACTCCTTTAAAAAAAAAATTATACATAAAAAAAAAACATACGCCGGTTCTGATATTGCCGGGCTCCTCCCAAGACTTCTTACCCCAACATTAATAAATACGATAATACAATGTCACAGAAAATTATAAAATGCCAGGATTTTGCTGTCCAGATATAAAACCTATTAAATTGCATTACAAAATGATTCTTATATTTATAAGTGAAGGAGTATATAGGAGTACTCCTTGGTGACGTTGAATTTTGTCCATTTTTTTATCAAGTAAATGACTTTTATGGAATATTTTTGGGATGATATAACGGGACGGATGGAGCCTGAGGGCGCGGTTCATAGTCCATAATGTGTGGTTAGCGTGGCTCAAACGTCACAAGCAAAGGACCCTGTAGGAATGAACACTTCATTTTACCAGAAGAAAAAATCGAGTGCATGACATGATTGGTGGTGGTGCATGCTTTTTGAGTCGACCTGCGTACATCCACCGTTGATCGTAATTAAACTAAACAAGCAGTTGACGCTGAGGGTTTAAGCATTCGATTGCAATTTGGGCGGTGAGGAAACAGTGGGCGTGCCTGCTCCCAATAACCCCCTCAAAACGTTCAGCTGCACTTTTCAAACTCAACTATTTTATTTTTTAAATGAAACACACACAATATTTCAATATTCTCACCTGGAAGGTAATTTCCGTTCTTTTCGGCCAACAGTATCTAACTTCCTTGGATCAAACAATAAACTATGCCACAAAAATTATAGCATTAAAAACGACGATGCATTGTTCCCAAATTGTTGCAAAAGTTTCATACCAAGAGAGAGGTTTACTCTGGATCTAACGAAATTGGCGACTAATTAACTGGTTGGCTTAACCAACGGGATTGGTCTGAGTGGTAAGCGGCTCGATATCGCTTAAGCGAGGTCTCGTGTTTGAGCCTTGGCGTATGCAGAAAATCCCCGCTAGAAGACTCACCCACCATAGCCAGGTGTGCGTTGCGGGTCGGATCCGGATATAGTCAAAGCAAAGCTCTGGTGAACCGGGTGGACAAAAAAAAAATTGGTTAGCTTAACAGATACTTCCTATTCAGTTCTTTTTATAAGATCATACTCACACCTCACGTAATTAAATATGAACCTTTTAATTTAACAACTTTCCAGAACAAGCCTAGATAAGGGTATTCTTAAAACTGTGTCATGAATATTTCATTAGATTTTAAAAGGGTCATTGATGAAAATGATCCTATAAATAGGACTGGAAGGAGCATTTGTTTTTTTTTTTTAAAAAAAAAAAAGTAAAAGTATTGAGGTAGATGTCTCAAGGTAGAAGCAAAATCTGGTCATAATAGCGTGAGACGGTGAGAACAATATATGATAGCATCACGGATGCTTAAACCTAATTAATTACGTATAAAAAAATCCTTGATTTATACAAAAAAAAAATACACGTGTCCGTATCCACGAGCTAAGACGGTTAACCAGGACGAGCCTCGAATAGACATCCTTTCTAATGAGACTGAAACAACAGTCCAACTAAAATTTAACTAAATCGCTTTCGCTGAAATTGACATCCGTGCATACATGATATAATCCGAAATTTAACCATGTACACGCGTATCTGCTTATGTATGTGCAAGTTTATAAAATTTACATAGATTTATTATATTTTACGAGACTTTGGAGAATACATGAAAAAATGTGAAAGGTCAAGGGCTCCACGAGCAAATAAATTAAACCATGATAATTATTTTTAAATAAGCCCCGGACGATTCTATACTGCCTCGCCTATCCCTCGTGAGAAAGCTGGAAGACGCACGCACTATTGCTGCTATCACTCTGTTCCACTATGTCGAATGATCAGAGGGCTTCCACTAGCCATAGAAGAGAGGAGGATGACGAAGATGAAGAAGAAATAAGAGAAATCCACGCCTTGTCGCCGCCGCCGCCGCCTCCTCCACCAGCTAACCTTGGCCGTCGGCGAGATGGTTGGGAAACACATAGCCGCCGATCGTCGTCTCTGTCCGTGACCAGCACTGAAGCTGCTTCCGTCGAGAACTTCACCACCATGAGCAGAGAATTCAGTGCTCTGGTTATAGCAGGATCAAGCATTAACGGCCGTAACTATAGCACTCATTTAAACGGCCATGAAAACGAAGGGGGCAACAACCTGGGGAGGATCAGAGAAGAGGACATGACGGAGGAGACGAACCCTCTGGCGATCGTACCCGATCTTAACCCGTTAGGAACAAGAGGCGGGTCATCAACTTCAAACGGTGAAGGCGAAGTAACGTCGGTGCAGAGAGTGAAGAAGGAGGAGGTGGAGGCCAAGATATCCGCGTGGCAGAACGCTAAGATTGCTAAGATCAATAATAGGTTCAAGAGAGAAGACGTTGTAATCTCTGGTTGGGAGAGTGACCAGGTTCAGAAAGCTACTTCTTGGATGAAGAAAGTCGAGGTATATATATATATACACGCATGTTGTTTTGTATAATGTGGTCGTGTGTTAACGTTTTTGATTCCTTGGTTCTGAATTTTGTTGAGTTCTTGAACACCCTGTTGTTCATTAGATTCGTTAATCATTCATTAAAATTCACGAAGCAAAGAATCAAAAGCTGAATGATGTTGACAAATTAGTGAGTGCCGTGTGGTGCTGTTCACTGATCATCTGAAAAAGTTGTGTGTGAAGCTGAAGTGAGACTAACTAAGCTCCTCTCTTTTCCCCTGTCCCTTTTTCACGCACAGTAGGTGCTTTCATGGCGATTTCAAGCCAAAACATCGCTCATGACGTAGAATCGTTATCTATAGTATTTTAGTAGGACTGATGGCGTTCATTGATTGCCTGCAGTGGAAGCTACTCTTCCAATAATGACAACAGAAGGAGGTGGAAATTAATGTGTCGGCAACTTGCAGTAGGGTATCTGATAAGTTGATATTCATCATTGTTGGCACTAATTAAGATTACATTGCACGGTCATGGATTGCACAACAGTTTGAATTCTGCAGACAAATGTGATAACAAATTTGCCTGTGAACCCTGGTGATGCAGAGGAAGCTGGAGGGGAGAAAGGCAAGAGCTTTGGAGAAGATGGAAAACGACATCGCAAAAGCTCGGAGGAAAGCTGAGGAGAAAAGGGCGTCAGCGGAAGGCAAAAGAGGAACTAAAGGGACAAAGATCCTCGAGATGGCCAATCTCATGAGAGCAGTTGGAAAATTTCCAGCCAAGAGATCCGTCTTTTAAATATTTGATATATATCTTATATTTTAACTTTTTTTTTTTAAACGAACAATATACTAAACATATATACATATTATGTCGATCATAGTTGTGTAGATGTCATTTTTTGTTGTTGTGGGTGCCCGCAGAAGAAAAGAAGGGTACGTAGCTGTCATACAAATATAAACCAATTGGGGTGATTTTGAGTGCTATCGACTATAATTTGGAGTGTTTTTGGGTTTTGGATAGCGTGGATTAATATATTATTATTCCTTTGTTCAGTCCAACACCTAATGTCCTACTTTGTTCTAAAATATGGGGTCATATAAGTACATTTATATGCGTTACCATCAAAGCCTCTATAAACAAACCTAGTTACCAATACTGTTGGTAATTCTTAGATTTATTAGGGGAGAGACCAAAATGATTCTATTCACAATAGACATTACAAATCATTTGCATATCATTTTAATTATTATTATTATCTTTAATTTTTAATATAAAAATTAATTTATAGTGTAGACTGAAGAGAATATAAAACGTTACATATCTATATATGATTTTAGCGGTGTAACATATCATGAGAACTTATTTGACTTGTAAGAGTGAGATGGGGTATGAATAGTAATTAAGGGGTTTAAACGCTTCTGATGTAATTAAAAAAATCATGATTAGCGCCACGCAAAATTAGTGGACCGTTTTTTTTTTATAGAAAAAAAATGCAGGGGATTAATAAATTACATAACGCAGCTGTGTGATGAAAGAGGGAAGCCTGGCCTTCGATGGGTTACTGTGTTAATTCCTGGCTATGCCGTAGGACCCCCTGAGAATAATAACCTAGAATAATTGGTTTGCGTTAAAAGAATCACTAAACCATGTAGAAACTGATGATATATAGTACGTGGGAGAAGTCGAAAGCTTTAGTATATGATTGAGCGAGGAGGGTGAACCTTCTTCAATGTTGTTTTCAGCTTTTGCTGGCACCTTCTTAAGCAGCGACATCGCTGGATACAATCCACCGTAAAAGTAAAAGGTTAAAAACAGTAGAAAAAAATTGAAAGCGTGTTGTTTTTATTTGGACGGTGAGAGGCAATTTTGAGTGCTAAACTGGAAAAGGATTGGTTGCGGACGCCGGACACACTGTCAAAGAAACAGATATATGTTAGATATGATGTCTTGGTCTGGTAAGCTCGTTACCCGCAAATAACATAATATCAATATCTTACACAAGATAAATATCCCTCCACCTAACCTGGTACTACCATATTCATATTGCATTTTCAAGTAAGCTTTAGGTCACCAATATTCAACACCCTCTAATTTCATTCCCACGTTCCTGAATAGCCATTGAAAGTGGATTTCGGTCATGGCCCAACTAATGGGGCTGGGCTGCATGTGAAAACATGATTAAACACGATGTATTTAAAAGTTAAAATATTCTTTATTTTTATGATTGTGTAGATTGATATTAAATTTAACTAATTTTTTTTATAAAAAAAAGAAAGAGTTGAGATGAATCCAATCCCAATTCAAGCTTTGATCATTCATAAATTACATGACCCAACTATCCCCAATGTTTCCACTGTTTTTGGGCCAGCTATTATGTTTGTTATTATATACAAAAAGAACTATTGAAGCAGCTCAAAAAGTCATTTTTATAATATGATAAATTATAGTTCATATTTTGATGTAAGACATGTTTCTTTTTTATAAATATAAGAAGTATTTATATTTAGTACGTATTTTAAATATAATTATCTTAATATGAAAATATCGTTTTATGCTTTAATAGAAAAACTCAAGCCTTGTTTTGGTTGTTGCTATTGTTTTAAACTAGAGGTATTTTATTGGGGGTAAACTCATTTTTTTTTTTAAATTTTTGTAAAAAAAAAATATTGCATGGGAGCAAGAAGCAACGTCATCGTTTGCGTATTTACCAAAGGGCCGAAAAAAAGAAGAAGAAGATCAAAGGCGATTCTAGAAGATCTCACGGGGACCACAATTTATCTCACCCCCGTACCTACGGAAGTCCCTCGTGTCAGTTGGCAGTTGGGCCGTTGACTATGTTTATGTCTTCCAGAATCTTCATTTACCCTCATATTCCTCATTCTCATATCCTCTACATGGCTTTATTTTTGCACTTTTTCTGTATACAATGTATTTGCTGGCACAATAGGTTCACATTGAGAATTAATACCAGAAATCACCAACTAAATGGATATAATAACACGTTTATTGGGTTTGGCATCCGTCCACACATTTTAAACTTTATAACAAAATAATAAATTAAAAAAAATAACTCTAAAAAATAATAAATATTAAAATAAGACTTTGTCTTAATAATTTTATATTTATTATTAATAATTTTTAATTTATTATGAGTAACATACTGATTTAAAATTTAATTATTTTTAAAGATTTTGTTGGTATTTTTCCAATCATAAATTTAGATACATTTTCATATGATAAGTGGAGATAAAATTTGAAATATTATTGAGTATAAATAATATAATTTTTTTTAATGGTCCATAATTTTAAAAAATATATTTAAATTTTTCTAAAAAGGTTAAAAAAATATTCAGGAAACGAAAATTTGATTATGGAATTATGATTTGTCGTTGGGACAAATTAGGCTAGTAATTTAGTGCCTGTTTGGCACCTTGGTTTGATAATCAATTATGGGGCAAAACCTCGGTTTGGAAAATTTTCACACAAACAGCAATTTTTGTTGAGAATTGATTTTAGACAAAACCTCGGTTTGAAACCTAGGTTTTGAATAAGCTACTGAAAATAGCTTTTTCTTTGAAACCTAGGTTTTGGATTATCCAATTACTATTATACCCTTACTTTTTTTACACCCTCTCTCCTCTCTCATCTCTATTATCTCTCCTCTCTCTTCTCTTATCTCTCTTTTTCTCTCTCTTCTCTCCTCTCTTATCTCTCTTTTTCTCTCTCCTCTCTACACTCTCTTCTCTCTCCTCTTTCTTATCTATCATCTTTCATCTCTCTTACTTTTAATCATATCATACCCTTTTTAGTAATTTACCAATATAAAAAGTGATTCTACTACTAATCATCCAAACATCTTTATTCCCAAAATCTATTCTTCCCAAAATCTATTCTACCCAAAATCTATTCTCCAGAATCTATTCTTCCCATAATCTATTCTCCAAAAGCTAATCCAAACACACCCTTAGTTAGTTGCCGTTTCTTGGTAAAAAGATCGAGGAGTCCCGTGAAGCAAATCGTAGATAGAGAAAGAGTTTATCAGCTCGAAAGGGAGGACGATGGACGGGGTCTAATCGAAGCAAATTTGACCATCTTTCTTGCCGTCTTCTCCTTCCCAAAACCCTCCTTTCGCCTCCTTAAATCATCATTCCGTCCTCTTCTATACATATAATTCTAAGCAATTTTCTTCCGTATTTTCATCGAGCCGAGTCGGAAAAGACCAAGTTTTGGTTGAAGAACCCTGTGATAGTTATACGTGTCTTAAAATTATCACCGTTTTTAATTCCCCAATAGCTCCTGAATATATCCAGGATTCAATTGGGGAAAAGGAGCGTGACAATTGAAGCGGGATCTTCAATTGTATCATAAAACCATAATTTGCTTATCGAGGTAGATTTGAATTCATTTGGATCTCTATTGGCTCAAATCCTTCCCTGTTTACCTTCCCAGGCTTGATATATCCTGAGATCCATGGGTAACTGTTGCATTACTCCATTTCGCTCTCAGGAGAAGAAAAAGAAGGGGAATAAAACTAAACAGAACCCGTTTGGGATTAATTTCGGTCAAAATTATGGAAAGGGAAGCAAAATTAACGTTTTGAAGGAGCCGACAGGCCGCGAAATTGAGCTCAAATACGAGCTGGGTCGCGAGCTTGGAAGAGGGGAATTCGGAGTTACCTACCTATGCACCGATAAAGAGACCGGTGATAATTTCGCTTGTAAATCGATATCGAAGAAAAAGCTGAGAACAGCCATTGATATCGAGGATGTTAGGAGAGAGGTTGAGATCATGAAGCATTTGCCACCGCACCCAAATATTGTGAACTTAAAGGACACTTACGAGGACGACAATGCTGTCCATCTTGTGATGGAACTGTGCGAGGGAGGAGAATTGTTCGACCGGATAGTTGCGCGCGGACACTACACAGAAAGGGCTGCCGCAGTTGTCATGCGGACAATCGTTGAAGTCGTCCAGGTCAGATGTTGAGAATATGAAATTTCAAATCTGAAGTTTGGTTTATTGAAATTTGTAAAGTGATGTATTCAATCTGCTACTAGTATAGTAGCTCGAACATTTTACAAATCCAGAAATAGCCCTAAACGAACACTTCACGATCTTTATTTTAATGAAACTGAGATTTGTATAGGAACGTTTATATTAATAAGTAAAATTAATTCTTTTGGTGCATTTATAGAGTTTAATTAAGGAACAAGCACATCATTTATGACCTGTGAAGAGTGATGTTTACTGTAAATTTTATATTATATATTTATTATTGTTTTGGTGATTTGATTATCTGGACATACAGACAGATTAGTAGAGTTTTTTTTTTGGGGATTAGCTTTTGCTTCTCTTGAAATTCCCCCTTTTGTTTGAGTAGGACATTACGGTGATCATGCGAGATATCTATATTCTATACACACAAATATTAAATGGCCCACTCTTGTCTTCACCGTAGAGTTAGTTTACGATGCTCAATTATCTCATTAAAGAAAACGAGCTTCGTGTCCTGTGCCTTAATCATCTCTGTTTGCTTGTTCAACTGCTCATTCGTAGTAACTTTTGAGGTTAATGTGTCAGGTGACATATATTGTGTTTTTTATTTTATGTTTGGATTCTTTGCTTATCATTTACACTGACGCCTTTGGACTGTTTAAGTCTTGGTTATTTTCTTGGGTTTTGATGGATATGAATTTTATGGTGTTGCAGGCGTGCCACAAACATGGCGTGATGCATCGGGATTTGAAGCCTGAGAACTTTTTGTTTGCAAACAAGAAGGAAACTTCACCTCTGAAGGTTATTGATTTTGGATTGTCAGTGTTCTTCAAACCTGGTAATGCCTTAGGCTAGCAATAGAATCTCGCTGTATGTTTGTTCGACTTTCATCATTAGTGGCTCCCATGTGTGAATGAACAGTTAGCTGAAGTTAGTCATTTCCTGCAGGTGAAAGATTTAACGAGATAGTTGGAAGCCCCTATTATATGGCTCCTGAGGTATTAAAACGAAATTATGGTCCAGAAGTAGATATCTGGAGTGCTGGAGTAATTCTGTACATCTTACTTTGTGGCGTTCCCCCATTTTGGGCAGGTTAGTTTTCTTTTGTGAATGATATTTTTTAAGCTTTTGCCATAATAGTAAGATATTTTCTAGCTAGTCCATGGCATCTGCCTAGAATGTCAAAATAAAGACAAAAAGGTGGACATTATTCCTTGGTTACACTTATGAGTAATGACTATGAATGCTAAGATGACTTGTTAGTGTTATTAGCGACAAAAACAGATTAACTCTCATGAAGTTGTTGACACCTATCTCACTTTCTTGTCATACATAGACACACACACATATTCCGTTTTCATATAAGAAAGACATCATAGTTTCAGTTTATTCATTTGCATTCATGCTGTTTCTTTTCTAAATCATCTCTCTCCAAATGCAGAAACTGAACAGGGAGTTGCACAGGCAATCATACGATCTGTCATTGATTTTAAAAGGGATCCCTGGCCTAAGGTTTCCGACAATGCAAAAGACCTTGTGAAGAGGATGCTTAATCCCAACCCACAGCAGCGTCTTACTGCTCAGGAAGTGTTGGGTATATTACATTTTTTACAAAAGGCTGATAAATATTAACGTGGACTGCATAGAACTTCTGCCCCAGCATAACATTTTTCTTGTTCAAATTTGTGAAATTGAAACGTGCTTGTTTACTGAACGCAGATCATACATGGTTACAGAATGCCCAAAAAGCTCCTAATGTTTCACTGGGAGAAACTGTTAGGGCAAGGCTCAAGCAATTCTCTGCCATGAACAAGCTCAAGAAAAGAGCTCTAAGGGTAATGCTTTAGAAAAGACATTTGAATATTTCTTGAGGATCATCTGTTATATGTTTTTGTACATTTGATCATTCTAATTCACCATTCTTTTTCAACTTTTGATGTAATTTCATGTCAACAGGTGATTGCGGAGTACTTGTCCGTAGAAGAAGTTTCTGGATTAAAAGAGAGATTCCAGTCGATGGATACAAGTAACAGAGGCAAGATTAACAGTGATGAGTTACGAGCAGGGTTGCATAAATTAGGGAATCCTATTAGTGATGAAGACCTCCGAATTCTGATGGAAGCTGTGAGTATAACCTTGTACCTGGAATCTTTACTTCACGATAAGTTTAGTGTTTCCTTTTGTGTGTGGGTGGGTGGCGAGAGGGTTTAGAAAGTCAAAGTCAAAGGTGCTAAAATGGGAACTTCTGTCACACTTGATTTTTTTTATCTATTTTCTCTGAGATATACTCATGCAAACTTATTATTGCTTAGAATACTTGCATTAGTCCATCCACCTAGTTTACCTGACAAAGAGCCACAAGCATAGAAGTTAATAATTATCCTTATTTCCTTTCTGTCTTCCTTACATATTAAAATAAAGAACAGAAACAAAATGTTGATTGTACTACCTGTTAAATTATTTTTGAAAACACATGCCGCTGGACTTCATCTTCTAATCCTTGGAGACTTCCTTTGCAGGGTGACGCAGATAAGGATGGGCACTTGAATTATGGAGAATTTGTAGCCATTTCTGTTCATCTGAAGAAGATGGGCAATGATGAGCACCTTCACAAAGCTTTCCAATTTTTTGACAAGAACAATAGTGGGTATATAGAAATTGAGGAGCTCTGTGAGTCCTTAGCCGATGAAGTTGATACAAACAATGAAGTCATCAATGCAATTATGCATGATGTGGATACAGATAAGGTCAGTCTATTTTCCCTTCTTATACCAATCTTAAATTACGTTCTGAGTCAATTTGATAAGTAATTTCTTGTTTTATTTATTCGATTATACTTTTCCGGTTGAGCATTTGTTTGATGATTTGACAAAATCCAAAATGAAGCTATGAGCAACCCCTTGATCTTGTCTCTGTGGTGAACTTGCAGGATGGAAAAATAAGCTATGAGGAATTCGATGCAATGATGAAGGCCGGCACAGATTGGAGGAAAGCATCAAGGCAGTATTCACGAGAGAGATTTAGTAGTCTGAGTCTGAAATTGCTGAGAGATGGGTCGTTGAGATAAATTTCTAGCCTTCCATTGAAGTTCTTTTCTCCTTTGACTTCTCTTGTATCCTTACGAGAAAACCCTGTTTTTTTAAGGTGAAGTGAGATATTGGTATGAGCATACGACGCCTTGTGTTTGTCGAGGGAGGTGTTGGAGAAATGAATGGTTGTGGGAGGATGAATGGACGAGTTATAATTGGAGGTTGTAAATAAGCTAAATGGTCATACTCATGGAACGAAGAGTCATCTGCCATTTTTAGAGAAACCTTATTCTTTGTGACATGATCATGTCTTAGAGGCAGAAGATAGACGCAGTTCCTCGGTTACTTACAATGACGACTTTGACTGCGGTGTGGGGAGGTGACACAAAAGGAGAACTAGAACAAACATGGGACGGAGAAGAAATGTATTAGCAAAAACATGGCTAATATTTGATATTGTGGTTTGTTCTATATTTTATTTCGAGCACAAAGAATGCATCATTCACTGTCAACTGACATTGAAGCCACCTTGTGTTCAATTGTGGTGTTGTCATACGATTTATCCAATAATTTTCAATCAAACATGATTTTCATTCCGCACTGCAATTTCTAGTCTCCACCATTCAATGGTAATCACATGTCCCCTGTTCTAAATTTTGGGCTGCCAGGAAACAGAACTCTTCTTTTCCTTCTTATGTTTCCATAATTTAAGAATCCCCCTAGGGATCAATCTGGAGATATCCATATCCTCAATCTCTCTCGACTTATGGCACTTGGCATGTCATAAAATCTGTCAAGCATATATAAGAAGCATTCTTCTATTTGATTGCTCTCTTGGTTGAGCTATTCATTCATTTCTCCCTCTTAACCGCTCTAGCTAGCTCTCGCCTTATCTCTCTATCTAGAGCTTCTTCACCCCAAGGAAGCTCCTCCAAGCACTTGGCTCCGTCGGCGAGCTTCTTATGCTTGCATAATTTTTGTTGCCTGTCTTCTTCCTATGTTTCAAGTGAGACTTCATATTTCAAGTTAAGGAGTAAACTGCAACAACAATGCTTAAAGGATAATGACCCTCATACATATCCTAACGAGTAACATGAAATGAACATTTCTTAACGTAGCTAATTAATTAAATTGCCAACTAAGGTGGCAATAGCTCTTGGGTGTATTTGATTAGTTCATATCAATATATCATGATTCATCTTGATGAGCTCCAACAGTCCAAGTCTATGACTTTTACTACTCATGCATGATTGTTCATTTCGATAATACATGATGCCACCTTGTGATCAAGGGTCCACGTAATGTTGCAATTCAAAGCCAAATAGGAATTTCTTCTACCCCAACCTTCCAAACCCAGTGTTTTAACTTCTCTTTACTTCCCCCTGTACTCTTCATCTCAATACTTAGATTAAATTTGAATCATATTTTATTAAAAAAATATTTATGCTACATTTTTATTGTAGTTCTAAACTGTATTTAGATAGAATTTTAACGATACCAATCTATTTACCTTTTTTATTGTTCAATATTTTAATAATAAGTTTATACAATATTAAATCCAAAATAGAAGATTTGGAGAGGAAATAGGGGTTTTGGGGGGGGGGGTCAAAATCGAGGAATGGAAGTGCAAAACTAATCCAGAAGTTTTATGAGGATTTGGCCATGAAATATGTTCCTTTTCAATTGCATCATATTTTAGTTGATCAAAATCACAAAATTCTTGCTCAACTTGACATTTCAACATCATGCGTTATGAAATATTTGATGGAGGGAGAAGCAGCATTTATGCTGTTCATGTCGCTCTGTAGTTTTTTTTTTTTTAATTCATTAGAGATATTTAGAGAACTCAAAGTATTTATAAACTATCTATTATTGATATTCTCACACCAGTATATATGTAGTGGGATTTGAATCTTATAAGATATAAATTGCATCATTATCAATTCACTAATTTTAATTCCCTTCATGTTAGATTCTTATCGGATCATCATGAAACCCCAAAAGTTGTAAGATCCCATGCAATGGCTTCAAGATGCATTAAGACTCATTCTCACGTAACCCTATGAACCATATCCAAAATCCCAAATGACTATGGAGAGAAAAGATGAGAATATTTTTAAATATAAGAGTTTGTTGACTAATTTAGATTAATTATAGATAATATAATAATTAGCAGACAAATTTAGTTAAATTAATGAGTATATAATATGAATTCAATCGTTTTAAATAATTTAATTTAGTTATAATTAACTAATTTATTTGACTTATTTAATTAGTTTTTATATTAAAAATTAGGAGTAACTAATGTTAACTATTCTTCTTAACTTACATAAAGTAGTTAATGGGAGTTTATGAAAATTAAAGTTCAAAGGGAGTATATATATAACAAAATCTTAGGTTTCAGTTTGTTAATTATATTACATAATAATCACACTTTGAAATTAAATACATTGTAGGAGACTATTGCATATCAATTGTAAGAGGATCCCAGAATGTAGAAGCCGCAAATATAACCTGCGGACCAGGCCATGGTATCAGGTAAATAATATACCCTCGATTTATTTAAATATTTAAAATCCAAGATCTCCCAATTAATTGGCAGACGATATGAATATCAGCATCGGAAGCTTAGGGGCAAACAAGCCGAAGCTTTTGTTTCTGGCATCACAGTAAATGGAGCTAAGCTTTCTGGAACTACAAATGGAGTTAGAATCAAGACATGGCAGGTATATTACAATTAAACTTGACGCACTTTTGAATCTGTCGTACTCCTTTATTGGATTAGAGTTCAATTAAATCCCATACGGCATAATCTAATTCTACTTATGTGAAGGGTGGATCGGGAAGTGCCAGCAACATCAAGTTCCAGAACATAGAAATGAACAATGTGACCAACCCCATAATAATAAACCAGAGCTACTGTGACCAGAAGGTTCCATGCGAACAACGGGTAAAAACATATGCAAACATTTACTCACGTGTCCTATGTATTGGGTATTAATGAAATGATTTTGGTTGTAGCAGTGGAGATTAAGAATGTGTTATACCAGAACATAAAAGGTTCGAGTGCTTCAAAAGTAAGCGTGGAGTTTGATTGCAGCAAGAGCTTTCCATGCGAGGGGATTGTGATGCAGAACGTAAACTTGACACTCGAAACAGGGGAAGCTTCAAAAGCTTCATGCGACAATGTTCAAGTGTCCTGCATTGGACAAGTAACACCTCGATCTTGTGTTGTGCTTTCATCCCCACATATTGTATATAGGTATATGTTTTGGATGGAGACAAAAGTGGGAGGAAAATAAGGAGAAATGAATACTAACAAAAGGAAATTTGCAAAAACTAGTGAAAAATATTTATTATTTTTTAAGGTTTTTCCACCTAATATTATTTCATCTTTTGATTTTCTTACCAGGGTAAATGCCTATATAGATTCATGTATAACCAATAACGTTGATGGTTTCACGGTGATTTATTAGTGTTTCCACATCATCATTATTTCTTACTTAGTTTATAATTCTTCTTTCCACCTATAAATCTATTGTGGTTATTTTCATAATTGATTGTCCTTCTACCTGAATTGCCCGTCCCAAGAAATCTGATGATGGCACAATTGAAAATATTTTAAGCCCAAACAAACATGTACTCAAAATTTTAGAAATGAAATCAATATCGAGCTGGGCTTAGAAATAAAATCAATATTCCGGATATTAGTCTCTCAACCTTTTGGGTGGAGATACTCTGATATACATAAAAAAAAAATATTGAGCTGGGCTTCATATAAGGGTTGGGCTTTAATTAATCTGGAAAGTGAAATCTAACATTTCCTCATAAGGCCCAATAATCAAGCGTCCTTTATCTGCCCGCCCATCTCTTAACTAGGGCGTTAACTCTCGCGCCAGTGAATTTTGCTCCCTTTGGCTAGGGTTTCTTTGGTAGCGCTCTATCACACTTTTAACTATGGCCGACCGTGGTGGAGACCGTGGTGGTTTTGGCCGTGGATTTGGTGGCCGTGGTGGACGCGGTGACCGAGGTCGTGGAGGCCGCCGCAGAGGCGCTGGCCGCCGCGAAGAGGAGGAGAAGTGGGTTCCTGTGACCAAGTTGGGTCGTCTTGTCAAGGAGGGGAAGATTCGCAGCCTTGAGCAAATCTACCTCCATTCTCTACCAATCAAGGAACACCAGATCGTCGATACCCTGGTTGGTCCTAGTCTCAAGGACGAGGTCATGAAAATCATGCCAGTCCAGAAGCAGACCCGGGCCGGTCAAAGGACCCGATTCAAGGCCTTCGTCGTCGTTGGTGACGGCAACGGGCATGTGGGACTAGGTGTGAAGTGTAGCAAGGAGGTCGCCACCGCCATTCGTGGTTCTATTATATTGGCGAAGCTTTCGGTGATTCCGGTAAGAAGAGGTTATTGGGGTAACAAGATCGGGAAGCCTCACACAGTCCCCTGCAAGGTTACCGGAAAATGTGGTTCCGTCACTGTGCGTATGGTGCCTGCCCCTCGTGGTGCTGGAATCGTTGCTGCTAGGGTGCCAAAGAAGGTTTTACAGTTTGCAGGAATAGAGGATGTGTTCACCTCTTCTAGAGGGTCGACTAAGACCCTTGGAAATTTCGTCAAGGTTTGGTCTTAATTTACGGGCAAAATTTTTCCACTTGGACCGAACTTTTGTGTGCGGATTTTGATTCGTGAACTTTATGCTCTGAGGATTATAAAGTAGCCGACGTGGTAGTAGAAGTGCAACTGATTTCTAACCACTAATATATCTAGAACGAATGAGTTGAGTAGTCATACTGGTATGCTTGGATTCGGTGGATACGTGAGATGATGCGACCTTTTGTGAATGACTAGTTTGAGTTCTAGACATGTGCATGTTGGAATTCTATTTGAACAAATGCATTCAATTTTTGTAGACTAGTAGAATTTCTGTTTTCGAGTTCTTTATGTTGTCCAGACGTTCACATGCATATACGATTTAGAAGTCTTAACCTTTATCCATTAGTAATCTTGTTTGCCGTTTTTGTCTCCATGATGGGTTGGGTTATTTGGTTGGTGCAAATGAGGGATAACTTCATTTTTTTAAGATGTTTACTGTTGTCTCCGCTTTGGGATTTGAATTGTTGAATGACTTAACAAGAGTGGCTTCAGAGTTTCAGAATCTTTGGCGAGATGTTACCGAAGTCCTTTTAACAAGAGTTGTTGACTTCTATTATTTTTAAATTTACGTCCCTAATGCTTTATTTATCTGCAGGCAACTTTTGATTGTTTACTGAAAACATACGGGTTCCTGACACCTGAGTTCTGGAGGGAGACGCGCTTCACTAAATCTCCATTCCAAGAGTACACCGATCTATTGGTGAAGCCAACAGGAAAGGCCCTAATCCTGGAGGATGAAAACAGGGTAGAAGCTTGAGGTGTAGCACTTGGCAGTTGCGGTTTTGTTGGTATGAGTTGCAGTGCATTTGAAAGAATGTTTTGATAGGAACTTCCTGTGACTACATATATTTTGCTTATTTTGTTCAAATGAGCCTCCTATTTGGAGCATTTCCGTGTTTTTAAGTATCACTTGAAGGGGTATTAAGTTATTTACTGATTTTTGACTTTTTTTTTGAAATAAAAGGCTTTGGGAGACCGTACAGAGGAAAATAAAATCGAAGCTTAAACCAACATTCGAATGATCCGAACACCTAAAGAAACATGTTAACTTTGCACTATGCTGTCATGCGCATTTTCAGAGAAAGTGCGATTGCGCATTGCCCATCAAGCCTTAGGTAGTCGCATGGCGGTGACGGAAATGTTTTCATTGGATTACTTAACTAATTCGTGTATTGCAACTTTCAAACATGGATAATGTTAAGCTAAAACTCTTCAGATTCGAGCGAGCGTGTTAATCAATCGTGTACTGCGAGGCTGACTTGATATTGTGAATAGCCGCGTTGGGTGGGGTGGGCCGTGGTTTGGAATTCCGGCGAGCGTTTCTTTTCAAGAGGATATAAGGGGACCTCATAATCGATGATCTAAGTTTTTATGATTTTAAATAAATAACAATAAAAATTAATTAAACTAAAATAATTTAAGCTAACAATAAGTTAGCGGTCCCATTTTCTAGTCCAATTAAGAAAAAGATGGGCGGGGGTTATATAACGTCTCTAATAAACAATGAATGGGACTGCGATCAGACAACTTACGATGGGTGGCATCGCCTGGAATATACTATTACTGTCAATTCCCCAGATGTGCGGCCAAACTCAGGGATCTAAACTGCTTGCAACTCATTTCTATATTTTCTGCGTCGTCCTCATCGGTGATTTTGGATGGGAACTCCTGAAATCCCTTACCTATGTAGTTATTATTATTCTCCCTTTTTCGTCTAGGAGTTCGCCCAACTTACTGATCAAGACCCAGACATGGCTTGTGGCGATCATGTTGACACCCCAAATTATGACAGAGTCAAGAACAAGAAAAAGTTCCTTGTCCCTGGATGCAGAGGTCTTAATATTCTTAAACATTGCATCAAACACCGGTTTGGATCTGGTCACATATGTCCTGGCCCCTGAAAGTTGGAAACAAGCTTCCCATTCATGAGTTTTCTGAACACGACGGGAAAGAAAGAAGAGCCGAATCCAAAGCCCACTTTATCTTCAGCCACATCGTCTAAATGGACAACTAGATTCCCCAACGTGGTTTCCAAATTGACGAGCGGTGAAATTCACCGGACTTGGCAGGCTGCAGGAGAAGGGGCAGCGCAGAACAATACAAGTGGTGGTGACAGAAATGGCATGGTTGAGTTAACAAGCAATCTGGGGTGAAGAAGGTGAAGGTTGATGTTTGCCATAAGTGTGGCTGAGGTTTTCCGGTGGCCCCTTGTGGAGCATGTTGAGATGGGTCATGGAGGTGCTTCAAGAGCATAGGTGCATAGTTTTTTTTTGTTGCCCACCCGGTCACCGGAACTTTGCCCCGACTATATCCGGATCCGACCCGCGTCGCGTACCTGGCTATGGTGGGTGAGTCTCCCAACAGAGATTTTCTGCATTCGCCAAGGTTCGAACTCGAGACCTCGTTTAAGTGATCCCGAGCCGCTTACCACTCGGACTAACTCCTGTTGGTGCATAGGTGCATGGTTGATACCGAATTAACTTGCAAAAATTGTACTCAGTTGTTTCTAAGTTACATGGATTGGATGATTTTAAGTGTATATACACCCATTCTTGTGACACTTTTTAATAGCAAATGGATTTGAATATGAATTTTTGAAGATGATACTCTTTTTTTTACCCTCATCGTTATGGAATTGCTGAATCCTTGATTAGAACTAAAAATGTAAGTAGGGTTATATGGATTACTTTGAATAACTGATAATATGAGTTGGGTTGTGTTGCAAAAACTTAATCCAACCCAATCCAACTCATATAATCCGGGTTGACCCATATTTCTACTTCTATCCAAATATTGTAGGCATTAATGATAGATTGGGTGTTTATTTTGAGTGTCAATATATTTCATGGAATTAATAATAATTTGTAATGATGTTAGTTGAGAATAATCCAGTTTAAATCAAATCAAGATCATTATTTTTTTAACTTGAAGAAGAAGCATACCGAGTACAGCCTGGCTGGGAAAGGAAAGATGTATGAGTGGCGGAGTCACCTGATGGTTCCTTCATCATCACTTACTTTTATTATTATGAAGACCCTTCATTCTTTCTCTTTTTCTAGAAAACAGGCAACGTTTGTATTGTAAAGGCTAGACACAGCTGGGAAAGCTCTTCTCATCCACTTCTCCACTTTATCCTTCTCTAATCTCTCATCATTTCTCCCACTGCTCACCCGGGCACTTACCATTTTTACTTTCTGGTATTAAATTTTTTAATAAAAATATCATATATGTAAACAATTTGTGAGAAAATTTGTTCTTGATGGAAAACAGGAGGCTGTTGTGAAAAATGATTTTCAGGAAGCATCAAGTCATATATAGACTAAAGAGAGAGAAAGAGAGGCCTGAAAGTTAACTGCCACCACGCTCGAGTCAGGCGCCAACGTGAGCATTTATTGTCCCGCATTAATTCTGTTCATATTTTAATTATTTTTTTTTAAAAAAAAAAAGAAGTCAAGGGGCCGTCTCATAATTTTGAATAATTAAGGTAGAGCACGTAAATGGGGCCACCTCAAACGGTTGCATTGTGTGGAAAAATTCCACCATCATTGGCAGGCGCCAGGTACGCGGTGTTTCCCGCTGTTCGTCGTTCGTCTGCAATTGTCAATCTCTCCGCAGTTCATTGTTCGGCCCCAATTGTGAATCTCTCCGGCAGCCTCCTACGAAAGCAGGGATAACTATTCTCTTTCTTTAGATTCGGATCGAAGGCAGATTGTGCTACATTCCTACTGCATTTTTTGCGTGTCCTAGAGATTTCCAGCCTCTGTTCTACATTGGTGCGAGCTTCACCCCACCCTTAATTTCGTCAAACCTTTTCTCTGTTCAAACAATTATTAAATTCAATTCTGGTTTTTTCAAAATTGCTTTTGCAGGCTGGTGTTTGAATTTGAGAGTACCGAGTTGCGTTTGAGCCTTTCTTTCCCTTCTTCGGTCACAAATCAGAGTTTCTGATTGCTTTTAAGGGAAAGAAAGCATAATTTCCAAACGACATTGTTATCATTTGCCTTCGCCGAATTGTTTATCGCACAAATTCCAACATGGCTACGGTCTCCGGTGTAGTTTCGCGTCAAGTTTTGCCCGCTTGCGGGAATCTTTGTTTTTTCTGCCCATCACTGCGGGCAAGGTCGAGACAGCCTGTGAAGAGGTACAAGAAGCTGATTGCTGACATTTTCCCTCGTAACCAGGTTTGCTTTCCTTACTATTTTGATTTTTCTACATGCTAATCTTGTCACATTGTCATTACAAGAGCAGTTGTTTGTCTCTATGATATTGCACTAAGACGGATCCACAATGATTAAAATTTCATGTTACTTTTATGCTATTTAAAGTCGTTCTCAGAAATTGAAGACAAATATATTCTTATTTGCAGAAAACTAGACAGCACGATAACAGCAACTGAGTGTGAAGTTTGTTTCCTTTATCTGTTCTCTATGTTACTCAAGCAGAAATGCTTGTTTTGATATAAAATCATAGTCCTCTAGTTAATAGTAAAAGGCCACGGAACTGATCCACATTTGGGTGATATATAATCATAGTGCTCTTGCTAATAGGAAAAAGTTAAGGAATTGATCCTTTAGTGTAGATGGATCAACAATGATTAAAGTTTCATGTTAACTTAATGCTATTTAAGGTAGTACTCATAAATTGAAGACATATATTATTTTAAGATGACTAGACAGCATGATAACATCTGAATGTGAATCCCATTTCCTTTCTCTGTTTTCTATGTTACTTAAACAAAAATGCTTGTTGTGATATGAAATCATAGTCCTCTAGCTATTAGAAAATGGCTGAAGAACTGATTCACTTCTTTGTTTTACATTTTTTCAATCTGCCTGGGTTGGGTTCTTGGAGTATGCACATCACAGAGCCAAAACGGGATTCAAGTGTGTAGGAGGCCTGCTGTAGTCAAAAGTTCGAAGCTTTTTTGCCCCCATCCCTGTGGCTTCTTTTAGCGTTTTTTATTTGGACATTTAGATGTTATCTTTCTGCATTTTTAACCCTAACCATTCCGCCTCAAAAGATTTTCATTCTTGAAAGATCCCTTAAAGTATTCCTTCTTAACATGAAGTAAATGCCTCTTTAATTGATTTCTTTGTGCTATCGTATTAATATCATTCATCCCACTAAAACGCCTGCTGCCTTTATTTTATATTTACTATTTGTATGAATTGACAGGAGGAGGGGCCAAATGACAGGAAAATAGGAAAACTATGTGAATATGCCTCCAAAAATCCTTTACGCGTTCCAAAGGTAAGGATTTAACAAGAAAATAACATCTACAAGGGAATGTTGATGTATCTTTTTCTTCTTCTGGTGATATCATTCAAGTTTGCTTAGGTCTATCATATATCATTCAGATAATTTCTGTTTTGAACTGACTTATTATAGAAAAAAAAAGAAAAAGAAAATGACGTTCTATTCTTGTTTCCCCACTTGAAATAAGTTATTTATTTTCATCTTCTTTACCTTGGCTTGGTGTCCATTGTTTTATGTTTTCATCAGGTTTGACATAGTATTCATGTACCTATCAACCCCTTAAAGTGTTCCCCTTCCAAAAAGTTTGACTTTTTAATAGTGAACTTGATATGAAGCATATTTTGGCTATTAAGTCCTTGCATTTGCTGCCTCTTTTGTCTAAATGATAATCAAATTTCAAAGCTATCTTGTGCCAATGCATGATAATATCATGCTAATATATGTCAAGGAATTAAAAATAATTTTTGGTCTAGGATAAGTAATGTGAACTCTTTATTCTTGTATCCTTAATCAAATTTCAAAGTTTCTTGATTTTTATTTAAAATAAGCTCAAAATTTTCATTACTCAAGGGTTGTTGCTATTCTCATTAAGTTGTATGGTTAATCAGATTACAGATGCTCTTGAACGGAAGTGTTACAAGGAAATACGTATTGAGAATTTCCAAGCGACAAAAATAGTCATGTGCATTTACCAGAAATTGCTGCTTCAATGTAAAGAGCAAATGTCAGTTCATATCTGTCTTATCTTTATGCTTATATTTGAATGGCTTACGGGGTTTGTGCGTGTATAGACAAATTTGCTCTAATGATGCTCTTCCCCCTCCCTCTATCATTCTCTGTCATTGTTGTGAAACTTCTTTCCTTCTTTCTTGTAATCAAATCTTTTTGAATTTGTTAGGAGTAAATTCCATTTGAACAAAACAGAATTGATGCATTTATGCGCTTACGAAAATTTGTGTCCTAGATGGACTCCATAGAGGGTTCAGTGTCAGTACACATTTAAAACTTGCTTTTATTACTGAAGTTAGAAACCAATAGGAGGGAACTTGGTTAGAAAACAATAGGGAACTTGGTGGGCCTAACTTTGTTGATCAGTCTACTTGTCTTTTCTCCACATCTTCAATACAATACATTGCTTATTTTTGCAAATATCAGTCATACATTCAATGTCAATATGTATACTTACTGCTGATAAGCAACCCCCCACCCTTTTTCTGTTATTCGCTTGTAGTGATAAGTAACCAAAAGTAAGTGACTAAAAAAAGTATAATCACTTCATTGCATTTGTTGAAGAATCACTAGTGCATGATTCAGATTAATGATGTGGGGTGTAATTCTTTTTTATCCTAATCTGCTTCTAAACTATTGCAGCTATCGTTTACATATCTTCATTTGCACCATTAAGACAAACGATGGTTTTATTCTTTGTTTTTTGATAGGCCATTATTTACAAGTAGCTTGTTAAGTATTATTCACACTTTGCTGGATCAAACGAGGCAAGATGAGATAAGAATTATAGGATGTCATACTCTCTTTGATTTCGTAAATAATCAGGTTGGTCTTAACGGTTCTTCAATAGTTACAATTTTTAAGTTCAGCATATCTAATAAAAAACAAAAACTTTGATTTTTCCTAAATTATGTTTTTATTTTTTGGAATTTTCTAGATTGATGGAACTTACCTGTTCACTTTAGAAGGTTTTATCCCAAAACTCTGTCAACTAGCTCAAGAGGTAGGGGATGATGATAGGGGAAGAAATTTATGTTCAGCTGGTTTGCAAGTCCTCTCATCAATGGTATTTGCCACCATTATCTTTAAACATTTATATTCCATTCTTTCTTTTTGAGAACAGCATTTTGAATTTTGTGGTTTACATGTGAGGGGGCAATCAAATGAGCTTCATGGTTGCATGAAATGGATTCGAGTTATGTTCTTCTTCTTTGACATAATTATATTGCGTTGTATTCCATTAGTTCCCAATAAATAAACCTGAGGATATAGTTTAGTGACACACACACACACACACACACTTATAACTCTATATTTTACTAATATAATTTTTCAAAAAAAGAATTATCTTTCACAAGAACTTGTCTCTCAGGACACAAATTACCTAAATCTTCTGAGGTCTAACATTTTCTGTGTGTACTGAACACAACAGCGACAATGACCCTTGAATATCTTTCTTGCATGGGTCTTATCTAAATCTACACTCAACTACACACATCATCCTCGGTGTCCTTTACATCTCTTTTGACTCTTCTGCTTGCATTTTTTTGCTCACAATTTTACAATGGCTCATGACTTATCTCTATCTCTCCTTTATTGTGTTTTTTTTGGATCCTCCACTGTCCAGTAATCACTTGTATAAGCTCAAAATCTTAGTCCATACTTAATACTCAGAACCTTCTTCTTTTCATTGTTTCTAAAATGTTCATATTTGGTTAGCATGAGCGTTGACCTATGTACATTTGGAAGAAAAATCTTGGCCCCTAAAGACTGTTGTCTACTTTCTTGATATTCAATGCTATTTTTCTTAATCAACATATTCAATGCATACTTTCTTTTCAGTGAAAAGCTTAGGTCATTTCTTTATAAATTAATGGTTGCCTCATTACCTTATCTCCTCTTGCTTTGAGATTAAAGATCTTCGAGTTACGTTGAGAACTTGTTGGAATGACATGGATTTAACAATCCTTGATGTAATACATGTCTTCTTCTCAGTTAAGTTTGCCTGCTATTTCCTGGAGAACTGTAATCTGTATCCATATCAATCAGAAGTGAACTAAACTTTGATTTGTAGGTTCGGTTTATGGGCGAACACTCCCACATATCGGTTGAGTTTGATAATGTAAGTAGGTTCTCACTAGTCATTCTTGTGACTTTTTTAAGTTTACTCAGCTGACTTTTCCTGTTGACTATATTATTGTATTTAATTTGTACCAATGTTATATGAACTTAAATGACATTTGTTTTCCTATTTGATCTTTTATGATCCCCCTCCCCCCCAAAAAAATTAAACTCAACAGATTGTTTCTGTTGTCTTGGAAAATTATCTATGTCACGAGAAATCTTCAGAAAGTATTGATCCTGAGCAACATGGTCCTAAGAATATGTGGGTTCAAGAAGTGATGAAAAATGATGGCCGCGATTCTGCTTTGCCAGATGTCAAAATGAAAATTCCACCCTGGAGTGAAATAGTGGATGACAAAGGCAAACTAAATGTGACAATGTAATTTTTTTTTTATTTCTTAGCAGAGAAAATTTAAAATATCATTGAGCTCTCTTCTGTTTATTTTGTTACCTTCCAATGATTTATGTTACAGGGAAGATGCCAAGAATCCAAGCTTTTGGTCTGGGGTTTGTCTAAACAATATGGCCAACTTAGCCAAAGAAGGCACTACCGTACGCCGTGTAATGGAATCTTTATTCCGATACTGTGATAATGGAAATTTATGGTCCATGGCGCATGGTATTGCCTTTTCCGTTTTAAAGGATGTGCTACTTATAATGGACGATATGGGTAAACTATCCTTTTTTCTTAATTTCATTTTAAAATTCTCTGATGTTTTATAGTAACATTGTCAGCTGATTCTGGTCATTCATTTTCTCATTATTTTCCTCGTTCAATTTGTTGCAGGGAAAAATTCACATGTTTTATTGTCAATGTTAGTTAAGCATCTTGATAATAAAGTAGTCCTTAAACAACCAAACTTACAGTTAGACATTGTTGAGGTGGCCTCTTCGCTTGCAAAACATGCAAAGGCTCAACCGTCTGTAGCAATCGTAGGTGCATTAAGTGACCTAATGAGGCATTTGCGGAAAAGCATACAATGCTCGTTTGAGACAAATCTAGATGTTGACACAATCAATTGGAACAAGAAGTTCCAAGAAGCTGTGGACGAATGCCTTGTACAGCTATCAATTAAAGTACCTTGTGTCTCCTTCATCTTTCTATTCAATTTAATAATTTATACCTAAACCTCTAAAGCAATTGGCCATTGTTGCCTGGGATTATCAATCTGCAGGTTTCATATTGTCTTTCAAAATTTAAACCTCAAAGATTTCCTTAAACTGCTGAATATTCTGCTATCTTTCACTATTAGATTTATCAAAAAATGAGGATAAATAAGCTGCTTCTCATGAACAGATTTATCAAAGGATAATAAATAAGCTGCTGCTCATGAACAGGTTGGAGAAGCAGGACCAATTCTTGAAGTTATGAGTGTGATGTTGGAGAATATCTCAACTATTACAGCAATATCCAGGACCACAATTTCTGCTGTTTATCGAACTGCCCAAATTGTAGCCTCCTTACCAAATTTGTCCTATCAGAACAAGGCAAGGAGTAACCTCGATTTTTATGATAATTTTATTGGCTTGTTTGAGTTTGAAGGATAAATTTGCTGCTATAACCTTCTTCCCTTCTTTAGGGTTTCCCTGAGACATTGTTTCATCAACTAGCCCTGGTTATGGTCCACCCAGATCAAGAAACACGAGTGGGAGCTCATCGCATCTTTTCTGTGGTTCTTGTACCGACATCAGTTTTCCCTCGTCCATGCTTGGCTGTTTCTTACTCTAGGAAGGCATTAGTGGTTCCACGAACCATCTCAAGAACAGTTTCTGTTTTTTCATCTTCTGCTGCCTTGTTTGAAAAGCTGAGACAGGAGAAATGTTCCTCAAGAGAAAATCTTTGTTTAGAACACAAAGACATTATTGTGGAAGAGGAGCAAACAGCTAACAACAATAGTGGGGTCCTGGGCAGGTTGAAATCAACCTACAGTCGAGTGTACAGTTCTGCAAGAGATGAGAATTCTGGAAACGCTGCCAACATGAACTTGGTAAGTCCTGCAGTTGTCTTCATGCTTCAATATCCCTGGCTTTCTGCTTATGTTTCATATAGTAAGCTTATCCTCCCTCCCTGCCTCTCTTTCTCTCACTCTCATGTGTACATCCGTGCACTTGAACTTAGGTTTAAATTAAGAGCTCGATTTTGAGGAGATTGTATATTGGCTTTTTTTTCCTTTAAAAGAAAAGAAACAATTTAGGTTGTGGTGCAATACACATTATTTGATTAATCCCATGGTGTGGAGTGTGAGATGGGTGCCCTGTGGATGGGCAGGAAATTCAGACACATATCATACCAATAAGAGTGATATAGCCCTACTTCAACCTCAGTGCGCCTTTATACAAGGGTCTGAGTTTGATTTGTTATTATGGTCTGTAATAATCTTCCTTTTCGTCGAATATAGGAGGCCGTTTCCCTCAGGCTGAGCAATCATCAGATAAATCTCTTGCTGTCATCAATTTGGGCACAGTCTATCTCTTCAGGAAATATGCCTGAAAATTATGAAGCCATTGCTCATACATACAGCTTGGTATTGCTGTTTTCTAGAGATAAGGTACTATCAGCACTCGTGCAGGCATTAAATTATCTTTGGAAGTTCTTTGTTCAAAGGGGTCCTTCTTTTTGTTTATTTCTGTGTTGTATCATGGTAAAATGTAGTACCTGCAGAAATATTACGCTGTTATTGGTGCTTGTTGAGATCAAATCTGCGAGTACTTACATAGTCCTTTTGCAATCTACAGCTTCAATATGTTCATAATTATACTTCATTCGCTTGAGAGAGTCTTCTTTCAAGCTCTGGTTTCATTTCTGCTGAATCTTGTTTTTCCCTAGCAACAGCAATCCTGGAATAAAATGTCCATTTCATACCTTTGAAAATAATTAATTGTGGAATGTCTTACTATGATCTAGTAAATTTGCTTTTCTGGGAGTTATATTGCTAAAGAAGAAGAAAAGTTTGAGGTTGTCTATATCATTATTGACACAAATCTTCCCATTTTTATCTATTCCTCTTCAAGTCTGGTACATCCATTTTCTCCCTTTTAACGTACTTTCACAAATTTATCTTGTACAGAATTCTTTTCATGAAACACTGGTGCGGAGTTTTCAGCTGGCATTTTCTTTGTGGAATATTTCTCTAAATGATAGAGGTGAGCTGGCAGTCATGTCAATATTAAGTTTGATTGTCCTTGGCAGAGTTTGCAGTCGTAGGAGCAATACATGATTTGTTTATAGCCATTTTAATTTAAATTGTCAATAATCTTCTTTTTTTTGGAGTGAATGGTCAATAATCTTCTCATGTAATAAGGAAAATTGCTTGAGGGTTACCTTGTGCCTTAACTCTATTAAAATTACACTGTTAGCTGTAGTGGCACGCATTTTAGCAATCGTTTGTGGTTGCAACTAGTTAAGCATGTTAATCCTAATGTTGAAAATTAATAATAAAGCTTGACAACCTAACACATGAAAGTGAAATTTTTTGAAATCATTGAGGGTGGGAAGAACTTGAGATCTCTTGATTGAGGAGAACGAAAAGACCTGGTTATACTAAACAACCGCATATGGGGGTAGAGTGATCGTCCTTATTAAGACTTGGAAACCATTGTGGCTTTGTAAAGTTCATAATGAAGCAACATCTTTCTGGAGTTCAATCTTCATAAGGTTTTGGCTCCTTGCAATTTTCCCTGACTTTGTTTCTGACACCTCCATCATGCTTGTTTCCATTTGATAAGCCTTTTTTTCGAAAATCTTAGGTTCTTTGAAGTGGAGGCTTTTGTTTGGGCCCTGATGCATAGTAGGATTAATACCATTGATAGTTGCAGCCTAGAAGATGTAGTACGGCTCTTTCATTAGTCTCTCATATATGTTTGTTTTACGTATTACAGTGCTTTTCAGGCTTATGGCCTACCTTCTTCTCACTGTTTGAGGGCCCTGAGTATTGGGTCTATTTTATTTGTTGTTTGTTAGGAAGATTGGATACCATATGGTTAGACGTTTTCTTGGCAATTGCACAGGAAGGAAATGTTTGTTTTGAGAACTGCTTTTATCTAGATCAAGAGTTCTTTTTTCTTCTTCAAATCTTTAAAGGACAGACCAATAATGTTAAGTTGCTATAGAACATGCTTATGCATTTAGCTTCTTTTTAGTGCAGAGCTTATGGGTTTTGAAATTTTCTTTTCCTCAATGAATTCCTATTTTTAACCCGTTAAAGAAGACAGCACCAAAAAGAACTGCATTGTAATTCTGAGATATCATTTGGACGTGAAACTGGACAGTGTCTGATATAGCTAAAGAATCAGTATCTTTGTCGTGTGTTTATGAAGGAAAAAACTGAATGTGCTGTTGGGATATTGAGCTTTGTGTAACGTATTTATATTGCAGGGAAGCTGCCACCATCACAACGAAGATCAATATTTACTCTGGCAATTTCAATGATTCTGTTTTCTTCAAAATTATGCGATCTTGCTCCTGTTGTGCACAGTGCCAAGGCTGTGCTTGCTGAGAAAAATGTGAGTCGTTTCCCGAGTTTTCCCTCCTTGTTGGGCTATCATTGAGGCCTCAAAACTATATTTGATATATATTTATGTATATAAGAACGCTTTACTGCTTTAGTAAGAACGTAAAGAAGAATAATACCTTTTGTCTCCTCAGCATGCAAATCATGTCTTAAATTCCATGGATAAAATGTACTCCTCCCATCCTTAATATAAGACCTAATTAGGGAGTTGATCTTGATCTTAAATATAAGACCTATTTCTTATATTTATCAATTTTTTTTCAAATTAACTCTAGTGATACTTCCTCAACAATAATCAAGTAAGAGAATGAGGGAAGGAGTTAAGGAAGATAATTAGGGTGTTTTTGAAAAAAATGTCATATTAACTAATTTCTTTAATCTCATCAAATTAGTTAAATATGTGTTATATTAAAAATAGGTGGAGTACTTTGCTTGTCAAGGACTACCGTGATTGTACCCACATTTTCTTTCTAAAAAACATTGTTTAGTTTTCGGACAATATTGGAAAACATTACAATTTAATGTCTAAAATTCAAGTTCAGAATATTTAGATAAGAGTTTCAAATTTCAAACTTTTCTAAATCAATAGCGTTCATCACCTAAAACATTTGAATTCATAATTTTTATCATAAAATCTTTAGAACAGTTGTATTTTTTAGCATGTATGTACATATATTGAATTTGAGATTATGAATCAACAGTAGTTGGGGTTGAGTGAAAAGGACTTGATTCCCCTTAAGTAAAGTCTGAGAGTTCGAAACTTGTGGATGGGAAAAATTATATTGGAAGAGCTATTTTCAATTGAACTTAATAATGCTCAAATCTAACCTAGTATTATATATGAAAAAAATGTACTTTGCCTGGAAAGATGTTATAATTTACTTTTCTTTTGATTATTTCTTTACATGCTTCTACTTCTTAAAAGTAAATTTACACACATACATATATATCATCTTTATCCTCTCTCTTGTTTTTGTCTCAGGTTGACCCTTTCCTTCATATGGTTGGAGATCACAAGTTGCAGACTGTCAGCTTTGAGCCTGGCAATCTGACCATCAATTATGGGTCCAAAGAAGACAATGATAGGGCCCTAAAGACACTTGCAGAATTGTCGACAACCAAGCACCAAACTCAGGATTTCTTTGCTTCTGAAATTGTTAGGAGCTTGGAAAGTTTGTCAGAAGTAATGATTCTAATTGTATATTTTAGACTGAGTCAGCAGATAAAAATATATTGCTTTTTCCTGTTCAATGACCCTATATTCTTTTGCAGCCTGCATTTTCCTCAATAAGAGAGCAGCTGCATGAAGAATTTTCGCCAGATGATTTGTGTCAGTTCGGATCCCAATTGACACTTGGTTTGCCAAAAGAGGTGTGTCAAGTTAAAGTGATGGACTCCAGGGATCTTGTGACTATAGCTATTCATATCTTTTCATTTCTTTACTTTCTGCCCTCGATTTGTGACTGAGGTAGTTACTTTCTTTTACATTCCAGAAAGCTTCAAAATTATCAACAGACGATGAATTGATTCCTGACTTATTTGATAATCAAACAAAGCACGTTTTGAAATTGACTGAAGAAGTCCCGAGTCTTTTGAGTGCCAATCAACTTCTAGAATCAGTATGTTGGCCATTTCATGCTCTCTCGTATTCTTTCTGTATTGTTTAATTTGTGTTTCAAGCCCTTGCCATGTCAATAACTAGAAAACTGACAAAACACCTTATGAGTGTACAGGTTTTGGACACATCTGAACAAGTTGAGAGAATTTCTGAATCAGCTGCATGCGAAGTGCCTTACAAGGATATGGCTCATAACTGTGAAGTACTTCTGATGGGAAAGCAATACACGTCCTGCTTGATGAGTTCCCACCACAAGCAAGAATGTTTGATAGACCTCCCTTCACAAAATCACGACAATCAACTGATAAACTTAGACTTCTTGTCCAATTTGGATGCGAGTTCCCAGAAGGTAACTGCTTACGTTAAGAAACTCGTGACTTGCATCTCGAATCACATGTTTTATATTTGTACATCTAAATGTACGAGGCATATATGGATGTTTCTGCATCCTTGGTGAAAGTTGAAATTGAAACGATAGCTTTTCTAATATTTACTGCATGCAAAAGTTGAGTTGAGCATCTAATTCACCCATGTAAGATGCAGGTGGACAACTCATTCTTTGACAAGAATTTGAGTGCGGACTTACAAAAACCTCCTCCACGGCCATGTACAGCTGAGTATCAGAACCATCCTCACTCCTTCCATCTGCCGGCATCAAGTCCATATGATAACTTTTTAAAAGCTGCTGGTTGTTGATCCTGGAATTGTAGTATAAACTACATTCCTGGAGGGTTAAGGTTAGACGAGAAAGCATACTCAATCGGGCAGTTGATCGGCAAATGATAAAGCTTCTGAGCCGTCTGGAATTGGTGGGTTCAAGAATCGGCTGTCTCTGATAATGGCGAAGCGTTGTTCCGAGTTTTGGTCTTCAATTCTTTTATTCTTTTGCACATACCTGAGAAGGCTCCGTGCGTCCTTGTGATTGTGAAGGAATTTATTGGCTTTCTTGCTTCGATGTACATGACAGAAACTGCAGTGTTTTTGACGACTTTAGTGATCAATAAGAATTTAGCTGCCATGCGCCTGTCAGAATTTAGTCTGTTACTTATTTTAAATATATATATTGGAATTTTATGTGTATCGTAAACAAATTTATGCCTGATTGTTTAATGGAAGGTAAAGAGGTTGAAAAAAGGACAATGATAGGTAAATAGTAATATGTAAGTCCATTTGCCTCAAAATACAAAATATATAATGACGCATGATGGCCTCCAACACCTTTATCGATTGGACTTATGTTATTTACATAACCCTAGTTTCTCGACGCACGAAGCGAGCGCGGTCGCCATTCGAACGTCGATCGAAATGCCGGAGATTCAGTTCCATCGCGAGGTGAGTGGTAAGTTCAGTACTCCCCATCTTCTTCTTCTGCATTCTTCTCCTCTAAGTTATTCTATGTCAAACCTCAGAGTGCACACCCGAGAAATTCGAGATTCCATCCAAGACATGGAACATGGAGGCCAGGATCCAGGCTGCAATTGAGGCGGGTTGGTCCAGCGTAACCTCGCAAATGGAGGATTTTCAGTCTATGTTAACAGTACCAACAGCCAAGCCTGCTCGTCCGGTGGAGCCAACTCCACCTCCATCTATTCAGCCAACAATCATCCAGAAGATTTGGCTAGGGTCGTTAATGCTGTGGGCTACATCCCAGTACCTCTGCTTTGATATTCTGTGCGTTAATGCCCATGGTGTCAAACAGAGGCCGCCGCTATTTTGTGCTTGCTGTAACTGACATCCCGGCTTTCCATGCGTGTTAGCCTCTTTTACCTACTCTCTCATAGGCATCGTTTGGTATGAGTGATTTTGGGGGGAGGGAAGAGGAGGGGAGGGATTTTGCTTCCCTCCCCTTGCCCGCCGCTCATATGGGGAGCTGATAAATTCAGATAGGTATAAGATCTCGGGAAGGCCTTGGGTTACGCAGTCATGGCGTTCTGTCATTTGCGCTGACAACCTGGAACTCCAAAATTGCATGGTACGTCGTTATGCGGGCGCTGATACAAATAGCATAATCAGGGGTGTGGCGTTGGGGGCTGGGGTTACAGCCATCATTCTGTTCTTTGGGTTCCTTTGCTCTTTAGTGCTTGTCCACCTGTTGTCTTATGGTTGAGACGGAGTGTTTGAGCTGTAGGAGTCTGTGGATGTTGTTTCAGTTCTTGTTTGAGTCCTTGTTTCAGTCGTAGGGGTAAGATTCTCATATGTTATGAAGGAAGCAGTTTAGATTCTTTGTTTGTAGTGATTGTATTTGTATCTAGTGAATGAAGTTTGTATTATGCTAAAATAAAGATTATCAAGGTGCATCGCAAATGGCACTTTCGTAAATAGTAGCTTAATAAGAATAGCTTGTTATAATATAATATGACTGCCTGTGCAATTTAATAGGTAGTCACTATTTTTTCCATTTAATCTTTTTCTAAAATATGAAAAAAATTCTGTTGGGCTAATTTTGGAATACGTTTATGTTTTTTTGTCAAACATTATAGTGAAATTAGCATTATGGTGTCATTGAGTTTGCTGCTGAAATTTTAATAAATAATTTTGGATATTACTCATGGAAAATTTCATATATATATATAACTTTTTTTTATTCTTTTTAGTAATTGATTTTTTTTAAACAAAAAAGATATTTTAATACCTCCTCGCTTTACAGTAGAAAGGCCGTGGATGGTGAAAATGAATGCTTCATAAATGTCGAGTTCATTCAGGGGTAAGATATATAATTATTTAGAGTGTATTCGAATTTTAAGAAATATTATTTTATTATGATTCTAGTTGTAGTGTTTAGAGAGACATCCTAGTTTTTAGGTACTTAAATTTACGCTTGAGGGTAATAGACAGCTTATCCTACCCGATATTGATATCACCTAAGAAGAAGAGATATTTTATCTTATTTTATATTGTGATTTTTATATTGTGAATAAATCTAATTCTTTTTTAAAAATTTTTATAATAAAAAAAATATTGAGTAGTAGGTAGGGTTAGCCAGATTATAAAAAATCAATGCTTCATAAATATCTTTCATTAAATGGGCTTTTTTAATAATAAAATATTAAATGGGTGATCTTTATGGCAATGGAGGATCACTCTTTGCAAACCAGTAATCACACAGTTTGGTATAAAAATAAATGGATCCTGAGATTTTAGCTCCTCAGTTCATTCCTCCATATTTCTGGCTACATATATGCATCAAAAGTCTAATTTTTTTTTTGTATATAAAAACTTTAAGTGATTTTAGCAACTATTCTTCGTTAAAGTCAAAGTACAACATAAAATTTAAAGAGTATTTATAAAAAATTTATGAGATCACTGAATTATCATAATGTCAATAAGAATTGAACCCACGTTCTTATAAGATATAAATATATTTTTTATTATTTATATTATTTTATTGGCCATCAAAAGTCTAATTGAAAATAAAAGCTACTGCATTTTTGGCCCGCTCTATTTGAAAACTGGAGAGGAAGAGACATGTGAACTCTAGTTAATGGCTAAGGAATCCAGAGTTTGTTTTTCTTTGTCAGATTTTGGCATGCTTGCATTTGTACATTATCGATATTTATTCTTAATTTTAAGAATTTCAGTTCATATTATTTTTAAATGTAAGATGAACAAATTGTCCTTTTCCTTTGAAAAATATGTGACATCGTACAAGTTATCTGCATAATTTAATATTTTTTCCTCGATAGAAGCAGTAATTGTAATACTAGTACTTAGATAGAGAATTACAGAGAAATAAAAGACAAATTATTTGAAAAAGCAAATTTACATATAAAAAATCAATATTTACGCGTCAAATTTCTTTGTTTACATATGCTCAATATTTAGTATATATTTTTTTTTTACCTGCAAAATTGAAATTTCAAAATTCTTATAGCTATTATTAAAGTGCTACAATTGGGTGCAGTGAAATTTTCCCAATACTAAAATTACACTAAAAACTTTTAGATAATAAATGTTATTAAAAAATATTTTAAAATATTGAATGAAATCATAAAATATTTTAAAATGCAAAGTCCTATTTAAAAAATATTGTAGTAGGGTATACTTTATCCCAATAAAAATTGCATCCAAAGCACACGAGGGAGATTTATTTCCCTGGATTATTTTTAATCATTGTGATTTATGAACTATAGGGGAGGTTGTACAGTGAAGTCTGTATAATTAACAAAAGATTAGAATAAAAGGCTAAAGTTTAAACAGTTTGAAGAATTGCTAAAGATCAACAACAATTATTGGAGTGAATATAAGATTTATGAAGTTTAGATTTCTTTGGAAAATAAATTAACTGTTTACTAAATTTTATTGAAATTGTTTTATTTTTATTTTATTTTAGAAATATACATTGATATCTTTTTACTTCTACTTCGATTGAATATTCTCAATTTCTCTAAGTTCATAATTTCTTTGACTAAAATATCTCATATTTTTTGGTAAGAAGCCCATTTGAAAAAATAAATTTTGATTGACGAGTGAATTTGAATTTTGAAAGAATTTTATCAAGGCTGCTTTGGGACTGAGGGAGGCCATTCCATTGGCCATTTTGGTAGAAGTTTTTCTCCACGTATTCACAGCGGTCCTGTCCTGTCTTTGATGGTTTTCACCTTCCTGCTTTGTGAAAAGTCCATTTTACCCTCAAAATACAATATGTAATGACACATGATGACCTCCGACGCTTTTATCGATTGGACCCGGGCTATTTACATAACCCTATATTTTCTCGACGCACGACGCGAGAGCGCTCGCTGTTCGAACGTCGATTGAAACGCCTGAGTTCCGGTTCCATAGCCGCTGAGGTAAGATTTACACTGTACCTCTCCTTTGCATAGGTCAAAGTATGGAATTTCGATTTCTTTCTCTTCGACTTCATTTGTTGGATCTGTTGCGTATCTGTAATCTGGGGTTTGATTTAACTAGTGCGGATCTGTTCTTCAGTTGATCTTCTTCAAATTCCAGATCTTGTTATTCGGTTTCATTCGCCAGCCTTCACACTATGGTGTATTGGATATGTGATTGAACACTTCCTTCTCGTGATTATGCAATGATTTTCGACTTTCATTGAGTGGGCCTGTTAGCTTATTGATTTTTGTTCTTTAATATGTTTATGTATTGAGTTTGCTGGCTTACCTCTGGCAATAATGCTGTATTGGCATTCTTCTTTTATTTTTTATTGGAACGAAGATTTATATAGTCTCAATTTTTGGTAATAGCTGGGCAGAATTTATCTCAGTGTTGTTCTTGTCTTCTATAATTGAATAAGTTAATAGCTGAAGAGATTTTAAATCTTGGTATTGTAGTATTAAGGGACCAAGAAACAAGACATGCTTTTAGTAGTTGAGTTTGCCTAACCAGCCATTAATATTGTTTACTGGGAAACGAAAATTTTATGACAAAAATGCTGTCAGTTCTATTTTAGTCGAGACTCAAGATCCCATCCTGGAAGCCTCCCATTGAATGTTTTGGTGTGAATGAATTTCGGTATAGAATTAGGTGCTTTAAATACTAGTTGTTATTTTCATAAGAATAACTTCAGAATGCCCGTAATGCTTTTGCTTTTTTCTTTGGCGTGTGGTAATAATTTGAGTGATCTTGGTTATGGCCTGAATTATGGCAATTGCTACATAATTCAGTATCCTGCGGACATATCACTATGTGGTTTCTGAGCAGATGTTTCTTCCCCTGCAATTTGTTTGGGAGGATATAATGTTGACAATTTTCTATTGACAAAGCACAGCATATTTGGATTTGACACATTTCTGCTTTTTTCCCTATACGTCTTTTTAACCTAATATTTCCTAGGCGAAATGTTCCAGGTTCCTTTACATCTTGATTGTTGACCATCCAATTTCCCTTTTGTTCATAACTCTTGGGAATAGGTGGCCTTTCTTCATATGTCGATTTGTCTTTTGAGTTTTGATGTATTTATTTCTTTCCGAACAGTTTGGACTTTGATCATGGCTGTCAAGTACATCATACCTGCTGTGGTAGGGTCATTTGCTCTTGCATGGGTCTTTGATCAACTTGTTGCTGATCGAAAGATATTTGGAGGTAAGTTTTGCGTTCCTTGGATATCGCTGTGCTTTTCGACTGATTCAGCAGTTTGATAGAATACCTAATTGTTATATTCAGGCACTACCCCCCATACAGTTGCAAATAAGGAGTGGTGGGGAGAGACTGACAAAAAATTTCAATCGTGGCCTCGTACTGCTGGTCCACCAGTTGTCATGAACCCCATAAGTCGCCAAAATTTCATTGTAAAGTCCCGCTCTGAATCTTGAAGATTTTGACGGTCGATAGTCTCTTTGTTGATGGGAGATATGTCTCCAACTCCAAACTCTATTTGATGCGTGATTGTTGTATCAGTCAATGACAATCTAGTTTGATCTCATTCCTTCCCTGCTGTGTCGGATTTCAAGTACCGCTTGAATACTCTATAATCTAAATAATATTCATCACAGCAATTTAAATTCTATGCTGTGCCAAGGTAACAGTGAGAAGCAGAACCTAGTGAAGGGACTGGAAGATCTGTTAGAGGTGTTTACTGATAATTAGTCAGTGGTTTTTCGGGAATGGTTCATTCTCAATAGCTATTTCCCGCTTTATTGCCATAATATAGTCATCCATTTGATAGAAAGATCGAAGATTGTGCTGGAGAAGTACTGTAGAGATGGCTCAAATTCATTCCCTTCTCCACTGGAACTTTGAATATTCATTCGATGCTCAAGGTGTTATAACTTGGAAAAAAAAAACTTACATAGGGGCAAGCTAGAGCTTGAAACTACTAATGGGATAGAATCCACAACCTCACCATTAAAGGTGAGTTCCATGGACATTAGGCTTTTATTTTTATAAAAAAAAATTAGATAGATTTGTTATCAGTCTCTCATTAAAGTTAGGGCATGGCTTTAGGGTTTATAGAGTATTTATAAAGAATTTATGAGATCGCTTATTAAAAGAGTTCTCATAACGACAGTGAGAATTAAATTTATATTTTTATGAGATACAAATATATTTTTGTTATTATTTATGTCAATTCTTATCGGTAACATTAGGCTTTTAGTTAGAGTGATATTGTCAAATATGGAGTTGATGTTGAAAGTGAGACCTTAAAATTGAGCATGAAGTTTTAAACAAGTAATCGTGCAATTGATTTAGTTTTACACACTATTTTAATTTCTATTTTCAGGTATTTATATAGATAAGTTTATCTTTCATTTAAATTGTACAATTATATATTTTCAGATTTAGATGCTGAATAAATAAGTAATTAGTATATCTCAATGTCCAAAAGTAAAATGTTCCATGAATTACAGAAAGATCCACCACATTGGGCCAGGCGGGTTTGGGTCGCGTGAGTTCCAAACGCCGGTCAGCAATAGTGGCTGCAAAGCGAGTGGATCTCTCCTAAAACATTATCATTCATTTATCCCCCTTATTTTCTTTGTTTAGTTCCTCATCTGTCCCATCTTTTCCAAAATTTATACCGATAATATCCAACATTTAATTACTATCAATTTTTATTGTTCTTATGCAATATGCATCGCACAGAGGAGTAAAATCTAGTTCGGCCTAAGACCATGCTTTCGGTTGTGAAACTCCAAATCTTTTTTCCCTTTTAAGTTTCAAATTCCTCTCCTTGATTCTCATATTACTGCCCCCAGTTTTTCCCCTTTTTTAAGGTGGACCTAATGGTCAATGAGGTCGCTATTGTTCCTACGTAAATGTCAGAAGGTCTTTCTCAAGATGATTTGCTTGTCTTTTCTTGCGAAATGAGCATTTAATGCAGGGACATGAAATCTTACGAGATTCAAAATTTGATTCATCAACATTAAAATGTTAGGAGATGAGGATTGTCGGTATCTCACTTGATAGCTACCCACGTTTTGTCGCGCGAGATATTTGTCTATACATTACATTGGGTTATTATAAGCGTTAGATTATAATGGTTGTTTATAGCATGCCCGGACGAGTTCAAATGCACAATCTGCGAACTCAACAGAAAAGTAGGAACTTTCGATCAAAACTAACATTTAATCGTCGTATGCGTCTCCCAGAACAGAAAATTACATTTTGCAAACTGCGGGGAAGTTTATATGCTAGATGAACTAAGCTTTCCTTGCTCAATCACGAAGCTTTCTTGCAGTGTATATATATCTTCTTCAGTTTTCAGCCCCTCAGATACCAACCTCTCATTTTAAAAAAAAAAACTAATCATGCAGGAGCATGGTGAAGATCAAGCATCAGTAATGGCCCTGAAATTTCTGAGATCCTCAATCACCAAAGAACTTTAATTCCAGTGTGCTCAGTTTTGCCTTATTTCTTGGAGCATTTCCACTACTTTCTTCATCTTAGGTCGTTTTGCAGGTGTAGTATCAGTGCAGAGCAATGCAACCTTCAAAGCGGCAAGCATTTCTTTCCTCCAACCAAATGATACTGTGCTTAGCCTTGCATCGAGTATCTGCTCTGGAGTTTCCCCTCTTACTGGAGCACCATGAACCCACTTCACCAAATCTATGCCCTCGTCGAAATCCTCATCAACCGGTGGTCGTGTTGTCAGGATCTCAAGGAGGACTACACCATAACTGTAGACATTGCCAGGTGCTGTAACTTGCATTGTATATGCATATTCTGCGCCAAGAAATAAAACATGAAAGATGCCATGAAAAAAATAGAATGGATTTAAGGAAGAACTAGACTAGTAAAAGTATTTTAAATGTTGGCTATCAAATTCTCCAATAAAACCATGATATGGAAGAAATTTTCAAATGGTCCAATCATATGATGCTGAAGAGGAAAAGAAAACACGCACTTTTCATGTTTTTACCAGAAAATATATGGGAAACGCCTACACAAATGTCCATGTTTTTATTATGTGTGATATTTGTGTTGGATAAATTGTATACCTGGTGGTATGTATCCAAAGGAACCAGCAACAGCACTAATACTTGCGGTACCTCTGGTTGGATCCAGAAGTTTTGATATCTCAATCTCCCCAAGCAAAGGCTTGAAATTTGCATCCAAAAGAACATTGCCAGAAGAAATGTCAAGGTGGATAATTGCCACATGATGCAGGAAAGCCAGACCTTCTGCGACTCCGATGGCAATGGATAATCTAGTAGGCCAGTCGGGTTGATATTCAGGTTGCTTGCTAGATTCATGAAGAAACTGAGCCAATGTTCCATTGGGTAAGAAATGATGCAAGAGAAGACCAACATCTTCATAAATAACATATCCGATGGGTCGAACCAGATTGTCATGACAGAGTTTGCTCAGCCTCTCAAGTTCCCTAATCATCTTGTTCTGGTGGTGGATTATTGTCTTATCCATGGACTTAAGTCTCCTAACAGATAAAACCATCCCAGAAGGCATGACTGCCTTGTAAACTGTACTGAAAGTACCACTGCTGAGCTTATTAGAATCTTTGAGGGTTGCCTTAACAACAGCATCAAGGTCTACTGCTTGTCTTAGATTCTCAACAAAGACACTCCCTGCTACTATGGTTGGTTTGTTATTGGCTTCGTCTTCAATCATCCCGGCATCTTTGGCTGCCTTTTCTTGCCTCTCCCTAAGCATAAACAGCAAGACCACCACAGTAACTGACATAAAAACTGCCAAACCAGAACCGATTACTGCAAGTATAATTCTGTAAGAAACTCTGTGATGGTAGTTATTGCCGTCATCATAAAGATCTCCACATGAAGAGCTTAATGGCTCTCCACAGAGCGCTTTATTACCCATAAAACTTGAATTGGGACTCTTTTGGAATGGCACGAATGTTGGTACTGGGCCGCTGAGCAAATTATTTGAAAAGTTAACCTCTATCAAGCTCAACATACCCTTCAGCTCAGCTGGGATATTGCCTGAGAGCCTGTTGTTCGAAACATCCAGAGAAACAAGTTTGTCCAGTCTTCCTAACTCAGGAGGCAGTGATCCATGAAGATGATTGAAGCTCAAATTTAAAGCAATCTGCAAGTTCCTAATGTGACCAATCTCAGGAGGGATAAATCCTGTCAAATAGTTACTGCCCAATTGCAACTCAAGAAGTTTTGCACAATTTCCAATTTCATGAGGGATCTCCCCTCCTATAGAATTTTGACCCAATAGCAAGAATTGTAGCCTAGACAATTTGCAGATGTCATTTGGGAGTGTTCCATTGAACCTGTTATTGCTTATATCAAGCTTGTTAAGATTCCTGCACCTCAAAATTGGTTCTGGAATATTTCCAAATAGGCTATTTCCATAAAGAATTAGTTCCTGCAGGTTCATAAGCTGTCCAATTTCTGGTGGAATCGTTCCACTGAATCCATTCGAAGCTAAGTTGAGAAGGGTGAGATTAGAACACCGAGAAAACTCAGACACTACCTCCCCAGAAAGATTGTTATTGTCTGCTTCAAAGTAGGTAAGACTACTAATGTTTCCGATGGTCTTAGGAATTGTACCTACTAGATGGTTGTTCCCAATTCGGATATTGGAAAGGCCTTGGCAATTCCCGAGTTCTTGAGGGAGATCACCACTCAAATTGTTCTGGGTCAGAACCAGAACTTCCAGCTTACCTGAAGTAAAAATGCTTGCTGGTATAGGGCCTTCAAGCTGGTTTGAATGCAGGTTAAGAATTTCAAGCTCAGAAGCCAGGCCAAGATTGTCCGGAATCATGCCACCTAGAAGATTCTCATAGGCAGCCAAAACTCTCAGACTGGTTAAGTTTCCCAGCCAAGTAGGTAGAGATCCATTCAATTGATTACTAGAGACCTGAAACTCCTGCAATTTCTCTAGGCCATGAAGTTCACTTGGTATTTTCCCCACAAGCAAGTTGTTGGAAAGGTTTAACGATATAAGATTTCTGAGGCCGCCCAATTCTGGTGGAATTGAACCTTCGAACTTATTTGAAGACAAATCGATAACTTCAAGATCAGATAAATTTCCAAAAGCAGGAGGAATGTAACCATGAAAATTGTTATTTGAAAGGTCAAGCTGCCTAAGAGCTTTGAGCTGGGACACTAGAGTGACATTACCTCGGAGATTTGCACGAGACAGATCGAGCTTCACTACCATTGAGCGGTCATCGCAGCTAACACCTTGCCAAGAGCAGTAACTAGAGTTGTTGGCGTCCCATCTTGGTACTTTAAGCTCTTGGTTAAGGGCAAGCAGTATAGTTTGATCCTGTAGCTCAGCACCCACAACCAAAAGACCGGATTTTGACACATACCAAGCAACCACAAGACACAACAAGCGCAGAACCATCATCGTACAATGTTCTCCCTTCACGTCTCGGACACTACAGGATCAACACCACTTTGATTCTTCTGTTTTTTTCCTTCACCCTCAACAAATCCCACTTTCCTTGAAAACGCGAGGAATTGGAAGTAGAAATTCAATCTTTATTACTTGCATCACCTCCGTCGATGAAGATTCCGAGCTTCTTTGCAACCCCAGATCACTCATCAACTCCTTAAGATTGCTTGAAAGGCTGAAACCTATGTATAACTAGGGAGTGTGGCTACTACTTAGTTTTGGGGGCATAAAAGGCTTACCCAACAGATTTAAGGGTCGAAAGTTAAAAATCCATATCCAAGGAATGTTAAATTATGGGGCAAAACAAGGAGAAGGGTACATTATGAAGAGTGGATTGCGAATGATATGTGCATGCTTCCACCAGGTGAGAAAAATTACAGCAGCAACGGAGAAAATGGCTGCAGAGCGGTAGAGTGAAGAAGCAACGACTTCCCTGAATAGAAGTGATGAAATGAGGGAAGGCAACAGATTACAGGGTACAAAGTTTTCGTACAGGATTCATGGACCGGGTGTTTTTCTGTGTGTCACAGAGCCAGAGAGAGAGAGAGAGAGAGAGAGAGAGAGATTTGCGGGCTTGACAAAATTGGGAAGGAAATTGTTTGCCTTGTAAGTTGCAAGCTTCACGAGAAATGGGCAGGGATTAGTGAATGAAAGCTGCATAAAACTCCCCTCTCTCTGACTGCGCCTTCATGGAGGGTCGCTACCCTTTAAAGCATATATTCATTCAAGCATCGCAACATTGCCCCCACATACTTTGGAACTATTACGTCGTGGGACACAATCCCTTATTACAAGTATTCTTGAAATGCAATCAATTCTTGTCTTTACAAAAACAAAACTCCGTTATTTTCAGTAATCTGAGTTTTAATGGTCGACAACAGAACGAAACCCCATGTAGACTGCAGAGAGAGAGAGAGGGATATGGCAAATTTGTTTTTGTTAACGAGAAAGGACGCTACCGGTGAATCTATTTGCCATGCCCTAAAGGCAATTGATTTGAGAAGGCAATGAAGTTGTCCTTAGCCCTTGCTTAATCCTGCAAAATACCTCATCCTAGGATTCCCCCTATGTAGGCTTATTTATTTATGTTGGGCGTTAAGATTAGATGAACCATTTTCACAAGACGTCTCAATATATTTGTTAAATATACCCAAACAAATTTCTGCACGAGGCAGAAACCAGAGAACCGTCTTTCATTTTTTTTTTAATTCATTTTCTTTCAGTTGTCCCATCCATGGTTCTCCCTGACTAATTCAGTATTTTTACACTATAACAGATTACTCAAATATCCACTGGTTTTCGTTTTTAGATCTGATGAAAAACGAAATCATAACAAGTAAGCATCGGAAGGGATTGTAGGTATGTATCAGGAAGATAATTTGTACAAGTCAGTTTGAAAAATTCACAATTTGAGCACACTATATACCTTGAATGAGACCACACAAATTTCATCACCAAGTTACCCTGTCAATTATAAGGTAATTTAGATGCATTTTACACTGTTTACCAATCTTACAAGGCCCATCTTTTTTTCCTCGTTCATGTCACAAACTTCTTACTTCTATCGATCTCTGTGTATAATATTAGTGTTAAAGTTTCATCCTTGAGATTATCTCAACTTAAATAGGTGGAGATTGCAGTTCTTGATTGAGCAATCAAACTGTCCAGTTACTCTGCCCTATGGTTCTTGATTCCGTACCCTCCCCTGCATGCTAAGAGCAGAGCCATTTCTTTATTATATTCTTGAAGACAACAAAACAAACGTATCGACATTAAAGCAAGAAGGATACGAGACAGCCAATATGCATTCCAGCAAGTTACACTATTAAGAAGATATTGTTTTAGCATAAAAGATTAAAGACATAACTAAGGAATTACAGCTAATCATGTTTATACATATGATTACTGTATAAGTAACGTTTGTTGTATCTAGTTTAAAAAAAAATTATACAAAAGTTTAAATAGATTTAATGTCTGTCTCTCACCAAAATTAAAATACAGTTAATTACTACACAGATAGCTGCCTGCTTGCTTTCTGCTTGAGACTGTATTATTACAAAATGTATAAAGTAACCAAAGGTTCTTCACAAAGTCAATCACAATGAATGTAGGTGGTGTGAAGTGTGGACCATTAGCCTGAAAATAAAGGGAAGAAAACTGGAAAAGTGGCTTCATGTATTCCATTGCAGGCTCAAAAAGAAATAATAATAAATTGCTGAAAATTGAGCTGCAAGCATGGGGACAATTGGACAAAAAAAGATGCTATTTTTTTCTTTACTAAAAATTTAAATGTTACCAGTCTCTCACATGAGGATCAGTGATAGTGATGCATGTCATTGGACTCTGATTATCTAACCCAGCAATCTGATAAGCTTACTATAAATTTATCATAAGGTGAAGTGTCACTAAGATTTGATCTAAAATGATTGTGTTAATAACAACTTGTGTGAAAGTAAAGTTTAAGCTGTAAATGGTAAATATGTAAAGCTTTCAATACATGAACCAATAATGTTTGCTTGAGATAATAATTGAAGGAGTCACATTAATCAAAGTGTGTACATTTGGAGTAATTATTGTGAATATTTTGGTCTCAGAAAAAGAGAAATGAAAGAGAAGCAGAAGGCAGAGTGATCTGAAATGGGGTTGGGGTGGGTGGGGCCTTATGAGGGATGGGGAAGGAGGGAAGCATCTCGCAGACAAGTAGGGTCAAGACATGTCTGTGTGACAGTAAGCGACCACCACCATACATTATTATTATCATTGTCAGTATATATTATTATAATAAAGTAAAAAAAAAATCTGGCAAGAAAAATTGAAAACTCAACGTTACCTCTTAGCAAAGTTTTCGGCTATCTCTTAACTTTAGACGAGAGAAAAAGAGAAGGACGGCATCATACTTGTCTTACTATTGCCACTCTGCTTTTCATTTTTCCCTCTCTCTGTTTTTTTTCTTTTTCCCGTTGATTATTATCGAAATTCCTTCAAAAAGTTTCGTCCCATTTTTTATAAGGTTTTGCGTTTTCAAAAAGCATCTTTTCTTTTTGGCACAAAAGTTTGAAGAAGAAGAAGATGGGCATAGGACAGAGTGTGGCAGAATTTCTCCAGGGGGTGTCAATACTGTAGAAACGGAGTTTGCTTGATAATACAAGATTACATTACACAATCATATTGACTTTATACTTCAAATAATACAAACCTGCATGTTTTCTGCATTATTATCCCACATTTGGATTTCCTTTCTCTTAGTTCAACTCGCTAAATACATAATCTCTGATTCATAGTGGTACAGAAAAAGAGATATCAATATTATATTAGGAAGAGGCGTCTGAGGGATGAAAGAGAATTTGAATTCTGACATGGATGGTGGGTTACTGCGCCAATGGAGTTAAAACTAGTTTTATAAAATTGATGAATGATTGTCCCTTGAGTGAACAGTGACAGCAACAAAAAAATGCTGCTTTGGTGAGATAACAAGAAGGACGTGATTAAGAGAGCAAAATAGGTGATGATGAGACTCTTGTCAGTGCCAAACAAAATAAGGGACCCTACCTGTAAGCCACCGCCATTGACAGGGAGCAGGTGAAATTAGCCTTTGATGTACTGGGGGGAAGAGAAGTATAATTAATGAAATGAGCCTTTTGTCACGTTATTATTACCTTCTCCCCATAAAATCAGTTCGTACAGGATGTGTAGCGCCACGCTTATATAGCCCAGGACCCCTCCACACCTATCTGATGTGGGACTCCAACAGTCACCCATGACATTTTCCCCCACCCAATCCTGTGACGCCCTCGTCACAGTGGTGCCCCCTGCCTACCTCACACTTTCGAGGGTCCCCACACCTCGAGGGGCGCTTGGCGGGACATCGGAGTTGGAGCGAGTCGGCTCTGATACCACTTGTCACGTGGCCATTACCCTCTCCCCATAAAACCGGTTCGTACAAGGTGTGTAGCGCCACGCTTATATAGCCCAGGACCCCTTCACACCTCTCCGATGTGGGACTCTAACAGCCACCCACGACACTTTGTTGTATTGAGGCGAAGAGAAGTATAATTCATTAATAAAAGAAAACAGTGAGTGGGGGAAAAAAAGCAAGGGAAAGATTCTTGTTTAAAAATTTTAGAATATATACATTTTTTAAAATATTAGATATTTTTGTGTGTATCAAAACACATTAGATCTAATTTTTAAATATAGATTTTTTTTACCATTCTACATTAATTTAATTTTAAGTTATATAATACTAAATATTTTAATTTTATTTTTTATATATGTTTAGTATCCTAATATTATTTATAATATAATTTTATTTATAATTTTTTTAATTTAATATAATTTTATCCATAAATTTTTTAATTTAATATAATTATTAGTATTTAAAAAATAATATTATGTATAAAATTATATTAAATTAAAAAAATTATAAATAAAATTATATTATAAATAGGATTAAAATATTTGATATATATGAAAAAAATATAATCAGGTATTTAAAGTTTTAATTTTTGGTAAAAAGGAAAAGAAGACATGACACCACTGATGCATGTGCATGGATGATGGGGGGTAATTGAGATGCATAGGGCGTCTAACAAACATAAAAAGGGGCCTTTTTTCTGTGCGGAATCTCCTGTGATAGAGACTGGCCCCTCTCTTTACCAGACAAGTATCATGGCTCTTGTATCATTTGTTGTCTCACCTCCTCAAGCCTTCCCACGCCTTTCTCATTTAAATATATATATTCAAATATTCTGCCCCTAATTAATTCAATAAATGCATTCATATGTGACTTCAATTTTGTTCCCATCCCCCTAACACTCCACAAGGCACTCATGACCCTACCTTATCCCTCTCCTTCTCACCCTCCTTCTGACACTACCTTTGTATCATGGCTAGTGGTAGGCTGTGGTGAGAAATTTGAAATTGTTTTTATCAGTATTTTAGCCAACTTGCAATTTCTTACCCTGGCGTAACTTTTGTAGTTGTTCATCTAATTTATTAAAATTTTATTTTAATTATATTTAAATATGACTCACGTCGTATATTTAATTTAATTATAATAAATAAATTTTTTAACAAAAATTTTCTAAATATATCAAGACTCAGATTTAAAATTTTACTTAAATAATATTAAACTGTTTATTATTTAAACCAAACTCCGTTAATACCTTGGTCGTAATCTTATTTCATCTTGCTTTTGGACGTAAAATGGACCGTAGGAAATTAGGCTTTACAGCATAAAGTAAATTACTCCATCGAAATGCCACCAAACCCACTCTCACTGGTGCACTAATATAAAACCTTTCATACTACTATTCCACTGATTTAATTTTAAAATTAATATTAATCATAAATATAAAATATATTTTATATATTTATTATTTTTTTTAAATTATCCTATTAATATCCTTAAGTAATAATTAAAGGAAAAGAAAATTAAAAAAATGATTAAAATATTTTTAAAAATTCTTATTAACTAATTTAATTAATTTTAAAAAATATATCATATTAATTAATTTAATTAGATTTATTAAATAAATAAATTTTATATCAGGGATAAGAGGAGTATATTCGTTATTGGGGCATGTGACCGGACGGCCCAATTGATGCAAACTTAGCCCTCCTCTAATTAATAATGGGCGGTTTTTAAGAGTCTAAAACTGGATAAAGAGTTAGGTTTCAAGAAGATCATACTTAAATCGGATGCTAAAAATATAGTAGATATACTAATAAATTTGACAGCATGTAAAAGTAGTTTATTAGTTACTCAAATACAGGAGTTTATGAATCTATTATATGAGCTAAAATTACAAAATATATCTAGAGATCAAAATCATATGGCTGATACCCTAACAAATGAGGAATTAAGGAATACACAAATATTATATTCATGTCCTACTCATTTAAGGGGTGTATTAGTTAAAGAGTATTTAGAATTTGATCTCCTGATAAAATAATTATTTATTTTTTTAAAATGGATTAGCCCGTAAAAAAAAAAATTCATAGTTCTTTGTAACTAAACAAAAAACTTTCATTCAGTATAAAAAAAAAAGCTTTCTTAGTTATAGGCTTACTAATGGGCCTAGGTTCCCCAGCTTTTTTTTTGGTGAAAAAATGTATAGAAAAATATAGGTTCACTCATAAGAGTAAGATAATTTTTTTTTCCTTTTAAACGATACTAATATTAGACAGGAAGAATTGTCTATTATTCTCAAACATAAATTTAAGCACTAAAGAGTTAAGATATATTCTTAAATATTATGATTAAAATTATAATAAAATAATACTCCTAAAAAATTAAATACGTTTTAAATAATCATATACTTTACCTTTTTATTCTCAAGCTTTTAAATACAAATAGTCGTAACAAGGGAGAATTTCATTAAGGGCCCATAAAATTCTAAAACTTAACTGCGGGTCCTAATTCCCATTTGAAATTAAATTTATGGTTCAAATATCAATTACTAAAATTCCCTTGGCAAATAATCAGGTGCGGGTCGGTTTCCCCGGGTCATACCGATTGATATGACCAGGATCCATCCCCTGATCGGAGAGGAGCGATCCACGCCTAAAACCCTATCAACTCCACCGAACCAAAACAAAGGTGTGTCAACGATCATGGCATGCAATGGCTCGGGATGCAAGTCCAACTGCTACAAAGACGACGAAGCGGGTGTCGCAGAAGTAGCCTCATGCACCCAATCAGCTGAACGGACCAAGTCAGGCGCCGCAGAAGCCAATCCAATCGCTAACACTCTGTGCATCAAGTGTAAGGTCAAGGAAGCGATTTCCGGTTACGGTGGTATTGATGATGGGCGGTTTTGCGCTGATTGCTTCAGGAGTAATTTGTTTGGGAAGTTTAGATTTGCCGTCACTTCGAACGCCATGATTACTCCGATGGATAAGGTTCTCGTTGCATTTTCAGGCGGCCCTTCTTCTAGGTCTGTCCTTTCTTTCCGTCTACTGCAATTGCTCTGTGTGTGTGAGTGGAGTTGTTGCTGAGCGAACCATTGATCACCCATAATTCAGCGATGGATATAAAAATATGTTTTTGAATATTTTACAATTTTATAAACAGTATCTCAAGCATAATATAAAAATGCGATATAGCGTGCAAAGGGTTTCTATCTTGTTCGATCATTCTCGTAACAAAAATGCACGCTTTTCAGGGTAGCGTTACAGTTTGTTCATGACATGCAACATAGAGCCCTGAAGAACTTTGATGCAAGTAGAGATAGATCATTGCCAGTATTCGGTGTGGGAGTTGTATTTATTGACGAAAGTGCCGTTTCTCCAATTCCTTCTAATGAGTTTGAGAAGGCAGTCAAATATATCCGTTCGATTGTGGCAAGTCTAGCTCCGCCAACAAAAGAGTTGCATGTTGTGCCAATTGAGGCCGTTTACTCTTCAGAGTATAGTGATAGAAGGGACAAGTTAATCAAACTGGTCAACACTGTAACTGATTCAACTGGAAAGGAAGATATATTGCTTTATCTTCGCATGCTGGCCCTGCAAAAGGTTGGGATCTGAATCTCAAAACTCATTTTAGCCTCAAACTTACATTTATTGGAAAGCTCATCCATTTGAAATTTTTTATCCTTATCTAGGTTGCATCAGAATTTGGATACAACAGACTTGTATTAGGTTCTTGCATTTCAAGTATTGCTCGCAATGTTATTTCAGCAACTGTGAAGGTATGCTGTTGAATTTTGTTTGAGTTGAAGACTTGAAGTCCTTGTAAGGCTGTTAATCATGAAGTCTTGTTCATACCATGCCTATTCTGTCATTTGCTCCAGCAAATAATTACTGGCGGTTAATTGTTATGCACTCCACCAAATTGCTTGCGTTTTATAGTAATCCTTACTATCACCCACGTTTCCCTATTTTCATTCCAAACAAAGAGGATTTTCAGTGAGCATTCTTGAATTCGAGGATAAATTACAGGTTTTCATATCTATCTATATGTTTTGACAGGGCCAAGGATATTCCTTACCTGCAGATGTTCAGTATGTTGATGCGAAGTGGGAAATCCCTGTTGTGCTTCCTCTTCGTGATTGTTTTGCCCAAGAGATCAAAATGCTTTGCCGACTTGATGGGTTTGTATTTATATGGCTATGCCTTTTTACAATTTAAATCTTTATTTTTTTTTTAAATTTCTTTTAATTTCATTTTTCTCAAGCTTTTCTAAAAAGCCACATTGTTTTAGGCATATTGTGTTTATATGAGCATATTTTTCCTAAAAAAATTATATATCTCTTACATAATCGATGTGCCTGATCTTTGGCAGGGCAGTCTAAAGACCTCGGTTTTGTCTGCTAGGCCTCCCTCTGGCATTAACAGCTTGGTCTCATCCTTTGTGCAACTTTTGCAGGTATGAGTTGTTATTTTCTCCCCTTTCCTTAATGGACAGATGAGTACATAGGTAGTTTGAGTATAATTCTTTTGGGAAATAACTTATTGTAACTTTGAATTTGAAGTTATATGACACACTTCTCTGCTTCAGGGTTGAAAAGATTTTTTGTTAGCTGTGGTTATGCTGCTCAGCGCTTGCCTTTTTTAGTTTAAACTCTGCTTGGAAAATGCTTTTTATGAAATTTTCAGTAATTCATTATTAGGGTTTGTGATGGAGTAACATGCTTATGCGTGCAACTATACCTTCCTTTTCAGTTGTATTCGAGGTAGAATTTATTTCTTTTTAAACTTAATAAGCAAGTCACTAATAGAAAATAGGTTTGCAGGAAGAAAATCCATCTCGAGAGAGTACTATTGTAAGAACAGCTGGAAAACTCATTCCTTTCCATTTCAACAGGATTCCTGAGATTGTTGATGGTAAAGTTCCTTTGGCGACTCAGACGCCAGAAGAGATACAATCTCAAGTCCAATGAATCTTTTTCCTCAGAATCATTCTGTTATCTCTGCAATAGCCCTCTTGACAAGTCTGATACTGTTGATTTAAGCAATCTTGAGAACTGCAGAAGTAGTGATATTTTTTGTGCTTCCTGCTGTTCAAGTTGTCGCTTTCAGATACTTCCAAGAGACACCACTTCATTGGAGCAATTTTATACACTTTTACCTCAATTAGTGGTTGCACGACCAAAGCAAGTAAACAACAGGAATTTGAGTTTCCTAAGGTGATTATTAGTAGTTTAGCGATGCTGTTAACACAATAGATTAAATTTGAGTTTGGTGATATCTCTGACTAAGGATCTTCTGCACATCTCTTGATTATAAGTAGGGCACATGTAAGAATCTGCATTCGCATTCACTGGTATTTGAAATTGAGGAATTGGAGGAGGGCAAAAGAAATATTGAATACTGGGAATTCTTTCATAATCTTTTTTGTGGTTCCATCTTCCATGGCTTGGCTGATATATCTCAAATAGAGTGGATCATTTTGATTGCCATGACTGATTGTAATCTTTGAGGAAGTCAAGTTTCCAAATTAAATGTACAATGTTAAATCTTGCATATCATACCGAAATTTGCATTCTTTTGTTGTGGTACTGCGTTCCAGGTTCTGGCTTCTTCCCTGAGAAGGGGTTCTGTCACTCGAAGCTGGTGTCAGTTATGCTGCTAGACATCACTTTTGTCTAAAAGACCCATAATGAGCTAAAATTTTCACAAATGATTAAACAGGGCGACTCATTATTTATTTCATGGGCCCGATATAGCTTGCATGATTTCTATTGTGGTTCTCGGCTTGGATCACAATTCACAAGTATATCCTCTTATCGTGCTCTTATCGTGGTTGTGATCATGACACGATAATATTCTTGTTTTCAGGGAACAAATACAAGATTGCTTGCTTTCAGACAGCGAAGATGAAACGTAGGTTCAGATTGTTCGCTTTCTGACAGTGAAGATGAAACGCATTCGAGTAGGTTCAGATTGTTCGCTTTCAGACGGTGAAGATGAAACGCATTCGAAGTTACTCGGGCGTCCCAAAGAGAGGAGCAGAGTTGATTACTGACATTCCCTGCCACCGTCAGATTGCCATAATGATTTTGCTGATCCTCTATGCTCATTATTTTTTTTTCAAGATCTTAATATGTCTTGATGTATATGACTGCTTTTGCATCTTGACCATAAACATACTGTCATCTCAGTTTTTAAATATTGATTATTTTTTGCCCAAGGAAAGAAAAAAGTAACGATTACGTTGTCTATGGCTTCGTTATCCGAAGCCTACTCTCAAAGTGCTTTGTTGGCCACCTCAAAATAAATGCTTTAAAACAGATTATTGCAATCCATATTGAACCAAGGCACAACATTTGAATGTTACTATCTCTTGTACTAATTATATATAATTAATTTACTTTTTTAAATAGATTAAAAAAATTATTTTAAGAGATTTAATTTAATTATAATTAATTAATTTATTTAAATTTTTTAATCTATTTAAAAAAATTAATTAACTTGAAATATTGTAGAGTTTATGCCCAACATTTTGATTTGATCCACCTAAACCAAATCAATAGAAAAAAGATAACGTACCTCAATAGTACCACGGAAGATTATTCCAATGGGAAAAAAGCTTTAAGTTTGAAAAGTAAAATCATTTACAATTTGTGAATATTATTGATGCATTTTTCGTGCGGGTGACAAAAAGAGTAATTGTAAACATCTTATTTAGAACCTTGAATTTGAAATATAGTCTGTTTGGATAGGATTTTAGAAAAAAATTTATGAAAAAAAATAACTTTTAGACAACTTTTAAAAAAAAGTTTTTGAAAAAGAGTTTATAGAAAAAAAAGTAGTTTTGAATAAATTAGTGTTTAGATAGTTATTACCAAAAGGACTTTTATGATTGGTAAATTATCAGTATGAGATAAAAAAAAGTATTCCACTAGTCATCTCCTTCTCTCTTCTCCCTCTCTTACCGACGGACCAGCAACCTTCAAGGAGACCACCAGTGACAGATAACCCACGATGGACGACAGACAACGGTGAAGTAGCGACAAATGACGGTGAAGCAGCAATGAGCGACGGTGAAGCAATGACCTTCAAGGAGACGAGCAGCGACGGACCCACAACGGATAGCGAGAAACGACAGACCCACGATGGACAGCGAGCAGTGACATACCCACGACGATGTTGATCTGCGATAGAAGACCCATGACGACACGACGAGCAGCTACAGATGACCTAGCGACGACAGTGAGCAGTGACGGAGAAGAGGCTACGCAGCAAAGAAGAGATGAGGGAGAAGAGAAAGCGTAAAAAAAATAAGGGTAAACTGGTAATTTGGTAACCTAAAACTATGGTTTACTGTTCTAGAAACTATTTCTAGTCGCTTATCCAAAACTAAGATTTTAAATTATAGTTTAATCTACAAGCTCTTTTTTGACAAATATAACTATTTATTTTAAAATTTATCTAAACCAAGATTTGAGTTTAAAACTCTTTTTAAAATCTTAATTTGAGAGTTTCCAAACAGGCTCATAATAATGCTATATAAGCTTTATTCCGTACATTCCTCTTCCCCAATCTCAAAAAAAGACACACAAATCTACTAAAATCATTTCATGTGAAACAAAATTCACAAACATGTAAAAAGAAACTACGGCATCTTCACATTTAAAACCAAGTGAAGCATTGGTAAGTGTATGTCCAGAAATCAAAAGGTGGCTACTGTAAGGCGATCTGAGAAAATAATTCCTCAAGCTGATTTTCCTTTACTGCCACACCGTATTTCTGAGTAAAAACAGCATTTTTAACAGAATCAATGCTCGCATCATTAGCATCCGCAGCAGATATGGTGAAGTATTCATCCAGGTTGTGCGCTGTTCCATCTGTGCGTGGTTAAAGTTACTCAATGAGCAAAACAAATTAAAGGGACTCTCAACTTATCTAGAAACATACAATTTTTATACCAAATACATAAATTATATTTAACATTATACCATCTTACAATTGGCATTCTTGCATTTCATCCGATATATAGCAGAGTATGATCCAAAGTATCAATCCTCAAGTTCAAAAATCAAGGAGCATAAAATAGAAAAGATTTTAGGAGAACCTCGTTTTCCATGGATTTAAGTCTACCAAATTATAGTCATGAAAGAATATTCATGACTCAATGCAGTTGATTTTGCTTCTAGCAATAATAATCAATTTTTTCACACTTGTCGCCATTCATTACCTTCAGCAACTATGGGTTCACGTGAAGGAGGTTCTGCAATCCATATTCCATCAGGGTCTTTCATGTGTCTTCTATCAGATGCAAAAGAAAGAAGAAATACTGGAGCATGCACAATTCGGAATAACCTGATAACCAGAGAAGCCATTTCATATACTCCCATATTTAGAGGCTAAGAGATTTACTTAGAAGACTAAGGTACAAAAGAATATATGTAAAAAGAAAGTTAATTATTTGTTGTTTTCCCAAGTCCAGCAACATCAAGATGTAACCCATCAGGTTATCCCAGGTTAACTTGGTCATCATTTCCTATAAACAAGGAGAGCTGATAATATGACTAATAATTGCAATATGAACCAGAGGCTACATTTTAATGCACCGTATTACGCTGATAAAGCAGAACATAGTCACAGAAAAACTGATGGTGCATTACCTCTGATAATCGGGAAATAGTTGAAAAGATGGACGAATCGTTTCCAACACATATGAAGCTAGAGGTGAAGGGAATGGAAGACTTGAATCCAAGTCCCACACTAGAGGTGACTCACCTCCCCTTCTTCTCTGGAATATCAATCACAAAGAGGCATGATAAGAAAGTCCTTTTGATCACCAAATCTAGATATTAACATTTGTACTGCTACTAAAACTAAGTGAACAGGTTTTGCCAACTCATTCACAGTAAAAGTATTTAGCTATACCTGAATACAAATGACATGATAATCCCAGAGAACAATCCCATCTGCTCTTTTGCTAGCTTTTTGATGCCATAGTGCGATCTAGAGAGTTAAAAAACAAATACTAATGAAAAGCAAATTGCATTATAAAAAGCAACCCCAACAAGTTAAACACACTGAGCAATGTATAAAAAGGACAGTGTAGAATAGTTACACATGTTCTCAGTACTCTGCCTCCATGTCATCACGACAGTAACAGCAAATGTGAAAAAGATAAGCACTAGATACATTATAAATAGCAAATTTTGACAGTTCCTAATTCACGGGCAAGAACAGTACCACTCTCTCTCACTGTCATTCGCACCTTGCGTGTGTGTGAGTGTGAATATGTTTTAAACCATCATCATCAATAAAGTACCAATGACGTCAAGAATAAAAATTGGCATATCAGAAGAACTAAACTCTAGTCCTAAAATTGTGCCATTCAGATAAGGTCAACTTTTTGCCCAAAAAAAAGGTCAACAAACAACTCTACCATGAGAAGGTGAAATGTTGCATTAAAAAAAAAAAAAGCATGCCTGTTTCTTTTCATTGGAAACGAAAACAACAAAAAGATCAGATCCGTCGGCATCTGCTATTCCATCAGCGCATAACTTCTTGCAAAGCAAATATACATTCTCCTCACTACAAATAAACAGGGAAGGAAAATCATATATTGATACAGTTGCTTAACAAAAGCAGATAAGAGTGAAACTACCACATCTGAAGACGTTGAGATAGTGATAAAACGCAAAAGCCGGATCCGAATCATTGTTTAACACCAAAAATAAAAACCTAAAAAAGAATAAATTTGTAAAATGAATTCGGTTTCTGTAAATATTGATATGAAAAACTTTGCTTTCATCAACATAAATAACGTTAGATTTCAAATAATCAGTAATTGCCACGGAAAAAAACTTTGCATGATCAAAATCCTAGGCAGAAAACCCTAGAATAATCACATACTGAAGAGAGAGGTTCACCAATAATAAGGAGTGTGATGGAAGTGAGAAACATCCAAATTGCTTTGTTCCATTGCAGAGTTTGTCACTCTGTGTTCAGTAGCCTTTCCGCTTCAACTAACAACTAGCTCCCTCTCAGTAACAGAGTTCTAACGGTATTATTACGGTCTCCGTTTGCCTGTCTCGTAGTTTTGCGGCTTGGATTTTTTTTCATATCTGTGGCCTTCGTTATATATTGGACCAACTGGGCTGAGAAGAAAAACTTAAAACCGGCCCATGTGGAATCAAAATTCATGGATCAAAACGCAGCGTTTAACGATTTGCCAGCACCCTGTGCGTATCTCAATTCGTTCCCGAATTGGACTGCCCAAGGAACCCTGTTGACCCTCGTGGAAGCGTGAGGATGGAAGAACGGCAAGGATCAAGCACAGTTCTCACGCTGCAGAAGTAATTTAGGGCACGGAAGGAGAATATTTGGCGTCTTTTATGATAAGCTCTGGTGGTATTTCTGTGCTATTTTACATTCTCGGTAGGTTTCATTCTTTAGCAACTCTACTGATTTGATGTTTTTTTTTTTATACTTGACTTCCTTTTTTCTTGGTTTGGTGTAGTGTTTGATTTTCTCTGTTCTACTCTGAATTGAGCTAAAATTGGTTGGATTTTTAATGTATTAATAGTAAGTTTTTAAATTTGGTAGCGAATAATCCAAAGATTTTGCGGCCAGCATTAAGTCACTATGTTGAAGGGCAAACGTAGTTGAATCTCCCTCTAGTGAAAATTCAATGTATGAAAGGTAGGGTTATGAATCGAATTCTAAACTAAATAAAATTTACCCTTTTGAAAGTTACTTGCTTAGACTACATGATTATTGAATTCTAAACTTTTAAATGGTTGTTTGTCTTACAGGAAATGGCTAACCACGCTGATTCACTTATTCCATTAGACATTAACACCAATGAATGTGAAGTTGATGTGACATATCATTCACCAAAGGAACGTGGCCCTGAAATCCGTCATTCAGATGAAAATGATGTTGTTCCTACGCCACAAAACGGTATGATATTTGGTTCAGAGGATGAGGTCAGATCATATTATACAAAATATGCCAACCAAGTAGGTTTTGGCGTCATGACAAGAACCTCAAGGAAGGGAGCTGATGGCAAGATTGGATATTTTATACTTGCATGTTCTAGAGAAGGATTTAGAAGAAACAGTAGAAGAAATCCCATCAGAAGCGTTCCATCAAGAAAACAGAAGTGTGAAGCCAGGATCAACGTTTCTTTATGTAAAGATGGATTTTACCGGATTCAAACAGTTACACTTAATCACAATCATGAACTAAGTCCAGGTCAGGCCAAGCTTAATGTTGATATTGACATGCGAGCTAAAAGGAAACTAGACCCAGAAGATCAAACTGAGGAGCAGATGAACAAGAGTCTCCGGTCTTTAGTGGTTGGAAATGGGGTTTATGACAATGTTACATTGTGTCCAAATGATTGTGGAAACTACATTTGGACAGGAGGCCGGTTGATTGGTGTGGATGGAGATGGTAATGCTCTTTATAAGTATTTCATGCGCATGCAAGAACAAGATTGCAATTTCTTCTATGTGATTGATTTAGATGATTATTTATGTGTGAGGAATGTTTTTTGGGCTGATGCTAGGAGTAGAGCTGCATTCAAATCATTTGGTGATGTGGTGACATTGGATACAACATATGTCTCTAACCAATACAAATTACCTCTCGCATCTTTTATTGGAGTGAACCATCATGGGCAATCTATTCTTTTTGGTTGTGGGTTGATATCATGCAGGGACACAAAGTCGTTTGTTTGGTTGTTTCAATCATGGTTACATTGCATGTATGGTGTTTCACCAAAAGGCATCATAACAGATGAATGCGAGGCCTTGCAAAATGCGACTAAAATCGTATTCCCCTTTGCTCGACACCGTTGGTGTTTATGGCAGATAATGAAAAAATTTCCTGAAAAGTTAGGTCAACGTGCTGACTACAAGCTGATATGTTGTCGTTTAAAAACTGCTATATATGATACACTTACTCCCAATGAATTTGAGATGAATTGGAAAACAACCGTAAAGGAATTTGGTCTAGAGGACAATGAATGGTTGAATGAGTTGTACCTTGAGCGACATCGATGGGTGCCTACCTTTGTAAAGAGTGAGTTTTGGGCTGGAATGTCTACTATTGGATACGATGAAATCATGCATCCTTTTTTTGATGGATTTGTTGGTTGCCAAACTACGTTAAAACAATTTCTTGATGTATATGATAATGCATTGCAAGCCCGGGCAGAGAAAGAGTTTGAAGCTGATTTCCGTTCATTTTGCATTACTCTTTCTTGTGCCACTAAGTCTCCATTTGAGCGGCAGTTTCAGACTGCTTACACTCATGCAAAGTTTTTGGAGGTTCAGCGAGAGTTTGTTGGAAAGGCTGATTGTAACATGGTGGTTGTTCGTGATGAAGGTTCTGTTTGTCGTTACAATGTTATTGAAGATGTGATAATAGAAGGTAAACCTAAAGAAGTTTGGTTTGGAGTTATATTTGACAGGGTAAACTGTGATGTAAAGTGCGCTTGCCACATGTTTGAGTTCAGAGGAATAATTTGTAGGCACTCACTTGCTATACTGTCACAAGAGCGAGTTAAAGAGATTCCATGTAAGTATGTTTTGGATAGATGGAGAACAAATCTAAAGAGGAGACATGTATATGTTAAGACCAGTTACACTGTTAAACAACTCAAACCTCGAATGGAAAGATTTGATTTGTTATGCAAGCAATTTGACTCTGTTGCCGAAGTTGCTGCTGAATTTGAGGAAACAAGTGCTTTTGTAAGTAATACCCTTTGTGACTTGAAGGAGAAACTGGAAGCATGGGCAAGCCATATGAGAAACTCATCTGGGGCGGCAGCACCAATAAGCTGTGCAATTAACGGTTCTTCTTGAAATACAAGTAAGAACACACTCTCATTTTATCAGTTGTATGCAACTAGGAATATTTCTTTCACAGGCATAGTATCAAGGACAAATGTAAATGCAAGGAAAATTGAGCTTCAGCAAATATAGAATTTGTGTTGTGTGCAGCCTCCAAAAAAAAGTTCACTATATGATGTAATTATAGACGCCAATGAGCTTCCTTCCTGAAAGCCCAACAGGAAAATTTTTTATACTATGCAACATTCGCGAGTAAATATATTGCTTACAAGTTACAGGTATTAATATAGAATTTCTCCTTCCATTCTAAGTAAGTATAAGACTTAGTTTATACTATAAATTGTATTATAAACTAAGTTTTATATTTAGAACCGGAAAAATATATGGATATATAGAATTTATTTCCTTTTATTTAACGAAGATATACTACCTCCAGTCTTAATTATAAGATCTAATTGATTTTTTTTATATAGATTTAAGAAGTTAAATAAATCAATTAATTATAATAAAATTTAATTTTTTAAGATAAATTTATATTATATAATCTTCAATCTACCTAAACTAATCAAGTAGCTCTTATATTAGTTATAATTAATTGATTTATTTAACTTTTTAAATTTATCTAAAAAAATAATTAGATTTTATAATTAGAATTTAAAGGAGTATTATTTAAGGGGTTTATACTACTATCACTACTAGTACTCATTTATACTACTCCTACCTTTATTGTTAATTTAGTTGGGATTTATACTACCAAACAAGTTGTAGTATAAGAAGTTTAACAGTCACAGATAATAGGACTATTTTTCCAAAATCTGTGTAATAACTTACAGATATAAATTTATATGAAAATTTCACTCCTCATAAATAGATCAAAATCACGTAAGTCAAAACATGAAGTGGATTACCTTTAAATATAAATTTAAATATTTAAAAATTAAGATATTTTTTTAAATATCCGATTAGAGATAATCAAGAGCCATCTTGCGAGGAAAACGTGCCAACTTCGTTGTCATGACGCAAAAACGGTGTCCGGCCATCACTTATTTACAAGATTGATTTGTTTTGTCTGTTCTTTGAAAATTTTTATATTTAATTACGATATTACAGGATAACGATATAAAAACGGATATTATTGTTAACATGGGAATAATCACTTTTCACTTTTCACTGCTTGTTGATAAACCAATTTTACAAAGTCAATTGAGTCAAGTTTTTTTAAAATCATAAATAAGTTTACGTGCGGTTAATGTGAATTTTAAATTATAAATATAAAACACGCTTCATGGATCCAATCAGAAAACAGAAAATATAAAAAGAAAAAAAAAAAGAATCTTTATAGAAATGGCGTTGGGGGCGGTCGCGCCGACTGGAAAAAAAACGCCGTTGTTGGTTATAAAGTCCTGTGTTTCCCTTTGTCCGTTTCCCCAACCGAAAAACCACCGCCCTAACCGTCCAATACAAGCCTTATTATGTATTTGCCATTCTCCTTCTACTTGGACTGCTTTTGCCACACAAGATCAAATACTAAATTTCATGAGAGCAGACCATTTTTTATGTTTTAGAATAAAAATACAAACAAACAATTATACCTTTTCATGATAATAATAATAATAATAAAAGAAAGAGATAAGTTAAAAAGAAATCAAAGGAGTGCCAAACGTCTCTTGGTTCCATCTTCCATGTAGAGCTGCAGGTGAAGGGAGTGAAACTCTTCAAAGCTCTCAAGAATCTAAACGATGGAAAAATTAAGCCTTGGAAGCGACAATATAGTAATCTACCAGCAACACTTGAATTATTGTTTTTCGGCCAATTAATTAGTTGGGCCTGCACGTATACATTAACAATATTTTAGTGTCGTTTTGAAGTTTGAACGTAAGTGATAGCGACCAATCAGTTTTATGATGGTTTGTGACTCTATCAAGGGTAGATATGGCCGTATGAGCTGGCTTTCCTGATACTCTTATCACTTCAAAATTTAATCCTAATCTATTCATAATTTCTGGTCCTACCCAATGAATTTTCCTTTATACGCCGATCCATAAATACATGTCTTAATAAAGCCTTCCTTGTTTCACTATTTTTAATCTTTTTTTTATAAACTAACCAGTATCCTTTAATTGATAGGTTAGAAATTAATTTTCTCAAAACATATAGATCATTGAAGTGAATTTCACATTCCCCAATAATTTTTTTCTATGCACATGGCCTAATTTAAATCCATAATATCATATTTAAAAGATTTAGTTATCTATATATACTAAATTTTATTAGTTTTATTATTTTTAATCATTTTGCCATATTTACCCTTTCATCCCGATCAGGGTGGCCCACTTAAAATCTCTCTCTGCCTCCTTCCCCACCTCTCTTTCCATTATATATATGATTTAATAATAAAGATATTAATAATTAATTTACAGAGTGGAGTTGGCATTCATGATGATGTTGATCTTGGCACGATGTGAGAGATATCCAGACCAGAGGCTGCCGGATTCACATACTAAAAGCAAAATGCAAGGTCCCTTTAATTTTTAGAAGCCTGCTCTCATTGATTTTTGAATTACCTAATTATTATGCAACATGGTTAAGTAGTGTTTAAAGTTTAAACATTGGGAATATAACATGACCAAATCAATGAAACTACTACTATTTGTGGCGTGCAAGTAAGGAAATTAAAAAAAAAACATGAGAAATAAGAAACCCCTCACCTGCAATCCCAATCTCTCTTTCTCTCTCTCTCTAAGCAAGGGAAATCTCTCTCTTTAAGCTCAAGTGACTTCTTATAAAGTCTGCTTCTTTAAGCACCCCTGTGCCTCTAATGCGTTCCGGATTAGTGATCTCCATTGGCTCACTTATTAACAGATTTTGATCGCTTGAAGTTATAAGAATGTGAAATGTGCGAGCGTGCATGCGTGTCTTCAATTCCACGGCTACGGAATCAAGCCATATAGAGAAAATCTAAATATACCAGTCACATCAGCCAACAACAACTTCATACAAGCCAAGGGATATGCAATGTTTACAAGTCCACATCTACTTCACATGCGTAATCGGCAAGTTACCGGCCGCGCGCTACAAATATCAATTTCTCCAAACACATTATCATTTCTCGTACCAGTCTCTCTAGCATAAGAATTTGATTCGTGTGTGTTGATGTGGTCCTTCACAATTAAAGTCATAATATAAAATATTTTTTAAAATAATAAAGAGCAAGGGAAGCCATGAATCATATCTACTACTCTCCATATGATATATTTAACTAATTTAATTATATTAAAAAAATTAATTAAATTAGTTAATATAATATGTTATTTCTAAAACATTATAGTCATATTCCTTAACTCCATTACTCTCTCTCTTATATAGTTATTATTGAGGAGATTAATAAGGGTAATTTTAAAAAAGATTGATAAATGTAGAAAATAAATGTTATATTTAGAACTAATATTAACTCTCCAATTAGATGTTATATTAAAGACAGGAGGAGTATTGTAAAACAATGCACCAATACAATTTTTTTATGATGAATTTGAACGGTATGTATTTACTATTTTTATTTTCAAATGTTATTGGGTACCAATCTTAGTGTTAAAATATGAATGATTCCTCTGCTACAAATTAACACTGTATATATTGTATTTTCATGTGCAATTAGGAATATTCCTGTATCACTGTATGGGATTTAGATGAAAGAAAAGTCTGAAACTCCGGTTCTGCTCTGGGTACTTGCCCAATGGCACGTAGCTTTGTTCTCAAATTTGTTGCATTTTAGATTATTAGTAAACAAATGAATTGTTAAAGAGATGCTTCGGAGGAAGATTTTGAATTTGACGCAGCGCAGGAAACGAGTCAAATAAGGATTGAAGTACTTTATGCAATGAACTTTAGTTTTGATGTACTCCTTTTAACTCAAAAAGACCTCCTACGTTCTTTGTATTCCTTGACTCCTTTTTCATTTCTGCGGACGCATCTTTTCCCAACTTCATGGTAGACCCCTCCTTTCCTCTTTTCTCTCTCTTAATTACATTCATGCCACCTACAGAATTAAGCTTGGTATCTCCACACAATCGAAATGTAAGCTGAAAGGGCAGGTATTGAATGATCCAAAACACTCCAGGTAAGCTTTAAGTTTTGAAGTTGGTGTTATTTATATGAATTCCTGGTATTATATCATCTTGAAGGATAGCTCTGCCATTATGAAACATTACTGATGCGTTCTACTTCACCTGCTCTGCTTAATAACCCCACTTACTCATTCTGTGCAAAATTATATTGTGAACGACTCAATTCTCAATTCCCAAATTGGTGTAAATTCATCAAAATGTCAAAAACAAAGGAATGAGAGAAGGAAGAGGATGGAGTTACGTTGGCTGTGGATTGGACCACCTTGTGTTTTTCGGCAATGACATGTCTTAATCTGTAAATGAGATGGCCAAATCTCAATCTTTGCCTTCCCAATGCCACTTGACATTGCGAACTCGTTTTTTAACTCTCTTTCTTCCCCAATGAATTCTACGTAATTCAACAATATTCGCCTGGTTTAAAAAATATAATTCAGAATCATAAGTTTCAAAAGGGTATAAACACTTAAACTAGAAAAAAGAATTTATTGCAAAACCTATAGGCATTAATCTTATCACTCGCTTAATTTTCTCTTAATTCATAAATTTAATTAATGATTTTTCATCTTTTAACATGTGAAATTTATAATTCGTAAAAAAGATGGGGGAAGGGGAAAATTTATCCAATATTGTTGTTATCCATCCAAGCCATGATATCGCTGATGCGAATGTAAACGGATGTTTGCCTTAAAGGCATTGTTTGGTTTTCAGGTTTTTAGAAGGAATAATAGAGGAGAGGAGATATAAGTGTGTTTGGTTAAAAAAATAGAGAAAAAAAAAGGGTGGTAAATTTTTTTATCTTTATATACTCACCTCCCTTCCAAAAGTAGAAATTTTTAGAGGGGAGAAATTTTTTTCACCTAATCTTAATAAAATTATTTATTATATTCTTTTAATATTTTAATTCTACTCTCGTTAGTTGAAAGTTAATTTTTTTTTCATTGTCCTCACGTATGATTTTTGCTTTCATTGTTAAGCCTAAGCATGATAAATAATTTATATATTATATTAATATATATAATAATTATAAAAGTAATGAGAGATATAGATTTTTTAATTTTTTTTAATTTTATCATGAGATAAAATAATTTTAAAATTTATAAATTAAAAAATAATAATTTTGATATAAATATTATAAATAAAAAATAAATATTTAAATAAAGAGATAAGACTATATTTATTAACTTTTAATTAACTCTCATCTTATTTTTTTTTAAACTAAATAAAAAATATTATTTATCCCTCCTACGTTCACACCTATATCCTTCTTTACTTTCCTTTAAATTCATTCAACCTACCTTCCCTCCCTGAACCAAACAAAGCCTAAATAACGATTTCGTTTGGCCAAACATGCTCCAATCTCGTGGCTTGAGGATTACCAATCCTTCGTAGCTTCCTTTTCTCTTTCATCACTCTTTCGTTGTCATAATTCATTCATACTGCTTCTCTTTTTCTTCTCTGCAACTCTCCCTACTTCCCTCTCTCCCCCCAAACTATCTGAATTACAAATCTCAAAAGGCTAAAAAGTTGGAGAGAGAAGACTCGCACAGCACAGCCACAGGCACAGCAATAATTCACTTTTCTTTCCAAGTATTTTCTTCTCTCTCTCTGCTTTTGCCAGCTCTACAAGCTTGTCCTTCGCCTTACCCATTTTCTCCCCATCTCTCTTGTATTCCTTCAATACTATCCCCCATCAACACACTCACAGCGATAGATCTCAGGTATGTCAATTCTCTCTATTCCCTATATTCCGTTACCTTGGTCTATTCTCAATACTATTGCGATCGGCGATCTTCGGCTGCTCATAATCGTTATCTGATTCTATCCCGATCATGTTTCTAATTCATTACCACACTTTTGATCTGGTGCCAGATGATATTGTGGTAACGGTAACGAGCTTGTGTGGCTTTTAATTTTCCTCGATCACTTGGTGTGAATTTTGATTATTGTGTCCCGCTTATTCGGATTTAATTCAGTTATCAGCTTTCTGATAATCTCTTATTCTTCCTATCGTTTGCTTATTTGTCGTGAGATCTCTTGCCTGTATTCACTTGTCCTGATTTGAATATTTGTATCATCTTCGATCATTTGGCATATTTCCTATTGGCTTTTAAATGAGACGGAGGTGACTAAACGAACATTAAACAAAAGGGCTCGCTGATCTTGCCATTCACGTCTGTGGCAACATGTCAAGTTGATCTCCTAGTATTAGGCTAAAATGCTGCGTTTATTTCTTCTTATATGTAATTTTTGGCTCAGATCGTATTAGTGCTTAAAAATCCATAGGTCTTGTCTATTAATTTAGAGTTATCATTCAGTGCATTGCCATAAGCTGTTGCGTTCTTAGAGAGCTTCTCAGGTATTAGAATACTGTATATTGATTCTCAGATAGCAGAATACTGAAATAATTTGAAACTCCGGAACGTTTTACCCATATGGCTATATGATGACTTGGATTTGGGAGATGTTATACGCCATAGCAAGCAGGGGATGCCAGTTATTTTCAAGCTGTGAATTTCACTTAGTATTGTTACTTTCAAAAGTAGCATCCGCTTAGAGAATTAGGTACCATGAAATGTGACATATATGAGTTATCTGTCTGCTGATATGGAATTTGTTGGCATAGACTTCTTCACTGAGGTAAACTACCGCTGAGACCATCATCCTGACGTTAAAGGGTCATTGGTTTGACAGCCAGTCAAGTAGCTTCATTGAAGACGTCCTTTTCTGCTGTTAAACACTTCATAGTTATTCTTTCTAAGCTTGCTAAGTTATTCAGCAGTAAAGAAGTGTATAATCTAGTTCTATCCAAGTTGACAAGTTGGTTTGATCATATAAGCAGACAATACATTATGCTCTGCTGGAATTCAGGACTGGCTAAGTTGCCGAGCTTTACATGCTCTTTGCTTTCCATCTTAATTAGCCAGGTTTAGCATAGCTTTGATAAATATCAGCATAAAAAATTCCAAACAATAATACCCAGCATGTTAAGCGAAACTAATTAAACTGTGAATATTCTCATAAATATTTTGTCATTAATGATCAGTGGTTGAAAAAAATGTACAGAGGACGGAAAAAAGAAAATAAGCCATACTTAAGACAAGAATGGAAACTTGGACACTAAAACAAGACAAATAATGGGATGATCTAATCCTTAAGTGTTATCCTTTCTTGGTCCTAGTTCGCGTGTGCCCTGCATCACCACCTTAATCATGATAACAAAGACATAGAAATTTACTTTAGTTTTGAGATATATTGTGAAGTCTTATTGTTTCTGCTATTCGTTGTTCTTGTGAGCTTAATTATGAAAGCCGTTTGCTTGATGTGGCCTTACAGAGCTTGCACAATTACTTTAACCGCTAATTATATGTGTTTTTCCCATTGTTGTAGATTCTTCTTCTTGTTTTTTTTGTCTTAATTATGTTTTTTCTTGTGCAGTGAATTTTGGGAATTTGCATAGTGTGCTTTCTGAAAGGACATTATTTTAGAAGGAATTTTCAGCCATGTCTAGCTCTATGAAGGTTTTGGATCCTGCATTCCAGGCAGTGGGTCAGAAAGTGTATCCTTAATACATTGGTTAACTATATAATAACAAGTGGAGGCTTGTATTTTTCTTCTTTTTAAAATCATTTCCACGGGAATATTTTTCAGTCATTAATGCAAAAATTTTACTGCCATTCGAATGCTAAACAATATGTAAGTGATCTTTTGCTATAAAAAATGGAAGTTATATTGTTGAATTACCATATTCTTTGAGAGGTTTCAGACTTGACTTGTTATAGAGGGACTGAAATATGGAGGATTGAGAATTTCCAGCCAGTACCGTTGCCTAAATCTGATCATGGAAAGTTCTACATGGGAGATTCGTACATTATTTTGCAGGTGCGAGCTATGGCAATTTTCCTCTCATTCATTTATACATTTACTCACTGTATTGTGAAATTGGAGACTTAATGGTCTGAGAACAGGTATTCTATATATACCATCATAATGTCCCTAATTTTCTTTAAATCTCCCGATAGACAATATAGAGACAACAATTATATTATGGTTCTTTATCAAAGCATGCTCACATCAAAATAGATAAAGGAAATTTCTAATGGTTTCTAAAATAATACAAATTTTAACTTTTAATTCGAAGGAACATCTTGCATGATATATAAGTATAATACATTTCCTACTCTGATGACAAGATAGATTAAAGCCTATGACATAATTCCTACTATGGCAAGATAGGCCATAGATCTCTGTTTAGGGATGCTCATTCTCAGTATATTTACAGACAACACAAGGCAAAGGAGGCGCTTATTTCTATGATATACACTTCTGGCTTGGAAAGGATACCAGTCAGGTAAGCTTTGACCCCACCTTTCCTCATTGTCAACCCTGGCTCTTTCTTTCTTCATTTTGCATTGGACCTGACCTTCCTTTCATGAAGAGTCAATGAGAGGGGTCTAAAACAGTTTAATCCTTGGAAAGTTGCATTTAACACAAAGGTTATCACTTTTATGAATTCTTTTAAAGGAGAATTCAGATGAGCTGAATACTAAGTTTTTATCTTCAGAGGGTCTAGGGTTAAATGGTTCACATTCCTGTCTGGAAATTCTTGAACCACTATATTTTGACAAAAGATTAAATTTTTCTTGACATTGTGATCTTTCTTGTAGGATGAGGCAGGGGCAGCTGCCATCAAAGCCGTTGAACTTGATGCAGCTCTTGGAGGACGTGCAGTGCAGCATAGGGAAGTCCAAGGCCATGAATCTGACAAATTTTTGTCATACTTTAAACCATGTATAATACCACTAGAGGGAGGTGTTGCATCTGGGTTTAAAAAACCTGAGGAAGAAGTGTTTGAAACACGCTTGTACATATGCAAAGGAAAACGAGTTGTCAGAATGAAACAGGCATAGAATTCTTTAGACTCGAACTTCATAGATTTGGTTAACATTCATATGACTGAGTGTGAATTAGCAATTTTATTGTGCAGGTCCCTTTTGCTCGGTCTTCTCTGAATCATGATGATGTATTTATCCTTGACACTCAGAACAAGATTTATCAATTCAATGGGGCGAATTCAAATATTCAGGAAAGAGCCAAGGCTTTGGAAGTAACCCAGTTTTTAAAGGAAAAATATCATGAAGGGAAATGTGAAGTTGCAATTGTTGGTAATGACATCTGTTTTCCCCAATACTTGTTGACTAAGTAATTGTATGATTCTTCATTCCTCTTCTTTGGAAGCTTATTCTTTACATTTTCTTCTGATTGTGTGCTTTTAACTGCATTGCAGATGATGGAAAGTTGGACACTGAGTCAGATTCAGGTGAATTTTGGGTCCTCTTTGGTGGTTTTGCTCCCATTGGGAAGAAGGTCATTGGCGAGGATGATATTATTCCAGAGACTACTCCTGCTCAGCTTTATTGGTGCGATGTTTTCCTCCTCCTTTCTTTCTTCACCACAGAACTCCTGTTTCAAAAGGATCGTATAGTAAATAATGGACGCAGGCAGCTATTTTGTGTGTATGTGTCTGTACTAAGGATATCCCCAGCTGATAGCCAAGGACTAATCCCTTGTGAGGTGTAGAGATAACAGAAGTGGATCTTGCCTTTCCCAATCCCAACAAGAACTTTTTCAATACATGGCCAGGGATTGAACCCCATGGCAGCTATTTTAACCCAAATCAATTCATGTCATTAATTAAAGTCGGGGAATTTATTCTGGACTACCATATGACGCTTATTATTTCTGCAAGTACCCAATGATTTGATACTTCAAATCAGATCAAAGATAAAGGAATTAAAACATGATAAATTAATTTATCATATAGAAAGATATACAGCTAGCTCTCTCTGAGGCAACACTGCCTCCTCTTGGGATTTCCAGATGGGGGTTCGTATTGTGTAAGGGTGTAAAACTTTGTGACCTCCCTTTGATTTTTCTCTTTCCACTTCTGTCTTAATCCTGAAATTAGCCGATAAGCAATGCTTGCCAGTTAGTTAAAGTCATGTAAACAAATCATGTAGTTCTTACATGACTGTCAGCTGATAGGTTTCTTTCTTTTGTGGAATTTGTGGCATCAGCAAAAGGTAGGACGGGCTGTATGCACTTGGTGCCATAGTTTATCTCTCCGTTGTTATGTGAGACAGGCTGAGACTTAGATGGAGCCCATTATTATTTCTTTTCTTGTCTTATTTTATGCATCTGAAACAATTTGTGTCATTTATTGAACATATCACCTTACAACTCTAAGCTTTTGTTTCTCAGTCTTTACCTGAATACTGGTGCCTGTATGGAGTGATTTAAAGTCTATGCTTTGTGTGCCCTCTGGAGAATCTACGAAGAAGCGTTGGTTGGCTTATGGCAATGTTTCATGTTGATGATTAACATAGTTCAACTTGTCCTTGCAGTATTGCTGATGTTGAGGTCAAACCAGTTGAAGCTGAACTGTCTAAATCACTGTTGGAGAATAACAAATGCTATTTACTGGACTGTGGTGCGGAGGTGTTTGTCTGGGTTGGCCGGGTAACACAAGTTGAAGAACGAAAAGCAGCATGCCAGGCTGCTGAGGTAGTGACATAGTAACATCTATAGCATCACCTGTTAGTTAAAAGTGAATTCCGTTAACTATGGGAATATCGCCAGGAGTTCGTTGCAAGTCAAAATAGGCCGAAAGCAACCCGGATAACCAGAATTATTCAAGGTTATGAGCCACATGCTTTTAAGTCCAACTTTGATTCTTGGCCATCAGGATCCGCTGCTACTGGTGCTGAGGAAGGGAGAGGAAAAGTTGCTGGTAGATTGCCCCATCATTTCACTTGTAATTTGTATAAGCAATAACGTATAACTTTCCATACTAAGTAGGGATTTCACGTACTGCTAGCTTTGCTGAAGCAACAAGGCATGGGTGTCAAGGGGATGACAAAAAGTACACCAGTCAATGAAGAAATTCCACCTCTGCTTGAAGGAGGTGGAAAGATGGAGGCGAGCTTATATTCTTATTGCATAGTTTCTTTAGCTTAACTGAATTGATACCTTTAAACATGTGATATTCCTTGAATTCTCCAGGTATGGCTAATCAATGGAAGTGCCAAGAATCCATTGCTCAAGGAGGATATTGGGAAATTTTACAGTGGAGATTGTTACATAGTATTGTACACTTACCACTCTGGTGAGAGGAAGGAAGACTACTTCTTGTGTTGTTGGTTTGGTAAAGATAGCATTGAGGTGATTTCTTTCATTCCCATTCAATCCAACATAATTCAAATTATAATGTTATTTCTTACTAAACTTTGGTTGGTTCCTAATCCGGATTTGTGATTGAAAATGTTTCTGTAATCCTACCCTCTTTAATTGGAGGCAATATATCTTAAACAGAGTTATTCTAATTACTTTCTGTATCACTGTATATAATGTGTATTGTTGATTGTGTTTGATCTCTTTGGTAACATATCATATCAGAATCCTCATGAGTCTTCGTATTAATTTTCTAACAATCCAAAAGAAGAAAGCTAGACCATTTACCAAGTCTACATTGAACAACATAATTAGAGATGTTTGCAATAATTGCCCCCGTGAAGCTATTATCCACAGTTTTAACGAGACAAGAAGTTATCTAAGGATTGTCCTTGAATTTTATTAATTTATGTTACTCTCATTTGGTTGGCAGAAATTTGAGAATGTATGCCTTTATAGAAGTTGACTTGTCTTTATTCCTGATACAGGAAGACCAAAGGATGGCTACTCGATTGGCCAATACTATGTCCAACTCACTAAAGGGTAGACCTGTTCAGGTTTGTAATCTTAATATAAAATTGGACAATACATTGGAAATTGTTTGTGACTGAAATACTATCTTGCAGGGCTGCATATTTGAAGGTAAAGAGCCACCACAATTCGTTGCTCTCTTTCAGCCTATGGTGGTCCTTAAGGTATTACGTTTCTAAGTGTAATAGTATATTGTGTCCTTTGTAACATATGTAATCTAAAACTTGTGACTCTAATGATTTTGATTGATGTCTATCTATTTTAGGGAGGCTTGAGTTCTGGTTACAAAAAGTTAATAGCAGAGAAAGGTTTGCCAGATGAGACTTACACAGCAGAAAGTATTGCACTTATTCGAATTTCTGGAACTTCAATTCATAATAATAAAGCAGTGCAAATCGATGCAGTATGTCTCCATTGAATTCTTTGTTATATCACATCATATTGGAAGTTCTAGGAGCTTCTTCTTTCATGCTAGTCAATTTTTGCTTCATTATATCATCTGTGCTATTCTTTTTCAGGTAGGAACATCGTTAAATTCTACTGAGTGTTTCCTGCTGCAATCTGGCTCATCACTTTTCACTTGGCATGGAAGTCAATGTTCTTTTGAACAGCAGCAGCTGGCAGCTAAAATTGCTGAGTTTTTGAAGGTACATTGTTTGACTGGAATTTTTGGGATTTCTACGAAATAGCTCAAGTAATAACATAACCCAATTATCTCAAACTCTTGGAGTTCATATATGTATTGAAAAATAAATATGGACCCTAAAAAAAGTACTTTGTGATGTATTAACCGTTAGAATATGTGCCTTTGAAAATGTTTTTCATATCTTTACTGTACACTACTACACTTTTTTATTAGGTGATGAGTGGTCAATCACATTTCACATTGACATACCTGACTATAGCACTTCTGGTTATACCCTAAGCGCATCACACATCTATGAACTACATTATTTCATTAGGGAACTCAAAAGGTTGTTCTAACTTTGTGAGAAATGTGCTACTTGTCATTGTTCAGCCAGGAGTTGCGATAAAACATGCTAAGGAAGGGACAGAAAGTTCAGCCTTTTGGTTTGCACTTGGAGGCAAACAGAGCTTCACCAGCAAAAAAGCCACCAATGAAACTGTTAGAGATCCACATTTGTTCACATTTTCATTAAGCAAAGGTATTTTTTTGGGTATATTGTAATGGTGCTTCCCCAACATAATGTTTTATGTAATAGTAGCAAGTTTATATACTGATATATGTTTTATTAGAGTTATGGTTGAGACAGTTTGAATGTTCTAACCAATGTTGGTTTGTTTTCTTCTTTGGCCATGTGGATTCACCAGGAAAGTTTCAGGTGAGTTTGTTGCTGAAACCTCATTATGCCAATTTTCACCTTTGAGTTAGGAAATTTGATGACTGCAACTTTCGTTCTCTATGTTTTTAAATTCAATTTTGATTATTTCTTCTGCAGGCAGAAGAAGTTTACAACTTTTCCCAAGATGATCTGTTGACAGAGGATATCCTCATACTTGACACATATGCGGAAGTATTTGTTTGGGTTGGTCAGTCTGTGGATTCAAAAGAAAAACAAAATGCTTTTGAAATTGGACAGGTAAAAATTTTAAAGACTTCTAGATTTCTATTTCTCATACTTATGTTGCATGATGCAGATTATTGATTATAGATTTTTCTATTTTTTCTACAGAAATATATAGATAGGGCCGCAGCTCTAGAGGGACTCTCCCCTCATGTACCGCTGTATAAAGTTACAGAAGGCAACGAACCTTGCTTTTTCACAACATACTTTTCATGGGATCACTCAAAAGCTACTGTATGTTTTTAAACTTCAGGATTCCCCTTTTATCATTTGTCTTTGATATTTTTTATTCATCATTATCACTCATCACGATTTTTGGCATGTCTAAATTGGTAGAGAAAAGGACATGCTTGCTAGCAATATTTGCAAAAGAAAAAAAAAACTCATAGTCTTGCCATGAAACACAAGGTTCGCAATATATTAAGAAATAATTTTACAGAAGAGAGAACTACTAGTAAAAGTATCAAGGAATAAAAAATGCTCTGTCAATGAGTAGTGTGTACACATTGCTGTAATTAAATTTGGGCTGTCCAAATCTAATCTAGATGGTCTAGATTTAAAATGTTTATTTTGTAATTTTTTAGATGATAAAGTTAATTTTTTAAAAAGTAGCAGTTTGGAGATTATTTTTATTATAGTTAAAAAAATATTGAAGACGTAATAATGTAATAAAATTATATCTTGACTGCCAAATTTAATCTAAACGGTATATTTATGATAAGCACCCCATGCTTTTAATTCTTGATAAGCATGGGATGCAATTGACAATCAACCTACTTAAATATCTTATAAAGTATCTCAAACTACTCAATGTGGGACTTAGGCATCATACATTACATTAATCTCAATCAAATGACCTCTTTTAGGGAGTTAACATTTAAGCAGCTATACCCTACGACACTTCGCTGCCTTCACCAAACCAACACCCGCCCCCAAAAAAAAAAAAACTAGCGGTTGCTGTCTGTAACAGCTTTACTTGGTGATTTTAACATTTTTATTGGATTAGTATGCTATTTGTGATTGATTGATGTGATCATGAAGTTCTAAAGAACATATTTAAACAAGCCAAAATAAAAGGCCAAGGCCAAAGCACATAGGTTTTTACCCGTGCATTATTTTCTTGTTGAATTGCAGGCTCAAGGAAACTCGTTCCAGAAAAAGGTGTCTTTACTTTTTGGGATTGGCCATGCTGTTGAGGTAAGCATTGATTTAATTTAATAGAATAGTATATTATGAACTATAAATGTAATTCAGCTTATAGAATGTATGTTTGTTATTGTTCATACCTGATGTAGAAATTGAACCTTTTAGAGCAATTTATTCATGTGTGTTAGAAATCATATATATGAATTAATTGTTGATGGATATCATTATTTTAACTTTGTCGTCTTGTATTTGTTTAATAATGATTTGTTGAATTTGGTGACAGGATAAGTCCAACGGATCCAGTCAAGGAGGAGGACCTAGACAAAGAGCAGAAGCTTTAGCTGCCTTATCTTCTGCATTTAATTCGCCTTCTGAGAAAACATCCAGCATGGTATGTCTACTTTACAGATGAGTTATTAGCATTTTCGTTTTTAGTATTCTTGATTATAAGTTGATGATCTTTTAACAAGCAGAAGATGCTCCTGTCAAGAAGTTGCTGGGATAAATTACACAGAGCATTCACCAAGTATAGCATATTGAATTGGAATTTTTGTTTTAGTTATGACATATGATCCTGTGAATTTAGCAAGTAAATGCACAATGTGACTTTAGAAAAAGAGATTTAGAAAAGAGAAACAATTAGAGGTGGTTGAAAGAAGTCTCTTATACTGTCCCACCCTTCTATATGCACGACACATTGCTGCAGAGGATTACAGTCCTTTACTTGATGGTTAATGGCATAGTTGATCAGGGTACTAAAACATGACAAAGAAAAATAATGTTTTATTAATATATCATGTCATCTATTATATTAGTGCTTCTACAGCTGCCAAGCCTTTGTTCAGGTGTTTGGATTGGGGGAGGGGGAACTCGGGTAGATAACATAGATTTTATTTCCAATGGAGCCCCAAAAGATGGGGAAATCAATAATAAGAAAATTGGTGCTTCTTTCTAATTTTTTGTAATTTCACTGGCACAGGATAGAGATAGACTGAACGGAGTAAATCAAGGAGGTCCAAGACAAAGAGCTGAAGCTTTAGCTGCCTTGAACTCTGCATTTAATTCATCATCCCCAGGTAGAACTGTTGTTCCCAGGCCTGCTGGAACAAGCCAAGGTTCACAAAGAGCAGCAGCGGTAGCTGCTCTTTCAAACGTTCTTACTGCTGAGAAGAAGCACTCACCTGATTCCTCTCCTGCTGGGCCAATCAGCAGTCCTGTTGCTGAAAGCAGTGCCTCTGGTAAGATAAAGTTCTTATCTATGCGAGATGTTGCTTTATACGCGAATATCCTGCTGCTACCCCCCCCCCCCCCAACAACCTCTCTCCCTCTTTCAGTATTTGGCAAGAGCCAATCTTTTTAATTTTCAGATTAATATGCAACTTTTTACAATTGTCATTTTACATTTATTTGGAAGAAGATGAAACCTCGTTTTCTTAGATGCAAGACAAGAAACTGCATCTACCTACAATATAACTGGTGCAAGCTTTTCCCTTCGATGGGAAGCTCGGAAGCCACATGCTAGGGTCACTGAGGCAAAACATTCAGAATGTTCACAACCCTTAGCTGCAACTAATATTTTTCTCTTGTTTGTGCAACCAATTCTGGGTGCTCTGAAATATCTGACGAGTGAGTTCTTGTATCAGAAGCTAAAAGTGAAAGTGGCCAGTCTGAAACAGAAGGTCCTGAAGAAGTTGCAGATGCCAAGGAGACTGAAGAACTTGCAACTGAAACAGGTAGCAGTGGTGATGTAGAACGAAAACAGGAAAATGTTGAGGATGGGAATGATAATCAAAGTAGTCAGAGCACGTTCAGTTATGATCAACTAAAGACCAAATCTAGTAATCCTGTGTCTGGAATAGATTTCAAACGAAGAGAGGTTAGCCTTGATTTGCCGTTGCTGATTTAATTTATCCCGTTGGGAGTGATGTTAATATATAATATTTTCTCTCCAATTGGTGTATCTCAGGCCTATCTATCAGATGAAGACTTCAACACAGTATTTGGAATGACAAAAGAAGCATTCTATAAATTGCCAAAATGGAAGCAAGACATGCAGAAAAGGAAAGCTGATCTGTTTTAGAGTTAATTATTACAATGAGTGATATACATCTGCTGTTTTGCACCCTAACATACTTTTCTTGGAATCCATTTTTTATCTGTGGAATGGTTGTGCTATTATTGAAAGTCCAAGTTGGATTCCGGTGCGTAGCAATTTGCTGTTTGGCCTTTGATGGATGTAAACCTGTGGTTAGTGTCGGAATTGATTGTGATACTGCATGGAGAGTGAGTTTTAGTTTATCCTTTGAAATTGGTTTTGCCTCGTGTAATGATGTTCACATATTGTAGCTATGAAGACGGTGGTCAGGTTCATTCTTTCATTTGATCAGGTTTGTAATTTTAATACATGGATTTATTCATGTTGTTTTTGGTCCGGGGGGCGGGTGTATATGTAATGCTTTTTAATATAAAGAATGAAAATTTGCTTGTTTGTTATTTATGATTTTGAATTATTTATTTATTCCCCTTTTTTTTGCCCTTTTTGGCTATATGAATTATTCATTTCTGGTTCTAGTTATCCTACCTCGGTTTATGAGCTGGCTCTCGTTAGGCATAAGATAATGCATTTATAGCGTTTATTAAATGCTTAATCAACTCAATAACCAATTTAACACTGCCGGGGTTTTGCGATTGTGCTTGGCTAGGAAAGTAGAGTTTTTTTCTTTTGGACAATATAGTAAAGTTGAGTTTATGAAGTGAAAAGAAAAAGCTCGAAATTTCGTGAGTTATGCGTTAATTACGTGGTTTTATTGCCCTGAAATTGCGCGATAATTTTGTGAAAGATATGTTTCATTTCTACAAGCGTTAGAATACATAATTTGTAAATATATAGTATAAAAAAAATTAGATTTTGACCATGAATTATGTAAGATTTGAATTTTTTTCTCGCGATCTAATATATTATTAGATTTACTTGCTATGGTTTTATATGGACATTCATAGAATGATTTATGGATGGTGTAAGTTATAATAAATATATATATTAATCTGAGGATATATTGATTACCGATATATGGGTGTTGAAACTTGAAAGATTACCTTTGAATTATTTTTCTGTGATTGAATTACGTGCTAAGCATCGCGAAGTCCAATTGTACACGATCACATCCCTCCCATCATTGTGTTCAACTAAAAAATTGTCTTTCAACTATCCGTCTGTCATTATCCATGCCTCCCATTCTCAATGATCTCATCACAACTTCACAAATTCACAGTATGTAAGAATTTTTAAAATCAGTTTTTGGCAAGTGTCCTGGGGTGGCAATTAAATCTCGGAATGGCTGAACTGAAGAATTTTCTTACTAAAATTCCTGCTTCCCACGGCCTCAAAAATGAAGTTTATATTATTGCTTTTAATAAAAGGGTATTACAGGTTAACATATTACAAAAATTTGGTAATAATTTAAATTATAGAAAAAAAAGGCGCCCGTAAAAAAAAATAGTTTTAAAAAACGTTTATGTCTAAATTTTGTCTTCAGCCAGTAAAAAATTGTCTGAATTTTATTTGTCACGAGCCTGTCGGTGGCTATCACAAACACAACACATGTACCAGTCTACCAGATCTATATCACATAATACAAATCTCAACTTAGAAAATTATCTTAAAAAGAATCGTTATTTTTGTTTCTACGTGGCAAGTGCTAACAATTTCTGTATAGGGAAGAATCTACTTCAGACGAGCATATGTTCTTCTTAATAAAAGAATTAAGGCCGCCATCATCTGTGCCGCGTTGAATTATTACGTAATCCCACAATGACGTGGAAGAAGCTGAGCTAGGGTCAGCCACTGATCTCGTGTCCGATATTGACTCGTTGGCCGTTATCAAATTCACGTTCTTCAACGTGAACTTGCTCCCCACCAGGTGACTCAGTACCACCGACTCGGACACCGAGTTCTTCGCGCGTTTTTTCATCGCCCACCGAACAATCTCCGTCAGCATCGTTTTCGATAATCGCCGGATGCCTTTCCCTCCGCCCATTATGATCGCCGAGTTCACTCGTCCGCCTCCTTGACTTTTCTCCCAGTTGTTCCTACTTGGCGTCATCCTCAAGCTACTACTCTCTGGATTTCTGTGCAACCAAATGGACTCGGGGCTCCGGTTCCTGACTCTTCCCAACGGGTCCTTCACTACCACCGTGTTCTTCACGTCTACGAGCATTATATGCTTGAAACTCCGCTTGACCCGACCGAGCAACATCGGGTAACACGCCCATCTTCTCAAACTCAGAGGGACGTGGTCTAGGAACCCGGCCAGCGAGTTCTCCGGATCGAGTTCTTCCGGGTCAAATCTCAGAACCGACCCGAAACTCAACAGAGGGACGCGCTCTTCTGAATCTGATCCGCCATTCCCTGGTTCTGGGTTTGTGAGATTGCTTTTAGTTCTCGTGCCCCACAATGGCTCCTCGATTACCGCCCCCTTCTTGACCATCTTGAAAAACTTCGTCACATCGAAATTGGGAGAATGCTTCCGGTTCTTGGGATGATGGGTCACATTCGTTTGGGTGTAGTGCTGGATAAGTGAAAGGAACGAGTCGTTCTCTTCCTGAATAATGGGGGTGAATCTCGATGACAAGGAAGCAGAATCGAACATGAAAACGACGTCGGCGCTGGCAGTGAGGCCCGACCTGTGCAAAACTCTGAGAAACAGTCTAAACTCCTCGTCTGTGGTGTCGGCAACCACGTGACCCACAACGAGATCTTTCATGGCTCTGGTTCCTCTCCTGTACAGAGTACCCATCCGTTGCAGAGCGGGCGATGGAAAGTGCTCGCACTTGGAGGCACGTTTTCCCAATTTGGGAAACCAATAGCTAGCTTTGGGTTCTGTAGTGGGATTGTGAATAGGGGGAGATTTCTGCGACAAAAATCGACGATGGGCGGTAGATTCGATGGTAGATAGAGTGAAGAAGAGGACGAGAGTGGTGAAGAGGAGGAGAGCGCAGAGGGAAATGATGCATTGAGCTGTGGAGAAAATGCGAATGGAATTGGGTCTCTTGACAGAGGGGGGAGGAGGGGGGGAAGAAGAAGGGGAAGAAAAGAACTTAGGTTTGTCGGCTATGGGGGAAGTTTCTTCAGGGAAGAATACTAAGAAGAGACCCATGCCCTTAGCCATAGCGTTTGCCCAGAAGCCCGAATCTCTCTTTGGTTGTGTGGCGGAAGATGATTCTGTGAAGATATGTGTTTCCAGGGTCTTGTATTCATGCTTGGGGAAGGGAAGATTCATGAGGCTTTTTCTACTCGCGCTCATTAATTAGACCCCATGCGGCTTATTCTTCTTTAGGTGGTGCGTTTTATGACGACCACGACCTTGACCCTCAATTAAAGAGAGCGGTACTGTAAATGGAGGAGAAGCAAGTGCTATTACAGCATTGTGCAGGACGTATATAATGCGACGTCACGGGAAGAGGAAAATGAAAACGGCAACAGATGTGTTAATTGCAGAGAAGAAATGGATCTCAGTGTTTAACCAAGCGGGTAGGAGAGAATGGGACCTGATTTGATGGGGGGAATAATGAAGGAATGAGTAATAGATCAAAGTGAGAGTGAAATTAGGCAAGAGGATTTGGAAGGGGAAAGGTCAATGCGACCGAACCGACAAAAATAGTAAGCGACGAACACGGAGATCCAAATTCTGAATATAGAATATTTGATTTGATGCACGCCATGCATTCCCCATATATACTCTTACGTTTCCAACTAAGAAATCTGAGACATGAGAGTGAAAGTAGTAAATTACAAAACACACATCATGGCGATGTGTATTGTGTGTAAAAAATTATCCATAAAATAAAATTTACCTTGTTTGTTTGGTTTCTTAATCATTACAGAAAAATAGCGGAAGGTGGTGAAAAATGCAAGTGGACGAGAGATTATAGGATTCTCTCTCCCCCCTCGCCCGAGTGGTTCATTTTATAATCATCATCAATATGCTAAAATATAAAACGTATCAAAAAACACATTTTTCATAAGTGAATGAATTTCTCCAGCTTTTTACGAATCCCCGAGTTTTATTCCATTTTGCTGTTGTTTATTCAAAGTAAGAGTAGCTTTAACAGATAATAAATTCTACACCTTTTTTTTCTCTTCAAAATTTCACACACCCACGCACACATATATTGAATTTTATTGTTCAGAAACAATGGAACTTTGAGAGGGGGAAGGAGATTCTTGTGTAGTGGAAGCTTCCAATAGACAGAGGAGGAGCGTTACAACTCATCATTGCCTCTCTCTCCGCTCTTTATTATATGTCTGCGTCTTCTGTTTGTACTGTTGGACGCCGAAACTTCCTACCCGTTTCCATGCTATCACAACGGTGCCAAACAAGTTTCCCCTTTTTAACACAATTCAAACTCCAAGAAGCAAAGTCACTTGCCATACTCTACAGCTTCGCTAGACTTCTAGGGAAGTTTTCAAAATATATTATCATCATGGAAAATTCGCGAAGTCCTTCTTTATTTTATGAAAACATATTTGTGGAGTTATCTATCTCTCACCAATGGCGGTGAATTATTGAGCACGTGTAAATTAATTAGTTGGTCTGCAATTACTGGCTTCTGCATCCAGTAAAGTAGCGCATGTCATGGAATGGATGCCGCAGATTGGTTGATTATTGCGGGCCAGAACGTGGGCTAGTGACTCATGGGCCCTCTAGATAGGCCCAAATTAAGCCTTGTTTTTGTCTTCATTGTAAGTCATTATAGGCATTACCTTTGAAGGGAATAGAACCCAATGTTAAATGACAGAGTTGTACTGTTGTGTGAGTGGCGCTAACATGCTCATGACCTTTTGTTCTTACCTGCTTTCCCAACTCTGCCCCCAACCTTTACTTGTTACTATACCTCTCGATAGTAAAACTCCATCACCACAAACACGGCACGTAAATATTAAAAATATTTTAAAATTATCTCAACATCATTCTCGGGTGCCTTTTAGATTTGATGTTGTCATGAGAGTCAGCCGCACCCTGGCTTCTTCGCCCCGGCACAAGTGGCACCCAACATGCACCTTACTTTGACTACTTTCCAGATCCCCCCAAATGACAGAATTGCCCCTCCTCCCATCCTAGCCGTTACATCGTATCTCCCCAAAATGCCACTTGAAACCCCACAAACGGCGCCTTCCGTAATTACCTTCCCCTGACTCAGCCCTGTCGTTGTAGTTATCTCCTCCACTGTCACTGTTCTAGCCCAATTCAATCCCTCTGTTCTTGGACCAAGCTTGAACTCCATCCATGGCTTCTTCTTCCTATGATCCTCCCGCCAAGTCCGAGCTTGGCTCCGCCATGCCAGAGACTTCCGAAGCAGCCATCACCAACGATCAGGTGTTCTTATACAGGGATTTCAAGAAGGCGAAGAAAGAGAGAGGATGTACGGCCAAAGATCGAATCAGCAAAATGCCTCCTTGCGCAGCCGGTAAACGCAGCTCAATATATCGTGGTGTCACCAGGTTCGTTTGTTCTTTGCTTTCTCTGACTGGTCCTATATCCTCTCTTGGTTAATTGCGTCACTGTTTTTTTTCTTGATCTGTAGTCATGTTTAATTCTTCAGAGATTACTGTCCCTTTTCATTTCTTTCATTAAATGGGAAAGTGAGCATAAAACAGAACGGTAACTGACACATACTATCATCATGTGTGCCACGTCACAATGCTTAAGGTAATACGTCAAAAATTCCTTTTCACCGTATGCTGTCTGTCTGTCTGTCTGTCATTCATCATCTGCTGTCCCGTTTTCGTGCCTTTTCTGGAATCATTAGATGGGACTGAGTTTCTAACTATTTTGAATCTCTTGTATCGTCGTCTCTGCTTTTGAGATGTGGAAGCTTTTCTGAAATATGTTTGATGAATTATTAGGCATAGATGGACTGGTCGTTATGAGGCACATCTTTGGGATAAGAGCACGTGGAACCAAAATCAGAATAAGAAAGGAAAGCAAGGTGTTTTGTTTTCTCTGCCTTCCTTACTTCCGTCTCTTTCTAATTAAGTTATTGGTAAAAACATTTGAATATCACGCTCTTATGATCCTACAACTACTCACATAATCTCATTATTATTTTGCTGTGCATTGGGCATGGATATGCTGCACGATATAATTCCACTGGTGATGGCAGTTTACTTGGGTTTGTTGCCTTCGTCCTATTATATTCTTTCTTTCTGGAAGTTGTTGCATTGCACCATTCATTATGATGATCGTTTATGATGCAGGGGCATATGACGATGAAGAGGCTGCAGCTAGAGCCTATGACCTTGCAGCTCTAAAATATTGGGGTCCTGGCACTCTCATTAATTTTCCAGTAAGATAAGTGCTTTGGAGAAATGCTGTGTCTTCTTGTGTCTAATTCTCTTTTTCTCTTTCTTTCTAAGCCAAAAGGGTCACGTGGTCTATTCACTTCTTACATTATTCTCTGATATGAAAAGATGCTTTGCATGACCTGAATTTGAAATTGAAAACTGCCACTTTGCTCAGGGACTATTAAGTGTAGTATCCACAATCTTTGTCCCAGAAAAAAAAAAAAAGCATCTACCATGCATTCTTTCCCTGAGACATTACTCGCACAATACTCAATATTTTGTTTTGATTTAACTTATGGTATGAATCCAACAAATTTAGCGCTTTCTAGTACGAAAAATGCATATCTGCTATTAACATGTGCAGTGTCTAATTTTCCTATGATATTGATCACATTCTTTAATTCCGGTGGCCTTCAGCAGGACGAGGGAAGACAAGATATTCTATTTCTGGTATATACAATAATTTCTGCATCAAGTTTTGATCTGTGTACTGCAGGTGTCTGATTATACAAGAGATCTTGAAGAAATGCAGAATTTTTCAAGAGAAGAATACCTAGCATCTTTACGACGGTATGTTTATACACACACACGCACACACGCTTCACCGAACATTTCCTAACAAGAATTCAACTGCTGCCTACACGTGATGCTTTCTGCAGAAAGAGCAGTGGCTTTTCAAGAGGACTCTCAAAATATCGTGGACTCTCCAGGTGTGGATCCATCTTGAAGGATTCCAAATGCATGAAAACCACATACCCAAACATATCCTTTGTCTTTGTACACTGTTGTTTATAAGTTATTTGAAATTTAATGCTCTTCACTAAGCACCTTTATGGTGCCTGACACGGTTTTTATTGTTAATTTCAATTCTGCATTTCATATTGCATGTGATGGTACAAAAAATTAGTCAATGGGAACCATCATATGGTCGCATGGCTGGATCTGACTACTTCAATAGCATGCATTATGGTAAGTTCTAATCATATTTAGTGCTCAAGCAATCATTTGTCAAACCTATTTATATATAAACCACGTCTTTTATGGTAAAATCAAACCTCATTCTTTGGCAATGCATGAATTCAACTTATTTTCACCTATTTTATCTGCTAGATCATTACCATCTATCTTATTGCTCTGTAATGTTGAAGGTACAGGTGATGATTCAGCTGCAGAAAGTGAATATTTAAGTAGTTTCAGTGTAGACAGAAAGATTGATTTAACAAGTTACATCAAATGGTGGGGATCTGATAATAAGAGTGGTCGCCAAGCTGATGCTGGAACAAAATCATCATCAGAAGAAAAAAAGCGCACTTTTGGTGGAGATCATAGCAGTGAACTCAGAACATTGGAACAGCAAGAACAGCCTACTGAACCATATCAGATGCCACGGTTAGGCACGTCCCATGATGAAAAGAAGCATAAGAATACTTCAGTTTCTGCCTTAAGTATCTTGTCTCGATCAGCTGCTTACAAGAGCTTGCTAGAGACAGCATCAAAGAGAGAAGAAAATAGCAGTACTGACCCTAATGAAAATGACAACAAAAATAGCATCTGTAAGTTGGACCGTGGCAAGGCGGTGGAGAAATCATCGGATCATGGTGGCGGCGATGGAAGAACTGAACCTGTAATGGGGATGAGTGGGACTCTGTCTCTTCAAAAGAATGTTTACAACAACCCAGTGGCTCCATTCCTGTCTGCACCACTTTTGACTGCTTATAATGCTATGGATCCCTTAGTAGATCCTCTTCTCTGGACTTCTCTTGTTCCTATGCTTCCTGCTGGCCTTTCCCGTAATGCTCAGGTAATATATGTTTTAAAGCTCATCTCTTTTACAGGTTTACAGGATTTATTTTCTTATGTTGTTAGTACTAGTATGATGTTATTTGTTGTTTGATGTATCTATATCATGGGTTACAGAAAAGAAGGGTGATATATCTGCATTCATTCATCAAATTTATCCCCAGGTGACTTAAAAGGTCACTCGCTCATTTGCAGGTTACCAAGACTGAGGGCAGTTCATCTTATGCCGTGTTTCAGGCGGAGGAGTGATTTGAAGAATAGCAAGTTGCTCAAGAACTGAGAGAATAACATAATTGGAGTTTAGATCTTCATATAGAATGAGAGATTCAAGTGTCTGATGAACTATGCATGCGTGTTGTGATACACAATCAAAGATGACCGTGCTCACTGCTCTGTACATAACAAATCATTTCTTGCCATATGTTTCTGTCGAGTTTTGCAGCCAGTGATTTCCTGTACAAAACGAGGGATAATATAATAATATTTTCTAAATACATGCGATTATTGATTTGTATCCGTGCTTATTAGAGAGTAAATATGATGGCTTCTTTTTTCCAAAGGAAATACGATGGTTTATTGAATGTTGGGAAGGACAGAAACTGAAAATACTTGCTCTCTCCTCTAGTCCTTAGTATAAAAATTAATTAATTTTTTAATAAATTAAGTAAACAAAATAAATTAATTAATATAAATAAATTTAACCTAAAAAATAAATTAATATTATATATTCCTTAAACTACTTAAATTAATCCACTAATCAACTGTAACAGAGATGGTTATTTGTGAAACTTCATTCATTAGATACCAATACAACCATTACAAACAGACAATCCAAACTGCTTCCTTCATGACATACGAGACTCCTACCCCTACAACTGAAACAAGGGCTGGAATAAAATTACAATGAAGTTAGGAGGCAGTGATGGGCAAGAGCACGAAATCGAAACCAGCCGACCCGGTGAAATACAAGTCGAAAACAAAAGAAGCCCAATTTGGAAAAGTATACCCTTTTCATACTCTACAGCTTGGCTGGTCACCAACGGGATTGGTCCGAGTAGTAAGCGACTCGGTATCGTTTAAGTGAGGTCTCGAGTTCGAGCCTTGGCGTACGCAGAAAATCTCCGTTGGGAGACTCGCCCACCATAGCCAGGTGCGCGACGCGGGTCGGATCCGGATGTAGTCGGGGTAAAATTCCGGTGAACCGGGTGGGTAACAAAAAAAAAAAAAAAAGCTTGGCTGGTCTACTACCCTCAAGCTCGGCCTCTCTCTTCAACCCTATCATACCTTCCATCTCCAAAAATGGCAAGCAAACTCTAACACGGCTTTGATTTGCAGCAAAGATGGTAGACTGAAGAAGAAGAAGTACCATAGTTGGTAAAAGCAGGAACCTTTCTTCGACGCAGATGCCGCCCCATGGAAGATTGTTGGCTGAATAGATAGATGGAAGACGAGTAGGCTCGGCTGCTGCTACTGGTACTTATTAGTAATGTTTAGAACAAGACTAGAAAAGGGGAAAGGCGCACGTTTTCCATTCATTGGTTGGTATTAGTGGCGTGTTAATGAGCTGCAAATTGTCTTGGTTTTATTTGTAGCTTTTGAAATATTTTACTTGAAAAAAAATTGGAATTAATAGTCTTTTGGATAAACCTATATATTTGGTCTTTTTGTTCATTGTTGGACATGTTATTAGCTAAATCATCTGAGAACTAAGTCATGCCTTACTGAAAAAGATGCACACTCAACATACGCTTATATAATACCACCTTCCATCTTAATATAAAATCCACCTTACCATGCAATTTACATTAAAATAGATTTTATATTAAAGATTTGAAGAAGTAATTGATAATTCTAAATAGTCAATAAAACTAGGTGAATAGTTTTTAAAGTTCATCTTAGTCTTAAGAATAAAGTGAAAATAGAGCAATTAGAATCCTTTCCCAATTGTTTCTCCTTAATTGCAACAAATTGTTGATATGCTTTTAATTATTGAATATAACATTTTATTCTAGTCATTAATTATAGAGAAGGGTAAAATTAGAAAATCGCACATTGCTCCCATAGTTCAAAAATATTAACTACAGCCCCTTAAAAACTGTAAAATTAGTTAACTATACCTTGTAATTATCATGAGAGAGTTAACCGCTATAATTTTATATATAAATATGTCTTAACTAATTTTTATATATCAGTAAATATTAATTAAATCATTTAATATATCTTATATTTAATTTTTTAAATTTATCTTTATTTAAAAATGAGTATTACCTTACATTTTCGTTTACCTCCTCCTTTCTTCAATTTACAGTAGGGATAACTGGACTTATATTAAGGGCAAAAAATTTCAGCCAAAATGAACTTGTATGTATACCACCATAGTGGAATGTTTCAAGGGCATTAAACAGAATCATGATTCTTACATTTGTAATTTCCGAGAGACCGTATAATAACATACTATTGTCTGTATAACACAAACACATAAAACTAGATATATGATCGAACTGTCTTCACTGTTCAACTTATTCCTAACTTTGACAATATATATATATATTTAACCCTGTACGTTTAGTATATTATGATATACGGTATATGACAGATTTATTTGCATGACTGGGGCATTAAAATACTGGGGTTTGTCTTGGTCTTCAAATCTCTCTGTCCTTGGTTCACATCGAGCCTCACTCCAAATAACATAGGCCTCTCGTCTTCTTCTTCATTTTTCTTGGCATGCTTAGCCACTAGCTCCAGCAGCTCCCTGCACTTCCTCTTCATGGCCGCCAGCTCAGAGCTCAATGCCCCGTTCTCTCTCCTCAGTCTCTTGTTTTCATCCACGAGACTGGAATATCCACAAGACGAAGAGGTTGAAGAAGACCTTTGCTCTTCCTCCGAATATTCCTGATGATTTGCCTGTGTTGATCCTTCTGGTTGTTGTTGCTGCTGCTGCCTGTTCGCCAACGCCTTTCTTCGTCTAATCTCACTCAGTTTTTCTTTCTCCCCCTTCCTAAACTTGTTGTTGCAAAATTCCCATCTGTTCGTTGCCGCTTTACGAAATCCCTGCCATCATTAATTAACAACTTTAATCCTTCAATTTTGATAATAATTCCAGTTATTTACTCAATCAAAGACATTGAAGATAGAGGTTTGAAATGGTCAAAAACTTGTAGTGGTCCTTTGATACAAAAGCCAAAGATGTTTGGATTCTTTCAACTATTCAAACTAGTTATAATTTTCTTATGTGGAATCTATACGATCGATAGGAAAACTGAAAGGGTAATTACATGGGGAAACAAAGATGCTGCATACGGAGTATATATATAGGTGTGTACGTACATAGGTATTCAGCTGGCGAACAAAGCTGGAGAAGTTGCTGTGCTTGAAGAGAGTAGGAAGAAGGTCACGCGCAAACTCCGCCGGCTGCCACACCACAAACGCCGTGCCGTCGTCGTTCCACGATATGACGTTGTCGGTCGCCGGATCCTCCACCAGCATGTATGTCTTTAACAAGAAGGGTGGCGGGTTCGACTTCCTCGCATTTGACTGATCCAACGACTCTTTATTATTCTTCACTCCCTCCATCAGCATATATTTTCCTTTGATTTCTTTCTATGCCTGCTTCTATCTATGAGAAAGAAGAAGAAGAAGAAGAAGAAGAAGAAGATGATGATGATGGTTGAGAAGGATAGTTAAGGGGGAGAAGAGAAGAAGAGCAGTTATGAATTCCCAGCCCCAGCAATAGAAACCCAACACGACTCCACAGTTCATGAGAATTGCAACGCCCTTAATTTCCCTTCTATTTCCTCCTTCCTCAACAAATATTTGAAACGTATCTTCTAAGCCTTCCTCTCTTTATATAGAGTCAACTATTTCACAGCTTGCACTGTGTATATCTTTCCCATTAAAATATATATATCATCATGCTGCGTAAAAGAGATGGATCCATGAATTTTCTCAGTCAAATCAACAAATGTATTTTATTTTATCTTAGCATCGTCCCGATTTATATTTACAGTATGAAACTGGTTATTCGTTAAATGAAAGACAAAGCAACACGAGCGGGTGAAGTGGTAATTAGTCAACAGTAATAACATGTTTTAATAAAGTCAAAAGAAATTATTGAAGTCGACAGGGTCGCAAAGCAAACTATTGACTAATGCGATTTTTGTCGCATCCATATCAGATCTATGAACAGTGGAGATGATGACAGGGACCCGACGTTATCCAGATTATGGTGAAGTTGGAATTGAGAAAAGAAGAAAAGGAAGGGGGTTGGGATAATGAAGTTGGCATGTGGTGAGTGTTTGGTGGAATCGTCATAATTGAAGAGACAATTTTCTACGAAAATAATGTCAATTTAAGTCGTGTAGGTGTGCTGATATTTTCATTCATGAAGCCAATGTTACGTGTAGATTAAGATTCCTTCTTGTTCTCTCCTAGAACTTTTCTCGTACGTCGTGGTGCAAGAGTTTTGTTTTGATTTATTCCTCTGATGCATGGTGGTGTTATATAATCATATAATCCATTTGTGGGGTTTCCTCTCGTGGAAGATATGACTTGTATATTTGACTTTTTGCATTCTTCCAGCTGTCATATTTCTTCCATTCACCTTTCATCAATAATCCTATACTCTAATTTCAAGCATAGTTCATATTATATATATATATATATACATATATATTCCAATTCAAACTAGATAATAAATTTAATTTTATCTTAATTATAAAATTTTTATCTATTTTTTTTATAAAATTATAATTTATTTTCTAAAATATCTCTATAAAATTATACGTATTAAAAGAATTTATATAAATTATAGTTTAAAATATACATAATTAAATAAAATATTTTTAAAAAAATATATATAATAATTATAAATAATTAATTTATTTAAATTTATCTAAATTAGTTAGGTAGACACGCATGAACAAAAATGTTTCAAGAATAATTTGTGGCTAATGATTTTTATTGTGGTGGGCCCAATTAAATTACGTTTGAATCCTATAAGTTGTGTGTCCATATTAGACGAAGATTAGGACATCTATCATCTTAGGATACAACCGCGCGTGTATGTCTGTGTGCATATTGAAGATAATATCCCCTTCAGAAGATTCCAATATAATGTGTCTATACATTTAACTATTCATGGAACCTGCAAACTAAGGTATGAAAAGAGCAATTGATTTTTCTAACTCTGTAGAAGAAAACTACATAATTTGTGTGTGCGCGGGTTGACCCTTTATTCCAACATATACAGTGAAATAATATTCCAAACAAAAAAATTATAGGAAAGTTAGAGATTAAAAATTTGATTGATGATAACGAACTAAATAAGAGTATCAATATACTCAGTGTATAAAATTTGTAGAGTATTGTTACTCTACATGTATAAAATTTATCAAATCTTTCTCATCAATATAATTTTTAATAAGAGATTTTTCTCTCTCTAAATTTTCCAACTTTCATTGAAGCACTCTAGTGATGACCAATTACCTTTTTTTTTTAAAAGAAAATTGTAGGGAGTTACCCTAAAAATCTACTTTAATCTCATATGAGTTCAATTCTTCGCGTAATCGAGTTATTAGTGCATGTCTTCTTCTTTTTTTGTTATATAAAGTTTTGAAAAGGAGTTAGGTTTACCTACAAATAAAAGATAGGGTGAATATTCTTTTTTTTCTTAGGCGATACTAATATCGGGTAGGACGAGTTATCTATTATCTTTAGACGTAAACTTAGGCATATAAGAGTTATGATGCCTCCCCAAACATCACGACTGAAATCACAATAAAATAATACTCTTTAAAAATTAAATATATTTTAAATAATCATATATCATATCTCTTTGTCAGTTGAATAGGTTAGTGCATGCCTTCTTTTTTTTTTTTTGTCCACCCGGTTCACCGGAACTTTGTCCCGACTACATCCGGATCCGACCCGCGTCACGCACCTGGCCATAGTGGGTAAGTCTCCCAGCGGAGATTTTCTACGTACGCTAAGGCTCGAACTCAAGATTTCGCCTAAACGATATCGAGTCGCTTACTACTCAGACTAACCTCCGTTAGTGCATGCCTTCTAAATTTAAAAGAATGTTCCCTTGCTGAGTTTTTTTCTCGCATTTATTGAGCGGACGGATTTAGACAAACTTGGGAAGCAAGTTAATTTGGTTGGGCCGCTCAACTTTCTTGACTTCCCATTTCAAAACCTTCGGTCCTTCCCTTTTGCTTTTTTTTAAGGTATTTAACAAGTATGTCTCTTGTATAAAAAAAAAAAAGTATGTCTCACCAACCACCTCTTCCTACTCCTCCTTCGTGGATTACATATTTTATATAACTTCAAAAATACGTGTATTCGTTTCTTTCAAAGTGCAAATTTAGAACCGCAACTTATTTCGTTTCAGATTATTTCTAACCGGTAATGACTTTCCCTTTAACATTGTATGTAAAATTACACAATTCAATATTGAATTATTTAATTATATTCCTAGGGCACGCAGGAAGTTTCACTGATTAGGAACCTTAATTTCTTCAAACTGTGTTGGCGGGGAAGATTCTTTTTGTTAGATTATATTGTCAAACGCATACACGTGTTTTTTCCTCCATAAAATTGAAGAATCATTCCATAAATAGGTCATCTTCATGCATAAAAAAAAAAAAGAGCCGTCTAACTTTATAATATTGATTAAAAAAATAAAAGAAGCCTTGCCGACATTTAAGCCGATAGTTTTCTTTCTTTCTTTTTTTTCAATAAGCTGATAGCTATTTTTTTTGTTACAAAAATTTTTAGAAAGAGGTTGAGTTTACCCACGATCTAAAAGTAAAGCGAAATCTCTCTTTCTCTTAAACAATACTATTATCGGGTAGAGCGAGTCGTCTATTATCCTCAAGCTTAAACCTATGTACCTAAGAGTTATGATGTCTCCCCAAGTACCGAGATTAGAATCACAATAAAGTGATACTCTCCAAGAATCGAGCAAGCTCTAAATAATCATATATTATACTCCTTTACTAATTGAACTTACAGACGATGAGTGCCGATGGCTATTTTGTGGCAATGTTATTTAAGCCATGGCAATGTTTAAGCCCAACAATTTCTATGGGCTAATATGGGCCATCTGATATCTCTAGTCCGGCCCAAATTATGATCCATTCCTCGATCTGACCCTTTTCTCCTAACCCCCGCCCAAAAAAAAATAAACACACATACACACACGACAAGTACATTAACGACTTATCATCGTCCGTAGGTTTAACTAGTAAAGACGTAAGATATACGACTATTTAGAGTATATTTGAACCTTGAGAAATACTACTTTGTTGTGATTCTAGTCGCAGCACTTAGGGAGACATCCTAACTCTTAGATAGCTAAGCTTATACCTGAGGGTAATAGACAACTCGCTCTACCCGATATTAGTATCGTCTAGGAAGAAGAAAGATTTTACCCTACTTTTAAATCATGGGTGAGCTTAACCCCTTCTAAAATTTTTATATAAAAAAAAAAACAAGTACATTGACGATTTGCCCTTCCCCATTTTTTCATATGAAGTGCACGTAACCAGACAAGTTGACTTTAACTTCTTCGACTATTTTAAATATGAATAAAATAAAAGATCAGAAATAATTATATGTCATATTTTAAACATGTGTGAAAAAATCCGGGACACAAAATATATGTCATATAAATCAAATGTCACGACCCACTATGCTACATCATCATGGCTTCATCTGCAAAGAAATTACGTATTAATTAATTAATCGGCTTAATTGTACCCGATCAACGTTGCAAGGGTGATGATATTGCCAATGGAACCGAGTTTATTGTCCCTTTGTTAACCATTGAATCTAAAATATCAGATTTTCATTTAAATCATTTAAACTATTTATTTTTTTGTCTTGGTCATCTTTCCTCTGCTAAATAATTTCAAAATATGGCATTGGAGTATAGCTTTTACTTAGAGTTGTAAAATACAATCATCCTACCAAATACCGCTCTCATTTGTCCATATTAATATATTCTTGATACCAAAAAATGATTAAATATTAATATTAGAAAACCAAATATACTCAACAATCAAGAATTATCTTTGAAACAAAAATTCAAGCAATACTATTATTCTGATTTTGAAAATTTGATTTTGTTTCATTATAATTATGATTTCTACTCCATACTTTTAATAAACTAATTAATTTTTTATATCATTATTTAGTAATGAAATTAATAGCAGGTTAAATTCAAGTAACATTACATTTTACATTTTAAATATAAAAAATATTTCAGTCAGATATCATTAAAATTTATCATGATAGAAATTATTTAATAAATCCATTAAAACATTTAATAATGTCACTGCTTTATATGCATATTGTTAAATAATTATTTATTTTATAAGAAAGATAGTATTAAGTGTGTGTTTGGGAGCCCGTTTTAAAATCAATTATGGGCCAAAATCGCGGTTTGAAATTTTTTTACACAAACAACAATTTTTATTAAGAATTGATTCTGGGCAAAACCTCGGTTTGGAACCGCGATTTTGAATAAGCCACTGAAAATAGCTTTTGGTTTGAAACCTAGGTTTTGGATTATCCAATTACTATTATACCCTTACTTTTTCTTATATTCTCTCCTCTCTCATCTCCTTTCTATATCATCTCTCCTTTCTCTTCTCTTATCTCTCTGTTTCTCTTTCCTCTCTCTTCTCTTATCTCTCTTTTTCTCTCTCCTCTTTCCTCTTTCTTCTCTCTTACTTTTAATTATATCATACCCTTTTTAGTAATTTATCAATATAAAAAGTGATTATACTACTAAACATCCAAATATCTTTATTCCCAAAATCTATTCTACCAAAAATCTATTCTCCAAAATCTATTTTTGCCAGAATCTATTCTCAAAAAACTAATCCAAACACACCCTAAAAAGTCCCTAATCCTTATTACCAGACTTGAGGCCTGCGAATATAGATTAAAATAATAATAATAATAAAAAAAAAAGGCAGCGCGTGTTCCACAAGCCCGTACGAAAAATAAAACGGACCAATTCGAGCAGATGGCGCTTTAACTAGTGTTCTCTCATTGTATGGTCTTAAACTTCAATGGCTGCTGCGAAGATAAGCATCGGAGTGGCCCTTGGCTTCTCCACTCACCGAGTCTCAATGGCCACACTCTCCTCCACCTCCCTCCATCATCAACAGCATCCCGTCGTCTTCCTCAATTCATGCTCGTCTTCCTCTACTCGGCTCATTGACTCTCTCCGAACTCGTCCTTCTCTCCTCAGACTCCGAGCCTCATCCGCCGACGCGCCTAACTCCCCAGGTTTCTACTCACTTGCCTGCACAGTCACTCTCTCACTTTCTCACAACTCTTTTTCTTGAGCCTGCGTCTGATGCTTTAATGCTTGGAATTGAACTTTAGTGAGTGGACAGCCTCTTTTTTGTTCCCTTTATTGTATCATCACGTTTCGGAGATAATATAGAGATAAGATGCATGTTTATGGCAAATTCTTATCCTCAAAGTCCAGTTCTGCTATAGAGTATTAGTGCTGACGCTATATTCAGTCTCCGAAAGCAAAATGGAGAGAGAGAGAGAGAGCTGTCCATAATCGGCCGGTCCGGTACTTCTTAATTTCGGTAACTTGGAAACTGAACCCACATTGGCGATGTGCCTTGCGAAAACTTCATGTCCTCGTTGCGTAAATCATGGAGGATAATTGAACCAATGCCGCGACTTCTTTGTGGTTTCTCTTTCTCCGATCGATTACGCTGGAAGAAAGACACTTTTGGACAGATTTATTTATCATGTCGTTTCCTCTGCTTATTTGATTAATCCAGCGTTCTTAGGCCAACGTTTTGCTTGTCAATTGAAAATTAGCCATAGTAACGCAGTGATTGTTATTGGTTTTAATACGTTTTTTTTTCTTTTCACAGGAAACGATGTCGAGAATTTAGTCATTATAGGTTCAGGTCCTGCAGGATACACAGCGGCAATATATGCGGCTCGTGCCAATTTAAAACCTGTAGTTTTTGAAGGTTACCAAGTAGGTGGCGTACCTGGGGGGCAGTTGATGACCACCACGGAAGTGGAGAACTTTCCAGGATTTCCAGATGGGATAACTGGTCCCGATCTGATGGACAAGTATTAGAACGGAAAAAAAAAAGATTTAGTACAATTATGTTGTTATTGATTGACATGAAGACCTTGTGATTTACAAATTTCCTGCCTGTCTATGCAGGATGCGACGGCAAGCTGAGCGCTGGGGAGCAGAATTGTTCCAAGAAGATGTTGAAGCTATGGACGTTAAAAATAGTCCTTTCACAGTCCAAAGCAGTGAACGTAAGGTGATATGTTCATCAGCATCAAGTTGATTTAAAATTACATGATTGCATAAATTATTGGTAACGAAATAAATTTATCAAAATTTTTTATTGACATTTTATTTCAGGTCAAGTGCCATACTGTCATTTTTGCTACTGGAGCTACAGCAAGGAGACTTAGGCTACCCCGAGAAGGTGAATTTTGGAGTAGAGGAATTAGTGCCTGTGCGATCTGTGATGGAGCCTCCCCTCTCTTTAAGGGCCAGGTCCTTGCTGTAGTAGGAGGGGGAGATACAGCTACAGAGGAAGCAATATACTTGACTAAATATGCTCGTCATGTTCACTTACTTGTGCGTAAGGACCAACTAAAGGCTTCCAAAGCCATGCAAGATAGGTGGGTTTGAATCTGATGAACATTTCCCAACTTTAATTACTTGGTAGTGTGTGTTTTTATGTGGAGCTTTCTGTTTGGATTCCTTGATGAAGGTAAATTATATACTAATAAACAATTTGTACGTGAGTTTTCAACTCCCTGAATGTTTGTTTAACAGGTTGATTATCGCGAATGTTTCAGAGTGTTCAACAATCCCAATGTCACTGTGCACTTCAATACGGAGACTGTGGATGTCGCGAGCAGTACAAAAGGTCAGATGTCTGGAATTTTAATTCGAAATGTGGATACTAGGGAGGAGTCTGTGCTTGAGGCAAAGGGGCTATTTTATGGTATTGGTCATTCGCCAAACAGCCAACTACTGGAAGGGCAAGTTGCGCTTGACCACTCTGGCTATATCTTAGTTGAAGAGGGTACTGCAAATACCTCAGTTGAAGGTGTATTTGCAGCTGGAGATGTGCAGGTAACCTGTTGAAAATATCCCTCCGTTGTATTTTTCCAGCTAACTTGTATTAGTTCTAACTTTTAAATTGTTGCAAAACAAAAGTAAAACTTATTCAGGACCAAATTCGGTAGTTATGAAATGATATTCTTGGTACTGAGCATATAACTAATATAACTTTTCAGGAAGGAGATTTTCTGAATATATCTTGTTTGATGTTACCATTTTTCTGAAATAACCTGTATGTAGTAATTGCTGTAGGTTCTCTTAATTCATCTTCTTTCTCTATGCTCTCATAGGATCACGAATGGAGGCAAGCAATAACTGCTGCTGGTTCTGGGTGCATTGCTGCTTTATCAGCTGAGAGATATCTTGTTAGCAATGATCTTCTTGTGGAGTTCCATCAGGTATTTGACTTCAATAGACTCTGATTATATGTGAGCTTATTGTCCTCTGGATTCATGGTCCTTCAGTATGTTCCAATAATTTTCTCTGTCCTTCTATTTACTTGTAACAGCCTGCAACTGAAGAGGTTAAGAAGGACCTCACAGACAGGGATGTTCAAGAGGGTTTTGACATCACACTTACAAAGCATAAAGGGCAGGTATGTGTTTCCTTGCTAGGTTCCCGCGTTAATGGGATTGAAATCTGGCTTTTATTATGTAGCCGAAGAAATCTGGTTTTTATCATTTTAATTCTGGGTTTGAATTATAATATATTTTCTTCCTTTGTTATATCCTCTTTGTAGTATGCTCTGCGAAAATTGTACCATGAAAGTCCGAGGCTTATATTTGTAATATATACATCGCCAACATGTGGTCCATGTAGGACTTTGAAGCCAATTCTCAGTAAGGTATGTGAAGAAAAAAAAAAAGGGAAATAAAAGCTGTTTCACTTTCCTTAAGCATATAGCATGGTACTTGACATATGTTTTTTACACTGTGATCATTAAACTTCTGTGACATGATACTGGTGTCGTTCTTTTCATGCTACGTGTGAATACAAATGACATAATATTGCTATTCAAAAGCGTGAAATTAATAAATTATGAACTTAATGGGGAAGGAAGAGATCACATTTACCTGTGCTTATGTATAATGGAATTTAAACTTCTTTCCACGTGTTATATCTTTGTTGGATTAAAATTTGAAACCAAGGCCATTCCTTATGTTAAACACCCTTTCAAAAGTGAAGCTAATTTTTCCAACTGTAATAACATTTATGTGAAGAACTTAGCATGGAACACTTGGAGGCCTTTGCAATTTTCCTTGCTGAAGAGGAATGCCTTAAAATGCACTTGAGCTTAAACGAGTTTTGACATCATATTTTATGAATCTTGCTCAGCCTATTCCTTATGATTTTCATCATGTAGAATACGCCTTAGCATTTACTTGCGTTATTTAATAGTTACCTCTATTATAAATATTTTTATAATATGCTTATTCATTTAATTGTAAAATGTTACAAAAATGCTTGAATTTCTTCTCTCAACGTCTCCCATGGCAGGTTATTGACGAATTTGATCAGAACATACATTTCGTTGAAATTGATATAGAGGAAGATCCAGAAATAGCAGAAGCAGCCGGTATCATGGGCACACCATGTGTGCAGTTTTTCAAGAACAAGGAGATGCTTAAGTAAGTTATTTATTATCTATCCGTCGTCCTTATTTTTCGTCTTATCATCTTCATTGCAACTCGTTCTAAAGCTGATAATTTCCAGCGATAGCATTATAGACTGAAAGGCGATTGTTCCAGACTAGTTTCGTGCGTATATATGATTGTTGATGTTTGTGTAATGATATGGCAGGACTGTGTCAGGAGTGAAAATGAAGAGGGAGTACAGAGAATTCATCGAAGCAAATAAATAATAATTGAGGCATTCAAGAGAGGAGGAGGGTTGAAGGTTGCTGATAGATACACGCCCTCATTTCGTGATTCATTTTTGTTTTCCAAATTGGTCCAAGTGGAAAATACTGTCAAATTTTGACAATTATTCCTTGAACTAATGAGGAACAAAATAGACTGTACATGTAGAGCTTGGAATACTTCATTACAGGTTTTTGACTGTTCCAGTGTATTTTAACACTTGAATTGTACAAGTTTCAATTATGATCTCAGTGACAGCATTGTGGCGATTGGATTGACTTGTATTCAAGCAAGAATACTGAGGAAGTTTCATATATTGTCATTTTCTTTATAAAATGGATAAATTTCTGTCCAAATTTATGCTTGTGCTGTTAAACTCACTGTGATCCTTTCTTTTAGCATTTGTTTCAATAAAGTCACAGCGGAATGCGATGAGGTACCCCCGGGATCATCAGCAAATATATATAATTGAGAAGAAACAAAACCATCTGGATTAGCAGAAGACAGTCATAGCATCTACATTTTAATCGGTCGATATAACATCATATGACCTGTTACAAAGTGAAATTGCGCATAAAACTAAAGGCGTAGTTTTGAAGTTAAAATCAGAGAAATTTGTTAATAGAAGGCAGAATTTCGGCGCCACAGCTGTTAATCATCCCTATCTGCTCCATCCTGCAACTTTACTTCAATCAATATCCAATATATTCTCTGACCCAATCCTCACCTTATCTAGGGGTGTGTGTGTGTGTGTGAGTGTCTTGCTAAAAATGGAAGGAAGCAACATCCTTCTCGTTTATACTTTGTAGGATGAGTTTTATTGTTCATTACGGCACCGTATGGGCAGGTTTCTTCTTCATGTCGAAGTTCTGTCATAGCATTAAATCTTTCATTCTATTATTGGTGTTTTTCTCCGCAAGAAAAATATAATGAATTTCAGATCTTCTATAGCCAAGTATTTATTTGCTTAATTGGTATTACAAAATATAATTGGATGATGAAAAGCTTACAAATTTGCTTCTCAAGAATTCTCTGGTTCTTTATTTTAATTACGGTATCTATCGAAAACAAGTATATTATAGTAAAAATTCGTGACTTAAGCTTGATAAAGTGCAATAAATCTTAGAGAAAATTTGGGGAAAATCCCTCTTTGAAGTCTTTTTAAGGAGAATGACTTAAATTAGAGTATTGATACTACAGAATTTATAATATACTAATACTTTTTAGATATAAAAACTTATCAAATCCTTTTTATCAATAATTTTCAACGAGATTTTCTCCTATTTTTCACTAAATCTCATTGAGGCTAGCATGCATATAATTAATTAAAGATTCACTTAATAAGCAAAAAAATTAAAAGACGAGAAATATTTATTGCCTTTATTTTTAACATTAAAAATATTAATAACTAATGTTTACGGAATAAATAAATATTAATATATCTGGCCAAACAAATAAATATCATATAGAGCAAAGAACGAAAATAATTATACTCAAACGAGGCATGTGTTATCGTTATCCCATGGCACGGGCAAGCTGCTATAAATTGAACTAAATTCAGATATGCATGTTTTTATTTTCATTTATCTGTTTTGTTCTGGCATCGAATATACCTGGACATTATCCACTGATATCAGTGGACAGGTTTGAATCAACAAATGCTCTCAGAACACCCTTCTTTAACATATGGGGACCAATATTCCATTTCTGGACTCGCCACTTTTTTAACAAAATAGCTCCGATCGGCAGTGGTAGTTGGATATTAACACAGTATACATGGCTCATACAGTTATTGCAGACTTGAATGCATATACAAGGACCACATAAATGAAATAGACAACACACACACACACACACACACACAAAATACAAAATATGACTATATATTCAAATAATTTTCTGTATCATTTTCCCTGTTTGTGGGGTAAACGAAGAAATCGACCATAACAATAATATAAACTATATTGCATCTTTCGAAGACATAATACCCTATTCAGCCGATAATGGAACAGCTTGCTGTTTCTTGAAAGCGATACGAGGCTGCTTAGTGCTCAGTGAAAATCTTTCACCATAGTGTGAGCTTACCTTGGCATAAAACCACCGCAAGGGTGATATCTGTCTTTTGTTATACCGAAGTACTAAGAAAAGGATAAATCGGTGAGCTATAAAGAGGGTAACCAAGGCTGTCATGTCCCACCACTTATCATGATTTGATGAAACCCCAAATATTAGTTTCAGAACTTGTTCTCCCTTAAATTTGGGGTTACCAGGAATCAGAGGATCAAATTCAAGCCCCAACATGTCATTCTTGAGTTGCCCCTGCAGATCATAACAATATGACTCCAGTTCATCAATATGCATTTAAATGATGGATCTCATAACGTAGTTCTAGCACTGAATTTAGTACCTGCACTGCCCAAGTAGCAAAGCTCAAGTAGGACATGGGGTAGCGCCAAAAGAACTTAGGAAGGTCAGGTAGTGGCCTGAGCATTGGAGAACACATCATCATGAAAAGCTGCAACCATCAGTTAACTGTTCATCAATTTCAGGAAAAGAAATTTTATTTTGGTGGCAGAGACACTGAGTTATGTTTGCTTACAGTCACTCCAGTTGCTACTCCTATGCCCATCAGGACATTAGGCACCAGTGAGGCTACTACCATAAGGCAGCCCTCAATGACAGATAGGCAGACGAATAAGTTGAGGAAGAAGAAAACAAATTGAGCTAAACCCAGATGAAGTTTCAACATGGAGTATGTGATTGTGACAAAGAAGAGCGACGTAACGAGTAGGAAAGGGAAAGATGATAGGATGTTTGATAGTACAAACACAGCTTCTCCATAATGCCCTTTGGACCTTTCACCGTAGAACACCTGATTTTGGTTGGGGTTAGAAATGCATAAGTAGGGTGTGACAAGAGTTTAAGTAGCTTCTGTAGAACAAGAGTTTTCCGTTCTTTATAGTTTATACCTTCAATTCTTCAATGAAAAATGGCAATCCTCCAAATGACAGACAAATTATGAACCCATATATGAATGATACACACTTTCCTCTGGCCAAGATTGAGTCCTTGTCAGTACCAAGATGAAAAAAGAAGAGACCAATACCAGTGGCTGCCAGGGAATAGAAAAAGATCCTCAGCCAATAGTAGCCCATGTCCCTTGACATATTCAAGAATGATCGATGGGTCAGTGTGCAGAGCTGCATCCAACAGCTGGTACTGCCACTTACATTGGACTCAATTACTTGATCTCCCTGCAGCTTTTAATCCATCAGTACTCAGTAGCATAAAAATGAGCAAAAAAAAATAAAATGAAAAGGCAACTTGCGTGCATTCTCATAGTTATGGTACATGAAGCATGGAGGTGAAATACATGATTACATATACATGATAGACAATGTTGAGTAATTCATACATTGGATTTCAAACATTGAATTCTCCTTCTTGAATTGATCATTTGCTCTGAATTTTTGTAAGTCTCAATAAGTGTCGCTCTAATCTCTTCTCTTTTCTTGCCTGTTGCAGGATTTGACGACATAGGCTGTCAATGGTGAAATTCATATTCAGAATCAGAAGCAAGATATTTTTTTCAATGAAGATGCAAATAACAAGCTTCAACTAACAATACTTGCTTCCGTTCTCATCGGAGCTGCATTAATGGAGTCAAAGTCCAAATTAACACAGAGAAGGAAATGATCTGAAGGATTTCTTCTAGTCGGACAGGGGAACCCTGCATCAGCAAAGAACTGTTCCCAGGACACGATTAGAACTCTGAATTTGCACTAAAATTCATTGAAACATTGTTTCCCCAAATTGCTTACCTTCAAAGCCATCTCTGCTTCCCCAAAATAAACAGTTTCTCCGCCCGATAGCAAGAGAAGATCGTCAAAAAGGTTAAAGATTTCATTGCTCGGCTGGTGAATGGAACAGACAACTACCTTTCCATCATTAGCTATGCAGCATAGGGTTTGAATCACATAGAAAGCAGAGGCACTATCAAGTCCACTTGTGGGTTCATCCAGAAGCAAGACGTGGGGTTGTGTCAAAATCTCAAGGCCAATGCTGAGTCTCCTCTTTTCGCCACTGCTAATACCACGTAAATGCCAGTTCCCAAGCTTACTGTCAGCGCATTCTTCCAGACCCAGCTGGATTATGGTTTCTTCCACCACCTTGCTTATCTCTTCTCGGGACATTCTCGAAGGAAGCCTCAGATTTGCAGAGTATGCAAGGGTTTCTCTTACAGTCAAAGTCCCCAAGAACAGTTCTTCTGTATCCACATAAGACTGGATAATATTGAAAACAAATAGAAACAATCAAAACAATCCCTACTTGCAGAGAGGATCGACCTTTAACAATGACGTAAATAGTAGTGAATGTGGTAAGGAAAAGTTGTTTGAGTTTAGCGGCAGACGGGTTATCTTACCACTTCTCTGCATTTGAAGCATCTCTTCTTCCCACCGATTAGAACGTTGCCGGTCACTACAACGTTCGCAGCAAGCCTTCCTGTACAAAACTTGGACACTGCTTTTTCAATAGAAATAACATATTACAGTACGACTGATGTTGAACTATTCGGAGCGACACGGTTCCAAAACGCGATTTCGGTGGCACCATCCCAAGACCCGGCCGGATCTTGGGCGGTGCAGCAACAACACACTCTTAAAGTGAATCAAATATGCAACCTCTTGTTTATATAAAAACTCTCATAACACAATATCATAAGGTGATTGACCCAATGATAAGTGTGTGTAACTGCGCTTAATATACGGAAATGCGATATATATATATATATGTCAGTAGAATCGAGGCAAATGTGACGTGAAGCGAATAATAGAAGAGTGAGTGTATTGTTAATATAGGCATGCAGCCCATATAAAATGAAGATGTGGGTATATACATACATACCAGAGAGAGAGCGGAGGAGGGTGGTTTTGCCGGAGCCGGAAGGACCCATGAGGGCGGTGAGCCTCCCTGGGAGGGCGCAACCAGTGGCCTTATTCAGCAGCTTATTCTTCTGATCTGCTTCCACCGTCAGCTCTTCCCACCCCACTCCTCTTGCCCTCATAACACTTTCCTCCTTCATTATTACTTCGTCTCTGATCTTCTCCCTCCCTCTCCCTCTCCCTCTCCCCCTTACCTTTTCTGCCTCTACCACCCTGTTTATTATATAGCAGAGCCCGTCCATTATGTCTCCGTATTTTCCCTTTCTACCCCTGTTCATAAAATCCAAATTTTCAATCATTCCTCCCCTTGTTATAATTTTCTATCGCTAGGCATATATATATTATATATATTTATTGTTTATAACTACTTTTAACCGTTTCTTTTAAACAAAATAATTCGATTATTTAGATTTTATAATAATAGATGGAGGGAGTATTTAATACCGCACCTTCTTAACAGTATAACATTATAAATATATTAATGAAATCCATGATATCTAAATTACAAGGGAGTTTTCACATCCCTGCTATGCATGTAAGATATTTGCGATCTTTATTCTCCCTACTTATTTTTGAGGGACTTCACCCCCGACAATTCACTAGCTAGTTCACCTTATTTTAAGAAGAAAAACAACTTATTCGAATCTTGTATATGTAGTACAGGTGGCGTGAATTTGTGTTGAGGATGTCCTTGTCCTCTTAACGAAAGCGCCTTTAATTGGAATACCTAACCCAACCCCCCACCCCAAATAACGGCAACACTCCCATTTGGTGGAGGACCAAATGTTTCACCAAGAGTCTGATTGCAGGAATCATAATGATTGTCGATCATCATAAGTATTTCACCGGCAGAGAGTTGGGGATTAGTAGATGCATGTAACTAAAGTTAAGCTATAGGATTTATTTACTTATTTATATAGACCTACATATTGATATGCATTTATTTATTTTTATTCATTATTTCACAAACATTAATGTCGAATTTAATAGTTGGGTACATGTTAGAGAGGATCAAAATTACCCAGATGGAGAGTCAGTTAGGAGCTGGGTCAAGGGAAATTATACCACTGGGAGCATACAACCTTTTGACTGCTCCGCCTACTTGTCATGGATCACTCTCTCTACCTAGTTATGAAAGACGTCTCTATCTTATCAAAATAAAAATAGCATTTTTCGATCTAAATAATGTAAAAAAAATGTAAAGCATGTATAAGAGTTCCATTTTAACTATTACTTATGTTTTATAAGTGAGCTAAAGAGAATATTTTTTAGGATAAGTACAAGGGTCGTTGTTTTTAGGATATTAGGACCATACGAATCTAATGACTACACGTACCCCTTACCATCAAACGTCAAATCAGGGAGGGATGTTCTCACGTGACAATGTCTTCGCACTCTTCTCTTCACTCATTCCTATCCCTTATTAATTTTCAAGAAAAAAAAAAACATTTAAAAGATTTAGCTAAAACAAGAGCAAGAAAGACACTAAAAGGATAGTAATGTAGTATTAAATTTCATGATAAACATTAGGAGATCTAAATTGTCGACGATTAATATTCAGCATTATCGGTTGTCGTATGACCAGTCGTCTACTCCATAGAGACAACTAAGCTCATGCTATTGCGTCATCAGAATTTTAATTTAAACGTGCGGCAATCATCAATTAAAAACAGAACTTGGCAGCAATCATCTTCTCCAGGGACGTGGGAGGACGGAGTACACTATAATAAGAAATGTGTATGTATGTATGATGCACAATTATTTATTTATTTCATGCACAGGAAAATTTGGGTGTCTTTTATATTCTTTTAAAATTTAATATAAAATATATTTAACTAATCTGATTAGATTAATAAAATTAGTTATATTAGTTAATACGATTATATGATATATTTTTTGTTAAACATCATAATTATCTTTCTCAATTTCTTTCTTCCCTTTCTACTTGATTATTATTGAATGGTACCAATAGGAATAATTTAAAAAAATATTAATAAATATAAGAAATATATATTTATTACCAAGTATCTCAGTTTTAAGATTCATAACTATTCTTTTCAGAATAGATGGCTCTTATAAAAATAAAATTCAAGACCTAAAAATATTTAACATGGCCTCATACTGATAAATCAAGTCCCTCTAAATGGTTTGTAATTTTTTTTTTTGTATTGGTTGGGTGAAAATTTTGGGGTTGAAGAAGTTTTTTTTTTTTGTTGCCCACCCGGTTCACCGGAGCTTTGCCCCGACTACATCCGGATCCGACCCGCGTCGCGCACCTGGCTGTGGTGGGTGAGTCTCCCAACGGGAATTTTCTGCATTCGCCAAGGCTCGAACTCGAGACATCGTTTAAGCGATACCGAGCTGTTTACCACTCGGACCAACACCCGTTGGTGGGGTTGAAGAAGTTGTCTGCTTAAAAGGGTACTTCAATTTTCTACTGGTGAGCCCGAAAAAGGTGTCCCCACAACGCTAAATGGTAAGCCCACGGCCACAATTTCGAGTCTTGTACATAAACCGGGCTCTGTTTGGACTTCTCGCTGACTATCATAAGGCGATCAACCATCTATCCCGCTACCTTTTCTTGCATCTCACACCAATAATAACTGTTTATAGTGAAGTTGCTTACATAAATTATATGATATTATTATATTTTATCGATAAACTTTATATATCATTATGTTTTTGTATGTATGTATGTACACATTTCTATAAGATCTTATCTGGCTAATTCAATTATACTGATATCTTTTTATCCCTCCTTTCACTTAACAATATCATGCGCATGCCACCATTCTAAAAACTCAATTGACTCTTTGGTCTTCCAAAACAACTTATAAAAAAAATGTGAACAACTTTTAGGAGGTGGGAATGGACGGTGTATTTAAGAAAGGTTAGATTTTAAAAAAATTGATATAAAAAATAAATATCCTTTTAAGAAATTATAGTAATTAATTTAGTCCTATGGAAGTGAGAAATTACATTGCCTTATTGAGCACAAGGGTGCCTGGGGAAGACATGAATTCCCATTGTCCAAAAGAAGGACCTGATCTTGCGTGCTGCGCTCTCACATCAATCTGCGCCGCTTGATTGGTTCGATGAGAATGAGAAAGACAGACGGAGATCATCTTCCTTCGCGTTCCCCACTGGGGCCCACAACATGGCCTACCAATTTGAATTCAAAATTATATGTAACGTTACATATTCCGAACCTCAGATTCTGACCCAAAACTTCGCGTTCCCCCGGGCGGTTGTCCCCACCAAATCTTTCACACTCGCTGTTCATCGTCATCACTCTCCTTCACTGTCTCATTACCGAAAGTTATATCCACTCTGTTTTCTGGGTTCAGGTCCCGGGCAATAACCCCCACTTAATAGAACCTGTATTCCCCTCTCTCTGCCTATCTCCTCTTCCTCTTCAACTCTCTTTTTTAAAAAAAAAAAAATAAAACAAAGAAAAAAAAGAAAGTTGCTATCTTGGGTTTTGGCACTTTCTGGATTTTGATGATTTACTCGACGCTCTGTAGGAAGCCAGAAGATTTGAAGTTTTTCATGGAGGATTGCTCAAGAACTGGCTTTCACGATTTCAATGTGGCTTTACGAAAAGCTGAAGAAGCGGGTCAGTTTATTTTTTGCCCATTGTTCATTATAATCAGTTCGGTTAGTATAAAGAATTTGTTGCTTTGTTTTTTGTATTCCAAGGACATCTCCTATATTTTTCTTTTTTCAGCTTTTCCGTCTCAATCCATATCTATTGATTCTCAAAATAACTTCTGCAGCTTGGAGACGTTATGAAGCCGCAGAGTGGCTTGAAAGGGAAGTGGGCCCGCTCGGCATATCCAACCAGCCGTCGGAGAGAGAATTCATTTCTTGCTTAAGAAATGGTCTCGTTCTCTGCAACGCAATTAACAAGATTCATGCAGGAGCCGTCCCCAAGGTATTACTACGTTCCGTTATCGCGTTCATGATTTCTTCTTGCTAATCTAATATTTCACCCGCCATAGTTTCAAACAGTTACGTATAATCAAACAGGAGCTTTTCATAATAGGCATGTCGCAAATTTGAGTCTTGCGTTATTTTTTCTTTCTCTCTATTTAACTGATACAATTTTCCCCCATGGCTTTAAGGTTGTGGATTGTCAAATGCCCTCGCTCTCAGTTGCTAGGGATTTCCAGCCTTTCCCTGCCTACCAGTACTTTGAAAATGTAAGAAATTTTCTGGTTGCAGCAGAAGAATTAAAGCTCCCAGCTTTTGAAGCTTCTGACCTTGAACGGGTAATTTTGTGAATTAGTTACCATATCATGCGAATGAATTGGAAAGTAAAAAAATTGCTTTTAACCTCGTGTTTATGGATGGACAAGTATGAATTAGTGAATGGTTGACTATTTATTGTACAGGATGCTGTAGACATTGGATCAGTATCTAAGGTTGTCGATTGCGTTTTAGCCCTTAAATCGCATCAAGAGTGGAAGCGGACAAACACTGAGAATGGAAGTAACAGGCACTTAAGATCTCCTTTTTTAATGCACTCTGACAGAAGAATGTATTCAAGACCCTCAACCGTAATATCTTCAGATGCCTGTAGGCGCTTGGATTTGTCAGCCACATCAGATAAAGAGCACTCTCTCGAGGGTGATTTTCAGAAACCAGAAGGTTTAGCCACTCTCTGTTGCCTTAATACATTGTTTGGTATTTGCAAAAGCTGTAATTTTCAATTTAGAAATGAACTCTTCATTATGCTGAGGAATATAATACAAATAGCTCATAAAAGAAAGTTGCATCTGATCAGTCAACTTGTATAAGCCTATGAATTCAGACCCTGATAAACTGTTCCTACTTCTCAGTTCTCACTCTCAGTTGACAATAATTTTTATTTTTTTCCCTGTACTTCTATTGAATCCAGGCAAGATTGTGGAATCAGTTGTTAAGCTATTGGTTGACTGCAAAGAAAATATTGACGGCAACCTTGTTGCTTCTCTTCGTAATGCTCAACAGGTATTATAATGAATTGTAATCATGTAAACATCTGACTCCAAATTATTAAATAAACATATTGAAATGCATTAGTTGACAAACCCTTGAGCGTTTTATCTTTCTCCTTTTGATGCGACAGGATCCAATTAAGCTATTTAGTGTGATCATGTCAACTTGTCTTGGGGATCAGCTCCAAACAAAGTTCCCCGAGGTGAGTGTGATGTTATCCATGATCTTTATGTATGATTTGTCTGTATCCCAAAAGTCATATTGTTATCTTGCTTATATCTTGCCAAAAACTCATTTTGACTGGAAACAGTTAGCATTGCTGCTGAGGGGTTTTACAAAAGAAAGGAGCACTTTACCTAATTCAATATCCACAGCATCAGATGAATCTACACTTCCAATTTTTAAGGTATCTTTGTTTTTGTAATACTTCTTAGTCTGATGATTATCTACTAAAATTTAGGCATGAAACAGTCTCAATAACATTTCTTCCATACTACTTGTAACGTACATCTTGTCAGTAAATTTAAAAGACAGATGTTGATGTGACCGATGTTTTCCTTGTATAGTGTTGCAGAGGCTGCACTACTAAGTGCACTTGCAGCCAGAAGCAACTCTTTGACCTACAGGAAAAAGAACTTGTGGTATGTTTTCATGTAGCTTGTTTTCACTTCCAGTTCTGGAGTATATATGAATGAATTATTGAATTGAATCTGATTTGACTAGAACTTCGGTTGCGAAAAAAAGAAGAAGTTATAACATTGTTTAAATAGAAAACGATGCTTTTGTTTAGATATAGTCCTATCTGAATCTGGAAATATGGGTGATAACCCTTCTTACAGGAAACTCAAGGCATTAGCGGATACTGCTAATTGTGAAGGTCATAACAATTAGTGCATATTTCATCGTTTTACATGGTTATTTGTTTGTAACATGAACTCCATAACAATGCTGGTATAATGACGTGTCTTTCAGGATCTCAAAGCTCTCCTGTTGAAAACTAAGAATGAGTTTGAAGAGATGAAGTCCCAGTTTCAAAGAGATCTGAATTACCTTGGTATGGGTAGCCGCTGTATTTTGCAAGTTTATTATGTTACACCAACTACAACATCATAAGAAGCAGCTTATTGTCTTATTTATACTCTTTATTTAGTTATATTGTCTCTTCTTAAACATTATAACCACCCATATTCCAAGCTTTTTCGGCGTTAGAATACGTAGTCATGGATAGCTGACGTTTCATGGTTATAACCTTCTATTACTATATTGCTACGTGAGTTCAGGAAGCCAGGTACTTGAAATGTCCACTGCTGCATGTGGATATTACAAGGTGGTGAAGGAGAACAGCAAATTATACAATATGGTCCAAGATCTGAAAGGTTGATCTGCTTTTACCTTGGAACCTTCTTTTAATGTTTAAAGTGTCAGTTTCTTTGTTTTTTTTAATGATTTTAAGTTTCCTTAAACTAATTTTGTCTACTCTTTTCAAATTCAATCTTATTCAGGTAACATTCGAGTTTACTGCAGAATTAGGCCATCCTTCAGTGCTGAGTCCAAGAATGTTATAGATTTCATAGGAAAGGATGGTTCTCTAGTCCTATTAGATCCATCAAAAACACAAAAAGATGGAAGGAAGGTTTTTCAATTTAATCGGATTTTTGGACCATCAGCTAGCCAAGGTGAAATATACCAGGAAACTCGACCAGTAATTAGATCTGTGATCCATGGATATAACGTTTGTATATTTGCCTATGGACAAACTGGTTCTGGGAAGACATATACCATGGTAATATACTTTGATATGATCTATTTTTGCTTTTGTTTCATTTAATTTCGCGTCACTATTAGTGGTTCCCTTTATCTAAACTTGGCCTTAACCTATGTTCAACCTTTTGTGACACAGAGTGGGCCATCAGGTGGATCTTCTAAAGATATGGGGATGAATTATCTTGCTTTGAATGATCTTTTCCAGATGTCTAACCAACGAAAGGACATCATAACTTACGACATTTTCGTTCAAATAGTTGAGATTTACAATGAGCAAGTACGAGACTTACTTGCAGAGGTAAAAACAGACAACAAATTAGAGATACGAAGTTGTAATGACAATGGCTTGAACCTTCCAGACGCTACATTGCGTTCTGTAAAATCTACGCATGATGTATTGAGCCTCATGAAACTTGGTGAGATTAACCGAGCTGTTAGTTCCACTTCCGTCAACAACCGGAGTAGCCGTTCCCACAGGTCAGATTCTAATACTAAGTGCTATGATTGAGAAACTATAAAATAGTTTAGTCGAGATACTGATGATTCTGTTTCGCATGGGTCTCAGTGTTCTTACTGTTCATGTTCATGGCAAAGATATCTCTGGGAGCACAATTCGTGGTTGCTTGCATTTGATAGACCTTGCTGGAAGTGAGCGAGTGGAGAAGTCTGAAGTTACAGGGGAAAGACTAAAAGAAGCACAATTCATCAACAAGTCTCTTTCCTGTTTGGGGGATGTGATCACAGCCCTGGCTCAAAAGAATTCTCACATACCTTACAGAAATAGTAAACTCACCCTTCTGTTGCAGGATTCCTTAGGTTGTTGTAATTCACACTGTTGCTTTCCCTCGTTATAAGAAATTAAACGTTGAACCATTTGTTCATGTGAGTTTTCCCTTGGTAATTTTCTGCATCAGGTGGTCAAGCCAAAACATTGATGTTTGCTCATGTGAGTCCTGAAGAAGAGTCCTTTGGCGAAACAATCAGTACTTTAAAGTTTGCTCAGCGAGTTTCCACTGTGGAACTTGGAGCGGCTCGATCGAATGGAGAAAGTAGTGAGGTTATGCAACTCAAGCAACAGGTAAGAGAATTGGATATAATGGTTTAAATTCAAGGCTTACTAAGTTGGTTCCTTGGTGTCAAAGTCGTTATTTCCTCTGTTTTGTTAGGTTGAGAACCTTAGGATGGCATTGTCGAACAAGGAAGCAGCACAGAGAGTACAGCTAAGTAGGACTAAAGAACCACGGACTCCATCTGAGAAAACTCCATTGCGCCTTAGAAGACTTAGCATTGAGAATTGTAGCGCCACAAGGAATGACAACACTTCTATGAAACCTGAGGATAAAAGTGGAATGAAATCACCTTCTTTTATGCCTTGTTCAAGAAGATTGAGCTTGGAAGGCTCAAAAAGCATCATCAAGAAAGACACTGCACAGGCACAAGATGTTACTGATGTAAGCAAAACTCTACAGTTGGATTCGGTGTCTCAACAGAAAAACCGTCCTCCACGAGATGCAGATGCAGTGCCAAAACCATTAGGCCATTTCAGCAACAGCAGTTCCAAGTTAGAGTTGCATACTAAAGCTCCTCGAAGCCCTACAAGCATTAAATATCAGAAGAAGGTGATGAAAATAGATTGTGCAGCTCAAGTTCATCCTCTTAAACTACCTGAGACACCTGAACCACAGGGGTTTGATAAGATGGAGACATATAAAGCTGCAAGGAGTGATGTTGCAGTTTCCATGGATTTCCAGATACCAAATGTGGTTAGCAGCACAAGTGGGAAAGGTTTCCAAATAAGGAGACCCTTACGGACCATCGGAAAACTCATTAATGGACCAGATAAGAGGTGGGTGAAATAAAGCAAGCAAATTTCATCTCATGCTTTTGGCCTTTTTATTGAATATTTGCATGTGAAACTGCAGGTGCCAACAAAATATGGTGGAAGTGAAGTCACCCATGAAGAGCAATACTAACATAAATGAAGCAAAATCACCACCAAGTTCTGTGGCGAGAACAATGAGGATGCAATCTATAACGGGGATTCAAGCACCTGGCACTGAAAACTCTCGTAGATCTTCTCTTGGAGGGAAGTCTGTGGTCTCCAGTAAGTAAAACACAAGAAAGAAATTTTCTCCAGGTATTTCATTGACTACGTGTTATTGATTCGTTAGTGTTGTTTATTTCTGTAGGCGATAAGGAGCAGAGAAACATGAAAACGCCTCCTCCAATATGATCAGCCACCAAGAGTGGAAAACGGTGGCTATGGAAAAGTAGGGAACAACTGTGGGTAATGCTTTGACTCTAAGCACGCTGAAACTAACATTTGTGTAGGACGTCATCTACCCGTTCTTCCTGTAATTATGAAATTACGTTTATAAAAATCAAGTTTTGATTTTCCCCCGTCTCTGGTTTCAATAAGAAGTTGAAAGTTGCCAACTTTTGTTTACAGCAACAACCGTATTGCTAATTGCCATTGCTTCACATAGGTCTCCAGAATTTTGTTTTCTATTTGTCTGAGGTTTTCGAGATCATGGTGGTGTGCTTCAAGAGCGTAGGTGTATAATAGTTGATCCTGAATTAGCACATATAAGCCTTGATGTCTCGTTGATCAAATAAAAAAAAATTCTTTTTTGTGTGCTTGTAATTATCTTCTTAAGTAATAACGTTGCTACGTTTTACTATGGAAAGAATCATATAATTTAATGTTGTCTTTAGTCAAAAGTGGAGGCTGGATTACCGCACCATGCTAATTACACGTTTGAGGATAATATCCACTATTATCTCAAATCAGTATTAGAATATGATGAGCATCTTCCTCCATTATACTGGAGGCGACTTCTACTATAACTTTTTATATTAAATTTCACATATTTTAAAAGGAAAAATACAATTTGTTCATCTTATATTTAAATATACTATCAACTGAAATTCTTAAAATTGAGAACAGATTTTGAAGATGTAAAAATGCCAGCATGCCAGAATCTGACCAGAACTCTGAATTTCTTAGCCGCTAGTGGTCCCCATCGAATCTGCCCAACGTTCACATGCTTCCTTGTAGTACCAAACTGACATACAACAAAGAACGCTTCCATTGAAAATATGAAAATATCTATCATCAATGTACCCCTTTCTTTGTTTTCTTTTTTAAAAAAAACACCTTTAAATTTACATTTCAATTCATATTTTACAGAAGCTGAAAAAAAAAATTATACTTTTATTTTTTTAACTAATAAAAAGTATACATTTATAATTGTCTTGCTTTGTTTAAAAGAAGAAGTAAAAGAGGCGCATCCAAACAACCAGTGGCGCAAATTAAAGAATGAAAAAATTGAAAAGGGATAGTTACATGAAAGTATGAAACAAATGAAGTTTACTGATGAGATAAATGCCTATTTAATTTTGAAACACTGTATTCATAAGCACGACGCAACCTCTTCTGGAATCTTCTGAGATCCAATGTAACATTTTGGCTATCAAGATAGATCTTCTTAGTGTATTCCCACCCCTTCTGGTTTATGCTTTCTGGGTCTCTAAGAACAGGATCATCTCTATCATACTTCTTCCACAAAGAGCTTTCTTTAGCCTGGATTTCATACCCAATATATTTCAATCCAAGCTTTTTTGCAGGTTCACCATAATATGTTTCTGCTGCCCAAGATGTTCCTAGAGGAATCACTTGAATGAACACAGAACCAGGTCTCATGAACAGAAAATGTGTCATCGCAGCACCATGAACCCCAACCATGACCTCACTTGCATTGAGTGCTCTATAAATCTTTGCCATTTCTGTTGTTCTACTTGGACTTAAAACTTCAACTTTAAACCCAATTTCTGCAGCTATTTTCACTAGCAAGTTCTCATTGGTTATCATTCTTGATCCTGCTCTCGACAGAATAGTCAATTTAGGTTTGTTCCCTTGATTTTCTGGTAAAACAGGTAATAATCTATCTTGTGCTTCCTTTGCTTCATCTTGGATCAAGCCCGTAATCCGAGGCCAGTAAGCTCGATCTAGAAGGTTCCGGAAATCAACAATGCTCTTGTTATCTTCCATCAAGCTAGAATCCACAGTAAGCTCATCATGGATTCTCAGACCAGTAATGGCTTCGGGGAAGCAATGGGTCCGGTTATCTCCACTGAAATCAATGGCGGGAAAGTCTGACAGATGAGAAAGTATGTCTCCATACTTCATGATCCACCATTCGTGGTATTCCATGATGATGAACACGACCTGTTTGTTAAAATGCTGGGAAGTGATGAACAAAGGTATGATCCCATCATTGAATTCGTGATAAACATTGCCGGTATAACCCCCAGTGGAGAAGAACAGTGCAGGAACATCATGATGAACATCACAACTATGATTACCAGAACCCAAACTCACTTTCTTGGAAATGATGACCAGTTCATCAATGGTGTCCATGACACTTGTTTCCCATTTCCGAGTATATGGCTTGATCTTTTCACGTTGGAGTACCCGATCATTGTCCAGTTTACCACTTACATCTGTTGTTGACACATTAGTCATATGATTGTTGAAGCTGATGGGATTGTAAAGGAAGACTGAGGAGGAGGAAGAGTGTGTTCTTAGGTCCCCTTTCATTATGCAGATATCGGATCGGTGACCAGTCCTATCACAACATATAGTTCCTGCATCACCAATGGAAGTATGTAAGATATCAAAGAAAAACATCCACTTTTGAAGAGTTAGACCAAGGCCAGTTATAGAAGATATAAAAGCATGTGAATCAAATTTTTAGAGAACAGGCCTTCCAAGACATGGCTCTCTCCCTAGTCCTAATGAAAAATAGGAATTTCTGAGATACAAGACATGAATTTCATTACTTCGTCGTCTTAATATTATTAGTCAGTAAGTGAAGCAAGCATAATCCTGGAGGTCAATTCCCTATGAACATGAGTTGACACTAAAAAGATCAACACAGAGAAAAAAAGAGAATAGGAACACCTACCATCGGAAACTGAAGAGCATAACCCGACCACGGACGGACCGTTTTCCGTCCAGAGAGGGTCTGAAAAGCGAAAAGAAAGGGCAATAAAGTTTAGAGCGGTACAGAGACTTGGGGAAATAAAAACAGAAAGAAAGAAAACAGGGGAAGGTGTGAGGAGAGAAACTTACACGAGTGGGGCAGATTGAAAGAGAAGCCGATGAAAGAAGGAGCTAAGACGAAGCAGCAAGAGAGGAGAGTGAGAAAGAAGAGATAGAACAACCTGGAGCTGGTTTTCTTGCAATAGCCAGCGTCAGGATTTTCAGTTTGGCAAACGTCGTCTTTAATGGATTCTCCTCCTTTCCTAAGCTGATGGTGGCGGTGATATCGGACCATTTCTCCCTCAAAGGAAGTATTTTTATCCCTCAACGAGTTCACTTCAGAGTTATGCAGAAAGATGCAGAGAGTAAGAAGCAAATGGGGAAAGAAATAGAGAGAGTGGTGAGTTTTGAGCAGCCTTGGAAGTTGGTTCTGGAGATTTGCAACGAGTGGATGAAACAGTATGGGGATTGGGAAGATGAAGGCAAGAGAAAAGGAGAAAGTTTCCAAGGAGGGTTATAGGAAAGGGGGAGAGTGGGGAAGAGGCTTTTGTCGAGTGCTTGTATAGCTGGATCCATAGAAAACCGTGTACACATGGAGACGACGAGATGGAACTGAAACCTTCCAAGTAAGGTCTGCTTGAGGCTGACTGCAACATTGGTGGCTTTCTCGCTTACGCGGAACGCGCTGTGAAGGATTTAATTTTAGTATTTTTTTTATCAACAAAAATTAATAACTATTATTAAATATGGGTATTGATGGCATGCAAATACTAATATTTTTGCAAAGGCGGCGCCTGTTGACATTTTTATTTTATAATTCTTCATAAATCAAATTTCCATATATTAGTAAAGGTGTCGTTCGAAAAAAGGCATGTTACCCGCACGAATGTGATTAGGTCCCATGGAAGACAAGTTCAAATGTGGGAAGGCTCCTGATGTCCAAACTTACGTGCACACATAAGCAAACCTTTATTGCCCCCATCTTTATTTTTTTATTAGTATCCATTGATAAAAACACGCCCTGTTCTCTCAAGTTATGCAGAAGATAAAATTATTAAAGGGGGACAGCAGAAAAATGACATAAGAGAGTGCATATTTTAGTGGGGGATGGAGTCACCAAGATAGATTGAGACAGACGGCTACACCTACAATCATTTATCCGCGTGTCAATTCTTGAATATGAATTCCTCTAATCATAATGGATAATATGACTTTAGGAGAGGTATTTTTTTCAAAGCAGGGTATTGATGAAACCTGATAATCCAACTTAATTCGTGTGGGCGATGATGTGGGATAGAAATCACGAGTCAGGCACGTGCCTAACCACTGTTCTTCTGAATTCTGATCCTTCCCTTCTGTGGCGTCAACCCCGACCATCACTTTCTGCTTCTGCACTCACCCATTGCAGATCGCAATTCACATGTCAAGCTTCTTTTTCTTGCTTTCTTTTTTCTATTGAAAAAAGGCTGACATATTCTTTTATTTGCAGTTTTATAAACGAAAAAGAAATAATTCTCACAAAAAAAGTTTAAAAAACAAATACATCTAACTTTAAGATCGCTGATCATCCTATAACATGATCTATCAAAATTGGGATTATCATTCTCAAATATAACACCACTCCTAGTTTGTCAAATTGCATTTATTGTTGTACAAAACACAGCCAAATTGTTTGGTACGAAGGATTTGAAAGAGATATGAGAGAGAGTTTTTTTGACTTAGATTTAAAAGAATTTAAAAAATAAAATTATAAAATTTTAACAAAAAAGAGTAATAAGATAAAAAGGTAAAAAAATTAATTAAAATCTTTTAAACTCTGTTTCTTTTTAAATGCAATTCAGACAAAATTCCCCCCCTCTTCTCCTTTCAAAATCCTAGCATCAAACTGTCCCTTAAACACAACCTCATCCATTAAGCAAATATTCAAAATCATGAGATCCTTTTACCTTCGATTTGGATAGGAAGAAAATTATGGAGAAAATAATATTAGGATGAAAAACTCTCAATAATAGTAAGTTTTTTTATCATTTTAAAAATGTTTTCTTCATACTATTATTTCTTCCGTATTTTCCTCTTATTTTTTTCTCTGTTCGAACATACTCAAAATAACACTGTAACCGCTTAGCCCTTGAGCGATTAGAGGATAAGGCCCAACATATATTCAATAACATTTGGAGGCCCAATTCAAACAATAATCCATACTCCTACTCTAATCTAGTCTTATGATGATTATCTGCACGTCTCCCTCATTTCCACAGCTTTGGCGACGCAATTCACGTCTTGTTAGCCGTACAATTTAGACCAAGTCACCAAACGCTTCCTTACGTTGACTATTCCAAGTCAACTATAGAGCATAATAATACAATAAAGTACCATAAGTAATTGTATTTTATCTTTAAAAATCAATTTTGTTGAGTACCAATCTTTAGAAATAAGAAGAAGGTAAAACAAACGGTTCCAAAAAAATACTTTCGTTACTGGAATAAAAATGAAAAAGCTTGGAGAAATAGACTGAAAAGAAATTTGGGGATTCAATTCATATCCAATCGGATCGATCCGATTCATCCAGCTCAGCACACAAAATCCGCACACTCCACGAAACCCACGTGAACTTCCGAACAGGTCCGGTTATTCTACTGTCTTTCCACCTGCCCATATATATACCCAACACCGCCCTCTTATCCCTCATATAGCTTTTCAATCTTGTGTACGGTTTGTCTGTTCGTTTTAACTCACACTAACCTGTAGCAGTCAAGGAACGACCCTAAACTCTGCTTGAAGCTGTAAGCAATTTCCGCTCACCTTATAATCCCAATCGCCTGCTACTCTAGTTAAAGAGATTGAATCTTTTTGGTACAAGAAAAAGGTTGAATCCTTAATAGGAATCTGAATCGATCTCCTTCACCTTCTTGTTGATTTTAGAAAACATGTCTGACGCGTTCTGCAGCGACTGTAAGCGCCAGACCGAGGTGGTCTTCGATCACTCGGCCGGTGACACCGTGTGTTCTGAGTGTGGGCTCGTGCTCGAGTCCCATAACATTGATGAAACTTCTGAGTGGCGTACCTTCGCGAACGAGTCTGCTGATAACGACCCGGTTCGTGTCGGTGGACCCACCAACCCGCTCTTGACTGACGGCGGCTTATCCACCGTCATAGCAAAGCCCAATGGAACCTCCGGCGAATTTCTATCGTCGTCTTTGGGTCGGTGGCAGAATCGCGGTTCGAACCCGGATCGAGGGCTGATTCTGGCTTTCAAGACCATTGCTACTATGTCTGATAGGTGAGCTAGGGTTTACTGACCTTTTAGTTTTCATCAATAGAGGCGCTGGGCAAAAAAATTTAATCTGAGAAACTTGATATGGAGGATGAGATTTTCTTGGAAATCTGGGATTAACATTGCTAGAATCTGTTCAATTGTATCTCGGTATTGCCTTGCGAAGACCGAAGCCATAAGGGGCGAGACGGTTAAACTTGTATATATTTGGGACTTCTTGACTATGTGAAAGTAGCTGTTTAAATTGAAACGAAGGTAGTGTTGAATTTTTATTTTGGACAATTCTTGATTGGACATCGTTCTCTTACCGAGAAGCTTTTTCTGCTATATCATGGTAGTGAAAGAGGAATTGATGAGCTCCCATATCTTAGTTATTACAAGGTTGATATGATGGACTGTGAAGTCAATTGCTGTGTGCATATAGATTTGTGGGATGCTTTCCGTTACAGATTCGTGAGTCATTATACTTCTCTCTCGAGATAGTAATAGGTGAATAACTCGGACCAGGGACAGTACCAGAAAAAGTACATGGGGAGCAAAATATGCTGCGCCATCATTTTGAACATGCTTTGCTCACCATTCCTTTTGTTGGGATGAGTTTTTTATTTTGTCAAATAGTGTCTCCCTAAACTTCATCAAGGATTTTCTTTCTCTTCATTTGTTGATTGTTGTTTATACTTCGGAAACTCTGTGAGAGTATGGAGCTCATAATTAATACTCTTATCATAATTAATACTCTTACTTTTTTTATGTTTTCACATTGATGCTTTAAAAGAGGGTTTTTTTTGTCATCCTTTACTTGAATTTTTCTATTGGGAAATTAGCTGATTGGTTTTAAATTTTCAGGTTGGGACTTGTTGCAACCATTAAGGTATGCTGCAATCTAATCTTTGATTGACTTTGAGCATTCTATGACAATGTGTACCTTACATCGTGTCAATTTCATCTTGAAACTGTTATCTTAATTCTGATCTCCTATGTCCATCTTCATTTTTAAGTGAGTGTTTTAGCCATATTTTTATTCCTTTTGCTGTTGATTTATAGGATCGGGCTAATGAAATATATAAGAGGGTTGAAGATCAGAAGTCCAGTAGGGGAAGAAACCAGGATGCTTTGTTGGCTGCTTGTCTTTACATAGCTTGTCGACAAGAAGACAAACCACGTACTGTAAAGGGTACATGCTGTGATTCTTTTAACGTCTGGATGCTTCCTATTTATGTTTCCCTATATAAATGAGCTTTCCTGAAAGCTGAACCTATGGATTTCAACTAGAAATTTGCTCTGTTGCCAATGGAGCTACAAAGAAGGAAATTGGCCGAGCAAAAGAATATATAGTGAAACAACTGGGTTTGGAGCAGGGTCAGTCAGTGGAGATGGGAACGATACATGCTGGGGACTTTATGGTTAGTAATTTTTATTGAAATGAAGTATATCTTGCTTCTTCGGCAACTGTGTTGGTATGCTTACTCATCTTTAGCTGCTGATAGATTTCAAATGGTGTTACTAACATTACTGTTTTTTTTTTTAAATCTTTAGAGGCGATTTTGTTCTAATCTTGGCATGAATAATCAAGCGGTTAAAGCTGCTCAGGAATCTGTGCAGAAATCAGAAGAATTTGATATAAGGTAATTGTACTGAAAATTTTTGCAACTTAAGGTTAGCCTATCATATATTGTTCTCACTTGTATTGATTTGTGTGAACACATGCACTCACTGATTGCTTATAATGACTTTAATCAAATAGGTGGCTGAAGTAAAAACAACTGGGCGAGTTTTATTATAAAATAAAACGAAGATATCAGCTTAAGATGAGGGTTTTAAATTTTCTTGGCTGTAACAATTAGCATCAGATTTAACTATTACTTTTGAAAACTTTGTTGAGGGTAAGGTTTGAAATCTTAATTGTGATTTATACTATGTGCCATGTGTGTGAAACCTGTAAACTCTAAAGTGAAATGAAGATATCCTAAGATTATGGTTCTGTCGATAATGTTGTTCGATTTAGACTTTTAACATTTTGCCTTTGAGTAAGAAAGAGTGAGATTTTGCTTTTGACTAATAAAGCGTCTAATCTTTGGCAGGAGGAGCCCCATATCAATTGCTGCAGCTGTGATTTACATTATAACTCAGCTTTCAGATGATAAGAAACCTCTCAAAGGTTTGTAAGATCTCTTTAGCTTTTAAAACATGAAGTACAAATACACTATATATATATATATATTTTTATATATGAATTGATATGTTGTTGGTTGCAGATATATCATTGGCCACAGGAGTGGCAGAAGGAACCATTAGGAACTCTTACAAGGATCTTTATCCTCATGTTTCAAAAATCATACCAAGTTGGTATGCCAAGGAGGAGGACCTTAAGAATCTTTGCAGCCCTTAAGTGGATGCCAATGGAGGGTTTGGTTTTTTGATGTGCTTAACTTGTTTACATGGAATCAAAGTGCCATTTTTCCTTTGCTGTAAACTGCATTGGCCATCTTTTTTGGTCCCAAGTTGAGCTTTCTGTGAGGCCTCATGCTATATCTATACATTTATAAATTTGCATGACCCTGATGCAATTTCCAAGAGTCGTTCATGTACAAACGGGTAAACGATGAAGGCATCTGCATCAATATCAATATTTTTAGTTAAAATGGTTATACTAGTCTTTAACTTCCCTTGATTCTTTGCAATGTTGATAGTTATACCATTTACCCTTGAGAGTGTCGGGACTTAGACTTTTGCTTTCTATGTTCTCTTTTATGTATTAAGCATAGAATAAGATAAATACATGTAAACAAAAACAGATTCATGAGGCTTGTTCAGAAGCAACCAAGAGAACATTGTGTGTATAATTCTTAATATTCCCCTCTTTATGGTTAAGTAAAGAAATCGTTACTTCAGCTAGCAGATGTCATTTTGGCGTCCAGTTTTATTGGTTAAACAAATTTCACATCGAAGTTCATTTTCCCTTACTTTTGATTGTGTGCGTGTCGTGTCTAAACTATACAGATTTGCACAACCTGCCCTAATTCCCTAATCTTCCATCGTTTCTGACGTCGTGAAATCCTCTAACGGAAATCTTATAGTTATAGAGGAGTCCGAAACTTTTTAGCCGTTAGTTTTTTGAAAATAAATTTATATACGATCAACGAATATTATAAATTATAAATTTTTAGCACAAACACATTAGTAATGCGTGACGGATCGGATAGCAGGTCCAATTTGTAAATGACAGGAGCATATCTTTGTCTGGAAATAAGGAGGTCTGACATGGAATAAAAGCAGAAAATAAAACATGAAAAACTAAAAAGAAAAGTAATCAATATACAATATAACAACAATAAACATTAGCCATTAGGTAGTATTGGCTAAAAAAAACTAAACTACAAAGTAATCACTCGTATCTTATAAATATATAGATTGTAGATCCATCCAACATATAGTCGGCAAACCCTAAAAGTCGTGTGCTTGTGGTTAATTTAATTGATGGATATTTGCATGTGACTAGTCGGCAAACCCTACAAATTTCCAAAGTTATCATGTCAAAGCACATCTTCTTCTTGTTTCTTGGCCTCGGAATTTCATGTTAATCAACTTTCAATTCTATTTTATTGTAGTTCTAGTTACGATACTTAAAGAGACATCCTAAATTTTGGATATCTAGATTTACGTTTAAAAATAATAAACGGTTCGTCTTACCTGATATTGATATCACCTAAGAGAAAAAGAGACTTCGCCCTACCCTTAGATCGTGAGTGAGCCTAACCTCCTTCTAAAAATTTATTTAGAAAAAAATTCAAATCATTCCTCTTTAGAAATTGATTTCCGCCCTTAACCATTCCCATACATACATTCAATAATTAATCCTCTTAAATAAGTTTATAAAAATAAATAGAATTGTTAAATTCACTAGTTAATTAAATAAAGAAACCAACGTCAAGAAATAGACATTTCTTATTATAAAGATAACCTAAAAAATACAAGATAAGACATTGAATTAGTTATTATTGCACAATGAGCCAAAATTGCATGCAATTTTGGCTGATGGGTGTGTTTGGAAAACACTCAAACTGCGATTTTAAAAGAGTTTTTAGCCCAAACCTCGGTTTGGGAAAATTTCAAAACAAACAGGCTTATTTGTCCATAAGTGCTTTTGGACAAAACCATGGTTTTGAATAAGCTATTTAAAATAGCCTTTTCAACAGTAAAAGTACTTATGGACTATCCAATTACTATCTTACCCCTACTTTTTCTTACACCCTCTCTCCTCTCTCCTACTTTTTCTTACACCCTCTCTCCTTTCTCCTCTTTTCCTTCTCTCCTCTCTCTCTTCTCTTTTCTCTAACTCTTTCCTCTCTCTTACTTTAAATCAAATCATACCCTTTTTGGTAATTTACCACCATAAAAGTCATTATAAAAATAACTATCCAAACACCTATTTATTCAAAACCACTTTTTTTTCATAAACTCTTCTCCAAAAGTCCTTTTCTATAAGTTGTTCATAAGCTCTTTTTTTTCATAAGCTCTTTTTTAAAATCTTATCCAAACAGACCCTATACGTAGGTAGTAATAATTTAGACCGGGTCTTTTCTGGTCCCTAACATGTCAGAGAACACCATGCTCAATAGACAATTAGAGCGTGTGGCATTCATTACTTGATTATCACAGTAATAAAAAATAAAAAAATAATTAATTAATTATTATTAATCGATTAATTAATCAATTAATTTAATAAAAACTATTTAAATATATATATTTTATTAAATTAATCGATTAATGATAATTAATTGATTAATTAATAGATTAATTTTTTTTATTTTTTACTATTTTATTTTACTCTACGTTAATATAAATTAGGTATTTTGACTATAGCCTAAAATCTATTTATCTGATTGAGGTAAAATTTGATTCATATGAAATTAGACTCAGAATGAAATTTATTCATACCAATTTTATCACTAAAGAGTTTTATATAAGAGAGATATGTCATTCGTAATATAGAACATAGGATTAACGTTTTGGTCATGATCTCTACTTACTAAATTGATCGTATATTTCCTTCTACAATAAATTTTAGAGTTAACCTTAGTTTATTAAAAAGTAAACACAGAAAACTTTCTGAGGATAGATCATTTGCTATATTTAGAGTTAAATAAAAAAATTATGATAATTAAAATATGACCATTGTTTTAAGATCTAAAGCATCTCTCGTCACTGTCACTTTTGCCATCGTCTCTATATCTTAAGTTTGTCACACTCTAGCTATCAGCAACATTACCATAGATCAATTCAAAGGCAAATAGATCATTCGTTAGTTGGAGGGATGGACGAAAAATCAGATCCTACCAAAATAGATGGGATCCCATTTTTCCTTATGTACTGGAAAATCACACTTCCTTAAAAAATTACTTTTCACTTCTTCTTTCAACCAAACGATCGTTGCCAAGGGAAAATTTAAATTTTCCTTTTTCCGCCTCTAATTTTTAGCCAACCAAATGACCCTAAGAGTGTGTGGCACTTTTCTTTTTTCCTCTATTATTTTAATTTGTCACAAAAAAAAAAAACAATTTGTTTTTTCTCCTGGTTTGGTCCCCTAATGTTCCCATCAACCTTAAATAATAGCATTCATAATATGATGGAACGCCCAAACATACAGATCTCGCCGCTAGTGTAATAGTGGAGCTTTTTTGTTTTCTTTTTATTTGTTTTTTAAGTTTACATTATATTAAAAGAATTCAACCCAAAACTTTTATTTACCCATTTCTCTTTAGAGCAACAAAAATAAGCGGCTCACTGAATGAAGTCATGAAATCAGGAATCAAAATTACAATAAGTCAGTAATCGAACCAGATTATCTTGTATACGACACTCAAATCTCACGATTTTACAACTTAAATTGCTGCGCTAAGTACTAATAACAATAAGTAAGTAATACTCTAAAATTTTAATCTATTTTATATATAATATTTATTATTATTTTTTAAATTAATATATTTAATATATAAATTAATATATAATTTAATGTTATATGAATATTTTCAAGTTCATTTTTCTAGTTTTGTTGGTTTGGTTCAATTTGATAGGTTTGATCTAATTTATTTTCTTGGTAAGGTAAACTTTTTCACTTATCAGAACATGAAATTAGTTGAAAAACATGTAACATGTAAGGTAATTAAATTTGATAGGTTCCATTTAACATGTAGTATTAAATCAATTGACGTTTTTAATTTATATAAATTAATTAGGTATTATATTAATTATCGATAGTTTTGGTATAAGTAATTAGAATTCTTCACTCTATAAAAAGCAGTGCATAGAACACATCAACGAATCACGCATTAGTCAGCTCTCTTAACTAATTAGATTTTAGGCTCCGAAAAAATATTCATCGATCAATGGCGTCCAATGAACAAAGCCAGGTAGTGGTGGTGATTGTACCTTTCCCAGCACATGGCCATGTGAACCAGCTTCTCCATCTTTCTCGCCTAATCTTGGCTTATAACATACCTGTTCACTGTGTTGGCACTCCGATTCACACCCACCAAGCCATACTTCGTCTTCAATCTTATTGGGACCCTTACTCTTCTTCACACTTCCATCTCCATCACTTCCATCTTCCTCCTTCTCATGATTCTGATACTCAAACCAGATTCCCATCATCTCACTTCATTCCCTCTTTTGAGGCCTTCAATTCTCACTATCTTCGTGAGCCTGTAGCTTCACTTTTATTCTCCCTTTCGTCTGTATCTAGAAGAGTGGTTGTCATCTATGACTCTCTAATGGCATCTGTAGTACAAGATGCTTCTGGAATACCCAATGCTGAGACCTACACTTTCCATAGCGTATCTGCCTTTACCATGTCCTTGTTTTTCTGGGAGGGAAAGGGAAAACCTTCGGTGGAAAACATTTGTATACCAGAAGAAGTTCCTTCTCTTGAAGGATGCTTCACAACCCAATTCCTGAATTTCATTTCTGCGCAACACAAGTTCCATAAATTCAGTAAAGGGAACATATACAACACAACCAGGGATATCGAAGGTCCTTACGTGCAGTTTATAGAACGTATCAACTGTACCAAGAAGCATTGGGCTCTTGGTCCCTTCAACCCTCTGGTGATTGAAAGAAAGATCAGCTCACAAAGAAGGCACTTTAGCTTGGAGTGGCTAGACAAACAGGAGAACAACTCAGTCATATATGTGTCTTTTGGAACAACCACCACATTCAAAGAAGAACAAATCAAGCAGCTTGCAATTGGGTTGGAAGAAAGCGAGGTTAGGTTCATCTGGGTGTTGAGGGACGCTGATAAAGGAGACGACTTTGATGTACAAGTTACAAGAGACGAACAGTATATGAAAGGGTTTGAAGAGAGAGTGAAAGGGACTGGTTTGGTTATAAGAGACTGGGCACCCCAGTTGGAAATTCTGAGTCATCGTTCAACAGGTGGGTTTATGAGTCACTGTGGGTGGAACTCGTGCATGGAGAGCATAACAATGGGAGTTCCAATGGCGACATGGCCAGTGCACTCGGATCAGCCAAGGAACAGAGTTTTGGTAACAGAAATGCTTCAGATGGGCTTAATGGTGAGGGACTGGGCTCACAGAGATGAGTTGGTGAAAGCTTCAGTTGTGAAGAATGCTGTGAGAAGATTGATGGCGACAAAGGAAGGAGATGAGATGAGAAAGAAGGCCATGAACCTCAAAAATGTCGTTTTGCAGTCATCTGATGAAGGAGGAGTTTCTCGTTCGGAGATGGAAGCTTTCATTGCTCATATCACTAGACTCTAGCTTGCCATATGCACTTATTTTACAATTTTCTTGCCTTCTTAATTAATATTCCTGCTATATCTGTCCTTAAATCTTGTTCTACGTAGATTATGTGATGAACTACTACATCGTTATCGATCAACATTGGAGCAACATACGAGAATAGCCATGCTATTCAACACATCTTATACTAGTACACCATTATATTATTATCATCTTTACTTTCTCTTGTTGCGATAAGAGTTTCTCCGTACGTGTGTGTGCGCGTAAAACATTCTTCTCCATAAAATCTGGATTTTCAATTTTACTTTGTGAGCCATATGAGAATATATTAACGAAACTCGTTATTACTACAATAACCTCAACGTTTGATGCTTTCTTAATTAATCACTTAATAAAATGCGTGAAATCCGTCCTTTGTTTTTTCACTTGCTGGGATCGAGCCAGGAAATTAGATGACGGAGTTCATAAATTTTCATGCTTGTTGGGATATAGTGGCCAACACTCTGATTAATTATAAATGGACGGTTTGCTTTATGAGAGGATAAATTCCATGACCCTGCAAATAGCCGTACTGCCCGTCTTATGATTATTGATTGACTTCAAGAGCATCCCATAATAACAACACTTTCTTACCATAAACTATTATTTTAACCCAGTGTAATCTTACAAATAAGGGGTGAAATTAATATTAATATATCCATAAAAGTGGTAAAAAAACAACAACACAATTCATCATATGCTATAAATAGAAACTGTACTGTACATCAGTTATTATTAATATTTATATATAAGAATTTATACTGCTCATAAACCGTAAACAATCGCAAAGAATTCTCATCAATATTTGCTGCCTTTGTCGTTAGTGGATGGATATAACATGTAGCTTTAATATATATATATATATATATCTTCATTTTTGGATATGAATCGTGAAGAACTGGCTATCTCTTTGGATTACATTAATATTGCTCTATCGACTATTTGGTTTTGCATATAAATATTCCCAATCTAAAACGCACGCAATTCTCATGTGTAAATGTATCAAACATTAAAAAAAAGAAAAAAAAAACTATTCCTTGTTGGTCCCACTCCACCATGAACAGATTGGATAGGATTTATCCATGAGATATTATTGAAATCCAGTTCAAGAAGAAAATCCCCGAACGACGATTTCTTGGTCATCAATTGACACTTGAACCGTATTGAGTTGCAGTCTTCTGAGTGTGTAATCATCGCCAACTTGTGGGACACAAGTACATTTGTCTTTTACTGTCAACCGTACGTCTTGTGTCCTTCAAGAGATCCAAAACATTTTCTTTTCGTCTTCGGATCTGTGCTTCATAGTTACGTTGAAAGTAGCTGCATTTATCAGTTACTTTCGATCATGACTGCACCGATTCTTGATATATGGTCTCATGTGAAAGGCGTACATCAGTAATTTTTCAGGGTTCTTCTATATCATTAGTACCTTTGTTATTTACGTATATTATATATCTAGTGACGATTACTTGAGATTCTAACAACGAAGATGACAACACTGTTGTTTTTTGCAGAAAGGAGGACGTGAAATAACGGGTGAGCAATCAACAACGATAGAATCAAAATTCGAACAAAACTCTACAATTGCGATTAGGAACTTGTCAAGCTCATACCAATTAATAATAAGTCCAATTGCATGGATATGGAGGCATGTCGACGCGAGAAATTACCACGTGGAGATATCTGCCGCAAATCCACAACACTATATATAACAGATTATTGCTTCTTCTTTCAGTTGTCTTTTCTGCCTACTCCACGACTTCAACAGCGTCTGGAATCTGTATCAAAGGATTTGATCTAAAAATATAGCGACAAACTAATAAGCAAATGAATGAATCAATGGAAGCCTTTACCGCCGCAAAGCTCTGTTCAGTGTTCACATGTCATGAGTCAAATCAGGAATAGCACTCAAAATAGAAAAACCATACGAAAGAGATTAATTAGTTTGTGGGCGGAAGACATGGATCACAGATTATCGTGTCTCATTATCTCAAGTTCTTTAATTCAAATAAAGAAGAAGAAGAATATTCTTCTCTGTTCTTGAATGAACTGTTAATTTGACTGATAGATAGTTAATGCTGTCACATGTGCAGCGTTGCAATTTGCATGCACTCCTCTCACAACTTTTGTAACTTGCATCTTTCTACGTGGGCCTTATTTTCTTCCAATCATTCCCAATGACAGAATCAAGTAAAACAAACAAACAAAAAATTATTGGTACTACAATCCACTATCACATTCATTTTAATGACTGTTCTGGCTACAGGCTGGTTCACCTCCTACAGCTCACTTATCCCTTTTTCTTTTGTGAACTAGATTATCTATTACGTTTCTATCTAGGGCCAACCTCCGCTTACAATTAATTGGCCAGTATCATCTATTTGCAACATAGTACATTTCAGTGTCTAAAAGGAATTTCACAACTCTGGGTCTATAAATAGGACAGTGTACCACTACCACATACATCTAAGCATTACCAAACACTCTTCCTTCACTTAGTGACAATGGCGCCGGTTTCCATCGCCTCTAGCTTCCAGAGATCACCAATGGCTTCCAGAAACCAATGCCATAACACAGGACTTTGATCAAACACCAGTGGTGGTGGTTATAGTACCTTTCACCGCGCAAGGCCATCTAAACCAGCTTCTCCATCTTTCCCGCCTAATCCTGGCTTATAATATACCAGTTCATTTTGTTGGCACACACACACATAACCACCAGGCAATGATTCGTATACAAGGTTGGGATCCTAATTCTATCTCAAACTTTAACTTTCATGACTTCAAAATTCTTCCTTTTGTTTATCCTCTTCCAAATCCCGATGCAGAAATCAAATTCCCTTCCCATCTCTTACCCTCTTTTGCGGCCTCCACGCATCTTCGTCAACCTCTGGCCATGCTTTTAAGATCACTTTCATCTGTGGCTCGGCGGGTCGTAGTGATACATGACTCGCTCATGACATCAGTGGTTCAAGAAGCTACTGATATTGTGAATGCTGAGACCTACACTTTTCACAGTGTCTCTGCTTTTACCATGTTCTTGTTCTTTAGGGATGGGATTGGAAAAGTTTTGATGGAATTGGATGATGGAATCCATATCCCAGAAGTTCCTCCTCTTGAAGGATGCTTCACAACCCAATTTCTAGATATCATTTCTGCACAGCATGAGTTCCAAAAGTTCAGCAATGGAAAACTCTACAACACAACCAGAACAATTGAAAGTCTTTATATGGAGTTGATAGCAAGAGGCACTGGGCTCTGGGAACCTTCAACCCACTAGCAATCGAGAAGAAGAGCTCTGATGATAGGCACTTTAGCTTGGAGTGGCTTGATAAACAAGAGCAAAACTCAGTTTTATATGTGTCTTTAGGAACAACGACCACATTACCTAATGAACAGATCAAACAGCTTGCAGATGGGTTGGAAGCAAGCAAGCAAGCAGAAGTTCATCTGGGGGTTGAGGGATGCTGACAAAGGGGACGTTACTGATGAAGAACTTAAAAGAGCTGAACTTCCACAAGGGTTTGAAGAACGAGTAAAAGGGAATGGTTTGATTATAAGAGGTTGGGCACCCCAATTGGAGATTCTAAAGCACCCTTCAACGGGTGGGTTTATGAGTCACTGTGGATGGAACTCGTGCATGGAGAGCATTACTATGGGGGTGCCAATTGCAGCATGGCCTATGCACTCAGACCAACCAAGGAACGGAGTTTTGATAACACAAATTCTTCAAGCGGGTTTCATGGTGAAGGACAGGATTCACAGAGACGAGTTGGTGACAGCATCAGTTGTTAAGAATGCTGTGAGTAGATTGATGGCGACAAGTGAAGGTGATGAGATGAGAAAAAGTTATCCAACAGCCATTGGAGGAAGGAGGAGTTTCTTCTTTAGAAATGAATTCTTTCATTGCTCATATCACAAGAGTGTAATAGCACAGTAGCAATTTGCAGTCACAGAACTCCGCTCGTTCATCTATTTATTTTACCAAGAGCATGGAACAAATAAAAAAGGACCATGTGTATAATAATTTAGTTAAAGTGCTTGCGATGAAGTTGAACTCCAACGGCCGCAGTCCCAAATATTCGTTGGCATCTCATCAGCTTTTATTCTGCCGCCAACAGGATTTGTCTCGTCTTCAACAATTAGGTGAGGAGGTTGAGATTTTTTTAAATTAACCATTGCCGACATCCGAGGATCCCATGCAAACTAGTCTTAGAACAACGCGCAGTTGCAAATATTTATATATTTACCTTCCAACTCTGACTTCAAATACAGATGGTTAAAGTTAGTAGTAATTTATGCCACAAACTAAGAAAATAATTTTTTTATAAAATTCAGTAACGTGAGAAGGGCGTGCTCAGGGAACGCCATTTCCGCAACATGAAGCGGGGAGCAATGGTGGGACTGTAGCATGTCAATAATCATAACTTCGTAACCAACAGGCCATTCAAAGCTTCATAAAAAATCCAGAAATATTAGTCATCAAATCGTCATCTAATGGTGTTGATCTAAATATCTTTGTTAATTTTCTTTAAAGATAAATAAATCTGTAACTTTTCATTCAACACCATCAGATCACGATTATCCTTTTAATTGACACATAATTAATGGAGATCGAAATTCTGAACAGAAAAGAGTAAAAGATTTTTTTTTTAAAAAAAAAATCATAGCATGCCCTGTTTTCGGTGCCAAAACCAGAGGATGAAAGAAAGAAACATGGCGTGTGTTGTGAGGCATAAGGGTCAAAGGCTCAAAGTTGTTAAATTTTCCTTCAGGCTTCAGCACTTGCACTCTATGAAGCTAAAAAATGTCAACTTTATCTCCCACCCACCTTTTCGGCTGCTTTATCTTCGACCATGTTTGCCTTTTCTGTATGCTCTCAAATCCAATTACATGCAGATGAATACGGCTCTTCTCTCTGTTAATTAATTGTCGTGAATTTTTCTACGTCTGCGCAAAAAGAGAGTAAGAGAAAATGAAGGAGGATGCAAAAAGATGAACTGTTCAAGATAAGTGGACTAATTCACAACCACTCTGTTTTGTTCCTTTCCAGAAAGAGACGGCAATTCCTTTGACAGGAAGAGGTTAAAAATTTAAATTGATTTGATAGGTAAACTTAATCAGGGAGTGCTAATTGGTTTTTGGCAAATAGTAAAACAGTGAATAATAACTTTCTTTACATTTTTCTTTCCCTAAAGTGAAAGTTATGCTATCCATCTCTGTCGGATATTTAGAGCCTAGTTAAACCAACTTATGAATGATAGAATTTGTTATATATCTATACTAATATTAATATATTTTTATTAGTTCTAATAAACGTTTTCTACCTAATCTTTTACATAAAAATACATAGATTTTATTTTTGGAAATTATTTTGGTTTCTATTTGTACCATATAATTAAAAAATTAAATTAAATTTTGAATCGAAAAATTATTAAATAGGGGTGTTCATGGGCAGGGCGACCCCCCTGCCCGGTGCCCTGCCCAGAAAAAGCATGGGCTGCATTTTGCAGCCCGATGCTCGGCTCTACCCGGTAAAAGCCCTAACCATTTTGGACTGGGCATGGGTGGGCTGGGCGTGGGTGGGCTGGGCATGCCCAAGTTGTGATGCCATGCTCATGTTGTGAAAAAAATTTGCAATTATAAACTTCTAAAATAATATCATATTCATATATCTTCAAGAGTTAAATAATATCTATAATCCACTAAAAATAAGGTAACAAAAAGATAATAATTAAAGTCTTGAAATTCATTGCATATAAAAAAACCTTGTAGTCTAAGTAGTTTATAATTACAACTTTACATCAATTTCCTAAATGTTGACAAGGATGAAGTATCTAAAAAAATAAAATAAATAATTATAATTTATAATGTAATCATATTATGATTAATAAAGTTAAAAAAATTAATGTAGTTATAAATATTAAAAGATGCAACTTACATACTTAACTACTTATATTTCTAAAATGACCTTTTAGTCACCAGTAACTATCATATTCTCCCTTCTAAATGTAGTATCTACAGAGAAAATAAAAAAAATAAAAAAAGGGGCGCTCATGGGCAGGGCAGGGCAGGGCAACCCCCTGCCCGGTGCCCAGCCCGAAAAAAGCATGGGCTGCATTTTGCAGCCCGATGCCCAGCCCTGCCCTATATTTATCGGGCTGGGCAGGGCCATTTTTTCGCGGGCTCAGGTGGGCATACCGGGCCGCGGGTTTTATGAACACCCCTATTATTAAACAAAGTCTTAAGAACAAATATTAATTTAGTATAATTTATTTATCAAGAAAATATTTTACATATTTAATTATTGTATTTTCTTCTTTTACTATTTTTTATATTTCAATAGAATTTAATTTAAGTATTTAAAAGTTGTCAAAATTAGTTATTTCTTATAAAATTTTAAAATCATCCTTAATAAAAATGATTAATTAGAGAACTTTAATTAATTAGTTAAAAATTAATCATTCAAACAAATTATATAAAAAAAGTCTCCATATAAGAGGGACATGAAGGAATATTTTTCAATCGGAGGCCCATTTTAGATCTTAGTGCGACTAGAAAGTCATTGCCCCGTCAAGATCTCCATTGAGGTACCCATCGGGTTAGCTTGCGAAAACCATAATAGCAGTGAGGAATACTATTTTTAGGTAATTTTAATTATAGTATTTGAGTAGATATTTTAATTTTTTAGTGTGTAAATTTATATTTAAAAGTAATTGATAATTTATTTTATTTAATATTAGTATCTCTAAGAGACTTCATCCTACTACAACGGTGGATGTGGATCTGGATCTAGGTGAACCTAATTATTTTTTTTAAATTTTTGTAATGTTTTCTTTTTCTTTTTCTCCTAACGCATTTTTATTTTTTTAACCAGTTCGCACTCGCATTTTATTCGCTCTACTAATGAAAAATCTGCAGGATCTTCCTCAACGCCACTCTAGTCGAGAACTGTGAGGGATAGAACGGAGAGGAGTCTTCAGAAGCCATGCCTTTCAATTCAGTCCGAGATTGTTAAGATTGAGCCTTTCAATTCAGTCCGGAAGAAGATGTCTGTCCTTGTGCGTCTTCCTGATGGACGGGTACGAGCCTTCTGTAAAGGTGCATCAGAAATAATATTAAGAATGTGTGACCAAATTATTGATTCTAATGGAAATACAGTTGATCTTCCTGAAGATCGTGCAAAGAATGTCTCGGATGTGATAAATGGTTTTGCCTCTGAAGCTTTAAGAACTCTTTGTTTGGCTTTCGGAGATACAAATGACACCCAAAGGGAGGCTAGTATCCCTGATAATGGCTATACACTGATAGCCATTATAGGAATGAAGGATCCCGTGGGCCCTGGGGTTAAAGAAGCTGTTCAAACTTGTTTAGCAGCTGGAATAACTGTTCGTATGGTCCCTGGTGACAATATAAATACAGCTAGGGCTATAGCTAAAGAATGTGGTATACTTACTGAAGGTGGTGTTGCCATTGAAGGACCAGAATTTCGACACCTGTCTCCTGAGCAAATGAGGGATATCATACCAAGAATTCAGGTTCTAATGTTATTGTAAATTTTGACTTTCAACTCTTTCTTTTTCGAGAAATGCATGTCTTCTTATTTGTTGAATTGGACACAGGTAATGGCACGATCCTTACCGCTTGACAAACATACCTTATTTACAATTTGCGGAACATGTTTGGTGAGGTTGTGGCTGTCACAGGCGACGGAACCAATGATGCTCCTGCACTGCATGAGTCAGACATTGGACTTGCCATGGGCATAGCTGGCACCGAGGTATTGTATCTCTTATACTTTCTTACTTTGGTGATTCTGACAGTTAACAATAGCTGCTCACTTGCTTATTTTTTATACTACTTACCAAATTTAATCGTCTATTATAATTACATTCCTTGGAGTCACAAATTCACAATTGATATCCTCCAGTTATTAGAATGTACTGCCTATTAGGGGTCCTGTATTAGCTTTATTCCAGCAGCTATTGAGCAGTATAACTTCAGTTTTTGGGGATCTGCATTGCGCTTTCCCTGGAAAGACATACATTAAGCCTTTCCAAGGACATTATTACCTTTTTAACTCTTCAAACCTTCAAAATCTTATTACCAGATTGCGATGTATGACTGTTGGTATTGGCGACCCAATTATCGGGCCTTAATAATGTATCTGGATAAACAATCTGATTAGGTATAGAACTAGGTATCACGAACCATTTTATTTGTGCCTTATGATCTTTAATATAATTATCAGTTTTCTGATATTATATTTAGTTTTGGAACTATACCGTTCACAGGTTGCCAAGAAAATGTTGATGTCATTATAATGGAATATAACTTAACAACTATTGTCAGTGTGGCCAGATGGGGATGAGCAGTATACATAAATATTCAGAAATTTGTACAATTTCAGTTAACAGTCAATGTTGTTGCTTCGGTGATCAACTTCGTTTCCGCATGCTTCACAGGTTTGTTGGTTTCTGAATATTTCTCTCCCATTTATCTCCATTGAAACTTTTGAGGAACATTAATAATAGTTTTCTCGTTTGCTTTCAGGATCTGCTCCTCTAACAGCTGTACAATCGCTTTGGGTCAACTTGATTACGCACACTCTGGGTGCATTAGCCCTGGCCATAGAACCTCCTAATGATGAGCTCATGAAAAGGCCTCCTGTTGGTAGAGGAGCAAGCTTTATCACCAAAGTCATGTGGAGAAATATCATTGGTCAAAGTATATATCAACTAATTGTCCTTGCAATTCTCAATTTTGACGGGAAGAACCTTCTGAGACTCAATGGTCCAGATGCAACTAGTGTCCTAAACACGATGATATTCAACTCCTTTGTCTTTTGCCAGGTACAACATATGATTGGTCTATTTGAATTATACTTCCTCACGTATCCACTTTTAGCCGTTTTTCTCATTGCCTCTCGGCTTGTTCTATCAGGTTTTCAATGAGATCAACAGCCGAGACATAGAAAAGATAAATATATTGAGAAGCATGTTTGACAGTTGGATATTTTTAGCCGTGATTTTCTCCACAGTTGCATCTCAAGTGATTATTGAGTTCCTGGGAACATTTGCCAGTACTGTGCCTCTGAACTGGCAACTATGGGTACTGAGTGTGATAATTGGAGCAGTAAGCTTGCCCATAGGGGCTATCCTGAAGTGCATTCCAGTGGAAAAAGCTGCTCCAAAACACCACCACGATGGCTATATGACGCATTGCCTTCCGGTCCTGACATGGCTTAAACCCATCAATGGCGTATTCCGTTCTCTGGCCAAATGTGTCGGATGGCCCTTTTGCTTACATTTTTCTTTGGGAAAACTAATCTCTCCACAACGTTGGATTTTAGATAACTCATACGGCTAACTCATACTTTTTGTCTGAGTTTAAGGAAAATTGTCTTTAATTGCTCCGACTTCAATTCCTGGGGCGCTTTGCAGTCAGTACTCTATAATGCCGATCCATTTTTCTTCCACGCGGCAGCATTACAAGTACTGTATTGTTATGATAAAGCTTTCTGTATGTTCTCAGCAAGCATCCATTAGTTCACAGATATGTGAATACAGAATATTGAAGCACCTCAGCAATAATGGCAATTTACGAATTTTGCCTCGACAATAATAGCAATTTACGAATTTTGTGCTTGTGACTTGACCAAACAAGCTAAGGATTAACATAAGGATTTTTATGGTGTCAACTTTTATATACGGTGCTACTTTTCCAATTTTCCTACCCATGGTATATTTGTCCAAATGCGAAAACCAATTTTCGTCTGTGAACCAAAAATAGCAGAATCTGCTTGATAAAATCTAACTGTGATACAAAAATATTTCCTCCTACATGCAACAAGCATGACAAAAAATTTGCCCTCCCCAACCTGGCCCTGGTCAAATTACTATGAATCATGTTCATGTGGGTAAAACTATGACAAATCAAATTACAAAACTAAATATGAGAATGTTCATCTAAACCTTCTCTTTGTTTCTCCATATGCAGCTACCCCCATTACTGTAATTGTGTAGCCCGACATGCCCACAACTGTCACAGGATTTCTAAATATAAGGATTGAGATCACAACAGCCACAGCACCCTTTGCATTCCCCAATACCTAATTCACAACATTCGAGAGCAAAATTTGGGTGAATAATTATCAAATCATATCACATCAAAGCAACAATTTCTTTCTTTGTGGGTTTGTTTATGTGTTTTAAGCAAATATTAAGTATTTCTACTACAACAAGAAGCCTTATCCCACTAGATGGAGTCAGCTATATGAATTATATGATACCATTGCACTCTATCATAAGCTAAATCTTTGGGTAGATTTAGTAAGTATCTCTACATTCAAAAAATAAACGTATCCAATGCATGGGGGAGATGTACAAGAATAAGAAGAAAATTATTGATAGAGGCATAAATGGGATGTGAATATCAAACATGATCAGATTCTTTCATGATAGTCTCTTTAATTGTAGATGCATGATGTAGAGGATTCGATTTATATTTTTACAGGATTACTACTAGTAATACAGAAGGATGAAACTCCCACAATCAATTAATTAAAATTAAAAAAGGGCTCAAAGGAACCATAATTACCAATTATGTTCACGTGGTGCCTAAGTGCTCTGTTTGCTTGAAGAAACAAAAGCATTTAAACTTCTATTTCACACAATACTAAAGAGTAAACTTATTATGATCTGAGTTTCGAATAAAATTTCAAGCATAAAAGGATATGTGCCAATTAAGTTTTTGTTCAATAACCTAGAAGTGAGCAAAATTTTGAATTCGTTAGTAAAAAGTTTGCTTTCAACTAATCAATTTGTATAGGGAACAAACCTGAAGGGTAAGAGCACTTGTATGTTTAGTTACCAAGAAGTTTAACAAGTTCGCTACATAAGCTGTCACTGAGTTAAGCAAAAGAAGAATCCACATAGACTTTTTCTCCCTTCCAAGAGCTGTTGTGACATCTATGACATTTGGCTCCAGAATAAGCACTGCAGGAACCAAAACCACGATGGCAATTGGAGACATATACAGGAGCAAATTCATCGAGTTCAACTTCTCCCTGTTTGGTTGAAAGTGAACTTAACATTATGAGCAATTTATTGCCACCAGAAAAGGAATATTTGAATTTGGTCTACAAAGCTAAGTGGCCAGGACAAGAACCCAAAACTGTTGAAAGAGGTTGGATTCAACCATATATATACATGAGAATGAAGCAGCTAAAGCTCCATTTCGTGTCACTATCATTTTCAACATGGATTCTGGTCTATAAGATTGTAGTTTCCAGAAGATTTTCTCACAACTCAATGAATGGACTTGAAGAAAGAGGTTACATTGTATTCACCTTTATTTCATTGAGCCTGACCAAGCATTCAACAACCCAAGTTTCAAGTTTCAACAGGGCACACAAACAAGGCATCTAAACAGAGATGAAAAACCAAGACTTCCCATTAAAGCAGATAAGGAAGATTAATAGTAAACTATCCACCCTTGAACCATCATCATTCACATCACACCAGCCATTTTTGGCCCTCAGAGTTTTGTCATAGTTGATCAATTACAATAGCTCTATCATTTAAGAACATCAATTGAGGAAGTGAACTTTTTAAGGAAAGCTCCACTAAAGAACAAGTTCTACAAACAAATATGTGAAATAGGAGTTAATATCTTAAACTTTAGAAGGGCAGATTTTTTAACAATGGAGCATAGAAATCATCATAGGTGGAGGTAGCATAGATTGTTTACCCTTCAGAAGAAAGTAAGATACCCTGAAGAACAGACTTGAAGGCTCTTGCAGCAGTAGCACTTATGCACATAATGAATCCAAACAGGTGAAAGCCCGGTTCACCCTGCCCCAACAAGAAAATGTTTTGATATTATTAATCATGTAAATCCAATTCCAATGCGAGATGACTAACAAGAATAAAGAAATAGCTTTCTAAGACAAGTTCGTAAAGAAGAAGAACTCAGATTGCAATATATAAGAACATATGAAGTAATGTTTCGGTGTTTTGGCCTCCAGGTCGGCACCTTTACGTTTTATGTGAGTGAGGAAGATGAGAACTGCAATCGTGGTGGGGAATTTCGATATATGTATATCACCACTATAGATCAGCCAAATTGATCACATTACCGTATACGGTATGACCAGTAACTAATTTGCAACAGATTTCCAGATCTGGAGGAACACTTATCAAGATAACGTAGGCTTGAAATGTTAACCAAAACTAGAATAAGAAATCGCGTCGACATGATAAGATAGGCTCGGATGAACAAATGAGCATTTCCAACGAGAGAGATCAGCACAAGATGCTGCAAACAAGATGAACATACCCCACTTGCAATCACAACACCAGCAACAACCGGCACGAGAGCAGCATAAGTGACCCAAGCCTCGCGCTTAAGGGTGACCAAATAGGCGAATAGGGCTGTGAAAAAAGGGGTGGTGGCACCCACCGCCTGATTGAACGAAACAGCGAGGTACCTGAGAGAGATGTTGCCACTGACCACCGACGCACAAAACACGACGCTCAAAGTTGAAATCTTGATGAACTGGGACCTTGATTTGATGGTCTGATGAGGAACAATCTTGAGGAAAACAATGGAAATGTAGCTAAGAGCGGCACAAGCAGTCATGTGGCACATTGTGAGGAAGATTGGGAATTTGAAGCCATAATTGGAGAGCATGTACTTGTTGAGGAGGATGACTCCAATATTTGAGGAGTACCAAAGAATCACCAGAGAACAAATGAAGAGAGCTTCTTTCTTCAACAACATCTTCCCGATCCTAGCTGTGCCTGGATTCGCACATGACGCTGTCATTTGAACTTCTAGGCAATCGAAAACGTTTTTACTTATTTAGACATATTGTTTTACCACCTTTTTTTTTTTTCCGCTTTAACTGCGGCGTTATTTTTTGCTTTTGGAGTGTTCTTCAGATCTCATGTAGCAAGGAGCATGAGTGCTCTCCTTGGAACTTTTGTAGCGTCACAGCGGAACAAAGGTCCAACTTCCAATTTAATCCTATTTGGCCATGATTAATGCCATTTACAAGGTTTTAAAATAGCATTATAGGTCCACCATACAGGAGCGTGTTGATTTGGAGGAATCAATTGGACTAGATCAAAGAGTGAGTCTTCATCTTGTACTCTTGTGAATGGTAGAAGGTGGGGTCGTTGGTAGAGTAAATGAAAGGATCTGACGTCTTAGGGTGCGTCTCCAACATTACGGCCATGGTCCTGAGTCCACCTAATCTCCTCCTTCTGAGAATCGTTATGATTAACGAAAGGTGTTTAAGTTTTAATGATGCCATAAAAGGTGACTTATCGCTAGGCAAGGCAGGTGGGAAGGCGACAAGTGGTGTACCAAACGACAAAGTTTGGGACACCTGTCGCTTCATTACCTGCTTGCACCAACTTCACTTCCCGCGCTCCAGTCGTCGCAAGGGTGGCCGACCGACAATTTCCCACTCCCACCGAATATTCTTACTGGCTTCAATTTATAAGGTATAGTAATAACATGACATTGACAGCTTTCTGGTTTCTTCCGTTATTTCTTAGTTGCAAAGCAAGTTTATTTATTTTTTCTATGGGAACTAAAATAAATTATTAAAATTAGTTTATGGCTATCAAATTATCTCATCTTTTCATTTATATTCTTAATTAATACTCCTCAATCTGTTTTTATGAATGGGAGTACTTCTATCTTTTTTACAGCAAGTCTTTCTAATGATTTTTTAGAGACATTTTTAGCGCACACAAAAAAAAAAGATTAATTACTTCTGAGATTTTAAATAATGTCTGAGGTCAACAAAACCTGCAAAAATATATAATTGTCCTGTGAGAAGAGATAGATAGTGGGTCAATCAAATTATTAGATATAACCATTTTATAAAAGCGACTTATATATATATATATATATATAAAATAAGGAAGTATATAGAAAAAGTTCATCATGACAGAACAAATACGTGGAAAGATGCAAAATTGTTAGGAGGTGTTGGTTTAAGCGAAGAGGACCATAATTATTTAAATGTGAAGTCTTATATATATATATATATATTTTTTATATTACTTATTTGATGTTATTATCAAGTGTTTAATTTTAACATATGTGATTGTCCTTTTTAATATAAGTATTTTTTTTATAAATTGAATGAAAGCGAATTTTCTTAATAGCAAAAGAAGAGAAAAGCGGATGCTATGGTTCCATGTGGCAGCGAATTTTCTGAATGGCAAAGAAGAGAAAAGTGATGCTATTGTTCCATGCGACAGCGAATTTTCTAAATTGCAAAAGAAGAGAAAAGTGGATGCTCAGACCTCAGTTTCTCAGGCTGATAAGCTGAAGGACTTGAAGATGAATGATCTAAGGGCGATTGCCAAGAAGCACAATTTGAAAAGGTACTATAAACTTAATAAAGGAGCTTTGATTGAACTATTAAGGGAACAACTCCACAGTTGCTGAATTTTACGGCTATCTCTTTTGGCCTTGTTCAGATCTTCTGTAAATTTTTGAAGGCTTGACTGTGTTTCACTTAGTCATAAATATTCCATAGGCAACTTAGGATGCAATGTGACAGGATAATGTACAGAATATTGACAGACAGGGCAGGATAGTATATCCATTCTTCAGTGCTGGCTAGTTATTGTGCCCTCATTGGAGGCTTAAAAGTCCTCTCCGTCAAATTTTTGTGATCAAATTTAAATTTGACGAAGATTGCTTATTGACTTAGAGGGAAAATTGGGGAATATAAAAATTTTAAAATTTTCATCACCCAAAATTAGTGTACTAGTTCTTTGTGTTACAAAGAACTAGTATTATATATATAAAAATTTATCCAAGTTATTTTTATCAACAAAATTTTTAATAGAGAATTTTTTCTCATAAATTCAAATTTTTAAATTTGTATTTTTTTTGTAACAAATTTTAAATTTATAATTGTTTGTAGTAAATTCATTTTGTTATAAAGTGACAACGAGGAGAATATCTCAATTTTAAATTTTGTATCTATTAAAATAAAAACTTATCTAGAAATAGGAGTAAAACAAGATTAAATTTGAAGCATCCATTTTTAATTTGAACGGTTTAAATTAAACTACAGTGCTCATTATCACTGACAGTTAAATGCTCATGTAAAATTGTCCATCAACGCCTGAGTTATAGGGCCTGTTTGGTAAGTTACCAAACCGCGATTTTAAAAAGACTTTTGACCCAAACTTCGGTTTGGAGAAATTTTAAAACAAACAGGCTTATTTGTCCATAAGTGCTTTTGGACAAAACCATAGTTTAAAACCATAGTTTTGAATAAGCTATTTAAAATAACTTTTTCAACAGTAAAAGCACTTATGGACTATCCAATTACTATCTTATCCCTACTTTTTCTTACACCATCTCTCCTACTTTTTCTTCCACACTCTCTCCTCTCTCCTACTTTTTCTTACACCCTCTCTCCTTTCTCGTCTCTTCCTTCTCTCCTCTCTCTTCTCTTTTCTCTAACTCCCTCCTCTCTCTTACTTTAAATCAAATCATACCCTTTTTGATAATTTACCACCATAAAAAATCATTCTAAAAATAACTATCCAAACACCTATTTACTCAAAACCACTTTTTTTTCCACAAACTCTTCTCCAAAAGTCCTTTTCCATAAGTTATCCATAAGCCTTTTTTTTCCATAAGCCCTTTTTCAAAATCCTTTCATGCCCATATTTGGAAACACTAATTTATTCTTGCTCAATGCCTGGGGACATCAGCTTGAACTAGCCCTTTTTATGTTTTTCACGGTCTTTCCCACTTTGATTGTTGCAGATCTAAAATCCCTTTAAAAAAAATCAATAGAATTAAATCTCTGTAGCTTGATCAGCCCAAAATTTACAGATGTCACAAGTTTTAGGAGGCAGAATAATAATATCGGAGAAGTTGTAAAACCCCAATTCCGGACATTTAGCATTGCCAAAGGCCATCGTCCTTCAATTCTTATATGCGCCGAGAAAAGTTGTCTGATCCGACACTCCAATAAAGACGAAGTTTTCAGCCCATGAGTTCAAGAGTCCTGCAATTTTATGCCCTCCAGCAGCTTCTGTGTCGTAACCTGAGGTCAGTAACAGACACAACGCCAGTTCCACCATGAGCCACATTTTGTAAGATAGAATTCCTTCAATTCAGTTATTAGGCTCTCAACCATCTTCATATCATCCCTCCCGAATAACCAATGGAATTACTTTAAACAGAGCAGGAAAAAACAGAAGAGCAATGAAAAATAAATAATGCAATTTCACATGCTAACCAATCTAGGTTATTGGAACTATTGTACCTTTTCTAACTATTCTTTTATCTTTCAACTTTTATGATTGCAAAATTTACATAGAACAAACTTTAAACGCATACATAGCATTTCCATAAAATCATTCTTTTTAACATTGGTGATAATATCCTATTTGAATGTTCTATTAGGCTTTTCTCTTGTTTCCTATTTGACAGTGTGGGTAAACTCCTGATTGGAATTAAAGCATCTCCTCAGTAAAAGCATATAAGCTTAGAACCAATTTATTCTCTGTCAGTGTAATTCTACACCTATAGAAAATTTTGCTTGCTTAATTGTACGTACAGAGATTCAATCATAACTACTGTAGGGGCTGATAATTCATAACTATCTTTCGCGGACCCTAATTTCACTAATAGATGGCAGGTAAGGCATGTTGTCAATAATGACTATATAATTATTTCAATCGAATCCATAGAGAGAGAGAGAGAGAGAGAGAAGCCTCACTTGCTCTAACCTCATATTGGCCTCTTTAAGTGCTCGCGAAAGATGGATTATACGGTATTGAAGCTTTTCATTTTCAGCAGCAAGCTTCTGCGCCTAAAAGTTAAGATATATGAAATTATCCATTCCTTTAAAATACAAAATGTGGGAAATCTATAAATGGGAACAACCGTCTCTTTTTCTGCAACGAGCTCTGTATTAGACTTTTCAAGCTTCGACTGGAGATCATCAATTTGTTTCAAGTGTTCCTCATTTCCAGCGTCTGAGCAAGTTTCATGTATATGTTACAATTTAGACAAACATATCTCAGTACCAATGGTTGTCATAAGTGATTTAGTGCCTACCTTTTTCACTAGCTAAGGCAGCTTCAAGTCTTGCTAGACGTTCCTACAACAAACATGCTTGTTAGAAAGTTGTAAGTTATATTTATTCTAATACAAAATCTTGTTATTAATATTATGAACACTTTAAAATTCACTTGTTCTGGACTAAGAGTATACTAATCTTACAAGACTAAGTACTTAAGTCTTGTCCAATTTATGCAAACACAAACAGCCCTAAAAATCTCCTAAACAAGCAATTCCAGAGATTCGGGGGCAAAAGAAGGCACCAGATCAGATGTGAGCTATATAGGAGTCGTGGTTCACAGAACAGTGGACTAAAACAAAACAGACTTCAAAATTCCCAATTGTTTAGCATACAGCAAAGCAAACCCAGATTCATAGTAATAGGTGACTTTCAACAAAAAAAAAGGCACATATGAAGATGAATGAGCGCAAAGAAGTGTGTTGACATCAAAATCGAAAGACGGAAGACGAAAATAATAGGCAAATGCGTTTCAGAGTCGCCTGTTTTCTTCCGTCGGCGAGTTAAAATTAAAAAACAAGCGGGATATAACAAACAAGCCTTGCCTTACCTCTGCTTCTGCAGCTCTCTGATAAAATGGCTTTAAGGTCTCTTGGATCTCATTAGGTTTCACGGATCCCATCATTTTTTTCGTTGCGCCTGCCCTAGAATTCTAGATACAAGCCGCCCCACCACCGGCCGCTCCCGCGTCACTCTCAGTCGTCTTCACTCTTCACCCACGCTAATTCGTGATAATATATCGCATTATTATATACCGTGCGTTCAGTTAATTTGCGCCTTAACCAAAAATAAGTTTTCGTGGACTTTATGTTGCAATTTTCATCATATTGACTATTTTAACCTAAAAATAGTATGCTCCTCATAAAAAAGTGGTTAGAAAACTAAAATAAAATTGGGATATGCCTCGGATTTTTAGAATTAAGATTATGATTTATTATGCATTACTCACTATATCCATAACATGGTAGTAAAAGATTTCAAAGTTCTAACTCCTTAAAAAGTGTATTAACAACTGCTAGAGTCTTGAAATGTTGGCCAATGGGACTAAGAATATTTACACATTTTAATCAATAAACTGCATTTACTTACATTTATTTCACTTAAGCTTTAAACGAAAAGTTAAAATTAAAATACTAATTATAACTATTTATGGTTAGGTAAAAAGATTAATTGTTCACCATTTTAATCAATACATTGCAGAAATATGTAAAAATTATTAGTCACCTTGAAAAATCTTGAACACCAATTTATCACCTGACACGCTCTCTCGGTCACTGTTCTTCTTTTTAACAATGTTATGAAGCCCATTTCAACCACACAACGTCGTGGAGGGTTGTATTAATCAAGCCAAAGAAGTAGCGTTCTCCGTGATAAAGAGGATACAAGCCGTGATTGTTATTATGCTAGAAGAGAAGTTGTCAGTATTGCAATAAGGATAAAGAGGATATTTTACATATTCTCCGTGATTGTTATTATGCTAGACTGCTTTGGAATAAATTGGTTCATCACAAGAATCGTTCCTCCTTCTTTAGAGCACCATTACAAGACTCGTTTGCCATGAATCTAAAGAGGAAGTTGGGATTTGTGGGAAGGAGTGATTGGAGTCTAATATGGGGGGTCTCAATATGGAGTTTATGGAAGTGGAGGAATCAATTCACCTTTGACAATGACTTCTTGAAACCATTCGATCCTTACTTGGTTATTATGCGAACTTGGAAAAATTTTGTGCAGATTCAGGATGTTTCCTTAACAAATGAAGTGAAGTCACCTTCTCCTCAGTGACAACCTCCACCAACAGATTGGGTTAAGTTAAATGTTGATGGAGCGCTTTCATTTTCTCATTCCAAGGCGGGGTGTGGTGGTGTTATTAGAAATTACTCAGGAAGGTGGATGGCTGGATTTGAGAAAGTGCTGGGTTCTTGCAGTGTCATTGAAGCAGAGCAGTGGACGGTCTATAGAGGTCTTCAGCTGGCTTGGGATCTAGGATTTAAGAAAATTATTCTTGAATCTGATGCCAAGAATGTTGTGGACATGTTGACAAACTTCAAACCGGATAAATGCAGTTTATTAGTTTTACAGATACAAAAGCTCATGAATCTTGATTGGGAGTTGAAGATTCAGCATGTAACTAGAGATCAGAACTAACTAGCTGATGCTCTGGCTAAGGGTGGATTGAGGAATACCTCAGTGCTTCATTCATGCCCTCCTCATTTGAAGGCAATTGAGATCAAGGAGTGTTTGGGATTAAATCCCCTTTAGTTTAGTTTACTTTAACTTGGGCGTTTTAGCCCTCTCTTATATAAAAAAAAAAAAAAAAGTAGCGTTCTGAAGCCATCATGAGTCATGAGTACAATTTCCAAGTGGAATGTATTCTGACAATATATAGGCAATAATACAAAGTCCATCACGATGAAGTTGCTATTGGAAGATCAAACGCTCGCTGGCTGGCGGTTGCCCTAGAAGAGAAGGCCTGTAGAAATCATGGCTTTGTGCAATCTCAATGCGTTCACGCGGGTCATTTAAATTCTCATCCCTCAGAGCTTCCAGAATTGCTTGCGATGACTCTTCCCTGACAAATCCGACACTCATCACTTAGACCCCAGCTATAACACAATGAAGACAAAACAGCACTTCTACAGTTATAGATTGCAGAAAAATCACCTTAATATCAGTATTTTATACAGTGTTTTTAAGATAGGGCAGAGTTCCACTGGAGCAACCGGCTTGTTTTCCTCAGGATGCAACACATTCAGGCTCGATTGACTCAAAAGTTGAAAGAATGCCTCCACTGCTGATACACCCTGTTCAAAGTAGGAACAACATTGAGAATGCCAGAGACCATTTTCAAGTTCTCAAACTAGGAAGAAGCAATGAAATCACAAAACACACCTGAATCATTCCTTTGCCAGTAATGCTATCTCCCATGTCTGGTCTGAGTTCACCCTTGGCCAACATTTGACCGTACCAGGCATTGCGACCCTTCAACAAGGTTACATAAGTGTCGGCCAACAATGGCCCTGCTAGTTTCTCGGGTTCTTCAGCCAACAAATGAGTGATAAATATCATCTCTGATGTGCAATGTGCGAAGTACACTGATTTGCTGGTAGCACTCTCATTGGTAAGTGCCGCTACCATTCCTAACATCAGAAACCAAGTGTTGTGTTGTTAACCAAGAGATCTTTTGTGAGCACTGAATTGCAAGTTTCACACATCAGCTGAAAAGCTAGAAAAGACTAGTTTGATGCTTAATTTACCGGCTCCGATTGCGTAGACATTCTTCAAGCCACCCATGACTTCATGTGTGATGAGGTCACTGTTGTCCCACACAATGAATTGAGGTTGTCGTAGGAACCTAGCAAGAGGTTTCCTCCATTTCTCAGCTCCACATATTCGAGCATTGGCGTACTCTTTGTTGTAGATTTCTGAGGCGATGTTTGGACCACCAAGATACAGTATGTTCTCCATAGGCACTCCCGCTATCAATCAAGTATCCATAGAAAACATTTGAGAATGAAAGACAATGGCCGGGGTATTAAGAAAGGGAAATATGGCAATATACAATGTGATGGAAAAGATAATGATGTGCTGATTTAATTTCCCTTTCTGGGTATCAAATAAAAATTGATCATCAGCACTAATAAACTAGCTTCCATATCAAAACAGTCTATCTGCTATATTCCTTGGGCATGAATATGACCAGACAATTTCCCGTAAAATGAGCACATTTTACAATTATAGAGATTAAGTTTAGCACAGCCACAAGTTTGATCAGTTTCACAAGAAAGATCAGCACTCTGTTACAACTTCTAAGAAAATCATGCGAGTAGTTTCATCAACTACAAAGAATATCGTAAGAAAAGGACTGATTCTTGACATCTTTCCGATGTGAGCTTAATATGATGTCACTTGCTCCAATAATTCATTGAAAGAAAGAAGAAAATTAAAAAGATAAGTGTTCACAGTCTCAATTCTTTGGTTTATGATGATTCTATCCTAGCAAAGGCATGGGGGACATAATTATGGAGAAAAGATAACTCGTAGATAAAGAAGAAGAGAAATCTTACTCGCTTGATTAATCATCTTTGTAGGAGTTATAATATGGGGTAAAGGCTCCAAAGCTGCCTCTATGCCCTTGGATAACGATATTATAATAGGCATTGTGATTCTCTCCTTCCAATACTTGCTAATCTCTTCAAAAATCTCTCTAGTTTCGGTGGAAGGCAAGCCATTGACCACTATATCAGCATCCCAAACAGCTTCCTGCAAGTTGGTGACGACTTTCAGGGGACAAAGTGGCGTATCAATCATATTGAAGCAAAACCCATCCTTCAAAATTTCATCAGCAAAAAGAGTCCTATCTCCAAGTCTCGCCTCAACATATTTCAGATAAGCACATCGTCGGATCAACCTCCTCAGAACATCTTCCCTCGAGTTTATGACCTCAAACAGATGCTCTGCTGTGGTTCTATCCACTGCTCTTCCCGCTCTTCTCCATATCCGGATTTGTACCTTATCCCGGAATTGGCCGTACGTATCCTGAAGCAGAGCAGCAAATACACTTCCCCAGGCACCAGCTCCAACACTCACAATTCTCAGAGGATCGCTATTAGCTTTCCCAAGAAGCGCTCGAAGATCATCGAGTTTCTCTTCCAACCCATTACAATTCTGGACAGATCCGTTTGAGTATGCATGACGAACCACCCCCATTATGCTTCTTCCCACCCGGATCTAACACGAGGGATTTAAGTGTAACAAACAAGGATTGAATTGAACGGTGCTTTTTTCCTTCCTTTTGGCGTATAATCCATGATTTATCTGCTGCTTATATAGTCTGGTACGAGAGACCTTTCGCTTTCTGCAAGCCCAACTACTGAATTTTTTCGTTTTCTTTTGGCCGCAAGTTTCTATTGCCAGGAGACGCCGCGACAATCAAATCTTATTGGTAGATATTGCTTGACCAACAGCCAGCTAATATTTCGTCTTACTTTCCAGAATTTGCGACCAAAGAAGCGAAGCTTCCACCTCCCTAAGTTTTAGCAGTATAATGAAGAAGTTAGGGAGGGAATTAAAGCAGACCCTTCTTTATTTTCCGAGTTTCCAAGAAGCACACGTCAAAGCGCGAGAGAAAACAGAATAAAAAAAACAAAAAACTTGAGATGCAATTATGTTTTCTCCGCCCAGAGTCGTTCATCCTCCAACCAACCTTAAATCACAGCAGAATATTGGAATAAAAAAATCACAGAAACAAAAAAGTAGGACTCCTCCACCAATAAGAAAAAAGAAACTTTCGTGTGGGAAATTACCAAGTGATGCAGTATTAAAAACAATGAAAGGGTTGGTTTTAGTTGAATTTGAAAGCCCGCAAGCCAAAGCAATCCCTAGCCTCGTTAATTTAGTACTAATAAGCGCCATTAATTGGAGGGAAAGCTGAAGCAAAGGGAAAAAAAAAACAAAGGAAGAAGAGAGAGTGAGAAGGGGCGGTGCGGTTGAGTTGGGAGGTCCCAGAAGGTGGAAGCATTAAAGGTTAAGTGGTGTTGCCAACCTCCCCAACGGTCATTAATATTGGATGACTTTGTTTCTTTGCTTCCATGCGTCTTTTATGATGCCCCATCTCCACCTTCCTTTCTAATTTCTATTTTCCATTCCATCAATTCAATTCCTTCGCCCCCCTCTCCCCCAAAATGTCTTCTCCATCTATTTCAAATCTTTAATCTCTTCTATGCTTTTATATCTCATGCATGCATGATTTGACATGTCCTCCTACACATTATTATCAAGTTTATACTGGCATTCATTTTCACTTTTAAACATCATCCCTTGTTAAAAATTTTAGAGAAATCAATTTTTATGCCACTCTAATTCAGTTTCTATGATTTTTTTTTATCGTACTCTTATAGTTTTTAGGGTTATAGACATTAGTCCTATACTGAAATAAAATTTATTTATTGTCGAAATAAAACTAAAAAAAATTATTATGCTTATTAAACATATTTTTTTTATAGAATGCTCATAAATCTCTCGTTACATATATAATCTATAATTTAATTGATTTTAATTTTATTTATATTCATATAAAAAAATTAATCTCATTAGGCGCTAACGTCATTCTTCTTATAAATTAACATATCATGAATATAGCCACCGATACATATATATAATAGAGAAAACTATAAAGATCTCATAAAAAGGGAAAAACCACAATAACTTGATTTAAAATGAGATAAAATTATAGGAATTTATATATTAATTGTTTCTAAATTTTACATGTTTATCAATCTAACAAATAAGTGGAAAAAGTGGATTTTAAATTTTAAATTAAATTAAAAATGTTAATAACAAATGACCAGGTAGGGTAGGATATAAGTAGTGGATGGAAAAACTTCATTGTTTCTTTATTTGATCGGAAAAAAAGGAACGTTAAATAAATAAATTTAAATATGGAAAACAAAAATTAAATACATACGTATTTTCCCATACGCATCATGTATAGTTTGGTGTTTTTAGAATATGGTTGGACAAAAAGTGGTCAATTTGATTGTCATATACAAATTCATCGAATTACCTTAATTGTATCCTTTAAATGCTTGCATTGAATGTCCATCGCGGTGCCTACCGTAGCCTCGTCTTATTTGAGCATTTAATTGAATAAGTGTAAACTTGGCGAAGTCAGAGTTGGCTTCGGCCTCGTTTTTCATAACACGTGGGTTCATCTTTAAAATTACGAGACCTTTTTAATTAATTGACCCTAAGAAACAAATAGTTAATAAAAAAATACTTATTCTTTTTCCATATCTACCAATCATGCAACAGCGCAGGGCAATCATTAATAACACAGCGATATATGGCTTCTTAATTTCTAATACCCTTTAAGAGTATTTTAAAAAAAGAATCTCATTGCACTTCCTAAAACTGTCGTATAATTTTAAATTGAGGGCGTCCTAATGTTTCTAAATTGTGATTCTTTTATGTTTGTGTACTAATTTTACGTAGCAGAGACGGAGATTATGATTCAGACTGTATTTGTAATTTATTAGTTTTAGCTCAGAGCTCACTTTGATTATCGCCATCATTTGCTGGGTGTTGATGGGAATGGAAGCCATGCATGCCAATGTTTTGATTCCATCAATCACTTGAATCTCATCTTTTAAACCATTACTAACTTGAAACCCTCCCGGTAAGATTCCCAGTTACGGGCGGGCGCGCGTGAGTCTCTTGTACCATCTTAGAGTTTTAAATTATCAACCCAAACATAATCAGCCCCTCAACTAATCTTTTTTCTTGACTGGGTTATTGACATTTTGAGATTCGCCAGTTAACTTCTTTTTATAGCCAGCATAGTATTTTGCTTTCAGCAACCTCTTGAGGTCCTCGATCATCTAGAAAATGATGTGACATGGCGTAAATAGATGTAATCCTGGAAATGAAAACCACGTTGGTTTTTCGTTTTGTATTTTGTTGTTTTTATGGGAATTCAAGTTACTTTTAAATACATGTTTTTATTTTTGATATTAAATATAAAAATGCCATCTTTTATTTTCTAATGATAAAGTTTGCTGATTTCATCGTCATGGTTGGTCTCATGGGTGCAAAAAATCTCCTCATATGAGAAGGGTCGAGCATTTATCATGTGGACTTGTGAAACATATGCTATTATACATCACTATCAATCGGAAATCTCAGTCCAAGTTATTGAACAAATTAATACGATGCTTCTCAACCTGAGTATTGCATTTATAAAAAGTGAACTTGTGAAACGTGCTTTCTCTCAATTCAAACATAAGAACAGATTAATCAATCACGTGCAAACGAATAAATATGGCTTAGCCATGATGATGTCTTGCCAAACATATTAGACTATTGAAGGACTGATTTCAAATTCTTAAAGGAGGAGGTCGAAGAATCACACAAATAATTAAAGAGTGTAAGAGATTGTTTTTTTCGTGGCCAGAAGGAATTAGGAGATCGGGTTCACTGGTTCAGAATAAGTTCAGAAAACTAAACACACACACACATATATAAAACCAGGAAAAGTAGAGCATAGATTTTAGTTTACACGATAAATTATTATCCTAGTTATTAAGGAAGTCATGGCTCCAGGTAAACATATTGATGCATGACCACAAGATTCGGCCTGGCACTTCATAAAATTCGGGCTCGGCAATTTAGTTTATTTTAAAATAACCACAATCTTAAAAAGAGTTTAGTTTAATTGGCTCACAGCTTCGTTAGGTGTGCGTTGGGCCCTTTGGCTAATTTTTTTTTGTTACCCACCCGGTTTACTAGAGCTTTGCCTCAACTACATCTGATTCGACCCGCGTCGCGCACCTGACTATAGTGGGTGAGTCTCCCAATAAAAATTTCTACATACGTTAAGGCTTAAACTTGAGACCTCGCTTAAATGATACCGAGTCGCTTATCACTCGAATCAACCCCTATTGGTATATGTGGATGGGTCTCTTTGGTAAGTGCCAAAATGACTTCTGGCCCAAACCTCAGTTTGGAGAAATTTTAAAACAAACAACCATATTTGTTCAAACGGGCTTTTGGATCAAACAATGGTTTAAAACTATGGTTTTAGATAAGCTGGTCAGAGTAGTTTTTGAAACAGTAAAACCCTTTTCAATTACTCAATTACTATTTTACCTTTATTTTTTCTTACACGATCTCTCCTTCCTCCTCTATCTTTTCCACTATCTCTCATCTCTCCTCTATCTTTTTCACCCTCTCTCATCTCTCCTCTATTTTCTCCACCCTCTCTCCTCTATCTTTTTTATCCTCTCTCCTCTCTCATACATACCCTTTTTAGTAATTTTCCAATTACAAAACTCCTTTTTATAATAATTATCCAAACACTCATTTATCCAAAATTATTTTTTTCCCATAATCTCTTCTTTAAAAGCCATTTTCTATAAGCTGTCCAAAAGTCTATTTTTTTTATAAGCTCTTTTTTAAAATCTTATACAAATACACGATAAAAACTTAGTCATGTGGATTGATCATAGAATTTATGCTTGCATCTTGACTCTCCTAATATACCGGGCTTAGAACATTAGTTAAAACTTAGGCCCAAGAGTATTATTGAGTTCCTTTCGTTTTTCCTTTTAAAAAATTAATCTTTTGTCATTTTAAACTATCAAATCACTTATAACTCATATTCTTAACTATAACTCTTAATCCTAAACTTCTAAACTCAATCCCTTATCTTTTCATTTTTTATATTGTTATATTTATTAACTCTAGCTCATCTTACGTGGCAAAATTTTGCTTCCAGGTCAGCACCACGTGGTGCTATTATGTCCTCCTTCTTCGGCTTAACAGAAATCCAGGCTCGACTGATGCTCCACCATTGATACGTCCGGCGTCGGCACCTTCATTGTGACTGCGGTGAGTTAGACAAACAATTCCTATAATTTCTAAGATTCTGGAAGGAACTGCTTTGCCCACTCCAAGCTGCTCCACCGCTTGACATCATCATCACATCAATCCAATAAAACAAAAAAATCATCTATTTGTTTCATTAATATTCCACTCTCTCCCACATGTACAGATGAAGATGGAGAATGAATACATAAGAGGGAGAAAGAGAATAAAGCAAAACCTATATGACAAATATGTTACAGGAAAATTAAAGAAAAAAACCCAATAGAATGATCAGGATTTGTTGGAGGTTTTGTTGCATTTGGCCTTCATCCAATTGAGGCTGACAGAGAGGTACCCTCCAAGCCAGTTGTTGCATTTTGCGATGCGGTGGCGTGGACGGCCACTGGTCTGGGTCATTATCCCACTGGTAAGCCCACGATGTGCCGTAAGAGCTGTTCCCTTCCATGTCTTCTCCGACCAGATATTGTCACAATGAAGGTACCGACGCCGGACGTATCAGGGGTGGAGCATCAGATGAGCCTGGGTTTTAAGCCGAAGGAGGAAATAATAGCACCACGTCGCTGCCCTGGAAGTAAAATTTTGTCACGTAAGATGAGTTAAGAGTTAATAAAGATAATAATATAAAAAATAAAAAGAGAAATTAAGAGACTGAGCCGTATTATAGTTAAGGAAATAAGTTGATAATTGAGAGATTAATTTATTTTTTTAATTTTGTTTTGAGTTTTTTTAATAATAAATTAGGAGCTTGTTTAATTTTTTTAATGAAAAAAAAAATCACTTTTATGAAATGTTATACTCCTTAACCTTTCTGAATTTAGTTAATAGGTGGATTTTTTTAAACTATATAGACCACCACGTATAAATTTTTTTTTTACAAAAACAAACTATAGATATTAAAATTATTTAAAATATGATTAATAATAACTCTAATTTATACTAAATTTTTGTTAAAAATATATATTTTATCTGTAAAAAATTATTTATTTTTAACTTTTTACAATTTCTAACATATAATATTTATATTAATCTTTTAAAAAATTATGTAGTTATTTAATTAGAATCATCTTTTTTCAATTAGTGTAAAGTATCTCGTCCAAAAAATCATTGTAAAGATCTAGAAAAGATTTTTTTCTAAATACTAAAAACTAAAAGACATAATTTAAATTAAAATAAACTAATAGATATATAACACCTTAATTTAATTTATTTCTGGTAAAACTAATTTAAATTAAAATAAAATATTAAATTACATTTTATTTTAATTTAAAGTGTGACTGTGATTTGTTCGCGACGAGGTTGAAACACGAGGATCGTTCTCGAAGCAAAAAACGCAGACAAATCTGCAGAAGAGGGAAGAGCAGCAGCACAGTTTGTTGATAGAGAGAGACCTGACCTGAGAAAGATGGAAACCAAGCCCACAGAAATCAGCAGCTCGAAGATGTTTGGTGGTTACAACAAGAGGTTTAAACATTTTAGCCCTACCGTCGGCTGCTCCATGACTTTTTTCATTTACTTCCCACCTTCTCCTTCACCTTCTCACAAATTCCCTGTAAGTCCTCGATTTTCTCATTCCAGATTCCGCATTTACTCTTCTGTTTTCACCTCCGGCAAAGCTTTCAAGTCGAATAATGAATTACTCCCTCCCCTACAAGCGAGGTCTTATATTTAGGACTGGAGGTAGTGATACATTTTAAGCAATGTGAGATTAAGTTTCAGATCACCTCACAGTCGAAAACGGAGTGTATCCTCTATTTTTAGAGAAATCAATAATGAACGATTCCTGTTATTGTCGTGTCTACAATATATTGATCCGACGGTGTTTTGAAGTTAACACTTCGTGCATGAAATTCTCAGCAATTTATGCATCACTTCTTTTACCCCTATGCCGATTTGGTCCGATATGATATATGACGATTCAAACTTCAAAGTTTCTGGTTTCAATGTGTAAAGGTACTCTATTGGCTGTCCGGTCTCACTTGCTCAGATGAGAATTTTATAATTAAGTCTGGAGCTCAGCGTGCTGCTTCAAATGAGGGTATTGCTTTGATTGCCCCGGATACATCTCCAAGTAAGTTAACAGCAACTCAAACCGTTCAATTTTTAGCTGAGCAACATGGTAATGAAGCAATGCTTTAGTTTTGTGCATAACAATTGATTTATGTTCTATTTGAGATTGTTAGACCTTCTTGCCTTACTGGGTATATTTTAATGTTATATTCAAAGTGCCGAAGTATTCTTTGTTTTTTTTTTTGGCTTGCATAGTCTTGATGAAGTTTGTGGCCCTTTATGAAGAGATGTGCTATTACATTGCACGTGTGATATTACCTTTGGAGAAAATTGAATAATCTGATCATAGAGCAATGTAATTTGGATCAGACCTCTTGTGTATTACGTATTCCTTCAGAAAAGTAAGGTTTTTCTATGACAAAAGAAGAGAGAGAGAAATTCTGTTTTGGAAGTTTAAAACTATAGTTCTCAGATGACGTCTGCCTGAATGAAAATGAATATTGCAAACTGCTTAACGGGAACCTGGCCCTTTATGCAAGGAGGCCTAAACATGCAGCTTTGTTCTGATTTTTTGCTTCGTAATCCAGGAGGCCTAAATGTGGAAGGAGAAGCTGACAGCTGGGACTTTGGTGTAGGTATGCTAAGATCACTTCAGAAAAATTGTTTACCCCTTTCCTTCATCATCTTCTTCTTGTTTAAGGAAGATGTTTTTTTTTTCTGGGTTGATGTTCACAGAAGATATCTCAGTTGCAAGTTGAGAATTGTTATTGTGTATGCGTTATTTATATATGGATAATATATGCTAATGTCATGTGTATGCAACTATGCATATACGCATTCTTGAACAGGTGCTGGATTTTATGTCAATGCCACACAAGAGAAGTGGAAGAATTGGCGCATGTATGACTATGTTGTCAAGGAACTGCCAGAGCTTTTAACTGATAATTTTCCACAGCTTGACACTTCAAATGCTTCTATATTTGGTCATTCTATGGGCGGACATGGTGCTTTAACAATCTACCTGAAAAATCTGAATAAATATAAGGTATAGATGATTATGCAACTTTAAGCTCATGGTTTTAAATAAAATGACACATACGAGGAATAATAATAGTAATCAAGAGTGACATGTTCAAATGGCCGACAAAGGCAGGCCTTGGGCCTATTTGGCCTGTTGGGGCTAATGTGCTTTTTTTTTGGCGTGGGGGGTGGGGGAGCGCTGCTGTCCCACATCTCTTGCTTTCTAATGGTTGAGGGACATGATTAAATGTTACTGAGCTGGTGCTATAAGATAGTGGATAAGCTTTCATTATATTTTTAGGGTGGCACCACTTTCTGTGCAATTTGGAATTCTCTGTTTATAGATGCGTGGGATTTAATGTGTCATTACAGAAGGGAAGCATGCTTTTTAGGAGGATGATAAGCACTTGGTGGTTTTAAGTCCTAACTTCTAACTTATGATTTGAATGTTAATAAGGAAAAAAAATGGAAATAGGAAAAGAGTGAAACTTGCATTCTGTGATGCCTATGGCTCCATAGGACAACATTGTTTTGTAGGGGAAAAACCAGCAGGAAAGGCTGAGAAGGTCTCTCTAGCTATTGTTCATGTCACTGGCTTGCTTCAACTCTGCTTTCACGCATCGAAATTTTGAATTAATGGATTACAAAAGTTCCTTTTTCTTAGTTCGTTATTTTTCTTTTCTATTTGATGGCAGAACTTCTTGACACCCCGAATATTGCATTTACAATGTCCTCTTAAAACCTCAAGAAACTTTTATGCATTAGCATGTGCTAGAACTCAGTAAATTGTGTCATTTACAATGAAACTATAGTCATGATAAGAACATTACCTATCTTCGTCATTCTAATTTATCCTCTTCCTTCTTGTTCCAGTCAGCTTCTGCCTTTGCACCCATTGCAAATCCTATAAATTGTGCTTGGGGACAGAAGGCATTTACAAATTATCTTGGCGGCAATAAATCTGAATGGGAGGTAATTTTGAGGAGAATCTGACATACTCACTGCAGCATAAATATTTGGTTAAACCATTGTTTTTCTTTGAAAATGCAGGATTATGATGCCACTTGTCTAATAAAGAAGTTCCATGACGTGCGTGGCCCCATCTTGATTGATCAGGTTGAAGATCGTGTTGTTTTAGAAAAACTTGATTAATATTTGTAGAAGACATCTAGGGGGTTTTATTGGAATGGTTGTATTTGACGTTGTTGTGCTTAAAAATTCAGTTGAAGTGACATCATAACGTGGAATTGTTGGTTCTTTCAGGGGGATGATGACAAGTTTTTGAAAGAGGATCAACTGCTTCCTCGCAAGTTTGAAGAGGCTTGCAGGAGTGCCAATGTGCCGCTGCTCTTGAGGTTTCAACCTGGTTACGATCACTCTTACTATTTTATTGCCACCTTCATAGATGATCACATCCGCCACCATGCTCAAGCTCTTAGGCTTCCCTAAGTTGTCTTCTCTATGAAGTTCTTTAACTGCTCCGTCTGCTTTGTACTGAATTTACTTACTGCTATCGTCAATGGACTTGTCGCATGCGAGTGATTCCATGGGCTGTATGAATCTCCAGGGACCTTTTGCTTGACACTGCCTTTCTCGTTATGTTTCTTGTATGTTTTTGCTTTTCCGTTGAACATGGGGTAATAATGCTGCTTGGAACGGTTTATTGCATATAAGCAACTTGTTTGGGAACATGGGGTAGAAGTGCTTGAATTGTAATAACTGGTAATTGTTGGCAAAAAAAAAAAAAAAACTAGTAGGCATGCTGTAGAGGAAGCTTTTTCGTCTTTTATAAGAAAAAGGAAAATATTATGAAGCTTATAATGAAGCTCGATTATTAATACTAGTAATGATGATAAAAACTAAAAAGCTTAATACATTTATTAAAGTAAATAAATATTATATTATATTTAAAACAATATTTATTTCCTGGAACAAGATTGCCCCTTTTTTCTCGCCCATCCCAACTAAGGGTGGATTAGTGATGTTTGCACAAGGTCCTTACGAATTTCTTGGGTTGCGCGCGCTTACATAAAACAATTTTCTGGCGGAAAAATCCAGCGATAATCCTCTCCTGTCAACATGTCTGGGTATTCAAACCCGCCTCCTGGGTACGGCTACGGCTACAATGCTCCTCCTACGGCCAACCCGTACGGAGGGCCTGCTACTGCCAACCCGTACGGAGGACCTCCGACTGCCAAGCCTTACGGCGTTCCACCGCCTGCTCAACACTACTCTGCGAACCCATACGGCGGACCTCCGCCGTCGCATGGCCAGAGCAGCCCTTATGGCCAGTACGCCGCCCCCCACTCGTCATCTTCCGAACACAGTAAGCCCCACAAGGATTATTCCCATTCCTATGGTGGTTGTTACCAGCCGTCGTCGACGCCACCGTATGGGAGTCCCTTCGCGTCACTGGTGCCGTCCATGTTCCCTCCGGGTACGGATCCCAATGTCATCGCCTGCTTCCAATTGGCGGATCAGGACGGTAGTGGGATGATCGATGACAAGGAAATGCAGAGGGCGCTTTCTTCGTATAACCAGAGCTTCAGCTTGAGGACTGTTCATCTTCTAATGCATCACTTTACCAACACTAACACCAAGAAGATTGGTGCGTTCTAACTTTCTTTTTTCATTTTCCTAAATTTATTTTGCAATTGGGTTTAGATTTAGGTAGTTAGATTTTGTTCTGATTTAGCCGGAGGAGAGGAGAGGACTCCTTTGGCGAATGCCGAACAATGCCGAATTGTGTGGCCTGTCCGCCTATGGATCGTCGGAAGAGACGGTTTCCGGTGGATATCATCGCGTTCGTCCGAACTCGCGGGGCTCGTGTGGCGATTCCTAACTGGATTAGCATGCTCGTAAATGACATTAATGCCCCTTCGTCTCTCATGTAGCATTTTGATTTCATCGGGTTCGAAATGCGCTGGGCTTTCCAATTTTGCGCGTTATTGGTTTCTTTCTTGCCGCTGGAAAAGGGCCCCCTGGTTTGGTATCAGTTTACGCGCTTCAGTGGTTTGATTTCTACGGGACCACTGTCATATCCATCTGCTGCGGTGGATGCCACATCCCGTAGGGTCTACCTTGGAGTTTGGAATTTGAATGATTGTTTTGAGATGTTAATTTAAAATTAGTCAGCAGTTTTAAATACATATACTGACAATCAAGTGATGAAAATCAAAGAATTGAATTTATCGTTTCTTTGCTCTCTGCAGTTAAACCGTACCACTCATTTATTACCTTCGTAAAGTGGATGTTTTTGTCCTCCTTTAGCATGGTTAAGACTTGAGACCAACCAATCATTTATAATCTAGCCGATAGCTTCCATGATGTGTTGTCTACTTTTTGATTATCGGAATTCCTTGACCTTTTCATCTTCTCAGTGGTTGAATCCTGGCTATTTCATTGCAGGACCCAAGGAATTTACGGCTCTATTTTACAGTCTGCAGAACTGGAGGGTACTTATTTGTTCATATTTGTTTGACCATTGGTTTTCCTGTTTTAAACTCTTTTGCACATGTTCTGACTTGCCGTTAACATCAGGGCATTTTTGAGAGATTTGATATGGACAGGAGTGGCAGAATTGATTTGCCTGAGTTGCGAGATGCTCTGTTGAGTTTGGGTTTTGCAGTTTCACCGGCGGTATTGGACTTGCTCGTCTCCAAGTATGACAAAACTGGCGGGAAAAGCAAGGCTATAAAATACGACAACTTCATTGAGTATGTATTGCTGTGCTTTTTATTTATTTGTTATTAAATACAATATTAAAAGCACTGCATAAAACGATTCCTCTAGTACTGATACTTTTCTCTTTCCCGATTTGCTAATGCCAGGTGTTGTCTTACTGTGAAGGTGAGCTCCCAAGTTCACTTAGAAATATGATTTTCTTAGTTTTTGCCATGAAATTACATTTTACCACTGTTATCGGCTTCCAAGGGTAGGAATGGGTATTGTTCGCCAAAAAGAAAGAGTGAATTTTACCACACTTAAGCTTACTGTATTTCCCTATTGCTTTAGTATTAGTAGGGCTGCATAGGAAAGGAAAGAAACAAAATGGCAGCTTGAAGCCTATAGGTGGAGCTGCCTAAAAATTTTGCTTGATTACTGTTGTTGTTAGAAAGTAGAAACAAGTTCTCTTTCTTTCTTTTGTTACTATTTCTGTGTAGCAACATTAGAAAAACTTAAAATTTAAAATAATTAACCTTTTTCTCTCTCGTGTTACTAATTTTAATAGTGAGCATTTTTGACCGTGTTCTCTAAATGGAACATTCCTGGTCTGGTATTCCAAAACCATCATTGTTATCTGGTAATTACAGATGTTGATTTCACGACGAATCATGTGTATAATTATGTTGCAGGGTCTAAGCGAGAAGTTTAAGGAGAAGGATACATCTTACTCTGGTTCCGCAACCTTCACGTACGAGGCATTTATGCTCACTGTCTTGCCTTTCCTCGTCGCATAGGAATCTGTTATTGGATGCGGTTAATAAATGGTATTGCTGTAATTTGGTAGTTTGCTAGATTTTGTACCATACTGTTGTATATCGAGTTTAAGTGTGGGAGTTCTGGCGCTTCGTGAGTAGTGACTAAGGGTGTCCATTCGGTTTTTAAGTTTGGCTAAGCATTCGTGAGCACCGAACCGAACTGATTTTCTATTTCTCAGATGGAAGTGAAGGTGGAGAAATAGAAATAAATTTTTTTACTTCTTTCATGGAAATTATTTTCACTTACACTTCTTTTATTTTAATTTTATAAAATTAAGATGATAAAAATAAATTAAATTTTTTTAAATTATTTTATCTTAAATTATAAATTCTTAGACAATTTTAATTTTTCTTATGTTATAAAAAAATATTTTAGATTATTTTATTTAAAATTATAAAAAAATATACATCAATTATATACTCATTTCTATTTTATTAAATAAATTTTTAAAATTCATTTTCAATCTAATTTTATTTTTATTTTTATTTTTATTTTCATCAAAAACTCTTCCACCAAACTTACCCCAAAGGATCCATTTAAAATGCACCAGCAATAAACTTGGGCCCACAAGAAACTACAAGGAAACAAGAAATACTAAAGCAAGCTACATTACAACCAACGGGAAAACAAAACCAGCAAAGCAATCTACTATGCGCGTCAGAGATATCCATCCCCAGTTTGCGACTCAGAAAGTTGAAGGATTGGATCCTCGCTCTAACGAAACGGAAGCAATCTTTCAGTAAATGTGAAACAACATGTAAAGATGTTAACGGATTAGGGAAGATTGCAGCGCCTTACAAAAGAAAAGTCAAAGTCGTTTTCTTTTACTAATGAACGAGTTCTAAATATTTTACTTCAATGCCCAAAACCCATATTTAAGTGAACGACTCTGAGAAACCATAATAACGCCATTGTTAGATGGCACCATCAATATATATGATCGAACCATAACATTTTATGTTTTTGCCTTGTCATTGAGTCAGATACGTACACTAATATACTGTACTAGTAATTGGTTAGGTAGTACCCACAATAAAAGATTGAAATTGCTTTTGTATTGATCAAAACAAGATTTTCTTGCCTACCGTCCCAATCCCTGTCTTGGCTGCTTGATGCTACATTACTTCCTATAACTGCCTGCAATATTTACCATACTGATCTTATTAGAGAAATGGCCCGAGTCACTTTCAATTGGACCAAGTAAAGGAACAATTATTACCTGAGACGGCAGAATCAAGCCACTTATTTCACACTATCATGAAGCTACGGTCTTCATTGTGAATGAGAACAAGGAGAGTCACTTTAAATTGGACTGGGGATGTGAACGACCGCTTCTTTATCCTCTCACCATCGATAATATGAATTTCCGTATGTCTTCCAATGATCCCGTCCATGTCGTCCGTTAGAACTTCCATCGGAAGATCTATAAACATCAGACGGTCTTCCAAACCCATTAAAATCAGAAGATCTGCGGCATGTGCCCCCTCTGTTGCTTTGCTTAGCTTTTCTCATCTCCTCTTCAAAATCATATTCTGAGCGCTACAATCAAAGAAAGCAGTTTATCAAATTTAAAATCAACGTTGTGTAAGACATAATAGATCTTTTATTGAGAACTAAGGAGCTCAGCCACAATAAAATTTTCAGGCACAGAAAAAACACTACATAAAATTCTGAACTCATCCCTACACCATTGAAGAAGAAAAACAAATGAAAGGGGGAAAACTGCCCTCCAGTAGATTTCACACCTCAAACTGGCATTTAGAAGGTATGTTAGTTTCTCAGGGGGAAACATTTCTGTCACTTTCTTCTATATAAGCTTTTTGCAGAACATGGTCAGGATGGGTACGGTTTATTCAGAAAATCAGTTCGCCTGTAGATTTACAAAATCCTAGGGCTTCTTTGGTTAGCCTGTTGCAATAAGCTAAGGGCATAACATGCTTCCGCAGCTTGAGAGGAACTGGAGAGAGAAGTGCATTTCAGAATAAAGTTTACTACTTGATTAAATACTCTACAGCTACAGTCTACAAATATAGCACTGCGAGCTGTCCCATCACCACTTATATTCTTTCTCTCCCGGCCCCCACAAAAAAAAAACACCCAAAAAAAAAATCTTACTTCTCTCCACTCTCAAAACAATAAACATTCAAAGAGGAAACAATATCAATTTGCGAAGATAAAAAAAACCATCAAGACTTGAGCTCGAGTGGAATGATACATTAAGATTAATTAGTTTGGCAATTACCTTGGTAGGATCAGAAAGCTCAGCATATGCCTCTCCAATCATTTTGAAAAGCCTATCAGCATCTTTGTACACCTCCTGTGAAATTTCCTTCCAGATTTGGCCTTCATCTCCAGCCGCACTTCTTGCCAGCAACTGACCAGCCTAAATTCAAACAACATATGAGAAATACCTAACGTTAAGTTTAAACTTTACAAAAATATAATTAAAGTGATAATAACCAGAATTAACAATAAAACACTCAAACCTTGTCTGGATGGTGTCTGAGAGCTGCCTTGTGGTAAGCCTTTTTTATATCAGTTGCTGTATCACTGGGTTTGACTCCTCTGATATAGACAAGTACAAAGATATTAGATTTTGGAAGCCTTACCTTAGCAGTTATGCATAAAAGAAAATTCACGAGTGCGATGGATGTCCCAGTCTAATCAGTATTGACTGACAGTTTTGCCAGTGATGCATTTTACATTGTTGAACGAGCCCATTTGAAAACAATTAACTCATGACAATGATTAAAGGTGTCTTAGTAATTTTGTAAATCCGTTTGCAAACTCTGAACATGTGCAAAACTATGCACCTATCGTAATCTGAGGTTTTAGCTTCACAGAGACCCTCCCTCTATTTTTCTCATCTTCGTACAGTATGTGCGGGCATCCCCTCAACGTTCCACTTCCCAGTACATTTAGTGACTTTGTCATGTAGAGGATGCTGGAGCAAAGGGTGGTCATTTGGATTTAAGGAACATTCAATTTGAGGATTTTTGGCTGCACAAACATAATTCTGTGTATACTAGATTAAAACTAGGCAAGTCAGAATAACTGATGAGAAAGCTCCAATTATATAAAGTACTTACAGAATAAGGTAAAAGTCTAAGGGAGTTTTCTTTTTGGCTTTCTCTTCCACCGAAAGCAAATGTTGACGCACTTGCCTAGATTCTTTCACAACTCCATTTGACCCATCTGGTGTGCCAGACTGCTTGTTCTTTTCATCAGATTGATTTTCAAGAACGGACAGAAGTCTCCTGAGGTCACACGCTGCTAGCTCATAGTCTCTAACCATCTCATGCAAGGTAGCTCTTCTTAAGATTGCCTGAAAAGGGTACGATCAGATAACCTCCCCACTTGTAAATAATAATAAGGTGGAAAAAGATTCCTATCTACAGAGAACAAAATAATGCAATCTCATAGAACATGAAGACCTGTTTTAAGAACGAAAGTTCAATATACATAGAAGTCAAATACAATGTTCAAGTGAAAACGAGCAAATTAAGTATAAACTATAAGCCCGGTCAACATTAAGCAACCTATATAGGGTACCTTGCTAAAATCATAAGAAAGACGGTGCATGATAAATTAATATATATATACCAATATCACCAATGATGTATTTATCATAAGTCATATCATAATAAAAATACAATAGCCCAGGAAACCCATTGACTGTGGGTTCTTATTTTTCAGACAAGTTAAGCTAACCTCTAGGCTATGGCATGCGGAAGAAGCAAAATCTTCGTATGCATTATTATTTCCCCTAATGATGGGATTTGGGAAAAGCATACCTTAGCATAATTTCCATCAAGGGCCATAGCCACACTGCAGTCTGAAATGGCACCAGTGATTTGGCCTAAAGCCTGATTAGCCGCAGCACGGTTGTAGAAACATATTGCCACAAAAGGACGTGACTTGATGTTGCTAGACAAAGCAACAGTATATTCCTCAATTGCTTCTGTATACTTTTTCAACTTAAAATATTCATTTCCCGCATTCTGTTATCAATAATAATAATACTAAGGACTCAACATAGCCCAGTGAAGTGTGCAAAGACAACCTATCCAATCCCATGTGTAAACATATGATTTAACGAGTTAAGAATATTAAAGTAGAAAATATCTTTTGAAAAGAACAATTAAAGAATCATCTCCTCTCCAGTGACACAATTTAAAAAAGGAAAAAAAAAAGGCCCTCTGAGGAATTATACTTGACAAAGAGGCATAATAAAAAGAAAGTATATGCCATGGATTTCTTCAATAATTATACTTGACAAATTTAAAAGAAAATATATCCATCATTGATGTAGGAATTATAACAGACAGTGCAGTACCCACCATATGATTGCATGACACCTAAACATGACAACAATATAGTATGGCATTTAATAATTATCTTTTGGACATCAATGTAGGAAAATGAACATTTAGAAATCACCTTGTGGCATAGAAGATCTCGTATTGTCGTAGCTAATGACAACGAATGTTCAATGTTCTCATCAAGCCTAGATAATGAAAAGAGCATCAAACACATGCACCAAGAAAACATTTTTGATTGTAAAGGAAAAGTAAAGAATAAAAATGATTGATGAATTTTGAATTACTTGTTGTTGAAGAACACAGCTTGCTGTAACTTCTCAAGAGCATTTAGTGATGCTTCAAGCCTTCCCATATGAAAGTGACACTTGGATATCAATGAAAACCTCCACAATCTGACACATAAACTACTATCATGCGTGGAATTCACATTCTCTGCACTGTTTGTCAAATTTTTTTCTGCACGACATTGGCTCTGCTCACAAAACTGTATTGCTGCATCATACTTTCGCAGCTGCAATATATGCCCAGAAACAGACATAACTTTACCAGCCATGTTAAAAAAAATCGAAGCAAACAACAGTGAACAGGTGGAATAAAGAGGCATAAAGATGAATTACACAACTATTTTAATGGAAACGTACCAAATACAAAGCCTCTGCCTTCATTTGAAGCAACTTTTCTGAGTATAAACTTGTTGACAATGCCTTAGAAATTAGTTCTAAAGCTTTACCAGCTGCATCAGAATCCTTCTTTTTCAAGAGTTCTGAAGCACTACTTGTACACTCAGCCACATTCTGTTAATAAGGAAAGTCACTTGTTAGACATTTTCAAAAAGGAAAAACACCACTCAAGTGAACAAAGGAAAGAAATGCAGAAGCGAAAATTAACTTCTGACTGAAAATTGATAGTAGAAATAACTAATAGTAATATGAAGTTACCCAGGAAAAGAATCAATTATGAATAGTTTGACATAAAAGACTTTAAAAAGCATTATACTTAAGATACGGCAGTGGCCCTCCCTACATAAAAGGAAACAATTGACATACCTGAGCTTTCTGTAGACCTTCAGCTGCTTCTACAATAACTCTCAGATCCAAGCAAACACCATTACTTGATTCCAAGCACCTATTGAAATACCGCTGAGCATTTTCTAGTTCTCCTAGCAAAAGGTAACAACTGTAGAAGAAAATCACATTTCATCACTACAGGGATAGAAATCATCATACTTCAAAATCTAAAATGAGAGGGGCAAAACCCTTACTTTCCAATCCTCATCTGTACTTTCAGGAAGGTGGAGTCAAGAGCAGAAGCCATAAGGCAATCCCCCAGAGCTGCTCTAATCCTTCCAAGACCCATTCGTGTAGCTGCACGGTTACTATAGCACAGTAAAAGAGGCTCGCTCAAGCACCCAGACCTTTCACTTGGAGGGATAGAATTTATTCCAATTGTGTAGAAGTCCTCAGCTTTAGAAAGATCCCCGTCTTTATAAGCTTGGTTTCCCCTAGATAGAAACATAGACGCATACCATAAATTAAAAATAGGAGTTTTTCTCATGGCATCTAACAGAAATAGCAAAGCAAAGCAAAATTTCAGAGACAACAAGTAACAAAATTCTAAGATTAGCTTTTAATTTTTTTTTATTTGCTTAAATGTTATGATTAGTATATATCCCCCAAAAAAATTACTATGATGAGCACCTGAGTTTCCACTTTTCACAGATTTCTTGAGTTGTAGCCGAGGGTGCAAAATCCCCTCCCTTCAACTGATCATTATTCTCAAATCTACTCATTGTTACATCAGTGTATGACGTAGGTGAAATTGAGACAGAAGATCCAAACTTTTCATTCAGGTTTGGAGAGATAATAAATGAGTCAATCCCCACTTTCCTCCGATATTTCTTCTTCTGTTTACGCTTAACTGATGAAACAGTACTCTTTCTAGTTGATGATGCAGAAAATGTAAAATAATTATGTGTCGAATCACCAAGGCTGGGAGCAAAATCAAACTGATCAGTGCTTGACCTAAAGGCAACCCCAGCATCTGCACAAGCTCCAGCTCTACTACTGCTACAGACCTGTTCTTCATTCAAACTAGGACAGGCTGCTTCAGGGCCAAATGAGTGGGAATTACCAATAGAAGAATTTCCATTACTTGATGATGGCTTGCTCTCATTTGGATCTCCACTTCTGTAAGTATGTGTATAAATATGTTCTCTTGCTCCCCACAGGAACCGAATGTTCATCTTTATAATCAGAGGGAATGGGAATTTTTGAGGGCAAATGGTCGTAGTCTGAGATTGAGGGCTCATTTAACTGTGCTGAAGTTTTAACATCTTGATCATCATCTCTTTTTTCCTGATAAGGAGAAAAATCCATGGGTGAGTAGCTACCACAAGAATCTGGGGTATCAAGCGAACTACTTCCTTTTGATAAATGATCTTTCTTTATATGTTTCTTGTTCAAGGAATGTGACTTCAATTTTCTCCTCAACTCTTTTGATCCTCTTTCTTTAGAAGATCTCCCCTTTACTGTAGATCCTACCTTTTTATTTGATGCAGGAAATAAATTTTCTTTAAAACAAGAAGGATCCCACTTTGGTGGTTTAAAATCCGTAGAAGGCTCCTCAGGTCCTTCAGTAATGTTTGTTAAACCATCATAACACTTATCTTGACCCACACCCATGGAATGGTTTGCACGGACATGACTTTTTGATCGAGAGTCAATACCCAAATGATGAGAATGAAAATGATGCTTTAGCTTCATTCACTTGTGAATCTTCAAGTACTTGACACTCGGGGATTTCGCCCGAGTAAAAATTTCCAACGCTTTCCTGACCAGAGGATGGCTCTGAGAAAGACTGTTGAACATCAGCATTAACTCCTGAACTTGCATTAGAGGAGACAGTAGCCTTCTCACTTCGTCCAAACACAAAACAATGTTTACTATTTACAAAATAATCTTTTAAATCTCTAGTGATATCAGCACCGCTAACTTTCTCAGAATTATTTATATTCAACTTCTTCATTTCATCTATCAAATTATGAGCAGGAAAAGTGCTAAAAATATTAGCAGTACTACTAGTACATAAAGATCCACTCTTATCATTACTCAAATGGCAATCCTGATCAGGATGTATATTACTAGCACTAAGTGTCTCAGTCTGTGGTTTTAAAGAACACATGTCACGATTTAGCTTTCCCATGCTGTTAAGAGACTCCTGCTTTTTGACACTAAAATTTGATGTTTTACCAGTTTGGTTGCCACCAAAAACGAAAACAAAATTATCATTCTTTACACACTCTGCTTCAGTCTTACAATTCGTCTCCTCACCATTATCAACGCCTGAGTTCTCCACACCTTTACTACATACTTCCTCCACGATATTTAAGTTAGTGTCTGAATCCTTTCGATCAGCACAGTAAGCAAATCGCGCGCTACCGTTTTTCCCATGTTCGGTCTCCAAATCCAATTCCGCGTTTTTCACCCCGACAGAAACTGTCTTTACTGAATTTCCACTGGTTTTTTGTCTGTCCTGGCGCGAATTTGAGTCCATATCACTCCGTTTACCATTAAAGATAAACTCCACGGAATCACTTTTCCTGATCTCCATTTCTTTCTCATTTGTCACTTTCCCTCTGTTAAGGGAGCAACCCAATTCTTCTGTAACTACATGCTGGGAATTTAAATTCGCAGCAAACTCACTCCTTTGAGCGCCGAACACAAAACCAGTGTTCGGGAACTTAGAGTGACAATTTAAGGAGCCCCTGTTACCAGCTCTGGGACCGTTCTCTGCCCCGGCAGGACTTTCCATAAACCCATTTGACGCGCTATTACTGTTTACCTTATCAGAGCTGCCAACCGTCGGAGGAAATGGATTAAAACCCGAACTCGACTCACAGGTGGCGGTTCTACGTCTGGACCTCGCATGCTGAGACGCTGACTGCTTCCTGAGATTCACGAGCCTCGGCTTCGACCTAGAACCTGCACCCGATAGTCCAGGCTGAGCAAAAGCTGGGAAAAATCCGAGGCCGCTGGCATTACCGAAAGATGAAGAGTTTAAGCTTTCACCACTCTCAGAGAAATGAGCATAGCTAAAAGCCGAATGATCGAAAGGCGGATGAGAGGTTGCATCGGGAATTGAACTGGGGTTTTGCATGGATGACGTTTGGATTGGAGATCGCAAGTGCACAGCCGCCGCCGACGACATAAAGGTGGACGGAGAAGGGGCGCGGAGAGTAGGGTTTGGCTTGATCCTTAAAATTGTGTTCTCAAAGTTCAAATTTACGCTCGCTCTCGGAAATGGCCAAGGTCCACGGCTTTGTTTTTCCCTTTATATAGAAGGTAAGAATCGAGCGTGAGGTTGAAGCAAAATCAAGCAAGTGCGGCAGAAGACCCAACACGAAGGGGATGTTATTTGCTTCTGATTTAACTTTGGAATAATATGAACGTTATATACGTTGAAATATTAAATAAATTAAATTATTAAATTATCATCTTAAACTAATATACTCTTTTCAATATCACTTAATCAAAGACTAATCATGTACATAATCTTTGTTATATGCCTTGAATAAGGGAATGAGTCAATAATTAAATACTTAACAAGTGTTCATAGGATAATATATGGACATATATGACCGTTGAGTCAATTCAAAGCGTCCAACGTCGTCCATTCTTTCATTTATGAAAACAAAATGGTTATCAGTCAACTTCACTCCCCAGTTAAGCCAAGATTATTGATATTAGCTGGTAAAAGCTTTTCTATTCATTAATAGCATTCTATTTTATTCATCTAGGCTTCATGCGTTTGTGTTTTAATTTTGGAAAAAAAAAATTAATCTAATTAAAGTTTGATTTACTCCCTTCCATTTTATTTACATCAGATATGTAAGGTATAAACTATAAAGTATATTGACAATGAATTGGATATGGGATTTATATGTTGCAAGTTGCATGGATGGATTGGATTTTAAAATTTGTCACATTATTCGTAGTTTTATTTTCTTATATTCAGAACTTTATTCATAATTTACAATTTATAAATGTTTATAATTTCTTTTAAATTTTATATTAATATTAATAACGTTGAATTTACGCATAAAGAACTATTCTTCGAAAGAATTAAATTACTGATTGGTCAAATAAGGAATTAATTGTAGATTTATTTATATTTTGTTTTGATAAAAAAACTTGAAACTTTAATTATCAGTTGCATCCTTGCCGACTCCACGATGACTATGCTTCCGAGGCCTCGAGGCTAGAGCGTTGCTTTCACGCAGATCGGGAACAGCAATTCTTTGGACATCTGTCTCTGACACCGGCGAACACGTTGCTCCTTTACCCGTCTGAACTTCGCTTGGAAAAAACTAGACGAAGAGGAAAGGTGGCGAGTTATATTTGCGGCTGACAACTTAAGATTTCTTTCCTTCCGTAGTACTTGCATTTCTCCAGGTACTGCTAGTTTTCTTCTCCTCTTATTTCTTGTCGAAGATTATCAATATATTTGTCTGAAGAACATTAAACCGGGTCTGCCAAATTTCGGTTTCGTAGAGCTGTCAAATCGATTGGGCAGTTCAACTTACTTGCTTTTAACTCTTGTCGGTCTCATGGTGCATCATACACTCATACAGGACCTGAACTCTAGTTCTGATGCCTTTCTGGAATAGTGAATACACGATGCAAGAAAACATTTGACGTCATAAAATTTTGTTTTTTAGCCTATTTTAACCTGGTTATGAACATGAATCCAACCCCAGGCACAGGCAGGAGATATAGTCAAATAAAAATTTTGTTTTTTTCGTTCTTACTGACGCTTGGGGGTTATGCGTTATTGGCTGTGGGGAGTCTCGATCGTTTACATGCTTCTGCTGCATATCTTTCTTTAATGCTCTTATAAGGTAAAATTTGATTGTCTTAGCTGGTGAAATGCCCCGGCATAAAGAAGATAAGATCACTGGATAATCCATCTTTATCTTCTATGTTGTTTTCTTCATTCATTTCACCGGGCCTTCTGCTTTCTCTTGAAGTCTGGATGAGAAGGAATTACTTTGCTGTACTTGTGTATCGTTGCCTCTCCTTTCTCCAATGCATCATTGCGAGGCAAAAACTAATGGAGGCTACTGCAGAGTCGTTTCTGTTAATTTGTAAATCCTTAGTTCTAGTTGAAGTTTCTTCTTCTCATATCTCCAAGTCCTTTAGTTAAATAACCTCTAACTTGTAATAGGTTCTTTGTTTCGTCTTTGTTTTGTATTCTACAGTGTTTTCAAAGTCCTTTTCTAGTGCAGAGTAACCATGCCAGATTATCTCACAACTTACCATATCATATCACTGGTGCTAATTTAATTAACTTCTGTAGATTTGGATTTTCGGAAGTTCCTGTGGTGGATTTCAGCTACAACAAGAAGCTGGACAAAATGATTCATGGTGAGTGCTATTATTGATTCTTCACGTTTGCATGTAGCTCTTTGGTTGGCGCCTTATTACCATCAGGATTGTCTGATAGTGAATTCTGAAATGCATTTTATGTCTATTCTCTCATTCAGACAAAGCCTCAAAATGGTTGAAAATCGTCATATTTGAAGGAGTTGAATAAGAATCCTTTTTGTTTTGAAGGGAAGGGCAGTCACTCAATATGTCTATTGAAAATGTCAATGACATTGACATGTTTATCAGATAACAGGCTATTCTTCTGGAATGTAATCGTACATTTCATGAGTATCTGTTTGTGCTTGATCCAAAAATTTTATAGCTAATTTGGCCTTTTGAAGTCTTTGGACAAGTTTCTTGATATGAATTTTGCTCTTTTTACAAGTTTATAGGTCCATGACTGTGAGAAGGGAACGCAGTATCGGGCTTTGTTAAAAGTTTATCCAAGGGTCGCACATGACTACTTTCAATTGCATGACCTAAAAATGATCAATATGACCATCTATGATCCAGTAATTCTATTTTTGAAAAAAATACTTCTTAATTTATTTATCTTGATTCAATATAACTATTACTTCTAATCCGAGATTTATTTAACTAATCTGGATATATTAAAGAAATTAGTTAAGTTAGTTATTTGTAATGATTGTGTATTGGTTTTTATAAAATACCTCTCTTAAATCATATGCATTAGAACTACCTCTAATAGAAACTACCTTAATATGTGTTAATATGTGTAATCATATAGGAATATTTTGGGGGAATTATAATTTTAGGAGATAAGTGGATTAAGATCTCATATTTATGATCAAAATAGACTCCCTATCTAACTCTTATATTTAGGATTGGAGGGAGTATTACAATTTACATGACTCCTCAGGCTAATTGACTGTCTACGTTGATGAATTCATCAGATAAAAATGAGAACACTCGTGCAGAGGATGTGTCAACTGAAACACGTCATTCGAAGTCTGATGAGAAAGAAGCCATGAAAAATGTTACAAGATATTCAGGAAATGTAGAGGCAAAGGTGGCTGATCAGAAAGGTGGAGAATATTGGGCAGGAGGCAAAACTTCTGAAGAGTTTGATGCATCTGGTGAAGTTAACATGGAGGCGTCCATTACCCCTGATGATGTTATTAGGGCTGGGGGATTTGGTGCCAGGGATGATATCAGTAGCTTTCTGCCTGTTGCAAGTGATTCTACCGACTTTGAAGCTTCGATTCGTGATGCCCGAGATTATGAAGAACCCCAGGGGAAAGTAAGCAGACCAGGCCTCGGTTGGAATGAATCAACAAAAGCAGAATAATCGTTCCTGCACTGTTGCTTGCACAAGGGGTTTCCAACTTTTTGTTGTTTTTAACCTTGTTTTGATTTGTACGCCATTTAGTTAAACCTTTGTCAACGTAGGGTATTCATGTTAGCAGATTGGCTTGGGCTGGTTTGACTTTTGGAGTTTAGATGCTGGATTCTAACTTTGCTCTCTCCATTTTTCCTTTTGCCGAACCACCAGAACTTTTCTCTCTGTTCTCACTTTTCCTCTAAAATATTAAAATTTTGTATCATCGTAATACTTTTTCCCCGTTGTCATTGTTTCATCTTCTCACCAAATTTAAAAACCGAGCTACGGCAATGTATGAAATTAATTGAATTTTACAATGTAAATTTATTATGTTATATGGGCATTGGTTTCATTGCTGAAGTGTATTTCATTAGTGGCAATGTTCTCTTAATATGTTGGTAATACAAGTATTTTGGATAACCAACACATTGGAGTTTGTTTATAATCTTTCCCCTTTTGGATTAGAAAGGTTCGTTGCTTGATTTTCTAACTTCTAAGCATGTCACTAATATTTTGACATGACTTCAGCAAAAGTTGATTCGTTCAATAAGGTTTGAGTCATTATTAATTTATGAGAAACATATATAATATTAATATTAATTATAAAAAAATTTACAGCATGACATTCTTAACAGGAAGTTGAGATTGCGTTTTCAAAGATTCTGTGGCCTGGGGCAAGAAGTGCGAGTGGGTCATAAGCTAACTTTCTTTGGAAGAATGCTTCCCATCTTGACCCAAAGTGGGTTTGCCATTCATCTTTGGTGGTGTAGTGGGGAAGATATTGCTTCACTCCCAAACCAGCATCCGCACAGAATTCTAGGACCCGTGTGTTCTGGTTTAGTATGTTTTCCACGCTGTCTTTCCCGACAGAATCTGGGACTGCAGAGGATAGGAATGCCACTAGGTAGAAAACATCTTCCCCTGGTGTCACCAAAGAGGTTTTACCGTTCCACCTGAGAGAGAGAGAGAATATTATTGGGGTTTGTTAATTTAGCGTTTGATTGCAGTCAACAAGTTAAAGTTAGTACCTTGTTTGGTTGACAGGGTAAATGAGAATGGGGCCATTGCTTGTATCTGTAAGGATGTTGCCAAACACCTCTTGATTGAATTCATGAATTTTGCTACTAGGAATGAAAAGATTCAGCCAAGGATGGGGAACATCCCATAATCCTTTTGCTCTCAACTTCATTTCAGAAACATGGACTCTGTCCAGGAACTCCACGTAAGAAACTTCTGTCAGGAAGATTGTGGAGGGAATATAACTCAGTTCTGACAAAATATGCTCCACGCTCTGCATTTGAACGAGTGAATAGAAAAAAAATGAGTTTTTTCTTCAGTAGAGACAACGTTTTTACATTTTACCCGCAGTCACAATTACTCACCTGATTCATGGCTTCAGATTCATATGGGTTGAAGTATCTTGCCATTTCCAGACAATACAAGTTCCTTCCGTCTGAATCGAATTGGCTGACTTGAAGTGGGTCTTTCAGACTGAAGGAAGATCTCCAGCTATTGAGGGGGCCAGTCCCATTTATGATCACGAATCCTTCAATATAATCAAACGTGTTTTCAATTGAGATCAAATACTCCTGATCCCTGGTGAACACGGAGAAATCTGAATACAGCACTCTAATCCATTTCACCTGCATAAATAGATATTAATTATTGGGAAGGAGATCATTTTTTCTTCATTCCTAATGACGTAAAGGCGTTTATATATATATGTATATATAAGCTCACCATCTTTGGTGCTGGTTCAAGAGAAATCCAAGCTTTGGTGATTATGCCAAATTGACCAAGCCCTCCAAGGACACCATAAAATAGGTCTGCATTTTGGGATTCTGAGCAGGTCACTACCTCTCCTTTTCCTACAGCATCATAAATGTCAAAAGTTCAAACTCATATATATCATTGCCCCACAATCTTCACTCAGTCTATTTTGAAAATTCTTAAAGAAAAAGTCACTATTGCCATACAACAGAGAAAAATTACGAAAACTCTATCCCCTTTTTTTATGAAGTGATTGGTATGGTCGAAAAGATAAGGTATTTCAAAGCAACACGCTAACAGCACGTTTAGGTTCTCAAAGGGACAGTGCAATTCAAAGTTCACTCAACAAATGCAATAACTTGAAATCTTTCTATAATGGATTGATATCACTGATTAGGATGATTTGAAAAAACTTTGCACATGGAAACCAATGCGTTTAGAATGAAACCTCTCTTTCGAACACGATGTGGGTTAGGCCAAAACGTGCTAGAAAATCACATTAGGTGGGGAAGGGAAGAGATTTTGGATCGAACAATACAGACCTGTGACGACTTCCAGCTGGAAAATGTTATCGATCTGGGGTCCATGGCGGAAAGCTTGGCCACTTATTCCGGCATTGGACAGAGTTCCGCCAACAGTTAGGTGAAGGTAATCAGTCCAAGATTTCGGAGCCAACCCACGTTTCAATGTCTCATGAAGTATGTTTATCCACAGCTCTCCCCCTGAAACTTCCACATACGGCAGCCCCACTTGGCCTCTTTTGGTGTACTTGACTTGCATTGTTTCTGGTTCTCTCAGAGACTCCATGTTTATGACCAGGCCTTGGTGTGCTTGTGCCTGACCCTGAAGAGAATGGCCGTGGCCCCTGGCGGCGATTTTGAAGCCAGAGGCAGAGCCCATCTCGGAGACGAGCTTGGTGACGTGTGAGATGTCAGAGACAGTGTTTGGATTGAGAACTGCGAGTGGAGGGAAATGGTAAATGTTGCCGAAGTCTCTGGCAGCTACCTGTTTGAAAGGGTGGCCATATAAGGCCATGGAGCCATCGAGATGCAGTGTTTGGAGAGAGAAGAGGATCTCAGAGGGAGGAAGTATGAGAGAGTTGTTATTGGAATAGCACACGGTGGTGGCTTCATGGCGTGTAAGGAAATTGAGGAGGAGGAGGACGAGGATGAAGAGTTGAACAGAAGATGCTGAGCGTGACGCCATTTTTTTTGAGCTGAATGCTTATGTTGGTTGGAGAGGCAGAAGAGAGCAGAAGAAGAAGAAGAGTAGAGGAAGGAGGGGACAGAGACACAAAGCGTGAGAGAATTGAGAAGGGAATTCGAAGGCAAGTGTGAGTTTGGGCGGCATAGTCAAACTCGAAGCTCCTTTTTATAGACAAAATCTCATGCTTCGTCGCAGGTCTCTTTCGCAATTTTCTTTTGGAATTATTATACACTAGTCCTCATATTTACGTACAATTAAAATAGAGGACAAATGTTTTTATGGTATCTTGAGTTTCTCTATAATGTTTTTTTATATATTTTAAGAAAAGTCTGGTAAAGATTTAGTGGTATCTATATAGTAACTAGAGACATACATCAACGAGAAAGTTAAGAAAATAGATTATGAAATAAGATTTACGGATGGAAAATATAAAAAGATATCTAAAAAATAAAATTTCAAATAATTATATGCAACTAATGTTGTCAAAACCGGACCGGGGAATTGAAACAGTCAAAAACTAATACACTAATCCGTGGTCAGATGTATTTCAATTAAAATAATATTTTTTAAAATAATACATATAAAAAAAATAACTTAATCAATATTTATCCATATATGTCCAAATATCTCTTGTAATACCTTTTTTATGGGCATCTCTTGTAATATTTATTCACATGAATCTTATACATGACGAGCCTAAATACTATTTATTATCTATCACAAATAGGCATATAAAAAGGGTCAAGTCTTGAGACTAAACTTATTAAATGACAATACAGCTTGAGTATGACTTATAACACAAATGTCTGACCTGGCCTAAAACTTGTTAAGAAAGCTTAATTTTTTTTATTTTATGGAAGTGGGTTTAAATTTACAACGTAAGAATAAAATTAATAATAAGATGCGTTAGTTCAATGGTCTGATTCTTATATTATATTCAATAGGTAGTGAGTTTGACACCTATTTATTACACTTTTATATTTACTATATTTTGATAACAATCACAAGCAGCTTGACAAGTCCAACATGTTTCTTAAGGAGTTTGAGTCTGACCTCTTAAAATAAAATTATACAAGTTTAAGTATGTGTATTTTCTTAAACAGGCGAATGCAGTCTAATCACAAACCCCTAAAATCATCAAGTATGGATTAATTTTTCCCGGTTCTAGTAAAGTTGCCTGGACGGATCATAAGCTAGTTCCCGATTGGACTAGCCCGGCCGATCGAGATCCGGTTTTGACAACCATGCATGCTATTTATGATTTATAAATAGTATTTTTTTTGTAGAAATGTTAAAAAAATATTAATAATCCCCTGGCAGGGATTCGACCCCGCAGCGGATCTTGAATCGGTCATAATTAACATGCGTTAGGTGGTGTTATTCAGTTTTGTAAGTTCATTTGGCCAAACAAAAAGAATAGGTCATGACTGTGTTTCCAAAAAAATAATGAAGTAAAAACATTTCTTCATCCTTTTTCTTTATATCCACTCAGCCTGCTTTAATTCAAGTTTTTAAAATTAACAAGTTCCCCAAGCTGCATCATAAAACGCAATTTAATTTAGGTTTGAAAATTTGACGTATAATTTTGGAAAGAGTTAAATATGTTTTAAATTAGTAATTATATAGGTCAGTCTTCATGCATGCAAATCCGTCTCACTGTTGATGAAAAATATGGTTGATTATATATGTATATATAAAGTTTATATTACATATTGATACTGATTAAAAATACCAAGAAAGATTTTCTGTGCATTGCATTTGATAAGTAAATTACATTATCCATGAATTTATGAGCAGTATGATTCATTAGAAATTCCTCTTATTACGTGTTAATTCTGATTACGATGATGATGGACTTTTTAAAAGAAGCTGTGAAAAGACTTCATCAAGATGATCAACCGTATCGATCCTGAAATAGACATTATATATATAATTAGAAGTCTAGAAGATATATATATACATACACAACATATATAAATATATATATTTGTATACACACATATATATAGAACCAGTAAAAGAAAAGAAAGGTTTGACTATGTACCCCGTACATTCACATACGAAGTCACTAATGATAAGGTGGTTAGAGTGATCAGATGGGGAGTGGTCAATTTTTTTATCTTAAACTTTTCAACAGTTGAGTTGCAAAGTTTTCAAAATGTGTGGTAAGTAAAATCTTAACCTCAATATCTAGGATCCAAATATAAAATAATTATCAGTAGCTCGCAAGTGGTGGGGATTAATTAAACGGTCAAAACGTAATGGTGAGAGAAGGAAGTGATTGGTTGCTGTGGGTGAGTGTATAGACGAAGCTAGCTCTAAGAATGGTACTTGAGATAATAGTAGGTAAGGAAACTACAAATAGAAATTAAATTAGTTGAAAGACTTTTTTTTAACTAGTCACATATATTTTCTTAATAATTTTATTAGAGATACTATTAGATATTAAATATAGATATATATTTTTAATAAAAATTTAAATTTGATTTGTTATCATACACATTATATTATGACTGACTAATTTATTTATATTTAAGAAAAAGATTATTGGTGTGCGCATGCATATTGGTCCTTGGTCCTTTAAAATTGGGACCATTTCACCTTTATGATCTCAAAGGGTTGCCTTCCTAGTTCCTATCCCACTACTACGCCTTTCGTCTTTGGAAACTCTTTCTATCATTCTTTTTTGGTCCTTCCGGCCCCTACCATGACCGGCCCTCCTCATTCAGTTTAGTGACAACCGAACTCTCCCTCTCCGGCCCCGCCCCCGCCCCCCTAACAACACACTCTCTCTCTCTCTCAATATAGTATTAATAATGTGCACTTCATTTTACATGGTTCAGACAGCATCATTTTGCAGTTTGAAACTCTTTTATGTTTACAACTTGTTTAGAGCTTCTGACTCTTCCCACGCACGCAGTTCAGGTATATGAGTGTTCGAAGGATCGAATTGAGTTGAGCTGAAATATTTGATGCATATATAGAGAGAAAGATATTGAAGAGGGGAAGGAGGACACGTATGGAGACAGATTGAATGGTGGCTACGTTGGAGGTAAACAGCGATAATCATACATGTATGGAGGGTCAGGAAGTGGCGTTTTGATCTGAAATGCTGAGGAATCATGGCGAAGGGACTGACACAAAAGTTGGAGAAGAGGGGATCATGAAGGGACGCTGCACGTGATCTTCACGCTGTTGTCGCAATTGTACCTTCTACTTAGCCCCTGCCCGAGTGGAGAAACCTGTCCCTATGACCTACCCCTATGGAAGAATATATACGTACGTCCTGAATAGTAACTTCACACAACAATACACCCGCATGCAACTCATCTTCCCCACATGCGCCATATGATTCATGAAGATTCCAAGAATAAGTGAATTTGGCTTGACGTGAGGAGAAGTCTCACGTCAGATAGAATTGAGTTGGAAGATATCATGATACATTAATACTCATTGCTCTGATGTTTTAGATTAAGATGTGGTATGGAGCCTACTTATATGCGATCTCTTTAAACTGTTGGGCCCAGTCGCTTGCTCTCTCCGGAGAAGCTCCCTGGTCCATCAACAACTAATGTGTGGAGGGTAGCATCAATATAATTTGTTGTATAATAAGGAAAGGGGGGTGGGGGGACGAAAGCTGCGTGATACCGAACAAGTATGAGAACACTGACAGTGTGAAGTAGGGAAGTAGTGTATGGCACTTGGAAGAATCAGTTTACTTAGTGGTGTTGGAAGGGTAGCTAGGGTCCCCTTGGGAGCTTAGGAACCTCGGCCTTTGAGCCCTTGCCAATGTAGCTCCAGTACTTTGTACTCTTCATGATGATCGAAGATTCCCATTTTAATGGCTCGTTAAAAGTCAACAAAACACAAGGCCTAAAAAGAGCCATCCACCAGCTTATTACACTCTTCAGACATCTATGTTATGTGAACCTTATTAATCCCAGACGAAATCTACTGAATATATATACACTCCCTACATCTTTAATATAATATCTAATTTATAATATATAAATTAAATTTTATATTAAAAATCAGTATATTCAATGATGAATTAGATTATTGTTACACATGATGCAAACGGGATTCATTAATCTGGTTATATTTTAATTTCTTCCGACTCTGTGTATGTGTGTTTCTACTTTACGAATCAAGTGAGTGAATCTTCTTGAGTTTCGTTGGCTGAGAGCACCCAAAACCAAACAATAATTAATCAGTCTCTTAAATTAAAAGTAATTATAAATACATATATCCTAATGAATATAAGCAATGTTTAGTTATTCACAAGCAACCAATTTCTTTTAAAATTCTTCATATGACGCGCATATTTAATGTAATTGGGATGGTTGAAAAGCTGCAAAAGCATGCAGCAAAAACAAATATAGAAGTTTCAAGAAGAAAAGGAAAGTAGGCGCTCTACTAATTAATTACATCCATAGATGGATTGGTCGTGTCTTTTTGATTCCTTAAAAAAAAAACCCAAAATAAACCACCTGGGCAAATCCTAGTCGAGAACATAGGCACGTATTAATGACTTCATTGCATATAAAAGATGAGCCTCTAACAATGCAAATATATAAAACCATTGACAGTTGTAGCCACTACACTCTACTTTGATGACCAAAACACATGTATCCATACAAGTGCCTTGCTTGAAAGTGAGGAGGTAGGAGCATTCCCATTTATATTACCTTTTCAGCTTATCGTGTTTTGTCTTAACTTTATTTAACATTCATTTGTTCAAGTTATTGATGTCAATGATAGCTTCTTTTTCCAAAGGAGAAAATTATTCGTTTCACAAGCAATGAACTATAATTAGATTCTATTGTACGGTACTTTGTGAGCATGGTGGATTTTATCTGTAATCCTCTCTGGTTTATTGGCCAGGAAACTATGGGCAATTAATATTGTTCGCTAATTTAAACTACTGATCGATTTTCTTATTAGTTTCTTTTGTCACCACCCATTTAAGGTTCCCCCCAAATTAAAAAAAGCATAAAAGGATGATGACTAATTACTAACTATACAATTATAATCTCAACCTTTATTTTACATATATATATTTTTTTCTCAGGCAAGTGCCACAATCATGAAGCACATACATTTAATTTTGCCCAAGAAAAAGTGAAATTTTGGTGGTCACCAACAAAATTAGCGATTGTGCCCGACCAAAAAATTATCTTATAATGAAGCCCATTTTGTTTTGCCATCCAACCAGGGAGGAACAAGTTAAAATCTTTCCAGGGAACATCATTCGGTCTCGAAATCCTAAACTTGATCAATATTTTATGAAATTCATAGCCAACCATTGAACATTATTAATTTAATCAAGCACTGAACTTTTCCTCTCTCACAGGGAACTAGCAACAATAATCAGACATGTAAAGAACAAGTTAGGCCACAAGGGAAATTAAATTACAAGTTGCTAACCATTTTTCAAAGCATATATGGTCCTCCTGGATTAAAATAATACTTAATATATGATTTAGAGATCAACATCAAATTAGAAGGTGACAAGTATAAATTATAAATAATGTAAGAAAATTTTGATTGGTGTGACACTTTTTTCCAATTACGGTATGAGAAGGACTGGATCCAACAAATGAATAGAAGGCAAGTGGGTGTGAAAGGAGAAATGCACCTTAATTAAGTATGTTGCAGTCCTCGTCGGCATCATCATCATAATCAAAACAACATATCTATATCTCTCTCCTTGTCGATCTTAATATCGTTTAGGAAAAACAAATTCGTCTACCCTTAAATCATGAGTGAGTTTAATATTTTTTTAAAAATTTTATAAAAAAAAATCTATATCTCATTATATATATAACAAAGGGATGAGGAACAATACAAAGGCCGAACTTTGGGGGGCTATACGAATAGCTAGTGTATTTCTTATCATAAAGTCACCTCTAGCTATGTATGCCTCAGTTAAATTCCACTCTCATCCATCAAAGTCTCATCAGAGTCTTTTAGTCAGAGTCTCCTTCTTTATTGAAGCATGGTACCGAAAATTCAAAGCAAAAGGAAAAACTAGTGTTCTTTTTTCTGCACGCACAACAGAGATCGACCTTAGGCAATAACCAAAAAGAAAGAATGAAAAGAGGAAAGAATCAGAGATGGTGGCTAGCTTTATCTCCCACTAGCTATACTTGTTATATCAGAGACAAGTAGAGCACATGTTTTAACCATAAATAACGGGTCAAGGACAAGGCTAGCAGCTAGCTAGTTTTCTAGGATATTTGAACACTGCACATTAATTACGTCTTTGATTTTTTTAGTGCTCTACCTAAAGTAGAGTAAGTTGATTCTATATTTCTATGTGAGCGTATCAATGGCATATATATCACGGTTAACAAGGGATTTCATTAAGGCTTGTTACAATCTCATAATTCTCGGGAATATACTATAAAAAGTGGTTAAAATCATCATTGATTGATTAATCATTCCCATTTGCATTGTTTAATTCTGTGTGTTCAAATATATTAAAAGTTTCGAAGGGGAGAGAGTGTTCGTTATTTAATCCAACAAACGCTCAGAATGGTTCAGTCTAATCCTGCATAGTATATCCAACGAAAAGCCGATCAGCTAAGTACAAGAATTAAGAAATATGATAAATATAATATATATATAACTCTAAACTTTTACCATGAATTTCTAAGTAATGACAAAAATTCATGAACAGGTATAATTTTAAACTAGTTAATTACAGAAACTGGCAAGTTTTCATAGCTTTCCTTTGTGTCAGCAAAAAAATCAGTACTACAGTGGCTCTCCTTTGACAAACGGTGTAGGATTTTTGAAAGTTAACTGCACATAGTGGAGATTCGATTGATCCCTCCATAAAAGAAATTAAATATTCTCTGGTCAATGGCTAATTAATTAATTTAAGTGGAACAAGTTAATTGTAGTCTCCAATGATAACCCCATACACTATAGAAAATCGATCATTTGCTTTTGGAAAATCTTTTATGCTAGTTTCTGTGTGAGATATATGAACTTTTAACAATACATAGTGGTCACACGTGGGGTGATAGAAAATGATGGTGGAGCTACATATAGAGGAGAAGCAGAGAACGGATGGGGCTAATTTAACTTGCTTCTATTATAGCTTTCTAAAGATACAACATAGCATGTGAACTATATATAAGTGTATTCTTTTTACACTCACACACAGCGTCCTTTGATGATGATCATGTGCACACAACACAATCATGCTTATATACCGTACTATATGAATAATGCCTTTTCGAAATTTCTTATTAACCTTATATCTATAGGTCTCTTCTGGTTCACTCCCTATATACCTCTAGTTGTGGGGGGGGGGGGGCATGCATATCTCTCTGCAACATGCTTTTCATTTTCTCTCGCAATTAACACTCACAAAACAGTGAGGGCGAAAGCCACTTCAACAATTGATTATCAGACTACGCAAACGTCTATTCCACTATCCAATATAATTCTATAAGAATTTGCTTGTGGGGATACATATGTATTATGTTGAAGCACACAATATTGTCGATTATTGATCCCACTATAGATGATGAAGCAGAGGCTTTTGAAATAATGATTCTGGAAGACTACTGGAGCCATTAAGTTGATCAACCCAAACCAAACTGTCCTCTGAGAAAGATGTGTTGATATATATGTGCAGATTCTGAGAATTTTTGTTGGATATTGAAATCTCAATGAGTTGTAGGCATGTGCTATGCCTATATAGAGAGAGAAATCAATCAAGTTGGTTAGGTAATAGACCCCATGACTTATAAGTTGAAAAGGGTTTTAAAAAACTTGAAAGTTACAAGCACACTGCACACACAAAGAGGGGGCCGTCACACACTTAAATGGGCAAAACTCTTGTCCACCAGACACTGATAATGTCAAATATGGTCCTTTTGGACCCAAAACACTGATACTGTGATAGTGAAATAAATCAAGTGTGATCTTAGAACTACAATTTTTTTAATAAAATTTAGATGTTATCTTTCAACTAACCAATAGTAAGAGACTAATTTTTTTAAAAGATATATAGATTATTGAAGGGATTTTGCCTCCTCTAAAAATATATTTTCTATGTGTTGGTTTAAATCCATAACATTATATTTAAAAGACTCGACTATCTATTAGCAGTGTCGGTTTTTTTCTTTATAACTACCATTTTCACATTAATTAACGCTCTTCATATATATATGACGCAAAAAAATGTTTATATATATCATCAACTATGATCTTGAGCACACTTGCCTACCAAAAAGCTTAGGGTTTGAGCTCTCTCTTTCAATCACTTTCGCCATAGCTGTATTAGTCACGTACTTGATAGCGACCTCAATATATACCTTTGCCTCTCTAACTCCAATAATGTCCCCACTTATGAACAACATCGACTCAACACTATATATATTATTAAATAATTAATCTAAGATAATTTTACCATAGGAATAACTTTTGTGAAGGAAGTTTTTCGTCAGGGAGCTTGAAGACAATATTAATATTTTATATTTGGAAGCAATATATGTGACAATGGCTAGCTTCTTTCATATCAAACACAAGCACAAGTCTCCCCACTGAATGAGTCTAAACTCCAAAAGCCACGTTTCAAAGATAAGTATAATGTATCACAACTGACTGAACTGATAATGCAGCTTGAAAGCAACATTTCCATGGGGGTGAGATTTAGAGAATTTCTCTTTTTTGGTGCCATAAATTGACTAGTTTCAGTCATCAAATAAATTACAACCATAAGTTTGGTCAGACTTATTAGACAAGTGTTACTATTTGGTTTTCTGTTGTGAATTAATTAATGCAAGTTCACCAGATTTTTTCTTTCTGATATTAGTAATATATCATTTGATTATAGGAATGGAATTACGAGTCTTATAATTAGTTTCCGATATTCTTGCATCTACCTTGCAGTGTCAATTTAGGCAGGATCTTATTTTTGCTCCGTATAAAGGTAGCCTAAATTTAAATTAAGTTTATATTCAAACGAAGTTTCATCAATTGTACAAAATATCAGGATATATTCACCGACATGATTTAGATTCTGTGTAGCTCACATGTAATAAATTTCAACTGTACGAAAGAATTCCATTCTTACTTAGAAAATGTTTCAAAACGAGAGAGAGTGTGATTGCTTTTTTCAAAAAGTTGGGGAAGAAAATGAAGAAGATAAGCTTTCTACATGTATTTGCCTGTGTACACAAGGCTTATGTCACAACGATTTAGTGAAGTACGTTGGTAGAAGTTTCAAAATAATTTAAATAGAGTTTTAAGATATTGTTATTTAGTTTTTAATGATACCTAAATAAATAACCGTGATTTTACAATTCAAAAAGAGAAGATGAGTAATGAAGTTGTAAGAGTCATGAAGAGAATGATGGAATGAGCTTTCCAGGAAAAGGAACGAAACACTAGTACTGGATTTGATGTATATATATGGATGATGCATGCTTCGTTGCGCACTGGTGGCAGTGCCCAGCATGACAAGACTTTTAAAAGAGTAGAGAAACAAACCCCAGAACCTCAAGGAATTTAAAACCTCTTCATTTGCAATAATACATATGCATGTATATGTCAATATTAGAATTCTTTAAGTGGGCGATGATGATCGAGGAGATAGATAATGGGTTTTGAAAAGTCTTGCTTTGCAAAAATAATTCTTCCATAAGCCCCTTCACAATCTAATATGATCTCCAAGTCTCAGCATAAAAAGACCTTTGAGAAAGATGGGCCACTCCAATTCCACCCTCCAAGGTCACACCCACACTACAGTACCACTTTCTAATCTTCTAATCTTTACTAAAATCATTTCAAGGTAATTGATAGTTTACCCTACTCGATATTAGTATTGTCTAGAAAGAAAAGAGATTTTGTCCTACTTTTAGATCATGGGTAAGCCCAACCCCTTTCTAAAAATTTCTTATAACAGAAAAAAAAAAAAATTGCACTAGACGTTTTTAATCTCTTATTATTCCCCACAAAAAAAAAGTAGAAACTTTATTCTGCCCAAGTATATAATCAAGAATAACTAATGAAGTGCAATCAGGTACGTTTCCAATAATCTTACTGTCTATTTATTTGCATAGTTGCAGAGATACAACAACTGTGATGTGGTATAGACGTGAATATTTAAGAAATAATAAATTTTAGGTCAAATTACTTATAAATATTATTATTTTAAATTCTCTAATTATATTTATTATTTTATTATTATTAGTTATTTAATTATGGATCTTAACATTTAATATAAATAAATAACTTGACATTAACAGAAATATTATTAATGAATCAAAGTACCACTAGCAGACGTAAAAGCTTGGATAATACGTGGCTAAAATGGGAGCCAGGTGAACACGGACCCGTCCTTGGGGCCAGCTTTTGAGCACATGAGGGAGATGGTTATTCACGCTCAACAACGTGCGATCCCAATCATCAACATTTATTCTTGATGAGTTGGGCATATCAACTTTAAGTTGTGTCATTTCAGAGCCTCACACATTACAAACAGCACTTGCCGTTGGGAGAATTAAGCAGCAATATCTATCTTTCCCACCTTTAAAGGTCCCGCTTTTCTGACCAGCCTCACCCTCATTGACTTTGCTCAATATATATATATTGCACAACTTAATTATTCACTAATGCGAATGAAGATATTCACTACTTTCCTCACCACGCACAACTCCTCATCCCCACAAAGTTCAACTTAATAATTAGTTTTTTCAGGCTTGATGATGGATTTTTAACTAACTGATATTATTTCTGGCACAGGCCTTAGAGAACATCAATAATTCACGTCACATTCGAAAATATTATTCCCAAGCTTTCAACACCCCTGGAAATGATTCTGGAATTTTATTTGCATTTCAAGTTAAAACGATCCATGTTTTAAATCACTATAATGAAGTAATGGCTAAATATTCTGGAATCCTCTCTAACAATTACAGGATTCGATATCAAATATTTTCGTTTAGATCCTATTTGTGCTCCTAATTATTGGCACCGGTGTAATAGTGTCAAAATTTAGATGTTTTAATTAAAGTATAAAATTTGCCAATGTCTAATTAGTGAGAGAAAGAATTAAAAAAAATCATTTTTATATAAAAAATATCTTTGAAATGAAAAGGACAATAAAAAATAATAAGGGTAAATGAGTTTATCATATTTTTTCCTTTTTTTTGATATAAAAATTTGTAGAAAGAGATTAAGTCCACCCACGATCTAAAGGTAAGGCAAAATCTCCTTTAATAATTCGGGGATAAGAAAATAATAAATTATTTTGTATATAGGCCTTTACATGCTTCTATTTATTTATTTTTTGCTACGAAAGAGGCTCAAGGCCCAGAACCTCTTACTATTAAACACCATTGGTTGGCCCAGTGGGCCTATTTGTCTTCTTAGAGGCCATCGGGTTGAGGGTACTGTAAATAGTTCTGCCTTGTGGATTCGCACTTCTTCTTTGAGCCCATTAACAAAAACCCCAATTCAAGCATCTTAGCGCCAACCTTTCACACGTGCCCTTTGTTTGCCTGCACAGAGATCCCCGTCGGGGCATATCCCCTTCAATTTCTTCAACTCAGGACTTCTTGCCTGTACGCTAGCCGCTATTGAGTTGACTTGACTCAGTCATATTTATGCCTATTTCTCAGGCAAAAACAAAAAGAGAGAGAGAGAGAGAGAGAATTCTCTCTCTACCGAACTAACGAACTAGAAGGGAAAGAAATACGACTATTCAGTATTACTGAATGGGCAGACAGAAAACACTTGACATTTTATGCCGTTGCAAAATGTGAAGCCAAGGATTCAGCAGAGCATGTCTCGGATAAAAGAGACGAGCTTCACCAACTTCTAACGATAATAGTGGCGGTTGACACTCTGACATCTCTGCGCAGAAACTTCGTTTTCTTCATTGGCGCTGCTACTTGTTTCATGACAACAAGACCTACAAGTTCTGCCTTCACTCTGAGAATCTGTCCGATCTGAGTTTATTTCCATAAATCCTGTTCTTTGTCTCGGAGTGCTCATTGACCTTGCCTTTGCTCTCTCTGTCACACCCATGAATGTTGGCAAAACTGGAGAATTTGGCATGGAACTGTTATCTACCACTGAACTTTTCTTCACACAGGAAAATGACTTCCTTGGGAATGAAAGCTGTGAAGAAGTGACTGAAGTCAATTCGCTCTCTGCAACTTGTGTTGTATGATCATAGCATTCCCTAGCGGTCAAGTTTGAAGGAATTGTTGCTTTATAAAACACATCTCCGTCACATTTTTCTCTGTCCAGCCATTGTCCTAGAGTACGGCAGCTCTCCCCTCTAAATTCCTTAGAGGGAACTGATGATTCAAACCCCACGTGGCAAAATTTTCTCTCCTAAAGAAGATTGCATGGCAATTCTTAGATGCATATAGGATTTGACTAAGTTATCAGCACGAGTCTTACTGAGACAGAAAGTATATCAAATGAGGTTACCCGGTGTGAGAAAGAGTACTGCTTCATGCGTTCTCTTTTAATAATAGCCTCTTGCTTTCTCAACCATATAACTTCCATGTCTTCTTTTGTGCGCAAGCCGCAATCCCAAGTTCTTTGACTATGACATTCAAGCTGCAACTAAATTCTTGAAGGAATTAGCAAAAGGACTTGTAGAAAACTCTTGTCCATGTACCAAACATTGCCTAAAGATTATTCTGGGATATTGATGTTAATGTTGTATGCTTGTATACGTACCTTCATTTCCGTATCTTCCAACTTCTTTTTCTGCTTTGGAAGCTGCTTGCTCTTATCATTTCTGTTGATTCTGTCTGCAGCATGACCGTTGCTTTTCTGGATTCCTACCTGCTTTCTTCCGCTGGAGTGCAAACCCATTTGACGTCTCATGGCTCGACCGCGAACTATAGCTTGCAGTCTGATAATTCCCTTCAGTGCTCTGAATGCTTTCCTGGCCTATTTCATTATCAGTTAAGAGTTTAACTGAATTTGTAAACGTGTTTATAATATACCCCATGTCCACAGTTTACTTAAAATCACTCATGCAATCAACTATAGTTTGACTGAATAAATTTGAGAACAGGGGATCGTAGTAACCCAAACTTGACTTCCTCATACAAAATCGGGAACAACTACAAAAGCCAGATGATTACAGTAAGTATTATACAATTCAAAACGAAATTTTGTAGCAAATTTTTAAAGTTATTGAAAAAATAATCTTTTAACATAATTTGATAGGATGCTAACAATATGCTTGGAAGCAAAAACCTGACTAATCAGTCCTGTTCTAACAAGGGCTAGATGCGCCTAATCTTTTGTAGCTGCAATTCATTCATTAATTTCTAATTACACGAATGAACATTTCTGGTTACTGAAGTAAAGCCAAAGGAAGTTTCATTCTGACTTGATATTATAACCACTGTCTCTAGTTGTTTTATAACATCTTTAAAGTGTAAACCTCTCCAACCTAGACATATGCAAATAGAAACTATTATATATATACTGATAAAATTCATTAATAAGTATGCAAATAGAAATATTATATATATACTGATAAAATTCATTAATAAGTTCTGAGGAAGCTCACCAGATGTCCACGGTATGCACTTTGAATTTTAGTAGCCGCCGAGTTTCGGTTGCCCTCGGAGAGATATGAATAGGAGCGAGAAGCACCTGTGAGCCTGACAACCTCAGCAGCAGAATGAGCAGCAGCAACTGCAGCTTCAGCTGCTGCTGCTGTTGCAATAGCCACTGTCAATGCATGCTTTCTCTGTTCTTCTCTTGCTTCACTTAGTGTTCTGTTTGGTTCTGTAAGTGGGGGATGTTGTTTCTGCTTGACCCCCCCAAGACCACAACTCCATCTCTTTGAATTCTGAGATTACAGATAAAAGAGATATCAATCAAAATGGGTAGGTAATGTTTAAGTAATGATTTTCTGTATATAAGCATTACTTTGGGCCTTGCCTCACAAGTTGAGAGCTTTTTGCTGCATCCAAACCAGCAGTTCCACTTTGCCATGAAGAATTATGACATCTTATGAATTGAATACTCCAAACACCATTCTCTACTACTCAGGCATGCTTCAGAAAGAGGAGAAAAAGCCAGCTGGAGAATTTATAGACGGCACAATATGCATATGATCTTATGATTCCTGTGAGTAATTAAAATGTTTCAATAATCTCTACTCTACTCTACTCTATATGCTCCTCTTGCTGTTCATTTGTCAACATGAACTGTGAGTTCAAACACTGGCAAACTTTCATAGTACAGTCACTTAATGGCCTTGCAGGACACAGGAATAAATTCTGAACAGAAGAGGCACTGTCAAACACCGAAAGTGAAAGGGTATATTTCAACACGCATGAAGATGTCAACAAACTCAGAAAAAAGAAATCAGACCATTCCTCTAGACTAACCTTTTCCAAGGCCAGTGAACATCAATGAACTATGCTGCGCAGAGTGCCTGAAAAACAGCAGGCTTGGTTAACCCAAGAGAAGAATGGGCATAAATTGACAGATATGAAGTCCCATTTCTCCAAGAGGGTTTCTTCTTTATGTCATCAAAATCTTGGCTTTTTCACTTTTGAGTATCCAACCATTGACATGGTCCTCGTTAACGTGAATGTGGAAGCAAAGAATTCATAGGGAAAAGGCACAGCAATGACTACTGTAATGATGTGGAAAAGCCTCCCTTTCATGACTGGGGACTTAATTCAACTTCGTGGGGGCCCATCTTGTCCCTATCTTCTTCCATATGTCAATTTTTGCAACCGGCTACGGTCCATTGCAAATGTCTGCTTTCGTCAAACTTACTAACGTAACCTTTATTTTTTCCTTCCGCTCCCTCCGGAAGAGCAGGGAGCCATTCATCATCAACGTCAGAATTACAGAAAAGAAAATGGAGCAATTTGAATTTACAGCAACCTAATGTACTTTTGTCTTGCTACTCTGTTGATTGTAAAAAACGATCGCTTTAGTGGGAAGAAACGTTAACTCAATAATATTTTGATAGTATTCTATCTATTGTTAGAATTTGTGGTAATTCTGAGTTGGTAACATCATATACACTCGATTATAAAATTTGCGATTAGGGGGTCTCAGGTCAACGCAAAAGCACTTTAGATAGTCACCTCTTGATTAAAAGTAAGCCTAACACTACTTTTGAACTCGGGTGGATCAATTTCCTAGAAGCTTTTTGAATGTTTGCGATGATTTGGCTGAAGGGAATTAGTTATTTAAACGTGCCTAACTAGAATCGTTCTGATTAAATTTGAGTTGACGGGCTATTATAAACTGTTTCATGCATAAACAATAAGAAGTTAAAAGTGAAAAAAATCATGGTATGTTCTCAGTGGAAATTCATTCTCGCGTCGATCTCTTTGTGAAGACATACCCATTAAAATATGTCAATCTACTCTATGGGCTGTTCCGTAGGTTTAGGAGCATGCTTCTTGTTCCTCTATACAAGCTACAATATGCATGATCCTTTGGTTATGGATTTGTGGATAAGGGTTTAAATTCCCATGTGAATCTTGAATAAAAAAAAATTAGAATTGTAACCGAGAGTGACCCAATGAAGACAGCGATGGGTTTACCTCAAATAATGTTTGCCATAGAGCTGGCATTTCAGTAAACACTCGAACCACCGAAGAATCCACATGATTTAACCTATAAACTGTTCATCGGAGATCTGATTTTGCTGTTGAAGGACTCGAATTTACGTTTCTGCAATGCGATGAAGAAGATTATATGTTTACTTTGATTTTCTAAAAGGCAATGAAAATTAGAATTCAATTTTTATATATTTATTACTTAGGCCACAGTTCTCTCGTTTAGAAGGGGGAACATTTCTGGCTCTCTAGAGTGGTGGTCCATCAACAGGGTAGAGGTTATTTGATGTCCAAGAAAAGTCAAGAGCTGCTTAATTTTAGAAATAACTTTGATTTTTTTTAGTACTGGTCTCTCTCTGTTTTTGGCTCTTTCTTTTTCAATGACCCAACATGAACAAGGTACATTGACTATGTAGGTATGAACAGCGCCATGAAACATTGCTTTGCGCAGAATTGCAGATCAACCTATGAGCAGAGTTTATTTGTGGTCGGACAATTTGACTTGGTCAGAATTATCTAAAAGTATCCCCTAGTTAATGCAGTTGCAACCTTTTTCTAATCCCAAGTTCTTAAATCTGGTGATTCTTGAGTTGATATTTGGGCTGTTTTTTCCCCGGCAAAGTTAATTAAACTCTCTGAAATCATATCATCAACGGAGTAAAGATGATTAGTCTGTAGTAGTTATTGGCTTAATTTAACACTTTATTTTGCTAAAGAAATAACACTTCTTTTCAATGGAAATGGTCTATAAGTATGCCCAGAAATTTCAAATTGTTTATGGGTCAACCAATCAATTTTGTAGCCAAAATGGATTTTTTTTTTCCAAGCTTGCTTTTGAAAATTAGTGTTTCTCTCTACTTTCTTTGCTTGTTGGTCCCTAACACAAGAATTTTTCCAATCTGACGTTTCGCGATGGGTAGTGATCAGTTGATGGGTAGCGATGGGTAGTGATCAGTTGATATTGATCCTACGGTGAACAACACACAACAAAGGGAAATGCAGAAGCAGAATGAGAAGAGACGTGGAGACTAGCATACCCATGCATCATCGACTATAACGTCATTTTGGTATTTCAGCCAGCTGCCCACTGTCTTTAATTTGATCTTAATAAATAATTATTGTTAGGTACTCCATTTCTAGCTAAGACTTCTTATCATTTTTTTTTCTCAATGTATGTTCATGTAATTTCCATAATATTGATTAATATTATTATATATAAATTATATATAATTTGCTTATAAAAAATATATAATTTAATATTTATAATAAATTATAAATCAAGTGACGTATTCCTCAATGGTTACTGATGACTAATAGGAGTGGCTCATAATGGGATCATTCTTTTCCTTTATCCAACCAATAAGTGCAGACTTAAAAAGGTTATTAAAAGATAAATTAATATATATATATATATATATATATATATTATATTCTCACTTCTCCAAAGAATTCTTATCTTTTCTTTTCTTTTTTTGCCTCTCAATAATCTCGGGCGTGTACAGACGAAGTTGAATTCTTCAAACCAAGGAGAAGCATGTGGAGAAATGGTTAATAATAGTATCTGCATCCCCATTTCTCTCCGTTACATAAAGAATGAAAACTTAGTTTAAGACAAATATAATTAAGTACAACAACGCATAAAACATTTACTCTCTATTTGTGTGTGTGTGTTCTCTGTTATCTAGATATTGGTAGGAGTTCTAGCTCAAGACAACTTCACTGTGAACGTTGCCATCCTCCATCCTTATCCAGGATCCAAGAGAGAAGGGTTTCTCAGAGATTTCCAGAATTCTAGCTCCTCTAGGCCAATCTCCATAGCCACCATAGCCAGTGTGCCTTGCATAACACAGCCATAGTTTCTTGTATGGGCAGCACCAGTCCAATCCATGGTTGTGTCCAACAAATATTGCCTGCAGTTCAAAAAAGAACAATTTAATGCTCCTTTGTGTTGTGTCCATCAAAGCAAATTCATGCAATCAGCAAGTTTTCTGATGAACTCAAAAATTCTCACCATGCACAGGAATGCTTGAAGGACTTTCAATGTATACATATTTCAAGTCAAACTATCAACAAACTCTGATCTTACTTACAACGACTGCTTTACATGGTACACTTACATATATACGGCTTGTTGGCTTTGGTCTTACCTTAACAGAAGTTCTTTCCCCAAGGAGTTTCATGATACCCGTTTCAGTTTCTTGAGCTGCAACCTTTTCCTTGTTGATAGAACCCACGCAAGGTTTGGCTATGGTGGACTTGGGAGCCACCTCTTTATAGGCTTCACTTGGTATGTGCCAGAAAATAATCTCAGGAACCCTGTCAGATTCAAAACGCAATTAATTCTTTTTCAACATGTATATCTTATTCATTGTCTTTAATTAATGGTAGAACAAACATAAGAAATCAAACAAGTTATGCATTTGTTTCTACCTTGACTCAGGATTTATGTCTTCAGCTTTCTTCCGGAACCATTCTGCTTGGCCACTGGAAATGACTTGAGGATATGAACCGCCGCCGGAATCAAGAAAATATAGGAAAGCCACAGGTGATTTCTTATCATCTGACGAAGAGACTTGTAGGACATAGTTGGATACACTAGGCCAAAGCTCCCTTGGACCATTCACAGAAAAGGAGGCATTGTTCTTCTCATTTTTCATCAGTTCCACTCGTCCAGTTCCCTTGAAGCTACATTGTTCTTCTGTCCAAAATTTGAAGATGATGAGTGTCACTGCTAATCTTGTTATCCCTAATACTTCAATTAATTGAAAAGTAGAAACATAAATTATTTCTTCTAAATAACAACTTAAACATTGCTTATAATTGACTTCTACGAGCTTTTCAACATCAGTAAACAACCATAACAATAATTAGAAACCCCATGAGTATGTAATAGTTAGTGACTTAATTAACACCTGAATATGAAGCGGTAGGTTGGGGGCAGCGAATTGGGGGGATTCCAGGCCAAGAGAACCACTCTAGTGGCCACTCAAATGGAGCATCATCGTGGTTCCCAAACACACTTGCCCATGGAATACCCCTGTTTCTTGTTGGTGAGATTGCCTGATCCCAATACAAGCTTGCATTCTCAACCATTATGTTGTTAGCCGTAATAACATCTCCGAGATATATTACAAAATCTGTCACAGAGCCCATGATTAACCGCGTTAACGCGCGTTTGGTACAGACGAATTTTAGAAATTACAGATAACTTCATAATGTTGTAATATATGGAACTCCGTCATCGCCAATTGTTAAGAAATTCAGAATCGAAGGTTTTGTGTGCATTACCTGGAGTTTCATCATGAAGCACTTGATTCATGACTCTGATGGAGTTTACGTCCTGAAGTGGACCCCAATCGGCGGACTCGGCCTCTCCAAAATGCAAGTCGGCAAAGAGAGCTATCTTGAAGGGCGCACCGGCGGCTATCTGGAGATACCTCTCCGGCGTCGTATCTGGCAGTAGTCTGATGTTTCGCGGTGCTCGGTATCGGTCGTGATCTACTGATCCTACGGTGAGCAACTGAGAGATAAACAGCAAAGGCAAAAGCATCATCCCGTGGCTTCTACAGGTCTCCATAGCCGCCGAATGAAAGGAAAAGCAGAAGCAGGAGAAATGTTTGCAGGTGACGGATAAGCAAATGATCGATTCGGCAAAATTACATTACTCTCGCGCATTGTTTGCAAGTCATTGTCAGTAGGTGATTGGGATTGGATTCGATGCGGCGTATATAGTATAATGTGATCCATCTACTTAGCTTTAGTTTATGACATATCGTCTTTGTACGCGCCACCACCAAACGAATGTAAAGTAGGATATTCGTTGGCATTAATTAGCCCGCTGATGCGTTTAGTAAGAACAAAAATCTTCGGTTGGAATATCCGATCCCTTGATAACATCTTAAGAGGCTTATCGTAAAAGATTCATGCATCCTCTTTTGTCCCTACTTGTTAAGGAAGTTATTATGTTCTATTATCTGCATGTATGTATATATTTGAAACATGCATCCTCTTTATCACATTGCATATAATGGCATCTTTGAAATATTTGACTTGATAAAAAAAATTGCTGAAAAACTATACTGCATAAGTTACTGTATTGCTTAAAATTTGTTTTAGAGTTCAGGCACAACCTATCTCTAGTTATGCAATTTTTTTTTAATTATATACTAATTATTTTTAACTATATATAAAATAAAAAATATTTATATATACCCATATAAAAGACTTACACCTACTCAAAACTGAGTTATTTAATAATTTTTTGACAATAAATTTTATAATAAATTTTTTCATGAATATAAAAGTAGATTTTATTAACCTAAGTTTAATCGGTAAAAAGTAAGATATATGTTTATTTGAAACATATTCGATCCTAGAGAGTATTACTCATTTGTAATTTTAGTATAACGCAATGCCTTCTTTGCCAAAATTGATCCCTTCAGATTGACGACTCTAGAACGCCATTCCATACTGGCATCCCATTCACGATCCAGTCACCATTTGTTCTCCTCCAACAAATGCCAATTCGGATGGCAAATCCATTTATAATTTCAATTTTTTTTGTTGCCCATCCTGTTCATCGGAATTTTACCCCGACTATATCCGGATCCGACCCGCTTCGCGCACCTAGTTATGGTGGGTGAGTATCCCAACGGGGATTTTGTGTGTACGCTAAGGCTCAAACTCGAGACCTCGCATAAACGATACCGAGCCACTTACCACTCAGACCAACCCCCGTTGGTTTATAATTTCAATTTGTTTCATCATCTTCACCTTATCAATTATATTCACTGCATTTACTATTCTTCAAAATAAAAATTACACCAGTTGGCAAAATAAAAATTACACCAATTATTTTGCAGATACTGAAGTAATGAGATAAATTTAGTTAGGATTCAATTTTTATTAAATCTTAATGGCTTAATTTAAAACTTTTGAAAATAATTTATCAAAATTTAACAAAGAGTAATGGATTATGGATTAACTTCCAAAATTAATTATAGAATATAATCACATTGCTTATTTAGGAATAAAGATAAAATGGCAAACAGGTATTTGACACAGGACTTAATCTCAAAAAAGTCAGACAAATTTGCTTAATTACATATAAGTTTCAATAGATTGGGGAATTATTTTTTATGCATAAATTATTAAAATGTTATTTGACCAACTTTGACCAATCCCCTGCGAGTACATTTCCAACTATTTCTCCTTTTTTTAGGCCATTTCTTAGAATTTTCAACTCTCGATTTATCATTCTTTTTTACCTCAGAAACAAAAAATATGTATGCAACTTTTTATTTTTAAGTGCAAAACGATATAAAGTTTGTCGTTCTGCTTCTTAAACCCTTGGCCGCCATAAGCCTTCTATTTGGAGAGAGATTTCCGGAGAAGTTTCTGCTAATGCAATACGAAAAATGGCGTTCAGAGGGAAGGAGATGATGAAGAAAGTTCTCAAGAAAGTGGGAGAGCACAATTTGGCTCCTGGAGTGAAGGAATCTTTGGAAAAATGCATGCCCAGAAGCAAGGTCGTCATGGGTCGCTCAAAACGCGGTATCTATGCCGGACGACACATCCAGTTTGGCAATCGCGTCAGTGAAGATGGCGGTAACAAGTTTGTACTCTCTACTGCTTGCCGTTTCTTTTAGCCTTTGATTCATGTGATTTCGAGCTATCTCGGATTTATGCTGGGAAGTTTGATGCTTTAGCTTTGTGGTAATCTTGTAGATCGTAAAGCGTCTAGAGTCTTCATTACTGGCTCTTTGCTCTGACTGTTTCAACCGAAGAACCTACCATTCTTTTCCTGAAATACGAAATATAGTTTGGTGCCATGAGATTTATGGGGAAGTTTTGCACTTTGAACCGTTTAACTCCTCTGTAATTTCAAATGGTGTCTTAGGTGGAATGTCTGTGTAATCGTGTCAATACAAGTGACTTCATTGTGATTTCAGTAAATGTGAATTGATGCTAAGTCTATATCTTCTGATAAGAAATTTAATAATTTTACAGACTGAATTTGTGATTATTAAATTTTAGAAGGAGACAAACCAAATTTCAGCTTTATGGCGCTTAGTAAAATATATTCACGGCTCTCCCTTTTATAGCTAATATCGTATTTCTCCTATGATGTGTTTATACTACAGAATATAGATCAGGTACACACGTTTTGTTTGTTTTGTTTTGCATGATGTTGGAGGTTCAGCCTTCAATCTTTACATTTCAGTAGTAACCTTCCTCAGAAAATTGACCTGTTTTGACTCATGGATTGGAATAGAGACATAAAAGTGACAAGATACAACTAAATTAATGAATGATATTTTATATTTGTGTAATCAATCCTATTGAGGTTCTGTAATATTTTTCTGTTTTAGGTCAGTTTATCTCAATGGTATGAGCTTCAATTTTCGAAAATTTAAGCTATAAAAGTCAAAGATCTAATCAGTTTTGGGCTCAGTGCAAGGAATATCATGATCACCACTAGAGGTAGGGTATGTGGAGAGTGGCTATTGATTTCTTGTGACCCATTCTTTCTTCTAGAAATTGGAATCAAATGCATGTCCAGATGTGAATAATCATACTTCAGATTGGAATTTGGGTGCCATCGTTTGTATCAGTTGTGTTTTTATGAGCTTTGGGCCTTTGCTTTCTCCAAGCAAAGAATGACAATGGCTACATTTTCTTGAAATGACTCCCAGTGATTATTCTTGATCGAGTTTGAACTCTGAAGCATCCAATATACTGGCATTCTTATGTTTCTTATCCAACGACCGTTGTCTTCTACTCATATCTAACAACCATTGTTGTAGAACCAGTCCTCTCAATACATTTGAGAATTGCCAATATATGTGACTTATTGATATATTCTGATGGCCAACACTCCCAGACATGCATCTGTCTTGGACCATTTAATAATAACTTTGATGGATACTTGGAAGTACATTTGCACTTGCTTAGATTAGATTAGATATGAATTTGGATTCCAATATTTCAGCATGCAGTAGTTCACTTGATATCAATTCCAAGTAGGTTTAAAGTTGTAAACTGAGGCAGATATAGCTTATTATCTCTTGAATGCTGAATTCTCAATTTTGTGTAGGCAAGGGGTTTTATCCTCAAAAGAAAATATATTACCAAATAAAACTCATTGTTTTTCTGATGGTGTTGATAGGACAAGGAGAACTTGGAAACCTAATGTTCAAGAGAAACGGCTCTTCAGTTATATCATGGACCGCCACATTCGTGTTAAGGTTACCACACACGCGCTTCGTTGCATCGACAAGGCAGGTGGGGTTGATGAATACTTCCTGAAGACTCCATATCACAAGTTGGACACAGAACTTGGCCTCTTTTGGAAAGCCAAGATAGAGAAGCTGTATGAGGAACTTGGGAAGATGGAGGTTGTATTCTTTTCGCCAGAGGATGAACAGAAGTTTGAACAGGGTTTTAAAGAATTGAAACTGTCTGAAAGGGAAGCACGGAGGGAATTCCGAAGGAAAATGTATACTGGGATGGACAAACACAAGCAGATTGAGCTAGAACATAAAGATGAACAATCTACTGATAAAGGAGGTGGTGGAATCGAGGAAGGAATATCCCACGAATCTAAACAACAGTTGGCTGCGGTTTCATACGGACTAGCTGCCGACCATCTCGAAGCTGGAAGTTTAGTTTCTAATTACTAATTTTTTCATTTACTGATATCTCCGTGTAAACTGGAGGAGTTTTTGAACCGGCCTTTTTTTTCTCCATCCATCTACTTCTCGATTTCTTCCCTGGCGCGCTTCTCTACAATCTGTTCACTCAACGTTACTTCATGATAGCCAATTTGGTGAGTAGTAATATTTATCTGTTACCGATGTGTATAATGAATATTACCGATGTTTATACTAATCTGTTCACTCAGCGCTTCTTCTTCTTCTTTTTTTTATAATTATTTTTAATAATGAATATTACCGATGTTTATATACACTTTTTTGGGCCAGAATACATATTTATACACAAACATGTGTATACTTTAAAAGTCATACAATTTTTACAAAGCTTTTTCATAAACTTACCTCAGTTTTTTTATTTTTGTGTCTAACACTCTCTTATTGAATATTTAGTTTGTAAGATTTAGATAAATATTATTCTTTTTATTAATTTTTTTCTGATAAAGTTGTTTAATTTTTCAATTAAAAAAGTTGCTATGCAATCCAAGCACTTTGAATCATGGCTTGGCATAAACTTAGGCCTTATGTGAGAGCATCACAAATACAAAAATTATTAGAGATATTAAATATTTAGTTATACTTTATAGATATTAAATAAGGATATTTATCTATTAAAATTTATTAGTTTATTTATCTTTTAATATTTTATATTATCTTAATAAAATAGGATATTTAGGTTTCCTATAATTATATTTTATTTATTAGTTTATTATAATTATATCCTATAATCAGATTTAAATCTAAATTATTGTTATTTTATTATTTTTAGGGCTCTATCCCATTGCACATAAATTATAATTCAAACAAGTGCGGGTAAAATTGAAAATAAAGATTAGATTAATGTATAAAAATAATTTCAGAATGAGCTTGAAATACGAAGTATCATCTTACGATAAAATTTGTAATAATTATATCATATATAAATTATAACTTATTTTTCCATATTCCATTGTATAGAAAAATCTTGATTTTCTAGTTCGCTAGAAAATGTATGAATTTGTTAGTCTTTACATAAATTTATAAGTTTTTTTAAGTCCGAGAATATAAAATCATAAAATAAAATCCTGATATAAATATAAATATAAAAAATAAAAATTAAAGAAAACTCATGTCGGCGCAGGTCTAGCTCCGGGATTCCAAATAAACCCTCATCTTCTTGCGAGTTGCGACGTCTCCCCCCGTTCCTCGTCACTGCACGTCTGTCTTCTTCCCCATCAGTCGTCGCTGGCCCCACTGTTGAACAACACTGCCGTCATCAACTGCCGCTAGTTTCTGATCTGACGAGTAAAGGTAACCCCTCCCCTCCCAATATCTATGTTCGAAACCACCATTGGTTCTAATTCCTTCTGATCATTTGAGTTGAGCTTGAGTTGGTTTTTTTTGTCATGTTTGATAATTAATTCACTGCTGTCATGTTCGAAACAGAGAGTAATACGGCCTGGGCGTGTGAAGATCTCACTTCCCTCCGTAGCTGTCTTCTTTTCCTTTCTAGGTATCTTGAGAGAGCGATAGCTCGTTTGTTAGTGTTTTGTATATAATGTATTCCTATACAGTAAAATCATTGGATTTAGATGCTGAAACCTGTGGGAGATGACGTTAATTGCGCCTGCATTAGTTTGATTTCAAGTTTAAAAAGTTTTCATTTGTTGGTTTATTGGTCAGGCCTTATGGAAGTCGAGGAGGAACAGACTACGTCACCTGTTTCTGCAGAAACCTCTGTACCATCATCTGATGCTCAAAGCATGGTTTCTCCTGTTCCTGCTGTGCTGCCCCCGTCAATGCAACCTGTAATTCCAACAGTCGTTCCACCATCTAGTGTGCCCCCTATTGCTCCAATTCCTTCAATTCCTCCTCCCACTACTCTCCGCCCACTGGCACCGCTTCCTGTTCGTCCACCATCTATTAGGCCACCCATGTCGCAAAATGGTGAGTCTAGATCAACAGACTCTGATTCAGATCATGATGACTCAGCCCCTGGGATAAACAAGGGTACAGGGGAGTATGAGATATCAGAAGAGAGTAGACTGGTAAGAGAGAGGCAGGAAAAGGCAATGCAGGAACTTATGATGAAGAGGCGTGCTGCTGCTCTGGCTGTTCCAACAAATGACATGGCTGTGCGAGCTCGTCTCCGGCGCCTTGGTGAACCCATCACCCTTTTTGGTGAAAGGGAGATGGAGAGAAGGGACAGGTTGCGGATGATTATGGCAAAGTTGGATGCTGAAGGTCAACTGGTAAAGCTGATGGAAGCTCATGAAGATGAAGAGGCTGTTGCTTATGCTGCAAAAGAAGAGGCTGAGGAAGACCTACAGTATCCCTTTTACACTGAAGGGTCAAAGGCCCTCCTGGATGCCAGAGTTGATATTGCTAAGTTTTCTTTAGTACGAGCAGCAACACGTCTTAATCGTGCTCGAAGAAGAAGAGATGATCCAGATGAAGATATAGATGCTGAAATAGATTGGGCACTGAAGCAGGCAGAGAACTTGGTTCTTGATTGTAGTGAGATTGGAGATGATCGGCCACTTTCTGGTTGCTCCTTCTCAGCAGATGGAAAATGCCTTGCTACCTGGTATGCTTTTGCTACAAACTGAATAGTGAAACCATTGTCTCTCTACTCATTTGAAATCATTCTAGCCTAATCTAGTTCTATATATAGAGCTTGCTTATTAGAAAACATCAGCTCTCAATTGCTTCTGAGCAACATTGATGAATTTTATTGTACTGTAAAAGATTGAGTGCAATTTTGATTGGCTTTCTTCTACTAAGAGTGACTTTCAAAATCACTTTTTCATTCACAAGAAACTGAGAATGTGAACTTAGATGGCAAAATCATGTTCAGGATCATTTAACGTCCAACGAAACATGCTCCTATTGTGGTCAAATCTTTGAATCCGATGTTGTTTCCATCTCCTTACTGAGATGAGGTGTAAATACCATCAATATCACATTATAATAGAAACGAGGATTTCTTTTCATGCTAAAATTTTCAACTGGTGTCCTGGTTATTGTGGGTTGTAATTCAGTACTTGTACTGTGCCTAAATGTGCTGGCGTTGTTTTATTTTTGTAGTTCTCTGACTGGAGCTGTGAAACTTTGGAGCATGCCTGAAGTTAAAAAAATTTCTACCTTGAAGGGGCACACAGAGCGTGCTACTGATGTTGCTTACTCTCCTGTGCATAACCATTTAGCAACTGCCTCTGCTGACCGCACTGCAAGGTATTGGAATGATCAAGGGTCTCTTTTAAAGACATTTGAGGGTCATCTTGACCGTCTTGCTCGCATTTCCTTCCATCCATCTGGGAAGTACTTGGGCACTGCTAGCTTTGACAAGACATGGAGATTGTGGGACATAGAAACAGGCGAGGAGTTGCTTCTCCAAGAAGGTCATAGTAGGAGTGTATATGGCTTAGCTTTCCACCATGATGGATCATTAGCTGCATCTTGTGGACTGGATTCACTTGCTCGAGTTTGGGACCTTCGTACTGGGAGAAGTATTCTTGCACTAGAAGGTCATGTCAAACCGGTAAGACAGTGAAGTTTCTCTCCAATCTCTATCCTGGCCTCCTTTTCCCTCCCTCAATCATTGCTTCACACACTTGGCATTGCATAATCTAAGTTATAGTTGTGATTTGTTCCAGGTTCTTGGCGTCAGTTTTTCACCTAATGGTTATCATTTAGCCACAGGTGGTGAAGACAACACCTGTCGCATTTGGGATTTGAGAAAGAAAAAATCCTTGTACATCATTCCAGCTCACTCTAATTTAATATCACAAGTCAAATTTGAGCCACAAGAGGGTTATTTTTTGGTAACAGCTTCGTATGATATGACAGCTAAGGTATTCTTCCTGAAACGGCAGTGCTTTGTTGGATATCAGAATCTAATGTTCTTCTATATAGTAGCTTCGTTCATATTTCATATCTAAGTATTAATTCCAGGTATGGTCAGCTCGTGATTTTAAGCCTGTCAAAACGTTATCTGGGCATGAAGCAAAAGTTACTTCTCTAGATGTTCTTGGAGGTAAGTTTAACACCTATTATTTGCCTGAGATGCTGGCAACCAAATTCTATCTCCTCTCTGTCTGTTCTATTTTTCCCTACATTCACACTTTCCTTTCCTCTATCAATTCCTCCACCACCTAATATGTAAATAAGTGATTATTGGAAACCTACCTAGTTGATTGGTCAATTCTGAATACCATGGAAAGTTCAATGGAATTCCTAACTGAAAACCTCGTTTAGTTTGGCTTTGTTTAGAGATGCAATTCAGCAGGGGACATATGTTGTGTGCTGTTAAGAAACTGCTCTTGCATTTAATTGTTTACCTCTTATTTATCATGAAAGTGATTAAAAGGAAGATTTATTATTTTTCATTTTCTATTCATTTTATACTTGTCCACTCCTGAAAGGTAAGGCTTTAACTATTCTTTCCCTCGAACAACGGTGCTCTCACCAAGCATGTAAGCTTCAATCTAATTTCGTATTTGAAAATGCTCAGATGCGTGCCTATGCCTTCAGGTTTTTTTTTTTTTTTGTAAGTATCATAACCAAAGGAAAAACTAGAAAAGTGAGTAAAGAAATTTTGTTCCCATGTATATTTTGTATTGTGCCAACTGTTGGGGGCTTAAGACGAAAGTTGGAAACAATTTTCTTTCAAGGCCTGTTTCGCATGACAAGTCTTATTATTTTCTAGGTGCCATGTTCTCTTCTTTTTGTGTTAAATAATGAATACCTCACTTCGGTCAATGAAATTTCAAATTATGAACAAAACAGCAATTGGTTAATTAGTTTTGTTGGTCTGTCATTTTTTTTTGGCAGATGGCTTGTGTTAATATATATGTTGTTTACTTTTGCTGTCTGTTCTGATTTTGCCTTCGTATTTATGGCAGATGGACGGTATATTGCTACTGTCTCCCATGATCGCACCATAAAGCTGTGGTCCAGCAACATGGCTAGCGAACAAGGTATGGATGTTGACTGAGCTACCCTGGTCAGAATACAATTTCTGAAAGAACTCTAATTCGCGGAATCTGATTCATCTTTGGGGCTCATCAAGTCGGCAAAAAAAAAAAACATTTTGGTAAGACAAGCATTACCAATCAAGTGGCAGAGACGGTGCAAGGCAATTTTAGCTCAGGAAAGTGGTATGAAACATAATGTCACAAGCATTATGTATGGAACTTGAATTTTGTGACTTTAAGAATGAAAATTATATTCCACCCTGTTTTGATATGCAAAAGTAAGGAATAAGTGTCCTAGAAATGATATCAATGAGAGAATGCTACAAGTCAAAGTGCATAATCTAAAGCTTGTTTATTGTTTTTATTCGAAAGCTTTTTTCATAAGTTCATAATCTGCGTTGCGCAGGGTGAGTAAAATACAAAAGTGACAGCATAAAGAAAGAAACGGATTAGCATTATATACATGATTCCTCCACTAGCATTTGTCATAGTTTTGTGGTGTATGCATTTAGCCAACAAAAGAAACTTTTTCGGCAAGAAAACATAACAATCAACATGCTACAGCATATGCTGCCCAAAAATCGGCATCCGCATCCAAAATGGTTAAACCATATGCTATTTGTGATACTAAACACGCCCACTAAACTTCATTTTCTCCAAGTCGGTTCTGTGTCGCGATACAGTTGTCATACAAGTGTTGGCAACAGAGCATGAGATAAGAAAGGATTAAGCAAACAGCATCGCTAATGAAAACGTCTTTAGTAGTCCACAACTCTTTCCTGAGATATGCTAGTGAACCAGCTTTGCAGGAGTCGCAGTTGTAGCAGGGTCGGGTCGGGTCGTTGCTCCATTGAAGACAATCCATACCAGCCGTTGAATTCACAAACGTGTGCCCACAATTTGTTGGCGGCTTACAGCATGCGGACTACGTCTCAAAACACACAAACAAGAGTATCAAGTTGAGATGGTTGAGTTGGTTTAAGACGTGACATCAAGGTTTTAATCCCAGTGCAACCACTCTCAACAATTTAAAAAGATTTTTATATTTTTATTCACTGAAAAAACACACACACACACACAAACAAGGACTTGTTTTTTTGTTTATCAATATTCTGTAAAACAAATAATACCTAAATACTACATTGTGGGAAGCATTTGTAATGATGTTTCACTAAAAATCGTTTTTAATTAGATTTGTACAGTAATGTACACTTTGTAATTAGGATTATTTTTAGTTTATTTTTTAATTGGGCCATCTTAATTCTCTGGTCATCTTAATAATTTAATATATATTTATTATATAACTTATGAAATCTATACTTGATGCTAGACATGCATGCTTTTGTCACCCATTGCTCAAAGACTTGTAATGATTTATATATAAATTGTGAGTTCAAAAATGTCTAAAAAATTAATTACTTTTAAAATTTAAATGAAAAACAATATTAAATTTAAATAATAATGTTTAAATAAATTGTTAAGATAAATAGTATATTAAAAATGATTCAGTTAATGGGTATGAAACTCAGTTTGGGAAGTCTGCCTCACTTTGCTTTTTCATTTTTTGTCTTTTATCTAAAATGTTGAAAACCTATCCCCCTTCATCAATAAATTTAATTTTGAAAAAGAAGATAAAAAAAACTCAATACGAGTCAAATATAATAAAAATATTAAAAATTAAAAAATAAATACTAATTTTTTTTGTTTTGAAAAATAATTGCCTTCAAAAGGATAAAAATTAGATATTGATTTTTCAACATAATAAAAAATGTTAGAAATAATAAATTCAATATTAAATAGTTAAAAACTATATTGATTTTCCAGCACAATAAAAGAATTATATTTTATCTTTGATCTTAATCCATTTTGTCTTTTATATTTATAAATTTTTCATATTAATATAAATAATTTATAAATTGATATATAATTTAAGGAGAATAATTTTTTAAAATTAAAATTATATCATCAGTTACACAAAACAACCATCTCAGGTGACTTAAAAGTCACTCACTCATTACATTCTGGTTTTTTTAAGAGAGTAGATAATTAATAGTAGTAAAATCAGACATAACAATAAGGCAAGAAAAGAAATACAATAAAGACCAGACAGACGTAGAAGGCAGAATAAAAAGACATCATGTCAAGCGGCAGTGTGATGATGCCTGGCGGACTGCAACAACGGATAGAGAATACCCAAACCAACTGTAACACCAAGTGAAACCCACATCATAATCTGCTCTCGTCTTTTCCTGTAGTCCTCCACCATGAAACATCTCATCACCGGCCTTTCACTAACTGCATTGGCAAGGAACATCACATGAATAAGATCGCGGAACCGTCTCCGTTTCACCTCATAATATAAATGAAGGACGAAGGCACCAATAGTACACATTGCCAGCAGAGCAATATCCTAAGGGGCTCCTCATTTTAGCACTTCTCACGGTCTAAGATAAGAAATAGAACAATATTGGAGAACACTAGGTAGGTGCCTTTCGGCATCCACTTGAAAACGATCTTTATCTGGTTGATCGCCACTCCAGAAAGATTTAGTAGACTTAGTAGCTAATGGTAGATAGCTTTTCGTTGGAGAAAGGAAGGCGAACGGTGTGGGATTGGTTGAGGAAGGGTGCCAGCATCGACGTCTGTTATCACGACTTGTTGTCGATTGGACATGATCGAAGAGAGTATGACTATGAGAAAGAGAGCTACATGCAGAGAAAAAGCTCCACAGAAAAATGGGATCTTCTTATTCGTGAAAAGAGGTACAGAAGAACTGGAAGGACGATGAATTTAAAGAACTAGAGTGAGAGTAAAGAGGAAGTATGTATTTTTATTGAGAGATAGAAGCCTGGGTATGTCTCATAAAATGTGAAAATTGTGCAAAAATCATGATATTATAGTGTGATTCTGACTTGAATCGTGCAATTCAGGTACGATTCATGTGATAAATTTTTTTTAGTTACAAAAAAAAATTTATGTGAATTTAACACCGATCTCTTATCAAAACTAAGGCTAGCTTTAAGATTTAGAGAGCATTTACATGGAACTTACAAGATCACCTATCAAAACAACCCTCACAACAGCAGTGGAAATCAAACCCATATCTCTATGAGATACAAGCTCGTTCCTTATTATCTATACCAACTATCATGATTAAGTAGGAGATGGATTGCAATATTTATATTGAATCAGCGTGCAATTATGATAACAATGTAACAGAATACTATGCACATGAATCGTGCGATGATCGTGCGATTTGATACAAATATTGCAATGGGAGATTATATGAATCTCCATCTCCCTTTGATTTGGTTTGTCACCTGAATTGTTCCTTGAGTTGCACAATTCAGGTCGAAATCACAGGAATCGCATGATTCCTGCACAAATCAGGGATTGAGAAGAGTATAGCATTTGATCCACAATTCTGAGCGATTGGTACCAAAGTGCCATTTCGATAAGGGATCGGCAAATTACAAACTCGTCTAGAACTTAGTATTAGATATTTGCCAATTCAAGACGGCAGAAATCTCTGGGTTTTTTTTTTCCAAGACTGAATTAATGCTCATCGTAGAACTAGCGAGTAACGCAGCAACATCATAATTTTATCATGAAAGGTTAAGAAATAACTCAATTTACATGAAATGAGTCTGAGAACCATCCAACTTTTATCGGATCGTGAGCATTATCAAAATTGTTTTGACATCTCAAGAATAGCTAAGTCATGTAAAACCACAATGTCAGGGAAAAGAGCAAAACCAATAGTCCAAATAACAAGCATGAAATTATCCATCCATGTACAACCATGGCTCAGTAATTAACAACAATTGCACGAGACAAGAAGATAAAAACAAAAATTGCAAGATCAGCTAAAGTGTTTCAGTAGTGCTACAACTTGACAACAAGGCCAATAGGGCAATGATCACTACCAGCTACATCGGGGAGAATGTAGGAGTCGTGAACCTTGTCAGCTATGAATTCCGAAACAAGGAAATAGTCCAGTCGCCACCCTGTTTTAAATTACAGAGAAGAAGTGAGCCTCTTTAACATGGTTATGATTATCATTCATGGGTGTCAACTCATTGATGACAGAAAACACTCAGCTCTGGTGAAGTTGGTGAAATAAATATGAGCCTTGAATTCCAACCAAGAATTTGACGCATAAATCTATATCTTGGCAAGACAATTGCTAAATGAAATGTCTTCCTCCTAGAGGAAGAAAATCCCATCGATAGCAATTTTCTAGGCAAGCTTGAGGTAAGGACAAGGTTCTCCCATCTTGAGGCACTTCAAAGAACAACTAGTCCATGTCCTTGGACTCAATCGGATGAGCACAATTAAGTTAACTAGAATAAGTAAAATTAATTAAACTGAAATTACATTCCAGCAACTGAGTTACTAATTAACACTTGTAACACGACAGCATCCTATACAAAGTTTCAAATTATACATATAATAATAGTTCTAAGAGTGAGTGCCATAATTACCTTTGTTAGTTTTGCGCCCACCATGTCGATAACCCCAGTAAGTATATCCAACTACCCCAGGGTGCTGCCTTCTAAAGGTATCCACAAATCCCTTTGATAAGAAGTTTTCTGTAAAAGACTTCCTTTCTTCATCTGTAAAACCAGCACTTCTTCTATTCCCCTGTAGACATATGTTAAAAATCATAACACAACTGACTTTTCCCCTGTTTTGGCTGCCTACACATTTGCAGACATCAGTTATCATTATAAAATTATAAAACATTTTAGAGGATCAAACAGAATCTTCAACAGCTTAAGCACTCTGTAGTTCAGGGAGGCAGATCCCGCCTGATGACTTAAACAATATCTGTATATTTATACCAAATGTGTCGCTTTTAAAGATAACCGAATTTTATTTCAAAATTTGCAGCAGTTCTCAACACAACTATTGGAAAATAATGGGGTTCAAGTTTACCAAGGCTTACCAACAACTTATTTACTACAGTTTTTAGTTTGTTTCTTAACTGAGAATATTTTTCAACAGGAGCCCAACCTTGGTACTCTTACTCCTTTCCTTTTTCTTTTCCTTTCAAATCCAGTAACTCATACAGAAACAACAGCTGGTGGATTTATACTAAGACTTGCATATCAACCATGACACAGTGTCATTGTTTATATGGAGAAAATTAGGTCGATTACTTACAGCAGGGTTATATATGTCTATCTCTTCATGAGCACAATTTAGATCACCAGTCAAAATTACTGGTTTTGACTTTTCCAGCTCCTGAATCCAGCACAACATAACCATGAACCATTAGAGATACAATACACAACTACAATGTTTAATCGATATTTATTTCACATAAAGAACATTTACCCGCAAAGAATAATATCATCCCACTCCTAAAATTTACTGTTCAAACAAAAATCATAATTTAAACATGTCGGGCATATCGTACAAGGTTATTTGGTCTTTTAAATCTACAATTATCAAGTACAACTATGAGATTGGTGAACACCAAGAGGTCAAGAAAAATCACACAACAGATTTAAATGACCAAGCCCTCACGTTGCACATGCCCGACGTGTAAAAATGGTTATACAAGTTGTTTAATATAACATGATGAATTACCGCATATTGCTAGCATAGGAATATGCATGTCTACCTCTATCTGGCATATCATTAACCAAATTTACAAAAATAACCAAAAAAATGGAAACATGGATAATTGGTGAATTCTTGAGAAAGAAAAGAGGAGAAAACAGGATAATACATACTTTCAAATAATTACTGAGAGATGGATCCCACTGAGTAATCCGGTAAGACTAGGATCAAAAGCAGAGTTAGTTGAACGGGGATACTCATTAAAATGAAAAACTAAGAGATCTAGAAATAAAAAGGGAATTTCCATATCCAATCTTTTTAAGGTCATGTACCAGTCTTTTTAAGCCATCTCCAGAATTAGGGACGTATCCAGAAATCAAATAAAATGAATCAAACTCGGCAGTCACAATTCTCCCTTCACCATCATGATCTGGTATGCCTAAGCCATATCTAACTGAAATTGGCTTTATCTGTCACATACATTCCATGTTTCAATTAAAAATTAACGATGAGAAAAAGCATAATTAATGTAAACACCGTTGTTGAAATACATAAAATAAGGTGCAAATAGTTAGCTCATCTTATAGAATGAAAAATATTTAAGACTTAACCATCTTAGTGGAAATTATGATTAAGCAACAGTGCCACACTACAATTTTGGTTCATTAAGGCATCTACCTTTTAGCTCTTTCAAAGAAAAAAAAATATCATTAATTATCACACAGCACTAAGATCTGCATTTCACTATGGAATATAGATACATTTTTTCCATCTCCATAAATCTCAATGTCATAGAAGGATTTTACACAAAGCTTTAACAGGGAGATAAGTGTAAATGCATTATCATTTAATAATCACGTAGCATGAAATGGCCGTCTTATTCTAAATAAAAACATGAATTTAACATTATGCAGGTAAATTTTCAATAAGCATGAAGATAGAGTTAACATACCCTTGAGATTATTGCTGTTCCAGAGTAACCTAGTTTAGACACACTACATGTCCAGAAACTGTTCTCATAGCCATCAATTAAGGACGATTTGATTGTCTCAATATCCTTCTCCTGTTGGTAGAAGAAAAGCATCCATGTAGAGAAGAACATAAGCATCTTAAATTTTCTAATTAAGTTTATGATTTTATCATGGTCAATAGAAGTTAAAGGACAGCAATTAAGAAAATATTACTTAATACTAGCTTATCATAATCCACATCTTGTGCAATTCACAACAAATAAACCATCATTTTTGCTATCACATGGAAACTTATTTGTCTGTGTGCATGCGTGTGACAGTTATAGCACTATCTAAAATTGGATGATGGCGGAAAAAGTATATCTTTACCAAGATATAGAATGAGCAGTAATATACCCCACCTGTATTTTAGTCTCTTGCAAGCACAACACATCATAGTCTTCCCTTTGGGCAAGTTGAAGTGCCGAAAATCCTTCTCGTTTCAACAAAGCTCTTAACCCATTGACATTCCAAGACAAAATCTTGATAGATTTTGTATCCCGAGTAAGAGGTGGAGGTCTCATAGTACTAGGATTATACGCAGTCCATCCTTTCTTTGGCTTCTTGTGTGCAAGAATGGTCCATGGTTCAATTAATTCAATGGATGCATTGGCCTGCTCTAATTGTGCAACATCACCTACAATGTCTGCAGATGCTTTTCTCTTTTCCCGGGAAGGTTTCAAACCTGGCTACAAAATCCAATAGAATATTAAGCCTCAGTTGAGTCGATCTCAAACCAAAAGTTACCAGTATGAAGAAAGTAGTCAAGGATGACAGTATTGAAATCAAATAATAGAAGCGTGCTCAAATTCAACATGAAGAAACAACTTTATATATTATACGGCACCTGACGCCTCTTCATATTTCACTGCCATCTTCTTGGTGGCCTCTTTGACATTTTTGGCATCAGATCCCAACTGCATGTCATCGACTGTGTCTTTATCTGATAGCTTTTTAGCTTTCACACTTATTGATGCACTAACAGAAGAAGTTAATAAACCTTGTTCTTCTGTTACTTGAGAAACTTGTCCTGCACATGCAGAGACCTTCTAACCAAAGGAATAACAGCCAGCTTTTAAAGAGAAAAGCTAAAACTAGTGAGTAAGAAAAGAGTCTGATTCAAGCTTAGAAGCCCAAATGTTTGGTAAACCGTCCTCATTTGTTCCATTTCCCCAGCAACAATAAGTTTTCAGATCAAGAGGATCATATAACGACAGTTTAAATTAACAGCAATGTTGTATACCCCACATATTATTGTCCATGAAAGACTTCAAGGCAGACACGAGATCATCTTTACGACCTTTGGCAGGGACCTTAACAGTCCTGACAATTCAAAACCTTTTCTAAGTCAAAGGAGCATTCTTGTATATTTCAAAAAAGAATTGAAACAGCTAGTACCGCGTTAGAAATGCCCAAAACTGTTACCGCAATGTTTTCCGTAGTTCCTGAACCGTCATTGTCTCTATCTTGGCCGGGTCATTTTTTAATCTCTCAATCTCAATGGAGTAGCTATCGAATTCGTTTTCCTACGTTATCAGCTTATAATAAATAGCCAACAGAATAAAAAAGGACTACGACACTCAAAGTAACACAAAACTTATATAAGAAAGCAAGTCAAACGGACCTCTAAAATAGGCTTCTTGGAAGTTGGGCTCCTTCGCAATACTTGAAGCTTCTTATTTTTCTTGCTTTCAACAACTGGTGGCACGGGTTCTGGCGAGTTTGAGAAGGCTCTTTTAGACCTCATTGCTTCGCCTCTTGGACAAACCGGTATCTTGTAATTCAGCTTCTGGACCCTGCAAAGCTACGATTTTTAAAGTTGGATAAGTTATCCCAGCAAACTCGATAACTCCCATTAGCCCTACTATTTAATTAGAGGAACACAAAATATAAAACTCTGGCAACGTGAAGGCTATTTAGAGAAAATGAAATCTGGAGTCGGAGTTACAGTAACTCTGGGGTATTTTGGAACTATTATTGCAGTTCCAGGGCAACCATTTAGTCAAGAGAAAGTCATTATTTTGATTCAATTAGCCCACAAAAGATTGCGCCAACTATGAACACTTGGAATATAAAAAATGAAGTAAAGCAACAAGAGAACCTGGTGAAATATAAACAATTTCTAGACGCAAATTGCAAGATTTGTTTCATCGGTCAAATAGAGGAGATGGGTACGCCAAAAACGTTGCGGGGGCATGCCCAGATGAGCACCGACCTCAGAAACAAAGAACCGCCAGAACTGGCATAAAGCGACGTGGGAAATGATGTAAAGCTGTCAATCTTAAATACAACTTCCCGCGGGGGATAAATTACTGGTAAGTAATTATAAGTGAAAAACCTAGGACGACGGAACTTTATACGGGATCCAATTGGGACAATATGTGATCAAAAGAAAACTAGGACATAGACAGTGAGTTTTTAATAAAAGATTTTTTTAAGCATTAGGTGAATTGAATTTTAATAATCGATTTTAAGATGTGCCTGGTAATTTTAAAAGATATTTATAAAAATATGAAGTGGGAGTTTGTATTAAAAAAAATGACGCATGATTCACATTCTCTCTAAATGGACTAACTTTCATCGAGACTGTCTTTTTAGTTCACGTTGGCTTACATACATACATATGTATAAATCCTTTTCTCATTCACACATACTACTTGTATTTTTTTAGTAAACATGCTTTTATCTATAGTGTTATGGACTTATATGTTCATGAACATATGAGAGAAATTTAGGACGAAGAACAATCTGGGATTACCTTACTCTGACTCCTAACTGAAACTAGCTCACCCCAAACCTCTTGATATATAAAATTTGAACTTATCCAACCTAAATAAAGCATGACAAGTTGAGTACTCAGGGATCAAAATTATCAGACCTCCCACCCAATAAAAAATAAATAAATAATTAAGGAGTAGGAACTATAAGCACAGGGAAAGCAGAATACTAGGAAAACTCCATAGAGGACCAGAGGATGTCAATCCTGTAGAACACAACGCTGCAAACACAAATACAAGGGGAAGCTTTTACATCTATTTAACGTTTCATGTAAATACCAAATGCAAGCAAATCACAGTTTACGTAAATTCAATTTAAAAGTACAGAGATATCAAAAAGCAAAAAAAAAAATAGTAATACACTATTTTTATTGTGTTCTACATCCAACCAGGGTAAAAAATCTTAAGCAGCTGTGCAATATCGTCTCTCTCAGTGTGTATAATAAACAGAAAAGACGGGGAGACCAATTGGAAGGTTAGGAAATAAAGAATCATGAAGGTGATATAGAAAAATCTGCTCTGTATGTTTCCTCTACGATGCCTATAATCTGAATCTCAAATTTACACTAGCGCTCTTGCATAATGATCGGGAAAAACACCCATGAATCCAAAAAAACCTGAACGTCCATCAAACAGCCAGAAGAAATGCTTCTATCATTTTCATATTCAATGTTTGCCACAATCCTAGTCTCTGACCCATCTTTACAACAAATTCTGGCGATGGCAAGGACTCGTGAATGATAAAACTAATCCGCAAAGATGTCAAATTATCTCAGGGCCGGGTGGAGATAATGGTGGTATCGCAGAGGGGAGTGAGTCATCTATGAATTCCAAGACTCTCCTTGCATTTGCCTGGGATTCGCCACCAGCATCAATCTTTCTCGAAGAAATCATCCCTGATGTGGTTGTCCTAGATGAATTGCTACTCTCAACAGATTTTAAGAAATTGTCTTTTGTTATAGTTGCTTGAGAGGCTTTTGCAATTACAGAGCTAAAGACGCCAGATTCCCTCAAACTTTGAATGATAACCTGCAAGCATAAATACCAAATTGGATACGTTTAGGCACACTTCAAGGACAACTATAAGGAAAGCTTCAAGCAAGTGAACTTACAATGGGAGCATAAATGCGAGTCAAGATGCCCTTCCTCAAAAGTTTCAAGTTAAGCGTCCTATCAGTCCACACAATGCGTTCTCGATACCTATATGAAATGGAATGAATTAACTCATAATCCAGGCAAAGTAAATATAAAACACACCCCGTGTTGAATATTTGTGTTTTTCAGTTCTAATAGTAATGAATATTTGTGTTGGCAAAAACACACACACACCCCGTGAACAAAAGACAAGAAGAGCCAAAGAGGTAATTCTAAGTTAGGAACCGCAAAACTTTGAGGGCAGAGTGTGCCGAAGAAATAGCTCAGAAATAATGCTCATTATATGAACACCTTGTCTATATTTTGAAGTGTTGTAAAATACATTATTGCTTCAGCGGAAAATTTGTCTTTATTAAAGTACTATATTTATGCACAAGTGGCACCACGTACCAACACAATTCCTTGTGACCTCAAACCCAAATTCATAAATGCATCTATCAAAAGTCAGAATTTGATACACTCCTTGCCATATTTATATTTACCAGTTATTAAATTATATGCTAAAAAAGGCTCAACTCTCGGATAAAAACAATTAAGCAAAATTTGAATTGGTACTCCTCCAGAGATACTTACCATAGACGCATTTCTTCCTCAGTTGCAGTAGAAGCAATTATGAAAGCCTGCATTAGTAGACATAGTATGACAGAGTTATTCGTTTACAGACAGACTAAGTGCAACATAAATCATCTATAGATAAGTGAAAGATAATGATAACTCACGGCTCTATCAAATTCCAACATAAAGCATCTTTTAACATCTTCTTTTGTAGGTTTGCAACCACACCGATCTCGCCTTGAAGTCAAATCTGAAAATTTGGGGTATGTGTAATGCAAAACAGCAGCTTCATCCAACTTGATCTCACTGTAAAAGAATTGGCATACCTCACGCATGAAATAAGGGCAGAAACAATATACCCATTCCTATTAACTATACAGCTTAAACATCGCCCCCAGATTATTAGCAGGACAATAATGACTAAAGCCCAATTAATTTGCTGGTAGGATAGTAAGACCAGTCAACATGAGATAAATAGATCACACTGTGCTTGACAGTCAACACAAGCATCAAGTAACTTGTGTAAGACCAGCATCCCCAAAAAAATTTCTGATAGTCAGCCCCCAGGTGATCAATGAATCATGGCATTATTCTCCAAAATCAATAACTTCTCCCCTGACTATTATGAATAGTAGACACACACGTGTTATCAGATGCATGCTCATCAAATTGACTAGTTAAAATGCAAAACAATATCTCTCAACAAACATCGTTATAAATGTCATACGAACATGCAAACATTGTGGAGCTGTGCTCATGAAATTTTAAGAGTGTGAATTCAGAATTAGCATACTTTGGTGTCTTCATATAATTGTGCCATCTGTGTGCACCGTTAGGACGTAGATGATCCTGAATCCTGGCAGCTGCTTTCCCATTTCCATAAGTAAGGAAATAGTTTGGATTACCACGGGTTGCTTCTTTATAATTTCCAAAGTATACTTCCTTTGGAAGATGATCATAGTTCTTCTTGAACATTGAGACCTATGCCAATAGTGACTTATATATCAATCAATATCAATACCTATTTTTAACCTACCATCACTAACAAAGTTTGGTTTCAATAAGTACAAAAAGTTGTAACAATACTGAAGAGGACCAACAAAAAGGACTGAAATCCTCAAGGGTGTGAGATGGCAAGAATCGGGATCTGCAACAAGGGGATTCACCCACTAGAGATTCTTCTTTTTTATTAAAAAGGACCAGGAAACTGCTACAACCATATTTTCAAATCTGTGGAAAATATAGCTTAAGACACAACTAAATACCAATTATGAAAGTAAAAGGTGTGTATCTTCTTCATAAATCACATCCAAATGAGTTATTTGCGGATGACTTAATTCTTACAAAAAAATCATTTTCTTAAAATAAGAGAAATTCTATTAGAAGCTAATCAGAATTTTCAGAGTACCATAAACCGTATTAGCACTTTAAATTCAAAGAATATGACTTACTTGAGGTTGATTCAGCTATTTACCTAGAAAGATAGTATATTTTTAATATCAAAGAAAGAATGTGATTGCCCTTGACCATGCAATGTGGCACAGAAGATATGGAACTGCCGATACCCAATATACAAATAATTTTGTTTAAAAAGACACCAGCTTTGCAATCTCTTCAACAATATCAGTCGAATCAGCTTATTGAAAAAATTAATAAATAAATAAGGAAAATACCTCACTGAAAGGCTCCTTGATATCATCTCGTTCAACACTACTCTCCTGAAACAGAATATTGCAACATCGTGTTAATTAATATTAACATTGAAGTAAAAAAGGCCAAATAAATCATTTAAACAATTGCCCATTGAATGATATAACTAATTCATATCAACATTATTGCAGTAACCTCCGGATCTAGATAAAGTTCATGCACTCACATAATTTGGAAAAATAACCATATCAACATTCCCAGGCACATCAGACAACAGCTGTCTTAGAGAATACTCTTGTGTTCCTGCTGGATGTATCAACTCATCAGTGTCAAGATGGATGATCCAGTCCATACCAGAATCCTGAATACGAAAATATTGCAAAAGAAAAGTAAAGATCTTAATATAATGATCAATAAGTTAAAGTGATGAAAATATGCTGATTGAATACTTTAATTATAGAATCATAATCCTTACCCTTGCCATGACAATAGCCATTTCCATGTTTAAAGATTGCTTCACAAACAACTCATAATTACAAGGCTTGTAGAAGAAGCTTGCCAACCAAGATTCATTCCATATCCGGCTGATACATAAAAGAATGTAAAATTGCAGACATGGTATGAGTCATCCTATCAATGCCCTCATTAACAATATGAAATAATTCTGGAAATTGATACAATTTTTAATCTTTGAATCCCCAACATATAATTAGGAAATTACTTAGAAAAACTTAAGCTAACAGCTTAAACTATTAACCAAGAATCATTGATGGATTTTATAGATCTGAAGTCTAAACAAGACACTCACATATAAGAGCACAGAGAACTACCCTCCAAAAGTGGACAAAGCCCAAGCTTGGTAGTTGTAATATATAAATCTCAAGCTCCAGAAAAGTTTAAACTGGGAAGGTTAATTACAGGAATGTGGTAGGTGACAGATAAAAGTAAAACACTAGATCAATAAATTAGCCATACTCAAATACAATAACAAAGAACCAGTTGACCAATCAAGTTTATGCTATAGAGCAAAGGCTAAAGAATGATTTTATAAATCAAGCAAAAAATTAAATAGGAGTGAAAGTAGGCTACTGGCCACTGGGTAGAACCTTAATCTCATTGTTGATTTACCAAAACTGTGAACATCTAATAAGACAAGCACCTAATCACAGGTATATTTTCAATCTCATCTTCTCCAAATAGATACTTGATTACTAGTACGTTCAGGCAAAACCTGTTGGAATCATAACAATAAATAGCCAACACTTTTTTGGACAGCACACATCCAAGTCTTTGCCCGTGATATATATATGGCAATAAATTACACAGATAGAAAATTAAACCAGCCAAATTAAATATGTCTCAACTCTATATCCAAAAAAAAATGTTAGCATTGCATTCTGCTTGAAAGAACAACAATAGAATAACATAATAGTCCACACCGTCTCAGTATCAAAACACTATATAATGAAATTGCACTGACCTTTTAGCTTGTTGCTCCTCTAATTCTCTTGTTCTGTATATGACTTTCACCCCCTGAAGTAAGGGATGTCTTACAATATTAGTTGAGTATCAACACTAAAGTGCACTAATTTGACAACTAATTCAAACAACATGGTGACTGCCAAAACATCAAACGCAAAATCACTTAGACTCACCGGAATGCTTTCTAAAACTCTAGACACATTTGGCGAAGCAGCTTTCCCCTCCACAAAAAGGAGAAAGGTTGAAACACCAATAACCTTATGATAGAAGATCCATGGCAAAGTCTGCTCTAAACCAGCAGAAGTACTTGTCGTAATACATATCTGCCACACATAGAAGATTAGACAGAGACAACAATGCACTCACATGATTCAACAATCATATAGCATAGACAGCTAGAAAGTGCAAAAATCAATTCACAATATCACAGATTGAAGATTCAATCTCCAGTAGGTTTAAGAATCTCCAGAGTACTCCGGAACACATTACAAGTTCAAGGAGAAATCATGAAATCTCACACCGTACCCAAATAAGCACAACCCGGCGGCAGATCCAAGAACTCGAATATACCAGCCAATTTTCAACCCAATAATCATATGGAATACAGTTTCAATCACAATTCTGGATCAGCGAACTCAATAAACATAAAGCAAAATGACAATTTCACAAACAACGCGGCAAATTTGAAAGAGCCACAAGATCTATCAATCCCAGTAAACGGATAGTAATGATAATTCGAATTCCATCGACCAAAATGAGTCGAAATCCACAGAGCCGCTTACCTTAGGCCTCAGATCAGACCCATAATCAAATTTCCAGTCTCGGTAATAAGGGAAGGCGGGCGAATGGCTTTGACCGAGAATATTGACGCAATCAGAACTGGCAGAATGTGTCTGAAGGGAAGGAGCGGAAGTGTCCATGCCAGGGAACTCATGGTGGTCAGGTGACCAACGGGTGACTGGGTCGTCAAGACCACCCCTCCATTGCAGGACGAAGGCAAAGGAAGCGAGGATCAAAGGTAAGACGGTTAGGAGTAAGAGGAGGCGTGATGTCGAAACCTGAGAGGAAGAAGAAGTGGTGGGTCTCGCTGAGGACTGCAGACCCGCCATGAGGAGTTACAGAAGGAGGAGGGTGAGTGCATGAAATATATTATATCTGCAAGGCGTGTAGGGAAAGGTGCGAAACCACTCGAAACTGAAAATATGTTGGACCTGAAGAAGAATGACTGTGAGGGCCGTTTTGTCGTTGGTTTCCTTGAGAAGTTTATTCCCTGATTTTCTTTCTATTAAATACCTATATAAGCATTTAATTAACGAGCTGGAATAGCTCAGTTGGTTAGAGCGTGTGGCTGTTAACCACAAGGTCGGAGGTTCAAGCCCTCCTTCTAGCGATTTTATATTTTTTTGCCTTCTCAATATTCCGTACAGTACATGTCAATAGTTTTTTTTTTTTTGTCAACGGTGGTCTTTCCCAATTCACCGAAATTCGGGGGTATATTTCCTTTTGTCAACGGTGGTCTTTAACAAATCATCGGAAATGTCAACGGTGATAATGTGCTTCGGGAAAGTCTGGCATCGAGCGCAGGGAATCATTATTGGCTTGCGACTTAAATCATTAATAGATAGGGTTATGAATGCTAATGAATTAATACTCTTTCAGTTAAATTTTAAAGTCAAATACTGGGAATAATTAACCTATTAAATAGCTGACTTTTTTCCAATTATGAAATATGGAAGATTATATTTTATGACTTATCTGGAGTCTGGAGTGAAGATGCGAAATTCACTTTTGAGGCTGATGAGGTTACTGGAGGGGTATTTTCTTTTCGTCTGGTTCATGTAAAAAAAAACCCGCTGAGAACAGTAAAGTAACAAGTAGTATCTTAATATTATTTTTAGCATTTTAATCGTTTTTATTGATACAATATCACTTTTTATATTTTTTATTTGGTTCAATTTCAACTATAGTTAAATGAGGAAAACGGCTGTTAAAAAAAATCATGACCCAAAATCATTTTTTTAAAAAAATAAAACCTTCCACATAGAGCCAAAAAAAAAAAAAACTGTTGTCCACCTCCTCATCGACAGTCGGCGTCGACCTCCACATTTCTTCCCTCAGCGTCTCTAGCCGCCGTTGGCCCCTCCAACCTTCAATGTCAAAATTATAAATCGAACTCATCTTCAATGAATCGAGCTTATCTTCGACATCATCGAGCAGAGGAAGGGTTGCTTTAGTTAAAATTCCAGCGAGAATTATAAAGCTTGCCAGATAAATATCACAGAACTTTTAGACAAGTATCTTCTAGACGAAACTAATGAAATATACAAAAAATAGAACTGAAAGCTCAGCTTCCTAACTATCAGAATAACATTGATGTGTATTTTTCAGTAACTTAAGAGTCATTTATCAAGCTGATAGCAAGGAACCTCAAGACCAGTAAATAATGGTATTTTCTCATATTTGGACTATCTGTTGTTATATGTTCATATAGGTACCTGATAAAGGATTAAAAATAAAATCTAACCGAGAAAGAGATCTGAATGGGAACCTAGAAAGCAAGCAATGCTGAGGCAGAAGAGCATAGATGATAGCGGTAAAAGAGTGAAGCGACGCCGTTCACGATGGTGGGAGCGTGTGGAGCAGAGAGGAGGGGGCGAGAAGAGCCGGAACTGAACACTAAGAGGTCACTAGAGACACAGAAGAGCACGGTGAGGCTGGGTTAAGGCGATGGTGGGAGTGGGTATCGCTGAAAAGGGTACGGCTGGTGAGGAAGAATTCGAGGACGCCATGACAGAGCAGATACGAATGAAGCAGGAACAAGGGAGGGCGACAACTACTACAACAACATTGAAGGGTGCGGGGGCCAACGGCTAGAGACGCTGAGGGAATAAGTGTGGAGGTCGACGCCGACTATCGATGAGGAGGTGGACAACGGTTTCTTTTTTTTGTCGACCTCGATGAGGAGGTGGACAATGTTTTTTTTTTTTTCTCTATGTGGAAGGTTTTTTTTTTTAAAAAAATATGCTTATGTGTCATGATTTTTTTAACAGCCGTTTCCCTCAGTTAAAAATGGATGAAATTAAACTAAATAAAAAACATGGAAGATAAAATTGCACTAATAAAAATATTAGTATGCCGTACACATATAAAAATGATATTAGAATATTGTATGTTGCTTAACACTTACAATAATAATAATAATAAATGGTATATTTTTTTATAGAAATCTAATTATCATTGTCATCTGACAAAACTTAGACCGTGAATTTCGTATGTCGTGTCGGAGCTAGCATTTTTAGATCATGATCGTCTGAAAGAGATTGTTGCGCTGTTGGGGAAACAAAATCCGAAGAAAGAGATTGTTGCGAGAGTAATGATGGAGTGACTGATCTTGATGACAATAATATGACCAACCGGCCTTCCATTAACGTATGCATTGCTCATCATTCTTTCTTCTCCTATTTTACCAAGTAAACGCCCAAAAATTATTATTTTTTATACAAAAATTTTTAAAAAAATTAAGCTCACTAATGATCTAAAAAATTAAAAAGTAAAACGAATTATCTTTTCTTTTTAAATGATATAAATATTAAAAAACACGAGTAATCGATAACTTTCACCAAAGCACTTAACAACTAATATACCTTCTAAACCTAAAATATTATAAAAAGGTTAAAACTTACACGAACCAATAACTGAAGAGGAATAAAAAAATGGGGAACGCGGGCTTCCAAGAAATGCTCGACCCTGAATGGGCTCATAAGGACGAGGCTTAAAACTACACGGGGTTGCCAGGCACTGGCCATGGTGCAACCCACAAGTATTTGACTCCATTTCGGTAAGTTAGGCCCTGAGAAACGTTACGAATCAGAATGAAGAAAATGTTGGAGATAACTGAGACCATCTTCAAGGCTCACATACCTCCATTTCATAATATTCAAAATCCCCACACTCACCTTCTTCATTCTCACCCTCCCATCTCTCTCCTTCCCATCGCGAATTCCTAATTTTAAATCCACCACCACATTCGAACAACATCCCGGAGTAGGAAGCTCCACCGAGAACCACCCCTCGCCACCGCCTGAAACCCCAGCTTCCCCACGCTGTCCATCATGCAGAAAACCTCTTTCCACCCTCTCAATATCACATTCCACGTGATCTTCACTTCTTCCATACCCTCCCTTACCCACTCGCTTTCGTCGATCTCAATATCAAACCGGAACAAGCCGTGTGGATCGGCCAGCATCTTGTCGCAGGGCATCATTAAGGTAAAAACAAGGGAGTCGCTGGTGGAGACGGAGATGGCAAAGACGAGGTCGTTGAGGGAAAGCTTGGGTTTCATTGGGTTGGGACGTCGGCGCTTGGAGGCGGCACGTCCTATGGCGAATAGGCGGCGGAAGGATACGGCGGTGGGTTGCGCGTGTTGAAGGGTGGAGAGAGATGGGAAATGGGAGGTGAGGATGGGTCTCCAGAGATGGTCGGAGGACATCGAAATGGACCATAATTTGGAAACGCAGGAGGCAATGGCTAGGGTTTTGGCGTCCAGTTGGTGAGAAACGAGGAGAAGGACTTCCCATGGCGGTGAGGATGGAGCTGTCGTCATGAGTCGAGATTCGATAACTGTATGAGCGGTGTGGTTTTCGGTTTTTCTGATTTCTGTGAATGGTGATGTGACGACGGAGATGAAGAGAGGGTGGGGGCTATATATGCAGAGTGGTTCGATGAGCAGCGTGGGGACACGTGGAGGACGGTGGTGTGTTGCATGGCTTTCAAGGGCCACATGGGACTGGGGGATATTAGCCAGTGTTCGGAACTATAAGACACGTGGTCCGATATTGTCTTGAATTTTCCCCACGCCCTCTCACAAATTTTTCATGGGCAGAGTGCAAATTAATCGGGTTTAATACAGACATGCGTCCTTATCTGAAGCTGTTACTAGTTGTATACTGCAGCTGCAGCTCTCTCAAATTGATTGAGATTAATTTAACTAGTGTTACTGCGTGCTAATATTTCTTCGCTTATTATTTTAAATTTATGAATCACTTGTAACATTTGTTAATTTTCTCCGTATTCAAATCGGAAAGTGGGGATTGATTTGGTTTCAGGGCTTCAAAATCTGAACTAAACCAAATCAATTTGATTTAGTTAAATTAAAAATTATATCCAACCGGATTAAATATCGGGTTTGTTCAATTCATTTCAGTTTGGTTTGATCTGGTTTAGCATGTTTAATTTTGAGCCCATTTATCCAGATAAAAATATATGCAAAGCCTAGCCCATTTTGTTTTTTAAATTAAAACTTAAATCCGATCCCTTCCCTTTCCCATCCCCAAATCCCAATTGAACTCTCGCTAGCCTCGCTCTCAGCTCAGTCTCGACTTCGTTCGCCAGTTAGCCTCCGTGCTCTGTCTCCTCCCGCCAACGCGACGCCTTACGTCCCGTCCTCCGGCAGCCCTGCAGCTGTGCAGCACTCCTCGTCTCCGCTCCTGTTTCCGACGCCACCCTAGGTTGACCATCTCCTTCCACGTCCCAATCCCTCAGACGCGCACTCACACTCCCACAGACACGGAAACAAAGTCGCCGACGCCACACAAGGTTTTCTTTGCTCTTCTAGCGGTCTTCTTTCTTCGTATATGGGCTCCATCCTTTATCTGTAACTTCTACCGTCCTTTTGTTTCTTCATTCTTCTTGTCTTTGATCATTTTCTCCCTTTTTTTTTTATTTTTAATCACATCTTTGATTCTTTCTTCTACTGTTTCATTCTTCTTTTTATTCAGTCCCCTTCTTTGCTATTTCTTCTTTTTCTTCCAACCAACTATACCTATTTTTCACGATTTGTTTTTGGTACAATTTTTTTTTTTTACGAATCTGTTTTTTTAAGCCGATTCAGTATTCCCCTTTTCCTAGGCCGAGTTTTTTTTGTTGTTTAAAAAAAAATAGATGTATTTGATCCCATAGGCCATACAAAGCAGTCATTTTGTTAAAAACTTAAAAAACAACAACGACAGGCTGGGCTAACCCGTTCTGGCGGGCAGCACGTCTGTTTTAGCATTATACGCTGAATTGATTGCATATAAACGCTCCTCTTTATTGACGGAGTTAGTGTTTGGGGAATAAGGATTTAGTATTATTTAAATAAAATTTTAAATTTAAATTTTGATATATATAAAAGAATATTATTAAAAAATTTATCTATTATATCTAAACACGTGACACTAATTAGATTTAGATATAATTAAATAAAATTTTAATAAATTAGATGGAAAAAAAAAACGCTCCCCTTTGTCTTACAAATTTTGCCTCCTCTTACTTGTCGATTTATTTTATTTTTTTAAAAAGATAAATATTTTAATTTTAAAAAAATAAAATCGTTTATTTTTTTTAAAAATAAAATATTATATAATTGGTTTTAGTTGTATCATCTACCAATTAAGATTGTGACTTGTTGTATAGAGTATGTAAGGATTTCTTGGTTTTCTCAGTGCTAAAAAAGAATCATAGTTGAGAAATAAGTCCACTTATATACATTGGACTGCATTTATCTTTGTTGTCAGACTCCAACCGGCGCGTTAGGTCCTTACACAGTTCCACCTCTGGTCTCCGCCAGAACTAACATTCTGGATAAACTCGGCCACGTTTGCTGGTCGGAAGCTCTGTTATCCGAGAGTGGGAACTCTAAGCCGCATTTCACCTCAACCTTGCATCTAGCGTTTAATACACACACCCATACATATTGTTATCTACTGAGATATTGATTATCTTAATACTCTGGACCTGGACGCTATGGCTATCTTGATGTCCACGACAATAGTTCCTTCTACTTCCACTAAGTTGAATTTGAAGCTTGCCCCCGATAACACTATACGTGAGCACATACTTCCGAGCATCCCTCATTTCTCAGGTAATGTCTCTAATCCTCTTCATTTCCGTTAATTACAATCTCCTGTTGAAATTCCATTGCCTGAAACATCGTTCTTCAGGATTTCGTTCAGAGACTCGCAAACGATTTAAGAAGGTCTTGCCATCGATTCGCTTTGCGTTGAATAATCAGTCCACCACCCAGAAAACCCGGACTAATTATGGGAAAATCATCACTCCTAGGAAAGACAGTAGAAACCCCGTGTTCAGCGAAGGCAGAGATGAAGACGAAAGCCATGGACCTATTTGCCCTGGCTGCGGAATCTTTATGCAAGACAAAGACCCAAACCTTCCTGGGTACTATAAACAAAGGAAACTTAAAGTAGACGAAAACGATGTGCTTGATGATGGTGAACTTGAAGGGTTCGTTGAGGGTGAATTTGATGATGATGAGGACGAGGACGAGGACGATGAGGTGTATTTGGATGGAAGTGAAAATGAATTTGAAGAAATCAGAGGTGGATTAACAGATCAATTTGATTGGGATTCTGATGAGTGGGAAGCTAAATTACTTGAGGATGAGGATGATAAGCCAAACCTGGATGGATTTGTTCCAGCAGGGGTAGGGTATGGTAACATCACGGAGGAGACTCTGAATAGGGCTAAGAAAAAGAAAGTGTCCAAAGCTGAGAAAAAGAAAATGGCTCGGGAGGCTGTGAAGGTGAAAGAGGAGGTTACAGTCTGTGCTCGGTGCCATTCATTGAGGAACTATGGACAGGTGAAAAATCAAACAGCTGAGAATTTAATACCTGATTTTGATTTTGATAGGTTAGTTTCTACCCGGCTGATGAAACCTTCTGGCAGTGGCAGTGCTAGTGTAGTTGTCATGGTTGTGGATTGTGTCGATTTTGACGGTTCTTTTCCTAGAACAGCTGCAAAATCACTATTCAATGCACTGCAAAGAACCAAGGATGACCCAAAGCTAAGCAAGAAGCTGCCAAAGCTTGTTCTCGCGGCAACAAAAGTTGATCTTCTTCCGTCTGAAGTCTCTCCCACAAGGTTAGATAGATGGGTGCGGCAGCGTGCAAGGGCTAGTGGAGCACCCAAATTAAGTGGGGTCTATTTGGTCAGTGCACGAAAGGATTTAGGTGTAAGAAACCTGCTTTCCTTCGTAAAAGAATTGGCTGGTCCTCGTGGGAATGTGTGGGTTATTGGGGCCCAAAATGCAGGCAAGTCTACACTCATCAATGCATTCGCTAAGAAGGGAGGGGCCAAGGTTACGAAGCTCACAGAAGCTCCAGTTCCTGGGACGACACTTGGGATCTTGAGGATTGGAGGAATTTTGTCAGCGAAGGCTAAGATGTTTGACACTCCAGGGCTCTTGCATCCATATTTAATGTCAATGAGATTGAGCAGGGATGAGCAAAAAATGGTTGAGATACGGAAGGAGCTTCGGCCACGGACATACAGGATGAAGGCATGTCTCTTGTTGCTATTGTTGTTGTCTATCCAGATTGTGAATCATTACGAACATGCTTCTTTTCTTGTTTTGCATGGATTATGTGTGTGCTTTTCGCAAGCTCAACAACTAAGGGCTAATAGAAACAAATGCACTTTTTATTGAATTATTTTTGAATTTTAATAACTAATTGAGAAGTCTGCCCCTTTAAATCTTAACTGAAACTATGCTTACTAAATCCAAAGTGTCTGGTATAGAGGCTAAAAATGCAGCAAAGCAGTCCTGTCTCTCTGCATACCTGAAATGTGACTAGGATATTGTTGTATTTACTTTATTTTTTGTGTTTGAGCCTGCGGATAAATCGTGCTTGTTTGACTTTGTCCTTGCATATATGCACGTGAAAAGTAAGCTGGTAATATAACACAAAATACTGCATGGTCATATCCTTAGTATCTCTTCTCCTATACTATACAGATACAGGGCTATTTGTGTAAATAACTTGAACACCCTTCCTTGACCTGTTTTCCATGCTCAACTTTTCTGGTTTTTAGCTCTTGAGATTGGTAGATTAATATTGTGTACATGTTTAAGTACATATATTTGAATATTGTAGATTCTGTTAGGATCTAATATATCAGTTTAAACCTACAGGTAGGGCAGGCTGTTCATGTTGGTGGCTTGATGAGACTTGATCTTAATGAATCTTCTGTTGAAACAATATATGTCACAGTCTGGGCATCACCTAATGCTTCTCTACACTTGGGGAAAATAGAAAATGCTGATGAAATTTGGAGGAATCATGTTGGTGTTAGGTTGCAGGTAGGCATCTTCCTTTTCTTCTGCCAAACTAAATTTGGTAATCAACATTGTACTAATGATGTTAGGGTTATATTTTGTTTGTGAGCTTGTAAACGGGGCAACTCCCTACACTTATATTTTATATTGATTTGTTTGCACTTCAATGTTTCTTGGTAAAGACAACTAAGCGAATTGTGAGCCTTAATCTAGTTCCTAGGGAGAGGTGCTTTTAAAGCTAATATTTTTGTGATATAAGGGTTTTGCTGAAATATTGATATGAACATGTAAATAAACACGTAAACAAAAAGCAAATAGGCACACCACATTGTTCATTACATCCCTGTACTTTCAAAACTTTTGAATATTGCTATATTGACCATGTGAAGCTACTTCTAATGGAAAACGAAACCTTGTAAGGAAAAGACATATAACTAATGACAACCTGCAAAGAAAGGACCCACTTATAGAGATATAAAACACACGTAAACGATGCTTTTCTGGCTAGAGCTATACCATGCCACATTTTAGTCAGATCAACTAGTATGAAAAGTTAGTCTAGAACCCGACCTAACCTGGTTGGCAAACCTGCCCCCCTTCCTCCCGTTCCTTTCAAGGTTCCCTTTTTCTTCTTAAGGTCAGGCTGGTCTGTGAAACAAAGCTATGCTCTACTACTATTAATATACTATTTTCCTAAAATTGCAAAGCTTGATGTCTGTTTATTCTGACTGTATTTGGCTTTATTTGTATTCCAGCCACCCATTGGCAATGACCGCACAATTGAATTGGGCACATGGCAAGGGAGGGAAATAAAAGCATCTGGAACCAGTTGGGAAGTTAATAGCATAGACGTAGCAACGGCTGGTTTGTGTTGGTTATCTTTGGGTCTGAAAGGTGAAGCAACTATGACATTGTGGACCTACGATGGCGTTGAAGTAACTTTGAGAGAGCCTTTGGTTCTTGACCGGGCCCCTTTCCTTGAGAGACCTGGTTTTTGGTTACCGAAAGCCATTTCTGATGCTCTAGGCTGCCAATCTAAACTTGAAGCTCAAAGAAGGAAAAAGCTTGAAGATGAGACAGAACTATTGGCAGAGGTATCTGCTTGAAAAAAAAAATGATAGAACAATTACATGTGTTCCAGGCGTTGCACTGATACGTTTCCCAGGCATTAAATTGGGGTAACATGTTTTCAATGTGTCGTGAACAATGAACATGGACTAAAAATGAGGTACATATTTTTAGTAAGTTGACTGATGTAGAAAGTATATTGTAATGGTCCCTAATTCGGCTACCAAAAATATGTTCTCTGGATAGAAAGTACATGTGACTTTCTCTATGTTGATGGATTATGAAATTCAAGGGCGTGAATCTTATATTTCTGGATGAATAGTAAGGTGGAATTTATATTTACTGCCCGAAGGTCCTTGGCAGTTGGTGGTAATATTTTTGTAATGTAATATATTGTTTATGAAATTTAATGTAATTGATTACCTTCGCCTGTTTCACAAGGTATTCGTTCCTTTCTTCGTTGAAACTTGATGAACTTGTGAAAGTTTATCCTTATCGAAGTTTCTAGTATTAAGCTTAAGAATTCGGCAGCCCCAATACTGCACGAGATTTATTCATAAACATCAATTAACGACTATCCTTTTTCAGTTTTTTCCCACTTTTTAATTTTAATAATACCTGGAGTGGTAAAATGGCACTTCATGAAGCTTCGAACAATTGTTCTTTTCGTAAATTTTCGAACAGATATTTGAAACCTTGCCTATACAGATAATATGGTAAATAGCTAAAGGACCAATCCAAGCTGCTAAAGTCATCCGGGGCTTATGCGGTTGGAAGCTTCACTGCACGCTCTGCTTCAACTGAAGTGTTGGATCCAGTTACCTCCGAATTAAGAATTAGACAACTGTAAGTTTAAGCAACTAAAATTTATCGCTTAAAGATAAGGTGGTCTATCCTAGGGAACTTTTTTACATTCAGAAAATTGAATAAATTCCTCCGGCTGAACTTCCAGCATCTTCGCTGACGTCAAGATCAAAAGTATCAGGCAACAAATCAGTCATGCTATTTTTGTTTGATTCATGCTGTCTATTGTCATAAAACCTTCCTCGTCCTGGTGGCTGAGCCAGTAGTCCGGGTACCAGGGAAATTTGTTACCAGTTGCCACCGTTCTGGAGAAAAATCTTCCACTTGGCGAAAGGCGGCAAGAATTTAGAGAGGAGCATTAGGATTCAAGGTTGAGCTTCCTCTTGAAACTGAAGTCATCTTCTGAGATCTTTCACTCTCTCCTATGCTTATTCTTTATCTGCGCCATGAAAAGCACCGGAACAGAGGACCCTTGGCGTTAAGAAGTGCAAGAAAAATGAGAAGGAATCTGCAAAATTAACACAAAATTCTCCACCCTATATTCGTTTTCCTGTTTGAGGGGAATCACAGTCTACAAAAGGTTATTGGATCTACTTTGATACAAAACGACTCGTCGAATAACTGATGGATCATTTGTTAAACGAAATATCAAAAGGGGCTATCCTAAACCACACAGAAATTAGAGTATAAATGAAACCCAAAAAGAAAACAACAACAATAGACAATTCAAATTTGCTAATCTATGTGCAACCACAGAGAGTTGAAGTAGCAGAATGAAGCAGTATTAATGCCGATCAATGGAGAACGGCAATAAGCTGCACACTTTCCAGTTTGCTATGGTTTGGAACACTTTCCTAGCAAGCAAACAGCGAAAAGAAAGCAGAGAGACGTCAGAATTGATCATAACCTGACTGATGGACCCAATCCAACCTATTAAAATTCCTGACTGATGCTCAAAATGTCGTTTTGTCCTTTTATGTTTTGAAAGTGTTTCGATGGATATGCAGATCTAAATTCAACTTTTAAAAGGGAGGAAAACGTAATTATCACTAACGCTCCCAATTCTTTTATGAGACCAGATATAATCGAAAGGAGGAAAAACATATGAAGATCATATTTTCCCCCATCAATTCACTACGATGTTAATTAATGGCAACCTTGTCTTAGAATTGGGGAGCAATTAACAAGGATTATTTGCAAATAAGATGAAATAAGTGAAAAATACCTTCAGCCAGATAGAAAGGATAGAATGCATTTAGGTCAGATTTGGATTAGGGAATGTCAGAGTATGCTGTTTGGCATCGGACTAAACAAAAGCATCGTAATGAACGCCAAATATTCATTATTTAAGCGACAGTCGACGTAAAATTTAGGAAATAAGTCAACATTCGCTAACAGGGCAACATATTAATGGACCATAAGTTAAATAATGCATAGATAGTCTACTGTACTAATTAGTCGTTTTATTGAGCAGGCTACATAGATAATCCAATCGGAGCTGCCATTTAGCATATCTGGGAAACTACCTGCATTTCCCAAACCTTGGTTCTTGTAAACGTCCATTTTTCACACATAGATTCAGGAGCGTACTTGAAAACGAAATTAGGACCATATCATGCTATTTCATTTCAATTAAACAAATATGGTCTGGGAAATGGCTCTCGACTTTACCTTTTATATTTCAGCCTTATTTATTTAGTAATATTTTGAATTTGAACATGATGCCGACCATATTCTAATTTCCTCAAGCATAATTTCTTCCCAAATCCTGGCAAAAAATCTTCCCAAATTAATTCTTAAATAAATAATCCAGGTAGGCCTATTAACTTAAATATAAATTATATAAAAAACTTTTATTATACTATACAAACCATATATTAGGGGTGTGCATGGGCAGGGCTGGGCAGGACAGACCCCATGCCCGGTGCGCTGCCCAAAAAAAACATGGGCTGCATTTCGCAGCCCGATGCCCGATCCTGCCCGGTAAAAGCTCTAACTATTTTGGGCTGGGCATGGGTGGGCTGGGCATACCCAAGTTTTGATGTCATGCTCATATTGTGAAAAAAATCTGCAATTATGAACTTATAAAATAATACCATATTCATATGTCTTTAAGACTTAAATAATATTCATAATTCACTAAGAATAAAAGTAACAAAAAAATAATAATTAAATTTTTGAAATCCATTGCATGTAAAAAAAAGTCTTGAAGTCTAAGTAATTTGTAATTGTAACTTTGTATTAATCTCTCTAATATTGACAAAGATTAAGTATCTGAAAATAAAATAAACAATTATAATTTATAATGTAATTATATGATGATTAGCAAAGTTAAAAAAAAGAAAAAATTAATATAGTTATAAATATTAAAAGATACAACTTACATACTTAACTACTCATATTTTTAAAATGAACCTCTAGTCACCAGTAACTATCATATTCTCCCTTTTAAGTGTAGCATTTAGGGAAAAAAGTAAAAAAAATAAAAGAAGTGGTGCCCATGGGTAGGGCAGGGCAGGGCAGGGCAACCCCCTGCCCGGTGCCCAGCCCGAAAAAAATATGGGCTGAATTTTGTAGCCCGATGCCCAGCCCTGCCTTATATTTATCGGGCTGGGCAGGGCTATTTTATTGCGGGCTGGGCTAGGCATACCAGGCCATGGGCATTATGCACAGTCCTACCATATATAGTATAATTAATTTATCTCAAATTTAATAGAAAATTTTAATTTTTTTTAGAAAAAATAGTCATTTAATTCTTCAATTTTCAATTCAATTATAAATCAGTCCTTTAAATTTAACTTATATACTCAGTCTCTAAAATTTATAATTTTAATAATTTCATACTATTAGTTGACTCACAAACGGTGTTAGTAAATTGAAACCTTGCCTTTAGATATCTAGAAAAAAAAAAACCATTCAGATATTTCTCTCCCTTCTCCATGCTCCCTTCATCTCTTCGGCAGCTCAGACAACACACCCCCTTTCCCAAAATTTTCGTTCATTTCTGTTCCTTTTCCATCCCCCGGCCAAGCAACGCATTATCCAAATCTCCTTCCTCACGTCATCCACATCTTAATCTGTCATCAATTTTCCATTGGCTATTGACTTGCAAGATTACTCTTTCTCTGTGTCTTTCTCCACACGATGAAATGTAGTCCCAAATTGCCCATTCCCAAGCTTCTTTATTGGTTTTGAAGATTTTTTTCGAGTCTGGACTTGATCCTTTTTGTGGCATCCTCAAATATTGATTTAGGTGTGTCCTTTTTAAATTTGGCTGCCTCTAGAGGTTTGTCGGCGACAGTGTTTGAGGAATCTTGATTATTCTTACTTGGTGTTGCATTCGCATTTGCTTTGCTGTTATGGCAAAATATAAAACTGGGGAACAAGGTACAACACCCAGCTGAATTCGAAACCTTGGGAACGTCTTTATTCTCTTAAGTTCTCAATTCAAAACACAGTTCTCTGAAGTTCTTTATTCTTTGAAATTCTTTATATATGTTTAATAAAATTAATTTGATAGCTAAATGAATAAATTAGGACGTGGGGAGGGACATTCAGATAATGCATCCCTTTAGCTGGGAGATGAAGAAGGAACAAAATGGCGAATGAAAAATCTGGGAAGAGGGGAGCCGTGTTGTACGATGGAACGGAGTGTATGGAGAAGGAAGAGCAATACCTGAATGCCTTTCTCTTTCAGATGTCTAACGGTAAGGTTTCAATACCGTTTGAGTCAACTAATAGTAACGATGAAATTATTAAAATTCCAAACTTTAGGTACTCCAGAAAAGTTAAAGGAGTAAATGACTAATTTTTTTTTCTTTGTTTTTTTTTTTAATCAAAGGGCAAGCGGCAAGCCAAAATCCCCCATCAATTTATTCCCCCGCCTACTGCCGTCTCCTCTCCGTCGATTTATCCTTGTGGAATGGGAGCAATAATTTCAGAGTTTAGACTCATTCACGGCCTCTCACCATCGTTTCTCAGCGTTATCCCTCTCCCTAGCCTTCGATTCCGACATTAGTCATGGGTTTGTGGAACAAAGAACTTAGCAAGCTTGTGCGACTTTAACAAATCAATCCAATCGCCCACTTGCTTTCCCCCGCCAGAACCACTATACTCTTTCGTTTGCTTATTCGACTTTAAATATAATTTGAAGTTGCCTGCTTATTGGCCTCCCGTCTATCTTCATTGTAAGTGAACGGAGACACCGGAGAGCTTCCGATGATGGAAAGAACTATCTACCTCGTGACGGGATGACCGAAGTTGCTTGTGCCACTTCGTTAAAGCTTCATTCCAGGTTCAACTCGGGTTTCAAGATCTCTTTCTTGAGTTTGTGCATCTTTCTTTCTCCCTTTACTTCTTTATTCATTTTTTTTTCCAACGAAGTAGATGCTTGTCTTGGAAAGAACCAGGCATTGAAGGGTGGTGAATGCTCTGTATATTCGCACGGGAACACACTTAGGTTTGTTAACTTTTGAGATATGTATTGTCAATCGGTCAATTTAATTTCATCCAGGATCACATTTGAAATGATAATCGGAAACAGGGGGATTTACCAGTGATATTTGACTAGTATGCACCGGATTTGCCCTTTGCAAGTGTCTAGTTTAGAATCTAGGCCCACATTTACTAGTTTAAAAGAGAACCATACAGCCCACTAATGTATCCTCTCTGCATTTCCTTGATCTCCTTCATTCAGTTCTTTTTGGGTGGGGAGTATGTTCTACATAACCATGTATCATGGTTAACATAATTTTCACTTGCCGGCAGTCGAAATGACTGTTTCTTGTCTTGTATCTTCATTTGGTTAACAATTTCCAGAAACTACCAGCCTATAGTCATCCTTTGAGTTATAAAACTTCGTAAGCATGATGACTAACTCAGATGCAGTGACATGGCAAAATCTGAAGTGTTCACACGTAATTTAAAGTGTCATGTAGTATCATATCGTGTATAGTATGAGTGATGTGTGAAGTATCAGTGCTTTATTGAATAGAATTAGTACTGCATTTTTTCCTTTTATTTTGTTACCCAGTAAGCTCATTGTCTCTACTTTTATACATCTCAAAGATAAATTATCTGCAAGAGAACTGCAAAGCACGTGGTTAAACATATGTTTTCTTTTGCCCCCATCTACCTTCTCTTCAATTTCACAGATCTTTTGCATAAATCATAATTCGATTCGAATCTTTTAGAATAAGTCTAGATTAAATTTGTTATTGCTTGTGTCCATTGCTAGGAATTCAGGACCATAGAGTTAGTTAAGGTGACGATCATGAGATGAAAATGCGAAGGAAGTGTAGGCTTTGGTGGCCAAAGCAGCTCTTGTCAAGAAGAGAACCGTCTTCCAGTTTTTTGCTGGGGTGGTTTGTAACATCCTCTCCAGCATCTCTTGACATCATTGTGGCCTTTACTTGCAACGAAGTGTTGTTCTCTCAATCTAGTCCTTGCCTTGAGGTATGAAACTGGATTTTGAGTTTTCATTTTACTGCACATACTTAGTGAAAGTGAATAAATAAGCAATCGATACAATGAAACTACTACATTATGTTTCAAGAAAATTTTGGGTTTCCTTCTTGTGATATGATTGAGATTTATGCCGTGTCCAAGAGTTAACAAACTTTAAGAATTTGTTAAATGGCTCACTGTGGTTAATAGCCATTTTCTCTAAGTGGTTCATTATTGTAATGTGAGAGATTATTTATTTGGTGATTAACAATTATGAATCGGTGGTTACAGAGCTGATACCTTCCTAGTCTATTAATGCCTAGTTCATAATGTTGCTGAGGGGATATTGAGAAAAGTGGAGGGCTCTATGATCATATTGCTGTTTCTTAATATTGGCCTGTTAATACTAGTGGCTTGAAGTGACTTATAATTTGATCATTTGGTCATTGTGGGGAGGTAGATACAGGAGTTTAGATGCAGCGGTTGTGTTTACACCCTCTTAGGCTCATTTATTCCTTTAATTATTGGGAACAAGAATATGGTTCTTTTTTATGGTGCCTACCTAGGATTGCTATTTGTTTCTTTTTACATAATTATTAGGTCTGTGCACATAAAATTTAGGCCAATTTTTTATGCACATTAATCAAACAAGAAGCCATAGGATGGGTAACGATGTGTGTATGTGGTGGAGAACTTTACCCCTATCTTTGCGGATGATGAGAATCTTGATTCTGTGTTAATAATGATTGGAAAGACCCCAGGATGAGGATGGTCTTTATAATGTTCTGTAATGACATTTCCATACAAGTTGTCATAGGTAGCTGCTGATTATGGTCTAATGTTGGGAGATCTAACAGTATGAACTTTTATTTTCTATCAGGAGATCCTCCATGACGTACAAGGGAAGATGCCCATAATTCTACAAGATAAGTCAACATTTTCAATACTTGGCCAATGTGTCCCTGACCAGAGTAATAGTAGCTTGGTAGCTGGAATAGAAGACAACAAGTGGAAGTTCTCCAATTGTGGCTGTCTCATGTTAGATGGTTCATTAGAGCATAGTTGTCAAGCTTCTTTGGGAAAGAGTAATTGGATTCTGCTGACATTTGATTCTCGTGAACAGAATGACACAGGAATTCACGGGATTCCAAAATTGCATCACATTCACTGGAACGGGGTAGCTATGTCACAATATGATGTTCACGTATGCAAGTCATGGTTGCTTCTTCTACTTGCTTTTCCAAAATTTGTTATGTAATGTTAGAACCCTATTTCCTTCTCTCAAACACGTATTTGTGATGTTTAAATAATTGTAGGTGATAATTTATGACACCCCCTATTATGGTGCACACCATTTCTCTTGTCCATCAAATTCACATGAGCAAGCAAATACTTCCACTAAGAAACCTAAGTGGGTGGATGACCTTCACAAAAAGGAGCAGCTCATTGACTTGGTAACAAAGTTTACAATATTCATTATTGTGTATCTATATTTTTGGCCTATTAATTATTTCACTCTTCAAATCCTTATCCCAGGACACGGTCATCCTGGCAATTAATTGTAGTGCTGCTGCTAGAAGAATTTTTGAGAGACGCGAGGTCTTGAGGAGATCCTTCAGCTTGCTTTCCATATTTCTTGTGTACTCACTTGACGCTACTGACATTCTATATCTTATTTTATTCTTATCTTTATGTTCCAGTTCTGATGGTATGTTGTGATTCTTCAGGTTTTTTGTGTTTGTTGGGAATCTGTCTGCTAATTTTGTAGCATCATTATCGACTCTGTTCTTCGTGGTCCTTCAATTATTCCAAGCACTTTTCAATGATAGATCGGGATCTTGGATTTACATGGCATCAGCAATATTTAGGACTGCATGGATAAATATACGGATTCGTTGTTGTCAAATATTATATTGGCCGATATTTCTTCAGGAGAATGATCTTAGGTAACAAGCAATCTGGTAAAATATTTGACATCTATGATTTGTATCGTAGGTCTCAAATTTTGGTAATATGATAGAACCTCCTGAATATATACCTGTATTAGACTGAAAACAATACTAGCAATTCTACCGAACAGAGATAAATCAGCAGAAATACTACCACAGCATCAGCAATGGTAGCAATACAGCTAGAAAACACAGTAACAGGAATAGGAGACTATCTAGCATTTGAAAGGCTAGCCACTCCTTGGATTCTCTGATCAAAAGCATCTACACCCTCATAGTGATGTCAGGCACACTTTTTCAGCCACAGCATAATACATTCTTATCCACCTCACACACACCTAGAAGTAGGCGCTATAATTAGTTACTCTACTACAATTCCCTCCTTTTGCCCTTACTACCATCTTCGCTCTAGAATACATGCGCTCAATAATAGGCTTAGATGAACCAGCATCTCCTTCAACCAATATAACATTTTTCTCATTTTTTAGGGGTATAAACCGTAGTCACAGTAGTCTCATTACGTCAGGCCCATCACAATAGCAGGCTTTAATCATTGATAAAATTTATGAAGTGCATTTTCATTTAGCTTGTATTCTCTATCATCTCTGGGATCTAAATTAGAATTTACTTTGACTTGCTGTAATTTTTTTTAACTTTCAGTCTTTTTTTAATCTGCTTTTAGAGGACATATTCTTGTTGCATAATTTCACTTCGAAAATTATTTTCTTTAATTTAAGTTGAAAACATTATAGAAAACATAATGTGTGTTCCTTCCTTTGCACATGGTGGACTGATTTTATTTTGACCGATTAAATGTAACCCTCTATTATAAACAAGTTATGTTTAGTTGTTCTTTGTTAAATTGATCATTGACCTTCTGACCATCATCTTTGGATAATGATTCTATGTGTGTTTTCTCCATTTTTAACATCATTCTTTTGTGTCCTAGGTCACGATCATGTGTTGAGTATACAGAGAAAGCTGCTATGCACAGGCATTCCATGTGGTCAACTTTGGTAGTTGATGTGCTCCTGGGAAACGTGATTGGTTGGGCACTGCTATATCATGGAGAATCCGTTTGTTTGTCAGTTTTGACATTTGTCCATGACATTGCAAACCCTTTTTTGCGCTCAGGGTGTGTTTGGTTAATGGGAAACCCTGCAGGCTTCAAGTTGAATTCTCAACTGGCCGGAGTATTAGGCATGGTTTCTCTGAACGCTATTCAGATATGGTCAACACTCTGGATTTTTGTGGGTTTTGTCTTAAATTATATTATTCAAGGACTTGCTATTATAGGGATTCTTTGTGGGTTCACTCTACCTGCTGCCTTGATGATAGACATGATTGTGTTAGCAACTTCTCATGTTTCAACTCTTCATTGGTTGATTTCACTTCTATATTCTTCGCAGATACAGGCAGTGACGGCCTTGTGGCGGCTTTTTAGGTAGGAGTTTCTTTTCCGTATTTTCCCCCTCATTATACATGCTCTTTTTTCTTTCCCTCCTTTTGTTCACAGAGTTGCTGATCTTTTTCACAGGGGCCGGAAGTGGAACCCACTTCGACAGAGGTTGGACAGCTTTGATTACACTGTCAAACAACATATTATTGGATCCCTTTTATTTACACCCCTCTTACTACTGCTACCGACCTCTTCTGTTTTCTATATATTTTTTAGTATAGTGGAGACAATGGTCAACCTCGTTTGTATATCAATTGAAGTCACCATTTCAGTAATTCATGCTACACCTTATATCAAGTTTTTTCTTCGGTTGGTGCGTCCAGGAAGATACCCTTCTGGAATATGGTTTGAAATTTTAGGTTGTCAAAGTACTGGTAATATTTCTCCCAAGGTTGATTTTGCTGATGAACTGGCTTCTTCCAAGGAAGAATTGCTGCTAAAGGATTTTAGTGGGAAAAAATCTAGCATTCTGGTTTCAGTTCTCCGAAGTAACTACTTGAGCATAGGTAAGGCTTGGAGCTATCACTTGTGGGCTTAGATAGATGCTTCTGTGGGGTTTTGTTTTATTTTTTATGCTGCTGGGGGATGTACCTTCAGTTTTAATTAATATCAAAGCAAACATTTGAGAATGTGTGCCCAATATGTAGACTTTTTGTGCTTGGTTTCAGTTGACTGGGCCCTTTTCCTTAGAGACCCTGGAAATATATTATTATTGTGTAATACAAGTGACAGTGTGTTTGGTGACAAAGCTGGTACTCATGATCTGATTAATCATTACTTCTAGTTGTGGTAATTGCCTAACTCAAAGTGGATCTCTGCCTGTTTGCATAACAAGGTGAACATTGTCACAGACATGCACTTCATCAAACATTTCATGAACATGGAATTTGAAAGCGCTGACTGAAATACAGTTTGTAATATGATATTTATAGTCCTCTTCACGGTTATGATGGTCACCTTAATTTTCTAACAGTAGCATTTTTTCTTTTCTGTTCTTTTCTTTTTTGGCAAACATTGTGTATATGCACTCTAATGGGATACATTTCAGGAAAAGTCATCTGGCCTCACTACAAAAATATTTTTTTGGGATTTTCTGCATCATCTATTTCCCCAGTAGCACATGGAATCCTCATTGGTAGAAGGTGAGATGTTCTTTCATTAAGTTCTTTGCATTTGGTTACTCTTTACTATTCATCTGAATCCTTTATTTTTTGAATCCCATCCTTGGTCAGAATACCATATAGACGGGGAACCCTTCTTCCTTCACCAATGCGTTGGATGTCCCTGCCCTACAGAGAGTATTGGCACCTTTGTCATGATTCACTTATTGCATGCTTCAGAGTATAAGGGTCTCATCTTAACGTCTGATTCCGCATAACCAAAACTGGCTGTTCTTTCATACTAACGAGTGATGACCCTTTTAGCTTTTCATGAAGGATTATTGAGCATTCTTCATATTGGTTCCTCCCTAATTCAACCAGGGAGGTATTTCAACTTTCAGGCGTGGTATATATGTTCACTATTAAGCAATTTTTTACGTTTCCTGTTACCGAGAAAATGATTTTGCTTTTCAGGCTAAAATGGAATGGGTTTTCTCTCCTACTACTCTCTTTGGTGCTCTTGAACCATTGACTTCCTTGTGCCTTTTGTTGAAATATAGGTCGTGGATTCAATCTATCTTGATGGGATTTTTCCTTCTGTTGAGTTGTATAGAAGGGTTTCTCTTGTAGGTAGCGATAAGAGGCTAGATCAATGGCTGAAACTTGTTTTTAGGTAGGGTAGGCTTGGGGTCTAGAAAACTGGCCTAGTGATATCGATTTGATCCTCCAATTGTGAATTCTCTTTCTTTCTTAGTTTTTTTTTTATATAATTGTGAATTCTCTTTCTTGAACATATGATGTAGGGTTATTTTTTCTAAGTTTTTTTTATTTGATTGATTTTATTGTGCGGGGTGGGGGGAGGGGGGTGAAATTACTTAAACCAGCAAATTTTCGCATCCATAAACTCCTTTCCGTTATGGCAATAGGCGATCCCATTTTTTTGTTGTAACCCTAAGATTTGTTGGCATCTTTTGGTTTTTTAAGCATTGACTACGAAAATAATACATCATTGTATGTGTAAACTTGTAATTTGAATTATTACCGACGTATAGTTTCTGAAAATTTACAGGATTGGTAATGTCGTGTGTAATCCTTATTCAAATGGGTTGAATTGAATGGTTAAAATCTATACAAAAATATTGATTGTTTCCCATGATATATACCTGAGAATTAAAGCATTAGTATATAATAAGATTTACAATATACATATATAATAAGATTACGTGATTTACATATGAGCATGCAACATGTAAAGAAATGCTAACATTCAAGCACAAGGCCTCACAACGTGCCGAATACAGACAAAATGCAAACTCACGAGAGAACCATCAGAACAAGCTGAACACCTAACCTCTCTCCCTCACATGTTGCTAGGGGCGACACTAACTCCTCTCCGCATTTTATATCCTTCTCCAACATATAACAGTAATGCTCCATATGTCTTAATTAAATAGTTGAAAGTAATACAGAATTTACGAACAAGAGCTTAACCTATAACAAATGTAAGAGTAAATGATGCCTACCTCTTCCTTCAAATTCACACAGAAGATTATATATATCTGATAAGTAATGTTACAGATTTCACTTGGAATGAATACAAGCTTGCATAAAAAAATCGAAATGTTGGAAGTTAAGAACAGAGACGCACTGGAATCAGTTCACGGGAATGCTATTTGACTCAACAGAGCCAGGGTTGTTATAAAGGACAAAACAGAGAGAGGGTGAGAAGAGTGTGTGTGGCTTTTGTTCCTTCTTCTATCGCCCTGTTCACTCATGTGAGTACCCATGTGACGTGTTCACCTCTCATTTTCATGCTTCTCTACTCCTTCACTTCACTCTTCACATGACCCCCCACTCCAATATAATCTTTCCCTTACTTTTAGGCTTCAAAATTTTCTTTGACCATCTTGACCTCCCCCATCAACCGATGCCTTCACTTACATCACATTCCACATCACCTTAAACTTTCCACTTTGTTTTTAATTGACCCCACACTACAAGTTTTGATTTTGCCGTTCCTTAACGCTTGAAACTCATATTCCCAGTTAATGCAAACATATTGTTTTGAACCAGGATACTAAATCTTCAGTACTACTACCCCTACATATGACAAAAGGTTGCAGTAATATCCCAGAAGGGTAGGATTGGTCATTTCCACAGGGAAAGCCGAAAACTGTGATTGCATTATTGGAAAAGACAAGGACCGGATTTTTGTTATCTGAAACTAAAGGCTACACAATGCCACCTTTCGTACCCCAAAAAAAATAATGTCAGAAAATGTTATCCAACTGCTTATAAATGTTATGTTACGTATAACCGCAAGTTCTTGAAGATCACACTCGAGCTAATAATATTCTCTGTTTCTGTGTGCGAGGAGCGACGACACTGTGAGCAATGGCCAGAAAACTAAGCCCCGTTATGCTCTTCCTCGTTGCAATGTTGCTCCTTCTCGTGGAGAACTATGTAAGCATACTCGACTTTTGTAGTTGCGCCCCTATCACATGTGTTGATAACTTCAAGCTCTCCATTACTATGTTTTGAGCTCCTGGTTGTTCTGCATTACTCTGTTTTCAATTCTATGTTGGGCCTATTAATAACTTCTTTGCTACAAATTATAATGAAACAATCAGTTTTGGCAAACAAATTTTTGCCATTGTTCTATATTTTCCAGCCGTTTCACTTTCCCTTAACGTTGGCTTATATGTAGTGATGCTTAGATCTCTAGTTTTCATGTATCTTTTGAGTGATAATTATGCTCATGTGGCATACCAAAATGGTGGCTTCAGGCTGAGATCGTTGTGGCTACCACTGAGGCTCCAGCCCCTCAGCCCAATAATAACACAACCAACTTTCCCACGGTGAGATATTTCACTTCAGATTGTTTCTGCATTACTTTTGATTTTCCTCTGTTCAATGTTTGTGCTCATCTGATATTTGTTTCCTTGAGTTTCAGCACGGCATCACTGAAGGCAGTCTTCAGCCACAGGGTAAGTATTACAGAATAAAATATCACATATTATCTCGTAAACTAGAATTATTCCCTCAGAGTGTTGAAGGTAGGGTTTCATAATGAATGAGGGAATTAATGAGTGGTTTGGATGAATGAAAATGCAGAATGTGGACCACGTTGCACAGAGAGATGCTCAAAGACGCAATACAAGAAGCCATGCCTGTTCTTCTGTCAAAAGTGCTGTGCAAAATGCTTGTGCGTGCCTCCTGGTACTTATGGCAACAAGCAGGTCTGCCCTTGCTATAATAACTGGAAGACCAAAAGAGGAGGACCCAAGTGCCCCTAAATCTCAAGCCCTCTTCTTTCAATTGTCACTCTCAAGATTCAGTGCTTTGTTACCTTCTCTTGCTACGTGTATGCTGTGCTGTCCAAATGGAATTGACCCTTTATATCATTATTTTATTTGTCTTCCTCTACTTATTGCATCCACAGTAAAAATTGTCATTTATGCTCTCTCTCTCTCTCTCTCTCACTCTGTTTTAAAACAAAAAAATGGAAATGGGCATAGAATTTGTAGCCCAATTCAGAACAGAACAAACAAGGCACAAGGAAGCCCGACAAGGCCACTCTTTTTGCAACTGGAAAATCTGAGTATATGCACATTACAAGTAATGTTAGTGGCCTAATTCACGTGATGGAGGAAACAATGTTTCTGAAGCGAAAAATGAGAATACTTTTGGCAATCCTTTTTTGTGCTTCTAGTTGTAATCTCTATGTCTTGCACTCTACCCTACACTCACAATTTTCCTTGCACTGTATGTCTGTCTGTGCATATTGCAAAGACTAACTAAAATATTGAAGGGTCCAATTCACATGTGAGGAAGTGGCTTGAACATGAACTTCTGTACTTCTTGCACCATATTCATGAATCCACAAATAAAGCAAAGTAACCAACCAATATAGCCTTAGAATGTACGAGAGAAGCAGGCTGCACTAATAATGGTAAAACTTCAAATGCTCTACTATTTCCAATCAAGATTTTATGTGATTTTATTTTCCTTCTCAACCAATATGGAAGAACATATTTTAACACGTTGTTTTGAATGCGGGTTATATAAAAGTAGATACCCCTACCACCACCACGTTCCATTGGAAAGGTAGGTATGCAATGTTGCTCTTTCGCACAAGATATTTTCTTTCTCCAATTAGTTTTGGTTGGTTGCATTGTGATGCCATCAACAGGTTAATCACCTAATCAATGGACATTTTATGTATTTGATTCGATTATTCTACTTGGTCATGAACAATAAACTGTCGAGAAATTCAAACCAATAAAACAACACAATAACCTTCTAATTTGACGCTTGAGAAGCATGTGCCATCCCGTCGACTAAGCTCTGTTTCTTGAACAGAAAATTGGAATTATTCGACTCCTTCAAATTCCTGAGAAATGAGAACAAACTTCGAAAGGAGTTTAACGAAAAAGAAGGCATATCTCTCGAATCTTAGATTTCTAGAACTGCGTGAATTGCTTATTCCATATCTCGGATGGGATATTACCCAACCACAATACTCGTTTTTGTTTCCCCCTCTGGTCATGCTTCTATTCGATTCTTAAAATTGTTCCAATACAAAGTGGCAAATTTATCGAACTTTTTTTTGTTCCATAGAGGTTTCTCCATTGAACGCCAGCGTATTCGTCCAATGCTTCATGATCAACCATCGAAGTTATTTTGGTTCAACATTAATGAATATATGAACAGTTTGCTAGAAAGATCTGTGTTTCATCGATTAAGGTGAGAAAACCGTACTCGTGAGCTTCAGTGTAACATATTTTGTTCTGATCATTACCTCAAGATCTTGTGCGTCGTACGATCTTATAATAAAAATTCCTTCTTGCCTTATTAATGGGGAGGGAGAATAATAACAGAGGAAACAGAGAAGAGGGAACCGTGAAAAAACATGAGAGAGGCAAAATACCATAAGGTTCAGTTCGGAATGAAATCAATGATCTATCATATATGACCCTTCATGTTATGTAAACTCTTTTAACACTCAAATTTACATAAAAACCAAGGGGGATTCTAAGGCAGCAAAAGTAAACAAAACATGAAGTAGAAAGGGATTAGTCACTTGACTAATTTACAGAGTCCCGCAAACATGAAAACGTGAATCCTTTGGAAAATCAAGAAGCGCTGGAAGCTTCCTCTTCGGCAACCAAAAACAGCAAAGAAAGGGGGTCTGTGGAGAGTGTTGATAGCTTCTTATTGACTTCAAACGGAGATAGTACCTTCTGGGAGATGACCAGAGGAGAAGAAGTGGAAGGCGGAACATTGACGAAGCTTATGGGCTGGTTCTGAATATGAAGATCAGTAACGGTTTCTTGTTTTGGGGGCGGCAAGGGAAGCACGGCGGGTGCCACCGACGGCGGAGGGCGAGGGTACAAGAGGTCGGTGGGGAAGAAGTTGTATTGTTGAAGGCCAGCCATGAAGAAGAAGAAGGCTGGCTTGCGGAAACAGAGAGGAAGACAGGGAAGTCAGAAGAGAAGATCTAAGTTTGTGGGTAGTTAGTTATGATGCATTGTGGGGTTTGTAATTTATAGGGAAAAAGAGGGAGAATAGCAAAGAGACGAAAAGAGGCGTTTTGTTTGAGAATCAAGGGAGGTTTTTACTCGATATTTCCGGTGTACGTTTGTTAGTTTTCTAATTTTCACCGATTCTATTGGCTTCCTTGGGTTTGAGTCCCCATATTTTATATGTTGAGATCCATGATTCTAGTTCAGATTTTGAGTTAAGTATTTACTCTTAAATAAAAGGAAAGGGACTCGTATAAAATCTAAATTTTTTAATAAAAGGTGAAAAAAAGAGTTTAATATAAAGGCTATTTTTCATTTGACTGGAAAAACCTTTATACTTTATGGTTATTTTTATGAATATAAAAGCAAACAACTATATGTGGTGATTTCAATTAAAGGAAGATAAAATAACTATGTCCTTATTTGTTCTTTCTTTTTTTCAATGAAAGGGTGTTAAAAAAAGGAGAATTCCAAGTGATGAAAGAAAAGAGAATTCCGAGTGACTGTCTTTCATTTTCTGCTTAAATAATTTTGGTAATCCCAATTGTTTGCTTATATAATAGTTGACCTATTTCTTATACTGATAAGGGATAGCCCAATAACGAAATGGAGACAACGGATGAGGGCATGTGGCATGCTTCTTCACCACGTCTAACAGATTGACTAATTTAATTAAACAGAGAAGAGGGAGAATAATAACAGAGGAAACAGAGAAGAGGGTACTTGGAAGAAAGCATGAGAAATGGACAATACCATAAGGTTCAGTTGGCTTTAAAATCAGTGACCTCTCATGTCATGTAAATCTACAACGCTCAAATATACATAAACCTCAATCTGCATGAAAAGATGAAGGAAGGGGGGTTCTAAGGCAAGAAAAGTAACAAAAACACAATGGGAAGATAAAGGGATGAGTCCCCTGAATAATTTACAGAGTGCTGGAAACATGAAAGGGTCAATCCTTTGGAAATCAAAAGGTGTCAGAACTGTTGGAAATCGTGCCCTAGGGGCCAATCATTGTCTTATGAACATTATTGATTTATGAATTTATTAATTGAGTTATCATATTATTTGCATGTTTACTATGATGACCATCCTTGGATAATTCATGATATTATCCTAAATGTCCCTGGTCGATCATCTATGTGGGAGCACAGATGAAATAAGACCAGTATGACTTTGAAGATGTATAGAGATATAAATCAAAGTCATAAGCACATGTAAGAGTACAGGGTGTTGGACCGACCCGCTATGAGAGAACTGCATGGGTAACGTCATAAGCTTCTCTCATATACAAACCATGTCAATATGCCCTTTGACCTGAGATCATCATGGATTCCTACATGACAAAACGCTCAGCTTTGACCTAGTCAAAAGTCACTTTTGACCGAGTGATCATAAAGACTATGTTCGGGCTTAGTGGTTTTTCATGCGGAGGAATGTGAATGGTCAAGATGGAATTTGTCCCTCACATTCGTGGAGAGATATTACTGGGCCCCTCGATGAGTGAGTCTGAGAAATGTATGGCCATACTGTAATGGAAAGGTAGTTCCATTTCTATAGTCAGACTACTCAGGGATCGAGAAAGTAACGGTCGGGAATAGGAGGATGACATTATCCATGCCTCATCCATGACCAAAATATCGCGTGACAGAAGGGACATGATATGGTTGTATAAAAGGTTACATCGTTTATCGATCCTCATATGATTTGGGTAGTTGTTATGTCTTGCTAGAGACCGCTTGCGACTTGTGGGCTAGTATAGCAAATGGCCCACTGCCAACTTCATATGGGCCTACAGGGTCGCACACAAAATAGCCCAACACGAGCTATGATGTCCAGATTCATTGAATCTAAGACATGTCCAGATTCAATGAAAGATCCAGGTGAATGTATATATATTTATTTATATTTATATTTGTATATATATAAATTCGTATATATATATATATTATATATATGAGATATATGAGATTTAATTTATAAGGATAAATTAAATCCCTATCACGTTTGAATTCGAAATTCAAATTGATAGGATATCTCATATAAGAGATATTTATAAGATTTAATTTATAAGGATAAATTAAATCTCTATCACGTTTGAAATTCGAAATTCAAATTGATAGGATATCTCATATAAGAGATATTTATAAGATTTAATTTATAAGGATAAATTAAATCTCTATCACGTTTGAAATTCGAAATTTAAATTGATAGGATATCTCAAATTTGATTTATGGGAATAAATCAAATATAACTCAGTCTCATCTTTATTTAAAGTTAAATAAATAAGTAATTAAATCTGTGGGACGGATTTAATATTATTTTATTTAATTAGTTTCTTATAAAATTATACAATATATGATATTGTATCAATTCGGAATTAATATAAGATTAACTCCAAAATCCAATTAGGTCAAAGGAAAAAAACGCATAGCATCCTCTATATCTGATTGGAGGAGCTACGTTTGAAAATAACACAGAACACAAAAGGCCGAACGGAATTTGCAAAAGGTTTGCAGACAAGAAACTGCCGAAATAGAGACGGAGACTTGTGAAAGCCTTGGAGGGACAGGAGACGCTAGCACGTCGTTCGTGGTTGGAACGCTGTTCGTGTGGATACCAGTAGAGGAAGCCGACCTGAGGCGTCGACTTCTTGTGATCGGAAAGAGACCACCGTCCGCGGAGAGAATCTGTGAAGGTCGCTGAGGAACACTCCGTCGATTTCTTGCGATCAGAAAGAGATCACCACCCACGTAGAGAAGCTGTGAAATTCGCTGAGCAACACTAAGGGTAAGGATTCTTTCCACTTGACTTAAACACATACGGCAGATCCTGGCAAGGAATGGAAAATTTTTAAAGTTTATTTCCGCTGCGTGTCTTCCAATTCCTTTCAGTGGTATCAGAGCCATGCCGTTTTGTGTTTAAGTTAGGCTTGATTTGTGATTTATATGATATATGTTAGTAGTAGCCGATCATATAATAAGCGTTGTATGTGTGACATATATGGAATCCTTGTTGTGTATGACATAAAAGGAATCTAAAAGGAAATTGAAATCGGTGGTGATGCTTTTTGATTTGATCAATCTGCATAGATGGGGTCTAAGAAAAACGAATTCAGATTCGTGATTATTTATGAAACAAAAAACAAAAAAAATTTCTTCCGGGGCGCTGCCCCAGAGACCCCGCCCGCTAACCGGCTAGCGGGACAGCCGCCCGCTAACCGGCTAGCGGGACCGCCGTAGCTACCTGTTCGTAGCGCAACATAACCGTAACATATGTTACTTTGTAAATGTTTTTTGCCCTTCGATTAGATCTGAATATTGATTCTTGAATGTTTGGGTATGGTGAACAATATGGCTCTAGATTGCAAGTGTTGTAATTTTAAAAATACGGCCTGCGTGTCGTGCCTTCCTCTATATACTCTCAATGTACCTTCTCCTCTCATCTCACTCCCCTCGAATGTTAAAAGAGGTTTCTATATGTAATTTCTCTTTTCTTACTAGAGAGCTCCTCTCATTGGCTTGAGGGGACTTAGGATAGGTGAGCCATATTGTATCACGTTTGAATTATGCATCTTATGATTAGATCAGCACATGCATATTACTTGTATGAGATACGAACTGAGAAACATGCGTTTTATAAACCAGATAGTTAAATTAGGCCCTCTAAAAGAAATCTTAAGTCATAATGCCGTCAATTTATGAACACTTGTCAAAACCTCGATCGCTCAATTGTTGACTCCACCAAAGTGGGTGCTTTTGAGTTATCTTGGGGAGATAAGCAAAGAGTAATGGTGCTACTCTCATAGGTTCATTATTGTTTGACTTAATTGAGATTAACAAAACGGTTTTGGATCTCAAGGCATTAGATGGGATTAGAACATGCCAGATCATATGATGATAGGATCCCATGAATATCTAAGAGTTACATTTGATGTAATTGGTAAAGGTGTTACCTACCTAAATAACTTAATTTAAGTGTCCTGCCAAAGCGGACTTAAGTTTGAGCCAAATATGGATCTTAGCCCACTAACTATTGCATTGAGGGTTGTTTATTTAGTGGGAGATTACTAATTACATTGCATATTTTAATTGTAGAATCATGACGACTAGTAATACTGCTACATTATCGCTGCGATCTGTCCTTGAGAAGGACAAACTTAATGGGACAAACTTTCTTGACTGGTTTAGGAACTTGAGAATTGTTCTCAAGCAGGAAAGAAAGGCGCATGTCCTAGATCAACCCATTCCTGAGGAGCCAGCCGCCAATGCTCCCAGAGCTCAGAGAGATGCTTATATGAAGCATAAGGAAGACTCTGTGGATGTGGGATGCTTGATGCTAGCCACCATGGTTCCGGAGCTCCAAAGAGATCTGGAACACATGGAGGCTTATGAGATGATTGTGCATCTCAAGGAAATGTTCCAGCAACAGGCAAGGCAAGAGAGGTATGAGACCACTAAGGCCTTACATTCCTGCAAGATGGCTGAAGGTGCATCAGTCAGTGCTCATGTCTTAAAGATGAAAGGGTACATTGATCACCTTGAACGGCTTGGATTTCCCATGAGCCAGGAGTTAGCTACAGATTTGATCTTAAACTCACTCCCGGAAAGTTATGACCAGTTTGTTATGAACTACAACATGAACAACATGGAGAAATCTATTTCTGAACTGCATGGGATGCTTAAAACTGCTGAGCCGAGTCTTAAGAAGAAACCCAGTAGTGTTTTGATGGTTCAAAAGGGAAAGGGTACGAAAAAGAAAGGCAAAGGCAAGGGGAAGGGTCATGGCTCATCAGGTAAGACCAAAGAGTCAGGCAAGCCCGAAACCAAGCCTGCACCAAAGAAGGCAAAGCCTCCGAAGGAAGGAGTCTGCTTCTTCTGCAATGAACCGGGTCATTGGAAGAGGAATTGCAAACTCTACCTCGAAGATCTGAAAAAGAACAAGAAGGATAGCGGGGCTATCGCTTCAGGTATTTATGTTATAGACATTCATCTTTCTACTTCCACCTCATGGGTATTAGATACTGCATGTGGTTCTCACATTTGTACGAATGTGCAGGGACTAAAGGACAGTAGGAAGCTGAAAAGGGGTGAAGTTGACCTACGAGTTGGAAACAGAGCAAGGGTTGCTGCGTTAGCTGTAGGCACTTATGAATTAGTTCTGCCCACTGGGCTTTTGTTAGTTTTGAACAATTGCTATTATGTTCCTGCTTTAAGTAGTAACATTGTTTCACTTTCTTATTTGGATAAGGAAGGTTTCACTTCCATTGCTGGGAATAGTAGATGTTCTATTTATCGTAATGATGTTTTATATGCTCATGGTGATTTGCATGTTGATCATTACATATTAAATTTGGAACAACCCAATCATGGAAATATCTATAACGTAACCGCCAAAAGGGTCAAACCAAACGATTTGAATCCCACATACCTCTGGCACTGTCGTCTGGGCCACATAAATGAGAAACGCATTTCTAAACTCCATCAAGATGGATTTCTAAACTCATTTGATTTTGAATCATATGACACTTGCGAGTCTTGCTTGTTAGGAAAGATGACAAAGTCACCTTTCACTGGGCACAGTGAGAGGGCCACTGATTTATTGGGCTTCATACATACAGATGTGTGCGGACCGATGAACACAAATGCCAGAGGAGGTTATTCGTACTTTATAACATTCATAGATGATTTCAGCAGATATGGGTACATCTATCTAATGAAACATAAATCTGAATCTTTTGAAAAGTTCAAGATATTTCAAAATGAAGTACAAAATCAGCTTGGCAAAACAATTAAAGCCCTTCGATCTGATCGGGGTGGTGAATATTTGAGCCAAGAGTTCATAGATCATCTTAGGAATTGTGGGACACTCTCACAATTGACTCCTCCAGGGACACCACAATGGAATGGCGTTTCTGAACGGAGAAATCGAACACTATTAGATATGGTCCGATCCATGATGAGTCGAACAGATCTTCCGCCCTCCTTTTGGGGCTATGCCCTAGAGACAGCTGCGTTCACACTCAATCGTGTTCCATCTAAGGCAATCGAAAAGACTCCGTATGAGATATGGACTGGGAGGACGCCTAGTTTGTCTTTCCTCAAGATTTGGGGATGCGAGGTCTATGTTAAGCAACAAGCCTCAGACAAATTAGCGCCCAAATCCTCAAAATGCCTTTTTGTGGGATATCCTAAGGAAACCAAGGGATATTACGTCTACAACCCTGCTGATAACAAAGTGTTTGTTGTCAGAAATGGTATCTTTCTTGAACGAGAATTTATCTCTAAAAGAACCAGTGGGAGTAAGGTACAACTCGAAGAAGTTCGAGAGCTACAAGACACCACAGAACTGCAGATGGAAAATAGAGAAGACTCACAACAAGTTGTTGAGACTCCTCAAGTCACGCAAGGTCCACGAAAGTCTAATAGGACACGACTTCAGCCTCAGAGATATGGATTTCTGATTTCTGATAGTCGTGATGTGTTGCTCATTGAGCATAATGAGCCGACTACCTATCGAGAAGCTATAGTGGGACCAAACTCCGAAAAATGGCTTAGTGCCATGAAGTCTGAGATGCAATCCATGTACGACAATAAGGTTTGGACCTTAGTCGACCCGCCTGAAGGTGTAAAAACCGTCGGGTGCAAGTGGGTTTTCAAAGAGAAAACTGACATGGATGGCAATGTAAATGTCTTCAAGGCACGACTGGTTGCAAAAGGTTTTACTCAAACTCATGGTGTGGACTATGATGAGACCTTTTCCCCAGTAGCAATGGCCAAATCAATCAGAATCCTCTTTGCTATTGCAGCATATTATGACTATGAAATATGGCAGATGGACGTCAAGACAGCCTTCCTTAATGGAAAGCTCCTTGAGGATGTGTACATGACACAACCTGAAGGGTTTGTGCGTTCCGAGGACTCTGGTAAAGTGTGCAAGCTTCAAAAGTCCATTTATGGACTAAAGCAAGCCTCTCGGAGTTGGAATCATCGTTTTGATGAAGTAATCAAAGAGTTTGGATTTCTTCAAAACATTGATGAACCTTGTGTGTACAAGAAGGTTAGTGGGAGCACAGTTGTGTTTTTGGTACTCTATGTCGATGACATCCTACTTATTGGGAATGATATTCCTACCTTGCAGATTGTCAAGTCTTGGTTAGGAAAGTCTTTCTCGATGAAAGACTTGGGTGAAGCCACCTACATCCTAGGAATCAGGATCTATAGAGATAGATCTAAAAGACTTCTAGGACTCAGTCAAAGTACATACATAGACAAAATACTGCATAGGTTCAGTATGCACGAATCAAAGAGGGGTTTCATACCCATGTCTCATGGTACTCACCTCAGCAAAGATCTGTGTCCTAGTACATCTGATCAGCGAGGTCGCATGAGTAAGGTTCCATATGCCTCGGCCATAGGATCTATCATGTACGCCATGTTATGTACTCGACCGGATGTCTCGTTTGCCTTAAGTATGACTAGCAGATACCAACAGGACCCTGGTGAGGGCCATTGGACTGCTGTCAAGAATATCCTTAAGTACTTAAGAAGGACTAAGGACTTATTCTTGGTCTATGGTGGATTGGATGATGAGCTCTGTGTAACTGGTTACACAGATGCGAGTTTCCAAACTGACCAGGACGACCAAAAATCGCAGTCTGGATACATATTCCTCCTCAATAATGGAGCAGTAAGCTGGAAGAGCTCTAAGCAGGGCACTGTAGCAGATTCTGCAACGGAAGCTGAGTATATAGCAGCATCTGATGCAGCTAAGGAAGCCGTTTGGATCAGGAAGTTCATCACAGAACTAGGGGTGATACCTACCATCTCAGATCCAATAACTTTGCTCTGTGACAATAGCGGTGCTATTGCACAGGCCAAAGAGCCTAGGTCACATCAAAGGACCAAGCATATACTCAGGCGATTTCATCTCATCAGAGAAATCAACGATAGAGGTGATATAAAAATATGCAAAGTAGCAGGAGAAGATAATGTTGCTGATCCTCTAACAAAGCCGCTTGTGCAGGCAAAGCATGAGCGTCATGTTAGGTCAATGGGAATTAGTCAAATTAATGATTGTACCTAGTGCAAGTGGGAGGTTGTTGGAAATCGTGCCCTAGGGGCCAATCATTGTCTTATGAACATTATTGATTTATGAATTTATTAATTGAGTTATCATATTATTTGCATGTTTACTATGATGACCATCCTTGGATAATTCATGATATTATCCTAAATGTCCCTGGTCGATCATCTATGTGGGAGCACAGATGAAATAAGACCAGTATGACTTTGAAGATGTATAGAGATATAAATCAAAGTCATAAGCACATGTAAGAGTACAGGGTGTTGGACCGACCCGCTATGAGAGAACTGCATGGGTAACGTCATAAGCTTCTCTCATATACAAACCATGTCAATATGCCCTTTGACCTGAGATCATCATGGATTCCTACATGACAAAACGCTCAGCTTTGACCTAGTCAAAAGTCACTTTTGACCGAGTGATCATAAAGACTATGTTCGGGCTTAGTGGTTTTTCATGCGGAGGAATGTGAATGGTCAAGATGGAATTTGTCCCTCACATTCGTGGAGAGATATTACTGGGCCCCTCGATGAGTGAGTCTGAGAAATGTATGGCCATACTGTAATGGAAAGGTAGTTCCATTTCTATAGTCAGACTACTCAGGGATCGAGAAAGTAACGGTCGGGAATAGGAGGATGACATTATCCATGCCTCATCCATGACCAAAATATCGCGTGACAGAAGGGACATGATATGGTTGTATAAAAGGTTACATCGTTTATCGATCCTCATATGATTTGGGTAGTTGTTATGTCTTGCTAGAGACCGCTTGCGACTTGTGGGCTAGTATAGCAAATGGCCCACTGCCAACTTCATATGGGCCTACAGGGTCGCACACAAAATAGCCCAACACGAGCTATGATGTCCAGATTCATTGAATCTAAGACATGTCCAGATTCAATGAAAGATCCAGGTGAATGTATATATATTTATTTATATTTATATTTGTATATATATAAATTCGTATATATATATATATTATATATATGAGATATATGAGATTTAATTTATAAGGATAAATTAAATCCCTATCACGTTTGAATTCGAAATTCAAATTGATAGGATATCTCATATAAGAGATATTTATAAGATTTAATTTATAAGGATAAATTAAATCTCTATCACGTTTGAAATTCGAAATTCAAATTGATAGGATATCTCATATAAGAGATATTTATAAGATTTAATTTATAAGGATAAATTAAATCTCTATCACGTTTGAAATTCGAAATTTAAATTGATAGGATATCTCAAATTTGATTTATGGGAATAAATCAAATATAACTCAGTCTCATCTTTATTTAAAGTTAAATAAATAAGTAATTAAATCTGTGGGACGGATTTAATATTATTTTATTTAATTAGTTTCTTATAAAATTATACAATATATGATATTGTATCAATTCGGAATTAATATAAGATTAACTCCAAAATCCAATTAGGTCAAAGGAAAAAAACGCATAGCATCCTCTATATCTGATTGGAGGAGCTACGTTTGAAAATAACACAGAACACAAAAGGCCGAACGGAATTTGCAAAAGGTTTGCAGACAAGAAACTGCCGAAATAGAGACGGAGACTTGTGAAAGCCTTGGAGGGACAGGAGACGCTAGCACGTCGTTCGTGGTTGGAACGCTGTTCGTGTGGATACCAGTAGAGGAAGCCGACCTGAGGCGTCGACTTCTTGTGATCGGAAAGAGACCACCGTCCGCGGAGAGAATCTGTGAAGGTCGCTGAGGAACACTCCGTCGATTTCTTGCGATCAGAAAGAGATCACCACCCACGTAGAGAAGCTGTGAAATTCGCTGAGCAACACTAAGGGTAAGGATTCTTTCCACTTGACTTAAACACATACGGCAGATCCTGGCAAGGAATGGAAAATTTTTAAAGTTTATTTCCGCTGCGTGTCTTCCAATTCCTTTCAAGAACACTCCTCTTCAGCAACCCAAACTAGCAAAGAAAGTGGATGTTTAGAGAGTTGCGATAGTTTCTTATCAACTTCAAACGGAGATAGTGCCTTCTGAGATAGTTGCAACCATGTGCTCTTACTCATTACTCGATGTTTCCTTCCTGAGTGTACGTTTGTTGGTTTTCTAATTTTCACCAGTTCTATTGGCTTCGTTGGATTTGGCTCCTCAAATTTTATATGTTAAGTTCCCTCAATTTAGTTAAAACTTTGAGTTCATAGTTATGATTTTAAGTATTTACAAAATGAATAAAAGAAAAGGGAATGATCTAAAATTTTGAATAAAAGTGAAAAAAGAGAGCATAATATCAAGCTTACTGTTCATTTTACTAACTGGAGAAATCTTTTTATTATATATACGATCATTTTTATGAACATAAAAGTAAGGAATCATGTGTAATATTCAATCGCACATAAAAAAAAAAAGGAAAAGAAAAGACAAAGAAGTCTCCTTTTGACTTGTAAGGTGGGTGACTATCTATGAATTTGCGGAATAGATAATTGGAGTCACATGGGGTAGGCGGGGGAGGTTGCTGGAGCCATAGTTTTGTCTCCTCTCACAATTTTCCTCATTTAATATATACTTTTCCAATTCCCGTTATATGGCGTTGTGTATCATTTTCTGCTTAAACTATTTTGGTAATCCCAGTTGTTTGCTTATATAACCAAGTCTAATCAACCTATATTTCTTTTTTTTTTAAAACAACAACCTATATTTCTAATTCCGATAAGTGATGCTTATAACCTAAATGGCCTCACCAAACGTAGAAAATGAGGGGAAACGTCGTAATAAACATAATGATCTTTAATCTAAATAAATGATATAATTAATATAGAGTTAGTCTAATGGTATAAAATTCTGCTATATTTCTCTAGATATCAAATTCGATTCCTAGAAAAAATATTTATACTAAGAGGGCTAACCTTAAATTTTGAAACTATAATATTTGATAATAAGATCCAGTTAATATTATAAAAAAAATGAGAGAAACAAATGATGTAAGGCTGCATGCTTCCCCTTGTTCATCAAATTGAAAATAGTGATCATAATAAGGAAGACAAAGTTTGTGTCATTTGTATAAGGAAGTTATTTTTTTATACAAAAAAGTTTAAGTAGGTTTAGTATCGATTTTCTATCAAGGTTAGGACATAACCCCAGGGTTCAGAGAGCGCTTATAGGAAAATTATGATATCACTTACCAAATAAGTCTTCACAATGGTAACGGAAATCGAGATCACATCCTTATAAGATACAAGTCATTCCTTACTATCTGTGCAAACTCTCATTGGCTTGTCTAAGGATTTTTTTTTGGCACAAAAAAATTTTGAAAAAAGGTTGGGCTCACCCACGATCTAAGAATATGGCGAAGTCTCTCTTCCTTCTAGACGATACTAATATCGAGTAGAGCGAGTCGTCTATTACCTTTAGGCATAAATCTAAGCACCTAAAAACTAGGATCCTCCTCAAGTATCGTGACTGAAAATACAATAAAATGATAATTCCTAAAGATCGAATACACTTTAAATAGTCATTTTTCTAGAATAGTTATTGAGTCTGATGGTAAGGGTCAAATTAGGGCCTTTTTCGTTTATGGATCTTAAAACCCATTTAACCCATTTCCATTTCTTTTAAGCCCATTGATGCATACGAACTTTTAACAGGCCTAAAATATAACGAGTCTGTAGATTAACAAACCTAAAATAAAACAAATCAAGGAGAAGCAATTTCGCTATTTCACTCTCAATAATGTTTGAGGAAAATGACAGAATTATTATAGCATAATAGTAGAAGAGAGCTCGCGGGACCATTCAGAGGACCACATGCACCAGTAATTAAGCAAGTCCGAGTATATAGTTTCTACCCAAGACAAAACACCTTATTAACGTTTACTTTAAACCCAATTTGGTACGCCCTTGAATTTAAATATTGTGATATTGTTTTGTAGGCAGGAATCGATGTACGGAATTTGTATAAATAAAACATACGTATACCTAGGAAAATAAGGCTTTGCAGAGATAAACCTACAAACGAACTTTCTTTCTCCCTATATATATGTATGATCCAAAGCTAGCGAATCAGAAAGTGTATGAAAAGCATCATTTAATCATCCTTAATCTATAATTAGATTAATGATGGAGTCCCAGACAGTTTCTGATCAGCCTGAGTTTCCTTTGTTCGATTTCTCCGACCCAAAGTTGAAGCCTGGGTCAGACGAATGGGCTTCAACTTGCAAAGCTCTGCGAATCGCCCTTGAAGATCATGGGGCATTCCTCGTACACTACAACAAGGTTGATGACTCCATCTATGCTTCATCACGGCAACTATTTGATCTCTCGACCGAAGCCAAGATGCTAGAAACCAGTGAAAAGCCTGCTCATGGCTACGTTTCCCGAATACCCAGAGCCCCTCTCTTTGAATCTCATGCCGTCGACAATCCTTTGAGCTTACAAGATTGCCAAAAGTTCGCACGCGTCTTGTGGCCATCAGGAAACGACTTTTTCTGGTATGTTTAATTCCATTAACATATACTGTAGAATCGCTCTATATATGATTGCTCATGCTATGTATATATGTGCAGTGAAGCTGTGAATGCGTATGCAAAGGGTTTGGTGGAATTAGACCAAATGATGAAGATGATGGTGTTCGAGAGCTATGGAATTAACACTGAGAAATGTGAAAGTTTCCTGGAATCTAACAAGTATGTGCTGAGATTTTACAAGTACTTGCCAACCCGAAAAGATGAAGGCGAAAACGGAGTGCTTCCTCACCCTGACACAACCTTGTTGACCATATTGCATCAAGACACGGAAGGCTTGGAAGTCCAAAACAAGCATGATCAGTGGGTTAGGCTTGAAGTGTCACCCTCCTTGTTCTGCGTCGTCGCCGGCGATGCATTATCGGTGACCTTCCCTTATATGACACTACTACACAAATACATGTTTCCGACTATGACATACCTTAATTTAACAATTTTACATTTTCATATTAGGTATGGAGCAATGACAGGATATGTCCTCGTTACCACCAAGTGATGATGAAGACGAAGACACATCCCAGGTACAGCGTAGGACTTCTTTCGTATGCTGGTCAAACCATGAGTCCAGCAGAGGAGCTGGTTGATGAACAGCATCCAATACGTTACAAACCATTCAATCACTATCAATATCTGACTGCCATTACCACTAAAGAAGGCCTGAGATCTGATTATCAGCGTCGACTCAGAGAATATTGTGGTGTTTGAGCCACTACTAATTATGTTTGCGAATAAAACGGTCTTGTAATTAATTATTGCCCAGAGAATATATATTGGCTCACGTAGCATATATATTTTCTTTGGACATATATAAGAACGCGGGATCTGAGGTTTGTGTGTTGAATTAATGTTAGTTTTGTGTGTGTCGGTTGCTTCCCTTCTTATTCGGGGCAACTTAAGTTATGCATATATCTTGTATCCTTCTGGCGAATAAATGTACGTTGGGTGTCTTTGATGGTGTTTATTGTACGCAAAATGTTTGAGTATTAAAGCTATCTTTCGACCATTTTGATTATCTTGCTTTGCCTTTCACTAAAGAAGGCCTCAAACCATTTGATCGCGATTCAAAATATATTTACTCATCTTTTTGGTCGATAAGTCATTGCTCATGACATTTAAATGAATTCAATGTCGAAACTTAATGTTTGGACTCAATAAAAAAATAATTAAATGAATTATTTGGCCACTAAATAAAGTCTGATGAACTGGTCGATATAAGAGAATCAAAATATCTATGCTACGCATATTTTATTCAAAAACATAATGAAAACCAGAGGGAAAAAATTCAAAATCGAATCGAGATTAATAGTAATTTACAGTTAAACACTAACGCCGAAACATTGAAGTAATAAGTTCATTTTAATAGCAATTGGACACAGCTTGAATACTGATTTATATATGCCACTTACTGGTTACCTTAGCCGTGATACATTCCCTCCTCCTCCTAATGGAAAAAATAGACACAATTTTTATGTGACTCATGTGTAAAAGTTTTTTTAATCTTAAGAATAACTATGAAAATTAAATTTAAAAATGTACCCAATCTTCTTCAAGTAAAAAAAAAACTTTGATTCATAACCTATATAAGACTGTAAGTTTAAATTCTATTATATCGCCACGGGAACTATCATTAGATGATTTTGCAAGTTTTTCTATGAGTATTCTTTCAACCAAACATTTATCCTAACAAATTGTTAGTTAAAGTAATAAGCTGTCATATCCCATAAAAAAGAAAATACATGTTCAAATACTCTTAACTAAATAAAAAAAGAAAGAAATCATTTTCTCAATACCTTATCGGTTAATTTGAATTATATTAGCAGTTTTTTTAATTAAGATTACATATTCCAATCAATAATCATCAGTAATATAATGTTATGTACGTAAAGATATTGAATTATGTTTCCATCATCTAAAACTAGCTAGCAGCTCATGCATATATCCCAAAAGTGATGATGGAGGGTAGATATGGACGTATATAATATTAATTAGGATTCGAATATTGAGATATGTAGCCATATATATAGGACCCATGGTCTAAGAGGCTAACAAGCCCGACATATATACATTAAAACAAATCAAGTGGTAACAACATAATTGTACCATTTCACTTTTAATAATGTTGAAGGATAATCTCAGAACATAGCATAATAATAGATGAGGCGGCCTCGCGTTGGACCATTCGGAGGACCACACCCATATATATATCATCACTACTTTGTAAGCATTGCATTAATCAATATATAATGTACGTATTTTGTGTGTTAAGAAAATATTCCCTGCGTCATGAATTAATGATTCATAACAAGTAGCCCGCGAAGATAATACGAAAAGTGGTCCACGCATATCACTATTATTAATTTAAAACACTGGGCGAATACATATTCCTTGAAGATATTGTTTTAAAAAATATGTAGGTCAAATCAAATTAAAATATTAAATCATGATTCCGAAAAAATATAAAGACTAGTTTAATTAATTAGAAAGTATTAAAAAATATAAGAATAACAACAAATAGTACTACATAATAAAATAAGACAAAATCATTTAGCATTAATTTGATTTCAGGGTCCCCGCCGCGTATCCCTATCACAACTGAATGGGTCCCCGCCCGACGAACACAAAGTTGCTTCCCGTTATACTATCGTCGACTGCCCCATATATATATATACATATATATATAACAGAGTTAATCGTACCAGTTCTACTATATATCTGGAGTAATAAGAAATCAAAGCAAAGCAAAAACGCATCAATCCATCATCGATCATGGAATCCGACCAAACACGGCGTGATCAACTCGCAGTCGTCGACTTCACCGATGAAAGCATGAAGCCTGGCTCAGAAGCTTGGCTTTCTGCTTGTGGTGTTGTGCGTCGCGCACTCGAAGAAGACGGTTGTTTCATTGCACTGTATGATAAAGTAGCCCCAGGGCTCTGCGATTCTGTTTTGTCTGCATTGGACGAACTATTCGGTCTCCCGTTAGAAACCAAAAAGCAAGTCACCAGCGACAAGCCTCTCCATAGCTACTTTGGAGTCCCATGGCTTCCTCTGTACGAGTCCGTAGCCATCGACAATGTTCTGTCCCACGATGGTTGTCAAAAGTTTGCTCACATAATGTGGCCACAAGGAAATGATCCTTTCTGGTATATATGCATGCACATACCTCATTATTAGTTTCTGAACGTTATGACTTGGTAGCGTTATATAATATATATGTTTTAAATTTTGGAAACAGTGAGATAATGAAGGAGTATGGGAAGTTGACGGTGGAACTGGACCGTTTGGCGAAAAGAATGGTGTTCGATAGCTACGGGGTGGACCAGAATCGGTGCGATTCATTCTTAGAATCAAACGATTATCTGCTTCGATTCCTCAAGTACAGAAAACCGGAGAAGGACGAGAGTGAATTGGGATTGCATGCTCACTCGGACCTCACTCTTCTATCCCTATTGCACCAACTCAATTTCGGGGGCTTGGAAATCAAACCCAAGGGTAAGGACTATTGGATTGAGGTCGAAGCCTCGCGCTCCTCCTTCATCATCATGGCCGGTGACGCATTAAAGGTGAGATAGATGATATAAATAATCCATATCACTTGTCGTACGTATTCTTATATATATCTACGAAAATGCATGCATGCATGCATGCATGGTTCAAATTGATAAATGTTATGTAGGCGTGGAGTAATGGGAGGGTGCACTCGTGTGAGCACCGAGTGGTGATGAAGAAAGCAGATAGAACAAGGTATTCGACGGGATTGTTTTCGTTCAGTGGGAAGACGATGGAGGTGCCGGAGGAGCTGGTGGATGAGCAGAATCCCTTGCGTTATAGACCATTTGATAACTATGATTACCTTCTCTTCTGTGACGCTTCCAAAATCAAAGATCCTGCTGAGGTGCGACTCGCAACTTATTGCGGTTTTTGAAAAGCAAATTAAAGCTCATGTGAATTCATCAGTTTCTCTTTTCAATAAATGGGAGGTGTGTGTGTAATACTGGTAAATGGTAATGGTCTAGCTCGATCCCCTGTTTATTTAAATAATGGAATTCGGGGGGAAAAAGAAGCAAAAACAAAAAGACTCGAGTCAAGCTAGCGTCTGTAGGTGAACCTGCATGTGAATACATGTCTTTATGTACTTAAGAGTTTGCTTCTTATTACTCGTCTTATCTCTGTTTATTTCTCTCTCTATATCACAGATACTAAAAATTAGGGTGAACCGTGTATTAGTTTAGAAAAACAAAAGTTATTTTTTTCTTTTTAAATTTTCATTATTTTTACGAAAATGTTGGCGATAATAATGTTGAACATATAAATGCTTAGTCTTTTATAAGTAAATAAATATTAATCGATATGATGCGCTGTCCTTTAAAATAAACAAACTCTGAATTGCTGTTACGCAGTCGCTTTCAAACCAAAATGCCATGGCCCATGCGCATATAGTTAAAACCATACAACACAACAGCGAGCAAATCATATCAGATTTGGAGGCACAAAAACTTAATTTTGATCTGAACGATACCAAGAAACTTAACGAAGCCATATCATGGGATCCGAAACAGCGTGTGAGCTTGGTGTGGTAGATTTCAGCGATGAGAACATGAGACCTGGTTCCAATGAATGGGTTTTTCCGTGTCGTGCGTCGTGGACTGGAACAGCATGGCCGTTTCATTGTGCTCTTTGACAAAGTGGATTAAGGGCTCTGCAACTCAGTGATATCTGCCATTGAACAACTGTTTCATCTCATCTCCCTTTAGAAACCAAGATGCAAGAGACCAGTCCCAATATTTTACATGGCTATTATTGCCAGTACTCGTTTCTTCCTCTCTATGAATCTCTGCATCAGCTCGATTTCGATGGCTTGGAAGTGAAAGCCAAGGATAAGGAGAATTGGATTAAAATTGAAGCTTCACCCTCCTCTTTGGTCGTCATGGCCGGCGACGCACTCAAGGTCAGAATTATGGATTATAAGTAATGCAAATACAAAATTCAATTATACGCACGTTGGCTACAGCTTATGATAATCATGTGTATATGATATTTGACGATGAGGTATGTAGGTGTGAAGTAATGGGAGGGTTCAGGCGTGCGAGCGAACACAGAGCGATAATGAAGGTAGAGAAGACGAGATACTCATTTTGGGGGGAAGACGGTGGAGGTGCCGGAGGAGCTGGTGGATGAGCAGCATCCCTTACGCTATAAACCTTTTGACCACTGTGAATTTATTCGCTTCTGTCAGACCCGATAATTACTTCTTATTTCGGGCTGTAACTTTTCACAATAATGGAGTCTGTTTGATATTAAAACCATAAGGTCTATGGCAGGCGTCCCAAGTACGTTTGAATCAGCTATTAATTGCAAACAAGTGTGGCTTAAATGAATTTGGGTTATTTCGTTATATGAAATTATACATAGTGCTTAAACATAGGTAAATAAGTTTCGGTGACTTTTGTTTCTTCATATATTTTCAATGGTGTTATGGATTTCAATCAAATAACGTCAGCGACTGTGTTTGCGGGTGAAATATTACGGAGGTCCACCTTGCTAGTATAAGCCATAAAAAAGAAACTTGAACGGGTTAGATTAGAAATAAAATTAAAATCCAAGTGAATTAACCCTTTAATGTAATTACAGGTGAAATTTTATAGTAGCGTTATCTCCTATCGAGTTTATCGGTTCGAATGTTTACCAGATCAATATTCTTCATTCTTTTAGTGACAGAAGATTTGGGGTAAAAATAGAAGTATGTATAAGCTTTAATTTGCATGAGGAAACAAAATAGTAGAATATTATGGAAGTTACTATATAGTATACGTAATGATATAGCGATTGGCATCTGGAAAACTTGATAGATCAATGTCAATATGATTCATGTTTGGCATATTCCAATAAATTAAAAGAGGCGACACGTAATAAAACAAGAATGTAATTTAACCAAAACTAATGAGCAGAAAAAAAAAAAAAAGGAGGCCGTACTCAATCATCTGGGGACCAGAATTAGAGAGATCAATCATTCACATCATTTGATGCAGAGAGAACGACACATGCAGAAAGGTTAGGATTACGATATCATCCTTATAATAAGCCAAGGCTTAAATTAATTGAAATATTTAATATAGATGTATGATTAGGAGTGGTCCTAGAAATTAAGCTCCCCAATAGAGGCACGGGGACCAAATTTGATCTTCTCCATCCTTCATTTTAAAAAATATTGGTGACATAAAATATTCAAGGATGTCAATTCCCCCTAGCGGAAAACCTCACTACTCATACGTATATTCATTCTATTAGTTCTTAATATTATCTGCAATTTATTAGAAACATTTTCTTAATCTCAAATAGGAGCCACTTGAGTTGTATTAATATTATTTCCTTCATTTATGCCCTTGGTTTATCGGTAATATAACTAGTATGATCTTCAGATTTATTTAATGTAATTAATAAGAATAATAGTGAAAAATATTATTCCTTTTATCCTTAATATAGGACATAATTGAGAAATTAATCTTAATCTTAAATATAAGACATCTTTTTTATATTTATCTATTTTTTTAAATTACTCCTATGAATAATCTCTCAATAATAACTAAGTAAAAGAAGGAGGTAAGAAATTAAAAAAAGATGATTAGAGTATTTTAGAAAAAATATACTCTTACAAATAATCTCTCAATAATAACTAAGTAAGAGAGGAAGGTAAAAAATTAAGGAAGATTATTAGATTATTTTAGAAAAAATATACTATATTAACTAATTTACTTAATTTAATCAAATTAGTTAAATATATCTTATATTAAGAACATGAGGAGTACAAAGTTTTTAACACGGGTATAACTCATTTTTTAATATGTTGGAGGTAATTGAAAAAATATGACATACGCATAGGTCTTCGCGGTGATATACGGCTTACATTCTCAAATACTCACCAATATACAAGATATCAGTTTATTAGAATGCCCATGACTCACAGTAAACTGCTTTGAAGCACAAAGAAGTTTACACTAAATAAGCACATGAAAGTTATTACAGCCTAACCATAACTTCCCGTTTCCCAGCGAAACAAATTCCGTCCAGTGCAAATGTAACAGTAAAAGATATGACAATGCCGCATCACCACCTAACACCACAAAAGAGTCATAGGCCTGCAACAACGAACCCACCCTAGGTTGTCACAGTTTTCGGCTTCACCCCAATTTTTCTCCAGGACACACTAGGCATGATTTGCTTAGTGTCAACACGGCCTTGGTACTTAACAGCAAAGTTTAGCAGCGAATCCAGGAGAGAATCTGAAAGATAGTGTGGCTGCAACCCCAGCTCTATCAGTTTAGTGTGCTTGGCATTGTAGTAATGCTCCTCTGCCTCCACTCTTGGGTTTGGCACAGATACAGTTTGCACATTCAGCCCCAGCTTCTCACCTGCTTTTGTAACAAGGGCAGCGAGTTCGTTTACTGAAAACTGTTCCACAAATTGGTTGAAGACCCGGAATTCCCCAGGGTTTGCAGGGTTTGCAATGGCAAGCTCAACGCATTGAACTGTATCTCTTATATCAAGGTAGCCCCTAGTCTGAATCATGTCAAATGCAAAATCTTAGCAACAATGCATATTAATCATCAATTCAACTAATTAAAGAGAACTCGGTGAATAAAGACACGATAGCAAAGTGCATGGCGACATGGCAATGCACTCCAAAAACAGATAGGTATCTTCATCATTCAAGCGCCATCATTATTTGACAAAGAAATCCAACAAGAAGTAAAGGAAGCAAGAGCCAACTCTCTGAAGTCTCAATTAGGCTCCAGTTGCCTGTGTATTTATTTATTTGGCCAGAAATAAGAGCAGTTGCCTATTTAATATGATCTAAACGCGTCCTTAAAACTGTTCCATCATTTAATCAACAGTTAATCTTCTACCTATCTTTTTTCTTTGAACAAAAAACTTGTACTTATCTAAAACATCATCAACGGATAAACAGATAAGTTACCTGGCCTCCTTTACCATATACAGTAAGTGGATGACCAACGGCAGCCTGAACACAGAACCGATTCAGTGCAGTCCCAAAGACTCCATCATAATCAAACCTGTTACACAGCTCTTCATGCATTGCAGTTTCATCTGTCCTTACTCCATATACCACTCCCTGATTCAGATCAGTTGCTCGAATCCCCCAAGCTTTGCAGGTGAAGGCAATATTGTGTGAATCATGAACCTTGCTAAGATGGTAAAATGAACTGGCTTGCTTGGGATAGGGCAAAGTGTCTGTCCTGCCATTATGAGTAATTGTAATATAGCCTTCCTCAATATCAATATTTGGAGTACCATATTCCCCCATGGTTCCAAGTTTAACCAGGTGGCACTGCTCTCTGAACTCTTTTATAGCAAAGAGCACGTTCAGTGTCCCAATTACATTGTTTTGCTGTGTATACACAGCTCTTGACCTATCTATCATAGAGTAAGGAGCAGATCGCTGTTCACCAAAATGAACAGCAGCATCAGGTTCAAAAGACTTGAAGGCTTCAGATAAGAAGTCAAACTCACAAATGTCACCGACGTAGAGCTCAATACTTTTTCCAGTGAGAGATTTCCAACAACGAAGGCGATCATGAATTGAGGAGATTGGAGTTAGGGAATCCAGTCCAAGCTGGTGATCAAACAGGCGTCGAACAAGACTATCAACAATAGCAACCTCGTAACCCTTGTTAGATAGGTGGAGAGCAGTTGCCCAACCGCAGTAACCATCGCCACCAATGACCATAACACGCTGTGATTTGGATGGGACACCGGAGCTCTGAGGGTAGACAGAACTAGATTGAATTGGGGCATCCTTGTTAGTTGAAATTGCAGTGGCTCGTACCACTGTAGTTCTTTTTGACTTCTCTTCTTGCAAGAAAAGCCTTCTAAAAGGAGACCTTGAAGTTTTGAATGGAACAGAGATAGAAAATGCAGCTAACCATTGGTCAAGTGGTTTCAAGTAAGATTTGTTACTAGAGGACGTAGTCAAGGAGCTAGAGCATGATAGTAATTGAGCCATCTCATATGATGTTCCTCTAGGTTCTAACTAATGTGGATATGTACCTGGAAAAAAAAAACAGTTCATCAGGTAAGTAGTGACTTATAAGTTCACTAACCTTTTACCAACAGGCAACTTGATATGAGTGAGATACTCTCGGATTTATAAGTGTGGAGGAGGTTCAAAGCACAGTAGAGCAATTCAACAAACCATGACTAAAATACCAGTGAACGTAACCACTTATAAACTCTAGAAGGTCCAAAGTTGCAAATTTCGACTCTCATCCTCTTAAAATTTTGGACCCCAAAGTGACCAATACACAATAAATAAATTTTAACATACACAACCGTCCTAAAGCATATAAATTCCTCGAGAACAACTTGACTACAATAATTATAGAGAGTTTTGTGCAACATAAGGCCAGCACAGGCACACAGAACGAACACGAGGGTTTATGTATGTGAAGAATGTCAATACGCACAGCAAAACTACTGGAGTATGACATCACTCGAACACCTTCAAAGTTCCATGTTCACGCCTCCGAGAAATTAAAGATACTTTGCTTCCCACTTAAAATGTTCTACAGAATAAGATTAGACTAATGGAGTGCAAGAAGTAATCGAAGTTACCTTGAGCCAGCAGTGACTTTCTTCTGCCTTGGATTTGCCTTCCGATAGATAGAGCCCCTGCTTCAAGTTCCGACACTTCAGGAATGAAAGAGGAATATTCGTTTCTGCTCCCTCCCTCGTTTCCAAGCAACTGGGCTTGTGAACTACAAAATGCGAGCCCAAAGTGAAGCCCATCAAAACATAAGCAAGGCCTAGCAAATACAATTTTACAACCTACAGAGGCTATAATTTTAGAGTTTAAAATAAGATTATAGAACTAACGGAGATTGATATGAGTAAAAAATAATTTAATATCGTTTAAATAAGATCTCGGTTTTGAGCCTTAGCGTATGCAGAAAATTCCCGTTAGGAGACTCACCCACTATAGCCAAATACGCTACGTAGGTCGGATCCAGATGTAGTCGGGCTAAAATTATGGTGAATCGAGTGGGTAACAAAAAAAACAGAGAGATTATGGATACTCTGACAAAAAAGAGATTAGATTCTATGAAGATATTATATGTGTGTCCTCCATATTTAGAGTATAATTTTTATTGAGTGTTTGGGATATAAACCCCTTATATTTTATCTAAGTTCCAACGAATCATTGGAATTAGATTTTTCTTTTAAAGTTGTGTTTTTAAAATTTTTAATTTTATTTAATGATGACGGGGAATTATTAACTCCATACTATATTTAAAATTATGAGCACACATTTTTTAGAAGGAAAAAATACTCGGTTTCAGATTGGCAAAGAATATAATTTTTCTTTTCAACACTGGCAGACGACAAAATTGGTCCAATCATATGTATAGACTATAGTTATTTATGACTCATTCGTGGACACATGTTAATAAAAACATAGCGCAAATGGTTTTGTTTGGCTAGAGCTCGAGAAATTAGGTCTTTGGAAAGATTTATCCTTTTTGGAGTTAACAATATCTGATTCGAAAGTAACGAATATTAAATGTTATCGGTTCTGATTCTTAATATAAAATTTATTTAATTAATTTAAATATATTAAAAAATTAATTAAATTAATTATTTATAATAATTGTGTTAAATTTTTTAAAATAATCTATTTAATATCATGTGTATTTAAACAATCTTTGATATTTGACCAAAAAATAAAAGTATCTCTAATAAAAATCTGTTAATACTTATAATTATTTAAAAAAAATAAAATTTTAAGAGGTAAAAAGGATAAAAATCCTACATTTAAAATTAAAGTAAATTTTCTATACAAAAGAGGGAGGAGTATATTAAAAAACTGAGAACGGTGGAGAACATCTCATTTACTGATGATACGATGTTTCTGGAATCAAAATACAGGCAGTTGAGCACTTACATACAATAATAACACAAACTTAACAAGGAACAAGTAGGAACATATATAGTTACTCGTCACACCCAAAACACTGGGACTTTAATCCCCGAGGTCACACACCACAGAAGTCCTTAATATTAGCACTGTAATTGAACTTGAGTAACTCAAGATGATCAAAAGGCCTGTACTTGGCTGGGTGTTGTTCATCAATCAGCGACGCAGCCACGTGCACAGTCCCTCTGATGAAGGTAAACAGAGCCAACGAGTACCTTGTTTCGTTCCCATTCATCACTATCTTGTGCCTCGGAGCTTGTATTCTGTCGTTGGTCCAAACCTGCAAACATATACACTCATACATATAAATTTCATATGTTTACACCAAATTAATTAACATTCAACTACCAATATTAGTCACCGTGATGGCATCGCCGGCGACGACCACGAAGGAAGTGGGAGAAGAGAAGTCAACTTTGATCCATTGACCATCCCTGGTTTCCACCTCCAGAGCATTGACGTGATTCTGGTGAAGAATGGTGGTGAAACTCTTGTCAGTGTGAGTGATGAAGGCTTGTTTGGGGTGGCCCTCTTCCGTGCCTCTGTGTTCTAACAGTCGAAGAAGATAGCTCGCTTGCTTTAGGTATGGCTCATAGCACATGGGCATGTTATAACTTTCAAATATCATCCTTGCCACCATCCGGTCCAGTTCTTCCGCCACTTTCGCATACTCAAGCACATAATTGCTACACACAAGTCCAACGTTCGATCATCATCGTATGTACGAAATTAAATAATGAAACATGATAATAAGGCTGTACGAGGTACCAGAATTGGTCATTTCCGTGAGCCCACAATCGGTCCGCAAAACTTTTGATGGCTTCAGGAGATGTGCCGTGATCGATACCGAAGCTTTCGTGGAGAGGGATCTTAGGATTCTGTCCAACGTAACCTTTCAAGGGGATACCCTCATACTTGTTTCTGAGTTTGGTTTCATCGGGGAGATCGAACAGCTCCTTCATGGAACCGAACAATCCATTTCGAAGCTCATGAGAAGCGAATTTGTCGAACACGGCCACAAAGTAGCCGTACTGTTCGAGGGCCTGTCGAACACTTTCGCGGGTTGATATCCATGAAGCGGTGCCTGGCTTCAAGTCTTGCTTTGCGAAATCTATGACAGGAAGATTCATGTCTAATGCTTTAGCTAGCTGTAATCTTTCTCTCCGTTTTCTTGTTATGAAAAAATCTCAGGGGAATGCAAGTATATATAGAATGAGTGGAGTGCCGTGTGTAATGCCTACACGACGTGACTATGCAGGTCTGTGACTTGATTTCTTTAATTTGTCTTAACCGAAGGCAGTTAAGATGAATGATAGGGATTAATCATACCCATAAGTAATACTTTAAAAAACACTATATTTTATGATAATGGCATGTTTTAGTTAAAGTATTAATTTTTCCTACTAACTATTGGACTATTAGCCGTCTTGATTTTCCCGCTCCATACGGCATACGTGATCGGTCCTTTTCGTTCCAAATCGTATGTTCGTATCAGATTTTTTCACAATTTTAATTAAAACTTTCACCAAATTATTCGATTAAAGAATTTTAATACGATGACAATGTTTCTTAATTTCTTTCTTATGGGCGATTGCAAGATACTATTCACGTCCTATAATAATTGATGGTAGAAATAAAGAATTCCTGAGATAAAAAAAAGAATTTCTGTTCTTTTTGATTTGTCAGGATACAGACTATTAGTTTGATAAAAGGACGACATCTACAAAAGAATATTGATTTTTCAGGTACAATCACGGCTATAAATTAATGGATAACAAATTGTATTTCGAAAAGGAACAAATTGTTTCAATTTCTGGTCCCAGATCTAATTGTATTATTTTTCATACCCCAGTATTTTGGTCCCCCTACTGCTTGCTGCCTTAATCCTAAAATCATGATCATAGGACCACTCTTGCTTTCCTTTTATAATTCTTGAATAAAAACCTTAATTTATTAATTGTTTCATTCAACGTGAGATCCATGCAAGGTGAGTTACCTAGGGAAGTGGATCAGACCCCCAAAAACAAAAGCTTTTGGTTGAGGTGGGCTTTTGAAGTCCATTTAATTTGGAAAAAGGGAACAAATGGGCTGGCAATAATGATGGCGGAAGAAACTAGAAAGAATGAAGATTTTTTTTTTGGTCCAATTGAAAGAATGAAGATTGAAGAGGGAGAAACTTGGTGAAGGATTTGTATAAAAAAAAAACCTCGGTGAAGGATAAGGGGAAAGTAGAGGAAAAGAAGGAGGAAGGAGTTTCACGGAAAATGGGGAAGGAGGTTCCCATGTCTTTTTCTCCCCAGTTTTGAAGAGAAAATTAGTTTTCCAAACCTGCCCCTCACCCTACCAGATTTACATTACTGCATATTCACGTTAAATATAAAATAAAGGTGAGGAAGTAAACCATACAAAAAATATGATATATATATTCGTCATAAAATATATTTAATTATTTACCTATTATTCATTTTTTCTATATTATTTGGAGTAATAAAAATAAATTATACTGCTCCTCATTACTTGTGAATAGTTTGATTTAATATAACTTTTAGAAAAAATGATATTTAGAGACCACCATAACAATTTAATTATATTTACAACCCACCAATTCTTAGAATTGCAGACAGGCGCTAACGTTTTTTAAAATAAATTTTAGAAGCTCAATTGCAAATCATTCGTAAATTGCAGAAGTTTTGAGAGTTGCAAAAAATCAACAAGATTAATATAAGGATAAAACTTAAATCCATTTACTTACATTTATTAGATCCAATTCTCTAACATATTTTTTAGTATATGAACTTTTCTTAATAATAACAATTTATATTGATAGTTTTTTATAGTACAGAAAAAAACTAAGCGTAAGAAAGGTATTTAATCTTTAATAATTATTACAGATTTCATTAAAAAATTATTGGTTCCTTATAATTAGATTAAGGTATTATTATCATTATGAAGCACGTCACTTTTCTCCCCCCCTCTAATTTCTCTTGCTATCCAAGCATAAGGGTAGAAAATTATTTCTCCTCACTTTTTTTCTCCCCTGTTTTCTCTCCTCTCATGTTTTCTACCGAACCAAACACAGCGTTAAGTATCTGATGTATTTCCACCACATGGTGCAAAATTCTCGTTTTAAATGGCGGATGCATGAAGACTGGGTAATGAAGATCTCTGAGGCTCGCAACATGCAGGCCACTCTAACAATATATTTCCAGGTATATAATATACTTGTTATGACAAATCTCAACCATTTCCCCGGTATTTAAAAACTGCAAGGGAATTTATTACAAAACATCCAACCCCATTCACAAGGGAAAATAAATGAAAAAAAGAAAGAAAGAAAGAAAGAATCTGCTATGTGCTAAACTCCTACTCTCCTGAATCATGACTCACTTCCACATTATGTAAGGGTTCCTAACAGGCATATTGAATGGTCTTGGTTCTCTTGAACTTTGGGGCAAGCTGAAGCTGCCCAACCATCCTGCACGATTGTGACCAACTAGATTTTCCTTGTTCATCACCTGCCCATTTAGAGGAAATCAACGAATGAGACTTTTGGAAGCATATATATATATATATATCATTACTTGATACAAGAAGTTTTAATCTATATCCAGCTCATATAACATGGACGCTGAATTCTTTAATCTTTAGGAACAACTATTTCATTTATGATGCCTCTCTTGTAATATGGCCAACTAGGAGGGTCAACAGTTTAAATTCACCTACTTGGTGTTTCTCATCTGATAGATTTCCCTTATCCTATCCATTTTCTTGTATTTACATGCCTGACAAGCATTATGCTGTTAAATTTTCCTCCTCTATTACCACCCATCAAAGAAGGGGAAAAAAACTACTTCACAAGACAATCCATATCCCAGACTTTCAAAACAAAACTATATACCAGCCTTATATCTCGTGAATAAAATTAAAAATATTGGGAGCATATAATACTACCTCAAACTTGCTTAGGTTGAGTGCATTTTCCATAGAAAGCTATCCTGCAAATTGGCCAGTTTCAGTTTTTGATGGTTGGCATGACAGTTTCAAAAGCTTCCACGAGCAACCCCACTTTTCTTTTCCTAGCTGGGGTTAATTGGGCCACAGCCTGTCTAAGTGCATAATCAAGCATCCACTCTTCTGAACCTTTTCTTTCTCCCATGTCCTGGCGCCTTAAATTTACCTTTTCTGCTTCTGGATCAGGCTCGACCGGCAAATATCGAGGTCCTTGAGGATTGAATTTTCTGACTTTTTCTAATGCCTTTATAAATCTTCTGAGCATGATCACTTTTTTAAGATTGCTCCAACTCCTAGATAATGGTTTGTTTCCTTCCTTCAACGCTGGTTCTTCATCTTGTTCTTGGGTCACTCCATTATCGGATGTCACCATATCTTCTTTTTGGTACAAGTCTTCACTGTTGACTCCTTCAACTCTATGGGACTGTTTGGAGTTGTCTGAAATATTGCTGTCAGTGACTGACTGACCATCATGTGAATGTTCCTCTGCATCTGGAAGGATTGCATCAATGGCTTCTTCTACAATCTTGATGGCTTCAAGCTGGCGAAGTTCAGTCTCAGAGTCAGTAAAAGGATGATCATTGAAGGGTATATCTTGATTTGCCACAGGTATGCTTCCATAAGAGATGGAAGCATCCGTCCCTGTGATTCTATTATTATCATATCCTTGCTCTTTCTCGTCCCCATGCACAAGCGGCTTGAAATCATTTGCTGCCACGCCTGCTGCCACACGCCTATATATCAAGTACCATAGCCCTGTGTGGTTCTGTTTTTCTCGTTGGATTATAGTTCCTTCAGCTGGAGGGAACTGTTCGAGGTTCCCAATTTCAGGCTTAGCCTTCACCATGCTTTCTTTACTGCCTAACACTGGTTCATCTAATTGGTCTGAAGGAGCTGCTGAAGGGGCCAAACTAGATCCAAGTGATCTCGCAAAACTTTTTAGAATTAAGCTTTTTGATGTAGAAAGTGGTTCCTCGCTTGCATGGCTCAGATTCTCATTTTCAAAATCTCTTCCAAGTGACTCTGATTTGCCGCTTGGAATTTCTGTAGTTGAGCCCGATATCATGTCTCCTGAAACTCCGTTAACCATTTCATTAGCTAGACCCTCCTCAAGGGATGTGCTTATATTGCCAACTATCATGACTAAGGACAATGGTGCTGAATCTTTGGTTTTGGTTTCTGCAAGATAAACATTGTCATTAACAATTTTGTTGTTCTCATCCTTATCATGATTGCCAGCTAAACTTTGCTTTCCAACCAAATCTCCATCGATGGCTCTGGATGCGGGGTTGTTCTTAGCCTCTTCAACCAAATTAGAGCCTCGCTGTTCTGCCATTGGGTTGTCACAGGCATCATCAACATGTTCTTCAAAAGTTTTGTGAGAATGGAATGCTTTGCCATGCAATAGTTTGGCTGAAAAGTCATATTCCTTCTTTCTGTCCGTTGTTTCCTCACCAAGATCTGAGGAACCATCAAGGCTTTGAACTGCAGTAGCTTGAGTTTGGCCATTTTCAATGTCTTGAAATGGCAGAACTGTTTCAAATGCTTCTACCAGAAGTGCAACTCGTTGCTTTTGAGCAGGAGCTAGTCTGGAGATAACCTTCTGAAGTGCATGGTCAAGCATCCATTCCTCAACATTTTTTCCCTCCCCTGGCATCAGGCGCCTGAGATGAACTTTTTCGACTTCTAAGTTGGCATCTGAAGGCAAATGTCTGGGTTTTCCAAGGTTGATTTTTCTTACATTGTCTATTGCCTTTACAAATCTTTTCAGAAGTAGTATTTTTTTCAGTCTGCTCCAGCTCTTTGGTGTTTTTGGCTCAGGTTTATTTCCCATCTTCTGAGATGCTTTCTCTTCATCATCATCAAGTTTTGGCCTCGCTTCTTGAGGAGAATCTCTCGATGTTGAGGTGCTCCCATCTCTTTCCTTGCCTTGACTCTTCTCCAGGAGGTCGTCTTCTGAAGCCATGCCTTGGGATTTTAGGTGATTGTCAAAAGAGATATCTTCCATTTCTGGGAGAAGAATTTCATCAAACGCTTTCTGCACAAGCTTAACTACATTCTCATTTTCATCATCAGTATACTGGAAATGAGAGTTGTTTGCTCCATTAGATGAGAGACCATCTTTCCCTTGTGCTTCCTTGTCCTCCTGGTCAGATTGAAGCTTGTCATCTCCTTTTTCTGCATTACTCAATACTGCATGTTTATACATCAAGTGCCACATCTTTATACACTTTTTATCTCCTTCTGGCATTTTGTAAGAAGCATCAGTGGTGGAAGCAGGCTTAGACTCTCTCTGTGGTGATGTAGATTCTTGTGGAGATGTCTCCTGCAGTATTCCATACTCTGAATCAACATTTTTGTCTTTGGTCGATATTTCTTCCTCCAATACATGAATTTTGGAGGCAGAACACATGGCTGCAGGTGTTGAAGTTAACTCCACAACAACATTTTGATCAGATGCTTTTAATTCATCTAATGATTGATCTCTTGCACTTCTGTACTCATTGGCATTTAATTCCCCAGATGATTCAGGATCAATCAGCTCCAGGATTGAGTTTCTTTCTTCCTGTTTATCTCGGGAAGCTTCCACTCCCAGAACCCCATGACCAGCTACTACACTATCATCTATCAAATTGGAATGTTTGTCACAAAGGCCAGGATCTTCAAGCAGCGTTAATTCAGAGTTTATAATATCAGTCTGATCATCCACGAGAACAGACTGAGTGCTTTCATCACATTTGTTGCATACAGCAACTATATTGTTCTTCCTCGCTGTCTCAATCAATTCGGAGTCTGGTCTGTCCTTGTAAGTAACAGTGCAGCTATTTGTTTCCTTAATTGCAAGAAAGGAAGATAAGGCATACCCATTTTCTGCAAGAGAATCGTTGAGATACTGATCAAAAGTTATATGTGGAAATGACGTTTCACCAAGAAACACCTCGGCATTACCTCTGAAATTCATATTTTCTTTATTATCTCCTCCAGATGAGCATCCTCCACTGAAAGTGGAAGCTAGTGCATTGTGAGTCTTAACATGCAAGTCCCTTGCTGGCTTTCTATCACTCTGATGATGAGATTTGCTAGAATGGGCTGTGATATTCGCAGGATTTTCACTGCAGATGCTATGACTTGTCTGATTGCCTTTCTTTATATTACCAGAATGCTTTGATCCTGTAACAGGCCGACTCTCCATTTTTGTGCTCTTGTGTATCTTCAATTGGCGCCTTCTCATTGAGACAAAACGTTTCAGTGGAGGCACATTGTCACGGTGACCACCATGAAGAGAACAATAAGTATATGGACAGACCTTCCTTGTTGACAGTACTTCTTGAGATCCATTTTCTTCAAGCGGCAGCTCAATCTGATCTGGAAAATGGGAATCTTTAAGATTTGAAGAACATGTGGCTTTATGCAAACTTGTGTCTGACGATTGCGATATCAGAGAGCCTTCCTCTTTGAAAACTGTCCTCGACTTGAACATAGACCGATCGCTTAACTTGAAACTTAATCTTCTGGTCATAAATCTCTGAGAATTCTCACTTGGACGCTTACTATTCTGACTGCCGTTAAAAGCGCTTGCCTTGCCTTGGTTTTTCCCCTGTCTTGATGATCTCAGCCCTTTAACAGATGTGAGCTTGATTGATCTTGACGACTTAAGCTTCCTCCTCAGCTCAGTCCCTCCAGATAGCTTTCTGGTCAAACTCCGCCTCAATTTCAAAGTTGGTATTCTAGTTAAGTTTTTCCTTGTGAACATTCTTTCGGAACTCTGCCCATAAGATGTAACATATAATTTTTCAAAACTTGAATGGATACAAATCAAATCATATGCACAAAAAGAAAAAAAAAAACAGAAAACTTGCCTGGAAGCTTTCCTTTGCATGAGAACTGCTGGTTGCCTTCATATAATGGGGCGATGCGTCTGACATGTCTACCGAAGAATGTCGCCCTGAACTTTGTGCATCAATATTTTCGTAACGGGATTTGGGTCCTTTCGTGGATGATCTCATGCTTGACAATCGCAGGAGTCTAATCGACCTCAGTCCCTTCAATTTCTTCTTGGGTTCCCATCTACCTCCATCTCGGGGATGGCTAGAAACAGAACTAGAAACAGAGGATTCTGTTTCCGGCATACTCTCAGTTTCAGATTTTGCATAATTACTGGAGGTAGAATCAGTTTCAAAAGTACGAGGGTTCATTATTCTGATCTAACATACACAAATAATCAAAGTCAGTGCGAATGGCAAAAACCGCTGATCGGTGACCATTATCAATAGAAAAGAGTGGAGAAAGAAACATCCGATGCCTACCTGATGGGGAGATATGCTTGTCGTGAGTCCTTGACAGGAAGAGATTGAAGAGAAGTCTGCGAGACAGAGATTCAAAGGTGAGATTTCGGCACAGTGATGGATGTGTGGCTGCCTTATCGAAGTTGGGAAGTTGATATTAAAATGTGGTATGACTCATCTGGAATGTTACCTTGACTGTGTCAAAGCATAGGAGATGGGGCGGCTTGAAGAGGGCAAGAGCAGTGTGATATGTGGAATAAAGAATTGGGATGGAGCTGACTTAGACTCATGAATTATTAAAAATCAGAAGACTTGGCATTACTTCTTCATTCCTTCTCTCACACGTCGATGCGGGGAGAAAAGCAATAAAGGGGCTTTGTTGTTATCTGAGTCGGTGGGATCATTAATTGAAGTCGCTTGTCATGATGACAGATGACTTTTGTAGGGCTAAAAAAAACAAAGAGCCATGAGAGATAATTGGAAGAGCGGCTATGGCAGATTTAAGACGGGAAGCGAAATTCAGCCCAATGCGTATCCAAGTCTGGGAAAACTGAGGAAGAGGAAGAATGAAGGGGGAAAAGGCATATATTCTCCATTGTGAAATCCCAAAGTGGTATGGCGGAGCTGTCTTCTGCACTGTTTCTAATATCAGATATGAAATGAAAATATGAAAATGCTTGTGTGAAAAGAAAGAAGTCGAGCGTTTGGCGAGGAGAGGAGGGGGAGAGATAGCCTTCCATCAACGGCTGACACTATTTGTGAAGGATGGTTTAATTATATAATATTAAAAAAATCCTAAAAAATACCCATTTAAATTTTAAAATTTTATTTATTATATTTTATAAACTATTTATAACTCTTATAAAATTATTTATAATTTTTTTTATAAAAAATTTTGATTTAAAATTTTAAAATTTAAATGAGTATTTTTTAAATTTTTTCTATAATATATAATCTCGTTTTAGGATATGAATTGAATTGCATATAAGATGTAGTTTTTTTAATCAGTGTGATATGAGGTGGACAATGATAATAATTGGGATTACAGAGAGATGAGAGTTGGAAGCTACGTAATCAAACTTGGTTGGCAGTCAACAATGAGCCCACCCTCCACTTCAATTTCTGCATAACAATCCCCATTTGCTTTATTATTATTCCTTTTTAATAATTTATTATATATATATATAAAGACCCAGCTATTCACCAACTATACTAAACTTTGTTGGTGGCATACGTCATATTTGCTTACAAGAAAAGCAAATGATTTCCCTCACGTTTAAGCCAGCTTAATTTCGTACGTTCACTGAGGATAGCCTATTATTCCGTCGGTCCGTTCATAATTAAAAAGAACGCTATTCCAAATTACCAATACCCGATCTTATTTTCTGGGCCAAGGATAAAAAACCCCAAAGAAACAGTATCTTTATTGTATGGTAGTGGATCGGGCCTTGAGTCACAAGAATATGGCCCATAAGAATATCAAACCAAACCCCAAATAATTCCTTTGGCATGCCAGTTGAATCATGGAATGTGACGCCTTTTTAAAAAACAAAAAAAATTCAAAAATTTTTTTGGTATAGTCTTAACAAAAAAGAAAAAGTTTACCTTCCCTTTTAATTGTGAGTGAGTTTAATTTTTTTAAAAAAAAATTGTAAAAAAAAGTGTTGTATTCTCAATATTGATCTCTTATTCTCTATTCCCATCTTATTACTTAAATATTAATATTCGCAATCATACTAAAACTATCAAATTTACGAAATCCTAATTTTATCGAAATAAATATGGCGCTCATTAAATATTTAGTAAAACATAGCATCAATGTGTCTGGACTCTGGAGCATAGAGCGAATAATGGCGGAATACATTCTCCTCACAGAAGAGCGTGGCCCACCATAAAATCTCTTGAAAATTGCATCGACGGAAAGATTTTTTTTTGTTACAATGTCTATCGAAAGATAACCGAGTTCAGCTAATAAAAAAATAAAATATATAATTATTTAAAATATATTTAATTTTTAAAAAGCATTATATTATTATAGTTTTAATTACGGTCTTTAATGGGACATCTTGACTCTTATGTATTTAATTTTACGTTTGAGGATAATAGATAATTTACCCTGTCCAATATTAGTATTGTTTAAAATGAAGGAAAACTTTGCCCTACTCTTATATTATAAATGAGTCTAGTTTTTTTCTAAATTTTTTTTTATAAAAATAAATTATACCGAAAGATAAAATAATAAAACAGTCATAAAAGAAGCATTGCTTTGCGATGGGCCGGTAGTTAGTTAATCAGTGTGTGCAGAGACAGAATTTCATGGTACCTATTAACTAGTAAAAATATGGGATATACAATTATTTAGAATATCTCTTATCTTTAGAAAATACCAATTTATTGTGATTTCAGTCGCAATATTTAAAGAGACATCATGGCTCATAGGTACCTAGGTTTATGCCTGATGGTACTAGACAGCTCGTCTTATCTGATATTAGTATTACCTAAGAGGAAGAAAGATTTCGCCTTATCCTTACATCGTGAGTGAGAGTAACTTCTTTTAAAAAATTATTGTACAAAAAAAAAAGAATTTCATCGTCCCTTGTGTAGGTTCAACGGTCATATAATATGATTATTTATAGTGTATTTAATCTTTTTAAAATATATTATTTTATTATAATTTTAATCATAATATTTAAGGAGTTATCCTGATTTTTGAGTACCTAAATTTATGTCTAATAATAATTAATAATCTATCCTACTTAATATTAATATTGTTTAAAAGAAAAAGATATTTTATTTTATGTTTAGATTATTATTGAACCCAATTTCCTTTAAAAAAAATTTTATAAAAAAAGAATTTCAACGTCCCTCGTTCTTATAAATTGTAACTATTCTTATTTCTGGCTAATCATTCCGGTTTAAATTTTGAAATCGGGATCATTAAAACTAACACTATAAAAAAATGGGCATGAAAAAATATTTGCAATTTATATCCATGTCGAGATTTTCTTGACTATTGTTATAAAAATTAATATCTGAAATATAATACTGACAACTATATTTTCATTAGCAGGGGTAGAACCAAGATTAAAGGGTTACATAAATTTTGAGGGCCGAAAGTCTATAATATCAATGCAATCTGAAGAAAAAAAATTAAAAAATTTGGCCATTGTTGAAGAGTACTTTATAATTAATGAATGTTTAAATATCAATTTTTTCCATATTCTATCATATTTGGATATCCATATATCACATGAAAACTCAAATTGTCCCATACCATTTCTATCCGTTTTCAGATCCCAATGTCCAACAAGCCCCCTCCGTTTCTTCGTATACGTTTCCCTCTAAATTCTGCTTCTTGCTTTGCTAGGCTTTCCCCGGTATTGGCTTTACTTACCCGCAACTTTCTTCATTCCTTTTATGTCCTCTCTTGCTCTGGTTTTCTGGATTGAGACGATATCTGTTGCTTCCTTTCCAAATAGAAGTTTAGAAATCCTGGATCTTTGGTTCTTCCGAGAGAGCCTTCTTATTGAAAACCCCGAATTCGATATTTGATTTCTGGGGATTCATCTAAAGAGTTTTGGGCATCCGATCCAGCTATTGTTGAATGCTTGTTCTTCCTTTTCATGATCCTGAGAGAAAATCTTCTTGAAGCCCGTGCCGGAAGCTCGCAAGGGAAATTCGTTGCACTTATGCATTGTTTGTTCCAATTTAGCTTGTCCAGAAATTTTATTGATATTTCTTTTCGACTGTGGCTCGTGTTATATCGTTTATTCATTCATCTATACTTCATCACAAGACATACTATCCCTATCGCTGAACTCTTGTAGATTATTTGATCCCTTGGTTTCTCACACTTGAAACTTTTCATTTGTGAGGACAGCATTATTTACATTTCTTATTTCTGACCCACAATGGATGCGAGCAATGAGGCTAGTGTTGACCCCTTTTCAATTGGGACATCGAGCATTATTGGTCGAACAATTGCTTTCAGAGTTCTTTTCTGCAAGTCCATGTCGCATTTGAGACATCAAATATGCAGTGTATTGTTAAATATCATAGATAGGTTTAGGGGATTTTGGGCACCCGTTATAGCATGGTTGCATCCAAGAAATCCACAGGGGATATTATTAACGATGACAATGATTGCTTTTTTTTTTTTTGAGACGATATACAAATGTGAAGGCAACGGCTGAAATGGCATATCGTAGGAAAGTTTGGAGAAATATGATGAGAACTGCAATGACCTACGAGGAGTGGGCTCATGCAGCTAAGATGCTTGATAAAGAGACTCCAAAGATGAATGAATCGGAGTTTTACGGCGTAGAATTAGTGAGGAGTAAGTTGCAAGAGCTCCGCCACCGTCGACAAGAGGGATCTCTTAGAGACATAATTTTTTGTATGCGTGCTGATCTTGTTAGAAATCTAGGTCATATGTGTAACCCCGAGCTTCACAAAGATGGGCTTCAGGTGCCCAAATTAATCAAGGAGTATATTGATGAGGTATCGACTCAGTTGAGAATGGTCCGTGACTCTGATTCAGAGGAGCTCTCATTGGAAGAAAAGTTTGCCTTCATGCATGAAACTAGACACGCATTTGGGAGGACTGCTTTGCTGTTGAGTGGAGGCGCCTCTCTTGGAGCATTTCATGTTGGTGTAGTTAAAACACTGGTAGAGCATAAACTCTTGCCTAGGATAATTGCTGGTTCAAGTGTAGGCTCCATTATGTGTTCCGTTGTTTCTACTCGGTCTTGGCCTGAACTTCAAAGCTTTTTTGAGCATTCTTGGCACTCATTATAGTTTTTTTGATAAAATGGGTGGGATTTTTACAGGGGTGAAGAGGATCATGACACGAGGTGCTGTTCATGAGATCAGACAATTGCAGATGATGTTAAGGCACCTGACAAACAACCTTACATTTCAAGAAGCTTATGACATGACAGGTCGAATTTTTGGGATAGCAGTTTACTCCCCAAGAAGACATGAACCACCTAGATGTCTTAACTACTTGACCTCACCCAATGTTGTTATATGGAGCGCGGTCACTGCTTCTTGTGCTTTTCCTGGCCTTTTTGAGGCTCAGGAACTAATGGCAAAGGATAGAAGTGGAGATATTATTCCTTACCATCCTCCATTTAATTTGGGCCCTGAGGAAGGGTCTACACCCATACGTAGCTGGAGGGATGGGAGCCTGGAGATTGATCTAACTATGATGCAGCTAAAAGAGCTGTTTAATGTCAATCACTTTATTGTCAGTCAGGCCAATCCTCATATTTCACCATTGCTAAGATTGAAAGACTTTGTAAGAGCTTATGGAGGCAATTTTGCTGCCAAGGCATGTAATCATGGACTTGTCACTTTTAAATCCCCATTTCCACCCCAAAAATAAAACTAATGTCTCAGAATTTGGCAGAAGAAAGTATGAACTGATGTGATGTTAACTAATTGAGAAGGTTGAAAATTGTGTGCTGCTTTCAGTTAGCTGGTTCTTTATTACCATCTAATTGTAGCAGAAGTGTTTCCTTGATGCTTGACAAACTACCAAAAGAGTTAGATCAAATGTTTTCATCTATTCATATCTATCTGTTGTAGATTTTTAGCTTGAGATTAGGCGTGCTCTGTATATGGATTTTTTTTTCTGTTGTACAAAACCCTTGCAAAATTTAATTGCATCTCCAATTCCACTGCTCTGCCAATCTCTATGGGAAAATCATGTCTGGAAATTTTATGACTTAAAAGTGAAAGTTGCCACCTGGCTTTATTTTATTCATGTTTTATAATGTTAAATCCTTGACGTGGGATTTAAATCTTATTTATTGGACCTGCAATTTATACTTGACATAATGTTCCTATCATGCCTGATAATGTTCGTTGTGTTTTTTAATCCTGGAGCTTGCTTATCTCGCTGAGATGGAGGTGAAGCATAGATGTAATCAGGTACTAGAACTTGGCTTTGCATTAGGCGGACTTGCAAAGCTATTTGCTCAAGACTGGGAGGGTGATGTAACTGTTGTTATGCCCGCAACTATTGCTCAGGTGTGTGCTCATTTTATATTGTTTGAAGAGGAAAAAATCTAGTTTCAATTAGATATTAATCTGAAGAAAAAATTGTGGCTATCACGGAGGCTTTAGCTACTAAGCATTCAAAATTATATGCTGTGATCAATTTTCTGTTTTGGCTAAAAAATAGGAATCTACTTTTGTGCCATATACTTGGGATGACTATTGGACTAGGGACTGATTAGCATGTGCTGTCTTCTTTTTTTATGTCCAATACCAGTACTCAAAAATTATACAAAACCCTTCGTATACGGAGCTTCAAAAGGCGGCCAACCAAGGGAGAAGGTGCACCTGGGAGAAGCTTTCTGCTGTAAAAGCAAATTGTGGCATTGAGCTTGCTTTTGATGAATGTGTTGCTATTCTCAATCATATGAGAAGACTCAAGAGATGTTCTGAAAGAGCAGCTGCTGCTTCTATTGGCCTGGCCAGTGCTGTCAAATTCAATGCTTCGAGAAGAATCCCCTCGTGGAATTGCATTGCACGAGAGAATTCAACAAGTTCCTTTGAGGAAGACCTAACAGATGTTGGTTCCTCTCTTTATCAAGGTGCTGCAGGTAAAAATTGGAAAACCCACCATCCCATACATGATGCAAGTGACAGCGAATCAGAGAGTGTCAGTTTGAGTTCTTGGACGCGATCTGGTGGCCCCTTGATGAGAACTACTTCAGCAAATATGTTCATTGACTTTGTCCAAAACTTAGATGTTGATACTGACCTAAAGAAAGGCATGGTAGCTCATCCGAACTCTCAAGTTTTTCAGCATAATCACAGTCCAAGGGTCAACACTCCCGATAGGAACTCTGAGGGCATAGAAATTGATCAAGAAAAACTGACCATAGGTTAGCCATGAATGGATCTAGCATAATGGTAACTGAAGGTGATCTTTTGCAGCCAGAAGGAATCCAAAATGGGATTGTGTTCAATGTTGTCAGCACAACTTCTGACTGGGGAGATGATGATTCCGCTGCTACTAAGCCCCCAAGGGAAACCCCTGGGTTTAATTATGGGGACCATTCTAATGCAGATGTTGGAAAGGATCAGATCAGTGCTGACAATTGATTTAGACGATCATATTTTTTTCCTAAGACTTCAATTTTTTGTCCCTATTGCTTTCCAGATTGTATATAACAAGGATAGCATTCCTTCGGAATGTAGCCCATGATTTGGATTTACTCGGGAATGTACAGAGGAAAAGGGACTCTATACAACATAATTTCAACAACAACCGTGAAATTTGTAACTACCACCTTCTGTCTAGCCTGTCAACCAACTAAACAATGTCTAATCCCTCGATCAAGCAGCCATCTCATGTGTTTAAAATTGTGTTGAGTTTAAAATTATAATTGACGGCTCATCTTATCTGATATTGGTATCGCTTAGGAGAAAAGAAAATTTTACTTTATTTTTAGATCATGGGTGAGCCCGACTTTTTTCTAAAAATTTGTATACTAAAAAAAATTGCATTGAATTCAAGGGAGGCTCCTATTCATCATGAGGGGTTCATGCCAAGTGCCAACAATTTATGCTGAGGAAGAAGCTTGTTGGGCGGAAGAAATCAAATTTAGTTAATTAACAAGAATTTCATATGATGAATGTGTTAGTGGTGAAAGCGGGAAGAGGGAAAACGATGGGGCTTGTGAAAAACATGGGAGGAGGTAGAAACCAAAAATGCAGAAACACAGGAAGCGCAGGATGCGTGTGGGAAGAGCGTGGCATGTCACTTGTCACCACGACAATTATTATGTCCGCACTCATACACTTGTTCATTTGATTTTTCAATGCCCTGTTTCTGTGTGCCCCATTCTTCAGTGTGCTCCTTCTGCTACCCCACTCCATCTTTATCCTTAACCTCCCAACTGGACTTGACGTGTAAGTCATATTGTCCCCGCTTATTTCTTTTAATTATTCATGTTATGATAATTACGCATCCCCCGCCCCTGTTGTTAGCTAGTTGTCTCCCTTCCTAGTAATTTATAATTACTTTTATCAACCATAGCCCCCATAGGGCATGCGTGCTTATTGGCGACGAAGTTAAAATGCGGCTTTCATCTTCTTGTCACAAATTTTATTTTGCCAAAAATGCGATTGAAGAGGGTTCATGCCCATTCTTATTCATTGTATTATTTTTTAAATAAATGGGTGAGTAATCTTGTGAGTATTTATTTAATTGAAAGCATCGTAGTAATAACATGGAGGGTGGTGCGTGCGAGGCTCAAGATGTGAATCCGCGAACAAGTAGTTGAATAACGGAACGGGAGTCAGCACGGAAGGATTGGCCAAAGGACATTGCCTGGGAATTTCAGCAATTCGAATGAAATAGGCTTTGCCCTTTTCCTTTTCCAAGGCTGGTTCTGTCGGATCATCTGTGATTATCTCTGTTACCCATTTACTCTCTCTCCACAACCTCCGCTCGCTAATCCTCCTTCCCTTCCCTTTCTAGTACCTTATTTTATTTTAAAAATAAATATTGATTTTTATATACTTGTTCTTTATTAGATTCTGAACCAATATCATTGAATACCGTAAACTTAAACACGTGGCAAGAACTGATATATCACGCATGGTAACCTAACAAGAATTCTTGTCCGAAGGACAGCGTGATCATGTGGATCATCAGGCTTTAGCATTTAAATAATTCTGCCGCTAATTCCACAAACCAATTACGTCCACCCAACTAATTACAGAACGAAAGAGATCATCTTTGGCTAGTCAGTAGTCCCTAGTAGGATTGAAGGTTTTTTTTTATGAAAATATAAATTTAAAATAAAATTAAATTAAAAATAAATTTTAAAAATTTATTTAGTGGGTTAAAAATTAATATAGAATTTATGTATAATTTTTTTATAATTTAAGATAAAATTATTTGAAAAAAAAAATTAACTTAAAAAAAAAAGTTAAAATTATCTAAGAATTTTATAATTTTAGATAAAATATGTTAAAATATTTTATTTTTAATTTTTTTATTTTAATTTTTAATTTTTTTATAGAATTGAAATGACTTAAATTTTTAAAAATAGAAATAAAAATAATTTTTATTATATTAAATAAAAATATAATTGATTCTACTTTTATTTTTTTATATTTATTTTTATACTATCAAATATGCACTTAATATAATCTCAGCAATTCCCAGTTATTGGGCTTTAAAAAAAATCAACTTCCTAAAGTTTCGTTTGTTTCGTCATAGGCTGACCAAAAGCAGGGTTGGACTTGGACGGATGCAGAAAGTTTTTAGGTACGGCGTGTCGTTTTCGTTTTAGTTCTTTTAACAAAACAAAAGTGGGTCCGTTTCGTCTGGTCGACTTGTGATTTGTGACAGCGCGATTATCCCTTCCCTTTTGTAATTAGTAGATGCACAAAACCACCTTTTCATTCGCCCACATATAAATATAATTGCTAATAAAGAAAATTGGAAAAATAAACGTTCACACGCTTGGAAGTTAAAAGCAAAGAAAAAGTCCACATACTTAATGTGGAATAAAAAAATCCACCGTGGAAAGTATTAGAGGTGTTGTTGAATCATATTATTATTCAGATAAATCATAAATAGGGGCCCTTTATATACTTAAAACGTGCAGGAAATTTCCAGGAAGGTTCCCATATGGCGATGAAGGACGTGCTGATGCTAACTTCACTCCCTCCATTTAAGCCCCCCTCACCTTCCTGCCACTGTCTTCTCATTCCTCATCCGCCCTCTTTTCTCTTTTCTTCTTCTTCAGCATCTTTCATGCTTGCCAATGAAGCTCACCACTATGAACCCCAAACGTCTTTTCCGCTCCAAGAAGGATCGCTCCTCCTTGTCCACGTCCGGACCCCCGTCCTTTGGCTCCGGAGCCTCCTCCTCTTCATCTGACGGATCGATCATCCACAAGGCTCCTAGCGGCGTTGCCGGTTCTTCCACCCCCACCAGCGTCTTGCCTGATTCCTCCTCTGATTGGCCTGATTTCCACTTGGACATGGTTCATGCGTTCAAGCTCATAGACCGGGACAATGATGGGTTTGTCTCGAGGGAAGAGTTGGAATCGCTGCTGAGCCGGCTTGGAACCGAGCCGCCGAGCCAGGAAGAGGTGACGATGATGCTTAGGGAGGTGGATCACGACGGCAGAGGGTGCATCAGCGTGGAGGCACTCATGAGCCGGGTGGGTCTGGCATGCTATCCGGGTTGCGATTCGGACGAGTTGAGAGAGGCCTTTGAAGTTTTCGATACGGATCACGACGGGAAAATCTCCGCGGAGGAGCTTATGCGAGTTTTCAAGGCCATAGGAGAGGAACGATGCACGTTGGATGACTGCCGGCGCATGATAGAAGGGGTTGATCGGAACGGGGATGGGTTTGTGTGCTTCGAGGACTTCTCCCGGATGATGGAGCTGCACAGATGATCATCTTCATGATGATGTAGCTCGCAAATAATGTTATTTCTTCAGTTTTTTCCTCCCTCCTAATTTCTACATCACATAAATATATGTATGTTTATTTCTGATTTGGGTGTATAATGTTTCAAGAGCTTGAGATTAAAGCAAGGCAAACGCGATCCAAAAAATTCAATTATTGAATGTTCCCACTACAATCAACAATTCTATTGCTGCTGATGCTGCAGCAGCTACTTCAAATAAGTCTGGAAGATGAGAATTCCAATCCAGCAATCTCTCAAACTCGCGAGTGTGTTTATATATTTACTTTTCATTGAATCTTGAACACGAAGATTAGATTAACTTGTTTACTTGCTGTCTGTGGGTCTCTGCCCTGGCTTTGTTATTGTTTGGTGATCATCTCTCATATTTATTTTTCCCATTTTCTGAATCAAACATTTAGCTTAGTAAAATGGTACAAGTGGGTTGAGTGATGGGATGGTAGAAGAGAGCAACTGTTTTGTCCTAGCTAATCATTTGGAAGATAGATAGAAGATGAGGATCAGTGAGAGACCAGTATAGATTTTGGTTTGAGGCCGCGTTCTGAGCATGCTGTTCAAGGAGACCGAAAACGACAAGAATTTAACGATTCTGGGCAACAGCCAATGGTATCCATGTATGAACCAAACTTAAGTATTGATTCGTCATCCATCATGATAAGTGAGATGGCCAAACCTTTTTTAACCTTATTTTGGGCCTGATTTTAAAAAAAGTTTATATAAAAAAAAAAAGCTTGCACAACTTATAAAAAAAGGTTTATAAAAAATAAATGATTATAAATAAATAAGTATTTGGATAGTTATTTTTAGAATGACTTTTTATATTGGTAAATTATAAAAAAGAGTATGATTTGATTAAAAGTAAGAGAGAGGAGAAAGTTACAGAAAATAAAAGAGAGAGGGTGTAAGAAAAAATAGAAAAGAGGAGAGAGAGTGTAAGAAAAAGTAAAAGTAAGATAGTAATTAGATAATTAATAAGTTTTTTTATTGTTCTAAAAACTAGTTTTAATAGCTTATTTAAAATCATAGTTTTGTCTAAAAGTACTTATGGATAAATATGACTGTTTATTTTAAAATTTTTCTAAACTAAAATTTGGGCCATAAGCTCTTTTTAAACCATAGTTTGAGGGCAAATCAAACAGGCATTTTACATCTTTCACCCACAGGAATTCAATATAGTCTTGCCTTTGAGGTATAACATCTGAATTTGCTCAAATTTAATGTATATGTATTTTTTTTATAAAAATTAAGTGATATACTTAGCTAATAATTTAAAAATTAATCTTTTGTGAAGTATATTTTATCTTTTCTAACAATATATTTTCTATGGGTACAGCTTGCCAATGTCTTCTATCGCTGTCATTCTTATTATTAACTCCGTGTATGTGTCTAGAAAGAGATTGCTCTCAAGTAGTGCGTTTCTTTGATAATAAGCTATTAATGAAATATGGCCACATATTTTTTTTTTTTTTTTGCCCACCCGATTCATCAGAATTTTATCTCGATTATATCTGGATTTGACCCGTATCACGCATCTGACTATAGTGGGTGAGTTTTTGACGAAAATTTTCTATATATGGCTACATACTTAATCAAGTATACCATAAAAGATATATTTAAACCTTTCACATAGCCGTAATACCTCATACATTCTCTGTTTATAAGTTATTTTTTGGAAAACAAAAGCTTGTTATCATATCTTCGAGTTGATGATTCATAGTTAGTCACTCCCTGCTCTTAAAGATTTTTAGTCTTCTATATAAATCGCTTTAGAAAACCCATGAATCCTTATATATTTTTTCCAAAATTTTCATTCATATAAAAAAAATGGAGAACAAAAATTAATGAAATGTTGATAAATAATTGATACAGGGATAAAAATTAAAGAAATAACACTAAATCTTATGTAAAGATCATTTTGGATAGCTTAGATGATTTAAAAAAAAAATCAAAAGAAAGCTACTTTTTAAAAACTTGTTTAAAGAATGGATGGGTTAAAAAGATCTGAAACATGGAAACGACCACAACCACAGCCACTACCACTACCACTGATAAGGGTGATAAGGGCCGAGGGGTTCGGAACATAGAAGGACGAATTTTGTTGGCTTATGAAAGAAACAAAACATGAGCTGGCTTTTTCTGTCGGCTTTATACATAAACTGCATGTGCGTTAATTTGACTCCTTCAATTAGGAATGGCATGTCTGGGTAATGAGCGATCCGGATCCATGAATTCACCCACCGGACTTCTTCTTTCTTTTCTTTTTTTATTATTTTTAATCTGCAAATAAGTGAATCACGGCGAACCCACGAGACTGGTAATGAATAATTCAATTCCCCAGGCTTCACTCATCTCTGTCAGATAATACAGTTAGTTTTCCGTCCAAAACCGCCCCTACAATCCTCAACACATCGCACTGTGTAATTTATTTCTCAATCTTCATAAAACATGTTAAGTCTTATAATTTTTTCCAAATTTTGAAATTATTTCCTTAATTCTGTTGTTAAGAAAATAAATGAACACTATGTTTTCACCTTTTCACCTACTTAAACCGCGTAATTTCTGGTCGGCGGCTCGGCGCCAAGATGACGATTAACGAACGAGAATCGTTCATGATTATCAACACAGAAAACGGAGGCAACAAAATTAATGGAGTAATATTATAAAAGATGGAAATCATAGTTTTCTGGGATTGCCCACCTGCATCTCACGTGCCCACTGTCAAATGACGACGATTTTCGAATATTGGCGATTGAAGGAAAGAACCGAAAGAAAGGTTGAATAATAAACAAATGGCAGGCAACGATCTTAAGAGTGGAGTCTTGAAGGCTGAAGCAGAGCTGTTGTGCAAGCTTTTATAGTTTCTTCGCTCTTCTTTCTTTTTTCCTCCTATCCGAAGCTCGAGATCTCATTTCTGCCACAGCATTCCGGGTGCCATTGGCGTTTCTCGATCATATTGAAAGAAACCCAGGAGAGGTACCGAGCTCGCTGGAAGAAAGAAGGATACAATAATGGATAGATTTGCGCTGGGTTCGGCGTTTGATTCCAAATCTGGGCAGTTCATTATGGTGGCTTTGCTGCTGCTGATTGCTTCCTTTTATTCGGGCTATCTTTTCGGCCAAAATGGCCCCGTCTATGTTTCTCAGCTTCACAACACTTCTTCATCTGTTCCTCCTTCCTCTCCTGGTAATCTCTCGACTTAAACTAGAGTTTCCATGTCTCACTATTAGTTCAAGTTTTTATAATTTTTTCCGGCGATTTGTCTTACTTTTATGTTTTTGGAACTATGCTGTGGGGTTCACATAATTTTTGCTATCGTTTTCTAAAATTGTCATATTTATTAGGACTCTTAGCTAATTGTTAGTCAAATGGAGCCATTAGGCATTAACTTATCTAATTGGACTATAGGTTGGCTTTGTTCCGACCACTTTCTATCCATGGGAAAATTGTTTCTGTCCTATCTTGGGCGAGCTCGGAGTAGTGCTGACTGATATGAATTGAATTCGAAGTCTTCTTTTGAGACCTGAGCATGCAGAACACTTCTGTTAAGTTATCTGCCATCAAGTGCTTATATCATCTATTTTCTGTAGTAATAGAAGTATAATTGAAGTGGACTGTATACCAGCCACCCATGTCAACGAATATTTTTTATCTGTAGAAATGAATAGAAGTGACTGCTCACGGTGATTTCACTTCTGTCATGTTTTAAGTATTGCATACATCTCAACTATTAAACCTTATGGGGTACCTTGGTTGTTGTTTTTGTGTTAAATTCTGCTATTTTAGAGTACAACTTGCTCTGCAGGTTGCTTTAAAAATGTTTTGCGGTCTTGCAGGCATTTCCAGATTTAACAACAAAGTTGCTCTGACTTACCGCCAAACACCACTATTGATTTCAGAGACTGGGATGGATGTATGCCCATTGACGTTTAATGAGTATATTCCTTGCCATGATGCTTCATATGTGGCAACATTGCTCCCAAAACTTGATCTCTCTCGAAGAGAAGAACTGGAGAGGCACTGTCCTCCACTTGAAAAGCGCTTATTTTGCTTGATTCCACCACCAAAGGATTATAAAATGCCTATTAGATGGCCTATCAGCAGGGATTATGTTTGGCGAAGTAACATAAATCATACACATCTTGCAGAAGTCAAAGGAGGGCAAAATTGGGTCCATGAGAAGGATCAGCTCTGGTGGTTTCCAGGTGGTGGTACCCATTTCAAGCATGGGGCCCCTGAGTACATTCAAAGGTAGCTGTAATTAAAATCAACCCATTTCCTTTCCCCCCTTCTGATGGCAATTGTTTCCTGTGTTGATTGTGTAAGTAGTTTCTCGATTAGGGATTGATTGTTGTGATATCTTTATTTTCTAGATACTTGCAATTATTATGGTGATATTTGTTTCTGGAATAGTGTCATCTGCATCCAGGGCTTCAGGTGCTTTTGCACAAGTGACTTGGTAGAAACCATTCTCTTATTATAAATTCGTAAGTGAGATAGATGTGGTGCACTGTCGTGACAGGATGTTTGAGCATTAGTGTTCTTTCCAACCAACCCTCTCCGCAAACCCTCCCCCACCACCTCCCCCCCCCCCCCACCCAAAAAAAAAAGAGCATATTGCTTCCATGTATGAAATAACTAATTGCCTCATTCTAAACTACAATGACCATTTAATGGCATTATATGTGCAACTTATGTAATGGTTATCAAACATGCTTTGACCTGTTTTGTTTTCTTAATTTTTTTCTCTCCAAATGTTACTTCAATAATCTAGAGGACGTACTAGTTTGTAATTTAATGGTTTCACAAATGCAGATTAGGAAACATGACAACAAACGAGACCAGTGACCTGCGTTCTGCAGGGGTAGTTCAAGTTCTTGATGTTGGTTGTGGTGTGGCCAGTTTTGCAGCTTATCTTCTTCCCTTGGATATACAAACAATGTCCTTTGCACCCAAGGATAGTCATGAGAATCAGATTCAATTTGCATTAGAGCGAGGGATTGGTGCAATGATTGCTGCCTTGGCCACAAAACAGCTACCATATCCTTCTAGCTCGTTTGAAATGATTCACTGTTCACGGTGTCGTGTAGACTGGCATGAGAATGGTAACAGACATTCTTTAACATATTTGCATATCGCATTGAATCAGACTTTGACCACATCCAAATTCAAATAATTCTGAGAATTGGTATGAATTTGTCACAAATGCAACTTTTTCGGTCAGTATAGCTTTTTTCGGAATATTTATAGTGTCTTTTTTCTATAAGCCTTTTTATTCATCTTTACTAAATTTCAACTTAATTTATTTTCAAAAAATGTTTCTAAAAAGATTATTGCAGATAAAATAAGAAATCTCATATATGATTGGTCATATAATCGTGGTTACATAGATGCTTTTTATAGAATATCTTTAATTAATAATGTAAGAAGATTAGCTAAACTAAATTGTTTTTTTGATAGACGAGTAATTGATGGAATTCCCAATGGGGTTGGTATTACAAGTTTTTTTCTGGAACAGACATTCTTTAACATATTTGCATATTGCATTGAATCAGACTTTGAGATTGGTAGGTGCTTTCTTGTTGATTCATCGTTCCATTTAGCATTTGAATGGCATCTGCATCCATTGGTTGGCATACTTGACTTCTGGATTTTGGATTTATCCATTCATATTTTGCTTAAACGTTGTTGTTTTTGGGTTTTCCAATAGTACATTTGTATAAATTACTCTTGAGGTTTATGATGTATAACTAACCTGTGAACCTGTGACCAGTGCATTTTACTCTTTGCCATGTCAGTATTTGTGCGTATTGTTAAAATTGAATTTAGTTTCTATACTAATATATGTTCTTACATATGTTGATATTAATTTCTATTCTGTTAAAATGAGATTCTGTTCCATTAAGTTATCAATTTAGTATGTGTAATTCAAACTGTTGAGCTCAGAGATGCATTCCTCTTCAGATTTATCTGAATTGTTACTATAATAGGATGACCTTATATCAAAGGATGCAACTCATTCTTGTCGAAAGGCTGGTAATATAAACATTCTTGGGATTCAGTTCTAGCCTAACTGGACACATTCTTGGTTCTGCTATTAATTGAATCTGGATAATTGTAGTGCAATGCATACCTTTCAAAGGCTTGGGTTGGCCTAGCTTCATAGGACCCACTTGTTTTAATGTTATTTGTTTGTTTAATTCTACAGATGGGATTTTGCTGAAAGAGGTGAATCGTCTTCTTCGTTCTGGTGGATATTTTGTCTATTCGGCTCCACCTGCTTATCGAAAAGATAAAGATTTTCCTGCTATTTGGGATAAATTAGTGAATCTGACAACAGCAATGTGTTGGAGACTCATTTCTCGGAAAGTTCAGACAGCAATATGGATTAAAGATAATAGTCAATCATGTCTCCTCGACAATGCAAGACAAAATCTTATAAATGTCTGTGATGTGATTGACGATTCTAAGCCTTCATGGAATACCCCTCTAAGAAATTGTGTGGATGTTCAGAATTCTGAGACAGATCCTCACAAGCTTCCTCAGAGATCTGAGCGTCTTTCAATGTTTTCTGAGAGTTTGAGCAAGTTAGGTCTGCCCATTCTCTTTGTGCAAGAAGCTCAATTCTTTTCGTTATGATTTCTTTTCACATTATTAAATTATGCTTTTCCATATGGACACATGCACTATTAAAGATATACACATGAAGATCTTGGTTTCAAAACGTCAGGTTTAATGATTGTCCTGCATTTAAGATGGACTTGCAATTAATCAAAGACTTAATCTGCAGGATTAGCATTACAAGTGCTTTGGATATTTTGTCCAAATAAAATTTATATTAATTATCTTCCCCGAATTGTATTCATGATTATGTTTTCATAGGATTATGGTTGATATTTTCTATTAATATAGAGAGGAATTCTCTGTTCTCCTGCATGCATCTAATGGAGATAACTGGATTTGCAATGTATTAAACAATCAAAAGGACTATATTGAACTATTCTAAGAAAATTTTAAAATATTTCTGGTAAACGGGTGAATTTGATGCATTTAGAAGTGTCCTTCAATATAGTGAGTTGACCCTGGAATTTCTTGACGACAGGTATAAACCAAGATGAATTTACAACAGACACCCAGTTTTGGCAAGATCAGATTCATCATTATTGGAGACTGATGAATATCAGGGAGACAGAGATACGAAACGTGATGGATATGAATGCTTTATATGGTGGATTTTCTGTGGCATTAAACAACTTCCCTGTTTGGGTAATGAATGTAGTTCCTGCAAGCATGAAGAACACCTTGTCTGGAATTTATGATCGAGGACTGATTGGAACTTTTCATGATTGGTAAGATTTAAATACTGATAGTCTAAATATCTTTTGTGATATTTGTATTTATATCCATTATTAGTTAGCAGCAAGCAGATAATGCATATATCTTTTAATCAGGTGTGAAGCATTCTCAAGTTATCCTCGGTCATATGATTTGCTGCATGCCAACTATCTCTTCTCGCATTACAAATTCCACGGGGAAGGGTGCTTATTTGTGGATATCATGCTAGAAATGGATCGTCTAATACGGCCACTGGTAATCACTTTTCTTAAAGGTTATCTAGAATGATGATCTATATTGATATCAAACTAGAAGCCCGAGAAGCAGATGAAATATGATTTTGTCATGTCTAATGTAAATGCATATATACATATGCAAATGTGTTTGTGTGCTTGCTCGAGTGCATTGAGGTCTGGCCTTTAACTAAACTAATAAATACAATTAATCTTATAGTTGAGGAGGTAAAAATGGTTATATACTGAAAACTAAATAAAATATTCCTTTCACATTACAACATTCTTAAATGTTTGATGTCATATTGTTAGTTGAAGAAACAGATTATGGAGCTTGGAGGAATCAAAATTTTGGAATAGGATAAGTTTTTATATTGTGACTCTCCAAATGGGTAATAATGACAGGAATTTATTGTCACATTGTCATGCTGTACTTACCAACTTATGAATCCATAACATAAATGTGCAGGGAATTGTTATCATTAGGGATGAGGAGAATATTTTGTCCAGAATCAAAGACGTTTCCCCTCAATTTATGTGGGATGTGGAGTCACATTTGCTGGAAAACAAAGAAAAGAAGATGGAAACCGTGTTATTTTGTAGAAAAAAGTTCTGGGCAATCGTCTAAAGTGGTATGACCTTGTAGATTTTTTTTTTTTTCAAAAAACAGAAAGAAAGAAAAAATATCCACGGCTAATTTGTAATCTTTAAGTTCTTCTGTCTCTGCTTTGTTCATTGGTGATCACATTCTATGGATGTGTAGAGGGCAATCAACGTGTGCAATGCACTGACAAATGAGGAATAGATTATTTGATTCCCTTGTACCTATCACCGTTGCCTTCTACTATTTTATCTTTATTGTGCTTCTTAGTGCCTCGTTGATTTTTCTTTTCTTTTCTTTTCTTTTTTGTTGTTGAGTGTCTCATTATAGTTTGACATACATACACAAATACGTGCGTGTGTGAATACTAAACATTTTTAGTTTGCACAGTACAATCTGGAGAAAGTATAAGGAAAATTATACTCATTTTTTTATATTTAAACTCTACTAAAATGAAAAAACTAAAAAAAAAAATATTCATAACTTGTGTATAATATAATTAATTTACATTTTTCCCCAGTGAAATATGTGTATAATAATATTAACAAACCAACTCCAAAAAACTGTGCGGTCATCGGATAATCCCCTTTCTTCATCCCCCACCCTCTACAAAAAAGATGGTACTCGGTTTAAAATAGTGTGATTCCTTTGTTTATTTATTAAAGACGGGCTTGATTTTTTTTTTTTGTTACAATAAAGACGGGCTTGATGAATCCAAGTAATGACTTTACCCCAAGTGCCTAACACACCGCTTGTATAAAAGGCCTAGTTCCCATAGTTATCATTTCTTTTGTTTATACTTCAAGAAAGGCCCAAGATAATTGGACTGAATTTCCAGCTGTCAATTCACAGTGATTACTATCCAGCTCTCGGCAAGAAACAAACATGAGCTTGGTGGCTATATATATTTGGATGAGAAGGGAAAAACAAAAGCCTTGTATACTGTTTGGCTATGTTGTTTTACCAAACATGACGATAGCACGCTTCAGAAGAACTTGAAAGTTCATTAAGATCGCTGAATTGAGCCTTTTTTGTAGTACATGACTGAAGGAGAGACGATGCATGCGATCCCTTCTTTCTGTTATGTTTTTTCGTTATAAGGCGATGGACTCATTTTATCCTTGAAATGGAAAGAATGTCAAATAGTCTTGTCATCTCAATCTGTACGAGGCACAAAGTGGTAGAGGGTAATATGGTAAATGAAGATAAGTGTGACTAAAGAGGTGATATAATATTATATGTATGGATCATCAAAACGAAGCTGATATGACAAGGCAGCCCCACGCTTGTCCCCCAGCATCCTTCATCTCTTCTCTCTGCCATTGTTGCTTCTTCATTTATTTGTCTCAGATGCAGACAGCCTTCTTACCCTCAAAGCTTTCACTGTTAATCACTCCATCCTCGGTTTTGTTTTAACACTACTGTGTATATTCATCAGAACCATGTGATTCCCTTCCTTTTGCCGCTCTCTTTTATCTGAACTAAGCACGTTTTCCTGGATATGAATGGACACTCCATCTGCGATACATGAGATCACACCCAGTTATACATAATTTGAAAAATGAATTCCATATGCATGAATATATCCTCATAATACGTCAGAATATAATAGAGAGTGACCGCACTTTGTACTATAGCCAAGGTAAGGCCACTGTCAACTTCCCCACGTACACTGAAAATTAAAACGGAAAGCCTATTACTGAAGAGAGCTATTTTCTGGCTACTTCGTGTTAATTGCAAGCTAATTAATGATTTATACTCAACTTTTATCACTGGAAATTGGAAAACCCTTTCCACGCCAACTTCTTTTTATCGCACTATCACTTAGAAACATACATATGTACTAATTCCTACCTTCCAAATCTTGATTAAATCAAATTCGTAACTTGTCCACAAATAAAGCTCAAGTCCAATCGAACTTCTTTTAAAGACATTTAAAAAAAGCCTTGTGCTTTGTAAAATAACCCAAAAAAGAAGAGAAAATATGCATAATTGCAAATGGAAAAATTCACAGTGACAAATTGCTTTGGGGTAGGGTCATTGGTTGGGTTTTGTCAGGTCAAGAGATCAGCCATATCATTAAATTCTTTGCCACAAAAAAAAATTAAATTCTTTTCCAACATGGCTATCCGAGTTGACATGACACAACGATCCGCTCGTATAGCATTTGAAATTTCGTCCTTCTTATTTATATACTATGTACATAACTATTCGATTTTTTTTCCCATACGAATATTAGACGGGTTGATTACAGACACAATCTATTTAATTTTCGTGCCGAACCAACGAAACTTTGTTTTTGACAAAATCCTGTCTAATTAATTTGCAGGAATTGTGGTTTTTTGTACATCAATAATATTGCCATCACCGTTATGGTTGTCAAGTTGCAGTGAATATTTTGTGTATATAATTTTAAACTTGAGTCACAATCCGCCTTATCTAAACTGCATAAATACTTTGATAGTTTAGCAATTTTAAAATAAAAATATCAAAATAATGTGAGTGGAAAATAACAAAAGTAAATAACTTCAAAATTTTATCTAGATAATTTTCAAGTGGAGTGTATCTCATACAGACCTCTAAAAAAATGTGTGCAAGGTATCCAAACATGTTGGAGTGGTGCATGTATATATGTTTAATCATTAGGCATCCCTGAGAGCTATCATGATGAACATGATTTTCACTGCAATAACTAATCATCTTTACAAGATATGTAATGCACAAATAGAAACCTTTAAGTGAAACTAGTACTATATTAGTATATTTAAACCAGCTAACAACTTGATAATAATGACATGCCATTAATTAATAAGGTAAAATTTGCGCATCTTTTAACTAAAGGTAAAGGAATATATGATGTTTCCAAAGAGGTAGACAAGCTAGAACGACGTATGCGTGTCACCTACCATGCACTTTCCAAATTAGATATAATCTGCTGTGTTAAGTAGGCTTTTGAGGCAATTATAGTTGCCCATAAACTTCCATTTTGAGGCATATTATAAACAATTCTGCATTATGTGCTGTGTTGTGAACCAAGTGTTTAAGATTGGAAAGGGAGGCCCAAGAGCGAAGGATTTGCTGCATGTGATCGACAAAGATTATCCTTTATCAACTTTCTTCCTTTTGTGTTTCAACTTGCAGGTTTTCTTTCTTTATTCTTTCTTTTTTTCTCTCTATCTTTTTTCCCTTTTTGGGGCAGGGATGCATTACGATGTTTTAGGAATATACGAGGTCGTGGCCCTATTGTATAATTTGCAAACGGAGGATATAATTAACAAATGGACCATCTTTTGCAACGTTCATTGAACTACATAATTTCGTCACCGTGTTTGAATCATACGTTGTGAAACAATATTTTGTTTCGATGGAATTTCAATTTTGTGATTTGACTAGTGATCACTATATATAACATTTAGAATCTCAAGCATGGTTATTACGTAGCAATCATTTAAAAAAAAAGAGTTAAAAAAGCTGCAATAAGCTGGTTAAGTTATATACGCATGAATGCGGTTTAAACTTAAAAATGTACACTTCTATAAACCTGTTGAATGTTGTTATCACTATATATTGCTACGATATTGTCTCTATAAATTTATATATGTATATAATCTTATCATCATTAAATGGACGAAGCATCTCAACCACATATGGGACCCAATCAATATTTAAAAACAAAAAGAAGCTTTGTGATAAATTAATTAAGCGGACGTTTCAGTTCTCAGCCATGTTAATTATTTAAGTTTATATGAAATGGTTTAAATAGCGAGTATACATGCATGTCGGGGCTATTGATTGCTTAAAAAAGAAGGGTAATATGGAACTGCTCAATAGAAAGGCCTTGCTAATGCTTATTGAATGGCAGTTGTATGGTGCTGCACTATACAGCATAGCATATATATGTAATAAAGCAAAAAACAAAGGAAGTGGAGGCAGAAACAGAATTAATTAAGAAAAGTTATATTGGAAAAGTGGAGGCAGAAACAGAATTAATTAAGAAAAGTTATATTGGAAATGAAGGGAGAATATTAGTTTATGAGATGAACAAAAGGGCAAAAGGAATGAGGGAGATAGAGAAATGTGAAATTGAATGAGCAAAACAAAACCCTCCCACTGATCTCATCTCTCCCTCTGTCCTAACCCTAAGCCAACCTTCAGTCCAATATTTGCTTGGGCTGTGCGTCAGTCCAGAGAGAGAGAGAGAGCGTAGGAATCAGTGCCATTACATAAGTACTGCAAATAATGAGAGGAGGGATCATGCAAGACAGTGAAGAGAGGTCTCTTGAGAGTTTCAGAGGCATTAATAAAGACACAGTAACACGTGTAAGAGTGGAACGAGGCAGCAAATGGTACGGAGGGGTAACCCTTAAAAGCCTGTGTGTGGCCATCTGTCTATCTCTCCCTCTCCTCCTTCGTCTTGTCTTTTCGTCCTTCCCTCCTTTTCCATTCACTTTTCTCTTTCTTAATCAACCCCCACACAATTCTATATATATCGCCCAATTATCTCATTTGCATATATTAGGGTTGTTCAGGGGACATATCGGGAGATAATCTCGTCCCGTATCCCGTTCTGATACAGTTCCGTCTCGTCTCGAATTTGTCCTGATCCCGATGGAATCGGGACGGGACTGGAATTCTTGATTTATTTAAAAAAATATTATAATAAAATTATCTCAATAAATTATTCCATATAAAATGCCATAACAACTTTCTCTAAATACCAACATTCTTCACTAATAGAAAATAATAACTTACCCATATAAGGAAAAATAATAATAATAAGAAAGAATAAAAATATCAATATAAAAATATTTGTATAAGAATAAAAATATCTATATAAGAGTGAGAAAGATAGGATAATGTAATATTTAAAAAAAAAAATTCGGGACGGGACATGATTCCCGAGGGACGAGCCAAGACCCGTCACGTCCCGTTCTTCCTTTTGTCCCATCCCAGGAGTTTCCCGACCCGGTCCCTTTCGAGACGGGTCCATCCCGTCCTGAAATTATCGGGACCGGGTCGGGACACCCGGGACGAGACAACTTTGGGCACCCGTAGCATATACATTAGAGAAATTATGTCATTTAGTTATTTATACAAAAGATGCGTGTTAATTTTTTAAAATATCCCCTTTTAATTATTTATATAGAATTATTATCAAGATATAAGATTTTAACTGTATGGATAGTTTAAATGTTTTAAAAAACTTTATACTTTACAGCTTATAATGACTACAACTTCCTATTTTTATATTATATTAATTAAAATTAAAATACTATTAGATTTAATTTCTTATTTTGATATTTTCCTTGTATTTTTATTAAATTTAAAGTGAATCATATTTTGTTCATAATTTATTAATAATACTCCTCCTGTTCATATTTAGGACAGGAGGAGTACTACTTATTATAAAAATCACATGTATATTTCTTATATAATCATAATCGCAAGCTATGGTAATATTGGGTGGTGATTAACTTTATATTTAACGTTTCTGCTTTTTGCATCTTCGGAAGGAACTTCAATTAGGTAATTTGATCGGATAAATTTGGAAAACCCTTGATTTTTAGTGAATAACAAATAAACGAAAGATTTGCCCATTAATTTCGGAACGTGTATGCTAGTTATAGGAACTAACTCCTGACTCAAATTAAAGCTGCTTTTGAAAATTGCCAACATTTCAAAATTACTTACCCCACAAGTACCTATTTATAGGGATGATAACTAGTCTCTCTGAGAAGGACATTTAAGGCTAAGACTTGACCAATAGTGCCAGACTCCTTCCACCCTTTTTTATCGGCTTTAGAGCTATGCGTTCAAGTAAAGATTTTAGATTCAGAATTTGCGTTCTTGATCATGTACATGGGGGAATATTACTTGTATATATACCTAGATATGTGAATACAGAAACTGTCGTATATATATGTGTATATAGTTTCCTTCTCTCCCAAGTTGGATAATAATGATAATATGAAGCACTTTAATTTGAAAGTGTCTGCTTTAGTGGAGCCAAACTAATTGAGTTTAATGCGAGACATTATAATGGATTATGCGCAGCATCTACCAAACAAGCGTTTTTCACTGTTGTCAATGAGAGTGTGGGATACAAAAGCCGAAGTTCCAAACTCAATTGAGTGGTGCAAAAGCAAAGGGGACCAGTGTGCGAAAAAGCATAAATGTTTATGTATTGGTTTGACACACAAAAGCTTTCCAAAACCAGAACATGAAGATTTCGCTCACATGCTCACCCGAATAATCTCATGTAAAAGTGCCACTTTCTTTTTCTGTTCCCTTGAAATAATCCTTAACGAACAAACATTGCTCTTAATCTCTTATGAATTAATGAAGCACAAGGTTTGCTGTGGAATCCATTGAAAGGGGCTAAATGGCTAATCTCCTACCTACAGTTCTTCTTCCCTTTGGAGCTAGTGGCCCCCTTTAGAGATTTCACCTGAAACAATCCCATCCCAAGTTTATCTGGTCTTTCATCTAGGTCTAGGTAAGCTGCTGATCTATTCTTGTTCATTTGGTTCTTAACAACAAGTAAGGTGAATCTTAGAAGACAAGCCATCAATCTAGAAATTCAAAGTGGGACCCAAAAAATATGTGGCCATGTGGGGAGAAAGAGCGAGTGAGAGCAGTCGCAATCGCGTTCCCACCCAAGCAAGAGTGTATGTATATATATGTGAGTGTGTGTGTGCTGTGTATTCCTCTCGTGCCTCTAATGATGGCATGGTTGCCCTAATTGGTGGAGGTCAAAAGGGTTTGGCGGAAGTGGGTTTCTTGCTTTGCTTACCATTTATTCTAACTTTACCTAAGTGCCTTGTGTTGTGTGGTTTTCTCGAGCCTCCCATGAATAGTTTGCTTCCATCTTCTTCCTCTCTTCACCACATTTCTTAATCCCACTAAAATGAATTTAGTCGATTCAGTATACACTTTATAGTGAATCATATGTCACTAGGTTCTGTCTAACGCTAACTAACATGTAAGAGATCTAACTAATTTGATTATTATTAGCAGCGAACTAAACGGTTGAATATACGTTCATATTAATCGGATGATTTGTCTCATATTATTCCAAACATGCATACACTAACTAACGACTTTCTTTTTTCATTACTAACTGTGTAAAGATAATTTACTTGCATGAACTATCATGCCCCACTGAGGCTAATAATGAAACATGGTCAACGACGCAAAAAAAAGTTTTCTTTGCGGACGGAGGTGGGCCGATGAAAATCGGATTGAGGTTTTATTGCAAATAAAAGTTGCCATATGAAATAACGAGCTTTCTGCATGCGACCCTAAAACGGTTCAATAATGATCCCACCAACACATGAATATATAACATAATAACTACATATATATATATGACTTCAAATAGTCATCCGCATTAGCGAATTATAATAAAGCAGCAGGCCACAAGTGCTTTTGCTTAATGCATTTATATTTATCTGAGAGTTGGCTCAATTTACCTTTTTCTTCGTGATTATGTTACAGCTTGTCTTACTTTTCATCCCTCTTTCGTTTCAAGTATTCCCTTCTTCCTTAGTGTACATGTTTTACCCATCCACCAAATATCAAGACCACAACAGTAATTAGGATGCATTAATTTATAGCAAATATAAATATGCGTTTGTGTGTAAACCTTTCCCATTGTGCAAGCTAGCAAATATAAATATAAATATATATCCCGGTTTGAAGTCGAAGGGCCAGCTTAGTCTCGAGTTGTTCTCTGTATATGAGCCAACCAACGTTTTTTTTTTTAATTCTTGACCAAAACGAACATTGATTCTTTCATGTTTCCAGTCGAAATCAGTCTAGCTGTAGATTTATTCACCGTTAGGATCATTAATTAATCAAAGGTGATTAGCATTAACTTGACGTTTCTTGAATTGAGCTATGTTGTTATTATTATTAGTTTTTTATTGCCTTGGATCATTTTCAATGGATCTTAGGTGACTTGGCTTCCTTCACTATCCTACTGCGAAAAGACATGGATGCTAATTATTATATTGTCTCTCTGTGCTGTTTGCATGCTTCGTTAATATATGCTCGTATATTTAACGCTGGACGAGAACATATTTTCTTTTGGTTGATAAAACACTTGCATATTTTAATTGTCTTTATTATTCATTTGTCCCTTGAATTAAGGGCGATTAGGACCCCCCCCCCTCGTTTTTAAATTCACCTAGTCAAGAGAAGAAGAAGAATACTCAATTAAAATTATTGTTCACGAGCAAGAATCCTACAGCTACAAGCGACAAACATTGGTCGGGGTCATCTTGATCATCACTCATCGCTTGAATCAATATCATTCCTGTTACCATGTTCTTTATGATGACTGTTTTATCGTATCCATTTATGTGTGGTCCATACATCAGTCATTTAATTTATTTTTAGTATATTCTACACAAACATAAAGAAATTTTAAATTTTATTAACTTTATTTTAAAATTCAATAATTTTTTAAATTTATTATTTAATATACATTATACACGTTATAAGAAAAAAGTTAATGAATAGTACAATTATATATTTATATAAAAAAAATAATACTACTTATAAATATGATAAAAAAATTTATCTCTTTTTAGTTTATAAATAGAATAAGATGAATATATATAGATTAGTTTAACGTAGCGCCGCTTCAATTTCAATAATTAGCTCCCTTTTGTAATCGAGAATAGTTCAACGTCCTAATTATCGAACATTATTGCTAGGAAAGGAGGAATATAATTAAGCATGCATGGCACTTTGGGAATTTCGTCTCCTGGGATCGTTTGATTGATTGAACTCACATATGAGATGTTTCAAAGGGTAATAATCTTGATGAAGACTAAGCTGATATGTGGCTTATGCATAATCCATGTGGCAGAGGGTAAACCCACTTTGTCAATCCCTAGTATTCTCTTGGCCTTTAATTTTTAGATCTATCACTTCACAAAGTCAAAACTGGGCTACCTTCCAAGGGGAAGAAAACAAGAAATTGTCCAGCCCTGACCAAAATCAAGGTCATATCGTGAAAGAAATAATTGTTGCAGAAAGAAGGATATGCTATATATATATATATATATATGAAGTGATGGGCTAATGAATATGATATTAATCATAGATTTTCCTAGCTAATGTGGATGAAAAAGGCTCTGAGCTGACACCATTATTATTCCACAATATCAATTACCACTTTTTCTTCCTTTTTTTCCTCCCTTATAAATGCACAACCACACATACAGCAGTAGCGTATATGGCAAATTTTCATTGTGAAATTTTTGACTTCACGCCGTCCACAAAACTTCAATATATATCCTTGTTCACACCCACTTCCAATTCATGGATTCTCATCGTTTCCCAATAACATCAAAATATCTAATCACCCGTCTTACCCAAATACCAAACATCACATTTTCAGAAAATAAGACATTGAATTAGAGTGGCAATATAACGGTACCTTTGGTAGGATACAATAGTTTTTTTTAATAAAAATAGAGATAAAAATAGAATTAAACTAAAAATATACTTTAAAAATTTATTTGATAGGATAAAAATAATATAAAAAATATATATATTTTTTATAATTTTAGATAAAATAATCTAAAATATTTTTTTATAATTTGAAAAAAATTAAAGTTATTTAAGAATTTTATAACTTGAGATAAAATTGTATAAAGTATTTCACTTTCACTTCTATCATCCCATTTCTTAACTTTTTTTGTAGAATTGAAATAATTCAAAATATTAAAAATTAAAATAGAGGTATTTTTCCATTGTACCAAACAGTGAAAGATTTCACTTTCATTTCTATTTTCTTTATATTAAATATAGTACGTGTTTGGATATGATTTTAAAAAAGGGTTTATGAAAAAAAAAGGGTTTATGGACAACTTATGAAAAAAGGGTTTTTAGATAAGAGTTTATTGAAAAAAAATGATTTTCAATAAATAAGTGTTTGGATAGTTATTTTTAGAATGACTTTTTATATTTATAAATTATCAAAAAGGGTATGATTTGATTAAAAGTAAGAGAGAAGAGAGAGGTAGAAAAAAAGATAAGGGAGAAACTTATAGTCAAAGGTCAAATAGATCTGGTCACCGCAACCATCCAAATGCACTTATAGTCAGACAGTATCTACCTGTATTACCGATCGTCTTTGTCGGTTAACTCAGAGAAGAATGTACCAGGGAAATTTTCAATAACATATATATATATATATATATGTATGTTGCTGTTTATCAGCTTGCATGGTGTTGCACTCAAATAAAGCTTTGAATATCAGCGTTCTAAATTAAGCAGTGGCCAGCTTGGATGGCAATTTCTCCTACTTGTTTGAAAACAAGATCAAAAGGGAGCAGAAGAAGACAAGTGCCTTAAGGTTCAATATACGAAATCTCTGTTGTCCTTTCCATTTCAACGAACAACAATTAGCTCATCCTTGACTCGTACAGTTCCAAGTGCTGTGAACCTATGTTAGGTTGATATCACATTCTAGCTTAACATGAAGAATTTGCACAGATATCCTAGTCAAGCTCGTCACATTTCAAACTGTCCGTGGGCAACTTTCGAAAACTGAATTCTACATAAGCGTCATTGTCATGTAGTACTTGGCTAAAATTATAGTCCCGTAAGAAGCCACTTAATATTTATAAAATCAAATGAAAATTAAGGACCGGATAAAGGGAAATTAAAGTTAATCAAAACACGTGCATGTCTTCATAATATGGATCAGGGAATAAGGGCCTCTTATCTCATTTACGACAAGATGGACAAGGCATGTAACTGATATGTTACATCGTGCAGCAGAGTTTGCTTTGGGTGAAGAAAAATGAAAAAAATGGATTGAAAGGACTGGTCAGAGGACAAAAAGGTTGAAGGGCCATCCCCCTTTTATGCGATGATTAAATTTTAGGCCATCTACTATCTTAAAAGCATCTATCTAATGTATATACTTTGAAAGTTAGACGTAGAGAGAGAGTTTTTTTTTTTCTAACAGTGTCAGTAGAGAGGGAAGTTACAAGTCGTAGGTAGTAGATACATTCAATATAACTTGTGGTTGGAGGCGAAGAGGGTAGGAAGGTCAGAGACATGAAATGATGTAGGAGTGTAATAATGCAAGGGTTGATTTGTGAGGGAATTGAAAGAGAGGTGAAAATGGAGGAAGAAGGGAGGGCAAGTAGGGCGTGGAGCTAAATGGGTTTAGGTAGGCAAACGAAGCGTCCGACGCGGGACACTCAACCTTAAAACAAGATCATTTGTCACAGTCTGACAATCTCCCAACTAAAACTTTCCAAAGACTTTTCTTTTGTGTTTTTTGGGGAGAGAGGGGCTGCTCGTTATCCATCTCCGTAACAAAGCACGCAATTATAGGGGCAGAGTCCTTTCAACCCCCTAAATTATATACTCCTTCACTATTTAATTAATTAAATTGAATTGAAGAAATTAATAAATCAAATTAAATAATATATTTTTTTTAAAAATAATTGAATTATAATCCTTAATTACTTTCTCTCTTTTGTACTCGAATATTATTAAAAAAATATCAATAAGGATAATTTAAAAAAATTAATAAATATATAAAATAAATTTTATATTTAAAATAAAGATTATTTTTTTAATTAGGTCAGATATTAAAGTTAAAAAAATAGATAAGGCTCAACCTATATGTATCTCAGGATATCGCCATGTTTTTCTTTCACAAGTGAGTGCTAACTCAATTATTATGAAAATATATAGTATAAAAGGTAATCACTTAATGTCCCGCGAATGAAACACATAAATATGCATATCCTGCTTCATATTATAGGTTTTCCTCGCGTGGTTAATATAAAAATTGATTAATTTTATTAGATAAATAAATTAATTATAACCGAATATAGTCTTAAGATGAATTTATATTATATATTTTTTAATATATCTAAATTAATTAACTAATTATTATATTAATTATAATAAATTAATTTATTTAATTTTAGTAATTTATTTAAAAAAAATCAACTATATTTTTTAAGAGTATTATAGTAAGAAGAGTTAGACCTTGGATCTTAGGCCTTAGCCCAGTTTTGCTTGATAGCACGTGTGGGCATATCTTGGATCGATTGCTATTAATATGTACAAGTCACAGAGAGACGCGTGGGTGTATGTTTAATATGATTGATGATGAATTCGGTGTTTGATATTTGGAAGGAAAAGTCATATGTTAAATAGATATATGGTTTACAGAGATGAACAATGTGATTTGTTGTGTAATGGCGAAAAGAGGAGGGGGGGAGTAGAGAAAGAACAGGGCATGTGGGAAGGAAGGGAGGGAGGGCTAAACTGATTGTCGGGAGAATGTGGAAAAGGAAGAGAAGAAAATCCAGAAATAGGAGGAGGGAGGGGGAAATAATTGAGAGTGAGGGGAAGCGTACAAAAGGAAAAGCTGATTACAAAATGAGCGTAGCGTATATATGAATGTATGTATTGGGCGCAAGAGCGTACTGAGGGAGGAGACAGCGGAGAGAGAGAGTATAAAGGAGGAGCGAGAGAGCGATATGACAAGTCAAACGTCAAATCAGAGGGAGAGGGTCCTGGAAATCATAAGACAGTCAGTGGGATGTGCTGTCAATCCCATGGATTTTCTTTCCCTCTTTCTTTTCAAACTTTCCCTTTTCTTATTTTTCCCATTTCCATTCCGTTCAATCAATCTCCTATCTATTGCCTATCACTCATCAATACACATGCTTCCTCATATTTTTTTTAACTCATTCCACCTTCATAATTTCAACTCATTCCTTTTTTTTTAAAAAAATAATAATAATAATAATTGAGTACAAAATTTATATTTTATCCTTACATTGATCGTTTTTATTCATTTTTTAAAACACAGTGTTTTTTTTAAATCCAAGAAATTCAAAATTTCTGTATTCCGGTCCCCGCTAGAGCCAAGCCAGATTGCGTTACCAATTAGGGCGTGTCTGACATTACAGTAGACCATGTAAACTGGCTTTTGAGACTTAAGTAATTGAGGCCCTTCTTGTATATTTAACATGGCGTTTTCAATAACTCATTTTAGGGTCCTAGCTGATCTTAGGAGGGAAGCAACTTTTTTTAACTATTGATTTTTCTATAAACCTTTTAAAATTAATAACTTTTTAATATATCATCTAAATAAATTTATATCAAACTATTTTTTTTATAATACTCTATCTAAATATAAATAACATTTACTTCAACTTCAATTTTATTGTTAATTAGAATTAAAATCATTTTTTTAAACATTAATCTAAGCAAACCTATGAAACCACAATGGCTAAACAGCACCATCCTTCCCTTTATCTTCCACAACCCACTTTCCTTTGCTTTCTCTCCTAATTAAGGATGTGATTGGTTTAACTTATGAATAATAAATTTTATATGAAAAATAATTTTGAAGAAGTAAGTGCTTAAATAGCTGTTTTCAAGATAATTTTTTTATAGGTAAATTATCATAAAGAATATGAGATAGAATGATAATTATACAAAAAAAAATATATGAGAGATAAAAATATGACAACAATTCAAAGAGTTAAAATCATTATTTGTTATACCTAATATTTATAAATTGCTTAAAAAACTAATGATCCTTGTTTATTTAAAATCATAATTTCAAGTGACTTAAAATATAATTTTAGCTAAAAGTATTTATGTCACTAAGATAAATATTTGTATGCCTTTAAATATAACCTATAATTTGAGTTAAAAATACTTTTTTTTTAAACCAAACAGTCAGTAAACTCAAAATCTATACGTATCTCTGATTAGCTACGCGCTCTGACTCTAATTATTGAAGACAATTAGAGTATCCAGTTAGTCACGCATTTTAAAAACAAGCGTAATATAATAAAACTAAAACCGTGATTATTATGGAAGTAATCTCATTCTAACTTCTGCTAAAATCATAATTTTTTTTTACCCACACAGTTTATCGGAGCTTTGCCCCCACTACATCCGGATCCGACCCGCGTCGCGCACAACTCATGGTGGGTGAGTCTCCCAACGGAAATTTTTTGCGTACGTCAAGGCTCGAATTCGAGACCTCGTTTAAACGATACCGAGCCGCTTACTACTTAGACCAATCTCGTTGGTGCTAAAATCATAATTTTGACCTTGACAAGAGTATTTCCAATTACTTGTGTGTTAGGCCCAATAAAACAACGACGAAAACGCCTTTTCCATTCTTTCAACCCAGATCTTGAATTTTTGAATAACTATTAGACATTAGTTTGAACGCATCGTATATTGACAAGGAAATATTTTAAGACCCTTAAAATTTATATTATTTTCAAATAATCACTTCAGTTTAAAAAATTTAATCGTGTAATTACCCCATGCCTAAAGAAATAAACCTTTTACGTTTTTCCCTCTTCAATTAAACGATTGGTTGAGTTTCTTATAATTAAGGTGGCAATATTTCCTTTTTTTTATCTTAATGTCATGTAATTAACTATAAATATCAGTTTGATAAAAAAAAAATTATGAGTAATAATATTTTTAAATGGGAAATAAATAGAGTCTAAAAAAATCTACCCTTGATTTTTTTTTGTCCCCCACCCGATTCAACGGAGCTTTGCCCCGACTACATTCGGATCCGACCCGCGTCGCGCACCTGACTAAAGTGGGTGAGTCTCCCAACAGGAATTTTCTGCATACGCCAAGGCTCAAATTGGAGATGCTGTTTAAGTGATACCGAGCCGTTTATCACTAGGTTAGTCCCTTAATTTTTTTTTCAAATAACAAAAAGTCACTCAAATTTCAACAATTGTTTATTTATTTTGTCTTCACCAAACTAATATTTGTATTTTTCAAGAGGAGCGCATTTATATAAATACCTTTGATTTTCACAGGGGATCCTAGTTTAATTAATTAACCTGATAATGCAGCCTGTTTTAATTATTACGCGCACCGGCTCTTTATGCCTAAGACCAGTAATATGAATTCACTAAATGAACAACTAGTAGCTAATAGTAAAGAACAGATCTCTCCTATAATTTTTATAAATTTCAGTTCACTACAAAATTATTTAAAATTATAAATAACCCTGATTAATGGTAAAACTCATATTATACTTTTTTATCTGTGTTTTTTTGGCAAAAGGAACTTGTACAGTTAAATGAAACAAAATGGATAACATGCGGTGATAGTTTGCATTTTGTACACGTAATATCCTCCAATAATTATGAATGAATAATTTTTTTTTTATGAATTATGAGTATCATGTACTCCTATTAAATAAGTTTTATCTTAATTTGAAATGGGAGAACTTCGGAATCAGTAGACGCCGCCGACACCTTTTTCTACACATAACATATTCCGTAAGCTTGTGCTCGTTTTTATATGTCCCTTTCATAATTAACAAGCTTGCGTATTCTGATTCCACGTCCTTTTCTCCACTCCTTTTTTAAATATGATAAGATAATAATAATTTGAATTAAATCATCAATATCGATATATTCATGCCAAATAAAAAGATCCGTTTGTTTTTTTATTTATAAATCATAAACAATGTGATTTCTCTGCCTTAATTTTGTCTAATTCGTAGAAGGGGTATAATTTTGAAAAGTTGGCCTCACGGTGACGGTATGGAGTTTGCAGTTTTTTATTTGATACTTATTATTTTTATTATTTTATATGCAAGACCCCTAAAAGAATTAATTTATTGGCTATCTATTTAACCGATTATAAATTATATCAATCAATGACAAATTAACTAACTTTTTTTTTTTTAAATTTGCAAATGAGGGTTGTCTGGATTTAAGGGACTTTATACCCCTTAAGTAAAGAAGAATTACTTCTTACCAAAAAAAAACAAGAAGGATTATTTGTTCGTAAAAAAACAACAGGTGTGTACAAAAAGAATTATTACTGGGAAATTATTTATTATGATATTTCAATTCGTAAATATAATAACAGGGGTATGAAAAACTGCACGTGCGTATTTTTTTAATATAACATTCTTTTAAGAAATTAAAAAAGGAGGAGACTGAGCTTTTAAATGTCCTATAAATAATATTGTAATATGAAGAGATGAGCAATCTGATGATGGAAAAAGGAATAATTTACACTGTCTTCTAATAAATACATGTGATGACTGGGACCAGCAATGATCATCCATACCCAAAGATTAATACGCATAAGTTCTTCTTCTTCTTCTTCTTTTATTATTTGTTCAAGTTCTCTGGATCGGGAAAGTAGTAGACTACAACACAGAATAGATATAATAATTTAATAAAAAAAAATGAAATCTGCTTAATTGCAATCAGAATAAACTAAATTTTGGTCGTCATAAAACGAGTATCGAATTTAGTCTGTTCATGAACATGGAAAATAATACATAAAGGCCCAAATTGAGATGGTTCTATGATAAAAAGACAGATGGTGGCTGTTCAGCATTTTTCTTTTAATATTTCATCTCCATTGTACCAAAAAAAAAATATTTCATCTCCAGAAATATAACGTATGAATTATTTTTGGGAAAGCATAATCATATAATGTTGTGTTACTAATGAGTAGATTTACTATATGTTTAATAAAAGTCGTAAATTATTTTCTTTTCGAATATATATATAGCGATTTTTTTATTAGGGTCAATGTGAAAAATGATTGCCTTTTCTCTTTCAGCAAGCCTGCAACCATCTTGTAAGTGATAAAAATCATGTATAAGAGGGCACTATAATTGTTGAGCATAATCGGCCAAAATTCAAGCTGAATTATTATATTTACAAACTACCAATTAATGGTCCTGATAATTACACATCAATACGAAATATAAATAATATTAAAAGTCAGTTTATGTAGAGTACGTCTTATTTACGCATAAAGCCATCCTAACATTTTTTAAGTTAAAATAGTATAACCCATTGTGAGGAAGGTATTATCACTACCTCGGATTTTTTTTTTTTTAAAAAGTAAGTACCAAGCAGCATAGCACTTGTAAAATCTTATTTCCTCCGGCAAGAAGAAGGAACAATAAATAGAGACAGATTGTCCAAAATTACGAAGAACAGTACAGTAATAGTATCGCACTCACTATATAAGGCGTTGTTTGTTTATAGATCTATTGTTGTGTTTACTTAGTAAGCTTTTGACGTGCATAAGGCAATAACGTATAGATACTCGTCAAATACCGTATTAGTTAATTTGTCCCAGCCATACGCAGTCCTCTAAACCTCTTCACCAACATCTTCATGTTCCCTCTACTCCTGTGTGTATGTTATATGTAGACGAAGTAAATATATTATAGTAACCAAAGAAAATTAATTATAGCATATTTATAAAATTGAATTCTGGGATTCTTTTATAAACCCACAGCCGCCCAGAATAGCCACCCAAATTGCTCTGTCTGCATCTCTCCATCTCTCTTCTCTCTCACTCTCAAAATATCTATCGATACACAACACACAAAGCCACAGCCACACCCCTCCATTCGCTCATAGAATCCCATCAAAGCACACAATCACAGTAAGTACCATCATCGTCAACAAATGAACTCTCCCTTCTTCCTCTCCTCACTATTTCAGTCCCCTCCCTTCGCTTAATCTCTCCCTCCTCTGTGTCTCCCTCTCACTCTCTCTGTCCCTATCCTCTACTGTTCCTTTCTCTCAGCTTGATTTCTCTCCCTTGATAATCAACCCTAAAGTAGCTCCACCATGTCCCTCGAAGATTCTCTAAGATCTCTCTCCCTCGACTACCTCAACCTCCTCATCAACGGCCAGGCCTTCAGTGACGTCACCTTCAGCGTCGAGGGTCGTCTCGTCCACGCTCACCGATGCATCCTCGCTGCTCGAAGCCTCTTCTTCAGGAAATTCTTCTGTGCACCGGACTCTCCGTCGGGGCTAGACCCGGCCGGCTCTCGGGTCAACTCCGCTGCCTCCGGCCCAAGGCCTGGGATCATTCCTGTTAACTCCGTCGGGTACGAAGTCTTCCTGTTGGTTCTTCAGTTCCTGTACAGCGGCCAGGTGTCTATTTTGCCTCAGAAGCACGAGCCGCGGCCTAATTGTGGCGAGCGAGGATGTTGGCACACGCATTGCACCTCCGCCGTTGATCTTGCTCTCGAGACTCTTGCCGCCGCTAGATCTTTTGGGGTCGAACAGCTTGCATTTCTCACCCAGGTGAAACTCCTTTCTTATCGCCTGTATCGTCGTCACTGTTTCTCTCTTCCATTTCTCTCTGGTTAGAGTGACCAGTCGTATGTTTGTGGGTCTTGGGAATTTCAACAATTGCCGGGTCTGATTTTTAGAAGTGAGAACTGAGAAGGGGTACTCGAAGCGTTGAGGGAAAATTAAATAATTAATATTTGGGGTAATTCTATTATCTTATGAGGAAGTGGGCGAGATTTGAGTTGGATTTGTGTTTAATCACTCAGCAGTTGGTTTTAAGGTCTCACACTTTTCTAGCCGGGTGCTTTTGCCTGTCAGGCGTTTGTATCTCTCAGTTCTCTTTCTGCTCCTCTATAGAATTCAACAACCCTCCTGTCCACTCATGCCTTCGATTCCCCTCACCAAGGACACAGTTTTTAGTTTCTCATAGCTGCTTCTCTCCTTTTGTTTTCTTGGGGATATCGTTTCACGTATCAATTCCTTTTGGCTTCATTCTGGGTAAATTACCGTGATTTTGAGGAGTACCTTGAAGTTTCTCGTATTGGTTTGTTTCTCTAACCGATACCCGTTACAATGCATAGCAAAAGAGTTTTTAAATTTAGATCATTGTATGCCAGTCTTGTCTTGCATTGTAAGCACATCAAATCTTTCTCAAACGCGTTCACTTTCCTCAATAGGATTTGGGACTGGAAAAGAGAACGAGACACAGCAAAAAGGTTAACGTAATTTTAGCAAACATCTCTTTAAAATCTGCTATCCCCACCCGTCTCTCTTGTTTTCTTTATACATGTATTATAACCTTTGAAGGCTTGGAATGCGAAGTGTCTCACCCACATTTGGTTTGCTTGTTTTGGAAATAAACAACAGAAACAGTTAGCGAGCATGGTAGAGAAGGCGTCCATTGAAGATGTAATGAAAGTACTGGTAGCATCAAGAAAGCAAGACATGCACCAGCTGTGGGCCACTTGCTCCCACCTGGTTGCCAAGTCAGGTCTCCCGCCTGAAGTTCTCGCCAAACACCTTCCCATCGACGTCGTTGCTAAGATTGAAGAGATTCGTCTCAAGTGCTCCTTTAATCGCCGCTCTCTATTGCCCTATCACCACCCCGGCATCCGCGAGGCCGACCTAGATGACCAGAAAATCCGGCGAATGAAAAGAGCACTGGACGCCTCCGATGTGGAGCTTGTTAAGCTCATGGTAATGGGGGAAGGCTTAAATCTAGACGAAGCGCTGGCCTTGCACTACGCCGTAGAGAATTGTAGCCGAGAAGTGGTGAAAGCATTGCTGGAGCTCGGGGCGGCCGATGTCAACTACCCAGCCGGGCCTGCCGGGAAAACTCCGCTTCACATTGCATCGGAGATGGTATCACCGGACATGGTGGCAGTGCTCTTGGACCACCACGCTGATCCGAATGTCCGGACCGTCAATGGCGTGACCCCACTTGACATCCTCAGAACCCTAACTTCAGACTTCCTGTTCAAAGGTGCCGTACCTGGGTTAACCCACATCGAACCCAACAAGCTGAGACTGTGCTTGGAACTGGTTCAATCGGCGGCGCTCGTGATTTCTCGCGAAGAAGGAAATGCGAATCCTCCCACATCAACGGCCATATATCCGCCACTGAGTGAGGATCATAGCAGTGGGAGCAGCAGCACCCTAAACCTGGACTCTAGGTTGGTTTATCTGAATCTGGGTGCGGCGGTTTCGGGTCAAATGGTTTCCAGATTGGACGGCGATGACGATGGCCACAGGGATCCCATGAACCGTCATGGCTCGCAAGGAGGTGGATGTGACCCAACAATGTACCACCACCATCCTCACTCTCATGATTTCTAGCTATCAGCTGAGAATAATAATTCCACAAAATCTACTCATATATATATGTGAATTTAGAATTTAGTTGCCAACCATGGATGAAGAAAGAGAGAGAGAGAAGACACGAGTGGATGGATGGACCGCAGAAATTTCTTCGATTGTCAGTTGAAATATTCACCTGGTCACTGGCCTTTCGGCTCGCTGGTCTATGAGGGCAGTTTTATTTGTTGGTTGGTTTGTTTGAGGGCAACATTTGAATGGTCAGAATTCAGGAACGGAAGTGCAGTTCGGAAGGAGGAGGGATGAAAGAGAGAGAGAGAGAGAGAGAAGAAGAAGAATCTAATCAGTTTTTTTAAAAGAGGGAAAAGGAAAGCGGGCGCGATGGAGACGACGAGATTCAGGTCAATCTTTTCATATAGCCACTCCTTCTTCGCCTGGCAACTCTTTACTTCGTATTTACTGATCCCTTAGCTCAGCGAATTTCACGGCCAATTTATTGTGCTCCTTTTTATTTCTTTTCTTTAATTTGTCCCTCTCCTATCACTCACCTTTCTTATCATAACCCCTTATTATTTACATCAATAATTAATACATCATATGATCTCCCCCCCCCCCTCCCCTTCCCACCTGATATATATAATGTTTTCCCTCCAGCGTTATATTTAGGCGAGAGGGAAGACTTTTGATTCAGTGGCTATTGTTTTTGGGGTGAATATTTAATTTGAAATCATGTGCCTGTGGACAAATTGATTGGTTGTCTTGCATGAATGCAACAATGAGTGTGACCACACATGACTAGTTAAAATACTGGCACTATCTCCTTCCATGTAATCCTCTTTTTTGTCCCCCCTTGCCTTTTTAGGTCCCTTCCCTCAGAAATAACTTAAAAGCCTCAAATCCTGTTATATTTCTAATCAACATTTCTTTATTACTCCTTTTTTTTTAATATATATTTATATATTTGGTCTAAATTCATAGGATGTGGTCAGTGTCTCAGTGAAGATTCCTGCACAGTCTATTTTCTGCATGTGTAGATGTACATTTTCCAGGAGGAGCTTTAACCGCTTGTTGATCTGGCACTCTTAAAATTAATTTATTAAATTCATACCCGAGATACATAATTTTTGCAATAAAAGTTTGAGTCCTCTCTTACAATGAACTGTCTTTACATTAATCATCATTAAAACATTTAGTTATACGTCCCCATCTGAAAAATCAGGTCTTTCCCTCTCGATCTCTTGCCCCTTTTTTTTCACTTTGCTTGTAATATATAAGTACTGCAGTTACTATAAATTTTATATCCTATGTATTGCTAAAAGTAATCTGTATTAATTACTTGCGTCTTAATGTGTTTTTTTTTATGGGTGACTTTTTTGCTGGGTAAGGTACATATTCACTTCTCTATATTGCTGGAATTTGCATTTATTGAAATTTATTTCTGTAGTTGGTATCTAACTGCACATGTACCCATTGCGTAACTAACTGTTAATTTTGCATATGAATAGTCAAACAATATGAAGTATATTGCATATTACGGCACTTGTTATCAGATATACATGGTAACTGGCAGTCTTCTCAAGCTTACAAGATATAATTTATGTTTGGTTGTCTGTGTTTATTAATCCATGACAATTATTCTATGAACCTTCAAATATGTCTGAAAAACCAATATTCCTTTAGTCTCTAATATATAACCTATTTAATTAATTTGATTAGATTAAAAAAATTAATTAAAATAGTTAATATATCATATTTAGAAATATATTTGATTATTATCGAGGGAGTATTAATAGTAATAATTTACAAACAATGAATAAATATAGAAAATAGGTCATAGGTCGACGGAGATTATTTTTTCAATTAAATTTTATATCAATGACTCGAGGAGTATATACACAACTTTTAATTTTATGTAAATTTAATTACTTGTGTCTTGATATAATGAGAAAGTTGAAAAATTATTCATGTATTAACTAGATATTCCCTACATTCATATAATTTTTTTTATACGAATGTATTTGAAAAAAAAAACAAAAGAATCCATAACACTGCCCTTTTCATCAGGATGTAATAGCCTAATAGTTGTAAACTTATCTCAATGTCTTCCTGTTATCACATTAACAAGAGGATCAAAACATTGCATACGTACCAACGGGGTTAGTCCGAATGGTAAGCGGCTCGGTATCGCTTAAGCGAAGTCTCGAGTTCGAGCCTTGGCGAATGCAGAAAATTCTCGTTGGGAGACTCACCTACCATAGCCAGGTGCGTGACGCGGGTCGGATTCAGATGTAGTCGGAGCAAAGTTCCGGTGAACCGGGTGGGTAAAAAAAAAAAACATTGCATACGTACCAAATATCTCCAACGTGAAAATGAGATGTGACTCGAATAAAATGGTTATATTCGATACAACGTGTATAAAAAGAATAAGAATTTTACGTGACACTGACGAGTCTGATAAATTAGTAAACGATAGCGTTAGATTTTTCTTCTTCTAAATAACGATAGATAATAATTTTATTAAAAAATAGAAAAATAACAGCCACGATTATATCGTAATCGACGATGTCATATTAGGTAGTTTGTTGAGCCAAGAACATTAATTTCGGCAACCAAACAACATTTCATTTCTTTAACGCGTAGCAGACCTCGATATAATTTAACATTCTTTTAACCTTGTCTTCTGAGAAGAACGGATGCAGCTATACGTATGAATGTTGTGGGTATTCCTTTCTGAACAAAAATTGCCGAGTGTTTTGCACAGCGTGTTAATTAAAAGAAAATGAAACGGAGCAAAGTGACCTTATAAGTATCAATTTTTGGATCGGGCCTTCTCATCCAATTGTTTCTATGGAGTCATTAATGAAGTCATAATCTCTTGGACAACATTATATATATATATATTCTCATATCTTATTACTTCATCATCCAATATTTGTAACATATATAAAAAATACGATAATCACACATCGAGTGATTAAATAATTAATCACAACTGTATAAATATACGATGATGATTTCTTCAACTATAATAATTTAGAAATCAATAATATGATATATTGCGTTGCATATTCTAAATTTACTGCACTTTGGCTCGGTTTTTAATTTGTGCATAAATTGCGTTTCTTTTTTAACTTTTGGAATGCCAGCTAGCTTGCAGTTTTTTTTTCTTTTTCATTAAGAATTTCTCTCTGATCTTGTCCGAGAATCAAGTACTTTCTATTTTGATCACAAAAAGGCTAAATTCATTTAGTTATTATGTATCCACGTACCTATGGCCGGAAGAAGCTAAATGACAGCTCCCAAAGGCCCAAATTAATTAAACCCCCTTAATTAATTAATATAGGCAGTTGATATAATTTTGAAGGCGCGTCGTGGGTACATCCGGGATGGTCACCCAAAGTTGTGGCACACATTGAAAGGATATGTTGCTAGGCAATTCAATTTCAAAATTTGCCCCCTCGTCCGACAGCATTATATTATGAGGATTTCTTCTTAAGGATGAGTTGATTACTAATAAAACCAAATGAAGTGAAAGTAAATGGGGGAAAGAAGGACAGTGTGTGGGTACCATTAAAAAAACCGGCCGTATTCTGTTGTGGGTGCACACAGTTGGGAAATTAAAGAAAACAATAATAAGGAGGGAGAAATGTGGCGGGGAACACGAGAGAGAGAGAGTGGACCTTCCAGACACAGTAGAAGAAGTTGTCATTTGGCTTTTGTCCTGGTGAATCTGCAAGAAAGCAGCAGTTTTGTGTGTGAAGCATGCATGCATGCACAGTCACTGCTAGGGAAACTTCTACATTTAATTATTACTAGCTCATCATCTAAACACGTATTATTAATTAGACATTGTTTATACATACATATGGGGTGTTACTCGAACAGATCGAGCATCTGCAGCTGCAAGTATGGGATTGCTCGACAGTAATTAATACTGTGCTGGCGGATCAGCAAATTCAGTAAATATGAATTAGTTGTAATGCTGAGAGCTAAGAAGGGGGCATGACAATTCGCTGCAAAGTTGGAGTCAGGGAAGCGCACGCCTGCATGCTCTCTCGGGTGACACACAGACACAAAAAGACACTCCCTCCCACACGTATATAACCTGTCTCACATCCTCTCTCTCTATAAACATTCCACTCTCAACACACCCCTACTGTTCATATATATACCCATCAAAACTAGTTAGACTTTATTGGGAGAGGTAAATCCCATTTGGGTTATCTTTATGTTTTTAGAGGATTAGTTTCAAGGCGTTATATATTGAAGGATACTACATTGACTCTACCAAAAACAACAAGAAGAAATGACAGACACACATATATATCTGTGTGGGTGGGTGGATATCCTGTCGAGAATGACTAATGTAGAGTAACGCGCGCACACACACACATCATGATATATGACTTAAGTATGGGGATTTTGAAATGCCTAGAGTCATGTACAGCGTACAAAGAGACCACATAAATTGGGGATAAGGTGAGCAGTGGGGATCACTTTATAATGGGAATAAGAATGGTGGAAGATATTGCCAAATAAATAGTGAAGCATACGATGGAGCTGGGAGGGCCATCCGTGTCTCTATGATTGTACCACTTTGTCTCACCTTCCTCAAAAGCTTGTCTATATGTCTAAATTGATTCATTTAACAACTTCACCTCTTTCCTCAAAAGCTTGGTGGGGTGGTGTTGATGGCCAACCCAAACAAACCACATCCTCGGCCGAGAAACATGGTTTAAGGCGGTGTTCCTACTCTTCACATACTGGTGCCAAACAACACCGTTTAATCGATTCTCGAACGACACGCTGTACTCGATAATCCATATGAATAATCAATATTTGGGATAATATAAATACTAGTAATAATGGAGCCTAAAAGTCACGGAAAGGGGAAACAATGCCAACAAATGAATGGCATGGGAAAGGACCCCCTATAATTGGCGCACACATACCTCGTAGGTGCACAATCCAATTACATAATTGAAGTTATATATTAATGAAGCACTTATATGCTTATGGGGGGCTATGGCTCCGTATAATCCCTAGCCAAGGAAGGCATCTCCTCACGTGCTCATGTTGGGAACAAAGATTGCCACCCCTTTTATTCCCCCCTCTTATTTCGTATTCGCTGGAACGGTCAACTCCTCTCCACGTTGCCAGAGGTTGCTAAGGCCTGACGTATTAGAGTGATGCCCAGCCTAACATTTTTTTCTATTCAAAGTAAGTTCGCCTTTGCCTTCCGTACGAAAGCGCTATACCTTCCCTTACTTTCTTGGGCTCATGATCGATGGCGAACTCGTTGAGTTGGGCCTAATAGTTTACCCAAAACTCGTAGATGGCCCAACTTGGTGATCCAGAGCATTGGCCTATTGGACAATTCAAGAGCACGAAGGATTTTTTACTCTCAATGTCCCGTATCTTCCAAAGGCCTCTCGTCGAAAAGTTTATAGTAATTTTTTCATTTACGCTATTGCGCCTCCTAGATTTATCAGGAATAATGTTAAGATTTTATAATTTTGTGATTAATAGTACTCTATTTAATATTACACATGCGTAAAATTCACGTGATTAAGTTCACACTGCATGGGCGCATCCGAAGTTTTTTATTCTTTCAATAGATTCCTCTTCCATTTGGAAGCACCATTCCCCTCCGTGGCTATTTTCTTACCTCATTTAATTACAAAGTCAAACAATTCTTCACATAAAATCGCAGATTACGGTACTAAGATATTAGTCAATATTTCCAGTAGATACATCTAAAAAAAATTCTTCACATAAGGAGAAGGATTGTCTTACCAGTTTTTTCTATATAAAAAAATTTAAGTAAATTTGGTGCCTGTTTCTTATTAAAATCAGGACATAACCCTAAGGTTCAGAAAATACTTACAGGAGACTTACGAGATCGTCTACTAAAAGAGCCTCATAACTATAATAGGAATTGAACTCGTACTTTGTGAGATATTAGCCTATTTTTTTACTATATGTATTAACTCTGATTGACACTTTTTTTTTGGTAAAAAAATTATTTTTGAAAAGGAGTTGAGCTCATCCACGATCCAAAGGCAGGGAGAAATTTCTCTTCCTCTTAAGCGATACTAATATCAGATAAGGTGAACTGTCTATTACTCTCATATATAAATATAAATACCTCGGAGGTAGAATGCATTTCTATTTCTATTGGACTGAATAGTTATTAATTAAAATCAATCAGTCGAAATTCAAGCCCACTAGGGCCCAAGCCCAACAATAACACGCAAGGTCACGAGGGAAAATCCTCAGTCGCCAGCCTAGACACCAATGGGTAAGACCACTAGACAGTTGACATCTGGCAAATCCAACATGTGGTGGCCCCTCGTCATCATCCAAAAAACTTTGTTATCCTCTTCGAGTCTCCGGCTCTCCCTTGTGGATTTTATTTTTGTCCCATTAATTAATATTTGACAATTAATAAAAATATAATTTATTAGTTCTTGCCCCTTGAGGTGACCCCACTTCAATTTGTCCCTGACGCCTGGCCACTCGAGCTCTACCCTTACCAGAGCCTCCTCCACTACGATTTTGGATCTGGTGAGCCACCACTTCCCTCCAGTACGCCGTCCTTTACCGTTTTGCAAGTCGCTGGCTGCAATGATACTTTCGCTCTCCTTCTCTCCTCTCCGGTAAGCCATTAGCTCAACCTCGCTGCTCAATTCACTAATAATTCCCTTCTGAATATTGTTGCCGCTTTCCTGTGATTCTGCTTTCCCTGAAAATATTGCTGTTTTAGAATTTCTGACTAACTATAGCTTCATTTTGTGCTTTTATGTTTGCTCCATTATAGGCTATAGCCACATCTAGTTGTTGCGAAGCCAGTTTGGCCCCAGATGGTGTGCTAGGTTCTCTGGCGGAGGTTGATTTAGGATAAGGATTTCCCTTGATATTTCGTGCTCATGGATACTTTACTCAAAACACCTAACAACCTTGAATTTCTGCATCCGCTTCACGGTTATTCAGATAAATTGAGTAATCCTGCCCCCTCTAGGTTACAAAACCAGGAGCTGAGATTTTTTCCCAAGAGATCACATATGAGATGGGGTAGTTCTTGTACAAGGGCTAGTAGCAGTGCTCTTTTGGAGCTTGTTCCCGAAGTTAAGAAGGAGACCCTTGATTTTGAACTTCCCCTGTATGACTCGTCGAAGGGCGTCGTGGTGGACCTCGCGGTCGTGGGAGGAGGCCCTGCAGGGCTTGCAGTTGCGCAGCAAGTTTCCGAGGCAGGTCTTTCAGTTTGCGCTATTGACCCAAATCCCAGATTGATTTGGCCCAATAATTATGGTGTTTGGGTAGATGAATTTGAAGCTATGGACTTACTGGATTGCCTTGACACTACTTGGTCTGGTGCTGCTGTTTACATTGATGAACAAACGAAGAAGGATCTAGGTAGACCTTATGGGAGGGTCAACAGGAAACAGTTGAAGTCAAAGATGTTGCAGAAATGTATTTCAAACGGTGTTAAGTTTCATCAAGCTAAAGTTAGTAAGGTAATTCACGAGGAGTCCAAGTCTGTGTTGATCTGTAATGATGGTGTCACAGTTCAGGCTGCTGTAGTTCTTGATGCAACCGGCTTCTCAAGATGTCTTGTTCAGTATGATAAACCCTATAATCCAGGTTACCAAGTGGCATATGGAATTTTAGCTGAGGTTGATGAGCACCCTTTTGACGTAGATAAAATGGTCTTTATGGACTGGAGAGATTCACATCTGGATGGTAACGTGGAGCTGAAAGAGAGAAATAGCAGAATACCCACTTTTCTATATGCAATGCCCTTCTCATCGACCAGGATATTTCTCGAAGAAACTTCTTTAGTTGCTCGGCCGGGGTTACAAATGGCTGATATCCAGGAAAGAATGGTTGCTCGATTGAAGCATTTGGGCATTAAAGTGAAAAGCGTTGAAGAAGATGAACACTGTGTCATTCCCATGGGTGGCCCCCTCCCTGTTCTTCCTCAAAGAGTTGTTGGAATTGGTGGTACTGCGGGGATGGTGCATCCTTCAACGGGATATATGGTAGCAAGGACCCTAGCCACGGCCCCAATTGTTGCTAATACCATTGTCCAGTGTCTTGGTTCTGATAGAGGCCTTTCAGGAGTTGAACTGTCAGCGCAAGTGTGGAGAGATTTATGGCCAATTCAAAGAAGGAGACAAAGGGAATTCTTCTGTTTTGGTATGGACATCTTACTGAAGCTTGATTTACCAGGCACGAGGAGATTTTTTGACGCATTTTTTGATCTAGAACCTCGTTACTGGCACGGGTTCTTATCATCAAGACTGTTTCTTCCTGAACTCATTTTTTTTGGTCTATCTCTATTCTCTCATGCTTCTAATACGTCTAGGGTAGAGATTATGGCAAAAGGAACTCTTCCTTTGGTTAACATGATCAACAACTTGGTAAAAGATAAAGAATAAGATGAATGCCTGCTAATTTGTTGTAAGCTATTTTTGTTGGTCCACTTGCACCTGAAGTTTACTGATATTATTGAATGTCAACACATAAGATCAGTTCTTCTTGCTATTATGCTTAGATCACAGCAAATTCCCATGGGACGGCAAGTAGAAACAGCAGTTCTTGAACTTCCTCTAGGGCGTGCTCATCCTATTTGCAATTGTACATACATTTTACGCCTGCTATGGATAAAAATAGTAATTGTTTCTTTGTTGTTCAGCCTTTTATCCTGTTAAAAACTTTCTCTCATGCGATGCATTTAGAGAAAGCTTGAATGAAATCTATAAGGATCATTATGTACTTTTCCTGTTAAATTTGACAATATAATAATATAATATATACCTTCCTTATGTTACTGAAACCTTTGTAGTACGCTTGGATATTGACAGAGAATCGCAATTCGTAATATTAATTTCAGCTAAAAAACGATAACCCTTCTGTATAATTAAACTAGTATAGTGGTGAATGATCATCCTGCTTAATAGTCTGTCTATGATTTACGCAGTCTTGCTTGACGTCGGAAATTCAATGCCTTGCTACTTAGCGCGATGGAATTTGCTTATGTGGAAAGTGGAAATACTTAGTCAGTAGTCATTTGCTAAAGTTTCTAATCTAAAAATACATTATTAGAAATACAAAGATACATGTCAACCAAAAAAGGGAATTAAAAAAAGCGCACACAGATCAACTCCAGGCTCACAAGTCTACAGCATCATAGAAAACTGTGGTACTGCACTACACACATTGATCCCAATCAAGGAAATATTCATCAATTCAATTTAATTATGGGCACGAAAGAGGTGAATCCCTAAGCATTAGGAGGAGGAGGGTGCATAGCCAACCAGGTCTGCACGAAAGTGAGGAAAAGCGCAATAAAAGCAGCAGCGAAGCCAAGAAAGGCCCATGGGCTGCTGAAATGGTCATGCAAAGCTCGAGCCAACCATGTCAACCACATCATATTGTAACGCTTATCCAGGGCATCTCTTACTTTACCATATCTTTCTGTGTCGGGCACCAAGTCGGAGCTTATAGTGTTGAAGAGTTGGGCCACTTCTTCGTCGCTGCCCAGTGCGTTGAGGAGAACCCCAGCTTTCCTCAGATGTTTCACATCGTCTGCATGGTCAATCAGGGAATCCAAAAATGCTACATAGGAGCTGATCCCGTAGCCGTTCGCGAAATCCGGGCACATCTCGTACGCTATCAAGTTCAAGAATGTAGGATGCGTAAAATCGTCCACCGTCAGCTTCGAAAGCCGGAGTCTCCCAAAACCCCGGCGAGTCATTCCCCAATCGAAGCGGATATCTGTAAGTCTTATATCACTTCCCTTGGTTACCGAAATCCCTGCCACTTTAAGCTCCTGTATGTTCCTGTATGTTGGAAACTTTCCGGATCCGAATCCAGTGCCTTCCCTATCTTTACTAACATTACGATCAGAATTACCCAGGATGGCTCGCCGCAGAAGATGTAGCAAATGAGTCGGGGGATCCACTGTTATGTTCACCTGTCCAGAGATCTTTTTGGCACCGGCTAACCTGGTCATCTGATGCCTTCGCAGCAAAAACTTTTCTATATACTTATTCAACTCGGGCTCCGGATCATTGCTCAGCAGCTTGAGCAGTTCATACGGAAGCTGGTTCTCCAACAAAAGCAGATCCTGCTGCACAAGCACCAGCTGGTCCGTCTTGATCTTCAGGTTTGCCTCTGGGCACTTGCTGTCCGCTTGTTGGATGAATCGAAGTACGGCGCAGCCATCCAGAAGAAATATCCATGCAAGCTCCTCGTCTTTGTCAACGAAGCCTTCAATGGCGTCCTCCGTGTAGAGCTCCTTCAGTGCCAGAAGGTTGGTCTGAACTTTTTCAAATAGCAATTCTGCACTCTGTTTGGTATCTTCAAGGTACATTGCTGCCCATTTCATCTTGTAGCGCTCCCCTCCCTTGAGCACTTTATCCCCACGATGGATGGGGCCGATTGATACCAGCTTGGGGGAGTAGTACTTGGCGAACTCTGGTCGATTTCGAAGATATGGTTGGACTTTTTGTATCTTGGGAATGGTATTTACAGTTTGGCCATCCTCCCATTCACAGTTCTCGTCCCTTCCAAGAACTCGCTTTGCCTCCTCAAGTTTGGTTTTGGTCTCTTTCACTTCGAGCTTTTCCTCTTCAAGTTTGGCTAAACTACTCTGCAAATTGAATGCCAAATCTGATGGGGTTGTTGCTCTATCACATGAGCTGCCTGGCCGATCTGATGTACTCATTGTTCAAGTGTTTGAGCGGAACTTCGGTAAATTCTAGGGCTTTTCAATAACTACAGCCACTTACGCAGTAACACAAAGCACTCTGCATAGAATGAACCTTGATAAGGAAAAAAAAAAGCACATGAGCATCTCGCTTTATTAATAATTTGAGTTTGGAACCAAACATGCTTCACCCAAAAAAAAAGCATCATTTCTACTTACTAATCACAACATATTCTACCAACTTTGCTTAGAAACGAAATATGGAATATTTGTGACCCTTATACTTGAAAAATCTTACCATCAGGTGATGAAACAGAGTGCAATGTGATCCCTGCGAAAAGAGACTTTTTAATCACGGAAACAGCAATATCAGCACGTCATGCATGTACTTGCAAACAGTGTTCTCTGTCATGTACATAAACATAAAAAGATATCGTCTAGTACTTGAAGCTTCAATGAGCTGATTTATGATAAACATGCAATCATAACAGAAGAACGGAAAGGACAGTGGACTTTTGTGTCAATTAATGATCAGAACTCAAAGCTATCCTCGATGAGAGAGGCAGGCTGGAAATGAACTAACATATCAATCAATTCATATCATTATGAAATACAAAATGCACTATAAGCTCTTATGGTCAGTGCCAGAAGTGAGCTCAGCGAGGGCAGTACTTGTTTGAAAAATAGTTAACAACAATGTCTATTCTCACATGAGACCAAATATGCTAATATTAAAATTATATTCTTATGTGTGTGTATATCGGAACAATTGATACTTTGCAATTTATTGTGATTTGGTATTGATGGAAATTCTGATTCATAAGTTTTAGATGAAGATTTTTGCCTTTTTAGTGAAAAGAATTCCTTACAAAATAGTCTTGCTTTTATTCAAAATTTAAAAATGCAATATATTTATTGTAAATCATGTTTTAACATAAATAAAGAGTGCATTCGGTGAATTGATAATAATTTAAAGAATCACAAATTAAAAATCATAATTAAAACGAAAGCATAAAAAATAAATGATTTCGTTGGAAAATTACAAATAATAAATAATAATTTTTTTACCAATGAAAACAAAGTAAATTTTCTGTTTTTGGCATATAACCTCTTCAGGTATTTTTACTATCAAATCATCATATCAATATATAGAATCTCTCAATTAGAACAATGTCGATAAAATTTGGAAATAAATATGGAAGTTATCAATTGCACATCGTGTTATAACCTTTATGTGACTTTTACTCAAACATAAACTTCTTACAAACAAGGAAAGGTACATACGTAAGTTAACAACTCATTTGAATTATAAGCTTTGTCATGGGAGAATTAAGGATATATATAACATCTTTAAATTATGTCCTTTGGCTTCTACTGTTTGAAAGAAAATCTTTCCTCGAGATCTTTGCACTGATTTTTTTGGACAAGATATTGTTAAGTGGCTAAAGAAAATTATTTTAACTAAGCAACTACATATTTCTTGAAAATTTGGCATGAGCATTATTTGTTGGAAATTGTGGAAGGCTAGGAATAGACAAATTTTTGCAAATGAAGCATATTCTCTTGACAAAATTTTAGTACAAATAATAGCTATTGTTAGTCATACTTTAAATAGCTTTAACACTTATAGACTGCTTTTGTAAAGCTTTTCTTATCACAGGTAGGTTGTATAGTTTTACTTTAACTGTTTAATTTATAATGATCTAATTTACTTTTATAACTACGGTATTCTTCTGCTATTTTAAGTGAGAGTATCTAATAAATTCCGGAGGTAACGTCTTTTTTTTCAAAAAAAAAAAACAAAGTAAACTAAAATAGAAAAAAGAAAACGGGATTTGAAACGCAACTTTCTGATCTGGAGTCAGACGCGGTACCATTGCGCCATAGATCCATTTTTTTAAAATAGATGTTTCATTTAGAGAAGGACAGATCAGTCCGTGCCCCCGGGGCCGAGCGAGAGAATTTTAATTTTACACGTTTGTATTCTGATCATTAAAGAGAGGTCAATGAAGTCACTAGGAAAATCCCTTTCACATTCCTTCATAGATAAATCAAAATCAGACATGATATCACGGCGTATGTCACCAACGAGGATAGGATACTTCGAATTCGATCCTGGGGCTAACTCCACGTCTCCACCACGCCCATCTCACTCCTATAAGTTGGACTCTGGAAAGTTCAACACAACAATGGCGGACCTTTTCCTGAAGCAGGCAAAGCAATATGCAGGTTCCAGGCCAGGTTACCCTTCCCAGCTGTTCCGCTTCATCGCTTCCAAGACACCTTCTCACCAGCTCGCTTGGGACGTCGGCACTGGAAGCGGCCAGGCTGCCCAACCTGTGCGTTCCCTTTTTCTCTCCTTCTTTATATCCATCCACTATTTTTGCTCCAATTCCTCATTGTTCGCCTGTTTAATTTTCCCCTAAAAAGAAGTTGATAGAGTAATCTGAATTTTCATCAAATCGAACGATTTAACCTCATCGATTGTTGCTCACTCATGTCTTGAATCCGATACAAATTAATTTCAGTTACTGAGATATACAATAATGTGATAGGCACGGATGCGAGTGAGAAACAGCTTGAATACGCCGTGAAGTTGCCGAATGTACGATACGATCACACACCTTCAAGCATGTCAATGGTGGAGTTGGAACAGAAGGTGGCACCGGAGGGAACCATGGACGTGGTGACCATTGCTCAGGCCCTCCACTGGTTTGACCACCCGACCTTCTACCGCCAAGTGAGATGGGTGCTGAAGAAACCTCACGGAGTGATTGCCTCTTGGTGTTACAACGTGCCCCGAGTCACTAGCGCAATAGATAAAGTGTTCGATGAATACGCAGTTGTACTGAAGCCTTATTGGGATCCGGCACGTGCATTGGTGGACAACGATTACAGGAGCATCGATTTTCCGTTTGAGCCGGTAGATGGAGTGGATGAGACGGGGCCGAGTGAATTTGTGTCGGAGAAGAAGATGGATTTGGATCATTTCTTGATGTACCTGAGATAAGGGTCAGCGTACCAGACGGCAAAGGAGAAGGGAGTGGGGCTTCTGAGCGAGGATGTTGTTGAAAGATTTAAGAGTGCTTGGATTGAAGATGGATCTCCGCTTAAGGTTGCCAAGTTTCCAGTTTATCTCAGAATTGGAGAAGTGGGAGACGCATGAAGATGCCAAAGCTTCAAATATTTTAGGATGCCAAGTTTCAAGTTTCTCTTCTTCTACTCCTCTTTTTTTTTTAAGAAATAAAATTTAGTAGAGTAAAAGAAAACTAAGCTTTTCGGCTTTGGACATCCATTTTGTTTGCATGACTCTAGAAGAAAAATGCTAATGTAATAAAAATTTGCGCAACTCAAAAGTTAATTTTTGCATGTTACCGGATGTGTATGTTTAGATTCTTGTTAAAACTAAAATTTTAAAAGAACTTTTAGGTTAAAGTTTAGTTTAAGAAAATTTTAAAATAAATAATTATATTTATTTAAAAAAGTTTATGGATTAAACTATAGTTTTGAATAAACTCGTAAGAATAGCTTGTGGAATAAAAAAAGAGTCTATGGACTGCTTATTTACTATTTTGCTCATATTTTTTTTACTCTCTCTCCTCTTTTTTATGCTTCTCCTCTAACTCCGTGTTGACGTCTTGCTCTCTTCCATGAGTCGCTGTCCTACTCGTCTCCACGAGTCGCCGTCTAGATCTGGTTGGTCGGAGAAGAGCGGTGGGTTTAGTGGGTCACAGAGAGATTAAGAGAAAGTCATCGTCGGATAAGAATTGCTCGTTGTTCGCCGTTGTTGCTCGCCGTGGGTTGCTGCTTGCTATTATCACGGAAATGATGAACATTTGCTGATGATTAATTTATTTATTTATCTTATATCCTTTCTGGTAATTTACTAATCATAAAAGTCATTCTAAAAATAACTATCCAAACACTCATTTATTCATAATTACTTTTTTTTTATAATTTTTTTTCTAAAAGTCATTTTTTAAAAATTATCTATAAACTATTTTTTTTATAAACTTTTTTCTAAATATCTATATCAACATGTCTACATAAAAAAGAGAGGCTAAATTCACATTAATGATTGGTCATAACTCATTAGGCTGAAACGGAGGATTTAGACAGGTTAAAAATAAACAATGGAGAGTTCAGAAATAATATGCAGCATTTTTAATTCTTATTATTAACTATTAATGTTTTGATAAAATTAAATCTTTTCAAAAACATTTACTCACACTTCGGAGTTCAAAACCAAATCGTAGGCGGAATAGCAAACAAAAGCTGCTTTTCTGCCTAAATATTCAATAAAGGTTCATTTTGTTCCTCTAGCTGTGGGCCTTGTTTCCAAGAAATTCTTAAAATCCCTAACCTATATATACAAAACCTCTTTTACTCCTCGCGCATTTCAGGCATTGCTTGCGTTATTTCGCAATCTCCAAAATGGACAAGATATTGGAGTCCATCGGTTCGTTCTTTGGTGGCGGCGATCTGATCCCTTGGTGCGACCGCGACGTCATTTCTGTAAGTTTCTGAATCTCATGTTCTCCCCGCTTCAGTTTCCCTTTTACTTGGGGTAATCGTTATGGCTTTGAACAGATTCATTAGGCCGAATTCGAATTTTGGGCTGGATCATTCCTTTAATGTTTAAATAGATTTATTAATTTTTTGTGTTTTTGGTGTGGGTTGGGGCCTTGGCGCAGCTCTTCATATCTGAGCGCTACTTATCTTTCGTGTCAACAAAAATGTATTTATTTCTGAAGTTAAGAGGGTGAAAAGAAAAACTGGAGGTTTTTTATTGGTAATATTTCCTGTTGAAATTCTTTGAGGAATCGCTGTGACGCCACCGCAGATTTTACTCTTCGATTTGTTTACTTAAGCGGGCTATTATGTTGGTCGTAGCGTACTCGCTCGCGCCATCCTTCTGCTATTTTCTTCCATCGGTCTAAACTATTCTGTATGTTTTAAAGGGCTGTGAGAGAGAAGTTGCGGATGCTTCAAATGGCGATTCTGAGGAGCGGAAGAGTGAAAGCATCATGAGGTTGTCGTGGGCGCTTGTTCATTCAAGGCAACCAGAAGATGTGCAACGTGGGATAGCCATGCTTGAAAGTAAGATCACAGAATAATTTGAGTACTTCATATTTCTTTCATAACGTAGATGTTCGTTGAAATGCTACTTTTATTTGCCCTGATTGTAAGTCTATACTTTTTTGAGAAAAAGTTCCTTGCTCTGTTTTTGTCTAATTGCGGTTTCGTTTTAATAATTCTGAGTTTATTTTTCTTAAAACATCAATAATTATTTTGTTTGTTCTGGCTATTTCTTTCCACTTCCATAACACAGCATAATCTGCATTAATTATAAGCATATTTGTTCTTTCCGGTATGGCTGCTGACTACGATGTCTCTGCCTCTTATGCCAAACCAAATCCATGGTAGCATGGACCATAAAAATATGCTATGTGATTATTATCAGTTATTTGATGATTCTGCTGACCCTAATTTAGAGATTGTAATTTTGCCAATGTAGAATATGCACGGCATTGAAGCACCCACTGCATGACTCTTTATGGTCCCACGGAAGTTGGTCGTTGTGAATTTATGATTATCTATGAAAACCTGAATGTGAGATGAAAAATGATAAATTTTACCAAAGTAGCTTTTGCAAGGCACCATGGACCTCTAAGATCTCTCAAACGTCCAACAAGACTACCCCTATTTGCTCCAAAATCAAAAAGAATATCATTCAATATGCTTTTGCCCCATGATTTATACTGCCGTGAGCAATGAGAACCAGAATGTTAATGTCAAAAGGCCTTATATTTTAGCATGCTTAAGAACTGTTTAACAGAAATAGCCTTTTACAGCCCGAACTGTATCATTTATAATCCTTGTGATATGATTTGCAGCTTCTCTGGGAAATAATACCAGTCCTTTGCACCAAAGAGAGAAGCTTTATCTTCTGGCTGTTGGATATTATAGGAGTAGTGATTATTCAAAGTGTCGGATGCTTTTGGATCAGTGTTTGGAGGTCTGTCTTTCTCAACTCAACTTCTGTATGCAACTAACCAGAAACCTTATTTTCCCAATCCTGGTGCCAGAACGTATTGTGTAATTTTTGTTGATACTATTGTTTCACTTGAAGGCTGGGAGTACGAGTTTAAGACCTATAGGCTATAATCCTCATGAAACATCTGCCTTTTTGCTTACGGACTGGGGAATATTTCTGTTTTCAACTTCTAGGTTTTTCTTCAGTATACTCAAGACCTAGTTTATCCATGAACTTTTTATTACCTATATGTTCTTATATCATCAATGCATGGGACTCTTCACCATATTAGGAGGGTGATTGTATTTTTGCAGATAAGTTAGGCCATGCTAAACCAGCCTGTCTTCACCACTAAAATTCAATCGTCACTGTCTACTTGGGCATTTTGTTCTTGCAGATTGCACCTGATTGGAGGCAGGCTCTGTCCCTCAAGAAAACTGTTGAAGACCGAATTGCTAAAGGTCGTACTGGGATTTTCTTCTTGAGCTTACTTTCTATCACATAATAGCATTAACCAAAGGAATTGCGAATGTTATTTGTTTTTTTATTTTTGATAGCGAAATGTTATTTGTTTTAACGCAGATGGTATTATTGGAATTGGCATCACTACAGCAGCTGTTGGACTTATAGCTGGAGGACTTGCAGCAGCGTTTGCCCGCAGGTGATGAGACAGTCCTACTCACAGGGACATGCTTGCGATTTTGGACTCTTGTTTTAGTTTGCTTCAGGAAGTTTGTTAAAAAGGTCAATGAGAAATGAACCTCAATTGACAAGTGCTACTTCTAACGTTTTAAATCCTCTATAAACATTTTAAGCCCAAACCCGTAAAAGGATTACTGTTTTTCAGTACGATACTCATTCGATCAATAGCTTCTCTCTGCTGTGTCATGTACGAAGAAATTATTCCAAATCCTTAGATAAAAAGCAAATTATTGTCATAAATTATTTTGATCTGTACGCCTCTAGAAGCAAGGGTTTTCAGCTGAAGTGGGCTAATAGTCTAGTTGACGGCTTACACTGAGAAAGGCCAGTTATTGGAATCAACCATGGACAGGTTTACCAATCGTCGTTAGGTTCAGTTAATTGAAATGGTAAAATATACAACTATTTAGAACTTGTTTGATCTCTAAAAAAATCACTTTATTGTGGTTCTAATTGTGACGTTTAAAGAGGTATCATAACTTTTATGTGTTTAAATTTATGTCTAAGTATAATTGATGGCTCACCCTACTATATTGGTATCGTTTAAGGAGATGTCATGCCGATTGTGATGAGTCTAATTTTTTTCAAAATTTTTTTGTTAAAAACAAAAAACCACAGACCAGTTTGCATCTCATGTGAGCCCAGTATATTTTTTTTATACAAAAATTTTTAGAAAAAAATTAGGTTTACTCACGATTTAAAAGTAGGATGAAGTATTATTTTCTCTTGAGCCTAGCACACTTAGTTTTTTTTTTGTTGCCCACCCGGTTCATCGGAGCTTTGCTCCGACTATATCCGGATCCGACCCGCGTCGTGCATCTGGCTATGGTGGGTGAGTCTCCTAACGGAAATTTTCTGCGTATGCCAAGGCTCGAACTCGAGATCTCGTTTAAGCGATACCGAGCCACTTATCACTCGGATCAACTCCTGTTAGTACTTAGTTTGTTTGGTAGGAAAGCCGAATTACTTGTTCTTAACTACACGGTCCGGGTGAATTTGGATGTTGGTGTAAAGAAATAATGGAGGCCGGACTTCAGATTTTTTATGATTGTCATTTTAATCTTTAACCTGGAGCTAAAGCCACCAATTCTTGCAATAAAAAGGACTGAAAGGATTATGAGGATTAAGTTTAATAGGAGGAGATGATATGCTATCATGTAATGAACTAATATTTGAATTTTGAAAGAATATTTATATTTTTAAAAAAAAGGCCTTGCAAGAAAAAACATTCCATTTTCGTTTCTGAACGTAAATTTTATAAAAAATATCATAGGCATTTCGATCCGTACATATGAGAGCCGGAAGGCAATGCTTCATCAGCGCCATCCACAATCCCTCCCAGGCAAAACATGTAGAAACCATAAACACTCATTACAAACTTAAATCCGTACCTGTTTGGATTCCATTCTGGCTTTCTAAAATGCAGTAAAAATGGATATCCGATTATCCGTTTCCAAAGACAAGTCTATGATATGTTTAATAGAGCTAGCTGATGATGAAGTAACGAGGGCCGACAAATATGAACCAGAAAGCCTAAGACAAGAGGGAACTGAATGTTATCAATCGTTGTGGCAAGAGACTACTACGTTGATGGTAATCATGAGAAATTCATCAGCCAACATAGAATCAACAATCATGAGCAACAGGCAGGGCATCTTATCAAGCCGTTCTCGTTGCAATCTGGGCACCTCTTCATCCCTGCTTCTTCCTGCTCGAACACCTTCCTGCTCCCATTGCAATTAAGGCATGGCACGAACCTGACACCCCCACAACTCTTACACTCATACTCTCTATCTTGCTTAGGTAAACCCATCAATAGTGTTGCTAATTCTCCAGTTTCATTCATTTTCTTTATTTCCTCTGCTCCTCCCACGTGCTTCCCCCTTATGAACACCTCCGGCAACCTCACTGCTCCTTTTCCTCCTAGTGCATTCTGCAACTCTTTCCTATACGATGAGTCCATGGAGATGTCCCTTTCATCCACTTCTACCCTGAATCCCCTCAGTATCATCCTCGCCGCACAGCAATCTTCGAAAGTCTTTCGGATCCCTCTTAAACTTGTGAAATAAACCACTATTTTATCTTCAGTACCCGGTAGAGGTGACCCATGCCGATTGTTAGAAAACGATAAGGTTAATGGGCTAGACCCCGCCGACGTGGCTCCTCTGGAAAAACTGCTTCCTAATCGTCTGGATGATAATGCTCGCCGGTAACTCCAAGCCACACCTGGGTCCAATTTAGCGAGCAAGGCTTCCTCCGATAAATGTTGCCATAGTGGCTTACTCTCCGTTGTTTTTTCTGAGGATTCAGGTGATTCAAGAACTTTCTTTGCAGACCCTTCTGAAGTGGGCTGATTTTGAACACTCGTAGGTGGGTCAAGAATGGAGGAATGGGGTATGTGTGTGTCTTTGAAATCATCGTCTAGGCCATGCATGAGTTCCCATGTGTTGATGACGGAGTCTGAGGTCAGTGAGTGTTGTGCCTGGGTTTGATTTAGTTTATCTTGAGGAGAGATCTTGTGTAGAGAAGGAGGCTCCAGGGAGGTAAAGTTTATGTTTTGTAGGTGTGACTGGTCGTTTAGGAGAAGAGAACCGTAAGTGGTGGAGGTGAGTGACACAAGGTGGTGGGTGTCACCTTTTCTGGTAGGGGGGTGATGGGCCAGAGGGATTGGTAGAGAAAGAGATCTTGGAACTGGTGAATTCGAATTGGAGATGTATGAAGCTGGAGATGGAGAACAAGAAGAAGCAAGAGGAGTGGAGCGGTCCTCACTGTTTCTGGCGACTATATTGACTGGTTTTGAGGCTGAGCAGCCCATGAATGCAGAACCAGAGAATCTCCTTCGTCTTTTTCTTTTTCCCCCCTTAACTTTATAGGTTTGTCTTCGTCTTTTAGAAGACTTTAGTGGGGGTTAATTGTTGTGCTTCAACATAAAGAGCGTTCTAAAGGTACAACGATTTTGAGTGTATGCATGAAGGCTTTAGAAGGAACTGGAAAAGCAGAGACGGAAAAGAGAAGAAAAGGTGTGGGGATGACAAGGTGCTGTCAAGAGTGGGAAAGATGACAAACATTAATGATGTCAAAAGGGATCAGAAATGGCGGTTTGGAGCTTTTAAATTTATTAGGTGATTGGTGATAATCTCCTTCCCCCAAATGGAACAAATGAGCATTCCAAAGATTACTATTATGATTAACTAAAATTAGGGGATCTCCCAATGTACAAAGTATGAGGAATAAGTTATATATTCATTTAATGCTTTAGAATTGGATAGAATATGATGCTAGTTGATCAAAAAAAAGATAGAACGTGATGCTGCTCATGTATAATTTCTAACGAATCACTTCTGATTAAGCAAATCTAACTAAGATTAATTTGGTACGTACCGATTGTCAAACTCAATGTCATAGTCCATTTAGTCACCCTTACAATTAGTATTATAATTTGAAAATAGCGAAATCCATCAGCATTCGTTTAATAGTATTCTTCTATCCATCAGCATTCATTTAATAGTATTCTTCTGAGTTAAGGGAATTGAAGCAGATCAAGCAGGAAGACCAAGAATGTCTGCATCCTGATGAGTCTACTTGGAATTTTCATATAGCATCCTGATGAGTCTACTTAGAATTTTCATATAAAGGCAAGCAATATTGAATGATCACGCACTTGAAGAGTGAATTAGGGATCATTGGATACTATAAGCAGACAAAAGAAGCGAGTAATGATGAGAAATAATGAAGGGAAAGTGAAGAATTTAATATGAATTTGGGATAGCCATCATGGGTTCCCTCAGAAACTGAAAGAATCGGCCATTTAATAAATGTGGAGGACCACAGAGAAAACCCTCAGATCCCAGACGGGCCACAACTGCCTTATACCAATGGTGGGTCTGGGCAGCTAAACCAGCTGTCTCATCTGCTTTTGCTGTTTTACTGGCAACCATTTTCAAACTTGAAAAGATGAAAAAACGCTTACAGATTCACGTAGCTCTCTCACTTTCAAAATTTGCTGGCGAAGGTGAGTTTCTAACACAGAACAACTAGCATCACTGCATCAGTTAAAAGAAGACATGTATAAAATGGCAGTGACGGGCCCTCCTCATTACTAATTACTCGAGGTTGCCACTAGCCAGGCGAAGGGCATGTACCAAATCTTCAACTTCTGCTACTCCGTTATTTATTTGCAGAATATTGCACTTTCAAGGCATTGACGATTTTGCTGTAAATGGCTCTAGGAAAAGCAATAATAGCGACTCTCCTTATTAGGGAAAATCACATCCAGACGGCACAACTCTCACATTTACAATCGAAGATCTTAAAAACTCAAATTATTCAGACAGCTTATGACATTCGTTTCGTCATGAATAAATAACAATGCTCTTGGGAAAAAAATGGAAATTCAAATTTTAAATATAAAAGTAAATAAATTCGCTTATAGTTTTAGGAAGTTTAAATTGCACTTTTTTCAGGCCAACTGTAACCATTTATATTGTAATAATCATGAAAATTTCTTATGATGTTCCAATCCCATGTAATTCCATTACTAAAACCTTAGTATTAAAAGATAATGACTACACGAAAATCAGGTGTAAGAAACTTGAATTGACATCTTTTTATATTACACTATTTACAACTTGCTTATGAACATTACATGAGTTGGCAACAAGGCGATAAATAATTAATGGGGCATAATAATCTTCATCTCTTAAACCGGTCTTGATCAATAGTGTTAAAAGAATTATGCCACAAGGTCATCCGAATATTCCCATTCTGTGATTTTAGGAACACGAGACAGGTGAGACATCTAATCATAGGGACATGCTTATCTGATCAGCATCGTGTAATGTTCAAATCATGTGTATTAAATACTGTTGTATAGATAAATAAGTCTTCATATCATTGCTAGCCGTGTTTCCATTGGCCAATTAGTTATCTTTTGCTGCTGATTCTACTCCTAAAGGCAACATTTTCAAGAACAATCCACAAATCCAATCATCGAAATGTAATCCATGCAATGTAGATTTTCTCGTATCTAACAAAATGCAGAAAAAACTAATTTTATGCAACTCAAAATACAAAGACCATCACCACGTGGACCACGCTTTTCATTTCCCATCGCTACACTATGACATCAGAGATCTAGACAAATTTTTCAAAACATGTTGACTTCAAGACTTCTATTTACAAGCAATTCATTCCTAAGGAAGCTGATGAACCTGCAAGGAAGGTAAACCATTATTAGGCGCTTGACAGAAGCTCTTTTCCAAGACTTTAGTAACAGCAATTTAGCAATAAAGCAGTTTATTTTTTATTTGGCCATAGTCCAGCATGGTGTATTATCAGAGGAGGTTTATGATGTAATTTAATCCCTAAATTAAAATTAAAAAAAATAGAAAAAGAAGGGATACCTGAAAATTGCTGATGACTAGGTGTTGTTTATCAATTTAATCACTCCCAAAGTCTTCATAACTCAAGCCTTCTGAAATGGAATCCAGCCTTTTGTTGTCTGCTTTAACGCCAAGACAATATTAAAGTTAGTCTCTTTGAAGGTCCTTTTTTCTTTTTCTTTTGAAAGAGAGGGAGTGATGTTTCTCACCTTGTTCTCCTCTTTCAAGGAAGTTCTCATCAGTAACTAGGAAGGGCGACCGTGAATAGTTTTCTAGTATTTCTGACAAATGAGAAACTGGCGGTAAGCAACTAGAGACTGAAATCAAACTCTAAACAATAGGCATCAACAATAACCTGACCAGTATTTTTCAAGCTCCTTCTATAATCAACCAAGGGGAAACATAAAGCATGCAGAGGCGCACATGGATAGACAGAAAGTCAGAGAAAGAAGACTAACCAGAACTCTGAGAAAAATCAGCAGTCAGATCAGAAAGGCTAAAAGTCCTAGGAATCTGCCCCAAAAATCCAAATGAAGAAGCAACATCTGCAACCATAAGTGGCATTGATTGACAGTTGGACTCCAAACTTGGGTATGATGTAACTGCTGCATCACCAATAATTGGCCGTGTCTCCAAGACATTATTACCAGTACCAAACATGTAAGGAGAACCGCGTGAATATCCAGGTTCTGACTTGATCATTCCCCCATTAATTCCTTGCATCAGGCCCATGTTAGAGTTTTGAGCTGACAGTAAGCTTGGGGGAGCATCAATCCTATTGGTATGAGACATCTCAACTGTATTATGCATGCTTGTACACAGGGATGATCCATCATTATTAAACACACTATGTAAAGTAGAACCAACAGGATGTTGCATATTTTCAGGCTTCAGAGCTGTTCCCACATGCTCTGCAGCATAGCATGCTGGATTCTGGTGTACTGTAGCACAAATAACATTTGTTAGAATACCAAGTATAAAAAGAAAATTAAATTTAAAGAAAAAAAAGAGGGAGTCAAACATATGCCATATAGACTTTTAAACAATGAAACAGGTAACTGGTTTTTCTCCTTTTTTTTTTCACATTCAATCCATCCAATGACTACCACCTTCTCTACTTTCCGCAAGTCCAGATTCCATAGCATTAAAAGAAAAGTCTGGCTGAAATAAATGAAACCAAAACTCATGGAAGTGATAAAGACTCACATGCAGAAATATGCGACCCATTAGAGTGAGGTATTGGTGCAACTGCAGTTGACTGTAGTTGATTCATTAAATTCATCTGCCGTTCGAGCAGCCTGTTGAGCTCAGTTATTTGCTGCATCACCACCAATCTTAAATAATAAGCCTTGAAGAACTCCTGATTTTCTTCTTCAAGCTTTTGCCAAACTGAAAAAGAAGAAAATAAAAACATTGAATATGGAGATAGTGGGTAAAAAAGTAACCTTAGGCTTTTGGCTAAAATGCCCTATCTCATGATCTAGCATTGGATTTAGGTTCAAGTTTTTCTTAAAAGAGAAGCCTAAATATCAAGTTATGACAAGCATAAGTTATTTACAACAATCTATGGGGTCAAAGAGAAGAGAACGAAGAGTTCAGAAAAATAAAAATATGAATCAAAAGGTAGCAAGGTTGTTCTCAACAATACAGCCAAATAGCCAATAAAATTATACTGTCAATATAACTTCCTTTACCAAGTTCAATAATGTGTGCGTGTGTGTGTGTTTGTCCTGTTTTGATGGTGATAGAATACATCTATTCACTTCCAGCTTTCAACTCAATAATAATCCAATTCTCTTCATTGTTTTGTCTTCTGTCACTTTCACTGACCTCTATTCTGAAATGCAATTGTGCAGTTAAGATTTTCACATAGAATAGGATAGGTATATTAAAAGCTAGACTCTAACACTTAGACCCAAATCGTATGTTACGGATCCATGCTCTATTCAGAGCAATAAAGATGGAAATAATGACTAAGAAATCAAAAACACCTGGCGTAAAAAGAAAATCACATCAAAAGTCAAATAAAAAAATGTTAATATTGTACCATGTACTAGGATATCACATCAAATCTCCTGGTAATTTAAGGTGCGAAATAAATGGCAGAGAGCAAGTTTCCATTACCAAGTTCAGTGAAACCAGGCTCTATTTTTGCTTCATCCAGCAGCATTTTCACAACTTCTTTCTGGTTCATATATAATTGTAAACATCGTTCTATAAGATTTTGCACCTAGAATGAGGCAATTAAACAAATCTTATGGTTAGAAATCTAAATTTCCCCCCAAGAAGATAGTAGAATATCATACTTCTGAAAATCACATGAAGACACTTGTATATTCATACATAAATAAATGTCAAAATTTAAATGCCGAAGCCCTTCACCAAATAGGTGAGTGTGAACATTAGATTGGGATCAGAAATTTATGCAGCTACCCATATACATAAATGAAAACCAATATATACATGTCGAAATCCTTTCCCAAACAGATGCGCGCACACATTGCATCGGGGTGGACATTTTCTGTAGTTTCCATACTTTGGCATTGTCCATTGTCCAATCACGTAGCACCAGGAACTAATGTATCAGAAAAAGGGAGGCATTCTTAATAGGCAGAATGGCCACTAATCTGAAAACCCAACAGATCACAACTGATAGCTACCTGCTTCCACTACAAGTATAAATGCTTTCATTAAACTGACAATTATTTACTAAAGAAGTGCAAAGTGAAAACTATGAGCGCACCCAACGCTTTGTCAAACCAATTTTAGGAAGCTAGCTTTTACATTATCTCTTAAGCAATCAATGTCCAAAAACAATAGCTAAACCGCATATTTCTTGTCACATACTTGAGGTTATTTGGATGTTAGGTGGAAAAAATATTTCAAGTTTAGAAAAAATTACAAACTATGTTGTTGAATAGATTGTTTACTATATACACCAACCATACATCACTTATAGTTAAGCTGAAGATTACTTCTTACCAGTTGTATATCCTCCCGGGAAACCCGTCTCTCAGATCCACTTGACATATCTTAAGTTCCCAAATTTGCAGTTAATTAGTAGTGTGGTAAAGTTCTAGAGTTTTGCAAGGTGAAGCTCCAGTCGTACTTTGAAGTCAACAAACAAGCCTTATAACAACCACCTGAAGACATAATAAAAGTAAAGAAAGGAATTCAAACCATATAAACTTTGCTTGTGATTTTAAAAGGAAGAAATCAGGCTCATAATTTACTTCAAGAAAACAAATGCCGAAAGTAAATGACGTGCATAGTTTATTAAGTTAGGGGAGAAAAAAGGCAACAACCACCAGTTGAACATAACTTTCTGCCTGTAAACTATTTAGAGTAGCTTCATACGCACACAAGGTTTAGTCTTTGCAGAGTAGATCGGATCAAAGGGATGGATTTCTCCATTCCCGTGACCATGCTATATCAGCGAAACAACAGAAAAAGATGCAAAATCTAATTCAATCGTGCTCATAAGATACAAATCCTGTGATCACAGAATCAACGAGAGAAGCTACAAGAGTCTCAAAACAAAATTAATTAAACCAGGGATGCCTGCGTGTTGTTGAAGATTTCCAGATAAAATTCTTAGATACCCCGGGGGAGGGGGGGAGTCTAAGGCCGAATACTGCACATTTTACCCGAATTGGACTGGTATTATGGAACCTGGGAAACAAACAAGCCCAATACCTAACACCTGAAGGCATAATAAGAGTAAAGGACGGAATTCGATTCCTCAAACTTTTCCAGTAGTCTTAAAATGAAGAACTCAGGCTCATAATTTGCTTCAAAGAACCATAGGCCGAAAGTAAATTGCGTGCGGAGCTTATAAAGGATAAAAAAAAAAGGGAAAACAAAAATGAAAAGGGCAACGACAGCCCCGGACAAGTTTAATAGAATTTTCTGCATATAAACAGTTTGGAGTGGCTTCATGTGCGCACACATTTGATCCCAAGTGCGTGTGACAAATCAAAGAGACGGATTTCCCTATGCCCGTAAGCATGCTATATAAGAGAAACAACAGAGAAAGATGCAAAATCTAATTCAGTCGTGACTGACACGTCCCGAATCATATGATCACAAAATCAATAAGAGAAACCACATGAATCTCAAAAAACGAAATAAAGTAAACGCTGCATGCGAGTTGGCAAAGATTTGGAAACGAAATTCTCGAGCTACCAATTGAAAAAAGAAAAGTCCTGGAATAAACCCTAGGTAAGTTACCTGAATTGGGTCGGAATTGGGGAAACTTTGAGAGGGGAAAGATCTGTATGGGGAGAAAAAGAAAGGGGTGACGAAGCTAATACCCTTGAAGCCTCAAAGCTGTGATCAGCATCATTATTACTATTTTAAATTATTTATATACCTTCGTCTTTTTTGAGATGAGGGCCACAGGTGCTAGAATTCCGGACTTACAGACGGTCAATTGGGCCAAGAGGCTATGCCGCTTGCCAAGACGCGACACGTGGCAAGAGAGGGATGCACGTGGTTTCCACCTCGCGGTGCCCTGCCCCTCATTTTTGTTCATCTTTAAACTCCTGCCCGAACATGAATTTCTCCTGCACAATAATCAAATGAAAAATTGATTAAAAAAATACGATCAAAAAGCAAAATGGTAAACTTCATTGTTAAGAAAAAAAGGCCGGAGATGATAGCACCCTTTCCATCCATCCTTTAAATAAAAATCAGAAGAAAATAAGTAGGAGAGAACATTTATAAGAAAAAACTCGTAAATTTTATTATTCTTGAGAGTCTTTTCTCATAATATACTCGTATACGGAAAAACGAAATTTTCTTACCGCGGAGTGCTGAGGGCGTAAATTATCCAAAAATATATTTTTTTTTATATATAAAAATTAGATAAATTCGGTTTCCATCCTCATCAAAATCAGGATATAATCTTTAGAGAACATTTACAAAAATAAAATATTGAAGAAAAATATAATGAATACGAGATAAAGAGCTGGCAAAATGTCCTCAGTATATCCATCAAATTTTGGGCCGTGGAAAGGGACAAAAGTTAATGGGTCTAAAACCAACAATTCATACGACGGGTCGTGTTAATGGGCCTAATATCCCTGACTCAAACCCGCAGTTTGTCCATGACTCATTCCATTCCAATTCACTTGCTCTCCGTTTCGTTAGGCCCAATTAACAAGGTCATTCTATTTTCTCCTTAGCATTCATTGAACAAACTTGGCACAGAAAGAAAGTAATTCTAGCTACAAGGGGGAAAGACGAGGGGTTTTTATTTTGGGGTCGGGGTGGGGGGATTTGCAACCTCATTATTTATTTGTTTAATTGTTTTACAAGAATTGAGCAACGGGAAGCTGCTTGTAGTGTTTTATTTATATATATATGAAAAAATTTAGGTGAGTTAATTTTTTATCTTGCTCCTTTTTTATCTTATTCTTCAGTATTAGATGAAAAAAAAAATCATACCAATAAGTAAAAGATAATTCTTTTTTTTTTTGGTACGTTTCAGCAAAAAGAATATGTAATTTACCCTTTGACATTTACACACTGTTGGGTTTCCGGGCCCAATAACACTTAAATATTTTTTTGTCCCCCTAGTTTACCGGAGTTATGCCCCGACTATATACGGATCTGACCCGTGTCGCGCACCTAGCTACGGTAGGTGAGTCTCCCAACGGAGATTTTTTATATGCGCTAAGGCTCAAATTCGAGATCTCGCTTAAGCGATACCGAGCCGCTTACTACTCAGACTAACTTCTATTGGTTAATACAATTAAACATAAAAGTATAGAACAGCACACAATTAAACAAAAGTTAAGCAAACAAGAGTTGGTAATGATGATAAAGAAATAACTTGTATTTTATAATAACTCGGTTTTGATTTTTACTGTTATTATGAGAGTCTATTTAGTAAGCAATCTCGTAAGTCTTGCTCTCTAAATCCTGAAGCTGTACCCTGAACTTGGTGAGAACTGATGTCAAATCTACCTACATTTTTTGGTATATAAAAAAAGAAAAAAAGTTAACTACTGGCATAAAAAAAGAAGGGGAAGGGTTGAAGGCGGGGAAAGAGGTGAACGGGAGCAAGAATGTCTGATTTTCCAGAACACGTTCTTAAACACCCGAAATAAATCATTTGAAGTTTCTTTTTTCTCTCACTAATTCTTTTTTGGTATGTTTGAGGAAACAAAATTGGAAGCCAGATTTTACCACGATATGTGTACAGGAGGCAACTCTTTCTACAGTCGTATAAAGCCTCTGTATTATCCAACACTGGAGTTAAGACTTAAAAGGATTGGGGAAAAAGGGTCATTGAGAATTACATATCGTAATTTCAGAAATATATTTCACATGATTGATCACACCGCTGTGGCTATGTCACTGTATCTAGGTCTCGTTCTGTCATTCTCAGGTGAAATCCCCTGTTGTTCTATGGCCTTTCTCTTGTTATTACTGGCCGCTTGTGGCGATTGTGGTTGTTGTTGATGATCTAGTTGTGGCAGTGATGTGGATTGATGCACGTCAATTTGTTTTTCTTGTTGAACTCGTGGGTTTTCAGGAATTTCTGGTTTTGCAGGCTTTTGTTCTTCCAACTTCGTCTTCATCAAATGGGGCCGAAGCTTATTCAAATCTGAGAGCCTCACTGGCTTGAGAAAAAACTCCTCTGCTCCTTCCTCCAAGCATCTGTTTCGAGTTCACGTACATAACCATATATAAGCATTCCACCTCAGAAAATGTTTACGGAGGTCTATACGAATACTCAGATTGTCTCCCCTATTATTACCTGCTAATTCTTGAAGGTACATTCTCCGACGACATAATCACCACCGGTATGTTTCTCAAAGACGAAGATTCCTGAAAAATCAAAGGGACTTCCGTAAGCACAGTGTTTGTAGAGACGACCGAATGAATTATTGTCTCTGATCTTAGCCATTTAAAGGATGCCCTTTTTAAGAATGGAATACTTTGATTAAAACTACCCAGCTTTGTTTCTCATGAATAGTTTCGAAAACCGATAAGGAGAATATTGCGGGGGTCATTCTTTTTTCCTTTTCAGTTAAAGTGAGGAAACTTGATTCCCAAGTTGACAGCATTCGGCAATAGTAAGTTGGATTTGGAATGCAGGGTTTCAAAATGGAAAGTCTTTCACATGGGTGTGTGATTTGAGCGAAAGGGTGATTATTCGGAGGGTAAAGACCGAGAAAAGTGGGGGAGAATTGGAATATAATGATAAAAGGGAAAGAGGACAAAGGAATAGAAACCAAAGCGCGAAAGCATACCTTGATTTTCTTGAGTAAATCATAGCCTGTCATGCCAGGCATACAGTAGTCCGTAATAATAAGATTCACCTCCACTTCCTATAACCACACAAAAATCCAAAAGGTTGCAGACACCATGAAATGAAAATGAATCAAAAGAATTGCGGAAACGGGTCCGGGGAATCTCATCCAGTTACGGCAGAAAAACAGAAACACGATACCTGATGATTGCCAGGAGAAACCGATGGTGTGCTGGGATCGATATGTTCACTGTCGCGCAAGCCCAGGAACTCCAGAGCCTTGCTACCGGAATCCACCGTAGTAACTGTTATTGAGGAAACAGAGTCCATTAAGATGAGCAAACCTAAGATCAGTGGAATGGAAGAAAGAACACCATTTGAAATATGTGAGGCCGTGACAGAGTTTTCTGTTGTGTGTTGGACGGCGAGCAATAAGTACCTTGATAGGAGGAGGTCTTGAGCAGCCTCTCAATCAGCTTCCGGTCTATGAGGCTGTCATCTACGGCCAAAACATGAAATTGGGACTCCGCGGCCACTCCCATTTGCACGGTTTCCGGACGCAGAACAAAACCCAGAATCGTGGGAGAGAGGAATAGATCAGAGCGGAGGAGAATGAGCGTTGCTTGTTTTTCCGTCGGAGGAGGGCGAGGCTTAGGGGAGGAGTGAGGGAGAAGAAGAGTTATGTATGGAAAGAAGACCCGCCAAAATCCACATCCCAGAAAAGCAAGATCCGACCAGATTTCATCCAAAATCTTGCAAGAATTGCAAGGTGATGTTGAATTACAGGGGAAGCAATGGGGGGACTAAAAAACAAACGAGCTGTGGAATAAGTGGGGAGTGAATATATTTTGTTGGGTTGGAGAGAGGTGGAAAGGACTTTAATATATACAAGGAGTAGGAGGAGGGGAAGGAATGGAAAGAGGGGAAAGGAGGGGAAAGAGAAAGGAGTGAGTGGGGCCCGAGAAAATCCGATCAAGAGATACAGGTGAGGTCAGCAAAGGAGCCTTTTTCTTAAAATTAATTTTAATAAATAAATAAATAATGCTGAGAGCGGTGTTTGGGAAATCATGTGGCGCTTACCATATCGAGAGAGAGAGAGAGAGCAGGTGGTGGGGAAAGAAAGGCCATTTTCCTTTGATTCCCTTTTAAGATTTGCTTCCCATGCCATCAGCCATCCCATCTCCCGCTTCTACCCATCTCCCATCCCTCCCATCTTTTTTTTTCCCTTATGTATATATATTCTTTTGAGAAATTATCATGCAAGAAATATTTAGTAGATAGTCGAACATTAATTAATTATATTATAAAGAATTAAAACTTTTCATTAAAACTTAACTCTAGTTGATGTTTCTATTTTTATTTCTTTATCTCTATTTTTTCCACCCGTTTCCTTCCATTTATTCCAACATTCTAGCCATAGTTTACATGGTTTCTCTTCTCCTTTCACATCTATCTAAAAGTTGTTGGATTCTTCTTTTTTGTTTCCTTACTCTTTCTCCCATTCCTTGATAAATTTTTATCTCGCAATATTTGAATTGAGCATAAGACTTTTATATACTTGTTCTATATTAATTGTATCCATATATCAATGGAAAATTCAGCGAAGTCGTAGATTTGAAATAGGGGTATGTGTGGAGATGGAGTTGAGGGGGAAAAGTTGAGAATATGGAGAGGGTGTGGTGTTGTTGTTCAAGAGGGTAATGATAAAGGGAGGGAACCAGGGCATGATTGGCGTGTGAAATTAGCAAAGATTAGATGGAGTCTCTATAAGTTAATAAAAGTAGAACCCCTAATGGGGAGTGAAATCTTCAACAGTAGTGGTTGGAAGCTTTGTGATTGGACGAATATGGGCGTGGACCTGTTGATGTCCATGGATGGGAGTGAATAAAGAAGAGAAAGGAAGAGCAGGGGTACATGCCGGGAATTTATAAAAAAAGTGAGATGGCACAATTTGAGTGGGCCATTTCCCTTAGATTTTGTAGTGTCTTCTTCCTCCCCATTATGCCCAATGTTTCCCTCCCAACGCCAATATTACGCCACTCTTTCCCTTTCTCTCCCCTCCTTTCGACACCCATTATCATTTGTCATCTCGCCATGAGTCAAGTGTTCATATTCTATTTCACCTCTTTCTCCCCCCTCAAGTTCTATGGTCCTTCTCTTGTTGTTTCATTCAACTTACACACAAGGTATGACTAGGGGTATTCATAAAATCCGCGGCCCAATATGCTCACCTGAGTCCGCAAAAAAAAGGCTCTGCTCAGCCCGATAAATATAGGGCAGGGCTGGGCATCGGGCTACAAAATATAGCCCATACTTTTTTCAGACTGGGCACCGGGCAGGGGTTACCCTGTCCTGCCATACCCTGCCCATAAGCACCCCTTTTTTATTTTTTTTACTTTTCTCCCTAGATGCTACATTTGGAAGGAAGAATATAATAGTTACTGGTAACTAAAGGATCATTTTAGCAATATAAGTAGTTAAATACGTAAGTTGAGTCTTTTAATATTTATAACTATATTGATTTTTTTAACTTTACTAATCATAATATGATTACATTAAAAATTATAATTATTTATTTTATTTTTTTAGATACTTCATCCTTGTCAACATTTGAAAAAATGATGTAAAGTTGTAATTACAAACTACTTAGATTTCAAGACTTTCTTTTTTATATGCAATGAATTTGAAGACTTTAATTATTATCATTTTGTTACCTTATTTTTAGTGGATTATAGATCGTATTTAACTCTTGAAGACATATAAATATGGTATTATTTTAGAAGTTTATAATTGTAAAATTTTTTTCACAACATGAGCATGGCATCACAATTTGGGCATGCCCAGCCCGCCCAAACCCAGCCTAAAATGGTTAGGGCTTTTACCAGGTAGGGCAGGCCATCGGCCTGTAAAATACAGCCCATACTTTTTTCGGGTAAGGCACCAGGTAGGGGTTGCCCTGCCTAACCCTACCCATGAACACCCCTGTGTATGACTCTCTCTACATAGACCAAATGTCTATTTTTCTTTTTATATTAAAAAACAACATCTAGAAACTTAGGTGGGATAGATTTAACCGCTTACCAAATTATGTATTAGTAAGACATACATTAGTACCAACAATCATTAGTCTAAGTGAAACGAGTTTTGGCCGCTTGAGCATAAGGTTCTGAGTTCAAATTATTGTGAATGTAGAAAATGTCTTTAGAATAGCTGTTACTAATTGAGCCCGACGAATGCTTAAACATAACATAATCAAATAGCCATATAATAAAAAAAAAACAATCGCATATATAATACACCTCGAATCCTTAATATATATATGGCATATTTAAATAATTTAATTATATTAAGTAAATTAGTTAAGTTAGTTAATATGTGACGTTTTTCTAAAATATCCTAATCATTTATCTTAACTCTTTTCATCCCTTTCTTACTTGATTATTGTTGACGGAGTGTCAATAAAAATAATTAAAAAAAAAATTAAAGAATATGAGAAATGAATCTTATATTAATTAAGTTCTATATTAATGATAGGAGGAGTGGCATAAGTAATAACACTTTTAACCCACATCTTTGTAAAGTATCTATCATATTATTGTCAAGTAGATTTCAATCCGATGAAGTAATCTCCGGCAAAAGTAACTCTGAAAATACACGTAGCTTAGGAACCAGGAGACGACAAGGGGATCAAGAAGGATCTCTTGTAATTGACGCTTTTTACGGCAACTTGAAATCGACCCATAGTGAACCCATGATGATGACGACGACATAATGACAATAATAGTATTGAAACCTTAAATATATTAGAGTCAGATTATAAGACGAAATCGAATGCAGAACAAACTCTTTGTTAGAATTTAGAAATCTTTAGCTAACGCTGATGTGTGTATATTTTAATTATTGCCATGGTGAGAGAAAAAGACGCATCGCATGGGAAAGTGTGGGGGTTTTAAAACAACGTCAACAGGCAGAAGCTTCAACCCCACCACGCAGCTTTGCTCCCATCACAACGGAGGCACGCAGAGACATGCTCACATGTACAATTTCATTAGAGAGGGACCAAGAGTTTTAAATCTCTTGTTCACGCCCTGCTTCCCAAAATTTTAAATCTTCTTTTGTGATCCCATTTATGATTTTATTCTCATGCCTAGCTTGCTGTATGAGCAAAATGCATAGCTAGCGAGGCTCATCATGTGGAGACAGTTAGTTAAAGTCTCATTGTTCCTCTGGTAGGTGCCATTTAATGATTTTTGTGGAGGATCACGTTTGTCAATACCATGATGAAATGTCGCATTGAGCTTCGTAATCACTTCCATCTGCAACTATTTTTGTTTTCTTCATAACTAGTTCCGGAGAAATATCATTAAGTGCGGTTTATACATTTGTTCGAAACAGTTATTTCCTTTTCTTGGAAAAATATCCGAGTATATATACAGTATATATAGGAGCCATCCTGATAACTCAATATATAGTGTTATTTAAATAAATATAATATCCACGTATCTTGCTGACATTAAGAGGTCCGAATTATATATATATGTCGGACAAAGTAGATATAAAAATGAATAGGCAACGACATTGCAAGCATTGACAAACTTCAAAATGATGATAGATATGGCAAAGGCTTAATTGGAGATTCACCAATTTGCCGGTGACCCCAAACTTTTATTTTAATCCCTTTGGATTTACGCAAGGTCATTATGTTGTCTTTTTATATATTTATATGTATCATTTTGGACTGATCCTCATATATTGTTTTGCTTATTATTGGAATAAACGAATATGTTGATTCACGAGAGCGCCAATTCTTAACTCTTACAAATATTTACATTAATGGCTACATAGATGGAAAAAAAACTTTGGATTAATGCGATGGTCATTATGGTGTCCTTTACATACTTATATAATATCATTTGGGACTGATCTGCATATATTGTTTGACTTCCTAGAATGAACGACTACGTTGATTCGGGAGAGCCTATTCTTAACCTTTACAGGTAGTTAAACATAAAAGTAATGGGGTTCACACTACTTTCCTTGTGCTTGTGCGTAACCTTCAAGTCTGGGATGTATACAAAATTACATATTTTAAAGATATGAACAGTAGAGTCTACTCCAGACGTTGGCAGAAATACGTATTCATGTATAAATTATATCCCATCCGTTTAAAATTATAACGATTTGTTTTTAGTATGTGTTAACAAATACAAGTTTCGCGTCTTTTGAGGTATAAGTAGTACTAATGTTTTTAAATTTGTAATTGGGGAGTAATTAATAACATTTTTTAAATTGAGACGCCTCTTGAATAAAAGTAAGCATGCGACAATGTAAAATTTTAAAAATTATTAACTAATTTATTAAATGATTTAAATTAATTAAAAGTACATTGTAAATTTAAACAGAGGAAGTATAAGAGACGAATAAAGTTTAAAGGCCATTTCGACCCTCCCATGAACTCATGAAGTCCGAGGGCAATCAAGACTTAACAAAATAATTTTTAAAAATAAATCTAACTACTCTCGCTCTTCCTCACAAAATCCAAAAGTTGCCGATTGATAATAATTTAGTTTATAACTTATAAAATTATAAATTTAAATATTATTATTGATATAATAATTTTATTAATTAACTATTTATAAATATTTTTATAAATATTCTTTCAAATTTAGAAGGATAACCATAATGAGTATATAGACTTAACTCAATTAAATTTTGTTTCCACAAAAAACAAAAAGTCTTACATTTACGCTATAATTTAATTACATCGTTTGTTGGCAAAAAAAAAGGTCAGTGGGTCCCAGGTGATATATGTACAGCGAAGCAGGAGTCATCGATTCAGGTTGCCAAACACACGATCCGGGGATCCTTGGAGGATATGATCCTTGTCGGCGCCGCCTCCCTTGCGCCTGCCACGTCACCGAGAAGCTGTCAACTCTTTCTCTCTCTCTCTCTCAATTTCAGAGCTCCAACAGGTTAAGCCCCTTCAATTCGGTCAAAAACAATTACTCCCTCTATGCTACCTATGACTAATTCGCAAAACTACATATTTATATCAAATTTTTATATCTATTTTTTTAATTTATCCAATTATATTTAAATATGTGAATTATTTTTTATATATATTTAAATTAGATTATAATATTAAAAATAATAATACATATATAATAAAATGAGATTGAAAATTTTAATGAAATAAATATAAAAAACTTGATCTTAGTTTTCTCCTTAATATAATCTTAAAAATATTTCTTTCAAATTATTGTATAAAAAATTGTTATATTTTTTAAAAGTATACTTATCATTTAATAAGGATAATATTTTTATCAAATTTCTTAGATTTATTTTATCAAATTTCTAATCATATTTAAATATGTATATTGTTTTCTTCATGTATGTTTAAATTAAATTAAGATATTAAAAAAATATAACATATGACAAAGTGTGAGTAGAGAATTTGATAAAATAAATATAAGAAATTTAATCTAAATTTTCTCTATTTAGTTGTAATTATTAAAATTAATGCATACAGATAAAATACTCCAACGAACAAGGATATGATGAGGAAAAATTAATTAATTCGGAAGACAAGAAGAAATGTATTCATATATATTAAATTAAACTAAGATTTAAAAATAAATATTATATTTAACTCGTCAAATGAAGGTGCATTAACCTTTCACGTTCACCAATAGTGACATTTTAGCCACCGCACTTGAGTAGTTGGATTAGGATTACATTGGACCTTCAATTTAATCACGTGATAATAGGTCTATCCAACAAAAGTATCAATAGACAAATTCACGTACATGTGGCAAATTTTAAATATGGAACACGAGGAAAACCCAATATAATTGAAGCACAACTTCGGCAACGCAAATATTAATCAATATTACGATTTTCATTAAATAAGTGCGAATTTAGAGAGTCGGGCTGAACGAACGACACGGGAAATGATAGAAATTCTTGCATTATATTCCTAACCCAGCCGAAAACAGAATCCATGGATCTTCTGCGAACGATGCCGGATGCTCCAATGAATAATTGCAACGCTCCAAACAATTACATGTATTCGTAGGCATTAGACAATAATTAGTATGAAATATACTTAATTTATCAAACTTTGTATAGAGCAACAAGATTGATTTTTTTTTATTATTAGAAAATGAAAATGCTTAAAGAATGTTCTACCCACACAAACAAGATGTTTAAAGAACGAGCCAGAATATAAAGCTGACCGGTTAAGTGGGTAAATGTAGAATTGAGATAGCATTGTGGTGATAATAAAAGGAAAAAGGGAAAATAGCGGAGGAAACTGTAATGGTGCATGTGACCACATTGTTGAAGGGAACTCGGCATGAGACCGTATGGACCCCACCAATGACTCAAACCATATAGATGCCCCCAGACCAACGTATCAGTCTCGGGATCCTGTCAGACTCCCTGATAACTACTTTTCTTTTATAATAATATTTTATTATTTACACCGCTTCCCTCGTCCTCTCTTTACAATTATCAACTCTCAGCCTTCTATATTGTAATTCTTTACAAATTACGGTGTCCCAATTTCACATTGATTCCTCTCTGTTTTTATGCGTTAAAACGGAGATGTATGTGGGGGACCGTGTAAGGGCTAGATTGGAATTTTTTGTGGGCTAAATTAATTAATTAATGGGAATATATTATTAAAAGACGAAGAAGAAAATAACACACGACACACATGGGTAGTAGAGACATGGTCCCCCACTCCTCCCTTCTCCTATCCTAGCATTGCTCCATGTCCTGGGGCTTTTTCATTTGGAAATGGACCCTCCATTAATTTCCATTATTTTGCTGAGGGTCTCTCTTCTCGTGTCCTTGCCCGCCCACGCACACAACACAAAAAACATTACTTTCTTTGCATAAAGGGGTCACCCGTTTTCATTCTGCCGGGTCTCCTTCCCCTTTATCGCCCGTCACCTTCCCGTTCCCACCTAAACCCCATTAATTCACCTTCGTATGTGCCGAGAAGTTAAGTGTGAGCGGATTTAACTTTCTTCCCAATTGGAGTTTCCAAAGTTGAGACTATAAAAGAGTTATATATAAGTATAAAAGACCAGCTACAGATCTTTAGGTTATGATACGGTCTTGCCCTCACCTATATACACATCTTATTGTTGTAAGGTTTAGATGGACCCTCCACTTTGGGGACACTTATTGAACCTAACAAGTAACACCAGAATTGCTGAAATTATACATCGGATAGAACCCTCTTTTTCATTAGACCCAACACCATACCTACATGTATCGTCAACTCGTATATACTATCTATTTCTTTGCGAATCCCGCAATTGACAACTACTGATTTTGTTAGTACCTAAGCTCAGTGCCGTATATTTTATTATTTGACTTCATATCAAAAGTGCCTCGGAAATTAATAACGTGACCTAGAGGGAATATATAAGACGAAGCCTCGTTTAAAATAAGCTGGCCCACACGTATTCACAATTACATGTAGACTCCGACCTAACTAATAATAATACCCAAGGCGGAGCCCGTGTTTAATTGTAATATCATTCATTGTCAATAGATGCGTTTTGGGAAAAACGAAAAATAAAAAGGGAAACTTGATTGATTCCCATAAGCCCCGACGATATTCGTATTTAAATCTGTCTGTTTCCACATGGCAGCATATGGGTAAGTTTCATATTTTGTATTTGGCGAAAATGGAGTTAAACGTTCATGACATTTCATTCCTTTTTTTAAAAAAAAAAAAAAAGATTCTAAACAATTTGGTTAAAACGGACCATTTTTATAATACAGCACTATATTCGAATAAAATGGACCAAAAAAAAGAAAAGAATACAACAACATTAACAAAGAACTCAATTTAAAAAAATAGGCCAGAGGGGCGGGTGTAACCAATCCAAGATAACTGCTGTTGATGATTTGAGGGAATAATTGATTAAATTAAATTAAAGTTGGTAAAACTAAAAGAATTGGATACAATGAACGAATGGTCCAGCCAGGCGATCATCAAAAGAGATACGGTTGTACCTTGAGATCTCTTTAAAAGAAAGTATAGAGAATCATATTGTGAATATTGTACGTGTTATATATATATATATCATGGGAATATATATATATATCAGCTGTACCAATAACTTTACAAATTCTCAAAAAGCGCCCCAAAGAAAAGGGTTAATAATCAAATTACCGTATAGAGCCAAATTGGATTATATATACAGTTGGTTATCCATCGTTTTTGTGCGGTTCATTCGTAGGGAGATGCGTGATTCCCTTACCCTCTGGTTACTTAAATCCGTCATCTGTTTTGGACCACAATGCCGATCTACAAGAGTAAATAAAAGATATTTTATTATAGTCTGGGAAAATGATATTATCAACAGAAAGGAAGGTTCAGCAGAATTAGAAGTATTTTCATATGTTGTTGATGTGTGGTGTCTACCGCGATTGCACGACTTTTCCTTATGCTTAATCACAGCCTTCAAAAGCATGTTGGGGACTTGTATATAAAAAAGTTTAAATTAGTTCACCTGTTTAGTTGGAGTAAATTATGGATGCTGACCGGAGGAAGAAGTTCAGAAAAAGTGTAGGGTTGATAAGTTTGAAAATATATATAGAGAAAAAAAAGAGAGTAGAACCATACGTTTGACAATGAATTAAATTTAGCATGTCAATATCTTGTTTGACATAAGAAGATATGGTACAGAAGCATGGTGTGAAATTCATGCAGAGTCGGACCAGAGAAATTCATCAATTTGCTCTGGACCAACAGAAGAAAATCTAGAAATGGTATTCTGTTTGACTTTCAGAACGCCTCCTTTAGTAACAAACATGTGTGTGTGTGTGTGTATTATAATTTGACTAAATCTAATTAATTAAAACATCTTCCACTGCACACGGTTCACCACACTATACTAATCCACGTATTCTCAAGAATTTAAAAGAATGAATGAGTTGTCCGTTAATGGTCGACTGAATTTCTCGGGGAATAACAAAAGGGGGAGGAGGAACTGTTGTTCCTTTGAAGAAAGAAAAAGTGAATGGCTTTAGAAGAGGTTCCTTTAGGATGGCGTGTCCTAAACAAAAAAAGCCTGCCAATTAAGCTTGTTTTGTATATTAGTTGTGGAGGTACCACTTCAAGAGAGATGGTCGTGATGAATGAGTGTATGGCAAGACTTTTGAAGAGTGTGTTTGTGTGTCTGGAACCCACAAAAACGAAAAGTGAGGGAGGGACACAGAGAACCCAATGAGGGTACGTACGTACAGTCCAAGATGTGGATGAGTTTGAAGAAACGAGTGGATGTGGATTGGTACTACGCCCTGCTCTATCAATTAATGTCTCTCTCTCATTCCTAGAAAACAAAGGAAAAAGAAAGCATCTTTCTGACTACAAAATTATGGGGTTTTCTATCTCATAATTCCTGCCGGCCATTGTGGGTCACCTTCGTCTTCCTCAAATCCTAAAAATATTCCCTCGTCTTCTTCATCTACCTCCACCTCCAGAACTCATTCACCCAACACACACTGGTTTCTGGTGGCCACACTATCCCTATTTTTAATTATTTGTTGACTCCTCCTCATCACCATCCCATATCTAGTAGTTAGCGCTTAATCTGTTAAATATATATAGATAGAGAGATTGCTCTAATTGAAGTATTCAATGTATATTCTGATAGTTATAGAAGCAATGTAGGTGAGTTGTAAACTAAATTTATGCCTTCCCTGAAATGTTGCATATTTCATGGTGGCCATGAGACCTTGGAATATTCCAACTAATCGAAGCGTACGTGAACAACGACACCTAACCTTGGAGAATACTGTATATTTTTATGTTTTGTGACTGTGCCACTCCTCTCTGGGTTCATGCACCAAATCTTTTTTGGGATTATTTTAATCAGTTTTGCTTAATATTTTGGGACCAACGTGTGTAGGACTAATAATTAATAATATGTTTTAAAGTAATTATCCTGTGAAGCAAAACTCTCAAAAAAAGGAAACCCACTCCATCGATCTGTCCATCATATGCGCCCTTAAGGACGCCAGTTGGGGCAACGTGAGTTTTGGCGTCCCTATGGGATGCTATAGGGACACCCTTATCCGTCTCTAAATATGTTTTATTAATACATATATATATTAATTTGTGCGAGTCTTGTATATATACATGTAAGGCACTAGCCTTATAATTCTCTTGTAATATTCCCCAGCCCTTACAGTTTATTATGTAATCAGGGAAATATAGGCACAATATAACGTTCAGGGTGTACTTAAATTTAGAAAAGGGAAATAATTCTGAACATTAATTTTGTTTGTTTTAGTATTATTGTTACAACATAGATCAGTTTATTTTTCATCAATTACACAGCGTAGGCTTCTCTTATGATTGCAAAGCATTCAGACTTACCGTAGCATTATCAACCACAAACTATTTACCCAAATATTAGAAACCGACGGCAGATTAGATTGGAACTTATAAACAGAATTTTGATGTTAAATCCTGTTGAAGCGACTAATCATGTACTCTCTTTTGTTTGTTTGGGGAAAACTAATCATATACTATATATAGTATCTCTACATAGAGAATGATACACACACAGTGACTTCTGTAATTAGTGGTTGATTGATAGATTAATATTAACATTTAAACAAGTGATGCAGGGGTGGCATCATCGCTAGCGCATAAACTAGAAGAAGAAGCAAGAAAATTCTGAAGAGCTCGTAGGAACGAAAATAACTGATGACGATGATGATAATCCTGTGCTCCGGTCAAAGGCACGTAATAACGATCAATTTACTTGAAATGATCAATTTGTGGTAAAGGCCTGAGAATGAGGCAAGGATACGAGTATTATGAACATGCGGCCCAACATCCATCATGCTCATGACCACAATAACCAGAAATCTCAAGAAATTAATAAGAAACATACTTCCTTGTCTTCCGGAATTAAATCGTACAGCTGGCTAGAAAAAGATAGAAGAATTCAAACATAATGATGTTCATTCAAAGCAAAATCACAAACTATTACCAACAGGAGTTAGTCCGAGTGATAAGCGGCTCGGTATTGCTTAAACAAGGTCTCGAGTTCGAGCCTTGACGAATGCAGAAAATTCCCGTTGAGAGACTCACCCACCATAGCCAGGTGCGCGACGCGGGTCGGATCCGGATGTAGTCGGGGCAAAGCTCCGGTAAACCGGGTGGACAACAAACAAAAAATCACAAACCATTTCAATTTGATTACCTTTTAACCAACATTGTGTATTGAACTATTTCCTAACGTTAAAACCTTAATCATCAATTCATCCTCTACAGAAGGTCTAGCAGGAAATTTTTTGTGGGCCAAATATAGAGGAGGTTGAACGACTCGATACGGATTAAAAATCTTGAACCGGCGGCCCAATTGACAAGTGTGAGTTTCGTTAGATTGCAGATCGACCTTAGCCCTCACTTATAACATAAAAACAAGAGAAAAAAAAAGATCGACCTTAGCCGTTAAAATGTTTCAACCAACCCAGTTCACAGAATTGTATGCCTTGATTGTACCAAAAAAAATAAAATTGTATGCCTTGAAGTTTAACCCGCAACCGGAAAAACCCAAAAAGAAGTTCCAACCTATCCGTTTCTAGTTGCAAGTAAAGATTTGTCAACTCGCGAAGTCATAAATTACAAGTTTATTTCACATACTCGTATCAAAACCTGGAATGAAAAATGTCAAAACGCCAATCATCTCTTACAATGCACGAGGGACAGGTGTAATCAAAATACAACATCGTTCCATGATCATTCAGTAATCAATATGTAGACGCTATGGTAAAACACTAAATAGCCCAAGAACTCTCTCCTACAATTTATATACGTATCACTCACGTTAGTAATTGCATATTACGTATAGACCGATAAAGCTGAAGCTCACAAGATCTTCCATTTTGCTTCAAAAGCAGCGCAAATCCTAGTGAGACAATATGCAGCACTTAGAGGGTAGCCAGAGACTGCAATCAATAAAGGAAAGGTGGTTAGAAACTAGTAAATATCTAATGGATGGTGCATGTTAAATAACTCGTATGGGTCAAAGAGCAAAGATGGCTGAACGTACTTGCAATAAGTTCATCTGTGTAATCTGTCTCAATCTTTCCATGGGCCATAGCACCTACCTGAATTTAGATTTGTCTTAGAAAACTTCTGAGTTAAATGAAAGGTCTGAGATGAAATTCAAACAAAATCAGGAGTTGAACTTCTGAGATTACCACAAAGACGGGGTTCATGTTAGAGGGAATATCTGTCACATAGTCGTTCATATTCACCAGCTTTTGTGAACTGTATGAGAAACCTAATGAGCAAATTAATCAATTAAAATATGTAAATATTGCATAAATGTTCTATGGCAAGAGCATCTGACACTAAATTACCTCTCTTAAAAGAGTAAAGTAAACATTACATCAATATATAACAGTTAAATGATTAGAGAAACTCACCTATTTTTCGCGAGTCTAGTGGTAAGTGTTGGGTTACAGGGTTTTTGATCACGCGGAGAAGTTTCTCACGCTTACCAACAGCAGTTATGCTCAATTTCTGAAGTAATTGCACTGCAAGGCGGTAAATTGTCAAAGCAGCAAATGAGAACTTTAATCTCAATAAACAAAGGCAGGTGCACGAATCACCGCCACATGACACTAGTGCAGGGAAAGGAAATAGCTAGACTTACACATGACACCAGCGAACCGCTTGAAAGTTCTTGGTATACGAACATGGGGTTTAACCTCAAAAAGAACACCCTTTTCAGTTCTTACATACACAGCTTTCACCCTTCCTGCTTTATTCAGTGGGCTATCCAAAATCATTAGAAGGGCCTGAAAGTATTATTCAATATAACATGAGATAGGATACAAAAAAAATACAAGACTAACATTACGGCTAACTTGAGGAGAAGAAAAACCCGGGGGCGGGGGTAACTTCACTCTGATTAAGGTCATGACGCGAATGAAGTGCAAATGCAAAGACAACGGATGGAACCAACTTATATATGTGAAATTAAGAGTGATTATAATTAACCAATATACGGCATCGTACGGATGGTGAAAAAAAGGCCTCCACGAACCTGATGAACGATGTCGGGCCTGTAATCAGCAGGATTTTTGTTATGTTTACGCAAGAAATTGGCATGTTCGTCCGAATTCAAAATCTGGTAACTCTGCAGAAATAAAGCCATTCATAGGAATGGAAGAATATAACATAGATTCAAGCAATGTAATGGAATGTTGTTCTATCTGGAGAGTATGGGATGTTACCCATAAAAGTGACGGCCATATGCAGTTTAAATGTAAAATTGTAGCTATGATAAGAAAATTAATAATAATAAAAATGAAGGCCACAAACTGGAAGAAAGACAACAAATTTAGACAGCGAATGAATACCTTACCAACTTTGGCGACTTCCAAAGAAGCCCTTTCAAGAACGAATACAACCTTAGACTTGTCAGTGTTGCCGTCACTTGGCGCTATAGGAATACCTTCAAGTTCATCCCCCGCAACCGCGTCTTGTGCTTCTTCACCAGTGTTTTCTTCCTCGAGGGAGTTTGAACTCTCTATCATAGCTCGCTGGACTACTTCCACTGGTTCCGCTTCTTCATCTTCTTCGGGGTCGTACTTCTCCTTCTTCTTTCGCTTCCGATCCTTCACACCATAAGGTCGCGTCATTGCGGAAGCTCCTCAACAATGGAAGACCCACCTGCTTCGGCTGAATCAGTAGCAAACTTGAGACAACCAAAAACCTGAATGCTGAAGAAACGGCAATATTCGACTCTCACTAGTGACTAGGGTTTATGGTCCAAAATACTAGGCAGGAACTGCGGTTTCTTTTGTTCAGTTTTTTTTTTTTTTTTGCTTTTTGTTGATTGGTTGGGTTGTATCAGAGGCCCAATCCGTTTCTTTTTGTTGATGGAAAACAAATGAGAGGGATTATACCAAAAATAAGATTCATAGGCAGGAATATTTAGATTGTGTTCCACATGACATATTATTTTATTATAATTTTAATCATAATATTTAGAGAGGTATTTTAATTTTTGGTTATTTAGATTTATGTTTAAGAGTAATAGACGACTTATCCTATCTGATATTACTGTCGCATAAGAAGAAAAGAGATCCTATTTTATTCTTAGATCGTAAATGAGTTTAATTTTTTATTTTAATTTGGATACTTAAAAAAAAAGAGATTGACAGGGAACAAGTCTCCACCTGCATTGTATATATATAGAAAAAAAAGTCTCCAGTGATCTACTGACTTCAATTGCAATAGGCCGATAGGTTATAAGAAATAGACTCATGTCTTATAAATATATAATTTTAATTTTTATTACTATCTCAAAGATTATTTTAATAATTAATCTGGTAAGGCCTATGAATATTTTGAAGTTGTGTTCTAATTATGGTTAGAGATAAATGCTGAATTTTAAAAAAAATTTATATAAAAAAACTTGGCAGGGAACAAGTCTCCACCAGCGATTTACCGACTTCGGTTGCAAGAGGCTCCGCATTTGCTTGATCAACCGCCATCTTTGCAACTTCATTCATGTTTGTCCATGTGTTTTGTAAACATTCATCCATCCTATATTGCACCTTAAATGAAGCAGTCAGGCCAAGGTCCTGATAGTAACCTTTCATTTATCCATAGAAGATGGCACGAGAAAATTATCTATAAAGTAATAAAGATCTTAAACTATCTATTACAAAATTCTGAAAATTATATTTAATACAATTTAAAATGAAAATTTAGATGGTTACATACACTTCCTTCAATTAAAAAAGAAAATACATATACTTAATTTTATATACTTAATAATGATATGATTTTTTAAATTAATTCAGAATAAGTAAATTTTAAAATACTATAAAAATTAAAATATTAATAATAGCCTTTAGATGAAATAGGATACAAATAAGTATGTTTTAATTTAATTGAATAAATTTATTTTTTCCCGATAATTAAAAATATTTTAAATATACAAATTTAATAATCTTACTTTTCTAAAAATTAAAATAAGAATTTTTATATTAAATTATTAAACTTAAACTGCGAAATTTTAATTTACATTATTAAAAATGTATAAAAATAATAATATTTTATAAATAATTAAATTTGAATAATCACAATGTTAATCTTGAAAGAAAATAAATATTGGCCAAAAAGATTTATTAAATTGTGGCAAAAAAAAAAGATTTATTAAAAGAAATAAAGTGATTAAAGGGTTGATATCAACGGTCAAGATTCAAACTAGGAATGGGCTGGCACATCGCCGACTGAACTCACTCTAGGTTTTCCCTCTGGCGCCAGCATCAACAATAACGCTGGTTTTGGCTCTTCTTCTGTTCTTCAGCTACAGCAGTTACGCGGGAACCCCATAGTCGTCTCTGAAGATTACAGAAAACCCCTCATCCTCTTCCAGAGATAAGCAGCAATGGCGACCCGAGATGGTGGTATCAAGGCCACCTCAATAAACGGCGTTAAGTTGTATACTATAGCATCCCAGCAACCATCGCGAGCTTCATGGCTTCCTTCCAAGAAGCAGAAGTCTCATCGAAAAATAAAGAGTAATCCACAATCACTATTTCTTGTAAATTTCACTCTATAATTTTCGAACTTTATTTAGCTATGTTTTATTTTGTTATTACTCTCTAATCTTCAGTTCAAATTGCTTTTTGCTGCGCTCTGCTGCTATATTTAACTCCAAGTGAAAAGTGTTACGCAAGAATGGTAGTAACTAAGGAAAATAGCAGGATCCAGTGAAAGAGTAATTACTGACTGTCAAGGGGATTTCAGGATGTGACAAATCAGGCATCCTTAAGTGCATATAAGCTCAATTGATTGAATAATAAGTAGGAGTAACATTACTAGACTATTCAAATGCTCTGCATAAGATTGCCAATTTTCATGGTGAATGATATTATACTGTAGTTATCTTATGTTATTTACTTGGTGTTTTTATTCATCAATAAGATATATTTGAGCATTATAAGCACTGTCAAAAAAATTTGTATTGGGACGTTCTTTTAAATAAATATGTTGATTTTCCTTACACTTTCTTATTATTGTCTTTTTGCTAACTGTATTTAATATTATAATTTTCTTGAAGATTTTATTTACTGTTTTCTTTTATTCATCTACTTGTTCATTAGGTTACACGGAAAATGTGCAATTGCTGCAAGATTTGAGTTTTGATAATGCAACGACTAAGATTAAGGCAACTCCTGATGGGGAGTATCTTATAGCATCAGGTACTTCAAATTCGTGTGCGTGCTTGTGTGAAGTGGTTAGGGTGGTGAACCATAAGTGGATGGAGATGAGGTAGAGATTTATGCAAATTTCATGTGACCCTTTTTTTAACTTTGTATTGCATTTATACTTGATTGTTGATTCTGGGATTCAATATTTCATTAGAGATTTATTCCTCATTATTTTGGGATTCCTGACATGGTTAGTTGACCGGCAAATGAGTCACATGGTTACAATATTGTATAACCTTCATCTATGAAAGGCATTTTTAGTGTTTTGATAAAATTAATGGACATAAATTAATAAAAAAATCAATTTAGAAGCGGATAACTAATGTTGATGTAATTTTGAATTTTAGGTATATATCCACCTCAAGTAAAAGTATATGAGGTTAGGGAGCTCGGATTGAAGTTTGAAAGGCACTTAGATTCTGAGATTGTTGATTTTCAGGTATTGAAACTGGTTTTATTTTCAAAAGCTAATGTCTTGAGGTATTGATCCTCTTCAATGTATTTCATTTTTTGTGCAATGTTACTGCATATAAACTTTTCAATTTTTTCTAATGCTGTTAGTTCCTTGTTTTCTGTTAGTATTATGTTTTCAAAGTTCTGGTCTGTTTCAAATTTCACTCAACCAGTCAGCCCTTTAACTCTAGGTTTTTTTTATTGTAATCTTTCAAGGATTACAAGAATTCATCATTGTTTTTGAACTATTGCAATACTTTTTATTGAATTATAATTATAATTCATGCATCTTCATGTATCCCCCTTATGTTATGGCTTCATATCTCAAGTACCATAAGGATTCTTATATGTCTGTTTGATTGACTATGGTTCCTTGAATTTTGTATATTTCACCCGTAGCTTGAGTGCTTTGGCTTTCATGTTATTCTCAGTTTGAAATGTATAAGTTGTCAAACTTATTGAGCTCTGGCTATTTTCCTTCAAATTGTTTTGTTTTTATGGGATCTCTTCTTTGAAATTTATGTACAGGGAGACCTACTCTTATGCAGTTCTCATATTTCATTATTTAATTTTCTTTCAATGATTGTTCTTTTCCTTTTGTTTGTTAATTTATATTGATTTTTAGACTCTTTTCATCTGCTATTGATTTAGAATTTCAGTGGGTCAGACAAGGTTAACTTGTGTATTTTTCTGCCTATTTTAAAATTCTTTTATATTGGTAATTGAGCATATTGTGGCTTTTGTAGGTTTTAAGCGATGACTATTCAAAACTTGCATTTTTATGTGCTGATCGATCAGTTAGTCTTCATGCCAAATACGGAAAACACTATAGTTTGCGAATACCCAGGTTTCCTCTTTATCCTTAATGTTTATTGCTCGTGATTCGTGAAGCATAACATGCATTATGCTTCAGAATTTTTTCTGTCACAAGTTGTGATCCCTTTCTCCATGGCTCTCTGACAAAAAGATTAATACTTTTAAAAGACATTAGTTACATTGAAGCAGGAGATTTTCTTCTCCTTTTTCCTGTACACGTGAGTCCAAGACTCTGAAGTTATACTGCTTCCCAAGTCATTATACTTGGAAGATTTTTTAAATTAAATCATAATTACATATCTCTGAGAAAGTTTTTGATATGTTGTCCTCTGTGGATTGATTCATGTATATTCAGTTTCTTTTGTAAGAATTGTAGCGGATTTTAATGATGTTTCAACTTTACAGGATGGGTAGGAATATTACTTATGATTGCTGGTCCTGTGACTTGCTTTGTGCTGCCTCTTCACCAGATTTATACAGAATTAATTTACAGCAGGTATTTAGCATATAATTTGCTGTTATGGACACATCATTTGTAGCAAGGGGATACCTCCTCAAATTGGTTCAATGTAGAAATTATTATATGCTTATTCTTGCATTCTCTCTCCGTGGTTTAAATTACATTTCATGAAGTTTGCTTTGTCATTTAGCTTATAATTTGTCGTCGTTTACACATTGGATGCTGATATCCATATCCAGTTTAACAATCTTCCATTTTTCTGTCTTGCAATTTGTTTCTGTCTCAAAAAAGAAATGTAATTGATATTTTTCATGTCAAAGTCATAGACTTACTTTTTGGCACGTGTATTTTGATGACATCTCTGATTTGTCAGGGACGATTTCTCCCCTCCCTTTCCACACAATCCCCGGCTTTGAATGTAGTATCTCGAAGGTAATTTGTGGAAATTATCATTATGCTACGATGCTTTGTTTCCTTCAGTTATAATAGCCGTGTATCTTTTATTCTTGTTCCTGGTATTAAGCTTTTGAAGCTTCAACTTCCTCTGTATTTTAGCAAGCTTCATGGTCTAGTTGCCTGCGGTGGTGAAGATGGTGCTGTGGAATGTTTTGACATGCGAGAGAGATCTTCAATTGGTAGAATTGATGCCACTAGACCAAGTGGTGATGTTGACCAGGTAGTGGTTTCTCTCTTTTATTGTTGCCCATACAAGTTTTGGAAAAGATGAATGTCGCAAGGATACAATAACATGCTTTTCTTTTTTCAATGACTTTGAATGTGCCAGTGAAAAGTGTTCCTTACTAGTCAAATAGAGTATCACGTTTGTGCTGATGTGGTTCTAGAAGTTTCTGAAGATTTTCCTGCATAATTGACATCTTCATTGCTAATTCTTTTTAAATATATTGTAGGAGGTCACTGCAATAGAGTTTGATGATGGAGGTTACTTAATGGCTGTTGGAAGTAGTGCAGGGAAGGTATGGTGTAAAATCATTATAATTATGCCATTGCTGTGACATCTGCATCATTTTTGTGAAATGTGTATCATCCTTGTAAGGAAAACCTTGACAAAAGCTTAGTTGCATATACAGGTTTTTAAACTACAAATTGCCAGAATATTAAAAGAAACAGCTAACCTGGTACAAAGATTGGCAATCATTTAGAACAAAGCAATAACTCCATTCTTACTCAGAATCACCCAAAGCCTCTCAATGTGGCAAATCAGGCTCCAACTCTAAATGTTTGGCAGTAGAGACTGCTCTCAGACCATGCGGAAATATAGGTTTAGCAGAAATATGACTTGAAGAAAAACACTGCTCAAGTTATAACACTTTTCCTAGCCTTTTCAACACTTTGTACGTGATTTTTTGTTAAATACAACTTTATTTCATGTATTAGATTGTTGCTATGCATGTTTCTTGAAAATTAAACTGCTAAATTTGGACGGTTATTTAGATATTATAACGTAAAAATCTTGCCTATTATACTGAGTCTCCACAGGTAAGTTTTCTTTTCTTTTCTTGTTTTTAAATTTTTTCCCTTAAACACACATGCAGGTTCTCATCTATGACTTGCGCTCATCGCATCCTGTACAAATTAAGGATCACATGTAAGTGAACATGCTAGTGTTTGAGATTTTTACTGATTTTAATTATTTCTTATATTAATGTTGCTTGAAAAAAATGTCTTTTGCAGGTATGGAAGTGCCATATTGGATATTAAGTGGCATCATACTCTTAATTATGAACGACCAAAGTTAATTACCAGTGATAAGCATGTTGTTAGAATATGGGATTCTGAATCGGTTAAGTATCCTTCTGGTTCTTTCTCTTGTATTTTCTGATCAACAGATCTGTGTTATATAAGAAATTATCAGTAGACCTGCTCAGTTGATAAGGAATATTGAACGGCATTACTTTTATCTTTGCAGAAGTTTTATGCATAATATGATGTTGCAAATTCTTAACTCCTATAACACCTATGCACAACCTTACATTCTTCAGATGAGGTTGCTGTGCTCTTAAAAATGTAGTACTAGTAGGTAATAGGTGTTGTGAGGTATTGTTTTAATCTACAGTTTATCATAAGATTGAATTTAATCATTTATTTCAGGGAGAAGGCATGACCAGCATTGAACCAACAGCGGGGGTAATAAATGATGTATGTACATTTAGTGGTAGCGGTTTGATCTTGCTGGCCTTAGACGGCAGCCAGATACCATCTTACTTCATACCAGCCCTTGGACCTGCTCCCAAGTGGTGTTCTTCCCTAGAAAATTTTACGGTATGTTGTTAATGTTTTAATTTACATCAAATTGATCTATTATTTAGCTGTCTTCTTTTGACATTATATTCATTGAATAGGAGGAGCTAGATATGGCTGGACAAGCAACTATTTATGATTATTATCAATTTTTGACAAAAGAAGAACTTGAGAGGTTAAATTTGACCAACTTGATTGGTACCAATCTCCTCAGAGCCTACATGCATGGCTTCTTTATTAATTATTCATTATACAAGAAGGTGGGTTTTCCTTCTCAATTTTGCTTTTACTTCTCTGTCCACATGCTTGGTATGAGTTACTGAGATGCTCACACCTTGATTTTTCTAGTGGTATCAACGATCTTATTTCCGTAGAAGTTAATTTTATTTGAGATTTCCGGTTCTCATATAGTTGTCCTCTCATATGGTGTAATAACTCTTTTGTAGGCAAAAGCACTGGCAGATCCTTTTGAATATGAATCATATATTGAACAGCAGAAGCAAGAAAAACTGGAAGCTGAACGCGCTTCACGGATTACGGTTGATTTCTTAGATTCCTCTAATTCTTTGAAACACACACACATTATTTAAGTCCTGCTTGAATGTGTTTTTCTACACTTGGTTGCTACGATTTCCATGTCATCCTGAAGATTGAGATTTGGCAAAATTGAATCCGTGTTCTAATTGCTTACTCATTTCATTTGTATGAACTTATTATGTCTCTGAGGAGAAGATGAAATACGCTACTTCAATACAGCATTGTTCTATATGATGCTCATTTTCAATCAAGCAGAACTCGATTTATTAAAAACATGTATTTCTTAGATTTATTGCGTGTTGTTTTGGGGACAGGTTTTGGTTTGGGTGCTGTGAAGCAGTTTCATGATTTGTTGTTTCCATGTTTAGTGTGATGAAGTGGTTTAGATTGGAATCTGAATAGTTATTTGAATCCACGGAAATTCCTTAGCCTCTATAATTTATTATGTTTTCCCTGCAGATTAGAAGAAAATTACCTAAAGTTAATCGGGCACTTGCAGCTCGCCTTCTTGAAAGTGAAGAAATTGAAAATGAGAGAGATGCTGGTGATGATGAAGCTAAAAAGGTTTCTAAGAAAAAGAAGGGGATTAGTATGCAAGATCTTAAAGATGATCGATTTGCTGCAATGTTTACGAACAAGGTTCATTCTGACAGCTTCTTTGTGTTTAAGTTAAATTTGTTAACTCGTGATTCTAGTGGATTTTGTTTTTTCTGGTGAGCATATATTAGCCATATTCAAAGTTGTTATGGATCTTATCATTCCAGAAGTTTTATAATAGAATCTTCAATTGCAGTATAAAATATCTGAAAGCCCATATCTGACGAGTGCTCTATTCTAATTCTGTTTCAGGAGTATGAGATTAATCCGTCCTCAGAAGAATATTTGGCTTTACATCCCATGGCTTCTAAGAAGCAAACTTCCTTAGTGAAGGAGCATTTTGAACCTGTCATGTCCGATGAAGACCAGAGTTCAAGTGATTCTTATGGGTCGGCATCATCAGAAGGAGAATCTGCAAATAAAATGAAATCTAAACCTCAGGTCCCAAGGTGAGAACTCATTGGAGACTTGTTAGGATTTTTCCCTTTTATGAGGTTAAATGGGCGGGTGGTCCATTGGATTTTAGTACATTTTGATGCTTGAATATTTACTCATAACATGCAGAATGTATGAAATCAAGAATGAGTTACATGCGGAGGCGTTCTGGAAGCAGAAGTCCCTTGCAGAGGAGGACTCGCTTCCAATGGGAGACAGGGCAGCGGCTCTGAAAGATGCTGGAAGGTCTTCTGCTATGCCGAATGGTGTGAAGATGGGTCCCGGAGGTTCACGAGAGATTACTTTTACCACTAAAAGCTCAGCCAGGTACAAGGAAGACGAAGAAGACCAAACTCGCAAGAGAAGGGGAGTTCAGTCATTGGGGCTTAAGCCAAACAAGCCCAGTTTCGGTCAAGGAAGAGGGGGAGGGGGAGGTAGAGGGAGAGGGGGAGGGAGCGGGAGGGGGAGGGGTGGCAGAAATCGTCGGTAAGTCACCTGTTTTTGTGAATATACACATTTGGCAGGTTGAGTTACGGTGCCAATGTATCCCCTGAAGTCTCGTTTGGGTTTTCTGCTGTAGTGAGGAGTAAACTGTTCGGGGATTTTGTCCTAATTATTGATAGGTTTGTTGTACTTTTTTCTATCTAATCTTAAATAGTATATTAACAAAGACTGGTGATGTGTTTCTTCAGGACTACTAGTCAAATTTTGACATGAAGAACAATTTCGGCTTGTGCCTCTGTTTGTTTAGCATATAATGAATGTTAATAATAACATCCTGGCACTTGGAAAGACATCAAAATTTTAAAGAAACGTTACGGCTTAATAATTCAACACTTTAGAGGCATTGAAAACGATTGGTTCATAAGAATAATACAAATATGAAATAAGGGAGTCAGCTGTATAGTGTTGAAAGCTAAGTAAACGGAGAGGCGACAATGACGGCGAGTGATTTAACCCAACTAAAACAAGACAGACCGTAGATGTTAATTGGGAATTAAAAGTTAGAGACGTTTGAATTTATTGAAGCAAATAAAAAGGAATTTAACAAATAGGAAGATGATTGAATTAATGGTCAAAAGACAAGTTCTGGAGGCAGAGATGAAAATGCGTTTGCTTTGGAGTTGAGTGTTGGGCATATCTAGATTCTAGACTAATGTAATTGTTTCGACACGCAGGGGATGGATACTTTGAATTGAATGCCATAGAAACACACGCCTTCTTTAATGTTCTTATTATGTTATATATTTAATTTGAGCTAATGACGTTCATTGAAAAGCCTTGCTTTATATGGTAATGAGCTTTATTTTAATTCCAACGCTCTACTCCCTCCTCACGGAACATCCAAAAACAAACCAGACTTCCTTTGAGAAGTCATTTCCCCGGAGAATGACAAGTAGCTGTTTCTAAATTTTAAGCCCGTTCCATAGCGTGAAAAAAAAAATAGTAGAGGTGCAAGTTATAATTTTTATAACATTTTTTGTATTATTACTTACAAATAATTGGTTTTGTAAGTTCATTGGCTTCATTCTATCTATGACATGTTTGATTTAGTTTTTGAAGAAGCCGTTATAGAAAATAAGTGATTTTAAAGCTCTTCTTTATGTAGAAAAAAGTTATTCGGAATAAAATGAGTGTTTGGATAGTTATTATCAAATTAAATTTTGTTATTGATGAATTACCAGATAATATATGAAATAAAAAAATAAAAAAATAATTATTAATTATTGTTCATCATCTTCATCCCATCCTATCTCACTCATGGCCAACACCTCCATAGCAACGGCGATAAGTGATACAGCGAGGACTCATGTTTGCAAGCCAAGATCTCACGACCTCCAGTTCCCTCCATCATCTTTTTCAAATAGCTCATAAATTTTTTTCCATACTCAGAAGTTATTCCTATCAGCTTATCCGAAAGTCTATAAGTTCTTTTACACGTTTGAAGGCTGTTTATTTTATTTTTTCCTAAATTATGGTTTAACCAAAAGGATTTTTTAAACCATGGTTTCACTGCAAACTAAACACGCACCTAAAAAATATTTATACAGTCTCAAATTAGTTTCTAAAAAGTGTTTAGCTTTGTTTCTGATCCCTAATTTGAACAGGAAAATCTTACCTTTTAGTTTTTTAAAAAATGATTTAATTACTATTTTATCAAATAAATTAAATATATAATGCTAGTTTTATAACTTTGTTTACTTAACTTATATTAATACTCAATTAAATAATCTATCGGTCTAAAATATAAGATTTATTGTAAGTTATATAGTATCTATTATGGCTTATTTTTTCAGCTATTGTGCAATTAATAGGTCAAATACTAAACATTTTTCTTAAGGGTCTCTTAAATATCAGATTGCAGGTTTGACTCCATAAAAAATTAGTTTAATCTGAATTTGAATGACTATAGATATTTATTTTTATATGGTCTGTTAATTGCTGTATTCAATCGTTTAATTTTTTTAAATATATATTTATTTTTATGTCAAATTAGAGAAAACATTTTCAAGGTTTGTTTTAAATTTAATTATTTTAACTTCTTTTTGTGAAGTTTGAAATTTGACATCAGAAAACATTTTAAGTTTGAGTGATTGATGAGAAGTAATGAATAAACATGACTTAAAATGTAAAAAACCAACATAATAATTGGCTTCCCTTATCTAATGAGGCTCACCATTGGATTTTGTTTTTTTTGCGTTGCTTTGAAGTGTATGAATATGCAGTTTGATTCCCTATGTGTACTCTCATTGTGAACATATAGGGGGCATATTTTTAGGATGGCATAATTCATTTTCTTCTTTTTGTTTTTCAGAGAACACTCTTTTTAATAACATGGCCTTGCTCTCTCACTGTCTTGGTGAAGGGGAAGATATGCAAGTGCTGAAGGATAAGTCAAACAGAAGTGAGAGCCTTTCACTTTCCTTCATTGGCTTGCATGGCTTTGCCTTTCCCTTCCCTCGGAATTCCCATTCCACATGTCCCCTCTTCCCCCCTCGCTTCAATTTCCACTGTCTTTCCTCGTTCTCACCGTCTTCTCTTTTTTGTACTTGCCGCTTGCTTTAATTTTCTACATATTCTGTTTCTCACTGCCATCTTCCCATCTATCCCTTTGGGAACTTGTTCTTTTTTTACCCCTTTCCAAATGTAAGACGTACTTCCTACATTCTTCGCACTTTCTTGGTTACTCGTTCTCTTTCTTTTTGTTTTTCACCAGTTCTCGTTTGCATACTCACAGCATTCTGCAGAACTTCTTACGCGACCCACCTATTCAACTCTCTCTTAAACATTAATTAAATGGCCAGCCTCCATAGAGGCTCAGCAATTCGATCGCGCAACAAAATTGAAGAAAAACTAACTAATTAAAGCATTAAATTAAAGAAAACAGCATGGCATAAAGGGTCCGTTCTATCTTCTGATGGATTCAAGTTCCACATTTACATTTATGAAAAGCTAACTGGTTAAACACGTAAATATAGAGACCCGTGTGTTTTGAGTGCATGCATGGTGCTACCTGGAGGGAGAAGAGCCGGGCTAGCTAGACGGACGACGAGAAAACCACGTCGGGGTAATGTGAAGGAAAGAACGCCAGCATTACCAGAAGCGACATTATCAAAACGGGCACCCACAAGAGCACCATCGGTGGCGGAGCCAATGGCGGCAATACCAACGGCAGCACCAGCAGTCCTATGCTCACCACCACCATAAAAATGGTTGACTTCAACCCAAACACCTCTAACATATGTAATAAATCCCTCCGGCCACAAACAATAATCTCTCCTTTATTTGTGTCTCTCGCGAGTGATGATTCGGCCCAATGGATAAATGCATGCACATCCGCCTACCGCCAATCCCCTCCTCCAGATATCAAAACCACGTTCGCCCCTGAAATAGTGACAGGGACTTATCAGAAATGGTGCTGATTCTGAAAGGGCTAAAGCACAGAGGGGGGGGGAGTGGGATTTCGGGCTTAACACTTAGGGTGTGTTTGGCTCAATGGGAGGGAGAGAAGGGGAGGGATTTTAATAGAGGGAAATGGAAGAGGAAGAATTTTATTATTATCTTGTTTGGATTAACATTAAAAGAGGGGAGGGAAATGATTTCCATATTACCTTGTTTGGTTCAAGAAAGGAGGGGGAGAAAATATTTATATATAGACAAATTTACCCATATATTATTTTAATAAAATATAATATAGAAAAAATATTGAGATATTAAAAAGTTTACGAGTATATTAATATTATAAAATATAAATATTACCTTTTTTTCTCTAAATTCTCCCCATTTTAGAGGGGAGGACCCTTCTTTCCTAAAAGTTTTAAATATTCAAATAAGGGGAGGGGAGTAAAATCTCCCCTCCAAATTACCCATAACAAACAATGTGTTAACTGTCGTGAGAAAGTTACCGTCCATCGTCGCACTCGAAAGAGCTAAAACAATATCTGAATTAGGGGTGTTCATTATGCCCGTGGCCCGGTCCGCCCGCCCGAGCCCGGGAAAAAATTGCCCAGCCCGGCCCAAAAAATATTGCCCAAAATACATTTGGGCAGGGCAGGGCCGGGCCAAATGTCGGGCAGAGCAGGGCATCGGGCAAGGTATGTCGCCCTGCCCATTTGGCCCGGCCCTATATATATATACATACATATATATTATTTTTTTATTTTTCTTATAAATTTATTTTTTTAATTTTTTTTAATTTATAATTTTATACTTTTCACAACTCTCTCTACTCATTTTTTAAATTTTGAATATAAATATTATATTTACGTAAATACTAAAATTACTTTCATACTTTACTTACCAAACATTTAATTATTAGTGTTGTAATATCTCTACAGATATCCGACCTTGATATAGATGTCAATTTTTTTTATATATATAATATATTTCAAGATTTTAATTACTATCTTTTTGTTACTTTATTCTTAATAAATTATAGATATTATTTAACTCTTGAAGATATAAATATAGTATTATTTTATAATTTTATGATTACAGATTTTTTTTCACAATATGAGCAAGATATCACAATTCGGGCATGCCCAGCCCGCCCATGCCCATGCCCTGCCCAAAATAGTTAGGGCTTTTACCGGGCAGGGCCGGGCACCGGGCTGCAAAATGCAGCCCATAGGTTTTTCGGGCAGGGCACCGGGCAGGGGGGTTGCCCTGCCCAGCCCTGCCCATGAACACCCCTAATCTGAATCGACCAATGACTGATCTCACCGTCCGCGGTACACGTCTCGTTCAAGGGTGGCCCTCTATCCAAATGGGTGTATTTCTGTAATTATATGTGTGCATTGAGTCTACCGTGGATTTTCATCACCACCATTATGATATGATTTAATTTGGCTTTAATTGATTTCTCTTGACCCGAATTAATTTGGAATGGAAAACGTATTATATTGATCCAACTTTATTTGTCACATTATGGCTGGTGCATGCACCGTGGTAAATATAGAAGTCCTTAATTGAAAGATTATATGCTTAGCATTAAGCCTTATACACATATATATAGCAACATTGCTAAAAATATGTAAGGCCCAAAGGAATACACCTCATCAGAGATGCATTGAACCCTTAATGCTGCTGTTACTCTCAAAATTACGTCCTTATATACCTTCCTTAACACTAACTATGCATATTTGTATATATATAGGACACGTCTTGTCCGATTTTCTCCCTTGTAGATCACTATGGGGCACCAACCCCACTTATCCCTCGTCTTTATAATAATTATAGACTATATATATATATATATATATATATATATCTTCCTTTTTTAAATTCTTAATTAGTGGGGATCGGAATTCCCAACTTAGGTTCATAATTTTAATTCGAAATTTTTATAATCATAGTATGATTTGACCGGGGTAAATAATAGAGATCAATAACAATGTAAGTGCATGTTTACTTTTTTTATATCATTCTCTCTCTTATTTCACGATTACTACCATATTTAATTAATTTTATACGATTCAATATATGTACATTATTAAAGTCATTCCGGCCAAGATAAAAGATGTGCATGAAATGGCTGATGAGTTTTGCCAGCCAGAAACAAGCTAGAAATTCCTTCTCTGGATATCTGAAGTCTGAACTGTAGTTTCATTTCCCTTTAAATTAACATACGTGATTGGAAATGTATAGAGAAATCTGTGGATCATACGCCTGATATACGGCCAATAATTTATTCATTCCCGTAACGGAAAAGATTAGAAAAAAAGGGACAGGTTCGTCCCTCATACCCATTGAATATGATTAAATTAATGCAATAAATACCTATAACTACAACCATTGAATATGATTAATACTATTTGATGATTCGGTTAAATTTAATCAGACTTGTAAGTTTCACCAAATTGCTAATTAATCAGGACAACGTCAATAACTGTTCTGCAAATGGAATTTACTGTAGGCAGCCTAGCCATACGATAGGATCGCGTATATATTGGCTCGACTTTGGGAATCTTCCTCTCGAAGGCCCTTTGTTTTTTCTTCTTCCAAAATTAGTCTCATGAAATGTTTTATTCTCATTTCCGTGAGAGGCAGCAATTTTGAAATCTTAGATAAAATAGTTTTGGAGAATTTAAAAGACTATTTTGATGGTCATTATCGTAAATGTAAACTCTTGGAAATAAAATTTTTGATAAAAATAATTCTAAATATGATGAATAAGATATTAAAATAGTCATCAAAATAAAATGAGTATAGCGGCCCAACAAAGGTTGGACCTTATGGAATCATCTGATTTATATCTATACACCTCACAATGGAATGGATTAAAATTCTTGTATCAATAGTCTAATGGACAAATAAACCGCTTAGAACTTATAAAATCATACATTTAAATTTGACTGCTCACATAAAAATTTTATTAATTGGCGATATATAAATACTCTTATTAATTATGAGCACAAAGATATGACCTAACCCATCATGTATATTAATGGCCATCGCGGATCAATGACCCTCCGCCCCAACCCAAGGAATCAACCATATCTGATCTCTGTTATAGGTACGGGATTCTTCCGAAACATGAACAAGATTTTGTATTCACCTTTGAATCATTTATTCGTTTCTCACATGAAGAATATTCCCCCACGCACCACGTACTATTGGCATTTTACGTGCGCCCACGCGAATGAAGAAGCCACACATGCTCCCATTATACTATTCACACAGTTGAGATCCAAGCATTTAATTAAAATTCACACCCAAAAGAAGGAAATCTGGCTGCGACCGGTTTTGTATTGGTCGTCTAAGTAATTTCAGGAGGGGATATTGGCGAGTGGTCCCCACTTGGCACTAATTAAAATTGTGAGGGTTGGAGTTCAGGTGTGCGACAAGAATAGCGCTGCTTCCAATTTTAAAAAGCACACTTGAGAGAGAGAGAGAGAGAGAGAGAGATGAGGTTGGACTTCAGCCTTATTGGCAACATACAGTGAACCTCACTCACTTGCCATCGTACGCACAACAAATAAATAAACTAATAATAAATATAGAATAGAATATGGATAGGGGGGCTTGGGAATGGTATCTTCTGACCCTAACGTTGTCATTTTCAGGCCCAAATGGTTGCTTTCATGTTGGATTTTGTTGCAACTTGAAACTTCCCTCATGTATCTTATGTGTTCTCCGCTGTCTGAGGTTCCAATTTTGTCCTCTTTCGTTTGCTTGTTTCATACGCCCGGTTATATCGATGCCCGCTCATGTACTTTATCCGGACACTTTGCAACTTGCAAGTTCAACCGCTATCTCAGCGATGGAAATCTGCTCTTCATCTTCACGTGTCTGAACGAATTGCGTATTTCATTAACCACTTTGCTATTATAAGGCCTTCCCGCCTTCTTCCTGTTTGCCCTGCCAATCAGTAGCCGATCCATTATCTTACTGATACTTAATATAAAATTTGATTAAAAAATTAATTTTAATCATAAATATAAGACATACTTTTTATATTTATTATTTTTTTAAAATTACCCCTTATTAATACTTTTTTAACAATAATAAAAAAATAAGTAAGATATTTTAGAAAGGAACATGTCATATTAATAAATTTAATTAATTTTTTTAATCTAATTAAATTAGTTAAATATATCATATATTAAAGATTAGGAGGAGTGATAAATTAATCACTCCATGGAATAGATTTTAGCAGTAAAAAACAGGCCTCATGACTTTGGTTGAACCGAAGTTATTTTGTAAGATTGCAAGAAAGGGTGAAAGGGCGGCCGTCCTGGAAGATATAAAAATGTGAATAAATGGAAGAACAGAGTGGGATAGAGGATGAACATTTTTATTTTAAATAGTATTTACTAAGAGCTTAAATTGAACTTAAAAAACAAAACAGAGAAAGGAAGAGAGAATAACATTTTACAACCATTGACCAAACACGCTGCGGAAATACCCGGGAGCGTGATGTCCCCCCAAGCAAGATGTTGGCTTGAACTTTAAACATATTGATGGGAGTCGCTCATCCACAATCGCATCAGTGTGTTCCTGTACGGTCACCCCCCCCCCCCCATTATTATTGCCTTTACTTTCCGTTTCAGACTTATAATCCCACTCTCACCCTCGCCATCATTATTCATTACTCGCAATCGCAAGCTGGATAGATGCATTGAAACCAGTAACATTGCTCTCTTCCACATAAGAATGACTCGCTCACTCTCCCTATCCTCCAAATTGAAATAAGAACATCCAAAATCTCATTTACTTGAAATAGCCATCTAATCCTGACTCAGAATCCAAACGGTTTTAAACGTCTCTTTGTACACTTCTGGACAATCTTTTTGGGGTCAACCATACATGCGGACTTCAATTTGTTTATTGGTTTCACAGTTACCAAGTCTAATCCACCCCTCTTCCCCACGAACCCCACGTCATCACTTCTGGAATTCCTCTCGCCCCGTGTGCTTCTTCTTCATCCCTCCCCTCCCTTGTTCGTCTCCTATTACTATTTTCCTTCACCAGCAAGCACGCTGTGACATGAGTGCAACTCCTTTTCATTTTTATTTCTAAATGATGCATGAATGGAATCCCGATTCACCGTAACCCAAGTCGACGCCCAACACGCAACACGTCATATCTCACCTCGAAGCTTAGGGCCCAGTCAGGATAATAAATCCCAAAAGGGCAATCGATATTTCACTTTTGTCATCTTCTCACGAAAGATTAATCGCAACTTCCAAGGATTAATTCGTTTCCACCTCCTCCTTCGCGATTGGCAATACGGGCAGGAGATGTATATTTGGGCTTTCATTAGTTTCCATTTCTATTGGCAGTAATTAGTTGTTGTGAATAATACACTATATTGCACCGTTAGTGAGTCCATTCCAGTGCGCGTCGATCGATGAAATAACTGGTTCGATGTGTGGCAAACAAATAAACAATCGCCTCACCATCGGAGAGAAGAGACAATAAGAAAGGAAATAATACGGTGGAAAACTACAATAAAATCAACAAAATAGCTCTCACGTGTACAATACAGTTGATCTGCTAAAGTAAACAAAACAAAACTCGGATTCTAACTCAAGCAGTTTATTATTCTGTTCTCCCTTGCTCGCATAGAAGAACAAAAATCAAGAAGAAGCGAGGAGGGACATGTTAGGGATTCTGGAAGAAGAGAAGGCCAGGAACACGAGAAGGAAGAGGATGAAGACGGGGAGAAAGAGGAGGAGGGAAGGCGGAGGAGGCAGGGGAGGCAAAAACAGGGGAAGCAGGAGAATGGAGAGGGTGAGGAGGAGCAGAATCATGATGGAGTACCTGAACATGCATCAAATTCTCGGCGGCACCAGGCGGCGTCTCCCCTCCAACGCTGAAGCCGTCACCAGCACGTCGCGCATCATCAATGAATAAACCCACACAGATTCATATAGTCCGTAACCCGGAGCCGAATGAACAGGGGGATAATACGGGTAGTATGCGATGGATCTATTGGTGCCCAGGTCGGGCGGGTCAGAATTGGAGGGTGGGTAGGTAGGGGGAAGAGGGAGGGAGGGAGGATTGCAGGTGAAAATGGAGGGTAGGGAAGGAGGAGGGGATATAAGGAGATAGAAGGGGGCGGGGGTGTTAGGATAGGGACAAGAAAGAGGGGGTCAGGTCACGGTCCCTGTAAAATGCCAAAGGAGTCGCTGTCCGTAATCAAAGAAATGTCTCGGTTCAACTAACTTCCACGAATCTTTCATCGATTCCTACTCATCCCTAATCATTCCCTTTCCCTTATTGTCCTCTTATTTATTTACCCTCTAGTCATTATTCCTATCTCCTCCTCATTTTAACTCTATATTATTTCACTTTGCATCGGATCATTGGATGTTCCTTCTTTTCATCTTCTTACAGTCGCCACCAGCAATCAATGAAAATGCTTGTGCTTTGACTTGAGTAAAATAATGGACTTGGAGCTCTCAAGCGAGGTCAAACATTTAAATTCAAGTAATTGGAGCTAATCTTATTGATCTAGGTTGAAGGAGCAGCCAGTGAGCATTACTTAATTGTGAGTTGAGAAGTCAATTGTCCATCCCGCGGGTATATTATATGCAAACAGATGATGATTAGTTGAGGAATCGGGGCGAGTTGGGGATTAATAAAAACAGTAATGATGTTACGTGCAAAAGGCCTCTGATATCAAGGTTTGTTTTTTTGGCTCTTGTTCAATGAATCGGGGGAACTCGGCATACTTTACATCAACAAGTAGGCATTTGTTGAAGCGCGACTCTAACGAGTGACCGTTTTTGTCTGGCCACGGACGCCGCTCCTCATCGACTTTGAAGCATTTGTCTGTGGCGCCCCAAATTGCGCTATTAGCAGCCATTGGATTGCTTAGCGGGCTTCTAATCACGCTAATTATGATTTGACTAAAATGGGATTTGTGAAAAGCGAGGTGTTCATGAGCCAGCCCGAACACGGCCGCAATAATTAAAAGAATAGGAATGATAATTCTTCGGAATCACACGACAGAAACCGCGCAATACTACGGGCGAGTCCATGGGATGTATCTAAACCACTTGAATGGAGAAAAAAAACTACACAGCCACTTCAGCTAAATGAGGTTTGCATTATTTTAACCGTCTCTCGGCTGTACTGTCACCCACAGATTGCTTTGCGTCCCACGAATTCCAACGCTTGAATATTCTGCTTCTTGCTCCACGGTGTCCCTTCTCTTTTAGGATTTTTGGGGGATTGGATCTGGAAGCCTCCGAGAAAAAGCAGGGGTGGTGCGGGCAGGCTTTTCACGAAAACTTGATTCTCAGATTATCATATCTCAAGTTTCTTATTTTTTATTTCTAGATAATCGGTTCAATTTTTATGAGACATATAGTATTCTTATTCTTATTTTAAATATAAAAATTAGATTAAATATAGACCATCCAAATCCAAAATCAGTCTAAATAAGTTCAGAACAACGTCTCTTAAGTCTCTACTCTCGACCCTTCCTTCTTTCTTGTTCTTTCCACGCTTCGTTTTTTCCCAGCATTTATTTGCACCCTTTTCATACGCCTCGTCTAATTTTCCCCTAAACTCCCAGTCTATATTCTTCTTTGAGCCTTTTGTGTATTTTTTATTATCAAAAATATTATTTCACCATCGATATAATATATATTATTAAAAATAAAGAATAGCGTGATTTTTTTTCCAAATACCAACCTATTCTCTGTTGGGATAAACCACAGATAAGAATGGCTGATAATATTTTAGGTTGTTAATTTTTTGGCCAGATTAATTTGTTCGTTAACTAAGTTAATTAGGAGGGTTGTCGCAATATTTACATCTGACTAGATATTTTGTTGCCATAATAAATAAAATCTACAAATCCCAATAAAACGTTCGCAAACAAATTAAGAAAGTGATTTTGTCCGTTTCTGGCCAAACGAATTTAAGAAAATGAAGATGAAAGTGGCACTAGACTGGAGAGGAGCGGCCTTATATTGACAAATTGATGGTTCAGTAATTAAAAAAGTCGCTGGCTTTTAGATTTCCTGAGAAGAATTGAGATTAATTAGATATCTAGATCTTGTGTTATGAAGGGATGTTCACATGCGCAAATTCTCTTCCCTTATTTATATATAGTGTTTGTCTGGATAAATAGAAAATTTTAATTTTATAAAATTTTGTAACCTAAATCTTAGTTTAATTTTTTTTTTAAAATAAACAGTTATATTTATTTAAAATGAGCTATGGATTAAATTATAATTTTAAATTATAATTTTAGATAAGTTATTAGGAATAATTTATAAAATAATAAAAGAGCTTATAGACTACTAATTTATTATTTTCTCTATTTTTTTCTCACTTTCTCTCGTCTTCTCTCTCCTCTCTCTTCTTTTATTTATTTTTCCTCCGCTCAATGTAGTCGTCTTACTCACTGCCATGAGTCGCCATCTAAATCTGTCGTCTTACTCGTCGTCAAGAGTCATCGTTTTGCTCGCTGCTCCATGTCACTGTCTTGCTCATCGTCCGCTAGTCGTCAGTTGTGGTGTGGTCTTCGTGAAAATGATGAATATTTGTTGTAGATTATTAATTTATTTTTTTATTTCATATATTTTTCGATAATTTATCAATCACAAAAATTATTATGAAAATATCTGTCCAAATATTTATTTATTTAGAACTATTTTTTTCCATAAATTTTTTTTATAAGCTATTTTTTTTAAAAGCTGTATAAAATTATTATTTTTAAATTATTTTTTAAAAATTTATCTAAACGGCCATAATCATGAGATAAATTCAGTCATCCACAATACAACCCCTTTAAATTGCATCCAATATATGGGGAAAGTCACGCAAGGTACAGTTAGCTTCTTGGAGATGCATACATGCATACATATTTCTGGGATTCAGGATATTTTAATTACATACACTTCGTAAGATATTTTGGAAAAAAACAGTCCAAGAAATTCCTCATATTCCATCAATGTTTAGACGAAGCCATCGTTTCAAATCCCGCCAAAATCTCATCTTGCGAGCACAGTTTTCGGTCTGAAGGAGTGAGAGTATTTTTTTTATATATATATTTTTAAAAAACTTAAACTTATCAACGATTTAAAGATAAAATAATTTTTTTTAAATAATACTAATATTAAACAGAGTAAACTATCAATTACTTTTTAATATAAATTTAGGATCTTAAATCTCTAAATATTATAATTAAAATCATAATAAAATAATATTTTTTAAAAATTAAACAAATTTTAAATAATAAGAACAAGAATATTTTGGGGAGTTGATCAAGAAGTATGTATTGAGCTTTCTAGCACCGAAAGACACGATCATGGGTTTGACTCAGAAGGCGAATATCTAAACCATATATGTACGAAGATTTTGAAGTCCTGCCTTGAAATTTAAACCGCACACAAGAGCAGGGGAAGAAGATGAAGACGGGGCTTATTAACAAGATTGATTAGAGAAGAATATCTTCATATTTACATACTAATCTACCCTCACTTGAGGGAGATAAACCAACCCCACTTAGGGACTTTTAGGAGAGACCCAAATTACCCTCTCCTTCTCTATGGTGAAGATTACATAATCTCACACCCTTAACCAATAGACTAGGACCCTTTATATAGACTTAGGGTCATCTAGTAACCAAGTGATTAACACTAATTACCTAATTAATTCAACCTTCTAACACCCCCACTCAAGTTGACACCCCTTAACTCTAGGTGTTCAACTTGCCAACACAATACACAAGGGAGTAGGGTGAATTAAACCAAATCAATCTCATTTTACAAAATACAATATGAAAATTTTTTCAAAAATTTTCTATCTTCAACAGATATTTTGTGCAGACTAGTTTCTTCTCTCAAGCCTAAAAGTGCTTCTTCAACATCAAAATGGTTCTCTTCATCACATTTCCATGCATCAGACAAGTTTAGCTCTCAATGCAGTAACCCTGGGGCAACAGCGTTGACATTGATGTTTCTGCTTGCATATTCACTTGCAACAGTTTTTGTCAGACCAATTACTCCTGCCTTTGCTGCACTATAATTGGCTTGTCCAACATTGCCAACTAGACCAACAACTGATGCAATGTTGATCATCCTTCCCTTTTTTTTTTTCATCATAATTTTAGCAGCTGCTTGGGTGAATGCATAAGCCAGCGCTTTTTCTCTTCTCATTGCTGCCTCATACTTTTGTAGTAACTTGGCTTCAATTTGTTCTTTGGACTGCAGGCTACCATCCCATTCCTCTCCAATCCGCATGCTCTCGAGCTCTTTTGCATGCTTGTGTAGGAGTTGCCTTTGCAGAACCTGATTCTCCTCGAACATCCTGATCATTCTAGAACGAATCTGAGATTGCACACGAGCTAAAGTTTGCATAGATCGAAGAGTGCTAGTGGCTTGAGGTTTTACAATTGGCCCTTCCATGAGTGTCCTCAATCTCACCAGCCCTCTTAGAGCTCGCAAAGCTCTTGGTGTTGGAGAATGCTTTTCCGCATTGAGTAGGTGACGAGCATATGATTTGCTGATTTCTCCACCAGTGATGTTGCGGCTACAACTTCTCACAGATGAACGATCATCGTTCATTTCTTTCTCCATTGTGCTTCGGCTCTCCAATGTCCGTACTGCCATCCATCGTTCCAGCAAGCTCCAACCCCACGAAGGATTTGTTGGATCCATGAACATTGGGTTTATCAATCTTTAGGTTATGGGATTATTGGAGATATTATTCAAAACCATCTTCTGCAGGTTTTCTGCTTGATCGCTATGGAAAAACCTATTTCTCTCAAGCCAGAGCACATTTATGATGAGAAAGTGAAGGTTCTTGAATCGATCCTTCCTATTAAAGATGACGAGATTGTTCTTGGACAATATGAAGGCTACAGAGATGACCCAACTGTACCTGACGATTCAAAGCTCCGTTACTAAAATCTCCGTTCGTATTCTTACCGATTTCTTGATTCAATATTGTGTGTGCCACGATGTTAGGGCTTAGAAGCAAATGGGATGGAGAAGAGCCGAGTGAGAAGCCATCAGGTACCCAACTCCAGAATGTGGAAATAACGACATATGTAGAGAAAGATTATGATGTTTATGTCTTAAATCAAGACACAGTTCAGTCACTCAATGATCTTCAGAACATTCTTCATGAGAAGGAAGTATTGCACCGAAAAACTGAAGAAATGGAGAAAAAGTTGGCAGAGAAGTTTTGCAACGAAACCAGGGCCTTCAAAGAAAGGTTGAAGAATTGAGGAGACTAATGAAGAACCAGAAATGCTGTGGAAAAGAGACAGACGTATTCTACATGCATACATGGCTGTCAAAGAACAAAGTGAACATGAGATCATTTCAGCATTTCTTGCAACATCTAAAACAAGTTCGGGATTGTATGTGGTTCACATTGCGGCTGAGATGGCACCAGTAGCCAAGATTGGTGGTTTGGGAGATGTTGTCAGCGGCCTTTGTAAAGCATTGCAGAAGAGAGGAAACTTTGTAAGTTCTTGGATGATTCTTGATCTTGAGCACTCCATTCTTCATCATAGCTTTGATACCATATTAACAAGATTGATTAGAGAAGAATATCTTCATATTTACATACTAATCTAAATAATAATTATTATTGTAAACAATTCATTTATTTGTACAGGCTGGAGGCGTACAGGTCGGATATGTGGACTATAAATAGAGATAGGCCATCTGTGTAAAGGAACCTTTTGATATCTACAATAAAGATATACGTGTTTTGGTTTTTGGCATCAGGTCCAGTTTATTTACAGGCTTGATAAGACAATGAAGGGAAAAGTTCATGCATCTAGGGCATCGGGTCAAATCTAATATAATTGTCACCCAAATAAAAAAAATATCTTAACAACAGACATTTAGTTTGAAATTTGTAATATGGATCTGTTGCGGGGTCTGGGCACGCGCATGGTTGCTGTTGAAATTTCAGAGAAATCCACAAAATCTAATATATCTTCTATTTGAGGCGGGACACCCCAGAAGAGTGCTGTGAGTAATGGAATGGACAGCACTTTATTCAAAGGTATGTGTTGCATAATGTGCAAACTACACGAGTGGAGTTAAAATTACAAGAGACATATTCGATGCATCTTTATGTTGGCTAAGCTACGTACTGTTGGGTGGGGTCAGATCGATGAGAAGAAGGAGGCCAAGTGGAGGCTTAATAATACTATTGACATCACACGCGAGTTTGTCCATTTCCAATAACTTTATCTCCTGTTCTACGCTCCCCTCCTTCTGCCACATATATCCAATCTCAACGTCTCTTTACCGTCGCACTTGTTACAAAATTCCTTCCATTTCAACCAAGTATTGTACGTGCAATGCAAGCTACATCCATCCCCCAACACAAATTTTGTTGTCTGTAGAATTACAAGGTAGACTTCTGAAACTGAGGGTGTGGACTCTTTGTATGGTTTGTACTAGTGCTGGATCCATAAACGACATGTATAGAGATGTCAAAGTTGCGGCATCTTATATGGCATCATTGCTCTTGAAAACGAGCGACCCTGGTCGGTTTCTAATTCCGTTGCAAATCTTTAAAGGTTGCGCGATAGGTCAGAGGATATGGCTATGCAGATTGCGTCTGTCCTCCACTTAACTTACACTTAAAGCTCATTTTCAAACGTACGCGCCAATCATAATTAACGCAACATTTCCTGTTCCCCCCACTTGTACTTTTCTTTGCCAATTAATCAACTATGCGTTTAGAAAAGGGATACGTGCCATGAATATAACAATAACTTTGCTCCATTTTTCTAAAAAATATTAAAACTCTACCCTGGTTTTCTTCTCATATTTCACAAGGATAGTGTGAGTCTCTTGGTATGTACTATATATAATGTAGTTAACTTATTTTATTAATGAAATAAATTTTTAATACATTTAAGATTTTATTAGGAAAGCGTCAGCGAGTATTAAATACTTGATTATTATACTCATATTTATTTGGCAAAAAAACAGAGCGTGTTTATCCCTATTACAGTAACACGACAATAAAAAATAATTAAAATATTTTATGGAATATAATATATTGTGTAAAAACTTGGTTATTAAGAAAAAAATAAAATTGCACGACAAGTTTCTTTTTCTTTTTATGGGGTGTGTATGGGAGCTTGAGTTAAACTAATCAAATATAAGTAAGCAAATTAACCTTAATTTATCTTAGCAATCGTATCCTAACTGCTGTAGTCAATCAATGGGTTTGTAACTTAGCCGATATTTTGACTGGTTTAAGTTTGTGCCTGACAGAATAAACGAATTACATATTTAAGCTACGCAAAATGAATGAAGGTCCCCTAGCATCGTCGTCCCGTTTATTTTACAACTCCAAGTTTAAACCCTTTTAGTCAATTTCTTTGTCGGGCCAAAGTCAAGCCCCTGCATTAAAAGGACTGAATCATCGCCTGGCTCGCGTTAGTAGACGCTTGTAAACATCTGCGTTCACGTACACACACACACACACACACACACACACTTGTATATATAATTCCATCATCCCTAAAACCTATACATTAATAAACCGGGAATTTTGATCTATAATTGGTTCGACTTTTCTTTTAATTATAAGTTGGAATTCGATACCTACATACTCATCAAATCATATATGTTAAACAAATCGAAGCCGTCACGGCTGGTTCAGAAAAAGTTCATAATGATACTATCTGATTAAACACGAGGTCCAATGTAAGAACATCTCCATTTTGCTTCTTTGAAAAAATGCTTCCACAACATTACAGAATACAGATTTTCAGTCATCATCAGATTACATATATGAGGGCTCCCAAATCATTCGGACATCATCTTATTTGAAAACATAGAAAATTCCCTTCCTTCCTCTCATATATTGACAAAATCATCTCGCTTAGAATTTCTGGTTCTATTCTACACGTTTCATCCATCTGCAGAAACACCACAGTAGGATTAGCTCATAAAGTTAAATAATAAAAATGCATGTTGTTAGGCAAGCCTGCAAAGGTATAGTAAAATACATGTTAGAGATGAAGCGTACCTGCAAATGCAAGTTATAGAGGGCCCGTTGTCCAAAGGTCTCAAAGGTGGAAGCATTTAGAAGTAAAAGCCCTTCCTTTTCTAAGCACAGCAATATCTCTGAAAAAGGAGTTTTGTGGAGCTTGTCAGAGGAAATCTGAATAACAGCTTCTTTATCATTGAGCCTGCTCGTTGAAACTACGCAAGCAGTGGCATCGTAGTGATGAGCCATTTTCCTTCGAGATTCTTTTCTTGAGGCATCTCCTTGCCGAGAGAATCTCAACAAAAGCTCCTCCTTTTTCTTGACAAGCCCTTCCACTTGCTGCTGTAACTCGGGTATGTACTTTAGGACTCGTGAAATTGTTGCCGGAATGCTCAACTTTTTCTGCAACCATAAATTCGAAAGTTATAAATAAAGCAGGTTGAATTTCATGGCTTCTGATGACGTTCCCAATAAGAATCAAATTAGGTTAAAACAAAACATATAAAGGAAAGATCAGAACATCCATGAACTAATTAGGGCCTGATATGATGGTATCCAATATAATATCTATTTTCTCTACCCTTTCTTTCTTTCTCCACCTTCCTCCAAACATCCCTGTGATCTCTACTAATTAATGATTTGATCCAAGTATTGAAAATTGGCAGAGGAAGTAAGAGAGAAAAGTGCCTTTTTATCAGGCAAAGGAAGCATAGAATGAAGTGAGGAATACAAGCTGTTGATCTTCTTGCGACGATCTCGTTCACTAGCATTGTGGCTAAGCTTTTTGATGACCATGGTAGGGTCGCCGCTTTTGGCAAGGGATATTGGCGCAGATCTCTGAGCCTCCTCAACTTCGACCTGAAACTGATGATCTGGTGGCGAGCAACTAAACTGAAGACTAGTTCCGTCTTTGTAAAACAAGCTGGGATCATTGTGACTTGTGGGTTCCTCCAAGGCCCACTCAAACAGAGAAGGCGATAAAGCCAACATCCTGGGATTAGTTGGGATTAATAATTAGGGGCTAATGTTAACAAGTAATCGCTTATTACATCAATGGCTACTGGTTAAGAATAGTATATATATAACTTGATAAACACTCATCCTCCGTAAGCATCCGTTTTCTTTTAGTGTACGAAGACTTAAAGAATGATTGTTAAAGAAATTAAGAATGAACGCAAGTGTAATAATTAATATGTTTAGTCTTGATATATTTTATTGTTTTGTGATTTTCAGTTGAGAAATCGTATTAGTATAATACATTAGAGTATGATGAACAGTGGTTGATTCCGCCACGCATATATGGAAGCTCATGTCCGTAACGTGTCCCCGATGCGTTACTGTGTGGATTGACGAGGAAGAGCGTGGCTGCAAACCTAACACGTCACCTCATTTATTTGCTTCGCCCTTATTTACTTTCTCATATCAAACTTGGAATCGTTTTTTTCCTTTACTTGAACTCCTGTATATATAGTCAATGAAACCTGGGGAACATGAAAAAGAAATCGGAGAAGACCTCTAGCTTAGCTCAAATGACAAGAACTTTACTATTATTATTTCGAGGCTTACTCTCTGAAATATTTGTTCACAATTTGGTCCCGGGTCTAGAAGTAGGGTTTGTATAATATATAATTAAATGAAGCCACGCAATTGTCCATGTGTCAATGAAAATTAATATATAATGAAGAGATTATATTTAGGATGAAAGATGAAGGGTGTGAGATGGGGAAGCGTGCGTGAGGAAGTATGGTATCCACGAGCCATTAGTATGCTCCATATTGCTTTGCACGGTTTAATTAATTAAAGGTGGCCTTTCGAACCTATTGGATAAGAATTACTGAGCACTAATTATATATAATTTCTCTCCTCCTAGCATTTGCGTCAGTTAAATAAACTAAACTCAACTTCTATGTCCTTCTTTCTCTCTGTTTTTTCCACCTCCGTCTCTTTAACTTTTCTTCATGTATCTATCTTAATTCAGATATATTTAATAATTTTCACGTCAGATGACTTTAATAAACTTCTATTTTCATAACCCAAGGTTTAGCACTAATCCCAAATCAATATGGACAAAGGACAATAATGTAACAAAAGTTTTCAAAAAACCTATTGGACTTCTCTGACTCATAGGAGAGCAGAAGTTGCGGTTAAGGGTACACGTATGAGGTTTTCTTTTCTCCTCTTTTGGGTTTAATTCCACGATACGACGCACACACACACACACACACACACACTTGATGATATGTTTGCTAGCCGAAAGGTGTCTCTTACATGCATGTAACATTCTAATATTGACAATCATATATATTACGGGTAACTTTATTTTTTCAGAGTTACTATGAATATATATAGATCATAATGCCTTGAGTATTTGTTTCCTTGGCAAATTGAGAATATTGTGAGAGTGTAAACGACTTTTGATGACCATATTCATATTACCAGCGTTGAATATTGCATGTTATTCTGCGAGGTGCATTTAATTTTTTAAATTAGCTTCTGCGCAGGACAGCTCATTTAACAGATTAGTGTGTTTATCAATGTCTATACATAAAAAAAACAAATAAAGAAAGAAAGTCATATTATAATTTTGTAACATTTTAGTTAGATCTGCCAGAAATCTAGGCTGTTTTATTTTACTTTTTTTATACTAGATTCCATAGTGCAAGTGTTTTATCTTTACGTGCATGCTGTTGGCCTTGTCTCGATAATTCCCTCATAGCTTGCTACAGGGAACTTTGGCTTCCTTTATTGCTATTAAATTGGTTAATCTCTTACGATATTCGCTCTTAATTAACAGTGTCATTATGAACTTGATCTACGTCATGCATTCTCAAACTCGAAGTACTGATAAGCTTGGGATTATCATTTAGAGATCTTGAAAACAATATATGCGATTTTTTTGGCTAAAACAAAAGAGAGAAATCAAACAAGAGATTTATTTTGTTTCTAATTAGGATTGATCCTTTTATTTCTCTCATATTGGCAGCGAGGGATGAAGAGGGGGCAAAGAGTGGTCCTTGTCTCCCCGGACATCACGTGCTCTCTTTAGAAAAAATTGTAATTTTAATTTTTGTTTGTCAGAAGATTTAAAATAAATGTTAGGCCCGCTATTCTTTATTTTGTTTTTAATCTGTCCCCCAACCATTAAGCTCTGCATCTTGCCTTGCCTGGGTGAGGTAACCACGAAAGTATGTTCTTTATTCATGTTCAACGTATGTATTTCTCTCATCAGCCAATGGCCGGTGGCTCAGGGGCATAAATATATTTTAACAATAAAAGAAAAGCAACAAAACATATTTGTAATAATATGCATGAACACTCCCATAATATAATGGCCACAGAAAATATCCGTTATATTATATTTAAGCTAAAATATAACACAACCAATACCATATCATATTCAAAATATATAGATCCCACATGTTACCTTACACCCGGCCCACTTGATCGATACACAAATCATTCTTCTCAATAAATATGTATTAATCAAGCATAAGAATATGATCTTAACAATACATCATTCTTCCCTTTCATCCTCTCCATCAATATGGATGGCAGAACAAACCTTAGTGGACCTCTATGCCAACGGAGAGCAGTTGCGGAAGAGTGTGCCCGTCTCTATAGATTATGTAAATCTCTGAAAATGGATTGGTAAGTAGGTTGGCACATTTTGAGAAGGAGCAAATTGAATTAACGTAACTCATGTATATGGAAATGATACAGGCCAACTCATTTAAAATAAAACAATAAAGTCATTGATGCTGCCTTTCCAGTATAACTCATAAATTATATTTTGATGCTGTCTTTTTCATGCATATAACTATATATCTTATACTTCTTCTTATTCTAATTGTAAATGTAAGTCCTCAATATGCTCTAGTCTTTATCTTATAAATTTATATTTTTTCCCCTTAATAAACTCTCCCAATAGTTCCACATATGAGGGTTTTATAGATGAGGTAGTTTTCAATTATGCAAATGATTAAAAATGTACTTTAGAAAAATCAATATACATTTTTTATAAATAATTAATTTAACTAATTTTTCTCTATATTAGTTATTTTAATAGGAGGAAGTAATAACAAGCATTATATTCAACTATGCCTCTGGCGATATAACATGAATTAATGAAGCGAAGAAGCAAAAGTTGAAATATATATTATGTATACAAAATTGATTCACTTATCATTTCTTATATACAACTCTGTCTGATACAAGAATGGTAAAACTCCCTCTAACTCCTTCTTTATCCAGAAAAGGTTCAATTGATATTATCTGATGAGTTTGTAGCTAATATGAGGTCCACGTGTCGGACGACTGATCCATTTCCAATTTGCTTTGCAAAAATGCTACCAAATTATCAGGACCTCATCTTATTTAGAAACGTCGAAAATTCCCTTCCTTCCTCTCATATATTGACAATATCTTCTCGCTTAGAATTTCTGGCTCTATTCTACACGTTTCGTTCATCTGCAGAAACACCAGAGCAGGATTATATTAGGTCATAAGTTTAGATGATACAAATACATGTTGTTAGAAATTAAGAAATAAACCTGCAAAGGGATAGTAAAATACATGTCAGACAATCAAGACCAAATTATTTTTTAACATGTTTGTGATCCTCACGTGCACTTTGCCATCAACAGAGTTTGATGCCAGTACAAGCACTGCTAGTATGAAGAGGACGATGGATTTCAAAACTTTAGCCATTGTATGCTTTAGTTTGAGGACTAGCTTGGCTTTTACCGTTGCATCCGAAATCTCACTTATATAGGCCATAATATATGATTGACGAAAAGTCTGATATTATGAATTTATGATGCTTGCTATGATAAGGCCTAATTATATGGTAATGATTGGTAAAATATTGATGAAATCATGATCCTGAAAACTTGCAAGTTGTAATAAAGAAAATTAAAAGCCATTTAGAAGAAATTAATAAGGGAGGATTAAATTTCAAGATTTTCAAACGAACAATAATTGATATTGTATTTTGATTTGATTTGAAATTATTAGTAGGGGTTTAAATGCGCTTTTTTTAAGGAAAAATAAAAAGTAATAGCTAGCATACCAACGAATCTGCGCTCATTCATTGTAATTTGTTATTCTATTTTGTCTAATTTCTAAACTCATTAATATGTAATGAATCATTATTAACATATAAACCGAAACATGTTTCAGAAAATGGATGTCGTTTGCATATTATAAACAAGTCAACAAAACCTGAGCATAGACCTATATATAAGTGATTCAGTGCGAGAAAAAATGAGGTTGCGGACGATGTCTTTGTTAGGCACTATCAGATTCCAAGAGAACTGATATAAACGACATTAGCTATGAATTCATATCTTTTTGCAAATTAATATTATACTATTACGATGTCTCAACTGAAAGTTAAAAAAAACCTATAAATGTATCAAAAGTAACACAGTATGATGGGAATATGGTTGTCAATGCTTCAAACCTAAAGCCTAAAGGGCATTCACATAAATGGGTGCGTTAGAGTTGGTGATTATAATTTTTCACATCAGATTATCTTAACAAACTTCTATTTTTCATAACCCAAGGTCTGGCACAAATCACAAATCAATATGGATATCTTATTGGACCTCTCTGACTTACAACAGAGGGCAGTTGCGGAAGAGTGTACACGTATTAGGTTTCCTTTTCTTCTTTTTCTTTTAATTCAACGATATGATGATCTGCCTCATGTGTCTGTGTAGCTATAGATAAATGTAAATATTTCAAAATGAATTAGTAAGTTGGGTTAACGTAAGTACTCATATAAGGAATAGATATACGGGCCAACTCATTTAAAAGAAAACAATAAAGTCATTGATGCTGCCTTTTCAGTATAGCTCATATATATTTTGATGCTGTCTTTGCCATGCATGTAACATTCTAATAATAACAAGCATTCAACTATACATCTGGTGATATGACAGAAAAAGTTCAATTGATATTATCTGATTGATTACTTTGTATCTAACATGCATGAGGTCCATATATATGTAAGACTGATCCATCTCCAATTTGCTTCTTTGTAAAAATGCTTCCACAACATGTACAGATTTAATTTTCAGGCATCATTAGATTACATATACGAGGGCCCCCAAATTATCAGGTTCTCGTCATATTTATTTAGAAACATTGAAAATTCCCTTCCTTCTTCTCATATATTGACAAAATCTTCTCGCTTAGAATTTCTGGCTCTATTCTACAGGTTTCATCCATCTGCAGAAACACCAGAACAGGATTATATTAGCTCATTAGTTTAGATAATAAAAATACATGTTATTAGAAATTAAGCACTAAACCTGCAAAGGGATAGTAAAATACATGTCAGAAATGAAGCATACCTGCAAATGCCAGTTATAGAAGACATGTTGTCCAAAGGTCTCAAAGGTGGAAGCATTTAGCAGTAAAAGCCCTTCCTTTTCTAAGCACAGCAATATCTCTGAAAAAGGAGTTTTGTGGAGCTTGTCAGAGGAAATCTGAATAACAGCTTCGTTATCATTGAGCCTATTTGTTGAAACTACGCAGGCAGTGGCAGCGTAGTGATGGGCCATTTCCCTTCGAGATTCTTTTCTTGGCACATCTCCTTGCCGAGAGATTGTCAACAAAAGCTCCTCCTTTTTCTTGAGAAGCACTTCCACACTCTTCTGTAAGTCCGGTATGTACTTTAGGACTCGTGAAATTGTTGCCGGAATACTTAACTTCTTCTGCAACCATAAAATCCAAAATTATAAATAAAGCAAGTCGAATTTTTTAGCTTCTGATGACGTTCCCTATAAGAAGCGAATTAGGACAAAATAAAACATAAAAAGGAAAGATCAGAACATCCATTAACTAATTAGGGCTTGATATTAAGATATTCGGTAACAAGTTTCTCTGCCCTTTCTATACTAATGAGTGAATTGACCCAAATGAAAATGGGCAGGGGAGAGATCGAGGAAGAAAGAAAAGTACCGTTTGATCAGACAAAGGAAGCATAGAACGAAGGGAGGAATACAAGCTATTGATCTTCTTGCGACGATCGCGTTCACTGGCATTGTGGTTAAGCTTTTTGACCATGGTAGGGTTGCCGCTTACGGCAGGGGATATCGGCGCAGATCTCTGAGCCTCCTCAACCTCAAACTCAACCTGATGATTTGGTGGCGAGCAACTAGACTGGTGAAGAGTAGCTCCATCTTTGTAAAACAAGTTGGGATCAATATGACTTGTGGGTTCCTCTAAGGCCCACTCAATGGGTACCAACAGAGAAGGCGATAAAGCCAACATCCTGGGATTCGTTAGGAGCTGTTAACAGGTAATTGCTTATCACATTAATGGTGACTGGTTATGAATAGTGTGTGTGTGTATATATATATAATTTCATCAACACTCATCCTCCGTAAGCATCCGTTTTCTTTAACGTAGGAAGACTTAAGGTATGATTGTTAAGAAATTAAGAATGAAAGCAAGTGTGTAATAATTAATAAGTTCACTTGTGATATATTGAAAGTTTTGTAACTTTCAATTGAGAAATCGTAATAGTATAATACATTAGAGTAGGATGAACATTAGTTGATTCCGTCGGCACGCAAGGAAGCGCATGTTCGCAACGTGTCAACTACGCGTTACTGTGTCGAATGAGGAGGAAGAACGTGGCTGGAAACCTAACACATCACTTAATTTTATTGCTGCTCCTTTATTTACTTTCTCATATCAAACTTCCAAGCTTTTTTCCTTTGTTTGAACTCATATATATATATAGTCAATGAAACCTAGGAAACATGAAAACGAAGAAAAAGACGACAAGCAGGCATGGTAATTTTTGGGTCTCACGCCGAGAAGTCTATGAAATATAGGGAGAATAATGGAGAAAAATGAGTAAACTAAAGTTGTTCCTTGCGTTTGTGAATTGGAGAGATCACAGATACTGAAGTATGAATATTTGCTCAGGGTTTGGTCCCAGGTTTTGTGTAATATATAATTAAATTAAGCCACACAATAGTCCATGTGTCAATGAAAAATAATATAGAATGGAGGGATTATAGGGAGGATGAAGGATGAAGGATGAAGGGCATGAGACGGGGAAGTGCGCGTGGGGAAGCATGGCATCCACGAGCCATTAGCATGGTGGCCACTGCTTTGCACGGTTTGATTAATTAACGTGGCGGCCTTCCAGAACTACTGGATAAGAATTACTCAACACTAATTATATATAGTTTCTCTCCTTCCTATCGTTTGCGTTGGTGAAATAAACTCACGTCCATAATAATTATAAAATGTTGAGTTTTCTCGGCCCCACTTTAATGCCAATTGTATTTTAATTTCAAACCTTGGCCATGTATATATGTATATGTCTTTCATTCTCTCTTTTGTTTTCCACCTCTGTTTCTTTAACTTTTCCTTTTGTATGTTTCTTAATTCAGATGTATTTAATGATTTTCCCTTCTGATGATCTTGATAAATAAACTCCTATTTCTCAGAGACATACAGCACGTGTGAGGTTGAAGGCCTTGTAAATGAATCAATACTCTCTTTTTTTTTCTACTCGATTCACCAAAACTTTACCCATGAATCAATATTTTGATTTATGGGATGGGACGTTGTTAGATCAAGCTCAACCCAATTTTACTTCGTTGGGGTTTTTGGCCCAAGGGTCCAACAAAGTTCAGCACACATCATTTTAATTAGATTGGTTCTCACTGACCCTATGACTTCTTACAAATTATATTATAGATGACTGAATCTCTTAAATATGATGTCCTAAATTTAAATTAGGCTATGTATATAGAAAAGATTTTGTTGGAAGAAACAAAATCTACTTTAATGATCTCTATATCTCAGAAAGATTAATTTTTAATTATCAGTTGAGGGAAATCATATGAATTTTATCAAACAAAAATTTTGCCACAAAGCACGAGAAACTCACATATTTGGATCCTTTTTACTAAAGATAAATGATGAAGTTAAACGTATGTGTATAGTACTCGTATTCTATATGTAAATTTTTTTAAATTAGTGAAATTTCAATCACGGGGCAACATCGTCCGTCTCCTAACTCCTTGTTTGCACTCTATCTCTTCGTTTTCTTATGTCGTTAGCTGCGAAGTGCGAATAATGCACCCAATTGTTTCATTTGCATCTAAACTCGATCAATATTAAAAATTAAAAATAAATATGTTTTTCTTCCTTAAACGGATCATCACAGATTAATTATCTCTAGCCATCCCCTTTCTTTAATTCTATTCGCCCCTTCAACCGACACATGTTTATGCATATGCACCAAAATAATGGAATGAGTTTGGGTGCTCATCAGCACTTAAATTTGAACGGTTCCGGTTAAGTTTTATTTCTTAAAATCATTATTTTTTACTTCATTCTTTACATATAGGCCTATGTTCAGGTTTGGTTGATTTATTTATAATATGGTTTGACATCCATTTTCTGAAACATGTTTCGGTCTATATGTAAATGCCTCGTTACATATATTACTGAGTTTGGAAATTACCCAAAATAGAATAACAAATTGCAATAAATGAGCAGATTCGTTGGATATGCTATTGCTTTTATTTTTCCTAAAACAAACGCATTTAAACCCCTAGTAATTTCAAATCAAATCAAAATATAGCATCAATCCCTATTCATTTCAAGATCTTTAAATTTAATCATGCCTTATTAATTTCTTCTAAATGTATTTTGATTTTTTTATTGCAAATTACGATTTCATCACTATTTGACAGACCATTACCATTAATACCATATAATTAGACCTTATCATATCAAATATTATAATATCAGACGTTTCGTCAATCACACCTTGTGGCGTATGCTTATATGTGTATATATAAATGAGATCTTGGGTATATGCAATGGTAAAATCCAAGCTAGTCCTCAAAGCATAAAATGCCTAAACTTTTGAAATCCATCGTCGTCCTCATAGTAGCAGTGCTTGTATTGGCACCAAGCTCTGTTGATGGGAAAACCCATGTGAGGATGACAAACATGTTAGACAATAATCTGGACTTGACTATCCATTGCAAATCCAAAGATGACGACCTGGGAGAGCATCTTCTTCATCACTCAGATCATTATGAGTTTGCTTTCAACCCCATCCGCGCTTTTGGACTAACTCTATTCCATTGTAGCCTTCAATGGAAAGGAGCTTCAAAGAGGTTTGATATATACGACGAGGGGAGGGATTCGTGTTCGCAATGCAATTGGAAAATTATGCAAAATGAAGCATGCATGAACGATGGTGACAGTCAGGTTAAGGTTTGTTATCCTTACAACAATTAATAAATAAGGATATATGACCAATATGTATTGTTATATCTTTCTTATTGATCTTAATGACTAATAAATACTAAAAATATTCACTATCATTTGTTCCTTCCGTGTGCTAATCCGGGAGAGGACGCTAGTCCTCCAGCCTCGTGTCCCTTCTTTTCATCATATCGTTCCCAATGTGCTTCAGCTTCAAAGATCCAATTCTTTTTTACAAGTTTACGTAACAGCGAATCTATATTACTAGCAGCATAAGCGCGGCACATTGCTATAAATCAAAATTAAAAAGTAATAATTATGCGTAACTTGTAGTACAAAACATCGTAAAACTTCTAAGGGTGTGTTTGGATTAGCTTTTGGAGAATAGATTACGGGAAGAATAGATTTTGGAGAATAGATTTTGGGTAAAATCGATTTTGGGAAGAATAGATTTTGGGAATAAAGATGTTTGGATGATTGGTAGTAGAATCACTTTTTATATTGGTAAATTACTAAAAAGGGTATGATATGATTAAAAGTAAGAGAGATAAAAGATGATAGAGAAAAAAGAGGAGAGAGAAGAGAGTGTAGAGAGGAGAGAGGAGAGAGAAAAGAGAAGAGAGATGAGAGAGGGTGTAAGAAAAAGTAAGGGTATAATAGTAATTGGATAATCCAAAATCTAGGTTTCAAACCAAAAGCTATTTTCGGTGGCTTATTCAAAACCGCGGTTTCAAACCGAGGTTTTGCCCAGAATCAATTCTCAACAAAAATAGCTGTTTGTGTAAAAAAATTTTAAACCGCGGTTTTGGTCCATAATTGATTTTGAAACGGGCTCCCAAACACACGCTAAGTGTGTGTTTGGATATTAATTCTAAAAATTGATTTTGGTTAAACTGTGGGTTTGGAATTTTTTTACACAAACAGTCATTTTTGTTGAGAATTGATTTTGGGCAAAACCTCGATTTGAAACCTACGTTTTGAATAAGCCACTAAAAATAGCTTTTAGTTTGAAACCTAGGTTATGGGTTATCCAATTATTATTCTACCCCTACTTTTTTTTACACCCTATCTCCTTTCTTATCTCTCTTTTTCTCTCTCCTCTCTACACTCTCTTATCTCTCCCCTTTTTTCTCTATCGTCTTTCATTTTTCTTACTTTTAATCAAATCATATCCTTTTTGATAATTTACCAATATAAAAAGTGATTCTGCTACTAATCATTCAAACATCTCTATTCCCAAAATCTATTCTTCCCAAAATCTATTTTTCTCAAAATCTATTCTCCAAAATCTATTCTTCCCAGAATCTATTCTCCAAAAGCTAATCCAAACACACCCTAAATATAAGCACTTCCCAATTCTTCTAGAAATGGTACTGGATGTGAGATATGAAGCCATATTTTTGAAATGCTTTTATTTTGCCTAAAAAGTTAAAATGAAAATATAATAACAATTCTTGCTCATTTCAATTTAATCTTAAAATTTCTCTCGTCTTGGTAGTGACGGGTGCAGCGGGCAAGCAGTGGTCCTTGTCTCTCCCTACATCACGTGGTCTTTTAGAAAAGAATATACTTTTTGTTTGTCCAAAATGTTTAAAATAAATTTTAGGTCCGCTATTATTTATTTTGTTTTTAATCTGGTCCCCAGCCATTAAGCTCTGGATCCTCACTGCATCTCGGCTTTGCTTGGGTAACCAGGAAAATTTGTTCTTTATTGATGCTCGATTTAAAATCAAAATCTGAATCCCTGATTCTTTGAAGGGAACCCTTCTTTTTATTACTTCCATCATGAGATGGCTAGCCTAATAACAAACATTATATATTGTACATAAGTATACCTCTCATGAAAGTTGATGGAAATATATATATATTATACACGTACATATTGATTCATTTCTCGTTTCCTATATACAACTCTGTCTGATACAAAAAATGAAAAAACTCCCCGTAATCAAGAATTGATCCGTGAGGGAGAGATTATTCTATAGCACAGAGCCCCTCTTGCTTTCCAAGCAATTCCCTTCATCCTTTCACACAAATTATATATGTATCTACTGCTTTATACCGAGTTTGAAGATCATTAACAATATAACAAATACATTAAAAAAAATGGATGGTCATCATGAATAATGGCTTGCCTAGTTGAGCCTGCAGCAAGTGTACGTTATATATGACCAGAAAAGAGAAGCAAAATCATTGATCTATGGCTGTCCAGAGTCATCGGAAAATATTTTGAAGATGAAGTCACGAAAACGCCTTGAGTATAGTCTCGGATCAACGGCCGATATGGAGGTTGAGTCGTACTGAATGGACTTGTAGGCATGCTCAAGCTTCTTGCTGATGTCATAGTCCTGAAGTATGTCTATAACACCGAAGAACAACACAACCTCGTAGAACTCTCCGATCGGTTCTCCCACAAGTTGCAATCCACATTTACCAGTTCTTACTGTCCTCTCAACCCTTGCTGGCGTACTCGCACCCAATTTGGCACCTTCACACCTTCAAATAGTCAAGTTGGATCACTGCTTAGCTTACCATTTTATATATATGCTAAAACAACAGATTGAATCTATGTCCATTTAAGATTCATTTTAAGCAGAGATACTCACCTGGAAGAGTCTGAGAGAAGTTGATGATGTACGTAAGTTGTTGAAATATGGGGAGTTCCTTCACAATCCGAAATATTAAGAACATGATTGCGTTAAGAATATGCAATATTGGGAATAAGGACATGAACAACATTACCGCTAAGGGTTATGGATCCTGTAGTCATGGGCAGGATGTCCCCATCGTCTGATACATCTTTGAAATGAATGCCCACCAACAGACTATAATCCATAATTCCCTCCTGTTCCAAGAGCTCACAGTCCTTGTCAACTTGCCTGGGACAACATAGAACCATTCTTCACATCCTCAATGCAAATTTAGCACAATATGACACACAAGATAACATATAAAACTGTAACACATAATTTGGCTCTGCAATTGTTTAGCATAATACATTCTAAAACAGAGGATTAAGTTACTGAGGTCAATTGTTACCTGATGAATTCTTGAATCCAAATCTTTTGCAAGCGAAATATGAAATTAAGATCGAGATCTTTAAAAATAGTGTTTGCGTCAATTTCTGTCTCGGGCTTATCTGTTATGCGGCCGAGAGAAGAACCTTTCAAATCAAAACGTCTATGGATGGTATAATCAGTACAGAAGAGGTTTCCCATGATGATAAATCGAACCTAGAAGACCAAACATATTGTGAAGCCTATAATAACCTTTTCACTAATTATTTATATTTTGTAATTTGAATCAAACAATTAATTTATAATATTTACATAATAGAACAACTAAAATAGTGAAAATATACCTTCTTCTGGGCAGCTCCACCAAATTTTATACAGTGTAAACCATAAAATTTAGTGAGTAAAGTATATTTAAAGGATCGAAAATGGTCATAATAAGCTGGAAGCATTCGTAAGAGCACCTGTAAGAGAGATGCATCATAATAAAATAAGTAAAACCATAGAAAGACGTATAAGAAAGTTCAAATTGGTGAGAGACAGTGGAGGAAATTAACTTTGACTTCAGCTTTTTTTATTGTCTTAATCATGTAACGGTCATCATTGGTCAAGTAAAAAAAGCTGCCACTTTTCCCAGGAGAGGAAAGTTCACGGAGAGCTGCATCTCCGCATATAGATCCCATGTATTCAGCTGAATCCACTTTGAATAAAGTCCTTAAACTCCTATCGACAAGAAAACATTCACAGTTAACTTGATGGCAAAAAGGACTATTCTATTGGTGGAAGAATCTAAAGACATATTCAAATGGCTGACCTAAAAACAACTGGGCAATAGTCCTTCCACTTAAACTCAGGAGATCCATGTGGAGGAGTATGTTTGGATCCTTCTGGGGGAAATCTGGTCCATATTTTATCCTTGGGATCAAAAGCTGAAGGATTCAGATCGATCGTATTGGGACCAGGTCTTGCAACGCAATGCCTGTGAAAAACTAACGAATGATATTCTGCAAGCTAAGTTAAAGAGCAAGAGGCAACCGTGTATAACTAAAGTAATTAAAAACGGATCAATACAAGATACCTAATCCCCAACTGTAAATTAAGCATGAGATCATAACTTTTGTGGCCTGGGGTTATGGGTTCTCCCGGCCTCTTTGTTGCCCTTGGTACTTTCAGAACCTGGAGTTGAACCTCTCCATCTTCAATGATATCATCTATATGCAAACCCAACAATTCTTCTAACAAATCATTATTGCCTGCTGCTGAGGTTCCATCCCCACCATCACCATCTGCAGCTGAAATGGCCGCGTCGCTTCCCTTTTCGCCGGCCGGGGTTCTCCCGGCCTTATTAGCGGACTTCCAAATTGCAGGTTTCTTCTGAGATGGCAGCACCGAAAGTTTCTCCCCAGGACATATCTGGCATTCAGTTAACTCATCATACAACGTTTGAGGATCCCAATCGAAATTTCCCTCCTGGTTTGGATTAGAAGGATAGTATGTTCCAATCTGATTGTTTTGATCCTTGCTCCAATTACCCACATAAACACCCCCATCTCCCCACTTGTAACTACCGTTCCCTTTAGGGAAACCATCTTCCCAATTGCCATCGTACCTGTTCCCGTTGGCCCAAGCAAACGACCCTTCTCCCCAAATAGAACCATTCTTCCATTCCCCTATATAATGGCCCCCGTTTTGCCATTGATATCTCCCTTGTCCATTGGGAAATCCTCGTCGCCATTCCCCTTCATAACAGTCCCCATTTGAAAAGTTCTTGATGCCATAACCGTGCTTCAAATTCATAACCCATTTTCCCTTGTAAGTGTCCCCCTTGGAGCCCGTGTACGTGCCCGTGCCGTGTATATAACCATTGGTGAATTGGCCTTCATATGTGGCCCCTGAAGGCCAACTGAACGTTCCCCTTCCCATGGGTTTGCCCTGGCACCAGTCTCCCACGTACATGCAGCCATCGGTCCACAAGTATTTGCCCATGCCGTGACTGAAATTATCTGTGCATTCGCCGTTGTAGTAATCCCCGTTGGGGAAAACCTTCTCCGTGTGGAACGTTTCGTATTGGACTTCGTTTGCATTTTCCTCCATGTTCAGGACTTCCTCAGCTGGTGCCTGCGCCTGCGACTGCGAGTCGGAGTAGGTGTAGGCCCCGAATATGCTGTGGGCACGCTTTTTCGCTACTGCGTGCGTCCTCCGAACCGTGGCCTCCCATGCCTTCATGACACCGCTGTCTTTTCCCATCATCTCGATTTCTGCTTTCTTTCCTTTCGTTTATTTTTACATCTGAAAAAATCTTTCCCTCTCGTTCGGATTAAAGCTTGTTCACGGGAAATCGTTATGAATTCGGATCATGTTTCCGAGCATCCCATGCAACAACAATGAATGAGAAACGTACCGTTCTTTTCTTAAACAATGCTGTATGACTTCTATCGATTCCATAGAGAGAAACGTGCCGGGGATGAGTATGATTTCAAATGCTCGTGTGTTTGCATGCATAGGGTGTAGGTCCTGTTCTCCATTTGGTGTGACTCGAGTTTGTTAATTATCAACTCGTCATGATTATACTTCGAATAAAGTTTGGAAATTGATAGACGCAGAGCAGAATTAATGTTGCTATGTTTGAAATGTAGATTTGGGAGTGAGAGCGAGGCCCCTTCATCCCCGACAACCTTTAAGAACACTGACACGTGGGAGCGAACGCTGAATCTGTGTTTTATTTCCTAATATTAGGTTTTTAGCAAATTTCCGATAACGCCATTGGGTAGACCGCAAAAAGAAAGAATAAACACCAGTTTTTCAAGTCCTTTATTATTGTTGTTGTTATTGAAATAAACATAAAATATAAAATTCCTATGAAATTATATTAATCTAAGATTAGGAAAGAATTAAAATATAGAAAGGAGGAATGAATGCAATGAAACCTTTATTGTATCAATTATATGAATGAATAAATACAATAAAGAAGGGCGATGGAGAGAATCAGATCTTGTTAAGCTTAGCGAGGACGAGGACGGTGAGGGAAGTCATGCTGGGGATGAGAACTTCGTTGGAGACGAGGCTGGGCATGACTGCGTTCTTGATGAAGGTTGCCGACGCCGGCACTCCAAATATGTATAACAGAGTATCCTTCACCCCCACGCCGGTGAACTCTAATTTCTTCTCCAAAACATCCATTATCTTCCTGAACTCCTCCGCCGTCGGTTTCCCAATCCCCTCCTTGTGATATTTCTGCGTCCACAATCCCATCCATTCATTAATATAATTTCCTATTCCTATTCATTTCATTCACTCATTTCTCTGCTTACCTGGTATTCCTCTCGCAGAGTTTTCTCATCGATGGCTCTCACCTGCGTGTATCCCTGCTCCGCATTCAGTTTCCTGTCCAAGCAAGATACACATGCATTTCATCAGCTTATCATTTAAATTTACTTGCAACAGAACAATTATTGAGGGGCTCTGTTCCGTAATTACTCCACTGTATCGCATATTGCTCGGAAGAATGCACTTTGACTGCACCCCTCCTTGTCTTTGAAATGTGCTTCATAACATTCCTTGATCACCTGTTCCTTCTTCTTCCCCTCTTCGCCTCCTGCAACAAATTTCCCAGACACTCACAATCCTGCATATATATATAACAGAACCATAGAGAGAGAGAGAGAGAGAGAGAGTTTGAGAGCCATAGTACCAGAGGTGAGCTTGTTAAAGGATTGACCCATCTTATTTTTGTCTCTGGATTTGAAAGAGTGGTGATTGGAGACGAGGAGGTATGATGAAGAAACAGATTAAAGAGGGGAGATTTATACGGAACAAAAGATAGGGTGGGCAGAGAACTTTGCATCTCTTGGGCTATAAGCGAAAGCTGTCACAAGTATCGCACATAATATTTATTCTGCTTGGTCATATGCCCAGAGAAACGAATCTTTTACCATTCCTCATCTCAAAATTTCCTCTTATCGATGCGTCTATGACTAATTCAGTGATTCGCATATATCCCGACCAAAACTAAATCAGAGTTACAAGGTCTGGTCTTCTTGTTTGTTTTGGTAGAAATGATTCAGTGGATTTTTTAAAAAAAGAGACCAAAAAATGAATATGGATGAGCCGAAGGATCACTATTAATGACGTATTGATTCGGCCCAAAGAAAAAGACGGATGCTAAAATAGTGAAACCTCTTTTAGTTAAGAAAATATTAAAAAAATAAAACGAAAAAAGAAATAGGAAGCTTTGTTTCAGTGGAGCCCAAGTCCAAGACTCCAACCTTATGAAAAGCGAGGAATGAAAGTTTCACTTGAGAGTGAAACCCACCCTATCTTAATGACCCAAAAACATCAATTTCATTATTTGAATTATTATTATAAATTCATAATCATCCATTTGAATGTTAGCGTAAAGTTTGATTAAAAATAAGCTTATAATATCCATTAGGATACCCTCGAGTGGCTTAGCAACCTCCTCACGCCCCTAAAAAGAAATTGCTGGAATCGCTCCGATCTGATCCTCGTTCGGTAAGACTCGTCATTCAATATGGTTCTTATATCTGTTTTTTATTTTGGTCTTCTTCAAAAAGCATCCAGGATATTATCGTCCCTCCACACAGAATTTTGTAAACCCTTGTTTTTAAAAGTATTCCCATTTTTGTGGAAAATAAATCATTTACTTACTATAGAACAAAATTGTTTTTATATATGAAATGAATAATTCAGGGTTGGGAGCAAAGCCAAAAAAAATCATCTCCAATATATTTATTTTTAGGGTTGTGGAGTTGTTCATAGAATAAAACGTTTTTCGTTTTGGTCGGCGTAAACAAGTTCGATAGATATATCAGCTGCAGTGTCGGGCTTGAAATGGAGAACGACGAGGATGCGGGAAGTGGGTATGAGTATTTTTTGAATGAGAACGACGAGGAAGTTGGAGACGGTGACACTAATAATGAATACGAAGGCGCCGGCGACGATGAAGAAAATCATGAAGCAGCGCCAGAGGTTTTCTCTTCTCGTCAATGGCCATAAAGTTATAAGTAAGCATATTCATATGTTTTTTTTTTTTTCACTTCTGATATATATATCTGTAGCTACCCCTGAAACTACTTAATCAGAGGTCAACTCCCGTTTATTAGCAATTTTCTTCACTTTGATTCTGTTCAGAGAGACTATTGATTCTTACACAATTGCGGCATCACCACCATTTGGAGCGCTTCTGCAAAGACCTGCGAGCGTAATATATTCAAGTTTCACCACTTCAAAAGAATATGACTCTGAACTCGACGGAAAGACTCCTTTTCTATCTGATCACTCTGAAGATGATGATGGGTTGGGAAGCATCTCATCCTCAGGGAGGGAGAATTACACTTCATATCATAAACAACACACATGAGAATCAACAGTTGGTTCCGGGTGCAGCTTCGCTCAGACTGTTTTTAACGGTATTAATGAATGAATGAATCTCAGGTATACGTACCCAGAGAGCTTGAATGACATGATTTTATTTCATATACGTGGCAGGGGTGAATGTGCTGGCGGGCATAGGGCTTCTGTCGGCCCCAAGTGCAGTGAAAGAAGGAGGGTGGGCGAGCATGGTGGTGGTATTACTGTTCGCGGTTGTGTGTTGCTACACTGCGCAACTTATGAAGCAGTGCTTCGAGAGCAGAGCAGGAATCGAAAGATTCTCAGATATCGGCGAAGCTGCTTTCGGAAGATTTGGCCCTCTTGCTGTCGCAGTTTGTTCCCCTCTTAATTTCTACGCATCTAAACAGTAAATTTATATATATGTTTATATAAACAAATAAACTCAGAAGAGTAAATAACATAAAAACAAAAAGAATCTTGACAGGTATTTAATTAAGTTTATATAGTTTTTATTTCTTTTTATTAAATCTTTATAATTTTACGTGATTTTCATCTTGTCTCTATAGTTTTTTTTTACCAAATCCTCATTGTTTCATCACATTTTCAATATTCATAAAAATTAAACAAATATATAGACTTAATTTAAAATCATGTATGAGGAATTTATAAAAAAAGATCAGATAAGATGATTATTTTTTTTCAATTTTTCACGTTTAGTCTAAATTCTTTATTTTCAAAAAATAAAAAGAGTCTGAATAATTCTTTATCATGAGAAAGAACTTTACGTACAATGCTTTTATACTATATGCACTCTACTGCTTTTAATACTCAATGTTTACTCACCATTTTTTTAATATTGTTGAAGATTATCTTGTACACTGAATTATATGTAAGTGTGCCACGCATCTGTTCCTAATTAATTGATGTTTTATTTTATTTTCTTTAAAAAGAAGAAGAAGAATGTTGTGTAATAATGTATCATCAAATGCATGAGATGTTTTCACTGAATGCAGACATGTTGTGTGGAGTTGATTATCCTGGAAGGAGATAACCTCACAAGGTTGTTTCCCGGAGCATCCTTGGATTTCGGCAGTATCCAATTGGACTCCGTGCACCTCTTTGGAATCTTGACCGCACTTCCTGTTACGTTCTTCCCTACCGTTTGGTTGAGGGACCTTCGCATAATGTCCTATCTTTCAGGTTCACCCACTTTTCTAGACAGAGCCCCTTTGCTTTCCCTTTCTAAAGCTTGGCATGCCCTTACGGATCTTCTTTTACCTTTTACTGTACAAGGAAATCTGCATCTGAAGGGGTTGTTGCAACAATCTTAGTACTTGTGTCCGTGTTTTCGGTTGGAGCAGCAGATGGTGTTGGATTCCATCCCACTGGTCAGCTAGTGAATTGGAAAGGAATCCCATATGCTATCGGTATCTTTGGGTTTTTCCATGCAGGACACACAGTCTTTGCTAATATTTACCATCCATGGCTGACCAAAAAAGACAAATTACCAAGGCCTTAACAATATGGTACCCAACGGACAAACGCTTGATCTCTTCTTTCTGATACGTACATCTCCTCGCTCGGTTCATTTCTCTGTGTACAGCTTTTTTTCTGCGCTTTTTAATGTATGGCAGCGTTGCAGTCATTGGATTTCTGATGTTTGGTCAAGACACTCTCTCTCAGATAACGTTAAACATGCCAACTCATGCTTTTGCTTCTAAAGTTGCCTTGTGGACGACAGTGAGTACATATGAAAACCTGTGGTCTGCCTTCTCTTGAACCAATTTGTGGTACGATCGTACGTACGCACGAGGTTTCTGATTTTTGTGTTTGCTTGTTGTTTCAGGTGATTAACCCATTCACCAAATTTCCTTTATTACCACAAATTTACATTTTATGCTTGAAACTCAAATATATATATACGGACATGGCTTGATGACTTGATCCATGAGATGTTATTATAGTGTGTTCCTTAATGATGGACAAGTATTCTTTAATGATGAACCCACTGACGAGGAGTATAGAGGAGTTGCTGCCGACTGAAGTTGCAAATAGCAATTGGTGTTTCCTGATTCTCAGAACATTACTTGTTATATCTTCTGTTTGTGTTGCTTTTCTGGTTCCTTTTTTCGGTAAGTCTTTGATACTCTGTAATATGTTACCTTATTCTATTCTAGTAATTTTAAATTCTCAAATAACTTCAGACAATTCAAGGCACAAAGCTTTATGTGACGTACGTCTGGTTATTATGAGGGCAGACATCAAGTATAGTCAGGGAGAGGCCACATTTACTTGTGATTTAGTTATTTTGTTTCTTGGCAAGGTTTTAGCTTTTTTTTTTTAGTCTTTTTTGTTTTGGAGTTTTATATGCTATGGGCTCAGGGACTGAGATATGATTTTTGTTATAATTAATGTCGTATCTCAGGCCTTGTGATGGCTTTGATTGGTTCTCTGCTCAGCATACTTGTGGTAAGCGCAATCTTCAGTATAAGATAAATATTATTGCGCTCAATATCTGTGGTGCATGGAAGATTGGATGTAACATGGGAATGGTATATTTTGCAGGCAGTGGTAGTGCCAGACTGCCAGCTTCATGTTTTCTGAAGATTGCAGGGAGAAGAGCTCCACAAACTCAGGTAAGTGCTTCCCGCTTAATTAAGTGGTAAATAATTAATGGTTCAATTCTTAGCAACTGACTTATTTTTTTGGGTTTATTCTGTCCGTGATATTGTAAAGGTGGTTGTGAGTGTTGGGGTTGTTGCATTGGGAATTGCTGGTACCATCCTGGGAACATATTCTTCAGTATCAAGGATTCTGGATACTTACTAGCTAGCAGCCTTGATGAGTCATTGAAGCGATCGTATTTCATATATGTTTATGAGGTCTAAGTTCTGTAGTGGAGAGATCCTTTATATAATGATCCTTCTCCTTCTTACGTGGCATAATTATTCTTTATTATCAGTATGTTTGTGGTTCTGCTTTGGCCTCGGTAGTTGAAGTTTAGAGTGCACGTTTTTTAATTTCTTAGAAGAGAGGTATTTGCTAGTGAATGATAAGTGTATGATGTCAATTTTTCAGCAGTGCGCATGATGATATTTTGGGCCCTGCTGGACAGTCTCGTTGGTTGTGGCGTCGTGACCACTTTACCCATCCTCCGGATATTTTGGTCATGTGAAGTTGCGGGGCCTAACAGTAAATCCACGTTGAGACGCCGAATAAACGTCCCGTCAAACAAACAAGGACGGGATTCTATATCTATGGTGCTGCCCTTCTGAGAGCCGAAGCACATTTCTAGGGCATCTGTATGGAATCTGTTGCTTTCTGCATTCTTATTATTCTACGACATATAGCGCGAGAGCAAGAATGAAAATAAATAAATAAAAAGGAACGGAGTATTATCTATTTACTCATTATCTAATTTTCACGCTTCGACAACTTGTCTGCAGTCTGGCCATAAAGATAAACAAGTTGCCTAGAGTCTAGAGATGCATATGGGGGCCAGAAAGAAAAACGAATATTATGCCCGATTCATTGGACGTTAAATCTCGAGACATAGATAAAGCTGTTTAATCCCCGTGCTTTACTCAAAAAATAAAGGATTACCCGAGAAACTGACTACACCAGAGTCCTTCAATGAAGTTGATCGAGTCATAAATGCTACTGAAACCCCATAATGATTATGGAAGCCTACGCGCAGCAACTTGAGAGACCTCCAACAAAAAGTTGCTTCCTCTCAGGTCAACGAAGCCTGCCAAGTTGCAAGCTTTTCCTTGTCTACATGAGGGTCATTAGACTCTACTAATACTAAGTTAATTTCCCTCACGAAGCCAAAACACCCCTGAATTAATTCATTTCGCTATTTAACGTCTAGCTCGCGAGGAACGTTTTGCAAATGGCAGGAGTGTGACGTCATCCATTTTGTTCTGAGTGCAAGTAGATGGTAGACAACGACTGTTTTCATCTTTTTGATCCCTTTTAGCTAGTTGGCTTTCACGGCGTACGTGGCAGGACCTATGAACAAAGGGCTCAATAGTGCTGGCTTGGTAGCCGCCGAACGGCACAATTGAAAGATCAATTCACAAGCTCAAGCTCATTTTCTGCATGTAAACAACAGCATGAATACTAGACACCCTTACTCACTAATTCATCGATCCTTTCTCGACACACTAAAATCAAAGCAAATCAATATGCCTGCGTGCGTACACCAATACATCATTTGGTTCTAATTCAGACGTTATACGATTTCGGAATTGGTTCAATAATAAATTAATCCGTAGGCTTCTATCTTTTTGCCCTTTTGCCCCAATTTGTCTAACTAGACCCTACATATAATATCAGTTCGAGTTTTCCTGTGTTGATGACTTTTTATAGCGCAGTTTCAAAACTTTAGAATTCATTTCTGGAAAGATAATGTCGCTATCAATTGATTCCCTCTCGCCCAGCAGTGTGTGCTTTGCCATCAAAATTAATGTCGCTATCAATTAAAACTAATTAAATAGGTGGCAGTAAATTTTATACAAGGACCCGACTGAAAATATTGAAATCTTTTTGGTACCCATACAATATAATGAAGAAAATCTCTTTAATTACTGTGTTATTGGTACATCTTGACACACAATACTAGTACCTGATCATATTCATAATATAAAATCCTTTTAATCATATCACATATATTTATAAAAGCGCCTAAACTTTGTTAATGATCTTTTCCCGAAAATTATGTTAACATCCCAAAATAATTCTCAATTAAAGTCAAAGATGGTACTTCCCAGTAAATTGAGAATTAATCAACACGAAGAGAATTTTTTAAGAACACATTATAATTTAGATTTTGCAAAGAGTCTGGCTTAAGGATGACAAACAACATCGATCATAAACCGGAGAGGAAGTAAAAGTTGTGCAACTTCGGCTTTGTATGGCGCAGGATATATATGAGACTGCCACTACAGATACAAAGAGACAAGAAGGTCGACAAAAATCACTTTCCCAGCAGCTCTACATTTCTAATTATAACAGTGAAATCATAACCAGCGCAGCCCAACGTATATATGGAAAGTGAAACCCTACAAATGGCCAACAAAAGACAAGTACTTATATAGTTAATTTTAACCTCTATTCCAGTGCAAGCTGGAAAGCTCCACATACCAGCTTCCAACAACTGCAGTTGTAATCAAAGATCTTTCCAAAGCAATTCCTTCGCATTCTCCACATTTATTTAGAACTAAGTCGAAGCTTTATCTAATCCTCTCCGCACTGTATAAAGATCTTAAGTTGGGCTTACTTACCTAAGATCGAAGACCCTCAAAGGCATTCTTAAATCACCCCATTAAGGACTCTTTAATTCTAAGTTAACAAAAACCTTAATCTCTATCCCATTCTCCGTTCCCACACTCCTTAATTGTCTGTGCTTCCGAATAGTAAGCGTAATCGTCATGTATATACATGCATAGGGAACGCAATCAATTTAAACCACTAATTTTACTTTACTCTTTTATCAATCAAACAATTTCAAAACTGGCTGCACCGCCATCTTCAATTCAACTAATCAATAATGATTTGAAGAACTCCTTTAAACAAGGGTTATCTAGGCTTCCTTCCGTTGCTGTTGCTTCCAATCTTCTTTAAGAAATTAAGACTAAGAGAGCTCATATAGTGTTAGAGATTTCTGTTCTTTCACACCCAAATCCAACATCAAATCAAATTGAACAAAGCTATTGTCAAGGCTACAGTTAATCAATCAACATGTTCCCTGACGTACATAAAGTAGTTGTATTATTTATAGACAAGGGCAATACATATAATATAATCGGAAAATTAACAAATTCCCCAGAAATAGGACTGGTCCGGAGGGAAATAATCAAGCTTTACTGAGCAATTTAGTAATTACACTGCATCATTCCAGCGCGGCTCCTCGTCAACTAGATCACACTCGTAGAATACAGTCGGCGGTAAGAAAGCTGAAATGTCGTCCATCATCTGATCAGTGGCACCGAAAACATGATGATCAAATGGATCGAATCCCTCCTCCACCGAGCTTCCAAGTTGGCCTCCAAAATTATTAAAATTAGGGCCCACTTGAGGAATCACTAGTGTGTGATCACTTTCATGACTTCCAGTAATCTTCGTCACCGACGAATTATCAGAATCCGACGTCTGATTCTCACCGACGATGTCGGGGTTCTGGAATCTGGAAAGATCCGTCGGGAATTCGGCGTCCTGACCGGTGAGCTCTTGCACTAAGGCCATGAAGTCCGACGGAGTGACCTTCACCTTCATGGGGTTAGATATGTACACTACCTTGATGGGTTTCTTCTTGAATTGGTCGCTTCTTTTAGTTGGGGTCCTCTGTTGCACACTGCTGTCCATTTCTCTTCAAGATTTCAACTTCACTTGAAAGGGGTAAGTAAAAGAAAAGGGCTTTGATTTTTTTTTTCTTTCTATCAGACGAGTTTCTGGGAAAGATTTGATTGAGAAAATATCCGAGCGAAACGATGTTATAGACGGAAACGGAGGCTAACTATAAAGGAACGGAAGATGAGGGAAGGGGAGCCCTGAAGGCCAAAGGAATGGAGCGGCTCGGCAATTTATATGGAAATGGGCAGTTTTAGTGACCATTTAGCCAAAGTCAAAAATTAAATAAATAACTACAAAATTTATAAAATAAATCATAATTTTAGAGGTGTAATATCATAATTTTAAATAAATTTATAGAATTAACTTATATATAAAAAATAATTTTTAAATTATTTAATAATTATTTTATCTTTATCTTTTTTATTTATCATTTTACCACATATATTTTTTAATAATTTATGTATAAAATATTATTTTAATAATAATTATTTAAATACTTATTTTTTAAAATTATTTTTCTTTTAAAAGTTATATATTTTTTTAAATTTATTATCTAGAATCAATTCTATTTTGTTTGTGAACTCTTGTTCAGACAAATACCCTTTAATTTTATCGTATGGAAGCCTGGCTCCGTCTCTGCGCACGGGGATAAGAGGGAATAGGGGATGTCTGATGCCATGACTGCATCAATAATGATGCCACGTGGAATGATGACGCAAAGGGCTGGGCTCATGATGACGTCATAGGTACCCAAGTTGGCTCCTGCTGGGGTGGTCCACCGCTTCACGGCGGTCTCATCCTCATCCTCCATTTCCCCCGTACACTATACTTGAGTGAACTAGGTATCTAATCTAGTCACGAACAAACATTAATGGAATTGTGCTGCTCATTAGTTGAGCTTCTTAATCATTAATTAAAATGTTTTGATTGTATGAATAATTACACGTACGAATGTCTTCTTGAGAACCACACGATATTGGGTATCGGGTATTGTTAACAAATTCAGATTTGAAAAATAATTCAGGCCTTAGATGAAAACAGTGCTTTCGATTTTTTGTTTGTCAATGTTTATTATTTAACTAGGAAAAGTCTCTGCTTACAAATGTTCTTAGTTAAAAATACTTAAATTTAAGTATCGACATTCTCGATATATATAATTTTATTTTTATTGATATATATATACACAATAACGTGATATTGTGGGAGTCGTATGTAATGGAAAGGTTTTCTCGTGGGAATTGAATTACTTTGTGTTGAGAAGGAGGATGAAGAAGTCATCGTCAATGATTGACGCTCAAATATATAGGATTGACTTTTGTTGTTGTTTTGGAGCACAAGGCACTCAAATGTGCGTACGGTTTCAAAGCTACCGAACCAACGCGTTGATGACTTTGGTAAAAATTAAAATATAAAAGCCACACGTTAAATAGTTAAAAAAATTAAAATATATAATATCGTTAAAAATTATATCAAATTGATTTAAATTATTTTAATAAAAAAATAATTTAAATATATATTTGTAATATAAAAAATTGAACAGGGAGGACGTTGTGCCTATAAAAGGTAAGCACGTGTATCTGAATTCTTGTAAAGTACTAGTTTCGTATGTACAAACAGAACACGCTTATGTGATATTCATGTTAGAGGGAGAGTTTTTCCACATCACGTGGCTTGACTTCCTTGAAATGGATCCATGAAAGAAGATGAAGTCGTCTATATGCAGATGAAATCTAGACGCATCTGTTGCAACGTGACGTCCCCTTTTCAATAACTATGTGCGGGTGACTTCCAAATTGTTGGAGCTGGACACAACAACAATCCATGCCTGTCTACTTTAGATAACCAAGATTGATTAACTTGGAATTTTTATTCTATAGTACAGAAAGAAATATCAAGAGGTCGCTAGAATAATGAGTGTGGTAACGGTGGGATTATATACGCGTGTGTGCATAACGAACAATTAATTAATATCAAGTGGGTATTAAAAAGGTATCCAACCATTAGCTCAGATGACATGACTCTGAGGAGGTTGGGGGACCAAATCGAGTGGTGGGGAAGTGTGTGAGAATAGTCCTTAGGATAGGGGTTTCCAAACCATTAGTTGCAACTTGCAACCCAAGAGTGCGAACTTGGGATGGGAGATATTCTCAGATCCGCGAGCGAATTTAGTTTTTTTTTTTTTTTTTTTGCGTTTGGCCAATAAAATTGATTAATCATGGTGATTATATCTTATTTTACACCGTATTAGTAGTATTTATTCTTCTTACAAATGAAAGTTGTATATAGTCGAGAGTAATTAATGTTAGGAATTTGAGGGGAGCATCTCACTTGCCCCTTGGATGGGCTCTAATGCTTTATTTAAAAGGTTAACATGTATTTAGTATTTTAAAATATTTTTTTTATATTTATTTAGTGTCTTAAAATAATTAACGATGTAATTTTATTTTTAAAGTTATTAAAATAGTGCAATATGATAACATATGGTTAACTTTTGACCATTAAATTACTAATCAGGTTGGAGTTTGACTAAAAAAGTTTAGTTAACAGATGACATGTGTATTTTTTTTCCTTAAACAGAACAAGGCGCCGACACTCTTTGACGGAGATGGCGACCTGGGGTATTATATTGGGTGTAGATAAGGAGATTTGTTTGAGATCTGGTCATGGTTAAAATTTCTGAAATGAATTTTGCGAATGATGTAAGATTTAAATGCTCTGTGTTCTCTGAGATTTCTAATGTTAATGTTTAACTGGAGCCCCTTTCTGATGCTGCAAGAACGTTAAACTAAGCAGCAAATTTGATATTTTTTGGTTGTGTTGTTTGTATCATGATTTGAAAGGAGTCCGCATGGTTTGGATCACCTGAGAATATATTGTCAGATTATTTAAACTCAGTAGATTATGAGGGGAAAATTATTTCTTTTTCATTGTTATTACATGAAATGAATTGATATCCTCATGGAAAATTATTTCATTGGATCACCTCATGGGAAAGAAGGAAGGGGAGGCTAATGGACAATTAATGAAGAGGTCCGTTTTCTGGGTGCGTGTCATAATCTCCACGATCAATTGGAATCACGGGAGGGAGAGCCAAACAACAAAACAGTGCCTCAACCCTATTTGCCCACTACTTGCTTTGCCTTCATTCTTTTTTCAAAATATTCCTCATTTAATGCAAAGGAGGCTAGCCATATCTTTTTAATCTTCCCCCTTACTAGCTCAAACGTCACCCACATTCATATTCAATTCATGGCACAATTTTAACAAATATTATGATGATGCGCCGATGCCCTTTTTCTAATTGTACTCTTGCGCTCCTCACCCTTTCTCCCTTTCTTGTCATATCATGCATCATCTTACCTCCTTCCATTGTTACATCATCAGCACCCTCTTACGTTTATATTTAATTTCCCTTCTCTCTGATCGATCGATCTCTTCCTACATAATTCAAACCTTTCAACGTCAACCTCTCCCTCCTTTATACGCACACTTGATTGATTCTCCAACAAACAGAAATCAAACACTTTGATGGCTCCCTAGCTATTTACGCAAGTTTCAAGTTGTCTCTTCATTACAGCCTGGAGATCGCTCATCAGATTCTGCCTCGAACTCGAGAACTCGCTTAAACGATATCAAACTACTTATCATTCGGACTAACTCCCGTTGATACGATGAGGCTTTTTAAATATGCTTTCATTGTTCACAAAACAAAACTAAGAGATATCTTATGTGATTTAACTTCAAGAAAATTATAATTCCTTCCCGCCGACCGACATGTGCGTATCGAATTTTCACTACCCCTTTTTATAGACGGCGATGGTATATTTAATCATCGATTAATATGTTATATACAAATATAATGGTGGGGTTAAAATCTCAAATACTGTCGTCCCATTTGCACCGAAGGTATTTGAATTAACATGGAATGAAAACGATAGCAGTGGACAAATGTGAGAAAGCCATATAGCGTGGACAAATGTTAGAAAGCCATATAGTATCTTCCTTAACGGAACTTATGACGACGAGCAGTGAGATGGAGTTAAGAGATGCTTCTAGTCAAGTGGATGAAAAAGGCCAGGTGGCGCAGTGTAATTAACCGGATAAAATTGAATGTCGAGGACACGTGGGTGGTCAGATAATCGTGATCAGCTCGAGGCCCGTACGAGAGTGTGCCACGTCATAATAATAATATTATTATATTGGTTTTTTTGTGTGGAACCAGTAGATCCAAGCATTGCCCATTGATCTCCTGGTCTAACACGATTATCACTGATGTAATTACTGCAGAAACGAAAACCCTGGAAACTAATCTTCTACGCCAATTCCTTAATTATTGTGAGTCTATTGGCATTTACTCCCGCCTTGTTTGTTGCAAGTTAAGATTTCCATGTGTAGAATGGGTCTTTTGCATTTGCATGGAGTATAACTTAATCTCAGTTCTATTTTCTTTAGTTTATATTAATTATTTGTAAGGGTTGGATTGTTTATTTATCATGGGAGTAACTTAATTCAACCTTGAACCCTTTTGTTTTAAAAAAATCTATGGCTGAGATTCAAGATTTTCACCAGCCCAGCCACCAAAATTGCCTCCATATAATTCTTTCAACGTCATGTTTTATATGTAACCAAAAAAAACGTCATGTTTTATATAGTTTTGGTTTTGGCATATTAATTTTGATAATTGATTGAATTAAAAATAATCATAAACAACCCTAAGAAGACACTGTAGGCCATGAATCACTGGCCCGGCAGCTTGATTAGAAATTAAATTTATTGGTGTCTCCACTTGTCTGTATAAATATAGTCGAAATTTATATCAACGTAGATATCATTCTTGCGGTTCAGTATTCATTCGATGGACTCTCATCCAATACTTGCCCGAAAATTCTAGTGAGTTAAGAACGGAAAAGAAAAATGCCGGCTTCAACCCGACTAATTTGAATAAACTTCTTTGCAGATGGGTCGCCAACGATCCATACAATAAGTGATAAGAACATCGCCAAGTAATAACATTAGATGACACAAAATATGCTTCAAACCAAGTATTTTTTCCAATTAATTTGGTTGGATAAACATTCAAATCCATGATGCTCAACCATTTGTCTTGTGATAGCTGCACGCATAAAAAATGGAGAAAAGAAGTAGCTATCCTACTGGAAAGATTAGTTAATTTGCTCAATCAAGCAGCTCAGAAACTGCCGTCTTCCTAAACGCATCCACTTGAGCCAACAGACCTGCCAAACCCTTATTTGGGAATACGTCATCAGCTTTCAGCCTCTCCCTCATCCCATACGCTGGTTGTTTGGCATTTCTATAGGCCTGGACTAGAGTTTGGTAAAGGCTCAAACGAGAGGCATAACCTGATTGTCTCATTCTATAGAAAATCTTTTCTGAATTATGGATGTCACCCCTCTGGGAATATTGATTTAAAATAAGCATGTAGGTACTAAACATTGGCTTCATGTGGTTCTGCTGCACTGCCTTCTGCAAAACAGAGTCTGCCTTCTCCACATCCCCTGCTTGCACATAAAGTTTTACAATGGCATCCCAAGTCAATGGGCCTATACGGCACCCATTATCCGCCATTTGCCTAATAAGATCCTTACCCTTCGTTAGCATCTTGTTAGTGGCATAAACCTTCAGGAGTACCGAATAGTCCCTGGAAGAAAGTTTCTTCCATTTATTCAACATTATCTCAAAAACTTTCTCCGCTTCTTCAACTTTCTTCAATTTCCCCCAAGCTTCAATTGCAGCAAGACATTCATCAGTCCGAGGATTGGACTCACAGACCTCCCAAATCCTCGCAACTTCATCATTCTTTTCCAGGCCTGCATAGAGGGGGAGCAAAAACTTGCATACCCACTGATTTTCTTTCAAGTTTTCCCCTTCCATCTCTCTCAAAACACCTTCAGCTTTTTCTTTAAGCCCAGCTGAGGCATAATGCTTAGCCAAGATTGCCTTTGTTTGGATGTCTGGTTCAATGCCCTCAGCTTTCATTGTCTCAACAATCTGATCCATCCCGGCTATATCATTAGCCTGGCCTTTTGCTGATATTAAGATCTGGTAAGTGAAAGGAGAAGGTTTAATATTCTCTCTTTCCATTAACAATAACACATCAGCAATTTTCTTCTTGTCAATCTTCTGATACAGGAGAAGCAATTGGTTGCAAGAAAATGCTGAAAGAGGGAACTCCATATCCTTCATTTTATTGAATACTTGCTCTGACTTTTTCAAACTGGTCTGACTAACACAGTTAGCCAGTAAAGTTCGGTACACATACTCCCCTCTAAAAGATTCTGGAATGCTTTCTATGTAGTTCTCTGCCTTAGGAAGGCCATATAATTTGGCAAACAAATCAACTCGAGATGCATAATCTCTCTCTGTAAATTCCAACATCTTTTTCTCCTCAAGCCACTCTGAAAGCTATAGAACCAACAATAAATTAATATAGATTAAGTTATGCCACAAAAGTACAAAACATCCCCATGTAAAACATCAAGCTCAAAAAAGGAGACCGTTTCTACTGCAATTCAGCAACATAATTGAATATCCATAGCTCTTCAACATACACACAACGTCTTTCCAGAACAACAATAGGTACGACACATGTTAAATCATATAGATGATGAAAACATGTGCCTGATTTTACATTTGAAGAACCAGTTCATCCCAAAAACAGACAGCCTTAGGTTAAAATTCAAATTTTTTTTACTATTCTAACACGCCCATTTATGTGAAAGCCCTTTAGGTTTGAAGCATTGAAAACCATATTCCCATCATACTGGGTTAAAATTCAAACCAATCTATATATCTATGTAATACATAAATTGTCTAGGAAATCAATTCGATATATTTGGCTTATAAATAGTGTAATGATTTGAAACATTTGGCTTATATTGGGTGGTGAGCTACGTTGTTTTGTGGCATACTGTTTAAACTCCCCTCTTTATTGAATTTCGAAATTAGTGAGTCCTACTAGATACTTTTGTCACAAATACGTCTTCCCATGCAAGGCATGGAACGGATGTATAGTTATTGATAACAGAAGTAGAAGATATCTAACTTCTATCCACTTGGTCGTAGAAGTAATAACGCCATATCAAAGGCCACTTCATCCCAAAATATTAAATGTTGGATGAATGCCTAAGATTTCTCTTATTAGTAACTCTAACACGATAGATGAATTATTCCCACTCAATCGGCATTTGTACCTGATCCCTATGGCACGAATGCATGCCCCTAATCCCCATGCAGCCCCGGCTACAATGACATAAAGTCCAAATAATAAAATGGACCTAGCATTGCTTTGCTAAAGTGACAGTTCCAAGGCAGAAATGGTGTTAAAGGAACAGAAGCAATCAAAATAAGCATAGTTACAAATTACTAAAATGACATCATGCAGCCACAACGTGAAGGCAGTAGATTTAAAATTAATTAATTAATTTGAATTTTTATTCAAACTAAATTCTGGTCCATTTACCTGCAGGGCCTTCCCATACATTCTGCGCTTGCGAAGCAAGAGCATGGCCAATGCGATCTCTGACCTCTTTACTTCTTTCCCCTCTTCAACCCACTTGTCCATAGTAGAATGGACAGTCGCACCTGGGGCTTCTAAGATTGCCTTGAACATTTCAGATTGATTCCTCCTCCCCTTTGGTGACTTTTTCTCAGTTGATTCAATCTCAGTATCTGATAGCTCCAGCTCGTTTTGTGGTTCCTCAGTATCCTCATCATCACCAGATAGATCTGATTTAGAATTTAATTCATCATTATTTTCCCCTGCAGTTGTTCCCAACTCAGAAAATCCATCTTCCAAATCCTCCTGCTCTTTTGTGTTTCTCACATCAGCTTGTGAAGAAAGTTCACGCCTACTCACAATGAATTTCAGGGAAGCATATCCTGAGTGGTACTGAACAGTATTCAATGATGGAGATCTGCCATAGATTATAGGACAACACTCGAGGACACCAACCTCATCTTCTACACAAGCTGTCGGTGTTAATTTGAGACAGGCACGAGCAGTTCCCGCTTTGAGCCCTCGGCTCCTACAAACATATTGCAATAAATTACCATCACAAACTGATAAAGATATAAAAGCAAACCAAATATGAAGCACGAAATGTAAGCAATAGTCTCTCTGGATTACAACATTGAGAATAGGAGATATTTAAAGATAACCAATATCGTAGTACTCAATATGAGAAAGCAGTGCAATACTATTAATATCGAAAAGCACAAACACGAGGGGCATGGTACCACAGATTGTGGGGGAGGGAGGCAGAGAAAAATTTTCCACGTCCCTTACTAGATTAATCATCAAATCACTGTGGGTGTTTTCTATTAGCCCACTCGAGAGTGTCATGTGAAGAGACGGAATGCGTCCATCATAATCGTGATGGAGGAAGAAAACATAAACACAGAAGCAAGTCATCAGCTATATAGGAGGGTACAACAAGTATTTAATTATGCGCCCAATTTTGCCAAGCTTCCTCGACGACCACTAGAGAAGGGAAAGCTAACGGCTTGCCTTTTAAACGGAACACGAAGAAGTGACCCAGGCCTACCCGGCATTATACTTTTTCTCCATTTCCAGAAGAAACAATTACTATGGAGACTTACCTGAGAGGAACCGTAGCTCGACGAAGAGCCCACATGTTAACAGACCGCTGGTTGAGAAAGCGAAGCAGGGCAGGGGAATGGGAAGCTGGGCGCTTAAACCCTAAATGCAAAACCCTCCTATGGGCCCCTACGTAAATATATCCTGCGCTCTCGTTGTTTTCCGTAATAGCAGGGAAACCTCCATTTATTCTCTATTTTAATCACAATAATACTTAATAACTATAATTATTTGTTGATGAGCTTAATAATTATTGATTAGCCATGAGAAAGGACATTACAGAGTAAGAACTGGGAAGCTATCTTAGCTATATTAGTCAATTCGACTTTTTGAAAAAATGGAGAATTAATACTGAAAACTTTTAATTAATTTTGTTCTTACATTTTCACAAACTTAAAAGTTTAGAATGATTTTTGGTAAAAAAAAAAGTTTAGAATGATTTATTATTAAATTTTAAATTTGAAGGGAGTAATTTATATATAGTTCATAGAAGTTTTGTGTAATTTAATATTTTAAAATTACAAAATACAAACAAGCTCTGCCAGTTTTGTGTAATTTAATCTTTTATAGAAGTTTTATGTAATTTAATTTAATTCTTCCTAGATTTGATGATTTCTTTACTGCCCCGATTTACAGGCCCTCGTCAATTCTTAAGATATAGGTTTTTTTTTTCTTTATATTTTCTCCAGAGTATTGAGAAAGGATTTATGGCAAATATAATATGTGTACATATAAGATCGAGATGTGCGCATATGATTTTTTTTTTTTTTATTATTTACAAAACGACAGTACTTCTAAATGTTGCTAACGTATTCTTAATTTAACAAAAGAAGACGGCAATTAATATTAGAAAAATATTTTCTGACGAGTTTAAGAAAGAAAAAGAAACCAAGAGAGAGAAGAAATTAACAGAATGAATCAGTATAATCATAAATCGGGAAGCTGGGCTTTTGCGCATTTGATTAAGTACTATATTACATTTACATGAAACAAAGTAGAAAGGGCCTCTAATCTGTTTGTAGTTTTCATTAACATCTGCATTTATCCAGTTAAGATCTATTCGTAACCCAAATAGTATATATGGATGAACGATTAATTAGACTTACAGCAGCCTCGCTGTTCACGCATCAACTCACAGAGGCGGCCTCAGAGCCACCGGCTTTCATCATTCGCTTAAACACAATGGAATTCACCATTCCATCTCCATCTGCATCCACTTTCTTGATCATTCTCTTGCACTCGTCCAGGGCCTTGCCGTGTTTCAGCCCCAACGAACCTAAACCGTGCTCAATTCTTCTTCCGCTTTGATCGAGCACGTTGAACGCCTCCTTCATATCCTCGTCTTCGTCTTTATCGCCCATTATCGATCTGTATAGTTCTCCAAATTCGTCCATATCAACGCACCCATCTCCGTTTACGTCAATCTTCTCAATCATCTGGATCATATCCGGATCTGAGATGCGAATCCCCAGGTTTTCTAGGGAGTCGCTGAGCTCTTTTTTCGTTGATCTTACCAGCCCCATTTTTATCGAACATTTGGGATACTCGCCGCACTTCTGCCGGATCCATTAATTATTTGCTTCCGATATACAGTGATGATGCAAAAGAGGATAATCAAATCGCAAGAGAAGGATATAATGGTTCTCAGAAGAAGAATGGGCAAGCAAATCGGTAGACTTAGACGTAGACAGATTGGCGAAGGTTTTATATAATGTTAACGGGGTAGAACTAATATTTTTTCGAGACGTTTTGTTTTGAACAGAAGATGCATTCATCCTTCAATTGCGTTAAATCATTCGCTATATTTGGGGGGTTGCGATGCAGATTAAACTGCCAGTGTCTAAAGGATTCTGTACATAATTAACGGAATACTTGAAATTTAGTAACAAACTGCTTGAGTATGGTTCTAATAAGATTTCACCCGGTGTACGTTATATGTTCTAACTCTCGACGATTCCTTAATTTGGGTTTACTACTTGTTAAAATTTTCGTTTATCAAAGAAAAAGTTAGATGCACTTGCATTTTTTATACTACATTCCTGTTCAAAATGACAATAGCCTGGGAATCGGACCCAGTCAAACATCAAGCCGGTCTGACCACCACCACGTTTTTAGATGATATTGTGGTGTTACTTATAATAGACTTTAAAAAAAAATTATAGAAAAAAATTTTTGGACAAAAATTTATAAAAAAAATAATTCTGAATAAATGAGTGTTTGGATAATTATTACTAAAATAAATTTTATAATTAAAAAATTATCAAAAATGATATAATTTTATTAAAAATATGAGAGAGGAGAGATAGTGAAAAAGAGATAGGAGAGATGAGAGAGGGTAGAGAATAGTGAATAGAAAAGAGAGAGGAGAGAAAAGAGAGGGTATAAAAAAAAATAAAGATAAAACAGTAATTGAGTAGTCCATAAGCTCTTTTACTGTTTTAAAAATTATTCTTACCAACTTATTTAAAATCATAATTTGATCCATAAACCTTTTTAGATAAATATAGTTATTTATTTTAAAATTTTCTCAAACTAAAATTTTGTTCAAAAGCTTTTAAAATCATGATTTACATAATTTTCAAACACCCCAATAACTTCATCAGTGCATTTTACGTTTTCATTTGATGTAGGGAGTTAATTAAAAAAAATCACATGCAGCCTCTCTCATGACTTGTAGATGAATTAGTTTAGTTATTTATTTATTTTAAAATAATTTTGATTTGCTTAAATCCAATTATCAGGATAATTATGAAAAACAACTAGAGATTTTTCTTGTGGAAAAACATAAATTATAATTAATTATTATAAATTTTTATTACAGTTAAAAATTTAAAATTTAATATTTAGAATATTTTAAGCCCAACTTTATTCTTTAAAAGACTTTGAGTCCTATTATAGTAATTAATCAAAATTTTATTAAAGTGTTACTCAAAATCTTTTAAAAATTAAGATGTGATTATTGATTATAATTATTAATTATAGTTTATAGATAAAAAAATTTAAAAATATTAAATTAGGTTGATTCAAATATATTTTTATTTAAATTTAATATTAAATAAATAAGGTTAAGCATACGAGCTTCCCCTAAGTTTTATATTACAATATTAATGCATAGATTATGTTTTTTATAAATTTAAAAATAATCAGCATATTAGTACAAATTATAAAATATAAAACCATACGAAGCTTGACTGTGATTTCAGAATCTAAAATAAATTGTACTAACATACAAATTATAAAATATAGTGATATTTATGAACGTGTTAAGTCGGTGAAAGGCCCAAATAGGCAAAATACCCGAGTCGTGCAGCCAAACGATATTTTGCAGGCGCGAGGGTTTCTCACGTCACACATCCCCACAATCAGATGACACAATAGTCTGCCTTTTGAAGTGCGGAAGCTTGCAGGTTCCATTTCCTTCATCTGTTTTCGTTCTCCTTATTCGGTTCCATGCGCCGTTTCGTTGAATAATTTATCGGGCGCGGGCATCTGGTTTGTTAATCTCGTTAGAATATGCTGAACTATTTGATTTTTGAGTTCATTATGTGATACTTCGCATGATTGCTGAGGAAGCGGAGTAGGAAACAAAGATTAATTTATGCTATTAGCTGGCTTTCTCACGCTACCGCTTAATTTAGTGAGAAAAAGGGTTTTGATCGATGGATGCTTTATGTCAAACTCTTATCTGAAAACAAAACGACGTGGCGTTCTGCATATTAGATATTGGGTTCTTCTGATCCATGAGTGTTTTTGGGCATTCTTTTTACTAACCGTGAAGAAGAAGAGAAGGAAAAGTGATAATAAACTTTTTTCTTTTTCACTCTTTACGGCCCTCTTTGTTTCTCCCTTTAAAATTTGGTGCATATGAATACATGTTCATTCTGGGAGATAGCTCAACATTTAGCGTAAGGTACTAGCGATTCTTGGTTAACGCATTGCCAATATCCTCTGGCTTTGTTCAACTGTAAGTTGGGGTTTGAAAAATGTTTGTTCAGCATTCATGGCAGAAATGTTATGTTATTGTTCCTTGCATCTTTAATTTCTCTATTCAGATGATTGTGTTAATTATTGGAATTGCATAAGGGTTAAGCAATATTCTTTTCAATATTGGAATGTGCTTACTTTGCATACTTCTAATTTTTTTCTTGTCAAATTAATAGCTTGAAATTGCCTGATTTGCCATCCTTCATATGAATAACTTTCTTTTCCAGCGCTTTACTTGGCCATCTTTTATTTGTCTTTTACTTTGAGCATTTACCATTCAACTTTTTTCCTTATTGTCACTGTTCAATGGAGGTCTTCCATTATCTTGCATCATTAATTTATGGTCCATGGTTTTGGTGCTTTATTAGGCCTGGCATGATGGACTCAAACTTGCAGTCACTGACACATGACAATACTGATACGAAAAATGCATTTCGCAAGCCTTCCGGTGACTCATCTCATAGGAATTATCGCCGTCATTCTCCAACTGATGGATTGGCATCATCTGATGGTTGGAATCTTTGAACTCTTCCTTATTTCTTATTTTTTTAGCAGTTACAATGGTCTTTTAGTAAATCGTAATAATTTTGAGTTGGTAGATATCTGTATTCTATAATCTGTATTGGTGTTAAAAATTGCTATATATATATATATATCCTCCACGTTGTTCATTTGTGGTGGTTTATATGCTGTACATTAGATGACTAATGATGCTGCTAGGCTTCTGTATTGACGAACTCAATGGATTTTCAAAGGATTCTAAAATATGTTGCCTTCAAAATGTAGAATGGTGATCCTAGCCCTTATGGACATCTGTGTTTTCCATTGCCAAATAAAAGAAATTTGTGGGCCATTGAAGTAAATTAGGAAATGGGAGGTGAGTTGGTGGGGCTGTCTAGATTCAACTAGATGTTTTGAAGGTTGCTATCCAAGTTTTCTTATATTGGCTGTTCATGTTTATTTGGGATTGATAATCTTTTTACATTATCAATGGTAAGCTCTGTTAATGGGAGTTGTGTTCAATACTCTTTTATTCATATTCAGGTAGCCCCAAGCATGAACACAGCCCAGATCCAAATCCATCAAGGGGAGGCTCCATAAATGTCTCTGACCATCATGCAAGGAAGAATGATGGCAGGGAGGAAGACAGAGATTATGGCAAGAATCACCATGGCAGGAGCAGTGATTCTCATAGACATTCTGATCGACAGTCAGCTCGGAGCTCCTATGGTCGCTCTAGAAATGAAGATTACACTAGACATGACGAGTATGCTGAGGAAGATGGATACCGTGAGAGGCTATCTTCTCGCTCTGGACTTGAGTCAAGGGGTGATCATACAAGAGAAGGGAGAGACAATAGGTCCAAAGATCATCTACGCACTGTGGACAAATATTCTCATGACAAGTATGATAGGTCAGAGTATAGGGGTTTGGATTATAGGAGCAAGGAGAAGGATAGAGAAACTTTCTCTGAGCATCTAAAATATAAAGGGAAGGATCCTTTATATGACAGATCTGGATCTGGAAGGAAGCATTCTCCGTATGATGATGTGGAAAGGGAGAGGCGTACAAGGGACAGTGATTATCGAGATGAAAGAAAAGATTCGCACAGAAGTTTTAGAGATTACAGAAGTGATCGGGCAGTCTCCCATTCAGAGTCAAGGAGCCAAAAAGATGACTCAGGTTCACGGAAAGAGAGTGCTAAATATCGTCTAAAAGAAGTTTATGAGAGTGAACAAAAGGATCTGGACAGTAAGAGATTTTGTAGGGACTCAGAGATTGGTGAGGACCTTGATAGAAACACCAGAAAAGCTGGGGAGCAAATCAGTAATGAAGATAAAGAATCTTCTGCCAAAAAAACAAAGTTGTTTGGTACTGAATATGATGCACTTTCAAATATAATTTATACTTATAGCTTCCTGACTTCTGCGATACATTTTTTTTACTCTTTAAATTTTCCTGAACTAAAAGCAGATGAAAGCCAGACGTCAAGTTCAAAGCATCCTCAGGAGAGTAATATGAATTTAGGGACTACCCATGCGAGTGGTTCAGAAGTTGTCAATGATATAAATAGCGCAAAGGTTGCAGCCATGAAAGCAGCTGAATTAGGCAAGCATCTCTTTTCCATTGCTATTGACCTAATTTTGCAACATGGTCAACCGCTTGACCTTCAATGATAGACTTGTTTTCTGAAAAATTGTGGGGTTTGTCTTGATTACATTTTTTATACCTGGTGCACAAGTAGAAGTGGTTGTGAATGTCTGCTATGTCCAGTATTATCTTACTGCATGACTAGTGTATCTGTTTTTCATGTTGTCAACAACTAATTCTTTCAGAAGCCATGTTATACTCATCTGGAAGTTTTGTTGAATGACAGTTAATAAAAACCTAGCTGGTGGTTGTTGCTTGACTACTGATCAAAAGAAGAAGCTCCTGTGGGGCAACAAGAAGAATACACCAGCAGAGGAGGTATCTCCGACTTTTTAACACATTTTCCAATTTTTTTGGGATAGTTGTGTTCTGTAATTATGTTAACAGTACTTTTAAGAGGTCCAGTTTTTAACTATTAGATATTCTTGAAATTTATGTCAAGCGAGTTATTGTCACACACACGATCTCAGAACAGTGATTTGATTTAATGGTAAGATCAACCTCTCAGTCAAGCCCTCCATGCCAAAATCTTTCTCTTATTATGTCTTGCTAGTTGAGCCTCAGCCTGATATTTCTCACATGAGCGGTGAGAATGTGGGGTGGGTAGTTAGGGTTGTGGAATATTGAGTTGCCATATGTGTTATAACATCATTGGGCTTCTTTTATTTGCCTTGGCAATTGTTTATACTTAATATTTATACGTCACATTTGCTATAAACTGCTAATTATTCATTTGCTGCTCCAAAAATGCACACGCCAAATGTTATAGTCTGGTCACCGCTGGGATACAGCACTGTTTTCTGATAGGGAACGACAAGAGAAGTTCCACAAACTCATGGTAAGTCTCGATTGACCTACTGTCCTATTTGATGAGATAATAGCATCAGGAGATATTTTTCTCTTTTGTTTTCTTTTGATTTAACCTGTTCCTGAATAGTCTGGCTGGCTCCATTGGAGTTTTCCCCTTACTAACACAGTTTTAGAGTCTGAGGTTGCATTGGTGCCTATGGCCAATTGTAGGGTGTGAAGGGCGATCCCAAGGCGGAGCAAAAATTCAACGACCAAAATGTGGAGAAGCAGAGGGAACAGCTCCAGCTGGATCTCGAGAAGCAGTACACTGCAGGTCTTCGTCGGAGAGATGGACGTACAGTAGGATTAGGCCTTTAGACATTCGCTCAAGAGTTTTTCCATCATTTGACTTGCCCTATGTTGATTATTACGCTTCCCTGCTCTGGAGGATGTTGTTACTTGTTTGTTCTATCTGGGAGTATGATTTCATGTCAGACAAATGGAATCTTGGCAGTTTGGTGGGAGTTTTCCATAGGCAAAAACTCGTTTATGTTGTGGATATTCTTGTAATTGTATGTCAAATTTTATTTTGTAATTCGTATAAAACTGATTTCGATATGACACACATTAACGTTATACTAAAAGTACGTTTTTAAGGATACAACTTGCATCTAAAATCACAAGATTGATCATGAGCTAACCTTGATAAAAAATCAGTATCTCTATTTTTTCTTATAGAACACTAAGGTTGGATGAAGAGAAAAGTGAAGGGGAAAATAAGGGTAAGAAATATTAGGAAAGAAATTTTTTTAAAATGAAAAAAAAATTACTATTTTTTTTGAGTTTTTATTCTTAGTATTTTTTTATTTTTATTTTTTTTTCATCTAAAATATAAGGTAAAATAAAAATGCCAACCTTAAAAAAATTACTTTTGTGATTGTTGTTAGTGCTCCAACACGACGCCCAAAAACCACAGCAGATGCGTAATCTTTGAACCTGAAAACATCAACTATTATAAATACCAAACATTTTCAGTTATAACAGGAGGACCATCTTCGTTTATGGTTTAAACGGGCTCATAGTCCAGGGCAAGGCAGCATATGCGGATTCATGGGCGGCTTCTCGACAACGAGAAGGAAGGAACAATTTCTGCAAATGTGGGAACAAAATTAATACTTATTCAAATGCTTGTAGTGAAACAAGAAAACTTCCAAAAGCATTTAAACACAGCTGTCTAATTGGAAAAACAAATAGCATTAAAGCCATTGCCATTATTTCCTCTTCTATTTCCCAACAAAAGCATTAGATGTCCAAATATGTCATTTTCATTCAATGGGATCGCAATTGCAAGTTAAAAGGAACAAGATTTCCATGATTCCATGTAGTCATAACCTAGATTACTGTGTCTGGGTGGATGAGCTACAAGATAAGGAAGCTCTCTCTTTCGGGCATTTTGCTCGCTTCGGGAGAGAAAAATAGATAGAGCCAGTAATTTTAACCGCAGAGGCAAAATATAATATTTTGCCCTGTAAAGGGATTAAAAAGACTTTCTCCAGTTGTTTGTATGTATATTTTTGAGTGAATTTACCAAGATATTCAAAATCGGACCGGCCGGTTCAGACCGGAATCTGGTGAATCGGCTGACCATAGGTTCAGATCGAGAACGAGAAGAAGAAGAAGAACCTAAAATTGCCCAATTTCGCTAACTGAAAGTGATGGGATACAGTAGAAGTTGCAGAAGAAAGGGAGGCCATGAAAACTCATCAATATAAGGTAGAAGATTTCTTGGAGACTGCGTCCTTTTTTCTCCTCTGGTGGCCTCTGTCAAGCACGCCTCCCGCTCTCGCCTGAGGCAGAATATAAACGAAAGCTGAGAACGGCATGCTATAAATCCAAGAGAGTCAAGACAACAGCGGCGTGCTGCTCTCCTACTTCATTCTAAACCCAATATTAACTGTGCCTCACAGAGCCTGGTTCAAGGGGAGACAGGTTAGTTGGTCGGGACTCGAGATCCTGGAAACTTGAACAGTTATACGCTCAAACATTTTTGTAAATTTTCAGTTTGCTGGATGGACACAAGTTTATGGTAACATGTTATCATTTACCACCATAAGAGGGGCGGCTCATGAAGCTCCATTTTCGCAGCCAGAGAGATCACTCGTGCTGTTCCAATCACTGCTCCAGGGAAAGCCCCTTCCAGATGCAGATCCTTCAACCTAAATATGTAACCAATAACACCTCTTTCACCAATCCCCATACTAAATAAACTTGTTTCTGACTGTTGCTATAAGATACTCCTCTCTCTCTCTCTCTCTCTCTCTCTCTCTGTTTTTCCTCTCCCAACCCAACCTCAACCCACTGAAGAAAAGAGAAATCTTTCTTTCACACAATCACATAAGTAGCCTCTTTTGTGTATTGTTATGGTAAGAGTTAGAAACTTAGGATAATAATATTAACATTTGCAATCAATCGTCAAGGAAAACAAAATGGCATGACTATAGAATAGCTACTGATTTATTTTGGTTCAACTAGTAAACATGGAAGACGTTTGAGCTTTCCAAATTATCAGCATATCTGTTCAAGCGTGCTACAAAAGTCAACAGGGATCTGTATTGAATTTATCAAAACTATAACAGAATGAGAACTGTCAAAACAGCAGAATTTGATATAATCACAGTTTCACAGCAGAGGTTTCGTTCAAAAAAAAAAAAAGGTTTCGTAGCAGAGGTTGAATCCAGTAATCGTTCAAAGGTGAGGACAACATCAATCATGCAACGTGCCCAGTAGGTCCTCATCTCGATATAAATGATACCTGCAAATAAGAAATTAGACATAATAGTCTAATTACCAAAGACTTGGCAAACAGGAATAACACCAGTAGGTCCTCTTCACATGCATGCTCTTGGAAAAAGGAATAACCCAAGAAAACAAGGAGAAAATTCTGATGGGGAAGAGGAGGGGAGCTGACATGACTTTCAATTAGACCGCTCTTGCAATATTGGCATTTTTTATGAAGAAAATGCACTACATAAGGGTTTAGAGCCATGTGATTCAAGGATTGTTAGCTTGTCACAATAATTAAATATAACAATACAAGAAATATGACCCAAGAGAAACTTGTACATACTCTTTGTCACCAAGCTTCACCTCCGATCCTCCATATTCAGGTAAAAGGACAGTGTCACCCTCCTTTACACATACAGGAATTAGCTTTCCCTCTTTATCATGAATGCCAGGGCCCACGGCAATAACTTTTGCAGAGTTCAGCTACAGCAACACCAACAAACAATTACCCGCTTATCAGATGTACTCTAACGAAGCAAAACCTCAAAATGTTTATTTTGCCGGCCAAACCAGAACCAAACTGAGATTAAGTCCTTTTACAAAGTTTAGCACCTTTAACCATCCAACTGAACATTTAATATAGACCATGCACCATAGCATGGCAATCCAAACAAAAAGCCTAGCTGGTTTTCATCCAAAAGCCCGATTTCATATACAGGGTACTACTTCCTACTTCCTACTTGCTTCTTTCCATATACGAGCAATTACTGAGAGAAGAAGGCACCCATTAGCTAATTTTATTCATATAAAAGGCGAAACACATAAAATTTTCTAGAAAACCAGAAACCGATAACAACTGATGTAAACCATGAGAAGCAAGTTGAAATTTTAAGATCAACATGCAACAGCCAGAAGCAAGAAATGAAATGGATGAGAACGAATTAGCGGACTCACCGTATTGGATTTCTCTGGTAGCAAAATCCCGGCGTTAGTTTTGGATGGAGGAACGAATTTCTCCACCAAAACGCGATTAAGCAAGGGAGCCAAGCGCCTTGCCATTGAGTAGGCAAAACAGGAGGAGTGAGAAGCTGCGAAGAAATATATCAGACTTGAGCAAACCTTCTAGAGAAATCTAAAAGCTCAGTTTTGCCGGGGTTTTACTTCGCCTGGTCAATATTTACAGTCTCGTTGACTCATCGGGTTATCAGCGTTTCTCCGCCACCCAACAAAACAATCAGAAATAGAAAATTGTAATTTTAAATTCCTTGGGATAATTATATTTTATATGCTACATAAATTTAGATGACTCTGTACTCTGTAGCATATGAGATTACATTTGAGAAAATAACAATTACAGAATAAATATTCAAAACGAAATCTAAATTGGCAAGCTAATAAAGAATTTGCCTCTGGGACGAGCATTTATCATATGATTCTGGTTGCTTTGGGATAAAAAATGAAAAATAAAAACGAATGATTATGTTCTGAGAATCATTAGCAATAAGTGAAAAAATTGTTAAGATCAATTATAAAAAAATAGGCTAAAAAATAATAATTAGACGAGCTCTCATGATTTGTATGAATAAAAAATTACTAATAATGAAAGCGAAAAGTCAGGCCCCTCAAGCTGGCAAAAGAGCCATATTCGTAGGTGGGCTGGACCTTGCAAGTTGCAATTGAAACTTATACGTTCAAGTCCAAAAACTTAAAAAAACACACACAAGAGAAAAGTTATAATTGAATATCCATAAAGTGATTGTAAATGAAAATGAATTGATATAAACATAATTAGTGAAGGTTAATGAGGATTAATGGAATCAGTCTCATGTAATAAAAGAGTAATAAATGTCCAAAGAAAATGATTATGTTACAGAGAGAAGCTAAAAGGAAAGGGCCAAGCGGTACTAATCAGAGGCAGCTTGCCCCTAATGATGAGAGTTTGACCAAAATCACAATGAACCTAACCATAGTTAATCTATTCCTGTTCATAATTGACAAGTTCTCGATGATTCTCATCATACCCTATCATATCCAAGTTTATACTTGGTTGCATTTCTGAAATTAAATAATAATTATTCAGTTTTGAACCAGAAACTGTGGCGCATGTGACTTGCCTAGCTACTCAACTGTGAAGTTTATAGTCTGAATCCATAAACATGAAATTAAATGGAATAGTGTTGGAAAGAATTTTTTTTTTTACAAAATTTTTTGAAAAGAGGTTGGGCTCACCCACGATCCAAGGGCATGACGGAATCTCCCTTCCTCCCAAACGATACTAATATTGGGCAGGGCGAGCCGTATATTATCCTTAGGCGTAAATTTAGGCACCTAAGAGTTAGGATGCCTCTTCAAGCGCCGCGACTGGAAACACAATAAAGCGGTACTCCCTAGAAATTAAACATGCTCTAAATGGTCATATATTTTACCCTTTCGCCACTTAAATTTACAGACGATAGATAGTTAGTGTTGGAAAGAATATTTGTTGGGGAGAAGTAAAGAAGGGGAGACAAGAGAGGGGCCCATCGAGGATGGGGCAATTCAAGCCCATGATGAGGAGTTCCATGTAGCCCCGATACGCTGATGCTGATTTTGGATCTTATGTTCTCTTCTCCATATATCAACTCATATGAAAACAACCAGTGATTAAATTACCAACAAATGTTAATTCAGTTCATAAGGAGTTGCCTCATAACCTACAAAGTTATAAGTTTAAATCTTACTGCTAATGTGAGGACTTTGTTAATAGATAAATACCTCTATCTGGATGCATGCCCTGCTATGGTGAGTCCCAGAAACACGCATGGTATGGTTCCTACCAATAAAAACTACTGATTGAATTATAATCATCGTATTTAGATTTACTGATGCTTTATGGTCCAGTGGCATGTAACTCACCTTTAGCAGTGGAATGTCGTGGATTCTGATTCGACCATTACCATTTATCTAGAAACGTTTGGTTATCCTTAGTAATTCAAAAGGATGTACAATCTACTTTTCCAAAAAAATCTATTCAATAATATCTGTATATAAATAATGACAAGGAGAACAAAGGATGAAAAGGTTAGACATGGTTAGGGTGTTTAGAGTTTGACTGGGGAAATAAGGCCAAAGTGCCAAAAACCAACAAAATCTCAACTGCTATATATATTGCTTGCCCAACAAACTGAGTTCTTTGCCCCAATCATGCTGTTCCTACTCATCACCTCACCTTTTCCCCTTTGCTTCTCATCTTTTCGTTTCCCCTTCTGATGATTTCTCTACAAACCACCCCAATTTATGATAGGATTTGAATTACTTCCTTCTACTTTTCTTGTATATTTGAACCGCTTATTATGCACATGCACATGCACATGCACATGCACATGCGTGACTTGGTATATTTTTACTGAAGTGTGAACTTGAAGTTGCTTGAGTATATTGGGTTGTGTCTGTGTTTATACAGGTGATGAAAAAAATAAAAAACTGTGTCCATGACTTTCATGTCCTGATCCTTCTAAAAAAATTAAAAGTGAGCAACAACATAATCATTTCTGAGGAGAAAGTACCCACTAACCTCTCTCCTCCATGGCCCCCTCCACCTCCCTTCTTTTCATTCTTTCTTTTTTGTTGAAATCATTGAATGCAAGCCCCATTTTTTTTTATTCAACTCTTCTTCATTTACCTTGTTGAATTGCATATGAGAATTCTATAACTACAGTTAACCGTATATATATTCCAGATAATCTCTGCAACATGATGTGTGTGTGTTATATTGATTTCTTTTTACTGGCATGATTGATATTATTGACTGATGTATGCAATAAACACATGTCTATCCCTCCTGTTTGACTCAATTATTTGTTTATTTGGTTCATGTTTCTTTTTCTATTTTTCTTCTTTTGGGAGGATTCTGGCCATCAAAGATTATGCAGCAGTCAATTTCTCAGCGGCAGCTTGTTGCCACATATGTCAAGGCAACTATAATGAGCCACCACTTGCCATATTAGGGGTCTAATAATTCTTAGAATTTATCGTCAAGCAAAGGACATTGTCAATCAAATTAGCCTTCCTACCACTGCATAAATCCCACACGCTGCCTGCTTAAAATTCTATATGCTTTCATTATAAGTTTGAACATTGAAAGTTTTAACCAAACTCATCGCTTTTCTTTCTAATTACAATTTAGCAAAGGAAACTATAAACATTGGTAATGGTAAATATATGAGCACATCCCTTTCCTGTCGAGATCAGAGAAAAAAGTGCTGGGGGAAAAAACTTTCATAAGATTGTGGGAGGCATGCATCCTAAAACGGAAGGAAATTATAGAAGAGGGCAAAGACTTTTGTGAGTTTATTTGTAATATTTTTAGGGCGCTCACAAGGGCAGATGAGAATTGTGGTCAATCACCTTTTTCTTTGAGATAAATATGTCCTGTGGGTTTCATGTGGGACTACTTGTTGTTGGTACACCAGTACCTATGAAAAAAATACAAAAAGGAAGGAAAAGAAAGAGAGAAAGAAAAACATAAAATATTGTTTCAAGCGGGTCTGTAGATCTGTATGTGAATATACGTTATTTTCTGTCAGCTTTTAAATTAGTTAATGTTTCATTTGGGATATGGCTTCTAAAAACTTGAGTATGGGATTCTATATTATACTTGTCTGTATAAAGAGAGAACTGCAAGAACTCAGTAATGGGAGCGTATAATAAAACAAAATTAATATATGGAAGAAGTAGAAAATAATACCATGTTTTATATATAAAACCAAAGCATTCATGAATACAGAAATAGGTGACCACAGACATTCACTTGTTGGATGAGGAAGGGGTCAAAGCAAAAGCAAGGTTTCCCTTTTACTAGTATAAAGAATAGTACAAAAGAAATTAATGTGAATAGAGAAAGCACTGTTTCTGGGGGAAAAAGATTAACTAAATGATTCATTCGTCTTGACACCCCCCCCCCGGGGCGCCGAAACTGATCAATTAAACACTGAGAAAGGGACCATGCGAAGCTTTCAGTCTAAGAAATTCAAACCCATATCCATCTCTCTCTCTCTCTCTCTCTCTCTCTCTCTCTCTCTCTCTCTGTGCCTATCTCTTCCTAGCCAGCTAGTCTCTCTACACCGTTCTCTCCCTGTCTCTCTAAGACTGTGTGTGAGTTTCAAGTGTGTGTTTGTCTCTAGCTGAGCTCGTGAAAGGAGAAAACTGGGCTCTGAAATTGGTAGCAGATATTATAAATTAAGGAGAGGGCAGCAAGTTCTATGCATTTTGACTTGGGCCTTTTCATTGACATTCCTCCTCTTCAAACTCCTAGGCTGCTTCTCCCATAAAGAAATTACCCCAAAAAGCCTTCTTTCTTCATATTATAACCAAATCTCTCTTTTCTATTGCTACTCCTTCATCAGTTGTCACGAGCCTACACTCGTTCTCCTTCAGTCTTGAGGAATATAGAGAGAAGAGCAAGAAGAGGCCGGACGAAGTAGTAATCTGCATAGCTATCCAATGCGATGATTTTTGCCAAGATTAAGAAGCAAATGGGTTTGTTGATGATCCTATTTCTACTCCTTCTGATCATGACACTACTGATTTCTCCATGTAAGGCAGCCGGGAGAGACAGATTTCACAGATTTAAAGGTCATGGCGGGACTCCTAATTCTGAGCTCAAACCCTTTCATTCCGGCGGTGGCCTCCAAGGGCATGAACATCAAGATGTGGATGGAGATGATGAAGTTTTTGGAGCTGATAAGAGAAAAGTCTACACAGGTCCAAATCCACTACACAACAGATAAGTTAGCAGACACAGTCACACAGCCAAATCCAGCTCCTTTGTGTCCCCAATCCAAGTTCCTTTCTCTTCCTCTTGTTCTCTCTCTCTCCCTCTTATATATATTCCATATTCCAAAGAGCACTTCCCATGCTCTGCAAGACATTTCCCGGTTAAGTTATTTAAAGATGTATATGCAAAATTAGGTTTGAGATTTGAGATGATCCTGGTGATGATAATGAGAGAATATAGTAAAATTATTTTTTGAAAGATTTCTTTTTCTCCGAAAGATTAATGCTATGGGTAGCTATAAATAGGGTTGTTGGTTTGAGTGAATACTGGCCTGCTTTTGCTTTAATTTAGCCGATGCGTGTTTGCCTGCATGTTTCCTTTGTCCTGATTTCCTCCAAGATTCTCACACACATCATCAAGTTTTCTATATCTAGCTAAGCCTCACTGTCTTTAACAAGAAAGTCTGTATGAATAGCACCCATGGAAATGGTACCAATAATGTGCTTTCCCCATAAAAAAAATAATCACAATAATGCATATAATAACATAAAATATCGTATCTGGGGAATGATCATCTTTCTTCTTCCAAGCTCTTCTCTAAAAGAGAGGGCTTTGTTCATTTATAGAACATACGTAATATTATAGAATTATTCAGAATTCACGAGTCAAAGATCATGTTCATTTTATTATTATATCGTTTAATTACTTTGTGGAGTGAGAAATGAGAATAGCCTTTTCTCTGCGGCAAGAACCGTGCCCGTTGCTTTGAAAGACCAGCGGTCAACGACGATGATGGGAGGACGACGGAGTGAAAATCATCTTCCACTTTCCAGAGGAACCCAGATTCATGCCATCCGAACATTGGAAAATGGAGTTTCTAGTTCCATTTGCATTTCTAGAGAGCAAATTCCAGCCAGCGAGGCTCAAAAATCTCTGGAAAAGGTGATGCTAGGTTAATGTACGCCTGTCTTTGGGCCTCTCTTGTACAATCTGAAAAGGGTTTGAGATGTAGTAATTGGAGTGTGTACTGAGATGAAATGTGAGCCGTTCATGTGCATAAAATTTGTCAACCTCCATCTCCACTTTTAATGATGAAGCTTAGCATGAATCATATGTACCCACTCAGGTAATTTCTCCGTGGTTATTATGAGGGAGGCCCCACCGAGTTTCATTTTCTTATTCTGCTTTTGCCAGCCACAGCCAACTCACTTCGGCGTCTTCCCCATCTCCCTCTGATCTCTGAAATGATACCAATACAGTGTGAAGGGCTAAAACAGGCCATTAACAAGGAGGAATTGACTTGATCGGAATATGGATGCTCCTTTGAAACTTGTAATTTTATACGGAGGACAGATATTTTTCTCTCCCTCGTCAAAGAAACTGTTCTCGGTGCCGAGGGAACATTTCTGTGTGGCTACGAATGCATCAGAATTATGGAGACTCTAGAAACTGCCAAGGACGACATTAAATTTACGTACTTATTAAAAGATATATATAATCTTTTAAGGAAGAGAACGGTCTCTTCACTCTCTGGCCCCTTCTGTTTCATGCATGTCACTGTGTTCTCACTTCTCCTCATTAGGCATTAGCCGTTCCTGTCTCTCTCACTGTCAGCCTTTGGGGTCCTTCGACGTCAAAGCCAATAGTTTTGCTTTTGACCAAAAAACAACAATATATATATATATATATATGACATGGTTCTCTCCGTCTAAAAGGACATTTCAAAGCTGAAACTTGAAACTCAGGTAAACATTCACATTATCACATACGTGCGGTACCTAAATCAGCAGAGATGGGTGTGGTCTGGAACCAGCACACACTTAAGGCCCGCTTGTTGTTTATGAGGAGAGTAGCTACGAAAGTTAGACCCGAAAGTAATAATAGTACATGCAAAGTTTTATATCTTTTCTTATATCAAACACGTAATCATGTATCGTTAATATTGCTGGAAAAAAATATTGGAAGAGGGTCCCTGCTGATGGCTCATGAGTGTATGATGTATATGAATACGCACACATATGCAAGCTAAGTGAGTGTCGCAAGATCTGAAAAGGATAAAGGCACGTACGTGCATGTCAAGTCATTTTCTGGTGATTGGAAGCCATCAAATGTAAGGGAGAGGAGAGGCCCATTTGAGGATTGAATGAAGAAAGCATCAATGCGCATGGAGTGAACTGCGATATATAATTTGGTGGTACTGGTACCACAATTCTCCCATACACCCACACACACACAACAAATATAGTAGGTTGTAAATGAGAGTTGACACAAAAGAATTATCTCTGTGTCTTATAAGATATGAATTCGATTTTTATTATTATTGTGAGAATTTTTTTAATAAATAATTTTATAAGTCTTCTATAAATATATTTTAAGTTTTGTAGCTGCGCTTTATTTTTAATAGGAAATTGACGTGAAATTTTTTTTTTTTTATAACAAAAATATGGCAGGGCTGCACGGACTCCGATTGAACAAGATTTAATGGAGGGCATGGCACATCCAACATTTGGCAGCTTAACAATTATTATCATCATTAGTGATGTTATTAATATCGCCAACTCATCATGTTTGTCAGAAAGCCACCCCACATTTTGAATCTCAATTCATGGGAGATAGCCGGTTGGCATTTCTTCGTGAAAAGTGGAACTATAATTAATCAATAATATAAATGATAAAAAATATATTCATATCCTCGGTGAGTTTAATTCTTGTTATCGTTATGATAATTCATTTAGTATAAAATTTTATAAATTTTCTGTAAATATTTTATAATCCCTAAAATTATATTCACACTTTAGTAAGAGATTAGTACAAATTTATTTAAATTTTTTTTATACTACAAAAAAGTCATAAGTAGTGGGCCTCTTCCTTTTATAATTCCTTCCCAAGATTTGTCCCGCTTGTCTCATTCTCCTTGTCAGTTTTTTGGTCCATTTTCCGGTTCTGTATCCACCGCTTATATTTCAGTTACATATTTTTGTTTTTTGCCTCAAAGCACCGCTTTTTCTTCTTCCTTTTCTTTTGTAAAGCTCCAAGCTCCCTCGTTGACTTTGATATATATATATATATATATATATATATATATACAATTCTCGTTATATTATATGAGCTAGCATCAATTATATTTTTTTCTTCTTTACAGTCATACAATTACGCGTTTATAAAATAGTACACAGGTATGTTTACAAAAAAAATGATATTTTATATGAAATTTACTTCCTAAGTCCTGCCCTCACTATATAAAATATATGCAGTTATTTTCGTAAAGATAATAGACTGCAACTATTAGAGTGAGTGAGTGTGTGTGTGTGAGTGAGTGTGTGTGTGTGTGAGAGAGAGAGAGAGAGAGAGAGAGAGAGAGAGAGAGAGATGACAACTACAAGGTAGCTTATAGCCACTAACAATTCCATAATGCGTCATTTTAACCTGTATGCTGAATGAAGGTCGCATTATTTCATAGAGAGGAAAAAATAGGGACACCAGGTAAGGTGACTCCAGCATCAACAATGAAATTGTTTCCCGAGACATATTCAGAAGACTCATGAATCAAGTAACGCGCCAGCGAAGTTAATGCTGGATCTGCTGTACCATATCTTCTCAGGGGCACTGTTTTCTGGGCCACTCTATTCAGCCAATCCTTTTCCATTAACTTTTCAGTGATTTCAGATTTGAAAAGTCCAGGCGATATTGAATTCACCCTGATTTTATATTCCCCCAACTCCAACGCCATCACCTGTCAAACATTATCATACAAAATAAATGACTTCAGTCATTGTGAATATGAACAGTGAAGTCATGCATTGCTTAAAAGCTTCTAAATTAGTGATTAAACATGCCGTTGATATAAGAGCAGATTAAGCGCTTCCCTTGTCTATATCCTAAGGAGGAAAATCTTAGGATAGTTGAATCACTATTGGTTAATACGTTACAATGTGAGGGAATATGGGATTAGATAGATAATGAAGATGTCCTAGAAATGCTGTTTCATTAGACTAGGAATTTCTCCCACATCATTCAAAGCTTCCACTACTGTTTATCCTTCTCCCATGTCAATAAAATGCAGTCAAGAAGTCAGTAATAACATTGATAATTCAGAGTCAGTTAAAACAAGCCCTGCACATTCGTTGTTTCCAGCATCTGCACCAAAGCCAACCAAATTGTCTGAGTCATTTTTAGACTAACACCAAACTCAAGCCTAAGTTCTGGTCATGCGCTAAAAACAGGTTGACTCCAACCCTTCATTCCCTAAACTCTGCTAAGCCACAGTAGATGTTACCGTTGTAGACACTAAACATTTCATGTGATGAAGCTAGGCTACATCACCTTATACTTTCAGCTATCAGCTAAATCATACAAACAACCACTGTTTTCATCAAAAACCAACTTCTATATCTATATCCCAAAGCAATAATCGCCAATCCACATCTTGTTTCTTCTAATTATCCAGAAAGCATTACTTTCAGATCCAGTAGTAGTTGTTGTAAAGACAGAGAAGGAAGAGGGAAACTTGGGGGTTTAATTTGATGCGGTTACTGTGCATGCAAAACGATATTACCTTTGTCAGCATGTTTACTCCAGCTTTTGAAGTTGCATAGGCAGTACCTCCGGGCAGTTGCCCACGGTTTAAACCAGCGATTGAAGCAATATTGATAATTGAGCCTTTTATCTGCGCATCACGCATGCGTATGCATACAGATTTGGACACCAACCAGCATCCTGTTAAGTTTGTTCTGAAAACCTGATTCCATTCCTCCTCAGACAACTCCAACGGTGATTTAACGTTTCCTACACAGAAGAAGAAACAGGAGAAATGGCCAATTTAGATATGTCAGCTTCTGCTCTATCAACGTTTATCAAATAATAACATAACCCCTGTCTGGCCAAAAAACAATAATAGTAGTATAACCACCGTATCCATCTTCCGATATAACAACATAAACAAGCCTTACAAACATTTTGCACAGCAAGCAGCCATGAATTTCAATATATTCATAACCATGAACTGGAAGTTACACTTTAATATTTTTATTAATAAAAAGATAAGCTAAGTCGCTATTGACCATTGAGATAATTAGACCAGAAGATGACTGCAGATAACGTTATGCATTCGCGAAAAAGAGAAGTCCTTACAGCATACTGTTGGAAGGTACTTATTATCCCACAAGGAGAAAACATAAATACAGTTTTATATCTGTGTTGATATGTGTGTGTGTGAGATTTTTACGAAACAATGTTTTTGTGAAACGCATCCATCGCATTTTTTATGTAAATAACTATACCGAGTCTTGTCCTTGACATAGATCAGAAGCCGTGACTAGGACCAAGTTAGCCTTATTATTTAGAAACCGAATGTCAGAAAAAGACCGTCAAAGTAAAATGATCCGCATTCAAAAAAACAAACGGAAGTTGATACTGTAACAACATCACATAAAAATGGCCTGTATAATCCAATTTCCCGAGGACCCTTGACAATTTCGCTGGAATTCTTAATCTTCAAGTTTTCCAAAGAAAAGTTGATTCAAGTAACCGGATGAATTACCTCTAACACCGGCGTTGTTAATCAAGGCATCAACACGGCCAAAGGCGTCCCATGCCTTCTGGACGGACTCGTGGATGGTTGGGCCATCGGCAGACACGTCTAGTTCCACCGCGATGGCCTGGGAAGAGGTGAACTGATTGATTTGATCGCAGAGGGACTCAAGGCGATCGAGCCTGCGAGCGAGGGCGACGATCTTGCAGCCGGCTTTAGCGAGGTCGAGACAGAAGTCTCGGCCGATGCCGGAGGAAGCGCCGGTGACCATGACAACTTTGCCATGTAGGGAGTGCCAGGGCTCCAAGTAGGGGTGGACTTGAGACGCCATGGACGGGAAGCTTCGAATGAATGGGGAGGGGAAGAGAATGAGTGGGATTTAAGGACAGAAGAATACAAGGTGGGAAATGATATAAAATACGGTGGGTTGGTGGCAACAAACACGGAAATGGGAAGGGGAGCTGTGGGCGAGAAGGCGTCAGGAAGGAACGGAGAATTTGGGAACAAATCAAACACGTCCCAAGAAAGAAACCGTCAGGGACAATTTCATTTAAGTCGCTCTGAAATTTCAGTTCAGAACTTTTAACTAAAAATAAAATTAAGTCAATATGTAATTTTGAATTTAGAAATTTTCATAGGGATATTTGTTATTTTTAATACAATTAATTGTCAATCTTGAATTTTCATTAGGACATAATCTTCATTCCAATAATCAGTGTTATTTCCATCAACTTCCTTCTCAATTTAATTTCAAGTTGGGTAAAACAAATAAGTAAATTTGGATAGATTTTTAAAAAATAGTTTTTGATAATTTTTGAAAAAGAGTTCTGGAGAAGGACTTATGAAAAAAAAAATGATTCTGAATAAATGAGTATTTGGATAGTTATTACTAAAATGACTTCTATTATTGATAAATTATCATAAAAAATATGAGATAAAAAATAACATCACTGTTAACCATTTTATTACTGTTCACACATTACTTCTCTTCCTCTTCTTCCTTGACGGGAAGCACAGCGACAAAGAGCATGATGACAAAGAGAGTGGTGAGCATGACGAAGAGAACTAATGACGGAGAGCACGGCGACAGCTTCAGTCCCCTCCATAGCGACGCCGACTAGAGATCAGCTCTGACAACCAGTGGCCACACGAGCGATGACCGACCAGCGATGACGGAGAAGAGCACCAACGACACAGAAGAGAAGAGATATGAGACAGGAGAGAAAGGAGACAAAATGGGGGCAAATAATAATTAGATAGTTCATAAACTCTTTTACTATTCTAAAAGTTATTCTCAATAGTTTATCCAAAGTCATAGTTTTAAACTATAGTTTGATCCAAAAATATTTTTAGATAAATTTAAATGTCTATTTTAAAATTTTTCTAAATCGAAATTTAGGCTAAAAGTCCTTTTAAAATTTTAGTTTGGGATTTTCAAACAGGTACTAAACTGAAATTCTAAAATCAATAGGGCGTCCTTGAAAATTAAGTCCAGTATACAAGACTAAAATGTTTTTAGCTACTATAGCCTTGTTGAGTTTGATTATGATTTCCTTTTGATTTAGTGAGGAGAATATATTCCCTTTTCTGTGGGGGAAGAAAGGAATTGTAAAAGAGTGAAGGAATGAGCAGAAATTGGTTAAGAGTTACACGGGGAGTGGCACTGGAAGAAGGAACAGAGGGCATAGGATGGAATTGGAGGAAAAGAAGAGTATGGGCCGGATTCAAAAACAAGATGGATCATGTAAGTTGGGCTGGACTTAATACGAACACACTGATCATTGCTTGTGACAAAAGACTGTCATTTTCTACTAACAGAGTTGATCTGAATGACAAGCTGTTCTGTATCGTTTAAACGAGGTCTCGAGTTTGAGCTTTGGTATATATAAAAAAATTCTGTTAGAAAACTCACCCACCATAATCAAATACGCGATGCGAGTCGGATCCAGATATAGTTGGAGGAAAACTCCGTTAAACTGAGTGGATAAAAAAAAAAAAAAAGACGTCATCTTCCTTGCCCTATTCATTGCTTCTGCCTTCTCCTCCTCGCCTCACGTTGCTTTACACTACACTCCCTCCTTTAGGTCCAGAACCAGCTTACCTCTATGCATCTGTGACTTCCTCTGTGTTATAAATAGTTTTAATTTTGTGAAGAAGAAGGAGGAAGGAATGAAATGGATAATGAAAAGATAGGAGGGGGAGAGTGAGAGGAGCGGCAGGCTCTGCCCCACGCAATTCCACTCTTGCTCGAATCTCGTGTGTTTGGATAAAATAAAATAAAAAACTCATGAAAAAAAAAGATTTTTAAAAAATTACTTTTAAAAAAAAGTTTATAAAAAAATAATTTTGAATAAATAAATATTTAGATATTTATTACAAAAAAAGCTTTTGTGATTGTCAAATTACGATAAAGGGTATAATTTTATTAAAAATATGAGAGAGCAGAGAGCAAAGAGGATAGATAAGAGAGATGAGAGATAGTAAAAAAGAGAGAAGAGATAAAAAAGAGAAGAGAGTATAAGAAAAAATAAATATAAAATAATAATTGAGTAATTGATAAATTTTTTACTATTCTAAAAGTTAGTCTCAATAATTTATCTAAAATTTTAATTTTAAATTATAATTTATTTTAATTTTTTTTTAAATAAATATAACTATTTATTTTAAAATTTATCATCACAAACTTTCAATAACTTGGTTTAAACAATTTTGAAACTGGCGTTCCTTACTGTTACTGTTCACACACTCCCTTTTACTTCCCCATTCCCGTCATTCTCTTCTTATTTTGCTGCTTGACGATTACAAGTTCCAAAAGCACCAGAGCCTCATAGAGCAGTTCCTTGTGGGATAGGTGTATAGATGCAGCGTGATATTTCCATTGGGATCCCCCCCCCCCCCCCACACAAAACAACAACACAACGCTTGTATTCCCTTGTCTTGTGTCTCCCTACGCTCCTATTACCGTCGCTATCTCTGTCTCTAAAAAATCTTTCTCGGCCTTCCTCCCTTCTATACCGTCATTCTTTGCGTCCGCCCCCTTCCGGGTCCCCCCTTTCTCCTTATTCCCACCCTGTTTTCTCTTTGCCTGGTCCCTTCATATCTGCCTCCCAATTTACATTTCCCTATCCCTTCTACTATTACTTTCTTATCTACACTCATTTACCTTCAATCATACTCCATATTCATTGTCCTGTACCGTCGCTTTATCCTCTCTTTTTTTTTCCTTTTTACTTTGACTGGGGTTTCTCTTCCATTATTTCTTTTGCATTTACTCTCTCCCTTCTACTCCTCCTTCCTCCGTGTCCATACATTTGTCCCATTGCCTTCCCATCTCATTTGGAGTTTAACAGCGGTGAGGTCATGGTTCATCAAGTTCTTTTTTTTTTTTGGTAGAGTGGTTCATCAAGTTTTTTTGTTTTGATAAATGAATTTTTGGAAAGGGATTGGATTCATCACGATATAAAAATAGGGCGAAATTTCTCTTCCTTCTAAACGATACCAATATTAGATAGGATTAACCGTTTATTACTCTCAGGCGTAAACTTAGATACCTAAAAATTAGGATGCCTTCTTAAATACTGCGATTATAACTACAATAAAACGATACTCCTCAAAGATTAAACACACTATAAATAATCATATGTCTTATTTTTTTATTAGTTAAACTATAAAGAATAGGTTTGTTTTCATCAAGTTCCTCCTACTAATATATTCCTTGAAATGGGGTCAATATAAGTTTGGGTTTCACTTCAATCTAATGTTAAGTCCAACCCATCTTTATTGATTGGTTCCACCCCATCGTTTTGTCACGCCTTCGTTTGCATTATTTTTTTTTTAAGAAAAGTAAAGCTTCCACGAATAAATTTGAAGCATCCACCCTCCACAACATAACATGCATTGATACCCTATGTTCTTGTCCCGTCATTAATGAAATCTCGGCTGGTGTTTACTACAATGAATGCGACACGTGTCACCACCAATGTAGGGTTTCTAACAATGAAGCATTGAAGAACCACCTTGGACTGGAACACATTAGGACACCTGCCTCTCTTGACATATCCCACAGCTGGGGATGATGCGCCTCCGATCATAAGAAAAATTTATAAAATTTCCCGATTTAATTTCGTAATCCCGAATAAAAACGAACAAGTTGTTAGCAACCTTTTAGGAGAGGGTTGAAGTTTGAATTGCGCTGCACCACAAGTCTTAAAGGTTCCACCAACACTCTTGACTTAACTCGGTCGAGGACTGAAATACGTGGATTCTTTAAAAATATCGGCAATTTGCGGAAGATGTTAATATTATAATTTTCCTTTATTGTATCTCTTCCTTCTTTTCCGATGTTTTCAATTTCAATCGCAATATTGGGTCAGATGATAGTATATAGTAATAAACTTCAGAGAGAGGAAGAGATTCTCCAGAAGCTCTTCTGGGTTTTCTTTATTTCGATGCTGTGTTTCGTCCATTCCCTCTCACTGAATTGCTTTTCCGCCTATTGAGAAAGTTCTTTCTCCCATACGGACTTACGGAGAGATAATACGAAAACACAAAAAACCGTAGACGGTATGTGGAGGTTTTTTCTGTCTTTCCAGATACAAGAAAAGACTTGTAAAAAAGCGCCAAAAAAGACCTAGCCTTTTAATTCTCTGTCCACCATTAAAATGCCATAAATAAAGCTATTCACCTCCCTCCCAGATCTCCTTCTCTCTCTGTCCTTTCTCGTTGGGAATCAACTCCCACTTCTGAGTCTGGTTTACACTCTTCCTCCTCATTTCTCTGTCCCCCTGCTTCCGAGTTACGGGGTTCCCTTCATGCTCACAATCAATGCCCCTTGACTTATAAAGCTGAGTTTTTTCGCCATATATACAATCAAGCACAGTCTCCTGAAGAAGTCTGGTGAGCTGGTGAACTTCCTGCAAAACTGGTTTACTTGTGTTTCCTGGTTCACCTTGCTCTGTATCCGGGATTGGCGTTAAACCCACTAAACCCCATCAAGCGAAGGAGAAAGGAGAGCAGTAAATAAAGATGATAACTCTTTCAGACTTATACCATGTTCTTACGGCGGTTGTGCCACTTTACGTGGCCATGATCTTAGCTTATGGCTCGGTAAAATGGTGGAAAATCTTCAGCCCCGATCAGTGCTCGGGCATCAACCGCTTTGTTGCTCAGTTCGCCGTTCCGTTGCTCTCCTTCCACTTCATCTCCACCAACAACCCATACGCCATGAACTTCAGGTTCATAGCTGCTGACACACTTCAGAAAGTTATCGTCCTGGTGATCTTAGCAATATGGTCAAGGGTCAGCTCAAGAGGATCCCTCGAGTGGTCCATTACCCTTTTCTCTCTCTCGACGCTTCCAAACACACTCGTCATGGGTATCCCATTGCTAAAGGGCATGTACGGAGATTACTCTGGCAGCCTAATGGTTCAAATCGTTGTTCTTCAATGCATCATCTGGTACACCTTAATGCTCTTCTTGTTCGAATACAGAGGAGCCAGGCTTCTCATCGTCGAGCAGTTCCCGGACACAGCCGGGTCGATTATTTCCTTCAAAGTTGACTCGGATATTCTTTCCTTGGACGGGAAAGAGCTGTTACAGACGGAAGCCGAGGTTGGTGAAGACGGGAAGCTGCACGTTACAGTTCGAAAATCCACGAGTTCACGCTCTGAAATCTTCTCTCGCCGATCCCATGGCCCAAACTCTGGTGTTTCCTTGACTCCTCGTCCCTCAAACTTGACCAATGTTGAGATTTTTTCTCTCCAATCTTCGAGAAACCCAACGCCGAGGGGCTCGAGCTTCAATCACACGGATTTTTATTCCATGGTTAATGGAAAGAACGGGAGCGGTGTGAGCCCGAGGCAATCCAATTTCGGAAACTTGGGTTACGATGAGGAAAGTGGGGTTGGCGCGTTCGGTGGTAACCCATCCAGGGCAAATGGAGGATATTCGCAAGGAAATGGGTATCCTGCGCCACCAAATGCCGGAATATTCTCGCCGGTGGCCGGTGCGACGGGAACAAGGAAGGCTAACGGAGTTGATGGGGGAAAGGATCTTCACATGTTCGTCTGGAGTTCAAGTGCTTCGCCAGTTTCCGAAGGTGGAATTCATGTTTTCAGAGGGGGAGACTACGGCAACGAGCATAGAGAGATAGCTCACCAGAAAGGTTTGAAATTCCGAACTCTGACTCTATTTGTCAGCTAGTGTGGTTTTTGTCGTTGAATATTGACGTCTGAATCATACGAAAGTATATCGATGTGATCTGCTTTGTATCATTCTTGGCCTTTACTGGTTCTCAAGGAACTCTGGTACTATCCTTGTCTGTTCCCAGTGTTGCTATTTCTGACCAAAGTTTCTTTACACGATGTTGATAATGAAGTGGGGTTTGCTATTTGTTTTTATTTTTATTATTTATCTTTTGGTATTGTCTTTCCCGTTCACATCTATGTTAGGGAACTCTGTCATCCCCACTTATTCAATAACGCCACTTTATCATTCATGTCGAGTCATTTTCCGGTGTTGTAACCGGGCGACCATTATTTCCATATATTGTCGGTCAGATTACGACGAATTTGGCCGGGATGAGTTTAGCTTCGGAAACAGAACCGTCACAAATGGGTATGACAAGGAGGGTCCTGTGCTGTCTAAGCTTGGTTCGAGCTCCACGACAGAGCTCCATCCAAAGACTGGAGCTCAAGGAGAATCTAAACCTTCAGCCATGCCTCCTGCTAGTGTAATGACCAGACTCATCTTAATAATGGTGTGGCGAAAACTTATTAGGAACCCCAACACTTACTCCAGCCTTTTCGGTCTTGCCTGGTCTCTAAGTTCATTCAAGTATGTCTTTTACTATCCTTTCATGAAAGTGTACTTGGCTTTTGTAGTCTCAGCCGCTAGATTATGAATTTTTTTTATATTACAGGTGGAATGTTGCTATGCCTGCTATTGTTGCCGGTTCAATCTCAATTTTATCTAATGCTGGCCTTGGGATGGCCATGTTTAGCCTGGGTATGTTGATGAGATTTTCATTTGTTTTTGTTAACCTTTACAGCATTTATAAATATTTCATTTATGGAGTTAGGTTATTATATAACTAGTTGTGTGTTGGACTCTGTTTACAGGGTTGTTTATGGCATTGCAGCCAAAGATTATTGCATGTGGGAATTCAGTGGCTGCATTTGCTATGGCTGTTCGTTTCCTCGCAGGTCCTGCAGTAATGGCCGCTGCTTCATTCGTATTTGGACTAAAAGGAGGTCTTTTGCACGTTGCGATTGTACAGGTAAAAGAAAACAGATTCAAAGATTATGCTCTAGTTGCAATAAATCAATCGTGTGTCTGTCATTGAATTGAAATGCTTACCTCATGTTTTCACTTTCAGGCTGCTCTTCCTCAGGGGATTGTTCCATTTGTGTTTGCTAAAGAATACAATGTTCATCCTGACATACTAAGCACTGGGTTCGAACTTGAAACCCCCTTCTTATATTATTCGTTAGTATCTGCTATGCCTCGTAGAGCATATACTCAAAAGGTTTTTTATTGTGCTTCAGGGTTATATTCGGGATGCTAATTGCTCTTCCAATTACGTTAGTTTACTACATTTTGCTGGGACTTTGAAGGACGTTGAGGAACAAGAACTGTTACCGGAAAGACTAATTGCAGGGGATTTTTTTTTTTCGAGGGCATCTAACAAGGTAGAATTTTGGAAGCTGGAAAGTGAAGTTGGTTCCACTTCCCAGAGTGAGGAGAACGATGAGAGACGGGGGAAACAATCATGTGAGGAGATGCTAAGCCCAATTAGGGTAGTTTAGGGCGTTTGGCTAGAAATCTGATGTTTTTGCCGTTTTGGTTGAAATATTGTGAACCCCACTATTTTTAATGAAAAAGGAAGGGAAGCTTTTGTTTGTAGTTGTCGACAAGACTCTGATTAAACTCTGCATCGGTGAGGGTGGCAGGGTGGAAAAGACTAATTGAGGGCAACTGGGGAATCTGAATGCAAATGCAACAAAGTAACAAAAGATCAGCAGAAAGTGGATTTATACAGAAAATGTGGGCAAGCAGACAGAAACTTTTATGTGGCTTGTCTGCTAAGTGTCACTGCTACGAGTACTATGTCATCTGAGGGCCACTAGCTGTCACTCTCCATCTCGTACTTCAATTACTCTGCATTATAGTAGAAATTTAATATGGTTGGGAACTTGAAAGCAAGAGATGAATGGGCTAAAGCCTAAAAGCTAAAGAGCCTAATGAATAAGTAAAAACAGAGAGGAGCAGTAGAGCCTAATAATACGCGTGGGAATGAATGAGGGAGGAGTAGAGCCTTATCATCCTCATGGCTTAGTGGCACTTACAAGGATTTAATTTGCAGGCTTTAAAAAAAAAACGAAATAACTGTTTCACTGTTTTTTCAGCATTTGCCTTAGATTGAGAGAAAACGAGGGAGGAAAAAAAATTAGAAGAGAAAATGCGGAAGGAGATGTGTCTCTTTTTGGATAAAGGAAGAAAGGGAAAAGGAAAGAAAAGTTAAGGAGCAAATGAGACGAGAGATTTGTTTTATTTTTTCTTCAACTTTTCTCTCCACATGTATAGAGAAAAGAAGGAGAGAATTCATTTTCTAATCCCACTTTGTACTCTATTTTAATTATTTTATTTTTCTATTATATTTTTAGTATTTATTAATAATATTAGATAATAATATAATTTATTTATTTATTTTTATTATATTTAATTTTAATAAATTATCCACTTTTTTATTTTTTTCCCTTAATAAATTATATTTTTTGTAACAAAATATTTGGTTTTAAAATATCAGAACATGAATATATATTTTTATAAAATAATTTAATTTTAAATTGTTTAATGATGATAATATTGACTTATTTTTTTATTATGATATTTAATTTAATTTTATATAAGGGTATTTCAATCATTCAATTATTTACTTTTTTTTTTTCTTCATTCATCCAAATAGCAAGGGCAATAACATCTTTTTAATTTTCCTATCTCTTTATCTTCTATTCTCCTATTTTCTTTTTCCCTAACTTTTTTTCTCTCCAGGTGGGGTAGGGGCAGTTCGCCCAAAAATAATGAAGCAGCATTTGTGGCAAACGAGGACGGCGTTTGACAAAATGACTTTTGTTTTTATTCACTAATCAATTTGAATCTGATGCTTGCTCATTTATGAGTGGTGTTTTCATCATATATGGGAACTGTTATTTGGATGAAGACGCCGGCACGCAACTATCCGGAGCATTCATGAGTAAAAATAAGAACAAAAGCGGAGATCAAAATACGACAGTATTTTAAACGTATCTATCAGGAAATTTTATGGAAGGGGATAAGGTTTTCTTTGGGAAAAAAAAAGACAGAGAGATGGAATCTCAGAAAGAAAAAATTGCCAATTGAACAAACTTTGCACAAAAGAATCTCATTTCCATGGAATTTTTTTTATTTTCTTCTGAGGACATAATTCGACAAGACGACAACATTTACCATGAAAAAACCTACCATTCCCACCCACCTAAGCTTTGACTTATTTTAAATCCTTGAAGTCAAACTGCTGACCAACGATGCTTCGGTTGGGGGAAAAAAGATGTATATATCTGCCCAATATATATGATACACGCTGTGCACTTATAGATGCTGCTTGTGTACACTCCTATAAGCATTCTATTGGTGTATTTTAATAAGTTAATTTGTTTATATTGTATATAATTATATAACTAGTTAAATATATGTTTCCTATATAAATATTATTTTTTTAATATTATTTACTAGGTTTTATTGTACGTCATCTAATTTTAAAGTTTACGACTCTCACTCTGAATATAGGTAAGTATTTGTGTTACATAGGGTATAACTTCTTATTCACTTGTTAATTTTTAATAGTAGATAATAATAACAATATTAATATAATGACTACTATAGAATATTTTGATTTAAATTAATTACCGCTTTAATTTAAATATCGTCTGCCGTTTTGCAAAGTCAACCTTCTACTCCTTTTAATCTCCAAGGCAAGTCACTTAATGGAAGGTTCTCATGATTCACTGTTTCCCATAATGAAGGCCATGAATGTGATATTCGTAGTTGGGAAAGAATGCAATGAGGAGTATTAAATGTAATAGAAAATTATTTTCATGATTAAACTACAAATGAAAATAGCACTTCTCATAATAGATACATTGAATAGAAATACAAATTACTGTTCCCTATTAAGTAATCAAGAGAACCAAATCAAATGCATTTATGAGACAAAATCACAAATCATAATGACTCTAGTCATATAAATATTCAATAATATCGTATCAGTAATTCACAAGAAAAAGCAAAAAAAAAAAAAACTCGAAGAACTAATCATCATCACTTAAGCCATGAAGATCCCATATGGCTTTCTCCTTTTGGCACTAAGTACACATCCCCTTCATCTCTTGTCCCTTCGTATTTCTTGCAAAACCTATATATATATATATATATATATATGTACATTTCATTGATATATATGTATATATAACGTGGTTAATATATTGGGGCAGTTGTGGCAACAATGGTTGCGGTTGGGGAGGCGGCGGTGTGCTCTGGCGTGGTGGCGAATGTCTGTAACGCAGCACCGGGAGGGGAATGCTATAAGGCATGTACTGAGGCGTTCTGACTGGAAACCAGTGTGTCAGGAAAACGCATGTGCTTTTACCAGTGTCCAGGTCCTCTGGCCAAGAAATGTAACTTAGGTTTGGGTAGGTGCACTGCTGATTGCAGCAGCCAATGCTGTAATTCCAAGTGTGCCTCTGCCAGAGCTCGGAGCTCTTCATTCACGGCATCTCTGCACTTCGGGTGCTTAAGGGCTTCTTCTATATTGTTTGGAAGTTCAATGCTGTCAAGGTTAGCTGTAAACACCCTGTATCTAGGAGACAACTTTTCATAGGATACAAAGTGAGAGATGGGATGCTGGGTACATGATCTAATTCCCTTTCTATATGCAATGGGGAGATCAGTAGATTTGCAGCAACCAATGCTGTAATTCCAAGTGTGCCTCTGCCCATCCCGGTGGTATTGGCTTCTGCGATGATAGTTTGGGCATACAAAGTGTCTTGTGTCAATGCCAATACCCTTGTTAACACCCCACTTCAACATTATTCTACTATTCAAATCTCTACTTTGATTCTCATATTCCTCCCTGAATAATATGTAGCTTTTGACTTTATATTGCTGCTTGGTTAGGTATGATAGTGTGATTAGGGAAGTGATAAAGCGATAATTTGGAAACTTTGATGGAATGGATGGTGATGAAGTTGGGAATTGGACCTCATAATTATGCCTAAAAAGAAAGCCTTGCTTTCTGGTTTTAAGGAAACTAAAGGCCGATTATTCTTTGGGATAATTCCGTCTCCCAAGTAACAGTTCTCTCACTTATTCTCGCTCTACAAAAGCTTAACTTCAGACGCATAGCATCATGTTCCCAGTTTCTGACTTTTTCTATAATAATAATTATTATGTCGCCTAAACCCGCATTAGTCTCCACATTTTTCAGAATCTTTACATTGTTTAATATATTCATGAGATAGTGCTCATATCATGAAAATAGTACGATCTAGTAACATAGATTACACACCCTTGTTACATTGTAATGGTTATGGAAACCAAGGCTTAGAAGCAGAAATCCCAAACTTACTGAAGTTATTTTCTTTTGTCCTCTAAGATTATCGGCTCATCCATTATTCCATTTCAATTTCAAACTTATCGGATTTTCTTAACCATTATTTTATTCATTTTTTCCTTTTCTTTTTTTTGTTGGGGGGTGGGGGGTGTTGTTGAGGAGGCTGCCTCCCTGTGTACTACAGTAGTAATACCTACCAAGTCGCCAGGACCCCTTTAATGATGTTGCATCATTTGAGTAATTCTAAAAGCCCGAATTTTGTGTGTAAAGCAAAAGCTGGATTCGTGAAAACAACAATAATGACACATATTAGAGAGAACGGCGAACACAGTCAATGATAGCTGAAAGTGATAGACTAAAAAAGTGGTTTTCTTTACGTGTGCGACCAATCTCAATCAAAGCAGACAAGCAAGTCTCATTTCTCGTCTTTTTTATTCATGTTTCATAGAATGTGCTGCACATGCGTGTGCCACTTAACTAGTCAGTACTCACGCGCTGCTTCCTCCTTTTGCCTTTTCAAAATTGGACAATTCTTGTTTAAGAGATCGCTACTTTGTTGAGTTTAAGTGTGCCCCATCCATTGGATGAAGTCTGAAGCACACCAGCCATCTCCTCTTTTGGTTATTAGAAAAGTGTTTTATAGGAGCTGTAAAGTCAAAGGCAAAAACTGGACGACCACGAACAAGCATTGATAGGGAATAAAAGCTGTATGTTGTTGAAAATATTGCTAGTTGATTGATTTCAGTGGAAAGAAGATGGATGCTTGGTGTGTTTAGATTATTAAAGAAAGAAAGTAAACGTTAGCGAAGAAGGCGGGTTATGCTAATGTGATCATCAAGGCATTAATAATTGGTTATATGATGAAGTGGGGATTGATCAGTATTTGAGAGTGATCATAATATTGACAAAAAGCGGATAATGGATTATGATTTTGAGAACAACAATGATCTATATTAGCCACAACGATTAAGAAAGGAAAAAGAACAACGACTTTTAGGTTCTCGAGGTTAAAGAGGAAAATTTAGTTTGTTTCTCCATGTAGATGACGAAAGACTGAGAGGAGAGACAGCGGATAAAGTCAGAAATGAGAAGTAAACAAACAGATTCCAATCTCAGGGATTTTTGATACATCCAAAATATTAAATACCTACCAGTTAATTCGGCTTGTATGTGAATGTGAAGAGCTAGAGGCCATTAATAGTGACACCCTACTACGAACAATTAGATGCAGCGTTGGCCTGCGATTGGCCGATGCTGATCGTAACTTCAACAAATGAAGAATGTCGGTTGTAGCTATAAAAGACTTCTAAGGTAGCTGCTTAAATTCTTTTCCAAGATTAACAGAACTGTAATTCATGTATCCGCTCACTTGGATTAGCTAAGCCAGCCTTCGATTTTTACATTCCCACAAAGCTAGTCAGCCCACCAAAACAATGCCAAATTTAATGAGAAGGATATAACTGAAGTTGGAATTCTAAAACAGGAATTGCCAAAGCAGAACCAATGTAAATATGTCATGCAAAGTCGACAAATAGTAATTATATGACCAAAATCAACCAACTAGCGAGCACGGTGTTGTCAGCTCAAACATAAAATGCTGGCAAGGCAAATACCACCAGCTTCTGGGTATGACACAAAATTCCTCACGGAAGGAAGGAGGCAAAAGTGATCGGAAGATGTGGTTATTAAAGTGAGGCGAATATCTCAATTCTACTTGTTGCCTGAAGGGTATATGGTGATCACTGATCAGGGGCTTGCATCAAGGCCAAGTGACTAATGAAATAGCGCATGGACAGTATTAATCTGTCAGTATTGTATCAGCACTTATCATCAAGCCCTTCAAGTCCATGCTACTTATTGCTACAAGACCAAGAGAATGAGACGGCGGAGAATCTTTTAGATGATGATGCTATGGAAGAGAGGAGGTTGGCAATCATTCTGCAGCGACCATCTTAGAATGCCTGAAGCTCTCACAGCCTGGGCAGTTATGCAAACTCTCATGAATATAGATGTCACAATCAAGGCAGAAGTGCTGTTTGCATTTTGGGCAAATAACGGAAAGACCGGGCTTGTTTCCTGTACCACAACCAGTAGGGCAGAGAAGGTGCTAAGAAATTGAGCAACAATGTTATTTTCATTTGTCACATTGAGATACTTTACATACAAAAAGAACAACTTTTGGAAGAAAACAGGAACGGCCTAGAACTTTAGAATCTTGTTAGTTGAAATTTCTGTAGATTCTCAGCAGTTGGGCTATGATTTTATATGCCATACACACAACGAATAAATAAAGGGTTTAACTTCTTCTTTCAGATAATCAAATACGACCAAGATCTTTAAAATTCAAGTTCTTTTAGACTCTGAAATTTTCATTAACCGTAATTTTCAGATAATCATACACGTTGAAGAAACTCAAGTTCAATTGCCTCGCTGTAAACCTTACCCGGATTAAGAAGACTTTGTTGACAGCCAAAACAAGAGTTGGGAAGCTTCTGATGTGGGTTGTTTTGAGATGATGGAGACACCTCATCAAAAGGCACTATTGGGAAGAGATGATGATATGACCTTGCCAAATGGGGTGAAGAGATAAGAGTCAATCCACAGATACGACATTCAGTGGGGAGCTCACAAACACGTACTTTGCATCTTGGACAAGTGTATCCACCGCCTTCCTTAGCCTCTTCATGACATGTACAAATTGCAATGGAACCCTCAGCTGCTCTTTGAGGAAAACCCATCTTGATTAAACTAGCAGTAGCATACTCTGCTATTGCTGGAGGTGGCGGTGCATGCTCCAAAATTAACTCTTTCAAGTGGGCCTACAAAAGATGTAACTGTGTGAATGGAAAAAAATTATATAGAAGTTTACAAGATTGACATATGGAAGATGTGAATCAGATGCAATGCTAGAAAGAGAATCTTTGATATTCTAAATCCTTGTATAGAGTCTTTAGACCAGGGCTTTTCCTGGACATAAAAAATCAAACACTTTTTATAGAGGGAAATGGTGATATGCGGGGCCAATCAAACCCAACCACTTCAACTAACCTCATCCATTGCAACAGAGTATGTTCCTCCAGTTTCCTGACAAAGATGTTTGCATATAAACATTTCAGCAGCAAGACCAATGACTGAGCATCTTATTTTACCCGTTTTGCATTTCTGGATGGTTTCCATTATATCACCAGGATCACAAGTATTAAGGGCTGAATATAAGATCAGAACCTCTCGATGACCATATGATGGAATTTGATCTAGATAGCCATAAACAAGGTCTAGTGCATTTTGTAGGGAAGGGTCACCTGAGCATTCCATTTTACACATCAAAGCTTTAATATGGGACTCAGGACTGCCACCAAGTTCTGTTAGGCAATGGGCAACTCCATCCTTAACAGTCACAAGACCAACATGACTCAGTGGGTTTTGATCAAAAAATTCCCTGATAAATGCCTCAACTTGTTTTCCTATCACAGCCATCCTACATGGGCGAAAGTCTGTCTCTGCAGCTGCCTTCACATGACAAGAAAAACCAAGTTCTGTATTAGAGAATGGCGGGATATTAGGATTAACAGCACATGTATGTAACTGCAACGCTATATTTTTTATCTTCTTTTTTTTTTGGCAAATCAAAGTATAATATTTGATTATGTACATCTCTTCGAAAATCCTCTCCTGATATTCTTATTACACCAACTGTAAGTTACATATAAAGTATTTGGGGTGATAGACAATTCCTAATGTCCTCTCAGGCATGAGTATTGCAAAGCATGAAAAATCTAATATAAACATAATGTGCTTATAAACAATTTAGTAAACATTTAATTTTGTAACTCTAAAGTGCACATCTGATGAAGAATACCATAGAGTTATACACAGAGGGGAGATATGTTAACAAAGACAAAGACAAAAAAGTACAAAACAAACAAGCATCTATGGCACATGGAAATAATCAATACACATATTGAAACCGATTGCAGCCATTGAAATTAAGTAAACTTAATTTTTAGAAATTTATTCACCTATATGTTCTATTTAAGCATCATGTCCTCACTATGTCCTGTAATTAAAACTCAAATTTATAGTTAGGGACAACAAAAGCATTGTTCCATATGTACAAAAGGCCAAGCTGCAAACGTCAACATAAAATATAATATTCACACAGGAACTATCGAGTGATAAATAGGATACCTTAGACAGGTCAATGACAATATACAGGTAGCGAATAAGGCCCTTCTGAATCTGAGCAGCACCTGCTGTTGAAGCCAGAGCTCGGAGGCGCCTGCGATACTGGGCATGGTAAATGGCCTTATTATCTATCGGACGAAGCATTCCAGATTCGTCCTCTTGCAGAGATTCCCATGACCTATCCTCTGCATAAGTTTTCTCCCACGCATCGAGACCTACACCATTTGCTTCATCATCATCATCTTCTTCTTCCACCTCTCCGTTAAGTGGTCTTTCAGCATTATTATTCATATTTTCTGAACCCAATATGGCAATGGTTAATCAATTCAAGTAAGCGGCAGCAATCATAAGAACTATGTATCATATTTCATTACACAGATAATCTGACAAGAATACATGTGCTTAAGTTATGAAAAATGAACCAATTTTTTTAAAAATGGGATAATAATATGAGCTTAGGCAACAACGGCGTAACGCTTTTGCAGCGGAGACGCAAACCAAAAACAAATAAGTGAGGTCTTGATGGTGAAATAAACAGAATATATTCCAAACAAGCACCAAAGTAGATACATTTTTAAAAAGGTAAGCCATGTGAAGATAGGCTGATCAGGAAATAGAGTGAAGTGAACCATCAACCTTAATAACCAGAAGTCCTTAGAAAATTTTCAGCCATATCACTCATTCATCGGACATGGGAGTGCAGATTGCTGATCATGTAGTCGTTTGATGTATTGACTAGCATTTTTAGCCATATCACTCATTCAGATTCAGCAAAGAACATAACTACAAATAAAAATATGCTCACATAAAAGTTCGATCCCAGACAGCGAAAAACAGTCGGAAAGGGAGTCCAAAAAGTTTAAAGCAGAGGGAGTTCCAGAAAATGAAACAAATAAGCAACAAATTTGCGCAACGGATCAGGTTATAACAGCAAACAAAGAAGAGATTGAGAATGACAATGCAAAGGGGAAATTGGGTCTTACCGCAGGTGATGTACAGCAACAATGAAATACAATTGAGAGCAACAGCGAAAAGATGAACCGATCGTAGTTTTGCCGCTGTCAGGGAAAGTAGAGTATGCCACCGCCAGGAAGCTGTCACGGTTTTGTCACCGCCGCGCCGGAAGGCTCTCTTTGGCTTTCGGTTTCGGTTACTCTCGACTGAGGCTCCGGTCACCCCACCTCAGCGCAAGCCACGACGTCGTTGTATTACAAGAGCATGACAAAGTGGCCAAAGCCTTTTTTGGCGGCAGCTTAACATAATGATAACGGGTTCCCAACAACGAATGCTAACAGGGCTTTTGGGCCGGTCCAATCCCTTAAATTTATGTTGGGAAGGCCTTCTTCCAGAGGCCCGAGCCCTGTCTTCCCTGAAAAACGGTTGGGAATTGGACATCTGAATCAATCTATCTTTATAATTCATATTCCTTTTTTTTTAAAAAAAAATCAGTTTTCCGTGAGTATAAATTCATTCAAATGAGTGTAGATTATTGAAGCAAATGTTCAACGTGGTTAAATAATGATTGTTTTCTGCCGCTATAAAAATGGCAAACGGAAAAAAGCACACATTTCCTTAGTTTGTCTTATGATAATTGATAAGGGACAGTAAATCATGGTTTTAAAAAAGTTTTTGGCCTAAATTTTGGTTTGGAAAAATTTTAAAACAAATAGTCATATTTGTCCATAAGTGCTTCTGGACAAAACCATAGTTTCAGATAAGCTGGTAGGAGTAGCTTTTGGAACAGTAAAATAGCTTATGGACTACCCAATTACTATTTTACCCTTATTTTTTCCCCTCTATCCTCTCTCCCCCTTTCTCTCTTCCAGCTCGCATCTTCTGCTCTTCACTGTCGTCGTCTTTGAGCCTTCATTGTCGCTGCTGAAACTCCTCGTCATCATCTCTGCGCTGTCGCTGCTGGAACTCGCTATCAAGTTGGGTGGTTGGGTCGATCTCCTCTTTCATCTTCAGCTCCTTCCTCCGTTCGTCCACCTCCATGCTGTGATGAAGAAAAAGAAAGGAGAAGTTGAACGTGTGTGCTGAAGAGAGGAAAGAAGGAGATAATAAATAGTGAGCATAATTAATATTTTTTTATTTTATATAATTTTTAGTAATTTACTAATTATAAAATCTTTTTTAGTAATAACTATTTAAACACTTATTTATTCAGAATTATTTTTTTTCATAAATTTTTCTCTAAAAGCTATTTTCTAAAAGTTGCTCAAAAGCTCTTTTTTTTCATAAACCCTTCTTTAAAACCCTATCTAAACACATACAAGTTTTGTTATTGGTAATCTATAAATAGTGTGACTTTGTACAAATTTAAGTATAAACTAGCATAATAATGCAAGAAGCAGATGGCAAGAGAATAAACCAACAAAGTGAAACTTGAAGCGAGTAAAATAGAGTTTGGTAAGGGAAGGGATATGCGCATAGATTCTGTAATCCTGATGGCATCTATGAAAAAGAACAGTAATGCTCAGAGATTCCCCCTCAGTCCATTTGCTTTGGCATTCTCAATGAGATACAACATTATATTCGTAACTAACAGAATTAGTCCGAGTGATAAGCGATTTGGTATCGTTTAAACGAGATCTTAAATTCGAGCATTGACGTATGTAGAAAATATCTGTTGGGAGACTCGTTCACCATAGTCAGGTATGCGACATGAGTCAAATTCGAATATAATAGGGATAAATCTCTAGTAAACTCTAAAAAAATATCGTACTCGTATGAAGAGGCCCTCCTAGCAAAATGCCAAGGCTGGTCACTGTGGCAAAATCCTGAATATATGCTAAGGAAAATTCCCTCCCACCCCTCCCACCCCAGCCGGCGGCCCCCGCTCCCGTCATAATACACTGGAAGTACTAACATACCATCTTCTTCCACACAATTCTCATTCTTGTGGCTCTCGCTGTCAGATTAAGGGTGTGTTTGGATTAGTTTTTGGAAAATAGATTATGGGAAGAATAGATTTTGAGAATAATAGATTTTAGAAAGAATAGATTTTGGGAATAGAGATATTTGGATGATTAGTAGCAGAATCACTTTTTATATTGGTAAATTACCAAAAAGTATATGACTTGATTAAAAGTAAGAGAGAGGAAAGATGATAGAGAGTGTAGAGAGGAGAGAGAAAAAGAGAGATAAGAGAAGAGAGAGGAAAGAGAAAAAGAGAGATAAGAGAAGAGAGAGAGAGAGGGCGTAAGAAAAAGTAGGGGTAGAATAGTAATTGGACAATCCATAAATTAGGTTTCAAAGCAAAAGCTATTTTTAGTAGCTTATTCAAAATATAGGTTTCAAACCGAGGTTTTGCCTAAAATCAATTCTCAACAAAAATGACTGTTTGTGTAAAAAAATTTCAAACCGCGATTTTGGCCTAAAATTGATTCTCAAACGTGTTCTAAACCTGTAAAGAAAGGGGTATATTTACACATGATTAACATATGATATATGTAAATATTTTAATTAAATTAAATTAAAAAAATTAGTTAATATAATATATCTTTTTTAAAATATTATAATTATTTTCTTTAATGTATCATATAAAGATCTATATAAATAATTTAATTAAATTAAATAAATTATTTAAATTAGTTAATGTAGCATATATTTTATAGAATATTATAATTATTTTATTTACTTTTATTGATCATTTTATTATTTGATTATTGTATATAAACTATTAATATGAGTAGTTTATAAAAAAGTTAATAAATATAAGAAATATATATTATATTTAAAATTAATATTAATTTTTTAATAAGATAATATATCATGTACAGGAGTGGTATAATAATATTGGAAGAGATTGGTCATCTGTTAAAGAATCAGAATTTTTCCTTTCGTGAATGCTATAACGTTAAAAATAATCCACCTCATGCAATCCATAATAATAAAGAAGAGGTATATTAGATTAAGAATATTTCAAGTGTCCGGAGAAAAGCGATCGCCAAATCTAATTTATATTCGGATGGTTCAGATTTCAGAGAATATATGCGGCTTTGAGGCTTCCCACACACGTACATTCGGAAGCCATAAATACCACGTTATATTAGCATTTTGGATTATATCTCCTGTATTTATAGCACGTGGGTTTCCGTGTCTGGGTTGGCCTGCAAAATATATATATTCTAAATTAAGAACCACGAACAGAATTTATAAATCAAAGAAACTTTTCCATCCATCCGCACCACACCGTCTGACCTTGCTGTAATCATCACTCTTTAATTGGCAAGTGATTACCAACCGATCCATAATGCAGATGATTTAAGGACTGTATTATATTTTAATACTCGTTCGTTTCTATGCCCTTTATAGGTTATTCTTAATCAATTCATACAGATGACAAAACGATTAATTAAAGTGTAATCACATTCTTAAAGTCACCTACCTCATCATTTAAAAACATATTTTTGATTAAATATAACAAGTCTGATTGGAGTTTAATCATCTCTTCCTCATAATTATTTAACAAAATTCACGCCAACAATATCACCAGAAAATGTTAATTATTTTATAAATTTTACAAAATAATTATAAATAAAAGATAGAAAAATATTATTATAAATTAAATAATAAAAAAAAATTACTATGAAGTCTTAAAAAAATAATTTAATTATAAAAGAGGTTTTGAGCAATATAAATATATTATAAATTTTTAATTTAAAACTTATTATTTTAGGTCCTTCATTATTATTAATGGTTTTAGATAATTAAATCACTTACTTATAATCTAATTGTAATTCGGTTGAGAAATAAATTAGAAGGAAAAACTCAATAACCTTAGCAATAAAGAATGAGATAATCTTTTGAAAAATAATGGCGCATTCATAATTGCTCATGCGCGAAGCATTCTTGGTTACTTAACCATTTTAATTACGATTATATACTGTGAGTGGATGGGAAGTTTGTGTCTCTCAAATGAAGTAGCTATATGGAGACACTAGTTAGCATCAATAATACATATGAGCGCTATTCACGTGCTGGGTTGCAAAATGCTGGCCTCTCCTAATCATCCCTTTTGCTGCCCCCCTCGTCGTCATCTTGTCTCCGCCTGTATAATACTCTTATATTTACTCACCTGTCAACTGAAAACGTCTGTGTCTGTTTGGATGGAGATGCGTGAAATTAAGTAGTTGATCCTGGGGTGTTTTTACTGGATTGATAAAACACTGCTTCAAGTTTGAATTACATGCATTTAAAATAAACTGTACATGATTTTTCATCCTAGTGGGCTCTACAAATTAGAGCAGCGCATGCCTGAATACTGTTAGTTGGTCTGTAGGAAAGCTCTTGCTGGGTGCTTGATATAGCAGTAGAGAAGTATAATAATATGCAGCTCTGTAGTTGTACTGTAGTGTTTGTGTCGAAATCTGAAGAAAAAGACCCCTCGAGAAGACAGAAGAAAAAGACTGTGTTAGAGAGTCCAACAAAAGGAGGTCAAAGCTTATTATATTATACGGAGACAGACAGGGGAACTGGAAGAAGCAGCTTCCTACAACATCGCTCTCTTCTCATAGGAAATCGACATCCTGGACGGATTCAACCCCAAACCCACTGCTACTCCCCATTATTTTGTTCGACAAGAAGAAACTACACCGTCTCTTAACAGTAAAGTAAATGTATGATACTGTTAACCTGCAAATATTTAATAATCATCATAATAGTAAAGCTTAGCTTACTAAAAGCAGGAAAGAGCAACCTTGGTTTTCTTTTTCTTGCAGCCACTGCTAAGCATCTTTGCTTCACTTTTCTCTTCTTTTCCCCTCCCACTACTCCTCCTTCATTCATCTCGAGTGATTTCACCGATTTCTCTTGCATTGGATTCTGCCATCATCATTTCGCTTTCTGTTCTGGCTACGGGCATTGCTGCTTAATTGCCGTTCAGTTTTCTTTACTGACATTGTTTGTTTGCGCACTTGCTTTCCTTAATAATTTACACGGATAATTCCCCTTCTTGGATTCTTTATTCTTTCCGCGACTTCCTCTGTTCATCTTTCTTGTGATTCCGTCTTTAATCTTTGCTATTTATTTATTTTCTGGAAAAGACACCTAGTTACCCGATCTACCTGTGAGTGAGGCATACTCATACTCCTTCCCCCTTTTCAGTTTCTTAATTGAGCTTCAAAAACCTCTCAACTTAGTTTCTCACTCTGTCGGTCTCTCCGTTCTATTGGATTTACAATTACAGTTAACTAGCTTATCTCAGTTCTGGAACTCGCTTGCCATTTGACAATTCGGACGTGCTCTGTAATTGGGTTTCTGATTTGATGGGACTGTGTCATGGAAAACCTAACGAAATCCCTCAAACGCAAGCGGGAGAAAATCCAATATTCTGCGACAACAAAGAGGAGCTTCCAAATTCTCAAGGAAGGAAATCCTCAAACTTTCCCTTTTACATCCCAAGTCCCTTACCGAGACTCTTCAAGAACTCCCCTGCCATCTCGAGCTTGAGCTCAACTCCTTTACGCATCTTCAAGCGCCCATTTCCTCCTCCTTCGCCCGCCAAGCACATTCGGTCATTGCTTGCTCGAAGGCATGGTTCTGTGAAGCCAAACGAAGCATCCATCCCCGAAGGAAGCGAGTGCCACGTTGGACTCGACAAGAGTTTCGGGTTTTCGAAGCAGTTCCCAGCTCATTACGAGCTTGAAGAAGAAGTGGGACGCGGCCATTTTGGATATGCTTGCTCCGCCAAGGGAAAGAAAGGCGGCTTGAAGGGGCAGGATGTGGCGGTCAAAGTCATCCCAAAATCCAAGGTGGCCATTCTCATGCTTGCTTGTTTCAATTTCTGCCTTTTTTTCTTGAAAACTGTATATATGATGGTGGATTCTGAATCCATGATATTTCAAATTACTATCAGGCTCAAGATCGAGCATCATGATTATGAATTTATGTTCTGTGTTTGTTGTTTTGGCTATTGATTTTGAAAACCTGTAGACGTAGAGAAGTATGTGTTTCTTATGAAAATGGGTGATGATTAGCAGATGACAACAGCTATTGCTATAGAGGATGTAAGGAGAGAAGTGAAGATGTTGCGGGCTCTAACGGGACATAAGAACCTGGTGCAATTCTACGAGGCCTATGAAGATGATGACAATGTTTATATAGTTATGGAGTGAGTTCAGATTACTTATTACTCTGTTTTTCCCTTCTCGTTAAGTATACGGCTTATGATCTTTGATGCTGCTGCACAATCGGTAATATAATGTCAATCTTAACAAGCTTTCTGGAGAACAAAACGAAACTTTTATGCTTTATTAACTGTATGAACAGACATGACTTTCCGAAGCAGTAAAAGAATTTTTGCTGCTTGTTTTAATATAAAGTATTAATCAAACGAAGTGTTGGAAGTTATTAAATGAAGTCACCAAATTAAAAGCTTACTTTGTAGGGTGTCTTTATGCAATTCAGGTTATGCAAAGGAGGTGAACTCCTAGACAGAATACTTTCCAGGTAACAATGTTTTCCAATTTTGGCTTCATTATGGTACCACTGCCATTATTAAATATCAATGACTTGCTGGTCAGCTCAAATTAAATTGGGATCTGTAGGGGTGGAAAGTACTCAGAAGAGGACGCCAAGGTTGTTATGATTCAGATACTAAGCGTGGTAGCTTACTGTCATCTTCAGGGTGTGGTTCATCGAGATCTCAAGCCAGAGGTGATCCACTCATAAAGCTTACTGATGTTAATTTTTGTGGTAGTTGAGAATAAAGTATGCATTCTAACATTCTGCAAATTTAATGGATTACCTACAATGAAATCTCCTTGTTAAACGCCCTACACAATTTCACGCTCTGGCAAGGCTGGGAAAATTCTCCAGTGCTGTTACATTACAGGGATAGGAAGAAATACTCCTAGTTTCTAGATGATATTTGAGAGATTATTCTTGCTGCACAATCCTCTGGCTTTTCCTTTCGCTCCAAGTTTCTCAGTTTGATTTTGCTTGCTCTCCTCTTAAATTGTTTAATATTTTTCAAACTCAAAACCTGAGACACTTAAAAAAGAAAGCTAGCCTTTTGCTGCAATTTATTTACTGGGCATTACTTTAAGGAAAGAGCACGTCATTTGAAGGAATACAGCCATGTCAGAAAGGAAATGAATTACCGAGTGAAGGAATGCTTGGCATAAATTGGACTATCTTTTCTATATCATATTCCTCCATAATTTTACAGATTAATGATCATTCTTAATGATATCATTTTGTACTAAAGTTAATGGTGAATCAATTGATGGATGCAGTTGAATATTTCTGTACCTAGTTATATACCCTCTTCCATTTGGCATGTTTACCATTCTCCTGATATTGAAGTTTGGTTTTATGCTGCAGAATTTTCTTTTTACATCTAAGGATGAAAACTCCACACTAAAGGCTATTGATTTTGGTCTCTCTGACTATGTAAAGCCAGGTCAAGTCAATCCTATTGCTTGCTTTCGTTTTTTTCTTCAAAAATTTTAACAGAAAGCAACATGGTAAGAGTCGTCTGACAATTATAAGTTCTTACAGATGAAAGGTTGAATGATATTGTGGGAAGTGCATACTATGTGGCTCCTGAAGTTTTGCATAGATCTTATGGGACTGAAGCAGACATGTGGAGCATCGGCGTAATTGCTTACATTCTATTATGTGGAAGCCGTCCTTTCTGGGCCCGGACAGAATCTGGCATTTTTCGAACTGTCCTGAAGGCAGATCCAAGTTTTGATGAAGCTCCTTGGCCTTCTTTATCAGTTGATGCAATAGATTTTGTGAAGAGACTATTGAATAAGGATTATCGTAAGAGATTAACTGCAGCTCAAGCTCTTTGTAAGTCCCTGAAATAATATAATTAGATCATCTGCTATTGAATCAACTGGGTTACCTGTGGGAACAAAATTCAATGCAAAGTATTTTCTGATTTAAATCTAATAGAGCTCCTAGTTATCTGAATTTTGACTAGATTATAATTAATAATGAGGGAGGAGAGAACCATGCTTGTATGTTTTCCATTTTCTGTTGGCAGTGTAAATAGTAATTACTTATTTTTAGTATTTCTACGAATTCTCATTCCTGTAGTCTGATTTTATGTTAGGTCATCCATGGTTGGCAAATCATCATGATGATATGAAGATACCTTTGGATATGATAATCCCCAAGTATGTTAAGGCTTACACATGCTCATCTTCTTTACGCAAATCAGCACTAGGGGTATGTAATGTTGTTTGATACCTGATCGATATCCCCCCTTCTCCACCCTTCGTTTCATCTCAATGTAGATTCTTGATACCGCCAGTGGATCAGCTGTCTCTTGTTAGCATTTACCGTTCTTTTCTGAGAACATATTTCTCAATGTTGATTTAAGCTTTGTTAACCTGGCAGGCTTTTGCCAAGACATTAACAGTAGCTCAGCTAGCTTATTTCAGAGAACAATTTACTCAGTTAGGGCCGAATAAAAGTGGATTTATCTCAATGCAGAACCTTAAGACGGTCAGCATATATTCATAGTTATGGCTTCTTTTTCTAAGTATTTTTCAAGCCATTCACACTTGTATGAGCAGGCTTTTCTGAGGAGCTCCACCGATGCCTCAAAGGATTCACGGGTCTTGGATTATGTGAACATGGTAAGTCTTTGAGAGCATATTACTTCTCAGATCCAACGTTTAACAAAATTTGCTTCCCTAGAAAGTGACTTGGTTACCCTATGCTTGTCGCAGATTAGTTCTATCCAATACAGGAAATTAGACTTTGAGGAATTTTGCGCTGCCGCTATAAGCGTACAGCAACTAGAGGGTATGGAGACCTGGGAGCAACATGCTAGGCGAGCCTATGAGCTATTTGAAAAGCATGGAAATAGACCAATTATGATTGAAGAACTAGCTTCGGTACTCTCTCTCGTGCCCATACCAGTTTCTATGTGCTTTCTTTTACTCTGACTATCCTCTGCATAATAGGAAATTGACTTGATCCATCAAATGAGATTCTCGATCAGGAAGAACATGCTTATCCTCTGCATAGTTTTGTACTAAGCTATTGAAATTTGATTCGTTCATCCAGGAACTTGGGCTCAGCCCATCAGTGCCTGTTCATGTGGTCCTGCAAGATTGGATAAGACACGCTGATGGCAAACTTAGTTTCTTGGGGTTTGTCAGACTTCTTCATGGGGTTTCTTCCCGCACGTTTCAGAAGGCTTGAGAGAACGCCGGGGTGCTAATATTGTTTTTTTCTCTTGCCCTTATTGACCATTTATTTCTAAATGGGATTTGAATGCATGAGCAAACTCCGTCAATGAATCAGTTCATCCTTATATAGAAGATGACTTCGGCATGCTGAAAGCGATGTGATGGAAACTAATGCAGACGAAGCTAAGTACAATATCTCCCGATAGTAAGCTCACCTTTCCCAAGTATTTCATACACGAAAAATCCCTTTCCTCACTTTGTTCTTAGCCTTTTAAAGTTGGTTGGTGGTTGTGAAGGTAGAGGATTGTACAGATGATGGTAGATCACAGATTGTACGTACGATTGGCAGAAGTACTCAAAACTGAGCTGTGTTTTGGCGATCCCTTGTTTGCCAATGGCACTATCAATAAACTGTTCCCAGTCTTGTAACGCGCTATAGATCAAAGTATTTTTTGATCTCTCAATATATACCCAGGTATTGAAGTCTGGCATTTTGTTGGTGTAAAATCCCAAGACAACATCTTCGGTTAATACGAATACCCACTGATATCGATATCACAAGTTTTTGCTTTCAAACGCTTGACTTGATTCTAGATACTTTCATACTATTTATACTCAATGGCACGAAATCAAGCTTCAGTTGCTGATGAAGCGATGGTCATCATGTTGCAGAAGATCAGAAATTTCCTGTTCCTTCGTTTCGGAGATTGTCTGCTCTTAATCTCTCAGAATGGAAGCAGGCAACTACGGGGCGTATAGGTGTTGCTCTCGGCCATCCCCACTGTCACGTCTCCTTCGCCGTCCAGCTTGGTCTGAGGCCTCGGGTTATGATGTTTCAGACGTGATTATCCAGCTTTCTGATGAAAATTTGTAACCCTCAAATTGCAGGGACCAAAGACAGAAAATTAAAGGCCCTAATAGAAAACAAGGTTTAGGGACTAAAATAAAATTAAGCAAATGATAAACACTCTCGGATCAGTTTTCTCAATTTCATATTAAATATATGGAATGTTTCAAAGTTAAATATTAAATGGCTTTATATTTTTTTAATCATAAAAAAATACTTACAAATTTCACGGGCAATTTTAGACGATCCAAACTCTTGATTTTTGGTCTAATCGTCAAAGACGGTCCAAAGTTCAAACATGCGTCTTCCGAAATTGCATAGCATATATTGCCTGTCTGTATTGATTTAAAATTAAAGTTTTGAAAGGTTTTTTTTTAAGTCTAAATTTTGATTTAATTTTTTTTAAATAAATAATTATATTTATCTAAAAAAAATTATGATTAAACTATGATTTAAAATTATAATTTTAAATAAATTTTTTGAAATAATTTATAAAATAGTAAAATAACTTATAGACTACCTAATTACTATTTTATTTTTATTTTTTATATTATCTCCTCTCTCTTCTCTTTTTTCTCACTTTTCTCTTTCGTGTCATGGCCTCTTCATGCCATCGCATGCCTTCTTTTTCTATCACAGTTACACTCTTGCCCTTGGAGAAGAAGAAGAAGTTGTCATCGGAGTTTTTGGTAGTCTATCGCGTGAACTCTTCTCTATATCTATACTTGTTGTCGGTGAAGAACAGTAGATGATGAACATTCGCGAGGGGAGGACCATGAATAGAGACAAGAAGAAGAAAAAACTTTGGTCGCCATTGTTGAACTTTGATCTCTCTCATTTAGAGAGGAGGAAGCAAAGCTTATTGGATTATAGCTAGAAAAAGATGATTGAAAGTAATGGGACACTAAATAGACACAGTGCTAGTGAGTTGTTTTTTTATTCTATATATTTTTTAATAATTTATTAATTATAATTTTTTTTAATAATAACTATCTAAATATTTATTTATTTATAATTATTTTTTTTATAATTTTTTTTTTGAAACCTTTTTTAAAAGTTATTCAAAAATTATTTTTTTTATAATTTTTTTTTAAAATCTATCTAAATAACTAGAACTTATTTAACTCATTTTTTGAAGAACATTCAATCAGTCGACATCCTTTAATTTTATATTTTTAACATATTGATCCCAAGTTCCCAAGTACTACTGTAGCCAATTTAATGCCATGCCCAGCATGGCCCTCATGTCGAGTATGGGGAACTGGTGATGGGGGTAGAAGAAGGTCTTGCAGCTGCAACCCTCTCTAAAACCCCTCCAAAAAACTCTTTCAATGGCTTCTCAAAGAACCACCAAGCCTAAACAAGTAAATCCCAGATCTTTACTTCTCCTTCTTGCCTTAGTCATCTCTGCCATTACCTTCCTCTTCCTCTTTTCCTCTATGCTTTCCTCAAATGGCTCTTCCTCCTCCTCTTCCAATTCCCTCCAAATTATGCTCAAAGGGAGGCACCGTCGGAGTGGACATGACAAGTACTTGTACTGGGGCAGAAGGATTGACTGCCCTGGGAAACACTGCGATTCTTGCGAGGGTTTGGGCCACCAGGAATCCAGCCTCAGGTGTGCCCTTGAAGAAGCCCTCTATCTTCGCAGGTATCCACTCACTTCCTCTTCTCCGCATTTTCAATTGTCGCCTTTTTCGGAGAATGTGCTTGAGGGGTACAACGAAAATAAGGATAACGAAATGTTAAACTTTCTTCTTATTTCCCATTGTCATCTCAGATCCTTTCCTTTAACTGTTTGGTTTTGGCTTAACTATCTAGCTTAATTCAGCTAAATCAGTGGGTCTCTGGCTGTTGAACTGACGGAGACTCTGTGCTTTGCACGTTCATTGCTTATAAATGGAAACTCTGTGCTTCCTAATTTTGGTATTTCGTAGGCGTCGTATATACTGAGTACTTCTGCATTGCCTGCTCATGTATTTTGATCACTCTTGCTTGCTGCAGAATTTTCGTCATGCCATCAAGAATGTGCATTAACCCCCTACATAATAAGAAGGGGATCCTTCATCAGTCTAGTGAGGCTAGTTCAGATGAAATGTGAGTTGCTTTAAGGCCTCCCGTTGATTTTTGTTTTTGTTTTTTTGGGTAATTCCCTGTCACAGAATGTTATGCAATTTTTTAATTCACGATGGTGGATAGATTTCTGATTTGACTATGTCTTCTATGAAAGGTGGGAAGTAAATTCTTGTGCCATGGACTCCTTATATGATATGGACCTCATATCAAAAACCATCCCTGTAATTTTGGACAATTCAGAAGAATGGTTTGAGGTTTTATCTACAGGCATGAAGTTGGAAGCCAGAGGAGTTGCCCATGTGGAAGGTGTTAGCCGTGCTGATATTAAAGACAATAATCGCTACCCTAATCTCTTGCTCATAAACAGAACTGCTAGCCCACTTTCTTGGTAGATCTTCTATCCCATCCCTGTTTTTTTCCGTTTCCTTTTGTTTTTATTTTCTTTTAATTCTCAGATTCAGATTCAAGTATAGTTAACTGTACATTTGTTTTATACTGCAAATCAAGCTTGACATTAGGATAGAGCGCAGTGCATATTTTTACTAAAATCAAGCTTGATGTTATATTGGGGATAAAAATTACAAATTTTTAATATGTATTTAATATGACTGTTTGTGGTACTGGAGAAGCTAAATATATGCTCCGGACTACTTCTGCAATAGGGCTTCAAGCCACATCTCCATTTATATTGAACCATAGTTTTTTAGAGGATAATTTTGCTTAGAAGTAGGAAGTATTAAGAGATTCTCTATGTGGGTGAATTCGAAGTTAGTTCCAAGTCGAGTTTTAAATCTTGCCTTGAAATTGCTTTTGTGAGACCGTGAATATACTTTGGCATAGCTTCATGCTCTGATATTAAGGACTCCCCCTAAAATAGGTTGTTATATGTCTTGAGTGTTTATATTATCTCCTGCAAGTAGAAATAGATAGTTTTGAAATGCTTAGCTTTTTGCTCAGGTAATAGTGGTGATGATCTTCCAGGTTTATGGAATGCAAAGATCGGAACGACCGGAGAGCTATAATGTTGCCATATTCATTTCTGCCATCAATGGCAGCAGAGAAACTGAGAGGGGCTGCAGACAAGGTCCATTTGATGCACATTCTCTTTGAAGTTTTTTGTTTGAAGTCAATATTTTTCCCATTCAGGTTAAATTGAATTAGTTAATTTAAGTTTTATTTCTAATTTAAGATAATTTGGTGTAGCATATAGTTTTTAGAATGTAAACAACGTTTTTCCCATTAATATTGGACTAGAAGATGCCTTATTGACGAGAACCTGGCTAAGTTATTTCAGGGGAAGACATGAGATCAGGCACTTATGGAGACAGGCACATAAATCTCCTTTGAACCTATTGGTGTATGTTTAGAATAACATCTTTTTAGACTTTCTCCCGGTTGGGGGAGAAAGAACTTCTGCGATCAGTAACTAATTAAGGGCATGGCTACTTATCAACTATTCTGGTGTACTGTGCATTTTGAATCCTTTAGGAGTGATAATTTAGAGGGTGGTTTCCCCATTTTACATGTAAAAATGGGTTTGCAGATAAACTCAGCCTTTCGCTTCTGATCTTCATGTGCTGAGCACATTATGTGGCTGACTTTACATTTCGGAGATATCTATAAACTATTTAATTACGTTAACACTCTTGTCCACAGATTAAAGCACTCCTTGGTGATTATGATGCAATGCACGTCCGTCGTGGTGACAAGATGAAGACCAGGAAGGACAGATTTGGTGTTATCAAGACCTTGCATCCTCACCTTGATAGGGATACAAGGCCTGAGTTTATTCTCTGCAGAATTGCAAAGTGGGTCCCTCCTGGAAGAACCTTGTTCATCGCTTCGAATGAAAGGACTCCAGGATTCTTTTCACCACTCTCTGTCAGGTAACCCTTCTCATGTAATCTGCAAACTTCATATAACCATACGATTTATCTGTTCTTCTGGGAACAAAGTATTTTTGAAGGAAATTTAAGCTAATACGTGAATGGTGGTGATGCATGTTGGCAGGTATAAATTGGCATACTCATCAAACTATAGCAAGATCCTTGATCCAGTGGTGGAGAACAATTACCAGTTGTTCATGATCGAGAGGCTGGTTATGATGGGCGCCAAAACGTTCATTAAAACATTCAAGGAGGATGAGACAACCCTCAGCCTTACTGATGATCCCAAGAAGAACAATAAAAATTGGCAGGAACCAGTCTACACGGCGGATCAACGCACATGCTGATAGATCCTCACACCTATTTCCATGTACAAATTTCGTAGACCCCCTCAGTAAATAATGTACTTCAAATTAATATTTGCATGCTCGGAATCCTTGAGAACAAACTTAAAAATGGTGTAACTTTGATGAATGGCAGTCAGTCAAAATTACCTCGACCCATTAATTATATCACTAATTATTCTTTGGTGAGTGTTTGATAAAAATCTGCATCGTGCACCTAAGTTTCATATGGGTAATGGTAAATCACCTTTTTGGTCAGATTTTCGATGGAAACCAACTTTTTCACAGAAAGAACTAGCTTGAAGAAGAGAAAATGTAGTGCGATAATGGAGAGGACAATTGATGTTACAAGAGGCAATGTGATGTTGAGGAACTTGTGAGTGAGACTCATTGCTTATGGAATTAACTTTTGCTAAATTTTATCAAGCAAGTTATGACTGGAACAGCGGTTCTACTTACTATTATTTTCGCGCTTTTAAAATATATAACCATTGTTATGAAAACGAACTCACGTGTTTGTTTTCAATGGAAAGAAAATCAAAATCTCCAGCATGGTCTGGTGACTTACAATACAATTTGTCTGACCCCCCAAAAATGGAGAGTAACATAAATACAGTGTGGCCCTTAGTATGCTTATATATAATCTCATATCAAATGGATTTAAGCTTCACTATTCAAATTTGAATGCTAATTATCAATTTGAAGTATTTGAACTTTCTCGATATTATTATGTCAAGAAAACAGAAAAGGTCTTGATAAATCTTGTGTCTCAAAATTCTCTCAGATTCAAAACTTATACACTAGTAATTTTGATCACTGTTAATTGTTAACTATATATAGGACAGTATATAATAAGAAATTGTCACTTTACGCTTTGTATTTATAATTGACTGTAAGATATCTTTTAATCCAAACTAAGATAACATTAGTTGTATACTTTCGTCTTTTCCCCTTTTACCCTATTTAAAGATTAAAAGAACACCAAGAATCTATTTCATAAAAAAAAAAGGACTAAGAATATGAAAATTTTGCTCAGAATCATAATTTCTAACGTAAAGACGCCAGGCTGTACAGAGCAATCAAATTAAGAAGAAAGAAAAGAAGTGATTATCAAGACTAATTAATCACCAAAGCAAACAAACACTACAAAAACAAACAGATGAGGAGCTGATATTTCTTGTGAGCCTCTAATCGACCCCTGCCACTCGTTCCTCCAGCATGTGATTCCTCAAGGCCCAGATACCAAAAGCGCACACAATAATGAGTATGAAGAGGACTACCGTGATGGCGGAAGCCTTGTCTCTCCAGGTGATCTTAACGTTTTTCAGAAACCCAGCCTTGCATGAATTACAGTTGAAGCACAACAACTTAGGATCATTGTCCCAAGCACTGCAATCTGGGCTAGTCTTGTTACACTCGCAACACCCATGCTGCATACAATAACCAAACATCATAAAAAAGCCATAACCTTTTATCAAAACACAGAAAAGCACTTGATATTAGTATATTCCATACCTGAAGCGCTGATAAAATGCTCGGCAATTTATCTGGGATTTGGCTTCTCTCCACTACTTTTTCTCATAGTCGGAGTAAACACACAGATGCATTGCGTCTCGGATCTCCCCCCGGTTCTTGCTTTTTTTCTCTCCCTGTGCCGTTTCCATTTCTAGATCATCTCTTTGCGTCTAGCCTTTTCTCTCTTCCTGCGTCGCAACGAAATATGTGTCTCCTTTTGCTTTGGGTCCAATCTCTTCACTTTTGTCTTATCCATTATCATTATCTACCTCGGTGTTTGGCCAATGGGACTAGTCGCCACCATGTGTGATATATGGCACGTCAGTCCTTTCATTGTGTTGGGTCTGTTACTCATGGGACATTTATCTGTGTGTTTACTCCGACGGCAAGCAAGCGAGTTCCAGAGAGAGAGAGAGGAGATATTAAAGGACGAAGAAGGAAGGGTCAAAAGAGTTGAAATTTTCTGAAACAAATATTATAAAATGAGTGTGCTTGTCCTCATCTGAACATCAAAAGGAATGATTATTTCTCGTTAATTTTTTGCTTTTCGTCTCTGTGATGGGAAGTGTTTCTTTTTTGTCAGTAAATTTTATAAAATAAAAAGAGGTGAGTACAATCTCCTAAATACTAACTCTAAATATAAAACAATACTATTCTCTCGTTAAAAAATTACATAAGACTAAACAAATAAAGTTATATAACTTGAAATATAAATTACATATAAGTATTAGTATATCCTATTTTAATATATCTATAAAACTTTCATTTTTCGTTTTTAAAGATGCCGATGGCAATTATATTCTATTTTAAATATTTGACATATCTATAAGTATTATATCCTATCACAAGTATTTTATTTCTTATATTTATATCATTATAAATGTATTTTTTATTTAATTATTATATCATCAGTTTGACAGAATAGTCTCACTTATTAGACTGCTTGAACTATGACCCATCTGACTTGATGTTCAGTCGACTTTGAAAACATTGATTTTTTAAGCAGAACAAGACGATGAGGATGCGAAAACAAGTTACATGGCCATATATAATTAACTTGATTGATATTGGTTCATATGAGGTAAAATAGCTAGTTAAGAGACTATTTGCTAACAGTTTTAAAATTCCAGAAGAAGAAAAACTTGTGGAATTAATGTTTGCTGTTGCAATCCAGGTAGGTAATGAAGTTATTCCGGTAGTGTGTAAGAAACTCATGAATCAAATAAGAAAAAGGTTTAGGAGTTTGTCCGAGTGGTAAGCGGCTCGATATCACTTAAGCAAGGTCTCAAATTTGAGCCTTGGCGTACGCAGAAAATTCCCGTTAGGAGACTCACCCACCATAGCTAGGTGCGCGACGCGGGTCGGATCCGGATATAGTCGGGGCAAAACTTCGGTGAACCGGGTGGGCAACCAAAAAATAAAGTAAGAAAAAGATATTTATCAAAATAATAATAATAAGAAAAAGGTGAGAAAGAAAACAGTTTCTTAAAATTAATTATGGTGGAAAATTACTGAGGTGACACAAGAATAGTAAGGAAAGAGAATAACGGGGGGGGGGGGGTAGTAGGGACATGTAGCAAGCTTTAAATTGTCAACCGGCACCTATCTTGTTAGCAGTTTCAATGCTCATTATGTTAGTGTTGCCTTCCAGAAAGAGGCCATAATTATAACAGCGATGGCATGCAAATGGAATTGAACAAAAATGACTGTTGAAGTAGGCTATGAGTAATTTGTACAGGCTCCTAATTTTCACTACTCTATCGATAATTACAAGAATACCCTTATCAAGAGCTCCTAGAGTTCCCCACAAAGAAGGCCATATCCTCACGTCAGAATAGAATTTCAGGGGGACTGTGCTTCCAGTAGAATATTTGTGGCCACATTCACATCGTTTCTGGCATGCACTAGCGCTTGTCTGGCTGAGCTCCTATCAAATCCCATCGAAACAAGCGTCGCTATTGAGTCCTCTGATGGCTCCGCCACTGATTGCATTGCAGCAGGGTAGTTTCTCTGTAACCAAAACTTTGTTCTTACAACTATAGGACATCTTATTTTGCCACTTAAACGCAAATTTAAGGTTCATATAATCATATATAGGAACCACAACAGACAACACTATTACAATTTCACAAGGAAAACAACCAGGGTTATCAAAAGCATGATGGAAAAGAGATTTCGTATGCTGCGTTACAGTAATGCACCAAGGTATATTTATGGGGGAATAAAATACAGATAAGGCGGTTTGAGAGAATTAAACCGACGCCATAAAGTCATATGCCTATGAATATCAACCGCATCCTAAGAAAACTGAATACTAACAGCATCATGCTTAAATGGTCTCAGGTTTTAGTCCTGTTGATAACATAAAATGACTTGTAGCAGAAGACTTGGGTTTATGAAATTGTAAATGTAGAGATGCCTAAATTATGAAACCCCAGGCAATGAGACAGGTAAAATTCAAAATTAAAAGTCAAAACTTGCCTCCGCTGGGCGAACTGCTGAATAGAATGGTCTATTTCCTACAACATTCCTTGTTGATGAAGCACGAGAACTCCCCGTAGATGGTGAAAAAAACCGTGAAAAGAGTGAGGCAATGGACTGTGGGAACTGAAATAAAGCATAGTAGCATAAGCACAATCTTGTCACGACAATAAATCCCCAAAAGTCAAATAACTGCAGTAAAATAATCAAAACTGCAGTCTTTGAACAAGCTCTATCCTAGAAAGTTAGAAGCGACATGTTCAGGTTCTAGGGAGGATAGAGTAAAATGAAAAGGAAGAACAGAATCATCTAAACATTAAAGTTCCACTAAACTTTTTTTTTTTTTAAATAGTAGTTACACACTTACACTGCTAACCACAGAATGAACAAGGTAATACCAGGAAGATAAGAAGGCACACACCATTATTTGAGCCGCATGCATGGGTACAAATATCTTCTTCCTCCATGAAAAGGAAGGTATTTTATAGTGCTTCAAATGATCAATATTGATTATTAGACACAATCCTAGCGCTATCAGCATACATATCTATCAAGAACATAGGTCTCAGTTAGCTGCTAGGAGCTAGCGTTCCTTTTTCCACCAGAAAGGTTAGCTTCTGGCCTGTAAATCACAACTGTCAAGATGGACATGCAAAACTGCAAATTATAATGCATAAGTGACTAAATCTACAGTTTCATGCAAAGCTAGTGGTAGAATTCTTCCTAGCAGACGCAATCACCCAACATTGTATGGTGAACAAGAAACATAACTGAACATGCTCACATTAGAATATAAAATAATATAAAATCTCATGCCTTCGGATTAAAATTACCTTGGCTTTGCGGATATAGAAGACATTCAAACGGTACAAGGAACCAGCAAGGATGCCACACAACCCAGGTAAGATTGACCCTTTGAATGATGATAAAAGAAGCTGCAAAAATAAATAGCTATGAATGTTGAATGGTTTAAGTCATAAATGTATATAGTTAAACAAAATTATACATAAGAATACATAATCCAGTTATAATTTACCTGAATACCAGCTAGATATGTGAATGACTTATCAGAAAAGGGAAAACCAACTACACGGAGCCGTGATGAAACTGGAATATCGAAGAAAAAGGGCACGAATGAAGCAAATATAAGACCATAAGGTCCAGAGGAGACTCGTTCCACAAAACGATCTGCAAAAGTGCACCAATGCTTTACATGTAAACATCTCTTAATACAAGACCATAAAGTGACAGGGGTGACTTGTTTAAAAGCATACATCCAATGCATCATGATAAGATAAGAAACAAGCTGTTGCGGAATTAGTTACGAAAGAAGGGCATGAGAGCCTTAGATGTGCACCTTTCATGAGCTTTACAGCAAGGACCTCAAAAAGTAGTGAAACTAGCATGGAAAACAGGACGAAGACCTGCACAAACAGTGAAGATAATTCAAAGCCACATATAGGGTAGAGTTAGGGCAAAATATATTTCCTCTTAGAAAAAATAACGCAAGGCTGAGAAGTAATGCTCAAATGTCTACATTGGCAATAATGGCAGTAAGAGAAAAAATGGTGTTTGAAAACATAGGCCCCCTTAAGTTATCATGTTAGTTAACTATAGATTAAAGCACTACTATTATGGAGATGATGGAATTGACAATGCATCACACAAAATACGATTCTTGATGATGAGCTAGTGGCTATATTTAACAGGCAATATCAGCCATGGCGGCAGCAACATAATAGCTATCCCGCAGTTTTGTTAGAAGGATATGCAAATCAACCATGACAAGACATACATTAATCTAGTTCACAATTTATAATACTTGGGTATACATCTTGTTCTAAGTATATCTCCGGAAATTGCTTCAAAACTCAATAGAAGCATAAAAGTCACTTACTGAGTATTTATTGGAACCTATCTGTCTCTCGAAGACCCTAAAATAGTACAGCAGATACAGCCCACAAATCAATTCTGGTGTTGATGAAAAGGCAAAGATGGACAGAATCCATTTCCAAAAACGAAGCTTTCCAAAAACATCCTGCCATGAAACCAATAACGTGCGATAACATAAGAATACACACTAAACTATAAATGGGCGGAAACCTTTATGTTACACATGACAAAAGAGGGGTAGTTTATTAAGCGTTTATAAAGTTAGCAAAATCTTATTTATTATTCCTTTGGCTCTGTTTATTGATATTTGATGGCATGAACCTCTAGAAAAAGCTAATAAAGAATCGTGTAGAAATCTGAAGTTTAGTATTATAACACCGGAATAAAAGTGTCAGTGAGATCAATAGTCTGGCATTGTACAATAAAAATTTACAAATGCCAGGTAATCTGGCACCTAATAAAGGTTGTGAGAATTGACCCTGACCCAGTTTGAAATAAATTAGATTAAAATTATGATTAAACATCGGATTTAGAAAGTAGTTAAATTAAATAACAATGAGGATCAAGCTCAATCTATAAAATTGGAACAACGGATGCAACCCACTGAAAAAACATCGCAAAACCCAGTTCCATTATCCGCCACCGTTGACCTAATCCCCAAAAATAAGATACAACAAGCGAACGAGCAAGGGCACCTGATAGACATTACCAGACTGTTCAGACGGCCTTGGATCCCAAAGAAGATTGAGAAAAGCGCCGAGAAGATGATGACAGTCCTTGTGACGGGAGCGTTAGCTGCAACACTCAAAACGATAAGCATTTAACAACGAATCAAAAGGGAAAACCTTCATCGCAAAAATCCTATTAAAAGGATGTGACAATAACACCCAGAAGATTGTGGCGAGAGAGTACACACCAAAACCAGAAGGGCCGCCGTTCATTTTCAAAGTTAAGCAAAAAGTAACGACCTTGTCTGCGTAATTTGCCTTTGTCCTGGCTCAGGGTCTCGGGTCGTCTTCTCCCAACTTTCCCTTAGTTTTTGGCAGTTCGGAAAATCGCATAGAATTGACGTATATATAATATATTCTTCGGATTAAAATTTACAAGTGTTTGACTTCCTGGATCTTCTGCGTCTTCCTCTTTGTCTATCGTGTTCTATTTAATTTCAGACTATCTTAGCATGTCCCTTGTTCAAAACTTGGAACCCTTTCATTCAATTGTAAATTAAAGCGTGCTCAAGTTCAAGCCTATTGGGATAAAAACTCATTCGAGAGCCGCGTTAAGTGAACATTTTTTATGACTTACTTTTATGATACATGATCACACGTTTTTTTTCCCACGATTAATTGTCTGATTTTTCTTAAAAAAAAAAAATCTGTGGTAGAAGCAAAATCAATGAAATTTTGCTGAGTTCCCATCTCAACTCGCACTGAATGATGTTATCTGAACATGACGGAGTTATTTTTTTTATTTTCTTTTCCTGATTGTCACGATCTAAAATTCTAACATCTTTTGATAGGAATCAAAAGAGGAACTATAATTAATTAAATACGTGGTTTACCCTCTTGCTTAAATCCTTTGTGCGAGCCTTGATAATTTTCCCACGTATAAAAAAAAGTCGTTGATAGTTTTCGAAAATTGGCTGTGGGAGTTTTTTCTCGAGATTGTAATTGTATTTATAAACATCTTAAGTAAAATCCTTGATAAAATATTCTTATAGGAAGACACATACATCCTGACTAATTTAGAGTCTCACACCTTAAATTGAAATATTAGTCACTAGATAATTAACTATCCTAAATATTTAAAAAATCAATGTAATAATTAATGGCACCTAATCTCTTAAAAATATTGGTCCAGCCCCAGAAAAAATGTGCGGATCTTGCAAATTATACACCCATTTTTTTTTTAAAACACCCCTCTTACCGGTTGATTTCGTGATTGATTTTCCTGGTTTAAGAAATGTGGATGAATTTTCATGAGATCTTATGCCACCTAGCTCCTTGATCGCTTTTGTTATATTTTTTTTTTGTATAAATTTTAAACAAAAAGTTAAATTTATCACGATCTAAAAATAAAATAATTTTTTTTAAACGATATTAATATTATGTACGACGAGTACTGGTGATCAAGTTTGTAACAACTCTACAAAATCGGGCTGGCAATCCGTATTGGGCCAACCTTCAGCGGGAGCCCATTGTTTCATTATTTTATATTTTTGCTTGGCTCAAATCTCACCAATATTTTAGGATTTAAAGAGTCTGCACTAGCAGCATAATTGAATTAAATATAAGAACTTGCCGAAAATAATAATGGCAAATTGAATTTTGTATAGGGTAAAAATATATCTAATAACCTAAAATAATTTTAGAAGAGCAATATCACGATAAAATATTTAAAGGTACAATTACTCTTTTAAAATTAATTTAGAATGTTAATTGTACCCTTAAATACTTTAAAGTGATGTTCATATTTTTAAAATTAATTTAGAGTGTTAATTATAACTTTAAATAATATTTTAGAATATTAATTATTTTTTTAAAAATTAATTTAGAGTATTAGATGAACTTTTAACTAGTAATATATACTCAAGGAATTCAAAGCAGCATTTTATTTAGTTATTGGATTGGAAGGTCTCGTTTTGGCACTAGTACTCCGATTATTTTTTTTTTCTAACTTTATTTTAGACATTACACGAACCTATTATTTTAAAGCCTTCAACGTACGAATATTTCGCATTATTGAAGCTTATAAATAGCTGCCTTTTACTCCAGTTTTGCTTCCAGAGGAATTATATTTGACCGACTTAAACTAAATAGTTGATGAATCATGTACAGCGAATGATATCTTCTTTGGGCAAATGCCTTCTAATAAATACCCCAATACAGGATCTAGTCCTCGTGCATGCATACTTGGAGGGAGAACAACATCAAAGTGCAGTAAGATTACTGTTGAAACTTGAAAGCACAAGCCAAACAAAATTCTCAAACTCAGGACAGAAAGATGTAGTAATGTAGGAGGGAATGATTATGAAGATCTTTTTGAGGTACGAAGCATCACAAGGTCACAGGATATTTGCATCGGAGACAGATATTTTATGTCGTTTTGAGACATAACCCTATCTGCTTTCTGTATTTCGCTCATCAATGGAATGACCAGAAGACTAGATGTGTCCTGTCCTGTCCCCTTTGATAGCTATAACCAACCGAACACCCTATCATAAGCAATTTTCCGCAGAGGAAGGGTCCTTGAAGATGCTGATTTGGAGCCAAAATTCTAACTTACCTGCAATACATGACTATGATCGCCCAAGGAAACAACTCACAAATTGCATAACCCTGTGGAATAGAGAATTATATTAGGAGTAATAGCACTGTTAATTAATGACTTAAAAGTTAGGCCATGTTCAACCAGATGCTTCTGAGAAATAATAAAGAAGGGGGAAAATGGAAATATCTGGGAAATATTGTCCACAAAAACCAAAAAAGAAGCAGTGGATTTGAAGGCGCCACGCCATACGGGTAGGAGACAGAACAAAAATATTGGCTCGCACAGAATATGGTGCATGGACTCATATCATAAGCCTGTTAATATTCTTCTTTATTATCTGATGAATCCTAATTTAAAACAACAAAAAATTAAGCCTCCTATGCTTCAGCATATTGACCAAATATTCCCTATAGAGCTTTCTCTTTATGCCCTAGCGGCCATGGTAGGACCTCCCTATAGATGCTTCACTCTTTTCCCTTTGCTTCTATAATAAAGTAGCAGATTCCTGGTTTCTTCCTCTGCAATAGTGTCAAAACCCTTAATCAAGTACTGTAAAATAATCTAAATATTTATCAACAAATTATCTGGTTTTGAACTTGCCAAGTCTCAACCAAGTCATAATGGACCAGGGGGGAAAGAATCTTCCAGCAATGGTGGAAGAATCCATATATAACTTTGTACGTGGGATAACTGATAAGGATTCTGTATATTGATGGGAAAGGTAAGATCTTCACCCATCACTTTCTCTCATTATGATTTCATCAAGGTCATCGTTGGAGTAATTTTCAGCCAATGATCAGGCCACCCCCACATTACCATATATTGTGGCCCTCATGCAACTTGACAACGAGACTCTTGCATTCACTGTAAATTGGCATAGATCTTGTAGTAAAGACTTGTGACTCTCAGAATTCCTACAAGAAAGCATGAGGTTGACAAGGGGACTCCACAAGCTGTAAGGAAGAATACTTACACGTACGTCAATGAAAATGAAACCATTTGCGAAACCATTTGCATTGATCAGGAAATTTGAATTTATCCACGATCCATCATATATATCTTGTGGGAATTTAGAATACTGGTGTGTTTAAGTTTGAACATAACATTCTGAGTTATGTGTGAATATTTAAGATTGTGCTTATGAATGTCCAAAAATAAATGTAAAGTTGTTTAAAAGTTACTCAAAAACTGTATCAAATGTACAAGGACGCGTAAATGAATTCTCCTTTTGAATTTCAAGTTATGGAATTCTTCAAAAATATGAAAGCCATTAACCCATGTTATACCATGAAAAGCAAGAAAGTTTCACTATTTAGAGGAATATTACTGAAGCCTACTTGCTAGATGTCATAAACAATAGGTCCATAACCAAAACCAAGTTGCTATGTATAGCCATGGTGCCACTACACCGACCTCGAAGTCTGATGCTCTTGAAAGATTGAGCCAGATTCCAAAATCCAGACCCATTATTTAGCATTTTTCCCACAATTGGGTCGTTTTAGTTTCGTAATGAAATTTACTCAAGTATGCATATGGCTTGGTTATTAACAACATTATCCCAAGAATCAGTACAGGACACACCCACTACATGCATGACGACACACAAGAACCTGTGGTCTAGGATGCTCGTGGTTTGTTTCTAACCACTTTCTTTGTTTACAGTACTTCTTTACATGTCAGCATGAAGTCATTGAACTTTCAAGATTATAAATTTAGTTCATTGTAAATTGATCAGAAGATAATGCTGGTACAATATGTGGAAAGCTTTATTTTATAGTAAAAGTAAGACCATCCTTCTTTAATTAGTAATTAACCTTTTCAGCAACAAGTTATGGAAGTAATCAAGCTGATGAAGATTTCTGTCGTCTCTTTACTGCCTTTCCAATTATAACCAGATATCGTTTAAGATATGATGGTGAACTTTGCTTATTTACAGTACAGGTAATAATGGCAAAAAAAAAATTAAATGGGACAGCTAGACTCAAACCATGTGTTGAACCTTTTGCATGGTAGACTTCACAGAGTTACCAAATTTGCATGAGACATATCCAAATGTGGCAGCTAAAGAGATAAACCCTTTCCTGTATTTCATGGTTAAAAACTCGTGGGCAAATCCTGAATCCTATGGTTATCCTCCACCACCACACTGGCCTGAGGTAACAGCCAAAAACAGAGCAAAAGATCTTATCAGGAATCAGGATATTCTCTACCTATATATATATATATGGTACTGTATTATTTGGACTTTGATGCGTCCTCTCAAAATTATTTGGGGCGTTAGAATTATAAAATAAGGGACAAATATAATTGGCTATTCCCTTATCCAATTACATCACAACGGATGTCTGAGTGATAGAAAACTAGTGTAACATGAACTCTGAGAGATTAATGAGTCTAAAAAAGGGAGGGCTCCGGCTGGGGGGATGAGGCTCCCTGTAGGTACAAGAGTATTGGGTGACGTATATGACCTTTCCTTGAAAGTAAAAAACAAACGAGAATCATTGTACGGAAAGAAACTGGCCAGCTAGATTTTGGAATGTTGTGGAGGACACAGTATACTTAGAAAGATCATCTCATCTGCAATGATGATGATCATAACTGGCCTTCTTTTCAATCTCAAGACTTTTTGAATACATGGCTTATGGTTGTGAGGCACACGTGAAATCTGTAGTAGCTGGGTTTTATGCTTGGTCCCACATGGAAAACCTGCAAGCAATAAGATAATAATATTCAGAGGGACATTAGCTGACCTGTCATGCAATAAAGGCGCTTACATACCCATCTTTTACTCAGTTTAGTACTTTGTTTATCTTCTCTATGCAAATGTTTGTTCTTAGGATCTCAAGTCTCAACCGCATTGGAAATATATCGTTTACTCCGAATTTTGATTAGGTCTTATTTGCTGAACCACGTGAAGCGTTGTGCTAAAACTATATAATATTGGGAAGCGCTTTACAGGTTTTATGTGTTCAACTGTATAACAACGTGCAATGTGTCTTATAAAGATGAAATCCACAAAGCTCGAAGCTTAAGAAAGTGAACTTGTAACTTGAGATGTCTTTTATATAAAATAAGAAAGGAAGAAATAAAGAAAAAGCTTAGGATAGTGTTAGTCCTAGCTAGTCTTCAATTCACTTGTTTTACCGTATGAAGATACTGATTCTCCCACTCTTCTCTATTCTGTGGTTGCTGAGGAGACAAATCATTAAAATTCGACTTCATTTTGTTGACATATTCAAAGCCAACTGGCACCACCCCACCTTACACCCTCCTCTTCTGCTTATAAAAGGAGCAGGCTTTGCCATCTCTCTGCGCATATCACCTACCTCTTTCTTCTTCCTTGAAACTCTTGTTCTCTTAAAAACATATATCATCCTTTGATCTCCTCTGCTTCATTCTTCACCTACCAGCACCGTTCTCTTTAGTGAAGCCACAGCGTTCACTTTATTTGTCTTCTCTCTCAAACTACAAGTCAGTGTTTAAGAAATGGCATCAAGCTCAATGTCATCCTCTGGGTCATGGTCTGCTAAGGACAATAAAGCCTTTGAGAGGGCTCTAGCAGTTTATGACAAGGACACTCCCGACCGTTGGTACAATGTTGCCAAGGCTGTCGGGGGGAAAACTCCCGAGGAAATGAAGAGACACTACGATCTCCTTGTGGAGGACGTGAAGCACATCGAATCAGGACGAGTGCCCTTTCCTAATTACAGGAATACTGGAGCCTCTGACCAGGAAAAAAGGTGTGTGTATATATGACCCCAACAATGATTCCCATTTATCTTTCAACTGTCAAGCTAAAGTTGCACTGGTTAATGATATGCACTGCTAACTATTTATTTTCTACTTCTGAATCTGATCCTATTGCAGGCCGAGGAACTTGAAGCTCCAGTGAACTAACTGGTATCGACAGCAATGAAGATTTTCAACTTCCTGCAGCTTCACATGATGGTGCACGGTGTTATATTTGATATATGAGTTAGTGCAGTAGCCTTAGACTAAGACTAGTTAGTAGTCATAAGAATCATGGCCCATGATTCCACGTTGTAATTTCATATCCCTGAAGCTACCAACAAGAATCTACGATTCTGTTTCAATTCCAAGTATGTTTCTGATTTCTACCCATATAATAAAGTTGTCATTTTTGGTTGTGATCCTTGTGTATTATATGTCTTGGATGGCTCTTGAGTAATACAGAGACAATTAAATCCTAGTAATGGAAGTTACTAATCACTGGCAGTGAAATGACATAGAGAGACAGACGAGAAAACCTTTAACTACCTGGTCAATTGGAAGAAATATTAAGAACTGAAATAATTCGTATAGCTGAACTCCATGAAGAAGGAGGGTCCATTAGGTTGGGACCGAAAGTGACAAGAGGCGGGAATTTTGCTTTTGAATGTGGAAAAGACTCTGGGATTCCTTAGCTTGCCACATGGAAACATAGTTGTTAACTACCCACCACTTCCATTGACCACTCTCCACTTCTATTTCTTTTTTATTTGCTTTTTCTTCCTTTTAATCTCCCTCTCCATTCTCTTTACTTTTTATTTTTTTTACGGCTTAGGTTAAAGCAGTATGATGCTGCGGAAAGCTTGAATATACCCCAGGTCTTTTCACTTTCCAGTTCTCCTTAAGCTAAGACATGGATTTCATGTTTCTAGCTCTTACAAGCTCTTCAAAAGCAACGACATGTTTGATCTAAAAACATGTACTTGAATATACGATAGATTTTAAGAATAAGAAAAGCTTACGTTCTCAAAAGTTTAAACTAAGAAAACATTAATTAATGTTATTTACAGTTCCAAAGAAGCACTTCATTAACTGTTCAATACAGAAAATTAAAAAATGACACCTGTTTGAGTGTCATGATGGCAGTATTCTTTTTCTGGTACAGAAGACAGAAATATTCCTATTCCTATTCCATCATGATATTAAATATGGACATGCTGATACAATATAAACCAATATGGAAACCCCTGGCGTAAGCAGATTTAGGATGGGAATGAGGCTAAATTAATTAAAGTTTCTTGACCCCAAAAGCTCATCCATTATAGTGTTATAGTTATACTAAAAAGAAAAGGACACGGAATTGTGTTATGATCTATATCCTGGACAAGTTTAATAATTATCTATTCAACTGCACCATATTCCTGCACTGAACTATGCTTATCTTCAATGAGTCTTTCCTGGAGTGTTATAAAAATATTCACGTGCGTGTACTGTAGAATTGTTGGAAACATTCCGATTTTTAAGGTAGACAGTATTTTGCTGGGACACAGAAAGCTAGTAATAGTACCTACAAAAATGACTAGGAATAGGATGGTCGCCCAGCTTAAAGCAAATGAGACTCCATTGGATGATTTGAGCAACGTTAGGTCCGTTTAGTTGAACTGCCTCTTCTCACCTATCTCTCACTCACTTAACTCTCGACTTAGAGTCAGATTTTTTTAATTTAAATTTAAAAAAAATGTTACAAAGGGAAAGAGCAAAACAAACTAGATTAAACTATTAGGGGATCGCAATCCCATGTGATATGATCATGAAGCACAAAGTTTCTGGGGGAGCTTGTCTGGAACAGTGATATCATATCAAGATAAGCAAAAGGCGTACGGTGACTAATGTCCATTTAGCATTGCACTCTCTATCCAAAAGTTGCTTCTCCAAGCAGATTGAATTTGGTTTTCAGTGGATCTTCTTACGAGCCAATTCGGCCCAAATTAACAAACGAATGAGAATGAGCTCATCTATTGAGCTATGGGACCAAGTTTATTTCTTCTTAAAAATCATAGGAATATGATAAACTGGGGGAGGAATAGATGTTAAATGATTCCTTACTGATATAACAAGATTAACAAAATTACAAGAAGCAACATATAAATAGAATAAGCAAGCTACTGCAGATTGAGTGTGGGAGAATGGTCTTTCTATCTCTTCCTCCAACATGAATGATTATCATCAAGTTTCTCTAAATTGTTTTCATTCGTATAATTTCTTTTTCCTTTAGTAGTGCAAGTTGCCAGCAAATGTACCTGCGTGTCTTCTGTTATTTTAGCTTCTTTCTACGAACCTGAGAAGCTGGATTCAAAATAGCATTATTTAGCACCTTCATAAGAACAGACTAAACAACTTGGTTATAAAGTACGTCATAAAAATGCTCAAGTTTCACAGAAAGTGACCGGATTGTTGGAATTCAACTACTACTACATTCAATAAAACTTCTTGTTCGGGACAAGAAAGTACTACTACAAGGATGGAGCCTCTTAACTTTTTTGTTTTTGGGTCTTCTCTGCATTTAACGTACAAATACTTATGGGGTATTGCCAAACGAAAGGGACAAAGTCTTGGGGTTCTACTCTCGTGGAGTTGTCTGAAGAGGTAGGGAGCTTTCAACTCCTTTGGTTGTATCAGAGTTCCTTTCCGCAACAACTTTGGACAAACCAAACATCTGAATCAATCTATTACCATAACACTGTTTCAGAAGACAGCACAAAGACGAAGACAAAAGGCAATGCAAGCATGAGAGTTCTCAAGAAAAGCTTTCAAGAGTCAAACCTTTTGAACGGTTTTCTTAAAGCAAGTTGTGTTCAGATAGTCCAGATTTAAAAAAATTAAAAAATTGTTTAAAGATAGGCCAGATTTATTTTTAATTTTTTTAATTTTAATAACATATTAAAGGGACACATAAGATAGTTGATTAATCTGGATAGTTGAGATTTTTTATGTTGAGAAATTGAGCTTGACAGAGGATCCGCATCCAAACCTAGAAAACCATTGTTTGTTGAATTTTAAAATAGAAGAATGTAATTTTTGTATTTCATTTATTTTAAACTCGCACGTCGCACATTAAAAATTTAAATATAAATATTATTGTCGTATTTTCTAGGGCTGAGCAAACAACCCGCTGCCTAGTGTACCTATCCGGGCCCGGGGTAAATTTGTCCGAATTGGGCCCGCCCAAATTAAGCCCGTAACGGGTGGGCTTAAATGGGCTGGCTATATGTGTTAAACGGGCGGGCTACGGGCACACCATCGGGCTGCCCGTGCCCGCCCGTTTATATGTGTGTATATATATATTTTAATAATTTTTTATTTAAATATTTATTTAATAATTTTTTATTAAATAAATTATAATATTTATTACTTTTATTGGAGTTGTGAAGTTTTAAGTTGCAAAGATTATAATATTTATCCACTAATTTTAAAGAGGATGGAGCTTTGCTGGTTTAAAATTTTATGGGTTCATAAAATTTTTAAAATAATAATGTTAAATTTAGAATATTTGAATGGATATTTTGTAGGGTTGTGATTTTAGGAATAATTATATCATATGTATACTATTGTTGTCTTATTATCAATATACACTATGTTATATATGAGCATTGATTATTGTTAGAACTTTAAACGAGTTTAAAATATTTTTTTTATAAACGGGCTGCCCATGCCCGTTGCAGCCCAAACGGGTTCAGCCCAGCCCGTTTAATACGGGTTTTAAACGGGCCAGGCACGGGCTAGCCATCGGGTTAGCCTAATCCTCCCGTTGCTCATACCTAGTATTTTCTAGTTAATATTATTAATATTAATATTTCTAATTGAAAAATGCCTAGAGATCCTAGAAAAAGGCGTCGAAGTCGGTTGCTGAAGTATTCAAAGCAACGCTCAAAATCAAAAACCCCCGCGTGGCCCCCTCTGATAAGAAAACCCCTGGCCCTGCCTTCATCGAACTTCTAATCGCTTCAGAAAATAAAATAACCGCCCATGGAAGACGATCAATTCATCGACCCAACAGACCAAGCTTCTCAAAGTACTTCGACGGAAAAATACCTGCTCGGCTTCGTCTGCGCCCACATCGTTGGGATTAAACACTATTCTGGTGCCATCAGTGGCCGTGAAATGGTTGGTCTGGTCCGTGAACCTCTCAACCCCTACGATGAAAACGCCATTAAGGTCCTCAACATTCGAGAAACTCAGGTTGGGCATATTGAGCGCTCCGTCGCTGCCGTACTGACTCCCTTGATAGACTCCTAACTTAGCATTGTGCCCAAAAAGTACTCCGGTAACAAGTTCAAGATTCCTTGTCAAATTCATATATTTGCGACAATTGAGGCTTTTCCAACGGTGCAAGATGTGATTTCAGAAGGTGGGCTAGCTTTAATTTTAGTATCTGATGCGGCGTCTATGTTGTCAGAGTCTATGGCTGTGAAAGATAAGAAGGCTAAGAGTGAGTCTAAGACTTTAGATGATATTTTTAAGTTGGTTGATGAGAATGTTAGCGAAAAGGGTTCATTGGAAGCTTTGGAGCCTCCTCGAAGTGTCATCAAGTCTAATCTTTTCCTACATCAAAGGAAGGATTGTGGTGGTTAGTTCATAGAGAGATTTCGGGTGAATTGCCTCCATTTTGGGAAGAGAAAGATGGAGGCTTTGTGAATGTTTTGACTAATTATCATACGGACACAAGGCCGGAGCCTTTGCGAGGTGGTATTCTAGCAGATGATATGGGATTAGGCAAGACCTTAACTTTACTTTCTTTGATTGCTCTTGATAAGGATTCTATTGCTTTAAATATGGAAGAAGGAAAGCATGCTGAAATGGGGGAGCATGATGAAGGATTCGCTGTCTCAAGTGGTAAGAAGGGTAAGAGGAGAAGAACAAATTAAATAAACAGACCACTGGATCAGAAAAAGACGCAAGACTGAGAATACTTCTTCAAAGGGCCATGTAAGTGGAAAATCTGTTGCTGTAGATGTCACACCTTCAACTGGCTTGGGTATAAAGACTACATTGGTTGTGTGCCCCGCTTCTGTAATTTCAACATGGATAACACAGTTAGAAGAACATACTAAACCAGGCACATTGAAGACGTACGTATATTATGGTGATAAAAGGACCAAGGATGCTGAAGAACTTAAGATGTATGATTTAGTATTAACCACTTACACGACTTTAATTAGCTATTGAAGAGTCTTCTCCAGACTCACCCATTAATAGAGTAGAGTGGTGGAGGATCATTTTGGATGAAGCACATGTAATAAAAAATGTGAATGCTAAACAAAGTCAAGCTATGATGAAAATTGCAGCTAAGCGGAGGTGGGCTGTTACAGGGACACCGATTCAAAATGGTTTATATGATTTATTTTCTCTCATGGCATTTTTACGCTTTCAACCATTTTCAACAAAGTTATTGGCGGAGCTTAGTGCAACTTCCTCTTGCTGGAAGAAACCCAAACGGACTCTTACGTCTTCAGGTATTATTATGCATCAGTTCTTGGTGTTCGGTTGTAGGATCAAAGGTCACCTAGTTTTGTGGTGTCCATAATCTTTGTCTGTATGCTGAAACATAATGAATGTATCATTGGTTAATTTTGGCACTTGTTTTCTTTAATTTTTACTTATGGTGTAGGTTTTGATGGCAACAATTTCATTGCGAAGAACAAAAGATAAAGCATTGGTTGAATTGCCTCCAAAAACTGTAGAGACTTGTTTCGTTGAACTTCTTGAGGAAGAACTGAAACTTGGTAAACTTGGTATGATCAGATAGAGTCAAGAGCAAAGAACATCGTGGCAGGTTATTTAAATGAGGGAAGCTTAATGCGCAACCATCCCACCATACTTGGTATAATTTTACGGCTTCGCCAAATTTGTACTGACATGGCATTGTGCCCTTCAGATCTCAAATCTTTACTCCCTTCTAATAACATTGAAGGTACCAAAGTTTTCAGTGTAACATTTTCCTTTTCTAACTTCATGTTTTTTCAGCCTCTGATTTATGCCACCATAAATAACTGTGAGGTAGGACTTTGAATTAAGTAGAGATTTACTTTGTGTACCTGGTTATTTAGATTTCTCATGCTTTCCTTTTCTTGCTGCCATTATTCCTTGAAGTCGAGTTCAATTCTCATGCTTGGAATTTGAAGGCTTCTATATAATTTATAAACATGTCAAATCATGTGCTACAAAATTTCTTTAATTGCTTAGGGTAATGTCCTTTCCCATACCTTATGATTGACGATCATGGAAAGGTCAGGGCGTGCCAGCCAATCAGGGATTACTTAATGTCTATGCGATCAAAGTTATTTTATTCAAAGTTTTGTACCTTATTTAAGATACTTTTTCTTGTTTTTAAAGGAGATCAAACTTAAATTGGCGTTCAAATGAATCAGTATTAGGATTTCTAACTTCTAAGACGTAGTTTTGTAGAATTTGATGCTGTTCTTGCTTCATGTATCTGCCAACTGTAAAATATCTAACATGTCCGAGAATGTTATGTATATTAATGTCTTAATGGAAAGTTCAGCGACATTCCTTTATTGAAAAATTCGCGGTTGAGTCATAATCATTTCTGTTCTGAGGTCTACATCTGCCTTGTTTCTTTCTTATCTTAGTTAATTGATTTCACTGTGACAAACTATCCGAGAATCTGAAAATGCAGGCAACAAAGAACCTGTTAGCATGATTTTACATTTGTTTAATTTTTTTGTATACCAAAAAAAAATGCATTTGGGAGGCGCCCATCCTCTCGTCCCTTTAGCCTTTTATATTATATTCTTTTCGGTTTTAGATATAAAAATTATATAACTAATTTTTATTAATTAAATAAATTAATTAGATTAATCATTTATAAACAATGTATATTGGTTTTTTTAAAATATTTTCTTTTTTAATAGTCTATATTAAAAACTATTTCTAATATATGTAATTAGTATGACAGTTTAGAAGAAAAATGATGAGATTAAAGTATTATATTTAAGATTAGAATAATTTTATTAATTGTTTTCAACAAAATCTCTAAAAAAATGAGATTTCTCCTTCTTTTTTGTAGCTAAAAAGTGATCACGTTCCCGAATGATAAACTTATAAATTGGATTGTGTGTAATGGGGATTTGATTTTTTAAGAAAAAAATTATGAGATTTCTTTAAGAGGAAAGAGATCGAACAAAATTCAAGAATACTACCTATCGTTCATGAGTTCAATTAGTAAAGGGGTAAGACATGCGACCATTTAAAGCGTATTCGATCTTTAAATAGTACGACTTTGTTGTGGTTCCAGTAGCAGTGCTTGAAGAGACATTCTAACTCCTAGATGTTTAGGTTTACGTTTGAGGGTAATAGACAGCTTGTTCTGCCCGACATTGATATTACTTAGAAGGAATAGAGACTTCGCCTTACCTTTAGATTGTAGGTGAGCCCAACTACTTTCTAAAAATTTTGTAACAAAAAAAAAATCAAAAATTGGGGGGGGGGGGGCAATTAGACGTTGAACTTATATTTTTGGCGGTCGGAAACAAAAAACCTATTTTATTGAGCCTATTCGTGATGGAGACGGAGAAAGTATCAAACTATGCGTATATTCAACCAAAAAAAAATGTTCTATGATTTATATATATGGTACTTGCTTTATCAAAAGTGAATAAGATATTTAAAATATATAGACTAGATAGATAACAAAGGAAAAAATCAAAACATAATTAAAATACTAATTGAAATCTTAAAAATCAAATGAATTGTGTGCATGTGACAGAAAATTAAGAAACATACAGTATATTTTTACTTTCTTTTTATACTTCCTTGTACCCTTTGGTACCATATTCTTTTCCCGTCATGGCTTCTTTAATTTATATTATTTTGTTCACATGTTTAGAAATTATTTTTAAATTAATTTTATAATATAAAAATACAAGTAATGAAATGACAGGATAAAATCAGAGTCAAATCATTAAAACATAAAATATTAAGAATTAAATAGATACAGCTATTTAACTTATTTTTCAGGCAAAAAAAAACACTACGGATTATCTAAAGTCCGCTATAATAAGTAGGAAATTTTTAGGTTCGATGAACGAAAGGGCTTTTTCCTTCAGCATATTCAGGAATAAAATGATCAGGCAATAAACATCATGGAACAATGAATGTCCATTTATGGCATGTTTATAATTGGTTGTCTAGTAATAGAACATTATATGAAACCCTTGTTGGGAAAAAATAAGACGTGACACTTAATTATCATTCATTCGACAATGCTTCTTAATTATCCGATGGAGTCTAATTAATTTGCATGGTGCCCAATTTCTTTGTGAAATTTTATTTAAAAAGTTAATTTCCCCGCCTTTTCTGTCAGAAACACTTTCTGTAAAAAAAATTGAATTAGCAAGAGGCACGTTATGAAGATAACCGTAGGCCATTTTGAAGCATCTTTTCTGGAAAAAGACACAGATTTTGTGGGGACGTTTGTCAATATATTGTATCGATGTTCTCAAAGGTAGTTTCACTTAAGGCAAAGCAGTGAAATTAATCTGCCAATTTTAGGGCAGATCCCAAAGCAATTAATGCAGAGACATTAACCATAATTACCATTGCAGCAGGATCATTGAAAGGAAATCCATTCCAATAAATTTTCTTTCCTTCACAGACGCCCTCTTAATTCCCTGTTTAATTGCGAACCCAGACCAGATTCAATACTCAAAACAACCATTTCGCTTTTATCCGGCTGTATCTGTGGATTTCTCTTTTAGTTTCCCACTTTTTTTCCTTTTCTTGCTCAGAAACGCATCCCCAGAAAACAAAAACTTCACCTTTCCTCTCATTTCTCACTCCTATATAACTCACTCCAAATGTTGGTAGCATCAGAAAGTCATAGACTTTGAAACCTTGAGATAATAATCTCCTCGAATTGCCCATTCTCCAGAGTGAAATCAAATTAACTTTGTCGCCATGAAATCCAAGAGCCCTGAGGAGTGGAGAAAATACTTTGAGAGTGGAAACTGTAGCATCTACCAGATCATCTCCAATGCAATAAGAGTGGCTGCTTTGGATGATCCTGAACAGTTCAAACTTCGCAGAAGCAAGATCGTTGAGAGACTCTACTCTTGCAAATTCACTGGGTCTTGCTTCTGTGTTGATCAGACGGAGCAAGATGTTCATCGGTCCATTACACAAGTTTTCCAGGACTGCAAAAACGCATGCGCTCATAAGTACACTAAGGTTGATGATTCAGCAGTCGGAGGAGAAAGAGGGACAGATCAGCAGGCTAATGAACTGGGAAAAAACATTGAAGATGATAGCGAAAATATTCGCCGTGTTTTGCAGATTAAGAATGCGCTCGAGAACAACGCATTGGTCAGTAACATATACCCCCACCATTTCATTCAATTTCGGTAACATTAATTCGATTTCAATGTGATCGTGAATTGTTTGGATTAGTTGAAACTTGAAACTGTGGAGTTATAGTCATGTCTGGACTAAAAATTAAAAGGCTGCTGGTATATCATGTGTTTGGGATGCACGTCATTTTCTCTTTCTTTCTTTCTTTTTTTTTTTTTGTATTGACCTGATTCATCACTTTTGACAGACGGATACTGAAATCCACGAGTCCCTAAGGAAGCTGAAATTGGCGGTTCGATCTGTTGGAGTTATGAAGGTAATTAAGACTCTACAATTTGTTATTTAGGATTGAGTTTTGATTTCTGTTAAGTGATCAGAAGCATATGAATTCAATTTTGAGATGATTAATATGAGATGTTTGCTAAAGCGGAGAAATGGGCAATGGAAATACACTACATTTTAACTCAAAACGCTTAAAGAGACTTAAATATTTATAAGCCTCTCACTTTTATATGTAGGTATTTATTATTTTAACCCAATTTTATTCAAAATGAGACTTCTCACATTAAATAAATTAAAGTCCATTGACCCCAGACATCTAACAATTTTTCTCTAAGTGTGAATCTACTATGCTCCCCTATACTAAAAACGCCATAAACACCAAGTCCTTATCGAAGAAGCACTAGCCCACCCAATCTGAATGCAGGTTTCAAACAGTGTGGCATACACAAGTCCCTACTATTTCAACCAAGGCCAACCCAATCTAAATGCGGGTTTTAATTTGAAACAGTGTGGGAAGAGACACAAATCTTTGACGTACCACATGCCAGTCCCATTTTGGGACTCAATTACGACATGCATATACACACACACATACATATGTAATACAACCACAGATGAGATGTATTATTGATAGAGATTAATTGTTGAAAACTGAAGGTGTTCAAAGTTGTATTGCAATGAGGGAAGAATTCTCTTGATGTTCCCTGGCTAGAAGGAGTTTAACAAGACTGTGTGTGTGTGTGTGTGTGTGTGTGTATGTGCCCTCCGTATAGGCATTGGGATTATGTGTATTGTATTTCTGATTATCGTTTGTATATATTGTGCAGGCTACAAAAATAGGGAGCACTATAAGTAATCTCAAGCGCCACAAATCAAAGGAGATAAGTCTTTTAGCAACAGCTATGGCTGAGTATGAATTATTCTCCCTGCCTTTTCTTTTCTCCCACAACAATATACACACACATTCCCATTTCTCTCTCTCTTTCTCGCACACACACAAGTTGTATTCTATAACGACACGGAGATTGGATAAATTAAAAGCCAAGATGTAATCATATTAAGAGGATAAGATTGAAAAGTATAAAACATTTCTCTCAAAATTAATTCAACTCTATTTTCAGATTTTTTTTAAAATAAATTTGATGCGTGGAGAGAATCATGAACGTGCATGAAAGGCTCTAAAGTGACATCAGTTATATATTCGATTGTTTTGGAGCCCTCTACACATGCCACCCGTGATTTCCTCCACGCACCCAATCCATTTCTCTCACAACACCAACTTCATAAATTTTGGCTAATAAGTTTACGTCCATCAACACACACACACACTCTCAACATCTTGAGAAGATTGAATCGATTAATTTGATAGTTAAGTTAATATGTGATTCCTAATTTGCAATTATGGCAGCCAATGGAAGTCAATGATTGTAGAGTTTGTGGATAAAGCGACAGAAGCTGCAGGTAATTAATCATTTTTTTATCGAAAAGCTAATTAACCATATTGGTAGCTTAAACATTTATGACCTTCTCCAGTTGATTAATTAGAGAGGTGAAGTAGAAGCAGACATTGAATAATATGTTTTTATTCTGTAGCAACATCTAAAAACCCTGTGCCTAGCGTTGTTTTTGAAGAGTGGCGAGAATTTCCTTCTGTTGAATTTGTTCCTCAGCCTCCAGTGGAGTTCTCAGAGGTATAAATATATATAGTTTCCAGCTTTTGCCATCGTTCTTTGAGCTTTGTACTGTTATATATATATATATATATATATATATATATTGAAGCATTTTATATATGCATGATTGATTCATCTGAATGTGTGTTTCTGTTTCGGTGGTGGCCACTGGGGTTCCGTTCTTGTGATCTGAGAAGAAGTTCCTTGACGACATGGATGATTATGAAAGTAAGTCATGATTCTTGTTTTTTTTTCCCTCTTCGCATTGATTTGTATCTGGATTTTCTTGAATTCAAGAACACCAAAACTGTTTGCATATAATATTAATGGTTATGGGGAAAACAGATGCTGCTGGTAATAAGGACAATAATGAGAAAGGGACTGAGGAGAGGCAAAAGAATGCTGCAAAAGAAAAGGAGAGTGAAGTGAAGCTGCAAGAAGAAATAATGAAGCTAGAGAAAAGAAAGAAAGAAACGGTTGAGAAATTCATAGATCGCATCAGTTCCAATGGAGCATCCAACAAGAGCAACTTCAAAGTTGAAGAGACTGAGAAGAACCTTTCAATGGGAAACAACAAAAGAAAACTGGAGGAGCAACTAATCGAGGACACAGAGTTCATCACACCCATCAGGCGCCCGAAAGTAGTACCACCGAAGCAAGAATCATCCATTCGTCAGAAACCATGCAGGTCCGCACCAAACCCTAATCTCCCAAAGACAGGAAATCCCTCAGACAGAGATCAGAAGCAGCCAAGAGTGAAGAAAGAGGTTCAAAATAACTATTCTGAGCCTCGTAACAGATACAGGGCCCTTCTTATCAATGCAGAACCCAGAGATGCTAGTCCCCGTGGGAGAGAGGTATATATGTCTTTAATTTCAAGTTTCCAAGTTTAGTTTTAATTCAATACTTATATCATGATTACTCCATCTGCTTCTACATATATACACAGTCACGTAGGTCATCGGATGATAATACTGCAATGGAAGAAACACTTGAGACCTCGAAGAAGAAACTTCAAGCGGGCTACCAAGATCATGAGAGAGGTTTGCGCCCTTGCTTTATCTCTCTCTCTCTATATATATATATATGTATATATATGTCTGTTTTACTTTGCTTTTTGTTTATTAGTTTCTTTGAAATGACGCTGTAGTTTCTATTTTAACAGCTAAAAGGAACATCCAGTTAATTCCACCAGAAGGTGATCTTAACAAGAAAGCATCGGCTAGCCGCTCCAAGAACCAAGCTCGAAAGTGAAGGCTTGACCTTTGTGCTGGGGATTTCAAATAATTTAGTTTACTTTCTATGAATTACCTCCTCGGATATTATATATTTATTTGAGAACTCTGTCATTCCGCAAACTTTCTTATCTTTAGCCGGCCTTCATGCCAATAAATATTTGGATTTATTTGCTATGCGCTGAGAACCGGAAGCTTCCATGCTCATGGCTAAAATTTAGGTGGCACTAACGTCAGGGCAAGGTTGGCACGATGGTACAAATTTAGAGCACACGTCTTTGATGGTTGGGCCCAGTGATGCAGAAATGGGCCAAATCAAATGAGAGCCCACTGTTGAGTCCATTTGAACCCGGTAACTCAATCATTAGGTGCTGCAACGATTCTCATCAGTTGGAGAGCATTTTATGCTATACGGAGTACCATATGTGTAGGATTCATAGTTTAAACAGATAAATTATAAGGATTGAGTTTAAGAATTAACTAATAAGATTAGGGTTTGGTTGGGAGTGGATTAGGACTCGCTCATAGCTGGATAGACGGATTCAATGCGGCGAGTGGTTTTGACTTTTGAAGTCGTCCCCATTGGCCATTAATCAAAAGCCTTCGCTGGCAATAGTTATTTTAATACGCCTTTGACTTGAAACTCGTCCCCCGCAAAATCCTTCTGGTGAATTAAAGACGACCCTCCCCTCCGAGGCGGGTTTTTTTTTTGTGATTAGCATTGTGCGATTGGGCCTAATGGCCCAGTTTATAGCCCAAAACAAAAGAGAGAGCAGGTCCCTGTGACTCCCCACACACAATGTGATTGGGTGTTTGGTAAGCACCGGGGGATGCGTTTTTGTAAACATCTGTCGTTTTGCTACTAAGTCCTCCAGGGATCCAATCCTGTTGCGTGTCGGTTCGCATTTGTCTTCTCCTAAAACAGAAAACATTAACAACGTAGCCTCACCCGTTTCTATGCAGATCTTCAAATACTCCCTACTAGTATTTGAAGTTATCACAGCAGTGTGCGTATATCTTTTGGTGAAATACTAGTATAATATTAGCATGTGATAATACTCGTATGTCAGTACTCAGTATCAATATTATCTTGATATGATGATGAGTCATGAGCGTGGATATGGTGTCATGAGCGTGCGGCGTCACACCAGCGCTCCATATGGCCTCTTCCCATGCATTTCTCCTCGTTCCCATCTCATCCCCCCACCCTCTTTCTAGTTATTATTTATAGGCAAGTTTAGTTTAGTTTTTATAAAAGAATTTATAAAGAAAAAATAATTTAAAAGGGATGTTAGAAAATTTATTTTAAAGAATAGCTTATATAAAAAATGATTCTGAATAAAATAGTATTTAGATGATTATTATCAAAATGACTTTTATTATTAATAAATTACTAGAATTAATATAAGATAAATAATTAATTACATAAAATATAATTCTTAATTTTTATTTTCTCCTTCTCTTACTCGTCTTTTTCCTCTTCCCTCCTCGCTCATGCTAAAGCTATTGGCACTTTTATCCCCGAAACTCAAACCCCATAGATTTCTCAAGTTCCCATCGACTATGGCATTGACTTTGCCACTGACCCCTCTGGCTCAACCAATTCTCATTTTTCTCTCTTCACACATAACCCTATCTCCCCTAATGTTGCTCTAATCGTTGCCTTTGTAAAATTCAACATGAATTATGACGAGATCTAACGCCATCATCAGCTGATTCTTCCTCTCTGTCGTCACCTCCTTATTCTTTCTTTACCTTTGTCGAAAACTCTGCAATATGATAGAGTCAAAGAAAGGGTGTGATTCTTTGCTTCTATTGTGTTTTGTCGTCGCCCCCCCCCCCCCAATTCAATGGTCGTCGACTACTTCTATTTCTGTCGTCTGCTCTATGCGTCTCGCTGACGTCGCTTAACTGATGGAAGATGAAATGATATAGGGAACCAAAGGTGGAAGGTGGTGGGAGTGAAGGACGTCGGTTGTCGTCCTTATGTTATCGGCTAATGAGAGAGCTTCAATGATGAAGGGAGAGGAGTGAGTGGAAAAAAAATTATAGAAAAATTGTCATTAAACAACTTATAAACTCTTTTCTTCACTAAAAAGCTATTTTCCTCAATTTATCCAAAACATAAATTTAAATCAACTTTTGATCTATGAGCACTTATAAAATTTTAAGGTTGTTTGTTTATCGAGTTGGGCCAAGAGCTCTTCTAAAACTTTTATTTTAAAAGAAATTGAACATCCACATATTATTGTATTTTCATTCATCGTACATACATTTATTCATTTTAACGTTGGTGGAACAATATATGAAATATATTTTATCCCATTTTATTATAAAGTCACTTCTGATTCATTGACTGAATTAAAATAAATTAATTAAACTAATAAAATTACCTTAAAATTAATTACTTCCAAGTTTTGCCCCAAACAATGTGCGGGGAATACTTTTTTTTATTATTTGGAAATGAAACCCCTGCAGTTCTTAGTTCTAATACAGATAATTTACTACTTACTCCATCCTTATTTTGTAATCCTAATATGGTCCTTATATAAAATTTAATTAAAGAATTTATCTTAATATTAAATATAAAATATATTTTTTATATTTATCAATTTTTTTTTAAAATACTAACATTTCTCAATACCAACTCAGTGAATACCTGCTGGTAGCTGTTAACTGAGCTTAAGTTTAAATACTCTCGCAAAAAAGTGCTCTTATATTTTTATCATTCGTTTTTTTTTACGATTTCAGAACTCGTAATTTAAAGGGGTAAAGCACGAGTTAAGAAAAGATTATTATTCCAGACAAAATATGGAGGGAATATAAGTGCTTTTATCCAAGCTAAGCATGGGTAGCATTCGTGTGATTGATTACACCATCCATTGAACCACAAGACGTAGCTTTCAGGTTCGTACCTTATTTACTTCAAACAATGACAACGAAATATTTGAAGCATTCGTCGTTAGGCATCTTTCAGCGTCGTGATTCACGTTTTATATCTTTTTTTTAACTTAACGTCTAATATAATTTGCTCCCTTAAACTCAATTCTTCCTCTTCTATACAGTAAACCCATTGTTTATATATATAATATAGGAGTTTTAGCAACCTGTATTTCTTTTTGTTTTTGTTTTTTTTTAATTATAAGCAATATGATTTATCTCTCTCATTTCAATCCTATTTAACGCACGTGAATCACGCTAACCACAAGAAAACTTAAATTTTACACTTTCATGCGTCACAATATGTCAATAACACAGTAATGTTCATTACTCTGAGTAAATTAATATACATACCATGCCTTTGATTATATTGCGTGCACGTGCGTGTGTTCCTACTTCCTCCGAAAAAACAAAAATATATAACTTTTTTGAACCATTTAACCTCTAATGGATTTAAAAAAAAAGGGGGCTGGTGAAGTGAGTATTTTTTAATATAAAATAAAACAAAATAAATAGAGATATTTTAGTTAAATGGCAGTATTAGATTTTGTTAGTGTTTAGACTGATTACGAAAAGAATGTATCAACATAGAGAAAATAAAAGTCATAAATTTGGTTGAATAATTAAATTGTTTTCATGCCTGGTATTTCTTTTTTAACTGATTATTTAATGCGGTCGTGAGACTATCGCACGCAGGATTTGATAATTTTCTAGCATTTTTTCTTCGAGGATAAAGTCGTACTTTCAGCTCCAAAAGAAAAACAAGAAGACGTCATACTTGAGTTTTTTTCCTTGGGAAACAAAACAAATAAAGTCTTGCTGGAATCAATTGATCCATAGGAAATTACTGTATGCTCACATATAAATAATTATATTATACTTACATCAAACTCTTTGTATCAATTTCTTCAAATTTTCCTATCATATTTCACTACGTATACTATTTTTTGTTAATGTGAGTAAAAATTAAATAAAAATATTAAAAAAATAAGACATGTGGTCAAGTGAGATTTGATAATTTAACAAAATTGACGCAAGTAACATGATCTACATTTTATCTGAAGTGTATTGAAAGGGCGGTAAAATTCCCGGCTTCGTTGCCGCCCGCGGGATCTGCAATCTTTGTACAACGCACACCACAGAGGTAAGATGAGTAGGTAGATAGATGTGTGTGTTCCTATCTGCTGTGTTTTTCTTCATTTTCGTTGTTTCCTTTTTCATGTCGTCATTTCCCCTAAGCTTCAAAAGACTTTTTTTTTAACCCAAAAAAAAAATTACTGTAACAAATTAACAGATTTGAGCGAAGAAGAGGTTTTTGTTTTCTCCTTCCTTGGTTCCTTTTTCTCCACAAAACCAACCAGAGGGGGTTTCTCCTGTAGCTTCAGCCCAACTCTCTAATCTCTTTACACCACGACGCTTCCTCCTCCCTTCCTTCCTCATTCTTCATATCCATCTCCGTCTGCCTCCCCACTATTTTATTAATCATAATCCCCGTCAACATTTTCCAGGTCAAAACGCGCACAGTTTCAGAACTTGGACCTTCCTTGGCTGATCATCGGCCTCTATTTTTTAACTGCGTAATCTTTGGATGATATATAGTCTCTTTCAAGATCGGATAATAATCTAATACTCTTTGGTTGTTGCACAGTAGAGAACCTTGTTGGAGTTGGTTCTTTGACACCTGGGAGTTATCTGTAGACCGTGAAAAATGAATTTCTGGGTCTGATACTCATCCCAATCACATGAAAACCCTTTTTTGATTTCAGGATAATTGCTGGATTTTCATTTTTGGATCTAGCCTCATCGGGATTGATCCACCTTGTGAGTTTTGTGGGATAACCATGAAGTCCGGGTCACTAGAATACTGGAGGAATTACTTCCGGACTGCAACTTCTGATATATTCGACATAATTGACCACGCGATCATGGTGGCGGTTTCCGATTGTCCGAAGGAGTTTAGATTACGAAGAGACGGAATTGCGGAGCGTTTGTTTTCCTGTAGATTGACTCGTTGTGTGGGGTGTGATCGATTAGAGTTGGCGGTTTCCGGTGATGATGAGGAAGATGGAGTTTGTAAGAGTGGTTTTGATCGAGATGCTACTGAATTAGAAGCAGGAGCTAGTAAAGAGAGCAAGGTCAATGGTAGCAGAGACGATCATGGGGAGATTAACAGGAACCAAGTTAGTAATTTTAGTTTTGGAGAAGCTGAGGCATTGACTGATGAGATTGAAGAAGAGTCTCAGATGGTTGGGGAGGTTTTGAGGATCAAAGAGATTCTCCATAACAGCAAGGAAGAGGTATAACCTCTTTTCTTGAAATCCTCTTCTCTGTTAGTGTTAAACTGTTCAGCACTTTCCGGATTAACAATCTATCCGTATTTTGATGTTAATCTCCTGAATCAATTCCTGCTTCTTTGTGTTACAATTTATTCTGAAAGTTTGATGATATTTGACCATATAAGGTGGGTTGTGATAGATAATTCCAAAGAAAAACTGTTCCTTAGGACATATTTTAGTTCTAAACTTTCCGGTCCGTTATTCATGGTGCTTTCTTTCATTTCACAACAGCCTGATTCAGTGTTATTTGAGTCATTGAGGAGGCTCCAGCTGCTGGCACTGACCGTGGATCTTCTCAAGGTTTGTATTGAATCTTCCATTAGTCTTTCAATGAGTCTGCCATATGTCTCATGCTTTTTGGCTTGACGTTTTTGCTTCCCTTCGGCCCTTCACCACGTCCTTTAATGTTCTCAATTTAACTTTTTCCAGGGAACTGAGATTGGAAAGGCTGTCAATCCTCTGAGGAAGCACGGATCAAAGGAGATCCGTCAACTTGCACGAACTCTTATCGAGTATGAACAAATCCCTCAGAATGCCTGTTCGCCATGCATACATGTTATTTCATCTGAATTTGTTGATGCAAGATCTTTCTTTCTATTCTTGTGTGATTTTATCTGTGAACTTGAATGTAAGCCTGAGTCCTCCATCATCATTATCTTATTTCCAGAGACTGATCATCTGCAGCTAGTTATACTAATATATTGATATCATTATCAATGTGATGATTACTTGTTTGGTTTATTTACTACAGAACTGTGCACCTTTCTCAGCTGTTTATGTCCTTTGTGTTCAAGTGTAGTACTTGAATAGTTTGACGAGGCTGTGTAGCACATGACTTATAACCAAATTCAGTTCCATTTAAAGCATACTCATACTAGGACATCACATGTGTTCAATAGTTTATCATCATCGATTCCTTAGTTTGATTTAGACTTGGGGATCTTTTTTATTTGGTTAGTTGCATGGTAGAAAATAAACCATACATTCTAAGCATAGTTTTGAATTGCAGTGGCTGGAAAGAAATGGTAGATGAATGGGTCAAGTCCACAGCAGCTGTAGCGGGTAAAACTTTCTATCTGCATCCCTAGCACAGCCGTCAAGATATTTTGATCACTTTCACCCTCTCTAAAATCAGTTGATGCTTGAAATTTGACTTTAATTAATGATTCGTAGGTTCAGTAGAAGGCACCCCTGATTCAGTTAATCCATCAGTCGTTGATGAAGAGGAAGGGCTTCCTTCGCCTCCTATGGATGAAGGGGCTTTTCTTGCAGCTCCGCCCGGTCCAATGGAACTCTCACAGGTAGTTAACTATACCACTCCCCCCTTTAATGCAGGGTTTGATAGTTGAAAACTGATCCCTCTCTTGTCTTGGTGGATGCCACATACTTGGATTTTGCGAAGTTCTTTGATGGCATGGATGATGATGGAAGTGAGTTGAATTTGCATTAGCTTATGCTTATTCTAGCTTGCTTTTTGGTTATGCTTATGATTGGGGGATTTTGTTTCAGATTTTCGACAAAGTGGGGAATTCATCAAGACTCGTGAACACATCAGAAAACCGTCTATGGACAATCAAAACGTAGGAAAGAGAAAACCACAGGCTTCCAGTGAGGCCAAGGAGAGCAAATGTCATCAAATGAAGAAAAATGAGGTTGCTATGGGACAGAGTAAACCGGTCTGCACTGATTCTGGCCCTGGCAGGCCACCAAAATCCAGCTTGCAGCAAAAAAGCAACACAGGACCAAAGATGCAGCAGAAACAAGAGAAGAGTGCTATCCCAAAGAGGCCTCTTGTTGCTCAGCAAGATGTAAGGAAGCATCTCTATATGCTCCAATTTTTGTCACTATGAGTTTGTCTAACCTTATTTACTGGTTATCAGAAATTCAAGGGTTCAGATGATGTTTCAGTCCAAGTAAAACTAGAAGCCACTAAGAGGAAACTTCAGGAGTCTTATCAACAAGCTGAAAATGGTACGTGATTTCTTTTCTGATATCAACGTCTGTTTTTTATGTTTGGCCTAACCTTAAATATTAAGAGTTCAAACAGTCAACTGGCTTCTCTGTATCCAGAGATTCGGCTTACAAATATGCAGAATTCCGAGCTTGAGTCTTAGCTTATTATGATTGTTGTGCTGCTTGCTTTACAGCATGATATTAATTCTTGAAACTTGTTTGCTTTGTTTTCAGCCAAGAAGCAGCGGACAATACAGGTTATGGAGTTGCACGATCTTCCAAAGCAAGGGAATGGCCACCGAAATCCACACTTCAAGCCTGGGAACCTCAACAAGCACTGGGCTCACGGACGAAGATAGAGATTTCTGTATGCAAGAAGAGGAACTCCAGTAGTTTTGCAGAAGTTTGAAAGCTATGACTAACTCGGTTTGCCATGATGTGGTCGAAACGGAAGCATGGTCTTCTTGATCATCAACAAATGCCACGCCCATTCAGTGGCTCTTTCTTGAGTCAAAAGACATTGAGTACATAGAATTTTTTTTCATCCACGATTGGTGAAGAGGGTCCTAACTTCGGCACGCAACAGTCAACTTGTTTCAATAATTATTGTCCATATAGAAATCTCAGTGAATCCACTCTTCAATTTTGTCATTTCAAGCTTGTCATAAACTCCGTGGTAAAATTCCACTCTCATATAGCTTCGAAACCATTATTTTACTTTGGTTTTTCCGCATGCCTTTGCTTGGAGGAAATAAGCTGTTTAGTGTCCATAAAGTTATGCCATCACTGGTCTGGATACAGTTACATTACGGCCTAAGAAAAGAAGTTCGAAATAATATTATATGAAGGGGAGAGAAGACAAGGTAATAGTGTGAAGCAAAAGCAATTTTTGAAATGAATGGGGCTTGGACAACGACTCAGGAGGAGGGAATCTGGTGTTAATAAAATGAAATGAAATGAACCCATACGTGGCAAGTTACTAAACCAGATTAGATAGATAGATAGATAGATATTTAAGTTGGGACTAGTGGGAGAATTTAAATTGTTGCAAGAGTGAATTCAAAGATATTGTCGCTTGGCATCAAAGATGGGAATATCTAATAATCTTAGGCTGAGATTCGAATTTCGGATGCCTTCCAACTTTCTGTGATGGATTTTTAGGACGCATTTTCATTCTTTTTTCCCCCTTTCAGATATTTAGCTTTTTTTATTTGTGAAGTTTGGGAGAAGTATAAAAGCTTGAGATAGGAATGACCTAATGCCCTTCCATGCACGGGACTGGGTCAATATACATCTATAAATATTATAATAGGGAGAATAAGGGCAGCACATGTCATTGTTGGAAGGCTTTTGTTTTTGTTGGTTCTTATTGGCTGGCTTTTACTTTTACTTTGCAATTTGCATTGTCAATGGACTGATAATTATCTCTTTTGGAAGCGTGTTTTATTTTGGTCACATAGTGAAACATGATTTAGTCACTGACAGTAACACTAATTCGTTCACTCCAAATTGCTACCACTTATCTTCTTTCCTCTTTTCTCTTATTCTGAGCATGCATGCTCCAAACACCACCAAAAAATTGGAGTTGCCTGCAATTCCTATCTTTCCTGACAGTGTCCATAATTCAATGCAGTAAAAATAGAAAATCTGATCAACATTTGAAAGTGATGCGTAATAAGGAATGAATCCAGGTGTGAAAGGAAGTAATGAAGCAGAGCACACAGTTCATCATTATTTATATATATTATCATGATAGAATAATAGTAGCAAGAAACAAAAAAAAAGTACAGGGCACAGAAGAGGCCAAGAGAGGGCATTTTCTGATAAAGTGGAAGAATCAATGAATGGACCACTATGGTGAATTTTGGAGCTCCCAGATTTGCTGTCCCTTGTCCTTCTCTCCCCTTTGAAAGCCACGTCTTTCTTTTCTCTTTTCCATCTTTAATTTATACATCTCTGTAATTAACCAAATACATTAAAATAAAATATCAGGCCAAGAAAGAAAGACGGGGGAGAAATATAGACAAATACCAATTTCATACACAATCGTTTTGTTTTGTTGGGTCATTATATTATTTTCAAGTGCATAAATATGTAAACATGAACGATCCATCAATTTCTTCAGCTCTTAAAGCGTAAAGAAAAGGGAAAAAGAGTGAAGAGAGGAAAATGAAAAGGGACGTCACTTTCTAATGGCATTAGTAAGGCAAGCTGTTGGGCAGAAAAATTAGATGTAACGAAACGCAACATGGGTGAAATGGGAGGATAAGACACGTGGCAGATGGATTTGATCTTATCTCGTGAAGAACAAAGAACCCACTCACAACCCAATATATATATATATGCCAAAAACAGATTAGCACAATATTTCAAGATATTAAATAAAGTGTGAAGATTTGGACAAATTTTGGTCACACAAGCAAGCGATGACCAAAGCATTTGAAATAATTGCACTCATGCATTGTAATTTAGAGTAATTTGCAAGGTACCATTGATCTTTCATTAAAAAGTTTCGTTTTTTTTTGTGGGTGGTCAGGGTTTTGTAGCTCAAATGTCACCAAACATCTCTCTTAAAACTTTTTTAAGCCTGAAATTGTGAGTTTGAACATCCTGTAAAAGGGTATAATCGGTGCATGAGTTATGATAAAAAAAAATCATTTTTATGAAAAGTTGTTTCCTTTTCCTTTTCCTTTTTGTGTGAGTTTTTTTAAGTTCTGATTTTGGAACCGTGAGAGCCGTTGGTCAAAGCGAGGGAAGGTGAGAAAAGAATCAAGAGCCACCTAATTAATTAGGCATCTCTGTTCTTCACCTGCATTACACACTTAGTTATTTTAATCCGTTAATAATACCCTATTAACCACTTTCATAATTGGGCGTCCCATTTTAAGTAGGTGAGATAATTCCCTTGTCTTTTCCATTCTTTACCTACCTACTCAGCTTGCCACCTACATTCTCAAGTTCATAATTCTTTCTAAATTACATTCATCCAATATACCGATTCATTGGATGGTAGTCCTCGCATTAGACGCAAGAGACAAAAACGTAATGATAGAGCGATATGGGTTGGTGCAGCAATCAGATTATTTAGCTTCCTGTACACATAATAAACAATACTAAAGTCAGCATTATTAATCCTTTGAAATTTCTCTCAATCTGTGTTTTGACCTTCTTCAGTTCCTCCTTCTTAAAATAAAAGGCTTTTTTCATTAAAAAAAAAGAGAGAAATTGACAAAAAGTCCTCAGTTTCTTAATTTAGGGGTTTGCAACTACTCTTTTTATCATAAGAATATAGAAGGGCCTTAACCTATTAAGCCCACTCACTCTATGTTAATAAATCAGAATTGATACTCTATCTATACAAGATTTGCATTTTCAACTAGGGAATTTTCTCTATTTTTTTTTTAAAAAAAAGGCTTTATGCATGTATTAATGTTTATACATCTGTGATCTTAAATTAGGCGTGTTCGGGAAAAAAAATCCATTAGCCATATGCCCATATTAATACCATGACTGTTTATTTCAATAAGTTTTTAATTCATACGAATATCTTTTTCTTTTTTTTCCTGGTTAGAGTTTATAATAAATTTTAAAATTCCCAAAACTTACTGAATAATCTATTAGTGTAAAGTATCTTCCCATGATTCTTTGAAGATGACATGTTTATTGATAAAGTGACAAATTAATTAACAACAATAAATCCATTTAAATTATGGAAGTTATTTGCTTTGTTGGGAGAAGCTAAATGAAGCGGATTAGGTTTACGTTTGGCGGAATCGAAGTTTGCCGACACTCTCACTCCCATGGGTGCGAGCATATTCATGTTGCCTACCCTTTAATTAAATTCATGTGCTCTTCTCTCGAAATACACATTTAGTTTTATGGTAGTTAAGATGTTGGCTTGAAGTTCGATAGAAAGTAAAAATGGTGAAGTGACAGCATTGTTCATGTTCATGGGATAGAACAAATGCGGATGCGCTGCTGAAAGTGACTTCCAGAGTAGAGAGAAGCATTTAGGTTTAGTTTTATGTTCATGTTCAATGCTCACTAACTGAATTCCACCACATCGCACATTTAAGCCCAACCAAACATAGTGGGTATCATTATATGAATATCACCCCCTGCATGTTACCCCCAACTTTATTAATTTCATTTCATTTTTGTTGGATTGTGTTGTCAGAAATGTCGCCCGCCACTATAATAGAATCTCACCGTTTGCCGTCACTCTCTGTGTTGTTATGCATTGTGAAGAAAGAAAACCCAATATTCATTATTCAAAACTAATGCAAGACCAGTAAAAATTAACATTCACTGCTTTGCGCGCACCGGCTTCTAATTACAATCCCCCTCCCCTTGGGGCCGAAAGCTCTTCTAACAGCTGACTAGTAACACGTTATCCTCACTAGCCATGTATCAATATAAATATATTTACAAACTATAAAATATTAATCTTATTAAGGATAACACTATGACTCGTGAAAACTCGTTTTTCACTGACCAAATACGAAGAATCGGACCTATTATTATTAATTAATAATTAACTTTTCGTTCATTGCATGGGACCAAAGAACAACTCACTATTTATATTTATAACCCATGGCCCATGCAACTTATTATTAATTTTATGTAAATTGATATTGACGGATGTACACTTCAAATGAAAAATCTCAACTTTTTTTTTTTGTTTACAAAAAAGTTTATATAAGTTTGGTATAGGCCGTTTACCAAAATTAAGATACAGCCTTAAGGCTCAAAAAAGAACTTATAAAAAACTTACGAGATCTTCTACAAAAAATCCCTCATAACAGTAGATAAAATCGAACTTATATTCTTATAAGATATAAATTTATCTTTTATTATTTATGTTAACTCTCACTGCTATACCTCAACCTTTTTTCTGCTGGGTGGACGCGAACCTCCTGTTCCTCTCACCGGATCCATCACCACCAACCTTGGCCCTACAAGGTTTCGGCCCAATGATTTGAGGCACAATTTTCCGAGTTGAAATTATTACGATGTGCTGTGCGTTTGAGCATCGTGACATCTGATTCACCCCATGTTGATAACGAGGCCATGAGACAGATACAGGTAAAGAGTCGAGTGAGGGAAACAAAGGATTCTCTCAATTGAATAAAAATGACACCCCACCATAGCATTCCGAAACATCCAAAATTTAAAAGCCCATGCACAAGAATGGCAAAATATCATGCAAAACACGATCCAACGTTCCAGAGAAATAACAAATAAAGCCAATTTGAAACAAACATATAGGCAATGCATCACTTCTCTCAGACATTCTACCCAAACCCCCACTAGAATTAGAACTTCTATTGCGCGAATATCTTATAACTTGGAGAAAGAGTTGGCAGCTCCATTTCTCCAAATCATGTTTCACTCACCAGCTTCCCTCAAACCAAATCTAATTACATTCTTCAGGTAGAAGTAGAATAGACATACTAAGGCATCATATTGCGCAGTTCAATAAGTAGGAAATATCAGCCTAGCACTTTATTCAGCTCCCCTTCACATAGGCTCGCCCATTTCCTCCTCCTCATCTTCATATTCCCCTTCCTCCTCTGCGGTGGCATCCTGATACTGCTGATATTCGGACACAAGGTCGTTCATGTTGCTCTCTGCTTCTGTGAATTCCATTTCATCCATACCTTCCCCAGTGTACCAGTGCAAGAAAGCCTTCCTCCTAAACATAGCAGTGAATTGTTCGCTCACCCTCCTGAACATTTCCTGAATGGAAGTTGAATTCCCAATGAAGGTGGATGCCATAGATAGTCCCCTAGGTGGGATGTCACAGACACTTGACTTCACATTATTCGGGATCCACTCAACAAAGTAGGAAGAATTCTTGTTTTGGACATTGATCATTTGCTCATCTACTTCTTTGGTGCTCATCTTTCCCCTGAACATGGCTGATGCTGTAAGGTAGCGTCCGTGCCTGGGATCAGCAGCACACATCATGTTTTTGGCATCCCACATTTGCTGAGTCAACTCTGGAACTGTTAATGCACGATACTGCTGGGACCCACGGGAGGTCAGGGGAGCAAAGCCAACCATGAAGAAATGAAGACGAGGGAAGGGGATGAGATTCACTGCAAGTTTCCGAAGGTCAGAGTTGAGTTGACCGGGGAATCGAAGACAGCAAGTGACCCCACTCATGGTTGCCGAGATCAGGTGGTTCAAATCACCAACTGCAACAAACCATTACACATTTTGAGCCATTACAGTCCAAAAAAGAAAAAGACCATAGACAGATGACCCAACTATAGAATTATGACATTCAGAAAATAGTAAGGCGCCGCAATCATAAGAACAAAAACAAAAAAGTACATAAATTAGACATCATTGAAGCCATAACAGTTAGATTGATTGGTTCTGGATTATAATCCAGAAAATTAAATTTCTAAATCACAATCCGGATCATAATTTTTCATTTATTCATGACCATAACACCCCCTAAAGAACTCGTGCATTCATCCTTTTCCATGACCAGCATATATGACAAATTAAAGAAATTGCACTAGACAATGTCTAAGGCTGCCTTGCATCTGCATCAGAAAGACCACAAGGCATGTTTGACATAAAATTGCAAATATAACTATCCGCAGATATTAATTGACAATGAGTGACTTGCAATCTACCAAATTAGCAGCTTACTACCTTTCCAATCAATAGAAAAACAAATATAAGGAATTAAGGATCCCTTAATTAATACATCATTTGAGGAGATAAATAAAGCAAGCACAAGACAGACTGCATATATTAAAATAATGCTGCATTGATACGGCGTACTCACAGCTGGGAGTTGTCAACTTAAGAGTCCTAAAGCAAATATCATATAAAGCTTCATTATCCAGCACCATGCACTCATCTGCATTTTCAACCAGCTGATGAACTGAAAGAGTGGCATTGTAAGGCTCAACAACTGTATCTGACACCTTAGGTGAAGGAAACACGGAGAAGGTGAGCATCATTCTATCAGGGTACTCCTCCCGGATCTTAGAAATCAGCAGGGTTCCCATCCCAGAGCCAGTACCACCACCCAGCGAGTGGCACACTTGAAATCCTGCAACAGGGGATAAATCCTGTTAAATAATCCTCCAAAATTGACAAAGCTGCAAGGACTTCCTAAATAGTAAATAATTTAAATTTAGGACAATTGCTTAAAAATTATTATTTTACTGTCAAAACTAATTTCGAAGAGTGAGAATTAAATCATTCCAGCATTGTTAAAGTGCACTGGGGACATCCAAAGTTCTTTATAATAATGATTAACGAAGCAAGATGCCCACTCTAGATAATTTGACTCATACTCTCATCTTCAATTGAGTTAATTAGAAGTTTAGCATATCATTTAAAACAAGTAGAAGTAACCAATCTGCACCGACATCAAGAAATTTTATATAAATGATACCTTGAAGGCAATCACAGTTCTCAGCCTCCTTCCTTACAACATCAAGAACTGCATCTATAAGCTCTGCACCTTCAGTGTAATGCCCCTTTGCCCAGTTGTTTCCAGCACCGGATTGGCCAAAAACAAAGTTATCAGGGCGAAAGATCTGACCATAAGGACCAGTGCGTACACTGTCCATAGTGCCAGGCTCCAGATCCATAAGCACTGCACGTGGAACAAACCTTCCACAAGAAGCTTCGTTATAGTAGACATTCACGCGCTCCAGCTGCAGATCTGAATGCCCAACGTACCTTCCAGTTGGATCTATGCCATGCTCCTCGCAAATAACCTCCCAGAATTTGGAACCAATCTGGTTACCGCACTGTCCACCCTGAACGTGAAGGATCTCTCTCATTTTCCCTGTAATCAAATGAAAGACTAAGAAAATCGACTTCATCAACAACGTCAGAATTATAAAATATACAACAGCCAACAATAGTACATTTCGATGAGCCCAAAATTTGGATCAACAAATGATTTGATAGCTCTCAAATGATCTAAACAGGATGTCTGAACAGAACAGAATAAGATCGAGATAAAATAAAATTCACTGAAACAGTTGGAGTCACTACACTGCTTCGATTTCAACTAGAGAGTCGGCAAGGATAAAGAAGGCAATATCCAAGTCTATACGAACTTAGATCGTAAACAAGGCAAGCAAAGTAGCAAATTCTACGGAGACAGAGAAAATCGGGAAAAGATCTGATGCTATATCCGAATCACACGAGGAACTACAGAGCATGAATCAGAAAAACTGAGCATCCTTGGATAGAATAACGTTGTAGTAGTAATTTCAAGTGAATTACTACTACAAGAGGTAGAAACACTGAAATGAAGCGATTACTCGCCTAAAGAACGAATACAATGCATAGAGCAGAATACCTACTACCTCGGGAACAAAACTGGCGCAGATTTTAGGGAAATGAGATAAATGCAATGGGAAAGATCAGTTCTAGAGAGATAAATACCTGGAAGTGTGAAGAACGGATCTTAGAACGGCGAGTACTGGAGAGTGGCAGGAAGGGATGGAGTGAGAGAGATACAGGTGCTGGCACCCTATTAAGATTTATATACTGTGGAGGGAGAGGAAGGGCGTGACGTGACCGGTACTACGGACCCTGCGGTTTTAGTTTTCCTCCCTTTTTAAGTCAGTGATGGGACACCGTCCGATGGATCATGCGAACGGTGGAGATGGGGATCGTTTGTGATGATTAGATTAGATTTAAATTTGATCGTGAGGACGAAAATGTCCCTATATTAAAAGACGGGACGGCCCTTTGACTTTAAGTCAGCGCCAAGATTAAGAATTTTCAGGACGAATAATGTTGGGACGCCTCGTGACAGGGGTCAGGGGCCGTAAATTCAAACTCCCCCACCCCCCTTCTGCTCTCTTTTTTTATTTGAAATCGATTTTAAATTCATTACCTTTATTTCAATATTTGGCGTGAGACATTATTATGACCAAATAAAAATATTGGTATGAGACAGAAGGTTTAAACTTGACATTACTGTCAGAAGCTTTGGCATCATTCCCCACTGGTTAGACCGGGGCTTGATAACTCGAAGTCGATTTACTTTTCTTCTTTTAATTCGATGGCATGGTGACAGGGAAATGCATCTGTTTCAATATTTTTTTAAAACATGATCAAGAGAATTAAGTAAACCAATTAATGGTGGAGTTATTGATTAAATATGTTTTAGAGAGCATATGTTCGAGGGTAATGGAAAGGGGAGTTTCGTGTGGATGTTGAAGAGAGAGATCATGGGGTGATAGGGTGATGATTACAGAGTAAGGAAATGAAAATGAGCAGTAGAGTATAAAATAAGGGTGGGGGGTGTGGAGAGGAGTCGGCAGCAGGGCTTTGATAGAGTGACAAGTATCACCTTCAAATGGCCTTTTTTTTTAAGGTGGCCACCTAATTCATCCAGTATCCAGCTGTGCAACATCTATCATCAGCATGAAAATTGTCCCTAGTCCCTGCATTGGAAACTACTCCCAGGAATAGTTGGGTGTTGCCTTTTCTAGATCAGCAATATTTTTTCCCAACAAAAAAAAAGAAAAGAAAGAAACCATAGGATGCGTGAAGCCAAATTTTTGTAATAGGTCTCGTGTCCCATCAATTCATTTGAATTGCGTAATCTCTTTTGGCTGCTGGTTCATTTGAAGGCTGTGTTTTTGTGTCAGAGGTGTTGTTTGTTTAACCACAAGATATTAATGAATTACATATCCTGCCCAATGAAAAACATACTTATTGAGTTAGATCCTTGACCCTTTGTCTTCGTTATCGCATTTTTTTGGATTAATCCCACGCCACATGTCGGCACCATCTGGCTGCCTCTTCTCCAGCAAGTCGGCCAGCCTGGCTTTGGAGAAACGCACACAATAATTGATTTTCTTTTTTAACAGGAATCTGGGAGACGAGTATAACCTCCACTTGATCTTTCACTTCAATGTAAATAAAGGAAAAAACACAGCATGGCATATTAGTATATAGTACATGCATTGTTTGTGACGAGAGAACATACAATATTATATTATCTCCTAATTTTAATATAAAATTTAATTTATAATAAATTATATTATAAACTAATTTATATACATGCTCCAACAATTATGTATATTTTGTTAAATATAAAAAAGTATTTTTAAACTTAAATTATAGTTTGAATCTAATAGTAGATAAATACATATTATATTTGTAAAAATAATTATGGGGAAAAACTATGTCTTAGACGCTTGAAATTATAATTTTCAATAAGCATCTCATACTTATTTTTTTTTTAAATTATAAACATATGAAATGTCAATTTTACTTATCTTATATTTTTGTCATATTATCAATTTATGTAGTTATCATTTTATTTTATATATTTTATAGTAATTTATTTATAAAAAATTACTTTAATAACAACTATTTAAATATTTATTTTTATAGAATTATTTTTTATTTAAAATTTATTTTATAATTAATTTTTTCCAATAATATATTCTTTAAAAAGCTAAACTAAGCTATATAGTAGAGCCACTTCGTTAGGGATATAAAAGTAAATGGCGAGGGATGGGAGTGACATGATTGAGGACGAAATGGTAAATAAGGAGAGGGAGATATTTTAGAATTTGTAATTTCCCGAATGGATCAAGGGAACATGGAGGAACAGTGATGGGAGAAGGGCGCGTGAGAGAAACGGGCGAAAGAGGAGTAGGAAGAAGGTGGAACAGAGCGCATGGGATAAGGTGCACTCACATGTGACCTGCGACGCTGCCAGCCAAATGTCTAGCAGAGAAATTTATGTACTTTTCATATAAAATTAAAAAGTAAACGTAAGATTACAAGCCGCCTATCATCATTATTACTAATATTCAGTATACTCGTCGCTATTGACGTCACATACAAAATTTTCAGTTAAGACGTAGTAAAGAGGTGGGTTATCCATGATGGTGGATAGCTTTCAAGCTCCTGTGATATTTATGGAATATTCAATATAGTCTCGGACAATATTTTCCATAATGCATTAAAAACAATCATGTTGACATCAATATACATTTTTGCAATCGTTTTTAATATCTTGCTATCATATAAAAATGATGGAATTAATATAACCGGCCATCTAATGCTAATTGCAAAAACTATACATTTACGTGTAAAAGCATGATTTTATTGAATTTATACTCTACCATGAGAGAATAATAATTTATCTATGATCGTGTAAGAAAAAGGAGAAAATAATAGTTGAAGCTTGGGAAACGATGGGTCCCGCTAAGATGTTAGCGCTACTACTTTTTTATTAAATTTAAAGCTAAAATTGAATATAAATACAATTAGCATATAAATATTGTTCAGTTAAGCATGGTTATAATTGAAGGAGGGCCAAGTACGTCGGCATTTTTACCAAAATGCTATATACAGTATACTAAATTACCAAAATGATATAAGGTGGGAAGTATTTCCCAAAATACTACATTAGAGTGGTTCACTAGAAGGACAACTTTAAATTTTCAAGAAAGTCGTTCACTTGAAGGATGACTTTCATGCCTGAGGCTCTGACTATTTTTTTTTTTAATGAACAATGAGAATCGTTCCAAATGTGAATGCATTTCAGCCTCACCCCCTACACTGCTCGGGTCACCTATGTGCGTCTCTCTCCCTCCCTCCTTTAAGTACTCAGCGAAAATTGCAACAGATATCCCATTTCATCATCTCATCAGAGTATTTTTTTCTCTCTTTTGGAGTTTGGAGAGAATTGGTAATTTATTATACTGTGTGTAGCATTTTGGTAAACATGCCCAAGTAGATCTGAGGGGGGCTGGGGTGAGTGCCAAATTAAAACAGATATTGGGGGTCCATGAGGGGCCGTGATGCTGATGCTTGCTTCAGATGCGGTTTAAGTATCACTGCGTATACCAGATTCAACTAATCTCCGAACACTAACACTAGTCTCGAGTAGGGGTGGGTCGCATTACCACCTCTAGTCTCGAGGGCGGTTTTTCAATTACTTCCTGTTTACTGATAATCTTTATCTTATGTAATTGACGGTGACAGCGTACTTTCACCTACTTCGCAACCATCCCTGCATAACTTTTCTTGTTAAAACCTCCAATCGCATTTTTTTAAATAATAATGACATGATTACGGTACCCAATGGTTGCACAGTTTGTTGTTCAATTTTTAATCACATTTTTTTTAAATAAAAAGTGTAAGTGACTTGACATCAACTCACGTTAAAGTGTAGATATAGTTTTAGGATTTTAAAAAATATTTATAAAAATTTTATGAAATTCCCTGCTAAATAAATCCATACAGCAAGAATCGAACTCATATTTTTATAAGATATGAGCTAATTTTTTATTATCTGGATTAACTCTCATTGACTTTTAATCGCATTTTTTTTGTACAAAAAATTTTAGAAATAGATTGAGTTCTTTAAGGACATGATGAAATATCATTTTCTTCTATAAAATACTAATGTCAGATAGGGAGAATTGTCAATTATTTTCAAATATAAACTTAAGTGCCTAAAAATTAAAATATCTCTTCAAATACTATAATTAAAACCACAACAAAATAGTACTAATATTTTTTAATCACGTTTTTTTGGTACAAAAATTTTTAGAAAGGAGTTGAACTCACTTGCGATCTAAAGGTAGGGTGAAATCTCTATTCCTCTAAAGTGATACTAATGTCGGGTAGAGCGAACTATCTATTACTTTCAAATATAAATTTAGGTACCTAAGAGTTAGAATATCTCCCTAAATACTGCGACTAAAATTATAATAAAATAATATTCTCTAAAATTTAAATACGTTTTAAATTATTATATATATTATTTTTTTTACTAATTGAACGATGGGGAGTTTTTAATCACATTCTCTATTCGCCGGACGAAGCATCCTTGGGGGGAGAGGCATAACTATCCATTGCTATTCATGGCCAAGTTTTGCCAGCGGGTTATCCGAGGAATAAAATTGTTTATCTTCGATGACATGCTCGTGTGTCCATGGTGAAAGATATGGCCTGGGCTTTGCTTTATAGGTTCATGGGTTGGTAATTGATTTCGTGGTACATTGTGTTTTGTTTCTGTCTCTAATAGGACTGTTGAACATCCAATCCCATGCTAATAAGAAAAACGAGCGATTTGTGACGACTCAGAAGTCCCACATCGAATAGGTGAGGGGTGGGTCCTGACTATATAAGTGTGGCGCTGCACACCCTGTACGAACCGGTTTTATGGGGAGAGGGTAATGGCCACGTGACAAGTGGTATCAGAGCCGACCCGGACTCCGACTCCGATGTCTCGCCAAGCGCCCTCGGGGTGCGGGGTAGGTAGGGGCCCCCACTGTGACGAGGGCGTCACAGGATTGGGTGGGGGAGGGTGTGACGACTCAGAAGTCCCACATCGGATAGGTGAGGGGTGGGTCCTGGCTATATAAGTGTGGCGCTGCACACCCTGTACGAACCGGTTTTATGGGGAGAGGGTAATGGCCACGTGACAGATTGCTAGTCAGCTTTCATTTTATTCAATATATGGACCCAGCTGAAAGCGGCCAATTTGGGTCAGGTCTAGGCTTGCAAAATCAGACACGCGACAATGTGGGTGTAGGGACATTAGTTAATGATATAATATTTGGAAAACTTGCATGTAGTTATCAACAGGAATTAAATATAACAGAATGAATTAGTTTTTCATAATTTATCGAATTAAAATTTAAATCATCACTAAAAAATATATCTATATTTAGTATCTCCTAATATATTGAACATAATTGTCTCCCATATGAGAGTACACATACTTAGGGGGGAGAGAGAAAAAAACCTTTCATGTAGCTGGTGACATCTCTCTCTCACTCAGACGTGAGTAGATGATATAATATTTGGTTTTAGTGTGTCGGGCATTGGTTGGATTTATTTGTGATGAGAATTTTAATGTTAGATGTTTGATGTGATTGAGGAATATGATTAAATAATGTTGCTGAAACTGACTTGAAATCGTATAAATATGGACTTGTAAGTAATAAGGGTGCAGGTAATGAAAGGGGGTGCGGGAAATTATGAATCAACACATACAATTGAAATATGTACTCATGGGGTTTGCATGGAAGATGTCTAAATTGTATGTTCAGAGAGATGGATGTTTGGGCCCAGTGAAATGTTAGCAAGCATGCAGGCGAGTTATCGAACAACTTTGCCCTACCAACACTAACGAGAATTAATATGAGTAGTAAGCGGCTTAGTATCGTTTAAATAATATATCGAATTTGAGCCTTCGCGCATGCAAAAAATCTCCATTCGGAGACTTACCCACTGTAGTCAGGTGCACGACGCGGGTCAGATCTGGATATAGTCGGGGCAAAACTCCGGTGAACCAGGTAGAAAAAAAAAACTTTGCCCTACCAATGCTCATACCCATCACATCTTAGCTCTTTTATCTAAAACAATGTTCCCCACGCATTTCAAAACTTTTTTTTTTTGGATTATATGAAATATCCACACTAACAAGAATTAGGTGTCATGCTCATGCCTGTGTGACTTGTTTACGTGTTTTGGTAGTATTGAAAGATAATGGCTGAGATTTGAAATAATTACGGTATATTAGCTATTTGAAATTCCAAAGTACTTGTAATAAAAATTATAAATTTCTCACGTGCCAGGGAAGTAAAAAATAGTTTATAGTTGATTGATTATTTATGATTATTATAGATTTTTATTATGGTTAACAAATTTAAATATCATAAAGATTTGAAATTTGATATTCCAAAAGTTTCAAGCCTCCACTTTGATTTTTTAAAATATTTTGAGCCATGTAATGATAATTAATTAGTAATTCAAGGAATTATGAGGCCCATAATAGTAATTAATCATTAATCGTATTAAAATAGAGTTCAAAATTTTTTAAATATCAAATTTAGATTATTGATCACGGTTTACAGACAAAGTGATTTAAAGTACTAAATTAGGTCGTCTCATATCTATTTTTAATTGAATTGTGTATTATAATATTTTAAGAGTATAGTTGATGATGATTTGATTGAATTTATCAAAAATTCAAAATTCAAGCTCGTCAACTTTTTTTATGTAACTAGATAATAAATCTGAACAAAATCCAAATTCTCCACTGATCTAAGCATAAATAGCATTAGCTGTGTTGTTTAATCTGAACGTAAGAATGACGATGTGATATGGGAAGCATGCATGGCGGGATAATGATACTGTTTACACGCTTCTACTCCACGTCTCTTGTACATATGCCTCTTACTTAATTAATAATGCAAAACGACAATGCCGAATAACAAACATCATGAGGTGAAGTGGTTGACTATTTTCAAAGAAAGGGCATGTATATAACGGAGCTACAAAAGGGTGCTGAAAGTTTGACCACGGCGAGACAGTTATCTAGAGGATATATATTCAAGTAGTAATCAGCAATCTGTTTAATTAACCTATATAATTAATATCAAATCCTCAATTATTTAATTAAGGGGTGCATGTGCATGGGATGTGAGAAAGGCTACTCCTTCAAACCCAACCAACCTGAATTATTATGAAAGAGTGTGGTCATCTATTTTTTATTTGTACAAGAAACTTTTTGAAATGGGTTAGACTCATCCACGATCTAAAGGTATAGTGAAATCTTCATTTCTCTTAAACGATGTTAATGTCAAGTAAGATGAGTCGTTAATTATTTTTAGACATAAATTTAGGTACTCAAAAGTTATGATATCTTTTCAAATACCGCGACTATAATGACAACAAAATAATACTTTTTTAAAATTAAATACGCTCTAAATAATCATATATCTTATATTTTTGTCAATTAAATCTATGGATGGGTATGTGGTCATCTATTTTAAGAGTGGTTTAATAGCACCGCAGCCTCTTGTTGAGCCCAAGAATTAGCTAACGGTCACTGTCCTGCCAGTTCACTTGCACAATATTTTTGTTTTTTTGGCCTGGCTTTAGATGATACCGAGTCGATCTATTATTAATTCCCATTCTTTTAATTACATATTGATTTTTAAAAAAATTGAGGAAAATAACAAATAATTAGTCTGGGGGCGGCCTGGATTAACAATAACGTCACGTTCCTTGGCAAAAAAGGGTATAAGAACGAAATTCATTGTGGCATGAAGGACTTAATTATGATCAGCATCTGCGAGCCTAATCAGTAAATTAAAGTTCCTTTTTTTTTTTCTTTTTGGGGTGAAGTAGAATTTGCAACATGCGTGCGTCATGGTGCGTGGGAAAAATGAGGCGAGGACAAAAGCGACAGGAGGAGAAGCCGCAATCACACACAAGTGCACTGGGGTGAGCCACAGAAGATTGGTAATAATAATATCATTTTAACGGATATTCAAAAAATAAATACAAAAAGTAACATAATACACAGAGACAGACACACAGGTAATATGATTTAGTAACGTGGGAGAAAATTAAAAGAAGAAAAGATAGGAGTAGAGTGGCCATGTCACTTAAAGATAGACTTGATGTTAAGTTAAAAGTTCTATATTTACTCATTGTTTTTTAGTTGAATTATGGAAATGGTGATATATTCGACTATTTAGAGCATGTTCGATTCCTGAGGGTACTATTTTATTGTGATTCTAGTTACGACGTTTGGAAATACATCATAACTTTTAGGTGTCTAGGTTTATACCTGAGGGTAATAGACGACTCATCTTACCTAATATTAATATTGTCTAGGAGAAAGGGAGATTTTACCCTACTTTTAAATCGTAAGTGAGTACAACTTTTTTTTTTTTAAATTGTAATAAAAAAAATACTCTATATTTCATGTGGGCGTTGGGGTGGGGTGGGGTGGGGGGGGGGGTGGGGGGCGGGGAGTTTTTTTTTTAAATAAATTCAAAGACATTGAAAAAGGTGGCTAAATAAACTCGGCGACCGTTCTTTCATTCTGAATTATCTCCTCCCAAGTTGTCTACTGCAGCATAAGAAATATGTAAAGAATGTAATTAGTGTTATTCTTTTATAGTTATAAAATAAAAGTTTAATCCGGCAAAGGAATAAGCTTGAGATATTGAGAAGAAAGGGAGTGGGGGAGAGTGAGTTCCAGAATGGACTTTTTATCAATAAGCAAGGATGATTAATTAATACAAGGATGCGCGATTTAAGAGGGGCACCATTGGAAGGGGAGGGGGAGGTTGCCTTCCTCTAGACGATGACGCCCCTTTCATTAGTTCATAGTATAAATGGACGATTAGGATCTGTCCAATCTCCCAATGCTGGCTCTACACATCCATATAACTCAGCTTTAGTGAATATCAAAAAATAATAATATGGTGAGATAGTGAGACACGTATTGAGAGATCTCAGAACCATACCAATCAACATCCGCCACGACGCTGTGTCTGATTTTGATGTCAAAACGGTCCACTTTGATGCTTCTTTTCTTCTCCCTCCAATCCTCACCCAACATGATCATATTCATTCATTATTTTCTTTTATTCCCATAATTCCTTAAAAATACGATATATACATGCTGGACTTCAATTAGCATCTCGTATTAAATGTCATTCATTGATATCCAAGTTTACTCTAACCTTGTTCGTCCTTTATTCAATTCTCAAGTTACCGAAGCTTTAATATCCTTGTCTCCGGTGAGCAATGGGGTGTGCTTAAGAGGCATGATTTCACCCTCTTCTAACTCCAACTCGCATGATAGCCAATTCCTTCATTATCATCACATTCAATTCCACCTAGAAACTATGGCTTTTATTGCTGCTCTTTAAACGCCTTCCACCATTTAAACAAAGCCACGCGAAAGGGGGAGTTTCCTATTCCTATATAACAATACCACATCTCGAGATTTAGTTCTCACCATTAATTCACTAAAAAAGGCCTCATAAATAAAATAACCTAGACAATGACGGATCACTCGAAAGCCTAGTCGCTTCGAATTCCTATTGTTCACTTTCAAGAAATTATTTTCCATTTCTTCGATATAAATATATATAATTTATAAACCTTTATGCTTTTTAAATATTATGTGGATCCACCGGTCCTGTTGAACTGCCAATATCACGGTTGGTGATAACTAGAAAAACAAAACCGATATTTTGTCGTTTTCCTTATACGACGTTTTTCTCGGCTTTTGGCTCGTATCCTAGTATCCTCCGCTTGATCGCGTGGTGCCATTTTTGTAAATATTGGGAACAACAAGGGACACGGAGGAGAAAATACCAGTCACCGAACGACGTCCCGCCAAATACTTGCCCAGCACTGGTACGAAAATATACCAAAGAGCACGCGCGCGTCTCAATGGTGAGCAGGGTGGGCCCTGCGCAGCTCATAGGAGAAACCACTGAGCGGGACCCGCAGAAGGAGGTGGGGACAGCGCGTGGCTTCAGTTTTTTACTATACCACCGGGAGAGCTTTTAACGGGGTAACATAGGATGATGGAGGAAGGTTGAGACCCTGATTCAAGTCGTTGGGAGGGGAGACAGAAGAGCCAGCTACAGAAGCTTTTCTTTCACCTTTTGACAAAGCAATGCCAAATACCCTCCTGTAGATTCTTCTCCTTCTCCTTCTCCTGTGTCCTTGGCTGTAATCTCCCTCTCTTTTGCTGTTAAAGAATCACTCTGCAAGGCACGCCATAAACATAGCTCTATGTTTGATTGATCAACATCTGGTGACTGTGTGTAACCTCTTTCAATCACATCTTAGCTGCATTCTTATTTTGCATCTGGGTTTTTGTCATTTGTTGAGCTTTTATGGTATTTCTGATTCTGATGCTTTTTTGCTTCTGTAGCTGCAAGAACCACTGCTGCTTTCCTTACTTTGTCGCTTTTGTATTTTATTTCAATTTTTGACGTCAAGTGAAGATTGTTTTCTCACGTTAACTGAATTTGGCAAGGAGTTTACATGATATTAAGAATGTAGTTCAGCAGTTGGTCATAAATGGTGGCCTGTACCACCGATCCTCTTCCATGATCTCAGATTAATGCTTTTTACAATTCATTTTGTCTTTTATTTATTTTTTATTATTTGACGGCGTCTGCATCATTATCTGCAATCTTTTTCCTTTTTTTGTTGACTGGATTAACACTACCTCAGTTAAAATTCTTCTGCATCTATATGTTTTTTATACGTTTGTTGAGCTGTGGGGGATAATCAATGACTAATTAGATTCTTATTTTTTCTTTCTTTCTTTGGTTGTCTATTTAGATTCTTTTTCTTTCTTTGTCCGTCTATTTTGGTTAGAAACTGCTTCAAGAACTTAATTTTACATTTGACAGTGCAGTTTTGAAAAATTTAAGTTATTAGAACGAAAAAGGGGGGGGGGGAAATTCTGTTTGTGTCTTGAACTTTGTTTTACTTTAGATTCAGTGTTGAGATATTTTTTTGAACAATATTGCATTTTAATTTCAGCAGAACACTGAAGAGAGCCATGACGAAGATAAGCTCTGAAGTCAAAGTGAAGATGCCAATGGAAGCATTTCCTCCTGTTTCAGCTGATGTCAGCTTTGTTTCTGACAGTTTTCCAAAATATAAACTTGGACCTGATAACCAAATTGTAGAAAAGCCAATGGAGGAAAACCATGGGCTTTCCGTGAAGGATGTTATTGAGAAAGAAGTATCTAACTTGTCAGATCAGCACAAACACCTCTCAGTTCGTGACCTTGCTAGCAAATTTGACAAGAACTTGGCTGCAGCTGCTAAGTTGTCTGATGAGGTACTTGTGTTATTAGGCCTTATTTTCTATAAAATTTAGAACGACATTATGAAGAATACTAAGATTTTTTGTTAATGATTTTAGACGAAGCTAAGAGAGATACCATCATTGGAAGGACATGTTCTTTTGAAAAAGCTAAGAGATGCATTAGAATCCTTAAAAGGCCATTTGCAAGGAAAACATAAGGAGGATGTGGAGAAGGCTATTTCAATGGTTCGTTTTTCTTGAGGCAACTGAATTATATTGACTACATTGCTCTGTTAAGAATTCGAAACACTCGCTGACTGGAGGATGGAAATGTATGGAAAATCGATTCTGTGCAGGTGGAAGCTTTCGCAGTTAAGCTGACTCAAAATGAAGGAGAACTAATTCAAGAAAAGTTTGAAGTGAATAAGCTAGTGAACTTTCTCAAACAAGTCTTCTATAGCATCTGATGATTTAAAAAATGAAAGACCCATCAATCAGTTTTGTTGAGATACGTTAGTTTTGTTTTACAGGTTTCAGAAGATGCAAAGAAATTTGTGAATCAAGAGAAGTCTTTTGCTTGTGCTGAAATTGAGAGTGCTGGAGCAGTAGTGATGAGAATTGGGGAGGCCCTTGAGGAACAGGAAAAAGCTTTCCAAGCTTCTAAGAAACAGGTTCCTTTTGACTGGCTGCAATAGTTTAATTATTAAACATTAATTAAATTTCCCTCGAATATAATATTGGGGCATAGGGAAGGATTATATGCATAATTTTTGATAAATAATTGCTGTAAATTTGGGGTTTAAGAAAAGAGAGGTTCATTTTTCATATGTGAAGATCACTGCTACAGTGAGGTTGGAAACAACAAAATGAAGTGTCCCCATGCAGGATACAAGACTAACGCTCTACCACTGAGCTGTAGGGGCTGTGTTGGTGGGGAAGCGCTCTGCTACAGTAGTTTTCACTGTCTGAACGCTTCGTTACCGTTAACGGCATATTAAGTGAATCTTATGAGCTTGATTTCCCTTGTTGATATCATATAAGATTGGAATGAACAAAAAATCCATTTTGAATTTTGAAGCAACATAAGTTGCAAAGCCTAGGGTATGAACCTTCAAGCTTGGCTTTTTATATCTACTACTTCGAGATATTTTGTTGCTATTGAATTGATCCATACTTTTAATTTTAATTAGACCTTATACTTTTATTGTTGCTTCTTAATTTTAATATCATTTTCCTCGCTGGCAGGATGTGGAAGAACTGGTAGAGGAGGTTCAGGAGGCTAGAAGAATCGAATTGTTGCATCATCCAAGCAAGGTAAAACGCGTTTTCCTTGAGTACATTATACACCATGATATAGTAGTGGTTTTATTTGATTGCCTATTTATGGCAACGGTATATCTCTTTTCTTGTGTTACGATTTTTAATTTTTCATCAACTAAATTGTATCGCCAGTTGAAATATTTGTAAAGTGATGGATAAATGATCATGAACGGGATTTATTTTCAGGTGATGGCCATGGAACATGAGCTTCGTGCTCTGAGGGATCAAATTCGAGAAAAATCCATTTTCTCAATGAAGCTTCAGAAAGAGGTTTGTTGATATCTAGTTTTTTACTTGTTTTTTGACTAGGAAGAGAGTTTATTCTCAATATGGCTCGATTTGATTAGCCAAATGTTACATATTAACTCGATTTGATCACATGTAACAACTTTATTTTGGTCTTGCCAGCTTACAATGAGCAAGAAGAATGAGAACCAATCTAGTTTATACAAGTTAGAAGGTTCTGAAACTTTAGGTTCATACCTGCAAGTGCATCCTTGCTCAGATGAAGTCCCACAGACATCGAAATGTTCGTTCCAGTGGTATCGGTTGTCCTCTGAAGGCAGCTGGAGAGAGGTCATTTCAGGTATTTTTGCTATGTTGTTTGTCTGAATAATCCTCCAAAATTCTGATTTTTGTTATGCTCTTTATCTGATCTCGGTTTCTTTTACTCATCAGGTGCCAACAGATCAATATATGCTCCAGATCCCTTTGATGTTGGGCGAATCTTACAAGTAGACATGGTTTGCAATGGCAAAAAAGTCACATTAACGACTAATCCTATTCAAACTGGTTGGTTCTGATTATGGATCTAATCTTCTTGTTTGGTTCACTTGTTTCCATATGTAAAGGTTAACTTCTAATAATCTGTTGTCTAACAGTTTCAGGACTTAGAAGCCACGTGGACTCGCTCCTTCGAAAGTCTAATACAGAATTTAATGTATGCTATCCTTTCTCAATTTCAAACCTGTAATTTTATGAGTTTCAGGCGAAATAGACGATAGTGGAATGTATTGGTAACTGACATGACAAAACTTGGCCAAATCATAATTTGCTTAAATATTTGGTGATTTACAGGTTGTGATTTCTCAGACGAATGGACAAGATCACCCATCACATTCAGTTCATGCATTTAATGTGGGGAGGATGAGGATGAAGTTATCCAGAGGTTGGATTACGAAAGCTAGAGAAATTTACTCCCCATCCATGCAGGTAAATTAAGTTCATGTTTGAACCAGAACTCAAAGTTAAAAGCTGCATCGTTTCTCAGTTTCTCAATCCTTAAAAGAGCATCGTTTTCATTAAACCTAGTACGTTAAACTAACAAGAATGTTTCTTGTAAGTGTAGCTATGTGGAGTGAGAAGCGATAGCAGCAATGCAGCGAAGGCGTTGTTTTGGCTAGCAAGGAAGGGATTGTCGTTTGTATTAACGTTTGAATCAGAAAGAGAGAGGAATGCAGCCATTATGGTTGCCAGGAATCATGCTCTTGACTGCAATGCGAGTCTTCTTCTTTTCTGACTTGAGACTCTTGTCATTTATCCTTACTTAGTATTTGATCCTGCACATGTGGTTACAGGTGGTGCTTGCTGGGCCCAAGGATTTAGTATAGGGGGCAAAATTTTACTGACCGTGTTTCAACACAAGTGACATTTATCATATTCAGTGTGAGTATACATATACATACATGTGAGCTTGTTTTGTTGTTTTTATGATATGGGGCTTCCACTAATTGGATTGTGCTTGTTGTTCTAGGCATGGGTTTTTTTAAATTTGCCTAATCAAAATGTTGTGGCAAATTCATCTTTTATAATTATTATTAGTTCATTTCTTCATGATGGCTGATTTGCATTTCACTGCTGTGTAGACTCTAGTATTTGACACATTCCTCATCGGATTCTGCTATTCTCTAAATTCTCCACGTGGCTGTCAGCTCTATAAATTCAATATGGGGGGAAGCTTTTCTGTCTTCAAGGTGATAATGGTGAAATAATATCCGTGTTTGAATTGCCCATGAAAAGAACAGATTTCAGTCTGTTAATGATCCTATCACTTATGAATAGAGTTTGATTGCGTGTTCCTAACACAGTAAGATTTATCTCTTCCAAAATTAACATTAAGTTGGGTAAAAAAAAAAAAATAACATGAAGGAGTGACGACATAATCCTATTTTTATCCCAGACATTGACACATTCACGTTATGATCATCCCAGTAGTTCAGATAGCAAAGAAGGAATTGCAGTAAAACTAGCTACTGAATATATATCTTCATTAATCAATTAACAGCCACGAGCTAAAATATAGAGGTGCGACAGCAGAAATTCAAGGGTAACAGTAGGAAAGGAATTACAGAGGAAAGGGAAGAAGTTATTCAGAGAGAGGAGAGTCACTGCAAAATTCATGGATGCCCTACTACATGAGTCCATTCATAACTTCTCATTTTTTTTCTCACCCGGTTCACCGGAGCTTTGCCCCGACTATATCCGGATCTGATCCGCATCGCATACCTGGCTATGGTGGGTGAGTCTCCCAACGGGAATTTTCTGCGTACGCCAAAGCTCGAACTCGAGACCTCACTTAAGTGATACCGAGTCTCTTACCACTCGGACCAACCAACTCCAGTTGGTAACTTCTCATTATAGCCAATATATCCTTTCAAGTCTTGATTTCTTTCATTCCTTCCAGCCCAAACTTTTGGGCCCACTTCTTGGAAGCTTCGGTCCATTTCCTTGTCATTACATTAGTCCAAAAAAAAAACAGTGGCTTTGGGTTTCGGTCTTAATTTTGATTAAATATTGATGAATCTGAACGACTCAGTTAAATTAAATTCCTTTTTATATTCCCTTTCTTCTCTACTTGCGAGATGAGGGTTCTTTATTGGAGTTAGAGGCCACTTTAACGTTGAAATGAGATATACTTTATTTTAATAACTTATAAATGGAACATTTGTTATATTACTTTTTAAAAGAAGTACCTTTGTATTTTGATTTCTTAAAAACGAAGCATTTCTTAAATTTGGCCCTTCATTAATTGTTTTTTTTTTCAATTTGATCTCACAAATAGATATGTCTTGTTTTAATCATTTATGAATTAAATTTTTATTTACAATAATTTTATATCAATATGTTGCAAATAAAATTAATAAAATATAATTATATAGAATTTTCATTAATTTTTTTTGTTTATGTGTGATCAACTGAAAATACTATCCTTCATACAGAGTCAAAACGGCGTTTTGGTAAAACTTTTTTCCCGATTAATTTACTGCCCACGTGCCTTCAGTAGACAGTGGTAACATGGACATTTCATGAAACTTAGGTTCGCTATACTTATTAATTATGACCTTGCCACTTTTGTTTGTTTTTTCTTTAATATGTAATACGATCATTTGCGCGTCTCCAACGGCCAAAACAGATCAGCGAAGCTGCACCGTCGGATTATACTTTAAGGATCCAACGGTACAGAATTTGGAAAAATAGAACCGTTGGAAGGGAAGCGTCGCCCCCCACAGCTTCAAAAGGAATGGGTTTCCGCTGCCCCATCTTCTTCATCACGTTCGTCAGCCAGCGACGAAGGGGAGGGAGAGGGAAAGGTTTCGGAAGGGGATTTTCACAAAACGTCGTCTTCACTTTTACCTCTGCTACTTCACAGTTCTTCAAGTTCCAAATGGCCACAAGAACCGTTGTTCCACAACAAGCAGTCAGAGGTATTGAAGTTCATCCAATCTCATTTGATTCCCATTTTCGTGTTTCCTTTTCAATGTTTCTGAAGATCAATTTTTTGTATCTTCTTTTTCCGGTGAGGTTTGGATGAAATTCAGACAAAAAGTATCAGTAATTCACTGCTTTGTTCCAGTTTATCACCTTCTTAATGTGCTTATATTTTGGGGTGAATGTCATGTATAGGGGAAGCAGGGGTTGGAGGAGTAAAGCAGCAGAAGAAGAATGGAGCGGTGGAGGGAAGAAATCGCAGAGCCCTCGGCGACATAGGAAATAATCATCAGGTGCCTGCTCGAGGCATAGAAGTCGTCAAGCCCAACCGTCCCGTCACCAGGTCTCTCTCTCTCTCTCTATATATATATATAGTATATATATGCCTATAAATCTATCTATTTATGTCTCTCTGTTTGTTTTCTTCTGCTTGCGAGCTGCGTTCTCGATTACTACTTCATCTAATCATTTTTTTTATTCTTTTAGGAGCTTCCGTGCCCAACTGCTTGCTAATGCCCAAGCTGCTGCTGAAAACAACAAGGTTAACTATCTATTACTGGTTTCTCTCCTAGATTTGGCTCTTCAATTTCAGTTTCGGATTATGACGATCATATGGGGTGCTTGTCAAACTGCAGAAACAGGCTTGTGCAAATGTTGGTGGACCGCCTCCTCCTGTTCTCGATGTGATTGATAATAGAGCTGCGCCTAAGCCTGCTCAGAAAGTAGTCTCTGTTAAACCCAGGAATGAAGATGTTGCTGAAATAAAATCGGAAGAAGAAGTTAGAAAGGAGAAGATTGTGAGCAAGAAGAAAGGAGATGAAAAATCAAAGAAGAAACCACACACTCTCACTTCAGTACTCACAGCTCGAAGCAAGGTTGAGAAATTACCTTCCCTTTGTACTTTCATTCACTTATCTTAATTAGTTATCCATTTATAAGTCCTCAACAGCAAACGTTCTTGTAGTTAGCATGTGGTGTGACCAACAAACCAAAGGAGCAGATTGTCGATATTGATGCAGCTGACGCAGAGAATGAACTTGCAGCTGTGGAGTATCTTGAAGACATTTACAAGTTCTATAAGCTAGTTGAGGTATCAACCATGTTATGTCTATTTCTATCAGTGACTAATTTGCTTTAGTCATCATAGTATTTTGAGATTTTGATTCGTCTTTGTATGTGGTGATGGTGCAGAATGAGAACCGTCCTCACGACTACATTGGCTCACAGATTGAGATTAATGAAAAGATGAGAGCAATATTGGTTGATTGGCTCATAGATGTGCACTCCAAGTTTGATCTTTCGCCTGAAACTCTTTATCTAACTATCAATATAATAGATCGATTCCTTTCAAGCAAGATCTTGCCAAGAAGGGAGCTTCAACTGGTTGGCATCAGCGCCATGCTTATGGCTTCCAAGTATGAAGAAATCTGGCCACCTCAGGTTGGAGTTTTCCCCGGCTTCATTAGTATCTGTATATTTATACTATGAAGAAATTGATAGTTGACTGAGATGAACTCATTCGTGCGCTGCAGGTCAACGACTTTGTTTTCCTGTCGGATAGAGCTTATACTCATGAACAGATACTTGCAATGGAGAAAACCATTCTGGGAAAGCTGGAATGGACTTTGACAGTGCCTACGCACTATGTGTTCCTGGTTCGTTTCATCAAGGCATCGCTCCCAGATGAGGAGGTGAGTTTAAGAGACAGAGACATTTGAGAAGCAAAAAGTCAAGTGTGTGTTGATATGATATATGAGGAAATGAAATGAATGATGATGATTTGTGCAGTTGGAGAACATGGTGCATTTTCTTGCTGAGTTAGGACTGATGAATTACGAGAGCATGATAAAGCACAGCCCATCGAAGGTGGCGGCGTCAGCAGTGTATGCGGCTCGTTGCACTCTGAATAAGAGCCCCTCCTGGAACGAGACGCTCAGTCTTCATACGGGTTACTCAGAAGAACAACTCATGTATGTGTGTGTATATGAATAACTGTGTTGTTGTTTGTACATTGAAGTGTTGTGTTTTGTTGGTTTGTTTTGATACTATAGTTATTGAATGAAAACACAGGGATTGTGCGAGAGAATTGGTGAGGTGCCACTCCATGGTTGGGAGTGGGAAGCTGCGGGCAGTGTACAGAAAGTACTCAGATGTGAAGAGAGGGACGGTGGCGCTGCTTTCGCCGGCTAAGAATCTCTTAGAGTTAGGGGAAGCTGAAGGAGGAAGATGAAGAAAGACAAGACACATGAATGACTGTTGAAATGTGCGAGAGAATTGGTGAGGTGCCACTCCATGGTTGGGAGTGGGAAGCTGCGGGCAGTGTACAGAAAGTACTCAGATGTGAAGAGAGGGACGGTGGCGCTGCTTTCGCCGGCTAAGAATCTCTTAGAGTTAGGGGAAGCTGAAGGAGGAAGATGAAGAAAGACAAGACACATGAATGACTGTTGAAATGTGCAATAACCATTTGTTATTGTTCTTCCCGATTGATTTTTCTTAAGCGAGATTGTATTAATTAATATTCACATTGTTTCCATTAGATTGACCCAACCATTTGGTTTCTCATACTCCTATTGTTTTTGTCGCTTATATATATATATATATATATATATATATATATATATATACACACACACACACACCCCTTGAAAGAATCAAAATCTTTCTATTTATAAACTTCTAACTCCTTGGAAAAAAAAATTAACACCCCTTGAAAGAATCAAAATCTTTCTATTTATAAACTTCTAACTCCTTCAAAAAAAATTAAGTCCCGTTATCCTTTCCTTTATATATATATATATATATATTTTTGCCCACCCGGTTCACTGGAGCTTTGCCCCGACTACATCGGATCTGACCCGCGTCGCGCACCTGGCTATGGTGAGTGAATCTCCTAACGGGGATTTTCTGCATACGCCAAGGCTTAAACTCAAGACTTCGCTTAAGCGATATCGAGCCACTTACCACTCGGACTAACTCCCGTTAGTTCCTTTCCTTTATATATATATAACTGTAACTTGACTCCAAAGCCCATAACATATTTTATTTTATACTAAAAAGTTTAAGAGGGTTATGTATCAATTCTCTGCTAAGGTCAGGGCATAACCCAAAACTCAGAGATCGCTTATAGAAGACTTACTAAATCATTTATTAAAGGAGTAATCACGAGGACAACAAGACTAAAATTGATGTCTTTATAGAATATAAATATATTTATTATCTTATTGACAGCCCACAACAAATTTTTTTTTTTGGTACATGCCCACAACATTTTTTTTTTGGTACATGCCCACAACATATTTACTACTACCAATAAATTGCAGAAGTTTAGCCATCGTCCTCAGCAATTTCAGTGTTGAGGCCCTCTTTATAACGGGGCTGACAGCAAAACGCATATAAAAGAAGCCCAATATAACTTACACAATCTTTGACTTCAAAAAAAAAAAAAAGTGTGCCTTTCGGCCTCTAATAAAGTAAACTAGAAAAAATATCCATCATCTTAACTTTAGGTTAATCTTGATTTTAATAACTTAATTTTATGAAATGTTCTTTTGGTCCTCACCCTAACATTGTTGGTTTTATTCAATATTAAAGTTTTAAATGTTAAGAGAAGCATTCATAAATACTGGTATATTAAATTTAATTTATTAAAATAATAATGATTGATAACAAATTATAGAAAAATGACAAAAAAATACCATTTGAAATTTAAAAGGATAAAAAAGGCCCATGAATTTAGAAAAAGACAGATTGGGCAGGAGGCCCAATCTGTTATTTAAAAATTACTGTGCACAATTGTAAATACTATTATGGGAGTTGTAAATACCATTATGGGAGTTGCAAATACTATTGGCAGAGTTGCAAATAAAAAATGAAATTGTACTTTTTACAACTCTGTCAATGGTATTTGCAACTTTTGTAATGAATGGTATTTGTAACTTTGTCAATGGTATTTATAACTCTGCTAGTTGTATTTGAATTCTTATAATGGTATTTACAACTCTGCTAATGATATTTACAACTCCCATAATGGTATTTGTAACTGTGTACAGTAATTTAAAAATGATAGATTAGGCCTCCTGCCCAATCTGTCTTTTTCTAAATTTATATGCTATTTTTATCCTTATAAATTTTAAATGGGTTTTTTTTGGTATTTTCCCAAAAATTATCATTGGAGATTAACAACAGTGACAGTATATTTCCATAATAATCTTTACAGGACTATCATATCACAGATGGGGGGAAGAAATAATTTAAAAAGATGCAAGGGATGAAAGCTGACATGGAGGCTGGAGGGGAGAAAAAGATGGGGTGCATCATATGATTGGCTTCTAAAAGCTGAGATGAGATCGCTCGCAAATAATTAAATTCTCTCATAATTAGTACATGACAAATTTGAGGATCCCTTTTACGTTATGCCCCCAAATGCTATCATGAACTAATCAATAGATCTCATCCATAACTGAAAAGCACAACAGGGTCCACTTTGAAGGCGAATGAATGTTGAGCATATACCACAGTGCCACTATCCCATATTTCCATTTTCTATTTTAGTAATTATAAATAATCCACAAAATTTATACCATTTTCACTTAACTCGATGCACTATTTCCCAAGTGTAACAACAGCAGCGTGCCCTTTTATTTATTCCCTAGTACTAGTACTATATTAAAATGAAATAATTGATGATGTTTGGTGTTTTCTAAGGGCAATAATTGTGGTATGAGGACAAGTGACTAATAATGGAGAGACACGAATTGGAATCGTTTCATGCGTTCACTGTCTCTTACTCCCACAAAGTAACATTTGTTCCCAACCCTTTTGCCCCTTCCTTCACTTCTCTGTACCCTCCTTTATTTTCCCCTTATTTTTATTTACGCCCTGTTTCATCCCAAAAAAGGCATACCCCCACTTCATTTGTTTTGTTCTTTTTGGGGCACATGTTATTCCTTTATTTCTTTCTTGGCTAATGGGTTGGGTTGGGGGTTTGTAACTGAAAAAAAATGAAAAGATAACTAGTAGGTCTCAGTCTACTCTTCATCCTTTGTGATAGATTCCTTATTAACATTCAAAAAGTCTAAATCTTTATCTTTGAAATTAGGGATAACAGCTATGTGCTCTGAACCAGACCCCACTTCTGCTGTTCATTCCCTATCTGCAAACACTACAAGCTAAACCCCGCTTATTATACAAGTGAAGAATATTTGCGTCTCTCTCCCTCTCATCCGCACAAAATCGTTTTTCTTGTCCTCATCTCCCTGCCTGCCTCCCTCGCATGTGTGTCTCCCACGCGCCGCTCCTCCCTACGATCTCCGGGATCGTAGATACTGGACAGGACCTATGCCTGTTATCTAGCAGAGCGAATGGGATGAGGTCTGATTTTCCCCCCTGATATTGCAACGCATTGGAGAACCGGCGCGTGGATTGACGCGCCGCCGTGTGTGGCGGAGTGAGGAAATAGAGATGTGTCAGCCTACACTCTGGAGTAATAAAAGTTACTAATAAAAGACCCCTCAAATCCCGGAAAATAAATCCCATAAAAAATCGTAATAAAAGGATCAGCGAATAGTAACTTCAATAAACGCTGAAAAGAAGAAAACAAGATCCACCTCGATCCTTTCTCCACCCTCCTCTCCAACTCCCCGTCCCTCTCCACCACCAACTCCGCCACCACCATCGCCACCACCTTCCTAGGAAATCCTGTCTCCCCCATCTCTTTCTCTCTCCTCGAATTCTAGACACAGGCTCTACACAAGAATCGTATCCCATCACTGTATCTACCGCCACTTCGCTGTTTCCTTTCGATTCTTTTACTTTCCTTGTCAAAACTCAGACATCCAGTTATTTATTCAATATCTTTATCCAAAAATCTAGTCTTCTTTCCAGATCATCAAAACCCAGTGACCAGATAAGAGAGAAGAGAAACAGTGGATTGGGTTTGTTCTGGTTCAGATTTGGACGATGATGAGGGAGGACGACTCGAATTGGTTCTCGAGATGGGAAGAGGGACTTCCTTCCCCAGACGAACTCATGCCTCTCTCCCAAACCCTAATCACGCCTGATCTTGCCATGGCTTTCGACATCCGAAACCCCCACAGTAATAGCCCTCACCATCAAATCCCTCAACCCCCGCCTCTTTCGAATCCCTTACCTTCTCCCGGAAATCCCACACAACCCAACTCTGCTGAATTTGCCGATTCCGCCGAGCTGGGTTCTGGAACAGCCGGTGAAGAGCCCGCACGCACCCTCAAGCGCCCTCGCCTCGTCTGGACTCCACAACTTCACAAACGGTTCGTGGATGCCGTCGCCCACTTGGGTATCAAAAATGCTGTGCCAAAAACCATAATGCAGCTGATGACTGTGGACGGGTTGACCAGGGAAAACGTGGCCAGTCATTTGCAAAAATATCGACTTTATTTGAAGCGCATGCAGGGACTATCCGCCGGTGGCGCCGGCAGCGGTGGCGGAGCTGGGTTGGTTGCCTCGTCCGATCCTGCCACTGATCATCTATTTGCAAGCGCCCCCGTGCCGCCCCATTTCTTACATCCTGCAGCTAGGTCCAATTCCGACCATTTCTTGCCGTTCGTGCCGGTTCCGGCGTCTCTGCAGCATCACCATCACCACCAACAGCATATGGCAGCGGCTGTGGCCGCCGCCCATCCCCAATTGCAGCAGCAGTATCACAGACAAGTGGGGCATTTTGGATCGCCGCCGAATGGGGGCTTCGAGCATACGTTTCTGACAAGGCAACCGCTTCATAGGATGGGTCAAGCAATGCAGCACAGTCCAGTACCTGGATATGTAGAGGACATGGAATCGGCTAACGCAGCTGGAGGGAGAAAGGTTCTTACTTTATTTCCCACCGGAGATGATTGAAATTTGGGTTATAGTGGTAATTATATCATCCACCTTATAGTCTTGTGAAATTAACGTGTGGTGGTGCAATGCATAATGCATTATTTGAGTTTCTTCACGGTCTTAAAATTATTTAGGTGTTAATTGTATTAGAGTTCTGGGTAATGTTGGGAGTACGGATTGGTTTTGGAGCCTAGTTATTGTTTGCAGATCCAAAAGTTCAGTTGTCTTGATCTGGTGGAATAATCGGGCATGGCTCATAATAACATGAGTGATTGGGAATTAATTGTTACTTTGGTAGATTCGACAGTGGTGTCCTTCCTGTAGACAATCACGTCTGTAATTACGTTGTTGGTCGTAGTCTATTCTATGTATTCTCTGACATTCTTAGTGAATGTTCCTTTTGGGCGGCAACAATATATGCAAGCCTGTTTCTCTCTGTTTGTTGGTTCATCATCACATATAATGTTCCAGCTTGGGAAGTTCTATGTTGGCATTCATGTCGGGTTTGAAGCAACAAGTTCGGTATCTGTGAGCCTTCAGTGGATAATAAAGTATGCATTGAGTTCATTAGAAAAGCAGAGAAGCATTGACTTCATTAGAAAAGCAGAGAAGCATTGAGTTCATTAGAAAAGCAGAGAAGCATATCTTTTTGCTTCATTTGGATGTGAATTCGTGGAAGACTTGTCTCCTTGAGTGTCAAGTTTTTTGTCCTTTTGAAGAAGACTTCAATGTCAGATGTAAGGCTTTCTTTTCAGGCTATAATCTTTTTGTTTCCACTTGGCTTAATCTCTATGCTACATGAGCTCAAAATAGACCAGTTTCCATTATTTCTGTGTTTATCCTGCCTAAAAAGAACACGATCAGTTCATCCTTACTTTAATCTGGATTTTTTCTTGTCTGACCAACTTTAATCTTATGATATATTTGATCATCAATTTCGTCATTGGGACCTTTCATACTGTTGTAACTTTGTATTTTTAGTTTTATTTTTTTTCCTATTTTCCTTTTGGATTTCGTCAACATTAGTAGAACTCTGATAGAGTGTACAGCCCATATCATATCATTCATGAGGATCATAGTTTCACTTAACTGGGTTTTGCAGTCATTGTTTAGTTGAGTGGTAACATTCCCTCCTTTATCAGACAGAATCATTAAACACCGATTGAATTGTTGTAGGGATTTGATCGTTTCCGTACTCTAAATTTTTCTGCTGTACTCGGTTATTCTGACATTAGTCATGTTATAGCTCATGTCTTGTCTTCTATCTCCGTGCCATAGTCTACTCATTATTCGGTTTCTTCAGCAGAGCACTAATTCAGTAATTGCAGAATTCCATGACACCCTTTTCATCCAACGCGAGAATGCTCGTAACTTAGAATTGAATTTTCTGTCACATATTTATCGGTGTTTTAACATGGTTACTTATTATGTTGCCTGAGGTCAATAATCTTTCTAAACAAAAATGGCTTCAATCCAGTAGGATGGTTTTGACTGAAAAGTTGTCGATCAAATGCATGCTTAAACTAGGATTACTTTCATTATGGACAAATGTAGTCAATAGGTGAGTTTGGATGAACAATTTATGATGCATTTCAATTCTATCATCAGAAACGAGTAGCAGAAACACATTCTTTTTTGATACTATCCCCCAAAATCGGGTATTTTTTCTTAATCTTATTATTAGATATATGAACAACTGTCTATTTCAATTTTGGGATTATGGCTATTTTCTTAGTATAGGTGTTTCTTGCGATATTTAAACTCGAGATTTAAAAAGATTTAATAAAAACACTTTGTGTGGATAGGAAAAACACATTCTCTGATAACAAGAAAAGCAACAGCCAGCTTGGGGACGATGGGCTCTTCGGCCACTATTAGATTAACCCGGCGAAGTTTTCATGGCCAACAAAAGGAAAAAGTAAAGAAATTTTCACGAATGCATTTGAGGTCATGTCCATTTGTATTGAATGGAGTACTGTAGTGGAATTGAGCGCACAGTAGTTTAAAGCATAGCCTGTTTCTACCTGGACTCATTCGCCGCCACCAAATCCAAATCCACATATTCCCTTTGCATGCTCCACGCGTATGGGCCCCCACCAAATCCGATCGGTATTCAATAAATTCCTCAAGCTAATACCCTGTGTTGCTCACTATCGTTTGCCCATATAACGCTTTCTTTGAAGAATATACCCAACAATCTCCTCCCATTCTTTCCACTTTGAAGAATATACCACTCATTAGCTCACCTTCTCCCAAATATCCAAAAGCTTTTTATCGTGGTACGCCCCTCAATATATTCATTTCATTCAATATCTTAAAAAACAATGCTTAATAAACTTTGAATATTCCAAATTCAGTAACCCACACTAAGTAATCAGTGTCGCCAGAAACAACTAACGTAAATGCTTTACTATAAGTAACCATCATCAAAACTGAAAATACAAAGGTAAACTGCTAGCTGATACAAGGGTCTACAACAGAGGACTGAAAACATCAACCTAAACCTGAAGCTAAGCTATAACTTGGTGCGCGCAAATCAATCATTCCTCCACTTAACCAATATCTAGTAGTTCTGCGAATAGTCAAAGCTTAACGGTTGCTGACCGAATGGAGCCTGCAAATGAACAAGAGTACGAAATGCTTGGTGAGACATGTAGATGTGCAAACACCCAAAGAAATCACGTGCTCCCAACACTATATTGTCAAGAGTGCAAAACAAAGCTAATCACACACGAACATAAATTGAAAGCCGAAATTCCATGCAAGGTGTTCCCTAAAGAAAGTGCAAAGAGCTATGACACGCAGGCTACAATGAATTCATGAACCATTAGGCATATTTAAAACACAGGCCCTAAGCTACAACATCCAAATAATGTATGGCGAGACGGTTCTATTTTCAAAGATGTCCTGACATTTCAAAGCTCAAAAGACATAAATCACTCATCAAGTATAATGAAATCATAGAATTAACAATGGCTTACCTGGTAAACCGCATGTCTAAACTGGTCATATGTATGCGCATACATCATGGCAGGACTTGGCCACTGTAGGTAAGCAGCGTTCCCAGATGACTGATTCACTCCTGTGGCATAGGGACTCATTACTTGGTTTGTAGGGGGTACAAAGCCAAGTGAAGCTTGAGTTTGTGACATATGACCCATCTGATTAAAATTGGGGTCATATTGAGCAAATGAAGGCTGAACTTCTGGCAAATTATAAGGCACCAAGCTTAGAATAGAGTTTGCAGTGCTCCTAGAATACCTGCACATGTGAGGTGTTTCAACAAGATGAATAAACTCGTCCCACATAAACCCAATTTTAATCACTTTAGCTACCAGATAGTGACAAAAACTTTAAAGGAGAAGACATATAACACATCTTTTAAAATAAAAGTTCTACAAAAGCAATTGAATTCAACTCCCATCAGATACCATTCAACCCATGGAAATATCTCTCCTTCCCTCCCTCACACACAAAGACACCACGACAATTACTTTTCTTTCGTTTTTCAACTTTACTATATTATAGCAATTAGTCTATAAGCATAAGTAAAGCACCAAAATGCATTCTTATATAGACACAACAAAGGTTTTCAAGTAAAAAAATGGCTAACCAAGCATTTTTTGCAAATTGAGACTGTGGCATCAAGGTCTGGCAAACTACCAAACAATAAGACGTGGAGGCAGAACTAACCTTCCATAGCTACGATCATAATCAGGATCACTACGATCCTTTTCCCTGTCTCTGATAATGGCAACTCGAGTAGAACCTATGTCTCTCCCAATATTGCATTTTTCAGAATCCACAATGGAATTCCTGCTAGTTTCATTTTCATCTTTGTTCATACAAGATTTTTTTCCATCCAATGAAATCTGTGACAGCGTATCATTCAAATCAGAACTTCTGGAGCTACTAAAGATGCGAGCTCGTGCCCGGTCATATTCCTCTTTCCTCTCTTCCACACTTCTCCAAAAATTTCTTGTTCTCCCTGCTTCATTGGCTTCATTTACGTTGGCTCTACAGGGTCTGGGTTTTATGGCAATTTTAATCTGCTCAGGCTTATCAGTTTCTAACTGTTTGGCAGGTATTTCAGATAAGCGAACCACAGGGTACCTGCTTTCTGCCAACTTTCTTACCACAATTTTACTTCCCTGGCCGTCCAAACCATCTTGAACCATTGTTTGCATGCCGTAGTGTTGAGCAACACGATGTGCTGCCAAACGGAGATAAGAAGAAGGGAAATGTTGGAACTCAAAATGCTGCTGATCAGCACTATTCAGAAACCTTTGGATATCAAGTTCCATCCGCAAAACTAAATGTGTTGAACAAATAAGTAAATAATCAAATGAAAAAATGCCATGATTTATATATTAAAAGAATGGGGAAAATCATAAGAAAAGGACCGCAACACAGTCAACATCAAAATTACCAGGTGAAGATTATGTGTCCAAGGCCTACTACTTTAAGTATATGACAACACAAGAAACGATTTAGCAAAAAAATCCAACAAAGCACTGGAATATCTAGGCCAGAAGGCCCCAAAATAGATTATTAAAATATATACCAGAAAGACAACTCAACGCATGCACCATTTCTTTATAAACAAAACCACAGATATCTAATAATTAAAAAACAGATGCATTCTTATACAATTTCAAATCCTTGGCTACCTTACGTCACAATTTTCTAATCACATTAGAATCCAAATTGACTGTTAAGTTATCATTGTTTGGCTGTCAAAACGATTGAAATCTAGATAATCATGGCCTATGCTAGCAATGTGTATTGTAAATCCTATTTCAAGATGTGGTATCCAATAAGAGACCCACCAACAAAATTTATATAGTCCATAAAATGTTTCTGAGTATTAAAAATGGAATACCAAAATCCAAAATATGAGCTTAAAACATTAAACTTCTCTTTTCCGTCCCAACTCCTGGATTATTTCATCAAAATTTATTATCCGGAAATCATGAAAGGTCAACACAGTATCTTTTGGATGATTAAGTTCTGAATGCTTTGTTTCTGGAAGTGAGTTTGAATTATACTAATCAAGTAGTATCTTAGACGATGTGGACGTCAAATTCCTCAGTCACCCTAAAATTTTAATAATAATATCTCTGGAGCTTGCTTCTCTGGTCTTGACATAAGATTGCCTTCCCCATCAATAGCAAGCTCAACATTTAGAATCAAATTCGGGATTTTCTCTTTCATACTAATAGTACTAATCATAAGGGTAGAGAGAACCATCGGAAGTATTCCAGATCAGACACAATCAAACAAGTAATGGACGAGACAAAATTGCGGGATCTTATCCAAAACCTGCGCCGATAATCTATTCGATGACAAGAATCAAGAGAAGAGAAAGGATAAAAAAAACGAGAGAGACCGAAAGCTCAATCCATTGACAAAAATGATTTCACATAAAGCCCATAAATCGGGGCAATCTAATAACAAAAAACCCAAATCTCATGTCATATACAACATAAAACAGAACCTGCAGTACGAAATATTTAAATAAAAATAGAAAAGGGTGCAAGGAATACTGACTGGTTAGACGGTGACGAGAGTTTTGGAGAGCCTCAACCAAGAAGGGGTCAACCATTGACTCTTTGTCTTTCAACCCAGAAGTCCCGTCGACTGAAACAGATGAAGAATCCATCGCTAAGAACAATCTCCAAAAACTCAATCAGGAAACTTCTTACCCTTCTCTTCTATAATCCCTCGCTCTGAAGGAAAAGTCAGGTGGAAGAAAAGGATTTGTGCCTAAAAAGCACGAGAAAGATGACACACTTGTCTCTTCCTCACTAAGAAAGAAATTTAATTTTTTTATACGTATGTATTTGGTCAAAGAATAGAATAAATATCCTGTCCCCTAATCGTTTCCGTCTCGCTTCTTCGATGAGAAGACGTGGGTCACCGCGTTATCTTCTGGGAAATGTATATGTATAGTTTGAACTTTGAAGAGCAGAGAGATAAGATTGATCCAAATCAAACTGAAAATTTTTATATTCTCTTATCACAAACATTACATCAGAGTAAATAAATTATTTGTTTATTGATCAAACAATGTGCTTTTATAATTTTTTGGAGAGTATAAGTTATATGTGTATTTTTTACATTATTAATAATTTTTCAAATGCGTTATAAATATTTTCTATTATTAAGGATATATTTTAATTATATAAATAATGAAAATTAATGTTACTAAGAATTTAAAATTAAAGCCATGCATCAGTTTTTAAGAGATATATTTATTGTTTAAAATATTAATACTGTTTGATAAGCTTAATATCTCAATACAATTTTGACGAGATTGCGCTACAATATATGTTTTTTTAAAATTCTTTTCATTTTTATTAGGACACTAAATTAATAGAAGGATAAAAATTATCCAGCAATATAAATTAATTTTAAAAAATAATTAATACCTTAAAATATTTAAGAGTATAATTAAAATCCTAAATTAATTTTAAAAGTACGAATAATATTTTAAAATATTTAAATTAGTACAATCCCGCCATTTTATTGACATAAATATGAATTAATGGCTGGTTCATGTCACGTGAATTTTTTATTTTAACATACTAATATTTAAAAGGTCTCATATGTCATATTATTTAAAAAAGTGTCGAATAAATTCTAAATTTGATATTGTATAATAGTTTATTCAGTATAATTTATTAAAATAATATTATATATGTAGTATTTTAAACAATAATATATCGAAATAAAAAGTTTAGGTAGTATGTATCAAACAAAAATTTATGTTTTTGTTAACAAATTGGCAAAATTGTAATAATTTAAATACTTTAAGGTATTAATTGTACCTCTAAAATTAGTTTAAGGTATTAATTACTCTCTTAAATATTTTAAAGTGCTAATTGCTCTTTTAAAATTATTTCAAGGAGCTGAGTATAACTTTACCCTTTGATGCAATATAACAAAATTTTCAATGCTATTTTTAATAGAATAGTTTATATTGAGTAAAAAAGTATACATTTAAAATTTTCAATTAAAAAAATCAATTCGGTTGATTTTTAATGGGAAAATGACAAAAAAAAAGACCATTTAAAATTTAAAAGGATAAAAATAGCACATGAATTTGGAAAAAGACAGGTTGGGCAGGAGCCCAATCTATCATTTAGAAATTACTGTGCATAATTGCAAATACTATTATGGGAGTTGTAAATACTATTGGTAGAGTTGCCAATAAAAAATGAAATTGTACTTTTTACAACTCTGTCAATGGTATTTGCAACTCTTGTAATGGTATTTGTAATTTTTTCAATGGTATTTACAACTCTGCTAGTTGTATTTGAATTTCTATAATGGTATTTATAACTCTGTTAATGGTATTTACAACTCCCATAATGGTATTTGTAACTGTGCACAGTAATTTAAAAATGACAGATTGGGCCTCCTGCCCAATCTATCTTTTTTCAAATTCATGAACTCTTTTTATCCTTTCAAATTTCAAATGGGTCTTTTTTAGAATTTTCCCATTTTTAATTGATAGAATGCTTGTTAAATATAAACTGTTTATATTCAATTTAGAATGCGTTTAGATTAATTTTAGAGAATAGATTTTAGATATAATAGATTATATGGATAATAGATTTGGGAAGAATATATTTTGGAAAAAAAAATAATTTTAAAAATTGGAGATGTTTGGATGATTAGTAGCAGAATCACTTTTTCATAGGTAATTTACTAAAAAGTAAGAAAAAGATAGAAGAGAGAGGAGATATAGTGTAAAAAAAAGTAAAAGTAAAATAGTAATTGAGTAGTTCATAAGCTCTTTTACTGTTTTAAAAGCTATTTTGAACAGCTTATCTGAAACTATGTTTTGGTCTAGAAGCTCTTTTAACAAATATGACTGTTTGTTTTAATTTTTTTTTAAATCGAAATTTAGGTCAGAAGTCTTTTTAAAACTTAGGTTTAGAGGTTTCCAAACACAAACTTAAATTATTTTACAATTATTTTCAAACAACATACATGCATTTTCAATTTTCATGACTCTGTCTTTCCTAGAGTTTTTTATAATCTAAATTTTTTCTTTTAAAAATTTAAATTTCATTAATTTGTTTTCTTCTTATAGATACTAATCAAATAGGATTCCCAACAAATTTTTTATACTCATTTTTCGTCAAATTATTTATATTGATTAACAAAATAATCAATTCAAAATCAAAGTTAAATTTCAAAGAGATAATACTTTTAAGTTTAAGAATTTCCCGGTCTTTGAGGGAAAATAAATTAAGAAAAATCATGATATATTTATATCCTCTCACATTCCTATATCCATTTGGGATCCTTCAACTTATAAATTAATAAAAAATGAATCCAATCCAATTCGTTGTAAAGGAAGTGTTTCAATAATCTAAATTATTGTTATTAAACATGTAATTGTATCGCTTTTAAGTAAAAAGGATCAAAAGCCCCGAGCAGTGTTCCGGTTTGCGAAGCAAGTCTTAGGAAGGTTCCAGAGTCTCTGTATTCAAAGTTGAAAAATGAATACGTCCGTCAAATCAGCATCAATTCGTGCTCTTCACTCCATTCTCTGAAAAATAAAGGGAGGAATCGAACTGTTCAATAATCCGCCATCGCGTCTTTTGTTGTTTCCCTATTCGGGTCGGTCCCTCCTCCTTCTTGATGGCTGACCCATCACCATGTCCTGATATGAGCTCTGTTGATTTCGCTGCGCAGATCAATAACCTCCCTACACCCCCTATGGATTCTCTCCTTTTCGCCGATGACGACGATACCTTGTTTTCTGAAGCTTTCCCCTCCGATTTTGACTTAGGATTGGATGGCGATTTGGAGATTAACTTCGACGATCTTGACAGCCCTTGTCTTCCCTTTAATGTCGACGAATTCCTTTTCGACGACGCATCTGTTATTCCTCCCTCGCAGTCGCAGATTGATGATGATCGTCTTGGAGTAGCTAATTGCGATAGCAACCCGACTTCCGACGTAGCTAGGTTTTCGAATTCGCAGTCTTATCCGCCTCCCTGTTTAGATAATTCCGGCAATCAGAATCAGCATGGTTCACATGAGTCTAAAGTTTCGAACTTCCAATCGCTGGAGTCTGATTCTTGCGACCGGGATTCTTCAGGTGAGCCAGTTTCATCTCAGGGTTCGGCTAACGGTGGATCAGGTGGTTCTGATGTTACGGATTCCCCTTCACTGACCCGTTACGACAGAGATTTCACGTCTCAGGTTATTGTTGATGGGAACGTAAAGTTGGATGAAATCGGGAAGGGCTCCGATTTGAAGAGGAAGATGGAAAACAATGGCGGAAATGCTGAGGCGAGGACTACTAAGCACCGGAGGTCGTCGACGCCTATGGAGAATGCGATTCGAGAGCCTGGTGTTCGTATTACTAATGAGGGCGACGATAAAAAGAAGGCTAGGTTGATGAGGAATAGGGAAAGTGCCCAGCTTTCTAGGCAGAGAAAGAAGCAGTATGTGGAGGAGCTTGAGGAGAAGGTGAAATCAATGCATTCGACCATTGCTGATTTAAGTAGCAAGATATCATTCGTCATGGGCGAGAATGCTACACTGAGACAGCGATTGATTGCTGGTGGAATGTGTCCACCACCTCCAGCTCCGGGAATGTATACCCATCCTCCAATGCCTACCGTGCCTTATTCTTGGGTGCCGTATGCCCCCTATGTTGCTAACCCACTAGGGTCCCGGGTTCCTTTGGTACCAATTCCGAGATTAAAGTCTCAGCAACCGGCATCGGCCTCAAAGAGTAAAACGTCCGAGGGTAAGAAATCTGAGGGTAAAACTAAAAAGGTTGCCAGTGTCTGTTTTTTGGGTTTTTTATTCTTTGTCTTGCTTTTTGGTGGATTGGCTCCCCTTGTGAATGTTAAGTTTGATGGTTTAGAGGACGATACTTATTGGAGGTCACAGCATGTAAGTGATAGGTTCTATGGTCAGATTGGAGGGAAAGTCTGGCCCGTAAATGGTCCTATGAATAGTTCTGAAGGATACAAAGGAGCAGGATCTTCCAGCGGAAGATCTAGTATATTTGACAGGGCGATTGATGAGAGAGGCCGGAATCTTGGCAATACTACTCAGCCTCTTTTTGCTTCTTTGTATGTTCCTAGGAATGATAAGCTGGTGAAGATTGATGGGAATTTGATAATCAATTCTGTCTTGGCCAGTGAGAAAGCTATGGCATCTCAAGCTTCTCATATTGCGAAGAATGATGAAAGAGAAACTGGTTTGGCAATTTCTAAATATGGGGATTCTGCATTGGCTATTCCGGAAGTTGGAATAAATAGAGGTTCACATCATTACTCGTATAGGAGTCCACCTGAACAGAGGAAGGCACTTCGGGATGTTTCGTCTGAAATTTTGAAGGACCATCTGATGTCAACTTCATCTGATGGTAAAATCCAAAAGTGGTTCCGGGAAGGTCTTTCAGGTGATGTTGCAATTACCTATTATAGTTCTTCCCTTAATTTCCTTTTATATGGTTCCGGGAAGGTCTTGCAGGTGATGTTGCAATTACCTATTATAGTTCTTCCCTAAATTTCCTTTTATAGGTCGCTAAACATGACTGATGCATTTTGCTGTGATGATTGCGTGTGTACGTGTTTTGCCGTTTAAGTTGGATATGGCAGCATGTACAGTATATGTATGTTGCACTTCAGATTTCCTTGATGGAAAATTGTTTGTGCTGTTTGATGATTTATGAAATTATACTTCTGAAGGAAGTTGTCAACAATTTTGAATAATCTTCTTAACTCCGTAAACTAGCAGTTTGAATCTTTGGACTTTCAAATGAGTTTACACAGATTTATAGCTATTGCATCCGTTAATCACCATTTGCTCAAGAAAAATAAAACAAATGGAGTTCATCCACTTGCGTAGTTTCTTGTATAATAATGTGAGGATTAGATTTAGATGTAATTCTTTATATTTTTCATATTAGAACATTTAAGTGTATACTTTTACAATAATAATATGTTTATTTGATGTTTCGCCCCTTCATTTTGGGTTGAAATTTTGACAATTTCTTTTAGATTCAAAATTCGTCGCCTATCTACTAACAGCTACCATAGAATTTTCTTCCTGGGCTTGAGTGGTTAGATTTACTTGAGTCTAGTGATCGAGGGATTGAGTGGCCTCTGCTATGTTAGGTGTTTGAGCCCACTAAAGGGCTTTTGTGGGAAGATTTAGCCACAAACTGAATTGGTCCCACGTTTGGTTGCTCTTGAGAAAACTAAAAGGTAGAAAGAAAGAAAGGTCTTTTGGTGCTTGCATATTGCACTTCATTGCCTTGCTATCGGTGCTTTAAGTTCACGCATGACCCTGGTTATCTTCATCTCGTTGCATATTTGTCTAAAGCTATGACAGCTCAAAGATCTGCAAACCTATCTTGTTCCCTTGTAATATTAAACTTACATACTGAAGGTTATGATTTCCTAATGCAGGGCCTATGTTAAGTTCTGGCATGTGCACAGAAGTTTTCCAATTTGATATCTCATCAACACAAGGAGTTATTGTGGCAGCATCAGCAGCCAATGTTTCTGAAGAGAACAACCAGAATGCTACTCGTTTCAGCAAAAGTAGGGATAGAAGAATTCTCCATAGGCTCCCACTTGCTGGATCCTGTAGCAACACGAGGGAAGAACAAGGAGGAGGAAATCCCCTGAATGACAACTTCCTTGGTAACAAGTCAAAGTCTTCCATGGTGGTTTCTGTGCTTGTTGATCCCAAAGAGGCCGGAGATTTTGATGGAATGATGACGCCGAATTCGCTTTCTAGAATATTTGTGGTTGTGCTTGTCGACAGCATCAAGTACGTAACATATTCGTGTGTTCTTCCTCGCCCTTCTCCCCATCGAGTGACTGCTTGAGGACGACGATCCTTCCTCCGATCAAGCGTTTTGTCTGAAGCTGTATTATTTATTTATTTGATTTTTTTTATAAGAATTTCTACGAAGGGTTTAGGCTCACGGCTCACACGATGTAAAAGTAAAAGTTGAGTGAATTTTTTTTTCAGACAATATTATAATGTTAGGTTGAGCGAGTTATTTATTATTTTTATGTATAAATTTAGATACTTAAAAATTAAAATATTTTTTTAAATATTATAATTAGAATTATAATAAAATAATATTTTTTAAAAATTAAATATGCTTAAAAAAGTGATGATTTATCCTTTTGTGAATTGAATGGTATTTATTTATTTGATATGAACTCCTGTTTTATACATAAAGTATTTGGGGTTGACCAACGCGCATAGACAGGTATTTTTATATATTTGTACTTTGTGGAAAAATATAAAACTGATATTTTATTTAAATTCTAATTTAAGTTGAACTCATGTGGCATTAGTTTCATGCTAAATAATACTAGTCCTTGAGGGTCATGGATACAACTGATGAATTTGGTTTTGGTATAAATTAAATTAAAAATTATATTAAACCAATCCGTTCTAATATCATGAAAACCAAACCGAATCTTGAAGTTGCGAAGAAAAAGAAAAATTAGAATGACGAGGACAAAAAAAACAGAAATTAAAATAACTCCATATATAATATAAAAAATTTACATTAAAAAAACGAATAAACTCACGATTTTATGACTTTGTTTAATTAATTTGGTGGTTGGGTTTGCCAGCAAAGCGAAATAAAATCCTTACTAGAATCGTTTTTAAGATAGATTCGATTGGTTAAAAAAAACACAGAATAAATAAATTTTGTACATAGAAAATACATTTGATATATTTTGTAATATTTAATTTATATTATTATTTCCAATCAATCTAAAATTAATCATTTGGACAGATGTTCTCTGTCTGCTCTGACGGTGGGAAACATCGATCGAATATTAACGATGAAGCGTACTGTTCACGATATGGATAAGAGAAGTGTCTCAGATCACTTACCTTTCATTCTCTAGCGTCCAAAGACTGTTTCAAGCTCATCATGGCGACCCTTCCACTAGCTCCTCTTCCCCCCATAGTCTCAAGCTCATCTTATTCTTCTGTAAGGTACTCGCCTTTCCGTGCACTCAGAGCCTCCGCCACTGAGCCTTCGGGTTCAATTCTTGCGAGTCGCTCCCAGCACCCTCCGCGAAGAGAATTCTTGAAGGGGATTGGATTGCAAGCGCTTCCCCTTCTCTTTCTGAAGGATTCATCCCCATCACTCGCTAAAGAAGTTGAGGTTGGCTCCTACCTCCCGCCCTCACCTTTCGACCCATCCTTTGTTCTCTTCAAAGCTTCTCCCAAAGATACTCCCGCCCTTCGAGCAGGTACATTGATTCTTTTCTTTGATCCTCCCCGCAAACCCTTGAGTTGAATGTTAGGGTGCGAGTGATGAAACTAGTATTATTATGCTTACCTGTCCTTTACAATGTTGGGATTCACATATATCTTGATCACTGATCAACTCAGAGGTATTAAATAACTTCTTGGTCGTTAGAAAAAGCCCTGATTTTGCTCAAGTGGGTGTCTGTTTTGTACCGTTGGATATGTTATGTGATCTTCGAGATTCTTCTGTTACATATCGAGAATTTAACGTGAATGCTGTAGATTTTTTTTTTTGGATAAAGGTAAGGGCTAAACCGCCTAAAAAACAAATAATTTAAATTATAAGGGATCATCTCCCAAAGTCTCAGAAATAACAAGCGTACTTAAATGAAGGACAGTAGTATAATATTACCGTAGAATTCAAGCCTTCATTTACAAGTGTGTCAACAAGTCTGTTTTAATCTCTGACGTTGAATCTTCAATTCCCATGGTAGCTTTAGTAGCATCTGTATTTGTGATAATAATAAACTACATCTATCATCAGACATATTTGATAGTATATTAACAATATTTTTAGCGTCAGATTTAAGGATAATATTCTTATACCCTAGATCCCAAACTATTTTTAGCCCCTTATACACCGCCCACTGCTCTTATTCAATCACACTACATGTACCTAATTGAGTATTAAATCTAGTAACCCAACTTTCCAAAAGATCCCAAATCACTCTACCATATCCTGCTTTACCATGGATTATAGTAACAGCTCCATCAACATTTAACTTGAACCATCTCAAAGGAGGAGGTTGCCAAGTGGGAGATGGCGAAGTATTAGAATTTGGTAAAACTAAATCATTATCCAACTGATCTTGTTGAATCTGTAAAAATTGTTTCCATGTTTACATAATGACCAGATAAGGATCTAATGGTTTCAAGATGTCCTGTTAAAAATACGACCTGATTTCGCCACTTCTATAAGCTCCAAATTGACACCTCCCCAAATTAGACTCCAATTGCCAATACCATGAACCCCAAGATCCTTTTTAAGATTTAAAGCAAACTAATCTTTTTAAAGAGATTGAGAAGAATGCTGAATAAAATCTAGGTTGGATCAATCTATGCCAAAATTGTCTAGCATAAGCGCACTCACAGAGAATATGCAAAGTATCTTTTGTATCCTCTTCACAGTGTTGACACAATGCACTAGCTGAAGACCATTTACTTCTCCAAGCATTTGTTGGTAGACGATTATTAAATACTGTCCATATGAAAACTCTAATACGTCAACACCCCTCCACTTTCAAATATCTCAGCTTGGTTTTCAATAAGAAAATAGGCTGCCATCATTTATGGCATTCCAAGGCGCCTCCGTCATAGCTAGAAACATGCTTATTAACCTTTGAAATACATTTCCTGGAATAAGACCCGCAAGTGTTTGAATGCTGTAGATTAAAATGTTAGTTAGTCATCTAGGTCTAGCTGCGATTTTTGTGAGTCTTGATTGTTATGCCTCCTCCCCAGAAGGCCCATCGATATCTAGCTGCAAACACCAAGCGTTTGAACTCAATAATTTGCTGTTGTCAGTTTCAGCGACATATAGTGGTTATCCCCGTCCTCTGTGCATTTAGATATCGCCACGGCAAATCCCTTAGGATGCCATCACTGCACCTCATGATTCCTTCTGTGTGCACATTGTAAAATTGGTATTTGTATCACTGCTTGAAGAGGCTATGGTAGAGAATCGCATAACTAATTTAAATCCAAGTTGCTAGTGGAATTGAAGTTTGCTGAGCTTATACAATAATGGAAATTGAATTCACAAAACCTTCATCCCTAGAATGAGAGACATGCTAAAGATCAGATTCTTTGTAATGGTGAAATATTTTTAGTCCAATAATCATTAACAAGGGTAGTTTGGAGCTGTTTTTCCTAAACTACGTCAGAGCTTTTACCTAAACATGGCAATTCGAAGAATTGCCAATAAAGAGATGTTAGTACCAATCTGTGGCTTTCCATTATCATGCTTTTGCTATACATCCTGCATTGTTTAATAAAATTAAGTTGGCAAACTGTATCTCAGGGGTTCTACCTCATCTATTACTGTTCTCTTTTAATGATACTCTAGATTTAGTTCTTTGCAGGAAACGTGCAGCCTTATCAGTTTATCCTTCCTCCAACTTGGAAACAGACACGCATAGCAAATATATTATCCGGAAATTACTGCCAGCCAAAATGTGCAGAGCCCTGGGTTGAGGTTAAATTTGAAGATGACAAACAGGGGAAAGTCCAGGTGGTGGCTTCTCCTTTGATCCGCCTAACCAACAAACCAAATGCGTCCATTGAAGACATAGGGAGTCCTGATAAACTGATTGCTTCTCTTGGCCCTTTTGTCACTGGAAACTCATTTGATCCAGATGAATTGCTCGAGACTTCCGTTGAAAAGCTTGGTGATCAAACGGTACAATCATTTTTGTTTTCATTAATTATTTTCTTACTATAAGAAGAAATTGACTGCAGTAAATACGAAAGAACTTCACACTGGTCTTATTGACATTATTGCAAAAGCAAATAAATTGAATTAGAGTTCATTAACATGGTGTATTCCCTCTGCAGTACTACAAATATGTGCTTGAAACTCCGTATGCACTCACGGGGTCACACAATCTTGCAAAAGCAACAGCAAAGGGAAACACCGTTGTTTTGTTTGTGGCTAGTGCTAATGACAAGCAGTGGCCAACTTCTCAGAAGACTCTGAAGGCCATACTTGATTCCTTCCAAGTGTAGTTCTCTCTGTCAAAGGTAATGAAGAGATTTTCACCATCACTTCATTTACTTGCGTTTTTTTTTTTATTTTGTACAACATTGTTGAGCAAGAGACCGAGTGTCTCCCCCATTGGAAAATTTTTGCCATTTTCAGGTTCAAACCCATATATTATGTGAAAAAACTCCGATCTTCCTTCTTTGTATACATCGTTCTTTTTTTTTGAGTCCATGACCTATGTTCTGACTTTCTTGTTATATTAAGGCGGTGACGGGACCTCCCAAGTCGATGGATTTCTCTATTAAAATCTCTACACTATAGTCATGTATTTATGCATTTAGTACTCGTTAGGATTTCAATTTGTTTTGTTTTCATATTGTAAATTGAAATTGTGGAGAAATATAATAGTCCTTACTAAATTGTTCTCATTCGACGAAACGAGTCTAATTACAAAAGAAAAAAACACTAAAATTTAATGATTGATTTGGTTCAATTGGACTGATTGGGTAGGACAAGAGTTTTGGGTGAACAATCGCTGAAAATCAAAAGGAATATAGTGTTAAAAATAGGTGGTGAGGCAACCAATCACACATGCTAATCAAGAGGCCATTGCTTTACAGCTGGGAGCTGTCCCTATTATTTCATCATATCCAAGTTTATTAATTCAAAACTATAATTAATGATTCATGCATCGATCATCATGAAGCTCATGTTTCTAAATTTGGAAACCATATCATACACTAAATTGTACTCCTAAATACTAGAGTGTGTGTTAAAAAAATAAATCATGACGCACACATTTTTCCAATTATATTAAAATCATAGTACATTGTTTTGGTTCGATTCTGAAAATACAAACTTTAATTTAATTTTATTTTTTAACTAATACACTCAATCAATTCAAGCATACAGATAGTCAAATACGTAAAAAATGATATATTTTTACGTAAAATAAACTTACATACTTAAGGCGCTCTTTTCATTAAAAATAAATTTAACAAAAAACATGTAATTTACACTAATAAAGAGTGTCCCATCACATTTTTTTATTTTTAGAACGAAAGCAATGCAATGAGATATCTTTTGTGTGGAATAGACAATAAGTTGAAAAAAAGTTGTGTGCTTTAAAAGTATAAAACATGCATATAATTTCACGCTCCGGCAAAAAAATGTGTATAATTTTACTAAGCAAACTCTAATAAAATCTACCAAACTCGTTTTCACTTTGAAGACAAAAAATAATGGTGCCACATAGGCCCACCATGTAATCACAGCGTGTGTGTATAAAGACGAGCAATTTGCAGAGGAGGAGCACATATGTACGTGCAATAAGCAGATATGGAGATAGATAGCCATACAGCGGCCAAGGGAGCCACCACCCACCACCGTCCACGGCGAGAGAAGGCCTCCGAACTCTTCCTTTCATCCTCGGTCTCCTCCCTCTTTCCCTTCCCTTCTTCTCTCTTCCAATCCCATCTCCGCATTATCTTACTGCTTTCATAGGCTGCTTCTTGCTCCATCATTGTTTTCCCCCCTTCTTCTCTTTCTTATTCAAATTAATGCTGTGGCCTGGAGTCATCCATATACAGTGGCCTCTTTCCTCAAGACAAACATCTCAAGATAATACCAGAATCCCTAGATGTCTTATATTGTCTTAACTAACATTGTTTCTAATTACAGTGCAATGGATCAGAAGCAGATTTTATTGTTGTTGGTTACTTTTGATTTGCAGCAAATGAAGTGTGTGACAGATTTGCGACGGCTGGATTTCATGCAAACCTGATAAGCTACTTGACACAAGAGATGAACTTGCCTCTCGTATCTGCCTCCAACACTCTCACCAACTTCTCTGGAGCTTCCAGCTTCACCCCTCTCTCATCGGTGCTTTCATTGCCGATTCTTTCGCCAGTCGCTTCTGGACCATAACCACCGCTTCTCTCATCTGTCAACTGGTCTTCTCTATCTTTCACACCTTCAGTAATTTACCATATAACTATTATTTTATCTCTTTCTCTTGCTATGGGTCAGATTCGGAGTTTTTATGCTTATCTTAATATACATAGTTTCAAATTTGCATATATAAAATTTTTTGTCACATCAACTTCCATACATATACACAGGGTTTGGTTACTTGTACTGTATCAGCAATAAGCAGCTTGATGCTCCTATTTCCTTGCACGAAAGGCTTCTACACTCCGATCAGTACAAGTAAGTTCTTTTTACCCCATATCAAGCATCCATATATCAAACTCTGACATAATTTTCCTGGAGCCTGTATCTGCAGGTGGTTGGATAAAGCCGCGATAGTAACAGAGGAGGAAGCCAGAGATGAGAGTGTTCCTCCAAACTTATGGAGATTAGCCACTTTTTATAGAGTTGAGGAGCTAAAATGCATCATTAGGAGGCTTCCCATTTGGGCGGCTGGCATATTACTCGTAGCCTCGTCATGACACTTCATAGCTTTGTGATCCTTCAAGCTCGCTCCATGGATCGCCACCTCTCTCACTCATTCCAAATCCCACCAGCCACCATGTCCATCTTCAGTGTGCTAACCATGATGTATGGTGTTGTTGTGTACGAACGCCTCTTTGTTCCCTTGGCTCGTAGATTCACAAAGAACCCATCTAAGCTCACGTGCCTGCAGAGAATGGGAGAGGGATTTGTGGTTGGTATTGTGGGCACAGTGGTTTCAGAACTTGTGGAAATTAAGAGAAAATCAGTGGCTTCAATGTACAACTTGTTGGATGATCCAAAAGCTACTATTCCTATAAGCGTGTTCTGGTTGGTACCTCAGTATTTCATTGATGGGTGGCCGCAGTTTTCATGTCAGTGGGCCATTTGGAGTTTCTGTACGATCAGTCTCCTGAGAGCATGAAAAGCAGTGCTGCAGCTTTGTATTGCATAACCACAGCGATAGGGAGCTGACCATGATGGTGTCCTTGGTTCATGACTATAGTAATTGGCTTCCTGATAGGAATATAAATAGGGGAAAATTGGACTACTATTACCTTCTAGGTGCTGGTATTCAGGTTATAAATCTGATTTATTATCTCATATGTGCTTTACAAGCCCTTGGAACAAGTTCGTGAGATGATGAATGGACAAGAGGATTTGGAACAGCTTAATCATTTAAGTGATGGTAACAAGGAAGAGGAAGACAAAATCTTCACATTTAAGTCCCAAAAGTCAAATGGGAGTGTAAAGCCAGCGCTTTAGTTTATTTAGATATATTTGTGGTAGTTCAAGTAAAGTTCACTACATTGTTGTAGCATTTGGATATATTTGAAACCAACTTCAAACGCAGAAATGCTAATTAACAAGGCCAAACAGCTTGTCACTGACCATGCCTTTGATTTATTTACACTGGGATAGTTTTACTTTCAGATAGTTTCATTCATCCTGCTTTCCATTGGTGTATTAATTATTAATTTTTGTCGGATTAGTCCTTCAAGGTGCATCTAGATGCGTACATATAGCTTCTGCAAACGAATATAAGTTCATTGATTGCTCAGCTATTTGAGAATGAACCAGAGCACATCAATAATAAAGCAAGACACAGAGAAATGGATGTCTCCAAGTGAAGTTCACAATTCTATTGTTGGGAGGAGGATGAGGAGACACGCCTAGCAGAAGAAGAACAAGTTCAGTGGCTTTTTTCCTGTTGATTGTGGTGTTTCCTTCATTTTCAAAAAGTGAAATGGGATTTGTCTCCTTTTTCCTCCCACATTTTAGTTGTACATGTAATATTCTTCTTTTCCCCCCAACTTTTTCGCTCAAGTTCCTATTATGACTCGTTATAACTTTATTAATATCCTTATTGATTAAAAGTACAAATTATCGACATATCAATATTAATACAAAATATAAAATTTACAATGAATTCATAGACTACTTTAATTTCTTTACAAATTGTTCCAATATGGAGGTAATGAAATTTATCAATTCAAAATTTTTTCCTGTAACATTAAGATACAGCATATTTTTTAATTAATATCATCAATGTTAATATACAATATAAAATTTAAAAATCATATTACTTATATAATAAATCTTATTTTAATTTTTGTGTAATATAAAATAATTTTTTAGTACATGTTTGGTTTGTAATAAAATTATAGTTTTATATAAATTTTTAATCTAAATTTAGTTTAAAAAAATTTTAAAATAAAAAGTTATATTTATCTAAAATAATTTTTAGATCAAATTATAGTTTCAAATAAATTATTAAGACTAATTTTTAAAATAATCAAAAAATTTATATACTAAATAATTATTATTTTATTTTTATTTTTGTATGTTCTCCCTCACCTTCTCTCTATCTTTTCTATCTCCTTCTGTCTGCGTCTGCTCTAGTCATCTTCTCTCTCGTCATCGTCGTCGAGCTCTGATCTTCACTGGTCACCGTCTGTGGTCCTCGTTGTTGTTGGCGTCAGCGTCTATGCTCATCGTCTCCTGGTTGTCTCTATTCTTCATTGTAGATCTGCTGTCGTCGCTGCTTGTAGAGGTTCAGGAGACTCTTCTATGGCCGGTGGAGGTTCATTGTCGTGAGCAAACACAAAGATATTAGGTGCAGAGCGGTGACAAATACGAAAAGAGAAAAGGGAAAATAAAATATTATTTTTTTTATAAAAATCATATTATTTCTAATAATTTATTAATAATAATTTTTTTATAATAATTATCTAAATATTAATTCAGAATTTTTTTTCTATAAATTTTGTTTTATATACTTTTTTATAAATTGTTTAAGTTTTTTTTTTTCATAAATCTTTTCAATCATGCCCTTAATGTGAACCTTTTATATGTTTTTCTTATTTTTTATATCATATTAATGATATCGATAACTTACCAAAAAAACAGTTTCTTATGTTATCATCATCATTGTTCCCTGACGGTCGTTATTATGTTTTCCTATCCTGAAAAAAAATTATTCCCCAAATAAAATAAGTTTGCCCGGTGATTTTCCAAGCAAAGTCGAACATGTTCGTAGCGAGGAGCGCGTGTCGGGTTTAACCGGCATCTGAACTACCGTTGAACGCTGAGACTTTCAGATTTCAGAGCATCTTCCGATTTCTTCCCCGAAACTGCCTTTGTTCACTCAGAGAAGGAAAAGAAACGCAAATTATATTGCCCAGATAGATGGCAGAGTTGTCCGTGTGTAGCAGTACCAGTATCTCTGAGCTGACCCCAGAGGAAGAGAGGATTATGATAAGAGACATTGCCCTCGCTGCCGAAGCTAATATCAAAGAGGGGGAGACCTTTTACTTGATCACCCAGAGGTTCGATTTTTCTTTCTTTCCTCCCCTTTCCCTCCTTTTCTTTTTCTATTTTGTTCCGCTGAAAATTGTTAGGTTATTCTGACGCTTCTTGTGAACAATATAATGCTCCGTGGGAGGAGCTCTTGTTTTCTTTGTTAATATATGAAAAAAAACGTTTCTGGAGGACCAAATGATACTAGAGAGCTAAGGTTAGAGAACTGACTAGCAGAAAGTGAAGGAAAATCGTAACTTTTCTCCCCATATTTTTTGTTTTGGATTATGTAACTGACATTGTTTCGTTTGAGAAAATGGGGCGCTGTCAGAATTTACTGATCCCACCCCCTGGGTTTTATTCTGTGTTAGGACCCCGATTTTATTCGTTTTCTGCACATTTGAGAATAAGTTTTTGAAGACGGTCAATAATTTTCTGCTAACGGGAAATTTTACACGAATCTGTGAATAATAACAAGTCTCATAGTTCACTATCAAAGCGGCCGAGTCGGTTTCAGTGAGTATTTCTTAGATTTAGAACAAGCAATGATGCTTAATGGGTGGCTGTAATCTCTGAGTCCTCTTGACCTTTTTTTTTTTGTGGAGGACCGAAGTTGAAATCTAACTGTGCTGGCTCCAGCATTCTAGTTCTACTTTTGGCACTGCAGTGACTCACAAGTCAATGTATTTGTTCTCTGTTGTGGACTTGCGGAAGAGATGTTGAGCTTGGAGATTATGTGGTTTGAAATTTAGAAACACACTGTAAAATTATCTCTCTGCTGCTGGTGTTTGAGATTTCTTCAGGCCCCTGATTTTGCCTTGTTGTTTGACTTTCATTTTATCTGGGTGATTGTGCCTCCAGGATAATGTTCAGTAATTGCCTTTGTATGTTTATTGTAATTGATTTAATTTAATATCTTCTTCCTACCTTTGTAATCTTCTCTTTTCTTTTTTGGCTTTTGCTCTTTCGAGATTTGGTCTCCAATGCAGGGCAATAAAGCTTGAAAAACATTGCTTTTCTTAATATGTTAATATAAACGAAAATTTTGTCAATATGGCAGAGATAAAGATATATGTCTCTTTCATAAGTTCGCTGACAAACTTCTGAAGAGGCAAATATAATTTGTTCGCATTGACAATAACTGGCCTTTCTCTTCATTTCCTATGTATTGGTTTTATCGTTTTCATCTACACCCACTACAATGTATAAATAAGCAAGGAAAAACCCACTTATTGCTGATCTGTTTCTTGCAGATGGTGGCAACATTGGATTGAATATGTGAACCAAGACCAAACAAACAATGCATATGATGGGGCTTCCTTTTCAGAGCATTGTGATTTGGCTAGTTCAAACGCTTTAAAGAGGCCACCTGGTATTGATAATTCTGATTTGATATATGACGGAACGTCTGAGGATTCTGGGGCAGGTGTTGAGATCCATGATACTTTGTTAGAGGGAAGAGACTATGTATTGCTTCCCCGACATGTTTGGAATCAATTATATTCATGGTGAGATTGCTTGCTTGTTGCTCAGGTCAAATTCATTTAATCTTATATGTGAAAATAGTTTCTTTTCCTGATTTCTTTCTTTTCATGGCGTTTTTCCGAAATCTGCAAGTAGGTACTAACTTGTTGATGGATAAACCTGATGTCATCATGAGCAGTTAATTGATAAGCTGCATGTTAGATTTCATTCACTCTTGTTTGAAAACATCAAGTTCAGTTAATTTGAGCCATAAAAAAGAAAATTTTGATATTTGACTGCTATTTTATGAAGAAATTATTTAGTTTTGTGGAAAAACTAATACATATAAAGGAACTACAAATTGGATTGCTTGTAGCATTCCTTTATGTTCTAAAAGGGGAAGACACGGTCAGTAAAATTATCATCCAGTGCATTTCCATCTCATTTTGTATCATAAATATCCCATCAGACAATAATAGCTACATTACGATGTTTGACAATAATGGCAATTCAATTGTTTTAGGTATGGTGGTGGTCCTACATTGGCGAGGAAAGCCATCTGTTCAGGTCTTTCACAGACAGAATTGGCTGTAGAGGTGTATCCTTTAAGGCTTCAATTACTTGTGATGCCAAAAGGGGATCGATCCACTATAAGAATAAGCAAGAAGGTATGATATGAGGGGGGGAAATGAGTCCCAAATTATAATTTCAGCACTTGTTACTGCCTTTCTATTGCAAGAACTTTTTTGTTTTTTGAAATCTCTATTTACCTTAGAGTTGAAATGTGGCAGGAAACCATTGGACAGCTTCACCGAAAAGCTTGTGAAATATTTGATCTTCAGTCAGAACAAGTGAAGACCCTTGTGATTCCTTTTGAAACTAATTTTAAGAAATAGTTTTTAACTTTCAGTGTGTAGTAATTCAGAGGTTGCATCTGTTTAGGTATGTATTTGGGACTATTATGGTCGCCGGAAGCACGCCTTGATGAATGACATGGAAAAAACACTTGATGATGCCAATATACAAATGGACCAGGATGTTGGTCTCCTCTCACTCTGATGTATTGATATTCCTCTTGCTCTGGCTTACCTTTTGACATTTTTGTTTCTTATTGCTTTCTGATAAAACTCATACAGATTCTTGTGGAGGTCCTTAACAATATGAATAGCATAAGTTCTGCTCAGGACAATGGATCTGCACAGAGGGAATCAAGTTCTGCTCTTGTAGAGCCATCCAAGTCAAGCTTATCAATTGCTGGTGGCTTATCTGCTAGTAAGGGAGGATCTAGAAATTATAATGCTGAGCTTTCCTCATCTCAAAACCTGATTTCTACAGTTAGAGATGTTGATAATATTTGTGGAACCAGTGGTGTTAGCACAAGAGGTTCTTCAGGTGGTCTCACTGGGTTGCTGAACCTTGGCAATACTTGTTTTATGAATAGTGCGATCCAGTGTCTTGTTCATACTCCGGAGTTTGCTAGGTACTTTCGGGAGGATTATCACCAAGAGATAAATTGGCAAAATCCACTGGGCATGGTTGTAAGTATTATATAAAAAGCAATAATCTTGAAGCTGTATACTTCTCTTCGAAAGTTTTTCTTTATGAGGCTTCAAGCATGATTTTGTTTTGAGATAGATATTTAGTTTAGTCAATAAATACATAAGTTAAACATGTGGTCTTGGGATTTGTTATTTGCTATATTGTTATAATGCGCGTCCAATAGCTGAACATTTTAGAATTTCCTATATCATTTTTCTTTCACTCGCTGATTCTGTATTTCATATTAGAATTTATCTTGGGTTATGTTGACAATCTAGATGGCTTGTGTTGGCTCCATCAAGCAATCTATTATTGTGAATCTGTGGTCATGCTTATCTATTATGATATCTTTTATGCATTGAACATGACCATCTTTACTGTTACATTCTATGTAGTTCATTTTGTTCTTCATCATGTTTGCATGTCTGTTTTTTCATAGGATTTTAATAATTACTTTTTCAATAAATTCATAAAATCTTTGTTCGTAGTTGCCACTTCTTGGGCTCACCTTTATAGTCAATAGTTTCTATCCATGGTTGGGAATGACTTTCTGCCTACTACATGATTATTATTATTCTGGGTTTTAGCTTATAATTGATGAGTATTGCTTAACAACAGACTGACATTCTGTAAGTCTCTTTAGGAGTAATACAAAATCATACTAAGAAATCATTTTTAATCTTCCTTTAATAGGGGGAACTGGCCCTTGCGTTTGGTGAGTTGCTTCGAAAGCTATGGGCACCTGGAAGAACCCCAATTGCTCCCCGACCTTTTAAAGCAAAGCTTGCACGCTTTGCACCTCAGTTCAGTGGCCACAATCAGCATGATTCTCAGGTTAGTTTGTACCATCTCTTTAATAACTGTTATTTAATCTTTATTAATAAATGTTCATTATTTTCAGGAACTTTTAGCATTCCTACTCGATGGTCTCCATGAAGATCTAAATCGTGTAAAACACAAACCATATATAAAGTCTAGAGATGCTGATGGTCGACCTGATGAGGAAGTGGCTGACGAGTATTGGGCTAATCATATTGCTCGTAATGATTCCATCATTGTTGATGTGTGTCAGGTGGGTAAAGTGGGTTATTTAATAATGTGTCATTGTTTGTTGCTAATGGATTGATATTAGCTTGTCAGGAACAGCTTTTCCTCATATTATGGACTGTCAATGCTGCATAGAATGCCTTGCAAATGAAATTTGACATATGTTTCTAGTCCATGTAGAATAATAGAAGCGGTATGCCTACTGTACACTAGTTTATTAATTCATTTTTATTTGCATTAAAAGGTGGGGAAATGTGCAAGTTCAAGAACCTTCTTACTGTTTGCAAATATGGTGAATTTTTAATAGGGTTACTGGTGACGCCAATTTCTGTGGGGCATATATGAAAAGGCACTGTGAAAACAAATATAGTTTATAAATGGTTGCTTCCGTGCATCATCAGGACCACTCTAAGTTTCTTCACAAGTGAAGTGTGCTTTATCCCAAAGAGAAAGACTATCCATAAGTTTAGAGAAAAATGCTTTTCCAACATGCATGGTTTTTGCACCTTCTCTTAGAATATGTCTGACGTTTGTCAATGCTGCTGTTGTATGTCCACTACAACAACACAGGACTCCAGGCTACTTGTTGAAAATGTTTTCAGTATCTTCTTTATTCCCATTTTCTTGTTCCTATTGAATTCACCTTCTCATATAATTCTTCATTTGATAGGGTCAATACAAATCAACATTGGTTTGTCCAGTTTGCAATAAAGTCTCTGTCACATTTGATCCTTTCATGTACCTTTCCTTGCCACTTCAGTCCACCACCACTAGGGCTATGACAGTGACAGTTTTTACTTGTGATGGAACTGCCCTGCCATCCGCTTGTACTGTGACAGTGCCTAAGCAGGGGCGCTGCAGAGATCTGATCCAGGCACTCAGCAATGCTTGTTCATTGAAGCCTAATGAGAGGCTGTTGCTTGTGGAGGTGTGTGCTAGAATATATTAAACTTCACACATTTTTGCTGGAATTACTGGTGTTTTCTATTCTAATTAGGTACATTATGTTGGTCTGCTATTTGCAGATACGAAACCATTTGATCCAAAGATTTCTAGAAGACCCTCTCATATCATTGTCTACGACTAAAGACGATGACCATCTTGCTGCTTACAAGATTCCAAAGATCAATAAAAAAACAAAATATCTCCAGTTAATACACCGTCGTAGAGAGCAGTATGTATTTTTTGTTTCATTTACATGTCATAGCTAGTTATATGTGCCACTAAAGTCAACTTGATTTGTATTAAAATGTTCAAATAGTAACTTCCTTAAATGTTAACTTTCTTACATCAGTCATTTTTCTTACAACTGTAATTCGAGGAAAATAATTTATTATATGGATTTTAGATATATAGTGCTTTGTTTTTATTTTTCATTAAATCTGCGAATTTCTATTGTCTAGACCCATGTTAAGGGTAAATGGAAGGGTTGCATCACATTACATCATCACGCTGTACAACTTTACGTCATGTTGGGCATGATTTTGTATGCTGTTCTATTTTGCGTCTTTACTGCTTTCTGATGTTCTGTTATGTGTAAATTTTGTGTTCTAGGAATAGTGAGTCGCAGACCATATCAGGATGGAAACCATATGGAACACCTATTGTTTCCTTGATCTCAGGTGATGATGCAGTCACAAGAGGTGATATACAGGTAATGGTTTATCGTATGCTCTCTCCTCTTCTGAGGAAAGGCAGTAATGTGGAACAAGCTGGTAATTCTGAATCCAGCCTCCCAAGAGCAACATCAGATCAATGCGGTGGCACTAATTCTATTGAAGCATGTGCTGGAACCATGTCGTCAAATTTGCTAGATAAGGATGGCACTGATTCCAAAGCACCAACACCTAAGTTACCTCTTCAATTAGTGGATAATACTAATGCTTGCATTGACCTCTCAATGGGAGAGGAGAAAGTGGTGAAACTGTCTTCATCATCCGCAACAGTTCTAGTATATGTCGATTGGTCACAGAAGCTTCTGGAAAAGTATGATACTCAGCCACTTGAGAATTTGCCGGAAGTTTTAAAATATGGGCCTGCGACCAAGAAAGCTCGTACTGAACCTCTCTCTTTGTATACTTGTTTGGAAGCTTTTCTGCGTGAAGAACCCCTGGTGCCTGAAGATATGTGGTTAGTTTCTCCTCAACCTTCTTCTCTCATCTACAACTCTGCCCTTCTAGCCCATGTTTGATGAGATTAATATGGTGTATGCGTTGATAAATATCTGCAACTCTGTCAATCTTCTCATAAGGCAATTATTGGCCTTGTTTGCCTCCAAAAATGTCAGTAGTTTGTGCAATAAACAACTCATGCTAGAGGAGGAATCTATTTACTCTTGGCTGTCTTTAGCTTCTTTGAATTGTTGCTGGTTTTAAACTGAGAATGATGATGAATGGTGACGTTGCACCATATTGATTTTACTCCCATCTGGTTATATACACATCCTTATAGCCATGAAAGCTTAAAATAAAGGATTTCATGCGTATGCTACATTGCATTTTATATATTCATATACACATCCTTTTCGACTTTATGCAGCATAAAAATTCTTGACAGGGGAAGAAAATTGGTTAGCTAAGGTGGTGCCAAATAGTAGTTAAATGTTAACTGTACATCTATCTGAATATGATATAGGTACTGTCCTCAGTGCAAAGAGAGACGGCAAGCAAGCAAAAAGCTTGACTTGTGGAGGCTCCCAGAGGTGCTGGTCATTCATCTAAAGAGGTTCTCATATAGCAGGTCAATGAAGCATAAGCTAGAGACTTTTGTTAACTTCCCCATTCATGACTTCGACTTAACAAATTATATAGCCAACAAAAACAACTCCAGACGACAAATCTATGAATTATACGCCCTCACAAACCATTATGGTAGCATGGGTAGTGGGCATTACACAGCACATATTAAGGTAAGCTGAGAACTTCATATTTGCTATAGATTTGCATTTTTGTCTAGAGTTGCCATGGCCTTTAAAGTTCTTTAAATTTTGGAAGATTTATTCACAGCTTGGTTTTGGGCATTGTTGCATTCTTTGCGTTTCATACTCGATCTTTGTATTCGTCTTGGGTATTGATTACATCTGATAACTTTTATTCCATGTTTCAATTTGGGGGTCCTTTTATTGATTGGTTGCCACTATTTACACGTTATTATCAGATTTTTTTCTGTGTGTAGTAGCGTTGCAGTCCTGATTGTGCACCAAATTTACTAATCAAGCATGAGATATGTACTATCTTGGCATGTTTTTCTCCATGACTCAGTTTGTGCACAATTCTTTTGTAAACTTTGGTGTGCTCAAGAGTTTCTTCAAACACAATCGTCACAATGTGCAGGTTCTGGAAGAAAACAGGTGGTATAACTTTGATGATAGCCACATTTCACCCATAAGTGAGGATGAGGTTAATAGTGCAGCAGCCTACGTTCTATTTTACCGGCGGGTGAAGACTAATGATGCAGCCATCAGCAATGGGGCTTAGTCAGTCACCCACGCACCATTGTTACACCCCAAAAGCAGATTTCAAGGCCATCCATCTTTGCCATAAGTACTATTAACACAGAGAAAAGAGAGAGAGAGATAGTTTAGCAATACCCAGATCATGTTGGCGTTTACATGTATGGAAGAGCACATGCATATTGAAACATAAAATGAGTTTTCACTACAACAAAAAATTGTAGTATGTAGATGTAGTTGATGACTTCTCTGTTTCAGGGAAAGGTGGTTAAAATTGGATTCATGGGAGAAGGGGCCGCTGTATTTAGACATTGTTTTCCTGGTCAAACAGGAAGAGTTAAAGCTGTTGCCCTTGTTTCTTCTGTTTTCCCTCTTATTTTTCAATTTGCAGGATATATTATTAGATGTTTACATCCAGGGTAGAGACCTGCTTTGGAGAGCTTTTTCATGCTCCCTCCTGTATGGCTCTCTATTATTTTCCCTTAAACCCCTTAAAAACAAAACTTGAATTGGTACAAGTGTTCAATTGATCATCGGACGCTCGTCCGATCAAATTAATCTTTTGCATTCATGGCAATTCATACAATTATGCCCATGAAAAAAAGAAGTTAAGTGTGTGTGTGTGTGTGTGGTTGTTGAGCTATTGTTATCCTTAAATTAAAGAGAATTGGAAGCGCATGGAGATATGAGTTGATTGCTTGAAATCGCAAGTTTTTAGAAGGGGCTGATATTAATGGTGGCCACAGGGATATGCTATCTTGAAGGAGCAATGTGCCCTATCAATTGGTCACGTCAACCTTTTGTGGTCGTTCTTATCACCAACCTAGTTTGTTTTAGGAAAGTTTTTGTTCATTTATTTTAGTATATTTTTTTTTCCTTTTTCAGATGAATTGATTCAAGGGTTACAATTTATTCAAAAGAACTAAATAGCACCTTCCGGACTAATCCATGTCCAGCTATAAATCTCTGCTACTGTTGGTGAGTGGATCATTTGTATGCCATATATAGACATTATCCATGAGAGACCCTTCTTAGTTTTTACCATAAGTGGAAAGCGGTTATAAATATTTGTCCTTACAAATTAGAAATCATGCCAATCAGTCCTTCCCATAATACTAATCGTTATCAACTAATTAAATTGATGTTTAATCTTTATCTTTTATGACATATCATATCACGTATGACGTGTAAGTAAATCACATTCATGAACTTTTGACATACCATCTCATTTCTTTGTTAAATACAAATACTAATCCCTCCTATTCTTTTTATAAAATGCAATTTTTTTAATAAAATTTATTATTTTTGTAAGTTACACTTTGTACTTACCTAAAAAATTAATTTATTTTATTTTTACTTTTAATTAATTACATATCTCTCACTTTTTTTCTTACCCATTCTCTCACATATACCCTCTCCATAAATAAGAGTATTTTTAAAATCTGATAAATAAATTATACTTTTTATATGCTTAATGTCTTTAATTAATTTTAACCATATAATTCGGTTATTTATATCTTATAGAAGGTATCAGAGTTAATATAATGAAAATATAATTAATGAGGTGCTTTTTAAAAAAAAAAAAATTAATGGATTAGTTAATTGGTGGGTGGGATTTAGATAGGGTCATAAATGGTTGGGCTTTAGGTGAAAACGACGTTTCTTTCTAATGAGTTCCTCAACCTATGTAACAAAAACAAAAAGTTCCTCACCTTACTAGTAAGGGCTCACCTTACTTAGGGTTAGTTTGAGTGATAAAAAATTTAATATCGCTTAAATGAAATATTAAATTTTAGTCTTAGCGTATGTAAAAAAAATTTGTTAGAAGACTCACCCACTATAGTTAGGTGCGTGACGCAAGCCGGATCTAGATATAATTAGGACAAAACTCTGATAAACTAAATGGGTAACTAAAAAAAAGTTCCCTCAACCTCATGCACTGTTAATCTGCATACCCTTCCTCTTTATTATCCTCCTTAATTTATTTATATATAAATACAAATAAAATTTTTCATTTTGGTGCATGCATCGTCATCTCTCATTCATATATTCCAATTTAATATATATATTTTTTTGGCAACAAAAATTAATAAAATTGTTTAGCGTCCGCCTTGCATCCCCTTTCTCAATATCCTATTCAAATAATCATTATGTTTTCTTAATCATATGATAATTGAATTGGAACATCCCAAGAGTCACTCTAGTTATTAATTGATTCTCCTAACATTAAATTTAATGCCGTATTACATATCGCTACAACTTGTTTTATTGTGGTGAATCGTATTTTTGACTTGCTGCCAAAAAAAAGAAAAGAAATTTATTTTTTTACTAGGAAATATACCATGAATGCCTTGCACCATTGTTCTGCTGCTATCAGCTTTTCACAACCTAATTACGTCCAAATTAAATTATTTAAGGCTTCAATTTGTTTGGCTGAATTAGCAATTTATATATATAGCTCCCTCCCTGATCAACGAATTCGTTAGTTCAATTAATTAGTCGTTATTTCTGCCATGTTAATTAATTTCGTCTTTAACATTTAATATGCGACATTATTTTCTATTAAAAATATCATTTTATAGCACTAAAAAATTTGAGGAATTACTTTGGATCAATCCCTCCAGCTGCTCTTTTTCTTCGACTTTTCATGGTCCCTCTCACGGCACAAAAAATAATTAAGAAATTATTTTAAACTATCAATTTGTCCCTAAAAATACTTCAAGAATCTTCTGCCCAAAAATAAATAAATAAATACATTCTTACCCTTCAAGGTCCCTCTCGGCTCTCGCGGCAATAAAAAATAATCAAGAGATTATTTTAAGACATTAAATATAAAAGACGTAAAAGTCACCACAATTCAAAATAAGTTTCTAATAAAAGTCACAACAATTATAATATGAATTGAAAGTTGGGGGATTAAAATGGCAATTAAATTTTTTTCCATCAAAAAATGGTAAGCTTCTTTGGTCTAATGGTAAATCAATGCTTAATTCAGAATATATGTTTGATGAGCCAAAAATAAAAGAAAAAAAAGAAATATAGGATGTATAAATTAAGAACGAGAGACTTTAATTTATATCTCTATTATATTTTATTATCATCATTTCATAACATAACCTTTTTAATTTTATAAAGATATGTTTTCCTGTCCTTATCTCTTTTATGCACATTAGAAAATAAGGAGTGAATACACGGTTTATTTTGCTTAATATTAATATCATTTAAAAATAAGAGAGATTTAGTCCTACTTTTATATTGTGGGTAAGCTTAACTCTTTTTTTTTTTTAAATTTATAACAAAAAAGAAAAATAAAATAAGGAGTGAATAATATATCAGGGGATTCTAATATTTATGATTAAAATAGATTTATTTTCTCACTTTTTTTTTTGATAATATATTTTCTCACTTTTTAATCGTTCTCAAATAGGACAAATTAACCGACGAACGTGATGATGACTTGTCCTTTCAATAAATATTTTCAACCGTTCAACGAAGTATACTTAACCAATGAGAAGTGCATTTTTTTTTTAAAAAAATCATTGATGTCTCATTTAGATTTTTATTTTCTTAAAATGTCCGTTCAAGTGTGAGTAGTGGTGGAAATTTTTCATATATTAGATAAATATAGGGTGAGGAAGATCCATATATGTGAAAGAAACCTATGTATAAACTTCGCATGCCTATCATTTTTGAAATAATATGTGGTTAAGAAAATATCACATTGAATAATATGAATATGAATTGAGAGAGTTTTATACATGTGCAACAGATCCAAAAACTTAATATTTTAATTTTTTTTAATTAATATATATATAAATATAATGCTATACCTATTTTTGTATTTCCTCCCAAAATTTAGTGGATTGTTCTCCAATCTAGGAGTTTGTTTAGTACGATAGATTTAGAGGGGAAAAAAAAGGAGACGAGGAGAATTTTTTATGAGTTAAATTTAAAAATATTCAAGAAGTAATGTTATAAAATTTTAATTAAGAGAAGATATAAGATAAAAGAATAAAAAAATTAATTAAAATTTTTTAATCTCCCCTTCTTTAATTTTTTAAAATTGAACTTATAAATTTTTCCCCTCTTTTCCTTTCCCTCAAAATCTCTAGTACCAAACAGTAGTAGGTCTCCATTTTTCATAGTTATATCTAAATGAATACAGATTAATTTATTTATTGTGTGGAATCAAAACAAGTCATCATCAGCACTTTGTTAATCTTTATGAAAAGTAGGGAAGAGAGAGAGAGGAAGAGTTATTAATCCTGAATTTGTCATCAACAACTAACATCCATCGTTAACAAACAAAACCGATTGATTTTCATCAACTTTTTTGTTGTTCAATAGGAAGACTTGATATATCTTTCAAATCAATTATATATATATATATATGATAAAGCAAATGCATTATACGACAGAAGAGGGGACATCGCATGCATGCATGCATGCATGCATGCATGATTCGTATTAATTAAATTAAGCAAATTAAAGATAAGGGCCTTAATTAAAGACGAAGCTTTGAGTGGCTAAAGGATTGATTATTAATCAGTGACGACGCGCTGATAATGTGAGCTATATGTATAGTGAGGGAATGGATATGGATCTTTGACCAGAAACAGCTTTGGTGCAACAATAGAGAGATGAAGGTATACAGAGAAAAACGTTCAAACTAAGAAAAGATCTGTTCCTGAAATGACTGACAACTCAGTATGGCTTTTCTTGTAAAGATCCATGGACGATGGAGAACACCTTACATTTTGCTCATATTTATTTAGTTAAGTGGAAAAGGATTGAAATATATATATATATATATATATAGAGAGAGAGAGAGAGAGAGAGGATTGGGTTGTGCAAGTTTTGTATGGAAACGAATCAAACCTCATGAGTTTGCTGATATTTAGTTAAGTGGAAGCTCTTTATGTTGTTTTCTTTATAAGGGCCCTTTTCCCTAAAGGTGCTGATAATTAAAGAACGTTGTGCATGTCTTCTTCGTCTTCCCATTTGCATGTTGAATCAAATCAACCAATCAACTCAAATGCCTTTAATTCCAGTTGATATTTGATGAAAATTATAGAGTTTGAGTGCGCCATTTTGATGAGTTGCTGATCTTGAACCTAGACAATCCATATTATTTAATCTAATTTTATCGTTTATATAATTTCTTATTTTAATAGAGGAATAATCCAAAATAAAAATGATTTTATAATTTATTTCTTTAAAAAATAAATTTAGATCGTCTAGATATTTAATTTGAATAGTCAAAGTCTAGCTTAAATGGTCTCAATCTTATCATAATGATAAGCCCTAAATAAAGACATGTATGAATAACTTATTTTTATTTAGATCAGGGTATTTATTGTAGGTAGCAGTAACTAAAATCATCATTTATGTGATACAGTAATTTATCTCAAGCAATATCTCATAATGCACGTAAACCAAATTTATTTTCTCCACGATTCATTAAGCACCGCTATTTATTACTTTTAATACCTCATTCATTTACAACATGAATAATTAATGTTTCTTATCATTCATGGTATATAAGGAGGATTTACTTGACACTATCTTTTAGAAAAAGTTATATCAAAATCAAACACAAATACTTTGACATAATATTTATTATTATTTATTTTATTGTGCATATTTAATTTGAATATATTTTTTTTAAAATCAAGTTGTTTGAAGGTGTCATTATGGCCCTTAAATGGGGCCAAAATGTCATTTTCCTCTGTGCAAGTTGACACAGCATGGCCAAAGTTTAATATGGCCATTTGAATCTCTGATTCGGATTGCAAAAGCAGGGTGGGGTGACTGATTTGTCGTTTTACATTTATTGAGAGCTATTTGGTGTCCAGAAAATTAACGAACGAATGAAATTGAATCGTGATAATAGAAAAAAAGAATACAGCCTTTGCGAAATGATCAGGGCCATGGCCCCTCATCATGGCTTTAGGTCCAAAAGAATTATATCCATAATTCATATGTTATAACAAAAAAAAAAATCATCAATTATTATATAGTTTTAGTAGAAAAGTAATACTCCTTCTATCTTTAATATTATACTACAAAGTAAGTATTGTATTAAAGACAAGAGAAATACCTTATAAATAGAGGTAGGATCTAATGAAAATGACTGATATTAAGATGTATATTTTTTTTATTTGCATATTAGTTTTTTTGAAATTTGTATATTATTAGAAACTGTAATTTCTCGTATTAGTAGTTCGACACCCCAAGAATTAGACAAGTCTGCGATTTAAGGTATGCTCATGCAATGCTGTTATGCATGGTTAACATTGCATGAGTGATTATTTAACCATCTTGACTTTCTTAAACCTCTTATTAACAAATATATTCTTGATTTAATTATTGCTACTAGCTAGGTCCCAATATTACCTCTAAATTGTTTTTAAATTTTTATAAATTTTTCCAGAAGCAAATAATGTTAATGATGGGATCGCAAATTAAACTCTTTTAATTTATTGAAATTTTCTATACACACACACACACACACATACACACACATTAAATATGTTATCATTTCTTGTTCTAAACTATAGATCTTAAGTACCAATAAATTATGTCTTCATATAAGAATGAAAGAATCACAAAAAGCAGATAACAGGGTACGTACAGATTTGGACGTTTTAAATGCAAAACATGAATCAAATAAATTTTACGTGTGTGTTTGCGTATTCTTATTTTCACTTTTCAAATGTAAACATGATTTTACACATCCCTCTTAGAACATAGAGGAATTTGCTTTTAGCATGTGTGTGTAACAAGCGCATGCCTTTATGAGTTCCTTTTGTGGCATGGTTGACTTTCTCTTCTCATTTTGCCTACAGGAGATATTTGTTATTTGCTATTCGTCTATAAAAAATGATTTAATTAATAAAAAATTATCTAATAACTTATAAAGGCATAAGTTAAAATTCGACAACTGATATAGGGGACGATATTAGTAAGCGTCATACCCACTTACTTGGTATAAAATAAAAAAATCAAATGCGTATTGCGTCGTATATACCCACCCACCCACCATCTTGTAATTCTAATAAAGATGGGGAAAATTAAAAAGAAAAGGATAATTAAGATATGGGAATTAGGGGGGGAAATGGGTAAACATATCAAAGATTCTCAGAGCAATATCATATCATATAAGACATGGAAGGCAATTCATGGCACAAACTTTTTTGGCATTCAATTCCCAGCCACAAATATTGTAGAAAAATTCTTCGCTATCAAGTTGCCCACTTTAATGAATCCTCAAAATATTATTACCCCTTGCGGATAATTTAAACATTATTCCAATATCTATTCTTTTTTCCCACCAACGAAGACGGCACAACTCGAAAACAAACCGAAGCACAAAGAAAATTAATCCAAAATGTTTAAATTTCTTGAATAAAAATGTTAAGTTAGAGGACTGACTCTTAATTAAACTTGATAATTTTTTAATTTAATGGAATTTTATTAAATACCAATATTTTAAAAGAATGTGCAAATAACTTGTTTCTCATTATGTATAAGAAAAAAACTCGGTTCTCATTAATCCCCATTCTAAATCTCTGTACATCTCAAAATATATTACTTCATAGATGTTTTCTTTTGGTATCACTCAAAATCTCACGAATGAATTGACCAAATACTCATTTTCGTCATAATTAGAGTGAGGCAGGGTTTATATTTGATTCTAAATATAGCACCTCAGTTCACTTTATCTCTTAAAATTATAATTTTTTTAATATATCTTTATATGATTGCATATATTCAAATATTTTTTTACCAAAGGTAGTTCATATATATATGATTCAAGTGTGTATTTTAAAAAAATCAACATAATTTTTATAAATAACTAACTTAACTAATTTTTAATTTATTTAAATTAATTAAATAGATGACCGGTTAATAATAAACTCAAAGAAGATGAAGACAGAACCTTAATCTGGAGTGACGCTTTGAGAAAGATTCCCGAACACCTAAAATGTCGTCCGTGGAATACACCTAACAACAGATTCTTTATATGTATATATGAACTAAAGTGGCACAGGAAAATAGTGGCACCAATAATCAAAGTTGCGTATTAATTTATCCGTTTCACCAATCAAATATCGACAATTCATTCAGCCGATCAAGCCCATGTGCTGTTTTGGTAGGTATCATCAAATCTAAGGGTAAGCAGCTGCTAATTAAACTAAGGGAAATGCACCCTAAATGATCCACTCTCTTGTTGCATAGTGGAATCCATTTATTATTATTATTAATAACAAGTTCGTGCTCACCCAGCAAATTAGAATCTTCCGAAAGATCCAGCTCCTTATTTTGCACACAACACACACACACTTGTATGATCGAGTACAATTGGCTTACTCAAAGCCACGTACGTGTGATCTTTCTCAAAGCGTGAGATTCTGGGAGCCTTACTTCATCGGAGGCGTATAAATACGAGGTAGGGCTAGGCTGTTCACTTAGGAGACACTCTTCCTCCTCCTCAAATGTGTTAGTGTTACTTGTGAAAATTATAGTAATTCGTATTCAGAAAACATAAAGAAAATAATGGAAGGGAATGGATGTTGTTGTTGTGGGAGCTTGGTGGAGAGGTGTAAGCCGTACATAGCCATGATTTCCCTTCAATTCGGCTATGCTGGCATGAACATCATCACCAAGGTTTCCCTCAACCGAGGTATGAGTCACTATGTTCTTGTCGTTTACCGTCACGCCTTCGCCACCCTCGCTATTGCCCCCTTCGCTTTTGTTCTTGAGAGGTACTCAACTTTTTTTCTCAGATCATACTCATATTCCTCCCATTCTTCGATTCTCGTTTCCTAACTCTCTGCTCTCTCTCAGGAAAGTCAGGCCCAAGATCACGTTCCTCAGTTTCATGCAAATTTTCCTTCTTGGACTTCTTGGGTTCGTATTTCATTTCGTATTCCTTCAACTTCACCTCCCAGATACTCTGCAGGTTCTTATTATGCTCTGCTTTTATAGGCCTGTGATTGATCAAAATCTGTACTACGCCGGCTTGAAGCTCACTACCCCTACTTACTCATGTGCTATAAGCAACATGCTCCCCGCAATGACACTTCTCATGGCGGTTATATTAAGGTACAACGAATACCACAATCACCAATCAAAACTACTATGTTTTTGTTTTGATTCTGCTTTGAGCTAACATTTCGTATTCTTGCTCGCTGACAGGATGGAGAAGGTAGACATCAGAAAGTTAAGATGTCAAGCGAAGGTGATTGGGACGATAGTCACAGTTACTGGGGCGATGTTAATGACACTGTACAAGGGCCCAGTCATCAACTTTTTCTGGTCTTATTACATGCGTCACCCTAGAGACTATACTCCTACAACGGCCACTGATTCTGGGGAAAAAGATTGGTTTAAGGGTTCTATTCTGCTCATAATTGCGACCCTTGCCTGGGCTTCTTTCTTCATCCTTCAGGCGCTCACGTTAAGGACGTACTCGGCTCAGCTCTCGCTCATATCACTGGTCTGTTTCATGGGCACACTTCAATCAATTGCGGTCACGCTTGTGATGGAACACAGACCCTCTGTTTGGTGCATTGGGTGGGACATGAATCTGCTAGCCGCAGCCTACGCTGTAAGCCTCGTGCTCTATGTTACTCTCTCTGTCTTTTTCCCAGGAAGCAAGAATCTGATCATTATGTGTTAAAATATGATGAAACAGGGGATAGTATCTTCAGGCATTGCATATTACGTTCAAGGGGTTGTGATGCAGAAAAGAGGTCCTGTTTTTGTGACTGCTTTCAGTCCTTTGATGATGATCATTGTAGCTATCATGGGTTCTTTCATCCTGGCAGAAAACATCTACGTTGGAGGGTAATTTCAATACCCTTATATTCTTTTATCTATTATCCTTAATTAACATAACTGATTGCTGATTAATATGATTTGTTAATTACAGAGTGATAGGGGCTGTGCTGATCGTAGTGGGTCTGTACTCTATTCTATGGGGAAAATACGAGGAGAACAGGGAGAAAGAAGAAGCAGAGACAATCTCAGAGGCAATAAGAGGGTGTTCAGATATTGAAGGGAACTCCATTGAGATGCAAAAGGTTGAAGGTCCTGTAGTAAAAGCCATTAGTGTTCCCAAAGCTTAAAGCAGCAGAGAGGAGACAGTACAGAGAATAACAGAGGGTGCTTCTCATACGTGAGGGGGAGAGAGAGAGAGATTTGAGGAGACGTTTTTGCGCCTTCGGTTTTTACTATACTGTCCTGACCTTTAATCTTTCGTCCAAAAACTGATATATATAACTTGCAATTTGCAAAATTTGAGAAGAAATAACTGAGTATTGGATATATTATTAAATCTGATTGAGGGATCAAATCTGGGGGAAGAAAAAGGGAATGATACGAAAGAAGAGATTCGCATTAGGATTCTCTGAATTGAAAATGCAATTGCCGTTTTGTCTTCTTGTGCTAATTGCTGTGAAATGCTGAACAAGTTCAATGTCAACAGAGAAAGGTTCAGGAAGTTGACTTAAATTTTAATAGATGTGAAGTGTGAACGAAGAGGGATCAAAGTGAACATTTCTCCATTTTATTTCATCTTCAATTTCATGTAGATTATAGAAATAAATCATTACATAAAAGGACAACCTTCAAAAAGTTTCAATTCAGTTGGATCGTCCATTTGAATTCTTTCCCCCTTTGTTTGGATAAATTTCTGTGTCATGTGTAATATAAATCACAAAAGTTACTGGCCTTACTTATTCCCTCAGAAATCTTACACATTTTTACCTGAAAAAAATACTTGCATACTCTCTGTTTTATATTCTCTTGCCTGAATTAAAAAGAATTTCGACCCCATTACTTATTTATAATTTAAACGTATTTATATATATAGTAGGCATCAAATATGTAAAAGTTCAAAGTGATGACATTTATGAGAGTGGAAGAAGGGCATGAGTGAGGCTTTTACAAACTGATCAAGTAACTGTGACTGGACGTAGCAAGAAGAAATGAATACTCTTTCCATGGAAGGAAACTACTGTTGGTACAGATATGTATGTATATATGGATAGATATATAGATTCTTAAATAATGGCATTGAAGGAGTGGAAACTGAGTTAACACTATTTCGTTGTAGTTGCTTGATGATATGACTTTATCCATTATTCTCCATCACCAAATCTGAAATATTATATTCCAAAGTTCCCAAGGGAGCATGATATAAAACCCTATACTTATATCCATATTTACCATGAGCATCCATCATCAAAGAAATATCATTGCATGGAAATAATTTTTATTGCAAATAATTGGAGGGATATCTTAAAAAAATCAATACATATTTTTATAAATAATAAATTTAACTAATCTTTTTTAATCTCTGTAATTAACTATTTTTAACTCTTATATTTAAGATTATAGAAAGAGTATAGCGGAAAACAAATCAATAAAATGGAAAAAGTGAGAGTGGTGCGGATGCTGATACTAGCATCGTGGGGGGTATCCTCCTAATTATGCCACAAATTAAACCTACTCCACACATTAACGAAGGAAAGGGTCACTCATGCGTCTGTGGAGAATTGAGGGTTGCATCGCATCTTCAATAATGTTCTCACTCTTTTCTCCAACTTGCGTCTCTCTGTATCATGCTCTTCTTCATTAGCATAATAGAGAGAGAGAGAGAGAGAGTGATTTTACACTTGAGAGATCGTATTCTTACGAACAGTCTGTCAAAAATACTAGGGGATCAAAATTAAGAATGTTAAAGTGAAATCGATCATCACGGGGGAAAAGAACTTGGGAAGGGAATGAAGGATGAATGAATGCGAAGAACTTATTGGCTTATAGCGTTTCCACTTTCACAAACTATATTCAGCAAGAAGGGCTTCTCAATAACTGGTTGTTGATTATGTGTGCTTAATTTGTAGAGGAAATGATTGAGTCGACCAGAACTAAAGCTGATGTGTCGTGCTGCAATTAATGCTCTCTTAATTAACCAATTATAGTGCTTGGATCTCTCCAGCCTGCGTGACACACAGTAGCTTAAAAATTTGACTCAAGAAACCGGTCAGATGATACCGTGTTTTTAATATGGTCTCCAGATTAAATAGCAATTGCCACCAAACAGGGGTTTGATCCGAGTGGTAAGTGGTTCAACATCGCTTAAACGAGGTCTCAAGTTCAAGCCTTAGCATATGCAGAAAATTCCCGTTGGGAGACTCACCCACCATAGCCAGGTGCGCGACGCGGGTCGGATCTGAATGTAGTCAGGGCAAAAATCCGGTGAATCGGGTGGGCAACAAAAAAAATAGCAATTGCCCCGTTGGTATGCGTGTCCTGTAGTAGACCCTCGTTGTTTTACCAGAATTAAGGGAAGACATACGAGTAGAGCTTTTGGGCTAAGGAAAGAGGCCCAATTCTGTAACCCTTTTAGTAGGCCCATCATGGCCCAATGAGATATCTTTCACTGAAAGTTTTAAAAGGAGGGAAACCCACAACGGCTTATCCACTCTACTAGAAACTCGGGAACAGGCTGTGTCGTATTGACGTATCCATGGCACTGTCTTCCCCGGTAGTGAATTCCCAAGACACTGGATTTCCTGAGACTCAAATCGGAAACGACGGCCTCACAAAACGCATCCTCAAAACAGGACTCTCTTGGCAAACTCCTTCTCCCGGAGACCAAGTCCTAGGTACGTACGTACCTTCATGCTCAAACCATCTTCCATTTGTTGAATTCTGACTCCTCTTTCTTTCTTTTGCTCCCTTCTCAGTTCATTTCAGAGGCCAGGTTCTCAATGGAGCCTCCCTTCAATCAAGTCACGACAATGGGACCCCATTTCGCTTCAACTTAGGCCAACGTAAGTGCCCTGTTCCTTGCACTTTTTTCCCACTCGTCTCACTTTGCTTATCTGTTTTGATTGCAACGTCTCCATTCTTGCGCAAGCTTTTTTATCTTCCTTTCTTACATGAATACAACGAATACGTTGATGTAACTTTTGAATTCTAGTAAATGTCCTCATAATTACACTTATCAGAATTAAATTATAGTACTAATGGCACTATTTATTATCCACTACAAGCAATTGACACTAACAAGGTTGGCGTTCAAATCTTGCAGGTGAAGTTATCAGAGGTTGGGATGAAGGAGTTGCCACCATGAAAAAGGGAGAGAGAGCAGTTTTAAAAATACCGCCAAACTTGGCTTATGGGGAGAAAGGTTCTCCACCATTGGTTCCTCCGAAGGCGACTCTCGTCTTTGAGATTGAGATGCTGTCTTGGATTACCATCAGGGACTTGACCGGCGATGGAGGAATCCTGAAGAAGATAATAAGGGAGGGCGAGGGATGGGAGACTCCTAGAGACGCCGACCAGGTCTTAGGTAATAAAAATGGCACCTTTCTACAGTCATTGATATACACAAGAAAGACACTTAACTCATTAAGCCTTCCTTGCAGTGAAATGTGAAGCAAAGCTGGAGAATGGAATGGTTGCTCATGAGTCTAATGAAGGTGTAGAGTTTAATTTAAGTGATGGTAAGTTCGACCTGCAGCTTCATTATTTATTAGTTTGCGAAATTTATCCATATCTGAAATCATTAAACATGTTTGTCTTCTTCAGGCTATCTTTGTCCTGCCATGAGTATAGCGTTGAAAACAATGAGAAAGGGGGAGGAAGAAGAGCTCAGTTTAAGATTCTTTTGTAAGTCAACTATGTTTTACTACTTTTCAGCTTTCTTTCATGTTGTTTTGGTGATTCAGACATTCCTTTTCCAGATGGCGCAATACAAAATTCAAGTAGAACCAGTGAAACGAATGTCAGTGACCAACCAGATTCTAATTTAACAAGTCTCAGAATAGAGCTGGTATCATGGAAAACTGTAGTCGATGTCACAGGAGACAAAAAGATACTTAAGAAGATTGAGAAAGCTGGAGAGGGATTTGAGCGTCCTAATGAAGGATCACAAGTGAAAGGTACGTAATCTACTCTCTAACTAACATGATCCTTTTTTATATATATATTAGCATTTGCAAACAAGAGCCTTTGATAAGAAGTTAACGTTCGATAATCTATGCCCTAACTGTAATATATACGAGTAAACTAGAAGACGGAACAATTATTGAGAGGAAAGGAACAGAGGAAGAACCTTTTGAGTTCACAACTCAGGAAGGTGTATGGTCTCTCTCTTGCATATGATCCCGGGGAATTTGTATTTTTTGTTTTATCAAATGTTTCAATTTCTTGTATATTTTTAGAACAAGCACCTGAGGGGCTAGAAAAAGCAATCATGACAATGAGAAAAGGAGAGCAAGCCACAGTGGTTGTCCCCGCAGAATATTTGTCTGATAAAAATAATTTTCCCACCACCCCAGCTAATAAAGTCCTTTGTTATGAGATTGAATTGGTTGATTTGATCAAGGTTGGCTTCTCCTATTTATAACCACTACCAGTTCTTCGAAAAACAGAGATGATTTTGCGTTTGATTTCCAGAGATGATTCTTATGTGTACAGGAGAAGCCATTTTGGAAAATGGACACTCAGCAGAAAATAGAAGCTTGTGAGAGGAAGAAGCATGATGGAAATTTATTGTTCAAGGCGGAAAAGTTCAGGCTTGCATCCAACAAATATGAAAAGGCATGTTAGATGAAATGATTTACTGAAAATTGAGTATTACAGAATTTTTCATGAGTAAACAAAATTTCTTCACCACAAATGCAGGCTGTAAAATGCCTTGAGTTTGATCACTCATTCAGTGATGATGAGAAACGTGAAGCCAATGCCTTGAGGATATCTTGTTATTTGAACAATGCTGCCTGTAAACTTAAACTGGGAGAGTACACTGAAGCCTCAAAACTCAGTACTAAGGTATTAGTATCTGATCCTAATACTAATTCTGTTTATAATCTTCAAATGAAGCCTGAATTGCATGATAATGAAACAGGTTCTGGAACAAGATCCATTAAATGTGAAGGCACTGTATAGAAGAAGCCAGGCATACCTGAAAACATCATACTTAGAGAAAGCTGAGGCTGACATTAAAACAGCCCTCACTATTGATCCAAACAACAGGTATATATATATATATATAACATCCCTTGCATTATTCTCTCTATCTCTTTGCCTCTTTGAGAGTTGGTTGAAATAGATGTTGGTTGGTTTGGGTTGTTATCAGAGACACGAGAGTTGAGTACAGGGAGCTGAAGCTTAAGCAAAGGGAATACAATAGATATGAAGCTGACATCTTCAGCACAATGCTTTCGAAGATGGGCTAGTTGGGAATTAGAGTGTTACTTTTTTTTATGTTAACGTTCCTCTCAATACCTTGGAATTAGACTACCGATGTTATTTTTATCCAAAGTTGTATATCATTGGAATGCAAACAAAAATAATTTCATTTCAGGTCAAAAAAACAAAAACAATTTTATATTTAAAAGTAATATAGAAATAAATATATCAATGTCAATATCTCTCTTCTTATACCAATAGGAGTTGAGTCATGTGTTAAAAACTCTTATAAAATCATTGCATATATATGAATCTAACTCAAATAATGTTTTATGATTTTGACTTAATTAAACGATTTACATAGGCAACTTAATTTTTTTACCTTTTCCAAATTTAATCTTTGTAAATAGCTCCTTGTGCATATATTAAAGTCTACTTCCTTATTAATATAACAAGAACAAAAGAAAATTAAAGAAATAATTAAATCTTAAAAAAAATATTCTATAAGTAATAGATGAGTAGCGGCCTTTCGGCATATATTTAAAGATATTAATTATATTGGGCGACTAAAAATTCTATTCATAATTTATAAGAGTTGTGAGTTTAAATTTTGCTATTGATGTGAAAATTTTGTTAATAAATGATCTGTAAATACATTATTTAATAAAAAAATTCCTAGTCTTACATATTAAAATAAAAACTTGTGTGAAGTTAAAGCAGCAAATGCTAATTTTTATTTTATTTAATTATACAATTAATGGACAAGATTGCTAGAATAATCTTTTTTGAAAAGGAAGAAAAGAATACAAGAGTAAAATGAACGAACAAATATAGACATCAAATAATGCTTATTATTAGTATTATTAAATATGGTATACAATTAACTTCGTGGGACTAAACATAGTTAGAGGAAAAGTCACAGTTAACCCAAGTGATCACCATGAGTTTTTATGTTTACTGGGTCTGGACAACTGTTTACACCTAATAAAGTAAAAAACAAACGTAACAAGCCTTTATATATATATATAACTTGTATTAAATGTAATTTTTATGGTGGCTTTATATAAGGTTACAATTAATATATATATATGTAATGAGAACAATATGGTCCTTCAGAATTTGCTTTATATATATGGTGGCCATGTTTGAGTAACTAAGTATATGGTAAAGTTGAATCTGCACTCAAATAAAAAACTAGACGTGAAAAAGAAAAGCACAAATTAAACCGCAGCAAGCATGATATATTGCACATTCAGAATCAAGAGTGAAAGCGAGAACCAATTCCAAAATCTTAATTCGAAGGTCTCGTTGAGTTTTAGTTTAATGAACGAATTCAAAGCTATAGTGGCCAGTGCAGATGAATCAAGAGAGTGATAAATGCAGGATGAGTTATAAGGAAACATAAATCTGGGGCAATAAATTCCAAGAAAGAAAGAAAATCCAGTTCCATAAAATCCATAAATATTCATATGTTACAAAACATTAAAAAAATATCCTCCACAGAGAGTAACAGTTGTAATCATTATTTTTGCTTCACCCCAAGGAACATTTAATTGGTTTCCTATTATTTCGTATCTCTCTGGTTTTTAAATAGCCCCTCTTCTTCTCCCAGAAAGCCACACAACTTGTCTTTGTCTGGCAGAAAACATATCTCAAGTCAGAAGAAGAATGTCAGAGAGAATGAATGTGGGAGGTGTTGAGGACAGAAAGATGAAGCGGAAGGTCGAGGAGGTCGATGATGAGACGGAAACGGAAGAACATTTTCTGTCCCTGAGGCTCTGCAACAACGCCGACATGTCGAAACCTTTGACGGTGTGGAAACCTAGTACTGGTTCTGGTAATAAGAAAGCAGCACATGGAAGGACGACGAGGGAGGAGTTCAGGTGCAAGTACTGCGTGAAGGATTTCAAAAGCTCGCAGGCTCTGGGAGGTCACCAGAATGCACACAGGAGAGAGAGAGTTATGTCGAAGATGGAGAAGTTGGGACACCCTCACATGTGTCCATGTTCTTCCTCCATTATTAAACCCACTCGTGCTGCTACTGCTTCAACCAGCAGCTTCAATCCTCATTTTCATCGTCTCTGTCATGTCCCTAGTTGGATTAAACCCAAAGCTGGTTTATCCTTTGGGATGATGATGAAGAACAGTTCTGGGGATCCTAATGTTGACGACAAGAAGAAGCCTGATGTATCTTCTTCAGGTCTCGACTTGTCCCTCAGACTCTGAAGAACAAGTCCTCCGTAGCCCAGGATCCTTAAATAAACACACAAGTGTCTTCTTTAATGTCTGTTGTTTAATCTCTTTCAGTCTTGTTATGTTTTAGTGTCTGTCGATCGTTATTAGTGTTTTTTGTCTGTCTTTGTTATGTTATGTTCTTAGAGTCTGTATATGGATCTTGGTGCTTTGCAGATCGAAATAAAATATGCTTCTTTTTGTCACCGCTTTTGTTTTCTTGTTTTCTATATATGTTTCGGTTTTATTTGGGAATTGATTGGAGACTTTGGTTTTGACCTTCTCTCTAATAATGAATCTTAGCACTGTGATGAATCAACTGCAAGAAAACAGGTCAACGATAACTAAACACGCATGTGTGCGAGATTGATAATGATGGATGAGTCAGCGTCAGTGTAGAAAATGTTACGAGACAGATATTAATTAAGGGAAGGGTATTTTTGGAATAATGTTGTTCATTCAATTTATGTATGTATTAATTAAAGTATTTAATTGCATCTTCAGTAGTTTATAATTTTATTTATTATCAAATTAAAAATATTAGCAGTTTTAAGTTAACTGGGTTCTAAAAATGCGTCAAGATCAAAGTAGAGCATGCCTCCAAATTATAAATTCTGGCAGATTTTACTTTTAAATATGTTAATTTTGTATTTTGACAAGAAATTCTGCTTATTGTGTATCATGATTTTCCTGCATTATCTATTTTTTAATAAAATATTTTTATAATGCTTTTACAGGTAGACAATGTACTAATTTCATACACTTACACACCCGTTAAAAGTAACACTAGTATACGTTTTACATCAAACATATATATATATATGTGTGTGTGTGTGTGTGTGTAAAGTTTGTTTTTTTGGAATATTCCTCTGCCCTTTCTTAATAAAAGATTATTTTTGTTTAGCTTTGATGCTTCACCCTTTACTAAAAGATTTTTTTTTTTTTTTACCGAAACCCATTACTGAAAGATATAATTACACTGAATATTTTGCGTTCAAAGCTTACTGAGACAATTAATATTTGGTTTTCTGGTAAAATGAAGAGGTCAATCCAAGAGCTTCCAGTTATTACTTGGACATGCTAGAATCATTGCACTTGGGGAGATTTTGAATAGTTATTTTTTAATTTATTAAATGTAAATTTGAAAAGTAATAGAAAAAATAATAAAAAATCTCTCTTTAAAAATTATGTGTTATAAAATCCTTAGTACTAACTATTTGTATATAAAAATATATCAGATTTTTTAACTAATAAAATTTTTTCACTAATTTTTGTAAAGTCCTATAACTTTTAGTATATTTAATGAGTTGACTTTCTTTTTTCTTTAGTCTATACCTAATTAGGTAAACTTTTATTTAATTTTTTTGTTAATATAAGAATTTAGTTAATAGATAATCTGTAAATATATTATTTAATGACAAATTCCTCTTGATCTTAAAGATTAAAATAAAACCTTACGTAAAGTTAAAGAAGTAAATGTTGACTTTTACTTTATTTAATTATATAATCAATTGACAAGATTGCAAGAGTACTTATCTTTCTTAAAAGGGCAAAAATATAAGAGTAAAATTAGCATATAGACATCAAATAATGCGTATGCCTTTATTACTATTATTATTATTAACGAAAATGGTATATAATTAACTTCGTTGGACTAAACATAATTAGAAAAAAAATTATACATTTATTTATTATTTGAATACTAAATTCCAACCATTCAAATTTAATCTTACAGAATTAGAAGTGAAAAAGAAGCGAGGGCTCGCCCTTTCCTCCCCCTTCTTACATGGGATCGTCAGGTCAACTACATCGTCCTTGAATGAATACATGTTATCTGATACTAACCGAATAAACATGTTTAATGAAGTCGTGGAAATATAAGAAAACAAAGGAGTATTAATTTGTCTGCTAGATCAAGTTTCTACACCCTTACACGCAGTATGAGTATATCAGGATTGTGAAGTTGAACAATGGAAGTAACCGATACATCTCAATACAATACAATTTATATACTGAATAATTTTACATCATAGAGGATAGGAAGTTAGGAACCCACCTGGGTCATAGTTTACAACTAAGTTTGACACAAGAAAGGGATGAAAAAGAGAAAAGGAAAACAACAAAGAAAGATACCTGGCAGAATGAAAAGGATTGAATCACTTCCCAATCACTGTTCATCCTTGTAATATATGACTTCACCACCTTATAGACATATACAGTTGCCTACTTCTAAGGTGTTTTTTTGACATATAAATATACAATGACAAGTAAACTCTTGCTTTTAACTATATGTATGTATAGAAGATTCCTAACATCCTTAACTTGCACGAGGTACCAACTTTTGCTTTAATTCCCGCACTTCTTATCCCCAAATACTCCCGACAAAAGCTTCTCAAAAGTTTCCAGAAACAATCCCCATTCGCCTTGGTTCATTTCTCCGAATGAAATGACCCCTGTTTCCCAATTCTGGTTCCACGAAATCATGCTAACACTCTTTGTAAGAACCCCCTTTGTTTCACTCTCACTCTCATCAATCTTTCCAGCATCCAAGGTTTTGTTTTGATTATCATCCTCCTCACTCAATCCATCCAATGATCCTGTAAATGGAAAACCTGGCATTCCCAAGCCCTTGTTCAGTCCGTTTTGAGTTGGATTGTCTAGTTGAAACATGTTACACCCTTGTTCTGTTTCTTCTTTCAGCTTCTCCAGGTTGGAACCATGAGGGATGATAGCCTTGGCTCGAGAACATATATCTTCCAGTTTACTAGGCATTTCTTCTCCGCCACAGCACTGTCGAGTCATCATTTGACCAATATCACCAATACAGATACCAGCAGCAGCAGCTTGCTTCAAGAAAATAGTGCAAACAACAAGAACCCTTATAGCACACTCCCTCAGAGAAGGAAGCTTAGTTCTAAGAATCTCTGCATCTTTAAATGGGTCGAGTTTGGATATGCAGTCGAGCTCAGACTCAGAAAAAGGAATGGAGGCTTGTGGCCAATGAAGCCACTCGAAATATGGATCATCCAGCCACTCAGGAAGGCAAAGGCCATGGTCTATGGGAACAAGCTCCGCAACTCCACAAGCATTAAAACTTTGGTGACCTTGTTGCTTCTTCACAAGCATATTTCCTGCATGTCTGTCAAGATTTAGAAGCCTAATATCTAAAATTCCGATCTTGTGAACAGAAGCAACAGAGAAAAAAGAAGGGCCCAACTCTGCTGCGTCAAAATCATGATCAACAAAGCGTTGGAGGGAAGCGATTTTACAAGGTATTGCTGATGGGACTGCGGCTGCAACATCAGTAAAATAGAAGGCAGTATGAGAGAACTTGACTAAAGCAGTGGGAGGCACACCAGCAAAGCTTCCATGGTCAAGGAAACAAGCAGCTAATTCACGTATCCCAGTTTCACCAACCCGAATGGAGTGTTTCAACCCAGGTTGGCCAAACAATCGACCCCTCAAGCCTTTTGGATTATTGAAAGCTAAAGGCTCTTCATCTGCTGGCTTAGCTACGGCTATATCCTTACCATTTTGGCTACGAAAAACATAGGCACCACCTAACCCTTTTGAGACTGGAATAGGATGAGAACCAGAGGCCATAGCTATGGCAACTTCTACAACTAGAGCATGTACTGGAGCTCCACTCCCACCAACTATCTCAATCTTGGGATAAGAAGCAAGCTCTTCTCCTGCTGAAGGGGTTAAAGGTAGGCATGGAGTGGAGAAACTGCGGGGGAAATTGTTGGATTCAATTGATTGTTTTGAGGAGTGCTTAAGATTTTTTTGGTCATGTTCTAGAAGTTTCTGATCAATGTGACCATAGGATTGGAGTTTGCATCGGCTAAATGGCTTAAACCCGTGATGTTGATCTATGGCTACAGCCATTGTGGAGAATCTCATCCAGATGAGAATGGTAGCGGCAGCGCATTCCAAATGCGATTCTTCTATTAAAGATCCCCGGAAAATTAGTTTTCTGAAGGTGACGACATCTGCAACCTCAAAACAAGAGTTTCCTGGAAATGCCGTATATGAAGAATTAATGTACGTGATTGAGATATAGTAAAAGAGGCAAGATATAATAAATGGACAATAAAACCAACTCATATTACTAGATACGTTCCCGACAAAGCGTACACAGGTCAGGTCCAACATCTTCCACACATCAGGCTATAAAAAGAGCCTTCAGTAATTTCATGGTTGTAATTAAGACTAAGAAATGAACATTCATATGTAATTAATTGTAAGTGCGAGAAATGAGAGAAAGAAGACAACTTATAAGCATTTATCACAATTTATTGCTTCCCACAGACTCCGCTGGGCAAGGGAAGTGGCAATTAGAGGCAAATGAATAATTTATTAACCAAATAGTTCAATTGATCAATTTTTGTTGAGGAACGCTAACTTGATCAAATGAAGCGATGCAAAAACGAAATCAATATGGCAGCCTGGAATATAGGAGTGATTACATTCAAAGAAACTGATAAGCTAGATAAAAACTCTGATGAGGCATTCATCGCCACAATTTAAGCTTTCACTGAAAATCATCTGTTCGAACATTTATCCCTCGAAATTATGTTATACCTTATTAGTTACCACTCATAAAACAATTGTTATGTTTGATGTCATTCAATAACCTGCGTGATCATCAAGTTATTTGTCATCCCTTAATATCATACAAGAACATATATATAAAACTACGATGCAATCCTTACTCAATATTTATCGAAGGGGGGCACATTCAAGATGAGGGCTCAAACGTTGGATACCAAACAGAAAAGCAGGCTATCCTGTTCACATTTTTCTTAAATCCCTCATAACCTGCATGATTTGTGAAGCAGAAAAGAAGAACTGGTGAAGATTCAAAGAAGAGAGAAAAACAGAAAAATAAAACAGTGAGAACAGAGCAGGCCTGGATATAATAGAGGAGACACATGCAAGAACGCGCAGATAAAAAGAATCATATCGCCATCACGAGATCTGATATACATTCATTGATGCATCGCAGAGATGAAAATTGACGTGCATAACAGAACAGAGCATCGGTAATAAATGCAAATAATAAAGTGAAAAATCAAAACTGAAAGCATTAATCAATTCTGGAAAACCCAGAATGAAGAATAAACGATTGATCTGATACATGTATAGAGTAAAGAAAAGAGGAGGAGGAGGAAGGTACCCTGAACACTGGTAAGGCATTCAGGGGAAGCGTTGGAGAAGCAAAGGGAGCGCGAGAGAGAATGAAACAGAGAAGGGAGCAAATGGAAAAAGGATTCCACCGCCACTCTCACACACCCTTCCTTATGAAGATTTCCATCGTTCTCCTCTTATGTCTCCCTTCTCTGATGCTTTCTCCTTTGCCTTCAACCACACTCCCTGGCGTTACTATTTTTGCTTTTTTCCCTAATTTGGGTCTCTTCCTTGGCGCACCATGTGACATTCAAACCGATGCCTGCATTTCGTCGTGTGGGTCAGGCATGTGACCCCATATTACTTTTACACTACGTGGCCGCCTGGGCCTACCTTTTCATTCTTGGCCCATGCATGCACGCCCCCTTTTTCTGCTGACTACACAGACCAACGCCTTTTCTTTTTTCACTCTATTTATTTTTTTGTTCATAATTTCATCATCAGAGTGATACTAACAATCAACTATGGACTACAGAGATACCAATGACACTAGGTTAATCGCTGATAAGTTACATACATTTAATACATATCCATTAGAAAAAAACTATGTAGATCTGTGCATGCATTTGTAGCAATTTATCATAATCGCACGATTCAAAATTCAAATCACGAGATTCGATCTGGAAATTATAATGGGAGATTCGAATCTCCCATCACGTCGTTACTGGACCTAAATCGGGTATTAATCGTACTTGAATTGTACATAAATCGTGTGATGCTAGATCGGAATTGTACGAATCACGCGACGCTAGTCATCACACAATTTAGGCACAACAGGTCGGGCACAGATTCAGGTCAAATCCTGCACGACCCGACTTTAAAAAGCCATGGTGATTCCTGGGTTTATTTCCCAAGCTAACATGAAGCAAATATTTAGAGACAAAAGCTAAAAGGATTACCATTGTCAGTAGCTTCAACTAATAAAAGGATAAGACATATAACTATTTAGAACGTGTTTGATCTTTAGGAGTATTACTTTGTTGTGATTTCAGTCGCGACGTTTGGGGAGGTATCTTAACTCATAAGTGCCTAGGTTTACGCTTGAGGGTAATAGACAGCTCGCTCTACTCGATATTGATATCGTTTATAAGGAAATGAGACTTCACCATATCTTTAGATAGTAGATAAACCCAATTTTTTTTTAAAAAAAATTGTATAAAAAAAACTAAAAGGATTGCTTTTATATATATACAAGGGGAAAAGGAGAAAATATAACTTAAAAGAAACTAAAATCACTTGGTTAATACTCAACTTATATAAACCTTTTTTTTTTTGGAAAAATAAACAACTAGGTCGATCCCTCCTACGATGTTAAATTAATTAACAATAATCAACTAGCTTCGTTGTCTCCCGAAAACGATAGCCAACTGGCTAATACTTATGAATTTTCGTTCATAATCCGTGCTATTTTTTTTTTATTTTACCATTAACAATAGCATTCATGTTAAAAGTCAGCATCACCCAGCCTGTATAATTCATATAATAATGTTGATATTGTAAGTTTAAACTCAACTCAGTTAAACTCCATGAACATGTTTTGCAAGTGATTGCCCACACTTTATACTGAATTTATGACTATATTAATATAAATTTGATATTTTTTTGGTTTTGAATGAAAAGGCAAGCCTGATTAAGCTTGAGTTACGAAGTAAATAAGTCATAATAACAAAGTAAAATAAAACAGAAAATCAAAGTAAGCAGATTTATTGAAGGACATGCATAGGCTGATTTATTCAAATATTTATTTTGGTTTGCATGCATAGTAGGGGGTTGGAAGGTTCATGAGCGGACAGGCAATGAAACGTTCGGTTGAATTCCATTGGACGCAGAAGAGAGAGGCGCATTCACCCCAACGCTGGCATTCTGCTGCTTCCCAGATTCTATGCCTTTCTTGGGGAATGATCTTCCACTCTCGCGTACAAGCTTATTGATTATGGACGTCATTTCACTGTCCTTCAACAAGCTCTCCACACTCACATGTACACCTGACAGACACAGTTCAATGTTACAAAACCTGGGAGACTCAGCCTCGTATGTCTTGCTAGGTACAGTGCACACTTACGGTATCTCCAGTAGTGCTTCGGGTTGGTTGGGTCGTTGATTGTCTCTTCTTTTGCAGGGCGTGTCGTATATTCTTCTTTCAGTGCCAGCAAGTCCTGTTCCACCACAGTCACAAGAGTTCAGTGCAGAGATAACACCCATGGAGGGACAAAGTTTGCCGACCAAGTTCGTTCTTTCTGTTTGAACTTGGAAGAATACCTGAAGAGGGAAAATGGCCCACATTGATGGGGATTCAAAATGTTGCCTTAGGATAAAATATGCAACTTCTGGAATACATTGCTCAGGAGGCAACATGTCGGACTCCATCACAGTCCTAAAAAATCGTAGCCTTCTATCTTCATCTTCTTCCCACCATGCTCGCAAGGTAGCAGCGTCATGACATGATGGGGCACACACCTGCAAAACATGCATGGACATCAATAAGAAGAACCAATTTTACAAAAGGCAAAAAATGAAAAATAAAATCTTACCGTCATGTAGTCATATTGAGAAGGAATACCAAATTCCAGATCAGGTTCACTAGGCATGCGTTGAATGCGCAACCCAAGTAACCCCAGTTCTTGCATAACCTGCATAAACAAGAAAAATTGAAGGAAAAAAAAAAATCTCTTCTATTTAAAAAAGACAAATCTTTCTAATATCTTTGAAATGCATGAATGAAGTGGATTAGGCATACAGGATGAACACATGAAGGAATGAGGCCGAGATCTTCCCCACAGGTTAGCATGTCTGATGAGTTCATAAGGACAGGGAGAGTCTTCAAAGCATTTTCCCTCCAAAGATTCTCTTGTCGGTGGAAGTAGTAGTCATAGTACAATCTTTTTAGAACATTTTTGCTGTATCATGTGATGAATAGAAAGAGATCTTATGAGATCATATCTCAAGGCATTGAAATTTTGAGAAGAATTTGATTCTGCACCAGATATATAGATTCACTAAGTTGCAGTTAAAATATGGCAATATGCTATATACCTATGATCATCCAAATCCTTAAAACTTGAAGTATCTTCTAGGTTGAAGCGAGGATAGAATTTTCTAGCATCCTCTGGATCTCGTATTAGAACTATGTTCTGCAAGACAATAAACATAATGTCTGTCTTGTGAAATCTTAAAAAATATATTAAAAAATATTGAGCCAAAAATTAGAATAATTTCCATATGTAAATATCCACGTCAGGGGAAAGAACGAGAGCGAGAGAAGAAAAAGAAAGATGAAGCGAAATTGATAATGCTTCGCTACCTGTATTAGATCGAAGAGATTGCGTCGGATTTTGTCTTCACTCTCAAATAAGGACCCATCTGCAAATGATTTTAGCTTGGCGGCAATTTTCTTCTCTGTGTTGCAATCCTCCTTGAACTAAAAATCACATATGCAAAGTAATATAATAAGGTACAAATGTTAGGATGCAAAGTTCTTAAACATATAAAGAAATTAAAAAACAAATAGAATCATCGAAGCAACAAAAGCAACAGAGAAACATCATAAATGACAATAATTGAACTAACAAGAAAGAATATGATAATACAAGATAAAGTGGATAAATAAATAAAAATTAAATAAATCCATTCATCTCATTGAAGACTAAGGTCAGTAAGGTGAACAAAGTAGGGATAAAGTGAGTAAGTTTTATGAACAAAATTAAATCTATGCTATGCAAGCTTACTGGAATAAGAAAAATTCCTAAAAATCTTAATTAATGCAAGAATGACCACCTCAAAGCATTGCTTCTCATATTCATTCAGAAAAGTTGCCGCAACAAAAGTCCAAGAATCTTCAAATTTTTCCTGAAAATAAAATGTAAAGGATATAACAGAATATAGACACTAGACATCAGCATCACATATAATGAGAAACCAGATAGCAGCAGGCTGAAGCATGAAGAGAAACCATTTCCAAGCTATTAAAATCATTTGCAGCTTTAAAGGAATATACCGACCTGTAAGTGTCCCAGCCTAATGTATGGGCGACTCAGGCGATTAAAGTCCCATATTCCTTCACCTTCAAGTTCTTCCTGCAATAGAAAATATAGCTCAAATAAATAATGAATAGTCTAAAATAGTAAATTAGATAGTTTATCTTATATTCACCGAGAAAGTGCCATTCCAATATAAGAGAACAGAAGGATGCCTGACTAAGGGGAATGGATGGTCGAAATTTTCCGACTAGACCTGTCATAGCATGATCAGGAAGCTCCCAGATTCGGAAGAATCCCAATATGTGATCAATCCTATAAGCTGTAAAATATTTTGCCATCTTTCATGGACAGAAGAAAATAGTAAATGTTAGATACTTTTTCCCCATTAAGAACAGAAAAAAAATTATGAATCTTATGAGACAAAACCTGTGTCAAACGAGCTCGCCACCAAGCATAGTCATCTTTTGACATTTCCTCCCAATTATATGTAGGAAAGCCCCAATTCTGACCATTTTTATCAAAATAATCTGGAGGTGCCCCTGTTGAAGTGTTCATTCGGAACAAATTTGGATAAACCCAAGTATCCACACTGTTTTTGTCAACACCAATAGGAAGATCTCCCTTTAGTACCACTCCCATCTTTCTTGCATATTCTGCGGCTTCCGACAGCTTGAAGTTTGAGATGAATGCAAACAATTAGGTTTTTTTAACATTAAGCAATTTTACTGCACATGAAGTAGAACTTATGGGATAAGGCTCATGCAACCTACTTGTATATGTAAATGGTATTGGATATAGTAGTGGAAGCAAATTACGTCATAATGTAGACTTTCCTTTGATACAAGTTTCTCAAGCTGTAAAACAAAAAGGTCTTTGTTACCAGGTTTCAAGAGAAAGGGCCATATATATATATATATGATAAATACCAATCAGTTGCAGTTACAAAAGAATCAAAAAATTTAGATCATGAATATCTTTAAATGATAAGAAATTAATAAAACAAAAAACAAAGGGATATATACCTTATCTTTTGAATAATGAGAAAAACGACCCCACTGACTGTGATCTGATGTTTCAAAAAAATCCCGCAGGAAACAGAAGGCAGCATAGGGTTTCAACCAATCCTTTTATCATCAAAAACAGAGCTGAGTTGAGGTATAAATTAAATACAATATACACAAATGTTAACAGCCAAGTTCAAATAGAATAAGGCCCAAAAAAGGAAGAGAAACGAAAAACTAAGATAGATCAAAGATCTTTGGCCAAAATATTAGAAAATGCAGAGATAAACTAAGACCTCATTCTCAGAGAAGAATTTCTGAAAAGAGCTAGAATTCAGTATCAAATTCTTCTCCAGGGCAAAAACTTTCTTGGCAATCGAGAGTTTGGTGGCCATTGTAGCCTCATAATCAACATCCTGTAAAGAAAAACATGCAATTAACCAAACCTGAAAAACAGTCACCCACCAATGGAACATTAAAACACTTTACAAATGAATCTTTGTTGTCATAGCCTATAATAATACTGGGCTACAGGCTTCTCAATTTTTAAACAGCTTAGTTTATGATACATAAAGAAGTAATATGTTAACGTTGATCTCTCCTACTCAATCTCTCTACAAGTATCTCGTAAAGATGACAAGCAGAAGCCAAGAGAATCTCAATCAGGTACTCTGTAATTAACTTCTTGCCATTCCTTTGAGCCAAAAGGGCCATAATATAGTTACGTACAGAGCATATTTTTTGGGTATTTTCTGAATTGAATAAATGATAGAAAATAAGGAAACTGATTACCCACTACTACTACGTGCCTAATGCTCCTGATCGTGGGTATCCACCTATTTCCCCACTAAGACATTACAAACCGAATATGAAATAGACATAATAATAAACAGCAACTAATAAATTAATTAAACATTAATAAATTAATTATCTAGTGCTAGATTTTCCCTTGGCCGCTTGAGTCTCCTAGAGTAAGTCTTTAGGGGTTTTGCTGGGATGCTATCAGTACTGCCCCGCTGGAAAAACGACTTGTCCTCAAGTCGAAAAGATGGGAATTGAGTAGAGAGGAGATCATAGTCTTCCCAAGTTGAATCTTCTACAGGACGGGATTCCCATTGAACTAGTACTTCCAAGTTACCCTCGTTAGTCCACCGGTGATGCCGCACGGCAAGAGGAGAAAGTAACAGCTCAACATTCGAAGAAAGAGGTAGCGGCGTAGGCTGTCCGTCTGGTGGTTGTCCCACTGCGGGTCTTAGGAGAGAGACATGGAAGATTGGGTGTATCTTAGCCCCTAGAGGAAGTTCCAATTCATAAGAGACTTGGCCCACCTTCCTAATCACCTTGTAAGGGCCAAAGAACCGGGGAGATAGTTTTTCAAACTTTCGTTTAGCCAAAGTCCGTTGACGGTACGGTTGCAACCTTAACCAAACCAAATCCCCTTGAGACAACTGCAAATCCCTCCTCTTCCGGTCAGCCTGTATTTTCATCCTATTCTGAGCCTTTAGCAGGTTCTGCTGCAAGAGTTTGAGCATTTCGTCCCGTAATTCAAGTTGTTCCTCCAACTCAGCCACCAAGGTTTCTCCTTTGACATAAGGAACTAGAGGTGGGGGTTCTCTGCCGTAAACAATTTGGAAGGGGGTAGTATTGGCCGAGACATGAAAACTGGTGTTAAAGGAGTATTCAGCCCAGCAAAGGAATTTAGTCCACAGTTTGGGTTGTTCGTGGGTAAAACAGCGGAGATAAGTCTCAAGGCATCGATTTACAACCTCAGTTTGCCCATCGGATTGAGGGTGGTATGCTGTACTCATGTTTAGCCGTGTTTGGCTTAATCTGAAAAGTTCCTGCCAAAACGCACTGAGAAAGAGGGGATCTCGGTCTGAAATAATCGATCTAGGCATGCTGTGTAATTTAACCACTTCCTGACAAAATAATTCAGCCACTGTCTTTGCAGAGTAGGGGTGCGACAGGGTCATCAAATGACAATATTTGCTGAGCCGGTCAACCACCACGAGGATGACGTCAAATCCTTTTGATCTTGGCAATCCGGCGATGAAATCGAGTGAGATATCTTCCCAGATTCTTGCAGGAATTGGAAGTGGTTGCAAGAGTCCAGCTGGGGCTAAAGTTTGATATTTATTTTGCTGGCAAGTGTAGCATTGCTGTATAAACCTCTTGACATCCTTTTTCATCCCCTGCCAATACAATTGTTCACTCAATCGTTTCAAGGTCTTGAGGTACCCGGCGTGGCCTCCTGAAGGTGTGGCATGAGATTCCTCTATGAATTTAGCTCGGAGTGCTGTGTTGTTTGGAATGACTAGCCGAGTGTTGTAATATAACCTGTCTTGCACCACAGAGAAATGGGGAAATGCGCTAGAATTTTGTTGCACCCCTTCTATTATCTTCCTGGTTTCTACATCATCCAGCAGTGCTTGAGGTAATAGCAGTAACTCATCCGCCATGGGAAAAATAAGATGATAGAAGTCTGCGTATTGAGGTCTACGGGACAAAGCATCAGCTGCGGAGTTGTTCTTTCCCGCCTTGTAGGAAATAGTAAAGTCAAAAGGGAGTAATTTAACTAGTAGGCGCTGCTGAGAGGTTGTGATGGTCTGCTGATCAAGCAAGAATTGCAGGCTATAATGGTCTGTTTGCACAAAGAAATGATGGCCCAACAGGTAATGTCGCCATTTTTGCAAGGATAAGACCAGGGCAAGTAGTTCTCTATCATAAGCAGATTTATACCGATTTGAAAAGGAGAACCCCTTACTAAAATAGGCAATCGGATGGCCGTTTTGCATGAGAACTGCACCTACCCCTTCCATTGAAGCATCACATTCTACGGTAAAAGGTATCTGGAAGTTGGGTAGATGTAGGACAGGTGTGGTGGTTAAAGCAATCTTCAAATTGTTGAAGGCCTTTTGAGCTGTTTCATTCCACAAAAAGGCATCCTTTTTTGTTAAGTCAGTGAGTGGGCGAGCAATAATACCATAATCCTTTACAAACCTTCGGTAGTACCCTGTAAGCCCCAAGAATCCTCTCAATTCTTTTACTGAAGTAGGTGCCGGCCAATGTGCCACATCGTGAATCTTTTCATGCATCACTTCCACCCCCTGGGCAGTTACAATGTGCCCCAAGTAGTTGATACGTGTCTGTCCGAAAGCGCACTTCTTTGCGTTGACATAGAAAGAGTACTGTTGTAAGGTCTGAAAAACCACCCGAAGATGTTCTATGTGTTGACCCGCATCAGGACTGTATATTAAAATATCATCGAAGAACACAAGCACAAATTTGCGTAAATAAGGGCGAAACACAGTGTTCATGGCTGATTGGAAGGTGGCTGGTGCATTTGTGAGGCCAAAAGGCATCACTATAAATTCATAATGTCCCGAATGCGTGCGGAATGCAGTCTTGTGCACATCTGAGGGAAGTACACGAATTTGGTGATAACCAGAACGCAAGTCTAGTTTAGAAAAATACACAGCCCCATGCAATTCATCTAATAACTCATCAATATTAGGAATGGGGAACTTATCTGGGATAGTGATTTTGTTAAGGCGACGGTAGTCAATACACAACCTCCATGAACCATCCTTCTTGCTCACTAATAGGACTGGACTTGCAAAGGGGCTAGAACTAGGGCGGATGAACCCACGTTCCAATAATTCAGCAATTTGGGATTCAATTTCATCCTTCTGGTAGTGAGGGTACCTATACGGTCTTAAATTTGGAGGGACAGAATCTGGTAGTAATGGGATGGAGTGGTGAAGTCCCCGGTGAGGAGGTAATGTATGAGGTGCAGTGAAAATCTCCTGGAACTGTTGACAGAGAGCTTCCACTTGTACTGCCATAGTGCCCCTAGATGGAGTTTCTGCGTCGCAATGCATACTTTGGAGTTGGATAGGGGTGCTGGGTTGTGAACTGATCCCCTGAATTTTGTACTTCTTCCCATTCACCCAAAAGATCATAAACATTTCATTCCAATTGGCTTGGATAGTGTTCAAGGAGGCCAACCACTTGATTCCCAACACCAAGTCCGTGCTTTTCAGTGGGAACGGGAAAAATTGTTGTTCAATCACCAAGTCAGAAATTTGCACCTCAACCTTATCACAGACACGGTTACATCTCACAGTTCTGCCGTCCCCTATCTGAACCCCAAACAAGGGAGTGGCTTGAGTGGGCAACTGAATTTTGTGTACAATGTCCTCAGAAATAAAATTGTGGGTTGAGCCGCTGTCTACCAAGATAATCACCGGGTGCTCGAAGACTTTCCCTTCTAATCTCATAGTGGAAGCCGAGGATCTGCCTAGAATTGCATTAAATGAGATTTCAGCAGTATGGGTCTCACTTTCTTCGTTCTCCATTTCTGTCTCGCAGGTTTCTGGTATGGTGTTATCGTCGACGGTGTCCAGAAGTGCGAGAGATGCTGAGTTACAGCGGTGACCTGGCCTGAAAGGAGCCCCACATCTGAAGCAAAGGCCTTTATCCCGTCGCTGTTGTCTGGTCGTGTCCCAGCTGGACTGGTTCGTCGGAAATTTTGCTGAAGGTGGCGGGAACGTGGGTGATAACGAGCTAGCTACTGGAACTGCACGGCCCTGGGACAGTAGTGGGCCTGTCTGGTTGTGAGTTGTGGATCGGGTTTGGCCCATAAAGGGACCCGACTTGGATCCCCGCCCCGTCCATGTTTTCTCCAGCTCTAATGCTAAACTCGACGCACGATAGACCGTCCGAGGCTTGTGCAGCCGTACCTCGGTCCTCAATTCTTCCTTCAGCCCGTTCAAAAACACTCCGAGGAGGCAGTGATCTGGCCAGTTTGTTACCCGCGCGACTCGCCTAGCCCATTCCTGTCGGTATTCTGTTACACTTCCAGATTGTCGGACTGCGCAGAGGTACTCATCAGGATTCATAAATTCTGGTGGCCCATAATGTTCGTTCAATGTTCTGACGAGTTCCTCCCAATACAGGAGGGTGCGTTCTGAGTTAATCCAAGAGAAAAGGTCGAGAGCGTCACCTTCCAGGTACATTGCGGCAATTTCGACTTTGTCATCCTCCGGTGTCTGGTAATACCGGAAGAATTTCTCAGCTTTTAGCACCCAACCCCTCGGGTCTCCCCCACTGAATTTGGGGAATTCCAGCTTTGCGTAGGGTACTCTGTTCCTCTGGTAAGTGTCCCCTTCATCCTCCGTCTCGTCTCCCCAATGTCGCAGTTTTTTCTTCCCTGAATTTCCTCTCGACTGTACCTCCAGTGAGGCCACCTTATCTCTCAATTCCTCCAGCATCTCCAGTTTTTCTGCAATGACTGTCAGTGGGTCTTCACCAGAAACGTGACCGCCACCCTGGTTAGCATTGGGTTCATTGTTGGCAGCAGACGAACGTGTCTCAACCATACCTAGCTCTGATACCAAATTGTTAACATTGATCTCTCCTACTCAATCTCTCTACAAGTATCTCGTAAAGATGACAAGCAGAAGCCAAGAGAATCTCAATCAGGTACTCTGTAATTAACTTCTTGCCATTCCTTTGAGCCAAAAGGGCCATAATATAGTTACGTACAGAGCATATTTTTTGGGTATTTTCTGAATTGAATAAATGATAGAAAATAAGGAAACTGATTACCCACTACTACTACGTGCCTAATGCTCCTGATCGTGGGTATCCACCTATTTCCCCACTAAGACATTACAAACCGAATATGAAATAGACATAATAATAAACAGCAACTAATAAATTAATTAAACATTAATAAATTAATTATCTAGTGCTAGATTTAGTGCTAGATTTTCCCTTGGCCGCTTGAGTCTCCTAGAGTAAGTCTTTAGGGGTTTTGCTGGGATGCTATCATAATAGCTACAGCATCATAATTATTTGGACACTATTACCTTCCTGTCCAAATGCTGCTTTGCCTTCTCAATCTCTTGCTGCCATTTAAAGGAGAACATTTTAAATATCAGCAAAGTAATATGAAGTAACACGCTAGCATGTTCGCTGAATAGAAAGTAAAATTCTAAAATATAACCTTGAGTTCATCTGGCACGTTCACTGACAGTGCTTGTACTCTCAGATATAATGGATGCAGTGCAAAAACAGAGAGTGAACTGTAAAACAAAAGTACAAATGCAAGCAGTTTTAAATACTATATAAAGTAATCGTGACAACAAATATTAGAGTAAGATAAACTTGATGTCAAAGAAATAAACTAGCAGGTTTTCAAAGTCCAAATACAAAGTTTGATGCTCTAAAATCAGAACGGATAATAGATTTGAGTAAAAATACGTCACTCCAAAGTTGCGAGGAATAAAAGGAAAAATATAAACACAACAATAATGATATACAAGGCATACATTTGTCTGTAGCAATATGGAAGGCGATGTCGCACCTGTATGGATAAGAATCCCACCACATCCCATGCACAGACGTATCATTGATTGGTAAAAGTTGGACTAAATGGAAACCAGATTCTACAGCCCAGTCAACAAGTAAATTGAGGTCAAGAAACTCTCCAACTCCAACATCAGATTCTGATCTAACAGAAAACATGGGGATTGCTACACCAGCACCACGCCAAGGCACTTCCTAGCAAAGCAACCCGACAGTTGATTAGAATCACGAACTTTTCAGATAAGCACAACGCCAGGTGCCAACCATCCATTAGTGATAAAAAGGCACATTGTTTGCTTAGTCAAATGCAGCTTATGTTCAGCATCATACCCGCAGCATGCCATCTGAAAGAAAAATATGTTTTGTTTCACTACTTGAGCAGTTAGTGGATACTTCTCGGTTTGGACCATTCTCTATAGAACTATTTCCAGCCTTGTCATATTTGCAATATCTATATGTGGAATTTCTGTTAAGGAAGAGAACGGGACCATAATGAAAATAATAAGACATATATCATCTAAGATCAGGGACCAAGTCCAAAATGGATATCTTATTGGAAAATCACTCCTTTGTATCACAATTTCAGCTTGCCAGACAGATTCACCGCAGTAATTGAGTTTCAGCCCATTAGGGACCTTCCACTGTCCTAACTGTGCATGGCTACCAATCACATAGATCTGCACAAGTCCAAGATAGAACCAATCACTTAACTACAGATAATTGAAGTTTAAAAATGCATTGCGGCTTTTTTTTCTTTTTTTTCCTTTTTTGAGAAACTAAAGTTTAGACAGGACTCACTGATGTGTCTTTTTCAATGTTTGGAATGCAAACTTTGAACTGGATGGCAATGGCATCTGCTGCTCATCAGGAGTCACAAAGCGCAGCTTATTAGCAAAATGATATCAATGACACTTCAAAAGAGGAGTTCAAATCAAAAATTGTCAGAAATTTAAACCTATTACATTAAGAAAGTTACCTTGAGAAAATTTACTGTGGCTAACTCCTGTGGGTGTCACCACACCTGAATTCCAGCTCTGCCGAAAGATGACATCTTTAAAAGCGCTTCTGTAAGGGATGGCATCTGAACCAGTCTGGATGTGATGATTAAGAAAATAAAGATCTTGATAAGATATTGATATCATAGTAAAATACCAGTGTATACCAAGAAAAATGAGGCGAAGAATTCCAAATATGCATGTATTGCTAGTTGTCTTAAGAACCTTATTTCCATTATCTATATATCTTTCATTCTTTCAACTGCCAAATAAAGCACAAACTGAAATGTTAATATGAAATCGAAATTTCTTTGGTATAGGAAATAGCCAATAGGCATATCTTAACAAGAAGTAAGCTTCTGAGGAATTTAATAAGAACAAATGGGGAAAAGGAGAAAGGCACCACCTGCCATAGATCGCGGAACTCAACCTCCTGACCGCTTTGGATACCTTCATGGACTAGTAATTCACGCTTCTTTCCCATTTCATTTCTTAGAATATTTCTGTTATCGTCTACAACATAGTAACTATACTGGCACTGGAACCCACAAGGCACGGTGATACTTCCGCACCAGATGAGCTCATCGCCTTGATGAAAGGGCTTGAGCAACAGACCCTTCTTCACATTCCACGAACCAAGCACTGGTACAGAGCCACACACGAGCAAGTTTTGTCCCCAATGAGTGTAATATGGCAACCGAAAACTTATCTTCACCGACTTCACGGCCTTGCTCCCAGAAAACAATTCCGTATTCACCATTTCTTCCAAAAGAAATCAATGTGTGGCAATATAATTCAATTGTCAGCGCCAAAAGAAGATCAAAAGAACCATTACTTATGATATCAGAGAACAAAAGTAACGGAACTCTAGGCACTGAAGACTTGTCCTTTTGGTCGGTCGCTAAACGACGTAAAAGGAAACAATTATGTAAGACATCAATTCCCTATTAGATTAATGAAATGCTTCAATTTCTATCCCTTCACTCAGCTCAAGTAGTCGAACAATTTTCTCAGCTCTGTTTAAGTAAACGAAAGGCGGTGTCGGAGTTCAGCTCGAAAACCAGAGTCATGTAAACTAAAATTCAGATACAAAAACCATAAAACGAGGACAGCAAAAGTGCTAATGTATCCGGTGAAAATGAAGATAACAAAGTGAAATCTACAAGAATTAACACGAACAAGCCAACAAACCCAATTCACCTTGCTTAAACCGAAAGATATGATCTCGCAGGACTTCCTGGAGGAATTGGCAGTAGACTCAATTAAAGAGTGGAGATTAAACAAGCGAATGTGAGAAGCCTTTGTGTTATTCGACGCAACACAAATGGGGGAAAGGGTTTCACCTTTCTAAAGAGATTTTTTTTTTTCCTCTGAGGCAAAGTGGGCTACAATTGAAAGGGGCAACAATCGGCCGTTTCTGGGGATAGATATTTGGCTATTTGCTACCAAAAGGCAAGGATATTCTCTCTTACAGCCCCGATTGGGACCCGTGAAGTTGCTAGGCCTAACGAATCGAGCTGCCAGGAGGGTGAGACTGTGACCAAGTTGGCTATGCCCTGGACGTTCGAGAATTTCTCTAGGCCTGACACAAGATATTGTCATGGTAATAAAAACAAATAGGGGGATCTGCATTTTGCATTTTATAAGCTATATTGTATGTATATAGTAACATAATCCTCATTTGGCATGCAAATAGGAATAAAATAAATAAGGGAACTTTAAACAGAATATAATGGGAAGTATATGGTTATTATTGAGTTATAATAACAGGGATATGCTTATAAATACTGCAGTGGGAGCCTTAATTTTTGCTACCATAAAATGTTTTTAAGCATTCTCAGTGTGGGATTATTTCCCATGTTGTGCGGACAACGCCTCGCGTTTACTTTAATTGGGGAAGGATCGTGGAATTCAATTAAGATAATGGACTCATTGATTTGGTTTGGATACATGTCGTAAGGAGCAAGATTGGAGATTAGTAAGGCTGAAGTGATTAATAATTGGACTGCAAAAAGGTTAAACTTGTAATTATCATTATTATCTGTTAATGGAGAATTAAAAAGGTCTATATCTAAGCCATCGAATAAAGAAGATGAAGTTCCCAGTTTTGATGGAGGAGAGTTTCGAAGTCAATGAACAGCGAACGCATCATGTGATTCCCTTTATGATTCCTTCAGCCTCGAAAATAAAGCGGGCGGCCAGGCGCTTTCTCAGGTTCGTGACCTTCATTTATGGTCTAATCCTAGAAGGCTCCAATGTAGTATATTCTTTCCGTCTAGGATATAAACAGGTTTTTAGAATAATTATTTACTTGAAAAATAATTATTATTTATTTATTAATCCCCTTTTGTTTTTTTATTCAATAATGTGGGTTAAATTATACGGTACAAGTTAGCCTAAAGATGGAACATGATTCTCACCGGTGATTCTCGGGCACATCGAAATTGAGAAAAAATAATACAATATTTATTTTATATGGGAATGGACTCATCCCAAGATCTGGACGCCGAAGATAAGGATCCTCGTGCGAAATTGGATGCATCCCGACGCCAGAAGCGGGACCCATACCCTCAAACTCAACAGCGACGTCTACGGGTATGTATGACCATATGGTCTCATTCACTTGATATGATATAAAAAATAGGTCAACTTCATGCAATAAATATAAAAAATTTGATATAAGTATTTTCTTAATAATAATATGAATTGCAAAATATTACATACTCTGATTTTCATATGATATTATTATATTACTTTTTAATATAAAACTTAATTAATTTTTAATAGAGATTATATAAATCAAATAAATTAATTAATTTTGATTAAATTCAACCTTTTAAGACGAATTTATATATTATACTCCTTAATTTACTAAATTTTGATCTACTTAAATTAGTCAATTAACTTTTATATTAGTTATAATTATTTAAAAATTTAATTTTTTTAATTAAGATAAAAAAATTAACTAATTTTATATTAACCACTCGAGTATATGCTATTTAATCATGTATTTTTAAAGAAATATGTTATTCTATGGACATAAAATTAATTATAAATATATTAATTTCTGTCTTTGTAAAAAAGAGAAGAACAATTATGCATGCACGTATATACATTAATTAATTGTCCTCGCAATTTAAAATTGCTGCCTTTGAATTTTGAAGTGAAAAAATTGTAAGTATCTATAAAGGAAAAAGCCAGTCATTGACATCCTACGAACTTGAAGAAATAATGCCATACATGCGGCATGAATATCAAAAATATTTGACTAAGGTGTTCATCTACAGAGTCAAGAAACAAATTTAAATTCTAAATGTAAAACAAATTAACCAAAAGAGAATGTTATCATGGATAACTTACTCAGATAATTCTCAACAATAATTATGATTACGCATCGACCGTACACAGGCACATAATTAGTTTAACAATTTGCAAAGCACCTGAACTAACATAATGAGAACTGCCTCTAATACGGCATCTCAAGAAATAATCAGAGAGGAGGCGAAACAAAAAGGAAAACGTTACTCATTTTCTTTTGCTTTCAAATTTTCCCCTTACATATCTGAAGAAGATAATACACAAAACAGCCGGTAATGCATAGAATCAAGGCCCGCCGCAAGTGGACTTCGACCTGAATATGCAAAAAAGTGTGTGGATCTTTATGACTATTTACATGCTTAATCACATCTTTATATCCCCTCAGACTCAGATGTAGAGCTTGGCCTTCGCGTAGCTTACATTTATGGCTGCTCTTGATTTACTGTCCTAATCATACATTTCAGTCCTTTATGATACATAACACAAGCGCTACGGATATTAAACATGTCCATTCACAAGTTTTTCGACAACCTGCAAAAGCTGTGAAAACAAGATGCAAGTATAAAAATAAAACAAACTATACCTTATATCATGAATTTATTAAATGCACTAGCCACTTCACAATTAGCCAATCAACCTAGGTGGATAGGACTAAATGAAAGACCTTACTAAGCGGGATTGCATAGCATATGGATAATACCCTAAACACGACACCCTCAAGTTCTAGAAGTTCAAGTTACCTTGAAACAATGACAAATATCACATTATTCAATACCAATCTAAATGGAGAAGAAAAAAGATGGAGTGGAAAACAGAAGCAAAACAATTAACAGACAGAGTGCTTCTGAGGATTTGAGGCGAACATCAAATATTCAAAGTTGTTCATTAAGTTCATTTACACTTTACAGTTCCACTTGGTCAATAAAGCTAATCATTTCCAATTTCCTGATAGAATACGAGTAATTCTCACAAAAAAATTGATATCACCAGGCATGATGAATGATATTTATATGCAAACAGGTATGTTAAATGAGTGGCCTGTAATTTTAACTTAAAGTGGACATTTAGCTTCAACTCAAATAACAACAATAAAACGTTAAGCATACTCACATGAAGATGGTGATGGCCCGTGAAAATGTGTGTCAGAACGTTCTGAAGCTGGTCCGTTCTTAGGAGGGGGCTCAGCATGAGCAAAGGCTACATTTGGCAAAGGACTAAAAGCAGGAACTGAATGAGAGACACGAGGAGGTGATCCAACTTGCTGTTTTGGTGAGGCAACAGGATGGGGTGGGGACATAGAAGGGGCAACTGCTGGTGTAGGATGAGCATGTTTTCCAGTATTCCGAGCAGATCTACAATTCGGAGACTCGGCTTGAGAACTTCTCCCTGGTGCAGGCACACTTTTTGGAGTTGCAGGAGAGCCAACCTCAGGTGAAAGTGCACCTTTCCCAGCTGCAGGTGCAGGTGTAGGTGAAAATACAGGAGCTTGATGGGCAGTATGGTGGTGGTGGTGATGATGATGGTGCCTATGGTGGTAGTGTGGATGAGGTAGAGGAGCAGGAGAAGGTGACCATGTGCCACTTCCACCATGAAGGGAATGCTGTAAGATGGATGAAAGTCGAACCTGCTTAACCCGACCAAATTCAGTGTTATTCAAGCCAAGGTTCCTAAAATGAGAACCTGTAATGGTTTGTGCCAGTTGCTTTAACCTCTCCTTTGATGGAGAAATCCCAATTGCCATGAAAACAGAGGACTGGACAATAGTAGGCGCAGCTACTGTTGAGCCTTCAGAATTAGATAATATGACATACAGGTTCTGCATCCCAATTCCCAATTAAGAAATCTTATCAGAATTAGCACGGTGCAGACAATAACAAACATCATAGCATGTAACCAGATATCTTCTAAAATTACTGAGAAGGACTTTATAATCTGATGTAGGAGATTCCTCAATTTAGGAACCTTTTTCCAAGAGCTAATGAAGACGCTAATTACTAGCAAACACTATAGCCTTATGTTTCACAAAGTTCAATGTTAAATATGATTCATTCGTATAAGACAACAGAATACTCTTGGTATTGCGCATGTCAATAGCATCATAAGTAAAAATTGACCTCAAGCACAGGAGGTGCAATCACAATTATGAGAAGATAAATGGAAAAAGGAACGGGTAGAAGATAAAATAACTAACCTCATAGGGTGTCAGATGCAATCCAGACTTTAGCTGACTAGTCAATGCTTCAAAGCTTAATTGTATCTGATAGATAGAGAAATTCAAGGTAAAGTTGAATAGTATTTGCCCAGCCTGCAGAAGAAATCCACTCTGTGGGGGAATTACAGTGAGTCCTCCCTTCAATTTCAGCACTTCAAAGAAGAAGACATCTCCAAACAAGTTTGAAGCAAGATGGAGAAATGATTGTCGTGTAACCAGAGATTCAAATGATGATCTTGTCAAACTAACAGCAGCTGAAGACATTTCTGAATATTCACCATCAGGATCGACTGCAAACACAACTTTTGTCATGTTTGTCCCAGGAATGGGATCCAGAGACAAGACGACCACCTGATATTCAAAATAAGAATGAAATCAAGAAGTAAATATTGATAAAGTGCAAAAAGGGAACCTAACAAGAGACTTACTTCAGTAAAGGGAACTCCTATCTCTTCAAAAATGTCTTCTTCTAGCTGCAAGATGTTGTCTTGCAGCAAAGAAACTGGCTTTCCAACAACAAAGCTTGCAACAATATCATGATCTGCAAAAGTATACAGATATTAAATGAAGAGTATTCATAATTGTTTTTCTATCACCAATAATATACGTTCGGGACCATAAAGTTTACATAAGATTTTGAAACACACGAGTCATGAGAAACGCACCAAATCACCGATATGGAAACCATGCCACAAATGGGGAAAAATACCGGGATTAGACAACTGGAAACAAGCTAGTTGATACCATAGAATGTGTCAGCCTAAACTAGGAAAGTTATTTTTTTAAGAAAAAAAAAAGATATTTCTAAATAAGTATAGCCAATAGTTGTAACTAGTTGGGAATCTTTCAAAAGTATCAAAATGCACAAGCTACTGCTTTTACGAATTGCATGTATAAACATTGTCAAAAGACAGAAACCAAATAATGCGAGAGTGCAGATTATGTAAGGTCCATCTCAGAACATTTAGCACCAAAACCATTGTTAATTTGCAAACGTATGATATTAAAATCTTCAAATATTGCTTTAAAATATAGTCAATGACAGTAATTATTAGAATGCCGAAAAAAAATTCCGACAGTTTCTGAAACACTTTCCCTGATAAGCAAATAGAAATAGAAACAATAGATGACGAAAGCCCGAAAACACTGCATCTTTCAACACTTCCTTTTCCGGGATTTAGCAAATCGCAGTAACGTCAGCGAATTATTCACAAATTTGTGGCCACGATAATTATGGCCATCATGAGCTAAATTAAAAATAATAACCATTTCGTTATCCAGTCTTTCGAAATTTTATTTTCTGAAACAAACCAAGAATTACAATGACGACACACAGGGAAAAAATAGGAAAAAAATCCAAAAAAAAAAAATAGATCTACGTGACTTTGCTAACGAAACAATGCCGCAAAGCAGAAACCCAAAAATGAACAATGAAATTAACCAGAACCCACCTTTGTACTTGGCATCGGAGTTCAGATCCTTCTGATCTGAGTACCCAAAGAACGGGGGTAACCAAAATACAGCGGAGAGAAACACGGCAACAGATAATAGCAGAATGAAAATGCATCTGAGACCAATGAATTTTCGAATTGCGGAATAGCTACACCCACACCGGAGCTCCACATTTTGCTGGGGATCCTCGGAGGCTAAACTGTAAGGCGAAGGCTGCTCTTCGTCGGCCTTTCCCATTGGAAGCAATGCAGGTGAAGTGGATTATGGTCCATGGCCGATTTGGTCAAGTTGGGATGAGCTGGATTCGTCCATTGTGGCTTGAAGAGTGAGAAAAGTGTAGGTGAAAGATGAAACTCGAGATTGCGTCAGTGTAAGTTTATTTATATATCTGGTGGGGAAACTATTTTTATTTTAGGGTTCGACGGTAGAAGTGAACTCTGAAGTAACTTTTGCGTCAAATGACAAGTCACGTCTTTTTCTGGAAGATGATGGCTCATCTGTTTTATTTTCCAACATCTTAAAATGAAAAATGTCTTAAAATAATAAAGTAATTCCCTTCCTTACCCCTTTGTGATCTTCAGATTATTTCAAGTATAGTAAAATATACAATATTACAAAATTTTTGTGCCTTAACTTTAACTAATATAATACCGCTGGACAAAGATCCCATGACATGCACAGTTCACGACCTATAAATATTACAACACAGCTTTGGCCCAAAAAAATTACAATAAAGTTATTTTATTGATGTTTATTTAATTTTTATATCTTATATTATTTGCTCGTTTCAAATATTATATTTCATATTTTTATTGTATAACTAGTAATTCATGCCATCTACTATTTGTCATTTTTGAATGATTTCAGTATATTTGGCTTTTTATTTATATATTTTAAATATTTTTTTTATCTATCTAATTTATTAAAATTTTATCCCAACTACATAGGAGTTTATTATTTACAGACAACGATTAATTTGGCTGACTTCATAGGCTTCGTGAAATAATTTAAAAATTTTATATTAGTTTTTTTTGCAATATCGTCTCATGGAAAAAATAATAATTCCACGGTGTACATTCGTTGTCAAGCCTTAGCGGCTGGCCCAAACTTGGACTTAAAGTCAGCCTCAAATGTCAAACTTGCAATTTTCTGGTGAGACGACTCGGATTGAGTTAACCATTTGACTCATTGCACGATGATCCGTGTCTGGGAACCATTTTATTACCCCCTAAACTTCTTAAAACCTCGGTGGGTCCCTCATATGGTCAAGCGTTTTGCGTAAAAACACCCCACTGGTCATCTCTTTTAAACCAATTAGCCGCTCTTCTTTAGTGTATTTATGTTACATTAACTGAATTTTGCAAAATTGCAGTTTGGGCAAAATCTAATTTAATTTGCTTTTGATCGGGTGTAAGTTACTATTTATAGTTGTAAACATAGTTGAGTGAAAAGATAATTCTAACATAAATAAAAATTATTCCAACCAGTTTTTGACTACTGGAACATTAGTTTGTACCTCCACAAATTACGTATAGGGGATATTTACCCCTATTCTCTAGAGTAATTTATCCAATTTATTAAATAATAAATAATTTAAGGTTATATATGGGATATTTAAAAAATTAAATTATGTTCGCTATAGTGAACTATTTAATTATTTTTTTAAATATATATAAATTAATTAAATAATTTTTATATGAATCAATGTGAGCATAAAATTTACTATACATGTTACTATACTAACCAGATATTAATTTTATGTGTGGAAAATAATTTTTTAATCCCGTGCCAAAAAAAAGAAGTCATGTGAATATGTACTGCATCACTCCTAATATTTACAAAACATATGTATTAATTTTAGATTAAAAGTATAGTTGTGTTTTATTGGCATGTGCATCCCATCAAAATTAAACAGCTATGGACCATGTGATTCCTTCAACGACTTTTCATCCTTTCTTCCCCAAACTCCAAGCAAGAATTTTGCAAGTTGAACTATGGATATGCAATGCCTTTTAATTAAAGCATTTTAACACGGGGTATGCTCAGTGTATTAATTTTCATAATCAGGCGGAGGCCAAGACATAATAATTAATATCAATACCGAATATAAAAATGTGTAGTGAGATGTAATATTAAATGTTATGGATAATATGATTTTATCTATTATTTTCTGTTAAGATCATTTATCATGTTTTATGCCATTAGAATATATATACACTTTAAATTAAATTATGTATAAAATTATTTATAACATATAGTTGACCCGAATTTATTTTTATGCGGATATATAAACTAATTAATAAATGTGCCCACCCAATTTTCAGAGAGCGCGGTGGCGACTGGAATTTTAAGTCGGGTCTGATCCGTATGAAATCCGGACCACTACCATTTCTACGAGCGGGTGCGTTTAAAGGGCCCCCCGGGGGGAGGGGGGGTTAGGGTTAGAAGTTGGCCAGTAGCCGTACAGTGGGTTTGAGGTCAGCCTGCATCGACGGAACCAACACAAGACACACATTTCCGAAAGCCATGTCTGCCCAGATTCTAGATGAGCTTCTTGCGGCCCACCTAGAACAGCAGAAGATCAATGTAATTTACCTTATTTGACTCTCACTTCGCTCTCGTGTTATTTTCTCTGATTTTGCATTTTAATGGATCGGGGTCTTGCTCTAAATTCGATCCCCGAGCAAGCGAGGGCATCGATTTTGATTTTTACTAGTAGCCTTCGGGTTTAGCTCTTGCCTTGGTTTGTTCGTACATTTAAGGCGGCTCACGATTAGGGCTTTTTTAGACTTGGATGGTCCAAAAATTAGGGGCTGAACTGCTGAATTGATAATCCAGAAGTGGGCACTATCCTTTTCATAATGGTTGATCTCAACAACTGAATATTTTCTCACGACCATGTCTATTGCGGTTTAATCAATGAAGGAGCTAAAGTACTTTTAAACCCCAAATTTAATGCCACACTGAGTTCGTTATCATCTAGTACTTAAACTTAACTTTTGAATAAAATCTCTTGTAGCCTGATGAACCTGTGGTCGAGGATGAAGATGATGACGACGATGACGATGACGACGAGGATGACGAAGGAGATGAAAATGCTGATGGTAAGTTGGCCATTAAGATTAGTTGAACTATACTACACTTTTCTTGTTCCAGCTGCAAAGGCCTAGTTAAGATCTCTGAACCTAGCATCTTTGGGATGTTAGATGCTCGCATATTATGGTTCATTATTAATATTGTTCTATTTTGTTTCTCTTATTTGGGTAATCTATTTCAAGATCTGAGTATTGGTCTGCAGAATTATTTTGTCTTCACAATCTACAATAAGTTGAAGCCTACAACTTGGTTCATCTTTTGGTCGGAACCTTGACATGGGAATCACTGTTAGCTTATTTTCTTACCATGTTTAAAATTGCAAGGTCCTCCTATGCACCTCATCACCAGAGTTTTGAGTTGTCATCAATCACGCTAGTCTTATAAATAAATTGGCCAAAATATGCTTGTCATTTTATTATTCGTCAGGCATTCAGGAAGAATAAAAAATAGCGCTGATTGTGAGCTGCAGTTGTGGATAACTGATTGAATGCTGCTGTATCTTTTTACGTCATTGAAGTTTGATGGATGCTATTCTGCCAATCCACTACCTCACCAGAATTTGTATTGTATACAGGACAAGAAGGTGATGTAAGCGGTAGGTCTAAGCAGACCAGAAGCGAGAAAAAGAGTCGCAAGGCAATGTTAAAGCTTGGAATGAAACCAGTCACAGGTGTCAGCCGCGTGACAGTAAAAAAGAGCAAGAATGCAAGTGTTAAACTAAGAGTGTTCCCCGTATCTCAATTTTCCTTGTTTTGGTTATAAAATCTAACTTTTGAACAACTGTTTCAGATTCTGTTTGTCATCTCAAAACCAGATGTGTTTAAGAGCCCAACTTCTGATACATACATTATATTCGGGGAAGCTAAGATTGAAGACTTGAGCTCACAATTACAAACTCAGGCAGCAGAGCAATTCAAAGCTCCGAACTTGAGTAATGTAGGAATAAAGCCTGAATCCTCAGCAATGGCTCAAGATGAGGACGATGTGGATGAGAATGGTGTAGATCCAAAGGACATAGAGTTAGTGATGACTCAAGCTGGTGTGTCAAGAGCGAAGGCTGTTAAAGCCCTCAAAGCTGCCAATGGAGACATTGTTGCTGCCATTATGGAGCTTACTACTTGATGGGCAGATTTGGGAGAATTTTAGGTCATCAAACGTGGAGTTAAATTTGCTGTTGATTTAAGTTTTGCTCACCTGGGATTTGAAAAAGCTGTTTGCCAATAGTTATTGTTGTTTTCTATTTTCTTTCTATAGTTGTGTGTATGAAAGGAAAACATTGAAACTCATTAGCATGCTTTGTGCTGTGAATGGCTGTCCTTATTGTTTAAGTTTGGATAAGATTTTAAAAACGGGTTTATTGAAAAAACGGGTTTTTGGACAGCTTATGGAAAAGGGTTTTTAGAGAAGAGTTTATGGGAAAAAAAGTGGTTTTGAATAAATAAGTGTTTGGATATTTATTTTTAGAATAATTTTTTATATTGATAAATTATTAAAAAGGGTATAATTTGATTAAAAGTAGTAGAGAGGAAATGGTAGAGAAAATAGAAGAGAGAGTGGAGAGGAGAGAGGGTAGAGGAGAGAGAGTAGGGAGGAGAGAGGAGAGGGTATAAAAAAAGTAGAGGTAATATAGTAATTAGATGGTCTATAAGCTCTTTACTGTTTTAAAAGTTAGTTTCAGTAGCTTATTCAAAATTATGGTTTTATCTAAAAATATTTATAGACAAATATGGCTGTTTGTTTTAAAAAAAAATTAAACTAAGGTTTGGGTTATAAGTTTTTCTAAAATTATCTTTTTGCCTGTTTCAGCCCCATTACTTACATTGGTTAAGCTAAGAGTTATAATATGGTTAGACATTTACTATTTCTTTAAGCATGCGTTTGATTCTTCTCCCAAGCTCTCATGCAACATGAGGAGGATCTTGTTAGGTTTGGATGACCTTGGTTATGCAGGTATGCTAGTAGGACTGAAAAAAGGGCAGTCCACAGTTCTCCATGTCCCATCTATGTATTAATCATTTCGGGGGATGCAAATGATTTTTTAGGCTCATGGTATTGGACATTGCCAGTTTGACTCTAGTTGGGAGTTGGAACCTTTCGGCATATCAGTAGCCTTTTCTGGGCTTCCTTTACCAAAAACTTCTAACGGAGCTTAAGTATGGGCCTCGGTTTTGTAATTACTGTTGTATTTTATTTGAGATCCTTACAGAGCTTCAGCGAATAAGTTGATCCAGATCCAGAACTAACAGAGTTCGCTCCTCTGACATTTATGTTAGGCCTTTTTGTCGTATGAACTTATTACATGTCTTGTTTAATTATTTTTGTTTTGTTTCCGAGGTAACAAAACGTGGATTGGAATAGTCCCTACCCTTCGGATTGGACGTTAACTTTAACAGCGACGACACAAATTTATTAAAATATATACTGGTTGTTTAATTTCTACTTTGCATTTTGATTCACCCCAGCCCACAACTGCAAATCTTCCAAGGCATTCTTTGATCCGAGCATATCAATCACCGTGCAAGGCTTGGGTTATTGGTGTTTTATCAGCTTGTGGAACCATTTGCTTTATATAATGGTTAAATTATATTTTTAATTTTTTAAATTTGTATGAAATTTTATTTTTATCTCTTAAATTTATAAAATATATTTTTATTCTTTTAATCTCAACTACGTTAGTCTAATTTAACGTAATATGCTAACTTGATAAATTTAAATTATGATTGTATAATTAAATGCTAATTAATCTTAAATTTAAAATATGTGCAAACTGAAAAAATATTTTTAAAAATCTAATGAATCAATTTTCCGTCAATATCAAAACTTCCATTCTTAATTTCAAGAAAAAATAAAACAAATTTTTAACAAGCTCTCATCTATAAATTGTGCTACAACTTCAACAGCTTTCCCAGATTATTTTTTTCCTTTTCACTTATTTTTTTATTTTAAAATATAAATATATTAAAGAATTAAAGTATAAATATATTTTATCAGAATTTAATTATACAGTCATCATTTAAATTTATTAAATCAGCATATTCTATTAAGTGAGCCTAACAATGTTAGTATTAAAGAACTAAAAATATATTTTATAAATTTAAGAGATTAAAATAATTTTTTTTATAAATCTAAAGTACATAGTATTTGTAACATTAAAATGCTTTTATTTTATCCGTTAAATGCTTTGAAAATTATTCTCTAGAAAATACTAATATTATATTTCAAACGTTCCCAATCCTGGGTCTAATTTTTTAAACACAGTCACCCTGCTTAACTTGTTTTAAGTGTTAAACCGAAGCTAACGTAATGAACCATGGTTAGGTTACTGAGACTTCCCAATCAGCTGATCACACTTTCCGTACAGACAAGATGACGCGTGTCATCTCGTTTCCCCGGACCACGCGGTTTCATCCCATCACCGCCCTATTTATTAATCTCCCTCCCCGTCCTATATCTCCCATTTCCCTTCCTCTTTGCTTCCCTCTTCTCCTCTCTTTCAACTTGTTCCCTCCCCTCAGTCCTTGCTTCTTTACATAACATGACTATCATTTCCATTTGATTCCGTTCTTTATCCCTATGCTCTCTCATCCCTAACATAGCTACAACCTACTACGAGTCTACAGCAATGGCGTCTTCCGATAATTTGGCCAGCATCGAGCCCTGGACCTTGCGACCCTGCTTCACTGATTCCTTTTTCCCGGAGATATTCTCTTGCGACTATGAAGCTCTCACTAAAGCCCTCCAGAAATCCCTCTCCGGTTCCACGCCCTCTGATGCTGTTTCGCCGTTTCTGAACCTCGTCAACCCTGACAACACGCCCTCCTCCACCGTTTCGGACCAGGAAACGGCTCCAAAACGCCAGAGAAGCACTGTCCTATCTGCCACTGGTAAGGTTTCGAAGCGCAAGTCACGCGCTTTCAAGAGGTCTCAGACGACGTTCATAGAGGCGGACCCAATGAACTTCCGTCAGATGGTGCAGCAGGTGACCGGAGGGAGACTTGGCAACTCGCAGATGCCAATGGCGCCGGTCCTGAAGCCGGAGCCACACAGACCCCGTAGTTGGTTGCAGAGCGGCGACCTGTTCTTGCCGACGCTGGACACTTCATCGTTCTTGCTGGATCATCAGCAGCAGAAGGAGGAGCCGGTGGGGTCCACCTCGGCTGCTGGGGCTGCGATTTCTGGGCCAGACCCACTCGCTTTTGAACCACCCGTTGCGGTGGTCGACGCTGGTCTTGACTCTCCCGCCTTGGAGTTCGACGCTTACCTCAACTTTCCCACTCTGGAATCGTGGAAAGTCATGTGACACACTCCCCCAAATTTTCTCTTTCGGATTTTTGACCCCCATGATTATGCTTGGGGGGTCTCAGGGCTCTGTTCTGAAGGATGTGTGTAAGTTCGGGGAAGCCGATGAATCTAGTACCTGTTGATCTGTAATAGCCTTTTCCTTGGGGATATGGAGTATCTTTGTTTTAGATTAAACTAACCCTTGGATCTCATGTTTATGCATTAGCAATGGATATTTCGGTAACCCTTTTCCTTCGGTCAAATGTTGAACAGAGAACTTCGGCACCTGCATGTGGAAAGTGATACAGATATTTCGGTAAAGAGCACAGGGTCTAGATAAATAATATTCTAAAAGAATACAGCTTAATTTAAAATTGAAGCCGTAATATTTCCATTTCTCTTAATTTGTAGCTATCAATGCCTTGAAAGCTTCATTACTTAATCAAATTGATTAGAAGCAGTGTGAGAAATTAGCTAACCCTACTCTGTGTCCGTTTGCGAGTGATACGGGTACCAGTACTCTTTGTTGGTTTCGACTGTTTCTCTTTCTCTGTCGTTCTTGTTGGAAAGAAATTGCAGAGTACTTTATCTCTGACTGTAAATGAACAACTTGTTTTGAGTTTTATATCCAACAATAAGGCAACCCAATATTAAATCTTGGAGTACGTACACGTCGATATATATTTTAGTAGTATATTACACACAACAGTCGTCAAGCTGCATGGAAATCTAGCCGAAGATGCATGTAAAAGTTAATTGAACGTAAAAAATTAATAATTTCTGGTCAGACAACTTGGTATTAATGTATAAGGTAAGGGCAACAGGAGTCTGGTTAAGTCAAAAGGATTAACAATAAGAAGATACTAATATAGAAGTTGTGTTAGGTATGGGAATAATTTGACTTGGGGTCTGGAGATGTCTCTTAAAAAACGATTAAGTTCTGCAATATAAAACAGAATGAAATTTGTATTCTTTGCCCTTGTCTGTCAAATCCACCGATAATACATAACAATCGAAACTCAAGGATCTAATTAACACGCAGATTATTCTAGATGGAACTCGAAAGCTTGGCCCCGGGCAGCGCATAGCTAGTTCATTGTATATTTTTCGTTGTCTGCGAGTGTTTGTGCCGTTGAATTGAAGGTGGTAAATAGACCCTTAAGTCTTTTTTCTTCCTTTTAATTTTACAGGTCACAACATAAAAGAAAGGAAGAGGTAGGCTGTGTCAGACGTTGGTAGACAGAAGTTACTGAATGAAATGGAACGAACTCTTTAAAGCTTATAATTCGATCTCATTCATAACTTTATGTCTTCAGTATGAGTTGTTCAAACAAGATTTGGAAGACCTGAGATGGGAAAGGGAAAGGGAGAGGAGAGTGACGAGTGCAATGCTTAATTACTCCCAAAATCATACTTCTCTTTGATTTCGCCTTTGTTGCAGGAGTTATGATGTCTGGTAAAAGTCAAGGCAGGTTGGCTTGTCAGTATTGTACTTGGCTTTGTTCTCTATTGATACCAACAGCTAATTTTCCTTCACACACACTTCTCGCATATCACGATCACAAATTAAACTTCATTGTAATCGTTTAGCTAACACACACAAAGTGAACTTTTACCACTTATGTAAGCTGTTCTGTTGGTAATTTATAGCTCCCTTTCATTCATTCATTCATTCCTAATTTATTGTTCCTTCGTGAGGCAATCATTGCCGACGCGCTTTCATGGGACCCGCTTTAGTCTTTTGACCGTTAACTCCAAGTTCTGCCCGCACGGCCACCTTCCATGTTTACAACTCACAACTCACCATGAAGCATGGCGCCCCATGTTTCCAGGTTACTTTCTCTAAAGCATAAAACAAACACTCACTCGACATGATGAATCACTCATTACTACTATTTATTTTTAAGCTGTTCACAGTGTCATCCGTTTTTCCAATCACTATGTGATGACCACGTTAGCTTTGGCTGCAAACACCTCTCTTTTTTTAGTGATGACTATCGAAACTATCGCACCCATTTTCAATCACTATGAAGCCGTACATTTTGTAGGCATGATAAAGGCTTTGCTTTTTTATTATTATTATTTAAACAGGCAGTAAAGGAAAATGATTTGTTCTTTTTTACTAAACAAATTTAGAATGACGACAAAACATAGGGCGGGCGAATATAATTAATGCGAGGCGGGAGAGAGAAAGCGACAGCGTTACTGGTTGACCTAAGTAGTTGCATGTGTGGGGTAGCTTTATAGTATGGGTTTGCCCATGTGGACGGTGGACCCCACCCCCAGGACATCTCCTCTGACTTCTTCACTCTTCGTCAAACCTGTCTCCCTCACTTGTACCCACCTTTTGTCTGCTACCTCAGTTTTTAACTTTTTACTTTGTCATTTGACGGTTATACCCCACTCCCCTGACGTCATGCTTGCTTCACTACTTCCTCATCGCCAAACTTCCCTGCCTTCCAATTCCACGCAAATTGATTGTTTAATCAAAAGATTGTTTTGTTATGTTATATGCAGCGACACATGAACATATATATATATATATATATATATATATATATATCACCTTATAGAGTACTTGATAATGCTGGAATGCTGGAAACTTGATAATTCCCCAATCATAATATCTTCCCTTGGGGATTCTTTGTTAAAATACACTCGAGAAGTAACCAAGAGTTGTCACAGCAATGAATTAGAGTTCAGTTAGAGGAGTAAAAAGACATCCTTGCTTCCAGCCTCCTAAACTAGCCGAGGTAAAAGACAATTCTAGATAATCCAAAGACTTCTTTTTCAATAATAAACCTAGTTGAACTTGAATCAGGTGTGCATTCCCAGCAGATATAGCACGCCTATTTTTGGATAACTTCTTTATGCGCCTTGTATGAAAGAATTACATTCCATACCAAAGATACAACATTGGCAGCAAGGACCTGCAATTGATCCATACAACAGTTACATCAATTTAAACAATGGAGAATCAAATATGGAGAAGAAGACAACAGAACTAAAGAGTAGATACTAGATATGGTCGACTCATAATATCATGTGTCAAGAAGACAGTACTTAAATCTGCAAATGAAACAACAATGACCGAGATGCCTTTATTCCTGGAGCGTTTAAATTCTTCTACACGAACTTAATTTGAGATAATTCTCTGACGAGTCCACATACATTAAACGTGTAGGTGGGTGCATGTGTTGACCTATGAGAAATCTATAATGACAACAATAATCGGATAAAAAGAACATGAAACAACAACTGCAGACATACTGAGAACCACAATAACACCGTATATTAAAAAACCGCATCTGACATCTCAATTTGTGTGTATACTTTCTTGAACAAGAAACAACCCTACAAGATTAAACCCCAAAGACACAACAACAAATGGCCCGAATCAGCAAAGAATAAGGAAATGTAACAAACAATGCTTTCCTTATGTACTACCCCCTTCTGTTATAGAAGTAGAATAGATAGCCTCCATATATTCATCTAGACAAGCCAGTAGAAAATTCCTTTTTCAAAAGGCCCCAATTTTCGTTACTAAATATATGAACCAATTACTTTCAGATGAGTTATGAGCTTCCATCCTTCACATTGTAAGTCTAAAATTCTTCAGAGTGATAAAGAAGAGATTATTCTTAAAGTAAAATCAACACACTGTATGTATTTAGTCTGATAGCCTAACCTGGAATTGTTGTGGGACGAATCTAAAGTTGAGAAACTGAAAAGGTATCCATAGTTGCCAGTTTGCAAGAACAGAAGAAAACCACTCCTACAAAATGAACTTCGTTCATGGCATGCACTCTTTACAACAAGGGAATTCTATTTGGAAAACCATTTTATAAGCAGATACAAGTTTGCACTATAGCACCACCTGTTGAAGCTTGGGTACAACTTGTGATGGTTTCCCCTCTAGAGTTATCAGCGTAGCCAAAAATACTCCAATGAATGTGGGAGCGAATAAGAACTGCAGTCATATTTCACAGCATTAACAATTAAAATGTCTGACAAGCAAAGTAAAACACAATAGATACTAAGCGGCAATAGACCGTTGATAGATCAACAAATAAACCTCACCTGATCCAGTAAAAGCCTACACAATGCACCAGATGCACCAGGCAGAGTAACCAGTTTACTCAGATACAAGTACCTAAAAGATTCATCAATACAAAAAATTAAAAAACAAAAGATGTCAGGGATATGATTGCTACATTTTTCTTAGATAAAACTATCATTGCACTAATTGATAATGATATTGGTAACACCCACGTGGGCTCAAAAGCATTACCATAAATGCAATGTCGGACCCACTAACACAAAACCCAACAGAGTAAAGAGGAATGTCCTCTTGCCATCCAGTAATGGCACTTGATCTATCACAAGCTGCAAAAAATAAGACCAATCAGGAAAAATTAAATTCCAAACATGTAAATGAAACAAGCATGCAATAGAGCAACACTTTTTTTGGAAGAATGGACGCTACAACTACACAGAACAAACAAATTTTAATGGAGAATCCACTAAAGCTTATCCCCTACCACAAGTATACTTGATTCAATAGGATAGGGATTAGCAAAGAGAACCTTGCAAGGACACATCCTCCAAGTGTCATATATTAACCAACTTATAATTCATGCCATAATGCAAATATAGGAAAGCAAATATTCAATTGTTTTGTCATGTTTTCATAATTTTCACATCTCAAACATAGTTCTTATGAACTGCACATGCTTCTGTCAACCAGTTGAGGAAGAAAAACATGTAGAAAATTATCAATAACAACTAGATGAGTATTACCTGACAAATCAAATCTCCAATTAATGTCAATAGTGCAGATGTTAGAGCTTTAACCGAGATAGGATACTTTCCAAGAAGAGCCATGTACCTGTAGCGTAAGTTGGGACAAATTTTCAAAGCTGAGAAGAGCGAATATAAATAGCTTGAAAAGAAAAAAGACCAAGGCAACCAATTCTTGCATTCCCAGACTGGAAGGCACAACTTCTATAAATTCAATAATAGATTAACCTTACATGCCACATTACATGGCCCCACCCAAAGACAGTATAAGGGCAATGCAGCATTGCCTTAAAGTTAGAATCTTAAATAAAACTTCAATCTTAACAAAACAAAAGCATCATGATAATTGATTAGCATTGTGTGCTCCTTAATTGATCAGAATTTTGTTAACCTCATATTTCTACTTTCTAGCAACTTCCTGGAACTTCTTTTTGTTTCTTTAATAAAGGCTCGGGCACCTATATGATCAGAAACAGGACATAGCCTGGTTTTGACACCCAATCCATAGGAGGTTGTTTACAGTGATAGAATTATCAATTGAAAGGTAATGATATATAATTTGTACAAAGCAGACATGAAGAGGAAGACCAGATACGTTATAAACAAGACGTGTGACATAACAAGTAGTATTAACTGGAAGCTGAGTATTTATGAGGGTAACGTAATAAAAGCCCCCTGAATGTTAAGCTACAACAAGTACCGCGGTGACAACAAAAGAAGATATGCATCTCAGTGATTGAGTCAATCTTCCATACTAAAATATTTAAGAGACATTAGACCGGAAATTTTAACTCTTGGATAAAAGCAGGTGGAGAACGTGAAGGAATAGACTAATAAGAGTCGAAGACAGAAAAGAACGAAGGAAAGTGTTTAATAGTTAAAGGGAGACACGATCTACTGCATTTTTTGTCCGGTCTTTACATGTTTGTTAATTGCGGCATAGCAATTCAGTTCCAAGGTACCGTTTTTTCTTATGGAGAAGAGGCTCATCTAGGAGATTAAATTGAGACAATAAACGTGCAGAGCCCAGAAGAAATAACTAGAAAAGCACCCTATTACCATACCATGACAACAAGGACCACTTTTCTCCTCCACCGCCGGCTCCATCGCTTCCGCTGCCGCTGCCGCTGCCTTCACCACCCCCACCGGAATTCCCACTTCCAGTACCCCCATATCCACCAGAAACATCATCCGCCATGGCCGAAACCCGAAAATAATCGGAACCTAGGTGGTTAAATCCCACCCCGGTGCAACGCAAGTCCTTAAACACCGCTGCATGGCTACAGTTCGGAGGATGACATTGCAAGTGGTCTGAGTAGCTTCGAATCCCACTCGTTCGAATTGGAGTTGCCGGAAGATGACACTGATGGTGGAAATGTGAAAGGGGTCCCCGTAAGAATTTCACGGCACGATAAAATTGTAGGGATTTTTGGGTAACACTTGGAGCAGCTGTGCTGTACACCATCTTCGCTCGGAACGAGAGGTTTTTCGCAGGTTTTTGGGTTTACAAAGGGGCTACATTAGAGTTTTGACTTTTAACAGAGGAATTTAAATATTATATACCCATTTTCTTTCTCATAGTTATATGATGTAATACCTGCTAAAGATTTGCATAGTTAATTTATAAATATTAAAAAATTAATTAAATTAATTAATTATAATAATTAAATGATGGTTTCTCACTTTTTGTTCAGTGTGAGTATTAGAACTATTTTTTAATAAAAAAAATTTAGTATATAATTAATAGAAATATTTTAAAATAAATTATAAATTTAAAAAATAAAATAGATTCATGTGTGATATTAAAAATTAAAATAAATTTTTTATTTAATTTTTATAATTAAAATCAAAAAATATCTTTTGTAATTTGTTATATTTTATACATTTATTTTCAATTTTATTTGAAAATATAATTTTTTATAAATTAATAAAGCATTTAGTAATTAGTAGTACTTTAGGCCAAAAAAGGAAAGTATCCGTGCTATTGAATTAAATGGAAGTATTAAAAAAATTGAAATAGTTTTTCTAATTATAATTGCTTAAGAATTTAATGATTAATGATAAAAAATAAAAATACAAACCGGCCAAAGGGCAGACCGAAGGCGTCAGGGGAGGGACCTCGCGGGTTTGGCCAAGTGGCTTATCCGTCCATCTTTTTCCAATTTCATTCCCCAGAGGAAAACAATGGCTCTTCTCCGCTTCAATTCTTTGACTCTCTCTTCCTCTTGTTCATCGACTTTGACCTTTACACCCACCGCTGGTAAGAACCTCTTGCCTTTCTAAAATCACTATTTTTCTTTCCACCTGTATTTCCTTTTATCGCGAGTTCAGTTCATAGGTCTCTTCTTCGAACATGTTTCAAATCCGAATTTTATTATTCACGGACGTCCTTGTTTCTCTCTTATGCTATGAAATGAAGAAATAAAATGAAAATCTGTATTGTGAATTAGCTTCCAGGTGGCACCTCAAACCGATCGATCTGCCTCCAAGGACTTTGAGCGGAATTCGGATTTCAACAGCATTCCCTGTTAAGAAGGTAAGTGCGGTCACTGTTAGAGCTGCTTCTGAAGCTGATGCGGAAGCTTCAGCAGGTGATGATGGATCCGCTCCAGAAAAGAAGGAAGAGATTGTGCCAGTTGACAAACTTCCCTTGGAATCGAAGTTGCAGGAGAGGCAAGAACAGAAGTTGAGGATGAAATTGGCGAAGAAGATAAGGCTTCGAAGGAAAAGGCTTGTCCAAAAGAGGAGACTCAGGAAGAAAGGTAGATGGCCTCCTTCTAAAATGAAGAAGTTGAAGAATGTCTGAACCAGAGCACAATTTTTTCTTTACTGGTTTTAATTGTCATTTATCATTTGTTATCCGCCTATCAACAATCTCTTTCTCATTAATGAAGCGCATTATCCTATATATATATAAAGTTCTCAAATCGTTTTTTAATTTCTAATACTGAGGCAGGCATTTAATCCGGAGTACACGCATCATTCTGATAGATTCATAGAATAGTTGGTTTCTTCATTAGATGTATGATTAAGTCTTCCCAGAATAAATGCAACTGCTGCTTTCAGGGATCCTGATAAATTCATATCATGATGAACTTTACGTCGGTTGCTTCAACTCTCAGCAAAAATTTGAACTTAGCTAATTGATAGATCATTCACATCGCTTGTCAAAGATTTAAATTTGTGATGCATCAGCATTCACATTCACCTTTGTTGACAAGTTTTTGTTCCCTTAGTGCAGAATTAAACTACTGAAATCCCTTAGCGTCTGTAATATTCTTCAAAACTACTACAAGAAATTGTTTTGCAAAATCATTTCAAAAGGCAACAAAACATAAATAAATGGAAATAGAGCTGTATAAAGCTGAAATCATACAATCTTTTATTTACAGCATAAAAGGGGTTAATTACATTGGTAAGAGGTTAGCAAACATGCCAACCAGTATAGTTAACGGGAATTTACTGCACAAGATCATAAGTGAAAATACCTTCCCTCCCCTTCCCCTTTTTATTTTTAACATTGGTTAAATTTCTAGACACTTCAAATAGAAGACCTTGTGGGAGAATCACTCCCTGGCACCTCCAGAATATTGGATACTTTTAATATATCAAATGAAGAGAATGAATGTGGTGGGAGCGTCACACTTATGTCCTCCCCAGCAGTCTGAAGCACACTTTGCATTGGAGCCACCTGTATATATTTAACAAGAACAATACCATAAGCCAAATAGAAGAAAAAAATTAAGGTAGCATCAAGAATTCAAATCCTCCAATAAAACTAAGAAAAATGTTAAAATAAATAAATAAAATTTTCCTCTCCCTCTCCCTATTCTTTCTTCTAACGCAAGGACTTCGGGATGATAGTGAAATCTACAGGATAGAATTCAAAACCAAAAATTCATGTAGAAGATTATATATATCAAGTGTTAAACGAGAGAGAAGCTTAAGCTACCTTTCTGGGCTGAGAGAAGGAGTTCTCATCCATTACGTTAGCAGATGTGAGCACAGTTTTTGTTGCTCCACTTAATTGTGCAGAGTTCAGGTCGAGTCCATTGATAGAAACCTTAAGGTTCACCCCGGTGCTTCCAAAGTTCACAACCTGCACAATTGCTCCAAGGTGATTATGGTGCTAATAAACAGGGAATACGCGATGGAACAGAATTCTCAATTGGAAAAGTATGTAAGATGACTCAGAAATGGATTTGACTAACACAAGAGTCATCTGTTATGTTCACCTTTACTCGGATGTAAGTTTTCTTATCTTCAGAATTTTGCAAAGAAATTGCTGATGCAACAAGTGAAGAAGATGATGTTGTTTGAAGTGATGAATTAAGAAGTGTTGCTCCACTTGACTCTGAGAAAAACTGCTGCACCCAGTAGCTAGGAGTTCCATAAGACTGATAGGAGTTGAATACAATTGCATCTGGGTTCCACCTAATGACAATAACCACAAAAATTGACCTAACCTTTTCAGGGTATATTTGGATTACGGACTTTCAGGATAAAGAGGAGTAACAAATTCAGGGTATGCTTGGATTATAGAAGTTAAGAGTTAAAAATACCTCCTGTTGTTTGCATTTACGAAAAGTGGAGCATAGCTAATCATGTGGACGATATCACTGCATCAGAAAAGAACGAATGAAAAAGTTGAATGTGAAATGGTAAATTTAACTGTCAGCTCAGATCCATACAAACTTACTGTAACATAATTTTATGATTTAAAAATGCATTTATGCTCAGTTAAAGTATACTTCATCAAGATATGTATGATGCCCGTAAGCTGGAGGAGAAATAGGCCATCTTCATGAGCATAACAAAGAAGTAAATTCCTGAACTTGAAATGAAGTTCACTTAACAGAGATGATTTAAACTTGTTTATGGCCTTGCCTAATTTGATTCTAACCCCCAGCCTCTAAATATGAACAGAGAGCTAATAGTGTCAAACTCCTAGATAAAACTTATAATAGTAGAATGACATTTTTTTTAAGAGATGATTTAAACCTGTTCTTTTCTAGTCCAACTAGGAATCCTGCTTCAGCTATGGCTGCTAAAAGGCTTCCTGTCCCGGCGTCTTTTCCAGTCACTGCATACTCACTGACAAAAGCCTGAAGAGAATTCAAACAGCTTGAGCATTCATCCATCACATATAGAGAAAGTTATTAAAAGACTGTTCAATAAGGACTACTATACCTTTGGACCGTCACGTGATGCACGGTTAAATACTTGAGCTCTTGAAAACATGTCGTTGGCACTTGTGTAAACCTATTCATATAGTGTATGAGAAGGGATGAAACAAGAAGTTCAACCAAAAAGGGGGGAAACTTAATGTGCAAATTATTTCTCAAAATTGTGATATGAAGTAAACCAGAATATTACATGGTAATCATAAAAGTCAGCTGGGTGACTTAATGGTCTAGAAGAAGCATCACAATTTGAGATAATTTGGATGTCTGGATAGGCACTTCTGATTGCATTGTAGAACTTAAGGTAGTTTCCTGGCCAATCAAAGAGTTAAAAGAAAACGAGTCATTTAAATAATATTATCAGGATTTGTTCTTAATTATGCGTTATTGGGAAACAAAGGAAGATACACATGACTATTCACTAGAAGTTAAAAAACTAGCTGAGGCAAATCAAGTGAATTCATATATGCACTAAGAGATAAATCAATGATTGAGTAACTCATCGCGATATAAACAGCCCTGTCAAAATAACTTGATGGTGGCACATATGCATTATGAAGGGACTAATAAGAAACATGTGCTTGCCTTGGTAGTTTTTCTTCCCACAATCCTCATTCCCAATAGCAACATATTTCAAGTTAAATGGCTCTGGGTGTCCCATATCAGCTCTAACACGGCCCCATTTTGAAGTTGGATCACCTCTGGCAAACTCGATTCCATCAAGGGCTTCCTGCAATAAAGATCCCGAAAGGAAGATGTTTCTTAAAATTCTAAGGGCAGCATAAAACAAAAATGGAATGAAAAAGAAATGAGGGGGGAGAAGATTAGGAAATTATACTTGCACAAAAGGTAACACCGCGGATGTATCAACTTCATCATTATGGCTGATGCCTGAAATGAGAGCCTCAATCAGTAAAAACAGAAATTCACAACGTTCTTGGTTAACAATCAACCTTATTTAAGATAGCAGGAAATACAAACTACCATTGTTAAACACCCATATTGGTAATGTGCCGAGGTCCTCTGCTAGCTGCTCAAAAAGAGAGAAATAATAATTACCTTATTCAATTTTTGCAAAACTTTCCATGAGATATGAACATCAGAACCAAATGATTGGAAAGAGCAACCTACTTGAAGAAACTCAAAATAGCCAAGTCCATCATCAGTCCAGTACATCCAAACATCACCAAAGTGCCCTGGCCTTTCTTCCCAAGGTCCAACGGTTTCTTTCCACCTAAATGCATTTCTTAACCATTCTCCCTCAACAAAACAACCACCTAGAGCAACGTTAGAGAATTAGAGAAGAAGAAGAAGAAGTTAGCTGAAATACTACTTACACAAACTGGAAGAGGGAATTGGCAGACGATAAATAGGGCAGAGGGTATAGGACTTAACAATGCACAAGATATACACCATAAAATGTGTTTTTACTGAACCTAAGTTTGTAATCAAGTAATTTAAGCCAACCTATTCATCATACCTGGAAATCTCATAAAACTTGGTTTTACATCTTCCAGCATTTTGGCAAGATCACTTCGGAAACCATGTCCCTGGGCGAAGATAAAATTAAATATGTTACTAATACAAATCTCAAGCTAATAAAATAAGAAATCCTATTTTACAGCAAAATTACTGCAACAGATACTATTGACTCAAAAAGCAATTGTATTCAAGCAAGAGTCTAAAACCTATGTACGTATGCTTATTGTTGAACTTTTAGAATTGCAATCCATCTCTGATGTTGAATTTCAAGAGTACATGGGTGTTTTTAATATTTCCATTATCGTACCTTTAATTCTAAGGTTATGATGTAGCTAAAGATTATATCGAAGTTCAGAAACTGGAAATGAGATATGGAAAGATAACCATTAACCTTAAATGCAGAACCACGTTGTTGTTTCATCACATGAATGCTAATGCAATATCAATTATGATCATTATAAAAGCTTTTCTTGCTCAGAAACACATACCTTGTACGTTTCTGCGGGCATAGCAGACACTTGATCCAGCCATATTACACCTTTGCTGGTTGTTGTGAATTGAAGCCTCGCGTTGTGATTTGTCTGACTGCCTTCCAGTAGAGTCTCCATCTTTGTCCAGTTTAAAACATCAGATTCAGAAGCTCTGCAAGATCAACTATTTATATTACTCAAAAATACAAAAATATGGTATTTTATAGACAGACTATCATGTCTCTACGGATGGCATGTTAAAATCAAACTCACTTGATGTCAGTCGAAGCAATCTTTGCTACACCATTAGCATCAGTAAATGAAACTTTTAGATCAATTGGTCCAGTGGAACGAACATAAAAGACCACTTTGTATTTCTTTCCTTGCTCAATATTCTGAAAGAAGGTAAAAGTACCAAGATACAAATAACACAAACTTTTAGATACAAAAAACTCAAATAAAAGTGAGGTAACCATTGAAAATTAAAAACAGCATAGATTTCAAATCATGATCTTAAATGGTGAAGAGTGCCAATTAGGCTCACCATGCCCCAGAAACCAGGGTTGTAAATGCCAACACCATCAGCTGGGCAGATGTTGCCACCCTCAGTGTCACAGAGCACCTCCAATCGTACCGCTATCTTATTACGTTCAAAGCATGAGTTACGATCAGTTGCTACATTTATAGTTGATTCGTTTCCAATAATTGCCCAAGGATCAATATTCGATGGAATGTTAGGACCACCAGCTTCAAAACCTGAAACACAAATTTTCATAAGCCCCCAACATTCAAAATATTTTTCTTTACTTGAACCTAGTATAGACCAAAAAGAAAAATTTGAGTAAGCAATAAACTGTTCATTTTTGCTTCACCTACAAGACATCCCCAATTCTTAATTATTCTTAACACAAGTTAAGTATAAGGGTTTGTAATATCACAGGAACGTTGTGCAAGTATAAACATAAGTTGTGATCTAGCAAAATTATAAAGTAAATCATGAGAGAGTTCTTTCAGCATAACTTTTTTTCCAATTTAGAAGTTTTGAAACATGGAAATGACCTCTGTTGCTCACAAGCTCTGCCCACAATCCCCCTGCTCCAGCATGATTGATCTCCTGCAGAACAGATTCAAAAAATCGATCATCCTCCAAGATATGCAATGTGCTGGATTATCAAATCGAATTCTCATGCATCCCTATTAACCATGAAAACTTAAAAGAAATGTTCAGGAATACACAACAAGACAATTAACTGAAGGTAAGTGCATAAATCTAATTAGAAGTTATACGTAGAATATATATAAGAACAGAGAGACCAGCATTGAAGGTTACTGCTGCGAGCTAATAGGTTTACAGCTGCAAGAAAATGAGGCAAACAGGAAAAAATGACTCAATCCCAAGGTACAGGTTTATTGCTCACCTCAAAGAATATTCCAAAAAATGTTTCAGGTATGGGCTTTCCAGATGCATCAGAAGCATATACAGCTAGTGTAGCGTTCTGGTCTGCATCAACTTTAACAGTAAAGCATTGACAAAGAAGGTAAACCACTGTAAGGAGTTGGATCAGAGCAACACTGCATGAAGGCTTGGAACCCATGGTTTGTTCACAACATGCAATCTAGACGAAGCCTGAAACATCACAAGATAATGTAACCTAATGGGATGACTAGGAATATATAGCGGAGATAGAAGGGGCAAACAAAAGTCAACACTAACAAAAAATAACCTTCCAGATAATCTGGATAAGGAATGCTCAATAATAGAAACTTAGGTGACAACTAAAGCGTCATATTCACTATATCTTACAATTTAACAGAAAATACCGACACTTTCCTCCCTTCTTCTCTTTCTTTTTGGCTCTTAGACGCACGAGAAACACCGAAAACGAGAAAAGGATGAAAGTTGCGGCTAAAACTCATCAGAACTCTTCAATCCCACGAAGAAAGAGATATACTTGAACATTCGAATTAATCTTGCATGATGCATGCAACTAATTTTTCACAAAATAACTGACCAATCCTCCCAAAAGCCAGGAGGAATTTGACTGTTCACCTCAGTTCAGTCAAGCTCACTCCTTTTACATTGAGGGAGGTTCAAAATAAGACGAAATTGCAGGTGAATAAGAACAGAAGAAGACCAAGAAGAAGATGATGAAGAAGAGGATCACCCGTATAATCAAAATCGAAGTGCCGTCTTACTTAAAAGTCAAAAGGAGTTCAAATTCGCGGAGTTACGGGGAGAAGAGGGAAGTGAAGAGCGGGGACTTCAAAGAGAGAGTGAGTCACCCATGAGGATCAGCGTCTGGAGATTGTTTGTGTCTTTATAGAAGGTGGGATCATGGGCAAATAGAGATGGCTTATCGGACTTGGATTTGGATTTGCCTTTGCTTCCACGCCAGTTGCGGCTAATCTTAGCTGTCGCAAATAAGAGGCAAGTGACGATGGAAAAATGGCAAAGAAAAAAATAAGTGACAAGGGACTGACTTAACGTCTTCGTTGGACTTCAGACCCCTAAGTGCCTGTTTGGCACCACGGTTTGAGAATCAATTATGGGGTAAAACCTCGATTTGAAAAATTTTCATACAAACAGTAATTTTTGTTGAGAATTGATTTTGGACAAAACCTCGGTTTGAAACCTAAGTTTTGAATAAGCTACTGAAAATAGCTTTTTCTTTGAAACCTAGGTTTTGGATTATCCAATTACTATTATACCCTTACTTTTTTTACACCCTCTCTCCTCTCTCCTCTCTCTTCTCTTATCTCTCTTTTTCTCTCTCTTCTCTCTTCTCTTATCTCTCTTTTTCTCTCTCCTCTCTCCTCTCTACACTCTCTTCTCTCTCCTCTTTTTTCTCTATCATCTTTCATCTCTCTTACTTTTAATCATATCATACCCTTTTTAGTAATTTACCAATATAAAAAGTGATTCTACTACTAATCATCCAAACATCTTTATTCCCAAAATCTATTCTTCCCAAAATCTATTCTCTATAATCTATTCTTCTCATAATCTATTCTCCAAAAGTTAATCCAAACACACCTAAGATGTTATCTCTGGCTTAGACGCCCCGCCATGGTTTCTCCGTCTAGGTTTGAAGCAAACGAGCAGTGACAGCGCGTGCGCCCAACATCACACTTTGACTTTGAAGCCGTACATCACATAATTCATACAAATCATTAATTACTAATGACCTTATCACCTCATATTTCAATCCATTTGTAAATTGTAATCTCTGACCCCTATTGCTTATTGCGTGTCTCTTTAACTAAAAAAAACAACTAGTGGTAATTTCACAATTCAACTCTGCAATTTTTTGGACCTATTAATAATTTTATTATCAATTGATTATTAATAGTATTGGTATAAATATTTTATATATTTACAAAAAATATACTATTAAAAATTATTTGTATTTATTTTTTTAGTAATTTTCTCAATGAGTCGTCTAACTTGTTTTGTAAGTTGATGATATGCACAGGAGTATAATGATAAAATTCTAATAGTCTCGGGTTAGGTGAACTAAGCTTTGTCAAATAAGCTAGGTGAGATCACGGTGTCAGGACGATTTGTATGCTGATTACCTGTATATTTCACATAATCATGTTTAAGGTATCTCTATAGTAAAAATGTAAACTTTATTTACTTCACCATGTTGTACAAAATTAAGTTTTTTCACTATACCCAGTCTAACGGTATAATTTAAAAAAAAAAATGTATGCCACATTTATTAAATAAACCAAACTATCAACAAAACATGACACGATGATTTATTTAACAAGTATTTAAAAACACAGATGTTGGGCTTACAAGGGTAGTGAACTAAATTACTTAGTCTGAACAAGCACTTCTGCAAGATTATTGGCATAGCAGAAGCTTTAAGCTAAAAATGAAATATTTCTAGATGAAAATGCGTGATGGCACCGTGTGCTTTTATTTATTTATTTATTTTTTATTTCCCCCTTTACCTGGTTAAAGCTAATTTGGCCAAAGCGAGAATGAAATTATAACTTTTTAAAAAAAAAAAAATCGCTTTTCCTTTGAAGGGATGTAAACTAGTAATCATCCACTAGCGAGACGTTGTTATTCCGTGAAAGGGAGAGAGAGGATATTATCCATTTTAACAGTGTTGTATAATATTCTAAGTGAAGATAGGCCTACTTTTAGATGGCTTTTGGATTTCTTCCCCCCTAAATAATAATAAATAATGTACACTCCAATCATTAAGGCGCAAAAACGACGCGTCGTACGCTTTCCGCGCTTTCCTTCCGTCAAGCCCTTGCGTTTACTCCAAGTGCCCAATGATAATATTGAAAATTTGCTGCCTTCCCGTACTTATCCACAATTAGCCATCGCATCCATCGCCCTTCGTTATAATCAAACAGGTTTAGCCATGCGTCACTTTTGAATTTGTAAATATCTCTAAAAATGTTCATATGTGTTGAGATACATTAACGCACCAGAATAGTATTATAAGAGTTCACCGTCTACTTGTCTACTTTTCTGGATCTGGTCGTAATTTTTTATTTGATATTTTTAAAATCGCAAAAAAAAAAAAAAAGCAATTGGTTAAACTTTCCCGCACCATATATCTATTTCGGCAGTAAAATGAACACAAATAAAAAATTGTTGGAAAAATAAAGCTGTTGGTTAAATGACCAATTTCGGCCATTGGTTAAATTTTTTTTACCAAAAAAAAATCAAATTAAACTGTTGGAAAAAATAACATCAAATAAAATCTATACAAAAGAAAACATCAAATAAAATATGGGTGATATAAATTTTGGCCGATTAAGTTTATCTTTTATTTTAATTTTAATCTTTTAAATTTTAAATAATAGATTTTGATTAATAAATAAAATAATTTAATTTTTTATTAAATTATAAAAATTAATATATTAAATAAAAAAATTAAAATTTAAGAGTGTAAAATTAGAAGAAAGACAAACATTTATGTTAGTCCAATAAAATAAACATAGCTACACGTGGATGTAAAGGTTGTTCAGCAAGGGTGTTTGTGTCATTCTGCTCTCTCGTTCCTATGAAGGGGCCGCCCATGCCATTGGGCTTTTAAGGGAATGATCATTCTGGCCTGGATTTTCCATCTTGTTTCTGAATGACCTTCTTCCTTTTTGTTTTGTTTTTTTAAAACGCCCCAGCTAAGCATACGCACACGTGATATTCATCTATCTATCTATCTATCTATCTATATATCACGTGATCCATAGCAACTTAAAGTAAACATTTAAAAAAACAATACTCTTCAAACAAAACATATGACTTGCAATTTACAACACGTGTTCCTTCTTAACATCTCATTGTTTTACCAACTTAGACAGATAAAAAATTAAAGAAGGATACAACTCAAAATAAAGTCTCGAGATAAAAAAAAAATTGAAAGATGATACATAATTAAAAATTGAAAACATGTAAATTCAGGTCGAACAAATAAAATTAAATATTATTTATTAGAATATATATAATTTATAATTTATAGTTTTTAGAATATATGCGCATACTTATATTGGCAAGAAAAAGATAATACACATACATACCTTAGTGTTTATTTTACTATTTGTCCTCTGCCTTTTTATTTCTTAATGCTTATTGGCCACAAATACGAATAAATTATATCTTACAAATGTCAAATACATTCTGTAAAATTGAAAAATAAAATCACGTGATCACTTCAATCGATTCACTGGCCATCCGTCCGATTTGATTACCATGACACTATATTTTGCAATGAGTGAATATATAAAAAAAATAAAAGTGTATCCAGTAATTTAAATTAATTTTAAATGAGTGATTGATATCTTAAATTATTTAAATTATAATTAATATCTTAAATTAATTTTAGAGATAAAATTGATATCATAAAATATTTAAGTTATTATAATTTTACCCTTTCGATAATAAAAATATAATTTTTTATTTGATACATGCCACATAAAATTTTTATTTTAACACACTATTATTTAAAATATCATATATGTAATATTATTTTAATAAATTACACTAAATAAACTATAAAAATTTTTAATATTCACATATAAATTATATACAATATTAATTTTAGAGCTAATTCCTTATTTTTTTAAATAATATGACACATGTAACATTTTAAATAATAATGTGTTAAAATAAAAATATTAAATAAGATATATCGGACATAAATTTATGTTTATATCAGTAAAAATATAAAATTATATCAATTTAAATACTTTATGATACTGATTACACCTCTAAAATTAATTTAAAGTGTTAATTATACTATTAAATATTTTAGGTAATAATTACTCATCTAAAATTAATTTATAATACTTAATGTACCTTTATCCTATATTAAAAATAAGGATAAACCATGAATGTCTCATAATAAAAATGTTTGTTTATTTCATGTAGGCTGTCCTAGCCATCTAATAAGACAACGTTCAAAATTTAAACATGTATACAAGTGAGAAATAAGTTGCAGTATCTTCTATGCACGTAAAATAAGGTTAATCTTTACTCTTAATTCATTAAGTCATAAACTATTGGTTTTTGTATCTTAAGAAACGAAATGATTAAATTTTTTATTAAATTATAAAGATTAATATTAATAAATTTTGAGTAACTAAAATTTATAATTTAAAATTTGAGGGCACTGATTTAAAATAAGAGTAGATTTAAATAGATAAAGATTGTATTAACCTAATTGATAATAATATTAACATTGATGTGATGACATTTCCGCGGGTAGCACTGGTGATTGGGTGCCTCCTGTTGCATTTTGAGAGTGCGTAATATAGTGCTATTTACATTTTATGAATTATAGAACTCATAATATATTTTGTATTGTATATCAATATTAATATAAAGTATAAAATTCATAACAGTAATATTATTTAATGGGGCCAATTTTCAAACTTGCTCAATATATGGGAAAATATGAGTAGATGGTTATAACCAATGCTACGAAGGAAAGCCTTCTCACCCATTATCAGGAAGAGCGTACATAGTTAGTATTAATGATATAGATAGTGATTATTAATACTTACATTTTAGTATTTTTCTGATTTTTAATATAATATTTATTTTATAATATATTGAAAATTAAAAGAGTATTATATAATAAATTATAAAGTAAAAATATCACTCTAACTCCTAACAAGATCGTGTTTTATTTTTAATTCTTATGATTTACTTTCGTAAATTTTTACATCTATATAATATGTCTTTTTTTTTATTACTTTTATATAAAATGTCAATCCATTTATGTTAAAAATATATAGGAAGATTGTGGGTGGGCTTAAACGACATTAATTATGGCCAGGTGAACATAATACCATTAAGTCCATTTGACAATTAAGAAAAAAACATGCTGACCCACAAAATGTAATAAAATTATTTGATTAAAACAAATAAATTAATTAATTATGTTTAATATAAAAATTAGCTGAATAATTTAAATAAACTAATAAATATATTATATAAATTTATTTTAATAATAATTTATTTATTTATCTAATTTTTTTTAATTTTATTAAAAAAAATAATTAAATTTTATTTAGATGATTAATAAATAGAAGGGATATACAACAACAACAAAGCCTTTTCCCAATAAATGGGGTTGACTACATGGATTATACGACGCCATTGTGCTCTGTCAAAAACTAAATCCTTGGATAGGTTATTGACCAGGAGATCCCGCTCAATGATCTCGTTGAGCGTTTTCTTTAGCCTTCCTCTACTCCTTTTAACCGGACTCCAAACCGTTTGATCCACCCTCCTCACCGGCGCATCCCTTGGCCTTCTTTGTACGTGTCCAAACCACCTAAGACGGTTCTCCACTATTTTCTCCTCAATAGGTGCTACTCCAACTCTTCCCCGTATTTGTTCATTGCGAATCTTATCTTTTCTTGTATGCCCACACATCCATCTCAACATACTCATTTCGGCTACCCCAATTTTATGCTCTTATTGTCCTTTTAAAGCCCAACATTCATTTCCATAAAGCATTGCTGGTCTTATAGCAGTACGATAAAACTTTCCTTTTACTTTATCTGGTACTTTCCGATCACATATAACCCCAGTAGCCTTTCTCCATTTAAACCACCCAGCCTGGATTATATGATTAACATCCTCCAAAATTTCACCATATTTCTGTATAATTGATCCCAAATATTTGAACTTATCTATTTGTGGAATAACTTGATCTCCTAATCTGACCTCCAAGTTACTTCTAACTTGCCTCTTAGAAAAATTATAATGCATGTATTCAGTCTTACTTCTACTCAGACGAAAACCCTTCGACTCTAAAGTACTTCTCCATAACTCAAGTTTAAAATTAATTTCTTCTCTTGACTCCGCCATAAGAACTATATCGTCCGCAAAAAGCATGCACTTAGGGATTTCATCTTGAATAGGTTTAGTTAGAACATCCACTATCAGATTAAACAAATAATGACTCAATGATGATCCCTGATGTAGGCCAATCTTTATGGGAAAATCCTTTGTTTCGCCCCCAGACGTTCTTACAGTAGTAGTTACCCCTTCATACATATCTTTTATTGCTTTGATATATGCCATGCGCACACCTTTCTTTTCTAAAGCTTTCCAAAGCACCTCCCTTGGCACTCAATCATACGCTTTTTCTAAGTCAATGAAGACCAAATGCAAATCTCTTCTTTTGGTCCGGTACCTTTCCATTAACCCCCTTAATAAATAAATCTCCTCCATTGTAGACCTACCTGGCATGAAACCACACTGATTCTCCGTAATATCAGTCTCTAATCTCAACCTGTGTTCAATTACCTTTTCCCATAACTTCATAGTGTGACTCATAAGCTTTATCCCTCTATAATTTGCACAATTTTGAATATCTCCTTTATTTTTATAAATAGGAACTAAAGTACTTTTCCTCCAATCATCGGGCATTTTCTTAAAACTTAAGATCACATTAAATAGTTTAGCAAGCCACACCACCCCCGTTTCGCCTAAACACTTCCAAACTTCAATAGAAATACCGTCAGATCCAACCGCTTTACTATTTTCCATTTTCTTAAGCGCCTCTTTAACCTCGCCAACACGGATCCTACGGTAAAATGCCAAATTTGGTTTAACTCCTCGTGATAAATCTCCTATCTCATAACTCGATCCTCCTCCCTCGTCATTAAACAATTTGTAAAAATAGGTCTCCCACCGTTCTTTAATATCATCATCTGCAACCAAGACCTTGCCTTCTTCATCCTTAATACATCGTACTTGATCCAAATCCCTCGATTTCCTTTCCCTATCTCTTGCAATCTTATAAATCTTTCGTTCTCCCGACTTTGTCCCTAACTCCTTATAAAATTCCTCAAAAGCTTTAGAACGAGCTGCACTCACCGCCTTCTTCGTTTCCTTCTTAGCTAAACGATATTTTCCCCAATTTTCAGTATTATCACATAAGTGTATAGCCTTAAAACAGTCTCTCTTGTTCTTAACTTTCTCTTGCACGTCCTCGTTCCACCACCAAGTCTCCTTATCTCGTCGACCAAAACCTTTAGATTCTCCCAAAATTACTTTAGCAACTGTTTGGACTTTTTCAGCCATTTCCTTCCACATGATATTAGCATTTTCCTGCATCTCCCAAACCCCTTCATTTAACATAATTCTTTTAAAAGTTTTCCTCTTCTCTCCCTTTAACTGCCACCACTTGACTCTTGTATTTAAAACATGTTGGCGCTTTTCCTTACTGCACTTAATACGCACGTCAAGGGCCATTAACCTGTGCTGGGTTGTCACTCCGTCCCCTGAAATCACTTTACAATTTGTACAAAGTCTTCTGTCATGACTCCTTACCAAAAAGAAATCAATCTGTGACCTGTGAACCCCACTCTTGTAAGTGATCAAGTGCTCCTCCCGCTTTTTAAAGCATGTGTTGACAATATTAAAATTGTAGGCTAAGGAAAACTCTATGATAGATCGTCCTTCATTATTAATTTCTCCAAAACCAAAACCACCATGAGCTCCCGCATATTCCCCTGTCTCCTTACCAACATGACCATTAAGGTCCCCACCAATAAAAATCTTCTCAGTATATGGTATGCTTTGAATCAACCCCTCCAAATATTCCCAAAACTTTTTCTTAAGATGTGCTTCTGTTCCCACTTGAGGTGCATAGGCACTAATAACGTTGATTGTATCCCTTCCAACAATTATTCTCAAAGATATAATTATGTCATCAATCCTTCTAATATTCACCACATTCTTCTTCCACTCTTTATCCACAATGATACCAACCCCATTCCTCGTACCTATTTTACCTATGTACCAAAATTTGAACTCATTGATTTCCCGAGATTTTTCTCCGACCCATTTAGTTTCTTGAAGGCACAAGATGTTAATCTTTCGCTTTACCATTACTCCCACCACCTCCCACGCTTTTCCGTTCATAGTTCCAACATTCCAAGTGCCAAATCTGATCTTTCTCTCCTGAACTAGCTTCTTTAGCCGCCTCTGTTCGTAAGAGAGCGGTAGCCCTTGCTCATTTAACACTACATCCGGGCGACGATGCAGCGGCCCTTGCTCACTTCTCACTGTACTCGAGCCCTACAGCGTGTTACTTACGGGCAACGACCTAGTAATAGCGCAATTTCTTCGTATGTCCATGTTCATAAGATTCGACAAGTTTTACGTTGGCTGTCGGGGCCTAACACAACCCTCCTCCTTTACCCGGGCTTGGGACCGGCTACATGCGTAGGCGGAGTTAAAAATTTATATAATTATAAAAATTTATAGGAATTAAAATCAAATTTCGAATAGTGGATAAGGACGTTTAATGGTATTTTTGCAATTAGAAAATAAAAAGATTTGCTGCTTAAAATGAATCGATCAGAATGTTAAATATTTATTTCGCGTCTTTTTTGATGTTTTTTGGACAAATATCACATGCCTTGGTTATTACCTTGTCTGCCTTGCAAATAGATAAATCGTACGGTGGGTTTTATTATTATTATTATTTATTATCGTCAAATTAACGCTCCGCTCCTCCGTAGCCGCCAGATAAATCATCATCACACCGTTCACCATAGCAAACTGTTTCACCACCCAATAATATGACGCCACGCTCATGTTAGAAGACGGTACCAAGTTACATATCAAGCCAACGAAGCTTCTGATTATTTCACGAACTGCATAAAGACGCGCTGGAAAAGATTCGGGGCTTCTGTCACCCTCTCTCTCCTCAAAAGAAAAATTCCAACCCCTCAAAAGCCTTGGCTTGGTAAAGCCGGAAAAGCCCTGAACTTCACCTCAAATTCCAGCACAGAAACAAGCATAAATCTGATAAACCCCTTTCAGGTATGCTTATGCTTTTCTTGCTTGTGCGTTAAATTATATGTACTTCAGCTAGTCTTCGAACTCCAACCCGATCTTCTTCCGTGCCCTTTCTCAGCATCGGATCTGTAGGGTCGAGGGATCTTCTGTTTTTTCTCTCTCCAGATTTTAGAGTTGAAGTGTACCCTGGTGTTCCATTTCTCCTCATTTTTTTGTTACTCGTAGTCCCCGTTTCAGTTGTTGTTTCACTTGGTTTTGTCAATTCGGCTTTCTTTTCATATTGATCGACTATTTCGTGGTCTGTCTCATGCGTTTCTTTTGGTTAGCGGCTTTCACTTTTGATTTTATATATTTGTATACATTTTAGTTGGGTTTCTTTGTTCTCGTACGCTGTTTAACTTCAAATTCCGTTGCATGTTTCAGGAATCGTGTTATGTGCCAGCATCGACTCCTAATTTCGTTATTTCATGCCTTCCTGTATGTAATTGATGTAAACTTGCAGTCCGTTGGCTTTACTCTCGAGATAAAGCAACCACCATACTTGTTAGCCTGCTTATTTTGCTCTGTTTTATATAGATGTGCGAATATTGAACTTGTGGAAGATTGTTGTTAGAGGGGTGCGTCTGTAAGCCTTCAAAATATAAATGGAGAACAGTTTGGGTCAAGACTCTAATCCAGCACATGGGTCCTTTGATAAGTCTAGGGTTTTGAATGTTAAGCCATTGCGAAGTCTTGTTCCTATATTCCCTTCACCATCTAATGCCTCTTCGTTTTCAAATTCACAAGGCGGGGCGCCCTTTGTTTCAGTCTCTCCTTCTGGCCCCTTCCCCCCTGGCATTTCCTCCTTCTACCCGTTCTTATTCTCTCCAGAGTCTCAGAGATTCCCTGAACAAAATCTGCAAACCCCAGCAGCTGGTGTGCCTGCGGTTCCACTTAATTCATTTAGGACGCCAACACCAAGAGCTAAGGCTAATACTAATGGAGCTGCAGGGTCATCTAGAAGAAGCAAAAAGGGTTTCACGAATGACGATGGCTATAGTAATAGCCATCAAATCAATTTTGAGGTGAATGAAACAGATGGAGAAGACGGAAGCCAGGAAACAAGGCTTATATCACAGAAGAAGAAAAAAGGAAGGCAGGGAGGTGGCTCTGCAGCAGTGGAGGTTGATGTGGATGCAGTATCTAATGATATTCTCAAGTCAATTAATCCCATTGTTTTTGATGTCTTGAATCAACCAGATGGTAACAAAGATGCAGTTTCATATACACTTATGATATTTGAAGTGATAAGAAGGAAGATAACACAAATTGAAGATCTGAAAGACGGAAATCCTGGAGTGGCAAGGCGGCCTGATTTGAGGGCAGGCACAATTATGTTGAGTAAAGGGGTTCGGACAAATGGTAAGAAACGTATTGGAGCTGTTCCTGGTGTTGAAATTGGGGATATTTTCTTTTTTAGGATGGAATTGTGTGTGGTGGGGTTGCATGCACCATCCATGGCTGGAATTGATTACATGAGTGTCAAATTCAGTCAAGAAGAAGAGCCATTAGCTGTAAGTATTGTCTCGTCTGGAGGATATGAAGATAATACAGAGGATGGGGATGTTCTGATTTACAGTGGCCAAGGTGGGGCTAATGGAAGTGATCAAAAGCTTGAAAGAGGTAATCTTGCATTGGAAAAGAGTCTGCATCGAGGTAACGAAGTTAGAGTAATTAGAGGTCTCAAGGACAGTAGTAACCCTATGGGGAGGATATATGTTTATGACGGCCTTTACAAAATTCAACACTCATGGATAGAAAAAGGAAAATCAGGTTTCAGTGTATTTAAGTATAAATTAGTCAGGCTGCCTGGGCAGGCTGAAGCATACATGACATGGAAATCCATTCAGCAATGGATCGAGAAGTCTACTTCAAGAGTTGGGGTTATATTGCCTGATCTTACTTCTGGGGCTGAAAAGGTTCCTGTTTGTCTAGTGAATGATGTTGATAGTGAGAAGGGCCCTGCATATTTCACCTACTGCCCTTCTCTCAGGAATCTGAAGCCAGCAAATCCCATAGATCAATCTGCTGGATGTAATTGTACCGGTGGATGCCGTGTAAGCAACTTTAACTGTTCTTGCATTCAAAAGAATGGAGGTCATCTCCCGTATTCTGCAAATGGGGTACTCTTGGACTTAAAATCTGTGATATATGAGTGTGGTCCTTCATGTCAGTGCCCTCCGAATTGTCGAAATAGGGTTTCTCAAGGTGGCTTGAGAGTTCGTTTGGAGGTTTTTAAAACTAAGAACAAAGGGTGGGGTTTAAGATCCTGGGATCCTATTCGTGCAGGAGCTTTTATATGTGAGTATGCGGGTGAAGTCATAGATAATGCTCGAGTGGAGGAGCTTGGTGTTGAAAATGAAGATGATTACATATTTGACTCTACTCGCATTTATCAGCAGCTTGAAGTTTTTCCTAGTGAAACTGAAGCTCCTAAGATTCCGTATCCCCTCTATGTAACAGCAAAGAATTATGGGAATGTTGCTCGGTTTATGAACCACAGCTGTTCTCCAAATGTATTCTGGCGCCCTGTTGTGCGTGAAAACAAACATGAATCTGATCTCCACATTGCTTTCCATGCAGTCAGACATATCCCTCCCATGACCGAGTTGACATATGATTATGGAATAGTTCTTCCTCTCAAAGCAGGCCAGAGGAAAAAGAAATGCCTATGCGGATCAGCAAAATGTAGGGATTACTTTTGTTAGTTGTCTGCTGAGTTATGGATGGGTTGGCTTCCAGTTGCTTAGACTTATGAAAAAGGTTAGTTTCCATTATCCCACATGAATCCTTTGCTTCCTAATTTCTTTTTCATGATCCATGATTAAGCAATAATGTTGAGGGTTTATAAGGATAAAATTAAGCATGTTATAGCTGCTACTATCTTAATTTTGGGCTCCCAAGCTGTATTACATTTTTCCCATGCTTGTTGCCATTTATGAACTTGCAAGGTCATTCCCCAGTACCTAACTTACGTTCATATTTGGGAACTGCTTCTCTTGATCAAATAATTTAATATCCCTAATTTTCTATATGCCGAAGGAAATATAACGATTCTGTAGCCAAGAGCCGGTTTGGTAAGCACAATGCAAAGAATGCAAAAGAAAATGTAATTAAAAATGTGATTTATCAATGAGAAGTAAACATTGTGTCCTTAGATAAAAAGAAAAGTAGTGGAGAATAATAATTACTGTTGAGTAATCGTATCAAACTATCGATGATATAATATTGTATATCGTGATCTTGTGTGAAGAGAAGGGAATGCGTCCACCTTGATTATATACCAAACAGGGCATTAGCAAATTTTTTGATTTGAGGAAGGAAATAACCTTTGTGCTTTTTTTCTCTTTTGATTTAGCTTACATGTAATTTATTTGTGCTTACTCTCTCTCTCTCTCTCTCTCTCTCTCCCACTCGATAAAGAAGAAGTAATATCAGTATTTGCCTTTTAAAAATCACAGAATGTTCCATTCCCCTGATATTGCCCTCAATTCTGATACTACACTCTTTACTGTTGCATAAAACCGAAGGTGATAATAGTCAATGGCATTGTCTTTGAGACGATTTAAAAACATGACACAGTGCTGCTATATGGTTGCTTGCATTAGGAAGAAGGAAGACCATAAAACTAAAGAAAGGAAGTAAAATCTTACTTATTCCATTGTCTTGTTCTTTCTCAGGTTTTTGTTAATTTGACAGACAGTATTAGCAAGGAACTTTAAGCTGACTACATGGCAAGTGCAGCAAGTAGTATCTCCTGAAGTCGTATGTTATTTAGTTAGCATATAGCAGATCAACTTTTCCTTTTGGCAATTCCTGTAAATGGGCACATGAAATGATCAGGCTGTTTATTTACTATGTGTAAGTTGTAGAAGTATAAATTAAATTCTAAGACTGATCTTGTAATTCTTTTTCGTTCTCAACATTAGGATGCTTTACTTCTCTAGTTGGAGGTTTTTAATGGCAATGCTTTAGTCCTGTTAATGCAGTATTGAAGGTTACTCTAAAGCAACCGTTCAGAAAATCATCTTAATGGTTTAATTTCTTTCATGCAGTATTTTTTCTTATAGGCGACACAATCTTTTCTGGGTTGTTTTCCCAGTGGCAAAAAGTAACATTTATGAAGTTAATATTACCGTTTAAGCCTGTATTTCTGCTTCACAATCACGTGGTCTAAAGTTTGATTTTTTTTTTTTGGTAAATTAAAGTTTGAATTTTGTTCGAGCCGATTTTCCACCCTCCCGCAGTCCCGCTACGGGGTGGCTGGGATAATACCGGCCCACCTGTACCACGGAAGGTCTTTGATGTCATTTGGGTTTGCATGGCCCCTTATATCACCAATTTAAAAGAAAAAAGAAACAACAATCGGGTTGGTCCGAGTGGTAAGTTATTCGGTATTATTTAAGTGAAGTCTCGAGTTTGAGCCTTGGCTTATGCAGAAAATTTCTGTTGGGAGACTCACCCACCATAGTCAGGTGCGCGATACGGGTCGGATCTGGATGTAGTCGGGATAAAGTTTCGGTGAATCGGGTGGGCAACTAAAAAGAAAAAGAAGAAAGAAATAGAAAACAATTCAAGGCCTTTGAGTTGTGTTGTGCCGGTGATACTGACTGCACCCAAGATGGTCTTGTTACAGCACCATGCCAGCTCCATATTTTTTGATACAAAAGTGCACATAAAATTTTTAAAATGTTGCAAACAAGATGGTTATGTTATAGCATCATGCGAGCTCCATAATTTTTGTTTGTCGTTAAAACATCTGTTTTTTTTGCTCAACGTTGTTGACTTAGCCATTATGATATTTTTGTACATTTTATAAACTGAGTATTTATGTATCAAAGGTGGAGAATACTTCAGTTAGATTTTCAACTTAACCCAACAATCTCTTTATCTTAAAAAAGTTGAGTTATCACTGTTCAATGTTCATAAGTTTTTTTTTTACCCACCGATTCACCAGAGCTTTGCCCCGACTACATCCGGATCCGACCCGCGTCGCGCACCTGGTTATAGTGGGTGAGTCTCCCAACTGGGATTTTCTGCGTACGTCAAGACTCGAACTCGAGACCTAGCTTAAGCGATACCAAGCCGCTTACCACTCGAACTAACCCCATTGGTTCAATGTTCATAAGTTGTTTATGCTTGGTGGCTCTTCTCACATTTCACTGTTTATAGAGCCAATTGGAGCCATGTGAACAGTTACGGCTCGATTATTGTTCACAAAGCCATTCTGAGCCTTATGAAGAGTGTCGGCTCTGCTTTGGGCTTGGTGCACTGAGTTTAAATTTCAAATTTCGAAATTCCCTCCCTCAATTCTAGCAATGTTTTTTTTTTGGTATAATTTCTATCAATGTTTCTTCATCAGTTTTTCTCTCATTCTAAAGCCTGCTTTTTTTTTTTTCATTCCCAAGGTATAAGGGTTGATCGGTCACTTTTTACTCCTTTTATTCTCTATGTATTTGAGAGGCATCATAATTCCTGGATATCTAAGTTTATATTTGAGAATAATAGACAGTTCACCTTGTCATATATTAGTATCGCTTAGAAGAAAAGGAGATTTTACTCTATATTTAGATCGTGAGTGAAATTAATTTTTTTTTAATTTGTATTAAAAAAAAAAACTACTCCTACCTCTCTCACATTTTATGGACTCTTCTCACGCATTTAGTAATTCCTCCCTTCTTTTTACTACTATTTCTTCTCCCCTTTTCTGCCTCGCAGATCTCTTCGACTTCATCTCCATGGTTAATATTTCCTCCCCTTCAATTGAGTTCATGACTTCAGCTCTCTTTCCCCCACCACTCTTTATTCATTCCTTCTACAAACCATCAGGGAACTTGAGTTCTCTGCCTCTGATGTTCGTCTCACCGGCGACCGCTAGGTGAGTGTGCAAACGAAATCGAAGATGGGGAAGGGAGAGAAGAAGCGCCGGTCTATTGTCGATGCTTCTGGAGTGTTTCGCATCAAACTCTCTTCCTTTCTTCGTCGCTTCAAAGTAGTGATGAGATTTTTACTTCTGCTCCGATTTTATGGTATGTGGTTAGTGGTTGTTCTTCTGGCTTTTCTTTCTTTATTTAGAGGAGCACGCGTTCTTTCTCTTTCTTTTCACTCCCATTTCATATCATGTTTTTCTTCCATGCCTTTGTTGGATGGTTGGGTAGAAACGGTGATTTGCCGGAGATTACCCAGGTATGATTCCTCTTGGCAATCCCATTCTTTAAAGATCTTATTTGTGTTTTGTATCATACATATTCGGATTCTCCTCTCCACCGACTGTTTGGATCGGAAACCATGTGCCAAATGAAGATTAAACGATGTGGGCTTCTCTATAAAATAGTAGGTTGCTGCATTAGCAGACCATTTTTTGGTATATTTTCCTTTTTCTATCTCTTGACGATCTTCGCAATTGATGTTCTAAGTTTTTAGATATAGGAATGGTTTTGATAGAAATTTAATTTAATTTTGGATTATTTAACATCACTCACTGATCTAATTTGTTTTGCTCATTATCAGTTGCGGGTCAATACCATTGGAGGAGTGGTCACGAGCTGTAGTATTTGTATTTGGTGGTTTGAGTATAGAAAGTGTTATGGGGTTTGAAATTATAGCATGTAGTCTTATGCAGAAAAGTAAAAAACTTAGTGATTCTTTCCAATTTCTTTGTTTGCATTCACCTTTAACACATTGTTAGCTGTCAGGACTTTTAGCGATTCCTTGGTGAGTAGAAATGACTAATTACTTATACGGTTTTCATTACATCAATTGGCTCAAAGTAGTAAACTTTTTTTTCTGCAAATCAGTGTTCCAAGTAGGCTGTAGAAATTGGATCATTTAGGTACCTTTTATAATTATTCTTCATGGGCTATGTTTGATGGGTAACCTGTAGGCCACTTGCTTATTATTCTCATTGGCCTCCCAATATGAGAGCACAAACCCTGTACTCTTTATCATCTATACTTATTAATCTGATAAAGATTGACTGGGGACATGAGTCTGATGTGAAGTTTGTGAAGACAGTGGATTTTTTTTATCATTGTCTACTCTATTTAATGTCAAGTTGTATCTTGCATGTGTTCAGGGTGAAAAAATTCATGTGGTTCGTACATCCAATAGAATGGTTTATAAGTCTGTTGTTCTTCATATGAGTAAATGATCGTGGTCTTTCAGTTTCAACTCTAGCCGCTATGTAATGACTTTGAAATATATCAGAATTTTATGATAGTATTTAACTAAAGGGTAATATATTTTTGTTTCATAGGGCAATAGAATCTAAAGGGTTTTTGTTTTGCCATTGCACCACAATTGGAATACGTGTTAATCCTTCGGTCACTCCCGAGAATGATGGATGGTAGATACGCCACTGTTATTTGATGACTTCCAGTTGGATACTCCTAATATTTAAGGGTTTTGTGCAGTTTTTATTATAAAGTAATTATGAAATATATTAGTTCTTATTTAATATGAGTAACAGTGATTGCGATTTTTTTTTGGAAATTGAGTTTTTGCACTTTTTTTAGAAATTGATTTTATTGATGTTAATTCTCCCCTCGTATCGCGCGGGGAGTGAATGCTTGTTTATATAATGCAAAAATAATTACTTCACGGAAATATAAATAATGAGATTTTTGAGGAAATAATGGAAATATAACATAATTATAAAGTGCTTGTTTATATAATGCAAAAATAATTACTCCACGGAAATATAAATAATGAGATTTTTGAGGAAATAATGGAAATATAACATATAATTATAAAAAATAAGAGAGAGATTAACTAATTGACCGTACATATTTTATAAACATCAAACATTCTCTGTTCATTTTAAAATTCATACTGCGACGTTACAAAGTTTCGCTCTGAATCAGTTGAACCCGCGAAAAAGCCGGGGGAATATAAAGATCGTTACGGGAGTGCTGGTCTGTAGGAGAGGAAGAGGAGAGAGAAAGAGGAGCGGGCTGGGAGACGAGACGAGGCGGGAAGATGGAGAGGAACGTAATGCAACAAAAGGGAGAATTTTCCAAATCGCAAGCCCGGCCGTTTGCTCTCGTTTCATTCGCTTGCCCCACCACGATCCCTACTAAACATCACATGTGGGTTTTTTGCGAATAAAGGAGATCATTGCAAGAGCTTCAGCGAGTTATTGTACCCTTCATTATGATAAGCAACTCCCGAAATAACTCCAGCTCGTCCTCTGATTCCATGGCCGTCTCTCTCAAACCTTCCGAACCCAAACCCACAAGGCTCTACAAAGTATGGAAGGGAAACAATGTATCTCTCCCTCCCTTTTGCTATTATCTCTCGCCCATTTCGTATTGATGCATACCTTCTTCTTGTTAAATTTTTAACTTGAACAATTTGGAGTGAACATTTATTATATTTTACATGTGCCCATATACTTTGTACCCATCCCCTTGTTAGTGAAAATTTCAAGTTTTAGCTTCTGGGTTTTTAAGGTATGAATACACCAATCAAATAGTTCAAGGTATTTATGCTGTTGTTTACAAGGAATAAATAAATTGATGTTTTAAAGGAGGAAGTGCAAGAGATTAAGAAATGCTTTAGCGAGACAACGGCTATCTGTCTGTTATAGTGTTCCATTCATCTTTTTGTTAATATTTGCATGATCAAGGCTGAAGAAAGTCAATGCTAAGAGCTTTGTACTAGCTCAGAAAAAACACAGCTTTATGCTGCCGACTGACTACTTTTTCATCTAAATAAAATGAAAATAGGAATCTTGTTTTGTAATCCTTTTGAACATGTTAGAAGTCAAATTTAAGGTTCTCTGACATTTCTTATTTTCCTTATTTTTAAATATGTCATTTGATGACATGATAAGCTATTCTTAAAGACAAATGCTTGAATTATTATCATAAAATTCACTCTATAGGGTTGTCGACTATTAATGAGGCTTCTTTCTACATGTCAGAATTTTTTATGTGGCGGAAGATTAGTCTTTGGTCATGATGCGTCATCTCTTTTTTGGACATCATTCCTAATTGGATGTCCTGCTATAACATTCTGCTTGAGAATGTTTTTTTGCACAATCAAAGGGGACAATCCTCTCTACGGCTATCCAGTACTTATCGGGGGAGCAATCCTCACAATTTTGGTAGGTCTAGTTTCTTTAGCAGTAGTGAGTAAATTTGGCCTCTCCATGATATTTAAATTTGACTTCTCAGTGGTTGATGCAGGCCTTTACTTTTCTATTCTTAACATCTTCTAGAGATCCAGGAATTATCCCCAGAAAAGCGCCAGGAGAAGAAGCATTAGACTCAAATACCCCGTCTATGCGGTGGATAGACGATAGGAATTTCAGTGCGAAATTGCCTAAAGTGAAGGATGTAAAAGTCAATGGCCATACAGTGAAGGTGAAATTCTGTGAAACTTGCTTACTCTTTCGTCCACCACGTGCTTCACACTGCTCTGTTTGCAACAACTGCGTGCAGAAGTTTGATCACCACTGCCCTTGGGTTGGTCAGTGTATTGGATTGGTAAGTTATCCGAATCTTCCTTCAAACTCTCAGAAATCAAACTTTCTCAAGTAGCCTTGGTGAAGGTTGATCCAAGGGACTGGGGCAGTTTGCAGGAGATTCTTGTTGAATTGTCACTTTTTACTTCTAATGTTTTGCTCTCTCTTTATTGAGTCTTCTAACTTTCATTCTTCCCCATTCCTCTGGCTCAAGCAGAATTTAACAGAACCTGTTCTATTCATATTTTTGCAGCGTAACTATCCATTCTTCTTACTCTTCATATCATCATCAACCTTGTTGTGCATCTATGTGTTCACATTTTCTTGGGTTAATCTTCGTGAGAGAAAAGGCACCTTGTGGCACAGCATGTCACACGATGCCATATCAGTTGTTCTCATTGTATACTGCTTCATGTGTGTCTGGTTTGTGGGTGGCCTAACTGTTTTCCATCTTTACTTGATATCCACCAACCAGGTGTCTTATCTTTCTTCCTAATGCTTTATATATCTTTCAGGCTTTTGCTTCTATAAGCTGAAGTTGCGTCCTATAAATTAATCAGCATGCTGTATTTTATACACTTACATAAGATTCACATTTGCCTTTTCACAGACAACTTATGAGAATTTCCGGTACCGCTATGATAAGAAGGAAAACCCATACAAAAAGGGACTGTTAGGGAACTTCAAAGAAATTTCGTGTTCTAAGATCCCTTCTTCACCGGTCAACTTCAGAGCGTTTGTTACAGAACCAGGTGTTACTTCAGATCTTGAAAGAGGCCTTGTAAGTTCTAAACAAAAAACTGATGCAGAAATGGGAGGAAAGTATGGCAAGGATGGTAAAATGCTAATGCCAAGTATGTTCAATGATTTGGACTACAATAGCATCGATGATCATCTGAAGAAGAAGGCAGGAGAAAAAGAAGCTGCATTTGATATTTTCGTTCCTACTAAATCCACAAAGGGAGCCAGTGGTACACAAGATAAGGGAAAGCGATAGCCCCTTCAGATTACGTTGCTGTTTCTCAAGACAGAGGTATCATTTTGATATGTTCTTTAGTCTCCATGTACATATAACAACTACAAATTCCTCTCCCTAATGACCTCAACTTCGATTTATGAACTAAAAGAGAGAAATGAGGGAAATGACTTGTATGATCAGATAGTGATACATTGACTGTTTTCTTATGCAGATCCTAGTGGGTATCAATATAAGCATGATGATTTGCTGTGACTGAAGTGACGTGAAAGGATGGTATAATGGAAAATAGAAAGCAAAAGAAACGAAGTGAATCAGTGAAGAAGCAACTCCTCAGTTTCTCCACCCTATGAAACCTGGCTTATGCTTTCTTTACTCAAAAAGGGAACAAAAGATTGACCAGAAGGTTACTGAAAATTGGCAGATGCAACAGAATTTCTAGATGATGCATGATGACTTGGTGTCTTCTCTTTCTTTGGTTGGACTGGATTTCTCTAATTCTTCTGGGTAAAGAAGCAATGTGCACAGTTCATTCTTCTCTCTCTCAAGTCTCACTCAGATCAATCTCCCTTCCTCCCTTCTCTCCCCTTCCACCCCTCCTTGTAATACACTATCCCAAAGCCTAATTTTATTTTTAATGCATGTATACAACCATATAATATTTGGTATTTTGAAGCCCAACTTGCGTCAAATTGTAGCGTCCTGGAGACAGTTGAATTGAACGGACAACAGAAGTGACAAACAGAAAACAAGTGTTCGTACTCTAATTGACTTGAAAGCTGGGTCCTATTTGGTAATTCAACAAGGACTTAAATTCATCTTTTAGACCGTGGATATTCGGGCATATTCTACATTGCTCGGTAATTCTGACTCAAATATTCACGTGTACACCGGCGACCGGCCGGCCGGTTTTTCTCTCACAAAATAATATTTAAAGATTCAAAATTTATAAAATTAATTAATAGTTAAAAACCCAAAAAAAAATGGGAAACAAAATAAAATGTTCACGTTTACATTCTGATAAAAAATAATTATATGTTAAAACCCCGTATCATTCAGTAAACCAAGCTTTTTTTAGTTTGTTTTCACTGTATTTTCTTTACAATTATTTTTAAATAACGAATATAATATATAAAAAATTGATTCTGAAAAAATGTCCATTATTTATTTCTCATTCATTCAATAAGTATATAAATAGCTGCAAAATATCCTTATACAAATGGGGTAATTGTATAATACGACCTCTTTTTAATTACTCCATGTTATGAGGTAATTGTATAAAATATTTGGTTAATTTATTATGAAAATTACTTTATTATTCAAACTACATTTTATCCTTAAATACTGAGAAGCAAAAACAATTTTTAAAGAGAAATACATATTTTTTGACTTGAATTAATTATAGAGTATTTTGGATTTAACTATATTAAACATATAAATATAATATTTCTTTTAAAAAAACCTTATTTTTATGATAATAATATTCGGAACAAAAGATGTCCTCTTGCTTACCATAAAACAGAAAAAAGTGCTCTAGACTCTAGCTTCCTTTTATAAATGGCACAACTAACATCACAACGAATAAGAAGAGTTACGCGCGTAAATGCCGCAAGGAATTGGAACATGCCCCCAAGAACCCCAAGGTGCCAGCAGTTCATATGAAAGGGAGAGAGAAAGAAATGAACTTTGGAAAGGAGGGAGAAAGTGACACGAGGAATCTCGTCTTGGTATGATCCGCCTCAGAGACCAAATTTCATGAGCCTATGCGTTTGCAGGCTCCTTGTGAATTGTTGTGATCCAAGAACATTTCTTTCGCTTCTTCCTTCTCTCATCTGCATTGTCACCTAAACTGTTGATCTAGAGAGGATTATAATTCGAGATACCCATAAAGGAATTTGAATCTGTCAGAGGACCTCTCGGTTGAAATTTGCATGGGAGTATGGATTTTCACAGGAGATAAGACGAATTTTGATAAAAGAGGTGGCTGCCATGCACGGGAATAGAAATCTAGATATGGGGTCTTCTCCACCTGGCAGTATGGCTTCCAATTTGAAACCGAGGAGGCTCTATCAAGTCTGGAGGGGTAATAATGTGAGTCTTTTTCAGCTTTCTGTATGGTTCCCGTAGTTGGGCTGCTTGAGATGTAGAAAGATATGTTTGATCACATTTCAAACTGAACATGAACTCATTATAACTAGTCCTTATTATCAATTTCGGAACTCCGAATTTGGGAACATGACCTTCCTGACAAGGAGTGAGCATTTATAAGCTTTTGACATGAATATTAATTGCATTTATAATTCATCTGTATGGACGCTTGCTTGACGCTAATTGCAAAATGGACTTTTTTAGTAAATTGTGAACACAAACTTTGCCAATTTGATACGAGCCTACAAGAAAGATTCTATTCTTGCATGGGGTAGTATGCCTCCTCATGCTAATGCAAAAATTATATGGGAGATAATTCAGAGAGACTAATAATAATGCAACTATATTGCACGACTAACAATAAATGCATAATTGGATCTACTTTTAATACTGGAGTCGGTTGATGGCAGTAAGAGTAGTTCCAATCTATTTTTCCTTTAGGCTTCCTCTAGAAGAAGCCTATATGAGTTTTTTTACCTTAGAATAATACTTTCCTTCCTAGTTTCCGTCTTGGATATGTTAACTTTTTTTGTATTTGATTCTCCAAAAAATTGAATATAAAATGCCTACATGTGTGGACGTAGTTGATTTTTTCTTAATTATTGAGTTTATCAGGCCTTCTTATTGGTTGCTTCTCTCTTGCTGTTTGGATCCATATTAATCACAGGAAAAGTACAATAGTTTTGCTGAACAATATTTGAATCTGGTTACAAGTCTTGATCATGTGCAAAGAGTTGTTTAATATTACATGATCATTATTTCACACCTTATGTCCACCCTTTTAAAGCTACATTTTCAGATGAATTGTGAACCCACACACATCAAATACTGTAATTTGTAAAGCCATTCGGCTACAACTTTAGTTGGAAGGCTTTGAGTCACCTGCTTGCCTTTTAATCAAAATGTCTTATCCAGAGATTAAATTGTCATGGCTGTAGATGTTCTTAGCTCATGAGTGTCCCATCTGAAAACATTCATGTAGTTGTGTTGGGTTAAAAACAAGCAATGTACATTGCTGAGGTATGTTTGGACATATAAAAGCTATGATAAGTAAGCTATGTTCGGCTGATTCAGCTTTTTCTTGCTTTTATTCCAGAGATTTTTCTGTGGTGGGAGACTGGTCTTTGGTCCTGATTCAGGCTCTATATTTCTCACCATTTTCTTAATTGTTGGACCTGTAATTGCATTTTGTGTGAAGATATATCTTAAAAGAAGGAATCTAGAGACCGCTGATGTTCGTTTCTGGTATTCTATAATGATTACAGGCGCACTTCTCGCTGTTTTGGTATGTAATCTATGTGTGCAATTGTTTACAGTAATACCTTTAAACATTTTATGGAAGGCTATTATCAGCCAATTCATTCTGTTTACCATCTTTTTCCTAGTTTTCTCTGCTTATTTTCTTTCATTCCTGTAATTTCCATATTTTTTATTTTTGGATTCGAAATTTCTATTATTAATATTTATATGGGAGAAATGAAAATACTCCTTTCATATATGAGCCATTTGCAAATACCCCCAGAAAAATAAGAAAGAGAAAGTACCTCCTGGCACCTTCACATGCCTGGATTTAAACTTATTTGCTCACTTTCCTTTTAACTTTATCACTCGTGTGCTTACTTTAATGTTGATTTGTTTGAATTTTGTAATAACTGCTTATGTGGTTTGGATTGTAATTATTCACACCTGCTTACACTGCACTTGAAAATGGCATGTTAAAGAAAGCAAATGAGTTTAATCTAGATATTTGAAGTGCGTGGAGGTGTTTTTCAGCTTTCATAGTTGAGGGAGGTACTTGCAAATAACTCATAGTCGAACTATGTTATGTAATAAAAAAAATGAATCCACCTCCCAGGGGCAAAATATGGTACTTTCCATTAGACTCTATACACATGAATGATTTTATTTTCCTTCTCAGTTGTCATATTACCTTCCTTAATCTAGGATGAGATCCCATTTATTATATTGAAGGTAAAAGTTGATAAGAAACTCTTTTGCAGGACTTAACATTCCTCTTATTGACTTCTGGGAGAGATCCTGGAATTGTCCCTAGGAATTCCAGGCTTCCTGAGATGGATGAAGAATCTGATATACCTACTCCTTCCATGGAGTGGATTAATGGTTCAACCCCTCGTCTGAAATTTCCTCGAACTAAAGATGTAATTGTTAATGGTCATAAAGTAAAAGTGAAGTTCTGTGATACATGTTTGCTTTATCGTCCTCCTCGGTCGTCTCATTGTTCCGTCTGCAACAATTGTGTCCAGAAATTTGATCATCACTGTCCTTGGGTTGGCCAGTGTATTGGAATAGTAAGTTCGCTTCACTGCAAATTTGAAACAGAGATGAGGTTCCATTTTTTATTTGTATGAATACAAATCTCAATTTTATGGTACTTGTTAGACAGTTTTGAGAATCATAATATAAAAGTGATTTTGGACACCGCCTTTAAACTTCGATGATGATTGTCATTAAGCAGAAGATTGAATCTAATGAGGAAGTTATTGGAAGGTTCCACACACTTAGTTGCTGGAATGTGTAATTTTATTGCTAAGCTTCCTAAATCCTATCAGGCTTAGAAATCTACACTTAAAAACCATCTGACTGATTGACATGAACGTTTAGATTACTTAGTTGCGAGAGGGCCAATAGATCCCACCCTTTCCTGGACATAGTTTACTCTAGGACCATCTGTTTAAATTTCCATCTGGTTGAGGTTATGATGATCAACTGTTAGTCAGGCTTACTGCATGTGACTCCCTCCGATCCTTTTTATTATGTAGAGGATAAGAAAGAATAATAAAACTGAATTTTCATTTGTCTGCTAAATTGGTTGTATTTATTTTTATTTAGGATAAATTAAATTATTTTTTGTGTGGATTAGCAAAACAAATGGTTTGTTTTAATGGGATTCCCCATGTTTCTTTTCATCCCATTTCTTACAGGAAATAACTTGTCTTGTGTGTGATGATTATTTTGCAGCGAAACTATCGGTTCTTCATCATGTTTATTTCGACATCAACCATCTTGTGCATATTTGTCTTCGTGTTTTCTTGTATCAGTCTGTCCCAGGGTGACATTCCATTTGGGCAGAGGATAGCAAGTGATTATGTATCAGATTTTCTCGTAGTATACTGCTTTATAGCTGTTTGGTTTGTTGGAGGCCTCACAATTTTCCATTTCCATCTCATATGTACAAACCAGGTAACTCTCTTGCCTCCCAAAGTTTGAAGTTTCAGTTCTTTTGGATGCAATTTCCCTTCTGCTTCATGTGGTTTTATTTATCATTTTTAATTATTCCTGAGATGTTTTCTTCTCATGTATTCTTGAGATGTTAGATGAATGAATTTTTATGTAGTACGATAATGTTTTTAAGCAAACCAGATTCAGTTGGAAGCTAAAAGACTATGCTGCTACATCGGTGAATTGAAATTAGTTATAGGAAATGTCCTTATCGAACAGGTTTAAAAGAAGTCAATGGATGAAAATGCTTTTACGCAGTTGGCACTTAGTTCAATGTAGCTTCTATATTGATTGAGTTTCTTTCGGTTAATGTTATGAAGGCAAGCATTTGAGTTATAAGCAGCTTATTACAACACTCGTCTGTATAATAATTTCTTCCAAAACTTGTCTGTATGGCCATCACTTTTGCAGACTACTTTCCTTTAACTCCTAGACTGTTGGTTATTAGTTCGAACTTGCTTATACTAGAACTTCTTGTTGGTGCACAGACAACTTATGAGAACTTCCGATATCGGTATGATAAGAGGGGGAATCCATTCCATTTGGGAATGCTGGGAAATATCAAAGAAACATTTTGCTCCACTATTCCGGCTTCAAGGAATAATTTTCGATCTTATGTGTTGGATTATGATCACGAGAAGGCTGAGTCTGTGACCCCAAATTTGGGAGGCAGGGGATTTCTGACACCACATGAGAAAAGTGAACTTGAAATGGGATCTATGCGTGCAGATGATATTAATGTGCCAATTCCTGAAATTTTGCGAAATTTTGATTATGATAATTTCGCGATGAGGTTTCCAGAAGAAGAAGAAGGACACTTTTCTTATGATCCATTCTTCAGTGTTGAGCTAGATTTTATGAAAGATTCAGCTCGAACCTCTAATGCGACAGTGATAAATTTCCATAGCACCAATATTGAAGATGAGGTGGAAGAGTATACACAAAGCTCCCTAGCTGGAGATGGAGTCAGAGGATCAGCCCAAAGGCCCATCGATGTCAACAGAACAAATGCAACCAAGGAAACTGATGATAGAGAAGAATAGCTCATATTAAGCACCCACAATGCCAGCTTTTGCTTTGTCAAGCTTAAGAGGTTTGTTTCTCACTCTTCATTCCAAATTTTACAAGTTCTTAAATTTCAAGAAGTTGCAGGATTTTAAACTTAGACCACTTGCACCTAGGCTCAATATATCATACTCAAATACCCGGAAGAATCAAAATCAAATTTTGTAATTCTGTAATTGTGAGCAAAAAGAAGCCGATGCTGAACATGCAAAATGCAAAGCAATAAAAAAAGAAGATTGATTTCAGTTTTATTCTCCAGCTGTTACCTTAATAAACATTTGTAACAGGTTTGCTGCAACTGGTGGATTCCTTGTTTACCATGAAGTAGTTGCAGCAATCAGTGATTCGTGTGAATATGAAGATCCATTATGCAGGCTACATGCGAATTATTTGATGCCATTTTTTGCTGAAAATGGGGAGACAGATGTTGCACTTCTCATTCTCATAACATTGAAAGCTGTAACTCGCCACCTTTTGTTCAAAATAATGCAGAAAGATTGTCGTTCACCAAATAGGTGCTTTGTTAGGTTTGCTTTTCTGCTTCTTCTTCCAGCCAGCCCTTTGTCAAGATCTAGATTTGATGTTTGGTTATTTACTAGGGAGAAACTTAGAACTCTTGTAAGTAGTATCACGTTGGAAAGAAAACCGCATCGATTCATAGATTTAACTCTGCGGGATGTAATTTATCTTTCCCTCATTTCACCTTAGGCCACAGAATCAGGAGAATATTTAGTCAACACTGTAAAAAAAGTAGTCCCAAAAAATGGAGAACATAGCAAAAAATCCATCACCTAAGAAAAAAAAGATCTCGGACAAAGGGCTAGGAAAAGTTGCATGCTTAAAAAAACTATAAATGGGGTCACTTCACCTCACAACCCCACAATTGAAGAAAGAAAAGACAGGATTTTTTAGGGTGTCAGTAACGCTGAATAATAATATCACTGAAATGAGGTTCCCATTTTGCATTGTTGCTTCTTGTTACTACAAAGGGGTGTTTTTTCCAGAGAAAATATCACCTGCAAAAGTCCCGCCATTGCCCCCCAAAAAAAAACAAAGTAAAGAATAGAAAGTTAACGAATTGTAGAAAATAAATGGTAAATAGAATATATCTGAGGCTTGGTTATCATCAATAAATTAAACGCCGATCACACGTTTAATATGGGGAATTAAATCTTTGTGATTTTCTTCTTATTTGATGCTTAGTGAAAGAAAATACGGAAAATGAAATATCCCAAGAGAAAATAGAGAGAATCTAAACGCAGATAAATGAGGGCCACAAAATCTGATCCAAATTATGCCCGCCAATCATCTAATGAGAAGAAGCCCACAACAGCTGCCACGTGTCAAATTTCGATTTACGGTCACGGATTTCATTGGATGAGATGGAATTCAATCCCTGTCCATCCAACCAAGATATAACTCCAGCTTCTTCCCTTTCTCACTCCTTAGTCCTTAAGCTCAAATCTGCAGAATTTCCTCCGAAGTTTCAATGGCAGCAGAAATGGCTCTCGTGAAACCCATTTCCAAATTCCGCAATGTTACTCCCAAATTCGGGAACCCAAGAATGGGTTCATACACCAAGTTCCGCATCGTAAGAATGTCTGCCTCATCCACTTCCACACCCACAAAGCCGAGCAAGAAAGGCAATAAAACTGCCATCAAGGAGACCCTTTTGACGCCGAGGTTTTACACCACAGATTTTGATGAGATGGAGACACTTTTCAACACGGAGATTAACAAGAACTTGAACCAGGCTGAGTTCGAAGCTCTGCTTCAGGAGTTTAAGACTGATTACAACCAGACACATTTTGTGAGGAACAAGGAGTTCAAGGAGGCTGCTGATAAAATCGATGGTCCTCTCAGGCAAATCTTTGTGGAGTTCCTTGAGAGGTCTTGCACTGCTGAATTCTCTGGCTTCCTTCTCTACAAAGAGCTCGGAAGGAGGCTCAAGGTGCGATGCTCTGTTTCAACTTTATTATTTGATTGCTTTCACTGATAATCGAGGTTCTGATTAGTTTGAATGGAAACGATTGCTAAGTTATTGACTAAAAAAACCTTTACGGTTGCTAAACGTGTTCTCTTCAATTTAGTTTGACTAAAAGTTCATCGATAAGTCAAAAAACTAGTCATGTCTTGTCATGCGGTGTGCTGAATCTCTATCGTTATTGGTGCTTCCTAGACTACGTGGTGAAATAATTAGCTATTAGCGATTTTTAAGAATGTAATTCATGCTTTATCTTATTTTTTTTTTTAGTTTTGTTCATGTACTGTGTCTCCTATTCCTGGACTGATAAATTGGTTGAATTGTTTATGATTATATTGCAGAAAACCAATCCAGTGGTTGCTGAGATTTTCTCTCTCATGTCAAGGGATGAAGCAAGGCATGCCGGGTAAAGACGCAACTTGATAGCTTTAATTGCCATTGAAATTTTCTTTTCCTATTATTGTCTGTTAGATGATGTATGACTTCAATGTTAAAAATTCAATGCAGGTTTCTAAACAAGGGTTTATCTGATTTCAATTTGGCGCTGGACTTGGGTTTCCTGACAAAAGCTAGAAAGTACACATTTTTCAAGCCAAAGTTTATCTTCTACGCAACATATTTGTCTGAGAAAATTGGATACTGGAGATACATAACCATATACAGACACCTCAAGGAAAATCCTGAGTACCAATGTTATCCCATTTTCAAGTACTTTGAGAACTGGTGCCAGGATGAGAACAGGCATGGGGACTTCTTCTCTGCATTGATGAAAGCTCAGCCACAATTTCTCAATGACTGGAAGGCAAAGTTGTGGGCCCGTTTCTTCTGCTTATCGGTAATTTTTGCTTATGCATACAGTGTTTGTCTTTTACAATCTTGTGTTGAAACCTTCATACTTAGTGTCAATCAAGCGCCTTTTGAAGTTGCTTTTTGAAGAGCAGGATTGAGAAGGGAAAGAGAGTGTATAATGAATATCAAAGATATTATCTGATAGAAAACCAGGTCATTGATGATAGATACACAAGCATGTTAGTAGATTCCACTGAAAACTGTGCTTAACATGCTTATATATCTGTTAATCAAGCTATATCTATAATTCTACTTAAGGATGTCTAAAAGCAAGCATATCCAAGATGCAAAATCTTGTTCACCTTTGCATCCGTTAAGAGTCCTTAAACACCCAACTTCTGTTCCCATTTTTATTTATCCCAAATGTCTGCATAGTAGATTGGTCATTTTTTTTCGATCCGAGTACTGAAAACTTAATTCTCAATTTGATCCTGCAGGTCTATGTCACAATGTACCTGAACGATTGCCAACGTACGGCTTTCTATGAAGGCATTGGGCTGGATACCAAAGAATTTGACATGCATGTCATCATTGAAGTAAGTATATGCTACAAGTTCATGCATCCTACTTTAGAAATCATTCTTGCAAATATATAAATTTCAGTATTTCACTGTCACCTTCTGTTAATATTTTTGAGCACTTTATGGTTGTAGCAACTGACTTTTGTGGATTAATCCGTTATAAAACAAAAACCCAAATTCTTAGCATCAAATAACAAACCTGTAGATCAGAGAATAACTAAAGCTGCACTCATGGATTGCTGTATTTGCAGACAAACCGTACAACAGCGAGGATTTTCCCTGCAGTTCTGGATGTGGAGAACCCCGAGTTCAAGAGGAAGTTGGATAGAATGGTGGAGATAAACCAGAAGCTTATGGCTGTTAGTGAAAGCAATGACATTCCCTTGGTGAAGAACTTGAAGAGGATCCCACTAATTGCAGGCCTGGCATCTGAGCTCTTGGCTACATATTTAATGCCACCAATAGAGTCCGGATCTGTAGATTTGGCAGAGTTTGAACCACAGCTTGTGTACTGAGTTCAGGCATAAATTCCTCATGATCCCCTCAACGTTCGTTTGAGTGCTATCGGTGTGAAACATAGTGAGCAGTACACAACACTGAGAAAACATTGAAATGTTGTCTTGTGTATCATTTGTGACAGTAGAGTCCATTAGTTGCTGTTTAGTTGGATGTCTTTAATTTTCTTTTATATTTTATATTAAGTTCATTAGAGGGCATTCACCCAATGAGTTTACTAGTCGGAGAGAAACATTTCCTCTGTTTGATCCTTCAAAAAGGGAAAAAGGAAAAAGGAAAAACAAAGGACATTGATACTAAAGCTACCAACCCATTTCTTAACTTCTTTCGGCGTTTAGACTTGTTTCAAACCATGTTCATGGGTTTTGCCTTCTAACTGGGTATTCCGTCGTGGCGGTTTTTGCGGCAATGCTAAATGTTATAAGCATATTTGAGCATCTTGAAAACTTCCAAAACCATAATTTTGATGGTTACTAACGTGAAACTAGATTTTTCACTAAGATCACTGAAGAGATTCAGAAGCACATTAGTGTAAGACTCTCCCCGTGTCACATTTTGCTTGAGCTAATGTTATGATTAATGACCAAGAATATTAAGAGGAGATGAATAATTTATTCCTTTGGTTGAGGAGATGAAAATGCTTGAGATGGGAAAAGAGGAAGAAGTATATATTCATATTATTTGTAATTGAAAGCACATGCATAATACCACTTGCCTTACTGAAACCCAAAAATAATAGGTTAAAAGGACATGGGAGCATCATTACAAAAGTATTATCAAATATTGGAGGGGCAATTACATATCATAAATAGAGCATTAAGAAAACAAATTATTGGCCAATTGTTCTCTGTGTCAATAATGTAGATCATCCTGACGGTAATTATATTAGCCTTGTATATTAAAAAAAACAGAGATTTAGAGTAGTGTCTGTGTGTAAAATCTTGTCGTTTGAAACTTGCTCTGGTAACAAGTGACACCCTTTACCTCCTTTTTCCCTTGTATCATTCTTTTTGCCATATTTGGCTAATTACCAGAAGACAGCGAAAGAACTATCTCACATACTGGTATTCTATCACTCTAATTTATTTTTTGAGCATGATTTGTCTTCTTTTACAGGCCGAACTAGCAATTTGAAGGTCCACGCTGCCAGTAAAGTGGCCTTCATAGGGGCAAGCCAGTATACAAGAAAGTGTTCCTTGGTTATGTGATCTCCTCGAGCATAAGCCCACCCCATTACCTGAACAAGTGATTTAGGGCCAGTGTGAAAATGATCAAAATTATAGTTTATAAATCTTTTTGGTACCAACGGGGGTTAGTTCGAATGGTAAGTGGCTTGGTATCGCTTAAGCGAGGTCTCGAGTTCGAGCCTTAGTGAATACAGAAAATTCTCGTTGGGAGACTCACCCACCATAGCCAGGTGCGCGACGCAGGTCGGATCCAGATGTAGTCGGGGCAAAGCTCCGGTGAATCGGGTGGGCAACAAAAAAAAAAATCTTTTTGGTCAAAATCTTAGTTTAATTTTTTTTAAAATAAATAGTTATATTTGTCCATAAGTACTTTTAGATTAAACCCCAGTTTAAAACCATAGTTTTGAATAAGCTACTCAAACTAATTTTTAGAACAGTAAAAGAGCTTATGGACTATCCAATTATTATACTACCCTTACTTTTTCTTATAGCATCTCTCCTCTCTCATCTCTCTTCTCTACCCTCTCTCTTCTCTCATTTCTTTTCTCTACCATTTTTCCTCTCTTCTACTTTTAATCAAATCATATTTTTTTAGTAATTTATCAATAAAAAGTTATTCTAAAAATAATTATCCAAACACTTATTTATTTAGATCATTTTTTTTCCATAAACTCTTCTCTGAAAGCCCTTTTCCATAAACTATCCAAAAACCTATTTTTTTCATAAACTTTTTTTTAAAATCTTATCCAAACACATACTTAATGTTTTTGATCAGAAAAACAAGGGCCTTTTGCGTGATTTATATACATAAAACAATGACACATAAAGAAGATATAGTAGTTCTTACAGAGGCTGGGTTCATGCAACCACCAGTTAGATCAGAACCAAGTATGTAAAGTGCTAGCTTGAAGACACTGGAGATCCAAGTCTTCATGAAGAAACCTTCAGGAACTTTTGTGGCAAGCCGAAGCGATATGCTAACAATTGTAAATGTTAGGATTCCTTGTATCAGAGCACCTCGATGTATGTCAACATTCAAACGTGGTCCGCGTGCTACTTCTGGAAGGGTATCAATCATAAGCCTAACCCCAATAATAGATCCAATCACCTGAAAAAGAACAGAACAAAACCATAACCATTGAAATGCTGATCCTCGGTTGAAGTTTTTTGTTGAAGATATTATATCCTAAGAATGAGATGCATGATAAGAAAAATATTTCAGCCACACACAAGAACCGCAGAAACTAGAGATGATAATTTGTAAACATTTAACACGAAGTCATTTCAAATAATGTAATTAGTTTCGTGCATGTTTCCATATCTATAGTTATCTCATCAATTAATGTAGTCTCAAGACTGCTAGATCTTCACTCATAATGAAAAATCAATTTATAGCAGTTAAACAGTTGAATAAGAAGACAGACCTTTAAATTCTAGCAAAGTTTCAACTCTCCCTAACCCAGGATCTTTGTTGACGTCTTGAGAACTAGATAATGATGGTTTTGGCCGCTGCAGATATGAAAAGAAGCAGTTGACAAGTGCTTGCACTAAAATTCTTTTAAATAATTAAGAAGAAACGGAAGACCCAGTTCAAAATCTAGTGACCTGAACAGGAATTCTAGCAGCAAAGCAGTAAAGGAATTTGCTCCAATTCCCACAAATGGCATTAGCCAAACCAGTGAGAGGATTGTAGGCGGGCACCACGGGTAATTATTCGGAGGAATGCAAAGCAGAACATGTTAGCAATGATGATCGCAATCTTCACGATCTCACGGAGTGGCTCCCGACTCAACCCCAGATACTTGTTTACGACCATCTTAATCAGAACCCCCGAGCATGCCCACATGAATGACAAAACGAAGTCTGATACGAGCAGCATAATCGGCCCCATTCTCAGAAGCAGACGGAATACCTGTTTATGGCACTCTACAGTCTATTCTTCTGCTCGGACCAGACTTCTTCGTGGATACGTTCTACTTATACGCTATTTGCCCACTGCGATGGAGCAGTGCTGGTGGCTCGAGCCTCAAGGAATCTTATCTTCATATGCGCTGGTATCGTTTTTGGGAAAGTTGGCATTTTCTGTTGATTTTCGTTTTTGGACTATCCACCCAAAACAGGAATATGAGTTGGAGAAAGGTTAGTTTATCTAACTGGGGTCGCTGTCGCAATAATACAGTAATATCTAGATATCTTGCCTTCCGGAAAGTTTTTGATATGTGTTCTGCAATTATAAGACATTTTTAATTAATTAACGCATATTAAATTAATAAAAATTGGTTAAAACATTAGTGGGACGTTTTGATTTCAATTATAATTAATTGCAGACTGTTATTAAATGACAAAAAGAACTCTAAAAAATAATAAATACTAAAATAGGATATTTATTAACAATATATCAAACGTTATTAATTATAAATAAGTATTACTAATATAATATTTTATTTTTATATTTATCTTTTAGTTTTCGGTCATTTTCCCCTATTAAATTGGCAATAGGAGAATCAGAATTTATGTCAGAGCTCTGGGACCAATCTGAAATTCATTGCAAGATAAGAGGTATATATTCAATTTTTCACATTTACTCGGCACCGGGATAAAATTTAGCTATTTTCTTGAGGCCGAAGAAAAGCATGTCAGCCTTATAGCCGAGAAGACCGGAAGAGTGGCACGAGAGGACGAAGCAGATTTTGAACAAGTTGATCGTTTGAAAGCATGAGTAGCATTGGAACAGGTTACGATTTATCAGTCACTACATTCTCCCCTGATGGCCGGGTTTGCTAGATAAGGAACTACATTCACTACATTCACTACATTTATCAGTCACTACGTTCTCACCTAGAGTTATTATTCTTTTTCAGGGTGTATGGTGAACCAATTCCTGTTAAGGAACTTGCTGAGCGTGTGACTAGTTATGTGCATCTTTGCACACCATATTGGTGGCTCAGGTTTATTAATTTGACTGTCATTTTTGCTCACTTTCAAGTTGTATTCCTAGCATTTGAATCAATTAAGAGAATAATAATGTTGCTGCAGACCATTTGGTTGTGGTGTCTTATTAGGAGGTTACGAGAGAGATCGACCACAGCTGTACTTGGTTGAACCTTCTGGTGTTTCCTTTGTGAGTCTATTTTTGTTTATTGCTATTTGTTGTACTACGATTTCATTTGTACTTTATGTGCTTACATGTTTGGTATTTGTTCTAGAGGTATTTTGGTGCTGCAATTGGAAAGGGAAGACAGGCTGCTAAAACGTGAGTGCAATTGATTTGTTAGTTCATGTTACTAGTAATCGTTTTGGCAATGTATCGCATTCTAAAAGAAATCTAATAATTATTATCAAGTTGATGAAATTTGAATTGTGAGTATTTACTGAACATTTGGAAAGATAGCTGTAGACCTTTTGAGCAGATTGTTTTGGACAATCTTATCGTGTCATCTTTGAGGGGGGAAATCTAAATGTGTTTGGACATGGCCATGTGGTTGAGGTTTATTCTGTGTTGGACATGTCTTGGCAACGGCCTACTCCATCTCCATTCTTTTGTAGTGGTATCAAGTTGTATAAAACTGACAACAATATTTAGATAAAAATGAATAATTGCTTATTAGATGCATTCCCAAACATTAAAATCAGTCTTGTTATAAGAAATTGGTTTATCTGTTATTTTTTGGGTACACCGTAAAATCTACAGTTCTTGCCGCTTTAATGTGCCACATAATACAATTCCTTTTTTGAAATCTACATGATGAAACCTTAATATTATTTCATTTATTTTAGTTATGCCCTTGTTCTGAAGTGGTCAGAATCAGAAGATGTCAAACTTATTTCAATATGATAAATTCATCTGTTTTTTTAATTGCTTTGTAGGGAGATTGAAAAGCTAAAGCTCTCTGACATGACTTGCCGACAAGGGGTTATTGAAGTAGCCAAGATTTAAGTAGTATGTAATAAGCATTTTAGTAATTTATTATAAATATACAATAGTATTATCTGTGTCATCTATGCTTGGAAACCTTCTTCTTTTTCTTCTTCTTATTATTATGCCAAGCAGTATTTATGGAGTGCATGATGAGGCCAAGGATAAAGACTTTGAACTAGAAATGAGCTGGGTATGTGATGAATCAAACCGCCAACATGAAAAGGTAATGCCCGTCTTTTTGAAGTTTAAACCGATATTGTATTTATGATGTTAAGTGTATGCCGTTTTATTTCCATTTAGCGATTGGCGAAGATCTGTGGATTTGTTGCATTTTTGTTTGCTTATCTAGCAATTTCTGGTTGAAGTTCAATTTCTGGCTGAGGGAAAATAAATACTCCATCCGGTTGAAGTCTTTATTGCTTTAGCTTGTGGGAATTGCCAGTCACCACTTCTCTAGGCAATTGTTTGCGCGGAATTACCGCTTATGGTTGTAGTTTACATGCCCCTAAATAACATTTAATTATAACCGTCTACAGGTCCCAGAAGAGTTATTAGAAGAAGCTAAGGCTGCCGCCAGAGCGGCCCTTGAAGAAATGGATGCAGATTAGCAGAGTAAAAAAATTGTTCAAGTTCATTCTCTGGATGTATTTCAAAACATTTAATCAACTATTTGTAACATCCATAGAAAATGACATGCCTTCAACAGTTGATTTTTATGCCTCCTGGTCATCATCATCATTCCTCTAGTTGATCTTTCTCTTGGGCCTTGATTTGTGCTGCCGTCTGTGTTTGTCTATTAGAGTTTTTCTTTTAAACAAGACGGTAAATGCTACGAAATGGTTGAAACAGCATCAGTTTCTGTCACTTCTGCGTTATTTGGCCCCATACTTTGCAGTTTTTCCCAAAAGGTTAGCGAATGCTTGAAAAACTTGGCTGGCAAAAGGGCACAAGTTTCCAAGGCACCTTGCATGCCCAATACGAAGTTGAAGAACGCTGCACCATTAAATTCCAGACACGTTTGCAAAGGAAGGCTTGCTAACTTGCTGACGCGCTTATAAAAGAAATGCTTGAATTCCACGGCATGTCTTTTATATTTAAGGATTTTTGTTGTTTCTGGAAGTTTAAGAGATGATTCTCTTGTAGTTTAAGTTATAGCCCTCCTTTAACAAAAAAAAAAATTCCAGACACGTGATTTCCAAAATTGGTTACATCCATTCTGAATACCGAGCTAAATCTAAATCCCACCTTGCACACCTTTGGCATTGTAAAACTATTTTTTTTTTAATTTTAATTATAATAACTAGTGGACTCTTTTAAATAAAAAAATTAAATAAATTTGTTAATTATAATTTAAATCTAAATCTTTAAAGTTAATTTATATTATATACTCATCAATTTATTTAAATTAGTTAACTAGTTATTATATTATTTATAATTAAATATTTTATTTAATATATCTAAAAAATTTAAAAGCATTTATTTCTCGATGGATGTCTAAGCGATGGACCCCTAAGAAAAACATGCTTCAAGACCATGGGATGAGTGGTTGATATCGCACCTCTCTTTCTTTTTTGAATTACAAAGGGCAAGTTATACCGCTTAAAAATAATTGGAATCCACAATCTCCTACAAGAATAATTTGATGTCACTAGATTATAAATTCATTAGCGATATCTCACATCTTTACCTAGCTTTGTCCCATACTAAATGGGCAGCTAGTCCAAGGGAAATTAAACGGCAAAAAATTAAAGATGCCTCTCGTCTACTCTGAAGAATGAGTTAAACATTCATTAAGTCCAAATCCGGACAGATCAATTTGAGTAAAGGAAGAAAATAACACGACACAGACAAGCAATGATGGTTTAAGCGGCTTGATCTGAAGCCCCCAAGAACACCAAACCAACCCATTTACAGAAAATGATTACCCACAGTGCAGCATGGATCGTTCACAGCAGTCTTGAACCACCAGGGCATGCTAAAAGACCTATAATCTTTACAAAAGGAATATTGTTATCAATATAGCTTACATTTGTGGGAATCTCATAAGAAAATTGTAAACCAAAAAACAATAAAAAAAGTCATGATGATTTAGCTCCTCATCGTGCATAGGTATACATTGTATACCCAGTTCAGAGTACCATCTCATGCTCCCCAAATGCCTCCCGATCAGACTTATGTGATCAAAGTATGAAATCATTGGTTTCCAAGTTTTATTTACCACCCAAAAATTCAATCATCACAATGAGAAACATGTCATAGATGATCGAGAGCGATCGTTCTGGAGTTGGAAACAATTAGAACGCCTAACCTGTAGCATCAATTTCCTTTCCATGATCTCCATCATTTATATTTCTCCTCAACCTTCTCAGCCATATATCATAGTCCATGGGATATGGTGTCCCACATAGACTGTCAACATAATCAGCAAAAGCTTTCAGCACTGTACAGATACCACCAAGCTTTTGTTGAATTAACCTCCTTGACCAAGACGTCTCTCTCCATTGCAGTGCTCCCTCAACTGAATCTAGTTCAGGATAGGCCCCACCACATGAATAATAAAGCATATAGACTAGGCTTTCTGCATCTGAAGCCGAACACAGCTTTCCTTCCTGAAGTGCATAAGTTGATGAGAAATGAAGATTCATAGCAGGGCGATCCCTATCTTCAAGAATTGCATGCCCCCAACCAATTAGAACAAAAAAAGGATGCCTCACACTGGACTTTACACAAATTACATTCTCAGGCCTTATGTCCCCATGTCGAATTCCAGCAGAAGCAGCTGTTGAGAGTGCTGATAAGCAGTCATGGCAACATCTGATGGCCTCATCTGAACCAAATTGGCCTTTGCTCACCATTTCAGCAACTGTTTCACCGACAGGACTGGTCACAAGAATAGGAGTCCCACACCAAGGGTGGTCGCAATTCCCACCTGAGCTGGGTCTTCGACACTGACCAGGGTGAATAATCCTACCAGATGCACTCGGTTGAGGGATATATTTGCTTGAAAGACCTTTCTGCTTCATTATTGTCAATACTTTTGTCTGCCTCTGAACTTGATACCACAAGTTCATATCTTCCCATGCTGGTTCCAGAAGATGGGAACCCACATACAGAAAAAGGTTTTTTGCTGGCTCTTCAACATGAGATGCAATGTAATATGTCAACTCACCGGTGCTGATGACTTCTTTAATCTGATAACCCTTTTGCCAATCGGAATCCTCCAGCCACAACACAGATCCTACTTCTAACTCCATTGACTCTTTGGGCTCAATTTTCACAGAATCCTCATGAACTTCAACAATTTCAGGGGAAACACTTCTCTGCTGATGTCGAAATAGACCATTTTCATTCACGCTGGTATCCCCTAACTGCCTATCCACTCTTCTAGTTTGGAGGCGCAAACTGTGATCAGCAGCTAAATCCTCAATAGAGTGCTTGGGCTGTCCAGCATACTGCATTATACAGTGGAAGGTCGCAAACAGTACCTGTAGAGCACCAATGTCCCCCCAGTTTGCATTTTCAAGTTTGTTCCAGATTCTATCAATGGGAGAAACAGCAATTCTTGAATGATTTTTCACCCATTCAGCTGCACATTCATAAACATTATTTGTATCAAAATTTAGTTTATTTACATCCCCTTCAACCTTTACAACTCCACCATATTGAGAATCAACTATAACAACAAAGACTGTGTTTGGATCCTCAAAGAAACTCAGTCTACTCAAACTTCTTGCCAATAGCATGCGAATAGCACAGAAAAGGGCATCCCCAAGAACTGATGAAGACGGCCAGCAGTCCCCACCCTCCAGACTTCTGATATCGGGCCTTAAAAGAGCTATTTCAAGGACATGATCCCATTTCCCATGGGGATGTCTAGGATTATTGAGCAGTATACCAGTAGCACAGAGACCTCCAAGCTTTCCATTAGCAATTGCCTTCTCAGCCTGATAAAACTTCATGTTAGAATTATACAGACAGGCCACTGAAAAAGGCATGGGCTCATCTTGACTCCAAAAAACCTCCCATAAACCCTTCACACTTGCATGTAGAAAATCTTCAATTGCAAGATAAGCAGTACCCTCTACAGTATCAGATGTAGAAGCATGAACAGCATTAGGCATGCGTATTAGTTGTTGAAATGGAATGCCTTCCAGTGCATAATCAAATTTTTGTAGTTCTATCAACTCAAATGGAACATCAAAGGCATGCTGTTTTGGTGCACATCTTTCCGCCAGAGATTCAAACCAGTCCACAAGTTTTTCAGTCAAGCTGTCACTCTCCAGAAATTTATAGAAGAATTCCTTCTGATTTCGAGGCCTACTGCCTGATGATACACTAGACCTCTTTGTCCCAGACCCAACTGATTCTTGGTCAGGGGATATACCTGTAAACATTAAAGTTTGTTAATATTACCAATCCTGTTCTTCTTTTGGTGGTAAGTAAAATCAGACATTCATTAGTTCAACGAATCAACTGAGCTACATCAAGAATACTCACATGACAAAAAATTTAAAATACAGAAATAATTGACAACTGACATACAAATAACTAAGCAGGCATTGCAAACGGAAAACAGATGCCATCTTTACACATAATTAGATTAAGAAGGTACTAGTTATCATCACAGACTGAGAGTGAGGTCAAAATGAGAAGACATGTCTTGCTAATTTCTCCAAGGCAGCATTAAATGCAGCCTCTAATCTCCACTCAATCTCCATTGCTGTAACATGTTGCCCATCTGGGCTTTGAAATTTCTAAACATGATTATGTAAACAATTCAAAACAGGAAAGTTTGTTTAAGGGCATCATATGTTATGCGGACTTATACACTTTCAGAATTCAATCTTAAATATATATTCTTTCTAAAATTCAACCATAAGGTCAGAGATGAATTAATGTTACTAGCAGTTCTAAAACTCCTGAATGAAATAACACAGCAGGATATGAAAGGAATACCAACTGGCTTCCAAAAGCCACATTGGCCCCTAGCTAATCCAAATTAAGTCATGTCAGACCACATGAGTAAAAAATTCTCCCGGCAATAATCTCTCCATCCTTAAACCCAAACCTTACCTAAGAGAAGTAATTGTCAAACCAGTTGTATCAACTGCCATTGGTAAAAGAGTAAAGTTTTCATATGGAGGAAAACTTTACACCACGCCTACGTCTATTATCACGATAAGTAATATTAAGCATTTTGTATTGCTTCCCAATCATTTCACCCCCTTCTACTTAATCATTCTACACAGTGCAGTATATCAAGTTAGAGACATAGGCACAAGGGCATTAGCAGTAAGCAGAAGAAATTAACTACCATACCGTCCTCGTTACTACATATTGTTAAATTATTCTGTTTCATGAAATTTTCAAATGGAAGAGTTATTGCAGTTATAGACTTATAGTAGAAGGTGACGCGACAATCTCTAGTTAATACCCTAGAGGTGCAAAAGCAAAATCCTTTGGACATCATTTTATCTGCTCACTTTGGCAAACAAACTCTGAGCTGCGTAGCTATCAACTGAAAATAGTGGGCTCAACTTATTCGACACGGAATTCAGTGAGACTTCATGTAGCCTCTTTGAAATTGTCACACTAGATATCTTATTGACTTGAGTTTCTTATTCCCTTTCTTGTCTATTCCCTTTTCTTCGACAAGAAAGAAATGCAAATGGTGCATTGGGATTACGGACACAGAGGATTGTCGAGATTCACAAATAGGATTATTATCGCACAAAGCCAAATTCCCGGAAGTACAGAAACCTTTCTTCTGCCTGCATAAAAGAGCTGTTTCATGCTGATAATTCCAAGTAGGAAATTATCAACCTTCAGTGATACTGTCCGAGTCTACCTAAAAACCAAAAGCAACATAGCCCGAAATGCCCAGCAAAGTCAACTTAAAGTTACAGAAAAAAATAAATACGGACTCAAATTCAGTGCCTAGGGTAGTTTCTAATTCTAAAACAAAAGCCAGAGAATGCAGGACAAGTTCAATTCAAAAAACCCCACAGAAATTGATGCCGAGAGCTTTGAAAAGACGCGAATTGTAGCAGAAGGTAATGTGGAGTGAGCTCAGTGGATCGCAAGTCAAATTGCGTCAAAAGGAGTGTCAGCGGAAAGAGAATTTAGGGTTCCGAAAGAGAAGAAGATGAAGAAGAATCATACTCATACCTTGCATTTTTTTTTTGGTCACGCTTGTGGGTACGAAGCTTTCAGATCCTCCTTCCGCTGGCGTTGTGAATAAAAAACATACGCTTCTCTCTCCCTCGCGTCCGTCCCTCCAATTTTTTTTTGTTCTTTTCAAAAATCTAGACTTCTGTTTTCTTTTCTATTCTGCTAATCACTAACCTGTAAAGAAGATAATTCAACAAGGCCTGACTCTGACTCAGTTCTCTTCCCTTCCTTCCCTTTTCTATTCTTTTCTGTGTCGGGAGAAAAAAATAATAATTTAAAATAAAAAAAATCCTTTTCTTGCCTGAAAGCGATATTTTGTTCCTTCTCATGAATTTATCTCTATATTTTGTTTGTTCAGCTCTCAATAGTGGCTTTCATGATGTGAATTGGGCCAGCGTTCTAAAAAAAAAAACAAAGATGCCTTTGGGAGAAACCGATGAGGTGCAGGGTAATAATGACTTCACCACTGTAATATTGGGTAATCCCCGTAAGATTTTTAATTGGGTGATGTGAAGAATAATTGAATTGAGTTGATTAACCACGCTTGATTTTTCTAGTTAGTTCCAATTATATTTGGGAATATTTATTGATTATTGATTTTTGAAAAAAATGATAAAAAATACTATTTAAAATTTAAAAAAATAAAAAAGGTCCATAAATTTAAAAAAAGACAGATTGTACATGAGGCTTAATCTGTCATTTAGAAATTATTGTACATAATTGCAAATACCATTATGAGAGTTACAAATAATATTATGGGAGTTGCAAATACTATTGGCAGACTTGCAAATAAAAAATAAAATTATACTTTTTACAACTCTGTTAATGATATTTGTAACTCTTGTAATGATATTTACAACTTTTTAATGGTATTTACAACTCTATAATTGTATTTAAATTCCTATAATAGTATTTACAACTCTGCTAATAGTATTTATAGCTCCCATAATAATATTTATAACTGTGCACAGTAATTTAAAAATAATAGATTGGGCCTTCTGCCGAATCTATTTTTTTCTAAATTTATAAATCTTTTGTATGCTTTTAAAATTTTAAATGATCCTTTTTTTTGGTATTTTCCCTTAATTTTGCTACCGGAATATATTAAAAGAAGCCCTGCATCGATTTCATTGCATTTTGGCGTAAATAAGAAGTAAGAAGGGGCATGCGCTCCATCTGCCTCTTTGCAGGCATTGGCTTGCCGATGGTCCTAGACTCCTAGTTGGCCGTGCGTGTTTGGCGCAGAATATTGATTGTGCTTGGTGTATTTTTTTTCCCGGATTCTTTTTTTAAGGATACAATATTTTGAAGGCTTTCAAATAAATATTTTTATAATCTGTCTAATAGGTTATTCAGTTGATGTTACTCTTATAACTGATCAACAGACGTGTAGATCAGATGGTAAATCTTGTTGTACTAGTTTGATCCATAATTTTAAATTCAAGGTTTGGATATATTTAATACAATTGTGTGTGCCGTCCTAAGGATTAAGCTCTATCTCTTTTCCTACTTCATAGCCTTTAATATTTTTTATATAATTATCTGATAATATTATATTTAATTATTATTGGATCAGAATAACTCTCAAAAATAATTTTTTATATTATGTCGTCAAGGCTTTTAATCAAGGTCAATTCTTGAAAAATCTTAATCTTTTTTCTTTATAATTGCTTGTATTGGTAGAATAAATTTTTTTTATATATAAAAATGTTTAGAAAGATATATATAAAAAATTTTAGAAATGAATTAGGCTCACACGAATAAAGAGCAAGGCAAAATTTTATTTCTTTTTAAATGATACTAATGTCAGACAAGACGAACTTTTATTATTCTCAAATATAAACTTAAACACTAAAAAATTAAGATATTTTTTTAAATATTATAATTAAAATTATAATAAAATAATATTTAATAGAATAGAATTTAGTTTGGCTGCGTTTTGATATTTATCAAGGCCTAATGCCTTGCTGAAGAAAGAGAGTCAAGGTGGGCCTCAACTCCACTAGCATTTACAACAATATAATAAATTATTTATAAATTAGACAGCGAACAAAATCTAAGTTGATGATGATCCCTTATAAAACATGAATCGGATTCTTACTAATTTTTTCAGTTTCTGTCATGCAGACCAACCTATCGTTTTTTACAGTTAAAGAGTGAGTAAAATATATACTCGTCCCAATTAAGTTTTATAGTTGAGAGTTAAACTTAATTACTATCAAGAGTCATAAATATATGAGTTATATAATTGCCTTTAAAAAATATGTTCAACTGTTGATTTTCATAAAATACTCAATTTCATAATTTCCTTTAGAAATTTATCCCTTTAATATTTACAATAATATAGATAATTCAAAAAAATAAAAGATAAAATAAATTGAGATTTTAATTTAAAATTAAAACAACTTTTTTTTTGTTACAAATTTTAAAACAACCCATCCAACTACCTCCTATTATTCAAAAGCAAAGAGGGCTCTATATATTTGAAGAAAAGGAAACTTCGTCCTGCAATGCAGTAAACTAACTCTTTTAAAAAAAAATTATACAAAAAAAAGTCCAAAATACAGCGGGCTTAGGTGGGTCACTAGACTTGGGCTCAAACTAGCCCAACATGAACCCCGAAGGAAGCGGCCCTAGCCCCTGGCTCCTTCACTTCACCTGGTCACCGGTCTCTGGAGTCAGAAATCAGAACAACCTCGAGGGCATACAGTTACCGGTACTAACGATCAAATCCCTAAATTGGAATTTATCAAAAAAAAAAAAAACCCCTTAATTGGATCAAGAATCGTGTTGAGTCGATATGGCTTCCGGTATGCGTTGCTTCCTTGTTTCTTAATTTGGGCGAGCGTTTCGTCGTTCTATCAAGTTTCGTGCCCTCGAAATTACTATCGCCATTACCGTGCTTCCGAAGAAGCTATGTTTGTGTGTGTGTTTTTTTGTTTGGATTTTAGATACTTATTTTCTATTTCGATCATCTACCCGATTCCTGTCATGAAAGCTTTGAACTGAACCTTGAAACTTCTAGGACACTCTGGTCGCGGCAGGACTTCTTAGGGTTTATGTGTAGTACTAGTGTTTTCATTTGCGTCAATAGTTGATGACGAGTCGTGGGTGATATTGTATGAGAGATGCTACCTGTGTCGATGTCACTCTGAGCCATCCAAATTCTTGAAAACAGTGAAGGGCAAAGGGGAAACAAAATTCAAATACAGGCCAATGATACAATGCCAATTTGGGTTATATTTTACCATCCGAATTATGCAGGCTGTTAGTCCCAGAAATTAGCTGCACTGTCATAATTTTTGGTGCTTTAATCATCAGTTGACATAGTAAAATTCAGTGATCGCTTCTATTATTCCATAGATGCTGATATGGAGGACTATGGATTTGAGTACTCAGAGGAGGAGCCAGAAGAGCAAGATGTTGATATTGAGAATCAATATTACAATTCAAAAGGTATGCCCAAAAAATATATTAATCTATTCTTCCCATGACCACTCATGAGTAAGGAATTTTTTGTTTAATATTGGGCTTTAAGCAATGAATGATTTTGATTCAATAACATTGATGCTATCTACACTTTTAAAAGCTTGCTGTGTTGTTTTGGAGCTGTATTTTTTCCTCGCTGATATTCTTATCAATAACTAAATGCATGCTACATTCTTCTGTGGCAACTTGGGAGATTTGAACTGGTTCACATGGGGATATTAACATTGTTGTTGAATGTACTAATCAAATAAACTGATTTTTTTCATGTTTACATCTGATTTAACATAGGATCTTCCAGTGAAAAAACTTTATTGCAAGTTGTCATGACCATGTCCCATGTAAGCATCATAATTAGTATGTCACATCTAGAAACTCACTTTATTATCCTGCTGATGTGGTGTTAATAATGGCATAGCATTTGTTCCTCATGGAAAACTAAGATTAAAATGGCCTGATAAATATTACTTAATAGTTGATTGTCTTTTATGATTTTGGAAGTTTTGTTTTTTCGTAGTTGCTTTTTTAAGGCTGGTTTATCTTTTTCACACTTGTTTTGTAAGGATAGTAATATTTCTGTTGTATTTAGGTTTGGTTGAAACTGATCCCGAAGGTGCACTTGCTGGTTTTGCTGAGGTAGTGCAAATGGAACAAGAAAAAGCAGATTGGTAGGAATTCTATTCTCTGAGTGATGCTTATAAAAAGGATATGGAGGAAGTAAAACCAGAGAGCAGTATCAATATTACTTGGTTGCATCTCCGTGGTCCTTTCTATCAATTCCATGATCTATTGCTGCTTTTCTTTTCTTGTTTTTTTTTTGGTCAGTTGCAATTTTTTTCCTTTCCTTTTGATTGTCTCTCGAAATATTTACTTGCTAATATTTAACCTCCATAATTTATCTGTTGAGAATTGCTAATATTCATGCATACTTTTTTTGTCTCAGTTCACCACATTTTGATATTTATTTGAGGGGTTTTATTATAAACTAGTACTTATATTATACCTATTTCCCATTTCATCAGGGGATTTAAAGCTCTAAAACAAACTGTCAAGATTTATTATCGACTGGGAAAGTATAAGGAAATGATGGAATCCTATAGGGAGATGTTGACTTATATTAAGTCAGCAGTGACTCGAAACTATAGTGAGAAATGTATCAATAGCATCATGGACTATGTCTCAGGTTCAGCTAGCCAGAACTTTAGCCTTTTGCAGGAATTCTACCAGACAACTCTGAAAGCCCTTGAAGAAGCAAAGAATGAGGTTAGACAATTGTACATTATCTTTGTTGCGTTTTACACCATTGCATGTCCCATTTTTGTGATCCGACCTTTGTGCTTGTCCCCCATTATGCAGCGATTGTGGTTCAAGACGAATCTGAAGCTCTGCAAGATCTTTTTTGATATTGGTGAATATGGACGAATGAGTAAGGTGTCATGTTTTTATAAGAATCCAACAAATATGCCTCCTGTTACTAGCATCTATGAGCATTTAATAATTCAATGATTCATTGGACATTATTAGATATTGAAGGAACTTCATAAATCTTGTCAAAGAGAAGATGGCACAGATGACCACAAGAAAGGAACCCAACTTTTGGAGGTATATGCAATAGAGATTCAGATGTACACGGAGACCAAAAATAACAAAAAACTTAAGGTTAGAATTAAATAAATTCTTGGTCTTTTGGCTTGTTTTATATGATTAATAATTATTGGCCTTTTAATGGCTTATTGGCTTTTGCTGCAATTGATTCTTAACCATCTTGCATGTTTACTGTTTCTGGTAGTAGCTGAATTTTTCAAGTAATGGCTTTTCATTTATGTTTGTTGGTTTTTCAAATAATATGCTTTTTGCTACTTTTGTGAAGTTGAAGATTCTAAATGCACATCATTCTTTCAAAATGAACAGTGGAATACAAGCATATCATTTTATGAGCACACACTAGCGATTAATGTTTAATGATTAGAATAAAGTAAATTACATCCTCATCTCACCTCTCCACCTTTCTTATTTTTTCTCCCTCCTTGTCCTAAACAACTTCTCTCAGCGCATTTCCATGTATAATTATATTATGAGGGGAACTAAAAAGGAGATTCTTAATGTAGTGAAAGGCTATGTTGATTGCTGAAAGATCAAACTTGATGAAAGAAACAGTTAAGAACTAAGGTTTCAGCTTTATCCCAGGGCTGTCTTCTGTTCTCATTAGGTGATGCTCTATCTACTGGAGATAACTTCATGAGTTAAGTATTGGTAGAAAAATTAAAAATTGCATGTCAGCACTTGTAGCTGATCTTTAACATTCTAAGATGGAGTTTAATGAGTTTTTTATTTTTTACAATGGGAGTAAGAGCCAGTGAAGGTTTTCTTGATGGAAAGGAAGGATCAATTAGGCATATTTGATGTTGAGACTCTTATTGTGCCTTTGGGTGATAAGGCTGTTCGCATGCTTAATGATTTTCCTCTAGTCTATGATTCTTCTCATTGACTAATTGATTAAATTTATGCTGGGTTTGGTGAAGTTTGTTTATGTATCTTTACCAGTCTCTATGTGTTTAATGCAGCAACTTTACCAGAAAGCACTCACTATTAAGTCAGCAATTCCCCATCCAAGGATAATGGGAATAATTCATGAATGTGGGGGGAAAATGCATATGGCAGAGCGTCAGTGGGCTGAAGCAGCTACTGACTTTTTTGAAGCTTTTAAGAATTATGATGAAGCTGGGAATCAGAGGCGCATTCAATGCCTGAAGTATGTGGTAGCATTTTCTTAATAATTAATTTCCAACAATTTTTTCACTTCACATGTGAATTTTATTTATAAAAAACCACGTGCTTGAATATGTATGATCAATTCATTGGCCAAAAGAAAGAATATGTACAATCAATTTAAACCAAGATTTTTTTTCAGAAACTAGTTAATCTACTTGGGTTAATTCCTCATTTTACTTGGATTTAGAATTCATGTTCAATTGTTCAATAATTGACATCTGTGCCCAGCTGCACAGCTATTCTTACTAGAAATAAACCATGTACCATTAACTTATTACCCCTGCCAGATACCTTGTCTTGGCCAACATGTTGATGGAATCTGAAGTCAATCCTTTCGACGGGCAGGAAGCTAAGCCGTAAGTCTTCTGTATCCTATTTCCTTTTGCTTGTCTCATTTTTCCTTTTTCCTTATGTTTCAATACTTGAGGATGATGTTTGTGCTTTCTTGTCTGATTTCTCCTTTCATGTACTATGTACTGCAGATACAAGAATGACCCTGAAATTTTGGCAATGACAAATTTAATAGCAGCCTATCAACGGAATGAAATATTAGAATTTGAGAAAATCCTGAAGGTAAAATATGAGTCTGGCGGTAGGTTGCGTTGTGTGCAAATTTGGCCGTATGATATTTCTCTTTTATTTCTGTGACTTGTAAGTTGATGTTTGGTGATTAACTTTCAGAGTAACAGAAGGACCATTATGGACGATCCTTTTATCAGAAATTATATTGAGGATCTGCTGAAGAACATAAGAACACAAGTCCTGCTGAAGCTCATCAAACCCTATACAAGGATCAGGATCCCATTCATATCTAAGGTAATTTTACTCATGTCCCTCCTTCCTTTTAACACCCGCCACCTCCAACAAAGGAAAGAGGGGAATAGTGTAGTAGAAAAAGTCTTGGATAAGTTAAGGCTGACGTCATTGGTTTAAGGGGGAATATAGAAACTCTTTACTCATTGTGAAGAGAACAAATCAAACATGAACATTCTGTGGACTACCTTCTGTATCTTTTTTCTTTCTTTTTATTTTTCTTCACCACACTTGCAGAAAATATATTTGGCAGATTTCTTTTGCCCTTTTCTTCTTCCTCCTCCTCCTCCATTTTTTTATAATGAGATTCGTATGCTAAATTAATTTTATGGGGACACTCAAGTTATGAACATAGAATTAGTTCAACATATTTGATGAAATCTACTGTTGAGCAGGAACTTAATGTGCCTGAGCATGATGTTGAGCAGCTATTGGTATCGCTAATTTTGGATAACAGAATTCAAGGCCACATAGATCAAGTTAATCGGCTATTAGAACGCTCAGATAGGTAAACACTTCCTCACTTTCGTTAATAGTTTTTATTTGATTCATCCTATTCAGAATTTCAGTATTTCTCACAAATCATAACCTTTAAAATACCGTGATCCAGGTCGAAAGGAATGAAAAAATACTCTGCTGTTGAGAAATGGAACACGCAGCTTAAATCTCTTCATCAAGCCATCAGCAACAGAGTTGGTTAGGATGTGATTGGGAAATGGTTCTACATATCTGCCTTGTGTTCCCTCAACTTGCAGTTTTGTCATGAGAAGTAATTTAGCTAGATGAAGCATCAGGAATGTACTACCTCAATAGTGGAACCAGGCTGAAACTCAACTTTTGGTCCATATGTATTACATTCTGCTGCATATAATTATATGCAAATCCGTGTTCGAGGTACAATTAATCCAATTTTTAGCCCTGAAAATGTCTGCATTGTTCAAAAGTCCCCCTCGCTCTTAGCCAATCCCATGTATTTAGGCTTCTTTTGGCTTTCTCGATTTCTCAACTTAGTTCTTCCCTCGTTCAAAGACGGTACATGGCTATAACTAGCAGACTGTTCCAAATATGGTTCATACGACATAAAGCAAGCCTCACTTTGACTTGATGATTGGTCTTGCACGCGGGACAAATATGTCATTATTTTATTTATTTTATTGAGGTATCTCGCTATGTTAGGTTAAAATAAAGCATAATTTCATTTATTTTTATCTTCTCAACGTTCTTTCATCCTAACGGACCATAAATGCAAACCTAAACTAGGATCGTGCCCTTTAGGGGCTAAAAATAATGGGTATTTTTTGGTTTAATAATACAATGTAATCTTTTATTTAAAAAAAAACGTGTATTTCTTAACAAAATTTAAAAAACATTATAATTTACACTAAAAACAAATTATACTGTTGGTTTAAATGTCTAATGAGCAACATCAATTTTAGGTAAAAATTGTAAAAAATTGCATTTTTTGTAAGGGGAACGTGGATTCGCGACATTAAAAGGAGGACGAACTCATTTTACATTATTCATATTACATAAATTCATAAAAAAAAAGGTTAATAATCTATTATCTATAGTTACAACTAGTCAAAAAATATTAAATATGATTATTTAAAATTTATTTAATTTTTAAAGAATATTATTTTATTGTGATTCAAGTTATAATATTCAAGAAGATATCTTAATTACTGAGTATCTATATTTATTTATAAAGGTGATTGATAATTAATTCTATTTAGTATTATTATAATTTAAAAAAAATGAGATTTTGTATTACCTTTGATATTATTGAGTAAACCTAATTTTTTTTAAAAAAATTCAGCATAACAAAAGAAGTTAAGAGGAATCTCAGATAGTTGTCAAAAATCAGAAGTTAGCTGTGTATCTATATGAACAGCCAGAACAGGTGACAGTGTACTTGCTGGCACCGCAACTGCTGCATGAGAAGGCGACCCTGTAACGTTCACCTCACCAGAGGGTATCGTCCTGGGATTAATTAAAATTAGGTGCTGTCACTCACCCAAACGACAAGTACTGTCAACTAAATATTTTTAAATTTTTTAATCTTCTGATTATTAAGATAAGCGGGGATGGATTTATTTAATATTTATTGATAAACTATGCAATTAAGCCTTTTTGATCAAGCTAGTCTCCAATAATTATTAAGATGTCTTATATTCCCTCTGGTAGAACATAGGTAAATTAAAAAGTTTATTTTAATTTTAAGGATAAGATATCTGTTTATTATATCTTTTAAATTTATAATTATTTCTTTTAAAATATTCTCATATATATTAAGTAGTAATAATTTTAAAGCAAATGATCAAATAAGATATTTTAAAAGAATCCAGCTAACACATTTTTTTATTTTTATAAATAATTAATTTAATTAAAAAAATTTACTATATGAATTAATTAATTCTTACAAAGTATTTAAAGGAGGTAGTATTATTAAGCCTTGTAACACATTTTATGGGAGAAATCCAGTCGAATCCATAGGGTGTATTTGGTTTAGCTTTTAAAAAAAAAAATTAAAAAATATATTTTATAAAAAATAATTTTAAATAAATAAGTGTTTGAATGATTGTTATTAGAATAATTTTTTTTATAAATAAATTACCACAATGAAGTAAAATAATAATTAAATATTATAATTTTAAAATTATATTTTATATTTGATATTAAAATAATAAATAATATATATGTTATTAGAGTAATTAATAATAAATAATTAAAAAAATATTTTTGGTTGTTATGAGAGGTAACAGTACAAAAAGAGAGAATAAAATTACAAAAAGTAATCTGGATAAAATTATCATTCCTCATAAAAATATTTAAAAAATACATATAAAAGTTTTTTGGATTTGTTTTCAAAAAGTTATAGTTTTAAACTAGGGAACTATGATTATATTAATAATTAATTATAATACAAAAATATATATTTAAATACTTTTAGATTTATTTGGATAATTATTTTTTTTAAACCAAACATACACTTAGTGCCTGTTTGGAAGCAGCGTTGGAAAATGAATTTTGGACAAAACCGCGGTTTAGAAAATTTTTAGACAAACGGTAATTTTTGTTGAGAATTGATTTTGGACAAAACCTCGGTTTGAAACCTAAGTTTTGAATAAGCTACTGAAAATAGCTTTTTCTTTAAAACCTAGGTTTTGGATTATCCAATTACTATTATACCCTTATTTTTTCTTACACCCTCTCTCTTCTCTCTTCTCTCATCTCTTTTCTCTATCACCTCTCCTCTCTCTTCTCTTATCTCTCTTTTTATCCTTCATCTCTTCTCTCTTCTCTCTTTTTTTCTCTCTCCTCTCTCATCTCTACACTCTCTTCTCTCTCCTCTTTCTTCTCTATCATCTTTCATCTCTCCTACTTTTAATCATATCATACCCTTTTTAGTAATTTACTAATATAAAAAGTGATTCTACTACTAATCATCAAAACATCTTTATTCTCAAAATCTATTCTTCCCAAAATCTATTATACCCAGAATCTATTCTCCAGAATCTATTTTTCTCAAAATCTATTTTCCAAAAACTAATCCAAACAAACCTTTAGTTGACAGCCTCGGCCCAAAATAAATCAACAAATAACATTTCAGTAGGCGGGGTACCTCACTCTCGCAAAAGCACGCGGGGCACCTCCACATGAAGAATCCAACGTCTATTAATCGAGGATGAGAATCTTGGCTAGTGGACCCGCCATTCCAACGCAAAATTATTTAAACAAAATTTCAATTTCAATTTTTGTCACCCAAAAAAAAGCAATTCCAATCACAGTCTGATTAATAATAATACGAGTAATTAACAATTTTTGCTTGAATAATTAACAAATTTCCAATAAGATTATTTTATTATTAGCGTCTCCGTTTTCATTTCCGTTGGATTATAATATATATACTCAATCATATCCTTTGATCAATCATTCCAAGGAGTTATCGCTTTTTCCGCTCTCATCTGTATTTCATGTACTCCGTGTCTCGCCTCTTGCTGGTTTTAGTTTCGCACCCGGGAGGCGTCTGATTAGGTGAATTCGCTTCTCCATTTTCTTTTAATTTGGTTGTGTGGGTTTAACATTTAGTGTGGAATTGTGGGAGCTCAACGTCCTCTTTTCCCTAATTCTGAGTCCTATGTGTTCATATTGTGCACTATGTTGATACTTCTCCAATCTGATGTGACATGGGTATGATTTCTTTCTTGTTCGATATGGGTGTTGGGATTCTTGGGTTTATGCTGCGCAATGGGTTTTACTGTGGTGATTGGTTTCGTTTGATCTGACTTGGATGTTCAGTTTTTTGTTTGGCTTATTTCTGTTGTGAGGAAAATTGATTCTCTTGCTAGCATGGATTGCCCTGGTATGCTCGATAAATGTAATTCAGGAGTTTCACGTTTGTGTATTCGGCACTCAAAAAGTCAGTACTGCCAGAGCGAAAAATGTTTTACCAGTTCTTTTAGACTCTCTGCGTTAGTTGGGTTTTTCAAGTGAGTTACTTGCTTCTTGTTCTATGGTTATATGGTTTTCTTCGGGCTTAAGGAGCTTATTTGTTTTTACTGGTCTAGCATTCACTAATTTATCTCATCTGTATTATTTTGCCTTTTCCTCTTTGTTATATCTTTTCTAGTATTTGATTTTGTTGTTTATTCATATTGTATGCTAGTTAATTCCTTGGTATCATGTTGGAGCTGCATATTTTCACTTAGTCCTAATTAGAAGAATTTTGTAGGTGCTTTTGCTTTGGTTTGATCGCTTCATTTACTCCTGAACAGAAAATTTTGAGAATTCAGTAATTTCTGCAGGAAAGGGCTCATTGCTACTTGGTGACATAAAAAACATAGATTGCAGTTGTATCTGAGGCCAATGGTAAGTATTTCTTCTCTTATGTTACACAACTGCTCTTCTGTAGTTTGACTCCCGTTGGAGGAAGTACCCCTAGTTTGCATTGTTTAGCCTGGCCCATATGTTATTTGTGGTGTAAAGTTACCTGTGTATCTAGTCTGACCTTCACGACATCTCTTGGCATCCACTGTTTGAACTACTATTAGACTGGGTACATGTATATTTTTGGTAAACAGGCTGGGAATTTGTTGAGCAATAGGTTGGAATATATATTGTTGAACTCTTCCTATGAAAATAGTGGTGACTGTGAATTCAAGCCAACTTATAAGTCAGTATGTATGTACAACTGGATAGGAAATTTTATGGAGGAAATTTTGGCGGAAACCATATCCTTCCCCACAAACTGAATAATTTTGGTGCCTGGAGTTATTATGATGCTGATATGTGTTTGCAGTTCATATTCAATGAAGTTGGCATGCTTGTCAGCTTTGGTCTTTAGAATCTTAAGTGTTTTTTCCCGGTCACAGGCTACTAATGAAAATCTTCCACCCAATGTAATAAAGCAACTTGTCAAGGAATTGAAAAATCTTGATGAATCTCCTCCTGAGGGCATCAAAGTTGTGGTGAATGGTGATGATTTTTCAACAATATATGCGGACATTGAAGGCCCAGGCATGTAGCCTTTTATTTTAAGTTGATACTTGAGTATTAAGTAAATAGTTCAATTTAAACATGAGTTGTTTATGATTCTTGCAGCTGGGACTCCATATGAGAATGGAGTTTTCCGCATGAAATTGTTATTGTCTCGTGATTTTCCAAACTCTCCACCTAAAGGTATATTTAAATATTAGGAGTTTAAATATATATATATATATATATATATTGGTTTTCTGAGTTGAACTTAGGTATGTGATATGAGCAAGGGGCATATATTTTTATAAGAGCCCTGCATGGCTTCATAATCCTGTCTAAGTGTGAGTTTTGCAATTTTACTAACCTGTGAAGTTGGCAAACCTAAATTTTGTAGGTTATTTCTTGACTAAGATTTTTCATCCAAATATTGCAACAAATGGAGAGATTTGTGTCAACACGCTAAAAAAGGATTGGAATCCCAGTCTTGGGTTACGTCATGTTCTCATCGTAAGTGTTAAGTTTGTGCAAGCAAAATCTCTTTTTGCCTGTATGGTCGAGCGTAGCTATATTGAAGTTAGTTTGACATGTCTGGTGTTACTTGTAACTTTGATCATTAACAGGTGGTTAGGTGTCTATTGATTGAACCATTTCCAGAATCAGCTTTAAATGAACAAGCTGGCAAAATGCTGCTTGAAAATTATGAAGAGTATGCTAGACATGCCAGGTATGTTAAGCCAATAATTTTATCGGTGTTTTGTTGTTACTGCCGCCTTTCTTATCTGTTTAGTTCAGCCCGAGCCAGACAGACAGCTATATACATAAGTTTACCATGTTTCGGACAAATTTTTTGTAGTTATTTATACTGCTTTATGATTTACAAGCATGTTGCTCACCTGAATATAAGAATAAACTAATCTTGATTGTAGACCTACATGGTAATTTTTACTCGAGTTTGATGCCTGCCATATTTGATATGCATATTTTTCTCCATAAGCATGTGAGCAAGTAGCTTTGTCTTTTTCATGCAGACTTTACACCGGAATCCATGCCAAGCCAAAGGCCAAATTTAAAACCGGTGCTATATCAGAATCTACAACTGCATTGAATGTTGATCAGAGTAACCCCTCAGTTCTTACTACCGATGAGAAAAATGCATCTCTGGGTGCTTCATTGCCATCGCAGTTCCCTCCAGCCCACTCAGCAGCTATGGCAGCAATTAGAGGAAGCAGTCAAGAACATCCAGCTGCTGTGACAAGAAGTGAGACAGCTGTTAATGACTCTTCTGCTGCAACCGTAGTTCCTCCTACTTCTCACGCGCCACAAAAGAAGGAAAGTGGTATACCAAAAGCTCAGGCAGACAAGAAGAAGATTGATGCCAGAAAGAAAAGTTTGAAAAGATTGTAATGAAGTTGACGAGTAATTGAACTTTTCATTGTAGTCTTGTTGGCTGACTGAGAAAAAGTGAAGGTCAGGCCTGGGCATTGGCGGACTTATGTTAGGCTCAATGTGAGCGGATGCCTCCGAAAATCTTTGAAATATGTGTGTGTGTGTGTGTACGTATATATATGTAGTTATGTGCTTGATACATGCCCCCACTACCCCTTAATTGTCTTTGCGTTCATTGGCCCGAGAAGCAAGGTGGGTAAGGTGAAGCAGAATTTGATACGCAAATTTACATATAAATACTATTTTATGCAAATATGCGAACACACTAAATAGACAAGAACAAAACAGAGTAATGTGGATTTTATATTTTATATTAATGTTGATTTAATTGTAATTAAATTCAAATTGAAACTTTTATACATCAAGGACTGGTTAATTTAAGAAAAGCGGGATCCCGAGTGTGCAACCTGCTGCGTTGATCCCGAGTGGCTAAATCGGGAGTATACTTTAAGAAAAGCAGAAATAAAAAGAAACTGAAACTAAACTTGAAACTGAAATAAAAATTAATAAAAAATAATTTTATTTAATTTTTATCTTTTTAAAATCAAAACATATTCAGATTTATTTGACTAATGATAATTTCCCCTAATGAAAGGTTTCTTGATAGTTTTAGAGGGCCAAATGTAATATATCTCTTAGCAGCCACGACCGGTTAAATAAACTTAAAAAGTTTTATAATAGTATTACAATATATGAATATAATAATAAAAAAGAATAATAATGATTGGGAATATATGTAAATTTAAAGTGTTTATGCCAGATTCTCCTTAGCTCTTTAACTCTATCCCTGTATGTATACTTTACTCAAAAATATATTACCTCGTCTTAATTTCTTCAAGGATATAAAATTAATTTCTAGAAGAAAACGATTTGTGAATAATCAATTCAAATTACCCCGGGATTAATATAACTTCTAAAACCCAATTATTATACATATGCGCGCGCGTTCATCGATATTAATAACCTGTAACACTGGCTGAGGCGTGCTTCATTAGCAGCAGTAGCAATAATAGGAGTTATTGAAAGATCACTCCAAATATTAATTCTTGAGAATTGCAAACAATGATTCCAACATATTGAACATGGCTAACTCCTTTTCATATTATTGCATCACAATGTCGATGATCTCAAGCAAAAAACTAAAAAATTTCCAAAAGTTCGGATATGCAAAATTTCAACCGCAGCAAACAGAATTCAGAAGATTTGCTCATTCGAACTTAGAATATTGAATAATCTTAAACAGCTAGTTTCATCTTGTTAAAAAAAAACAATGATGAGTAGGGTAAAATGGAGTGAAATAACCATTAAAACTTATGAGAGACAATGACTAGGCAAACTAGAAGGGCGCAATGTCATTATGGACAGCTAATCTTACAGATATATGTTGTAAAGGTTGGATTCAAAAGCATCAAATTGAAAAACATTAAAAAAGAAAAGAAAAAAGGACGAGGGGGACTACGGGCACTAAATATTATGGGGGCGAGACTTAAATTTCTTATATCCTTGCTATCAAATTCCTCGATTAAAATATGTCCTAAGTGTAAGACTTTGTAGTAATAACATGACAGATGTATGATTTAATTGGAGAACCATATTCTGGCATATTATTATTGAATACCCGTACACTTGGTCATATTTTAATTGAAGAATCTGATGACAAGGATATAAAAGAAATGCATGCAAATTTTTCCATATTATTATCTCACCATAGCTTCTAGGAGGATGAAATGATCACTTGGCCATCATCACCTTAACGAATTCGTCGTAGTTTATTTGGCCATCACCATCAACATCAGCCTCACGAATCATCTCTTCAACTTCCTCATCAGTAAGCTTCTCTCCAAGGTTGGTCATCACATGGCGGAGCTCAGCAGCAGAAATGAACCCATTCTGATCCTTGTCAAAAACACGGAATGCTTCTTTCAGCTCCTCCTCAGAATCAGTATCCTTCATCTTCCGGGCCATAAGGTTTAGAAATTCAGGGAAGTCAATGGTACCATTACCATCAGCATCTACTTCATTAATCATGTCTTGAAGCTCTGCTTCAGTTGGGTTCTGCCCCAATGACCGCATAACAGTTCCAAGCTCCTTGGTTGTGATGCAACCTAGAATATTATGTGAGCATTCAACAGTAGATTCTAAGTCATTGTGATCATAGACAGGAAAAGTTGCTCACAAACTATCAATATTTACAAGGATGTCAATAAAATGCAATGAAGTTAAACAAATATCAGTGATGTCCCTCCATGTAACAGTTGAAAATTACTATGTAAGAGCTGAGCATGGTATATATGTGGATATAACCAAAGCTATGACCTTTCTCACTTCAACAAGGAAAGGCATTACTAGGTCTAGCATTATGATGCCCTTCAATTTAAATATGCGAAATTAGGGCGCTTCAGAAAACATCACAGACCAAGAGTTCCACAATCATATTATATTCCAAAATCACGCGCTCTCTCATGAACCATTAAAAACACGCGCTGTCACTTCCCCTAAAAGAAAGAACCACGCGCTCTCTTTCCTGGTTTATATTTGCCCAAAGACAGAACGACAAAAGTAGGAGACAGTTTGTTTTTCTGTCACCATTACCCATACGCTTACAAGTAGTACCGAATCCAGATCACATATCAACATGAATATTAATAGCAAAACATAACATCTAGAGGATATAGCATAATATATTCGTTTTAGAGCAGACTGTGTGTGACTCATTCCAGACTAGACTACGTGCGTAGTTGCTAAAGAAACAAAGGGAGAAAATTTAACCCAGCCATTCTCTGCTCTCCTGCTTGTTCAAATAATTTTAGCTGAATTGATGAAGGTAAAAAAAAAAAAAAATAGCTGAAGTAGAATAATCTGCACATTCGAAGACCCACTCAATTTTTTCTCATATTCCTTCAGGTAAAGAAGATTTTGAAAACAAAGAGAGACAACTTGTAATACCTGTAAAATCAAACATTGAGACCTATAATAAATCTAATAAAAGGCCATATTGAATCCTCCCCTCTTCTCATCCACAGATTTTCACGTCAACCAATCACAGGGAAAAGGGGAAAAATAATATCAAAATCACGGAATGAAAATATCTCCTAGATTTATACAAATATGAAACAGGCACAGATTTAAGTCACCAAAAACCAGCTCTAATCAACAGGGAGCCAAATAACTCTGCCAACTGAAGAATCATGTTAATCTTCTTAAACAATAAGCAGCAACAGCTGGAAAAACACATCTAGAAGAACACAGATCTAAGAAAATCGATGAAATCGAAGCAGAAAAAGAGAGACGAATTACCGTCGCCATCCTTATCAAACAAGCTGAAGGCCTCCTTGAACTCAGCGATCTGTTCATCGGTGAGCTGATCGGCCATTGTTCGCTTCCTATCTGAAAGAGAAAATCGCTCTTACTTTCTTTAAGAGAATTCCTGTGTTAACGAAGAAAGAAAGAGAGAGCGAGACACCCAAAAACCAGAGCCCTTTAATTCCTCTTCGTACAGAAACTGCCGTTTTAATAGGAGCTCATCTGTCATTGCAATCGAATCATAACTCACCGTTCAACATTGAAAAACAAAAAAGAAAGTTGACTTTTTCCTCCTCTTGCCCTTTAACGTTATCAGTAATTACCCTGCGCCCTCTATTTCTTTACCGCTTTTTTCCCGGGATTTTTCTCTGCCGTTTCAGACTTTATGATTATAATTAATAATAATAATAATAATATCTTTTTGCCAGAAAATAATAATACAACAACTGTATAAGCATTGTTTAGGAAACCTACACAATTTTACAAAAGTTTTTAACTTAAATCTTAATTTAAAAAAATTTAAAATAAATAAATATATTTATTTAAAAAAATTTGTAAATCAAATTATAATTTAAAACTAAAATTTTAAATAAATTACTTAAACTAACTTTTAAAATAAAAAAAAATTATAAATTATCTAATTACTATTTTATTTTTATTTTTTTACACTATCTCTGCTCTCTCTTCTCTCTTCTTCGCCTTCTCTCATATCTCTTTCCTACTATCTCTCATCTCTCATCTCTTTTTTTCACCCTCTCTCTTCTATACCCTCTTTCCTTTCTCATATTTTTAATAAAATCATATCATTTTTTATAATCTATCAATTATAAAAAAAATATTAATAATTATTTAAATAATTATTTTTTTAGAACTATTTTTTTCTATAAACTTTAAAAAAAAATTAAAAGCTATTTAAAATTTTTTTTTATATATATATTTTTTAAATCTATCCAAACACCTAAATATTACTGTATTAGAAAGGCCCATCGCTTCCACCATTTCACACATCTCGTACATGCTCATTGAAGAATTAGTTTTCCCTGATTAATAATAATAAATTAATAATTATTTTTTGTAATCGTCTGTAAATAATTTTATTCATATTATTTAAATTTATGTAAATACTTTTATGAAATTTATTTATCCAAATCCACACTAATAAGTTTTTATTGAATATACTTTATGATAAACATTATCTATCGATTAGTTAATCTCATGACAAACTTATACATTTTATACTTTTAACAAATGAATTTAATAAAGAGAATATTGTTACTTACATAATCTTTAGTAAATAATTACATAATTTAATTTTGTGATTAATATTATTAATGTCATTGATAATATAAAATTTATATACAATATAAGATTTCAACAAATCATACTAAATTGTGAATAATACAGCCAATTATGGTATTCTCTGACGCCAAATGAAGACCTTGATTCCTTACGCGGTTTGAACGCGGAGAAATGACACATAGGCCCGCGTTGTCTGCCACGTCTGGCCCCGTACCTCTTTGTCCAGCCGTGTCAAAATATTGCTGTAATAAATAGTGAAAATATTATTTAAGAATTTTATTGTTCCAATCTGAATTCGAGTACTACTGGTTTTTCCGTCTAAAGTTTTCACAGTAATAAAGTTCGTTATTATACATATGTTATTAAATTATATAATCTATTTTTAAGCTTTTTTTTTATATAATAGAAATATCAATTATTAATACATACAAAAATTTTAAAAAAATAAAAATATTTGTTTTATTTTGAGTCTATATCCTTATCAATCGAATTAATCAAAGTTGTTAATAATACCAGATATCATTAAAAAAATCTACAAAAAAATAAAACATAAATTTATCATATAATACCTTGTTAATTAATCTTCAGTCAAACAAAAAAAGAAGTACAGTTTATATTTTATTATTTATATGAAAGTGACTTGTTTAATTTGCCACCTTTCTAATTCAAGAGAAAATAGGTGGAGGGTGAGAAGGTACGTAAATTTTGTGAGGCGAGATATGATTATTTTATAATTATTTCTTTTGATGTTTTAAACATTTAAAATAATTTTCTCCGTGTAATTTATTTTATTTTTCATTTCATCCCCGAGGCTAATTAGCCCTGAGCAACGGGCGGGGTGGGCTGGCCCGATGGCCAGCCCGTGCCCAGCCCGTTTATTTTTTTACGGGCACGGGCTAGCCCATGCCCGTACCCCAACCCGTTTAAGCCCGTATTAAACGGGTTGGGCTGAACCCGTTTAGGCTGAACGGGCATGGGCAGCCCGTTTGTCAAAGAGAAAAAAATATTTTAAACTTATTTAAATTTCTAATAACAATCAATGTTCACAAATAACATAGTGTACAGCAATAATAAAACAATAATAATATACACATGATATGATTATTCATCATAAAATCACAACCTTACAAAATATTCATTCAAATATTCTAAATTTAACATTATTAGTTTAAAAATTTTACAAACCTATAAAATTTCAACCCAAAAAAACTCCATCTTTTATAAAAATAATGAATAAATATTATAATCTTTGCAATTTAAAATTTAACAATTTCAACAAAAATAGTAAATATTATAATTTATTTAGTAAAAAAATTATTAAATAAAAAATTATTAAAAAATATATATATATACATAAACGGGCGGGCACGGGCAGCCCAATGGTGTGCCCGTAGCCCGCCCATTTAAAACATATAGTCCGCCCATTTAAGCCCGCCCGTTACGGGCTTAATTTGGGCGGGCCCAAATCGGGCAAATATAAGCCGAGCCCTGGCGGATACACCGGGCACGGGTATCTTGCTCAGCCCTAAGGCTAATAGGTATTTCAAGTCTTTATGCGTGAAATTAATGTTGACGAAAAATAAAAAAATACTCAATAATGTTTTTTTTGCATAAAGTATGAAACCTCATGGGCCTAAGGCCCAAATTGTCCAAATTAAGACCCTTTTAAACAACCAAATGATTAGAGAGATTGGACTAGATGGGATAGGTCTGTGACTCGCGAAGCGAATTCACTGGCCTTACGAATCGTCTCATAGTTGAGCAGTTGGCACGTGCCCTTCACGTGCGGATGCCTCCGAGGACTCCCACAGAGAGGACTCTCGTCGTGTCCCCCTATAACGGCACCACGGGCCAGAAGCCCAGCTTATATGCAAGAATAAACGGATAAACCGATAAGGGGGCTGTGCAGGAGTACACAAGACTATCTCTTACCGACTATCTTCAGGTAATTCATTCCCCTTTCCATTATTGCTCAAGTTTCTTGAATCCATACTTCCATAAACACATTGCAGTTTTCTCTGTTTCCATACTGGCTTTTCTACCGGAATTGACCTCTTCATGCAAATCACTCATATTGATTAAATATATAGTTAGTTGTGCACCCTTCCATGTAAATATTTAGCCTCGCTCCGTTTCAGTTGTGCTTCGAGCCACTCTGTGGGCGGGGATTGAGTGGAAGACACAAGTCGTTGATTTGTCTGCTGCATGTAGTTTACATATTTGTAATTTTCATGGATAATCTGGGTGATAGTATGGATAAAACATAGATTACTTTGTTTAGGTTTCTCGCTTCCTGTTTATCAGTATATTCAGCGGAGCCTGTTGGAGGAGGGAATATGAAGTAATTCTGGATTTTTTGTTTTGTTTCTTTTGTTAGGAGAACATACACAGATGGGGTCTCAAGCAATCCGCGAGTGGACGGGAATCAATACATTTGCGCCTGCTACACAGACAAAGTTGCTTGAACTGCTGGGAAAACTCAAACAGGGTTTTTTTTATTGTTCCCTCAAATTCATGCACTCGTTAAGACAATGACTCAAGCATATGCGTTATATCTCAAGAATGCACAATTATCCGCGATTGTTGGGTTATTCTTTATAATTTATTTTGTTTGTAAGAAGCTTCTTTCGTTTATTTGAACTTCTTTCGTGATTTGTTGTAGAATGTGAACACTCTGACCATACTTGTGATGGGAAAAGGTGGTGTTGGAAAATCTTCAATAGTGAACTCCATCATTGTCGAAAAAGTCGTTTCTATTACCCCTTTACAGGTATAGATTAGTTACTTTTCTCTTATGTTATGCTCTGTCTTTGTAGCTCCTTGTCATATTTACGTATCAGTAAAGTAAAATGTTTCATTCTTGACAAGTCGGAAGGACCAAGACCTGTGATGGTATCTCGATCAAGAGCGGGGTTTACATTAAACATTATTGACACTCCTGGTCTCATAGAAGGAGGATACATCAATATTATGGCACTGGACATCATAAAAAGGTATGTCAGAGGTGGATCATATCTCTACCACTTCACTAGTAAAGTGTGTTTATGGTTTATTTTGAATTAGATACGGTCCTTTCTCCTCACTCGCTGCATTTTCTTTACATGGGATCTGGGTTTGTGGGAGTAGTTTCCTTCTGAACAAGACCATAGATGTGCTGCTTTATGTGGACCGTTTAGATGCGTATAGAGTGGATAACCTGGATAAGTTGGTTTCCAAGGCTATCACAGATAGTTTTGGAAAAGAAATATGGAAGAAATCAATAATAGCACTCACACATGCTCAGTTTTCACCGCCAGATGAATTGCCTTATGATGAATTCTCATTCAGAAGATCAGAGGCACTCTTGAAAGTTGTTAAATTGGGTGCCCGGATAAAAAAAGATGTCTCTCAGGTATATTGCTGCATTTCAGTGATTGAGTTCTGTAACCTGGCCCTATAAATCACGTGTATCCATACTGTGGTACAATTTTAATTGGTTTAAGGACATCAGAAGTTAAATTATCTGGACTTCATTGAAACTGAGCTTTGAATGGCGAGGACAGACATTGGCCTTTCTTTTAGTTGATTTTATACTATTCAAAGGCTTCCCTTCATATAGCAATCAATTTACTTGGGTTTTTGTTGATAGACACTGGGATAAGTTGTATAGGCATACCTTCACATTTTGGAACAGTCTCTAAGTTTAGAGGAAAAAGTTTCCTGCTCTTGCTCTATATATGCTGTCTTGGTGTGTTTGGTTGGCGCAAAATGTTTGGAATATACCTTATTTGCTTGCGCTTCTTTGCTTATTAAGAAATTCACCTTTGGATTTTTCCTTGAAGGATTTTACCATTCCTGTTGCTTTGGTTGAGAACAGTGGGAGATGCAAGAAGAATGAGAGTGATGAAAAGGTTAGACATTTATCTCATGATACTTCCTTATATCCTCTTCCAGCTCATTGATCTAATAAGCATGGGTTGAAGTTGATATCTGTGTGCGCTTTTCTTGGGGACAGGTTCTTCCAAATGGAACCGCCTGGATTCCTCAATTAGTCCAAACAATCACAGAAGTAGCGTTGAATGGAAGTGAGTCTATTCATGTCGACAAGAAGTTGATTGATGGGCCAAATCCAAATCAAAGAGGAAAGTTGTGGATTCCTCTCATCTTTATGCTGCAAGTAAGCGTTTTTGGATTTGGGGGCTTTTCTAGTTTTCTGTGTATAATATATTGAATATTGACAGATAGATTGGTAATCTCTTGTTTTTATCTCCCTGTGATCAGTATATCTTCATCATGAAACCCATTGCAGCATTTATCAAGAAGGATATTGCAAACGAGAGTAGGCAATCATGGGAAATAGACGAGTGATGCAGATTTTCGCAGGAAAGATCTATTTTTAGTCCTGTTCCTTTGCTCTCATGAAGTTTAGGTTTTCTTTCCTTTTCTTTCCCTACCTCCCTTTTTGTTTCTCATGAAGTTTAGTTTACATGTAGTTTCAAATTCATTGATTGACCATCTGTTTATGGAATCAATTTCCTGGTTTCTTGTTAGAGTCTAATTACGTTGACCAGTGTCAATGAGGAAGATGATCAAAGGTTTGGAGTTAAGCTTTGGTGCTCTTTCTTAAACTCATTTAATAAAAAAGGAAAGATAAGGTTCTTGTCTCTATAGTTTGGCACAAAAATACTACTCCTCTTAACCTTAATATAATACTTAGTTTGTAAATTACAAATTATATTTTATATTAAAAGACCAGAGGAACATTTAATTTGGCTTATTTTGTTAATTTAGTTGGAGCCCAGCACATACACATAATACGTTCGCCTGAAAATATATAAATGAATTTCTACAATATTTAAAACGGTCACATTTGTTATAAATAATAGAAATTATTATTTAATTAACTTAAATTAATGTGACGTTTGAGCTAATCATCAATACACTCAAATATAATTACGTGCACCTCTATTATTCTAATAGGGTTGTCAAACAAAGCAAATCGGTACTTGGCTGCCCAACACATGGCCTGACCATGTTGCAGGCACATAGCATATTGTAATATCTGCACTTCTATTGTTCAAAACCAATTCCAGCTCTTAGATAACCTTTTACTTTTGCGGTATCATCGTTAATTCAGCTCTCTACAGCATATTGATCCAATGTTCATTAGCATTGATGATTCCAAAGGACAGATATTTCCCCCTAAAGAAGGGAGAAAAGGAAAAATTTCCCCCAGGAAGGAAACATGCTTTTTTCTTCGAATTTTTCCTCCTTCCTATTTACAAAAGAAAAGGTAAAATGTAGGTCAGGGCATTAAGAATTATTATCGTTTTCTCTCAAATCGGCCACTTGTACACCGGTCTTGATGTTGGACAGACAATCTCATCTTCACTTAGTTTCCGTTTCCGACCTTTTTTCTGTTTATACACCCAAAAAAAACAAGTTTAAGCATTATAGCGATAGAAAGTAGAAACAAGAACAAATTCAGAACAGAGTATAACAAAATGGCAAATACCTGTAGCTCCTTCTGCATTACCATATCATTGTATATACTCTCCAGTTGATTCAGCCTTTTCTTCCTTTCTTCCAACTCTCTATAAGAGGTAGCTGTTCGCCTGAACCTTAAAACAAAAAAAAAAATACATTACTAATAGCAATAAGTCATGACAATAAAAGTTAAAAAAAACGACCCTGAAAGAAAAGAGAAAAATAAATTTATTTTCAACTTATTGTACAGTTGTACCTCTTAATGTCATCAGGAACATCATTTGACTCAAGATTCTTCCTTCCCTTAATTTGTGACTTTATCTCTTAGCTTTTTGCCTACATAAAGATTAAAAAAAAAGGATCCACACAACTTAGTATGAAATTTAAACAACGAATATATACACCTGCAAGTATAGAGAGTCAAAAAAGATTTTCCTTAATCATAATCCTTACGAATTAATAAAAAATGATGAAAAGAATAAAGATAGTACACCCCTTTGTTGACAAGGCGTAGACCTTTCCAAAATCTAATGTTTTCGAATGCATAGAAGGTTCTCTTGCTCTTTTCTTTCTTGTCATGACATGAAGAGATTAATGTGGAAATGGAAATAGACTTAAACACAACTTTAAACCAATGATATTGCCTGCTCTTAATCTCAAACTTTTGTCCGCGTCTAAATCAAGTAAAATGCATTGATATAAACTTGGCTTCAGTTGTCAGGCCAAAAGAAGAAAAACTTAGATCTGAGTTAACACAAGAACTTGGAAATAAGGAATTTTTCATAAAATTTACAAGGACCTTTTATATAATATCAAAAGTCATAAAATAATGAGAGACGAGGCTCTTGAAACACATATAACTGAATACAACTAACATTAAATCAAATAAAGATAAAGGACACTTGTCCAGCTGCGTGTGCTTGTTATTGAAATGGGAGCTCGTACCTGTCCTCAGCAAAGTAAATATGCCCAGACTGTTGGTGATCAACAGAGTGCAATGAAGAAGTTAGCTTTTCAACTTTCTGCATCAAAAAATTCGTAATTAAGCCCACATGACAATTCCACATAAATTCTTAATAGAAAGAAAACATTCTACCGCAATGATCTACCTTTCTCTCACTCTGCACTTTTTGAAGAACATATCCTATATCTTGGGTCTTCATCAACATAAGCTCTTCTTGGGTATATTTATTTGTTTCACTCCTACAGGAAAAAAGCCATCAAGTTCATTCATCTCCCCAAGTAATTAGGAACAAGTAGTTATAGAACAACTATAAGGTGAGAAATATCCTACTCGGGTCTATGAACTTCCTCAACCACTTTTGATCTGATCATTTTGAAATAAAACTCATCTGGGTTTCTGAATGCAGCCTTCTCTTTAAGTTTCTGTAGGGCAATATAGAAAAAATCATCAGTAGTTAGTAACTGAAGTTGGTTAAATCTGTTGTTGTTGTTAATGACGGACTTAATATTGAGAGTTAGCATGTGTTCTCCGCTAACTAATCCTTAATTGTATAAGGGAAGTAAGAAGGTAGCTATGGTGGTTACTTCAGTTATTAAATCTAATTCTCAGCCAATTATCCTATTATTTCTATTGCTACTATTAGGAGGCTCATACGTACAAACAAGAAAGATTAGAAATTCGAAAGACATTTATCAACGTAAACATGAACAGTAATCCAAAAGAAGGCCAAGGGTTAGGCGTTAGTAGTTAGTAATTGAGTTTAGTCTGCATTGAGGGAGGGAGGGAGGGAGTTGAAGTTACTGACCCTTACAATGGTACTAGAATTATTAAGAAAGTACCTACCTATGATGGGCGCCTGGCTTCCTGCACATCTATATCTAATCACTAATCAGCACTGTATCGGCAAGGTCCAGTCATGTTAACAAATTTCCAAAATTATAGTTTTCTCTCTATTCTCATATTCATTATATTTCTATTCTCTTTCCCTTATCACAAAGATAAGAATCAACGCAGTTAGACCAGTCATGCAAAATCAGAACGATCGAAAAAAAAAATGTTCCATAAATTGTACCCGTATAGCCTCCTCCTTTTTATGGAATGCTTTTGCACGGACGACATAGTCTTTGTGCTTTTCAAGAAGGCCAAATTTTTTCCTCGAGGATCTGAAAATATTGCAAACAAACCAAGAGCTATTGAGTCCATTTTGTAAAGGAAAACAAACATGGAATTTCGTTAACTTACGGTTGAGTTGAGCACGCTCTTTGTTATCCCGTCTGGGAATGGCGTTCTTGAAGGAAGACATGTTCAAGTAGAGAGGAGCTGCAACAGCCTGAGCTCAGTGCCAAGGTGATTTACGGGATTTGGCGGTTGCGACAGAGATCATTCAATCGCGCCGTGGGAGAGGAGCTGAAGAGAGAGAAGAGAATGGCACGCATAAAATCAATACATCAATATGTATAGTAAAAGTACATGAAGCCTTCTTTAACATAAGGCCCGGCCCAAATTTATAAAGGCTCTTTTATCCGGCCCAAAAACAAAGTCGGCTTGATCAGGAGCTAAAAAGATGAATGACTTGATACTCACCTACTATAGTAAGGTATATGACGCGAGTCGAATCTAAATATAATCAAGATAAAATTTTGATAAATCGAGTGGGCAACTAAAAAATAAATAAATAAATAAATATTTAATAGTATCAAAAAAAAATTTAAAGAAATATATGCCTTTTATTTTAAGAAGAAGATAAATTTAAGAATAATAAAAATATTACTGATTTACATTTCAATAAAAAATACATATCTTAAATATCGAGACAATAAGTTAAAAATAATTTATAAATAATTAAAGTAGATCATTTTTAAAAAAATAAGTGCTAATTAATTGCTGGTCTTCAATTTTACTTCTTAGACTTTGATGTTGCTGGTTTCTTGAAACATGTTCAAGATCTGCAATTTTTTTTAAAATTTTGACAAAACATATTACAAATAAAAACATTATGAACATATCAAATATATTTTTAAATATCATTTGACTAATTTTGTCTATTCCCCTCCTTTATTTCTGTCATCTTTCGCTCTCTCCAAACGTGGCGTGTATCATAAAACAAATAGCACAGGGAAAGGTTCGTGGGATGTGGGACCCACCTCTCCGTTTCGTCCATTTAAACGCCGCCGTCTATTCAACGCTGGGTTTTCCTAATGGGATTCTCTCTCCCTCAAATCCAGTCATTTCCTGCGAGACAAAAAGAGCTCTAACACACACCAACGAATCTCAATCCCAACCCAATCCCCAAACTTTCACGGAAAATTCCTTTTTCTTCTCTAGATTCCCTTCCTCCCCGGCCAACCCTCAATTTCTCTTACCCTATTTTCAACGCCTAAAACTTACTCCTTGCCACTTCGGAGCTGCCCCCGCTCCGTTAATTGATCACTTTTCGATACTGGATGCTCCGGTTCTGTCGGGGTCTTCATCGCTATACGTGTTTCTGGATTGAAGTATGAGTGCTCCGAGGTCTTCCGGAGGTTGTTTATTTGTTGCCTTACCATCTTCCCGTTCGGATTCTCTCTTCTAATTTCAAGTTTGGAGGTAAACTAGTGACCGAGTGGTATATGGTCCTTTTTGCTGAAATTCTTGTGAAAATCTTTCCCTTTGCTTATCCAATATGATGCGGGTTATAGTGCCCAATAAATTTTCCAAATATTTTTTTCCTTTTTGGCCCAAAACATGTAGTTAATAACAGCCTGGTTATCGAAGGCTATGTTGCAAGGCTTCTATGCCACTCTATGTAGTTAATTACACTAGGCTGTCACTAGCTATGAGCTTGGCCAAATTTAACGATTTAATTCTATTGTTTCTGAACCAAAATTTCTTATTCTTTATTGTTTTTCCTTTTTCTACCGTAGTCAGTGTAACTATGTATCACGCAAAGAAGTTTCCCCCGGGAACTGTCGTACCAAATAAAGCTCAAGGTGGTGCTGAGCAGCTGGCAAGCATACCGGATTTGAGTGGATCTGCAGTGAAAAATGACACACCTGTGGGAGGAAGTGGGAAACAACGATTACGGTGGACGTCAGATCTTCATGACCGTTTTGTGGATGCCATTACGCATCTCGGTGGACCAGATAGTGGGTATCTCTTATGAGTATTGTATCACATATGAATAATTATTTTTATATTTTATAGTTAGCATTGGATATGAATTCGTCAAATTCAATGCCTTTACTATTAGTTAATCATATTGGAAAAACCTGTACGAATGAGAACGTTTTTAAGGAAATATTTGCTGTTCTTCTGATGTTCTCCCTATTATGGATCTACTGTGCCACCTGCCTTGCGCTTAACATAAGTCAGTCGGAGCATGTACAGTATATGATCGCACCACTTCGTGCAACATATCAAAGATGTCTTTTCCTTTTCTTGAAGTGTTGATATTTAATTCATATAACCTTTGGAAGTTGTTGATGTATTGATAGATTTTAATTACACACCTATTGACGATACCATGTTGCACTGAAATTGCCAGCTTCAACTTTCACGCAGCTTTGTTGATTTGATGTAGATTCTATGCTTGTAATTGCTACTCATTTTCCTTTTCCCTTTACTTCTTTAGCGTGTTGATCTGATTCATTCTAGCATATTTTCTGAAGTGATTTCTCTCATGATATTCCATCTACTCCTAACAGGGGCAACTCCAAAAGGCGTTCTACGGGTTATGGGCGTACCTGGACTCACAATTTATCATGTTAAAAGCCATTTACAGGTAATGTCACCAAGTTAGCTATTTTAGGTATATAAGCACATGAAATGCCCGTTTGTTTATTTTAAAACTGATTTTAATCTTGCTCTGCTATTACTTTGTGCAGAAATACCGCCTTGCAAAGTACTTGCCAGAGTCTTCAGCTGACGGTAAAGTGTTCTGTATTTTTTTATTTTTTGGCCTTAACATTATTCTTAGAGGGATAGTGTCTACTAAAAATATAATTATATTTTCATTTCTTGCTAACTTGAAGGTCTGAGAATTCTCTTCTTGAATTTCAGAGTCAAAGGATGAGAAAAGGAATTCTGGGGACACCATATCTGGCATAGATTCTTCCCAGTATGTATCTCTGTGTTCTATTGTTAATTATACTTCCTAAAATGTATCTTTGCTTTCAACTCCTAGCACCTCTTCTGGTAACAATTTATAGAACTTTCATGGCTTTCAGGGGATTCCAAATCAGTGATGCTCTGAGGATGCAGATGGAGGTTCAGAAACGTCTCCATGAACAGCTAGAGGTCTGGTACTTTTGCTTTACTCTTTCCTATTGCCTAAATTTGAAGAATGAGATTAATCCAGCAAGCCCTGTTAATTTTGCCCACTTCTGTTTATATATAGGAAGTTTAGGAATAGATGTTTACTGAAAGAACAGAAGGGCTGTGGAAAAAGATGATAATGCAGACTGACGTTGAAAATAGGAAACAGGCATAAATCAAATAGAGTGAGCAATGGCAAAAATTTCCTGAAACTCCCTGTTGTTGACATAGATAGCTCCTCTTTTCTGCTCATCAATTGAAAAAGGGGAAAAAAACAGTTTTTGGTCCCTATGATTGTCATCAGCTTGGGTTGAGGTCCCTGTGTTATGTAAAATAATACAAATATAAAATTCAGTTATAGTTAGTTACCCTCTACTAGTCGTTAGGGTAGGTGGGAATCATTAGCTATAAATAAGGTTCCCCTATTACTATTGTACGCGCATTATGATGGACTCATTGTGAATTAAAGTGGAATTTCAGTTTCTTCTCTACCCCTCTGTTCTCTTTCTTTCTCAAATCTCTCTCTGTTTCTATTCTTCAGATCCTCTTCTCTGTATCTCTCTCTCTCTCTCGTTTCCCCTTTCTTCTTCAGTTTACGTAACACCCTGTAGTTTCTTTTTTAAATTAAGGAATCAATCATTGGAGTTATGGTCAACTTTGGTTAAAATCCCTACTGTTACGAAACATCATTGTTACATCAGCATCATATTCTCTCCAGGGACCTTGACCAAGTTGACCATAATTCCAAGGGTTAGTTCCTTAATAGAAAAACTACAAGGACCTCAACATTGGCTAAAACGCTAGGAACTAAAGGCTATGTTTTCCCATAAAAAATATCTTGTGGATTGGGAAAAAATTATGTTGATCAAGCTACTCTTATTTTGGGTTTGATAATGGTTAAATTTGGATTAGTGGTACTGAATACTAGATAGTAGTTGTTGTTTAGAAGTAGATATTCCACCTCAACCAAGCTTTTAAGTTTATAATTTCATAACATGGTAGATGTGCATCACTACTCTGGTTATAATTTAAGGGCTTATAAATTCTGTCATGCCACCTATGATACTGTCATACATGAATTGGACGCATGCACAACTCATATTTTGGATGATCATGCTTCATAGCCATGGACTTGGACCACTTTGGGTTTTTTTTTTTTTTTGTCAAGAAACTTGAGCATATGAAGTGTATGTTAAAGAGGAAAAAAACGTTCATATGATAGGTTTAAACTTGAGTTCCAGTTATACATTGAGCTTATCAATAAATATGATTAGTCCAGATTCAATGTGAATGTTTTTCTTCATTTACCTCATTTCCTAATCATTCTGTTATGGTGATAGGTTGAAAAGAAATACTTCTTCAGTATTTTTCCTTTAAAATCATTTGTATTTCTTTGAAGTACTGTGTTTTGTGTGTTTGATCAGCTAGTTGTCCACTAACATGCTGCTGGGTTATCGAACTTATCAGATTTTCAGTATAACTATGTGAGACCTCTGATTATGCGCCTTTTTAAGACAAGCGTCATATTGTGTAATGAAGATGCATGCGGCATTTGAGATTTCATCGCCTTGTGACTCTTGAATCCTATATATCAGTTGTAACAAAAGCGACATGGCCGCTAATGATGATTCCTTTTGATTTGCTTCAATAAAATTCCAGGTTCAAAAGCAGTTACAAATGAGAATTGAAGCACAGGGTAAATACTTGCAGAAGATCATAGAGGAGCAGCAGAAACTAGGTAATACCTTGAGAGATTCGGAAACACTACCATCATCAAAAGATGAGCAAGATCCTCTGCACTCAGAACCTTTGGGTGATGCCTCTGCAGAGACACAGTCTCCGTTGAAGAAACAGAGAGTTGATGATGACTCCAAAAATGGCATCACGACCCTCCCAGCTACCAATAAGGATTGCACAGAAGATTGATTTCATTGTAAGAGATTTAGAATTCGTTCAGAAGATGAATTCAAAAAAGATGAAGGAGAGGGTGGTAGTGTGGAGTAGGTCCCATTTGCAACTCAGAACACTGGGTTTCTCATACTTGTTGTATTTGTTATGGTAGAAAATACAGAACAAAAACGTGCTTATGTATGCAATCCACTTGTATATATAATTTAGGTGTAACTGATAATAGTCAATCCATTCTTCCCCTGTTGTAGATAGCGAGAATAGGGAACTCTGCTCTTACGCCCAATAGGAATGCATTGGCATTTGGAAGTGATCTTGCCTGTGGCTGCTGTATTGTTGGAAGCGGGTTACTTACCATTGTTCTGATAATTTGCTAGACTTGTCAATATCGAAACCAGGCTACTGCTTTCTTATTCAAATAAAAAATAAAACATGACGAAGTTAAGAAGATGAAGGAACATGTCTGGTAAGATTTGCGTGGATTTAGTAGAGTGAAAATACGAACGGACAAAACTGCACCCAGGCATGTCTTTCAGCAATCAAAGTAACGAATAATTCAATCGCAACTAAGATTTAAGTAGTGAGACCAAACATCAAATAAAGATATCATAGTATGTAGTCAGAAATGATGTATAGCACCTTTAAAAATGGTCGAAGAATGAAGTTGTTCTGGAGGGGAACACCATTAGAACCTGCGAGAAGTGCAGTAGTGTTTCAGTGGGACGAAAATGGAATCCAGGGAGAGAGAAAAAGTCATTGGCTAAAAAGGAGGATATTATGCCCCACAAAACCAACAGTAAGTCATATAAATTTCCTAAAATAATTTTATATTTTCACGTGCTTAAATTGACCGAATGTGGCTTTCTAAAATATAGACAACATCATTAATTATCAATAAATTTTACAAACTATTTAGATCAAACCCCATTTTTTTTCAAAAATCCTAAACAATTGTAAAATTAAAAATTTCAATTAAAAGTATCACAAATTAAGCATTGCACTAATTATTGGAGCCATCATTATATGTAGCAATTTATTTCCGGCTCCCTCTCTCTTGCGTATGAAAGAAAAAAATTTCCGATAACTGGCATTGATATTCCCTCCCTGAAAAAAAAATTGAAGTCAAGTATTGCATATTTTTCAAATTGTTCGGTGAGTCGCGTATATTACAAGAAATTTAAAAAAAAAATTATTATTTAGGACTCGTTATCATAAATAAGTAGTTTTTTTGCCATCATAAATAAGTAGTTTAGCTTATTGCAGATATTAATCATATCTCATGAATCAAGACACATCGACTGATAAAAAAAATGAGATATACGACTATTTAAAACGTGTTCGATTCTTAAAGAGTACTATTTTGTTATAATTCTAGTTACGACATTTAGGAAGACATCTTAACTCCTAAATCCTTAAGTTTACACCTAAAAATAATAGACAACTCACTCTACCTGATATTGGTATCACCTAAAAAAAAGAAAAATTTCACCCTACCTTTAAACTATGAGTGTGAGCCCAATTCTTTTCTAAAAAATTTTATATAAAAAAAAAAGACCATCTAGTGGCAAAACAAAAGTAGAATCAACACAATTTGAATTCCCACGAGACTAAATAACTACTGGACCGTGTTGCTTTTTGTTTTTATTTTTCGTTTGATCGGATAACCTCTTTTGCGCGGCTAAACGTATAATAAAACATATTTATCAGAGTATTAACTCGAAGATTGGTTGATTCCACAAATTTATTATAACTAAATCACTCCAATCACCATGACAGACTTGCCCGACCAGAGAATGAGGAGAGATTATCCAACGAAATAGGGAGAAGAGAAAAAACGCAATAGCCTGTGAGGACGGTTTCTGATTACTGAGTTTTGAAATTTAAGATCTTGCATAAAAACTGAATTAGACAATGTTGATTTTCAAGTGAAAGGGAATGGAATCAACTTTTGGGTGGGCCCCAACCTAACCTGCCCCATTCGATCGGTCATGTACGGGTTTGCCATGCCAACGGGAAGCTAGCTTGCCCTTGGTCATATTAAATCAGGAAGACGATTTTTGTTGTCCGAATGATCTTCGTTACGAAGAAAAAAATATATCTCCTTTCGCTGCCATCTCTTGAAAAAACAATAGACACAAATTAAGCACAAATAATTAATTTATTTTTATATTCATATTTTTGTGAATTCACAAATTTTAATTGAATCCAAGATACCACCCCCGACCCAAACATTCAAAACGGAGACAAAAGTGTGCGCCCGCAATAATAATCCGAGGCTAGGACGAAGGTATATGCTTTTGACCAAGCACACAGATGAAATTCCAGAGCACTCTAAATGCTACACAACCACACTACTGTTTTCCTCCAATCCTTCCCGCAAAACTTGGATATACGCAATTACGCTCCTAAGCTCAAGGTTTCATTACGAACAATTCTATTCCAATGATTGCCTCGCCAAATCCCAATCCCGGCCACCAAACATTCATAAGGTGAACAGCAAAATTGTAGCATTTTTCAGATTATTACAGACTCAACTTTTTGCCACCACTGCCCCCCCCCAAACAAAAAAAGACCCCCAAAAAAAAACATCTATGCCTCGGAACAGAAGTGTAACAAACAAGATGTGAAAACAAAGAAAACCAAAATAAAGAAAACAAGAAAATCTAAAAACAAAGAAAAAAGATGCAAGAGTGAACTTCATAACTGAAAAGGATTAGCACTTTCAATCCAAAGAAAAACAAAAGCATTTGGCTTGAAGCTCTGAAGAAATAAAGTACACAACAGTGACCAAAAACTCCAAGCAACGTAGAAATGCAAAAGATGTGATTCTTGCGAATTCATCAAAGAAAATTTTAACTTCGGCCAACCCATCCATTTGCATTGGAATTTGGAGCTTGAATTTCCAAAACAAAAGGAAGTTAAGTCACAGTAGTCTAACAACATAAGTGTAGAGAAATTAATTAACAAGTTTCTCAAAACTCACTTATCTATCCATTTGGCCCTCTAAAGAGATAAAAGCTTCTCCATATAGTTCCTTCAAGCTTTTTATTTTAAAAAAGCAAAAAAAAGCACACCAACACACTCAATTGTTCACAAACGTAAATTAAAACTACATCTTTGAAACTGCTACTTACCTTCCAGTCCACGTAAGCCACCTAGTTCTTTGAGGACAGCCAGCAACTGACTAGGCCATTATCACAATTACTGAGCCAGCTTCTCATATTTTTGGATGCAAGCACATCAGAAACAGTTTTTTTTTTTTGAAAAACCAAACTAACTAAACACCTACACGATAAATTTTAATCTATTTGATAAAAGCACAGTTTTCTGTTAGTAAACAACATGCAACAATTTGCAGGTTTTAAATAAATGCAACTTATAACAAAGAATGTCAAGAAACCCACATATACTTCAGACTCATTCAAAAAGGAGAGTGTCACTTAACTGACAATTATAAACTACCCGACTCTAAAATGATTTGCCTCAAATCTGCTTTTTCAGCAGAGAGACCCTTCCCTTCAAAAAATTCAAAACGTGCAAAACACCCATTCTGATAAAATTCAAACTTATATCGCAAGCATACATCTTTTCCTCTTCCATTTAAAGAGATTTCATCATCAACCCATATTAATATACTTAATATACTGAACATAATAGTTATGACTTTCAAACCTGCAACACAGAGAAACCTGCACAAAATCGGGTAAGCATACATGTAAAGTGAAAATAATCACATAAGCTGATTGGTTTCTATGAAATTATACCCAGGACCTGAAAACAACTTAGCATATCATGATAATTTCATTTCAAGCATCACATATTCAAAAAATAAAAAAGACAATGTAAAATTATAAAATTTATTTAAAAATGAGAAAAATAGTAAAAAACACCCCATAATAAAGATTATAGAGTATCAACTGCAGACACGGTGAAACAAACAGGCATAAACTAAAATGACTTTAGTTCATCATCTGAAACTCCTCAAAGTACATATAAAATACACTCATGGTACTAGATGTCTAAAACAGTTCCAAAGGGTTTTTGAAGATGAATAAAAAGTTAAAATACAATATTTTGAAATAGAAGCCAGGATGGAAAAGGGGGGAAAACAGAACTCCATTTGATAGTTTAAATACTGATCATGGTCGTAAGTAACATTTCATTATAAAGACGCCATTGCATCAGCTCCTTAAACTTGAGAAGAATCACCAGGCCAGTAATAAAAGACTGATTTATGTGGAATCTGCAAAATGAATAATAAAGCATGAAAAACAATTTCAAGAGTAAAAAAAGATAGGAGGTGTCCAAAAACCAGATTTTAATAAACTTGGCTGAATGAGCTATTTATGAGTCAAATGTCAAAATGAGTTGATGTTCTTAACTTGCTGGGAACATCGGGTAGCTGTGTTAATAGAAATAAGGGTACATATCTAACTATGTATATGTAGTGAAAGCCGTGCTGCAATCATTAATGCACAACTTTACAAGACTACTCCGCAAGTGACTATAGGATGTGTTCTGCCAGAAAGATCCTACAACACAACAGGTACCAACATACAAGGATTTACTGAAAAGAGAGGATCATGTTAAGTACATGAATCTGAGTCTTTCATCCATTCCAAGGAATTGAAGAACATACAAAGAAACCAAGTTGTTCTTCCAAATTCAAGTATAAACCCATCAACCTCAGTGAACAGCGTCACCTCATCATCAAAAATTCCTTTTCTCTAAGGTGCATGCTCCTTTAGCTATTAATACAAGATACAATGATACCAATTCTATCATCTTATGCACAATCATAGTATTTAAACGCTAGGAAGAATTCCCTTGTGCAAGTCAGTAATATAGATTCCAACAGGAAAAAACTAAGCACGAAATATGAACTAGTGTACATAGGCATACCTAGTTCCCCATGTAAGGGGCAACACCACCATATTGGCCAACACCATGCTGCCCTCTTCCAGAACCACTTTGTCCCACCTGCGGGTTTGGATATGTGCCCTGTAAGCCACTTTGATTTCCATATCCACCAATTACACCCGAGCTTATATTAGGTTGGTTACTGTAACCACCCTGCATTCCATGGCCTGCAGAAGGAACAGCTGGGTTTACTGTACCAGCTGATCCCAGAGTTCCCAATAAATTGGTCAGCCCCAAGCCAGCCCCTTGAGTTGCAAGTAGTGCTGTCAGTGCCTGCCCAAGAGCTGGGTTTAGTGTCTGTGCAGCCGCCGCCTGCGGGTTAAATCCAATACCAGGTCCCGCTGGCGCCATCAGGTGCCCTTGTCCGGTAGCAGCCCCACCCACATATGTTGTGGTCTCATTTCTCTGGAATTGGGTTCTCTGAGGATTCTGATGTTGCTGAAATTGAGGCTTTCCCGGCTTCGGGCCATCTATTGCCTTCTGACAGTGCAAAATATGGCCCTCAAATTCCTTGTGAGGCTCTTCAAGAGCCTTTCTGGCACTCTCAACGCTCTTGTACACAAACAAGCAGAACCCTTTTGGTTTCCCAGTCAGCTTATCAAGCCCTAATGGTCCTTCCTCGATCTCCCCAAACTTCGAAAAAAACACATGCAATTTCTGAGGCTCCAAATCGGCCCCAACATTGCTGACGTAAATCTTCCTTTGGGTATACTCTGATGCTTGTTGTGCTGGGGTTGATTGTGGAGCGACCGGCTGTTGAACCGGACCAACCGAGGCAAGCTGGCAGGCCGTCATTCGGTTCCCGATCTTCTTCTGCGGTTGCTTCAGCGCATTGCGAGCTCCACGACGCGATTTAAAGAGGATGAAGCCATAGCCCTTGGATTTACCGGATACCTTGTCACATACCGCCTTGCAATCTTCAATCTCACCGTACTGCTTGAAAACGTTGATGAGGGTATCAGCGTTTGTGTCCCATCCGAGGCCGTGCACGAAGATTTTTCGATGAGCGGGGTCCTCGTCAGCCACCTTTCGGACCCGATCTGCTACATCGTGATGGTTATTCGCCGCTTCGCACAGAAGATTTAAAATTTGTTCCTTGCTGAACGGTTCGAGAAGCTTTTGTATCGGCTCTTCGCCGTCGTCGTCCTTTCCATATTGACCGGTTACTGATGTTGCAGCCGCTGATGTTGTCTGAGCCTTAGATGCCTGATCATTCGCATCTTGAGCGTCATCGGGATTAGCGTTATCGTCTCCGGATCCTTCTCCTGGTTCTTGTTCCTCCTCTTCCTCTTCCTCTTCCTCTTCCTCTTCTTCTACCTCATCCTCCTCCTCCTCCTCCTCTTCCACTTCAACTTCTTCGTAATCGGCTCCATTATCTTGGTCTTCAACAGTTTGGTCCGCTTCTGGCTCATATTGCTGCTGCTCAAGTTGTTGATGCTGTTGCTTCAATGGGGGTTCAACGGATTCAGCAGGTTTTGGCGTTAGCTTTCGCTTCCTCCCCATTGTTGGACGGATACTGACTGAAGCGCAGCCCAAGACCCTCTAGGGTTTGCGATTTGGAGTCACCACAATGTGACTCCCAGATATTTTTATTATATCAACATTTTTTTTTACCATTTTATGCCAAAAGGAAACTTGTTTCTTCTTTTTTTTTTAAAAAAATGTGATTCAAGTCTCAAAATATTAAAATAATATTTATTCAATTTTTAAATTATAATTATAATTGAAACTCCTAAACTTACAACTGTTTTTTAAAATAATTCTTCATATCTTGATTACGTTAATTTTTTGTTATGACTTAACTACAAAGTAATACAAATCCAATGATACGTTGTTGTCATTCAATTCCTTTGTCGCCACAAAAATATACTGATTTTATTCCCGTCGTCATGTTTGTTTTCGTCTTAAACTTAAAGCTCTTCAATTTGTTTTGGTGAATAGCTAATCTAGACGCCAAAACAAACATGGGAGAAGTTTAAAATGGTGTGTGCGATAGAGAATTTTGAATTTAATTTTATATTGCGCTGTTAGTTCAAAGTAAACATTGTATTGTGATTTACAAAGTATATTTAAATGGTTGGTTGTAATGAATTAAATTTTATATATTTTTTTTCACATATTTTTTTAAAGCATAAATATTACTTATCAAATACAGTCATATTCAAAATACTATAGAATAATAAATATGATACGTGGATACCATTTTTACGATAATTCAAATATTGATTAGTTATGTTATTATGAACTATCACATTCCGTTATATTTAACTCCGTTTGGTAGTTATATTTACTTTTTTTTCGTAAAATAAATGTAATATCCTCATGCCGATAGTTAAAAAGTAATCATTTTGAGGGTATAGATTACTGAAGTAAGTTTTGCCTCTTATAACAGAGCATGTTCCATATACACAACCTAGTTTGAACTAATGACATAATGTTTAAGATACTTAATTATCTATCAATTATACCGAATTTTATTAATTATATTTTTTTTATAAAAAATTAGGTGGATTCGGCACTGATCCCCCATCGAGACTATAGACAGCCTTAAGGCTTAGAAAACGTTTACAAGAGATTTATGGAATCATATATCAGATGAACCCTCATGACAATAGTATAAATCAAATTTATATCCTTATATAATACGAGCTCATTTTTTAATATATGTGTCAATTCTTATTAACAATTATATTTCTTCTTCTTTTTTTGTTGCCCACCCAATTCACAGGAGTTTTGTCCCGACTACATCTGAATCCAACCAGCATCGCGTACCTGGCTATGGTGGGTGAGTCTCCCAACGAGATTTTTTTGTATACGTTAAAGCTTGAACTTAAAGCCCCTTTAAACGATATCAAACCGCTTACCACTCAGATTAACCTCCGTGTTAGTTATATTTCTTCTTCTAGTCATGCATCTACAAAGCTCAAATCTAAAGCCTTTCAATGATGGGCCACATAGTTGGCTCAAACAATCTATGGCCATTTTATCTCATATGTTACAAACAAAAACTAAAAATAAAACTAGAGAACGTGGATCAAACGAAAATTTGATATCACTTCAAGCCTATTTAGATTGACTTTTAAAGAATAATTTATAAAAAAAATTAGTATAGGTAAATTAATATTTAGATAATTATTACTATAATAATTTTTGTGATTAATAAATTATTAAAAAGTGTATGATGTTAAAAAAATAACTAACAATCACTGTTTATCATCAGTTCACTTCTCATCTCTGTCACTCCATCACATATACTGTTCATCTTTTTCCTCGTTGATTCCAGGAAGACAGTCAGCCTCATCTGCTTCTTCTTTGAACAATGACGGTTAAGAAGACAGAGGCAACAACGATGAGCCCAGACCTCTTCGACAACGTAAAGCACAGACTCAACAGCATAATACAATGCCCATATCTCTGTCTTCTTTTGCGGGAGAGAGAGAGAGAAAAGAGCTGAAAAAGATGACGGAGGTTCAGTGATGGCGGAGGACATACATAAGCAGCGATGGCAAATGGCGAACGCAAAGCAGAAGGGACAATTAGGGACGGCAAATGGAAGAAGAAGACATGCAATGACGGAAGATATGGAAGAGAGGAGAAAGTGTGAAAAAATAGAGATAAAATTATCATTAGTAGCCCATAAGCTTTTTTTCCATTATATAAATTATTCACAATAACTTATTTAAAATTATAGTTTGATCCATAATCTTTTTTAGACAAATGGGTCTGTTTGTTTTGAAATTTTTTCAAATTATAGTTTAGACAAATAAATATTTTAAAACTATAATTTAGAGTTATCTAAACACACTTCATGTTTGATGTTTATCACTTCCATTGCAATTCTCCAGCAAATTTAAAACCATTGCAATTCTACATGACATCCCACGAGGGATCAAACGTTTACCACTTGAAATAACAAACCACCATTATAGACAAAAATGCCCCTAATTATTGTATAAGAATGCCTCAAATATAATTATTTTTAATAAAAAAAATACTTATATTTTAAAAAAATATCCCCGGAATATTTGTGGGGAAAAATTTCATCCCTTACATTCATCGTTCTCTCTCCTCTTTGTACAGCCAATATCAGATTCAACCAGCTAGACTCAAGATCCAACAAGAACAAAGCTCGGTTCAACAGCACAGAGATCAATATCAAAACCAGCTTCAAACTTGAAACAGAATTTGGGGAAAAAATTGAGACCCCAATTCGGAACTTCAATATATTGTGCACAATACCCAAATAAAAGCCCAGAGAACAATAATTAGGGCACAGCTACAACGATACAAGCATATGTCGTCTTGATGTGCAAAAAATAAAGGACATCTACGTATATTTTATCATTTACAATAATACTTACTAAATCAATTAATTGAAAAAAAAATGAAAATGAGGATCCAATGTTTTAATTATTACAGCATCAGCTCTAAAGAAAACCACAGGGATAAGATGTCAACAATGTCTTGTAAATACAATATCAGTTTTTCAATCTAAATAATATTATTGGGAAAAAATGTCAAAAACATTATATCATATTTTTTGCTGGTACAATATGTCATATTTTGTTGGGGGAAATATCACATTGTATTATCGTAAACACGTAGCATCATCGGAAGAGGAGGAAGATAACAGTTAATAATGCTTTATTTGATTTGATTTGACGAGATAATTTAGAAAATTATATTAAATTGCAATATTAATAACATTTCATTAATTTATTAATAAACTATTAATTAATTATCTATAAATTTCTATATATAGTATATATTTTTAAAACGGTAGGTAGGAAGAGCGGTGACCCTCGCGCCCCTGCTCTCCCCAATTCTAATATTCACCATTCGCACTTCACACGTAACGCGGCTTTCCTTACCGTAAAAAAAATCTTGGTATTTGTCAAAATGTTATGGAATAAATTATAATTTAAAATTATAATTTTAGATAAACTGATCAGAGTAATTTTTAAAATAATAAAAATTATTTTTAATTATTTAATTATTATTTTATTTTTATTTATTTTTTATACTATCTCTCATTTTTTCTCTACTCTCTCTTCTCTCCTATATTGTTTCCACTATCTCTCATCTCTTATTTATCTTTTCTACCCTATCTTCTATCTCTTCTATCTTTTTTACCCTCTCTCATATCTCATCTCTCACTCTCATACATATCTATTTTAATAATTTTTAAATTATAAAATCTATTTTTATAACAACCATCCAAATACTCATTTATATAAAATTATTTTTTCTCTATAATCTCTTATCTAATTTTTTTTTATAAACTGTCTAAAAATATATTTTTTTTATAATTTTTTTTTTAAATTTTATCAAACATATTATTATCAGTGGGCAGTTATCCCACCACAATATTTAAAAAAAATATTCAAAATTATTCTCACTTGACTCTCCCTCGCCTTTCTTCTCCTTCTCCCCTTCCTTCGAACTCCTCTGTACTCCCTCGTCTTTTCTCTGTGTTAAGAATCTGGATTTCAATTTTCATTTTTTTAACTGTAGTTTCCTTACTCTGCTTTTTCATGAGTTTCGCCTAAATTCGGAATCGGAGCACTTTTGTCATTGGGGTCTTCCTTCTGACGCAATCTTCTGGCTCTCTTCTTCCTTCTGAGCACTTTTTTCATGAGTTTCCTTATCACAATGCGGTTATCTTCCCTATTGTGAAATTTTCTGATAAAATAAATTTCTTATCTCGGTGGATTGATATTGTAGGATTTGGTTTATCATGCTTGGTGGATTCTTGTGGCAATCTGTGTTTTCTTTTCTCCATATGATTTCGTCTTCATGATTGACACTGAGATTTAATTCAGATCCTCTTGTCCTTATCAATATTAGTTCAAATCTGTTGACAATAATTTTCATAATTATGGGTCTTCGATCGTGCTCTGTGGCTCTGGAATTGTGTTTGTTTGAACGTTCTCTGTGGCTTCGTAATGTACCCCTTTGCTACCTTCTCCATCAAATTTGTCCTTCACAACCCACATAGCCAAACTTGACGATGCGATACAGGCCGGTGCACCGCCAAAAGCACAAAACCCTCAATTTTTCCCCTCACGCACAGCACCAGCATCAAATGCATTCCTTCCCGTGGTCTCCTCTTTGTGGGGTATGTGGTTTCTCAGTGCTTGATAGGTTATGCCTGCATCGATTCATTTTATCGGTTCCACTCAACATAACAGAAAAACTTTTTACACTGTTAACTTTTTTTAAAAAGCATGTTTGCTTTTTGATGTGATCCTGATCTTATTAACAAATCTAACCAAGTCCCAAAGCTTCTTTAACTTATATTAGTTAGCAAATTGTGTTTTGCCGTGAAAGTTTTTGAAGGATTCGGGCGTACCTTGGACGTTTTCTCCTGCTTACCGAGGTAGCCACGCGTCGCCTGAGCACCTTAGATGGACTCTGGCACGTATACACAGCAAATGCACCGAAGGAAAGTGAGAAGTTCTCTGACGGAATCAACTGGAAAAGGGAAAAACAGAGGAAGGAGCTTTTCGTCTGCCGAGACCAAAAAGGAATGCACTTCTTGGAATCCTTTTCTGGTTACACTCACACACTCCGCCTCTACGTGTGAATGTGTGTTATGAGGAGTGGGGTCTCAACTGCCCACTCCCTCATTTCCCTTCCTTCAAAATGCAACCGTTCCCTCCATTCCTTTCACTTCTCATTTGGACTTGGGCCTAATCCACCATGGGTGGACTGGCCCATTTCCTAACATCTCCCACTCACACTTGGTGGATTAGATGTCTTAGGTCCAATCACATTCTCTTCCTTCTTTCATACTAGGTGCTTTGCCGTGACCGCGTAGGCATGACGTCTCCTTCCGGGCGTTTGTACTAGAAATCCCTTTCACAGAGACCAGCACAAAGCAACCCTTTAGTGCAGTTCGATCAAATAAGTTATAGTGCCTTGAATGTCCTAGATTTGCCCATATACACTTTCTTATGACTAATCTAATCCCTCTTGAGTTAGTATATAACTTAGATAGCCTCCACTTATGCATAGTATCCACACTTATGAAATTAACAAAATAATATCACAAGGGACCGGTCACAGACACTAGCATGGATGTGTATATTCTGGCAATCTTTCTTTCGCCCATATATTATTTTGATATGACTCAACCGCTTTCCTAGCATAATACCTTTGGTTCATATGTAATTTGACCATAGGACATATACTAAAGTAGCAATCGCTGAAACATACCTCCATAATACTGTCAAAGTCAAAGGACATTAATGAAAGGATGATACCTTTCTGGAACTCACACAACAATGAAGCAGGGATTGATTCACTTGCTTTCCATTTGCGGTTCTTTAGCACATGTGGTATGAATCACACGTTACGGTGTTCCTCTTATCTTATAAGAGTGTACGTCGTTTTGACTCTATCAATCACACCGTACAGACTTAAGTCCAGACACTCATAGTATCTAAACCCAAATTCTTCAACTCTATTCACATAATATGACGTCAATTTTGAAGAATTTGTTATCTGGCTACAGGTTTCATGGACGTGGGTATCCATTGTTCGATCCATATCCATACTCATGGATCTCATCTTGACTCACTGCACTATTTAAGCCAAGGCGACATTCATTGTGTTTCTTCTCTACCATATCAGCACTCTTGCTGCTTTACTGGTGAACACATGTCTCATCTTTGAACACTTCTTTAGCATCAAAGGCGGTTGCTCGTGTGAGAGAGCTACCCTCTTTAACCTGTACGACATACTAGACATTGTATACTTTCATTCAGACATATAAGTAATAATAAATGACATGATATCATTAGTAAAAAATAAAAGTATTACATACAGTCTGCTACTTTACATTTTTCGCATGCCAATGGCTGTTACATGTTTCTCAAATGTTTCTTTGCCTATTGGTTTAGTCAGGGGGTCTGCAACCATACACTTGGTTGAAATGTATTGTACAGTTACAATTTTCTGTGCTATATAATCCCTCACAAAGTTATACTTGATATCAATGTGTTTGGTCTTACTGTGATACTTAGGGTCTTTGGTGTAGGCTATGGCTGCAGTATTGTCACAGTGTATCAACACCGGATTGGTACTCTCGTTCCCAAAGCCTAGGTGTTCGATAAATCTCTTCAGCCAAATAGCCTCTTGCGCTGCTGCAGTGCATGCCACAAACTCAGCTTCCATAGAGTGTAAAGCAATGCACGTCTGCTTCTTGCTACTCCAACATATAGCTCCGTTGTTAAGCAAGAAGGTGTATCCTGAAGTAGATTTTCGTTCTTCTTCATCACCGCCTACATCAGCATCAGAATAACCGACTAGGCGCAGATCGCTTCCTTGATAACACAACGCATAATCAGATGTGCCCTTTAAGTATCTCAATATCCTCTTCACTGCTTTCCAGTGTTTCTCACCGGGGTTGGACTGGAATCTGCTAACCAGCCCCACTGCATAACAAATATCTGGTCTTGTGCACAGCATTGCGTACATCAGGCTACCAACAGCACTGGCATATGGAACTCTTTCCATTTGCTTTCTGTCTATATCAGTTTTGGGACACATGTCTGAACTCAAGGCCACTCCAGTGGCTACAGGGATATCCATGGGATTGCATTCACTCATGTTGAATCGCTCAAGTATCTTCTTGATATAACTCTCTTGTGAAAGAGTGAGGATTCTCTTGGAGCGATTCCTTCGAATCTTGACTCCAAGTATATATTCTGCTTCACCCATGTCTTTCATCTCAAAGTTTGATGAAAGCCATTCTTTAATAGCTATCACCGAGTCAAGACTATTTCCGGCTAATAGTATATCGTCTACGTATAAGGATAATATTACAAAGTTACCCTCAAACCGCTTAACATAGACGCAGTGGTCTTCCTCTATCATTTGAAAGTTATATGAGGTTATCGCCTTATGAAACCTCAAGTACCACTGTCTGGATGACTGTTTTAATCCATAAATGGATCTTTTGAGTTTACACTTCTTGTGTTCAAACCCTTTTTCAATGAAACCTATTGGTTGTTCCATATAGATTTCTTCATCCAGATCACCATTCAGGAATGCGGTTTTTACATCCATCTGATGCAACTCCAAGTTTAAACTGTTTACTATTACCAGAATAAGTCTTATAGAGTTGAAGCGCACAACAGGTGAAAAAGTATCCTCATAATCTATACCTTCCTGTTGTGTATATCCCTTTGCAACCAATCGAGCTTTAAATTTGTCAATTGATCCATCCACCTTTCTTTTGATTTTGAGAACCCACTTGTTCCCAATGGCTTTACGCCCTTTTGGCAGATCAACCAATTCCCAGACTTGGTTTTTCATCATTGAGTCCATTTCCTCTTTCATTGCTTTCTTCCATTCCTCCTTAGCGTGACCTGCCAAGGCCTCATGAACAGTGCGGGGTTCATCATCCCCTTCTGGAGTAACTAAGAGTGCTTCGCCTTCTATTTGGAAGCGTCTCTTTGGAACACTTTCCCTGTTACTCTTTCTGGTAGGAGCAACAGCAACTTGCTTATCTTTTCTCATTTGCCTCGGTCTTTGTGTTGACCGTTCTTGGCTCCCACTCAGATTGACATACCTGGAAGATCCTGGTCTGTCAATTTGTTCGGCACTGTCTTGTTCCTGAGTCTCATAAAGAGATACAGTGCGGTCAACATCTCCCCTGCTGGGAAATTCTGTTTCAATGAATACAGCATCTCTAGATTCTGTTTCAGTCACTGTTCCATCTTCATTTTCACTTATGAATACATATCCTTTTGAGGGTTCAGAGTACCTTATGAAGATACATTTCTTCCCTCTAGGACCCAATTTCCCATGTCTGTGAGAAGTGTCATGGACATAGGCCGCCGAACCCCATGGTCTAAGGATGCTTAGATCTGGCTGGCGTTTAGTCCATAACTCGTAGGGTGTGGAAGCGACTGACTTGGAGGGCACACGGTTAAGTATGAAAGTTGCTGTCAATAAAGCATCACCCCAATGTGAAATTGGAAGGTTTGCCTGAGCCATCATAGACCTAACCATGTCTAGAAGAGTTCTATTTCTTCTTTCAGCAACCCCATTCTGTTGAGGTGTGCCGGGGATAGTTAGTTGCCTAATAATCCCTTTTTCTTCACAGAGCTGTTTGAATTGATCCGAAAGGTATTCACGACCTCGATCAGTGCGTAATGCCTTGATTCTATTGTCCATTTGATTCTCTACTTCGTTTATGTATCGTCTAAAGCACTCTAGTGCCTCGGACTTGTGTGAAATCAAATAGACATGACCATATCGTGAAAAATCATCAATAAAGGTAATAAAATACCAAGCTCCGTGTCTTGCCCTCACACTCATTGGACCGCAAATATCGGAATGAATTAATTGCAATGGATTTTCGGCTCGTGTTCCCTTACCGAATGGTTTTCTGGTAGCCTTACCTGCTAGACAACTTTCGCATAGTGACATATCCATGTTAGGGATTACCCCCAACAAGCCTTCTTTTGCCAGTTTAATCATTCTATTTTGATTAATATGTCCTAGTCTAGCATGCCAGATATTCATATTAGGATTATTCGAAGTAATAGCAAAGCAATCGTGAACATTAAAATCATTAGCAAGATCCAAAATAAAGAAACTTTGAAATTGGAAAGCTGAACCATAAAATATAGAGTTGTTATAAATATCTGCAACTTTACCATGAAAGTTTACATTAAACCCAAAGTTCAATAAGCAAATTACAGAAACTAAATTCCGTCGGATGTCAGGAGCATGAAGCACATCATGCAGCATCAAGGTTTTTCCACCACGCAAAACAAGTTTACAGGTGTCAATACCTCGAACCTCGATCCTTGCATTATTGCCAACGAAAAGCCACTTGCTTTGAAATGGCAACCGACGGTATTCCACGAAGGATCCCCGATCTCGACTTACGTGGTCTGTGGAGCCTGAGTCAATAATCCAAGAAAAGGAAACAGGTTCTGTTAGAAAAATAGTACTAGAAACAAATGAGACATGTGAATTCACATAATTCACTTTTACCTTTCCACTTTCGGTCTGTTTAGAACAGTCACGTGCGAAATGTCCCATGTTATGGCATGCAAAGCATTTGACCTTCTTTAGGTCTAGCTTTTTCTTGCCTCCTTTCTTTCCCTTCTTCTTGTATTGTTGCTTGCCTTTCTTAGGCAGAGGACCGCCTTTCTTCCCATTTTTCTGAAATTTCTTGCCCTTTTTAAATTCAGGCTTTGATTGGGAAGGACCAGCACCTTCGGTCAGATAGGCTTGTCCAGTGGCCTTGTAAGCCTCCAGACGTTCATCCTCTAGCTCCAAATGCTTAGCTACATCATTGAAAGTGATGATGTTCTCATTATGGGTCAAATTGACTTTCATGTGCTCCCAACTGGCAGGGAGCGACCTGATGACAGCTTGTACTTGCTGCTCGTCAGATAAATTATGTCCAGCCTCCTTCAATTCTCGGATCATTGTGGACATCTCTCGCAGATGTTGCCTCATAGGATTATTCGGTTTTAGCTTATAGGTATCGAATTTAATCGTCAACCTTCTAAGCTTAGTCGTGGAAACTCCACCAAATTTATCCTTTAAGGCAATCCACATAGCTTGTGCCGTTCTGTGTGTCTCAAACTCACACGTTAAATCATCAGCCATTGCACTTAGCAGTGTGATTCTTGCTATGCTATTCTTCTTTTTCCATGACAGGTATGCTTCTTGGTCTCTCCTGTGCTGGGCTGTATTTCCAGCTTCAGGCTCTACCATTGCCATGGTTAATGGCTCAACGGCATCCTGTTCTTCCAGAATATATTGGACCTTTCGGTGCCAAATATCCCAGTTATCCCCGTTGAGTTTTTCCCCCTTGTTCAATTCAGCAATAATGTTCTTTGAGGCCATTGTTCAATATTGGTTCTGTGACAAACCTATCCCACATTAATTTACTGAACCATAGAACATTTAAGTGAATTTATATAGCACATGTAAAGTATACAATGTCATGTACTTTTATCATTTTTTGATCAGAAAATAATAACATTACTAGACCCACGATCAAGAGAATACATTTGTACCTCCCATCACATAGGCACTAGCAGCGTCATTATTTTCTATCAAAAATTGATATAAGCAGTTTCATGTTTTACTTTTAGAATACTCATTATCTAAAAGGCTCCCACTTATAAAAGACATACATTAATCATAACTTGTAAAGAAAATAAATAAAACATAACTCAATTGCATATAAGGTATGTAATAAATGTCAAGTCTTTACAAATAAAATATGTCCTTAACTAAGTAAAGCAATGGTAATCAAATACAAATATGCATCATTCGATATGAGCTTTACAATAATCTAACATTGCTTTTCTTAATTTCTTAAGCTTACGAGGCGGCTTACGAAGGTTAGATACAAATTCTATTACTCTAAGCCAATATTTCTTGCCTAAGCGTCCTTGTTTAGGCTTTCCTCTAACCCTAACTGCCCTTATATACTCCATTATGACTTTCAAGTAGAATGCAGTATTCTTTTTATCTGTCATTAAACCAATGTAGTCGTAAATCACGCCATTAACGCCTTTTATATTTGTTAATTTAGCTGCATCTCTTTCAGCTATACTCATAGCCAAAACAGGGGTTAGAGGTTGATCCACTTCCTCTCCATCCTCAACTGGAGATTCGTCGTGAAGAGTAGGCACCGACTTGGAGTCTGAAGAATCCATGAAAGGCTGCAAATGAAGGGGTTCGATGGGGAATAAAGTTTCCGACCTCGGTCCGGAAATACAGGTTACATGTGGTTCCTCTTGTGGAACTTCCTCCATCAACTCCTCTGGTTCTTCTTCAGAAAGTTCGTCAAGATCTTGTTCTGGATCCTCTTCAGGTTCCCCCTCGGGATCCTCTTGAAGGTCCTCCTCCGGGTTATTGACATCATCCAGAAATGAGATGTCTTCATTTAAGCTTAGTCCCAGAGATTCAGTGCTAGATGAAGCCATTTTCACCTAAATAATAAAAAATATTAATTATTATAATTTTCTGGAATTTTTAAACACAAAAAAAATACCAGAAAATACACTGAATATCCATAAATAGGTTTATAATTGCCTCCAAATTAGGCAAATTATATATCAAAATAAAGATCTTGATTTTAGGGATTTTTAGGAACAAACCGCACCTCAATCAGAGCTCCGACGCGCCCTCACGCGCCCCAAGAAGGTTTAATTCAGAAAAAATAAAAAAACTGACCGAAGCCCACTCTCAGCCTCTGGCGCGTGTACTACACGTGCCCGTCTGGTGCTGCCACGTGGCCACTGCCACGTGTCAGCCACCAGAATTTCCTTATTTTCCATTTTTTTTAATAAAAAGTATTTTTTTTTTTTACTAAACCCCCGCAGCCAAAGATTTTTTTTTTTTTTAAATTTTTAAATTTTTTTTTTCAATGGGCCTACTCACTGTGGCCCAAATTGTTTTTTTTTTTTTTACGGACGGACTGGGCTGAACGCAGCCCAGTCCGCAGAAACAGAAACATTCTGTTTTTTTTTTTTTTGGTTTTGCCCAGAAGCAAAACGACGTCGTTCAGGGAGGATCAAAACGACGCCGTTTTGATCGTCCCTGACCTCCAGCCGGGTCACACAGACCCGACTGGAAAACGGGTCGGGTCCGACGGACCCGACTCGTTTTTCCTCCGTAACTTCTCCGTCCGACGTCCGATTTTGACGTTCTTGGTGTCATTTTCTTCGTTTTTTCGATATCTACGTAATGGGACTAATATCATAACCTAAAAACACTGTTTTCTAATGACCCAATTTGAAAAACGAAACTCTCTGTTTCGGTTCACTGTGAAACTGCCTCTGTTTATGGTTTAAACGCATGCTATATGTATCTTGGCATAAAACAAACATGTTTAAATATAAATATATGCAAGAACAGCATGCTACCATAAAAAACGAAAAATCACAGAAACTTGCGGAAGCACTGAACCTTCCTCTGATACCACTGAAGGATTCGGGCGTACCTTGGACGTTTTCTCCTGCTTACCGAGGTAGCCACGCGTCGCCTGAGCACCTTAGATGGACTCTGGCACGTATACACAGCAAATGCACCGAAGGAAAGTGAGAAGTTCTCTGACGGAATCAACTGGAAAAGGGAAAAACAGAGGAAGGAGCTTTTCGTCTGCCGAGACCAAAAAGGAATGCACTTCTTGGAATCCTTTTCTGGTTACACTCACACACTCCGCCTCTACGTGTGAATGTGTGTTATGAGGAGTGGGGTCTCAACTGCCCACTCCCTCATTTCCCTTCCTTCAAAATGCAACCGTTCCCTCCATTCCTTTCACTTCTCATTTGGACTTGGGCCTAATCCACCATGGGTGGACTGGCCCATTTCCTAACATTTTTTTTTACTTTTCAGTCTCTGGTTGGCATTTTTTGCTTCATACTCGTGCTTGCCTGTTTTCAATGTTCTTCTTAATAGTCTGGCTTTTGGGTGCAAGGTTCATATAAGATTTGATGCTCTGACTCAAAGGTCATTTCTGAGGACAAGTTATCCTGCATTTGATACATTATGTTGGATTTCATTTTGGATACTATTAAAGGTTCATTAGTATGGTCATTTGAGTATGGGTAGAAATGCTCCAAGTAACTTGTCCCCTGTTTGCTGTTATTTAATAGCATGGCATTGCATACAAATTAATCAAATGTAGCATAGTGTATTAGACATTGATTGCTTGGAATTCCTTCACTTAGCATAGATGACTATTTATTTTTTCTTCCTGTTTATCTCTTGACTCTGCTTTCTCATTTGATATTCTCAGTAATTCAGTGCATCTTAGGCTATGCGCTTTGTTCTTTTCTTTGCCTTCCACTTTTACTTTCTTATTTTTTGTCCGGCTATTTAATCCTTATCACATTCTTTGTGGGTTCTAGGTTTACGACTATACTCTTTGCTCAACACGTCTGAGAAAACAATTCTCACTGTTCTGTTTAAATATGATTTGTAGACTGCAGATCTCAAGCTTTTAGATTTTCTTATGGTCTAGTAATTTTATTCTGATGCTCCTTTATAGAAGTATTATTCTTTCCTTTCAGGCTTCTTATACCACATTACCTTATCCTCCTTCCACCTAATATTTACTTTTTGAGATCTATTGAAGCATTTAAGCAATGCAGACTTGGGGGGATTTGAATTTCCATCCATTCCATATTCAAGCACAGACATTTCTAATGCAGTAGTATGCTCTGGCATTTCCCCCCCTTTTAGGATGTTAATATAGTTAGAGTGCGTGCTACACTGCCAATGCTGGTTTATTCTGGACAGCAAAAATGAAGAGCAAAAATGCTGGTTTATTCTGGACAGCAAAGATAAGCAATGCTGGCTTATTTTTTGACGCGACCGATTGAAAAATTGCTTTTCATCTTTTACATGCTAGTTAAAAATTGTTTTTCATTTATTACTTTTAGTGAAAAATAGCATATTTTAATTAATATATCATTAAAACCTAGTAAATTATTATTAATTTTATTATTGTGACCAAATAAATAATATCTTAAACTTTTTTCTTGGCCGATATATTATTTGAAAGCGTTGAATGTATAAATGATAATTATTTGGATTGAATAACAAAAGCGAGGCTAGGAAAGAGACTTTATTCCCGGTTTTACCTTTACGAAGAAACGGGCGCGGGAGGTCGGTTGGGACTTTCACACTGTTGTGATTTGTGACATGGGATAGCTTGTACAGTATATTCAATTAAAATGCCGAATGTCTGGAATAATTATTGTATTCTAAATTAAGTAAAAATCTCATTGGTCCCAATCTTGACCAATTACGATAGCCACTACCATATAAACTGCTGCCTTCCTCTTCCTCCAGCTTCTCACCACCTTTGTTTTGTGTGAGTTGAAAGGCGTGACTCGTGAGATCAAGGACAATGGATTCACTGGTAAACAAGAAGAACAAGAACGGAGACATTGCTCCGGATTATCCTTCTTCTTCAGGCCCCTCCAAGAAGAAGCTCAACCCTGTGGGAGATGCTACTTGCGCTAGACGACGACCCACGAGAAAGGAGGATCCAAGACCTTCCGATGATGATGCATCGGCGGGGAACACCACTTGATCTCATCGGAGTTGATGAGGTAATTAACCACACTGACTACACCCTTTACGTGTTCATGTGCTTTGGTTGAACAGTCTGTTGACGTTGCTTTCTCTGATTTTGCGTTACGAAGGATGGTGCTGCTCTCCATCTGCCACTGGAATCCCCCAACGTTATCGTTTGTGCTGGTTCATGGAGGAGATCGGTGGATTTGGAGTTAGCTAGCTAGTCTGCCTGGGTTTTAATTATTAGCTTTATGTGTTGACTCAATACAGTTTGTTCTGTTTATTATGGTGTGTTTTATAATAAGATACTGCATAAGACGAGTGTTTTGATACAGACTTTCGTTCTTCTTTTATGATCCGTTGCTCTTCTTTTTGCTCTCGCAACCTAGCGAGAACGAGGATGTTGAAACGCTACCGGCGAGAGAGCGAGAATGACACGAGAGACGTACGTACGATTATTTGGTTTATATGCTTATGTGTAGACTTCTCTGTTTCTGTGTTTATTGGTGTTCTGTCGCAGCGAATTGCTTCTGTTTTTTATTTACTGTCTTCTGGACATGGGAAGAAGGTAAGCTTTGTTGGACGCCGCCGCAAACCTTTGATGCGTTTACGAGTTCCGAAGTTCTTCGCGTTGTCTCCATCACCTCCTCCAATTTCAGACCCCATCTGCACCGTTGTACGCCATCGGGACGAAACACTTCCCACGCCGTCGATGCCTCCGGTGCAATTCTCGGCTACTTCTCTCTCCTTCCTCTCGCTCCTGAACAGTACTAGTGAGTCTTCTTGTGGTTCTGGTACTTGTTTTGTTTTCTTTGCCCGCATATCTGATTTCATATTCCCACAGATTTCTTTGGATTGGGGACAGGGGAATGTTGTCACTTGGCAGTGTTTGCTTTCTGTGTAGTCGTCATAAATGTCACATGGCGATGCGCCGGGCCATCGTCAAGAAATGCCAAGACGACACGAACGGCGCGGGTCCCTTTTTGACCAAACTTGTTCTTCTTCTTCTTGTTCTTATTATTATTATTTCTATAAATTCTACTCTTCTTTTGTCAACTATTATTACTGCTGCTGCTACTGAAATTTGCATTCTTTATTGGAAAGTATAGTGGAAACTTTTAATTGGAGATAATCAGAAGATTAATGCGAGCGTACCGATATATATAATAATATATAGTGAGCGCCACAACAAGTGAGAAGATATCCTACGTAACCTTCTCATTCACATGTCGTGGAATTCAAAGCTGATGTTTCCTTACGTAGAATATAGCAAGCAGTTGCTGCGGTAGCACTATTAGTTAATAATTAATTAGCACTTACACGTAACTATATTTGGTAAAAACTTTCCAGATTTTGGGAAACCAGTTAAGGAGGGATTCAAGAACCATATGCTCCTCCCGTTTCTTTACGTGTGCGTTAAGGATAGGGTGGCAACTAAAAAAGTATAGCGTTGCGTTAAACTTATAAGATGATAAATGAGCATGAACAATTTTTTCCCAAGAGGGATAACTAAAAGGAAACGAATGGAGTATTATTAAAAAGAAGTATTAATAATCTATTGACATCACAAAACAACAGGAAAATTGCTTCTAGAAGCGATAACAGTCAAAAAGAGAGATGGAGGGAGTAGATGGCACTATAGTATCTAAGTACTGTTTAATTGTGCCCCGCAGGTATGATGAACATATTAATCCCCCGCAATCATTGTCGTTTTAAAATTTTAGAATTTACCCATGATCATGTTTCCATAAAATTCAATCTCGCCCCACCCTAAAAAACTATTTCACTGTGCAAATTGTTAAATCCATTAGAGACTTTTACAAATGTACAAAAAATAAAGTTATTGAGATATTAATACCTTAGACTGTGTATATTAATAGTATCATAATTTCAAATAATATAAATATTTGAAGAAATTATTACGAAACTCGAATCCGATTCATTTATCTTTGTCGTGGAGATACATTTGGAGTCGGTTCGGGTTCGTGTGCATTTAGAGCCAGAGAAAAATCATACTTCATTAATGGCGGTGTGGGAGATACATTTATTAATGTTTGTCGTGTTGTTGGTGAAGGACAAGAAGAAAGAGCAAGTCCATAAGCGTGCGCATAAGCCCATGTGCCATATTAGCTGTGCTTCAGTGCTTTTTTTTAACTCCCTATTTCTAAAGTATGAAAAATAAATTACTTGACGTACTTGAGTTTTACTAGTGTGAGCGCGGGATCGTTTTGCATGGATTAGATGAGACCACGTGGGAGAAGATTATAGGTGGTAGGGACACGTGGTTGGCCAACCAAGATGAAAAGGTATTTAAGAGGACCAAACAAATTAAAATATCCAGAAAATTAAATCTGCAAGTTTTTGTAATTTACTCTAATCTTAAATCAGACTTCTCTACTTTATTATCACACACACGTATATTAAACCCTTACAATTTAATTTGATGTTGACATTTACTCTTGAGTATAAAATTCGTTAATTTTTAATTTACAGAATTTAATGAATTTAATAAACTTTTCTTCATTTCACTCAATACTGTTTTTTAACACCCTTGTATTTATATGAATGAAATTTTATCTATAAATTGAAATTATCAGGTCAAATGGTAAGGGTTCAGTAAAAGAAAGAACTATAAATACCCAATTTTAAATTGTGATAGACAATAAGGACCTATAACTCAATCTTCTCTAAAATAATTAGAGTTCTTAAGTCGGGGGATTTTTATGCATTTGCCTTCGGTGTGCCGTCGATTAAGTAGATAACCATGAGGAATAATTGATCACTCATTTGGGATATCATTTTCATAGCTAACTTAACTATCATTGATCAGTCACTAGTCAGTAATACAATTCTCGACAGGAAATATAAAGAGAAATAATTATTCTACCTTTACAAAATTATTATTTTAAAAAATATATCATGATTATAACTCCTATTAAATTTCAAAACTAACTCATCCAAATTTTAACACTGCCCTGTACTAGCATAAAAATTTTAATATAAAGGACTAAATGTCTAAAAATAAACTATGGAAATTGATTTACGTGAGGATTATATCTTAAACTCTCAATAATAACAACAAGATGCCTCTCAACTGGGAAAGATAATAATATAACATTGATGTGGTTGTCATATTTCATTTGCAATAGCATTAGCTAACATTTTCTGATATTTAGGTATATGTTAAATTTTTAATTTTTATAGAAACTGAATAAAATTGTGTATATGTAATAACAATAGGGTGCATCTGTCTCCGTTCAAACTCAATAATATATTAATAATATTCTTTACATCAGATTTAATAATGATATTCTTAATTCCTAACCCATAAGCTATTTTTAGTCATTTATAAATAGCTCATTATTCTGATTCAATAACACTACATGAACCCATTTAATTTGTAAATCTAATAATATATAATCCTGTATGATCTCGAATAATTCTACTACAGCCCCTTTATTTTGAGATTTAGTAAGAACTCTGCTAACATTTAATTTGGCTTATCTTAAAAAGGGACACTACCAGTCAGTTAATATTAATACTAGTAAATTATTATATACTTGAAATTGTTGAATCGGCATAAATCTTGTGTATGTTTACGTAATCACTAAATGAGGGTATAAAGGTTTGACAAAATCCTGATCAAATGTAAATAATGCTACATGACTTTGATTATCCAACAAAAGTAAAACAGATAACAAAAGTCAGACCCCTAGATAGATGCAGATTAAAGGCCACATAACTCAAGTTAATGCTTGTCATGGTGGGCCTTTTAACTGAGGCCTTATTAGACTCATGAAGGGCCCATTGGGTTTGTGAAATAATTTTTATCCAAAGGTCATTTTTGTCTTCCAATTATTTGTAGATGAACGGAGGATATTCGGAACTCGAGTAAAATTATAAACAAATGTTGTAAGGTTGTCATCACTACATGTAGGAGCTCTGAACTCCTAGAATTTACACTGAACTTTGAATAGGTGTGATCAAAATATATATATATATATTTTGTTGGTACGAAGGTGTGATCAAAATTCTGTTTCATTTTTATACTTTAATTTTAAGAAGTAGGAGTTAAGTTATCATCTTCATTGATATGTTCCTACTTTTAAACGTAGGAATTAATCATAATGATTATTTTAATTATAAATATAATATTTTAATCTATACCATCTCTTAAATCTTTTTTAAACCGATGATATATATTAAAAAAATTTATATTAAGAGGTATTTTAATATAACTAATTGAAGAAGATATTTTCAAGAAATTAAAATATTTTTTTTATAAATAATTAATTTAATTATTCTTTTAAATTTTGTAAACCACGTCAAATTATAAATCTCTCACGCTTGTTTGAAAAGATAAAAGATAAAAGATAAAAGATAAAAGAAGTTGAAATTGCTGCGGAGGAAGGCAGTTAGTTAGCATTTCAGGGAGGGAATGCCGCATGCGCATGGAAGTAGCACTAATAACTCTAGTGGCCGAATTGTTTTTGGCATCGCACTTGACTTCCATGGCTTCCGAGAAAGAAGCTGCCCTTGCAGCCACTCCCTCTGATTCTCCTACCATGTAAGCTTACTTCTCTCTATTTTCACTGCTTCTTCCGCCCTTCTTCCACATTCCATTGCGCATTTCCGGAGGCTATTACTTCATTTGTCTTCTTATGTGGCAAATCTTTCAGCAAATAACCTGTTTAACTTTCCGGCTATCTCGTTCAATGTGTAACAACCCTGAAACATGGGCATCTTGATGTTGTCTTATATAGTTGGTGAATGAATAAACGCTTCAATACACCTCTGGAAAAAGTCTAAAATTTTCCAATCAGAAACTTAAGATGCCGTTCACAACTCTGGTGGATGATTGTTCGTACTGTTTTCAATCCGTTATCCCTTCTCGATTTACACACTATGCAACCATAGATTTCCCCTCTCTGGAGTCTGCGGTGATATAGCAGGGCAATAAAGAATATCCTGGTTGTTAACGCTCATCGGTGCCTTTGAATTGACTTATTGACTATTGTTTTCTCCGTCCCTCAGATTTGACAAGATCATCAACAAGGAAATTCCTTCTACGGTGGTTTACGAGGATGATCAGGTACTCCCTGATGTCTATGTAACCTTTATTTTTGTTTTTCTATTATTTAACAGTGTCACTGCAATTGATCGTCCTACTTCGCTTGCATTTTTGACAGGTCCTTGCTTTCAGGGACATTTCTCCTCAAGCTCCAACACATATCTTAATCATTCCTAAAGTCAAGGATGGGTTAACTGGTCTATTCAAGGTGCTTGTTAATGGGTTGTGAAGTTGCGATTTCTGTTACCGATGTTATATTTTGTTGTTTTTGACTGTTGCGTGGGAAAAGGTATTGCAGAGATAAACATGCCCAGTGCAGATATAAACTTGTGATCTTTCTGTTGCCGATGTTTATATGTTGTTTTCAACCTTGTACCTTCATATATAGTAGCACCTAAAACTATTCACCTTTCAACTCTGGCTATCTGTGTGCTTTTATTCCGATTTATCATGGTGCTGTTGTCCAGGCTGAGGAGAGGCACTTTGAGATTCTCGGCCGACTTCTTTACACTGCAAAGCTGGTTGCAAAGCAAGAAGGTCTTGATGATGGTTCCCGGATTGTAATCAATGATGGTCCAAATGGATGTAAGTGCGTCTCTCCATGTCAAAACAGGAACTTTGGTCAGAAATTGCTTAGGAACCAAATATTGTCTGGTTAACTGATGTAATTAGCCATTAGAAACTCAATGAACTTGTCAATAGATCCCACTTGTGCTTTCGTCTATCTCATTTAAGCTTCCTTTACATGTTTGACTTTCATATTGAGTTATTTTTGGCAGGCCAATCAGTTTATCACATTCATGTGCACCTCCTTGGGGGACGACAGATGACCTGGCCGGCCGGCTAAAATTTGGGATACGATTCATGGCAAGCCATATGACTTGTAGGAAACTTCTGGCAGAATGCTTTTAAATGTGACTAACACTGTTGCATAGAACTTTATCCTAACTGAATGGTGTGCAAGTATGAGTGATGGAGACGTTCATAATAAATGAATCTAGTATAGTTATAATCAGGTACGTTAACCTGCTTTGTTAAAGAAATCGTTAATCAATCATATTTAACTGCATACATCTGCACTTAGTTTTCATTAAGCATAATAAAATCCGTGAGATTTAACAAAATCACCAACAAAAGGAAACCAGGAGATAGAATATAACGTAGTTTCTGCTATATCCGTCTATGAATGCGACTAGGAACTTTGCATAAAAAGCAGGTCAGAGGAAATAAAATGCAGCAGATTTTGACAAGCATTATGCGAGTTTACCCTGACAAGTTATTAGGGTATGATGTTTGGGCTTCACTCCAATTATCAAAATAGAAAACTTCGACATACCAATCATTGAAGCGGCTTCTGTGGTAGGCCTTCTTGTGATCCAGCTTCTTCAAAATTCCACCATTTTTCTTCTGCAAAGTCAACGGCGATGACTCTTTCTCAGCTTCTCGCACAAGCTCATGAAACTCACATGGCCCTCCTGAAGGTATCCTGGAAATCCTCATGGGATGTCTTCCCATTACTCTCTTCTTATCAGTGATCTCAGCGGTGACACGATCTGGCACGGTGAATGAGATTCCAAACTTGCGTGGCGCTGACCTTATGGTGCAGAACTTCAAGCTCATTCTCTTCTGGGGATACTATCCTCTGTTTTCTTGCTTGCTAATTTATATGAAGTTTGAAGAACGGGGAACCATGTAACAAATCACGTAGTCACAAGGGAAAACTATGGACTTTTCATAGCTCTGTGTCTTTTCTCCTACTTTTCTATTTGGTTTTGTGGACCTAGAAAGAGATAAAGGTCAAGTGTTGAGCAGTTCCCGAATTCCAACGGCCGCATCAAGATTTGAGATTGGAATTAGAGTTTTGGTATTATTTTGATAAGAGCGAATCGTACTTGTCAAGCCGCAATTTTTGGCACGACGAGAAGAGAAAGATGGGCTCAAGTTTGCTAATCCATTGCCTCGGGCCTCCAATGGTTAGCCCACGGTATCTCTTACTACTATCGTTTGCTCCAGTTTAATTCCCTCCATTTTACCAACAGGGGTTAGTCCGAGTAGTAAGCAATTCGGTATCACTTAAACGAGATCTCGAGTTCGAGTCTTGGCAAATACAGAAAATTTCTGTTGGGAGACTCACCCACCATAGTCAGGTGCGCGACGCTGGTCGGATCCAGATGTAGTCGGGGCAAAGCTCTGGTGAACCGGGTGGGCAACTTAAAAAAAAATAAATTCCCACCTTTCATGTAACCAAAAAAAAAAACCCACCTTCAGGAAGCTACAAAGAATATTCTTCCTTAATTGCCTTTTTTTTAAAAGATGCAAAACAATATTCAAATTTATTTAATCTCAACTGTGGTTCGAACAAAATTGTCTCTAGTACAATAACACTAGTCTACAACTTGAATTTGAATTAAAAAATGTGTTAGAATTGTTGAATTTTTGACCTTTCTCTTCTACACACGTACTCTATATATATAATTTTCCTAGTCAACATTAAACAGAACATATCATATACATGTAAATAATAAATATCATTTAAATATACAAAAGTTATTTAAATTATCAAAGTATCATAATTATATTTTTTTTATACAGAGAAATCTCATAAATTTGAAATCTAGTTATTTTAGCTTTTAGGATAAAAGGATAATAAAACTAATTCCAAATAATTGTGATCCCCTGTTATATTCATGTTGGTGACAATAATTAATCAGGAGGGCATTGATTAGATTTTCCTGAAATCAATGACCGGTGAGCTATAAAAAAAAGCCACTTTTATGTAAAACGAAAAAGGGTCCAGTTCCAGCACCCAACTTCCCTACTTTGAGCTTCAAAAAGTCTGAGGCACATGCAATGGACCCAAGTTAGATAATAAAAAGACCTTTCCCTTTCCGTTCTTTGCCCTTATCTCTTACCGCCCTAACGACAAGATCACTTTTTGTGTACCAGTACTACGTTCATGGAATTTCTCGCATTTTCGCTCAATTCAATAATCTCAATCAGCAACAAGCAAAGGAGCGGTTTTATCTGATTCTAATCATCTTCTTGGTTCTGTTGGCCAACAAAAATCCTTCATCATCTCTTTCATGAAAACCACTTAAAATACAATCTTCTAAATTTCCAATATCAATATACGCCTGATCAAACCAAAATATTGATTGTTCTTACATAAAGAATTAGCTTAACACGCACTACAATCTCTTCTCCACAATGGAACACCGATTCCGAGATAAATGAAATCTAATACATAATCTCTAAAGGACATGATTTTGCCCTGCAACTATAAGAAATAACCCTGCATGCACATGGCAGTGGAAAGTTCAGAACAAATATATAGAATTATGAGCCATCTTAAGAAGTGCGTAATGGCTACGTCGCAAATGCAAGGGAAATGTGAGCAGTTTGACACATTGCGAGCGGTGAGCCAACCAAATGGGTTTTCGCTGTTTCCTGATGAGCTTCGCCGCCTTCGCTGAATTCCAAGTTGACGGTACCCGTTGTGTCAAATTCAAAACCTTCTCCAGAGCTCATACTCCAATCGATGCTAGGTTCCCTGGGCTCGTGCTTCTCTGTTATTGTTCTTGTCATTGATTCCTTACTCTTGAACAAGAACCCACTGTTAATAACGCTATCTAACGGTTTCGCATCGGAGTTAGTTCCTGACTGCGTCGATGTGGCTTGAGTGGGGAAGCTCACAATCTCAAAAAGATCCGAACTTGCATCGCTTGCGGCGTCGTCATCAACGATTCCTGACTTGGGACTCTGTGAAACACAACTGGGTCCAATATATGGGGGACCAAAAGCTTCTAGAGAATTACAAGGTGGATCTTCTTGTACTGATTTTGGGTTTAACAGGGGAAAGGTGAATCCATCAGTGACAGGCTTAACAGAGGCCATAACTTGCTGGGGCTGCAAAATCGTGGAAGCTTCCTCATCATTCCCAGCTGTGTGGAACACTTGAGATTTGGTGATCAATACATCCTGGTTCGAAGGTTTCTGGTCGACCATGTTGGTGGGTGAGATTGGAGTCCTATGAGCCTCAGACTTGTTACCTGCAGTCTCCGATACGGCAGATTTTTCTACAGGAGTCCTCGGATTGGATTCAAGATCCTTCCTTTTGTGATCCAGAGAACCTAGAGCATTTGATTTTCGTAATGGAGGTGGTGATGGTGGTGCTGGTACTTGGGTTTTGGTTGCTGGTTTCATCTCCTTAACTTGAACAGATTTCTTATCAGCGCAGGGACATTTCCTTCGGCAAAGCCGAATGGGCTTCGACAATGAAGCTTTTATTTTCTTTTTGAGTTCAGTAGAACGAGATTGATGATTGCTCATAGAGACTGATTTGGCTCCTAAAAGAAGAGGAAACAAACCAGTGTGGCTATTATTCCAATTGGCTTCTGAAGAAGGTGAAGAGGCTGTTGTTGCGGTTACAGCACCAAAAGGAGAAACTCTTGTGTTGCTGCTAACGGTCAATTTTTGAATGTGATGATGATCGTTTACTTGGTTGAAGAAGAAGAAGTTCTTGTGGGCATCGAAAATACTGAGCTCAAAGATGGGATCATCAATGGTGAGATAAGAAGAGAAATATGCATCTATATCTCTATTGGTCCGTGACTTCAAAGCCAGGCTGCCATGAGAAGTCTTCATCGAAGTTGGCTTTTCCATTTTGCCTTACTATTTGGGAAAATTATAATAAAAATTTGTGATTAGAGAAAAAACACTAAGGATGAATGAAACTGAACTGATGAGGTGTTGCCTTCAAAAAATGCTTTATGCTGATATGATATATATAGATCAGGATTGGTGCCATCTTGTCTTAAAACCAATCAAATGGCAAGTAAGAACAGTATATTCAAGTATTTCATGAATGTAGAGATAAAGTCTAAATTTAATAATAGAGCATTCCCTATATTCTATTATGGCCATTTGGATGCATCATGGCCACCTCTTAGGGCCAATTTCTTTCTAGAGTTAATCATTGAAACAACTTTCTAAGCGTAAGCTAAAGGTAGCGTAGCAATAAGCTACTGTATTTGTAGAGGGGATTATAATAACATATTTTCAGGATTTAATGCAGGACAATAATCCTTTGCTGTAAGCAGATAATTGTTGGTAACTATTTTGTCACGTTTTGAATTAACCGATTGATAACAATTATTTTTAAATTAGTTCCGGGGAGATAGAAAAATATGATATTGACACATGATGGCTTTTCTTTTTGAAAATTTGTTGAGAACCTAGGGTCATGCATCTTACCCAAATTATACAGTTGAAATCACAAAAGAATGCTAGGTGCTTGTAGGACTCCAAAACAATGAAAGTTACTATCTGAGACCTAAAAAGTGAATGAACCACTTTTTCTTCTGATGGATTTTTTCCAAACTCAAGATCTGTGACCATTCCTCACCTTTCTTTCACTTTGTGGGTAAGCTTTATCTTCATGTGGCCGCGTGATAAGTTGAGTGGCATTAATTTAAAGAGATCATGAAAAGAATTAAGGCTCATTTGATCTGACATCAAGTCATGAGCCAGCTACAAATATGAGGGTCCATTTGATTTGACATTTATGAAAGGTCTCTCCAAACTTTGAACAGCCCATATAGAACTGTCTTTAAGGGTCACCCAAATCGATCTTTTCAAAGTTGGATTGATTTTGGAAGCAAAGCATGGTGGGTCACCATTAAACTTCCAGGTAACATGCAATGCTTTCTTATTGTTTGCTTTTTAGACCATTCATGTATGCCCATTGCCTGGGAGGAACGGATTTTACCCTCAGGAAAATTTTTGCTCTTCAAATATATGATTTTCTCACTAGGGACCCGTGGGATATACAATAATTGATATCAGTGGAGGTTCAAAGATTCCTCTCAAAAGGCATATTCTGTCATTGGAAATTCATCAACCTCCAGCAAGAGAATAACATAACTATTTATTCATGTTCACATAGATGAAAATAAAATAAAAGAAAACCCTTTACCAGAACTATAGAGAAATGAAGAAGTTGGGTGAATATAGAGTTCAAAGATAATAGCTCAGAATTCAGAAATGTATTTATAAAAGAATGATTCTGCTTATGTCTTCAAAGAAGGAAATGCTACAGCAGATCAAAGCGGAATGAAGAAGATTTTTCAAAGTCACACAAAATTGTTGGCCCTCGACCGGAGAGGACCTGATATATATCCTTTTATGGAGATAAGGACAATGATCACTAACAGTTTATCAGTGGTCATCATTCATCATCAGAGAATCTATTTCAGCTTCGCAGTCATGCATATTTGGGTCAGTTTCATGGACAACTAGGGATATCTTCGTTCAAAGCAACCTTAAACTCGAACAAAAGCTGCAGAAAATCACCAAGGAATTATGATCACTGAAATCTAGCGTTTGTATTTTATAGAATAAATCCTGCAAGCCTCGAAACCTTTGCAAACTAAAACTGATGATCTGAAGGATATGAAAAATCCAGATATAATCCATGCACTAAGAGATCCCATACTAACAATTGAACATGCACAAATACCTGAAAATCCTTAATTGCGCTTCATCTAAGCAAGGCTCTGACGTTCAGTTCTGCTTCTCCTGACTTTGGATGCCCAATGGTGGAAGTAGATAAATTGGATTAAAATCTAAAAGTGATTTTAAGGAATACATAATTCTGCCAGATCACTTTGTGCGGATTGCTCAATTAAGAATCTCATGTCTCCATTCTCTTTCTTTTCACATATTTCAAAATTTGAACGTCAGGAAATCATAATTTTGTTGTGACTTGGATTGCTTCTTTATGCTCTAAACTTAAATCCTAGGCATGTCTAAGAGTTTGGATAATCAACATAATTAACTATTATAGTTAATAAGCTAAATTATACAGTTCTGTTGATCCTAAACATTTGTCACTCCACATGAAATTCACTTTCTCTAACAAGATTAATATGCAAATAATATAGATAGATTAGAAGGGTACTAAAGTATCAAGAAGGACACATCCACCAGCATCCACCAACCAAGGTAGATTTGGTCTAATTTTTGACCATTCCATACTGCTCACAAGTATGCTACAGAGAAGACAAAGAACAATTTCGTGAATATATGTGAAGATGTAAAGAGTCACTTTTGTACCAGCACTTCAAACGGAGAAGAAAACATATAACTGGCAGCATACCTTCCTACATAAGTGACGTTCCCAATCAAAGCAAATAAAAACATCAAAGGATTGAGACCCTGCATATCAAAAAAGACAGCCACGAACGTTGTTGCTTCATAAAACCAGATAGAAAAATCGTCACTGCTCTCCTTTTCAAGAGAGGGTATATTGAGAAGCGAAAAAGATGGCTCTGCAATGCTCATATATGTGTATTCACTCATTTGCTAATCGATAATAACAACTTTGACAGAGTTGCTTACCTCAACATTACCCCTTTTCATCTGAAAAAATTAATGAAATTCTGTCAACATAAATGTGATCAAGATATGAACACAAATAAAGCCATTCAAAGAGTATGGTCTACTAAAAATGCAATTTTATTCAATAATTCTTGCAATTTCAAAATCTACCAGAATAGCTACTTCCAATTGTTTATCGTGTTCTTTGTCAATAATATGCAGATAATGTGTCTTTCTAACATACTTTTCAAAGTCCAAAAGCAAGGTATACCAATGATGGGATGGATTACCACAGTCCGCACCCATAACCATGTAAATAAAGATTTCTCGAAAGTAAACTTTCTAACCTAACTGGCACCAAAATGTAACTTACATTTAAAAGAATCTGAGGAAGTCTACCACTCATATACAATGCTGCCATTGCCCAACCAAGTAGAACCCCAATACCACTGCTTCCTTCCGAACCATGCTCTGGCAACTGAACCCCATTAACCTGCATTGGTTGTAACTTAATGATCAAGGGCACTGGAAATTCCTATGTTTAAAATCATTACAATCTTCCTGTTTGTTTTGGGGGGGTGGGGGTGAAGAGTTGCTTCCAATTGTAACCCATCCCAATGGACCAAAAAAATAGTATTAAATAAGAAAATGATGCTGAACAGGTCTGTTCCCATTCTTATAGGATGCAATGACTGAATTGTAAACTGTCAGGTGAATATCCTAGCAGAAATGAGCTGCACCTTACATAGCTAAACAAGTTGCAATTTGTATTACCTGAAAAAGCTTTCTACCAACTAGTATAACAAATTCACGTCTCGGAGATTTGGCCATGGAGTTGGGTCTTCTATCTGGTGATTGAAGCAGATTTAACCAACCAAGTAAAGTGAACGTAGATACCTAAACCAAGGCCAGATACATTAGACATCAATGCAGGAGCTCTAATAGGTTTATTCACCCATAAGATAGTTGAAGGAAGTTTACCAAACATAGAGTGTTTTTTATCCTCAGATCTGGTGCAGACTCTGGTGAAACAATTGGAGCAAGCAAGGGCTCCACTTTAGAATCCAAAATTTCTGCAGAAGTAGGTGACATCCTCTGGGCTAAGACAGATCCAGCCGTGGGAGTATGACTTGTTGATAGAGATCTTGCCGACCTAATGTGTTTAAAACAAACTGATTACCCATGATAATTTTTCTCCATTACAAAATAGAAACCACGGGAACTCTATTTACTTGCATTCTCAGGCATTTAAATTAGTGAATTTTCAATATCCTAATAAAGATATACATTCAAAGGGAGGTACAAATAAAGTGTACACATTACCGAAAGACTAAGAAGAATTATATCAAGGCAAAAACTTTATACAAGAGTTTGAAGCTCAGCAATTATTTTTGGGACAAAAGAGAACCTGATCAAATTTGAATGAGAGTTGAAACCAGATGTTCACAACAATTTGCAAAGCACCTCATGGAGTATTTTATTCATTTGTGCATTAATTGTGTTACGTTTTTCAATCAATCAAGTTTCAATAATCCCTTTTTCTTTTAGAAAGTACTGGTATGGAGCTTGAGAAGGATAGGTTAGAGACACAGGTTTCCAGATAATTATGTCTTTTAAGACAAAGAAGAGGGCATTGCCAGTTACGCATAGAACATGATTGACTCATCCCTTCTTGAAGGCCAGAGATATTTTCATTATGAACTGAAAAGTATTAGACAAACTACATCTGAATTTTTAATATTTACTCTTTGCTAGATAAAGGAAACCAAATATAACTCCTTATACCAAAACACGCCAGGAGATGGAAATTTATAGAGAATGTTAAGCACAAAGGGGTGTTTTGAGTAATTCTAAAAGAGAAGGGTCAATTACTGGTAGTATAATTCTCCTCCAGTGAAAATCCGAGGAAGGGCTGGAAGGGGAATAGGAGAACTGTGGCCGCTGTCTGTGCTGGCCCCATCACGCTGGTAAGCAATATCACTGCTTTTCACTTCACTATTGCTTCGTGCAGCTTTTGGTGTCTCAGCCTGTCCGTGCAATGAATGCCAGAATAAAATGGAAATATCCAGCAATTAGAGCATAAAAAAAATATCTCAACACATTTCTACAATATAGTTATAGTTAGAAGACTCTTTTCTACCACATAATATGATCATATAGTTCCAAGTTCCAACTCTCGAGAGAAAAAGGAAAAATGCTACCAAATTATGAATCTGATGCCGTGCTTTAACATTCCTAGTTAACTTAAACGATGTCTTCTAATGTGGATTCAATGTTAAGGATCTGATAATTATTTGTCCTTCATTATGAAATAACTATTGAAACAACCAAAGGTTCATATATCTGACCAAGAAATTCCCATGAAGTAAATTGGACAGACAGAAGCATAGTTACAGTGTATTGCCCAAAGAGGTTAGTATCATATCAGTAATTATTATCGTCATAAAACAAGCAAAACAGTAAGTAATTATTATGAAGTGAAAAGTAATAGGCTTTGCACCTTGTTCTGTCTGTTGCATCTGAGCCGAGGATATATGTATCCGTAGAATATGGTTTGTGAAGCAAGTGCAAGAGTTATAAAGGTATATAGCTGCACATTAGTACGACAGAAGAAAGGTCACTTCAAATAGCTGTGGCTGGGAAGGTCAGATAAAAGAAAGATTTCATGGGTATTATAAGTCGCCAGCCTTCAGCAAGAATTCTTACCACTGCTGTATAATATTGAGTTGGAAGCTGCATAAACATGGAAAATCTATCACTTAACATATCCTTAATAGTTTAATTTAAGCAATAATATATGTATGCTCGCAATCTTTTATGTATGGATGCGTGTGCTAATGGTGAATTACAATTTCAAAGTAAATTCCACTAAAATTGGGTAAAAGAGCTCTTGTGGCTGTCCTTGAAACAGCCAAGGAAACAAAACGAAGAGAGACTTCTATATGAAGCCAATGACTAGTTACTCAAAAGGAGATCAAGGAAGGTACAGTTGACAGTGCAAATCAAGCACCCATACATAAATTGAAATCTAGATTATCTGAAGATTAAGGAATGCAAGGCCAGAAGTGAATAATCTTACAGTGATTATAGCATGAAAGAAGGTTCCATTGCTGGTAATGCAATCTGTTATTCGAATTTGGTCGTTCAAGTTTTCCTTTGTGGGGTATGTGTTGCAGGGCAAATTAAAATAAGGCAAATTGTCATGGCTGCTCAAGACAAAATGAGGCTTAGCTGAGATCAAAAGGTATTACAGCAGAGTCTTCACTTTTAGACTTCCCGTCATGGCGGATTTGTCATTCTGCATGTTCTATACATCGACTTATCATTCAATGTTATGTTGTTTAGAATATTTAAGGCGTTTTTGATCAAGCTGTCAAGGAGTTGTCATGGTTTTAATGGCATATTAAGGAATTTCCACACTGCAGAATCCTAACTTAACAGAAAAAGAAATGCTCTGTTTTCGTAAAGATTTAGTTGTTGCTTCATGCATGAGCAAGTTACTTGAAGGGAAGCTTGAGCAGATCATGGCTAGAACAAAATCAACGTGACATTTACAAGAAATCAAACACTTAAATACTCACAGTAGCAGGTTCTAACAAGCAGCCTACAAGGTTGAACATATCTCTGCACAAGGCAACAAAAATAAACTGTATCAAAATATTGAACATAGTTTGAGAACTCCAAGCCGGTATTTTGAGAAGATTCCAGAAAAGAGAGAGATTAATAGAACAAGAGAATCGGCAAGTAGACAAGAACATCATAGTAACAAAGTTAGCAGCTTATAAGAAGTCAAAAGAAAAGAAAAATGACTAACCCGAGTATCCATGTCGTCAAGAAAAAGGTAGAGAGGCCCTCAGTGGATTTGTTTCTGAAGTTTGTGATAATTTGCGGAATCTCAGCTACAACCCAAGTAACGACACTGATCATACCTAACGTGAAGGAAGTTGTCTCCCTCACACTCAACATATTATTTTTAGCCCATTGCGAGCAATTCTGGTCGCTAGGACACGACGGCGTGAAACTCCCAAAGACTCCCATTGCGTCAAAGTATCTAGGCAATTCCAGAAATGCAGAAAATCAATGACAGAGTCCCTCCTAAAGAAGACAAAACATAGTGATCAGAGTTCGTTATAAGAAGGCAAAGATGCAAATAAAATAATATATCCCCTTGGAAGTGTCACGAATAATATGGTAGAGTAACAATAATATGGGGCTGCCTTTTATAAAGTAAATATGTTTTCAATTTAATGATTGCATGACTTCGAAGTTCCTTAAAATAAGGCAAGAAAAGGCAGAGAAAGCGAGCCTTTGGTCCTAAAAGTGAACGGCTGGAACTACCAGAAAGCAGAACAAGGAAAGTATTAAACCTTGAAAAAGTTGAGTTATAATGCAACAAATATGGGCTTAGACGGAAGGGCACGAACCCAGAACCAGAAAGGGAGCAAGCAGAATATTCACGATTATTGTCAGCGGTCTTAAAATGCGATCTGAAGCACCGAAGACAATCATTGTGAATATATAATTGATTTCAATAATTATAAATGGTTGCCACAATCTCCCTTCGGTGGAATACAGGAGACGACAGGTCATTGGACACGTGAAACGCAGAAAAACATCGCATGCACAGAAAGATAGATGAATACTCAAAAAAGAAGGGAACCAAATTTCGACTAAACTTATCAGAAAAGATGCGTCTCATGCGAGAGAGACTCTGCTCATGCTTGCATTGTAGGTTGACGAATTCGAAAAGGGCTTTGGATCTCCGGAGTGAGAGAAAAAGATGGCGTTCTTTGCCGCTCAATTAGCTGCAGGTGGCGGCTAGCTCTAGCGACGTGAAAACCAGAGCCCTCTTGGGCCTTCCTTACGAATTATACATATAATACTCTCCCACGCCACAAAGATCGGAGGAACAAGAAACGAAAATGATTTTGGCATCAGCTTCTGGAGCCAACAGAACGAAGATTTCGTTATTGGTTTTAAATTTTCATTTAATAAATAATTCAGAAGATTTATTTGGTATTAAACCAGGGAATCAGCTCTCCATTAATTGCTTGATATTTTATTCGATTAACTGCATGATACTGCCGAGTTTCATGACGAGTAACTAACATTTTTTTTTTACAAATGAGACATTATTCTCTAATAAGAATATTCTAAATATTCTCATGCAGGTGGAGATGGATTCTGTTCAAGGTAGTTAAGATAATATATCATTTTTACCCCATTGAAATATTTGGTGTTTCTCTCTATTTTTATATTTACTCGCTGCTTTCAAGTAATAGAAATAAAAGAGAAAAATATGGCGAGTTAAAAGTGATGTTAGCTTCGCAATATATGATGCGTGGGTAAACTTACACACGTAACCATATTCTCTCATACTAAAGTAATCTAAAACTTATCAAAAATAAGAAAAAATATTAATACAAAAGCTTATAATATTTTAGAGCCATTTGTGCATTCCATGAGATTTTTTTTGGAGTTAAAATCTTTCTGCGGACCTCAAGGTAATTTTCTAAAAATATTAGTAATGGTAATTTTTTTTAAAAGAAAAAAATGAAGTATTCCTTTTAACCCCATCAAGTAGCATAAATGTTAATCTCAATAAAGTGATGGATTGAAGTATATTTGAAAGCTAAAAGTTCCTTATTAATTTTTGGGTTACTAGCGCTAAGAAGTTTGAATTTCTCAGCAACTCACGTGATGCCATGGCCAGGTACCTTATTGCAGTGTTGTTCCTTTCATATTTTGGTTCTATTATCTCCATAAAGTACAAAAAGTGTAACATCAACTAAATACTGTAGCATTGATATGTGAGAAAACAAACCGTAAGTACCTGTCATGGGCCCTTAATTTTGGAACTTTCATTTTTGGGTCGGGCCTCAATTGCTGACTAGCTTCATATTTCTTCCTTGCTTCTGAAAGAAAGGGCTAGACCAATAAATATTAATTTAATTAGTAAAAAATTAGTTTAGTCAGTAAAAAGATAAAATATATGATTATTTAAAGTGTGTTCAATTTATATGGAGTATTATTTTATTGTAGTTCAAGTTGAGATATTTGGAGAGGCATCTTAACTCCTAAGTGTTTAGATTTACGTCTGAGAATAATTAACAGCTTGCCTTACCTAATATTGATATCGTTTAGAAAAAAGAGAGATTTCATCATATATTTAGATTATAGGTGAATCTAATCTTTTTTTAAATATTTTTTTTACCAAAAAACAAATATAAAGAGTTGAATTATATTTTATAAAATAGTAAATTTAAATCTCATTATTGATATAAGAATTTGAAGGTAAATATTTCAAAAGGTAAAAGCTGTTTGGCTTATAGAAAAATATAGTTTTTCACCCGGAATCATGGTTTATATTGATAAGGTGCTTTTGAAAAAAATTAGGTTGTTTGTCGCATATAAAATATATTTTCTTTTTGTTTTAATTACTAGCAAGCATAAAATAAAGAGCATAATGTCAGGCAATAGTGACGTTGAGGATAAATTAAAGACGGGGAATGAAGATGAAGGCAGAGCACTGGTTCTTTCAACATCTGCAGCGCCAATGGTTGTAATGCCATACACAATTCCATATATTTATATAATTCTTCTTTAGACGATTTAATCTGATGAATAATATATAGGATATAGTCAGACTACTGAATTTTTTCCCTCCCAAATGGTCAATAATGTACCTATTATACGGCCTTCATTCGCTCATTTCTGAGGAAATGTATATACGCATGATGGCAAGATTGCAAGCAAGTGCAATGGAATAAATTCGGTCTCATTTATGAAGAATATCGACCTCGTTTATAGGAATCTAAATATTCTTCTGATTTTCGAACCCCATCAAATTAAATTCCCATGATTTATTGATGATATTGCAGATGAAGAGTGTACGATTATTTAAACGTGCATCCACAGTTTCTGCTGACATACTAAGCTGGGAAAGAAGCATTCATCCTTCTTCATTGATCATAGTAGCATTTCAAAATCTCCAGAACTGCAAATAACGACATGTTCGGTTGGCCATTTGGGAAAACCACACTTCCCAATGCCCTGTCTGTAAGTACATACATATATAATCCCCATAACAATGATCAGTATTCTTCTCTTTGACTGGTTTGAATTCCATGTGCCATAGATTGTGGAACTGAAGGTGCACATGGACTGTGAAGGGTGTGAGAAAAGGATCCGGAGAGCAATCTCCAAGCTAGATGGCAAGATCCTGATTATGTGGGAAATCTGAATAATTAATAAGATTTAGTTCTCATTTGAACTTATAATTATGTTTTAATAATTTGCTCTTATAATATGATAAACGTGTGGATAGCTTGGAGATAGAGATGGAGAGACAGAAGGTGACGGTGGCAGGGTACGTGGAGAAGAAGAAGGGGTTGAAGGTGGTGAGAAGAACAGGAAGGAAGGCAGAGTTCTGGCCATTTCCATATGACAGTGAATACTATCCATATTGCTTCAGAGTACTTGCATGAATCTACCTTCACTTCTTCCTATAATCACTACATGCATGGGGATAACGAGAGCGTTCATGGCTATTTTCCAGACCAGGCTTACCCTACTGGGCCTGATGAAACTGTTGCTCTGTTCAGTGACGACAACGTTCGTTCCTATTGCTCCATTATGTGATATCATTACACAACTTCAATATACGTCCATGAAACCTCCTTCTGAATACTTGAGATTGTTGATCATGCTAGTTTTGTAACAATTGAATTCGCTGATATTTATAACTTGCTTAGAGTTTAACATGTTTATTGCCATAACATGGATTTTAACTAATCGTTGAAATGTATCGAACCTCATATTAGAATCACAGTATTAATATCAAAAACGCAAATTTGTAGGGAGGTTTGAGGTAAATGAGTCGCATATAGCAGGATTTGAAAGGCATGGCTTAAATCACTGTGCGGCATCCGTCAATTTACAAAAAGGAGACCTTGTCCTGTAAGGTTGGTCCCAACAGGACCATGACATCAGAGGATGCAACAACAGACACATTTGTTTGGTTGAGAGTTCTAACAAGATATTCATTTTCTTCCCTTTTTGTACATTAAAAGCTATTAAAATGTTGTGAAATATAGGTGTGTCAAAATAAATTAATGTTTCACATTTGGGAGAGTGAAGGCTCAAGTGTATAAATAATAAGATACAATCTTAGGCTAGTAAATAGGCCTAGAAGAGAGGTGGATTTGCGCGTATGACAATTCCAACGGTCAACATGAATTTAAAATATTAACAGTTTTTTTTTTGTTAAACATTGACGTAGCTGTTGGGAAGGGACTGTTGCCGACGAAAAGATGCATCCTCGGGGTCGTCTCTTAAGGACATAACCTGTGTTCCCGTACCTATTCGTGTCTATAAAAGTAGCTCACAGAGAATTGTAAAAAGGTGAAACAACGCTTATGCTCTCCTGCTCATTTCTTTCTGAGTTTATTTCCTTCCACTAGATTCTGTTTCCTTGTTTCGCAAGAAAAATCTGTTTAATTCTGGGGAGTACCGCTTCATCTTGCCGGTTGTCGCGGAATAACTCTTAAAGACAGTGTCCTTGGATGCGACTCGGATTATTTGTTATTTGCTGCATGTGATAACGCCGACATAAAATACACCCAAAAAAACTGTGCAAAGTCTAAATATAATCAAAAAATTAGAAGCGAACCATTTAGTAAAGTTGCAACAGAAAGAATGTACCGCAGGTTGCCGGGAAAAAAATAACACAGACAGCCCAGAATCTCCCTTAAAGAACTGCTTCATAATTTTAAGAAGAAGTTTCAACTTGAAAAGCAAAATTTTGCAGCAAAATGCCCAAATGCGAAGATGTGTGCAAATATTGTTCGACTTTTCTCTGGATTATATTATATTTTAAACTAATTGTTACTACAAATATGTATTTTAAGGTAATTGCGCAGGACAGGAAAATCAAAGACCAGGAATTTGGTTGTAATGGGGTACTTACGAAAGTGGATCATCAAGTAAAAGTGGAAAATCAGAAAATGACAATATCGATAGTTTACCCCTGAATTTTGCATCTTCCATATGGCTTCTCCGTTTGAATCAATCATGACAATCCCTCCTAAGAAAGCTCTGCATTAACATCCCATATCAGGATATGATATCATAAAACTAAAAGCGACCAACATTTTGATGGCATATTCCAAATAGAAGACTAATGGTACCAAACGAGAGAAAAACAAGTTCTATTTAGTGCTTATTTGGAAATGCTCACATGGTAGGCAACAAGAAACCAAATTAACAAAATTTTCAGCGCCTAAAATTTTCCGACCTTTTTCCTTAGCATTGAATTATATTAAAAGCTAGACAGTAAATGAATGTGAATATTCAGTACTGCTATCATTTCGTTAACAACCTTCGAGGATTCAGCAATAATATATTCCATCAACACTACCACCAATACCTAGGCAATGAGCATTGCAGTGAGACCATAAACCAACGTTGCGGCAATGATTGTAGAAAAGTGCCTTTGGCAAAATGCTATATGTTGGATGATTTTCCCCGAGGCCGTGTAATGTAAATTGATAGCAAATTAGATGTAGCTAGAATGCCTATACCCTAGTACTCACCCACTTTTTTCTTTCTTCTTTTCGTTTAATCCCCTACTGCTGAAATTCCGAGTGGTAGGTTTTTACTTTGACATCGTATCGATACCTGATTACTTGAGTTACCTTCAGATTAGGGGACATTTGTCCTTTTATTGGGGAAAAAATCTTTCTTTACTTTTCTTTCTTACTTAATTTGGTTTGTCGTGCAATATTTTTCGTTATCATAAAACCGGAACAGTTTTTCAAGTTGCAAAATAATTGCCTCTCTATGTGGGCAACGCCGATGCTGATTTCTAGGCCATGCAACTTTGGAAAACTACACAAGCGCGACATATTCTTTAGCAAGGCAACTAGATTTTCCTAAACATGCAGTATTTATTTTCGTCTATTCTAAGTAAAAGAATTTTTCTCTTTCCTTTTCTTTTCTTTTTGGTAAAATTCCGAAATCCGAATTAACCTCTAATCAGGAATTTAGCAGTTTCTTCAATAATTAATTCAATTCAATTACTTGAATGTAATAAAAGTTGGATTGATCTTGGCGTTCCGGTGGCGCAAGGCAGAGTTTCCCGCCGAAGAGGTCTGAGCTGGCTTAGCGGGGTTGTGACACGGAAATCAACCATTCTTACTTGCCAAGCACGAAACGATCACCTTCGTCTTTGGCGCATTTCGTTATCCACAGAATCTCATTGCTTATGTGCGCCATCTGCTTTTGATATTGTAGTAATTCAGGTAAGAACCATGCATGTTGATGATTCGCATTTCGATTTCCAATTTCTGAATTATTCCAGCTATTATCAATTGAGAATTGAAGGAATGATTTTATTTGATCTTTGGGGTCTGACGCCTCTTTATCTGGTAGTTGCGAAGTTGCGTGGAATAAATCTATTGTTCAATCGTTATCGACAATTGAAGAGATTAAAAAATGGTTATTGCGTGGATTAATGTAAAAAAACAGACCACCGGCTAGATTAATCCACGTATAAAAATTGATTTTGATTTTCATGTTGCGGGCTCTTAGAAATGACTTATTTTGAGATCCAGGATATTGGAGTAAACGCATAAATGACGCCAAAAACATTGAGAAGAAGACTCCATCATGGAGATATTGACGGCAAAGTGCAAGAGCATTTGGACGCTTCGGAGAACTTAGATGCTTCAAGTGAGCCCTTGTTGGAGGACGCTGACTATAATAAGAAAGGAATTCAAAAGTTGGACAATTCAAAGGTGAGAGTAAGAGTTCTGCATTTGGAAACTTAAAGAATTCAATTCTCCATTTTGCATTTGCAGATTAGGTAACTTTTTTAAACTTGCTTTCTACATTCAGGTATCCACGCTTGAAGATATATGGAATGATGAAAGGAAAAGGGAACAGCTACATTGGACCTTCTTATATTCACAACTGATTACACAATGGGCGCAAACTCTAGGTATATGTACATATATGATTTTCTGGGTTTTCTCCTCGTACATTAATATGTATCCAGACAAATGAGTATTGCATCACTTTTCTATTAATAAATCTTGATCACTTGCCCATCACGGATAGTTGTTTCGTTAACTTATGAGAGGAATGGGGCACAACATAACATCTACGTGCTTCAATTTCACTCACAAAACTTGACCATTCATAGTAAATTGACCATTGAGTTAATCTCATTTTTCAAATATGTATCAATAACCAGATGTATTTCATACTATTAAGTGCCCATATATGTTCATTCATGTTTAAGGGAGCAAAACGTACCTAGGAAATGTAGAGCTGAAATATGTTAAGGTGTGTTGATGCATGGTCAAATTCAAAGCACTTGACGGAAATATCAACATGTGCGGTATTGAAATTTCCCCCCTTTATTTGATATGTGACACGATAAGAGTTTTATTTTCTACGTTTGAAATGTGACACAGGAAGGTGGACTAGTGTACGGGTGTCATCAAGTCCTGTCTCAAAGTCTCAGGGTTCAACAAGTCCTCTCTCAAAGTGTCGGTGTTCATTGCTTTATACTTCGAAATTTTTGTATGGTTGTGTTTTTTTACATAAAAAAATTAATTAGAGAAAATAACATGCAATCATGGAGAGGATAATATATCCTCCTAAACAGAAAACAACAAGAAAATGGAGCCACACTTGTGGTGATTGGAAATTGGAATAAGAAAATATTGGAGCTTTCATACAAAATTAGTAAGCATGGGGGAATTATGCATGTTAATTTGCTGTAGCCAATAGATTTTTCATCTTTTTTCCATCGTTGACAGATGTACAGATAATACCATTTTGGTTTTCCTGAAAAGTTTAGGTGATGCATTCCGCAACTAATTATTTCTTTTTGTCTTTGCAGCAATTGGTGCACTTGGATCGCGATCACTGATTTCTCGTCTTCTATCTCACTCTCCAAATGCTCCAAATAGACAAATTAACAGGATGTTCCCTCCTCCTCTCAGTCCTTTGCAGGTGTATTCAACGATCACTTAATTTCACTTCTCACCATGGTTATTTTTCACATCACCTAAGAGAATTCTACTAAATTTCTATTGAGTAGTATTCTTTATGTTTATTGAATGAAGTAACTGATAGAAGTAAACTTAGTGTTTTCTAGAGGTAGTACATGAACCATGATAAAATATCAAGGCACGAAACCACAAAATAGGGCTCTGGTTTCAGAAAATTAGGCACTAGCAATAAATGGTTGGTTGTTGAAAATGACACTTGTAATTATTAGCATTGTTTTGAAAACCAGATTGAATAAGCTAACTCGACTGGTTAACCTATAAAGCAGACCATGGTCCGGTTAACCTATGTGTAAATTCTGCTGTTCTTTGGTGTATGTGGTTGGAGCAGAATGCATTCAGTTTCAAGAGTGTTTCTATACCCTCGTGGAGTTCATGGGACAAGGTTTTTTGGTCTCTCTTTGCTGCAAATGTGATGCACATTATTTCTTTTTAGAGAGCATCCTGTCTTGTATGCAGAGAGATTGGATAAGTTTATTGTGTTTTGTGCCTCATAGGATCTCTTATTTGACTCCAAATAATCTGTGTTAGTTATGATTGTAACCCTTGCTATCCTTTCTTAGGAAGAAAGACTCAGACATGTACAGGAACGGCTTCAAGTTTCCTTTGATGGTTCTAGAACGGAGCACCAAGTATGTGACTTACCCCATTTATTACTCCATAATAATTTTTTTTTACACTTATCACTAACCCGGCATTCTGTTTAGCTACACTTAATTACTCACTGATTCTGCTGTTTATGGTATTAATAAATTAGTATGTTACTTTGCACTTTATTTTGTGGATGTTCTATTTTGTTATCCATGGATGCTAGACAGATAATTTTTAGCTTTTTTCCCTTATCGAGATTATGGCCTGGCTGACTGTTTCATTGGTAATTGCATGATTTTTGGGTTTAATAACTTCAAATTCCTCCACATGGACTAACTGAAAAAATGGCAAAAGACTTATTTTATGTTTCCTTTGTTGCAGGCCTATCTATAAAGCTGTACCGATATAGTGTTTGTGATGCCTTATTATGAATTGGAAAACATATAATGGTCAATATATAGTTACTTTGTTATAAGTACTAAAATAATTCAAAATTTTTGTGTTGCAGGATGCACTGAAACAATTGTGGAAATTGGCTTTTCCTGACAGGGGCCTTCCTCCTCTTAAATCAGAGCTTTGGAAGGAAATGGGATGGCAAGGTGAGGACCCTTCAACAGATTTTAGGTATGGAATCAAACTAATATATTGTACTCTGAAGAGGGAAAAAGTGGGCAGATAGAGTTAGTTTCATAGAGCAACTGGTAATGAAAATTTAGAGCTTGGATTTTGTAGGGTGAACAATGGGAGTTTAGTTAGAGTGAGTAAGATAAGTTATACAAGAATTTGTTGATCTCTTCATATGGATGTGAAACTTAGCTGTGATCATTGTGGCAATAAGAGCGCCCCCCGGGGGGGTGGGGGTGAGACTTAGAAAGCATGCTGTAAACCAATCATGTTTACATTCTTCAAATCAGGAATTTTTTTCCCAATGATGTGCTTGTAACGACCATACATTTGGACTTATTGGCTTCCTAACATTAAAAATGCAGTACATCTTTACCATCTTTGTAATCAGGACTCATTCAAGAAACAATACATTGGTAACTGGACTTGCTAACATAGAAAAGAAATCAATGACTTCTAAAAAAATTCTCCCCTTTTCCAAGTACAGATCCCAGGCATAATCTTTATGAAACTTACAGTTCTTCCCTTTCTGATAGAAATTCCCTAGTTCTAAGTCTCCTGTCTGTCTAATGTTTATCTCCATAGTCATGGACCAACAGTATCCTTGTCATTAAGGCTTAGTTCTGGATGTCTTGATAGCTTGATTTTGGAAATTGTACATAATCTCAAAACAAATAGGTTCAAAAGTTAAAGTTAAGAGCAATCTTTATCAAGTTAGCAGTACTTATTTTGAGATTTATACTATGAATATGTTGACATGAATTCTTGTGCATTATCTGCAGAGGCGGAGGATATATATCATTAGAGAATCTCATCTTTTTTGCCCAGAAGTTTCCAGTGAGTTAATTTTCTTGCTTATGCATTTCTGCGTGTATTTTTTTGACCTGTTAGTTTTCTTCATCCTGCTTCAGTAAACATGAGTCTTAGCCTATTGAAGTAAAACGATTGAACTTGTCACTTCCCTTACTGTGTTTTTGTTAGATCAGTGGCAAACTTTGATTCCTAACCTGCTATTAGACAGCGTTTTATGTTTTTTGGGTGTTATGCATTTGTGTTATTTGTATTTGCACATTTCTTCGTATGAGCATAGCATATCCATGTTGTGAGTCATATTCCACTGGGTAATGTCCTTTTGGTTGTGGTTAAACACATATCTATGTGGCTCTGACAGGACTCATTCCAGCGGTTATTGCATAAAAAAGATGGAACCAGAGCAGACTGGGAATATCCATTTGCTGTAGCTGGAATCAACGTATCTTTCATGTTGGCACAGATGTTGGATCTTAATTCAGGTAACATAAATTTCTTAAATGGAGAAATTCAGTTGAGTAGGAGTGGGGGCTGTCTCAGAAAGTCGAAACTTAGGGATAGAACTTACTCCACAAGTTCAGAAAAAGGATAAGAGGAAGCCTGTTCTCACTAGTTACAAGAGTGCGCTGATAAGATATTGTTGTTGACAACGAAGCACATATAATTTCTTTATGAAGCGACCTTCTCAGATAAAATATTTTTTTATTATCCTTGCAGGAATTCCATCTTCTTCGGCAGGAATCCGTTTTCTAGAGATGCTTGAAGAGGATGAAATGACATTTGATAACCTTTATTGTATTGCCTTTCAAATGATGGATGCTCAGTGGCTTGCCAAGCGTGCTTCCTATATGGATTTTAATGTAAATATTTAGTTGTATTCCGTGTATCTTTTAATTTCTTTTACCCATATAGGGTACCATTAATTTTCTTATTCATTTATTTATTAGGATGTTCTGAAGGCCACAAAAACACAGCTAGGGCGTGAGCTCGCTCTTGAAGATATAAGCAGTGTGAAAGATATACCAGCTTACAACTTGTTGAGATAATTGTATGGAAATGTAGTCAATTTGGGGGAACCCCATGTTAATATCAAATGCATATGCAATTTTTGTAATTTATGATGAAAATCGATTTGAAGAGGATCTGAAATGTCAGATCACGTCTTCTGGAAATATACTGCATCAAAGCATATGCTCAACACAAAGGAACTTGTTCAGAAAATGTCTGGACCAAACAAATTCAGGATGGTTTTGACCCTCGAAAGTTGACTTGCCACGTAGTTGTCTGGTATTGTTGAAAGGCATAATGTGACTGATAATTGTTGCAGGGTTAATTATTTAGCTGAACTTTATAGCATTTTAAGCCATATTAGCTCATGATGTTTTCTGGTGGTTACAACTGTGTTTTTGTAAAGTTTGTTTTGCTTGTAAAACCTTTTGATTATATGTATGAATGAACATATTTTTCTCCTCTCTCTTTATGATAACCAAGCAAACTTGAAAACCTACATATTTTCACATCACATGACAATTTGTTCACTAAATCCGATGAAAAAAGCTAGTTTGCTTTTGTTGGATTGTTCTAATACCAAAAAGCAACAGAAGGAAACTATTACATCCGAAAAAACAAACGGAAAATGCCATTTCATATCAAACAGCATAAGAATATATGATGAGGAAATTACTAGAATTATAATATTTATATAATCTTAAATAAATAGCAGAAGCTTGACAACAGAGAGACTGCCTCCAGCCACCAACTAAACTTAAAAAGAGAACCTCAAAGCATCTAATTTGAATTTGGGATAATTTTTCTAATGGTTTTAGAGCATCTAATATGCATTGATACCTACATATTCACAGGTCCTTGCATATACTCCTTAAGCTAGACATTCAATCTGTCGTTTGATTCTTGTGGCTCCACTGCAGCCCGCTCGTAATACGATTCTGAGCTATCTCCTCCTGCAAACATTAACATATAACTTTTGCATAGGCTGCTGCTGCTTCATCACCTAATTGTTTTTAGAAGAAGAAAACCAGGATAAAAGACAAATATTGTTGCCAATTACTTGATTGTCCCAATCAGTGTTAAGTATGATAGTAGCCAGACCAAAATGAGTCCATAAGTATAAAGCAGCAGTGAAAACCTTGTTCACTACTAGAGGAGTCAAAGCTGTGTTGAATCAGATCTCCAGACTGTAAATAAAAAAGAAAAAGAAAAAAGAATCAAATCAATAATAGCTTTGAGTTGATAGAACAAAAATATAATAGTGCTAGTTCCATGGAAATTTGAGTCCTAAATGAAGCTATGGCACATACTCTTGAAGAGGACCCAAATGAAACTGATTGTTTCTTTATTCTTGATGATGACTTTCCAAGTTTCAGGGCTTTTACATACGCATGAGCTGACCCGCATTAGAAACCCAGTATGCCAAAACGGCTGATGCCATTGCCCCATTAAGCCCAAGCTTGAACTTAACAGTCAAAAGCCACGACCGTATAAGATGAATGGAAATCGAAAATGCGGCAAGGTAGGCGATGATCGTGTTCTTGCTCTCTGGTTGTAGGAATATTTGGCATGGGAGTGAAAATATGAGAGCAAGAACCACGGCTATGGACCAGAGAGAGATGCTTGCTGCTACTTCTGCAATACTCTCTTCTTGACATAGCGACTTCAGAATTGGGGTTGTGATGAAGATGAAAACAGGAAGAAGAAAGATTGAGGTCAAGAGCAACACAATCCAAGACCTCTGAAGATATAATCCAAGCATCTCATACTTTTTTGCCCCATAAGCTTGCCCACACTGAGTTTCCAACGCACTCGCCATTCCTAGCTGCAAAATTTTTCGTCATTCGGATTCACTTCACAGAGTGTTTGATGAAATGACAAAGCTGACAATAACAAGCAAATTAAAGGAAGACTCACCAAAACGCCATTAGCGAACCTAACTAGGACTGTCATAACCAGATCATAAGCAGCAAGTTCAGTGGATCCCATGTGGCCAATGAAGGCTTCAGTAATTACAGTTATACCAAACGTCGAAAACCTGGTGAAGAAGGCAGGACCAGCGACCACCCACATCTTCTTGCTCTCTTTCCATACCCTTTTCTTCAGTGACGACTCTTCGTCTTCTTCATCAGTGAACTTCTCTGGTTTGGTTGGCTTCTGAAAAAGCTTTTCCTTTAGCCCCTCTCTCATCTTCCCCAGTAGGGATTAATGAAAAATTATGCAGTGCAATAGCTCACGAGGAGACAAGAAACGTTAATATGTTAAGGATATTGCTATGCTATACCTCTACATAACCTTTTCAGGGTCATTTGCTTTCGTACTATACATGGTATCTATCTATCTTCATTAGCATATCAACGTGAATACCCTCTTTTCTGCATGCCGACACGTTGTCTCTTATTTTCTATCTTCTTAGACTCGGTCGCCTTTATCTGCATATCGTTTTCTAGTTTGTACCGGAAGAGCTTTTATTTGTCTTTTTTAAATGATTTTATAATCCCCAGATTATTTTAAGTATTCTCCTAAAATATTCTTCCCATTTCAATACTTGTTCAAATACTTTCCTTCATCCAAAAGTAGCGTGTATGTTATATAAATATCACCACAATCCTTGTAAAACTAGTAGGGAAATGAAGCAAAAGGGGAAACTCGATTGATGACCTGTTTTTTTTTTTTATAAAAATTTTTAGAAAGGAGTTGGGCTTACCCACGATCTAAAGGTAGGGCGAAGTCTCCCTTCCTTCTAGGCGATACCAATATCGGGTAGGACGAACCGTCTATTATTCTCAGGCGTAAACCTAGACACCCAGAGTTAAGATGCCTTTCTTAACGCTGCGATTAGAACCACAACAAAGTAGTACTATCCAAAGATTGAACATATTCGAAATAGTCATATATCTTACATTATTTTAAATATAAACTTATGGGTTGTAAATTGTGCGTGAAAATTATTGAGTTAATAATTGCTAACAAACAAATTTGAATGGCAAATATTCTGGAGAGGGACCAGGAAGATGGGGACAAATAAACGAGATAGGCATGAGGAAGTTGCAAATTGTTTCATTCTCCCTCTATATCAAAGTTTCAAATTTAGATTTTACAGTAAATTAATGGTTGACATGAAGTAATGCTTCATGCCTCTACGGGACTTATTACTGCTTTCATCGTTGATAAGAATATCTTGTCAAGGCACATACTGTTGCTTTTTTGTAACAAAACCCAATCTGCTTTAACAAAATTCTAGTGGGCCGCCAACGGGGTTAGTTCGAGTGGTAAGCGGCTCGGTATCGCTTAAGCGAGATCTCGAGTTTGAGCCTTGGCATATACAGAAAATTCCCGTTGGGAGACTCACCCACCATAGCCAGGTGCGCGACGCGGGTCGGATCCGGATGTAGTCGGGGCAAAGCTTCGGTGAACCGGGTGGGCAACCAAAAAAAAAATATATATATAATACACCACCAGGGGTTGGTCTGAGTAGTAAACGGCTCGGTATCATTTAAACAAAGTCTCGAGTTCGAGCCTTGGCGTATGTAGAAAATCCTCGTTGAGAGACTTACCCATTATAGCTAGGTGCGCGACGTGGGTCAGATCCGGATATAATCAGGATAAAACTCCCGTGAATCGGGTGGAAAATAATATATATATAATACTCAATCCGTGCAATCCTTAAGATACAAACAATAAATTAATTTATAGACATTTAAAAAAAATTGGTAGTACTAGTTATTTGCAAAGTATATATATTAATTTTCTAAAAATACTTTATTTAATTATTTATGTTGAAACAATTTTTGACAAAAATTCTTTAATATATGGATAAAGTAAATAAAGTGTATAAAAAATTTTAATACGACTAATTGATAAAGATAATTTAAAAAAATAATTACAAACTCATAAATTAAAATTAATTAGAGTTTAATATTTATTATTAAAATAAATCTTATAACTAACTAATATATTTAGGATAAAAAAATTATGACCTGCAGGAGTGTAGACACGTGGCTTCCTCCAGAATTTGACCGTTATCCATATATAACACCATGCTCCAAAGTTTAATCCAGGAGGGCAGGGGTAAACTTGTTTTTGTATTTGTTGGCTCAGACTCTTGGGAAGATGAACGTTAAAAGGATTAAATTATATAAACAGGGGATTAGGGGGCCAGTGAACGTTGCAGGGAAATTGAAACACTGCTATGGTAATTTAAAATAAAGGAGTATGGGAGTTGTTGGAGGAAGGTGAATGGTAGATACGGGCTGGACGGAATCCAAACAAAAAGAAACTTGCAATCAACCGCACAATTTTTAGAAATTGGTGTTATATATAAAAAAAGGGTAACAAAATTTGTACTACCATATGATATGACGTGGTTCATAGTTTTTTAAATTAAAAAAATTAGGAACCACATGTAATAGTCTGAAGCTCAGGTCCCAGCTATCATCCAACAGGGGGCGTAACTTTCAAATTTAAAGGGAGAGCGACAAACAGCGAATGGGGAGCAAAGCAGGTCGCCGGAGCCGACGCAAAACCAATCAAATTCCAACCACGACCAACTTGTGATCTTGTGATCCCGACAACCTCTTTTCAACTTAATCAGGCTTAAATAAAAAGCATCTTCGTCATAGAGTTACTTATTTTGTCCATATTCAAACAAAAAGCCTTACCTAAACTTGTAATCCAGCCATATTGGCCCCATTAAAATTAATCTGCGACCAAATTCATGTTTTGTAGTATTTAAAAAAAAATGATGATTACAATCGTCTTGGGTGGAATCTGACTGTAATCTGCAACCTCAGTGGGAAACCTATGACTTGTTCTTAAAATTTATAATTTTAACTTAGTTAGAAAATATAGTCAATATATAGAATGCGTATTCTTTGGAATGAATGTAGAATATCTATACATAATCTTGATTGATTAATGAATGCTTCCTTCCAGATTCCAGCTGGTAGAGTAAGATTACTTCGTTGGAGTTATAAAAAGTAAATTGACGAGCTAGTTGGATTATGCCGGAAACGGACAAAACTAAAGCGTAAAGCGAAAAAGATAAAAATAAAATAAACGTTGGCATTTGCCCTTCCCGGAGCCTCCCCACTTCGAAATAATCACGTTATCCTCTGTCCATCAGTTGGATCATTACATTCCATGATTAATGCCCGAAATAATGAAGGAGCCAAGAAAAAAATGTATTCTTCTCTTTTTGTGTGTGTGTCCAATAAATATAACCAAGAAATAAAACGAACTCCTATTTTCCTACTCTGGTCTCTGTGAACCGATTTCGGCCAACAAAGACGTTGTTTTGTTGTTCAGGCTTCAGGGTCCTCTGATCTTCTTCCTCGCTATTTCTAAAGCCCTAAAACCCAAGATCCGTCACTGCCACGGTGCAATTTTCGGTGCTCGATTTCCCCTTGTCTCGGCTGAATTTGCATTTCGTGGCGACCTTTGTGATTTTGGTCACGGTTTTAGGGTTTTTACTTCCTGATTACTCCGTCCGTTTCTTCGATAAATGGCGAGCAGAAAGGAAGATGAGAGAAACGAGAAGATTATCAGAGGTCTTATGAAACTTCCGCCCAATCGGAGATGTATCAGCTGCAATAGTCTGGTATTCCTTGTCTCCCCTCCGAATTTCTCTTTCTCTCTTTCATTTCTTGGTTTGGTTTCTTCGTTCGGCTTCCGATACATTTCAGTTTTTAAGTATATCTATTCCGTAGTTCTTTTAAAGCTAAACCCTCCGGCCGTTGAGTGGTTTAGTTGCTGAGAATCTCGATGGCTTGTAAGTCTTACAGGTTGTTGGCCTTTATAGTCTTATTTCAAGGTACTGCCTTCCCTGTTGCGGTATCCAAATTGTAATGCCTTAGCTGAAATTTTCCATTAATACAAGCGGTTATCAACGATGTGACGCAACCAATATTTTAGGGCAGCTTAAAACATTTTTTATTTGGGAATTGATCTTGTAATAATCCTCTTCTTAGCTCTCAATGCAGGGCGGTATAATCGTACGGATTTAGTTTCTAAGAATCCTGCATTATCTGTGATCAGAAACACTTGAACTTCCTGTTCTGAAAGTTTATCTCTCATTAGACGATTCACAGTTAATCACTCAATTTTCATGTGTTTTTTTTTAATTTTTCTTACAGGGTCCGCAATATGTCTGTACGACTTTTTGGACCTTCGTTTGCATGACATGCAGTGGGATACAGTGAGTTTTTTTTCTCCCGTTGTATTCTGAATGTTGAAATGTACCTTGTTTTTCAACAGAGACAGAAGGTTCCTATATTAATACTTCTACTATAATATCATAAACAATTGATTTGAGAATTTGGTGCACAACATACTTGCAGTTTATTTCCTAAGTTCTGTTAATTGTTGTGTTTATAGCTGTAGTCAAGAAAATGACCATTTTAAGCGAGAAAATGTTCTGCATTGCTGTGGGTGGTTTCTAGAATCTGAAATTTAATTAAAAAACCTGAAGTTCTAAATGAGAAATTGTCACCCTATTATTTTGGTTTCCTTTTGCAATTTTTGGGTATGTGAGGACAATTATGGAAAAGAAGAACAACCAATGCAAAAATTAATGCTTTCTCATGGAGTATTTTCCCCTTGTGTTGTGTCTTTCTTTAAATACAAACATGGGACATTATCAAAATTAATAGTTTTTTAAACATATGTTACATCTATTCGGTTCACTTCACGATTTTTTGTGTAAAAGTATATGGCTCTTTTCTCATAGTTTAACTATGACATGTTATCCTTTCCAGAACTAGTATTTGTTCCTGATGTTAAGTAGTGGAACTTCATTGGAGCTTCATTGGTGTTTATACATGATATATAGTGTATGTTTATTAAAATTGCCTGTCTACTTTAATGTCATGCAGTCGTGAGTTTACTCATCGAGTTAAGTCTGTATCAATGGCAAAGTTCACTTCTCAAGAAGTAGAAGCTCTTCAAAATGGCGGCAACCAGGTAAAGGGTGAAGTTTCTTTGGTCTGATATTTGGAGCTGCCCTTAGTTACATCCTAAAATGAGTTTTTCTATGTGTAACTTGATCCAGCGTGCAAGGGACATATATTTGAAAGATTGGGATTTCCAAAGGCAGCGTATGCCAGATAGCAGGTGCAATCATTGTTAAGAGCAAAAACAGTATCATTATAATTGACAAGTATATTTGTGTATGTGTGGATGTGATCTCTTAAAATGATCATGCTTTACTTTTGCAGCAATGTTGACAAAATAAGGGAGTTTATAAGGAATGTGTACATCGAGAGAAGATATGCTGGAGCAAGGTCCTCTGAAAAGCCTCCAAGAGATACACAGGCAACGAGTCTTTCTTAGTACTGATAATTGAAATCAATTAGACAATAATCCTATAGATCTGAGTTAATTATCACCCTCCAGTTCAATACTTATGTGTTTGTTTGGCAATTGACTCTAGAGCCCTAAAATCCAAGGAGATGACACAAGGCGGGCTAGCTCTTATCATTCTTATTCTCAAAGTCCTCCATATGATTATCAATATGAAGATCGACGGTATGGAAGACAAGCAGCTGCATTGACCAGGAAGCCTGGTTCAGATAAAGGAGTTCGCCATGAAGGGAAGATGTCTAGTATTATGTATAGTCCTGGGCGCTTCAGTGACCATGCATCTGAGGATGGCTTTGCTAATGAGGGATCTGGTCCAAGAGTTTTGGACTATTCTGTGTCTAGTGCTGGTACTGTGCAATCTCCTAAGTTTCATAGGGACATGCGAAGCAGTCCATTACATCTGCATTCTAGTGCTGGGTCAAGTGAAGATGTATGGTCTCCATCACGGTATACGTCTCTGGAAACAATTGTCAAGGGTGATTCAGATGGACATCATCCACAGGTAAGTTATTTTTTGTTATTTGTTCCATATGAGTGTGCAAAGACCAACCTTTATGTAATTTCCTCTTTAAATTGACGAGCAATTGGCTGCATTTTATGAAATTTTTACTTTTTATTGTATGGACGTTCTTGGTGACTGGTGATTATGTGGACATTTTTTATTCTGTGTTTGTTAATTTTCAAGTGCTCGTGATCTTATATCTATATATAACATGTTGATTATGCCCTTCTCTGTTACTTGACATGATATTAACCAGTGTCCTTTACCCAGAGAACCACACCACGGGGATCAACTGACTGCAATCCATCATCCCGTAGATCTTTCAGTTCTGGTGGTTCAGATTTTTTTTCAGAGCCTGTCCAAGCTTCTGGATCAAATCAAGATAAGGTGTCTGCCATACCAGCATCACAACAATCACGTCCAGCAAGATCAGTTAGCTTGGATCTTTCAAAGGCAGCTGCGGCATCTCAGCCATCGTATCCCTTAATGCCACCTATTGATCTTTTTGAGTTTCCAGCATCATCTCAGGCTCCATCAGTGGATTTGTTTCAACCATCTATTTTGTCTTCAGCTTCATCTTCGAATGAAAATCAATCGTCACAAACATCCCAGTCCTCATCTATTGACTTCTTTGCAGATGTTTCTAAGCAGCAACCTGCTGCTCCATCAGATAACAAGTCACCAGAGTTCTTTGTTCCTAAAAATGAAGGATGGGCAACATTTGATATCCCTCAGCACACAGCATCTCCTGCACAAGTTGAAATTCCAACCGTAGTTCCTTCAACTGACAAGTCTTTGCTGGAGTTATTTGATCCATTTTCAACTGCAAATGCCAACAAGCAGTGGCCATCTTTTGACACTTCTGGGGTTCATGAACCTTCAACCACCTCTAATGCATGGCATGGTGGTGTGCAGAATGGAGAACAAGCTTCCATATCTGCAGCAAATGCTCAAGTAAGCAATCTCAGATATTGGATTTGATAATTCTTGTTTTAAACCCCTTGAGAAATTCATGATGCTATATATTTTCTTTTCTCTGCCCCTTCAAGTATTAGACCATGGAACAAATTGAAAATTAAATCAAGTTTTGTATGCTGATCCTGAACAGCCATGGAATGCATTTGAAGATTCTGGTTCCCACCTTCCTGTAGATGCTGTTAATCAAGGGTTGCAACTGCATAACATTCCATCAAGTGATGATCAATTTTTAAGCTCAAAAGTTTCTGAGGTTGGTGCATGTATGCTGTAATATGATGATAGTTGCCAAGGTTTCGGGGGAAAGAAATTCTAAAACGTTTGCTTTTACCAGGGTTCCAAAGGTGGGGTGCAAGACTTTGCCCCTATTGGTGCATTCGATGATAATATTCAATCAGATGTTAGTGGTTTACCATATTCTCCTACTGTGCTTCCTCTGATGGTTTGTGCTCTTTAGGTCGCTTGAGCCTTTTTTCTATTTCAGTTGGTGTTTTTGTTTTTTTGTGTTTTATATTATTAATTCTGTCTCCTTCCAGGAAGAGACTCAACTCAGTGCAAGCCACCAGAAATCAACTAATCCATTTGATCTTCCCTTTGAATCTGATGTAGAGCACAACAATATGGTATGTGATTGGTTGTTGGTAGATATCTATTTTTATCAGGATGTGATTTTTGATGTTCCTGACTTGATACTTCCTGTTGAAGATGGTAGTAAAACAATTCTTGAGGGTTGGCCCAAAGAAAAAAAAATCTTGAGGCTTTTCCTAATGTGTCTTCTTTTATCAACTGCAGTTCCTTGATCTGAGCTCATTGCAAGCTGCTCTGCCTGATTCCCAGTTGGCTCCCGCATACCATGGAGGTAATGGTATAGCTGAACCATGGCTCCCGCAAAGTGTGACCCCATATATTTCTTCTGCTGGACATGGTAGTCTTCCAAGATTTCTACTAGAAGTTCTAACATCACCAGAATACTTTTATTTTTTATTACAACCATTACCAGACTTCTTGCTTCCCTTCAGTTTGAATCATCTTGTATTTGTGTGCACAAGTAAATGCAATTATTCAAATGAATGTGGTGGCAGGATTTTCTTATTGTCCTTCATATTCTGATTTTGGTCCCATTATGTAGGTGGTCTAGCATTCATGGCTGCGCAGCCACCAAGCCCTCAAATATCGTAAGTTGCATCATGTCCTTACATTTTCTTTTTGAATCCAAATAATGGTACTTGTGTTTGTTGCTGCTTTTGTCTGAATCTAACAGTTTGTCTTCACACTTTCCAATAAATAAAATTTTAAAGTAGTCAGGGACGGAAGTGTTAAAGCTATTTGTTTAAGCATTTTTCATTGGACCATGACCGTTCCATACAATTGACTTGCTGAGTTGCTTATTTACAGGAACATCCAGACACAAGGGCCTGCTGCATCTTTTGGGGGCAATCCTTTTGCATAGGATTCGGTTGTGTATAGTGTGGTGTTTTCACGTAAAAATTTATGCATGGCCATCCAGTAGCTACTCATAGGAGTCATTAGGGTGATTTATTCTTAGTCACACTGTTTTCAATTACTTGTGCAGTAAGTGAGGCCTTGCAATCCATGGTTCCTGCGGCATACTTGCCATGGTTATTAAATTACGTTGTTCTTAGAAATCAGAATTATGGATCAGCAGTTAGTGTTCTGGCAGCCATTGTAATTTAATGTAGACAAATCGGAATTTAGGGTTGAGATTTTTGACGCATTGATATATATATTGTAATTGTAATTTATTTCCCCTTTTGATTCTGTATACGAAATAATATTTTGATTTAATCATTGTGCTAGAGAAGGATCAGATATTATTACAAATTTTGACCGCAATCAAACAATAAAAAAAACGCAAAATTGATCTTGGAAAAAATTCTCTCTCCGCTTGTGCATGGAATATGGTGAAAAGAAGGCAAGAACCTCTTCACAAGAAAGTGGATTTTAGCATTACGATAAAAGATGTCTCCATGGCGTGTATTTATACAGCACAAGTTCCTTCTCAGTGTTCCATATGCGTCAAAATCGTCAGAAGGATGAAACTGACTGACAAGTGACAACCAATACCCATTCACCTGCCTTCTCTATTATATAAATTGACATAAGCCAGCCTGAGTTTGAATAAATAACACTTTGCCAAAAATCTCCAACCTTTGTGATCTCCCAAGACTCCCCCACCCCCTCTTTTTGTCTCTCTGCTGTGAAGGTTTCATTTATCAAATCAGTTCCACTAATTTTTAGCAGTACCCAACATTCAATATGCTCTCTATAGGGAAAACAACAAACCCCACCAAAAAGAAAAATGAAAAATGATGTCCAACTGCGTAATGAGTTTTGATTGCTTTCAGTTGAGTTTGTGTCAGTGATCTCATTCGCTACTGATAAATCTCAAAAAGCAAACTAAGGGGTGCTCAAATGTCAAGGATCCCCCGCATACACTTTAATCGCATAAATGGGAATAATGTGCAGACCAGAGGGATGACCAAATCTCAGAGTGATATGATTAGAGAAAATTAAAAATAAAGTGAGGGGGGGGGGGGGGAAATGAAATCTCCTAGCTTTGCTGACGAGCCGTGGTTCCACTTGACTCAAAAAAAAAAAAATGCTGAAACTTGCACTCGCTGACTTTGGTTTCTATATTGACTACGTAATAAAGTTAAAGGTTGAAGGCATGTAGATGAGTGAGTGTAAAAATAAAGTGGTTCCTCTACTTTCTAGTCATCGAGTATATAAGCAAACACTCACATGCAGTGCTATCACGTGAAAGCTTTATATTGCAAACAAAAATTACGAGGAGGGTGAGACACAGAGTGGAGATTTGCAGCCATGGGAATACCTCCTTGCTGTGACAAAGTTGGGATCAAGAAGGGACCATGGACTCCCGTGGAGGATATCATCCTTGTTTCTTACATCCAAGAACATGGCCCTGGAAATTGGAGATCAGTCCCTATTAATACTGGTAATTAGTTTCAGTCACTTTAATTTTCAGATCCAAACTCTTTTACATACGCTATGATAATGGCTTGTTCTTGATCTATAACTGATATAGATAAAATCTTCTTCTGTGATTAAAAAGGGTAGTCAAGGTGCAGCAAAAGAGAGGCAACTTCACACCTCATGAGGAAGGAATGATAATTCATTTGCAGGCTCTTCAGGGAAACAAGTAATCTTCTTCAGAAACATCTTCCTTCTGTTTGCTTTTTTTCTTTGCTTTAATAAAAAAGAAAGAAAGAAAGAAGATTCAGCCACATACACAGAGCTTCACTAGTCTCCTCATATCTTTTTCAAATTAAACAGAAATAAATTTTTATAATTTTTTTAAATGATATCTATCTGAAGTTGTGAAGTTATTGATGGTTGAGCAGATGGGCAGCCATAGCTTCTACCTACCACAAAGAACAGATAATGATATAAAGATTTTTTTTAACACACATCTAAAGAAGAAGCTGAAGAAATTTCAAGCAGCCTTGGACCCCCACCTTGTGTCACCGGACTCAACCACGTCTTCTCAGTTCCTATCTAAGAGCTTTCATGACAGAACAAGTTTAGATATGAGCAGCACTTCATCATCTCTTAGGCTTAGTCATCAGTCTCAGACGTCATAGTCGCAGTCTCAGTCTCAGTCCTGCTCCTCCAGTCTCCACCTATGCCTCAAGCCCATCTCACGCCTCTTACAAGGTTGGATGAGATCATCCCCAAAACCAGAGACTAGTCTTCTCCAAGTAACCAAAGACAAAGAGCTTCAAAACAACAACTTTAACAGCTTCGAAAACGGTAACAAGCCGATGAAGGTGAAGTCTGCATCAGTACCTGCTGCTTTAAACTTTGTGTCGTCCTATCATCATCATATCATCATCATCAAGCAAAACATGAGCAAAGAGGGTGGAGATATGGTGTCCCATGAAGAGTTCGATTCCATTCTGTCGTTCGAGAACCTAAACATTGCTGCTTGGGACAAGTCCACTTGTGATTCTGAGAAGGTTCATCATGATAAGCAGAGATCAGATAGCAATAACAATGCTCATCCAATATCGTTTCTTGAGAAGTGGCAGTTTGAGGAAAATGTGGACCATGAGGAGATGATGGAAATATCACCTATATGTTATAACATATAACAGCAACGTATAAGATCAATCCCTGATAAATATTCTGGGGTATGACAATTAGAAAAACATGACCAGTCTGAGAGGAAAGGACGCAAGAAGAAAAAAACAAAAAGAAAAAAAAAGTTAGGATTTTTATTCTATATATGATGAGGGTCTTGTAGTTAGGATCTCTCTCTTTCAACATGTAACTAGAAGTTTATGAATGATTTATCTCAAGCAAGCTTAGTGAATCAATTAACCCATCAGCTCACTGCCTTGTAAAAGAACCACAAATGTTTACTTGAGCATGAGCCCTAATAATAAGTAATTTTCTGATATTCCCTTGGTGCACTTTTGAAATTTTTAAAACTTGATGTATATATTCTTCTTCTTTTTACCATTCCCTTTTTTTTTTTGCATGTAGAATCTATACATGAATACAAACACATACATATATATGTGTATGCGCGTGAGCAATTGGTCCATATATAAGTGATTAATTAGAGTGGAGCCTATGACGTGACCACTGTTTTCAAAGTGTATATATGTAGAGCTTATTGTGCTCACTAAAAATCATTGATGTCATGGCCAGTCAACTTTAATTGATGCTAGCTACTAAACATTTCAGAGAAAGGGCATTTGAATTTGAGATATACACCAAAATATAGGTAAAATTCCCAAAACAGAAACATATATTGGCTTTAGGGCTCAAGCTATATAGTATTATAGAATCATGCAATATAATGAAGTTCTACAGCAACATGAATGAATTTCATTATACTGGGACTAAAAAGGGCTCTACGAAAGAAGGAAAAATATCCAAATAAGAGTGAAACAGGACGGTGTCACGAAAGTCTTGCAAGCAAATATGGGAAAATGGGTAGCCTCAAAGTCTTTTCCTTGAAGAAAAATTTTGTATGGGAAACCTGTGATCTTCTTCATCTTTCGGTGTTGGCATATGGCTACAGATCATGCAGCCACCTATATGTCTATCACAAGATATCTAACAAAATGGTTTGAATCTTTTGCTTCTGCATCAGCTTTCAACGCAGAAGCTCCAAACCCATCATAACTCGCCATGTGTTCTCATCACGCCCTCACCTTTCATATCGTATATGGTATAATAGTGCTGATAAATATTAACAAGTTGCAATAGCACCAAATAATAAAGCAAAATATTTGGTGATGTTGAATACCAGTTAATGCAGCATGTTGTGATTGGCAGTGCACAACTAGAGATGAGGTGCGTCATTTAATAGTCTTAAAACCATTTTTACAATTTAATAATCCCAGAAAATTTTTAAGTAATACTCATACATATAGGTCTGTGGAATGAATAGTTAACGTGAAACCGATTATTTCCATTTCCAAATATATACACAAATATTCCTAATCCATCATGTGTAGTGTTCGATGTACTTACACGACATGTTTTACTTATTCTTATTTATCCACACGAAGTTCAAGCTTTGCACAGTATTTTATACTCCGTTTTTTGTTACCTGATGAAAATGTCAGCTTCTGATACAGAAGCAAACTAATCAACTGAAGGATCAATTCATAATTCATAAAATTTTGTACGTAAATATATCTACTAAATCACACATTAAGGAGTCCGTCATAGGGTTTTTCTTCTAATTAATTCTCTATACTTCGCCATGTACTGTAAATAAAATTCTGTAAAGGACAGAAGGCATGTGAGGTAAAGCTAACAGGAAATGGAAACCCTAGAAGCTGGAAATTAAAAGAAAGAAGTCGATGATGAGATAAAGACGAAAGGTGCTGGTGTGTTGGGATCATTTAATTTATTTGTGAATTTTATGCGTCCCATACCCTTTTTTGCTTTTGCCTCCATTCTGGGTAATGGAATAATGTGGGGTTCCCCAATATGGGAACCCTAGTTACGTTTGTTATTTTGGTTCCTTTTTTGCTTTTTTATATACATATGCATGGTGCCTTTTTTATTCATTATTCTTTCTGACTCATTAATATTCCACTGTAACACCACGCTGGTGACAACCCAGACATTCATTATTATTATTTATTATTTAGCTTTTCTTATTTTACTATCATATATGTTCTTTTTGTTACCCTTATATATCTATCTCGAAACCAACAAGCTTAAGGTTCGGTTTCTCTCTTTCTGTCATCTAAAAAAAAACGAAGACTGAAACCGTACGAGGGCTTTGCATGTAGTTATGCAGAAATTCGTCCTCTATGTTGGTTCTCTTTCTGTCAATTTACCTTTGATTTAATCTTGGATTATGCCTTACTTGAGATATATACAAATTATAAAGTTGGGTTTTGAAAAGGCTAATAAAAAGATTAAAACTTTAAGATTAGTGATAAGAGGGAATATCACATCAGATTGCCACACTTGTACCTACCATTGCATGGGTGTCATATGTGAGAGATAAGAGTTGCTTCAATTACCGTATATGATCCTCATGAGCAAGAAGACGCCTTCTACTCCTTTTAACAAATCCAATCAGCTTTGGGACCACCCCAAAATTAAATTGCTGTGAAGCTACCTTAAGCATCCAATTCAATGTCAAGAAAACATGGAACTAATTTCTATTAAGGAATTTTAACAAGCCAGACTGGGGACTGATCCGTATTTAATATCCCAATATACTGTTTGATCCCACAGCCTTGAATGCAATTAAAGTTGTGTCCAATCATATCCTCAAAATCAACCATTTGTCTCTCTCTCTCTCTCTCTCTCTAAATCCACGTCTGTGCTATAATGTCGAAAATGAAGTGTGAGGTTGTTTGCTGCCAGAAGCATAGCATTTAATTGGCCCTCAAAATTAGGCTAAACACTCGTACCAGTAATCTCTGGAAGAGAGTGCCCATTTAGTTTAAACCACGAGATCATCATCATCATCATGGATCATATCAGTTTGGATTCTCTACCTCTTCATAAATTATTTGACTGCATCATCATGTGGTGTTCTCAACGAGAAATAGAGAAAACTATAATTACAAGATGTTGTGCCACTTTCTTCTTGATTAGTGACCACACAAATTAAAATCTATTTTTGGATCATATTGCAAGACCAATTAACCCAGTCAGTAACATATATCATTTTCTGCAATAGCAAAGGTTCTATTAATCTCACATGTGTACTGTGTGTATGAGATATTATCTTAGTATGACCATGACTATTATCCTATATATGCCTTTATCTAGGGCAAAGAGGGAGAGAGGCTTAACAAACGGGAAGGTTTAAATTTGATAAAATATTAAACTAAGATGTAAAAACAAAGGGGTTCAGTAATTTATTAAAACTAATATTTAACATATGTAATTATACAAGGCATAAAAATGGTTAAAACATTTTGTACGTAACAGCGGATATACGTAAATTTATAAAACCGATAAAACATTATATATATATATATATATATATATATTACAAAATACCACAACTCGTAGAGTATGAATAAATTTAAACTGATATTTTACGGGTTCAATAAAAAAATTTGGATTTTTCTACCAGTTCTACACAATTTGATCCATTTTTATTTTTTATTTTTGAATCAAACAAACTGTTTTCGTAACCAGTTCATTAAGTTCCAGTTTAATCCAATTTTTCATAACCGCCATAAAGAGTTCAAGTAGCTGGTAGAGGATTTTTCACTTTAAGATTTTCCTCTTTAAAATAACGGTAATATGAATTCAGAGCAATAACTTTTGGACTTGTTAATGGAGGCCTGATACTTGATAGTGATTTGATATGACCAACGGGTCAAACCGATACCCATATTCTCCACCTAACCCACAACCTCTCGGTGATACTTAGATCTTTCTCAAAAAAGGAACTAATGAAAGGTGAAAATTAGTTAAACCACCCTTATATTACATATCATTGTTTATTTGGAACTCAAATCACATAATGAAGCAAACCCCAGAGAAGCGTTTCTCAATAAGCATGTTCACAAGTGGGTCTGAATTCCCCCGTGAGCTTAAGCTTTTGGAGACTTGGAATCATATAACGTCCAAATTCAAAGGCTTCCCACTAAAACTAGGTAACTAAATAGAAATTTCCTCAATACAATCTATGTTATAAATTGACCCATCAGCTTACATGTCAACGTATTATGCATTGTGGGGTCAAGAAGAAGAAAAAAACAAGAAGAAGAAAAGAATCTCACAACAGTTGAAAATTGTTCATTGGGCAAAGGAAGTGAATGGAAGGCCATGGCAAAATACCAGAACAAAAGAATGAAAGGTCATATATGACATTGTACATCAACTCAGACCTCTTTGCATCCTGTTTGAGCTCAGCTCCAAGCATTCTGATGCACAAATTTTGGGTTTTAGGGGATAGAAAAGGACCGTTATTAACGAAAAAACTTATTCTAAATTCACCCGTTGACATGATCATACCTATACAGAGCATAAGGCAGCTTCTTTAATGCGACCGTGAGATCAGCTCATCAAATCTCCATAAAGTATTTGTCAATGACATACATTATTACATTCTCTGAACCTCTTCGTAGATAGAATTGAAGAGAGCAGTGGATATGTACCTCTCACCAAAACTTGGAAATATAACCTTCATTCATGCAATAATTAAAAAGATTAAAATGAAGTGTTTCTCCGTGAGAATAATACTCTGTAAAAGCGTCAATCAAAAGCATAATTTGGGTATTCTAGTAGCATCTAAGAAAGTCAAACTGTTTAAATAGAAATGGACTCACTACAATGAGTTTTCCAGCATTCTCAGGCCGTCTTGCTACACTTATGGCAGCAGCTGCAGCAGCTCCTGAAGAAATCCCAACCTAAACCAAAGTTTGAAACGGTTATAATATAATACAAATCCTGAAAGATACAAGCTACTTCCCACGTCACAGTAATATTGCAATATCAAGAAGCATATTAAACTTGAAGTAATTGACCAAGAACCAAAAGGGGACAAAAGAATTTGAAGCGAGAAGGTTGAACCAAAGAATAAACAGGGTTCTGAAACTGGAACAAAAACACAACACTTGTAAAGCTATATGCAGACACCTACTTCTGTTTACAATCTAACAAAAAATAGTAATGAAATTAAAAACATATAAAACAGGACATAGGATCATAGATATCAAGATGTTTGAATTTTCAGCCTACCAGTAAACCTTCTTCCAAAGCTAATCTCCTTGCCATTTCAATAGCTTCAATGTTGGTAACCTGTGCTCTCAACAGTCAACTTTTTAGTTCAAGATAATCTATGTAACACATCTATCGAATATAACCGAGGAGGAGGGTTTTTTTTTATTACCTTTATAACCTCATCAAGCAATTTGACATCCAAAATGCTTGGCAGGTAGCCTGAAACAAAATCTCTAATATTGTCAATAGATAATAATCAAATTTTTCTTGAAAAAAACATTAGAAAGTTTGTAAGAAGATTCCAACCTGGATTGTCCCCTGAGATTACACTTCTCTCCGCAGGTTCCACACCAACAACCTAAGCAAACAAAAATATGGTTAAGAAGATGAAAAAAGATGAGTGCATGTATTCTCCAATTTCATTTTCTTTATTCTGTGCCACAGAGAGAGGAAAAAAGCACACACCTTTATTTTTTTGTTCATTAGTTTGAGATATTTCCCAGTTCCTGTAATGGTGCCACCAGTTCCAATCCCAGCAACCAGTACATCAACATTACCCATGGTATCCTCCCATATCTCTGGCCCTGTAGTTTCGAAGTGGATCTGTAATTTGTGCATATAAAACTCAATAACATGTATATTATTTTAATTCATGTTATAATATAGTTGTGATACGTGCCTTTGTTTTCACTCATGCAAGCCCGATATAATATAAAACAGCGTTTAATGAGATATGATGTGAGATGGGTTAGAATAATTAACCTTCACATTATTTGTGTTATCAAATTGCCGAAACATGTAAGCATTTGGTGTTCTAAGAACGATTTCTTCAGCTTTGTCAACAGCCCCTTTCAGACCCTTCTCAGGATCTGTCAAAACAATCTCTGCTCCAAATGCACGTAAAAGGATTCTTTTTTCAATATTTATAGAAGCAGGCATGGTGACTATAAGTTTGTATCCCTTCATTGCTGCAATGAAAGCAATACCCAGTCCTGTATTTCCAGTTGTTGGTTCTACTAAAGTAGTCTGCACAAATACACCCAAAATTCGGAAGCTCAGCTTTGATGCACCTAACTACTACATCCTAGTTCAATAGGTTTCAAGAAAGTCAGAGCAGTGAAACTCACGCTGATCTATAACCATTAAATATTCGCAGCTTACCTTGCCAGGAGAAATTGCTCCAATTTCTTCAGCATCGGTTAGCATGCTATAGCCAATTCTGACAAGTTGAACAATAAAATCAGTTAATTCATGATGTGCTCCAGTCTAAGCTTCATAAGCCATATTACAATGTAAATCGTGAAATAAAAAGATCAAAATAGTAGCCTAATAAAAGTCTCAATATCAGACAGATGTAGTGCCTCCCCCCCCCCCCATAAAATATCCAAAGTACGTCACAAATGAAATAAAGGGCGAAGATATAACTAAATATAAAGTTTAACGTTGTCAAGAATGCAGAATCATACATTTTCATGACATGAAGTATTACCTGTCCTTGACACTTCGGCAAGGTTCCATAGACTCAAGTTTTGCAGCAACATTTCCCACACAGCCTTCTGTCACCTTATTGAGGTACACCATCGGTGTACTCCCGATCAACTACATCAATTTGCAAAAATAGTACAAAGGATGCAAAAATAAAATTGTGAAAAAAAGGTACAGGATAAGTCATCATTATACTCCAATGCAGATAAGCTGGACTGGGTTCGCCCAGTATTATATGCATATACGCTCATGTCCGAATAAACAGTTGCTAATTATAATTCATCAAATATGTTTTGTTATTATAATTCAAGAAGGGTCGTAAAACCACAGGAACATATCAAAAGAAAATAAAAATGGAAATTTTGGTGGGAATAGAGAAATTCACTGCAAGCATCAAATTGGAGGACATAGCCAAAATGCTTTTCAGTAGGGGTCACAGAGCTGATATCGATGGCCAACCTGGGTGACGTCTTCAGCAATGTTGACAGAGTCAAGCGCTTGTCTAGTGGAGAAGACCACCGGCGAAGCTTTGGCGGAGATGACGGAGGGAAGGCTACGGGGACAAACACCGCCATTTACAGGTAAGAGAAAGGTACGGGATTTAAGCGGGAACAAACGGTGGGGTTTGGGGGGAATAGCGAAAGGATGAGAAAGAGGGAGTGAAGATGATAGGGCCATCTTGTAAGAGAGTGGTTTCGAGGAGACAGAGGGGGGTTTAAAGTCGTCAACTCGTCATTACCGGACGCATAGGCCGCTGTGGCAGGCTTTGGGCCGGGCCGCAGGTTAGAACTTGGGTTCTACGCGAGTCTCTTATCAGTTAGTATCTCCAAACTTCGAAGTGCATCCCATGCAGTTTGGACTGAGTTAAGAATTCAAGCAAAATAATATTGCATGGCCTAAACCCCAAAATATATCAATTTTTTCAGAAATCAAAACAATTTTATTTAGAAAATTGGTGTAATTAATTCAATTGGTAGAAAATGTTAATTCTAATTAATTAATTTAGTTGATAGGATATCCGAGAAACATTTTGAACTTGATAGAACACTGGTAATGGTGTTTACTTCGACGGAACTCGGGAAAATATTTTTGAACTTCTAACTGGCGCAATGTAATGGTATGTTTGAGCATTTGTTGCATAACCCCCCACCCAACTAAAAAAAAGAAAATATTGCAACTGATTTTGCCTAAATCCTCTTTCGTAACATGAACTATTCTTTATAACAACGTTACAAAATGTGATTAGGAATAAAAATTAAGAAAGAATGCATCTTTTTCACTTTTCTAACAATATAACCTATGGCCCACTTTCTCACCGAAAATTATTTGGTGCAGGGATCGACTTTAACTCGTTTTCTGTACTAGGAGGAGATCTAGCAAAACGCTTAGACCAGTGTAACTTGAGGTTCAGAGCAGGGACCTTACGTGCAACAGCCTGCCATATCATTTGGACAGCGTCACCTTCCCTTGATGGGAACTGATACTCAAAGAAATTTTCAACCTCTTTCAACTTGTTCCACATTCGTGTCCACTCTTGTTTCCCAATACTCCTAATGAAGTTGATCAGAAAATTCTCTCTGAGAGCATCCCTTGTGCGAACAAATATGCAGAACTCAGAGTAGTCAAGCAAATCTTCATATGGCAGCTCAATTTCGTCACTGATTATGACGGGCACACAATGTGCAGCAATGGCATCAAATAAGCGGTTCGACGAGGGCGTGTCACCAGCAATGTTGAGGCAGAATTTGGACGCATACATTCCTTCTGTAGCTTTCTGGATTCCACCCTTCTGAACACTTCCAAAAGAAAAATGCACATCTTTTTCATCTTTCAGAAGATAAAATATCTCTTGCCGAGCTAAACCTCCCTGAGCATTACCAGAAACTTCAACTAAGTACAACTTCTAAAGAACCGGTAAATGTTGACACAATAAAAAACGTACGTTTATTTTCAAAAATTTGAACCTTTTTCCCTGACAAGCTTATGGATTAACTACCATATTTTATAGTTTCACCAATAAAATCAGAATTCTGTATTCCTTCCTTATGACCAAAATATAATGTCTTGTCTCTTGTGGCTGCATTTAGATATGGCCCCCTCCTGCTAATTTTGGGACTGTGAGGAATTTATTAATGGGTTAATAATACTACTATAAAGATAGAATCCCCTCAAGAATCTTCCCACTTGCATATTCTCTCAGCCTCAGTGGAAACAAGAAGGAACAAACAGACCAAGATATTAATCGACGAGGAAGGGAAACTCACATCTTTTCTATATATTGCTCCTTGGAAGTAAAGCAGCATTGGACGGCTGTCAAATTCTGAGGAGTCATTGACATAGGATGCCACTAAGTGTTTGTAAGGTGCAATCACGTCTTTCTGAACATTGGCTACGTTTGGAGGATATCTTCCAAAGTCTGCAAGTATGAACGTAGCTGGCCACAATTGTTTTCTTGCCTCCAACATGCTATTGGGATGGTGCGCCAAAATCAAGTGGTCCCTTCCTCCAGATCTCTTCCACTCCTTTTGAGCTGTCAGATACTTCACTAACTTGTCTTGCAGTACATTGTTGATGTTTTTCTCTCTTGGGGGTTTCTTAGTTTTAGCGAATCGGTTGTAGCTCATAGAAGAAAAGAATGGTACAAATATGATGTCCGCTTCGCTAGAGTTATGAACTCTGATTGCAGCACCATCATGGGAGGTTTTAGGTAGTTCTGAAGCCAGCAGATCCAATGTAAGCCAATATTCTATACTGTGTTGCAAATTCAAACCTCCAGGATATTCTGGTATTTGAGTTGTGATATCAGGCCAAACGCTATTTCCTCTGGGTCTCCAATCCAAGAGACGAAAATGAAATTCTGGAGGTAAATCATACATGAAAACCTTCAAAACAGATTTATCAGTTGTGGTGCATGTTTGGCTTCCGAATGAGGTTTCTGAATGTTGGATCTGCGCGAGAGAATCTGAACCATCAGCGGTGGAAAAAAGCTTTGGATTGGAAAGTCCCGCAAACTGAGTACGACCCGTGGAACGCAGAACAAAGAACCAAGAAAGAACGAAGAGGATTGAGATCCCCATAAAGAAAAAAGGCAATGACCTCCTAGACATAAACTTGATAGAAGACACATTCCTATCCGCCATTGTACAATATAAAGAATTGAATGCATAGAATCAGGTGGCACGAGATAGAATCTCCGAACGTAAATCCCAGATTTGGAGGCCAAGAAAGACCAGAATAGCGACGAGAACGAGGGGGTTCAGAACCAAAGAACAGAGCATAAAGCCGAAGCAGAAGAATTCACCGGGAAAACTTGTGTGAACCCATTATAGGAATTGCCCATGCAAGAAAAGAATGGACCATCAGCAGAATAAACTCAACAGACCCAGAAGAAGAAAATCCGATTTAAAAAAGAGAAAAGAAAAACGGAGTAATCCGAATGCAGAGGAGAAAGAAGAATGAGGAATATGGAAGAAAAAAGAAGGAAAGAAACGAGTGAGAGAGGAGAGGGGGCGATCAGAAACTGAGAAGAAGCATGTAACTGACTCTGAAAGCGGACTCCCCCAGGCAAATGGCTTGAGCTCCACATTTTGGGGTTATATTATATTCTGTGCTTTTCTATTTTGTTAATATTTCTTTTGATACAAAAAATATTAAAAAAAATTTACTATAAAATCAGAATAAAATCTCAAAATTCAAAAAACGATTATAAAAATTTACGAAATCATCTATTCAAATAGTCCTCACAACAAATTCATACTTTTATAAAATACAGACATGTTGCTAACTCATTGACTCTATTTTGCTAATATAATAGTATTAAGTGCTATTCTATTATCAGTTTTGGACAAAATATATTTTATTATTATATTCTCTTTTCAGTAATCACCTTGAGCCCACGGCATCAAATTCAACTGCCCTCCAACGTCAGTTTAGTTGGCTCCCATTTTGGGAAGGGTGAGTGAGAGTAATTTTTTTTCCTTTATTAAAAGCAATACATTATCACGCTTAAAAGGAGTGTTGCTGTAATATACTAATATCTAACTTTAGCAGCTATGTTATTAATCTTAAACATGGAGAATACCGAAGACCTTCAGGGATTAATAAGTGTATATATCAATTATTGGGGTTGAGCTATTTCATAGATATCAAAATCGTTCAACATTATAAATCATCATCCTATCTATAGCTTATTACAAAAAACACAAATAGATCAACAGTTTTTCTCCTTTAAATGGATTCCAAAACCCAAGAACAAGAGTTGCATAGGGACTGTCTACTATTCATGCAGATGCTTTACCTTTGGTTTTCTATCAGTGGTCCAAAAAGCTTTGTTTTTTTTTGGGGGGGGGGGGGGGATGTGGGGGAGAGGAGGGGGTCCTTATTGATTCCTTGGAACCTAGCATCTCCCACCCATTTAAAATCTTGCAAATCGAATCTCACAAATATGCAACCAGCATTCAAATATTGCATTTCGCTACCATACAGTCAAATTCAATGTTCAAACCTCATCATGGGATCATCAATTATTCCACATTCTAATTCTAGCTCTCTCAAAGTCAGTCCCATGCTTCGCAAATTCAAAACGCAGAGAGAAAAAATATGGTGAATGTTTTCCATCCCTGGCCATTAATGGAATGTTTAAAGGAAAAATTAGAACTGGAACTGCATGTCAGGGTCATAACCAAGAGCATCAAGGTGAGCAGCCATTGCCTTGTTCATGGGTGGTGGACCACACCTCAGTATCTGCAAATTTCATAAACAATCCTCTTAATAAATAACCCTCCAACATGAAGAAACTGTCTAAAGAGATAGCTTAGAGGATTGCCTACCTTAATATCATGTGCAGGAGCAGGACAGTGCGTTTGAATCATCTCCTTTGATACAAATCCAACACCACCATCCCATACTTCTGGAGGCTGCACAGATCACATCATTTCATCATTCATGTTTGTCTATCACATCAATCAAGCATGAAAACTTCAGTTCTCGTTGAAATGCTATGGCAAGTTAGAAACTAACCTGATTTAGGACATAGTATACTTTGAAACGACCAGGATAGTTAGCAGCAAGACGGTCCAGTTCTTCCTGCATATATATAGAAATGCAGATTACTATTAATGACAAACGTCAAGATTCAGTCATTGGCTGAGAAAGAGAGGAATGCTTGTTACCTTCAAAAGAATGTCTTCATATGTAACATTGGCATAGATAAGATGCACCTTGGTGTTGTCCGTTGGGTTTTCTAAGATGGCCCTAGAAACCTTGAGCAGCCAAGATTCAAAAAGAATATATTAATACATATAACTCTCTGAAAGATATGACCTCTCAATAATCAGTAAACAAGCATCGTGTGCCTTAAACAGAGACATACTTGGTACATTGGAGTGATTCCAGACCCTCCAGCAAGCATCCCAAACGATCTAACTTCACCAGGTTGATACCTAAAACGTCCCTGGTAGCAGCATTATGTCTTAGAACCAAATATCCATATAAGGAAGCCTTTGCTTTAGCATTATCAAGTTCAGCGTGTGCTATTAACATATATACCTTAGGTCCTTTGACAGAAAGATAATCACCAACCCGCATCTCACGGAAATGGTGTGACATCCTTCCTTGGGGGTACATCTAACCGGAAGATGGACAACCAAATGTTCAGAGACAAAATAAGAATAATAAAAAGATCAGCTCACTCAATTTAAGTCATTAGAGACAGGTTCTGGATAAGCATACCTTTATAACTAGTTCAAAATGTCCAACATCGGAATCCAAAGTAGTAGGTGTATATGCTTTAATAACCTCTTCGCCTTGGCTATCCTTACCCCTGTTTGAAAAGTTGCTTCTTTATGTTTAAGGACAAAGCACTGATAAAGATACTGAAAATGGAACTTTCCTTGGTTTCTCCATTAGTATTTTCATATTTATCAGACGAATTTTTTATCTGTTCTCTGTCAGCATCAGTGTGTAGTAAATAATTCTAGAACAAATACAAACTGAACTTTGAATCACAATGAAGAGGCACAAGGCACAATAAGATTGAGAAACAGAACCTGCAACTAATGTGCTGCCCAATTGGAAGACCCAACACTGAAGTAGGCGTTGGGAGTGCAAACGTGAACTTTGCCACATTATGGCTCAGCTGTAAGCGCTTAACAAGTTTAAACTCCTTGAACTTCTCTGGGTCCAAGCAACCTATAACCGCGTGGATGGCAAGATGTGGGTAAAACAAGTCACTTAGATACCATTCCAAGAAAGATTGTTGTAAGAAACTCAGCAAGCCCAGGACTTAGTTCCTTGAGTTTTTATAATATCTCCAGTTAACATCATGTTTCACCTTGATTATAATTCCAAAATGAAAGGTGCGATCAAAGTCCCCTTTTTGTTCCAGCCTTTCAGGAGTGAAACAAAGATTCACGGGAATAGTAAATCATTCTCTCCCTAGAGAGAACAGTGAAAACAGTAGCTTTGCTTTCGGTATTTCCAAACAAATAGTTCAAGAAATGAGCCACCAAAAACCATTGTCAACTCCAGATCTACATGATAGCTCATTTCCAGTTGTTCAGACCAATAAACAGGAAATAAATGAAACAAACGTAAGTAACTAGCAGGAGAAAAGTTCTCCTCTAGCTAAAAAAAGTGGATCAGATTTCAAGGAACAGAATCTAAAATCCAAATTTGAACGTCCAGGCATCATTGGGACTATCATTCCTCATGACGATAGAAGCGGAGAAATTAAACAGGCCAAAACACGAAGTGAAAGAGTCATACCTCGGTTCTTCCTGGAAGAATAGAGATAGAAAGCGGCGACACCAATGGCTGCGACAGAGAGCGCCACACCCACAAGTAATTGATTTTCCTGTGCCTGTAAGAACTCCATGCTCGGGTTCCTTCAAGTGCTGGATTCGGATTCTATGAGATTCAGAGTTGTATTTGTGAAGTGGGAAAGCGGTGGGTGGGCGAAACTTGAAAATGTGCAGGCGTTGGAAACTATGGCGGAGAGGAAAACAGAGTATAAACGTAAAAAGAGTAAAATAACGAGGCTAAAATGAGGAATGGCAGAAGAGGGGTAATAGCCTAGTAGGTGAGAAGGGAGAGAACGATGTTGGAATTGGCAGGTGGAAGCGGAGGTTAAGTAGAGTAACGCCGCAGGGTCTGGTGCAACTACCAACCCCATGGCCTCTATCTATCAATTCGTCCCTTGAAAGCAATTTAAAATTCATTCATATTTTAAAAAAGTTTAAAAAATGTAGAATGATGAATAGAAGTTCATTATAATATATTATAATCAAATCAACATTTCACGTCCATTGGTGTGTGGCACCTGGTTTCAGAATCCAAGTTTTCGCCCAATTCCCAAGGCGCACATGGTTTCTCGAGGGCTTCTCTGTTTTCGGCAGTTTCCTGCTTTCCTTACTTCTGGGGGTATTTTATCTATTTTAATAAGCAAAGAAATAAAATTCAAGCCTTATTTATTTAAATCACGATGAATTATTTAAATTTTAGTGTTTTATTTTCATGTTAATTATTTTTATTTTTAAATAAAAATACTAGAAAATTCTATTTTATATTTTCTTCAATTTTTTATATTAGTACCTCCTAAATTTAAACCCGTCAATCCTATCTTGACATGTTCCCAATATGCTAAGTAAATACCGACCGTTCCGATCTATGAAAGTTCTAAAGTGCAAGCGCTTAAGTTATTATTTAACACATAAATGGTTAAAATATCCATCTTAGTATAATCTTCAATATAAAATATTATTATTTCATGTCTTAGATATAAAAACTAGATGATATATTTATTTTAATTTATTTTATCCTCTAAAATTATATATTTTTTTTAAATATTCACATATAATTATATATATTAAATAAATTGTTATTAAAATTAGTTTAAATGCATATAATTAAAAATAATATTTTAAAAAAATTAATACATAATTATTATAATTAATTAATTTTTTTAATTTATATAAATTAGTTAAATAGATTTTATATTAAAAATATAAGATAATATATAATTTATATAATTAGCTAAATTATTTATTACAGAAATGGTTAGAACGTGGAAGATATTATATATAGATATTACAAATTTAATTGTTAATTTCTTTTCATCTTTCAATAATGTCCATCTTTTTGTTTCCTTTCCCATTAATTTTTTGTTGTCCTTTTTCTGCTGGCAGGCCTTCGTTCGATTCGGATGCAGATCTTCTACTCATCATCCCTCTCTCGTCATCTCTCATCATCATCTCTCTGAAAAAGTGTTTTTTGAAAGATACTTATTAAAAAATAATTTTTTTTTATTTTTTTTTAGTGGTGGATAGATGAAGGAGGAGTAAGACAAATGAGAATAAGAGAGGGGATGATGAGAGAGGAGTGATGAGGAGAAGATCCGCATCCGTTCAATTCACGCATGAACTTGGAATACCAGAGCGAGCTGACAGCTTTCAAAGCTTGGTCGTTGACTCTAGTTTTTTGTTTGATGAGAGACAAGTAGGAGAGATTAATCACTTCCGGAATATAATTAAAGAACAAAGAATAAACTCCACTCAACTAATTAAGTCAAGGAGGGTGCAGGTAGGTCCTTATTATTATTGGATTAAGCACCGGGGAACACGGTAGACCAAGTTTGGATAACAGTGAGAAGAAGGCCTACAGAAGCAGCAATGAGAGCAATGATGGACCAAGGGTTGCTGAAATAGGTATCCATAGCTTGAGCGAACCAGATCTTGTATTTCTGACGCCAATGCATGTCGATTTCACACCTATGAGTCACATATATTACGTAGTTAGGCACCACGTCGGCGCTCATGTCATGAAACAGTTGGGCCACTTTCTCGTCACTGCCAAGGGCGTTGAGCAGAACATTGGTTCTATCCAGCTCTTTCACATCGTTCGGGTGGTCGATCAGCGTGCCCAGAAATTCTACGTACGAGCTTATCTCGTGCTTGTTATCGAAACCTGGGCACTCCTCGTCGCCATGAAGTTCAGGTACGTTGGAGCTAACATGCCATCCACTACTATGAGTGGAAGTTTGAGTTCTCCACTGAAACAGTAAGAAGAGCAAGTGATGTCGATGGGGCACTCTGACTTGCTTCTTTTCACGTGAATCCCTGCTGCTTTCAGCTCTTTCAAATTCCTGCATGTTATCACCATCCAAGCGTCCCCGGTCGGTTTTTATAGAGGCGCAGGCGATCCTCCTCAGTTCATCAAGAAGATGATGAGCAGGAGGAGATTTCTGTTGTGAAGGAGGAGCAATGAGGGTGTATACAGGTACATCATGATGAGGTGAAGGTGGAAAACGAAGAAGGAACTTGACGGATTGGCTGAGGAGCTCAGTGTCGTCGCGGTCGGGGACATCGCTTAAGAGCTGGAGGAGTCGGAAGGAAGTTGGTTCTCCAGCAAGTGCATGTCTTGGTAAACAAGAACCAGCTGGTCATACCTGAGATCCAGTGGTTTTGGATCCAATAACAAGTCGGGATGCTTTATTTTTTTATTTAGTTGCCCACCTGAAATTTACTCCGACTATATCTAAATCTGACCCGTGTCGCTCATTTATCTATGATAGATGAGCATCCTAATAGAAATTTTTTGCATATCCCTCAAACTCGAGAACTACTTAAACTGACTAACCCATTAGTAGTCGGAATGCTTTAGAATATGAAGCAGAGCGCATCCGTCTACAAAAGCCATCCACGCCGGTTGATCGTTGTTCAAGTGTCGAATGGCATCTTCAGTATATTCATCCTTGAGATCCTTTATGTTTTGAACAATCTATCCATGCAGGTATCGGACCCTTTCTCGATGATCTCCAAAATGCATGGATGCCCACAGAAGCTTGTACTTCTCTCCCAAGGCAAGATGGGGTTCGCCGTGGTGAATGGGACCCAGGGACAGCATCCTAGGAGAGTGGTACTGGGCCACATCTTTTCGATTTCCCAGATAATGTGCCACCCTCTGTATCTTGGGCCGTGCACTTCGCGATATTTGACGTGGCCGTTCTATCTGCGCCAACAGATCATCTTCATCCAAGTGAAGCTCATTCATTTGTGGGACATATTGAACTCTAAGGGCTCCATGTCTCTGAATTTAATAATCAGTTCCTGGGGGACATTCAAATCTTGTCTGGATAAAAAGGATGATGAAGTAGCTTTGCGGATATTTTAAGTTTGGCATATATATTTTAATGGACCCATGCATGTCACACGTTCTTTTATGTTTGTTTTTAAAACTGTAATGCTGAAGCTAGCATCTGCTCTGATTTACAGACCAGTAAAAGGAGGAATTGATGCATCCGTGGTATACTATAATTTACTAAAGCAAAACCATGAGTTGGACGGAAGAAACAAAAGGAATGGAAAATAATAAAAATAAAGGCTAAAAGCAAAACTTGACTAAATTATAAGGATTTGGATTGCCATTCTATTTCCCAAAAAAAAAAATTGATGTCTTTTAAAATTATCACTTTTTTATACAAATACCTGTAAGTAAATATTCTTCTCTCAAACACATTTTTTTAATTAATTTATTAAAAGCATCACTTTTTCCGGAGTAATTTTTGAAAAAAATACCAATTACTCAATACATTTTTCAAAATGTATTATGAATAAAAATACCAAAAAATCATAAATATGTCTTATAAAAGGTTGATCGTGAACAACTTCCAGCAGCTTCGAGAGTTAAGTTTAAAAGGTTGGTTCCGATCACGAATTCTGTGCGAAGAACTAGTGCTTGCTTACACATGAAAAGCATATATCTTGGTTGCTGTTGTAGTAACGCTCACGGTTTGCATTAAGTATTGATATGAGAAGAAACTTATAAAAATCGGAAATAGTTTGCATTTAATGAACCTAACAATCGCTGCACAAACCTCTTGGACAGAATTTGAGAGCTTCCTGTAGGGAGGACGTCACTCGTCATCATTTCCTCAACATCATCAACGGCTATATACATAGGAGATTATCTCAAAATGTGGGCACATGTCAAAACCTTATTACCATAAGAGCAAGCAATTCAATGCTACTTGAATTTGTGTGGCCTATTTAGAAGAACGAATGGTAAACCAGGTTTGGAGAAAAGTAAGAATAAGTAACAGACAGGCAGCAAGGAAGGCAATGAAGGAGCCTGAGTCACTGAAGTGGGCATGATAAACTTGAGCAAGCCATGGCCTATATCTAGAACCGAAATACCTTTCGATTTCATGTATAAGAGATTCATATATTGCCGGGTTAGGCACCAAGTCAGCAGTTACGATATTAAAGAGCTTGGCTCCTCATAATCGCAGCCAAGGCTGTTCCACATAGATCCACATGATCTCAATTCCTTTACATCATCTGGGGATGTAATCATCGATGACAGAAATTCTACGTACGAGCTTATCTCCTACTTGTTCTCTAAATCTGGGAGAGCCTCGTACGCCATCAAGTTCAGGTATGTTGATGCAGTTGTATCGGCCACCACTAACTCTGGAAGTCTCAGTTCTCCAATTAACCAGCAGGAGGAGAAAGTGATGTCGATGGGGCACTGCGAGTAGCTCCTTTTCACTTGAATCCCTGCTGCTTTAAGCTCCTTCATATTCCTGTGTATCATCGTGCCACCTTTCACGATCAGTTTCTTTTTAGGAGGACCAAATCCAGCCAACACGTTCCTCCCCAGCTCATCAAGAAGATGAGCTGGAGGAGATTCCTGTGAAGGGGCAGGGTGGTGGGTGTCAATTACATGTTGATGAGAATCACCTTGGGCTGAATTCTGACGAATTACCTGTGGTTGAGAATCACCTTTGGCTGGATTCTGACGAGGTACGCGTTGTTGAGAGTCACCTTCGGCTGGATTCTGACCAGGTGTTTCTGTTGAAAGATGATGACAACGAAGGAACTTGTCCATGTCTTTGACGAGGAGCTGATCAGCAGTAGTGGGGGAGACTTCGCTCAAAAGCTGAAGCACTCGGAAGGGAAGTTGGTTCTCTAACAAAAGCGCGTCTTGGCGAACAAGAGCAAGCTGGTCAACCTTGGCATTGAGTGATTCAGGGTCCAAGATGTCTGGATTCTTTAAGATTTGAAGCAGAGCGCAACCATCCAAAAACAACATCTGCGCCAGTTGTTAGTCGTCAAAGTAACCGATCGCATCTTCATTGTATAGATTCTTCAGTTCCTTGATGTTTTCTGCAATCTTTCCATGCAGACGATGGGCACTTTCTTGATCTCTTCCGACATACATGGATGCCCACATAAGCTTGTACTTCTCTCCTAACTCAAGATGGGTTGCACCGTGATGAATGGGACCCAGGTACAACATCCTAGGAAAGTAGTGTTTGGCTAAAGCTTGTCGATTTCTCAGATGAGGCGCCACCCTTTGCATCTTGGGGCGTGCGCTTCGTCATATTTGGCATGGGCTCTGTAGCTGCGCAAGCAGAGCTTGATCAATATCCATGTTATACTGCGATTTGAGAATGTGGATGCCTCAAGCGAAGGTGTTCGTATGAGATATATATGAACACTACATGGGCGTCAAGTCTCAGAATTTAATTAGTTCATATATGGCGGAAACAACTGTTTACGCTTACATTAAAATAATCGATCTGCATAAAAAGGATGAAGTAGCTATGCAGATATTTCAAGTTTGGCATAGCTCCCGAGATTGAGTGTTGAAGGAACTAGCTAGTTTGAATCAGTCATGATCTAATCCGCCGTCATCTTTTGTGTTAGTGGACCCATGTTAAACATCCTTTAATTGTTTGAACTTTCAAATGTTGGTCATGGATTCTATCCAGTGAATTTGTGCTTATTTGCACTTGAAGGCATGTTTGTTGGTGTTGCTCGGCTCGCATCTTAATTTTTCATGGCAGAAGCAACTGAGATAAGTAAAGTAAATGAAAGGAGGAATGATGCATCAGTTTCCGCGGTATATTTTACTTTACTATAAAGCAAAAGCAAGTATTGTTGTTGTTTTGTTGATGCAAAACGAATGAACACTGATTAGGCCTACTGCTCAATATTCATCAACGTCCAGCGGCAGCGACCACGATTGATATAAATATACTGAAAGCCACCGTTTGGTATGATGAGAGGATTTTTGATAAAATAGATCTAAGCATGAAAACAAGGATGATACTCCCTCCTGTTCCATTTAGAAGCTACTTCAGCATTTTTCATTAGAATAAAAAAAAATCTTAAAACTCATTATGCCCATTTAAAAATTAAATGAGTTTTCTAATTCACCCGTCCTTTAAATACATCTTTTAAAAAAAAACACTTCTGCTTTTCCTACATCAACATCGAATAGGGATAAAAGAAAAGAATTGTACTAAATAATTAATATGATATCGTATAAAAAGGATCACAAAACTCATCCTTCATCAAGTATCTTATAATTAAATAAAATTGGAAGAAGTAAAATAGAACAGGTTTTAGAAATAAGTTTGGTATGTTAAAAAATCAATAAAACGAAAAAAGTAATTTTTTTTTTCTGAGACGCTATGTTTTAGCATTTTTTTTAATTTCAATTAAATTTATACTTTAACATATTTTAAAATAAAGAATTTAAAAATAACTTCTTTATTATTTTAATTTTAGAATTAAAATAAGTAATAAAAATATTAAAAAAAGTAGTAAATTTAAACCGATGAAGGTTCAAGGCTATATGTTGACAGTTCAAATCTTTCGCAGCTCCAAGTGCTGAAGTTTCAAAGGTTTGTCGTGGATTCCATTTTGTGTACTTGTGCTTGCTTGCGCATGAAGATGAAGGCATGCGTGTTATTGGTGTCGTTCAGCTCTCATCTTAAGTTCTCATGGCAGAAGCAACTACGTACGTACTGAAAAATCCAAAATGCTTACTCAACGCATATATATAATCGCTGTGAAAAAGAAATGATGAGTCTCAATGAAGGAAGCAATCGATGTCTTTGATCAGCTTGTTGTCATGTAGATCGGTCAAGAGCTGGAGGAATCGGAAGGGAAGTTGGTTCCCAAGCAAGAGCACGTCTTGGCGAACAAAAGCCATCTGCTCAACCTTGGCTCTGAGTGGTTCTGGGTCCAATTTGTCTGGATGCTTGAGGATCTGAAGCGGAGGGCATCCGTCCACAAACAACATCCACGCAAATCTAATCAAGACAAGTATAGTATATGATGAGAAGAACAAAGATGCGTCATTCTTATTTGAGCCGTACCACAGTAAGGAGTATAATCCAAATGCAAAACCGTTATTTAATGTTTTCATATAATTGTTTAAAAGTTTCAAATGTTGGTGATGGACTCTATCCAGTGAATTTGTGCTTAGTTACTCATGAGGAAGGCAATTTGGTTGGTGTTGCTCAGCTCGCAGCTTAATTTTTCTTCATCATCATCGTTCAAAGCGAATGAACCCTGATTAGCCCTACTGCTCAATATTCATCATAGTCCAGCTGCAGTTGGTACGATGAGAGAATTCTTGATAAAATAGATCTAAGCACGAAAATATGAATTATACTCCCTCCTTAGTTCCGGCATATTTATATAAAAGACTATATCAATTTTCCCAATCTAATTTTTTGAAATTAAAAGGTTTTCTCATTATATTTATGTTATTATATTACCCTTTTTAGGCTTAAAGTAATTATTTTTTTAATTATTAAATTATTATTTTCTTAATTATTAACTTTTAAGTTAAATTATCTTGCACTCCTGACTTCAGGTCCTCATTAACCACTCTGCCACTGGGTATAATACATATTGCATCCATCAAATCTGTTATGGAAGTTTCAAAGGCTGGTCATGATGAATCCATTAATTGTATGTACTTGTACTTGCTTACACGTGAAGATGAACGCATGTGTCATTTTTTTTATTTCAAAATAGAATCGAACCCACGATATCTCATGATTTTTTATATCACTAGGTCATGAGTTCTTTGAGGATAAGGCTTACTGGTGTTGCTCAGCTCGCGTCTTAAGTTTTCATAAAGAAATGATGAGTCTCACGTCAATAATGACTACTCAGAGTCATTATTGACGTGAATGTGCAAACGACAAAGCAAGCTCTGAGTCTTACGTACCCATTAAAAAGAATCCAATCACTTCAATCAAAAGCTGTGTTTAAATTGATTAAATTCCATCATACACCAATACATTTTTCACGTACTATAAACTAGAAGGGCAAACTGCAAAAAGATACATCCTTATTGCCAAGTGAGGGGTCTAAGAATATCAATGAGAGGGGAAAGCGGCAAACCAAGTTTGGATGAAAGTGAGAAGAAGAGCCACGGAAGCAGCAACGAAGGCAATAATGGACCAAGGGTTGCTGAAGTAGGCATTATAAGCCAGAGCGAACCACGTCTTGTACTCCTTCTGGTAATGCCTTTCTATGTTAGCTCTAAGAGACGCATATATGGCGGCGTTTGGCACCAGATCTGTGCTTATGACATTAAACAGTTGGGCCACTTCCTCGTCACTGCCGAGCCAGTTGTGCAGAACGCGGGCCTTCCTCAATTCCTTCACATCGTCCGGGTGGTCGATCAGCGAGTCCAGGAATTCTACGTACGAGCTTATCTCGTACTTGTTCTCGAAATCTGGGCACACCTCGTACGCCATCAAGTTCAGGAATGTCGGAGCGATCGTTTCCTCCACTATTATGTCTGGAAGTTTCAGTTCTCCGCCGAAACAGTAAGAAGAGAAAGTGATATCGATGGGACTCCTTGACTTGCTTCTTTTTACTTGAATCCCTGCTGCCTTCAGCTCTTTCAAGTTCCTGTACGTTATCTGGCTGTTTCCGACTGCTTTCGGTTCTTTGGGATGAAAATCACGCAACACTTTCTTCCGCAGTTGATCAAGAAGATGAACTGGATTACGTAAAGTAGGATCAACATCGATTACGCACGACTGATGAGGCTGATCACCTTGTTCAGCTCCATTAATCTTCTGGGGCTTTTGTTTTGGTGAAAAATGATGACAAAGAAGGAAGTTGTCGATGTCTGTGATCAGCTTGTAGTCAGGTACATCACTCAAGAGCTGGAGGAGTCGGAAGGGAAGTTGGTTCTCCAGCAAGAGCGCGTCTTGGCGAACAAGAGCCATCTGGTCAACCTTGGCTCTGAGTGGTTCTGGTTTCAATATATCTGGATGCTTCAGTATCTGAAGCAGAGCGCATCCGTCCACAAACAACATCCACGCAAGTTCATCGTCGTTGAAGTGTCGAATGGCATCTTCAGTGTATATATCCTTGAGGTCCTTAATGTTTCGTACAATCTCTTGATGCAGACGTTGGGCCTTGCCATTATTACGGTCAGCTTCAACATACATGGATGCCCACATGAGTTTGTACTTGTCTCCTAAATGAAGATGGGGTTCGCCATGGTGAATGGGACCCAGGGACAGCATCTTAGGAGAGTAGTACTTTGCAAAAGCTTTTCGAGTTCTCAGATGATGTGCCACCCTTTGGATCTTGGGCCTTGCACTTCGCGATATTTGGCATGAATGTTCAAGCAGGGCATATCGATCTTGTGCCATGCTGAGAGACTCAGACTTGAGATAATGTGGCTGTCTCACTGTATCAGATGTGAACACTAGGGTCCTTAGGTCCCTGAAATAGTATATATTATGATGTGGCTAGCTTTGCAAATTATTCAAGTTTGGCATATAGCACTGTAATGGGCCCATGCGAAAGATTATTTGATGTTTTCGCATGTTGTTTAAAAGCTCTAATATTGTGGCTTCCGAGTGTCTGCTCCGAATTATAGAGCTTGTGTAAAATACAGAACAAAATGAAGGAACCACTGATTATTAATTGGATCTAAATAAATGGGATATATGCTTGACTTGACCTGAGCTTTCATTCCCTTACCTGCTAATCAAGACAAGTATAGTATATGATGCGAAGTACGAAGATGCATCGTTTTTATTTGAGCCTTTCCTCCGTACCAAAGGCCAACTTTTGCTTGAATTGTACGAAAGGATTTGATTCATTATTTAAGGACCTATTCGCACGTGTCTTTAAGATATTGTTTTATCCTCCTCGAGTAAAGGAATTAAGTAAGTTGCATAAGCTCACTCAAAGTAGATCTTAACAAAGTGTCCAAGGTTGTTTAATAATAATAGTTAATGCTGCCAGTAAATAAAGTCCAGAGGTAAAGAAATACTCCGTCTATGATCCGATACCAGTCAATCTTTTTCTTCTTTTTCATGGTTTACTGCAATACTGCTTAAACACACCGATAGAGAAAGTGTTAAGAGTTCTAGAACGGGGTTTACCATGACTCCGCTAAATGGTTAAAGGACAACGTATGCTTGTGGATATTTGTTAGGTCCACTAGCGCTCATTTCTGTCACCAGCGCTCATTTCTGTCGCCGTTCGTAAAGCTTAGAAGTTCGTTACTACCGACTGGAATGCTGAAAACATTTAGCTTCAGGACATCCCTTTTCTTTGAACCTTGAACCTTGAAGAAGCATCTCTCCTATCATGACATGTATAGCAATCTAACAAAGTTCTCACACGTAACAGTGTAAGATTTTATCCATTCAACCGTCTTTTATCTCTTGTACGGCAATTAATGTCAAACAAAATTTGCCAGAAAAATAAAATTTAATGAGACATCCGAAAGAAAAATGGTTAACAGTTTTGCATTAGCTACCTTCATTTTCTTTTTTAATTGGATCTGAACTCACAACTGGAAGATTTTTTCTGTACTGCTGAGACGTCAATCTTCTTTCCAATGGTGTTTTCCTCTTGCTCACAACAAACCTGTTCACCCCTTTGCGCATAGGCATTATTGAAGGGAAGTCTTCGTCAGGAATCTGACTTAGCTCGGATATATCCTTGATCTGTGCAACACGACGGAACCACCTCTCTGCCTTTGCCTCCTCTGACATGTCCAGAGGATCTGGTTCCTTTACAGCTGACCCCTCCAAACTTTTTCCTGTCCATTGAGCCCTAATATTTTGGTTCTCAGACGTGGGGGGTGGACTCCCACTCCAATTCGGCATATGATCGTTATTCTCGTTCCTGGAATACTTATCCCCAGAATCCTTGTCATTGTTACTTGACCCCTGTCCTGAAGGCTTTGGACCCCAGCTCTTCATGCTTAAATCTTGATTTCCACCATCTAAGGCATAATCTCTTCTCTGCAACCCAGGGACAGCTGAAGATGCTCCATCATTGGTCATACCTTTGACATAGTCTCCACCTGTAATCTCATGGCCAGCATCATCAGACATCTCTGGAAGCTTCTCTGCCACCTCTGATGTTGATGATTCAATGTTGTGTTTATCAGTTGAACTTGTTCCATCTGACTGCTGTTTGCCTTTTCTGGCAAAGTAGTCTGGTGGGAATGGGACAAACGGGACATAGTTGGTATTACTAGCTTGCTCCATTGCTAATTGTCTCTTGTATGCCGGGGAAGTCAAAGAGCGATCTTTTTTCTTGTTAACAACAAATCGATTTTCTCCTTTCCGCATTGGCATTACCTCCGGAAAATCCTCATCAGATATTGCACTTGTCAAATCTGAAACATTATGCAGCTCAGAAACCTTTCTAAACCACCTCTCAGATTTTTCAGCTTGCTCTTTCTCTTTGTTTTCTCTATCAATTTGGTTTGAAGAACTAGAAAGCCGTAAACTCTCCCCCAAGTTACCAGATCCAGCATCAGAAACTGGAACCACCTTTTTGCTCTCATCTGTCTTTAAGTTCTCCGACTTTTGAGCAAACGTATCTGCAGGCAATGGAACAAATGGAACATGGCTAGAGTTATTGCTTTTCAAATTTCTGTATTGAGGAGAACTAGATATTGAAGGTGGGCCATCCGTATTAGTATTGTGTCCAGAATTAAATCTCATATTGTCGGATTGAGAAAGGCCAGTTGGACGACCAAGAATCTCATCTAGCCTCTGGCTAACAGATGTGTCAGGTGACTTGGTTGCTTTGCCAGCTTGAAAATCATCAACCCCACGAGTGCCATCATTACCCAAGTTTCTATTATATTTATTATCATCCAACCTCCTTTCCAGAGGTGTTTTCCTCGGGCTCACAACAAATCTATTTACTCCTTTCCTTAATGGCATTATTTCAGGAAAATCTTCATCTGACAACATACTGTTAGTATCAGCAGTACCGTCCAGTTGAGAAACTTTACTAAACCAGCGCTCAGCCTTCTCCTCATTAGCAGCTAACCTACTATCAATATCCGAAGTGTTAGTCCTACTCTCGTTTCCATACCCCACTCCTGATGAGGTATTGATCGCACCTAACTGTATTTGTCCAGGCCGCTTGCAATCACACCTCATGCAAGTCATATTCCTCCCATAATTATAGAAATCACACCTTCAAGACAAAAAATCCATTAGTTGGCATACAGAATGACGATGTATAACCATGGGATAAGAGAAACATTTCAACAGTAAATTACTCACTGAGGGCACTCCCACTCTCCTCCAGTTAGTTGTCTCTTTGGCCTTGCCTCCTCACACTCGAGACATTTGATATTTCTTGCAAAATTCATGAAATTACACCTGCAACATATTAGAGAAAGAGTCTGCTAACATCAGTATGTTAATATTTTATAATACTTTCTGAAACCAAGATGTCAGGCTAATCTCGTATCACACAAAGTCAATAAAAACATGGTTGATTGGGAATAAGAAAATCAAAAATTACCTCGAGCAAATCCAATCACCCCGCTTCATTTCAATCTTTTTGGCAGGAGCCATTGCCAGTCCAGATCCAAAAGGCATTTGATTTTGCATTGAACCGTATGAGTTTGATCCAGGTGCATTACAAATCAGCTTGAAAAGTTCAGCAAAGAGATTTCGGACTGATGATTCAACAAGATCTTTATTATGGAGATTGTCCCTTTGTGAAGATACCAAAGGGTTACTGGCATAACTTAGCATAAATTTCATCAAATCAACCAGATGAGCTTGATCAGAATCCAGGACCTATAAAAATATCTCAAGCAATTAGGTTAACAACTTCAACAAACTTGTCATGATCCAAATTGAAGCCATGAGAGATATATCCACCATACTCATCAAAATACATTATTTTCAAACATCGGGTTTTCCCAAGGTACTTCTTGTCATCCAAACCCAATTGTGATGATCTGAGGAAACAAATCTCACATACCAAGTGGCAGGTCTGCTTCCACACTAATGGTCAAATCAAATATTTATTAAAGGCTCATTATGTTTATTGTCTGTACAAACAATATTATTTATCAGGTCATTAAGGAATCACATAGGAAGAAGAAATTGAGAAGGTTTGGTGAAGCACTTCCTATTCCCATATCAGGGCTACAAAAAGAGGGAACAAGTCCACCATAACAATGGCAAATTAACATGCCCAGCGATACGTTTCTTAATTCAGATATAATTATAAAAGTATAAATTTGCAAATATAATTTATTTTGTTGCTGCAAATAGAAGGAATAAACGACCAAGCCAGGCAAGATTAAGTTCTACGGTAAAACTTTCCATGACTTGATATGTTGTTTAGACACGAACATCAAACTTCCATTCAAAAAAAGGGAAACTCAGCACTTACACTGACTGTACTATTGGATATAAAAGATCTCATCTTTCTCACTGAATCCTCAGCGTCTTGGAACAGAAATGGCGTGCCGTGTTCGATGACCACCTCTATGTCTCTCCTCGAAAGTAGCCTATAACGATTATACACATGGACAAAAGGGTCAATAGAATTAATGGGGCAAGGCTTAGTTCTCGTGAAATTTCAATAAGCACGATAGGGGCAGTGGATTGTAAACAGACCGCAAAATGTTCTCTCGACCCCGAGCAAAGGCCAAGCAAGCACTGGCTTCACGCAGAAAGAAGGGATTCAATTCCCCCGCCGCCACAAGTTCATCCTCACACGACCGGCTATCAAAATATCCAGAAGCAGAGATATGGTCAATAAATTTGGACCACTCGGGCCAGGGGTGGGAATGATGGGGACCTGAAGAATAGTCTTCGAAGTAGCCATTCCGGACAGAGGAGGCTGCCTGATTGTGAAGCTGGTGAGAAGCTTTGAGGGGAGAAGACGGAAGAGGCGGAGAGTGGGAAGGAGAGCAAGTAAGGCGATGGAAAGAGGAGAGGAAGAACTTGTGGTGGCGAGAGAGGCGGAGAAGGGAAGAGCTGCGGCGGTGGAGAAGCGGGAAGGGAGTGGTGAGGAGCACTAGGAACCTCGTGGCACCTCCCATTTCTCAGGTTCTAAGGATACGCATCGCATACGAAAGAAACCCCCCTGCGAAATGAAAGTATAAAGCATAAACCTGTAACCTGATCGAAAAGATAATGCCGGTGGTGGGTAAGGTAAATTATATTACAAATTAAATTTCTATATTAATAGGTTAAGTTATGCCATTTTAATATTTTATAAATTTTTTTTATACAAATATTTTATAAGTTAAACTTGTAAAATTTTTACAAAATTAAATTGTTTGAAATCTCTGTATATTTAACTATTTTTCCTGTATCTATTTGATGCCATATGGATATGGGTCTGACTCTGCCCAACGTCGAACACCGATTCCCAATTCAGGTCACTCGTTTTTTATTTTTGGATCTATCCAATATAGGCCCATTTATAACCATTGGGCCCATTTGAACCTTTTCCTGCCATGGGCCCATATGCATGTCAAATAATCAACACTTGGATGTTTGTTATAGCAGTTTGAAATGGTAGAAGTGGGGCATATGATGAGAGACATCATTTGTTGTTCTTTCGATGTTTCATTAAGACAACGTTCCAAGACACGACACACAACGAATGCAATAGCGAAAGATGTTTATAGAAATATGGGAAAACGCTAGTTTAAACATCTCGTCAAACTTGAACTATGTCCTCTGACTATTTCTTTTCCATTTTACTAGCATATTCTAAAGCAACAGTCAATGACAGTTACATTTGTTTTGGATTTATCGTTCTAGACAAAAGTGAGAAGCATGATTGCAGATATTAGGCTAACTAATCATCGTTAATTAAAAAAGAAGGAAGGAAAAAACACCAGACTAGTCACCATTTTCTCTTGATACGTTCTCTCTCTCTCTCTCTCTCTCTCTATATATATATATATATATATATATATATAGTGCTTGGATTTGTTGGATCGACGATCATGATACATCTTTTGGCAAAATCTGGTCTGGGGTAGAAGTAATCATGAATCTTGGATCATTCCCCGGAAGAGTAAAATGAATTCCCGGGATATGACAAGTCTAATCTCTGCATGCCAAAAGATATGCAGAATGAATAAAGTTGAGTGATTAGCAGAAGGAAAAAGCGACCATAATGTTAACCATGCATGCCTGTCCTTTAAGCGCCAACATTATATATGGTACTGAGAACTTCTCCTTATTCGTCGCATTGCTTCCAGATCAAGATTTTAGTAAGCAACATGATGAAAGTTCCAAAATTTACCCCGTCATTAATTACTCCATTCTTCTAATTCAATTCACCTACTTCTACGGGTTAGTCTAAGTAGTGAGCGGCTCGGTATCGTTTAAACGAAGTCTCGAGTTCGAGCCTTAGCGAATACAAAAAATTCTTGTTGAGAAACTCACCCACCATAGCTAGGTACGTGACGCGGATCGAATCCGAATATAGTGTGGGCAAAATTCCGAAGAACTGAGTGGACAAACAAAAAAATTCCCCTTACTCTCTTGTCTTCTTGCGTTCTTTTCAGCCCCTTGTGGGAGAGAAAACTTGCGTTAAAACGGAAAGTTAAGGAGACTCTAGCCTACGATCTTCCCCTGTGGTTTTTTGTTTCTCGTGCCGGGTCAGTCTCTTAACTATGGTGGAATAATTAGTGTTAAAACCCAAAGTCAATAATGACAGCGGGTGATCATGCACCAGTTCAGAAAAAGCAAAGAACAAGGAAAACGAAAGCCACGTATATATACACTACACAGTAAATAAAAAGTACGAACAGCAAGCAAACAAACGAGGACAAATTAATGCCCAATGACCAAACTTAGAAATTATAATTAACAAACACACACACAGAGACGACTTTTGAAACATGATATATGCCTTTTCTTTGTCGAGTGCAGTAGGAATTAATTATTGGTGTGTACGCAGAGATGATTGAAAGTTACGTTTCGGCAAGCAATGATATGTTTTGGTGGATATGAAAAGGAACTCACGAGGATGAGAGAGAGAAGCAAGCATGGTGAATAAAACTTGAATACGTTTGCTGTGTTAATGAGAGGAAGAAGACAGGTTAGGTGAGAACAAATTAACGTTATCCCAGGTGGAGCATATAGTCTTCGATACACGCGAGATTCATGAACGAAGTTAGGCCTCTTGGATATTGAAACCTCTCCTCATCCTGCTCCGACGATAAGAGAAACCTTCTGTCTTTGGCACTCGTTATGCACATCCGCGCAGTGGATATAATTTCCTCCGTTTCTGCGACGACGACGACGACGATGATTGTTGTCTCGGCGAAAAAGAGAGTAATTACATTGTCGTTTGAAGGACTAATGTAGCAGATTAATGATTGTGACAGATATGTAATAATAATTCACGTGCTGGATATAGGGAATGGGTCCCAAAGACATACATGTGTATATATTTATGTAGGAATCGTTGGTAGAGAGAGAGGGGTCGTTATTCAGGAAAATAAATATACTCATTCATGCATTATTTGGTACAGGGCACATTTATTTATTTTATTAAATATCAATATTCTCCTATTAATATAATTTTATTTAAAATATTGTTAGATATTAAATATGAACAACTCTCTTAATAAAAATTTAAATAATAATTTATTAAATAATTAATCTTTGTTATTATAGTTAATTCTGTTAATAGTTATTATTTATTTTTATTGAAAGGAAAATGAGTCCGCGAGAGAGGTCAAATAAAGGAAGAAAGGCGGTGGCAGCATATACTAAAGCATGTTTTAATGTCAAGAAAGGCTGCTCTTCACATGTTGCCTTTTACTAACTAAAGAGTGACAAATTTCAACCAAGTTCAAAAAATGTGTCACTCACACTCACAATAAGATCTCTGCCAGCGAGGTAGCCGTGGCCCTATAAAACACCAATGCTCTATCCATCACTTTGTTTCTCTAGGGAATGGGTGGGCCCCCTCTACGTACGTTTTCACAGACTTAATTGAATGTATACGTTTAGTATCCAAGTTTTAAAAATATAATTAATATTTAAAAATATAATTAATATTTAAACTAATTTTAAAAATATGACTAGTAACTCTAAAATATTTAAGGATATAATTAATATTTTAAATTAATTTTATAAATATAATTAATACCCTAAAATATTTAAATTAGTATAATTTTATTATTTCATAAATAGAAATATAAATTTATGTCTGATTTATATCACGTGAGTTTTTTATTTTGACATATTATTATTTAAAAAATCACATGTGTCATATTATTTAAATAAGAGTATTGAATAAACCCTAAAATTAATATTATATATAATTAATATGTGAAGATTAAGAAACTTTATAGTTTATTTAGTGTAATTTATTAAAAAAAAATATTACACATATAGCATTTTAAATAATAATATGTCAAAATAAAAAGTTTATGTGATATGTATCAAATGAAAGTTAATTATTTTTTTAGTTAATAGACAAAATTAATGAAAGTTAATTATTTTTTTAGTTAATAGATAAAATTATATTAATTTAAATATTTTAGGATATTGATCGTGCTTTCAAAATTAATTCAAGGTAATAATTATACCCTTAAATATTTTAGGATACTAGTCGTACCTCTAAAATTAGTTTAAAATATTAATTGTATCTTTAAATATTTTAGCGTACTGGTCGCATATCTAAAATTAGTTTAAAGTACTAATTATTTCTCTAAAATTATTTTAGAATATTGAATACATATTTACCCTAACTAATTTGCCAAAACGGCTACCTAGATAATATCTCCTTTTGTTATGAGACAAAATTAAATGAATCAAGTCGGGCTAATATATATATTAAGACTCATAGAGTATGTCTAGAAATATTTATAAATTATTTATTATTAAAATTCTCACATCCACAATTATAGTTAAATACACAATTTAATAGATTATATATCTACATAATACCATATGATGATCATTGACCCCCGCGAGAAAAAATAGTGAAATTTAAATTTAGAATATTAAATAAAAACAAGTACATATGTGCGGGATTGTGTTGGGCTCAGAATGGAACATCTATGTTTTGCCCCACCTGGATGGCACATCAACGGGACGTGTCACCAACCAAAATTTGAATTTGAACTCTTTGTAATGGGCAATGTCGTTATATGAGCTATTAGGCGAGAAGCTTGGGTTTGTTTTTAAAGTTGAAGTATGAAAACGTCACAAAGTATTTTGTGACGAGCTGTCCTAGGCTTTAGTATGGTGCAATTTTACCAATTATTAACCCTAAAAAACTGCACAAGAATCCACAATTTGCAACGGAGGTCAAACGTCTGCTAATTAAGGGACGTGATCGAGTCTCACTTTATGTGCCACGTGTAGACGGATTGAAGGGAAAGAAAAGTAACCCATGAAATGTTGTATTATGGTATAATTTTGCTCGTCAAATATGAAAAGGAAAGTGAAAAAACTTCAAATTGTAATAGAAGCGCACGTGGGTAGGTGTTGATTGCAGATGTCAGAAATATTCACAAGCGCTCACTCTTCAAAAACTGCATACACCAGAGGGTGGGGAGCATAAAAAGCACTTTAATTAATCTTGATTGGTTCGATTTGGTCTAACATGTTTGGCTCTGCTCCTAAAACAACTCTCGGTAATTTGAAGTTGGTGGTAAGGATGAGAGGGAGGTGGGGCCAGGGAGAGGCAATGGAGTGGGAAGGGAACAGAAATACAAGGGATGGGGTGGGGATTTGGCGTATGCGGGCCTGTATCGGAGCCCCAGTACGGGCACGGTTATGAAACGGAAAGCGGTTCACAAGGAAGGTCCATAACCGTCCACGTGGGGGGCTATGATGAAACCACACGTGTAACTGCTGCTCACGTCATGGCCGCCTTACCCTCACTCCCTCCCTTTTCCTCTCGAACGAAACCAATTTTTTTTTTCAGTCTTTACTAAAAAAAACCCATAACCTTTGGCTCAATTATCCCCCCTCCCTCAATCGACACTACATATATGATAATGGGCAGACTTGTAATAATGTGTGTAAACAAAAGGAAGGCATGAGGGTCAGGTGCGAGGCCAGTCTGTGTTGCCTGTTTTGGATCATTGCTTCTCTCTCAAGCTATCTCCCTCCCTCAGCCCCTCTCATAAAAAAAACCAGATCTTTTGCCCTCCTACTCCCTATTAATTGCTATGATTACACTTACACGTACACCCCAATAAATAATACTATTACCGGTAACTTCCTTCCTCAATCCCCCACGACATACGACAAACTCAAGACGATGCCCATGGTTAACGTTGGTGGTGTCGTACATAGAGATTCGTGGGAGTTTGAGGGATCACGTGTGTGTGTGGGTTGCGTTGTGTGGGGTCCGAACGGAAAGTCACAGACGGGGAATGCGTGTGCGTTCCTTTTTACGCAATCCTCAACAACCCCTCCCCTTTTCTCGTGGCTCCCCCGCCCGCTGCCTCCATCTCTCCTTCCATTTACCATTACACATATCACTACAGTCATTCTCCTTATTTATATTCCTCTCTAGTTTATTCAATTCATTCTATTACTATTATACAGTCTAATACTTCATCTACGGCTGTACGGATCATATAGCATCAATTCATCTTTTCCCAAATACGCCTGTTCACCTCCACTAAAGTCGCAGCTCACCAATGTAAACGTCATTATTTAATTCCATCACCTACGTATCATCCAGAGACAATAGTTTGTTATGATACTATCCAACCTTAGTTATAAAGTCATTTAATTTTTTTAGATATATTAAAAAATTAAATAAATTAATTAATTATGATTAAATATAATTTTTCAAGATAAATTAATATTATATACTCATCAATCTACTTAAATTAATTAATTAACTATTATATTAATTATAATTAATTAATTAATTTAATTAATTTATATAAAAATTAATTAATTTTTATAATTAAAATCAGGATGAGTACTTATTTTTTTTAGTGGAGGAGTAATAAATGATAGAGTGTGCTTCTAATATATATGCGTATATGCTGGAAGTCATGGGCGCGAGCATGCATCTGAGTCACTGATGGGACCTCGTAAAACGAGCATACGTAATTGGACGTGGAATATTAAATGTACTCTCCTTTCGCTGTTTACTTCCTTCCTTTTATCATACGAAAGTCGAAACATAAGCCTCCTTTTAATTGGTCACACCCGTGCAAGGACGACTTTAAAACAGGGTTTCAAAATCCAGCTCCCCGTTGCCCGTTCCTCTGTTTTCCCCCTTTCAAATATAATACTCATGGGGTTTATTCCCATTATTAATAATTGCGCGTCATTGCAAGCTGGAAATTGAATGAATTCACCAGAAAATCGATAGAGCACTTTTTCCATAAGGATGTGCTTATTTTGAACATATAATGGGGCTGACGAGGGAGGATGAAAAAAACGAAGACCAACGTGGGGATTCCCATAAGGATAATGATCGTGTAAGCCAGCCAAGACGTTTCATATTACCGTTTCGTTATTTTATTTAATTAAAAAAGGGGTTTCACAGGCAGGCAACATAGATGCTGTAGGAGGAAGGGCAGATCTGCACACAGAAAGATAAACCAAATAAGAATTGTCTGGCACCCACACGAGTGCTTCTCCACTCTTGCATGTAATCCCCACATTACTGACTCTGCTCCACTCCTAATTACTCCCTTTATTATTATTATTATTATTATTATTATTATTATTATTATTATATTTTCCTCACACGGAGATTGAGGATCTGTCTCAGTATAAGGACCCTCCCCTTCCCGTTCTTTCTATTGCTCTTTCCGCTGCGAGATAAAGAAATCAGAGTGAACACTGAACAGAATCCTGTGTGGGCTCCCCCTTCTGCCTTTTTGTTATTGCCCTCCCCCATCTCTCTCTCTAGTTCCACCTGCGAAATCTCCCATTTTATTTGCTATTCCATTCGACCATTCCTCATATTTGAACTGTTCTTCTTCCTTCCCATTCTCATTACTCTCTCTCTCTCTCCGGTCTTCTGCGGTACTCCTCCACCACCTATGGCTAAAGGAGAGAGGGAATATGCAACGCCATTGTGTCCTGTACCCTTTTGATTCTCGCATCCTGCTTTCATCTGACTAAAGATCACATCAATTTCTGTTTCTTCCCCTCTCCTATCAGAAGGAACCCATTTTGGGTTTTAAAGTTCAGTCCTTTCGGTTTCCTTGCGTTTTTGTCTCTTGTTCTGTGTTCCTTGCTCTTCTGTTTCCATGAGTTCACAAAACTTCAACAATGGGGTTGATGGTTTTTGTGGGGACGTCAATCTTTTACCTCAAGTTCCTTCTTATGTATCCCCTCTTCTAGTTCGAAGTCCCCAACTTTCACCGTCAAAAACTTATGGTCAGACTGGTGGCGAGATTGGTTTTCAGATTCTGAGCCATTCATTTGTGCCCCGGGAGAACAGGGGAACAATGAGAGGCGACGGTGAAGCTGATGGACCTTCAGGGGCTCAGAACAGGAGCTTGCCTTTCAAACTCGGCGAGGAGGACTTCGAAGCTAAGAGCTCTTCTGGGTTGAGAAATGGACACACCAAGCTCTGTGCTAGAGGACACTGGAGGCCAGCTGAAGATGCCCGACTCAGAGAGCTCGTAGCTCAGTTCGGTCCTCAAAATTGGAACATGATCGCCGACCACCTCCAAGGAAGATCAGGTAATCCACAACCCAGTTCTAAAGATATGGCAGTGCCCCCCCCCCCCTCTCCCTGGTGTCTCACTGGCGTTACCTTCTTGTTGTAATGCTTCTGAAAGTCATTAACTTACTTTACTGGTTTTCGAATTATATCGTTTTGAGGGAAATGAACCCCTTTGGTTTTGATAATTGCAGGTAAAAGCTGCAGACTGAGGTGGTTCAATCAACTTGATCCCAGAATTAACAGGAGGGCGTTCTCCGAGGAAGAAGAAGCGAGATTATTGTCCGCTCATAGAATGTACGGGAACAAATGGGCCATGATAGCGAAACTGTTTCCTGGGAGGACAGATAATGCAGTTAAGAACCACTGGCACGTTATAATGGCCAGGAAGCACAGAGAGCAATCGAGTGGTTGTAGGAGGAGGAGATCTTCTTCCGAAATCATGCGTCCACAGGCTTTAAATTTGTCTCTCTCAAATAATGCAGCGAGCGAATCCACCAACTGCAGCAACCCCATAGATGAATCTGCCTCATCCTCCACCGATCTCTCCCTCAGCCCCACATTTTTCCCAAACCCGAGTCCCCAAATGGGTACGCTTCTCGTCGATTCGTCTTTCGTTTAACATTATGTATTATATGTCATTGTCGTTTAAGTTTAAACCGGGGGATTTTTGCAGGTCTGTCCAATGAGATGAAGTTGAAAAGTGGGGACGTGGGATTGGACAGATTGTTCGCGGGTTGGAAGGAATGGATCGAGGGAGGAGCACGAATGGGGAAGGTGATGATGGGTGGAGGGGAGCGATCAAAATCAAATTCAGAGTCAAACTCAGAAACATCAGTATCTGAGTCAGTGGCCACCAACAGGACAAACCTCTCAATTTCTGGGGAAAGTGAGAACGTGGGCGATAACATGAACATGCCATTCATTGATTTCCTTGGAGTAGGAGCTATATGATGAAAGGTAGAGTGCGTGGGTGGGTGTCGAGTGAGTGAGGAGAGCACCATTGGGTTCCGTAATACAGGAACAGTTGCAGATGATTGGGGGGAAACAGAAGCATGTGGTAGATGCACTCCATTTTGTACAGGTAGTTTCACAGAAAGGTGAGAAGGCGCCTAAAAAGTAAGAGAGGGAAAGAAAAGGTGAAAAGAAGAAAAGAGAGAGGGCAGGTCTAAGAGTTATGAGTTTGAGAAATATACGAAGAAGAAGAAGAAGAAGAAGCCAAGTGTTGGAATTGGAGCAAGAGGAAGAAGGGAAGATGGTGGGTTTGTTATTGAGTGAAGTGTGATGATGTAGACATTGGCACTTTAGAATAGAGGTAAAGCCAAGGAAGGCTGAATTGGGTCTGGGTGTAAGCGGTGGAGTCATTATAATTGGTTGTTTACTTGGGAAAACATGCCGTTGGTTGGGGTTTGGCACCTTTTCAATTGGGTAAACGTTTGGTGTTACATGTTTGACCGTGTTCTTTACATGTCCTGGCCGTGACAATTAAATACTATAACTCCACCTCAGTAGTATATATATGCTTAACGAATCGGCTCGTTTCATTCCCATCGTTGTCTCATATGGTATTACTATAATCTTGAATATATTTAGTTTATAGTATATTTATACTATAAATTTCAACTGTCCAAATAGTTTAAACTTAATACTTTTTTTTTGTATTTTTTAACAGCATTTATCCTAGAAGATGTGGAATTTAAAATTAAAATAAATTCCTATTTGGGGAAAAACGAGTCATCATTTAAAAACTCTAGATTCAAATCATCCAATTAGATTTGAAGGATGGAGACGGTGTCAAAATCTGTGGATGTGCAAGCGAAGTATCAGGAGAGGGAAGGACAAGGCAAAATTTCAAAGAACTTAATGAAGGAAAAAACGACGTGTGTGAAAATATTGATGAATATTGAGAAGGGGTTGGTGTGATTACGTGGGAGGGGGAGTCACAATTTAAGACTTAATTTTGTAAGTGGTGAGGACTGTGGGCTGACCTTGATGAGATTGGGCTCACATTCTTACTATGGCTATTGGGCTTCCATTTCTCATCTTCTCCCTCCCTTACAAACTCAACGCAAATACCTGCAACTTCTATGTAAGCGTGCCTAGCATATGCCCACACTCTTCCCAGGCTGTATATCCTCTATTACATCTCTTGACTTCTTAACATATGCCCACACGCTTCACAGACTGTATAGCGATGCGCTTGGATTAGCATATGGTTAGTTAAACTTGTGCGCACCATAGTACAGTGCAGCTCCGATGCGGGCTTCTTTTTGAACTGAATTGACTTGTTCCCTTTCTAACGCCAAACATCAGAATCATTAACACAATACCACAAACGAATTATATATATATACAACGAGTAATGCACTTTGCTAATAAGCTTATGCATAATCTTCAGCTATCAGGAGAAAAAGAAGATCGCATCAGACATATTTGTTGACCACACAGAACGGAACACTAGTGTTGGGTGGTTGATGAAAAATGACTCTGGGGTGGGGATGGCCAAATGGAAAAAATTATATAATGCAATCCATAAGCACCCTTTACTTTCTATCACTTGTTAATAAGCTCTCGCTTACATAAAGCCCTTAACAACCTTTGAATGGGCCCTAAGTGGTTCCCAATTGTCTCGTTGCAGCTGGATTAATTGACTAATTAAATTATTATTTTTCAATTTTTAATATATGACATAATTGAGGAATTGATTTTGATCATAAAAATATGACTCATTTATTATTATTTTTCTTAAATTACTCCTATTGATACTTTCTCGTCAATAATTAAGTAAGAGAGGGAGGGAGTAGGGATGGAAACAGGTCAGGCGGCCTGTCAAGAGCCTCTAGCCTGGCCTGTATTTGGCCTGGCCTGACCTGTTGTAAAAAATACACAGGTTAAGACCTATATAAAAGTCTATTTTTTTTATAAGGCCAGGCTCAGGCTCGTTAAAAAGCCTGTTAGGCCTGTCAGGCAGCCTGTGCCTGTTATTCAAAATATATTTAGTATGAAAATATAATAAGTAGGTGTCAAACCCACCACCTATTAAACATAATACAACAATCAGACCATGAGGCTAAACATATTGTTATAAATTTTATTCTTACTTTGTTATAACAATAATTAGATAATAAATTTTGATAAAATATACTCTTTTAACAGGTTTCAGGCCAGGCTACATATATTTATAGGTCATGATTAGATTAAAAAATTAGCTTACAACAGGTTACAGGTTAGATACAGGCTAAATTATTATTTAACAGGTTTAACATGTTAAAGCTAAAGCCTAGCCTATTTCTATCCGGAGAAAAATAATTAAGGAGAGAGGATATTCAATGAAACGTGGGGCTTGCAAAAAGAGAGGCAAGTAGCCGTATGTTGGTTCAAAAATGTCAGCCCCCCTTACTTTACTTTCACGAATGGAATTTATAGGACAAAAAAATGGACAACACGTGTCAAACTGAGTTAGATATGTTTCCAACCAAAATGTACGTCGTACTACTCCTTTATCCCTTCACTTGACCTTGTTTCTGATTATTATCATCCGGGTGACTCTCTTTTAACGATCTGAGTTTGTCTATTGATCATTTGGAATGGAATCTGAAATGAGCTATACATATATTATCAACCCTACCTTAGCAGAGAGTGTCGATTCCTTCAAATTTTATAACGATACAAATTCATGCCTACAAGTACAACACATATAAACACAACAAATAATAAGCATCCATCAACGTAACAGGATAATTTAAGAAATGAAACATGTATTATGAAGGAGACTTCCGTCTACCGGTAGCTGCAATTCGCTTCATTCCCCTTCTTATGCTGCCTTTGAAACCTGAAACCCCAATTCAACAATCTTTAAATTTCCTTCACACTAAGAAAGGGATTGAAACTCTGCATTTTAATTCTCCAATATATATATATATATATATATCAACACTTTTCGAAATCAAATTAAGCCAGAATATTCACCGATTAATAAATTAACATTTTTTTCTTGTTTTTATGATGATTATACATATATTTTGAACTCTCATTCAAATTTAACGCACATCAATATCAATATAAAATTAAAATAATTCATATCAAATTTCACTATCCATAAGTCATATATAGCACATATAAAACGTGCTTAGCGATAAAATATTTCACAAGAAAAGTATTTTTATAAAAAATCATAATTCAATAAATCTAAATCGATCAAGTCTCGATGACAATGAATTTGCATATACAAGGGGCTAGTTACCAGAAAGTAGCTTTCACCGTGCTGCAAATCCTGCATTAAGAAGCCAAACTCATTGGTAGGAAGTGGAACTCCAGACGAATGAACTAACGTCACGTCTTCACCAAACATAGTTTTCATTTCTATGGGCCCCCTCTGAATCTCTGTTGCTACCCCATTGATAAACACCGTCATGCTCCCTGAAATATATATATATGTATGTATGAACAAAAAATTAACTATATGTATGCAGAAATTCAAATAATTAAGAATGTCAACTATATACATAGGTGATGGTCTGAGTTCTGTCCTGCGCCAAAATGTTTGGCTCTCAATATATGAACCGTGAATATTTTAGGCGAAACTTTTCTTAATTCCTTTGGTCAACTTGCATATATGACCATGTTTGACCAAAAAAAACATGTACATGTGACTAGGAGAGAAGAAGTATTGAGGAACAGGAGATTTTCCGAAACGGGGGAATTGGAGACAGCCTAACTAAAGACGAGAAATGAGAATCTAATTGCTATGAAAAGAAAAAAGTAGCATCCAGCAGAAACTGAAATGGGAAAGTTGCTTCATGCAATTCAAATATATCAACTGTCAAATCATCGGAAAGTCGCCACTTTATTCTCCTGCATCCCTCAACCCAATCAATCACACATCAAAGAGGAGAACTTATTCAAACTACCCACACCCACTTGGATATATAGCCATGTAGCTAGTATTTTACCCTCGCTATCACGAGCTGTAATATTGACGATGGAAATTTAAACGAGGACTTATAAGAATTGAAGAGTTATAAGATCTGACAAGCCACATGCAAATTAATTACCAGGAAGGAAGTTCAAGTCAGAAGTAGTGCGATACTCATATGATCGGGAGAGAAAAAGAAAGCATGAGGATCCATTGGTTCCTGGGAAGCGAGATAAGACGAGGAGTAGCTGCCATTATAAGCCGCCATAGCTACAGAATCAGAGGCATGGTTACTCTGATGATGGTGGTGGTGGTTATCATACGGAGACGGACTTGGACTTGCATTTGCACCGCCATCAGCCTGATGATGAGGCTGAAGCTGGTGGTGATGAAGGGCCTCGGCGGCGAGCTGCTGCAACTGGCGCTGACGGCGGCGAGCTGCTGCAACTGGCGCTGACGGCGGCGTGATCTGGAGCGGCGGTTCTGGAACCAGTAGAAGACGTTGGCGTCGGCGACAGTGCCGAATTTCTCGAGAAGCTTTCTGATTCTGACGGTGTCGTCCTTGGAGGGATTGACGGTCCCACTGTTGAAGATGGACTCCAGAATAAGGATTTGCTCCGGCTTCGGAGTCCACCTTGACCTCACTGTCACTCTCTCACTTCTGTCGGAACCCTGATCCTCCATTCCAATGTTGTGCAACTCTTAACTTCTATGTGTTCTTCACCTGAAACCTAGGCACAATATATATATAATAATATGTACTGTTCATTGAACACAGTAACCAGCTAGCTTTACCACGGCGAGAATGTTGAGCTTTTAAATTACATAAATGCCCTTCACGCCCTCTTTAATTTCATCCGCCTTTCAGCCTCTTTAATTCCATCCACATTCCAGATCTATATTTACAAAAATGAATATGTAAAGTATATTTAGAAAAAAAACATAGAGTATGAAAATCAAGTGTATGCCTCACAAAGTGTCATGGAGAATCCAATTTTCTTATCATTCAATAAATACTCAAATATACACAGACACGTGGATATATGTAATGAAATCTGAGGCTTTAATTTTGCCTTTATATACACGAACTATATACTTGGATATATATGATTGTATAAAATTTAAAGAATAAGTCATATGTTTATAAGAACAATAATCAAATTGTCCTTATTCATATTCTATCAATAATAATCAAATAAGAGAGAAGGGAAAGAGTTAAAGAAGATGTTATGATATTTTAGACAAAATATATTATATTAATTAATTTAATTAACTTCATTAATTAATCTAATCAAATTAGTTAAATGAATTTTATGTTAAAGACCTGAGGAGTTTTACAAAGTATTACAACAACAACAATAATTATAATTAACCTTATATATATATCTTAATGTGTATGTCGACTAGATTAATTGATTAATTAGAACTAAATTTGGGATAACCATATGTCCATAGCATACTAAACTAACTTGTGTTTTTTATTTTATTTGTTTTAATTAATTTGATACTTAAGTTGATTGCGTGTACAAATATGGTGATGATCAATTTGTTACTCTCAAATAAATAATTAAAGACGAGAGACAAGTGAGCAGGCTAATATGTAGATATGTCACGTGAGTGATGGCCTCATACAGGACATGGAGTAATCATATAAATTAAAATAAAAAACCATAGGTTCAACTGATAAAAGGGTGAGATATATGACTATTTAAAATATATTCGATCTTTGGAGAGTATCATTTTATTGTGGTTCTAGTTGCGACTCTTGGGGAGGCATCATAACTCTTGGGTGCTTAAGTTTATACCTGAAGGTAATAGACAGCTCGCCCTGCCAGACATTGATATCGCCTAGAAAGAAGGGAGACTTCGCCCTGCCATTGGATCGTAGGTAGGCCCAACCCCTTTTAAAAAAAATTTATATAAAAATTATATATATAGAAATTAAAATAATCAAATTGTTTTTGTTTTTTGTTCTCGTGGTTGAATAATTAATTAAAGTTGTGTTTGATTGAAAATGTATCCCAGAAGCACGAATGTTAGATATCTATTTTGGGTCATCTCCGAAAAGAGCTGAAGTCTTAGAACTTGGGGTTCACATGACTTAATTATGAGCCTACTTTAAGTGGCTAATTAAAGGAACATTTTCTAAAGTGCAAGCTGCTTTACAAAGCTCTCTCCATATATATATATAATTAAAATGAGGCTATGATATTTAACTATAAGAGAAGAAGCTCAAATTTGGGAAAAGGCAGCAATATTATATATGGACCCTGTAACTTTATTCATTAATTATAACTACTGTTGAGCAAAACTTACAGCATGTAATGTGCCAATAACACCTAAGACAGAACTTATGAAGTAGAAACTAGGGTTAGAAATGGCAACCCTAGTTCACTTTCACTATGAAGGTGAAATAATGCAGTGTGTTTGGTGATACCGGTGGATTATATTGAATCTACCACGTACTTTTGTCTGACTAATTAATTAACAAGGAGTTAATTAGTATCTATATAAGTAAATAATGTCCCAAATGGTAATTAGAGAAGACGATCATGCATGAATATCCAAAGACGGGTTAAGTGGGGGGATAATTAGGGTTTAGAGGGAAAGCAAGTGCATGAGAAGGTATGCAAGGAAAGCTGGGTCACATTAGTGTAGCAATAATATTCATTCTTGCAGATACCCTTTAACCCTAATTAAATTCTTTTAAATCTTAAGACGACAGCAGGAGGGTAAGGCAAGGCTGTGGCTTATACCTTGTACTACACTTTACTGCTATCACATGAAACAGCAACACTACATGGAATATATTGTGTTTCCTATGTTCATTCAGTCAAAGCAGGGGGCACATTCAAATTGGCTCTCCTTTTCCTTTAAAATTGGTTTCAGTATTTGGAGTTAGGGATGTATTGGAGGCTTTGTTGCAGTGCGTGCATGGTGTTATGCCATGCACAAATCAAATATAATAACGCTGTGCTGCTACACCTGAGCATTATTGTGATGTGGATGGAGTCGGCTACATCTTGTTTTTCAAAAGCTGGGAATATTGCCGAATAAATGTGCCCCAAAAGAGCAACAAACATGTTAGATGGTGTCTCCTCTGTCGAATTTATTCATGTTGGGGGGTTTCATGGCGCTTGATATCCACTGTGCTGCTGCGACACTTGTACGGCATCCTTTAATCTTTCTTTGGATTTGCGTCCTCATCGTACTTCAATCCTATCCCCCCTCTCGTGCTTCCCCACCCCATATCCTTTGACACGCCCCCAATTTTTAATAACTTCTCTTTTACATGATTAGACATCATTCACTCACTTGAGGCAAGAGGCGGAGAAAAAGTTTGAACAAACAGTAAAGTTCGGTTAACAATACGATAAAATATTTTGTTGTTGATAGAGCGTCATGATGGGTTATTATTCTCTTATATATATATATATATATATATGATGCATGAAAACTTATTAGACACTAATTATTAATAGTATATATATATATATATGCTGCTGCTGCTTAATTTAGAATTTGATTTGATAAAGAGTAGGGATTAATTAAGTATGGTGGCTCCAAGGCCTCAAATAGGAGCCCTTAACGCGTCTTCCTACGATTGAGCAGAAAACATGCATGTTGGTCATGATTGTGATCACCGATATTATTCAGCAGCTAGCACTGCAACTTCACTCTACTTTTGGCTTGTCCAAAATAAAAACACATAAACTCTAATTCTTGTTTGAAAAAGAAAAAGCTGAATACAGACAGTATCTTCATCTGTTGACAAGCTATTGTCTCCCTTCCTTCGTGGAACTAGATTGTGAGGGACATACACATATATATGATTAATTAGTCGCTGTTCGTAGGAAATACGATACGGTAATACTAAAATGTAATACGTACTGTCAATCACATTAATAGTATATTCATGCATTTATAGTAATGCCTCAGCATTAGTTATTGTTTTCATCGCTAATTAATTGTCCCTTCCTGCCTACAGCTTTCAGACGCGTCTTATCCTTCCAGCGAATCACCATATATATGCAATTCATGAGACATGCTTCATTTTCTATTTTCACTTTAATCCATTATTTCAACGCAAAGCACTATACTAAAAATAATGTGTTTTTAAATTTTTTACCTAGTCAGATAATATATAATGCTTGTTTTAATTGTTTAATTTCCTTCTACAAATAACACCGCGTGAAATGAATCAATAATTTTCTAAACAGCGTATTAGCAGTCTGAACAAACAGCGATGGACACTTTCTCACATTTGGATTATTAGTTCAAGTCATTAAAACGGTGGGACATTGATTCATAATATATTAATCATATTCATAATATTAATAATATAATTATAGTTCTCCCAATCAATTATTTAAATATAGATTAGCATTTGTTTAACCTCTTCATCGTATAACTTTAAAAAATTCCCATTAATAAAGTTTTTTTTTTAATTTTGTTTTTTGATCCGTTGTGACGTTGTTTGAAATAAGTATGTATAAAACCTGAACGTGAATTATTAATTATAGTCTTCCAATGTGTGCGTAGTTTCTGTAGTAAAAGTAAAACCGGTTGACGGACTTGCATCCTATTAATGATCATCTCCAACATAACGTGATCCCTGATCAGAAGATCAAATTTCAGCATTATATGATACGTAAAATCTCTTCTGCTCTGATTTTAACCTTTACGTATGCATTTGCAGTCTCGTTTTAACAGTATGCCTGCTCTGATATAATTGTGATGAAGGAAAAAAATCAGAAGCACACCAGACGATGTTGCCTGTTTATTTTTACTTGTAGCTAGTTTCGATATTATATATATAACGAAGAGATATATAGAAACACGTGCATTTTATTATCAGTAATTCAAGGGGAATGAAAATCAACCAAATAAGTTGCAGTAATATATATAAAACTCATGGAGCAAGTAACCTATAGAGAAGGATTAATTGAAAACCCTGCAGTTCTTTCGAACTTCTCCAGCACTTCCGACCAGAACTTGAACACTTGCCATCTTTATCATTGCATCCGCGAAGCTCTTGTAGAACTTATCACGATTGAATGCAAAATCAGAGACGAAACCCATCGTAGAATTGTCCAGTGCAATTCTCTGGTCAAGCCGCAGAACGCCTCTTTTGAGAAGTATCTGTATATAGAACTGGTTATCAAAGTTCTCAACCAGGTTTCCTTGGTCCAAGGATGCAAACGGATCTTGTGGAACACTACACTTGTTGACCAGCTCTACATACAAGGTTTTGTCCATTGTCGGATCCCGAGGGTTTGAAAGTCTATCTCTGAACACGTTACAGTGAGCAACCCCAACCGTGTGTGCACCCAAAAGGGTCACCATTTCTTGCTTTGTGAATCCCTTTGAAGCAAACATTTGTGAAGCTTCAGAAACAGTCATGTTTGGTGATGGAATATTCCTCATCACTTCATTAGAATCAGACACAAGCCCGTCGCGTCTTCCCGTAGGAACCTCGTACCTGGGTCCACCAGACAAGGCCACGGCGTCTCTCGTTGCAAGTGCTATGATGTCTGCGCATGATACTATTGAAGGACATGCAGCTTCAAGCATTTCTTTCACCTCATCAATCAGATCGAATCCTTCTAGCCTCTTATTTGGTGGGGCGTCCTTTTCTGATTTCTTGTTCCCAGTGGAATCTATAAGTATGGATGCATCACAACCCTTTATGAACAAACAAACAAACAAACAAACAGGAATGATACAATCATGTGAGGAAATAATGCTTATTATCAGTTCGTTGTTGAAGAATGGACTAAAGATGGATTATTAATTAATTAACATCTTACTCTCACGAAGCAGTCATGGAAGTGCATGCGAAGCAAGTCTGCGGTTGTGGAATTTTCGCTGCTGAATCGCTTCTGCACCACTTGTTGTACAACGGACTCTGCTTGTAGGCAAGTTGAACTATAGAACCCAACCTGAAGGTCACCAAATGCGAAAGGAACAAGTACAATGAAGCAGATCAAGATGGAGGAGATCTTCATTTCTGAATTACTACTTGTTCACTCTGTGAATGTGCTTTTGTGTGTGCTTCACAGGGAAGGGATTTGGATGCGTATATATAGGGGGATATGGAAGAAGTTGCTTGGTAGCTACATATTTGAAAAAGAAGTGGTCAATGCAATCAAAAAATGGATATGAATTCGATGAGATGACAACTAAGAAACCTCAATTTGCATGATTTCTGATTTTTTTTCTTTAAAATAGGATGACTCTTCCAAAAATTTTCCACAGCAAGAACACAAATAGTAAACATTTTCTTATAATGATGCTCTGGTAGTAGGAATGTTGAAATTGCCGGGACGCGTCTTCTGAAATTAACAACCTAGCTACTCCATGAATGGCAATCTCAATTTCGAAGAATTAATCAACTAGTATGCATAGAGTCATTAGAGGGAAAGCCCCAGCAGCGAATGAACGGACCTTCAAAATATGAAGACCTGGCTTTGCCCTACGTATGCCCCACAGCTTTCATGTTTGCTATATCTGAAAGAATTCATATTAAGTTCGCCGTATAAGGAGAAGCAAGTGGTTCAAGATTCAAGAATATCACCTCCTTTTCTGGAAAAAATGAGAAAAAGGAAAATCCCAGGATCCAAGTAGGAGAAACGACACCGTATCAGGCCAGTCAAGCAAATCAAGTCGGGGAGTTGTGAGGTGAATATGGAGCCCAACGCTGAAAACTTGAAATTAATTAGGACACTGTTTCAACTTGGTCTTATATGTTCTTGCAGAACAGGACATTTAATTTAAATCTGTATCAACTCTCCCCTGCATAGATTATTCTTGCATTTCGGATTGTATAAAATGAATAGATTTTCCACTAGTTACACCCTCCCCTTTTCATGACAAAATTAGATCACGTGACGTTACTTTGAAAATAACGGACACTGTCTCTATGGCTTTGAAAGCTAAGGTTTTTTTCCGTTAATCCTAGGATCTTTGCCATGAAGGATCAATATTAGTGGACAAAATCCTTGTTGGTGCTCCGTTTTCATATAGGGAGGGGTGAACATGTCAGGTCTGCTATGAGAAAATAAATCTGCATCACTGCAGCTTTTTCCGTTCTGCAAAAGTGCTTTTTCTGAGCTTAAAGTTATTGTTTGGAGGATGAGGACCTGGCTTTTTCTAGTAAACGAGGGAAAATAATGGCTTTTTATTAAAGAGGGCTCTTCGAATTTAATCTTTTGACGCGAGGTGAGTCAGAAAGGAATTATATTCCTGTGGTAAAAATCTCTGTTTCTAGGCGTTGTAAAGGCACCTTTTTGGCTGTAAAAAGCAGAGGCTCAAATCAAGGCTTTAAGCCCTTTATGACTGGCACAAGTGCTAAAAGCGGTACTGCATTGTACAATAGATGGTCAGCCTTGCCTCCTGAACCGCACTTCAAAGCACTCACACTAATAATTACATCCTTACCCAACTCAAACATAAAGCTCCAAAGGAATTGATTCTTCACCACTGTAATAAAGATAGTTTTTTAGTTTTATATAAAAAGTCACAACAGGAACATTTCCCTCCCACCAGAAGACAATGTTCTCAGAGAAAAACATGTTCAACTTTTTCAATAGTGCTAGTCTCACAACCTGGAAACGAATCAAAAACCTTGAACCAGCACGATATTAGTGTCCTCTGAAGCCAACCCTGGTTTCTTAAAATCATTTTAGCTGATAGAAAATAATGGAATGTATTATCTTTGCCGATTACTGTAGTAATGACAAGAACCGTCATATTCTGATAAGCTTGCTATCAAAATATGTGTAAGTACAATATTAAAAATTACAATTCGATTCGACATAGTTGTGATGCATTCACAACAACATATTTTCTGCATGAAAACCAAAAGCCAACAATATATGCACAAGATATTGAAAATTGGAAATTTTGAAGCTGGAAAACTCATTGTATGCTCTCCTGGAATGCATGCGCCCTAGAGTTAGCAGCTGGGTTAGCTACCAAAATTTGAGAAACACCCAACACACGGTCTTTTCCATCTCCTTCAGCTTCCAATTCCTTTGATGATTCAGACTCCTTCTTGTCAGGCTTTATACCTAATGTAGTCCATATGGGACTTTTTGAAGCTTCATTTGGATCACCAATCCTAAGAGTCTTTGGAACCAGAACACACTTCTCTGACTTCTCTTCATCTGCAAAGACCGTATCTCTAGAGTGTTTTCCCAAAGTTGGAGAGCCATTGCCTGAGCAGCAACTATTACTCGTTGATGATGACGGCGAAAGGCAACCATTAGACCCTATTGAGATTGTCCCCGTGCCACCAGACCAATATGATGGTGGTGCATATTGTAAAGGAATGCCGGGTGGGCACATGCCAGGAACTGCCACCAACGGTGTAGGATACCACTGCATTGGCGCTGAAGATTGATGAATTGCGGCCATAGAAACAACATTGTTCAAATCTGGATTCCAGGGAAACAGCAGTGGAGGAACAGGGTAACATTGCATCTGATTTGATGTGCTAAGCTGATTAGAAACAAACTGCTCCTTTTGCATGACAAGTTCTGCAACACTACTATTTGCTACTGAAGATCCACATAAAGATGGTTCTTTCCCATTTTCTGCATCAACTTTCCTTTTCTGGTCTCTAATAGTAAGCATTGTCTCCATGGATTCACAGAGAGGAGGGGCATCTGGACCGAATTTCAATACGATACCATTATCCATTGCGATTGAAGACCTGAAAGCAGCTGAAGATTCAGGAGATGAGATAAGTTGGTGACTAGATGAGTCTGTGGTCTCCAACCTAGAGGTTGAAATTCCATCAGAGGACACTATGATGTGGCGAAACTGAGAGGCTAAGTGCTTGTTCTTTCGTCTCCCGGCACCCACCGGGACATTCCTCATCGTTCCACCAGCAGTCCAATACCTTTGGCAGTTCTTGCAGAAATGTCGAGGCTGATTGACATTGTAGTTATTGAAATAACAAAACTTTGTGTCCAAACTGTTGCATCGTGGACACTGAAGAATCTTGTCTGGTTTCTTGAATGATTTATCTTGATCTGTGCTGCTAGTTTCCGCTCTATTCTCCATAGTCTTGGGATTGGCTTTGGGCTCATATTCTAGCTGATTATGTTGGGACCCTTCTTTACTTGCCGCTAAATCAGAGGTATTATCTTGTTGCTGAGAGTTTTCTGCACAAACTTTTTCCACTTCTGTGTTCTTCAGGCTACTGCAAGCATCCTAAAATTTTAACCAAAATCAGTGACAATTTAACTAGAATAAAGTTCGGCTTCACAACATGTTATATAACCTTGATATATATCTCAACTTCTGCAAATATTTGAATCAATAATGCATCGATTGCCAGAGTCCTGACCTTAACTTTTGAGAAGACTATTTCTAGCTCTTAGTATTACCTCAGTCTCGATTGACGGATGCCTCACCGTACATATGAACCTAAGTTCAATATCTCTTGCACACACAAAATGCTGAAAGAAAGAATTCTCATAAACTTTCCAATCTGACAGTCATGATTATTTAGTGAACTTCTGATGATATTATGAAGGAGACCCAACCCCTTAGGAGCTAGAACAGAGTAAGGCGAGGGATTAGAAGAACTAACTTGCAGAGGTGACTACTAGACCAGACATAAACAGTTTGAAAACGGGGAAAAACAAATATGCCACCCAAATAGAAGAAGATGCCTTGTTCTTAATTTGGGGGAAGAAGCATGAGAAACAACGATTAATATTCCAGTCACTTTAGTGCATGTTTTTAGGGAAAAAACGAAAAATTCCCAGTTACAGTGTTACTTTCCTTGTCTTTGAACACGTTAACTAAAGTTGATGTAGTTCGAAGTTAGAAATAAGATAACCAACAAGAACATAATAAAAGGCGAGATTAACCGAACCCGCCGCGCCTGAGAAACTATTTTCTCTATCACAACCTGTATGTATGTAATAAGTCACATATTAACAAAAGCCAGAATTCACGTTCCTTCGAGAACAATCCTTCTCGTATTAACGAAAAGAGTGTTTTACTGTAAATCCAAGAAAATATAACGTGAAAACGAAGAGCAAAAGCAGGAAGCAGAAATGGTTGATGTGGATGTATGTACGTATTTCATGTACCATGGTTCCGGAGTTGGCCGGAATCTGAGGAGGCATTGGGGAGGTCACCGGAATCTGACATTCCGGCAAGGGAATCTTCCTGCCAAATAGCTTGATAGCCGGATCCTTGTGAGACATCTCTCCAGGACAGCTCATTTATTTAAGAGATTCCACGTTTGTTGATGCAGACTCAGAATGACTCAAGGCCCATAGAAATAGAGAATCAGATACAGGCAGAAAAGGAGGAAGCTTTTCATTTATCTCCACAGCTGCAGATACACAAAGAGGGAAGAAAACTTCTCGAGAGAGACTGGCAATAAAAAGCAGCAAAAAGAGAGAAAGGGAAAACCCCCACAAAAACCCCTGTCAAGAAAAAGGTCCCCGCAAAAAGCACAAAGAACATGATGCATCAGAAACGAGAAACAGAGTACCATCTCTTTTAAGCTTTATTGGCTATTTTTTTTTTAATTTATGTATCTTGCTTTCCCCACAATTTTTCTAATTAGAGTCCTGAGCAGGAAAAAGGCCCTTTAGTTAAGGGAAAGCAATTTCCTCTTCTGATAAATTAGAATAATGTTTTAGAGCAGATATTGAAGCATAGGGCCGTACGCATTAAATAGAGATCCCTCATCCTTATCAACTTTTTCCCATATTATAATAATAAACTCATATCGACCTTTATTCAGTACCAAAGCAAGCTTCCCCTCATCGACATCACCAACCACCACAGGATGGGAAATCCGTTTCGATTTAATGTTCATGAACATATACTTAATATGGTGGCATCGAGAACGGAAAAGGAAGAGAGGAAGGAGATGGTGGGGAGGTGACAGGTGGCAGCCGAGTCAGCAGGGGAGGGAATGGAGAGCCAGGACATGGTAGGGGCCAAGGACGGAGGGTGACGTGAGAGAGAGAGAGAGTGACGCCGACATGGGAGCTCGCTTTTTACGCCGCCTTCAATGAGTTGAGAGAAGGGGGGGCCACTTAATTTGCTCAATGAAAGTGCTTTTGAATGAATGAAAAGACGCCATGCATATTCCAGTCTCTTTTGTCAACTTTCCATAACACAAGTCGCTCGTTCATTCTAACTTACCGTCTGCTTGTTGCTATATAAGTACATACATGTATCCCAACATCCCAATTTGGTCTAGCAACTTGCATCTTATGCTTCTCTTGCATCAGTTTCTCAACTTTAATTATGGTCATTGCCGACATCTTTGTCCAGTAAGTCAAATGTTATCAGGTTCTTTACAAAGTTAGTAATTCCTCATCAATCAAAAGTAATAAAAATCATAAATAATACCAGCCTTCCCATCACCCTAAACTAGTATTTATGACCCTTCATGCAATCGCTGTAGGGTTTTGAAAACTGCCGGGGAGCTCTGCAACATAGCGTTGACACAGCTAAGAAGGAGAAGATGATGAAGCATAAAATTAACCAGACAGGCGAACGCATGATGATGACCAAGCACACCCGCCCATAGGAAGACCCTTTAATCATTGGCAAAAGCAGCAATAGACGATACAACAACAAACAGCCAAATTAAAAACCCTTGCTCTGCTAAACTTATATTAGGACAAGATCGCTGATACTGAAGCCTTGCAACGACCAACACGCATCCATTTTAGCACTGTGTCACTGGAACTCCCTTTAACCCCTGTCGTCCAATAAGACATGAGGTTCGCCGATTCTTCTTCCGATACTCTCTACTCTCACTTTTGAGTTTCTTCAGAGTAACTCTCTGTCAGTTCTTCCTCAATCCGACGACGTTTTTTAAGGGAGACCCCGCAATGATGGACGCCGATTGATTTGGCTGATCCACGGCGTTCAAATTATTACATCGTATTTGTAATTACTTTGAATTCAGATTATTCTGTGTTTTGTGTGTGAAACAACTGCCCACTGTAGATTCTGATTTGTTCCTACTCCTTCCTAGGGACCTATAAGATTCAGAATTAATTAAGAAATGAAAAGGAAATGAGAAAGGATAAGAACAAGGACATGGGCTTTGGAACCTAATCCCTGCTTTTGCTGCCTTTTTTTACGTGGCCAGCCAATTCAATTGGGGGGCCGTCACCAACACTTGCGGTTTTTATATCTCATCCCTTCCACACGTTTTTTTTTTTTAAAAAAAAATATTATTTTATTCTCCTTTTATACTGTGATTCCTTTCATTTAAAGTTCTTAACAGATAATTTAGACTCCGTCTCTCGTCTTATCTTATCCCTTTCCTTCAAAGTTCAAAGGCAGCCCATGCTTAATTATCTTAACATTGTCTCTCCCATTTCGGCCACTCCTATTAATTAGCAATCCCATCCCATTTGCACACTTGACTGCTACATTCTGAGAATCTGAACGGTGGGAACCTGATATTGAGGTAATAATTTGTCTTTTGTATTTTTAGTATTGCACCAACCCATTCTTTTTATTGTTCGATCTAACTTAAAATCCTCAAATCCCGACAAACATGTATTTACGTGACGATGATGGAGAGCAAGGTCATAGCATTTTTTGTTTTTTTAATAAAAAGGCCAAGAAGAAGAAAATCAAATTGCATAGCCTCTTTTTACCTAGAAAAGTGTCACCTGCCAACTAGGGGTGTGCATAAAATAAAATAGGCGATTTATCATATCCACTTAAGCTTATAATAAAATAATCTTATTCGATAAATATAAAATAAGGTTAAATATTAGATATAAAATATAGCCTATATTTTATTTAGATTAAATACTAGATAAGAGATTATCCTACCCTATTAATGAGCACTTTTTCTTTTATTTATTTTTTACTTTTTTTCTTATATACTACGTTTAGAAGAGAGAATATGATAGCTACTAGTGACTATATAGTTATTTTAGAAATATAAGTAGTTAAGTGAGTAAGTTACATCTTTTAATATTTATAACTATATTAATTTTTTTATCTTTTTAACTTTACTAATCATCATATGATTATATTATAAATTATAATTATTTATTTTATTTTTTTAGATGCTTAATCTTTGCCAACATTAGGGAGATTGACACAAAGTTACAATTATAAACCATTTAGACTTCAAGATTTTTTTTATATGTAATAGACTTCAATACTTTAATTATTATCTTTTTGTTGATTTATTCTTAATGAATTATTGATATTATTTAACTCTTTAAGATTTATGTATATGATATATTTTAGAAGTCTATAATTACATATTTTTTTTCATAGTATAAGCATGACATCATGACTTAGGCATGCTTAACTCATTCATGCTTAGTTTGTCTATAGCTAGTCTAAAATAATTAGAACTTTTATCTAATAAAATTGAGTATCGAGTTACAAAATAAAATCTATCTTTTTTTGAGCAAGACATCCAGCAAAGGGCTACTCTGTCTAATTACCCTACTGCCAACCGCCTTAATATGGTTGTTTTACGCTATATTTCGATCCTTTTTTTAGGAAAAAAAAGAAGATAATAAAATGATAATATGCAACACGTAAATATAAAAAAAAAAAAAAAGAAATCCAACAAGCTAGCAGTGACATTGTACTGCCCACATGTAACTACAGAGCTAGTTTAATTGAGAACCAGTCGGCAAAAAAAATAAAAAAAATAACAAATTAGCTTGTCTAATGAAACCGTGTGGTGGAATTTCTAGAATATCAGACTTAGCCCTTAGGAGGTATAGATAACGTTGAATTCAATTCCAATTCATGTCTCATCGTTTTCTGTTTTGCTTTCACCCCGAAAAGTTATAGTGGCGTCATGCCCATTAGCCCTGTGTATGTCGCACTCCAATTTTTTTTTAGTAGAATCTATATCTATTAATCAATAATTTAAAACTAATTTTTTTAAAATATAAAAATTATTAAAAGAAATTTTATCTTTTTTAATAAAATATTTTTTATATGTATAACCTGATTTCAATCCTCTATTAACTGTGTTTAGTTGTCGCATTTCAAAATTAATGAGGAGGAGGAGGATGTTGTATTAGGGCTGTGCAAGATGCCCATGGCCCGGTGCGCCCACCCGGGCCCGCCCAAAAAATGCCCTGCCCAGCCCGAAAAAAAATGGCCCAATTAAAAATGGGCAAGTTCGGGCAGGGCCAATATTCGGGCAGGGCCGGGCATCGGGCAGAGGTTGCTGCCCTGCCCATTTGGCCCTGCCCGGTTATGTAATATTTACTTAATATATACATATCACCTATCGGTTATCACTTATCACAATACACAAAAGGGGGCTTCGCTTGGGGTTCATCTCATTTGTATGCCTTGTTCTTTCCCTGAGCTCACCGCTTCTGCCTCCAGTTCAGCTCAAGCTCGACTTCTGCCTTCCAATTCAGCTATTTACCCACGCTCAAGATCTGCTTCTTCTTCCTTCCAATTCAGCTCTTTACCCACTCTCCAGCTATGCCAAAACCTCCTCTTCCGGTCGGTAGATCGCTCATGCGCCATATCTACACGAATCATTCAAAGGAAAGAGAGCTCAGTTTTGCGACTGAATCCTTTGTTTTGCGACAGTTGTGTGACTGAATCCTGAGTTTACCGACATTTCTTTCTTATCGCGGAGTGCTTTTTCTGGTTCTATATCCCTCCTCCCCCAATCTGATGTAAATATGTAGTTTTTTCTTTGTCGCACGAGGAAGCAAACTTCATTCTTTCTCAGACAGCCATTGCTGTATTTGGATAAAGGTTCATAGATATCGAGTCAGGTTTACTTGCTTGCTTAGCTTAACTTCCTGTGATTTGAGCAGAAAGATTCCTAATTTTCCACTCATTCGTATGATTCACATGTTGTCGTTTCAGGTACAGTGGAGACTAGTTAAGGATTGGAGTGATTACCCCACAGACTGAAGAATTGCTAAAGATTGCAGCCTTTGTAGTGGTTCCCTTGTATGTCTTTCTCATCATTTCTATTACCGAAGAAGCGAATGCTTGAGATTTTTCAGTTTGATGTGATCAATTTAGCTGTAGATCATCTATGTTATTCCTTTTAACTGATGTTTGATTTCTTTTTTATTTATCTACTGGTTTGGTGATTAACTGATAATTGAGAATCATAGTGATGTCTAGTTTAGTGATTGGGTATAATTTTTCATGGTTTTAATTATTTGTGTCTGCAAATCAAGAGAAAATTATGAAGAACTTGGCTATTTTTTAATTCCTATCAGTACAGGGGAAATGATTCTGTGCTTTATGTTTGTACTTAGTATCAAATTTCTCCTGAATGATTATCATTCAAAGCTTACTCTCGACTTATATCTTGATATTATCAAAGCGCTAGGCATGTTTCAATTTTTAATCATTTCTTTGTGTTGTTTGTAGATTGAGGTCAATGATGTGAGTAAGGAGATGGACTTAGATATTATCAAGCAAAATAGTCAGGTTTGTTTTTCTGCATTTTATGACTTTGATCTTTCAATTCTCTTTGTTTTATGATGCAGTGCATCTAATTTAGTTATGATTTGTATTTTTAGGTGGAAAGAATCATTGCAGATAGAATCAGCTATCAATGAAAGTTGGTATCAACCAATGGAAGGGGCTGTTTGGTCGATTCGATTAGGAAGGAAATTTCCCAACTTCCATTATAGATCCTGAACCAATGGGGAAAGTTGGAATATGCTTCCATCCTGATCAAGACAGGATCCTTACAGTTCGAGAGTGTACTCGATCTCAAGTAAGTATATTTACTTGTTAACTATTGCCTTTAATGCCCCCACATGTATCTGTTGACTCTATAATGTGCAAATGAAAATTCCACAAGGTAAATGTTAAGTGTAGGCTATTAATATTAACCGTAGGCAGTAATAAACTACTTTCTGCATGAAAAACAGAAAATGATGTGTCTGTCTCAAGTTAACTACAGTTCCAAAAATGGCTCAAGTTAGGACATTTTTATTTGGGCATGCCCAGCCCGCCCATGCCCAGCCCGCTCATGCCCAGCCCGAAATAGTTAGGGCTTTTACCGGGCAGGGCTGGGCATCGGGCTGTAAAATGTAGCCCATATTTTTTTCGGGCAGGGCACCGGGCAGGGGGGTTGCCCTGCCCAACCCTGCCCATGCACACCCCTATGTTGTATGCAAGGTTAATGGGCCTAAGTTAGGCCTATTATCCCTGTATATGCTAAATGTGGGCTTTTCACCTATCTAATTCGAGTTGGTTAGAGTAGTAAGTAGTTTAGTATCGTTTAAGCGAAATCTTGAGTTCGAATCTTGGCGTATACAAAAAAATTTTATTAGGAGACTCACCCACCATAGCTAGGTACGTGACGCGAGTCAGATTCAGATGTAGTCAGGACAAAGCTATGATAAATCGAGTGGATAAAAAAAAAAAAGCACGTGCCAGGTCATACTCATAGGATATAATGCCCACAGAAATAATGCTACGTACGTTGTCTTAGTCCCCAACATCTGTACTCCATTTCTGTAAGTGCTTGAATATGCCCTTATGGGTCTCCACAATTAGCTGCCAAAATTCTTAAACGTGTCCTCAACTCCCTTGTAAAATTCCTGCACCTCGCGTAAGGTGCTTGGGTCATTTGACTCGGAAGTTTGAGGCTTAAGATTTCAATTCAAGATGCGCAATTTTCTACTTGTTTTCTGCATGGGCTTTAACTTGTTCTCCATTTGCAACAGGATGTTAATAAAATAAAATTTAGTCCGATATTCACATAGGGAGGGCTACCCTTTAATAAATAATGATAAAACCTATGCATGTAAACGGAATGAGCTGTTAATTCCATTAATTAGATGATGTAAACGAGATCTAATCAAATGCTCTCGCGTCGCACAGCTTCCTATTTCATATATGCAAATGATATTAATTCATATATATATATATATAAGCCTAGGACTAGTGAAACCCTCGCTAGTAAAATATCTTGCATATATGCACTCTATTTCTCCATTCATCCAAAATATTTTAACTTTTTTATGAACAAGAAAGATTAGCAATACTTCTCGAGTACCCGAAATAAGTCCTAAATATCTATATAAGTTTTTGTCTAATTAAAAAAAGACATAATTATTTTTAATATGAGGATATGGTGCTTCTATATATGAAAGAGATAAGAGAATATTTTTTTATTGATTTTTTAAGAACATCGAAAATTTCCTCAAATTAAAACCATTAGGTATAGACTTAAATAAACAACAGGTTATTTGAAAATGGAGTATTAAATCTGTACACAAGACGTAAAAAATGTTTTAATTGAATTAAAATGAATATTTTATAGTACACATACATACATACATACATACATACATACATACATAAATACATACATACATAGTGATCTGTGTGGGCGGCCACATAATTTAATTGCCACGTGTGTGTACATTTTTTGCTGTATACATACGTGTGGTATCTAATTTAGCTATCGGGAGAGGTCATGTGCTCAAAAGTCAAATTGTGTTTGCTATCTCATATAACACCAGTTTTTGTCTTTAACCAAGACCCTTCAAATACATAACTGACCATTTATATATATATATATATATATATATATATATATATATATATATATTAGACAATTATACGTCCAAGTCAGCAATCTGTCCATAGATCGAATCCTGTTCGTCGAATTGACAATTAAATAAAAAATAAACTGAATCGTTCCTTCTTCTATAGCTACTGATATATCAGCATACGAGCATTAATATTAAATATAATATAAATATTTTTGGTGTGTTAGTTTGTGTGAGACGAGATATAGTTTCTTGGATGGGTGTGGGATGGTATAGTTGTTGGAGGATAATTCATGAATTTAAAGATGGTTGTGACCTGTGACTTTTTATTTAATTTAAAAAGATCGTTGAAAATCGTCCGTTGGAGTTTATAACTACTCGTTTTAAAAAATATAATTAATATTCCAGGTAACTTGTAATAAAAACTACTCGTTTTTTTTTTTAAATATTTTATAATAAGAGCCAGAATATTTACTATTTAGGTTGATGGGTTAGTGGTGGGCTTTGTAATGCGTGGTCTTGTATCTAACCAACAAGCGTTTTTGGGAGGAACAGGGGTTGATCCGAGTAGTAAACGGCTCGGTATCGTTTAAGCGAGGTCTCGAGTTTGAGCTTTGGCGTACGCAGAAAATTCTCGGGAGACTTACCCACCATAGCTAAGTACGCGACGTGGGTCGGATCCGGATATAGTCGGGATAAAACTCCGGTGAACTGGATGGGCAACCAAAAAAACAAGCGTTTCTGGGTCCACTTCGCCCCAGTTTTTTTTTTTATTAAATCAGACTCATAATAATAATTAATTTTCTCGCTATATTCCTTTAAATATTTGTCAGCTGAATATATAGTATTCCGAGTTTGATTCTTTTTCATAATGTAATTTCCACGGGCGATTTTGAAATAGGCCAAGATGTCATCGACACACAAACACATGCATGCATATTAAAAACAAGAGAAATGAAAGGAATCTTTTAAGTCAATAAAATATGGAAGGTAAAATAGCAGAGGATGAAGAGGTTAGGTACAGAGGCAATTGAAAATAAAGAAAAACAAGTTGACTCTTTCCCATTTGCTTTACCCTGCATTTCATCTCGTGAATTCAAGCCCGTTATATATATATATTGCAAGTACTTGTACTATATACTATGTATGTGTGTGCCACCTATTTAACCACCTCTCTCTTCCTCTCTCTCCCCTCTGAATCATCTTGAGGTGTCTTCAACCTCTCGTCTTCTCCCAGATGAAGATCAGCTTCCTCACTCTTCTCCTTCTCCTTCTGGCTTTCTCTTATGCTCTCTCTGCCTCTGCCGTTCCTGCTACCAGTAAGCTTCTTTCAAGATCATCTTTTCTTTCTTCGTTCTTCCATCTCTTTCTTCAATTTATTTAATCACTTGCCTGCCCACAGGATCCCAGAATCTGAACCCCCAAGATGCGTTGCCTCTCTCGTCTTTACCTCAGGTCACTGCTCGTGCTTCTCATCTCTCTCTACTCGTTTTTACATGGTTCTATTTTTCAGTACCAAGCTGAATGAATCTGAGAGCTATGAAATATTTTCTTCTGGTTTGGCCCTTACCGATTGAATTTCTCTTGATGATCTGAGTTGCAGATGAATGATGCGGTGGAACTGGAAAATGTTGCAGCGGTTGAGGGAGAAGAAGGATTATTGATAGAGAGAAGGATGGATTTGGAAACTCAGGATTATGGAGGCACCGGGGCGAATAAAGATCATGATCCTAAATCCCCTGGAGGATCTTGACTCATATGAATCTACAAAATGTAAAGGACAGGATGTAATATATATACACATATGTATATATTATTATATCTTGATACGTCTTCATTATATAATCAATACAAGCTTGTCTTAGTCTTGTCTGTTTTAAGTTTCTGCTCCGTCTGGTGTTACTGATTCCCATGTAAGCTCACTGCTAATCACATAACTAAGCATTATTATCTCTCCATCAAATTATCTTATCAGACAAGTGAGTTCATGCCTCAGATTAATGATATATTCAGTCTGTACTTTATAAGTATTCTGATTAATTATCTCAGAATTGGGGTTAATAATAATAATGAATGATGATATGAAGCTTCTCGTAATAGCGAAGGGTCGCATTATGTCAGTGCTAAACAAAGGAAATCTATGGGACTCGGTTCCACAGACTACTTACTCAAAACCCCTTTGTGCCACTGAGGGAGAGATTCATTTTTTAGTATATGTCACTGTATTTCACGCTAATGGCAGATTAATTAAGATACACAGAAAAGAGTTAATACCAGCCCACTTCCGATTAAAACCATTTGGTATACCCCAAGTTGAGAAATCTGTATTTTGTAATTAAGGAGTTCGAGATTGACTTTTTTACTACCTATAAGCAACGGTGCTGCCTAATACTGCCAAGGGGAATGGATATGAAACTTTCTCATCCAACCATTATGGGAATTTGATTAAAATTAAGATAATGTTTAGTGCGCGAGAAAGGAAAATACGATAGGTGTATTTCCTATTTCCATTTTAGAAAACACTTTTTGTGTATTAAATATCACACAAGTAATTTGAGATAGTTTTTATATTGAAGAATAATATAGAATGTTCTATGAAACATGTCCATACGTTGGGTTTCTCATATTAATAAAAATATTTTATGATAGTATTTATATACTGTTAGTCTTAAGTAACTTCCGTATATTTGCATGAAGTCTGAGCTGAATCACACTGTTCATAGCCCTTGAATAATCTTCATATTTTATAACGCTATGACTAGGCCTATGTTGATGTGGAATAATTACTGTCACTATCCGACTAATTCCTTCTCCTTAAACCATCTCTGTTTTTTACAGTAAGAAAAAAGAAAAAGTATAAGTATTCCATAGAAATGTGGGATTAGTCATCCTCTCATAATTATAAACACACATGCAAGTAGCTGCTTTTCAATCTTCCTTTCACATTCTGCGATTACGCAAAAGCCCATGGTATATAGGGGCAAATGCAAATGTGGGTTGTTCTTCTTGGTCAGCACGCAGCAGAAAATCAACACGGTTCTATGAAGTGACAATCATGAAGAACAAAATTAAGACTGAGTGAAGGTAACAACAAAAGAACAAAGAGATATCAAGAGATTAATATATATATATATATATATATATTAAAAGTATTACATGCCCTCATCAAAGTAATTAAAAACAGAGACTCTGATAACTCTTGGTGGGTTGATTGAGTTGTCCCCCACAAAAATTTTCTGATGGCGGCAAAGCATGCGATTCCAAGAGGATTAGATTTGACAAATATCTCTATTCAAAATGCAGCATCATTTCGTTCCACAATTGACTCAGCTTTGGCCCCAGTGGCCACAGCTTTCACATGATAATAGAGATCAACTTCCTGATGGGATCCACATATTATCTCTTCTACTCTATAGGGACTCATAAGTGGCACTCTCTCTTTTGGTGAGAGCATGGAACCTTCATGTGGCATCTATTGTTTCTTGATTTGCGTGTTCCAGAGGCAATTACTAGCTTTCTAGTGCCAACCGTTGACAATTTGGGAGTACACAAATTAAGGAAAATGAAATGCATCTCAGTGGTGTCTGTTTCTGCTCAGAAGATTAATTGCAAGTTCAATGGTTGGCAGCAGAAAAAATGACATAGCAAAATAAAAGACGACCCTTGTGATGTGCTTGGAAGTGAAAATAGCAAGTTAAGTAACTTAAGTCATCCCTGTATGAGCAAAGCAGTTAAAATTTACAGACTTTTATGCATTGACTAAATTTTACAACCAAGTCATCCCTAATATCCCTATCTTAAAAAATCCATTTATTTCAGAGCATGAGAAAAAATTATGTTTTTTGACATGTGGAAGTCGCTATTATATGTTTCATCGTGGTTGAAAAGAACATCACTAAATGGAATTCCCACTTTGGATTTTTGTGGGGTTTTACCAACCCTCCCTATAAACTAAACAGTATGAAGAGCCATCAAGTTTCATAATGATTCATGAGCTGTTTCAATTCACACTGCATTAATGGGAAAGGTGTGGCCTAAGATCCGTGTGTGATTTGATAAGATCTGGTTTATCACTTCCGTTATTTTTTTTAGTATAAAAAGATTTAAATAGTTTTGATACTTGTCCTTTATCAAGGCTAATATTTAACCCTAAAATTTAAAAAACGCTCGTAGGGATTTATCAGATCGCCTATTAAAGAAATTTTCACAACAACAACGAGAATCAAACTGCGTCTTTATGATATACGAGTATATTTTTTACTATGTGTTAACTATCATTATTGAACTTATGAAACGTGACAATATAAAAAGGGCTTTTGGATTTAGTCCAAGGAGAAAGCGTGATGATACGGTGCCGTTTCCGTTATGTCTATCGACAGTGTGAAGTGCTACAAGTTTTGATTTTTCTGTCTGTCTACATCAAAAACACATTTTTGAGAAGTTGAAACTTGCCTAAATTCGCACCCCAAATGGTGCAATTCTTAGATCGCAGGTAACAAGTCAAGAAAGGGTCTTTAAGAAGTGACCGAAATAGGCATGGATTGTTTGGGAGCTATCCACCGAAAGATGCAATATGTCAGCACAAAAGCAACTACCACATGACAATTCCCAAATGTCCACGGAATTTATTCATCTTGAGGTATCCCCCAGAATTGGGAACTACATAAGTAAGTAAAGAGGAATATTCGCCTCCGGATAAGAAATCTATTAGGCACACACTTCAGTATTTTGCACCGTCTCCAACTTTTGCTTTTCCACTACTTGTTTCTACATTAAGAAAAAGCGTCCCGAACCTCAAGGCATACCATTTTTGTCACACTACCAAATTGGCGTGGCTGATCCACTAGGCTTCACAATTCAAAACGCCACCATTCCAATGTCAAAGAAATATGACTTGCTGTTACAAGACCGACATGCACGCGCACGAGGAATGGGAAGAAAGAACACTATCAAATTGTTCAATATCTAATTTCACCCCACCAGATCTCTCCTAGCAAAGATTGAATCCAACACCAAAATTGAACTCTGGTAAAAATCAAAAGGGACCGGGAATGGGGGAATAGAAATGTGGAGAGAAGTGGGCTTCACAGCTGTACGCGGAAGGAGGCAGAACAAGAGAGTGGTGACACATGCCTCATCGATGGCAACACAGCATCACCAATGATTTCTGATAATCTTAGGTTCCTCTTGTGCCAGCCATATCAAATCGGGATCCAAGAAGCCCACAGATAATTAAAGCAGAAATAGGATTCAAGCAGCTCTCAAGTAACCATCATTCATTCAAAGTTATAATCATCATCGTCGTAGTTATATCCCTCGTCGTCCACATTATTATCATAACAAGTATTTTCGTATAACTCGCCCATGTCGTTTGTCTCCTCAAACCCACCTATTGATTCCAGCTCATCGTCTTCCCTGTTTTTGTTCTCTAGCTCCGACTCTAAATTATCGTGATCCTCAGAGCATGGCTCAAATCGTGCTTTTTTGGGCATCTCTAGCGCCGCCTGCGTATCCTAACATTGAGAAAATGTTAGTAATAAAGAAAAGTATATTCCCAGCTTTTCGTTCTTAGAAGAAGATTAGAGATGAGCAGATAGTTTCAGCTACAGAAAAAAAGAAAATTGAAGATTTAGTCCCGTGTTATTGTCGTGGAACAGAATAATTCTGAACAAAAGGAAAACAGTTGAAAGAAAGACTTACGGGTTGACCAAATAATTTCTCCACCATTTCAAAATTGACTTTGGAGCTAAGCCTCTGCAAATGAAACCGCAAATAAACGTCATTTGTAATAGGAGAACATTTTCCAAATAACCAGAAAAATTAGCTTAAATGTTATCATTGTTGACTGATGCAAATACATATTCAGGATAAAATACAAATGATGAAGAAAAAGACGGCTTCTTTCATCACAAAAAAGTGATGACTTCCGTCAAATATAAAATATCCGATGAAAAGAAATGGCATGATAATTAATTTAATAAATAAAACATCTTATTATTGAATAAATATAACCTTTTTGCTCAACGCTTGAGTGGCCTTTGGATTGAGTTGGACAGAACCTGAACCCTTTGCCACTTGAGTTTGTCTCTTTTTCTTTCCCTAAAAATGCGTATTTTAAACAACATCAACAGATCATAGCTTTGAAATCTTGCTGTAAATCATGCAGATCAATTATACTGCTAAGGTAAAATAATAAGACTATATATAACTGCTGCACCACTTGAACAGTACACGCAGGAATTTACACAATTTTGAATAAGGGACAAAACAAGTGTCTGCAATCAGAATAGGTAAATTGTACTTGCAGAGAGAGTGAGAGAGAGAACGAATATATTGATTGACTTCATTTGCCAAACAACAACGATATTGTATTTAAACACATTGGCTGAGTCGTACAGACACACAGAAATGTGTGTGTGTGTGTGTTATATTAATAATTCAACAAGCAGTTTGCATATATTTTGCTTCCTTTTTCTTAACTTATTATTATTAGTCAGTGCGAAAGCAAGAACATACAAGATATTCTGCTTCTGCCATTCCATTCTCATCAACTTATACTCCTAGAATCGCATTTCAAAGCAATATTTTTCCATCTCAAGCTTCATTTCCATTAACCATTAACCAATAAGTCTAAATCTAATACCATAAAAAATCAAACATAGGATTTCTTCAAGATTCAACTGTTTAATAAGTTCAAGATTCAACTAGTATTGCGGAAAGACATAAACTCTTAAAGCTATTGCTGCAACTGTAATTTACTCTTGCATTAATGAGATGGACACATGCCCAAGGAATCTTGCAATAAAATTTTATAAGTCACCTTTTGGGATTTTGCCACAGATGCAGAAGCAGATGTGTCCAGCTCTCTCGTTACTAGCAAACCATCAAAACCCTGTTTTGCAGCTGCTTCCTTGGCTGCTTGGTCCTGTAAAGAGTTTCAGGTGGAGTGAAATAAGGTAGATTAATCTCCAAATAAATCAAATTAGAATGACATCAAGGCCAAGCATGCTACAATATGAGCAACAAACGTCAAGTATTTGAGCTTAAAGAATGACCAAGAGTGAACATCTACCACAGAACATTGTCTGGCAATATTAAGAAAGGAATAATGTTGATCAAATCAAATTTACCTTAAGATACTCCCAGTTCAGTTTTTCCCATATGATCTTCTTGTATCCCCTCTCCTCCTCATTGAGAAGGTAGCGATCAACCTAAGGAGACGTAATATTTTAGCAGGGGAAAAATTAGCATGTTAAACAAATCGATGACCTGATAAAGACATTAGAGAACATTGACATAATATTTATAAGCAGCATCAGGAATAACTATGATTAAGGGGACAGTTATAATCAGAAAAAATAAATGTGGCCAAGGTAAACATCGAGACACAAGACTAAGAACTTAAAAGGCCTGAATCAAAAAGATTAAAAATTTATACGGCGCAGGTTCCATTTGTGAGTTTGGGGTTTAAATCGCTCACTCTTCACAAATCAGTTCATATCACTGAAGCAGTATAGTTTACAGGCTCTTAGAAGCTCATATTTGGCAGATTTTGAGCCTTGGTGCAACCCCTTTGAGAGGCCAACTAGACTTATGTCTTAGGAAGCATATATGTTTAATATTTTCTATTTATCCAGTTCTTGTCAGGAATGAATTTGAGTTTTGCATATCAAACTCAAGAAAGCGTGATGCATTTTTTTCTGCATAACATAATAAAGATTGCCTTAGAAATCTGAGCCTTTTCCCTATCAATGCCAATTTAATTGCTTAATTCTGCCTTTCTTCAACCTGAAAGAAAAAGACACTTCAAATAGTTGCCACCTGATTTATGAAAGAAACAAAAATGATCCCAAACCCAGTCAAACGAATTATTGGAAAAATAGTTTTGCCAAACTAAATGAAAAGTTGTCCATTGGAACTCTAATAGAAGCAGAAAAGCATGTCAATTTAAATTGTACATGACCACTGACAGATAAAGAATGGAACTTGGTAAGCACCTCCAGATCATCAATGTCAGAGAGACATTCTGGTTCATCATTTGTTCTCATGCTCAACATCAACTCCTGAAAGCAGTTTAGGAAAATTATAAATGAATTATTGCAGGCAGAAAGAAGAATACTTCTAGTAGTGCACAGAGAGAGACAAGCACTAAGTAATGCTTTGAGGTTCACAGGTGCACATGATTCTTTTTTCTGGCTTGCACATGCAGCGTTTGATGATTTGGCAAAGTAACCTAAAGAAAATGCCAAAAATACACGATATTTAGAGGTTTAATTAGCAGATGGCTCTACCAATTTGTGAGGAAAGAAAAGAGACATTCAGCTGGAATTGATATTAGATGCCGATATATTGCTTGAGCAGGGAAGGTATCTTTTAAGGACTACGTCAAAAACAAAAGCTTCTCCGAGGTATTGATGCATCAGACAAGTAGATAATTAGATAAGGTGTCGCATGCTATTGACAAGTCTGCGCTAATTTGTGCGATAGATAATTTCTTATTGCCTCAATACGACACCATATCTTTTTACAGCATGTTTTACATGGAGTTTGTAGATGGGCTCATTTGTCTTCTCCAATATAAAACCAATGTTTGGTGAAAATAAACAAATATTTATCAAAGCTTCTTTACATAGATTTTTATTGCTTAGCTTGAGTTCTCTATTTTGTTTCTAGCACTATTCAAATTATATGATCTCCAGGTAGCAGTTTCACTACAATGTTAATGCAAATAATTCACAAAAATTGTTTATTACCACAGAAGAGAAAAAGAAACATGCGTACTTATGAAAGGAAATGCATACCACCAAAGAACTAGTCATTGTGCACTTACATCACTTGATTCGTCGGCACATGCCTGAGGAAGTGATCTTGTCATTTTCTCCCTGCGGGCACGCTGGAAATAAGAAGGATCAGCCAGAGAGTCTTGCGAACTATACGAAACAATAAGAAATACAGCATGCGTTAAGACAGAACAGCGCCATGTTAAATAGGACAACTAGCAGTGCATGCCACTTTAACAAGCCACTCCACCAAATACCGAACAGTGGATTGAAAAACTAACCAGGCATTCCCAGTGGCACCATAGATACAAACGTAAGAGAGTATTAATTTCTTATATTATTTTTCATTCCCAATAAATTCCCAATGTCACCATAAACTCTCTACCAACAATGCAGCCCCTAGATTAAAATGTGCAGCAACAGATTGGCATAATAATGTTATTGAGCTTCCTATATCAGTTGGCATCAACAATAACATGAAGCAAAAATGAGTTGGCACCGGCAGAAAAGACACAGTGTCTTGTATTTGAAGCATGGGGATTATGGCATCAGAATTTCATCATCTACGCCACGAATTGTAAGCTAAGAAGAATGTGCACGCATCGGGATTTACCTGAACAATGAAGAGACAGCAGTACCAAAGAAAAAGTTCTGATGATAATCTAAGCGCGGTATCGTGTCAAACAGAGCATGCTTCGTAGATTCTAAACACGTTACTTGAGACTTCGTACTGAGATTCTTATCCGAAGGATTCTCCAAGAGACAAAAACAAATATGTTTATGGAGGTCGAAAACTGAATCTTAGGAAGGAAGAGACGGTGGCGGGATCAAAAGTTACGTTTCTGATCGCTAGGGCAACAATAGCTGTTGTTGATATTTGAAAAGGCCCCCGCGACGGCGCCTCCTTTGATTTCCCGGGAATAATATAGAACCGACCTATTTATCAACCCAAAAAAAAAAGAACCGACCACTAAATTGTAGTTTTTTATTTTGCAACGAGTATTTAAAATAACAAAGGCGGACTCATTTTTTTGGGGTGTGGGGGGAGATATTTTTTTTAAGGGTGAAAGAGATTTTAAAAAATAATTACCGGTAAATCAGTAATATTTAAATTTAAAATTATTCCAATAATCGGATAATTTTTCACAATTAAACGTGAAAAAAATCCAGCGGCATTAAACTATTTTGTTGTTTTTTAATTTTAAATTTTGTAATAAAAAATTAGAACTTGAGTTATTCGATTATAATTTTATATGTTAGTTTATAGAATAAGATGTATATTTCCACTTCAAATTTTATATAGTTATATTGGTTATAATTTAATAAATAATATTATACGTGTACACATCACACGGGTGTAAAGGTAATTCTTTGAATTCCCTCGTAATCCTATCTTAGATCTATCATTGCTCTTATACTCCCTATAATTGCCAATTGCTATTCTAAGGTACCAAGCACGTCCTGAGAGATAAAAAGCAAAAATGACAGAAGAGAAAAAATAAAGCAGAAAATAGAAGAAAACTCAAAACTCTGTAACTTCATGTGAACATGAGAAGGTAGAGTAAAACGATTCAAACAAAAAATGAATAAATAAACTCTGTTGATAATAAATTCTACAGAAAGGTAGAAGAAATTTAGTTGTGCCAATAAGCGAAACTTCATGCTATAATTTTAAATATTGAAACAACTGTGTCAAAATATTTTTTTTAAGTAAGGGTATAGTATATATTGACAACAGTAATAACTACTTTTTTCATATCATATATTTTTAAAAGTAGTTTTAGTGTTGGTTACAAGACCTTATTTATATATATATATATTATTAAGAATTAAACCCTGACTATTTTTTTTAAGCATAAGAGAGAACACATACGTCTTAAATAAATAAAACTAATCTATAGGAGAATTAAATCACAAATTATCCTTGGTAACAAAAACTCTCATATGTGAAGGGTGGGAACAATACAGTATCGTAAGCCTTAACATGTCATTTACTAAGGGTATGTTTGGATCAGATTTTGGATAATAGATTCTGGAAAGAATAGATTTTAGAGAATATATTTTGGGAAGAATAGATTTTGGGAATAGAGATGTTTGGATGATTAGTAGTAGAATCGCTTTTTATATTGGTAAATTATAAAAAATGGTATGATTTAATTAAAAGTAAGAGAGAAGAAAGATGATAGAGAAGAAAAAGGAGAGAGAAGAGAGTATAGAGAGGAGAGAGGAGAAAAAGAAAAAAAAATACATATATATATGTGTTTGAGGAAGATAAAAATTTATAATATTTACCTTAATTTTAATTTTTTCTCACTTAAATAATATTTTTAATATAAATTTTTTTTAGATAATTTAAAATTTTATATAATAAATTAATATATGAAAAAATTTTCCCCATGGGAACCAGCGGCGGGAGCTTCGCATAATATATAAAAAAAAAATCCCCAAATGAAGCACAAAGAGAAGGAAAAGCAGAGGAAAGAGAAGAAAGTAAAAAGGCACAATTTTCACAGCTTTTTTTCCTAAAAACGTTCAATGAGTTCAGATTCTTCAAACCATGGTTTTATCTTATAAAACCATGGTTTGATATACAAAAGTGATTTAAAAAAAAAAAAGTGTTTGGCTGAAAAATGGAAAATCCATGGTTTGAGGAAAAAATTGATTCCCTAACCTACGTGTCAAACACACACTAAGTCATATGCAATTTGATAAGGTTATGTATTTATGAAAGTAACAAGCTACATCTATTATTCTTTTAATTCAATAGCATATTAATAATATTTTTAGCATATGATTCAATAATGACTTTCTTAACCCCTAAACCCTGACTATTAAATCCAAATATATTAGGTTTTTGACTCATAAGAGGAGCAGAAGGGTGGTAGTTTTGATACAAAAATTTAATTTTGGCCCACATAAAAAGTTAAAAAAAAAACAGGTATTCTTAACCCAAGTAAATTCGAACCCAACTGAAAATAATTAATCTTTTAGCTCAATTGACATAAAATCATTAAAAAAATAATTAGAGTAACATAAAAACCCTAATTCTTTGCATACGCTCGCGCCAGAAGCCCAGAGTTTTGTTTGCGGCGGTGAGCTCTTGTTGCTTACTCTTAGCACTATCAACAATGGCTGAACGTGGCGGCGGAGATCGTGGCGGCTTTGGCCGTGGCTTTGGTGGTCGTGGAGGACGTGGTGACCGGGGTCGTGGAGGACGCCGCAGGGGCGCTCGTCGGGAAGAGGAGGAAAAATGGGTTCCCGTGACCAAGCTTGGCCGTCTCGTCAAAGAGGGAAAGATCCGTAGCCTCGAGCAGATCTACCTCCATTCTCTTCCAATCAAGGAGTACCAGATCATCGATACCTTGGTTGGTCCCAGCCTGAAGGACGAGGTCATGAAGATCATGCCGGTCCAGAAGCAGACGCGAGCCGGTCAGAGGACCCGGTTCAAAGCGTTCGTTGTTGTTGGTGACGGCAATGGACATGTGGGACTTGGCGTGAAGTGCAGCAAGGAGGTCGCTACGGCCATTCGCGGCGCAATTATTTTGGCTAAGCTCTCGGTCATTCCGGTGAGAAGAGGCTACTGGGGTAACAAGATCGGTAAGCCTCATACAGTTCCGTGCAAGGTTACTGGAAAGTGTGGCTCAGTTACGGTGCGGATGGTTCCTGCCCCTCGTGGTGCTGGAATCGTTGCTGCTAGAGTGCCAAAGAAGGTATTGCAATTTGCAGGAATCGAAGATGTCTTTACTTCTTCACGAGGGTCGACCAAGACGCTCGGGAATTTTGTCAAGGTATGGTCTCTAATTCGCTTTTAATCTATTCAATATATTGAATTCAAATCCAATTCTTGATAAGATGAATTTACGTGCATTCTAGTGTACCCAGTAATGAAGCCAGGGAAGAAAACGCATGGGGATGTTAGCATATGCACGAGAAGGTTTAGCCTTTGCATTAGACTATGTATAAATTAACTGTCAAAAAATTCATGATAGACGAATGGAGTCAAAGTTTGTGATCAGGATTACTGATTTATTATCGTCTCAAATTAAATAGCTCAAAATGTTTTGAAGATCAAATTTTAAACTTTTATAATATTTTAAATTTTTAACTATAATAAAAATTTATAATAATTATAAATAATTAATCTATTATAATCTTTTTTTTTTCGTGCAGTTATAATAATAGTAGTAGTTATCATGTCTCACAAGTCACGACTTTGCATGACATGAAATTTGTCACGGATTAATTCATGTCAGTAATTCTTTATCTTTCTGCAGGCTACTTTTGATTGTTTGCTGAAAACTTATGGATTCCTAACGCCTGAATTCTGGAGGGAGACCCGCTTCATCAAATCTCCATTCCAAGAGTACACAGATCTATTGACAAAACCAACTGGAAAGGCTCTAATCCTGGAGGAAGAGAGAGTGGACGCTTGAACTGGCATTTTGTAGTTCTTCACATTTTCTTTCTATGAGATGCAGTGGATACTAGGAAATGTTTGGATAGGAACTGGTAATTAAGTTATTTGCTGCTTATGTAGTTTCCCTCTTTTGTCTTTTGAGGGACCGTTTTTCATGCATTTGCTTGTTTTTAAGTTTCAATTCAAGGGATATTCATTGAGTTTGAAATACAAGATTATTCTTCCTTAATTTTGAGAATAATTCTTATGCTCAAGTATCCATCTCTGTTGGCTAATTATGTTTCCTATCTAAACCACTCCAAACCATATTAATTTTAACAAAAATTTATCAAATGACGAAATCCGGAATATATTTTTTACAACCATCAGCTCGATGAAATGAATGGATTGCCGTTCACCTGCATTGCTGTCTGTGAAAGTTCCTACCGGAGACAGTCTTAGTTAGCAACTTTGTTAACCTCCTGGAGGCGAGGCCAGGGCTAAGTACCCCAAAATTCTCAGTTCTGAGAGCAGAACATGTTCTGTTCTTTCCACCCTGGGAACACCAACCCCCGAAAGAAAATTGACCACGGTGCCTCTTGAGAAGCTCTCTATCAATTTTATCCGGCACAGGATCGTTCTTCTTGAATTTTCTGGCAAATGGGCGATTGCTCAGTACCATTTTCCGATAATCTCTGAGTCCAAGAGACCTTGGGTGCTGTTTAGGGGGGTTGTCCCAAGTAATGTAGTGAAGGTCATTGTTGGCAACGGTGTTCGTGTAGTCTTTAGAGTTGCATATTACTGTCTGGAAATACCCTTCAGGAGATGATACAAAGTTAGTGTAGTAGAGGAGCAGGGTCCTCGGCAAATTTTCCCACCCCACGATACAATATTCAGCAAAAGATCTTGATAGCATTATCCACGCAGAACCTGTATTTTGGAAGCCAATCAGAATAACATTGAAAATTGAATTTAGTGAAACATAGTTCAAGAAAATAATAACCAAACCAGACAGAATATAGAAACTCAGCCGAACCGAAGCAATTATTCGGCAGGCCTAATTTTGTTGGCTTTTTCTCAACTATGTACTTGTGTCTTAATTCAATTCTGAAGTAAAATATCCGTCGATTTAAATACATTATAAATTGAATTCGGAAACAACATATCCAACAACCTAAACAAATGACATCGTACATAAAATATCCATTAGGACTGTATACATGTCGCAAGTTCTGTTTGAAAAAGGGCTACATGAAATTTTGGTTTGATTGATTATTTGAACCAAACTGAAAAATTAAAAAGATGGAATCTGATTCAGTCCAGTTTTCGGGTTCACTTTTCAGTTTAGTTTCGCCCAGCCTGAGTCAAAAACGTCACTCTTGTTCCTGTGGGTGTTGTCAGGTGGTGGGTTTTGGGTGGGCCGAATTTTTAGGTAAAGTTGTGTAAACACGTTATGCACATGAGAGCCCAGCTAGCAGTGCCATGCATCGACCATTTAATGGCCCTCCATGAATAATGGTCCCTGCCCTTCGCCATCACTACGAGTGAAAGGGACATTTCTGCCAGCCAGCTACTCATGACTTAGGATTGATTCTATGTTTGATGGTTTGTGTTCTACTATCCTTCATCAAGCAAATATTTTTCTTTGAATGTTAATACCCTAAATCACAAACATGATGATAAGAAGAAAAATGCAGAATTCGCTCTTCCTTATATTTGATAGTTAATAACCATCAAGAAGGAAAGAATGGATTGAAATATATAGTTGTAAACAAAGTTTAGAATTTTGAGGAGAAAAACCTGTATATAGTTTAAAAGCTGTTGGTAGACTCCTCTGCTTGGACACCCACCAAATATCTGATTTCTTGAGGCTATACAACCCTGGGTCTATAATCATTGGCTTCCCCCTCTTATTACTGCAATAGATATAACAAAACTCAGAACTTTTGGCTACAAAAACAGGGCATCAAACAGAAACAGTGCCACTTACAATTTCCAACCCAAGTGACTGCTATGGTGTATGAAATTGACATCTCTTGGCAACCCAGAAAAGGCTTGGATCAGATCTGAAGATACAAGTGATTCACCACAGTTTGAGTGCATAACGAGATCACACGCAATGACACAAATGCTTTGTTATAATATCCAATACTCTTAAAAATTTAAGGGCACTCACCATACCATCTTGTGTAACTAAGGGGTAATCAGAGGCACTGAGATTAATAAACCAGTCCCACTGGCAAGTTCTCAAAAGTATTGCCATGGCGTGAAGTGTGGTAGAAAGCATTGTTGGTCCTCTATAAGTCACCAAATTAGGCTTCCCCACAACCCAAACATTGCCCACCGCCCCAAAAACAGGATCCTTTGCCACAAACTCAATCACATCTTTGTGCTCTGCCTTCGGAGCCCCATAATCCATGTGAATCAGATAGTAATTCCCAGGATGGTACAACGCTCTCAGCAACCTCTTGAGCTTGCCGGAATCTCCTTTTGACGCAGAGATCAAGTAGGCAAACGTAACTGGGTATGATGATGATTCTTTGCTGATTCTTGAGATATTGAAGGAGCTCTTAATCGCAGGCATGGAGGTGGATATGGGCATGGTTAATCTAGTGGGAATATAAAGAAGCATGAATAGTAGTGATGATAGAATGAAGCAAACCATGAAAACTTTGACACCCATTTGAGAGAAAATCGCAGAGAAAGAAAGAGAAAGTAGTGAAGGAAAGGTAGTTAACTTGTTAACAGTAATTGGAGGTTGGTTGGAGTGAACATAATATAAAATGGGTGTGATGAGTAAGGTTTATATTTCAGAATTGGATTCGTTTCTTCAAACATAAGGAGACCATAAGTTAGTTGGAGGGAAGAGAGGGATACAGATTCGAGTGAGAGCATAATTGGGTCTGCTTTATATCAAACGGGTAGAGACTCTTATTCTGATAAGAGTCAGAAGCTGAAGGAAATATTCCAGAAGACGCACTTTTGAACCGCAATCATGGCCTTTGATCTTCATCGTTTCTGTGCATGTGACTTACTGATGAGCCTGAACCTGAATGACCAAAAATGGATGATTACAAGTCAGGTTATGCATTTATGTCTCACCAACTTTCTTTTGTTCTACAAAGTCCCGTTCGGTAAGTTAAAGGTATGTGAAAACAGCTATCAACCTTTCTCAATGAATTATGGCTCCAAATCATTATCGTCCATGATATTAATGTATATTGATGTGAATTGTTTCTATTGTGGATTATACTTTATAATAAATGTAGTGCCAACAGAAGATTCCTTCCTATATATTTTAATTCTTAATGAAGGCATTTCTTTGTTTTTTTAGACACATAAGGCATCTCAATTTGATAATTTGTTTCGAGGTGAAAGGTAAATTAGAAGATATTAACATATAATTTTCAATAATTTAATCCATATTATACACTTTTACCAGAAGATATTTTTTAGTCACCATATTGTTGGAAAATTGGCTGATCTCCTTTTAGTAAATTAAGTACAAATCTAATAGAAATTAGGGTTATTATAAGAATAATAGAGAGAGTGAGATATATATGTGTAATATACTTCTTACAAGCTAAATGGAAGTTGGATCTCATCAATAGAGCAGAAAGAAATGTGATGGAAATAGGTAGTTACTATTGATCCCTCACCCCCGATTAAGTCAGATACATAGAAACAGGAGAACATTAATAGAAAGTAGATAAAATAAAACATTGCTCTAATACTAATGTATAACTTTTGAGCGTACTTGAAATCTGACTCTGATTTGCTGAGTATCCACGTGAAAAGCGGAGCCTCGTTATAGACTCCTGGTTACATTTTTATAATAAAAGCATCGAAAGAAAGGAGAGAGTTTAGATGCTATAAGTGACACTACAAAGAGAGAGGAGAAAATGAAAAATTCCAAATGCACTTCCTGTTCATGTGCTTTTTTTGTTGTTATTTACCCGGTTTACCGGAGCTTTATCCCGACTATATCCGGATCCGACTCACGTCGCGCACTTGGTTATAGTGGGTGAGTCTCCCAACAAGATTTTCTGCATACGCCAAGACTCAAACTCAAGACCTCGCTGAAGCGATACTGGGCCGCTTAGTACTCAGACTAACCCCCGTTAGTCTGCTCATGTGCTTTTGTTTCTGCCTATCTAAGTTAACGGGAGGGAAGTGGGATCATTGGTAACTGTCCACTTCCACCACATTTCCCTTTACTCAACTGATGTGATCCAACTTCTATTTACTTTATAATGAGTATATTACACTTATACATTCCACTCTCTATATTATTTTCATAATGACCCTAATTTTGATTGTGTTTGGGCATAATCCACTCAAAGTGGATCATCAATAGATACCATGTCCAATCTAATTACACTTAGGATGAATATTATCCTTCAAGACGGTGGTGAAAATTATATAGGAGATCGATTTGCCTAGTTTTCATAATTTAATTTCTAATATTTATCAAAAAAATAATTACTGCAATGTGTCTGTTTTATATTCATGCAGTTCAGGGATTCTTTTTTCTTTTTTTTGCAAGAAAAGAACAAGAAGGGGGTCAGTGTTGCGGACTTTCTGAGCCCATCAATGGAAGCGTGCTAGCCCATTCCAAACCGTTCGTCCATATCCAGAGACTATAAAGTTTTTATTTTTTTGTTGGTGACTAGAATTTTGATGGGGCATTGAATACTTTATTTTTTAGTAGTTAGTCCACTTTTTTGCCACGTGTAATTGCTTTACCCTGATTATTGTCAATGGAAAGCAAAACAAACATGCCAGTCGGGGGCTTTTTCTTTTGTTTTTCGAAAGAACTTAACTTTGGAATTATCCCCAAGAATTAAAGAAGAAGAAGAAAGAAAACCGATTTAACAGGTACTCAAATTCACAGAAATGGCTATACATATAGTCGTTTGTTCTAGTTGGTCTCTTCTCTCCTAACTTACTTTTCCTTCTATTCAAGCCACTCCGCAGCTTTCCCTACTTCCTTAATTAGTTGTTTACTTCTCTGTACATCGCCTCTTCATACCATTAATATCTTTTATTTTCTTCGCCAAAATCTTCATACTCCTTTTGAGTTTGAAAACACTCTTGTTCGAGGTTATTCGCAGATGTCACTTCCCATAGATATTGTTTTCTTAACGTTCTTTTTTGTTTTTCCGGACAACGAGGATCTCATTCCATACTTTGCATAGTCTAGTCTTGGGCCAGACAAACGATTATTCATATTAAACGTCGTAGTTAGCTCCAGCGTATATACAACAAGCCAATTTTGCAGACCAATGTGAGGTAATTAAGGAACAATTATAGATGACAGAGAATATTATTTCATGATTCTCTCGAAGAGGCAAACATAAATAGATAGGCAAGAAGCAATGGACTTCCAAGTGGTGGATAAGACTGGAACTAATCAATATAATATAAGCTCAAACATAGACAGGTCAAAATTCCTTTTTTTTTATTGCTATTATCTTCTGATGTTGATCTCACCTCGGAATTCTAGTTTATTGATCGTATTAATCCTTAGGGTGGTCTATTAATTTGTAGATTAATTAGAGAAGATGATGCGCATAATATGACCATTTAACAATCAACGCATAAATTGCAAATTAAGTCGACAGAAGCACAAATTTGATAAGGTCTCCAAGCAGCCTTATAATTAACTGAATTAACTAAACTCAAACTGTCAGGGTGATAGCCAATTAGCAACTAATTGTCAAGCTAGCTTCCAAACTTAAAATTATCTCCCTTCTTTCAAACATTACGCAGGTATCACGTCACACGCAGCCTCCTTCAATTTTGCCCTTTTCATCCTTTTTAAAAAGCCGTATATCAATATATAAACCAAAAAGAAAAAACAATATTCTTTCTTTATTTTGCCCTTTTCTTTTCTCTTTTTGTTGCTTGGCATTCAAGGCCGTAACGTTTTTCCCGGGAAATTATGTAACGGTATCACGTGACCATCACAACAACCACCGGAGGAGGGATTATTCGAAGGGGAAGAAGGGGCCCTCTGGGGAACCTCCACGTCATCATTCCACGTCAGCACGCAATGGAAACAAACACCCCCCACCTTCCCCACTTGGTATTTGATTTGTGTAGCGTACACCGGTAGGCAAACCAAGAAAGAGCCATCTTTCAAAGAACCCGGGAAAAGATGGACTTTATCAGTTTCTTCTGGTTTTCTATAATCTGTTATTTCAAGCCACAAGGCAACAGGGAACTTCCATCGCGGTAAGCGCCACATTGATGCGTAGACCCCAAGAAAGTGAGAGAAAACCTCATATATAAAACTCTGAATAGAACACTGTGGAATAAAATAGCCGCAGAGAGCATGACCATTCTGAGCTCCTTCAATAACACCAGAGATGCCCAGAGTATTCAAGTTCAAGTTCGAGAAGACAGGCTTCCGCACACAAACCACATCCAGGTTTTCTTCTTCTCCTTCCCTCTCTCTGTCTCTCTGTACCTTTCTTCCCCGTCAAGCCTCGTTTTCTCCCTTTTCGTTCATTTCTCCATTTTTTGGCTTTGCTTCTTTCAAAGCAAGCTTCTCAGCTCCCGAGACACCCATTTCTTTATTTCTTATATCACTCTCTTATCTTGCTTGTATCTGGGTAAAATTAATACGATCAGAGATAGCCCCTGCATTTGTTACACATCCATTAGTTTAATGAAGATTTCTTCTTTTGACGGTGCAGGATCAAGATTCTAGCTTTCCAAACAGAACAGTGGCGAGGCAGATCTCAAGGAGGGTCTTCAAAACTTTATTCTACTCACACTTATTGTTGATCGTAGTCTCAACAATTTTCTTGACTCTCTATGGCCTAATCTCTGCCTCTCGCAACCACCAATTCCACCCCTTAAAGTGGTACCCTCCTCTTCTATCTGCGACAGCGAGTGCTGGAATAGTTGCCTTTACATGTCAATGGATCACAGCTCGCAGGCCCTCGATGGCAATCAAGGCAGCATTTTGGCTGAGTCCTCTATTTACACTTGCAATTGGCGTTATGTTTGTGTACATTGAATCTGCCGTTAGCATGGTAGCTGGTGTTGTTGCTTTGGTCTCTGCATTAACTCAGTCTCTTTATGGCTGTTGGGTCAGTCCCAGATTTGAATATGCCACCAAAATCTTATCAGTCTCCTTAACTTTTCCTCCTGATACAATTATGGGGTTGGTTTTCTCATCAATCCTTACTGCTATTCTTTACTGCTGTTTCCTGGTTGCTGGCATAGGAGGAGCTAAAGCCATCGAAAGCAAAACCAAATTGGCTGCATTGTTCATCTTGGCGATCCTGCTTAGCCTGGGATGGACTATGCAGTTTCTTAAGAATGTGCTGCAAGTATCAGTCTCAAGGATCATGTACATGAATTTTGCCTGTGGAGTACACATTGACACAAGAATGGCATTCCATGACACAATCAAGTACTTAACTGGTAGTATTTCCTTTGGCTCCATCCTCGTGCCTCTAATCGGACTCTTTCGGGGTTTTGCAAGATCCATGAGCCTTGTTGGTGGAGACACAGATGAGTTCATGTTCTCCTGCGTTGGTTGCTACCTGGGTATTGCTTCTACTCTCGTAAGACGTGGCAATCGATGGGGTTTTGTGTATGTAGGAGCCTATAACAAGGGATTTGTGCAGTCATCATCTGATACATGGGAGATGTTCAATAGGGTTGGTTTGGAGCAACTAATAGACTCAGATCTAACAGGATCATTCTGTTTCCTTTGTGGGGTGGTAGGGGGTTCCATCAGTGGCCTAGTGAGTGGAATATGGACCCTTTTAATTCACAGGAACTATGCTGCAGAAGCAGCCATTTACGCCTTCTTGATTGGCTACTTCATGGTGAGTCTTTCGTTGTATGTATTCCATTGTTTATTTTAAGTAGTGTCTGTCCGGTTGATATGCTCATGTTGGTACCAATGTTATTTACAGTGTAGGTTGGCTATGGCATGGCAGCAAGCATGCGTTTCAGCTTACTACGTAGCTTATGCAGAGAATCCAAATCCACAGAACAATCGATTTGACTCGACAATTCCAGCACGGTTGCAGCAGCTTCAAAGAGCTAGAGCATAGCAAACATTCTTGTGTCTTTCCATAGTTTGATTCTAATCTCACTAATGTAGGTTCCTATATCGTAGTCTCATGAAATTGTTGACACTAGCACATTGTTGCAACTTACAAGGATTAGTAATGAATTTGTATACAAGATAAAATATACCATAAATTGATCAAATTTACTCACCTTCGAATTGAAACAACAACAGATTGCAATTTTTCACTTTGATAAAGTAGATGCTGACTTTTACAACTTAAAGCACGTTACTTCACAGTGGAAAAAATTACTTACCCTATCTCTAATCATGTATAACTTTCGTGTGAACTTACCAGAGATCAAATTAGGGTGTAGCCTCGTAATTTTTGAATCTTGTAAAATGAAGAATCAAAAGGACAGGGCATGAGAGATGCCTTGTGATAAGTGGACCTAGCTAGAGTTCTAGGTTCACATCAAACTAGCTAATTCCCTATTTGGTCACTGGTTACAAAAGTGGAAAGGAATTTCCTTCTCGTCATCTCTGTAAAGTATATCATGAACTTGCTAATTATCATTTAACAATACCTTTTCTGTTAGCTTATTAACAATAAAAAAACAAGCAATGCAGTTGGAAGTTGGAACTATTTAAAAAAAGCAAAAGCAGAGTGCAGTAAATTCTGCGAAGAAGCATTAACATTAACAAGATAGGGTTGTTTAAGCATGAAATAGCATGGTACCTACTACCTAGGCAGTCAACTTCAACAATAAGGCGTTGGCTTTCCAATTTGGTGTCACCGTACTGGCCAAGAACCTATCACCGCAACGCGGAATGTTTTAATTGGCTTTCTCAGCAGAAGATGGTTAGCCCAATAGGCTTCTCAATCTTTCCCTCTGTTCTTTTTCTTTCTTAGTAATTCTTTAGTTTTAGCGTCGTTGACAATCTTCATATGACATTTTCCACGGGGGTCAGCTTTCCAGGGACAAATTAGACAGGCCACACCGGAATGAACTTTTGTACATACAGAGCCATCGTGTACCTTGATGGTGAAGAAGCTTCTTTTGAAAAGAAGCCCTGAATTCAAAGTCATTTATAGGGACCGGAAATCGACAAATCGACGTTACCGACGCCATTTGCACTTTTCAAAGCTGCAAATAATCCAATTAGTGCCCAATTTACTTACGGAGACAGAGATTAAAATGCCATGATCTTCTTCTTCGAGCAAGCCACCTCCTTCGTTTGGAGGAATCGCTCGCTGGAGTATAGGCATCTCGGTCGCCAACTTCTCGTTTTTGGCGCTTTGGCGGTAGAATAAAAACTTTTTGATTAGCAATATCCAAAATATTCTGAGTCATACTTTACGAAGTCATACATGGTGATATGTCATACCAGCAGAGGAGCATCTTAAAATTATCTGCCCAAACTGCACGTTACTAAAATATATAGTATTCAATAATTTCATTGAACACCAGGAGGTGAATTTAATAATTGCTTGTATTGTTCTATTTGGCATCGATCTCACTGTTTATTATATATCCAAATCAATGAATTGGTATATCGTCCTTCATCCCTTGTTCACGAAGCAGATCAACAAACGTGCCCCACACTTGACACTTGGTCGTCACAGTTGTTCATCGAACGAAGAGAAATATTTTCACCTTTTATTTATAGATGCAGACCCGAATCTCCATTATTAAAAGTCATTTTTTTTCTTATGAATAATTGAAGGCTAGGAAAGAACGAGGGCAAGGTTGAATAAAGAGACACGGCAGCAAACGATGAGGATATATATTGGGTGGCTCTGTGTAATTCGCGAACAAGTAAGTACCACCATGTGCAAACATTGTTAATTACGCGTCTCCTCAAAGGCAAATTTACTCTTTCACTCGTAAAAACCTTTTATTTTTATTTGATTCATTAATCATTATCACTGACCTTAAAAAAATACCCAACATTATCATAATTGATAAGACAGAAGTTGAAGATTTCGCTTCAATAGTATATTTTTTGCAAGTTAACAGAAAACGTTCGGTTACTAGCAAGTGATTGTGACTGCCTAACTACTCCTCTAAATTCCAGCAAACGTGTATGATTTCGATTAGCATTGCTCGGGAATACGAGAAGTGTGATCAAGGTGATATCCACTAGGCTCGCCTTGCGATCTGCTTACTGCAAACGGGAAATAATAAATAAATGATTTTCACAAAAGGACGAAGCTGCTTTTTGCTCCGACAAGTCTGATGTGAAAAGCTACCCCAAATTTCTGAGGATCTACGCTCATAATTTCATGATGCTAACTAGTGCATGTCTCTCTTTCCCCTTTCATTACTGGTACTAGTCCACACCGTGATGGCGATTCTGCTCCTGCCGCCGCGTGTGTATTTCGTCGAAGCGCCATGATTCTTTCATCCCTGTAAAAAGATGCTTAGTCGAGAATTTTGGTGTGTGTGACTCCCTTGTCTTCTTCCTCTACTTTTTGGTTGATTCCTCCGTCGCTCCATGTTGCACGTACGAGTTCCTCCTCCTTCTGCCCTGCAACTCACCGGCCAACTGGGAGAGCTGTCCTTTCTGATCAGATATAGAAGCATCGATCTCCAAGTTAAGTTTTTTATTCTTAATTTCTGACATGGCTGGGTTTCGTTTCCAAGATTCAAGGGATTTTTACCCTCTTGCTCCATCAAGCTCGTTTCGCTGATTAGTTTCCATTTTTGTCTGACACGTGTTTGAATATTTATCTCCCATGGATACCGTAGTAGTTCCTGTGTCTAATAATTTTATATTTTGTTCTTGAACGTCTCGTTCCTCTTACTGGCTTGTGTTGTGTGTTCGGGATTAACCAGTTACACTCTACAGAAATTGGTGTTCTTATCCACCGTGCCGTCTCATACCGTGGCGGGACACAGCAGAATTGCCACGACTTCGTGAGACTGGACGAGTACGAAGCCAAATGTTTGTTACTTCAATCAAATAATCCATGCGTCTCACAGGGATATATTGAGTATCTTTACCTTTTCTATTGTAAATTTGGGCGATTCCCATTGTTGGGCTATATTCTTCTGTTCCTCTGGCTTCTTGTTCTGTTTTATATGCTGGCTGATACAGCTTCTGAATACTTCTGTCCTTCACTTGAAAACCTATCAAAGTCACTGAAGCTCGATTGCCGGCGTGACGCTCCTTTCTCTTGGCAATGGAGCCAATGACGTTTTTGCCAGTCTCGTCTCCTTCAAAAGTAGTGGTACAAGCCGCATCGGCTTCAACACTGTTCTCGGGGGTGCTTCATTTATATCCTGGGTTGTTTTAGGAGTAGTCAGCATTTCCGTACGGCACAGGAGAATTCGAGTTAAAAAGTCTGCCTTTATTAGAGATGCTTGCTTTCTTCTCTTGGTCCTGCGTTGCTTGTTTACCATTTTAATCAGCGGTGAGATCAACGTTGTAGGAGCAATATGTTTTTGTTCCATGTATATAGTTTATGCAGTTTTTGTTTATATCTCATCTTCACGCTGGAAAGGTGTTTGTGGATATACTGAAAGGGATAGTAATTCAAGTTATAGCATTGACTTGAGTGTGCCCATTCTCAGTGGCTCAGAAAAAAGATTATTTGAAAGTGTAGAGGAAGGCCCTCGAGAAGATTCCCTGGAAATTAAGAAAAATTGCTGCTGCATGAGATCTCCAATATTTTTAGTGTCACTTTCTATCCTGAAGATGCCACTTTACTTGCCCAGGAGATTGACAATTCCTGTTGTTTGTGAAGGGAGATGGTCTAAGCCCATTGCAATTTCTTCAGCTGTACTAGCACCTCTTCTGTTGTCTGCCCTGTGGATCTCTTGTGTGGGAGATACTACAATCAACGCAAGCCTAACAGTTTATGGAATTGGATTATCGATTGGGATCATATTTGGGATCACTGTGTTTTTGACAACAGAGCAGTTAAGCCCCCCAAAGAAGTACCTGTTTCTATGGCTTGCAGGAGGTTTTGTAATGAGTGTGACCTGGAGCTATATCTCAGCTCAGGAATTGGTGGCACTGATGGTTTCACTTAGCTACATATGTGGAATAAGTCCTTCAATGCTGGCGCTAACGGTTCTTGCTTGGGGAAATTCAATTAATGATTTGATGACAAATTTAACAGTGGCTTTACATGGCGGGCCAGAAGGTGCTCAAATAGCAATATCTGGCTGTTATGCAGGCCCCATCTTTAATACTCTCGTTGGCTTAGGCTTGTCTCTCATAAGCTCCACTTGGTCAGAATACTCATCTTCTGTTGTGATCCCTAGAGATCCATATCTGCTAGAGACTCTGGCCCTTCTGGTGGCTGGATTGGCTTGGGCTCTTGTGGTTTTGACAGCAAGCGATATGAAGCTTGTTGGAGTCTTAGGTGGAGGGCTTTTGGTTATTTACTCTATTTCTGTGTTTCTGAGGCTGATTCAGACACTAGGGCCTCTCCATCTCCCGGATACATGAGTCCTACTCTTTAAAAGATGATTTGAATTGCTTTTAGCTAGAAACTACTGAGCAAATGGCATCTTTTCTGTATAGTTTTCTGGGACTTATGATAGGTAACTGCAAATTTGTTGGTTGTGTAACCGCCACCGCTTTTTGTTTGGATAGTGGCAGTAATGCCTTAAAAGTCACTGTTTTACAGATGACATGGCTGAAAAAGGATGCTATATCCACGGACTGCATGACCTGTATATACAGTGTTGCTCATGTTTGAAGTTTAATATTATTCAAACCCTTCATTTAATTGCATTCGAAATGTCATTAGTCAACAGCCACCTTGCCCTTACCTTAAAATGATGTTAACTGGTACAGATCTGAGGAATCAAAGGGTATTGTCGCCGCGTCAGATACAAGCTTTTATAGTTTTATCATTTTATATCCCTCTTGCAACTGTTCACCGCTACTGTTTTTTTTTTTTTTTGGTTGCCCACCCTGTTCACCGGAGCTTTGCCCCGACTACATCCGGATCCGACCCGCGTCGCGCACCTGGCTATGGTGGGTGAGTCTCCCAACGGGGATTTTCTGTGTACGCCAAGGCTCGAACTCGAGACCTCGCTTAAGCGATACCGAGCCGCTTACCACTCGGACCAACCCCCGTTGGTTGTTCACCGCTACTGTTATCTGAACTTTTTGCTGCTCAGTTATTTAGAGTGATCCAAGATACCAGTAGAACACAAGGCCTGTCTGATGCTGAAGTTCCAAATAGCGAGTAGTAATATCCCCAGCATCCATATATCAATATCACTGAAGCCACAGTAAACAATTACTGAATGATAAATAATACAAAAAGAATTTATACCATAAGTGAAATCAGCTATGGGAATGACAAAAGACTATTATTAAAAAACATTTTTAGAAAGCACAAGAACTAGATTTTAAAATGGTCAGATTATATTATAATAGAGCATATCAGGTGATGCTGATTACCTATAGATTGAATAATAGTGAGCGAAAGAAGGAAGAAAACAAATAATACAAGAGAAATAAGTGTTGTCTTGCTCTTGCATGTTGTGGTGATGACAGTAGCTCAAGATTGAATTCTAAACGACACTGCTTGTTTGTTTGCACAAGTTCATTCCGTGGCGTCTGCGGATTGATAGAACCAAGGAATGGGCCCTGTATCTTTGTCTTTGGTTCATTATTAATTGTAGTACAATTATTGCAACTCAAGGCATCTTCTTCTTCGTCACCTGTTAAACACTTGCGCGCACTCGTGACTATTCTCCTTCTTTCATAGCTTCCTCCCCAGTCATTCAATCACTCTCGCGTTCATCATGTCTTCAACTCCACACATTTTTTGCCTCAACTTTACGTCCAGATCAACGTTACTGTAATTGTATGCATATGTATTGGCTTCTCTGATCATCAACGAAGAAGGATAATTAGGGTTTGGGTTTCCAAATGTCAAAAGAGGCTATTGGTCCCTGAATTTATACTTGAATACAAGTCAAAATAAATATCTCTTGCAAGTTGCTCTAATCACTGGCTTTTGTTAGAGCCGGTCATTTTAGTCGGCCTCTTCATATGCAGATATCACAGTAATTAATTTAAATAATTTTTTAATATTTATAAATTAATTATTTTAGCATAGGGGAGTGGGTAGTACGGGTGGTAAACTGTAAAAGGTCTTTGGAGCTTATCATCTTAGTTGGCCTCATGATGTCCTCCCAATATCAATATATCATTGATCATCACAATATATATATTAATATACTAGGAATTAAAAGACAGTTATGGATCAATAGTGCGAAGGATGCGGATGACTCAGAGAACTTTCTAAGCAGTAAGAGAGGAAACTCATTATTCATAATTCGTTTGACGCGCATGAGAATAAGCTAGTTGTGTATGATAGTATCAGGAATTTGCAGTGGACAAAAGGCAAGAGGAAGGTGGGGAAAATGGACCCCCATGATTTAGAAGACACTGCACATACGACATAGGAAGTGGTCCAAAACGACATGTCTGGTTCTGCCACATGCGAGAAGGCCCTCCATTAGTTGTGCCCTATCATCATCAAGGACGCGCATTTCTCTCCAATAATCAAGAGAGAGCCTGTGCCATGGCCCATGTTTGGTACTTAATTTTTTTTTTGGGGGGTACAATGTTTACTACTTACTGAATAGGAAAAATTACTCATACTTTGTAAATAAGAAAAATAAACATAGAGAGATCTAAAAAATTTATATTTATAAGTCAGATTTAATAATGTATGTTTACAAATAATTTTTTTATATTCACAAGTTGAGTATTAAGGAGAGATTATTCTCTGACCTAGAAGAGACACCTGAGCACATGAATCATACTTTTTCATTATTCTAGTGATCTTCCTATACAACGTAAGACGATGAAATTTACAAGACTGACAAACTTTGAATATGTAGAAGTACATACAAAACACCCATTTTAAGGCAATTAGCGCTATAATTTAAGTCCAACAATGGCGGTGGCGATCCTAATGAAGAGAAAACAGAGGTAAATGGCCAGAAGGCCAGCTCCTAAAGACTTATCCAACTTCATGTTCTTGTTGGGCAATATCACAAGTGCCCAGAGCAGCTCCGCCGTGAAGAACAGAAGAGTCTCGTACAAGGAATGATCCTTAGGAATCACGTAAGACATTGGATACTCAGACCAAGCTGATAGAACAAGCGGCAGCCCCAAACCCATTAAGGTACTGAACATTGGACCTGCATAGCAACCTGATATGGCTATCTGAACCCCATCTTCACCACCATTTAGAGCCATTGCACCATTTGCTATCAAATCCCCTACTGAATTACCCCAAGCTAGGACAGTTAATCCTAGAATACAAGGACTTACCCCAATTATGTGTCCAAGTGAATACAAGAGGGATACCAATTCATCTGCAATAATGTAAGTCCATAATACACTCATTCCAAATCCTCCTGCAAGCCAAGGAAACAAACACTTTCTTGGTGGACTAGAACTCGTCGTCTTCATACATGTTGCACACCCCAAAACAAAACCAATTATAGCAGATGGCAAGTACTTGACCAAGTTGCTCTTTTTACTTACGTTTACCAACTGGGTATCACAAACAGCTGCCAATACAAGTGGGGCTAGTGTCACTGATATCGCTGCATATGGCTTTGACCACTTTTCTTCATTCACAATAGGTATTGTTAGTCTTCTTGGCAATGAAAGTGGTAGTTCTAGTGCTTTTAGAAACTTGCTTAGGTATATGCTGTTTAGTGAAGCTTTGTTGTTGTCAAAACTTTCTGGATCTTCTTCCATTTCATGTTCAGCAACACCTGTTTGGTCTGCTTCATTTGTTTTCCCTTTCTCATTATCTACAAAGCCTAACATTGGTACGGCAGATTCTGCCAGTGCCAAGTCGTCTGAAAATACTGCAATAATTTCTTCTTTCTTTTCTCTTCTGTTCATGAAATGAGGAACTGATACGGCACAGACATAGAAGAAGTAGATGGAAATATAGCAGATTGAGCCCCACAAGTTGATTTTTCCGATGTAAATGATCACCGACAGGCTCAACAGAGAAAATAGGAGGAAACCAACGTCTCTAATGAAACTAACATTATCAACTTTAATCTGCTTTGGGCTGACCAGAATACTTATAATCCCCAGAACGGCGCTGGAAACAAATAGAGCACCTCCGAGGATGCTATTGAGGCCGACGCCGCCGCCGCTGGATCTCGTGAAAGATACAATACTAGCAAAAAAATCGGGTGCACCATTCCCCAGAGAAAGCAATGTTACTCCGGCTATGGTCGGAGATAGCCTCAAGATATTGGACAAACCTTCCAAGGAATAACAGAAGTAGTTCGAAGCTGTGTCGCCCAAGAGATAGAACAATAACACGAGCCATAAAGCAAGCAGAGCATAACCCAGAACTGGGAATTGCCCGAGATTGCAGTAAAAGATCTGAAGATAGTTTATGTACCCTCTGGAATTGCAGTCGTGATTGGTCTTGACGAACGAACACTTTGAACTGTGGTCTGAGTGGTCGTGGAGATCGGAGCATGCATTGGTTTGTAGGTGAGGCAGAGTCCGACGAAGGCGGTTAAAGATGGTTGCAGAGTGGCCATGGAAATGCTGGTTGAGAGCATGATTAGAATCGGAGGGACAGAGATAAGCCTTGAGGAAGAGAGAGAGGATGAGGAGGAAGGAGACGTTGAAGAAAATGGTGGCAAGTTTTCTGGGCTGAGGTTTGGAGTTGAAGAAGAAGAAGAAAGTTGCCATTGATTGAAAAGAAGAGGGGGGGATTGAAGGAATAAAAATGGCGGAATAATATATGCGGACGACATCTGGTGGGCCATTTGCTTTGCTGCCTGTTGGGTGAGCTATGTGGGGGAATGGGCAAAAAATACAAAAGACACGAAATTTAATGATTGAGAAGATCCACGAATGGAATAATCCGTGGTTCAATCTTAGTATTATTTTAATTGTAGTGTTTAAGAGACATATAATTTTTGAATATTACTGAAAATAATTTACGATTCGTTTTATTAAATATTAGTATCATTTAAAAAAATATTTTATATTTTTTTTAATTTTTATAAAACAAAAGTCTCAAAGTTCCTGTTCCTTTATCTAGTCTGATTTGAAAGATTAGTCTTTAGCCCCGAGAGGATCCGGATTGAAGCGTGGTGCACTGTGTGCGACTAATAGTAAAAAAAAACGTGATTGAGGTTATTCATTAAAAATTAATAGAATTTAGACGACTGTGGCATTTCCGACAATGTTCGCTCCATTAGGGCGGGTAACAATTGTTTTCTTTCTTCTAACCACCAGATAACAGCTTTTTTTCTACCGATCCGAGAATAATTGAATACATTATACATCATAATTTGTTTTACTCTCCTTCTTTTCTTTATTTTAATTCGCGCGGCAAATCATGGTGTGATGCCATTAATTAAACTCCTCAATTTTCCATGTCAATCAATATCAGAACACAATAGAATTTGTAAAAAGTTCTTTTATGTCGACCCAACCGAAAATCACCACAGTTTATACGAAATGGAGAAGGATGAGGGGTTTGATTTGATTAGCGTTGCAGTTTTCTTGTCTGTTAAGAACTCCAAGAAACGCATCCGATCACCAAATTAAATTATTAGAGAATATGTAATTGCTTGATTGGATGCATGACAAACCAATGACGTAAACGGGAACGTGCTTATGTATATATTCCCTAGCAATCAAGCCACTCTCGTTCACGAGCTAAACTTGCTGTCACGTGTCCCTGAGGCCCTCCCACCATTGGGAGTTTCAAGAGGAGCATAATTATGTTATGTGGATGCGATCATATAAGATTAGATTGGGAGACGATACCTCTCCTGCTACTTCCTTCCTCCATTTATTTGTATTATATAAAAATAAATTCTTAACAAATGGTTAAAATTAGTTGGGATAAGGAATATGTAAGATTTATAATTTTTTTCAAAAATATTATTTTCATGGGAGAGAAAATGTGTAGTAAAAAAGAATATATGTTGGAGGGAGAACATTAAGTCAAAAGTAAAAATTAAAAATAAATAATATGCATAATAAATAAGATTAAAATTGGAAATTAATAAAATTTTTTAAGATTACTTCTAAATATATCTTATAAATAATAATATGTATAAGTATATCTTATGGAATGGAGGGAGTAATTATGATGGGGCGAGTATTTTCGTGGTGTGAAGAGATTAAAATTATATTAAATTAAAAAAATTGTAAATAAAATTATACTACAGGGTATATAAGAAAAATAAGATTAAAATATTATTCTTAAAAGCCTTCAACAATGTCTCTTTGATTGGGCCTGTTTGGCAAAAGTTAAAATCATGATTTTAAAAGGGCTTTTGGCCCAAATTTCGGTTTAGATAAATTTTAAAACAAACAATCATATTTGTCAAAATCTCGATTTGGATCAAACCATAGTTTAAAATCATGGTTTAAGATAAGCTGGTCATAGTAGTTTTTGAAATAGTAAAAATCACTTTCAACTACTCAACTACTATTCTACCCTTACTTTTTCTCACACCCTCTCTCCTCTATCTTTTCCACTATCTATCATCTCTCCTCTATATTATTCACTTTCTCTCCTACATATTTTTTTAGTAATTTTTCAATTAAAAAATCCCTTTTTATAACAACTATCCAAACACCCATTTATCTAAAAATCACTTTTTTTTCTATAATCTCTTCCCTAAAATCCATTTTTTATAAACTGTCTAAAAATCTATTTTTTTATAAGCTATTTTTTAAAATTTTATCCAAATACACGCATTGATCTTTGGAAAAAAAAAAAACTGGAACATTCCATGGGCCCGCCGACATGTTTGCCAAAAATAATGTATTTTGATAGAAGAGGAGGGAGAGGTTAGTGGCAAATAATTATATAAAAGGTTGAGGGAAAAAAAAGAGGTATATGTTATGATTGAACCGTTTTCATCTTCATTTACACATTTGTTGCTTGGGTCCTATAGTTTGTCTAAATTAACGACTGCAAACTAAAGTTTGTATAAATTATAGTTTGCAAATTGAAATTAGATTAAAGATCAATAATACAATTTGACAAATTTAAATTTATTTTAATGATATAAATAAAAAATGTAGATACATAATAATTGAAAAGGACATAAATTTTAATATATATTATAAGTACATAATTTCATAACTTTAAGAAAAAAAGTTAAAATTTAAATTATAAAAATAAAAATGAGTCAATATATTTTTGAAAAAAAGATCTACAGATACTAAAAAAGCGTATTTATATCTGTTTAATGGTTAAATTATAAATCATAAAAGTGTCAAGGTTTTTTTACCATTGTTCTAGTTTTTATTCTTTAAATAAATGGGTTGCTGGGTAATTTTAAAATTTGTTTGATAAAAAGGTGAATATAAATAATTATTTTTTAAAGTATTTTTTTTCGTGGCCAAAATTTAGACTTCTTATTCAAGAAAAATCTTTTTTTTCCCCAATCGATATTTAATTCGAAAGTCGTGGTATTATTCATTCATTCCCACAACGGTCAAAAACATTCAGAAAAGGATGACTAATTAGTAATTGGAAGCTGGCTTACCAGAGTAATCGCAAGCTGGCATCCAAGATTTGGCGCTATGCCGTGACCCTTACGCTTTAACCATTTTGCGCGGGAGTATGGAGGCTACCTCCTCAATTCCTTAACCGTCAATCTTCCCCTCCGACTGGGTCACCTCCACTTAGCTATTTCTATGATGCGAGACTCTCTGTTATCTTTTTATTGTAATATTATGACTAGTTATTGTATATCGAGAGTATTAGGAAACTCAAATATCCCCTGCTCCGGCGAAGGGTTTTCAGGGCAATCGGAGTCGGAGGTGAGCCACAACAGTTGCAGCAGTGGAGCATAAGCAGTCATTCTCTCAAAGGAGTGGGCCCCACCACCCCGTTTCTGATTCATTCGCCGACTTACTGGAGGAGGCCCCGGTGCGAGGAGTTTACAGTGCCGGGGATTTGCAGGTGCCTTTTCCAATTACATTTTCTGATGATAACTAATTAGTTACGACGAGGTCAACTCTGCTTTTGTTGCCTTTTTTGGTTTAAAGTTTAAACAAATGTTAAAGCAATTCATGATAATGAGCACGTGTTGATTATATATAACGAAACAGAGGATGAACGTAATGCGAAACAATGTTGCGTCTGTGTTGATTTAGCATGTTTTCAGAGAGAATTTTATTGTTGGAGATCATAGGGAAGAGTACAGCTGAAGAGGATCGAGAACAAGAGCAACAGACAAGTGACTTTCTCCAAGAGAATAGAAGGTTTGGTCTGCAGAAGAAAGCCCACGAGATCTCTGTCCTTGTTCGTTCTCAAGGGAAGGAGTTAAAATTATCCCCGTCTGCACCTTCAGTTCTCTATAACGGCTGTTATGATGTCAGTTCACGGCCTTTAAACGGTTTTGAAGGGGATGGCAGAACATATATTACTGTGCAAACTTCAAGGAGTTAATAAAAATTAAAAAAATCATAAGGATCTAATTGAAAATGGGAGAAAACTATAACGACTTGCAGATTAGTTTTTCCTTAATTTATTTATGATGATTTTCGAGTCAGAATTTTTATTTTTTTAAAGAAAAATTTCCCGATTTTTATTTCAGTTTTTTTCTGATACAATTTTTTTTTGTTGATACTATACAAATTTTTGTTTTAGTTTTCCAGATATTATATCTCCTCAAGCTTTATGATCAGTTGGGCCTCAGCCCATTTGGTGCCTCGTACTTGTAACCCTAAAGTGGCCAGCCCATGACCACCGCGGCAAAAATAAGAATAGAATTAGAAAAGAAAGTCTCGCGTCTCAACGGAACAATTGGATAATGGGTTTTCCGATTCTGCTGTCTCCCACGCTCGCCACTCACCAGCAAAACACCGGTCAGTGACTGAAGCGGTGAAATTGAAGAGACCACCAAAAGCTAGAAACAACCACGAAAATGTTAGCATTTCACAGCATCCACCATGGCAGACTATACCCTTCACTACCCTCTCAGTTCTTCCCCTCCAGGCCCTTCAACCGACTTCTCTTCCCTAGTAGCTCCTGTCATGTCACATCCAGAAAATGCGAGTTCAGTCCTTTATCTTTTTTGTTTTCCGGAAAAAACCGTCATCGTTTCAGTATCAGAGCTTCGGTGGAGCCCGAAGTTTCAGATTCCTCCGTCAGTGATATCTCACAGTGGGCATCGCAACCGTTCTCCTTGAAGATTCCCGTTGGTGATAGACATGTACGTAGGTGACATTTTTTTGGGTAGTAAATACTGGCATTTTTTGTTTTGTAAACCCGAACTTGGTGACATTTTATTTCTTAATTGTCTAACAATCGTTTAGTATGTGTGTGTGTGTTGTTTTTTGTTTTTGGGCAAGTAGGATAGTTTTTGAACGTTGCTAGTTTTGTAAGCTCTTACGGAGGGGAAGATTTCCTATCCACTGGCTGGTCTCTACTATAAATTTTGGACACCGGTATGGCTTCCAAATTGGATTGTCTGCAGGGATACATCTTTTGTTTCCAGTCTTTATGGCCCCATTTCCGGGGATAGGGGACGTATTTGGCTAGTGTAGTCTTGGGGTCCAAGAATGACAATGGGCATGATGGACTTACGATCGTTTGATAGTGTGATAGCAAAGTCTATCTCTTTCCAGTGTGCTCTCATTTACAGATTCTCGATATCAAGTGCTTATGAAGACTTTTCTTTATCTGGCTCTCCATTTTAGATCTCTGTATAAGAAATGCATTTGGGTTTCGTTGATTTATCCTTTATTGGGGCATTTTGTAGATTTTGGTCGAGACTGGTCATATGGGAAGGCAGGCAAGTGGTTCTGTTACAGTCACGGATGGAGAGACCGTAAGTTCCCATCTTTCGTCCATTGATTAATTTATCAATTTTTTTGAACAACGCTATATGGTTCAAAATTGTGTAAGCATTGATACTGTCCATGATTCGTATGGTTCAAGAGAGTGTGCTCTCCACTAAAATAGATCTGTTCTTGCTAGCTTAGGTTAGGTAATTGGTTACTTGACGATTTAGAGAGATAGCTTCTTAAGAATCAAGACCCAAATACTAGCATGATAGTTTGTGGCCATGGTTGATTGTTGAGTGGATTGCTATCTTTTTCTTCATAATGAAATGGGGCTTTGCAAAAGAATTTCTAGGATGATGCTACTGTTCACCTTTCAAAATTCAACATTGATTTGTGATGTCTCTTAATTGCACTTCATGCTTCTTTGATGTCTAGCGGTAATACTTAACAATTTGAAGAAAACAGTATATATTTTATGATAAACTCAACGCTTGTTCGTTTGAAAAATTCATGGCATTGTCTTTCTTATTGCAGATTGTATACACATCTGTTTGTATAGATGATGTTCCTAGTGAGCCATCCGATTTTTTCCCTCTTTCTGTAAATTATCAAGAGCGTTTTTCAGCAGCTGGTCGGACAAGGTATTCTTTCCCACAAATTTTGATATATATTTTTTTAATCTCTTTTGTTTCATTTTACTGTTGGATATGGGAGGAAGTAATTGCTTTTTGGTATTTGTTTGCGAATTTTTCAGTGGAGGGTTTTTCAAACGGGAAGGTAAGACAAAAGATCATGAGGTACTCTTCATCAAATTTGGCATTTAGAAGACTATTTTGTGTTAACAAAATATTCTTGAGTATACATATGCATCGAATTACTTGTTGATAATTTGTTGCCCCCTTTTGAGATTTTCTCTTGCTTATTTTAAAGTCTATGCTAGTTTTTCCCCACATCACAGTAGCCATTCTACAATTTCTGATATCTTTGATGTCATGGTGTAATATACCACTATATTTAAGTTCTCATGTCTGGTAGGGCGGTTGAAAGTTATCAAAGAAATGATACAAGAGATATTTTAAGAAACTTGACAAAGCTAAACATTTAGGGTTGTGCGATAGTTATGTTTTGTTTGGCGTAGAAAATGATGCCCAGCACAATGGAGGTTTCCTATTGGTTACTGGTGTATCAAATGCAATAATGTTGGATGCATGCATAAAGAATACTGGAAAGCTGCTTGTTGTACTGATGAACTTCTTTGTCCTTATTCTTGTTTTGATGTTTCTTCTCTGTTCCAAAGGATATCCCGTCCTCCTCTTTATACCCATTTATTTCCTTGCCCTTTTTAGGACTCTTGTCCAAGTCTATCACAAAATAAAACAGAAAAAGGAAAGACATCCATATTGTAGATTGTATTTCTTTGTCATGAAGTCTTTTTGTGCAGTACTGAAACTTGGCTGGAGATTCTCACGCCTTTTGTTTGTGAGGAACCAATGATTATATTAAAAGCCCATCGATGCTGCTTGCAGGTTCTCATTTGTAGATTGATCGATAGGCCTCTGCGTCCAACCATGCTAAAAGGCTTCTACTATGAAACACAAATATTGTCTTGGGTATGGTCCTTGTAAATTTTTGTCCTTAAATTTCGTTGTTTATGTGTCTACTTCCGCTGATTTTTCTCATTGGCAATTTAGTTTTCTAAACTGTGCTTTATCTCACTAGCATGTAGAGGTATCATAAGTTATGATTTGCTATATTGCATTTCAGTCTAAGTTTGTGTAATCAGTTTTGGTTGGACTGGTAATAAATTATCTTTCAACCACAAGAAATTGTTTTTTAGCTTTGTTTAAATCATCAGATAAAAATGTGATAAAAATAAAAGAGAAAAGGAAAAAGACACAGGTCCTTTAAGAAAACCCCTGGGACTTGTTAGCATGTAAGTCCACTCGTATGCTCTTTTGGGACATTTACTTTTTTACATAGTAGTTACTTTCCCCTAGGTAGGTCATCACAAATTAGGACTGCATGTTCTACATTCCCCTCTCAAACAATTGAAGCAGCCTACTGATTCTGGTCCTTTTGAAATAGAAGGGTGAAAAGAACTACAAGAGCAGACTTTATGACTTTGCCACTGCTTAGTATTTTTCAACAGATCCACATTCTAACTTTAATTGTCAATTTATGGTTTTAGGTTTTAAGCTATGATGGATTACACTCGCCTGATTCTCTGGCTGTCACTGCAGCTGGTATAGCAGTGTAAGTTGGTCATTTTTATATTTTCTGCAAACCCTGGGGGAGCCAGCTAACTAACCTAAATCAAACAGATAATAAAGAGTACTAGGGATTTGACAAAATTGGAATGGAAAAAAAATTGTCTATCAGCCCATCTGTCAGATCTTTGCTCACAAGGAGAGTTGACTTTGATTTAACAAAAGGAGAATAAAATCCGCTAACCTCATGAAAATTTATTGAATACAATCATATATACCCCCCCCCCCAGCTTTTTCCTTCACTTCATATGTTTCTCCTTTTTCTTCTTTTTTCCTGCCCTTTCTTTCTATATTTTTATTTACCTGTCCTGATGTAGTTTTTTCCATGTTTATGTTTTTTAAAACTTGTTAGCCTTTATTCAACTAATTATCCCTCTTGTATTGTAAATGCTATCTGCCCAATATTTTTCCATATTTCAATTTATATTTAATTCATGCATGCCTTTGATATTTGTTTGTAATTAATAATTCTACAATAATGAGTAGAATATAACTAAGTTTGAATGCCAATATATTGTTTTCAGTTGGGCCCACAATTGCCTTTGAAAATAATGCTAAATTTTTTTGAAATATTGTTGGATGAAATAATTTTTCATCAGATAACTTTTTTCTTTAAAGATGTTATTATGAGTTGTTCGTGAAATTATTATGGTATTGTTAGTATATTCTCGTTATGCATTCATTACATAGGCACTAAAATATCCAGAAATATTTCTTCCTTTGTTGATAGAAAAATTGTTGACTTTATTATGAGTACTTTTTATCGCATTACTTATTTAAAATCTAATTCATTTCTGAATTGATGAAAAATATAGGATATTATTAGTGAAATAATCTCATGCAATTATAAAAAGATTAAAATATTTTATTTAAATAATATATTATACTTTTAAATGTTTATACTTTTTGGCACTCAACAATATGTTTGTCCATGTCTAGTATGCACACGAACATTTTCTCTCTGTAATTGATCCTACTCATTTATTTATTACAGCGCACTTTCAGAACTGCCAATATCAAAAGCCATTGCTGGTGTTCGAATTGGTCTTGTTGGTGATAAGTATATAGTAAACCCTACAACTGAGGAGATGGAGAACTCTGAGTTGGACTTATTACTAGCTGGCACAGATAGTGCAATACTGATGATAGAGGTAAGGTATCATCCTATTTGTTTTTGAAGGCGATAACTTGTCAGGATTTTGGAATATGCCAATATAACATAAGCTGGCATACACAAATGATTTATAACTTAGCTCCTTCCTCTTCGAGAGAACATCATGTATGACTGTCATAATTTGTACGTAAGAGAAGCTGGAACAAGGCTGCTGGAAAGCAAGCTTTTGAAGATAGAGAAGTTAATGCATATTGACTTTACCTTGATATACCATTTTCCATTTGCCGTAGCCCTTTTTTACAGCCTTAAGGATTTACTCTCCAGTGTCACTGATGAATAGTGGTAGAGAGAAAGAGGAAAGAAGTGGGGAGAGAGGGAAAAAGAAAGAGAGAGATAGTGATACATTTGCTTTTGCTGCCAAGACCTACCAAAGGAAGAAGCATGGAGAGGGCAAGACTCCTTTTGCGTCTCAGAAGGTTGACCAAGCTGAATTTGAGAAAGAAACATAATACTAGGTGGCTATAGACTTTATGTATTGCTGCCACTTTTTTGTTATCCTATGTTTGACTTTATTTTTGGGAGAGGTGCCATGTACTTTTTGAGAATATATATGTAGGTCCCTCGGGTACAAGGGGGGGATTACTTTTTGGTGAGGGATGAATTAGGAGAGGCTGGTCTCTCGAAACACCAGGGGAAACTTGGTACTGAGGGAGAGTGCTTCAACTTACTACATTCAGTTTGTATCATTGCTGAAAGGATTCACCAAGATTGTTGGAGAATCTTATAACTGTGACCCCGTGATTTCCATTAATATCAGTTCAGTATTATCCAGACTCGTAAACTCTTGTTTCCCAGTTCTTGTTTCTAAGTCGGGGTATATCATTTGGTATCAGAGCAACGATTCTAAGTTCTGTGGGGAACGATGGACAGACGGGTCGCGGAGGAAATACAGGAGTTAAAGGAAGCAGTGGGAGGACTGAACCAGGGAATGAAAGAGGTGAATGCGAGGCTGACGACAGAGATGAATGGGGTAAAGGAGATGATGCTTAAAATGCAGGAGGCTGTGTTACAGCTAGTCGAGAAACAGAAGGAGATGGAAGCAGCACGAGGCGCGGAAACAGGACCTCAAAACAGAGAGGAAATATCAGAAACACCCGAGAATCATAATGGAGACAGAGGGAGATTTAGGAAGCTGGAACTACCTGTGTTTGAAGGGGAAGATCCGTTAGGTTGGTTCTCACGTGTAGAACGATACTTCAACCTGAACTCCGTCGATGAAGCAGAGAAACTCGGAGCCGCGACGGTCTGCCTGGAAGGAAAAGCTCTCAACTGGTATCATTGGGTCGAAAGTCGGACTCCATTGCGTAGCTGGACAGAGTTTAAACAGGAACTCCTGTATCGCTTTCATCCATCACAACTGGGGGATGAATACGAACTGTTACTGGCCCTGAAGCAAGAGAATTCTGTTTTGGAGCTGGTTGAAGAATTTGAGAGACTCACGGCGGCTCTCAAAGATATCCCAGAGGAGTGCTTGATGGGAGTTTTCAAGAATGCGCTGAAGCCAGAAATTAGGGCCGAGCTACGTCTGGTCAACACACTGTCCTAGCGGGAGCTCATCAGAACCGCTGTGCGAGTGGAAGAAAGGAACGACACCCTCGAGAAGGCAAAGGAAGGGAAGAGTGCCAGAGGTCAACGGGTTGCAACTGGGCCAAAAATGGATTGGGCTTACACCCAGCCCATACGGATTGCTCACACGCCAGAATCCACCAAAAGCCATTATGTAGCCACTGCCCACTCAGTTCCGTTTAAGAAAACAGAGCTAAAAGCAGCGGAGGTAAGATCAGTTAGTAACTCCTCTGGGAGTACCGCGGGCAAACAAGGATGGAGAGCCCACAAACTACCAGAAGCTGAACTCAGCCGCAGAAGGGAACTTGGGTTATGTTTCAAGTGTGGCGACAAATATAACCCTAGCCACGTGTGTAAGAACAAGCATCTACAAGTGATGATCCTGGAAAAAGACAGTGGAGAAGACGCAGGAGACGAGGATGCAACTGAAGCAGAGGACGAGGGAATTCTAGAAAATACTGAGAACACTAATTATATGGAGTTGTCATTGAACTCCATGGCAGGGTTTGGTAGCAATCATACTATGAAAATTCGTGGGAGCATTAGAGGAGGGGACGTCGTGCTGCTCATTGACAGTGGGGCATCCCATAATTTTGTGTCAGAGGAATTACAGAGGAACCTAGGACTACCTACGGAGGAGACAGCCGAATATACAGTCACGGTGGGAGACGGGTATTCCCTCCGACGCAGACATAGATGTAAGGACCTACAATTCCAGGTACAGGACTTAGACATTAACCAAACTTTCTACCTCTTTCCTTTGAATGGAGTGGATGCGGTGTTGGGGATGGAGTGGCTGAGGTCACTGGGTGAAGTCAAAACGAATTGGAGCCAACTTACCATGAAGGTAGGAAAGAAGCCAAACCAGATTTGCCTACGCGGGGACCCCTCCCTAACCAAAACTCAAGTGACTTTCAAGTCACTGATTAAATCGGTACAGAAACAAGGGGCGGGCTATTTGGTGGAATATAGAGGGTTAGACTCTGGAGACGAGAGTGGAGGTATCGTAATTCCAGAAATTCAGACAGTACTAGAAGAATTCCCAGAAATATATCAAATTCCCACAGCATTACCTCCTGCCAGAGCTCAAGACCATGCCATACCAATTAAACCAGGGGAGCAGCTACCAAATATTAGACCATACCGTTATCCCCATCTGCAAAAAAATGAGATAGAGAACCTAGTGAGGGATATGCTAAAAAATGGGATTATTCAACCTAGTACCAGCCCATATTCAAGCCCTGTTTTGCTAGTTAAAAAAAAGGATGGAAGCTGGAGATTTTGTGTGGATTATAGAGCTCTGAATAAGATCACCGTTCCGGACAAATTCCCAATTCCAGCGATTGATGAGCTATTGGATGAGCTGAAGGGTGCTACCATTTTCTCAAAGCTGGACCTCAAATCTGGTTATCATCAGATTAGAGTTAAGGCTGGAGATGAACACAAAACAGCCTTCAGAACACATGAGGGCCATTATGAATTTAAGGTTATGTTCGGATTGACCAACGCGCCCTCAACCTTTCAGTCATTGATGAATGAGGTATTCAGACCACATTTGCGTAAGTTTGTACTAGTATTTTTTGATGACATACTCATATACAGCAGTGATTTAGATTCCCATTTGAAACATTTGAATGTTGTATTAACTATCTTGAAAGAGAACCAGCTGGTGATTAATTTGAGAAAGTGTAGCTTTGGCCAATCGAGACTAGAGTACCTTGGCCATATTATATCAAAAGAAGGAGTACAAGCTGATCCAGCGAAGGTAGATAGCATGTTGAAGTGGCCTAAACCCAAGAATGTGAAATCTCTAAGGGGATTCCTAGGGCTTACAGGGTATTACCGCCGATTTGTGAAAAACTATGGCAAAATAGCTAGTCCACTCACTGATTTGCTCAAGAAGGATGCTTTCAAGTGGACTGAAACAGCTGAGGAGGCCTTCAAAACACTCAAAACAGCGATGACCACGCTCCCTGTATTGGCTGTACCAGATTTTTCTCTTCCTTTTGAGGTGGAAACAGATGCATCGGGTACTGGGGTAGGTGCAGTTCTAATGCAAAATGGCAGACCAGTGGCTTATTTCAGTCAGAAGCTATCCAACCGAGCACAACAAAGTTCAGTATATGAGAGAGAGCTCATGGCAATAGTGATGGCAGTCAAGAAATGGAGGCACTACCTGTGGGGACAGAAATTTATCATTAGAACGGACCAGAAGGCACTGAAATATCTACTGGAACAGCGCATTGTTGAGGAGAATCAGCAGAAATGGATCTCTAAACTAATGGGATTCAAATTTGAAATTGGTTACAAGCCCGGGAAAGATAACCGAGCCGCAGATGCACTTTCCAGACAAGGAGAGCATGATGAAAGCCTTGAGCTGAATGGGTTTTCCTTATGGCAAAACAATGATCTCGAAGGATGGGAAAAAGAGGTGCAATCTGATGCAAAACTCAGCCAAGTCATGCAGCAGCTTATTACTCAATCTGGCAATACTGAGGGATACAGCTTGGAGAAAGGGATCTTACACTACGAGGGCAGACTGGTTTTACCAAAGAATTCAACTAGAATTCCCTTACTTCTCCAGGAATACCATGATTCACCAGTAGGAGGGCATGCTGGATACCTTCGCACTTATAAGCGCCTAGCTCAAGTGGTGTATTGGGAGGGAATGAAGAGAATGATTCAGAATTATGTGGCCCAATGTGACATATGCCAAAAAAATAAGTACCAAACTCTATCACCAGCAGGGCTACTACAACCACTCCCTATCCCCCAGCATATTTGGACGGATATTAGCATGGATTTCATTTCGGGGCTTCCAAAATCTCGAAAATATGACACAATTCTGGTGGTAGTTGATCGATTCACCAAGTATGCCCATTTCCTACCTATGTCTCATCCTTTTACAGCAAAGGATGTTGCTGATATATTTGTGCGAGAGATCATTAAGTTACATGGTTTTCCCAAAACCATAATTTCTGGTCGAGATCGAATCTTTATCAGCCAATTCTGGAAGGAACTTTTCAGCCAGGTTGGTACCAAGTTGTGCCTTAGCTCTGCTTATCACCCGGAGACCGATGGACAAACCGAAGTATTGAATCGTGGACTGGAAACTTATCTTCGTTGCTTTACTAGTGAGAAACCAACCCAATGGGCGCAGTGGCTGTCTTGGGCAGAATACTGGTATAATACCTCCTATCATAGTGCTGCTAACATGACTCCTTTCAAGGCCGTATATGGCAGGGACCCTCCTTCCTTTATAACTGTACAGGAAGAACCCTCTGCTGTTGAAGAAGTTAACCAGCAGCTCAATGATCGCAATATGATTCTTGCTGCCTTGCGGGAAAATTTGACCAGAGCACAGCAGCAAATGAAGACTCAAGCTGATAAACATCGACGAGATGTCCAGTATGAGATTGGGGATCAGGTTTATGTGAAGATTCGCCCTTACCGGTTGCGCACTTTAGCTCGTAGAGTTAAGGAGAAACTGTGCCCACGTTTCTATGGCCCTTTTAAGGTAGTGGAGAGGGTAGGACCAGTAGCATACCGGCTGGAATTACCGCCTACAGCCCGTATTCATCCGGTATTTCATGTTTCCAATCTCAAACGATCGGTTCACACCACTATGGTAGCTTCTACCATTCCTGCTGCATTGTCAAATGAACTGGAGCTACAGGTGCAACCGGAGGACATCCGCAAGGTTCGCAAACTCTTGAATGGACAACTCGAGGTGTTAGTCAAATGGAAAGATATGCACGAGTTTGAAAATTCATGGGAAGAAATGTCCACTATTGCCTTACAGTTCCCTTCTTTTCCCCTTGAGGACAAGGTGAAACTCTTAGGGGTGGGTAATGATACATTTGCTTTTGCTGCCAAGACCTACCAAAGGAAGAAGCATGGAGAGGGCAAGACTCCTTTTGCGTCTTAGAAGGTTGACCAAGCTGAATTTGAGAAAGAAACATAATACTAGGTGGCTATAGACTTTATGTATTGCTGCCACTTTTTTGTTATCCTATGTTTGACTTTATTTTTGGGAGAGGTGCCATGTACTTTTTGAGAATATATATGTAGGTCCCTCGGGTACAAGGGGGGGATTACTTTTTGGTGAGGGATGAATTAGGAGAGGCTGGTCTCTCGAAACACCAGGGGAAACTTGGTACTGAGGGAGAGTGCTTCAACTTACTACATTCAGTTTGTATCATTGCTGAAAGGATTCACCAAGATTGTTGGAGAATCTTATAACTGTGACCCCGTGATTTCCATTAATATCAGTTCAGTATTATCCAGACTCGTAAACTCTTGTTTCCCTGTTCTTGTTTCTAAGTCGGGGTATATCAGATAGACTGAATAGTTCACTGAGATTACTTCACAAAAGCACAACATCTGATTTACAATTAATCCGCTTTATGTAGGTGCTAACTCCCTTCAACCTGTAATAGCTATATTCCCTTTAACAACTTAAAGTACCCTATCCTTTTTTAATTACAACTTATACATCAGTCACTGCTATGTCAAAGGAAAAGTGAATAAGAAACCAAAACGACTTTTTTGATATAAAAATAATTTATTGAAGAGAAGAGAGGGCAGTAAAAGAAAGGACAAAAGTCCTCATAAAACAGAAAAAACAAGGAACTGTAGATCGTCCTTGTTACCCACAAGAAGTTTGCCGTTTATTGATCTTTAATATTAGTTCAGAAGTTGCTTGGATGCAAATTTAGAGTTTTAACTTGTGAAAGATTGAAGAATTTTCTTGACAGAAGGTGTTATCATCAGTGAGGACTAAACATGAACCCAAAGTTGGCCAACTTTTCGGGAAGGGCAACTGCTCAACCATGTTGAACTTTGTTAATTAAAGGTCTTTATCATGGTAGCAAGTGAAACGAGGAAAGATCTAATGGATGAGTGCTTTGGAACTGCTGAAAAGCCAAATGGATGCAATAGGAATATGATCTCAATTTGAAGCAAAGCCATTCTTGCGGGGTTATAGTGGTCTAAATACTTTATATTTGTACTTTCATACTGGTTTGACTGCCAGAATTTTTTATTGCAGGGCTATAGCAATTTTCTTCCAGAAGAGAAGTTACTTAAAGCTGTTGAAGTTGGTCAGGTTGTTACCTTATCTATGTAGACAAACTTGCAATCATTAATATATTTGATGACTTTTCTTTTCTTCCCTTACCCAAAAGATGTAGCCTTTACAATTAAAATAATTTTGGTTCTGCTTCATGGAAGATGTATGCATGTATGGATGCTTGAGGGATTTTGACATTGATAGGGCAGATAACTAAAAGAGGAACCAGGAGAAAAACATGATATTCTCTTTAACAGAAGGAAAAATGCAAGTCATTGAGGCCAAAAACTAGGGCAAAGTCATCCCCTTTTTGCAAATAATTGAGATTCTGTTAAGATTACCACGGCTAAGTATGGCACCAAAGGGAAGCTATTAACATGATTGGATCTCGTGGCATTTTGAAGGGAAAAACAACACCTTGAAAACACGTGCATTCAGCTTCAAGTAAAAACTTGATCAGCAAAAATGATGCAGTGCTATTTTTTTTTTGTATCCTTGTTTCCAAAATCTTTGGATTGTGGAAAATCCTTCTTTTGAATTAATGTTTCTGTTATATACCTAATTACTGATGCACAATCACTTGCCTATTGTCTAAAATCAGGATGCTGTACGGGCAATCTGTAATGAAGTAGAAGCTTTGGTCAAGAAGTGTGGGAAGCCAAAAATGTTTGATGCCATCAAATTACCTCCTCCTGAGCTCTATAAACATGTTGAAGTATGCTCTTTTTCCTACCTTTTTTTGGCTCTGGAAAAAAAGGAAATCATTTCTCTATAACTCTATTGATGGAGCTTATTGTTAGATTGTGCAGTTGTTGATATGGCTCACAACCATATATGTGGAAATAACATGTGGATAGTTTTTAAAAATAAAAAAACAAAAACAAAAATGAAGTTTCAAAACCTGCTCCTCTCCTTTGACAACTCCGAAATGCTTTCTTGTCCCTCACTTTAAATCCTCAATGTAAACCCGTACTTGCTGTTTGTTCTTATTACATCATTGGGCAGTTGGACTGAATCCTCTTTCTGGGTTTAGGACGTAGTTTGGATAACTTCCTCTTGTTCCTCTTTTATGGTGTTGGAATTCTCATGCTTGGTGGTGATATCTTTGGCTTCTGTGGATTTTGATGAAACAGAAATCCATATGAATTCCATTAATCTGATCGAGATATATAAAGAGGGGAGGAGCAGATATATATATATATATATATATATATATATATATATACTAGTAAACAGAGAGAAATCGGGGAGAAATAATAACCTCTAATGTACTACCCGATATGCTATGCCTATGAATCTAGAATATTTACATCGAATAGTAACTAGAAACTTGAATACAAATGCTCAGTCAAGCCACAGCTTCAATGGTGGTTGCCACCAGTTGTTACTACCAGCACTTCCTCCTTGCATCTCCATCTCCAGGACTTTGAATGGGTACTTTTGGAACACCAATAGCCAATAGGCATTAAAACGATCATGTTCGCCAATACTGCGAACTTTATTTCTTCACATTTTCTCCTCCTAAAGTATGGGCGATTGGGTGGAAGTGTATCATATGGTCCTGTATCAATTGATTTAGAGAGGGATACTTAAACAATTGAGCTTTATCAATTTTCTCCTTTGCCTAAAAGTGATTATAGATTTTAATTTTATGTTTTTTTGTTAAAGATGATGATCAGAATAGAAATGAGTGTTAATGTGCAGAAAATTGCTGGTGCCGAGTTGGTAAAAGTTCTCCAAATTAAAGATAAAATACCAAGAAGGAAAGCCCTTTCGTCTTTGGAAGAGAAGGTTCTGAATATACTTACCGAGAAAGGGATTGTTACTAAGGATGCAACACCAAAGAGTAATGCTGAAACTGTTGCGGACATTCTTGAGGACAATGACGAGGATGAGGAAGTAATAGTTGATGGTGAAGTAGATGAAGGTGATGTTCATATGAAGCCAGCTTCACGCAAACCACATCCATTAGTAAGTTCTATTCTTTGCTGTGTTTTTGGATGATTATGTGATGCAACATATGAATGTTTTGATGATAATGAGACAAAAGTTGTGGGGTCATGATGTTTTTATGGTGTATTTATTGGGATGGGAGTGTACACATTTTTAAAGGTGTCTCGCAGCCTTTTCATCACTTGTGGGGCAGTTTTGTGTTTTTGACTTCCCCGTTTTGTTCTTCATGGCCCCTTCAAGGGAATGCCTGTTAGGATATTCAGAGTGTGGGCAGTTTTTATTAGAACTTTCTTTTTGAGTGCTTCCTACATCTATGGCTTTGGGCTTTCTCCCTTTCTTATTTTTCTCTTTGTTTTCTATTTTTTATCCTTTATTTTAGATAAACTAAATCAGATTGTATTTCTGTTTTTATTTGTTTTAGATTGATAACATATTATGGGATAGACTAATCAGTTTAGGATATTCCAATTTTGTACTTCTCTGTTTTTATGTTAATAAGGAGAGAGTAGAGGTCAGAGTCGGATGAACTCTGATCATTCTTCCCACCATCCATCTACAGAGCCTGATGTTAATATTCCATAGGATTTGAATTGTGTGGGAAGAGTAAGGAGGAGGTCTAGGTTTACTAAATTTTTTAATTATTATCTCATTGTAATTGTTTTAGGGATCAATTTTAAGGTATTTATATATTCATTTTATTAAGTTCCGGGTAAGTGTTAAAAACACTAGAATTACAGCTGCTGGATGTTTGTCTTATTGTCTAAGTTTTATTATGCCTATGTATGGGCCGTCATTCTATTAAAACAATATAACTTTTTTGCTCAATTATCACGTCATTGCAATCAACATCACATATATTGTCATTGTTTTTTAATATGGCCGAAACTGTCTTCCTTCAGTTTGATGAGGTTGATGTGAAGCTGGTATTTAAAGAAGTTACATCCAAATTTCTACGCAGACGTATTGTGGAGGTATGAGTACTTTTTAATACAATAAATAGCTTATCTATTTTGTGAGTTATTCAAATAGAACGTGTTCGTGTTTATAATTACTTATCTATGCATGTGATAGGGGGGTAAAAGGAGCGATGGGCGAGCACCAAATGAAATACGACCAGTGAACTCAAGATGTGGCTTACTTCCTAGAGCACATGGAAGTGCTCGTTTTACAAGAGGAGAAACTCAGGTTTGAATCAGCTTGTCTTGGTAATACAGAAGATCTCTACAATCACTTGGATGTTCATCAAAGAGACCCCCTAAAAGAATCCATGAGTTGAGCATCAGACGAAGGCCTGTAAAACTATCCTTTTCCATACCATGTCTATGGACTCTGACTCCATCAGTGGAAAACCTGGAAGACCTGCATACAATAGAGAAAGAAATGCTCTTGTTTTCTTGTCAAAGTCTTAATTTCACCCTTGTAGATCCTCTTATTTCTCTCCAGTAAAGCAATCCACCTTAAGCTACTTGGACATAATCCAAAAACCAACCAATATCTGCAACTTATATTGCATTAGGCTATGACAAATGTTAGGATCCAATCCTTTTCCTGCAACCTGAGAATGCCATAGTATATTATCTGTTAATTCTGCTACAGATTTGCATAATGCACCCGCTGATCCAATAGTACAATAAATCCATTTTTGTTAAACTGCTGTTCCAAATTTTTGTTTCCTCAAAAGTAGCCAGCTCAGAGGAGCTTTGCTTCTCCAAAATGCTCTTTAAAAGACTGGTCATTTTTTCCTACACAATTTTTGTAAGAGGCTTCTACTTGAAATGGGTGAATTGTTGCCCATATTTCTGACTACTTCTTTGACTTGTTCCATTTTATCTGTTTGGTAGTCACTTGCAGTTGTTACGCTCGGAGATAAGCAAATGGCACAAAGAGTAGACAATCTCATAGGTGTTGATGAATTCAAGAGGTTCTATCTTCAGGTCTCTTTGGAACTTGACTACTTTCATATTGTGTTCAATTTAGAGTAATCTAATCCACAGACCAGATTCTTTGTTAACAGCCAAAAAGAAATGAAAACTTTAAATTTAAAATAATTGTTGTGAAAGCTTTCAGTTTCCAATGATTTTATATGTCATCTCATTTGTGAGCTGCTCAGGCTTAAGTCATATGATTCATTTTAGCTTAGTTCATGAAATTCACTGATAAATATTAAGTAGTAATTGTATGATTATGGCTGGAAATAGAATGGTATAATCTCCTTTACCCTTTGGTTCTGACGAGACTAGTAGATGGCTAATGGTTCATGGTTATCAAAAAGGAATAGCGTCACGAAACATATTGTGGCATTTACCTTATCTATCTAGTGCCAACCTATTGATATGCTGTTTAGAGTTTTACAGTTTAATGTGCAAGAGGGATTGAACTTTTTATCTAAAGAAAAGAAGAGAGGGGAGAGATTGGACCAATATATTATTTTTAGCTTTAAGGCTCACTATTTTCTTTATATTTCTCTTTAGGTGGGTATTTTCTCCTGTTAGTGAAAGGGACTTTCCTGGTTTGACATGCAAGTTCTTATTCATTTCTCAAAAAATTTGGCATCATTGGACTCACTAGCTATAATTTGCAGTATTCATTTCCTCCTTCATGTGTTGGAGAGGTTGGCCGGATTGGTGCACCAAGTAGAAGAGAAATTGGTCATGGGATGCTGGCAGAGAGAGCTCTAGAAACAGTTTTGCCTTCTGAAGCCGACTTTCCTTACACCATACGCGTTGAGAGTACTATCACTGAAAGCAACGGCTCTTCAAGGTGTAATTTTTCAGTCTCAAGTCCGGTCAAAAGCTACTTATGTTTTTCAATCATATGATATCAATGTTCCTTTGATGAAAACTTGAAGATGTCCATGGGGCTTAAATCATCTTTTTACTCCATTCTTTTCCAACCTAAATAATTTCAGCACCATGATAGGTACCTAAGTGGGATGAGGAACCCTATACCAAAAGCTAGCTATTAAGGTGGGAGAAACAACCCACTTAAATTCCCTATTGATCATTCCATACTTTATACCCTATTAAACTTTTTCTCATGCTTGTGAATAGAAGTTAGGCATTCCAGCTTGTCAGCCAATGCCTCAAAACTTGGTATAGGAAGCGCTTCATTTAGAAGATCTGGTTTTTGTTTCTAGTTAGGAATATATCATACTTTTTATCCCATCTTCTATCTTTTCTTCAATGAAACGTTGGTGTTCCTCAACATGCTTTATACCAATCTTCCTTATGAAAAGTCTTCACACTCCTGAACTCATTTTTCTCTAAAAGCAAGCTGTCTCCGATTGGATAGTGCATAGACTAACCAGCCAGATTTATTGTTAACTGGAACTTCTTCCTTGACCTTATAAAACTGCAGGTTCTGATCTGCTGGTGTTGCACAAAATTTCAACTGGCACCCATGTTTCTTTCTATAACTCTATAGGGTACTTGCTTTTGGAAACTAGTTTACCTCGTTTGCGTTTTGCAGCTTTCACTGCTAAGAAGTCTCTGAGTTGCTTGATTTCCTTGATTTTAATTTCACTATAGAGAATAGTTCTATTTACAATGTCACCCACATGCATATTGAAAATAGTTCTATTTACAAATTGAGTGTTCTTTATTTTGGCACATGATACTTCTGCTGTTCTCTTTTCCTCAGAAGACGCTGCTTTAAGACATGATTTATTATATACATTTACTGAAGTTTCCCACTATAAGTTCCAAAATTTCTATCTTGATGCAGCATGGCATCTGTTTGTGGAGGTTGCTTAGCATTGCAAGATGCTGGGGTTCCAATTAAGTGCTCTATTGCTGGAATTGCCATGGGTATGGTACTAGACACCAAGGAATTTGGAGGGGATGGAACTCCACTTATTCTCTCTGACATTACTGGATCTGAAGATGCATCTGGAGATATGGATTTTAAGGTTTGATATTCTGGAATTAGAATCACAATACCTATTTTCTCGCATGTTTTCTAATTAAACGATTAAATACGTTTGAGTGTTCAGTTGGGTTTCTTCTGCCGTTTTGCTTTCTATTTTATTTATCATGTACATCAAGATGAGTGTTATAATGATGCTAGAGATAATTTTTGACTAATTTTATAATGCAGGTTGCTGGAAATGAAGATGGCATAACTGCATTGCAGATGGACATTAAGGTAGATCGACCGTTCAATACTAATTATCACCAAAATAAAAGGCTTTCAATACTAATTTCCTTATAATCTTTTTTGTTTTTTTTTGGCTGTTAATTTTGGTTTCAAGTGCTCGCCTTTTTCTCATCCCTGAGGATAGTATTTCTTTTCTTCCAGTTATTGGTAATCACTTCCTTCCAAATAAATAAAAATAATAGTTGTGTTTGACTTTTATGAGATGTTTCATATAGAATACCATTAACTAACAATTGACAACTAATAGGTAGGAGGAATTACTTTGCCCATCATGAAAGAAGCACTCCTACAAGCCAGAGATGGCCGAAAGCATATTCTTGGTAAAGTTTGATTGAATTCGACCATATGGCTCAAAATGTTTTTACCTTTTCTAGTTTATAAATTGTCAGAATTCTCGGTCGAATGGCTCTGGAGCATTTTGTTTAATACACAATGTATCATGACCCCTTTAAGTGCATCTTACGAATGCTTTTACGACTTTTCTTCTTCAGACTCGTAGACAAGATGTGAAATAAAAAAAATTAAGATCATTTTATATAGGGTCTACAAGTCACACTACGTTCAAATGTTTGGCAAAAATTACATTTGTTCATTTTCATTCCTCAAATCAGTCATAAATTGAGATCGAGTTTGAAGAGGATATAACTTGTGATTGAACTAAATGCATGAGTGTTCAGCTTCAAACATAACTGGTTTATAAGCCAAGAATTCATTTTTGTACTTCTGAGTTCTTAAATAAGTGATTCCGTGTCTTCTTTTTCCTTTTTCCTGTTTCCTAATCCAGGAGAAATGATGAAATGCTCACCTCCTCCTGCAAAAAGTCTTTCAAAGTATGCACCTCTCATTCATGTTATGAAGGTCTGATTTCCCCCTAATTCCCTTTCTAATTTCTGTATTGTGTGTTCGTCACTTATTGTCGTTTTATGATCCGATCCAAGGATTATGACGTGCAGCATTTTCCTTTTCTCACATTCATATATTTCATAGGTCAAACCTGACAAGATAAATCTTATAATTGGTACTGGTGGGAAAAAGGTGAAGAGCATCATTGAGGAATCTGGAATAGAGGCTATCCATACAGAAGATGATGGCACTGTAAGAAGACAATCAGCTTATACACATGCTTCCACATAATTGATAGACTTGAGTATTTCTATTGCAACGAGTACCTTATTTAGCTTTGGCAGGTCAAAATTACTGCAAAAGATTTGTCAAGTTTGGAGAGGTCTACAGCTATTATTAGTAATTTGACAATGGTTCCTACTGTTGGTGACATATATAGGTATCACTTCGTTTTTCTTCTTATTTCTGTCTGTTTGTTACTTGGACTAAACGAAGATATTTACAAAGCTAAAGCAACTTTCTTTGACATATGTAAGTAAAGGTCTGAAGAAAAATACTTGCTCAAAATAGTCAGTAATCCTAAAAGTTCAGCATCTGTTAGGGATCTATGGGGCTTAGTTGCTATATTTGTCTTATTTAAGGTTGCTTGAGGTGGCATCATAACCGTTTAATAGGTAGGGGTAGAGTTGTTAATCCTTATCCATAATTAGGTATTTCTGGGCCATGCATGAGTTCACTATTTTCCCTTTTGTGTTTGTTTTTGGTTTCTTTTTCCTCTCAATAGAAGACATGTTTTGGGGCAATTTTCTTCCTCTGACTTTCTTGTGTTTTGGTTATGTTATGATTATTAGCAGTAGAATGTTCTCTTTATAAAATAAAGTTTTTGAGGGCTTTGATGTATTGATTGCTCTCTTATGGTTTTTTCTTCCGATCTTGTTCTACTATTTTTGTTTACTATAAAGTCTTATTTGTTTCCATGCAACTAAGCTCTGGGTACAGATTATGATACTTTAGTATGTATATTTCAGGAATTGTGAAATCAAGTCTATAACTCCATATGGAGTCTTTGTAGAGATAGCACCAGGTCGTGAGGTACTTGTTTCAACCAAGTTGCCAAAATCAGCATTATAACCTAGCAGGGAACTGACAACTGATACAATTGCATTTTCTTAGAAAATATGGATTTCCTTCTGAAATTGTATCTTGAATCTTGTTCATATTTGGGAGGTCCTAATTGCTATTTTTGATGTTTTTAGTGGAATAAACAGTTCATTTGAAATATGAGGATATGGATGTCTATCATTTTTGTTTTGTTTTACTTCAGAAAGTTTTAAAAATTGAAATCAACTGAGAGTCCTTCCATATAAAATGCTAGAAATTCCAAACTTCATACTCCCTTTGGTCCTAAATATAAGGTCCATTTGAGGGTTTTGATTTATCCTAAATAGGTCTCATTCCCTTGTCTCCCATATTAAATTTTTCTTTCCTGTAATACCCTTATTTATTAGGGCACTTTTATCTCTGTACATTAAATTTTCATCATTAAATGGTACGGTTATTTTTGGAGAAGTGTCACAATTTCTCTATATATTAATTACAAACAACCAAATTATGTACTTTTTTGGTTTCTACGAATTTGTTAAGAGGACTTTATATTTAAGATCAGAGGGATTAATTAATATTTGAATATTTTGCTTTTCGTTTTATGTAGGGATTGTGCCATATCAGTGAACTGAGTTCGGGTTGGTTAGCCAAAGCAGAAGATGTAAGCTTTTTTTTTTTTCTTTTATGTCTAGTTTTTCCTTGTAAAGAAATTTAGTTACTCTATGCGAAAAATGGTGACAAAATGCCTGAATTTATTTCTCTAGGCTTTTAAAGTGGGAGATCGTCTTGATGTCAAGCTTATAGAGGTATGTCAATTTAGGAATTTCAAGTTTTTGAATCCTGTAGTAGCCTTAACCATTTTTCCCCTGAACATTGATGGTGATTTGGCGTTGGTGCACTTGCTAGACTAAAACTCCAATTTGATGTTTAGTGCCTGTGCTGGGCTTCTTTTAGAGTTATATGCGCTTTCTGAATTGCGACTCACTTTCAGAAACATAATTGAAGAATAATGGATTTCCATTTTCAATAAATTTATACTTTATCGGGTTTGACATTTCTTTTCAAAATGCCTTGTTTTTCTTGCCTTAGAAGATTTTGGATTAAAATAAGATGAGATTCAATCATGATCTCCCATTTACAACCCTTCTCAGCTATTTCATATTATACGAGATAGACCTAAATGAGTCATAACATCTTAGAAGGTTCAATGTGATGAGTTTCTCCTGATCTGCTGTTTAGATAGAGTTACATTTTAAATTATCTTTTATAAAAAAGGTATATCTTTTTCATTGCAACCTTATGTCATGGTTATTTGAACTATTAGTTACTTTAGTAGGACGCATGGTATTTTATTGCTAGTCTTATTTTGTGATTAATTTCTATTTTAGTAGTTAATGAAGTGGTCTGCTTTAGTTGTATTGCATAGCATTAGCATGTGCATAGGTTTTATGCGTTTAATGTAATGTGAAAGATAATGCTTATTTAAGTTACTATAGAAAGTTATTATGATTAAGTGACAAATTCACTTGTTTTTTTGTATTCTCTCACCTTGTGGACATGCACTGCAGAAAAATGATAAGAGACAGTTGCGGCTTAGCCACCAAGCACTGCTTCCTGATTCAGGTTCTGATAATCAAAATGTGAAGCAGGATGCTGGAAAATCTTCTGATAATCAAATCTTCGGAGGATGTCTCTCTACTTCCATCTAAAAAGTTTGTAAGGAAGTTGGTTAACCCTGCCCAGGATAAGCCTTCAGCTAACAAAGACAAGACGAAAAAGAATAGCAAGAAAGAAGTTGGTAGTGTCTCTTGCAAAGATGAAAGTAGTTTGGTTGGAGAGGCATAAAATAGGCAGCCTATATATTTTCAAGGTGAACATAGGACAGGGGAGCTTATGAGAATGACTTGTTGGTTCCATTTGCCCAGGCAGGATGAGGTTGGAAGCGCTTCCATACTAACACATCAAACGGTATGAGTAAACCCGTCTGTCAGTGTCTGGCTATCTGCTAACTCATTACTATATTGGTATAAAAGTCAGCGGATAATCAATATAGATTTTGATAGAACAACTCAGTGTAACTGGGAAAAAGCAACAAAATGACAGAACTAACTGCTCTATCCCCGTCGAATGACTTGCAATTTAGCAGCCATAGAAATGAGATTATTAAGAATTATAATTTCTTTACCCGGTTACTAGTTGAATAGAACTCATCGAACTTGCAATTTAGCAGCCGCAGAAATGAGATCATTTACAATCATAATTCCTTTAGCCGGTTGGTAGTTGAATGAAACATATATTTAAGATAAGAAGCAATCACTAACCAGTAATGATTATGAATAGCTGATCTTATTCAAATTTTCTAGTTCTCCTTACTTTTTCCTGCCATAATAGAAAACAATCTTCCCCAGGTAGTAGTTGTCGGGGTAATTCACTCCTAAATTGAATGCAGTTGTTTGTTCCATAAGCTGATATTTGCCTTCAATAAAGGATTTGGCTGCCAACAAAACAATTTGAGATACCTTTTGGAAACCTTGTGTTTAGGCAGACATTGCATTTCCATTTTATTCTTTTCATGGTGAGACAACAATGATAAAATTGATGACTGACTGTTTTCTGTTGTTTCTTCTGGTATCTGTACCTCCTTTATCATTTTGTAAAGGCCTTTCGTTATCTTCAGTCTCCACTCCTGTTGCTGGTTTACTCTAGTTAACCTTCTTGATGAACATTTTTTGTTTCCTCGGTTCATGATTCACTTTTTGTTGGCTTGTTTTCCAGTATGAAAATGTCTACTTGCCTGCTAATAGAGCAAAATCTACAGGCCTCTCGGAAAAGTTTTCACTGACGCACCCCTTGTCTCTCGATTCACGAAAGCTCGGTTCCTATGAGATAGCTCTCCGTGGGACTTTGCAGATAAAGCTACGTAAGCAGGGGAAAACAAAGCACTGATCTCCGAAGCTACTTTTGTGTAAAATAAAACAATTAATATCACTAATCTGTGAGTGTGTGATTATGCATACGCTGCATAAGAATTTTGTTTGTTTAATCCCACTTTCGATATTTTTATTTCTAGTTTAACCCCTCGCTATGGTTTTGTACAATACTTTGTGTTTTGTAATTGCTTCTATTAGGAAAGGTCTTGTATGTTATGGCGCAAAAGGCCTTGTTATGCCCTGTTATCTTATTTGTTTATGCTATACAAATTATGCTAAATTGTGACATAATAAACCTGTTGGTAACATTAACTTTATGTGGGGAACAATATAAAGGGGAACTGGATTATTAATCATAAGATGTTTACGGTGCGATTTATGTTTATATCACAAAAGATGCATTTGTAATATGCAATTTGTTTTATTCATAGTATATTTGAAATTGAAATGGTTAAAACATAATCATAATGAACATTTTGAAAACTTAATCATGTGATGTTGAGTTATAGAAACTATACGGCACCATTTATTTATTGTGTTTCCACATTCCAGGCAAACTTTCAAATGCAATTCGCATATAATAAAAGCATATGATAAATATATTTGATTTTTTTTTTCAATTAGAATACAAGTTAAGAAAATAACGTTAAAATTGCAAAAAATGTTACAACTAAAATGAAATATAAAGTTTATAGCAAAATTAAAACTTTTAAGGTCTTTCCCAATAAATATAATTTATTATAGGTCCTTTATTCTAATTCTCCCTATTTTAAAACTAATATAAAGTTTATTTTCCACCAAAATTAAAACCCCCAAATCATACATGATATGATTTATTGTTCAACTTTTATTTTCTACTAACATCTACATAATAATATCTTCAATATATTGTTTAATTATTAATATAAATATTTATCCATCTATATTATTAAGGTTTTGCCTAATTTATATCATGTGATATAAAATAAACAATATTCACTAAAATAAAAAACTAAACACATTTATAACATCATAATATATTAAATTATTTAGATTTTAATAAAATATATTAACATTATATGAATTTTTTATTTAAAACTCACATTTTTTCTAAAACAAGAATAAATTATAGTGCGATTTTTTTAACTTTTGTTACATATGTATAAGCTTTCTTTAATATATATATATATATATATATGTAATAAGTTACAAAAGATGCGAAGGCTTTTTTAAGTTATATAATTTTTTATTTTCAATTATAGTTTGTCTCAATTTCAAAAACAAAATTATAATTTTGATAAAATTAAACAATATCTCTATTATTTTTCAATTGATATCTAGATCAATTGTAAACATTGAGATAAGTTTTGTTTAATTCATATTAGTTTTAAAAATAGGATGTGGGAGAAAATATAGAGAGTCCTAAGGGATAATTTAGTAATTTTAAATTTTTATTTTAATATTTAGTCTTTCTAAATAATTAAAGCTTTAATTAAAAATTTTATCATCCTTCCCAATAAATATTATTTACTATAGATTCTTTATTTTAATTCTTCCAAGTTCAAACCTCAGATTTTGTGTAATATACAAATAGATACTATTAATTAGTAGTTACTTATTTCTTTGAAAATAAAAGTTGGTAAAGGGTCTAGAACCTCTGAAATTTCAAGTATTTTTCACTAACTTGATGAAAGTTTTATCGTTTTTCAGCCAACAAAATTCAACTCAATATTAATAAAATATCAACAATATGAATTATTTTTAAAATTATATAAAACGCTCAGAATTTACATTTTAGAATTTTTGTGATTTTTTAAAATATTTGTCACTTAAAATTTCATTGAAACATTATTTTTTTTTGTTTCAATTCATATTAAATAATTTCAGTTAATTAATTAAAAAACCTACATTATAAATAGCTGTCAAGAAGCGCAAGTTCTGTTTCCCGCCACTCTACTCCACGGTTTCTCAAGGAGCTCCTCTCGCTCGTCGGTATCTGTCTGTGTGAAGATAGAGGAAGATCAAGATCATGTTGTGGGTAGACAAGTATCGACCCAAAACCCTCGACCAGATTGTTGTCCACGAAGAAGTCGCCCAAAATCTTAAGAAACTGGTTACTACTCTCTCCTTATAACACAATTTAAGCTTCTTTAGTACATCTTGTTTGGTTAATTTCTTAGGGTTTTTTGTGTGACCTTCCTAATTCTTGATGTAGGTGACGGAGCAGGATTTCCCGCATTTGCTATTCTATGGCCCGCCTGGGTCTGGCAAAAAAACCCTAATCATGGCTCTTCTCCGACAAATGTTTGGAAACGGTACCGAGAAGGTTGAAATTTTTCATAAAATTATCATTTTACTGTTTCTCATTCGTTTTCATTTTGAAGAGAGTAGATAAAGCAAAGTTATATTTTGAGTGGGTTTCTTCGGGTTTGGGGGAGGTGAAATGCAGAAATCTGCGCCTTTTGGTCTATTATGTTTGTTCACTAGAAATAGTTTTTCTCATTACAAGTTATAACCCTCCTGGCATGTCCTGAATCTACAGTTTTATTGCTGTCTGAATTTGCTTTATTCATATTGCAGGCGAAGGTGGAAAATAAGACATGGAAAGTGGATGTAAGATTTTTTTTCTTCTCTTACTGACGTGAGCATTATTTATGTTGACTTAAGCTGCTAAAATTTCAAAAGAAACTACCAAATATGTTATAATCACGTGGCTGATTGTGATTAAAGGAACGGTTGAGATTTAAAGTAGCATTCCTCTGCTCTCTTCGGGAGTAGATGATCCAAATCTTTGATATCTATCACACATAAACAAACAAGCACACATCCCACCCCAACTAGATGCATATGGGATATTGGTGCCTCTTGGGTATGCAAAAATGTGCATTCCATTGTCCATACATACCCAATCTTCAACCTGTGTTGTTTAGTTGGTGCCATGCGGGAGTAGGTGGGTATGGGTAAGCAACCTAAACTTTTTTCGCAGTTGGTTTTAGGTCATAGGGGGCTGGTAGAGTCTTTTAAACAGGCTTGCGCATTTGTGCAACTTTATGTTGTCATACTTCTTGAATCTGCTAAGGAATATATTATAATCATATTTGGATCAATTCATCATTGTGATCTGAACTATATCATTTTATTTTTAGTTTTTGTAAATATTTGAGAATTGTTTTCAGGCTGGGAGTAGATCTATTGATATAGAGCTGACAACATTATCAAGTGCCAATCACATTGAACTGAGTCCCAGTGATGCAGGCTTTCAGGACAGATATATTGTTCAAGAAATAATCAAAGACATGGCTAAAAATAGACCACCAATTGATACCAAGGGGAAGAAGGGATTTAAAGGTAACTAGCGGTTCTTATATTGCTTGACTCTGTTAATCGATGCTAGTGGTACCTTGCACAGTTATCAAATAGTTTAGAGTTTTAATCACATATATGTGTCAGTGCTTTTATCCTGTAGTGATTAATTCATTTATAGGTTAGGCAACCTTTGTCCATGTCTTGTAAGATGACCGCAATGATTAGAAGATCTGGTCTTTACCTTTCCGCTTGTGTTCTTACTGTTTGTTTAGTAACGATATCTGATTTTGTGCCATATCAGTTATAGTGCTCAATGAGGTTGACAAACTCTCTAGAGAAGCCCAGCATTCTTTGCGTAGAACAATGGAAAAATACAGTTCTTCTTGCAGGTTGATTCTATGTTGCAATAGTTCTTCAAGAGTTACAGAAGCAATCCGCTCTCGTTGTCTAAATGTGCGAATAAATGCACCAAGTGAAGAGCAGGTCAGTGTATTTGTAACCTGTACTACAGTGGATCATGTTACAATAAGGAAAGTTGTCTTGATTCTGGCAGAAGTGTAATTGTGCCTCTTATAATAATCTTTGCCAGATAGCTAGAGCATTGGAATTCATTGGTAAGAAAGAAGGCCTGCAACTTCCTCCTGGGTTCGCTGCTCGCATTGCAAAAAAATCAAATCGGAGCCTAAGGCGGGCTATATTGTCTTTTGAAACTTGCCGTGTTCAACAGTAAGCTCCATCTTAAGCCTCCCTTTTTCTTAATGGATGCACTGCCATGAATCTAAATCAAGGTCCACTTTTCAATGTGCTACTTTAAATATGGATCATTGAGCTATCGACGGCTTTCTCTTTTGCTTACTGTTATATGATTTGTAGGTATCCTTTCAGTAGCAAGCAAACAATACCGCCAATGGATTGGGAGGAATATATTTCTGAAATTGCATCTGACATAATGAAGGAACAAAGCCCAAAAAGGTTTGCTTTGATATGGTTCACTGCTGTTCAAATCTTTCAGAAGAAATAAATTGTTTCTGTTGCCTAACAGGATTCCTATTACATTTCCTTCTCGACCTTGCTAATTCCTTCATAACAAATGGCACGAATGACCAGGTTCATGGATCACCTGTCTGATAGTGTATTCAACTTATCATAATATGCTACCATTATAGAGATAAAACTCAGATTTCACAATTGCTTATAAGTGATCTAAGTGACCTATATTTTCTGCATTGCACCTCATTTCTCTGTATATGTATATCTATATCTAACCTTGGCATATCTTTCAGGTTGTTTCAAGTTCGAGGAAAGTTGTATGAGCTCTTAATCAACTGTATACCTCCTGAGATCATCTTGAAGGTTAATACAATCTTCATAAACGTTTCCAATTCCAAATTATCTTTATACCATGACATGACTTTGAATTTTATATTTGGTGGCTCAGAGGCTTCTTTACGAACTGTTAAAGAAACTGGACGCAGAATTAAAGCTTGAGGTTTGCCATTGGGCGGCATATTATGTGAGTGTATTATAATTATTTATTTAGTATCCGCATCTGGATTTCGTTTGCTTATGTCTGTTGTCTGAGTTCGTCATATTTCATTTGTCTTCTGCGAGTCTTCTGCCAGTTCAATTCAATTTTATGAGATTCTTATGTTGTACCTTTGGTTCATTTTCATGAATCCTATGAAAGCTCAGATTGGCATGTCTGGGTGTAACACGTGGACATTTTTATGGAACACAATGAGACTCGTGGAATTTTTTTGTCACCGTTCATATTGGTTTCCATCTTCTTAATGCACTTTATCTGCTTTATTAATATTACTATTTTTTTTATAGTCCGTATAGTCTTGAATTAGCTAGTTTGTCCAGCCATTTTACAGTACTGTTTCCTCTGATTCTTCTCCCTCATTGGACCAGGAACATAGAATGCGTCTTGGACAGAAGGCCATCTTCCACATCGAAGGTATTTTGACCTGAATGTGCACAGTGCACTTGTTTATTGATGGGACGCATAGTATGATTTTAAGTTGCTGACCCATTCTTTGTTTTGTATGTTCAAATTTGCAGCATTTGTGGCTAAATTCATGAGCGCTTATAAAGGCTTCCTAATTGCAACATTTGGCTGAATATCAGATTATGGTTTGCCGTCCATTCAACGTGTTTAATGTAGGGGACGTAAGTTTTGTGCCTAGTATTATTTGTAGGATTTGTCAATATATATTTTCTTACGGTGTTATCCAGCATGGAATAATCGAAAATTACATTTACCCTTCTCATGATGATTGATACCCTCTACCCTTATGGTTTCGAGTAAATAGGTAACATCGCTTTTAAAATTTTCTTTGATAATTTAAATTGATTTTTTAATGGTTTAACTAAAGTTAGAAGTATTTATTTGAACTTAATATTTTGTTTACAGAATATGTCGTCAAAACTGAAGAAATATCCATATCAAAAGTGCAGTTTATCTTGCGCCTTTCAATTTCTGGAACCCATCAGGCATCCCCAAGGGTATCAGAGACTTGAGAAATATTTCTATCATGTTACGATGTACAACAAAGGGAATAATTAATTTACAAATGGAATAATTAACATTTCCTAATATATACAGACACACCGTTTAAAGTGGAACTAGCCCCAGATTCCCACCACCCACCCTCATACAATACGGCAGATGCATTTCCCAAACGTCTTCAATCATTATATAAAAGTAATAGATGGCTATAATTTGAAGCATACAAACACATCTACATGCTTCTCTACAAGTAGACGGGCTATAGTCCAAATTTCAAGGCTTAAGGTGCATTTTCCTGTACGGCTTGTGAAGTTGCTATATATAATTCTTCATCCTGAGAGAAGCAAACACGCTCCGCATACTAAGCCACATAGCTTTCGCAGTTCCGATGGAATTCATCCGCAGGAATTGCCCGCACATACCCTGCATCATTTAGGCAGCTGTGGGTTCGACCATAAAAAACATAAACAACCGCTCCCATTGCCAGCCACATGGAAACTCGGGCCCACGTTGCCGCTCTGTCAGAAACAAAGACTATAATTAGCCAAATCATTCAATTTCTCCTTCAAGGAATCCCCTCATTCATTCAGTTCAAAGCTTTGACAGATAAGTTCCGAAGATTGAGTATTAGCCCTTTACCCAAGATTAATAAGCAAGTAACAATTGATGAGAATGCAAAGTACAGGCAGCAGCGGCACAAATGGGCAAATGAAACCTGTAAACAGATCAACAAAAAAAGTTATTATCGTACACTTAGTTCGTTCTTATAATTTAGTCATGCACAGCAATGAGGCACCAACTCACACTGCCCACATAAATTTATCAGGGATGTAAGCAAGCCATACCTCCAGAGTGCCCAAAGTTGTGTCTGGCATCATCTTGGTTTATACAGGTTAGGAATATCAGACCAGACAGAACAAGGATACCACCAATTCCACACAATGTGTAACGAACAGAACTGGAAATAGCAAATGCACAACGCTGTAAACAACTAAAAAGTAAACACCAAAGCAAGGCCAAGTCCAAGTCCTTAGAAACATCAGCAGCAGAACTCTCTAGGGAGTTGATAATTATTTTTTGAAAAAAAAAAAATTACTGTCGTGTGTTAAGCTCAAAAAATCAAATTACAATCTCCATATAAACCCACCTGAGAAGTCTTGTTTCTGAAGCTGCAGATGTGAGGACAAACACCCCCAAGCAAGTGGATGCTATAATCCACCCAACAACTTTTTGCCTATTACTTTCGTTTACATCTGCACCCATCAACAAATAGCGGTGAGGAGAATAACAACAGATGACAAATGACAGAAAAAGGAGAGTGAAATCTGAAATTATAATAACTAGTGACAAATTTGGCAGGGTATTTTGGTGTTAGTTACTAAAGCAACATGTCTTACAAACACTAGAAAACAAATGAACATTTTACTCCGATTTTTCTGGAAATACTGCCAGGCAAAAAAATTTATTTCCCCCTTTCGTCAGGCATAACCAATTCTTTTATTACTTTATAATATGGAGATTGGTAAAAGAGAAGGAAAGGCATAACTCACAGTTTCCTATGGCAAGCTGTTTAGGAATGAGAGGATACTCAATTGACACATCCTCTTTGACAGCCAAATGTTTGGTGTTATCAGAAGTACCAATATTTGCCTCTGCATCTCTTTCATTCGTCTCATCACTGCTCCAACTATACCCCAAAGACACATAATCAACTGAATCCTGGAGAGAGGGCGGCAGTGGGATTTCATTTGGAGGGATATATCTTAGAACTAATATAGATATTGCTACCACGGTGAATGCAAGAAGCGTGCCCACACTAACCTTCAGGAGACAAGTCAAATAGATGTTAGTATATACACTCAAGATAGAAACAATGCCTTATGTATATGGTGTTCAGAGAAACTAATAAGGAAGAAGACTTACCATCCCTGCCAGCAGAGAGACATCCATGAAAAATGTCAACACTGCAGCAAAAAGGCCAGTAGCTAATGTGCTCTTAACAGGAATATGGCTGCGCTTATTTACGTCTGAAAAAAATGGCGGCAGAAGGCCATCCCTTGCCATAGCCATTAAGAGTCGTGGCTGAAAATAATACAAAGCAATACTTCCGTTTACAATTTTACAAGGCAAATAATACCTCAAACTTTAAAAATTTGATATTCAAGAATAAACTTTAAAAATTCAGAACTCAATGGACAGACACAGCATAAAAAAGTTCCCATTGATTTACCTGGGGAAGTATTCCACCCATCAACGCTGCGCAGAGAGCTGTAAAAGCTCCAGCATTTATTATGTAACTGTAATCACAATCAGGAAATGTGACTTTAGCAACTATTTTATATATTCTGTCGTCCAAAATTTATGCAGATTAAGAGCACAATAAAATTACTAAATAATACACTTACGCTGCCCATTGCATCCCAAGGTTAGCAAATGCAGAAGATATGGGGGTGTCAGGATCGATTGCATAATACGGCACTAAACCGAGGACGACAATGGAGACCATCATATAAAATGCACAACAAATAAGCAATGAAGCCCCAATACCAAGTGGTAAATCTCGTTGAGGATTTTTTACCTGTTGAAAAGTAATATCTTATTCAGATGGTCAAAGTTAATGATATAATATAACCTATAGAAGAATTAATGACATACAATCCAGAAAAAAAAACAGATACTATGATTCATCAGTTATACCTCTTCAGCTGTACTGGCAAGAGCATCAAAACCAACATAAGCAAAGAAGACGGTTGCAGAACTGGCAAGCATTCCATCTACGCCATAGGGAAAATACCTACCAAAGCATAGAGATGAGTGTTCTGTAATTAATGAAAGATCAAACATACATAAGACAAACTTGGAAGTACCCTGAAGGAAGTTCATATCCAACCCATCCACACTTGAATCCCAGGTAACCACCAGCTACTATGACGAAAACCAAAGCACATACGTTCACTGATGTGATTATGCCTTGTATCCACGTACTCTGCAAATGTTAAGTGTTAAAAGATTCATTCAAAAAGTAAGTCTAGTCATTTTGACTTGGAGGGTTAGTGATGAGAGCTTTGCACAAATTCTTAATGCTAAATACTTATGCCCTAATTAAACTAAGAGAAAATAAAACAAAGGGCAGAATAATTAGGTGAAAATATCAGAGCACACTAGCCCAAGTTTAACAGTTGTGCCTCTCTTTACACCATTGAATTCACCAGTTTTAAACCTCTTTTTACATATGCTACGTTAAAAAAATTGTTTACATAATTTATGGCTTTATATTAAATCATTCGTTTGAAAATAGGTATAACCAGAGATGTGAATGAAAATGATGTGAAAATACTTGAGTGCTCGAGAAATGAACAGTAGATGAAAAGACGGATTATAATATCAACATACCTCCTTAATCCCAAGGCACAAAAGACCAGTCATTATTAACACTATAATGGCTGCACATGGATCCACAAAAATATCAATCCCAGGAATATGCTGACGGCCTAAAAAGATGGCCAAACTGTCCGGACCTCCAAAAAGAGCAGCCTAATAAAATAAAAAATGTTGGACGTAAATAATTAGATTAAAAATTCTGACTATGTGGTTGCACAAATTAATCTGATGATAAAGTCACATAGATCATCCATATATGATGCCTAATAGAAGTTGGACCCCAAAGAAGAAGAGTGAAGAGAGTAAATAGTATTTCCTACACTCAAGGAGCATTTCACTCAATTCTGATAATACAATAATTACAAGCGTTTAAATGGCATTAAGTAGCCAGGACATCTGAATAGTCATTTATTAATATAAGAAAATTTAATTTAATAATACCATTCATTAACTTTACTAATGAGAACCTTCAACATAGCATTTCCGTGACCTCACTCTATTTGGCTTACTGAATGAAAGACATTCATTATCCAACTCATAGTCCCAGATTGTGAGGGAAAAGGAAAAACATTCTACCAACTTCTTAAATAAGTTTGTATCACCCATCTATCGGCCAAGGGGGCAAAAGGTTTATTTGACCCATCTACTTAAGATCATATATGAACAAACAAGTAATTCACTAGAAGAGTTAAAGAGAGAACCATATTGGGGGATACGCCCCGAGCAACAGCAGCTCCACCAATTGTATACTCCAGTATCAAGGCCCATCCAATTAACCAAGCAGCACTGCAAATAAATAAATCATTTAGAAGGGCAAAAACAAAGCAAGGATGAAAGTTGTCATTTAAATAACGAGAATCCTCTATTTAAGGATACAAGAAAGTCCTCTATTCAAGGATACAAGAAAGTACCCTTCCCCAACACATATGTATGAGTAGTGATATGCACTCCCGGCAGAAGGGCAACGACTAGCCAGCTCTGCATAGCAAAAAGCTGAAAGAGCAGCTGCTATTCCAGCTATTAGAAAAGAGAACGCCAAGACTGGTCCAGAATGCTCTCGAGCAACAGTACCGACTAGAACATAGACGCCAGCACCAATTGTAGTACCGACACCTAATAATGAAATCAACGATAAGTCAATTTACAATTAGGTAAGGAATTTAGGCTTCATTTGAGATAGGAAGATCAAAGCTCAAGGCGCAACCATGAAACAGCAAAGAAGATGAAATTAGGTACAGTATATTGCTAATTTCTCTCGAATGGAGTTACTATCGGTCACACAGGAAGGAAGAGATGTGTAGACGAAAAAATAGGATCAAGTTATTACTAATATCAAACGAAAAAGGCATCTCCGGGCCGTAAGGCTGCTATATTTTCAGCGGTAGCAAAGAGCAAGAGCAATATGCATAAGATAACCGGAATTAAGAAATGAAAGCAATCAACGAGAGAAAGAGGGGAGAAGATTGAAGTCCCACAACTTCGACTAGTCAAACACTGTAAACATGATTCGCATATAAAATCGGATGCCTGATCAGGAACAGATCCAAACGTATTTACCACAGAAGCATATCAAAATTCCCGGTGAATTGAAAAAAAAAAAGATAAAAAAAAAACTGCCGAGATAAAAAGATGGTTCAAAACAGAAACATTTTAATAGACTATTACCAATGACAATCAGATGCGGAACAGACAACTCCTTGGCCAGCTGACCATCAGACTTCTTATCAGATTCCACCCTTTTCCTCCTAGTCAAGAAATTCAATGAACTCCCTGAACCCTTTCCGCCACTTTTACCACACTCTTGCGGATTTGTCGAAACCCTCATGGAAAAAACTAGCAAAAACTTCACCCAACTACGAATTCTCCGAAAATCTGCCCGCGCTCCCAGCGGAATCCACCGGTGTGGTTGACAGTCTTGGTACGAAAGGGATGAAGGGGGCAGAATATTCAGAGAGAGCAAGTAATTATCCCCGCTCCTGACGGAAAAAGAAACAATAATTCCGTTGGCCGAGCAATTCCCAAGTCGTTATCTTTCTATAATAGTCTTCATGGACGACTCAAATAATTATAGCAACCGGTAAGGGGTTGGAGGGAAAAGGGCGCGTGCGGCATTATGGATGGTAGGGTGAGCCCGGGTTACCCGTGGGCAGAAATTGTCGCTGCCAGGTATAGCTTGATTCTTGTATTGCCTGCTGTGCGGAGTAGCCCTCAGAAATGCATGACGACAGCACTGGAATTTGGGATCTGAGGATCACGGAGCTGGCTTCTCTCCGTTGGCCAGCTCCATCCGCTGCCCCTCCTATACCCAAAACTATACCGTTTTCTTTATAAAATGTTGGGGGTGGTGGGGGATGCTTTAAAAAAAAAAATCAAAAATATTTTAAAATATTTTTTAATAATATTAGTACCCGAAAATAATTTTTACTACCATCCTAAAATATTTTTTTAGTAATACATAATATTTTGAAATAATTTTTTATACTATTAACACTCTAAAATACTTTTTTCTCTAATACTCAATATCTTAAAATAATATTTAACATATTCAATATCTTAAAATAATTTTTAATAATACCCAATATCGTAGGATTCTATGTGCAATTTTATGCTCAAGGTATACCAAAATTATTTTAGGGTTATGAGAGAATAAAAAATTATTTTATAATGCATGATGTTACTAAAAAATATTTTAGGTTGCTAATAGAAATATATTTTAAGATGTTAAGTAAAATAAAAATTATTTTAGGATATTAGAAAAAAATACTTTAAAATATTATATTAAAAAAAGCATCCACCACCCTCATTTTGGTTCAATGAAGGGGAGGATAGGGAAGAATAAGGGAGGTTATAAATGTAAAGGTAAGGGATGAGAGATGATATTTCTTATTTGATTCAAGAAGTGAGGGGAGGGTAAGTAATAAAAAATTAATAAATATACCCTTATGCCTTTATTTAAATTTATTTATTTTTTATTTACAAGATTTATATTAGAATTATTATTTTTTTATTTATAAATTAAAAAAAATTACTCATTTATATAAATAATAAAAAATATGATAAAATTTTAATAATATCCCTCATTAATATGATAAAAAAGTGAATGTCACGTTGAATGAAATGGTTATTTTTCTATCTTTAGGTTTAATATTTATTATGATTTGTTATTATTATATGATTATTGTTATTAATATAATTTGTTAATTTAGATTCAAGTAATCTATGTTCAAATGAAAAATTTTATCCATAATCGCAGCATGTAAAGTGAGACCAATGACTTGTGCAGGAAAAATTATAATTCCAGCAACAAAACACCTAATGAAATAGATTATTGGCCAGAACTAAATATGATTGTGAATCTCCCAATATAGCAGTTTAAGCCTCTAAAACTTAGTTTAAAATTTTAGAACCATGTTTAACCAAACAAAACCATGTTTTGAGAGATGTAGGTCCAGAGTTGCTTCAATGTTCTTGTGCATTGGAAGCATTAATAGTTAAATTAAAATTCTTCACAATTAACAATACCCTCATTTGATTATGGATGATTAGAGGGTGAAGCAGGATTGAAATTAACTAATTTTTTAAACCCATAGGTGGACCTATATTACGCTCAGTTCCCCTACTGAAATATATGAAATATGCATAATTGATATCATGCCCTTTAATTTTGTTCAGATACCCTGATGAAGATGCCTTAGCAAGCTAGTTGACTCAGGCAACTCCTCCAAGCCACTGAAGAATGACAATATAAACTCAAGCTTCTAAATTGCTAGATACAACTAGAGCCAGGTCATTTACAAGACCATGCAAGCAAATACCTTGAGAATTTTCTAAATTGATGATAATATAAAGAGATTAATAAATAGAATGCCAATACACAACAAATCCACATTGCTCAACAAAACAATCAAACTATTTAAGTCGCTAGTAATCAAACTACAGAGGGAAGAAGTATAATAGTCGATTACACACCATTGAAGCAAAAACTAGTAATCAAAGTTTTTTTTTTTAAATAATAAATTCAATCTTCCTTCAAAAGCGTCAATATTCAAACGACTGCACAACCAGATTCAGAGCCAAACTAAAATAGAAAATTTAAAACAAAACACGAAACGGAGCTAAGGCGTCCAACACATGTTTGACAACGACGCATGGAACAAATTAGGCGGATTATTGAACAAATCAATCTCCAGATTCTGGGAGTAGTAGTAGACAAAGGCCTGGGGCTGGAATCTTCTTCAATACTTGCTAAAGAACAACCTCGCAGGGATGACAACGGTGGACGGCGAGCTCGATCGAGTGTGGAAGCGACCGGCAGCAGTTGTTGGAGGCGAGCGTCGACGGAGAAGGAGCCAGAGTACAAATGCAGAAGATGGGAATGATGAAAATGAGAAGGGGAAAAGGGTTTTTACACTCCGAGGGCAATCTTAAAAAATAAAAAAAATTGGCAAGGGTAATTTAGTCAGGATAACACATAATATTTCTCATCCCAGACAAAAATATTCTTCTCCTCTCCTCTCCATTTTTTTTAACCAAACACACTTATATTTCTCTTATCCTCCCCTCCTCTCCCTTTCAAAATTCCCCAACCAAATAATGCCTAACGGTATCGTTTTGGGTATAGGAAGGGCATCGCGAGGTAGTTATCAAAAAAGGGGTGCAAGCGGAGGTGGTCCGATCCCCGAATCTGGAAAGAAAGGAACACTAATAAGGGCAGGATTCTGATGGGCCCACTTGCATATAGATGTCCGAATTATATTGCATTAGTGTTATGAATCAGACAGAAAATGAAAATGCGAAATTGGGGACAGATAATAGATAAGGTCGGTGGATGAATGTGGACAGAATATAGCTTATATGATTCATTGATTATCATGTTCTGTTGCAGCGTGGTCGCGTGGAGGAAATTCGACGGGTAAGGTTCTGGGGTCGGTCATCAGAATATTATTTAAAATATTCTTCCCATTAGATTTGTATGCTTCTTGTGGTGCTATCTTACAAGCTCTCTTAAAAATATTTAGAAAACGAATCTGTATCTACTAAACACATATTACTATTATAGTGTTATTTTGTGGCTTCCAAAAGCATCCAAGATTGCTTGTAGTGCAAAACCTCCTTATATTTACATATTTAAAGAGAGAAAATTAAAGAAGAAAGAATAGTAATAAGAAAAATAAAAATAAAAAAGTAATTTTCTTACTATTTTTAAAAAAATTTCTTCTTCATATTTTCTTTTCTTTATTTTTTTTTTCACTTCTCTCCATCCAAACATAACATTTAATCATATTCTCATTTTATTTTAAAACAAAAAATTAATATAATAATTTACTTGGGTATAGATCGAGCAAACGACTCTAAAATGAAGAGAACTCAAACGCTTCCAGATCCCAATTATTTATATTCAGGGGAAGCACCAATTAAAAATATTTCATGTTAATCCCCTTCTGTAGCCACGCCAACCTTTTCGTAAACTTGAAAATAATTAGAAAATCAAAATTGCAATTTGCTAAAAGGGGTCGCAATGATTATTTTAACAAAAAATAAAGTGAAATCTAACTTGCCCAATAGAGGCCAATACACTGGCGCACGCTACACGATTAGGCATGGAAGGCATGCTAGTCACGTGTGTGGCAGGAGACGAACCCAAATGAATCAATTTATCGAATATCGTCTTCGGCCCAATAATTTCAATCATTGCAGTCCACGCATTAAAAATATTATCTTCTAGAGAAATGGAATTATCAGACTCCCCCTGATTGGTACGTACATAGTCTAATTAATACACACCAAAAAGAAAGCATTTTAATCCAACGTGGCATACTATCTACCCACCTAATTTACACGGGGAAGAATAATACTTTAAAATAATTTTAGTTGCATTAATAAGGCACGTTACATGACCGTGGCTTCTTTTACACGGTCTTGCATTCCTGCCACCTTCCTCTCAACCCAAAAGCCAAGTTTCTGTTGGGCTTGCTGTACTGTGTAATTATCAATTATATCTGTCACATAAACAAATAATCGTAATTTACGTCATCACGCTTCTTGCCCTGGACTCCTATCATTATTGTTAACACCATCAGGAAGCTGAACCCATAGACCTTGATTTCTCTCAACACCATTTTCCCAGGTTTGTTGTCTCACACTTTTATCATTTGTATCAGCACCATCAGAAAATTGGGCCCACACACTTCGGCATTTTCCTTCTCCGCTAAATTCTTCCTCACACCCTGCTACTGTCTTCAGTAGTTCTGATTGTAGCAATGGGCAGCTCTCCTTAAGATACTCAAAACCATCAGATTGCATCACAGCTGCAACAGACAACAAAAATAAAGAAATGGAATAAGAATAGAGTGCTTAGATCAAAGGGGCAACACTTCTTGATTTCCAAGTTTCTAATGAAAAAGCAAAGTCTGGAAGGCAACAAAAAGCCACATTCCAATGGAACATGGGGAGCCCAAATTGATGCGTACGCAAAGTCTGGTGATAGTTGACTGTGAAAGGGGAAGGGAGTTGCTAGCCTAAGTGGCGTTAGTGTGCCTCATGCTCTCTGCCATGCAAGTTGCTGCAAATAACTACTTTTGACCTGCACTCACTTCCTTCACCACTTTCCCTGACCTTAGCTTCCTTAGCACGCCTACTGTACAAGTATAGCACTTGGGTGACGCAGGTTTCTATCAAACTGCAGCGCAAGAGCAACAATAGAGTTGCCGCTTTTTATAAATATCATAATAACGCAAACCCAGTGCCACTACCTGGGAATATTGAATAGGACCGCAGACCCAGTGTTTCATCTATTAGTGGGCGTTTCATGTTCTGGTATAATGTTGCTGTTGTGTCTGTCATGTCAAGGTCCAACAGTCCAATTTGTTTATGTTTGTTAAACTTTAGAGGTCCACTTTGTGTATAACCGTGGGACTAGGAAGTTATTTCAGTATGTATCTCAAATATCTACTATGAGTATGATATGATGATTAAGAATGCATTTATGAACTTTACTTCTATGGAGATTCTCCACCCTGTTGCTTTAGTAAACCCTCAATTTCTCTCTCATTTCAACCCAGCACCTATCAAGTACCATTAGGAGTCCTCTTACATGTTCATTAATTAAATTATACGAATGCAAATCAAGAGGTGGGGTACCAAGAATAATGATAATAGCCAGCTTTTTCACACAAACCTTGAATGGTGGCTAGATTGGATTATAGAAGTGAGTTAAGGTAAACATTGGAGAGGGGAAAAGGAAATAAAAGAAGTTGAACATAGAAACTGGATAATGGGTGCCTCTGCAGTCTTTCTAAACATGATTAATTTTAGAACTTGAGTAAGTGCTCATGAAACAAGTCGGCTACTAAGTGCTCATGAAACAAGTCGGCTACTAAACTTGGTTGGAAAATCTTGTGATGTTGCTTGAAACTCAAAGGTTAACAATCTCTGTGTGATCATTAACCATTAAATTACTGCCACAATGTCGAATACCAGCATTATCTACTGGTCAGTCAGCTAGAAAAACATCATATGCCAACTATCAATACATCATACACTGCCGAAGAACGCAGCATACAGCATAGCACAAAAGGACGCCAACTCTTATATGCTACAAAAATAGTTAACTTCAAATCTCAAGTTCTAGAGTTGGAAGGTCAAGCAGGAAAACTTACCAACAAGGTTCTCAGCAGAAAATTTTAGACAAATGGACTTCAACTCTGTAGCATGATAACGATCAGCAAGGGCCAGTATATAAGAAACAGAATCTACAGATATGTCTTTGCAAAGTACAGACTCGCACATCAGTTTGAGTCTTGGCAAATCATACTTTTCTGCAGCAGCTAACAATTTTGCAGCAAATGTGTCAGATATTGATGGCAAGAACGATGATTGTGACATAAAGATCTCTTCATCTTCTATAAGTGTGTCTTTATAAATAAAGTGAAGCAACGCCTGCTCAACAAAAGAGCTTGAGAAACATCAGATAGCCACACAAATGAAGCTAGGAAAAGTTTAAATGAAACGAAAAAGGAAAAAGGAAAGATACTTTTTCTTCAGGTAAGCATTACCTTGAAAACCTTTGGTTCCATGTCAGTAACAACTATCTCTTGATTATCTTCCTCCATCCTGTTGAAAAGTTCACCCTCAAATACAGTAGACCGAGCAGCCAATACAAGCTTATGTGCACGAAACTTTTCCCCAGAAACAGAGAAAATGACATCTGCTTCCTCCTCATTCTCTAATAGTGTTACAAGATGTGCTCCAATATCAGATTCAGGAACCCGTATGCTGTTTAATTTTGAACAATCTATAGATGAGACTACAACACCAACAGTACAATTTATCTTCAAGCAGTCATCTTTAAGGAAGGTAGATGCCTCCAGCTGGGCTCGTTTGAAAAACCGTTTATAGCCCCTAACAGAAATGAGGAGTATATTAGGCGAAATTATAGTAGAATGAAACAGGACATAACAATGAAACATTGACACATCAACATAGGATATGACACAACGTATGTATGATGCTAATTTACAAAGGAATGATAATTTTAAATGTACAGGTTAAGCTAAAGGTCTACCATGAAATCTATAACTTCATTTCCATTGAAATAAATGAACAAGGAGATTCATTCCATATCCCTCATCCTCAGTGCTTAAAAACATCATTTCATTAATTAGTGTTGGCAATATATATTCATAAGTAAAAGATTAAAGAACCTACACATACTTCACGCCTGTATTAAGAGGAAGATAAGGTGCCGTTCATAGAAAACAAACGGCATCATCCCCAAGGAATACGATCTATTGAATGACCAAACAATCTTTGATACAATGAACGAATCAATACTCAGAAAAATTAAAGCTCACCACATGCTGCCTCTGTACTTGAGCGTGTAGGGCCCGCTCTCGAGCGAGCGATCGAAGTGGCTATGAACTTTATGCTTTCCATTTCCGCTTTGGTCAACCAAAGTCAGTTCGAACAGTGCTCGTACATCAGTACCTTCGCTCGCAAGCGCAATGAAGACCGAGACATACGCAGAATTGTCTTCGGGATTCTTGCCATCGGGATAGAAATATATAGCCCACTGGTACCCTCCGACCGTGAAATTCTCGCTGGCTAAGTGCTTGCCGACGCCGATCCCTTTGGCAAGAGAGTAGCCTCTAATTACGAAGTTGTGCGAACCATTCACGGTCTCCGTCACCGACCGGGAGCTAGAGGGAGAGACCAAAATGCTCCGGTTTGGTGAGTGCATCACGTTCTTCCTAAATACGGAAAGAAGATCGTGAATAGGAAAACGAGACGAGATTTGATGGATCCCCTACTTGCAAGTTTCCTTTTAAGGAATTTTTCAGGGAAATAGAAGGAAAATAAGCTGCAGCTGCAAATGATATTTGACTAAGCTGGAATATATCCTCGTGTCTTTCTCTATATCATTGAATAGCTGTAAATATTGTAAATGATTACCCGGAAATTCTTGGTGTTAGAGGCTTCACCAAAATAGGGAGAATAGACGATCTTGCTTCAACAGGATCTGTTCTATAAGCTCCGACCAATAGAGAATAGGAATCAATGAAGCTGGCGGTTTTATAGTCCGAAAAACGTCATCAGACTGACGTGTCTTCCATTTAAACGGCTTCTCTCTCTTCGCTCGCTATATCCTTCTCCCCTCAATTTTCTCGCTACAGCACAGCTATGTTCACTCGCATATGATAAGAAGACACAAACTCGCCTTAGACCTTCGTCCTCAAAAGTCAAAACTGGGGATAGGTTCTCCGTTCTTGCCCTTCCATGATGGAAATGATTTTTTGTTTCTTTTAGCTTTAACCGTATAACCTGTCAAATATCTAAAATATTTATACACACGCATACGCATCCTAGTTGCTAGTTTAGACAAATTTTTTACTGAAACATCGAATTAGAAAGATATAATTCAAAATTTTAGAATTTCGGAAAAATTTAAAAAATCACAAATTTAAATTATGAAAAGTTACAATTGAAGATTTTAAATAAGATAAATTTTTTTTTACCAATGGGAGTTTTTTTTTCAATTTTTAGAAAAAAGTTGAGTTCACCCACGATTTAAAGATAAAACGAAATCTTCTTTCTTCTTAAGCAATATCAATGTCGGATAGGGCGAACTGTCTATTATCCTCATGCGTAAATCTAAGTATCTAGAAATTAAATGTATCCCCAAATACCGCGATTAAAATTATAATAAAATAGTACTGCCAATAATCGAATACGCTCTAAATAATCATATGTCTTATTTTTTTACTAGTTAAACTCACTGAGCCAATAGGAGTTGAGTCAGAAAGATATAATAATCAAAATAAAAATTTAAACTTTATGAATAAAAAATAATTTCTAATAAGGCCCAATAGAACAAAACATTTAGTGGTAGAAGTGTCCTGAATTTGGGTTTCATCACACCCCCGGGGTCTGGTTTATGCGCAGTGTCCACGCCTGGCGTGTAATTTCCCTTTAATGTCAAAAAGAGATGACTAGGCTGGTGAGGGTCCATTTCCCAAGCTTGTTCTCTAACCCTATTTAAAATATCATAACATTACCAACGAAAGTTAATCTGAGGAGTAAGTAGTTCGATATCGTTTAAGTGAGATTTTGAATTTTAACATTGACGTATGCAAAAAATTCCTGTTGGGAGATTCACCCACCATAATCAAGTACGCGACGCGGGTCGAATCCGGATATAGTCGAAACAAAACTACGGTGAACCGGGTAAACAGAAAAAAAAAAAAAAATCATAACATTACCATTTCTTTCCTTTTTGGGGAGAAAATTTGGGTAAACTATATATAAAAACTTTTCAAAGTTAAAGACAAACTTTACAATTCAAATGACATATAAAAGCTCATTATCTACATTATAAAGCAATTCAAATGACAAATCTCGTCACTGCTCCTACCTAATTCTGAAAAGCAAAAAATGTGTACCAATTAGTAGAACCTTCAACAGAAGTCACTGCCAACTAAAAATTCGATATCCATTCTCACTTCCCACGTCAGAGGAATCCGATTCACTTCCCTCTGTCTCATATGAACCTTCGCTTGGAAGGAGTTGTATCCGATCCGCATGCTCGACGATCCACTCAGTAAATTCTGGAGATGATGCCCATTCTGATATGGCTTGTCTAGTGGATTCCCGTGTGAAATCATCCCATTCTTTCTTTGTGAACTTCTTTCTGTTGCTTGTCTTGTGGAAAGTTGAATAATAATCCCCTCCTACTCGCGCTCCAGAAGATGAGGGTGACATCCCATTCCTATAAGATGGAGATGATCCTATGCCTGAAAAGGACAAAAGAATTATACCACATATCACGCCAAAGTCGTTTAAAACTCTAAACAAAGAAATATGCTAGATGAGTTAACAAAACCAATTGACTAGATTATAGAATATTAAAGAAACAATTGGATAAGGAATTCAAGACAATCTCAGAAAGAAGAATCACAAAAGATTGAACAAATAAAGCATCGTGCCAGGGATCCCAAATGCTTACACTCAGACGGACCAGATATGCATGTATATAATTGCAAACTATTACAGCAAAGTAGGTAATCTCAAGCAGCCCCCGGGTCGGTCAAAACAAACGCCAAATTGTTGCTTGAGTTTCCTTTATTATCGTAGGCAATAGTCTTTTTGAGAAGAAGGTACCCTAGTAACCATATTATTTTTAAGCAATTTGGAGTATGGATTGCAGTATTAAATATCAAAAAAGTAAAAGCAACAAAACAATACCTTTTACAGGAGAATTCGACCATGCAGACTGAATTTTAGGGCTATTCCACAATTTTCCATTTGGGGTTGACTTACTTAAGAATTCAGCACGACCACGCCCTACTCTCACCTGCCCAGCTTTCCGTGATGTATAATCATCCTCCCCTGATGTTTCATACCTACATGAAATCATAATGCCAATGCCATATTTTGATGAGGAAAACCAAAAAAAGTCAATTACAATGAAAAAAAAAAGCTTGTCAAGCCAGAGTCAGAAACAGATAATAAACATCAAAGGATTTCCAAAAAAAAAAAAAGTTATCACCAGTCTTGACAAGTCATATAATATTTTGGAAGCCTCCTCCTAGTATTTTCAAAAGCAGAGGAATTCGCGCTTGAAGAGCAAGATGAAAAACTCTCCAGGTTTGCAGGTTGAATGGAAATTATTGCAAACATGGTAACTATTCCAGGAAAAATGATTTCACATAAACAAAACAAGGCGGCAGAAATTACAAATATCGTTGAACTTACCATCCATAAAGACGCCTTATAGAAGATATAAGTTTGCAGAAAGCTCCACATAAAACCAACGCGCCTATTGCCAGAGGAGGATCAAGAGTGCTCTGTCAAAGAAAGGAAAACCAGAATGATTAATAACAAGTACAATAGCTAAAAGAATAGTGTTTCAACAAACCAAAACAACATGTTGTATTAGTAAGCAAAAACTTCAGCACCAGCTAAAATCTTAATAGATCCTACAGACAATGTCCGCCATACAAATCAAGAAAATAAAACAGCTTTCAGAGTCTACATCAGATAAGAACCAAATTAGAAACATGTAGGGGCTTGAATATGATACAAGTTATGTCATCAAATAAGATAAAAAGCTCTTCAGAGGCAGTATTTTATTTTCAGAAATAACCAAGTATCAGATATGGAAATTTAAATTATATAATACGCTGATAGCAATGTCCTTATTTAATCATTTATACCATACAACAACAACAACAACAACAACAACAACAACAACAACAACAACAAAGCCTTATCCCATTAAATGGGGTCGGCTACATGGATCATACAACGCCATTGTGCTCTATCAAAAACTGAATCCTTGGTTAAGTTATTGACCAGGAGATCCCGCTCAATGACCTCGTTGAGCGTTTTCTTTGGCCTTCCTCTATTCCTTTTAACCGGGCTCCATACGATTTGATCCACCCTCTTCACTGGCGTATCCCTTGGCCTTCTTTGTACGTGTCCAAATCACCTAAGACGGTTCTCTACCATTTTCTCCTCAATAAATGCCACTCCAACTCTTCCCCGAATTTGTTCATTACGAATCTTATCTTTTCTTGTATGTCCACACATCCATCTCAACATCCTCATCTCAGCTACCCCAACTTTATGCTCTTGCTGTTCTTTTAAAGCCCAACATTTACTTCCATAAAGCATTGCTGGTCTTATAGCAGTACGATAAAACTTTCCTTTTAATTTATCTGGTACTTTCCGATCACATATAACCCCAGTAGCCTTTCTCCATTTAAACCACCCAACTTGAATTCTATGATTAACATCCTCCAAAATTTCACCATCCTTCTGTATAATTGATCCCAAATATTTGAACTTATCTATTTGTGGAATAACTTGATCTCCCAATTTGACCTCAAAGTTATTTCTAACTTGCCTCTTATCAAAATTACAATGCATATATTCAGTCTTACTTTTACTCAGACGAAAACCCTTCGACTCTAAAGTATTTCTCCATAACTCAAGTTTAAAATTAATCTCTTCTCTTGACTCTGACACAAGAACTATATCGTCTGCAAAAAACATGCACTTAGGGATTTCTTCTTGAATAGGCTTGGTTAGAACATCCACTACTAGATTAAATAAATAAGGATTCAAGGATGATCCCTGATGAAGACCAATCCTTATGGGAAAATCCTTTGTTTCGCCCCCAGACGTTCTTACAGTAGTTGTTACCCCCTCATACATATCTTTTATTGCCTTGATATATGCCATGCGCACACCTTTCTTTTCCAAAGCTTTCCAAAGCACCTCCCTTGGTACTCGATCATACGCTTTTTCTAAGTCAATGAAGACCATATGCAAGTCTCTTCTTTTGGTCCGGTACCTTTCCATTAACCCCCTTAATAAATAAATCGCCTCTATTGTAGACCTACCCGGCATAAAACCACACTGATTCTCAGAAATATCAGTCTCTAATCTCAACCTGTATTCAATTACCTTTTCCCACAACTTCATAGTGTGACTCATAAGCTTTATCCCTCTGTAATTTGCACAATTTTGAATATCCGCTTTATTTTTGTAAATAGGAACTAAAGTACTTTTCTTCCAGTCATCAGGCATTTTCTTAGAACTTAAAATCACATTAAATAGTTTAGCAAGCCACACCACCCCCACTTCGCCTAAACACTTCCAAACTTCAATAGGAATACCGTCAAGTCCAACAGCTTTACTATTTTCCATTTTCTTAAGCGCCTCTTTAACCTCGTCAACACGGATCCTACGGTAAAATGCTAAATTTGGTTCAACTTCTCGTGTTAAATCCCCGAGCTCATAACTTGACCCTTCTCCCTCGTCATTAAACAATTTGTAAAAATAGGTCTCCCACCGTTCTTTAATATCACCATCTGTAACTAAAACCTTACCCTCTTCATCCTTAATACATCGTACTTGATCCAAATCCCTCGATTTTCTTTCCCTATCTCTTGCAATCTTATAAATCTTTCGTTCTCCCAACTTTGTCCCTAACTCCTTATAAAATTCCTCAAAAGCTTTAAAACGAGCTGCACCCACCGCCTTCTTAGTTTCCTTCTTAGCTAAACGATACTTTTCCCAATTTTCAGTATTATTACATAAGTGTATAGCTTTGAAACAATCTCTCTTGTTCTTAACTTTCTCTTGTACGTCCTCATTCCACCACCAAGTCTCCTTATCTCGTCGACCAAAACCTTTAGATTCTCCCAAAATTACTTTAGCAACCATTTGGACCCTCTCAACCATTTCCTTCCACATGATATTAGCATTTTCCTGCGCCTCCCAAACCCTTTCATTTAACATAGTTCTTTTAAAAGTTTCCCTCTTCTCCCCCTTTAACTGCCACCACTTGACTCTTGTGTTTAAAACATGTTGGCGTTTTTCCTTCCTACACTTAATACGCACGTCAAGGACCATTAACCTATACTGGGTTGTCACCCCGTCCCCTGGAATCACTTTACAATTTGTACAAAGTCTTCTGTCATGACTCCTTACCAAAAAGAAATCAATCTGAGACCTGTGGACCCCACTCTTTTATGTGACCAAGTGCTCCTCCCGCTTCTTAAAGCACGTGTTGACAATCTTAAGATTGTAAGCTAAGGAAAACTCAAGAATAAATTGTCCTTCATTATTAATCTCTCCAAAACCAAAACCACCATGAGCCCCTGCATATTGCCCTGCCTCCTTACCAACATGACCATTAAGGTCTCCACCAATAAAAATCTTCTCAGTAAGTGGTATGCTCTGAATCAACCCCTCCAAATCTTCCCAAAACTTTTCCTTAAGGTGTGCTTCTGTTCCCACTTGAGGTGCATAAGCACTAATAACGTTGATTGTATCCTTTCCAATAATTATTCTTAAAGATATAATTCTGTCATCAATCCTTTTCACATCCACCACATTCGTCTTCCACTCTTTATCCACAATGATACCAACACCATGTCTCGTACCTGTTTTACCTGTGTACCAAAATTTGAACTCATTGATTTCCCGAGATTTTTCTCCAACCCATTTAGTTTCCTGAAGGCACAAGATATTAATCTTTCGCTTTACCATTTGGCCCACCACCTCCCACGCTTTTCCAGTCATAGTCCCAATATTCCAAGTGCCAAATCTAATCTTTCTCTCCTGAACTAGCTTCTTTAGCCGCCTTCGTCCGTAAGAGAGCGGTAGCCCTTGCTTATTTAACACTACATCCGGGCGAAGATGCAGCGGCCCTTGCTCACTTCTCACTGTACTCGAGCCATACAGCGCGTTACTTACGGGCAACGACCTAGTATTAGCGCAATATCTTCGTATGTCCATGTTCATAAGATTCGACAAATTTTTACGTTGGCTGTCGGGGCCTAACACAACCCTCCTCCTTTACCCGGGCTTGGGACCGGCATGTTGCATAGGCGGAAGCAAATTTGATTGTAACTTGTATGCACAAGCAAAAATATGTTGATCTTGAAAAGGCACGCAACAAAAATAAGTCACTCAGGGCAATCCAAAATGGCAGAAATTATCAGATATATGACAATATGACACTAAATGCGAATGACAGTCATAGTATAAACAAAGAAAAGATATAAAAGGCAAACCTGCAGAATAAATGTGGCACCAAGGATGCGCATTGCCCATTTCACAAATTGTGCAACGCTAGAGTCCACACCACCATCTTTTGAAATAACAAATCTCCTAACAATCCAAAAGCCTAATGCAGCTCCAGCCAGGATAATCCCCACTACCACAAAAACTGTAACCTGTGAACCAATAAGGGGAGAAAAATATGCATCTAAGTTATAAGAACTTGTTTCCAGCCTAATAAAAGTTGCCAGCAACTACCCAGAGTTGCACAGTATAAACGAAATAAACCATCTCAGAGATGGGAGGTGAAAAATAATAGCTAAAGGATAAACTCTAATTGTCTATAGAATGGAGGTCAAGCTTGTTCCAGAATATTACATTTCCATACTTTAAAAAGAGGAAATTATTCCACTTTTTAGCATATGTTTTTCTATTCATCTCACAATATTTTATGCTGACCCGGACAAAGAAATTAGCATTCCTGAAATTTCCCATAAAACAAAGCCCAAGAGTTCCAAAAGCTACCGCATGGAATTTATAATTACCAATTATATTAATAATTTACTGACTGCTACAAGAATACAACAGATTAAATTGAATGGAAAATGGAGTTTAACGAATATGTACAAATTTCTGATTGCATAGGTTTTAGGTTAAGCCACGGTGAGGGTATTTTATTCTAGATCAAGATATACATAAAGAATACAATTCAGAGTGACCTCCTTTAGGCAAACCATGTGTAGAACCAGCCCAAGACATAGAATATTCTACACACTGAATATCTGTACACAAATAATAAAGAACAAACAGACCTGAAGCAGATTAAATTGAATGGAAAATGGAGTTTAACGAATATGTACAAATTTCTGATTGCATAGGTTTTAGGTTAAGCCACGGTGAGGGTATTTTATTCTAGATCAAGATATACATAAAGAATACAATTCAGAGTGACCTCCTTTAGGCAAACCATGTGTAGAACCAGCCCAAGACATAGAATATTCTACACACTGAATATCTGTACACAAATAATAAAGAACAAACAGACCTGAAGTAGAGAAGTACTAAATGTTAATTCATCCTAAGTCAGAAAGAATTAATGTGTCAAATTCCAATTATTGCCATCACTCCAACAAAGAATTACACAGAAAGTTCATATGGGTCTTTGAAAAAGGCAAAAAGGTCTCAGGTTCTGAAAATTCATATAGAACTCAATCCATTTGCTTGAATGTAGAACAAAACATCTTAAAGAAACAAATATCCACGACATTATCCAATAATCTTACTGGATTGTGCATCTCTTCACTCAGCCCAAAACTCTGAAGAATTGAATTTACGAAGACAGAGAAGTGGTGCAAAAGGAATGACCCAGCTCCAAGCTGAAACAATGCATAGAAATAGCATCAGCACCTTTTTTTTAATACTAAGAAATAACATCAATTGTCAACTTTTTTATTAAACATGAAGACCTGCTGGTGGTCAACAAAGGCCAGGATTAAGGTAAACTTACGACTGATCCAGATATGGCAAGGTAAAAGATATTTTTTCTTCCAGTTGGCAACAATTTCATGCCCTTCATTCATAATAATAACAAGTTAGTAAGCAAATAAACAAAAGAGCAATGTAAACCTAACTGAATGTGACAAAAAATTAAACAAGATACCTGAAAAAGAAGGATTATAATAACAAGAAAGATTCCTATAGCCATTGAACTGCTGTAATAAAATGGAACCCAACTGCTAATAATGGGAGCCAGCAACAATAGTATGAATCCCAATGCCAGACACACAAGTCGCCATTGTTGAAAGTCTGCAGACAACGGCATGAGAGCAGAGATGGTAAAGAAACTTGGATTTTTCATAAAAAGAACACAACAGATAGGAGTACAAAAAATAGAGCACAAAATGTTTAAAATGAAGAAACAAACCTTCTTCAAGAGCAGCTAAAACAGAACCTGGTATTTCATCAGTGAATCTCACATCAATATATCTTTTCTCATATGGAGACATAACAGCACTCCAGATCCCCTTCTGAACACTTCTAAAGTCAGCCTTTTCACATTGGCACCATCCAAGTGAATTATTCCTGCATGTGATTTACAAGTGGGAAATGACAATCTTCGCAAACTCTGTAATTTGAAGCTAATTGAGTAGAAGTAAAAAAAGACTGACTGTTCCAAACAGACTTGAGAAATGAGAGAGGGTGGAGTAACAGTAAGTATATTGAGAATAATGTGTGCAGCATGTGCTCTGCACCTACCTGTGGAAACAAACATGGATCTTGTTATGAAACTTTTCAGGAATTTCAGCTGAGGGAGCCAAAGTAATGCGGAATGAACTCGCATAACTCCTGAGTTTCAATCTAGAGAGGCCATATACATGAACACGTTCACATTTTAATACGTCTTTAGCACTATGAGTAGATATTCTTCCAGAAAGTGGCAATGCCTGGATATTCAAAACTGGGCTTTCAAGATCAATTCCTGCAATTATAACATACAAAGAGTCTTTCACAACACAATGAGGGGGAAAGGGAGATATAACAACAAAATGAACAATAGGTTACAGATGATGTGAATATTTTGGTCTGACTTACCTCTCAGCTAGATATAGAGAATGTCAATTCATATTATTCCCCAGAAAAGAAAAAAGCACATAGCTCACTAAGTTACACCATAATCTTACTAATACCTCTTAAATGATTTGGTTAAAATCTTATTTCCCATAAGAGGAAATTTATGCGTTGCAAAACAATAAATTGAGGTAGTTCTTAGGTTCAATAAACCCTAAAAAATTGAAGAAGCATGCAAAAATTATGAAATTTAAATTAGAGGAAACAACGCGTACTCCCCAACTTTGATGTTCTGATCATTCAAAATAGAATATGATAATAAACAAACACACCACTCATTCCCTCACTCACACCCAAGCCCAAGATCAAAAGAAATACTAAATAGAGAGAGCTTACAACTCCATTGCTACTAATTACAATATGTTTAATTATATAATCAAGTAAGCAATTTACTAGTGCATAGCCAGAACACAGCCCATTTACCTCAAACAACTAGAATTGATATTGGAACATCGAAAGAAGAGTCCAGTGGGACCAATCATACTGAAGAACAGGAACTTGATCACACTACCGTCAATCTTCTGCTAGACTTACGAATCAATTATTGCATAAAATTTTGGTTGATTAAAATTAAAGAAAGGCCATATAGTTCACGTCCTCACTCTGCTAACAAATCAAACAGTCATTAAAAGAATAAATAAATAAAAGACAAAACAACGAAGAAATTTCATTGAAATACCCAACCATCGGATAAAGTAGAGGCTTCGATCGAGTACAATGTGAAGATAAGGAAATCTAAAAATCATCAAAAAACAAACCATGGTTTCAATTTTCACTCAGCAATCTAACATACAGCGTAGGACGTCAAAAGCCAGAAAACTTTCATTAAGAAAACAATAAGAAAAGCAGGAAACTCACCTCTGAGCGCGGTCTCGTGATTGCCAGCTGAAAATGCCGACAAATTGATAAAGATGAAGAACAGAGGGAGCAATAGCCTCATGGCTCCGGAGTCCTGCTTTCTTCTGTCGGGGAAGAAGGAGAGCGGGTAAGAAATGAACAATTTAAAATCCCGCGCTCTGTAGCTACGATTTTCCTTCTGCGATGGAACAACAAATTTACTTTATATATCTTTTTTTTTTTCCTGAAAGCTTATACAAGACGCTAACGTTGCGTTTGGTTTTTGTACAACTAACGTTGCGTTGAGAAAAGGCTACACTTCCTTAACGCGTTCATTGGAACACCCACCGACTTCAATGAAAAGCCCATTGGATCCATAAGATAACCCAATAGTTCAAAGAATCCATATGGCTGGCCCCATCACCAACAGACAACCCTATCATTTCTATATATATAATACACTCCATTTTAATAAATTATCTCATAAATTTATTATAAATACTCTTTAAAACTTAAAATTATGTCTTAGTCTTAATAAAAATTGGTATTGAACTTACCTAAATTTTTAAAAAATATATATAATTTATAATTATAATTATAATTTTTTTGAATGAATTAAATGATCAACAATTTGGACCCAAGAAAAGAGAATGACCAACAATACTATCCCATAATTTTTTATCTGAATAATGGCTTATAATTTAAAAATTTATATATTTCTTCATATATCATATTAAAAAAATTGAAATAATATATTTATGTGATTTGCTAATAAATATATCAATATAAGGTGTTAAATCGGTATGCTAGGTGCTAACAATCAAATATATAATTTAATTAAAAAATATTTGTTAGAAAAATTATATACAAGTACTATTTTATTATTTTAAATTATATATCTTTTATATCTTAAATGGAGAATTAATAATAAAAATATAACTAACTATATGAACATTCTATATTGTAAAATAGTTTTTTGGTTCTTTTTTATACAATTTTTTTTATTTTTAAGAATACATACATACATACATACATACATACATACATACATACATACATACATACATACATACATACATACATACATACATACATACATACATACATACATACATACATACATACATACATACATACATACATACATACATACATACATACATACATACATACATACATATAGTTATTTTGTTGGTGATAAAAATCCAAGATAAAATGTAATATCTGCCACTTAAAATGAAATAAAAGCTGAAAAATATGCCAAGAGCAGATTTTAAAAAAATTATAAAAAATGAACCAGAAAAAGGAAAGATATTTTAGTACCCGAAGCCGGGAAAGAAGATATGCTGCATCGCCACATCCAAAGAAGCTCGCAGTTCCAACTTCCAACTGCTAGGCTCACTCCTCCTCCCCTGTTGAGTTCGTCGTTCATCTTTCCATGACAGTTTAGAGTGCTGAATTTTAAATTTTGAGTTTTTCTCCAAATGCTTAACTGAAACGAACGCTTTACTCCTCTCGAATATTCGTCATTCCGTTTGGTTTCTCATTCCATTCTATGGGAACTCTCACAAGTTGTAGTTTTATACCTTTCAATTCCGAATTCCGTTCCAACCCTGTTCGACAAGCTTTCAGGGAGAGAATTCAATACCATCAGCTGAGAAGATTGAGGGGTTCGTGTTATTTCTGCCGAGAAAGATCAAAATTAGGGAGGTATATCGATTTTGGTAGGCTTACGTGCTTTAGTAGTAATAACGACACCAATAATGAAGGGGAAAGTGGTAGTAATGCGTCGAAAGATTCTAATTTGACGACCACACTGGCTGAAGGGGATGAGGAGAGAAATGAAAATGGCTTCAATCCTGAGAAGTCAAGATCCCCATCGCCTTCTTCAAGGGTACTTAACTCTCTGTTTCACTGTTTGATGTTTTGGGGTCCTTCCACGTAGTCTGACCGTTTCATGCTGCTGTAAACGGCATGAAATGTTTGCATCTTTCTCTTATTTGATGGGATGAACATATGTTAAGAGGAAGCTGAGGCAATACACTTGTTATGTTATAATAAATGTAAAACCATTTTTATCTGGCGATTTCAAAATGATGATGGGTGCCCAGGTGATAAATTTATGGGAAAATTTTGTAGTTACCTCTCCCCCTCAATAATCTTGGCACCAATATTTTGTTTATGGGAAAATTTATTCCCTTCCCCAGCACCCCCACCAAGTGGGGACTCGAACTGGGTTGGAAAAAAAAAAAAAAAACGCTTGCCTAATTTTTCCCCCATTTTACTTTATTTAAGTTGACTATTATGAATTCAAATAAAGAAAAGGTCCTTCAATGAAGGAACCTTGTGCTTCTCAATGTCTTCTGTACTTGTCTGCTATTGTTAGTATGATTTTCTATCTTACGAGTTATCTTTTCTATGATGCCTGTGCACAGAAAGCCCCTCTGATAAATATTTTCTGTGGAAGCATATCCTGTGCATGTAAATTGTCTGTTATCGTTCTTGATTCATATGTTCCTTTATTTCTATCCTCCAGTCATCCTTATCCTCAGTTGGACCAACATACAACAATTTTCAAGTTGATTCTTTCAAACTTATGGAACTCCTTGGACCTGAGAAGGTTGATCCTGCTGATGTAAAGCTGATTAAGGATAAGCTTTTCGGTTATACAACCTTTTGGGTGACCAAAGAGGAGCCTTTTGGTGACCTTGGAGAGGGTATTCTTTTCCTTGGAAATTTAAGGGGAAAGAGAGAGGATGTATTTGCCAAGCTTCAAAGTCAGCTAGTTGAAGTCACAGGTGATAAGTACAACCTTTTTATGGTTGAAGAACCTGATTCAGACAGTCCTGATCCACGTGGTGGGCCACGCATTAGCTTTGGTTTGCTGCGGAAGGAAGTTTCAGAGCCAGGGCCAACGACACTTTGGCAATATGTGATTGCTTTGTTGTTGTTTCTTCTTACCATTGGTTCCTCAGTGGAGCTTGGAATTGCTTCTCAGGTAGGCTGATTACTGATTCTCTTTAAGCATCAGGTGTTGATCGGTCCATGTTGGTGAAAAACCCCTATATCTCAAATGTTTTTAAATTTCATTTGCCACATCAATATTGTCTAACCAACATCTTCTATTATTTAAAACTGTTTTGTTGATTTCATGTTTTTGATTCATCAGATAAATAGACTGCCTCCAGAAGTTGTAAAATACTTCACAGATCCCGATGCTATTGAACCCCCTGATATGGAGCTACTATTCCCCTTCGTTGAGTCAGCTTTGCCTGTAGCATATGGTGTCTTGGGGGTTCTGCTATTTCATGTAAGCATTAGCTCTTATCATTTGCTGGATTCTGGTTATATAATTTCGTTTCACTGAAATATCTCTGTCATTGATAACAGAACTTGGAGTTATAAGTTATTTTCTATCTAACTGTTGCCTGATTTACCCTTTCTTCATTATAGAAATGTATGCCTTGGCTGATTTAATTAACTTACTACTTATCACTATCCACTTAGCCTAGTATACTTCATATGTGGTGCATATAAGTTGTATGGTGGTTCTTTGATTAAGATGAGATCCAACCTGATTAGGTGCAAACAAATTACATTATGTTGTCTGTGGAGCTGTTGCTTGGGATTAGACAATAACTGATAAAAAATACCCTGATTACTTGGCCTGATACTGTACCTCACTTGAATCTGATTGGGAAGTCAAAATCTTTTCCATAAACTATTCCTCTCACGTAATTATGAAATCAGCATTCCTGTCACATATGCTGACTAACTGATGAAAATTTTCTGTTAGTAACCAATAGTTTCATGAGTCAGTTTGTGGATTCCAAAGATCCATTTCCCCGTTGTACCATGAAATACAAGCCCTTAGTCTCAGATCAACTACTTCTTTAGTATTTTTAAGTTTTCATGCCAAACATATTAATTCTATTTTAATTAATCTACTTTCTGGAAAGTATCACTAAATTTTTCAAGCACCCATTTATTTTCCTAGATTCTTTGGATGTCTGCCTAATTAATTTGGCTATATGCAGGAAGTTGGACACTTTCTGGCAGCTTTTCCAAAGAAAGTAAAACTAAGCATTCCTTACTTCATTCCAAACATCACTCTTGGCAGTTTTGGTGCAATTACTCAGGTGAGCTGATCTAATTCTTCCTGCTTTCGAATTTAACTTGGAATGTGCAATTGATATTCAAATATTTCTGAGTTGAATCTTGTTGATCATTTTTTAAAATTGGAAGCATGAACAACAATATAAGTTATTTAACATTATCTGGCAGAGTGAAACTTGTTAAGTTCTAGTTTGCATATTTAAATGATGATCCATAATTTTTTTTATATTGCAGTTTAAATCCATTCTTCCTGATAGAAGCACAAAGGTGGACATATCCCTTGCAGGCCCATTTGCTGGTGCTGTACTATCTTTTTCAATGTTTGCTGTTGGTCTGCTACTTTCATCAAATCCCGCTGCAACAGGAGATTTGGTGCAAGTCCCTAGCATGCTATTTCAAGGTTCTTTGTTTCTTGGACTCATCAGTAGGGTCACACTCGGTTATACGTAAGTTTCGTTTGCTTTTGAGCCTTTTGTGTAAAAATTAGCTCCATGCTTATGTGTACAATTGTAGTTCACATTGATATGTTGCTATTCTCAATGTACAGAGCATTGCATGCCGCAACTGTTTCAATCCATCCTCTTGTAATTGCTGGCTGGTAATGCCCATTTCGTGTCCTAGATGATCATTGACTTTATTCTTTTTTTGTAATTTGATCACTGTCACCTTTTTTATGACCTCATAGGTGTGGTTTAACAATACAAGCTTTTAACATGCTTCCTGTGGGGTGCCTTGATGGTGGAAGAGCAGTGCAGGTGTGTTACTCCTCCTATTGAGCTTCAGGGAAGCAATTAGTTTTTGCACTTGATTACTGATTATCCTGACACTGAAGAGGCTTGCTGAATAATTTCATATTTTTGGAATTTGGCTGGTGATGATAGGAATGATGTGATTCAAGAAAGAAAGAAAAAGAAAAGAAAATCACTGTTCTAAACTAGATCTTCAGTAATATGAATCAAGCATGCTAATTATGTTGCATGTTTTTGCAGGGTGCATATGGAAAAAGTGCATTAATTGGCTTTGGCTTGACAACTTACACATTGCTTGGATTAGGAGTGGTATGTCTACTCTGCTATGATATCATATTGTAAAATCATGAGCAAGTAATCATACATAATTCGCCAGACGCTCTAATGCTCCATGCCAGCCATCCTTCTGTGTTTTTCTTTGTACTTGATTCAATATCGAATTATTAGTGACAATATGATCATCCTTGCGTGTCTCCAGCTTGGTGGGCCTCTTTCACTTCCTTGGGGACTCTATGTTTTATTATGTCAGGTATTTAAATAAACTTGTCTTAAGATGAAATGGCAAAATCAAGAAAGGTGTTGTTATTATTTGTTGTGAACTTTCGGACTGAATTTGTGCACTTTTTTCAGAGGACGCCTGAGAAACCATGCTTGAATGATGTGACGGAGGTTGGAACATGGAGAAAGACTCTGGTGGTGGTTGCTACTTTTCTTGTTGTCTTGACTTTGCTTCCTGTTTGGGATGAGCTTGCAGAGGAACTGGGAATAGGTCTTGTAAATGCATTTTGATACGTGATGTGCGTTGAGTAAAGTAGATAGGTAAAGCCATAGCTAAAGCAAACCATTGAGTTTTTTTTTATTTCAAGTGATGAACCCAGTGTACTGAATTGGGCCAATGTAAAATAGTTCAATTTTATACCCTTTCCTTAAAAATATAAAAAGCATATACAAATTACTATTGGAGGTATGAAAATAGCGTAAAGCGCTGCTGCAAAACGCAAAGAACTTCACGATGAACTTTGTACCAAAAAAAAAAAACTTCACGATGAACTGGTCCCTTCCACCTATTAAACCCCATAGAAGGTCATAATTAGATTCTGAATTTTAATTTTTCGTCGTTATTTAATAACTAGAATTCTGAATATACCCATTTTAGATGACTCATCGACGACGGTACGGCGATAATATATAATCTCAATATTTACCCTGCGTTGAAGTAATGGTTAAAATTGGGTTCAGTTTTCAATAAAGTCGGTTCCTTGGGTGCCGATTGCGAATCGTGAGTGTTTTGTTTGATACGTTGCCTGGGGCTCTTTGGTACAGCTTACTAAATAAGAAAACGAAAAGTATTTATATTTGTACGAATAACGTCAAATGATTAAGATACAAAAATAATGTTTATCTTTTTTAATACATTAAATGTAATTTTTTCTTTCTTCTACCAAGGTATAAGCCGTCAACCTTAAATTGAGTAGCTTCTATTTAGCCTAACCATCCATCTTTGGTCTAATTTGTGTATCTAGTCATCTAGATGTAGAAAATCAATAATATGAAACAATTTAATAAATTATATTGTTTCTAATCTTTAATATAATATTTATACTATAAAATGAATCTTATATTAAGAATTAAAGAGAACTATGACAGTTACTTTCAAGTTTCAGTGATGACAATTACTTTCAAGTTTCATTTGACATCGCGTACGTACGTAGCTGAATGATCAAGCAGCATGCTTCGCTCTACAGCTGATTGCCACCTATTATTAAATCGCCGTGCATACAAGGATACCTGTGCCTAGAGAACAAAAAAATTGCTATTTCCGGGGAATAAGCTTCCTAGGACTCATTCTTTTCTTGGGTTCTGCTAAAGTACGGGAATGTACGTATTCCTTCGCAAACATTCCCCTGCAATGTGATGGCCAACTTCACACGCATGCATGCTGCATTTGACGAGCCTTTGGAGTTTCACGCACCCACTTATTAGAGGAGTTGTTTAATTAAGTTCATCTAAATAGATCTTAATTAATTACAATCCACATCATCATTCACAAAATATTGATGCCCAAAGGATGCGGCCATTCACTGCTCTTGTATAAGTATTGTAGCTATAGGGGCGGTAATTATCAATGCCAGTATTACAGCAGGTATAACTAATTAATTACTATATATGCATAAATACATAAACAAAAACGGGTGCCAGCTAGTAAGCGATCAAGGGTGGAGGATGTCATGGTTGAAAACATGGGGAATCCTGCTTTCTTGTTCATCGTCTTCCTCGTCCTGGGACAAGCGAGAGAATTGAAGAGGGTCCAAGCTGTGGGAAGAAGGTGGTGCCTGCTTCATCGCAAGGTCAAAACCAACAGAAGGACTTAAGCTGCGGCTCATGTACATGGTATTGGTCCAAGCACATGAATTGTTGTTGGAGTACACTGGTTGGAGTCCTATGTTCATGTTTGGCTGCTGCTGATGATGATGCGAGCTCTGCACAGCACTTGCAAATGCATACCTGCTGTTCATCAGCTGACTTTGAACCATCCCTAGCTCTGCTTGCAGAGATGCGACCTGAATTCACAGCTTAAACAAATGAGTTATTTTGGTTTCCCCTCCTGAATAAATCAGTTCAGTATTTGCAACTAATTAATAAGTTCATTCATTTTTTTTTTTTCAATTTCTTGTTGCTCAGTCGGTGTGAAGAAGTATGATTATATTGTGGATGACGCGATCGACAGTTACACACTTAATTTAGCTCACTGATATTTTGCCCTAGAAATCAGGAAGATGATGATCTCGTTTCATGCAAGCTTGACGTGATCATTCATATTCTTTCATTATTGTCGTGGTTCTCGAGTTTTGTTCCAGTCCAAGTCTTCCTTCAGGTAATCTCGATCAAGGGCACGTATATACTTTCTTATTGACTTGGTGGATTTAGAATCTTACCTCTAAAATGTTGGCTCCGAAAATAATCAAATCTTAACTAAATGAACCGCTTTGGATCATGAAAAAATGCAGGGCACACGCATATTTTTTGGAATTATAAGAACCTGTTGTTGCAAAGAAATAACAGTGGCGACACAGCCATAAACAGGATCGGACAAGCGAGCTTGAGCCTCGTAGGAAATGGTAACCACGGCTTCGTGGCGGCGGCTGACGGGAATATGAAGCAAGAGCTTAGAGACATTGCTAGCGCCGAAGACCTTGTGGACGGCGGCGAAGCGGGCGGAGCCCTGGTCGGTGCTAAAGTGGGGAGCGAAGATGCAGCCAGCAACGCACTTCCTGCGGAGGAACTTGCAGGCGCCACAGGGAGGGGTGGTGGCGGCGGAAGAGGGAAGAAGCCGAGGGTCAGCCATTTGGAGCTGGGGTTGGGGGAGGTGGTGATGGTTACGGGGAATAATATGAGGAGGAGTGCACGTTAGTCTCGTGAGGGGTTGGCGAGGTGATTGGGGTGAGCTTTCTGTTGACGTTATAGTTGGTGAGGGGCACATGACATGGCAGCCACGTGACCCATCCTATATATTCTGTATCTTAACAATGCAAAGAAAGAAACTTCTCTTTAACGTATAATTTATTTATTTATTTTTTTAAACAATTTTGTCTTCTAGAACTGTTTTTGTATTTTTTTTTTTGTTATTTCATTTCGTGAGTCTACAGAGGTCGTCATCCCAACGTTAATTTGAGTTATACGAGTTCATGTATATGGGGACTGAAAACGATGCTAGTGATTAAATACTCACTTATGTGATTTCTGTTGGTGCCAAAAGAGTATTGCCGCATACATAGGGTATTATATTAGGTGGTGTTTGTTGGAATAAAACAAGGAAGAAAATGGTAAAATTTGGGTGGTAGAATAATATAATTGAAGAGTATAATAAAACTTGATAGTTTTGGTTTTGTGGGAAAGCACAAGAACGGTGGCTCTTCGCGTGAGATGGTAAGACCTAACGTGCATGGATTTCATGCTCGGGCCCTCATCCAAGATTCTCCCTTCAGTTTCCCTTTTAAAGCAAAACAGACTCACGATAACTATCTATATATTTTTGTTGAGAACTTATCTGTTAATGGTCTGATAATCTCTCCTCTCAAGGTATTGCTTACAATCAGTTACGTAATTAAATTCCACGTTATGCATACATATGAGAACTTAATTAGTAAGTGACTTTCTTTGTATAAAATAAATATCCTCCTTACTAATTGATTAATTTAAATAAATTAATTAATTATAATTAAATTCAGATATTTAAGATGAATATATATTATATGCTTAATAATTTATCTAAATTAATCAATTAATTTTTATATTAAATTATAAATAATTAAATTTTTTAATATATATAAATTAATTAATTAATTTTTATATTAAGAATTGAAAAAAAATAAATGGAAAAAAAAATCTCATGGAATAAATAAAAAATTAGCGACTATAAGAATTTGCCGAACAGGCACAGGAGAAGAAGCTATTATTGCTGACTCACGTCGTACCCGATACGGGCTTTATAAGGACAGTAGTTTATTTGTAAGAACTCATTGAGTACAATGAAGCAGAGTTCAGATGAGTGCATCCAAATCCAATCCAGAAGGAGAGGTCACTGTCAGCCAATTTTGGGCTTGAGAGATTGATTTTCATAATTCTGCACCATTCTCCCTTAACACGTTTTTGCAATAGTACCAATTTTACCCGTGGTTTTGTGGAATGTCCTTTATCAACATTATGTTGTTCCATAAATAATTTAGGATCGTTTAAACGGATATTGAGTTTGAGTCTTAACGTATATAAAAAAAAATTGTTAAAAAATTTACCTACTATAGCTAAGTACACGATGTGAGTCGAATATATAATCGAGCAAAATTTGGATACATTGAGTGGCCAATAAAAAAAAAATTATCTCATGCTAAGGGTTCGAGATTCGCGCGTCCATTTCCATATCAAACGTTTTTGTAATAGTAACAATTTATAACATGAGGAGTTAAAGTATGAATTTTCGTTAAAAAAATATAGTTATCTTGAATATATACTGTTGTTTTACACTCCTTATCTTGAATATAGTACGTATATGTGACACGGTTTTCGTTATCTAAATGATAGGTCACAAATAAAAATGTCCGAAGCAATAATTATACTGTGTGCGAGATCCATGTATAATTCAAATAACAAGAGTGGGGGGTGAATTTGTTCGTTTGTTTCGTTATACATGAACTAGCGTATGTATTGTGTTTGCACAAGCACGGCCCAACACATCTAGTCAACGTGAGATTTAAATGAAATGTAACACTCTATCATCAATATAAATTCTACTTAAATAATTTAAATATATTAAAAATATTAATTAAATTAATTATTTATAATAATTATATATTAATTTTTTGAAATATCACATTTAATTATGTATATTTAAATTATTTTTAATAAAAATATTTTTAATATATATAATTATATAAAAATATTTTAAGAAAAAATATAATTTTAAGAGAGAAAAAATGATAAGAATTTTATATTTAAGATTAAAATAAATTATATATATAAATTTATTAATTTAAATATTGTAAATTAAAACATCATTTCTACCCTTATTTGTAGTGATTAATTAAGTCACACATAACATCCAGTACGACGTAATAATTACAAGGTCTAATCTATAATTACGTACATTAATTCTACCTAACAACCACTAAAATATTTAATCAATGGCGTCAACAACTCTTACCCAAGACACAGTGTGCTAAAGGTTACGTTCTAGTAAGCTGCACAATCTATGATGAAAATATTATTAAAACAATCGAACAGTATTTTAATTTTTTTTAAATATTTTAACGTAAAATTCATTCAATTCGAGCACTTGAATAAAATGTCCAGCTGTGATCGAGTGTATAGACTACAAAAATAGAGGATGTACCCAGGACCACGTACCCAGGCTTTTCCCACATCCTCATTACACTGCTTCTAAATACTCCTTTGGTATTTTAATTAAATTAAATTTTTATTATTAAATTAATTAATATAATATATTTTTAAAAAATATTATAATCATCGTCCTTTAAGACTTTAACTCTTTCCTTAATTATTTTAACTTTAAGACTTTAACTCTTTCCTTAATTATTTTACTTGATTATAATTGAAAGAGTATAGTAAATAGTAATTTAAAAAATAATTAATAAATATTATAAATATATTTTATATATTTAAAATAAATATTAATTTTTTAATTAGATAGATCCGTATGAAATGAAGAAGAAAGGGTCAAAACAAGATTGATATATTATGCTCTCAAGACTAATCATTTATTAAGAACACATTTCACAATTTAATCACATAACTGATGAATCTAATATTACATTTCTGAACTCAGAGCCCTGAACCTGCATCTAATATTATGATGCTTCAACTGTAAACTATAATTGTAGGCTTTAAAGTGAAATATACAAAAAAGAAAAAAGAAATTGTGACTCCATCTCTGTGTATTATTAACACTAATGGAAGGCGAGTCTCGCGGGGTCTGAAGGAGAACCAGGAGACCAATCACTACTACTTCGAGAATCCACTCGCCATGAATCCTGAACTTGAGCAGCAAATTGTAGATTCCATAACACATCCTCAATTGAAGGTCTTTCTTCTTCCTCTTTAGCCACACACCTCACACAAACCTCCATCATCGTCTTCAATGATTGATCCAAGCTTCCCCTTCGAATCGCAGGATCCACCACGCTTCTCCTTGCATCATCATCCGCTACTATGCTTGCCTGCAACTGTCATCAATTTGAAGATGATAAGGTTTTGTGTTTTCTAGTAACAATACCCTTAAACTCTCACGTATTAGATTCAATGATCCATGGACCAAAATCTGGTGCTCTGTTTAAGGATGGTGAACAAGACAGAATAGACATTGTTACCACATTAGTTAAAGTGTCCACGTCATTCTTTGACTTCGTTGTCCTTCCGAGGATGAGTTCCAATAGTATGACTCCCAAGTCGTATATATCAGACTTATCGTCATGTTTATTACTGCACAACAGCATAGTTCATTTAATAAGGTAGTCTGTGCAAGTTCAGTAACTTTTACTCAACCAGATTAGAGTTCAGCTACACACCTTTTGTTAACTTTAGAACTTTTGGATTTGCCGGAAGAATTTCCATTGCCAACCTGCAAGTGAGCTAAATGTTAGTTGGAAGTCTTTTCTTGAGGGAGAATATAGACCAAACTTATTTTTGATACCTTTCCCAAGTTTGATAACAAAGGCAGGTTATAGCTGCAGATTTTTGCGACGAGGTTGTGGTCTAATAAAACATCTGTTATTCTGAGGTTGTTTGAATACACACCAGGGAGAATGCCAGTATGCAAAAACTGGATTCCCTTTGCTACTCCAATTGCAGCTGCTATGCGTTGACTCCAACTAAGTGATTCTGAAGGATTCTGATCTGTCAAATACAACGTAAAGAACCATGAGCTCAATTGTAAATATTGAAAGTAGAGAGATGAGATTTTCAGCTTGAGAAAAATTTATGTTCCTGTAAATATTACCAGAGATCCAGCTCTTGAGCGTGCCATTTGGTACGTATTCAAAGACAAGGAATATTCTGCTGACACTTGAATCATCTAAATGGCATTCAAAGCAGTGTCCAAGAGCACTGACTAAATGACGATGCCTGAGTTTTGATATCAGCTCTATTTGCTGCATAAAGCTTTGTGTGCTATAACCTTTTCTCATTTTCACACATTTAATGGCCACAACTGAACCATTCTTCAACTGACCTCTATACATCTGACAAAGATAACAAACAAAAAAACCGTCAGGGTATATTAATATCGGACCATTAAGATGTTAACAACCTTAAAAATAAAACAGAGAATCATACCTGCCCATGAGAACTTTCACCCATGAAAGAAGCTGTGTTGAAGTAGGTTGTAGCAGTCTCAATCTCCTCCAGTGAGAAAGTTCGATAAGTTGGCAAACCAACTGCTCCCAACTTCATTGTTTGAGATATATACCCTTTAAATGAAGAGAAAGACATGGCTATTGTCATGTATCTTTATTGTGGACAATCACGGAGTAATGTATCGTTAGTCAATATGTAATTTTTTTTCAAAATACTCTAATCATATTCTTTAACTCCCTCTATTTCTCTTTTACTTGATTAATATTCAAGGAGTATCAAAAGAAATAATTAAGAAAAAAAAATTATAAATATAGAAAATATGTTTTATATTTAGAACTAAAATAAACTTCCTAAATCCTATATTAAAGATTAGAGGAGTATTTAATAATAAACTTGTAAACACTAGACTTTTTCAACAAGAAAGATATAAGAAACTTACTTGCATTAGAAAGCAACTTGGAGGAGTATCCAGAAGCAGCATTTTCGGATATAAATCTTACTGGAGGATTGTTACTTTTACTTTTGTCATTTCCTCTTTTAACAAGAAAGAGAGCAAGCCCAACAAGTACAACAACTCCTACAGCTCCACCTGCAATTCCAATGGAAAGCACTAGCCTGTTCAATCCTTTGGGCTTCTTTCTCTCAGGTAATATCCCCACAGCTAAGGCCTCAGTGTGGCAAAATGGTGGTGGGTTCTGATTCTGATCCGCGCCATCTAGACAATTTCTAGCATACTGCACTGTTCTATCACTTGAATTTGACACTAATAAACATCTGGGTAATTTGCCTGTCAAAAGATTTGACGACAAATCCACAACTTCAAGTTCTGAATTGCAGGACATGTTCTCAAAAACCATCCCAGTTAATTTGTTCCCAGAAATGTTGAGGCAAGTGATTGAAGGAAGAGACAACAAAGCTGGCTGAAATGGCCCCACAAATGTGTTTAATGAGATATCCAATCGCTCAAGCTGGTAATAAGAGGTCACTTCAGAAGGAATACCAGACCTGAAGCTATTGTTCCTTAGTATAAGAGTGACCAATTTTGTACCAAGTCGAGGAAACTGAGGCCCAAAAGCATTACTATCCAAATCCAGAACTTGAAGATTCTTCAAACGGCTCATATCAGGTACCGTCCCATAAAAGTAATTATGAGAAAGTGAAAGAACCCTGAGATTTTCCAAGCTACCCAGTGAATCAGGCAAAGATCCATTGAACCTATTGTTTCTCAAACTCAACACAGTCAAGGCTGGAAATGAATCCATTGAAATCCAATCAGGAATCTGACCAGCCAACATGTTTTCATCAAGAATGAGAGTGTGAAGATTGGAAAGTGAAGAAAGCTCTCGTGGTATGGCGCCATATAGGCAATTAGAGCTCATGTTAACTATTTCCAGTGATGCCAAGTTAGAAATTTTTGCTGGAAATGGACCCCTTATACCAAGAGAAACCAGAGTGAGGACTTTCAAATTGGGAAGTTTTGCCAGTGTTTTGAAAAAGGAATCTATTGAGAAATTTCGAGGAAGAAGGGAAGTTCTCGTTGTTTCACCTATTATATGAAGCTGAGTTATGGTGTCTTCATAGCACATAACAGTGGAAGAAGAATTTGAATCCGCGTTACAGAAGTCTGAGTGGTAATTCCAGCTGCTTAAAGCAGCAGGAAAGTTCAAATCTCTTTGAATTCTCAGAAGAGCGTCAAACTGGGAAGATTGAAGCTGCTCTGAATCATAGATACAAAGTAAAGCTGTTATTAAAAGCAGAAGGAATGAATTGTGGAATTGTTTTGCCATTGAAAGAAAGATTTTCTGTGCTCTAGAAAGTTCCCTTGAGATCAAAGCTTCGTTTTTCAAGACCACGAACAGAAGCCCTGCAACTGATACCAAGCCATGTCAATTTACAAGACGCTCAAACTTGGGAAGAGCATGCTGAATTATGAAGCTTTACAATTCATAAATTTATAAATAAGAGCAAATCAAAAGATCAAATGAAATTATATGATTCAAGGAGAATTAACTGTAAAGTATAGCTGCGACAAAATCATGAAACATTACCAGTTGCTCTCAAAGTAACCAAGAGCTCCCAGTAAGTCATCCAAAAACCAAAACAAAGTGAAGGACTTTCATACCATCTCGTTCTTGCGCCAAATTCAAAATTTGAAGAAGAGAGAGGGAATTTGGGAAGAGAGTAAATTTTAAATATCTTCAGAAATTGTAGACCACCCAACTCAACAAAAGCCAAACTCAGAACCAGAAAACTATCCAGAACGAGTCTCCAAATCTTAATGAGGCAGAGAAACCATTTTCGCAGGAGCCAGATTTTTCCTGACCACGCCGAGACAAAGATAACACAGGGCGAAATAAAATGAAAGGGCCAAAATTCACAAGCAGGACCATATCACAAACCGACATCACCTCACATTTGCCATCATAATAAAACTAAGATTCACAAAACTTGCTCCATTTTCCCCCCAGGACATGGTTTTACTTTTCCTTATTTCTCTCTGGAAGGCCTAAAGGGAAGCCGAAGTTGCAGAAGCAGGAAAAGTAAAAGAAAGATTCGCGTGTATATGGGAAGCCTTTATTCCTGTATATGATATGATATCAAAATATATGAGGATATCTTTTTAACATGGGGCATGTGGAGTCCAGCAGATATGGTTAAAGGAGCTAATTTTGTACTTGGTCTCATAATTTTAGAGAGGAAATGGTAATGGAGCAATGGCTAAAGGTGGCTTTGGCTCAGTGTTTCTGTGTATGTCTCAGACTGTTTCGCAGACTTTCGCTTTCTGGGACCGGTGAGCCTTAGCTTTCTCTCACTTCACTTTGTAGGAGTGGCCCCATGATTTATATCTGTAGGTTTTGGCGCCTTCCTTTGTCTTCTTTAACTCACCAACTGTAAATTGATTTCAAGTTGCTGATCTTTCATTAATGCGTCGGATTTCAATGATACATAATGAATGATCCATTGAATTTGAAGCTATCTACCTCACTTTGTGTGCTCTCACATCCCAAGAGGTGAGAAATTACATCAGGATATAATAAGAGTAACAAACAAGCTCCAATGAAGAAATTAATTCTAACATTAATAATATGTTGAATATTCTAAACATGATACAATTAACTCGATCCTGAGCTTTCTAATTATTGGAGCCTCCTTAAGAGTTCATGGTAGTCGGGAAAAATCATCAATATGGGCATGTGGTCAACTTCGAGTTTTTAAAGTGAGAATTTTTTTTTTCATCAAACTTATCTGAAAAAGAACAAACTTTCAAGTGTGGTATATTGAATGGTCGATATGGTCTTGTTTGGTTTTTCAGAAACAATAAATAACGATGAATGACACACACACACACACATGCCCACACACATGTATAGTGGCATAGGATGTTGTTTGCTGAACTTACTGTGTCTGAAACGATTATTATTGGCTTCTTTACTACTAATAGTTGTAAGTTAAAATGCAAATTTCTGTTTAACCTAACAAGGATATATTAAAGCACGATTCGCACAGTTTTATTATATATTTGTCTTGGCTTGGTTTGATTAATTTATTTCAAAATGCGAGAGGTTGTTGTACCTATGGTCTATGTTCATAACATTAACAAAGACTCTGCAATATACAGACAAACCAGATGCAAAATTCTTAAGAAAAACATATGATGCTTGCTCTTGCCAATTACATTATACAATGGTTAATTAAATTAATTAGTATGATTTGTGACATCTGCAATTCCGTGCTTGCATGTGTTTTTTCTAAGAGCACTGCTAAATTAATCTGAAAATCTCGATTTCGGGCATCACGTCTCCTTCTGTCATCCATTGACAATATCAAACACATAGATTCCTGTAATGGTACATGAAACTGGTTGTAATGGAGTTCTCGTTGGACCTTTGTCAGGGTAACAGCTAAGATCAATGTATATAATATATATATATATAAAATAACCAAGGCTTGCTCAAGTCTAATGTTAAATCATTCTTCCACAATAATTCATGGAAAGTCTTTCTTTTTTATTTGTCTGTGTGTCGTCCCTGAGGTTGATAAGACTAACATTATTTTATGGGATATTGGAAGGGAAGAAAAGAACAAGTGAAATAAATTAATTAGTACGGTGATAGTAATAATAAATTATGGGAAGAATAATGGAAGTTGTCGGTGATGAAAGTGAAAAGTAACGTGGGAGCGGCAAAGGAAGAAGGAGGAAGACGGGGCTCTCAACAGCAAAAGTTGTGTAGGTAAGGCGTTGTGAAGTGTGGTTCTAAGGGTTTGAGTGAGGACCCACCATTTTTGAAGCGACAGAATCAAGCAACAAGTTAACTCACCCACAATCGAATTTAACGTTAATATAATATAATTAATACAGATAATAAAAAATAAATTCGTGTCTTATAAAGGCGTAAATTCAATTCTCAATTGCCGGTATGAGGGTTCTTTTGGTAGGTGATCTCGTAAATCTTCTATAGATGTTCTTTGACTGTGACTTAGTCTTCATGAAAAAACTGTGTCTAACCCACCTAATTTTTTTTTTATTTTATAAAAAAAAAAAGACATTAACGTCATGCAAATAATTACTTTACACCCAACACGCACGAACGAATGCGTGAAAGTTAAGCCCACTTGCTTCAACCATCTTTCAACTTTCTTCTTTCTTTCTTTTCTGCTTTCGCTTTCAATTTAACGATGAATATTTCTACATTTTATTAGGGAATTTAACGATAAATACTTAAATTTGTTATTTGGGCCCTTTTTGGGGTCTGAAGAGCCCACTTTCTTTCTTGGGCTTGCCATTCTAAATCTCACTCCCTAATGCTGGGTTCATATGTAAGAGTTGAGCCCAATAATCTCGCCCTTTTGTCCAGGCCCAAATTAATCTCTCCTATCACACGTTGGCACATTGGATTCTCAGCAATAGTGCTGTAGTTTAGTGAGAGGGAGAGTCCCATAACGAAAAAGATATTAGAGTGGATGAGATTTATTTTATTTTATTTTATTTATTTACATGCGCTCATTTTTTATAAATATCCTTGGCATTATCATTTATTTGTTGATGGTTATATAGCACGTGTCTGGTACCCCTGTAAATCTTCATTTTAAAATTGAGATTCTCGCATGCTAGAGATGAGCAGATGCATGCATTTGTAACACTTGAGTCAGATATTATTGAGATGATTAGATGCCTGCATGGGATATGGACCGTACAGGATAATTGCACTTTACGTAGAAGATTCTTGTCGCGTCTGCTCAGTTCATAGCACGTTTATGTTACGCCACTTTCTATAATTAATCCCTACCACGGATCAGTCTCTAATTACAGTAACCTCTTCTTAAATTATTTACAAGGTAACAAAATTTATTTTACAGGCGAAGGGTTATTTTAATTTACGTGGATGTATACTTATTTTTCATATTCAAGACGATTTGCATTTCCCATATATATATTTTATGCTTTTTTAACTGATAACAAAATAAATTCAAATTTTATTCGTGGATCTCGGGAAAACAAGTTTGACCTCTCCCTTCATTACTCCTATTATTTTTCACGGACGACTTTTCTAAAACCAGTCAACCAAATCCGCTTAGTTTTCTGGTTGTCTGTCATGGTCAAACCGACAGTTTCTTCAATAATAATAACTTAAATCACATAATCTATATGCAAGCGCACTTATATATAAGTTTGGGAAAGCTGATTATAAAGTTTCAAAGATTAGAAAAGTTATTTAAACATAATATATATATTTTTTTTAAATTATATGTAATTTAACCATATCATCAATAGTATCAATAAAACTACATAACTGATATCGAAACTAACTGAAATCATTGGCAGATACGTAACCATTGCTTTTCTCTTTCGTAAAAAATCAGTCTCATGAAAGTTATACACCCCAGAAGCTATAGAATGAACAAATTAGAGCTTTACATTCCACCGAGAAAAACCAGCAAACAGTCATACATAAAGATTCTCGAAAACATGAACTCTAAAAAGAGCGCAGGGTTTGTGTTGTGATGAGATCCCTATAAGGCCTTGTTGGTATTCAGTAAGAGAAGGAAAACGTGTTGAAGAATGAACTAAAGAGCAGTCTCAATAACCGGAGGACCCCTATACTCAATGCCCTCTATCTGAGAGTTCTCTGGCATCTCAATTTCTTCCAACCATCCATACCCTTCTTTTTCCTCTTCCCCACCTTCACTCTCTCCATCTGCAAACATTAACACTAATGTCACACACATATCACCAACTGAAGAGTAATATAAGACTTTCTCAATGACTTCATATATATACTCTTTAAGTCCTTAATCCTTAAGCTAGTTGACTATTATTTTAGGTAGATTAAAAAAATTAAATAAATTAGTTATTGTAACTAATATAAAAGTTAGTTAACTAATTTTAATAGATTAAAAAATATATAATATAAATTTATTTTAAAAAATTAGGTTTAACTATAATTAATTTTTTTTATTTAGTTTTTTAATGTACTAAAAACAAATAAACTAACTCTTATATTAAATCGATTTACTTACAGGAAAAAATATTGTAGGGGTGATCCTTGTAGTAAGAGCAATCGCGGCCATCTTCTTGAGAATAAGGAGGGCCAAGAACGTCAAGAACAACAGATGGAGTTATGGCTGTGAACTCATGAATGTTGCCCCCAGTTGTAGGATACAACACAGAAGTATCACACGGTGAAGTAAACACCCTATTAGCCTTCACCTTCGCCAATCTCACTGCAAAACAAGAATGTCAACATTCAGAAACCCCTTTCTATATATATTTCAACAAAGTTTCAAAGCCATTATATATATACGTGTTGAAAAGAATTGAGATACCCACGTTGAGATGGTTGGGACGAATTCTTGGAGGCGTCAGGATCAGCCCAATCGTAAGACTTAATGTGCATTTTTCCCACCAGAAGCTTACTGAAAACAGTCATGCCCGGATGATTGTGGAGGGGAATGACTCCTTTTGCAGGTAGGAAGAAGATGCAGAGCTGCATGTACGAGGAAAAGTTAACCCAAAATAGTGTTTGGTTATAAAAGCATCATTAGTAGTATGTAATTTTGATTAGAATTAGAGCTTACCGAGAAATTCTTACACTCGTAAATGGTTGTGCTGATGACTCTTGCATTCTCAAAGACCATATTTTCGGGCTTGAAGAACCGCAGATCCAAGCCAACATCTTCTGGCTGCATCTTATCTGTATGGAACAATGAATCCTCGTTCAAAAAGAAATACTAGAACACATGTATATCCACAAGCACATGAAAACATTCATCAAAGGAATTAAACTGGTTCTTCTTCATCATCAACAACATGAAATCAATCTAAAAGCCAGCTATCCACGAAAATTCATTATAATGTGGTTTACCACACTCCATAAAGTCCTATCCTATAATTTAGTCATCATTATTTTTGAAAACTTCCTCTTTTCCTTCTTGTGTCCCCAAGGAAACTTAGATCACGGGTCATCCTAATGGCCCGACCCTATTATGAATGATTTTGAATTTGAACTATATCGCTATCAGATGTGGGGAAAGGGATAACTTTGCTTTTCTACAGGACTAAGGGGCACCGAAATTTTATCAAACCCTTCCATTTGACTCTTTTTTTAAATTTTTATTCAAAAAAGCAAGTAGACAAATAATAATTTTTTTAATAAAAACAAACAATGAAGGGCAGAGAAAATGAAAACAATGGGTGGGGGAGCTTTCTGGTTTGTACTTTTGTGTAATTGGGGTAACTAAGGAGGCCAAAATGCACAAAGCACGCTGCCACCAGCTCTATGCCAACCAGACACAAAAGTACATCTAATTTGACCCAAAACTTGATATTTAGCAATAAGAGATCATATAAAAGTAAACATATCACTCTTAACACAACACATCATCTCCTGCAAATATAGCAAGTTAGAGTTGAAAATCAGAAGAAAGTATATAGTACCAAGGATGTGGCATAGTTTATGAACATCTTCAGGTAAAGGAACTGTTCCTGGGCCTTTGAATGTTTCTCTGCAAGACACAAACAGCTCCTGGAGTGCCTTTGGAACTCTGGGAACTGGCTGCTTAATAATCCCACGGCACGATTTCTTTTTCTTGCTGATATTTTTTCTCACATGACCAACCTTCTTGTCATGTCCAACTCTGTTCTTCCCCTGTTTCACCAAACTTGCCTCAGGTTCCACCGACACACCACTTATCTCTCCCTTCATGTTAATCAACTTGGAAACTCTCACAGACATTTTCACAAAAGCTTAGATGACAAGATGCAACAGTCGTGTAGATCAACCGTCCCCAATATCAAAATCTGCTTCCAACTTGATGAATGAGAAAATTCAAGTTCAGGAAATTTCAAACCCAGATTCCAGAAGTGATCAAGATCGAAACTTGCAGAGGTTTATCATTGCTCGTTTCTTTCGTTTATAGAGATGGGGAAGCAAAGCCGGGCAGATTATGATTGACCAGAAAGTAAGAAAATACTGGTATGGGCAAAATAGAGTACGGAGAGGATGAGATATAAGGGAATAACGAGGAAAGTAAGAAGATAGATAGAGTTGATATTTATAGATATATTCGAAGAGTCAGAGATGGGGAGGGAGAGAGAGAGAGAAATCAGAAAATAAAACATAGAAACTTGAAAACCAGGGGCCGTTTGGATTAGGGGTAGGAATGAGGCAGCGTTGTCGGAAGAAAACCACATGGAAATAAAAGAGAAAAGCAGTATTTTTATTTTTATTTTTGGTTTTGCATTTCCGCTTTCCCGCGCCCCATAGATTGCATGGAAACTGGCGGTTAAAGCGACCCCTGTTTTGTTAGTTAAGAAGGTATACCATCGTTGGAATTACCAAAATGCCACTCACGTGGGGGCTACACCCCCACCCATGATTACTTCGCAAGGAAGAGTGTGTAAACCCATCTGAATCTAATGGGGAAAAAGGGTAAACATACATCAACGTCAGATATTGGGCCAACAATTCCATAGCCAGGCTATATATATATATATATGCTGAAAGTGGAAGATTTCCTTTTACTTACGTGGTAAAAAACAATTTTTTTAGCAAAAGAAATTTTATCTTTTTTTTAATGAACCTAATTTTATCTTTAAATTCTATTAATGATTCAATTTTTTCCTTATGCACTAATAAATTAAGATACGTAATAAAAAATATTTTAGCATTTGATTTATAGGAGAGTTAATGTTGACAAATTTGTATTAAATAATTTGATATATAGCCCTATGATCGAGGCAAGGGCGCAGAATCTGTGCAATGTGCTATTTGATTCCCGAAGCGACTGAGCGCACATCTTACCCTCTACATCCTGCCCTCCATTTCCCACCGCACATAAACACTTAATAATTTCAATTTATTATTAATTATCTTCTCATATATATGTGCATGTATGTCTGAGAAAACTACAGTAGGTGTATTTTTCTTCACTATTCTGCGGTGGAATAAAAAACCAAGAAGCTTGTATAAAAAAAAAATAACCAAGAACAGCTAGTTTCCGTAATAAAGTCATGTACTTGTTAGATTAGCTCGGGATACGCCGAATAAAGGATATTATATATAAATATCCTCGTTTACAATTTTATATGTCGGTACAAAACCACGTTATAGTATCAGAATCATGAAATACAGACTATTAGTTGACTAAATTAAAAAAATTAATTATAACTAAATTTATTTTTTTTAAAATAAATTTATATTATATACTTATTAATTTATTTAAATTAATTAAATTTTTATATTAATTATAATCAATTTATTTATTTAATTTTTAATTTATTTTAAAAAAATAATTAACTCTTACTCCGAGGCTAAATATAGAATCTAATTTTTAGTACCGGAGGAGTATGTTTTATCCGTTAAGACATAATACGACTTGTCGGAAATATGAAACCGCTCTTCATAAAAAGAAAACATTATCATTAATCGGAAGCAGGGCAGGTACGTTACAAATCGATTCCTCAGATTCTGATGACCTGCTCGCATAGAGATGGTGTCAAATTCCATTTTAAAAGATGATGTGAAAACAATGAAATAGGGGCATCTAATCCCCTCATGTTGCTTAGATTGTATCAGGGACGGAGTTGGATGGAACAGTCAGCTTCACTATTTATCTTGTAAATAAAGTAGAAGGTAAGTTCAACGGCATTAGCGGAAAGTTGCGCTCCGATTCCCAGAAGCTGGAAATGCCTGACGTCTTCTAGCTGGAGGCAATTCTTTGGCCAAATCGCTAATTTGTCCCTTTCCTACTGTTAAAATTTTCTTCTTGCCACTCTGACGCCGCCTGAGACCACCATCTTCATCCTCCTCCTCCTGCAAAGTTGCATCTTCTGCATCCTCTCCAAACCTAACTTGCTGCCTAGCAGCTTCGTAATCAAATGGCTTCACTTCCGGTAACCTACCGGATTCTTCAGTTTTACTGGCTAGTCTATTTCTATTACTTTTAGTGTTTGACTGAAAGCATTTTTGGAAGCTTGATGACAGTTCTGAGAGAGACGTCGGCTCATCTTCATCCTCTTTTCCTGAAGTGGACACGACAGAATTTTTCTCCATGTCCTCCTTCGTACTTTCTGGATTATTGTTCTTAGTATCCTCCGGTTCTGTATCAGAATCAAGTAGAATAATCTCATCTGCAGTGGAGGACGAAACAGGATTGTCGGAAACTGGGTTTTGGACGGCCAAAGCTTCGCTTTCAGAGGCTGCTACACTAGGATTTTCTTCCACTTTTTTCGACATCTCACTGCTGTCCAAAAACGAATGGAAAGGAAGGCTGACTGAAGATCTAATCTGCTCCAGCTTCGCCTCTTCCTTGCCCTATAAAATAACAAAAGATAAAGTGAAGGAATCCCATGAAACAGGCTACTCAGTGTTACAATCTGTTCAAACTGATGTTAAACTAAAACCGACTCAAGTAGTGTGTGCTTAATATAGTAGATACAGAAATAAAAAGAACATAAAAATTCATATAACCTGACATGCCCCATTAAACTTGAGACTTGTCAGCTTATTACGCCAAAAAGAATAAAAAAGCCGGTAAAAGGTTTGCATGATGTGAGACTGAAACATATCCTTTGAATGGAAGTTCCATCAAGGAAAGCTTACTTTTTTGCTAGCATCAAGCTTCCGCTTTGACGCTGAACTGCCAAGAAGTGCCCCAAAAGCACCAGCAGGCTTTTTCAGCACCTGAACAGTTGCTTTGTGACCCTGTCAACAATTGAACACCAATGAGACTGATTCCCCAACTCAGAGGTCAAGACATCAAAGTAAACAAATAAATAATTAAAAATTTTGCAACCTTTTCAGTGGAAGAGGTACTGACAGCAGCATTCCTGTCCTGCTCTAAAATAGTAAGACTATCCCTTGGGAGATCTGAAGTGAGAGTATCAGGTTTAATAGATACTTCCACATTTTTAACTTGCTGCTGAGAAGTGTCCTGTTGTGGAGCACCAGTTCCATCTCTAAAAGGTACTGCATGATCCGATCCCTGCAAATCATCACAATTTCTTGAGGGGTTTAAGAATCATCATATTAGTCCCTGAACATAAAAGATCAGAAAACGAAGCCCCAAAAAGAAAATCAGGATCAGAAAACCCTATTATTGTTAAGCACTAAACAGTTGAGGGACACTCCCTGAACGTTGGAAACCAAAATATTTAAAAGATTATGAACGCATTTAGTTAGACTTTTGTCATCTGTACTTAGCTTAATTACCAGTTCCTAAAAGACTAAACTAGGTGTAGTTCTCAAGGTGCTTGCTATCAAGTTCTTCAATAACCACATGACGTGGGAAAAATTCCTTAAACGGCCAAGAATATAGTGTTGAGTTGTATCAAAACGTCTATTTTTATTGGGAAACCAAATAGCAAAAGGAGGGTTGTGTACACTTTCGCAATAGAAAGAGATTAATTTGGTTCTCTATTCAGGGATGAGAGAATAATTTACCCAAAAAAGAAGTGAGCCTGCATTAATATGAGCAGACTTGAGAAGAAAGTGCATATTACCAATTATGGTCAGTATCTCAGTGATTTGCATTTTCTACCTTTATACTAGTAGTAAAATAAAGGACTAGCATAATTAAAAGAATCACCTAACCTAACAAGTTGATGTCACCCTTTAAAACACGATACTTACAGTTGCAGGACGTCCCTCTTTCAACTGCTGAGCAGCAGCTTCAAAGGCTAAAGCATTTTGCATGGAACTCCTAACAATGTTGACTATAGTATCAAGATTGCGCTCAATATACAGGTACTTTGATTTTAGCATCCAGCGAAGCTTGCTTGTAGTAACAGGCATCTGCTTAGCTTTGAAATAGGTAAAAACAAAGTAAGCATATATGTCACATGTAATAGAAGGGCTACCTTTAGAAGAAAAGACGTAAGCTGGCACAAAGTTCATTTACCGATTTCAAGAAGTATTTTGTTAGGCAAGATATATCCAGTACTCTCATCCTCTGTACGAGCAATAACATCCCGCCATTCGCAAAGCCCCTGCAAGCACGTAACAGAATTTAAATTTCATAGCAGTGGACAGGGAAAATATCCTTACTGGAAGCACTAAATGCCAACATGTTTTTTGAACTTTAGATGTTTTGTCATTCATTAATAATATAATCCATGTAACAGGGTCTTCAATTCAAGCACGCTGGATGCCACCTAGTATTTAAAGTTTTAAGAAAACATACCACAACCACCAACTTAGATCTAATTGTATAATAGTTTACTGTGCTTGAAAAGTCCACAGAAGCTGTTTCACTTTCTGCAAGTTATTTATGGTAGAAACCTATATGCTTCAGCAACTAGAAATCAAAACCAGCAGAATTAGAGGGTGCTACCAAAGGATAACAATGACAGTAATAGAGACTGAAAAATGGCAGTAACAATGGAGAAACCAACAAGCAGTGGCAGACTTTTGATGGGGTACAGAAGCAAATCTGACATTTTCATGAGAAAGAAAGGCCAACAAAGAGATTAACCTACAAAACCCTGGGTCACGGGGAGGCAGTTTTACACATTGATGTAAAATTGGCACCAGAGAAAATCCTAGATTCTATAAATCTAATCTTTATTTTTTTTAGAGAAAGTTTCAGATTATGATATCATGAATAAAGAATTTGAATTCAAAACTTATGAACCAAAGTCCATCTAAAAGAATGCTTACAGAATTTTAAAAGACATTTCCCCACATTCACTTATTGGACGAGGGAAAAATACTGTCATTCCTTTTATAAGGGATAAAAAGGGAACACAAATAAATGAGAAATTGAAGAGGAGCTTACCGAAACAATTGCGAGCTGCTGAGCATTAAAACCAACCCCTTGTAACCTGCATCGAAACGCAATTGGTTTTAGATCCACATCTCTGCACTAGCATTGATAAAATCATGCAAAGCAGAAATTGGAAAACCACCTAGAAGTGGCAGAAAAGTATCCATGAGATTTAAAATACAGCGAAATGAAATGCTAAAGTAATAAAAGTTTTTCATTTGACAAAGGGACAAACCCATATATATGGAGGTAAGAGTTCTTTGTCAGAAGTTCTTTCTCATATAACTGCATACAAATATCGTAACTGCGTTTGTAGACCTATCAGTAAAAGGAAACACCATTTAGAAGACAAAAATGTTACACCAGCTGTTCAGTTATTATTGCATCAGCTTAAAAGTCTAGAATTCAAAAATTGTCTTCACTGAAATAACAAGGAAAGGTTACTTCCTATAGATTAAGGAAAGGATCGATGAATCACATGTGCATCTAACTGCTTGGATCCACACTTAGCAGCGTACTAGCCCATAACCAATTGGAATCCAGAATTCAAACTCACTTGACAAAAGCTTGAAATAGCTAAAGAAATACCATAGCATGTGAAGAGAAGACAGAAGCAAAGCTAATAAACAAAATACTACAATCTGCTTAGCTATGCCCATAACTTGGAGACCTTAGCAGCCAAATGTTACCATGACCAAGTCATACAGAAAATATTTATCACAAAACAAGAAACAGAGGTCCCAAACTACAAACAGAACCTACATAACAGCTTTACTAAGACAACAACATTTCCTAACAAGTCCTTAATCTGGTCCGAATACAAATCTTGAACTCTATGAGCATGCAAGAATAATACTCAACACAATTATGCAAGTATGATTAATCAATAGCATCCACAGACAGGAAGTTTTGGGAACACTAGAGATACCTCCAGCACAGGAGTATCAGAACTTTCAGCCTCCTTGGGCAATTCAAATAACTTGATTTTCATCAAATCATAAATATACAGCAGATAATGTGTATCTTCTCGGCCATATCTGTCATCAAAGTAATAATTCATTAGATCGCAGTGATCAAATCCCAGGGATGGCATGACTTTCGTTGTCACACAGAAACCTTAAACTCACATTACCAATATAACAATACAAATAATGATTATCAACATTCACACATTAATCCAAATTGAGCCAACTTGTAACTTTCAAGAAGGTGAACACCATAAATGAGATCTATAGTCAGCCCAGAGATGCGTAAACCTTGTTAACTAGAAAATTAAAGGGCAAGACTTTTGAATGTCCTAGGTGGGGGTGTACTAACTACAGAAAAAAACCTTGTTAAAAAGCTTACACCTATATGTTCAAGGAGCGGGAGGTTCTGTTTAATGTCCACCTAATTCGCCTTATTTAAGCTGTAGGTAATTCCCACTTATGTACAGCAAAAAGGCAGACAAATCTAAACTGGCCAGACAAATTCCTAAGATTCTTAATTTTTGATGTTATAGTCACAAGAACCATGGATTATTTACTGATGCTTATTCATGGAGATCAAATACCAGATTTACATTGAAAAGAGAAAGAGGCAAGCACGGGGCAAAACACAAGGAGAGTCATGGATTATGTTCTGTAGTGGTATAAAGAATGAGAGAGAAAGGGAAGGGGATGGGAGAAGTCAGAAAGAGAGAGGAGAGGTAAGGCAAGACGAGAGAGTTTCCTGAATAATACTCTGAATTTCACATTCTCTCATATATATATAGCAGTAGTTACCCCCTTCTAATTAACGGATAGTTGCCTTAATTTGTTAACTAACGGCTAGTTTAGTAATTAACGAATAACTAACTAACCTTTATCCCCTGTCATCTACTAATTATATATCAGATTAAGTGTGATAAGTTCAAAACACAACAGCACCTTAACATCTCATCGGGCAGAGGGCGTAGTCTCCAATCTGCATTCTGATATCTGCAAGGAGTTTACCCACAAACTTTAAAAATGCAGGATAGAACAAAAGGAATAGTCATGATAGAGAAATTAGTATTGCACTCCAGTACATACAACATAGTGAAAGACTTACTTAAAAAAAATAATAAATAAACAGATAGAGGGGGAGAGTGACCATACTCTTTGTTCGCAGTAACCTCACAAAAGTAATGCAGAAGATATTCCAAACTATTTCTTTCCAATTTCAATACTCTAGAGGCCTGAGCAATGAAGTAAACATAGATTAGTTCCTTTTCAGGAGAGAGATAGTGAAGGTCAAAGTTGTATAAATATAGTACCTAACAATCAAGGAACATGGTTCACAAAAAGGTGCAAGAAGAGCCAACGCTAAAAAAGCTTTGCGTAATCATCTCATCATATTTTTAGATTGAAGAAATAATCAATTAATAATAATACAAGGAGAGGAAGTATAAGTTATCCACCAAAAAAACAAAACTATGTATCATGCGTGCATGCAAAGTGCAGGTGCTCGTTGGCAAAAAAGAAAAAAGAAAAGAAAAGGGCAAATGCTAAAACTTTCCAGGATCTTCTAAAATGATGGGAAAACGTCTTGCAAAAGTTTGCAGGCATATTACAGTAGCATGGAGATAGTATGCAATTTCAGAAGTTAAAAAATAATTAGGCCAGGGTTTAGAATATAATTTGGTTATGAATTTTCAAGCAAATTATCTTCAAGACTGCAACAATATGATCATATATTATTATTAGTGGATGGCCCAGAACTACAACTCATCCCTAAAAAACACAACACTTGATTATTGTAGGCCTAATTTATCTGGTAGTGGTAGTAGAGTTCTTGTCCTCAACACCTTGTCATACCTCGTAAATAAGAGTCAGCATCGACTGATCGAATGAACTACTTTAAACTGAAAATAATATCATCCAAAAAATAAAATTTGCTACAAAAATTGTTTTCCTGGAAATTTCATAGGGAAGGAATCGCAATAATGGACATTATAATAACTTCACAAACCTGGCCAGTGTCAAATAAATTACAAACATAAATGCCAAAATCCCGTTGAAGCCAGATGATATCTCGATCTGCTCCATGCATGACCTAATTAAGCATTAAAAAAAAAAGTCAATAGAGCGGGATGATCCAGAGCTGCAAGCCAGCAACAAGAAACTGCTCGAGTGCAACAGACCTTCTTTTTGGAAGGATCCTTGAATACTTCCCTTAGATAGGGCCCAACATGAATCCTAAGCTTAAAAGTGTCCACAACAAAATCTTCAGTCCTGGTGGAGATTTGCATCAAGCAAGTCAAGCCTTGGAAGGACCGATATTGATTATGTTCCAAATCCACCTAGAGATTTCAAGTCAAGACAAAGATATCAAAATAATAGGAATTACCTGGAGGATAGTTTGTCCATTAAACAGGTCGAAAATTAAAAGCATCCAATGAAGGAGAAAGAAGTATTTTTGGTAGAAGAACAAGAGCAAACATTAAATATTAAAAAAAAATCTCAAAATCAGCCAAAACGTAGTTTAACCAACACAAGTCATGATAACATCAACACCTACCAAATGTAGCCTCAAGGTTATATGCAATTCCTATAGCGCCTTCAAAGTCCAATGTTTATGTACTCATCAAAACTATTGGATCACCGTGTATAATTGCAGTATCACAAACTAAAAACAGCAGCATAAAGGGAAGTAAAATGATCATGCTAAAATTAAGGGAAGCAAGTTCCCCCAAAAACATGAACAGGGATTTGTTGGTAAATGGTTGATCATAAAAATGCACAAAAGTTTTCAGCAAAATATCATAAACAGCACTCGTACTTTACCGCAAATTCATTAACAGCACGCAGCTTAGCAGCCAACTCCTTCAAACCTTTGACATCCTCCACAAGTTTGAAAGGGGTGCATTCTAGTGGGGGAGGCTTTCTAGGTTCAAAATCCCCAAGATCTTTGTCAACAAAATCCAATACAGAGAGTTTCTCCTGAAACGAGAAATTTATAATTAATTAATGAAAAAGGACCATAGAATAAAACCAACATGGTAAACACAAACAAGAAAAGATAGGTAAAATTATGAAAGGCTTTAGAAATGCCCCATTCACATGCATCATTTTTTCCGTTGAGACAAAAAGGCTACATAAGGAAAGCCCTAGATTTTAATTAGTGTCTCTTCAAATGTAACGGCCGATTCTCTATTCAAAAAATAAAGCTTTCTGCGAAACGCTTCCTTAGGACAATACTATACATACTTTCTTTCAATTATCCCTTTGATATGGCATACTTAGACCCAAGAAGACTCCTTTTTTTCTTCCCGACGGTGCTAGGAACTCAATCGCATCCTTTACAGACCGAATGAATCAATTAACAAAAAAAAAACAGAGATCTAACAATATATGAAAATGAGAAAACTAACCAGCGGATGAATAAACCTCAGGCCATCATCACTCCTCTGCAACCAAACATGCTCAAAAGGCTGGTTTGAATTATTTACCAGAATGTTATACTCATCCTGAGGCCTCCTAATTGTTGGTATATGAAACGGAACCTTTGGCTTCGACCCGGTCGTTTTCTTGTCTTTTGCGGCCACTTTAACACCGGAGGCAGGACTTGAATCTGGCTCCTCTACTTTCCCAGCTCCCAGATGATTAGCCCCTTTCTTCTTCTTCCTATAAACCAACTGGAACCCATCTTCCGAGTCCGGCAATGAACTCATTGGACGCCCTGCCTCCTCCTCTTGCTTCCTAATCCTAAGAAACTCATCGAAGGACACATCGAACCGCTCAAAAACCTCGTCATTCACATTAACCAACCAGTCATATGCATCGTCGATATCCATGCGTAAATCCATCTCCTTGCCCCATAAATGCGCCGAGTTGCCGATGACTTCCAGCATCGTCTGGGATTTTTTCGCGATTTCTCCAATTGGTTTTTTAAATTCGTCGAAGTTATAGTAAAAGTGAAAGTCTTTGTCCGAAGGTAAGCATCGGGAAGAACCTGAGAGCTTGGCGGCCGAAGAAGACAGAGGGCCGATTGATAAATTATGCAAAGTATGCGCCTTTGTGGTAGGCTGAGATTGATCAACGTCCATGGCGTCCTGACTCATCGTGATGGCCGAGATTGGGGAAGGGTTTAGGGCTAGGGTTTTAGTCGAAACATCGCCATCGCCGGGTGTGAGCCTCTCTCCATCGTGCACTCGCGGGAAAAGGGGGCGGGTCTCAGATATATGTTTATGTCACGTGTCATCGGCTTGAGATTACACGTGGCAATTAAATTGGAAGACTTCTCTTATTGATATAGTTTTGCATTTAAGAAATCAAATTTCCCATAACTGATCAAGCAAACAATGCGTACGGCCCACGAATATTTATAGAAATCGGCGCTATAGTTTTAATTCCACTTTCATTTATCTCTCGGCAAAATTTTATATTAATCTTTTTTTCCGATATTTTTTAAAAAAATATAATTGGTTTCCACAAATTACAATGGGCCCTAATAAATCGCATTGAATTGAGCTTCCTTTAACCATTGAATGCGAAGTTTTTCTACTGTCAAATATTTTTCATACGTAGTACTCAAAAATCAAAATTTTGATTTGGTTCAATGGATGATAGGCAATCAGTTCCAAAAAATGGATAATGGGGCAATGAAGATAAGAGATTTTAACATTTTCTCATTTATTAGTCGGCGAGTGGAGAGAAATTTTAATAATAATATTTTGTTTGGTTACTAAAAATAAATAAGCCAACATAATCCTATCAAATTTTCTTAAAAAATATTATTTAAAGTTATCATTCTCTTTATTTTTTTTAAAAAAATATCAAATAAAAATCTCATCTCATAAATTAACAATACGCGCATAATAGCGTGTGTTAGTTTAGGAATGGCCCACAAAATATATTAAATATTTTTGTAGGATTTATAAGTTGAAAGTACGATATTCTAAAATATATTTAAAAATATTTAATTTTGTCCTGACATCTATCTATATTATTATTTTCAACTTGCATCTCTATATATATGACTTATGAGTTATGAGAATGTTTTAATTTAAGTATGTGATTCAATCCAGTAGGATGAGTGCAAAACCCAAAAAGATTTGGTGCAGTGGGAACAGATATAAATGTGAAGAAAGTTAAGTTGAGATCCGTTGGATTTGATCAATAGCTGTTATACCCACAACCGTGGCTGGAGGGTGTGACGAGGTGTTTTCCTAATGTGGATGAATCGGGAAAGAAAAACCATGTGTGCAGAAGGTGGTTTTCTTTTAAAGATTTTATTTGTATGGATGGCTTATGTTAAAATAAATATCTTATTAACCTGGTGCTTAAATCAACCGGTATTATTCTAGTTTAACTAGAAATATCGAATTTAAATGTAAGAATTTAGGAATTTAACGTGGTAAAGTCACTGCTCAAGTAGGTAGATCTTCCCATGACCCAATCTTGATTAGTCCACACGCTGATAAATTCTTGAGTTAACCCTAAAATAATAAAAATCAATGAGTATACAGATATTAATATGGAGGATGGAGACTGACAGAACTACTTGGAAACAGGGGATGCAGCCCGCAAACGCGCGCAACAGAGGCAATCAGCGGCTGCGGAACCCTGTTTTTGTGTCTGAACTTTCTAACACCCATCTTCTCTCATCCAACCCAATTTTATTACAGAAACCAGTTGCTTGCTCTTCGTGTTCCCATGGCTTCCCTTGCTCTTCTCTTTTCTGATATCGTTCGCAATCATCAGCTCGATGCTGCGTCTCTGTTAGCAGCGTACCGTCCTCCTTTCTCTTCCCGTGCTTCTGCGTCAAAATCGCTGAGAAATCAGAACCACAAGCCCAAAAGCCAGTGTTCTGAAGATGCCGTGCAGATGGACAACCCTCTGGAGTCAAGATTCTGTGTTGATTTTGTATGGCCTTGATCTTTCAACGCCTTGTATTGGTGTATGTATAGCATTAGTCATTTCTTCAGTTGTTTCTACTTTATTTTCTTCATTATTTTAGATTATTACAATGATAGGAAAACGTTGCTCTCCCATTCTCGTCTTCGTCTCGTTATCTTTAATCGAGAGACAAGAACAGAGAAACGAAACAATTCAAGTACCTTGTCCCATGCCTTTCAAGGGAGTCCTTGATTATCAATTTGCGAACAATTGGAGGCAGAACATCTAACCGGCGGTGCTTCCAATATATAAATAAAATATTTTTTTATTTTTAATATATAATATATTTAATTAATTTAATTAAATCAAAATAATTAAATAATATAATATATCTTCTCTAAAATATTATAATTATTTTTTTAATCCCTTACTCTTTTATTTAGAAGTATCTATACAAATAATTTTAAAAAAATTAATAAATATAATAAAAATATTTTATATTTAAAATTAATATTATTTTTTTTTATAAATTTATATATTAAAAATTAGAAAGTATATCACTAATAATTCATCTTGGAGCAATCTTTTTGGGCGCCGGCGGATGACAGACATTTATTGTGATGGATCCCACCTGATAGAGACATTTAACTCGCATTTGAATCGGGTTAATGAAGAGGGTAGGGAACCAAGCACAAGGAACGAAGTATTCTGACCTTAATATCAACATTAGACACAAGTGCATGGTTTAGAATCAGGGTTAGGCATTATTCCTCGTCTTCTCTACTAAAACAATTATTGTGGGACATGCCAATTAGATCTTGGCTGTTTTTCCCCCCAATTTAGTCGAAACAATATTAACAAGTTTTAATCTGATTTATCACTAGTTATCCTAACAGATTAATATTTAAATTTTTATTAAAAAAATATATATACATTTAGTATTTAAAAGTGTGTCATAATATAATTGTCTAAATATTACTCCAATCATTTTTATACATAGCATCTTTTTTTACTGAAATTATCTTATATATAAATAAAAATTTTAGTCTGTCTAAAATTTTATGCACTATGTATATCTTTATCTTTTAATTAATACATATTTCTCTCTCATCTATTTTTTCACCAATATTTTTATAAATAAATATATATTTAAAAAATAAATTACATTTTTTATATATTTATGATTTTTAACAAACACTTTTATCTTTGTAATTTGAATAGTTACTTTTTATAAAAAAGATTGAGGGAGTAACAAGTTTTCCTCTAGGGCTGACCCCTCTACGTTATTGATTAAGGGTGTGTTTGGATTATATTTTAGATAATAAATTTTGGGAATAATAAATTTTATAAAATATATTTTAGGAATAATAGATTTTGGAAATAATAGGTTTTGGGAATAGAGATGTTTGGATGATTAGTAGTAGAATTATTTTTTATATTAGTAAGTTACTAAAAAGGATATGATTTGATTAAAAGTAAGAGGGATGAAAAATAGTAGAAAAGAAAGAGGAGAGAGAAGAAAGTGTGGAGAAGAGAGAGGAGAGATGAGAGATAATAGAGAAAATAGAAGAGAGAGGAGAGAAGAGAGATGGTGTAATAAAAAGTAAGGGTAAAATAGTAATTTGATAGTCCATAACCTAGGTTTCAAACTAAAAGCTATTTTCAGTAGTTTATTCAAAACCTAAGTTTGAAACCAAAGTTCTGCCCAAAATTAATTTTCTACAAAAATAACTATTTGTGTAAAAAAATTTCAAATCGAGATTTTGGCCAAAATCAATTTTCTAACCTAACATCCAGACACACACCAAGATCCTTGGTAACTTTTGACATAAAATTAAACAAACAGTTATCAAATGTCTAAAATAACATATAGATCAAACTATTATTTTAAATAAACTTATAAGAATAATTTATAGGTTATTTAATTACTATTTTATCACAATATTTTTTTTCTAATATCTCTTATCTCTCACGACACTCTCAGTAAATATTGATCTCATATATTTATTTATTTATTTTTCTCATATTATTTATGATAATTTATCAATCATAAAAATTATTATAATAATAATAATTATATAAATATTTATTTATTCAGAATTATTTTAAATTAATTTTTTTATAAACTCTTTTATAAAAATTAAATCAAATGGCCTATATGTATTGGATAAAATGTTGGCAGGGACGTATTGAGTGGAAGAGAGATGAAGCCGAAGAGCGCTGGTTTTGTCTGGGTGCAGTAGCAAAATGTAGTAATCAAAAGTTGGTACGAATGAACTCACTCGTGCATTGATGTTGTGGAGAGGATCACCAACCACGCATAAGTTATGTTTGAACTATGAGCTTTTGGTATGCTACCAGTGTCTTTACACCTACTCCCCACTAATTATTCGTAAACAACATTATTTTTCTCTTATATATGGTTTGTTAATATTAATTAAAGCTGTTCCATTTGTTTTTGTCAAAAATTTATTTAAGTTGATACGGAAAAAGGCTCATTTCACCTTTTAAAATTGTTCAATCAAGCTCAGTGGCCGAAACGAAAGAAAAAATTAAAATCAAAATTATTAAAGTGTGTGAACAGCACATGCACTACATAGCCCCCCCCATGTCCCCACCTTCTCCCGGCAACACCCGCAGAGGTTGTCATTTTCCATGAAGCCCGGGGTAATTTGGGCATCGAATCATTAACGATTAAATAGTTCAGAAAAAAAATTAATAAAAGAAAACAACTGGAGCACTTTTATCGGGTCCCTATATATTTCTTCAAACTAAGAACTTATATTAAAAAAATTATAAATTATAAATTTCTGTAACAAATTTCGTTCGTGATCCTTGCATATTCCTCCTTTGTCCTCCTTCCTTACCAACTCCTATCACCAACCTCGCAAAGGGCACTCGCATTCATTTCTTCAAACTCTCGCAAATATCCACGTAATATATTGTTATTATTCTAATGAATAATAAATTTGGTGTTGATGGTCAACTAAATACAAATTTTTTTCTTTTAAAAAAATTCATTTCGTCACCCATGATTCCCGAAACGGCATGCCGTTGGTATGGGGAAGTATGGTATTGCATTTTTTCAAGCGAGAATAATCTCACGCCAAAAGTATGACCGTATGAATGAGTATGTTTCTGAGAATTCATTCAAATCAAAAGCGAAAAAATAAATTGTAGTAAACCAATATTTGAAATATCACCCCTTCATCAGGATTTGTATATTTTCCTAAAATTTGCATTGATTTTAGAAAATTAAATGGAACGTTAAATGAAGTCAAGAAATAAACTGGACCATTTATCCTGCTCATAATTCATGATTATATTACAATTTTTTTATTTTGTATATTTAATTTATGAAGCATGTCAATTTAATTTTTCTCATGAGAGTACTACAAAGATTGGCACGAAAATTGTTTTTAATTGAAACTTATTTTATAGTATGACATGAGAAATTTGGAAACGGAGCCAAAGCAAGCGTCAGCTTCTTGTGATCCATCTCTGGCCTTCCCCGCGAAATGGTTATAAATAACTCGAAAACTGCTCCCTCTCACTTGCGCCCTTCTCACTGCTTCAATCTCTCTCCCTATATTTGAAGCGAGAATTGGTCTCTCTGCACTTGTAAAGGTACGAGGCTTCCTCGTCTTCCTCTTGCCCGTTCATTTTTTCACTATTTTTCTGTCTCTGTACTCATAAATGAGCCTTGCTCGAGGTTCCCTTCACGCTCTCTCCCACGCTGCTGTTCCCTTCTCATCACCCCCTTCACATTCCCCATCATTGGCTGAGTTCTCTGTTATTTTTTCACTTTTTATCCCCCGCTTAGATCTCCCGGTATGTGTGTGCTGCTTTTAAAGAAGCTCCCTCGAATTAACTAAGGCTTTTGAATTCTGCATGCGTAATCTTTTGGGAGTTTTGAGATTTAATTCGCTGTTTGTTAGCATTAAAACTGCTATTTTGTTGCATGCTTTTTTACCAAATTGACTGGTAGATCTATTATGTTTGATTTCTTTAATTTGTGGATCTAGTTCTGGGGTTCTCTCATTATAATGGATCAGAGCCTTTAAATTCTGATTTCGTTTTTCACCCCCTGTTCAGAGTTAAATCATTGATAACGTAACAATAGTAAGTGAATCCGATGATAAATGTGCCGTGTTTAATTTGTCATATATAGATATATTGGGCTGCTATTTAATATTGGCGTGAGCAGCCCAAGCGCCTACTCTGCCCTGCCCGCCTGCCGTATGTTATCATGTTCAATTCTACCTCAGTTAACTTACTTCTACCTTCCCTCCCCCTTCCTTTTCACCATATTTGATCGTCATTTGCTCTCCCCCTTGAGAGTGTTGTTTTATGGAAATCCACTGGCTTCCTGTATCTTGTGATTACATTAATTCGATCGAAATGATATATAATGTATCTTACTTTTAAGGATCATACAACAAGGTACCGTTGTTAAATTTTGTATCGCCTCAAATTATTATTGTTTGATGGATGCTATTTTCCTATACGCGGGTTTGTGGTATGAACGGTGTGCGTACCTGTTGTTGGTCAAGTACTACTTATAGAATTTATCAACCCAGACAGCTGACTTTGTGTTTGTAATGTGACTTGATGCACCAGAAAGATGGCGTCCCATATTGTTGGATACCCTCGCATGGGCCCAAAGAGAGAGCTCAAGTTCGCTCTAGAATCATTCTGGGATGGGAAGAGCAGTGCCGATGACTTGAATAAGGTGGCTGCTGATCTCAGGGCGTCAATCTGGAAGCAGATGGCTCAGGTCGGGATCAAGTACATCCCCAGCAATTCCTTTTCGTTCTATGATCATGTGCTTGATGCTACCGCCACAGTTGGTGCTGTTCCACCGAGGTATGGCTGGACTGGTGGGGAGATTGAGTTTAATACTTACTTCTCCATGGCCAGAGGCAACGCATCTGTACCTGCAATGGAGATGACTAAGTGGTTTGACACGAACTAGTAAGTGATGCATAATGCATTTTTAATTTGTATTACCTTTCCACTATCGATTATGTGAACAGAGTAACCTAATTACTAAGCTTTTATTTTTGCATTGACCCAGCCACTATATTGTCCCCGAACTTGGACCAGATGTGAATTTCTCCTATGCTTCTCACAAGGCAGTAAATGAATACAAGGAGGCCAAGGCGGTATGTATAGATATGTTTAAAAGTCATTTAAATTAACCACTATTTAAGATGAAAATCTGGAATTAGGTACAGTGAAGCTAATTGATATAAGAAATATTGCAATGCCAGTTTATTTGTATCAGTGTCCAAGCCCAACAGATCTAAAGCTTTCTGGAAATGATCGCGTTGATTTAGTCCTTGCCGTGTATCTCTATTTTAATGCTTTGTTGATCCCATCATGTGAGTCGGTTCTTGTGTGGGCGTCGTTATGATAAATCTGAACTCTTAACCCTAATAAGCATATTTATCATTATCACCATTGTCATTGAATGTTTGTTTTCCTCTTGCAGCTTGGAATAGATACCGTCCCTGTTCTCGTTGGCCCAGTATCTTACTTATTGCTCTCAAAGCCTGCCAAGGGCGTAGAAAAATCGTTTCCTCTCCTTTCTCTCCTCCCCAAAATCCTTCCAGTATACAAGTAACTATTGTTAACTTATGTACAGATTTTAATTATCTGCCCTGTATTCAATTTGTCTTATTCCCCTAAGTCGCTTATAATTATGAACTCAGAGAAGTTGTAGCTGATCTTAAGGCAGCTGGTGCTTCATGGATTCAGTTTGATGAGCCAACCCTTATATTAGACCTTGAATCTCACCAATTACAAGCATTCACTGAAGCATACTCAGAACTCGAATCTTCTTTATCTGGTTTGCATGTGCTTATTGAAACCTGCTTTGCCGATGTTCCTGCTGAGGCATACAAGACCCTTACAGCTTTGAAGGGTGTCACAGCATTTGGATTTGATTTTATCCGAGGATCCAAGACTATTGATTTGATCAAGGGCGGATTCCCCAGAAATAAATTCCTCTTTGCTGGAGTAGTTGATGGCAGGAACATCTGGGCTAATGATCTTACTGCTTCTCTCAGTACATTACAAAGTCTTGAGGGTGTCGTGGGCAAAGGTAATTTATTAACAACGTATTTCATGGAAATTTTGGTGAAGCTCTACAGTTAATATGGCTGCCTGACAAATCTGTTATCTAAATTGTGTTCAGATAGCCTTGTGGTGTCCACCTCTTGCTCGCTTCTTCACACTGCTGTAGATCTTGCCAATGAGACCGAGTTGGATGCTGAGATCATGACATGGCTAGCTTTTGCTGCCCAAAAAATTTATGAAGCCAATGCTTTGGCCCAGGCATTGGCTGGTAAAAAGGATGAGGTAATTCTTTCAGTTTACGTCACTCCTGACAAAATATATTTCTCTTGCATTACTTAATAATGTCCCGAGTGACTAGGTTACATGTAATTGCTAGAATTTTCGAGGGTGAAGCTCGGAATGTTGTAATAATTATATTGTCAAATGAACTTATCCTTGACTTATAATTGGTCGGAGATCCAACACTTGACACCAAGAGAAAAGGTAGTATCTTAGAATGGAGCTAGGTTAACTCACATCTTGGCATTTGACTCACTATAGTTTGTTCTGGGCGCGTGCTATTACGAGTGTCAAGATAAAGTCAACTTCCGTTTATTACCTGGTTATTTTGCTGCATCACTCACTGATTCGCTGTTTTGGCGGTTTCATTTCCAGGACTACTTCTCTGCTAATGCCAAATCCCTGGCTGGAAGAAAGTCCTCGCCAAGAGTGACTAATGAAGCTGTTCGCAAGGCTGTGAGTTCTGTATTCGTGACTGTTTCCACTCAACTGAATGGGATGTATATATTATTCTGTTGGGACTAATGGTTGCTTTTTTCCTTAGGCTACTGCGTTGCAAGGTTCTGACCATCGGCGTGCTACAAATGTCAGTGCCAGACTAGATGCTCAACAAAAGAAGCTTAACCTTCCAATCCTTCCAACCACCACTATTGGATCATTCCCTCAGACAGCAGAACTAAGGAAAGTGCGCCGTGAATACAAGGCTAACAAGTAAGAAGCTTGATTAGCTTAATATCTTTCTCTGTTCTCTTCCCCTTGTGGCTTCATTGATTCATGCTGATCTTGATTTCTTTAGGATCTCTGAGGAAGATTATGTTAAGGAAATGAGGGAGGAAATCCGCAAAGTAGTAGAACTCCAAGAACAGCTCGATATCGATGTCCTTGTACATGGGGAGCCTGAGGTCAGCTTTCATTTTCAAATTATAATAACGAAATGTTACAAAATGAACTAAAAAAGTTAGAACAACCCTGATGATGCTGTGAACTCTCCTCACTTATTCTGGATGCCTTTCATTGCAGAGGAATGATATGGTTGAGTACTTTGGCGAGCAACTGTCAGGCTTTGCCTTTACCGTCAATGGGTGGGTGCAGTCTTATGGATCCCGATGCGTGAAGCCACCAATCATCTATGGTGATGTGAGCCGCCCAAAACCCATGACTGTCTTCTGGTCATCTACTGCTCAGAGCATGACCAAACGGCCCATGAAGGGAATGCTTACTGGCCCTGTCACCATTCTTAACTGGTCCTTCGTTCGGAATGACCAGCCTAGGTATAATAAACTCTACACACATAAGAGAGATTTGGTTCAGTATTGTTCCTAAACACGAAGCATGAACTCATCTGCAGATCTGAGACTTGCTACCAGATTGCTCTGGCTATCAAGGATGAAGTAGAAGATCTTGAGAAGGCCGGCATTAATGTCATCCAAATCGATGAGGCTGCTTTAAGAGAAGGTTTACCTCTGAGGAAGTCAGAGCAAGCTGAATACTTGAAATGGGCTGTGCACTCCTTCAGGATCACCAACGTCGGGGTACAAGATACCACTCAGGTATATTTCCTAATTACAAATCAAAACGACTTATTAGAAACTGTAACTTCAATATCATTCATGGTAATGTAAACAATTGACATACAGATCCACACCCACATGTGCTACTCCAACTTCAACGACATCATCCACTCAATCATCGACATGGATGCTGACGTGATCACCATTGAGAACTCTCGATCTGATGAGAAGCTCTTGTCGGTGTTCCGGGAAGGAGTGAAGTACGGAGCTGGAATTGGGCCTGGTGTGTACGACATTCATTCTCCAAGAATACCACCAACTGAGGAAATTGCTGATAGAATCAAGAAGATGCTTGCAGTGTTGGAGAAGAACATCTTGTGGGTGAACCCTGATTGTGGCCTAAAGACTCGCAAGTACGATGAGGTGAAGTCAGCCCTCACAAACATGGTTGATGCTGCTAAACGCATCCGCAACCAGCTTGCCAGTGCCTAAGACAAGAAAGAGCTTTTACTACTGGTTCCTGCTTGATTCAAAGATAGAGAAAAACTCTCTTTTCTTTTTGTTGTTTCAATAACTGAGATTTCGGCATTTATTTTGTACCTTTTGGTTTGCTTGCCTCTTATCATAAATCATAACAAAGATTTTCCTATATTATATTAGTGCACAAGTTTTTCATTTCATACTGTTTTTGAAGTATAAAGGAAAGAATTATACAACTCAGATTTTTTTTTTAAAGAAAAATAAGCAATTTATCAATGTGCCTAATAACTCATAAACCTAAGTTTTTAAAAAATTTATACCTAAATTTTAATTTAATTTTTTTAAAAATAAATAGATATATTTATTTATAAATTAAACTATAATTTTAAATAAACTCTTAAGAATAATTTTTAAAATTAAAAATAGATTTATAAATTACTTAATTATTATTTTACCTCTATTTTTTTATACTCTCTTATCTTTTTTCTTTCTCTCTCTCTACGTCATTGCCTTATCTCCACCGCCATTTCTACCGTTGTTGTTGCTGGGAGGGAGGAGGACCATCACCACCACTACTATGACTACTCCGATTTTAGTAAAGATGGAGGATGAGCAACTAGTAAGAGCTGAACCAAACCTCCGTCGAGTAATGTACCCAAAAAGCGTTCATGCAGCATCGATAGCTCCAACAGAAGTGAACTGAGGCCCAAATCTCCGACGTGAAGAAGAACCAGTGGAGGCTTGACGAACAGTGGAAGAAGATGGGACGTTACAGAGATGAACAATAGAAGAAGAGGAAAAGAAAAACCAGAGGTGTGTTGCAGTGATTTTTTTTAATCTCATGCCCATAATTTACCGATCATAATAATTTTTTTAATAATAACTATTAAAATATTTATTTATTCAGAATATATTTTTTAAAATTATTTAAAAACTTTTTTTTTATAAATATTTTTTTTAAAATTTATCAAAAAAATCCAATATATCTTTAATCGGGTTTTAGATGTGGTTAAATATTGACAGTATAATCAAATGTGTAAAGAATCAATAAATTGTAATATAAAAATTGTCGTATTAAATAAACTATTGCATTGGAATATTTTTGCAATTTTTTCATCTTAAAAATTAATAGTTTAATAATGAATAAGTATTAATATTCAAAATTATTATATCCTTTATAATTTTTATATAATTTTGATATCTAAAGAAAATAATAAAGATAAAAAAATTTAAAAAATAAAAAAAAAATAATTTAGAGTATTTATTGATACTGAAAATAATTATAAATAAAGTAATGATAAATATTATTTTAAAATGTTACTTTAAAAATAAAATTATAAAAAAATATTTTAAAAAATATAAAATATGAGTTAGTTTAATAATATAAAATTTTACTTAATTTTTTTAAATTTTAAATTTAAATTTAATTTTTAAATGATATATTTATATTAAAAAAATATAAATTCTAAAATTAAAATAGTTAGTAATAAAGTATGGTTAATATTATAAAAAAAATTTAAAAAGAAGTCCTCACTGGGAGTACGTGTCTTTCTCACGTGCAACGGCATCTATAAGTGATGCCACGTCCTTCACTCGAGATTACGGTACTAAATGTAACAATTAACGTCAAATTATAGTTGCGCCCCGGCAAAATAATTGCGCTCTCTCGAGAGTCTGGACGGTAATGCTTGACAAGTAAGCAATGTACAAATCGAAGCTGCAGGAGCTGTGCCACCGGCGATTGTGGAACGTGCCGGACTATCAGACGACCAAAGAAGGACCCGATCACAATCCTCGCTATAGTGCTAACATCACCGTTAATGGAGTCGAATTTCAGACGCCGTCGCCTTGTAGAACCTCCAAAGAAGCCCAAAACAATGTAGCTAAGCTCGCCTATGTGCACTTCTCTCCCCCAAAGCCCATTCCGCCTTCTGTCTCCCCCCAAACTTCCAATTCTCCTTCTGTTACTCAATCTTCTCTGCCTCAGCCTTCGTATTCGCAGCCATCTTTTCCGTCAATTCCGTTTAATCTTCCGCAGCCCTCAGCTCCGACATCTACTGGTTCGTATATTATTATTCTTTTTAGAAAAAAAAAACACCTTTTGTAATTTCCCATTTGATGCTGGGATTGATTGCTTGTTAGGTTTGCGAGAGATGCTTTATGAAGAATGATACAATTATAAATCTATTATTTCAGGCTAAGCTGTCCCTAATCCTTGTTTTATTTCGAACTTAATGAGCTACTGTAAGGGAAACAGAATTCCTAAATGCAACCTTCATAGCATGGACTTGTAGAATTGTTACATATGTTTGAGTCATAAATTGTTATACTTACTGCACATTTACTAGGTGGAGATAATCCCTTCAGGGTGAAGGGTAATTTTGCATCCTGCTGCTATGGTTGTCTAAAATTTGAGTTATATTTTAACCACTGCAGAAAGATTCATGTTGATTTGCGTTGTATTTACAGCTTCATCTTCTCCGGCCATCGGTGTAGTTGAGACACTTTACAAAAGAAATGTAACAGAACCCGAGGTACCAGATGCATCCCAAGCGATTGAGATCAAAAGGCCTATCGCATCAGATAAAGATAACATGATAACTGGGAATCAGAAAAATGATTCAAGTATGCCTTCGTTTCTCTTCTTTTGTTACTCCCATAGCAATGACTTTTTGATGGTACTATGTACTTACATGTTAAAGGGGTTCCTTTAGAGTAGGTTTTGCCAATACACTTGGTCATACTAAGGGTTGGGGTGTGTGAATGAGGGATACTAAGGGTTGGGGTGTGTGAATGAGGGATACTAAGTTTGTTTGCTACTGTCTTGACTGACTGATTAGCTTGGATGTGATTTTTCCTTTTAACAGAAGTTGGTGTTCCTGGTGCAATTTCAGTTTCTTAGAAGTTACTATAAGTGATAGTTTTCCTTTTAACGTTATTAATTTCCTAGCTCATGCATCGACGGATCATAATTTTTAATAGCAATATCGAACATGATACAGCTAGTAGCTATATGTTACTAGAGCTTATGCTAAGCCATGGGTGTGGTGGCACAATATTTTTCATATAGTGCAGTTAAAGTGAGCACTACTAGTGATATAGAAGTCTTGTTTGGGTGATTACTGTTTGCACTATATGGTAAACATAATGGCATGTAAAACACTAACAACACTGAGCAATATACAACCTCACCACCTTCTGTCATGTCCAAAGATCAAGGCTGGAACTCTGCCTTTCTAGAGGACAGTTCTGACAGCATCTTCACTTCACTTTACCTTTTCCTTTTCCTTCACTGTAAGTGAGCAGTGCCATTTCCTTTTGTGTTTGCTATATTGGTTAAAAACTTTTAATGAAAGTGTGGATCTGGGAAGTTCAAATATTAATAATAGGAGAAAACATGAAGTTGATGATAACAGAATATATTTTTTTGGCTACTTTATGCTTTTTCTCTTATAACATGTTCTTTATCTAATGACAAATCACACCTGGACTTGTGACTTTGACAGTGAGTTCTTTCATAGACATGCAGCGTTTGTATAAGAATCAGCTGCAAAACTATGCTCAAAAGAGAAACCTAAATCTGCCTGAGTATTCTACTGAGCGAGAGGGTCCTCCTCATGCCAGTCGTTTTAAGTGTAGAGTTACAATAGATGGACAAACTTTTGAGAGTCCTCAATTTCATTCTACATTAAAGGATGCGGAACATGCAGCTGCAAAAGTTGCTCTGGTGTCATTGACAGTTCCTGGATCTCAAGAGGCTAGTTTTTAATCACCTGTAGTCATTAGTACAACTTTATTCTTAGATTTTATAATTGCCATTTAGTGGCGCTTTTCTCACCCATACGATTGCCTTTAACTTTCAGGATGATATTGGTTTATACAAGAACCTTTTACAAGAATTGGTTCGAAAGGAAGGACTTCGTTTACCTGTTTACAGCACTACCAAATCTGGTGAGGCTCATACTCCCATATTTGTTTCAAATCTGGAGATAGAAGGAGTTCTTTATACTGGACAAGAAGCAAAAACAAAGAAACAGGCTGAGATGAGCGCAGCCAAGGTTGCTTACACAAATTTAAAAGAACGCAAAGGTATTTTCTTTCTGTTGATATCATTCATCCTATGCCACTTTTACGAATGAAGGAAAAACCCTCTAAAAGAGCCATGATTTGAAGTAATATGTAAAAGCATTTCTATCCTACTCCCATAGGAGATGGGGAGGAAGAAACTAGATTCCCTATATAGTGTTTATTTATGAGTAAAGGAATTAACCTGGAGCTTAATATGCATCCAGAAATATGCTTTCGTAGTTGTGAGCACTGAACCTTACTCCAGGTCAGCTTTTTTCTTTGTTTATCAAGTTCTTAGCCTTCTCTATACTTTTATCCCCCCAAATAATCTCCAAGCTATTAGGACTATACTGAACTGTAAGATTATCTAGTTAACTATTACTAAAGATTATAGGAGCTGGTATCATCATCTCTTCTGAGGAATACTGGTCATTGTACTGTTGCTTGCTTTTCTTTCAGGTAAGCAAAATCAGAGCTCATTGATTCAGCCCCCTACTCATCGAGCACAGGCTCCTGCATTGTCATCTCACAACTCTCAGTCAACTGACCTAACTCACCTCCAACACCATGCCAATTCAAAATCTACTATCGGTTATAACCCTTACTCAGTGACTCATAACCAAGGTGAGGATGCTAAGGGTAAGTCCTTTTCAATGCCCCTAGCATTTTAGAGTTTTTACTTTCTATATTACAACTTTCTCTCAGCCACCTCCTTAACAACGAAAAAAGAATATTGAGTTGTCTCAGAAACCTATGTTCAGTTTTTAGACTACTGCTTGTATCAAGCCGAATGCTCTATTGACTGTAGAGTAAAAATTGGATTGTTTAATCCGTACACGAATTGGGAAGGGGATATCTATTGGGAATTTGTTCAATGATCAAAAAATGAAAAATAATTATCCATTTACTGGTTAGTCCTAGGTGCCCTTTAATTGTTCTCTTTAAAGTTGAGAATCATTTCTCCTGGCAGTTCTTATGTATTATAATGAATTCAAGGCTCACTAGAATTCTCACTACGGATATAGCTGCAGACTGCACTGCTGAAGTTAAAAGTTATCACACTGCTCAGCCATCTTCAGAACACATCACAGTTACAGGTGGCAGAGATTCTACTTCATCTGAAACTACTATTGGCTGTGTAGAAACCGCTTCTCTATCAAATGTCCAGTCTTCATCTTTACTACCTAAGAGCGACGATTTGGTAACAGACTCAGGTGGCAAGCCTTCAGCTGCAGCTGACACCTCAACATGCAGAAAGGTCACTGTTTACTATCGCAAGACAAACATGGAGGTTGCTTCAGGTGGCACTCTTTTGCCGATAAGCGACGAGAATTGGGTTGCTTACTCATATCATCAGTGAGAAGTTGGCAAGATGATGACTCAAATGGCATCATGGGTTGGATGGAACCGAATGGAAACAGTTCTCAATGTGTTGCGGTTACTTCCTTAGAGATTGGCTTTTGACCATGATGTATTTATTTGTGTTTAATAAACATTATTGTAATTATCTTATCAAAATATTAATAACAAGGGTAATTATGGGGGTTAGACGTCGTAATTTTTCTTACCTTGGGTTGGAATTACAGGTACAAGATTTTGGGGTAATGCTTGCTGTCGTTAGACGCTCCACCCTTTTCCCTTATTGAACACATTTTAACTTATCCAAAATCATGATATTTTCTGAGTTGAAAAGGAAAATGCTCATACGTCATACAAAATTCATATATTTCCCATATTTTGATACAAAACTAGGAAAAAATTGCATATAAATTTGCCTCCCTCTTCCATAGCTGTTTCATCATGATCAAGCATGCTCCTTTTTCCAAAAGAAATATATATCTACGATTAAAGCTACAAAAATTTTGATGTAATCAAAACTACAATGACATCAGAACTCCTTCTAAATTATGAAGGGCCTTTTTAGCCAACTTAAATTTTGGAGTAAGAGCTTTATTGGCTTTCAAAATGTACTCCTTACTGAAGAACTCAATGCCTTGTCTTAGGCTTTCAAGCTCAGGGGTCACTGCCACACGGGTGAATATATTCCACACTTGGCTATCGGAATACTCAAAAATGGACTCAAAAAACATGCGGAAATGCATAATCTTCTTTGGGGTTAACTGGGTGATGTCACCTAGCTCAATGGTCTTCAAAACTGCTAGGGAGAGAGTGAAAGAGGCAACCATTTCTGCCACAAATTTTGCCAGATGCATTGACCTCATCAGCTCCATTGACTCCAGCTCCTTAAAGTGGTCCCAAAGGCAAAACTGCAAACAAAAATCCGCAAAAACATATTAACTTGAATCAAATTTCACTTTCAAAACGAGTGTTCCCACATCCTTCATTATAAGCCAAATTAAAAGAAAATATCTTTCTATGCTTACAAAAGGGAGAAAACGATAACCTGTAGAGTGAATTTGTGATTTTTATCATGCTCACACAACTTGGAAGCCAATACAGTATAATACTTATTAAAAACTTTCTCCTGCAAGCAGCACTCCAAAAGAACCCGCATTATCTCTCGGTCCTGTGGTACATGAAACAATTACGTATCACTAGATAGAAGATCACGTGGCTAAAAATATGACACAAGTAACCTAGGGAAAAGGTTGACCTGCTTTCCAGGTAAGTCCAGTCTTAGAAGCTTCTCAAATGCATCAATATAGTCATCCCCACTCATTATTATACAAAAGATTGCCCTTCTAGCATCTGTGTTCATCCTTTGAGCAGCAGCAAGCTGCAACATTCGTTGGGTTTCGAGAACATCTTTATCTATTCTGTTGGCAACTTCCGCAACATTATCTGTTGCGGAAGCTGCATCCCCAGACAACCACCACTGGCCCTTCTTGTCAGGGTCCAGCAGCTTGTTCCATTTAAACCCTCTAATCAAAATATCATCCACTCTTAGCTGGAACAAGTATTCAGACAAAAATAGTAAACCCTCGTTTAAACATCAGATAATGTTTTTAGGTAAATATTACTTTTTCCAAACATAAATATAAGAAAGGACATCACCAATATGCAACAATAACATGTGAGCCGCAAGACATATATGTCAAGGCTAAAAAGTTAGTAAAATACAAATCCACTCTCAAAGAAAGAGCTAGAAAAGATAGTCTTTGAGAAGAAGAAACTAAACACCAGAGATAACAGAGACCATTTGTTATAGAACCATGCACATTAGCTAAGATCTTCCAACAAGCTTATAACACATGATCTTGAGACTGCCAAATTTAGGTCTGAAAATTTGTCAGTCCTCTTATGGTTTCACCGAATTTTTAATTAGGTCCCTATAGTTTCTTTTTTTCTTTTTTACTGGGTCTTACAGTTTCCTTAGTTAATCGCCCACTGTCTTACCATTTCTCATACATCCAAAACTAAACCTTATTGCTTACGTCCAGATATTAAATCATACAGAACTACTGCAAATAAAATCCATTAGGTGTTTCTAATAACAGAGGAGCATTTGTGAGGACACTTTCAGGAACATTGTCCTCAGTCGACCATGAATGCTCGATTACACCAAATAGCATACTTATATATAACAGAAATACCAGAATTAACATAAGAAGAAGATGCAAGAATTAATCTGAGCAAAAAGGAATTTTGTGAATAAACAAGGCTGCCAAAACATTCAAATTAGAGAATGGTACCTTCTGTAACCACTTCTTAATCCGTGTGTGATGGGCAGGGTCCTCTTTGGGCCTTTTCTTGTTGTTCTTGATGTCACAGATAGTTTCAAGCATAAATTCCATCTACAAGTGTTACTAAATAATCAATTATGGACTCTGTCAAGAAAAAGTGAAGGCAGTTTGATGATGTAGCATAGCATGCTCACTCTTTTACTATATATCTTTTCTTGGCCACCACCATCAGAAGCCTTCACCTCGTTTGTCCGATTCTGAACATTCACAATGAAATCTTTCATGGCAGCAGGATCATCAGCCCTTATTTTCATTCCACAGCCTATTAAGTTAAAGTCAGACAAAAGGGTTTGAAAAGTACCGTGATGTTACAGCATAAGATTGATTTGAGACATCAGTTCGGGCAAAATGAAAATTGGGCAAGGGAAAAAAGAATAAATCCAGAGAAACGAACAAAACAAATGCACACGCGTACTATGAATAAAAAACTAAAATAAAAAATGAGTACAATTCAATGACAGTATTAAATTAAATTATCCAGATGAGCAGAAGGACTTACTAGCTTATAGGTCCATATTTTTAAGAGTGTGTTAAGTAATTTTATTTTTGACAAACAATCAGGAAAAATATCAAGGAACAGAATCACTTATAGCACATTTGAAACTGACATCTGATATAAGAAAATCTGAACATACTATGGTACATTACATGGATTATAAAGCATGTGAAAGTACAAGGAGCTGCATCACTTTCAAACATAACTGTTTTTTCGAAAGGAAAAAAATGCTCTAGAACTTAAAAGCATGCCCAACTCAGGACTTTCCATAAATGAATTAGGACAATGTAGATGTCTTAAAATGTTATTTGAAGCGGTTTACATCCCTAGCGGTTCTATGTAAAATTAACCCAAACCAAACATGTGCAGCTCAAAAGATTATTCATATAAAGAAAACTTACATTGTAACAACGTCAAAATGGTAGAGACATCGATCTCTGTCAACCGCTTACTCAGCATGATGAGGAAGTCATATATTAAATCACTGAATTGTAAGACATGACTGTTAGAAAAATATAATTGAGAGACTGAGAACAAAAATGTCATATTTCTTATGACAGATGCAAATGAACTCCAACCAGCTGCTCATACTAACAGAAACACAACTTAGAAATCCAACAAATTCAGATGGTCACTAAAAAAGTGACATCTAGTATTTGCAAAACATGTTAAATCACACTACACTAGCTTTATTCTTGCCAAATAATCATAAAAGTTGAAATTGTGAAACAGGCAAAGTCAAAGCTGACAGCCAACTGTATTCCAAAGCTTGATTTTATGAGTTGCAGGAGACGATCACAAAAGTATATGCTCATGTATTCTGCATATAAAAGTGCACTGCGTAATGCAATCAATTCACCTTGAGCAGACGCCAAATATGCATAAATAGCATAGGAGAAGAGTGAGATTTCGCAGTGAGAGATTGTCTTCCTTATTGTATTCATCCTGGGAGAAAAACTTGGGAAATTAGAAGACTGTCATTCAAAACACTGCAATGATTATGATAGGTCAATTGAAGACTTGAGAAGAATCTAAAATCCAACCAATAGAATCAGCAATATTAGAAGTTTATTTTTATTTATTTAAATGATATACCTCAAAGCATTTGGCAAAGGAGGCCATAAACTTTGCACTGAAGTCAATACCAACTAGGCAGGCCATCCCAGCAACAAAGGCTGCAAAAACTGCAGCATACCTTCACAGAAGAGGGCAGTAAACAACATTATCAGCAACATTTGAAACAAATATAGACGAGAGTAAGCTCAACACATAAAAGTTAACTTACTGGTTTCATCAAATAAAGTAACTAGAGTATTTGAGCTAGTAAACTACAATCCCAAATCACAACCCGTCAATGTCTCATACCAAGCATGGCCATGCTTCAACCCAAGAATTTAACAATTAGATGAATTTTGATAAGAGAGATCATGAACGCTACAGCATGACATAAAAGGCATAAATTCTTAACTGTTCATTGCCACGAGGACCTCCTGAACAAGATGTTAAAATCTCCTCACTAATTATCTGCGAAGCAACACTTCGAGCAATTGTCTGCAAGGGATCACATCAAAGAGTAAGAGATAAAATTTCAGAGCAACCACTTTCATTCATACAAGCAACTAGGGAGGAGAATCAAAGTTTCAAAACACAGACATATTCCCCAAACTGCGTTGATTGAATTTGAAGTAAACCAAATTTAAGATTCAAAACATGAAACAAATTACTAATCCTCCTATGAAAGGAACGAGATATCTTTAAAAAAAAAGGAATAAATATGCCCCAAATTTCAAATCTAAGACATAATTACAAGAAATCCAACTAGTACAAAAACTTCTTTCTTTAAAAAAAAAACCAATGCATCATTAGGTCACTTTATTTTTACTAACTGAATGATATAAACAGTGAACATTACGTTCTATTTCCAGAATTAAATGAAAAAACATTGTAAGGGTAAAAACGAATGTACAAGACTTCCTATCTATTATTGTCTTTCCTTTTTGCCAGTTCCTTTACCATTTCAAGAAGCAATAATAAGCAATAATCTATGAAAAGAATAAGATAAAGAGTAAGCATCAGATTGATATCTATTCATAGCAGTAGCATACCCGAAAGATCGTGGAAATTTCTCCTGTAATTGATTCCACATTAGATTCAGAAAGCCTGTTAAGAAGACCTGACACAAATTTAATTTTAGGTAAGAAAACTAATGACAGACAGGAGAGAAATGCAAAGCCAAATTGAAGTCTATCTTTCTTGCCTCGTATTCGCCTTCGAATCTGAGTATGCTCTTCAGGTTCATTTCCAGCACGTGCTCTCAAGTGAGGTGCTATGTATTTTTCATTAGTTCTTTTTTCGGGCACCAGAGCAGGAACATGCATTGTTGCGGCCTCTTTTCCACAGCAATTGGCAGGCTTGGATGCACCTATGGCAGTATCATTCACATCACTACCTTCTTGCCGTTGTTCCTCCAACTTTCTTTTCTTATGTTTCTTACTTGAGGGTGCACTAGCTGAAAATTCTGACGGTCCAACATCTTGGTTAGAAGTATCTACGGGTATTGACCCTGCTTGCGACCCTTCCTTTGACAATATGCCATCATCAGTTCTATTATCTGAAAATCTCTTCTTCAATTGTTTTGAGGGAAATTCATCGCTAGGGACTTCCCCTTCTCCCATGAAATCAATAATTGATGACATTCCATCAAGCAATATATTGAGGCCATCATCCATACCCCTTAATCTTCCACCTTTCACTTTGAGCTTTTTGGCAAGTTTCTTTTCCAAATCTTGATCCTTCTTGGCAGCTACGGAAATATATGGCACACCCATTTCATAGAACTCTCTGGACTTCTTCCAGGGATTATCCTTCGAACTTTTATTGCCTTTCTTCTTTATTGTTGCAACAGAACCATGACAACTCGGTGATTTTGACTCATTTGTAATTTCCTTTGACATTGCACAATCCTCAGCTGTATTATGTCTCCCAGAGTTGGATTCTAACTTGTTGACCTCTGTTTCCTTTACACTAGAGCCAAGCAAATGATCTGATTTGCATGTAGTATTCGCCTTTGAATCCTGGTTAACTCTCTTCACTGCTCGAGATTTCTATTAGAATAGAGTAAAATTACACGTTTAAGAAATAACTTCTCAATACTTGGTAGCAAAGCATGATGGGCAGAGAATAAGGATTTGTGGGGGAGTTTTGAAGAGCTTGGCGTGGTGTGAGAATTGTTCACCGTTACTAAGAGGGGGCAATGAGTGAGGAGGAATATACCCTATTTTTAATCATCTCCACGGAGTTGAGAATGGAAGAATAAATGAAAAAAGACAAGCAACACCATCCTTACAAATCATCAGTTTAAAAGGGTTTGTGAATTGGATTTCGAGGAGCATTAGGATGGGCAGGGAACCACCCGAACTCACATTTTTTCTTTCTGAAGCATCTAAACCGCAATTTCGATATTCAAACCATCCTCACAATCAAGCTCTGAAATCTTTAAAAAAAAAAAAGTCATATTATACCTGGTCATCCAGCCAAGATTGATGTTTATTCGCCTTCTTTGCCTGGCGGGCTTCTTTTCGCCTTTCTCGACGTGATTTCTCACTCGTCTGTTTCGCTGCAGGTAGTTCAGATATGATTGAGATACTTTCCGTCTCTCCAAATGCAAGTAGGAAACTTTGAAAAACTTGGATTAACCAACAAAAAGAGGATGTTAAAGAGTTTACCCATGTTCCACGGTCAAACTTCACCAACGGCTAACTGCCAACAGGAAGGGACCGATAACCTTCCGGCGATCACAAATAATTTTGTGAAAACAATAAAAACAAAAACATAAATCAGAGATAATGATGCAACATAAGCTGTTGTTGGAGGAGTAGATTCTTACGAGAAGAAACCATAGTGAAGTCGACCCCTTTTGCTGATAAATTCATCAACGAGCGTGGAGGGTGAAGGCCTGAGGAGGGAAGAGCTCCGATTCGTCAGGCCACGGGGTTGGCGGCTGCCCTTAAAGAAAATGAAATTGAAGGGGTTCGGGGCCCCAAAACAATTGGGTTCGCTGTTTCCGTGTTTCTGGCCCTAGGTAAAAACTCAAATTGAGTATCAAGACCCATGCGAATTATTCTATTATTAATATTTAATTTAGACGGTTGGTCCGAGTGGTAAACAGTTCGGTATCGTTTAAACGAGGTTTTGAGTTCAAACCTTGGCGAATACGGAAATTTCCATTGGAAAACTCACCCACCATAGCCAGGTGCGCGACGCGGGTCGGATCCGGATATAGTCAGGATAAAACTCCGGTGAATCGGGTGGGCAACACAAAAAAATAAATTTAATTTAGTCTCCTAATATTATAATACGAATCAATTATCTTATGTATAAAATTAAAATCAAAATCAATAAGGATAAAATGATGTTCTATATTTATTTTTTTTATTCAATTCTGCATCAAAAGAAGTAGTGAGAAAATTTGTTTGAATAGCTTCATCCTATCTTTTGAGTTACAGAAAAAAAAAAGTTAATCAAAGGTAATCAATTATAAAAAAGATAAATATATTATATAATTAAAACAATAGGTTGAAAAAATAAAATAAAACAATATCATTAGAGTATCAGTTTTATAAATGTACTTTTAACATAGTGCAGGGGCATCAAATATGTGATTTTTTTTTATTTATCAGAACCAGCGCTACTAGCACCATTAGGCCAGTTCATGGGAATGAAATATGTGATTTTTAAAGAGCAATTGTTTTAAAATTTTCCTATTCCTTTCCCACATGCAATTACTCTCTCGTTCCTTTTATTCCACTCAACCAAATTCCAAGTTTGCAAGCGTATTCCAAATGGACCATGCAGGTTTTGGGACATACTAAACTCGCCGTTATAAGAAAAACAAAACAAAAATTATATTAATGCAACTCACAGAACTCGTCCGTCCTACATATGCTTTGATTATGACAAAGCTGGCCCAAGACGGAAGCGCGTGCGCGCGTTGTCGCCGTCCTCCCCATTAATTTTAAGCGATGAAATCAATGCACCACTCAATCCTAGTCCTATATAAGCGCCCTCCACTGTCACCTAGCCCATCATCTTCATCTACCAAATATCCAATAATCTCATTGCATTCGAGCTTTAAGTCTCCCTATCAAATGGCTTGTTCTCGCCTCGTCTTCTTCACCGTTTCCATGGTTCTGCTTTCTTCTGTTGCCATGGCGGTTGATCACATCGTCGGCGATGACAAGGGCTGGACCCTTGATTTCAAGTACGAAGAATGGGCCGAGGACAAGGTTTTTCAAGTCGGAGACAACCTCGGTACGTACGAATAACATCGTCCTGTGTCCTATCATCACTACGTATAAATTAATGATCTGTTTGCTGAGGTTTCTTTTTGATTACGCAGTGTTCAGATACGACAACACGAAGCACAATGTGTTCAAATTGAACGGTGCGCTCTTCAGCAACTGCACCTTCCCAGCTGGGACAGAATCACTCACCACTGGGAACGACGTCGTCCCCCTCACCACCCCAGGGAGGAAGTGGTACGCTTGTGGTAAAGCTGATCACTGTGCTGCTCGTGGAATGAAGTTCGCCATTACTGTTCTTGCTAATGGTCCAAATCCTTCTCCTGCTCCTCCTCCTCCTTCCTCTCACGCTCTCTCATTATCGTCTGCTTCTGGGCCTCTCTTGGCTGCCATGCTCGCTGTTGCAGCATTCATCTTTGCGTGATGATTGAGCTCATTAATTAATGGAGGTTTTGCTCCAGCCTCTGCAGGAATTACTTCATATTTCTTCCTTTTTCGTTCTACTTATTTCCAGTTAAACGTGTTTGATTGTTGGTTTGAAATTTGATAATTTCTTCATATGTTACTATTACTTCCAGTCATGATTGATTAAAGTTGGTGTTTGAAAGATATAATAAGATACACGAGGTATGTTCAGTGCTTATATATGTATTTAATTCATTTACAACGTTTAATTAACTGAGAAAATAAGAATCGGCGAACATGCTTTTGCACACGTCTGTCACATAACTTGCGATGAGAAGTACCAGAACGACGACGACAAATGCTTTGAGAGCGACTTCCCTGGTTGATTCGGCTGTTAGTTTTGCATCAGCCTCGTATTCGTTATCTGCTTCATCCATGTCTTCTTTTACAAACTCATCGCTGCCTTTGAATTTGACTTTAGTCTCTTCTCTCGTACGGTTCCTTCCTGTGAATTCCGTTTTCGGATCTGAAGTGTCTTTTTCTTTATGGCGTTGTTCGTATTCTAGGGCTTGCTTTTCTTGTTGATCCGTATGAGAAACCGGATTAACTGGCTTCGGCATCACCACCGTGAGAATGCTCTGCATGAATCTGGCATTGATCGAATTTGCGTTACAGTGAGCTGGAATTTCAATTTCTTTCTTGAAACGCCTCCATCTACTTCCATCCATCGACGCTCGCTCCCCGCTTATTATTATAAAACCCAGATGATTCACCTGAACTTTTACTTGCTCTCTCCTGAATCCTGCAACATGAACTCGCGTACAATTTATAGATTACTGACGAAAGAACATGTTACGAATTGAACATATATAGTAATTAAAACCATAATAATGGAGGTGTAGAACGAACCAGGAAGATGAACTTCAAGGATGTCACGGCCTTCTTCTCTGCGCCATTTGCAGAGGGGATCAAAATCCTCGTAAGAACGTTGAGTATTAGCCATGGAGGGATACCTGGCTTCCATTATAACAGCGAGGTTTTTGTTTGAGGTCTCTGATGTAGTAATGGAATTTTATGGCTGAGGGGTTCCTCTGTAGGTTGTTTTTAAAGAATGTCGTAGGAGACTTGCACTTGCAGATAAAGAAAGCTTTAAGGTTTCTTTTGGGGTTCATGTTGAACAAGAATCATTCCTTGTCAACCTTTTAAAGTCTTCTTCGTAACCCCCTTTATGTGGTAATTACTCCTTCGTTAAATATAAGAGGTAAATATTTTTATGTTAGATATAAAATTTTAATTTATTTTATCTCGTAAAATTATATATTTTTTTTTAAATATTTCTATATAATTACACATATATTAAAGAATTTCTGTTAAAGGTTGTCCAAATGCATATAATTAAAAGAGTATTTTAAAAAAATTAACACACAATCATTCCATTAAGTAAGTGTGTTTCTCCGCTTTCTATTAACTGGGCCAGAAGATATCCTTTAATTTTTTCGTCGGCCCAATAGTGATGATTTGTTTGGGCCAGAAGCCCAATAATGATGATGGCCATGATAATATGATTTATTTAGTATGTGTTTGGATAGAATTTTAGAAAAGGGTTTATGAAAAAAAGACTTTTAGATAGCTTTTGGAAAATGGTTTATGGAGAAGAACTTATAGAAAAAAGTAGTTATGAATAAATAAGTGTTTGGGTGATTATTATCAGAAGGGCTTTTGTGATTAGTAAATTACCATAAAAGGTATGTGATAAAAGGAAAAAAATTATATTCTGTGCACAGAAATAGTGACGCACTATTCATCTCCCCTGTCTAGCGACCTCCAGCCAGCGAAGCACTGAGCACTGACGACAAGCACGGCCCTAACCCCTAAGCAGCGAGAAGCATCGAGCGCCGACGACGAGCACACAACCCCAAACAGCGACCAGCACCTAGCCTCGACCCCCAACCAACGACTAGCACCGACCACCGACCAGCATCACCACCGTCTTCCTCTTGTCCTTCTTCTTATGAGCAGACCAATAGCATCACCGCAGAGAGAAGAGAGGATGTTAGAAAAAATATAGGTAAAATAGTTATTGGGTAGTCCATAAATTTTTTTATAATTATAGAAGCTATTCCCAGTAACTTATCTAAAACTATAGTTTGGTCTACAAGGCCGTTTAAATAAATATGATTATTTATTTTAAAAAAATTTTAAATCAAAATTTAAATTAAAAATTCTTTTAAAACTTAATTTTTGTGTCTTTTCAAAGAGGCCATTAATATACTTACGTAGAACAGCTTTATGATATCTAACTAACCAAAAAAGCCTGGGCAACGAGCCAACGACCAGCGAGTTCATAACTGGGCAATAAAGGAGAAAGCCGGTAGTTTCGCTCGTGACAAGGTCCACCTTGCAGTTCGAAACCACTGTCATTCTACGGTTCTCCTGTATTCTATAACTCTGCTACGTTCCCCTCACCCTCCTCCATTTCCCTCCCTAAAAGCTTCCTTTACACTGGTAAATCACGTTTCGTTCCACAATGTATAACTGTAACTGACGTTTGAAAAAGAAGTTATAAAGAAACGTCGAGCGATTTGCCAATCTTGCTTCTTCTTGTTTTTTTTTTTTTTGCCCCGAATTGTTGATTTTTGGTTCGTCGTCTTTGATCAAATTGTTTCTATTGACGCCCTCTTCCGCTAGGCAGAGGAATCACACCAATGCCGGAAACTTCAACGAGCTCAGCTGGTGCTAAAGAGGGATCCTCGGGTCCTTCTTCCAAGAAGAATTCCAAGAAACCCAAATGTGAGTTTTCCTCGGCCCAACCCCTTTTCCTTTTTTCGTCATTTTGTTCCACTCGGAGATTTCTTTGTTTTTGTTTTATTTTTCACGCCCGTTACTGCAGTTTGTATTTATTAGGTGTATGCCATGGGAGCATCGTGAAATGTTAGTTTTGTTCAGGATTTTTGTATTACCGAGAGAAATATCATTCACCAGCAGGTTGAGATATACGTACAAAAATTGGGATTTCGCAAATGTTAAGATCCAGTCAGGTCTACCCCCACCCCCCACCCAAAAAAAATCATGGCCTTTATTTCTTGTCTGGTTTCTTTGTGTTCGTTGGAGAAAGATCCTTTCTCAATTACAAGGACCGGACTGTCTTGGCATGCCTCTGTTTAAAAAATTGTTATGGTTCGTTAAATTTGATGCTTATGATATATGCATTTGTATTGTCTAGGTGTCTTCTTGCATGCAATGATACTGGTGATGTTTCTCATGAGAAGTTTCATTGATTGTAGATTCTAAATTTTCACAGCAAGAGCTTCCTGCATGGAAACCAATTCTAACACCAGGATGGGTATATGTAACTTTACAGTAGTTTCTGTCTTGGCTTCTGAATTTTACATGCCGTATTATGTAATCAATCCATTTTACCATTACAGGTCATTGCTACATTTGCTTTAACCGGAATCATTTTCATTCCTATTGGCCTCGCATCATTATCGGCATCAGAAAATGTAATATATACCAATTTTCTATGTGCCCAGTGTCTAAGGGGATATGAGTGCTCAATATCACTTCATTTTGAACAAAAAACACTTTTGTGCAGGTTGTGGAACTGCCATTTCGGTATGACCAACAATGCATTCCTCATGATTATAGTAACAATCCAGAGGCTTATATTAAAAGCACCACTACCAACAAGACATGCACTGCGACATGCAAAGTTAGTACAACGAAAGCGATTTAATTTACTTATTTCATTTCCTTGTTTAGAATTATAATCGAGGCTCCAATCCACATGGAAGTAACTTGTTCAAAAATACAGGTTGAAAAGGCAATGAAATCCCCAGTTTATGTCTACTATCAGCTAACTAATTACTTCCAGAACCATCGAAGGCATGTACAGTTTACTAGTAAAATTGTGTCCCCTTTTCTTCTTTGTGTAGAGCATACAGCTGGTTCGTGCATTGATGAGCTGTTTTGTTCATATTTTATCAGAAGGCCTTGTTCCCGATTTAGGCTTCATATAAGAAACCAAAGCAAAAGATTGTTTTATATACAATGCTCATATATGGTACTCCTGTCCTTAATATAGGACCTAATTGAGTAATTGATCTTGGTCTTAAATATATGACCTATTTCCTATATTTATCAATTTTTTCCCAAATTACCCTAATTGATACTCCCTCAACAATAATCAAGTAAGAGAGGGAGGGAAGGAATTAAGGAATATGATTATGGTGTTTTAGAAAAATACCTCATATTAATTAACTTCCTCACTCTAATCAAAGTAGTTAAATATATCATATATTAAGGATCGGAGGAGTATTATTTTCAGCTGAGAAAATTACTAATTCTTCTTGCCTTTGGTTTATGCCGAATGGTGAAATTCTTACTCTTGCCTGATTTTGGACATTGGAAAAATGTTTTGCAGATATGTTAAAAGTAAAAGTGAAGATCAACTGCGGGAAAAGTCTGCTGAGTTGGACACAGACGATTGTAAACCTGAAGCCAGAACACCAGATGATAAGCCGATTGTTCCTTGTGGACTCATAGCTTGGAGTCTGTTCAATGACACGTACAAAATAAAAGTGAAGGACAAGGATTTGAAGATAAACAAAAAGAACATAGCATGGCAGAGTGATCAGACCAAAAAATTTGGTTCTGATGTCTACCCAAAAAATTTTCAGACTGGAGGTTTGATTGGGGGCGCAAAACTCAACGAGAGCATACCTGTAAATATATTTTCTCTTCTAAATAGTCTGTCTATTTTCATTGTGAGAGAAATAAATAATAATCTTTGTAGTGTGACTCTGACCAGCTGAGTGGACAAGAGGATCTAATTGTTTGGATGCGAACAGCAGCATTGTCCACTTTCAGAAAACTATATGGGAAGCTTGAGACTGATCTTGAAGCTAATGATGAGCTGTTCCTAGTGATTGAGAACAATTATAACACGTACTCGTTTGATGGCAAGAAGACTCTGGTTCTGTCAACCGCAACTTGGATTGGTGGAAAGAACAATTTCTTGGGGTTGGCTTACATTTTTATGGGCGGTCTGTCCTTGTTCTTCGCCGTATGCTTCTTACTTATGTATGTGCTCAAGCCAAGGTGAGGAAATACCACGCTCGTCCTTCACTTTATTGTTTTTTCTCTAGTTTATATATTCTGTGAATGATGTACTAAGCAGCAAATCAGACCTTGCACTTGGAGTACTCCATGCTTGTATGCAACTGCATGTTGTAGGTTCAAATCTTATTTGCATTGCATGAAAAGTTTTGGGATTGGAGGGTCCAAATTTCATTTAAAACTCAAATCAAAATCTTATTATACAAAGATCAAGCTTGCCTGGTTACGTGAGAAGCCAATGACTGTTCTGCTTTGTCAAGAATCGTGCTAAAGCATGTGGAAGCTGACATTGGCATATTTATTCTTATAAATGCAGATCACTTGGGGATCCATCCTACTTGTCTTGGAATAAAAATCCAGGAATGATCAAATGAGCAGGTAATATATTGGAGAAATTCCCTGTTTTAGGTGATTTAGTAGTTGTCTGTCTTCCTGCGTCACCAACTTCTTTGCGTGGCAAATGATCTGTCGTAACTGAGGTTTGTACTTTGACCATGTTATGTTGTACAACTCGTAACTTTGAGTGTCATATATTATTTTGTCCCATTTATCGATTATTTGTTTGCAAATAGTGCTATATAGTATATACAATAATGCAGAAACCCGTGAAAGATTTGAACTTTAATTTAACCTCTTTTCCGTTCTTCACTTTTTGAGTTTTGACCCAATGATGGGTGATCAAGGAGGCGTTGTAATCTGCTGAAGTCACAGATCAGTCCCATGTAAATCGTGGAAATGCATTAGTCATTATTTTAATTGATTTGAGCTTCATCGTGTTTAAGGATGTGCATGGGCCCCACCCCATGGCATTAGTTGCTTTGGAGCAATCAGCAACAATTTTGCCCGTTTCATTCTTCTTGTTTACTTGCGTTTGTTTTATTAGATTATCCCTTATAAATCATGCACCTAGTATTTGTTTAAGGTCATGTGCGTTTGAGTGTAACCTCAATGTCCCAACAACAATAGACAGATAATTAAGTTTTAAAAATAGTAATCAGCTTAAACGCAGGTGGTGGGGGAGACTCGGGAAAACCAAAAAGGAAAAAACAATTGTAGTTCAAGGAAGAAGCCACGATTATTCTTGACTTTCAATTTACTCCATTTTTTCCCCTTTCTTCATTGTTTTGCTGCTTCTTTTAGATTAGTTACAAATGTAATTTACATTTTTAGAACAAACAAAAAGTAAATAGCAACATAGAGAATGAATTGTCACTGAATTAAAACGAAGTCGAATATGATTTGGGAGATTTGAAAACAAGAATGGTATACTGTATTATTTTGTCAAGGAATCAAGGAAAAATATAAAATATCCAAGAAAATGCACCTTTCACAAAATCATGAACAATATGATTTATCTAGAATTCCATATAAATTCATGAAATCCCTCGAGTAAGTTTACTAATATTAATGATTAATCAATGACACGGTCAATCATGGGCAAAGTCCAGGTCAGCGTAACATGCAACACTAACGGGTAGGATTCAGCTAATACGCTTGGGCCAATCCTTCGGTGGCTTGAAAGATTAATAAACTATGTTTAAGTTGTTTAATTATTATTAGAATTTTTAATATGTATGTTAGCGTATATGTATGTTAAAAAAACCCTGTTCAACTTATTTTTTAAACGCTTAGTCGCTTACTTTTTTTTTCACACACTTAAAAACTTGATGTTTTAGCACAATATCATTAGATAGTATTCTTTAATGACCCTAAAATGTAAATAAATAATTAAAGTTGTTCTCTGTAGAGTGTAAATTTTTGAACGGAAGATATTTAATATAATTAAAAAATTTGTGCAACTCATTCACTTCATTTTTTATTTTAAAAGAGTGGTTCTGAAAACGCAAACCACACGTCTAGCAAATTCAATTTGTTTCACGTGTTATATCAAGATCAATATAGCTTAATCTTTTCAGTTTTCAGTGTTTTTATATATTTTAATCGAATTTAAACATTAAAAAGCAAGGATAATTTGTTTAAAAAATTTTAAATCACTATCTTCTATATGAGAAAATTATTTCTAATTTTTAATTTATTTATAAGTATGAAAACTATAATATGTAAATGCTGCTTTTCGCAATTCGCTATAAGAAGGGCGTTTCGCAAATCGCAACAGCCATTAAAAAATTGTTCCTCACTCACAAACAAGATTAAAAACTTGTACTTTTCTAAAGATACACATAAATTATGTGAATTTTTATTTTGATTTTCTCACCAGGCGTTCGTCTAAGACGCAGCCACGTGTCATGCAGATATTCGCTTATTCTGTGCTTTGCCCAACTGAATTGTCGTGGAAACGAGTGCCACGCACGGCAGTATCCGCCGAGTGTCGAGCTTTTTGGTGCAAATGTAAGTTCGGAAATTCCCAAATTACCCTCCCTTTGAAGAGCACTGTTTCCGGTTCGTGTTTCCCTCTCTTTCTCTCTCCCCATTCATACGCCATTGGTGTCAAAGGTATATTCCTGGGATTGATACCATCTCTAACAGACATCCATCACCACGTATAACTCCTTAGCTCAAGTCCAAAGCGATACTTCATCATTTCGGGAGCTGTGGATTTCTGTCTCAGAAGGGCTATTAGGGGAGGCTTTATTTCACATTACCTTCTTCTCTCCTCTTTGTCATGTGTTCAGTAAGAATTTCGTTTCTGTGGTGATTTGATTTTCTACTGGTCTTGGCCGATTCATATTGCTGCCATTTTTCATTTTCTAGCAAAAAATTGTTTACTTGGCAGGGTGGGTGATCCGGGAAGGGTGTTGATGGACGTTGCATTCCTTGTTTCTGTATTAAAGTGTATTACCGTATTTGATGTCGAAGATTGTGTTTTTCTATATTGGGCGAGTTAATTTTTTTATGTTTTCGTATAATTTCTCTATCTTTCGGTCTGATTTTCAATATACATGAGGGGATGCTTAATCTTCATTGGTGACAGACTTCATTCTCACCTTTCCAAGTGGAACTGGGAATAATGGGCGATTCGAGTAATGTTTTTTTTTTTAGTTTTGGTGCTGTATTCGCTTCTTGATTCGTTTGAGTTGCAACGAGGAATTGGTTTTGTCGGAGTGAAAGTAAGGAACGAGTCGTTAACATCCTAGATCGGACAGAAGACTACGAAGAGGAGTTCATCGCATTTGATTTGTTGTTCGTTTTGTTTTCTTTTCCGGAATTTGATCTATAATCAGCGTAGCGACGGAACTTCATTCTGCATTTTGACTTTTTCAAGGGCTTGCATCACAAGAAATTCTTTTTTCCATATCTCATAATTCTTCAACTTGCTCGTATGAACTCTTGAGCCTATGAATCCTGTTCTTCGAGGAATAAGCTGAATTAATTGTTCTCCCTTGTTTTTTTTAATTTTTTGTTTTGGTTAGAGGTGTGTATTATCATCTCACGAGACATTTTGATGTTGTCATGAAGTTACATAGCTTACGAGCTGCATACTTTCTATCATCAATTTGCTTTGGACCCTTTTTTTCTGAATATAAACAATTAGGAGACTTCCATTTTGAGATCTGATTTGTAGGGCTCCTGCAAACTTTGGCGTCCTGTCAAAGATGTACTAAAAGATTCCAATTGCATGTGTATGTTTTCTTGTTTTACTTGTCATTATGTGTCATCAAGGTTTATTTCACGTACAGGAAAATTACAAGATCTGTGCTGGTTTTCATTGGAGATTTCTTTGAGGCGCTTGATCCGTGCTGGGACATGTCAATGGCTGTTGCAACTTGTTTGTGTACACAATAAGGATGTTGATGATGATGATATTAATAGTGGATTAGCAGTGGATCATTTCTGACTCTAGCTATACATCTCTTGCTGGTTTTACTATATCACGAAACTGTTTCAACATGGACTAGTCAAAAGCAGATGGTGGATCAAATGGCCTGAGCAATTTTTTATTTGCTGTTGAGGAAGAATCTTTTAGAATGAAATAATTTTTGGGAGTCTCACTTTTCATGTCATCAGCAGTTAACTAGAGGCACATAATTGCTTAGGCGTTAGAATAATCTTGTTGGCATAAGAAAATATTGTGAAAGATAGCTAACATATTTGGGGTGCACATTCTATAAAGATGGAAGTAACTGTCTCATCACAAGCACAAAAGCAGAATCTGCAGACGCCTGGACGCAAAAATTTATTTGCTGGGTCCCAAAAGGATCTGTGGCTTATTGCGCGAGAAGGATCCCTAAATGATTTAGAGTCATCATTGGCCTTAAAGAAGAAGATTGTTAATATCAATTCGAGGAATACCTTAGGGTTGACCCCTCTTCATATTGCAACTTGGAGAAACCACATCCCCATTGTCAGGAGGCTTCTTGCTGCTGGGGCTGATCCTGATGCTCGTGTATGATCATTTTTCATTTGGAATTGTTATAGTCTTACAGATATGAACCTGTGTATTGACTTGTTATTGTGAAATTGTTCTTTGTAGAACAAGTTTTTCCATGTCGTCTAAGTTTAATTATTGCCCCAGAATGTCAAGAATTTAAGAAAAATTAAAACTTGGGATCCGTTGGTGCTGAAGCCTGTTTTATTTTCAGGATGGAGAATCAGGATGGAGTTGTCTTCACAGGGCCTTTCATTTTGGTCACCTTGCTGTGGGAAGCATCCTTCTTCAGCATGGTGCCTCTATTACATTGGAGGACTCTAAATCTCGAGTACCTTTAGATCTCTTATCAGGCCCTGTCTTGCAGATTATCGGGGATGAAAGCGATTCAGGTAGAAAATGCTGCGCTTTGAATGTATGTTTTAGCTTGTTGTAAATAGGAAGTAGTAAGTAGCCTTGCAGGATAACAACCTGCTTTTCGTGCATGTTTAGTGGCTACTGAGGTCTTTAGTTGGGGAAGTGGCACAAACTATCAACTTGGAACTGGAAATGCACACATACAAAAGTTACCATGCAAAGTTGATTCACTTAATGGTTCTTTCATAAAGTTGATTTCTGCTGCAAAGTTCCATAGTGTTGCAGTCACTGCCCGTGGAGAAGTGTATACTTGGGGATTTGGCAGGGGGGGCCGTCTAGGACACCCTGATTTTGACATACACAGGTATATATTCTGATTTGATATAATTAAGTCCACTATTCTTAAATTTTCTGTGATGTGGGACATATATTGTAAATGCTTACCAATAACTTTTCTATAACCATGTGTGTATTAAGGGATTGACGTTTCAATATGGCTTCCATTTTTAAGCGCCTTCAACCTAGTGTCTTGACCAAGATGCTGGACAACTTAATAGTGGTTTTTTAAATTAAAAGCCTTGGTCTTTCTGGTAGTGTTTAACTAACATCCGCTGACAATAATGATTTTGGCAGCATACTCTTATGTTTAAAAAGTGTTTCTAAATATTTGTATGAGAAGAACTCTTGCTTCTGCAGAAATTTCACTACAAGCCTGCATGAAAACCTGTTTCAACTTACTGCTATCTACCTTTCAGCAGTTCTTGCAATGTATTTTATTTGTTTAGGACTGCGCGTATGACTGTCAGCTGATTGTATATTTGGATAGTTGCCGGTTGGATTTCATTTCGCTTTGCTGATTGTAGTGGTCAAGCTGCCGTTATCACTCCTCGACAGGTGACTTCTGGTCTGGGTTCTCGCAGAGTGAAGGCAATTGCTGCAGCTAAGCATCATACTGTTATTGCTACTGAAGGTGGGGAAGTGTTCACCTGGGGATCTAATAGAGGTAAATCTGATGTTCATATAAGTTTTTAGTTGTGACTATATAACCTCGGGTAGCCCTGCCCTGTCTTACTATTTTCTTTAGCATAACATTTTATATTTCTCCAATTATCAGTTATTACTAGTGAAAAGAGTTTGGCTTTTATGTCTTATGCTGTGCTCTGTAGGTTGAAAAAAATTTGAGAATGGCATAGAAAGGGTATTCTTTGTATCATTTATTCATTTATGGATGGTGTCATTAATGTCTTTTCTATTTTTACTTTTTTATGCAGAGGGACAGCTTGGCTACACTGCTGTTGATAGCCAACCAACACCTCGAAGAGTGACTTCTCTGAGGTCAAAAATTGTTTCTGTTGCTGCGGCAAACAAGCACACAGCTGTAGTTTCTGATTTAGGTGAAGTTTTCACCTGGGGTAGCAATAGTGAAGGCCAGCTTGGTTACGGCACCTCGAACTCAGCATCTAATTACACCCCACATGTGGTTGAATACTTGAAGGGAAAGAAATTAATTGGTGTTTCTGCTGCTAAATATCATACAATTGTATTAGGATCTGATGGAGAGGTAACTATCTTGCATAATGTTGTTCATTTTAATTTTCTTCTAATGAGAGTAACTTTATTTTATCTAGAACAAGGTTTGGGCTCTAGATAAATAGTGTTTTGCATTTTCAACCATTGTATTATTATGAGGATAGTGGCATTTTGATGTTGCCTATGAAAATTGGTGTTGCAAGACATTTTGTTTCTTGCCTGAGGCAGGGGTACCCAAAGAGCATGCTGTTTTTCTCTGTTCCCATTGGGATCTGATCCCCTCCTGCTTGTTTTGGGGGGGGGGGGTGTCCTTGGGGACATTATGCTTAACTGTTTTAATATTCATAGACCCGTGGGTATGGAGGATAAACATTTTGTCATGATTTAGTTCTATGTAGAGCTTAGTTGGAGGTAATTTGCCATAAGTTATTTCTTTTTCTCGGCACTATTAGTTGTAGGTTTTCATTGTTATATTCTAATGTACTTGTTTGGCAGGTATACACATGGGGACATCGGCTTGTCACTCCAAGACGTGTAGTAATTTCTAGGAATTTAAAGAAAAGTGGAAGCATTCCTTTGAAGTTTCATCGCATGGAACGACTTCATGTGATTTCTATAGCTGCAGGAATGATACACAGTATGGCTCTGACAGATGATGGTGCATTGTTTTATTGGGTTTCCTCAGATTCTGATCTTCGATGTCAACAGGTTTGGACTAAATAAATTTCTTTTTCTTTTCTTCTTTTTTTTTTTACTCGTGATGATCCAAGACAAGAAGCTGATTCAAAACTTTCCCCCCCCCCTTCTTTTTGTCACAAAATTGTGTGCAGATGTATGCCATGTGTAGTAAAAATATAGTGAGCCTATCTGCTGGAAAGTACTGGACTGCAGCAGTTACAGCTACAGGTGATGTTTACATGTGGGATGGAAAGAAAGGTAAGGATAAGCCACCTGTTGCAACTCGGTTGCATGGTGTGAAGAGGGCTACATCAGTTTCAGTTGGTGAAACACATTTGCTTATTGTGGCTTCCCTCTACCATCCTAGCTATCCTCCCAGCAGAATTGAGAATACTCATAAGCTGAAGTTGGATAACAGGGATGATGTGGGAGAGTTAAGTGAAGAGATTTTATTTGAGGATATGGAAACCAATAATATGATATCTAGTACACAAACTGATAATTCTGGGCAACAGTCTGTACCAAGCTTAAAAAGCCTTTGTGAAAAAGTAGCAGCTGAGTATCTTGTGGAGCCACGAAATGCCATACAGCTACTTGAGATTGCCGATTCTCTTGGAGCAGATGATTTGAAAAAGTATTGTGAGGTACTGTTATTAACTTCTACACAAATTTGAAATACAATTAATATCAAATTGGCCCGGTGCCGTTGCTTCTTGTTAAGACTTATTTTCTTTTTGAATTTTTGTTTTTTACCTTTGCTAATGGTGGGACATATACAAGTCAGTTTAATTACCATCTAAATTTTTTTTCTTGAAAATAGTATTATGGAGCATTAGAGTCCATGTAAGGCTACCATATTGCATGTAATTTTGCAATTCCAGTGGTCATTGATGTTATATTTAGTTGGGTGTTTCTTTATGTGGTAAATGGTGTGATATACTGAAGTTGTTGTCTACTGATTTCAGGAGATTGCCATTCGCAACCTTGACTATATTTTTACAGTTTCACCACATGCAATTGCAAGTGCTTCACCAGATATCCTGGCTAATCTTGAGAGTCAGTTAGATCAGAGATCATCTGAACCATGGAATCACCGTCATCTCCCTACTCCAACTGCTACTTTCCCTGTCATCATTAACAGTGAGGAGGATGAAAGTGAGATGGGATCTCAAAGAATTCATGATGAACCCAAGAATCTGTGTTCATTGACATTGGAGAAAGATCAGAACTCTTTTCTACAGCCCAGGGATGATCCCAATCAAGGAATCTCCAAAGCAGTTCGAGCTCTAAGGAAGAAATTGCAGCAGATTGAGATGCTTGAAGCTAAGCAGTCCAATGGATGTGTTCTCGATGATCAGCAGATTGCAAAGCTTCAATCTAAGCCAACTCTTCTGAGCTCACTTATGAATCTAGGTGTTCCTCTTGAGACTTTACACAAAGAATCCTCTTCTGTACTGTCAGAAGGGAAAGGTTCTAAAAAGAGTAAAGTATCAAAAAAACAGAGGAGGAAGAGCCACAAATCAAGTGTATTGCAAACAGAAGCTGAATCTGTTTGTTCTGGGACTGGAGTAATTCCTGAAGCCGTGAAGGACTTGTCGGGCATTCATATCTTGGAGGTTCCTAAGACAAAGGTTGGTTTCTCATTGGAAGAGATTGTTAATTAGATTAACACATTTTACACGTTGAGTTGAATATTTCATTCTTACAAGAAATAGATATTCAAGAATTTCCTGCCTTAGCTTAGTTACTGTCATAGATCGTTTTTAATTAAAGCTTTAAATTATATTCGATAGGTGGAAGCTGACATTTGTGAACAAGCTACGGCTGCACAAGGTGTAAAGGAGTCAGCTTTCATTCTTCAGGAGAATGATTCTTTAGAGATGTCGAAAACCAAGAGCCAATCACCAAAGGTTTCTAAGAAGAAGAGCAAGAAAGGTGGCCTTTCTATGTTTTTGAGTGGTGCTCTCGATGATGCTCCTAAAGAGGTGGCTTCCCCACCACCGACGCCCAAAAATGAGGGTCCTGCATGGGGTGGGGCCAAGTTTTTGATGGGTTCCACTACACTTCGTGAAATCCAGGATGAGCAGAGCAAAACTAAGGAGAATCAACCAGCTAGGAGCAAAGATCAAGCAGAAAATGTTTCTGATTGTGGAAGTGGAGCGAAGATACGACTGAGTTCATTTCTTCCTTCCAGTCCAATACCTGTTGTATCAACTCGCAGTTCCCCAGTTTCCGATGGAGAAAAAAATACCCCAACTTGGGCTGCTTCAGGAACCCCTCCTCACCTCTCTCGTCCTTCTCTTAGGGACATCCAGATGCAGCAGGTTTGTGAACTAATGCTTCCTCTGACATCTCTGTGTGTTTCTATGCCAGTGATTTTGTGATGTTTTCTGTCAACCACTGGGAGAAATTTCTGTGTCCCTTACTCTCCTATGCATATTTAACTTGCATCCAATATCTTGTTGCTTGTTAATGTCCTGGTGAGGTTATATTGAACTGACATATTTTCTTCAAAACAGGGAAAGAAGCATCAAAATATTTCCCATAGTCCAAAGACTAGAACAGCTGGATTCAATATAACCCCCAGTCAAGGGTCACCATCTGATGCTTCTGGTGTTAACCGCTGGTTCAAGCCAGAAGTGGATACACCATCCTCAATTCGATCAATTCAGATTGAGGAGAAGGCTATGAAGGATCTCAAGCGCTTCTACAGCAGCGTTAAGGTTGTAAAAAATCAGTGTTGAGGCCATCTATTTATTTGCTCAGGCGGCAACAGATATTATTCCATTTTTTTTTTTAACTTTTCCTTCCCTTTTGGTTTTACTCCAGGGACTGTAAATTGGTCTGTACAGATAGTTGCACTGTACATTCATTTCTTTCCAAATCAGAAGTGTAGTTTCTAGCCTCTTAGCACCCTGGTCCTTAAAATCTGGCCATTCCTTTTTCACCCCATCAGCGCTGTATATGACTAGGATGCTTACCTGTACTCAATTGTAAGTGTATCTGAAGATGAAGACTGGTGAATAATGATCCTGCACTAACATTAGTGGCAGCATCAAATAGTGTAGAATTTCATAATAAGAGGGCATTCTCACTCCTATTGAAATAAAGACCCACCGTAGGCGAGTAGCGCCTATCTCCAAGCCCTCCTTCAGCAGTGGCCCTTTTGTATTATCTTCAAAGTTCCTCTATTTAGGTTGAGAGGCAATGCAATCTTCAGTTTGTGACTTTGTCATAATTCTTTAAAGATTTTGTCGTTTCTGCCTGCTGTTAATTAGGCAGCATTAGTATTAGGGAGCAGGAACAGAGACGGTCGGTTGTAAGGAAGATAATGTTTCAATATGAGTGTTATTATTCGAGCTACTAGCTAGAGCGATTCTGTTACTTTTTGTACTGTGAGTGATGGTGGGGTCAAAATTAGTCTATTGTTGTTAATGTTATTATACGTTGTTGTAAATTTCTTGTGGACAATTATTCTGTCTACTCTGCTTTGGCAGTTTTCTCTGTTTCTCTTGCTGCAATTTGCTACTTTGAACTTTCTCATTTTCCAAACAACCCCGTCCTTACTTAGATTTTCTTGTGTTGCCTTTTGATTATTGAGCAATCTTCCTGCGATGACCCTTGTGTTCCACAGGCCAATTATGCGAACTTTCAATAGTTCTGAATTTTGTGTAGTAGCTGGAGGACCACCTACCCATCACCCCAACTCAAGTTACTATAATGATTAGAAAGAGCATATTTTATATTTACTATATTTTTATTATTTTTATAAGTGAAAAAAAAAAATCACTCATTTTGTTTACATTCTCTTTTCAATTCTATTTAAATATTAATAATTTTATATACCAAAATTTGTAGATGCTTAGGCATGGAAAGTATGCGTTTTTTGAAACAGGGAAAAGGAGAAGACAGAAGAAGAGATGAAAAGGGAGGGGAGGGAAAAGAAATGAAACGAACTGGAAAAAGAAAAAGTTTAATTGGATATGTTGTGTTTGTTGAGGAGGCAAGTGGCTCACCCAGAAAGGAAGGTTAAGAGTTTGAAGCATAACCTGTTTTCTATGAAAACACAATAAATGTTCTAGATATAATTAAAATGAACTTACACTTTGTAACAAAAAAAAAATGAACTTACACTTTGAAGAAGAAAAAATTACTAATAATGTCCTTAATATATGACATATTTAACTAATTTAATTATATTAAATAATTTAGTTAATATGTAGTATTTTGTCTAAAATATCTTAATAATCTCACTTAACTCCTCTCTCCCTCTCTTATTTGATTATTATGTAAGGAGTATCAATAATGATAATTTAAGAAAAATTAATAAATATAAAAAATAAATTTTATAATTATAACTAGAATTAACTTTCTAATTAATTCTTACGTCAAGAATCAGAGCAAAGCAAATGATAAAGACAAAATCAGCATATGGAGATAGAGGAGTGGATGAGTATAGTTTTCAAAATATATAGTATGATTACATGCCCATTATTCACAACAAAAGAAGTACACATATCCTAACTGAATCTCGTAATAACTCAAGTTCTAACCAATCATGATGGTTTTGTCGTATATCTCAATTGGATCTAGTGCTATAGTCATGAGAGTCAATCAACAATGTCCCTTTTATCTCCTAAACATGTAGCAGTTATATCACTTTTTGACAATACTGCCAATTTTAATTATATCAATACTAATTAATGACATGAGCGCATGCAGCTATACATTAAAATTAGGTTATCAACCCATCTGACATCCAATGACCCTACACACAACATTATTACTCCTCCCACTTAATATATGGAGCAGGTTTACTTGCTTCGGCCTATGTCTTCAGAAATAATAAATAAGTTATAATATTATTCAACACTTAGACGGAAGAAAACACATCTCCTAAGAGCAGTAGTTGAACAGTAAGAATCCTTGTTATTACGTGGAATCATAATGAATAGGGCTTTGTGATTCTGGCTTGGCGCATAGAATTATGCAGTTAATTAACTTTGTCCTTCCCACAAAGTAAGAGTACTGATATGTAGAAAAGTGATTGGATTTGACCATATTGTATATTATTATGAGATGGTTCAGATGATATACAGTAACTGAATAGTATTTTTTGTGGGAACGTGCGTGCACAGTCAAATTCGAGTAACAGTAGCATCATGTACTTAAAGACAAGAGGGGAAGTGACAGTTTTCCCTTCAAAGCCTCAACATGGACGAGATACATATATCGATCATCTCCATGCATATGGTTTCTCTATGAACATCTTTTCTTTTCTTTTCTTTTGGATACGTGAGGGCAACGACTCCTATAACTTTAAGTTATACATAATGATAAAAAAGAAAAAGGCAACCCATATGGGACCCCTAGCCTTTAATTTGGTCATGGTTGAGTGCTTTGATTTTTTTCTTTATAGGCCTGAAAAAGTCTGATCAGCTTCGAAGAAAATAAATCTCTGGAGGTTCGTCTTCCTCTCATAAAGCTATAATGAATCTCCTTATTAGAACAAGACAACATCGATCACTCCCCCCCCTTTTCATTATTATATTCCTACGAATGACCTGTCTATCACGTTCTTCCCCTTCTTTAAGTTGAATGAAGTGGCGTACTGATTGAGAACTTGAGTGCTTTCAGGCCTTATTCTTCTTCTTGAACCTGCAGAAAGAGAGAGAGAGAGAGCCATCAAGAAGCTGTATATAAAGGGGTGTTTAGTATTGCAATATATATACATCTGCATTTATTGCTCGTTTCTCTCTCTCTCTCTCTGATCTGATGAGGGAGATTGAGAAAGAGAGACGATTTGGTGAATCATTCATGGTAGGGAGATGAAAGAAGGAAAGGCGGCGCAGGGAATGAAGCTCGATCCGAAATCATAATTGTCTCTATTAACCCATATATACTTACTAACTTGGCTTGCTGCATGAAGTTTGATCCAAGATCATCGCATATCATATATTATCTTTCTACTTGGTTTATTAATTATTATTACAATTACAACTACAAAAAATATTGTGTGTGTGTGTGTGTGTTGTGTGTGGGTGTTAATATATAGCTTTGATATTTGCATGGGAAGGGACTGATTTCGGACCAGGCTTCATTCTCACGCCCAGCTTTCCCTACATAGAATGAAGCAACCAGCAACTCTATATATAAGAAAGGTAAGCCTTCTTTTCAATCTCTTGCAGAACGATGGGAATGATCCAAATAGTTTTACCAATTCCAACAAGTTTTACTTTTTCTCTTAAACTTGCTCTCCAGATACACTATGAATTTGTTTTGACTTATTAATTTTCACTAACCTAGAAACTTGCATTGAGAGAAATGAATCAACTTGATCGATCAAGCTCCATGTACTATTTCCATAAAGCACTCTATCCTCCGAATAAAAGAAAAGGAATGTTGAGAAAGAGCTTTATTTCTATGAAACCTAAGTTAATGGATCTAGATTTTGCTATCCATCGTTTTAGTCATTTCATGAAAGAGCACCTTTATATATATATATATATTTGGTTGTATTTGTGAGAGATGAGGCTATAATTTCATGAATTGGAAAAAAAAAATTAACGAACGTGATAATTGCATACGAACGTCAAAGATATGACGATGTACTGTGCCTTCCTACTTTCTACTTCGATCTGACAAGGCAAAGCCTCTTGCAGTAAAAGATAAAAGAGAGAATATCAATAGGCATACACACGATAGCTAAGCTAAAGGGAAAACTGTATAAAAGGATTAAAAGGTCAGATATTTGGGAATCACCATGAACTTACATATAAGCAAAACCCATCACAGCTGAAGAAATTGAACTCCATTGTGCATGCCTTAAAGAGAACCAGTCAGTTGAAGCTGGTAATGATCATCATCACTATGCTAAGCATTTTCTTCTCTGCAATTTCCATTAATGAACTTTATATTCTCTCTCCCCTTTTGTCCTGGTCTCTTTGTTTGTGATTCTTGAAGTGAGTTGTTCAATTATATTGTGCATTCTTTTGAGCAGTAAAATGCACACCACCTATATTCTCTCTCCCCTTTTGTCCTGGTCTCTTTGTTTGTGATTCTTGAAGTGAGTTGTTCAATTATATTGTGCATTCTTTTGAGCAGTAAAATGCACACCACCTTTCTCTCCCACCATTCCCCAGGAAGCGTATGAACACTGACCAACTTAAATGGGATATGATAATTCTTTCTGCTCAGAGGATTCTTGCTAATGTATTTTCCCAGTCCCTAATAGCACCATTATGTATGAAAGCTCCTGCGATGATATGAATCATGCAATGTAATATGGTCATGAATGCATAATTTAGCTTCATCAGTAGTGAAGTCTTGGGTTATGGATGCATAAGCAGTAGAAAGTCTACATGTTTTGAGCCAGCAAGGATGTTTGGCATTGCTCATCATCTAGGTTAATAATTAGAACTAGAATATAATTGTGTACCTCATTTAGTTTAGCTGTGCTTTGTGATTTATGTGATTATGAGATTAAAATATCTACCAGTGAGCATGTAGTCTAATGACATGTGAGTTTTCTTTATGAATAGGAGGCTGCAGGTTTGAGGTCGTTAATTCTCGTCCCTATAAATAAAAAAAATACATGGGTTAATTTTCTGTTGTCCGGGAAATAAACACATTATTGGTTGAAATTAGAAGCACTATTTATCATGGGCTTGGGCTCCGATTGTTGCCAAAAAAGAAGAAGAAGAAACACTATATCTTACTATGATTTACGGGAGGGAAGAAAAGTCTACGCTGAGGTGCCGTTTGGTAGGCGGGAAATGGGAATCGGGAAAAGGAACATTTCCTCATTTCCCTCCTTGGACGCGTTTGGTGGGCAGCCAGCAGTCCAGCGCCCCTTTTCCTTTGGAAAAGCTCTTCAAACGTAAAAGGGAAAATGTTGAAGCCTTGAAGGAACGCGTCTTCCCACGTTGCCTTTCCCTGTTCTACCCTCAGGCCTCAACCATTTCCCTTCGTCTCCATCTTGGCCGACTCACAGAAGGGAGAGAGCGATGAACAATATCGACGGGATCTCGGTAGTTTGAAGCAACACTTGGCAGTCTTCTTGAATGATATGCACAGATCTATCTGTCTTCGTCGATGGGTCCTTCTCGTCGTCCACGATCTGCCGTCAGTGGCTCCCTTCTCTGTCAATTGCAGCTCCTTCATCCATGGCTTCCCCATTCTTTTTTGCAGATTCGTCCCCTTCTTTCTTAATTTTTTTTGAGTTTTGGTCTTGATTTGTATGTATGTATGTTATAAAACTTTTATTAGCCAAAACATGAACTGATCTGATTTTTTTTTGGCCTTTATTGTTGCTGATCTAGTAATGGCTGATGGGCTGTGGCTGGTGAGGGTGATGGAGGGAAGAAGATTAGATGAGGGAGTTTTTTTGGAAATGAGACAAGGGTATTTTGTATTTTATTATTTTCTTTTTCTAACTTTTGCATACGAACGTGCGCGCGGCCAAAATTTCCTCTTTCTTTCTCTTCCTTTTCCTTCTCCGAGATACCGGGCTCAGTAAATTAACGAAAGAGGAAATCGAAACAAGTGGGATCGAAGTACATTATTTTTTGAAATTAGAAACATCATTATTATGATTTACGTGGAGATTGGGTTTCCAGAAAGCGAAGGGGAAGAAAAGTCTGAGATACCGCAGTAAATTAACGAAACAGAAATTCAAACCAAGTGGAAATTATTAATGACATTGCATTATAGAGCAAAGTTTTGGCCTTGGCCAGAGACAAGATCAAGTTCGTTCATATTAGTATAAGCAAACGAGGTTGCATGATTGATACGAAGATCCCATATCAAAAACGTTGAACATATTTGTCTTAATTAGAATTAGCATGACTAAAAGCTGATTATTATCAGTTAATTACTACAAAATCAATGCTTAACATATCACTTTAAATCTTTTTTCCTCCGCCATCCAAAAAGCATACCACTACAGAATCAGCTTCACAGTTGACTGCGAGTCTTTCCTCTTTCTTCTTCCTTCTTTTTGAAGCCGTACAGTGATTGACTATAAGTCAATGTTTGTTATCTATAAATGTCCTTGAGTCTCACTCCACTCCACAAAGCACGGCGTGTTCTTCATTTTCTGATGCCCAAAACAATCCCAAACATGCTTAACTCTAAGCTCGGCCTCTGCCTCTTTTGTCTGATTGAGATTTTCTGCATCTTTTCATGTATTGCAGGAAATTCCAACAGGAAGAGTTGCGTAGAGACAGAAAAGCAAGCTCTTGTCAAGTTAAAAGATGGGTTCATTGATGAAGGCGGCATTCTTTCTTCTTGGAAAAGAGAAGTTGATTGTTGTAAGTGGAAAGGGATTTCATGCAATGATTTAACTGGTCATGTCACCCAGTTGAATCTCCAAGCGTCCAATGATTCCACTAAATTGAAAGGTACTATAAGTTCCTCTTTGTGTGAATTGCAACATCTTACTTTGTTGGATCTTAGCTTTAATGACTTTGAAGGACAAATGATCCCAAAGTGCTTCGGTTCACTAGAGAATTTGACAGAGTTGAAACTGAGAAAAGCTAAACTCCGTGGCAACATTCCTAGTGAATTGCAGAATTTGTCCAATCTTCAAACTCTTGACCTTGGAGGTAATTACAATGTGATTTCGAATAGCCTTGAGTGGGTTTCTCACCTTTCTTCTTTGAGATATCTCGATTTGGCGCAAATTAATCTAATTCGAGCAACTGATTGGCAATCAACAATAAGCAAAATCCCTTCTTTAATAGAGCTTCACTTAAATTACAGTCAACTTCCTGAAGTCAATCCCAAACCCTCTAATTACCACATGAACTCTTCTACTCATCTGAGAGTCCTCAATCTTGGAGGAAATCGTTTGAGCTCTTTAACTCTCTCTTGGGTGTTTAAATTCAGCAAATCCTTCGTCCGTCTCGACCTCTCATCTAATTCATTACAGCATATTGATCCAGATGCTTTCATAAACATGACTTCTCTTCAATATCTTGATCTTTCTAACAATAAGCTTGAGATTAGCTCGGTGAAATTCATTTGTAATCTCTGCCAACTTAAAGGGTTATTTTTGTCCTCCAACAACTTGTCTGGACAACTTAGTCATTGGATGCAACAATCATGCTGTTTCCAAAATCACGTACAGGAGTTAGATCTGAGTCAAAACCCATTCATCAGCGGACCATTTCCTGATTTTTCATCATTTTCATCTTTGGTGACACTGCGCCTTAGAAATACCAGTCTCTGTGGGTCCATTTCACAAGTCCCACAATCATTCAGGCCGCTGCATAGTCTTAAACATCTGGACCTAGGCTACAACAATTTGAGTGGGTTATGGTATGAGTTGACACAAGTTTTATCATTGGAGACTCTAGATTTGTCCAACAATGAGATTAATGGGACTCTTCCAAGCACTCTGGGTCAACTTACTAGTCTTGATACATTGATACTTTCTTCAAATAATTTGAGTGGAGTGATCAGTGAAGCACACCTATCAACTCTGTTAAATTTGAAAATTTTGGGTGTTTCCCATAATCTCATTTCTTTCAACTTCAGTTTAGATTGGGTGCCATCTTTTCAACTGAATCAATTATCTGCATCATCATGTAAATTGGGTCCTAACTTCCCATCGTGGCTGAAGAACCAAAAGAGATTGGAGTTGCTATATATTTCTGATGGGGGAATCTCAGATACCATTCCTGAGTGGTTTTGGGACTTGACTCCTGGTTTGAAATATTTGGATCTTTCCAATAACAAAATCCATGGCGGCTTGCCAGAGATCGCTAGGCCACAAGGACTGAGTTTTCTTGACATGTCCAATAATTCGTTGTCCGGAAGACTTCCAAATTGTTGGGGGTATTTTCAAGACTTGGAGTTCCTGAACTTAGCATTCAATAATTTGTCGGGCAAAATACCCAATTCAATTGGTACTTTGAATCACATCAAGTCTATACATTTAAATGACAACGACTTCTCTGGCGAAATGCCATCTTTAATGAATTTACCCCAGTTGCTGTTCATTGATTTTGGATACAACCATTTGAATGGAAACTTGCCTGCATGGATAGGGACATTGCCTAATTTGATTGTTTTGGGTTTACGGGGAAATAAGTTACTAGGAAACATACCTACAAGCATATGTAATCTAAAACACCTTCAAATCTTGGATCTTTCTCAGAATGAGATTACAGGAATCATACCTTCTTGCCTCGATTCCATGTTTGCCATGACAAGTACACTTTGGGGAGATCTCATTTCTTATTCAAATGGGGATCGTGAAAGGGAACCTATTGATTCCATTTTCAAGGACAGAGCAATTGTGGTATGGAAAGGATACGCATTGGAGTTTAATAAACTTTGGGCAGGTATAGCAATAATTGACCTTTCTTGCAATCAGTTACAAGGGGAGATCCCTGACGGAATAACAAAACTTTCAGCATTGACTGCGTTGAATCTTTCAAGTAATAATCTCACAGGATCCATTCCCAATGACATCGGGCAACTACAAGATCTGGAATCGCTTGATTTATCGAGGAACTCTCTTTCTGGTAGAATTCCAGCTAGCTTATCAACTGTGGATTCTCTCGGGGTCTTTAATTTGTCCTTCAACAATTTATCCGGAGAAATTCCACAAGGCAAGCAATTGAGCACTTTTTCGGCTGACAGTTACGAAGGAAACCAGGGACTTTGTGGAACTTTAATCCTCAAAAGTTCGTGGAGACGAGCCTATTTTCAATTCTTCAGTGACATGAATGATTGGATTTATGTCCAAGCATTCCTCTTCATGGCAAGATTGAAGACAAGATTTCTAGACCAAAAGGTAATTCAACTTCCATCATAACTCTTTATATTATCATTCATAATAACCCATTTGATCCACTGAGAGCAGTACAGCATATTATATTATTATAATGACTCCCTATAAGATTGGGGATACCAAGTTGCGTATATTCCCAAAAAATGCGCCGACACAACTAAGTGAATTATAATAATATGCATACATATATGTTATGGAGTATCAATATTTTTTTGGATGGATGTGTTTAATTCATGAATATTTAGGTGCATGCAGGAGCACATCGCTGAAACTGCCAGCCTACAGCTATGGCTGCTGGGACCTCTGCTCATGGGCTCGTTGACTCATTCAATGCTAAAATAAATAATGCAGATTATTATTGATGTTGTCGTTAATATTATTAGCCCTTCTCGTTTTTTTTTCCGTTGTTAAAAATTTGTTTTCGGTTTGAATGTGTAAACTACAACTTATGAGAGAGGCGATAAGAAATCAATGCACGCTGGTTCAATTACGACGACTTACAATTTATTTTAAGGTTATATAGTACCCTAATATCTTAATCTTATTTTTTATATACTTCAAATATCTTAATTTTATTTGTAGTTCGATTTTACCCATAATCTTTTTAATTTAGTGTAATTTCACCTATAATCTTTTTAATTTGGTATAATTTACACATAATCTTATTTTACAAATATTAATAATTATATTAAATTAAAAAGATTATGAGTAAAATTACAACAAATTAAAAATATTATGGGTAAAATTATACCATAAATAAGATTAGGATACTATATGAGAAATAAGATCAAGATATTATGTATTATATAATATTTTATTTTATATTATATTTATCATAGCTGTGTAATTTTTATTTAATAATTTGTATCATTTTAAATAAAGGTCATGAAGATAATTTCTCCCATCGTTCTTTCTAATTGTATATATCAATATCACAATCAATTTGCAAAGTTAGTCCTGATTTAATTGTGAGCAACGGAGATTGGAAATCACACGTAATGTAAATGTAAAAGGAAGACACGTGGCTTAATTGGAGGCCTTATTTGTTCTACGAATATCCAGAAGTTTCATGCCAACGCCCCCCATAGCTATCAACGATCCAAGATATATATATATATATATATATATATATACACACACGCTGGTTTGAATTTAACTTTTTTTAATTTAAAACTTCACCGTTTTTTAAGCGTTGGCCTCCAAATACGACCAAAACGCATCAATATGCAAACGTTCCGTAGAGGAAACATCCATTAACCAACCATATCATCCCAATATTTGGAATAATCAGAAACTGCGGCATGACTCAATCACTTACCCAATTTATTAGAACACGTGCAATGTTCAAAGCGCTACCTAGCACTTAGACTAATTCAGAATAAGCATCCCTCTCTTGAACCATCCGCTTAATAATACCGTCTAGGAAATTAGAGATCTCATTACTATTACTTTACATTTAATTTCATTATATACATTTTAATATGTAAATGAATTCTTAAACTGTAAACTTGTTTTTTCAAATAGAAAATATAAATAAAAAAATTATAGTAATAAAAGTTGACCTAATCTTGACAGTGTAAAATTACAAATATTTTTATATTAATCTATTTTCCTAGGGATACTGATTTGAGTGGGGACGGATTTAGAGTCACTTTATTATTATTAATCTGTTGGTTTGTCTTTCAAGTCTTCCCTCGAATCTTTAACGGCACTAACATTCACGCGATAAGGTTTCGCTTTCGAGACAACTCACCCACGTCATCATTACTCCTTAACTTGTTCTTTTATGTTCTGAGAGGAGCTGTCAGCCATTATTATTTTTTTAAAAAAAACAATAAAAATAAAAATTGAGGAGCTCAAATGTTCTATTCAATTATAAACTACTGTCCGTCCCACGTATCTATATTTTTTGAACAAATTAGTCCAATTTAATAATCCATTCAATTCAATTGAAGGATTGAATCGATGACGTTCTAAGTTGACCAGGATATTTAATGGATATACAAGGAAAAATATCATCCATCTAGATATTCCGGAGCAGAAAAAATAGATATTAATTATATATACGTATTGATATAAATACGCGCATAAATCCAATTAGAAGAAAAGTAACCCATTCCCATCCCTAAAGACAAAAGATAATAAACTCAATATAGAAGGAAATAAATTGAATTGAATTTCATTTCATTTCATCCTGGATGAAAAAGGTTAATTGTCGTTGAAAAGAAGTTCAATTCTCATATAAATTCTGAATTTATGATTACTATAAAAAGATATCTCAATTAAAAACGTTGATAAGATCGTAAGTCATATTATACTAGAGAGCAAATTCAGAGGGGACGACGGCGTGCGAGCATGCTCTCTGTATTATTTACCATTATACTTCCACTTTTGAAACAAGCGATTTGCCCTTGTCGGCAAATAAATCTCTCTCTTTCTCTCCGTCTTTTTGGTATTAACTCAGATCATCTTACTCCTCTAGTCTCCTTCTGCATTTCATTTTTCTCCGTTTCTATTCTTTTCTTTCATAAGCTTATCAACTTCACCGTAAGCGAATTTTACATTTTTTATGTGAGTTTCTGTTTTGCATTCTGGGTCGCGATTTTCACGCGGGTTATTTTTCCTGTTTTCCGTTACTGCTTAACTTGGGTTTACTTGAGATTTTCTGTTGGGATTTTACTTGAGATTTTCAGGATTTTCTATTCAGTGCGTGATTTCGATTAGATCGTTTTAGATATTATTGGTTTATTATATAAGGCTGGTGGATCACGCTTGGAATCTCATACTGTGTTCTTCCTCCATTCCTCTTTCCCCCCCTTTTGCTTTCTGTTCGGCGTTTCGTATTGGTTCCATTTAGCCCTGATATATATTCTGATCTCACTGTGAAGTTGAGCTGATCGAGGAAAAGGAATGGCGAAAATCCCCATATTCCTTGTGGGGCTTCTGCTCCTTCGCTGTTGGTTTGCCATGGCAGAGACGGAGTACGCGAAGTATAAAGATCCTAAACAGCCATTGAATGTTCGGATCAGGGATCTCATGAACAGGATGACTCTGGAAGAAAAAATTGGGCAAATGACACAGATCGATCGCAGTGTTGCTTCCCATGAGGTCATGAAAAAGTATTTCATCGGTACTGTCACCTTCTCATCTTTGTTTTGTCTGCTCTCGGGTTTTTTCATTTTTATGCAAGATGGAGTGAGTAAAAACAGCAAACATATATGACAAATCTAAAATGTTAATTATTTTCGTTCCTCTGGAAGATTGCCATTGTTTCTTCCGATTTTGTTTGGGTGGGGAAGGGAGTTAGGGATAAGAACAAACGTTTGAGCGAGATTGGAACGTCACTTTTGCAGGGAGTGTGCTAAGTGGAGGAGGAAGTGTGCCGAAGAAACAGGCTTCAGCAGAAGATTGGATAAACATGGTGAATGAGTTTCAGAAAGGCTCTTTATCCACCAGACTGGGAATTCCTATGATTTATGGGATTGATGCAGTTCATGGCCATAACAATGTGTATAAGGCAACAATTTTTCCTCACAACGTTGGTCTAGGAGCCACCAGGTAACTTCCCAATATGCTACATATTAATGTCTGCACGATAATTGAACATTAAAAGATTTTCATACGCACCAAAACCAAGTTGAAGGTAGGCAAAAAAAAAAAAACAAGTTGGACAATGGTCCCCCCTAAATATTGTCATAAAAAAAAGGTCCCAACTAAAAAACTGATTCCTACATTCTCTTTGGTAAAGTTGATTCCCACTTTCGAACTGATGAATGGGAGACAAGGGCATGTTCTCTCTCTGTTTTTTTTTAATTATTGGCAAAAAATTAGAAAGAAAATAGTTAATACACGATAAAAATGTTTTTAAATGCAGGTAAGTTTACCCACACGACACGAGTAAACGACAAAATAATTAATGAAAAACAGTTTGCGGTATGGAAGCTTCCCTAATGCTGATGGGGGCTGACGTTGTTAAACAATTTTTTATCAATATATTGTTTCACGATTAACTGCACGTTATGTTTTTGACCAAAAATAAATAAATAAAAATATGGCCCGTGCTATGTTATTTTCTGTCTCCACCGGATCATCATTAATAAATATTATTATTTTCAATTATATTACGCTCATATATTCATATATTTATATCTATGTTTTCATATAATATAAGTTATAAAAATTATATTTATAAATAATATGATTTATTTATATTTTATGTGAATGAACCACAAACTGGTTATTTTATTTCGCTAGCATTATCGTTCTGGGAAAAAGTGTTCCCATATTATATGTGGCTAACCTAATATACGCACTATTTTAGCATTTATATCTCTATTTTTTTGTTCTAAGTGTCTCGAAAAAGCCAAAGACTTCATAAATTTTTTTTTTAATGATATGAATGAAAATGGAGGCCTATATTTAATTTTAATTTATTTTATATTTTATATTGATATTTATTGTAAGGAGTATATGTATAATTTAACTGTATTTTAAGAATTTACAAATAATCATGTGTTACATTTCGTCTTATCCCATTCATGAAGTTGTTACTTATTATTATCACCATGGCGCCTAAAGTATTAGCTGCTATAAATTGATTTTAACACCTCCCCCTCCCCAAAAGCAAAAGAAAAATGGCTGGTGCATTCATATATAGGGCAAGATCGATGTTCTGAGCTACTCTGCGTTTAGTACTTTAGTTCAATGGATGGGGGTTCATATCCATATTAATTAGCAAAGCGAAGGAAAATATTTTAGTCTTTCCATTAGTGAGTCATATGAGATTGGGTTACGTTTCTGTACCTTGATGGAGTTTGTGTCTGAACGAACAGGGACCCTGAACTTGTTAAAAGGATTGGTGCTGCGACAGCTCTTGAAGTTAGGGCCACTGGAATTCCCTACGTGTTTGCACCTTGTATAGCGGTAATTGAGGAACCCAAAATTTGTTTCTTAAAGACAAATCAGTGTACCTACGTTGCCTTACACAACCTGTGTACGTTTGTGCAGGTCTGTAGAGATCCAAGATGGGGTCGATGTTATGAAAGTTACAGTGAAGATCCTAAATTAGTTCAAGCTATGACTGAGCTTGTCCCAGGACTGCAAGGTAACATGTCTCCTAACGAGCGCAAGGGTGTTCCATTCGTCGCTGGGAAGTAAGATTCCATGCTCTCACATCATTGTGTTATTTAATTAGATTTTCCTATCCTATGGTAAAGTGTTATGAGTCCCACATTAGGTGAGTTTCAAGAAGAGTTTTATACGCATTGGGTTCCCCAACCTCAACAATTAGATTTTTGTGATGTGGTTCTCCTAAGGACTTGTGTTTGTTACATAAATATGTGGTGAATTCATTGTGTCCTAAAGTTGACTTCTTTTTTTGTGTTAGTTTTCTGCCCCGTTCAAATTACCTTTTCAACTACCTTGAATGCCAGAATATCAGTATCACGAATTTGTTTGCTTTCTAGTGTTTGATGAAGTGGCTTTTCTTGACACAGAAAGAATGTTGCTGCTTGTGCTAAGCATTATGTGGGTGATGGTGGAACGACAGAAGGAATCAACGAGAACAATACAGTCATAAGCAGGCATGGATTGCTTAGCCTTCACATGGCAGGCTACTATACCTCAATCATCAAGGGCGTCTCCACTGTCATGGTCTCTTATTCAAGCTGGAATGGAGTAAAGATGCATGCTAATCGTGACTTGGTCACTGGTTTTCTCAAGAACACACTCCGTTTCAGGGTAAATTAACTTCATTTTGAGCTTTGAATTCCACCATTATGGCATTCATTTTGGTATCTGACTGACATGTGATTTTGGACAGGGATTTGTCATTTCAGATTGGCAGGGAATCGACAGGATTACATCACCACCTCATGCTAACTACTCATATTCCATTCAAGCTGGAGTCTCTGCTGGTATTGACATGGTAGGTATTGGATTCTAGTTTTTATTCATGTGTTCTTTCTTAATTCTCATTCTCACAATTTCTCTGTTATGATGTTGCAGATAATGGTTCCCTATAACTACACAGAGTTCATAGATGGACTAACCTCACAGGTGAAGAATAAAATCATACCCATGAGCCGAATTGATGACGCTGTCAGGAGAATATTGCGGGTCAAGTTTATAATGGGTCTTTTTGAAAACCCTCTGGCCGATCAAAGCCTTGTCAACGAGCTTGGGAGTCAGGTTTGCCAATTCGTCTTTTCTACTTCAGCAGACCTACTTATCCTACTAGCTAGATTCTTGAACTGGAATTTAATTTTGCACACTATCTTATCTTGATACTTACAGGAGCATAGAGAATTGGCTAGAGAAGCAGTGAGAAAATCATTAGTCCTGTTAAAGAACGGTGAATCTGCAGACTCGCCTTTGCTACCTCTCCCTAGAAAGACTAAAAAGATACTTGTGGCTGGAAGCCATGCAGATAATCTTGGATATCAGTGTGGTGGGTGGACCATTGAGTGGCAAGGCCTTAGTGGCAACAATCTCACTAGTGGTACGTACAAATTTCTCCCCAACGAGTCTCATTGTTTAACATAGCCTATAGCACTCTAGTCCTGATATGAACAATATAATCTGATTTTCAGGCACCACAATTCTGTCTGCCATAAAAAGAACTGTCGACCCGGAAACTAAGGTGGTGTACAAGGAGAACCCAGATGCAGATTTCGTGAAGTCTAATGATTTTTCATATGCCATAGTAGTAGTAGGAGAGCATCCATATGCAGAAACTGTAGGTGACAGCATGAACCTGACAATCCCTGAGTCAGGTCCAAGCACGATATACAACGTGTGTGGGGCCGTGAAATGTGTGGTGGTTGTGATTTCTGGTAGGCCTGTTGTGATTCAGCCATATCTGGAATCCATAGATGCTTTAGTTGCTGCTTGGCTTCCAGGATCAGAAGGTCAAGGTGTGGCAGATGTGTTGTTTGGTGACTATGGTTTCATGGGGAAGCTTCCTCGGACGTGGTTCAAGACTGTTGATCAGCTTCCAATGAATGCTGGAGATGCTCATTATGATCCTCTCTTCCCATTTGGATTTGGCCTTACCACCAAATCCAACAAGGCCACCTAGGCACTCAATAATATGGGAAGTGCTATTGTTGGGTTATATTTGTTGTTAATAAGCAAAATCTTCCTTATTGTAATGGGAAGGTCAAGCTTATTATACGTTGTACAATTTGAGCCAACATTCCTCTATGAATATATGATCCTTTCTATATTTTAATCTTTATTTTGTTTTGAGTGTATTTTTTATGTTTTTGCTACAAAAGAAACACGGACTTATTTTCCAAAAAAAAAAAATCCTTGAATTTTTTTTTTATACAAAAATCCTTGAATTATAATCATTCTTACCCGCTTAAACTAACTCCAAGTAGTTAAACCCTTTCTTTCTTTCTTTCTTTCAGGAAGAACAGAAGTTGAATAGGAGTAAAATCAAAGTAAATCAAAAACTAAAATGGTATGCATGTCCATGATCATGCCAAAAAAGGTGGTCCAGATTGTAGAGTTTATATGATTATTATTATTATAACATAAAATGTTACAATTAAATTTTATTAAGGTAATAAAAAAATATTTTTATACGTGTCAGATTTATCATTTCAATTTTCATATGCCAATAAAATTAATACTCGTGTTTATATTCGCATATCAGTAAAATTCACGTAAAAATACAGATATATATATAGTAAAAAAATATATTTATATTTTATAAGAATATAAATTTAATTTTTATAAAAAATATTTTAATAAGCTATCATTTTATAAATTTTGTATGAACGTTCTCTCAATTTTAAAGTTAGAAGGGGAAGACAGTTATTTAACCCACTTAAACTCCTGGATAAAAAAAACAATCTCGGGAAACTGCGTGGCCATTAAGCCAGCAACGATACATATGCAATGAGCGAAGGGCCCAGTCCTGTCTTGGGACGGTGAACACAATGGTGTCGGTGGTGTCTTCTCACATAGTGATCCCTTCTGAACCCACACCCACCGGAATATTCCCTCTCTCCGATTTCGACCAGTTCAGGCTCTCCAGTCATGCCCCTCTCCTTTTTGTTTACAGACCCCGTCTAAACGATCAACCCTCCCTTCCGTTTTTCATTCACACTCTCACCAAATCTCTAAGCCGAGCCCTGGTTCACTTCTATCCCTTGGCCGGTCAGTTACGTGAAATCCAAGGTGGTCGTTTTCAACTCCATTGCAATTCTATGGGAGCTCGGCTCTTAGAAGCCGTTTCGGTGGCCAAATTGGATGGTTTGAGTGATTTCCAGCCCAACCAAGACGTGGAACAGCTCATGCCCGAGATTGATTATAATCTTCCCATGGAGGAGATTCCCCTCTTGGTGGTTCAGCTAACCAGATTCCGTTATGGTGGTCTTACTCTTGGGGTTGCCGTGTCGCGTGCTGTCGTTGATGGGGTTTCTGCTATGCGTTTCATGATTTCATGGGCTAGAATAACTAGAGGTGAGGGTTTAGATTTAAGCTCGAGTGAAATGCTATTTCGTGATTCAACTATTTTAGATTCGCGAAAACCATGTACGACGCCGCGTTTTGATCATCCTGAATTTTCTCCTCCACCCCTTTGGGAGTCTAGCTTGGTGGATACAGAGGATGAGACTGCTACTGCTATTTTGAAGATAACAAAGAATCAAGTTCAAAAACTGAAGGAAAAAGCCAGTGATTTTGATCCTCCTCGACGGCCCTATACGAGTTTTGAGGTAATCTCTGGGGTGTTGTGGAGATGTGTCTGCAAGGCTCGGTACGAGGGAAATGGCGAACAACCAACGAGGTTGTCCACTTTGGTTAACTGTCGAAATCGATTGAGGCCACCTCTTCCTAATGCTTACTTCGGAAACGCAACGTTGCCCACTGTGACTAAAACGAATACGTTTGATGATGTCATGAGTAAACCTCTGAGTTATTCCGTTGGGGAAATAACACAAGCTTTAGAGAAGCTGACAGATGACTACGTAAGGTCAGCTCTTGATTATGTCGCAAGTCAGAAGGATGTGAAGTTGCTGAGGAACACTGCTCCTGGAAAATCTAAGGAGAACCCAAATCTAGTTATTGTTAGCTGGATGAATTTTTCATTTCAAGATGCTGATTTTGGGTGGGGAAAACCTGTTTATATGGGACCAGGAAATATCAACTCTGAGGGTAAAGCTTTCTTGATGAATGATGGCGTTAGTGATGGATTCATTGTAGCCATACGTTTGCAAGCGTCACGTATGGTAGCTTTCAAGAAGTTATTCTACGAGGAAACAGGACACAACATGTTTCATACTACTTCCAAAATGTGATGACTGTGAATTTGTGAGACAACTTTGTGTATATTCGGTGAGCTTCCGTCTGATAAATTTTCAATTATATATTACCATGTATATCTCTCTGTCTCTCTCTCTCTCTCTGTCTCTCTCTCTGTCTCTCTCTCTGTCTCGTGGATGCAATACTATGGTTTGGATGAGACCATGAAATAATATACTCGTGTATATCCCAATGCAATATTGTACCCGTGAACTTAACCTAGTATGCATCCTCATGTTTCAGGCATGCATGCAGAATACTGAAACTGTTATACTGGTCATGTCTTGTGTTTGTGTGTAACTATTTTGAGACGCAGGACGAAAGAAGTCGGGGATTTGAAGGAAGAAAGTGTTGTTTCATGATCATAAGTAAATAGAAAGATCCTGAAACTGACTAGAATGCACCTGCAAGCAGACACCCCGTGGTGAGCCACCTGTGACGACTCAGAAGTCCCACATCGGATAGGTGAGGGGTGGGTCCTGGCTATATAAGTGTGGCGCTGCACACCCTGTACAACCGGTTTTATGGGGAGAGGGTAATGGCCACGTGACAAGTGGTATCAGAGCCGACCCGACCCGACTCCGATGTCTCGCCAAGCGCCCTCGGGGTGCGGGGTAGGCAGGGGGCCCCACTGTGACGAGAGCGTCACAGGATTGGGTGGGGGAGAGTGTGACGACTCAGAAGTCCCACATCGGATAGGTGAGGGGTGGGTCCTGGCTATATAAGTGTGGCGCTGCACACCCTGTACAACCGATTTTATGGGGAGAGGGTAATGGCCACGTGACACACCGCTGTAAGTGTGACGACAATTATTGTGAGAAGTGTTTAGTTTAGGGCAGGGAGAATAGATTTTAAAGAAAATTGATTTTAAAGTGATTTTGAAAAATATATTCTGAAAAATAATTTTTATATAAAAAGTAATTTTAAAAAAATAAGTGTTTAAACTTATTGCACGTAAAAAAAACTCATCTTCATCGTATTGTGAACTATTAAGTTTTTGTTCTTCTTTCCCGAAATTATGATAAAAAATAGAATTTTTTTTAATAAAATTATGTATAGTTATCATTGTACAAATAATTTTGACTCAAGTTGGAGAAAAAAAAGTGATTAGAGTATTTAAAAAAAAATATAATATATTAACTAATTTATTAATTAAATTAAATTAATTAAATAAATTTATATTATTGACTATAAAACAGTTTTACGCAGAGTTTGAGAGTTAATGGTTCAAAAAACAAGGTAAACTCTAGTAGTTTGAGCTCCTAAAGTTTAGCTTGGGCTTTTTGTCAATCTGTCATGATAAAAAAGGGTTAAATTATGTTTTTTAAAAAAATTGGTCTCTGTTAAAATATTTATTGGTAAAAAGAATTTAATAAATTTTTATATATAGAGTATTAATATTATAAAATTTCGTACACTAAAATACTAATGCTATGTTAACATCTTTGTTATGTGTTAACACGTTTGCCCTTTTGTGTTTGTGAATGGGTATAATAGTTTTTAATGTTAGAAGGAGAGTAAAATTTGAGCAATTTCTTTTTGTTTTTATTTTAAAAAGGAAGACAGTAATAACACTTTAATTGCAGACGAGATTCAACCTACAGCTTGCTACTTATATAGAGGAACTTTCGATCGTTACTAATTAGCAAGATATTGAAATGTGGTCTCATCCAACCAAATTTAGCCTATGGTTTTCCCGTACACCACATGTAAGGAAATGTGGCTTCTTGTGTGAGATGTGCCAAATTGTGTTTCACCAATAACAGAGGTCATTTTTTGGTTATTTAATGGCAAACTTACTTCCCTTCACCCAGAAGAAGAAGAAAAAAAAGATAAAAAAGAACTTGAAGGCAATTCGTTAGATGTCCCTGTTGGGGCGTCGTCTTCATTTTCTGTGCTTGTTCTTTAGAAGGTTCGGATTCTGGTATGCAGAAACAAAAGAAAAAATCTCTTCTTTTCCTTTCTCTTTTGAGTAATTCGATCAAATGAGTTTAAATTGATTGTGTTATTTACAAATGAAGCCCTAGGATCGATTGTGTTCTGTCAAAATCTTGTTGGATACTTAATCAAAATAAAAGGAATTTGGTCAAATTTTCCAGGTGCTTGTTGTTTCTGATAAAACACTACACACAATTTTTTTTTTTGTTTTAAAGGATCAATCTTGCAATATTGAACTCTTCAAAAGTAAGAACCGTGCCAAGTTTTGTGTAATTGAACTGCAAAATTTCGAAGAGCTCAGAAACAGAGCAGAGACAGAGAGATTAAGCAAATGAGTCATATTTACCAAAAGTTCAGTGAACAAAGGGCCTTCTTCTTCCTAAAGTGACTATGTTACATAAATTACCCAGAAACTTCAAACTAATTACACTTTCCCAGATCTAAAGAAACAGAAAGCCAAACAAGCATATACATACATATAAACACAGAATTTCTACAGATATATGTATATAGAGATGAGCAAGGAGCAAAGCGATCCATGAGCAAAGAGACAGTGGATTCTGACATCTCGACGGGTGCTGTGTTCTTGAGAATGGCTTGGGTTCGAGGAGATTGAGGAGGTCGTGAAGTAGAAGATTCCTGAGATTTGGAGGTGGAGGAGGGCTTGGAAGAAAGAAGCTTATCCCTGAGCTTGGAGAACTCTCCAACACAAATCTCAACCATGTCCGACATATTCGGATTGCTCCGAAGGAAAAAAGATAGTTTTTTTCTTCTCTTTTGATGCAACAAACAGAACTCAAATCTCAAATCCCCATCATGCGGACAAAGGATTTTTCCGAGGCCTTCCTCGCTTCCGCTTAACCATACCCATAGCAATTGAAAAGATCCACCGACGAGTAAAAGAGATGGTACAAACGTATCTTCAGGAAAATATTCGAGTAAAAGAGATGAAGAAACTCACTCCCTCACAGATCCACCGACGAGATTTGAAGGGAAGAAGAAGACGAGTTCCGGCAATGCACACGCGACGAGAGTGAACGGAAAAGAAGGGAAGACGCCAGAGAAGAAGAATCTCTGATCTACAAGTTTCCGCACGCTGAGAAGAAGAATGATGACGGCGAACAGAGCAGAAGCCAACGGAGAAGATAGGAACAACGCGGCTGGCGAGAGAGAAGAGAGAGAAGGTCAACGAAGAAGAGAGAGAGAGCATAAGTCGGGGAAGAAAGAGAAGGAAGGCGGAAAAAAAGACACAAAATATCTAAAACATTTATAATATTGTTAGGGCGCTTTTGAGTTCAAACGGTGATTTGGATCAAAAGTATTTTTTTATTTTTTATGTTAATCAAACAGGCACTTATTTAACGTGTCGTGTCACGCAACGACTCATCGATTGTATCCTATTCCTTTGATCTTTTGCTAGGATTAGTCCTGGCAGCGCGGAATAGAGAGATGATTTGTGTTGGCTCTTCCTACACAGTCGTCCCTTCCGATCCCACACCCACCGGAATATTCCCATTGTCCCTTTGCGACCAGATCAAGCTCTCCTCTCATGGTCCTGTCCTTCTCGTTTACAAACAAAACTTCGCTTCTACTTCCTCTGACTCTGACTCTTCTCCCATCCACACTCTCAGAACTTCTCTCGCTCGAGCTTTGGTTCACTACTATCCTCTTTCTGCTCGATTGCGTTGGATCCATGGTGGTCGCTTGGAACTCCACTGCTATGCCCAGGGAGCTCAACTCCTTGAAGCCACCTGTGAAGCCAATTTGGATGATTTACGCGATTTCCCCCCAAACCAGATCGTGGAACAACTCATGCCTGTGATTGATTATAATCGTCCGATCCAAGATATACCTCTGCTTGCGGTTCAGCTTACCAGATTCTTGTGTGGTGGTCTTACTCTGGGAGTGGCCTTGTGTCGAGCCATCAACGATGGGTCGGCCGTCTCTGGGTTCCTGAACTCTTGGGCTAAGTTGGCCAGAGGAGACAAGTTAGATCTTGGTGAGACGCCTTTTCTCGATCGAACTTTATTAGATTCATGGAGGTTGAAAACAGAGCCCATATTTATTCATACTGAGTTTCACCCACCACCCGCCTGGACAGGGAGATTGGCAGACACAAAATATGAGCCTAAAGCTGCAATTTTTAAACTAAACAGAGATCAAGTTCAGAAACTGAAGAGCGAAGCCAGAGAACTTGGCACATCATCACAACGACCTTACACTAGTTTTGAGGTGATAACAGGGCACTTGTGGAGATGCGTTTCCAAGGCAAGGTATGTGATGGGAAACGGCGATCAACAAACGAGATTATCTACTCTGGTTAATTGCAGAAACCGATTGAATCCACCGCTTCGCAATGATTATTTCGGGAACGCAACTTTTCCTACAGTGTCTCCAACTTGTTCGTTTGATGATCTCATACACAAGCCTCTGAGTTATGCAGTAAGGAGTGTGAGGGAAGCAGTTGGGAAGATGAACAATGAGTATATAAGGTCAGCCCTTGATTATATTGCAAGTAAGAAGGACTTGAACTTGGTGAGGAACACGTTTCACGCAAGTACGGTAAGCCCAGAAGGAGAGTTTAAGGGAAACCCAAATTTATTTGTGGTTGGGTGGTTCAACTTTCCGTTTTATGAGACAGATTTTGGGTGGGGGAAGCCTGTTCATATGGGACCAGGGCAATTGAATTCTGATGGGAAGGCTTTCCTTATGAATAATGGGAATGGTGATGGCTTCGTTCTGGCTATTTGTTTGCAGTCATCTCATTTGGATGCCCTCGAGAATCTGTTTTATGAGGATATAGATCAGGAATTAGTGCCTAGTTCCAAATTATGATGTTAGGCTAGCAAAACTTGTGCCTTTGCTACAATTATATGCATGCTTTTAAATTTATACTTGTGTTGTTTTTGCAAAAATTTGTATCAGTCAGTGACTTTGATTTTCTGTGTCCACTGTTTTGGATGGCGTATAGAAAATTTCAAGTTTATAAAAGCGCAGAAGGGAGTGTTGAGAGGCGCTTCTGGCTTTTAAATGGTTGCACATCTTGTTAAATATTATGTTCACTTTTGGATCTGAGTATTGCACGACCTACCGAATACTGGAAGGGATTTAATTTATTAAAAATTTATAGCATGATAGATATGTTATCATTTTTTATATTAAAATTTATTATTACATACCTATATGTTGTTATTAAATTTTTAAATAATTAAATCCTTTTTTTAGCCAGTTTAAAAATAAATATTTTATTTAAAATTTTATAGTAATTCTTCTAATTATTTGTTATTTATAAATTTTTTTATTTTTAATTGTGTAGCAAATGACATAATTAGTTTATACTGTACAAGTAATTAAAGACATTCCATTATTAATAGCTACAAAATCTTCATATAGTAAATCAAATTATGATTGACCTTCAACTTAGTCTTCTACAATTATTATTATCACGACAAACTCGTACGAGAAGAAATTTTTCAATTTGTTAAAAATGATCTCTAATATAATAGCTGTATACAGTAATCAATTAATTGAGATTTTTTTTTTCTCTTTGTGAACATCTGGGTTTGAAATAAAATACAGAGGAGTAACACATTTTGCAAACCTACCTACAAATAGAATAAGAACAGCCAAGCAATGCCAAACTGCCCATAATTAATAAGCAAGCAACGGTCCCAGAAAGACACCAACACATTTTACTGGAATTTCCCCTGCCTGCCTCTCTGTTTCCTTTTATTAGCCTTAAGTATGTTACTTTAATTGTTTGTTAAACATTTCGTCAAATCCTCTTCCCTATGATTCCCACCTTGTGCTAGGCAGAATCTGGAGGAAAAAAAAAGAATGAGTTATCCAGTCTTCAAAGAATATACTCTATCGCCTCGTCAAAATGGCACGTTGGAGGTCTGTTTCGATAAGCAGGTCTCCTATGGATCTGGTTATTGGCTGGAAAATTCCTTACAGGTCACCATGCCTCTGTTTGCTCTGCAACTCGCTATAATTCTATCATTCAATCGTCTCTTCATCCTTGCCTCAGAACCATGGCACTTGCCTCGTATTGTCACTGATGTTTTTGTAAGTACTTCTTTCTCAGCCCTTGATTAATTTGAATTCTTCATCTTCATGTTTCATTCCCCTAACATGTTGATGCTTTTTGGGGTTGAAGGCTGGGTTCTTGACTAGTCCAGCTGTTCTGGGCCGTTCTACTTTTTTTATCAATCACATATTCACTTTCAGTAGTATGATGGCATTGGAAACCGTGGCAGCTTTGACCCTTGTTTACTATATGTTCTTGATCGGCTTAGAGTTTGATTTGAAGCCAATAAGGCGTTCCGGGAACAAGAAGGCTATAATTGTCGCCATTGCTGGTGTAATCTTCTCTATTCCTTCTGGGATTGGATTGTACTACCTACTTCTCTCTGACTTGGGACGCAACAACATGCCTCCTACGACAACTGGAACGAGACATTTCCCCGGGGCTATGTTATGGGGAATGGCCCTTTCTTGCAGCGAGTTCCCTGAGATTGCGAGGATTCTCACGAGCCTCAAGCTTGTTCTCAACGAGAATGGACAATTGGCTTTAACCTCTGCTCTCATCAATGACGTCTTCTCTTGGATCTTCCTTGTAATATCAATATCAGCACTCCATGCAGCTTCAGGAGCATCCATAGCCGCCACCTTAGTCTTTCTGTTAATAGGTGTCTATGTGGTTCATCCTCTTGCTAAGTGGCTCTTCCAGAAGGTTGACACAAAGGACAGAGATTTGATTGACGCCCAAGTTGTATTTCTCTTGCATATGATTTTGCTCTTTGGGTTCCTCGCCGATGGAATGGGAGCTCATTCCATCACAGGGGCCTACGTTTTAGGAGCTATTACTCCAAAGGGTATAATCTCAAAGGCGGTTCAGGAAAAAGTGCTTGATTTTGTGACAGCATTCATGATGCCAGTTTTCTTTGCGGTTCTTGCGCAGAGAATCCATGTCCAAGACTTTGCCTGGGGAATCCATTGGACAAGTGTTGTGGTGATTGTTTTGCTGGCTTTCATGGCCAAGATTTTGTCCACTCTCGCTGTCTATATGCTCTACAGGTTGCCTCTCAAGGAAGGCTTCTCTATTGGAGTAGTCATGAATACCAAAGGAATTGTGTCAATCATCATTCTTACGACCGGCAGGGACATGCTGGTAAGCCAACCTTAAAACCTATCATAGTCAAATCAAACTAATATATACTAGTAACATAGAAGCTATCCTGTCTGTCCCAAGCTTCACAGTCAAAGGGGTGTTTATGTGTGGGTGCTTATGTTACTTATGATATGATGATGCAGGCACTGAACGACCAAACCTTTGGGGTAATGCTTCTGATATGCTGGATAATGACGATTCCCGTGGGGCCTGTCTTAGCCGCCATAAGCAAATTCACGAGTTCCGATATTGGGAATAGCCAACGTAGGACCATGCAAGGGGCAAAACCGGACATGCCGATCAGAGTGCTGGCCTGTGTCCACACATCCCGCGACGCCAATGTGATTACCAATCTGTTGAAAGCATCGAATCCAACTGTTAAAGCCCCGATCCAGGTTTTTGCGACAGAGCTTGTGAAGATGACAAGCCGCCCCACCACAGCACTAATCCTAGATGATGCTAATAAGCAAGTAATGGAATCCAAATCTAAGAAAGACCTCTTGCGAGGTCTCAATCAAGACGGCAACATCACAGAGACAGAGGATACGCTTGCGTGCTTCGAAAATCTTAGTCAAGCTATATTCGCTGAGAAGTTAAGGGTCGTGTCAGATTACAACACCATGCACAAAGACATCTTCCATTTAGCGAAGCAAAGAGGAGTGACACTCATACTAACCACACTTTACAAACAACCGACATACGATGGTTTAGGTGCAGGCACAGCCACAGCCAGAGCTGCTAACATTGTGAACAGAGAATCTTCAAGCAAGGATAAGAAAAAAGTAGTGCTTGAGAACCTAGTGAAGGAACCACCATGTTGTTTGGGGATATTCATAGATCGTGGGTTTGGTCAAAAGCGAGGCAAAGAGCAGAAATTGGCAATGTTCTACGTGGGTGGAGCAGATGACCGTGAAGCATTGTCGTACGCGTGGAGGATGTGTAGGAGCCCAAACACGAAATTAACAGTGGTAAGGATTATTTGGGACAACCCTAGTGAGGAATTTGATCAAATAGATGAAGAGTACCTGAGAATTTTCAAATTCGAAACGAGGGACATGAGGGGATCGGTGAAGTATTTAGAGAAAGTGGTGAGAGACGAGAAGGAGACGGTGGCGTTGCTGAACACTGTGGGAGAAAATGGGTATGATTTGTACATAGCAGGGAGAGGACAAGGGAGGAAGATGTCGTTGGCACAAACGCTTGACCCTGTTCTGGACGAGCCGGCGTTGGGACCACTCGGCGATACGTTGGCGGATTTGAATTCTGCGGCGGAGACGTCGATTTTGATATTGCAGACTCAAGCTAGCGGTGATGGGAATGCCGAGCCTGCGCCGTCCGAGTATGCTTATTTTGAAGGACATGGCGATCTAATGTTGCGTGGAGGCCGTATGACATGGCGAGCTTCTGAGTTGAATGGACTCTGAATAGTAGTCTCGCGGCTAGTAGATTTGTAGGAACTAGGAAGATGGAAATGGAAAAAATGTCTACTACATTTATCTTCTTCCCTGAGTCTATTTTATTTTTAATATTTATCAATTTTTTTAAACTAAACTTTTAACTTATAAACTGATTGATATATATATATAGTATAATCAATATTTTAACAAGGTAAAGTCACATTTATTATCTTCTTCTTCTGCTATTGTAAAATGATCGAAACGCAGACTAATATTAATTCATCGTTTTCACATGCGAACCTCAGATATGGTTTATGTGTAACAGGACTAGAAGTAAAACAAAGCCGTCATTTTTATTCGTCTCTAAACAAAAAAAAAAAAAATTCACATCCACGTAACGTACGTAAACATGTTAATGTAACAGTTTGATTGCATTCTCGTTTGTTTACGTGTGAAATTTAAAAAAAAAAATCAATGACCCGCCAAAAATATAGAAATTTAATTTAATGCTCCCCTTTCTCCATCTAATCTCAACCAGAAGAGCCCACAAAGATCATACCTTGAATGTTAAGTAAACTGATATTCAAGCTCAACCCCATCCAATCCAAAAATCCAACCGAAACAAGTCAAATTATTACTGATAAAATATTCACAAAATCCACACGTACGCTTGCAGTTTATATATATACATATATAATCTTAGCTTCTTTCCCTATTTATAGCAAATCACTCCAGAAAAAGTAAAGTTAAAAAAAGAGGCGAGAGATAAACTCAAATAAAACACAGGAAAAAAGTGTCAAACAAATTAGAAACAAGGGGGAAAATTAAGGTTTGTTGGAGTTGTGGAAAAAAACTTCGCCGATCACCATGTGTCGCCAATCCATGATGTGTCCGTTTGTATTGGGGCTTCTACTCTCGAGCTTACATACAACAAATTAACGCCAAGGATATTCACGTTCTGGGATTTGGAAGGCCTGGTTTATGTTATGCTTAACCACGGCCTTACCTCCTCCATTATCATTATTGCCTCATCAAAGCATATTCAATATCAGAGAACCTTGGCATTGAGTTTCTCAGCCCTCTTCCACAATGAACGATCTTCTATCGGTAATCATTTTTTCTCCCAATTTCTGTTTCTGGGTTATTACGCGTTACGTTGCCTTTTTTTCTGTTGGATTTATTGTTCTGGTGTTCTTCCGGTAGTTTTCTATGTGGGGGCGATGTGAATTCAGCTGTTTTTACCTTTCTGTCTTAGCTTCTGTTTGTCTGCAAAGAAAATGTTGGAAACAAAAAGATTGTCAATGCTGGATCGTTGTTCATTGTCGGACCTCGTTTGGGTTCTGTTTTTTTTCCTTAACCGATCTTAAAATTAGAAGGCATACATCATCATTGCAATAACAGGCATTAAGAATTTACCACGAAGCGGACCCCATCGCCATGAGGTTCGAGACAAAATAGTTTGAGAGAAATATTATTTCTTTCAGAACTGGAATCAAGCATTTTCAGAATGATTTGATGTATGAATAAGCTGTTCTAAATAATTAGCTCAAAAGGTATATATTCCAGCTGCATTTATGTTTATACTTGCTCCATTAACATAAAAAGAATGAAGTTTGAGGTGAGCGAGTTTTATGGAATTTATAATTTACTCAGTTTGAGTCTCATTTGTCAACAATCTGCAGGAAATATGATTCTTTCGTAGATCCACCAAGATGTTTCAAAGAGAACGCACATCTTTCAAAGATTAAAGATACTAATATATAGAGCATGTTGAGTGTTGACTAAGTAGTGGTTATGTGTTTTAATTCTTGGCATGATCGTTAGAAATGGTGATGAAGCCTCCTGTGATTATTTTCCAGTACCAAGGATTACAGTTTAGTCAAATGTATTGATTTTACTATCTTTACACAGGAATCGTTCGAAATCCCACGTGGGCCCGGAAATGGGGACGTGGAGTTAGGCTCATATTTACGGACTTCAGGAGAACTGGGTTTGGATACTTTCTTCAAAAAGGTGTTTGATATCATCACATGCTCGCACTTTTTCATTCTTCTGCTTAATGAAATCATCTTGTGCATGACTTTAAATCCACGTTCTTTGGGCTTTCATGCTCCTCTCAAATTCAAATATTCCTACATGGCTTTGTGTTGTTTTCCAGGTTCAAGAGCTCGATAAACAGTTTGAGAGGCTGGGTAAGCTTCTCAGACAGCTCCAGGTATAGATGTTGTACTTTTACGTATTTACTGATCTCCATAAGAATGTTGCTGCTTGTGCTAAGCATTACTGATCTCTCATCATTTTAATATAGACTTTATTTGCAGGATGCTCATGAGGAGTCCAAAGCGGTTACCAAAGCTCCTGCCATGAAGGGTTGGTCATTTTTTTCAATAAAGGAAAAGAAGAAATCAAGTGAAACAAGATTGTGATAGAGAAATGAATATTTTTCCTGTTAGTAATATTGTTAATTGTAACTTAGATATGAACTACTCTGGATCTTCAAATGCACTCGATATAGGGATACATCTTAAGATTGATGACAAGGGATTATAAATTTTGCTGGCAAGTGTAAGACTTTACAGTTTCTGTGGACTCAGTAATTATGCTTGACTCTTTCATCATCTGCAGGTATTAAGCAGAGAATGGAGAAAGATGTTGGTGAAGTTAAGAAAATTGCCCATCACACAAAAACAAGAATTGAAGAATTGGACAGAGAAGTGAGCACATTCTGGTTATCTTTCAGTTGTGTTTACATTACCTTGCTTCTACATAACCACGAACTCGCTCATCTCCTCCTTTACTCCATTATGTGTTTGTAGAACTTGGAAAATAGGCAAAAGCGTGGGTGTGGAAAAGGATAGGGTATCGACAGGTCAAGAACAGCAACCACCACGTAAGTAATGATTATTATGGCAACCCAAATGGTATGGTTGGGAAACAGAAGAAAACTGCATCTTCTAAACTTCACACAACAAAAATAGTACCTTTTGCTGCACAATAACGTCCAGTCAAACCGGTAGATTCCTCCAAACAAGGATTAACTGTTGGGTTTTGTAGTAATGTCTCAACTGGACCTGATTTGGTTGATACGATGTTGCAGTGCCTTGAAAAAGAAATTGAAGGACAAGATGGATGAATTTCAGGTAGGTTGTTGACCTTATATTTTGGTGTGAGATTTTGTCCTTTTCATCTAATTATAAATTAATCTTGTTTGAAAAAGTGCAGAGGCTTAGGGAAGTCATGCATCAAGAATATCGCGAGGTTGTAGAGAGGCGTGTTTATACAGGTTGAAGTACTTCACTTATTATTGATTTGATTTAAAATTATCAACAATTTAATGGCTTGGATTTTCCATCATCGAGTATATCTATTGTGACACGTGATGTTTTGTGAATGTCAGTGACGGGCACAAGAGCTGATGAGGAGGTATTTCTATGTCTGAATTCTCATATATTTGAAGAAAATGGCTCATAGAAGTTTCATTCTAATTATTTAACCATGTACAGACAATTGACAGATTAATTGAGACTGGAGATAGTGAACAGATTTTCCAGAATGCAATTAAGGAACATGGGAGAGGCCAGGTTTGTCACAGTTTTAACATGCATTTTTCAATTTTTTTTTTGTTGGGTTGTTAATGTTCCTTGAGCAATAGTTTTGTTGACTTGCGTGTGAAGTAATTTTACTCTGTTAAACCTCTTGGACATGTTGATTATCTCTGAAGATAGTGGACACCCTGGCAGAAATTCAGGAACGGCATGAAGCAGCCAGAGACGTCGAGAGGAAGCTTCTTGATTTGCAGCAGGCATATATAATCTGCTTGATTGATTAATCACTGTAGCTCAACTGATGAATATGTTTAGTTCAACATTCAAATATCTCTCTACATTTCAAAGAGGGACTAGAGAAAGAGACCAGAAATAACAACTACCTTGTGTGTGCAGATATATATGGATTTGGCAGTGTTGGTTGATTCACAGGGAGACATTCTTAACAACATAGAATCCCAGGTATTTGAAGAACTTTCTTAAATAAATGAAGCAGTTCATACTGTATCTGACAAATAATTAAGGTGGGATTGTGCCGTTGTTGATTTTAGCTTCTACCAATGTTGTATGTATCTAGGTATCAAGTGCAGTAGATCATGTACAGCAAGGCAATAATGCATTGGTGAAGGCAAAGAAGGCACAGAAGAGTTCGAGAAAATGGATGTGCATTGCTATTATAATACTTCTTGTCGTCGTCGTCGTGGTTCTTACTTCTGTCCTCAGACCATGGAGTGACAGAAGAGGGGCCTAGTAACTAGTTTCTTGTGTATCAGTTCTTGGATAATTAAAACTAACGAGTACTTTTTTTTCTTAATATAGTTCTCACATAGCAATTTTATCCATTGATTTTATTTGAGAATCTCATAGCCAACATGTATAAATCTTGCATGTTTTTATTCTCTATTCATTAACAAATTTAAATTTTTACCATGTTTAGCCCCTTCTCTCGTAAAGAAAGAGAGACACATATATACATCCTACATACTCGCTTTGAGGTTTGATCACACAAGCTCTCTCATTTAAAAGGGATGCGAGTTGTCATTTGAGTCAGAGACTCTTAATAATAAATTTAAATGAAGTACATATACATAGAATCAATTATTTATATTCAAATAAATTATAATCTTAAAATTTATAATAAATCTCACGACAATATTTGAGGATAGAACTAATCTTAAAATTTATATAATTAATTTTGCTTCTCCCACACTATTAGGTTAATTATATTCTAGATTTGATGAATGAATGATTGGCTTTATACTCAATTCTCCTCAAGACTAATGTCAAATGAAGAATTGTTAATCGGATCCAAGTTGGAAGATAATAATATTTACATTATTGGATACAAAAAATAATGCGTAAATCAAAGTCTAGCCCACTGCCAGAAGCAAAAGATGTCACTTTGCCAACCGTATGGGATTTTGTTCACACGAAAGCATTATTAAGACTGGAATGAAATGAACTTTAATTCAAAAGGCAACAAAACTCTCCACAAACTTCAATTTTAAAAGAGTTTTTCCCGAAAAATAATAAATCCCAAAACCGCTTTAATTATGTTTTACTCTAAATATAGTATTAATCTTGTGATCAGACTGGCATAGAGTGGTGTAAAATTTAATTTTAAACAAGTATTAATATCTGTTGGCATTAAAGGAAGATACATAGGTTGTATTTTCATAGCCTATAATATCTCTTTTGCTTTTTGCTTTTTTAAATGTGGGGACTGTAAATAGTGGGGTGTGCATGGGCAGGGCTGGGCAAGGCAGCTCCCCTGCTCGGTGCCCTGCCTGAAAAAAATCTGGGCTGCATTTTGCAGCCCGATGCCCGGCCCTGCCCGATAAAAGCCCTAATCATTTTGGGCTAGACATGAGCGGGCTGGGCATGGGCGGGCTGGGCATGCCCAAATCGTGATACCTCGCTTATATTGTGAAAAAAAATCTGCAATCATGAACTTATAAAATAATATAATATATATGTCTTCAAAAGTTAAATAATATCTATAATTCACTAAAAATAAGGTAATAAAAAGATAATAATTAAAGTTTTGAAATCTATTGCATATATAAAAAAGAAAGATTAAAATCTTTAGGGGTCAGATATCTGTAGCAGTATTGCAACATCAATAATTGAATGCTTGGCAAGTAAAACATATGAGCAACTTTGGTATCTATGTAAATATAAGAGTTATGTTCAGTACTTTAAAAATGAGCAAGGAGAGTTGTCAACTAAAGTGAAAAGTGTAGAGTTACAAATAGAATAAGTTAAGAAAAAAATAAGATTATAAATAAAATAAAATAATAATATATATATAGGGCCGGGCCAAATGGGCAGGGCGGCATACCATGCCCAGTGCCCTGCCCTGCCCAAATACATTTTGGGCGACTTTTTCTGGGCCGAGCTGGGCAATTTTTTACCGGGCTCGGGCGGGTGGACCGGGCTCTGGGCATTGTGCACACCCCTAGTAAACAGACAGCTACGGACACCTATATTTTTTTGGTGATCTATTAATTTGTTGACAAAGAATATATTATTTATGATTTCTTACACAAAATATTTAATTACATACCAAAAAATTATTGTCGAATTGTATTTGTATCTACGTATGAATATGACAGAAAATATATGTGTGTAATAATGTAAATATTTTTAAATTAGTTTTAAATATTTGGTAATATATATATATTTATATACACAAAACTAATGAAAGTTTCCCTTTCTTATAAATTATTAAGGAATTCCATGTTGATAAAAAAAAATTAAGGAATTCCATAGAGTACGCATAAGATTAGTCAATGCAAAAAGCTTTTGAAATTGCATATAAAAAAAGGAAAGTATATATTGACATTATTCTTATTTGGCATTTAAAATAAATAACTATTTTTCCCAGAAAAAGATGTGGTAAGATTTTATGATATCTGACTTTCATCATCATACAAAAATTTATAAAAAAAACTAATGAAACTTTCCTTTTTCTTATTGTTTCCTAATTAAACATTATACAAAAATAAATTTATAAATGTAATTTTGGTTTATTCAGTCAAAAGGCCTTAGTGGATAATATTGATAAGCCAGCGAAGCAGGAGTCCGTTTTTTTTTTTTTTTTTTGGTTAAGAAAAAAGAAACGGTAAAAGAAAAAAGATCTGCCCGCCATTTAAAATACCGCCGCAAAAACTAACCCTCCCGAGTCTTCCCTCCTCAATTCGGATTCGGAGGCTTCCTTTCAATTCCAAACGCTGCAAACGGCAAAACGAAGCCCTAACTCTTATTCATGGCCGCCGATCCGACTCAGCAACAACTTGCCCTCATCCTTGGCGCCGATTCGTCTCACTTCGAATCCCTAATTTCCAGTCTTCTCTCCTCCACCAATGATCAACGCTCTCAGGCCGAGTCCCTCTTCAACCTCTGCCTTCAGTCTCATCCCGATGCCCTCTTCCTTAAGCTTGCTCATCTCCTCCAATCTTCTCCCAACCCCGAGGCTCGAACTATGTCCACAATCTTGCTTCGCAGACAACTCACCCGCCAGGACGCTGTCCTCTGGCCCCAACTCGCCCCTTCTACTCATTCCTCACTCAAGTTGGTCCTTTTGAATTCCCTTCAGACCGAGGATGTTAAATCTATTACTAAGAAGCTTTGCGATACCATCTCAGAGCTTGCCTCCGTTATTTTGCCCGATGGCGGCTGGCCGGAGCTCCTACCCTTCATGTTTCAGTGTGTCACGTCGGATAATCTCAAACTGCAAGAAGCAGCTTTGTTGATTTTCTCTCAATTGGCTCATTATATTGGTGAAACCCTAGTTCCCCAATTAAGCACGCTGCACACGGTGTTCTTGCAGTGTTTGACGTCATCCAAGAGTGCCGATGTGAGAATTGCAGCTTTGGGTGCCAGTATTAATTTTATTCAGTGTTTGTCGAGCCCTTCTGATAGGGACAGGTTCCAGGATTTATTGCCACTCATGATGCAGACCTTGACAGAAGCCTTGAATTGTGGCCAGGAAGCCACGGCTCAAGAAGCCCTCGAGTTGTTAATTGAATTGGCCGGAACTGAGCCAAGGTTTTTGAGAAGGCAAATAGTGGATGTGGTTAGTTCAATGTTACAGATTGCGGAGGCAGAATCCTTGGAGGAAGGGACAAGGCACTTGGCCATTGAGTTTGTGATCACTCTAGCCGAAGCCAGGGAGCGTGCCCCTGGGATGATGAGAAAGTTTCCACAGTTCATACAAAGATTGTTTGCCATATTAATGAATATGTTGTTGGATATCGAGGATGATCCTGCATGGCATAGTGCAGAGACAGAGGACGAGGATGCGGGCGAGACCAGTAATTATGGTTTTGGACAGGAGTGTTTGGATAGACTTTCAATTTCTCTGGGCGGGAATACAATAGTACCAGTTGCTTCCGAGTTGTTGCCCACTTTCTTGGCTGCTCCTGACTGGAAAAAGCATCACGCTGCCCTCATCTCATTTGCACAAATTGCGGAGGGTTGTTCAAAGGTAAATTTGTCTAGTGCTTAAAATTGATTTGTCTTTAGTGTTAAGATTCTTATTGTGCCTGCTTGTGTTTACTGTAATTATTGCAGATGTTTCATGCTGTTTCTCATTTCTTTTGTCCCCTTAACTTTTTTCAACCTTGATTTGCCTTGGCTTGTGAGTGTATAAGCTGACAAGTTGACAGAGAGAATCCCTTATCTTTTGTTTTTACATTTTACATGTCACATCTCGTGATGCAGGTGATGACGAAGAATCTGGAGCAAGTAGTGTCAATGGTTTTAAATTCATTTAAAGAGGTCCATCCTCGTGTGCGATGGGCAGCTATAAATGCAATTGGGCAATTGTCCACAGACTTGGGTCCAGAGTTGCAGGTTCAATATCACCATGTCGTGCTGCCAGCATTAGTTGGAGCCATGGACGATTTTCAAAATCCCCGAGTACAGGTTTGCATTTTTACCTGCCAATGCCATATACATGGTCTCATGATAGGAAATTTAGTCTGGCTTCTCCCTTTATTTTTCCAGACACATATGGTTCATATTATGAGGCCTTGCATGGTCTGATCTGATCCTCAGATGAGGCTAAGATAAACTTAATCAAACCTTATATGCTATTTCTTCCCTGATTACCAATCCAGCTTGAGGCAAGCCATTTTGTTTGCGTTGGTTGATATTGATCAAAGTAATCTCTAGCTGTTGTTCTCTTTATTCTTTAACATCAAATTAATGAAAACTTTGTTGGTCCTCATCTCAGAAAGCTTTATTCATTAGTTTGTCAAACCTATTAGGCATCTTGATTGAGACTCCTGGTTCACACATTGTTAACCTTTTTTGTTGTTTTTTTGCTGTGGTTCATGCTTTATTATTACTAAGTTGTTTATATGTTAATCTTTTTCCTCATTTTCTACATTTATATTGCAGGCTCATGCTGCTTCTGCAGTGCTAAATTTCACTGAGAATTGTACCCCAGAAATCCTAACACCTTATTTGGATGGAATTGTGACCAAACTACTAGTAATCCTACAGGTATCTGACTGATGCCCTCAACTGTATTGCATTATCATTGTAGAATGTGGTTGACTTTATCACATGTTCCATAAGTTGTGCAAATTTATGATCTGGTATTTGGTTTTTGCTTTTTTCCTCTATCTTCCATGCATTCTAGAATGGGAAGCAAATGGTTCAAGAAGGGGCCTTGACAGCTTTGGCATCAGTTGCTGATTCATCACAGGTTCTTTATATAGCCAGTCTTCTCTTTGGTTATGTCAATGTTGTTTACTATATACATAAGTAATCAAACTAGTGTTAACAGGAGCAGTTTCAGAAATATTATGATGCTGTGATGCCTTACTTGAAAGCTATTTTGATGAATGCAAATGATAAATCTAATCATATGCTTCGTGCCAAAGCAATGGAGTGCATTAGTTTGGTAGGAATGGCTGTTGGTAAGGAGAAGTTCAGAGAAGATGCCAAGCAGGTGATGCTAATTGTTCAGTGTTGCCTTTCTATGATTCGTGTTTCATGTTTTTTTGAATATTTGTTAAACTTTTCATGTGCTGAACTGCTGATATATGACTTTCTTTGTCAGTTAGTGCTCTCCTATTCCATCCTTGTTTTAATGCTTACATATGTGAATGATTGTTTGTTGATGCAGTATTTTGTAGTAGTTCACTCGATGATGTATATATTGTTATATTTTGCTTCATTTTCTTGAGGGAGCTCTTGAAGCCATGCATGATTTGCTGTTTTTATTTTTCTTACTAGGTCATGGACATCTTAATGACACTGCAACAATCTCAACTGGAAACTGATGACCCAACTGCAAGTTACATGCTACAAGTATGTGGTCACCAATTTCTTGACACCAGTTTAGAATATAAGTCTTTCTTCTCCTCTTATGAAATATGTAAAATTCATGGTTCTTTTTCTTATAATGTGCAATACTATGTGCTTAAATATCTTTGCAGGCATGGGCACGACTTTGCAAGTGCCTTGGGCAGGATTTTCTCCCATATATGAGTTTTGTCATGCCTCCTTTGCTCCAGTCTGCGCAGCTTAAGCCTGATGTCACCATTACATCTGCAGATTCTGATGATGAAATTGATGAAGACGATGACAGGTTTCTTTTCCTTCTGGCGTCAGGATTAAGCGTCATAACCATTGACATGCATGTTTTCCCATATTATGATTTGTTGATGTCTCCGAATTCTTATTATTTGTCTCCCTTTTGTGTGGATTGTATTCCCTGTTTGAGTTTTTCTTTTGCCCGCCCTTTGAAAAGATAAGACCTATCTATTTCTTCTTTTTCCAATTTTCATTGGCCTGATACTATCATCGTAGAGACTTAAATATCCTGGATCTCATATTTTCTTCCACGTGCATGCTTTTTTTGTGAGGAAGAACCCATAGAGCCCTGGTAATTTTAAGCCTTAGTTTGCAGCTTAGGAAAGCTAAAGTTTAGATCTTATGAAAATGCAAATGAGAGAAAAAAGGTAAAAAGGAAATAATAATAAGCAAGGCGTAATGTCTTGCTTATTGAAATAGAAAGATAGAAAGAGTAATGATTTTTATCCTATGTTGAAGTATATTGATTTGTTTTGGATACTTGGTCACTTGTGTAATTGCAGTATTGAAACAATTACTCTTGGAGATAAAAGGATAGGCATTAAGACCAGTGTTCTGGAGGAGAAAGCTACAGCTTGTAACATGCTATGTTGCTATGCTGATGAATTGAAGGAAGGATTTTTTCCTTGGATTGACCAGGTTGACATGAAATTTTGTTTTATGGAATTTTCTAAACCAAGCTTTAGTTAAGTTTGATGCTAACTTTGCCAAATCATCTAGGTTGCTTTCACATTAGTCCCTCTTCTTAAATTTTATTTCCATGAAGAAGTTAGAAAGGCAGCTGTTTCAGGTATTTTCTTAATTTCATAACATACATCTTGTTTTCCTCAGAGAGCTTCTCGGTTTTTTTTTGGCCGCCAGTCCCTATTGCAACTAATTTCACCTTTCTGCTTTGCCCATAGCTATGCCTGAACTATTGCGTTCAGCTAAATTAGCTGTAGAGAAGGGACAATCACAAGGCCGTGATGAGACTTACATAAAACAGTTGTCTGATTACATAATACCAAATTTGTTGGAGGCCTTGCACAAGGTTACTGTCCTGCTGATTTTTATTGCCTTCGATTTCTAATTCCTAAATATTGTGTTTCTGAGGGTTTTAGCTGTCTTTCAGGAGCCAGAGATCGAAATTTCTGCCAGCATGTTGGATGCGTTGAATGAATGCACACAGGTCTGAAGTAGCATCCATATATCAAAATGGATCGTTTGTACTGCTGTCTTTTTAATATAATATGATATAATTATACTTAATCTCTTGTACCTGCTGTCAAGTAATAATGTGAATGCTGGGTAATAGATAGAAATTATGGGAGGAGATGCTGTCCTCATGGAATATAGTAGCATTTATTTCTAATCCTGGAATATGGAAAATCATATGGATTGAAGATTAGTGTATTCTTGGGGCTTCATCAATGCCCTGCCCATTTTGCCATTCAAACTTGAACTTATCACAGCCAGGATTTATTTCTCTTAGGTCTCTGCGGCACTTCTAGAGGAAAGGCATGTGCGGAGCATTGTTGATGAAATTAAACAGGTTATTACTGCCAGTTCATCCAGAAAACATGAAAGGGCGGAGAGGACCAAAGAAGAGGACTTTGATGCAGAAGAAAGAGAATTCCTCAAGGAAGAAAATGAGCAAGAAGAAGAACTTTTTGATCAAGTATGTTCGAATATGTATATTTGTTCTCCAGTTTATTTTGATTGTATAAATTTTTTTAATGAAGGAATGGCGACTTAATTCTTTTGTTGAATGTATGCCTGACCTAGGTTGGTGATTGCTTGGGAACATTGATAAAGACATTCAGGGCGTCTTTCTTGCCTTTCTTTGATGAGCTTTCCTCATATATAACACCTATGTTGGTTAGTTCTTTTCATCTCCTTCATTTTATTTTTCTTTCTCTTTCCTCATATATAACACCTATGTTGGTTAGTTCTTTTCATCATCTCCATTTTATTTTTCTTTCTCTTGGAATGAAGTCATTCCTTTGATCTTTAGGAGTTATTTAAATGTTTTATTGCTTGTTGACCCTTCTATGGGCTAATGTGTTAATGTGTTGAGTCAGTGTCTGTGACGAAACACATGGTCTAAAAACCTCAAGTTTTCTTCAAATACATTTCCCCCCTCACTTTTCTAACCCAATGTTTTCACTGCTTATTCCTAAACAGGGTAAAGATAAAACCTCAGAGGAAAGGAGAATTGCCATTTGTATATTTGATGATGTTGCTGAGCACTGTGGTGAAGCTGCTCTTAAGTAAGACTTTCAACTTTATTTTTGTTCAAATTTTAATTGTGTTTTCATGCAAATAATTAATTAATCTTCTTTTTTGAATTTAGAATGGTTTCTCTGAATTATTCTAATTCCTTGCAATTCGTGTTGCAACAGATATTATGATTTTTACCTTCCATTCCTACTTGAAGCATGCAATGATGAGTATGCAGATGTTCGACAGGTTTTTGCTTTGACTTGACTATTTATTCATATTATGCACCAGGTTCCAGTATATATTTTTGGTTCTTATTCATCCTAGTTGAATGTCCTTTTCAGGCAGCTGTTTATGGGGTCGGTGTTTGTGCAGAATTCGGTGGATCTGTTTTCAAACCCTTTGTTGGAGGTTGATTGCTTAATACTAATTTAATTTTTCCCTGTAACTTAAAAGTACCGCTTTGGTAAATTGCCCTTTTCTATTGCAGAGGCACTTTCAAGGTTAGATGCTGTGATACGGCATCCAAATGCTCTTCATTCAGATAATGTAATGGCATATGACAATGCTGTCTCAGCTTTTGGAAAAATATGCCAGTTCCACCGAGATATTATAAATGCAACACAGGTACTTAGCATTTCATGGCTGCATGTCTCCACTATCTTTCAAAGTGCTGTTCCTGTTGTAAATTATTATAGCTGTTTCTACTCATTGTTTATTACAAGTGTACCACTATGTTTGCCCGTATTATTGGTTTTATCATTGTGCCCTTTTTATTATTGGCAGCTTGTTCCGGTCTGGCTAAATTGTTTGCCTATAAAGGGTGATTTGATTGAAGCTAAGGCTGTACATGACCAACTCTGTTCCATGGTTGAAAGGTAAAAATTGGATTTAAATCTGGAGCATGTTTTGACTTTTGACTGGATGCTATCTGCTTTATGTGCTGCCCCTTTTTGAAATTGATCCCGAGCATGTTATATGCGTTTCACAGGTCAGATGGAGAACTTTTAGGCCCCAACCATCAATATCTTCCCAAAATAGTTGCTGTTTTTGCTGAGGTATATCCATTATGATTTTGTTGTCATGTCTCTAGTTATTTCTGTGAGATATCGGTGCTCCTTCCTTTACCGTCTTAAAACTTGTTTCCATCAATGGTTTGAAAGGTTTTATGTGCGGGCAATGATCTGGCAACTGAACAAACTGCTGGTCGGATGATTAATCTATTGAGGCAACTTCAGCAGACTTTGCCTCCTTCTACCCTTGCTTCAACTTGGTCATCCTTGCAGCCTCAGCAACAACTTGCACTGCAGTCCATCCTATCATCCTAGTCATCTTTTATGGTATGTTTGCGATAGTCCCTCCTCACCAAAACATATTTAAGGAAGCTGCTGTGTCAAGTCAAAGTTGTTCCTTTGGCATTGAGGTGTCCTTTTGAGAATCAGCTGTGTCTGGTACTCTAGTTCGTCTTTTTTGATTGTTGAATCCAGGAAATTCTGAGGCATGGTTTGTCACTAAGAGCGGTTTTGATTGGTAGGATTGGAAGAATAGAAATTCTTGGTATAGAATGTTTGCATCAAAGTGTTGTTGAGAAGGAATCCTTTGTCTAGAAGGAATCACAACTCACAAGGTTGTAACTTGATCCTGTCTGTGGATGATGGGACAAGGTGTGATCCAAGCCACTCATGTAGCATTTTGTGTCTTTTTGTGGGTTTCAACAGTTTTGGTGATTTATTTGTCCTTTGATGTCAGAAACTGTTTATTTGATTATTTTGTATTTATAAGCTTGTTTATAACGGTTTCTGATTTCTCTTTCCACCCCTTGGCATTCAACTATTGCGACTCCAATATAGCTTCAGATTAAGTTACTGCATCTACTTTCTCTATCCATTTGTAATCAAATCAAGCAAACTACGTCCTCGGCTATGTCATTTTATATTAAGAGGTTGACCAGAATGTGGTGCCAATTCTGGTTCTATGGCAATCATAAAGCAATCAAATGCAATATCATGTGCTTGTTTGGATTGTTGTATATATAAATAAACAGATTATCATATTCATAGTGAGAAGGAATCCATGACTTTTTGCTACGTGTCGCCACTGTGCTCACTTTCGTTACACCTTGAAATTTTCACTCTGTTGCAAAGGCCGAACCCCATCCAATTCGAATTCAAATTCAAGATATATTGAAAATGTGAAATATGACTGACATCATTCGGAAAGGGTTAGACTAACTTTTTGCCCCCTCGATTTCAACATCTAAATCCCCCGTAATATGTCTCCGTTGACAAATTTGTAGTATGTACGGCAAAGATTTTCTTTGATCATGTACTTGTAAATATTTTCCCACCTCAATGATTCGATTTTGGTTCATCATTTCTATATCAAACGACGCATGCATGCAGGATCATTAGGATCCAAATTTATTTCAATATTAGCTTGAAGCTCACGAAGGCCCTTTGTGTTCATTAGCAGTTGAAGATCTTTTATAAAAAGATCTTCTTATCTCTTATTTGATTGACTACTACTAAAAAAAGATCTTGTATAGAAAGAAAAAAGTACTCATCATATTTTTTTTTATTAAAATTAATCAATCATCATATTACACCAAACTAGTACCCAAACGTCAAATCTTTTCTAAAGTTTAGGTTCACACAAATCTATAAGTGTCATAAATTTGAATTTTGAAAATATTTGGAAAGATAACAATGCCAAGTTAGTTAGCCAACTCAAATAATACGATAACACTAATGTCCTTTTCCCCATATCTCCATTCATGTCTAACGTAAGATCCATCCAATAATTAATTATTCAATTGTTACCATAAAAAAACCTTAGACAAAAGGAAAGCTGCATGATTCGCTCAAATTGAAATGTCTTAAACGTCTTTCTCCGTGGATTAGAAAATCAGACGGACAACCAAACTTGTGGGTGAGGAAGAAGAATCTATGAACACAACATAAACCAACGAAATGGTCAAGTGGTCATTTTACTTGGTCCACCCGGTTTCAAGCATGGTTTAGTTAGTGTTGTCTTGGTTTAAGGGTACATATGAAGGAATGGTTTTGGAGCCTCCATGTGGCTCTCATTCATGCTTTACTTCTTTCCTTTCAACTGTTTGACTCAAACAAAAATCAGAGGAAGAAGAGAAGACAAAGACAGGATATTTATCAAATCCTCTCGAATCCTATTTTCTTATTCTCTTCTTCTGGGGATTTCTAGGTTGTTTGGTGATTCCATGTTCCTTAGTGTGGCCTAAGGATCATTTCTCATATTGGACATTGACTATAAGTTATATTTTAATGGTGATTCAAGATATAGGGTCACTGATTAGGTAATAGTACTTTTATTTTTATAAGGACTTCAATTTCTGTCTCAAAATGTCTAGGCTTGAGTGAAAATTAACTAACACACATGTTTGTAATTAACTGCTTGATGCTAAAATATGATGGGTATCAAGTAGCTTTCCCAAAATTCATTGTCAAAAAGCTAAGCTCTTGAGAGAAGAAAAGCAATCAATTAGATTTTATATTAAACTAAATCATCTTGATTGTTTTAAACAGCAAAGCCTAAAGGAGACGACAGTAAATAGTTTCTATTCTAATATGTTAATGTAAAGGAGGCAAGTGAATTTGAAGGTTAATATTTGTCTATATCATTCAAAATACATCCTCCAATCCTTAATATAGGAGTTAATTTGAGGACTAAATTTAGTCCTAAATATAAGACCTTAATCTATTTTATATCTGATATTTATCATTCTTTCCCAAATTAATTTATCTAATTTATAAATTGATATATAATCTAATGTTATAGATGAGTATTTTGGAAAGATCATGTCATATTTGTTATAATTAACTTATTTATTTAGTTTCTTTAATCTACCTAAATTAGTCAATTAGATCTTATATTAAGGATTGGAGGGAGTGTATTAAAAAAATGTAAGAATCTCAAGATGATGTGCTTGTATTATATTAATACCACTTGCAAACTTGAAAGATGGGCAACTTTCCATCCATATATAATATAAATCTCACGACTTGCAAAGAGCAGCATGAAGAATAGCCTTAGCCTTCTGCTACCACATTAAAAGCTGAACTAGTTTCTGCTTATATCCCTCAAACAATTCCATCTCTTGAACATCTTGTCATGGAGATTCACTTCCAGCAACCAAAGAAGTTTCAGAAAGCTTCTGTTGTTCCAATGAGCAGAGGAGGAGGCAAGTTCAAAGGAAGGAACAAGAACAATAATGGTACAAACAAATTTGTTGGGGTGAGACAAAGACCTTCTGGAAGATGGGTGGCTGAAATCAAAGACACAACACAGAAGATAAGAATGTGGCTTGGCACATTTGAGACTGCAGAAGAAGCAGCCAGGGCTTATGATGAAGCTGCTTGCCTTCTTCGAGGATCCAGCACTCGCACCAACTTCATCACCCGTGTCTCCACTGATTCTCCTCTCGCTTCTCGTATTCGAAATCTGCTTAACAACAGAAAAGGAGCCAAAGAGCAAGATGTTGATGCTTCTTCTTCCTCAAGAGTCAACCCTAGTAGCTCTCCTACTAGTACTACTACTAGGATCTCAGACTCAAGCAATGGTGACAAAAATGAAAGTGATCTTTCTAGTGGGAAAATTCAGAACTCAGAGTTATTTGCTGATGGATATAGACCAGATTTGAGCAGTTGTAGGGAGGAATCTAATCTTTCATGGGGTCTTGGACCTTTCATCGATCGTTTTCCTTTTGCTCAGTCTGAAGATGGTTTTGCTGAGACAGTTGAGTTAGAGCTTTCAGAATTTGAGAGGATGAAAGTTGAAAGACAAATATCAGCTTCACTCTATGCAATTAATGGAGTTCATGAGTACATGGAAACTGTCCAGGACTTTAATGAAGAAGAAACTCTTTGGGATCTTCCACCTTTATGGTCAATGTTCTGCTAAATTCAAAGTTCTAAATGACCTTTAAATCAGTCTTTCTAATATTATATTTTTAGTGCTTCATAAATATCAGATAGAAAGCGAGTTGCATTATCTATTTGTGAGTGCTTTGTTTTTCAACTGTGATATCTGTATCGAAGTATTCTCTAATGTAAATCTTGAAGTATCTTTTGTATCTATGATTTTTAAGTATACATTTGGCTGAAAACTTAATATTTTGAGGGTTGAAGGTTCTTTACAGGGTACCATCTAATCTAATTACAGTTTCTTTTAAAATATTTGTCTGTGAAAAAGCCAAAAGAGTTACGATCCTTACTCAAAAGGAGTGCTTATTCCAGATCTTCTGGGATTTAGGTTTACTATATCTGCATAAATCATGCCTTTTGATAGTTTAGATAAGCCACAAAAACACAAACATTTTAAATATCTCATTAGATAAAATAGATTATGGACTGTGTAGTTATCCTATATATGCCAACTACTTGTGAATTGAACCTCATAAAGAATGACTAACTAGAATTTATTTTAAATAAAAAGGACCAAAGATCACTTGTGATCATATTTCAAAGACGTCATTTACATCTACCAAAACCTCCCTTTTATTTTTGTTTAATAATATTTGAAGTTTCTGAATCCTTATCCTTCTTTCCCTTTTATTTGGCCCATGGAGACTACATTGAGCCATGATTAGAAATATCTCCTAATGGATTCATTTTAGAGTTACAAAAAGACTCGAAGTTGATAGGTGTGGGTTATTTTAGTTTTCCTAGTTCATCAAAGGACTTCAGCACCTTATTTTGCAAAATGATATAACTAGGAAAAGTAAAATGATATTACTACTCCAACGCATTAGTTATCCTAAATAATTAACCTTGGCAAAATTAAATTCCATACATTTTTTTGGTATAATTTTTTTTTGTATAAAATTTTTTGAAAAGTGGTTGGACTCACCCACGATCTAAGAGTAGAGCGAAGTCTCCCTTCCTCCTAAGTGATACTAATGTCGAATAGGGTGAACCGTCTATTACCCTCAGGCATAAACTACTCAAGAATTAGGATGCCTCTCTAAGCGCAGAAAAAAATTCTATAATTTTGGTATAAAATTAAATTCTATACATGAAACCACCGAAAAAAATGTAAAAAAAAAACAAAAACAAAGGTCACTTGGGCATATTTTACTTTCGTGTGATAGTGGGCCTGTTGCTTCTCTAGTGTTTGCTGGTATTCTTATTTCTGTGGACGGACGTTTTGGACGCATAAGCTGATCGCGAAAACTACGAAGGCCAGCCATGGAAGCTGCAAAGGTGACTGTGAAAGCTGTGGCTCTGATCGCCGGCGATACCAGTGTCAGAGGAGCTCTTCAGTTTGTGCAACACTCCGATGGTCTCTTACTCTACATTTGTTTTCCTTGTTTGTATTGAAGCTGTTGTAATTCAGCTAATTTTGGGTAAGATTCTGCAGGAACTACTCATGTAAAGGGAGAATCACTGGGTTGTCCCCAGGCCTGCACGGATTCCATATTCACGCTCTCGGTGACACCACTAATGGCTGCAATTCCACTGGTTCGGAATTATATTTCTTCGATTCATAACGAATTCGCGATCTTCTCTAGCTGAGTATCCTTTTCGTTTTCGAATTAGTTTCCGTGATAAATTGTTCTGTATCGCGGGCCCTCATTTCAATCCATTCGAGAAAGACCATGGGGCTCGAACAGATGATGAGCGTCATTGTTGCGGGCCCGGATGGTATTTACTACCTTCATTTTCCTTATCTATTTTGATATTTCGATTCCTTTGAGTCTTCTTCAGAGGAATTTATTTTATGCATTATCTTCTGTAGGGGTTGCTGATGTTTCAATCACAGACAGACAGGTAGGCACTCGCCAATGGTGTACTGACCATTTATCTGGTCGATACTGTGTTAATGAACTTCATATTTCAATTTAACTGGGAAAGTACTTCAACATGGCCTGTTTTCATTTTCAACCTGCAGCTACCACTAAGTGGAGTTCATTCCATACTTGGGAGGGCAGTCGTTGTGCATGCTGATCCTGACGATCTTGGTAGAGGTAACATTATGAAATTTGGCTCGAAAAAAGAATTTTCGGATCCATCAATGTCAGCTATTACTTCTTTTTTACTTTTCCTAGTTATATAAGGTGCTGAAGTTGGCACTGTGTAGACTACTCCTAAATGTTCTGCACACTGTTCCTGGCTGCTTTTATTCCATTACAAGCACATCTTTCGTATTGCATATCTCTTGGCTGTTTACTTTTTCTTGCTGGTAGTTAAGACCCATTTTTTAATCCTGTTACTGCTACAATGACAAAAGCCTATAACGCATAACCGTTGATTGCTTAACTATGCATATCATAATATGAATTGAGTAGCTGAGTAATTTAGAAATAATACCGTTGATTGCTTCATTATAAATGCATGGCACATGTTTTTCCACCCAAAGCTGTCTCTACCTTCTGCCCTCAAGGTTCTAGGACATTCCATTTTGGAAATATCCTTTACTTGTGAAAGTAAATTTCTGTCTGGTGGTTATAAACTAATCGCTAGCATTTGTAATTGGATATTTCTCCCCAAATATTGGCTTTTCCCTTAAAGGGCCTACACTCATTCGCAAGTAAAAGCATGACCATCATGACAAATGAATGGCTTGACTCAAGTATCAAATGACTGGTATCAAAAAATTTCTTCCGCATGTTAGATTTTATTCGAGAACCAAATAACAAATACTTTAAGAAACTTAAGATAAATATGGTTCTAGAGAGTAATGACTAGTTATGTCCCTATTTTCAGATGTCTCATAAAATTTTCACTAGGTTGCATGTGCTTGCCTCTGACCTTCATGGTATTTGTTTAGACCCGGATGAACTGCTTATGAAACTGCTGTTTTTGCATATCTTGTGATGAAACAGGTGGGCATGAACTAAGCAAGACCACTGGTAATGCAGGTGCAAGAGTAGGATGCGGTAATCCTTCTATTCTACAATCAATTTCGCTATTACTAAACTAAACTTCTTCTTGATTTTCACTATTAATCTCTCTCTTAAATAACCATTTAATAAAATTTCAAAACCTATATAAAAACAAGATTCTCTTTCTACATTTATTTATTAAAACATGAATAATTATTTGTTTAATATTATTTTTAATACAACAAATTTATGTTTTTCCAATTATATATTTATTTAAAAATTACATGGGGTATTTACTAGTTAAGAAACCAAAACATAAAGCCTAAACCCTAAACAAAGCCCCATCACATGGATTTTTTATTTTCCTACGTGAAATGATCAAATGGATCGTAGGAATAAAAACAAGTACGGGTACTATTTAAACTTGCTTGAAATTGACGTGCTTAATACCAAATTGTAAACATTTGAACGTGACGGCACGGAATTTTTAGCCAGCGAATTAGGGCAGGGACATCGATACAAAAGGCTTACCATGTCAGGGTCAGATTCAGTTTGGTTTAATAATGTCTACTCATTGGCCTCCAATCATCTGTTTAAGATAGGTTGGCTGCATTAGGCAATTGATTTCTCATCCAGTTGCACTCATGCAATTACCGTCAGAATTTTGAAGCATACTCTCTTCCTTGCATCACGGAGCCTTTCAGGCTTTCAGTCGTGCCGAAGAGACGCTGCCTTTTATCTCCAGATCTTACGGAAGACAATTGTATTATCACATTCCTCATTTGGCCATTTCCATGATTTTGATTTGGTCTTATGTAATTATCCAATGTCCAATAGGGTTACCTTTTTTTTATATGCACCCAATGTTTGAATTTGTCAGTTGACAGTCAACATATCTATAAAATATGTAGCTCATCTCAAGTTTGTCCAAATTCACGAGATCCATCCAGTTTGAGATAATATGCCCAGGTTTACGAAAACGCAAGTGCACAAAAAATATTAAAGATATTTAAATGCAAATATTATATATTTAAATAGAAGAAAATTGAGAGAGGAGTGGGGGTGGCTGCTCCAATAATGAGTAATGATACGTTATCTACCTACCTTGGCAAAAGCCTCGGAGCCACACTCAAGTATTCCAAACAAACTAAGAATATTTAATATAAAATCCGCCAGATTAATTCTAGGATAAGCAGTTATCATCTGACGTTATCGATGTCAATATCTTACAAAACAAAATACCAAGGGAACTTTCCTGCTCGGATTCCTCAGCGAACGGCAATAGCACTTTGGAAGCATAGCGGGTACAACTTTATTTACAACGAAGGACTGAAATTCATCACACAAAACGAGACATGAAACCCGGCAACAGAGACTACAGAAAATATTGCAATATTGCAGTCCTATTGTTGTATTCAAACGACACACACTAGTTGTGGCACACCCAGCACGATCGTCAGCGTAATGTAGACAACAATTAACAAGATCTGTGCAGATGCGTCAGTGTTGGTGCCCAGAAGCCTAAGCGTGCCATTAAGGTAGCTCTACCCTCTCAACCAGGTGTTTCTGTAGGATGAATTGTCTCGCAAAGAGGCATCATGGGGCTTGTATTCCATGACATAGTTATGAGGAAGCTTTAAGTGACGTTTAATTGAATCCCTCAGAGCCATCACGGCCTGGATTGAGAAAATTAAGAATATTATAAATCAAATCCAGGCATGTTCCATGCACGTGTAAAGACACAGAACCAGTGATAATGCTAACCTGATGGTCAGATGCATTGCGATTCCAGACACTCAATATATCCTCATTGAAACGAATGCTTAGTACTGCACCACATATGTTATCCCCATAATCGAGCTGGTCACCTACTAAGGCAAGAACCTGCACAAGGGTATTTTGACATTACCCAGACAGAAGATGAACTCTAATGATAATAAATGCGATCAGATGATGATTAAAATATAACCGAGCAAGCAAGATTTCTGGTATGGTTAGGTTTGTCTATAACCAGCCATCATAAACAGAATCAAGAACTTATTCGACCAAATATGTGGAATCTTATTGACTGAAATGCTTTGCACATATATATACATATATTTTTACAGTAAAACTCACAGAATAAGCATTGTCCAATCAGGCACATTTCAAAACCCTCTCAATCTCTAATTTCTAATAATGAAAATAGTTAAACAAGGGAGATTGATCAAACGAGCCAGTTGCATTATAAATTGCCAATCGCCAAAAATACAACCTCCCTGCCACATGAGAAAAAGCTAACCACATGCAAAATTCTTTCCCTAACTTATATTTTTCTAATCCTTCTGGAGACTTTGGATCCCTTCCATACTCTTAAAACGCTTCTTCAAGAAGCCAAAGGATATACAGGCAACCAAACCAATCAGCATCATCCCCTGGTGTTTTCAAAAGGTTACGGATGTGTGGTTAATTCTACATTCGAGTTCCAATATTCATTAGCTGGTAATGATTTAGTTTCATATTGTTGTTAGGGCTAGATTCAATCCATGCAAAAAATGTGTTCTAGGTTGTCTTTTTCTAAATGTATATTGCAAGCAACAAAAGATTGGGAGATATCTGTAAGTGAAATCAACATTTTTCATATGAAATTTTTTCCTATAGTCAAATCAGGAATTGATTAGATTACCACCTAAAGATCACACAATCCATGCAAGAAACTTAGGACCTCTTGGTCCAATGAGAAGTCCACATACCCCTAATGTACACACATTTGGCTACAACTAGAGGAACACGAATAGGGCAACTGAGAGACAGTTTTCACAACACAAATTGGAATCTGAGAACTAGGAAACGTCTTCACCTTCAGCAGTGGTGAAAATAAAAGACATTTGAGATCCATATACCAATTAAAATACCAGAATGATGTAACGGCAAATTTGTGTAATCACTTTAAATAAGTTTAAATGCTGGAATTAAATAAACATAACACATTAGTAATGAACTGTTCAGTGTTCACCAAGTTGACAAGAAAAATGAAATTACAGATTTATCGGAATAATGTAAAGGCTGGCAGGCATTTCACAGGGAAGAGATAAAAAGAAAAAAAAAAAACCTTCAAATAAACAAATAAAGACTTTGATTTACCGAGTCCTCCCAAAAGCGACCTGAAACGACCTTTTTGAATCGTATGATCCACTTACCACCATTACAATTAGCTGGGTCCTGAAAAGAAAAATAACCCAGCATGTGATTGCAGATTAAAACTGTAATAGTGTTAAAAAAATCAGCAGCTCAGACATTTCCAAACCATAATAGAATGCCCATTACCTCCCATAAAGGACGAATTCCTTCCTTAAAAAGATGCAAATCTGTTGGAACTGGCAAGGAGGAAGGGCGGGCCAGATGGCAATAGCAAACCCAAAAACCTTCAACCTATTAATATGCAACACCAAAGAATCAGGAAAGCGCCCAATAACAAGAAAGAATAGTCGCAATGAGGTAAGTATTCCAATTCGTGCAGTTTGACCCATGCAAGAGAAAGGAACGTAGGATCCTACCGTACTGAAATCAGCAATTCTCTTTATGTTGTCTTCGTATGATGTCTGATTTCGAACTCCAGGTGAACGGCGGGTGTACCAAAATACAAATTTGTGCTGGTCAAAAGACATTTATCAACACAAAATGAATAAATGATTCAGTCGAATTGCACAAAAGACTTTGAGGGAAAAGGGAACTGTAGAACATCGGCAATGTATCCTCTCATGTAAAGAGTAACTATTTTGCTTTCGAAACAAATAGAAGGTCCCAACTACCAATTTTAGGAGATATAAACATAAATTGAGCTCAGAAATGAAAATGCTCGTCACAAAAACAGCTCAGCAAAGTTCTCTCGACTCAAAAATTACACGAAGAAAAAGCCAACGACAAAAACTTATGTTCGCATACAGTTGGAACATTAACGATTGCCAAAATCCAGGCAGAAGAATAACACAAACAGTCATTTGAGCAGAAATTAGGGAGAGAAACCTTTAGGGGATGAAGACCAGCTTTGAGGTCACGAGCCTGTCGTTCTTCAGCCTCCTTATTAGAAGTATCGTTGCCAACGGAAGCCAAAGGAGGTGAAGAATCTACGATTTGCACGAGGTTAGTGTTGTTAGAGTTAGCATTGGAAGTCTTGTTGGAGATCTCCAATTCTCTCTTCTCGGCTGCCATATCCATTATCAGTTTCAAAAACCCTAATTCCTTTTTCCTGTGTGTTCGATGTTTAGATAGCTTTGGGAGATCGGGGGCAGAGAATGCGCGGAAGCAGTTGCCTTCTACCTTCGCGCTTCCGGTTAGGGCTGGGCACGCCGTCAGCTTGCTTAAGGCCTCTTTCTTTCTTTTTTGGTCAAAGTCAGCTTAACGCCTCTAGGCTCTAGCAAAGACGGAAACCCGGCTCTTCCTAATTAAAAAAATATATATATTAGCAAGAAAATAAATTTACTCAGCAAATACACACGCAAATATCCTATCAATCGAATATCAGTTTTTTGGGGAAAAAATTAGGGCCAATCATCGAATATAAATATATTATATAATTTATAAGAAAATCCATATTCATAATTCATAAATATTTAAGATAATAGGAACTGTCTCCTCAAGTCGAATCTGTAAATAATGGACCTCTTCCGATTAAATTGTTATATATATGAGAGTTGAAATTTAAGCATTGAATCACTTGTTTATGTTATCAGAGCACGCCAACTGAAATTAGTAATTGAGCATTTCTTAATTGTGAAAGAAACAACTATCTATTTTATGATAAACAAAATATAAATCTTAACTTCATGTTGTACAAATATTTATCCACCAGACCATCTTTCTTGTCCTTATATTTTGGCCGACAAGCTTGTGTTTTTCTTTCTTTCCACGTTTCTCTCTCCTCTATCTCCCTATTTTCTTAAATAAATTCTTTTTCAATAAACCCATGGCAATCAAGACTAATAATATATAGTATAACTTATTTATCAGACCCCCCCGACTCCTATCTTTTGACCGCAATATTTTGAGGAGCATGGTATATCAGATGACATCTCTTGCAGGAATTGTTTTTTTCGTCTTCTGGTCTAATTAATAAGAACAGAGTCGCGGGGTTTCTCAAACTAGGAATTAGTTCACCCATATCAAAATATCATTTAATCCACTCCCATTAATACAAAATACTCTTATATTTTATAGCATCAAATTTATGAATAGATACATGTAAGGAAATGGGCCAGTCCACACATGGTGGATTAGGCCCAAGTCCATGAGAGGAGAGGGGGGAACAGTTTCTATTGTTTGAAATAAGAGAAATGGAAGTTACTGAAGAAAACTGCCCACGCATACAGGTTTTCCGGATAAGAGGGATCAAAGGAAGTTGTCTTAATGCAGCCACTGGGTTCAATTTTTCGGTCTCATGCAAGCTTGTGTGCGTGTATCCCTAAGAGTTCCCTTTTTCCTCTGTTCCTCTCCTCTTCCCTCTGCATGAGAGAGATCCGACTTCTGCTTCCTCAGGGTGTCATTTGCTGTGTATACGTGCCAGAGTCCATATAAGGTGCTCCGGCGACGCGTGGGTACCTCGGTAAGCAGACAAACATCCAAGGTATGCCCGAAAAACCTTCAGTGGCATCAGAGCCGATTCTGTGCTTTCGCTTATTTTCTGTGTTTTTTCGTTTTTGATGGTTATACACTGTTCTGCATGCTTATTATGGTTTCCAAGTATTTATTTCATGATAATATGCATAGAGCATTCATTGAAACAGTAAACAGAAGCATAAAGAACGTAAAACCAAAACAGAGGCTTCATTTTTCAGAATTGGGTCATTCATAACAGTGTTTTTAGGCTATGATATTAGTCCCATTGCGTAGAGCTCAAAAAAACGAAGAAAATGACACTAAGACGGAGAAGTTATGGAGGAAAAATGAGTCGGGTCTGTCGGACCCGAGCCGTTTTCCAGTCAGGTCTGTGTGACCTGGCTGGAGGTCAGGGACGATCAAAACGGCATCGTTTTGATCCTCCCCTAAACGACGTCATTTTGCTTCTGGGCAAAATAAAAAAAAAGAAAAAAAAATAGAAACAGAATATTTTCTGTTTCTGCGGACTGGGCTGCGTTCAGCCCAGTCCGTCCGTACAAAAAAAAACATTTTTTAGGCCACAGTGAGTAGGCCCTTTAAAAACAAAATTTTGTGGCTGCGGGGGTTTAGCAAAAAAAAAATTATTTTTTTATTTTATAAAAAAAAGGAAAATAGAAGAAATTCTGGTGGCTGACACGTGGCAGTGGCCACGTGGCAGCACCAGACTGGCGCGTGTAATGCACGCGCCAGACGCTGAGAGTGGGCTTCGTTTAGTTTTTTTTATTTTTTTTCTGAATTAATCTTTCTTGCGGCGCGTAAGGGCGCGTCGGAGCTCCGATTGAGGTGCGGTTTGTTCCTAAAAATCTCTAAAATCAAGATCTTTATTTTGATATATAATTTGCCTAATTTGGGGGCAATTATAGACCTATTTATGAATATTCAGTGTATTTTCTGGTATTTTTTTGTGTTTAAAAATTCTAGAAAATTATAATAATTATTATTTTTTATTATTTAGGTAAAAATGGCTTCATCTAGCACTGAATCTCTAGGATATAGCTTAAATGATGACATCTCATTTTTGGATGATGGCAATAACCCAGAGGAGGACCTTCAAGAGGATCCCGAGGGGGAACCTGAAGAGGATCCAGAACAAGATCTTGACGAACTTTCTGAAGAAGAACCAGAGGAGTTGATGGAGGAAGTTCCACAAGAGGAACCACAAGTAACGTGTATTTTCGGACCAAGGTCGGAAACTTTATTCCCCATCGAACCCCTTCATTTGCAGCCTTTCATAGATTCTTCAGACTCCAAGTCGGTGCCTACTCTTCACGACGAATCTCCAGTTGAGGATGGAGAGGAAGTGGATCAACCTCTTACCCCTGCTTTGGCTATGAGTATAGCTGAAAGAGATGCAGCTAAATTAACAAATATAAAAGACGTTAATAGCGTGATTTACGACTACATTGATTTAATGACAGATAAGAAGAATATTGCATTCTACTTGAAAGTCATAATGGAGTACATAAGGGCAGTTAGGGTTAGAGGAAAGCCTAAACAAGGACGCTTAGGCAAGAAATATTGGCTTAGAGTAATAGAATTTGTATCTAACCTTCGCAAGCCACCGCGTAAGCTTAAGAAATTAAGAAAAGCAATGTTAGATTATTGTAAAGCTCATATCGAATGATGTATACTTGTATTTGATTACCATTGCTTTACTTCGTTAAGGACATATTTTATTACTTTTTCATTGTAAAGACTTGACATTTATTATATGCCTTATATGTAATGAAATTATGTTTTATTTAATTTCTTTACAAGTTATGATTAATGTATGTCTTTTATAAGTGGGAGCCTTTTAGATAATGAGTCTTCTAAAAGTAAACTTGAGAGTGCTTATATTAATTTTGATAGAAAGTAATAACGTTGCTAGTGCCTATGTGATGGGAGGTACAAACGTATACTCCTGATCGTGGTTCTAGTAATATTATTATTTTATGATAAAAAATGATAAAAGTACATGACATTGTATACTTTATATGTGCTATATAAATTCACTTAAATATTCTATGGTTCAATAAATTAATGTGGGATAGGTTTGTCACATAACCCATATTGAACAATGGCTTCAAAGAACATTATTGCTGAATTAAACAAAGGGGAAAAACTCAATGGGGACAACTGGGATATTTGGCATCGAAAGGTCCAATATATTCTAGAAGAGTAGGATGCAATTGAGCCATTAACCATGGCACTGGTAGAGCCTGAAGCGGAAAATACAGCCCAGCACAGGAGGGACCAAGAAGCATACCTGTCATGGAAAAAGAAGAATAGCATAGCAAGAATTACACTGCTAAGTGCAATGGCAGATGATTTGATGTGTGACTTTGAGACACACAGAACGGCACAAGCTATGTGGATTGCCTTACAGGATAAATTTGGTGGAGTTTCCACGACCAAGCTTAGAAGGTTGACGATTAAATTCGATACCTATAAGCTGAAACCGAATAATCCTATGAGGCAACATCTGCGAGAGATGTCCACAATGATTCGTGAATTGAAAGAGGCTGGACATAATTTATCTGACGAGCAGCAAGTGCAAGCTGTAATCAGGTCGCTCCCTGTCAGTTGGGAGCACATGAAAGTCAATCTGACCCATAATGAGAACATCATCACTTTCAATGATGTAGATAAGCATTTGGAGCTAGAGGATGAACGTCTGGAGGCTTATAAGGCCACTGGACAAGCTTATCTAACCGAAGGTGCTGGTCCTTCCCAATCTAAGCCTGAATTTAAAAAGGGTAAGAAATTTCAGAAAAATTGGAAGAAAGGCGGTCCTCCGTCTAAGAAAGGCAAGCAACAATACAAGAAGAAGGGAAAGAAAGGAGGCAAGAAAAAGCTAGACCTAAAGAAGGTCAAATGCTTTGCATGCCATAATATGGGACATTTCGCACGTGACTGTTCTAAACAGACCGCGAGCGGAAAGGTAAAAGTGAATTATGTGAATTCACATGTCTCATTTGTTTCTAGTACTATTTTTTAACAGAACATGTTTCCTTTTCTTGGATTATTGACTCAGGCTCCACATACCACGTAAGTCAAGATCGAGGATTCTTCGTGGAATACCGTCGGTTGCCATTTCAAAGCAAGTGGCTTTTCGTTGGCAATAATACAAGGATCGAGGTTCGAGGCATTAGCACCTGTAAACTTATTTTGCGTGGTGGAAAGACCTTGATGCTGCATGATGTGCTTCATGCTCCTGACATCCGACGGAATTTAGTTTCTGTAATTTGCTTATTGAACTTTGGGTTTAATGTAAACTTTCATGGTAAAGTTGCAGACATTTATAGCAACTCAATATTTTTTGGTTCAGCTTTTCAATTTCAAAAGTTCTTTATTTTGGATCTTGCTGGTGATTTTAATATTCATGATTGCTTTGCTATTACTTCGAATAATCCTGATATGAATATCTAGCATGCTAGACTAGAACATATTAATCAAAATAGAATGATTAAACTGGCAAAAGAAGGCTTGTTGGGGGTAATCCCTAACATGGATATGTCATTATATGAAAGTTATCTAGCAGGTAAGGCTACCAGAAAATCATTCGGTAAGGGAACACGAGCCAAAAATCTATTGCAATTAATTCATTCCGATATTTACGGTCCAATGAGTATGAGGGAAAAACACGGAGCTTGGTATTTTATTACTTTTATTGATAATTTTTCACGATATGGTCATGTCTATTTGATTTCACATAAGTCCGAGACACTAGAGTGCTTTAGATGATACTTAAATGAAGTAGAGAATCAAATGGACAATAGAATCAAGGCATTACGCACTGATCGAGGTCGTGAATACCTTTCAGATCAATTCAAATAGCTCTGTGAAGAAAAAGGGATTATTAGGCAACTAATATCCCTGGCACACCTCAACAGAATGGGGTTGCTGAAAGAAGAAATAGAACTTTTCTAGACATGGTTAGGTCTATGATGGCTTAAGCAAACCTTCCAATTTCACATTGGGGTGATGCTTTATTGACAGCAACCTTCATACTTAACCGTGTGCCCTCCAAGTCAGTCGCTTTCACACCCTACGAGTTATGGACTAAACGCCAGCCAGATAAAACATCCTTAGACCATGGGGTTCGGCGGCCTATATCCATGACAGTTCTCATAGGCATGGGAAACTGGGTCTTAGAGGGAAGAAATGTATCTTCATAAGGTACTCTGAACCCTCAAAAGGATATGTATTCATAAGAGAAATAGAAGATGGAACAGTGACTGAAACAGAATCAAGAGATGCTGTATTCATTGAAACAGAATTTCCCAGTAGGGGAGATGTTGACCGCACTGTATCTCTTTATGAGACTCAGGAACAGGATAGTGCTGAACAAATTGACAGACCAGGATCTTCCAGATATGTCAATCTGAGTGGGAGCCAAGAACGGTCAACACAAAGACCGAGGCAAATGAGAAAAGATAAGCAAGTTGCTATTGCTCCTACCAGAAAGAGTAATAGGGAAAGTGTTCCAAAGAGACGCTTCTAAATAGAAGGCGAAGCACTCTTAGTTACTCCAGAAGGGGATGATGAACCCCGCACTGTTCATGAGGCCTTGGCAGGTCCTGCTAAGAAGGAATGGAAGAAAGCAATGAAAGAGAAAATGGACTCAATGACGAAAAACCAAGTCTGGGAATTGGTTGATCTGCCAAAAGGGCGTAAAGCCATTGGGAACAAGTGGGTTCTCAAAATCAAAAGAAAGGTGGATGGATCAATTGACAAATTTAAAGCTCGATTGGTTGCAAAGGGATATACACAACAGGAAGGTATTGATTATGAGGATACTTTTTCACCTGTTATGCGCTTCAACTCTATAAGACTTATTCTGGCAATAGTAAACAGTTTAAACCTGGAGTTGCATCAGATGGATGTAAAAACCGTATTCCTGAATGGTGATCTGGATGAAGAAATCTATATGGAACAACCAATAGGTTTCATTGAAAAAGGGTTTGAACACAAGAAGTGTAAACTCAAAAGATCCATTTATGGATTAAAATAGTCATCCAGACAGTGGTACTTGAGGTTTCATAAGGCGATAACCTCATATAACTTTCAAATGATAGAGGAAGACCACTGCGTCTATGTTAAGCTGTTTGAGGGTAACTTTGTAATATTATCCTTATACGTAGACGATATACTATTAGCCGGAAATAGTCTTGACTCGGTGATAGCTATTAAAGAATGGCTTTCATCAAACTTTGAGATGAAAGACATGGGTGAAGCAAAGTACATACTTGGAGTCAAGATTCAAAGGAATCGCTCCAAGAGAATCCTCACTCTTTCACAAGAGAGTTATATCAAGAAGATACTTGAGCGATTCAATATGACTGAATGCAATCCCATGGATATCCCTGTAGCCACTGGAGTGGCCTTGAGTTTAGACATGTGTCCCAAAACTGATATAGACAGAAAGCAAATGGAAAGAGTTCAATATGCTAGTGCAGTTGGTAGCCTGATGTATGCAATGCTGTGCACAAGACCAGATATTTGTTATGCCGTGGGGCTGGTTAACAGATTCCAGTCCAACCCTGGTGAGAAACACTGGAAAGCAGTGAAGAGGATCTTGAGATACTTAAAGGGCACATCTGATTATGCGTTGTGTTATCAAGGAAGCGATCTGCGCCTAGTCGGTTATTCCGATGCTGATGTAGGCGGTGATGAAGAAGAACGAAGATCTACTTCAGGATACACCTTCTTGCTTAACAACGGAGCCATATGTTGGAGTAGCAAGAAGCAGAAGTGCATTGCTTTACACTCTATGGAAGCTGAGTTTGTGGCATGCACTGCAACAGCGCAAGAGGCTGTTTGGCTAAAGAGATTTATTGAACACCTAGGGTTTGAGAACGAGAGTACCAATCCGGTGTTGATACACTGTGACAATACTGCAGCCATAGCCTACACCAAAGACCCTAAGTATCACAGCAAGACCAAACACATTGATATCAAGTATAACTTTGTGAGGGATTATATAGCACAGAAAATTGTAACTGTACAATACATTTCAACCAAGTGTATGGTTGCAGACCCCCTGACTAAGCCAATAGGCAAAGAAACATTTGAGAAACATGTAACAGCCATTGGCATGCTAAAAATGTAAAGTAGCAGACTGTATGTAATACTTTTATTTTTTTTATTAATGATATCATGTCATTTATTATTACTTATATGTCTGAGTGAAAGTATACAATATCTAGTATGTCGTACAGGTTGAAAAGGGTAGCTCTCTCACACGAGCAACCGCCTTTGATGCTAGAGAAGCGTTCAAAGATGAGACATGTGTTCACCAGTAAAGCAACAAGAGTGCTGATATGGTAGAGAAGAAACACAATGAATGTCGCCTTGGCTTAAATAGTGTAGTAAGTCAAGATGAGATCCATGAGTATGGATATTGATCGAACTATGGATACCCACATCCATGAAACCTGTAGCCAGATAACAAATTCTTCAAAAATTGACGTCATATGATGTGAATAGAGTTGAAGAGTTTGGGTTTAGATACTATGAGTGTCTGAACTTAAGTCTATACGGTGTGATTGATAGAATCAAAATGACATACACTCTTATAAGATAAAAGGAATATCGTAATATGTGATTCATACCACATGTGCTAAAGAACCGTAAATGGAAAGCAAGTGAATCAATCCCTGCTTCATTGTTGTATGAGTTCCAGAAAGGTATCATCCTTTCATTAATGTCCTTTGACTTTGACAGTGTTATGGAGGTATGTTTCAGCAATTGCTACTTTAGTATATGTCCTATGGTCAGAATTATATATGAACCAAAGGTATTATGCTAGGAAGGCGGTTGATTCATATCAAAATGATACATGGGCGAAAGAAAGATTGCCAGAATATACACATCCATGCTAGTGTCTGTGACCGGTCCCTTATGATATTATTTTATTAATTTCATAAGTGTGGATACTATGCATAAGTGGAGGCTATCTGAGTTATATACTGACTCAAGAGGGATTAGATTAGCCATAAGAAAGTGTATATGGGCAAATCTAGGACATTCAAGGCACTATAACTTATTTGATCGAGCTGCACTAAAGGGTTATTTTGTGCTGGTCTCTGTGAAAGGGATTTCTAGTACAAACGCCTGGAAGGGGACGTCATGCCTACGCGGTCACGGCAAAGCACCTAGTATGAAAGAAGGAAGAAGATGAAAGTGGACCTAAGACATCTAATCCACCAAGTGTGAGTGGGAGATGTAAGGAAATGGGACAGTCCATACATGGTGGATTAGGCCCAAGTCCATGAGAGGGGAGGGAGGGAACAATTTCTATTGTTTGAAATAAGGGAAATGGAAGTTACTGAAAAAAACTGCCCACGCATACAGGTTTTCCGGATAAGAGGGATCAAAGGAAGTTGTCTTAATATAGCGACTGGGTTCAATTTTTCGGTCTCATGCAAGCTTGTGTGCGTGTATCCCTAAGAGTTCCCTTTTTTCTCTGTTCCTCTCCTCTTCCCTCTGCGTGAGAGAGATCCGACTTCTGCTTCCTCATGATGTCATTTGCTGTGTATACGTGCCAGAGTCCGTATAAGGTGCTCCGGCGACGCGTGGGTACCTCAGTAAGCAGACAAACATCCAAGGTACGCCCGAAAAACCTTCAATACATTATTTACAAACATGAATCAACCCTTTTTAAAAAAATTGGGTAACAAATTTTATTATTTGAATTTCTTACCTATTTTACCAGGTTTTGTCCAGTTTTGTTCTATTAATATTTTTTCATATAGTTCAATGGAACTAAAATATTAAAAAGATAAGGATAAAATTTTACATTATTAGAAGATAAAACTGTTTTCTACAATTTTTTTAGACCAAACAAAGTGCCTTCTACGCTCACACGGGGCAGAGAGATAGGTAAAAGAATGCGATTTTTAAGAGTGAGAGCTTGGACAACGCTATTTGAGCTGGAAAAGTAGGTTCCTTTGGACCCTCTTGTTGGAATCGGCGAACCAAACCAACGATTGAACCCCTCAAACAATAGCCACCCACCACCGCCACCTCCATTTTCAGACCCAACAAGACCCAAGGCAGAAGAAAGAGAGAAGTTAGCAGGATAAAGCTTTTCAAGATAACAAATTCAGCTCATCATTTCCCCCTTTTTCTTATCACTCTTGCGCTTGTTTTCTTTTAGCTCTGCGATTTGCATACCCGTCTTCACCGATGGCCGCCTCGATCTTTCTCCTTTACATGATGGCTTTTTCTTTGCTGCAATATGCATCATCCTCGTCTATGTGTCATCACGACTCTGCTTTATTTCTTTATAGTCTTAAATCTCAATGCCCTCTGTCGATCTCGCCAAATCCACCTCTTCAGGTACATGTTTCTTGACTTTCTTCTTCCTTTTTTATTATTTTTTTGGTAAATTTTCCGAATTGATCTCCAATTTGTATTTGCTCACGCGCTCCTCTTTTTTCCTTTTTGGTTATTTATCATATGTGATTTTCATCTCGGGAATTGATTTTTTAGCGGATTCGTTTCATTCGTTGACATTTTAACAGCTCTATTCCTGGGTACTTTTATTTACTTAAGCTCTAAGGTTATTCTAAAATGGAGATTAATTCCTGGGATTCTGTTCCAAGAACCAGGTCCTGATTTGATTGAGTGAAATTGGGTCATCAGAATATTAGATGGGCATGTCTGGTTGCAGATAGCAGAGAACACTTCATGGGCATTTTGAAATTGTCACGGTTTTGAGAGAAAGATGATAAATTGATAATCAATGTTGTTGAAACTCATATTGGAGTACTTGCCTCTTCTGTTTCCTTGGACTCTGTTGGAATCGGCCTTCTAACTTGAAGTATAGAATTTGATTCTAGCTAAACATATATATTTATAGGGGTTTGGTTTGTCAGATCATGCAGCATCAAACATGGACTCAGCAAGTCATTCACTTCACCCCACCTTTTTGCACCATAGAACATCATAAACTACCCGGCTTTTCAAAACTTAGGCTCCTTATATCTTTCAAGACCTTTGGTGGGTTGTTTGTCTCAGGTTCAGAACTGTATAAATCTTATTTTGTCTAAAATATGGCTCTGTCCTAGTTTGGTATATAACATTATTTGGTAGTTGTTGCTGTTTCTATTTTGCTGCGAAACACATTTTAGACACATCAAGGATTGCCCAAGAACCACAAACAGGTTTTTTCCAGAAGAAAGGAGAGCAATTGAGGGCTTGTTTCCATGCTAACCTTCCACATAATGTTGCAAATCGTCATTTTGTTAGGTCAACAAAGCTACAAAATGCAATTGTATTCATCTTATTGAATGCAGTTATTCTTAAAAAAGAATTTGTCTGAAAAGGGTTTTGGATTTCTAAAAAGATTTGTCAAGATCAAATCTCTTACGGATAGGAAAATTAATAAGAAATGAAAGTTAGGGCTTACAAGAGAGACTATACAGTGGAAAGATTGATAAAGTCAAGTAAATAAACTGGGCATTCTAATTCACTAGTTTCTTTGTCATTCAGATTTGAGAAGTTGAACAACTTCATGAAGGATTAGATCCCTAAATACGACTAAAATTTTGGATGGGAAAATCAAGCAGAGAAGGAAGGAAAGTAGAAACAGCAAAAGAACTCCAACGGAAGTTAAAAAAAAAAACACCTTCCTGCTCAACTGTCATTCCAATGCCTGATAAAAGGACCTAACTCTAAACCCAAAGAAACCAATGGTCCAATCGTCTAAAAGAAACATATGCTTGTAAGGTAACCTCTTAATTTTCTATATTGTCTGTGGCTAAGCTGCTTCAACTGGAACCTAGTACACGGAAAGTTGGTGCAGGGGAATATTAGATACAAAAATCTTTGAGTAATACCATCACTTAAAGAGAAAAGGGCAACCACTAGCTATCCAAAATTAGAGACCTTTTAAAGCACAAATTCCCTAAGAATTAGTCTGTGGGATTTGTACGAGGGAACCCTCAAAAAAATCAAAGTTAATTGCAAGATTTCACCACCAGCTATAGAAGTATAGTAAGAAGAATTTGATTATTCAAATTCAAACCTACCACAGCACTATTAGTTGAATTCATCTTTGTATGATGGCTTATTTTATTCCAAGTTTTATTTAGGTAGCTCATCATACCAAAAAGGCCCAGGGCCTTAACCTTTCTCTCGGTGATTATGTTTGTTCCTATGAAAAAATTGGCCATCCAAGATCCCTGATCGTCTAAAACTATGATTTTCTGCTTTACTGTCCTCTATAAGTGGATTTTCATCTACCCTTAGTCCTATTTGTTCATCTATACTTATCCCAAATTTCTGATTTTGATTGGGTGTATTTAATTATTTTTTTCTTCAATTTGTTCAGGTGGATGGGAGTTACATAGAAGGAGTCTTGTCTAGAAAGCAGGGAATCGGATATATTTCTGTACTTTTCTATGCTTCTTGGTGCCCAGTTTCTCTGAGTGTGCTTCCTAAACTTGAAACACTTAGTTCTATATTTCCTCAAGTGGAACATTTGGTAGTTGAGCAATCATCAACCTTGCCAAGGTTTTGAAACCCTCCATTCATCTGTTCTTAAGCTTCTGTGCTACTATGAATTCAGTTATTTTGCTACATGCTTAAGTCCGTGATTTGCAGATGGCATGCAAATCACAGTTACCAGTTCACACTTCTTTTAGCAAATACGCTTCCCTTTTGACTTTTCTAATGTCCTGAAACAATGTTAAATTGATTCTCTTCTGTGCTACTTTGTCTTTTTCCCCCTTTCCCTTACACATTAAAATTGAAATTCGGTAGAAGTTATGTGATACTTTATATAACCTTCATAAACGTCAGTTATTTTTATATGTAGTTCATGCGTGTTTTTGTTCTGCAGCATATTTTCGAGATATGGAATCCATAGCGTGCCAGCTATATTACTGGTGAATCAGACATCAATGATCAGATACCATGGTCCAAAAGATCTTCTCTCCCTTGTACAATTTTATGAGAGAAACACAGGTAAGCCCTATTCCTGCATGTAGGTTTCCAATGGATTTTCTGAGTCTGCCATTTATCCCCTGCTTTGGACTTGATAGCTAGGTAATTGAAAATATAGCACCCCAGACGGCAGGATGAATTTTTTTTTTTTTAGATCTTTTGAATTTACGTAGACAAACTATTTGCTAAGAATATTAACATGCAGACGATATAAGAAACCAGGGTAACTGTTGGTATTATGTAAGCAAGCGTCTCACTTGACCTGTCTGCCCGTTCCATGTCAGGATTTGGGCCAATTCAGTACTTTGCGGACGACCAAGAGAACAGCCTGAGCAGTGACAAAAAATCAGATATAAAGTCATTGATCAGTTTATCACCAAAAGAAATATGTAGCAGGGAACCTTACCTGGTTTTCTCAGTATTGTTTCTTTGTTTGAGGATACTTCTCTATGTGTTGCCGGGCATTTTAGCGCATCTCAGGGCATTCTGGGCGTCCTATGTTCCACATCTGAACTTGCAAATATTTGGTGAGACAAGCCAAGTGATGGGACGCATTCTTCAAGTGATGGATGTCAGGAGGATTTGGACGAAACTAAGACTGAGCAAGACGAGGAGCTTCCATCAACGGGCAAAGAGTGCTAGAGTTTGGGCTTCGTCTCTGGCTTCGGTTTCTCTGGGCGAGTCATCATCAGCAAAGACATCCTCTTGAGGTTTGAACTGACAATCTTGGAACTAGCTAGTCATTTTGAGGGCAGGAAAGGGTTTCATTTGATCACAATCACAAACTGCAATCAAATCTTGAGCTGAGATTTTAATAGTTTTAGTAGAAATGCTAGCAGCTGAGTGCTGTGTATGATGTGGGTTGAGAGGAAGCGAACAGGCATGTAAATTTGAGCAACAGCTTTTCTTGTTCTGTAAATTATTTTCTGGTCTTCTGTAAATCATACAGAGTCGGTCTTTGTCTCCTCCCTCTCAGTGCTGTTTCTATATTTCTTGCAAGCTTAATTGGTTGATTTCACTGCATTCATGCAATTCTTTGTGTTCCCACTTCTAATACGTATATACGAGGCCATGTCGTGATGATTGATTAATCATGAACATTATAAAATGCAAAATTGATAAGAATGACATTTTTGTTCATTTGTTCATCAGCCAAACGATTTCTAACCAGAACTGTAGACATAATTACAGATATTCTCACATGATCACTCCTTCACCCACGTGTATCACGGCTGTATATACATAATTGCTAACTTACAAATGCTAATAATAACGTGTACTATTTGGAAGGATTGATTTTACACTCTCAAACAGAATTCATGATTTTTAGAATTTTTCTTAATTTCGCTGAAAAATACTAAAAATAGCTAATAATTGGAATGATAATTAAGAATATAAATAAAAACTTATTTAATTTAATACTATTTTAATGAGGTAGTTCATTTTTTTTTCCTTAAATCTCGTGAAGTAATTAAAAATCACTCGCTATAGTTAAGACTCGGAGGAGTACACGAGTGCTTTTTGTTTTGTTTTTTTGGCGAAAAAAAGCTATAATGGCGTAACCTCTTCATTAATTGAGGGTAGGGAACTCAAAAAGAACCCAATCCCTGGTCCCTGGACACCTGTCCATAAATCATTTATTATTTTTATAAAAATAATAATATATTTGATTTTCATTTCAGCTTAATTATCATCTCCATCCTATCACTAATCTTTTCGGCCTTCCCTCTTCAAGCAAACTCTAACAACAGAATCTTCTCTTTTCCTTTATGAAGAAAAAACCTTGGATAAATTAGGTTATGAAGTTTTATAGAGATCGTGGTTTAAGACTGAAAGTACTTCTAAGTACATTGGACTTACAGTCTGGGCATACTACTTGATTAGAAGTAGGAAAATCAGATAAGAGAAACCCATTAACAATAATTGTTTTGAAAGAATTGGGAATCAATAAACCCTTAGAAAATTAATCAACATTTAATTCCTTTTGGCAGGAAGAAAATCATCCTACAATAAATGGGAGAGATCACTTTTTTTTAAATAACGGTCGTGTTGGCCTTATAAATAGGAGATGTCTCCTCCCTTACTCTTCACTCTAGTCGTAGAGTTTTTTCACCTTCTATCTCTTCCCTTTTCATTTATTAAATTTATAAACTTTTTTAACATTATTCATATCAATTCCATGTGAGAAATTTTCAACGTAAACTAATATATTTTTTTACAACTAATTAATTTAACTATTATTTTAATCTCTATACATCAGTTATATATTATTTAATAATTAAATCTATCTAATATGCCTAACTAGGATGAAGAAGAATTAGTCACATAATAAGTTTTTCCATATTTTTTTAGATCAATAAAATAGGATATTATGGGATGTACAAACTACAAAGTCATATCCAATTCAAACAATAAAACACCAATTTACATTAATTTGAGTATGTAAATAATATTTGTCTAATAATTATTTATTTATAATAAGACGAGGTGTTTGATGATAAGTACTCGGTTATGTTTGTTTGGGACACACACGGGCCCGTGGCTCATGACTCCAGGAGCTTCAAGGCTCGCTCTAATGGTGGCGTCGTCTTAAATCACCACGCATAGCCCCAACCTAAGTCTCCATCTTTTATCTGCAATAATCCACTTCCCTTCTGATCATCAAAATCCTTTGCCACATGGATCTCCACGACTGGGAATTTCTCTCTGATGATCCATGCTTTGATCTCAATCAGAATCTCGACAAGGGAATTATCCCTCAAGACAAACGAAATTCCGATTCCAAGAATTCTCTCGATTCCGATTACATTCTATGCCCTTCCCCAATCGCTCGGAAGATCACACAGCCTGATCAGGTAGTCGATCCTGCTCCAATTCCTCTGGAATCCAAGATTGCGAACGCCATCGATGTTCAGACAGTGAAAGGAATCGTGAAGAATCCAGATGAAGTGAAAGCGGAGCAACACAAGGCTCCACTCTCACAGGTTTCCTTCGAAACGAAGGAAAATGAATCCGTCGACAATACAATGAACCCAGTTAACAGGGATGCTTGGAAATTCGAGAGAGAAATGGGTGATAGTAACAAGGAGGAAGACAAGAACAGTGGATTTAACTTGTGGAAATGGAGCTTCACAGGGATAGGAGCTATCTGTACTTTCGGCGTTACTGCTGCCACAATCTGTGTTCTGTACCTTAGAACCCAACAGAAGAACAAACGCCATGACAACCAAAAGAATGTCTTCAAGTTCTACACTGATGACAAGGTTAGCCAAATTCTATAGCAATTTACTGTCTTCAATTTTTACTTATAATTCAGCATATAGGATTGTGATCATAATTTACTGTTCTGGGTGTTGAACTGACAGTGGGTGTTAATGGCAGAGGATTAAGCGAGGGATGGAACATGCGACCAAATGGAACAAAGCAATTTCTGCTTCTGTTGCCAGAGCTCACATTACCTATGGTGCTCACCCTGATGGCCTCTTAAGCATTGATTAAGTGCCTTCATCAAATTTACTAAATCTAATATCATGCTTTTCTTTTTTTATGGTTTTGCTGCTTTCGTTTAATCCTGTGGGATGCTCTTACTTGGCTCTCCTGGCTACTGGCTTAGCTTTACTTTTCTGTGATCTTTGTAAATTAAGGCCCGGATCACCAGCTATTGGCTATTTGATCTAGTATATGAACTATAAAGTTTTAATTTTCTGTTTGTTTAGAAGGTTCCCAGAGGATCTTCAGAGGTACAAATTTGTTGATTTTTAATAACGACCTTGCGTGCTGGAGAGAGTTAGAGTTTAAGCTAAGAGGAGGAATTCCTGATTGTTTCTTGGTGAGATTTAATGTCAAACAAGTTTATTCTTCCTTCTGCTTACGTCTCTCTGGAAAAAGGGGCTTGATGTATTATTAACCTATAAGAATCTGATATACCGAACTTGTTTTAGGGCCTATTTGGATAGGATTTTAAAAAAGTACTTATGAAAAAAAAGGACTTATGGACAACTTATGAAAAAGGGCTTTTAGAGAAGAGTTTATGGAAAAAAAATAGTTTTGAATAAATAGGTGTTTGGATAGTTATTTTTAGAATGACTTTTTATGGTGGTAAATTACCAAAAAATGTATGATTTGATTTAAAGTAAGAGAGAGGAGAGAGGTAGAGAGAAGATAAGAGAGAGGAGAGAGGGTGTAAGAAAAAATAGAGATAAAAGAAGAGAGAGGAGAGAGGAGAGGGGTAAGTATGAGAGAGGAGAGAGGGTGTAAGAAAAAGTAGGGGTAATATAGTAATTGGATAATCCATAAGCTATTTTACTGTTGAAAAAGCTATTTTAAATAGCTTATTCAAAACCATGGTTTTAAACCATGGTTTTACCCAAAAGTACTTATGGACAAATAAGCCTGTTTGTTTTAAAACTTTCCCAAACCAAGGTTTTGCCCAAAAGAGCTTATAAAACCTTGGTTTGAGTGTGATCCAAATACACCCTTAGCTAAAGTAAGAAGATATTTATGTAGATGACGTAAGTAAGTTACCAAAATTGAAAATGACTGATTGAACAACAGAACTATCCAAACGAGATGAGATTTAATGAGTGATGATGACCCACTTGAGAAAGATGATTCTCCTGTAGGCTTGAATGAGAAGGGATTCAGTGAAGGAAGAAGGGGAAAAAAGGCGATGTGATGGTGTTTATTAGAATTTTGCTTTGAAATAGTTTGTGATTGGAAGGATCCGACTCAACTGTTTCAGCCATTGGGTTGGTTTGCCTTGTGGAGTACGTACTTGAGAATGATTCCATTTACTCCACAATCAAAAGGTTGTTTGAATGGGAAGCAATCCTTATTGTTTTTTTAAAAAAAATTATAGAAAAATTACTATTAAATATTAAGAAAATAATATAGTTATAAAAAAAATTTATAATAAGTGAATAGGCGTGTAATAACATATTTTGATATAAAAATATAATAACATATTTATACTACTCATTTATTATTGATATATTTTATTAATAGTCGCATCATTTTTTTCATATTTTATAATAATTTTTTTAATTATTTTAAAAAAGCAATCATTGCGTTAGTTTTATATTTTATTTTTAAACTATGCTCAATCTGTAGGATTGTGGTTTGTTAGAATAAATTATTGAGATTATTAACGACGATTAAGAGCTCAAAAACGTTATAGTCGGTGTTTTAATATGATCAATTAACCTTTGAGTTAATGGAATTCGAAGGAGAGAGAACGGCACTGGATGAACTTGACTCGTTTAGTAACAACTTTTCGATAATATATTTTTGGTAAATATAAATACAAACATGCAAGTTTATTAATTTGGTTGCTGCTGTGTGAGGGATTACTCTAATAATTTTTTATAACCTTCTAGAAGCAGTTGCAATCAATTGCTATTATTATTTTCCCTTTTGTTGAGATGGAATTTGGTAAGCACGCAGGCGGAAAAAATAATGATCAGATTTTAGAGTTTAAGGTTGAAACAAATGATTTGACTAAACGTGGTACCTTGTAAATATTGGGTTAAGCGACAAGGTTCGATTTCACAGTCAAAAGAAGAATTGAAAAGAAAAGGGCAACAATTAAAATAAAAAAAAAATGTGGGGCATTTGATTTTTTAAGTAAGCTCTTTTTTAAATGGGCATGGGCCCTGTTTTTATAGTGAGCTTAGCCCAAGACACGAGTTCAGGCTTTTGTACTAATCCCTAAAAGGTCGAACACTGAACTTCTGTTTTATGACCCATTCAATTTTGCCGAAAATTTATACAAAAACAAAAACAGGAAATTGGCATCAGAGAAACAGATTCATCCGTTTTTTATTTAAAAAATATGGTTTATATCAATATCTATTCGTATTCAATAATAATAGTATATCATTACATATATACTATAAAATCTACTGCTCTGTTTATTTCTTTTTTTTTTATACAAGCGAGGGCTAAAGCTCAAAAGTAAAATAAATTACACTACTGAGGAATTTAATCCTAAACACTTTGAATTGACTAAGTCCCTCAACTTGGCAGGACATATGTCAAATATGGTAGATTTAGAAAGGCTTTCTTTTGTAAGGGAATCCGCAACTTGATTAGTTTCTCTTGAGATAAACTTCAGTTTTAAATCCCATTGTCTGCACATGAACTCCTCCATCTGTATAATTAACAAGCTGCCTCGCTGTCTTGTATTATTTTCCCCCAACATATGAATAAGATACTTCGCATCAGATTCGAGTATAACTTTCTTGTATCCTTTTTCCCATGCACATTGTAGCCCCTTAAAGATGGTCCATTCTTCTGCATCAGCTGCACTACATAGTCCTATGAAATGTGTGAACCCATATAACCATTTGCCATTATGATCTCGTAACACCCCACCACATCCAGCTGTATTATTGGACACTGTCATTGCCCCATCCATATTAAGCTTAACCCATCCCATAGGTGGTGTTTGCCATTTTGGATTCTGTGCCAAGGACAAATTGTGTAAAATATTATTATCATTTACCTGGGCATACTTTGTCCATACATGTAAAATAACTACCTCTAGGTGTTCCGGTTCATGGCATTAGGGTTAAATACAATCATATTTCTCCATAGCCAAAGCTTCCAAATAGCTACTCCCCAAATAAGGTTCCAATTTTTCCCCATATTGCCTAATTGTCTCTTTAGATTCAATACAAACCAATCAGTAAGAGATGTAACAAAAAAAGACGTGAGGTCTTGCGGAGCTAATAATTTCAGCCAAATGCGCCTTGCATACATACAATCCCTCAATATATGTAGAGTCTCCTCATTTGCCAAGTTACAATCGGGGCATATAGCAGATGCGGAGGACCACTTGCTTCTCCAAATATTAGTAGGAAGCCTATTGTTAATAGCTATCCATATAAAAACTCTAATTTTCTCTGCACCCCTCCACTTCCAAATGGCCTTATAAACTGAAGTAAGGGATGTTGACCTACTTTCTTCTAGTAGATAATAGGCACTCCTTAAAAAAATCCCATTTGTAGTTGCATTCCAAGTCATAACATCTGGTCCAGCTTCAACCCTTGCCAGAAGCATTGTGATAAGTCTTTAGAAAACAGTACCTGGAATAATGGTAACCAATCTTTGAAAATCCCATGATCCATCCATCACCCAATCTGCCACTGTGGATTCTTCCTCTTCATTTGTTAAGGGTCTAAGACAAACGTCTCTAATCCTCGTATTAGGAAATAGCCAAAATCTGCAAAAAAATTGTATCATACTCCCATCTCTAACCGTCTATTTAGTTCATTTGTTTATGGTTTCCCGTTGTTGTGATATAAATTTTCAAAGGGACGAGTCTCCGTTACACGTTGCTAACAAATTGTCTTCATTTCGTACCATGTATTTCTTCCAAAGAACTTTAGCCCATAATCATGTAGTACCAGAAATTAGCTTACAAGCCATCTTTGCACCAAAGCCCCTATTAACAGATGATAGCCTCTTAAAACAAAGTCCTCCATTTTCTTTAGGTTGCACTATCTAATTCCACCCAATCGGATGAAAAGCATGAGCATTTTGATTATTTCCTCAAATGAAATTTCTTTGTAGACTTTCTATCTCTTGACACACAGTCTGTAGAATCTTTGCCACTTGCATTGGGTATAATGAAATAGAACTCAAGACAGATTTAACTAAGGTAATTTTACTTGCAGTCGATAAGCTACACTCCTTCCATAATGCTAGCTTGGATTTACTTTATCAATAATATATTAAAAAGTTTCTATTGGTTTCCTCCTCTTGGAAAATGAAAAATTTAAATATTTTCCTATTTCTGAAGAAACAGCTATCTTAGTAATACGTCTTATCTCCCCACGGGATGCTGGGTTAACCCTTGGAGAGGAAAAAACTGATTTTTTTTTGTTGCCCACCCGGTTCACCGGAGCTTTGCTCCGACTACATCCGGATCCGACCCGCGTCACGTACCTGGCTATGGTAGGTGAGTCTCCCCACAAAAATTTCCTGCATTCGCTAAAGCTCGAAAATTTATTCGTGCTAATCCGAGCCCAGAAGCCATACTGCTCTGTTTATCTTTTGCATGCCCTGATGTAAAAATATAGTTATGGTGGGTTGTAACCCTTTTGGGCCTTTCCCATGAACTCTGCCCACAAGAAAGGAACAGTCTAAAACTGTTGTATAACCCCTTTTCCCCTGATAAAAGGGAGAGGATGATTCTGGGGAATATAATAGTAAATGCGGCTGCTTTTTAAATTATTGACTGCTTTTATGGGTGCATCTGCTAATAATTATTTCCTTGATTATTTTAATTATTAGCAAATTATGAGATGTTGGAGATGATTATCACCAACTTACTTGAAACAATCCCCTTCTCAGTAACCCGACCCGCTTTATCTTCTAGGAGCAGTTTTACTTTTACTCTCCAAGTTTGAGCATTAAACCAAATTATCAAAGACAGAACAAATTACTGTAAGAAGTAACGAACAAGCTAAGTAATAAGCGGCGAAGATGAAGCAAAAGGACAAAGAACGAAAGAGTGAAGTCAAACAAATCACAGTAATATTACAAACACGGAGAATAAGGGAGCACAATATTAGGAATCAATGTACATAAGAATATGAATGGAAAACGCAACCAAATTTTGAAAGACCCTGTGTCCTCTTTCACTCGTCAACACGACCGCCGAATCATCAAAAGCCCTCCCATTCTAAGAAAAAGAAGAGAATGAAATTCATATACAAAGATCAAGATCCAAATTACATTACGCTCATAATTAATAACGAATGGAAAATGCTCCGCTCAGAAGAGAAGCCCGAACGCGAGAGCAACCAGAGAAGCAACGGCGGTGGGCACGAAGAGGGCGGTGGCGTCCGACGTGGGACTGGGAGCCGGAGAATCGGCTGCCGACACAGCGGACACGGCGGCCAAGACGGCGACCACGAAGAAGAAAAGCTTCATCCTCATTGTCTCCATTTTTCTGCGGTGAAGATTTTTGCTGGAAAGCTTTTGGGATTCTTGGAGAAGGAAGCAAGCACGGAGCACGAAGAAGACGGGGTGAGGACACAAGCGGGGGCGAGGCTGATTCTTTATAGGAGGTTATGGAGAGAGAAGGTAGGGTTTTACGGGCAGCGCGTGGGGTTTAGTTTTTGAAGAGTTTAAGGCTGCCCGAGTCATGTTGGGGAGGGGAGGTCGTTGGACAGGGTGTCTTTAATGGACTTGTTGGTGCCATCCAGCTGTCTCCAACGGTATCCCGGCCCCACTTCTCCTCCCTATACACTTTTATTAATATTTATATTAATTTGAGCTGGTGTTTGAGATTTTTGAAGCGTCGTCAATCGTAACATTATATGCGTCCCTGATTCCTGTCAATTGGAGTGCGATCATTTCGACAAAGAGTCGTGATTCCCATGTGCTTCGTGATTATTAACTTTAATCTTACATTTTGCAGATTCTGTTGTTCTTTTTTTATCCCTGGGGGTAGTATTATTAATGATGGATTTTGATAACATTGGTGTAATTTGTTGAGAGCGTGTGAAGAGATATTGTGAGGGTGGGAGAGCGGTGGAGCAATGGGAGCCTCTAATTTGGAGGGTTAGGCAGGAACCTCACATGGAAGCATATGGACAAAGGAGATCACGAGCGTGAATTTACATCCATCTGTCACTGAGTCTGTACGATCCAGAGTTATCAGGTAAGGTGCCTCATGTTCGTGAACCTCGTTACTCCGATCCCTTCTTAATTTTCCCACCCATTCTTCTCTCTTTCTTACGTAGCTCTCTATCTTATAGAAACTTTCATGCTGCCAAATTATATACCTCTCCCTTGTTGGGTTTTTTTTTTTTCCCCCAACCGGTTCATCGGAGCTTTACCCCGACTACATACGGATCCGACCCGCGTCGCGCAACTGGCTATGGTGGGTGAGTCTCCCAACGGGAATTTTCTGCATTCGTCAAGGCTCGAACTCGAGACCTCGCTTAAGCGATACCGAGTCGCTTACCACTCGGACCAACTCCGTTGGTCTCCCTTGTTGGTTTTGTCAGGCATAGTCGTGACTTAGTTACGGGGGAAGGTCAAGATTGAAGACATGTAAAAGTTTGTATAAATTTTCGAGGGGACAATAATAGCAGTATACTTGTAAAAATTTGAAAACCTGGGGGCTATTTCTGCAACTAGTTCCCTTCCCATGCCACTGCGCTTGGAACCCTGTGAGTCAAGGGAAGAGTAAAATGGACGCATGGATGGGAGTTTGCTTTTGGGAATGGTGGTTTAGGGATCAATATCAAATGATGGAAAGAGAGGGGACAAAGTTAGCGTTAATTGTGACGCTTATTTTCATCATGAACGACGGTTTTTAAATTGGAGCGTGTTTTCACAACTTTAGTTCCATTTTCAAACGTTAACTGCGCCCTATTGTCCGTCTTTTCCCATGCCTTTCTGGTCTTCTCCGAAAAAAGCAACCGTGTTCTTCTTCCATTTGTTCCCACTGCAGTTCACCCAACGGTTCTAAACTCCAACTTTACACCCCCTTCGCAACACTGTTGCAATTCACCATCTTTAATCTGGTCTATGTTATTTGGATATTTTTCCGACAACGAAAATTGAGTCGTAGCCAATGACTTTATAAACTAATAATACGATAACTCCTTTATAAATAAGAAGTTATAAATTTGATTATAAGTTCGATCTCGTTTATATTATTAAGCCGATAGTATATACCTTTCTAATTTTCTTTTGTAAAAATTGAGTTGTGTAAGATATTATTCAGTGATACGTAAATTGGAGGAGAACAACAATAATAATGAGGATATTTGTAATGTAGTGGAGACTCCAAATTGAAAACCAGATAGGGACAGAGGAACATGGTCCCCTAAGTTGCTTCCAAAATGAAGGATGCTCCAACTTAGATAGTTGGCCACATACGGGGCGTGGCCTTCGGGTTTATTTGTCTGGTGAGCAAAAATCTCTTGATATTTCTCTTCCTTTGAATTTTGTAACGTGTATTTAAATATAAGATTATAATATTATTTAAATCTAATATTTATTATTTTTGAAATAATTTATCTAAAGTATAAATAAATATATGATCCAATATTATATATGAGTATTTGTAAAAAAATTATATTATATCTATTATAATTAATTAATATATTTTATTTAACTAATTTATTTAAATTAATTAAGTAAGTACCTGATAGGGAATAGTTTCTTTACGCATTGTATGTACTTGCTATTTTCGTCCTAATTCGTGGAAGAACTCGTCGGGATTTTGTTTTTCGAATGCTATTGCCTATTGGGCCACCACGCCTCAATTATTCAACTGGAGCCGTTTTAAATAGATCAATAAGTCTGTCATTTAATATACAGGTGTTGTCTTTCTTTGGGTTTTTTTCCCCCGGTGCGGGTGTCTTTTTTGAGGTTAAAGACGGGAAGGGGGCATCCCAGGGTAACAACAACGCAGGCGCGTTTATCGCACATAAATCTCTTCAATTTACATTCGTCGTCATGGGCTTATGGCTATAATCTTTAATTAGCACGAGTACGTAATACTAAGTATCAACGGGGTTGGTCCGAGTGGTAAGCGGCTCGGTATCGCTTAAGCGAGGTCTCGAGTTCGAGCCTTGGCGTACGCAGAAAATCCCCGTTGGGAGACTCACCCACCATAGCCAGGTGCGCGACGCGGGTCGGATCCGTATGTAGTCGGGGTAAAGCTCCGGTGAACCGGGTGGACAAAAAAAAAAAAAGTGATTTTATTCTTCACACACATTAAACATGTTTATTTTTTTCCCCATTTCGAAAATGAGGGCACGCACGCGCTTGATTAAACTTAAATACAGTCATTTTTTGGGATAAGTGAAAGTGAAAAAGAAGTGTAATTTTTAAAATAATATCAAATAGATATAATTAGACTTTAAGAGATGTTAATATAATTACTCAAAATATATGTTGACAATTTGTCTGGCATGAAAGTTGCCTTTGTGTCGGTGAGAAGAAAAGAAAATGATGAGCCACCATCCATTTTCTGTTGTTTTAATTTCTTTCCTTTTCTCTTCCCATTATTATTATTATTATTATTATTATTATTATTATTATTATTATTATTATTATTATTATTTTCCTTTAGTAGGTTGGGCAGTTCCAAAATCACGTGCAACTAAAGAAAAACAAATATTTTATCAAAATAAATAAATAAATAAATAAAAATGTTAATATAGTAGCGCACACAGTCAAAGAATTATATAAATTTCTTAAAGGAACTCAGGCTACCAAGGATTAGGTGGACATAATTTATCAACTAATTAAGCTGGATGGAAGGTTATAATTTCTCATAACCGAAAAAATTAATATTTAAATTCTCACTAATAAATAAATTAACATTTAATATATAATAATATATTGAATATAATTATTTTTAATTGGATGATAGAAAAATAAGGTAAACAGAATTTTCATCAATTAATAATAAAAAATATGAGTAAAATCTTGTAGCAAGAAAAAATATAATACGGAGTAACACCCTTGTAATTCTCAAATGCACGCGTACATAATATCGGCAAAACTTTATAAATCATCTGATCACGTGATTAACCTAAATGGATCCAGAAAGCTTTATACGGGGTAGTGGTTTAAGAAATACTTAAAATTATAGTGCATATCCAAATTAAAATAACTACTAAATCATTAAATTATGTGCAATTGTTAATAATAATAAAATATATTTTAGTAAAAATTAGTCTCTAGTTACCGGTTAAAAAATATCACCTACTAAAAAAACAAAATAACGGGTTAAGCTGTGAATAGCACAATTCATGCATCAAATTATATGCAATACATAAAATCCATATCTAGCTGGGCGGACAAAGCAAGCCGACATTTTTTAATTAATTCATATTCAACATGACTGATCCTATCCTAATAGTTTGATTTTATTTTTAAAGCATACATACATTGACGTATTAAATTATTGACTGACACACACAAACATGCATAGAACTAAAACAAATCAGTATTAATGTACTCCATTCCTTAATCCACATGTTAATTGACATAGTTATTTGATTATATTAAATTTAAATATTATTAAGTTTAATTAGATGTAACTATTTTTTTTATATTTATATAAAATTAAATTCGAGATCTTGTGATTAAGTGGCTAAAGTCCATCCCATTATAATTAAGGCTTTTTGTCCTTAATCCACAAGTCAATTAACAGGACAAAAACAGAAATAGACCCGGTGGCGGCCACAATCAATTGGGTTTCTGGATCGAGTCGATCAAACCCAGTTCCCACATAAATACCGCAAAAGCCGAAACGACGCAAACCCGTTTTCAATAAATGGGCCAGAGGCCTCCCAGATACTTCATCATCCCATAAAAGTAATTGGGCCTAGGGCAAGACCAAGTTAATTGTAGTGGGCCAGTTCAGCCCAATAACACCCTCATCGTATTAATCACAAAAAATACAAATCCAGTATACGTATTTTCTTTTTCTTTTATTTTTTGGGGGTCAATTATTGAGAAAAGCGTGCGAAGGGGGACATGTGCGAAAGTCCGAGGGGGAAGGATCGAGCCGTTCAATTTCCGATCCGACGGATATAATTGTCTCCAGTTCATATCCTCTCTAGGGAAGACGGATAAATGGGGAGAGGGAAAACCAAGACGAAGAATGAATAACCCTGCAACACACCTTGAGAGAAACGCAGGCTTTGAAGAAAAACGGAGATAGATAGAGAGAGAGAGAGAGAAAGGGAGAGAGAGGGAGGCCTCCTGCACAATCAGCGACAGCTTCTTCTGAATGCCCTTACAGAGGCGAGAGTTTGACGCAGAGCCGGAGTTGAAGAAGGAGAGGAGAGGCTTCGAAAACGAAGAAAGATTGAAAATTTAACCACAGAGAGAAGATCTGTGGTTTCTTCTTTCTTCGCGTGGAGGGGCTTGTGAATGTTCTGCTTGTAGAGAAAAACCGCAGTTTTCTTCTATCTGGTCATCTGACCTTAAGTTGTATCATTTGAAGGTTTGTTATCGTCTTCTTCTTGTGTCAGTTGCTGTTGTTTGGGAAATAGATTTCCGTTTCCATCTCCTCGTTATCTTCTGACCTGCAGTTTTTTTTTTCGTTTTTCAGGCTTGTTTGGAAGGACTCCCTTCTGATTACAGGTCTCAGGCGTAGATCTTGAGGTTGGAGGCAATCTCTGTAGACTCGAGTATTTTATCTGTTTTTTCAGTTTCTACAATGTTCTGAAGAGTATTGTGGAAAGCCGTACTCTTTGTGAGACTGATATTGTTGACAATCCCCCGCATCCAGGAGTTGAATTTCTATTTTCCTCTGTTATCTCACTTATGAGTTGTCAGACTTGGGGACAAAGACCCAGTCGGATTTGCTTTGCTAATTTGTTTCCAGTTTTCTAACAATCTTCTTGGCTTCTGAGTTCGTTGTGAAAATTTCCTCAACGACTGAACTAATCCTATTTGTGTTGCGATTCTGATGGCAGATATGGAGACCGAACAGAGGAGTCAGAGGGGATGTAAAATAGGGGAGCCTGATTTTTTCTTGCAGTGGGGAAACAGAAAACGGCTGAGATGCGTGAGGGTGAAAGACCCTCGAATTTCATCGCGACTCAACGGTGGACTCCGAAGGAAGCTTCCATCAACGATAGATCGTTCTGGGGTTACTGCTTCCGACAAAGAAAGCTCTCATCTTATTCCTAATCGCCTCACAAGGTCAGAAACGACGGGATCTTCCCATTTTCTCTGTTTGTGTATGAGAAAGAAACGTATGAGAAATTCTCACTTCATCTCTGTTGGTAGCCCAGAATCTGAGGCTTTTAAAGTTCCAAATTTTGCTCACTAAGCTTACATATGAAGCTTTGTTTTAAGAATAAAGGAGCGTGGAAGTAACAATTTCTGTGCAGATGAGGGAACATTGAATTTAGTTGTCCTGATCTGGAGGGAATGAATGTTTTGGTGCAGGAGTTCCGATGGGGCGGCGCTCCGGTCGGCCGGGGGAGAGAATAGGAAATCGGCATCGCCGGAGAAGGAAGACAGGTACTACACGACGAGAGGGTCGGCGATTGCGGACGAGATCGGGAAAGTTACAGGGGATGGGAACAACGGAGAGGAGCGAGCCCATGTATGGCCGAAATTGTACATCTCGCTGTCGAGCAAAGAGAAAGAACAAGATTTTCTGGCGATGAAGGGCTGCAAGTTGCCTCAGAGACCCAAGAAGAGGGCCAAGATCGTCCAACGAAGCGTACTGGTGAGTATTGCCTTCAAAAGAAAGATTCTTTTGCCTTTTGGGTGAAATTTGATGAATGTGGATTTGATTTGATTATTGTGGGTTTGGTGGGTCGGGGTTGCAGTTGGTGAGTCCAGGAGCGTGGTTGACGGATATGTGCCAAGAGAGATACGAAGTTAGGGAGAAGAAAAGTAACAAGAAGGTATCTATGAATTATGTTTGGAATGCTTTTGTTGTGTGTTGAGTGCATGAGATTGTGACTCTGATGGAGATTGGTGTGTTTGATGCAGAGGCCCAGAGGATTGAAGGCGATGGGCAGTATGGAAAGCGATTCCGATTAGGAGGAGGAGGAAGATGGAAATATTTTGGGGATGCGAATGAAGAAGAAGTTAATGAAGAAGAAGAAGTTATGTTTAAGTGGAGGAGGGAAGGTATCTCCACTCTTGTTTTTTGGCACCCAGTAACATCCCATTATTAATCAAAGGAAATTGCTTTACCCTATTCTTGGGCCCCTCTCTCTGTGGAAAGAAGATGATTTTTGTTTAGTTGCCCTCGGTTTATCTGAGTTTTACTTTGATTATATTTGAATCTAACTCGCGTTGCGTACCTAGTTATGGTGGGTGAATCTCTCAACAGTGATTTTTTGTGTACGTTAAAATTTAAATTCGAGATCTCGCTTAAGCAATACTGAGCCACTTTCTACTCGGATTAACCCTTTAGTTGGAACAAGGACGATTGATTTTGAGATTCTCCACTTCTTTCCTAAATTTACCTCGGCCCAATTTGAAATATTGGAACTCAACTGTTTAGTTTTCAGCGGGTTGTTGGAATTATTTTCTTTTTCTTGGAAAGGCTTTGAAATGAAGGGGTTAACAAGGAAAAAGTTCATGGATCTGTAGTTATTTTAAAAAAAATTACGGTATAGTAAATTTTTCAAAGGTGTAATTGTTTTTGAAAGATTAAGAATCTCGTCAAATTTCGCTGCATTTATAGTTAACAATTAATTTAATAAGTTTTTAAAAATCTAATAATAATGCCGTAGTGATTTTTTTTTTTGGGATATGATTAGAATTTATATATTATTGAAATGCTGAATGTTTAAAGATGATGTTGGTGGAGAGTGAAAAGGAAAAGGGGAAATGGAGCGTGCGAGAAAGTTAGAATGAATGCGGTGGGAGGGCAATGTCTGAAGACCTTACCCCACATGGGCAAATTGCCGACGCTGCTATTTTCTACCTTGGGAATCAAAACCAAAATTTTTTTTATCCTCGCTTAGACATCCAAATTTTTAATTAAATTAAAATAATAATGAAGACATGCACGCGGTAATAACCAATCGGGGGAAAAAAGAGAGAGACCAATGGGGCATAAAACTGGGCTTAACTTGTGATGTGTCGAACGAAAACTGAACAAGCACAAAACCAAGAAAGGGTCTCAGGTTCGCTAGTCCCTCCAAAATCCAAAGTGAAGGGAATAGAATATAAAAGATAGAGTTTCAGTTTCAGAATGACTCACACTGATATGAAGAGGTCATGATAATGCTTAGCCATAAGAGGTAAGCTGGAATATGCCGAATATGCCTTTCTCATCAATCAAAGGCCTACTACGCCCTTCTCCATGCCTAGGGGAGCTTGTACCTTCATGTTCCTTGTACTATCCCCAACACTAGTGCTCACACGTGAAGTCTCATTCCCAAATAGAATGTTGAAATCTGTGGTTCGTTTGGTTTGAGTTGGGTATATGGAAGGGACATGGTGCTTCTCCTGCTAGTGAAAGACGGAACGAGGTAGCCTTTTATTCTCATGGTTGCTGTTTTAGGTGACCAAATCTAAATTTCAACACCCAACATGTTCCTGTTCCTATCTACTCTGTTTCCTTTTTTCTTTTGTAAAAAAAAAAAAACTGGTTACAAAGTACCAACCAACAAAGTTGCTACCAATAGCCATGCTGGCTCTTCACAATTTGATGGCATCTACTTCTGGTTAGGTTTGGCTTAACAGTTAGATTTTCCCCCACACGATTTGGGTCAAGACTTGCAGCCATATCCAGAGGACAACAGTGAAAGGTTTCTCTTAGGCCATAATAACAGTGTATGAACAGGTTACATCAACACTAGGTTGGTGCTTCCTCAAGAGCTACGTCCAGAATTAGTACACAAAGGTGGGTGGGGTGGGGCTAATCCTAGTCTATTGATGATCACAAGCATACGTACTCCGATGTTGGTAAAACATGGGCGATTTTTCAGCGAAATAGTTCGGTTTCTTACATGGATTACTCACACACCAACTCACCTAGAAGAGAACATCTGTAGAAAGATTTCGTATATAAAGACAAACGGTGCTGTCTTCTAGGGACTATTACACTGTTTCTTTCCAAATTTTGTATGTTTTCTTTTCCCCTTGAATATTTCGACACACTACAATGGAAACGTGAATAAAACTAGCCAGTTGTATTGTCCTTTTATCCCTGAAATATAGAACTACATGCATCCCTTCAAAGGTTCCCTGCTTGTCCTCCCGGAAGAAGAATGAATAGTGTTCTGCAGAATTTCTGCCCAAAGAGACGAGCAGAGAGAACTTGTCATACGGTCACATCTTTCAATTGTCTCTTTACCAGATCTTTTTTTCTTTCAAACAATATTATAATTTTAGACTGAACTGGCCCCAGGAAATGGCTTCTTTAACAACAAATTCAAAACTAGGCAACTCGGTTTCATAATAATCCAAAATATAAGCGGCAAGTCGGTCAAGAAAGCGGCAGACAACCAAAATCTAGTCGACCTTCCAAAAGCACTGAGCATAAAATAGGATGAAGAATTTCTGTACAGAAACATGATTAACTAATATCTGACTGATAAAAAAAATAGACACTAATAGGTGAACAAAGAACATAAATGAAATTAACATACCTTCCAAATGTGCTCACCTGCACATTTTATCGATGGAGGAATGGATTAATCAACTTGGACTCTTGGTAGCTTGAAGCATCTCAACAATAAGAGTTTTCACATCCCTACAAGAATAACCAAAACGAGGGGAACAAATCTTTCAGTAAATCAATGCCCAACAGAATGCTGCAGTATATGTAAAGGGGATACTGCAACCCAATATCAAGTTGAAGGTCGTGGACAAAATATTCAGTGAAAAGTCATTGGCATGCCACCTAATTAATCCCGTCCCAGAAAAAACGGAGGGTAGAAGAAGGGGAAACGGTGAAGGAGGTTTTAACACTAGGGTTTCCATTAGTTATATTTTCCAGCAAACCATCAATCCATATATATAAACCAAAAATACAGGGGCAAATTTGAACAACTGAATATTGATGGAGCCTTTTTCAGGAGAAGATGGAAGTTTCTACTGGATGGTGATATGTCTTACTTTCTGTCTTCTGCAGGTCGAGGGAAAGGAACTCGGAGCTTAAAGTTATCACCCTGATAACCAGCCTGCAACAAGATATATGACTTCTAGTAAGAAGGTAGAGAATTTCAAGCTTGAAGAGAAAAAAACTGCCTCAGGGAATTAGAAATATTACTAAATCTTTCATTCGCCAAGTTTATAGGAAATTAGGTGTAAAAGTTTCAAAAATCAAAATTAGCATTCAAGGAATGGAAATAAAGAGAAAATCATATTGGAAAAGAAGTAAAAGAGCCACTGGCAATACCTTTACGTAGAAACCAAGGGTATCCAAATCTGTCATGAATGCAAAGTCCACCTGCAGATGACCAAAATAATTTGCATGAAGTCTAAAAGCCAAAAGCCCCTCCCTGGCACAAAAGGGGATTTTTTTTAAGAGCCCATATTGAATCTCTATAATTACGATATACTTGAAGCAATTACTGTAATAAGATATCGTTTTATTCTTATGAGCTTTTTTTGGACCTTAATGGCCCAACATTGACAGAATCTGTCACATGTAAAAATATCAATCCCCATCTGAACTTAGATTTTCCCTTGCCCTGTGCATTTGACACTCAGCTGAATAAAAGATTCTGATCATCAACTCAACTCAAGAATTTTACATGATTTGAGAGGCTACAAAAACCATCTCTATCCCTAGTATTGTATGCCAATACCATACAGTTTACAAGATGACATACCGGAACTGATGTCCAGTGCTTCACGATCACTTTTGTATCTTCAGCATGGTCTTTATTCATATGAGACTGTCAAGTAACAACATTTCAACAAGGATGAAACAAGGCTGCTTTATGAAGATACTGCGGACATGTATCATGAGATGGTCAGTTAGAATTAACTACCGCCACTGGCTTGGAAAACTGAGCTATGGGATCAACTTTTGCAGCTTTATACTCAGCTTCACTAAACTCTGAAAAGTGAAACAAATTCAGAATAGCATTATGAATTAGTAAAATATAGGGGAAATAACACGTCAGCTTAAAATGTCAAAAACTAAATAAAAGAAAAGGCACATTCTTCACAATAACCAGATAAGTCTCTTTTCCTCTCCCGTTTTCACACAAAACCACCAAATTAAAAGAAAGAATTCTCAAGCTGCTAAATGTAGGTATCGCACCACCCACATGAACATGATGACAGTCTATACAATGGAAAAAGACATTAGTCGATGATAAATTTCAACAGCACATACCCAAGATTAAACATATATCATACTATCATTTAAGGAAAATAGAGCCCAAAGCAGCCTCACATGACGGAATTAATAGAATGGCAAACCAACAAGAAAAGAGTTGCATGGCTAACGAACCTCCTGATCCTAATAAAGCTGTTGCAACCCCTGACACAAAACGTATCACTTTTGGTTCAATGCGCAGAAAGTAGAAGTCCCCAAAGTCAACCTTCAATATGCAGATTTTATCTAATTGTGATAAATGGACATACAGAAGTAGAGAGGAGAAGATTATAGGGAACATAAAAGGATAGAGTTACCCAAAATGCATTGGGATGTCTTGCCAAATATGCAGCTCGAATGGCTGCACTCTCTTTTTCAGGAACCTAATTGAGATATCAAGAAAGATATTTATGAGAGTTTCGTACAACTATGAACAGTAATATCAGAATCATATAACGTCAACTCACATACATCGGGGTAATAGAAAGAAATGAATGAAGGAGAGGGGGTGGGGGGTTACCATCAGTATACAAATGTAACTGGACACAAGGCACAAAACATCACAACTTACAGCAATAGCATCACCATGTAAGGTTATCACTAAATCAGTCCTATCTTCAGGATCTCTGACCACAAGCAGTGAACATTTGGGATTTGCAATTAAGTCCTGCAAAATATAGAAAGCAAGACTCATATCAATGTAAGTAAGCCTTTTCAATGGTTGATTTTGTTTCTTTCGTTTCTAAAACTCACAGAGAGGACTCAAAACAATCTGATAAATTACGAGTCTTGCAGAGAGTTGACTTTAGTGAAACCCATGATAGATTAACACAAGGGCATATATACATACAATTAATCGTCATTTCTTTATCTGGATTTGCAATTTAAGTCCTGTGAAATGTAGAAAGAAATGCTCATATCAATGGAAGTAATCCTTTTCAATGGTTAATTTGTTTCTACTTTCTAAAACTCATAAAGAGGACTAAAAAAAACATTCTGATGAATTGTAAGTCTTGCCGATATCAGAATTTGGTCAAACCTAATACAATTAATCATTATGACTTTATCTTGATATTTCAAGCAACTTGCGCCTTGCAGCAGCTGAAACGTTTGCTTAACCTTAAATTTTATTCCAGAGGTAAGTCAATTCATTTCAAAGAACAACAAATTATCATACACAAATTATATTCTGAACTATTATTATCAGCATTATTTTCCCACAACAACAAAACAATGTGGAGGAGAAATAAAGAACAGAAAAGTAAACCTTTGTATGAACTGCTAGGTTGCTCACTGCTAGTATAGGAGATCCATCTGCATCACATGCATAGTCAACCATAGACCCTGATGGATAACCCTCATGCTTCTGCGCATAAATAGTCAAATGAAAACCAGATTAGAAGAGGAAATTGAAGTTTTCTGCCAATAAAAACAAATGAATTATCATGCGAAAGATATGAACATCAAAAGTTGCTAGATTATGCTAACAAGATAAAACACGGAGCAATTGAAGACCAGAGAGCATACTATGAGGGTTTTATCCTCTTGAAGGACACTGCACTATATAATTAATTTAAAGGCACATTTGAAAGCAATTCAGTCTATCAAGTTAAGAAAAACAAAAGAAAACAGCCTGCCAACATCGTTGCAATTCATGACAGTTAAATGGAAAGTCCAGAACCTGAGAAAATGTAGAGAGCATCCCCTGTACACTTCGATCAAGCATAGTACGAATTTCTTCAACTGGTGGAAGCCGAGCAGCTTTCTCCTGTAATAAACATAAAACAGCCTGCCTAAATATGTTCTCTCAACTGATCATAATGGTATCATCACAAAGATGTCGCTCACAATGGATTCTAACTGCTTTGACGTTCATATGTAGAAATAAGCATGTAGCAGATTCAGTATAATACCTGATGAGCTTGGATCAATTGGAAAACCTTATCTTTTTCGATGTTAACGTCTCCTGGTGACACAGTCTAATTGAGAAATCAACATCAGCATAATACAGTATCGGCTATGACCATCACAACATTGTAATTTTGTAGGAACAAAACTTTTTTGGGGTCGCATGAAAGCAGTTATTAAAAAATTCAGAATTACGAAAAAAATAAAAACAAAACAGAGATGAAGGAGCGAAATGGCAGAGAACACCTGACACTGCATAATCTATTAATCTTCCACTCATGTACTCTCACTAAGCTTTACGGGAGCTAAGTAAATTGAATTAAAAGCGAAAGAAAGAGATTAGATGAGAAGCAGGTACCGGAGATGTTGATTGCGATGAAGCGGCCATCGGAAAAGGGCGAGCTGGACGAGAGGAGAACGTCAACGAATTTGGTAAGGAAGAGTAGCGTGAGATTGAAGAGAGAGGAAATAGAGGGACATTATGGCCATTTAAGCGGGGAAATAGGGGAGCCCTTAATGGCGTCACCAACGTCTTCATCTCTCTCGTGTCGCACTTCAACTCAACTACCACCGGGTTCGCACCAGAATTTTTTAATTCTGTGTCAAAGCAAGGACTGCTAAGGGGGCCTGCTTAGATTCTACGACACACGAGTTTTGATTTTTTTTTTTTTCCCTTCCCGGTTTTTGTCGGGATTCATAGGAATTCTTCCATCAGATTTGTTTACCCTTGTTAATTTTCTTTCCTCGACTTTCATTACTCATTTATTTAAGGATTCAACGTGAAGTCTTGGATTCCATACACTTATTATATAATTATTATTTTACTTTTTGTTTAAACTTCCCTTTTGATCTTTTTAAGATATACCTTTTTAAAATTGTCTTTAACTAAAAAAGTTAAATTTATTATAAATATTACATGTACGTGTGAATGTATATAACTTTTAACTCTTAAAATTTAATATTATTTTAATATCATAAACTCATAATCTCTACAATAAATAAGTTAAAAAAATTTCTTATTATTAACATTATTATATTTGTTTTTATTTTTTTATAACTTTAAATTTAATCTTTAATAGTTAGGGCTTATAAATAAATATCATACACAAGACATTTATATAAATATGAATATACAAGTAAATAAAAAATATTTTTTTATCTTTTTTCTCAATCTCTTATCTTATTATTTCTTTTTTCTTTAACTTCTTTATTTTTTTCCTATTTTTATAATAAAATTTAGTTTTAATATCGACTTGTTCACTAAATACATTTCAAATAAGATTGTATTTGTCAATTTGTCATTCATATATAAATAATCTTATTTATTTTAGTAAAACTTATAGTTTAAAACTATATAAATTAAAAAATAAATTAAAGATTAAACGTTATATTAACTCCTGACAATAAACTAAGAAATCCCCTGCAATTGTAGAGTACTATAAAAATAGACAATTTTTATATAGGGTCAGGCCATATGGTTTATTCATCTGTCAGAAGTTTTAGTGGGAGACTGGCAAGCACAGGCTAAGTAGATTATGAGCCTAATCTTCAAACGGCAACATATATTCGAAACGGCATGCTAGTAAAAAACTAGAAATAGACTAGTTGAACTCACAATTGTGAAGAAAGATCAGGGATGCAAAGAACACGATAACAATTTTCAAGCTAAAATCATATATTATCCACTTAAGATGGGTAGCTATAGAACACTTAAAGACTCCTTTAGTCTTTATCTCCTCATCACATATACTCCTCGCAACTCAACTAAACAAGCATACTTATGTTGCAGAAGATCATCCAATAGATGGATGGTATCAAATTCCTAGGATTCAAGAAATCCTTTCCCTTCCAAATAAGAAACTGCTTGTACAGCCATGGCAGGGGGTGCTGGGAAAACTCCATCTGCCTGTTTTAGTTGCATCTGAAAAATGGGAAGAGTAGTAATCTCAACGTACAAATACAAGTAACACATCATATACAGGTAACGAAATCTTAAGAGGGCTCCATGAACACCTCACAGTTTAAGGGCGCTTCATAAGGGTCATCAATACCGGTAAAGCCTATGCAAATAAAAAGCAAGGCAGTTGACTTCAGAAGTGTTCCTAACCAATCGTGTCAATAATTAAGGATAATATATGAAAATTTCGTAAAAAATCCTAGGTATCAGGTTCTTTTAGGGGCTTGCGCTTAGTAATTTAAACGACAAATCTCTGTGCCTGTCCAAATAAAAATGGTGGGTAAGTTAAAAAAATGATGCCTGAGGCATTTCACAAAAGAGTCTTGAACTACTTAAGCTGAGACGCGACATCGTTGCTTTCCATAGAACATTATTTCTAATATGCAAACAAAAGAAAAGGCGTATTTTTCTGATTTCAGTGGGGCGGGATAGTGGAAAGCTGCATGTGACTAAAGAGATTACCAACACACACCTTTGATCTTTCCAGCACGAGCAAGCTTATAAAGGCCTTTTGGATCTCGCTCCTCACACAGTTCTAGAGGCATGTTCATGAAGACCTGCATATGTGGGTAAAAGGGAAATCCACCATCAAATATTAAAACGCAAAACAAGTTATCAGCAAAGAGAGAAGTTATTTCAAGGAGAGGTTTCTTTCTGACCCATGCCTCAATAAAATTAGAATCAGTCATCATGGCACGACACATGTCACGATCTTTTTTCTATATGGTGATATCAGACTGGCAACACATTAAACCAGCATCAGCAAAGCGCTTTGCTACTTCTCCGGAATTGAATAATTTGCTCATCAGAAAAACCAGGTAGGAAAGCATATAGCAACTAAAAGGTCTGGTTTTATAACTAAAAGGAAATTTGCTATGTATCAAGCATTTTAAAACATTGATATCACTCTTATATCTGAATGAGAAAAACCCATTCGAACTGATCATCACACCCATGTCACCTCATTTCCTCAAAAAACTCGTTTGTATAAGCAAGCTTACCGGTTCTGCATATATTTTCAGCACGGTCTTCAGGTTTAAAGCCAAGATCTTTGTTTAATCCATGCCGAAAGTTATCTCTATCAAGGAAATAAGATACATTTCCCCTTGAGTGAAGTTCTCTGCTTAATGAACAGGCTAATGTACTTTTTCCTGTATAATTTTATGGTGGGGAAGGAAAATAAATATGCCAATGATAGCTTAGGATTAAATAATTGTTGTGACAGTTACAGAATGACCCAGGTCTGTGGTTAAGATGAAAAAAAGGCGATCTCAATTTTATGGAGCAAGAAGAAACTGATGAAAATCATGAACATCACATGTTGCAAGTTCATGTTTCCAATGGTAGCCTACCAAGGGAGAAGCATGGAAAATACACTATATAAAGTCTGCTTGCTATTCAAAATCAACATCAACAAGATCCAGTATTAAAAAAATTCAAGCAATAATCAAGTCAGACTAACAATTAACCTGATCCACTGTGACCCGTAATCCACACAACACATCCCTTTTGGTTAAGTAGCTTCTGCCTGTCTTTTTTTTTATACAAAGCTTCTGCCTGCCATGCTTTCCTACTTTGACATTCTTGCCAAAATATGTTAGTTGAATTGCCCAAAGTTGACATTGTAAACAGTTCCGCGAGGCCCGCTTATATATTTGAACCATTAATCGCAACCCGACAAACGCTACCGATTCAACACATAATATTAGAACAGCTGCATGAGTGTAACACAGACTAAATAAAAACGTGAGACTAGGAGCAATAAACGGTAGCGGTAATACAGTTTTTTTCCTCCTTCCACAAGGAAAATGAAGAAAGTTACTGTGCTACTATGTTTAATATTATCCTTTTTTAGAAAATACCAGGATTTGAGCGGAAGTTTTTAGTCAATCAACATAGTATATATACAACCTACACAGGTGAAAGTTCGGAATCTCCACTTTATACACCCAGATTGAATCAAAAGTCATTTTCAACCCTTTCAAGGTTTATATCCCCGCAGTCCTTACAATGTGATGCTCCGTCCCTCTTTCCTTTTACCAATTGTAGAGATAGATTTACGGTTCTCAACTTCGCATATAATTCCTGTCTTCCTGATATCTACATGTGGTTACATTGAGAGGAATATTCTCCCTTTCCGGCCCCACGAAAGGCCAAAAAGGTAACAAGATATTACAAATCGAATTATGGAAAACAAATCAGTCCAGATGATTAATCGACAGAGTAACGAGCATGAACCCAGAGCGTCGTTATACCCGAGGCACGATCAAGGAGGTTCAAACTTCAAAATGAACAACAGAAGGAAATACAGCTTCAATCAAACTCCGTAGACCGAATAAATCAAAGCACAAAACATCGAAACTCAACCGATCAAGCAAAATAAATGTGCCAGAAAAAAAAGACCCAAACAAAATGAAAAAAAAGGAATAAATGTGCTCGTGTTTTTTTTCCTTGTCTTCAGCCATCCGGTTGGAATTGACCTCTTCTTAGCATACAAAGAATATTGTTGTTAAATCTGAATTGATGTGCCAGAATTTACATTCAGATGTGGAGCAGATGCAAAAATCAAAGAGAATGGACGTTATTCTACATCCGTATCCAAAGGGGGGAAAATCACAGAGAGAATTTGCATGCGGATTGTTTCTCCCAAAACGGATACCAACAACGAAAACAAGAATAACAAGTGTGGAATGGCTAAGAGCCATTGACTTGGATATGAGTGTTGAGGGAGCTCAAATTCCTCCACAGACACTTCCCGCTGGCCATGTCCACCAATACCCAGAATCCATTACGAACCATCGGAAACATTCGCCCCACACGATTTAGGGCATTAGTCCATTTAAGCGAGAAAAAGCAAGTTAGTTGCAGATCGATCGAATTGAATTGTAGCCGCACCTGTTTGAAGTTAAGATCTCTGGTTTTGGAGGGAGACTGTTCGGATAATGCGCATTGATTTTTAAATAGTTTGTTAACCATTATATTGTTCCGTGAAATATTCTACAAATTAGTGAATTACAACTTAAACAAATTAAAGGCGTATTATCATTTTGATAACTCCACAAAATCTCGCTTTCATCATGCTATGTCACGTGATTCCGAACTTTAAAAAGGGGTTATTTTAATTAAGACCTCTTCTACAAACAAAAATTATATTTAAAAAATTAATTAAAGTTTTTCTAGAACCAAATTATTGACATACTCAACCAAAATGGAGTTGTTTCTTCATCCTTTGCAATGATAGCTCGTAATTTAACGCATCATAATCTCCAGGTAAATCAGAGATTTGCTGCATAATAAACTTAAAATTTGTGAATCAATATAACTAAAGAAGCATGCAATGGAATCACTCAACTCAATCCAAAAAGTGACTAATTTGGCATCAAACATCCTTTTGATTGGGTGTCCTATGTTATCTCCAAAGCAAAATAATTAAGTACTATAAAACTGTTACACAAAATGATCCTATCATCTCCCCCTCCCCCTGAAACCACGGCCACCACCTCTAGGAGGACCACCTCTCCCACCCCTTGGGCCGCCTCTTCCGCGGCCTCCTCCACGACCACCTCTGAATCCACCACGGCCTCCTCCCGCGCCTCCCCCTCTAGCAGCTTGTGTCTGTCCCCTGCAACAAAAAACAGCCAATCATGTTTACTTTGATGACCTTAACAGCTTTACAACTTCTGGAGGCAAAAAAGTGTGCTAAGGATCAATCTTAGCATCCCCATAAATATCAATAGTCCAATATTAAATCTGTAGCATATAAATAATGGGGCAGACTATATTGTATGGCAGGACGAATACATTTCATAAAGGTAAATATACTTAATTAATAGCATGGAGCACTTAATGGAACTTCTGGTAGTGGTAAGGGCAACATAAGTGGAAGTGTAAAAGAACAACATGATCGTCTCACCATCAGCCTACAGGTTTCTTTTAGATTAAATGAATACTCAGATGAATGTTTTCCCAAACAATAACAGAGAGAGCCAGGAATTAAAAGATAAATAAAATCAAAAAGGCATATTAAGTGGCATGGATCAACCCAACTCTATCTCCACATAAATATCAATGCTGATTCATGCTTTTGCTTTAAATCCTTTATAATATAGCATAGGCTTATATAGCATCACGTGGTGGCAGGACAATCTCACCGTAAGAATCAACAAATGTATGTATGCCTACTGATATCACATGGTATTGTTGAAATAAGACATGCTTGAACAAATTATAAAACACAGCCCAGATTTACATGCTTGAACAATTATTAAAAATTGAAGATCACATCACACGAATTGCCCGTATTGACATGCTATTTTTAAGCGGGGAGGGGTATAGAGAACATACTTTGGTTGTGGAAGAAATCTCGCAAGAGGCAACAGTTTCCTCGGGTCAATATAAAACTTATCACCAGCTGAGTAAGAAGTAGCAACAATCCCTTCCATCATTTTAACTGAGAAGTACTGCAATTGTGCAATTGAAAAATAAAATCACAACCAGCTATACAAGACAAAATTAGAAGGCATCGACCAACTGAAATACAGATGAGAACTCACGGCATCATTAATTGGGCCAAATATTTCATCAACTTTACCAATTTGAGTCATGTTCTGCAAATATATAGGGGCATTGAAATAAGGAATTTTCTCATTTGTAAGTTTTGTGACAGCATCTCCTTCACATGCATGCATAAACGTTGAGATCTCTGCACAGTCAAGGAGCCTCTTCAATATGCATGGCAATCATTTGTTCAAAATAAAAACAGAAAATGAAGTAAAAAGATGACATAAAACTTGAGACAACAAAATGCAGGACACTGAAGAATTTCTCCCATACAACCCAACAAAAGCATTTGCATCTCTAATCCAAAAAATTTGTTTTCACTTTCCAACGAATCTTGAAAACCAATGTATTCTTTTTATTCGCACCATTTCCCCCGATACGAAAAATCAAGCCATCAAGTCCATGCTTGATGAAGAACGAGAACAATTTTTTCATTCTTCCAAGACTTGGTTGAATACCCAAAAGAGAGGGGGGAAAGGTGTAAACATAGAAAACTCCCAGCTGCTGAATGAAAAGGCAACAAACCTACGACTTCGGTAGGTGGACCTTCGTCACGGAAGCCACCGCCACCCCTGCCACCGCCAAAACGGCCACCGCCACCTCTTCCGCGTCCACCGTCACGACCCCCTCTAAATCCACCGCCGCCGCGACCTCTCGGGGGTCTCATTGTTAATGTTCGGCAATCTGACACCCAACTCCTTCAGCAACAATAATGGCGGGCGAGACAGCGTTTATACTTTATACTTCAACACTCTTACCAAGGAAAGGGGGGGGGGGGGTCAGGGGTGTTTAGGGTTTAGGGATAGTCCTCGAATTAGAGTTGGGTTATGAGCAAATTTGGGCCCTATGATTCACCTTAATTGGGCCTGGGCTGCAGTTAGAATTAGACACTACCTGGGCCTATCTCTTCCTATTGGACTATAGTAACCCTACCTTCTCCATTTTTTGTGGTTCTTTCACAAACAGGATGTCATCGTATCAGAAAAAAAAAAAAAAGATGTCATCTAGCTCTTAGGTGATACCATTTAGAGCATATTTGATCCATAGAGAGTATTATTTTATTGTAGTTTCAGTTGTAACACTTAGGGAGGCATCCTAGCTCTTGGGTGCTTAATAGACTGCTCGTCCTGCCTAACATTGGTATCACTTAGGAGGAAATGAGACTTCACCCTGCCTTTAGATCGTGGATAAACCTAACCTTTTTACAAAAAATTTTATACCAAAAAAAATGTCAGCCGCCGCCAAGAGTACACCAACTTCTAACACGACCATAATTTTGCTTTGATTATCGACCTCTTCTCTGTTTTTTAAGAAGTGTAAAGGCATTGACAAATTTTTTTTATATTTGTAATTTTAAATTATATAAATAATACATATGAACTCTAACATGATGAATTATTCCGGAGCCATTTCTTAGATATTATGCAATACGAAAACCTCTACTTTTTATAAAACATCTTCTTACGACTAAGTAATAATTTTCTTTTTTGGGTCATGCACAGATTCACCGTATTTTGTTTGGGGAAAGTTTTTAGTTTTGTATTGACAATCCTGTGTCTGGGTTTGAAGTTGAAATCACCACAACGCTATTACTGATACGAATTCCGATAGGTCATATAGATAGCATCCTGGAAAATTAGAAAGCACTACATACAAATTAGCAGATTGTTTGAAGCACGTACGTGAACAACACTGACAAAATGGCCATCCCTGCTATCAAAATCAAAATAATTTCGACAAAATAATTCTCCAACTGGCTGCCTACCAGCTCTCTCGCTCGTGTTCCCCTTTTTCTTCGTTCCTATTTTAACACTTGCCAGACTTTTACATGGGAGACCAGGAATTTTCCTTCACCATTCCATTTCAAAATCGTAGAAGCCCTCTCATCTCAATTTTGACTCATTTGTCATTTAAATGCCAAATACACCACCTGGCACCTAACAAACGGTCCTCCCATAACATATTGAGGCTATATAAAGATTCTTGGTCCATTTTTCCTGCAAAATCCAACACACAACAGTTAATTCTTTACTTCAGCTTTAACTGATAAGTAAACACCAGTCACCAGATCCTCAATTAAGATAATGTTATCAAGGGGATTCAGGAGAAAAATATTATCGACCGCTAAAACAGAAGCGTGTCAGACGAGTTTAACTACAAACCCACCACCTAATCCATTAAAAGGCAAGTAAAGACTGTAAATACCTTCACATGGGTGCTAGGGAAGGCAGAGGTACGTAGAGTCTCTTGAGTTTCATCGAGCAATTTGCGTTTTGGTATGCTAAGAATGAAGGCTGCCTGATCAGCAGTAGCAGCTATAGATGTTATCCGGTAACCACTCTCCCATCGCCGATGAATACCTTCACTTGGGTATAAGAAGTCCAGCTCCACAACCTTGCATCGTTAAATTGGAAAAGCAAGGGGGCCAACAAAATATCATCAAGTAGGTTCTCAATTAGACCAGGGAAAATAACTCAAGCATTAGCGAAAAAAGAAGTTAAATAGGATTAGATACCTGATCAGAATACCCTGCATTCCTGGACATAACAACGCCCCATCGACTGCCAGCAGTGGTCATGGAGGTAACATGGAATCCTTCTTTCCACTTCTTATTGATCCATTTGAAAGGGAATGATTCACTTACTTTGTAGGACTGCTGGGTGTACGGAGTTCCTAGAATATAAAGATACTACCATTAGTCAATGAAGGAGCAATCCAAAGAAGATTCACAAAACCAACATAAAAATTGTATATGCATAATTGCATATGCGACCATGCGATGGTGGTAACAGTAACAATGATAAGTAAATTGGTGAGGTTTAAAGGACCTTATACTAAAGGAATATATAGAAGTGATGTAAAGGAGCGGCCCATATGACCACTGCGTCCACTCATTAGACATTATTCAAAATTTTCATATGCAAATAATCTTAATGAGCATAAATGCTTAAACCTTTGGACATAACAACCAAGGAACTCCCATTTGTTGCACCAGCTATAGAACTAATATAGTAATTTTTCTCCCACTGTTCCATAATCCAATCCTGAGAAAAATGTAAACACCATTAATATACCAGTCATTCCGCTCATGCTGATTGCTCGATTGTAATTGGAAAAAAAATTAAAAATGCTTAAGAAACATCCACCTTGTGCAGGAAGACCGGGGACAACTCATAGACCTGAGAGGAGAAACCCGTTCCTGCATCCATGGTTAGGGCCCAAAGATTTGATGAGGAGGCCACGCAGCTGATATATAATCCATCCTCATTACCCTTGTCTACGTGCTGTCGAAGCCTACCATCTGATACATTATAGTGATATCTGCAACAAAAAATGGCCAAGCAAATGAAACCCTATTTCTAGGCAAATCAGCTAACGCATCATATAGACAGTCAATTAAACGTTTTTGCTTATATGCCATAAAAAATGTAATTAGTACGTGTAATAGAACCTTATGATAGTCTACAAAGAAATTTCAGAACGTATCAGTCTCGATGTTCCCTTCACAACAATATAAATTCATTCCCTGAATTTACACGTTATTATTATGTATTTTGCCTTTCGAGTTCAATAAATGGTAAATTATAGATTGCCTACTCAAGGATGAGGTTGAAGAGTTCCAATGTCAGGTATTGCAGAATGCCTGTTGAGACATATGGAGGCAAAAAATGGGGTTGCAACATGGGTCAACAAATGGCTGATTCTATCTATAGCTTCATTTGTAAGAGAGCCATGTTTTCATATTTCAGGAGATGCCTGCCACCAATACTTCTGACATACTAGAAATCAGATAACATTGCCACATTTCAAGTCACAGGAAAGACACAAGCTGACTATCTGGGTAGTAAATTACAAAACCTAGCAGATTAGTACTTTCACAAACTTGCCTTTAAGTTATGGACTTGTAAAAGTACCCCTCAATCTAGAAATAATACTCACCACAGTCCACCGTTACTCCGTCAGAACGAAATAATTTCATGCTCATCATATGGCATGGAACAATATTAATAAATAATAACAGACAAATTGAGGGCATCAAAATTACCTCTGTTTCATGGGACGCCGTGCATTATACACTGATATCCACTGAGTAGCAGGATTCCCCAATCGCACTTTCTTTTTTGGCTGCTCATCATCTTCCAGATTTATAAGCATTCTAGCCCTCTTTTGTCCAACCTAATTAGCAAAGGTTACCTTTATTATGTACAACCCAATCAATAATCATATGCAATGATTCAAAAAACAAACAAACATGGCAACAATTAAACAACCTTTAAAGCTCCATCAATTCTGATTGGTCTCAACTGAGAAGATGGTTCAATCAAGCTATCAAATAATGATATAAGCTTGGAATAGTTGGGCTCCTCATCAAATCTCATGTTAGTAACAGCTTCAAGGAACTGCTTGAATGGTGCAGGACAAAAGCAGCACATCAACTCTGGAGAAGTTCCCATCTTTTTCTTACTAACAAGAAAACTTTTATTGTCACCCTGCATATTGAGAAAAAGAACGTAAGCAGAAATTATATAAAATGAAACTTCAAAGAATCGACATATAAATTAAAATTATAAAACACACCTGATAACCCTGCCAAGGCAACCTCCCTTTTATAAGAAATATTAATGTATATGCCAGGGACTCAAGATCGTCCCTCCTACTTCCAGTCCTACCTAAATGTGCATGTACACTGGCATATCTTACGGTTCCCCTGACAAAGAATGATGAAGAATGCATATTAATAATAATATGACAACAAACAACATCTTAACGATTAACATCAAAAGATTTACAAACCTAAACACGTCAGGCCTCTGATCATATTCAACATGTTGACCAGATGTGTCCTTCCATTTAGATGCTGACGGCAATACAAGGTTCAGACATTAATATATGCTATAAAGTTATCAAATAGCAAAAGCTTAAGGCAGTGAAGAAAGTCAATGGCAATGTTAGAGCTTTGAAGAACATCATACCCAAACCAAGATCAATAAGATATAACTTCTTCTCATCAGCTGTTCCAGGTTGACCAAGTAAAAAGTTCTCTGGTTTAACATCTCCATGCACAAACCTTGTTTGATGACATGAGAAATCCATTAACATATCCATGGCAAAATAGCTGGGACTAGAGGGCATGACAAGAATTTTCTATAATTAAAAAAAGAAAAAACATCAGCTTGACTTACCCTTTCATATGGAGCTTCTCAAGAATTGATATTGCCTCCACTGCAATGCACGCAACCATATTTGGGGACATCCTGTCCAAATGCTAAAGTATTAACCAGGCAAAAAGGGGAACATTTTACATAGAATGCAAAGAGCAATTAGAGAAATATAGGAAGATTTCAAATCTTACGACTGGCCAAGAGAATTCCATACATCCCAAAGACTGGGCCCAAGCATGTCCATGACCTGTAGTATTAGAAATACTTTTAATGCAATAAAGCACGTCAAAAAAATGCTGATATGAGTAACTCTAAATCATCTCACCAGTATATAGAAATCTCCTTGGCGACCCTTGTAATGAACCCAGGGAATGCCATAACAACCGTTCAGAGTACTTGTAAATGCCAAGGAAACATGTGCAAGAATGCGTGAAAAAAACAAAATCAAAACAAATGTTTATTGAAAAAACTGTTCAGAAACATCCGATAGATTACTTACTTGTAGACTTGCCACTCGTAAGGAGGCCCATAATTGCAACCTTTACTATTTCTATGTTCAAACTTCAGTGCAACCTACCAAATTTGTTTTTAAAAAAAAATGTGATAAAGCAGGATAAACACATTATTGATATTTAATTAAACTCGTGAAAGAGAGATTAAAATTCTGACTCATACCTCAATTGCATCAGGACCCGTCCGATCAGAGCCACCACTTACCCTTCTGCCAACATATACTTGACCGAAACCACCCTTACCCAACTTCGTTTCTATCTTATATAAAGGAGAACTGCCAACTTGTACCTGAATCAGAGAGAGAGAAACCATCTTATTAGATGACAATCTACATCAATTGGATGCTATGAATAATAACCATCTAAATATCTTCAAAACAATCCCGCTAATATCATTCAACTTGTGAGTTGAAACTGTTAAACTGGCAAAGCCATCAACTTGGGGATACCGTTTCAGGAACAGGGGTTGTGCATGCCTCCTCTTCAGCTCCTGCCACCTTGTCTGCACTTCCACCCGCCATCAAAATATTATTATTGGCTGCTACCTCTTCACGATTAAGAACAGGTTCAGGTGCCCCAAGTGCAACAGGTTCAGGAACAAGATCAACCAATCTGCCTCCCCGGCCCCTACCAGCTGCAGTTCGTCTTGTGGGCACTGCTGGTGAAGTTCCTTTTGCTACAGCTGGGGCATTCCAACCTCTTCCTCTTCCACCTCCAACTCTCCTTCTGGTCTTGTTTGGAGCAGTTTGTGCGCAGTTCTCTTCAATAGGTTGTGGGGCAGGCTGAAGATCACCAAGCCGCTTTGATCTCCTAGCTCCACTTCTCAACTCTGGCATCCTCTCCCCATTCAAATCATAGCCCACTAGAGTCGCTCTGAAAATTTCAACAAGCTTCTGCAGTTTTAACAAAAAAAAAATCATATGGCCCTTAAGTTCAAAGCATACATTGAGCAAGCTCTTGGGCAACAAGAGTTGCGCATTGAAGAATAATTTGCAAAACTATCTACTGAGGAATCATCGTGCTTAAAAAGGGGGTTGGGGAATATAGAGAGGTAGCCTGAGTTTTCATCTCGAGACAACATAAAAGAAAGTAGCGTGCTGAAAAAGCAGTATATACCAAGAAAAGGTGCTACTTTCAGCAAATATACTCCACAACCAAACAGCAAAAGGAATGTACTTTGCATATAAAGAAATCTGATCTTTATGCATTTCAAACTTAACATAATACTTCTTATATCATCCTTCATTTGTCGGTCGTGAGGTTAGGACATAAATCGCAAATGAGAGAACCATTTCAAAAACTGATGTCATCGGCCCAATATTTCATCGGCAAACCAGATTTTATGACTTCGAGACTGGAAATTTGTTCCATTGTTTCCAACAGTTAGAAAACGAACACCAAATAAAAATATATTTGAAAACAAATTGAACGCTTGATGAAAAAAAAATTAGATATTCCATCCGATCATTGATATCTTCCAGAAAATAACTGCACAGGGAAAAGGCAACCGACGACTATAGATAAAAAATTATTTAAAAAAAACGAAAAACAGAGAGAGCAACAAGCATATAATACTAACGGATCGATTCCATTAGCTGCAAAAACAAGATGATCGGAGGCAGAAATGGACGAAGGCGGTTGAAATAAAAAGAGGAGGGATCGCAGGCGGATCCAGGGTCATGAGTGAAGAAAAGAAAAACGCAAACGCGAGAGAGGCATTATCAGGAGGAAAAAGCTTTATCCTTTGGGAAGTGCAGTTATAGGTAAAGCAGCGTGGAATTTAGGGTAGGGAGATGGAAACTTACAAATATTATTTAGGGGGCGATATGGGATTAGCTTTTGGATGCTTTGTCCTTGTGGAAACGTTCGTGTTAAGATGAGAGAAGAATGCGATGATGGTGAGTTTAATCGCTGGATGATCCGTCTTTCGTCCCACTACTGTGTTGGTCTTTTCTCTCGATGGCTGTGTATCGTAAAACTTGTTTTTGTGCTTTTTCATTTATAGGGGGCATGCAAATGTGGCTTCCTGTTAACCATAGAGATAAAGGAAATATAATAAATTATGTAAATATCTCTTCGTTTTATTCTTATTTTATTTCATTTTATTAATAATTAGTAGTATTTTCCTCGGAATATCTCCACGGTTTTTTTTTGCTCGATCTACCTATTATTGCACAACACATTATTTCAGTGAGTGTCTTGATTTTAAAAATTGTGCCAAAAATCCGAATAGCTGATTATTTAAAAAAAAGAAAAGAAAATTTGCAATGGTCCTTAATTCGCGGGTTAGGTGGACTTTTATTTTCGCGAGGGAATGGCCTGAACTTACCCCTGTTTGGATTTTTAGGAAAATAAGGAGGAAGGAAAAAAAAGGGGGGGGGGGATTTTTAAGAGAAAAAAAGACGTGAGTAAACAAAAGATGAGGGAAAATGAGGGGTAGAAACACCCATTTTCTCTCCAACTCTTCTCTTTACATATAAAAAATAAATAAAAAGATAGCTTATTTTCCAATATTATGATTGAACTCTATTTTAACTATTTCATTTTTATATTATATTTTTAACATTTATTAATTTATTAATAATGTTAGATGTAATATAATTTATTTTTTTATTATATTTAATTCCAAAAAAATATCCACCTTTTTTTCTTGGATAAATTACATTCTTCTCTTAATTACAATTTTTGTGACAAAAAAAATATATTTGGTTTTAAAATATAATAGCATACATAAATATCAAATAATTTGATTTTAACTTCTTTGATGATGATAATATTGATATGATTTTTCTATTTTGATATTTATTTTCATTTTAAGCATAATATATTTTTATATAAATATAAAAGTATTTTAATCATTCAGTGTATACCTTTTTTTTTTTCCTTCCTGTTTTCTCTCTTCTTATTCAAACAGAAGGAGTGAAAAATATCTTACTTATAATTTTCTCTTTTTAAATTTTTTTCTGTCAATTTTTCTTCCCATCAAATGGAACATTAACGTCTCCTGTATTGGCTAATTATATCTTTTCAAGTGTTGTTTTATTTTATTTTATTTTTATTATAAAAAATTTTAAAAAGAGGTTGAGCCCACCCACAATCTAATAATATGATAAAATCTCTCTTTTTTTTAGATGATATTAATATCGGGCAGAACGAGCTGTCTATTACTTTCAGATATAAATTTAAACACCCAAGAGTTATAATATCTCTTTAAATACTATGATTAAAACTATAATTTTTTTTAACTTTTATCATTTTTATTTATCCCAAAAATTTACACGTGTTGTTGACAGATGCAAAATTTCAGCACAGATCGAACCGAACGGGAAAAGGATAGGTAATATGTAGTCATTAACTTTGGTACCTCTTAATTATAAATGTTAGCAATACGAATACAATTGGGTCCACGTGTGTTTCTTGGTTAGGTTTTACCTATATTTCATATCTAGGGTTATAGATACAGATTATAAAAATTTATAAAATTATTGAGTACGAGTAAATGCGTAGAACACGTTATTTTAACATTGGGACATACAGGTCTTATTTAAAAAAAAACAAAACTTATGTGTTTGATTAGGAACTGATATCAGATAATATTATTATGTACAAAATCAAGGGTTTTTACCCCATACTCGTTGTAATTAGCATGATACGTATTTGCGTCTGTAATCAATGAATCGCGCATATTTACTTTGTATAAAATTAATAGTCGTAAACAAAAGTTACGTGACTGCTCATGAATATCACGCGAAATATCTGATAGGAACCTCGATCACGAAATTCCTTTACAGCCATCCTTGATGATGTAGAGTCTCGTGTTTTATAATGACGTTAGTTTAAAATCAAATAATTGGATGGTTTACTTCTTTATTAATTCTCCGTGTTTGGGGGAACTCCCTAGTTTTTACTTTTTAATTGATAGTAGAATTTTTAATTCATTCTTACTGATGCATTTTTATTCAAAAATCTACGTAAGGCGACTGATTGTGGTTCCACAGCTATAAAAACTCACAGAGAAGACAGACGGAAACAATTCATTTTCAGATTTATATTCAATTGCCATTGCCATTGTTTTTCAAAAACATGTAATAGTTATAATTGATCTTTGTTGGATTCCTCCACAATACTCAATATAAAATTTATTTAATTAGATTAATAAAATCAGTAAACTAGTCAATATATTATTTTTTTAAATATATTTATCATCTTTTTTAACGCGTTCGTTCCCTCTCTTATTTTATTATTATCGAAACAGTAACAATAGGAGTAATTTATGAAAAAAATTAATAAATATAAAAAATATGTTATATATTTATAAACAATATAAACTCCTCAATTAGATTTTATATTAAAGACCGAAGATCATGATCCAAAATACAAAAAAATATTATTCCGGTCCTTAATATATAACCTATTTAATTAATTTAATTAAATTAAAAAAATTAATTAAACTAATTAACACATGATATTTTATCTAAAATATTATAATTATATATTTCTACTCATCCCTCTGTCTCTTATTTGATTATCGTGGAAAGAGTATAATGTGGGTAATTTAAGAAAAAAATAGATAAATGTAAAAAATAAATTTTATAATTATAATTATGATTAAGATTAAGTTATAATTATATTTTATATTAAGTGCTGGAGAAGTAATATTGTTGCTATTGTTACCTGAGAAAATTAGTTTAAACATTTTTACTGATTTGATAATACTATTGTATTCAAATATTTACAAAACAACTCTATCGTCAAAATAGTATAAAGTTCACGTAAGAAATATGAAAAGTAACTATAATAATAACATAACTACTTTTTTTTTTCTTGTGAATTGACGGGATACACTAACTACGTGTAACTATTTTTTTTTTTCTTAAAGAAAAAAATCCACTTCTAATATTTATTATTTGTAAGATAAAAAAAGTGGTGTTTATTATACTATTTAAACATTTTCCCTGTAAAAAATAAGCGTAGCTTGAAGTAGATTATCCCGTTGACAAAAAAAAAAGTCAGCTTGCCGACTTGTTCCGGGATCGTCCGATCGAACCTGGGGACGAAGGGCATCTGGCAAAAGCGAACAAATCAATGATCAATGAATATATTCAATTAAATCCGCAGTATTTATATACCATTTATTACAGTCCATGCGGGGGTTACCGTCGAGATGATAAAGGAATATTAAAAGTGAATATGTTGACGCCGCAGAGAAAGAATCGGGTGGCCGGGGCGTTGAGTTGTGAGTGGTTAGTGGTGAGACCCGTAGGTGAGGAGGGTCCTGGAAGGTAAAGAACATAGACGAAGCAAAAAGAAAGATGGCATCTTCGGGAGGTAGAACGCCAGAATTGACGAAAGACGCTGTGTCAAATCGTTGGGTCATTTTCTCACCGGCCAGAGCCAAAAGGCCCTCCGATTTCAAATCCAAATCCCCCATCAATCCCAACCCGCCCCAATAAAGATGACCCTTCTGCATCGGCCAAGAGAACGAGTGTGCGCCCGAGATCTTTCGGGTCCCGCCCGACAACCCGGACTGGTCGATCAGGGTCATCCAGAATCTTTACCCTGCTCTCAGCCGCGATATCCCGGAACCATCTACCTCGAGCCTCGATTCCGCCTACGCGATTGGTAATTGTGTCTTGGATGGGTTTGGCTTCCACGACGTTGTGATTGAGACCCGGTCCACTCCGTTCAGCTGAGTGATTTGTCTCCCGAGCAGAGTGGACAGGTTTTGCTCGGGTATAAGAAGAGAACTGAACAACTTGCTAGCCATGAATCAATCAAATATATGCAGGTTTATTTCCTAATTGGATCCCTCTCTCCCATCTTGCATTGTTCGGGAACATTTCCCATTCCTTGTCTTTTTATCAAATAACTCAATGAAATATGTATATGCTTTCAAACATGGTGCAGGATGTTGGTTATGAAATTATATAACTTAAAATAAGATTTTGCCTTGCAAATTCAGCTACCTATCTGTATCTTACAATACCGTGCCCACGACACTACCTATTTCTTATGGTCTCAAAAGTTAAAACTCAAATGGTGCAAGTCATGCAGTTTATTTGGTGCTTAGAAGAATATGATATTCTGGTCCAGTTGTAGCATGCACTAGTAAATCATGATAATTGTGCATATTTCTTTGGAATATGAGAGCAGCTGAACGATTGGAAATTGCTAAATGCTTATTAGCTACTGTAGTTCTGATTCGCTTTTGCAATTTAAATACATCAATTTTGGTCAAGGGGTAGTTGCTGGCCACATTTTTGATATTGTCTTCCCTTTTTCTGTGACGAAGTTACACAATGCAGTTGCATTTAAGCAAGTCCTTTTTGGGGAAGAAACATATTCTTCTCCGTAAATTGATAATCTCTTGCTTTTCACCTATCACGTTTAAACTTCTTTATGAATTTTATTTACTATTGAAGGTATTTAAAAACCATGGTGCTTCCGCTGGTGCGTCAACGAGTCCCTCTCACAGTCAGATACTGGCCCTTCCCTTCATTCCTCCTACAGTTTCTTCTCGTCTAGCAAATATGAAGGATCATTTTGAACAGACGGGGAAATGTTGCATTTGTCAAATTGGATCCGAGGATCTTGTGATTAATGCTTCTACCAACTTCATTTCACTGGTTCCTTATGCAGCTACTTTCCCCTTTGAGATTTGGATTGTTCCCCGTTATCACTTTGCGCATTTCCATGAACTGGTGCTGAACAGGTAACTCCTCATTGCTTCAAAGTCTTTTTGCCCCCTTTCTATTATCAATGGCATACTCTGGTAAGACATCTGATGGAGGGATGGGTCAAAGACTTTAGTTTGGTTGCAGTATTAACTGAGAAAATTATGTTTATTGCTATCGATATTCAAAGATTAGTCATCATTTATTGATATTCACTTGGCAGGCGGTTGATCTTGGAGGTTTGCTGAAACTCATGCTCATGAAGATGTCCATTCAATTGAATAATCCACCGTTCTATTTTATGATCCACACTGGTCCTCTGCACGGTATGGGATCTGAGACAGCATATACTCATTGGTTTTTACAAATTTTACCACAACTAACTGGGATTGGAGGCTTTGAACTTGGAACCGGGTGTTACATAAATCCTGTGTTTCCGGAGGATGCTGCAACTGTTTTGAGAGAAGTAGAAATTCCAGGACCTGCATAAATCAAGAAGAAACATTCTTGAGTAGCATTAGCATGATTTCAAGCTTTTTTTAAATGAGGAAGTAAAACCCGTGATTTTCTTGTAGCTATGAAGTTCTGTATGGCGGCTATGAGAGGGGAGGGGACATTCATTGATGTTGAAAGGGAAGAGGAAAAGGCACTTTCTAATAATCTGTGTCTTCAATTATCGACAAAGATCTGTTGTTTCACACGCGACATTCGCTCTTCTCATTCTTGGTGAACAATTTTGTGCATGTACGAAGTAGCTCTAGTGATGCGTCTCTTGTGAGCTTGGGTTGAATTCAAATCAACTGAATATTGCTGTTATTTTGTTTACAAGTTAATGATAAAGAAGATTATTTGCAAAAAAAAAAAAATACCCATTAGGGTAAAAATTGAGATGGGCAACCTTTGGCCAAAGTATATGTTGTTTTAATTTTAGATTAAATTTTAATTTAATCTCTTAAATTTATAAAATGTATTTTCAATCCTGTAATGTATGTAGCTACGGGGTTATTTTCCCTCTTCATATCCTAGATGACAATTGAGTATAGCAAATGAATGTCACTGATATCTTATGTTAAGAATTTGCGCTCAATTTTAAACCAGTGAATATTAATTAGTCCAATCAGGTATGATCAAGTGGGTTTTTTTTTTTAGAAAAGTTAGACTTATTAGTTTATCCAGTATTGTTTGATGTTTTTAATAGGATTTTTATCTAAATCTTATTTTTCACAAGATAGAATATAATTCTGTATAAATTGTATCTTTTAAAATAGTTTCATATCACAGACATATATAATTAAAATCAGCAATCACGATTAAATCTCCGTTATATTGCTGTATTTCACCCCTATATATCAATCAAATCTCCAATTCTGGAGGCTTTCCTGTATTTTTGTTGTTTTCAGTAAGTGTATCATATGCAGCATTCATTTGGGTAATTTCTTTACTTTCTTGATTTTCCTAAGCTTACCTGGCTGACCTATTCTATGTCGTCGCTACAGGTTAATTCTAGTGGGCAGTTTGTTGGTTAGCCAGAGATGGCGGGTCCTCTTGATTTTGAAAGTAGTGTAGAATACTGGCAGCAAGACAGGTGGAGTGGTTGCTTTCTTGTGAAGTGGCATATCATTAAGGATATACCAAATATTGTGTTAAGGAAGATAACACTAGAAAAACAGACCTGTAACGAATAGTAGGGACACACAAGAGGTATTTGTGAATTCGCTTGTTTCATTAAATCCTTTGAATCGTAACTCTTTCAGCTAATAATGTTTATTTTATCTATATGCTTTGACTTTTATGAGGGACCTGAAAAAGTGATGCAGGAAAGAAAATCTGAGGAACATCGGTCGTCAAGACATGCCTGTAATGTGGACCTTTCGATGCTTTACTCTGATCAAATTTACCGCATTTGACACGTTGCTTAGATTTTTCACTGCTGTCTCTTTTCCATATTAGCTTCTTTTAAATTGAAGTTGAAGATATATTGCATTTGATGGCCTTTCTTCCTGATCAAACATCTAATCACCATTTTACATCTACAGGTCAGCGAGCTCGGTGATACTGGAACTAATGAGACAGTTAAGATGCCAGAGTCTGTTGGTGGAACTGTGGCGAATGAATCAGCTCCTGCAGACTTAGCATCCCTAAGTTTGGAGTCAAAAGCGTTGCCATTAGAAGAGTGTGGATTGGCTGAAGCTCTTGAAGACTCTTAGAGCTGCCGAACAAGTGATGGTTCTTGCATCCGTAAATTCTTTTGTTTCCCCCCCCCTTTTATATCGTTTCTCATACTCATTCCAGTAGCAGGGGAATGGGTTCTTTAATTCATGATGTTTGAAGCATTTCCTTTTTGGTTTTCTCTTGGGTTTAAGCAAGTTGGATATATATTTTAATAAAACAGAGCTCAATATATAGCAATTGCGCCATAACTCCATTTTTTTTAAAATAAATTACACTTAATGCGAAAAGAAAGTAACAATCATATTCCTGAACAGTGAACAAACAATAAAGTAATACTGATATTGAAGTTTATCTAAGACTAACCGTTATGAACCAAAGGATTAACTCGTCGTGAGGGACGCAAGCTTTAAATGCTACAAATAGGGGACTGGCGTATGGTCCATTTGTACAATTTGCAGCATATACTGATGGCGAACTATAAGCCGATATAAGGTTAGTTCCAATGAAAAAGGTTGGTCCTTTTTGTATCCAATTTTAAAGTTTTATGATTATCTTTTTTAATATAAATATTTTTTTAAAAATTTAAATTTGAGACTAAAAAAAATCTAACAGAATCTTACACCATTATAATAATTATATGTTTATTCTAATTATCTCAGTTAGAATTAGAATGCTCCCTCGTTTTCTGTCCAGCATCAAAGTATTATTTTGGTCCTTGAATCAAGCTGAGGGATACTTACAAGTGTTATAATTTTCTTAATATATGGAATAATATCCAAACAGAAAAAAGAAATTTGCAAATACTATAAATAAATTAAAGTGATAATACCGTATTAACTTGTTGATTCGGTGTGTTTTTTTTGTTGCAATTTTTAATGTATGGCATTTTATTTTGTCGTGTAAATATTTAACTTCAAACTTGATTCATGCCATTGTGACCATATCGTTCTATGATCTTTGTTTGGCCATCATATCATTCTTTTTTGTTGAGGGCCATTATATCATTCTATAATCAAGTGTTCTTATTCTTGTATACATACTTTAGATTTACAAAAGCAAATTTCAACCCTACAGATTCAGAATTGTAAATCTTTTCCCGAGTATGAATATCACTGGCATCAAATCCTCGATTTTAATTTTTTTTATTAGGATTACCAATTTTAATTTTATAAAATTAATCTATAAATATTTATAGTTTACTTCAATTTTAAATTTGGATTAAATCACTATAATTTATTTCGTTTAAAAGTTTGATATATTAATTTTAACTTATATACTTTATTGAATTTTAACTGGTCTTTTTTTTTTTTTTTTACTTTTTACTTTCCGCTCGATACATCAAGTTTGTAAAAGCGATCATTCCCCCTTTTTAAATATTATTATTTCCTGCTTCACTTCCTTCGCCACCGCTCTGCTGGAAACGTTCTAGGGCTTCTAGTGTTTTCTCTTTCACGAAAGCCATAGTTGTCATTTCCTGGTTTTAGTGGCTAGGGTTTTTCTTCTGCTATTGCCACGATCTCGAGAAGAAAAGTATTTGGAGTTGTTAATTTAAGCACTTCAGAAAGATGGGTTTCAACATTCAGCCATATGGGATCCAGTCGATGCTTAAGGAGGGCCACAAGCATCTTTCTGGCCTCGACGAAGCAGTTCTTAAGAATATTGATGCCTGCAAGCAGCTTTCCACCATCACTCGAACTTCTCTTGGTCCTAATGGTAAAGCATTTTTATTTTTTATTTGCTCTGATACCTGATTCAGAAGCCATTTCTACATGTTACATTTTCATTACTTTTTTCAACACGGGATGCTGTTTATCGGTTCCGTAGCTTAGATGTGAAGGGCCGGGATCTTGGGAATGTTGCCATGAGTTGGGATATGCTGGTTGCGGTCCATTCTGATCTCACATTAGTTTAGCGGTTATTTTCGAAAGCTCAACCAGTTCAACAGAATGAGACTTAAATATTATTGGATTCTTATCATTTATTTAGATATCGTTTCAAACGTGATGCTTACCCGTCCTCAGATTATCGTCTTTGTTTCCTTTTGGCAGCAAATTTTCTTAAAGCTATTATTTGTTCGTTTTTGGTAAATTCTTTCCTACATCTTAGGTACCAAAGAAGCCAATCTCTTGGACTAGTAGCCAAAGTTTGGGTTACGATTTTTTCTGAGTTATTATCTTTCTTATGCCATGTTACTCTTTCAGGTATGAATAAGATGGTTATAAATCATTTGGACAAGCTATTTGTCACAAATGATGCCGCCACTATCGTAAATGAACTTGAAGTTCAGCATCCTGCTGCCAAGATTTTGGTTTTAGCAGGGAAGGCTCAACAAGAGGAAATTGGTGATGGAGCTAATTTGACAGTCTCCTTTGCTGGGGAGCTCCTTCAAAATGCAGAGGAACTTATCAGGATGGGATTGCATCCAAGTGAGATCATCAGTGGATATACTAAAGCAATCAATAAGGTTTGTTAGTCCTTTAGCAAGAGGCTAAGTAGCTCCTCTGCACTGCTTCTGTGTGTGCGTGCGTGCGTGCGTGTCTCTAACTTACTGTCATATGTTTTAGACTATTGAACTCTTAGACGGATTGGTCGAGAAAGGTTCAGAGAATATGGATGTCCGTAACAAGGAGCAAGTTGTTTCTCGAATGAGAGCTGCAGTTGCTAGCAAGCAATTTGGTCAAGAAGATATAATATGTTCACTTGTAGCAGATGTAATAATATACCGAAGACCCTGATTCCTATTATAAATTACTTTTCGGTGCATGACTGAAACTCCTGACATTTGTTTGATAAAAATAGGCATGCATCCAAGTGTGTCCAAAGAACCCTGCTAACTTTAATGTGGACAATGTCCGAGTTGCAAAGCTCTTGGGAGGGGGCCTTCACAATAGTACAGTTGTTCGAGGAATGGTTTTGAAAAATGATGCTGTTGGGACTATAAAGCGAGTGGAAAAGGCAAAGGTTAGCTTTCTAGACATTTTGGGGCTTCTGGGGTTTTGTTTGTGGTGCTTTTTTATACACTTGCATTCGATTCTTGTCTTAATCATCGTCATGCTTCCTCAAGATGATTTCAGTTTTCAAGTTACATGTTCTTTTTTTTTTTTGGTAAAGTCAAGTTACATGTTCTGGGACTTGCTTTTGCTTCCATTGATTATCGGTATTTTATTCAATTGTATGGATATAAGGAGCAAAGAAAAGCTTGTTTGAGTTGTAGGCGTCTATTTGAATTTACTATAATTTATGATTGTGTCCTGATATAATAGATGGGTTATGTAAGTTGAAGTGGTGAGAAGCTTGTTGTTTAAGTATGCCGTAGGTCTTGAGGAAACATTTTCTATTATACGAGAGATTATTCCTTACAGCTTTTGATTCTCTCTTAATTCATTAGAGGATTACCTCTGTTTAACAGCTTGTTCTTTTATATTTGTTTTGCAAGTACATACTACATCCTACATATGCAAAGAAGCATGTGACAGGAGAAAGGAATGCTGGATTTTTAGATTGTTTTGACATATTGTTCTTTATTGAGCTAATGTTTTTTGTTATGTATAATTCTTGAGTGTAGTTGGGAACCGTAGGTTATGATGAGGAAAACTGAATTGTATTTATTTTTAAATTTTTCCTCTTCCTTTTCTGTTGAAATTTTGCAAATTTCCTGGTATTTGAGAAAAAGACCAGCTTCTCGGTTGATTTAAATTGATATTGAGATAATTTATCATTTTCTCTCTTTTTCTCTCGATGAGAACTTTATGTATCCATATTCCATTTCCATAGCAATACATTTGGCTGCAAATGTTCAACATCATTTTCCTCTCAGATGTGGTTGAGTTAGAACTTGGATAGTAAATGGATCGTGGATTGATTGGCACTTGGCCTGCAATGTAGTTTTAGTTCCTCCCGAATATAAAACTGTTGATTTTAATCATTTGCCTTTTGTCATTTCTTGAAAGAAAGTTGAAATCATTGGAATAGGTGGCGTATTTACTTTTGATCGTTCCATTGCAGTTAATGCGTAGTTCCCCCCAATTTTTTCATTTTATATGGTGCCTATATATTAAGGGACTTAGATATTCTTTCTTTTGTATAGCGGTGCCTTGCATTTCTTGTTTGCTTGAATTTTGTAAGGCACAAAAAGATCATCGCATTAGATTTTGAACATTATTTTCTGTACTTGCTGCAGTTATGAAGCTGGAAAATTCTACTTGATTCAATATTAATATTCTTTGTTAATGCCATGTTAGGTAGCAGTATTTGCTGGTGGCGTTGACACATCTGCAACTGAAACTAAAGGAACTGTATTAATTCATTCAGCTGAGCAGGTACGTGCCCATAGTTTCAAATACTATACTTATTCCTTCATTTTTCATTTTATACTGAACTACAGCAGATTTGTTGCTGGAGCTCAGTATTGTTGCCAAAATTATTATTATTACGATGACGATGACGATGACTAATACTACTACTACGATGCTTGGAGCATACTGGCAAACATTTAGGATTATTTACTCAGCTGTCCCCATTTCGTAAAGAATTGGCTTTGTTAAATATCTGATTCTGTGTAAGTGAAATGTAAAGGGTCGTTGGGCCAACATATTTCATTCTTCTGTGCATGCTTAATCTAAAATCTCCATATATGTTTGATTATATTATTATTTATAACCTCTTTCTTTAACTTGATGCTTTTGCTAATTGGACTCGTATCTTCTTTTGACATTCTATAGCTAGAAAATTATTCAAAAACGGAAGAGGCTAGAGTTGAGGAGCTTATCAAAGCAGTAGCAGATTCAGGTGCCAAAGTGATTGTTAGTGGAGGGGCAGTTGGAGAGATGGCATTACATTTTTGTGAGCGTTACAAGTGCGCTTTTCTATACATCCTTCTTTACCCCTTTAATATATAAATTTGAAACCTGGATTAATATAGAATATTGGTGATGTTCTAACGCTAAATTCTTGCTTGTAGGCTCATGGTTCTGAAAATTAGTTCAAAGTTTGAACTACGTCGATTTTGCCGGACTACTGGAGCTGTTGCTATTGTACGTATCTTCCTACCTTTGTCATGTAGAAAAGCTTTCAAGTTTCTTTTTAACCCATTTTGTTTTTCCTGCAACAGCTGAAGCTTAGCCAACCAAACCCAGATGATCTTGGATATGTTGATTCTGTTTCTGTTGAGGAAATTGGTGGTGCCAGAGTATGCTGAAAAAAAATTCTTTACATGTTAATTTTTGTTATGTTTCCCCCCTTTGATTTTATATCTCATCTTATTTTGTTTCTTCTTTTGTTTACTTTTTCTTCGTTACACTCGGCATAATTTCCCCCCTCACATATGAGAATGTGTAGGTGACCATTGTGAAGAATGAAGAAGGTGGAAATTCTGTATCTACTGTTGTTTTAAGAGGAAGCACTGATAGTATACTGGATGATCTCGAAAGAGCAGTTGATGATGGTGTTAACACTTATAAGGTTATTTCTGGCATATACTCCCATAATAGGCTGTTTGTAAATCTTCCCTCAATCTGGTCTTGTTAAAATAGTAGTTCCACAGCACTAGGATTGTTATTATATATGTTTGGTTGAGTGTAATTTTTCATTGCTGATAAGTGCTTCATATGTACCATTGTTTGTCAGGCCATCTGTTGGGACAGCCGTACTGTACCTGGAGCAGCAGCAACAGAAATTGAATTAGCTAAAAGAGTGAAAGAATTCTCCTTCAAAGAGACAGGGTACGTTGTATGTATCTATATCTGAAAGAAGTCTTGCATGTATCTACATGCTTTTTCACGGCATGGGAGTAACTTTTGTTCTTTGGTTGTGTGGATAATTAGGTTCTTGCTCTTCACTCTTAGTGATGTAACTTGTTCCTGGCATGGTTTTCCCAGTTTATTTTGTTTAATGTGAATCAGTTACCTGATGCATGTATGGGGCATACTAAATTTTCAATGGCTCTGCAGATTGGATCAGTATGCTATAGCCAAATTTGCTGAGAGTTTTGAAATGATTCCTACAACTCTGGCTGAGAATGCTGGGCTAAATGCTATGGAGATTATATCTTCTCTGTATGCAGAACATGCATTGGGAAATACCAAAGTTGGCATTGACTTGGAAGAAGGTGTCTGTAAGGATGTTTCAACTGTGAATGTCTGGGATCTTTATGTGACGAAGTAAGCTACTTGTTATATACGCCCTCACCCCTCCCTCTCTCTCTCTCTCTCACACACACACACACACCCCTCCCAATATCTATAGTTAGGCCAAGAATGGATGTGGTTGTTCGTTATTGGTAGAGAATATATTTACCTATGTAAGCTTGTCATATAAAAATTTGAAGGTGCGTAAAAAGGATACTTTGGTTAGTGACTTAAATATGAAATGATGCTCGGATGAACCCTTTTTATCATTGACTTGATGTCATTTATCACGTAGTTAACAGGTTTCATTGGTTTTTTTAGGTTCTTCGCTCTCAAGTATGCTGCAGATGCGGCGTGCACTGTATTACGAGTGGACCAGGTAATACCCTAAAAAAAGTAGTCAATGATTTCATGATCAATATTTTAATGGCAACTAACGGAACTGAAGAATAGGTGAAATGTGGGCAATTATGGGTACATAATGCGTCCATGTGGTTAGATTATAGTTCAGAGGGTATGGTTTAAAACTTGAGGTGCATGAGGGAGAGGTTGACATGATCTTTAAAACATTGAGTTTACAGGTCCAGAAATAGTTTTGGATATAGCAGTATGGCTTGAGATAGAAATGTTTAACTCTTATTTATTTGAAGCAGAAGCACTGATTATTGCATTGTGTGCAACCGTTAATTTTCTGGTATGCTTTTCCTAACGTCCGGAAACAATTCTTTTTGGGGGTAGAAATATGGCTTTATTATGTAGTGGTATCATTTGAAACAAACACAGCCTAGCCACAAGCTTTACTTATCAACATTAGAAGAAAATACTAGGTGTGGGAACTATTTTGCAGTTTCTTATTATATTTTTATATGGGATCAAAAGTTTGGGCGACAAAACAGGTGTACCGTGGTAATCTTGGATAATTGCTCTTAAAGTTAGCTTCTGCGAAATTCTTGTCAGTTTTATGTTCGTGGATCTTATGTTATTTTTTTTTTGTTTTTTAGATTATAATGTCAAAACCAGCTGGTGGCCCGAGGAGAGATCAACCTGCTGGCGGCATGGATGAAGACTAATTTATTTTTCCTTTTAGAACTGGCTGGTGTTTTTGTCTGTGTTTGGATGATTGGATCTCAAATTGGGTACTGGACATGGTATAGGCATCGTGCTTTCTTTTAGATGCCAGGGTTGGGATTGATGCAAATTTTGGATCTTGATTTCAGTGGAATGATATGAAATATGCCCTGTAAATTTTTATTCGTAGTCCTCTAGCCAGGGTAATGGTGCTTGCCGGGAGTCTGGGTACTGTAGCGATTGAGTTCAGATCAATCTTAAAAAAGTGATTATTTATTTCTTTCCGTTTTTTTTATAATAATTTATGTAGATCTTGCTCTATTTTCCGTTTGATTCATTATTCAAGTCAGCCCTTGCACTTCTTAAAAACCAGAGCTTTCCATTGTATCTTTCTAAAAACTAGCCAATCCCTTTATCAGATATCTTCTTTCTTCGCCGCATTATACTATTTAGAATAATCAACTTTGTAGTTGAACGGGGTACCTTTTTAAATTATAATTTAGGAAAAATAATAAGAAACGGAAAAAAAGGGCATAACCTTAGATCAGGAGAACTTAGGAACTCGGATCTTGCTTCGGGATGAAGGCAACGAGAAGTAATGAGATAAAACTTCTAAAGACAACATTCCCAAGCTTTTAAAATTATTAAAAACAACTATGGCATCTAATCTTGTTCTAAAAGTTCAACATTGGCCCTGAATTGACTAGACTGGGTAACAGGCGATTGAATATCGATGCTGCTGGAACACTGAACATCCCAACATTTACTTGAAACTACATGCTTACATAGAATAATGCATATGATGCTCTAAAAAGATGTTTCTTCATAATCTTCATGCACATCAGAAAGTGCAATTTATGTCGGGACAAGATAATGGCCTTCGTCCTGACCGTTGATCCATACGAGAGGAGTAGCCACTGCAAGTAGAGCAAAAGAGAGACCACAAACCAATTTGAACATAGCCCTTCGCAGAGTTTTCTCCATGCCCATTCTCTGAGCATTGCTTTCACTCCTGGGAACTACCTCAGGATGCATCTGCATGTCAACTTCACCAGAAAGCTCATCTGTTATTGAGACTAACTCCTGACCCCCTTGTATCTGAACATCATCATTATAACCACCATCATATGATAAGCTTCCATTCTCTTTAGAATCATTATTTTCATGTGAGAAACCATTCTGGTCACATTCAGATGTTGGATTCCACTCAATATTGCCTGAGGATAAACTCTTAAACTGTCTGTTTTGTTTCTCAGAGCTACCAGATGAGCTACCGGAATTCACATCAAATGGGTCTTGCAGAGACTGAATGAGCTTTCTAGGAGTCTTGAAGAATTTTATTTTGTCTATATTAACCTGTGCTCGAGACCTCTGAGTATCAAAAGGAGTCTATATGTCAGTTCTGAGAATAAAAGAACTTGTGATTCAATAACTAAACATGGCAGTTTAAGAAACTTACCAGCGGACTTGTGGTGGTGCTTCTGGATACTCCAAACCTAGGATTCTGATGCATGAATCCAGCAAACTCCTCTGTTGAATCTGTCCTATCCAAACCCTCATGATTCACAGATTGTTCTAACCATTTTTTTGATATATCATTTCTCTTCACAACCTCTGAAAAGAGGCCATCCTTGAGAGACACGTCAACCCCTCCATTTTCCTGGCTCCAAAGCTTCCTATTTACACTTCGACGCTCATAGTTCGAAGTCTGAGAAGTTTGGCTCATTGCAATGGGCGACTCGCTCACTGATTCATATCCTGGAAAGAAGTCCAGAGTCCGTGATTCTGGTGAAATAGATCTAGGAGTATGCTCTCCTTCACAAGAAAAGTTTTCCCCTTCATTGTGGTCTCCCTTGCTAAAATTTGAGCCAGTCACTGAACCAGGACTTTTAATATATCTTGATTTTTTGTCAGCTGCAATTCTCTTAGCAGTTTGCAAAGCTTCAAAAGCAGCACCTTTCACGTATGCCATTTTATCAGACTGGCACTTCTCCATCTCCAGAATGATCAAATCCAGTTCTGAGAATATGCTTCGGGGGTCTAGACATTTCATCAAGAAGTTTACCATTTGAATGGCTGACAATCTCTTCTGAGAATTCCCCTCCATAAGCCCAGCATTCAATATTCTCAATCCAGATTGAATAAGCAATCTTGCATATGCTTCAACAATCAAAGCATTGCGTTTAGCTAAGGCCATTACCAAACCCAAATGTGTGTTATTCTGGGGAGACCTCCCCTCTAAAGCTACAGCAACATTCAGGCAGACCCTATTGACTACGTCATCTGAAGCAAACTTCCAGTTATCTGAATCCACAAGAGCCTTTAAGCAAAGGGATGCTCCTGAAGCTAGGATCTCACGAGAGGAAGTGAGAGAATCAGAAAGTGGATTACAAAGGGAATGAATTATATGCCTCTTTCTGTCTTCTGGGGTTGTGGGGTCAATTCCATATCTTGCAATAGCTGGGACCACCTTTGAGCAAGCCTGCTGAAGTGGGAAAGACCCTGCACTTGAAGCTAAGGTTTGTACTATGGATGCCATGATGCTGTCTATCATAGGAACAATCTTGACCCCATGAACTCGAGCAAGAACTTCATAGAGTGAAATCGTGAATTCTCCCGATAATGAGCCGGTATCCTTGGTTTCAGAAACTTGGGCGAGGAAGATAGGAATGGTCTTAAAATCCAAGTCTTTCACGTATGACTTTAGGGCTTTCATTGCACACTTTCGGCTGTCCGCATCTTTGTCAAGATTTGCGAGCTCTCGCCGGATTACTGGACTGAGACTTCTTCCCATTGCTGAACTGAAATCACCCAATCAAAACAATTTTGATTAATAAGTATAATGAAGGTAAGTCGTAAGTACCATTCATCAACATTTCAAGTACATGGCAGAGATCTCATTTTGGGTATTCCACTGCAGATTTTATATTTATGCTCACCATTCAATGCTTCTCAACATTTCAGTTATTATATTCTTTGTAAACAAAAATTAAATCGTGCAAAGGGACCGTGAGCCAATTGACACTCGAAACTTTTGTTTGCTTCCTTGAGCCTCAACAATGCAAAGCCAGACTTGCAACTCAGTTTATATCCTCCCTTTTACCACTTCAAACAATCATAAGGAGAAGAATCTCAGACCAAAAATGTAAGACCCCACGGATCTTGAAAATTTTCTTAATATTAACAACATTAAGTGAAGGACGGAGAAAAGGAAAAGGCAAGAACCAGTCTGGTTTTCAGTTTGAAGAACTGAAAGTGTGTATGAATCTACGTCTTGTTTTCTCAAAAGATTAAGATTCAAGCTTCAACAAGTTTTGGGTTGCAAGGATTAAGGAAGAAAGACGATAATGACGAAGAAGTGAATTTGGACCCGAGTGAGTGTATTCAGAGACAACGCGAAAAGCAACTAGTATATCATTAGAGAGGAAAAGAAAAGCGGTAAACGGGCATTCAAATGAACAAAACGCTGAAACACCAAAGCATGAGAAATCAAACATTACAGAACAAAATGAAGGGAGTTCAAATTTAAGCAAGCAAGTGCACCTTTATGAAGGGGAAGAATCAGCTGAAGCTTCTACTTCCTTGCCCACTACCTCGTGAATGCTAACAAGATAGAGAGGACTTGAGAAGAGTGAGAGCTGAGAAGAGAGCGAGAAAGCTGTCAAAATGTGAAATGGGCTTGAAGGTTCGATTTCAGATTGCATATTTTGCGGGGCTCCATCCCATTCCGCTACAAATTGGATACCTCGATTTTCAAAATCTTTCTTCAAAATTCCACCGCTATCCTTCCCATAAAATATTTCCTTCTAGGACCAGGTGGCCCTCCCACATTTTTCTTTTTTCTTTTGCACTTTGCATGAAACTCCAGCATTGTTATTTGTCAGTACTCAGCGAATGATAATGATAATAATTAGTCATGCATGCTTTACAGTTTTTTTTTTGTTTTGCCAACGGTCGTGTTTATACATTATTATATATATAACTGTATTTTGTAAAATAGAAGAATCATGATGGATGTTTCTGATGCTATCACAGAAATTGAAATCATTCGTGTTGAAATTTAATTAATATGAATGTTCCCATGTCCGGAAGAAAATAGCGATTAAGTACAATGTCTTTCCCTTTTCTTAATGATTTTGCATATATACTTATATTTATTTATTGTTATTAATCAACTTGCACGTTTAATTAATTTATAATTAAAACGAATTGGTGTTTACGATATGTGCCATGCACTTATACGTTGATTTTGGTTAAACTAAAGAGTAAATTCATTGGTCTCTTGGAGATTAAGATTTCCTTAAATTTTTTATTTTATTAATTTTCGATAAAATTTCCACACTAATTCTCGTGGTTCATTGAATGAAAATTTAAACGGAGCCCAAATTCAGTTTACCTCGTGTATCAAAAGAAATTAGACAATCTTGGCTAATAAAAATTAACATATATAATAAAAAATAGAATTATATTAATAAAGACATGAGTTCGATTCTCGCTGCCGTTATGAGGACTCATTTGATAGGCGATTTCATAAATCTAATGTAAACGTTCTTTGAACCTTGGGGGCTATATCCTGACTTTAATTAAGGATCGATTTCGAATCTATCTAATTTTTTGTTTGTAAAAAAAAAAAAGACAATCTCATGGATTTAGTTTCCGTGTGTGTTTGGGATCATGGTTTGAAAAGCTTTTTTAGGCAAAATTTTAGTTTGGAAAAATTTTAAAACAAACAGTCGTATTTATCCATAAGTGATTTTGGACAAAACTATAGTTTTGAATAAGCTACTGAAACTAACATTTGGAACAGTAAAAGAACTTATAAACTATCCAATTACTATCTTACCCCTATTTTTTTTACACACTCTCTCCTTTCTCCTTTCTCCTCTCTCTTCTCTCATCTCTCTTCTCCACCATATCTCCTATCTATACTCTCTCCTCTCTACCATCTCTCCTCCCTCTTACTTTTAATCAAATCATACTATTTTTAGTAATTTACTAATATGCAAAGTGATTCTGATACTAATCATCTAAATATCTCTATTTTCAAAATCTATTCTCCAAAAATTAATCCAGACCCTCGTTCTCTTCAATACAATTAACGAGGGTAATACGGTCAAACCAGATTCATCACCTCGCTGCCACAGCCTTGTTATGTTTGTCTTTTACTGGAGATTCCAAAGGGATATAGCAGTAATAATAAATACAGTGTGTTTGGGGGAAAAGCAATTTTCCCGCCCTTAAGAACTTGGATTTGGGGGAAGCGCCCAAAACGTCACAAATTTGAAGGAACCACCCAACCAAACAAAACTCAGCTTCACCGCCCAACTACTACTTCCACTCCAGGCTCCAAGTTGTAACCCCTCGCCCCGTGTCGCGTCATTCCGTCAATAGCTTAAAGCAAGATATCTTATAGCAAATAAAATATGAACAAGACTTCATTCAAATTTGGTCCTGTGTTAAGACTAATCGTTGTTCAAATTGGATTCCCAAATGGTGTTTCACCAAAAAAGAAGATAGCAGAAGGTTGATTAAACTCCAAACGGAATATAATATTTAAGAACAATCACTTAGATCGTTTCCTTACATTTGTTTCACAGGGTAAACCTTTGCCCCAAAAATATAGTCTGAAGATTTATGCTTCTTTTACATACTGATCTCAAGAAACTACTGGTGCAACAATGGCTATCCATGGATATGCAGTTTTAATTGGTACAAAGATCGATCATTGACACTGTGGAAGCAATTTGCAGGTTGGGCAGTACCATTTTCCCTTGAATCTTGTCTCTGGTGTTAGGCCAACACATGCATAGTGGAACCATTCGCCTCCTTGGCACTATCGAGAAAGCATACACACATAAGCTTTTAGAACCAACCCCACCTTCCCCAAAATAAATGAAAGTCTGAGCAAAAGTAAAGGTTACTCACATTTTCATTGTCACATGCAATCATATCCCCAAAAGACACCTGAACGATCAAAATAGCAGAAGTACTTTAGCTTCATACCAAACATGTTAAGGAAAAAACTAAAAAGTAAAGGAATTACCTCATCAAGGAGCACAGGGAGAACTGAAATAAGATATGTTATGGAAAAAAAATCCAAACCTGATGACAAACACAGTACGTGGGTTCATTAGGATCAATTGGTTGATCAAAATCCACAGGAGCTGTATAATCCTTTTTATGGCTTCCTGGTGGAGGCATGAGCTCAAAGTCCCTATCGCGCTCTCTATCCCAGTCTCTATCCCGGTAATCAAGTCTCTTCGATAGAGGTGTTCCATACATGGACTTGCGGTTTTCACTTTTAAGAACTAGAGGCAATGGGGGGAGAATTGCTGGTTCGTCTGGTGGTATTTTCCCCTCTAACAAAATTGGAAATGTAAAAGAAACAGAAATGAGAAAGATCATACCTTGAAAGCGTGCCAAAAGAATGTGATAGGGTCCTGCTCAAATAGAACTGAAAATAGCAGATTTAAGAAGCAAACAAACAGATCAAGGGAAATTCTGAGATTTTGATATTAATGTGGGTAATAGAATCAGTGTTACAAAAGAGGAATTCACTGATTCTAATCAAAATCCTATTCCCTAACTGGAAATACAAGAACAGAACCAACAATACCAAGCCAAAGGCAAGGTCCTAACTGGTGCTTTTGAGAGACCAGCCCCCTCTCAAGGTCAAACCCCCTTCAAAATAAACCTCGTACCCTCAAAAGTAAGGCAGATACCAAAATATAAGCAACATCAAAAAGTAGCAAAAAGTGACCCGTGACCAGCCTAGGGTCTAAAGCCACCCTATAGCCTCTCTTAGCAGACTCTAATCCCTTGACTTTCCTTTTATAGGTCTGATCAAAACCAGCGGCTATATCAGAATGGTTCAACAAAAGATGTACATATATTTAGCTATTTACAGAAGAAATAGGATAATAGGTGTTTCATCACTCATTGCATAAACTGGGACGATAGTCACTTCCCCTAGAAATCCATTAATTGCAATCTTATGCATATCTTTTCCAGGTAAATAAACCAACCATCCAAAATCATTATGAAAGTAAGGTTCTCTCAGATTCTCCTAACCTTTTACTCTCTAGAGGTTTTAGGCTGTGCATACTTGATACAGAGTAAACCAGCATGCAAACTGCATGGTTATTTTACCTTGCTTTAGATCTTCAGCAAAGTTGTTCAAATCCTCATCAAGTCGCTTTACATGGCTATCTATCTGGAGCAAATACAAGAAATTTAATTCTATTAGTTCAAGCATTCAAGAAAAGAAAATAAGGATTTTGGCTGAAAATAAATCAGACAGGTCCACTTTGAATAGTTTCTTCATGACAATTAGCTCAGAGTTTGACATTGGCTAAGACCCAAAGTTCTGTTGTTTTTTCACTTTAACAACCACAGAATCATAAAGCGTCTGATAGATAAGCTATAAGATAATTATTTGTAAAAGCTTAAAAGAAAGGAGAGAGATAGCGTAAAAGTTATTTTAAATTATAAATTGGCCTTTGTTTAGGCTTGAAGCACTTCTTTTTCTATTAGAATAGATGTTCCAACCCTTCCTCCGGCAGTTTCCCTGAAAAACAATATACAGAGTGATATTGTTGTTTGATGACTGAGGCTCCTATGTGGGAAAGGAGAAGAGGCTATTTAATATTTATAAATTTCCAACCAAAAGCAAAATGATTATTATCAAGTACAGAGTGAGACTACCATAAAACTTTGAAATATCAGAAATGAGAGCAGATGTAACAGATTTATAACTGTTTTGTTTTTACCAAGAAAAGAAAAACTGTTTTGTTAAGAACATATGTGAGTTTGCTTCGGTAGTTAACAGTGAAGTGTTTGTAAGTAACTATTGAAGCCTTTAAAACCTGGACTACAAGATAGTCCTGTCCTGCCATTAATGCCTTGGAGGAAAAGTGAAAACTTCCAAGTTGCATACACCGACATTTTGACTATTGGACGTGGGGGAACAAAGCGAAGAATACTGAATTCATTTATGGAAGCAGTCATGCATAGTATAAAGTAGATTTTGTTTTTGGCCGAAAAGTATAATGAGTAAGCTATATTATATGTGCTCTTTTAGAAACACTCAGCCACGTTATCAATAATTCATTCCCCAATCCTATAGATATCATTTTATATGAAAAATAATCACTTTTCATAGATCATCAATATTGTAGCAATGATTTCCTCGAGTTAAAGAAAGTTGGAGCAAACTACGTCGCATATGATAAAGAAAGTCCAACATAAATCATCAAGATACACAAACTAAAAAACAATGAAACTCACCAGGTCATATGCTTGCCTTGCCAATAAAACCTTCTCAGTACATAGACTAAATGCACTATCTTGATTTGCCTCAATTTCTTTTCGCATTTTCTCCATTGCAATGTCATCTTCTTCATTCATATTATTGTTATTATACTGATGGCCACTATTATGATAACCCTTCTTATAGCCATGTGATGACAACCCCAAGCAGTACTTCGTCTGCTGCCTCGTCTGGTTTATCATTGCTGCAACACCCCCAACACGCACAAAACCATGAAAGTAAATAAATAAACAACCGTTAAGACATACAAACGGCTTAAAGAAGTGAAAAATAAGAATTTTAACACAAACACTAACATATACTAAGAAACAGAAAAAGAAACAAAAGTGAATATTTACATTGGGATCGGTCATCGAGTTCTCTGATGGTATTGAGCAACCTCTGAAGCTCAGCAGGCTGTGTACTGGCGTCTATGGAATTGAAAATTCAAAATTTGAAAGAAGCGGCAAAATCGAATACAAATTCATAGAAAGATATGAAATTGAGGAAGAAATTGTGGAACTAGAAAGACGCTTACACTCCAAATAGTCGTCGACATAGACTCCCGTTCGTGCAATTGCCATATGGGATAATAATTGTCGTGATTGTTAATGGAAGGGCTTGGTTCTAGGGTTTGAGTTGCGTGCCCTGGAGCTGGATGCTGGCATTGGGAATGGGAACGACAGAGCTAAACGACGTCGTATGAACGTGACTTTTGAGGCAAAATTTAACGAAACAAGCGGGTAGGCAACAGGACCGTTAATAAGGCGGGTAAATTCTAATTTCTAACAGATAAATGACATCACCGCCATATTATCACTATTCTTCTAGAGAACGAGACATGTTATTTCTCTCTGATAATTCGTAATTCCACGTATTCTAATTTTTAATCCTTGAAAATACTATTTGTCTAGAAACTCAAAAATTACATAGGATACAAACTTCATGTTCGATTCATTTAAAATAAAAAACTACTATTCCATGTTTGACCCTCTGTTTGATCGATCTTTCAACGTTAAGAAGCTCTGTTCCCGTGTTGAACAATAGACTCACTTGGAAGATTTTAACATGTACAAAGTCAATTCATACGACTATACTTTATGGGATAAGCCCGCGAAACGTTTCGAATTAGTTAGCAACGAGGGTAATTTTCAATGAAGCTTTTCTTTCTCTAGTATCGACTTCAAACAATTTGACAAAGCAAACATGTCAAGAAGTCAAAAACGAGTAGTGAGTATGAAATGGTGAAAATCTAAAGAGGAAAGTCAATTTACTAAAACCACGAAAGTATTTCTCTACAAAGGCAAAATCTAAATCTGGAAACTGAATTATTATCCTAAGAAAAGCCATTGAGAAGTAAGCACCAGTCTCTCAATGGAGCACCTACGTCCACTGGGATTTCTTCTATTTCTGTCACTAGTTTTGTTGTCGTTCGGTGGTTGTACGCATACTCTGGATTCCCAGAACCCAGTGATTTGTAATCACAGTGACTTGAAGGCCTTGACTGATTTCTCTAGCTGCTTAGAATATGCCATTCTTGACTGGAACAGCTCTGCCTCCTCTGATTGCTGCACTTGGGCCGGTGTTACATGTGATAATATAACTGATCTAGGCACTAGGGTGGTAAGCTTGGAACTTAGCAACAGAGCACTTACAGGAAGATTCTGTAAACCCCTTTCAGGTTTCGATCAATTGAGATTCTTGAACCTGTCTTTCAATTTCTTCACAGGGTTCCTTCCTGATGAATTGCTTTGTCTGCAAAACTTGGAGGTTGTTGACTTGAGCAACAATGGTTTCGTGGGCAAAATCAAAGTTGGTAATTGTGCATCTTCCAATCGGGTTCGGGTGCTTAAAATGTCAAATAATCATTTTCTCGGGAACATACCAGAGAGTTTAGGTAATTGTTCCTCCTTGCAGCATCTATCCGTCAATGGAAACAATCTATCAGGGAGGTTACCTCAAAGCATATTTCAGCTGCAGAATCTGAAAGAACTACATATGCAGAACAATAAGCTCTCAGGGCCACTGAATGGTGAAATTGGTAACCTGTCAAACCTTGTGAAATTGGACGTCTCCAGAAATGGGTTTTCTGGAATTCTCACGGATATCTTTAACAGCCTCACGAGGCTTGAGGATTTCTCTGCAGGATGGAACGGATTCACAGGTCAGCTGCCAACAACACTGGTAAATTCTCCATCTCTTCAGATTCTCAGTTTGTCTAGGAACTCTTTAGGTGGTTCCATTAATGTGAACTGTTCTGCAATGAAAAACCTTACTTCACTTTGTCTTGGTGCCAACAAGTTTCTTGGCCCAATCCCTGATAACTTATCAGAATGCCCCAAATTGGAAGCACTAAGCCTTTCCCATATAAATTTCAAAGGTGAAGTTCCTGTGAGCTTTAAAAAATTTGCGTCGTTAACCACCCTTGCACTTTCAAGTTCTGGTCTAAGTAACATAGCTTCAGCGCTGAATATTCTACAACATTGCAGAAACTTGAGAACTCTAGTCCTTACGAATAACTTCCATAACGAAGAAATACCAAGAGATCTAATTATAGGATTCAAGAGTCTCGAGGTTTTAATACTGGCCAATAGTCAAATCAAAGGCTCAGTTCCACAGTGGTTAAGGGGATGCAAGATGTTGCAATTTGTGGATTTGTCATGGAACTCTCTGAGTGCAAGCATTCCCTCTTGGTTTGGCAGGTTCGATCATCTCTATTATTTAGACTTGTCGAATAATTCCTTTACTGGTGAAATACCAGAAAGCTTGACCATGATTTCAAGCCTACAAAACAGCAATTTCTCATCACGAGGAACTTGCTCATCTCCATGCTTTTCCTTCTACAATAGTCAACAACGAAACAGGTTGGAGTATATCGATCTGTCAAGGTTCCGTCCATCTTTAGTGCTGAGTTACAACGAGCTTGAAGGATTCATATGGGCAGGTTTTGAAAATCTGAAAGGCCTCCATGTGATGGATCTAAAACACAACAAAATCTCAGGAGTTATTCCTGATGGGTTATCAGACATGACAATGATGGAGACTATGGATTTGTCTCATAACAGACTCAGAGGGGAAATACCACCATCGTTGGTAAAGCTGAGTTTTTTATCTTCATTCGATGTGTCTTATAATCAGTTGCAGGGGGAGATTCCGAAGGGAGGTCAGTTTGAGACATTTCCATCTTCAGGCTTTGAGGGAAACATGGGACTCTGTCGATCTGGTTCCGTTCTTCCTAAAACGATGGAGTCTCCAACTCCAACGTTTGGCCACAGGGATGCCAAGATGATAGATTTGTCATTTAAATTCGGGGCGGCAACTGGTTTTGTTATAGCCTTCACCATTTGCTTCTTTCATGGATGGTGGTCTCCATGGGCTGTTATGCGTGTATCCAGTCGAAGGAGGAATAATAAACATTGGTGACGCTTGCTGGTGTTTCTAGGTATCATGATATTATCATTTTCAAAACTCAATGTAACTTTGTTGTTTCATGGGTTCATCCCAAGTTGCTGAATAATGTCACAGAATGATGGATGAGGACTGAGGAGAGAGAAACATTCCGGGTCCGCACCACACAAGAGTGAAGAAAAGATAGACAGAAAACTCAATGACTTTCTGCTTATCCTTCAATTAACAATCTTTGTAATTAATTATGATGTCTGACCATAAATTAAATTTTATTTATTTTAATTAGATAAAAAGATCCATATAAAAATTACCCAAGCATGGAGGGTGGACCTACACCCAAACTCCTAACAAATAATAAAAAGAAAAAACTCAACTTGACTATATATACTTTGTATATTTTAAATTTTATTGGGAGAGATAAAATCTATTTTAGTAATCTCTATATTTTGTGAGGATTAGTCTCTAACTATCAGTTAGAAGATATCGTCTAAATTTTTAAAAAAAAAAGAAAATCTATCCACGATTAATTAATTATCATTTTGAAGAGATTTGCGTTATATTGATCTGGTTCTCTTAACACGTATTTGCCTCTTCTAAGTAATAAAAATATTTTCAGATGAATTTGTTGTGCATCGATTGAGATTGGCCTCTTGGGAGTTCGGACTATATTAATGCATAAATATAAGTTCCATTGAGATTGTCCTGTTAAATTAAAACAAGTTGATTTTAAAGTGATAATAATATTAATCATAAGAATTTATTATAAAATAAATAATAAATATCATATGTTGGTTATAACTTATAATTTAAAGGGTTAAAAAATGTAAATTGAAGGATATTATGTATTTAGAATTCAAACATTCAAGACATCAAATTCGTGTGATGTTATTTTTGTTATATATTTTAAGTTCTTCACTAAGCTCAACCAGTTGATTAGTGTAGTGGATAAAAGGTATTGGATAATTAATTATGGGCATTTATTGCAGTATACACTTGGACGAGTCATAGTATACAGAAAACAAAATGAACACCGGGATAGAGGCATGCGTTTCTCAACTCTTTCAGTCCCGTTGCTTCAACAAACATGTGAAAGAGGCCAACTTTCACTGCAAAGATTCTATTTTCCATCCATGCCCAGAAGCATCGCATTTAATAAACATGAACCCAAATTTGTAAAATGTTAAATAAACATGCGTTTCTAGAATATTAGTAATAACAAATAGTCTGGAGCATAGCTGGAAGCTAGACTATACATGTATGTACACATACCCAGGAAAATTTGTTAGAGCATTTTGAGCAGACAATAATGGCGAATGAAGGCAGCGGCTGCGGCGGCTTCGCAACTAGGCAAGTATTCCGACCGTCGTTGGATCTCAATCGATGCGCAATCGTCCCCACTATTGAGTGAGTCTGCTTTTCTTTTTTTCATTTTGAATTAGAGGACAGTCACTAACAACATATAAGGTTATAAGTGAAAAACTTTCAGAAAACTTTTATACTCGCGACCTTTTATTTATAGGAAAATTTTTATACCCATGACCCTAAACTTCTCATTTATCTGAAAACTCAGTGGCGTTTTTCACCATTCTATTATTAACTGTGCCTGTGTTATCTTGTTTTCCTGTGCTACTTGATCTCCATCATAAACTTCATGGTCATCAGTTGTTGTGATTCTGATTTCAGGAATATTGTGGCGACGTTCGTCTTGGACTGTGAGTTGGATCTCAAGAAAATTGCGCAGCAAGCTCGCAATGCTGAATTCAATCCCAAGGCTCGTTTCAATATACTATATATATATAATTCCCTCCAATTACTTTGTTTTAATTATGTCTGCATAATCAAATTTAGGTCTTGTACTACGTTGTCACTGATTCTTAAGTTGTTATAAATGTGGTCATTATTACAGCGTTTTTCTGCTGCCATTATGAGAATAAGAGAACCGAAAACTACAGCCTTGATCTTTTCTTCGGGGAAGGTGGTGAGTGTGTTGTCTATTCTCCTTGGGATCTGTTCTGTTCTGTTCCTTGCTAAGGTATTCGATTCATGTTTATGCTTGTGTCGTCCAGGTCTGCACTGGCGCCAAAAGTGAGGCAGACTCGAAACTTGCTGCGAGAAAGGTAAATATTTCATGTCGTTTCTGACTTGAAAGCTTTCATAGATTGAGACACCACGCAAAAACAACCAATATATTAAAGAGACACATGCAGGATGTTTTACTATGAATCGAGTAACTGAGTTGAGCTATCCATCCATATATGATTTCAAAGTTGGCGCATATGTAGTCTATACATATATATAGTTGCAATTCTGCCAAACTGATACACATTTCCGGTTAATTCTCAGTTTGCTCGAATTATCCAAAAGCTTGGGTATGAAGTCAAGTTTAAGGTACTTGTTTACCATAAACACGAAATGATTAGAGCTAACTGTTTTTATATTCTAACATGAAACTTTGAGCGACAGGATTTCAAAATTCAGAACATGGTTGGCTCCTGTGATGTCAAGTTCCCCATCAGACTTGAAAGTCTCGCATGCTCACATGCTGCCTTTTCAAGTGTAAGCTACATCTTAATTTCCGCACAATTTGATTAATCATTTACTCCCGCCAGCCCCCCCCCCCCCCCGTTTTTTTTTTTGGTTATATGGAAGTTTTAAGTACGTTGAAACCTGGACTACCCATGCTGATCATGATTTAATAATGCCAATTAATTGATACATCTGAGTTGCAGTATGAACCGGAGCTCTTTCCTGGTCTGATATATCGCATGAAACATCCTAAGATTGTACTCCTCGTATTTGTGTCTGGAAAAATTGTGCTTACGGGAGCTAAGGTATATAATATAGCTAGCTTTCTCCTTAATAAGCTTGCTTTGCTGCAAAACTGACCATATAATGTTTCATGAGTACTTTTTACATGTTATCAGGAGAGAGATGATATATACAAAGCCTTCGACAGCATATATCCTGTCCTTACAGGGTTCAGGAAGATTTTTAGAAATGCAGCAGAGAATTTATCTCTACCATGAGATCAAACACTGTGATCTTTTCTGGCAGATTTGTCGTCAGTTTCGATGCCTAGAATATGGATCAGTTGTGTGCGTTGTTTGGATAAACTTATTTTAAGCGATTTAATTTGCGCTGTCCGAGGTAAATAATTAAGCAAGAGGAGTTTTATTCACTCAGAGATAAATAATACCCATCTAATCCTTAATATATAATATATATTTAATTAAATTAAAAAAATAATATAATATTTTTTAAATATTTTAATTATTTTTTAAATTTTTTTCGTTAATTATTGTTAATAAGATATCAATAGAAATAATTAAAAAAATTAATAAATATTATATTTATAATTAATATTAATTTTTTAATTAAATTTTAAGAACTGAATGAGGAGTATATGGATTAAATATGTTGGCAGCCTTCAGGCACATGCGTTCATCATGGCGCGCGCATGTTTGTGTTGCATAAAACAATTGCGAATTCTTCACTTATATATATAATTCGATCACGTGCGTAGAAATATTAATTATTCATGTCATGTGCGTAAAAATATTCATGAAATAATTGAGCGTGTGCTTGGGCAATTGTCGCGCGCAATGTAAACGGAAGGTAACGATATCGAGGGCATATATGTCAATTCAGAATACTCGAAGCAGATATTGCGAGATGAGTCGGGGAGAGACAATTTGTGGTAACGGTTTTTTTCCCAAATGATCAAATGCGATTTTCTTGAAATTGATTTTGTGCCTCCATGCCTTTTGCTTCTGATGTTTCTCTTCCTCCCGAATGAGACTTATAATTAAGCTATAGAAATATCTCGTAAAAGAAAGATCCAAGTTCGCAACTCTGCAGGAGGAGACAAGGGGATGGCACAGTTCGCGACGCAGGGTAGCTTGAAACTACTCTTTAATGGAGAGGGAGTGTCGTCACTTTTGGAACACAAAGACCCATTTCACTATAACTTTAGATCAACTCAGACTCGCAGACGAAGAAGTCTCCGGTATATTGGCTCATCAGGTAGTATTTACTATTCATCGTCATCTCTGAGTAGCAAATCGAACCGTTGCAACGCCGAGGCATGCCCCTCGGACTGTGTCTATGAAAGTGATTCTGATGATGATGATTTTGAGAGCGATAGCTTGGCTTGTTTCAGAGGCCTGGTGTTAGATGTATCGTACAGGTAATTTTTTCCCCATTATTTTCTTTCACGCCTTCCGTTTTGTCTGTGTATTGATACTTTAGGATTCTATATTTCCTCTCGGATAGTCAGGTTTTGAGGTTCCTACTTGAATTCCGCAGGATTTTTCAGTTCAAAACTTCATTTTAATGAGGGATCAGCAGATATTTTGCAATATCATACTGCAGCTTATTGATTCTGAACCTTATCAGTTGTTGTTCAGTTCAATACATAATATGGGAATTCTATTGTATGAATATGTTGTTGTTTGGAGAGATGTTCCCACTTTGTTTAGTTTAGGTGATAGTTCCACTGAAAGAGTATGAGAAGCGATCAGAGTTAAATTTTATACTATATAGATAGACGCGGTTGGATTTCATCTCTAGTAACACCTTTTATTAATCTTAAACTCAAACACTTATATGTAGTTTGTTTCCTGAAGTGAGTTCAAGATACCGTATTTGTACGAGTCAAAAGTGATAATTAGTTGGTGAATGTGGATAGTGTAGAGTTTGTAACATGTGATTTTCTCTTGTATAGTCACCAAAATATCAAGAGACCTGCTCAGTTGTTTGCTTATGGTTCTGACTGCTTCCATCCTGCTCCAGGCCAGTCAATGTTGTAGGCTGGAAACGTGCCATATGTTTGGAGTTTGTGGACAAGGTTAGATTTTTCACTTTTGATCCGCACACGAGTAATATGCATAAGAAAGATTTGTTAATTTCCAGGCACAGATATTAATACTCATTCAATGTGACACCATAGATCCTCACTTTTCTGGAAGCAGATCCTCTCAGAATCCTGCTATCTCAGAATCTCTCAGAATCATGCTCTTTCCTTCTTGCTTCTTGCCTCTTGCCACCTCTCTCATGCCGTATCCATATTAAAAAAAAAAACTCTGGCCCCACTTTCAAATAATTTTTTAAAAACACTTTAAAAAAGTGTTTTAATTTTTTTAAAAAAAGTATATTTTTTAATTTTTTAAGTGTTTTTAAAAAAGACTTTGATTTTCTTTAAAAAACACTTTAAAAAAGTGTTTTTAATTATTTTAAAAAAACGTATTTTTTTAAAAACTTATTTTTTTACCTTTTAAAAAAATCTTATTTTTTTAAAAAACACTTAAAGTGTTTTTTAAAAACTATTTTTTTTTAATTTTTTATTTTGTCATAGAATGGATAAAGGAAGGAGGAGGTAAGGCAAAAAGAAGGAAAGAAAAGTGATACTGAGGGATGAGGAGAAAAATGAAAAGGAGAAGATCCGGATCCCACTTTTTTTTGTGTTTGGCTAAATAGAGAGAAGGGAAGAGGAGGAATTTTAATAGAGAGAAAAGGAAAGAAGAAAATAGGAGAAATTTTATTATTATTTTATTTGGATTAATATTAAAAGAGGGGAGGGGAGAAATTTATATATTGCTTTGTTTGATTCAAAAAAGGAGAAGCTGAAAAATATTTTTATATAAATAAATTTACTTATATATTATTTTAATAAAATAAAATATAGGAGAAATATTAGGATATTAAAAAAATTATAAGTATATTAATATTATAAAATATAAATATTATCCCTGCCCTTCAAATTCTCCCAATTTTGGAGGGGAGGGTAAAGTTGAGGGGGAGGGAAAATTTAAAAATTTTTTCCCTCCCCTCCTAAAAGTTTTAAACATCCAAATAAGGGGGAGGGGACAAAATCCCTCTCCTCCTCCCCCCTTCCCCCCAAATTACCCCTATCAAACATGGGTTAATCTCCGAACTGAGTCTGGATAAATTCTAATTTAGTTTCATGTTTTAAATCTTATTGCTTATCCAGGCTGACGTTCTAGAGTATTATGATCAAACGGTGAACTCAACAAGCGGATCTTTCTATATTCCAGCTGTCTCAAGGGTCAGTGATCGATGCTTATTTCTTTCGTGTTCATTGTTTTCTCTGACCTTTCATCACAATTCTATTAGCACCATTGGTTCTTGCCCTGTGTTTTTTCTTTTTTTAATTGAAGTTACATACTTTCTTCACAATTACTCAGATGTGCTAAACATGTTATTTTGGTACAAGTTCCTTATTTACTTCAAGTTGTTAAAAGAAGGAACTTCAAGAGCAATCTTAGCCGGAAAAATATACTATTCCGGGACAATTACACTTGCCAGTGAGTATTACTTTTATGAACATAGTTTTGGTTTTCTGTCAGTCAAGTCTTCCTCCGAAATCAACAAATACTGAGAGTGATTGAACGGTTCTAGTTAGCCTGCTATTTTTACTGCTTAGCTTTGGATATAAAGCTTTATACTGACAACGTATTCTCTTTTCACTTACGGCACTTGGTGGAGAATGGAAATGGGAAAATCTAGTAAGACAATCCGTTGGATCTATATATATACGAATAACATAGATTCTTTTGACATAAAGTTCAAACTTTATTAAAAAACCTAAAACGATAACATAACAAAGCCCAAGTATACTAGACGACTAGTGCTACTTGGTATAATATAAATATACTGTACTCTTATTTCTTCACAGTAGAAGGTATAATAACTAATAAGGGTGCACGGATACCATGACCACAACACGAGGGTTCAAAGTACTGCTGTTTTCTGTGATCTTTGTTGGCTAACCCAAAAACAAAATTTTTTTGGGTTAATACTAGAACCCTCATGTGCTACTTTTTGGGTTTGGCTCATCGTTGTATCCCCCAACAAAAGAAAAAATTCCTGATGGGCTTGGTATGGCAAAAGGATCACTCACTGTTTTGAAACAGTCTTTATGAGGTATTAATTAGATTTGATTTCAAGTTGACTGAAAAGCCTGATTAAGACATAACAATTCTAGTAGACTATGAGAAATTTAAAAACTTCTGATGAAATTAAATTGTCTTGGTGTAAATGGGAATATTTCATTCAACACCAAGAAAGAATACAACAATAAACAAAGATACAGGCCTTGTTTGAAAACAGAACAAGGCCAAAACGGGGAGAACAGAAGGCATGACTACATGAGCTAATTATCTGCAAGAGGGGCTGAACTTGACCTTTGAGGAAGCACAAGTGGGAAATCACTGTAACATTTAAGTTTTCGAGTATGATTGATATCCACTCCATCTCTCCTTAACACCGCCACGAAGCATTCATTTCTCAAGGGGAGGCTAGTGGAAGCTTAGGTAAGCGAAATGAATGAGACGTTGGAGATATGCTAGCCCTAGTCCCAAAGACTCAAATCCATCTGAGTGGAGCCTCTTTACCATTTATCAAGTCCTTATACGGAGTTTGATATCAACAGGTTACTGCTTGTGTTAAATGCAACTCGAAGAAAGGTCATAGGACTTTAGAGGAAGCAAAAATGAAGCTGGTTAAAACTCCAAAGGTACTGTTGCTTTACTAGTTACCATGAACTTGCTTTCTTTCTATTAACATTTTCCCATGCTTATCTGTTCTGTGTTCCTTATTGGATCATGATGTGCATGGCCTGGTCTAGGAATGAATGGACAACTTGGTAGCTACCGTTATGATAAAAAAAAAGGGGAGAAAAACAGCTTGATAGCTACCAAAGAAAAGATTGCCACCATTAAAACTCTAACATGTCATTGCATGGACACAGCTGATTTCAAACAGCCTGTTTTTCATGATATTAATGGGTTTTAACTTCGATTTTGCTCCATTAACGAAGAAGAATGCTGCTGCTGTTGGTCAGGCCCCAAAAGACTATGACATACTTGCCATACCCTTAACAAGTGCAGCTCTGAGAATGCTGACAATAAGAAAGGGAACACCTGAAGAATGGCGTCAGTATCTCCTCTTCAGAGCCATGAATTCATCTCTCGGGTCACTCCTTTATATGCCATACACTCATGATTTCTTAATCTGTTCCTGCTCACCAAAAACTTAATAAATAAAATAAAACTTTCTTGTAAATCATAAGGACATATTAACTTAAAAAGGCAAAAAATAATTTAAAAAAAATGCAATCTGTACTATTCATCTCAGGAATCTTGTATATGTAAATAGTAGTTTCCTGCACACTGTTGAACAAGGCGGGCCGGTTTAGCAAGCCTCTAAACCACGGTTTTAAAAGGGTTTTTGGCCCAAACCACGGTTTAAAATCATGGTTTTGAATAAGCTATTTAAAATAGTTTTTTCAACAGTAAAAGCACTTATGGACTATCCAATTATTATCTTACCCCTATTTTTTCTTACACCCTCTCTCCTCTCTCCTACTTTTTCTTACACCCTCTCTCCTTTCTCCTATCTCCCATCCCTCCTCTCTCTTTTCTTTTTTCTACCTCCCTCCTCTCTCTTACTTTAAATCAAATCATACCCTTTTTGGTAATTTACCACCATAAAAAGTCATTCTAAAAATAACTATCCAAACACCTATTTATTCAAAACCACTTTTTTCCAATAAACACTTCTCCAAAAGTCATTTTTCATAAGTTGTTCATAAGCCCTTTTTTTTTATAAGCCCTTTTTTAAAATCCTATCCAAATAGGCTCTGTGTATGTGGTCTTACTCAAATTGATGTAAAGAATTAGTGTGGCATGGCCCTTCTTAGATCTGATAATAAAAAGAATGTCTTTTAAGTGTGGGGATCGATGAGGCTATGTTGCGGACATGTTGGTGATGTCCCTTCCAACTAATACCAGCTTTTGTTACACCTTTCATTTCCCCTTTTGACTTTTGATGCATTCAAAGAGAAAGTAATGTGGCAAGTTTTATGATGCACGTGAACTGTGAACAGTAATTCAAAATCAAGATGTCCAACTGGATCATTGTATGTATTATGTACTGTTGAGACTGCTGATTGAATGACGTGAATAGGATATATTAGAATATTATAATGTACTGCAAGAGAAGAAAATGCTTTTTTAAGGGATGAACGGTGAAAATTAAAACTGAAAAAGATCAAAAAACGAGTGAAACGATTAGCAGAGGGAGGTTGGATTTGGAGGCATTAATCCTGATGTGTTCGATATGATGACACTGATTCAAAGGGGGTATTGGAATATGGAATCGATACGTTTTTCATTGGGAATTGATTTTTTTTTTTTTGAGGCTGAGTTGTAAATGATTCCAAGTCAGGTGAGTCACATGCTTCTATACAGTATTTGTAGGCAGTGGGTATGGTATTGGACTGTGGGCATGGCCATGAAAACATGTTGCCCATTGTTATTTTAAATAATAATAATTCAATAATGTTGCCTTCTCCTTGAATTATTGCAGGAATAAAACCTCGTTTTTTTAAAACAAGGGGTGTAAAAAAGAAGCTAAATGATGAGTGAAGTGGAAAATATGTGGAGAGCAATATTGATGGAGGTGCATCAACGATTGACCTGGGGATGGGAAATGAAAAGGAAACATTGCTTTTGAAATGGGCAAGCAAATCTTCAAGTAAAAGAAAAATCTTAAATCTTATTTAATATTCTAATTTTTAATATAAATACTAATTAATTTTTTTTAATAAATTAATTATAATTTATATAAAAATTAATTGACTAATTTAAATAAATTAAAAAATATATAATATAAATTTATTTTAAAAAGTTAGATTTTATGTTATTAATTGATGTACTTGATTTTTTAATATATTAAAAAATTAATTAATATTTATATTAAGGATTTACGGATAATTTCTTTTAATTAATTTACGAAGAATCTTTAAACAGTAGTTACTGATGTGATAAAACAAATAGCCTCTGCTCCTCAGCCTAGAGAGGCTCAGCCATATAATTAAAGTAAATTTCAACCAAATTGTATTCCTTTTCAAGTTTCAAGCAAAAAGGCAGAAAGAGACATTATTAGCTGCGTAATATTTACTTGAATAAATTCCTATTGGTTGTTATTATATGATTCCTGATGAATCTTAACCTTACTGTTCAATCCAATCCTCTTAGTTATGACTATGGTCCATCAGGTCTCAACCACCACCCTTACACTCACTTTCTCAGAGGTGTAACCATAAAACTTCTCTAAGCCATACAACTTAAAGGACTATAGCATAACAAGGACTTGAGCTCGAAGAAAAATGTACTCTCTGTTTATATATGTGGTCGCTTTGCACAGAATCTGTGCCTGTTGAGCTTCTCATGCTTCGTTTTCAAGTACTTGGTGAGTGGTCATCCAAGTGCCTACTTGTTCGACTTAAACCCTATTTGAAAGGGATGATAACAGTTGATAGAATTTATCAGTCACAGGTTGAAGGATACAAGATTGGGTATTATTGTTCGTTGTTGATGGGGATTGGAGTTGCCATCGACGTGAGGGGATTATGGGCACTGTGAGATGAAGGGACCAAAAAGTCCCATATGTTCATGAGAGTGACGACAAAGTTGATACAGAAAAGTGCCATAGTTCATGAACATACGGCTCTGTTCCTATCACACCCCTGTTTCTTTCAAACTCCTTCATTTTCAATTTATTGCTCATCCAACCTCTGCCCCACCCCACAGCTTCATCATGCACGTACTGTTGCTGGATTTACACTTTGTTTTAATCTCTTCTCTCACAAATCCATTTCACGAGGAGGCATTTTGTCATCCATTCTACAAGCATTCATTTAATATACCCATCCCCCCCCCCCTCCCCTCCTCCTGGCCATGATTCGTTAAGGGTGAGTTTAATAATTTACCCATGCGATGTTTGGTTTTCCCACATATCTCATCCAATTGGATGAAAAAACTACCAGAAAAAGCATTAGACAGGGTTTCATCAAACTGGTGTATAAAATGCAATTCATCACATATCTATTTCTCATATTTGGAACAAGTTAGAAACAGAGTGGGATACTGTTCGCACTTCTAAGCTAAGATTAATTGAATCTTCAATCGTAGTTTTCAATTCTAAATATTTTTATACATCTCTTAGAGGGAATGCCAGCATTTTTTCTCAGTTTTAGGTAGAGTGGCGGACCAAATGCTGAATCATTAATAAATAGAGAATATCAATTAATTTTCTTAACAATTAGATTTGCTCCTTATAAATATATATTAAATTCAACATAACCGTTACTGGGAGGGGTTTCTATTTTCTTCTGAAGATAGTACATTTCCGTATTTGGTAACCACAAAGACACCTTATGTTCAGAAGCATGGCTAGTAGTATATCCCAGTCATATCAGAAATTACTGTCTCGCTTAACTTCCAATGGTTTATAAACCCTCCTCATATGACAATTTATTTGGACCACAAGAATCCACCCGGCGCAAAAGTTGCATATACAGGGGGGAAATAACATTTTCAGTGAATTAGTATAAAATATTTATTTTAGAGAATAGGAAATCTGAAACTGAATGCACACTGCTACAACAATCAGTCTATGACATGGGCTTCTCGGATTCTTCCAATTCATCCTTTCAGATTTCTGCAAAAGAACCGAAAAGAGCGTGAAAAGAAAAATTGTATAACACAGTCCTCTCAAGGCAGAGACCTGGTTACGTGGAAATTAGTAAGTACTTCTGTTGTTTTGGCAAAACACCAATAATCAAGTTGTATTTTTTTTTTTAATTTTACGAGAAAGAGAAGATTTTACTTGTCTTGACCGTTTACCCAGAAAAAAAAATTACCTGTCAACTCTGCTTATTTACATGTAAATGGAAGTAAGAAAGAGATAAAATAACAGACTTGGAAAGCTCGAATATATAGATTTTGAGGGTTAGTTAGTGTAGCGTATGGTTATTACTTATGGGTAAGTGCATGGGACGTAGAAATGAGATAGGGATATTAGATTTCTTACAGACTGATTAGTAAATTGGATTTTGTTTTCTTTTAGCCTTTATATCTGCCGACAAAAACTGAGTGCCATAAAGGGAGCAGTGACACAGAATTGTGACACCAAGGTTTGGTTTTCTTCCTCTTCCCATCTCTCTCTAGAATTCAAAAAATACATTTGACGGACATGGATGTTTGCCGAAATGCATCAGTTGCAGACGACTGCGAACAAGAGCAGGTCCTCTTGTCTTCCCGCTCAAAGCTTTCTACCATCTCAACCGCCCTTGACGACCTCTTCTCTTCTCATAACGCTGTCAGTTTTCCCCTTTCTTTCAAAGTTCCTGTACCTCTCTGCTCTGAAATTCCTTCACTTCCACTTCTTTTCCAAGTTCTAGCATCTGGGTTTTCTTGCAGGGCTTCCCCTTCTGTAGTTTTAGTTCAATTTGTTTATAAAAATGGTTTCTTTTGTTGCTAGCTATATCTTTGCTTAGTCTTTATCTCCAAAATTTTACCCGCTGTCCTCTGTTTCTTCCCCCTTTGTCTTAATGTGTTAACAAGCTTTTGTATGTGACTTTATTAATGTAGGAAGTGGATGTTGGCTTAGAATGGCTCTCTGTATTTGTGGAGGACTGTTTTTCCAGCCCAGCATGTTGCCTCTTGGCACCTACTGATGCCCAAAACACAGAGGCAAACTCTAAATCTTCCGTACAGTTACAGAGAACCCAGCAAAAGCAGTCTCCTCCTCAAAAGTTTCTTGTGCCAGGAAAGGCAAGAAGCAAAAGGAAAAGGCTTTCAGCGCCTAGAACCAAGGACCCATTAAGCAGCTGGTCACACCATTTGAACCCACTAAATGAACCCATGACTTCAGACCCTCCTCTTCTTAAACAAGCCTACTGGTTAGCTGATAGTGAACTCATGGTACCCAAGAAGGAAGATGAGCAAGTAGCAATGAAGGATGGAGAAGCAGAGCAAGAGGCGGTGGAAGAGAAGAGGACTGTGAGGAAGAAGGAGAGTTTTGAAAGCTTAGTCTCAGAGTATGAAGAAGGTAGCAATGGGCAGAATCAAATGCCAAGAAGGTGTACCCATTGCCTTGCACAGAGGACCCCGCAATGGAGGGCCGGACCTTTGGGTCCAAAAACACTATGTAATGCATGTGGAGTGAGGTACAAGTCTGGTAGATTGCTTCCAGAATATAGGCCAGCCAAGAGTCCCACTTTTGTAAGCTACTTACACTCCAATTCCCACAAAAAGGTCATGGAGAAGAGAATGGCTGTTCTGTCTTCTGTTCCTAGTGAGGACTAATTGTTAGTATCAGTATGATATGTTTTCATGTAAATCAAACTTCATAATTCAGGAAACAGGCATATTATATTGGTAAGTACCTTAATTTCATGTCATCCTTTTTCTGAGCTTCGTGTTGTGCACTTTAATTAGTATTAGTTCCTTATTCCCTAAACCAGAATGTTTGAGTTCAGATGGACCTCTGGTGTTGCCTCTCACATTTATTATTAGGTGTTGGGCAATTTTTCCGTTGTTGAGAATTTAAATCCGGAATCTTAAGATGAGCAGAGAGTCACTAACTGGCTAACTCCATATCCGTCACTTTCAAAAGTGAAAGCTGTGACGTGGCCTCCTGACTTTACCGCTCTTTCCCATTCTCCTCTTTTCCTTTTCTTTTGCCCCTGAATATAATAAATATATCATGAATTTTGACTCTTTACATCTGCTGTCATTATAAGCCTGTGAAGTGCCATTTATATTTCTTTTTCGGCGATGGCGATGGCATAGAAGATAAGATGGTCCATTACAGTTTGCCCATACTCATCATAACTCTCACAAATTTTCAATGCTGGATACTCCTAAAGAGACTGGAATCTGAAAATAAAAAGGGAGAAGAAGAGAACCAAACAGTGCCTCATTCTTATCTCCAGTTTTCTCCTCCACCCTTTGATTTGATTCCTTATTCTAAATGGGTGCATGGGAAACAGTTTAATTTCCTTTATTTTTTTTCAAAAGAGAGATTCTTCATGTTGTCTTCTTGTGCACTTTATAGCCGTCCTCTAAACAGTCTCAAAACTTGAACCAGATAGAAAATTGGAAATATTGCCAGCTCACGGCTAATTAAATTGGTTCAACGACCATTTTAACTAAAGTGTTTATGAGTAGGGTAACCTCTTATCTAGTATCATGCTTAAACAAAATATAGGCAGTAGTTTACAGCTCGATACCCAACCTTACTCGATAAAAGCTCTAATTATTTTGAGTTAAACGTGAGAGAGTTAGGTATGCTCAAGTTGTGAGGTTATACTTATATTGTAAAAAAAAAATATGTAATTATAAATTTTTAAAATAATATTATATTTATATATCTTCAAGAGTTAAATAATATTTATAATCCACTAAAAATAAGGTAATAAAAAAATAATAATTAAAGTCTTAAAATTTATTGCATATAAAAAAATATTTTGAAATCTAAGTACCTTGTACTTTACATCAATTTTTTAAATATTGACAAAGATAAAATATTTTAAAAAATAAAATAAATAATTATAATTTATAATGTAATCATATGATTAGTAAAGTTAAAAAAATCAATATAGTTATAAATATTAAAAGACGTAACTTACGTACTTAACTACTTATATTTCTAAAATGACCCTTTAATCATCAATAACTATCATATTCTCCTTTCTAAGTATAACATCTAAGAAAAAAAATAAAAAAATAAAAAAGGAGTATTAATGGGCAGGGTAACCCCCAACCTGGTGCTTAGCCCGAAATAAGTATGGACTAAATTTTATAACCCGATATCTAATCCTGTCCTATATTTATCGGACTGAATATGATTTTATTTTCACATGCTCAAGTAGACATACTGGCCACGGCCTTTATCAACATCACTACTTTTAAGTTTTAACCCTTTCATTGGTTCATTCCTATAGTAATCCAAAGTGGGACGGTGCAAGAGAGGAAGGAATTTCTTAACTTAGGTTACTGTGGTAAGCAACAATGGGAAACTGTGAACCATTTTTTTAACATATAGTTGATTTTGATGTGCAACTTAACAACTTGGTGCATGTGCAGAGTGTAAAAAGAAAGGCAATATTCGTTGTAATCAAACGCAGACATCATAAAGTTCAGTGACGATTATTATGGTTTGGAAGACACGGGGGCAGATTGACGCAAGTATGCAGGATCTTATCTTTGCTTTCACTTTCATTAATAATGACAGCTTGGTGGGTACCTATGTTCTTACTGAGGGACCTTGAACGCTGTGAGCTTTTATTTATCCTCTGACAACAACCAAACATGGGCAAGGAAACCTGTTTATGGTTTTTTACTGAGAATATTTTGGTTGTCACTCCCACCCTTGAAGTGGTAAACCCATATGATCCACACAAAAATCAGATTAAACCATTTGATACGTGTACCTTCTATCATTGAAAGGCAAGTATAGTCATCTGCTTATTGGTTTCCATATTAAAGATTATATAACACATGATATTATGTTCATATTTTTTATATACGTCTAGTATCCTAATATTATTTGTGGTATAATTTTATCCATAATCTTTTAAATTTAGTATAATTTTACCTATAATTTTTTAAATTTTGTACAATTTTACATATAATTTTATTTCTCAAGTACTAAGAATTACACCAAATTAAAAAGATTATAGATAAATTTATAAGATTAGAATACTAGACGCATATGAGAAATAAAATCAGTATATTAGATACTATATAACCCTAATATTAACGGAGGTTCTATATTCTTTAATTTTAGGTGGCTTATGCTATTCTATTTTATATATACCATGTTATGCTTTTTAGAACATTATCTTTACCTTCTGTGCAAAGGTTTGGGTTGATCATGTTTTAAAGATTTCAATTCTTTCAGAATTATTTATGTTAGCTGAACAGGATAGGAACCTTCTGCATCAAGAAGTTGTTCTTTTTCACACTTCCCTTCATGAAAGAAGAAGTTAACGTACCTGTTTGGAGGGTGAGAAAGTTTTATTGGTGGGTTTTCTGTGAAATCATTGCTTGCAGGCTTTTCTCAGTTTTTTATTTCTTCTCACGGTAAACATGGAAACTTTAAATCAGCGATTTCCATCTCAAAGTTAATAAGATCATTGCGTTCAGGTTTTTCTCATTTTCTTAAAATTTTCTTGTCATGGTGAAGATGGAAACTCGGCCACTTGCATTTGCAAATGAAACAATACACGGGGGAAAAAAATCCCTCGCAGAATACTTTTTTAGGTTCAAAAGTTGCCCTACATGGTTTATATTTACCTTACCAGCATTGTTCAGACGCATCACGTGCCTAGCACGTGAGATGCGAGGTGAGTGGAGCAAACTTAAAGAGAACACTACACATGGTTGGAGACTTGCGCCGTGAGAGTAATAAATAATGTCTATCCTCAGCGAAATGGTTGATGATCACTATTCATTATCATTACGCCAAAGGAATGGCCATCAAATTATCTCAGACTTGAATTTTTAAAAAAACTGAACTTTAGTCAAAGATGGCATCACTGATTATTAGGCTGGCTGATCCCAAGAGGTACAAAAGTTGCAAACTTTGGCATCAGCTCGCACATGGGACTACATAAGCATTTTCCAGAATGCAATGGTTGTCTGTCTTATGAGACAGAAATTACCTATGCCCAAGCGCAACTGTTGGGGGGTTAGGGAAGACCCCATTATAACATTATTGAGTGTGGAAAAGCAGCCCCTTCCATTGCATCATATGATCTCACTTGCTTTGTCTGCCTCCTAAAAGATTAAAGCCTTTGAAATCACATGGAGAAGAACGACACAGGGGACTGCATCATTTGACTTTGTCAATCACACACACTGTTTAAAGTTTTGTTCATGTCAGGTGTGAACAGAGTGGCTCCAATTCAGACGTAACTGCAATCACCAGAGGTGGGTCATCATTGATGAGGATTGGCTAGCCGTTTAAGGCTGTGGGTCCATTTACTTCAAATTATCATAAGCATCGGATGCTCATGTTGTTAAATCAACCTTTTAATCTCTGGGTTATATTAATTCAAGAATTCAAAAATTCGTCCAAAATGTCGACCATGTTTCTTTTATTTTCGTCCAATGTATTTACACCAGAGAGGTTTCTTCCAACTAACTCAAAACGACAAGTCACATCCCATGCAAATACCGACATCAAATAACATTATGAGAAGTGTAAAGAGCATCAATTCTTGCAAGGCGTTAGTTTACTAAGTGAAAGTGATCATCAAAGTCAGCGTGGTAGTTACTAAACTGAATCGGTCAACTAAATATCACAAGGACCAGAAATATATAATAAAACTTACGGTAAATATAAGTGTATAATATAGTAGCACTCCACCTCTGATCTATGTACAAGAGAAATCTATAAAAATAGAATCGTGGATAATGTAATAAATAAGGAAGCTACCAATGAGGACATCAGAGAAGAGGGTGATGAAATCTGAATCATAAAATTACAAGTGGGTGTTGAAATATTCTGTGTGGTAATCTTGGCCAAGCCTTGAAAATTGCAGGCCATGTCATCCTGATTTTGCACCTGGTAATACATGTTAAATGCATGAGGCATTGCCATTAGCATCCAGGTTGTTGCAAGAAGATCCATAACCAAGTGCTGTGCAGTCTCCATAGGTACAGGCATAGTTAATATAACCCAGAATTTAAACATAAATATCGACCATAGATACAGAACATAGATCTTTGGCATCGGGGTTAAACATGCACCACTTTGTAGATAGATATTTCACATTCTGTGCTCCTACCAGTAATTTGTTTTGATTCTGGCCAGAAAAATCCATTGGAAACTTGGGCTGTCCATCATACCGGAATATTCCCAAGTGACGCTCAAAGTTACCGGGAGTGATGCTCTTGGCATCTTCAACAATAAGTCCGAACAGATAAACTTCAATGAATCCAGGGTGAAGTCGTGTGCCTTTATTTGCTGCAAGCCTTGGCAAAAGCCCGTTGTAAAACCTTATAGCATTGCCTACATTGGCATTCTTGTCCCCTTCTGTAGGCCACCCTACTTCTCCAACCAAAATGGTCATCTTTCCATATCCCACTGCCTTCAGAGCACAGACCAAGGTATCAAAGTTTGCATCAAACACGTTTGTGTATTGAATTCCATTATCGTTTACAGGGGTGGTAACACCATCAAAGAAAGCGTAGTTAAAAGGGAAGTGATCATTCCCATAAAGACTTAAAAAAGGGTAGATGTTTACAGTGAATGGCGCACCATTCTTGTTCATGAATTGGACTACCTGGGTCATGAGATAATTTATATCAGCCCTGAATCTTCCTGCAGAAGGAACAGCATTATTTGCTGGGGATTCATACACATCAGCATTTAAGGGCACTGTGGCTTTTATGGTGTCTCCAAAACCAGCCTCATTAATGGCATTTTGAATGTTCTGTAGTGCTGGGAATGTAATATTCAAGAACGAATTGTTATAGGATTTTAAAAATGGTTCATTCCCAACTGCTACATACCTGTAAAAGATGGAAAGCATGTTAAATATATATCAAAGAAAAGATAGTACTCCTCAAATGCAAGATTTTTCTCATCAGACCCAAAATACTAAACCAGAAACATGAAAGTGACAAGAAATACAAATTAAATGTACTTCAATCGTTCAAAAATGAGAAGAAAAATATTTAAAGGCCACAATAGCACTTGCTACATTTGAAATATTAAGAAAACTTTGGCGTCCCATCCAATTTAGGCAAGATATTGTCAACAATTTGACCATTTGGATAATCAAACTTCACTTCCAATTTAGTCGTTAATGGAAGTGGGAAGTGGAGAGGTAAAGCAGCACAGACAGAAAAAACAAGCCATACACGTTCCTGTATTCTGATTACTACTCGTTCGTAATGGACTCCAGCCTCTGTCTTATCCTCGTACAGTATTCTCCTCAATCTCTCTCATACAGCACTACCTAGAGGGAATATGATCCTGGGGCATCGCTCGGTGCTACAATGAGCTTATGTGAGAATATATAGAGCTGGGGTCGTATTTTAGAGATTCCTTGCACATTTACGCCTTCAATTTCTCACCAGATAGGCAGATAAGAAGAGCATATTTCTCCGTTTATTCCCATATTATTATAACGGGATGGGATACTATACAGTGGGATTGCCATCCCCTCCGAACAAAACCTCACTTCTAAAGCCTATGGAATCGAGTTTGAAGTCAGGACATCCAAATTGGGAAGCACAAGCCAAAATTAATACTATAGGCTACCACAGAGTTTGAATACATGGATTAAAATAACTGGTCAAAAATAGAATTTCAACAAATTTAGTCATAAATGATTGAACTTCACATCAAAAGAACTTCAAAATTTGCAAAATCAAGTTTACTATAGTTTCCGCCTCCTTAAAATTCCTGAACAAAGGGAAAACTCACCTGTTACAGAAATGTTATTTTATTACCTTATTATTTAATTAATAACTGCTTCAGAATTAGCAATAATATAACTGCAATATTTATAACACTCTGAACACATAATAGTAATTTATAAACAGGCCTATACTATAAATAGGGTAAAGACAAATGTGAATACTTTAAGTGATTGCATCAAATCCTATAGAAAACTTGTAAAATGAACTTACTTGATGTTAACCCCTCCTTTGAAGCTGTAACGTGTAATGTTCTTTTTCACCCACTGTTTAGCTCGATCATAATCATTCATCGCAGCAAGCTGATTATTAGGAATGGCAACCATGACTTCGATCCCCGTACCAGCCAGAGCAGTCATGGTGTTATCAGCTGAATCAAAAAGCTTCACTTTTTGAATTCCATCGTCCTTCAACATTTGAACCACCGTATCTGGCGGCAACTGATGAGTGGCCTGAGTCCCCCAATTTACACCAAGCCCTTCCACGTGACGAACCATGATCCAAACCAGCAGTACACATTTCAAAATTCAAATCTTTTCCATTCTCCCACGGTTTCCAGAGATGATTACAACAATTTCCTCTGCAAAATAATAAGGAGGGAGACGAGGAAATAATAAGAGAGGAAAAAAATATTTATTCGCTAAGACTCTCTTCTCTTTCTATAAAGAGTGAGAAAAACAACTGTTTCTGTGAGTAGGCTAGCGAAATCAGCGAATTTTTAGCGATACTTTACCCCCCACGATTCGAAAAATGAGACGGCGAGAGAGAGGTAAACAACGGGGGAAAACATAATCGTTTAATCGTTTAACTATTAAAAAGGCAAAAAAAAAAAAACAAAGAATATATAAAACGACGGCAAATGCTCAAAGCTGATATGCAGATGTTCTACAGTCCTCGGCCTTATTCGAAGGGGGAGAACCGCCAATGCTGTACCCAATGGCCGAAATAGATCAGTGTCGATTAAAACGAATTGGTTTCTTCTGATTTGGGAAAACGAGAGGCCAGAGGAGTTCGGATGGTAACAGAAACAGAGTAACGCCAATGGAACAAGGAAAAAAAGTATTATTTTTCTTTAACGGGAGAAAACGGTGAGAAACAGAGTAGAAACAGAAGACGAAGATGAATGAGAATAGGGGTATATGAGAAATTTAAAAAAGACGGGAAGAGATGGAAAATATTCCACTTTGGACAAAAAGACAAATACCCCACAATGAGGTGATCTGAATCGAGGTTTAGATTCCTGCAAGGATTTAACGGCTACAAAAGTGAACTAAACGCAGCAACACAATTTTGTCAAAAGTAAAAAAATAAGAAGCAGGAGGCTCGAGTATAGATCCCACGATCCACGTATGTGAAAATGTAAGAGCTGAAAATTTTTTTAGAAGAGCGCGTGAAGGAAGGGGAAGAAGAATTGGCTTTCCATGGAAAGGGAAACTATTTTGCTTTGAAAACGAACGCTGAAGTGAAGTCGGAGGCCCGGAGGCCAGCTGGACCAGCGGTATTTCTTGAGAAAAGAGGTGTCAATTTATGATTCGGTTTTCTTTTTCATTTTCTTTTTTCTTCTTTTTGCTTTTAAAACTAGAGCAGAGCAGTACTCCTCTGCATACGTCATACAATGGTAGAAGAATAAGTAATAGAAAAACTAAAAATAAAAATTGCATATTCCCGTTTCCTAGATTGAATGGGAAGAACAAAGTATTCATTGCTTTATTGTTAGATATATATATATTGATTTTAAATATATGCGCTATAAATTTTGGTCAAAATATATATACACGATAAGATATTTATTGTTATTTTTAACTTGATATAATAAAATGATGATTGTTAAATTAAAAAAATTAAATGAACGTTTATGATATTTTTCTGCTGGTCACTATTACTGTTCGAGCAACTCCACCCAGTATTCCCTTGAAATGTTACAGGGATTGGCTGTTTCGAGTTTCATATGTATAGCAAGTAATATATATAATATTATTAAAAATACAATAACATAATACTACTAAATACTTATTATATATATATATATATATATACTTGGCGCTTTGTACATTGAGAACAAATCCCTTTCGGCCCCAACACATCAATACTATTAATCCCAATTCTTGATTCATGGAGGATCAACGGATGAATTGAATAAAGATGAGATGATATAACGAGTTAGGAACGAAAAATTGGGATATAAAGGAAAAGAATTATCACATCCCTTTTATTAATTAATCCAAATATGATTCAACATACATAGTAAGTCAAAAGGGAATGGCTTTAACAGTAACTGAATTTTGTGTTGGTGAAGGGAAATACAAATAAAAAGTGAGGAAGGTTGTTGGTTCAGTAGAAGTTGAGGGGGATAAACTCTTCTTGATTTGACGTGGGACCTACCTACGCCCAACTAATCCCCTTCTCTCTTCCCGTAAATTGAAGAAATCCAATTTCATACTTCCTAATTATCTCTAATCACATGAATCACCCATCACTAAACCAATCCAATCCCTCGTCTCCCCACAATATACACGTTACTTCTCTTTTCCCCAATAGAAGAGATTTCAGAGGTGACTTGAATTCTAGAGACTTGTTAAAATTAGGACATATTTTTAAATTTAAAGAGTATTTGTCTAAACTCATAATTTTATAAATTATAAGTAAACTCCTTACCAAAAACATTTGTTGGTCATAATACTTACACACCTATGTATCATGGGTCTCGAGGTAGTGTATAAGTAGGAGGTTATAACTTACTGAACTCAATTCTATTTATAACTTTCAACTGTTAGCGTTTACAATTTTAAAATTTTAGGATTGCGACTCCGTATTCAGGAGTGCCCCTATGCTTAAAACGCTACACATTTATACCACTTGCATATCTGCAGATCTGCTTCCCCTACTATAGCGCTTGCTTTGGAATTCGGATAATAATGGAAAGCAAGCAAAAAACAGGGACAAACGCAAACTTATATATGCTTTGGGCATTTGGTTGTTCCCATCTTATTTTCTTAATCCATTCGGGAGACTGAAAAGCCTGAATTAAGGCCAACAGTTACCATACAAGAACGGGCTTTCAATGAGATCCCTGGGGAACAGAATCTTACCAGGGAAATCAGGCTAGGATGATTATCAACTTAAAAGAAAAATGCTTAGGCATGGCATGTGAGAAAAAGATGGCCTAATGATAGCCTGGTTATTTCATGTAAACTGAGTGACCAATTAACTTCTCCAATCAACATTTCCAAAAAACTTTTGCCGTTACCTGCACTGGCTTGAGCCCGCTGTAATTAGAAACCGACACAGTAAGTCCTTTGAAGATCAACCAATAATTGAAAGTAAGAACACTAATGATGTCTGAGCCAATATGAACAGGCATGATTAAAAAGCAATAGCATGCATATGACCACTGACCAACATTTCATGACATAAAAGAACGCTACGATCCAAAAGCGTTGATCTAGTCTCCTAGCAAAATCATGCTCGTATGTAGCATATCAAAAAAAAAAAAAAAGCATGCTCGCATGTAATCAATCTCTTAAAATCACGAGTTCAAGTTTCCAAAAGCATCTCAACTGTTCTAGCAAATGCCAAGCTCAATCGGAACAGCCAGTTTGGACACGATTTAGGATGTATTGCATTTCTTTAAATGATATGTAATCAGTACACATGCACACGGATATCAGCAATGTAATAAATTTTTTGAAAAAAGGTTGCAAAAATGGCTAGTTCATCAAGTTAGCCTTCTTCGCATAGCTATCAATAAAAAGAAAAAGAACTATGAAACATGATTACCAGATAATGTCTTCTGCGAACCTTCTATATAGTAAGCTCATCTTCAAGATAATTATACTCAAAAGTGAAATCGGTCTTAATTCTTTGACACCTGACACACCAAAGCAGAGAAAAGTCATAAGATAGAAAGCACCCAGGTCGTTATGATAGAGATCTTACATAGAATTGGCCAATGGGCCAACAATCGGTAATATCAAATAATCAAATTAAGGGAACTCTTTGAAATCAGGTCTCATATATTTGCCCCAGCTAAGTAAAGCCTAAACATCAAACAATAGGGGCAAAGGCAATGGAATATCCCTTGGAGAGTTTGGCATGCTAATGTGTAATAGAATTTCAACGGCAGCAACTGGCTCATAAGCATCACAGTTTATAAATAGGTAATTGTGGAGTCTTTTGAAGATACTAAATCCTCTACAAGTAGTTATCAATGACTTCCCAGATATCTGATTCCATTAATAATACATGCAGCTCTTTACTAAAGACTAATTTGACCTGTGAATAATTTCTAATATTACATGTCAAACAAACAATTTTTTTTTTCAAATCAAGGTTGGTACCTGCCAGCAAGCATATGATGCCACCAGTTTAAAAGACTCAAAAACCTCACTGCAAGTTAACAATGTAGCATTTTTTGGCTGCTGATAAAGAATCAATAGTTACAGGTCATTAACATTTCTCTTCTCATAGATCTTTAGAACCATTTGCCCAATAGTATAAAATATTTAACAAGCCGCACTATCCATGAGCAGCCATAACCCATGTGATTCATTTTTCAGACTTTATGCAACAACATGGGACCCATACTAATTTATCTTTAAAAAATTGTAGTGATCTTTGATCTTTCTAAACGGTGACACCAGTCTACTTTGTAAGGTGAAATACTTATGACTGCAAACAAAAGAAAATGAAGATCTACTCAACATACCACCCATGTTGCAGGTCATCGTTTGCAATATGGAAATCAAAGTATATGTATGTTCCTTGCTCATATTCATCTGTAGCAACTTTGGGCTCATCATGTCGCTGAAACCATATGTTATATTTTCTGTGATATCTCCAAGACTGCTTCTTTAGCTCTTTTGCAGCCAGATATTGTTGATACGTATTCTGCAGAAAATAGAGATGTTAGTTCAAGTAACTGATTGAAAATATCAGTTATCACACAAGAGGCAATGGTACCTGCTGATAATAGAATGCAAAAAACAAGGTGTCAGTTCCATACGGTTCGAGCCCTACTCTCTCCCAAAAGGCAGGATTATTAATGATGGGTGCTTGTACTTGAGGATAACTAGGAGGTGTCATTGTTGGATGCCTCTGCAGAACAAAGAAAAGATAAATTGATCATATAAACATAACATAGATCCTAAAACCAATAAGACGACATGTATGCCAAAGCATACAGGAGCATAAGTCCTTGGGCGTTCCGAATCTTTGGGTTGTGGAAGTTTGTAATAAGCTGCCTCAAGCATCTGCAAATTATATAACTGATCACGCAATCCACCAGAATTAACACTTGATAAGTCAACACCAACTCTCCTTCCAATGACGCCAAGGTTACCAGCTGGTTGATTGGATAGTAAAGTTTGTCCAAGAGACAAGTCAGTATCTCTGGAGGTCTGAGCAGGGTCTGTTGGGAGAGAGCCAGATAATCCTGCCTGCACCATAAAAGAATAATTTCCAACTCATACAAGTCATCACTAGATTCCCCCCCCCCCCGCCCAAAACACATGGAGATAAAAATAAATAACTCATGCAGATAAATAAAGCAGGATCAAGTTTAAGTCTTTTCAACTATATATGTCATAAGGTAGACATTGGTTAAACCATTCAAATTAGTCTTTCCTGGCTAAAACATCCAGAACTAGTCAATACAAAATATGATGCAATAGAAGAAGAGGCAAGAACAAGACATTGTTTAGAACACAAACTTAGAGAATGAAAATAAATGCATATTCTGCATTTTATAATGGAAAATGATAAGAAAATGTTTCTTTAATAATATAACGCGTGGAGGTTAGTCAACATACGGGAGAATCTGCAACATATGTGGATCTCAAATCATCTTCGTTTATAAGATTCTTGCCAAGCCCAGCACTAGCAGTAGATTCAGTTGCACGCTCTTCAGAAAAATTCTGCTGTTGCTGTTGGTCTTCAACCATATAGTCGCCAACATCTGCAGAAAAAATATAAACTCTCCACGGAAAAAAATAGTGCTCTAACCACCGTCCCCATCCCAGAAAAGAATTACATATTGAGACTAGAGAAGAAGGGCAACCACTAATCATTTAATCCAAGTGAATGGGGAAGAAGTATTCAACAAAACAACTTGCGGCAATTACAAGTGCCATGAACCCTACCAGCATCTTTAGAGACACCTGAAATCAACTGCTGCTGGTTAGATGAGGAATTGATCGAATTAGGTGTCAGCTGTAGTGAGGTAGACGGAATACTAATGAATCCTGGCGCCTGGGTTCCCAGTCCCAGACCAGATTGAGAGGAAATAGAAGAGCCCTGGGAGCTAAACTGAACAAATAGTAGCATGTCATATACTATTTAACAGAATTTACACTTCAGCAGAATATGTTAAGTCACAGAAAGAGTATACATAGAAGGGGGTAAAAAAATAGAAGCCACCAGAAATAGTAATGCTGCAATGCATCCTACTGTAGTAACATAAGGCAAGCCAGAACTTTACATGCAGATATTAAGATCTTAATCTGCAGAGATGGTCTTCATAGTTCAAAATATTTTCCTTCTCCTAGAAACATGCAATAACTCAACTACAGAGTGACATATGACCAAGGTGTAAATTAAATTAAAAAAATTTCAGGACCATTTTCCACATTTCCCAAAAATTTCAAGTTTCGTTTACAATAGAATCAAAGATGGAAAAAAAAAAAATCAATCCTAGTTTTACTTGTGATAATAAAGAGGCATAAGAAAAATTATGACAAAAAATTCTAAAGGAAAAGCTATGTAAGATAGCACTTTTTGTCCAGACAACTCTTGAATCTCCAAGATTAAAAAAGAAATAGGCACAAACTTGGCAACAAATTAGTGCCATGAATAACAATTTATTTTTCAGACCCCTATTATCAAACTAATAAACAATCATGAACAACAAGATTACATATAACACAAACAGCAAGGAAGAAAGAGAATATTATATTAAGCTTTCTGACCTATAGTGAAATTTTCAGTTGAAGTAAAGGAACTAGAAAAGTACAACCCAAATTTGAGGTACAGTGAGTACCTGCTGCAATAGAGGATTTTGATTCTGCGGAGAAAATTGCTTTTGATTCCCTCCACCAAGAGACGGCATCCCAAGAAGGGTATTGTGCCCTTGTTGCTGGACTTGCTGAAACTTCTGCAAAAATTTCTCTCTTTGATCAGGAGCTATTTCAGTCCTTCCTCGAAGCTGCCCCTGAAAATAAATATCAATAAACTCCTTACAGTATAGGTTCAAAATTAAAAAGCAAAAAACAAAAACAGCGCTGGTATGTGCTTCTTGGAAGGCACTAATACATGTCCTAAGAAGTGTACCATGCTTCGATTCCCAATGCACAAGCCAGAATGATGGCTGGCAAGACACGACTTCATAAACCAACTTATTTAACCCATCAAATCTAGAAAGGAAAGGGAACTATTTGAAGTGTTTTCAAATAGGCTCAGAAATTGATGATAAAAATAAGTGTTTAATAACCAACCAGTGTAGGTATGTATGCCTGCACCTATGAATCCATTTTCAATGAGAATACAACCACAGATCATAAAAGCTTATATGTACATAATAAGTAAGAACGTATACAAGGAAGATCAAGGTTCATCCATGAGTGAAATATCACCAAAGCTAACTAATTAAGCATAAAAAGAACATTAATTTAAAGTTTACATACAGAACTTCTGAAATGGCGTTTTAATCCAGACCATGGTCAAATGACAGTTTTAATGCCCCAATTCTTCCCATTATAAACCAATCAATCCTGGCATATATAAAAAAAATTTAATCTGTACACTTGTTTCTAGTCTTCTAAAGTAAGTTTATATCTCAACAGATTGTACTACTACTCTAAACTCTAAAGGACCGCACATTCCATGGTGACCAACACAAGTTTTCACTTGTTTCCTCAGTGAAAAAGTATCATAGGGTAAGTAAGAAAATTCAATCAATCATGCATCACAGCTTATCAACTGTTGATCCAGCAAAATAAAAGTTTTACCATCTCATTCTGGTTCTGGAAGGGGCTTCCAGGTCTCCATTGCAGACCAGGAACCACAGAAGAAGAAAAAACTCTCCCAGAGACAGCTGCAGCCTCATTAACACTTACAGAATCAAATGAGGCAGTTCCATCATTACCCTTTGCAGCCTGAGGCAAGATTGTTCTATTACTATGGGGGGCTACAAGAGGTTGCACCATGCCACCACCTCCTAGTCCATCAGCACTCAATATGCTTCTCTTTGGTATTTCAGATGCTGAAGGGACTGAACCAAGGGCCCCATTGCTGGAAACAATGTTTCCTGAACCAAGAGGGATACTAGAGGTTGCTTGATTTGCCAGGCTGTTTCTGCCAATGCCCCTCGCAAGTGCAGCATCAGAAAGTGATGGAGATGGTCTCTGTCCAGGGAAGCTATTAATTTCTTCTTCCTTTACAGGGCTAGACTGATTTACAGAAGATGAAAAATTAGAAGCATTAGAATTCTCCAAGGTACTCCGAACAGAATTTGAACCAGGAAGGATTGATGTGATGGGTGGCACACTGGAGAAGTCATGAGCCAAAATATTCATAGAAACAGGACTTGTATGGCTCCCAGCTGGTGATGAGGTAGCAGAATTAATTCCGATACTTTTAGAAGGTGGAGTTCTTGCACCGATATCAGAATTGCTATCCTGGGAAGCTGTATCATCAGCTTGCTCCTGGACAGAAGCATCTATCATTAGAAGTCAAAAATGTTTGATACAGATAACAGACAAAACATATTAACAAATACAGACCATTACATTCAGATCAAGAAAGAAATACATACAGATGTCTGAGACGCTGATGATGATGCTGATGCTGATGCTACCACAGAATTCTTTACGCTAAGAGCAGTTGTGCCCTAACAATACACACATATCAGCAAAAAAAAATAGGCAGTTCAACATTGCATTCACCAAGCCACCAGAGAGGCACGCGGACATGCAATATTCATATATCCCAATCCCATAATATAAATATACATCATTACATGTCTACAAGTATTCCCATGTTTGTTTGGAACAAATCAATGCATAAGAAAATACCTTAGCAACACCAGGGGGACCAATTGTAACAAGATCTTCAAGAGACTCCACCTTATCTAGAGGTAATGAACTGTATAGCTCATCAACATCACTGAATTCATCAAAGTCCTCCTGTAGGGGAAATAAAAAAAGTCAAGCAACAGAAGAATCAATAACTGTCAAAAAGTTTGTATAGTATCAACCATAAACAATTTCTCCGTTTCAAGAATATATAAAAGGAGGATACCATCATCTAACTAGCGTTCAAAAGACATACCTGGTTACGCTCTACATAGTCTTCCAAGAAATCTCTGACATCATTAACCTGCTCAGCACTTAACTCATCATTATCAAGTAGCCTCAAAAGTAATTCACATTTCTTTATATGAGCCTTGTGCCGAGTAATTGATGTCTCTAAATGTATCTGTAAACACACACAACATAAGTGGAAGGCCATAGAGAAGGTAAATCATCACTGCCATAACATGTCATTTACTCCATACCAATCTAGGTGGCCTATTCTTCCCTTTCTTGACAGAAAGCCCTTCAACCTCAGCTTCAAAGCTATCAATCTGAGATTCCAGTTCTCCAACCTACTCAAGTATTAAAATATAACAAGAATAATATAAGAAAAGGATAGTAAGAACATTTTCCAAAGGATGATATAAGCTAAAGAATGTAACTACAAGATTTATATTAACATAAACTCGTTTAAATAATATATGATTACAGAGAAACCTAATCAATCACCATGAAAAAAAAGCATTAGACTTGAACAAACGGAATCATTACAGAAGCAAACCTTAAGAACCAATGTTAGCTTATGATGAAATCATCGACACAGGTATTATTTATAAATAAGTACTAGTATCTTCTCCCTCAAACAGATCGCAGAATGGGAAGGAAAACACCAGTCCATTGCAACCCAAAAAAGGGGACGCAAAAACATTGAAGAAAACTCCTCTATCATTTGAGAGAACAAAGCTTTCTCCTCACGACAGCAACCTTGTATCCAAAGCTCAGGCCCCATACAGACCACAACACCCTCTCTCTGTCCCAGCAAGCTGAAATGAGAAGTTAATTATCCCTCTTTATATAAACCTTTCAATATTTGGGTCAATCCCTTGTGGCCCTATCAGGTTACTATTAGTTGAAGGGTCTCAGCAGTCAACTATCTGTATGACTTTCCATACTGCAATAACCATAAATACATGGCAAACAAAGCCGACCATTTTGCTGGAAAAAGCTCTGCTCTGAATGTGCGTCAAAGCATACAAGCTACTAATGCAACAAATAATAGGCATCATTGAGATTATTCCTACCACGTTGTTCAACCAATCTCTAGTCTCCGATTTAGCCTTCTCCTTAGGATCCTGTCATAAAACATTATGAAACAACATTTTCAGCCCAAATCCGCAAAATATGCATTGTAGACCAAATGGGGGTTGGAGAAGTACTTCCCAGGTCAAAGACTCACAGTTTTGGGCTGTTGGCCCAAGCCTTCTTTGGAGAAAGCTTTGGTCTTCGTCTCCTTCTCACAGATCTTAAATCTTTCCATTTCACGCTCAATGAGTTTGCGAGCATCCACCAGGGCCTGCTCATAAGAGGCACTAACCTATGTCAAGTAAAGTCAAAAGAAACAAAGAAAAAGGTCAATTCAAAATCAAGGAGTTAAAATTCAACATTTAATATAAAGGCATATCAAACCATTCTATCACTCAAGTCAGCCTTAGAAGCATTCTAGAATCTGACATTTCAAAAGTACCAAAACAAGAAATGAATTAGGAGAGATGCAAAAAACTAAACAATAAATGGCACCACCTAATCCAAGGGGTTAATATTAATCCTGTCAGATCCATATATGAGCAATTAAAATATGCATGTGGAAAAACTCCATGCCATTAGACCAAAAGAGACCAATAGAAAATATTCTCAACATCGACAGAATATAGAGCTATAAGCAGATTTAAAATCTAACTTTCCTAGACTGACATTTATTGATGATTCCCAACTCCACTAAATGTTCAGCTCAACTTAAAAATTTAGTGACCCAATTTCCCCATAAGGCAACAGATATATTAGGTAGACTGCTGACTAACAGCCGGGAAACTACATACTGAAGACTGATAATATTGTAAATGCAACAAAGTGTATAATGAATAAACGTTGATGCGGATAAATTAATGCAGATATCTAGAGTTTCTCATCTATTATGCCTTCCACATAATGGCTCTAGAAAAATTAAGCACGCGTGCCTCTTGCAGATTGATATGAAGCATAAGCTTTAGTGAGAAGAAACTAATGGACCTTCTTATCCTTGATCTCGCTAGACTGAATCCAGGTCTTGATCTGATCTCTGTACCTCTGAAGCTTCTTAATCTCTTTCTTCAGGTCCGCCTCAAATTTCTCCTTCTGGTTCGCATTGTCAGTATCGTAAACCTAAACAAACAATAAAAAAAAAACAAAATCAAAATGAGGTTACACTTGTTAGTCGGAGGCAATCGAAAGACCATGACGAAAGAAAGGAGTGAAGAACCTTTTTCCAGATGCTATCGAAGACTTCAACGCCTTCTTGAACCTTCTTCAGAACACGATCTATCTCACCCTGAAGTTTACGACTCGCACCCATTTGCCTAGTTCAGTTCGAAGGATCAATTATCCGTAATATTGTCATTTAATTCCAAAGTGCAACAGTGGCTAAAAATAAATCGGAAGTGCTCGATCATAAATTGATGTTATAGAGTTTCATTACCTCGGTAAGATTTCACTGTCTCTGGACTGTCATTTCGTCTTTCAGGTCATATTTTGGGACGGAGGCACGATCATGGGAATTGGAAAGCGAGGCTCCGGAGGCAATGACGTGGAAATACTACCGTTGCTTTTTTTTTTTTTTTAACAACTAGCGTGGCGTGCTCGCGCGCGCGTGCGGTTTGTTAAATTATATATATAATTATTATTCAGGTCTCAGTTTATTGAAGTTTTTTAATAAATATAACTCGCACCTCTCAAATATAATTTTTTTAGCTGAATATGTTATTTTTTTCCATCTGGAATCGTATTTTTTTATTTCATCTTTTTTATAACATATATAATAAGCTTATGATGATTTAGGAAGTGAATGACCCTAAACTGGATATATATTATATTTATTTAATGAAAAAATAGTTCATATTTGATATTTATTTATATTATTATAAACTCATTTATATGTTTTTTTTTTGTTTTTTTTGACGAATACAAATGTTTAGCTTTCGTGGCTGACTAAACACAATTTTGGAAACGATCTGATCTTCTTTTCTATTTTTTTTAAATATTAAAAAAGTATAAACGAAATTTTCAAGTATTGAAACTGAATGAAAACTTTTTTTGTTACAATGAATGAGAACTTTTGAAATCAAATTGTTTTCAATATTATAACTGAGAATTTGAATCCTAAATTTGAGATTATTTATTAGAAATCTAGTATAAGACTTACCCCATAATAAAAAGACTTATTTTTCACCAACAAAACTCAATATAATAGACAAATGACTAAATATAAGGGTTAATAAATTGGTTTTTATGTTTTAAAATTAGAAGGATTAGAATCAAAATTTGTACTAATTAAAAATTGTATTAGCGCAGATAGTAAAGAGCTGGCTCGTATCCCACAAAAGACGCAAGTTCGATTCCTACTATCATCATGAGGCCTCTTTTAGTAGGCAATTTTGTAAGTCCTTTGTAAGTGTTTTCTAAACCTTGGAGCTATACCCTAACCTTAATAGAGATCAGTGTTAAACGTACTTAAAAAAATGTGTACAGAAAATAAAAAAGAAAAGAAAAAAAGATTGCATTAACCCATCTATAAACAGATATTGGAACACATACTTTTGCATAAAAGACTAAGAAAATCAAGGGCTTTTGCTGATTAATTCAAAGAAATAAATGTGAACAATGTTCATGCAACAGGGCCAATTATTCCCAATTCTATATTCAAAATTTCTGCATTGCATGGTCTCTCTTAATTAACATCCAATATCTTAATGACAGTACCAGATTCCACTCGGTGTAATGCCACAACAGAGTCGCCAGGCTTGCAAAGTTGATATCTCTTGGCGTATTCAAGACCAAACTCCATGGTTCCTTGTGTTGATTCAGTCTGAGAAGCTCCTGCAGATCCTGTACTCAAAACAGGCATCAACCCACGATAAATAAGGCTATGTCTTGCTGGTGCTTCATCACTGCAAGACCATTCAAAAGAGTCTGTAGCTATTATCTCAGGCACTATCACAGACAAAATTGGCATCCCTGGTCTGTACTTGGACACTAACTTAGCCGTTGTTCCTCCTCTGGTAAGAACTAATATCAGAGCCGCTTTTATGCAATTTGCAGTTCTTACTGCAGCAGAAGCCATACTCTCCAAAGGGCTCATCGGTGTTGGAGCACTTTCCATTTTTCTCTTGAATAGTTCTCCATAGTTTATGAAATTCTCTGCTTCTACACAGATTTTGGCCATGGTTTGGACTACGATTTCTGGGTATGCTCCAGCGGCTGTTTCGCCGCTAAGCATTACACAGTCAGCTCCGTCAAGAACTGCATTGGCAACATCAGTTGCTTCAGCTCGTGTAGGTCTTGGAGACTTGACCATGGACTCTAGCATCTGTGTGGCTGTTACTACTGGTTTTCCTTGTAAATTTGCCTTGTGGATCATTACTTTCTGTGCAAGAAAGATCTTCTCCGTTGGAATTTCCATTCCCAGGTCCCCTCTTGCCACCATGAATGCATCCGAATTCGCAAGTATTTCGTCCAAGTTGACAATCCCTTCTTGATTTTCAACCTGCAGACACAGAAGAACAAGAAATCAGATCAAAACTTTGTTTCAGAGTCGTGGTTTAATTTACGACTATGATGATATATACCTTGGACATGAGAAGGATTCTTTTTGCACGTTTGCCGAGTAAATTTCTGACCTCAAGAAGGTCAGAACCTTTGCGAACAAAAGAGAGAGCGATGATGTCTATGTTATTTGGAATCCCCCACTGCAAAATGTCCTCCTTGTCCTTATCTGTTAAGGTTGGAAGATCAACAACCACACCAGGAAGATTAACGTTCTTCCTCTCCCCAAGGATTGCAGAGTTTTCACATCTACACCGAATCGTACCATTCTCTCTGTCACATTCCAATACAGTGAAACTAATAGTGCCATCAGCGCACAGAACATAACTTCCTGGTTCCAAATCATGAGCCAACTTTTTGTAGCTCATGCTGATCATATTCTCGTCCCCTTTTATGCTATAATCGGTCGTCACCGTAATCTCTTGTCCTCTGTTCAGCTGTATCGGCTTTCCATCCTTTAGAAACCCAGTTCGAATCTCCGGACCCTGTAATGGAATGAATCCCAGTATAAACAGAAGGCAAAACAAGAAATCAAATGAAGAATTAAAACACGGGATTGTGTAAAGTAGGAACCTTGGTGTCCAACATGACGGCACATAGGATGCCGGTGTTGTTCATGGCTGTTCGGAGATGATCGAGAGTCTCTTGGTGATAAGAGTGAGAACCATGAGAGAAGTTGAAGCGAGCCACGTTCATGCCTGCCTTTAGAAGCTTCTCCAACATGTCAACGGATCGACTTGATGGTCCCAACGTGCAAACTATCTTGGTCTTGGGCCTCACACTCGTTGCCGCCGCCATAGCCCCTGTTAGAGTCTTCTCCAATCCCTCAGCGATGTGATAAGTGTCTTTTCTCATGATGTTCTGGGGAGCCTAGAGCAATATATAGATAATTAAATAAGTTCAAACTTGTGATCTTAGCTTAGGACCCAAGCAAGGGTATGCATAACGCAGGAGGAATAAGGCACAATGCATCGGACATAACTTGTATTATTGCTAACCCCTTTGTTTTACTTTTTATTAAAAGAACGACGTGAATGCGTTATGCCACTAACAAAGGAATCGTGTGACTTACAAAAGTTTGAGGCCATTCAACATGTGATCGATGCTAGCAATTTTGGTCTTTAATTTGTGAGTTGCAGAATAGTATAAAACAAAATCAACATACGACTGTGTGTATGTGTGTGTGCAAGTGTAGAGATGAATTACCTACGATGCAGAGGAGAGGCTCTTTTGGCGATGTGACAATTGAAAAACGAGTTCGAGGGAAGATCCAGTATTGTATTAATTGAGTTATATACTAATTTTGTCACATATCTAGATTCAAATACATATTGAAATATGGCATATCTCAGGCTTTTTTAATTTTAGGATATAAAATTAATATAAATTAGCAATAAAAAACATTATTTTAATAAAATCATATTATTTATTTTATTATAACCAACAAATCCTACTCCCCCCGATAATATTTTCATGGCTTCGTCCCTTTTTTTTATAAGAAAATCTATAATCTAAAATCCTTTTTATAGCCATATCAATATTTTGGGCTTTTGGCATCATCTCACTCATAGAAAGGATTTGGTTGGTTGTTAAAAAACCGTTCAATAAATCTAAATATAAACTATTTATATTCAACTCAAACAAATTTGAGTTTAAGCTTTATATAATTATTTTCGAAAAGTTTTCGTATCCTTTTGAAAAAAAAAATTATGACCTAAATTATTTTCTCTTATTTTTCAATTTTCAATTTTTCCTTTTTTTCCCTAAGAAACTAATCAAATAAGATGATGGTATTAGACGCCAACACGTGAGCACACATAAAAATTAGATTTTAAGTAGATAAATATATTTTAAATTTAAATTTTTCACAATTGTTAAATAAGTGTATTATGAATATGAAGGAGTTGGGTGGTTAAAATTTGGTTTGATAATTACAAACTCTAAACTACTTATATTCAATTAGAATAATTTGAGTTTTACTTTTTTTATAATTATTTTAAAGGGAGACTCACACACACCACAAAGGCATATATCTACATATATAGAGTAGAACTTGTGGCCTCCCTCTTTTGAGAAATTCACGCGCCAAGCCATTGGCTAATCATTTACAATTAGAATAGCCTTGTAATATTCAAACTTTAAAAAGAACACATAAATCTCTCTTTTGTTGTTATTAATAAAATTTAACCTTTTGACTAAAAAAAAAAACAGAACACATAAATTAAGGAGACAAACAGAAAAATATAGTACTCGTAATATAAAAGAGAAATAAATGGTAACTGTAATTTTATAGAATACGTTGCCTTGGCTTGTATGAACCGCAACAACTGTTTCGTTGTTGTAATCACGTGTTCCATAGGATGGACAAATGGGTTACCTTTGTATTTGGCACATTCATAATATGAAATACCAGTTGCTCACGTAATAAATTATACACTATCATTACTAGAAAAAATATATATATTGAGAGGAATAACTATGAATTTTAAAAATATATATTTAATAATAAGATTTAAAATTAATATAAAAAAATATACACTACTGGATGATGAAGCCTTGGGTGGGTTCATGAATCTATCAAACTGCAAGACTCAACTTTTTTTCTCTCCAACAAAGCACTGCATGGGTACATCTAAAACCATTTGTCACGTGAAAGGATGAAAAGGGTACACATCTCAATATTTTCAACATTGGCGGTGACCGTTCTCTCTTTCACTTCCATCACTCTCCTACTCATCCAATTCTTCTCTCTCTCTATATATATAATGCAAGAAACCGACACATGTTCAACAAAACTTTTATACATACACAGTGTGTGTGTGTGTGTGTGTGTCTGCGTCTCTGTGATAATTGAGAAGCAAGTTTTGATCATCAGAGAAGCTCGCATGAAGGGTGAGAAAGAAAGGTGTAGCCAAGGATGACTTGCCGGATTCTATGTGATTATATATCTCATCTCACTCGATCCATCTCAATGGATGAATCGGGCAAGTTTTCTTCGGCTACGTCCTTCTTTCTGCCCTTCATGCCACACTCTCTTGGTGAACCTACCCTACTTTCTCTCTTTCATGTAAGCTCACATTCTACACCATATTCATCTTAAGTTTTGGTTTACTCGTACTTATTGCGGAGGCCACATACTAGCTATTAATTTCACTACTTGATTTTGTTATATCTCACGATGCTGAATAAGTACACCCTGTTTTCCCAACAAAGATAATCTAGAGCCAAAAATGGCGATCTTCTCTCTCAGGCAAAACCCCGCCCATGAAAAAAAATATTTTTCTTCTATATATCAAGTGACACCTGATCATACCGCTTTAAGAATTTTTTAGCTCCTCTTAATATGATGCTTACTGAGTGCAATGTTAGGACTCAGAAACAAACAAGAAAAAGAGAATCAGGGAAGAAAGCAGAAGCGGTCAAATTCTAGGGATTTGTATTATGCAGGAAGGCCCACCGAGATTTGAAAATCTTGCAAGGGATGACGCGTTTTGAGGTTTTGGAACTTTATGGGGAAGAATTGAGGCACGCCCGGTGCCACCGCAAAGTAAATAAAGGCCACGTTCCGTCATGTATATTTTCCACAGTTCCTCTGTACTTACAGCAGCAGCAGCATTCTGTTCCCCATTTGTCCTAAGATCTCCCAAAATCCAAACACTTGGAACAACAAGCGCCATTTTCTCGAAGCTCCCATCTTACCCATCCCAATTATGTGTGACGGATGTGACTTCATTCGTACGGTAGGACCATGCCATGCCAAGACACGACAACGTTGCTGTTTCTATCCCTTCAGATGGCATCCTCCGTATCCACAAACTCTCTGTTCTTAACTGAATTCATATGTTAATGTTGTTTTCCCTCCCGCAGATATCATCCATTTTTACCACCGCTCAGTAAAGCTGATGGCACCAGGCCAGGTTTCAGTCAAAAGAGCGCATGCCCACAGTCAAGCTACAAATCTAATCCTTTTAATTTTTAAGTTTCATCTTGGAACTGGGAAAAAAATAATTTGCACACATAGAACTAATAGAAACTAAATCTTCCATTGACGGAAAGAAGGATATGTATTTTACAACATCAGTGACTGGGAGGGATTCCTCCATAACACAAAAAGAGTAACTAGGAATCATGCGGCTGATTGCTTCTGGATTCTTAAAGAACAGCAGGCTTGGATTCCAAAAAAAGTAAATCCATTGGCCTGAAGCAATCTGGGAAATACATACTACCGGACCAAAGCCTAACCTACTTGACTCCAACCTTAAATCTTCATTCACACATCGGATGCTACAAAAGAAAAACAAAAACTGTACAAGGGATATGGTTAGGACTCAGGAGATGGGCTCGCAAAACGATCTCGTCATCTTCCGGCAGTGGTCAGGGTTCTCTTCTCGGAGAGCTTCACCGTATCAGCCTTGGCCTCAGCCTCAGCCTCAGCCTCAGCTGTCAACTCCTCCATTGCAGGGGCATGCACAAGTTTTGAGGCCTCCACTAGGAACTCTTGAGCAGCAGGTTCGTGCCCAGGTTGAATTGGTTTCGGTGTGTAAGTGAAGTTAAGCTCCCTGTTGGCAGCCAAAGCCAAGAGCTCTTTGTCCTCCAACCCTTTGGCTGGGCCTAAGCTGCATCTATCTGGGGTGTGTTTGGCTAATGCATCCTTAAACTTCTTGATCTGTAATTAAAATCAAGTAGTATCAGTATTTTTAACATGAACAAATAAGATGACACCAAGAATCACAAACACACAATCCAAATTGAGAATATGAAAAACAAGAACATTCAAGATTCAAATCTTGTGGCATATGTTGAATCTTCTAATTTCGGTTGAAAACACTCGTCAATCTAGCAATAAAAAATTGGCATACTAAAGCAACATGAACAATTAGTAGAATGCCATTTAAAGCATTGATCATCAATGAATACTCATTGAGGCAAGATATGAAGAATATGGAATGAAGAGGAATAAGAGGGAGCTATACACACCGTCGCATTGGTACAGCTAAAGCTGCATAAACGACCTTGTGCGCCTCTGTAGAAGCGAAAGAAGGGAAGAACGTGGACGCCAAGGCTATAACTCATAGCTCTATGCTCCCCACCGTTCACTTGAAGGAATAGCACATCCGGGTTCATCTCTGCAAATTGACATAACTGCCATAATACAAACAGGAAATTCGTGAATTGGGGTTGAAAGGGAAATCACAAGATCTCGCATAATCAAGGGATAAATCTATAAATCAGAACAGATTAAGAGTGAAAATACCTTTGGATGGAGGGCTTTGCAACCACCACAACCGGGGGAGAAGAAATCAACGATGACTAGCTTGTCCCCCGCGTTTAGCAGGGAGTCAACAAGGTCTTGTGCCGAAGTCACCTCTTTCATGTTGGGTTGAAGTCCTTTTTCCCACCATGCTTGAGCTTTCCCGAATACGCGGCCCATCTATAATATTCCATAACAGTGACAATGTTACAAAGAAAAGTTCCAGAAAATTCCTGCGCATTTTTTTTTTCACGTTTTCAAGAAAAGATTCTAAAATTTTTAAGGATTTGTAAACAGTAAGTTCCAAATACTCGTCGCCTGAGGAAATACCATCAGCATAAAGGTTACCAACCTGAGCTACGGTTGAAGCTCGGAATAGGGAAATCCCCCTGTAAGGTATGCTTTTCATGACCTGAAAGACGATCTTTCTGCCATAAAATTGACTCTGCGTTGAGGAAGATGAGGACCTGAGAACCTGAGATTTAAGTTTCAGAGAAGGGGACCTCCTCAAAGAACATGAAACCCCAGATTTGCAGTTTAAGTTCTTCGGAGCTACAGAGATTCTGCGACTATGATGGTACCTGTGACTAGTCCAAGATGAAATCAAACTGGTCTTGCCTAAAACGTCCGCCATTTAACTTCCTTTGTTCCGGTCAACTACAACACCAATCTAATCTCTCTGACTCTGATCAACAAGGAAGAAAATTGTAGAAACCTAAATGAAAGCGTCGGGGAAATAGCTTTATCCACAAGAAATGGCTGAGCTAAACTTTCGGCAAAAGGGGAAGCAGTGATCTATTCGATGCATCGCAGGAATTCGAAAACGCTTTTCAATATGTATAGCGGACGACAGACCTGTGTTCGTTTTGTGATGGAGAAGATCCAACGGTGAGAAAGTGATGATCAGAATAACGAGGAAGGGTGGAAAGTAAGTGGATATGGATAAGAAACAATTTGGGGCCACGCAGAAGCCTAGTTCATCTATGGTGAATGAGGGAGGTACGTGAATATCGCAGTTTCAAACACGTGGCGTATCAATGATACTTTCAGTTAACCTTAAATTTAGGAAATATCATAATAACTGGAAATGGATATGCTTTTTTTTTTTTTTCATCTGGTTTAACGGAGCTTTGTCCCGACTACATTTAGATCTGACCCGCATCACGCACCTGGCTATGGTAGATGAGTCTCCCAACGAGAATTTTCTGCGTACGCCAAGGCTCGAACTCGAGACCTCGTTTAAGCGATACTGAACCGCTTACCACCTCGTTAACCTTTTGTGGGCCCTTCCAACTTTTCTTTTTAATGCATCGTTCAAGTCCATTGGGCCCATGGGCCTTGACTTGATGAACCCGCCAAACAAATAAACTCCTTGGATCTGTAAAGACTACAGACTACAGGCTAACCACCTCTCTTCCGTTTCAGTATTTTTTTTGTAGTACACAATTTTTAAAATGATATTAGACCTACTTACGATTTAAAGTAAGATAAAAAAAATTTTACTCTTAGAAAATATTAATGTTAAGTAGGACGAGCTATCACCCGAAAAATTAGGATGTTTCCCTAAGTGCCACGACTATAATCATAATAAAATGGTACTCATAAGGATTAAACACACCCTAAATAATCATATGTTTTATATATTCACAAGCTGAATTTAGGATAATGTATAATATTTTTACTTGCTCAATTTAACAATTAAGCACACCCCATCCAGAAAACCAACAGACCACAATTATGGTTGAATATAATAGAATTGAATCTAATAGAAGGTTAGTCTATCATGAACCGAATTTCTAATAGAAGAAGTGTTTATGCCCGACAGTGGCTCTATATTTGACAGTAAATAAATATAATTAGTAATATTTTTTATGTTTTTAATATAAAAATTAATTGATTAATTAGTAGTATTACCTACGTAGAAACGAGAGCTAGGTTTACTCGTTTAGCCGATAAGTGCTTAAGTGAGCATTCATGCCTCTATGCTCTCTCGAGATTCCAGCCTCGACGCATTTGGAGCCGAAGCTGTTGATTCCTTTCTATTTTTTCTGTCACACTTCACATTCTTTCAGCTTCCTTTCAATCACCTCATTCCATGGTTTCCGACACTTTGTCAATCTCACTCACGTACTAGCATATACATGCGTTATTGAGTGTGCTTATACAGCCTTTACCTCTTGGCCCAGCGCTTGGCAGAGCAAAGGAAACTCCCATTTGCATACCTATACTCCTTCAATATGCAGCAGCATGGCCTCTCCCTTCCCTTCACTAACAATTCGTTCGCACGTCCAAGAATCAATGGCGCTATATATTTTCGTCGGCATCGCACTCATTTTCGCACCCCACTTCCCAATTCCAAGACTACGCTAATTCCTTCCTTCGCTTCTAAAGGCCACAATCTTGATGGAATAGTATTTTCTTCCCATACCACTTCAGATGAACATAATGGCATAGCTGTTAACAATCCCTGCAAGAATCAGAGAACAGATCAAATTCGTGATGGGAATGGAAATACTCAGGGGAAGAGCTTCTGGGGTGCTGTTAGTTTAATCATTGGCACTGCCGTTGGCCCAGGAATGCTGGGCTTGCCGGCTTTGACTATTAAATCAGGCCCATTTCCTTCAACAATCCTCATTCTTCTGTCTTGGGTCTATGTCATCTCCTCAATCATACTTGTAGCAGAACTTAGCTTTGCCGCCATGGAAGAAGATGGGATCGAAGAGGTGAGCTTTACGGGCATTGCAACAAAGGCATTGGGAAGTTGTTTTGGTGCATTTGTTGCTTTGATTTACACCAGTTTGAGTTTTTCCTTGTTGGTGGCTTGTGTTGCCGGCATTGGCACCGTTTTTTCTCCCTGGTTCCCCTGGCTTAATGCTTCGGTTGTTCATGCCTTGTTTCCGCTAGTTTTTGGAATATTGATGGTCTTTTTCCCATTTAACACTATTGATTTTGCAAACCGGATGTTATGCTTCCTCATGCTTTTCTCTATAACTGCATTGGTTGGTGTTGGAATGTCTGTGGCAAGAACTAACATTATAAGCTCCTTTTCTTTTGCCTCGTGGAGCCTTTCATCTATACTACCGATAATACCTGTGGCTGTACTTACATTGGGATTTCATGTTATCACTCCATTCATCTGCAAGATTGTTGGGAATACTGTACATGATGCTAGAAAAGCTATTCTGATTGGTGGGACTGCTCCTTTACTTATGGTTTTGTCATGGAATTTGATAGTCTTGGGACTTGTAGGGGCTACCACAACACCCAATTCAGGCAACTCTAACGACCCTATATCCCTTTTACTTTCAGTAAACCCATCTGCTTCATCTGCTGTTCAATGTTTTGCCTTCTCAGCTATGGCAACTAGCTTGATAGGATATGCCGTAAGCTTGCCTAAACAACTTCTTGACACATGGGAGTTGATATCTGGAAAATCTGCCGTTTCTAATGGATATGACCATGGAGGAGTTGGATTGGCCGTTTACTCAAGAGGATCTGGTATCGGCTACCCAGGGACGGTTTCCTTCAGAAGTTCAAGGGATTTTACCGTGTTAGAATCTAACACAAGACCAACCGAGCACTTGGTTGAGAAGTTTAAAGTGATTGTGACAATATTGGTCCTTGCTCTTGCAATCCTCATAGCTTCGTTCTTTCGTTCTACATTTTCAAGAGCTCTCGATTATGCTGGGGTTTATGCCAACTGCTTTCTGTTCGGTATTATTCCTCCTGTGATGGCTTACATACACCAATCTAAGAAGAAACTCAGGTATGGCTAAGTAGTTCAAAGAAAGAAAATGACCGTTCACATGATAAAACTAAGCTCTGAATGGGGGAAAACAAACCTATATTAAGCTTTATTTTCCTAAGTAAAGGAATTCTGAAGCTAATCATAAAGCCACAAGTTAAAATGCTTGATGCCAAAACCTGAGTTCAGAGCGTTGCATTACTCAGAATACCAATATACAATTAAGCTTGTACATGGACATATTCCGATAGTATTTTGTAGCTCAAACCAGTTTCTAGTCCCAACAGAGTATTTAACAGTTACATAGTCAACCAAATGATAGCCCATATCTTCGTCATGAAACTTACATTTTTCTCTTGAAATTACTCCAACTTCATTTAACTAATAGCAAGATTCTTTTTGTTTACCATTTTCCCATGCTAGCCTGATTTAAAAATAAATGACCCAGATCATTTGCATTAACAGTGATTCTGAGATTTTGTAGGTCATCAATACTTCCAGGAGGAAATGGGACCCTGCTCCTGCTTTTCATTATTGCCGTCATTTTGGGAATTTGGCATTAGACGCAACTTCATGGATGTATGCAACAACGAAAGTGAGTGAAGTGGCATGCAGGGAATTACAATACTTGTCATCTCTACAACATAAACGACTTGAGTTTTAGCATTGTTCCAATATGGGCTGCTGACCTCCCGGCCTCCACCTCTAAGGGCATTTATCGTGCTTTTGCTACTCTCATGCTTGCGTGTACTGGAAACTGAAGATTAAAGCTGGGATCTTGGCGTGCATCAGAAAACGAGCGGATGGATTATTGCTATAAAGGATGGTGATTCATCATTGTTTTGCTCTCATTAACTATGACGTATTACTCTTATTAGGCAGGACCAGATTCAGTTCACCTTGTGCATAACTAGTTTTAATGTTAACATAGTTCATATATACAGCATAATCTTCTAGATTGGGTATTTTCACTTGTGTAGAAAAACATCAGAATAGTTATCGTCCAAAGATTATTACATAGCTGCGAGACAGAGAAGAGGAAATAAAAGGAATTATAATTATAACTATATAATACAAGTGCAAGAAAATTCAAGAGAATATGAATACGAAACTGAGTTAACGATATTTCTTAAAAATGATTCACATTTCTTGGGTAACAACAGAAGCGGAATGGTATAGTGCATACTCTGCAACCTTAATATTGCACCTCCCATCCCTTCTCAACACCAACAGATCACAAGATCCCAGAATGGGAAATGATGACATTATGCATAATTATCTTTTGATGATTAACATGATTAACTCTATTGACTTTTTATACAGTTTATCAATCGCTGATCGACCACCTGCATGAACTAGTAGGGATGGCCTTGCAGCAGCAGCGACAAGGAAACTAAGAGGAAATGCCCTTTAACAGAATCGTACTGTGTCATGGACCTCTCTTGTCACCAGGTGCAATCGGTAGGTTCATCAAGCATGCAAACTGGTTATGCATCATTCCAATATCTCACTCCAGCAAGCCCAAAGCCAGCATCAAGAATGATCCTTACATCTGTGATTAATAACAAAGGATAATCACAGACCACAACTACCTTCCTGAGTGTTGGGGCAGCTGTGATCAAGAGAACGATCAATGAGGAGCATTAGCCATCTGCTATCATGCTAACAAGCGTCAAGCAACTGATCATGATGCAGCACTTTTTCCTCTTATGGCTAGATTTATGTTTCCTTTCACAGCAGCAGTATTGCGATCAAACTGAATGATCATTGGCTTGCCTTTGAATACATACCCATTCACTACATTCTGTAATCAATTGTAATGTGCAATATTAATCTTGAGTATAGCAAGACAAAGAACAAAAGAATAAAGAAATTATAATTTATCAGCATGACCCACGGAAAAGAAAAAAGATCTACAAAGCTGATTGAACAAACCCAAGCGCCACTTACCAAAGCATGCCGAGCCAATTCAATAGATGGGAATGTTAAAAATGCTTGACGTCTCATCCTTCCTTCCTGAAATTCAGAAAGAATGATGAATTTTGGCTCATGATTGGGAGATCTTATGACTTTAAAACGAAGGTGTTGTTCCATTCAGAAAAAAGAATAAGTGATTTGGGGATTGCGTATTCAATTTAATAATGAATTGCATTTCTATTTTTACATTAATTAGATTATATTAGAGAATTAGAATGAATTAAAGAATTCGATTTTCGTTTGAGTCACTCAGCATTGCACCATCAGCTGCAACATACTAAAACATAAAAAAAAAATACTGGTCTTCCTCCACTACAGATTAAAAACAAGCCAATCAAGACCCTACCTGCATAAGCTTGACCTGAAGAGTAGACCTTGCGGCCTCAATACTTCCGAACAAGGACCCCTGAGGTAATAAAAGAAAGATAGGGTAACCATGTACATAAAGTCTTAAATCTGTTTACGTTTTGACTTAGGCTCTACAAGCCTTCAAATTACAAGACAGAAACTATAAAGTTAACTAGCACGGTGGCAACTGAATTCCATCGAAATGTAGCAAATATTGAAGTCTGGAACTTACCAAATATGAAATAGAAATCATCAGCACTCATATCTTTGGCCAAATTTTTTATATACAACACGGAAGCTGGATTTCCAGTTGTATAGTTCTGCAAAATCCATAGAGTCCACGACCAAAAGTAAACAAATATGGCAAATATCTTCAGGGAAGAATATTGCTAAATAGATTTTAGTGAAATATGGTTTTGCCTGACATATTTTTTTGAAATATTAAACCCCTGCAGAACATGATAAGAACAGCAGTGGTGTCAGGCTCATCCATTAGTCAATAGCTACAAACAATAACTAAGTGTAATTAAAAACTTTTGATCCATTAGCATATACTAAATTAATAAATTACTTGTCTCTATTATCTTCCAGTAACTGCCAAGATAATCTAAATCCATACCTTAAACATTGGAAGAGATAAAATTTCCTCTGGAGGTAACTTTCCACTCTCTAATTCTTCTGGAGTAAAAAATTCTTTAGGATCTATGGTCTCTTTTTCCGGCTCCACTAACTCTTCCGCTGTGCTATCATCTTTATGTTCACTTTGAATTGCTTTAGGAGCAATTTTAATCTTCAAAAACATCAATAGGAAACATATCAGCATATCAATATATAATATCCAATCTAAACAAAGTCACACTATTCATAAGCCATGAATAGTGTGACTTGCCTAAGATCTTGTGCGAGCATAGGCCCCACATTCTAGTTAAGATATACAAAAAGATAACTTCCTCCTGCAACAAATCACATGAAAATTAACTACCTGTAAGACAGGGTTCTTCTTCTTAATCACTGGAATTTCTTTAGGAACCAACGTGGCTGGTTTTACTCCAACAGCTTCATGAGCCACATCTTTATCAATGGCAGGGCCAATAATGGTTTCATGTCAAGCACGCTTTTGTCCAGACTTTGCTACTCTTGATACACCCATAGAACCCACTTCCCATCAACCTCCTAAAAACTTCATATTAGTTTTCTTGATGATAAAAAATTTATATATATATATATATATATATATATAAAAGCATATCAAACTAGCTCCGTAGTTATGTTAGCTGATACCCATTTACAAATAATTAAAGATTTGCTAATAATTTTCTCAATATTTGTACAATAAGAACATGATGTCTAATTCATATTGACAGAAAAGTTCTTCACAGTATGCATGAAAGCATATTAATTAAATTTGTAAAAGGATGACGACTAAAACATTAGTGCATTGAGTCAATTTTGAAGTGTTCGCCAAGCTACACCATCACAATCATACAAGTGATCAATAAATAACAGACATATGCCCCACAGCCTAATATTTTATGAAGTAACAGAAATCTTACATCATCTGAAGAATCCATCTCCGATTCACTGCTAGAGAGATCCGCAGTCTCAGGTTTCATGGTTATGGATGGGGGAGGAGGAGGAGGAGGTGGAGGTGCTGGTACTTGTGCAGGTAAAGGTGGAGTGGGCAGTGCCCTACGAAATGGAGCTGGAATGTTCATTTTGTTCATTAGGTGTAGCACCTCCACCAGAGGGGTACAACCAATAAGATCATTAATGTTTGGTTTGTAAAACCTAGACACAGAAAAAATGCTACAGGAACAGGAACAAGAAACCAATAAAATTCTTGAAGCCTCATTTAGCATTTAAACAACCTGAGTGTAAAAGCGGGGAACAGCAAAGAGTGCATTTACAATGTTTGTCAGTATATTTCCATCAGGTGGTGGGTAAGCATACCTGTGAAACTTATTTCAATACACTACAATACATGGAAACCAGGGGCGAAAAATCTAATCTGTAAAGATGAAACTTCAAATAGCAAAGACCAATTAACCTTCAAGTAAAACTGGTTTCTACTTTCCACAGATTGCCCAAATAGCTACTAATCTATTATACTAAATTATTAGAGTTCTCTTTTCAAATCGATTAAAGATTCTTCCCTTTCAACAACACAGAAGTATAAAGAACTTGTTAGTTTTTATCCTCGAAATTTGTACACTGTGCCCTTCTCTTAATCTATATAATGTCAGATGGACAACTTGCCCTTCACCCTTGGGCAGAGGATAGGTATCCCTATATCAACGTAAAAGTGAAAATTACAGAGTGACAGGAAGCTGCATACTCAAGGTGAGGAGGAAATGGGTAGTCAACACCCAGTCTTGCAGCAATTGGTTCAGAAGAAGGGATTCCTGATTTAGAGTTATCATTAAGAGGTTGGCTGACAGTAGCATTTTTCACCACTGATGATTTAGAATCCTTCCCCAGCTGAGATCCACTGCTTTTTTCACTGTTCTCAATTGGGCTACTAGCTCTCTCTGCTGACAAGACTTTACGAAGAAATCTCAACCTGAGAACCAACAAGAAAATCAGAATACAGCACATTTAATTAATAAAAGAGGTTCAGTTTTAAATTTTTATAAAAAACTTAAGCTTATTCCCATTTGCTGAAATAGATTTTCTTTTTATGTGACTAAATCAGGATGCAGATGAAAAGTATAGCAATTAAATGCTATATTTAAACCAATACCACATTTTCAAATATGCCATCATTATTATCAATTAAAAATGCTTTAGAGGGGGGAAAGCATAGGATTTAAAGAAGTACCCATTTATTTGACGATGTGCTTGTGACGCTAACATATCATTTTTAAAATCCACAAAAGCACAATTTCTCAACCTGCATGGGATCAAGCAATTAAACAACTATTATGTATGTATGATTTGACAGTAAAATTGACAACAATTCAACAAATATAGTTAACCAAAGGGCAGTTAACTCTTCCATGCCATCAACCCAATAATCAATATTGACAAGTGACTAGAAGTTGTCACCAAGGAAATAAAATGAGTTCCAATAACTGATGTGTATCAATAAGAATGGCCCAGAAAAGGAAGATGCAGAGGTTTTAGAAGATAAAATTTTCATATTGTATGTTGATACTGAACCATCAAAGAAGCTATCTATAAGCTCTATGGCCATTTATGATTTTAGTTAAAGTGTAAACAGAAGCACTAGAAAACATTCAAATTGCGAGCACTTAAATACCTTCCACTAGAGCAAGGACGAACAGAGGAAGCGCCAAAATGGGATAAGAGTCGAGAAAGGGTTTCATGAGGTATGGTTTCAGGAAGGTGCTTGATTAAAAGGGTAACTGGAGACTCCACAGCTGAAGGCTTTGACTCTGGCGCTTCTGTGACTTGAGATCCAAACTGGTCCATGTTGGCAATGACAAGAGGACGGAGAGCTGTCAACCAGAAAATGTCAAGAATGATCACTTTTTCTTCCTTAACTTCAAAAATGGACAACCCATTAGACTAGAAGGATTTGATTAAAGAATAATAATGAAAACAAAACAAAAAAAATTATCTATGCATATAGAATTTTCATCCATGTAAAGTATTAAAAGTTGCAGTTCATATTCCTATCATTCTTATCTACCAGGAGAGCATAAACACACCAAACATTATATATTCACTTATGGCGTTGGGAGTTATGTCACAAAGATAACTCCATTACATCGAGAGGACTAGACAGAAAATGCAACAACTCGAGTAAAAGCACCATTGCAGTTATCTCTGTCGGGCTTATTCTTTTTTCGTACCTCTTAAATCTCAATCACATCACTCACGGGAGATTAGAGATAAAATGACACCAAAAAATTTAAAACATCTACCTCCAAATCACTTCATTATGAGAAACATCACAATGCTCAACGGGTTTCAGTTGCTGGAGGCAGACGACTTTCCTCAAGAGAAGACCTGCCGATGTTGTCAGGCACTTGAATTCCCACTGAATGGAGAAGCAGAAGACGCACGATCACGCAGGAGGAGGGCCAAGGGAATTCTCGATTCTCTGGGTTTTTTCTTACTCCACGTCGAGGCACAGACGCGGCCGGCGACCGCGCAAATCGCAAATTTTTTTTTTTAAATCTCCCTTTATCTTATACTAAATTTTTTTTTTGCCCACCCGGTTCACCGGAGTTTTGCCCCGACTACATCCGGATTCGACCCGCGTCGTGCATCTGGCTATGGTGGGTGAGTCTCCCAACGAGAATTTTCTGCGTATGCCAAGGCTCGAACTCGACCTCGTTTAAGTGATACCGAACTACTTATCATTCGGACTAACCCGTTGGTTATACTAAATAATTGTATACGTGGTGTTTTTGCCCCTTTTTGCGCTATTGAGTGAAATCACTGAATGAAGCGGATTTGGGCATTATAGATTTTAGTTGGGCCAATTTTGGTTGGGCTTTCGATTTTCCAGGTTAAACTCGCATGCTACACCAGTGATATGCAAGTCCAAATTTACCCGCGTTTTTGTTATTTGGTAGGTAACCCACCTCTCCGGTAAGTTAGTTGGACCCGTTTTCACTGTTCAGCCCTCCCCTGTTTTCTGCCCGATCTGATCCCTCTCGCGTATTTAATTTTTTTTTTTTTCGTTTTGCCACTTGCACTAATGTAATGTGCTTATATTTTTTCTATGCTAATCTTCCCAGACGTTGAATTATCGAAATAAATTTCATCTTTTTTGAATAAAATATTTTTTTATATACAAGACTTAGTTTAAATTTAAGATATCTAAGGGATATAGTTATCTATAAGCTGTACTAAATTTTGTTATTAATGTGAGTATATTTTAATTTTATAATTAAAAACGTTACGGTGTTTTTACACCATGCCACTTGCACGTATATATTTTTAGACAAAAAAAGTTTAACGAGCCATGGAAGATGGTTTCCAGGTAGAAGACGACATAAAGTAATAAAGGCCTAAGGTTATCTATTCACGATGTGTGTGCGTGTTCCTTTATTTTTAATTAGGTAATTCAAAAAAAAATTAGGTAATGATTCAAGCTAATGATAATTATTACAAATAATAAAGAACGAATTTATATCATATAAAAATATAAATTTAATTTTTTCTATTATTATGAGGACTTATTTAGTATACGATTTCATAAATCTTTTATAAATATTCTTCAAGTTATGGGTTTTAGCCTTAGTGAAAGACCTTCAACCTACCTAATTTTTTTTATATAAAAAAAATTAGGTAGTAATTAATATATAATTATATGTGAAATTAAGACAATGTAGAACTCATCTGAGGTAATGAACTGAACAATAATATATATCAATAATTGGTGTGGATGGGGATGATGACCTCATGAAATGAACGCGTGTGAGATTGCAGGTCCAAGATATATATAGCCATCATAACCATAATTACTTGTCCTCACTCTTCTTTCGTCAAACAACTGCTCAGGGATTAGGTTTGGGATTTGATCACTAGTTCATACATAATTAAACATAATGATGATCAAGGTCAACTATATATCCACCGCAAACCAAAACCTGGGTTTCCACTCCCACCTTTCACACCCATCTACACTCAAAATAATACACTTATGGTCATTGATATATAATTTAATCAGAAAATTTATTTTTTATATTTATTAACTTTATCGATACTTTCTCGTGCCTAGACAATGATCAAGTAAAAAAATAAACGAAAAAAAATTAAAAAAAATAATTAAAATATTTAAAAAAAATATACACCTCATGCTAAATGATTTAACTATTTTTTTACTATAATTAAATTAATTAAATATATTATATATAGAGGATAGGAAGGCATTTATAAATGATTATACGTGTGCTAAGATATCCTATCTACAATAATTGAATTTCTCCATTATTATTAATATATAGTAGTACGTGGTGTATTGCCATAATGTGTATGTGGAAAATGGGAGATTATTAAGGCGAGAGGTTATAATTGTGTTGGAGGCACTTACTGGATATGATACAGCAGACCTAACAATTATAATTGAACAGAAGAGTAATCAGTAGTCAGGAATCATCATCGTGCATATTCCTTAACATTTATCATTTGGCACTCGTGTTTCAACCTGCGTATTATTATATTGTTTGCTACCAATAATACTAATCTGATCTAACGACATCATTATTTGTTCATGACTCCTATCATTTTAAGGTTGTCTGCTTTAGATCTCATCCTTAATCATGCGTTGTTATCATCGCAGCATCTCAATTATCCGATGATATGATTAATTAACTTGCATTAATTACAATCAACAAGTTGCCATATGTATTTATGTATACACACGCGAGATGGGGATTGTGGGTGGGACATTTTAAGATATATCATTTTACTTTTTGTATACTTCATAGATTATATATATATATATATATATATATATATATATATATGCGTGTGTGTGAGTGTGTTTGGATAAATTTTTAAAAAATAACTTATAAAAAAAAATTATATACCTTATAGAAAAAGGCTTTTAAAGAAGAGTTTATTAAAAAAAAACTTCTGAATAAATAAGTATTTGGATGGTTATTTTCAAAATGACTTTTTGTATTGGTAAATTATTAAAAATTGTATGGTTTTATTAAAAAGAAGAGAGAGGAGAGAGTGTATAGAAGAGAGAGGAGAAATGAGAGATAATGAAAAAGATAGAGAAGAGAGAAGACATTGTGTTAGAATAACTAAGGGTAAAATAGTAATTGAATAGTTCATAAATTCTTTTACTGTTCCAAAAGTTATTCTAACTAATTTATCTGAAATAATAATTTTGTTCAAAAGCTTTTTTGGACAAATATAGTTGTTTGTTTTAAAAAAAAAATCAAACCGAAATTTAAATCAAAAGCCTTTTTAAAATTTAAATTTAGCAATTTTTTAAACAGGTCCTATATATATCATGTTGTGCGTGTGGCATATAGGAGATATATAGTTAGGAGCTAGCTTTTTTGGGGGCATATATATTAGCGACCTGTTATTACTAAAATACATAATAAATCATAAAACGAGACAATTTGAAAAAGTAATTAATAAATCATAAAATGATTCTTATTGGGTAAGGAAGGCCACCTATATGTGGTATAGATATTTTCAGGCACATACACTTTGGTAGGTACCAAAGATCAGATCCTCATCCTCAACCACCGTATATATACATCTTAATTATTTTTCAGAATTAATTAAATAGAGAGGAGATCAAAGAAGGAAAATATAACCAAATTAAAGGGCAGTGTTTGGGTGTGGAAGGGAATTAATTAATTAATTAGCGTGGGGGAAATATAATATGGGTAGATTCAATGGACGTGGAAAAGAATGGTAGAGGGTGGCGTACATATTCTATAATAAATAAATGGTTTATTGCACATATATATATATATGAGTGTAAGTGTATGGTTCTTCCTTCTTCGTGGTTGGGACAGCGATTGAGAAGTCCGAGGTGGAGGGTGGTGATTGGTGGATGGAGCCCCACAGGGCCATGTTTTCATGCAACAAATCAGGGCGTTCGGATTCAGATGCAAGCATGTTCTCATTCCCTCTCATCTCTCTTCCTTTTTCTTTTCCTCAATGAATGCTGTTTATTTTATTTCCTTTCTTTCTAGTCTCGTTTCATATTAATTAGTATATTTCAATTTGAAATTGATATATACAATGTAAATTAAAACCTAGTTTATAATAATTCCAACAAAAAAAACTTACATAGTTTGTAAATTATGAATTGTAAATCATTTCAAATAATCGTACGGATTCCAACATAAATACTTAAAAGTAGGTCAAATAAAATTACATGCCATTAAATTTAAATAGTAATTTTAAAATTAATAAAATCGAAGCTTAATTTTATTACAAATTTAAAACAATTTATTTTATATTTTTTTAATATTAATATTGGTCATGCGTTAGTTTATTTGTAAAGGCATAAAATGGCGTTCACACTCTTAATGTGAATGATATAGATGCGTGCGTACGTGTCAATCTTCTTAACCGATGATTACTTTTTTTTAAAAAAAAATATTATAGTTTAATAAATAAAACATTCGAATGTCAAAAAAATAAAATAAAACATTCATTTCGCGGAGAAAATGGCAGTTTGTGAGTGGTGAATTTCATTATTTTGACTATAGACACTCTTTTATATGGGTAGAAAATGACAAGAATCAATTGAATTTAGTATAGGACGCACATGGAATTTCAACAGATCGTACAGGAAAGATCTCCACCGTTTATTTTGGCCTATGATCCGATTGTGTCACCAAATCCAAGCTCCAAAACAACATTATTTCACTGATTACAAACAAATGAAACGATACAGCCGTAAATGATGGATCCAAACAAACCGCACACACGTACACACACACATTCACAATGAAGTTGAATAAAAATTCTATGGGCTGCACTGAATGAGGAAAAGGCAGAAGATGCTTATCATCTTCTTTCAGGAAACGGGTCTTCAATTAAAAAGTTACCATTTGCTGTTTTCACCTCAAATCGTGTGATTCTAACAAGTTACATGGCCTAATCTCGTCAATAACTTTTCAATTAGCTAGAAGGGCATTAATTTTAGGTCACTGATTGCCTGCCTAATCTAAATGGGATTTCAGGAGCTAGCCCATTTCTAGAAGTATGCTAATCACTTCCCCTCGAACCATTCCATAATTGCACTCGATCATTATCCTCCATGGAAAAGAGGCCCTAGCAAGAGATGATTAACGCAATAACAAAAAGATAACACAAGAGGAAGGGAAGGCATATAAACCCAAAAGGGGGCGGTTAAGTTGCCCACAAGCATAAAACCCCTCTAAAAGCTTTGCTTTCAATGGAAAAGATACGAGCCTCTCCTTTAATGAAAAAAGAACATTATAATAAATTCACATGAAGAAGCTTTCTTCTCTTCCAACAACCGAAACCCTTATCCCAATTCTCCGCCAGATTTGGCGTACTTACTATGCTCATCTCACCTCTTTTAACCTCTCTTTGCTTATGAATCCTTCCTTCTATCTTCACTCGCATGTATTTCCCTCCCTCTCATCCTCGATCTTATCCTTCCAGGCACACTCATTACCTAAACGACACCTATGTGATTAATTGCGATCATTAAAGTGTTCATGTATTCGTATATAGGTAGCTTGAGAAAGGCGTACAAGACATGTACGTATATTGTTCTGGCACACAGTTATTATTATCAAGTGCTGAATATATCATATGGAATATTTTTGGGCAGTCATCATTTGATGACTAGGTTCTTGTTTTCCTTAGGGTACAAGATTCAGGGGGCTGCCAAGAAAAACCTGTGCCACTGTTTGCCGTTTTCCCCCTCATTTGTAATACCTACATCAGCCTTTTCGTGCCCTTTTAATATTCTTCTCAATACACTTCCCAGAGGCATCTTCTGCACAGATTCTGGGAATTATTCACATGCTTCGACCACCTCATTTATCGGTGTATGTCGCCGGTTTTATTCCATTAATCTAGCCACCTGCATATATTAACTACTCACCTATGTTTTTTGTATTTAATTAATCAACCCAACTAATATATTCAATTGTACTACCATTTACAAGTTGATTGGGTTCTTACATGTAATTCTCAATATTCGAGGATTAATGTGTATTAATTGCCTGAGAGTGGCTAGTTGCAGATACAGCTGTACGTGGTCTTTAATTCGTAAGAATTGAATAAGATTATTAGGGAGAATTTGCAAAGTCATATGTACACCATGTGCCACTCGTGCTCAAGACCTGAAAATTTCAAAGCGAAACAGTCACGAGACTTAGTGGGAGGCAGTAGTACTGCGCACCAGATATATATTTAGAACCTTTTTTCCATCCCAGACTTTGAAAAAATGGAAATGGAATTAATGCTCCTTCCTATATATATATATTGGTGGGGTGTCACTTAGATATGGAATAATTATTATAAGAAAAACCCCCCAACGACATATTATTATCATGAGCTTCGACATGGAGATGTGCATATATACAGCAAAAACTGTTTATTTTGGAGAATAATGCACAGAAAAACTCAAATCGTATAGACAAAAGCGGTTTATAATATATATCTGAATATAAAGAATAAAATAATAAAAACAAACCCACTAATTATTATAAAGAAAGAAAGAAAGTAAAGAAACAAAGAATATAGATGTACATGAGTTCATGGAGTCCTTTGGTATGATGTAAGGATGAAAATCTACCCAGAAAAGACTTGGATACCAGAAATCTATACAGTATATTTTTGCATCCAAGAACTTTCCTATCCAGTCTGATACGATATAAATCGGTGTTTGAAGGGCAAAGGAGAAAACAAGAGGAAGAGGCAGCCTGTTTAAAAGTCTGAAATATGTATCCTAAGTATAAAAACCACGATTCGGCAAACTAGCCCTTGATTTTTTATCTCTCTACAGGGTCTTCTTCATATATCTTCATGATTCGTCAGTAGTCCCACAGGCATTCCAACTCAGAAAGGGGCCCACCAGATGGAGCCTCAAGATCCTCGTAGAATGCCTTGTTCCTTATTCCCATGTTGAGCTTGGAAACAGCGGAGGAAGTGTCGGCGTTTCTGTCGTTGCTGAGGCCTGTATCCTGCGACACGCTCACCACAGACTGATTGCCGGACGACACCATCGGCTCCGTCTTGCAGAATTTCTCCAACCCAAACAAGCCGACGTCGTTGTTGTTATTCGCACCAAATGCTCTCAGAAACGCCTGCTGCTGCTGATCATTACTCATCCCGTAACCAGCTGGATTATCAATATTCTGCTGAAACGAGAAGCTGGGATTCTGGATTTGATGAGCCTGAGGATGAGAAAGCGAGTCACTGATGAAACTGGAGTTGCCTTGATTGAAGGTGGTGTAATTGATGTTGTTATTGTTGGGCATCATCATGGCTCCATGAGGCTTCATCATCAGCTGCTGCGGCTGATTATTGTTGATGATGGAGAGGTTGGGAACATAATAGCCGTCGGATGATGGTTTAGATGATGGCATGGGTGGTGGGGATGGGTTAATGGTCCCCTTGAAGGCGCCGTCGCTGTAGGTAGGTTTGAAAGGAGGATCCATGAGAGGTGGGAGCGATGAACAGTCGAGCAAATCCTCATCGAGAGAGTTGATCCTCAAAAGGCCTTGAATTGGGTGGTTCTTTTTCCCATCAGAGTTCTTGTGGAAAACCTTGCTTACAACCCATTCATCCTGCAAATTAATAAAAAGAAACTGTTAGATTCTGTTGACAAAATTGAACTGATTAAAGCAAAAGGGGGCCACAATTAATCAGAGGACCACACAGGAAAGAAACTCTCAAACCAACACGAAAAGCCGCTTTCCAAAAAGCAACAAAAAAAGGAGGAGCGGAAATTGATTAGAGAAAAAGTTGTAAATCTTTTGCATATACCTTGGCAGCTTTGGGGAGATTGTAAGTGGCGAATTTGCCTTCCAATCTAAATTCATGCATAACCCAGTTGGTTTTCTCTCCTTTGGGAGCTCTCCCGCGGTAGAAGACGAGGGTCTTCTTCATCCCAACGAGGTTGCCTTTCCCTTTATAAATCTCTTTGTCTTTTCCGGTGGCCTTCCAGTAGCCGGACTCGGTGGCTCGATTTGTCCTCATGCCCGTCGGATACTTCCTATCCCTCTGGCAGAAGAAGTACCACTCTTTCTCACCCATCTTGGCTTTCTCTGCACAGTCGTTATTTAAAAACCGAATCAATATAATAATCATCGAACCAGAAACAAACATGAATTATTCATGAATATATCAGCGAGAAAAAGCGTGAAGGATGGATTAACTTACTGGGCAAGTCCCAAGGCTCGCACTTGTTCAAATCGGCCTCTCCGATGGCAGTTGCGCTGAAACGGCAGTTGAGGACCTTCTCGGTGAGATAATAAGTAATGATCTCCTCATCGGTGGGGTGGAATCTGAAGCCCGGAGGCAAATCCAGAGGCTGATCTTCCCCTTTGTTCACCACGACCGGCTCTTCCATGATTGATCGAATTCTCCCTAAACGAACTTAACAAATCAACAGACGGCGGGTTTGAAAGATTCAAATAGATACCACACAAACCGAATATATAACAAAAACCAGAGATTATATACACACGCGAGACATAAAGAAGAAGAGAGCTTTTAAGAAAGTAGAAACAAGAGAAGAGGGTGGGCTTAAATAGAGAGGAGCGCGTAGAAACAGCTCAGCTGGCTGTGTAAGATGCGTGGTATGCAAGGCACTTACTGGGGAAGCCTCCGATTGTTTTTTTCTCTTGGGAAATTATTTTATTTATTTTTTGGAAGGGTTACGTGTATTTTAATTGGAGTGACGTATGTCCCATCTAGTTGGCTTCTTCGCTATGCATCAGCTACCCTCTTTGAAAACGGATGCCCGAAAAGAAATGGTAAAAAAACAAAAAATAAAAAATAAAAGAACGGAGCCCTTTCTACGGCGGTGGGCCCCACCCTCGTGCTTTTTTAAATGAAAAAAGAAATAACAAACTTTATCCGCTACGTTCAACCTAACATAGGCACATTTTCATTGCCCGTTCCCATCATGGTCATCATCGCCAATTCAAAGCTTCTCAGGTCAGGAAGAAATATCAGTGTGCGGGATGGTTGAAGCAGCTTCTGCTACACCCAGGGAGCACAAGTTTAATTTGATTATGTATTGCGTACTGTTAGGTGTGTGTGGCAGTTTAATTAGTTTGTTCTGTTGACTAAGTTGCTTCACATCGATCAGCACGCATGTTCCATTATTTGTCTCTCCTAACGTGGTTGAAAAAATTAAGGTGGCGAATCTCTCTGATTCCCAGGCTCTATACATTGCGCCCACAAGAATGGACTCATTGGCAACAAAAAAGGGGGGGGGGGGACATTTGGTTCGTACACGATCCAAGTGGTTTGTTTAATTAATTAAAGGCCTTTCACACCTGCAGAGTCAATAGGAGAAGGGGCAGTTAAAACGATGGACATGCGAAGTTGCTCAGTGTTTGATTTTAGCTGGCATATATATTGTGATGAAGACCAATCATGTCCTTAATTTCACGGTTGTCTGCGTCTGTTCCCTCTCATCTCCATTTACAACACGTCCTTTTCCCACGACGGCAGCATGTCAACGAAGGTGGTGCCTACACGTGTCGACGTCCATATTTTCTTAAATTTTTAAAAGTCTCATTAATTGGGGGAAGATAAGGTCAAGTTAAATCAAGGGATCAATGAATCTGTCATTGTGTCTAGCTAGCTAGCTAGCTAGCAAGCTGGGAATTAAATGGTAAATAAAAGGACGGTGCGAGATGAGAATGGATATTAATTGGGGAGGGGCGGAATCTTTCATACACTCAGTAGGCCCGTGAGAAACAGATAATTGTCATTATCTTTCGCATTGATAATAAAAGATATATGTATTTGGAATATGTCTTTTATGAATGAATGCGATGGAGCAGCCCCTATCCAGATGGAGAGATGCGGAGGGTGGACACTGCCTCTGCAACTTCTTTGAAATTCCATTCCCAGTTTCTTTCCAAATTGCAAAACGGTCAATTAATCCCATGTATTCCCTTTTTTACGTTTTATGCTCCCCACAAAACAATATATATATATATGAATTAAATGGACCAAAATGATCGATCAGTTTGTTGAGATTTGATTTATATACAGGAAGTGCGCGTACTCGTGTATATTTCAAGTCATATTCGTATCGTTGAAAATAAGTGGTAGGTTACTTTATATAAAGTGACCTGACCGAGGGAACTTTACTTTGGATAAAGAATAGTGGACATTCAGTTAAATGAATACCACAGAGATATAACGTTAAAGGGAGAGAGTGAGGTGACGGCTAGTAGCCTCAAATTAAGGGACCGACTAAATCTTTTATTGGAAGCGGATGAGGAAGGCTCCGATCGAGTCAGCACACCATGTACGTATGCATCTTATCAGAATGAGTGGAGGTTAATTTTCGCTCCACTTATAAGTATATAATGAATAAACTTTAAAATACACACATGAATTGTTGTTGGTAAAACAAAAAAAAAACATGTCGGCAGGGCTATTTTTTTTTGGAAAACCATGAGATATCTCCACTTTTTTAAAATTTTTAATTTTGTACTTTTATGTTTTTCTCTCTCAACTAAATATTTAATTTTTTCTCTACTAACACTTTTAATTTAGGTATAGGAGCTAACGGTACTAACATGATAAAATTATACGATTTATTATATTAACAAGTAAAATTAAATAATTTAATCAATAGAAAAAAAATACACATATACCAAATTAAAATTTTGATAAAAACGTAGGTACCTCTAATATAGTTACCCTTTTTTAACATACAATGGCAGATATTGATAAATATCTTACAATTATGTGCCAGTTTAGATGTCTTTGAAATTATAATTTTATAAATACTTTTAGGCAAAATTTTGATTTAGGCTAAAAATTAAACAAATAAATGTCCATAAGAATTTATGGACTAAACTGAGTTTTCAAATTAGTGTTTCGAATAAACTTATAAGAATAACTTATAGGTGTAGAAAATAGCTTATAGAATATCCAATAATTATTTTATCACTATTTTTTGTTACACATCCTCTCATATCCGTCGTCTTCCTCTTCATATGAGATGCGCTGATTTACATCTACTGTCTTCCTCCCTTGTCGTTGCTATGCTGCCTTTGTCACTGTCTCTCTCATCGTCACTGGAGGAGGAAGAGGTGCCGTTTAAGTTGTGCTAGTTCATATCTCATTGTCGTTGTGCTAGTTCAACTGGTCTCGTGCTCCTGTTGTTGTTCTTGTGCTACTATTGTTAGCCTAAACCAACAAATGTGAAATGGAATAGAAGACCTTCGATGATGATGGATGTTGTTGATAGATTAAACAGATGAGGTGTAGAGACGGAAGAATTGACTCGTGGATGGTGGAGGATGGGTGGTCAACAGAGTGGAGGTGGAGATGGAAGATGGAAGTGTTGGCGTAATAGAAGTGGATGGAGGAGATAGATGAATAGTAATATCTTCTTCTTATTTTTTACATCATACTATTTTTAGTAATTTATCAATTATAAAAATTATTATGATAACAACTATCAAAATATTTATTTTATTCAGAATTATTTGGTTGTGTGAAAGAAATAACTTTTAAATTATTAATTTTTCATGAGGAGTAGCACATTATAGGGTGACATTTACGAGTGTAGAATGAGAAGTGGGAAATTAAAAGATGATTGAAAGTTGGGAGTGGGAATGGGGCATTCACATTCAAAGGGGAAGCGCGTAGGAGGATCTCGCGGCCACATTTGGCCTTCGGCTATTTGCTCCTTATTTTAATTCCCAGCAAGAAGCTTCCTTGGTTTCCATCAGCGACTCTTATTTTATTAAATAAATAAACAAATAGCAGCTTTTTTGCCCTGGTTTCAACGCCTGAAAATGCACTCGTGAAGAAGGAAGAAGAGGGGGAATCGGTGAGAAGGAGGGTGGGATTAGCCAAGGTTAGGACTTAGGAATTAGGATTTGTGTTGTCATTACTTGTTTAATGCCTCTCTGACTTCATGGCACATTCGTGCATCTTCTTTTAATTGCCGATCCATTGAAAATCTTCTTTTAATTGGTAAGAGCTGAGGGGCACAGGAGGGCGGCGAGGTGGATCCTTTATGAACATGTTGAGAGCTAAGGATTTGATTAAGGGAGGGAGGACGCCTTCTCCCATTTTAATCAGAAATATAAAATACAACAAAAATGACCCAAAACGTGTGGACCCCATCGTCCTCTCTCAGGGCAAAATAGCATTATTCATCATTCCGTCATTTTTATTTGCCCCCAGCAATCTCAACAGCCATCATTCCGCTGCTCCGATGGATCTCTTTTTAAGCCACGAGGAGATGGGCCTTGAATTAATATACGTACTTTGTATACAGACCAAATCTCTCTCTAATAATTATGAATATTTATTGCCTGTAAGAAATTTTCCACCCCAATTATTATTTGCGCAATACACTTTTACAAGGAGGAGCTAGCAGGTATGGATTGGATTGGAAGGATGGAGAACTCTGACTTGTGCACGACCAAACTGAACCGCAGAGCAAAACGGTCTGACGTCCTGTGACGCCACGCAGGAAACACCAGAACGACAACCCTTGCTTTCATGCTCGCCGTTTGCTTCGTCCCCATAAGTCCCCAACATCCTCGCCTCATTTCTCGCTCTTCATTCGAATCATTGTTTTTTCTCGATCAATGTCAGCCCTTGGATCATCATGCCTGGCTTCCCCCCACTTCAAACCTTACCCTAAAAAGTGAAAACGACTGCACCATGTGCCACCTCCCTCTTTATCCTTAATGCAAAAAATTAGGACCCAAAAGATAAATTAAAGGCATCATGATGATGAAGATTTGAAAAAATAAAGAAAGAAAATGGTGGGCCGTTGAGATTTGAGGGTGAGGGCTGCAATTATTGGGGATTTACTAACGTAAAGCGCAGCAATCTGAGATTAGTGTGTAGGGCCCTCTTCATCTCATATCCTCCAGAACCTAACACTGTTTCATAGGTTGAGACGGTTGGCCCTCTCTCGGACATTTCCCCCATTATTTATTCTCAATGGCCCCCATAATCACCAGGCCATCGTGCTCATATTAATTATTAACCTTTAATTACTTTCATCGTCCGCCTCCTCTCTTGTTGTTGCTCAGCATTCATCACAGGTTGAGTTTAGGGTAAAGGAGAAAGAGTCTCATTCACACATATGACCAAATCATGCAACCATAGGATAAAAACAACAGATTGAGTTGTAAGTGATGGAAAATAGCTCCCATATACAAGGCATAACCTTCCCTTTTGTATCGTTGATGATCACATAATTATATTAAAGCGTCCCATAAAGTTCATCGTCTTTCAAGTTTAAGCAGATAGATGGAATCAGTAGGGCCATACGCAAGTGCTCTATGTAAATTATTAATTACATACTCATCTTAAAAAATGGAGTTTAAGTTTTGAAGGGGCGAGATAAAGACGGGGGGTGGTGGTAAAACAGGCTTGTTTGACCAGACACACAAGAAACGGATGCGGAATTTACTCACCTCTGAATCGGGGCACGTCACTTTAATTTGTTGCTTTAGGATTTGCTTTTAGTTGGGGGATAATTTAAACAATTATTAAGACGTGATTAGAAATGATTTACTCTCTTTTCGCAAACGGAAATAACTAGGTCATGCCGGCGGTTAATTAAGGAAGCCATTTCAGGAGATGATCGTCCTATGAATCTGGAGAGCCATGCGGGTATATATTATTGACCAGACACCAGTGATGACAAATTAATATTCAGCAAAGGGAGGTTCTCTGGCGGGAGCTTTTTCCCCCACAATAAAGTGGTAAGCACGGACCAGGTGAAGTTATGAGCAGAGTCGAAGCTGTGAACTCTCTTTTACAGATTAACTTTCGTACTATTAAACTATAAAGCTTTTAGAGAATGGTCAAGAGAGCTGAATTCATTCACAGCAATCAGAATTAGCAAAAACATAGTGGTTTGTTTCCTAAGCATAAGTATCCTCTGCAATTTGAGACATTGTACATCTTCTAACACAAATTCAAATATTGATCTGCTACATTATGATGGATTAATCCATTATGCTATATTCAACTCTATTAGTAAAAAGATATGGTAGAATTGGAAACAAGGGGTACAGTATGCCAATCAATTTTTTTTTATAAATGTTTTTGGAAGGTTGTCACCCACTATCTAAAAGGTACGATAAAGTCTCCCTTCCTTCTAGGCGATACTAATATTGAACAGGGCAAGCTGTCAATGACCCTCAGGTGTAAATTTAGGCACTCAGGAGCTACACAATAAAGTGATATTTCCTAAAGATCGAACATGTTTCAAATAGTCACATGTCTCACGTTTTTACTAGCTAAACTCATAGATGATGGGTAGTGCCAAGCAATTGGTCTTGGATTTTGGACATATGCGGAAGTCGGTTGGAAATTCCAAGCCCATTTCCTTTTCTGGGCCCATTCGTTTTCGGCTACTCCAGTATTCCCGTGGTAGACCCGGGACTTCAATGAAGGACCCGTCTTCATTTCAAATATCTTGGATTTTTATACTAAAAATATCTGAGTTGATAATTACGTGAGGAATATATATGAAGCTGGTTTTTCATTTTCACTCGCGCTCTTTTTTCAATTGTTTTTTTTAACTCCAGGAACACTCTAAATATTTTTAGAAACGAAAAAAAGAGTCATATTAAATGTCAGTAGGGGTGTGCAAGACCATTATCTTGTTTGAAATTGAGTCAAAGGCTCCTATAGAACATGCGGTTTTGAATTTTTTTTTATGAGATGGGCGTCCTGGAATGGCATGTCCCTCTGTTCCCTCTCTTTTGGCATAACATTCCCGTGCTTTAAATAATTACTATTAAGGGATAATGACCAAAATATAATAAATCGCTGAATGGGATATGAACCTCTCACGAATCTCCTCTTCAAAACTGAAAAACGACACCTTCAACTCGTACATTCCAGGAAATAATTTAGCCTTTTTTTTTTTTATATAAGTTCTGTTGAAAATGTTCGTTTAGATTATAATGCAGATATAAGAGACACGCGAGAACTTGTCTGAATAGTTATAGCAAGAATCATAGATAACATCTTAAGTAATATAGGGAAAAAATAGAGAATATAATTTCCGACCCTGACGGTCAAGAGACCAGAAGATTATAAGTAATTGAAAATTTGATGAATTTGATTCAAAGGACCGATGCCATCGCCATTGTAATGGGAAAGAAGAAAACATTAATTGAAACAACATCATCAGCTTTTGTGCGTCTGAAATTTCAAAGAGGATTTGTATCACAGCTGTACAAGAAAATTTCAGAAACTTCCCTCTCTTGTTAACAACTCACCATCCCTGCGTTGTTTTATTATTTCATATCTTCATTATTATTTTAGAAAACAATTACCAAAACTGTTTGCGATAAATAAAGATAAATCATAACCAAATTATGCTTGCTCCCCTGTCCCCACGTATCAGCTTAACAGTAAGTAAGTAACGGAAATAACAATTACTCAGCATTAATTCAATCCCAGTTTACACACAGCTGCAGTTCTTCCACCAGTGACATACACAAACATGTAATCGATAAATGAAATTGCAGCAGAAAACCATTTATAGTTTGAAAAACCACACCATATCACTCACAAACAGCGAGTTACCAGTCCTGGTGTCTTGAGTCCATAAAGATACTGCACCTTCAGAGGCACCACGTACTCACCAATATATTTAGTTCATTATCCTGCATTTCACCACCACCATTAATTAATAAAAGCTATTTCTGATGAGGATTATAAGCCACCAACGATGGGATGCTAGTAGAAGACTTTGGAATATATTAAAGACTTGAGATTGATTGTCAAATCTCAAACTTATTAAGCAAGCGGAAGATGTAGAAAGATTTTATTTCTTGGGTCTCAGATAGACTTACAGTAGGGTGAGATCTTCCAAATCTGATTATCCCCTTTGTTCCACTCCCAGAGGACTATAGTTGTGCCATCATGAACACCCCCAGACCTCTTATCGCCATGGAAAGCATCCACATTAAGATGAATATTATTGACCATCCTTATAGCCCTATAACCATCAGCAATCTCCTTGCTCTCCGTCCACAGAACAGATTCATCAAGATAATCAGACTTGTAAGGTATCAGTCGAACCTGCAAAACATTTATGAGCCATGCATACCAGAACTCACTGATTCCATCCCAAGACCTAAATCAATAAGGAGAGCAAATGGATGCAGATAATTTTTTTTTTTTTAGAGGGAAGAAAATGATATTACACTTTTATTTCATTAACTAATCAAGAAAAGGTCGTCGACGCAGAGTACACAAGCTGGAAATGGAAATGCCAACACAATACTCTAAGCATAACATCAGGAAATGGTTCAATTTTGAGCAATCCAGCTATATTATTTATTTCAGCTAATGTCATGATTCGATTGTTCCCTAATAATTTGACTGGCGCAGCAAAAGAGTCAAAATTTGATAAGAAAGAGATGTTACCGGATGAGTGGCACCGATGGAATGCTTAATGGCCTCACCGGTAGCTTTGTTGACCAGAGAAAAGGCCGGGAATCCCTCTTGATCCTTCACCCTTGTGCTGTACTTCTCATCCTTGTACCAATGCTGCAGCAATAACGAACACCACGGACAGTCAAATCAGTCAAACAGACAGTCAACAGATTCAGGGATGATCCTATCTTCAGAATTTGGAACGAATCGAAAAATAAGAATGTCCTAGACTCGTAGTAGCTCCAAAAGCCGTATCCAATATATGCTTCTAACACTAACTAAAGGAAATAACCGACACACAAACGATGGCAGCTAAATCGAAGGTATCAGTGAGAATCGAAATTGCTTATAAATATTACCTGGTAGTCATCGGTGGGATCAGAGGGAGCGAGGATGACATTGCCATCCCGAATGGTAAGGGAGAAATTTGGGGCAGCCCTGGAGAAGACCCTGACGGTGCGCCTGTTGGAAGATACAGTGACGGAGGTTTCGTGATGAGTGTGTTGATTGATGAAGGAAGGCATATGGGGGCGATGGGAGTGGTGGGTCTCATAGGTCTCCACGTCATGAGAGACATGGTGCACAGAAGCTGTGGAGTCCGGCGGGGGTGCGTAAGCAGGAACACGGGGCGGCGGAGGCGGTGCCTCCGATGAGTAATTGTAGGGGAAAGAATCCGGTTGAGGAGGAGGGAGATCATAATAGTTATATTGGTAGGAAGGTGGTTGTGGTGGAACATGCGAAGTGTGGAAGACTTGAGCAGGCTGAGGTATGTGCGGAGGGGGCGGTTGATCACCGCCGTGGAAGGACGGGGGTGGAGGAGGAGGAGTGTCGAGGTAAGAGAAGTTTGATGCGGGAGGAGGGTAATCTTCAGGCCGATCATCCTCCCCCTTGTGATGATGGGAGTGATGGTGGGAGGGATGGCCAAACGGGTACTCCATGATCGATCTTCTTTCTGGGGAAATGAACTAGTGATGAGAGATGGAGTGTCAAAGGAAAGGGGATATGAAATGAAATGAAAACAGACCGCGTCACAAAGATCAACAGGGTGGGGCCCCCTGACATAAAATCAGAGGACACATGGCGCACGTATGCTTTTGGGAGGAGCGGATCCGATGGCTCATACCAACGTCAGGAGGAGAAGGCAACTTACTCCATTAGCTACTCTTATCGGTTAAGGAATGCAAAAGGAACGTCAAGAAGAGTTTATTTATTTATTTGGATAGAAGTAAGATGGTGACTGTTAATGAAATGGATAATAATTGATAACTACTTGTGTATTATCCCTAAACGAGAACCAATTAGACCATGTCACGACACATTTCATGGAATGATAAATTGATGCAAAGGATTACAGCTTCAAGTCTTGATGTGAGAACGTTTAAGAAATGGCCAAGATTCCGGGAGTGAACAAAATAAGAGGGAAGGAGCAGATGCTTGGTCAATAGTCTTGTTGGGCTTGAAGCCCAAGCCCAACCTCTGTTTTTTTTTTCAATCCCACTTAGCTAGTTCCCTAATGACACAGGCAAAAGAAAAAGGAAACTCCTTAAAGACAAAAATAGATCATGTGACCATTTGGATCATATTCGAACTTTGAGGAGTATTATTTTATTGTGGTTTCAGTCGCAGCGTTTGGGAAGACATCCTAACTCCTGATTGCCTAAGTTTACGCATGAAGGTAATAGACAGTTCGCCCTACCCGACATTGGTATCACTTAAGGGTAAAGGGATTTCGCCCTACTCTTATATCATAGGTGAGCTCAACCTCTTTCTAAAAATTTGTGTAAAAACAAACAAACAAGATCATCATATGCTTAAAGGGCATTCTTATTTTGAGGTGATGCCTAAATGGTGGTGACCCTGACACAAGGCCCAGGGGGAGGTTCAGACTTCCAAGTTTTATGGAGAAGTGTTGGTGGTTGTATTAGAAGGGAAAAATAACTTGGAAGATTTGTTGCAAGTAATCCACCCCAACAAGGATCAGTAATAAAACCATGTTAGAATTCATTTCTAGCTCTTGGGAATCAGTTCACAGTAATTCGGACATATTAAAATTCGTGGGGTTGGTGAATGCATGCACTCCCTTTGTTGCCAATTATAAAAACATGTTTAGAAGCTTTTCATTTTTTCTTTAATAAAAGATCCTTTGCAAATTCTACAAAGCACGCTTTGATTTTATAATAGAATTAAAAAACATAATGAAATGTATACAATTTTTTTTAAAAAAATTATTACAATTTTTTTATAGAATAAAGAAGGAACTAATTTTATTTTTCCCCTTTAATTTGTATGAGTTGGTTAGAAGAATTTTGTCAGTAAAAAAAAAGGGAGTGGAAGTCAAATAATGAGAGAAAACAACGTTAATAAATTATGAGTTCAAATTTAATGACGAATATGATGGGGCTATGTGGATGAGAGAGAGAGAGTAAAAGTTCGGTTTAGGGCTCGTTTAGATAAATTTTTAAAAAATAACTTATAAAAAATGTATTTTTAAATAACTTTTAAAAAATTACTTATAGAAAAAAAATAGTTAGAAATAAATGATTGTTTGGATGGTTATTATGATAAAAATTTCTGTGATTGATAAATTACTAGAAATAGTATAATTTTATTAAAAAAAAACTCTTCTCTCTCTCTCTCTCTCATGTTGTCTCTAAACTGACGAAGACAATGGCGCATACATAGCGACCTCCACCGGTGACGATGAGCACAGACAAGGAAAGCAACGGACCCACAGCGATAGCAGCGCACACGAAGCCCCAAAATTGACCTGTGTGACAACTTTTTGCGCACATATGGAGGAAAAGACGCAACTGGTGATGGAGATCCTCCTCCGTGAATTTTACTTTCTCTCCGGTGATGATGACGCTCCTCTTTCCCAGCAACGGCAACAACAACTATAAACAGAGAAAAGAAAGCAACGGAGGTGGAGCTAAGCACAAAGAAGAAGAGAGAGAGAGGAGTGAGAAGAAAAAAGAGAATGTGTGAGAAAAAATAAGGGGTAAAATTGTGATTATGTAGTCTATAAGTTATTTTATTATTCTAGAAGTTAATCTTAATAACTTATCTAAAATTTTACTTTTAAACTATAGTCTAATTCAACAATTCTTTTAAATAAATATAGTTGTTTATTTAAAAAAAATAAATTAAAATTTAAGCTAAAAATTATTTTAATTTTTTTTTTTTTTTCAAACTCATCCTTAGAGATAAGTGTGAGGTTGAGGGTAAGGGGATCTTAGTTAAAAGTACAAAGCAATTAATTAATGGAGAGATCAAAGTACGCATGGGACAGGGTTACGAGGAACAAGCACGTGTTCAATTATTCAACAACCACACCACCACCACGTTCCGTAAGGATTACCCCCTCCCTCATGCAACCTTAACATCTCCGAAACTGCATCATAAAAATAATGCATGTGCCATTTCCCAATATAATTCCCACGTTCTTCTCTTCTCTCTTTTATTCAGAGCCTATATATATATAATGTATGTGTGTGACCCATGCTCCCACGTTACTCCCTCTCATTCATTCATATATTGCACCTGAATTTATCACGATCACTTCTTCTACCATTTCATTTCCTCCGTATTTCAATCTCTCTCATTTATTTATTTACTTAGCCACGGTCATATTTCGGTGCTCTTACCTTGGAAAACCTGTTCTTTAACTATTACGAATTAAGGGGGGGGGGGGGGAAATGGCGAATGATGGGGCGAATCAACTTCTGAAATAGAGAAACTGAAGACTTTTTCCTGGGAAAAGAATGACACATGTCATCACAATTCACAATCAGCAATCCCTTATCTACAGGCATCTTATGCAGCTTACCTGCCAACCCCACAACAAGTACAAATTAACATCATTAAATTAATTTTGTACACGAATCATCTTCGATCCGTCATCAAGCCCCCTACACAGTTTCTTAATTGACTCTTGACGCCAGAATCTTAATTCCTTATCAATGGAACAGTTCTCTTGTCCATTCCAATTAATAACCTCACCATTTTCTAGCCAACACCCACTAAACAAAAGGAAAATAAGACACCTATTAATTCTTTTCTCGTACTAATCCATACGCAATGACCGGATGAATCAGACGATGTGCTGATGCCCTGTGGGCTCAGCTTCTGGATATTTTACTCCTCTCCCCCTAAAATACTTTTTTTTTTTTTAAAGAAAAAGGGGTTTGGATTTATCCCTGAAAGCGAAGATACTGAGGACCGAGAAGTAACTGCTGGTTCAACAAGGACTGCTTGAGGAGAAAGTTCTCGAGTTGGTTGGTATTGTTATTACGGAAACTGCAGGAAGAGGTGATATGCCTCTTGGATGGGTATGAAACATCCTCGTCCAGGCCTGAAATCTGACGCTTGTGCATGTTATTCGTATCTGTGTTTTGGACGGAGTGGTTCAATTGGGGGGTCCTCTGAAGCAAGTAGCTGTTGTTGTTGGGATGAATGTTTTGTGATGATTGCTGATCCAGATTGATAATCTCAGAGTTAGAATTAGCGGCAGCAGCAGATTCAAACCCAGGTGGGGTGGAATAGTTGTCGGATAATAAGCTGCTCAACATGGAGAAGTCGGTGGCGTCTAACAGGTTCGACAAAGACAATGATTTCTGAGAAATCAGATTTTGATGAGGAGGGGGAGATTGAGAGCTCGGTAACATCTGCTCATGTGCGACATCTTGGTCGGGCACCAAGGTTTCTGCTTCAGCAGTGGGAGATTCAGCAGCATATTTGGACTTGTTGTAAATCCGGCAAAGAACCCAGTCATCTAACTGCAAAAAGCAAGAAGCAATGAGGAGATATGAAGATAATCAAACAGATGAAGTGGCGATCGGAATCAGTACTCACCCTCATGCCTTGGAACTTGAGGGGTCTGTTTCTGGTGTCGTGGAGGAGGCGATATTCGTGCATGATCCAGTTGGTCTTGACGCCCTTGGGTGGTTTTCCGGTGTAGAACACCAGAGCCTTCTTCACGCCCATGCTCTCCGTCGCTCCGCCTCCCGGCAACGACGCCACTATGGTCTTATCAGTTCCCGTCGCCTTCCAGTACCCTGAAGCAGCCGCCCTGTTCGGCCTCGCCCCGTTCGGGTACTTGCGGTCTCGAGGACTGAAGAAGTACCATTCCTTATCCCCAAACGCTGCCTTCTCTGTTACACACACAAGCAATAATATTCATAAACAGATCATCATAAAACTCCATATTAGAGACAATTCAGAAGAAGGGAGAGTAGGTACCAGGTAAGTCCCAGGGATCAAACTTGTAGATATCAACCTCGGCAATGATGGAGACGGGTAAGGGCATGGAGGCGACCTTCTTCCTGAGATAGTGAAGAATGAGCTCCTCATCGGTAGGATGAAACCTGAAACCAGGAGGTAAATGGGACTGTGGGGTAGCCATGATGAGAGAAGAGGAAGAACAGAAGAGAGGATTGAAATTTTTGGATTGGGGAGGAGGGAAGGGGTTATAAGGAGGTGGGGGAATTTTTTGTGAGGCCAAGGGGGGATGGATTAGTTTCTGAAATTTCCAAAAAGTGGGGCCCATCTCGGTTGAACAGTGGGCACAACACGAACAGAGCTTCAAAGCAAAAGCGGCCTCTCATTTATGTTCATACGCACACACTTCCATTTTGTCCTCTTCCGCCTTTGATGGCGGCGCCCTCTGTTTCTGACATCACCCTCCTTCAGATGATATGTCTACACGTGTCCACCTGACCCCCACCCCAACCCTACAACTATAGTTATTAATGCTCTCTCATCAATCCCTGTATCAGTATTACTACCCCAAATTTGCATGCTGCTGTGCCCTTTTGAGTCCCTCTGTTTCATTCTCACAAGTTTCTACGGCTCCAGCTGTTGTGTGGAAATGAGGAGGATAGGAAGAGGTATGTAAGAGACTCGTGTTAGTGATAATCAATTATCAAATACTGATTAGTTTTAAATATGTGGGATTTTTATACGTGATCAGAATGGAAAGAAGCGGCAATTATAGGAGGAATTAATGGTGGAAAAGGAGGGTATAATTATTTATGTATAAAGCTGAAGACAGGATAAGAGGGACACTAAGCATTTGGAACGGGACAAAGACAGAGACGAAGGTATGTGAAAATGGAGAAATGGGTTGAAAAGTCAAATACCCAATAATCAGAGTTCATGGCACTTTGTTGTGGGGGCCTTTCTTTCTACATATCATTAATCACACCACTTGCCACTTCATGTTAAAAGAAGATGCTCTTCTTATTCCCCAATCAAAATCACCCCTCCCTTCTCACTTCTTACCAAACCAGCAAGCAAATAAACACAGTCGTCTCTAACGCTCTGAATTTCCGGGGTAGAAATTTCAATAACCCCACAAGTGGGTTTATCCCGTTGGTCCACGTGGCAATCATGAAACTAAAGAAATTAAACTAGTGGGAATTATCTGTTTATTTCGTGTTTCTGTACTGCCACATATTTCTCTCCCTTTTTTTTTTCTTGATTGGGATTTCGAAATACCGTGGCCTCAAAACGTCGTTAGTGCCCCTCTTTGGGCCCTATACCCTAGTCCTTTTCATTCTCGTCTCTCTCTAACGTTTCTTAATTCAAAAGGAAACTCTCTCATTATATATCATCAGATATTTCTCATATCACCAAAACTTCATTAACAAAAGCAATTATATAGCATGTAAAATCCTGAGCCCTTTATTAATTAAATATCTTCCACATGTTACTCTGTACATCGATCCGGCTTCTGTCCCATCGCCATTAATTCTGACAAAACCTGGCGCTGTCAAATACTGATATATGCATTCTAAACCGAGAGTCACATTAACTCTGTCAATTATTATTATCATCAAAGAATGACGAAATATCTGCGTGTGAATTCAAGTAAAAGTTAGTTCAAACCCGGTCTAATTATGCTTATGACAGGTAGGCAGCGCATTCATATTGGTTATCGTGGATCAGTAACTTACGTTTGGCACACCCAAATATTGTTGAAGACCATGACATTTTTTGTGTGTCTTTGTCTCTGCATATTCTACGCTGTTTGAAGCATATATGTAACGATCATTTTGCCACCAATTGGTTTTCCAAAGAAATCCGAAAAAAAATCAACATCACCCGGATTCCTGAGAACAATGATATCTGTAAAGGCTAACTTGGAGCCAGCTAGGCACGTAACTAAGTATGTGAGAGAGAGAGTCAAAGTTTGAATGAAATGAAAGGAAGGCAGGTGATGTGGCGTTGCCCATATCCTCAGGTAAAATGAAGGACAACGTTAAGAAGTGATGCTCCATTCTTAACCACAGATGAGGGAAAGCAATGAGCAAAGGGCATGCTTCACCCTACGCGTCATTCCCATAACGACCCAAATGGCAATATCTTGTTGCACTCGCTCATCCTCATCTCTTCTGGTGGTCCTGGCCTGTAATAATAATATTTGAAACTCTCATCCATCCATCCATCCATCCAACTTTTCTGAAATTATTGTATACCTAATATATGTATCGGATCGGATAACTCTCTTGTTTGTGATGTATACCTAGCTAGCTATCCATCTCATCATATACATACATATATCTATCTATCTATCTGATGCAAAAAAGCAGTAACAAACGCACATGATTGAGTCCAGCTGATATACATACAGCATGATGGGTCTCCAAATAGAGAGAAAAAGTTGAAAGCAGCAAAGCGTAAAGGAAAGGGGTGAAAGCCTCACCCAAAAATGGATAAAATGTGTACGGAGAGACCTGGTTCTATGCATGGAACTTGAAGTGGGAGAGAGAAGAGAAAGAGCCAAACTGGGTGGAGATAATGAATGCGCAGGGTCTTTTGAACTTGGATATTATCCAAGTATGGTACTAGGAAAAGTCCATGTTATCCACAAGTATATATTGGACTTGCCGGAATATGTTTATATATTATTGTTCAAAGATGATTTTATATAATTTGACGTCTTACTTGTTGACCTGGAATTCTTTCACTCACACGCTCCTCTCTATGCATATATAGCCCGTATATCTCAAAATATCTTTGACCAACTTCACACAAACTATACCCAGCTTAAAAATATCTTGTTTTTATGTGGAAGAATAATAGAGTTATTTTATTAGGAGGGATTGATTGTTCTCAGAATATTCATTGAATCGTGTATACATGATGAACCCCTTCCTTTTAATCTATTAGGAAGGTTTGATCTCAGTCTCCAACTCCCTTCGTTCTTGCCATTTTTCTTCTTGTGTTTTCGGCTTCACTGAACTTGTTCACAATTCAAATACAAAGAACGGACAACTATCCGAAATGTTATTGTTTAATTAACTCGACTTATGTTAATTAGCAGATTTTTCCATTGTGATTGACCGTACCCGTTTGCTTTTTATGGTACCATTATTATATTGGACGTTCATCAAGTCCAATTATCCTTAATTTGGATTCTAAGAGGGGATTAAGGCTACTTGACCATATTGCTAACGACTGACATAAAAGTCATATTTTTTTCAAACTTTTTTTTCTGGGGTTAATCATGGAGAGTTTGTTGGGAAAAATGAGTGAAAATTAGTCCAAAAAAAAAAACAAGTGGGATATATTTATATGTAGATTCGCAATCAGTTAATTCGCAACTACTATAAAGTCATGATGGTGACTTCTCTATCTAGTTTAATTTCCACGTACGAGTAATTACCTAACCTACAAGGACATGCATCAATTCATGTTTTATGTCAAAATGCCTAACCTCGTCAAAATTATCCAATTAACTTTATACTGCTCTCTTTTGACCATTTAGCTAGATGCTTTGCTTGCAAATCACTTTTCTCACAGTGAGAAATTATTTGTGTTCTGTCTACAAACCAAATGATAAAATACTCCCCTTGCTCTTATGCCATAGTCATTTTGATTAGGACTTTTGTTTTTATTTCCAAGCAACTTTCATTTCAGAATTTTTTTAGGAAAAAATCATTAAAAGAGAGGGGAAGAGAGAGGCATTAAGATTTACAAGATGAATAAAACATGATAAATAAGAGTATTTTTGTAAAATACCACCGTGTTTTGTTAGAATTTAAGCTACTTATTGGTGTTTTAATTTGCTCGTACATATATATCTTCAAAGTGACTCACGCAATTTTAAAAATTGGGAGTGGTTTATAATAAAATGAGATGGGAAGATCAGCACAATAAAATAGTAAATAATCTATTATTTCATTACTCAACAAGTCAATAAAAATTAAAACAAGAACAGAGTGGTCAAGCCGTCAAGGCATTCATTCCTGCGAGAACCTTGCTTCCTTTCCTTTCTTTCTTTCTTTTTTCCAAAGTTATTCTTTTAGGGTTTTGATCCTCTTCATAACTTTTCTCCATACTCAATCTTATCCATTTAATTCAATGGCCACATGTTTATTTATTATCATCCTTAGATTCTTCTTAATACAAGACTACAATACTTTTTACGATAGTAATTAAATGAATAGTATATTTAGTTTAATGTCACAATTAGTAATTTTACACCATTAAATCAAATGAACGGCTGAAATTAAGTATGGAGAGGATCCATAACATGAAAAAAAGGTATCAACAAAATGAATTAAACTAATCAAATTAATTTGTTTAACATTATATATATTGTTGTCATAGATTGAATATATTTTGAACAAATTTGTAACTAGGGAGAAATTAATTAATCAGCCGTTGCTGCGGAGTCTCAGATCAGAGATCATATGACGGTGACCTTAGATTTGTTTGTATCGTCACCAATAGTGAGAAGAGTCCCATGTTTCTAGAGGGATGGGAGGAGCAATGTATCGTTGTTGTAGTACCTTTATGAGAATCGAATAGGTTTACAAATTTGAATGGAATGGAATGGAACAGTAGGAGGAATCAGAAGCAGATGCCTGTGACTTTTCATATCATTTGCTAATTGCTAGCCAACTCACTTATATGCCTTCCAAGGAATAAACCCCCAACTCTTTACTTCAATCAGCATCCTATATTTAATTTTAGTTAACCCTAAGATATTATTACCAAAAGTTGTGATTAATCTTCTAGCATCATAGACTTCCGGAAGGGGTTTTAGAGCTAGTCATGGGATTCTCTCCATACACACCGCCAGGGATCGAATCCTTGACTAGATGCTTAAAGAACCCAGCTAAATACCAACTGTGTTAAGCTTCATAGTTATCAACATATGATATTTTTTTTGGTACAAAAATTTGTGGAAAGGGGTTAGGCTCACCCACGATCCAAGGATAGGGCGAAGTCTTCCTTCCTCTTAGGTGATACTAATGTCGGGCAGGGCGAGCCTTTTATTATCTTCAAGCGTAAACCTAGGCACCAAAGAGTTAGGATGTCTCCCCAAGCACCGCGACTAAAACCACAATAAAGTGGCACTCCCCAGGGATCGAACACGCTCTAAATAATTGTATGTCTCACCCCTTCGCCAGCTGAACCCACAGACGATAGGTTCAACATATGATATTCCATATACCATAGCACATCCCTCTCCAACGGGCCTAAACTTCAAAGTTAGCCCATTCATCCCCGATTTGGGCTTAAAGGAAGCCTCTTTCAAGCCCAGTTCAAGAGCGTCCTTAAGTGAATAACTCGACCCAACATTAATCACATCCATAGCGTCGCCCACGCGTCTCAATTCTCACTCATTTCTTGCCCCAATGGCTACTATAAGTTTTGTTATGAGCTAGGCTGTTTCTTGAAAAATAGTTGGGTTGATTAAAAAAGGGTTGAGTTCAACGGAATTAGCTAATCATAATATGATAAATCAATATTCAAATTCTCACTAGAAGAGATATGCATATGTAATGCTTAACAATGCCTCGCATCCAATAGAAAGATAATCATATTTTTCTTATAGGTTTCATGCTAACCCAACATTATGGCGCGACCATCTCATAGCTTAAGGACATACCCGCATCTGAGATAGAGGGGTTAAAATAAAGGAGCTTTATTGAACACATGATGCATAATATTCGAGATAGACTAAGACAAGGTAGCTCTTCATCACTCCAGTAGTACACATCATATAAATATTAATAGCATGCATACATATTAATTAAGTGACGTACATCAATTGTTGGAAATCAGATAAAGAAGAAATGGACTCAATGGCGCAGCCAAGGGCCCACGATGCATCCAAATACGAGCCCTCATGCTCTATCTGGTTCACAACCGTCACCACCTCATATGGATCCAACCCTGCCCATTAAGCAAACCATTACAGACAGAGAACATTAATAATATAATATTATTATGGAATCCCCAAGGCGTACGTACCGAATGCATCGACCAGCAAGGTGTACTGGTACACGAGATCCATGCACGTATAAGCAAGCACGTCTTCGTCCATGAGCGGGAATGTGGGTTTGGCCTCCTCGTATGTTGTCTTACATGCAAGCTCCGCCGCTATCTTATAGTCTATTGGACGAACCTCGCCGATCGTTTTGTTTGAGTCCGCAAAACCCGCCTATATATATATATATATATATGCACTCGCATTCATTAATTACAGGGGCTGAATATATAATTGTGTATTATAAAGCAATATGATTATGAAGGAATATTGCGCCGCATATATACATTAATGGCTAGGTAATAGAAAGAAGTGGCCATGTAAAGAGTTTTCTGGCCCAGTCCTCCTCCACCGTTCCAAACGCCCCCAAATGTGCAGTTCTTATTGGCACATGTGGTGTTGAAATCGAAAAGCTGCAGCACCGTGTTCCTGCATCGACTGTAGCTTGACCCGTTCGCCGGCACCGTCGCTTTGTACTCCACAGTTTCGTATTCGTAGGTCCCTTCACTCCCATTTCAAATCGAGTAACAAATCAGAATCCATGCAGTTGCATATATATGGTTGTTTAGAAGGGAAATTAAAGTTTGGATGGATGTAATTTTACTTACCATTGAAGCCAGTTAAAACGCAAGGGTTTTCAGAATCACCGGTCAGGTTTAAGATCTCTGCACGGGATACTTCTTTGCCAAAGTGCAAGTAACTACAACAACCAAAACGGTCCAAACCTTAATTACTTGAAGGCCGTTGTGCTAATCATAAATCATTTAGTAGTTAGTTAATATATAATTAATACTCATGAGAGACAGTACGTACCTGTGAACGTAGACGTGGTACGATGATCCATCGAGGTAAATCTTGGTAATGTAAGCGTCTCCGTTAGGTGCTGTTTCAGGAGCATTTGCAGCTACATCCTCTGAGATGGCATAAGCCATTTGAACTGATCCACCTCCCAGATCTGCCACTCCTATTGTCTCCGCATACTCTTCTCCCAGCTTACTCAGCAGATAGTTCACCGTCACCTGTTCATATGCCATGACCAGTAATTATATTCCAAATTCATATTTTTTTAATATATTAATTGTGGGGATTTAAATAATAATGAAGGGCGCTTTAATTTACCCATAGATAATATCCCTCTTGGTTTCCACTTAGTATGGCAATTGCATCGTCAGACTCCACCATAAATGAGGTATTGCCTTTCACCATATCCCTAACCTTGACATACACGACAATTATTGATATTAATAAATAAAATTTAAAATAATAAACAGATAATTAATTGATGTTATGACGTTGAAGACAAGAATATGTGGTAGCATAAGCGACAAAACGTTGTTCTCATGCTCACAATCATGCGTTTCATTCACATGTAAAATATCATTTTGTTTTTCCACGAAAGTATTTAATTAATTGCCGTAATAAACAAGTAGCTGAACAACCAAGCGGGGTCTCTAAGAAGAATACAGAACAAACAACTATGATTCCATAACACCATGATAATGCCGTAAATAAGAGGGAAGAATTAAATGAAGAGATAAAGTCAAACGGAAGTAGTAATTATAGGAAAACATGATGGAAGAAAAGGAAGAAAAAATAAGGGAGGTGTAAGCATGGGGAAGAGGTACGTACGGCCTGCAAGATGAGTTCGGAAGTATTGGAACCCAAAGCTCTCAAACCTGCAGTGGCCTGCACCAACATGCCTGTAATGAATTAGAAGAGAATATAATGCAAAAATCAAAGAAAGAAACAGAGTAACATTAACGGAGGAGGAAGGTGACCCCAAGCCTGAGCGGCGTCACGGACCGATACTCCTCCGGCACAACACTCTCCGCTTTCCTCAACAACGGCAACAACGATTCCGCCGCCGCCTCCGGATCATCTGCGTACGAACTCAGTCCCGGAGTCACCTACATGTTCATTTCTTCATGCTTTACAATTACGTAAAATTCACACTCCAACATCATAGTCAAGATATATATATATGAATCTAATTAAGGACCTTGTAGTAGTACTCAAAATCATCGCCGATTTGGAGCAGCTGCAAGCTCTGGTTGAAGTGGAACACGTGAATGCGAGTCCCCGTGCTGCCACTGTCCAGTATGACTGCGTATGAGGAGTTGGAGGAGCTATTACTGACACTCATACTAACACCGCTGGATTTGTGGCGGAGAGCCCCCAATTTCCTATGCACGTCACCACCATGGCACGGCGACGCTGTCCACAGCACCAGCAGGCACCATATCCACACTCCTACTCTCAATTCCATGCTTCTGCTACCACTTCCTCATGCCTTTCCAGTTTCCACACCCCTTTCCCTTCATTTATATCCACACTTCTTATTTTTTTAAGCATGTTATTGTACTTTATTATATATTTTTCCATTGAAATGAAATTTATTGTATTCTTTTAATCACCAATAAAAAAATTATAGGTTAATCCAATTTTTATCCCTCAATTTTTTTATTATAGTTTTAGTCCATCAAATACTAAACTATAAGTTCTAGTCTCTCAAATTTTTTTTATTAGAACGTTGATCCCTATAATCGAATAAAAATATAAATTATTTTATCCTCAAGAAAACAAAATTCATAATTTAAAATTTGAGAAACTAAAATTAAATGAATTAAAGATTGTATTAACTAAAAAATTACACATCATATAGGATTGGGAGTGCTATCAGAGTTAAAAGGCTTTATCAGTAAAGCTATCAGCTGTGTTGTTCTTGAAGCGACAGTTTCCCTTTCAAGAATACGCAGACAAGAGTATTCATGAATGGATATGCGACCACCTATAATCAAGTGGGTTGTCCTTATTAGCATTTCTATCAGCTTAATTAGGCCAAAGCTTCGCATCTAATAATAGTTGTAATTATCATCATCTTGCACGCTTCCTTTTTAGGTATTAGGCTACTTTGATTTGTTAGTTCCAAGAAAGGACTGGCCTTTGCTACAATAACATATTATCACCACCACCCACTTGCTCATTAAGAATTATTTGGTTGAAACCAGCTATCTGGCACTTTCATTAATTAATTAATTATATAATTCCCTAGCTCATACGTGGTTAATCACTTGTTCCTTTTTATACAGTGAACTGTGATGCATGTGATCCCAAGAGACATATTCTGGCTTGTTCAGAGTTTGAGACCATAAAAATCAAATAAAAGGACCACTTGCTGCTTCTTCTCCTCCCTCTCTCCCTATGCGCCAAACAACATGTGTGAAACAATGCCTTATTATTTGTAAAAATAATGTTTCTTCATTACGAGTAACTTTCACCTTTCTTTAAAGAAAGAAAGAAGTCATGATTTAGAAAACTTTTAGAGATTGCTGGAAATCTTTCTAACATTTAAGTTGGTTGTACTAAAATGTAAATAAATGCATGAAATAAAAAAAAAATTGTATGCAGGCACGTGAAAAGCAATAAAAGAATAAAAATGTTATACAAAAGCTACATTGTTAATTCCAATAAAGTTGATCTCTGTAGTTACCTTATTATTTATCTATAAGGTCTTGGTTTAAATCTTATTATTAATATGAAGAATTTGTTAAAGAACGATTTGTAAATATAGAGAGGCATGCTTGATAACTTTCAAGACATAACTCAACTAAATTTTCTTTTATAAAAAAAAGCTGCTTTGTTAATGATAAACCGTGCTATATAAGTAATAAAAATTAATTTAGTTTGTGATAATTTAAACCTTGATCAGTAAGGTTAACGTCGTACCAACATTTTTTGTACAAAAAAAAGTAACATTAACGTTGTGGGTAAAATTCTTTTCGCAGTGGATATTTGGTCTCTTAACAAAATATTCTTTTCTATTTATATAATAAATTGAGACATATAATTTTTCCCAAGTCATTTTTACACCGAAAATATTGAGTCTGAATTTGTTCTTCCTCCATAAAAATTAAAACATGTGAAGCTGAGCAAAATCATCCAAATATTTTGATTTTCTTCAATAAATGGAAAAGAGTTTAACTTAATATTTTTTACAATATTTCAAATAATATTGCCTTCAATATATATATATTTACTAAAGAACAGAGCACTGATCGATTTTCAATTGATATCGACCCCACAACAAAATATTCTATATATAACTTTCCGAAGTCATTTTCACATGGAAAATATCGAGTATGATATCGAATCTGTTGTTCCTCCACGAAACCAAGTAAGACATGTGAAGTTGAACAAAACCATCCAAATATTTTGATTTTCTTGAATAAAAAAGAGCAGTACTTACAACTCAAGAAATGTTTCCATACTTGTGTATATTTCTCCAACATATTAAAATATTGCTCTTATTATAACTCTACCTCACATAGCTAATATATATATATATATATATATATATATATATATATATGGAAACATCTCATGAAAAACGGTGAATATTAAACAAAGTACAAGAGTCGATCAAATTTGGGGTAAAGCTGATACGGCTTCAATGGCGGTTCCTAAGGGCCAAGTTGCTTTCACCAGATAATCCTTGTACTTCACTTGCTTCGCCATCGTCACTTCTTGCCATGGATCTAGCCCTGCCACCACATACAAGAATCATTATATATATATATATATTTGATTATAAAAACCTACCAAAGCCATCGACCAGCAACGTATACTGATATACAAGATCGAGGCACACATATTGAAGCACATTCTCTCGGACTAGTGGGAATATGGATTTGGCTTCCTCTAATGTTGTCTTGCAAGCAAGCTCTGCTGCAATCTTATAATCCACTATTCGAATTTTGTCGCTGGGCTTTGCTTATGTCAGCAATTCCAGCCTATGAAAAATGAATTATTGTATCACAAATCAATGAGGATTAATTAGGTTCAATAATAGAATATATATATGTATATATATGTATACCTCGGTGGCTAAGTAATAGAAAGAAGTGGCGAGGTAGAGGTTTTTCTGGCCAGGTCCTCCTCCACCGTTCCAGATGCCACCGAATGTGCAGTTATTAGGGCTACATGCGGCGGTGTCCCCATGACAGCTGTGCTCAAACAAAACAGAAAAAACGAGTTCACTGAAGAGTCTGAGTCATTTCGTGCATACCATGATGCCCCAATTATATGGATATATATTACTATTTTCATTGTTGTCTTACAAAATATAGTAAATTACGTTCTAATTTTTGTAAGTAATTTAAATTAGATGGTGTGAATTATGTAATATAGGGTTCAAAAGTGGGTTATATGGGTAAATATAAGTGAGAGTTGGTGTTAAAAACTTTCGAAAATTATGCAAAAACAAAAGCAAAAAAAAAAAAAAAAATATGATGGTTCATTACGGCCTTGAATTTATTTGGGATTTTGTCAACGCACATAAAAATAGATTGGCTTAATCCAAACTCATTTTCCCTACCAACCCGTATGATATAAGTTGACTTATTATATTCTCATAATCTCACCTCCCGCTTCAAAGCCATTATTCTAAAGTGACAAGGTGTTACATTTTGCGGCCTTTCTTTCACTAACTAGTATTAAAATATTGTTGGACTTATATGTGAATAATTTTTAATATAATTTTTTCTACTTATAAAGTTCATTATTCACAGTTTTGATTTGTGTTCAAGAGAAATTGAATCTCTTATCTCGAACAACTATAGTTAATATATTTAGCAATCTTTTTGTAGTGATGCAAATCTCCCATCTCAAATTCACGCAAGTTTCCCAAGGCCCGAATTGATGTCAGAGGTAGAGAAAATAAATAGAGTTCACCAATCAAACTGGAGTTAAATACTAAAATTTAAATCATCGTTAAAGAAATGTCTACATTTAATGCTCTACAATAACTCGAATAAAATTATTTTTAATAATATACTTATGCTAAACAAAAAAAAAAGAATTAAAAAAATGACTAGTAATTAATCCTTTATAATATAGTGAACTAAAATTTAAATCCCTACATCCATTAAATAACTCCTCTAATAGAATAATACACATGCTTTATAAAAAAAATAGAATTCAGCTCTACCAAGATCTAGCGAACCTTGATATTCATATCATACCCTGCATATTAAATAGCGCCTCAAAGGTGGAAAAAGCTGTTTTTAATCAACAATTATGAAAACATAAATCTGCTTCCTGTATTGCTTTCAAGGATGGCTGCTTCCTCCATGCATTGTTTGCACGTGGACCCTGAGGAAATCATACATTATTCTGGGGGCAAAAAAAAACCTGTTTGGACTTGGAGGTGGAAGAAACTAATGGTAAATCCTCCCAAAGATACATAAATTTCAAACAGCCTTCCCATTCAATTCCCTGTCTCTTGGTGTGTGCTTTCTGAGTTTGGTCAGAAGTTCTATACAAAAATTATCTGCAAGCAACTAAAAGGCCTGTTAGAATAAAATTCATACTTCTAGATATCTGTTAAAAGTGAAAATCAAAATGGAGAATGGAGCTTTTGAATCAGTTTCGGGCCAGAGCATAAAATCAACATAATAAGGTTGCTTACCCGACAAGTGCAATCTCCAAAGAGAAGGAATGCGCCTCTGGGGCTTTCTGTACCATAAGAATCTACTGCTCCCAAGAAAAGAAACTTGCCTCCTGTTACTCTTCTGGTCTCAAGTTGGTGAAAGACATTTTTGTTTATCAAATTTATAAAGTATAACACCCTTGGGTTTCTATCTCACAGTATCACGCCCTAGACGAGAACGCAGCAGAACTGTCATTGGGTCTTCTGATTGATGTCTCCTAGACACCCACGCCTGGATCATTTTCTCAACTCTAGGCTCTGGGATGAAGCCTTTCTCTTGCATCTCTAAATAATATTTGTAAGCATCCTCCATTTTTCCATTAAAACACAAGCCGTGAATCAGTGCAGTGTAAGAGCTATGATCAGGGTTGAATCCGTATTCCCTCATCTCACTCCATAACTTAAAGGCAACATATAGCTGGCGCCATTGGCAAAACCTCCTTATCAACATTATGTAAGTCTCAATAGTTGGGTTGCAACCCGCCTCTCTCATCTTCATCCAAAGTTCAAATACCTCCTCTTTAGCCCTTAAAATACGGAACAGAGCATGATAAGTCTGAATTGTAGGGTACATGCCCCTTTCCACCATCTCATATAAAATTACTTTGGCTTCTTCAATTAAGTGAGCTTTGCAAAGAGCCTTGATCCATGAATTGTATGTAGAAACAGTCGGAACAATTCCATCATCTTCCATAATTCTCATAAGGTTGACAGCTTCTTTTACCAACCTACCTTTTGCGAGAGAACAAATGACAGCGGTATAAACGACCCTATTTGGAGTAATCTTCATTTTCCTCATCTGGTTAAACAGTTCGAGCACCTTACCGAGTTTAGAAGCTTTTGAATAGCAAGACATGATACAGGCAAACGAGACAACATCATATTTGATTCCTCTCCTACTCATCTCCTGCCAAATTCTCTGCGCATGAAATGTGCTAACAATCACATTACACCATCCATCGAGGATAATGTTAAAGCTTTTGGTATTAAATGGGAATACACTTCTGAGGCGGAAGAATAGGTGCTCAGCATCTAGCACATTCTTGTATTCACAAAGGGCAGAAAGAAGGCTTTGAAATTCCTCTAATCCAACTTGAAAGTTAAATTGTTTATAAGCACAAAAAGTATTTATAGCCATCCCAACATCATGTACAGCACAGTATTGTCTAATCACGATTAAAAGAGTTCGAGGAATGACAAGAGATGGACCAGATTTACCTCCTCTCATCTCCTCAATTAATGCCCAAGCAATGTCAAATTTCCTCATTTTGCCAAGGATACATATCATAGAATGGTACTCACGAATTGAATGAGCATAACCTGGTTGCTTGCCAGCCCACAAGAAAAAGGTGAAAGCTGCTTCCCAATCATTGCGAATTATTGAAAGGATCTCCGCCACCAACTCAGGTGATGTTGTAATATTGCACTGCTCAAGCTTGTATTTAATTTTAGACAGTCTGTGCCCTGAGTTATAAATTATATTCAAAATGGTTTTCACATCTTCAGCAAGACCATCCCTACATTGGCCAATGTGGGTATCATTCCTATCATAATATTTATCTTTATCCTCATCTTCCTCCTCATCACCTAAGGCCTCATCCAATCTGAGTTTAGGGGAATCAGTTGACCGTCCAAAATTTCTGGTTGGAGATGAAGAACAAAAGAAAAGAAGCGAAAAACCCAACTTTGTTGGAGTTGTGGAGGACTCAGAATCAAAAGGGCGCAGGGAACTGAAAGCAGAAGTCAGGGGCTGCTTAACTATATGGTTGAAACTAACTGGAAGTAAGTTTTGATAAATGCATGGTACCATTAGAGAGAAAACAGATAGCTTAGATTTAATTGTGATCATGTGTGGTAGAAATTAGAAATGCAAAGATCACTGCTGTATATTAAAATAGAAATATGATAATCAAAAAGGCTCCAATAGACGATTAAAGGACTGCATAGGTAGATCGCCACTTTCTTCAATTGTAAAATTGAAGTGGAAGAATGGGAGAATGACCGAAAGAAATGCAAACCAAATTGATATCATGGAGCGCAAAATGTGTGTATACTGCAAATCTTGGTGCCCCATAGAATAAAATTTTTAAATGTTTCACAGAAACTCAATTACATTGATAGAGTCAGCAGCTTGCTAGTTGATACAGAGCCGGAGTCTGCAAAATACATTGTGAATGAATGAATATTAGCACTATCAAAGCAGCATGCGCAAGGTAAATGAGCCAGCCAACGAGCCAGCGTTGAAAAAAGAGAGAAAATACCAATAAAGGAAAATGGTCCTCCCTGCTATACAACTTTTCCTATTAAGTTAATAAGCTTTGCATTTGAGAGGACAACAATTACAACTTTCTAACAATTCAAGTGAAGAGAAGAAGGAGGATACAATTTCGCATTCAAGTTAAAAACAAAAATCCAGTTTTATCAGATAACTTATAGGGCTGAGACATTAAAACTAGAGATAATAACTACACATACAAATATCAAATTAAAGTACTATAAAGCTGGTAGCTAATCCAACAATCCCAGAGCTCTATTGTCAGAATTAGTCTAGTGCAGTAAGAAAGGGTATGAAGCAGAAAAGATCAATAGATTCTCAAGTTGTGTTTAGACCAAGCCTACCAATATTGTCGACATACCTTTAATAAATGGCATGCTTCAATCATCAATCCAAATCACATGTTGAGCATAAAATATGATTGGATATTTGGATTAAAATTGGCTTGAATAAGTCTAATATCTATTTCAGATGCCAGAATAGAGATACGAATCATCTATATTTAAGGACCATGTGGTCTGATTTATTATTGTAGAAAGAGTATTGTCCGCTAAAAAAACACAACAAATAATTTCCAAAATACATGAACGGTACTCAGCTCACCTGGAGAGGGTAAGAACAAGAATGATGAAAAGCACGGGAGAAGATTTTCGATGCCAAAAATTTTCGCACCCCTATTTTGATATTTGATTAAAAGAACCAATACAATGATAATTCACGAAGTGATCGGTGATTTACGGAAACGATAAAACAAGGTCTGTGCTTATAGTCTTTGTTTATGTTTTGCCTCTTCAAACACAAAGTAAGCTACGCCCTATTCTATAGCACAAGACTTCACTGTGAAACACACAACCACTTTGAAAAATAAAACCATTTTAGAATACTGTAAATCAAGATACAAAGATAGAGGGGTTTAATTTGTGAAGGAAAGGGAGTCATTAAAAGCATTTTAAAGAATAATAAATCAGTGGGTATGGAAGAACGTAACCTTACCTCTCTTATCCAGATGATGATGCAGATCTGGGCGACGGGGATGGAGACTTAGAAGAGCACGATGGGTGAAGAGGACTACGGTGGGCGACGAGTGAAGGAAGAGACCACTCTATAACGACAAATCACCAGCGGCACAAGGACGGCGAGAAGTGTTAAAGAAGTGAACGGTTGGCAGCAGCGCCGGGGATGATGGGGTTGATGACCCTGACTCAGGAGCAGCAACCGAGGAACAGAGAATGGCGACTGCAACAAAATCGCGACAGACGGCTAGTTGGATTGAAAAATAAAACGGTCAAAATTTTATTCCTAAAAGCTACGTTTTGTCTAAATGGAGAGTTAATGGAGGACTCGGGAGTCGAGAGGCTCGCTCCCCCGGCAAGAACAGGGGGTTCTTCACCTATATCAGGTTTCAGGGTTGCTCTCCCTAACGACGGCGTCGTTTTAGTGCGGTGAGGATTGGGACTTTGTTTTTTTTGGTTCAAAAGGTGAGGATTGGAGAAATTTTCATGTTGAGAAATAAGTATCACTCACAACAAGACCAAAGTTGAAGATACCCATTTTTGTAATTAATAATGCCGTGATTTTCGATTACATTTTTCAGTTAAAATCATATATTTTTACAATTTATAATTGATTTTAGTTGCAATAAATTAGATTTTACTTTTTATTAGAAAACTAAAAAAAATATTATTATAAAATTCTAAAAAAATAATATAATTATTAAAAAGTCTAAACAACATAAACTCTATTATTATTTCTTATATTAAAACTTATCATTATATACTAGTCATTTGTTATAAGATTTTTTAATAATTATTAAAAAAATCCACAAAATTGTTAAATACCATGAAAGTATGTTGAGTAAGACTTAGGCCTCGTCATCAGAATAAACTGTTAAAATCATCTATGAAAGTTTAACGAATTCTTATCAAAGTATGTTGAATAAGATCTGTTCCATAGGCCCCATCATCAAAGAAATCATAAGGAAGGAATGCTTCGCGTGTAAGAATAAGTTAAGAGCCTAATAGGGGTAAGTCATAAGCAAAAAGGATCTGGGCATTCGTCTTCAGGCACGGGCTTCCAAGGATAAACTTCCATTACGAATGAAATCGGTCAATTCGAGGAACAAAACTGACGTCGTGGTATCAACATTCTGTTGTGTTCATCGGTTATGACAACTGAATGAATCAATAGAAATGAATCAGCCTTCTGGAGCTGTAAATAAGATATTCTGTGAAACTAATCAATTACATATGAAAAATAATGAGCTGTCTTCTCCCATTATTACTGAAATGTAAACTCAAATTCCTGACCTCAATTTAGCCTGATGCCATTTCTGATCATCATGAAATGGCAGTATCTAACCTCAAAATTTTGTGATCAAACTCGAGTGCCCCAAAATTTAGGATGAAACTGGCTTTCACTACGCAGATGATACGGCTTCAATAGCACTGCCTAGGGGCCATGCTGCTTCAACAAGAGCACCATGATATTTAACTTTCTTCACCAATGTAATCTCCTGCCGCGGATCTAGGCCTGGAAATAAATGGAAACAAACCAATCAGTTCAAAAAGACAAAACCACAGGTCAAATTTTGCAGAAAACATCACAACCAAACTACATGCATAACTATTCCACGTCTAGTGCATACTTACCAAACCCATCAACAAGTAAAGTATACTGATATACAAGATCCATGCATAGGAATGGAAGGTTCCCCTCATCAACATGTTTATAAGTAGATTTGGCATCTTTAAGTTTTGTTTCACAAGCTCGCTTGGCTGCTTCCTCAAAGCTCACAGGACGAACTTTGGCAGTCGGTGATTCTGAATCAACAAAGCCCGCCTATGAATAAAAAATGTGATTAGCATGGCAATATAGCAACACTAAAGAAGACTAACTTTAGCATTATTTCCAAGTTTGCAACAATATAAAAAATACCTCAGCAGCCCGGTCAAAGAAGAATGAGGCAACAAGAAGATTTTTCTGTCCATCCCCTCCTCCACCATTCCATATGCCACCGAAGGTGCACTTCATGTATGTACAACTTGACTCATTAACTTTGAGAGCCTTAAGAGCTATACTTTTGCATTCATCCAAGCTGGCACCAGAAGGGTTGGCTGAGGCCTTAAACGACTTCCCTCCATAGTTGTAAGACCCTGGGAATAACGAGAAATCCATTGTTATTAGCGTTCTATGCTACATGAAGAAGTATTTTAAAACTTTCCGCACATTACTGTAAGATACCTTTTTCCCATAAAATTCATGGTTAAAATGAGAGGAAAATGCAACTTGGCAACAAATAAGCACCAAGAGTGCAGAAAGGAGAAACTATATTTACCATCATAGCCAGCTAAGATACAAGGGTTCTCAGAACCACCAGAAACCTTCAAAATCTCTGCACGAGCTGCCAGTAAACCATACCGCAAGTAGCTGAAAGGTAAGATGTTAAAACCGATTAGCCACAGAAAAGGGTATCACAGAATATATGTGTAACCAACTATCATTACTCATTAGTCGTACAGTGTAGGATCCTAATAAGTAATAACGACTAGAAAGTGGAATTAGTCAGGTCCATGACTTAAGTCCCCGACAAGTTATACGCCATAACAATTCACAGGGGCAAATCTAGAGTGGAAAGAAAACCTGTGAACATAGAGGTAATATTTCCTTCCCCTTAGGAACATCTCCTTGACGTATGGGTCCTCCCCATTCAGTGATTTAGGAGCCTTGTCAGCATCTGTCTCTGAGATGGCATATGCCATTTGAACAGATCCCCCTCCAAGATCAACCACTCCAACTGTCTTCGAATAATCTTTTCCTAAGTTTCCCAATAGATAGTTAATGGTAACCTGAAACATAAAAATAGACAAACAAAATACCACATCTGCTCTTCAGAGGATAAAATACAAAAGATCCTAAAATTTCTACTCAACTTGATGTTCATATTGATTTTTTTAACATATTTTGTTTCATGCAAATGTTCTGTTACAGAGTGAGACTTTAGTAGCTCAGAAGAGCCAAAGAACTTTTATGACATTTATGGTATATATAACTATATTAAAAAGTATCAGGCAGAAGTTGGATTAATTTTTGAATAGCAAGCAGGAAAGAATGAAGCCAGCGGGTAACAAGCATCATGCTTTCAACTCAATACTCCATTTGGCCGGAAAAAAAAACTCAATACTCCATTAATGAGTCATGACTATACTAAGCAAGATGTTGTATATCTGCAGGCTTGGACTATTCTTTTTTGCAAAAAAGTACTCAAAAAACCTAGTCTACAATAAATTTATAAAAGAAGAAAAAGGATAAAACAGGTAGTGAGAGAATTCTATCCACCTTATCTCAAATCCTTTATCATTCCGTCATGACCAAAAACTTAATTTAACCCTACTCCTATTACGCACTCTTGAACCCCTCTGTGCACTACTCAGACCATGAGATAACCTAGTCATAAACCATTCAGTAAATCAACAAGCGAGAGATTAACATTGTGACCTATGTTAGTTGAAGTTTCTATTTCATGCATGATGAGTTCATGGTAAATAACATAAAGTTCTTGTTAGAGTTAATGACTTAAAAATGCTTAGTTGACAGCCAACGAAAACTACAATTAGATAACATTATTACACTAGTACAGTAGTGGCAGGGACTTGAAACCAGTTAAACAAACTTAAATGATAAACCAATAATGTTACTCCCCAATTCATCTTAATTTGACTAAAATGAGAGCCAGTATGCCATGGATTCGTTAACCAATCACTCAGGGATATTACACGTTCTGTCATGTACATGAGGTCTAAATCATACACACATGACACGTGCAGTTTTCAAATAAAATTTTGGAAAAAGTAAGTTCATGAACCATACCCATTGAAAAGCACCTTCTTGGGTTCCATCCAGCACAGTAACTGCATTAGCCTCAGCTTTTAGAAGGCTCCTATCCTTGAGCAAATCCCTGACCTTAAAATATGGAAGTCAAAAGTCAGAAGAGAGGATACAGCCGCTGAATCTTCCAAATATTAAGACGTAGGATGATTACCGCTTGCAAGATCCTATCAGAAGCATCCCCTTCCAAAGCCCTCAAACCTGCAGTTGCCTGCATTAGCATAGAAATTCAATTTTCCTTCTGAAACTCGCGAGTTAAATTAAGATATCCTAGTTCCGTAAATAAAAGATGTAGGCCAAAGGGATCAGAGAAGCACACCCCAACTCTAACAGGTGTCTTGGGGCGCAATTCACGGGGAACAACACTTTCCGCCTTATCTAAAAGAGAAACCAGAGACTCGGCTGCCTGCCTTGGATCTTGGGCGTATGCGCTTAGACCCGGTTTAATCTATAGCAGGAAAATTAATACCGTAAGAAGTTAAAAGGATGAGAATTGGCATGAATGCGTACAATCAACGAAGCATAAAAGCAAAACCAAAATAAAATGTCACCTGCAGGAAAAGCTCGAGATCTTCGCCAATGTAAACGAGATCTAAGTTCTGGTCAAAATGGAAGACATGGACACGGCTGCCCGAACTGCCAGCATCGAAGATGACCGCGTAAGAGTTGGATGATTTGTGATTGGGAGACATTTTACGATAAGTGAGAGCATAATCCTCTATGGACTCATTTGAAGAACTAGAGGGCATTAAGTAGAGCACAAGAGTAATGAGGAGGAGTGGGACTGAGACCACGAACAAAACCCCGCGAAACCTGTAGATCTTATCGGAGAAGGACTCTGGACGGCCGGGACGCTTGAGCATTTTGCTAGATTCGTTTTCACTCAAATGCTGGTCAGATGAATTAGACGGCAGAGAATTCCCGGCCAGTCCTTCAAAAAGTTCGGCCGCGGACGGTGATCGATAACGGATCTGACCATTGACCGTGGCAGGGGGACCCTTAAACTGCTTGGTTTCTTGTAGAGGCTCCAGCTCTGTGTCTGGTAATTTTCCACCAACGATCTATCTCCGGCAGAACTAAAGGCAAGTGCAAATTTCAAGATCGAGAAGCACCAAGCTCATGAAAACCGAGTGAATGTGATATTATTGGTGGCGGTAGGCAATGAGATAACGGCCCTTGCTAAGGAACAAGAACGACGAGGAGAAGAATCTGTCAATGTTTGGGTGAGATAAATGCGATTTGGGTGTCAGTATGCTTGTGTGTGTCTAAAATGTTCATAAAAAGCGTAACTGTAAATTGGAAAGGAGTGGAACAAAAGTGGAAGAATACCCAATTGGGCCGCCTCCGCGTCGGACTCGGAGGGAGACAAAAAAAAAAAAAGAGTCGTTCTTCAGCTTCCGCGCCGTCGTACGGGAAACGGAATGAACGTATCAGATACGGTTTTAAGGAGCGGCGAAATTGAGGAAAAGTGATTCCTAACAAACTTGGCGTTTCAGCTTTAAGATTGAGTAAGTGTTTAGAAACATTCTAGACCTTAGGTTTAAAAGATTTTTTAATTTAAATTTTAATTTAAAATTTTTTAAAAACTAAACAGTCATATTTATTCAAATATATTTTTAAATTAAACTATAGTTTAAAATCAAAATTTTGAATAAACTAGTCGGACTAACTTTTAGAACAGTAAATAGTTTATGAACTATCTAATTATTATTTTATTTTTATTTTTTCTTACACTCTCTCCTCTCTTATTTTTCTTCTCTTCTTAATCATCTCTCCTCTCTCATCTTTACTTTTTACCTCTCTCCTATCTCCTCTTTCCTTTCTCCTGTCTTTTTTTATCATCTCTCATCTCTCTTATTTTCCTCTGTCCTCTCTCATACTTTTAATAAAATCATACCCTTTTCAGTAATTTACTAATTATAAAAATTATTTTACTAATAATTATCTAAACACTTATTTCAGACCTATTTTTTTATAAGCTCAACTATCCAAAAATATTTTTTTTATAATTTTTTTTTAAACTCTAATCTAGACGGGCCTGGGTATACTCAACATAAAGTGGAATCAATTTTAGGGCCACTTTTTCTACTCCAGAACAAACTCGTAGACTAATTTTTATAAATATATGCGGATGATTATTCTACTTTACGTTAATGGGATTATGACGTGGAAATCTAACCTTAGTGCTCAAGTTTTCCTATGTGGTTAGTTAGTACAGTTACATCTAAATTAACGGAGAGAATGATGAGCTAAAAGACAAGAGTAGGAAAGTAGAGTCCAAAGGAACTCTTTGGGCCAATAAGAAGACCTGTAGGAAAACGAAAAGATTAGGAGGCTTGTGTGATTCTAATTAATTAAAAATAACCAACGGGGTTAGTCCGAGTGGTAAGTGGCTCGGTATCGTTTAAGCGAGGTCTCGAGTTTGAGCCTTGGCGAATGCAGAAAATCTCCGTTGGGAGACTCACCCACCACAGCCAGGTGCGCGACGCGGGTCGGATCCGGATGTAGTCGGGGTAAAACTCCGATGAACCGGGTGGGCAACAAAAAAAATTAACTAAAAATAGGCATGCTACTGTTCTTGATTTTATCTACTAAAAACAAACAATGCCACCCAAAATCAAGTTTGAATGCATTGCTATTTGCTATGCTTGAAGTTGTTAATTTTGCTGTTGGTAATGAGTTGGAAGGTATAGTATTTGAGTCTTAATAGTCGTGCCATTGTTGATTGGTTCCAACAAATGCTCGGCTTCTCCTCATTGGAGGTGCCAGATAAGATAAAATTACGTAAAATATAATTTTAAATTTATATTTTCTCTTTAATATTAAAATAATAAATAATATATATATGATTTATTTAATAACTAATTAAAAACTTATATTTGAATTTTTTATTTTCTTGTACATAATTAAAAATTTAATTTCATATATTTTGATCAATATAAATAACTAAAAATAGAAGTAAAATTAGTTAAAAATATATATATAAAATAAAAATATAATTTAATTTAATTGCGATAGAAATCTCAAATTAAATATCTAATGAAAATATAGGTATAATAAATGACTATTGGATTTATTTATATTAAATAATTTTATCTCTAATTTAATCACGTAATTAATATATTATACGTGAAAATCTTATAAAAGAATATAACTATGAAGACTCATCTTCATCATTGGTAGTATGAATCATAAAGGCCAACATTCTTTCATGAAATCAGGATAAAAAATTAAAATTCTTCTTATAGCATGGCAGAAAGATTGGTGTGTTATCTTGTTTAGATTTGCTTTATATAGTTAGTAAGGAGTAAAACTAATGAAATTTCCTTGTTCAGTTTACACAATTTCCACAGTTCATCTATATATCCATCCAATAAAGTTTCCAATAGTGTTCTTATGAAAAATCCTTTGTAACCCTTGAAATGAGTATACAAAGGTAAGTACAAGACTAGTAATGAATTAATAACTCCCAAGCCCTTGACAAATTGAGGGGGGAAAATACAGGGCATAAGAAAAGAAATATTTCCAGCCCTAACATTCAAAAGGATGAAAGAAAAAATCATTTTCTCGATAAGCAAAAACAAGAAAGACATCTGAAGCATTCTTTTAATACGAAGTTGATACTTGATAACAGCAACTCGGAATGCTCACCCGAACTGATTCTGAAATAGCATATCCTGGATTATTGATCTCTAGGACTCGTTAAATACTGGAAACACTGTCTTTTAAAACACCAATTTTCACAACTACCTTGAGATAAGAACTATAAAACAAAATCATGTAGCGAACAATTCTTGAGTGGTATAGACCTTTACTGGAAACCCAAGTTCGTAGCAATGGATTAATCAACTGAACACTCTCTTCCACTCGTATATTTTAAATTGACAAACATAAGAACACCAAAACTAAACTAATCAAGTTAACACTTAAACATAAGAGTTTATGAAGAAAAAAAAGTGATTCTAAATAAATGAGTGTTTAGATAATTATTACTAGAATGACTGTTGTGATTGGTAAATTATAAGAAAATATATGAGATGAAAAAAAATATAGTTAAGTACTATTCATCATCTTCATCTGTCCAGTAGCTCCACTTCTTCCACCATCTCCTGACATCCACGTAATCTAGATCTCCCTCATTTTCATATCTCCCGACGATGACTACCACATACAGAGGCGACAACGACGATATAGAAGAGAAGAGAAGGCACGGAGGTGAAGAAGAAGAGAGAGGAGAAAAGAGAAGACATGGGTGGAGAAAAAGCAGTAGAGAAGAAAAGATAAGAGAGAAAGTATAAAAAAAAGTAGGGACAAAATAGTAATTGGGTAACCCATAAACTCTTTTTTCTATAAACTATTCTCAAGAGCTTATCCAAAACAATAGTTTGAAACTATAATTTGGTTTATAGGCCTTTAACAGGGCCATTTATTTTAAATTTTTTCTAAACCATGATTTAGCTTAAAAACCTGTTAAAACTATAGTTTTAAGTTACCCAAACACCCACAAACTACTTGCAAAGCAGAGTAACCAGCTAAGGCAGATAATGTAGAAGAGCAACATAATATATTGAATCTTGAATGGATAATGAAGGCTCAACCAACATTAGAAATGCCACCCATTCACATGCGCATGAAAGCATAGGCATCCATTAAAAAACCTCTTATTCAATAGGTGGAATAAGAGTTTGTTACATATATACCTTCAACTTCTTCAAATATGATTTCCTTTGGCAGGTCAGATGCTGCGTGGTATTCAAAACTGCAGAGCAATTTAGAACATGCTTTTAGTGATGGATTAAAGCTCGGGAAAGCTTCAACAAAACATGAATGTAAAACAACTCCACTCGACAGGACTAAAATGCATACAAACAGTTTATTAAACACGGTAAACATAGATTTGATAATTTGATTGTTAAAGGGGACAAGCCTTGTGAGTTTTAGTATGTAACATGAAAATCGACTAGTAGGGATATCATAAAAGTGCAGTCACCCAGAATAAAAGTCCAGAACGTCACTGACTGATGGTTATTACGATGAATGAAGCAGCACACTGCATCATAGGGAGGGGTAAAAGGAGCACGTGGCTGCATCACTATCTTCTAATATAACTAAGCACATTTTTCATTATAGTACAACACTCTATTGGAATTAATGTCAAGTGCCGTATAACCAGTTTAACCCTTCCCTAGACCCTAATGCATCACATGGCTTATGGTAAGATTGGTTAAGCTCATTAACAACAATTGATATAGTCAGTAAATAATTTATTAATAATCCATAAAATTGTGATTTTAAATATCACTATTGATTGTGACAACTTTATTAATGGGCAGACTATACGTACAATTTGAGTTAAATTTATATTTTGACTTTGATAAGTTGTAAAACTCAACTCAATTAAACTTTTACTCTTGTCAAGAGTTTATAAAAAAAAAGAAGTCATTGGGCACCCCTTCTTCTCACCTCTGCAACTTCCATTCTCCCCTTTCTGGGGCCTCTTCTTCTTGTTTTTGTTCGAATTCTTAAAAATTAGTCCAGCTGAGTTGGAAGCAATTTTAAGATGACAAAGATAACTCATATGTCACATAGGATGACGCGTAAATAAGTTATAGATGTCAAGCATAATAATATAAAAATAAAAATATAAAAAATTGAGTTATAAATAATTCAAAAGTTTAGGATTAAATGTCATCAAGTTATAGTTGAGAAACTGAATTATGACTGAATTAAAAGTTAAGTGGTTAAAAGATTAATTTTTCCTATAAACTATATATCATTTACATTTTACGTAAGACCGCATTTGATAGTTCAATTTTTTAAATACTTATAGTAGATTCCTGTGTGTATATTAGGAGTAATTTTCTCATCATAATTTTTTATTCATAAATTTCTAAAACAAATAACTTATTTAAGGATTATTGGTTTTTTCCCCTTGATTCAGTCACTATCACTATTAAAACCTACTATCATAATCTTGCTTCAAAGATCATTAACTTTAACAAATTCACAATGCACGATCACCCTTTTAGTTTAAGTTTTAAAGGAAGTTTGAATTAGAAAAATATAAACTGGACCAAAAATTCAGTGCTATCAGTAACTTTCAACCATCTGTCTACTTGCCAAGAGAGTTAAATTACACATTTATTTGTATAGTTTTCTTGTAGATAATTATATAAATGTTTAATTAAATTACACACAATCATTTAATGATTAAAATATGTATATTTCTCAATCTGAAAAATACGTATATTTCATGCTTCAATTGAAAATATAATTAAAAAAAGGTAAAATTGATGATTAAGTCTCCTCAATTACAAAATTATTATTCATTATTGGATTTTGATAAATACATTTTTTATGCCAGCCAGTATGTCACTGCCACGTTTTGGCACATGGAAGTCATCCTCCATCCCTTCCAACGGAGATATTTTTTGGGGGGTTAAGAAGAATTGAAGAAAAGTAGCCGTTGCGAGGGCATCCTAATTTCTAACGGCTACTTTCTCATATGCTTTCTAAAAACTATCCGTTGTGCATCCCTAGTTCATAAAACAGTTTCGTCTGTCTCAGTTTTTCTCAATCCTCATTTCAAAGTCTCCCTCAGCTCTTCCCCTGTGCTGGTAGAGAGGTTTTCTTACACCGCTCTATCAATTTCAAATCGCAGAGGGCAAAACGTTGTGATCTCTCTTTTTTTTCATCAATCTGTGCAGGAACTTAACAACACCGATAACAAAAATGAACGACCTCATGACCAAATCCTTCATGAGCTACGTGGATCTAAAGAAAGCCGCAATGAAAGACGAAGTGGATCTGGAAGCTGGTCTTCCTCAATCCGGCGTGGAACTTAGATCTTCAACAAATCAATTGGATACCGACATGGGTCTCTTCCTGGAAGAGGCCGAGAAGTTGAAAACGGAGATTGGGGATCTCCGTGACATTCTGGGCAAACTTCAGCAAGCAAATGAAGAAAGTAAATCCCTACACAAGCCCGAGGCTGTGAAATCCTTAAGGAACAGAATCAATGCCGACATCGTCTCTGTGCTCAAGAAGGCTAGAACAATCCGGTCTCAATTGGAAGAAATGGACCGATCTAATGCGGCCAATAGGAGGCTCTCTGGCCTCAAAGACGGCACTCCTGCCATTTACAGAACCAGAATCGCAGTCACCAACGGGCTTCGCAAGAAACTGAAGGAGCTAATGATGGAGTTTCAGGAGCTGAGGCAGAGGATGATGACAGAGTACAAAGAGACAGTGGGGAGACGCTATTTTACTGTAACAGGGGAACACGCAGACGAAGAAGTGATTGAGAAGATAATCTCCGATGGGGAAGAGGAGTTCTTAAGCAAAGCAATTCAAGAGCACGGGAGAGGGAAAGTTCTAGAGACGGTGGTGGAGATACAGGACAGGCACGATGCTGCAAAAGAGATAGAGAAGAGTCTACTGGAGCTGCACCAGGTGTTTCTGGACATGGCGGTGATGGTTGAGGCTCAGGGAGAGAAGATGGATGACATTGAGCACCATGTGCTTCATGCTTCTCACTATGTCAAGGATGGGACTAAAAATCTGCAGACTGCAAAGAAATACCAGAGCAGCAGCAGAAAGTGGATGTGCATTGGGATCATACTTCTCCTCATTCTGATCCTCGTAGTCGTCATCCCTATTGCCACCAGTTTCAGCAGCTCTTGAATTCAAATTTAGGGTGCCACCAGTTTCATTCGTTTCTTCAATACTGAGTTGTACGACTCATCGTCGTTTTAATTGTGTTTGTGACTCTGTGTAAATTCAATTCGTTATCTTTTTAAGGCCTTCCCCGGGGCCATTTCGATTTCTGCATTTAACATTACAATGTTCCTTAATCCTGCTTTTGATGTTACAGAAAGGAAAATATTACTTAAATCATTGGCCACACGCATCTTTGACTTACTTTCCTTTTCTTTTATCGTCTCAGTCTTTCCTAGCCGCGCACATGGATGAAAGGAAAATTATTATCAGTAACTTCAACTTTTCTAGCATTTATTAACGTGCACATTTCCGCCATATCCCAAAACAGCACTATTAACCAAAAACTTTTCTTGAATGAAGATTATCCTGTTTTTAGACTAGAATTTCCTTTCCTGGAAATACTGTGAGGGTTTCACCCTAATTTTAAGGCATAATCCATAAGATAGATCAAATCCTGACGTATTTTTTATTAGTACTGATTTTCTTTTAGCTTTTTAGGAGTAAATAATCAATGGTTCTACTGAACTTTCAAGATTAGACATGACTGAAAATGTTGTTATCCTCGAAAACAAAGGAAGGAGAGAGTAAAGAAAATGCTTTTACTTACTCCCTTGTCAAACAAAGAGGCACAACGTTCATCAAATTTAAATTTCCATTTTTATTTAATGTCTCAAAGTCTATAGTAGTAGGGGTGTGCATAGGCAGGGCTGCCCCTTTGCCCGGTGCCCTGTCCGAAAAAAGTATGGGCTGCATTTTGCAGCCCGATGCCCGACCCTACCCGGTAAAAGCCCTAACTATTTTGGGCAGGATATGGGTGGGCTGGGCATGCCCAAATCGTGATACCCTGCTTATATTATGGGAAAAAATCTACAATTATAAATTTATAAAATAATATCATATTCATATGTCTTTAAGAGTTAAATAATATCTATAATCTATTAAGAATAAGGTAACAAAAAGATAGTAATTAAAGTTTTGAAATCCATTGCATATAAAAAAAAGCTTTAAAGTCTAAGTAGTTTGCAATTACAACTTTACATCAATCTCCCCAAAATTGACAAAGATGAAGCATCTGAACAAAAAATATGATGGTTACCAAAATTAAAAAAAAAATAAAGGAAGAAATCAATTTAGTTATAAATTTTAAATGATGCAATTACCTATTTGACTACTCATATTTGTAAAATTACCATTTAGTCACCAATATCCATCATATTCGTTCTATGTAAAATAATGTAATCTACAAATTTTGATATGTAAAAAAGTAACTAACTGGGCAGGGCCAAATGGGCAGGGCAGCAACCCCTGCCCGAAGCCCTGCCCTGCCCGAATATTGGCCCTGCCCGAAATTGCCCATTTTATATTGGGCTATTTTTTATTGGGCTGGGCAGGGCATTTTTTGTGCGGGCTCGAGCGGGCTCAACGGGCCATGGGCATCTTGCACACCCCTAGTCTATAGCAATGAGCAATGAAGGCGTTCTCAGCCAATAGCCCTGTATCTTTTTTTTTTTTTCACAATCCCATTTCAATTTGGGCTACTCATTCAAGCCTACAATTGGGACCCAATAATTCAAATTGGGCCCACAACCTGTCATGATTAAAAGTTCGGCCCAAAATAAAGATTAAATGGTCTAGAGAAGTTCCTTACCCAAAAAAATGGTCTAGAGAAGTTCCTGCATCTGAGCCACCTTCTTACGGAGATACGCAGCACCGATATCACAAATTTGAGAGGCATGTAACCAAAAAAAAAAAAATTGAGAGGCAGTGATGATCAAACTGTTCGATGCACACTGTCAACTGCAGGACTCGAGAATTTTAAGCAAGACTCCCCAGTTAATCAAGGCAGCCCAGGATATTGGAGTTGTTTGCTTTGCCGTTAATGGAGTTTCCGAGAAAGACTGGCACTTGGTTGAGGAGATGAGCGAAAACCATCCTTCCGTCACTCCCTGCTTCGTCTCAACCCACGGTCATTTCTAGTATCAATCTCCTCGTTTTTGCTTCTTCATTGAGTTTCCTTTTTGGTTTGAGTACTTGAGTCTATTCGGATGAGCATAAAGGATTTGGGACTTCTCTTTGTGCAGGTTTGTTGCACAGAGGAGCCCCAATTGGTTCAAGACCCTGAAAGAGTATTTTGATGCTACACCCTCTGCTGCAGTCGGAGAGGTACCCTCTTTCTTTCCGTTTTAAAATTCCGTCTATTGATTAATTTCCATGATTCCGGGGCATTGGTTCAAGACACTGCCTTTGTTTTCTCTCTGCAGCTCGGTTCCTTGACTGTAACCTGAAATCAAGTTTATTCATTAAAAAGAAAGAAAGAAGAGTTTCCTAACTATTATTTACGGAACTTCATTTGTTTGTGTTTAACATTTTCTTTTTCATCTGGATGACTACCGTATGTTATTTGAGAATTCACAAAAAAAGAAAGCACTAATTATCGAAAGCATGAGGCTAGCGACTGAAAAAGTAACAAGTTACGTCTTTGTTTTGCTTTTTTAATAAAACACTGATAAATATATATATGTATATATTTATATATATATCTATATCGAGAGAGAGACTGATTCAAAACATTACAAAGCAAGCCAAAAGAGTATTTCCTCCTCTCATCATCGTCCACATTCATACGGCAAGGTTGGGGATGATCAGAGGTCACACGTCTTTGTTTTTTATGGTAAAGAGATTAATTCTTTTTGAAACTACCCAAAGTTTTTTGGATGTACCTAGTACTTGTGCATGCATGGTTTCTGCTTTCTAGTCTTACATACAAATCTATGGATGCTTTTGGGGCGTGCGCATGTGCGTTGCTGAGATTTGTTATAACGTGTGTTCACAGGAATGGACTGTAGCAGCTTGTGTCACTGTGACTCTAGTATTATGTGCTCAACCATTGTTGTGATAGAGTGTTTACTTTATTTCAGATTGGTGTGGACAAAGGATCCCATGGAAGGCAGATTGATTTCTCAGAGCAGGTTTTATCACCTCAAGTGTTTCATTATCCTCTTTTCTTTCAGCCGTCTGTGGAGTTTTGTTCTATTTTTTTCCTCAGTGGTCTGGAACTCTTGATGGCTTCATCGGTTCTCATGGAGCAATCCATGAAAGGACTGATTTGGCTTTCTCTTTCTTATATATTTATATCTGTATATATCTCAATAGGAGGGTAGATTCCTTGACGGTTTAATAAAGATATATAGCAAGTAGCTTCAGCCTTCATGTTCTGTTCATTCTTTTACTTGAAAATAATATTTGCTAGATTGTTGCTGATGTGTTAAGACATCTCTACAGATTCAAGTATTACGGCAGCAGCTTGAACTTGCAAAAGAGTTGAACAAGCCAGCATCTCTCCACTGTGTTCGAGCTTTTGGTGACCTTCTAGAACTGATGAAGTATGAATATTGATATCTCATCTTTTCCTGTTTCTTTCAATTGTTGGTTCCAAAAATTGTTTAATGACAAGTATATGTTAAAAAAATTTCAAATGTACAATTTTTTCCCAGACTGCTCAGTTCTGCTAAAGTGAATTCTCATTTTAAGGCTTCTAATTTACATTATTCCTTTAAAATTTCAAAATTTCCAGGTCCATTGGGCCTTTTCCTGCCGGTGTCATTCTTCATTCCTACCTAGGTTCTGCTGAGATGGTTCCCGAATTTTCCAAGATTGGTGCTTATTTTTCCTCCTCTGCCTTCCTTATGTCACTAAAAGTAAACAAGGCAAAGAAAATGCTGAAGATGGTAATGTTCGTAAGCTCTGATATGTGATCAATCTTACATTCTCTTATATGTCAAAACTGTGACTGATCTTAACTTTACATTCCATTTAGGTATCATCTGATAGGATTTTATTGGAGACAGATGCACCAGATGCTCTACCAAATTCAAACATAGATTCTCTCTTTTTTATTGAAAGGGATGCTTCTCTCCCTGAAAATATACATGGCCATTCAACTCCATCAACTTCTGGCTCCTCCACAGATGCCTCAATGTTGCCAAAAGAAACGCTTAATCATCCAGCAAACATTTGCAACGTATGCGGTGGCTTATATAATCATCTTTGTTGTCATCTGGTTTATTCTAAAGAAGCATACCCTTTTCTTTCCATTATTCACTTGCAGATAGAAGTTGAGTTTTTCTGACAGTGATTGCATGAGCATGAAATCTTCTAACAGTTAACTTACTTTCTTGGACATAACAAAAATATGTCTGCTAAAGACGAGCATTCTTGTCATAGTTTACATGTATGTATGAATAAGAAAATGGAAGAGGGATGAACTATGAATTACAGTTATTGGGTGTATAGAGGGTAACAAGTCTTTCATTGTACATGATGCAGGTGCTTGATTATGTTGCATCCCTGTTAGAGATTTCTAAAGAAGAACTTGCTGAACGAAGTTCCCAGAATGCAGTCCGTCTCTTCTCATATGAAGGTTCCAAAGTGCTTCAAATGTAATCAAAATCAAGACAAGAGGTGGTAGATTGCTTCAACAGTTCTTGGTTTGCTTAAGTTTATATGCCAGATAGTTAAGTCTGCCAAATTTGGTTATCTGCAAGACGTCAATGAAATGATTCATGTTGGTAATACCGAATAATTAGCCACAAGATAAGGAGGACCACGAAGGAGGAATACGTAGATCTCATATATTCCTATTGGTCAAGTTGCATCAACCCGGTTAATGGATGTAGAATTGGTATTTTGTTTAATATTTTGATGTAAAATATTACATGATGGTTTCAGGTTTTCAGCTGTAATTGGATCAATGACAAAAATATCAATTACAAACTTCAAAACTTGAAAAATATTAATTGGATCAAATTTCAAAAAGTGCAATGTGCCATTCATAATTTTTTTTTAGCAAAAATAAAATTGTCTCTACTTCACGTCTTCACCTGATAGTGTGAGAGAAAAAAGATACTCTAACTGAAAGCACTAATTCTAATTTTTTTTAATTACTTTCTTCAACGTTCTCATTCAATTACAGTAATAGACATTATCTAAGAACAAAACCAGAGCCAGAAAAATGGGGTAAAAGAAGAAGGAAGGCCGAATCCATCGGCAATGAGTATTGACTATTCATTATGAGCTAAAAACGAATCAGGCCAGGGAAATGCACACCACAGTTGGCTATGTACGAGAATAGCGTATAAGAGAGAGTACGAGAGAAGTTTTCCAATAAAGAAAATGAAGAACAGATGGAAGAAGTTCATAATCGTAGAACACACAAATTTGCTTCCCCATACGCCACCCTAAACAATTTTTAAAAAAAAAAAAAAAAAGTCAACGAAGTAACAATCCGCTATGTGCCTATTTAAATCAAAGGCGAGGCGGAAAGGGTACTGTGTAGAAGCTATTCCATAGGTTCGTGAAATCAAAGTTTGATCCTTGCGGGTGGAGAAGCAGCGACGATGAAACTGTTCGATGCCCACTGTCACCTGCAGGACTCCAGAGTCTTATCCAAGGCGCCCCAACTCATCAGTACTACCCAAGACGTTGGGGTTGACTACTTTGCCGTTAACGGTATTACCGAGAAAGACTGGCACTCTGTTAAGGACATGGGCGACACTTATCCTTCTGTCATTCCTTGCTTTGGTCTCCATCCATGGTCATTTATCTTATTTTTATTGTTTCCTTTTTGGGTTTGAGTTCTTCGGCTGTGGATCAATTAACTGTATTTAAGTTCTCTACCTGCAGGTTTATCTCAGGGAGGAGCTCCAATTGGTTCGAGTCCCTGAAAGAATATTTTGATGCTACCCCCTCTGCTGCAGTCGGAGAGGTATGCCTCTCTTTCTTTCTATCCCTTTGAGGTTTGCCTAAATCTTTGTCATTAGATGGATTTTCTGCAGTTTGCTAAAAAAAAAGATGGATTTTCTGCAGGGACTTAATGTGTAACTCTAGTATTGTGTGCTTAACATTTTTTGCAATAGATTTTCTTTTGAAGGTTAATATGTAATACTTGTAATTTATTTCAGATTGGTCTGGACAAAGGACCACTTGCGACGCAATCTAATTTCTCGGAGCAGGTTTTTCCTTCTCTTTCCTCTCAGCTGTGTATAAAATGTTTTTATCTCATCATCTCTCTCGGAGCAATCCATGAATGCTCCTATTTAGGAATATGGGCTAGACTGTTTCCTTATGCATGAAGACACCAATGCAGGTCGAAGTATGCCGGAAGCAGCTTGAGCTAGCAAAGGAATTGAACAAGCCAGTATCTGTCCACTGTGTTCAAGCTTTTGATGACCTTCTTCGCCTAATGAGGTATGAATATCAATATCTCATATTACATAACTTGGTTTAGTGACAATGACATTTCAATGATTATTCAAATGCAAAACTTTGTCACTAGATAAGATTGATTCTGTGTGGAGCTTGAGCTATAGTGATGTTCTGATTGACACTTCTAGACCATAATTTCTAGCTGTTAGTAAGTCTTGTAATGTGCAGTGTCATTAAAATTTCAAAATGGGCAGGTCCATCGGGCCTTTTCCTGCTGGTGTCATCCTTCATTCATACATAGGTTCTGCTGAGATGGTTCCTGAATTTTACAAGCTTGGTACTTATTTTTCCTTCTCTGGGCACCTTCAGTTTCTAAAACCAGACGACGCAAAGGAAATGCTGAAGAAGGTAACTTCCCTAAAGTTGGGTCATGTGATCAAATTTATATATGTCAAAACTAAGACTTTTCTGAATTCATTCAGGTACCATGTGATAGGATTTTATTGGAGACAGATGCGCCAGATGGACTATTGAGAACAAACGTAGATTCTGTGTTTTTGGTTCAAGGAGATCCTGCTCTCCCTCCAGAGCTTCGTGGCAAAACCACTCCTCCTTCCAAGACTCCCCTCTCCATTGATGCTTCAACCTTGCCAGAGGGAACCCTCAATCATCCAGCCAACATTCTCAACGTATGTCGCCTAGGTCACCATCTTTCTCATCAACTTGCATATTCTAAGGATTTGTTTCTCCGAAGCATTTTCAGCATAAGCTGAGACAAAACTTATGTTATGTGTGTCCTGATATTTTAAAATAGCTTTTGGCTTAAATATTAATTTAATTTTTTTTTAAAATAAATAGCTATATTTGTTCAAAAGAGTTTTTAGACTAAATTATGATTTAAAATTAAAGTTTTAAATAAATTATTGAGACTATTTTCTATAATAGTAAAAAAATTTATGAACTATCCAATTATTATTTTATTTTTAATTTTTTTACACCCTCTCTCCTCTCTTTTTTTCATCCTCTCTCTTATCTCTTCTTCACCCTCACTCCTCTCTTTTTCATCTTCACTCCTCTCTTATCTCTCATATTTTTAATAAAATTATATTTTCTAATAATTTTTCAATTACAAAAATATTTTTAGTAATAACTATCTAAATACTTATTTATTTATAATCATTTTTTCTATAAATTTTTTTTACAAAAACCTTTTTTTTAAAACTATTTAAATTTTTTTTTATAAACTATTTTTTAAACACTTATTCAAACATACCTTTACATTCTTACCTTGTACAACATAAAATTACTTCCAAAATACTAATCCAGACACATTCTAAATATGCATACCGTTGACTGTTATTCCCCAAGTTGAGTATTTCGTGAAATTTCTCAGGGGTTGACTTGACTTGCATGCTTCAATCTAATGACTTTCTACTAATCGAATTAAAAACGTAATTACGACGTTTCACAACTGGTGTTGTGTGGAGTACAACACGTAAAGCTGGGGATAATAGTTTTAATGTGACGTGCAGGTACTTTGTTACGTTGCGTCGATGCTGGAGATTCCCGAAGAAGAACTTGCTGAATTAAGTTACCAGAATGCTGTCCGCGTATTCTCATACGAAGGTTCCAAACTAATCAAAAAGTCAACACAATCATGTTAATGTGTACGTACCAACAGTTCTTGGATTGAACTCACATGTTAATGTGTGCCGCCATGCTTCGCTTGTCCCCCAAATTTGGTTGTCTCATTCTAAGGTTATAAATATTTATTGTGATGTTTGAAAAAATGCCTCTCGTAATTATCCATTCAACTATTAAGGTTATCTGATGCTGGCTGCTTTCGTTTCCGTTCGTACTTGGGCCCCGCCAAGGTTATCTGATTTATTTGTTCCTATGTTTGTAATAAATCCAATTTGTATGTACCATTTTATCCTTTAATAAAATTGTCTTATTATAAAAAGAAAATCATTGTATTTTTCCTTACATCATATCATTACAGGGGCAAAATAGAAAAGAGTATTACTCTTTTTTCTGATCTATAATAAACTTCAACTAATTTATTAAAATAAAAAAAATGATAATTAGTTCATTAAATTTAGTTTATAGCTCCCTAAATTTATCTTGAACTGAATAAATTTTTTTATTTTATCTATATTAAATAAGGTTTTAAAAGGAGGAAAAAATAGAAGGATTCACATTTAACTACTAATTATAAGAATAAAATTGATAAATAAATATTAATTATTATCCAGATAACTTATATTATGGATCAAAAAATTCTTATAGAAGTAACTTATGCTTATACAGGAATGGATGAAGTATTTTTTTAAACATAAAACAGTATTAATAATTGATAAAGGAGGGAGTATCTAACCCTAGCCTCAACAATCAATTGTTTATATTTGATAAAGGAGGGAGTATAAATTTATTAAACAATCACTTAAAAACTGTTCATGACCAATTTCTTTTCTTTATTTTCTGCCATCGATTCACTGCCAATTTCTAACTCAGCTGATTTCTTAACAAGATTTCCATGTATATATATTCATTTATACACACTTCTCAATATTTAAGTATGAATCATATATTGAAGTATTGAAGACTGACTTGCTAATTAATTAATCTCTCTCCCCCCTCTTCCAAAAATCAAAGATAATTGCCATACCTTGTAAAGATTTATACATTGAAAGCGTATTTCACAAGACCTTATCCAAATATTGTACAAACCAGCATACGAAGAAAATCCTTTCCCTCACAAGCATGTGAAGTAACCCACAGTGCCTTGACTCGACGTACCCGAGGAGAAGCTCCACCATCTTCTCAAGAAGCTGAAAATCTGCAATTATCAAGTTTATATTTGTTCTTAACATTCTTATAGCTTATTCCACAATTACACCCAAGGATTACCATCATCATCATTGTACCAGTAATCACGTATTTATAATACTTACATACATATATAAATATATATAGAAGAATTAATTAGGAGAAGTTGTTTATCTGATGATCTATCAATTCAAGAACTCAGGGAAGAGTTTGAGGAATTTCTGCATTTCCTTTGGAGGAAGTGCCACCAAAACATTAACCCCGCCACCACCTTCAACCTCATCATCTGGGGGGAAAAAGAGTATAATATCCTTCCTGTGATACACCACTGGACAACTATACCTGGGCCTTCCCCATGGATAATCCACCTCTGCAAACCCTAACCTCCACCACGACGATACCAGAACTTCCCCATTCGGAAAACCATGGTACAACTCTCCCCAATCTATCACCGATCTCGCGTACTCATCAGTCATCCTCACCGCACCTTCACTCACCATCTCCACCAACCGACCAAGCGGCCCTCGCTCCAATTCCTCACACTTGGCCGTTGCATACGCAGTCAATACCGCATTTCCGGTGTAGGCCTTCGGCAGCGGAGGATTCAATCGCGACCTAATATCCACAGCATACAGTATAGTCGACGACCGATTTGGATCATCTCCTGCGGATAACGCCTTGCACCTCCACACGAGAGCGGTGACGACGTTGAAGCCGGTGATGCGGGCGGCTCCAGTGGCCTTGGCCTTGGCTTTGAGGTGGTTGATGTTGTGGGCGGTTAAGCGGAAGATCTTGAAATCGAGATCCTCGGAGGAGGCTTCGAAGACTCCAGAGTCGGGGCCTGTGACGGGGAGGTTGCCGAGATTGATGAGCTCGGGGTGAGGGAAGGGGACACGTGGCGGGGAGCGAGCGGCCAGAAGATGCCTGTCGTGGCAAGGGGTCACAGCCAAGGGCTGGTTAGCGGCCAAAGCGGCCAGGTTGTCCAAGAAGATCTTGAAGCTAATGCCGTCCAGAGTGGTGTGGCTGGTTGAGATCCCAATCGCAAAGCCGCCACAGTTGAAGGACGTCACCTGCGATGAAACGACATAATTAATTAATTGCTGTGGTTTTGAATTCTTAGTGTTGTTAAATTAATATCAGCTCCATTTATCGCATTCCAGAATTCACTATTTTTAATCGCTTTCATATATTAATTAAGTGATCCCACAGCGCCGTTGGGCACTCCAACGTGATGGAAAGCCGATTTTTCGGCTCTCTAGTTAGCACATTAAATTAGCATTTATATTTCATTTCAATAATGCGTTTCAAACTTCTTGTCATAGTAATATCTGATATATATATATATATATGTCGACATTCATGACGCTAGTAGTAGTAGTAGTAGTAATTTCCTAATTCCGTCATTGTCTTTATCTATTTCTACTAATCTTCATCGAATTGAAGGTTTCCCATGAAGAGCAATTATATAACTATACGGAACAAAATGTTACTACTTACTACCCTTTCATGGAAGTTAAATCTCCTTTAAGTGACCTCAAATACTATACAATTAGGAAGAGATGTGGAGAGTCTCATTTAACATATGGGGTCCACGAACCCCCTTTCTAAGTTTCTATCACATCTCAGCTCCATCGTCTAAAAAATAATTAGATCCCATTCCCTTGCACGTATCTCTTCCAAGTCACTCTCAGTTGTCCAAACCAATTGTGATATATAACGCAATTACGTTTTTGAATCGGTCTACTTTAATTTTTCAATCATAATCCTTTAAAACAGGGTTGGGGCCTAATAAGGTGATCTCGTTGTTAACATAATTCTGCCAAAATAGAACTGGGAGGGAAGAGCCTGAAGCTAGAAGATCATAATTAGAACCCTCGAGAGCAACAGTACTACTAATATATTTTATGTTAATTACATAAGAACACAATTGTTGTAAATGTAAAGCCCTAATATTTGAAACTTAAAAATGACTTGTATTTTGGAGGACCTCCCGGTTTGTACGGGCAACGAACTTTGATACTATATACATGTTGGTATACGAGCAAGAGAATATATGAAAGAACATGGAAGAGAGAAATTCGATCGTATTTGGGCTTTTTGTGAATCTAAGGGGAGATTAGGGTCAGCAACTTGATGACCGTGTGATCGGAAAATTAGAGTACAGTAAATCCGACCACGTCTCCCATCAAAGCATGAGTTGGAAAGAGACGTCGAACCAAAAGTTTCCATGTATTATTACTACTCCTATTTTAAATATAAATCATATTTTTTAGTATAAAAGGAAGTCCGAGTATTATTTATTACTGATGAAATCACCCAGAAAAAGCAGACACGTTATTTATTGTTCAGAAAAAGGAAATCATCATATTGTGATCTCAGAACCGCCATGGATAGATGTTTATAGCTTAACAGTGATGCAATGGTGGAAAATCAACATGCATTTGTGAGCATTTATGAAAGGATAAGAAAGACATTAATTTCAAACTACTTTTATATAATTATGTCAGACCTCAAAGCAAACCCTACCCATGCCACTACATGCACAATTATAGAAAGAGCATACAGATGAACACAACTCATCACCGCGCGTCTTCACATGTAGAGACAAAAAAAAGATTATCTAGATTTTAAGCAAAGGAATTAAAGCATTGGTATGTTAATGTCGTACCTGGAAAACACACAGTGGCTGATCCCCTGGTTTGAGAAAATCCTTATTCTTATGAACTAACTGACAAAAAGCTGGATTAGGGTAGACCAAGTCTCCTATCTGATCCAACTCCAATTCACTAGAAGCAACCACAAACCCAGCTCCGGCACCGTTGCAGTCTATCTCCAGCCGACAAGTTTCAGAGTTGAGCTTAAGTCTTCCGGCGAAGAAGTCATAGGCCACCAAAGCATCGGCCAGAGCCCTCTTAAACCTGTCGGCTACAATGTCCGGTGGGAAATCCTTATGGGATGCGAAGAAGTGGACAGTTTCTACGTCGAAATTGAGTACCTTGTCTATGTTTGACAAGAACAGGGACTTTCTCTCCGTTTGTTTTGATGGAAAAACCATGGACGAATCTTGGATCCTCACCTTTAGATCTTGAGGCAAAGGTGGGGCTTCTTGGTAAATCGTTCCCATCCTCTTCTGTGTATAGAAACTAATCAAAATATGAATACGTGCTTGCCGTTCACCTTTGCTGATCTATATATAGACACACTTGTGAAACTGATGATCAGAATGGCTTAGATTGTGACACGAAGATGGAACAATATAATATATATGAAGGAAGGAAAGTGAAGGTCATGGAATAGGGTTGGCATATAAATATATAATACTACTTTGTAGGCATATAAGTGTAGAGTGAGAGAGAAATTAAGAACAAGTGTCAGAAAATGACAGGGTGTTGAGATTGTTGTTGAGTGTGTTGTGGAAAGTTAATAAAGAAGGCGGTTGGTTGGTTGGTGGGTTCAGGGGTAAAAAGGTAAGGGTGTGGGAGAATGTAAAGCATGTAACGGTGTGTAATGAAGGCTAAAATTGTTAGGTGGATGCAATGGAGTGGTGATCCATGCATTTTCCCTTGCTGCTGTCTGCTAATTAACTCATCGTCTCTCATTATTATTCTCTCTCTGCGTGGCTACCCCGTTTCCTGTACTTTCTTTCATTTTCTGTCTCTTTAATGCTCTCGTTTCTCATACGTTACTGCTTAAAATCAGTTTATTAAAAGTCAAAACTCTCACATGGTGAAACCTAATATGATTGGATTTGATTCTTATCTTACTAGATCTCTTCCAGTCTTTTAGGAGTTTCTCCTTCAGTCTTGTCTCTTTTAGTGTTAGTCTTCAGTTTCTGCATCTTCACTTGTCTGTTTCGTTTTAGCGAGAGTGATAAAGAAATCAAGAGCAAAATAATGAACTCACAAATTAATATGCAGTACGTGTTAATTAGTTTTGTAATATAATGATTAGAATCTGTTCAAACAACTAATTAAGAACGACTCCTCGTTGAAGAATAGTATGATTCAGCCATCTTGCAGCAAACATTGTAGTAAGGGGGAAAAAAAATTGTGCGAGCACTCGCGGGCAACAAAAAACAAAAGGAATTCAAAATGGAAAAGTTAATTAGGAACTTGTTTAATTAATCTGGTTACTATATTTTCTTCTGAAAATTACATTAATTACTAAGATTTTAACATCTTTCTAATAGCATGCCCCCACACACGCACATGCCCGATTAATGTAAAGAGATAGCATCATGTGATAAATCAGTAAAATTTGAACCTTATGTTTGCCTCTTGCAAGACTTTCAATTTCATATGTAGGCACATTGTTGAGGTCATCAAATTCTATCCATCTTCCTAACCTTCAGTTATTTACTTTCAAGTCTAGTTCCCCTCCCACTAGGGCATTGACTAATACGTACATAGATATAAAACCCTCCATTTAGAGAACTTGTTCCTCAAGAGCTCCCGTCCTCATCAAGCCACCTGTTTATTAACTTGATCTGTTCCCCATGCATCACTAGACCCTGGCCAATTTATGATGCATATGGCCGAAACTTATCATTCACTGAGCCGTAACTACATTTACTTAATTAATCAATATTTCAAATAAGAAACTGAATTCAGCCAATGTTCATTTCCGGACAATACAAGACACAGTACGAGACTTCTCTGGAAAGAATGAAAGGAATTGTTTGAATATAATGGCCTGAGCGTGTGGGGGTCCTCAATTAAGGCCACCCCTCTCTATCTCTGTGGAGTGTAAAGCACGTGTGGGTTTGAGATGAAGATCGCAGATTGTTCAAAAGAGGAATAGCAATAGACAATTAAACTATGATGACTCCTCAAGATAGACCATGAAAAGCACACCAGGATAAAACTCGCACATGACAATGTACTCCCATATTATCTCTTCCCCTAACCACATTTTCCAGCTTTTAATTTATATATCTCCACTGTTTAATTTGCCCTTCAAATCCAATTCATAAGACTCATGACTCTTGCTTGATTCATACCCCTTTCTAATAGATTTAGGAAATGACAAATGGTCGTTTTCACCTTCACTTGGGACATTTAAACCCAACATACACACACACACACACTCTATATGGCTCTATCAGCCCACCCATTTCCATTCCATATGCATTATTACTTCGTTCAGTATATTTAATATTTAGATAACAGATTACAATGTCCAATGTGCTACATATGGACTACATATCTTGTCAAATAATAATTCTCACGTACCAAATATGGCTTTTGAAATTACTACACTTCAGCCATGGTTAGGTTATGGCTTTAAAAAGCGTTTCTTCTTTAGGCTTTTGATGCCACTCCTAGAAAAAATACTTATCACGACGCTATCTCACGGAGGTAAAAAAAAAATGCCATAAAAAATAGTGGCGTATTAGTAAATAAGTCATATTTTTTAATGGTTGTTTTATTTAAAACCACCGTTAAATTATCATTTAAAGGTGTTGAACTGCTATTAAAAATCAATTTTATGACAATTTTAGTGTAAAGCTGTTGTGTAAAATTCTGTGAGATTTTAAAATCCCTCGCGTGTGGTAGAGTTTCAGTTTCACTTTTTTCACAGCCTTGTGTGTTCTGTTGCTCTGTCGAACGACGACAGACTAGCACAAACGTCATTTTCTGGCATTTTTCTCATATTTTTGGTGTCTATCTTCATCGATGAAGTCATTCTCCATCATCGTTCTATGTCGTCAGTGCCGTAAGTCACCATTTAACTTCGTTATTTGCTCATTTTTCTTGTTGTTTTGAATGTTTGTTGTTTATAAGCTGTAATACATCTTATGGGTTATCATCCTTGTATTGAAGACATGATTTTTGTAGTTTTGGTTTGTTACATTTGTTATTATTTGTTTGTGGGAGCGTGTTTCAAATTTTATGAATCTGTGTGTATTTTTATCAATTGTTCTGTTATTTAATTTATTTATTATAAATTATAATATATATTGTGGGCTATCTTACCTTACTAAAAATTTCATTTTGTACTTTTAGTTTGTTAAATGGCTTATAAAAAATGTTGATTCCTATTTATTTTATAGTTGATGGATTTGTTTACCATTTGAAATTGTTTACATTTAAGGGAATAATAGATCGTAGTTAAATGAAAGCTAAGAGAACTACTAAGGGATATGAAGATAGGGTAGAAATATTTCTTGAATTTGTTCAAATGAATACTTTGAAGAAAATGGATGGGTTGTTCTTATGTCCCTGTGTCAACTGTTTCAACTCTAACAGATTGTCTATTCCTGATATAAGAGAGCATCTTATATGTGACGGGATAAATTTAAGATATACAAATTAGATTTGGCACGGTGAGATTAGGAGGACTCCTTTGAGTGAGGAAGTTGTGAACGATAACTTTGTGGATAGAATTCAGGATATGTTTTGTGATATTGGAGCCAAATCCTTTCAAAAGTACTCTCCTATACGTGAAAGTTTGCTAAATGATACCGAGACGCCATTGTACTAGAGGAGTAAAGATGAGTACATAAGGTTAAAATTTGTGTTGCGATTGATGAATTTAAAATTGAGAAATAGTTAGACCGATTCTAGTTTGACATAATTACTCGAGTTGTTGAGTAATGCCCTTCCTATAGGTAATACAATACTAAGATCAATATATGAGGCAAAGAAAGTATTGTGTCTGATAGGTTTGTCATATAAGAAGATACATGCGTGCCCTGACGACTGCATATTATACATAAATGAGTATGAAGGGCCGAATAAGTGCCCTAAATGTGGCACTTCAAGATATAAAGTGAAGAAAGACGGTGATGATTGTGATGAGATTACCAAATGCTCTACTTCAAAGGTGTTGTGGTATCTTCCAATAATACCACAATTTAAATGTTTGTTTGCTAACGCCATAGATAGAAAGAACTTGAGGTGGCATTCCGATAGAAAAATAAACGATTGACAACTTTGTCACTTAGTTTATTCTCCTCAATAGAAGATAATAGATTAAAAATTTTCTGAATTTGGTTCTGAGTCTATAAATGTTTGGCTTGGGCTATGTACGGACGAAATCAATCCGTATGGTAACCTTAATAACACACATAGTGCTTGGCCAGTTCTAATTGTGATTTACAACTTGCTTTCCTCATTATGCATAAAAAGAAAGTACATCATGTTATATTTGATGATCCCTAGGTTAAAACATCCAATAAACGATATAGATTTGTACTTCCATATTGGCAGAGTCTTGAAATGAGACATAGTCTAGATGTCAGGCATGTGGAGAAGAATGTGTGTGAGAGCATTGTTAGCACGCTCTTGATATCAATGGAAAGAGTAAGGATGCGGTCAATGCCAGACGATACTTAGCTAAAATAGGAGTAAGAGTACCTTTACATTCACAATAAAGATATGATAGTAAGAGAGTTTATTTGTACCCAGTGGCACACACATTATCTAAATATGAAAAAACAAGCATATGTGAATGTTTGCATTGTATTAAGGTGTCACAAGGGTATTCATCGAATTTTGGAAAGATTGTATCAATGTAAGATTTGAAGATAACGTCATGAAATCCCACGATTGTCACATGTTGGTGCAACAATAACTACGATTGGTTATTCGAGGCATTATGAAATATGATGTGAAGAGCACTATTACTAGACTTTGTATGTTCTTCAATGCTATTTGTAGCAAAATGATTGATCCTGCTCAGTTGGATGAATTAGAGAACGAAGGTTATGTTATCCTCTCCCAGTTGGAGATGCATCTCCCTCCAGTATTTTTTGACATCATGGTCTATTTAATTGTTCACTTGGCATGTGAGATTAGACTTTGTGGCCATGTGTGTTTAAGGTGGATGTACCCGTTTGAGATATATATGAAAATCCTTAAAGGGTATTCTAAAAATCCTTATTGACCCGAGGCATCAATTGTTGAGAGGTATATAGCTTATAAGGTAGCTCAGTTTTGTAACTCGTATCTTGCTGGAGTAAAGGCAGTTGGACTTCCTCAATCTCGGCATAATTAGGGGAGAAAAATCAGGGGAACTCGGGGTGTCAAAGGGGAGTGCATGTCTCGTGAATTGATGATGCAAGCACATCTTTACATTTTGAACAATAAAGATGAAGTTCTGTCGTACTTGGATGCTTACCAGAATATGCTAAAAACCATAAACCCAAGAAAGAGTGATATGCAACTAGATAATGAGCCCAACATGTCTTTTGCAGAATGATTCAAACAATAAGTGTTAAATGATAACAATCCTTCTGAGACCATATAAATGTTAGTTACAGGGCCTCATTTTGAAAGTTGTGTTGGGAATGATATGACATAAATGGCTACCATTTTTATACAAAAACCCAATATGATAAAAGTATAATACAGAACAGTGGAGTTGTGGTTGTGGCTGAAGCGATACATTTTGCTAGTTCAAAAAACAAAAGGCCAACATTGACGTTCATGCCATATTATGGAGTGATTGATATGTGAGATTAGTTACTCCAGGTTTTGAAGTGCTAGTCTTTAGATTTGTTTCAGTTGATATTCAGAGAGTTGGATACTTAGATGAGACATTCATCTTAGCAAGTCAAACAATTCAAGTGTTTTATGTTACCAATCTAGCAAATAAATATCTTTCCATTATGCTCCAAAGTAAAAGGCAAGCGATTGGTGATAACAATAACTTATTAGGGTTCAACCTCAACGAAACCCCGCCTTTCACAACTCCTCGCCCTATAACAACAATAAAGTTTGATATGGAAGATGGTGAATATGCTATTAGGGATGATTATTATGAAAGAATTTGGGTAGATATAAACTAGTAGGAAATTAGTTTATTTTGTTGTAATTAATATCCCTTCGATTACTTAATTCATTATATGATTAATATTATTGGTTCTTATATTTACTTATTATTTTGTAGACGTGATAAAGTACATTTTCGGTTAATGTTTTGATGCCTAGAATTATCTTTTAACTTGTTCAGGATTCATTTTTAACCATTTTCTTCTTTTATATATGATGTACAGATATATAAGTTCATTGAAAGTTTATTAATTCGGATGATTGTATGACTATTTAGATTTTGGGATTGCTGACTTCATACTTTGATACATGAAATTAGTTGGTCTGTCTTGATTATACTAAATGAAGGGTGTCATAAAATAATAAATAAAATAAATGATTCAAAAAAAGCTTTCCACAACGATTTTTAAAAAATCGTGTAAAGTTTAAAAATAAAAAAATGGCTAACGGTCGTATGAAAATTATACATTAATTGTAGTTAATAATATAACTGTTGTTAATATATTACACTATAATGACGATTTTAATATTAAACTGCCGTTATAAATCTAAAACCACAACGATAAAATTTACGACGCTCGTAAAATTGTCATGAAATATCACTTTTAATCCCTATTAAAAATATTTTCTTTAGTAGTGTGCGTTGAAATCTTGAAAAGTTGAGTGTTTTGACTTCCACAATAAAGAGTAAAATCTTTCACTCCTTTGTTCTTGTGGGACTCTAGAAGTTAAATCTCTTAAAAGCTCTAAAAAGCATCCCACCTTATCTAGCACATAATCAATAGACCATACCAATGACCCATAGGTAAAAGGTCCCGTGTTTAATTCCAACTTGCCAATTGTGTCCAAATAAATTGAAGTAGACAAGGAAAGTGTCATACAACATTAGGGTGAAAAAAGCCTAAACTAAGTTAGACTTTAGCCAAATATAGGTCTGAACCTATAATAGAAACCTAAATCTTTAATTTAGACCTAAGTTTGTGGACTATTTTTTAGACTCAAAGTTGAAATATATGGTAGGCCTAGCTAAGCTTGAGGCATTTTTAAAGGCCTACTTATTTAGTTATATTATCTACCTTTTGTTTACGAATAGAATCACTTATAAGTTTATATAGTTTATATCTGCATATATCTATGTAATGTATATATAAATTGTGCAGCAGCAGCAAGCTAACGTGGTGCATGCATTTGGCCTGCAAATGATGCTATGGTTTAAGATCTTCGGTTTGCATCTCAGCTGGCTACGTGTTTGATTGCTTATCACAGCAATATTACGGTTCCGACGCTCCAAGCTCAGTATCTTCGCAGGTCTTAAAAGGAATAAGCCATTTTGATTCTAATGCATGGAACAAACAGCACACGTCATTATTAAGACCGCCAAGAGCAGTACATACTTCCCAACACGGACAAGTAAATTGTCCTTTTCTCTGCCCCAAAAACCAACAAAGTGCAAAAATGTTTTGCTGGAGCCAGATCCAAAACATCTAAATAGATTGTGCTTATTAATTCTCCCTGATATATATCAGCTACTTTTAAACATGGATGGCCGTACGTATAGCTATGAACAAAGAGCCACCATTTTGGTTGTTTAGAAATACAACTATGTTTTCAACAAAAATATTAAACTATTTTCAATTGATGATATCAAACTGTACCATATATAATTGTCGGCTCTAGGAAATGATAATTATTTAAAAAATATAAAATCAGCTGTGTAATGCATATGTAAATAGCTATAGAGAGGATAAAGATGTCCCTTTAACCGATTACTGGGTAAGAAGGAAAAGTTCAATACAAAGCAACATTCAGCATCTCGAACAATGGGCATGTTGGGGGGATTTCAGGTGACATTTTGGGAGTTATGTTACTATACCAAGCTCATAAAACAGGGTAGATCCTTGAAGTGCAATTCGAAGTCAAAAGACAAAAAATTTGGCTGGCCTGAATCCCCTGAACTGAACCATCTTCTGCTCCTAATTTCTGAGGGGAAGCTAGAAAGTGGCAAAAGACCCCACTAGGTCAAAAGGTAAGGTTTTTGTTGGTAGGTACAACTAATTGACACTCATTACTTTTGGTGCGTGCCATCCCTGTAGGTACGTATTACTTTAAGAAGTGATCAGGACTTTTTCTTGCATCTTACATAAAGATGCTCTATCATTAATCCGATTCAACACTGCTGTTTGGTTTCATCTTGCTTTGGTTCAAGAACTGATGATCGAGGTGAGCATGTATATCCCAGCTGATTTCATCGAAGAAGATCAAGTATATCTGGTAGGGGCGAGCGAGTTGCTTGACTCAGCCGAGTCTGGGTCCGAGCCACCGTTAGCATATCGGTGGGAGCGAGGAGGAAGAAGAATGCAACTCAGCCATCAACTGAAAGATGGCACGAGAAATTCAACGATATGATTGGGCGATTGGTGTTGATGGGGGAAAGGCTTTTGTAGTTTTCATTTCGTTGACTTCCGACTTTTTCAGGGGAAACAAAATTCAAAACACGGGTTTCTGGTATTTTTGTTGGGAATAAAATCAAATAGCACGAGGAAGAATCCGATTATTGAGCAGCGTTACTTGCATTCTCGATCCAAGGTGAAAAGTCAAGTTGAAAATGTTAAATTACAATTTTATTGTTTTTATTATATATATTAATAACAATAAATTTATAGTTTAATCCTTGACTTTCATACTTCCTCCCATCTAAGATAGAGTTTTAAAATCTTACTTAATTATAAATATAAGATAAAAATACGATAGTTAATATATATATATATTTTCAATCTTCCTCCTTCCTTCTTAATTGCAACAAGTTGTCATATACTCTTTTTTTTTTTTTTGCCATCAGACATACTTTTAATTATTCGACAACTCTTTATTTTAATTAAGAGCAAAATTCAGGATTCACACATTTTTCTTGTAAATTTAAGGATACCAACTATCATTGATTAAAATCTTAAAATTAGTTAACTTTACCTTATAATTATAGGAGTCAAAAAAAGTATTAGATGAGTATCATTCTTTGCAATAGAATATTTTTTTTCTTTCCTTACAGTAATTGAATATAATAACACGATAGAATTAACACACTTAAATTTAGTAGAAATCCTTCACGACGTATGAATCAGGGTTTAAACTCTAAAAAAAAAATTGTTTACATGATTTAGTACATGTGTCTTGAATATAATTGTTTTAATATACAAATATATATGTTTAGAGAAAAAAACAATAACGTCAACAGAAAAAATTATCTAAGAATATGTTTGGATAGACTTTTAAAAAAATAATTTATAAAAAAAATAAATTTTTATACCGTTTCTAGAAAGGATTTATAGAAAAGAGTTTATAAAAAAAAATAATTTTAAATAAATAAATTTTTGAATAATTATTACTGTAAAAATTTGTATGATTGATAAATTATTAGAAATAATATAAATAAAAAAACTATCCTATTCACTTGTCATTGCTTCCTTTTGAACTGTTCATTCGTCAGCTTGTTACCTTTTGTCACCCATAAGTTATGCTTTTCCTTTCATTTTTTGCCCTGTTCATCTTCTATCTTCTTGGCTCGTTTATTCCATAAACTAATCAGGCGACGGCAATGAAAGCCATAGACGACATCTACCTCCACAATACTCACGACAATGATGACAAAAATAGAGAAGAACAAAGAAGTTAACGGATGGCGAGGAGAGACAAAGAGAGAAGAGTGTGTAAGAAAAATAGAGATAAAATAATCTTTTAATATTTATAAATTATTTTTATTATTTTAGAAATTATTTTCAATAGTTTATTTAAAATTATAATTTTAAATCATAATTTGATTTATACATTTTTTAGACAAATAATTATATTTTTTTAAAATTAAAATTTAAGTTAGAACTCATTTTAAAATTTTAATTTAAAATCAATGCAAACAGGCACTAGTTCCCCATACCTTGTATTATTTTTATATTTTAGTGAGTTACTGAACATCACATGTAAGAACATTAGAGTCAACTGAAGCAAATGGAATTAGCGTCATATCATCACCAAAACAAGACGATGAGCATCCACTAGAGTGGGGGAAAAGAGAGTGAATCGGAATTCATGGGAGATGATTTGACACCAACAAAATTTGTTCTCAATGGGGACTAAAACAAAAGAAAGGGCTAAAAATAAATAAGTAAAATAAAGAGAGGGAGAACTTAAAAAGGATGGGTAGGAAGAATAAAAAGTCCAATAAGGAAAGGAAAGAATGTGGGAAGGTGGTTGGGTAGCAGAGAGGCAAACGCGTAACCCTCACAAGCGTAGTGGTCTGTCACTTGGGAAACTCACGTACGCAGTAGCTGAACCCACCTGACCTCGTAGCCGTCCGATCATGTCCGAGATGCTTCCCGGCTGAAGCATCTCTTCCAGGCGTCGCTTCCCCATCCTTCCCTCCTTCTTTTCGGAATTTTCACCATAATTACTATTCCACCCAAATTTATAATTCTTATGTTTTAATTATTACACATACACCATGGAATTGCCACTCAAGGTGGCTCAGGCTGTCCATGTCCTCAATCACGATGTCCAATCCTGTAACCGCGTCGCTGCCAATCAGTGGCTCGTTCAGTTCCAGCAGACCGACGCTGCCTGGGAGGTCGCCACCGCCATTCTCACCTCCGATCACCTCCGCCGCCACCACTCCTTCCCCTCCGATTTCGAGGTCGAGTTCTTCGCCGCTCAGATTCTCAAACGCAAGGTCACCCCCTCCCATTCCCCGCTCTTTTGCTCACTCTTTTCTTTTTTCTTTTTTTTAATTGCTCTTCCTGCTCTGCTTCACTTCGTCTTAGGTAACCTTGAGTTTTCTTTGTGAGCATTGTGGATGCACGTGCTGTTAGTGATTGTTTGAACTCAGACGCGTTTAGATATTGGGGCAGGCTTCCCCCCGTCTTAGTGTGTTTATTAATAGAAAAGAGGCTTCTTTGCTGGGAGATGGGAAGAAAAAAAAAATAGGATGTTGTAGTTTGAGCTTTGATATGATTGATGATAACTTCAGACTTTAAGTGGAGTGGCCCCAAACGAGAATGTGTTTTCTTTATGCTTTAGCAGAATTCAGAAGTCCTTGTGAATTGTGAGATGTCTTGATTGAGAAAAGTATGTCGAAGCTGTCGTGGGGGTCACGCAAGAGGGTATATGTAAAACAGATTATTATGTGATCAGTGGGTTGGAAAGACATGGTGGAAGTTAGCGTGGTAGTTTTGTCCACATTTATGGGCAATGGCAGGTTCGTGAAGTCAACGCTGGATTATCTGTTCTGTGTAGTATATCAATGCTCGTTTCAAATTCCAATTGGTTTTCTCTGTTCGGCCACATCAGACATATACGTTAATTTTGTGCCACTTGCATGCATTTCGTTTCTTTGAAGTTTTTTCAGGTTTTTTTTGTTTTACATTTAATCTGGTTTATTTGGGCAAAAATATCGATGGAACGGGTTGCATATACCTTATCCTTTACGACCAGACAGTTTAGGGGTTACTAGCTACTAATATTCGATGTATGAATGTGACAAGCCTAACTTTTTCTTACTTCTGTTTGACGAGGAATCTGAACTAATGAAAAAAAAAAAAAACCATCAGTACCTCATATAGATGCTTCGACAGAATATCCTGTTGCTCATTGCATGTTTCATTTTACAGATACAAAATGAAGGTTATCTACTGCAGTTAGGGGCTAAAGATGCTCTGCTAAACGCACTTCTTCTTGCTGCCAAAAGATTTAGCACTGGTCCTCCCCAGGTGCATTGTTTATCCATCATTTATTTTCATGCTCTTTTAAAAAATAATGGTGCCAAGCATTTTTACCTGCTACTACAACATTCTCATGTAGGTCATGAATAAAGCATAAATTTTATTTCTGTTTTGGTTTGTTATTGGCTCATTGGTATTTTCATGACAGCTTTTAACACAGATTTGTCTTGCACTCTCTGCTCTTGTACTTCGAGTTGTTGAGCATGGAAATCCAATTGAGAAGCTTTTTTACAGTCTTCAGAATCTGCAGAGCCAGGATGATGGCAATATTGCTGTCCTGGAGATGCTCACTGTACTACCAGAGGAAGTAGTTGACAACCAACGCACTGATTCTAAAATAAGTTCATCACAAAAAAGCCATTATTGCCAAGAGGTTTAGAAAATTTTGGTCCGATACATTCTTATATGACCAGCGTTTCTGTACATTGCCTTTCTCTCTCTATCTGACTTCCATGCACTGTTTTCATTTTCATTATGTAGCTTCTCTCGCATACGCCTATGGTTCTTGAGTTCTTGCTGCAGCAATCTGAAAAGAATTTCGATGTTTCTGTACAACAGCATGAAAGGAACAGAAAAATATTGCGCTGCTTGTTGAGCTGGGTAAAAAAATCTGCTTATGACTCATTCTAATTTAAGAAATGGTGCTTACATTATGGTCACACCAGTTTTTAGCCGCGGATATCTCTGGCTGTGTTTAGCTTGAATGACATTGATTTGTGCTGCTTCTCCGGCCCTCCCCCTGTGCCCCTATGTTAAGCTATATCAAAAATTTTCTATTGTCTTTTGATATTATGCTAATTGACTAAGCTTCCTTGGATTCAGGTTAGAGCAGGTTGCTTCTCTGAGATTCCTCAGGGCACATTGCCAGCTCACCCACTTCTAAATTTTGTATTCAACTCATTACAGGTACTCCGTTTCCAATGTGTGCATTTACATGAAGTATTAATGCTTTCTTAAGATTACTTATGCTTACCTTGCATCTGCATTTCTGGGGAAGGTTCCTTTATCATTTGATCTGGCCATTGAAGTTCTTATTGAACTAGTGAGCCGACACGAGGTATGTCTGCTTTTATAGATTGTCATTCAAAGTCTTTATTTGCTATGATTGCATGTGTCAATAGATGCTTTATAATTTTTAATGATTTTTCCTTTTGGTATATTTATTGTGCATAAAATTTGTAGTAGAAAAATTGAGTTAAACGTCCATAGTTTTGGGACCAAACATGAAGAGTGAAGCACCTTATGTGGGTGGTACCTGAACAGGGTACGTTGTACTTAAATACTCTCTCAAACACATGCATATTTCTCTGGTGCGAGACTTAAAGCCCCACCCTCTGAGGTTGGAGGGTTTTTGGTCCTTAGATATGGTCAAATGTGCTTACTAGAACCTTTAAAGTTTATAGTTTCGCTTGCTTCCTCTTTGGATGAATTTGGGTTGATGCATGGTTGGTTATTGTTGTGCTTCTTGGTACAAGTGTCACATCATTTATGACTGTCACAATACCAGGCTCAGAATACTATTAAAAATAAGATATGAGCAAGGTGGGGTACATTAAATGAAATATTAAATTCTTATTTGCATCCGTATAGCTATGAAGACTATGCCAGGTGAGCAAAGACTAACAGAATCATTGGCTATTTACGGTCATTTTTGTCTGGCTCAATTAGGATATGAAACCAAAACTCCTCATAAAGATTTGTTTTCATTATTTTATAGATGAATTTAGAATGATTACTTTGGCAGTATTCTAGGTGTTCATCTTGCATAGTTTGCATTCATCTCAAAGTTCAAATTGTAAAATCTCTTGAATATGAAGGATCCATCTCTTTTGATCTGTACTTTTTGTTTAGGGGGTGCCCCAGGTTTTATTATGCAGAGTACATTATCTCAAGGAAGTACTTCTTTTACCAGCTCTTTCTAGGGGAGACGAGAAAATAATTGGCGGCCTTGCATGCTTGCTGTCAGAAATTGGGCAGGCTGTAAGTGTTAAATGAGAATTTATGCTCCAAAAGATTGTCATAAGTAAAAACAAAATGTTTTTCAGAATTGTCAAATCCTCTTGTTAATCGTTTTTATGTGTTGCCCATTTGAATTTCATCTCTTGTGTAAAGTAACATTAGAGAAAAATCCTTTCTTCTTGACAAAATAAGTATTTTATGTTTTGTGGAAATATGCCAATGGTGCAATTATATCCTTATTGTTTTTATCATTTGTGTTATTTCTCCATCCTTCATGTGTAACTGTGTGTGTCTTATTTAACTTCTCCCCTTCTTTGAATGTATGCTAGGCTCCATCCCTTATTGTTGAAGCTAGTCCAGAAGCCCTTGCACTGGCAGATGCACTCTTGAGGTGATGGCTCAAAAATTAATTTTCAGTTGATTATTGCTTTAATGTTTTTTGTGCATTTTCAAGCTCCAACTATAACTGGTTTTATGGACTTATTGTATAATGTTCTGGTTGAAATTTATATTGGATTTAATAACTGAACTGAAGAGCTGCAATTCAGGCGCTTGCATAAGCATGTTTCACAAGGCCCTTTTCTCAAATTATCACAATTATGCGCATTTAAGTGGACTGCTTCCTGTCAAATTAACTTGCTTAAGAGCTTAACATGCTGAATATGCATGCAGCTGTGTGACATTTCCAAGTGAAGATTGGGAGATTGCAGACTCAACATTGCAGTTTTGGTAATTTTATCTCGGGGTTGACAATTTTTTATTTATTTTGCATTACCTATGTCCTTTATTGTTCATATGCTTGTGTGATCTCTCTCTCTCTCTCTCTCTCTCTCTCTGTCTCCCTCTGCATGCTCTTAAATCCTGTTGCTGTTTCAATTTATAGACGCAGCTTTCTGAGTGATCATTGGTGGCAACACCAGTACATGCACTTTTACATCCCAAAATATTTGTGAGAACAATCATAGATTTTTTTGGCTGTATGATATGAATGTTGATAGTTTACCTCCTAGTGGGGCATTCAGTTTAGAAATGTTGAATCAGATCATGAGCAACCAAAAATATTGTCTCAGGTCCACTATTGCAAGCTATATTCTCGGCCTTGATGAAGATGGTGCGAAAAGTAGGAAACATGTGGAAGGCATTTTTTCATCTGTGTTCTCAGCATTACTTGATTCACTTTTATTGCGTTCTCAGGTTTCTTCTTTATCTATTTGGTTTTTCTGTGTTGTTGCTTTTCATTTGGTGGTATCACTTTTATGATTTCTGTCTCCCTCTGCATGCTTTTAAGTTCTCTGGTCCACTCTTGCAAGCTATGTCCATACGATGTAGTGTTTTTAGGAGCACATAGCTTCACTAATCGATCTTCATGAATTTTGTTTTGTGCAGAATAGTTGTTGAGATATATTATATTTTAACAGATCTAATGTTCTCATTTTCTCTTCTTGGGTACTTGACAGGTAGATGACTCCACGTATATTGATGAGAGCAGAGTGATTGATTTACCTGATGGTCTTCTCCATTTCAGGATGAATCTAGTTGAACTTTTGGTGGATATATGTCACCTATTAGGATCTGGCATTTTTATACAAAAGGTACTTTTCAGAAGTCTATTTCCTTTCACTCTTTTTTAACTCAACTTTTTGTGTCGGTTTGATGTTTTACACCTTCTATCATGAAATACTTCATTTCTTAGATAACTTGTAATATCCAGCTTTAAACCTGTAAAATTCGTCTGCCTTGAATCAGTTAAAGCAAGTTCTGATGATTTTCCTACTTCATTTCCCTCACTTTGAATATCATTGTCTCACAGCTATTTATTGGCGGCTGGGGATCTCCTAATCTGCCAATCCCATGGAAGGAAGTTGAAAGCAAGCTGTTTGTTCTTAATGCGGTTTGTATCACTATGTTTTAGTTTATGTTCCTTTACGCTTTGAGTGGGGTGTTTTTAGTTGTCTGCCCTTATAAACCTGCTTTTTTAGATGAAAAATACTCTGGATTTTTTTTACTTATGCTTTAAAAACTGGAGCTGAAGATCTAGCATGAATTGGGGCATTGAGTACTTCTGCTGAACATGAATTATGTTTTATAAGGAATATGCTAGAAGTTTATGTTCTTCTTTTTTTTTTTTCTTTTGGGTGATCTTGGTATATGTGCACTTGCTTCTTGGTTGGGTTTTCTCTTCTGCTTCATTGCATTGTGACATAGACAAAATTCTTGTATCTGTGTTTGGCTTAAAAGTACAGTTGTGTTCATGACAAAACTGTCTTTCCATGGGAAACCCCTATTTGTCATTTTTTGTCTTGAGAAACTCAGTATAATGCTTGCTTCTTTTTATTCTGCATGCATTGTTTGCAAATTATGTTGTATTCATTTTTAACACGCACACATGGTAATCAAGTTATATATTGTTATATATATATGTTTTCTTCCAGGTTGCTGAGGTAATTATACAGGATGGCCAAACCTTTGATTCCTCTGTAGTCATGCAGTTGGTGACAATGTTGTCAACTAACCCTTCTGATGGACTGAAGGGCTTCATCTGCATTGTGCGTTATATATGATTTTTCTCTCATTTCTTCCATTGGTATTCATTTCCAAGCAGCCTGCTGTTCTACTTCTGTTTTCCACATAAGTTCATTTTTTTTTTCTTTTAAATAGGTATACAGATCTCTGGCGGATGCTGTTGGTTCCTATTCTAAGTGGATATCTGCTTTTAAGTCAAGTTTTAGGCCCTTGTTGTGAGTACTTTTATTTTTTTGGTCAGGATAAGAAGGTTCTAATAGACTATTTGGTGCCATTGTTGCAAATTACCTTGTGCTTCCATTTTTAGATATATCCAATATGGTTTTATAAAATTTTGTAACTGAACCAAAATGGTTCTGTTGAATTTATCTGATTCATTGCTGATTGACAATATTTTATGTTTTTTCTTCCTTGGTTCTCGCATTTCCTATTTTTAACAAGCTTTCTACTTTCAGATTATTTCTTGCTATAGGGATTTCAGAGCCTCTGTCTTCAAATGCTTGTGCTTCTGCTTTGCGTAAAGTCTGTGAAGATGCATCAGCAGTACTTTATGAACCTTCAAATTTGGAAATTTTAATGTGGATAGGAGAGGTGAGCTTCTCTGACCTTAGTGGAGTAAATATGAGTGAGAATATTTTTCACTGAGTTGTATTTTGTGCATGTGTTGGTCACCATGTGGGGTTGAGAATCCTTATCCATGAGGCAGCTATTGAGGTAGGAGATTCAATCCATTTAAGTACCTGATGGAGCATTCCATACTATTTAATGTGAGATTGGTTCCTATCAATCGACCCCCTTTAGAGAACCAACATCCTAGCAACCAAACTCTTAGCGTTCCACTTAGCTTCTTCATAGGTCAGAACCCTCCATAGCTAGGCATTTTCAAAATTGTTGACTATGAGTTCTGATAGCAATTGATGGGCATTAAGTGGGGTGAAAAACTCTCTTAAAAGCTCATTACTGGGATGAGAGAGCTAACTTAAGTATCATATTGAGCATTTCATACTATTTAATTTGGAACATCAGCATCTCATACGGCGTTTATTCCATGCCTTATATGCCCAACTTTAAATATTATAATATGCTCATTATTATCTTCTCTCAAATATCTAAGGGAATTCAGTGTTCTCCTTGATCCATTTAAGTCCTGTTTCTTCTTGTAGGGATTAGATAAACGGCATTTGGCTCTGGAAGATGAGGAAGAAGTTGTGAATGCAATCAGTCTGGTCCTTGGTTCTGTACCCAATAGAGAACTAAAGGGCAACTTATTGGCTAGATTGCTGAATTCCAGCTATGAAGTAGTTGGAAAACTGGTAAGGTTCCATTCTTTGTTTCACCCTCATCTTGCGAATGATACTGGATTTTGATATTGTATTGTCTGTTTTAAGTGGATCTAGTGAACAGCTTATTAATCTGATATCATAGTGAACTAATTCTCATTTATTTTTTATGGTATTCGTAGGTAATGATGTCAAAACTTGATTGTACATTAATGTTTTCATGAAGATGGATGCATTGATTATGCCTTTAATTTGGATAATATGTGTAAAGCTGATTGCTAGTGATTTTATACTTTTTCTTAATGGCAATCCTTTATACTTCTACTTCCTCAGTATAAAGATAGAGTTTTTAAGGAACTGAAGATAGATAAATAAATAGTTGGCCAAAAACGAAGATAAGTAAATAAAGGCTCATAAATTACAATCGATAATTCCTGCTTTAAGACGAGTAGCATCTGTGGGTTAACTTTGAATCTTAATTATAGACCCTTTGTAGTTTAGATAGTAGACGGACAGATTGTCCATCAGAAAGTTTGTTGAATGGCTTGAAGACATTTGATGTTTTTATCCTCTTGTAAAAAATGTTTTTGATCTCTGAATAACTTCTTGAGTTGATATTAATTTTTTGTCATCTTTATTTTATACTCTGAATTTGATATTATAAGCTTTCATTGTTTTATGCGACATAGGTAGTGGCGATCTTTTGTCAGATCATGCATTTCTCCAATACTTTCTGTTATAAATCCTAGAATGCACTTGCTTGATATTTCTATGTGGATTTTGCTCCTTCAATAATGGGATCTCATGTACTATATTAATTTTAGCCTTAATAATCCACAATAAAATCTATGTTCAATTTAGAGCCTGTATATTTTGCAGGTTGATCCAGATAGCAGCCGTTCACTTAAGCAGAATCCAGCCTCTTATACACAAGTGTTGAATGCTGCTGCTAGAGGGTTGCACAGGTGCATTGGTGATATATATTTTTGGGGATGTCTGAATCTAAGGACCGTGGAGCGTATAATAGTTGGCTGGCAGCTAGTCAAATTGTTTTAGTCATTGTATATATTTTTGAGCCAACCATGGTTTAGGTCTTGCATGTCAGTGTTAGATTTGGAATCTGTTTACTCAAACCATCTGGTCCATAAAATAGTTAGTTCTAAAACTTTATAATTTTTGCTCTTTTCCCTTTTGGAAATGTCTTTACATGCTAATATAGAACCATTTGGTCGGTCCCCTCTCTTTCACAGTGCTTTGTCAATTTACAATCAGTTAATGGGAGTTGGAACCACTAACATTTTCATCTACGCTTTCATATAAAACATTGGGATTGAATTTATTTAGATTGACACCTTTGGTCTAGATACTGCATCAATCTCTGACTGATTTAAGCTATGCTCTCCATTTTGCATAATATGTAATGATTCGTTATTTCTTGCTTCTGGATTGACATTCTTCGTTTTAATTCTCAATTATTGATTGCTCCTTTATTTTTATTGAAGCTTTCATGTGTGTGTATTATAATTTGTCATGGTCTCTGGTTTTATCCCACCTCTCATCGTGATCCTTCAAATTCAGAATTGGAACTGTATTCAGTCATCTTGCTATGTCCGGGGTGGCTGAACCTGCCACAGATGACTCCATTCTTTCCTTGCTAAGTGTTTTTTGGCCCATTCTGGAGAAACTTTTTTGTTCTGAGCATATGGAGAGTGGCAATTTATCCATAGCAGCTTGCCGAGCTCTTTCATTAGCAATTCAATCTTCGGGTATGCTTGCCCTCAGGTTGTTTACTAGTTGATTTGTCCCACTCAAAAGGAAAAAAAGCACTTCTTTTTCTTTTTTAAAATGTGCAGGTCAGCATTTTGCGACATTACTATCCAAAGTTCTAAATTGGCTTTTGACAAATTTTGCCTTGTTTCAAAGTCACGATTGCTATATTAGAACTGGTATGCTTTCTTGTGTTATCTCCTGTTCATTTCAGAAATGTGATCTAGATTTACCTTGTGATGTACCCATAACTTTTGGGTTAGACAGTGTCTTCACCCCCCCCCCCCAACCAAATTGTCATATAAGAATGTCTAAAGTTGAATTTTTGTTGTTTTCGTAATAAAAAAAGTTTCACTCCTCCACTTTTTGCGTTGAACCATTGCTATTTGTCTAATTGTATAGCATTTTTCAGCTTCTATAGTCATTGAAGAATTCGGTCACAAAGAGGAGTATGGGAGTTTGTTTGTCACAACCTTTGAAAGATTTACTAATGCAGCGTCTATAATGGCTCTAACTTCCTCGTACATATGTGACCAAGAGCCTGATCTTGTGGAGGCCTACACCAATTTTGCATCCACCTTAATTCGCTCCTGTAACAAGGTTTTCTTTCATTCATTGTCTTCCCTTTTCTTTTCCTTTTTTGGGGTGGGAGCTGCAGTGGAAGATTCTTGAATGGAATTTGGAAATATTTACCAATTGGACAATGTATCTCAGGATATGCTGGCAACTTCTGGTACCCTTCTTGAGGTTTCTGTCCAGAAAGCAGCTATATGTTGCACGGCGATGCATCGTGGAGCAGCTCTTGCTGCAATGTCATATTTGTCTTGTAAGAGAAAATTATACTGTTTTAAATTAGTTATTGTTGTTGACTTGTGTAGTGTGGCATGATTTTTTGCAATAGCAAGTTTAATTAGTGTTGTCTACCCTTTTTTTATATAATTTTGTAGAATTACTTCCTTTGTTTCAAAAAAACTATCATGGGGCTGATTAATTCCTTTCTTGACTTTTCAGGTTTCTTAGATGTGGGCTTGGTCTCTTTGTTGGAATGTGCAAATTGTATCCTTGAAGGGTCATTCAATGCCACGGCCATTCATGTCATTTCTCACAGTGGTGAGGGGCTTGTTTCCAATGTTGTGTATGCTTTACTCGGTGTTTCTGCAATGTCACGGGTTAGTATATTGGAATTTATTGTAACTTTATTGTGTTGGTTTTCTTTATGTCTGACAGACGTTAGTTGATATGTGAAAGGGGAGAGGAAAGTGGGGAGCACGTCTAGGATGAAATCTTGTTGTTTTACGAAATAGTTCTTGTTGGTATGCATTTTGTGTAGAAAACCAATCCTTGTCTTCTTCCAGAGAAGTTTTTAGCCTTGGTTTCCTTGTTAGTGAATTAAGTTTTGGTCTTTGTGAGAAGAAAGACAAACCTTTCTTTTGTTACTTCTATGACTCTAGCAAGCATTAATAACACTGAAGCAAAGCTTTTGGATTCAGTATATTCACTGTACAGTTATTTTTTAAATATGCATGAACGTCCTTTGCTTAAAACTTGAAAACAATTATTACTGCCCTTTTCTAACCGTAATGTTTTTCTAATATATTGGTAATCCCAAAAGAAGAAGGGTCAAGATTTTCAATCTTTCCTTTCGCTCTAGCTTCTCCCTAATTCCTCATGTATTGATCAATAAAATCTTTCCTTATAGCCTTTACTCTTAGGTTTGTCAATTTTCATTAAGAAGCCAACTAAGAATAATCCTGTGCGTGCTAGGTTCACAAATGTGCAACAATTTTGCAACAACTGGCAGCAATTTGCAATCTATGTGAAAGAACCACGTGGAAGACTATACTTTGCAGGGAAACTTTGCATCGATGGCTACATTCAGCGGTTTCTTTCTCATTTTTTGCCTATATAATTTGTTATTTATGTTGTCTTTTGATTTGCAACTGTTTTGTTTGGCATGGCATTCATAATACCCGATTTGTTGGTCCTATGGATTTCTCGCTTCCATTTCTTTTTCTTCCTTTGTCTCCATCTAGCTCAGTTTGACTGACAATTTGAGTCATCATCAGGTTCAGGCTTTTCCTGCTGAATACCTAAACCAAGGAGAAGCAGAAACTTTAGTGCCACTTTGGTCCAAGGCCCTTGCAGATGCAGCCTCCGACTACATAGAGAGCAAGAGGTCTGATGGAGTAATGAGTAATTTTGGGCATATGCAAGGGAAGGGTGGCAGGGTTCTAAAGCGCCTTGTTCGGGAATTTGCTTATGCTCACCGAAACGTGCAAATTTAACTTGATTGCTGCATAATTATTTCTTGATTTACTGACCCAATCCATCATGCAACTTCAAGAGCTGAACAAGCACTTTGCCTTTTGCTTAAAGTACCTGCAAAATTTGGTGTATGCCGATGTGAATTGACACGGTGAATTGACTCTGATGCTGGCCTCTGGAAATACGTTGCCATATACCGTCATTATTCTTCCGTATTTTTGCCCTCTGTACAGTATCATGCCCCCAATTTTGGTAGCCCTCAGATCAAATTAGGAAAATTTCCCCCTTTCCAAATTGAATTGGAGTTGGAATAGAGATTGAAGGGAAAGAATTTTTCAATGTATCGGGAGGATCTGAATTACTTGTTGTCACGATGACAGCGCTGTAGTTATGTTCACGAGTCCTAGAATGCGCCAAACAATCTGTATGTTCAACTTGTATATTTTTAACTTGAGGGAGAAGGTTTCATCAATTAAATATGATTTTTTTTCCTTATTCTTGGTTATTCTGTTCGTCATATATTATAGAACATGAATGAGGCGAATGAAAGAACCATTATTGAAGGGACCAAATTAAAAATAGGGATGTCCTACTATTCAAATCATAAACTATGGATGCAGCTATCCAAATGAAAAAGTGAGGTAGATTGGAGCATGTTCGATTGATCTAGGAGTATTATTTTATTATAATTTTAGTGGCGATATTTATAAAAATATTTATTTTTTAGATACCTAAGTTTACGTTTGAGGATAATATACCACTCGCCTTGCCTAATATTAGTATTATTTAAGAAGAAAAAAAATTTTATATTGCCCTTAGTTTATGAGTAAATTTAACTCCTTTCTAAAAAAAATTTATAACAAAGAAAAAGTGAGGTAGATTTGTTTCATAAATTTACCCCAAAATATTTTCTAAAAGATAAATTAATAAAATTAATTAAAAGGATGAATGAATATATTAGATTTGCCAAAAAAACATATATTAGACTTCTCTTAGACATTTTTTTTATATCTCTTAGAAAATATATTATCATTTATTTTTACATTTCATGTGGTGAGATAAAAGAGTTTTTTAATTTTAATTTATGATTAAAATGACGCTTTTAGCAAGGGTGAAATGGGATACAAACAGAATTCAAGATATAAAAAAATTACATAATTATGAAAAAAATGTGTCCGAAGAAGTTTCTGTGATAGAATAGAAAAAATGTGTCTGAATGTTTAAATTTATTAAACAAAAATATTATTTTAAAAAAATGTTTAGTTTCAAATTTCAATTTATATTTATTTTTAAATAATCTGTTTAATTAAAATTTGACTCATTTTTCCGACATAACAGGCACATAAACAGATTCCATCAAGGGTCAATCAACTCGGGCAAAACAAAGTAGAGGAACAGGACTGTGGGTCCGGGAAGCTATTAATCAGACGAAAGGTTACACGGCTTGAAGCAGCTGGAGGAGCGCTGAGTAAAAACCCTAAAGTGCAAAGGAAAGGGGATCAGAGATTCTCCTCCCAGGACTCGTAATCAAAAGGTGCATTCTGAGTCGCTTCCGTCCTTCGTCAAACTTATTATTGTTAGCTTGAATTCTGATAGTTGATGGACTTAATTTTCTTTTTTCATAATTCGATTTTATTAGCGGATTTTCGCATGCAGAATGCTTTGAATTTTTCACGGTTCAGAATATGGGCTGGTCACTTGCTGTTATATTTCTTCTGATTTTGTTTTGTAAAGTGTACAACCTGATTTGTACTGAGTCTATTATTAGGATGTGAGAATGCGAATCTGGGGATTTTATTTGACTACGGACGAATCAAGCTGGACTGATGTGAGTGGCTGGTCAAATTACAGTCTTTTAAGTTCGATTAGGAAGTGGATAAGGTCTACTCACTCCTGAAAGCGAATCGCCTTTCTCAAAATGGAGGGTACAAGATTTAGAGAGATGGTTGTGATAAGTCTTGGGTATTTCTAAAAGATAAAAAGGAAAAAAATGAAAAAAAATAAACTTAGAATGATTGGCTGGGCTTGCTGATGCGTTATCTTCTGGGACTGGGAAGGATTTCGTAGGTTCAACACAAATTAAATTCATATCCTTGCTACCTAACTTCGGTTTTCTTTTTCATCTTCACTCTAAAAGGAGTCAAACAAATGTAATCCTGCCTCTGCGTGTTGGGCTTCTTTAAAATGCCTTTTCAGATCCAAAATAGGGCTGAGGAAAACTTCATACGGTTCAACACAAATACTAATTAGTTTCATATCTTTGCTATCCAACATCGTGTTTCTTTTTCGTCTTCACTCAAAAAGAGACAATCAATTGTAATTCTTAGATGTGGCGTTGAAATGCTTTTTCAGTTACAAAACAGGGCTCGAAATATTCATATGATTATTTTGGATGATTCACAGTAAACTGTGACATTTTATTATATTACTCTAGTACCCTACTGGTTTCACATAGTCCTGTGCAATCATAGGGACATTTGTGCACACTAGCATACGACTTGAAATTATTATGAAGCAGAGTTAACTATAGTCCTGTGCAATCATAGGGACATTTGTGCACACTACCATACGACTTGAAATTATTATGAAGCAGAGTTAACTACTCTAGCACTTTTGGGAGTTTGGTTAAAACACACTTGATACCCCTCTTATTTAGAGAAGTACTTCTAAATCTTATGACATTTGGGTATATATTGCAGCAACCTATTTTTAGAAGATACATGAATGTAATTTTTGAAACCTGAGAAATATCAAGTATATTTTAGCCATTTTTAGGGGTGCTTAGTGTAATTTAATTTGTTTTTTCTTTCAATTTTTTTAAAAGCTGAATGGGTTCCTTAATGTCATGTTCTTTGTTATACATGATATGTCTGTCATTTTCGTGTTTTCAGATGCTTTAGTATATGTCTGTCTTCTTTTTTTATTGTTTTGAAACCATAACCATCTGTTTTGGGTATACCGCTTCTGCTTGCAAAGATAGTTAAGCTTAATCTTTACTCTGATTCATCTAACATTCCATCCTGTTGCTCAGGAAGGCTTGAACCTGGGTTAGAAGTGGAAGCGCTTAATAAAGTAAATTATAAGGGAATTTATTTTAGCCATATTTTAGGGGTGGTTAATGTAATTTACTGAATGAAGCATGATCTAACCTTTTGCTTGGTTATATGTTATGCGTATTGGTTGGATTTATTTTAGTGTTTCTATGTGGTGGTTTTCAATCTTTGTTTTCCTTTAGATTATATATCTGCGGATATGTTTGTAGGCGAGTCTTCTGTTATAACCAACAATGGCAGATGGTCAAGAATCAGACAAGAATATTGAGATTTGGAAGATTAAGAAATTAATCAAGGCATTGGAATCTGCTAGAGGTAATGGTACCAGCATGATTTCTCTTATTATGCCTCCACGTGATCAAATATCCCGTGTCACAAAAATGTTAGGAGATGAATTTGGAACTGCTTCAAACATCAAGAGTAGGGTGAACAGGCAGTCAGTTTTGGGAGCCATTACTTCTGCTCAACAAAGGCTGAAGCTCTACAACAAGGTTCCTCCAAATGGTTTGGTTCTTTATACTGGAACCATTGTTACTGAAGATGGCAAGGAAAAGAAGGTGACAATTGATTTTGAACCTTTCAAGCCTATCAATGCTTCACTTTACCTCTGTGATAACAAGTTTCACACTGAAGCTCTTAATGAACTTTTGGAATCCGATGACAAGTTTGGTTTTATTGTTATGGATGGAAATGGAACCCTTTTTGGTACATTAAGTGGCAATACTCGTGAGGTGCTTCACAAATTTACTGTTGATTTACCAAAGAAACATGGTAGAGGAGGGCAGTCAGCTCTACGTTTTGCTCGTCTTCGCATGGAAAAACGGCACAACTACGTTAGAAAGACTGCAGAACTTGCTACACAGTTTTTCATCAATCCCGCTACTAGTCAGCCTAACGTTTCTGGACTTATTCTTGCTGGTTCAGCTGATTTCAAGACTGAACTGAGCCAGTCAGATATGTTTGATCCCCGTTTACAGGCAAAGATATTAAATGTAGTTGATGTTTCTTATGGTGGGGAGAATGGTTTCAATCAAGCCATTGAGCTATCTGCAGAAATCTTGTCAAATGTGAAGTTTATACAAGAGAAGCGCTTGATAGGGAAATATTTTGAGGAGATCAGCCAGGATACTGGGAGATATGTCTTCGGAGTTGATGACACGTTGAAGGCTCTGGAGATGGGTGCTGTGGAAACACTCATCGTGTGGGAAAGTTTGGATATAAATAGGTATGTGTTGAAAAATGGTACCACTGGTGAGATTGTCATAAAGCATTTGAACAAGGAACAAGAGGCTGATCAAAACAACTTCCGAGATTCAGCCACATCTGCAGAGTTGGAGGTTCAGGAAAAAATGCCCTTGCTTGAGTGGTTTGCAAATGAGTACAAACGGTTTGGTTGCTCACTGGAATTTGTGACCAACAAATCTCAAGAAGGATCACAATTTTGCAGAGGGTTTGGTGGCATCGGTGGTATCCTTCGCTACCAGCTTGACATCAGATCATTCGACGAGTTTTCTGATGATGGAGAGGTGTACGAGGATTCCGACTAAGTTCATCCTGCAGTTCCTCTGTAATTTTGGATAATTGGAGGAAGCATGGTCGCTTTTATGATTCATAGTTTCTAAGCGTAATTTGGATTTTGTGGTTCTAAGACGCTCTTTTGGTGCTTTATCCATCACACGTATTATTTATTTTTTCTGTCCTTTACTTCCGACATTTACGTTTTTGTTAGTCAATGTAAGCATATGGCAACTCAGCCAGCTTGTGGTGATTGATCAAGAAATAGCAGAAAGGCAGTAGTTTACATGGCGAAGTAATAATTTTTATTCAAAGATACGAAAGGATTGTGGCATGTGAATTTTGTGTAATACAGGGTACCACTGCACGCCTTTTCAACTAGGAGTTGAATTTAGGCGTTGTTCGGTATGGACACTTATCAATTATCATGATTTTTGGGGTGTCTATCATGATTTTTGGAAGTCAGTTATTGCACTGAAAGCTAATAGTTTCTCCAGAGATATTCTGTGGTCATTGAGCTGGCCATTGCAAACCCACCAACAGGTAGGTATCTGAAATTTTGCAAATCCCACAATTTTACAAAAGCGCGTGTTCTATTATTTCATTGGCCACAGTTACAGATACACACGCAACATCAAACGACTTGTATAAAAACGAGGACAAAACTCCTAGAAATATCTCATCCTTCAGGATTCTGGGTTTCAAGAAGCCATGAAATAAAATGCAAAACAATTTCATAACAAGGAAAACTTGGCATCGTACTGCTCTTTATTTGACCACATTGGCAAAGCCTCTAATAGGTCAGTTTTGCCGCTATTATACCCTCTTAATATTACAGACTTTGGGAGAATCAGCAATCTTCAAGTTCTATAAGTTGATTGACCACGTTTGGATCTGCAAGAGTACTTGTGTCTCCAAGCTCATCCAATTGCCTGGAAGCAATTTTTCTCAGGATTCTCCTCATTATCTTTCCACTCCTTGTTTTTGGGAGGCCAGGAGCCCAATGGATTTTGTCAGGGGCTGCAAAAGCTCCTATCTGAAAGTTCAAACAACAGAATTCGAAGTCAAGTCATGGATAGAAGTCACATGGGAATATGCTCTGACAAATTGCAACACTGTTAATCTACCTGACAATATTCAAAATAATGAAAACACAATACAGAACCTTTCAATTTTAGCGCCAACTTAAATCACTTTACAAGTAGATTTACATATTTAGTTTGGGGACAGCTTTTACAGTTATTCTCCACCAAATAATCAGGATCTCATGAGTCACTTGTACAACTAATGACACAAATTACCATATAAGCTTAACTAAGCTACTTATCCATAATATCCAAACATGTGAGTTTTGGACGTGTTCTATTATAATGTGAGGGAAATTAATGGATTAAGTAAAGACCTGTTTTCGAACAGTGAGTATGAGGCTCTTTCGCAACTCTTCACTGTAGGGAACACCGTCAACAAGAGTAACAAATGCATAGATACCTTGCCCTTTAACCTACAGCAATTCAGGTAGTTGATTCAGACACAGACATGAATCTTAGCTATAATGTAAAGATTAACCAAACCTTTTGTGTGTGTGTATGAATCGTACACAAGCAGAAACTTTCACACGGAGAGTAGTTTATAGAAACATATAGACGCATACCTCATGCTCAACGCCAACCACAGCAGCTTCTGCACATTGAGGATGTGAAACTAAAGCCGATTCCACTTCGGCTGTGCCAATACGATGCCCACTGCACATATCATTTAAATATTATATTAGACTTGGATATCAAGGAATACTTCATCGATTTCTAAATTCTCATTCCCATCAACTTTTTCTGTTAATGTTGAATTCCTTTACATAAAGAACTAAGCAAGATTGAGGGAAAATATGCTTTTGCAATCCAACAAACACCTGACATTGATGACATCATCCACTCTTCCAGTGAGCCAATGGTATCCGTCTTTATCCCTATAATATAGAATTGCATAGGTTGAACATGAATATCGCATTCGTTTTGCTTGTAAAACTAGAGAAATAAAGCTAGTTGTTTTGTACAAAGCAGACTGACAAATGAGCATCTATTGTTTTGTAAACCACAGACCTGCTGCAGCCATCACCAGAAAAGTAATATCCAGGAAACGGCTTGAAATATGTCGTTTCATATCTTTCGTGATCACCATACAGAGTTCTGAATGCCCCAGGCCACGAGTTTTTAATACAAAGATAACCACTGCATTCACCTTCTATTTCGACGCCTTTCTCATCCACGATGACAGGCTGTAGTTAAAACAATAGTAATCAATGCTAATGGCATTGCTATATTCTAGTATGTAGGTGAAACAAATTCATTAAATTATAATACTAATATGTAAAGAATGCATAAAAGGACCTGAACTCCAAAGAATGGGAATGTTGCCGAGCCAGGCTTTTGAGGCCAAGCACCAGGTAGTGGAGTTATCTGCGAATAACAATAAAGTATACTAGTCCTGCAAACTCACAATTTATACATATAATTTATAATCATTTTTAAAAATACCATGAAGCCACCAGTTTCCGTTTGCCACCAAGTGTCAGAGATAGGACAACTTGAATTTCCGACTACATTGTAAAACCACCTAAAAGAGAAAGTAGAATGATTTAATATTTTTTTCGATTTAATAATGAAATTGCAATTAGTTTGGGGAGAAGATATATAATAACCTCCATGCACTTGGATTTATGGGCTCGCCAACACTTCCCAGAACTCGTAATGATTTCCTTGAGTATCGAGTGACATACTGCAAGATTTGCAACGCTTTAAAACAATGAATAATAACTACCAATATAGAACTCTACCATCACACTCTTAATGAGCATAGTCTCATTTCTTTTCTCAATCCAATATTATTGAAGATAATGATCGCCCAAAAATTTTCCCTTCTATTATTGATTTCAGTCATATAGAACTTTATTAAAAGTATCAACTCAAGATATAAATGACGGATGCTATTCCTTTAAGGGGCAGAAAAGGTATCAATTTCGTATATTGAGGATGCATCCCAAATTCTTTAGACTAAAGATTAGGATATATGATCTGCAACGTTAACATTGATCAAGAGTATTTGATATCTTGTGTTAGAAGTACAATAGCAGTTTGATATCTCACCATTCAAGCTCAGATTCCTTCTGTCTATTTTGACATGATATAGAACTATTTGCAACGTTTTACTTTCCATAGTTCTTTCAAGAAATCTTATGAAACAAGCATTATTTCAATAGTTTATGGAATTTGGAACAACCAGAAATATCAGTCATATCAACGAAAGGCCAGAGAGGGATAGTGGTAAGGAAGGAGCTCAAAACACTGTCCATATCTAATATAAAACCAGTTACTTATATAAAGAAATTATCAATCTCCAGAACCAGTTATCAACAAATCAATTCCCAAATCAGTGCACTGTGCGCATGTAAGTATAGAAAGATTTCTTGCCTCATCACCATCACGCATGAGGGACCGCACCAATGTGGGAGCAGTGTAGAATAAGGTCACCTTGTATTTGTCAACAATGTCCCAACAGCGCCCAGCATCAGGATAATTGGGAGCCTGAAGATAAGACAATTATGTTTCCATTAGATTACTAATGAAGCACCTCTTTGCCAGTAGCTTGACTCCAATTTTTGACTGAAAACACCAAATTAAAATAAAACTGATGGAGGAGAGCACAGTAAATTTTGTGATCCCAACAGTTTATAGGAGAATAAAAAGACATGATGTGTGGATACAAACAAATAGCTCAATGATTTCTAAAGTAAATAAATATGATAAAGTTTATTAACAGTTAATTTTACTGGGAAAATGTACTGTTGTTACTCATTGAATATTCCATCTCTTTTCTGTGACCTTCAACAGTTTATTTAATATTTCTTATGGTCCTTTACTTCATCATTCTGTAATTTGTAGAAGTCTAAATTCAAGAAATTGGAATTTGTGATTAATTTCTTTCTGCCTGTAACATGTCTCTAGGATGCACTTTTAGGTACACCATGTGCACATAAATGATTACAATATGTTTAAACTTAAAATCTATTACCCTTTGCCAAGAAAAAATTAAAATCTATTACCCCTTCAAACACAACAAGTGTTGCACCATTGAGCATGGGTCCATAAGTAACATAGCTGTGCCCAGTAACCCAACCACAATCAGCAGTACACCTATAGTCAAAGCATAAAGGTGTTAAATTAATGGCAATAATCTGGCTTTTGATCAGGAAAAACCTCTAAAGAAAAGAAATAAAGGGCGAGCTTTCATGGATACCAGTATATGTCAGATGGTTTGTAGTCAAATGCATACTTAAATGTGGTTGCAGTGTACACCATGTAGCCACCTGTTGTATGGAGGACACCCTTTGGAGAACATATGTTAGAATGCAGCAATCTCACGTAAAAGACTGAAGACGAAGAAGAAGAAGAGAACAGAACTCAAATGAAAGCACTGCAAACAAATACCTTGGGTTTTCCTGTACTCCCACTTGTATATAGAAGAAAAAGTGGATCCTCTGCATCCACCCATTCCACTGGACAAGTGGTTGGATATCGAGGTATGACATCCTGAAAATCAGTCACAAATCAGCAAATATTCATTATAGCTAATAAGCATTCACCGTGAACATATAAAAGCTACTGGTCACAGAAAGTTGTGTTAAACCTTATAACCATAAATAAATAAATAGATAAATGTCAATAATTAAACAAACTGAAATCAGCGAAACTGTGACTTTTTTTTTCCATGGGCATATCATGAAGGAACTGTTGCCAAAGTACGGAACAATCTCATGTCACCGCCACAATTAGTAAAACATATGAGATTATATATGCAAAGAAAATTTAAATTCTAACCTGCCACCATATATCTCGTCCTTGTTGCCATTTGGTATCTTCCCTTTTCATTGCCGATTGGTTTTCATAAGTTAAGCAGACATCTGGTAGAAAGGAATATATACAAAAGATGAGAACATGAAAAGTAGGTAAAACAGAGAGAACCTTAATTATTGGCAGCCTCACTAGCTATCAATAAAACATAATAATGTTTAACCTTTTTTTTACATAAAGTAATGTTTGACATGCTGAGGATATGACATGAGTGCCATGACAAGTATAATGCCAGAATTAGTCGGTAACTGAGGACGAGAGTAAAAAATTGAATTGCTAAACAAATCATCGATTTACCAACCTACAGAGACCCCATTTTTGGCTGATTCATCGATAGCAGCATCAACTATGTCTTTCAGTTGGATTATCTTAGAACCCCTTTTAACAGCATTGCAAGTAATCACAACTTTCGGTTTACAATCAATGATTCTTTGTGCTAGAGATTCTGCAGAAAACCCGGCAAATACAACCTAGCCAAATCAAAAAGCTAACTATTAACCCAAAAGTCATTGGAAAATAATCCACAAATGGATAAGTTAAAAATTGGAGGAGGAAGAAGGAATCAGTGTAATACCGAATGAACAGCACCAATGCGGGCACATGCAAGCATCGTGATGGGGAGCTCCATCAGCATGGGCAAATAAATTATTACAGCATCGCTATTTTTTACACCAATATCCTTTAGGTAGTTAGCAACCTGCAAGTCAAAATAGCTTCGATCATCCAGCCAATTTCTGCTGTTGTGCTCCAATAGAATAACGTCCAAGCATCTAAGTGGAGATTTTTCCAAGTAGAAGCATCTTATTTACAGTCCTGTGACACAGACACAGAAAGAGGAGCCTCAGAACTGACCTGGCAAACTTGATCCAGAAGCTGTGCGTAAGTCAAAGTACCATCTACACCAGGCTCGTTGCCTTCCCAATAAATGGCGATCTTGTTGCCAAGTCCAGCTTCTACATTTCTATCCAAGCAATTGTAGCAGATGTTGGTGATGCCACCTTTGAACCACTGGAGAGATCAACAAACAAACGCCGAGACACACTCAGGCCCCAGCCTAATGCTATAAAGCGAGATCCAAATGGGAAATGATCATGAATAAAAATACCTCAATCTTGATATTGCCCTTCCTAACATCAAAATTTTCGTCGAGTACTTTATCGCACCATTTCTGTTTCCAATAGAACTCGGATGCAATGTCGGACCAGAATCCAGCCGGGTCCTCTATGGACCTCTTGTACATCTCCAGGTACTGATGGATCAGAAATACAAGTACGAAACTTCAATTGCTTAAAAATCAGTATCAATGAAAAGAACAATTTTTGTAATAAAAAATCAGAAAATATATAAGGCTTCATTTTGAATCTGAACAGAGATCAATGGAAAAGACGCTAGAACCTGTTCTGGGGACTGAACGAGTGCTTGGCGAGAGAACTCCTTGCTGGGAAACACCAATTCATTCTCTTCAGTAGCGAGAGCTTCACCCAGAACCAAAGCGTTCAGTTTTGAAATTTGACCAGCACCTGATGGCAGCTCCTTCATTGATTCTACGTGGCGTAGGAAATGGTTACTAGTCAAATTCGAAGCCATGTTTCGCCTAGCTACTCGTAGATTCCTCCTCCTTTTGCTGCTGATGTTATCCCTCCACAATGGAGATACAGAAGAAAGACAAGCCGATGAAGCTTGAGAAAGAGATTCGCACGCACCACCCAAAATAGCCCGAACAGGGTTATAAGACATGGGAAGCATCCTGCCACAATCGCCGACGACTTCATTAATGACAAAATTATATTTTTTTTCTAATTAATTTCTTAGTAGAATGGCGATAATGATCTCAAACAGGGAACCAAAAAAGGATTTTTCATTTTTTTAAGGACAAAAAGATTGAAGTGGGAGTGTTAGACCGCTGCAGAAATTTCTCTCTCCAATAATAATTCCCATAATTATTTAATTTCGCTTTGTCAGATATGAAAAAACGATCAACTTTCAACATTAGGACTCTGTTTCTTTTGGCGCTTGGGGGGCAGAGGACTATACTGGGCATGTCCAGAAACGGAAAAGGTAGAGGATATCTCATCGTTATCTCATAAACCTATTTTAAAAATCTTTATCAACCAAGGTGATGATGACTATTAATCGATATAGTTATACCAATTCCACACAAAGTCGGAGACTAACCTTGGGTGGCGCTTTGCTGGAGGATCGCTTGTGCGATTTGAATTTGTATATGGTTTTTGTTTAATGATATCTTCAAAGTCACAGCAAAGACTACCAGGGAAATTTTGAAAGAAAATAGGAAGTTGATGACGACGTCGAAGAAAATAAAATATTGAATTTCTACCTAGAAGATATAGGTTTTATTTTTATGGGATTAAAAAAAAAAGGAAACGATGAACACACGAAGTTGACTAGATATAGGAGTATTATATCTCGTAGCTTTCTTCACCGGATATATATATATATATATATTATATATCGTCTCCGGTGCTCACGGTGAAGCTTTCCCCTGTAAAAACGGGAAAGGGGTGATGGAGACTTACCCAACTTGCTGTGAAACACCAGCGATGGAACGGCCCCATCAAAGAATTCAGAGACGAACGAGGACGACTAGGAAATTGATGAGTGATGAATGATTAAATTATGTGATCGCAGGAACTGTGTGGCGTCCCCAAATCTATATTTCTGAGTTAAGATTCCAAAGCGCAGAGCATTTTCGGCTGCACTTTGAGAAGTTATAGCTTTGATGATGCGCTGGAGATTCGGCGTGTAGATTGGATTTGGCGGTTAACATTTCAGTTTTCTTTGTTTTTTGAAAAATGAAAAAAAAAAAAAAAAAGATCCCGTCCTAACATTTTATTAAACTTATTTATCTCTATTGCTAAATTGGGATTACACCACTGGAACATTTTGAGTTGACAAAAAAAAACTAAAACATTTTGTTGAGTTTTTTTTATGGTGCTTTAAAATATCAATTACCCATTATTGATAGCCTAATATTTAACTTGTCTTTTGATTAAAAATAACTTTTCTACTTTAAAATCATAGAATTTTGATTAAATATCTCATAGATTAAATTTAATATGTAAGATATTTATTAAACATTGAAATTTTTAGATATGCAAGACCCTTCAAAATATATAATTTTTATAAGGTGTCCAAATTCATATCACTGACATCAATTTGCATTGGTTAAATGATATGGAATTGTTTATTTCCATATTGGGAATTATTATTTATAACGCAGTTGGTGGAATATAGCCCAACAAAAACAATGTCCTTAACTGTGAGGGTTTTTTATGTAAATATTTTTCAAGTTTTAAGATTATACCTTATCTTAATAAAAAATTAATGTTAAATATACCTAAATTTTTTTAAATAAAAAAAAACAACATACTTAGAAGAAAATAGTATGGGCGTGGAGGGTCTCATACGTCAGCTTATTCTCTTAAAATATAACAATTTAATTAATAATTTATCTAAAAAAAATTAAGACTAAATTTATTTATTTTTAAATATTTTAATTTTAAAAATAAAATCGTCAAATTAAGAAGTTGATATTTTTTCAATCTAAATAAAATATAAATTATTTTAGATAAATCATAATAAACTATAATTAAATCGTGTTGAGTTTGTATTTTGATTAGATATAATTTATAAGATATAGCACTTTTAAAGTATATAAGTATTCCTATATTCTTTGATAATCACATAATGCCCTCTTGTTTCTTATATAGCTTCTCATTTAAAGAATGAGTTATGTTTTTCATGAATCTGTGACTGGGACCAATTAAACTTACCATAATTAAAAGTTTATATATTTATTATTTATGGTTATGAAGTGATTAAGTTTTATATTTATATGAATGCTAATAAATTTAATAAAGTTACCATAATGCGTAGAAATATACTATGCTGATATATATAGTACGTAGTGAAGTATTTGAAATCATAAAATTATCGCGTTTTTCTTTTCTGCTGGCATTTATGCTATGTTTAGATTAAAAGAAAAGTAATAAAAAACTAGGGGAAAGGAATATTATGGAAAAAAATAAAATAGTAAAAAAAATATATTTTTTTTATTTTTTTTTTCTTAATATTCTTTCCGCTAATTTTTCCTTTTTTTTTTATCTAAACATAAAGTTAAAATATAAATTGGAAGGCTTTCCTCAACAAAAAAGTTAAAAATTGAGGGGTGGGATAGAGAATGAGAAATATGTAAATTTGAGGATATAAGTTCGATTTATGTTATTATTGTGAGAGTTTTTTTGATAGGTGATATCGTAAGTTAACTGTAAACACTCTCTAAATTTTCAGGCTATGTCTTGACATTGATAAAGGATCGATACTAAATTTATTTAAATTTTTTTATAAAAAAATTAATTTTTTTGTTGTTGCCCACCCGATTTATAGGAGTTTTGCCCAGATTACATCCGGATCCGACCCGCGTCGCACACCTGGCTATGGTGGGTGAGTCTCCCAATGGGAATTTTCTGCATTCATCAAGGCTCGAACTCGAGACCTCGTTTAAGCAATATCGAGTCGCTTACCACTCAGACTAACTCGTGTTGGGATAGAAAAAATAAATTAAATTAAAGATTAGTCCTTTTAGTATGGATTTGTAGGAACCTTTTGGGCCACGACTTTTTGGTGCATTGCATTCTTCAATGGACAAAACTGATTGTACCCGTCTCCGAAGATATAAAGTTTTTATGGATAAATACTTATATAAATATTATTTAAATTTTAAGTTGTGCCTTAATTTTAATAAATTTTTAAAATTCAATTTATCTTAATTTTTTTATATATAAAAAAACTCTCGTATAAATTTATGATTGATGTTCTTAAAATTATAAATATAAAATATTCTTACAAATAGGCATGCTTATGCTTTCAAGTATAGCGAAGACTAAAATAAATCACGTAATTCTTAATTTATGAATAATATGAATTAGGAGCATATCCTTCTTGTCTCAAATATCTAGGCATTAGTGCGTAATTGCGTATCTCACACAGACTAATAAAAATATGTAAGGTTAGTTGGATTAATTGAATCTGGATTATACCAAATGCAAAGTCAATGAAGTTAGCAGACAGCAACACAGTCAACCATGGATGGCGCCAGGAATATTAGTGCTGTAATTCAACAAATCCTTCCCTCAAATTAGTTAGCCAATGTGATTTGAAATCCCCATGCTCAATGAACATGTGCTAGCATCGTTTAATGACACTTGAGTTCTAAGCTGGGGGAGGCACCAAATACAATAATAATTAATAATTAATAAATCATTTACATTATCGTTAATTTCGTTTTTCTGCGATTTATTAGCATTGTCTAATAATTAGCTACGCTGAGAATATATATATATATATATATATATATATATATATATATGCTCTTTTAAAAAAAAAACAATCAGTTACCCTTTAAAGTTATAAACTAATGTTTTTCTTGCAGTATGTCATTGTTAAAAGATACCTCTAAAAAAACTGTTACATCCGTGAGCCCTAAAATGACATCGTTTGGCATTATTCTTTCGGACAAAATTTCAAGGAGTCAACTTTTATCCTCAGACCTATGCTTAAAAACTAATTATGGCAAAATATATAGTTCATTCAAATAAGTTTTTATCTTTTTTAACAAAATATTTTTTATTAAAATGGCATAGTTTAATAAAAAAATATCATATTTAAGGGATTCAAATATTTACTAATTATGTTGAGTTTTGTTAGTAAGAAATTTAGTTAAAGTATATATTTGGTCATTTATATATAAATTAAATTTTATTTTAGTCCCTTCAATTTTAAAAATATATTTTTCATCATTTGAATTTAATATTATTAACTTTATTGGCGAAAAAGTTACGACTTAACGAATTTAAAATGGTAACTCAATAATTAAATACTAATAAAATATGTATAAATTTTAATTTTTTTAATATAAAATACAAGACTATTTAAAATGATTGAAATATAAATATATTTGTGTGAACATTTAGTTACATTGTCATCACTTAAGTTTGATAAGTAAACATTTTTTATTAGAGAAGTTAACTATATTAAATTTGAAGTTTGAAAGATTAAAATTTTAAGCTATCATGTTTTTTTGGACACAAATCTCTATTTTTTTTTATACTATAAATTTTAGGTAGATTCGATACCAGTTTTTTACTAAAATCAAAATATAATTTTAAAATTTAAAAAATATTTATAAAAAATTTATGAAATTATCTATTAAGAAATAGAATTTTTTTTTATTTTAAAATACTTGCTATAGTGCGCTTTGAAAGCCACATTGGGACCCCATTGGCCCAAATTGAATCAGGTTGAACCATATCAGCGTAAAGCCTCATTGACAGCAACTTTTTTGCTCATAAGAAATGGTCTTGAAAGCCTTTTTAAGAGAAACGAAGCAACAAACCACTCAAACCCATTCTTGAGAGCAAATCCATGAATCCATCTACCCATCTTTAGGCTGCCCATCTCCATACAGGCTCTAATCAAGCTTACCACTGTGAGTTCATCTGGCGTGATTCCAGTCTTAACGCTCGAAAAGTATTATAACTCTTAAGTATATAATTTTACGTTCAAAAGTAATAAACAGCTCGTCTTGCTTGATATTAGTATCGTCTAGGAAAAAATGAGACTTCACCTTACCTTTAGATCGTGAGTAAACCCAACTTCTTTCTAAAAAAATTTATAACAAAACAAAAATTAACATCTCCATGGATTGTTCCTCTTTTACATTCCCTTCAATCACTACCATCCATGAAGCCACATTCTTAGACGGCATTTGCTCAAAGATTCTTCATCCTTCATAAAATCACGGTTGTCCATGATACCTCGCTTGGCACACGCAATTTATCAAACACCTTACACCCACACTATTATATTTTCACATTTCAGGCAAAGATTCATCAGACTGCTCTGCCAGCATATATCATCTGAAAACCTTGTTTTGATTGCAAGAGCATCAACCAATTTGTAAATGTCAAGGGCGCAGCGCAAGAAGGCAAGCAATTGTTTATTACAAAAAGGGAACGAAAAAGAAAGTGCATAAGTTAGTATTCCCCCCCCCCCCCCATTTATTTAATGTAATTTAATGGGTTATTATCCATCTCTAATAAATTTATCGGATCACTTAGTTTGAAGAAACTCCAGTATGAATAAATGGAGAGCATTCATGCAATGCATTATCCAAATGGGGTGAGATGCCTAATCCAGAAGGGAGGGCCCCACATACTCTGCCCGATCTCAAAAAAGTCTTTCCCGTCTGGGGAATTCGGATTAGCCTCCAAGGCTGGCTGTAATTCGCCTGCCCTTTACCCGGGCGTCAATTATATCCTCTTGCTTTTACCCTTTAGCTGCTTCCCCTTCCTCCTCCGAATCCAAATCCAAGGCCATATGGGAGCGAGTAGCAGCGATCCCACTCAGGACGGCTCCGATGACCACCAGAAGCGCTCTGAGATTTATACTTATGAAGCTCCTTGGCACATCTACGCCATGAACTGGAGTGTCCGTCGCGACAAGAAGTATCGCCTCGCCATCGCCAGTTTGCTCGAACATTACCCCAACCGCGTTGAAATTGTTCAGCTTGACGATGTCAACGGCGAGATTCGCTCTGATCCTTCTCTCTCCTTCGAACACCCTTACCCTCCGACCAAAGTCATCTTCATCCCGGATAAGGAGTGCCAGAGACCCGACCTCCTCGCCACTTCCAGCGACTTTCTCCGGGTCTGGCGCATTCCCGATCCCGATGATAACTCCGCCCAGCGGGTCGAGCTCAAGAGCCTCCTCAATGGCAACAAGAACAGCGAGTACTGTGGCCCGCTCACTTCCTTCGACTGGAACGAGGTGGAGCCCAAGCGTATCGGCACTTCCAGCATTGATACCACCTGCACAATTTGGGATATCGAGAAGGAGGCCGTGGATACGCAGCTCATTGCCCATGATAAGGAGGTTTACGACATCGCTTGGGGTGGCGTTGGGGTCTTCGCCTCCGTCTCTGCCGACGGTTCCGTTAGGGTTTTCGATTTGCGCGATAAGGAGCATTCGACTATAATCTACGAGAGCTCGGAGCCGGACACGCCCCTGGTTCGACTCGGGTGGAATAAACAGGACCCGAGGTACATGGCTACAATCATCATGGACAGTGCCAAGGTCGTCGTCCTCGATATCCGTTTCCCGACTCTTCCGGTGGTGGAGTTGCAGAGGCACCAGGCGAGCGTGAATGCGATTGCTTGGGCACCGCATAGTTCTTGCCATATCTGTACAGCCGGGGACGACTCTCAGGCGCTAATTTGGGACCTATCCTCCATGGGGCAGCCGGTGGAGGGAGGATTGGATCCTATCTTAGCCTATACTGCTGGGGCGGAGATTGAGCAGCTTCAATGGTCGTCGTCTCAGCCGGACTGGGTCGCGATTGCTTTCTCCACCAAGCTTCAGATCCTAAGGGTATGAAAGTTGATGTTTTGCTGACACCTTCATCCATTCATCTGTCACCAATGTGGTTGAAATTGCCCCATTTAAGATACCTAGTGAAATTCAGGTTTACAGTTTTACTCCTTGTCGTCAACAATCTTCACCCCTATTGGGTGGGGATGGTGATAATTTGTCTCTGATGCTATGGCACTTGTATGAACATTGAAATCCTATCATCCGTTTTCATTTCAGTAGATACGCAACAAAATAGGGGTAGTTAATTTTATCCTTCTGGAGTCCTAAAGGACGCCTCAGCCAGTGCCATGAACGTCGCCTTGTGTTTTACCAGATTGTTAATAACTATGTGAGTTATGGATACTCTCGTGTTTATGTATATGTTTTATCCATATTTCATCTCTGTCAATGTGATAATCTGGGGATGAATAACTCACCGTCGAGAAACAGTATAAGCAGATTAACTGGTATAAACAAATATTCGCCTAAGCAGATTGACAAGAACAAATCATCCCAAAAAATTAACAGAAAACAGAGGAAATAGAAGGGAAGACTCGTCTCAAAGCAAAACGCGCTAAAAGTAATGCATACTTTTCAACGTTCACGAAGAGGATATGGGCAAGTTGTGGGAGCACAGTTTCTTGTCCACGTAACGTACAGACTAGTTGTGAAGTCCTATTCAGGGACAAGTTGATCGCCAAGTGAATGAACATTAAGGGTCAGTGATCAAAATTGTCGTAAGCCAAATGCTTCTCACGACAATTATTTATTTATCCTTGCAAGTAGGGAAGAGCCAGAATTAGTAGCATGAAAACAGTGATTAACAAATAATTGACTAAACGATGGAGGATCAGAGGAATCATCTGATTGCTCTGGAGCTCGCATCACATAAATAGTCCTCCACTCGCGCTCGTTGGTCTCAAGAATGGTGACTCATATCTGGGCTTTTCGCAGTGGTCTTGTTAGAGTCATTTGTTGTCCCCTTTTGTATCTTTATTCTTGCCTACATCGTCCCCATCTTCTGTGATAATCTTATCCTTCTAAGCTTCATGCTTACATTTGTCAACCTGCCATTCCTTACTTAATACTATGCTTCTCTTTTTCCTCTCCTTTTTTTTTTTTTTTGTGATAAAGGGGACTATGCCCAGTACATTAACATGTGATTATACGCGGAGTTACTACTCCTTGTAAGTCTTGCTCAATCAAATTTTCTACTTCCTTGTGAGGGGTACACCATACATACCTCTTCATTTCCGTATTAAGTTTTAATCGAGCTAATTGATCTGCACATCTATTGGCTTCCCTGTAGACATGTTTTATTTGTACTTGTCAGTCTCTTGAGATAAGCTTTCTAATCTCCTCTATGAGCTCTCTAATATCTGGTTCTTCTGTTTGGTTGTTAATGCATTCAACTAACCTTAGAGCATCACATTCTACTTCTATTTTTTTTTGAAGCCCATGGACCAACATAACATAAGTCCTTCATATATTCCTCTCCTTTTGTTACTGCTACTGTTTCTGCTTCTCTATGATTCTACATTCTTTCCAACTTTTAAGAGCCTTTTAATTAAAATTTGTGGATTCACATTCCCTAAGACTGTTACATGGGGCCTCGAAGGGTCTGTATCCATCTTCAAAATTCCGGACAATGCCCACCATGTCGGTTAGCAGCAGAAACAGAGAAAACAGAGGACATAACAAGGGACCATTTTTCTTTGATTCTTTCAGAATGTTTTACTGGTTACCTTCTATACCTCTTAACGCCTTCTTAACTTTCTTCTTACATCCCTTACAGCAGTTAACAGACACCTTCAATTCAATCTTCTGAAATGACGCAATGCAAAAAAATTTCAGTTCAACTATTTTGGAATGCCAGGTGAAAATATGAAATGTAGGAAACAAAAATGAGAAAGAAGTTAAAGGGTATCTGAACATTCAAGCATTTGGGTATTACCGTCATACCCTCTTTTTTGGGCTGAAAATTCCCTTCATGTCCTTCATTTACCCTTGCACGAACATGCTGTGCTACTGGTTAGACTTCAAGACTAGGATCTTTTCTTGTCTGAGGTCAAAAGGGGGAAGGTCATAAGTAAACCTCAGTCACTTGTCACATTTGATCTTAAACTAATCTGATCTTAAACTAGCCTTGCCTTTAGTGGTTGCTAATTTATACTTATTACATTTGATAAGGAGTTGCTTTTTTCTCATGTGTCATTTCTTTTAGAGAATCCTAGGAATAAAGTCATCTTTGCTTTGCTCTGTTGGTATATTTGGTTTGATCATGCCAAGGATCCAATATTCCGTTAACTTGGGATTCGTGCACCCAAAAAACCAATAATTGCTCCATCTAGCTTTACAAGATCAACTGTTTATATACTTCTCCCGTCTTTGATATAAGACGGAATCAGCTTGTAAGACTTCTTTTTTTTGGTATACTACTTGTAAGACATTTTTGTTTTATATATAAATTTTTTTGGAAAGGGTTGTAAGACTTAAGTTCACCACTTGTTCGTAATAAGTTACAAAACAAAAGCAGAAGAAACTTGCGGAGAAGGGCCAACATTCCCATAGTTTTTTTTTTGTTACAATTTTTTTAGAAAAATGTTGGACTCACCTACTATCTAAAAACAGGGCGAAGTCTCCCTTCCTCCTAGGCAATATCAATGTCAGGCAAGATGAGCCGTCTATTACCTTCAGACATAAATTTAAGCATTTAAGAGTTATAATACCTCCTCAAACATCATAACTCGAATTACAATAAAGTAATACTCTCCGACTCCCACAGTTTTTACAATATAAGCCCAGTTCCACTCAATGGGCCGGCCACTCACTTAACAATCGGGCTTTCTTATTTGGGCTCAAACATGTGTATGATCTAGAAGACCCAATCTTGTACAGTTTTTAATTTTTTTTTCCTCATTACGATTTTCTTTAAAAGAAAATGTAACATAAAGATCGCCTGTATGATACAAGTTAAAATGTTTTTTTTTTTTAATTTTGCTTTCATTCTCTTAAGTAAGGATAGATGATTGAGAATATAAAAATAAAAAATTGAAATAATGCGTCATTCCAATATGGCTGGAGCACAATCTATTGGTCATCCGATATGGGATGATAACCATTAACTGCAGTAATAAGAATACTATAATCATTACAATAAAAAAAAGGGCATAGTGATGCTAAAACTCTGGGAAGAGGATTCAGAGATTTTTTAAAACACTAGAAAATAATATAAAATAGGAGTGAAAGTATTCACAAGTTGTAAATAATGCTATTTATTTTGATATCCATGCAGTAATAATAGGTAGAACTTTGAAAACTTGAATGGAATAAAACAGTGTGGTCAACATTATAACTAAAAAAGAGTGAAAAATATTTAAGTGCCTAACTTTACATGAGTTAGGGATGGACAGGGGAGTGAACAGGAACAGTTAGGTTGAATGAACAGTTGATAATAAATTAACGAGTTCAAACAATCAAACCAAAGAGTTAAAGAGCTAACAAATTTTATGTCAGGGAAGTGAATGGATACAGTGGCCAATGCCCATGCTGACTTCCTCTTTCTCCCAATAAGTCCAAAACAGAGTTTTGGTCCATTACGATATGGTCCCCTCCTACTCACCACTCACATTTTTGAATTTGCTGTATATTTACTATGCACACACATACATACATAAAAAAAATTTAAACCAACAAATCGGTAGTTGAGTCCCATGAATTAGATTGTATATACAAAAAAAATTTGGTTAGAACATTCAAGACGGGGCTCCTTCATATTCACAGGGTGTAAAGCAATAGTAACTTATAGGAGTATGAGCCTAACCACAGACAATTAGTCACAGATGTCCTTATTATAACATCAGACATCAGTCTCGCGATTCTTAATGTAAGGTTATTTATTTTTTCCTACATAGACTTTGTTTTGATGTTTCCTAACCAGCCGTGTAAATCACATGGGTGTTTTGCAAAAGTCGAGGTGAGGATACATGGTCCAATCCCCAATCTCAGCCTCTCCCTTATTCTTTTGGCTTTTTGCAGCGTAAAGATAATAATCCATATTACGTGTTTCAGATTGTGTCCCCATAATTATTTTATTTTCTATTTTAAGTTCAAACCTCCAAAAACCGATCATCGCGGCTTGGAAGCACATTATCATTTTCAAACCCATTGACGAGATTCGTGGCTCTGCAAATCTCATTTTCTGCAATAATCAAACCAACTTTACTCGTAGTAGCATCCATCACCCTCGTTTCGTGGAAACTAAAAAAAGTAAGCGTCTCCATCCGAGCTTTTGCTCACTTAGCTGCTTCCCTCCCTCCATTGAAAACACCATTACCCCCACATGCCTCTCTCTCTCTCTCTCTCTCTCTCTCGTCAAGTGAATTATGATGCTCATTGCTCACCACCCCACTCTGATTTTTCATTTTCAATTAGTCAAATAATGCTGTATTCTTCAGTCCTCGAGCTTAGTTAAATATTGTTGTGTTCTGCTTCCCTTTCCAGACGCGTCACATGCTGAGATTTCAGTGGGGTCACGTTTCACCACCCCCACTTTCTTACTTTTATCTTCATATGCAACTCCCTTGTCGTTTTCCTCTCATTTCTGGGACCAAAACTCCATGTCCACATTTATGCAATACAACTGGCGCTTTCCAGGCAAAAAGATAAAGTATATATGAATTTTATATTGAATTTGCAGATACTGCCTTGCATTACATCATGAAATCTAGCAGAAACAGATTCTCCCCTGTTTCTCTTTCAAATCCTCCCATCTTTAATAGTTAAAATTAAATAGCTCAAACAATAATGTAGTATACTCCTCGCAGTAGTAAATGGAATGACAAATACAAGAAGAAAACTCAGATGGAATCGTATGAACTTATGACATTATAAAGAATGAGAGATTAAAGCTCTTTTAAACGTCGCGGTCCCTCTTGCACTCAGGTGGCATTACAGGGAAGCGCTTACGGTCTGTGCAGTAGTTGTAGATGGTGTATTTCTGGCGAACCCATCTGAGTCTGCTCCATTGAAGAGCATCAAGGTCACGGAACTCAGGCTGGTCCCACCATCTCTTTCCCTGAGTGGCACAGAACTTAGCGTTCACGGAGGATTCACAACCATCGATGTGGAATCCCTTGTAGGAAGCTATGAACGGAGCTTTGGACCAGTCCGTCTTCTCCAAACCACCCCTCGTGGCCCAGTCATCTGCATTCCATAAACTGTTGTAGATTTTCATGGGCTGCTCAAACGGGAACTTCACGCCAAGGTCCTTGCTGTTCTTGAACACTCTGATCGGCACATCGTCCACGAAGAATCTGCACATTACCCACATTCCCATTATGGTTTTTCTTTGGGTTATTCTTTTTAAGATAGGTGGATGCAATGGTGTGAGAATGAAGTACTTACACAATCTGATACAAGTTCCAGAGAACAGAGTATCTGTGATATGCTTTGGTGGGATCAAACCAGAGGTAGATCCTCTGTTCTCTGTTACCGGAGCCTCCGGTGAAGACATTTGTCTGCAGAATGTAAGGTTGTCCGGATCTGTTCCCCAAGAACTCGAAGTCTATTTCGTCGTGCTCTTTGTTATTGGAAGATAGCTGCCAAAGTTCACACATAAGCCAAAAAAAAATCTTTAAGGAACAACAAAAACATAGAAATGGAAAGTTTGTCGGCATGTTTACGTAGAAAGCTGTGACAGTGCCAGCAGAATCGCCGGGAACCATCTTGATGTGCATACTGAAGTGGCCAAACAAGTAAGATCCTTTGGACTGGAAACCGGTACCTGAAGTTGAAGACATTAAGAATGGTAAGGATAAAAGAAAGAGCTCAAAGATACATGAGGAAGAAGGAGGATAAGGAAGAAGAGGGAAGTACCAGTGTACTTGTCGAGATTGAGCTGAACCTCAGAACCACCATTGATGTATTTGATGTGATCATAAGCCCAGGTGGGGTAGTAGTTGCGGCCGAAGGGAACGTCTACGGGCCTCCTTGGGGCGGCGGCGAAAGCGGCAGAGGCCAAGGATATGAGAACCAGACAGAGACACCAGTGAGTAGAAGAAGAAGCCATGGTTTGTGTTTGTTTGGATTTGTAAGAATGGGGTTAGAGACAGGTATATATATAGGCACCACGCAGAGGCCTTTCTTTGTTATTTCTCACTGGGCCATCCTATAACCAATCCTCACTGATTGCCCTTTTATATTTTTATTTATTTTTTAAATAACAAACCAGTTGTTACATGATGATGATATTTATTTATTCAAATTATTTAACGAGACCTCGTTCATCTGCAATACTTAAACTTGCGTTATTTAAGAAATCAAATGGAGGCTGATGGATTTGGGGGCCACAAGATTTAAATGTAGGGGGTGAGCTGAGCAATGCACGTTTGGCCATTTGGTTTTGTATGGGAGCTTCTCGTACACTCCCTCAATTCTATCATGTGGGTCCCCTCTTAAAATCTATACAAATAAAGTAAATCCCTCTTGTTTCCTCTTCACTTTGAAAATTACACGTTCCATATGCACCATGTGTGCCAAAATAAATAAATAAATAAAAATCCTCAGTATTTCCTGTTAGATATTACTTCATTTTTGCACCCAAAAATATATAATTATTTTGATAGTTTTCTCAGATATTTGTCATATACATTAGAATAATAAAAAGTATCGATTCCAGTATAATTAATGTGATTATTTTGTTGGGTTTCATGTAATATAATGCAAGCAATCAATAAAGAAACAGCGTCATTACATTACATTTGGTACGAGTGAAACCTCTGACGACAATTCTATCTTGTTGATATTGACCGACTTTTGTTAGAAAAAATGTAATAAGAAAACAAGAAGCTGTTGTTTGAAATTGACATGCATTGAGAATTGACGGAAGAGATTGGAGCACATAGGTGACGCGTAACGAGTCTGGAGAAATCTAAACACCAAGTCCTCTTATGCTCAATCTTCTTTTGTTCCTCTCTCTCTGAAGCGTGGGAGTGTTCATAATGATCTATGTGGAGACTGAAGGGTGGTGCAGGTCGAATCGCGGGCTTTGGACTGTTAGGAACACTTTGACAATATATACTCACCCTACATTCTTTTAAGCTTGACTCAAGCTGTTTGTTGATTTATTTTGTTTTCGTTTGCGTTTAGTTGTAATTCATTGTGGGTCTTATGCTTTGCTGAGATGTTTTGGGATAGTAGACTCAAGCCTTTTTTTATGTACTTCGTTTCATCTTTATAACAACATTGTCCTTTATTAAAAAAATCTTTGTTTTGGTAAAAGAACAAACCCCTCATATTCATAGTGATACTGATATAACTGGATCAGACTGCTTGTGGAGCAGGTTTTTTGTTGTTCATGGACAGAGACGTGGGTATGCTTTTTCTTGCAGACACAACCAAACACAAATAACTTTTTATAAAAAAATTTGTACCAAAAAAAAAATTTCAAATTTTGAATATACTCTCTCACTCTTGAGAAATTGTCAAATTGAAGTGCACTCGTCCCAAAAACAAATCCTGACAAATAAAGGGATTGCCATGTGGAGGGAAATATCTGAAAGTTGGAGGAACACAGACAGCATCACATGATTTTGTTGTGTTTACGTGCTTTAATTAATTATGCATTAACAGCAAATCACCAATCATTAATGGATTAATAATCACGGTTATTAGCTGTGGTTTTGCATATAAAACCATCACTAGTTGCGGCCTCCCGTGCTGTCTTCTGGTGCAAACCAGGAATCAAATCCCATGCATGCTCTATGAATATAAATAAGAGATTGCTTCATAATGAATGAGTTGTGAGGAAGTAGGGAATTTGCTTTGAAATGAAGTTGACAGTTGAAATATACAAAATATGGATTCAACATCCAATAAAATTGGGGAATAACGATAATCACTAGTTACTATTCAGGTGGGGATGGGATGAATATGGAAAACACGTGGCCCAGTGTCATAGGTTGAAGGGGGAGGGTCTTTTCTTATCCAAATACTACAGATGATATTCAGAGAGAACGTGGCTTGTCTCGAGAGAGTTGAAACCTCCCATTCACCAACACGAGTGCTTCTCCCTTCTCCTTCAGATCTGAAGCGACCGTTTTTATGGTTGCTATTAAATTAATTATAGATAAGGTGATTGCTTTGAGTTTAAGTGATCAACTTCAACAGTTCAGAAGTAGAACCACAGTTTTCCAGAATCTCTGCTAAAAAAAGATGGTGGAGAATATTCTGGTAAGTTTATATATATAAGTAGTAGATTTCAGAGGTTTGTCATGGAAGTCAAACGTGGATACCGAAAGGGTAATCAGAATCTGGACGAGTTAAAAGGGAAAAATAATACAGTAGCAATAAATAAAAACTGGAGAGGACAAGTGGGTTAAGAAATGGATAGAAAGAAGAGATAGGGAAGGGGTCTGCATCTGACAATATAATCAGAATGCCCCATTTATTGAGGCTACTATAACACATGCATGCACTATATATCATCTGCGACTGTCATGCTCTTACCAAACTCATTATCATTTCTTGTTCTCTTCTTCTGTTCGTGTATACAAGTCTTGTCACTTGTGTCCATGCATGATTATTCGTTTACAGAGAAATAGCTTCCCATTTAATCTAAATTAAATGTGTACAAAAACAAAAAAAAGCTTTGCAAGATTGATTCATGAATTGAGGATTGAGGGCATTAACGAAAGAGAGATTCCGTTGACAAACCTGATGGATATAATAGTCATAACAAGCAGCAAACTAGTAATTTATCTGCAAAAGCAGCGATCCAAGGCCAATAGGTCATTTTTAATTGTGAAGTCAGATTAAGAGGTAGAAATAAATGAGTGGTGAATTCCCCTTCTCCTGTTTTTTAAATACAAGTATCTTCCTGTTAGAGATAATAAAATATATGTACATCTTTCTATAAAAATTTAAACTTTGATACTCACTATATTGTGAAGAGATAACCCCTTCTACTAAACTTAACTTTTACTAGTTAGTGAATTCCACTTCTTAAGGCAAACGAGAGACTTCATGGCGGTGCAAAATGCAAACATTAAGCTATATGTTATGAGATTAGACTTCTTTAATTTTTTTAGTCATGAATTGTCATTGGCGCTTTTGTTACTATATATATTTATTGTTGCTATTTTCTGAAATTAGCATACATAATTAAAGTAACAATTTATGAAAGAAATAAAAGTATAAATGTATGATTGGGTCATGATACATTGGAGGAAGGGCACATGCATCGATATTTGCCAACTCATTGGCATTCTACTTAGGGACAAGCAAATCTCATCAATCTCATACGGCTAAGTGCTAACTGTCACTTGATTAAAATACTACTTCAGCAACAATAATAATAACATCAACAAAATTAGCTAAATCAAAGGCTTCTTACTTCCAAATCAATCGATATCATTTTGATGAAAGATCCCCATTCACGTTATATCTAAATTAAACCAGGATTTCCATTTCGTGATCGATTAGGATTTAAGATACAATACAACTCAACCATTTTTAAACAATTATGAGTCGAATTATTTAACGACTTGCGTTTCACAATATGGTCGTATTGGCATCATTATTAGGTTTACGTGGCAAATCCTTCGATGCCAAATTCATTATTAATTTCTTCCCTCTTCTTTCAAGAGAGAACACATGTAATGCAGTTGTAACGGTTCAACTTATTTAAGAACTTGTCTTCCTGCTTGACAAAACTTAAAAAATTATATTTCTCCTAATCTAATAGAGAAATTAATCTTATAAAACATTATTTATTTATTTTTTTTAATTACTCCTATTAATACTTATTCAACAATAATTAAGGGAAACAAGAAGTTAAAAAAAATAATAAAAATGTTTAGAAAAAATATCTCATATTAACTAATTTAATTAATTTTTAATTTAATTAAATTAGTTAAATAGATTAGTGTTTAGTTAAATGGATTAGTGTTTAGGTGTCTATTCTCATTCCTCCTTTTATCAACAAGAATACAACTAGATTTTTTAAAAAAAGGAAATTACACTTTTGATCCATATGAGAAAAAGAAATTATAACTTTATACATAATGATGTAAAAGGGAATAATTCCACTCATTAACGAGAACGAGTTGTAGCTCTCTTTGGAACATTCAGGCAAGATCCGAGGCTTCTTTTTTTTTTTGCCCTTTTGGCTCTGACCTGAGGGAAGTGCCAAGTTTTTTTTCTTTTTGGTATAAAAATTTTTGGAAAAATGTTGGGCAGGGAAGTACCAAGTTGAAATTGCGTTGAAACCAATTCAACAACGTTGTAACTTGTAGCAAGTAAACGTGCACCGTTTGTGATAAGATCGGGGGAAATTCTACAACACTAATCTCATGTGAGGCTCACATGGAGTGCACATGCAAGTCCCATTCCACACATTTAACCTTGGCTTCTAGCTGTGCTATCCTCTGTTGCTTTAAGGACACACTTATTCATTACTAACTAACCCCTTAAAATAGTAATGACATCAATATAAATATAATACAAATTATGTATATCTGCTACTTGGTGAAATTGTTTCCTATATCACATAACAAAGAAATAATGTGTGCATCTAAACTAAGAAAAATAAGGGAGAATGCATCCACCAGGCTATATATTCAATTATCTCCTTCATGTTTCTTATCTAACTCCTCCTCCTCCTTACTAGAATAACCAGTGTTTCTTCTTTGGTTCATGCCTGACTGGGGCACCTGCAACAGAGAAAATTAAATAAATCACTAATCGATCCATAGATTCCTTCTCAATTCCTCCATAGCAGTATTTGTAGTTTTTATAGGAAAAAGGGTCAATTCATAGTAAGGTGAACTAACCCTCAAATGCATATAGTGAATTGTAATGAACTTCAGACCAGAAGCTCAGCCACAACTCTGCATATCATTTGAGAAAATGAAGGTAATCAAAGGAATAAGACATTGCTGAGATTATTAACCATTGAAATGATAATGGCAATGAAGGTTTTACGACACTTTGGTGCTGTATTCTGCGGCGTAATTTCAACAAAACACGTGTCTCTGAACGAGGTCAAAAGACATCTTTTCAGCAAACTACATTAAAGAGAATAAATCATTATAATACTCAAGTTAACAGTAACACACAATCAGTGACATCATATAACATAAAACGTAAGCTCAAAGGAGTCAACGTGTTTAATGCAAGACGCCAAGAAATTTTGGAATGCAACTTTCAACTTCTCTGGGCAGAACTAAGCGAGTGCTTGAACTCTGCTTACATAAAGGTTTGATAAAAACGCATTACCAGAACATCATCATCGTCATTAGTGTATTTCATCTCTCATCTAGTATATATAAATCCTAGCATAAGCAAGCTCTCCTACATATACAACTTAGCTTTATGAGTCCTTTGATAAGGAAAGATTACTTGCTGATCAAGTGGTTACTTTGGGATCATATTGAGCACCATATATCTTAAACTCACTGACAGATAAAGCTGAAATTCAGTTTCTTGTAACTGCGTATCAGAACTTGTACTTTCCCATCACACACCAAATGTGAGGTTTGCGTTGCAGCACACATAAAAAGAAACTTTTAACTAACATAAACAATACTAAACAGATGTTCTTAGCTTTTGCAGGACAACTTGGTCAGAGGCATTCAATAAAACCACACGTCCCCGCATATTGACAGACAGTGACACGTTTTATCTTGTGATGTTCACGTGATTTGTATATCTGATCTGAAATTGCCCCGGAACTGCAAACATAGGGAGAATTATTATAAAATTTCAAAAGGCTCATGTTTGTAAATTATTTCCAACATAAAATACCTGACAATTTGCGTCACCAGAGACTTTAACTTCACATAGACCATATATCCTTAGCCTGAAAAAGTGAAGAAGATGATTTAATACTTTAACTTCAGGTAGAGCAGGAATGAGTTTGTATCATTTTACTAATTGAGTCGGTCTTCATTATTTTTTACAAATCTAGGTTCCTAAGACAAATCAATTTGTCCAACCACTATCAACAGCAAAGACAATTAGTCCCAACAATTCTCAAAGCTAGAGTTACAAACCTTGATACTTCTGAATCTGTAGACACCAGATCATGGAATAACTCAGTAATTACATTCAACATGAAATCCTATAGTCTAACAGGTCAATGATAAATTTAATTATACCATTTCTTATATAAAGCCCTGCAGAATCAGAACGTCAACTATTCCTTGAGGTTGAAATATGCCCATGTATTGCTCTTATCAAGAGGATCCATGGCAACAGATTTATTTCATCATATATTTCTAGGAACAGACAAATGGCTGCCCAAATATACCACTATGGATCTCCAGCCACTCGACACTTTCGAGTATGCAAGACAACTTGTGTCTGACCAAGTAAATTTTATTGAATGCCTGATTTGTATATTGCTTTTATCTGTATCTGTTCTCAAGCAAGAAAAATTACGCAAAATACTTATTCTATTTAAACAGCTAGATTACTAACGATAGATGATACAAGTGCATATCTTACACCCCTGCACTTGTTGCTGGCTTTCTGCCAAAAGGGCGGATGCAGAGACTTCAAAGCTTTAGAATAATTTCTCACAGAAATTGCTAAATTTCGTGTAACTACAATAAGAAGTACCTGTCAAGATGACGCTGGTGATCCATCCTGGCATCACTTATGTTGGGAATGAAGGTATTTATCCGGGGCATATGGTGGAATTTCAATAAGTTGAAGAAAAGAACTTTAAACCCGTGCTTAAAGCGAGATAAAAAAACATGAGAAAGAAAGATAATAGTAGAAAATAAGATAACCAGAGCCATTTAAATTCCATTCCTTCTCCTTCATTGTGTCTAAGTTATTAATATGAACAAATAGTAGTATATATTTTCGAATCAGTATTCAAAATTTCAAAAGTAGTTTTGAAATCAGAAATCAACACGACAACCAAAACTAAGCATGATCTTACCAGAACAGGTGCGAAATTGGAAAGTCGTGTACCAACTGCACCATCCAATTTGGCATACTCCTCTGATAGTACAACAGCAATCATTCGATCATCCTCAGTGTCATTCTGACTGCTAAGAGATGTTGAACTGGAACTTTCACCCCAATAATAAGTTCCATTCCTCATGCCCTGGTCTGGCGATTGCCAGAAAACTTCAAGCTAAAAGCCAATTTCACAATGATCCTCAGCTAGCAAACCTGCAAGAATTTAAAGACCTTCATGTTTATCAAACATCAATAAGTGCAAGTTCATCCATCAAGTCAAGTGCTCTGCATCTTTACTATTTAGTCCCTTGGGTCTAAATAGAATACAATTTAGCAAAATCGTGATTATTATGCACTAATTGAGCCAGGAAATCAGTTTAAAGCATAAAGGAATCACCGGGGAAATAAATGTAAGATAACAGTCAAAGGGAATCAGTCCCATTGAAAGTAGTTTTATACCGATTGTTTCATATCTGCATATATTCACGTAGAAGTGCATCGTGACAGATAAAGACCTATCACGAAGATCATGTGCACAATGATGATGACCCATGCCATCCACAAACTGGTATCAGTAAACTTTTCGTAACATTAATAGAATCTTCACATCGAAGGGGCTTTTAAATATTATATATATACACATGTATTTCTTACGCTCATATGCAGACAGAATTTTAGGAAAAAGTCACGGACGACGTAGTGATAATAATGTTTGCATGGATTTAAAGAAATACAGTAATCAGATCGGAGCTTTTGATACAGCAATCGTAAGAAGTTTCGCCCAATACCCGAACAAATTGAGAACATGAAATGCATGTCCAGTACAATGAAGATGAAGAAAGCAATTAAACAAACAGAGAAATCAATGGGTTAATAAACCTTAATTTGATAATAAAAATTGGTAGGACAAGAAGAATCATAATATCACCAGTGCAAAGTTCTTTTTTGGCCAATCACCACTAAAAGACACAAATACCTGCAATCTTGCTGCTGAAGATCTTATGAAACGGATTTGATGATGGACGAAATCAAATGTACGAAGAAAGAGACATTTCTTTCTTTCAAATTCACGCTATACTTTTAGGTACGATAAAGATTAACTGAGTTCGACACATCATACATACAATATTGACGCTAATATGTCTTTTATGTATGATAAGGCAATGAAAAGTGACTGTTCATTTTTTATTTAAAATATAGAAATAGACAGAAGCTTTGCCCCAAATTAGGAGGATCAGCTATATTAGAAAAAGACAGCAACTCGTGATTCCCGTTGGTTGGCAGTTGAGAGGGGTTGTTGGATTCCACGGTTTCTGAGAAAGAGAAGCGCGAGAACTAAGAAATCCGTTAAAATCGGGTTGAGTCGCCGAGTCAAGAGTGAAGACGCGTATATTCCCTCCCGGACGAGTCAGACCTAGCCCGCTTTAACTTGCTTGTTCGGTACTACTTAACATCGCTTCGCGATTCACGAGTTGTGGTGTAGAGTTCAGGTTCCATATCTACCATAAGATCCTTCCAAGCTAACTCTGTAGTACCCTCTTTCCCACCTAAGTTTTTCCTTTGAAAGTTTTCTCTCATTCTTTTCTTGCAAGTGTCCAATTCCAATGTCATTGTCTGAAGGTGGAAAGGAGGTAACATCATTGTTTCAGCAGCAGTTTTAAGTACCATGAAACACGGGGCCTGGATCAAAATTTTAGCAATCTCTGGCTTGGGTTGATGGATTAAACCAACACTTTACCTGTTAAAACAGATCATGTACAGTCTGGGTTAACAAAGACAATGATTTCCCCCCCCCCCTCAAAGGACGGTGTGTCATACTGTTATCTAATCTCAGAGACTCGGACTATGCTATTGACTGGAGCCTGAAACAGCTGAGACTTTCTAGTTTCTAATTTGGAAAGTATACTGGGCATATATTGTCCTGCGATAAAAATATCCAAAATTGATTTGCATTCATTTAACCGTCAATAAATCATCATCTTTTCAAAGTGTAACAAATGCCCGAATCCTTCCAGTGACATTTTCCAAGAAGGCAGAGACATAAGTGGGAAGTGATTCAGCATGTGACCAAAAACTTCATGACCTGTTCTTCCTCTTTTTTGGACCTTTGCCACCAGAGAAAAATCCCTTGGCATATCTTGAGTTGACAAGCTCCCGAGGCACAGCTGCTCCGGCAGATTTTAAGACTTCAGTCAACTCTGCAAAGACATTCTTATTCTCCTCATTCACAAAAACTATGGCTTGACCTTCCTCTCCCATCCTAGACGCCCTTCCAACCTGATGTACATACTCCTTAATTGAATTAGGCATGTCAAACACAATTACCTGTCTTACACCTAATAGATCAACCCCTCTACCCAAAACTCCAGTTGCCACAACCACTGGAACCTCACCTACTAAAATGGAACTCATAATTTCTCTCCTTTCCTTCATAGACTTCTCCCCATGAATTGACAGTGCTTTGATCCCAGTGGTAACTGTAATAGCATTGGCCAGAAGATCTGCCCCAAGTCTAGACCCCACATACACAACCACAGGCGGCTTAAAATGCTGCTTACTGACCAAAATGTCAAACAGCTTCTGCTTCTTCTGCTTTGAGTCAACCCAAATAGCTAGCTGCTTCACAGCCTTATTTGGTCTATTAGGATCACCCACAGATATAACCACAGTATCTTTCGCCAGAGAGTTTGCCATCTTCTCTAACTCATGAGAGATTGTTGCTGAATACATCAATACCTGGGGCTGGGACAAAGCCCTATATATCTGCATGACCTGATCTCGGAAACCCCTTTCCAGCATGCAGTCCACCTCATCCACAACAAATGTCATCATATCATCTAAGTCAATCTCATGCTTTGTTAAAAGATCAACCAGCCTTCCTGGAGTTCCTACAATCAATTCTACTCCTTGCTGAATGCGATAGATCTGTCCAGCCATGGCATCACCACCAACCACAAGTGCAGTTTTAAAAGGCAATCCCTTTCCAAGCAATTTAGCATGCTCTTCAACCTGAATACAGAGCTCTCTCGTAGGTGTTAACACCATAGCTAATGGCATCTTCTTATCAGAGGCATGCTCAAGGCGATGCCTTGCACAATGAGACACCACTGGAATTAAAAATGAAGCAGACTTTCCAGATCCTGTATCAGCCAAAACAAGCATGCTTTTTCCCGTCAAAGCAGCTGGGATTGCCTGCATCTGGACAGGTGTAGGCATGTCATATCCTGCGGCTTCTATATTGTGGAGGAGCTTATCGGGAAGGTTACAACTACTGAACGATAATATTGGTGCTACTACATCACCCTTCACATGAATGTCAAGTTTCTTTCTAAGCATATCAACCTCATTTCTGGACTGAGTACCTGATGCATAGTCATTATCTCTAACATAAAAGCACTCATCAGTTGCAGGAAGCATTTTAGATGAACGAGTAACAGCAGGCAATGAGGGGCAGGCAGTTCTTTGTAGTAGTTTCTGTTTACATTCCAAGCTGCAAACATCATCATCAGTTTCATCACATATGTACTCACCATAGCGGCCACATATAACACACTTCGGCTCACCTGGTAGAGCTTCTCTTTGGTCCCTAGACCTCAATTTGACATCATCTCCTGCATCTAAAATAATAAAAGGAAAAAAAATGAGCTGGATTGGTATTTTGAATTACCAAAAGCAAGCTGTCGGCAGACTCAGACTTCCACACCAAGACATGAAAAGTCATTATAGAACCCTCCCCCGGGGAATGAAGCCGCTTGATAGTGATCCGTGGATATGCAGATAAAGTGAAATTTTGAAAAACAACAGTGCTGTAGCAAACATGGATATGCTGAAGCAGAAAGAGGAATTTGAAATAACATATCAATAAGAGACTTGATAGCAAGGCAAGACGGTCGTAGATACGCAAACGCAAACCCCCAAGTAAAATGCAATCCCATAAAGAAAGTAAAGCAAATTAGGATAACGCAGATCGAGATATAATCAGTTGAAGACATCGACAGTATTACCAGTAGGTGCATCACCGTCAGTTGCCAGCGCTGAACTTTGTAATGGGCATTTCTGATCGCTGTCAAGGGAATCCATGGTGTCCCTTGACTAAGATCCCACTTCGAAGAAAACAAAATAGTGTGAAACCGAAAAATTGAACTCCGCCTGGACTGTTGTCCTTATATATTAGGGTTAAGTAAAGCAGAAATCGCCGGTCCCGCGGGATACTTCAAATCCTCAAGCGTGAAGACTCGAATTTGATCCTCCAAGAACAACTATGGAGCGTGCCCATTAGGATTCATGGCAAGAATTCGTTTCGGAAATCCCCGGGAACCCCCTTACCCCAGGATAAAACAGGAATTACAGTTCTTGGGTGCCAACTCGCTTCCGCATACCACCTTTTCCTCACGTAAAAACAATTCGCCAGTTCTTGAGATTAGATTTTTTTATCCGAAATAAATGTTGATTTAATAATTAATTTTTCAGACTAAATAATACTAAACCCCAAATTATAACGCTGGTTACTTATTTATGAATTATGAGCTATAAAATGTATGACTTGTATGATAATATATATACACTAATAAATTTTTTGATCAAATATACACTAATAATTTAATATAAGCATGTCATATTTCTTATATTTAAATTTAAAATTAGCATAATTTTGGGCATTGGAAATATTTTCTAATTTTAATTATATAAATTTGTAAAACTTTTAAATTACATATAACTATATAAGTATAAATTTCTGAAATATATATATCCTTGCTTACCGCTTTTTTATCCATTTATTTACTGAGGCTCGGGTAATTCTCAGCCCGTAAATTTATTTGGTCTAGATTCTTACACAGGCCCGACCAAATCCAATAAATATGTAGTACTTATGCGATCCTTAATATAACATCTTAAAAATTATATTATATATTAAAAATAGGAGAAGGATTGTTTTGGTGAGCAGTTTTTTTTTTACAAAAAGAAGTTTCCATATGGACCCAATTCTTGCTTTCGTCTTATTCTTGCCACTCATGAAACTCAAATTTTATTTATAATAAATATCAATTTATATCTAACAAAAAAATTAATATTTCACAATTTAACTAATTAATATTTAAATTTTTATGAAAAAAAATATTTATATTTAATACTTAATAGTAAATTGAATTGAATTATCAAATAGAAAGATACCAATATTAAAAAGGTTATTTTTAGTGCATTGTATAGTTTTATTCATAATTATAAATAAGAGAATTTTATAAAAAAAATTACATTTTATGTTGACATTGATATTGATAGTCTCAATTATGATAACATGCACAAGAAAACCTTGCAAGCAAGGAAGCACATCCTCCTCGTACTTGTTTTGTATGATTTGTTCAGGAAACTTGAGAGAGGAAGAAGCTGCCACGTTGATGGTTGCTCCCAGCTTGCAACGATATCAGGGTCTGGCAGCACATGCTTCTTATAACTTACACCTTTTGTTCCAAATATTCTTACTTTTCTCTTATTATTTCCCTCACAACTCACGGCTGCTCTTTTTCCCCTAGGCCACCAATGAATTTCTAGCCGTTAACGCTTTACTAATATAATTAATGCCTGCTCTTTGAATTTAGCCAAAAAAATGGCAAAGTCCATTTATTATAAATAAGTCGGGCAAGCTTCATTTACAGATTTCAGATTTGCAGATTAGGCTTATGTGATACAAAGGCACTTCAATGAATGTCCAACATTGAGAGAGAGAGAGAATTCGGAGTTATTCTTGCCCGCTAACCAGTATTAAGCATTATAACTCAGAAAATAAACAGACTAAAGAGAAATAGGCTTAGCTTGCGGGCCTCCCTTATTCTAATTAAAAACGTAATAAAGGGAGGCAAAAGGTTGTGCTAAACTTGTATGTACTAGTAGTACTGTTCATGCACCATTCTGCATCATTTCCAGGTTCCTCTTGAGGGATTCTTGCTTCTGCAAAATTATCTGCTTCCTGAATCTCCTTATGAACAGGTCTGCCATATGGTCAATCTCATCTTCCATTTTGAACTCTTCCCCTGCTTCCTCCTTCGAGTTCTTCACCATGTCAATCACAGATCCTCCAAAGTCCAAATCCTCTGAGTCAAACAGAGTGTGTGTCAGATCTGGGTACTTATCTTCGTCTTCCTCGAACCTGTGGTAATCTGTATCATCCACCACTTGGGTGTCACTGGGATTGGGCAAGGCCTCGTAAGCGTGGGAATTGTCAGCGTACATTACGATGGCTTTGTTCTGTTCCGTGCCATCTTCCAAGAAGCATTCTTCATTGGGATTAGAATTTTGACCCAGAACAGAGTGCAGCTTCTCCGAGAGGGAGCTCATCAGAAACTTCTTATTCCGCAGCAGCGAGAATATGACCAAACGGGCCTTGATGGCACTCGCTTTTGTCCTCAGAGACACAGTTTTTGTTTTTGCCATTGAACTCAGACCAGATATAAACTGCTTCACCAGCCCGGATGCTCTGTTCTTCATCTTATATGTTATTTTTGTTGAAAAGATGGGACTTTGAAGCTTGATTGGATGAGGATTAAAGGAAACTCTATCTGGGTGGGATTGCTTGAAACACAGAGAAGGAGGAGATTATGATAATACGAAGATGATAAGAGTACTAAGCTGTGTACGTAGAAGAGAGAAAAGCAGTGTTTTGGAATGGAAAGAGTACAATGTGGGTACAGTGGCTTATATAGGCAAAAACAGGGAGCGAAATTATGCAACGATCCATGGATCTGATGAGAGAACTAGCTGTCGTTGTGAGAGAGAGACAACCTAAAAAAGAAAGAGTGGAGATTAAGAAAAGAAAAGAAAAGGGATGGCAAGGCTCTAACGCAGGGATAGATAAAGAAAAATAAAGCGATGGACACGTGGCCATGCATGATAGGCCTTATGAATAAATGCTGGTAAAGTGGCATACGAATAAGTACCGAAGCTGCTACCACACATACAGAAATCGCCAGTGGGGGAATCTCCCGATTTTAAACCTTTTCAGCGAGCTTGATGTCTTTAAGATTTTGATATTGACCTAAAGCAGAAAAAAGCAACAAGACATGGGCCTCTCAAAACAAAGTCTCTCACAATTATTTGACCCCATTTGAAGCTTTTGAGGGAGGGAGAGACACACACAACACTCGGATAAATTAACCTAAACAGATCAGACGGTGAAACGACAATGATCATCTATACATCACTGTTAAAAATGGATGCTTCTTTCTTTGTATTACTGTCGTTTCACTAAATGTGAGATTCTGTTGGGTGGAACTGTGGACTAAGTAATCAGACTCTGGGGAGACACTTTGTGGAGAAATTCAGGGCCACGTACTTAGTGCAGCAACGAATTTTGAAGAGGTTGCGTGAACAAGGTGGAACGTAAAAATGCTCTCTTTCAAGACTTAACCTCTAAGTCTACACAACAGAGTCCTTCCCAATTCCCATGTTTTACGTACTTCCAAGCGTTACTGCATATATTACTACTATGAACAACAAAAGAAGAGAAGAACTAGTTAATATGTGCATGACGACTCTGTCCAATTACGTGCACGACAAATGAATAGTATCTAATGTACAGTTAACAACAATAATATTACAGAAGAAAGCATGCACGATATATAATAACCAATTAGGAGGTAGCAAAATGCGTTGGTGGTCCCCAATTAAACGTGCATGTGCGTGAAATTTTTGAATAAGTTAAACCCAATACACATGGAAACCACATAGATCAATTGTGAAGGGAAATCAATGCTCTATATAAATAATATAAAGTTTTGGTGCTCATGCGCTTTTCTTTTGGACCTTTTAACTAACTCAGTTTGAAATGACACGCCAACTTTGGTGCAACTTGATATTATTTCTATGAATATAAAAGAGAGATGTCTGCTTGGTATTTCTATAATCATAAAAATATGTCTAGTTTATTACTTTATGTACTATAATATGCTAACTTTGGCATTGGTTTTGGTCGCTATTATAGCTTTTGTGTTCTTCGTGACTAGGAATTAGAAAAACCGCCAATGTATTTCAATTATTTGATTTCTTCGCCCAAAGTTTCACGTACGTCCCACGAAATTTTGGACCCATGCATGTTTCTTTTTCAAGGAAATTGTGTACAATCCATCGTGGGATATGTTTTCAAACCCAAAAAAAAAAACGGACAGTTTCCTTAAAAGGTTTTGGAAAAATAGTCTCTTTTTTTCCGGCATATATTCTTGAATTACATGTATTTTATTAGTATAAAACATAAAGTAATAAATAAGATTATAAATCTTCAATGAGAAAATAATGTAATTTTTACTTGAAGTTCTCTCGTTGAAAGTTGAATCACATAAAAAACGTCAGTTAAATTAAGTTTATATCGATAGAGTTTTTTTTATCTACTTTGAATAATAATAGTCAAATTTAAATTATTTAATAGTACAGTACTAAATATCAAATGATTACATAAAAAATGAGGAATATATGAATAAATATACACAAAATTGTGATGTGAATGTATATTTGGATACATATATATCCGTGTATATAAACTATTTGTGGTTGTGAATTTTGATTGAGAAAAACGGAAAAGTTGGTAAACCAACCATTTAAGTTTCGTATTTCACTCATTCTTATTTATTATTGAGACTCACGTATATGAGCAACTATGTATATATATATGAATCAATCTTCATATCTCATGGCTTAACAACAAAAAAACTAAGAATACAATTATTGTTTTTGGAGTTCGATTTTTATAAGATATATATACACATACGGTAAGGAATAACTACGAACTCTTAAACTATGATTATAAAAAAAAATCAGGATCTGACTATCATTCTTCTATGTTTCCCCCCTAGTTAAGACAAGAAGCATGGATTAAATACGTTTTAGGTGGTATATATGTTGAAGAGGTATGAAACACAGGTGAGATAAGTGTTTGGGCCAATGTGACACGTAAAAAATTAATTAATGAAATGCATACATATGAATCCATTGACGATATATATATATATATATATAGCAACTTTATTGATGGAGGAAGTAAAAACAAAGGTCAATGCATTTGGATTACTGTATAGTATTGTCGAGCTTTTTGTTTGAGGATGACATACATACGTATATGTCACAAGCTTTTTCGAGCTTCTCTGCAGTTTCAGATAACAGCTATATCATCTTTTTGCAGCAAACTACGTTTATTTAATTTGCAACCCTGCTTCATATTCTTTCCATTTTCTCTATGTCTTGGTCAATGCACATGCATGCATGCAATATTTGTAATACTCATCCAGTCATTAATATAAGACATAATTAACTTAAAAAAATTAAAAAAATTAAAAAAATTAATTATAACTAAATTCAACCCTAAAGATAAATTCATGTAATATACTTCTTAATTTATTTAAATTAGCTAACTAATTATTCTTATATTGATAATAATTAACTGATTTATTTAGCTTCTTTATTCTATATAAAAAAATCAATTAGTAATTTGAATAATCACTCTCATGAATCGTCAATGTCTTGTAATATAAGAGGTAATGCTCCTTTATTTTTCTCCTCAACTTTTTTTCTCCATATTTATTTAGACGGAAACTGAGGAGATGACAGAACTGAGAATGTAGACGGAAACTATCTTCTATCTGGTCGCTTTATTCTCTTCATCTTTGTGGGAAAGCAGATATACAGATAGATCGATAAGGCAAGCATGTGATTTTCTCTCACCGACCACTGCCAAAAACCAAAAAGCAGTACCCACGAACTTGAAGATATCTGCTCGGAAATAACATTAATGTCTGTGATCGGTGCTATATATATCTAGTTTGTAAATCCAATCAACAAAAACTTAATTAATTAAGTTTAGTTTGTTATCAAATTCTGGAAACATCATTTGTGTATATATATTGATACTCTTTAACAACAAGCGGCGTCTTATTGGCTGGATTGAAAGCGATTTTTTTGTGCTTCAGAAGATTAATTTTTTTTTTGGTTTTTTTACTTGGAGGCATTTCGGTCATTTGATGTTGTAAATATATATGCGTGTGTATAAATTAAAAATAATCCCTAGGTATTGATCTTTGTCATAAATATAATATATCTTTGTCATATTTATCAATTTTATTCTAAATTACCCTTATAAATACTTAATAATAATCAAGTAAGAGAGAGAGAAAAATAAAAAAAATCGTTAGGATATTTTAAAAAAATTATATTATATTAGTTAACTTAAATAATTTTCTTAATCTAATTAAATTATTTAAATATTTCTTTCTGACTTTTTTTTATACAAAAAAAATTAGGTAAATTCAGCACTAGTCCCCCACTAAGGCTAAGATACATCCCAAGGTTCAGATAACGCTTATAAGGGACTTACGAGATCTTTTACTAAATGAGCTCTCATAACAGCAGCTGGAATCAAACTCATGCCCTTATAAGATACGAACATATTTTTTATCATACGTGTCAACTCTCATTCACTTCTATTTACCATAGCAAACATATTTTTTTATATAAGAAAATTTATGTGGGTTCAACACCGATCCCTCACTAGGGCCAGGCCATAACTCTAGGGTTCAGAGAGTACTTACAGATGACTTACAAGATCGCCTATTAAAGGAGTTATCGCGGTAGTAGCGAAATTTGAACTCGTATATTTATAAAATATAAGTCAATTCTTTATCATCTGTGCTAACTTTTATTGGTTATAGCAAACATATTTTGAAAACCATGTTCAGTCCTATTTCCACTTTCATGAAAGAAAAAAAAAATCATCTGTAGCAAACGGGCCTGAATCTATTGTGCACTGTATCTAGGGCCTACTTGGTTTTCCCCAAAAACATAGTTTTAAAAAAACTTTTAGCTCAAACCTTAGTTTAAATTTTTTTTTAAATAAATAGTCATATCTGTCTATAAATATTTTTAGGCTAAATTATAGTTTAAAACTATAGTTTTGAATAAGCTACTGAGACTAGTTTTTAAAACAGTAAAAGAGCTTATAGACTATCCAATTATTATATTACCCCTACTTTTTCTTATATCATATCTCCTCTCTCCTCTCTACCCTCTCTTCTCTTTTATCTACCATATATTATCTCTTCTACTTTTAATCAAATCATATCTTTTTTTGTAATTTAACAATATAAAAAGTAATTTTAAAAATAACTATCCAAATATTTATTTATTCAGAATTACTTTTTTTTCATAATCTCTTCTCTAAAAATCTTTTTCTATAAGCTGTGTAAAAATATATTTTTTTATAATTTTATTTTAAATTTTATCTAAACACACACCTAATCTGACGGTATAAAACTACAAATTAGGACCTCGGATTAAGGATCAGATGCTGACGCAACAAGACCATCGGCCCACAAATCGGACAGGCCCAAACAATTAAGTCACAGTTCAATGTTCTATTCAAAGGACCAACTGTACCAAAACAGGGTTGGGTTGATTGATGAGATGAACTAATAAAACAGGGATTGATTCGAGTAATAAACAACTTGATATCGCTTAAACGAGGTCTCGAGTTTAAACTTTGACGTATGCAACAAATTTTTGTTAGGAGACTCACTCACCATAGTCAGGTACGCGACGCGGGTCGAATCCAGATGTAGTCGGGGTAAAGCTCCAGTAAACCGAGTGGACAACAAAAAAAATATTTAAATTCTGGTTAGAATACCTATGCTTATATTACTTCTAATAAAAAAAAACAAAGTAAAGGTTGATTATGATTATGGGTTTGATTTAGTAGAAGTAACTAGTCTATTACAATATAACAAGTTAAAATTTGAATATGATTATCTCTAATAAAAAAATATAAGAAAGTGAATGTTCATTTTTGCCTTAATTAAATTGACCCTATTGCATGAATTTTATAAAAAATTAAAATGCCTCTAGTACTTTAAAATAATTTTAATAGTATGATTGATATTTTAAATTATTTAGAGATGCTGAAGTAATGTTTTTGTACAATCAACACCATTCGCTAGTTTCCCACTAGAAATTCCATTAACTTTGTCTCCATGTAAGCTTTTTTTATTTTCATGTCCTTTTTTAAAATACACCTCTACAAATGCTTTTTTTTTTTTAAAGAATGATTTTAAAAAAATCTTCCAAAAAACTTCATCTTCTTCTCCTCAAAACTTTTAGGTTTCAGATCTATGAAGGTCAAGCACAAACCACAACCAGAGATCTTAAGAACTTCAATCTTCTTCATTTAGTGACGACCAACTACAACAACGACAAGGATGACGACGGTGAGGTACAGCGACGAAAAGGATGGCAACATGGAGGTATAGCGATAATAACAATGGCAACAATGAGCGAATGAAGGACGACAAACACGACGGCGATGGGTCTTCTCCATTCAAACGTAGCCCAGTGCCTCCTCACCTTCACATTCAAATACGACTCATACTCCATTCAAGCACAACTCATATCTAACTCCCTTCTCCACGGCGCCCCTAGTATCGATCCAAACTCAATTTCCTTGTTGTTCTCGTTCAGAACCCCATGGACGACACAAGATCGTTTGGTTTAATGGTTGACGAATTTGGGCCCAACCTGAAGCTTCGCTCAAAATCAAAGAAGAATCAAATATGAAGATGGACGCTGTCGAGCTTTATCCATTGTCATGAAGGTCGTTGTCGCAGTTCGCTGACGGAGGTTGCCATCACTGGTCGCTGACAGAAGTCACCTGGTTGCTGGTGGATGGCGTCGAGTTGTAGGGTGTAAGAAGATGTTATACATTTTTCACGAGGAAGAAGATGAAATTGCTAGGCATATTTTTTTTATTACTTTTTAATTTAAAAGGGCATTTTGCTATTTTGCTGTATTTTTTCAAAATATTTTTAAAGGTGTATTTTAAAGAATGACGTGAAAAATAAAAAAGTTTATGTGGATAAGAGATAACAGAATTTCTTACAAAAATTAGTGAAAGGTGTCAATTGCAATAAAAAATTATTTTAAGGTTTCAATTAAATTTTTAAAAAATTTAAGATACGAATTGTAATCTTTTCAAAGAATGACAACATTATTAATTATTCATGTACAGTAAGATTTGTTAAATATTTAATATTTTCCAGTAATATTGATTGATGATATTGCTATTGATTATGAGTTTACATGTGAATTCTTTCTTATTCACATAACAGTACCTTTTTTTAATACATATTCGTGCGAAAAGGTTGAAAAACTACTATTTTGTTCTGGGTAGAGGAGAATTAATTGATATATCCGGTGGCTATGTAATGCTTAAGAAACCTTACTTATATTGAAGGATTAATGTATACCAAAGTGGGCTACTTAACCCACAATTCATTCCTTGTTTTCTGACTTCCCCATATCTTCTAATCTTTTCGATCGTTACCCACCTTGCAACTCATCAATCTTCATTTGCTCTCATTCCTCTAATGAATCTATTTTGTCCAATGCAAAAAAAAAAAAATTCTACCTTTGTTACTCTCTCCAGATCCATATATAAAAATTACGCGGGTATGTTAATCTGGAGGCATGGGATAGGGGAATAATCTCCAAGTTTTAGTCCATTTTAACCCAACCTATATATGAGACTTTCATGAGAGGCCAATTTTTCCCTTGAAGCTATATTTATCAAAATAAACGAAGGTATCTAAAAGTTAGCTATCAAAATTCATCTTCATGAACTCTCTTGTCTTCTAATTAAACTAAGCATTTCAGTTCCTGTATTTAGCCTTGACACATAACAATATTCAAATGGTACATTAGACTTAGACCCATCATTGTCTCGAAACGGATAGTTGCTTTTCTTGTGTTTTTTTTTTCCTTTTCTTCTAATCGAGTCGAGTGCAGAGGAGCGGTTGTTGGGTCCATTTGAAAATGATAACCCCCACTTCTTCCTTATGCCTGCCTTGTTTGGTACTTAGTCTATTAAGAAAAACAATAATCCCACAAATATCCTCAGATCAAACCCTCATCACCTCCTTCCTATATAATCCCTCCCTTCACTATCCATGTTTCCTCATTGGGTTTTCTTTTCTTCTGCGAGGTTTAGTACGCCTCGCAGAAACACGAAAAGAAAACCCACCACCTGTTCGACAAAAAGCCTCATCGGTCCTCTGTTCTTCGATTCTTTTCTTACGCTGTGATATTGGTGCTCTCTGAGAGATGGAGGTACATTCTCCAGTTATAGCCAAGAAGGTATGGAACGTGTTGAGAATCACCTTCTTCATGATGAGGAAGGGTTTGATCTCAAAGAGGAAGATGATTATGGACATGAATCTGATGATGAAGAAAGGGAAGCTTCTGAGGAAGTCTCTGGGCAATCTCATGTCGTCCCATCTTCATCATCATCACCATTCAAGGAGCGTGGCACGTGGCGGCGGCTTTGGCCTACAGGAATATGAATTCTCTTGCAGTAACAGTCCTAGTCCTGTTTTTTTCCCCGCCCCAAAGCGCAAGCACCATTTCAACTTCCCCTGCATCAACCATCCCCAGGTCATTGAAGAAGATCCTAATAAGGCTGTGGTTTTGGTGCCCAAAACCCCCGAGTACACCTTCAACTTTAGGTTTGACGCGTCTGATTATTTGTCTCCTGGAGATAGAAGGAGCCCACTTCAGTCAACATTTTCTGTGAGGATCTCAAATTATTCAGCAGAAGATGAAAATGAAGATGTTGGCCATGATCAAGTTGATGATCAGGCTGAGGATTTCATCAGAAGGTTCTATGAACAGCTAAGGATGCAGAGCCGCATGCAATTATTAGAGTACCAAGAGGTGTAAAGACAAGGCATATATGTATAATCAAATCCCCATCTCTACAACTTGACACTAATTCTCCGGAGACTTGGATTGTCCTGTTTGTCATTCATTGTCTGTTTTTATTCAACTTGTGAAGTTCTTGTGTATTAAATATTTTTCCACTCTGCAACATTCCCCTATTATGAAATATAATATTGCGTTTGCCTATTAAAAACGTTGTTACTTTGCCTGGGAAAAATGGGGGTGATCATTGAATGAACTGTAGTTTAGGATATACAAAAAAGTTGGCTTTGGTGTTCCATCAATTGTTGGTGCGTTGGGGGACCTTTAGGTATAACGTCGCCGTCAGCTTTTGAGAACCGAATCGACCACCTAAACTCACCTTTTTCTTTTTCTTTCTTTCTTTCTCTCATTGATGAATCCAATACCCACATGTCAAATTCTACGAACATGTAACATATATTATATTTATAAAATTAAAGCTTGTTTTCTGTCTCTGCTTAGTCGTAGTTTTATTGTGTTGTGAGCCATGAATAAATTTTGAGTGATATAGAATAAAAGTAGCTGTACAGAGGATTGCAGAACATATTATAAGGATCACGGTTGGGGTGAAAGATGCTTAAGCTGTCAAAACCAGTGAATATACTCACAATCTGAATCTGAATTATCATAAACAAAGTATATGTAAGTACACAACGCTACACGGCTTACAGAATTTTACCAAAATTGAGAGGGAAAATAAGAAAATCCAAGAGCATCGGTTCAAGGCAAGGCAGAGATATCCTAAGCACCAGAACCAGAGACATAGGCGTATCAATATCAGTACTCAGTAGTTAGTCACCAATCACCACCTCGGATCCCAAGGATGTTGGATATTTGGGTGTCCTGATGCCCATCCATGGGCTTCGGGCCTAACCGGCTCGTAGAAATGCGGTCCATAGGCTCCCATATGCGGAGGCGGAGGCAGAGGAGGATATGGGTAATGCAGTGGAAACGGGGGAGGCGGCGGCGGCGGCGGCATAAATAGTCCTGCCGGCGGAGGTGGATACTGAGGCGAGATAGGTGGGTAGTGATGATGATAATCCGCAGCCGACGGCGAAGAAAGTGGCGCAGACGGAGAGTTGAGGCCGCAGTCGACGGGATCCACCGTTAACGTCACTATCGGATAGGTGATTCTATCAGCAGTACGTACGCTTTGGATTTCCGAAGTGGAAGTTTGAATGCGTGATTCATTCGGAGGATAATGATCTGTTAAAACCGGATCCAGAAGAGGGTACCCGGTGATTCTACCTTCAACATTTTCCGACGAAATGCGAGTCTCTGCTCCCTTCTTGTCAATCACTCTGTAAGAGAAATTGAAAATTCCATTGGGCCTGCCTTCACTATTGCGAACCTCATAATTCACGAATCGAACCACGCCAGGAGCATCGCCGGCTTCTAGGATCAGATCCTTGAGAGGCACGCGGACCTCTCCAATGAGCTTGTCTCCGATTATGAATCCATCATGGCGGAATTCGAAATGGAGGAAGAGGTCGTCGCAATCATGAAGCGAAACCCAACTCAAAGAAAATTTCACTACTTGATTCCATTCGGGATTTTCATTCCCTTCCTTATCTGTGTGGGTTTTCTGTTCCTGCACCTGTTTCTCATCCAATTTTCTCTTGGGGTCGATGCTATGAATGTAGACGAGCGCGTATATGGTGAGTTTCTGAAAAAAGTTAAAGTTTTTAAGGTCTGTGCAGGAAATAATCTTGAGCTCCATGGAGTTAGGTTCCATTGTTGAGGCACTACCTGTCTGCACTTTTTTTGAATATTTCCGAATATTTTGACGTTGTCAAGACGTGATAGCTTATAACGTGTTGTTCTGCAGGCCCGTGATTCCCCAGGCGGATTTGATCGGAAGGTGTTATTTGGTAGGTTTCCATCCATAATTCCATACCACCCATTGCTCTACGCTGACGCTGAGCTGAAAAGCAAGTCAAGCAACTTACGTTTTCGTATGTATTCTTTCTAAGGATTTTGGCATTTACCGAGAAGTTTCTTCGCTTCTTGTCGGAAAAATCAGATAATTAAGGAACCTGTGCTCGCCAGGAATCGCTGAGAGGCTTATTTGTTTTTTTGTTATTGGCCCTTGATATGATATTTTTAGTTTTAGGACGAGTAAAAAACTTGTTAGGTCCCTTACATTTATAATTTTTTTTACATTAAGAACGTTTCAATCCTTCTGCCCTCAACTATCATACTATTCATGGAAATAATATGATTTGTTCCTTACATTCTGCAAGACCTATATTAGTTATGATGAAAAACTATGAGCAGCTATTTAGCAGCTAGTTAGATATCAATTAAATCATTTCTAAATAGAGACTTTCCCTTTCCATTTATGCAGAACAAGAATTTACAATATACAACGTATGGCTTTTTCAGATTTTTTGGGATATTACAGGGAAGCTCGTCAGAGCTATGAACTGAATTCTGATAGTTTTGTATCTCAAGGCCTCCAATCAATAAAAAAGAATGAAAACAAAGGGGGACAAAGATAATCCCAAACCTATAGGTTGTATAGCTACAATTTTATATCAAGGGGTCGTAGGGAGACTGGAACTAGATTCTAGCAACGTGGCAGCATCTTCGTCCGTGGGGTCTTTACTCCAACCGGAATTTCTCATGGACAAAATCTTAGACCTCTCAAGCCCACTACCTCTAAATCCAGTCATTTTTGATGACATCATAGGCATCACAAGAACAGAAGATGCGTGTATGGTGTCCTCACCAAAATCTACAGACGCACTGCAGGCAGTCTGCAAGCAAAGAGAAGCTCACATAGTAACTCGCAAACAAAGAGAATCTCACATAGTTAATCCCCAAATTAAGGCAATATCAGAATTGGATGGCAGGGCATATAGTAAGTAATACCTTTGCTTTCATTAGCATGCCAGTAATCTTCAGTAGCATTCTTTTCACAAATGATTTTGTGTCTTTGTACAGTGCCTCTTCAGACAATAGATATAAGGGGGATGAGTATTAGAGAAAATATAGGGTGATAAGACGCATATTTCTGACAATCATGAAACATTCAAGAAATTGAAAGGAAAATATGATTGCATACAAACGCCCAAACAATTTCAAGGGACTGCAGTTTTAGAAGAGCAATGCAGTTTGAGGCTGTTCCATATGAGCTATAAGCTCATTGGCATAACAGGGACAAGTTAGAGTACCATATATTTCATTAAAACCAAAACTAATAAGTGATATAAACTTAAGATGACACAATGTACTAATATTTCACTCATTTATCAAAAAGATTAAAAAAAAGTGCTGAGATTGGGGGTTCACCTTTTCACGAATTAAATAAGCCCCTTCTCCCTTCCTCTCCAACCGACATCCAAAACAATTTATGATGACGCCCAGTGTACCTGTTCACTTCTGCTGAAATGCCAGAAGACACCTTGAAATCCAAAGAGCCATATTTAACCTCAGCGCCTACAAAGTTCCACAATCAATTGCATATTATCCCCCGCCTGCATCCCATGGATTGGTGTATATATGTTGAACATAATGATCACAAATTTATAATACCTCTGGAATCATCAGGTGCCAGCAAACAAATGCCAATAAACATGCACATCATTCCAAGTATAAAACATTGTTGTCCTCAATGCATCAAACACCTACTTTCAGGAAGCAAAAAAAATAGTTCTGCATAATTAAATTCAGTATGCAAAAGCATTCAACATCCATCAAATAATGATACTATTCCAAGGTAAAAAAAAAAACTGTCTTATAGACACCTATCACAACAAATGCCAATAGGATTCTCCTCCTTCAGGGTAGTTGTCACACCTCCTGCTTGATATAAATCATGCAACGCTTCAGCTGCATGTCTCAAGTCTCAACATTAAGAGGAACTTTTTGCAAGCAAGTAGTCCGGTTTTTCTCCTCAGATTTTCACCTTTTCCAGTTGAGGAAAAAAGACACAACAATAGTAGGAAAGATAAAAAAGGCAGACAGTTTCCCACCGTATCACATTGAAATTTGCAATATAAAGAGAAAACTTAGTTTTAAGATATTTGCAAAACAAATTAAATACCATCTGCTGTTGAAACGATTGAAATTTGAAAATACTTGTCCACCAGGCCTTGCTTGTTCATCAAAAACCTCAAGCTATGACTTGCTTCCCCAAAAATTTAAATCTATTTATTGGTTTATTTTCTGCATTTTTCTCAATACAGAATTTTTTTTGGTAGGATTCTCACTATAGTGATTTGATAATGATGGTCAAAGTCCATTTCATAAGAGAGAGGTAGAGTACCTGATATTCTTGAAAGTATACAAATCTTGGACAGATGGAGAAGAATGTCCATGCTATCTGAAACATGGGAACAATAAGAATTGCATCAAATAAGGACAGCCCTTCATTCAACCTTGTTATCTGCACACATAGAAATACCAATGTTAGTATTCATCAGACCTGGAATACGTAAACCAGCTGTGCAAAGGATAACCACTGGACATGGCTAGTCGTAGGAGGTTAGAACTGCCAAAATACTTGACATTAGAATAAAGTGAACAACTATTGAATCAGAAAGCAAAATGACATGGTGGTGAAGCTGACTTACAGAGACTTGGCAAATAACACTGAGCATGAACCTATAGCACCAGAAACCACTGCATAAGAAAATGGGAGAAGCAGGTGCCAATAGGGCCCGAGGTCTTGTCCAGCTACAGCAAGCAAAAGTCCTTCTCTCCTGCAATTCACAAGCTAATCGTAAAGATGGAGATTCCTTGATAGATAAACTAACAGCAGACAGTTAGATTTCTCTTCACCTGTAAATGGTGTGATGCAAGGCAACGACTAAGATCCAAACTATAAGATACATAAGGAATGCAACATTGGTGTATTTCTCAGCCAACTGCTCAGGTGTATACACTGAAAAACAATTATTCAACCTAACATGAGCTTGATGCCATTAAAGGATATTGATTAAAGATGTATGATCTGCAAGGTTAGAAGAAATGAAATTAAACATTACCCATCGGTGAGCACAAAGAACCTATTAAATCAATTGGAAATTATAATGCAAGAACATGACATGCTCCTTCCTAACTTCAACACATGAAAAGCCTTGTATAATTAAGGTTGGCAGTTTTCTGAGCAGTGCTTTTTCATATCATCAAGTATTCAACTGCAGATAATACTTGATAACGTCTTAAAAGCACTAATTGATGCACACTATCTTTCCAGGGAATCATCAAGCATAGTGCCAACAAACATTTTCTTAACAAAAACATAAATTGAAATTAAAACAAGACAGATACCAGGTGATTGGTGATTGCCAAATGCTACTAGAAAGATGTTTCCAAGAACTATGAAGGCTGTGACAATGAGTACCCTGTTCAAAACACAAAAATTGAGGCCCTCAAATTCACATCAGAAGAATAAATTTGGGCGAAAGAATAAAACTGAAACAGTAATCTTAAATCAGATTTCTCATACTTGACAGTGGCCACTTTTTTCAAGACAAAATACGCAAATGCTATGTTAGATACAAACTGAACAGATCCCAGGGCTGCAAGAAGTGACTGCACAGCAGACAGAGCAAGTGAAAGTATTCAGGAAGGATAAAATGCATCCATTGTATCAAAGTCATATTGTTTTAGCCTCAATAAAATGTACCAAACAACCAAACCATAAAATTCACTGCATGCATCATAAAAAAATTTCATAAATTGAGATAAAAACCCAATAAAAATATAAAATTTACCTGAGCAGGATACCCGAAGGAGATGAAATTTAGGCAATTTCCAAGAATGAAAATGACAATACCTGCATGCCAAGAATCATGCAAGCAGACCAATACTAGGAATCATGCACCAGCTTATTACGAGCAAAACTTGTATATCAATGTGACTAGAACGTACCAAATCTCCAGGTCTGGAAATACATTATAGGCTTCACGGGCAGCTTTCCATTTGCCCCATCACTTCCGACTCCTGCACGTTTTCCTCTCTGCAGAAAATATAGCTCAACCTCTCCATGTTTTCCAAGTAATTTGCAATTGCAAAAAAAATAGAATAAATAGATTTCAGGGATGAAGAAATTTTTGGCCCCTCAATTTTGCCTTAGTTATAGATTTGATTCCTGAAGTTTAATTTTTATCAATAAAGTATAAGGACTTGATTGATAAAGATTAAACTCCAGAAACCAAATCGATATTTGAGGCAAACCTCAGGGACCAATAGTTTCATTATCCCTAGATTTTATGGTCATTACCACAAATTGCACATACTGCAGACTAACATTGGAATTCAAAGAAGTCATATGCCAAGAACCCTAAACAAGCCTCAAAGACAACTGGAAATTTGTTTGCTAATCGCCCAAATCATGATGAATATACTTTATCTACAGCATTCCAGTCTTATGCCATGATGTAAACGAGATACATAAGAGGTAAAGTGAACAATACAATCACAAAAAGGAGTACGTCACAGACAATTCCAGCCAGAGAAAGGATGCAATTTACCTCATCATGCCCTAATTTAAGAAGATTTGTTCCAAAGTTTATAGGAATGCTTCCAAAGAGGTTGATAAAAGCCCCGACAATCCACTGCCCCATGGACAAAAGACGTGGTGCTAGGAAGGAGGCCCCACATGCAGAAGAAATGTTGTGAGGCTGTTCAGCATATGGTGTGGTCCTCAAATTGTGTACTTAAGGCAGCACAAGGATACAGGGGGAACGGTCTTTCTCATGTGTGCCAAGTAGGCAAGAGCGCAATCTGATTTTGAAAAACAAATTCAGAACAACAGCAGTCTTTTGTCACCTACAAACATAATAAAAGGATTCAGTCAAAGTTTTCCCGTTATGTGATCAGGTTCGGTACTGACAATTGATAAATAAGAGCTTATTTGTGAAGAAAAAATGAAGGGAGATTATGAGCTAAAAAGAAAATGTAGGAAGACGTAGCTAATTTGTTCGTTTCCATGATAGGTAAGACTAATTTGTGCACCCAAAGCTCACATATTGTCAAAATGTCAATTATAATCATGGACAAAAAACTCCCCACAACCCGGGGAGGCGGGGCGGTTGGCACTACAGTGCTGCTAATATCTGATCTTTATTATTTCCAGACGCAGAACGGCAGTTTAAACAAGAGTACCAACAACAAAGAATCGAAACAAAATAATTAGAACCCAGTAGCATACTCTTGTGATCCAGATCTGATAAATTTACCAGGAAGTTGCACCGAAATGACCAATTCAACTCAATCCGGAACATAACGAAAAGAAAGCATGGAGGAGAAGCAAAAGGACTCGGAGGCGACCGCCCAAAGTATGAATAATTAGGAATCTTATTAGCTCGGAAAGCTGCTCACTTACGACAATAAGCAAACTATTCCCTCAATGGACCGCGAAAAACTAGCTCAGAAATTAAATTTCCCAATATCAATGCTTCGCTTGGCCATCATAGGGTCAGCATCAAAGATCCAAAGGTAAAGGGAATAACTACAAGAAAGTCAAAACAATTACTCTCTTCTTTATTATTATTATTATTTTGACCAGAAACAAACGCATCAAGTTGATGTTTTCGAGGTATAATTATATGAAAAAAAAGGACTTTTCTTGGTCCGTAATGATCCGAACCAGTGTGGATGAAGCAAGGGGATGATGCAAGAAACAACCGAGACAAAAGGAAGTTATGGATGAATGCATGCGCGCGGGATGGCCAGAAGAGCAGGTATAAAAGTCTACAGTGCTATTTATTACCGTATTTATTTTATTGAGAATATTTTAAAACCCTCCAATTTTAAAAAAATAATTAATATCTTAAAATATTTAATAATATAATTAATCCTTACTAATATCTTAAAATATTTAAATTAGTACAATTCGACTATTTTATTGAAAGAAATATAAATTTTTGTCCAATCTATGTCACGTAGATTTTTTATTTTAATACGTTATTATTTAAAAAGTCACATGTATCATATTATTTAAAAAAAGAGTAATGAATAAACTCTAAAATTAATATTATATAGAATTTATATATGAATATTGATAAATTTTATAATTTATTTAGTATAATTTATTAAAATAATATTACACATGTGACATTTTAAATAAAAATGTATCAAATAAAAATGTATGTTTTTGTTAGTGTAGGGGTAAAATTATAATAATTTAAATATTTTAGAGTATTAATTATACTTTTAAAATTAATTTAGAGTACTGATTATACCTTTAAATATTTTAAAGTGTTAATTATATTTTTAAAATTAATTCGGGCGTTAATTGTACCTTTGTCCTATTTTAAACTATCAAAATTCATTATATATGTGTATGGATTAAATGCCAACTGGTGCCACAGATATGTTCATTTGGCTGATTTTAAATCAATATCAATATTAATATTTAATATAGAACATAAAATTTATAATCAGTATTTGGAAAAAAATAACGCAAAATATAATATAGTTTATACTTCATGATTTTTTGAACTAATAATAAGCTTTTTTTTTTTATGAAATTTTAAAAAAAGTCAAATTAATTTTAGTCAGTAAATTTTTTTTTAAAATATTATACTTTATATTAATATTGATTTTTAACCTGCCTATTATTTTTTAGGTGCAATGTGGATAATATGATTTCATACTCAAATTTTGGTAAATAAATAGATTTTCAAAAACCCAGAAAATCATAATCAAAGAGCCAACTACACCTTAGTAACTTAGCTTGACATATAAATAATGCAATTTAACTTATAAATATATAAACTTAATTTATAATTTACTTATATTTAATTTTTTAATATAGAATGAGTAATTTTCCCCATATAAATCATAGGCTAAAAGCAACGATTTGTACATTTTTCATTTTTATGAACATGTGAACTACAAGTGATGATTTCCCGCTGGTTCATTTTAAAATACCGAATCACTATTCCTAGTCTCATCCGCGAGAGCGCGGGTAATGATAGTATGCCGCTGTTTGCAGAGGCATCAGCACCACCGCCTACGGGAGAAGAAGAAGGGCTGTTTCGTCACAAAGGTTATGTTTGCGATGCGGACGACGACGCTGCTGCTTTAACTGGCGTCGTTTTGCTGAACGAGGAGGGATTCCCATTGGAACTCGCGGGCGAAGATGATGAGCAGAACGGAGCTGAAGGATCAGAAAAAACGCCGAGGAAAGGCGAATTCGCCTCCGAATTTTATCGCTGCGGAACCGATTGGTCTTGCTTGTTGCCGGAAGATTGTAGTGGCAGCGTGGACCTTAAGAGAAGGGATCTCGCTCACGACCCTACAATACCTTCGGGGAAGAAGCTGAAGCAGGCCAATCTATTTCAGATTTGGGGCGTCAAGAAAACCGGCGATGAGGATTCTTTTTCCGTCTCCTCTATTGATCATAAACATAATCAAGGTGGTAATTTTGATGGTGGAGATGAGGCTGGTATTCTTTCGGGTAAGAAGAATGTGAACGCTGAAAGTTCGGGATCAATTTCTCGTGATGTTCACACATATTCCGTAAAATCCAAACATTTTCGTAAGGGAATGAACACCCGCGATGTTAATCGGCGGTCCCCTGCCTGCCCCTTCTATAAGAAAATGCCAGGTGAAAGTTCTTTTAGTTTTAATTTTCTCTTTTGATATTATTTAAGATCTATTAACATTTGTTGACTAGAACATAACAGTTTTGGGGGTTGTTTGACTTTAGTCTGTGTTAGTATCCCTGGCGTATCAGTAAGTTTTCAAAGCAATTTTATCTTGTCTTCCCCTGCTCTGAACGTCTTATTATGATAGGTTTTTTTAAAGACATAATGGAGTCTATCTGAATTGTGTGCGACAGTCTACTTTTTAAATGATTTCAAAGGGTAAATATAATACCTTTGCCTTTCCGTCCTGATAAACATAATTTGGCTAGCTTAAGATTGAGCTGCAACCTTGGCACGATAGTTATGTTTTGAATTTTATGTCAGAGAAACGAAATACTCCAAGGCAAACTACACTACATATCTCGTGAATGTTCTGAATTCAGATTCTTTGCCCATATAGGAACGACATTCACTGTGGATGCATTTCGTTATGGGCGCATCGAGGGATGCTCAGCATACTTCCTTAGTCACTTTCACAGTGATCACTACGGTGGCCTTAGCAAGAAATGGTCACACGGTCCTGTCTATTGCACTCCTCTCACTGCTCGCCTAGTGCAAATGTGTCTCTCAGTAAATCCTTTGTAAGAACTAAGTACCTTATTGTTTTGTCTCCATTCTTCCTATACCTCTGTTGTCACTCATACATACTGATAGATCCAGGTAGGTCTGATCAAGATTTCTGTTAACTCTATTATGTTTCTGTTATTCTGAATGTAGGTATATCTGCCCTTTGGAATTGAACACTGAACATGTAATTGAAGGCGTTACAGTGACTTTGCTGGAAGCTAACCATTGTCCTGGTGCAGCTTTGATTCACTTTAATCTCCCAAACGGGCAATGCTATTTGCACACCGGGGACTTCAGAGCTTCTAAAGAAATGCAAGATTACCCCCTTCTCGCAAAGCAACATGTTAATGTACTTTATTTGGATACGACGTATTGCAATCCGAAGTATAAGTAATACTCTGCCCTTGTCAAGAATTTGATTAAATATTGTTATTTGGTAATGAGATTGACTCATTAGTTATAATGACATTATTTAACTATTCTCAAATTACAGTTTTATGTTTCAGATTCCCTCCTCAGGAAACTGTACTAAACTATGTTGTTAAGATCACAAAGAATCAACTCAAAAACCAGCCAAGAACTTTAGTGGTTGTTGGGGCATATAGTATTGGCAAAGAATGTGTTTATCGTGGAATTTCCAAGGCGCTCAAGGTATAAGGGCCTTTTTGGTTTAACAGATAAGAACTTCATGTTGCTTTGATCCCTCATCCCTTGCTCGTCATTATCATTCATGTTGATAGGAATAGATACGAATACCTAAAAGATTAGTTGATGATATCTATCCCACCTACTGTTTGAGTGCTGACAATATTGAAGCTCACTTTCCTTTGCTAGACAATTTAAGATTTCTGTGTTGTAGTTGCCAAAGTTGCATTATGGGTGATGGATTTTAGCAAATTTGCATTGAGGATGTGACTAGACATTTATTGGTTGTAGGCTGTTTCCTGACTTGAAGTAGCAAATAAATCGAGTGATAATACTATGTCTGCTCATAGGTATATTCTGCTACAGTGAAATTAAATACAGCTCCCTTCTTTCAGGCAAAAATTTATGCAAATGCTTCAAGGAGACGAATTCTGCAAGCTTTTGGTTGGTCTGAGTTTTCAGATAGCCTTTGTACAAATGGAAAGAACACGTTTCTTCATGTTCTGCCCATGGCATCTCTGAGATTTGAGGTTTAATTCCAAACCTTTGAGTTTTAGCCTCAAAATGCTGAGGCTTTATGTTTTTAAATTCTCTTACCGTTTTATAGCTCTATTCATAATTTGTCTGGTTACATCAGAGATTGAAGGATTACTTGAAGACCTACGGGGACCAATTCACAGCAGTATTGGCATTTCGTCCAACAGGTTATGCATAGTCAATGCAAATGATTTTAGTCATGCATGTTTTAAATTGTATGCAGAGATACCACAGGCACAAGTACAGAAGAATAATATATATATATACACATATATATATGTTATTTCGTTTATTCAGGTTGGACTTTCAATGAGAAGACAGGCAACCATCTGGAACTAATTAAACCCATTTCCAAGGGCAACATCACGATATATGGTGAGAAAAGCTGTAATTCAACATTCATATACGATATATAATAAGAAATCGTGAAGGGTGTTGTTTCTTTCTTAGATACCTCAAAGGATTGTATGCAATTATCATCGATACTTGCTTAAACTTTAAAGCTCCTGCTCTCAGTTTCTGAGATTCTGAGTATGGCCATGGTCATCCTGGCCTGATCGTAAAACAGTCTTTTGATAATGTAATTTTTGTCAATATTAGTTCATAAGTCTCTTTTCTCCTTGTAGGGGTTCCCTATAGTGAGCACTCCAGCTTCACAGAACTGCGGGAGTTTGTTCAGGTGGATATTACAACCTACATATACATGACCTCAATGCTACAAGTTTGATTACACATCTTAGGGTATCTTCAAAATTACCTTACAACTTACATTGTCTGACAACTTTGATTTTTCAGTATTTGAAGCCTGATAAGATAATCCCCACAGTGAATGTCGGGAATCAGGCCAACCGTGAGAAGATGCAATCCTACTTTCGAGACTGGTTGAGAGGCTAATGCTTACGGGATTCCCGTTCATTAATAAACTGAGTTCGTAATCCGGGATTCCCGTTGAGAGGCTAATGTTTACGTTATTTGAATTTCTTTGGTAAACTGAGTTCGTAATCCGGGATCCCCCTTGCGGGAAATTCAATATATTCTGCCGCTTGCACTGTGCAGAACATGTTTTGTCAACTCTTGCTGCGGTTTAATGGCTCGAGTGCTTGAGCATGACTGTTCTGGTTGATTACATTGCCACATCAAATGGCTACAACGTTTCCAGACCACTTTTCCTGCACCGCGGGAAAGATCCTGCCAAGATTTCTGTGTAACTCAATTGTGATAAAAGTATTGTGGAAGTTCCGTTTGTGCATGTTTGAGATTAAGGTCCTATGAGATATTCGAGTCTCAAACCAAGTGATATAAGATATTTTATGACATTTTAAGCGTGTTCACTCTTAGTTTAACAACTGGCTTTCGAAGGGAGAGTTTTCTACCTTAATTGTCTATTTATACACCAAATGAAAATTTTAATGCAAATGATCATGGAGTATTTATTATTGATACCAACTGGATGAAACAAAATTTCCCAACCTGTTGGGAACTAAAGAAAGCTTCCATATATATCAAGTAGAGACCCCGAAATGAAATACAGCAAAATACTCTAAACTCCTACATATGCTAGTTTAATCATATGTTGCCCAAGGACACCTAGTTGCAGAAGTGAATAGTACAATGGCTCAATTCCACAGAATTGAGTATAAGTGAAATAGGTAATGCTGCTGCACTGGGATAGAGAGAATCAAAGATCATTAATAACCTCATACATATATTGATTTATAAAAAATCATGTTCTTTCAAATCAAAATTAGATAAACCCCACACGGCACCCCACCCGGAGAGAAAGAGTAGGTCAATGATCGCCTCAACAAATCGGTTGTATCAGATAGAGCAGTATGCTTCTGGTGAAGAAAGAAGGAGCGAGCAGGATGCAACCTCACCAATGGGTCAATTGCCCAGCTAAGGGGACGGTTGAAAATAATGGGACGTATCCAAGTACAACTTTTGGACAGCAATACATAGCTCAGATGGGAAAACACTTCAATATTAACAACTCGGGGAGAAGACTAATGAACCAACTTCTTTCAAATGTAGTTCTGTTTGGTTTAAAAAAATAAAGTGGTCTTAGACCCAAACACCTATCTTAAATGGCGGAGTTGCTTTTAGCTAAAAGTATAACAACTAGCTTTTTAAACAATTTTTAAATATTAAGTGTGAAAAATAAAGATTTTAACCTATAATTTTTTGTCATCTTCCTATCTCTCATTTCTTCATGTAATTATCATTTTCCCTCATGCCCTTTTTAGTAATTTATTTATAAAAGAAGTTATTCTAATAACAACAATTCAAACACTCATTTCTTCAAAATTATTTTTCATACAAAATCTATTCTCCAAAATCACTTTAAAATCAATTTTCTCCATAATCTATTCTCTATAAGCTAAACTAAACACACAAGTAAAATGTTATCTGGCAGCACCGGAAGCTGCAAAAAATTGTTGATTAGTTTATTGTTTTGCTAGCAATACATAGCAGGTCATATCTTTTTCAAATAATAACAAGAAAAACTAAAATCTTACTTGAGTTTCAGGAAAGAATCAAGGCACTTGCAGATTCTGGTTAGACAGATGATTACAAGTCATAAATGATGTATGCAGTGGATCAGTCAACAACACAGCTCTAAGGCCATATCATATGCAAAAGGAATCATCTTCTGATGTAGAAAGAATCGCCAGTAATAAATTATTGATAAAGTTGAAAATAAGAAAATCGTATCTTATTCAAGATCCTATATCCACCAAACAAGTGCGCAATCAAGTCCCCAACTGATTCGTCATAGAGTAACTCCATCATTTACAAGAACAACACCTCATTTATAGTGTATAGACTAAAGGTGAGGCGGATGCAATATTAACAAAGGTATGAAGAAAGACAACGAAACAACTCATCGATCTCAATACATAGGATTTTGTTGTATACACAAAATCACTTTGTTTTGACCAGACTACAGGATTCATGAATGCATATATTGTAACTTTGCTCCCAGATCATTACCTAACACATCAATCATTTCACAGAAGAAAAAAAGGAATGGCAAAAGTAAAGCTAACAATTGAAAAGGCAAAAGTAAAGCTAACAATTGAAAAGGCAAAAGGTAGTCAAAGATTCAAGCCTGCGTGCCAGTTAATGCTTTCATCTGGATAATGCTACTATTTTCTGAATGAGAAGGGTTGGGCAAACTGTCATAAGAGCCTAATCTCCTGATGCCCACACATTTCGCAATGCTTGCATAAGTGATCATGACAATGAACATCATGTGAACCAAAAAAATAAGATCCAGAACAGCAATAGCTCTCAACTTGGATTCCTCCAGTTCACACTTGGTCGACCCCTCAACCCCATCAACCACATCAAGCAAACGATGACACCCTTCAGGGATAAAAGCATCAACGTAAAGAGACAACCCGGTCTGAAAATCCCAGAGACCCTGCAACCACATCCGCGGCGAAGAGCTTGGGCCAAAAAGCGAGAAGTAGACACGTTGCCGCAGCGAACGCAGAAATCCTGGCAGAAACGGAGTCGCATTTGGCCTCGAGATCGGAAACCTGGACAGAGGCAGCGGCAGCAGCAACGGAGTATTGCAAGAAGAAAAGAACTGAAGCGAGAGCGAAAATGAAATCGTTGGAGAAGGGAAAGAAAGAGGATTCGGAAAGGAGAAGACAGAAAGCGAGAATGATAGAGAGGAAAATAAAGGCGGTGAATTGGAGGGAGACGAAGCGGTGAACGTGGGTGTGGCCTTTGACGAGAGGGTCAGTTTCAGAGGAAATGATGAGTTGATGAATAAAAACGACGAGGAGAGCGACGAGGATGAGGTAGAGAGGGAGATGCCCGAGACGGTGGTGGTGCGTAGAGGTAGAGGAAGATGGAGGGAAGGGGTGGAGGGGGTTTGCAGAGTAGGAATGAGGGGATTTGAGGTGAGAGAGGGTGGCGGAGATAAGATGGTAGAGACCGAGTGACACCAAACCCAAAGACGAAAGCAAATTATACAAAATGGCCGCCATTGATCTCCTTCCCGAACAAAAATGCTGATCATATCAATTTTCTTATCATACAATTACTTTACAAATTACCCTGAATTCTCCAAAGCTGGCGACTTGATTGAAATCTCCGACGTATCAGCCATGAGAAAGAAGTGGTAGAGACTGCTTTCTGTTTTCTGGATGCATACAGCGAAACCCGAATTTTTTGACGAGACATTTTGAGCCGTCGAAGGCGATGACGTTTCTAAATGTGGGTAAATACTGAAGCAGATCAGGTCAGAAAGTTCTTGCCTCATCATTCATATCCGAAGCTCGGCTGCTGCATGAGACTAGAAAATTAAAAGCACAACTTAAACGAACCAAATGAAAGGTGCCTGTGAGACTAATCTCCATGTGCACTATGTGATGGTCTCAATTTGATCTCGTCCTGTTCTGGCTAGTCAGGCAATCTTAATCTTGGTTTGCATTGGCCAGAGTCAGAGTCCTGGCTTTGTACTAAATAGTTCAATCCAAATTTACATTTTTGTTGGGAGAATTTGATTGGAGTAGTTCATATAAAAGGATTTAGAACTTTATGAGGGCAGGTAATGAAGCATGAAGTTCAGCCAAGCATTGAAAGATCCAATTAAGAAGCTGTTCTTTTGGAAGCTCTAAGAGAAGTTCAGCCTGCAAGGAGAAAATCATGAGAAAAGAAAACACAGTGGTGAAGATTGCTTACAATTACAACCCTTGGCGAAAAATAAATATTACCTTAATTTTATCTCCCTCGAGAATCAAGGAATTCCTATGCAAATCTGAAGTCATGGACTCTGTCATCAGCTTGAAAACCTTTTTGCTTATGTTTGTTTTCATAAAGACCGTCTTTCCAGCGGAATAAATTCTGATTACTCCTATATCAGCCGCCATTCTTTTCACATAAAGCTTCTTCAACAAAATCTCCATGGAGTAAGGCTCTTTGCCATATTGGAGGCGCAGGTTTTCTGTAAATTGCATAAGACCCCAGATGTCTTTCCCAGCTGCTCTCTCAGCAGCATCTAATATTTCCATAGGGTTCTCCAGATAATTTATGTAGTCAGTAGGGAGATGAGGATTGATGTTTATATCAACCTAGAATAATTAAAGGGTACAAAATTGTATCAACATTGAGGTCTTCATTATACAAGGCAGAGATTTTATCTTAACACGTACAGAAAGATATACCATATAAGAAAACAAATACGAAGAAAAGCCGAATTTAACTCTCCAAAATATTATAACAACATTTTCAATAAGCATACCTGTACTGACTGATAAGGAACTGAAACTACACGATGATCATCAACCTGTAAGTTAAATAAAACAAGAGCATAAGTCCCAATATACAAGCAGAAAATCAAGAACTAAAGACCGTAATGTTCAGAAAACAAGTTTCAATCAACAAACGGTGCTTGCAAATCAGAGAAAAGGCATCGGGGTTGAAGTTTGTAGCCAAAGTAATCTAACGGCACAAGTATAGTTCAATTTTCACTGATCATAGACAGGTGGGGGAAACAGAGGATGAGTCACATTTGACCTTGGACAAGCTCTCAAAGAGCATCTCAAAGAAAAGATCGATGCCAACATTTCCAACATCTCCTGTTTGTTGTTCTCCAAATATAGTACCAAAGCCTCTTATACCCATGTCTCGCTCAGCTAGTTGGAAGCCTTGACCAAGTTCACGACATTCTTCAAGAGCCGCAAGTCTCTCCTATGAAAAAATCGCTATAAGAATATAAATTTTAGGCATGATATATGCAAGTGCATTTCTGGTTTTATGTTTAAAAACACGACTTAAAATTCAAGTAATAACACCAAGGTAGAATGGAGCCCTAAGTGAAATGAATTTATTCATAATGTGAAAACTCAAGATCTCCTGAGATAATGGAAGGTAAAGATTAGACAGAAGCATACCAGTGCTTGATCAGAGAGAAGGGATTTATCAGGATAAAATAATTGCGCATGCGCTTCCTTGTCTGCCCGTCCAACTCTACCACGCAACTATAAAAATTTAAAATATTAGAAGACCAGTATTAGTAATTTAAGTTCAAGATTGATCCATCTATAATTACCGTATGGCCTTCCAAAGAATGTTCACATTCAAGTTCTTGACCAATGATCACTCATACACTAAATAATTAATATTGAAAGCAAACGTTGGAAACAAGTTTTAATGACACAATGAGATGAAACGAAATCACTCCAGTAGAAACCAAAATATGAACTTAAAAACTGCACGAGTGTCTTAATGATCTTTACACAGCAATATTAGGAAAAGCCTCATTTATCAATTATGTGCCAATAAGGACAAATATTAACATGAACTTTCCTTTTAAGTAAACATCAGAGAAGACATAACACGTGGCCATATCCAAACAGAAATGACTTTGAAGGATGAAGTTAGGAAGAACAAAACCTGGTACAGCTGTGCAAGGCCAAATTGTTGAACATCCTGAATGATGATGGTGTTTGCATTTTGAATGTCAAGCCCACTTTCTACTATATTGGTGCAGATCAGGATTTTTATGTCGCCTTCAGCAAATTTCTCCATGGTATCTTCTAGTTGTTTTGAGTATTGCTACGGCAGAAAGCACATAAGTTTAATTTGTTGACAAAGTAAATGCATAGCGAGCATGAGAATGGAAGGCATACAAGTCAATATATTTTATAAGAAGGCCTGGAAGCAGCTAAGAAAACACTTATCATCACTTTTTGAGACTTTTTTTGTCTCTTTTTTAAAAAGTAATTTATTGCTGCTAAATTAACATTTAAAATGCCTGATAACACTCCGTCAAACACTTATCAGCATGCACCCAATAATGAGGTAAATGCATTTGGTAAAATAGTTGTGTTTCAGACCTAAGTAAGAGATGCCACATTATTGTCTCTCTTTCAAAGGATATGAGACAGAATAGCCTGAAAGATTCTAAATATTTCTTAACACGTTCTGAAATCTCTCATAAAGACAACTGCCATTTATCAGCAAAAGCATTACTGAGAAAGACGTCATTTTATTTTACGTTTAACTCCAGAATATTTCCTGGAGGACTCTTTGTTAGTCCTACAAGCTCACATGAGACGCACTGGACGTACAAAACAAGTAGTTACCTTCCCATGGGCAATGGCTATTTCTACATTTGGGAATGACTCTTCGAGAAATTCCATCACTTCTTCAAGTCCTGTAACGTAAGAATAGTAGAGATACTAGAATCAAATGACTGAAAGTCTGAAATATAGACAAGTTAGCAAACACATCCCCAAAAGCACCAAAGTGTCGGATAGTCTACTTTTAGGTCTGTGATTGAGCGTTGAGAATAAATAAATTCAGTGTAAAACTTCTACTCTCAACAGAAGCATAGCATTCTTACTCCCCTGAAATTAAATTTACTCATAGCAGTGTGACATATTTATGATAGGCATTCCTTCACCTAACCTAAGTCTGCAAAATATTATTCATGATGATGGGATACTTTAGACAACAAGGCATCATCACCTTTAATGCGAGGAAGAACATAAAAAACTTGACCACCACGGTCCAGCTCATACTTAATAGCTGAGATCACCTTGTCCTTACTGAATGAAGAAAGGTGAGTTTTGATAGGAACCCTTTCTGGAGGTGGAGTTGAGATTAAACTGAAATATAAATAAGGAGTGTTATCATTATGCTTAGAGAATGGTTGATTATACTCAATCTTTCATTAGATATAAGCTTAATGTAAATCATCAAGCATGCAAAACATAAACTACGCATCAAGCCCAATTTGGCATAAAAAAACCCAAAAAGAACCAGGAGTTGGCAGAAGAAGAAATGTTTAGGGAACTACTAAGAGAAGATTTAGGATTTTTGCAGGGACAAAGTCCTGTTTTATATTAAATAACTTTCAGTTGAAGTTTCAATAATTTGGGGAATTTGATGAGCCAGCACCTCATATTTACTAACATAGTCCTTGTTCTGATTCCATTTAATTCTCCTTGTTCGCTAACCAACTATTGTCAGCATTAGTAAATCTTACCATGCAAACTTTCCAAGGGGGAAACAAAGGATCTCACCATACAGCAGAAATGTGAAGCTTAATTCATATCTTCTCCAATATCTATTGATATTAAAGCTTCCTCATTGTGCATAGACACCTCAAACAATAAGCATAACACCAACTTAAAATAAACCTTACAGAAACATTCATTTCAATCTATGCCACTGAATTGTAACTCAGATATTCTACAAGATTGGTTAGACATAGATCCAACAAAGTCCCCCCTCCCTCCCTAAGACACACACGCACACACCCATACAAAAGAACCTGCAGCACATCATTGTAATAAGAAAGAGGGAAAAAAATATAAAATGGAAAATGAAATTTATCATAATTTGTCAACCAAATTATTCAACAATAGCATTTTATTTCCAGAAAAAAATATTTAATACCAGGAGAAGAACCTTAGACAATCTATTTTCCATCATAATCTGTGGAAGGCTTGTTACCTAGCATCGCGGAAACCTGTCAATGCTAAATAAAGAGTTCGTGGAATTGGAGTTGCAGAAAGAGTAAGAACATCTACAGAAGTTTTGAAAGAAGCAATCTTCTCCTTTTGTTTGACACCAAACCTCTGTGATGAAAGAAATGCCAATTAGGAAAAACAATGTAGCCATTGTTAGCTATGAGAAATTAAGGAAAATATTTATTGCCAATAATTGGTAAACCTGTTCCTCATCAACCACAAGCAGGCCAAGATTGTTATACACAACCCGATTTCCTAGAAGAGAGTGAGTCCCAACAATAATGTCCAGGCCACCGTTTTTAATCATTTCCAGGAGCTCCTCTTTCTCTGCTCTCGTCTGAAAGTTGTGATAAGTCAAATAGTCTGAAACTGATATAAAAGTTACATCTCAAATGGCAAGTAAAGACAAAAATACATGCCATACTACCCTAGAAGAATTATTTGTTTGCTCAACAACTGGAAATCATAGAAAGATTGTTGAATATTTGACTGATGAGTATTACTGGACTACTAAAGTAAAATTAGAGTACTCTCTTCATAGCACTATACAACTCTAATCTTCAAATAAACTTCACTAAGACAAACAAGGAACAAAAACTCATACCTGAAACCTGCTCAGAAGTCCAATTTTAATATCAGGATATGAAGAAAAGCGTGCTGAAATAACATCAAAATGCTGTTTGGCAAGAACTATCGTTGGTGCCAGAACCATGACTTGCTTCCCTGATGAGACTACATAGAATATAGCACGTAATGCAACTTCAGTTTTGCCAAAACCAACATCTCCACAAATTAACCGGTCCATTGGAGTTTCACATTCTGTCAAATCACTTTCAACATCAATGAAAGCCTGTAAGGAACGTATTTGGAAACACAAAATACCTAATTAACCAACATGAAACCATGCGAATAACAAATCTTCTAAAATCTATAGCTCTGCAAAATACAGGAAATACAGGTAAAAATAAACACAAAGACATCCAACACGGTTAAAAAATACTCTTACAATCCTAAATATAAAACCTAGTTTATAGTGTAATTTGCACTACAAACTAGGTCTTAAGGACCAGTATTAAAATATCAATATTTTCTCACAAGCAAATACACATGATTTTGCAACAAGTGTAAAAGAGAAAGAAGTAAGAACACAGACAACTTCAATATCACCTGTTTTTGATCAGGCGTGGGTTCATAAGGAAATTGAGCAGCAAATTTAGCCATGGCAGGACTTTTTGGATAGGGGAGCCTTTTTTGTTTTAGCCTATGCATATAGAGTTCCATCAAGTCAACAACCATCTTCTGTATGGCAACCTTTCCTTTAATCTTTCTTCTCTCCCAGGCGCTAGTATCATTCAACTTGCTCAATGTCCGAGGTTTTTTGTTTTCATTTGGACTGCAAACGGACCGCAATTAACGTGATCACTTAATAAAGTACTGCTATAACTCTATTTTGAATCAGTATTTTGCTTGAACTCTGATAATGGTAAGAACATTATCTTCTAGAATAATAAGAAAAATGTTAAAGGTAAGGGGTTGCGGAGAACTTACAGACAATATCTATAGAGCATACGAGCCGCCTGCTTAACAGGAAGCTTTGCCATACCATCTGCATACTCTAAGAAAACATACTCAACCAGTTCTGTAGAATTCTTTGGAACAGAGAACTTAATCCCAACAAATAGCCCAATACCCACCTTCTTATGCACAACGTAATCCCCAGAACGAAGCGTATAAGGATCTACCTGGTAGCTAAATCCACCTTCCTTATTCTCCCTGTCTCCCTTCAATTTCTGCAACCCTCGCTGTTGCTGCTCCTTCACCAATTGTATGTACTTATCAGCCTCCTCCGAATCCATCACCGTCCTGGAAGCCTCTCGCTTGGCGAAATCACGTTGAATCCTCTCATTGAGAACCGAAATGGGGTCATTCTCGAGCTCAACTCTCTCCGTCCGGTTCGACCAATTGGAGTGTGAAGGGACCGAAAGGTCTTGGGTGTAGACGGCGTTGGGGGCCAAAACTACTCGTCCTCTGTTGTATTTGAACTGTAAAGGGTACGTGACATTGAAAAGACTCCAAATTCTGGGGAAAGAGCTGAGTTTGGGAATGAAGGGAGTGGAAATGTCAGACATTGAGAGAGGAGAAGCCATGGTTGAAGGAAAAGAAGAAAGGCAGAGTAATAGGAGTTGAAGACAAGATTTTTAGAAGAAAGAGAGGGCGAAGATGGAGGAGAGGGCCATTTGCACTTCGGTTGCGCTCCAGTGAAGGCGGTGAGCAGAGAAAGAGGATGAACAAGAGCAGAGAGAGGTTTTGAGGGGGTTTTAACATTTACCGAAGACGCGCTGGCGCTAGACATTTCGTTTGTGGGGTTAAGATATTTAGCTTTACAACAACACAAGCTCACGATTTTTAGATATTTATTTGGTTCAATGGGCGTTGCGTAATGCGTGGCGAAATGATATGCTCATTTCTCATTTGGACTTTAACAAGGATGATGAATGAATTTATCGTAGAGAGGTCACGTGACAAGTCTGTTTTCACGTCCCCAATAATCAAGTCCCAAGCACGCTTGTATAAATAAATAAATAACATGATCTATTTTTATTTTCAGTAACATTACGTGAAAAATGAAGCAAAGTATTTTTCTACAGCATGCTAGTTACAATCTCAACGCAGGCATCAATTCACAATCAGGAAAAAGAACATAGAAAGAGCTCAAATTACAGCAGCAATCTCCAGCCTATGCCCATAACATCTGAGCAGCAATTATGAAAACCAAGATAATCGGAACTCCCAGAGAGACGCGCACAGCCCTAGCTGCTGAGTTCTGAGCAGTATTCCGGGAACCAGGAGAACCTGAAACAACAGTAACACTAAAGCGTTTCAATAAAACTCTCCTGCTGCTAGAGAACAGAGTAACAAAAACAGAGAGAACATAGAGAGAAGATAAAGGAATGAGAGAAGCAAGCATACTTGAGAGGCAGGCCAAAGGATTAACTCGTTGGCCACATCTTCCAGGCAATGTCTGAGCCTGAGTAATATTAATGCCAGCCTGCTCAGCTTGTCTGGTGCCTTTGTTGCTAATGAGGCTACAGAGGCATTGAGGGTCTGATTGGATCACAGCTTTGAGAGGATCGCAGCAACTAGAAGGGGGTTCTCTGTTGCCATTAAGGTAGTTGAGGCAAGGTGAGAGCTGGTTCAGGCACGAGCTGTCTTGAGCGCTAACTTCTGTGAACAAAGTAACGAACAGCAAAACAAAGCAGGCCATGCAGAACAGAGGAGCGGACTTGGAAGCCATTTTGAATATCGTTAGTGGGATTGCATCTCTGGTGTATTGTGGATGGATATATAGGAGAAGAGAAAGAAGGGAGATAGCGAAAATGAGAGAGTTGGTGATCGAACTCGGTCATATATACAGCCGATAAGCCGACGAGTGTTTATTTGCAAGAGGCTCCCATGGTGTGGTTGACGGAGTGAGCGTTGGACAGGTGAAGCTACTTTCCTAAGCCGGGAATTTTTCTTTACCCAGAAATCGGCAAGTCAAAGAATGACTACCGGAAAGGGCAAAAAGTTTTTATTTTTGTTTACTAAACTCTTGGGGCATTGCCATAATAAAATCTATATAAAAGGGCATAAAGTTTTTTATTTTTATTTTTTTAAATTGACTAAAATTTAGATTAGTCACGCCTAAAAACTTGATCTCACTAATAATGTCCTGTGATTCCAACAAATCTTTGTACAATTTCTTTTTGTGTGTAGGTATTTGTCAACCAACTTCTTACTCATGATTCATGAGATCAGAATAAATTCATGTCGCGATTACGTAGGAGAAGCATCAATGAATGCTTTTCAATTGTAAATCTTATTATCAAGATAAAAGTTTAAAATAACCAAAGTGTTATTAAAAAATACTTGTTAATAATTGTGACAAAAAAATTGACTGGCCCTAAATATGTCGGTTAAAAATATTTGTGTTCAGATGAGGTAAATTTATGAGACAATACTTTGTTTTCATCGAAGAAGTAAGCACATTCCTGCATGGCTGAAACAGTCAACACCCACCCCTCCCTTTTTTGAACTAGGTGGGTGCAGAATCCACGCCACCATGATCAAGATATAAAACTGCATCACGAACTAAACAATCACAAATAAACATGTAAGTACGTTTAAAGTAAATTTCATTGAAGTATGTACTCAAATGCTCTCATGATTATTATCTTTGTTTACCTAATAATTTGTCATAATGAAGTTGCAAAATGTCATCAAGACTCAGACATAATATACCATCCCAACTTCAATCATACTAACGTGAGGAATGTTAAGGCAAACAGCAGGACCTCTGCAATTCTTTCGCAGAAAAGTATATAGAACATCAATCGTAAACCTTTCTAAGAATGAAGATGATTTCCTTGCCTTCACGTATGTGTTCCCCATTATATATGCAACCCCAGCTTCCTTTGCTTCCATCAAATCTGTTAGTTCTTCTCTTACAGAAGGATCCATCTCAGGGACGTTTGGTAGTTGAAACCTCACCCGTTGCTCCTTCTGCTGTAGGTTGTCATCATGAACAGAACAAAGACTCGTTGAGGTAGCAGAACTGCAGCTAGAAATGGAGATGTCGTCATGTTCAGACACTATTAAGCTTGAACCTGATGGCACCTTTTCAGAATTCATAACTGTCATTCTCCCATCAAGGAGAGAAGTCTCAGAATCCGAGTCATCTTCTTCCATTGCTTCCATCAGGATGAACTGTGCTATATTCTGTATGATCAGGTTCTCAAAGTCGTCATCATTTCTTTGAATGTCCTTATACCCATATCTAACCGTGCATCGATACATACGATATGGTCTAGGGCAGACTCTCCCAACGAGGAAGCGTTCTCCCGTTGATACATATGGAACAGGGACAGATTTTATACAAACAAAAACCCCAGAATTTTGTGGAATGCAGGGAGATTGGTCACAAAATGGGAAAATAGTATAGGTACTCCAGTTACAAGTCCTGAGTAGATGAGACCTATTCCTGGGACACGGACAATGCCAAGGCTAGGGCCTAAGCCTAGTAACCATTTCAATGAAGCTTTGTTTTGCGTCTCGTAGCTGAACTTCCTATGAGTACCGAAATGCCATACACACATAACAGTCATGAAGAAGAATGCCAGGACAAGAGGGACCCATCCTCCCTGGGGAACTTTCACGAGTACAGCTGATAAGTATAGCCCCTCAATTGCCCAAAAGAATAGAAGGAATACCATGGCAACAAAGATATGCTTCTCCCATACAAAGATTATGACGAGTGCCATCAAAAAGGTTGTCACAAACATGACCAACACAACAGCAAGTCCTGGTTACCAAGGACCCACAAAGATTTAACTTCAAAAGGATGCATAAACTTGAAAGTCGTGTTTCAAAGGATGCTACGTTTTCTTGAAAGAATATTTACCATAAGCATTTCCAATTAAGTTTGTGTCACGAAATCCAACAGTTACAGCAATAGTGAGGAGCATCAGTATCCAGTTTATTTCTGGGATGTAGATCCGCCCAAATGTATCTTTTGAGGTATGTACAACTTTGACACGGGGAAAGCAACCAAATGCATGACATTGATAGATAATGGAGAACGTGGCAGTTATAACAGCTTGACTCCCAACAATGGTTGCAAGAGTGGCAATGCCAAATACAGGCCAATATACAGGATCTGTAAACCAAACCAAAATAAATTGAAAATTTTACAGAATTTAGAGGGGGGAAGCAATATGAAATAAGTGATCAGATAAACTAACCAGGTATTGAGTCGTAGAAACTGCTATAAATAGCATTGAGGTTTTTTGATAGGAATGCGGCTTGGCCCATGTATTGTACTACCAAACAAGGATATACAGCACAAGTAAATGCAAGCTGCACAGGGAAGAAGAGAGTTAAGAAATTAAAATACCTCACCTTGCCAAGTATCACCACAGCAGCTTTGTTGGTCTGATTTGAACTAGCAAAATAACCCACCAAAAGGAAAATAGTTTCTAGCTTGTTTATAATCCGATACATGATTATAAAATTATTGCTTCCTGCTGTAGAGATACAATCATGTAGACACTCAAATGCATCCATGGAGATTAAGAGAACAAGTATCATGCAGCTCTCTCGCCCTTTGAAGCAACTAAAAATAACTATGATTGATTCATTGCATAAAATCTAGTCTAAGTTTCGTGCTCACCCTTATTGACACAGCAGTGAAATGACCAAGATCTGCAAACATAGCTTCAGTCCCTGTTGAGACACAAAATGCCCCCATAATTAGGTTAAGAGTAAAAAGGAGCATTCTGCACAACAGCCCAAGCAACTGTTGGTTCATGACAAATAGCATGCCTTGGAGGTCCAGGTCAGGTCTAACTTCTTTTCTTTTATTTTTCCTAACTTTTTGGAAAGCGAGGGGAACCTGGAGGGCAGGTTTAACATACCAGTTACACAAAGGAGAATCCCTCCAAGAGAAAGCCAACCATTTTCACCATTCTTGCTGAAGAACTTGTATATATAGTGAGGAGATAATGCAAAAACAACTCTTGGATTCCAACGTATTATATTATACAGCCCAATAGCAAAAGTGCACAGAAGCCAAATCGTTAAGATTGGTGCAAACAGAAATGCTACTCTGTGGGTGCCAACATGTTGGAGAGCAAACAGCCCAATCAAGATGACACAGACAAGAAACACAAGCACTCCTGCAAACAACATTGAATTTCTAACTTTAAACTGCATTCAAACCTTTATTTTTTTATTGGACAAGCAAAAAGAAGAACGACACTATTTTCATCAATGGACAACAAAGTGAGAATTGAATCACCTTCCAAGAAATATGTTCCTTGTTTTCTTACTCCTGAGAGTGCTGCTAGAACTGCAAGGATGAAGAATGTTTAGTATGTTTTTATTAGATTCCCACTAATTCTGATAAGTGAGTAAAATAATAATAAGCAAATCAAAGAAAAGAAGTAGTTTTTAGCCGAGCACAAATGTTAAAAAAGCATTAGAAAAGTGCAGAACTCAGTGCTTTCTAGGATAAAGTATGCTATGTTGCATGATCCATATAAATTTTAAAATCAACTGAGAAGAGTGCAATTTAAGAGTACATATAGCCTCCTGTTTGATGATGTTAGCTAAAGTTTGAGGTGGTCACTTTGAACTTAAAACAATCTATAGTTCCACAATAGGTCTTGGCACAAAGAACAAGATGCCAGAGATCTTTTCTCTGCCAGGAAGTCACCACACATATAATTGCTACGCAAAAGCGGCATTCCTACTGAATTATATTTGCATGCAATAACTAATTTAACGCCAAATCTAGAATGACATAATTAGAAGTTCTGGCTGTTCCTATTACAAGAAAATGATCATCATCTCACTTGACATTGCTGGCGAGAGCACACCATCACCTACGAGCATGCTAACACCAAACAGTACCACAACTAGTAGGACCGTTCTTGACCATCCATGTTTCTCCAAAATCCTCTTTAATGTAGAAGAGAAAACAGCATTGGACAAGGGGCCATGTTTGTAGGATGACAGTTCCTCATCAGCTGCTTGTTGGTTGGGAAGTAAACTAAACTTGCCGTGCCTACAAAGGAGAGTGTAAAGAGCAAACGTCCCACCTGACAATGGCGCTAACATGATCAGAACATACACTTGATAACCGTTGTTTTTCCTATTATAAAACTGAAACAACAATCGATGTCATGGAAGTGCAATATCATTATATGTTGAAGATAAACCGAGTTATTATTTAATACCTTCACTGTTATCATCAGCGCCCAATAGGATGAAAACATACTTAAGCAAGGGTATCAATGTAAGGGTCCAGAAAATCAATGAAAAAGAACCGAAGATAGTTTCCTCATCTAGATGCATTAGCAACTTTTCTCCCACCGTGTTTGTATAAACATAGAGAGGTGATGTGCTCAGATCTCCATAGACTACACCGAGGCTTTGATATGCTAATAATATATTCCTGGGGAGGTCTACCCATGACAACTGCAATCACTATGTCGCTATTATTAATAAACAATTAAAGCCTCCTTGTTTCCACTGAATTACATATTAGGAAAAACAAACAGTAGGTATATTAGTTATATCTAAGATCCAGTATATTGAGAAAATAAATAAGTAAGTAGTCATATTTACTGCTGAATGTGGTACCAAATGGCAATATACATAAACAAAATCTAGTATAAATTGAATTTTTTTGGTTGGCTACATGGGAGATTATAAAACCTAGTAGGAACGGGCACAGGAAACAGTACAGGAATTGTTTCTCATTGGATACATCTTGAGTAGGTGATATTATAGGACTTGGAGTAGGTGAGATTCATAGAACCACACAAACAAACCTTTGAATCGGAAATTTTCGTCTTAAAAATTATAAGCATAGAATTCCTGGGCCTGAAATTATTCTAAACGTTGCATTGTAATCATTGAAGAGGTTCACTTATGAAGTATGGAGAATATGCTAAAAAATATTAATCTATGAAAAATTGAAGTCCTGATTCAACCTAGTTATATTCTTGGGGAAAATTAGGCAAACATTACTAAAAGAATCGAGTCAAATTAAGCATAATTGAGGGTCAATCAAGACAAACGCTCAAAAGTAAAAATTCACAAGTGCAATGGGAGCTACGGAAGGTTATTGAAAGCTCTTTAATTGCAATGTGCAATTAAAATGGAGAGATTTTAATATTTTCCAAGAGGCTCTAACAATGACTCGGTTTAATCTTTAAGCAGGATGGATTCAAAAGCATGGAATCAGCAGAGAAAGAATTTAGGATATCAAATTCAAATTGAGATTCAGTTTACACAAATACATTTGTTATAGCATAGAAAGATTAGAAAGGAATTGCCAGATTCAGAGAGAGAAATGTCTGACCAGAGAAGGATTGCGATGGTTCGGAGCTCCAGCTTCGGTATCCATGAGGGCCAATTAACTGTATCAAACTATTTTTCCGTGTCTGTGCGTGCGTACGGGTGAAAGGCTCTTGGAGGAAGGTCAACGTAACCGATATATTCTCATATCTTACTGTAATTATGGAGTCTCCACTAATTGACAAATGGCGCCAAAATGATCTCCTTGTCGACAGTAAACATACTATTTTGGACGATCCGCCTCTCTCGATTATTGGCAATATCGTGTTTGTTCCATGGCGCTCTATTGTCCTCCGACCTCCATTCTGCATCATCCTTTAGAGAACCAATTTGGAATAAGAAGAAATGCAATGTGGACGCAGAAAAGTACGGTTCATGCAGGCCATGCATGTATAGCAGAGAGCTGAACAGGGGATGGAAAAGAAGCCGGGTCAGGGATCGAGTTCGGACCAGGATCCATGGTGCACTTAACCTAAATTATTACATTTCGTATTTCATATTTATCCTTGAAATGTAAAGGAGAAATACTCAGACCACCAACACGAGGAACAACAGAAACGTATCTTGAGCTCACTCGTAACCAGTGATAACAGAGGATCAAGCTTCAGATCGTCATGTAATACGGGGCTCAGCTCTTGATGTTGCTGAAGCTCTGAACTTGGTTTCGAGAGAGGCGTGTCTCGCTCGCCCATACTCTTGAGTCTGATTTAATTACTGAGATCAGAGGTTGTTACCGATGCACCATCAGACTCTTGGATGCTCATTTCATTTGAATATAACTTCAATCAATCAATACACTTCCTGGCACCATTTTAGAGCATTTCATTTTGAGGGAAGAAAAAGAATTGAACACATTACCAAAATTTACATTATTTTTTGAACATTATTTATCAAAAACCGTCGGGAAAAGAGAGAAGCAAGGCAATTTTTTTCCTGAATCAGTAGTCTATGCTTTCAATTCATAGAAAATTATTATCAAATCCCAAACAACAATATAATCACACACAAAAATCTCAAATGAATATTATGTATCATGTAATGACTGACAAGTTATAGTGGATGGGACCTTTTAAGTAATTTTATTCCTTATTTAGAACCTCACTTCCATTATTTTTGTGGCAAGCTCCAAGGCCATTTTCATAGTGAGTAGTGACTGCCAAAAGGGCGTCAAAGCTATATTCTCCGGATTATTGAAGAGTGGAAGTGAAGTGACATCCATATAGAAATCTGTCTCCTCTTTTATTGATAGGTCCTCCGGTACTGAGTAAATATTCTGCAATCTGAATAATTAAGTCGCCCTAAAAAAAGGGAAAATACTATCATTATTTGTGCAATTTACACGTTTGAAGAAGAGCAAGAAGCAAAGATAAACATGACCAAAGAGGTTTTACCCTACCCTAAAGGCCTAAACAGACAATAAACACCTCTATTTTTAACCAGGAGAATGACCACCACGATCAAGTTGCAAAATTCTATCAAGAACTACACATAATATATCATTCCAACTTCAATAAGACTGATGTGAGGAATGTTAAGGGCCACAGAGGGACCCCTGCAGTTTTTCCGAAGAAAGGAATACCCAATATCAATCACAAGCTTTTTCAAGAATGAGGACGATTTCCTCGCCTTCACGTATGAGTGCCCCATGATATATGCAACTCCTGCCTCCTTAGCTTGAATCAAATCCACAAGCTCATCCCTAACAGCAGGATCCATGCTAGAATTGTTAGGTAGCTGAAATCTTACACGACGTCTCCTGACTTGTGGGTTCTCGTCATCATAAACTGATTGCAAGCTTCGCAGGGTAACAGACTTGCTGCTAGGGATTGAGATGTCTACGCCAACGTCCTCATGCTCGGACACTATCAAGCTTGAAGTAGATCCTATGCCTCTAACGCTTATAACAGCCATCCTCCCGTCAAGTGAAGAACTTTCAGAACTTGAAAGTTGTGGCTGAGTAGATTCCATTTGGATAAATTCTGCTATACTTTGTATGAGTTGGTTCTCAAAGTCTCCGTCATCCCTCTGGATGTCCTTATACCCATATCTGATGATGCATCTATACATACGATATGGCCTGGGGCAAACACGCCCTATGAGGAAACGTTCTTCGGGTGAGACATATGGAACAGGAACTGATTTTACACAAACAAATACCAACACGCTGTGAAATGCAGGGAGATTTGTAACAAAGTGGGAAAATATTGCAGGCACTCCTGTTGCCAGTTCTGAGTAGATAAGACCTATTCCTGGTACACGGACAATGCCCAAGCTAGGGCCCAATCCTAGTAACCATTTCAATGAGACTTTGTTGTGTAGATCATAGCTGTATTTCCTACGAGTACCATAATGCCATACATACATAACAATCATGATGATGAATGACAGGACAAGGGGAACCCATCCTCCCTGAGGAACTTTTATGAATGCTGCTGACAAATATGCGCCCTCTATCACCCAAAAGAATAAAAGAAATATTGTAGCAAGTAGGACACTTTTCTGCCAGACGAAGATTATGATAAGTGCCATCAGAAACGTAGTCACAAACATAACTGCTATACAAGCAAGTCCTGTAAATCAAATACCAAAGAGTTAACTTCAGTAAGACAAAATAAAACACATTGCAATTTTTTGTGCTAGACCAAAAAACCGAGTTTTCGTTGACTTTATTGAAGCACCCGTGTACTATGCAGTCTCATTAACAAGGACATTTTTTAGAATATGCTCATTACCCAAGAAAGCAAGCAATATCACAATGGTCAGACATATGAGTAAACCATAGGCAAAACAGAATTAAGTCATAATGGTCTCATATCTCTGTGTGTGTGTAGAGAGAGGGAGAGAGACTTTGATTCCTCCATAAAGTAATAAATTACCATAAGCATTTCCAATCAAGGTCGTGTCCTGAAATCCAACTGTCATAGCAAGAGTCAGGACCATAAGTATCCAGTTTATTTCAGGGATATAGATCTGCCCACATATATGTTTTGAGGTGTGTACAACTTTCACTCGTGGAAAGCATCCTAGTGCATGGCACTGCTTGATAATGGAGAAAGTGGCAGTTATAACAGCCTGACTCCCCACAATAGCAGCAAGGGTGCCAATAACGAAGACAGGCAAATATACAGGTTCTGCAGGCAAGTAGAAAAATTAACAAATCAGAACTGCTAACATTGATGGGAATTAGTACCAAGCAAGAAGAGAACCAGAAGAACTAACCGGGGATTGAGTCATAAAAACTGTTATGGACAGAGCCGAGATTTCTAGATAAGAAAGCAGCTTGGCCCATGTACTGTACCACCAGACAAGGGTATATAACAAAAGCAAATGCAAGCTGCACAAGGAAGAAGAATGTTAAGAGATTTCTTACTTGTTTGCCGTGCAATGCCTAATAATTACTACCAGAGTAGAGACCTAATAACATAGACACTTAAATAAACCATCTAATTGTGGAAACGAAAACAAGATATCACACTACATATTTTTCGATCAACTAACAATGTTTCCAAAAACTAAGACCAATTGAATGTCCAAAACAGTCAAGAGCTCACTCTTATTGAAAACGAGGTGAAATGACCAAGATCAGCAAACATAGCTTCAGATCCTGGCAAAACACAAAATGATAAGCATTTAGTGAACTTAGCATCCGAGTTTTTAAAACTCACAGTATCTTGTGAGTCAATGTACAATTAAATTCATAAAGTGGACATGCAACATCCAGTATAGTTTTCAAACAAAGTTTTGATAAATGACAGGTGATGTGGAGGTCCAGGACTACCATACCAGTGATACAGAGAAGAACCCCTCCAAGAGAAATCCAGCCTTCTTTGCCAGTCTTGATAAAAAACTTGATGATATAGTGTGGGGATAGAGCCCGAACTATTTTTGGATTCCACAATATTGTATTATACAGTCCAACAGAAAAAATGCATACAAGCCAGATTATTACAATCGGTGCAAACATAAATGCTACTTTGTGGGTGCCACAATGCTGGAGAGCAAACAGGCCAACCAATATTACGCAGGCAAGCAAGACAAGTTCACCTACAAACAATAAGAAATTGCTATAGTAATATAATATTTAAGTCTTTGGAAATGAATGAGCACTGCTACAAACTGCATCATCTTTAACAAAGCACAAATGGCAATTGACTCACCATTAGTAAGCTTTTTCTCAGTAACTTGTAATCCTGATACTGCTGATAGAACTGCAAGTAGGGGAAGGATGTCAATTTCCGATCAGGTGCAAGATAATTCTTATGTTAAAACAAAATAACTATTTAATGTAGACAATCCCAATTTCAGATTACTAAATAGGTATTTTACCTGAAATTGCTGGAGTAAACACACCATCAGCTATGACCATGCAAGCACCAAACAACACTACAACAAGTAGAACTGTTCTTAACCTCTTATGCTTCTCCAGAAACCTCTTCAGTGGGGAAGGGGATAAAGGCTGTGATGAGGGACCATATTTGTAGGATGACAGCTCCTCATCAGCTGCTTGTTGGTTGGGGAGTAAATTAAACTTGGCATGCCTGCAAAGCAGTGAGTAGAGCGCAAATGTTCCACCTGCAGTGTTTGTATCAGAATCAGAGCATACACCTAAATTAATTAATAATATTTTGGCTAAAGAAGAATTTAAAAAAAAAATACCAAAAGAGTTCAATAATTTACGTGCAGAATTATAGTTTTAGAATACCTTCACAATTATCATCAGCACTCAATAGGATGAAAACGTATTTAAGCAAGGGAATCAATGTGAGGGTCCAGAAAATTAATGAAAAAGCACCAAAGGTAGTTTCTTCATCGTGGTACTTCTGCAACTTTCCTCCAAATATACTTGTAAAAACATAGAGAGGTGATGTGCTTAGATCTCCATATACTACGCCAAAGCTTTGATATGCTAATATTAGACTCCTAGAGAGATTAACCCATGACAACTGCAAAGCACCAAAGATAAGCGACCTTTAAAATTTCATAATTCAAATTAATATCATATTTGGAAAAGGAAACAGTGAGCAATGCAATACCAGAGAAAGCAAATTGAAGACAAAAAATCACTTTATGTCAGAGTATATAAATTGAAAATGAAAAGGCACAACATGAAATAACAAATCACCATGGTGACTTATTGGAAGTTCACTGTTTCTTATAATCAAACAATAATTTTTCAGTCAAGGTCAATAGAAACCACAATTTCCCATATTTCTCAGTGAGTTGTAACAAAAAGCATGAAATCAATTTCTGCAGTCCATTCACCCCATGCTCCACTGCAAATATTATTCTTTGGTCCACCATTATTCATAAGCTGTCGCTTCTCCAGCAAAGCCGGGTTCTCATGATTTTGGACTTTTCTGAACAATATTGGAGCATGAGGTGCCATGAATAGGCCTGCTCTAATACACATGTTAAGAACTGAGAAAGATAGAATGGTAGAAGAGAGAAATAACAGAGAAGGAAGAAGAAGAAGAGAGTTCAATTCATTTCTGATGTCCTCGGACAATCGTGACTCAGCCTCTTAGTCTAAACCAATCAACTAAGCCCCAGTAAAATCAAAAACCCAGAAAATGAAATTCAGATTAATGATACGCCGACAGAACAGAACGAAACAAAGAAAAAAGGCGGATAAAGAGAGGAAAACACTAACCTGAGAAGGATTCCGAGAAGACGAAGCTCCAGATTCCGGTTCCATGAGGAAATTCGCTCACTGTGGGCGCGCGTGGGGCCAAGAGTGAGAAGCTAGTTCAGATATTCCCTCGGTCTCTCGGAGTGGAAGCTCCAATTAAATACGAAATGAGACCTGTTGAGTGAAAGGAAAATTACGGAATGGCACTCTATTAATTGACATTATCTCGTTTCCATTCCCAAATGCCGTGTCCTGTGTAACTCACGCGGTTGGTGTTCCGTGATGGCGCCATTCATGGATTCCGTCCCCAAATATGGAGGAGGGTAAATATCCATCTCATCTAAATCTAAATCTAAATCTAAATCTAAATCTAAATCTAAATCTAAATCGCTTTAAGTCTTAATATGTTCATGGATTCATTCTCCTAAAATTTCACTAAAATGGATGGATAATTATTGTTTATGTTTATTAATATATTTGGAGATGAGTCGTTCGTGAAATTGGATTGTCATCTTTAAACTTATATAACCTCAAAATATTGTTTTTAACATATTTTTCGGATGGTAATACTAATAGTTTATTATTTTATCCCCACACGGGGTTGTTGAACTTACTGTATGACTTAATGTGATCCATATTTCATAGGCTAATTGCGCAATTACACAAAGAATGAGTGGGGGAAAAGAAGGAGGACATGGCCATCCTAAGTGACAGCGACTATCTAATTTTCAAATCAGGATGATTGAGGGTCCTCCGTCCAAATTACAATTTTTGTGGGTCCGTGATTTGAACTAAGAATAAAGAACAGTGATGAAATTGTTATAATTATATTATATTATCCTAATCGTATTATTTGGTAATGCCATCAGACCAGCTTGGTCAACTTACGGAATGTCTGTATGGGCTAGGGCCCCCTCCATCTGTTGGCCCATTCATTCCAGTCCCCACTCAGGCCCGTTTTGTTGGGTTATTTTTATAAAATCCTCACTTAATAATTGTTAAATTATTTCTTATTACTGATTTCTTTCCCGAGGCATCCCATTAGAGTATCAGACACGTGTAATACAGAATTTCGCTTTTTGCCTTTTTCTTTTCTTTTTTTCTGCCCTTTCCAACCTTCATTACCTCTCTCGTAACAATGTTACGATTAGAAGTGATAATACGGTCAATTTATCGAATATGGGTTAGCTCGTCATGGGTTAAAATAAAAACGAGTTGGTAAAACATCAATTTGAGACCGCTAAAGCGGGTTAGCGGCCTGCCATCTTTTTTTTTATATGTAATTTTTTTATTTTTTTTAAATTATATATATTAATATTAATTAGATTCAAATCATGTCTTAAGTTGTCAAAATATTTATTTAGTCAATTTTACCATTATCCATAGATAAATATATCACAAAGAAAATAATAATAAAATAAAATAAATATATATAAAGAAAAAAATGACTCAATGAGATAAAATTAATATAAATTAAGTGTAATGTTTTTTGTTTAGCTAAAATTCTCAAATTATTAAAGTATAAATATGTAATATAAATAATAAAAAAAAAAGCGGGCTAACCCGCTAACTCGATGGGTAAGCCTGTCGCGGGTGTGGGTTTAGCGGGTGCGGATTAAAAAGACCTCATCAAAATAGATTGTAATTTTTGTAATCCAAACTGGCGGGTTGGGCCTGCCACCTCTAGTTATCTAGTTACGACCACGAGCTCTACCTCTACGGATTTGGGGTGATCGGGGAATGACCTAGTTCACTAGCTTTTGCAGTGAAGCTGATGACGCGTGTACGTCTCTTCCAGATCGACGTGGCTTATGTTAATCCAAGATGAGGCCACCCAGAAATATTGCAGCAAATTAGAAAGCAAAGAAGAAGACAAATTATTTAAGTCGGGAGAAGAAGACGAGGACGATTTGGCAAATTGCTGGGTTTTATAATTAACAGATAAACAAATGATGGTCTCATTTGCGGTTTGGGGGGATTCAGATATCTCACATCAACAACTCTTTTTATTGCCTAAATTCCCTTGGATGTCGTTGCGCTGGCCAACTAAAGTCCAAACGCAATAACTCGTCAAATATGGCAGAATCCATCAAGTTTCTAAATTTGAAGATCAATTGTTTTAATTCTTGTATCTATTGATATGATGTCGTTGTTGATGATTCTTTATGCAGTCCATTACATAGACTGTGTGCCTAATGTTGGGATATGTTCGGTCGCTGACAAAGAGGGGTAGAGATACATTATTTTTTTTCTTCATTATTTAAAAAGGTTTGTTTTTCTTTTCTTTACCCTGAATTTTATCTGCCATGGATGGGGTTCTCGAAGATCTAGAACTTCGACCTTGAGAATGCTTCAAAATCTTGGGATTACCTCTGATTCAAGACCATGGCGAGAAAGATATTATTTCGTTTCGCGTTTGAGCTTGAAACTTTGGCTCACTCTATGGTAGTGAAAGATCGAAACGAGTTGGGACTACTTCCCTTTAACTCTCCGCCTACACCTTCAACTCCATCTTCTCCATCCCTGTTTCTTTAAACAACTTTGAACACGGTCCCTGTTTCCAGACAAAATTACATCTTCTCCGATGCTTGGATCCAAAGGTTCGGATTTGTTTTTCCCTCCTCAGTCGGATTTGTCTTCTAGTCCCACCGGCGCTGGTTTTGGCTGGGGAGGGGGATGGACGGCGACGTCGCACTACCGCCGGAGCGGCTCGGGGAACTTGTGCTTGGGGTCGGAGGAATTGATTTCTGGTTTTGGGTGAGAAGCCTTTTCTCTTATATGAACGAGGGCAATTTTATTATTGCACGATTAGAATCTCACAACCCTTAGTGACGAATTAAGTTCTTGGCATTTGTTAATTATTTAATAATTTCAAAGAATTTTTAGTGATGAATTCTTTTATATAGGACGTGTAATCCTCCCTATTAAATAAACTCAACATCAGTTCATCTAGGACTGTTGTTGAGAGTGACGCCGGAGACATTGCGACGATGTTGGAGCTATTCTCTTTGTCTAATAACCATCACTCCGAAGCCATTCACGGCTATGATATGTGTGATTGGATGCACGTGCTCCCTCAACGATAAAGAGTGGGCGAGTTAGACAACTATTTAATATATTTGATATTTAAATAATATTATTTAATTATAGTTTTAATAGTAATATTTAAGAGATATTATAATTTTTTAATATCTAAATTTACGTTTAAAGATAATTGATAGTTTATCTTATTAGTATCGTCTAACAAAAAAAATTATCTGACATTAATATCGTTTAAAAAAAAATTTGTCTTACTTTTAAAAAATATTAATAAAAAAAAGAAAAAAAATCCTTCTCTTTCACATATACACACTCACACACGCATACTATTAAATTTTCAAAGTCCAGATATTATTCCCTTTATTTAAAATAAATTATCTTGCAAAATGGTATCATGTTCAAATGTAACATTCTTTTAAAAAATATAAATACACAATAATTATCTATTATTTTCATATAATGCTATGTTAATAGATTAATTTATAATTTAAAAATTGAATTATAAGAATTTTTCATGCAAAATTGATTTATTTCATGCTGTATATAAAAGAATCATATAAACCAATAATTGGTAAACAAAATTTAAATAATAGTATAAATTTTTTTTTGGGTACAAAATAATAGTATAAACGTACGTGTATAATATATACACTAGCGCGGGAGGATTGGGCCTGCATGAGCGAGATATCCGACCCAGCTCGTGTCTCAAGGGCAGCTCATGTGTATATGTGTATATTCAACATAATTGAATGAACCAACGGTGATTAGTCTGAGTAGTAAACGGCTCAGTATTACTTAAGTAAGGTCTCGAGTTTAAGCTTTGGCGAATGCAAAAAATTCCCGTTGGGAGACTCACCCACCATAGCCAGGTGCGTGACGCGGGTCGGATCCGGATGTAGTCGGGGCAAAGCTCCGGTGAACCGGGTGGATAAAAAAAAACAGAATTGAATGATTGTATAAAAAAAAACAGAATTGAATTAATTACCAACGGGATTGGTCTAAGTAGTAAGTAGTTAGGTACCATTTAAATGAGGTCTCGAGTTCGAGCCTTGACGTATGCAGAAATTTCTCGTTGGGAGACTCATCCACCATAGCCAGGTGCGCGACGCGGGTCGAATCAGGATGTAGTAGGGGTAAAACTTCGGTGAACCGGGTGGACAACTAAAAAAAATATAATTGAATGCATTAGCTATTGTACCTGAGTTTAACTAGTAAAAAGATAAGATATATAATTATTTAAAATGTGTTTAATTTTTTAGAAGTATCACTTTATTATAATTTTAGTCGTGATATTTAATGAAATATTCTAACTCCTGGGTGCTTAAATTTATGCCTAAGGGTAACAGATAGCTCGCCCTACTTGATATTAGTATTGCTTAAGAGGAAGAAATTTTTTTCCCTACCCTTAGATTAATGGTGAGCCTAATCTCTTTCTAAAAATTTTTATACAAAAAAAAAAGTGAATTGAATGAATAAAAATTTAAGATTTTATCTTGTCTTTAAATCGTAGGTGAGTTGAACCCATTTAAAAAAAAAAATTGTAAAAAAAATGAATAAAAATCCAAGTATTTTTATAATGAATAGATTCCCTTCAGAATGGAATAAAAACAAGGATAAGGGTGACACTTAGAATAGTTTAATTCTGTGGTCCTCTTCTTGCGCTAATGACAGGCATAATAGTGGCAAATAAAATAAAAGTATCTAAATCAAAAGAAAAATAATTTAGAACAAAACCATACCCAACTTGTTGTCGTGTAATAGTACAAATGTTAATTTCCAACTCCAATCAACTAGGCTCATTTGTCCCCAAAAAAATAAAATTGAAATAGATAAATAAATATCCTGATGTAGCTAATACACGAGTGAATAAATAAGTCATCAGTCACTTCCTATTTTTAAATTATAACATAAATGTGTCCCTCTGTGTCATGAGAGGGCAATCTTAATATCCAGCCTTCGGAAACCAATTATTCCATCGACAAGAAATTAAAAAAAAAAAAACAATTATATAGCCCGACAATATCCCCCCTTTCACCCTCGAGTGATCCTTGCCATTTTATCACACAAGCCCATAAAATATCACATTTCACCTTTTCTTTGTCTGCATTTCATAAAGTCATATTTTTCCCAAAAAAAAAGAAGAAGAAATTATTTCCCCCCCTTTTTTCCCTGGGTTTGAGCCTGCGAATAAGATCTTGACCGAAAAAATAATTCCTTGCCGGTCAGTGCCAAGAAATTTCTCCATGAGCTTTTTAAAAGAATATTTACCGGCGACATACTCCGGAAATATTTTTGTTTTTTAAGAAAATGAACTAAACCGGCCAAAAGAAAGGAAACAAACATAAATGCTCCCCCAAAACTGGCCATACGGTACCGGAAGAGCTGAGAGTGAGACAATAGCTTTGATGAGCTCTATTTCTTCCCACCACATGCACTGTTTTACTATAACGGTCAACACTCCAGTCACTTTTAATCGGCTGGATTTGTTAACTAGCTCGTGCGTGCATGTTTGAAGGATATATATATATATATATATATATATATATATATATATGAGCTGATTCGTTTATCCAAATATCATATTCATAATGTAAAAAGACCTAATTTGTGATATAGTGTAAGTGATTTTGATCAGGGCGTGCTGGAAATTAAGGTCTCATTTTCATGGTTTGCTTCCCAGGAAGGAACAGAGCAGCTAGCCAGTTACTGCAGCTCCACATGACCAAAAGCAGTTTCAGCAACGTCTTCCACACCCTACACCCTGAAACCCCCGCCCTAGCCACTCGCCAATAAATAATAATTCTGTCAAATCTCTACTCTTTGTAGCTTAATTTATTCATACTTTTTTCGCTATTTGTAATTGTCATGTGAAGCTATTTTTAGTAGCTCGCACCATCGCTTCTCACTTGTTATTTCGTTAGGGGCTGTTAGGTGAAACGTGTTATTCAAGCGATTGAATACCACGTTTATTATTTATTGGTTTTAAAAGAATTAAAATAAGGGCCCTGATCAACGAATTAATGAATACTTTTTTAAAAAAAAAATGAGTTGCAAAATACTAATTTAAATAATTTCAAATGAAACATTAAAATTTTAAATGAAATCTGAGTTCCATTAGAATTTTTGTCTGTACTTGTCTGAATAAACTTTAGAAAAAATTGTTAAAAACCTGACTTATCATTGATTATTTTCTGGGACTCAAATGTCACTCTTTCAATTTAATTGGGCTCATTCGTGCAATTTCAAAAGAGGCCCTACAAAAGCCCAGACCAAACACACCAAAATCATCATCTTCGTCGATCTTCCCCCTCTCCCTCGCATTACAGGATCACACAAACTCACTGCAATATACATATCAACGACAAACTTAGCCACACACACACACACACACACAATGAATTAGCGTAATCTTCAACCTCAGAAGAAATAAGACGAATTCCCCAAACCAAAGCCCTCCGGCTTCTTATCTGACACTGGTGGCATTGTACTGAACATCGGGCTATTCAAGTAATCAACCGAATCAAAGCCCATGTACGAGTACGATCCCCCGCTTGTTTCCACCACGGTGCTCTGATCCGAGTACCCGAATTCGTTACCGTAAAACCCACTGCCCATTTCGTATCCCGCGGAGCTCGTAATATCTGGCGGCAATGGAGGAAGCTCAGTGTTACTATCATCATACAGTTGCTGGAAATGTGTTAGGTTATGGCCCTCCGTCGCTGCAACTTGATGTTGTGGATAATTATAAGCCCCGGATGAAGGTGATGAAGACCAAACATTACTATCCGTAAACGCTATGAACCTGTCAGAGAGATTGCATTCGGGGACCTGAGGATTCGGGTAGGATTGTTGGGTGAGCGAATTCTGGCCGAAGAAAGACGAGAAGTCGTGGTTCTGGTGCGTTTGCTCGTCGGGGGAGATAATGGAGGTGACAGAAGAACCAGGTGGGGTATCGGAGTAGACGAAGTTGGTTCGGGCACGTGAGCCGCGCATGGAGCGAGCTGCCCTGTCGTAGGCCAACGCGGCTTCTTCAGCAGTGTCGAAGGTGCCAAGCCAATGCCTCTCTTTGGTGGAAGGGTCTCGGATCTCCGCCGCGTATCTTCCCCACGGCCTCCTCCGAACACCCAGGTACCTCCCTCCCCATGCCGTTTCATGTTTTTGGTCTTGTGTTGTTGCCGCCGTTGTTGTCGTAGCTGCGCTTGTTGTCGCCGTTTGCTTCTTTTTGGCCTTGGACGACGACGACGAAAATGGGTTCATCATGTGCTCGATGAATTACGTAAGTGAGATGAGTTGTCTTGTACGTGAAATAACAAAACGACAAGTATAAAATAGAGGGAAGTAGGCGTAGGATCAGACACAACTCAGAACTCAGAATGAAGTATGCGAGTAATAATAATTAAAAGCAATATTATTTGGAGCAAGAGAAGTTAAAGAGAGCAGAAGAGTGGCATGCAGTGACCCTTGCTCTTTCCCTCCTCTTTCGTTTATTTTGTTGTGTGGAGTCAGCATGTGAATCCATGGTTTAAATAAGGGAGAGCTAGCTCGGGAAAACTCCCATTAGCCCCCTAACATTCTCGTGAATTCCCATCTATATCCCTTCTTTCCCAACACGTGGCCTCTCTTTTTAAACTTTATCCATATATATGTGTGTAAGCTTATGTTACAGTTATGTCATTATTGATCAATCTAGTCTATTTAGAAAGGGAACTCTTTTCGTGAAAAAAAAGTGAAGGTCATTGGCAGGGAAACAGAATCCATCCCTGGCTCTTGAGGGTCCAAGCAAATTTACAAAACTCTTAATATAAGAAATGAGTTTCAAATGATGAGGGGAAGATGTAGAAGGCGCATTATATAATTAGTGTAATTGAATCAGGATAGGAAAAAGAAAATTATATATGTGGGTGGTATAATTAGGAAGCTAAATGGCCCATGATAAGCATGTTCTCTTAGATACCCCATTTCATTATTTATTCTTCAATCAGAGTTGTGCCTTGTTTTGATTAGCAAATATTATCTTTTTAATTACGTGGCTCGTTTTTAATACTCCATATAGTCCAAAGTTCCTGCAGGTGACCTTTCTATCAAAACATGGGATTGTACATGAATGAGGAACTAATCATATAGACTCCACACAAAATCTAAAAAGAAATAGAATCGCTAATTATATATATGAATATATATATATATATATAAGGTTTTTCTATCTCATGAATTGAATCAGCCAAAAGGGAAAAGTTTCATGCGAGGGTCATCTATCAGTTGCACATTCTAATGATAATATCAGGTGGGAGAGCTTCATGCTCTTTCTGATGATTATTAGGTCCCATTTAGAGTACTTAGAAGATGAGATCTTTAAGAATAAATTAATTAGATTTATCATTGGTGATTATGTGGGTGCTATGATCAATATACACTTGATGGTTATTAGGCTCCATGCTTAGGCAGCGCATGCCTTGCCTGCCTGCAGAGATTTCTGATGATTTAAAAGCGTAAAGCATTCCTCTTCTTCTGTTCACAACGGAAATGAGTTCGAGTGCTTTGCTCTTATGCATGCATGCATGTATATATATATATTATAAAACATTTCAAAAGTTTAACACTTTTTTTTGGGCTGTGATTTTTGTGCCATCTTTTTTTTAATGGGGATCTATATGATTTCAGTTTCGTAGTTTGGGCATATAATCGAACTGCCCATTTAAACCGAATTACAATGCAAATTATTGCTCAAATAATGTTTGCCAGCCAGTTGGAATATGGTGATCATCAAGAGCCATTATTACACCCATGTGTAAAAACCTCACCTCTTTGAATGTGATTCGTTACTTGTGAGTTTTAGTAACTTACATTTCTTTCTTTCCCTTTTTTATTTATAAATTGTCAGTTACAGTTAATTTATTATTAGGTATTGTTTTCCCACCTCAATATGAAAGCCTATTTTCTTCCAAGGCGTATTTGAGGTAGCTGAAGGGGTTTTGTTTTATGGTCTGCAAACGGAATGATTCTTTCTGAGGATGTGATCTTGAGTTTTTTTAAATAAATAAATGAAATGAAACATTCATCCATTATTAGGTTATTGTCAAAGTCTATCTTGTTATGAACGAACTTCTTGTTTTGTTTAATAATGGGGTATTTAAGGAATATCATTACTCACCCATGTGCACCCAATTTGAGCCATGAAATCAATGATAAGTTCCACAGTCTTCTCTTCTTTTCATCGAACACCAAAGTTAGGTTTTTAAGTGTTCTTATTTTAATGGTAATATTTCCTTTGATTAATTTTGCAGAGGTCCGGAGCTAGTATAAATAATATTATTTCTATTCAATTACGTTCGGAGAATGTAAAGTAAACCGATTGAGAGCCGAAGCCATGTTGGGGAGCATGTGAAAAAAACACATAGGCATAACTTTTTTGAAGAAAACAATGACTAGGCATTTCTTAATTAGCGACAACTAATTGCAAAACCTGGTAGTGGAACTTTGACCAGATGTCCCTAACAATATTGTTTGTTGTGTATGAATTTGACCAAATTTTCAATCAATGTGAAAGGGGGATTATAAAATTTGAATAAAATATAATCCAATCAAGACAAATAATCTGATTACTACCTTCAGGTCCCGTTTCACCTAGATATCGTTCTCAGGATCAGGATTTTTGTTGCGCTATTGGCATTAATGAAGTAAGCATTTAATATTTAAGTAGTACATACATCTTAATATTTCTGATGGTTCTTCGAAACTTATTTAGTCGAACGATTCTGGATTTATATTATTATATGTCTACGAAAGCGAAATAGCGATTACAGACTAATTTAAGACCTTTTTCATTAAAGTGGTCCTCCCGAAATGGCAGCATGTTGATGTACAATATAAACGTACTAAGTTAAAGTGCTTTAATCCAAGAAAAAGATTGGTGGAAGAACCTGCGAAGGACTTAGAAGAGGAGACAGATGTAAATTTCACCCTGCTTTCCCCCCACCCAATTTGATATGCATTAATTGGGATTGACACTGTTCATTAATTTATGTTAAACATACGATAATTGCCACTTTTGTTGTCTTCTCTTCAAAGGCTTATAGTTGTGCGTGCCCCCAAAAAAGCATCTTAGTCCCACCTCCGCAAAATGAGAAAGTTATGGTCAATGATCCTTCCTTCATAAAATTAGCTTTAAAACACATTAATCTGCTGTTACCATGGCAGTTCAAACTAGAGCTATCATGAAACAGGTTTAACATTCCTCACCCTACTAATGTTAATTAGCTTAGAAGATGTAATCTATGTTTATCTATCATAAGTTTGAATCCAAGTAGCTAAAATTAACCTAAAAATTGATGCAAATGGAATATCTCTTTATTATGTTACCCTTAAACAAATGAAATGACAACATCGAGGAAGTTAATGTTCCTTAGGAATTAAGTAAACCACAGTAATGGACAATCCCTTAGCTAGCTTTCAATCTTTTTGTCATCGAGTGGGTTAAAAGGGATATAGCAGTATCTATTTTCTGGGAAACATCGATCGATCCACCTCTTACAACATGAATCCATGCTCGTGCTCGTGATGGAGCTTCCCTTTTCTCCATGTGCGGCTCTAGTGGGCACCATTTTATCTTATGCCATCTTCATCAAAAAAAGAAAAAACAAAAAAAGAAGGAAGCTATTTTAAACATACCTATCTGTGCATACCCCTTGGATTTCTGTAATTTGGCAAATCTAAATATTACCATAAAAAATGAGCTTTTTGAGTGAAGCTGTTAATTTTGTCACTATCATTACTTGTATTTTATTGTCTTGTGGAAAAAGAATAATTTCAAGTGTGAAAGTGAAACAGTTAATTTGGATATTCTGAATCTTGAAGTGATCATCTCGAGGGGGGTGGGACCTGCCTACAACTACAAGTGAAGCGACCAAGCATGGCTTTCACTAGTCACTATTGTCCACGTGTTGCCCCAATATTTGAATTATTCTGCTGCAGACCAATTTTCTTTTTTTCTTTGGAAAATAAAAAATTTAGGCACTGAAAGGAAGTGTTTCCTTTTTTGTCTCGTGACATTGACGTTTGTTTGCAACTTGTCAATTTAATATTCTAAGGAAAACTTTCCGCTGTCTTTTATGAGTATGTCCTATTGTTAAGAGGGAATTACGTGATTGTTCTGTCTTCTGTTGCCTTCAATTCTTTTAATGTTCTCATAAAAAAAAACAGCAAATTCTTTAACACCAAAAAAAAAAAAAAAGAATGAACGAACTATTGCTGAGCATAAACCCACTAGTCACTAGAGCCCCCTGTGACAAGAAGACCAGATTTTCACCAACGTTGCCACTTTATGAGCTTCTTTATGAATTGTGGAAACAAAAATATTTTAGGCGGTGTTTGCTTTGCGTGCTGCAATGACATGCAAACATTATCATGTCTTTAATATCATGTTATATAATATACAAAATTGATTTTCAAATACTTGAAAAATCATAAAGTCTACATACATACCAGCCGTTACCTTAAGCTGAAGTTTTAAGTTGAAATTTCTACAGACATATTTGACATCATCACAAGGAAATAAAGAACAAGAAGCTAGAACAATGAAATGGATGGTCTACGATGGGCACCATGGCTTCATTACAGAAGAAACCTAGTGCAAAATAAGTGTCAACAACCAGAGTGAATGGCTATGGTATCATTTGCAGAAAGTGGCGTGTGTTTTAGTGACATACTATGATGTTGAGTAGTTGTTGTAGTAGTAGAAGGTATTATAAAGATGTTAGTTGACACTTCTGGAAATTTCTCTTCCTGCTTCTGATGAAGCTCCCTGTCCTCTTCCATCACTTTCAGGAACTCTTCTAATGCCTGACACATCCAATCGTACCGGCAGTGTCTAAACGCCTCTCTAACATTTAACTGTAAAAATAATACCCTATCTCAGTTGAAGCATGCCATGCCATGGCAAAAACATAGAATTGATCTATTGTTATGTTTTGCAGTTAAAGAACTCTATCAATTTCATGCAGTTACTTATGAAAGATTTGTTCAGGATGTATATTTACCCATTGGCGATGGCGGTTTTTCTGCTCCGGCCAGGTCTCAAGTTCTTCAGTGACCTCCAAGGCAAACATGTATCCTCTGCAGCCTCCTTCCAGGTTGCACAAGTCCTGACTGCTTTTGCTTCTAAATTCCCACATTCCCAAGGGGTTTTCCTGCAAAACAAGGAACAAACCGTGTTAGCTACAGAATCATTCTTAAATAATGTAACACTATATATATATAATTTCTACTCATGATACTGGAAATTATTGCAGAGCTATCATAACCAATCTCAATAAACAGCTTTAAGATGGCAGAATCATCTTTATTTTCAACAATAAGAAAATGAGATGCTGGGAATATGCTATTAATTTTCATTCAGTTGTGGAGACTAATGCAATTTGCATACAAAACAAACTTTTGAACAAGTTCAATACAAAATTTCAGTTCAAATATATAACAGGCGATGCCATAATTTGTCCCATCAGGTGAAACCGAAGTTGAGAGACACATGCATGGAACTGCTGTAGAAGTGCATAATATTTCACATGGCATGTCAAACCACTTGGAAGAAGTTTGCAGCCAAAAAGGTTAGTTCTCAAAATCTGTTTACACAGGCAGTTTTACATTACATTTTGAGCTCAAAGTTGGACTGAATCCCGGATTTTACTGCATTTTCGGCATTAGAAGTTAATGAGGCCTTATCTATATAATACGAATACTTCCTTGCTCTGTCATATATTCATCCTAATGATCATGTGCTTAAACAATTTATGCAGAAATATAAGTGTACAACTTCACGCCCAAGTAGGAAAAAGAACCTACTCTTGGTATTCCTTTGACCCCTGCTTCCTCTAACGCTTCTCGACAAGCGGCTTCGATGACAGTTTCATCATCCTCCCATCCTCCCTGCCAAGAGAACAAAGTGAAACCTTGTAACATGAAGGAGGACAATGGACCATATATAGTGCAAACGGTACAAAACACCTTCAGAAATTTTCCCAAAAGGGAAAAAGGAAAAAAATGGGTACCTTTGGGAATACGAGATCATCACGCTTTGGTGAAGTAACCATAAGAACTTCTATTATGTACTCTGAATGCCCCTTTTGATCATTGATGTCCTTCCTCCATCTGTAGGGAATACACCTGTTTTATGGAACCTATGAGTATTGTTCTATGAATTGTTCAAAATTATGTATCTTTATGCTAATCAAATGATGTAACGACTATTGTCGTTCTACAACCTGGTTTGTACTTTTCCAGTCCAAATAGTTCTATGGATGGTAAAATGAGGAAAGGGAATATCTTAAAATGTTTTTGTAACATTTAGTTCTTTTGTCAACAAATTCTGCGCACCTGTTTTGTCCTTCTTCTTAATGTGAATCAACGAGATTTTCCAAGTTAAAAAGAACAAAAAAGTAACCCATCAAGCCTGATAAAGAGGGAAATATTATTGGGCTATGCTCAGAAATTTGTAGCAACGAGTAATAGCAGGTTGGTTGAATTCAACATTCAACGACTAAAAATATTTTACGACTTAATTAAAGAAATTGAGGTAGAAGATCACTAACAATCCATCGCCTGATTCAGATATCACATCCCCCATTTAATTACTCAGCTTTGCGTTATATATAACTCCTGAACATGTTTGAATTTTATGATCTTCCTACAGGACTGGGCTTTAATCCAGTGCTTCGTATGGATGCAGAGTACTGTGTGCTTTACTCGAGAGAACGATCTTAATCGTTAATTCTCATTGAATGTGTAAGTTCTGATCCATCTATCCCATCTTCACCAAAATTATTCGTTTTACACACACACACTACAAAAACATATATAACAGTAATATCACTTTTAGAATAAAAAGGCCAAAATAGATTACACAATTTAAAGTATAATATATTTGCCATGAGTCAATGATAAGGCCCACAACTATAACTAAAATGACAGTAATGAACACTTAGGCATATATGAAATATGACAAAAATATTATAATATCAAGCGGAGAAGGCAATCATGTACAACAGTTTAATACCGCCAACTCTTTAATAAACACGAACATAAAGTGTTACCGTTAAAAAAAACAAAATCCAGAAAATTTATCATCATCTGCTGTACAAGACAAACAGGGGACAAAAAAACAAACAGAAAGAAGAAAAATGGAATGGATTGAGCGAGGAATATAAGGTAATAACAAAGCGGAATTGGGAAAATGTGGCAGTAAGAGACGGGGGGAGAAAGGGAAAATCCATGAATGAAGGAGCTCTTAGTTCTTACCCAGACACAAGTCGAAAATTGTCTTCATAACGCTGTCGATGTCGCCCTGTTCGGGCCACAACAAAAGACATAATAGCTTCCGACAGCCAAATCCTGAACAACGTATGTGAAACAAGCAACAATTATGAACAAAATTATGAGAGCTAGAGAATAACAAGTGTGAAGACACAGACATGGGTCGTACCCAGTTCAGAGTTTGAGGGTTCTCTGCGGCAATGAAGCGTCTTCCATAATACAAACAAGAAGAAAAGGCGATATCTTTGGCTTGACCAGGTTCTAGTTTTTGGATAAAATGAATAAAAAACTAAATTAATGAAGCTTTTGTAGCATAGTTTTGGTTTGTTGTCGGCCTGCAGGATTGATCGAAGGAAAAAACCAAAAATGAGGATTAGAATGGAACGGAACGAGAACGAAAGAGACGGGGAGGGGTAAAGATTTTACAGCTAGACAAAGCAACGGCATGGGGGTATTTATATAGATAGAGACGATGATGAAGGAACTAAAATTCCTGTTTCCAACTTTCAAAGCTCGTGACAGGCTTTAATTTATTTTTTTTTAATTTGATTTCCTTATACTTGCTTTTCCCCACCCTAAATATAAGTTATAATCATGGAAAATAATGCATTTATAAAAATTTTAGGGCGTGCTTGAAAGGAAACTTATTTATATATATTTTTTTATCATGGATATTTTTTAAAAAAAGTATTAATTATACTTCCGAATTTATTAAAACCGATAAAAAAAACGAAAATCAAGAGTTATACGTGTGAATACCCATTAACTGCTACGGCGTACGTAGTGTGTTTTTTCCATCTTTAAATTCAATTACGCCATTATTCCCCTGAGATAGGGATCATTATTATGTCTAACACTCATGCATGCATGATATATAGTTATATACTTCCTCCCTAATTAATTAGAGAGGCTGGGAAAGAATCTCCCTAATTATTATTACAAATACGTATTAATAACTTTAAATCCATTAAATACTTTAGTTAATACTCGTTCGTACTTTTAAATTTAAATTTTATTTTTTTAATAAAAGTTCATTATTAATAAAAGGAGGTAATATTAAGGGAAAAATATTGATTCTTTAGACAAATAATAATTAAAGTTGTAAGTTTTGCTTCTTATACACATACATCAACAAGATGTGTTGATGCATGGCTCCATTTTAGCTTGTGTTTGGATAAGATTTTAAAAAAGGGTTTATAAAAAAATAGATTTTTGGTCAGCTTATGAAAAATGGCTTTTAGAGAATAGTTTATAGAAAAAAAATAGTTCTGGATAAATGAGTGTTTGGATAGTTATTACCAAAAGGGATTTTGTAATTGAAAAATTATTAAAAAGGATATGTATGATAGACGAGAAATAAGAGAGGGTAAAAAAGATAGAGGAGAGAGGAGGGAGGAGAGAGGAAAAAAAGATAGAGGAGAGAGGGTGTAAGAAAAATTAAAGGTAAAATAGTAATTGAGTAGTTCATAAGTTATTTTAATGTTCTAAAAGCTATTCTGAATAGCTTATCTGAAACCATGGTTTTAAATAATAGTTTAGTCCAAACCGAGGTTTAGACAAATATGACTGTTTATTTTTAAAAAATTTCAAATCGAAGTTTAGGCCAAAAGCCTTTTTAAAATTTAGACTTAGGGATTTCCCAAACAGACCCGTAGTCTTATGAGTTTGATTTTGCATTTGTTATATTAAGTTGAGTTCAATAATCAAAATTTAATTAGGGTTTTGTTATGAAGAGTTGACATTAAGCAAGGCCAAATCTCCGGTCAACAAAAGATACATAAATGGATAATTAAGCAAGAAATTAAATAATTAGCTCGAACCATTTTGGAGTTTTCTGTTACTGCTATATTCCGTGGTTATAATAAATTATGATAGAAACTAAATGGATATGAGCAAATCAAAAGAAGGGAAGCCACGAACACCGATCCTTTAATTTAATTTGGAGAAAAAGCAAAGAGGTGTTTGTATTCTAATTAGTGAAGGAAGTTTAAAGCATCTACGTCTTTCTAAAATGCAATGGACATTATTAAAAAGTATGCCTTTTTATTCATTTGGGGTCTGATTCTTACACTTTAATTAAAAAGGAATAAAGTTTCCGATGCACGGTGCGAAAAAGCATTAATTCTAGGGTTGTGAATTTTCGTTTCATGAGATCTCTAATTACTTCTGGCATCCATATCATCTGTTAGGAGAGAAACTGCGAGGAAACTTCCTTCCTCCTTATTATTTCTTGATGGCAGAAACGCATTTTCATTTGAAGTTGTCTGTTGCATCTTCTGGTATAATACATACATACGTACATACATATATAATTAAAAAGCAAGATAAGCTTGAACAATTTCTAAAAACTTTTCCTGTGATAACGATAGTTCGGGCCTTCGTGGTGATGATAGAGTTGGAATCAACACATCAACGCAATATAACGACAGGAAACAACTAAGAGTTGGTCTGAGTGGTAAGTAGCTCGGTATTATTTAAATAAGGTCTCGAGTTCGAGCCTTGGCGTATACAGAAAATTTTCGTTGGGAGACTCACCCACCAAAGCTAGGTGCGCGACGCGAGTCGGATCCGGGAGTAGTCAGGGCAAAGCTCCGATGAACCGGGTGGACAACAACAAAAACAACAAGAAATAAGTTCCCTCACGTCCAAAATTGCGTTAGCCAGATTTTCATGTCCAGTAGTGTTTATGAAAATGAAAATATATAAGATTGTTGGATCAAGTCTCTTTCTTAATGTCTGTGACCAGCTATCCCAATGACAAGCGTTTCTCTGCTTCTGTTACCATAGTTTGTGGGCGTATGCATTTACATTGACTATAATAGCAAAAAGAAAAAGGTCTCTTCCTTAATTATTGGATCAAGCTAATACGATTCTTGACGAGGAAGAAGGCTAAGGAAATGGTAAGACGTGAGCGACCGTTCTTTTAGCAATGTAATTAAAAGAGCTTATAGTGTTCACATCAACAAGTGTTAGCTTTGTGGGTAAAAAGGAATATTGCACGGAGAAGGCAGAGGCATGAAATTACGAGGGAATTTCGTTGCACGTCTTATGCGGAAAAGCTATTTCATGGATGACAGCATATATATGTACATCATCTTCTCCTTTAACTCCTGACGTAAGAATTAATCCTTTAAATATGTGAATCCAGAAATGCTTTCGTCAGAAATGGTTGGGTTTCGTTCATAATATCAAAACGTGGAATTAAGATAATGCTAGCTAGCTAGCTTGCTATAATAGAGAATCGAAAGTATTGAATTAAATATGAATCGCTACGAAGTGTGGTTTACTATCATATGACTCTACTTTTAGATTAAGATTTATGAAATACACGGACACTTCAATGATCGAGCCTACGTGTGAATGGCTTTGCTCGCTCATGCATTAATCAAGAGAACCCTAGCCACGTGGAATGACTAATCCCTTGACTCTAGGGATCAATTGGCCAACAAAATTACTTAAAAAAGAAAAAAACTCTAGGAATAAGGATTGCTAAGGAAATCAAACGAGGGAGCCAAAAAGTGAACCAGACACGGAAACACAGGCATGCCATTCCCCCATTACCACACTAATGGTTATCTAACGTTTCCTCATGAAAACAGCTACAAATCACTTAGGCCATCTTTCTCTGAATATTAAAAGGAATGTCCTAATTAGCCTATGGACGAAATTCAAGAGGACGAGACGCAATCCATTATCACTGCTTTCGTTCAAAATTTGAGAGAATCTATCCAAACAACGTGAGGGGTGACAAGCTAAGAATGACATTATAGTATCCAAACATAAGCAGAAATAGTCAAGAAAAACTTCATCCTGGTGGAATGAAAACATGTTAAATCAACTAATGGAGCGCCAGAACCGTAAATAAAGCAATCATTTAGAAAGCATTCATGCGCTTAATCTTAGAATTAAGCAGATGAATATGCGCCCTACAGGGCACAAATATTGAAAATAACCAGCTACAACCAGAATGCATCTGACCACATGACTCTAATTACGGCAAAAAGGTGATTCAGGACACAAGCATAGTAGAAAAACCACAAAGAAGAATTCAATAGTTCGTGCACCAGCATCAAGCACTATGGTGCACAAGGGCACATCACATGGACGAAGTTATGTGAAAATAATAATAAGAACTACATCAATAAATAGCCAACAACCATTTGCAATGCAATAAAAGAGAAAAACAAAATTGGGTGGTGATATCATTAAGTCTCAAAGGAGTTTGTGACATAAAAGTCTTGTGACTATCAAAATTAATAATATATCATAACTAACACAAGCCAGGCCATTAATTCCAACTTAAAACTAACATGAAAACCTCCGAGCGAAGCCAAAAACAAAAAGTTGAAGCACCATTTAGTCTCCCTTTTTCCTGAAAGAGCATCCCTCAGTTAGCCTTGCACGCCCACCGGTTGGCTGGCATAAGACAGTTTGGCAGTTCCCACATACCACAACTGTCTGAGAGTGGCTAAATACAGTGGTTCTGCATCCAAATTCAAAGGTTCACAATCAAACTCACATTCATTCTATGGCATTTTAATATCAAAAACAGAATCCATGAAAAGAATCTAACTTACATGTTGAAGCAACCCTGGCACTTAACATCCTGCAATATGTGTGCAATAAGGTAAAATAGGGAAGCGACACTAAATAGGTCGGCAATTGAAACTTGAAGAACTCCAAAAAGAAATTACTGAGATGGAAATAGTTATGTAGTTGTATCCTCTTTTACATTAGCACGATGCTGAATCGACAAGTAAAAAAGATTTAACAATAGAAACAGTTGTTTCGTACCATGAAAAAGGAGTTTGGCGACTGAACAAGTCGCTTGAGCTTGTGCTTTTTCTTCTCCAGCTCAACTGGAGGGTTTAGTAAGTCAATATCATTTTGAAGAACCTACTCAACACCACAAAAGAAATCAAGTGATTCAGCAGTTGAATCCACACAATAAAAGCAAAAATCCCAGCAACTCCTCGTGTTCATAGAGCATTGCCAAATTTTTTAAACCAACCCAACAATTAAGAAATTAATGGAAAAAAAAGGAATGCAATACATCACATCGTCTGGAACGTATAGAGTGGACAACCACATCATAGATAACCTTTAAACCACACCCTAATTTCTCTCTTTCGCTCAACGCAACACGCGAAATAGGCATATAACTAGAAAAGAAAAAAACCATTTTTTGTTTATAATGTTCTAATTCGAAGGCATTATAACACTGTAGCAACAAATAGAGGAGACACATTAATCAATATGCGTTCAAACAGAACATGAAAACACGAAAAAAATCAGAAAAGCAATAATAGATCTGAGAAAAGGAATAAGTCACGAATAACACTCACCATGTTGGCAGAAAGTTTTCGTCGAGCTCAGAAAACCTCAAAAAACCCTTGCTTTAGCTTATCCTGCGGCGGCGGCGGCGGCGGCGGCGGCGGCGGCAAGCAGCTAAGTCCCGGGGAGATAAAGGGAAACCTCGAAGGGTGAGAGCTTATGAAAATGTTTATCCGGCCCGGCCCAAATGAATATGACTGGGCTTTGAAATGGATGGATCTTCTTTGGGCCGATGGTTAAGTTATAAGAAGTCTGTTTAAACTCATGTAATGTTTTTTTATTATAAAATATATATTTGTTTTAAATCTTTCTTCCTTGAAACAAATCATAAATTTTTATATCGAGTTGATATTTCCGCGGATCTGGGGCACCCTAAGCAAAAAAAAAAAAACTGATTTCAGTGTCAACCTTTAAGTGTCAATGACCTCACTCTCTCATTGTTCAGAAAATAAACAACCCAACTTTCTCCAAGAAGTTATCAAATGCGGTTCTTGATTTTAGGATGAATTGGCATCAAATCCCTTTTTTTAATAGCAAAATTAACTGGGGTTTACAAAATAAATCACACCAAAAAAATGTTATATTTGGGCGTTTAAATTGCTAATTTGCGAAGAATTAAGCTTCTGAGGCAAACAATATAACCAGTTAAATTACAATACATGGTTTTTAAAATATTCGGTTTGATTTGTAGTAAATATTATGGAAGAAATATCTCCAAGAAATTAAGAAAGTTAGGGTGATTGTTTCAAGTTAGATAAAAAGTCAAGCCGGAACGTTTTGGAATGGGAAATTAGATTATGTGGAACCATCGTTTACATTTGATCGGAGTTGATTCAATTCTCCAATGGACTGTTCGTTTCACATCATAACCAGTCACACGGGCTCAAAAGACGATACGATAAAAATTTGAACGAGATATTTTGAAATAAAATTAAACTGGAATATCAAAAATAATATTTAGAAAAGTATTTAAGACATAAATGTGATAAGATACAGCTAAGATTTTGTCTTACCAGGAGTATTATAGCCACAAAATAATGCCTGGTCCATATAGTCTTCAACAGGTGAATATAATTAATGGCTATAACCAATAGTCTAATACCAAAATCAGGATGGGATACAAACTGAGGAAGATACCTATAAATCCCTACTTCTATACTTGCAATCAAGGAAACCCAACAAAGAACTGAGGCCACTGTAAATCGAAAAAATAATATCAGATTGAATAGGCATATGACCAATCTCAGCCACTAATCATTACAAAATCGGATCCTAATCGTGTGTCATATGTTTCTCTATCATACCACAAAATCTGCTCAGAGATTTGGCACTTCACATTAGTTCAATGAAGCACCCCGCTGGACAAACCAATTTCGTCCTTCAAGAATTTTGAAGTGATGTTATTTATATAAATGTTTCCAAATAATTGTAAAGTAACCAATTGTGGACTTTATTTAGTCATCAGCGCCTTCTTTGCTACCATCCCCTGGCACCAGTAGTTGCCAATCAGACTAATTATCAGACCAAGCGGTCAAGATCTTCAATCCAAATCCAAACCCTTTTTCATATATTCATAAACCATGTAAGTGATACTAGCAGATGGAACAACTTTGAGAAGGTTAGGAAAAATCCCTTTGTAGAATCCCCTCAATCCTTCATGTTCAAAGGTTCTCTTGAATACATCTACCATCCCCCCATATGCAGGACCACCTTTGGAGCGTTGAGCCTGCATTCTGGGATAATAATAATAAAATGTCATTTCTTAAACAGACAAAATAAAATAAAATTAATAGACACTCACATAAAAGATTACCTTGTTCTAACAACTTGCAATGGGTAAACGCATGTGGCTCCAAGGGCTCCTGATGCTGTCCCACATCCGAGTTGCACGAGAGGACCAGCTTCTACAGAAGATCTCAGAATTTCAACATACAAGATAGAACCAAAGGCATGTATGGTGCACAGCATGGCATGTAAAGGAGCTTATTACCTTGATCATGAAGAATATACTTCTTTGACCACTCTTTGAATGTTTCATAGGCAGCAAGATCTATTCCAGCATAAGGAATGATCCCAAGAAGAGAAGGAATCAGGCCCCTATAGAATGCCCTGGGTCCTTCATGTACCCATATTTCTTTTGAGAGGGTCCCAAGACTGGGAACTTTTCCACCACTACAACAATATGTTTGTATTCTAGTTTTGACAAGATCCATCGGATATATAGCAGTTTGAGCTACAGCACCAGCAATACCACCAGCCAACAGCCGGCCCATGGTGCCAATAGCATCCTTACTTTCATCTCCTTTAGCATTCATGATGACGGTTTTTAGCATCTCATAGGTGTAAAATCTAATAGCACTCTCCGGAGTCACCTTAAGGACATTCAAGCCATTGCCTCGAAAAAATCCCAAAAAACCACCTTCTCTCAATATATTTTTTACTGCAGGCATTATACGTGCTTGTGTTGTTTGGACTTGTAAAATAACCTTTAAACGATCAAGAGGTGCAGTTGCTGTTCGTGACGCTGCACCTGCTACTCCTCCTGCAATCAAATATCTACTTGCATGGATGTGCTTACTAATGCCTGCAGGAATAACGGAGTGCTCCCCAATATCCACCAGGCACACCCGCTCCAAATAATGGTAGATGTTTTCAATAGTCGCCTCATGAGGATAAAGCAGCAGAAAGTCCCTCCATTCTTCAAATGTTATAACACCATTATTGTCCTTATCAACACGCTCCACAAAACGGGCAAGTTCTTCATCATCAATCTGAATACCTACAACATAGAGACTGGTGTGGCTTAAATAATGAAAAAGCCAGCAAAGTATATGACAAAGTCAAGAAAAAGCTAGATTACATTACAAGAATTCACTACAAAAATCAGGGAAGCATGGTTAACAGAGTACTGGGAAATATATGTGAGGAATGACAAAGTTCGGCAATATCTTGCTATAGGCAATTGATGAGCTCAAGAGGCAGAGGCAAGAGGATTCAGTTCCAGAATTTCGGGAGAAGATTAAAGAGTTGCTAGCTGAAGTAGACATCCCATTGTAGTAGTCATGAGCTGCTTCTCAGCAGGTTTGAAACCAGAAATTTAAGCACCTGTGAGAACGGTCAAAACACTCAAACCTCACCCATACCATGAACTAAGCAAGGCTACCAGAAGTCTCCTCTCAAAACATGCAGAACAAAAACCAAAACACTTGTCCAACAAAGAAACCCTCCCTGTTCATAAACCCAATTTGATCCCAAGAAACATGCATTCATCTTTATGGACCAGCACTTCCAATATCTTTCTAAAAACTCTTTAACAAAATAAAAGAACCTTATCCAATATCCCAGAAACTAACCATACAACTCCAAAACCAACTCAACTTAAACTGTTCAACAATTGACCAAAAAAGGAGATGGAAGAGAAGGAAAAAGGGGTTGCATAAATGGTGCTGAGAAATACGTCCCAAACCATAGATGCAAGGATGCTCAGCTTTTAATGATTGCGGCCCAAGAAGCAGAAGAGAATGAAGTTTTTCAGGAGTCTAAATGCCTTCCATCTTCGCAAGATTTTTATCATTCAATCCCAGTTCATTTGCTTCTCCATTTATGTTGATTAAGAAGAGGAATGGTTTTGATGATGGCCCCTGAAGTTCACAAAACAGCCTTTTGCATTCATGAGGGGTTATATGAATTCTTATTAATGTCTTCCAGCTGTACCAATACAGCTACTTTCCAACTCCAAGGACTAATGAATACAATGTGCAAATCCCACTCAAGGAAGTTTATCCTAGTCTTTTTTTAATGACATTTTAGTGTATAATGAGTTAGAGTAAGCATATTATCCGTTTGAGGAAAACATCAGGAATCTTAAGGAAAAACACACTAGTCGCTTAGTGGTCTCGGTATATGTTTTCAGCTGTTGAAAATGACTATTTGGGTCTTGGAAAGTCCAATAAACCGGCTCTACGTAAATTAGCAGCAAGATCCATATGGCCATTGGAAGATCTTAAAATAAATGGGGCAACAGGCCCACAGATTAGAACTGATTCAGCAGCAAACCAGCATACATCCAGTTTTCCATGTTCAATGTTGAAGCACAAGGATGAGAATACTCCTAGTTCTACACTCTATAGACCAACCAAACTTGGATGATGAGGCACTTTTCATGTGTAACCAGAGAAGACTTCAGCTAGAAAGGTGGCCAAATGAGACAATTTACCACTCACTCAAGTCTTGATGGAATGGAAGAACACTTGTGTGGAAGACCGGATCACTATTCAGAACCAACTTCCTACATTAGATACCAGAGACACTAAATATGATCCTTGAGGTCAAGGATCTTTTATAGAGGGGGAATAACTGTTACGTATATAAGAGAAAGTTATTTAGAGTAGTTAACTAATGGCTGTTAATGCAGTTAGTCTGAAGTGTTAGTTCTGTAACTAATTGTTCTCAACTCCGCTACACTCTGAGCTAGTAAACAAGTACTGTAGCTAAGAAAGAGGAGGCGTTGTTGAATCTCTGAATGAAATCTTTCTGAATCATTCTTTGCCTGAAACACTCATAGTTCATACAAGACCTGCTATCCAGATCAAACATTGGCAATCCTGATTTTAAAAGGTACATAGCTTGCAACTTGTCAAACACTTTCAGCAGATGAAGTCAGCAGTAATAATCAGAAAAACAGAAACTGTTCATTGTTTCTTTGGAATTTAAGATCAGGTTAAGCTAGCTGTAGTGACTAGCAAGTGTTCCAGATTATGAGAATCTATAAGACGGATAACTGGTTAGTAAATTATGCAATAAAGTAAGAGATCAATAAAAATTTAAACAGCTTTACACTTTCCATTCGGCTTCAGTTTCCAAAGTGCAACTAGAACCTTAATATGAAAGGAAATTCATAATTATTCATCAAGCAGAAATATGCCATAATTGTCATTCATAACACTACATCAGTACATGTAATTCTGACTTCTCCAAATTTCACATATAAGAGTACTGCTTAGTCTACCGTGAACATTTTCCTTTAATGATCAAGAAGCGAGGGATATACACAACACAGTCAAATTTCTTTGCTCCAAATTATAGGTGCGGAACTTGAGAGGACATTTGATGTGTGGTTACTGCTGAAAATCCAAAAACACATTAAAATGCATCATACTCATACATTTTTTTAACCAGTCAAACCATAAAAGGGCAGGGTTTTGGTGATTGAAGAGTTTGAATTCAAATTCACAGTCCTGGCCTACCCAAACTTTAGGTTTCATATCGCTTGATCACAAGCAAATTTTCGTGGAATAATTAAAACAAGGAAACCAAAATATTAAAGTATATAAAAATTGAACAGTAAATAAAAGAAAGCAAAAGTCCCTTATTCGCCAGAAATTGGTGGAAAAGCCTATAAGATGTTTAAAGCTATAAACTAAAGCATAGGGCAACACCTTAGGAAATGAAAGAGGTCATTGGTTTACCTGCCCTTACAAGTGCCTCCCAGAGCTCCTCGGGTAAAATACATCCGTTGTGTTCAACATCAATTGCTTGAAATATACGGTAAAGCTCAAGCTCCTTGTCATCCATATACCTCTTAAAATCTTGATAATCAACTCGCCCATCTTTATCAGCATCACAAGCATTTAACAAATCCTTGGCATACTTGTACTCAGATGGTATTTGAAGTGCAGAAAGACCAGCCTCAATCTGCGCATAATCTAAATAGCCAGCATTTGTCCTATCAAAGAAACCAAAAAGACTACGAATCCTTAGCTCCCTTTCTTCCTTGGTCTCCTGGGATGCCATTAGGACATGGTCTATTGTTACGGGTCCTGACTTCTTAAAAGGATTGCAACATTTTGATCTAGATTCCTCGACATTCTTCGGTTTCGCTCCCATTGAGATGGAACGCTACAACAACGCACTTGGTTTCCAACACTCAAACACCCCTTCTGTATGACACACTCAGTGATCGTATTCCCAGAAGATGGTCATTCAAGAAATGTGGCTAGGGAAAAGAGCACAATAAATTTCTTCTCAGTCAATAATCACGGAGATGCTGCGCCATTTACTACCCCGCCAATTTTAGAAGGGAATCTATCAGATTCCCCTTCAAAGGAAGGTAAAGCAAATATGATTAAGAAAATCAAAGCCGAATCAACTCAGGCATTCATTGCAATATTAGAACTTTACTACCACCATTAATAACCATCATAGATCGAATAAGTCTGCTCTTGATGGCACGCAGAACCGAGAGCGTGATTTTCGTAAACGGAAATCGGAATTCAAACAAAAGCGGAATCGACTAGAAATGACACTCCGGTATGCAAAGACCGGGGAACTTGGAAGAGAACGTAAAAGGCGGGAGATAGATTACGAGACCTTTACTCGTCAAAAGAAAGTAAGGTTCCATAGTAAAAGCTCCGCTGCAGGGCGCATCGAGAGTCTAAGCGTAGGGAGGAAGGCCAGATTACGGCCGACGGCGATAAGGGGATCGCCGGCGATGTCAGATACCTTGAAGAATGTGCCCGCATCATCAATGAAAAGCTATTGGCACGGCGAATCGTTAATTAATAAACGAAAAACAAATAGGAAAATATTATGAAATGGAAAAATCAAAAGAATGTGATGGGAATAAATCGGCGTGGAAGGTTGTTTTTCATTTTCATTTTTATTTTAATTTACATTTTCCAAACCTTTTTAATAAATACCAATATGTTTGGCGTCCACCGTAGGATTGGAATCCTCTCCCTATCCCATCGCATCATAAGCTTTTAGTTGTCGCGAGTTGTCAATCATTAAAAAACGAGAGACATTGTGAGCGCGCGAGCCACGAGTTGACCAGGTCTGTATGGAAATAAATAATACTCTTTTTATTCTAAATATAAAATTTAATTTATAATATAATTTTATATCATGTGTGACTCTATTTCACCTTATAAAAAAAAATCATTACGGTTCATAATAAAAGTTTATTCTTTTTTTTGGGTATAATAATGAAAGGTTATTCTAAATATGAACTATGGGCTTAGTATGTTACTGTTGGCTGTAGGCCCAATATCTATGGGTTGGGTTGGGTTGGTTCAGAGCATTATTCTTAGATCCTAATGTGAAGAGGAGGCAGATAGGCCCAACAAAATTACAATTATTCCCTTTCGGCTTCCTTAAATTGAAAAGGAAGGAGTTCAGCCTTCAACTCAAACTTTAAATGGGAATTAGAATAAGCATATATATTAAAGAACAGTCTCTTATCTTATAAATATGCAAGTTTAATTTTTATTACTGTTATGAAAACTCTTTTGATAGACGATCTTATAAATTCTTTATAAGCGCATTTTGAATCTTGAGACTATGCCCTGGTTTTGATAAAAAATCGGTGCTGAAACTACTTAAATTTTAAAAAAAAAAAACACTTTCATTAGGCTCAGAGTCTCAATTTATTCTTTTTGACGGTTGTGAAGGGTAAAGTGCCAGTGGCCGCGGCTGAAATTTGCATTTTGCATTTTTCACTAGATCTTTTTTTCTTCTTTTTTAAATGGGAGCTTAAACGGCTGTTCAATAAAGAAAAGAGATAAGATTTTTATTATGTCATTTAGAATTTAAATCATTAAATTTATTTTATCCTTCGTTTATAGTTATGTAAAAATTGTTGTGATATGATATAATATATATTATTATAGATAAAATTAAAAAGTTATTAAATTTTAAAACAGAATCAATAAAATTTAAAATTATTATTTTTATTTTAATAAGATATGTTGGAAGTGAGTCATAGATGATAGGATGAAAATAATTTGTTCACGTGTCTCCCTATAGATAAACTGCACAGTTTATGTAACCGTGAATAATATCGTGATCAAGCTCAAGTGATGAACCATGCAATGCATTAGGGGTGTTTTTTTGGGGGGGGGGGGGGGAATGGTATGCCCACAATGGCCACCGAAAAATGAAAAGGTGGGCATGTAATTAATGCATCAATGCAAGACGATCAAGGATACTCCATTTTTTAAAAGAATGAAGAGAAAATAGTACCGAAGCGAAGTCCTGATATAGAAACTCGTTCTGTACAGCATCCATACCCTAAGATTGTTTTTATGTCCTGCAGGGGACCAATCGATCGAAGGGTCGTGTGGTAGTTATTATATTTTAGAAGGCAGCTCTCAAAATCATGGTGTGCTGAAGCCCTGCGTTTGCTGAAATCTCCCATCACATTGTGGGCCATTTCCAACGCGATTGCAGTATTTTTGTTGAGTCAAAAGTTATACCGAGACTAGGCCATCGACTTTTAAAACCCCCATCTTTCTGGTTTCTAGCCCCTATATATGGCGCTTTAATGGCATTAAAAGTGTACTTAAATGTATACAAATACCTTCACCGATTGAATATAACATCCAGTAGTTTAGAAATACCTGTCCACTTGGTGTTCTTTTTTTATAATTTCAGTGAATATTAATTATTTTTATCATTTTACCCCTGGGTCGAACTATCTAATTAGATGATTTTTTTTTATTTAATTAAATAATATCATATCATACTAGTATATTAATCTAACCTACTGTTGAATATATATACTGTGTCTACAATCTTGTACATACATACCACTTCCGAATGACAAATTTCCTAGTCTTCATAAATGCCCCCTGATGATCACTCTGGATGCTGGTAAGAGGTAGGGATGTTCATAAAACCCGCGGTTTAATATATTTGTCTGATCCCGCGAAAAAAAATACTGCCCAACCCGATAAATATAGGGCTGGGCTGGGCATCGGGCTGCAAAATACAGCCCATACTTTTTTCAGGCTGGGCACGGGGCAGGGGATTGCCCCGCCCCACCTCGCCCATGAGCACCTCTTTTTTATTTTTTTTACTTTTCTCCCTATATACTTCACTTGGAAGGGAGAATATAATAGTTATTGGTGACTAAATGATCATTTTAGAAATATAAGTAGTTAAGTATGTAAGTTGCGTCTTTTAATATTTATAGCTATATTGATTTTTTTTTAACTTTACTAATCATAATATGATTACATTATAAATTATAATTATTTATTTTATTTTTTTAAATACTTAATCCTTGTTAACATTTAGGAGATTGATGTAAAGTTGTAATTACAAACTACTTAGACTTCAAAAAATTTTTTTATATGCAATAAATTTTAAGACTTTAATTATTATCTTTTTGTTACATTATTTTTAGTATATTATAGATATTATTTAACTTTTGAAGACATATGAATATGGTATTATTTTAGAAGTTTATAATCACAGATTTTTTTCACAACATGAGCATTGCATCACAATTTAGGCATACCCAACCCGTCCACGCCCAGCCCACTCATGCCAAGCCCAAAATGGTTAGGGCTTTTATCGGGCAGGGCTGGGCATCGGGCTGTAAAATGCAGCCCATACTTTTTTCGGGCAGAGTACCGGGTAGAAAGTTACTCTGCCCATGAACACCCCTAGTCAGAGATCCATAGTCAAAAAAAAAATCTTCCTGCCTTTCAAGTATTTTTATATCAAACTATAATTTAAATTAAACAACTAATTATTAAATTTTTATAATTTTTTTATTAAACTATAATTTTAAATAAAATTATAAAAATAACCTATGAATAGAGAAAAAAATAGTAGGTTGTGTATTGACCAGTTTATTTTTAATTTTTTTATATTATTTTACCCTATACTTTTTTAATAATTTATTTATAATAATAACTATTTAAATATTTTCTTAATAATAATTTTTTAAAAAAAATTCTCCAAAAGCTATTTTTTATAATATTTTTTTTTATAAAATATTTTCTACAAACTAAACCAAACGATTTCTAAATCAGGTAATGAATGTGGCCATCTGCTGGTTACTCAAACGGTCAAACCTACCAATTCCGCTTCCCCACCCTCTCACTATATATATATATATATATCACCCTGGTCTCCCATGTCTCATCTCCAACTCTTTCAAGTCTTGCCTGTCCTCCTCCATATATCCTCATCGCTACCTTCAAAATCATCTAACATGGCCTCCCTCGAAGAAATCCACAGCTCCCACCGTTCACATGGCCCCGCCACCATCTTGGCCATCGGCACCGCCACTCCTTCTAACTGTGTCCTCCAAGCCGATTACCCCGACTACTACTTCCGCGTCACCAACAGCGACCACAAGGCTCTTCTCAAACAAAAATTCAAGCGCCTCTGTACGTCGTCTCTCTCATCTCTTACATTTCATCTTACTTTCTGATTTGGTTTGATGAATGCAGCTATTTTGATTTGACATCTCAGGTGAAAGATCTGGGATCAAGAAGCGCTACATGGACCTGACTGAGGAGTTTCTGAAGCAGAATCCTAACATGTGTGCTTACATGGCTCCTTCGCTTGATGTACGCCAAGATATGCTTTTAGTAGAGGTGCCAAAGCTCGGAAAAGAAGCCGCCGTTAAGGCTATCCAAGAATGGGGACAACCCAAGTCCAGAATCACCCACCTCGTTTTCTGTACCACCTCCGGCATCGACATGCCCGGCGCCGATTACCAGCTCACCAAGCTTCTCGGCCTCCCACCCTCCGTCAAGCGTCTCATGATGTACCAACAGGGCTGCGCTGCTGGCGGCACCGTCCTCCGTCTGGCCAAGGACTTGGCTGAGAACAACAAGGGTGCACGTGTTCTCGTTGTTTGCTCCGAGAGCGCCGCTGTAATTTTTCGCGGGCCCTCCGAAACTCACCTGGACTCCCTAGTGGGCCAGGCCTTGTTCGGTGACGGTGCAGCTGCTCTCATTGTCGGTGCTGACCCTGACACCTCTACGGAGCGCCCAATTTTCCAGCTGGTTTCTGCGGCGCAAACCATCTTGCCGGACTCAGAGGAAGCCATCAAACTACACCTGCGAGAGGCGGGTCTCACTTTCCATTTGCTAAAATACGTGCCAGAGATCATCGCCATGAACATTGAGGAGTGTTTGGTGGATTCATTCTCGCCTATCGGCGTCAATGATTGGAACTCCATTTTCTGGATCGTCCACCCAGGTGGACGGGCCATCCTGGATAAGGTGGAGTCCACGTTGGGGCTAGAGAAGGAGAAGCTTAAAGCTACGAGGCACATTCTCAGTGAGTACGGGAACATGACGAGTGCTTGCGTTTTGTTCATATTAGACGAGATGAGGAACAAGTCGTTCAGGGAAGGAAAAGCCACCACCGGAGAAGGACTGGAATGGGGAGTGCTGTTCGGATTTGGGCCAGGTGTCACTGTGGAGACGGTGCTGTTGCACAGTGTTCCGGTGGAGGCCGGTCGTTAGAGATAATTCCAAGCGGGGTAATTAAGTTTGAAATTATGGAGTGAAGTTGAAATGGTGATGATTACTGAGCCTTATTAAGTACGTGCAAGGGTTAAAAAATAAGCAAAATGGATCGGTGTAGTATATCTATCCATCTATGTATGTCTTTATAAACATATATAATTTTACGTGTGACTTCTTTTTGCATTCAGCCTGTGATTTTCCTTAGCTTTTCAAATGCAAAAAAAAAAAAAAATAGTAACAAACTCACAAACAACAAATTATTTGAGTGACATGACGATTTATTGACCGTAAGAGTAATTCGATGATCAGTTGTTAAAAGTAACATCTCTCCTTTCATTCGAAGTAATCTCAAACAATATTAATTAGCCAAGGGGAAAAAAATCAAACTACCAATTTCCTACAGAGGAACATCATTTACAAGCTCGTCCAAAAAGTTCATTTCAATATCAATCTCGTGCGTTCACAAGATCTAGTCCTGGATATGTGTTGGTGGTATTTGTAGTGAATTAACATGGGAAATACAAGGAAATGCCTATGTATTCAGAATACTTGTTAGGATGAGAAAAATGTAAAAACCTGTGATTTAGTTTCGAGTCCAATTAGATTGAATCAACCGAGTTGAGTTATACACTTATGTAGCGACTGGAACTCCATTTTCTGGGCGGTGCACCCAGGTGGACCGGCCATTCTGGATGAGGTGGAGACGAAGCTAGAAACGACTAGACACGTACTGAGGGAGTACGGGAACACAAGAAGCGCATCAGTTTTGTTCATATTGGAAGAGATGAGGAACAGATCATTGGCGGAAGGTAAAGCGACGACAGGAGAGAGTTGTGTTGGGGATTGGACCAGGCATCACTTTGGAGACAACGGTTTTGCACAGTGTTCCCGTCCTTGCATCCCATTACCAGGTGATTAAGGGTGTGTTTCGCTTCACTTAATATCAGAGGAGATGATGGATTTTAATAGAAGAAAATAAAAATAAAAAGATTTTAATATTATTGATGAAAAGGGAGTGGGGGAATTTAATATTATATTATTTGATTTAATAAGAGAGGAGAGAAAACAATATTTTTATATAGATAAATATAAAATGTAGAAAGAATATTTTACGAGTATTAAAAATCTGTGTAAAACTACTGCAATATCGTCCCCTCTAAGCAGATCATATTTTGACCTTTACTTGATCAAAAAAGTATACACAAGTACCCTATAAAAATATTAATAATATAATTTAAGTCTCAAAAATTATAAATAAATGGTATATGTGAGGGAGTGATATTATATATATATAATAAGGGACTGATATTTGTTATTTCTTACCTTTGTAGAAGACTAAAATAACATTTTACCAACCATTTTGATCGGCTACGTATACTGACAACAACACCGATAAGTAATTAAAAAGATATTATATTCGTTTTAATAATATTATCTATAGAATATTAATACTTTAATAATCAATAATATAAGTATTATTATTTATAAATCAAGTTTCAATACTTTATAATTAACAGGAAATAATTGAGTCAATCGTTTTTTGATATTAAAATTTTTAAAAAATAGCTGAGTTTACCACGATCTAATATTAAAATATTTTTTTTAAATAATATTAATATTAGATAAAATAAACTGTTAATTATTTTCACATCTAAATTTAGGCACGTCAAGGAGATCGATCTAATTTTAATCACGTTGAACGATATTATGGGCCAGGAAAAATAAAATGGAGAAAGATGAAGATCCAGAGCAATGATGCTTGTGCAGGCATCATATAATTACCAATACTGGGCTGTGGCCTTAATGGGCCAAGGATCCAAATATAATAATCAATGACATTTTCCCACTCACTTTTGTTCCTTTGTCCTTAATGGGCCAAGGATCCAAATATATAATTACCAATACTGGGCTGTCTTGGAATCTAACGCTGCTGACTCTAGTCTTTCAATATATAGACTCAACATATGACAAGTTGATTACAAACATAAAACAAAATTAATTTTTATAATATATATATATATATAGTTAATTCCATTATCAACTCCGATCGCGCATTAACAATCTTATAATATCAGTCCCAAATATAATTTCGATCTAAAAATACCTACGCACTAATATTAATAATTTAATTATTTTTAGATAAAATTATTATTTAGGTATTTATAAATTATAATTTTATATAAAAAATATCTATTAAATAATTTTTAAATTTTAAATATTAAAAATAATCATTTTAATTATATGAATTTTTGTCATATTTTTGTCTCACATTTACTATTTATCTCGTGATTTTTTTAGCAATTTACTTTTAAAAAATTAATTCTAATAACAATTATTTAAATATTTATTTATTTAAAATATTTTTTATACAAAATCAATTCTCTATAAATATTTTAAAATTAATTTTTTTTATAATCTATCGTCTATAAACTAAACCAATCACGCACAATCGTGGGCTGACAATTCGTTTCATGTAAATTTCGAGTGGCCGATTGATGCAATGTATGCCTGTATCTCACCTAACAAGTTAGAAAGTGGGATTACCATCACACTCTTTTAAACAGGGGTAGGTATGGAAAATAATGCTCAAGAATGAATTAAAGCTTCCAACAAAACTTATCTTAATACCCCCCTTTCCAAGTCAACTACTATAACGTTGTACACATGTGCTTCCCGCTCCGAAGATATTTTTTGTTTGGGTCAACTAAGAAATTCTATCTAATTACAAGTCAACTATATGCAATTAAGCGTTTTTTTATGGGTTTGTTTTACATCCTGTGCCCAATTAAAGATCATATATACAGAGATAATTTTATTTACAATATTTATCAATATTATGGTACGTGTTTCACTCATACCCTAGTGCTTGACTGTGATCACCTATTTTATATTCGTCTCATTCCACACACAAACTCACGCCATTTAGAACGACGATTATGTTATATATTGCCAAATATGACGGCAGGCCTCCATCGATCTTTATGTCCTAGTTTATTTATTTATTTATTTATTTAGATTAGGGCTGATAATTTGGGTTGAACCCGCGGGCTTAACCCGCCAACCCGCCAAAAAATGACGGGTTGGGTTGTAAATATTACAACCCACTTTGATGCGGGTCTTTTTGACCCGCACCTGCGGCGGGCTAACCCGCCGGGTTGGCGGGTTAGCCCTTTTTTTTTTATTTTTTTTTATTATTTATATTACACATTTATACTTTACTAATTTGAGAGTCTTAGTTAAACAAGAGATATTATACTTAATTTATATTAACTTTATCTCATTGAGTCATTTCTTTCTTTATATATATTTATTTTATTTTATTATTATTTTCTTTGTGATAGATTTATCTATAGATAGTGATAAAATTGACTAAATAAATATTTTGACAATTTAAGACATGATTCGAATCTAATTAATATTGATATATGTAATTAAAAAAAAAAGTTGAAAAAAAAATTAAAAAATTATATATATAAAAAAAAAAAAAAAGCTGGCGGTCCATGTCGATCTCGGGTTGGGGTTTCCCCAACCCGCCTGGAGGCGGGCCGGTTAAAACTTGCCCGCCTCCACCCAAACCTGCGGCGGGCCAACTCGTTTTCGGCGAGTTGGCCGGCATTACCAACCCTAATTTAGATAGATACAACAAATTGCTTGCACTATTTTTTAAAAATACGCAAATAATAAATATTTGGATATAGGAAGAAGAGGGCGATATCGAGACACATCACGCACAATATGAACATGTTGGTGGGTCACGTCCTTGAATTATAGGCCATTCATTTTAGTATACTCCCATTCTCACCTAACTCTCACAAACTCCGCATGCTAAGCACGTGCAACATCATCACTTTATTTAATTAGAAACGAAGACGGTGTTTTGTATAAATATTTTTTAATGCAACGCTAGTTACTCAATTTACATGTAAATTCACATGCAAATATAAAATTAAAATAATTTCCATCTTAAAATTCAGAGAAAAGATGCATAATGATATATACATAAGATTGCGGGTAAAATAAATATTTAGATTTGACAATAAATAAAATAAAACATATTTAAAAAAAAATGGAAGCTAAAAATAAATAACTCGTGATTATGATATTTCAAAGTTAAAGATTTTAATATCAATATTTTTCTATTAAAGATTTCTAAAGATTTTTTAATATATTAAAAAAGTACTCTTGATTATGATACTTCAAAGTTAAATTTTGTTGTGAGGTTACTAAAATTTTGTTTTGTTTAATTAAACATAATTCCCTCCATTGTTTTTAATATTTTAATTCTGGGAAGTAGCTAATGCTGAATCATCAAAGGGACCTAGCTAGGGAGGGTAAGAAAGCAAACAAAAGGAGATGAATAAAAATAATCGGCGCCGGAAACGTCCAATTACTCTGCATCGTGTGGAACGTTTGTGGGACTATACGTAGTCAATGATAGATATATTATTATTAACAACCTATCATTGACTATAAAGTATTAGTTTAATTCCTCATTTTTATTTTATAAAAAATATTAGTTTAATTCTTTACTTTTATCAATTATTTTTCGATCCTTTAACTATAATATTGTTGGTCTTAAATAATTATTTTTTGTATCAATTATTATTATTTTTAAAAATAAAACTTAACCTATCATAGTATTTTATCAAACATTTAAAATTTTAATATCAATATTTTTATATTAACAACCTTAGGTTAGAAGACGGAAGGTGTTTTTTCGCTTTGTTTAAATGGTTTTATTATTCGATAGAATCTGAGTTTAGAAAGTTATTAATATGTAATGTAAGTAGTTACCAGCACCGCGGAATAAGCTGCCTACCACACAAATCAACGTGGCCACTCAGCTGCCCGTCTCTCAGACCTACCCACTTTAGTTGTCTCTCTCCATAGATATATATACACCCCACTTCATCTTCCATTTCTCACTTCTCTCACTCTTACCTACACTTATACATATACGCACACCTTCAAATTCATCACAAACATGGTCTCCGTCGACGAAATCCGCAGCGCCCAGCGGTCACATGGCCCCGCCACCGTCTTGGCCATCGGCACCGCCACTCCTTCTAACTGCGTTGTCCAAGCCGATTACCCCGACTACTACTTCCGCATCACCAACAGTGAGCATATGACTAATCTCAAAGAAAAATTCAAGCGCATGTGTATGTCTCTCCCCTCTTGATTCATATTATTCTCTTGCGTTTACGTTTCGCTATTGGTTTCCACTTGCTCATCTTGTTTGGTCCCGTGAATCTCAGGTGAAAAATCTATGATCAAGAAGCGTTACATGCACCTGACGGAGGAGTTCTTGAAGGAGAATCCGGACATGTGTGCTTACATGGCTCCTTCGCTTGATGTGCGTCAGGATATAGTGGTGGTGGAGGTGCCTAAGCTTGGAAAAGAAGCCGCCGTTAAGGCCATCAAGGAGTGGGGACAGCCCAAGTCTAAGATCACCCACCTCGTCTTCTGTACCACTTCTGGGGTTGATATGCCCGGCGCCGACTACCAGCTCACCAAGCTTCTCGGCCTCCGACCCTCTGTCAAGCGTCTCATGATGTACCAGCAGGGTTGCTTCGCCGGCGGCACTGTCCTTCGTCTTGCCAAGGACTTGGCTGAGAACAACAAGGGCGCGCGTGTTCTCGTTGTTTGCTCTGAGATCACCGCCGTGACTTTCCGTGGTCCCAGCGACACCCACCTCGACTCTCTGGTGGGACAGGCCCTGTTCGGTGACGGAGCGGCGGCAATTATCGTCGGTGCCGACCCTGACCCTGCCGTGGAGTGCCCAATTTTCCAAATGGTCTCGGCGGCACAGACCATCCTGCCGGACTCCGACGGAGCCATCGACGGACACCTCCGGGAGGTGGGTCTGACGTTCCACTTGTTGAAAGACGTGCCTGGAATCATCTCAAAGAACATAGAGAAGAGTCTAGTGGAGGCATTCACGCCCATTGGAATCAACGACTGGAACTCCATCTTCTGGATCGCCCACCCTGGTGGACCGGCGATTTTGGATCAGGTGGAGACGAAGCTGGGGCTGAAGGAGGAGAAGCTCCACACGACGAGGCACATTCTGAGCGAGTACGGCAACATGTCGAGCGCCTGCGTTTTGTTCATATTGGACGAGACGAGGAAGAAGTCGTTAAGGGAAGGAAAAGCCACCACCGGAGAAGGCCTGGAATGGGGAGTGCTGTTCGGCTTCGGGCCGGGTCTGACGGTTGAGACGGTGGTGCTGCACAGTGTTCCGGTGGAGGCAGGTCATAAGAGAGATGATTAATTAATTACAAATTCGGTAATTAAGATTAAGAGTTAATGGTTAAGTGGGAAATGCGAGGGGGAGAGAGGGAGGATGAAAATAATGACAAGGAAAGGCTTGATATATATATAAAATATAAATATTTTACGGGGTTAACGGTGTTTGTGGAGTGAAGAGGAGATTGATTGCCCTAATTAGCGAAGTCGTGGGCGATCTTGTAATGTTGTTATACGCTGTCATGATCTCGATGCCTCCCTGGCACTACCCTTCTCGTGCTTCATTTATGAGATGAACTGGATGGAATATCTCACTGATTCACGTGGCTACCTATTTAATCGTATTGGATAGTTATTTCGTGATTTTCTTCCTGATCAGAGCTTGGGACTGGACAGTTAACAAAGTATTTTAACTTCTTGTGTGTTTTGAATATATATATATATATAAACCCATTTAATATGTGATGTTAATATTTGATGGAGATGTACCCCAAAAAAAAAATATTTGATGGAGAGTGCGTGGGTATTCTTAGAAATTTGAGCTGTAAAAAAAAGGAAATAGAATAAAATGTATATTTTGGGAGGTGCATGGGTCACGGACGTCACGTGAGGCGAAGGGGTTAAATACTAAAAAGGCGATGATATGACCGACCCGGCGACCGCCACCCACTCAACCCCGTTGTTCTGCTACTCCACGCAATGGGACACTTTGTTTCCTGTCCATTCCCATCTCTCAAACCTCGTTTGTTTGTTATATTCCGAGCTAACGGCTCCGTTTGGCAACTAGCAACCACTCCTATCCAGTACCAAACACCTAACTCCCCTCACTCCTCTCCCTGTAACCATTACCATCACCAAACAGGTTGCCTCCCCTTTCCTTATTATTATCATCATGTTTTTCCTTCTCTCGAATTATTTCTTTTTTGTTATATTGATGTCTCACCAGGTTAGATCAGAACTTTTGATAGTAGCTCTTCTAAATTCACATTCAAGGATACCAGTTTGTGGGTTGTTTTGCTTGAATGATTTCATATATCGTGCTACTTTCTTATCATAACAGCAAAATATGAAGCCGCCATTTCCACGTATCTTCATTCTCCTCTTGCTAATATCTGTTCATGATAATATTATAATTAGTTCTCAATTGCTACATATATTATTATACTTAGTACATTTATCTGAGGAAAGCAAGCGCCACGTCTTCAGGAAATTCAGCAAACGATTAGATAATATGTTTTATTAAGAGGTCCCAGAATATAATTGTCGGCCATTGAATGTAACCTAACATATAAATAAAAAAAGCATAACATCACGGTCTTCTTAATCGCTGGCAGAGGTTTTTGTTCTCGCACATCCAGTAACTGCAAAGGACTGCTTTTTCACATGGCAAAAAGGCGACCGAACACAGCCGCACAATATAAATAGCGTGCATTCTATTTAGTATAATGGAACGCATTTCAGTAAAAAAATAAATTAGAAGGGAGGGATGATTTTTATTTCAGAAAAATAACTGTGCATGTTTAGAACAATGAAGGGGAAATTTATATAATTTCACAAAAACAAAAACAAAAAATTATGTACAATTTACTAAAAATAGAACATATCACGTAAACGCAAATCAGCTATGTGGGCTAGATCAGCCCAGAAACCGTATTGACCTTTTTTTTTCTATATTAAAATTTTTAAAAAATGGTTAGACTCACCTCATAATCTAAGAGTAAGACGAAGTCTTTCGTCATTCTAAACGATACTAATGTAAGTTAGGACAAGTTATCAATTACCTTTACGCTTAGACTTAGTCACCTATGAGTTATGATACGTCTCCAAGTACTGCGATTAGAATCATAACAAACTGATACTCCCTAGTAATCGAATATGCTCCAAATGATCATATATCTCACCCTTTTACTAGCTGAACCCATAGACTAGGGTAAACCATATTGACTTTTTTTTTTTTACAAAATTTTTTAGAAAGGAGTTGGGCTCATCCACGATCTAGGGTAAGGTAAATTTTTTTTTCCTATACTATATCAATATCAGACAGGGCGAGTCGTCTATTACTGTATTAACCATTTTGTTATTGGAAAGGAAAACTAACTATTATTTAACAATAAAAAACTTCAGAAATCAAACGAGGCCTATTATAATGGGCTTTCGGCCCAAAATCCCAGAAAAGCCCATTCGAAATAACCAGGATTAAGAATCCAAAGGCATTGGCCATTTGGTCCAATCCAACGAAAACTAAGTACTCTTCTGCAGAAATGTACAATAGAATAGAGATCACAGTTCTTAAAAAGAAGAAGAAGAACCAACGAGGGTTGGTCTGAGTAGTAAGCGATTCAGTATCGCTTAAATGAGGTATCGAGTTCAAACTTTAGCGTACGTAGAAAATTCCCGTTGGGAGACTCACCCACCATAGTCAGGTGCGCGAAGCGGGTCAGATCCGGATGTGGTCGGGGTAAAGCTCTGGTGAACCGGGTGGGCAACAAAAGAAGAAGAAGAAAAAGAAGAAGCGAGATCATGGAAACAAGGACATTCGAATCTGCCATAAAAAAATCTCCAGGACCCATTTTAGATTAGTCGGATCTTCTATACGATGAGTAAGCAATTCAATCATGGAGTACTATTTATTATAGTTTCAATCACGACGTTTAGAGATATATCTTAAATTTTTAGTGCATAAATTTACACTTAAAAGTAATAGACGGTTTGTCCTATCTGATATTAGTATCGCCTAAGAGCAAGGGAGATTTCGCTCTTCTCTTATATTAAACTTAACTCTTATTCAAAAATTTGTATATAAAAAAATCAATATTTTTTATCATAAAAAATAAATTCAATATTTTTTAATTTTAATTAAAATGTAAATTTCATATATTTCTTTGTCACATCAGGGTTTAAGGTAAAAACAATGATTCAAACAAATTAGATTGTCGGGATCTACGTGGACGAGGCAATTTCATTGGCTTCGAATGATCAGAGATACTATTGAAAATCCTCGGGTAAAGACGAGAATAGACCTTTTTTTTAAATGTTAAAAGATTTAGGCCTCGCTAAATATATGGAATTGACATTTATGATCACAAATTATTTTTCTCTTGGACCTCGAAGGAAGAACAACGGACATTAGCCTCCTCTAAAAAGCGTCCTTGGTTGACTGACTTCATCCTCAGTCAACACTCATAGTACTGACAGTAGGGTAAACGGATAACGACTATTTTATCCTATCTATTAAATATCATGCTAGTAAGGGTATCTAAACCTCATGAATCTACCTTTTTTAAGATCATGGGCCGGATTGTTTAAATTAAAAAAAAATAGATAATTTAGTTATTTATAAGATTTTTTTTAAAACATGAATAATTCTGTGCTTATTATAATTATAAAAAATTATCATTGTTTATGAAGTTAGGTGATTTTAACAGTATTATCATTTTTGCCCCAATTTTTATAGTTTATAGTATCGAGCCACCTTAAATAAAAATTTATTGTTAAATTTGTACAGTTGTCCTTTTTATTAAAAAAAAGTTTGATCTAAGAGGTTTATTGATAAAAGTATTCACTCTAACTTATTTCAATTTTTGAATTCTCACAAAACTGTCATCTACATTCAAGGCTCCAAGATCAAGTTCTGTATTCTCGTGACAGACTCAATCTTACAACCCCAGAAGAATCAGCCTCGGTGTGAGCAATCTCACAAAAACAGACAAAGTGGAAATAAAAATAAAATAAAATAAAATAAAAGAAAGGCTTATTGAGAGCAATAATAATAATACAGGGGAATAATTAATTAATGGTGCCGCTCACATTACAGTAATAGCATTGGTGGTGAGGTCCAATCAAAGATTCTTAAGAGTCACAAATCACAAATCACAAATCCGTAGAGAAAGTGATAGATGCCGTTCAAGAAACTGTAGTTTGATTATAACTAAAGCAATTCTAAAAAAGGTATCATCTTTCGCCATTAATCAGCAACCCCTTTAGCACTCATCATCTTAACCTTTTTATGAACATTGTGCGAAAAAGTTCTCCAATGAAGCCTCCACAGTTCACAAAAATGGTAGACGCTAGAAATACACTGTGCGAATCATTGTCCCAGATAGGGGAAGGCGTAAAGAGAAAGAAAAATAAATGAAAAAAGTGACTGAGGTATGGTAATAGTAACAGGGTTTTTACAAATAGGTACTGTGGATGTGGATCATCAAGTAAATTCTGGAAAAGATATGATCTTTGTGAGGCTGTACTAGTTATAATGTCTGAAAAGTTTAAAAGATATAAGAGAAAGATTATGAAATTTTAATAAAAGAAATTAATTACACTAAATTCTAATAACATGTAATGTCAGAATTATAAAAAAAAAATTATACTACTCATTTGTGAAATTAAGACTACTTTTTTAAATTTTATAGCCCTTTCTCATTTCTTCAAGGATGTACAATAGAGTGAGTGATATCTATCATAATTGTGAAGGGTGCAAGTGTGTTGTTTGCTTACTGTTAGGTGAGCTGCAAAGAATGGAAATAAGAAAGAGGCTACTGAATGAATCTAAAATATCAGGCAAATCCAGTTGAGTGAATACACTGACATAAGGCCAACGATGACAGTTTTTAAAATGGACCAGAAAACAAAAAAGAAATCCGATTACAGAGTGGAATTTCATAAATTGGTAAGCCAGAAAGGGTACCAAATCATTGAGCCAAAATAGTATCCGCTTTCATGATCCATCCGATCAAGAATCTTTCAAATCACAACCAATCATACCATGTTTCGCTCCTGATATAATGCCTACAAAATTACTTCTCTGGTTTTTACTTACACAAAAAGAAAGGTAAAAACTTGAAAACAAGGGGGAACAATTAAATCCCTCAACTGCTACAATATTTCTGCATCGTTTTTTGACTTTTATTTCCCCCCTCTAATGATGAGAATCCGAAGTGTTGGTTCTGGCGAGTGAAATGGGAATTTAAAAGGCAAAAAGAAAAAAGAAAAAAAAAAGCTAAAATGGTTGTATAGCTGGCTGGCCGTTACATATGATTCTTTGCTTTGTCCTAAATTTTTATTGAGTTTGTATAAATATAATAAGCACAAAATCAAAATGCTCAGTAGGAGCAACGTCAACATAGCTGGCTGGTGGGGTACAGCAACCCCACTATACAAACAAGCCACAGCTATGCCCTTTCCTTTCTCTCATTTCTCACCCGTTCATATTCTTTCTTCTTTCAGTATAAAAATATCATCTTTATGTAAATATGTAGCTATGTCATTGCGTTTTTACCCCCCTCCCCCTCTCTCTTCTCTGTGCTGTTGTATTACATTACCAGCGTGAATCTGTGACAGCCCCGAGATGTGGTAGAGATACTAAACAACAATTATGCCTCTTTACACCCCCCAAAAAAATTGAAACTGAATAAAATTAAATAAATTCTTCGTCTGGTCCCTGCGTGTCCTCTTATATTATTATTGTTGTGTTTGTGGTTGTTGTTATTGTTCACCTTTTATTCGGGCCGTTGTTCTACTTCAAATTGAGTTCAACTCTGAGAGGATTGAAGTTGGTCAGCTGGTAACAATAAAAGAATAAAAGGGTTCCTAGTTTTCGAGAGTTTATATGTATATGCCGATGATGATTTTGAATTGGGTGGTTTGGTAATAAACCTTGTATTGTGCTGTCGGCGCAAGGTCACTTTCTGTCGGCATTGTCTGCATCCGACGATTGTACACTGAGAGAGCATTTCTAATTAATTTAATAAAAGTACAACGGAGATCGAGTGCGTGATTCTTCTTCTTCTTCTGGGTTTTCATTGCTTACAGAGTGTCACCACTCATCATCACCACCTTTGAAGAAGCGCATTGATTTGGACCTCGCGAGTCAAGTCTTGTCTTGGTAACAACTGAAATTTCAACACTCTGTCTGATCTGAGACCGGTTTTGTTTATGCTTTTGATGCTAAAATACCCACTTTCTGCTTTGTTGTGTTGCTGAAAATCTTTGTTTGGTTGTTTAGTTTGTAATCAGAGAGAGACAACTGCTTCATATGGGGGAATGTGGATGAATCTGGATTTCGGTGATTGTGGCATTGGACCCTAAATCAAAGCCTCATTGGTAAATGAAGAACTGGCTTTCTGAGATCCTGCCTCATCATTTATCTGGTAACACAACTCTTGCGTTTTGGACAAAAAAAGTGGACCTCTTTGATCAATTTATTAACTACATGCAGATGAAATGGCATTTGGCCTCATTTAGCTGGAATTCCTTCCAAATTTGCCACTTTTTTAGCTTGAAACAGTTCATTCATTTCATTATCATCAACAAACTGCATATGCCATATGTCACATATTCAATCTGAGTTTTGAGTTTTATCATCAATAGATTGTGATCTTCTGCTATATGTGGGATTGCAGGTTCTTATGTGTGTGGACTCAGCAAAATATTGCACAGCAGAATTGAAGTGATTCCCATTATCAGATGTCAAGGAATCTTGCAGCAACAGTAGGAGGAGCTGCAGGAGCCGTGGCATTGGTAGGGATAATTATACTACTGATATGGTTCTGCTTATTTCACAAGAGCGGTGTTTCTAGAAATTCAGAGACAGGGTCTTCTGATCCTTCACAAGGTAACACAATATTCTTGCAAGTTTACTTGAGGGGGTTCTAATGATACAAAGAACAATCAATTCTTGGTTTTGGCCTCAATTCAATACATGCAGTGGGAAGACATGGTGGGATAGAGCTAACAGTAAGAGATGCTAGGCGTTTTGAGATTGAAGAACTTTCTCAGGCTACAAAAAATTTCAATGACAAGAATCAGATTGGAGAAGGCAAATTTGGGGAGGTTTACAGGGGTTTACTTCATGAAGGAATTCTTGTAGCCATAAAAAAGCGCCATGGATCCCCTAGTCAGGAGTTTGTAGATGAGGTAATATTCAGTTTAACGATGCTCCAAAAAAATTCATATATAATTTAGACACTGCAAGCTCCCTGAAAGATAGAAATCTCATTAATCTTTCTCTAGTCCTTCTTCTGTTCCATATTTTCTTCTTGTTTAGAATTTTTATTAGCATGATTTTCTAGATTCATTCACAAAATAAAGGGTATATCTTATTGTTTACTCTCCTGGTTTAACCTACTTTAGGTACACTTCCTCTCATCGATTCAACACCGAAATATTGTAGCTCTTTTGGGATACTGCCAGGAAAACAACCTACAGTTCCTCATATATGAATACGTTCCTAATGGGAGCGTCTCCAGTCACTTGTATGGTAAATCGCTTTCTTTATGAAGTTTTGTATTGTATATCTGCAAAGTCAAATCATGGTTCTGTAAACTAGTACTTTGTCTTGTTTTAGCTTAATGTATATATACTTTCTTGTGAAAGCTAAGGCCTGGGACTTATTTATCTGTAGGAGCTGGTCAACAATCACGTGAGAAGCTAGAATTCAAGCATAGACTTTCAATAGCTCTAGGTGCAGCTAAAGGTGATCCTCTGCAAAATCAGTGAGCATTTGTGGCTTTCCTGGTATCATTTTTCTTCTCTTTTATATATAAAAGTACTCAAGTTTCTAAATGGAACCCCCAAAAATTCATTTTGTAAGCCCTCCTGAATCTCATTTATTTTCTACTACTTCCTGTTTGCATTGCATAACAGGTTTTTATTTTTCAAAATGCCCATTCATCGTAGGACCTATATATATTGTGCACAGGTTTGGCTCATCTTCACTCCTTGAGTCCTCGTTTGGTGCATAAGGATTTCAAAACAGCCAACGTTCTTGTGGATGAAAACTTCATTCCTAAGGTTGCCGATGCAGGGCTTCGCAACTTCCTAGGAAGAGTTGAAATCGCAGGGCCATCTTCTCAAGTTTCAGTAGATGAAATCTTCCTTGCTCCCGAGTATATATATCTCTCTATCGCTCTCTTGATTTTTTTCTGTTCTTGTCATGTATCTAAGCATCTTCTCTAAAATCCCAATGCCACATTCTTCATTCAGAGTGAGAGAATTCAGAAGATTTTCTGAAAAGAGTGATGTGTACAGTTTTGGGGTGTTTTTGCTGGAACTGTTAAGCGGCAGGGAAGCAACTGAATCACCATCTTCAAACTCAAATCAGAACCTAGTTGAATGGGTAGGTCATGGATATAAAACTCCATGTCTCACTCACAGCAATGAACACATTCATATATATATATATAAAAGAAAAAATCACTACAAGGTCTAAGGAATGAATATAATTACCAATGAGTCTTATAATAAATAAGCAACATATAATAACAAGTTCAGGGAATGACAACTGGTTAATGTTGCTCATTTTTTAGTGATTATATTCTTTCCTTGGACCTTATACTGATTCTCTTTATATAAAGCGGTGTGATGTTTGATGTTATTTTGGTGTAATGAAGGTGCAAAGTAAGCAACAACCTGGGATTATGTCAAACATAGTTGATGAAAGAATGGGAGGCAATTATACGGCAGAAGGCATGGAAGAGTTTATGGCACTGATAGTTCCATGTATTGATACTTCAAGTGAGAGACGACCAACAATGAGCTATGTGGTGATGGAAATGGATCGAATTCTTGAGAAAGAAAGGAACTTGACAACAGTGATGGGAGAAGGAACCCCAATTGTGACCCTTGGAAGCCAATTATTTAAAGCTTCAAAATAATAAGGTATTGTGATCCAATTTGTTACATATATAAATTTTATAATCTTCTTCTTTATTTTTTGTTATGTGGGTACCAGAGAATAGGTAGAATTCAGCTGCTTGTTAAGTGTAAAAAGAGCAGTTGGAATTTCACCATGTTTATCTGGGCTAATAAATAATTTTAATTTGTTTGTTTTTCTTTCTTGTGTTATAATTTTTTTTTTGGTTGGTAAATTTATGAGATATGTTGTAAACCATTATTTGTTGTTCATATGAGAAGGAAGATTGGGATGGTGTGACCATGACTATTCATGAGCTATTTCTGCTCCACCCCTTTTTTTCATTAATGGACATAAAAGAAACCTTATTAATTTTTATTTTCTTCGTCATTATTTGCTTGTCCTGATTTAAATTTTTATTTTATCCATAAATATATGTTTTGTTCAAAATTTCAAGGTAAAACTTTTATTTGGATTTGGCTTCTCTACTAACTTTTCTCCCCACTTCCCATCTCAATTCCTCAACCTTTGGATCAAAATTTTGAATGGGTAGGATTTAACATTTTATAAAATATGTTTTTTTTATTTTTTTCTCTTAATTATAGTTCTAGACTATTTATATTAAGTTTTCACAATTTAAATTTATCTATTTTCATAAAAAAAGTCTCTTAACTATAGTTCTAGGCTATTTAAATTAAGTTTTCACAATTTAAATTTATTTATTTTCATAATTTTATATTTTAATAATAATTTTATAGAATGTTAAATTCTACCCATTGAAAATTTTGATCCAAAGGTTGAGGTGTTAAGATGGGAAGTGGAGAGAAGCCAAATCCTTTTATTTGTTTCCAATAACACCTCTATTAGATGTAGGCATTAAATGGAGATATTGGATAAAATTAAAAAACAAAATAATTTTTACTTTTTTTCGGATCTTGTTTTATTTACAAGAACAAATAAATAGGATTGGATAAAGTATATACTTGAAGAATCAATAAAGACAAGTCATTTGCTTCATCAATCTCTTTCTAAGAGGATTCGCCATTTGATGAAGATGGATGCTGATACTGACTTAACCTCTCTCTCTCTCTCCTTGTTTCGTTTAAGCTTACTGGTTTCTGCGAACTCTAAAGTTGTTAACTAATTAGTAATTACTCAGAAACCTGTGTGTGAAAGAGAGATAATCGCCTATAACTATCACCCAAAAAAAGGAAAGAGAGGGTAGTCTGTAACGGCCACATCATGGAAGGGCACCGTCACCATTTCAGCGTCTTTGGTATTTGCCCAAACGACAACGTCTCAACGGACAGGCTTTCCTCCTCTTCTCTTTTCTCTTCACACAACTATTGGATTAAAATTTCAATGGTCCAGATTTAACAATTTATAAAAATAATAAAAATCTACTTTATTATAATATTTTATAGTTATGAACTGTCCAGATCAAATTTTAACATGATAAATTTATTTGTATATTTTTTATATAAAATCATAAGAATATTTTTATAAACTAATAAATTTAGACCATTAAAAGAGGAGAGGAGGAAAACCAAGTCCTGTCTCAACCCTCACGTCACCACATGGTGTACAAAAAAATAACATTATATATAATGTAACCGAAAAATATAATATTATATATTTTTTATATATTTAATATAAAACTTATTTTATATTATAAAATATATTTTATATTTAAGATAAAAAAATAGTATATAAATACACACACGTACACTCTTAGTGTACAATTATATGATCTTGTAGGGATCTTGTGGCCTAATTCCATTAAACTCATTGCGAGTTTAAAAATATGAATTATGAATTATTGATTTGATCGATATAGTAAATAGTTTCATAGAATAATAAAATAAATTTTTAAAAAATTTTAGTTCACGCGTGTATATTTGTTAGTTATAAAATGTAATTTAAAAATTATATATATATATGACATATTTTAAATGTTTTAACTAGAAAATTTTATAATACTATAAGTATTTATACTTAAACCTATAATTGTCTCGATCTTTTTTATTTTACTCGTTGAAATCGATTAATAACTTGGTATCTTTTTATTTCTCAATTTTATTTTTGCAAATAAACTCAATCAAATCCCTGGATGTAAATGTAATCGAGTTCATAAAAACACTTCTTCTTCTTTTTTTTAAAACAAAACAATCCCATATAAATATTACTGTCGTTATTATTCGCAACAAATAATAAATGGTCCAAGTAGGGTTGAAATGTGATGGGACAGGTGACGACCCAAGTCCAAAACGACAGAGCCTTGTGGCAAGTCGCACGAAGTATACCCTGGTGGCATGGTATCAAATTTATGTTTTTAGTAATTACACATTTATGGGTCAATCGTTGATTTGACGTTAGCAAGGCATTTAAGGTGTTAATGCCTGCAATATCTTTGCTTTGTTGCCCTAAAAATGGTTCAACGCCACATGATTCTAACCATTGATTTCAACGCATAGTATTAAACTGGTAGAAAACAATTGAAGGAGGATTAAAAATTGGATCACCACAAATTGAATCAGAATGAGCGTATGAAGGCAACAATTGACTGACTTCCAACCCCAGACTTGGGTAATGCAAAACAATTTCGGTAACGTTTTATTATATTATAAAACCGACAAAAACACATGGAACCATCTTGCAACAACACTATAATTGAGCAGCAGGTCCATTGGTTCCCTCTTTTACCTCAATCACAAGCTCTTCAGTGGTAGTGCCGATAATCTCATTAGCGCGTTTCAACCCAACACATTGATATCGTCCAATGGAATCCTACATTAACGGTAAGCTTCCACTCAGAACAGAATTAATCAACATGTAAGCAGGTGAAATCAGATAAGCTCATTTATCATCATTTTATCTCTTTCAGGTTTAACTTATTTAAGTTTTTTCAAGGTAATTCATTATATGTCAGGTTCATGGAGTAGGGAGAAAACTGTCAGGCATCTCACCCGAGTTACAATGCCCAACTTCTCTAATTTTTTTACTGCATCATCCACGTCAAAATTACAGCTCTCGCCAAATTCGTCTCTCAAAAGATCCTCACACCCTCTATCCAGATCCTGATTCGTAAAACCACACAGGTAATATCATTAAAGCTCAAAAAAACCATGTTTTCTTGGCTAATGAGAAATTATAATTACAAAATAGAGAAGGAAAACAGAACAGAGTTGTTGAAATCTTGTATTGATTTTGATGTTTTTATACCTGTCTTTTAACTTTCCCTTGCTCCAACAGAATAAAGAACGAGACTATCACCTCTTTGACCTGTACATTAATAGTGCATAGCTAAAATACAGCGATGTAATACTCAATAGTAGCTAGCAGCTGTGTGCTGTATGCAGTTGATATTCCAACAGTCTTAATTAAAACATTTGCCTTTCAATCTTAATCACCAACTGAACGCTAGAATTATCAAATAAGGAACAAAATCATGACTAGCAATTAATTGGAAAGGAAAAATGCATTATAATGACACAGAGCACTTACTTCTTGTTGAATGACATCATCGCACAAGTGGAGAAGGGTACCCTTTCCACTATCAAGTTGTCTGTCATACATTGACTGAGTAATCAAGTTCTGGTAAACAGCCAAGTTTTGTTGGAACCTAATGTTAAAGTGTACTATTAGTCACTCCATCCATGAATCCGTACGAAGAAAATTGACCAATTTGACTTGTAAATTCCCTATGTCACCAACATAGAATAAAAAAACTGACAAATGTGAACTAGCAGAATTGGAAGGCTATGCATTTGGAGGTTCTTAATTTAATTATTTTTATTTATAATCCATCAATCTCAAAATATATTTAATGGCGAAAGGATCACACCACTTCAAAAGCAAACTCTTTTTTTTTTTTTTTTTTTAAAAAGTACTCTATCCGTCATAAAGAATTTAAAGTCATACGATGGCACAATTTTGAATTTTCACATAAATTTCAATGGAGTAGGGAGTTAACATCATTTACGTGAAGTATGTCTTGGCAAGATAACCAACTAGTGCTGAGAGAAAAGCAAAAAGGAACCACAAATCAGCTTTAGGCATTTCAAGGGAGCTAATGACAGCAACCTGCAAAGAAAACAACCATAGTAAGTGTATTAGATCAAGATAAGCTTAAGAAAAGAGCGGTACAGTATAAACCCTTGGTAAACTAACCAGACCAACTAAAGCAGTTCCAAGAAACTTGACCCAATCCATTGGAGTCAATCCAGGGCTTTTCTTTTCAGGCTGTCAAGTAAAAAAGGTCCGTCACCATGTCATCTCACTTGCATGCATTGCGGTAAAAGGTAAGAGACAGGTCTATGAACCATAGAGACACCACAGAAGAACTAAATGAGGTAACTCACAAGAACAATTTCCATATCAGCCATTGGAATGTTCTTGAAATGCTTCACAAATATACTGCGATCCTTTTCCCCCCAGGGACTGGCTCTCCTGAAAGTCATTTTCCTTAGAATTTAAGTTCACGGTGTTTTTTAATCAGAATTTTATGAATATAAAGCACAACTAACAAATCAGCATTACAAGAGATTTTGACAGGAACTAATCATTCGCCATCTTTCTAATGATAGGAATATAGGTTTTATCAACAAAATAGGAAGGGGAAATATAGAGGGAGAATTACCTGTAGACAACAATTATCCTGTCAAAGGTAGGTTCTTGAATTGTGGTCTTGCTCAGCAAACTTTTTAAACTGGAAATTGCAGCAAATAATTTCTTGAGCGGCTAGAAAGTCAATACTCGAGCATAAAGATTTATGCAACTTAAATTAAATGAACGAGCATCTTGGACAATTAGATTTGTGCTGAATAAATATGTAACTTCCAGTCTTTTTATTTCATTTTCTGAATCTGTAAGTGAATCTAGATAACAAACCCCATGTCATAAGCATTTGATTGAAGTCTGAAACTTATGCTTAAAGAACCAGTACTTGATCTTAAAAGCTTATACTTAAAGAACAGTGGCGCATGACTAATAGACAAGATTGAAGCAATGTGAAAGAAAGTCCAGAATAGTAATTAACGAGCACTACCAAAAACTCGGGATTCACACAGTCTGACCATCACCAGCAGGTAGCATCATTTAAATTACTGAGAATGGTCGTTTACATCAAGAAGATGCAGTAGATAAGCATGCAATGCCATTGATTTATGATTGAGAACGTCAAGTGAATGCACTATGAAGAATCCTAGCCCAACACCGTAGTGAAAACGACATAACACGGAAGATAACATCAACAGCAATAGTACGCAGACACATGTAATAAAACCTTAGCTCCATATTTTCAAGACGTATGCGTTCAACATATAGATCTTCTGAATCTGTATATGGAATGTGGTTCTTTTTGTCTTTCTTGTGGCGTTTGGGTGGCCTCCTAGACAAAATCCTTCCCAACCTGAAAGCTACGTAGTTTGAGAAGATTTCTGGAAGAAAACCTAAGTACACTATGCAGAGTCAATGATAATAACTATTTGTTCAAGCAAAAGAAGGAAATGTTTAATATTGCATATCTGTACATCACATTTTTAAAGACTTTTAAAAAATTTAGCTGAGACAAAATTATGACTTCTCACATTGGATTATTCTTTGAAGTTAATCAACATTTTCAGTTTAAGCTTTTTATTCCAATAGTTTTCTCACCTGGTTTCTCTTAACAGATATCGCCAACCACGAGCAATGAGCATGTCCACTTTCTCCATGAAAAAGAAGTCAGTCATCCTATCAATTCCAATGCCGCGTCTAAAGATAACGTACTAGAAAAACTAAGAGGCATTAGCTTGTTATGCAACTTAAAAGGAATGAACAAAAGAACAACAAGCATTAGCTCTCAAGCGTGTCTCTGTGTGTGTGAGAGAGAGGGGGAGAGAGAATGGAGGGGAGGTCTACATACAGTCCAAAAAAAGATGAAGAAGAAGTAATAAAAGCCAGAGGATATATTATCTTCGAGATATTGCACAATTACAATTACATTCAAGGCACCTTTATCAACACTCGGAAAGTTCATGCTCAAAACATGTTTAACTCTGAAGAACGATAATATTTAATTTTGTCTGTCCGCCATCGAAGAACCTAAGGCTTCTTCATGTATGAAAGGTTTCAAAGTTGGTAAATAAGCTCGTCCCTAGAAAACTACCGTCAAGAAAAAATCCCACCAGAGCAAGCATAGAAACATCTTAGCTCCTACCTCTTTGAAAATAGGCAAGATCTTTCTTCCAAAAATATAATTTGTCGAATTTCATCATTTAATGAATATTCTGACTGCAAACAATTAAAACCTTCAATGGTAATGCAATCCAGATTACCATTCACGTGCTTGCAATGAAACGAACGAACTAAGGTGTTTCTATATCTTTGACACATATTACACAGCCCTCACAATCCATAAAACAAAACAAACTCTCCAACCCAGATAAATAACTTATCTCATGAAGCCAATCATTGTCACAAATGATCGTTACTACTTTTATTAGATTTAAAGACGTACCTTATCTGCATATTCTGGAGCGTTCTCATAATGATTCTCCTCAAAATATCTCTTCAAAAGCTTCTTGTCAAGCTAGATTCAATAAAAAGACACAAATTAACAAATACTGAGATCACAATCAAACCTCCTTACAATAATCGAAAATGCAACCAGCATAGAAATATATGTAAAAACCTTAGATTCATCAACAGTAATGGAAAGATGTAGACGATACTGCCCAGCGGCAGCAACTTCAATCTCTTCATCAGTCGCTATGTTGAAGTTGCTTTTGTGCATGACCTGCAAAAAAAAAAAAACAAGTAATCTAAAGATACCATGAAGGACAAATATTTAAATATATATATGAAGGGCTACTCTGCTTGACGCAGCCCTGAAACATAAATGCAACAATTCGAGAGCCATCGTAAAGACCCCGGCAATAAGTGGTACGTGGCTTTCTTCTTCTTCTTTTTCTTTTTCATAATTCCATCATTATCATGAATCATCAGGTCTATATTTTTTAACGGGATTGTCCATGCATGCTCATGTAGTGCCATAATACCTGAAACAATAATGATAAGAACTTCTGTTCAAATACATCAATTTCTGCATCGGCCAATTTCTGTTGTTCCAAGTTCTGTGCCCCATGTACAGGGTCAACAAGAGCGTAGAGTTGCTGGAGGAATAAAATAGTCAGCCTCCTCCTCAATGTATCCATTGTATAGCTATATCTTGAGGAGATAAAGAAAAGATTGATACCATCATTTCCTCAAAGTGTAAAAGGTACCAAGCTCGTATGGTGTACTCTACTCGTTTGCAAAGCTTCAAAAACTCGGCTCGGTCCGAACTTTTTTCTGCAGAGTACTCAAAAGACTCAAGTCCATAAGAAATAGAAGCTACTGTGGAAATCTTTTAATCTACCAAATATTGGCTCATATCCCGTACTGTATATTTTATACTCCATAATTAGATGAAAGGGAATGCTGTGTAAAAGAAATGTCCATTTCAGACTGAAATGATGAAAGGAAAGGGGCAAGCGTATTTCATAATGATGTCCATTTCCAGATTTATTTATAGAAACATCGTTCAACAGATTTCTGCTTTTTTCCAACAAATTTGAATGTCACTAAGTCCAGTGCCATAATTCATAATTACAGAGTCCCGCAATGCACTAACGCCCAAAATTGTGTCCATGTTGCAAAGAGAAGAAGATTCAGAGTTTGTACCAATAAGGTTGGCCAATGTCATGATGAGTCTTGGCTTCAGAATGCGAATGACGGATTCGCGCTCTAAGCGAATGATGTCATTCTTTTTAACCATTGCTTAAGCAGCAGTAGCAATCAAATCTTGAAATTTGAATCTTGAAGGCTTCGATTAAAGGTCTTCCACGGTAAATTGAGAATGATTGCTCGTGCCTGAATGAGATGGGTACTCTACATGCAATCAAGAATTGTTAACAATGCCACTTGGAAGCACAAAACAGGAAACAATTATCCTACTTATACTTTCTATTACGCAATCAACGTTCAAGGGAAAACGTAGCGTCGATTTTCTCGGAGGGAAATTTTCTTCAGACGGCCACCAATTGGTAGTTACCAGATGAAACGTCCAAATGGCGGGAAGGAGTGTTAATAAAAAAAAAAAACAAGAGTAAGAGAAGTCGGTTTAAAAGCTTTTTTTTTTTTTCACCCGGTTCACCGGAGCTTTGCCCCGACTACATCCGGATCCGACTCGCGTCTCGCACCTGGCTATGGTAGGTGAGTCTTCTAATGGGAATTTTCTACATTCGCCAAAACTCGAACTCGAGACCTCGCTTAAGTAATACCGAGCCGCTTACCACTCGGACCTGATAAAAGCATTTTAAAATTTCAATGTCGTTGGGGTGATAATTTTTGGGCCATTTGAGCTATCCGAATAGGCCCATTTTTTCTATGGCCACACGTTGAAGATCGGGGTATTCGATTATGACAAGTTTTCGGCCTGGCTCTGATAAATCAGAAAAAAAGAAATTTGGGCTAACCCACAAGCCAGTTCTCTCTCTCTCACACACTTTAAAGTTGGGATTTGTATTACTTATTTTAAAAGGTAAAGATATATTTAACACTTTAAATTAATTTTAAAGGAATAATTAGTATCATAAAATATTTAAAGATATAATTAGTACCCTGAACTAATTTTAGAAGTACAATCAACACCCTAAACTAATTTTAGATGGGCAATTAACACCTTGAATTATTTAATTGATGCAATTTTACACATTAGCTAACAAAGACATTAATTTTTATTTGATACATGTTACATAATTTTTTTATTTTGACACATTATATTTAAAAGGTCATATGTGTAATATTATTTTAATAAATTTTACTAAATAAATCATAAAATTTTATAATTTTCACATATAAATTGCATACAATGTCAATTTTAGGATTTATTCAGTACTTTTGTTTAAATAATGACACATGTGACCTTTTAAATCATAATGTGTCAAAATAAAAAATTCATGTGATATGGATCGGATAGAAATTTGTGTTTCTCTCAATAAGATGGTGGGATTGTACAAATTTGAATACTTTAGGGAGTTAATCGTACTTCTAAAATTAGTCTAGAGTGTTATACTTTATGGTGTTAGTCGCACCTCTAAAATTAGTTCAAGGTGTTAATTGCATATTTAAATACTACTTTTACCCTACATATTTTGAACTTTAAAACATTAATTTATCATTTAAAATTTGGATATGTAATGGGATAATGTAAAACTTATATTTTCTTTAAAAACATAAATGGGCTTTTTAGGTCTGATCATGAGCCCAATCAATAGGCCCATATTCATAAAGGACTTTGGGCCTAAGCCCATATGAGTTAAACCCATTCAGTTCCCAACTCTAGGGTGATAATGTTTGAATATGACTTAATTGAATAAGCATGACAAATTAATCCATTTGATTATAAATATAAGACATCGATTAACCAATGGGAGTTGAATCTGGTATAAGGGATTAATTTCTCATAATATAGCAAATCAATGTTTAAATCTCCGCTAAGAGAAATGTTCATATTTAGTATTCAATAATGCTTCGAATATAATTGCCTGCAATAGAAATATATTTTCTTGTGATAAAAGGGACTATGCCCAGTACATTAACAAGTGATTATACGCGGAGTTACTACTTCTTGTAAGTCTTGCTCAATCAAATTTTCTACTTCCCTGGGAGGGGTACACCATACAAACCTCTTCATTTCCATATTAAGTTTTAATCGAGCTAATTGATTTGCACATCTATTGGCTTTCCTGTAGACATGTTTGATTTGTATTTGCCAGTCTCTTGAGATAAGCTTTCTAATCTCCTGTATGAGCTCTCTAATATCTGGTTCGTCCGTTTGGTTGTTAATGCATTCAACTAACCTTAGAGCATCACATTCTACTTCTATTTTTTTGAAGCCCATCAACCAACATAACATAAGTCCTTCATACATTCCCACCATTTGGACTCTATCTGTAAGGAGGCCTCCTGTACTTCCATCCCATCTAATTCGGTAGTTCCTCAGATACTGGAGGATGATTCTTCCAGTATCCTTTGGAACTATACCTTTAGGATCATGGTTAAGCATATTCCTCCATCTCCAAATGTACCAGCATCCGGTGGCAAAAAATTCCAGCCAAAATATTCCTTCTTCATCATGCCCTTTCCAAGTCAAATTTGTCTCTAACCATCCCTTCCAGTCTTTTATGAAGAACTCACCTTGGGCCTATTTCAGAAGAAGCTGCTTCCAGGTTCTTATTGCATGTACACAATCTCGCAGGGCGTGAAGCTGATCTTCTACTTTGAGATGACAGGTAGGGCATTTTGCATCTGTTCCTTCCCATTTGTATGTTAAGTCCTTTGTTGATAGTCTCTTGTGTACCACCATCCACATGAAAACGCGCACTCTTTCTGGGACCCTTGCTATTGTGAACTCTCCAGAACTCGTGAGCTTCCATTTCGGTTTTATCTCTTGTAGGTCTTTGCTCTCCCCTCCATCATCTCCTAAACTCCTTAGATCCTCTATTTGTATATGTTAAAAATATTGAGGTTTCAGTTTGATAATTTCCTTCCACACAAGCGAGTCTCCTGGCTTTGCAATAAGGTCCTCAACTCGGTGCATGGATCTCCCATATTTTTCTTTAAGGACTTGTACCCATAATTCATTTGGCTGGCAGTGGATCCTCTATAACAACTTCAGTAGAAAGGCTTGATTCATTTGTTTTAGTGATTTAATACCGATTACACCCTCCTCCTTCCTCCTACACATCATGTTCCATGCAATTGCATGTCTGTGCTTCTGACCTGTATAATCCCCCAAGATGAAGGATCTTTGTTCCTTTTCAATCTCTTCTAGTACTCCTCTTGGAATTTTATCATGTTGCATAGGATAAAGGGCCATGGAACTAGTTACTGACTTAATTAGAAATATATTTATGCTTAGTAAAAATGATAAAAAAAATAAGGCAATGTTTGTACTGCAATTTGCACTTCAAATGAAACTTATATTTAGAATGGAATGGAGTATTTGTTAAATTTAGGAGTATTGTTATATTGTGATATTATCTTATTCAAAATATCTTATTTTTTATTTAATCTCATGCAGTAAAAATGTTTTTACGCATTCTATCATGCATACGTGAATATAGTGAAAGAGTTTCACATATAAAATTAACTGCACTAAAAAAGAAAAAAAGAAAAATGATACATAGGTGAATATCGTGGTGCATATGGTAAAATCTAAGATTCAAAAGTAGTAAATTTCGATACCAGTTGAATAATCTAGATAATAAAGACACGTACATGAATACGTGAAAGAGTTTCACACACAAGCCGTTTTGCCATGCGCTTAGAGGTCTGTTATTGAATATACTTTCGTCAGTTCATGTATTATTTGGGTTAATCCAATTACATTTATTGTGATTATTCTAGTTATTTATAGATTGGATTTTCCTATTTTGTGTTTATCAGGATTTTTTATTTTTGTTGTATACATGAGCTTTGTTGTATGGCATAATTTGCTTTCAATTTTAGTCGAAAAATATTTACATAATACTACAGGAGTGTAATTTAAAAAAATTTACAATTTATTTTATTTTTATAAAAAATAAATATTTTAATTTTAAAAAAATAAAATCTTATCTAAATCAAATTAAAATATTTATTTTTTTCTTAAAAATAAATATAACAAGAATTATTTTTTATGAATCGTCGGCCAATTAGAATTAAAATATGTTGAATTGTTATATTTTAACTAAACAAAGTTTAAATGACGTTATACTCTTAAAACATATAAGTATTTCTCACGTGTATCTTCTTATGTCTCTGGTATATTCTCTCATGTGAAATTATACATGTTAAAAACGTGAATTCTTAATAAATATAAATTAAGGAAGTATAACTTTTTTCTTGGATACAAAAGTAAGTACAATTTATTAAAAATCACGACAATCACAACAAATAATATTGGGCCCGCCTAAATATACACATACAGTTAATAATGTATATAGTTAGCATTCATTATTGTACCAAAAAAAAGTTAGCATTCATTAAATTTATGATTTACGGGTGAACATATTATTATATGCCTTGTAATTGGTTGATTCTTAATTTAAACGCTGATGATATATAAAATCGGAGAATCTAAGAATCCGAATTTTTTCTAACCTCAGTCGAATTGGCTCTTTACGTCCAGGAGAAGTTCCAACTTTACGAAACAAGGGAGATTTTACTTGATCGGGAGTGATCATGACGAGAAGTTCTTCCGCGTGTTAAAATTTGATCGTTTGGAGCCATCTGATCTCCTCATACATGAAGACTCGGTGGGGTATTCTTACGTGGAAATCCATGATCTTCTCCAACGCACATGTTTTGCTAGGCAAATTTTGAAATACAGTCAACAAAACATATGATTATCATTCAAACAGCCAGCAAAACATATGGTGTATTCTTACTTTGCTAGAAAATTTTTGAAACTTTGCACACAATTCAAAATACCGAAGTTCCTGTAATCATCAATTTGAACGCTTGTAATTTGTTTGCCTTGGCAAAGAGACATGCGATTATTAAGATTAATCTCGCCAAACAGTAACTGTTAACATTCCCCAAGTTACATAAACACTTGATAAACATTACCCAGTAACAAGGCAAGTTCTAGCAACATATTGCCCGACAAATAAAAAAAGAAAGGAAAAAACTGAGTGAAAAAACAATCTCATGAATTAACTAGCAGGTAGCCCACAAATTTTAACCAATCAGCAACTTATCCTCTTTCAAGAAAGTATAAGTAGGTACTTCCAGATTGTATGGAGCAGGGCCCTTCCTGATTCTGCCAGAAATATCATAATGTGAACCATGGCAAGGGCAAAACCAACCACCAAAGTCACCAGCATTCGGCAAGGGAATGCAACCCAAATGTGTGCAAACACCAATCACCACAAGCCATTCTGGGTTCTTCACTCTCTCTGCATCCTCCTGGGGATCACGAAGAGATCCAACATCAACACTGTTAGCTAAGTTGATGTCTCCCTCTGTACGACGCCGTATGAATACTGGCTTTCCCCGCCACTTCACAGTCACAGTAGTGCCAGGCTCAATGCTCGAGAGATCTACCTCGAGGGAAGCCAGGGCAAGAACATCCTTACTTGCTGACATTGAGAGTACAAATTTGAGGATGAGGAGGCGAACCAGAGAAGCATACACAAACCTTCCACCTGATAGCACAAAGTAAGCAAATGCCCTCTTGCTTGGATCGCCTCGAGGAAGCCGCTCATGGTTGTATTCGTCATACAATATCTTACAAGTTGGATTTTTAATTGCTGCCACAGTTGGCGGAATAAGGTTTTCCTCCGTATGAACCTGCACTGATTCAGATGCAAAACCTGAAAGAAGGCAACCAGAGAGAGAGAGATTCAAAAATCTGTTTAGGACACACACACACACACACACTGAGTCTTTTAACCCACACCTAATTTAGAAACTTAATTTGTGGTAATATGACACAGGACTTGACATGAGAGATCGAACAAATATGCAGAGACAACGAAAAATGTTCATGCATCACTTTAGGTATCCATATTTCATAACACCAGAAAACATATTGTGAATTAAAATCTTGACGCTTCATCAAAGGGCAAGAGTTATTGTCTCAAACATGCCCATCAAACGATCATAATGGATCAAGATTTAAAAACATAACATGTGACTCGCTATCACTGAGCATTTAGCGACAGAATACATATGATAGAAACCCGTTAAAACTTAAATGTACATCAAAATACAGCTTCAATGTTAAGCATCGCATCCAATAAAAACGCAAAATCAATCATTTTCACCGAGAATCGGAGGCCTCAAATCAATCGAGATTTCAATATCACGTTATCAAACAAAATGCATATCAGAAACTGCAAACAATGTCTAGAAAGAAAGAAAGAAAACCCTAACCTCTGAACGAAATGAGTGAATCGAACCCGATATACGAATGACGGGAAGAGGCAGTCGATTTACTGTCGCCGTACGAAGAATGAGCTCGAGAGAAGAAGGCGGCCGACGTCACGGCCTGGTGGGGCTTCCATGATGAACAAGAAGAGAGATTAGAAAATCTACTGGCAACAACACGCATCATTTTGATCCCCTAATTCAAATTTCCTTTGATCGATCGCTCCTCTGCAGTTGCATGAACCACATGTGAAGCGTATACGTACTTCGAATGCCTAGTCTAACGCTGCGTTTGCAATGATACTGCAAATACGGAGGTTAGTTAATTCTAGACCATCGCATGATACCGGTTGCTCTGCATATTATTTGAATTTCTCCTAACACAAAATTTAAATATTTTATAATAAACGCTGGTAAAAAAATATTTTATAATAAATTATATGCATAGTATATATAAAGTGATAAATAAGTATATCTGACTGATTATTTTAAATATTGAAATACACAAACACAAATTTTTATGATTACTTTTTAAATATTTGACTACATGATAATAAAAATTAATTTATTTGAAAAATAAAACGTTAAAATAAAAATATGAGATCCAGTTCCAATATGCCTAAACAAAAGTAAACCATACGTTATCTTGATGGGCCAACTGCATGAATTAATCGATCCATAGCTCCAAGTAGATTGGCCCGTGCATTCGATCTCCTGTCACAAGTTACAAAACAACCACCTCGGACTTATCGTATATTAGTTTAACTAGTAAAGAGGTGAGATATACGATTATTTAGAGTATATTTGAACTTTGGGGAATACTACTTTGTTATGATTCCAGTCGCAGCGTTTGAGGAGGCATCTTAACTCCTGAGTGCCTAGGTTTACACCTGAAGGTAATAGACGGCTCATCCTGCCCGACATTGGTATCATCTAAGAGAAAAGGAGATTCCGTCCTACCCTTAGATCGTGGGTAAGCCCAACCTTTTTCTAAAATTTTTATAACAAAAAAAATAACCACCCCGGTAAAATGATCCCCTGCAGGGAGGGCCCTGCTTCTTTGGCTTTAATTTAAAATAATATTAAAGATATTAAAATTATTATAAAGAAATCGAAACTCAAATTTTGAACTTAGAAATTGTGAACTATTTTTCTCGATCTATGATTTTTATTCAAATTTTTAAAACATTTTCTTCCAAAATAATTTTATGAAACTTTCAATTTTAAATTGCATAAATTCTTATCATTTAAAGTTGTGATTTGGTTTATTTTAAATGTTAATGATTAATATATCATATAAAACACAATTTTAGAAGCCTAACAACTTTGCGTGTGTGGGGCTCTCCGCGGTCCCATTGCCATAGCTGAAATTTACCATGAAAAAAGTTTAGAGGGTAAAGTGACAGTATAACTCACCAAATTATTCAGAGATTGGTTGTGTATAAAGACAAAAATTATTATAAGCAGTCGTCTTAGCTCAGCTGGTACAGCGCCGTATCGCTTTTAACCGTGTGGTCGGGGTTTGATTCTCACATACGGCGATTCGGTTCTCTTTTCCTCGCATAAAAAACAAACTCATTTTTTTACCCCTCTAGGTTGGCAGATCCCACTTGGAAAGCTTTTACGATCCAAAGCAGCAATGCACTAACGTCACTTTTTCTCTTTAATATTTTGTTCTCTTCTTATAGAAGCCGTGCCTAATCCCACATATACATCTGGTTTCTCTTTTATTCTTTTTGGGCAGAACATATCTGACGTTTTGTTCGTCCCCAATAGATTTGGCAATCCCCCGTGGCGAAACAAACGGTGGAGAATTAAAAAAAAAAAAGAAAAGAAAAGAAAAAAAGGAAGAGTACAACACAAAGCACGCTCACAATGAATGAATGAAAAGAAAGAAAGAAAGAACAAGGATTGGAGCAGAAGGTGCATGAAACTGGACTGGAGAAATAGAATAAGTAGCCGCAAAGGTTGACGCACGGCGAGCTGAGATGATGAGATGCAGCCGAAAGCGTATAAAAATATTATCCTCTTCAGTTCTCTTTGAGTGCTCATCGTAGTTCTAGTTTTATTTAACTATTATAGATCCTATCTATAATAATCTATATAATGTCACCTCATGGCATCATTTCCCACAACCGCGTGGAACATGGCTCACTTCCAGCTTGTACCATGCCACGAAGCTTCCATTGCAGCCATGTAAATAGTCTCCTCCTCCCTCTTCACTTCCTTGATTTCAACTCATCTCAACTGATATATATATATATATGTGTGTGTGTGTGTAATGTACCCAAGAGATCAATCATAGTGTATGTTTCGCTTTTATTTTCCCATTAATTAAAAGTAGTTACTGCGTGCGTGTTGCTGGTTTATTTAATTGTCTGCTTGTCTTCCTTAGCCTATATCCTACAAATTTGCCTAGAAAGACGGCATGCACGCATCATAATAACTGGGTTTAAAAAAATGCAGAATAAGATAGAAATAGAAAGAGACCGACAGTGATTATAACTTACCGAAAGGGGCAGATCATGAAGGGCATATATATATATATATATATATAGTTAAAAAACCCAATGAGATAAGACATATCTTTTAGCACATCAAACGCGCGTGTCTCGTATTATTTATGATTATATCCAAGTTAAGCATACTTTATATGTCCCTAGCTACCACTTGCATTTCATCGTCAGCCCACAAACCTTAAAATATATGTTGTTTGCCAAACTAAAGTGACTACTAAAGATACAACAAAAGAAAAATGAGTTCATCACCAGTATAACTTTTGGCATTTTGTCGCCTTCGTATATGTTATATCTAATCTCTGTGATCTCATTTTTCAATTCATATAGTACATGCCAAAGTCTCCAACTAAACTATCTAGACAATAGTACATTTAAATTCCAAGTTAAGGGCTGCATGAGAGATCTAGGGAGACGGTAATTCAGCATATGCATACCCTGGGGGTTCTAATATAATGTCATGTTAGCAATATGATAACTAATGCATACTTTTTTTAAAAAAAGATTAAGTTGTCACTGATCCGTTGAGAATACATTATGATCAATAAATTACCAAGAATAACGTAACACTCGTCGTAAACCATCCATGATATCGGATATATATAAATTTGTACCATAAAATGTGGATTATTTGAGTACTTTCCCTTCAAGAACAATTTTATCTATCCATAGTTTGATTGTCAATTTGATTTAATAATGGCTTTACATTTATTATTACATGTACTTAAATGTTCTTTAAAATAAGATCATAATACTTTTTATAATGTTGATTATATAAATAATATAGTCGGACTAATAACATTACAATCAATAATTTTCCCTATTAAATCAAAGGAAAGATTTTGATCTAATTGATTATGTCCTGATCACAATCAATAACCAAGAATTCTTCAATTAATCTAATCTTAAGACTTTGTTTTTTCCACTTCTTATATATATTTATATTATTATATAAATTAGAGAATTGGTTGTACTGGATATAAGCAAACAGATCTAAATTGTATCCTTAAATCAACGATTAAATAACTATAGAAGAGATTAAATATAGAGTGAGCATGCATGAAAGGATGAGACTTGAGAGAGACTCGTTTTCTGCCATTCAAAACATAAAAATATATAGCCTGAGTTCGTAGTAGACAATAATTGTTTGAACAATCAACTGAAAAGATGAGATGTTATATATATATATATATGTAACAATTAATTCAGATAAGAACAACATATATAAACCTTCTCCCTCAATGCATGCAGTATTTCTGACTGAATTATCATATCATCACCTCGTGTGGCTTCCATCGAAATCATCAGTCCCCTTATCAAGAAAATAATAAGAACCCGAAAAGCCACGATCTCCCATTATTTGTCCATGAAATTGATCAGACCCAGCCGTAGTGGAAGAAGACGAAGTCACCGCCGATGACGACGAGAAGTATGAAGAAGAATCATAAAGAAATGACTCATTAACACTCTGATGATAACTATAAAGACCAGAAGCAGCTCGTTGTAGATCATCATCATCCCTACTACAAAGCACCTGAGCGTACTGCATTAGGTTTGGGAACCCCTCGCCTGACGGAGGAGGTGGCCATGGTGGTTGAGAAGAATCCGGCAGCGGCGCCGCCTCAGATGGAGGAGGCCGCCGAGGAGGAGGAGGAGCAAGAGCTTGAAAATTAGCTACACGTTCAGGGAAATTGAGCTTGGCTTTATTGCCTTTGAACTTCAAAGCTGCAGCATCATAAGCAGCTGCAGCATCCTCTGCCGTGTCAAACGTGCCAAGCCACACTCTTGCTGCTTTGTTTGGGTCTCGGATTTCGGCTGCCCATTTCCCCCACGGTCTCTGCCTAACTCCTCTATAATGTTTTTTCCTTTCTATAATATTCCCTTAAAAAAAAATATTATTCACTCACAGATCAGATGTATGTAATTAACGCTTCTGCATATTAATCAGCCCATTTTGTGGAATTAGGCTATTAGCTAATAAGAAAGCAAAGTTTCAATACTGCACGTAATTAATAGAATGTAGCTAGGGAGGCCAATGGAAGATGCACCACTGAGAAATACCAAACTTCTGGCTAACTTGTCAGTAGTAATTAAAGTCAACAATTCAAGTTCAACACATCGTTATCAGATAGATAGACACAAACCTAAAAGATATAAAAGCATGTTTTACATAGATATATATATATATATATATAAGCATGTTTTACATATGCAACTTGTGATTGGGGAAAAGGTCATGGATCCATCGACCAAAGTATGAATTATTGAACACTTTTACACACTAGTTGCACTCTCTCGTGTCAGGAAAGAAAATCTCAGAAAATAATATTTGACAGATATCTATCAGAACTATTATAAAGTTTAATTAAAAGATCGGTGCACAGAGATTTTGATTCGATATATAATAAATATAACTACTGAACTTATAGATATATACTATCCTAATTAATTTTACCTTGAGGTAGATTCGGAGATGAGCTGATCTGAGTCTCAATCAAAGCAGAAGAGGTTGTTACTTGTGGGATTGGGAAGGTGGTGGTACTAGTGGAACTGATAACATAGGGAAAGGGAGAGGCATAATTGTCTTGTGTTTGGGTCTGAGATAGCGATGTGAATCTAGAAGGAATGAAGAAATCTTGCTTTTTTTCCTCCTCCGATGCTTCATCAGAAGAGAAAGGCCTCTTTCCATACCTTCGATCCACCTTGTTTAATTCTTTCTTTAACTTTCTCGCTGCTTCAATTCTTCTTCTTCTTCTTCTTCTCTCCTGTAACTTTTTACGCTTTATATATATATCATGCTCCTTCCTTCTTCCCTTTCCTTTTCTCTTTGATTAAGCTTGCTGATCATCAGATTCAGGCAGCAGTACTACAGCTTGATAAGATCAAGAGCAGATCTGCGATTTCTTCGAGGGAAGATTCATCGAAGGTGCGAGAGATGAAACAAGGATCGAAAGAGGAGATGTTATATGATTGTCTTCTTAAATAGGATTAAGAAAAGTTTGTGGGGAAAAAAACAAAAGAGAACAAAGAAAAAGGAAAGGGCTGATGGAAAAGAACTAGATAACGGGGAGGGACTGGCTTGGATGGTTTATTCCTCAACGTTGGAAGTCAAGTTTATCTGTCTCTTTCTGGAGATTTTAATTTTAACTTTGAAGTGATAAAAAATGCACATTTAATTATGATTAATATTTTACATATTTTTTATTGTTTCGTTTTCAATAATATTATGACATTTATAATAAAATTAATTATGAAAAGTTGATTAACAAATCACACTTTTACATGTGTTATTAAAAAATATTTTATCGGACATAAGTCTGTTAAGGACGGCTATTACACGTGGCAGCTCATGTATGAGGACTTCTCGAAATTCTACCTAATTGGGGTGTTTGTCCTGTTGTCCATATGTTCATAGCGCAGAAAGGAGTCATACTCGTAATAATACATTGAATCTAATACAGCTATTGGGCGAATAAGTTCTTTATATACGAAAAAAAAAAAAGTTCTATTATCCCAAGGAAAGAAATTTCTCAAATCTAATCAATCAGCAATAGCGTCTGTTTCGGATCTCATTTGCAATCATTTTAACAAAAATTAAAATCATTTAGCATATATAATATATAAGAAAAAAGAGACAGAAAAGTGTAAATTTAAAATTTTAATCTTATGAATAATTTTATATTGTTTTTTGTATGATTATTATATATTCTTCTGATACATGGCTACTTAATGATAACTTATAGGAATTTTTTCATGGAGTATGTCTAAAAAATATAGATCACACATATTCATAATTTTGTGAATAGTACCTATTTATTTATATTGAAGATTAAAATGTCGGGCAACATTTGGCAGGAATATATAAATGTTCCCCTGCACTGCCACTTTCCAGGATGGTGTAGTTTGCATCAGGGCTTATGATTAGTTTAGTGGAAATAAGTGATAAAAAAATAATATCTTGATTGACTGGGTGGTTCGTTCTACCTAGATCAGCTCTATTCAATATTTATCTAACTTGATAATACAAAAGGCTTAAAAAGTATTTGAATTGTGAAAAACATATTTATTAAAAAAAATGATATGTTATTAATAAATTATTAATTAAAATAATAAGCGGTATCATCTATTATCAGAATATGGAAAATGTATTTGTTAAAAAAATAAAAAATTATTTATGCCCTAAATCTCACAAAGATATCCCCTTAATTAAATCAATAATAGGGGCTATATGCAGTTAAATAATTAAGTGTAATTTGATGAAAGATAAAGTAAAAAAGAAGCCAGGAGAAAAAACCCATGAATTTTTGTGTTTTTGTTGCCCATCCGGTTTACCGTATTTTTACTCCGATTACATCCGGATCCGATTCGCATCGCGCACCTAGCTATGGTAGGTAAGTCTCATCATAACAAGAATTTTTTGCATACGCCAAGGCTCGAACTTGAGATTTCACTTAAACGATATCGAGCCGCTTACTACTCGGACTAATTCCAGTTGGTAAAACCCATGACCTGAATACCTTAAAATTTTCATTAAAACATCATGACGTTGAGTTCACTTGTATACAAGTCGTGTTCTAATACAAGATGCTCTATCGGAGTCGTCTATTCACTTCATGTAAAGCCCAGATAGGATATGGTATGAGTTCTTATATCAGCTTACGTTCCTTGATATTATGGTTTATGTATTTCTGTTACTATTCTTGGCTTAGTGCCTGTTTGGCACCTCGGTTTGAGAATCAATTATGGGGCAAAATCTCGGTTTGGAAAATTTTCACACAAACATCAATTTTTGTTGAGAATTGATCTTGGACAAAACCTCGGTTTGAAACCTAGGTTTTGAATAAGCTACTGAAAATAGCTTTTTCTTTGAAACCTAGGTTTTGGATTATCCAATTACTACTATACCCTTACTTTTTTTACACCATCTCTCCTCTCTCCTCTCTATTATCTCTCCTCTCTCTTCTCTTATCTCTCTTTTTCTCTCTCTTCTCTCCTCTCTTATCTCTCTTTTTCTCTCTCCTCTCTCCTCTCTACACTCTCTTCTCTCTCCTCTTTCTTCTCTATCATCTTTCATCTCTCTTACTTTTAATCATATCATACCCTTTTTAGTAATTTACCAATATAAAAAGTGATTCTACTACTAATCATCCAAACATCTTTATTCCCAAAATCTATTCTTCCCAAAATCTATTCTACCCAAAATCTATTCTCCAGAATCTATTCTTCCCATAATCTATTCTCCAAAAGCTAATCCAAACACACCCTTAGATTTGTATTTAATCCGACTAGAGCTTTCATGTCCTCGTTTTATCTTTAAGCAATTGATATGATATTGAGCTGAACCAGTAACCTGCAGGGATCAAAAAATCCTGATAAACATGAATCCCCCGGTGCCCTTCCCTCGTATAACTCATAAGAACGAGTAATGAGGCTAACTGTGAGTGAGGCCCAATTTGGATTGCCTCAGAGTTGGAGGCAAATTATTCGGGGGAATGGGTCAGGCACTGTTGCAATACAGTTCTCTCATTTGTCTCTAGTGGTTTTGGGATTTTAACATATATATGCGCGCTCATGTATTGATTGCATACTCATGCTTGGTAGCATGAAAGTAAAATTAATTTTTTTATATATAATAAAAATCATTTACATTTTTAATATTTTATATTATTTCAGTTTTATAAAAAATTAAAAATTAAAATATTTTAAGTTATTTTATTTTAAATTATAATATTTATGGATAAATTTAATTCTTCTTAAGTTATAAAAAATATTTTATATTATTTTGTTTTAAGTTATAAAAAATATATACTAATTTTATATTTATTTTTAATATATTAAATAAAATTTTAAAATGTATTTTTTAATATAATTTTATTTTTATTTTTATTTATGTTTCTATTTTTATTAAAAACTTCTACGTACGGTGAATTAATGCCCACTGGGCCCCTGGATTGAACGTGAGAGAGAATTTGAAGGTGTTGAGGCACTTGAGGAACACAGAAGATAATGATGTTGATACGTCCTGGGGCCCATGTATTAATTCTGAAGGCATTTGACAGATTATACTGATGATGTGAAAGCGTGAGAATGAGTATTAATTTTGTACTGTTTTCTTTGCACGGGGGTTATCATTAGTATTTTAAGAGCATATTGGTGTGTACTTGCTTTAGCGTGGGCCTTTGAGGGGGACTGTCCTTCCACGTATGAATATGTATTACATGTTATTAATGGGAATAGATAGTAAACGAACTCAGGATCGTTTAAATAAAATTTAAATTTTAAATTTTAATACATATAAAAAGATTTATTAAAAAATTTATCTATTATAATCAAGTTTATAAGTCAGATCCGGATGTAGTCAAGGTAAAATTTTAAAATTTAGGTAGACAATAAAAAAAATATATATTATATGTTACCCATAGATAAAAAAATGAGATATATGACTATTTAGAGTATATTTGATCTTTAAAGAGTATTATTTTATTATAGTTTCAGTTACAGTATTTAAGGAGATATCATAACTCTTAGGTGTCTAGGTTTATGTCTGAGGGTAATACACAGTTCATCTTACCTGATATTAGTATCGCTTAAGAGGAAGGGAGATTCTGTAGGTAAATCTAACTCATTCTAAAAAATTTTATACCAAAATATATATATATATATTACATGTTAACGTCATTAGTGCGTGTTGGTTCAGACTAATCTAATATCTCGCTTGCCAGCCCTGACATAAGCATCTAGATTTTCAATGCGATCCTCACGTAGTTACAGCAATACAATTATTTTATATAATGCAACAAAAGTCAGATAAATATATAAGAGATATGTAAATAAAAATATAGATAAAATGACGTAGTCTATTTATTTCATGTTGCTTTTATACATATGATTACACGGTTATGCACAAATTTAATTTAATTGCCAGTCTAAAAATATTATTTTGTTATTTTATTTTTGCTTGGTCTACCAATAATGCAACTCGGAACTCGTGGGTCAACATCAAACGTTTCTACAAACCATGCCAGGTTTGCTGGTAAAATATTAATCTTTCAAGCATAACAATTTATAACATTTTGACCGTCATAAACCCTCCTCACTCATCCAACGAGGTTCTTGATTTTTGAACTGATAACATGCTTGATTAAAGTATATTGTTAATTAATTTATCGCAGGCTTGGTTTCAGTATAATTATATTGATATTTCCTCGTCCAATCCATAAATTTTCTTCACCAGGGACGATATTGCTCTTGTGCAGCTATTAGGAAAAAAACCGTTGAATATCACTAAAAAAATCAAAATAAAAGCTAAGCACTAATTATTCATTAACTTCTTTGCAACTGTCCTAAAATAGTTAACATCATGAGTAAAATATAAACAAATGGCAACATTTAATTTAAACATTTCATCAGTTAGCAAAAAAATTTGTTATATTACATTTTTTATTAATTATTAAAAAAAAATGTATTCATGGTTTGTTAATGTAATTACAACCCAAAGGATTATAATCAATTTTTTTCTTGTTTTTTTTATACAAAAAATTTATGAAGATTCGACACCAATTCTATACTAAAATTATAACACAGCTCCAAGCCTAAGAGAAATGGAGTTGTTTTTTTTTACAAAATTTTTTGAAAAGAGGTTGAGCTCACTCACGATCCAAAAGTAGGATAAAGTCTCCCTTCCTCCTAGGCAATACTAATGTTGGGCAGAACGAGCCATCTATTACCCTTCATCGTAAACCTAGACACCCAGAAATTAAAATGCCCCCAAGAGCTGTGATTTGAATCATAAAAAAATGATACTCAAGGATCAAATATACTTTAAATAGTTATATATGGGTAAAAGGAATAAAGTTTTCATCAAATTAAGTTTGACAAGAGTGATGGGCCCAAAATGAAACATTTCTGTAGCCTTCCTAATACTGCGTTCTAACCAAAAAGAGAGAACCTTTTGGGCCTGAAGAAAAAGCCCATATTTTTTGTTCTATATAGGCATTTGCGGGCCTTAAGAAAGCCCATGGTACTGTGACTGCGAGCGCCACCTCCCAGACGACCCTCAACCGTCTCTCGCTGATCGAATTCCCCATCGAAGAAAGGCCTACTTTGGTCAGAAAGGCGGCGGGCGCTTAAAGCGCAGCAAGAGGCCAACGGAGGAGGTATCAATGGAGACGACCGCAAAAGGGGAAGGGATAGCGAAAGTTGAGAAAGTCGAATTTGATGCTTCGGAGATTGAATATGTTAGTTATGGCGGCGAACATCACCTCCCCTTAATTATGAACCTCGTGGACCAAGAGCTCAGCGAGCCTTATTCTATCTTCACGTACCGTTACTTCGTTTATCTCTGGCCTCAGCTTTCTTTCCTGGTTCCGGAACTTTTACTTTGCATCTTATTATTGTTTGGGATTTTTTTTCGCGTTCGATTATGTGCTGATCCTGCTGTGCTGGATTTTAGGCATTTCACAAAGGTAAATGCGTGGGAACTGTGGTTTGTAAGATGGGGGAACATCGCAGTACATTCAGGGGCTACATTGCGATGCTGGTTGTGATCAAACCTTACAGAGGAAGAGGAATTGGTGAGTGTTGTCTTGTTTATCTTCAAATTTCACTGTACATGTCCTCAGGAAACATATGTAGTTATTAGTGTTGTGCGCTTAATTACCAGGTTTTAACGTTTCCTTTATTTTGCAGCTACAGAACTTGTTACCAGATCAATTAAAGTGATGATGGAATCAGGCTGTGAAGAGGTATGTAGCTATTGCACAATGTAGGTTTGAAATTTAGACATATCGAAGGAATGAAGCGAGAGAAAGAGAGACATGGAGAACCTTTTAGTTTTCATGTTGGCTGGTATCTGGTTTGAAATTATGAAAAATGAGCATGATTTTCCCTCCCTTGCTTTCTGCTACTGAAAATATGAAGTCAAAGGATTTTGATCTTGGTCTTATATGTGCTCAGGTTAGATCAAACATATTATGTTATCTCAAGTTATTTGTAAAGAGGTTAAACCAAAGAAATGTTCGTTTTGTAAAAGTTTTAGTGTCATCTTTTTTAGTAAATAATTTTCCCAAAAATGGGATGAAATTTGTGAACTCCCGCCAATTTCTATCAATAAAAGTCTTAAACTAATCATCATTTTTATCAACAATAGTAATTAGTGTGGCACACGCCTTCCATGTAAAAAGATGTTATTTATATTGTTCTTCTATTTTCTGTTTTATGCAGATTGGCTAACTAATGGTTGGTTGTTGTGAATCAAAATTCACAAACCTGTATTATTTTTAACGCATTTGTCTAGGCTTGACTTATCAGTGAACTGTTTGTTTAAGGATAGGTTTAAGTATAATTGTGGCTTCCAGTGGTGAATTCTCTTATCACCAGCTCTTTTCTCCTAAGTTGATGCTTCTGAAGGAGAGTATGCAAAAAATAAAATGATAGATTGGTTAATGGAAGGTATTTTAGTAAAAGAAATTACATTCGTGCAGCTTTTAGTTTCAAGGATGGAAATCTCTATTTTTCATACAGAGAGGTATTTGTAAGTTTGACAAAATTTAAAGGATGTCAGTTTAATTTACTCATCTTAATATTATTAATAAATTGCACTTATGAAATTGCTTTTAGTGGAACTCGGACATATGCGAGAAAGCTGACAATGGAACTCAGGTTATTGTCTTCCTCATTATTGCCGACTAGGATAGTGTGAAATGTAAGAGGACAGAAAACTCATAGATAATTAATTAGTAATACGTGAATGTTCAACAGAAACAGGAAAATAAAAGATATAGAGGGAGATGGGATCAAGATTTCAAAACTAAAATCTATACAAGCTTTCTCAAGTTATTAATGGATATTCACTTTGAGATGGGTATTGGAAGTGTCAGATTTAGAAGCAGGTCAAATTATACTAGTGCAACCTACCTTTTCTGATAGTTTTGCATTGACGAATTCTGGGTTATGACTGCTCCATTTTTGTTTGCCTCTTAATCCTAAAACATGGGTTCTGTTTTGGTTTGTGTCCTGTTTTATCTGCACTCTTAAATGCGTCATCCTAGTGAGGAAAATTGTACACCAGGCTGCAGCTATTCCACACTACAATGTGAAGTGAAGTGAGGTCAAGAGGGAGTATACTGATTCACGTTACTGTTCTTGCAATTTTGTAGGTTACACTGGAAGCAGAAGTCACTAACAAGGGAGCGCTGGCACTATATGGTCGCCTTGGCTTTATTAGGGCTAAGCGGCTTTTTCACTACTATTTAAATGGGGTTGATGCTTTCCGTCTGAAACTGCTGTTTCCCCAACCAGAATTACATCCATCTCTGCCTATGATGGCAAACAAAGATGATAGCCACAACCATAGTGACCGTGGACATTCGTCAGAATGATCTGACTTCATCTAGGTTGTAATTTTATGGAAGCAAATTGATGAGCAGCTATTTTTACGGAGCAAGCGTGAGATCCTTTTTGTAACTAAAGTCTCCTGAGGGAAATGACCATCTATATTTCAAAAAAATTCCAGAGTGCTTTAATATTTGTTTTTGATCATATGATCATATTTTTCCAGTATGACCATTGAACATTTAAGACTAAGCAGTAATCACAATTTATCGGCACAGATCTTCTCCAAGCAAAATATAGATTGTGAAGGCGAAGCTGCAATTAGCCTGCTTAAAACGAATCATTTCATTTGTTGAGACAGGAGTAGACAAATTGCAATTTGCTTGAATTTTCTATTTATGAAATTCACATAAAGTTGCATGATTATTTAAATCGAATAGTCTTTGTATATTGCGCGGAATCTGTGTATAATGGTCAAGCCATTAGTGCGCCTAAACCAACTTTTATGGGCTGTTCGAATTTTTCCCACGTGTCACTATATATATATATTTAATTCTGATTCTAATTTTCCTGAAAAAAAAATCATATGTTTATTGTAATTTTTTAATCAAATGAAAGTAAATATATATTTTTTACTCATTACCCTGCACCTGCCATATAATTAAATGTCATTATTAATCCTCTTAATTTATTTTTTTGAATAAAATTGAAAATAAATATACCCATATATAAGCCCTCACTCACATTGGGTTCTGATCCCATTGATTCTTAACACAGGTGAATCAGGCTTTCTATCATATATTCATTCGGTTTCTTAACATCGATAAGCAGACAGAAGTTAACAGCTGATATTCGAGAACTCTAATTAGTAATTAGACATAATTAACAAAAATAATAAAATCGAGCAGTACTCTGTACAGCAGCAGTAAGGGCACCTGGGGGTATGGAACGACGAGTTGGTTGTGAAGGGAACCTTGAGGGCACAGTGAACCAAGGGCTTGAGCTTGACAGTCTCGAACTTGCCCAACTTGAACCGAATCTTGAGATACAGCTCCACAACGATGTCGTAAGCCCCGAAACTTCTCTGCTTATAGTAATAATTACTATATTCTGAAGCTTGATAGGCAGACAAGGCAATGAGGTGCTGACCTTTGGAATGGGGGCTCAAGGAGTGGGTAGTCTTGTGGCCCCCATATAGAAAGGTACGACGTCGCTGGAGGCAAACCTGGCATCCTTGTACAGAGCTCTGGCTTCGAAGTAGTCGTAGTAAATGTCGTTGCTGACGATGGGGTTGTGCACGAGGATTAGGCCGCAGACAAAGCAACGGGCACAACAGCCGCCGCCCGGAGTAGCCAATGTTGGAATGGGGATTGGAGTCGGCCATTTAAGCTATGAGCTGCGGGGCGAGGTTGATTGAAAAAACAAAAATGAAACAGAGTGAGCGAGCTGGAGAAGAAGGAGTGGCAGATGTATTTGAGAAAGAGTGTTGCCTCTTTGAGTGCTAGGGCAACTTCGTGGAATGTTCCCTGTGATTAATGCAACACTCTCTCTGAAACCTCTGATTCCTATTTGTGGGGAGGTATACTAATTGCACACCCATGTTGAAGTGAGGTTGTTGGCAAGGAAGAGTTCAATCGATGCAGCAGAATGTTTTGAATCAATCTTGCGTTGGAGGTTGTGGCTTGTGGATGGCAGGGATTGAATCACGCCTTCATCGCATGCGTCTTCTTGCAATTGTAATTGCATTGCATTCCTGATTTTGGCCCGTTCATTAAGGGCTTGTTTGGCACGGGGTATTTGGGGGGAGGGATGGGGGAGGGAGGGATTTTATTTCCCTCCCCTTGTTTGGCTCATTACAAAATTTAGGAGGGGAGGTAAAAATTTTTAAAATTTTCCCTCCCCCTCTAAAATTTGGGGAATTTGGAGGGGAAGTGTGATATTATTATTATATAATATTCATATACCCATAATTTTTTTAATATCCTAATATTACTCTTATATTATATTTTATTAAAATATTATGTAAAATAATATAAGGTAAATTTGTCTATATAAAAGTATTTTCCCTCCCTTTCCTTCTTGAACCAAACAAGGTAATATGAAAATCCCTCCCCTCCTCTCCCTTAATGTTAATCCAAACAAGGTAATAATAAAATCCCTCTTTTTTCCTTCCTTTCCTTTCCCTCTATTAAAATCCCTCCCCTCCTTTGAGCCAAACATACCCTAAGGGTTGGTTTGGCACGGGGTATTTGGGAGGAAGGTAAGAGGAGGGGAGGGATTTTGCTTCCCTCCCCTTGTTTGGCTCATTGGAGGGGAGGGAAAAGTTTTTAAAATTTTTCCTCCCCCAACTTTACTTCCTCTCTAAAATTGGGGGAATTTGGAGGGAAAATGATATATTATTATTTTATAATATTAATATACCTATAATTTTTTAATATATTAATATTACCTCTATATTATATTTTATTAAAATATTATATAAAATAATATAAAATAAATTTGTCTATTTTCCTTCCCCTCCCTTCTTGAACCAAACAAGGTAATATGAAAATCTCTTCCCTCTTTTCTCTTAATATTAATCCAAACAAGATAATAATAAAATCTCTCTTTTTTTCTCCCTCTATTAAAATCCCTCCTCTCCGTTGAGCCAAACACACCCTAAGGGATCACTCAAGCTATACCCGTTTTTGTTTTCCCTCTCCCTCTTTTAAAGGCCTGAGTTTTAAATTTAATGGAGGTCCGAGAATGTGATCAAAGCATGTATATAACTCTTGCAACAGACAAATAATTTGGAGCCTTGTTCTCGTGAAATATAAAAGTGGCAGTGATATGCCTAGCATAATAGATTAAAGTTCCCAGAGGGCACCTGAGAAGTGGAGAAACCCATGCATTATCAAATGAATGTGAATGCACATATACTGAACAGTTCCTATCTTATAATAATATAAGTTTAATTAGTATTATTATCATGAGGACTCTTTTAATAAGCGATCTCATAAATCTTTATAAATACTTTTTGAGTTATAGGGTCGTGTCTTAATTTTAGTGGGGGATCGATACCGAATTTACTTAATTTTTTGTTGATAAAAAAATAACTGGAATTGTTTAGTTTGATATTTTGCCTATGCGACTCAGATGTCCACACTTAATAAATTTGAAGTTCATGTTGCACTTAGGTGTACGTTCTCATTTCGAGTTCATGTGCTAGTCAACGTTATTTGTCTAAGAAATCTATGTTGAGAATAGAGTGAATGCCAACATAAATGATATGAATGGGGTAAATTTTTGATGTGCATGTTTTTAAATTGAAAAATGGCGCAAGGAAGCCCTTAACATACTATTTATATTTATAATGAATTCTATTACTTATATTCAAAGAATCTTTTAATTATTAAATTTAAATTCAAAGTATCACAATAACTATGATTAAATTCTATTAATTACAAGTGAAATACCATATTGGGCAACGAGTTCCTAATACGTCAGCAAGCTACTGCGTAAGGGCTCCCCCAAGTATTCAATTCAATTCTTTTTCAGCTCGAAGTTTAATTTTGGCGAGACGAAGAAGCGGGAAGAGGGAGGAGCAACACTGAGCAAGAGAGGAAAGAACAAAAAAGCCAAAAAGGAAAAATATTCGGCAGTGTCTGCAAAATCCCCCGAGGTGTGGGATATATAATGGATGATACCTGCCATTGCCCTTTGCTGCTTCACTCTCCCTCGATTTGTCTGGCTTTTCTCCCAATGCTCTTCCCTCCAAAACCCTAGAAATTATAATCTACTTGCGTCTTAGCTAATACCCCAAACCGTCTGCTTCCGGAGGATTTCGGACCAGTTAGTGCCTTTTTATCCGATTACTTCGCGTCCTCAATTACTTTATTTTTCTCAGGTTTTCTTCGTTCATTTTCTTTGCAGACTTCTATGGGGTGCAACCGCTGAACCGTGTTAGTCCGAATCAGAGTCCTACTGCTAACAGTGATCTGGGTGCTGGAATGGGGCGTCGTCATTCTGTGGTTTCGACCCCCAAGCTTAATATTGTACCGAATGGTCATAAATGTGACAAGACTGAGGAACCAAATGGTTCAAACAATTCGTCAATTCAGAGAAGAACAAGTCCTCGATTACAAGTTAAGCAAAAAGTGGATACGGAACTTCCAGTGTGCCGCAGAGATGAGCTGCTCGACAAAGCTAGCGATGCAAAGATGAGTACCTGTAAAACAAACGTTAACGACGAAAATGTGGATAAGCAACAGTTAGTTGGAGGACCAAAGAGAACTAAAAATATGGATAACTCAACAACTAAGAAACCACAAGAGTCTAAGGAGTCTTTAATACAGAGAAGGACTAGCCCTCGAATCCAAGCCAAACAAAAGGTGGATAAGACACTTCCAGTGTCCAGTAGGGTGCAGTTGTCCGGTGATCGAGACGATGCCAGTGATGTGAAGAAGAGTACAACTCGCAAAAGAAGTCGCAGTGACTTAAATGTGCGTAAGGAAAGTGTTGTGGAGGACCAACTGAAAGCTAACAAATTGAATGAGTCAATTACTGAAGAGCCAAATGAGGACAATGAATCGTCAGCTCAAAGGATTTCTAACTCTAGGGTTCAAAATAAGGAATTTCTAGTGCGTCGTAGAGTAGAGTTGTTAGAGGACCGGGATAATGCTGGTGATGATAAGAAAAGCAACTGTTTCAAAAGAAAGGTCAATGATGAAATTGGGGATGAACATGGGGGCAAGGAAGGGGGAGTAGGTAAGCCAACTAGAGTAAAGACGCTTAAAGAGGCTACCTTGGTTCATAACAAACAGACATCTGCGGGTTCGAAAGCAAATGGAGCAGGGAATTTGACAGATAAAAGTGATTTTGTCAAGGTGAAAGAAACGTTGAGGTTGTTTAACAGGCATTATCTTCATTTTGTTCAGGTTAGTTTTAATGACCATTTTCTGATAATTTGCAATTAGGCAGTTTGGTTTTCTAAGCTACCATGTCTGCGTCCACCCAATTTGCAAATGGCAAGACGGGATAGACTGGGCTTGGGGCTTTATTACATCAATCTTTCTCTCTGGTCTCACCATTTTTAGCTTTGTTTCAATTTGGAATTTTGAATTTAGCGTCTTCTTTGCATATATAGGAGGAGGAGAAGAGGTGTAACAAAGTGGAATCTTCCCGCAAAGCGTCTAAAGGAGGTTCAAAATCTAAGGTTGGTCATTGATTCACTGTTGCATTCTTATCTTTATCTCATCCCCTCTCCATGGCTACCAGATATTGAATTTTGAATTTAGCGTCTTCTTTGCATAAATAGGAGGAGGAGAAGAGGCGTAACAAAGTGGAATCTTCCGTCAAAGCGTCTAAAGGAGGTTCAAAATCTAAGGTTGGTCATGGATTCATTGTTGCATTCTTATCTTTATCTCATCCCCTCTCCATAGCAACCAGACATTAATTATAAAAAAAATCACCTTGAGCACTTGCTTTTGTTTCAAATGTTCTTAGTTGGGTTGGCCATCGTCAATTGGGTGCAATCATAGATGTTCTGCATTAGAGGTTGATTTTCAAGTGGTTTTTATTTTTGGATTCCTTAGTCTGCTGTGTGCCGGAAATCCTGTTGAATGAAGTTATTTCTATGTCAGTTTCATGTGAGGATGGCTTATCTCCCTTGTCTTGTGATATTCTCCTTAACAGCACATTTCTACATCCGTCTTTCTTTGCTTTATAGGTTTGGCCGCTTTAACGATTTTTATACAACGTTGTGTTTTGCTCACATAGCATTCCTGGTACTGCCTGCACAATTTTTCCTACGTGGGGAACATGCTATATTTTTCTATACTCAAAGGTATTCAGACTTATTTCTGAGTCCCTTGATGTATTTTTTCTCCTTTTTTGCTGTCCTGGTTAGTTTACGTTAGTGGGACAAGACTTATTGTTGTCCTTTATGTCTTAGGGCCTAGCATTTCTTCAGTTGAAACCAAGAAATTGGTGTTTGGCAGTAGTGATTTTCAATGTCAGTCAGGATCTTCAAATCGTGCTTCATTGTGGAGTGAAATTTAAATTTGAGTTGCCTCACAGATTTCCTCCCCTATTATTATCAATTTACAAAAGTGCTCAATGTTTTAATTATGCAGAAAAATGCAACGGTTGAAGTTAAAAAGAATATGGCTAAGCGACCTGATTTGAAAGCATTATCCAAGGTGAACGGAAATTCATCAGGCTTACTGTTAGTATAATTTTTTTTTTTGCAAGTCTTTAGGGTTGTTTTCCCACTTGAGTTTCTGGTGAGGGTTTTGTTTTCCCTATTTTAGTCAATTGCATGCAATGTATATTTATTTTACTCTCTTCTCATCTTACATATATCTCTTTCTCTTTATTAATTGATTAATTGATGCCTTGTGTCCTTCTGCATGTGTTAATGGTTTAATTATCCGTCCTTTCTCTTCTAATATGTTAGCTGGCTATATTCTTAACCAAAGTGAGCCATAATTATGAGAGCTAAAGTTTGGAGGATTTTCTAGTGATTGACATAGTTATTGTTGAAATCCTATAATTACGGGTTTATTCCTTTTTTAGTTAGTCATGTATATCACATGCGATTTAGCATCAGAGCGAAGTTATTTATTTCCCTTTTTTATTTCCTTTTTTGGTTTTTTTATTATGCATTTGTTTCCATGTTTTTATATATTTTATTTGTTGTTTTCTTTGGTTATTTAGTGTGGATTGTCAAAATTTTCCCCTTTCCTTAGATCCCTGGAGTTTGCTGCATGGCAAATTTGTTGCCATCTGCGGCCCTACAATTTTATCTTTCAGCAGAAATTAAATAAGAAATTTCAGAGTTGTTATTTTTTTTGAAATCCTTCATGGTATCTGAACTGACAAAGTTTGACTGTACTGGTGGTTAGCATGAGAAAATACACTTTCATGGTTGGCATAGGGAAACCATGACATCTATCTACACAACAAAAAGTGTGGTGAGGATGCCAAAATCCAAGACCCTAGCTGCATGATAAGTTGAGAAAGAAGAAGTTATAAAATAAAAAAAGACTGCACATCAAAGTGGCGTGAGGACAAGGACTTGCACCTCGCTAAAAAGTGAAGTGAGGAAACTGAAAACCTACACTTTGCATCAGAATGCTACAGAGTGGATTGTCAACCCTTTTTCCCCCTTTAATCAGATTTTTGGATTGTGGCGCCTTAATGGTGACATTGTTTCAGGGATGATGCAGATTTGTTGCCATATGCTCCCTGTTACCTCTATAGTTTAGTCTCCCACCTTGAATAACGTGAGAAATTTCAGAGTCATTATTATATAAAATTCTTCATTCATTAGCTAATGTTTTCTGGTATTATCATTTCTTACCTAGTTAAAATTAAGTGGCTTTAATTGTCATGCAAGATGGGTTCGGATTCCTCTTCCCTAACATTTCTAATGGAGACATTTGGCAGATGTTGGAAAATAAGGAGACACTGTATCCTGAGAAAAGAATTGGTGATATTCCAGGTTGGTGGCTTCATCTTGCATTGCTTGTGTTGTTTATCTGTGTATTTGGGCTTATTAAACTGACAGACAATTTCTATTTGTTCCTTCTCAACCTAGGAAGATTATATTTATATGTACAATTACAACTATAGTGTTAAAAATAATTGTGCTATGTCCTCTGTACCTCATGTTAATCTGTATAAGTTTTCTCTTAATGGCAGGTATTAAGGTTGGACATCAATTCTATTCGCGTGCTGAAATGGTTGCGGTTGGGTTTCATAGCCACTGGCTAAATGGAATAGATTATATGGGTCAAGCTTATTCCAAAGTGGTAATGCCGTTGTCTTTACCGTTATTTTTGAATTCCACTATGATTTAAAATATGTAAGATCTTGAACATGCCTGACTGTCGAATGACACAATTCTAAATTAAGTACTCCATCTAATCACATGTCTCTCTCTCTTTTCCCTCTTGAAAGTCACAGTTCAGTCACTATGAATTTCCAATTGCTGTGGCCATTGTTTTGTCGGGGATGTATGAGGGTGATCTTGATAATGCTGAGGACATTGTATATACTGGTCAAGGTGGCCATAATTTGATCGGTGATAATGGTCAAATTCAGGATCAGGTGTTAAAGCGGGGTAATCTGGCTCTGAAGGTACATACCTACCACATAGATCGTTTGATCCATTAGATAATAAATATCTTGCTTCTTTGTGCAATAGTTGTTAACCAATTTTGCTTGCCACATCACTAAAAGAAACATTTTAAATTTAGTTTTTGTGAAGATTGATGGCATTGCTCAATTAATATTTACAAATTACAAATGCTATGGTGGAGTAAGTTTATATCTCATTTATGGTCTGTACTCTGTAAGATTTGAGTGGGACTAGCTAGCTATTGATTGTTGTTTCTTTGATTTTTCCGAACTTTTATTTGTATCTATTTATTTGAAATTATAAAGTGAGTGGTAGTCCTGTTTCTGAAGTGTGTTATTTATTGTTTTTGTGTTCAGTGTTAGCTGCTGTTACCAAGGATAAGTTGTTTGATTATCCATTTGGTACTTGGTTACCTATTTAATTTACTGGAACTTTCAATATTAATAAAAGACTTATGTTACTAAATTCAAGTAAATTGCTGTGATCATGCTTTTGATGAGGTGAAAGCCTAATGCTATATTTTGTTTAGTTATTACCTAAAAATTTAGGGGATTGTGAATGCTCGTTGCTTCAATTTGTTTGCATTGAAAATTCACTACAGTAATTTACTTATGCAAAATTCTCATTGAAAATCCATCCTTGTACAAAAGCCTAAAATCTGATGTTCAACTATAAAAACATAAATTCAAAGGAATTAATGAAAGGAGATTGCACCGGTCATTAATCTTCCTTCACATATTTATATTATTGTTTTACACATCATTTCCTGTGCACTGCCCCTCCTTTGGTGTTACTATTGTGAATGCTTTCATTCCTTTTTTAAAGATGAAAGTTTTGGTACGGGTGTGTTGTTTTTGCTGATGTTTGGTGCTTTTGGTCACAGTGTAATGCCTGTTACGCCAAGCTTCGGTCCTTGTTAAACATGCACAGCAGTTGGATTTTGTTATATTTGTGTAGTTCTTTTGCATCAATTTTTTTTAATATCCTCAACATTGTAATTTATTTGAATTTTGAAGTATATAAGCGAATATGACTTTGTGCTCCATTATAGAACTGCATGGAGCAATGTGTATCTGTAAGGGTGGTTCGTGGACATGAATCTTCAAGCAGTTACAGTGGCAAAGTATACACATATGATGGCTTGTATAAGGTAGTTTTCCCATATGCTCATTGGAATCTGTTTTTTCTCTAATAATTGATCATTTATTCTTCGTGAGGTGTTATGTATTGCTTGGAACTATATAATCTAAATACTAAATTATTATCCGTCAAGTCATACTATTATGAAATAATGTGTAATATGAAACTGTTAGCATAATTTGTGGTACTGGGTTGGATCAGAAAAATTTGTGGTACTGGGTTGGATCAGAAAGCTGGTGAGTAGAATTTTCACTAAATTAGGTCGATATACTGGGCAAATTGTATTGTGTTCATAAAATTGAAACGTGGTGCATTGGGGAATTTCAGGCTACATTCTCAGCAGGAAACAAACCAGGACAGATTACTTATTAGTGTTAATTGTTTTAAATGAGTTTATGCCCTATCACTGAGAACTTTAAGTTACCTAACTCTTTTTTATAAGGTACTGGTTTGACCAGTGAATAGTGATAGAACTTATGACCCAACAAATGAATGGGTATTTTGAGTTCAATATGTGGATATTTGTTTGTGATTTCTTTTGTTCCTTATTTTTCAAAGGTTTCAAAATCTGATTTATAGCTGATCAATCTTCAAACCTAGACAGACAACTACCAAATGAACAAGGTTGAACGTTTGATCAAGCTTTGCTATCTTATATGTGAAATCTCAATGTGTTTGGTGCATTTTTTCCCTGAAACTTAAAAAGTAATTCCTTTTGATGTATTGCTGGATGCATCAAATTTTTTTCTGTTTTGTACAGGTTGTTAACTATTGGGCAGAAAAAGGATTATCTGGGTTTACAGTCTACAAGTTTCGGCTGAGGAGGCTTGATGGGCAACCAACCTTGACAACTAACCAGGTCCACATATTTGTTTTTCAATTTCACTGTGAAGAATATTCATGTCTTATGAAGTTATGATAATTTTGTTTCAACATCTATCTGAGGAAAGTTTGGTCATTGGTCCACTTAATGTGCATTTTCTAGGGCATTCCTTAACTCTTGCATGTGTTAGGGGATATGTTTATCTCTGGTTTTATTTCGTTGTTTCATTACTATCTTTTTGAGGGAACCTTGCATGTTTGATGTGCAGAGAGATAGAAAAAACATTCTCAGGTTTTTGAACCTTTTAGACTGCCTGTGCCCTAGTAAAGGTCCTTTGGATATCTAATCTCCCTCTTAAGAGATGCCCCTCGCTAGGATAAGGACAACTAAAAGTCAGCAACTCTTAGCCTACTAGGATAATTGACAAGCATGCTAAAGCTCTGCATGAATGATAAACATAAAAGCGCTTGCTAAACATTAAATAATAAAACAATTTTACAGCAATTCTAATAGTCTCTTATGACTAATGCTTCAATCTTCATTGATGACATATATGCTTCATGATATTTTGTTTTAAACTTCAGTTGTCAGGGTACCATTAAATTAAGTTTTATTCCTAACTGTAGTGAGTAGTAAGTTCTTAACGTTTATGTATGAAGTATGACTTGTGCCATACGGAAGACAACTGATGCGATATTTATTATTAGAGTTGGAAAATCAATTATGTTGTGACTACTATAATTTGTGGCAAATGCCACATTAGACATTTTTTGTTCATTTTTGTTATTTCTTGTTTATTTATTCATGTCATATGTTAACAAATAGGTATTCATAATAATTTGTCTGAGTAAAGTGATTCTCATTTTAGTTCCATTCTATAAAGTGACTTATTTTCTCGTCCAGATAACTTGTTGATATGTTAAGTTGACTGCTGTCATTATAATTCTTTTCCTAGAGTTTCTGTGACTGATTGTGGGTCACATTTTATTTGTGAATGGAATATAATGCTGAGCTATGAAGTAGCGAAGAAAGTTAAATGATTTTGTTTATTTATTTTGTTGTAATGACAGGTGTATTTCATTAATGGACGTGCTCCTCAGTCCATTGCTGAAATACGAGGGTAATGAAGAAGCCACCATAAGTTTAATATCCATAAGGTTCAGTTTGACTATTATGGTTTGAATCCTTTTGTTGTTATTTACTTTAGGCTTGTATGTGAGGACATCACCGAAGGTGAAGAGGATGTGCCTATTCCTGCCACTAACCTGATTGATGAACCCCCAGTTGCACCCACAGGTAAGTTTAATTAAGTTTTAGCATTTTCAAGATCCTTGAGTTTTATTTATCACATAAATTACAAGCATGCGATTCTTGATTTAAAATGGCATGGAACACATCGATTTGAGGATTAAAGTTCTAGAATCATATCTCTGAAATTCTGGAATCGTTCGAGTTGCCCTGGAAATAGCAATTCATTACAATCTAGCATTTCAAATTCTCCTTTGCATTGTGTCACAAAGTCAGGGCCTTCATCACTTGAGGCAACCTGTCTCTTGGAGGAAGACAATTACTCTTCTTTTTTATTTGAGAAAAACCATTTCATTCAAATGAGCAATACTTTTGCCTGAAACAATTTTTGTTCTGGTAGCAAGAGGTTGGATACATTTATTTTTAAAAGTAATTTTTGATTGAAACCCCTTATTTCAATAGGTCATCAAAATTAGCAGATTACCTCTATGATTGTTGACCTATTGAGCAGGCGGCTAGATGAGAACTGGGAAGTCATCCAATTTCTTAGTTCTACCTTCAAGAGGTTTCCTACTTTCTCTCAATATAAGCTATGGCTAAGAAAGTGAAGAAAGATGTTTCTTGATATACACCATCTATAAGATTCAGAGCTATCTTTACCTGTTTCTGACTTGCACAATTCAACATGATTTAGTTTCAGAATTAAGTAACTGGCCTGATAATTCACAATTTGTATCATGGTTTGATCATGAAATTATATACTACAATTTCCTCATATTAGCAGATTACCTTTATGATTGCTTGGCTGATTGTATTGTGACTTATCTGTGACTAAATAATCAGGAGTTTGATTTTTGCTGTTTTTTTTAATAGATAATGAAAATTATAACACAGTTATGTTATGGTTGCTGCTCATAAGACTTGTTACTATTACTCTATTTCTGTCTTCATAAGGATAAGTACATATGGTTACTTCTCAAGATTGCCATTTGAAGCCGCCTTCACTTTCAATTGATCAAGTTGATAATCTATATTTGTTGCCAAGAGCAACAATAATTTAATTGTGTTAAATTTTGCGACTAGAGCAAATGTTTCTTAGTACTTATTTGATGGGTTTGAATAAAGCCTTTAATTATCAATATGGGTCTGTTTTACGATATGCCTTCCATCTAGGATGTAAGAAAGCGACTCCAAACCTTAGTTTGTTCTGCTGCATTCCTTGTTGGTGCCTAGTTGCCAAGTGTGTGTGTTTTCCTAGTAATAATATATCTGTTTGCTTTGTAAATTAAGTTTTGCTTCCCTAATAACACGAGTACAGCTTTCTCAGCACTGATCAACAGGAGGGAGCGGATTCAAAATTTCTTGACATTACTTATTTTATTTTCTTCTCATCTGCAAAAATTAATATTTACTCTTGTATATTTATCATATAATGAATCTGAAACTGAATTATCACAAATGTTTTCTTAAACTTAAGTTTAGCATTGTGCATACCTATGATGATCTAGTTAACTGACTTGGGTTCCTGAATATTATAGGTTTTAAATATAAAAAATCAATTTTGCTTTCAAAGAATGTAAAGCTCCCCCCAGCTGTCACTGGATGCAAGTGCAAAGGTTCATGTGTGGATCCGACATCCTGTGAATGTGCTTTACGAAATGGATATGATTTTCCCTATGTATTTCGTAATGGAGGGAGGTTAGATCATTGAAATGAGTTTGCTGAGTGCTGGTTATGCTGGTTGTTTGTGTAGCTATTGTTGCTTTTAGGTGTATATTGACGGTAGTCTACAATTTTTCACCTGCTAGGTTAGTTGAAGCCAAAGATATTGTCTTTGAATGTGGGCCAAACTGTGGATGTGGTCCTGGTTGTGTTAATCGAACCTCTCAAAGAGGACCAAGATATCGCCTTGAGGTTTTACTTTTAGTAATCTTCTTAAATTTTTAAATTAAACTACCAATATTGTGTATTGAATTTGCGTATGCAACCAAACTGTGAAAGGTTTTTCGTACTGCAAAGAAAGGATGGGCCGTTAGATCTTGGGATTTTATGCCTTCTGGAGCACCAGTTTGTGAATACACAGGATTAATCAGGAGGACAGAAGATGTAGAGAATACACTAGAGAACAACTATATTTTTGAGATTGATTGTTTGCAAACGATGAAGGGCATTGGTGGAAGAGAGGTTTGAGTTCATATTTTGCCGCCTTTTTATATTTTCTTCAGCTAACTCAGTAGAGGATTATATCCGTCTTTCCAGGTCTCTGTTTTTTTCTTTTGTGTTTTTGGATACAACTGGTAGTGAAAACTTGAGGTGAAAACAACATAGTCATGTGGAGCGAATTCCACCAAAAGTCTATCTAAGATGTCTCAGTATCTTATTTGCTTACAGAGGCGATCACAAAATGAAACATCTACAGCAGTCAAGCTCTTGGACAATTATGCAGATGATAATTCTGAATCCGCACCAGAGTTTTGTATTGATGCTGGATCAACTGGAAATATTGCTCGATTCATAAACCATAGTTGCGAACCAAATTTATTTGTTCAATGTGTTTTGAGCTCACACCATGATTTAAGGCTGGCACGAGTGATGTTATTTGCTGCAGACAACATACCACCTTTGCAGGTTAGCTGTTCATTCTTTTGCATTTGTGATGATAATGCTTTGAACAATAGAACATATAAATGGATGAAGTATTTATATTTATTTATTTTTTTAATTGAACTCAATTATTTTTGGCTTCTTTTTGGGGCTAAAGTTAATTATCCTTGGCTTTAAAATTACTCTTTCCTATAATTATTTTGATAAGCTGAACATGGGGTGGTAATGTTGGTGTGTAACTTGTAATGATTTTGTTTATTAAAATTGGATACCGCATTGAAGTGTATAGTCAATCGATGGTCGACAATAATATGCTCTTTTATGTTACTAGTTGAATTTATCCTACGAATCAATATTGTTCTGCTGACAAGTCTAACCTCATTGCTCGCAGGAGCTTACATATGACTATGGCTATGCCCTTGATAGTGTCTTGGGTCCTGATGGGAAAGTAAAGAAAATGATGTGTTTTTGTGGAGCTGCTGACTGCAGGAAGCGACTATTCTAATATACGTTTCTTGGTGCAAGCGTTCTCTTTTTGCCATTGCACATATCTGCATTATGTATTTCTGCTTTGTATGAAAGGGGAAAATTATGTAAATATCTTATGTAAATCAAGAAAACTATGATATATCATTCTTTGCATTGAAATCGTCTGTCGAATGATTGAGATGTAATTTTTTGGAAAATGCAAAATATCAAACCCCTTTTTTTGTTACTATTTCACCCGTTTTTGTTTCTATTTATTGGATGTAATTTTCTTTCCGTTTTTTGATACACAAGCATAAAGCATTTTGTCATTTAATTGTATTTTTCCCTGCTGGTGATTGATTTAATGTGTGCACTTACTGTATGACTTTGAATGCTCCTATACAATTTCGCGTGTGGGTGCCGTCTAATAGTCACCGGAAACACCAAGGCACTTGCTCTAATGGCTTCAGTGTCTGAGACATGTGCATTATAAAGGTGGAGCATTCACATGCTGATGCTTCATTACTTGTAACCCGTTCGCTTTCAGGTGCTGTACCTGAAACTTGGGGGACCCAAAAAAGGTAAAAAAAACATAGGGTATATTTGGTATAGTGGAAGTGAAGAAATGAAATTGAAAGATTTTATTTCTAATATTTTTAGTAATTTTATTTAAAAAATAGAAAAAGAAGTAAAATATTTTATTTTAAGTTAGAAATTTTTTAAACAATTTTAACCTTTTTATGTTATAAAAAAAATATATGAATTTTATACTCAATTTTAATTTACTAAATAAATTTTAAAATTTATTTTTAACCTAATTTTATTTTTATCAAAAAAGATAAAATTAAATTGGAAAAAGACCTCAAATACTTTTATTTATTAGTTCAATATATTTCTTTTATAGAGACCCAATATATAATGTTTGATATTTTGTTTTCAATTTTTAAAATATTAATCTTATAAGAGTATTTTTCTTGGGATATCTTATATAACATTAATTTTATTACATTGACACTTCTAGAAATGTTAACCTTAAAATTTATTTTATTTCAACTTTATTCCTTACCAATAATCATTATGCAAAATAATGTAAACAGATTTTCAACAGATTCCTTAATCTTTTAAATAATACACTTCAAATTATGACAACTATTTTTTAAAAATGTATTTTTTATGAATATATTATATTTTTATAATAATGAAGTCCATTTTTATTAATTTTAAATACCCGCCCAAACCGACCCAGACTCGCCAGACAACAGAGAGGGATCAAAGACTTAACTCATCCACAGCCCAACGCGCATACTTTCTGTTTTTTTTTTGGGTTAAACTGGTTCGAATACAAATTGACGCTCCACGCACAAATTCAGATTTCCTGTATCAAGGCACCAATTTAACATTCTAATAACTAGGAGCTATACTGCGACACAAGTTAGATCTAAATGTAATCAGAACAAAATTCTAATGAGCCGGGTGGATAACTAAAAAAAAGTAGGAGCTATATTAGAAACGGAACTTCTCAGTTCAAATAATAAGGAAAAAGAGATACCGGTAATTCGGGACAAACCATAGTAAGCATATGTACAGCAAGTACATTCTCATCAGTATTCCGAAATATATGATGAACCTTTAAACCGTTGTGAAAAATTAAAGTAAATTGAATTTACCGTCTTAGTTGCTCAACATCACTGCTACGTTATATGACAAAACGGCATTCTCGACTCCGGAATCTATCATATGCTGTTAAACAATAGGCTCGTCCAGTTCCTGGGGCTTCCGCCTGTACTGGCGATCCATTTTTTGAGAGCTCTTTTTCGCATCATCTATTGCTTCCGGTTCATCCTCCTCCATTGCACAAACATCATTATTTTCAGTGTCACCAACAGCTATGCTAAGTGGCACGCCCCTTTTATGCACAGACTCTTTCGCTCCATCAATGTTTTGCTTTAACATGGCATCAGTCTTTACCATCGTGGCATCTCCTGATTTCTTCTTTGATATAAATGTGACTGATGGAAGATCTTCCAATCCATCATCAGCCTGCGACTCAGTGGCAGATTTTGATCTCTTCAGCTGAGAAAGAAAATCCATACAAGCTTGCTTATTAGAATTGTCGTCCATGTCACCTGAAGTGTCAAAAGTATAACAAGTGTATCTTGATGGGTTACGAATATAATCTGGAACTGCTGATGCGAAATCTTCAGTGCGTGATGACTGATTAGAAGCTGCGACCTCTTGCACTGAAGAAATCTTCATACGGATTTCCCTGGCTCCCTCAGATTCATCATTACTCCGATCATCATATTGAGAATCAAATCGAACACGTTTCTGGGGTTTGGACTCCGAAGGAAAATCTTTCCTCTTCAAAATTGGTTTTGGGTACATGCCATCTAGAGATGTGTTTCCTTGTGGATCATCACTCCCTGGCGCAGATTTCTCAGAGACTTGCAATGCATCAATTCCTTTAGCAGCTTCAGCATCTTCCTTCAGCCTAATTTTGGCGGCCAAGTGATTGGCACGTGGGTCTCTCACAAAGTCACTAAACGATGCAGGAAGCTCATTGGAAGAACTTATTTCTACCCCATCATCATTGATATCCTTCATATACAAGCGGTCACCAGAGTTCTCTTTCCCAACAGCCTGCTTGTCATATTGATCTTCCTCTTCCTGCATGAGTTTATCACCAAGGTCATGGAGTCAAATTCTAAAAGCTAGACTTTGCAACAAATAACAGCTGAGTAACAGCTATAATTTACTTAAAAGAGTTTAGGATGAAAAGTGGTCCTAACTTTGAAGACCATGAAGTATAGTTATAGGTGATCACCTCAGCACCCAAGGTGCTCGAGAAGCTCAGTGCCTCTCACACCATGAGGCACTGGCTTCAGTTAGGTGCTTTGGTGTGAATTGAAGGTCAAAAGCCACCTTTGAAGCCCAGTCCAAACGTTTCAAAACAGTCACCGGTAGAAATAGAAAACTATAAAATCCAACCTATCCCTAGATGTTGAAGGATAAGGAAACAGTGATCTTAGTGGCTAAGTGCATTCGCTGATTATTTAAGTTTTATTAATTAATTTCTGTCAAATTTTGTCGTAAATTTACATTTATTTATGTCTATATAGCATTCTTTTAGCATTTTCTCTGTTTGAGTTTTGCTTCCATTTGTAGTACGCCTTTTTTTTTCGTGTGCCTTGTTTATATCCCTTCCCCCAAGAACATGTATTGGCATTCCTCCATAATGACAATTAAAAGATAACTCAAATTCTTCAAAATTCCTAGTGCTCTCCGATGACATCCATTTTCATTATAATGATGATGATGATAATGATAAACGCAGAAGGATCGAACTACCTCGTAATCCAGAGTACAATCACGGCCAATGGCGGACTTTATTTCCCACTCTTCGTTGTCGTAATCGTCTGGCTTCGAAGGCCCACGAGACCTTGGTGGTTCGACATCTTCATCCTCGTCGAGATCTTCCAGGTCGTTCTCCAGCTCATCTCCAAAACTGGAAGGGCTTTTCCCGGCTCCTCTTGCTCGGTCATCAAAGATCGACGGGTAGGGTTCCGGTTCGGTCCCGGGGCTGACCCTGTTTCGATTCCATTCTCTCTTCTGGATCTCATCGTCCGTGAGAGACCACAGAGTGCTGAGGGAAGACGCCACAGTGGACGAAGTCGAATTCGAAGACGAAGCTAGAGAACCAAACACCCTGTCCACCCGCACTCTGAAACTATCTTCCATGACAGCGATGGTGAAGGAAATAGGGTTTCAGAGAATCGAATTTTTGTGAGGTAAGAAATTTCGTGCTTTTCCCTGTTTCGGAGCAACAAGAGCATTGAATTCCTCGTGTCCTTGACTCCTTATATTTTCTTTCGTTTTTTTTTTGTTAAAGTCTTTGGGTTTGTTTTGAATTTGAAGCACCGACTTTAAGACCCAGCCCAGATTAGAAGCTATAACGAGTTGAAGAGGTGGCCCATTAACAACAATCAGGCCCAATTATTAGCACTTAGTTAATTAAGAGAATGGCTTTTTTTATTCTAAAAATCAATATTCGTTCAATCCAATATACAACATAATAATTTTAATTTAAAATATATTAATATTAAAATATATAGAAAGTCATACCATGCTTACGTACTTGGCTTAATATACTTAATATGTTTCTGTCCGATTAGATTAACACAAGTGGGTTTTAAAACATTAATAATATTAACAACAAAAATTTATTATGCAACAAACAATGTATAAAAAATCTACATATCTTGATTTGATTGGAAACAAGCACCTTAGGGGTATAAAACAAAGTATCTGAATTCTGTCCTCATCCTCAAGCTATGGGACCCGCAATCCGGTTTAGCAAGAAGGAACAGGAAGAGTAAGGCAAAGATTTGAGAATTGTTTTAATAGCCTGTTCAATGTTTCTTACTACTTTTTCGGTATTTCGATTTCTGTTCCCAAAACAATATTAGTGTTACAAAGCATTTACAATTAGAATATGCATTTTGTCTTAATGCTCAAAGTTGTAACTTTTATCTGATCCATTATCCACTAGAATTTAAAAATTCTGACTCCGTAAGTTAGTTAATGTTCACAATTACTTATCATGTTGTTACTTTAATTCTTCGTTTGAAGGCCAGAAGAGGATCTTAACAAAAAAATCGTAAAAACACAGGAAGAGCTAAACTTATCAGTCCAGAACTTTGGCCCAAAAAAATTATCAGTTTAGAACTGCTCAGCTTAAATTAATATCCAGTAATTATGTGCATGTACAAATATACTCCCTCAGTGCTTGTCCAGCCTTGAGTACCCTCGTTAGTTTACTGCTATTAATCACTATTGATGGTCCATGATATCAACTTCATCAGAGCTGCAAGATCGAGCCATGGCGATCGCAACGGTGTTCTTTGCAGTTTTAGTGGTACGTTTTCTGGGTGCGGAGTCAGAGTATATAGAGTACAATACCACGCAAAGGATCGTCCCTGACAAAATCAATGTCCATTTGGTGCCTCACTCTCACGATGATCGGTGGGAAATTAGAAGACACCCAGTAGAAATTATCTTTAAAATTTTTACAATTTTTCCCTGGATCTATCGATTGTGTTTAAGTCAAGTAAATAGTAAGAGGTGTTACCTTCGGTATTCAAATTATTGGTGGCTCGGAGATTCCGATGTTCATGATACCTATGCTCTCTTTTCGTTCGCGAGAAGTCAACGACTCATATCGACTTCCTCTACTAGTATCCACATGAACAGCATTCCAACTACGAACGACATGCTAACACCTCTTGTCCTTCTAAGTTTTTTCTCGAGAATCCGTCTTCACCATCTCTATTTTAGCCGTTTCTTATCTATAAACCTTTTGCACTCTCCCTCCAAAAACCTTAGCCCATAATATCAAATATATAGGATACTATCGGTGTTCTGACGGATATTAGATTTCGGAATTAATCCTAAATTAATTCTGAAATTAATACAATATCATATATTGCGTAATCTGATAAGAAATTAATTAAATAAATATGGTTTCTTATATTAAATCAGTCATACAAATTTAATTCACCTATTCATTTAATTTAAAATAAAGATATGATATAATTATATTTGATTTATTCTTATAAATCAAATTTGAGATATTATATTATATCATATCAATTTAAATTTCAAATTCAAAAGTGATAGAAATTTAATTTATCCTTATAAATCAAATCTTATAAATATTTCTTATATCATATAATATATATATATAAATTTATATATATACATATCCACCCTAGATTATTCATTGAATCTGGATATATCTTAAATTCAATGAATCTGAATATCATAGCTCGTATTGGGCTATTTTGTGTGCGACCCTATAGGCCCATATGAAGTTGGCAGTGGGCCATTTACTATACTGACTCACAAGTCCTAAGCGGTTTCTAACAAGATATCACGACTATCTAAATCATGTGAGTATCAATGAACGATGTAACTTTTCATAGAACCATATCACGTCCCTTTTGTCACACGACATTTTGGTCATGGATGAGGTATGGAGAACGTCATCCCCTGTTTCTGATCGTTACTTTCTCGATCTTGAGTAGCCTAACTATAGAAATAGAACTACCTTTTCATTATAGTATGGCCATACATTTCTCAGACTCACTCATCGAGGGGCCCAGTAATATCTCTCTACGAATGTGAAGATAAATTCCATTTTGATTATTTACATTCTTCCGCATGAAAAACCACTAAACCTGAACATAGTCTTTATGATCACTCAGTCAAAAGTGACTTTTGACTAGGTCAAAGCTGAGCGTTTGTCATGTAGGAATCCATGATGATCTCAGGTCAAAGAGCATAATGCCATGGTTTGTATATGAGAGAAGTTTATGACTTAACACATGCAACTCTCTCATAGCGGGTCGGTCCAATACCTTATACTTTTACATGTACCTATGACTTTGATTTATATCTCTATATATCTTCAAAGTTATACTGGTCTTATTTCACCTCTGCTCCTGCATAGATGACCGACTAGGGACATTTAGAATAAGATCATGAGTTATCCAATGATGGTTATTACAGTAAATATACAAATAATGTGATAAGATAATTAATAAATTCATAAATTAACAATGTTCATAATACAATAATATAATGATTAGGTTAGGCACAATATCAAACGGTCGTCTGGCTCAAGACTGTTGATCAATACTATGTTGGAGCCAACAATTCCATTCGGGTTCGTACTCTTTTATTTCAATGAGGGAAAAAGGATAAATATATAGCTGATTGAATGTGGTTTTGGTTTGCTGGACAGGGTGCATGTGTGCAGAATGTATTGGATTCCGTTATATCTGCGCTACTGGATGATAAGAATTGCAAGTTCATCTATGTTGAGATGGTAAAAACACTTTTGGTACTGGCTTAAATTCTCAATTCAAAATGTTGGGACTTTAGAAAGGTGAATTTTAACCTTTTCCCTTTTCAGGCATACCCTCAGGATGGACGTGTTAATGCATTATACTCAACGCCATCTATCTATACTGATGCAAAATATGCAGCAAATGAGGAATGGCCACTCAAATTTGACGATTTCTTCCCGTGAGTTTCTCTTGGGTATTTCATTGTTAGATATAGACTTCACAGAGCTCAATTTTGAATAAGAGGCAAAATTTCAGGTATGCTGATCATCCAAATACATATTGGACTGGCTACTTTACAAGTAGGCCAGCTTTAAAGGGTTATGTCAGAGTGATGAGTGGTTACTATCAGGTAAAGTCTCTAGCTTCTATTACTTTCCAGGGTGATTTGTTATTCCCTCGTGAACTCTCATTAATCATAATCAATTTTTGTCCTTTGGGTGACATCTATTACTTCATATATTGGCTTCTAGGCAGCAAGACAACTCGAACCCTTCAAAGGAAGGAACAAATCAGGGCCAGATACTGATGCCTTAGCAGATGCTTTGGCAATTGCTCAGCATCATGATGCAGTTAGTGGTACAGAAAGACAGCATGTTGCTGCTGATTATGCAAAGCGAATCTCAGGGGGCTATTTGGAGGTGCATTTTTAATCATTTTTTGCTTAAATTTTAACATCATAAACTTAAATGATTTAAATTTTTTAATTTGCAGGCGGAGAAGTTGGTCTCATCTGCTCTTAGTTTTTTGGTAAACCAAGGATTAAGTTTGCATGTAGGGAATCAAGTGACTGACTTCCAGCAGGCAATACAATATACTCAGAAAAATTTCTTTTCTGTTTAAATATGATATCTGATATTGCACCTTTTGTTATTATTTGCTAAATTAATTATGGTGGATCTGTTGGCAGTGTCCTCTTCTTAATATAAGTTATTGTCCCCCCTCAGAAGTTAACTTGTCTGACGGGAAATTCTTGGTAAGTTTGTGATTGTATCATATTTTAGTAATAGCCAACCATTAAAAACAAATCCCTCTGAGCTTTGATGACATATGACTCTTATGTAAATGTTTCTCTCATTATCTGGGTTTTCTCGTAGGTGGTTGTTGTGTATAATCCTCTTGCATGGAAAAGAGAGGAAGTAATTCGAATTCCTGTATGTTCTCTTAATGGTTTTTCCTTTTTTCCCGTGAGATTTGTTTGTTACTTATTATGACAGTTCTTTCGAGTTTGACTTAAATGAACTAATAAAAGAAGCTTTATTCCATTAAACACACAAGCAGAAACTGTACATCGATACAAATCAGAGATGGGATTTGTCTAGATACTTCAAACATATTTAGAGACAAACGTATTATTTTAATTATATCTATTGAAAAACTTTAAATCTTGATTTATGTGGCTGACTTCAAAACAAACAATTCCACAGGTTTCCACAGAAAAAGTTTTTGTCCAGGACTCTGCTGGGAAAGAAGTTGAGTCTCAGCTTCTTCCTTTATCAAATGCCACTATAAGGATAAGAGAACATTATGTCAAAGCACATATAGGAAAAGCTCCTTCTTCAGAGCCCAAGTATTTACTTGCATTTTCTGTGTCTGTGCCTCCCCTTGGTTTCAGCATCTACAGAGTCTCAAGACCTAAAGAGACAGGTTATGAATATTGCTTCCGACCTTAACTCTCTCCCTATCCCTCTTCCACTGGAAAGTTGCACTGAGGACAATAATGCATCTGCATTATTGACAAAATTTCTTTGACTCATTAATGCAGGACAAAGTTCAACAATCTGAAAGGCATTTGGGTTTACAAATAATAGCATAGAAGTTGGACCGGGGAATCTGAAGCTACTTTATTCTGCAGATGAAGGGAAACTCACTCGTTACATTAACAGCAGAAATATGGTATTTATTATAATCTCAAGGGGCATTTATTATTTTTCGCCTACTTTTAACATTTTCCTGCATGCTTCTAATTTGATGTTCAAGACTTAAGATTTCTGGCCAAATCAGTACAGCCAACCCTCTTCGAGTTTTTTGCTTGAACAAATCAGTGATGATATGTTTTTTTCTTCCTCTTATCTTGTTTATGGCTAAAGGTTACAGCATCAGTTGAACAATCATACGGTTATTATTCTGGAAATGATGGGGCAGATAAAGATCCTCAGGTACTAATTTCTATATCTTTGAAGTATCACTTGATAGAGTCCCCAGTTATTCCTTTGTGCATTGTACGATATCTTTGGCAATATCAGCCACATTTAGGTTTAAGATATACGTTACCATCTTGGTCCTGCTACATCGAGTTATTATGTTTTTATTTTGTTTTGTTCTTTGTTGTGTATAACGTGTACATATACTTTTAAGACCCTTCCTTCATACTTATTTTAATCTACAACTTTTTCAGCAATGCCTGTGATCCAAAAATATTTGTTAAAATTACCAACTTTTTGATCTTTTGTTGAAGGCTTCTGGGGCATATGTCTTCCGTCCAAATGGTTCAGTGCCCATAAAGCCTGATCTCCAGGTTATGAACTCTTCTAAATTTGCACATTTGGTACTAATTTTTTGTTTATGATAGATCTAGAAACAATTAAACATGCTTATTTTGCCTGTTTACAAGTGCTCAGATTCCTATAACTGTCCTACGGGTTCCTGTATTAGATGAAATACATCAACAGCTCAATCCATGGATATCTCAGGTATTTTAGTTCTTTTTCATCTATTCAACTTTTCATTTCAAATCCAACCCCCACCCAAAGAAAAGAAAGAAAGAAAGAATACAAAAAACAAAAACAAAAAGCAACTCCCCCATACCTCCAAAAAACGACAAGTGTCGAAATTTGTTTTTTTGCCCTAATCTTTCGTCTTTTTCTGTAGACTACGAGGTTATTCAAGTAAAAGGAGCATGCTGAAGTTGAGTTCACAGTAGTTTACCTCATCTTGCTATTTGATATAGCCAATTTTTTTTATTGGCTGTATAACAGTTCAGGGTATGCATCTTAAACCTACTCATATATGCCTATGTTGGGCCTATACCTGTGGATGATGGCATTGGGAAAGAAATCATTACTCAAATTACAACTAAAATGAAGACCAACAAGACATTCTATGCAGATTCTAATGGACGTGATTTCATTAAAAGGGTATGAGATTTTTGTCTGCTGTCTTTCTATTAAATATAATAGTTTGTTGATATTGCACTACATAGTTAACTTTGTTGCTTTTCTCTTACAAGCAACGACTGTAATTGGGAGTTTGAGACTTTTGTTGATGAGAATAGTAAAATTCATATACGGGGAAAAGCCTAACTTGAATTTAGACATGGATTTATTGATTTTAGCCTTTTTTGTGTTCTGATATTTTCAATTGTTTTGCAGATTCTAGATTTTAGGACAGACTGGGATCTACAAGTAGATCAACCAATTGCTGGAAATTATTACCCTGTATTTTCTTCAACTAAATGCTCCTAATTCCTACATCTAGTTTCTGTACATGTTCAATGTTCAGCTTGTAGACTATGTAGCTTGAGACTTTCGTCTTGGCAAGCAGACGGGTTCTCTTCTCTGTTTTTATTTTTTTTTGTTGTGGGTGGGGGGGCGGCATTTGATAGATGCGTGTCAAGTCTATTGAGCTCCAAAGTGTTATGCTGATTCAAGCTACAAAATTTTCAAATAAGTTTGATTCTTGCTGTTATTTATATTTTGAACTATCTGCTCAATACTTCAAATGGACATTAATGCATGTTATGCTCCCTGCCTTTTTTTGCATGTTATATGTGCAAGACAGTAGGATGGAACTCTCTGTGTTGGTGGACCGCTCAATAGGAGGATCAAGCTTGGTGGATGGTCAAGTAGAGCTGATGCTCCATAGGTTGATTATATTTCTGATACATTTCTACATACTAATTGCTTTTATATTTTACTATATTATAGTGAATGCTGACTGGCATTATGTTGGTCTCTGATCTGCTTCCTGACTTCTTTAGGAGGTTACTTCATGATGATTCACGAGGTGTTGGCGAGGTTCTCAACGAAACAGTTTGCGTTGCTGATCAATGTGAAGCTTTAACTGTTAAGTATCCAACTCATTAATTACTAGCAGACTAGCACTTGCATAATATCGTTTGATATTTCTTCTCCCATTTATACGAGGACTTTTTCCAGATGTTTAACGAAGGTCTCTTTAGGAACATTAACCATTGGCAACTACAAAGATGGATTCACCCTTATGAATGATCTCTTCCAACCAAATGCAATTCGTCAGTTATATTACAAATGTTGTTGTTATCACCAACTTAACTCTTTAGTATATGATTGCATTTCAGATCCAAGGAAAATTGTTTCTTAGAATTGACCGCATTGGTGAAGGTGCCAAGTGGCGTCGTACTGTGGGCCAGGAAATATATTCACCACTGCTATTGGCCTTTGCAGAACAGGTAACAAAAACGGAAAGAAAATAAAGTTAATTTTTTCTTTTCCGAAGTTAACTCTTTTTCGGAATAAAGCGATAAGGAGTTTTCCTGCAGGATGAGGACAAATGGTCGCATTTCCCCTTGTCAACATTTTCTGGCACAGATTCTTCATACAATTTGCCAAACAATACTGCTCTTATAACCCTTCAGGTATGCAAGGAAATGCCTTTGAAGGCAAAACAACGGATTGATCTTTAGGATGCCTTCAAGTACCTTTTCTACATCTTTATTAGTCTTATCATGTATATTTATTCCTTTATATGAACATTTTGCAGGAACTAAACAATGGAAAAGTACTCATTAGATTGGCTCATCTTTATGAGGTTGTAATTGCTTACCTTGATTTATCATGTCATGCATGAGGTGCATGTGTAGTTTAATCCATCTTCAGCTATCAAATATTTACCATTCTCTCAGATGTTAACTTATCTTATATATAGTAATTGTTGTTTGTTGGGTGACTAATGCTAACATAGATTGGAGAGGACAAAGATTATTCAGTAATGGCAAGCGTGGAATTAAAAAGGCTGTTTCCTAATAAGAAGGTAAGATAAGAGCAGTAACTACTTCAAACTACTTTCCCACGTATACACACATGGATCTTCTACTACTTATATCAACTCCTTGACTTTTTTCAGATAATTAAAGTGATAGAGATGAGTTTGTCTGCTAATCGAGAAAGAGCTGAAATGGAAAAGAAGAGGTTAGAGTGGAAGGTTCAAGGATCTTCTGAAGAAGATAAGGTGGTAAGGGGAGGTCCTGTTGATCCTGCGAAGTTGCTGGTTGAACTTGCTCCCATGGAGATTCGGACATTTCTTCTTGACCTTGATCCACTTCTAGTTGCTACTGAACGAAAGAACAGTTTTTCAGCTTGTGAATTGCAGTGACTAAGAGAAGAGACCAGAAAAATGACCGTTCTTGATTTGGGCTGTCAAACTAGGATTGTTTTCTGGTGAACTTTGGTAACATCATGCACCACTTTGCCACATCAGCTTTCTTTCTCTTGGTTTATTCTTATGATTGTCTTTTGGTAAAAGAAATATTCGATGCAGCAAAAGAAACAAGAGGGAAGGTCCTCCAGCAACTAGACTTGAAACCATGCTTCCTGGGGATGATAAATGTGAGTGAAGTAGAATATAAATAAGACGTGCTAGGTTTTAATTACTCATGACAGAAAAAAGAAAAGAAAAGAAAATTAGCCGCCATAAATGATTTAAATTATTAAATTTTTATCGTATTTTATAAATTTTGTAAAGTCAATACAATTAATTATAATTAAATAAGTTTACGTGAATTTGAAAAATAGATCAATTATTTATAATTTAAAGGATGTAATTTCTTATAAACTAGATGTAAGTTTGGGTTAAGAAGCATGATATACTAGTAATTTATGATTTATCAATAATATCGTTTCAATAAATTTCGTATAATGTACTAAAATATTGATTTTATATTTTAGTTTGAAATTAATGTTGATAAAATTAATTAATAATTAATATGGTCCTTCCCTTTGCTTTGATCGGACCCACGCCACGATAAAGGGGAGGGAGGGGGTTAATTGTAATTACAACCAATATTCGGTGAAGATGCGGCAGATACCCGCGGGGAGGGGAGTGACAATATAAAAAACGACTCCGGACGACCGAATTGCTGGTAAAGTAGCTTTGGCTGTTCCCACCGACGATCCTCCCCTTCCCCTCCAAATTTTTCATGTCCATCTTGCCCTCACAAGCATCAACCTCATCGTCTTCTCAATCTCCGATATCTCCAAACCCTAATCCCCAATATGGAAACCCCTCTCACCGGTCTCATTCTCCTCCATCCGTCTCCTCTCCTTTCCTTCAAGTTCCATCCTTCGGATCTCTCCAGATCTCCGATTCACCATCTCCCGTCGCTATGCCCGACGTCGATTCAGGTCTTAGTTTCATCTTTGCTGGTTTTCTATTTGTGATTCAGAAGCTGTCTATAATCAATTTATGCTGTACACGGTGTTGATTTCTTCTATCTTATATATTGATTACCGTAATTTGTCACGTGAAAGTGCTGGATACGCTTGCTTGGTAGATGACATTTAACACTTTTCGTTAATTTAGTTTCCCCATACTGATGCGGTTATCTTTGTCCGACAAAGTCAACTTCCTCTTTTCTGGTTACCCAAATTTCTCACTGATAGTGCTCGCGGGGGAAGTTAATTTTTGAGTGAAATTGTAGTCCATCTAGTTTAATTGCTCACTGGCTTCCCTGTTGGTGAACAAACGATTACGGTGTCGCATAGCCAGCATGACCATTGCTTGCGATCGTCTTGTCGGTTTTGCATAGCTACGTGCCTGAGCCTCCCACCCCCACCCAAAAAAAAAAACAAAATACACACACACACAATTGTCCTAATGCCCCTCTTTTTTTGTTGGGCATGCTATCCCTGTTATTGGCTTTGACCAACTAACTTATGCATTGGTCGTTTTATATGGCAGGTCCATCGACTCCAGCTACAGAAGATTCTGCTGGACCTTCCGAAAAGGTATTTTGATTTTCATTGTGGAGGGATGGGGGCTTTCTTTTGTATTTGTCATAATATCGCTATTAGGTCAATCAAGATGCTGATATCTACCGCTTGACTGATTGAAGCACATGTGGTAACAAAAGTGTAGAATTATATAATGGGGGCTATGATTGTACGTGTAAGTAATACGTTGGCTGCTACCAATTCTCTCTCTTTATTTGTTAGGTGACTGAGTTGGGATCCCCAAATGGTATGAAGAATTCGCCTCACCAAAACTCCAGAGTGGCCCAAAGTCAGTCAAGAAGACGGGCGACTAGATCATCCCAGTCAGCAGGGAAGATGATGGGAACAGTTTATTCTCCTGGAGATCAGCAAAATACTAGGTATTTAAATCCTCATGGGAGCACCCCTTCTGCAGGAAGAAAATCTCAGATGGTTAATGGTAATCACTTGCTGAACTTTCATTATGATCCCATATCTCGTCCTCAAGCAAGGGGTCCTCCTCCACCACCACCAAGAAGGAAGCAGAAGAAAAGGCCATACAACAAAGATTTATTTTTACAGGCAAATTACAAATTCGTGGTGTTGGATTCAGGAGACTATTCACCGGAGTCTTTGGACCCAGATAAAATGCTACAGTGGGAAGATATTGTATGTGTGAGGTATTCCACTCCATTCTTGGTTCAGTGTCCAATTTGTTTGGAGTATCCTCTTTGTCCACAAATAACCTCATGTGGACATATTTTTTGTTTCCCTTGTATCTTACAATATTTGATGATGGGTGAAGAGGATCAAAAAGGTGATTGCTGGAAAAGGTGTCCCTTATGTTTTGTCATGATATCTGCAAAGGATTTATATACCATCTACATTGAAAATGTTAAGCAGTATCAAGTGGGAGATACCATCGAGTTCAGACTTCTAACTAGGAAAAAGGGCTCTTTTACTCTGTCTGATAAAAATAAGGAGATGGATGTCTTATCATGTGAGGATAACAATTTATGTGACCCATTTTCTAAGTTCACACTCACATCAGATGTAGATCTCTCAGTGAGACAGGCAATATCGGATCTAGATGGTTGGCTAGCTAAAGCTGATTCTGGTCTTGTTGATGACTTGGAGAAACTTCCATATGTTTGTGCTGCAATGCAACAATTAGAACAGAGGAAGAAGTATTGGAATGAGCACAGGGCTTGTGATGTTGGAAAATCCTCGAGGCTTATTGATTGTGGATATCACAAACCATCAACAGTTGTAAATGGCACTGATTTTTATGATGAGACCCGGTATTATGGATCAGGACCTTCCTCTACAGATTTCCCCGACCAAAGCAAGGGTATAATAATGGATAATTCAAATGCAAGAGACTGTCCAGATCAAACGATGGGTGTTGAGAGAAAAGTATTAGATCTAGAAATTAATCCATCTTCTTTCTATGAGGAGAAAACTGATATTCAAAGGCATCCAAATGGTTCAAAGGAGAGTGACTCGTACAATTTTTACCAGGTCAACAGTGATCGACATTTTTATTTATTTATTTTTATTTGACTTCAATTTTTTCTATTTGGCTTAAAAAATGCATTATTTAACTGATTGTTCATACTGAGGTCTTGTGTGCAGTAGGCCCCACTATCATGATAGAAATGTGAGGAAAGATTGTCTATATCTTGTTTGTGATCAATTTGATTAAACTAATGTAGGAAGGTTTTAATTAGCGTAGTCTCTAAGGAAAGGCAGAAAGGGTATCTATTGGAGAAAATAGGTTATAGTAGTTTATCTACATTGGTGAATGCAGAAGTATTGATCACTTTTGGGGAAGAATGGAAAATGGCTCTTGTCTGAATTATTTTGATGAAGGTTTGGGATTTGAGGTTGAGACTTAAGATAATAAAATAAAGAAAGCTGAGAGTGCATTGCAAGTGCAGTATATATAGGCAACTACTGCAAAGAGAAGTAATTTAAATGTCAGGCTGTTTTTTATTTCATATCCAAAATCTTTGGTCACTGATTTTGGTATTTTGCTTTGTGCATCAATGTCTGAGATAGACAAGAGTGCATGCAATTCTAGAGTTGCTATTTTAGTTTTCTTTTAGCTCTCCTGGATAGCTTTATACATAAAAATTTAAGTTCCTTCCCATTATAACAGTGTTTTTTTTTGTTTCCTTAATATACTCATTCAACCATTCCATTTCAGGCTGCTGATGGTCAGCATCTCATTCTGCATCCCCTAAACATGAAGTGTCTACTTCACCATTATGGAAGCTATGATATGCTTCCACACAGGTTTGGACAAAGTTAATTAATATTCCTCCCATGTGTTTAGAAGTAAAGCTTTAGAGGTACCAAAATTAACCACATATAGTAATTTGTTAACCATATTAAAATTGATTGCAGAATAAGTGGAAGGATTATGCAATTGGAAACAGTCACTCAGTCAGAGGCAATGAGGAGGCGGTACCGATATTTGAGTCATTTTCCTTTAACGGCGACATTTCAGGTGCTTTAAAACACAAAATCCTTCTTCCCCTTTCCTTTTCAATTAAAGAAAATAGGAAGTTATTTGTTTATGATGCTCTGAATACTAATTAGTGGTTGCCTGAATTTTTTAGCTTTGTGAAATTGATTTGAGTGAGATGCTGCCTTCTGAATCCCTGGCCCCATTCATGGATGAACTGAAGAAGCGTGCAAACCAGAGGAGGCAACTTGGAAAGAAGGTGTCCTTGAGCTCTAATATATTATAGATTATGCGAATGTGATTTTCAACATAGTATCTGGTGTGTTATATGTTATTTGTAGTGGAATGGGGTATCAATGATTGAGTGGCATTCTTAATGCATATATGAAATGATTTGCATTAAGAATGGGGGGTTGTTGGAAATTTCTCCTGGACATGTGCTTTTTAATTCCTTGTCATTATTTGTTCTCTTATTTGTAAGGCTTTCCCATTTTGTCTGTTGTACGAGTGGGGGAATTTTGGGCATTAAAGAAGCCTTTTCAGGCTTAGTTCTGGACAAGTTTTATGCTTGTGCCAGCTCAGATTTTAAGTCTGGGTTGTTTAACCCAGGGCCTCAATCATGTCTAGGATAACAACCTTTGGGCCTGCTGTGGCTCTATTATAGGACTCGTCCCTCCCAAAAGCTGGCCAGTGCTTCTGTAGTGATTGTCTGCATGGCCCTGGGGCAGGTTTCATGGTGAATGTTGTGCATTATTATCATGTCATATGTGTATTTTATTTGTCTATGCTTTTTGGTGTCCAAAAGTTTTAACGTGCATATTCCCGCCTCTTTAGAATCATATTATTCTTATTTTTAGGAACGAAAAGAGAAAATCAAGGCTGAAGCTGCTTCTATGCATTGTATTCCTATACCAACCAGTTCTCAGCTGATGTCTCGTGACAATTCTCCACCATTCTCCATGGATGATTTTGAAGGTAATCCTGCTTTCTTGGATAAGAGTAGCTTTGGAGTGAATGGACTCAAGGTCGCATTTCTGAGAACTATTATTTTGGCTTTTGGTTGAGGAAATGATGCACTGTAGTTTTTGAGACTGAGCAGGGATATGAATCCGTTGAGTCTAATTTCTGTGTTTTCCCTTGTTTAGCTCTGGGGAATTCGACTGTATCATCAAGTCCTCCTGTTGTTGGGGGGAGAAGTTTGTTTTCAAATGTTACGAGACTTGGTTTTGCTGCTGGTCATGATTCCCCATCCTTGAACATTGAAGAAACTAATGGTCTACATTATCATAATGTGGCAACTGATTCTTCTGGCTTGACAGGTATTATCTGAGGATAGTTTGTTGTCTATTACTTGAAATCAAACGATACTTCAATGTCTAAATTTGTTTTTTATTCCTCTTTTTGTGCTGTTATTTTCCTGCAGGTCTGAGGAATGTGGAGACATCATCATTTGCCAATGTTATATCTAGAGAAGAGTCTCTCAATAGCGTAAATGCACCCAAGACAAGTGACTTGGGTAAGAAGGGGAAGAAACCAACTAGAGTTCTTCTTTCAACAGCAGGGGGCAGGCGTTACTGACGTTTTGGATATCTCGTCATTTCACCGGCCAGCCAGTTTTGTCGCCCTTGAAGAGTTTGTCACGTTGGGAGTATCCCTTGTCAACCTTCCAGTTTTAATGGATAGCCCGTATTTTGTGTAAAACCCTGACTTGTAGATAGCTTAGACTGTTGCAAACAAGAATAAATGTTCTCAATATGCAAGACGTGGCGGTTTAATTTCAGCTTAAGTACATGTTGAGGCTGGTGATTGAGCATTGGTGTGCAGAAGCTGACATTGTAATGTCGATGAGCGTAAAGGACCAGTTTTTTTTTTTAAATATAATATTGAATAAGCAGTCTCTTAATAACATGGGAATATGCTAAAATAGATACAATAATTAATTGCCACTTGAGATGGCAATTGTCTTAGTACGGAAGTAATTCCAATAACTAGTAAATTAATTAGGTGGAGACTGAAAGGGTATGATCAAATCATCGATAAAATAGTTTGAGCAAGCAGTATTTGAAGAATCTGAGTCTGGTTCCAAGTGCCAAAATGGCGCAGAGACGCCATTGACCCCTGTTGCCTGAACGCAAGAAGCTACTATCCGATGAGAAAATGAGAGAAATTCAGCTCTGGGAATCCACTCATTCCGGTTATAACGTTGCCTTTGAAACAGAGTCATAAAACCTGGCACCTCAAATAAGCTGGCCGCAACGATCTCAGAACCATTGGCCAAATCTGCAATGATCTCAACAATCTGATATAGACAAGAAGTGAGATTTGATTGATCCCATTTGTCATTCCAATTCTTGTACCTAGCCCAATCCTCACCTTTCGTGGGTATATCATGAAGGAGCAATCTTCTTGGTTCCGCTCCCACTTCATTACATGAATCACAGCCAATTGTAAGACCTTGCTCCATCCAGCGTTTCTCATCAGCACACGTGAGTTTAGGCTCTAAGAATGTCACAAAAGATCTCACCTTCAGCAGCTACATTATTCACCATAACATATGTCTCCGAGGAATATCTTCTGGATTATCCCGCATAGCCCTTATTTGATTGCAAGCAAAATCTTTCGCGGACAATTTATTCTCAGGGTCAAATGATTTTTTAGATTCTGAATCTGATCGTGCCTTGTGTGTTATTGATGACTGAGGGCTGTCTAGACCACAGGGAACTGCTTATGGATCAAGCTCAAACATGCAATCCATGTCTTCCCCAACAAACCTATGTGCCGGAATCCTGTGAGAAAACTTATAGATTATCTAAAGGAATTGATAAAAACCGATATTGGCAATTCTCTTTTTGTCTTCTGAAGACATTTTTTTGTCCATTTACTTTGACTAATCTTGCAGCAAGCATGTTTCCTGACTAGGTATATCCTGTAACGATTTGAACTACTTCTAGCTTGGAGCTTTATCGAGCTTCATCATTTGAGCACCTTATCATGGGATCTAACTCTCTGTACATTGCCCAAACTTCTTGTTCTTTTGGGAAGATTAGGACTTGCTCATCAGCAGAATTACAAACAACGTGCGAAAGAATTGCTGGCACAATCATTTGATCCTTGCTTTTTTCTACATTGAATTGCTCGCAAACAATAGGCAAGCCCATCTCACTTCTGAACAACTCGTATGAAGAGAGTTGAGCAGCTCTTAAACAATTAACACTCTTCAATCCGAAAGTAGTTTCTTGGCATGCATTCGTGATCATAAGCAGCCCAAACTTGGCCAACTTTAAAAAGTTCAGAACTCAGTCCCATTGAGGCTAAAATGTCCTTGGTCGCAACCCTTGAAAGAAAGAGAACCATTTGAAGGCCTTGTTGCTTTTTCACGTGTAAACATGTTCAAACAAGATTTTTTGTTACTGCACACATTTTCTGTTCCACTCTTGGCTTTGTAGGTAGCCATTTCTGACTTTAAATCATGTCTTTTCTGGACATTCAGGACTTCACAGGCTTCGAACATGGCGCTCCTCTTCTTATCAAACTCCGCGCTTTTCTGGGTTTGAAAGTACAGAATACGCTTCCTCAACGATATCCAGAGCAGATTCAGCTGCAGGGGTGCGGATTTTAATGGGTTTTAAAAGGTTTGGAATTTTATTATATTGAAATTCCACATCTTGTTGAGAAGCTGCTTGTGGGACTTGAAGAATCACGTACCAGTTACTTTCTCCATGTATGAAATCATAACTTGCTGAGTTTAAAACCTCACAAACAGTGATCATACTTGAGAATTCATCAATGGCTGGAAACTGTCGTTGTAGTTTTAGTAACTTATCTCTAGCAGCAGTGTGATCATCCCTCGCTATCATTTCTTTAACTGCTTCCTTTCTCGACAGTCGTTTGGCGTTATGCCATCCATCTTTCCTGGAGACTATTGGATTTCCCGTCAAATTCATTTTTGTGCAGTCAAATTGACTTGAAAAAGAAATACAAAAGCATAAAAAGAAAGAAAGAAGTGGTGAAAGAGTTCGTTGAGTGGATACCGAGTTTGTGAAATCGAAAGAAGGGCAATATTGATACAACGCTTAGTTATAGAATGTATTTGTTCTCGTTCCTGGAGTCTTCTTCATTCTCCAAGTTTTTTTCTTTTATGAGAAATTATAACCTCAACATTGCTTAAAAACTCAAATCTAATGCCATTCTTCGTCTACAAGTTTCTGCCAGCGATAATAGAAAAGTAGTTCCAACGGAATGGAATGTACAGAAGGGAGAGAAATAGAGAGAGGGAGAGAGGAATCTCTGTTCTCACAGAGGCCTCAGTTCACAACATGTGTGTCAATCTTCCATTATGCTTCTTCCCTTGTCAGTTGTCACCCGCTAGGGGCATAATGACTTGTTTGGGAAATCTGCACATTTATCTTGTTTAAATCAAATGATGTTTAAGGACTCTTGATCACATTAATTACAGTTAAAAATACTGATATTTTATGATGTTTGGTTAGAATTAAATTTTTTCTCAGTGAATATTTTAATACTCATATTTTTAATACCTATCTTTAATTTTTTTCAATACTCAATATATAAAAAATAAGTCTTGAAAACATATAAGATGATTGCCAAAAAATTTAAAAATTAAGTACTGAAAATATTAAACATAAATATAAAAATATGGAAGATAATTACTAAAAAAATTAACTCAACTAAATTTTAATTCCAGCCAAGAATCATAGTCTTTTTCTAGAATTTAAAAGTTCATTTACATTATTACTTCCCTCAAACACTAGTACGAAGTAACAAGAAATATTTACTCCACTAAGAAGACGCATTCCATCAGGCCATCTGTGATAGGAGAAGGATGTATTTGGAATTTGAAAATGCCTTTTAATCTTGTTGGCTGTTGGGTGATTTTTATTTTTTATTTATTAATTTTTTTTTGGCGGGGTACTATCTAAAGAAAAAAGGAGGGAGTGGGGAGGAAATCCAATGTCAAGTCTCGGACAAACTGTAACGGCGCAAATCGTGGCGCTTGGATCAACATAACCCACAGTCGGAGTCAGAGTTAACGACCGTGTTACCAGGCGAGTGTCGAGACGCTGTCGTTTTGCAGATCGTCGTCGGTTTTTCTTTTTTGTGATGAAGATGATGACATTAATCAGAAAAAAACTATATGCGAGGGGTACAAGCAAGATCTTCATGACCTTCTAATCCTCTTTTCTTCCTTGTTGAACACACTCACTCATTCTCGTCCGCTATATTCCAACTTTCCCAATGAGACAGCACAAATTACTGTCTTTCACTCATAACAGGCGACCCACGATTCTGTATCTGGTGTGTGCTGTTGCATTCTTCTCGCTTATAGTTTTCGCTATCCAATCCTCTTTCTTCGCAGGTAAATGAAAAATGAGGGGTGATTCGAACTCTAAGCTGGCTAGTTACTTGTGCGTCCCCTTAATTATGTTTTCTTCTCTATCAATATCCAATATGCATTTTCAGGGTCTCTGAGCTCAGATCGAAACTCGAAAACAATTCGCATATTGTCTGATTTTCAGTCCGGTGTTCAGCAGTGTGTGGTAAGCACGGATTTCTGTTCACAGTTTTCTTGAAATTTTGCATTTTTTTCCTCCCTGAAATTTGCAGATTTTAACTACTTTCGCTTTCTTTGAGTAAATCCTTATTTATTCTCTAATTCGTATCCCCTGTCGAATGGGTTTATATTGTATCTGAATTTTACTAGTGTTACATTTTCCACTTCCCTCAAATGCATTCAGCTGAGAATAATGTCGATAAATTACTTCGTGCTGATGATTTAAAACTTGGTATTGAAAAAAGGCAAACAGGGGGCTTGGGCTCACTGCCCATATTATCGACCACTGCAAGTTGATCCTTAAATTTCCTGAAGGCACCAACAGCACCTGGGTTTGTCTGTCTTTCTGGACTCCTCATTTTGATTCAATTTTTCAATAATAGTCAAGTGCTTAATATTTATATTGCTTTAATTGCAGTACAATGAGCAGTTTAAAATCTTCGAGCCTTTGGAGTACAAGTATGACGTGTGTGATGCAATTTTATTGTGGGAACAGGTGAATTGTTATCCTTTTCCCCCTTGTGTAAATTGTATTTTCCGGATGCTTGCTACTGTACTGATATCTCAAGATATTGCAGTACCGTAACATGACTACAGTTTTAACCCGAGAATATCTAGATGCTCGCCCTGATGGATGGTTAGAATATGCTGCAAAAAGGATAGCACAGTTGTAAGACTATCTAGACATTATTTCACCTGTTAATTCATGTCATTTCTTGAGTAGTTGTGTTTAAATTGGTTGGTTTGAATTTGATCATCTCACTAGGAAGCATTTGTGGCCATCTTTTTTCTTTGTTTTTTTAGGGGGACAGATAAGTGCTATAATAAGACTCTATGTGAAGAACACCTCAATGTATTATTACCAGCAAAAAACCCCTTCCATCCACGGCAGTTCCGCACTTGTGCTGTTGTTGGAAATTCTGGAGATCTTCTAAAGACAGAATTCGGGGAAGAAATTGATAGTCATGATGCAGTTTTTCGAGACAACGAGGCTCCCGTTAATGAGGTAAACCTTTCCATTTACCAACAAGGATTTCCATATAATAATGCTTTACTTAAATAACATATGCATTTAAGAAGTGATGTTCTTTGACAAAGCAAAGATTCCCTTGGTAATAATTTTTTTCCGCTATTCAAAGTTGAGCTTTTTTGTTGTTGTTGTTGTTGTATTCAAAGTTGAGCTTTTGATTGTCTTGAGATATAGATGAAACTGAGCGCCTCTTAGTTCTAGGCATTGTTTTCTCCCCAACTCTTTAAGATGCCATTTTTTTTGGGGGATTAAGTGGAATTTATTCTACTTTCCATTAAGGATTCACTTATTCAAAACATTTTTGTCAAGTGCTTATTATTCTTTATAAACTGTGTAGAAATATGCCAAGAACGTTGGTCTTAAGAGGGATTTTCGTCTAGTTGTAAGGGGTGCTGCTCGTAATATGGCCCCTATTCTCAATGGATCTGGTAAGTTGTTCATTATTTTTCTTTAAAAAAAACTTAAATTCTGATTGAAGGACTAGAAATCAAAAGTTTTAGCCACATAAGCTCATAAGATAAAAGTGCTATGCACCTTGGTACTATAGACATGGGCATAGGGATAGACTCCAAGTAGAAGAGAATTTTCAATACCTAGGCAGTTAGTTTATCTATCCTGTATAATGTATTTAATGGTATTAACTGCTCAAGATCTAGAAAATCCTGAGGGGGCAGGGGACTAGGATACTATTGCTCTGATACACCTTATCAGATATTAATTCTGCTTTGTATTATGTATTTTTTTATGGCATATAGCAATTTGATTTTTTCCCAGATGATGAGGTACTCATAATCAAAAGTGTAACACACAGAGAAATCAATGCAATAATAAAGGTGAAAATCTGTTCTTGAAAAGCTATTTCTCTTGTGATTTTTTGCATGTAAATTTCATTACAGCCTAGAGCTGTATGTAACTTATGTGAGCTGCTTTTCATGACAGACTGTTCCAAATCCAATTTATCTCTTCCAAGGGATAGTTCTACGTCGAGGTGCCAAAGGAACTGGTATGAAATCTGTGGAGTTAGCGCTCTCCATGTGTGATATTGTAGACATATATGGTTTCACTGTCGATCCAGGATACACTGAATGGTTGGTTTCTTCCTTAGAATTCTGGATTTTAGTTTGAGTCAAGTTATAGCTAACTACTATTATTGGCTAATGCATCTAGTTCCTTTCTTTTGAATAAAATAATTTTATCAAAAAGAATGGAGTGAAACAGTGGAGGATAAGTGATCTTAAACTTTGTCATTGTCTTCCTCTCTGATTGAATAGATTCCTCCACTGATTCACCTCATCTTGTTCAGCTTCTTATTTGCATGTGAGGCTGTGGTGCTAAATACTTTTTCTTTTCTTTTGCCTCCACTGTTCTGTTGCAGGACAAGATACTTCTCTACTCCTAGGAAGGGACACAATCCACTTCAAGGAAGGGCCTACTACCAGCTCCTGGAATGCCTTGGGGTATTTAAATTAATTACAAATATGCTCAAATAAATACATGTTTTTATTAATCTCTTTTTTGACATTGGGTTTTGTTGTCAGGTAATCAGGATCCATTCCCCCATGAGAGCTGAGAGGGTGCAAGACTGGTCAGATGTGCCAAGTCGAGAAATGATAAGCCAGGCTCATGCAGGAGCTTTGCGCATGAAGCGGAGGCCAACTGGTCCGGCTGATGATTTGGGGCAGTTTGGCAGTTGTAAGGTATGGGGCAATGTGGACCCGGACAAAGTCGGGCCTATCTCAGGAACTCCAGATATGAGTGATAGAAGAAAGCATTCAAATTATAGTAAATGGGAAGTAATGCCTTTTGAGAGTCTGAGAAAAGAAGCTCAGGATCACTATCACCAGATGCAAGGGGTCTCTCTATATAAAATGGATGGCAATAAGTTGGAAGATCTGGTGTGTGTTAGGCATTCCTTGAAATCTGAGGCGTAAAGAGTTGTTCTCCATTCTATCTATTCCTATCCTCCGATCATGCCCAACAACTATCTCTCAAATCAAATGGGCTTTTCAGGGTTGACCTGTAATATGTGACATAGGTCATCAATGGTTTCTCGTTCCAACAAATGGTGCAGTAATGACAGCATGGCAAGAATCTCAACCCTGCCAAGGGCCAGTCAGTATGCATAATTTCATTGATCTGGATGATTTATTCTTTGGGGATAACACGATAATGATGTAGAAATCACAATATAGAAATTCTGATACTGGAGTTTTTGTTGTGCATCCTTTTTCGGGTTTTAACTCTGAAACAGACATTGCTTAGTTGATTCTTGATGTTATAATAGATTACCCCTCATCGTTATGTCTGAACGTACTGATAAAGTTTGTTACAGTGACCTGCGTTAGTACTTTTCTTCTTCTAACATGCATTGGTTACTTATTCCAAGTGCAAAATAAGGGCTACAGAGCGTCTCCTACACGATTTGCGAGTTACTGTCTCTTATAGTTTTTGCTGCTACTTCATCTTTTCCTCTTTTGGCTGAACCCCGATGGCAAGAGATTGTTGAGGGTAAAACTTCTGTAGTTTGCAAATCATGTTATACCTTCGGTCTCTACGCAATAACAATTCACAAGGCAGCTTCACAACGATGTGCAAATAAGTATCATCTGAGCATCAAGTAAAGATCACTCTACTGTTTACAGTTTGCTGAACAAAAAGCTCCACCGTGGGCCATTTTTGACAGATACATCAATTTGGATATTTTACGGTACTTGGTAGTATTCATAATTCTTTTTTCTTTTCTTTTCTTTTTCTTTTGTTTGCCCTATCAAGATATCAAATCCACGTTTGATTTTCATTGCATTCGTTAAAGTCAACTTTCATCTCTGCCAAGCATGATAATTATCCGTTTAGCTGACAGATCAACCGGAAAAGTCCAAGAGTTTCATAAATATCTCATATAATTGATGGAACTCGGGGAAGCATGACAATCCCAGAGATAAAGCAACCTTATCCAGAGCCACAAATATCTCGCTCCATTGGGACAAAAACCCTACTCTATAAATTGGAAGCTCCATTTCTCCGAAGATATATGATATAACCCCCAAAAGAGCAGTAAAACTTGTCGAAATAAAAAATGCAGACAGCTCTAACCTTTGCCCCAAACCGTGTTCCTTTGACACCTTCAAGGAACATCTCGCCGGTGGCCATCTTCCCTCCCAAAGTAACTGCCTCCCTTACTTCCAAACGTGGCTCTCCGATCAAAGTTGCCACCGGTTCATATGACACTTCCACTGTCGATTACAGCTCTCAGACATCGTAAGCCTTCTCTTTATCTTCGCTCTACTCAAGTGTGTCTTCCTTTCTCGCTTATAATTGTTTTAACATGAAAGCTTTTTTTTTGGGGTTCTTCAGAGTGTTTCCTGCCGAAGCATGTGAAACCATTGGAGGGGAAGCATGTTTGGCAGACATGTACCCTGAAGTGAAGCTGGAGCCACAACCCAGGAATGACACTCCAAGAACAGAGAACGTCGAAAGAGATTATGTTGAGTATAACGATGCGAAGACGTAAGATTTCATATGATTAGATCATATAATTAGTACTTGGGTTCTAGATGAATACAGTGTAGGCCTTATAATCTTAATTAATATTGATGTGTTTTGCAGGGTTTTCCGAGCAGAGGCTTGTGATGATCTTGGAGGAATCTTCTGCGAGCGCGAGTATCAGAAGGGTGTCTACTAGAGAAAAAAAAAAGGTTTCCTATTACCCCCAATCCAGCTAGATTTGAACCGCTTGTAATAGCAATGGTTGTATATAGTATAGATCTCTGCTTAATCTATGTTTAATTTTCCTTATAATGACATAGTACACTTAAATTTATGAGCTCTTCTTTTTCTTCTCGCTATGATGGTCTAGTTCAGTTTCAATTAGTAACTAAGTGGAGAAGATGATGATGTATAAAGAAATCAGAAAATGGTAACTTCAAATGACCAGCCATAAAGGATGGTCTAAGGATATCTAAAACCCTAATCCTGAACGGGTAAATAGCTTATTTCCCATGATTAAAACCTAATCTTGATTATTGAACCCTTGAATATACAGCAGGTTATCTGACCTCCGGATTTCTTACTCTATTAAGATGTGAAACTCTCGAACATGTATCTCTACAGAAACATCAGGGCATCGAACTCATGCTTAGATGTCTCTCTCTCTCTCTGTTTTTTTTCCCCATCCATTCACCAAAATTTTACGATGCTTAGATGTCCCTTTTGAAACCCTGCCATGAGCCTATGAATTGGGAGCCAGCCCGTGGGTTGAGGTCCGCCCCAAATAGATTAATAAAATGATAGTATGAGCTCATCCCACTAATTTTTTTTAATATTTGGAAAAATTTATTTTTAAATTTTTAAAACATTAATAAAAAAATTTAATATTATATTAACATAATTAAAAAATTATTAATATTATACTCTTAATAATTTTTATTTTTTATAAAAAAAATTTAAATTTTATAAGTATACATCTAAATAAATCTTAATATAATATCAATTAATTATAATATATCAACAAATAAATAATTATTTTTATTAATATTGATAATAAAAATATTTAAAATAATATTTAAATAAAATAAATAATAATATTAATAATTTTAAACTAACTTTTCAACCCAAATACATAGATAGGGAATCGATGCGGAGAATCAATTAACATCATCCCATTGTCAGTAGCAGATGAATGCTAGAATAACATATTTTGAGTAATACTCTTAACTACATTACAATATTAGTATCAAAGAACACCGAGATAACTATGCCAGGCCACCAATCAATCCAAAGGCGGCTAATTTACTTTTCCAGATATCAGGGAATCGCCATTACCTTTGCACTAATTGGAGTACACCAATCAAGTTCAAGCGGATTCTACCATTCGAAAAATGGGATTTGCTCGCGGCTGAGCCTGCTAGTCGGCATTGTTCTAAAGAGTCACAAGCAAGAGCAGAAAAACCTTTAAACCGATTTCATTTGCAGGTCGGAGACCATCTTTTCTTTTATTTAAACCAACTGACCGGAAGCAAAATAAATGGCCAAAAATAACATTGTCTTGGTGTGATGTTATGCTGAAATAATAGCATATTGAACTCGTTAAACTATAGCAGGATGCATTGTAGCCAAAAATCAAATCTCCGATGGAGAATTCCAATAACTCACCATAGAACTTCCAAACAGCAATAATCAAAATTGCAATGAACAGAAACTTTAAGCAAAATTTCCATCAGACAACGCTCTATCAATTATAGGATCTAAATCATTATCCGAGCAAAATTTCGTTTATGACAAAAAGTATAGATGCTGTTTTATAAGCTACGCCACCATATGGAAACAAAAAGAAAAGCAAGCTACTTCTTTACCATATCATCAGGAACAACTTTGAGCTGCTTCCTCTGCTTGGACTTGGCAATCTTCTTCAACGTCTTGGGATTGGAAATAACCTGAAGTTTAGTACCAGATTTCAAAATATTCTCTTGCTTCTTCTTCTCCCTCTCTTCCCTCTTCTTTCTCTTCTCAATCTTGTTCAACCTAATCTCTTCCTTCAACTCCGTCATCCTTTCCTTATAGGCTCTCTTCAACTGCTTCTCTCTCTCCCTCTGCTCAAATGTCGTGCCCTTCCGAGTCACCTGAACTGCAGACGCCCTATTCTTCCTAGGCTGCTTCCACTTACGACCTGAAACCCTCCCTGCTATCACGCCGTCGTAACTGGGCTGACCGAACACGGGCTTGTTAGGGTCAGCGGCGGACGGCAAAGCTGATCTCTTTGCTGGAGGAGGACAAGTGTCGTCGATGTCCATGGAAGCACCGGCGCCATCTCCGTTGTCAGCTTCGGCGACGTCGTTTATCTTGGCCTCTCTTTTGCGTTTGTAGGTTTTGCCGCCAAACCCCTCGTCGAGGCACCGAAAGTCTATTGTGCAAGCCATGTTGTGCAGAGATGACACCAAACCCTAGAGCATTCGGGTTTGCGAAACCTGGAGAAAGCACGGTTTATATAGTATATGGATTTTACATAGAAATATAATAAAAATAATTAAAAAAAGAAGTAATAATAGATCGGGAAACGAATAATTTGTTCCCATAGTTTATCATAATTTTTACTATAGTCCTCAAGTCACTGTTTGAAAAGCTTGTCCCCATAATTTTTTATTTTGGGCGATTTAATCTTCGTATAATTTCGCAAAATTTTCAAATAAATTCCTACAAAATCCAGATTGAAAAACAACAAAATAATAAATTAATAAAACAGTAATAAAATTACAAAGAGAACATATAGTATTACGCTTGCCTGCTGAATTAGTTCTCTGCTCCATAATTTTGATGGATCCAATGTCAAGGAAATACTGACTTCACTAGTAGCTACAACATCTAATGATATGCCTAAGTCTTCAAAGATTGAAAAGACCTGCGCCAAATATAGAAGTATGAAGTCTGAGAAGGATTTAGTCACTATAACAAACGTCAGACATTAGTTTTCTCACCTTAGCAAGGAAGCCCTACTGACCGAGCATGCGGGTGCTTACGATATCCAACATGGTCACATTACGTTTCAGAACAATGCTAGTTAATACTGCCTGAAGGTGGAAAAAGGAACACGTAATGTCCATAGTTTCCCATAAATGGTATTTATTATAGATGACAGGGCTCAGTTGATAGAAAACCTAGCTCATATCTCGTCTTTGCAATGAGAGTTCCCGGAGCTTTAGGGTTATAAGAATTTTTAACCCTGATGTCACTTTCCCAAGCAGGTTTCATAGACTGTGGGTGTAGGACCTGGAAAAGGACCACAAGAGAGAACTTAAAATTACCTTTGAATATATTATTCATATGTCCCATGGCCCAAGACCTGTCAACTGGACATCTAGCAACCCAGTTGCTAACAACAGCATTAAGGGTCATAACATCCCTGACACTAAGCTTAATAAAAAATGAAGTACATAAGACAGAAACATTAAGTTAACCAAGCTTCTCAACAATATCAATCAGAGATTATTTGAAGAACCTAGTGAAGGCCAGAAAGAGTCTTTTAACAATTTGGGGTGAAATCAGTGGTAAAGAAGGCAATTAAAGCATCCTGCAGAAAACAGAGATCTTATTTCAACAATTTTCACCAGGTGAAGCATCAATCCCATACTCCTATGTAGTTCCATTTTGATTTGAACAACATTAAAATGGGTAGGATGGGATAGCTAGCAGCAAGGCAAATCTCAGTCGATCAGATTCTTATGAAGGCAAAGAGAAAAATGGGTTCAATGCTAAACCAGAACAACAAATGCAAGCTAAAATTTAAAAATTGTAAGCCTGGATGGTTATGGTGCGTTATCCATAAACTACATAAGCTATTATGAATATACCTGAGCACCAAAGTAAGCAAGTTCTGCAGCCTCAACAAATGTCAAAAATGGCACAGGCTCTGCTTGGGGACATATATTTGGATCACCGGTTAGAACACCATCAACATCTTTCCATACCTGTCCAGAGGAATGAAACTAATTTGTTTCTTTTTGGCCTCCATTTAATCTTGAACATTTTGTGGTTATTATGCACAAAACGTTGCAGTGAATAATTCTAATAATTCATAAACTTTGAAGTCAGTCCCATACTTTCCCTACCAATTACTTCATTTCATCATCAAACACATGCCATTCGATGTGCAAAGGTTGTCTACTGACTAGCGTTTTATACCAATAATAGGTGTCTTGTCTACATACTAACCTGTATCTCTGGCAACCGTAGCGCTTTCCCAATTGTTGTTGCAGTCAAGTCACTGCCCACTCTTCCCAATGTTGTCACTGCGCATGATTTCCGGGCCTGCAAGAATAAATAAGAGTCATGCCATTTTTTTTATCTGAGAATACTCATTTTAGTGAAGTAAAAATTTGGAGAAAATAGATTAGGAAAAAAGGTTGGAAAAGTATTTATCATAAAGACCTTTCCAAGGAAGCCTGTAACAATTGGAATTGCAGGATCTGAAACCCAATCACTGTGTAACCTCTTTGCAGCAGCTGGATAAGTTGCTTCCAGAATATCCGCATTTGTGAAGTCATCAGTTGTTATAAAACCTATCTCAAATGCATCATACAGCCATACATAAAATTAGCAAGAAAAACTAAAGAACTATAGTCACGAATAGAAAATATATATATATCCTGAATCAGACAATCTTCATTAGCAAAATAGGACAACATACTTGTCGAGCTTTAACACCCATTTTATTAAGATAGGCAGCAAATATCCTAGTAGACGTGCACTCTCCAAATGAAACGAGATAGTCTTGAGTTCTTGGAGTCAATTCTTTCATCATAGAAATCCCCTTCAGAAGTTGCTCTAATTCTTCTAGATGCTCTGAAATTTTTTCAACAGGCATGAGTAGGAACATGTGAAAATTATTGAATAGCCATACTGACAAGAGATAAAAGAAAAACATGATAGAATTAGTTCAATTCATGAGCTGAGAAAATGAAATTGAAGAACTTGCACCAGTTATACATTATTAGAACACGAGGCATGATGATTAGAATTACAATAAAAACCAAAACTAAGAGTTTAGGGGTTAAAATATTGATCAGTTGTATAATATGAAATGAGTTACTGAATAAGAGCAACAGACCAAAAATATTTGTAAGATGCTTTTACTTGCCTTCTTCAGTTTCGAGGCGGTCATAATTCTCAATGAAAAACCATTGCAGAATCAAACAAACAGCATGAATTAGCAAGAACCCAATATGCAGCACTAAAACGCATGGACAGAATTTTTCTGTCAAATTGGCCGCGTGAAAATTTAATTACGAACAATAGTGTACATTCAAATTATGCGATCCAATCAACAATTGATCCAGCGTGGAAGAAGGCAACTCACTTGCAATAAAAGACCCGTCCACTCCAAGTTCATCAACGGTCCTGAATAAAATAAGAACACACAATGAAAATGTGCATTTGTAACCCCATTTCTATTACAAATGTGCATTTTTAACACTTCTATTACAAATGGAAAGGCAAAAAGAAAACTCATTGCTCTTGCCTGACATGGAGGTCTTTTATAAAATTGAGTTCATCGATACTAGAGGCATTTGTAACCCCACAACTTACAGCTTTCTCTCCAGCCTACCAAAAGAAGAAAGCATTTCTTTCTTAATGTTTCTTGATAAGCAGAAAGGAGAAAGAGTATTGACGTGAAACAAAATGGAAACCAGTACCAATAAAAGTTTGTTAGTTATCTTTCCCATCGCAGAGAGAACAATTATAGGTCTCTCTTCTGGAAAATTCAATATAAGGTTAGCAAACTCTCTCATCCTCTCAGCAGTAGCCACCGATGAGCCACCAAACTTCATGATGCAGGTGAATGGTTTCTCACTTCCACTACGGCCCCCATCTTCATTTTCATTCTTCTCAAGTATATCACTGTCTACTACCTTGCAGCTAACGCAGAATGCCACCTTTTTACTTGCAAAGCTTCCTTTACAACATAACCCAGAAGCAGAGGCAACCGATGTTGCAAAACCCATTCTTTTGGACAACAGTGGCTGGTTCTGCAAATTTCTCCACTTAGTCACAGGGAATGCATTTCTGAGACCATTAAACTGCAACACACCAGCCATGCTTGTTGACAAGTGGGAAGCAAGGCACTGAGCTTATAAATGGCGTATTCCAATAAGTTGTTTCGACAAATAAGTCAAAAAGACTGCCGAATGAACTCTCAGAATCGGAGATCAGGATCAATCATCAGTCACCCGCTTCAACTTCATAAAAATCGATCTGCAAATTGTCCATCGCTTAATTGAGTCACAATATCGGGATGGATATGAGATGACTCGTAATAATAGGAAAAACTTCAGATTTTTTACCTTATGTTCCCCCATTGAAGCAAAAGAGAGACCGATATGGACCCAAAAACGAAGGACCAAAAGAAATTGAAGAAGAATATACCTTGTCAGAAAGAGCTTTAGGAAATGAAGATGCAGAGGTAGTTTCTTTTAGATAAGCTTCAAATGTAGAAAAATGAACATGCGTCAGGTTTCCGGTACAATGAGATTACTTCGAAGAGAGAAGAAGAAGCTCTACGGTTGCTTCGTTTTTGAACGTGAGCCTCCAAACTCTGGAGGAATGGCAAGAAGAAGGAGGTTCCACTACGGCGGCTCGCCGCTGCTGAAAGTCCCACAGGGAAATGCCAAAAAGTGTCACGAATTCTAGTGCGCCCTCTGTTTCGGCCAGAAAGTGAAGAAGATTCAGTTGAACCCGGAAACAAACGGCGAAGATCTCGTTTGGTTACTGTAATAATATTTACACTTTGGAATTACAATTAAAATAATAATTCTGCCAAAAAAAACAGAATAAAAATAAATATGGAATTTAATGAAATAAAAAATGGTTGAACCGTAATTTTTTTTTTTTTTTACTGATTTATGTGTGTGCAGGCTGAGCTTTGCGCTTAAAAAAATGGCGGGAAGTGGATAAATATTTGGAAGGGAAGGAAGAGGAAAATAAAAGCCACGTAGAAAAGCAGTACCCTGAAGCAAGGGTTTTTACCTTTTTGACCATCGAGTCTTCCTTGGCCGTCCAGTATTAGGGATTTTGTTTTGACCTTTTTGATAAGAGTAAGAGGGAATTGGAATCCAAGTTTTAATTTAATATATATAGAGTTTGTTTTCATTGTGTCAATTTGCAATGAATTGAAAAAAGGACCAAACGGGTGTCACTGCCATTTTACAGGAATAAATGGTATTTGTTCAATCTTATTTTATTATACAGTACGAATTAAAAAGTTAAATTTCGTTTTATAAAATTAAAAAATAAAAGGTCAAACTTGATATCTTTGAAATTTAGTCTTAATATTTGACTGTTTTAGTATTTCCCCATTATTAGGTTCTACTCTTTTGTTGTCAAAGACCAAATTTAAACGATGCTTACTGGAGTACATTTTTGTTATTAAACTTTTTAATGAGAACAGATATATTTTTGCCTGCTAAATTATTCTCCTTTTTTCACGGAAGCGGATCCAGAGCCCATCAAATTCAAAATTGAATAATAAGGCATAGAGGAAGATAACAAAGTACCTTAGCGAAAAATATTTAGGAAACAAAAGAGGTTATTCCATAATTATTCAAGATAAAGAAAGACACGAGTCTGCTTCGCTCAAAAACATGACTGAGAAAAATGCTGAAGCTAACTCCTCAACCCACAGATATATTAGCCAAACCATCTGATCTTGTTGACCTTCACAGAGGGATACAAGTTCAAAACCGCCATCTCGAATTTCTCTCACACAATTCCATGGCAAGCCGCTGAATCCAACAATACTGCTTTAATTTGCTCGGGGGCAACATCCTGGCCTTCTCTGCATTGCTGGTTAAAGGCAGCAATGAAGGAAGAACTATAAACAACACTTGACAGTATGTTGATATTAAGCTGTTAGTTGATTAGCTTCAGGTTCAAAAATGAACACTCAGTTATTACTAAACCACAACAACTCATCAACCACTGGAGACCACTAGAGGAAGGGAAGCTAGAGAGAAATGGAGACCACTAGAGCTTATGGCTTTGTTCAATAAGCTTCTTGTTCAAAAGGTCGCAAGAGAAACCGGTCAACTGTCCTGTAAATAATAGTGGGCATTGGGATTCTTCACTTAGGCATTAAGTAGTTTAGACAAGTTTGGGTTCTAGGATTCAGATATCATGCCTTAATTTTCCTTGGGAGAGAACCTCTATACATAATCTGGAAAACTGCACGTCAAATTGTGAAAGAGGCCAACATACGACAAGCATTATCCCATCATGTAAGCCCCAGATACCAAGAATTCATACATAATGTTGTAGGAAAATTTACAGATGCAAAATATTGCTAAGAAGATTGACATTGGAGAAAGAAGTATACCTCAGCTCGGAACACATCTAAAGCAAAGCCATTGAAACAACTGATAACAGCCTGCTGAATGTCCAATCCAAGGCTGTCCAAAGCCTTCAAGGTGGTAAGAAGAAGACCTGGTCTGCGGGCACAAAACATATGGATGTTCACAGCTCTCCCTTCCCTTAACCTAACCTCCACCTATAAATTCAGAAACACAGGTCAGAACAGTTTCTTCAGCTACCTCGCGAATAGACTCTGCAAACAAATATATTCTTTTAAATTCTACTTGGTGATCAATGGTCTGCACTAATAAATCTTGGCGGTGTATAGTCTAGAGAAAGCCACTGCAGTGCCGCACAACATCTAGCAATTTTGTTTGAATTATATATAAAAAAAATATCTAGATGTGATTTTGTCAGCTCCAGTGTTTATTTACCAGATAGAAGGACTTTGAAAGACATGACATGTCTCATGAACTGAGTCATCAGATCATATTTCATTTTCAAAAAAACAGAGAACCTTATTGTTTCTGCTTTGACAACTCGTAATTAAATTTTGCAAGTCCTTAAAACGTAATATGCAAGAATGCAGCACAAATTGGCAAAGGGATAATTTTATAATCTTCATATGAGCCCCAAAATAAAATTAGTATTCAAGAAATATGCAGACTAAGCTGATAAATGCATATATCCATTTAGGCTATGTAGACCATCACCAACTAATCATCCCTGTACATTTAGTTAGGCGATGGGACCAAAAATGGGCAGACGAATCAATTGCGCATTATCAACATTCTCTGCAAGCAAAAAGCTACTATAATGTGAAGAATAACAGCACGAATTGAATGTAAACAAATATTAATTACTCGCGAAGGTTGGCTCTTAGGGCTCGGCAAAGAGGTAGGGCAAAGTTCTTCCTTGACCCTGCAGGGAAGGGTTGGGAGAGTGGGCGTCAAAGGGTGGAAATTTGTAGAAGGTGGGGGCAGTGAACCGGGTGGAGTTGACTCCAACTCGTTATGAAGATCGTTGATCCGCTGAAGCAGCTCCTTCAAGTAGTCAATTGCATCCCCAAGTATGGAAGCCCTATCCATCTGTGAATAAATTAAAGAAGGTAAGAGATTTGACTTTCATTTCAAGAACTAATCTAGAGACTAAAACTTGTCACGAATACGATAACTCATCAGGTCCCTCAAACATAAGAGATCACGCATCATTTCCCATTGCATGAACTGTAGATGACTTTTTCTGGAAAATAAAGAAGCAAAAGGCGTCCACGCAGTTTATCATATTTAAAATCCAATTATTTGCTGCGTTAGGCAAAAACTTGTGAAAAGCGTCGAAATAATCAATAAATGCATGGTTCTAGGTAGCTCTTAAAATTGTTCAGGACAAATCATTGAGTAAAAGCATACTTATTGTAGCGATATGAATTGATGTCCTCGAAAAAAGGGAGAAAACGATGGAGGAACTATGAACATGCTTTTAAAATATTAGAAGAAAATGCTTCCGTTCAAGTTTTGATACCTTACTAATCTTCGGCACAACCGACCGAAGCATGTATAGCCTATCATTTAGTTTCTTCCTACGCCTTCTCTCGGCCATGAGATTTTTCGCAGGTAATCCCTTCTTCTTCCCCTTCTGATCTCCACCTGTAACAGTACTGTTTGCATTAGAATTGCTTCCGCCGTTATTCCCATTCTCCTCCGCCTTACTGTTCTCATTAAGATCATCAGAATCATAATTCAGTCCGGACGCATCGATGCTGGCTTCTTCGATTTCGCCGTCTTCTAACTTCCTCTTCTTCTCCATGTTTGAATAATCGTTAAATGCAGACGGTGAAATCTCTAAAGCTCCCAATTTATCAGCTCCGCCAGAGGTTTGGCGAAGCGCAGCTCGCTTCTGGAAGAGAGTGGGTTGGGCACCAACTGGAGGGAAAACATCAAGTGGTCTTAAAACCTTAGCCTTGTTAGAAAACAGAGCATTTCTGGAACCATCGTATCCTTCTAAACCCATTGGACTAAATCCGCCACCAAGTGTGACGTCATTGTCAGCAGCAGGCAACATACGAGTTGCTGGGAATTCAGTGCTAGAACCAAGCTCGAGGTTGCCCATCTGTGGTTGAGTACTCAAGCCCGAAAATCCCATCAGAACATGGGAACTCGAAGTCTGATTTCCCTGGAAGTGACAGAGAAACCCACTTTCAGAGCCCAAATCGAAGCCATTATTCTCAAACGGGTTGTTGCAAGCAGCGTTGAAGAGAGAAGGGAAGCACGATTTGGGTGGTAAAAATGGCTGTGAATGCGCCGGGTCGATAGTGAATGACGGTGAACAAGATGAATCCAGAGGCTGCAACAGGATATTATCATTTGGATTCGAACAAAAACCGATATCTCTGGTTTCATGGTGAACTGGGAGACCAGGGAGATCTTGATGATAAGATGAATTGATAGCAGAATCCATGTACCATTCACCTTCGAGCATGGATTTGAAGGACGTTAGAGGACCTCCCAAAGCAATGTCCTGTTCCTTGGACTCACCTTCGTTGTTAGTTCTGTTCCAAGATGCTGCGTCTTCGACTTCTTCTGTCCAAGGGACGCCAGGAGCTCTTGGTAGCATATGTCTCTCCATGGCGCTAGAGTGAGAGTCGGAGAGAGAGTTTTAATTGGAGTCTTACAGAGGCAGAGAGAAAAAGGCAAGAAGCTTTTCTCTCGTAGCCTAATATTTTAAGAATTCAAACAGAGAGGAGATTCGAAGTCTGAACGTTATGTAATGTACCGAAGATGAATGGCGAGTACCCCGCTGTGCAGGGTGTGTTTTTTATCTGGGTGTGCTCTGTTGGTTAGAAGACTCTTGCCCTGAATGGACGAGATTGCCCTCCTCGGGTTGAGATAATTACACCGGCTTTATTAATTTAGAAAACAAAAACAACTTTCTTATTTTGTGCATTAATCACTAAATATAACTACTTGGTTAGTCATTGGAATTTGGTATTGACCACAATATATATAATAAAAGACCGCTTAAAATATGATACTAAAATGTGATAGTAAAAGACAAGAGTATATATAAATTTTATTTTGTTTTTACTTTTTTATCCCTCCCAGTTAAAAAACAATAATATAACATTTTTTTTACTGAGAAGGATATATACACATAGACGCGCGTGTGTATGAAATAGATAGTGTTCAATATTTTGAGCTCAAATAATAAGCAATATCGCCGTGCCACGAGTTACAGATTTTATATTATGAGTATTGAATTGATATATAAGGTCTAAGCCTCGACAATTATTGGCTTAATACATCCTAACTTATTAATTCTTATGTTTTCTTTAGTTTTTGATATATCAAAATAAACATAAAAATTTATGATCAAGTAATTTTATAATTTCACTTATAATAAATAGTAGGACTTAATATGCATAAAAAAATATTTTTAAAACATTTTAGGGCCAAAAAGTTACTATTTGAGATAGAGATGAACAAGTGATTGCTGGGGGAAAAAAAAAGGGATGTGTTGAAGCTCAACTTGACAGTTTTTTTGGGGGGATTTATCAATGGCATGAAAGCCACCACGGCATTGGTTGTAAATTTTAAAACAGAAAAATAATTATGATATGGTCAATAATTTTTGGGGACTGATATTTGGTCAAAGATTCAAACAGCACCCAGTAATTCGCCTTCCTAGTTAGTGAAATGAGAAGTAGTCACGAATATTGAATAAAACAACGTACTCGATCATGATGATGTGGTCAATCTTGAAACGCTCGATCCATTCCATTTGTAATTCACTTTCTAAATGGTTGATTCACGGTCTTATATATAATTATCAAACGGCTTGAGCAGTGTCTGTTTTACAGGCTCTTCCAATCTTCTGATTAACAAATATTGTGAAGTGCCTGCCGCCCCATGTAATATTGCATGAAGTTTGATAAATAAGAGGTACTATATATTATTGTTTATGGTTCTACGAATAACATTGTTTTTCGTGCGTAGCTTTTATTATTATGAATAATGTTCGCGTGTTATTGACAATTACACATACCACCCCCTCCAAAGCAAGCCACGATGAAAAGGATAGTGGGATATTATGGGTAGCTTGTAATATCTATCAAACCCATAGGGTCTAATTTTCTAATTAAAAAACAATATCTACAGCTACGACACAATAGCACTGTAGTTCTTCCAAGATAAGGAGGGAGTGGTGAGAGAGGGCAAGTTGGTTTGGAGTTTGAAGCTTCTGAAGAAAGAAGAAAGTCAGAGAAACGGAGGGAGGGGGGGGGAAGCAAAATCAGAAGCCGGCAGCAATAAATGAGATCACAGGCTTGAAACACGTCCTTGTAATTGCTTTCTTTTTACTCGTTAGTTCTATATAATCTTGAACCTTGAAGGATCTCTGGCAGTGGCATGCATGCATTTGTACTTCCAATTACATGACTCATGAGAGAGAATCAAACCCATTCCCCAAGCCAACATGCACCTAAAAACTAATCCCTGGGGACCACATACGGACCCGATATTGTACATCACCGGTCAATTCCAACTGTAAATTGTCATCCTCCTCAACAAACATCAACACGGATTTGGTTCAATTTGATAACAAAAAATACCCATCAAACATGAGCTGGAAAATAATAAATTCAAAGTACTATACATCCCCCACACATGTATGTATATGTATATGTATATGTATATGTATATGTATATGTATATGTATATGTATATGTATATGTATATGTATATGTATATGTATATGTATATGTATATGTATATGTATATGTATATGTATATGTATATGTATACGTATATGTATATGTATATGTATATGTATATGTATATGATGATTTAAGATGTCATGATATATATATACGACTAGATTTTGAATTCACGCACACATACGTGTGTGTGTGTGTGTGTGTTTGTATGGCGAGTAGGGAAACAATTCCTGTTACTTTTCTCTCTTTTGGGGGGTGGAAAACTTCGTAATAAGTTGGCCAAGAAAACATGACCCCATAAACTTAAATTAAACAACCATCTCGTGAGTGTTACTCGATCGGGAATGAAAATAAATGTAATTGAATGCATACTTAAAAACGTATACTTTACTCCCTTTGTTAATATGAACACACTGCCATAATAACCTGATTTTTGAACCATCTAAAATAAATACTCGTTAGTAGAAATTACCAGGGAGTTAATTAGTTGCTTGTGTATATATATATTTAAGGGTATTATTGGTGAAAAAACGAAATGCAGTTCCATCCTGTAATATAAATATATAAACTTTGATAATGCACTTATTTAAGGTTTAGTGTTGATTCCAATTAAACTAACATGCCTTAAAGGATGCACGTGAAAAACAAAAATATATCGAAACAACAAAAAACAAATTAAAACACAGGATAAGTCCGTAACATATATTTTAGGTTATTGATTTTGGAAAAAAGAAAACAAAGAAAAAATGGGCATATGGCCGGTCTGATCCAGTTGGAAATTTCGTATAGTCTGTATAGCATTGGAAATTAATTAATTAAGGTGTGGTTGGCTAAGTTGAACTTGAACACAGGAGCAGAATGCAAGTTGGTGATTTGAACCGTACAGATTGAGAAGCGAAGCGTTCTGGAATAAATTTAGCAGAAGAAGAGCCAAGCTTCTCGTGACCACTTTTCCTTCTTTCACCGCACCTACTCCCCCCTCTCAATCGATCTTGAAAACTCTTATCCCCAAACGTTTCAATTCCCCCCTGCCCCCTCCTCAACGCCTTCTCTCTCCCCACTCCACTTGTCACTCTCCTTTTCTCTCCACAACACTCCACTCATGCCCTCACATCTTCAATATTTCAATAGGAAAACCAGCTACATAATTTTTTTTAAAATTTTTAATTTAATATCTATATATTTTTTTATTTAATTAAATCTTTAATTTTGATATGTTAATACCATTAACTCTTGTACAAAGGCTAACGATATTAACAGAACAGAGTTATATGGATTAATTATGTTAATAGAATAAAATTAAATAATTTAATTAAAAGAAAAAAAAACACATATGCTAAATTAAAATTTTAATAAAAATGTAAATACCTCTAATATAGTTTTCCCTATTTCAATGTCATTAGCTAATAAGCCAAGTTATTACTCACTCAATGTTATTTGGTCTAATCGCTATATCATAGAGGGGCATGATTAAGGTTTGATTTCATTACTAAAAAAGATTTATGAGAACAGGCATCGTAGCCACAAAAGTCTTAATTCAAATTAGTTAATTATCTAGATACTTGGCAACTAGATTCAGAAAAAAAAAAACACCAAATACGGCCTAAACGATTATAAAAACTAAGCTAACAAGCTTTGTTGTTGTACCGATGAAGTTATCAGGCAAGATTTGTTCTTAACAATTTATTTAAAAACTGGTTATTAATAGAATGATGCTGTTCAATCTATATGGGCAGTATACTTAGTAAAATAATGTCTGTTTGTTGTTGTTATACTGGCAAATTAAGCTTCTCTTTAAAGAATACTTTCGTGCCTATATTCTTTTTTTATCCTTTTCGAGTTCTGTTTTGCCACTCAAAGTCTTTCATTATACACCGGACAGACAATGAAACAAAAGCACCTATGCTTTTTAACTGATTCCGGAATTGATTACAATCGCATCTTGTGAGCTTCAAGAAGAAACTTAGTTTTTACGGGGTTTCAGGAAAACCTCCAAGTCTGAACAGACCCGAATATCTCTGAGACGATTGCGTAGCCAACGTAGATATTTCTGGTTCAATCTTCATCTATAATACTCCCCATACCAGAAATACCTCATAATTAGCAGCGTTTCAAAGTTAATCCATCGCAGGTCACGTGACATCGCATTCGGCGTCTTGGATGGCACACATGCAACTGACAGGGGGGGAGAGAGAGAGAGAAACTAATCGATGTGGGACCCTAGGTTCCTGCTGTGGCATGCGATTCCTAGGGCAAAGACGTTCTCATTAGCTCATGGTTTGTACTCGCCGTTTAATTCGGTTTTTTCCATTTAAAACCCTCGAAGAATCGTTTTCCTTCTCTCTCCCACTGACAAAGTTCGTCTACAAGTCATTGATATGATATATGGTAATGGTAACTTGTTGAGTTGAGCTTCTTGGAGGAATCTTCTGATGAGGTTTGAGCCAGAGAAATGTCATGCAGCCACAATCATATGGTCTTGGACATTAAGCAGAGAACAGACGTACGCTCTCATACAATTACAAAGGACTATTGAAAATTCTTTCGTATTTCCTATTGAATTATACAGATCTTGGCTTAATTAACTATTCTTATTAATAATTCATACAATACAAGTAAAGATATTATTATATCAAATATTATTTCAGTTGTTTTAACGGTAATTTATGACCCCATATATCGTTTCACTCTTAATACAACAATGAATACTCTTAAATTAATAATAAGCTCCAACATGAAAACTGTAGTCTTTTTATTCTTGGTGAGTGTGACTGCGAATACAGTTATGTGATTTTTATTTTTAGTAGAAATACACATTATCCATAAAAAAAAGTTCATTTTCTAGCAAGTTGCAGGGTAGGTTTTATGAACCGGGCATCAAATGTTAGAAAAATTAAATGGTATTCATGTGAAATAATTAAGGATAAAAAGTAGTATTATTTATATTTTGTTTTGAAGAAAAGAAGTATTATTTGTCCAAACTTTGGTGATTGATCGGTGTAATTTGTTTCTCTTCAGAATAAAGAACTTTATGGTAAAAAATCGATCAAGTATAAAATAGAACTATACGGTTGAATAAAACTTTAAATATATGAAATAATTTGTAATAAAAAATAATATACAATTATCTTGAATGAATTCATCAGTATTAACCTCAATTACACATTATTATACTAAATTTAAATTTAAATATGTAAATTCAGCACCATTTATATATTTATTTTTTATTTTGGTACAATATTTTTTTTTTTTGGTACAAACAATATTTATTTTTTATATAGAGAGGGAGCTTCCCTTTTATGTATGGCCCAAAGGCCAAGTATAACTTAAAGGGCCTGTTTTACTTTGGGCCTACTTAGCTGGACTTAAACATCCATTAGTATGTCCAAAAACCTATTATCTCCTTTTCTGTTGGAATAAAAAAACAAGGTGCTATAGGCGGCTGCTTAGGGTCCGAAACTTCGAATCAAGCTCGGTCACTGTTGAATGTTGGAACTTAAAACCCGGTAAACCCCTGTTCTCTTTCAGAAGTAATTTTGTGCGGTCGGAATCGGATTTTTGTTCTCCGTCTTACCCTCAGCTCCTGCTCAACAACCCCATCCATCTCGCAGGGTAGGAGACCATGAGCGGCTGGAAAAGTCTGCTTCTACGAATCGGCGACAAGTGCCCCGAATATGGAACCTCCGACTTCAAAGACCACATTGTTCGTGACATTATAACTTGTCTCTCTCTGCCTCTTCCCCTCACTTTTCTACTTCTGAGGCGATCCTTTCCTTCTTCTTTTTTTTAATTTACAGGAAACATGTTTTGGCGTCCTTCGACGAGAGCTAGAGCATTCCGAAAGTGATGTCTTGCAAGTAAAGTACACTCAGCTTGTTTAATTTTTTGACCCCAAACTTGTTGTCTAGGTGCACACTTAGTGGCCACATTGAATTGTTAGGCGAAAAGTTTGGAGTTTTCTTTTCTTTCTTCTTTGATCAATTACTGAGATGGTTACTCGTGGACAATGCTGAGTCTTGGAGGGATATAATTCTTGGAAATTGAAAGTGTCCGAAGTGTTTGAAGATTGTTTTTTGGTAAATGGACCTTTTATATGTTTCCATTCTGCTTTATTTAGAACTCTGATTGGAATTAGTAACCTTTATTAATTATTTGTAATTAATGAATAATAAGGGGTAAACTTCATGTCACTGACTGTAGTCCTATTTGTAGGCAATCGATTTAAACGACTGTGACTGGACTGCTAACAAACTCTACTGTGGGATAAGATACCCCTAGGCTAGCCCTAATCAAAGACTTTCATCTGGACCGTAAATAATTGATATTGATAACTGAACTCCAAATTAATCCAAGTCCCGAATTACAAACCCTGAATGCCAATCAGATAAAGACTTAATACAGGAGGCATAACATTTCTCTCATATTACGTTGCTGGGACTCCCAGTGCTGTTGTAGCCAAAGAAACACACCTTCAACCCGCAAACTTATACCTGTTATTGCTTTGCAGTTTGCACTCTGCCCTACTTTGAAAAGTTGGAAAATATCATGACTCGTGATTTAAACTGTTAATAGCAATGTGAGGGTTAATTGTACCATTTATGGCTTTGCCATTTGTTCTGCTAGTTCAATTTCTTATATTAAAATATATTTTTCGCATCTTGACTCTTAAACATGATAACTTGATTGGAACAATAATTTAAGAAATGAGATATGGCCCCTTTTAATTGCTACATGGTATTTTTATTCCAATATTTGAATATCTTGGATGATATAGACTGAAACTTGAGTGTCTGCCATATGAACATATTCAGTACCATTAGTCATTCACTTTACTTATTCATGCAGTTCCTTTTCGATTGTGCTGAGCAACTGCCTCACAAGATCTCTTTATATGGAACAGTGGTATGGATTCTCTGCCTTTCTTTCTCTCTTAAATTGCTAGTGCCTCTCTTTAGTTATTTTTACTATGTTGTAATTTATGTTGCTTCGGGACATACATGCATCTATACATTTATTGAAGTATAAAAGGCTAAATGAGTATCCAGTGATGGCCTCTGTAAACTCGTTTATATGGCTGTTGCCTTATTTATATGTAGTGCATACACAAAAGTAGTTCCTGTAGCAGAGCTAAAGCTGAGCTATATAAAAGTTGCAAAGTTACACATGAAGCATAACACTAGGAGCTGTTACATTGAGTTAATTATGTCTTAGTCTGAATTACTTGCATTGTTTTTGTAATTGTATTTATATAGCGTTGAATGAATGTCAACTATATGTTTCAGTCTAAAGTACTTTTGTTGTTCCGGTATTCTGCATTCACAATTCACAATTCATCAGTTCTCTAAAGCTAAAATACTATCTCAATTATCTTTCGTGAAGTTTTTATTACTTAAGGTTTAAATTCTGATTGAATTTTTGATTTTTTTTGGTTTCTTATTTATACATTTGCTTTCAGATTGGTTTGATTAACTTAGAAAATGAGGACTTTGTAAGGAAACTAGTGGAGAAAACTCAAACTGATTTTCAGGTAAGCCGTTTAGTCGCTTAATTGAGCTGCTAGATTTTTTTTTTTTGCTATTGTTATTATATTCATGTTCCCTCTTTTATATTAGCTTTCATGTAACTCTATGGAAGGATAGGATCTATTCCGTGTCAATATGTTTTCTGTAATCAGTTTAGCATCCATTAGAAATTTCCTGACTTGAGGACTAGAAGGGAAATTTGACTATGGTTTTGCTGGACTCTGAATGAGAAAGCTAATATTTTCCCTGTGTATTTAACTGTTGAGACTCATACATGGTTTCTTATTTTAGAAAAGTAAAAAGTATTTACCGAGTTGGAGTTGGTGTTGGCTACCTCAAGTCACATAAAACGTCATATAGTGGGAGTGAGTGCTTAAGCCACATTATTCAGGGTTTGTGAGTGATGCAGGTTCCTTAAACTTCTATATATGTATGCATGATGTGATTCATCACTTAGCTTTTTGGCTTTATTGGAAGTTGAACTCTTATTTATATAATAAACTCAATTTAAGTAGTTTGGTAAATAATGCCTTGCTATGAAAATCTTGAAAGGAATTAAATATAAAGCTTTGCCATGCTGTAGGATTGGTGTTTCAGACATGAGAAGCCATTTGGAGGGATTTTTTTTCGTGGGATAGAAAGATGTCATTCAAAGTTTAGTTTGATATTTGAGCACCTTTGTAGACTTTCTTTAGTTAATAATTATATCTTAATCGTTTCTTATCTTGTTTTTTTTCCTACTAGGATGCCTTAGATTCTGGAAACTGCAACAGGGTTCGCCTTTTAATGCGGCTTATGACCATCATGGTATGTGTACTGTTATTAGTTATATTCAATGAAAGCAGTTTACCTATAACGACATAATGGTTGTTTTCTGGTATTTTTAGACTATATGGGTGGATAGGAAATTAGGAATTCCTCTAAGGATTCACAGATTATATTATTACAGTTCATTCATCATTCTATATCAAATCACTGTCGCACGTGGAGTATTTTTTTTCTTGTGCATACTGTTTCACACTTTTTTTCTTTCCCCAGTTAACCTCTTCATATCCTCATTTTCATTGTATATGCAATGCCTGCTTATTCACTTTCCTCTTCCTTACATAATTTATTCACCTTTTATTTTTCAATCCTATAATTGTATGGTGGAATATTGTCATGTGATGTAATGTTTTTTTTTTTAAAAAGAAAATTTATGCTTTCCTGTATTCCTTAGATGTGCAGTAAGGTCCTTCAACCAAGTTCTTTGGTGGTTGTCTTTGAAACATTGTTATCATCAGCTGCCACAACTGTCGATGAGGAAAAAGGGAATCCCTCCTGGCAACCATGTGCTGACTTTTACATAGCTTGCATTTTATCATGTCTCCCATGGGGTGGAGCAGAACTTATGGAGGTAGTACTTCTATTCTTGACAAAAAAAATCATCTCTTTAACGTGTTAACATTCATGCTTTAAACGTTTTTCTCTCTGATTATTAAGCAATCTATTTCCCTCCTTGGACCTCAGTTTGGGTGGAGAAAAAATTGGAAGGCAAAAAAGAAAAAAAGAAGAAGCAAGGGGCCATGTTTTTCCTCCTCCTGTGTGGATGAAGAGAGCATAAGGATAAAGAAAACCATAGGCAACACTATTTTTTTGTTGTTGTGTAGAGACATGAGAACAAAGAAAACTGTATAATTCTAATGACACTTCTTACCTTAAAAATTGTTAGATTGTAAATTTTGTTAAAAATAATTTCTAACCCAAATTTTCAATACATGTCAACTAGTTATCCACTAAACAAACCTCTCGAGTAACACATCAGTGCCCATTGTATGATGACACCTGTTGGCAACATGGTCGCTATTGGTTGCAACTTTGAAATTTAACTAATTTCTGCAGCTGTTAAAGAAGTCCTCTTTCTGGATGTGTTGTAGAAATTTTTAGTTGAGGCTGTGGATACTTACCTCTTCTTTTGTATGTCTACTTGCAGCAAGTTCCTGAAGAGATTGAGAGAGTAATGGTTGGCATAGAAGCTTATTTGAGCATCAGAACGCACAATTCTGACACTGGTTTATCCTTTTTTGAGAGTAATGATGAAACTGAGAGAAGTCTTGGGGACAAGGTTGGCTTGTTCTTTGCTATTACTTGATCAAGATTTGTTTATTAACTACTTCATATCTCTGTATTCCCCAGTTATTAATGCAGCCAAGGCAGTGCAGTACTTCTAAGCCCTGAAGTTTGTTACACTTTTAATCCTGTTGAAAATAAGTAGAAGGCAAAGATTAGGAATTGAAATATGTCAGTGCTAGATGGAAGGTAACATGTGCCTAGACTTAGGATTACAGAATAAAGTGCTGTCTGTAGCCAGTGCTATACTAGGCAGTGTTTTAGGGGTAAATATGCCTTAGGGATTGATTATTCAAATTTTTATATCAATGAATTCTTGTTTTCTTTTTAGGGAAAGATGTCTGTAATGTTATGATTTTGTTGAGGTCCAAACACAAGTATTATTTTTATCTTATGTTAGTATCTTGATTCTTCCACCAAAAATTTGTTGCATAGGCTTTACAAGATTTTATATTTCTAATCTTCTCAAAGCAATTATGCAGGACTTCTTGGAAGATTTATGGAATAGAGTTCAATCTTTATCTAGCAATGGATGGAAAGTTGACAGCGGTAATCTTCTCGGAGAAAATAGCATCAGAAATGCTATCTTTACTGTTGAATTACATAAACATTATTTTTTGCTCATTTAAAGGATGCATCTAAGTTCTTCCCTCTATTTTATGTATCCATATTATCACTATGGATATGTTAAGAATGAGTTGATAAGGTTTAGATAATCAAACTCAGTATTTTCTTCAAATCTATAGGATTTATTGAAGCTATGAAAAAATAATCGAGACGTGCTGCCAATTGGATTCTTATCTTTACATCTTAAGTTGGTATCCGTGTATATGGCAATGCTTGCTCATAAACCTGGATTACCTATTTTGAGCAGATAGTTGATGCTCAGATACCCTCTAATAGAGTTAATATAGCACTTATGTTTTGTTAGGACCTCTACAGGTTTAGTTATCATGAATTTGTTGGAGGGTTTGGTTGGATTGAAGGACAGCCAGTCTGTCATAAAGGACCACATATTTTGTTGACGTGTTTTTTCTGTCGTATTTTGCCATCAAAGTAGTATACCTATTATCAAGATTTGCTGCCTTTTGCTGTTTCACATTTTCTTTTTGAATGCAACTCTCACTACGGTAATGTGAAGCAAGTATGACCAAATTGTGTCTTTCATAAGTTGTGCTAGCGAGTTGGAAATTATGTTTGGTAGGACAAAAGCATTAAAGGAAGTTTATGATGCATAGTGAGGCTATGTTGCCTTGTCATTTTCCATTCCCTCATCTGGTTTCTTAATGATTTATCACTTTTGATCACGTTGACTTGTCCTGTTTGGGGTTTGATTTCATGTACTGTTTCCATTGCTAGTTCCAAGGCCTCATCTTTCATTTGAAGCTCAGCTGGTTGCTGGGAAGTCCTATGAATTGGGACCGATAAACTGCCCAAACATACCAAACCCGCCTCCAATCCCTTCTGGCATAGCTTATGGTAAACAAAAGCACGAGGCAGAATCGAAATATCCTCAAAGAATACGCCGGCTTAACATATTTCCTCCTAGTAAAACTGAGGTCTGTTTGCTTTCCTCCAGATTTTTTCCCCTTCAGGAGTCTGCAGATTACTTCCTATAGTAAATGAAGTTTATCAGCTTATATGTGTATTGCATTTAGCTAGTTCTTGAGGTTTTAATTCTTTGTACTTTCAAATTTGCCGAAATTATATATGTAGATTCAATGAAAAATCTTACTAAAATCTTATGGGTGGCAGGATCTACAGCCTATAGATCGATTTGTTGTGGAAGAGTATATCCTGGATGTGCTTCTGTTCTTCAATGGCTGGTTTGTACTTGCTGTTTTTTAGTTAATTTTGTTTCTTGTGCTTTACCTAAGCCTACAATCGCTTGTTATTATCTGTTTCTCAATATAATGGTATTTAGTAAATAAATCATTTGATATCTTTGAGTTGATAAATCATAGATGTAGCTAAACTAGGCATAGATTTTTTCATTTTGCTGTTTGGGAGAGTAGAGATCTGCTGTTCAGCTGGTGATGACTGATGAGTTTCTGACAGTTTATACAAATTAAGTCGTTAATGGTTATTCTTGACCATGTTGTGGATAGATTAAGTTTTATGGATTCCTCCTTGGCGCTCTGCTGCTGATCCTTTTATGATAGCCTTTGGGTCATATGCAGAGGGATTGGAGCTTTATTACACCTTTAAGCTTTTTTTTGGATTAAAATTTACTTTTTTACCTATGCAAATTAGTGTATCTTGTCCTTCATTACTTTTCTCTTGAACAATATTTTTCTATCCAAAAAACAAATCAAGCAGGTGACTTTAATTGTTAAGCATTGTAACAGTGCAGGTGTTATGACTATAGTCTTTTACTTTTGTTTGACTAAATTTTAACTGTTCTCATATTTGGGTTCATGCAAAGCTAGTCGAAAGGAATGTGCTTCTTTCATGGCTGGCCTGCCATTGCCCTTCAGATATGAGTACCTCATGGCAGAGACAATTTTCTCTCAGGTATGACACTGTAAATTGAAACATTTTGTTTATGTGTTCTGATGCGGCTACTCTAAACCTTTAGCATTGCAAAATTATCTGCCGAAGCTTCCAAATTGTACTACTTTTGAAAGATGATTTGAGTAACATCTAATGTTGATGGATCATAAAACCTAAATATTTTTAATTGTCTCTTGATAGTTGATGTCTTTAGTAGGAAGAGAGAATGTTATTGATTACACATGTCGACCAAAGTGGGGTACAAACTCGAAATTATCTTAAGGATATAAGAGGTCATATATTCCAAGAAAAAATGATTGAGATGGCAGATAATCACATGTTGTATGTATCTTCTATTACTTTACAAACTCGCATATATTTCCACTAGATGCTTGACATAGCACTAAAGTGTGTTTCACTAACCTTTGTGAACTTCAGAAATTGTGGTAAGATAAATCTCTCCCATCACATTGGTAGAAGATTTTTTTTTTGAGATATTTAAAGTGGGCCTGTAGGGTGTTTTTCATTCTGCAGCTCCTCCCCACTTTGTTTTTTCTTTCTGGGTGCGGTGTGGATTTCTTGTACTAACTATTTCGTTTGTATTCCTGCTCTTATTTTCTTTATAGTGTTGTAGTTTCCCTTGTTGTCAAAGATTTCTATCTTTTGCCTCGTTAGTAGTCAATAACTGGAATATGACATGGGGAATCAACCAGATGCTGATTTATTGTGCCTTTCTATACAGTTTTCTTAACACGAAATACTTGAAAATGTTTGTGATATAATCAGATCCTATAAAATGTGAAATTTTGTTTATTTTATGATTTGATAATTTGAAACATTATAGCTGTATATTTATATTAATGAATGAATGTGAAGAGAGTATGGAGAAAGTGAGAAATGTAGTCAATGAGTTGTGACCCAAGAATTTCTTATTAATAGTGACCTAGTGAGAGTTTAATACAACAATAATAATGGCTAATAGTTACATAATCAAATTTCCCTAGTTATGTACAATTAATCCTAATAAAATGAAATCGCTCTTAATCAATGGTCAATTAATCATGGTCAACATAATGAATTACTCTACCTTAGAACTTTGACAGACTTGTTAGTGATATATGTATTTTCTTGCAGTTGCTGATGCTACCCCAGCCCCCTTTCAAGCCCATATATTACACACTGGTTATTATTGACTTATGTAAGGTACTGTTAAACTGACTTAATCATGCTTGCTTCTTTCCTTAGTTGCTTAGTGATTTTTGTAACCCTGATTACTTTTTCTTTTAATGGATGTTTGACTTTTATCTCTGCTTCATTGCTTTATAATCATATGGCTACACCAAAAGGCTCTTCCTGGAGCTTTCCCTGCAGTTGTAGCGGGAGCAGTTCGTGCTCTGTTTGAGAAGATTGCTGATTTGGATATGGAGTGTAGGATCCGCCTCATTCTTTGGTTCTCACACCATTTGTGAGTTTAAAATCTTTAGTCAATTTGAGTACTTATGCATCTGGGTGCGTCATTCAAGATAATATGACTTTTTCACGAGTGTGGGTGGTGTTTATTTGTTGAAAAGGGCATGCAAAATTTTAGGAGTAATTGCTTTGATATATTTCTGTAGTCCACCTTATTGGGCACTGTGTAGCTAACTGCGGAGGATTTGGCTCTATCTTTTTTATCAGATAAAATTTGTCTTGAAAAGTAATCTGTTGTTGTCATCTTATGGTAAACTTGTCAAGTTAATATATAAATTCGTATAAATATTTGTATGGGTTCTTTGCTGATATATCACTGGAAAATTATTAAATCTAATTGTGGGTCTCACCACTGGGAAACTGCTACTTGTTAAATATATTTTCTGCCTGTCTTTACAAACAACCTTATGTTTTTTTCTCCTCAAATTAGTGTAACCTTTTTTCCTGTAAAATAGACTTATTGGATGAGTTGAAGTGCCAGCTGGTTACCTTTTTTTGTCTTTACAATCTTATGCAGATCAAACTTTCAGTTCATATGGCCATGGGAAGAGTGGGCCTACGTCCTAGACCTCCCAAAGTGGGCCCCACAACGTGTGTTTGTTCAGGAAGTTTTGGATAGAGAAGTTAGGCTGTCTTACTGGGACAAAGTTAAGCAGGTAATAGTTTATGCTTGAAATAGACCACGGTAGAGAATAGAGACCATTTTTCTTGCACATAACCTCAGGATAAGGCATTGCTATACTGCACTGTAGCTGGATTATACCATTTTCTGGTTTTGCCTCATGAGCTAAGAAAACGGTGACTTTGTTTTGTGTTTTTGTTGACTGTGTGCTCTCTTTCTATCTTATCAATTAATTGAATTTCTTCTTTGTTATAGTTGGAAATTTTGGAGTTCATGGTATATTTTCTTTATGGTATTTTGCATAGAGTATTGAAAATGCACCTGGTTTAGAAGAGTTGCTTCCTCCAAAGGGTGGACCAAACTTCAAATATGGCGCAGAAGATGATAAAGAAAATGCTGAGCATGTACTTTCTGGAGAACTCAACAACATGGTTAAAGGGAGAGTGCCAGTCCGTGAAATAATTGCATGGATTGATGAAAATGTTCTCCCCAATAATGGTCTAGAAGTTACCCTCAGAGTGACTATACAAACTCTTCTAAATATTGGATCTAAGAGCTTCACTCATTTAATGACAGTCTTAGAGAGATATGGACAGGTTATTGCGAAAGTATGTCCTGATCAGGATAAGCAAGTCATGTTGATAGCTGAAGTGAGTTCTTTCTGGAAGACTAATACTCAAATGACTGCTATAGCAATTGACAGGATGATGGGTTATAGGCTTGTATCAAATTTAGCCATTGTCAGATGGGTCTTCTCTCCTGAAAATATTGAGCAATTTCATACCTCAGATCGTCCATGGGAGGTATTATCAATAATTTGACATAGATGATAGTTCTTTGCTTTTTCCTATTTGTTTTATTCCTTTAGCTTTTAAACTGTTATTTGACGTGCTTGGCTTTAGATAGGTCTTTTTTAACATTAGAATTAGAATGTTGAAGACCTAACATTTTGTTGTGGCTGGCATTATTATCAGTGTAGACAGATCACTATATCTCTTTGTATCTTGGTTTTAGCATTTGGTCTTCGTCATACATACCTCAATACCTCATACTATGATTTGATGACCTCCCCTCTCTCTTTTGTTTTCCCATCGGCAGATTCTTAGAAATGCAGTAAGCAAGACATTTAATCGTATTTCTGATCTAAGGAAAGAGATATTATCTCTTACGAAGAGCATTGCTCCAGCTGAAGAAGCTGCTAAGGAGGCAAAAGCAGAGTTAGATGCTGCAGAATCAAAACTTACACTAGTAGATGGTGAACCAGTTCTCGGGGAAAATCCTGTCCGGTTGAACCGTTTGAAATCACGAGCTGAGAAAGCAAAGGAGGAAGTGGTGTCTCTTCAAGAATCTTTAGAAGCTAAGGAAGCTCTTCTTGCTCGGGCTGCTGATGAAAATGAGGTAGATTATGAAATCTTATACTCTTTTGTAATGGTAACATCATTTATTAAGGATTGAGGGAAAATCATCAAATAGGGGTATTTTTGGAAAGATTTTTTGAAGCATCATACAATTCTGAATTATGTATTATAAAGTGTCAGACTTAAAAATAATTGTTATATTTAGGTACGGAGGGAGTAGTACTTATTTTGTGCTTTGTCTAATCCTGTACAAATCCAGACTTGATTACCTTCCATTTGCTCTTCTGTTTTTCACTGTGTTTTCCTGGCATTGGTTGTTCACATGTACAGACATTGTTTCTCTCATTGTTCAAAAGCTTTTCGAATTTGTTGATGGAGCGTCTTCCGGAAGCATCTGCAGCTCGAACACTTCACGAATTGAAGTCTGCGCATGTTGATGAGATGGCGGTTGACCCTGAAGAGAAATCAGCTATGGACTTAGACAATGAAAATCAGACAAACGAAAACAGGTTTCAGTACCTGCATGAAATAATAACTCATTTCTTCTTTATGTGAAATATCTGAATGATAATATGGCAAATTTGCTTCTTTTTTTTGGTTATCTTTTCAACAGTCAATCGAATGGTGGGAGGACAAAGAATGCTTATAATGTCGGTGAAAAAGAGCAGTGGTGTATCACCACTTTGGGATATGTAAAGGCCTTTTCTAGGCAGTACGCTGCTGAGGTATTATACAGTTTCCAGTTCTGGTGTCTGACTGAGTTTTATAGTACTGAATAGTATGCTGTCTCAAATTGCTGTTGCACATGTCAGTTTGTTTCTTGGTGTGCCATGATGCATGACTTTCAGTCCCTAAATAATGTTTCTTAGCCTTGTGTGTTCTCTGGAAAAATGCATTAAATGCATACAAGTTTTAATTCATCACTAGTTCATTTATAATCGCGCTGTTTGTAGCAATGTGGTGTTTTTGTTCCTTCAATAAGCATGAATATCATTGTTAGTAAATACTACTATTTGCTTACTACGCTGCAGTATAATTTTCAGTTAAATTCTCAATATCTTGTCTGACAATGTAGTTTTTGCTGGCAGATATGGCTCCATATCGAGAAGTTGGACGCAGAGGTATTGACAGAAGACGCACACCCTCTTTTGCATTCAGCCGTCTATTCCGGTCTTCGAAGACCAATCAACGAGGCTTGATCTGTTTTTCATTTTCCCCATCTTTCTTCACTATTATTTTTTTTAAAAAAGAATCCATTTAGGTTGATGGATTTGGATCCTCAATTTAGTGATAGAAAGGGATAAATCTGTATGCTGTTGTAATATAAAAGACTAAAATATATCTTGGCAGATAAGAAATTGTTTAATTCGATGCTGAATGAGACTTGACCATTGCGGCTCTATTTTTCCTTTCTATCATGGCCGTCTTGCTTAGAAAATTGTAACCATCGTGTCCACAAAACCGCGTGGGAACGCACAAATCTTTTACCCTCTAATAGGTATTCTACACACGGGGGATGCTAATGCGGCATAGGAAGGGCTACCGGGTAGAGTTATTGCCTTTGGATATTGATTGTCGATGATGTTCCTCGAATGGAAACCTCACTGCCTAGTATCGTCTGACCTGAAGCCTCCATGATTCACTTCATTGTTCATTGTTCAATTCAACCCCACAGGAAGAGAAAATATCGTTTATTTGTAATGTAAGCATTTATGGTATTGGCATCCCATCGATAACGTGGAGTCATGGACAAATATAATTTTTTTAGGTCAAATATCTTCTGCCTAAAAATATTTTTCTTTTGCTGATACACGGGCATTTGATTTGGCAATTGGTGATTTTCCCCTCTGGATAGGTGATCTGTGAAGTTGCAAAATAAAATCTGCAACATGATATATTTCAATATTGCCATCATATGTCTTATCATATTGCTGGGTGCTGGCAGATATGGTCCAGTGTAGGAAAGTTGGAGAAGATGAATCGAGACATTGGAAAGGTGTCTCTCTTCTAAAAATCTTGTGTTAAATGCTGCTACTGTAAGTTGTAGCCATTTGTATCTGCAGTCAACTCGAGAAATGATGCCGGAGTCAGATTGTTGTATCAATCCTTTCGATTTTGTTCTTCACTGGGCATATCACGCCTACTTATTTATTTGGACTGGCACGCCCATGTATTTTATATGTACCTCAAAGGGGAATATTGTTTTGAAATTCAAGAGCTTGGAAGATATGTAATTTTGTCAATATTCTCAACCCCAGATAGATAACGATTAGATCTTGTTCCTTGTTGGATTTCTCAAATGCATTGTGAATTGTGAATTATGGAGCCACAGGATTCCTCAAAATATTACCCTCGTCCCTCGGTACGATGAAATTTTGAAAATCGAATATATGAAACTCTAGAATATATTTGTATGAGTTGGCATTTGAAAATTAAAACATAGGGAGTTTATTAAATTTTTGGTCAGAAAGTTGAGTGAATATATAATAGCGGTTTTTATTTCCTTTGGCTTGAATGATGGGTGCTTGTCAGCTCATATTACTTTTTCCAAATTGAATTTCACGACCTGTTATTTTAACTGTTACTATTTGTTCTGAACACAAGCAGTAATAGAACATGCACAAGATTTCTGTCATACAAATATCTATGCAAAGAGACAACGAAATCACTATAGCACTGGGCAACCCCGTGATTCTCATCAGTGACCCATAAATACATTGGTGTAGTAGTTACTGCTTATCTTCCCCCAACTTTCACCCACATTCCTTGATTCTTTCTCTATTTGCTTCCTTACAAGTTCAGCTCAAGTTCTCGGCCATTCATGGCTACTACGGCCAAGTTATCTGCCTCTGCCTTTCTGGTTACCTTGCTAGCCAATTTACTGGCTCTGAGCTCAACTACTGAGCCTAGGATTTCAGCTTTCCCATCAGTTTTACCACACGCCGCTGCGCCAGAAGCTTCCTCGTTTTCCCCCTCTCCGACCGCCGATCGACCTATGACTTCTTCAGGTCAGCCGGAGGCAGATTCATCGGCGATATTGGCGCCAAGTTCTGGTGAATTTCTTGGTAAGAGGACTTCTGGTTCAAGTAGATTGGATCCTGAAGCTGCCATTGTTGGCATCCTGCTCTGTAAACTCTTCTTGGTAACAAGCTTACTAGTGGCTTGAGGCTCTCCTTGTTTCAAGGAGGTTATAGTTTTCACCTACTAATTTCCCTTCAATTCTATTCATGTTTAGTGACATGCCTGCTTAATTACATGATGGAACAATGTGTCCCATGTCTTAACCTTTGCATTGGTAATTCGAGTAATATCTCGCACAGTTGAATCACTTTCCTTTTCAATTTGTGAAGATTCCCAGAGACCGTTCCTTTGATGAATCATTGTGAATTAACTCCAAAATAAAACCTTGCGTCCCATGGACTGTTCATAGTGGTGTCTTCATTCGAATATACTAGTATTTGACTATGTTTAGCTTTCTGTATCGACCAACCCCCATGGGCAAATAGTTTTTCTCATGGTATTTGTTTTGCATTGGCACTCCCAACTTCATGTTTAGCATTCCATATAATCGAAAGATAGAATTCTCTCTTCAATTGGGATCCACAGTTAAAAAAGAGTGATTTTGCACTTGGTAAAGGTATATCAAGTACCTTAAATTAATTTTAAAAAAATAATTAGTATTTTAAATTATTTAAAGATACAATCAGTACTTAAATTAATTTTAAAAATATAATTAACATCTTAAAATATTTAAATTATTATAATTTTACCCTTTCGCTAATAAAAGCATAATTTTTTGTTTGAAACATGCAATATAATTTTTTTATTTCGATAAATTATTATTTAAAAAATTATATGTGTAATATTATTTAATAAATTATATTAAATAAATTATAAAATTTTATAATATTCATATATAAATTTTATACAATATAAATTTTATGATTTATTCAGTACTCTTGTTTAAATAATATGATACGTGTGACATTTTAAATAATAATGTGTTGAAATAAAAAGTTTATAACATAGATCAAATATAAATTTATATTTCTATTAGTAAAAATATAAAATTGTATCAATTTAAATATTTTAAAATATTAGTCATATTTTTAAAATTAATTTAAAATATTAATTATATTTTTAAATATTAATTACTTTTTTTAAATTAATTTAGAGCACTAAATTTATTTTATTGATATTTCGCCTCTGTGCGCTGAAGAATTGAGCTAGCTGGTGACTGGTCACAGTACTGAAGATGCCTGAGTGAGTCCCTGACCACGATTGATGTTTCCAAGTCATAGAAAATAATTCTGATATACATATAATGATGGATAGACCCCTCAAGTGTCTGACATTATTGCCATTGACCTTTGAGATATTCACTGATCAACCCTTGTTGGCGACTGAATCTATCGCATCCTCTTCCGAGAATATTACGTTACTTGACTTGGTTTAAAATAATTTAACTATTCGTCATATCTTAATTATTATAAAAATTAATTAATTTTTTAAAATAAATAAATTAATTAAAAATAAATATAATTCTATAAGATAAATTTATATTATATATTTTTTAATTTATTATAATTAATTAACTAAATTTTATATTAATTATAATTAAATAATTTATTTAAATTTATTAATCTATTTAAAAAATTCAACCAAATAACAATGTTTTCTTTGACTATAGTTTCTTCTTGTTTTAACGTTGATATTTGGATAGAATCTGATGGGCCTCTGCACTGTGTAATAAGTCAAAATTGATTGAGCTCATTTGTCCAGGGCATGTGTAGATTAATTTTTAGACAATAAATTTTATAAAAAATAGATTTTAGAGAATAGATTTTAGGAAAAATATATTTTAAAAATAATAAATTTTAAAAATAGAGCTATTTTGATGATTAATAGCAGAATCACTTTTCATATTGGTAAATTACTAAAAAGGGTATAATTTGATCAAAAGTAAGAGAGAAGGGAGAGGGTAGAGAAGAAAGAGGAGAGAGTGTAGAGAAGAAAGAGAAGATAGGGTGGAGAAGAGAGATGAGAAAAGAGAGGAGAGAGGTAGAGAAGAAAGATGAGATAGAGTGTAAAAAAAAGTAGAGGTAAGATAGTAATTGGATAGTCCATGAGTTATTTTACTGTTTCAAAAACTAGTTTCAATAGTTTATTCAAAATTATAGTTTTAAACTATAGTTTTGCCCAAATTAAAATTTTGCCCAGAAAGACTTTTCAAACCATAGTCCTAAACACATACTTAATTTATTATTTCAACTATATTTTAAGAGGTACTTATATTTAATATTTAATAATATTTTAAATAAGGTTATTTTTAATAAAAAAATATTTATATTTTACAAAAAAATATTATTTTATTATTTTCATAAATTTTTTTTTAGCCAACATTTTGATAGATTATATTCAAATTTTGTGTAAAACATCCTAGAATTCCATCATTTGAGTTCACTCAACCTACTAATTTTAAAATTTTGTATGACAATATTTAAAATTTTACATGATGAAATAAATTTTAATATATATTATGCCATTTTTTATTAATTAAATTTGAAGGAATTGTTTGACTATTTAAAGTTTGAATTTAACTATTTGATACATTTGATCTTATTCCGGGAAAAAAATACTACAATAATCATTTTTGCTTTAATAAATAAAAACAATCCAGTTGTTTAATTTAATTCATGACTATGATCGTAGAAGTTGTGCTAGATATAAATCATAGACATTGAACCTCATTTTTTAATATATGTTTAAAACCAAACTAACTATTTATCATAAATCTCTTACCTATAACGTCCGACAAAAAAAAAACGAAAAAGATGATTAACTCGTGTGAGGGATTTGCTTAGATATAGCAAATAGAAAGATATTTTTCTCTACATATAAAAAAAATAAAGCATGGACATAGCAAAATATGAGTATTATTATTTTAATATAAAACTAGATATCGCCTCCATCCATTCGTACGAAATTTAAAATAAATCACACTTCTCATTCTCATCACATACTCATAAAAATATAATTGTCTGGACTTTATACTTTATTTATCGTTTAAAATTGTACTTTTGTCGTTTCAATCACACGAGAGTCGTACGGGAGGCAAAAGCGCGCAAGGCCTTTTTTGGACTTTTCCGTTCGAGCGCGCACGGCTGAAAGCAGCTAGAGAGAGTATTGTCAGGCGGGACGAGCCGTTAGGACGCGGGAGAGACCCTTCTCCTTCTATCCTCCCGCTTTCATTTCACGCTTCAGACTTTCCTTTGCTTCCTCACTCTTCGCACTTCAACTATGGATTCTTCAGATAGCAAACGCCGCCAATCTCTGATCCCGAACATCCTCTTCTCTGATTTGTCTCAGAAAACTCTGTCTCTGCGGAAAATGCTCGATTCCTCCTTCAACTGTGACTCTTCTCCTTCGAATCTTCAAACAGGATCGTCGAGCAAGGGCTTCATGATTCCGACTTCGAGTGAACGTGGCAAGATTGAGATGTACTCACCGGTATACTTTGCCACTTGTACCGTTGGTGGAATCCTCAGTTGTGGACTCAGTCACATGGCAGTCACTCCTCTTGACTTAGTTAAATGTAATATGCAGGTAGGATTTTCTCTTGATCTTATGCTTCGGATGGAATTTGACTTATACTTGTTTTTGATTATGGCATTGAGGTATTTTAGTAATAATTTCGCGGTAATTTAGATCTGCGCCTTTTTTTTACTTTGCTACGAATGTTATAACTAGCATATTCGTTAAAGAGATCAGCGAGTTATGATCGCTGTGATGAATGTGAGGATTCTTTTCATTTTTTCTAAGATTTATGACGAAATTTCGTTTTTCCTTTCTTAAGCTTGAGAGGTATGCTCGAGATCGCTGATCTTGACCTTTGTTTCTTGACAACTCGGATTAAGGTTTTCATATTTGTTAATTTCATTCTATAAAAAAGTTGATGGAGAATCAGTAGGAAGAATAGAGAAGCGGAGAGAAAAAGGAGAAGGAAGTAGAGGGGGAGAAGAAGGAATAGGGAGAGTCGGAGAGACTAGAGAGAGTAGCGTCCCGAATCCACCTCCGGTAAATACACTAATGAGCCTAGAGAATTTTATTAATAATCGATCCGGGCTGTCATCAATGAGCGCTTCATACGAGTCCTCGTTATAGCTCATAATAAATTCAATTTATTCAAAAAACAAAATACTAGTATAATTACGCATGATTAAGTTGGCAAAAAAAGTATGATTAAATTAAAAATAAAGCCAATTAAATTATTTCTAATTGTTAACCTTATTTTTTAATTAATTATTAATTTACAAATAATTAAAAATTAATAATATCTCCCCTAATATTCCATTCCCATTCTTCATTAATAAGCATCCTCCGTAGGGGACACTTGGATATGAGAGGATTTGGTTTTTTGTTTATCTTTGTCATATTATGGAGGTTCTTGAAGTACTGTGTTGCAATTGAATAGTCATGGTGTAAATAAGAATATTAAATATTGATAACTTGGGTTTCTTTCCTTTTTTTTTTTTTTACATTACTTATAAGTGAATTTTAGTCATTTTTGTTTCTGGTATGTTGTGGATCTGTTCTTTGAACTAACCTTTGGCATCTTCCTGAAGCACCGGTGTTTTTTACTTTAGATTTTCTTATTTGCTTACGAAATATGGCATTTTATTTATGTACTTAAAAGCTCATAACACTGGATTTCATTTAGTCAAAGCAGAACAAAAAGTTTTATGTAATCAGATTTTAATCATGGCTTTGATTTATTTTAATTTCAGATTGACCCTACAAAGTACCAGGGTATCTCATCTGGATTTGGAGTTTTGCTCAAGGAGCAGGGGTTAAGGGGCTTTTTCAGGGGCTGGGTGCCGACCTTGCTTGGTTACAGTGGTCAGGGTGCCTGCAAATTCGGATTCTATGAGTTCTTCAAAAAATGCTATTCTGATATTGCTGGTCCAGAGTATGCCACCAAATACAAGACCTTGATCTACCTTGCTGGTTCAGCATCTGCTGAAATCATAGCAGATGTTGCACTTTGCCCATTTGAGGCAGTAAAGGTCCGAGTTCAAACTCAGCCTGGTTTTGCTAGAGGTCTTGCAGACGGGCTTCCAAACTTTGTGAAATCTGAAGGAACCTTAGGGTATGGTTATCAATAAGTTGGTACGGTTGTGGTAGAGTTGTATATGTTATTATTGCTAGCTAAAAGGCATAAGTAACGATATGTCTGGTGTTTTCAGGCTTTACAAAGGCATAGTTCCTCTTTGGGGACGTCAGATCCCATGTAAGTGCCAATTGTGCTTCGAAGATTTTTTGTTGTTTTGCAACGTGCTTCGCAGATTTTAGACCATACTATGAAGTGCCATCTTCTTTTTTTATTCTTAAATGTCTTAGTCGATCTTGTTATGCTTGAAGCGATCGTTTTCCATGTTGGGATCGATATTTTTATTAAGCGATTTTCGTTATTCCTTCAACACTACTTTGATGCACTTGCAATCCCATTTTGGTGGCATAATGTTCTTGTACACGGTTTCTAATGGAGATAGATTATTGGCCAAAGAAACTGGAGCCGGTTAGAGATCTAGTATGTGTTTGCTATTTAAATCATCTACTTTTATATCTTCACCATGTGTTGCAGTATGAATGATTCCGACCTGAGCCTTTTATAAAGGCTGAGGTGAGTGTGAAGGTGCTATTGAAATCATCTGCTCTCGTTGGGATCTTTAATTATTTCGTGGTTGTCCTATATTTATGTACCAAGTCAAAAGGAAAATTGGATAAATTTAAGATTGTCTGTTGAAGAGTAGTCCCAGAAGTTAGTCATATTACAGAGTAACTGTCGGACCCTAGGTTTTTTTTTCTTCTTTGATCTATTTTCCTTTATATTTATTCATCTTCTTAACAACCCCCCCCCCTCTCCTTCTAAAACGGAAGGAAAACAAAAAAATATCACCAAGCAACTGAAGTATTAAAACTTTTGATGTGGGAAAAATCTACACTTTGAACATTGGTTGTGACTTGTTAATTTTATGGTTTACGTGTCCAACTTATTCTGTGTGACGTGTTTTTCCTTTGAACCTTTCCCATTGTAGTTTTCTTAAAATTATGAGGATAACTTTTGTTGAAGGCCGAAAATGTTACATCTGATATGAGAACACTCAAACAGAACTTATGTTTTTGCAGATACTATGATGAAGTTTGCTTCTTTCGAGACCGTTGTTGAGATGATCTACAAATTCGTCATTCCCAAACCAAAGAACGAGTGCAGCAAAAGTCTGCAACTTGGTGTGAGTTTTGCTGGGGGATATCTAGCTGGTGTGTTGTGTGCAATAGTGTCCCATCCTGCTGACAACCTCGTCTCCTTCTTGAACAATGCGAAAGGGGCAACTGTTGGTGATGTGAGTACCAGACCTGGTGAAGGTTTATTTTGAGGGGTGAACGAACATTTTGCCTTGTGGTTTAAAATAATATTTAAATGTATTATGAGTTATTTAATAAATCGTTTGAGCTTGCTCCATAGTAATATGTTTTCGACTCCCTGCGTGCATCTAATGGTGGAAGCCGGAAGGCTTGAGCTTGCTCCATAGTAATATGTTTTCGACCACCTAATGCAGGCTGTGAGGCAGCTTGGTTGGTGGGGCCTCTTTACCCGTGGTCTCCCTCTCCGTATTTTTATGATTGGAACTCTCACTGGAGCTCAATGGGGAATATACGATGCATTTAAAGTCTCCGTGGGGCTGTAAGTATATATAACTGCAGGCTGGTTCATGTCACGATCTTTATTTAAACGTGGTAATGAATATTCTTGTTCCCTAATCAGGCCAACCACTGGTGGTGTTGCTCCCGCAGCTGCCCCTGCTTCTCCTCCTGCTGAGCTGACGAAGGGGTAGCGTCCAAAACATGAATCAAGTTTTATCCAATGAAAATTACAAATCCAGATCATAGGGATTGGGGACCATGAATAAACAGAGATGGTAAAGCTGCGCGAGGCCACTAAAGTTCGGGGGGATGACACTCTTTTTCAATATTTGGACTCTGATTCCATTTTTCTCGGAAGTATTGCAAAAAAATTTGTGAGGATGGTTTTGCTCTCATCCTTTCAATTGTTGATATAACTTCGCACGTCAGGATCACTACAGCCCCAGGTCAAATGGTAGATAATACATATTTTCATGTCTATACAAATTTTTTGGGAGGATGCTTTTGCCCTCATCCTTTCAATTGTTGATAAAACTTTCCCTTTCCCATGCTTAGCTATCAATTTTATGTTCTTTTATGTTTTACAGAGGCTATGTGATCAGTTTTGTTCAATTTCTTCCAATTTTATTTTTTATTCAATTTAATAAGATTTGTTAAATTTTGGAATAATTAGGCAAAATATATTTGGAAAACTGAAAATTGATCTGAAATTTTGTTTAATTGAATTGATCCAGATCAATCTGATTTTTTTTTCAAAACTATTTCAACATAAAATTGTATATTTGCTTCTTCTTTTTTTAATTTTCAGAGACGCCGTAGGTGACATTCCTATGTGTGATTGAACCAACGGATAGTACTTATCAAATATATACCATACTTTCCGTTGAATGCTCAAAACGAGCCAGTTGGAAAAGAATAAATATGTTAAAATCTTTATGATGTGAAACAGAAGTGACATTTGACCACGTCAGGAAATAGGAATAATAGCAACGATGGGAGCCAAAAAGTTTCAAGTCAATAGATAATTATGTCTTCTGCCAACTCATTCTTATGCATGAAGAGCTACTTTCCATCAATTTGCATTAGACTTACTTTTCTCTCCATGATGAAATAGAATCTACCACTGAGGTGAAAACATGATCTTTCCAACTGCCGAACATTTCTAATAGAAGAATCAGTTTTCCCTTCTATTTTTAATGGGACCCATTTCTAGCTACTAATTGAGTCCGTAGTTTGATTTTATGCAACGCTGTTCTTCAGGCCTACCTTTTTTCTTTTATTTTTTTAATCAAAGGAATAAGCATTAACTTAACATCCTAAGGTTATAATTTATAATGCGTGATCAAACACACGGCCTCTACTTATAAGGAAGGTTATATGTCACTAGGTGGCCATTGGCAACACTTCTTTTTTTCATTTTAGCAAAATAAGTCGACTTTGAATTTAGGTCATTACCCATTATTATATTTTAAAACTGGTTTCATTGCGACAGCCAAAAAATAAAAGTAACTGCTATTTTAATGAAAGAACTCATGCAATTTATGAATAGATCTAATTACAATTGAACACGCGCAGAAAACGAAGACTATGTTTCTAATTTCCACTGCAACTGAGCACATTAGTCCGGCAAATTTATGAATAGAAACTCCTCCAAAAGAACACGAGGATTCATCTGTGTTAAAGAACAACCCTATAAGAACGACAACAATACACCATGGAGCCTAGAATAACAGTCCAAATCAACCTTCGCTCTTATTATGAGCATAAGCATGAGCAACACACCTCCTCTCTCAATCTAATTTAGTTCTTCCCCCATGCTGCAGCTTCGCTGGTTCAGCAGGGAAGTATTTTATACCCACTAGATCACCAACCTTGCTGATAACCTATCAAAGAACAACAATCTCAACAAGCAACAACAATACACATATCATGGAAGTAAAGTGACACATAACATTTGACAACAAAATTTCACAAAACTGCGTGGGGAGTCAAATAATTTGAACATAAAACGGCCTTTTCATTCCCCGCCTGTAAACACAGATATATCAAACAAAAGGAAATAATGGCTCAACAAACTCAATAATTAAACTTTCAAAAGTAAAGTGACACATAACATTTCACAACCATTTAAAAGATGCATCTCTAAGTTAACCATTGAATGAAAGTCAAAATCTCATGATCTTACCTCCAAGGCTTTGATAAGGTCTTCTTTTGAATGAGCAGCGGATATGCATATGCGCGCTCTTGCCAACAATAGTGGTGTTGCTGGAAATGCCACCGTCACAACAGCGACCTGAAAATGTAATACAGCAATAGCAGGAATTAATTTGAAAAATAAATTCCATATCCAAATTGGGGGGCATTAACAAGGATCTTAAATGGTTGGATTTTCTCACATTCTGTTTGAGACACTCCCTAGAGAAGGCAGGTATTTTGGCTGGGTTGTAAAGCATGATGGGCATTACAGGGGAATCATTATCCCCAAGAACCTCAAATCCCATCTTCTGCAATTCTGACCTGAAAAAATTGCTATTCTCACGAATTTGTGCAAGTTTTTGGGCACCTGTGAGGAAACAAGTCAAACAAGAAACTTTAGTGCTAGAGGACAAAGCAAATAGATAAACAGAATTTGGAACAATCCAAATGAAGCAAGTAAAACGCCAGTGAACAGCAAAGTGCTAGCCAAACCTCTATTGGAACCATCCTCTCCAAGAATAACCTTTATGGAAGATATAATTTGTTGCGCAGCTGGGGGTGAAATTGAAGTAGCATAAAGATGAGCAGGGCAAGTGTACTTCAAGTACTGGATAAGCTCCTAATAGCATATCCACATATTCAACAATAAAATTAGACTTCCAATAATTGGCATCACCAGGATTCAATAGCACAGTGATCAAAATTGTGCAACACGGTATGAAACACCATCCTAAGAAAAACACTTTCAAACTTAAAGGTTGTGCCACGCGTAATATCAATGGCACCACAATGCTACTCTGGTTGCATGAAATGAAATAAGCAGATCACAATTTCCTCACATCCTAAACCCTACTCTTCTATATGTTTTTCTCTTCTTATGCAACTAAAGTACATCATAATAAACTAAATAACATTTAAACACAAAAAAATTGCAAACCTTAGAGCCTGCAATATAACCTCCACATGATCCAAATGACTTGGTGAATGTCCCCATCATGATGTCAACATCAGCAGTATCCACACCTAAGAGCTCACACACACCTCTTCCAGTCTTGCCCACTGCCCCAATGCTGTGTGCCTCATCCAAATATGTATATGCCTATAAAGCAATGAAACAACGAAGAAACCAAAACTAAGTCCAAACAGAACTTGATGAGAACAAGTTGATACCGAACCTATTTAGATTACCAACACAAAATAGTCATGTCAAAAACTACAAAAATTAGGCACCATATCTGATCTACCATTATAACTTACCTTGTATTTTTTGCAGATAGCTATGATCTCTGGAAGTTTGCATATCTCTCCTTCCATGCTGTATATCCCCTCCACAATAACAATTATCTTCTTCCACGGCCTGTGGGTCCTTGGCTGTCCCTCAGCAATTTGTTCTCTCAAAACCTCTTCGAGATGAGATGGAGCTGCAGATAACATGATCCAGAGAATAGTAAATGAATAAAATATTGTTATCTTTGGAAGCATCATGATACTAAAAAACAATAAAACAGCATGCAGGGAGAAAAGGAAACACAAGAATTCAAAGTGCAACACCCCCACAAATTCTTTAAAGTATATGTAGTTGAAGAACAAAATCAAAGTAGTTCAGGGACGTCTATATCTACAAATGTATCGAGAAATTGAAAACCAGATGGATATCACGATAATGATCTCCATTTGGCATGCATGAAAAAGTACTCACTATTGTGCTGGAAAACACGAATAGTAGCTCCAGAACCTCGTGCACCATTAACAATGGAGTTGTGGTTCAACGAATCACTTATGATCAAACTTCCCTGCAAAGGAAAGTTATATCACTACTGAAAAACAAGCTAATTGCCTAACAACTGTAAATGGTACAACTACATCATCTTTTGCAGACCTTCCCCATCAGAACTGGAAGAACAGCAGAGTTCGTCACATAGCCCATTCCAAAAACTATAGCAGCTGGCTTACCGACAAAGTTGGCAACACATGTCTCCAATTCATTGTGCAGTGCAGTAGTGCCTATTAGAGTAGCCATATTTTATGAATATATGGATAAACAAAATTTGTGTTTGGTGGTAAACTACAACCAATTCACATACCCCCATCTACCCGACTACTGCATGTGCTTGCAGAATACTTCTTCAATGACTCAACTGCTCTGGGTGTGCAATATTCATCTGACGCAGCAAAGCCAAGATAGTTGTATGATCCTAAGTTAAGGCATCTACTTACTTTTGTTGTTCGTCTGCATAAGAATGACTGGATTATACATAACTCGAGACTCAATAACTCGAGTAATAAACTTTTCATAAAGAAAGATTAAACATCCAAAAAAATCAAAGTAATTCAAGAAATTAGTACTTCAGGGTCTTGTTATTATCGTTTGAGTAGCGCTCCACTACATCAAACCACGCATCAGGAGCACTTGATATTGGTCTTCCAAAGCAATCCTGTCAGGGGTAAAAATGAAAACATCAACACTTCGTGAATTTTTTTGAACATATAATTGAATATGAACTGCCTCAAATATGCAGTATTGGTATTTGTTAGCTGTATAGCAATTTATTTTGCATTTAAGAATCAAATGTACTGCAAATGCAAGATAAGAACTAAAATACCCAACAAGCATAGAAGAACTGGTAAAAAAATCGTGGCACAGCTCAATAATTTTCCATATGTTACTAGCTCGAAACCAATGTCAGCATATAAATTCACAAGGTATAAACATTACGCCCTATAATTGTGACCTCAATTTTAGTATAATAAAGCTCAAGGAAAAAAACGTACAGCATAAATAAAAAACGAACCAGTAAAGTTGTTAATTAAATACCTGAATACGAAGATACAGTCGGCGAATATAAAAATCTTCGAGTCCTAGACATATTGGTGCATAACCCTGTTTGCAGGAAGAAATGTGTTGAAAACACAAAAGGCATATCGCAAAAGCATGCATAATAAAAAGAGGAGAGACAGGAGAAACCTGAAGGTTGTTAGAGCTGCACCAGTCCAAAAGCTTCCTAAAGAAATCTCTAATTTGGCCAAAGGCAAAGAGCAAACCATAGCTAAAGTAGGTGCTCAATGCAGTCAAGTATGGAATTGCAATCATCCTTAATCTCCAAAGCTGGAATCGCCGAATCACACACGGATCTTAATTTAAAATATGGAAATTCTAAAAGAGGTGCGTGAAACTGCCACGGCCATCCAATAAAAGCATTGGAGCAGGTCGGAGGGGTGAAAATGACAAGGAAGTGTTAAAGCTGCTAGCAGCAGGTAGGTGTAGTAGGAGAAGGAAGAAAAGGATGAGATCACTCAAACTGAACCAACTCCAAAATGATTCAGCTAGCACGTTTATTTGAATCCTACCTGCTCCAAAATGATCCAGGAAGCCTTGTTTTTTTCCTTTGATCCACAAAATCGAAAAATCGGATGCAAGACGAATATGGTGACGCTTCAATTGGTCAATTTTTAATTATTTTTTTAATAATAAAAAAAGGGGCAGATCCCCACAATTTACGGTTACAGAGAACGAGGAACTGAAGCCCCAAACCATTACTTCTCACCGGCCCTTCTACTTCTATGAGGGGTGGTGCTGGTAGTTCTTGAAAAATGCAGTACATGATTCACATTGGCATCGGCCCTTCATTTGCGGCTCTTCTGGCTTCAGTTGGTCAATTTTACATTTGAGTACCCTGTCTTCTTAAAATTTACGGGGAACGTTCTTTAATATCGTTATAAGTAAAAGTAGAAATAAATTTTAAAATTTTATTTAATATAATATAAATAAATATAAAATTAATGTATATTTTTTTATAATTTAGAATAAAATAATCTAAAATATTTTTTATAACTTAAAAAAATTTAAAATTATTCAAAAATTTTATAATTAAGATAAAATTATCTAAAAAAATATTTTTATTTTTATTATTTTAATTTTTAATTTTTTTATAGAATTAAAATGACTTAAAATATTATAAATAGAAATAAAAGTGAGAGTAACTTCTATCATATCAAAATGAGGCAATAATATGAATAAAATTATATTTGTTCTCAAATTGCTATGATTAATTTACAATCAATCCTGCTCAAAAATAATTTTCATGAAGTTAGAGATCTTTCCATGTAATTCTCCCTTTCCTTTTCATACGCTGACAATGCCCGCTGGTTGGCTCATAATTGGGAAGTGTGGCCCTCTTCGTGATTTTTCGTGCAAAATTTTTTTTTTTCCCGAAAGTCACACAAACCATGTGGGGAATCATGTGCACAATGAGTCATATTTAATTCTAGGGATATGTTTTCTATGGGTTTTATGTAGGATTTGTTAGAACTTTAATATTTTAAATTAATATATTTCCTACAAATATTTATTATTCATTTAAATTCCTAATAGAAACATTATATGTAAATGAAATCTTTTTTTATAGTGCATTGTTCAATAATATAAATTAAACACGTCATCTTCCCATATATTATAAAAAAATTTAAGATAAATTACACTTTATCTACTGTTTAGAAATAATGAGACTTCTTATTAATTTTACATATATATTGATAATAGTTGACGGCACCACATGTCAAATTGGGATCCCTTCAATTAAGAGAATGACGTTGAAATGAATATGCTTTGCATATATAAATATAATTTAAGTCAATATTCTAAATATAATTTAATTAAGAGGATATTGGTCCTTTTAGTCAGAGAAAGTTTGATTTCAATAGTTAGATGAGTTCCTTTTGAACGCAAACATAACATTTCCCTAAATTTAATTATTTTTGTTTGAAATTTTACTTTGAAAATGTGTTTATTGCTGCTCACTCCTTACTATTAAGCTTTTGTTTTGCTCTGAATTATAACATGGCCCTGTATTTGATTATTTTCCTATGATCATCTATTTGATAAAGTGACACTTGATTTTAATGGAAAAACATATATCACTATCGACCTATTGTTGTTGAATTAATTTATATACATTTTATATCTTTATTATAATATTTTTAATAAAAAATCTATTCAAGGTACTAAATGTGAGACTAATATCTTCATATTATAAATAATCATATTTAAAATATTATAGGTACTTCTTCTAATAAATATTCGAACATTAATTTATTCATTATTTTATGAAGAATTAGCTAATCCTGACCATTTGTAACACTCGTTTTTTTATATAAGAAATTTTTGAAGAAGAGGTTGAGCTCACCCATGATTTAAGGGTAGAGTAACTTTTTTTTTATTAGACGATATTAATATCATATAAAATAAACTGTTTATTACACTCATATTTTATCAGTATATTTTTTTTTTGGTTGTCCACCCGGTTCACCGGAGCTTTGCCCCGACTACATCCGAATCCGAACCGCGTCGCGCACCTGGCTATGGTGGGTGAGTCTCCCAACGGAAATTTTTTACATTCGCCAAGGCTCGAACTCGAGACCTTGTTTAAGCGATACCGAGTCGCTTACCACTCGGACCAACCCCCGTTAGTTATTTTATCAGTATATTTTTTTTGGTTGCCCACCCGGTTCACCGGAGCTTTGCCCCGACTACATCCGGATCCGACCCGCGTCGCGCACCTGGCTGTGGTGGGTGAGTCTCCCAACGGAGATTTTCTGCATTCGCCAAGGCTCAAACTCAAGACCTCGTTTAAATGATACCGAGCCGCTTACCACTCGGACTAACTCCCGTTGGTTATTTTATCAGTATATTGGTTGCTTAATGATGCCAACACGAAAGAAGATTTTATGGGCTTAACAAATCCCCAAACGTCCGTTTTCTTTTCGGCCATATGGCACTCTGTTAGTTATGTGGGATCCAAAACCCCAACTATCACGTCTTATGGGCCTTAGGTCCCACTATTCCTCAAAAACGGATTTTAGGCCGATCTTCAAAATTTGAATTTCTGTACGATCTCCCAACAAAAAGGAATTCCGTAACTTTCATTGCCACCAACAGAGTGTACGATCTGTACACTCTGTTAGTTATGTGGGATCCAAAAGCCCAACTATCATGTCTTATGGGCCTTAGGTCCCACTATTCCGCAAAAACGGATTTTTGGCCGATCTTCAAAATTTGAATTTCTGTACGATCTCTCAACAAAAAGGCACAGTAACTTTTGAAATGATAAACGATTCGATAGTGAAGTGTTAAGTTCGAATCTAATATATATAAAAAAAATTTGTTGAAAGATCACTATAGGCCTGTTTAGATAGGATTTTAAAAAAGGGTTTATGAAAAAAAAAGACTTATGGACAACTTATGGAAAAGGACTTTTGGAGAAGAGTTTATGGAAAAAAAGTGGTTTTGAATAAATAGGTGTTTGGATAGTTATTTTTAGAATGACTTTTTATAGTGGTAAATTACCAAAAAATGTATGATTTGATTTAAAGTAAGAGAGATGAGGGAGTTAGAGAAAAGAGAAGAGAGAGGAGAGAAGGAAGAGAGGAGAAAGGAAAGAGGGTGTAAGAAAAAGTAAGAGAGATGAGAGAGGGTGTAAGAAAAAGTAGGAGAGTGGGGAGATGGTATAAAAAAAATAGGGGTAAGATAGTAATTGGATAGTCTATAAGTGCTTTTACTGTTGAAAAAGCTATTTTAAATAGCTTATTCAAAATCATAGTTTTAAACCATGGTTTTATCCAAAAGTACTTATGGACAAATAAGCTTGTTTGTTTTAAAATTCCCCCAAACCGAGGTTTAGGCCAAAAGCCCTTTTAAAATCACGGTTTCCAGCCAACCAAACAGGCCCTATAATCAAACATGTGAGATTCGGATATTGTTGTAGCAAAACTCTAGTTTAACATGGGTTGAAAAAAAAAACTTTCATTGCCGTTGGGCATTGCCGGAACGAAAACGATGGGAGCCAAGAGCAACTACGAGACTCTCAGAAATGCACGAGTGTTAGAGAATCAGGTCTCCATTTCATCATCTCTTTTGCGCTCGACATTAATTATACTTTTAGCTTCTTTCTTATGTAGTAACTTGGTAAATGCAGGCTCGATTAGCCTCTCTTGGTCTTCACAAAACAATCGCTGAACTTCCAGACGCAACTGCATCTGCCAAACCAAAACCTAGAAAACCCTGGACTAAAAAGACTTATGCAGTCGGGCGTCGCTCACAGAGAATCAACACAACCGACCTCAATGGAAACAACCTCAGCGACAATCTCAGCGTTTGAGAGGGACTAAAATCGACCCTTCGTCCCCAAAAGAATGTTTCCGGCCAATATTTGATTTTTCTTTTGCCCTATCTGTGAACATAGAAACATTGAAGTTCTAATGGTGCTTTTTTTGTTTGTTTGTGGCGAAGCACTCTGATTTTTATTTGTTGTATGCAATAGAGAAAGTAGATGTATCTGAAGACGACAAAGAGCACCTTCCGAGTAAATCAGGAGAGAAGAGGCCTGCAAATGCACCGTTGATTAAACTAAAAGGTTCAGAACTTCAACTTTCTGCAGAAGCTTCGGCTGTGCGCTGCAATAGCAAGGGTAGAGGCAGTGTGTACAACCCTGTATTTGGCATAGTCTGCCATTTCTGCAGGTGTTCTCTAACCTTTACCACATTAATAAGTAGAACATGGTATTCTTAGCAGTTATCAAGCCAAATGATCAATAACATTGTAGGTTTCTGCGTTTGTTTTTAGTCTTGTTGGTGGTAATATGTTCAGTTCATTTCGCTATCTTCCCCAATTCTTGATTCTTGTTGGGTTTCTTTTTCCAAAGTTGTCATATATGTCATGGATTTTTCTTAAGCAGCCATTGAATCACAAATGTTGAGATTCAATGATAAAATATACTGTTGTGAAATGGAAAGGTCACGTAATGCATTTAGCTCCTTCTGCTATGTCATTATTAAGCCATACCAGTTTGACTTGGAATGAGAACACTGCAATGGAATGCACGCAGGCAGAAGAAATTATGTGGTGAAGAAGACTGCAAAAGATGTGGCAATTTTGATGTAAATGAGCGGTGCTTAGGTTAGATATTTAGAATTGCGACTTCTTTTGCGTTCTATATTATATTAGCTCCTCATTTCTTGAACATTTACCATACATATTTTAAGCAGGAAAGACTGATTGTTCTATTTGCCACTCTAGTACTGGTGTTTTCTGCAGAGCATGCCTCAAGGTTCGCTATGGTGAAGGTAAGTAGCAAATGGCTTAGCTAAATATGACATGGAGATGAGGGAAACAAAATTATGAATACATAGGAATAATAATACTGGTGTCTGATTTATTTATTTATCTGATTGGCCCCAAGTTATGTGAAAAATCATCTTACCTTTTCCACTTGTGTAGCTATAACAGCTATGGAGGTTTAGTTTAACGCTAACGATAGTGCTAGTTTCCCCCATAGACAGTAGAAGTAAAATACCTTATATCTTAAACATTGTGACTAAGTTAAATAAGCTTTGCTCAAATTGCTTAGTTTATGAACTATATTATGTCTATGAAACTGTCCTTTATGATCTTTTATTGTACAATGTTATAATTGGAGGAGGTGAGAGACAACAAACAATGGATGTGCCCTCATTGCATCGAAGCAAAAGCAATTAACCCTTACTGGATATGCAACAGGTAGAGCTTGTTAAATTTTAACGACTAATGCATTGTTGTTTTTGTTTGTAGCTCACTGGGCCTGAAGAAACGTAATATCGCTCCAACTGGAATTGCAATATTCAGAGGTTAGTTCTTCTGCTTTTGATTTTATGCTTACATATTATTTCAATTAATTGATACGGTGTATATTGTTTCTATTGTATCATATTGATAAAATATATATTTTTATTTAATATGTTAATAAGATACACGTAGATACACAAATATATGTGCATGTAGTATTAGTGTGTGTGTTTAACTTTAAAATTGTTCGTTTTATGCTGGAGCTTATTACTTATGAAGAATGACTATGTTTTTATTGCTTTGGCAGGGTTGTTATTGTTACATGCATATTTAACTTAAGGTTAAGGTTACATTTTATGTCAAAAATTTTCATATACAAATTATAGGTATTTGATTTTTCTTTTAAATCAGCATTACTTTAAAAATATTAAAAAAATAACAATGTCGATAATCAACATTAATTTATTAACTATCTAAATGATTTTGTTCATTTTCTAATACTTCTGTAACATGATTAATCTAAAACAAATTTTAGATATCTATAATTTTTATATAAAAACTTCTAAATCAAAATTAAACCTTCACCTTTTAATTTATTATCAATCGAATGCTAATATATAGGAACATCTAGATTGCAATCAATATCCCAGCATGTTCCACGCACAATCTTTATATAATATATAATTAATATATAGATCATACTTGTTTTTAAAATTTATTTTTTTCAGAAAAAATTAAGTAGATTAATGGAAACGTGAGGGTACATAAGTAACTATTTTGTTACGAACAAATTTATTTGTGTTACACGATGGAGAAGGAAGCTGGTGTTCGTAAGGAATTCGCGAACGACCCAGTTTCAATCGACAATTTGCAGACCAAGGGTGTGTTTGGATTAGCTTTTGGAGAATAGATTCTGGGAAGAATAGATTTTGGATAAAATAGATTTTGGGAAGAATAGATTTTGGGAATAAAGATGTTTGGATGATTAGTAGTAGAATCACTTTTTATATTGGTAAATTACTAAAAAGGGTATGATATGATTAAAAGTAAGAGAGATGAAAAATGATAGAGAGGAAAGAGGAGAGAGAAAAATAGAATAAGAGATGAGAGAGGAAAGAGAAAAAGAGGAAGGAGAGAAGAGAGAGGAGAGATAATAGAGAAAAGAGAGGAGAGAGGGTGTAAGAAAAAGTAAGGGTATAATAGTAATTGGATAATCTAAAACATAGGTTTTAAAGAAAAAGCTATTTTCAGTAGCTTATTCAAAACCTAGGTTTCAAACCGAGGTTTTGTCAAAAATCAATTCTCAACAAAAATTGCTGTTTGTCTAAAAATTTTTCAAACCGCTGTTTTGCCCAAAATTCATTTTTTAACGCTACTCCCAAACAGGAACCAATACTTTTTAGAGCAAAAGCTTGGTTTGAACAGTGATATTTATATACTGAAGTGAATTTTATTTTTAAATTTATATGAAGGGCATTTTAGTCAATGAACCGAAAATTTAATTTCAAATGAACCAAAAATTTATATGACATAGGTGATGTTCCCCAAATTTACAGGCCTTGAATAATATTTTCTTGCTTCTAAGAGCCTTGCAGGACTACATACTCCCTATGTAAGGTTGAGTCTATCGGCTTTTTCTATTGATTTCCTATTGCGACATTATTTAAGTGTTAAACATAAGTCTAATGTTATATATTGAGAAAACTATGAAAATAGTTTGTATTATTTTATGTTTTTAACGTATAACATTACACTTATGTTTAATCCTAAATGAAGTCTTTTTATTTTTTTATTAAAAGTATAAAATAATACTTAATATTTTAATTTTATTTTTTAGGTATAGTCATTATCTTAATCTTATTTGTGATATAATTTTAATAAGTAAAATTATACTACAAATAAAATTAATAGATTTATTTAAAAAAAATAAAATAAAATGTGATTAATTTTATATGAGTCTTAAAATATGCTAAATTATTATATTTTGATTAGATATAATTTAGATGACGTGTCATTCCTATAATATATAAGTATGTCTCTAAAATATTTTAAAGAGACAAAATATCTATATCTCATATCCAAGATATATTAATTTATAATAATCTTTTAATTATCTCAATTAACAATAGATAATATATATAATTTAAATTTAAATACATTTAAATCTTTATCATATATTTACTATATTATATCACGTAATATATTACATTCTAATTTAATTTATAAATATTATTTAAATTTAAATATATTTAATTGAATCATATAATTTTGGTATCTAAATTATTCAGATGATATAAATTAACTCTCTTATATAATTTATCTACTAATCAACTGCTTATGTATGGGAATATTGTAAATATGGCACACACAAAAATGAATATTGTAAACATTATCTTAGCCCGTTCAACGCACAATCTTTATAAAATATATAATTATTATATAGATCGTACTTGTTTTTAGAAGGTACCTTTTTAAAGTAAAAAATTAGATTGATGGAAACGTGAGTACATAAGTAACCATTTTATTTTGTTTATAAAATATCAAATTACACTATATGTTAAAATTAATTTTTTAAGATTTTGAATGAAAGATTTTTTTTTACAAAAAGGAATTCAATTTAGTTTTCATTAAAACAGTAAATTTTAATTTAGAGTTAATTAATCTTATTTCTAACAATAAGGTGAAATAAGATATATATATTTACAAAATGTACCATGACTTGTAATTGTAATTTTTTAAATAAATATGATACTTTTTAAGTAATAATATAATTATTATAAAAATATAGTAATTGATTGCCGCTTTAGTTTTTTGAAAACATCTTTTTTTAAAAAAAAAAAGGTGTAAATGCGTAAGAGAAAAACCCTACCTTTTACCCAAGAAACCGTCCAATTGGCGCCGCACCCTCTTATATAAAAACCCTACCTTTCACCCAAGAAACTGCGCAATTGCCATTATGGAAACCCTAATCCCAACGTTTACTCCAAGGTGCCGACTTTCGCGGCGCGGGCCAGATTAATGGGTTGCTTGATTTATCAAACGGCTAAAAAATAGTTTCCCTCTTCGCTCTGGACTTTCGCGCCAAGCAGGGCGGTAGGATCCATCCGATCTCTATAGCCTTCACGAGTAAATCTCCCGTAGAGAAAGAGGGTTCCGCTGCTTGAGGGCTTGAATCAGGTTTGGAAATCATCTTAGATTTAGCGACCATTTCAGTCTATTGGCATAAAGCGTCTTAGTTATCCCTGATCTAACAAAAATTTGTCAAATCCATGGCTTATCGGAAATATTAAAAAGAAAGAAACTTTTTTCGAATCCAGTCATATCTTTTCTACTTGACGTCGAATGTTTCTGTGGCTTTATATTGAACTTCTGCATCATATTTTTATTCAACGAAGCACGATTACCGAGGCACTGTATACATTTAATTATCAGTGGCTTAAATGCAAGGTGCAAATATAGATGTTGGTGTCCGCTTTGCAGCCTTAAGTTCACATGTTTAGGTTGCCAGTATCACCCATAAATTTCTATCGAGTTTGGTTTTAACCCTCAAAGCGAATCAGTAGCGGAAGAATCTTATCATCTCAAATTGAGAGGTTATTTAGACTTGATGTATAATCATATCATAACAAATGCATATCACGACGAGACGAACATGACTCTGCCAAAATGAAGCACGTTAAAGATACTATAGCTGGGTTGAAAAAAAAGCTACAAGTGGTTGTGTATCTTCAGTTGTTGCTTGGATAAATATCATTCTTCCATTCTCTGTTTATATTCCAGTAAGTAGTGTTTGGGAAATCTGTGTTAGCGAGTATCTGGAATCTGGAAATTTCCTGGAACTTTACAAGTCAAGCAACCTTAATTTCTTTTTAATGAATGCCTTGTATTTGGTCAGAACAACATATGTGCTTTCTAGAGAAATTACAGTCTTTTGATGTAAATAGATGAGCTTGCTTTGGAATTTGAGCTTGTATATGTGCACTCCTACGATGCTCATTGACATTTATATAATTTGATGCTTGATTTTGATGCCTATTTAAGAATGTGGGAAAATTGAAACTGATTCAAAGGTTTGAATTTGGCATGAAAAGCTGCCTTAACTTTGCTTGCATTCCTTTGAAATTACATATGTGGCTTTTGTGAGAAATGAAAGGTTTTTTATGTAATCCGATGTACCTACTTTGTTTTGAGTTTGTATATTTATTGCACTCCTACGAGGCTCATTGCATTTTTGTCATTTGATGCAAAGTGCATTAATATAATTATATTGGTCTACTTTTACTTTGCAGCTCAGACTCTCCTTGTCTTTGCTGCTCTGTAGCCCCCTTACATATACTTTGGCAAATTTCCATGTATGCGCAGTTGTAAAGATTGATGATCACTGCATCATTTGATGCTTGATTCCAATGCTTATTTATGAATGGGGGAAAATTGAAATTGATGCCTGTTTACGAATGTGGGAAAGTTGAGATTAATTCAGAGGCTTAAACTTGACATGCAAAGGTGCCTTAATTTTCCTTGCATGCCTTGCAATCCTTCAAAATTCATTGTGGCTTTTGTTAGAAATGATAGTTGATCATTGCATCATTTGATGCTTGATTTTGATGCCTATTTACAAATGTGGGAAAATTGAGACTTGACTTGAGAAGCTGCCTGAACTTGCATGCCTTGAATTCCCTCCAACTGCATATGTGGCTTTTGTGAGAAATGAAAGTTTTTTTATGTAAATAGATGTACCTGTTGTGGTTTGAGTTTGTATATTTAATGCACTCCTACGAGGCTCATTGACATTTTTATCATTCGATGCCTAATCTTAAAGTGCATAAATATAATTATAGGGGTTTATTTTTACTCTTCAGCTCAGACTCTTCATGTCTTTGCTGCTTTGTAGCCCCTTCACATATACTTTGGCAAATTTCCATGTATGCGCAGTTGCAAAGATTGATTATCACTGCATCATTTGATGCTTGATTTGGATGCCTATTTATGAATGGGGGAAATTGAGATTGATGCCTATTTACAAATGTGGGAAAATTGAGATTGATTCCTAGTCTTAAACTTGACATGCAAAGGTGCCTTAATTCTCTTGCATGCCTTGTAATCCTTCGAAATTCATTATGTGGCTTTAGTGAGAAATGACAGTTGATTACTGCATCATTTGATGCTTGATGCCTATTTACAAATGTGGGAAAATTGAGATTGATTCCTAGGCTTAAACTTGACATGCAAAGGTGCCTTAATTCTCTTGCATGCCTTGTAATCCTTGGAAATTCTTTATGTGGCTTTTGTGAGAAATGACAGTTGATCACTGCATCATTTGATGCTTGATTTCGATGCCTATTTATAAATGTGGGAAAATTGAGATTGATGTCTATTTACGAAGGTTGGAAAAATGATATTGATACCTACTTATGAATTTGAGAAAACTCAGATTAATTCGGAGGCTTGAACTTGACATGGAAAGGGGCCTTAATTTCTCTTGCAGCCTTGTAATCCTTGAAATTTCATGTGACTTTGAAAGAAATGACAGTTGATCACCGAATCATTTTGTGCTTGATTACGATGCCTATTTAAGGATATGGGAAAATTGAGATTGATGCCTATTTACAATTGTGGGATAATTTAGATGATTCAAAGGCTTGAACTTGACATGCAAAAGCATCTTAATTTTTCTTGCATGCCTTGTAATCCTTCAAAATTGCTTATGTGGCTTTTGTGAAAAATGACAGTTTATCACTTGCATCATTCAATGCTTGATTTCGATGCCTATTTATGAATGTGAGAAAATTGAGATTGATTTAGAGGCTTGAACTTGGCATGCAAAGCATCCTTCTTGCATGTCTTGTAAATTTTCGAAATTGCATATGTAGCTTTTATGAGGAAGGGCAGTTTTTTTGTTTGCGTTCTTGTTCTTGCTCTCATCTCTTGTCTGGCCGATCAACTTTGTTCACATCTACTTCTTGCTTGCTTATGCATCTGTTTTGTTTATTTCTTCTTGTTATTTCCCTTTTCTCTCTGCATCTCGTTTTCCTTGCAACAGATTCGTGTTCTTTTACTTTTGCATCGTTTTTACTCTCTGCATCTTGTTTTCTTTGCAACAGTTTTGCATCTGGTTATTGATCTGTTTGTTTTTTTTCTCGTGTGGTTAATCTACTTCCGTCTCGTTTTTTTATTTTTATTTTCTATGCAATGGGGATTGCATCCACTATATTCAACTTTTGCTTGTTTCTTATGATTGTTTATTTTAAGTACCTAAATGGGTTTCTCAGTATTATTGTCTTAGTTGAATCAGTGTGGCATACTTTTCTATTGATTAGCCATCCATTGATGCCGCAACTTTTTGTCCTTATTGCCCTCTTTTGATACATCTACATGCAACTTCAGCAATTAATAGCCTCAGAACTGAAATACTGATTTGGGATATGCAGTGTCCATTTATACTTGCTGGTAAATTAGTTCTGATACCCATACGAGTTCTTTTCCCTTCCTATGGTGGCATGTATATTTTTGCCTGTGTTGGTGTCTGTATTATCAAGATTTAAAATATGAGCACAAGTAACTCTAGTTTTTGAAGTCTTGTTGATAGAGTGAGTGAAGATGGAGAATTTCTACAGGACTCTCTCTCCAGGTATGCTTTCCCCCCTCCTTTCCTATTCAGAGACATGTTATGTGTTATGTTATTATTCTTTTACAATTTGCATGTTCAGCTGGTCTTGGGATCAACTTAAGATTATGCTACACGAGAGATTGCATTCAATAGGTGTTTTACTATATTTACTTATTCTTGCATTTTTTTTTTTTGCCTTTCAAATTCTAAAGAACAATTTGCATTGGATGTTTGTGTGATTTACCTTGCTCAATTCTACCATTTTTAATTCTTGTCCATTTATATTTGTCATTCTAGTTTCACTACCAAAAAACATGGTTTTTTTACTCTACTTTCTCTATGTTTATGCCTTTTCATTTGATATTATTTGTCTGTTTACCACAACGTAGAACTAAGACAGTGGATGAATTTACCTCCAGACTTTTACATATTCATTCCAAGATGCTAGAGCTTAACAAAAAAACGTGAATGCATTTTCATATTATAAACAGAGTCGAGTGTAGATTAACAGGGCATTGGAACCAAAGTTATTATGAGTTTATCACTTATATTACTAGTCTGTAAATTTAAGCTAGTTATACTTCAACTTTTGTTAAAGATTATTATTTTTTTCTTTAGTTATGCCATTACAGTCATTTTAAATTATATCATTGGAACGCGTAGTGGCTCAAGAGAGAGAAAAATCAATTATTTTATGCTTGATGAACAGTCCAAATCACTTCTGCAAATTGAAGTCTTGGTGGACTTGTGACTGAGATTTATAGTGTACATGCATGGTTTGTAATTTAGAATCTTTTAATAATGTTTTTCAGGTTCTGTCTTTTTCTCTTTTGATGCAGCTGTAGGTCTTTATAAGTTAAACATATGATATTCACAAGGTAAATACAATTTAATTCTTATTAGAGATAAATTCGAAATTTGTTTTCAGATTAAAATTTTGTTTTTAAGATTTCATAAATGATAGTGATACACTGATATGAATTAATAATGTCCAATGCCTGTTCATATAAGTTATACAGTATTGCTGTTTAAGTTAGGGAAGGTGTGGAAACTACTATGCATGTTTTGATGGATTGCAAGGAGGCTTCTCGCATGTGGCAGGAGTTGGGGAGTGATGAGGTCAACACTAATTTCTTGCAAGAGCAGCAGGTAAACTGGTTTATTAGAAATCTTTCGGTCCCTAAGAATTACTGGAATGTTTACTTTGATGTATGTTGTCGGTGTCTCTGGTTCTGGTGCAATAAAGCATTGTTTGAGCCTGATGTTGTGATGCCTGCATGTCCGAGCATGATTATTAATTGAAATGTGCGTGATTTGTTATTTCTGGCTGAGACTTTTGGCAAGGATGGATTGAGAAAACAGACTGTGCAGATAGGATGGGCTTGCCTTGAAGTTGGGGTGGGGTGTGGAAACTTAACTTTGATGGTGCTGTTAAGAGCAATGGATTAGCTGGGTGTGGTGGGCTTTTAAGGGATCACCAAGGGAGTTGGAAGGGTGATTTTGTTAGGAAGCTGGCTGTATATGTTCTGTTTTTGCTGAGTTGTGGGGTCTGAGATTGGCCAAGAAGAAGGGAGCAATAAGGCTGGTTGTAGTAGGTGATTCTATGGCTGTGATGAGCATCCTTAAAGGCTTGTAGAGGGCGAAGCTCCAAAAAATCAGATTCAATTGTTGTTGGAGCAGGAGATGTCTGATATGCAGATTGTGAGTGTTGATCATAGACCAGGAGATAAGTGTTTCCTTGCGAATTTTAGTCTTTATGACGATCTTGAGTTTGTTTGCTTTGATGACTCTCCATCTGAGTGTGTAGCTTGTTGTTCAGGGACTCCTTGGGTATGACTTGGCCAAGGGATGTTTTGATCTAGTACTGCTTGGGCATTTTCCCCATTGATTATCAAAAAAAAGTATTGTTGTTTAGGTAAAGGGAATTTAATCAATTTATTATGAGAAGGCATCGTCATATTGGTTGGTTTTTCCTCAGAAAAATTCTTACTATTGAGAATTGCTTGGTCTAAATTCCAAAAGAATTCCTGCCAATATTGCTTGCTTCTGCTACTTTTTTTCTTTATGCTGTGTTATAATTTGTGGAAGAGAAATTTTCATGGATCTGTGCAGGGCAGAAATAATGTTTGTGGTCTAGGTTGAAGAACGGAACATGTATGATCAACATGTTTTCTTTAGCCCCGAGAGAAAGGTATCCTTTTATTTCTAGTTTTATCTAGCTTCCTGCATCAACTTTGTTCAACAATGCACATTCATTACATATTTAAAAAATTCATCCAAACAATTGTTATTTGAAAAACCCGTTATTTATACTTGGAGTTATTTTCCTCAGTTTTTTAAAAAGGTTCAAAACCTATTTAAAGCTTACAATTTAAATATGCAGCCTTCACACTTGTCAAAAACCTACATTTTGTAGGTTTCAGTAGGTTCAAAGCCTACTTACAGCCAGATACGTGGCCCTTTTAAAGACTAAATAAGTAGGTTTTTAAAAAGGCCTTAATCCAGGCCAGACCTACCGCAAGCTCAGACCAAGTCTAAAAAATAACATGCATATAGGCTCAAGCTTTAGGACCGTATCATAGGCTCACGCCTATTTGATCAAAGCTTGACTTGGCTTGTTCTCGCCCTTACTTGCAAAGACTGATGATCATTGTATCATTTGATGCTTGTTTACAAATGTGGGAAAATTGAGTTTGGTGCCTATTTACAAATGTGAGAAAATTGAGATTGGTGCCTATTTACGAATGTGAAAAAATTGAGATTGATGCCTATTTACAAATGTGGGAAAATTGAGATTAATGCCTATTTACAAATGTTAGAAAATTGAGATTGATACCTATTTACAAATGTTAGAAAATTGAGATTGATACCTATTTACGTATTTGAAAAAATTGAAATTGGTGCCTATGTACAAATGTGGGAAAATTAAGATTAATTTAGAGGTTTGAACTTGGCATGCAAAGCTGCTTTAATTTTTCATGCATGCCTTGTAGTCATTCGAAATTGCATATATGGCTTTTGTTGGAAATGTCAGTTTGTTGATATGAATAGATGTACTTGCTTTGGTATTTGATCTTGCATATTTAACGCATTCCTACGAGGCTCATTGACATTTATATCATTTGATACCTAATCTTAAAGTGCATAAATATAATTATAGGGGTCTAGTATTGCTCTTTGGCTTAGATTCTCCATATCTTTGCTACTTTGTAGCCCCCCTTACATATACTTTGTGGTAAGTTTCCTATGTATCGCCCCCTTACATATACTTTGTGGTAAGTTTCCTATGTATCTGCAGTTGCAAATATTGATGAATGCAGCATCATTTGATGCTTGATTTTGGTGCCTGTGGGAAAATTGAGATTGACAACTATTGATGAATGTGGGAAAATTGAGATTGATTTAAAGGCTTAAACTTGACATGCAGAGGTGCCTTAATTTCCCTTGCATGCCTTTGTAATCCTTCAAAATTCATTAGGTGGCTTTTGTGAGAAATGACAGTCTTTTTATTTAAATAGCCGTCTTTGCGTTATTTGAACTTGTATATGTATATATACTTCCATGAGGCTCAATGGCATCGGTATCATTTGATGCCTAATCATAATGAGTATAAATATAATTATTGGAGTCTTTTGCTCTTTAGCTCAGACTCCTTGTATCTTTACTGCTTTGTAACGAGTATGCTATACATTTTTCTTTTGGGAAATTTCTCATGTATGCATTGTTGTAAAGATTGTTGACCACTGCATCATTTGATGCTTGATTTGATTGCATGTATACAAATGTGAGAAAATCGGGATTGATTCAGAGACTTGAATTCTGGCTTAATTATTCTTGCATGGCTTGTGATTCCTTGAAATTACATATGGCTTATTTAAGAAATGACAACATTTTGATGTAAATAGATGTCCTTAGTTTGGTATGTGATCTTGTATATTTATTGCAATGTCCAATCTTAAAGTGCATAAATATAACTATAAGGGTTTACTTTTACTCTACTTTAAAGATTTTTTACATATACTTTGGCAAATTTTTCGTGTATATGCACTTTCAAAGATTGATTATCACACTATCAATTCATGTTTGATTTTGATGCCTATTTATAAATGTGAAATTTGAGATTGATGTTTATTTATGATTGTGAGAAAATTAAGATTGATTCAGAGGCTTAAATTTGATATGCAGAGTTACCTTAATTTTTCTTGCATATCTTGGAGTCCTTTGAAATTGCATGTGACTTTTGTGAGAAATGACAGCTGATCATTGCATCATATGATGTTTGATGCTTATTTACAAATGTGAGAATTTTTTTTTAAAATATTTTGAATGTTTTTCCTTTTACAAATTTCTCTTTCTTAGGAACTTGCAAATATTGATTATGATTGCATTATTTGATGTAAGATTTGGTTGTTCATGTTATGAGTTATGGAAAAATTGGGATTGATTCAGAAAATTGAATATGGCATGTAAAGGTGCTTTGATTGTTCGTGCATGCTTTAGGATTCTTTGAAATTGTATACGTGGCCTATTTGAGAAATGACGGTTTCTTGATGTAAATAGATGTCTTTGTTTTAATATTTGAGCTTGTATATGCAATGTACTAATTTACAATCTAATAAAAAAAAAAGGTAAGAGTCTAGTTTTAAAAAGGAAGGGTTTAACAGTCAAATGTCTTTTAAGAGTTAAAATATGGGCGCATTGCACGGTTTTGGACACCTTTGAGGGACATTGAGAAAAGAATAAATTTCTTCATCATAATTATTTCATAGCATGCGAATATTTCCAACGCAAAATTGATCTTTAACTAATTACAAAAATGCTAGCTTATTGCCCGGGGTAGTTATGCATTTTAATTTAACTTTTAAATTTTATTGGGTACACATTTAATTATTTATATCTCTCTGTATATGTTATATGAAAAATTCCAAAATCTTTATTTGGCTGTCACTACGGTGAATATGGGTTTTACAGAAACTTCTTGCTGGGTGGTAGTTAGGGGTAGAAACAGGCCAGGCGGCCTGTCAGGGGCCTATGGCCTGGCTTGTATTTGACCTGATTTAGCCTGACCTGTTTTAAAAAATACAGGGTTTCAAGCTTGTATAGAAACCTGTCAAGCCTGTCAGATGGCCTGAGCCTGTTATTTAAATAAAATATTATATGATAATATAATAGGTGAGTATCGAACCCTTAACCTATTAAACAATATTCGACAATTAAACCACTGAACTAAAGCTTATTACTGTAAATTTTATTCTTAACTTTTAATTTTATTCTCATATAATCATATGTGCTAACCCTAATCCCTAAATCTCTACCCTAATTCCCCCACTACCCTGCATTTGTAGTTTGCGTTGCGGCCTGCGGGATTCAAAGTTTCAAACCTTCTCAGTTCTCAGGCGGCCCTTTCAGAGTCCAGCGGAGTTCAGGTCAAAGTTGTTGATGCCCTTTCACGGCGTATACCTCTAGTGAGTGACCGACCGACAATTATTTTAGGTGCTGATGTTACTCACCCACGTCCTGGAGAGGATTCAAGTCCATCCATAGCAGCTGTATGTTGAAGTTACATCTAGGTTTAATAATTTGTCTAGTCTTTATTTGCTTTTAGACTCAACTTACATGGAAATCTTTTTGTTTTCCTTTTGGGTTAAATATAAGGTTGTGGCCTCTCAAGATTGGCCTGAAATCACAAAGTACGCTAGTTTGGTGTGTGCTCAAGCTCATCGACAGGAGCTCATTCAAGACCTCTTCAAACAATGGCAGGATCCGGTCAGGGGAACAGTAACTAGTGGAATGATCAAGTACTCCTTCTCTCTTCACTCTCTTGTTTGTGGTCTTGGGGCGCGCATACTATGCCTGTTATCTATTTTGAGTAAAAAAAATTGGGGCTAGGGAGAAATTGCGCGCATACTTTGCCAGCAACCATCATGACAGGAGTTTTGTTGACCGGAGCGGGAACATATTGCCCGGTGTTTTACATGTTTTGTTAACTTCTGGTATATGATAACATTTTTTCGTGTTTTGATCAATATGATAAAAGACACTATCTGACAAATCTTGCAGGCACTGTTGTAGACTCTAAGATTTGTCATCCTACTGAGTTTGATTTTTATCTTTGTAGCCATGCTGGAATCCAGGTGAAGTGTTTTTACCTTTATTTTAGTCTGCGCTGAACTATTAGTCTTTGTCATACTATTACCAAGTTTTTGTGTTTAGAATGCGCACTATATCCCACAAACTATATCCCCTGTGTATGTGTGAAACATTTGCAAATGTATGCACAAATGAGCTGTTGATAATATACATTTATTTCTTCTTTTTAAGGTATTCGACCAAGAGAAAAAAATTACGTTGAAGATTTTATGATATGTGGCTAATAGTTTTATTTTGATTTAGTTTAGATTGTTGTACTTGTATTCTTGTAATGACAATTGTTCTATTTATTTCATATTATCTTGATCTTGGTTGATTAGATATTAATTAATTTTAAATTAATTAATATTATGAAAAGTTTATTTATAATTTTTTAAAATACAATCTATAAAAAAGCCTGTTAAGGGGCCTGTTATGAAGGCCTGTTAGGGGGCTTGTTACGAAATTCTGTTATAAGGCCTGTTACGAAAGCCTGTTAGTATAATTATACAACAGACTCTTTTGACAGGCTTTAGGCCAGGCCAGATATATTTACAGGCCAGGTTTAGGCTAAAAAATTAGTCTACAACAGGCTACAGGCCAGGTACAGGCTAGATTGTTATTTAACAGTCTTGGCCTGTTAAGACTAAAACCCGGCCTGGCCTGGCCTATTTTCACCCCTAGTGGTAGTAGACATTGACGGTAGATCTTTTTTTTGGATAAAAGAGTTTTTTATAGAAATAAAAATAGAAGTAGAAGTAAAAATATAATTAGACTGAAAATAAATTTTAAAAATTTGTTTGGTATAATAAAAATAAGTATGGAATTGATGTATATTTTTTTATAATTTAGGGTAAAATAATTTAAAATATTTTTTTTATAATTTAGGACGGGTTAAAGTTGTCCAAGAATTTTATAACTTGTAGTAAAATAGTTTAAAATATTTCACTTCTATTTTTATTATTTTATTTTTAGTTTTTTTTATAGAACCGAAATTGTAAAAAAATATTAGAAGTAGAAGTGGAAGAGACTTAGTATTAAAAGATTTTAGTTTCACTTCTATTGTACCAAACATGCCCAAGGGTTCCATAAAAGACTTACCTCTCTAACATAAAAATTAATTGATTAATTTATATATATTAAATAAATCAAATAAATTAATCAATTATAAGTAATATAAGAGTTAATTGATTAATTTAGATAGATTAAAGAGTATATAATTTAAATTTATTTTAAGATGTTAAATTTAATAATAATTAACTTATTTATTTAAATTTGTTATATAATTTTTAATATTTTTATTATCATAACTCTGGTAATAGCTGTGACATTCCAAGTCTGGAAAATATAAAAAGAGCGAGGTCCAAACAACATGAAATTCTAACACCAAATAAACACAAGGATTCATTTGTGTTTAGGAACAACCCTATATAAGAATCCCAACATTAAACCATAGAGCATCCCATACCAGTATGAGCAATATACCTTCTCCCTCTGCTGAACAGGGATGTATTTTATACCCATTACATCACCAACCTTGCTGATAACCTATCAAACAACAACAATCTCAGCAAGCTACAACAGGAATCTAGTTTAACAAAACTTCACAAAATTGTGTGGGGCGTCAAATAATTTGAACACAAAACGGCTGTTTCATTCCCAGCCTGTAAACTCAAATATATCAAACAAAAGGAAATAATGGCGCAACAAACTCAATAACTAACCTTTCAAAAGTAAAGTGACAAGAATCATTTCACAACCATTTAAAAGATGCATCTCTAAGTTAACCATTGCATGAAAGTCAAAATCTCATGGTCTTACCTCCAAGGCTCTGATAAGGTCTTCTTTTGAATGAGCAGCAGATATGCATATGCGGGCTCTTGCCAACAATAGTGGGGTTGCTGGAAATGCCACCGTCACAACAGCGACCTGAAAATGTGATACCCCAATAGCAGAATCAATTAAAAATATAAATTGCATATCCAAATTGGGGGGCATTAACAAGGATCTTAAATGGTTGGATGTTCTCACATTCTGCTTGAGGCACTCCCTGGAGAAGGCAGGGATTTTGACTGGGTTGTAAAGCATAATAGGTATTATAGGGGAATCATTATCCCCAAGAACCTGAAATCCCGTCTTCTGTAACTCTGACCCGAAAAAATTGCTATTCTCCCGAATGCGAGCAAGTTTTTGGGCACCTATGCGGAAACAAGTCAAACAACAAACTTCAAAAACCTAAGGAACAATAAAGTGCCAGCCATTAGCCATTAGCCATTAGCCAAACCTCTATTGGAACCATCCTCTCCAAGAATAACCTTTATGAAAGATATAATTTGTTGCGCAGCTGGAGGTGACAATGTAGCATAGAGGTGAGCAGGGCAAGCGTACTTCAAGTACTGGATAAGCTCCTAATAACAACGTGCCCACATATGCAACAATACTATTACACTTCAAATAATGGAAATCACCAGGCAGGATTCGGTGGCACAGCGCAGCCGTCAAACTTAACATTTAAACACAAAAATAATTGCAAACCTTAGAGCCTGCAATATAACCTCCACGTGATCCAAATGACTTGGTGAATGTCCCCATCATGATGTCAACATCAGCAGTATCCACACCTAAGAGCTCACACCCCTCTTCCAGTCTTGCCCACTCCCCCAATGCTGTGCCTCATCCAAATATGAATATGCCTATAAAGCAATGTAACAATGGAGAAAACAAAACTAAATCCAAACAGAACTTAATTGACGAGAACAAGTTGATGCCATTATAACTTACCTTATATTTTTTGCAGATAGCTATGATCTCTGGAAGTTTGCATATCTCTCCTTCCATGCTGCATATCCCCTCCACAATTACAATTATCTTCTTCCACGGCCCATGGGTCCTTGGCTGTCCCTCAGCAATTTCTTCTCTCAAAACCTCTTCAACATGAGACAGAGCTGCAGATAACATGATCAAGAAAACAGTAAATGAATAAAATATTATTATCTCAATTGGGAAGCATCATGATACTAAAAAAAACAGCATGGAGGGAGAAAAAGGAACACAAGAATTCAAAGTGCAACACCCACGCAAATTCTTCAAAGTATCAGGAAATTAAACACCGGATAGATATCATGATATTGATCTCCATTTGGCATGCAGGGAAAAAATACTCACTGTTGTGCTGGAAAACACGAATAGTAGCTTCAGAACCTCGTGCACCATTAACAATGGAGTTGTGGTTCAGTTAATCACTAATGATCAAACTTCCCTGCAAAGGAAAGTTATATCAAATTATCAATAATAAAAACCAAGCCAATTGCCTAACAACTGTAAATGGTACTATTGCATCATCTTTTGTAGACCTTCCCCATCAGAACTGGAAGAACAGCAGAGTTCGTCACGTAGCCCATTCCAAAAACTATAGCAGCTGGCTTACCAACAAAGTTGGCGACACATGTCTCAAATTCATTTTGCAGTGCAGTAGTGCCTATTAGAGTAGCCATATTTTATGAATATATCGGCAAACAAAATTTTTTGTTTGGTGCTGAACTACGACTAATACACATACCCCCATCAACCCGACTACTGCATGTGCTTACAGAATACTTCTTCAATGGCTCAATTGCTCTGGGTGTGCAATATTCACCTGACGCAGCAAAACCAAGATAGTTATACTATCCCAAGTTGAAGCATCTACTTACTTTTCTCGTTCGTCTGCACAAGAATTGAGACGCATTAACTTTAATACTCTTTTTGTACTTAATATAAGATCTAATTGACGAGTTAACTTTTTTTTTTAAATTATCCATTTTGATACTCTCTTGACAATAATCAAGTAAGAGAAGGAGGGAAGAGAGAGTTAAAGAAAATGATTAGGGTGTTTTAGAAAAAATATCTCATTTTAACTAATTTCTTTAAGCTAATTAAATTAGTTAAATATATCTTTATATTAAGTAGCAGCGGAGGAGTAATTAAGTTTTTTTATATACAAAAATTTTTAGAAAGGGGTTGACCTCACCTACGATCTAAGGGCAGGGCGAAGTCTTCCTTCTTTCTAGGCAATACTAATGTCGGGTAGGGCGAGCTATCTATTATCTTCAAGTGTAAACCTAGGTACTCATGAGTTAAGATGACTCCTTAAGCGCAATGATTAGAACCACAATAAAGTGGTACTTCTTAAAAATCGAACACGCACTAAATAGTCGTATGTCTTACCCTATATCAGTTGAACTTATAGACGATGGGTGGAGGAGTAATTAAGTTAGATGTAAATCAATCCTCAAGTTTAATTAGTTGCGTACAGTTTGGTCCATGTAATAATTCAATCCTTGCAGCTTGCTGTTAGTTAATGAAACAAAAAGCAGATTTATTAAGGTCATTCTTAATAGCTCAAGTCTTTAAATAGGAGCTACCTTGTTTAGGCTTTATTATTTTTAATTTTAGATAGTTATATAATATTATTGATATTTTTTACATTGTTGATAATGATATTAATATTTAATAGCTTTTTTAGAATTAAATTTTTTAGAACGATTTGGGTTGTTTAGTTTTGACAATGATTTATTTATCTGAACTTTAAAAAATGGTTTAATTTAGATAAAGATTTAATTTATAGTATATGTATTTTTTTTTACAAGAGAGTAATTTTATACTTACATATTGATTTTACAATTTAAATTAAGAATTTATGAGTTTTAATATTTTATTATTTGAAAAAAAATAAAAAATATATGTAAAAGGGTATGAGGCCTACAAGGCCAGCCCTGAACCCATTAGGTAGAAGGCCGGGCTCTACCAACAAGACCCTTTTTGTATAAGCAGGCTTTTTAAGACGACTCTTCATCTAAATAAATTCTAAAAAATTTATCATTCGTGAGTTTAGCTGACAAAAATGTGAGACATATGATCATTTAGAGCGTATTTGATCCGTGGGGAGTACTACTTTATTATGGTTCTAGTTGCGACGTTTGGGAAGATATCCTAGCTCTTGGGTGCCTAGATTTACGTCTGAGGGTAATAGACGGCTCGTCTTTCCCGACCTTAGTATCGCCTAGAAAAAAGAGAGGCTTCATTCTGCCCTTTGATCGTAGGTGAGCCCAACCTCTTTTCAAAAAATTTTGTACCAAAAAAAATTCCAAAAAAATCATGTAATTTAAGAAATTAGTACAATAAGGGTGGAGCAAACAAAGGAAGAAAAATGAATGGTTGAAGAGGAAAATGAGGAGGTCGAATGATGAGAAATTGTAGAAGAGGGAGTGAGGGAGGAAGGAACGAGGAGATGATGATGTGGAGAGGTGAGTCAGCACAAGTGGCTCAAAGTTGATAATTTAACGGCCAAAATTAATCTTTACCAAAGTGGGGGCATAAATGCTATAAAAAAATTCCTGCAGGACATATTAGAACAAAAAAAAAATACTTCCGCATAATGGGTGCTCCTCGCTAGAAATTTCTAAGGCATTTAAACATTTCAACCCAATGATTAATGTGTTGATGGATAATTATCAATATCAATTAAATGTTGTAATTGGTCTACAGGTTTTTAAAGATGAATTTGTGATCTGTGATGCTTGTTTTCCACATTCTCTGTGCATTTCGTGTGCATCATTTGTGCACTTTCTATACAAGCATTCGAATCATGGAAAGTTATGTTATACTAATTTTAATATACTCGAACATTACCATATAATTGAAACTAATTAAAGTAAACATAAGCTTAGATGTGGGAATCAAATCTCTGCACTATTGTATGTGGCTCACATAGCAATTTGATTATGAGTTCTGTCCAACAATAAAAAGTAACACATAATATAGTAGTCATGTATTCCAGTCACAAAAACACAAGTTGTCTGGAAGACTACTCCTTTGTTCTACACATATCAACACCAAAATCAACACACTCTTATAAGTTCCCTCGTTACCAGCACGAAGAAACCCATGCACTCGCCACTCAACAATGTTTGTCTTCATCTTGGTACCATATGGTAATTAGTGTCTTAATAGTATAAATCAAAATACATGCATCAATCCAGCCAAACTTAATAGAAGTCGTCCAATGACAAATTCTCGACAGAGCCAAAGTTCTCGACTGATCCAATCTTCGAGAAGCTGGTCATTGATCCGCCCAGAAAGTCGAAAGGAGAATCATTTGAGAATGTAGTTTCATATATGAAGGACATGTCTGTGTCATTCATTGTGGGATAGGTCATCACACTCAAACTATTTGATTTGGTAAACTCATACTCCTGTAGAAAGAAATCGTTGATGTTATCACTAGATATAGCCATAAAATCGTCTTGCTCAGAAGCCTTTTTAGCTTGAATCACCTGCATGTTCACACAAACATTACATTAATTGAAAGAGGATTACCTGCAATAAATAATTTCCTTCCACCAATGTTATAGTTTCCATTTTTTAGGAAAATACAAAAATTACGGTCATCAAAATAGAAGAAATTATTTTCTGCGGCTCATACATAATTAAGGGTTTGATTATCTTGATAAACCACTATGGAATCTCCAAGACGTAAGCCATGTGTGCTAACAAATTCCCCTGGAAAGAACCCAGCACTAAAATCAAAATCTTAATAAAGATGTATAATAACATAGAAATTAGCACATATAGGAGCTTTAATTGAAAAAACACGAGGGGCTAGGGTTTTACCAGTGTTCTCAAGTACATACATCCGGCTATTGTTATTAGGCCAAAACCTGCATGATTTACGTTATAGAAAACTTTCACTATATTGGATATGTCCATACATTCCACTTTCTACAAACAACCTTGAATTGTAAATCCAATTTATATTTGGAAAAAAAATCCAAATTATATCAATTTTTTGCTTAAAACATGAGTTGATCTATGTTTTCTTAGCCATCAAATTGAATAAATATGGTATGCATAAGGGACCTGTACTTGAAGCTCCAGACATGAAGACCATCTAAATCATCCATGCTTATAACAATTCCTTCCTTAGACTCAAGGATAGGAAGGAAAGCCTCCGCCGCTTTCTGCAAATTTGGATTAGTTGCCTTCTATTTGTCAATTAGGCTCATTTAAGGCAATATAATCTAATCTCTTTGTAATATAAAATCGATCCATAGCTAGCTATATATATCATTTACAAATTGTAAACAATGTAACTCACTCCAGACACTCTGCATCATACATATTATTCTCCTCTAGCTAGCTAGTTTAAGACAACATCTCAAAAACGTACAATCAAATTAAGGTAGAATTCAAAGTTTTCTTATTTTCAAATGAGAAATTATTAATTTTTTAATAATTATAATAATTCACTCAGGTTGAACAAGTTAAATTTATTTTATATTAAATATAAAAAATATTTAAATTAACTGAATAGTTAAAATTCATTCAAAATAATCATTTCCTCCCACATTTTTTTCTAAAGAAAAAAAGACTTGGAAGCTAAAATGCTAAAACATGAGGAAGTAACTGAAAAACCAAGACCTTTGGGAGCACCATCCTCCGGAGGGAGCTTACGTCACTGTTCTTGAGCTCTTTTTGGAAAAGGAATCTCAACCTCCCATGATCAATTTCCTAAGAGCACGTAGATATGAATGTTGTGAGTCAATTTTACTTGAAACCAAGCATTCAAAGCAAAATTTGTCAAGCAACATAATTGAAGGCAAGCTTGATTTCTTAGTGATGAAGAGAACACACAAGATCGCCCATTTCTAAAAGAAACGGCAACTAATTGTCACTTTTAGGCAAGTCAAAAGTTCGGAACAACGTTGTATACAACAAATACGTTACAATACAACATACTATATATAGCAACCGCGTCACATACGTACCACACGCGGTTCAAAACACACTGTAAACGCAAATATACTATATATAGCAAACAAGATTTTTGGGATTGAGGAGTAAAATGGCCCCAACATGCCCACCATATTTGGTCCTTTTAGTTAACATTATAGTAATGCTAATAAAGGGGGCAGAGTGCCTAAGGTATACTGTCCAGCATGCCCTTATGGCTGTCCTTAATAACACATCTTCCCAAATGTGTAAAGCAGACGGCATAACATTTAACAGTGCCCTTCAACACTACCAACACTAATACATAAAATGCTCCATTAATAAATATTCAAACAAGAGTCTATTTTCACGTTCCCATTATTGTGTTTGTGAATAAACTGTATATTATTTATTACTGCTCCATTGATAAATATTCAAACAAGAGTCTATTTTCACATTCCCATTATTGTGTTTGTGAATAAACTGTATATTATTTATTTCCTGCTTTGCTTGCTCCACTCGACTTCAATAGATTCACACAGGCTTGAAACTCGAAATACGCCTGACTCACGTCTAATTATACATACGCCTCGTCAACTACGAGATTCAATTAATTACAGAAGGAATTTCCCAACAGACTAATCTGCCTTTTCTTTTTATATTCTTACTGAGAGACTATCTCTTATATATATATTGATTTACTTTTGGGGTCCAATAGGCATGCATATATAATACATAGGAATCCTCCATTTATAAGTATGTTTATTGACGGTGACCCCTTCATTAATGTCGCAGCGTTTCTGCGAATTGGAGATTGCAAATAACTATAAGGCGATTTTTAAAACTAATGATACTTATCTTGAGACAAATAAGCACACTGCTCCAAACAAAAGACACATTGTAGATCGGGAAAACTAGAGTCTCTGAGATCGGAGACGAGATCAAAGGAAAAATATGTGAAGAGAGAGAATTATAAGATGGTTAGCAAAGGCAAAGATAATGAATAAATGGGGAATCAAGCAGCTAGACACTAGATCTCCATGGCAAGGCACAATAAAATAGCAACAAGAAAGAAGAAAAGAAAAGAGAGCTCACACGTGGAGGTGGGAGGGAGATTGGCACGTGCGAGGGGGAGGAGGAGGATGGAGGAGGAGGTGGCGGAGGGAGATTCATGGAGACGGTGGAGGACCTCCTCTGCCTGGCCATCCTTTTCTTCCTATGAACGGTCCCAAAAGAGGTGGTAACGGCAGCGACAAGGCCGAGGTCTCGGATCGGAGGGCGACCCGAACCGGGATTAATGTTGCTGTCTGGTGGGACGGTGACAAGGGCAAGCTCAGCTTCAACACCTGCCATAAAAGCAGAGGCCTCGTTTTTGCGAAGCAGCTTCTCTCGCTGATCCATCATCATTAGCTTAGGGTTTTCCCCCCAGAAACACCACAACGACTCACAGTGAGTGCTTTTGGTTTCTGTGATACTGTAGCGCAATCTCTTTCTCTTTCTCTCTCAGTCTCAGTGTGTGTGCAGAACGCGGGGGCAATGGACGCTCGGCAATCACGAAATGGTTGTTGTGGGGTTTGGTGTGTTAAAAGAGAGTTCAATGGTGGACTCTCTCCTCTTTTTCCCCCTTCCCCCCTTGGATTTTTTCTATTTTTGGCAAGCGTTTTCTTGATTACTCTCCCTGGTTTTCATGACATTTGTGCAATCTGCATTCACGCCCCTCTCTCTTATCTTCCCCCTCCCTCCCTTCCTTTCTTTTACTTTTGCCACAAACATACATATAATATAATTCTTCCCTCTCTTGCCAGATTTTTATCTCTAAATGGGTTATGGGTAATGGGTTAGTCTCGGATCAGAATGGTGCGAGGAGTGACAAATGTTGAACTCGCATTGACTGGTGCACATTGGCTCAGCTCTTTCTTTGGTTGCTTTGTAAAGAAACAAGAGAGAGAGAGTGGAACCAGGGTTAAGGGGTTGGGTTTGGGTTGGGTTGGAGAATGGCCAAGGAGGGAAAGACGGATGGAGGATGAATGAGACGAAAGATGGACGACGAGGAGAGCGTACAGGTGTAGACAAATTTCTGAGTGTTTACAACAGAAATCAATGGCGTTTTTGGCTTTGTATTGGGCTCTCCGTCTTTCTTTCATCTTTAATAAAACGACACTCTCTCTTGTGTCTACTTTTGCGAGAGAGAGATGAAGAAGGAAGGAAGGGAAGGAGGGAGGGAGGATGCTCTGTATTTGAAACCAAGTGCATGGGAACACACAAACTGCCATAATTGGCTTCGTTCAACTGCGCTCTCCCACTCGGAAACTTGTTCATGGACCCGCTCGGTTATTTTCCGCTGCTACGCGTCTGAGACGGGGTTGGAATATTGTACACGTGGAGGATGTTTCCCAGTTTAGCTTTGGATGACTGTGGTTTGGATCTGATTGGTGGGCAACCAAGGGAGAGGGTGTATGTGTTAGGGTGGGGTGGGAAGCAGTGGAAAATTGTGTGGGAGGTTGCTGTTGCTTCAGCTATGCTAATATTATTAATAAGTGTGGGGGGATCATAGCTGGATTCCCAGCCTCGCTCGCGATTCCACCTGGGCGCCATGCAGAGGTGGTGGAAGACTCTCAATAAATGAGGTTAGCATCTAATTAACTGGCAATTGCGTGCTCACGGTGTAATTTAGGAAAAATATAAGGGAAAACAGGTCAAACTTATATGTACCTGTATAGTTATTACTACATATCATAATTATAAGAGTTAATTAATTTTTTTAAATTAATTAAAAAATTAAATAAATTATTTGATTATAATCAAATCCAACTTCTCAAGATAAAGTTATATTATATACTCATCAATCTACTCAAATTAATCAACTAACTCTTATAATTATATGACTTAATCTTGAGGAGTTTGATTTGATCATAATTAACTAGTTTATTTGATTTTTTTAATTTAATTAACCTAAAAAGTCTACTGACTTTTATAATTAAGACTGAATGAAGTATTATATTTTTTATGAAATATATAAATACTAATGATAGAAATTTTTAATGTTTCATAACATCAGGTAGGATGAAATTTTTGTTAGAGAAGGAAAAATGGAAATGAAATTATGTTGGAAATATATTTTAAAAATTTGTTTGATATATTATAAATGAATATAGAATTGATGTATATTTTTTTTATAACTTGAAGTAAAATTGTCAAAAATAATTTTTTTATAATTTGATAATAGTTAAAATTGTCTATAAATTTTATAACTTAAGGTAATATAGTATACAATATTTTACTTTTATTTTTCCCATCTTATTTTCTATATTTTTTTATAAAACTAAAATATCTAAAATATAAAAAATAAACGTAGCTTTCATTGTAACAAATAAGAGAAATACTTAATTTTATTTCTATTTCTACTACCCTATTTTCACTTCCATACTATCCTTTATGTTACGTTAATGAATCTTATTGAAATAAAAAGGGGGGAGACAGCTAAAACTTGTCTGTGCCTGTATACTTATAATTAGATTTTTATGAAATATATATAAATAAGTAAATAATACAAAATTTTAAAATTTGTGTTACATTAATTAATTTTATTCCAACAAAATTTTACCATTTTTGTAGGTGCAGCGATCGCTCTTAAGATCCATTTTTGTAAGAGCTAGACTAAATATTTACAAATATTTAGTTCATTTTGACAAGTCCGATAACTGATTTTTATTTTCTGATATATCAAGCATGTGATGTAATTCAGCCTTTTTTCTCATAGCGGCTGATGAATAAAACATGGAAAGCATGTTTCAATATAAATATCAATTTGCTGAGTTTTGAAATCAAGCTACTCGTATTTGGATAAAACCCGCCAACACAAAAACTGGAAGACGAGATCCAACTTTTTTTTAGTTGATCACCCGGTGTATCGGAGCTTTGTCCTGATTATATCTGGATTCGATCCGCGTCGCGCACCTGGTTATGGTGGGTGAGTCTCCCAACGGGGATTTTTTGCGTATGCCAAGGCTCGAATTCGATACCTCGCTTAAGCGATACCGAGCCACTTACCACTCGGACCAACTCCTTCAAAAGAACAAGACCCAAAAAAAAAAAAAAGTTTGCTATGTTGCCGCGCGATATGTTGAGGGGTCAAAACTGTTATGCCCACAACAGTGTTGGTGTGGGGGCCCAGATATGGTGTAGTTGAAATCATTTGGGCCTAAGGTGTAAGAAATATCGGCCCAATATGACGATAAATATGTGGAGCTTGTCTTGATTCGCTTAATCATTCAACTGGGTCTCCAGATTTGAATGTTTACGCTCCTCGATCTCAACTAAACAACTAAACTCAGAGCCTGAAGCAGGATGATGATTGTGAAAGCTCCAGTTCTCCACGTTCTAAAGGGCCTTCTCTTGACAGTTTTCAGTTATAAAAATAACAAGTTTTGTTGTGAAATGCGTGTGAACCGAGGGAAGTGTTGCGTTGTGCTGAGAAATTCCATCCAAATTGGGAGGGGATGGGGTGGTTTGCATTAGGAGCGTGAAACGCAGAATGTGGTCCGTGTTTTGTTGTGGAAAGAGGAGAGAGAGAGAAAAAGGGAACAGGAATAAGAGGAAGAGCACAAGTGTACAAAGCAGTTCACAACAAAACTGGGCAAAGCTTAGTCTCAGGCTTTTCCAAACCCATGAAAGCTACTTCAACAGCAGCCTCGCCTCACTCGTTCGCCCTTCCCAATTCTCAATTTGAACGAATGCCCTTCACCGCTATTGCCCCCGTGGGCCACTTCACTTTTCTCTGTTATTAATATAGAATTTATTTAATTAATTTAATTATATTAAATAAATAAATTGATATAATATATTTTTCTTAAAATATCTCAATCATCTCTTTTAATTCATGGGGATGATTTGAGAAAAAAATTAATAAAGATAAAAAATATATCTTATAATTATAATCAATATCAATTTTTTAATTAGATCTTATATATTAAGGACCATAGGAGTATTAAGTAACTCTTTTCCTTCTCTTTAAAATTCCATATCACAAAAGCTTAAAAGCCCTCAGCTTTCTTTTATTTATGCGTAATTTAAAATTGTCTACATGTGTATCACTTCAATCGAACAAAATCGAATGCATTTTAACAGTTACACTATTCCACCGCAGTGGCAAAACGGAAACGATAAACAAAGTACAACGATTTAAAATAGAGTATACATATCCAAAAAAAGGGACACAGTGACAGCACAATGTAATTTAATGAGGCGGGCCAACAATATAATGTAATCCACAATTATGGGTAGAGGAATAGACTAGAAACGAGTGTATAGAAGCAAAGGGAGATGAAAGAAGGAAAGAGTAAATGGGAACGTGATCCATTGAATTTGCACTTTGTTCATACATCTGAAAATGGAACACAGAATTAGGGGGCTGCAAAACATAACAATGTCAATGGTACTATCTTCCTTCTACATAAGCTGCTTTCCCTTTCTAACCCACACACAGCACTAGCTTCATCCCATGTACATACATATATATATATACATATATTGAACAGTGAATTAACGATCAGGCTCATCAAAGGGTGGACCACCTACCCATGTCATGCGCCATCATGCCGCATGCTGTCCCATTCCCTCCTCCTCCTCACCAAATTTTGTAGCCTCCCTTTTACATCAATATATTATTATCCATGCTCCTTCAACCTTATCCCTCCTACCTATATATATTTGATAACACCGATGTTGATGATTATCTATATATATAAAAAAATGGGTACTATATATATATTTAAGATTTCGTCAAACTCATGCTTCTTTTGGCTTCATTATTGGGGATATATATATATATATATATATATATATATATATTGTTTTTTGTTTGTTTGGATGTAAAGGAATCCACCTAGTGGTAGGATAATCTCGTAATGCTGCTCATGTACTTCACATGGCTGCAATTCCAGTTAATCATTGAAGGCCCAATATGAAAATGGAAATGATCATGACCATGAGCTCTCTCTCTCTCTCTCATTTCTCAATCACACCCAAAGTGGAGCTACAGTGAAGTGTATTATATTATTCGGCCTTTTCGCCAAACCGCTCCTTTTCACTATTTAGGAGCAAATTGCAGCACTACTCGTATTGGATAACTCGTGGGTGCTTATTTTGTGTATTAAGGATACGTCCTTACGTATATTATTGTGCATGTTCAAGGCACAGATTTCCCAGCCCACCAACGCTTCCTATCTACTCCCCCCTTTTCTATTTAATTAAATACTAAGCGCAAAAGTAACGTTGTTGTTAAATTTATCAAAGCTTATTCATGGTCGAAAAGAAAAAAGAACTTCCTGAGTCAGTATTTTAGTTATTCTCTATTCAGTCACTCTTAAGGTAAGGAGGCTCTAGCCAGCCTTGAGCACGAGATTATGAAGTAGATTATTTGTTTGGCAATGAGCTAGGTAGGTCCCTATGGACAGGTTGTTTCTTGCCGAATTGGATTTGATCTGCTGCTCGTGGAAGACGATGACTTAATTCCCATGAATTAGCTCAATTCCTATAAACAGAGAAAAAGGGTCGGCTGATTTCAGACGGCAGGGCCATCGCACTTGCAACAAGTCATGGGGATGGCCAAAAAGTCACGATGGATTGGATTCACTTTATATGAATTTTGGCGAATAAAGTGTCCTTCTATTGTTAACTTGAAAAATTCCAAAGAATAACGAATAAGTTACATTTTTATACTGATATATATACTTGACGTGGTTTCACCGTCATCTATTATAAATTTATAGAAAGTATGAACTAATAATAATGGTTGTGTCAAGGGCAAGGCAATGGAACGCCTCCATTGCTGATGCAAGTAGGAAACTCACATTAAGGGTATGTTTAGAACAAGAGAAAAATAATAAGTAATAAACAAATAAAAGAGAGGGAATACTGCTAAAGTGGGAGAAGGGCCAGAGGTAGTGAGGGAGACCCACAGAGCACATGGGAAACCGAGGAGGGAGAAGAAAGGTGGTCCAGAGATGGAGAAGAGAATTAGTAAACAAGTTTACAAAAGAGAAGGGAGGGAGCAGCAGATCCACACCACACCAGGAAGGCGCATGTCATTTCAATATCTTCACAACCCCCCCCCCCCCATTATTCCCAACGTCACATCATAATCTTTACAAATAAATACCTCCGGTCAAATAGTCCTTACACGAGTATAACATTTTAATATCACTTACTAATAAAATTTTCATCTATAATTTTATGCACACTAAACTTTTACTAACTAGATTGATATTTACTTGTGACGATATAATTCTATTCGATCCTAATGTATACTTGAAACACTTTAATTGTCCATTTACCCTACCCAAAGCTATACTTTCCTTTCACTCTTTCATCATTTAAGTTAACTCACTCTCTTTCAACTCACTTTCCTGTCATTTATTTCACTCTATTCACTCGATCAAATATATATTTTATTTATGTATTTTAGAAAAAAAATACAATTAAAATTCATCCAATACTCTTAAATATTATTTTAATAGTATTTAATATCTTAAATTAATTTGTGGCCATTCCTGTATCTTAAGAGTATTTTTCTAACGACACTCGTTATCATAAACTTAAGGTGTTAAATTATAGATTTAGTTAGGATACTAAATATTATTTAGAATATATTTTGAAGTAGACCATAACCTTAAATCATGAATATATAATATCCGAGGATAGTTTGAAGCTTTAAGGGATAATACTGAAATGAGGTGTAAATAGAGGTGAAATGTTGAATACCTTCTAACTGAAATTAGGCCGGATACAGATTAACGAAATGACGATGATGATAATAACAACTAAAATTAGGGGTTGTCATGGAGGGGGAATCTGATGTGGACGGAGACAGAATATAAAAATAAATCTGTGACTTGCAATGGAAAATAAGAAGAAAAAGAGGAATAAATAATGTGAGAGTCTTAAATTCCAAATGACAAAATCCAAAAGAGAGTGGTCATCTTTCACAAGGCAGGGTCCGTTGAATCTTGACGCTGCTTTTCGATGGCAGGGTCCATGTTTCTCCACTTTGATCGCGACGGTAAAGCGTTTATTTATTAATTCCCAAATCATACCTGCCATCAATTTTAGGTCAAAAGTCCCCTTTTCCTTTTTCCCCATTCTACTACTACTCCCCATTTTTTTGGTTCCCAAGTCAATTTGCTTCTCAATTCTTAAAACTTAACCCCCATAACCCCACAAGTCTCATCTCAGTTTTTTATTTCAAATTCCTAACAGGATCTCATTGTGAGACACACAGAGGGTTCGTTGACCGGTTTGTGGACGAGACAATTAAGCTTAATATGTGGAGTGATTGATGATATAAAACAGAGGAAGTAATTGTGAGGGGGAAAGAGGATGTGGGGGAGAAACCGAGGAGTAATACCGGAAGTAGAACACAAATACGAGGGGTAGGGAATCTGAGGGAATAAAAGGGAGGACAAGAAAGACACAAGTACAGGTTTGGAGTGATTAAGTTAATGATACTTGTAATCAAGGAAAGCGTCGTAGTGAATATAATTCTGGGCATATACGGGGAAGGAATGAGTGCAATCGTGAAGTAAATCGGGATATGTGGACCACGCATGTGGTGATTTCAGGGAGAGATTAGGGCCGATGTTAGCTGTCGGCTTTTGGCGTTTTGTCAAACGCGTAAATGATTGGGAAAACGCAACTAAGGATATATTAGTGACGCTGTGGGTCGTGGGTCGTGATCTCTAAACCCATTAATTACTGGAGGACCGAGACATCATTTTCAACCACGAAATCACACTGCCCCTGTGGCTTCTGATGATGCAAAATAAGTACTCCCCCGAGCCCTCTCCCCAGACACCACTAGTCGGCAATTACTACTTTTATGCTATCAAAACAGTTACTACATTAAACAAATGATGAGTTACGACTGTTGGGTTGCCCTTTTCATGTAAAAACTTGATTCTCACCTATCATAGATTTTTATTTTTAGCCTAAACATGTTAAAATGGCATGTAATTTTAAAAGATGTAAACATACTAAAAATAAGCCTAAACCTTCAAACAGATATTAAAAAATGCTTGGGCATATTTATATTTTAAAATAGACTTACATTTAGCATTAAAAAAAGACTATGAAATGTTGTACTTATCGCATAGCCTTAGGGATTAGTCTATAGCTTTAGTTGGGATACCTTTAGCATATGAGAAGGAAATCACAGATTTGAGGGTTTTTAACATTGAACCAAATAGTACGGGATAGACAGTTTATCCTGATTAATATTGATATCGTTTAAGAAGAAAGAAAATGTTGTCTTATGCTTAAATTGTGGATGAATTTAACTTTTTTTTTAAAAGTATTTAAACAAAAAAAAAGTATGAGATTAGATAAAATGTATTAGGAAAATGGCTGTATAAAATAAGCTTAATCTTTTTTTAAAAATTCGTATGCATATATATATATATATAAAAAAAAAAAGAAAGGCTGTGTAAATGAGAGTGGAAGGTGATGATGTGGGGTTGTGGTGCGAGTGGGGGGTGCTTTAGGAGTGTGTGTGGGGATTGTGTTTTGAGTGAGGCAACATGGTTGTGCCTTGAGCACAATAGCGTTTGCATGCTACCTATACAAGCCAAACGCCTAAAGCTACTCCAATAATAATGCCCCATTTCCACTCACCGTTCCTATTCTTGTATTTTCTGCACATTCACACGGCAGCTAGATTTCAACATTTCTTCAAGCCTTCAACCCGCATATACCTTTTTTGTACTTTCATATCCCTTATTTGGCCTTGTGAGAAATGCATGGACCTTGTTTCCTTGTAAAAATAAATTTCTCAAACGTTTCTATCAGTTCACATAAACTTCCCTTTCCCTCTCTGTTTTCTTAAGAAAAAGAAAGGATGTGGAAGGAAGTCTCCATAGAGATAATGGAAAGCTCCACTAGAAATGGCTGTAGCAACTCGCAAAGGCCACCAATCACCCGACGTAGCTGAACTGTCCTCTTTTTTTTGTTTTAAATATCTTCGCCTCTCTGCCATTTGTCTGTACGGTATTCTTTCCTCTTTCAACACTGATGTGATGCGCGCCCTCTTCCCCTCACTACGCTGCACCTTACCGCACCAGATCATCCCCTCGCTTCCTTCCCCATTATGCCCTACTATCTTTACCTTCCCTTCGCACGCAATTGATTCTGTCATTTACCACCTCACTTTTCTATCCATTCCCCAAGGGCCCCTGCCCTGGGCCACCCCAAAAAAACCAACCCAACCTCATTATTTTCTTTTATTTATTTATCATTTTCAGCAAATTTTGTCTGAACAGCAGTACTTGTTTAAATATAAAATATTTAATAGCAGGATAAAATATAAAACCATACGTTTATATGGTGCTGTATTACACTTTTCAAACAGAAAATCCGGCTAATTCCGCTAATATTATTGTATTCTTGATTACTTAGTTCCTTAATCATTAGAATGCCACTATCATTCGGGAAAAAAAAATAAAGGGGAAAAAAAGTTAAAAAGAATATTCATTAAAAGAAATTATCAGAGTTGGTAAAAATTCGTGGGGAGTATGAAAAGCTTGTATCCGCTTCTCGTGCGAGCCACGTGTAATGGCACGGTGAAAAAACCACGAATTTTCTACACTCGCTCTAGTGGGGGTCATTATGAGTCTTATCTAAACCTATGGCCTTTAGTGGCATTTTCGTAATTCCACATGAAAGTGAGGTCATTCATCTGATACCGTTTTATATCTATTTTTAATTTCTTTAGTCGATTTGAACTCTTTTCCGGGCAAAAAAAACTTTTTCCGGCGACAGAGTGCGTTACCTTGGCAGAGGAGGGCTCACTTCGAAAGCAGTGACAAGGACGCATGCATGTTAACGCGATCAACGGTCAAGATTCTATTAATCCCTTCATGTAACTCCATGTCTTTCGTACGATTCAGAGTCTCTAACTCAACCATGGTTAGGTTTATTTGAGGCCCTTGGGTTGGGGTTTGTACCTGAGCCTGACCCTAGTTCAGCTTTAACACTGGCATGTAAGTGACAGGGGGAAGGAGAGGAGGGGGTTCGGGTTGGTTTTCTAGGCTCGCCTCTCATCTTGTTTCGGATGTAAATTACTAAATGTAGGAATCATAGATTGTAGATTCGGAGATCTATTAAGTTCATTTTTCCTTTTCTTCAACGCTTTTTTTATATAAATCGGATGTAATCATCGCCTTTTGATTTGCAGAGTATCGCTGGGGAAATAATTTTCTGTCGAATTCTTCCTCACGATTCTAGCTTTTTTCCTTGTTATTTTCTTGAGGATATCTGTTCCCTTTTATCCCTACTCACTTCTCCAATCTGGAAAATGTAAAAAGAAAAAAAAATTACTCTCTTTCAGATCTCTCAGGGTGTTGGGGATTTGAAGCTACATCCTTAAAGTTTATTTTGGAGATCTTGTTTACCCACTCTTGTTTGCGGGGAGATCTATTTTCCTTGTTACGTTTTTCACTTTTTCTCTGATATAGGAGCTTGATCTGGGGAATATCAGTGTTAGATCTGAAATTCTTTCACGTAGTTGCAGTACTTTCTATCGAAAGCACTAGATTTTCTGCCTGCACTTCTCCTCACAACCTTTCGGGCCGGTAGATGAAATTTTTACGAATAAGTCGTGGAAATCGGTAGGTGGAGGAAAAAGATGAATTATTTTCCAGACGAGGTATTAGAACACGTTTTCGACTACGTGACATCTCACCGGGACCGGAACGCTGTGTCTTTAGTGTGCAAAAGCTGGTACAGGGTAGAGAGATGTAGTCGGCAGAGGGTGTTCATAGGGAATTGCTACTCGATCAGTCCGGTAAGAGTGATCCAAAGGTTTCCGGGTCTGAAATCCCTAACTCTAAAGGGAAAGCCACACTTCGCGGACTTCAATTTGGTTCCTCATGAGTGGGGAGGCTTTGTGTATCCATGGATTGAAGCGCTGGCGAAAAGCCACGTTGGATTGGAGGAGCTTAGGTTGAAGAGGATGGTGGTCTCGGATGAGAGCCTTGAGCTACTTTCCTATTCGTTCCCGAATTTCAAGTCTCTAGTTCTTGTTAGCTGTGAAGGGTTTACCACCGATGGTTTAGCAGCCATAGCTGCAAATTGCAGGTAAGGATCTGATGTTGGTGTTGGAAGAGTACTATTTGATGTGTCATCTTGATCTTTTTTATGTGAAGGTTATCTCGTGGATTTTGTTTGTTATAGATAGTGGTCGATTCTGTTTTTTTTTTTTGGAAGCTCACTACTTTGACGAATAAATTGTGCCTTTTCATATGATGAAAGGATGTACTTGTAGAAACTTGAGTATTTTACTATCCAATTTACTGAGGCGAATGTTGAATTCCATCATATCAAATGTATTTGCTACAGTTTGTAGTTCATCTTTGTTCTCTAATTTAAAACACAACGCTGATTGCTTTTTGCTAATGTACTTGTATACCTTGACTTTTTGATGCTGATTGCTGTCTGCGTCTCGGTGTCCTGTGGAGTTTTGTTTTGGTATGGATTCTTGGGAACTCTAAAGAAACTTTATTGTACTATTTGGTTAAGTAGTTAATAGTTAGTTATCTTGATCAATCTGTCAACTCTTTATGTATTGGATTTCTTGTAGCTATGGTTTTCTCCGGTGTATTCTGTTGGTGTGTGGCATGGCTTGTGGTAGGGACTAGGGAGGATTGGGGTTGAGAAATCCGTTATGCTGCTTCTTTAAAGTAACATCAAATGCATTCAGTTGACGGCAACGATTGGCAGAATGATAAGCGTGTCACTGACCATCTATTTTGTGGCTTGTATATAAATTGCAGGTTACTGAGGGATCTGGACCTGCAAGAGAATGAAATCGATGATCACAGAGGCCAATGGCTGAATTGCTTTCCTGATAGTTGTACATCACTTGTCTCGTTCAATATTGCTTGTCTGAAAGGGGATATTAATCTGGGAGCTTTAGAGAGGCTTGTTGCGAGATCCCCTAATCTTAAGAGCTTAAAGTTAAACCGTGCTGTGCCCCTTGACACACTCCAAAGGATATTGATGAGAGCACCTCATCTAACAGACTTGGGCACTGGGTCCTTTGTTGATGATCCAGATTCTGAGACCTACTCCAAGTTCAAGCATACGATTTCAAAGTGCAGGTCAATAACCAGTTTGTCAGGGTTTTTGGAGTCTGCTCCTCAATGCTTACCTGCTGTATATCCTCTTTGCTCGAACTTAACATCCTTAAACCTAAGCTATGCGGTAGGGCTTCAGGGCAGTGATCTAATAAAGCTAATGCGCCTGTGTGTGAAACTTCAGCGCTTATGGGTAAGTATATTTAGCTAAAGAGCAATTTCCTTTCATATTTTTTTCTCCTTGGGGGAGGATGCTAATAGTATCTACAATCGTCCAGATACTGGATTCTATTGGGGATGACGGACTCAGTGTTGTAGCTTCCACATGTAAAGATTTGCAGGAGTTGAGGGTTTTTCCATCTCTTCCTTTCGAAGCTGGACCTTCAGCCGTGACAGAACATGGATTGGTGGCAATATCCATGGGCTGTCCTAAACTTCACTCTTTGCTCTATTTCTGCCAGCAGATAACAAATGCTGCCCTCATAACGGTGGCGAAAAACTGTCCAAATTTCATTCGCTTTCGGCTGTGTACACTTGATCCCACAAAACCTGATGCTGATACAATGCAGCCACTGGATGAAGGTTTTGGAGCAATTGTTCAGTCTTGCAGGCGTCTAAGGCGATTGTCAATGTCTGGTCTACTGACTGATCGTGTTTTCCTGTATATTGGAATGTATGCTGAGCAACTTGAAATGCTGTCTGTTGCATTTGCGGGAGAAAGTGACAAGGGAATGCTCTATGTGCTGAATGGATGCAAGAAAATTCGCAAGCTTGAGATAAGAGATAGCCCTTTTGGCAATATGGCACTTCTAAAGGACGTAAAGAAGTACGAGACAATGCGATCCCTTTGGATGTCGTCCTGTGAAGTGACCTTGGGAGCCTGCAAGACTTTAGCCAAGAAGATGCCGAGATTGAATGTGGAGATCATGAGCGAAAACGAACAAGAGTTTAATCTGGATGATGGGCAGAAAGTAGATAGGATGTACTTATATCGTTCATTGATTGGCAAGAGGAAGGATGCTCCAGATTTCGTCTGGACCTTGTAGGCGCGTCGTCTTAGGCTATATTTAATTTCTGGTTGTTGGGCGGTTTGTACTTTTATTTTTGCAGACTAATCAAAGGCAATAGTAGCCTGCGGTATTGGTTTTGTTATATTAGTTTATAGTTATTACATACCCTCCCCTATTTCATGCGTAGGTATATAGTAAAACTTTCCATAATCGAAGGTCAGAAGACCTGCATGGGTACCATTCGTCAATAGGGTTATGCAGTGCTCCAAAATGCGATTTAAATGTGGGGCAAGATGATAAAGTTAGCCGTAAACCTAGTGCCACCGGCCGGATTTCTAAAACACCAACAAAGCCGTTGATCAAAACTTCAAAATTTAACCAGTCCCGGTGAAACAATGTCTTGAATATAGTTCCAATGCCAATGGGATGCCTGTCACCTATAATAAGCCTGTAGATTATTGAGATAACATCTACGCACAATCTAATTCCGTTGACCTTCTTTATGGGTCTCCCGCAAAAGTGACTTTTAAATTACCTTAAAACTATCAAGCCCAGTACGATGGAAAGAGACTGGTCTGTAAAGATGAGAACAATGTATAATCACACCTTCGGCTGTCATTCCACGTATTTTAGACAGTTTAAAATTCCAATAAGTATCACTGTGCATTCAGTGAGGCTAGCATACACCAGAAAGAACAATAAACTAAGCACACAAGAGTTGGCTGAAAATACCAAGAATTACAGGAATAACTAAACACTCATCAGATCCCACACATATCAATCAGACCATCTAGCAACATTTCTCCAGAGGGCTATATTCACGATCAACAAACTAAAGAAACAACTCTCTGATCATCAGAAAAAGCAACACTCATCTAGCACACAGCAACAACAGAGAGCTGCCAAGCTGCACATGCAAAAAAACGAATTATACACTTGGAAACAAATGGGGCAAGCAGTCAATAGAAATAAATCTATAGAACCATGTTAAGTGATATTTTTCAGTAAAAGGTACTAGGCTATTCAGTTCATTATGGAAAATTTTATTCACAGGAAATAATTCTCCAAGAACCAGGGATGATGAGAAGTAGTCGAACTGATTTTCAAACAAAGCTTCTTGACAGACAAAGAACCAATTCAGGACCAGCAAATTTAACAAATAACACTATGATATTGTTAAGCACATCAGTGAAATGTACCAAACAACTGCAAGTAAACTGATAAGTAATTATCAAATAGTGTAGTTTTAATGTATATGCATCTATAAATGCATATTTGACATTTGGACAAGCAAATTTGAAATTTCAATGTTACAATCTTGTACATTCAAAGCATGGCATTATGTGACACTGGGTCATGATTGTAGTACACATCAGAGTGGTGGACTAGACGAATTTTTTTACTAATGTCTCCAGGTATTGCGAAAAATTTGTAAAAAAAAGCCTACTTAAGTGTCATCAGCAAGTATTAGATTGAGCCGTTTAAACTGAAGGACAAAATTACACTTTCTGAAATAGGCCCAGGCCCCTTGTCCCTGCTCATTCTCTTGCAATTTAATGGATAAATGCTTTTACATTTCTTAATCCCAGCATTCTTTCATTGATGTACTTTCATTGGTACCATATCCTCCACTTTTCAACTTAACTTTAAATTCCACATATATGTTTAATTTACGGTTCAGTAAGACAGTAACGACTTCCCTTGAAGTTGGTTATAAAAGCATTAATCAACTTAAAATGAAACTCTAAGGTTATAAAAGCATTATCTTAAAGACCTTTGGTATGTTCGAGCAAAAGTGAACATACTTTTAATGTAGAGAAAATGACATTTATGATATTTGTTATTCGTTTGGTATCATTGATAAACAAGTTGATTAACATTTGGTATCGTTTGGTATCATAAACTTTTCAAATAGAGGGAGGAGGATCACTTTATCACTTTACGAAAGGCATCTATGAAACAAAAGTTTAGCATAACCCTGTTCAAAAGCACCAAACATATCCAACTATATATAACCTAAAAATGCTATAAAATAAATTAAAATAAAAGGCATACCAGCCTTGCAAGACTGAGGCGCAACCGGTGGACCCGTCGTAATAATGATGTTCGCAGTGATGGTGTTGATAAGCTGGGGGGGGGGGAGGCGGTGGTGGATACCTGTTATCGAAATAACCCTGATAACCTTGATACGGTGGACATTGCTGCGGCGGCAGGTACCCTGGATACCCAGGTGGCGGCGGTGGGGGGTACCCTTCGTGTGGTTGCGGTGGCGCCGATGGGTAACCAGGCGGTGGCGGAGCATAAGATCGGGACCCTGTATAAAATCCACGAATCTCGTTGATGGATGATCAAATTGGAATCGAAATTAAAAGCAAGAAAAGTAGAATTGTAAGGGGGAAAGGTAAGATTGTTTTTAATTGTCGAATTGATAAAGCGAAGAGGGTTTTGAAGAATGTTACCTGGAGGAGGGTAGGCTTCTTGAGGGAGTCTCTGGTAGTTACTCATTGGCCTGAGAGGGAGATCACGATGGGATCGTCTCAGACCCGCTTGGCGCAGGTTTGATTAGGCCCTTATCGGTTTTGCCACGGTACCCCAAAAGCGTCGTCGTATGCTTGTTACAACGGATCACTTCGTGTTATATGGTCTTAGTTGATCCCATACAATAAAAGAAGAAAGAGCACACAGCTTAACTTTAATTTTTTTTATCTTTTTTTTTTTTTTTGAACGAATGGTGCGTGCCAGTATCATTATTTAACTTTAGGAAGAATTATATTAGATTTACAGGCGTTTTAAAATAATTAATTATATCTTAGAACACACTTGAGAGAACTGAGATCTTTTTTTTTTCTTTTTGTCAATTTTAACTTGCCAAATTATCCATACCTATTACCAGTTACCACCGAGTCATAAGAGCTTTCAACGATACATGTGATTAGCTTCATGCTACTTTACTTTGAACTTCAAATCAATGTTCGTCGCATAAGTGTTTATATTGATTGCATTTGATGTCCTGTGTTTCTGAAAGTTGAAAACACAGAGCTCTTCCTTATTTATTTCAACCCTGTTAACTGTAGGATTTGAAACTTCGTCCAGAAGGGAATATTTAGCAAAACTTAGGTGCAATGCACCAATTAATGAAAATCATTTCGTATCAAGGCCTGGTCAATAGAAGGACCATTAAAATTTATAAACAGAGACTTTCTTATATTAAAGTTTAATTTAACCATCTCAATATTACTAGAATATCTTCGATTAGTAACTAAAGAGCCTTGTTCAAATTTTATACTAGGATTTTAAATTTTAGAAATCTTAAATTGTTTTTCCCTCACAATTTCAATAGTACCTTCCCTCTCAAATTTGGATAAAATGAAGAATGCATCGAAAACATAAGCTCTGAATCCGTAAATATTTTCCCCTCCAACCTGCCAATCTCCTCCTCACCTTCCTCTTCATTCTTCAAACTCACCAAACACCTCATTACTAAGTGGCAATGAACCAAAACATCATCAAAGCAAAAATGCAAAAGCAATGCCATCGGGTGATCACTAGGTCTACTCAGCCAGCAAAATATCCATATCATCCACAGTGAAAGCTGAAAACACCGGTTCCGGCTATGCAGATAAACTAATTCGTTCTCTTAGTAACTCGTTGTTTACCAGTCATTTTTAAAAAAATTCTAACATGTCGCACCAGCCAAAAAGAAATCAACATCTCATGCTCTAGGTAAAGTCTAATAACTGACAGAGTAGCATCCTCTAGCTTCAAAATGTCTGATTGCAAATGTATTCATCTATCAATGATTAACGCCTCTTCTTGCTTGCCTTTGCACTGGATTTTGATGGCGTAGCGACCAGGTACACGAACAGAACCACAATGGTGATCACCGAGATGAGAGATCCATACTTTGCAAGCAATTTCTGCGTACATAAAATTTTAAACATTAATATAATAAATTTTAAAAATGACACATCAAGCAAGCTATCAAAAAGAAGATAAAAGTTTGTTGCGTTTCTTCAGCCACACAAGACAGAAAGATTAAGTACAAAAAAAAAAAGCCAAAGAAATCAACATCTAAATAGGGTAGCACCAGAAATGTAAATGAGATCATTTTGCTCATGTTGACGCGCTTGACTCACAAAAAGTAACATTCAATACCAACATAGGTAGCACGTCTTCCGAATTATATAATTTGTACAATAAGTTTGGAAATTGCAAGTACAAAAAGCAACCAAAAAAAAAATTGTCCTTACCTTAACCTGAGAAATTGGATCCAATCAATGATTCCATGAAAGCACAAAAAATAATTCAGTCAGCATAAGGGATTGTCATGTAAATTGAGATTGGTTCATGCAACTAACGAGTGTACAAGAAGCATACCGAATCCAGCTTATTCTCAGGAGGTCTGTCAGCAAGAACATCCAAAGGAAGAATAGGAGTTGAATATGCCTCCTAAAGGAAAGCAATCAGCAAAATGAGAAAGGTTTGTCCACCAGAAAATAAAACAGAGAAGCAATGCCAAAAGACAGAGAACCTGCAAAGCAGCTTTTGTGGGTACGCGGAACTTAATAACTGCTGGTTCACCAGAATAGACTCCCTTTTGTGTGGCCTCCAATTCAAATGTGTGCGACAGAATACCACCACTGAAAGCATCATTGCATGCTTTTCAGAAGATAGAAGGATGAAAGAGTAGAATTGAGAGAAGGGTATCTAGATTGGTGAAGGCTATAATCAGCAATATAAAACTTACGCATCAAGCCTTTCCCATGTCTTCGACATGCTACCACTGACTACATTAAAAGCATCATTTGGCCAGCTATCATCCGTTAGACTTACATCATATGCCGTCCTTTCAAAAAATATAATGAAAACTGGGTAAGTTCAACAGAAAAGTATAAATAAATAAAATTGAAGGGCAGATTACATAAGTTTTAGGTGACAATCCACAATATACTTGATAAATATATCAAAATATTCACTTGTGCGAACTCATCCAAAAATTGTGACCTCTCACCTCTGTTGTTAAGTATGCTTTACTTGCAGGTGAAACCTATACTGAACTACCTAATAAAACCGCACCTAATAGGATTTCTAAAAAAATTCTCTTAGGCTAAAAGCAGAAGCAGAATAACAAAGTGCAAAAAGGACCAAATTACAGATCAGATGAATTATAAGAGCATTCCTTCCTCGCATATCTCTCTCTGTACTGTTGTTAGTTTCATGATTTGAGATTGTTTTACTCCATTTGATATATGGCCTTTAACATATTCCAGCAGAATAAAATTTGACATTCCTATTGAGAAATGAGAGAGACAAATTTTCCCCGATCGATGGTCCATCGAGATATAAACACATGCTAACAAAAGAATCATGCATGAATCACAATTCGTAGTTGCTTATGAACTGAACTTCGCGCTTCGCATGTTTATTTCTCCCCAATGGACCGATCATTTTTCCCCAATCCACTTTGTCAACGTTTTCTCGGCGACTAAACAGGAAAGGCAAATGCTTACAAATTTGAACAACATAAAAGCTCAATTTTTGACAATCCAACAAAGCATGCATGGGAGTGGGAAATTGAGATCTAAGGAATTAAGGAAATCAACATGCATAAGAATCAGAAGAGAAACGGATCGGATTAAGAAAAGGCATAAAAGGCAACATACGAAGTTCCTTGGTTGAAGATGTCGATGGCGACGGAGACGCGTTCAGCTCCAGACTTGAGCCTGTTAAGAGTGGCCTTCTTGTAAGCGAGAATGAAAGGGACATCTGAGCTAGCATCAGCAAGCAACAAGGAAGCAAAGAGCGCAAGGGCAACCAGAGATTTGAAGATTAGATCGGCCATCTGACAGATTTCTGGGTTGGTGACTCCGGCTCTGATATGAATTGAATCGTGTGACTGGGTGTTGAAACTTGAATCTGTTTTTAGACGGAGTTTATGACCAACGACTCTAGGGTTTGGATCCACGTGGATCCGGCACAGGTAGATTGTTTACAGATCTTCTACATATTTTTTATTTTATTTTAAAGAGAAATAAAATAAAATAATTTTCATTTTTAACTCTTAACATAAAAATAATAATATTTCAATTAAAAATTATTCTTGGAAAATATTAAATTAAAATTAAAAGCACAAGAAATGTTCGATGGTATAATATATATTTGGGAGAACTAGAATAAAAAATTTATAGTTAATAATATTTAATGAAAAAATACTGTAAAAATAGGAATTTGTGAGAAGCACCAAATATTAAAATAAAAAAAAAATTATTAAATTTACCCTTATTAAAAAAAATTATATTTTTTCCACTTTCTATTTTTAAAATTAATATAAAATTTAAACTTTAATAGATTAAATAAAGTTTATCTCAATGTTTTACAATCTACGGTATATATCAATTAAAAAAAAATAACACAGACATTATTTATTTTAATCAAAATTACAATTTTATTTTTAAAATTGACATATACTTTGAGAAAACATGATATCTTTTGTAATTTATCATATATGTTAAAGAAATATTATATATATCTAGAAATAAAAAAAATCGTAGCTTTAAATCATTTATAAGAAATTTAGATAATTTATTTTTATTTTAGAATAAATTTGTAAGTTTTAAAAATAAAAAATCCATACAATATAAATATAGTTTATTAAAATTTAAATAATCTATTATATTTTTTTATGTAAAAGTGATAGTTATTATTATTGCAAGTCTAAAAAATATTGTCAATAAAAAATTTAATATAAGCAGTAGAATCTATAATGTATTAACTGGTATATTAAAAATATAATTAAGTGGATGTTAATGGAAAATAATTGTTGTAAAAAAAAATCTTTTTATTGATGTGGAATTGTGGATGATTTTAGGTGTTTTAATTTTGGTAGAAAATAAATTGTATGTTAGTTTTAAAATAAAATGTGGGAGAGATTGAAGGAGAGAATATAAAAGTTTTAAAATTTTATATTAATTTTATAAATAGAATGTGAGAGAAAATATAAGGAGTTTGATAGGGGACAGTTTAGTAATTATAAATTTGTATTTTTATATTCAATATTTTTAAATAATTATAACTTTTATGATTCTTCCTAATAAATATAATTTATTATATTTCCTTAATTTTAATTCCCCTATATATTTCCCATACATTTGATATCATCCTTCGAATCTAAAATGTAATATATTTGGTCCATTCATCTGTACGTGTATTTGTCATGTTGAAGGCAAAATTATCAATTCCTCCAAACTCTGCTGTATAATAGATTTTAGCCATTTCCTGTCTTATAATTTTATAATTTCTAATCAATACAAAATTGTTAATTTCCACTTTTTCAGTCTTGTGCCTCTTTCATCTTTCGATTATTTTTCATATTTAGATTGTCTCTCCCCACTATTATAAATATCACTATAATATATTTATTAAAATTAAAAATATTAAATTGCAAACAAAACTACTCGAATTTCATACCACGAATAATTTATTCTTAGTATTAAATATAATCATATTTTTTAATAAGAATACAAACCTGATACTAACTACTTCTATTAAATCTAACTCTATTATCAAATAACTCATTTAGCATGAATGAATATCAATTTGTTTTTTTTTTTGCTATAAAATTTTTTAGAAAGAGGTTGAACTCATCCACGATCTAAGAGTAGAACAAAGCCTCCATTTTTCTTAGACGATATTAATGTTAGACAGTGCGAACCGTCAATTATCCTTAAGCATAAATTTAGACACTATCTCCAAGTACCACAACTGGAACCGTAATAAAATAATACTCTTTAGGAATATATTTCAAATAGTCAGAGATCTTATTTTTTTTATCAATTAAATTCAGGTACGATAGGTATTAGGGAGGGACCATTTTTTTTTGTTGTCCACCTGATTTATCAGAGCTTTGTCCCGACTACATCCGGATCCGACCCACATCGCGCACTTAGTTATAGTGGGTGAGTCTCATAACAGGGATTTTCTGCATACTCCAAGGCTTAAACTCGAGATCTCATTTAAACGATATCGAACCACTTATCATTCGGACTAATCTTCGTTTGTGAGGGATGACTTGATTGGAAAAGAAGATAATGGACCAAGCCACCAGAGGAAATTCGGTGGGTTGAAAAATTATTGGGCCTATTGTTTTCTCAAAAACAAAAAGCCTATTCGGACACAATACAGCTGGAACCAGAAGCCTGAACATTGATACACCATGGACTGTGCAATTCCATGCCCATCTTGAACGTAACCCAATGGTATCAACCATGGAAACTATATAATAATGATTTGAATAACATACATCATCCTACAAGACTTCAAAGACACGTAAGGGAACTGATTTCTAAGTTGCCTCAAACATGCCTAGGGACCCCCAAGTATATTTCGTGCAATCTAAGAATGAAAAAACAGTGCATGTTTCCAACATCTTATGTTAACTACTAGTACCTCACAAACAGATCAAAGGCATATAAAGGGAGGACTTTACAGTACTTCAAATACACCAAACGCTCTTTATCATCACCAATAATTATAAAGTAGTATTAGTTTTCAATGCCATCTGTTTTTTTTCTTTTTTTTTCTTCATGAAAAGTAATTAGTAGTTGACTTTGGATCCCGCACCGAGGCATGAAAGACAAAATAAAATGTGGTTCTAGAGATTTGCCAAGTCGTCACGGGGGCGGTTGATGTGATGATATTATTATTACTATTATTGTTATTGCAAATTTTAAGACTATGAACTCGTGTCTGTTTCTTCAGAATGGCAATGCCACCGGCCGGTTAAATACAATGAATAGGCGTGTAAATTTGGTTTGATCGTTAGTATTTTCTAAAAATTTTAATTTTTTAATCTTCAAACATAGGATTGAATCATTGACTGTTGATCTTACGTTATAGAACTCACCTTTCCCCCCACTTTTATCGGTCACAGAAATCACTTGCTCCTTTTAACGAAGCAGAAACTTGAGAGAGTTGTACGCTATTGCCATGTGAGATATGCCTCGATTCCTGCGTTTCACTTTGCCACTTGGTTGCCCATATTAACATCCTCTCTCCTTCCTTCAACATTCTCTGCCTCCTCCAGCCTTGCCTTTTCTCGCTGTAACTTACCATTCTTTGATGTTCCATTGTCTCTCATCTCTCATCTGCTCCCTTATCTGGGCTTTTAGTTATGAGCTTCTGATTTTTCTTCAACTGCTTTAAATCGGATTTCTGTCACATACATGAGGAGGGTTTAATTGTTATTGTTCTTTAACTGCAAGTTCAGAAGTTTCAATCAATGCATGTCATAAAACTTTGTGTAGTTTCTCACCCAATTCAGAAGAGTTCAATCATATCAATAAACTTAAATGTGCCAACTATGCTTATTTTAAGTCCTGCACTTGCCATACCTCAACTATCAATGCTCCCATTGTTGCACCACACAACCACTTTCTCGGACTTCTACTTAAGAACGTGGATGGTTTGATTTGTGCAGGATGTTATGCTTGAAAAAATTCCTTACCCAAAAGACATGGGCTGCACTTACTCTGCATATGCACTTGGAAGGAAGAAGTCTTCATCGAGCATCCCTGAAGTGGCGATCTTTGTTCCATCAATCAGAATTCCAGTACAATCTGATCTTCAAAGGGCTCTTAGAGGGATAGTTCCACGTGAACTAGCCCATAAATTGTCTTCACTTCGAAATCAGATAGTGTTGGTGGCAGAGTATACTGGTAAGAACTTGCTTGGTTAAATACTACCTTCTTCAATCATAAACCGTCACATAAAAATCTAAAATATCTTGATATATGACTTGCAGGAGGATCAGCAATAGCAGAACTGCAGCGAACTTTGAGTGAATACTTGGCTGTTCTGTTTGGGCTTACTAACAAAGGTTCCACAAACTAACATGCATCTATCTCTCTAATTCCTTTCCTTTTCCTTCTCCCAAATGGATCCTAAACTGGGATTTCTTGTTATGTTAGAATGTAATCTTCAGGGACTGATCGAGTTCAAGTGGAAGAACTTTGAAGTAGGGCGAGAAGTATGACTCTTCTGAGCAAACCCATTTTTTTAGAGTTTCTCTCAACATTGAGAATTTTTTGTGCTGGTAAGTGTTAACCAGGTCAAGTGTAATGAACAGGATAGCTGTATACCTAGTGCTTGGTTTGAGGTACTATCTGCGATTCATCTTATGGCAATGCTGACTTTGTCTGAGGCAGACTCCTTGATGATCCCCAAGGACCAATCAAGTTCTGGAATAAGAGCTGTATCTTCAGGTTATTTCCATTCCTCATAAGTCATTACTTGAAATTTAGATTATGTTAATGTAAAGAGTGATCGTGCATAGGGAAGCAGTTGATTTGTTACTTAAGGCATCAGGTTACCTGGAGTTCTGTGTCAGGAATGTTCTTTCTCACATGCCACAAGAGGTCAAGTATGTCTATTAGTTTAGTTTAGATCATGGGGAATATTTCATGGGATGAAATAGAGGGAGAAATATGAAGAAAAATAATGGCCCTACCTCTGCATATGTAGAGATCACAAAGAATGTTCTGTTTCTCTCTAGTTTATCCTGTGAAGTATTTCACAGGATCCAAATTCGTATTTTTGTTATATATATTACATTAAGTATTGAACAGTTTTTGAACACAACATTAAGATTTTTCTTAATAACATCCAGGAAGACTTTACCCCACGACTTGCAGGATGGTGTGTTGACAGCTATTTCCATTCAAGCACTAGGGCAGGTGCATTTTAGCTTATGCCTCTGTAATTAGCTGCAAAAATGTTCATCTCCAAATCACGTATCAGATAGCGCATCGTAGATTACAATATGATGTATAAAACATTAAACAATTGGTGCACATATATGATATCTCATCTCTTGATGACAATCCAGGGAACTGAAATTCAGCTTGGTGTTGCTGTTGAGGATCAGATGGCAACTTTGTCTGTGAAGAGGAGGTTGGCATGTGAACAAGTAACCTTCTTTAGTCAGGTCTTCCCTTCACTCCTTTGAGCATCAACTCAATTTAACCCATCAGTTTTAGCGCAATTCATTTTGTTTCAGAATCTTTTGGCTAAACTTAGATATATAGAAGTCTATAACATACTCTTCCTGTAAATTAATCCCCTCAATTTAATTGACTTTTTTAGATAAATTAAGGAAGTCAAATAAATAAGTTAATTATAACTAATATAAGAACTAGTTGACTAATTTAGGTAGATTAAAGAGTATATAATATAAATTTGTCTTCATAGATTGGATTTGGTCATAATTAACTAATTTATCTTACTTTCTTAATCTACCCAAAAAAGTCAACTAGTTCTTATATTAAAGATCAGGGGATTATCAGTTTGTGACTTTCTCTGTTTCTCACTTTCAAGTGCAGGCTTATCACAGCTTGTTGGGATGTGACTTCAACCAAGGGCATCGGAAGAAGCATATCCGGTTCATAAAATGGAAATTCCTGGAAGCTAAGGTCTATAATACAATCACCACTGAACTCTTAAATCTTATTGAAAAGGAAAGAAGGGGGAAATCTTGACATTAGTGAACATTTTGTACAATATTGTGACTTCAGGCTGCAGCCTATTACTACCATGGTATGATCCTTGATAAGGGTAATGAACTAACAAGTCACATCGGCGCTGTATCTTGTTTTCTTGCTTCAGAAGAACTTCTAGCAGAGAGCAAGAAGGCCTACTTAAGCTTTTGCCTTGCAGCTCCAGTGACCAGGTTTGGTTTTGGTCTTTTTGATTATTATGTCATGCGATTCACCATTTCTGCTCACTAGTTGATTTTTTCTTTGTCAAGGGCTCCTCCCCTCTGGGGTGTTATGAAGCGTTTGCATCAGAAAATTCCTGAAGTTGCAGCAAGCAAGTCTCAGATGTATGGGAACCTCTTAGAGCGAGAGAAGTAAGACTCTTCCTTTTTGTCCTACCTTGTGGATAACTGAATTAGTCCTCTACTGATAGGTTTCCTCATATTATCCAAATACATATACTAGGAGGCACAACCATATCATCAGATCATCAAGGCGCAAGCCGTTTATTACTGTTTATGTCATAGGCAAATATGTTTCCATGTCTTGCTGTCAAGTACAGTGCCGTGTGTCGAGTGATTATGTATTTTAGTACAGATGTCAGTTGTCTAAGAGTCAAGTGATGGCCTGTGTGCCATGCGTCCTACAAAGTCATTTCTACAAGCCGTATGTGTATGAATTGTGGAGCAGTGGAATATCATGTGAAGTGCATAGCTTCCTTAGACTATAAGTTATAGATTCCTTTATCATATTCTAACTGATATTTCCTTCTCTTCCTTTTATTAGTTCCCTTTCAATGACGTGGGACATTTGTGATGATGCAGGGGTCTCCAAGCATTGCCTGAACTACCTGAATTCCAATTGTCATTAAGACCAGATGCTTATGAACTGCCTCAAATGGATCCAGCATGGGATACTAAAAACTGGGAAAATCTTGGGCAGCCCCTAAAAGATCACCTTAAAGATGGTGAAGATGAGATCCCAACCGAATGATATACACTTACGTAGCCTTCGTTCTTTTCTATTTGTAGTTGAATTGAATGATCACCTACTTAATTGTCAAACTCCTGCACGTTAAAAGCTTTCCTCAGAGTGGCAGATCAATACTTCATGACTTCCAAGTACAATTTCTAAGTCAACCACAAGACTTTTCAATGCTTCTTAAGAATTTCTTGTGCCAAAAGTTGGTTCAAGCGGGTGACTGATTTTTATGTTCATGAGTTTTTGCAATGTTCATCAATCACCATCAAGCATCATCCTATCTTCTAAATGAACAATCAGAAGCTGAACTTATGGGATATCTTAAGGACACGTAAGGTCCTTGTCACTTTCTGTAGCTCTCCTTGTTCGGTTGGTGTCTAGTTGGTTCGATTTGTCTTATGCATAGCTAATGATACCTTTTTCCCTTAATTGTTGTCCAATTTCCGATCAAAAAGGTTATCCACCAACATCAATAATGCTTCGGTTATCTGAATCTGACAAGTTAGAATAACTGAATAAGTTATCTGATTCCTGTTTATAGCGATTAATGACTAAACTCAATCTTGTACCTATTGGCCAAATAAAAAACTATGTATCTGACAAGTGGATCGTTTAAAATTTAGCCTTGTCAAGCTGCAACATTTTTTTAAAAAATATCTATTTCCGTGATATGAATATATGCAATTCTACTAGTATTATTAGATTGTAAGCTTATCAAACTTAAGTTAAAGAAACTGATTCTGTTGACCTTGATCTAATAATTTAGCGGTTATCCCCCCTGGAAAGAAGAGTTTTCCTATCGTTACATTAACTTTTTGAAAAGGGGAACAACCAAGTTGAGCATAGCCCTTGAATCCAGTTTCTTTGAAAAGTTGTTTTGCTACCAAACTTTGCCGACATGATTGCCATATCCCTTCCTCTCTTTAAACAATTGTTGCAGGTAAATAATCCAGTGTTTCTCTTTTCCCAAAGTTTCCAGCACATGATCCCGAAATTTTTCTTCCACTCAAAAAAAAAAAAAAAAGGGGTGGGGGGTGGGGAATATACAGACAAGAAAGTAGTTTTCAATGCTGCCCCGACAAAGAGGGCATCTTGATGAGTGAATGAACAATTTCAGTTACAGGGAACCTTATCTCATGAAAGTGAAAACGTAAGCCTAAGTTAAATGCCATACAATCAATGAAGGTTGAAGTAGTTGATATACCATGATATCTGTTTCTTTCAACGGTTATTGAATCCTATCCATAGTCACTAAGCATTAACATGGCTGTTCTAGCACCAAAACAGACACAAGGGGGAAAAATCTCTAAATTTCTGCAACATACAAGTAACTAGGAAAGGCTGTAAAATCTACCAATGCTCTGAAACTAGTTCTTGGGAGGAGAAGACATGAGCTTGTAAGCCATTAAAATAGTAAGTCCCAGATAGACAAAGAAAACCAGATAAGAGAGAAAGAGGGAGACCATGTTTCTTCGGCAGAACTTGGGCACTCGGTCACATATGGCCTGCCATCCCACATGTGATTCTCCATACTGACCGACGTATCCTATTGCCGTCGCCGCCGCACAAGCTGATATAATCACCACCGTCATAACCTGCAAACAGATTCTATTTTAATCAAACCACTAATTTGTAATTTTCAGACTTGTTCTCTTTGGTCATTGAATCGAAGGGAAAAAGTTAAACAGAATTTCAAAGAAATTACTATATCGTGCAGAATCAGGAAAAAGAAGGGGTAAGAGCGTCGCGAAGATCCCGGACGTCTCAGCAGAAGGAGACCTATGATGAGTGTGAGCAGAGAGAAGCCGCAGACTATAGCATTTGCAGCGACAAAGAATCTGTAGCAATGGGGAGAAAAACAGAGGGAATAATTCTTATCTTTTAGAAATGAATCTGGAAAGTGGATTGGGATTGAAATTGAGATGTGAATCTTACTTGAGAGAAGAGGAGTAATAGTAATGCGCTTCGAACAGGAATGAGAAGACGGTAACAGTTTGGCTATTGGTGACCATGACTGCAATTGAAGCTGCGGAAAGCAGAATGGCTAAGAGTCGAAGGATCTCGTGAGCCATGAAGAAATGTTTGTGATGAGATGGAGATGGAGATTGAGGAGTTGAAGGAGGAGTGAAAGTTTCGGAGATTTAGCGTCGAGCATGAAGGAATCTTTGGCGTCGGCCATACAAATGGAGAACCGTTTGGGTAACTTTATGTAAAGCAAATGGAGACTAGCTTAAAACGGCAAAAACGTGGCACAGAACGGAGAAGCTGTTGGCGCTGCCGGAAATTGAGCGCAATACCTTATAGCTTTAAGAGGTGGCGGTGACGGAAATGGAACGTAGCACCTCTTAACTTTGAGAGGACGAAATTACAGAGAGACGCGATGTTGGAGACGATGCAAGAATCCTGAGGGCCTTTTATTTATTATGTACCGCAATCTATCTGATACCCATTTGGACTTTTCTGGGTATTTGTGATGTGAGCCCCAAAAAACGGTGATAACAGCAGAATTGACACTAGAAATGTCATATACGAATCTCATTGACGCTTAAAAAATAAAAAACGTCCCAATCTACAGATTTCACTCTCTCTGTTTTTTTTCTTCCCTGACAGTGATTTCAGATCGACTCTGTTTCGGTTTTCTCAATCTCCTTTCGCAGCATAAGGGCACGCTTAGTTCGTTAGAAGTGATGAAAAAGTACGTTTAGTATGGCCGAAATTTTTTATGGAATTTTGGGATATTATTTGTTTTGTACAAATGTTGCCCATTGTGTAAGGAACCCTTTTCCCAGAGTTATTGAGGAAAATTCATATTTCAAGAATCCATTTTCCTGCTGATGAAACCATGGAAAGTGAGGTTTCCATTCCTGGAGCATTATTCCCAGAAAACCAAACGGGGGCCTAAATGCTGTTAGATGTGGCAGGAATTTGAATGCTGAGGAAAGTTAGTCGGGAAACTAAAGTGACGGGCACAAAAACGAAAGCGTAGTCATTACAAGATGTAATAAGATAAAATACAAACGTAAGAACCTGTGTGTTGTTTAATAGCAGAAATGGGGAAAATGGCAGACGATATTTTCTTTACGATGGCGAAATGTAAGTTCCCGTAGGCTCTAAGAAGAGAAAGCAATATGCTCAAGTGATGACCATTGGCGGCCAAGGGGAAAAAACAGTCTTCCTTCTGAATCAGTTAAAGTTCGGTGATGTGTATGTATGTACCCCTTTTAAAATATTCCTAAAAAATGTTAAAATTATAAGTATTAAATTTTGATTTAATTCTGAATAATTAATTCTTCCCCTAGCAATCTTTTAATATTTTTTTCACAGAAGGTAAACGCAGATATATATTGATTTTCTAGCTACCAGCCTCGGGCAGTTGAATGGAATATAATGGAGGCTTCCTATCAAAACACAAAACGCGAACGTAATAGAATTATAGAAATATGGATGGAGAGTAATCAGAGGGAGGGTGGGCGAGAATCTCATTTTGGTTAGATTGAAATGAAAGCGGGCCAACAAGCGTAGGACCCCCGTACCAACCCAATTTATTAAAAGTCATTGTCAGGGAAGGGTTTATTATCTTAATCAATATTCGGATTATTGTTAAAAAAATATATATTTAATATTGGATAATATTTTTAAATAATATTAATTCTAATAAAAAGATACTTATATTTTATTTTGGCTAAGAGAAAAACCCTCGCCAACCTTGTGCATTAGCATGTAATCTTTATAATTATTCTTAATCCAATTTATAAACTATTTTTCTTGTCCTAAATATAGGAACAAGTTACATAATTAGTTATAGTTCCAGACATAATACCTTGATTTATTTTTTCTTTTATATTTATTATTTTTTTAAATTAATTTATCTAATCTATAAACTTACATTATAATATAATGTTATATATAGATATTTTAAAGAAATTAAATCACATTTGTTAGAACTAAGTAATCTATCTAACTTACTTGATGTAGCCAAATTAGTTAAATATTTCTTTAAGGATCGATATAATAAATACTACGTATTCAGTTCTTAATATATGACATATTTAACTAATTTGATTATATTAAGGAAATTAGTTAAGTTAGTTAATATTATGTATTCTATCTAAAATACTATAATCATCTTCATTAACTCCATCCATCGTTCTCTTACTTGATTATTACTGATGGAGTATTAATAGGGATAATTTAAAAAAAAATGTAATCAAAATAAAAAATATGTCTTATATTTATGATTAAAATTAACTCTTTAATTAACCTATATATTAACGATAGGAGTACTATATCATCTTTTCTTAATTACTTGCAATTTTCCACTTTCCTTTTTGTTAAGCAAAATAAGTATTTTTTGTTTACTTTGGTAAAAAGAAAATCTTAGACATAAAGCCTGAACTCTAATCTCCTTAAAGATATTAAAATATAAAAGTGAATAATATATCCCTTTCAATTAAAATTGGGATCTAAATCCTTAATCACCAACTTAAAGTTGGGATATTAGTCCCTGCTCCTTGGGTATAAAATTATAATTCTACTATTTTAAAACTTTAGAACTATTTTTATGACAAAGATTCATCTTTTGATTATAATTTAATTTAAACTAGGGGGCAACTTACTTCACAGAGTCATGTGAGCAGAGATATTGGCATATTAATTATAAATATTAGTTACCAATCAGTATATTAATACATTAATGTACAATATAAAATATATATACTAAGAATCTAGGATACCATTCTCGGGTTGTGACGAATGATGAGGATTGAGAAGCCGTGTAATGGGCGACACGTCGCTTTTATACTCATCCTCAACCCCTGTTTTATTAATAAACACCCGTCTCCATGACATAACAGTGATTCCACAGTAATTCGTTTATAATATAGGACACCGAATTATTGTTAAAAGATTTCCATTTAAAATGTTTTGTTATACATTTTGTTGGGGACAATCACATCTTTGACGACTCGGCACAAACACGCAGGCTATTGTTAAAAAATATTTAATTCCATTTCTCATTTTTTTTCAAACAAAAAAATCAAATTTATTAAAATAGAAAAATTAAATATGTCACAGATAGTTTTACCTCATTTATAACGTAAAACTCAAATATCATGTTTTTAACTCAATTAAAAAATTATATCATTAAATTTTAATTCAGTATAATTTAATAGTATAATTTTAACTATTTAAAATTTTAAATTTTACTATTTTTTTATATATATTAGAGTATATTTCACCCGATAGGTGAGAGATCTCAAGTGCTATATAGCTCAACTATGAGAGTAACCCTCTTAAGTATCTTAACTCTATTTCTATCTTTCAAAGATCGAACTTAAGAGTGATACTTAAAGGATATAGGTTCTCAATAATCTATACCAACCTGCGTTGGTTAAGTCCTAGTATTTAATTAAACAGGCCGAAACCTGCCATGCCTTGCATGGGTTGAATTCTAGTTTCACTCCATTCTTTTTCCTCCTGCAATCGAACCTCTCAATCAGTTTATAAGTTATTTTTTTTATAAAATTTTTTAGTAAAAATGTAGGCACACCCATTATCTAAAAATAGAGTAAAATATCTCCTCCACCTAAACGAAATCCGTTCATAAGTCGTTGACTGCTAGTGCTAGGGACCGAAGAAAATAAAATCCATCAGGTCATCAACTGTCGCACATGTTTTCGGGTTTGGGTTGTCTCTAGGATCCGAGTAGCTATGAGGGATATGGTGATTGGGCCTTTTATCGGCCCAGGGAATTTGGGCTAATAGGGTAAAGAGCTTGTTAAGATATGGGCATAGGAGGAGGCAAGAGAAAAAAAAAAAAAGAAGAGCACATCGTGTTGTAACAAAAAAAAAATTCCCCTTGACGTATGCAGAAAATTTCCATTAAGAGACTCACCTACTATAGTTAAGTACGCGACATAGATCAAATTCGGATATAGTCGGGATAAAGCTCCTGTAAATCGGGTGGATAACTAAGAAAAAGAGCATATCGTGTAATCATACAGGTATAGTCTAGTAGTTATCCACTTGGTCCTTTAACAGAGTGATCGGGTTCAAATCTCCTCTTTAGGCATAGAAAGAATACATAGTAACAAAACACTAAATTTGGAGAACTTATATTATTTCTTTCATAACATAAATCTCTATGAGCTACTAGTTTTTAGGAATATGATAAAAATATCATTCGAAGTTGTAAACCTCTTTTGATGCCACTCTATATTTGAACCCTGAGCTTTTAGGACCATAATGATAAAGGGAAAAAAATCATGATTTTAACACATGGCAATCCATTTTTTTCAATTCCAATAGATATCTGAATCATTATTGACTTTCAATGGTCAATTTATACATTGCACATATGGCCATTACCTTTTGCTCATGAGAAGCAAATTACACAATGATTTTTTCTAAAATCAAAGAGTTATATAGCTTCTGGCTATTTACTAATCCTGAGATAGAAAAATAATACAGCTCTACTAGCTATCTTTTGCCACATATTCCTTCATTTTATAACTAATTTTGGCATTTTCCCATATCGTCTCGCGGTCTTCCTTTCGATTGAATAACCATTTTACTAAATAGCTTCAAGCCATTAACGATAGATCAAAATTCTATTTCCATATCCATGGCATAGTACCATTATTTCAATAACCATGAATCATCACAGTTTTAGTTGTCAATTTGTACAGTGTCATATAATGCGATTGCTATATGCTCATAAGCATATTAAATCTAGAGACTCTCTTTTTCTTTAGAGTTGCGAATTTCAACAAATATTAGTCTTCTCAACCACAGTCCAAATCTTGTTGCGTTGTGAGATATTTTAACCTCTGGCCTTCGAGGCTATATCATATTTTATCATCAAATTATCATAGTACCATAAAATTGCTATAAATGCATACCATCCATTGAACCACAAATTGATCTTTTACAATATAGTTAAAATTTTAAGTGATATGACTTCTAGTTATTTTCTCACAAATCATAAAGCAACATAGCTGCTAGCTTTTTATTATTGTGTTTTTCAACACATTATATCAATTGATATCATATTGAGATTATCATAATCATAATTTTAAATAATCTATTTAAATATATCTTATAAAAAGTAAGGAATAAAGCACATTTATATACCTTAATGTGATGAATAAGAATCTTCGTATGATCAACAAACATATTAAGTCATCTTTTACTATAGTCAAGAGCTTTAATAAATAATTTGAGACTCAATTGGTTAGAACTTCATGCTGATAACATGCTATGAAACTAACCAATCAAAAGAATAAAATATAGAGAAGAGATGAAGATAAAATAATAAGAGAAGTATTTTGTATTCTTCTTTTATCTTTACAACACAAATGACATGTCTTATTTATAGGCATAATTTTACACGTTACACACTTATTTAATGACAAGTAATAGGCAATAGACCCATGAATGTGAGTGGGAGGTGAATTATAAGTTTAGTGGAATAATTGAGGAGTAATGAAGTAGTGGGAGATACTTGTGAAAGTTGAAGAGGAAGAGGGAGATGGAGATGGAGAAAGAAATTCACACAATATAATAATATTCATAACAAAAGCATGTTAGTTCTTTCGGATTTCGATTTCTCAATCATTGAATTGCAATATATTATAGTCTTTGAATTCCTTTGTTGCTTGACTTCCTCAACTTAGCTTCTTATCATGTCGCATGCCATCTCTCTGTTTCTCCCATCCACCGAAGGTTGCCGTTTCCCTGGCGGCTCTTCCCAGTTGCTCCACCATCAGCCGACGTCAATGCCGGTGAAAAGTGAATCTAATCGGGTCAAGAGCGTGGCTCAGCGATTGGCGGTGTCAGTGGGCAAAGTTCCAGAGATGAGGTCTACCGAGAAAGGGGAGAGTGGGTGGAAGGATTACATTGAAGGGTCAAAGGAGCTTATTAAATCGGACGACGGTGGACCACCTCGCTGGTTTTCGCCGTTGTACGGCGGTTCGCGGCTCAACAATTCTCCCCTCTTGCTCTTCTTGCCAGGTTAGTCTTTGATTTCCATGGACGTGGGTCGACAATCGAAGCCTGAATCAAAGATAACGCTTCCCGTAACATCACTGCCATTAAGTTTTATAAATTTTGAATATTGTTAAATGAGTTTTTCCCTCCTAATTTGTTATTTTCAAATATTTTGTTGAATTTTATATACGTAACTTTGCTAATAAGTTTCATTTGATTATTCACACTCATTATGGCGAAGCGTTCTCTGTCTGAAACTCCAGGATATGGGACCAGCAGTAGCTTGTTTAGTTTTTTCGTTTCTGTTTTATTTCCTTTCCTTCGTATAGAAAAATAAAATTGAAATGTATTTTATTAAAGATAACCACTCCAAAAAAACGCAACCTCTTTTAATTTCTATTTTAAAACTATAAATGAAAGATTAAAAAGTTGTGTTATAATATTCATACCATATATCTATAAAATGTATTTCTGTGATATAATGCTGGGATTTATGGTGCCATTTAACCCATCAATCCTAAAATCCGGACTGAATTCTGAACCAGTGGAAACAACGGTTCCCAATTCAATAACCGAATCGTGCACATGTGGTTGAACCGATTATAATATAAAATTTATACATATTAATTATATATGCTATTATACTATAAACAACGTAAATTGTGAATAAAGACCGGAGGAGTTAAAAGGTTTTGATTAAGAAGTTGATATCGTGAATTGTGATCTTGAAGACCTCATTGGAAATTGAAGAGTATTTGTTTATGCATTGCAAAGTGGCCGAGATTGAAGAGATAACATGGATATTAAATTTTTCTGATTTGTTTATGTGACTCTGCCTTTTTCTTCTGTTCTGACTCGGCCGAACCCTTGAAGCGGTCCAACAATGTGAAACAATAATCCATTATTGTTGCGGTCGACGCCCAGTTCGGTCCGATCACAACACTAGCCATGTGTAAACGAGTTAGGGACAAAAATACTAATAACGTATTATAAACTTTTTCCGAGTTTATTTTTCTAACAACGGGTTTAAACTCAACGTAGATTAAAATTCCCAAAACAACAAGCCATTATCTCTAGTTCTCTATATTTTAAATTCATCAGCTAAGCTCTCCCAGTTGTCATGTCATATATCCGTATCACAGGACACACCCAAAGCTTGATCTTCTCTTTTTTTTCTTTCTCTAAGCTAAAAAGAATGTACAGTTATTAGAATCTTCATGTTTTTGGCGTCAACAAGCTTAATGAGTAGTAAAATATGAAACTAAATTATATTGTAAATTTTACAGGGATTGATGGCGTGGGACTTGGACTTATTTCACACCATCAGAAACTGGGAAAGTACGTATGCACTTATTCTACTAGCTTTATGTTATTTTGATTTGATTATCCGAAATATAAGAAATTCTCTTTTTGGGTTAATTGAATGAAGGATTTTCGATGTGTGGTGCCTGCATATTCCAGTTAGGGATCGAATGCCATTTACAGGTCTCCTCTTTTCCTCTTTCTCATTACATCATTTAGCTTTACATGCATGCTAACCAAATGACCTGAATAAAATATTGACATAGATTAAGGAGAAGAACATGTTTATTGCATGCTCATAGCATATTGTCTTCCAGCGCGCGCACACACACACATATATAAATAATATGTTTCCCTAAATATTGCAGAACTGGTGAAGATGGTTGAGAGAACTATTAGGTCGGAGAATAAAAGCTATCCAAACAGATGCATATATCTCATCGGAGATTCTTTAGGAGCGTGCCTTGCATTGGCTGTTGCAGCACGCAACCCTGATATTGATCTTGTGCTAATTTTGGCTAATCCAGGTAACTTTTAAGCATCGTCAATGACATAGTATTAAGTGGTTTTGGATTATATTATTATTCATGAATAGCTAGTCAGATTATTCATTGCTAATGGGGAGTTAGCTGAGAGGTTTTTTTAGTTGATTTATTATATATGCACAACATTGAAGATGGTTCAGCTGTAATATGAACCTGGTTAACAATGCACAAAGCACTTGACTATTGCTCATCATCATCATCGCAAATTGGTGCAGCTACTTCATACAGCAGATCACAATTGCGACGTCTAACCCCATTATTGGAAGCTATGCCTGGCCAACTCTCTCCCGGCGTGCCTTATTTTCTTAGTTTGATTGCAGGTTAATTTGTTGTCCCAATTCTATAAATTGTGCTATTTCATTTTCCTAATTGGTGCCTTAAAATTTTCTACTTACTTTTTAGATGATCCTTCGAGGACGCTGTTGGATTATATGGTGAAAGGACTTTCCTTGCAAAATATAGCTAGAAAGCTATTGGAGGATCTTAGTGTTTTGTCTTCTTCCCTCCCTGTAAGATATATATAATTCTTGTTTTTCTTCTTAAAATAATGGCATCCCTGATCTACTGTGTGGGATGTTTTTTATTTATATTTTGTATATGCAATCGACTTTGTTTTAGTTTAATGATCGATGTTGCTTTAAGCGCATGCTAGGAGTCTAAATTTAAATTTTTATAGTATATTTTTCCCTTCTTGTAAAAGTAGTAAATATTAGGAATTAGTTGCCTTTGCTTTAATGTGTACTTGCCAGATCTGAATCTGAATTCTCCATTCAGTTACTTATAGTATTAACAATTACTTGTTGATTGAATTCGTAGGTTCTTGGCGAGATATTGCCAAGAGAAACACTTTTATGGAAACTACAAATGCTTCAGTCCACTGCTGCTTATGCTAATTCGCGCCTTCATTCCATCAAAGCTCAGATTTTGATACTTAGCAGGTTCATTCTCTCTACCATGCATCGTTAATCTTATACAAGTCAAATTTGTTATTGCCGAGTCAGATTTTGATATATTTGTCATTTTAGTGGAAAGGATCAGTTACTGCCTAGTCGGCAAGAAGGGGAAAGGCTCCACCGTTTTCTACCAAAATGTGAGCTTCGTAAGTTTGATGACAGTGGCCATTTCCTTTTCCTGGTATGGTTCTCTCCTTGTCACCTTTGTTATGGACCTTTTTGTCGGAAAGATATAATAATAAGTTGCAACTCTTAATTAGAAGGAATCCTAATATATATGGTTTTCTTTGTTCATTGCTAACAGGATAGGAACATTGACTTATTAACGATCATTAAAAGCACTAATTTCTACCGTCGTGGCAAGTGTCATGACTATGTTTCAGATTTTATGCCACTTTCTCCTCATGAACTTGAAAACGTATTGGAAACATATAGGTAAATATTATGATATTCTTGGATGTAACATTTGCATAAATGAAGTTGAAACGAGACCAAATGGTTATATATCTCTATCAGGTTACTAAAAATTCTTCTGATTGACTGATTATGATGAAAATAATTCAAATATAACTTTCGTTTATATTCATGTTTACAGATTGTTTAACAACTTAACAAGTTCTGTAATGTTGTCAACTTTGGAGGATGGAACGATAGTAAGAGGCCTTGATGGAATCCCTAGGGAAGGGCCTGTGCTGCTAGTTGGGTACCACATGCTGTTAACATTGGATGTAATCCTTTTGGTTACTAAGATTATGTCTGAGAAAGGAATCTCAGTACGAGGGATGGCACATCCTGCGATTTTTGAGAGATTAAGAAACGGTAAATTGCCTGAATTAGCTTCATTTGACTCGCACAGACTTCTGGGGGCAGTTCCCGTCACTGCAAATAACCTCTATAAGCTTCTCTCCTCCAAGGCTCATGTCCTCCTATATCCAGGAGGGTTACGTGAGGCTCTACATCGTAAGGTACGTTGAATGTGCATGGCTGCTTGTTGGGAATTTCCAGATGGAAAATTTCATCCACTTTCATATTCATACTGTATGAGTGAAAAAAATAGAAAAAATCGATAAAAAAATTCTGTTTAAAAATTTTATTAGCTGACAAAATTTAAGTTTGAGTACTAGCTATTGTACTTTTTGTATATAAATTCTTTAGAGTATCTATATTTTATATATATGAAAACATATCCAATGAACTAATAAAATTTTAAAACAAGAACTTTTCCTTAAAATATATTTTTTTGAGTACTAGCTATTGTACTTCTTAAAATATATTTTTTTAATAAAATAACTATATATTTTCTCCACCGTGACACACGGGGTCATCAAATTGCAGTGTATAAGTTGGCACTTCATCATCAATATATACAAAATAAATCATATAAGTTAGCAGAAAATTTATTTTATCTTCTCAAGTCTCACATTCAAAGGTAACTTCTAGATGCTCATAATTTGTGAGACGACGCGTCGAACTTTTGGACCGAAAATCTCATTTTCAACAAACTAAAGGTAATTAGTGTTTGTTTGGAAAACCCTAAAAGTAATTTTACATAATTTAAAATAAAATTCTTTTTATATATTTATCACACTATAAAATTACTTAAAATAAAGTAATCTAAACACACACCTTAATCTCCTACTAGTAGAGCTTGATATCATTATTCTACTGTTATTTCTCATATTTATTTATCAAACTCGTAAAAAAATAATAGGTTAAATATTCAATAAAAAAAATATGAGAGAATTTTAAAATAATATCTCAAAAAATAAGTTTTTAAATAAAATTACCTAAGTACCCTCCTTATGCGTCTTTGTCCTGTGAGTTATGTAAATAGTTTCAGGCGACAAGTGCAACGCAACGCAACAGTCTGGCCCTCCACATCCATCCACTTATAAGGATACAGACAAATCCAGAAGAATCCAGCGCGCATGTCTGAATATTATTTGATACTTGCTTCCTCTCGCCTTTTTACTTTCAGATTTCGGTTTTTCAATCGTTGAATTGAATCGTAATAAAGCCTCTGAATCTATTTATTCCTGATTGGCACCCTCAATTTCTCATCATGCCGTCTGCCATCTCACAGTTGCTCCCTGCCACCGAAGCTCGTCTTTTCCCCAGCGGCTCTTCCAAGGTGTTCCGCCGTCATCCGTGGTCATCGCCGCCCAAAAGTAAGTCTAATCGAGTCGGAAGCGTCACCAAGCGATTGGCGGTGTCCGTGGACCAGGTTCCGGCGACGAGGTCTATCGAGAAACGGGGGTTGGAGGAGGAAGAGATTGAATGGAGAGAGGAAGAGGAAGGGGAAGAGGAGAGACGCAAGAGTGGCTGGATGGCTTATTTTGAAGAGTCAAAGGAGCTAATAAAATCCGATGGGGGACCGCCTCGCTGGTTTTCGCCGTTGTACGGCAGTTCGCGGCTCAACAATTCTCCTCTCCTCCTCTTCTTGCCTGGTTAGTTCTTTTATTTATGTATTTATTTACTAATTTTGGTAAAAAATTAAAAACCAAGGTCGGTGCCCACGTGGTGCGTGCGTTTTATACTTTTTTCTTTTAGTGAACGTGCGTTACTTTTATTCCCACAGTTGAATCTTTTACTGCTAAATTTTATTTTTTTAATAATTCTTTGCGCCACATGGTCAATGGTCATATAAATTTTTCTCATGTTAAAGATGCTCGCTCTTGAGACATGTGAATCACTTTGGATTTATTTCATCATAATAGATTTTCTTTGAGTAAATTTCCTCTGAACATTTTTATCCTTTCTTTAATTTTTTTTTAAAAATAATTTCTAAAAAGACTTTGTTATGAGGCCAATTATCACGTCCCGTTCGGATTGTTGTTGTTAATTATATTTTTATATAGTATTGAGCTGAAGTTTTTAGCTTGTTGTTTTGAAAATGTAAATTAGTATTTTTTAAAATTTCAAATTAAAAAATTATTTATATTGAAATTATTAAAAATATTTTTAAAATGAACTTAAAAGCAAAGTTTTTCTTCTCAATTTTTCTCTGGTTAAAGAATGGATGGTTTATATTCTTCATGTCTATGGCGTCAAGCAACAGCTTACTCATGAAATATGAACCTCCAAAAAAATCTTCGTAGAAATAAATTATATTCTTAATTTCAGGAATGGATGGCGTGGGACTTGGACTTATGTTACATCATCAGAAGCTTGGAAAGTACGTATTCACTTAGTGTAATGGGTTAACTCACTAGGTCTTTAACTGTTATTTATTTTGGAAATACACTTTTTGATTCACAAGATGAAATTTGAAGCCTACGGATTTCAGCTAGCTTGATGTTACTCTGATTTGATTAGCTGAAATATAAGAACTTCTCTTTTTCGCTTGAATGAAGGATTTTTGATATGTGGTGCTTGCATATTCCAGTCATGGATCGAACACCATTTACAGGTCTCCTCTTTTTCTCTTCCTTGTTACATCATTTAGTTTCTAGATTAGCCATTGGTTACCATGTCGTAAAGCTCCAGTTAATTATAACCATCTTAATAGAATCGACACAAAATGAGGAAGAGAGTGTTTAATTCGTTGAAAATGGGATCACACATGTTTCTATTCTAAGATGTTCTGGTAATGCAAACAAGAGTAAAATTGAATGCTAATAGCTTGTGGTCTGTCTTTCAACATAATATGTTGCTCTAAATAGTTACTTGTTGCAGAACTCGTGAAGATGGTTGAGAGAACTATTAGGTCCGAGAATCAAAGCTGTCCAAACAGACCCATATATCTTGTTGGAGATTCTTTAGGAGCATGCCTTGCACTGGCTGTTGCAGCCCGCAACCCTGATATTGATCTCGTACTAATTTTAGCAAACCCAGGTAACTTCTTACTTTTAAGCATTCTAGATGACATTTGGTTTCACTGTTTATGGTTAGTTGGATTAGGATATCTTGGCACTACAAGCATGAATATAAATAGTTACTGGTTGCTGTTGTTGTCCATCAATTGGTACATTTTGACAATGACCGTACTGATAAAAAGCGACCTCTGAATAAGTGTGGCCTTGGATTATTGATTCATGAACGGCTAGTCTAGTTATTCATTGGTAATAGTGTCAAGTTTACTAGAGGTTCTTTTAGTTTATTTCTGTACAACAGTGAAGTTGGTTTAATTAGCTGTAATACGAACCTGAGTTAACAATGCACAAAGCACTTGACTATTGCTTATCATCACACATGGGTGCAGCTACTTCATACAGTAGATCACAATTGCAACGTCTAACACCATTATTGGAAGCTATGCCTGGCCAACTCTCTCCCTGCGTGCCTTATTTTCTTAGTTTGATGGCAGGTTTGTTGTCCCAATTCTTTAAGTTGTGCTATTTCATTTTTTGTATTATATGCTCAAGATCTATATTACACGCGTACGTTGTCCCAGTTTTTCATTTTAAAGGCTCTTATATATTTTGAAATTCTTTTCCATCAATGTCATGAGGATCTTACGACCAAGTTCCTCAATATCATCAAGCACAGTTATAATCTTTAGGGCAAAAGCTTCTACCATAGATCAAGAACCAATATGGTGTCTTTTGCTTTTACCAAATAAAGACGGTGTCTCTTCCAATTGGTGCTTTCAAAATTTTCTACTTACTTTAGGTGATCCTTTGAGGATGGTGTTGGGAAATATGGTGAAAGGACTTTCCCTGCAAAATACAGCTAGACAGCTTTCAGAGGATCTTAGTATTTTGTCATCTTCCCTCCCTGTAAGATATAACTCTTGTTTTTATTCTCAAAGTACTGGCATCCCTGCTGTTACAGCAGCGTGAGACGTCTATTTATTCATGTTATGTATATGGCTGTGCAATGGATTTTATGATAGTTTAATGGCATTGCTTAAAGGCACGTGCCAGAAGAAGTCTAAATTTAAAGTTTGATCGTATATTCATTTCATTCTTGCAAAAGTAACTTCCATAAGCAACCATGCTGGATTGTTTAAGAAGATGTTCGGAGTTGCTGCCTTTACTTCAATTTTCTGTGTTCTTCATTCAGTTTCTCTCAGTAGTGAAAATTAGTTGTTCACTGAGATTTCAGGTTCTTGCTGAGATATTGCCAAGAGAAACACTTCTGTGGAAACTACAGATGCTTAGGTCTGCTTCTGCTTATGCTAATTCGCGTCTTCATTCAATCAAAGCTCAGATTTTGGTACTTAGCAGGTCCGTTCTCCCTACATTGTCCTCAGAATGTGGAATCATGTCCTTCTATACTTTGTTAATAGCTGCCGTTTTGTCCTGAGTTTTAATATTTGTATTTTCAGTGGAAAGGATCAGTTACTACCTAGTCAACAAGAAGGTGAGAGGTTATATAGTTTATTGCCAAAATGTGAGCTTCGTAAGTTTGATGACAGCGGTCACTTCCTTTTCCTGGTATGGTTCTCTCCATGTGAGCTTTGTTTTATATACCTTTTGATTGGAAAGATATGGAATTAGTCGGAACTCTTTGAAGGGACCCTAATACGGCTGCCTTTGTTCATTGGTAACAGGAAGGCAGTATTGACTTGTTAACGATCATCAAGAGAACTTCTTTCTACCGCCGTGGCAAGTATCATGACTATGCTTTAGATTTTATACCACCATCGCCTGACGAACTTAAAAACGTATTGGAAACAAATAGGTAAATACTATGTTCTTGGAAACACATTCTTGGATGTAACATTTGTAAACACTTTGGGCATCTTACGAAAGAAGTTGAAAGAAAACCAATGGTAATGGTATGGGTTCTTTGGAATAAGGTGACAGATAAACCATATATGTACAAAAAAGTTAAAAAACTTAGATAACTGGCGTTACATTTTACCAAACTGATCATTTCCATCAAGTTATTTTTCTTCAGATTGATTGAATTGCATAAGGAAAATAGTTCAAATACTGCCAGGTGCCGACTTTCATTCATATTGTTTCCAGATTGTTCAACACCCTCACAGGTGCCGTAATGCTCTCAACTTTGGAGGATGGAACGATTGTAAGAGGCCTTGATGGATTCCCTTTGGAAGGGCCTGTCCTGCTGGTTGGATATCACATGCTTCTAGGATGGGATTTAGTTCCTCTGGTTACCAAGATTGCTTCAGAGAAAAATATCTTGGTTCGAGGGATAGCACATCCAATGATGTTCGAGAGATCAAAAAACGGAAAATTGCCTGAATTATCTTCATATGACTCGTACAGGCTTATGGGTGCTGTTCCTGTGGCTGCAAAAAATTTCTATAAGCTTTTCTCTTCCAAGGCTCATGTCCTGCTTTATCCAGGAGGGATGCGTGAGGCTCTGCATAGGAAGGTACTCTCCAATGGGTAAATCCTTTTGTATAAGAATCTTGGACGTGACCTGTATTGCTATAATAAGCTTGAAACAGCTTGTGGTTCAAAATTTCAAGAGGAGCTAGGGAAACTTGTCTGAGTGGGAAATTCTTTGAATGAATTCATTGTGAAGGCATTTGATATATGTCAGTATAATGTGTAATCTCCAGCTCTTGAATAATTTGCAGGGTGAGGAATACAGATTATTCTGGCCCGAACAAGCAGAGTTTGTTAGGATGGCAGCCAGATTTGGAGCCAAGATTGTACCTTTTGGCAGTGTTGGAGCAGATGACTTGGGTCAGGTGAGTTTCAGAAAACTGATCCATACGTCTTTTTTGGATTTATTGGCGATAGCATGACAGATATCACGTTATTTTCAGGTTGTTATTGATTATGATGACTTGATCAAGGTTCCTTACTTGAGGACCGAAATAGAAAGCTTAACAAAGGAGGCTGCGATGTTGAGGTATCACAGTTTTTCTAAACCAAAGAATCATCCATTTTGTGCACAATTTCAACAGATCCAGTAGTTCTCTTTCTAGACCGTTGGATTGAATGAGTCAAATGAGAGAATCTACATTAGCGCAAAAACTTGATTGGAAGCACACTTAGATTCATTCAAAGGTCCTAAAACTGTGGCCTAGGACTAGGATGTTACACCTGAGCATCAAGAAGCATTTGATACAATTGCAACTCCTTTAAAGAGCTGATGTCTCTAACTTTTTCCTTCTTAAATTCCTTATATAACTGGTACCTTTTCCAGAGGTGATGCCAAGGGTGAAGTAGCAAATCAACACGTTCATCTTCCAGGAATTCTACCCAAATATCCTGGCCGGTTCTACTATTATTTTGGAAAACCAATTGAAACTAAAGGTAAATGCCAACTTAAAGTTTAATTATTTTAACACAATTTAGAATTGTTTTAACTTTTGCAGTGTTAATTTTGGGTGGTTGAATTGAAGTTGATGTGTTGTGTTTGAAAGGGAGGGAGCGGGAACTGAGAGATAGAGACAAGTCTCATGAATTGTATATGGAAGTGAAATCTGAGGTTGAGAGATGCATTGGTTATCTAAAGGAGAAAAGAGAAGGCGATCCCTACAGATATTTATTACCTCGGCTTCAATATCAAGCCACGCATGGATTTGCATCTGATGTTCCAACTTTTGAGATGTGATTGGTCTCTGTATTCAGCATACATAAGTGGGCCATAAATTACCTGCCTAAAGGGTTGAACGCAGTCAATAACTTGAAGCTATGTCTGAACATCATGTTTTGGAGGCCCATCTGTAAAAGTTAGATGGGTCTCTTCTCTTGGGTTCTTGTTGATGGTGAATGGCAAATGCAAGTACTATGACTAGAGTCTTGAGGGATGAATTTATTAAATTTTATTGAAACTATATTGGTGCACTCGATAGCTGGTAAATGTCATTTTTACAGCATTTGAGGGAAATGTCTTGTTAAATATTGAGGCTTGCCTTCCACACACGCATAGCGTCAATCACCTAATCATATAATATTATAAACCTCTACTTTCTTTCTTTATCAAATTTGGTGGCCACTTTTTGTGGAATTCTTCTTATATTTTTTTCGTATTACTTCTTCTATCCTTAATATAAACTATAAAGTTTATTTTATAATATAAATTATATTACAAAATTTTATATTAAAAACAAGGAGAGTACTATATTCCTTCATAAAGCTTCTCTCTCTGTCTCTCTAACTTACAGCACAGCAATCTTGTATGGTTCATTAAATGTGATGATCCTTACACTGTTTATGTCCACACTACAAAGCCTAATGCTGTGTACAAATGATTGACTATGCATTCATTCTAAATGTAATACTAGTTAATGGAGAAGCTTGTTTTGGTCTTAAAATATGATATGTTTGAGTTACTCATCCAGTCATTAATATATTATCTATTTAACTAATTTGATTAGATTCAAAAAATTAGTTAATATGAAATATTTTTTCTAAAACACTCTAATCATTTTCCTTAACTCCTTCCCTCCCTCTCTTATTTAGTTGTTGTTAAAGAATATTAATAGGAGTAATTTAAAAAAAATCATAAATATATGAAATAAGTCTTATATTTAGAATAAGATCAATTTTTTAATTAGATCATATATAAAATATCAGAGTATTATGAAAACAAAAATATTTTTGAATTAAAAAATTTTGTTTTTATTTTTATTTTATAAATCAAATAACTCCCTAATAGCTAGAGTTGCGCGATGGATATATGATTTTAGTTTATTTTGACACTAACGACATAATTTGATACAAACTTTATTAATGATCATTTTCTTTTCATGACATTCATTTTATTATTTTAAATGACATTGAAGATATTTAAATTAAAGAAGACATATTATCATTTTACTTTAAGAAGTGCTTTCAATAAAATAAAAGGTTAAAGTTTAATTTTACCATATGACCAATGTTGATCCTGAATTTTTTTTAAGTTTAACGTTGTCAAAGTGTTAAAAAAAGAGTAATGTCGCCTTGATTATTAAAAATACTAGCGATTTTAATGATTAAAGTAACTTTATTCATTTTTTTAACATTTCTAGAGCGAAATTAAACCTCAAAAAACTTTTAAAATAACATTACTTCTACATAATAATTTTTAGGATAAAATTATACTTTGGCTCTAGAATAAAAACAAAACAAATGCGCTCTTATAATTACTAGTAATACCGAGAGTGTCTTTGAAAGGAGTACTTCTATGATTAAAGCCGTCTTCTCCGATGGGGCTAGGAAAGCTTGATATCATTATTTGGCTGTTGCTTCTCATTTTCATTTACCAACTCATGAGAAATAAAAGATTAAATATTCAATGAATTGTCTCGGACTAATTTATTATCTACCATATGTTGTCTAAATAATCTTATCGCATGCCATAAGTTGCAATAACGTTGGTCAATTCTGTAATAAAGCCGGAAAAGCGTGCCATCCGTGATGTTAAACGTACGAATGAAATATTCCTATTAGCTGGTTGGATATGAAGATGATTCTTCATCAACTCCTTGATTGTTTGAGCCACTTGAGGTCTATTTAGTTTCTTTGGGGAACTGGCCTTTTACAATATGAGTTTGGTTAGATTCCCGCGCCCATGTCTCAATATTACTCGTATTTCATACTTGGCGCCTCTCGCGTTTTACTTTCAGATTTCGATTTTTCAATCATCGCCGTCTGAATTGAATTGTAACGGAGCCTCTGAATCTATTTGTTCCTGATTGGCATCCTTGATTTTTCATCATGCCGTCTGCCATCTCACCGTTGCTCCCTTCCCCCGAAGCTCGTATTTTCCCCGGCGGCTCTTCCCAGTTGTTCCTCCACCACCCGTCGTCATCGCCGGCCAAAAGTAAATCAAATCGGGTCGGAAGCGTCACTAAATGATTGGTGGTGTCCAAGGACGAGGTTCCGGCGACGAGGTCTACTGAGAAACTGGGATTGGAGAAAGAAGATATTGAATGGAGAGAGGAAGAGGAAGGGGAGAGACGTAAGAGTGGCTGGAAGGCTTATTTTGAAGAATCAAAAGAGTTAATAAAATCCGATGGGGGAAGGCCTAGCTGGTTTTCGCCGGTGCATGAGGAAGAGGGTGATGCCGTCACCAAATAGACCCCATCACTATTACTGGTGGTGAGTGATTTTCAATCTCTACGAGGGACATATTTTTATTTCAAAGTTTAGATCTCAACAATAACATCACTTTTTCTTATGGTTCCACCAAATATTCAGCAACGGATTCAGGGTTTTCGTTGCCTCCCTTTCTTCTTTAGCCTCCATCGTCTCCCATCACATGCAGTTCCCCAAATTATGCTCAGTCCCAAATCTAGCTCTCTAAAGGTCATTCTAGTCCTTTCACCGTCAATAGTCATCATGATTTATATTGTTCTCCCCTTGTTGATCTGAATCTCTAGCTAGTCTTCAAATGTTTTACACCTCTGAACGTTAAAAAACATATAACCCACCCGACACATTAGGTTATTTAATTTGGGGTACTCTCAAGTTGCACCATTTTATATTAGGTCACCCCTATGTCAAATTCTCATCGGGTCTGTGTGGCAACCGGATCAAATAAATGGTTGGTTCACTAGTTTTTAGATCGACTTCATCAATCTGGTCCAGTTTTTCATATCGCCTTCTAGGTACTTAGATAGTGCATATTTTACGCGTTCCCACGCGCATCAAAGATATATATGTTTGAATCTCTTACTACTAGATCCATGATTTATAGTTTTCTCCGAAATTATTTTCTGTTATATAAAATAGAAGTTAGAAATGAGCGAGCCCATTAATCTTTATTATGGAACAAGATTGCTCTAGGATGGGATTTAGTTCCTCTGGTTACCAAGATTGCTCCAGAGAAAAATATCCTGGTTCGAGGGATAGCACATCCAATGATGTTTGAGAGATCAAAAAACGGAAAATTGCCTGAATTATCTTCATAAGAGTCGTGCAGGCTTATGAGTGCTGTTCCTGTGGCTGCAAGTAATTTCTATAAGCTTGTGGTTCAAAATTTCAAGAGGAGCTAGGGAAACTTGTCTGAGTGGGAAATTTTTGAATGAATTCATTGTGAAGGCATTTGATATATGTCAGTATAATGTGTAATCTCCAGCTCTTGAATAGTTTGCAGGGTGAGGAATACAGATTATTCTGGCCCGAACAAGCAGAGTTTGTTAGGATGGCAGCCAGATTTGGAGCCAAGATTGTACCTTTTGGCAGTGTTGGAGAAGATGACTTGGGTCAGGTAAGTTTCAGAAATCTGATCCATACACTTGTTTTTTTGTACAATACAACTTGTTGCATAAACGTTGTTTTCAGGTTGTTGTTGACTATGACGACTTGATCAAGGACTAGAAAGCTTGACAAAGGAGGCTGCGATGTTGAGGTAATCTCATATTTGCCATTAGTTTTTTTTTTCTAAACCAAAGGAACATATCCATTTTGTGCACAATTTCAACAGATCCAGTAGTTCTCTTTCAGAATCACTCAAAGGTCCTAAAACAGTGGCCTAGGACTAGGGTGTTACACCTGAGCATTTAGTAGCATTTGGTACAATAAGTGCAACTCCTCAAAAGAGTTTACGTATCTATCTTTTTCCAGAGGTGATGCTAAGGGTGAAGGGGCAAACCAATAGCAAGTAAATCTTCCAGGAATTCTACCCAAATATCCTGGCCGGTTCTACTATTATTTTGGGGAACCAATTGAAACAAAAGGTAAATGCCAACTTAAAGCTGAATTATCTTTACAGAGTTTATAATTCTTGTTTGAGCTTTTGCTTATTAGTGTTAATTTTGAGCTTTTACGGGTTAAACGCAGTTAATAACTTGAAGATATGTCAGAACTCAGAACAGAACATCATGCTTTGGAGACACCTTGATCTGCTGTAAAAGTTGGATGGGATTGAGATCATAGTTGGAAGAATATGTAGTGTTATAATGGGTCTCTTCTCTTGGGTTCTTATTGATGACGACGAATGGTCTGGAGGGAAGATTTATTTTACACACGCATACACCCACACCCAAAGCGTCAGTCACCTTTTCTTTTGACTTAACATTCTTTCCTATTTCTCATATTTTTATTCTTTTTCTCTCTTTTAAATGTAAATGAGGAGATTAAATAAGTACTATATTTTTAACATTTTATATTTATTTAAAAAAAATCTTAATCTATAGATGCTACTATATATAAGATAAATAACAATAAATACGAAAGGAAGGCTGCAGGATATATGCATGTTTGTCAGGGTAAGGGTTACTGGAGATTCTCAGAATCTGAGTTCACGTGTCAAGCTTTGGACGGAGAATCTCAAATTCGGCAACCACAAGTCTCCTATTATTTTACTATTATACTAATGAAGCATATTTTAATTTAATTTTTAATTGATGATGTATTGATAACCGAAATTTATGCTCCATTCCTTATCCCTGCTTCCTCTCATCCTATATATAAAAGTCCCCTTAATTAACTAATTTATAGAATTAAAAAAAATAGTTAAATTGATTAATAGGTAGAGAATTGGACGCTGTTCTAAAAATATTTAGTGATTAAAATGTAATATGCAGAGATAGAAATATCTCAATAAATACGAGTATTACATTTTAACACTAAGCCGGCATTTAAATATTTAAGATCATAGGGAGTGTTTCACAACCACAAACCTCATTTAATGTTAATATAAAAATTTATTCTATAATAGTAACCTTATTGTAAAATCCTTTTATTATCCTTCTCCCCCTTTTACTAACATATGAAAACGGAGTAATTATTAAATACGGCTATGAATTTACAAGTGTTAGTATTATTTTATATAAACGTGTGTGTATATAGGTAAAAGTATTTTTTTATTAAAAATAATTCTATTCAAAATATTATGAAATATTAAATATAAATATCTTTTTAAATAAATATTTAAATATTAGTTTGCCAATAGATTCTAACTTTGTTGGCAGCGTTGGCATTCTTTCATTGGGTATGAATAATTTCGAATGGGACGGAAGGATATATGATATAGCGTATCAACTATATATGAAGTACAGTTGGAGACGAGACGAATTCTTCCTCATATATTGGTAATAAAGTAATTATGTGATTAAATAATACGAGTATATTTTGTCCGGAAAAATATGATATACAAAGCTGAGGTTATAAAACGTGGCAGTAACGACTAACGAATCACAAAGAACAGTAAAGTGTGGAGTTAAAGTACGGCATAGTAATGATGAATAACGATCTGACGTCTCATTGAAATTGAAGAAGTAGTTACTTACTGCTACATTACCTGAACCTGAACGCCAGAATGTCACTGACGCCATCAAATTATTTTGGTTAATGTGGACACCAATGCATTCATTTCATTAACTTACTCTATCAGTTCAGTTTTATACGCAAGACAAGAAGTAAATGCAACTTCCTCTGCTCTGATATATAACACTCCATTCCTTCTTTTTTAAATACAAAATAAATACTTAATTTTTTTACATTAAAAATTAAGTAATTTATAAACTTTAAATGTGTAAGTAGGCAATTTTTTTAATAATTTTCTTAAAAATTGACGAAAAGTGATTCATTAAGAGTAAAAGAAATAAAGAGCAAAATTTTATTTTATTTTTTATATGACTATTTTATTGAACTATATTTAAATATTGTTATAATTAATTGGGGTTAACTCTTGTAAAAATATTTGAGATTTCAAAATGTTGAATTGTTGATTGAGGTCTTGTTCCCTCACTCCTTGCTAAAAGAAAAACATCCTTTTGGTAAATACAGAAGGTGAGTAGCTAGGGAAGACTTTTTTCCTCCGTGGATGAGGATCGTATCTTCCACTCCAAAAGTACATATTAATTTTTTTTGCTATACATTGAGAATAGAAGACATTAAGACAGATCCCTGATAATCACACCGAATGCTCAAGGAAATAAATCGCCAAAAGAACAAGACTCCCACGCTACTATGGATTAGGGTTTAGCCCCTATGTCACTGAAAATCTCGACATCACCCATCTATTATGCCTAGCCTAGGTTAGGACCCAGCAACATAGCCAGCCATTGGAATTAATGAGTTTATCAAAACAATGTTCTGAGTCTCAAACTTGCATGTTGTCTCAAAGTACAAGACAAACCAGAACGAATGCAAATTCAGCCTGCGTAATTAATCCTGTGCCATAAATATGCCTAGCTACACTTATAACTTAAGCCATATATATATACTTTCATTGTTACATATATAAAAGCTGAGGGCCATAAAAGGAGTGATCAATCGAGTCGTCTCAAAACAAATTTTTGTCTTTGTCCCTTCAATTTTAGTTGAGCTCCCTGGGATTCATTTCATCACTACTTCCTCTTTGAGCCAATATATATGGAGAGAGTGCAGAGACAGATTATCATCAAAAGAGAAAAAGAAAATGGAAAAGAAAAGAAAGAGAAGTAGTAAATGGGAGAAATCTATGCAAACGTGACAGGCAGCAGCAAGGACACTTCATTTATGATGCATTCTCTTAAGTGAGTCTTTGCCTGACTGACTCTGCCCCACCAAATACCTATAAAGGAAAACACATGCCTTCACATCAATCAACTTCTCTGATGGACGTCCAATATCTCTGATGCTTCACCAAAGCTTATGACTGCTTATTACTTCCCTTGAACTACCTTCGTCATTGTAAATCACATGCCCATGCCAAGCGTCTTCTTTTTGAAATTTACTTGATAATAATATCTTCGTCCATTCACCAAGACCAAAATTTCATGGATTTGGTATATTCTTCTATTACGATATTATAGAAGCTGGGAAGTGCTTTTTAATCACCAAATGAAGAGTAGGGAAATTACCCTCGAATTCCTTGAACAGATTCTTAGAGGGACTGTGCATATTGATAGGGTGATTGTGGCCTAACCCACGATGTCAACAACCAATGCTCAATGTTTAATTTTTAGTCAGAATCGAAAAGCAGGAGCGAGTTCTTAATTAGCATTATAAACGATGAACTAAAAGATAATTCACCAATGGTTTTTATTAGGCTACCATCAGGAACAGATCTTTTGGAGGTGATGAGAGAGAAAGTAGAAATAGAGCACTCAAGTTAGACCCTAACAAGCACGGAACCAAAAGGCTACCGTCTAGTTATAGTCGAAGAAGCAGAAAACTCTTTTAATTAATAATAAATGGAGAAGATAATTAATATATATGTAAGAGTAAAGCATAGGGAAAAACATCACGAGTATGTAGCTACATAGCTAGGTGGCCAGGAACTTGAATGGAACAAGCTTTCTGGTCTCAATTAACAGAAAAATCCTCTCCTTCACGTTATGTAGGAGTATTAAGTAGAGCACATATATCCCAGAAAGCCATAAAGAGAGAGAAAGAAGAACTTTACTGCTACAACTACTACTATTACTCCAGTTGGTCAGTACTATAAGTACAATGGAAACATCAAATGAAGAAATAACACATAGGGAATGTAGTGGAGTGATTCAGAGGTGGAGAGTAAGGTCAAGCTTTACGTGCTCGAGATCATCAACAGCGGCATCGTCGGGTCCGCTAGGGTTAGGGCAGAGAAATTCAGGGAAGGAACCCCCGCGAGAGGCAAAGGGAAGAGGATTATTGGGAGGGAAGTGGCGATCGTGCATGGCGGCCTGCACATTCAACATCCAGCAGCACTGGTCGTCGAGGAAGAAATGATTGGGAGGTTGGTGAGGTCTGGGAATCAAGACCGGAAGAGAGTGATGATGATGAGTGGTGGCGGTGGTTCTGCGGACGGCGGCTCGTTCCTGCTTGTGGGCGTTCTGGTGGCCGCCGAGAGCTTGGGAGGAGAAGAACTTGCGATGACAGTAGTGGCAGCGGAATAGACGGTGAGGAGGAGAGGGAGGGCTCATGAAGTCGTACAAGGGAGGCTCTGAGGACGCCATGGGAGGAGGTGTAGGAAGGAGTAGTGTTGGAGTGCACAAGGTTTATATGTGAGAGTGAATAAATAAAGCAAAGATGGTGATCTCGGAGACGGATAGGTTTGCCCTGATATGAATTGACGGCAATGCCCTTCTTGAAACGTGATAACTTGATATGCCCTAATAGCTCTAGTGACCTAACTGCATGAGAATATATAATGGAAATCAAAGAAAGAAGGATAAGACTACCTACTCTTCATGGCCTATTCTACAGGTAGGAACTAGGTAGAGAATAATTTTAATTATAAATATAAGATATTAATTTATTTTATTTATATTTTATATTTATATTTTCTTAAATTAATTAATTTATTTAATATATAAATTAATATAGTCGGTCTTTAAAAAGATTAACTCATTTTCTTTAAATACGATACGATTACAACTCTAAAAAAGATGCACTGCTTTTCCATCTGTCCCATCCACTCTATTTCTTTTAATTATTACTTTATGTCTTAATTATAAGAGTTAATTAATTTTTTTAGATAAATTTATGAAATCAACTAAATCAGTTAATTATAACTAATATAAGAGTTAATTGATTAATTTAAGTAGATTGAACAATATATAATATGAATTCATCTTAAGGGGTTGGATTTAATCATAATTAATTAATTTATTTAATTTGTATATCTTTTTAAAAAAATTAACTAGCTCTTTTAATTAGAACTATAGAGAGAAAGTATTTTATTATATAACACCTAACTACCTTCTTCAAAATTCTCCCTTCATTCCCAACTATCACCCTCTCACTTCTTTTCCTTTTCTTGTTTCCTTTATACATAGGGATGGATATTGATAGTCTGAAATTATAAAGAGGATCAAATTTACAAACTCTATTTATAGATAGGGGAGCTTCTACATATACCAATAGATCGTAAGGGCCATTAACTTCTTTTCCATAGTAACATGCATTACCACAGAAACAAGTGCGAGACCAATGCTAGTTGCATTAAGGCTGATACTGAAAGCCGCACATATGTAAAGAGTAGTACAAGTTGTAATAATTTGTATGGTGACCAGCCCCAAACTCACAATGTCGACTTCCTTTTCATATTTCAATGGATAAATCATCCTCTCCCATCCCCATCACTACCTTTTTACGACAATTATATATAAATATATAGAGACAGACGTCTAGACAGAGCGATTTAGTCTTCATGGTAAGGCCCTCAAGTTCTGATTTGGACCTCCTCAAGTCAGATAGAGAGAGAGACTTTGAGATTCAAATACAAATCAATGCCTTTTGCGATAAATGGAGTTAGCTACATTTTTTTCTTAAATACACAAAATCTCTTGAGTTTTACATAACCTCCATAACTTTTAATATTTTATATTTTTATTATTAAACCTCTACTATTAAAATTGCCGTTAAAGTTAACAACTTTTATCATATAATAATTTTTATATTTTTTATTATACAGCACATCATTTAAAAAAATAATATTTAGCAATTTTAAGTAATTTTATTTTTTAAGTATTTAAAAAATATTTTAAATTACATCTCAAGTGTAAGTGTTATTTAAATATTATATTTTTAAAATATCTTATTTTAAGTATTAAAAATTTTAAATTATATGTTAAAAGTTAGGGGTTTGATAATTAAAATACGAAATATTATGATCTTTAATTTAAACTTTTAAAGATTAAGGATGTCATGTATAAATGACTCAAAATTTATAGGAGTTTTATATATTTTAGCCTATTTTTTTACTTATAGAGCTGTTGCGGTCATAAACTAATAAATCTAACCTTCTCTAAATTCCTAATTGAAGTTAATTAATTTATAAATTCTTCGGATTATAGGTACTTTTAAATATAAAATTATATTAGATCTTTATAATTAATAAAATTTTTAAACAGATATTTTTACTTATTTTCTTTTAATTTTATATACTGCATATACGGTTAACAATTATTTTTTTAAAAATTGAGCTCATGCTTTCTTTCTTTTGTTAAAAACACGCTCCTAGTTTTCTTCAACTTTTCCACTTCTTCTGGTCGTCCAGTGCAATAATGGGCCAATTGCTACTAGGTACTTTTAACGAAAAAGATAAATAAAGAGAACAGAAAATGCTGCCTCCTTTCTTAGGCCGAGGAAGATTGGAACACAAATTATTGGCTTGTTGAATGCATCTCCATGTGAATTCTTGAAATTCGTCCATTCTCATAAATTGATGTTCTCCATTATTTTTGTATTTATAAGAAATTGAAAAATAAATAACACAGGCATTTTTTATATAAAAAAGTTTCGAAAGGTTCAACACTAATCCCCTACCAAGGTCAGGGCATAATCTTAGAGTTTATAAAACGTTTACAGAGGACTTATAAGATCACCTATTAAAGAAGTCATCATAATAACAGTAAAAACATAAACTCACATTTTTATAAAATATGAATTTATTTTTTACCATATATAATAACTCTCATCAGGTTAGATTAGAAGTAGCGTGGTAGCAAAAGCCACTTTATCAACTAATCCCTTCATTGGGCCACACTCATTGTCGGTTGTAAATTTTCTTGGGCCAGCTTCTCTCCGGATTTTGATTTATATTATATGATCCAAATTTTAGTTATATGATTTGGTTCGATTTTGTTTCTGGTTTAATTGGGATGAAAAATGGCGCCTACCAAAAGGGAAGCACTTAAAAATGACCAAACGTGGAATTTTATATTTATTATTAAAATATTTTATTAAAATAGAGTGTGGGTTGATCTCCTCTATGCGATCTCTCTCTCACAATGCTTAAAAAGGGTAATAAAGGACACTTAAACTAATTTTGGTGATTAATTTTTTTTTGGTACAAAATTTTGGTGATTTAAGTTTGTCATGATGCTATGCATTTCATAAAAAGAAAATGGCACAAGCATCCCAAATCCGTGATATCCATCATCCAATAGAAGTGAACCCAGATAGCTCAGCTGTATTCTACTAATTACTCATAAAAAGAAAATGGCACAAGCATCCCAAATCCGTGATATCCATCATCCAATAGAAGTGAACCCAGATAGCTCAGCTGCATTCTACTAATTACTCCTCGATATTTAATATAAAATCTAATTTATAATATAAATTATACTATAAATTAAGTTTTATATCAAAGATAAAGAGTACTATAATAAATGAATAAAAATATTAAATTAAAATTCTTACAAAAAGATCAACGTGACACATGATGGAACGACCATATGGAGTTTAAACTTTAAATATAATTTTCATAATCACAGGTTCTAATGGAGTCCGTACAATTTGTGAAGACGAACTATACATAAACATCGTATGTACAAAAACTTGCCTGAAAATTATGTGACAGGACCCTAAACAACGTTCTGCTGAGCAGGACCGTAAAACCCTACACAGCCAACAAGAAAGTACAAGAAAGTAGTCTCCCACTCGCATGAAATCAAAACCCTCATACTAACATTCGTTCCCCGGAATTACCCTGCCTCTACAGAAGCAAGGGGTTCAGCTCCCACCTGCGTCCACTGAAAATCCTCAAACTCAGAACATAATCATTTGACAAGGGAAATCATAATACAGAATACTCAAATGCATGCCTAGATAACAAAAGCACGAATAGCAGAAATTACAATAACATACCTTGGATTTCATTGGAGCGAGATGCCAGGTCAGATAAACTTGGCGCACCCTCGTTGTCTGAGAGGGATATAGGAGTTAATGGAGGAGACACAACTTCAGCCTTCTCAGGAACTTGAGAACTATCTAAAATCTTAGTGACGGGTAATGACATTCCTCTCTGACTGGTAGAGGGTATGGAAAAACTCCGAGAAACAATTAAAGGTGGGGTTGGAAGCGGCGATGCAGCAGTGGATGCTGCAGAGGGAATTTTATTAGTTGCAGAACCCTCTTGATTTCTGGACACCAATGGAGCAGAGTGAGCTACTTGCGTAGATTTTGCAGGTTTGGTGACTTGATTATTAGGAGGTCTAGGAAGCTCATGAAGCTCACTCATCCTCGATGAAGCAACAAAGGAAGGTAAAGCACTAGATGATGCTTTGGGAGACAATGGGTGAGGCATTGAAAAACGTGAAGGTACACCAGAAACCAGTGGCGATGTTTCAGTAAGACCAATGGAATTGCCAGATGAAAGAGGTTTTACTGACACTGGTTTACTAGTCAATGGACCTGAGAAAGCTTGTCTCTTGACTTTCTTAGTATCAAAAGCATTAAAAACGTCAACTTGTGGAGGTGTCAGTCCCTCTGACGAAGGACGCGGTAGCTGGGTGGAAGTGGCATCACTGTTGCTTTCTTTGAGGACAGATGGAGCACCACGGGTAGTTCGTTCAGAAGATTTACCATCACCACAATCTTTCTCGGTTTTTTCATCTAATGGAGAAGAATGCCTCAAATTATGTGAACGCGCACTTGAACTTGTGCGGGGGCCTGAGTGACTTAATTTTGTGATATTTGTTTCTTTTATGTCAACAGGTGTAGGAAGTACATAAGCATTAGACTTTGCTGTAGATGGCGTTCCCAGTTGTCTTACTTTGTCAGCAGGGTCAAACTTCTTTTCCGCAAATATTGGAGCTGAATAGCTGCTAAATCTATGCTCTCTAGTAGAGACTTTAAAATCTCCTTTGTCTAAACTGGCCTACCAGAAGAAAAAACTGAAAATTAATAAAAGTTTTAAAAGATGACCCCAAAATCTTTTTAACTTAATCATCTACTAGACTAACAAGGCTACAATGAGACTTGAAATAGGCGACATTACCATGCTATACCAACATCATCCCTAAGGTTTCTTATGCTACCTTAGGCGCTTATTAGGGAGATAAGGAATCATTCAAATACAGCATTTCATAATTAAGGACCCACATGTTTAATTTTTTTAAAAAAGTGATTAATTAAGCTAAGCATGGCTGTTTTCATAGATGATATTTCATTACATATGAAATCACTTGAAAAATATCTGTTTTCAGTTTATTTTGATAAGCTACTTGGATTAGCTTTTTAAAATAATCACTTTATTAAAAGCGATTTTTTATGTCCTTTATTGTTTAAAGACTTTATGAGCGGAGAAAAACAACCGTACTCTTTTAAATAATTTGAAAATCACTGTTTTTCCTCCCTTAAGTTCAAACAAACATGCCCTAAATTTGATTTATGAATGTTACGTTCAAGAACAGATTAAGAATTATATTAGTGTAAGTAGTTTAATAAAAGTAATTTAAGGTTTAAATTACAGTTTTGAATTTGATAAAATAAAAGGAGCAAGAGATAGCACCTCTGAAGTTTCTGTTGTAGCTTGAACATATGAACCTGATTCATCCACCTGATAAAAAAATACCAACTATTACGTCATTACAATAAGAACTAATTATTCAAGTTCTACATTAACATGATATCACTTGGATGCGCCAAATATAATAATATATGAGCACTCAGTAAGACACATAAGATAAGGAACTTCAGACAAGTTTGAATTGCATTAAACCCCCACCTCTGTGGAGTTCCGTGATGTTGCAACATCAGGTCCCTGCTTATATTCACCCACTTCAGTTGCCTCACAGTCATTCTCACCATCACCCTCAAGTCCATAGAGTTGGTAATCAATATGTTGTTGTTTGGTAACCATCCTAATATGGGGCTCAGCAGCCTCAAGTGTATGGAGTCCCTTGCGAAAGAAGCTCAACTATATTTAAAGCAGAATAAGTGGGAAAAAAAGATAATCAATATCTGCATTTGGCAAAATAAAAAGGTAGAAAATTGAAGATAGGGCTGAAGTTCCAAAAGACAGTATTAATGTGAAACTTGATAGGTTTAAAAAAAACCTGAGCAGCATAGTGGCGGGCTGCTTGAGTTAGGAGACTTCGGGACTGCCCCTGCTTCAGAGATTTTAACCGAAAAGCATACAGTGTTGCTTCCTCTTCATATTCTTCCTGAACTGCTTGCAACTGCTGTGGTGTGATACTTTCACTTTTTGCACCTTTTGACTTCCCCTTTTCTTTCTGTTGGGCGATCATGTATACATAAACTTCTCTGAAGACAATGAACCAGAATCAGGAAGCATTCACTTAAATGAAGCAAAACAACAGAGAAATGCACATACCTTTTTTCATCACATTGTCGCTTCATATCCTGCATCAGGAATAATGGATAATTGAGAGGTCGCAATATTACATTTTATATGCCATAATTATAAACCAACATGTTATCATAAATATGGTTTTAATTTCTTTTTTCATTAGGGAAATTTTATCAGAGATAAAAGAAAAATACAAATGCAGGTGTGCAAGATATCCTCAAATGAGAATCAACAATAAAACCTCAAAAGATAAAATAAAAAAAAAAGGGTTGAAAGGCCAGAGCAACTCATAGATGCAGTAGAGCTGATCAATCTATCAGTTTGTACTAATAGACCTGTCCTTAAGGTACCAATCTGCATGTTACCAAAAGGAAGCCATATAAACAACACTCTCCCATAAAATATGCAGGGACAAGTAGACCCCCCAAGATGCGGGCATTCCTTTCCAACCAAACCAACCAGAGAATCCCAAAACCTCACTTTACCTCAGTCCTTTGGTAATTACTATGCATGTTAATAAAGGACAAGGGGTCCTGATACATTCTGTTCTGTCCTGATAATAATTACTCTTCCCTGGTATTAACTATTTTTAACAGCAGTCAGTGATAATTCAAGTACTAGAGTAATGACATAGCTTCAACGGGGAAAACAGTGAAAGGCCAAATAAATGTAAATATTGCATCCATAACCTAACCATTTAGGAGTTAAGCAAATGATATAAAAGAAGTAAATAAACAAACCTCAACATTTCGTAGTTCCGAGAGAAGAATCTCAGCTGGGTTTGTTATTGTCAGAAATATGTGAGAACGCTGAGGAACAAGGAGCATATAGTCAGCACAGATTATATGTAAAAGCATTATGGTAAAATAAGAGCAAATAATTCAAAAGCTTTCATCCAATCAAAGACTCACATAGCTATCAAGGAGTTCTTTAAGTTCAAGCTGCACTCTACCAAGCTTCCCCAAAAGTTTACCTGGATACATTGCACAGATAATAACCAACTATAACACATACCATGCATGAATTGAAACAATTATCATAACGGCCCAGTTGCTTGAACAGGGCAGCAATGACCCACTCACCGCTTTCTTCATCATCATTTACTGCAGTTTTCTCCAGTAGAAAAGTACCCATTTCCTGCAGTGACTCGGAGAACTCTGGAGAACACGTATACCATGTAAAAGTTACAAAATTGGATCCTTCAAAAATTAACATCAACATTATATTCTCAAAATGATTGGAAAGACAACTCCAAAAGCTAGGGCGTTTTTCCAAATGATTAAATGTGCATCAATTTCCTAAACTCTTGAAGAAATTATAGATAAGTAGAGAAAAACAGGATGACCAACCAACAGAATTTCAAAGATGAAGAAATGTTTACCTACCATAAGCACTGTTTGCAGTAGCAGCGGCAGCTGATAGCAAGCTATCATAGCAATTTCTCATCTCTTGCATATCCTGCCAAGTGAAAAGGAAAACCTATAATGTCCTTGGAATCAAAGAACCACACAGGAGAAAGGGAATGAAATGAAACTCTTGTAGATGTCACTGGAGACAAGCAAGAACAGCTATTAAATTTCCATTCCATATAGACAAGGTAATTAACAGAATGTTGATTGGGCAATAGGCACAAGTATAAACAGGGCCAATCAAAGCGAAAGAGCTGCATCTGAAACACATTAGCCATTGATTATCCTTGGAAAAAATCTTTCCTCCTCATGTTTAGGAGTATATATTATGAAGTAGACATTATCAATATATCTTTTACTTCCCCAACTAAGGACGACCTTTAACTGTGATTTGCCAGTAAAGGTGAAATATCATCATAAACACCATCCATTTTACTGTTTGCAGCACAATATTTATTTATCCTACCAAGAGGATAATAAAAGTAACAGTTAGTAAATAACGTGACACGCTGAGTGTCCTCCTTTCCGCTGCAATTCACCGGCCACACTAGCAAATCCTCGCCGATAATTGCAATTCAAAGATGGTCCACTCAAGTTTCAAAACTCAACTTGAGAGATCAACTATCTCCTGAATCATTTCAGGAGAATTATAGTTGTAACCTTTAAACTAAAAATGGAATTCCTCATATGCAAAGACGATGAGGCCCTTTCCAACAAGTGCATTATCCAATTCCATTTCTCAGGTCACATTTGCCAACAAGTGATTGAGTTGCAAACAACACAGGGAGCAACTCAAAGACGGGAGGAAACAAGTCGCACGAGTACCTTAGCAGCCTGAGCAAGCTCATCGAACTTCAACGATGGCTGAGAGTCGGTTTTCTCCTTCTCAGCGCTCTTGTGAAGTGCAATTCTCTTCAATTTACTGAGCGAGGATTTCATTTCCGGGAAACCCTAAGGCAATGGCCCGATCACGACAGAGCGAAGCGGGAAAGAAGAGAAGCGAGGCCTCTTCGTTCCTCGGCAATTCGGAGAGGATCTCAACTCCAAATCCCCAAACAGAGTCCAGAATTCAATTCCATAGCCTCAACGACATTGAAGAAGCTTTGCGCAATTGGGTCAAAACGACACCGAACAGATGAGTGAAGAAAAAGACGAGGGTGAGAGATGAAACTTGCGGAAATGGGGAGAATGACCAAATTGTGCATCCGGGAGGAAAGGCAAAGGGCGCATCACCCAGACGTCATGCCCCTGGGCAATTTCGTGACTTCGCTCCCAACCCTCGAACTCTTCATCCAACGACTAAGAGTGTGACACGTGGATGCAGATGGAGGTGGGGTGTTCTCTAGGAAATAGATTGATTTAAAAGAAAATAGAACGCTCTACCTTCAAATTGAAAACCTCCCAGAATTTATAAAAAAAAAAATAAGCAGAATAATTGGGAATTATGAAACACATGGTAACATGAATACGGGAAAGCAAAGGTGAGAAGAGAAAAAGTGAGGTACTTATGGGACGAGATCATTACGATAGGAATAGGAAGGAATGTGAAGTTGGTGCCGTCAAGAGACTCAGTCAGTATGTTGACTGTGGAATTCGTTCGTACCGAAGGGGGTCTACAGACATGGCAGCCCGTCTTGGGCCCCACGTCTCCCACGTCCACATCACACCCCATCACGCTTCCATCTTCTCCGGTCAAACCTAACCTTTTTTCTTCTTTTTGACTCCTTGGTCCTTGCCGTTTTACATTTCTCTCCTCCATTCATCCTATCTTGTTTTTTCTTCTTTGAATATATGCATTTCCGTTCCCATTCGTCCTATCTTGTTTTTTCTTCTTTGAATATATGCATTTACCTTTCTCTAGCAAATAATACTCCTCCACTCCTTAACACACATATTTAACTAATTAAATTAATTAATATAATATATTTTTTAAAATTATCTCCCTTAATTTATTCACTAAATTCCCTATTTAATTATTGTTGGGGAATAGCATCCCGGGGCTTCTTGGGTCGAGAACAGAGAAGAGGACACAGGGCACGCGCTAGCGTCACGGAGACGGTAGATTTAACTGCCCTGTACCTCCTTCATTTTCAAGGACAGTTTCTGTACTACGGCTTTGGCAGGCCTGGGTCCAACGGCACTGCCCAGGAATTAGACATTTTATTTCCTTGATTGCCTTCACCGGCTAGAAAAGAAAACCGCCAAAATTATCTTAATTGACTGTAATTTTTCAAGCAACATTCAGTTAACACTTAATTGGGCATGGCAGCTGTTTCCAGTTTATTTAACTGATTGACAGATGTTTAATTTTTCCATCAACAAAGTGTAATTTTTCAATCAATATTTAATTTAAATTAATTCAATTAATTGAGTTTGACAACTATTTTCATTTGATTTAATTGGTTAAGGAATTGGACTGTCTAATTTTTCAATAACGTTTAAATTGATTCAATTAATTAATTGGGTTCAGCTGTTTCCAGTTCATTTAATTGTTTTAATTATGACGGTTACCAGGGATTATACCAAAAAAAAAAGGATGATGTGAGTTGATAAACTTAACCGTTGGTAGAAAAAAAAAAAGTCCATGAACTGAACAATTAATCAATTTGAGTTAATAACTATACTAGATTTGAAATATTTGGGATTTATTTTTCAATTAACATTTTAATTGTTTTATGTCTGTAATTTTTTAACATACAGGCGTCCCCTTAGCTTGATCATATCATGAGTTGGAAAAAACAAAAAGCTTAAATGCTTAATTATAATAGAAGCTTTTTTGCACATAAATTATGCAGAAGTAGTAGTAAATATAACTACTACGAGCAAAAAAAAAAAAAGTAAGCATTGTTACCAAAAAAAAATATTCCTCCTATCATTAATATATAAATTAATTTAGTTATAGGGTTAATATTAGTCTTAAATATAAAATATATTTATTATATTTATTAAGTATTTTTTAAATTATTTTTATTCATATTCTATTAATATTAATCAAATAAAGAGGAACGAGTAGTCAAAGAAAATAATTGAAATATTTAAAAAATATTATATTAAACTGACTTGATTAATTATTTTAATATAAAATTGGTTAAATAAATTTTAGTTAAATTTAAGAGAAAAAAGGTACACGAGAAAAATATTTTTTAATTATAATATGTATAAATATACTCAATAAAAGACATTTGAAATTTATTATCAAATGTTTTTAATGATCTTAAAATTGAATTAAAGGCATTTTAAAAAAATATGTGTGGGATTGGAGTTTAGTTATTAATAATTTAAGATTTAATTTAATTAACTTAATATTGGAGGATACACGGAACACCTATAACTGGTCATCCTCAACATTATCGATCAACATCTTATGCTCTTCTTCATTAGCATCGTAATAACAAAAGTGACTAGTGCATGTTTGGATAGAAGTTTTAAAATAATTTTGTGCTCAAATTTTAATTTAAAAGAAATTAAAATAAAAAATTATATTTGTCTAAAACACTTATGAACTAAACATTGTTTAAAAACATAATTTTGAATAAATTTACATGAATAGCTTATAAAATAAGAAAAAAAAATTTATAAATTACCAAATTACTATTTTATTTTTATTTTTTTTACATACTCTCTCTCTCTTCCCTTAACTTTTTATTCTATTCTCTCTCTTCTGTCTCTTATTCTCTTCTTCGTCTCCTGTGAGGCCTATACTGTCGTCGCCTCAACAATAAGAGGAAGTCGTTGCCTCCATGGTGGTGGAGCTCGTCGTTGCCTTATTCTTCTTCCTCTTTAGGCTATCGTTGTCTCTCTCTCCTCTATAAGTCATCGTCGTCCTCTTTCATTCATCTTCACTGCAAGTCCTCCTCGTCGTTGCCAGATATATCTCTAAAGATGAGATAGAGATATGGAAGCAGTATGTTGCAAAGATAGAAGGAGTTTTAGAGAGAGAAAAAACTGCAGCGGAAGATGGGATGTTGCAAAGAGAGAGGGTTTTTTATCTCATACCCTCTAATAATTTGTTAATTACAAAAATACTTATAGAAATAACTATCTAAACACTCATTTATTCAGAACTATTTTTTTTCTATAAGCTATTCTCTATAAACCATCTTTCAAAAGCTGTCTAAAAGCTATTTTTTTCTATAAGTTATTTTTTAAAAGTTTATCAAAACAAACCCTACAATAGCTTTCTAATTTTTTCTCTCCAAAACTATAGTTTTTTATTATAAAGTATTTTTTTAGAATTTTTAAAATGTTTTGCTATCATATTTTAAAGCCATATTTTATACTTTTTTTTTTCGTGATTGCTCAAACACCCCATTCATATTATAAGATTACAAGGTGATATATTGGTTTAGTTTGATTTCCTGGTCTTATTTGTTATAATTTGACGTTTTAATTTTCACGTAACATGTAGAATTGTAGATTTCTTGATTCTATATTTAACTAGCTGGGAGATTAAAGACGGGTAAAACAATTAGAATCATGAAGGAAGAGGATTTCAAAATATGAATCTTGAAAATCTTTTCTGCAGTCAAAAATACGTGTAACTTGATGTTGAAGGATCAATGAATGACGAGGACGAGTACTGATTCAGAAAGAACAAAATCAGACCTGCGGTCTTCTCCAATTTTCAAAAGTGAGCAAGACAAACAGAGCCCAAGACCCACTGTTGCCCACCATCCAAGAATTGCTTCCCTTCATTATCTTATATTTTCTTTTCTTTTGGGTCAAAATTTAAACGAAATTCGAAACATTTTATATATGTTGGGCTTTTGTTTCGTATCATGTATATATCCTCCATCTCTCTGTCTAAAATCATTAGTCATAGACCCATACGTGAATATACGTGCGTCTGGTAATTCTCTGAAGAAATAAAGGGGAGGAAGCAGAAGTTGAATAGGCAATATATATCGTCCTCATCGGAAAATATCAGATTATGTGTGTATACAAACTTGTCTTCTGACCCCTGAACTGGTATTATATACGTCAAATATCATATGAGAATTAAGTTATTCAGGATTTTAAAAAGCAATCCTGAAAATTAATAAGGATTTTCTCTTTTCTGCACTTTTTTCCATTCTCACGTGAGTCTTCCAGCTCTGTTGTCAGATCTATGGCGAACTAGCCCTATTTTCTTCCCACCTGCTCTTCCCTTGTTTATAACATCCCTCAGTTTACTCCCTTTTCTTTCTTTCTTCTCACCCTCCTGCCAAATAACCAGTACATTTAACAAAACACAATTCAATGAATGAATGTCAGAATTAATTCATGAAATAATAACTCAAGAATACCTTTTTGGGAATGGTAATTTCCTTGCTTGATGGCGTACCCTTGCCCACCATTGGATCGTCATTATCTGCACAGAGAGAAGCAACACAACACCGTTAAAAGACAGCCCTGATCTGTTCAGCCTAATAAAAAACCTGGGATTGTTTGTTCACCCTTATTGTCGGTGGTTTCAGCCGTGTCGGGGTCGTCGTGGGAATGCTCTATATCACTGGAAGATCTGGAGACGACACAGTATTCCCTGAAACTAGGGGACGCAGAGCTGGTGATGGCGTCATCCCTCTCGTCCATCTGGACAACAGCGTTAACGGCGGGGGGAGGCTTTGCATGGGCATGTTTGTTGGCGTCTCTCACTCCCACCTCCCCATGGTCGGCCGCCGCCTTGGCGCAGAAGGAGGGAACGTTAAGGGGTTGATGAGGGGCTTTAGGGGACTCCTCTGTGATAGGCTGGGCGAGTTTGTAATGGAAGGAGTTGTTGGGATGGTCTTCAGGACGCATGACCGAAGCGCCACAACCCATGACGGAATCGGAGGAGATGGATGACGTCGAAGGTGGTGAGAGGAAAGTATAGTGTTGGGGAAGAGAGGCTGAGTTACGTGCATTCTTGTAAACACACACCAATGAGGGACGCAACGAGCCTTACGGAGTTTCATCCTACCAAATAGGGGGGTTCATGGGACAGGGTTGGGCAGGGAGTGGGTTGGGCAAGGTGACTCTCCTACCCAATGTTTTAGCCAAAAAAAGTATGGGCTGTATTTTACAGCCCGATGACCGGCCCTGCCCGATAAAAGCCCTAACTATTTTGGGCTGGGTATAGGCGGGTTAGGCATGGGCGGGCTGGGTATGCCCAAGTTGTGATGCCATGTTTATGTTGTAGAAAAAATTTACAATTATAAACTTTTAAAATAATATCATATTCATATGTCTTCAAGAGTTAAATAATATCTATAATCTACTAAAAATAAGGTAACAAAAATATAATAATTAAAGTCTTGAAATTCATTGCATATAAAAAAATCTTGAAGTCTAAATAGTTTATAATTACAACTTTACATCAATTTCTCAAATGTTGACAAGGATGAAGTATCTAAAAAAATAAAATAAATAATTATAATTTATAATGTAATCATATTATGATTAATAATGTTAAAAAAATTAATGTAGTTATAAATATTAAAATATGCAACTTACGTACTTAACTACTTATATTTTTAAAATGACCATTTTAGTCACCAGTAACTATCATATTCTCCCTTCTAAGTGTAACATCTACGGAGAAAATTAAAAAAAAAAGGGTGCTCATGGGCAGGGCAACCCCCATGCCCGGTGTCCAGCCCAAAAAAAATATGGGCTGTATTTTACAGTCCGATACTCAGCCCTGCCCTATATTTATCAGGCTGAGCAAGATCATTTTTTCGCTGACTCGAGTGGGCGTACCGGGCCGCGGGCCTTATGAACACTCCTACTACCAAACACGTTTTTTTTGGGGGAACACCTACTTAATTTATAAAAAGAAGGATGAAGGTGCATCACCGCCTTAAAGTAATTTTGAAAAAAATAATTAATATCTTAAATTATTTAAAGATATAATTAATACTCTCAACTAATTTTAAAAGTATAACTAACATCCTAAAATATTTAAATATATAATTAGCATTCTAAACTAATTTTATATGTACGATTAACACCCTGAAATATTTAAATTAGTGTAATTTTACCTTTTTTACTCACAAAAATATTTACTTTCATTTGATACATATCACATAAACTTATTATTTCGACACATTATTATTTAAAAGGCATATGTATAATATTGTTTTAACAAGTTACACTAAATAAGCTATAAAAAATTTTAATCTTCACATATAAATTATATATAATATTAATTTTAGGGTTTATTCAGTACTCTTATTTAAATAATATGACACATGTGATATTTTAAATAATAATATGTCAAAATAAAAGAATCACGTCACATGAATCGGATAGAAATTTGTATTTCTGTCAGTGAAAATATTGAACTGTACTAATTTAAGTATTTTAAAGTGTCGATTGTAATTCTAATATTAGTTTAAGGTGTTGATTATAACTTTAAAATCAGTTCAAGGTATTAATTATAATTTTAAATATTTTAGGGTATTAATTACTTTTTTAATATTAGTTTAGGGTGTTGATTCATATTTACCCTTAAAAAAAACTCAATATATTAATAAATAATCGATTTGACCATTCAATGCCCGATTCAATGCCTGCGTATGTATGTGTTCAAGAGTTGTTAATCTTTATAACTTACATTATTTAAAAAAACTTCATTAGCAAATCGATTTGATAGTCATCTAGTATATCATAAATGTCTATTATATACAGCTGGTAAAACGGGTCAAAAATAGGCTGGCAGTTTGCCAACTCATTTTGGGGTGGGCTGCACAGCCCGCCAGCCCTTTTTTTTTTTAATTATTTATATTATTATTTATTTTATTTAAATATTACTTTGAATACTTCAATTATCGAATAGTAAAGATGATTATTTATTTATTAATATGTGTTGACATATAATAATTAATTAATATTTTGTTAATGTTTATTTAGATTTATAGTTATAAAATTTAATTTTTTTTATAAAAAATATAAATTTTTAAGAGTATAATATTAAAAAAATGATTATGCTAATATGACATTATAAATTTTTTATTAGTATTTTAAAAGTATAAAAATAAATTTTTAAAAATACTTTAAAAAAAAACAGCGGGCTACTGGCGAGTTGGTCCGTTTTTAGCGGGCCAACCGTATTACCAATTCTACTATTATACACGCATGGCCGCATTACCAATTCTACTATTATACGCGCATGGTAGATAGTGATGGATTCTAAAATAGTTTTTTTTTGGGCCTGTGAATTCAAAATAGTTACATGTAAAGTATTTATAAACACGAACACAATTAATAAAAATTAGTATGAGTAATAAGTGATTTGATATTGCTTAAACGAAATTTTAAATTTGAGCTTTAGCGTATACAGAAAATTTTAATTAGGATACTCACCCACCATAGCCAGGTATGTAACGCAGATCAGATCCAGATATAATCAGGATAAAACTCCGGTAAATCGAGTAGGCAACTAAAAATAAAAAATAAACACGAACACACTTGGTAATAGATAGTTAAGGGAGATATTTTAACTTTTGGGTATTTAAGTTTATGTCTAAGGGTAATAAATAGCTCGTCTTACCCGATATTGATATTATTTAAGAGAAAATAAGATTTTACTTTATCCTTAAATCGTAAGTGAATCTAACTTTTTTTTTTATTTTTTGTAATAAAAAAAATAAATAAAACACGAATACAGATCCTTAATTTGCCACGCAGCTCCCGTGCTGCGCAGCAGAAGATGGTTCAACGGGCCCTCTTATTATCGCCCTGCGCTTGTTGGATACGGGTGAACCTAATTTTTTTTTTAATTTTTATAACAAAAAAAAATACTTGTAAATAATATAACTTATTATAAAATTTATATTTAAATATCAATGCTATTTATTACAAGTACTCGACAAGTGTGCTTCTCCGTTGTTTAAGGTTTAATTATTTTTTCCTTGTTTTTTAATCAGGTCCTCCCCTTTCTAAATATAAAATAATTCATCTAATTCTTTTAATATACTCAAATTAGTTAAAATATATCTTAAATTAAGGTTTTGTTGATAAGCTATTTTTTTTTTTGGTAAATTTTTTTTTAGAAAGGGTTGGACTCACCCACGATCCAAGAGTAGGGCGAAGTCTCACTTCCTCCTAAGTGATACAAATGTCAAGCAGGGCTAGCCGTCTATTACCCTTAAGCGTAAACATAGGCAGGCACCTAAGAACTAGGATTTCTCCCCAAACACCGTAACTGGAACTACAATATAGTAGTATTCCCTAGGGATCGAACATACTCTAAATAGTCGTATGTCTCACTCTTTTACCAGTTGAACCTACGGATGATGAGTTGTTAAAAGCTATTGTTTCCTTATAATGGTATTAACTGTTCATGAATCACATGGGTCTTAAATTAAGGTTTTGTTGATAAGCTATTGTTTCCTTATATTAGTATTAACTGTTCATGAATCACATGAGTCTTAAATTAAGGTTTTGTTGATAAGCTATTGTTTCCTTATAGTAGTATTAACTGTTTGTGAATCACATGGGTCTTAAATTAAGGTTTTGTTGATAAACTATTGTTTCCTTATGGGCCTGTTTGGATAGGATTTTAAAAAAGTGCTTATAAAAAAAAGGGCTTATGGACAACTTATGGAAAAGGGCTTTTAGAGAAGAGTTTATGGAAAAAAAAAGTGGTTTTGAATAAATAAGTTTTTGGATAGTTATTTTTAGAATGACTTTTTATATTGGTAAATTACCAAAAATGATATGATTTGATTTAAATTAAGAGAGAGGAGAGAGGTAAAGAAAAGAGAAGAGAGAGGAGAGAGGGTAGAGAGGAGAAAGGAGAGAGGGTGTAAGAAAAAATAAGAGAGAGGAGAGAGGGTGTAAGAAAAAATAGGGGTAAGATAGTAATTGGATAGTCCATAAGTGCTTTTAATGTTGAAAAAGCTAGTTTTAATAGCTTATTCAAAACCATGGTTTTAAACCATGGTTTTGCCCAAAAGCACTTATGGACAAATATGGCTGTTTGTTTTAAAATTTTTCCAAACCAAAGTTTGGGCTAAAAGCCCTTTTAAAACTATGGTTTACAATTTTATCAAACAGGCCATATATCACTATTATCTGTTTCTTATATTGCGTGTTATGTATGCAATATTTAAAATCCATGCGATTCATGATTATATTGCTTGATACGATATACAGTATTATGATTTTTGCTGTATATTATCATTTACTTTACGAAATGGTTTTGCGTATTGTTTCCCTTATATTCTGTTGCTCATTAAATTTTTTACTAGTTTCTTATAGCTTATTAATGAATTTTCCTTCAAAATAACTTAATACAAATATATCTAATTCAGGATATCAACCTATAATTAATAATTACAATGTCATCATTCCTCAAGCACAGTTCACTAACCACGATCAATCTTTGACAGTGGTTTCAAAGTTGGAAGGACAGAAAAAGAAAGAAAGAACGAAAGGAAGTTACTGTGCATTTATATGATGACACATTATGCAAATATATATATATATATATATATATATATATATATATATATATATATTGAGCATAATACGCAAGGAGGATAGGATTTTTTTTCCTTAATAGAGAATTATAATAAGTAGTTATATATATACTTGAAGATTAAAAGCAGTAGAGAAAGCTAATATAGGCAAGATCTTCCATTAATGGATGGACTCTTCATCAAACAACTCTTCTCATTCCATTTGACGATTCCAAATTAATAACAATGATTGTAATCCTGTATCTATTATAAATATAATCTAGTTAAAATGGTCCTTATGTAAATTTGAATTACCAAAATAACCATGACTACTGTCCAAGTCTGTTACGTTGAAAACCTTCGGCTATCGTCTATGGTGGTGCTAGCTCTAGCAGATAGGCAATAACCATGATTTGAGGAAGAAGGAAGATGAATAAGGTGGCAGCGATATATATGGGAAAAAAGTGATTGATATATCAATAGTAAAAGTTGTTGAAGTTTAGTAAAACTGTACGTAACAGTAGTATCGTATAGCGTTCTGTGCAATGCAGTACGATCATATCTCTCAACAAGCTCACATGCATATTTTTGTTACGCTTCTCTTCACCTGCTCCTTCTTCTTCCCTCACAAACTAGCATACGTACCAATGAGCAAATCTGGTGATGAAACTTTACCTCTCTGAATCCTAAAATCTCCATTCCATATCTTGCGAGCTTCGCTACCAAATCTTGGAGAACAGTCAACACAGCAGCTATTCTCTATAAATTATTAGACTTACAGTGATCTCCCTCCCCTTCTCAGTTCTCACCACCTTTAAAGCTATAAAAACTCTTGAGATCTACTGCATGAGCAATAATTAATACACAGAAAAATATGTATATGAAACGCATAAGAAGAGACAGTGACAATACAAATACTGATAGAATATGGATTTGTACGACTGGTGTTCAAGTGATTGGACTGGGAGTAGAAAAATGCAACAAGTTCTATATATGTTCCTGGGTGAGCAACACGAGACATATATATTGCTTTTATTAAATGGGGCTACTTGCTTTCTACTACTCTTCAGGAACGAATGTGACGGCTGTGTCTGTGGAACTATGATTAACTTGTCTAGGGCATAGTTTCGATAACAAAGGTTGAGTTTCTTCTTCCTTCTCCAACTACAAAGGCTACAGAGATATATGCATATGGTTTTTAAGACTGGTGTGATTATAATTCCAACAAGTATTACTGTTGGAATAACTTGTATTATGATCATCAACTCGTTATTATTTTACATTCATATAGGTGTGCAGAATAAGAGAGTAGGGCGAATTAGTGAAATCACAAACACCATTATCTCACAGTGTCGTCGTATGTGGTCTATGAATAGGTTGTGTCGTGTCCTACATTCGTAACAATCACGGCCCGTAAAGTCTGCAATATACGACGCTACTCAATGCCCACTACTACATGCTGCCTTGCTAGTTTGATCATGATGTGCGCCACAATAACACAAAACTCTTCTGTATATACCACAGTATACTGCGTCCACAAAACTCTGTTCCCCACTTGTTGCTTAACTGCGCTCAACGTAGTATTTCATTTCCTACGTACATGCGCCCAAAGTAATCCACGTAATTATTCATTTAATATTTATGAATTTATATTGTACTTGCATCCATTTTTCTTTTTGGGTACCAGGATCAAAGAAACAAAGAATTAGGATGAATAACAAATGGAGCCAAGATTGCTGTGTATGGATTCTCTAACATCATGCAGATATTTCAGAAGGCAATCGATGGAAGACGTGAATTGTCTAAAACCGAAGGCGCTGGAATTTTACTGTGCTCCTTTATTTATATGTTCTTATGTTCATGGTTATCTTGATTAGAGTGATTAATATCGTTAAATACTATGAGAGTTCTGTGGCACTTTATGGTCATACTTAACTTGACTTGGATTAAGCCCTTCATTTATAGTGGGACAGACTCAAGATATCGGGTGGTCTAATTCTAAAAAGAGAGAGTATATATTAGTTTTATTCAATACAAATTTCTAATAGCTTATATTCACCCGTGTTTCTTAGTATATAATTATTCTATTGAAATAAGTGCTTTCTGATTACATAAATTTATAGGGACTGCTATGATACACACACGCACACGCACATATAATTAAATTGATCTCATTCTGTTGTTAGTTAAATAAGTCAAATTAACAATCATTTAGTTATTTCTCTTCCATTGCCGAAAGTCTTGTTGTTTGAATTATATACTATTTGCCCACTTGAAAACGCAAACCTCTTGTTCAATCTCACGTATAGCTGTATCTGAATTATTTGATTGGACCAAAAATATGTCTGTCTTTATTTACTGCCTACCTAATACAGAATCAAAACAGAGGGGATCGATGTTCTAATTATTTTTATAGACAGAAACATTTGATTCGTTACCAACCATAAAAGAAAACAAGTATATCCTCATCCTCCAGTACCAATAAGGGAACGGGATCTAATCACAAGATGCTGGCGCGTGCATGCGTGTCTGGATTTTGCTTACTTTACATAATATTCCTATTTCTCAATCGTATATATTTATATATACATGTTGCTATATATATGTTTGTTAATGATTTCTTATTTGGTTATTATATATCTTAATCTATACCTTGCACCGGCTAAATGATTTTTCTCCAATGTCGGCATTATTGCCAGAAGGAATATTTTTTTGTCAACAGCGAGGAAGAAGCAACATAGAAAAATTTGATTCAGTGCCTTGTTGCTTGCTTGCTTGCTTCCCCAACTTAACCGACGCATAGTTTTTCTTCTTCTTTTTCTCCTGTTAAATTTGTGCCTTGTTCCCATCACTAACCCAACCAACAACCAGAAGAGATCAATTTAAAATTAAAACGCCCTAATCGTTTCGAATATTTAGATTCACCATTACATCGAAGAATATTTGACGGCCGAGTCTGATAGAAATACAAACGATACTGTTTTTGTCTGCACTTTGAGGCATCTCTTTTATCATCATCATCCATACGCCAGAAAGGGACCTTCTTTTCTTCTTTTTTTCTTTTCTTTTTTAACTTTGAATGTGCAACGAAACCATTCATGAATTGGAGTATTGAGTTCTTGAACTGAAAGACAGATTCTTTCAACCCCATGTGCAGATGCTTCAATGTTGTGGTCGTGTGCGTTTATGCTTTTTTTTTTCTTGGTTCTCTTTCATAAAGATCATGATTAGATCCTTCATAATCATACTTTCTTTGGATGCCTCCCCTTTGTGTGTTGCTTTGGATCATCTTTTTGGCTTTTGATAATAATAGAGGTCCACATTCTGATTAGCAATATCAGGCATTCTAGATATATATATTATAACTATTTTATTCATTCATTCTGTTCTCTCCGCCACTACATTGATTCCCACATGATAATTATTATTGTCAGGCCAGACCAATGAGGATTAGGAATTCTAAAACAAACTCAATTGCTTGTCCGAACCAGTTTCTTGAGCCACCACTTGAACAAAGAGAACCCCACCTACGCCATTGATTTATCTCATTAACTCTAGCATATGTAACAGTCGAAAAAGGTGAAAAAGAAAACAGGTTTTCTGGGAACTAGATGCTTCTTCCCCACGGTTTCTCACAGGATTTCAGGAAAGTTAACTGATATCACCGCTTGGACTAATCTAAGTTAGTTAGAAGCGGTGATGTCACTGCCTTCACTGTTACTTGGAGACGACGGCGGCGGGGCTTCGTCGGAGTCATAGCCATCAGCGGCGAAATCAATGAAACTGGTTTTCACTCCCTCCAGCTTCTGAACTTTCTTGACGTTGGACTGATTCTTCATAGACCTTTTTCTCTTGGGCTTCTTCTTCTTCTGAAAAACGCGGTAAACAGCCCACTTTGTCCATGGCATCATCTGCATTTGGTTTCAGAACACAGGTCAAATACCGATGAATAAAGACAAGATAGTGTGAAACTTTCAGGGCATTGCGTGCTCTGAATAATCACTGTTCTATTCTTTATACCTTGGGTGGGAAAACAGTCATTCCTGGGACGGTGAGGCGAAGCTCGTGCATAACCCATTGGGTCTGGGTCTCCTCGGAATAGTCGCCGCCGCAGAAAACCAGGGTCTTCCTAGTACCGACAACTTGGTTGGTATGAGTAGAAACAATTAGTTTCTCATTCCCAGTGGGTTTCCAGAAGCCAGTGCCTTCAGCGATGACGATTATGCCTCCATAGAAAATATCCTTCTTCTCGCCGAAGAAATACCCCTTTTCCAGGGAATCCGCTTCGCCAACACCTACAGTCCACACCAAACACAAATCCGACATCAATACATCGTTTTAGCAGGATTCAATTAGCACCCCATGATCGAACAACACGAATTCGTTTCAACAGACAAGGAAATTTCGAATCTTTGGGAGACGTTGAGAGAACAGAGTGAAGCAGAACACTGTAAAAAAACCGAGAAAACGAAGAGTAGATTTCACGAACCTGGAAGCTTCCAGGGATCGGTCTGAAACACATCGAGAAAAGGAATGACATTCGCGGGTAATGGGAGGCCCAGAGCCATCTTCCGGAGATAGTGGACGATGAGCTCTTCGTCGGTGGGACAGAACCTGTAGCCAATAGGCATCTTAATGCCTCCAGTAACAACAAAGCTCGGAAGCATCTCCATCTCAGAGAATCTCACAGACACACTCGAGAGAGCGAGAGAGAGAGAAAAGAGGGCTATATCTGAATCTCAATCTGGGATTTGGATTGTGAGATTGGTTCAGGGGAGACCCATTTTAAGGAGAACGCACACAGGAAAGAAGGGGCAGAAAGAGCGGAAAATAGGGAACGCTCGCGATGTGGCCAGTGAGAGACGAAGGATGACAAGGCAAAGGTAATTTATACAAAGGGGCAGGGGTTGAGTGTGGGAGTGAGAAACAAATCCAAAACATTTAAAGAAATTAAAGCAAAAAAAATTAAAGAAATCCAAAGCATTAACTCTCATAGTTATTATGGCTCAAAAGCGTCCTCTTCTCTTCTGTTTGACGGTCTTGGGCGAGGGAGGGGTTTTCAAAGGAAGCGTGTACGGGACATATTGAGTTTGAGTATAGTGGAGCAATTTAACTCGGCTACTTTGGTCAAGATGCATGTGCCCTTTTTTAATTCTCTGTATATACAGCGATCCTCATGTGTACCACGTTTTGCAAATCTGGTGCTACTTATTATTAAGGCAGTTTTTATTTAGTGATTATACCTACCCTCTCTTTTAATTTCTTATTTCCTTCCTCTTTCTCATCTAGGTTTAATTTGTTTAACAGAAATCAATATTGTTCCTATTCTTATTGGTAAATTGTTACACTATTTTTTGCCCAGACTATCTAGATAATTGGAAACTTAATAAGGAAGACTTTCAATAAATGTAGGAAAATTATTGGCTCATCTATGCCCAATGACTCAACATAAGTGGATAAGATTTAACACATATTATAGAAATACAATTTTTTTTTAATTTGATTTAATTCTTATCTTTATCCAAACTTATCTTAGTATTTTTTTCCTGCAGGTGCCTTCTAAAAAAATAGACAATTCTTATTTTAAGCCATGAAGTGCAATATTCATTTATATTTTTTAAAATTATCTCCCTTTAAAATCTCATCAATTAATCGCATCTTCATGTAAATTTAGAAAATTATGAATATTCAGAATTCGATTTGAAAGTAAATCTCAAAATAACGACAAGGTTATTATTATAAGATGTAAATATAATTGGATAATATTACGCACACATGTCATTTCCTAAATTTCGCTTCGAGGGAGCTTGCGCAGTAGCTCTTTCTTTAATATATGAATGTTAAAACTGGGATTTAAGATAAGAGTATTTGGGTGAGCCAGAGAAGATGTGTGGCCAACTACAATTATAGTGATTTGCCTATCGTTAAAGCCTCCAAGTAACACGGTCGAATCCTCTGTGGTTTGCACTTATCATAGTTTCCATGTTCTTTCCTCTTCCTTTGACTATCACACCCACAAAGGGAAAAAGGGTAGTGGTATCTTCTAAACAACACGTGTGGCTCCTGTTTTATATAGGGCCTGTTTGAATAAGATTTTAAAAAAATACTTATAAAAAAAAAGCTTATGAACCACTTATAGAAAAGGGTTTTTAAAGAAGGGTTTATGGAAAAAAAATAGTTTTGAATAAATAAGTGTTTGGATAGTTATTTTTAGAATAATTTTTTATGGTAGTAAATTACTAAAAAGGGTATGATTTGATTTAAAGTAAGAGAGAGGAGAGAGGTAGAGAGAAGATAAGAGAGAGGAGAGAGGGTAGAGGAGAGAGGAGAGAGGGTGTAAAAAAAAGTAGAGATAAAAGAGGAGAGAAGAGAGAGGAGAGGGGTAGGGATGAGAGAGGAGAGAGGGTGTAAGAAAAAATATGAGTAATATAGTAATTGGATAGTCCATAAGTTCTTTTACTGTTGAAAAAGTTATTTTAAATAGCTTATTCAAAACTATGGTTTTAAATTATGATTTTGCCCAAAAGCACTTATGGACAAATAAACCTATTTATTTTAAAATTTTTTTAAACTAATATTTTACCCAAAAAAACTTCTAAAACTTTTAGTTTGGAACTTTTCCAAACACACCTATAGGATTTAGTTGGATTGGTTACTTCCCCCCACGGGGAGACGAAACGACTGTGTTTTTAGTTCCTGCCACAAACAGAAGTCAAACGATCAGATTAGTGTGATCAGTATTCCGCAGTCATAAAACCTCGAAAAACTTGTCTCTGAAAAACGTGTGAAGGTCAACCCCTGAACATTGACTACGCGCTTCATGTGAAAGTCCTGTTTATTATATAATATATATCAAAGTCTCACTGCCTAATTGCAAAATAGATGAATGTTATATAATTTTAATAGAAAAATAAACTTAATATATATTTAATTTTTTAAAGTCTTATAAAAAAAAAGATTGTAAAACTGAGGTTTCTCAGGCTTAAAAGAAATACAAGAATAAGACGAAGAAATAACCTTGAGGTAAGTCCAACTAAATTAGCACAAATTATTTTAATAGAAAAATAAGCTCAATCAATTATTTAAAATGTAATACTATTTCTAATTAGAAGAAGTCCCAAGTTTTATAAACGTAAAACTGGAGAGAAAGACTGCAAAAACATTTTTAAAACTGATAGAATAATAAATTAATTAATTTGTTATTTACATTTCCTATGATTATTTTGATGTTATCTTGTTCCTTAAGGTTTGCTCAAGTTAGAAGAAACGATAAATATAAAAAAAAAATCACTTCCCACTACTAAAATGGAACATCCTGATGAGTCTTCTAAAATTCCTTAAAAAGGAAGAACAAGTTAATTATTTAAATGTTTTACCGTTAAATTAAAGAGCAAATGATGAAGTGCCACGTATCAAGTTTTGCAGACGAGGGCCTCAGCAGAAATGGTGGGCTAATAATAAAATATTAAATCGACCAAGACGACAAAACCACAAGTTAATTATTATATATTGCTATGTTTGCCTCGTACTGATTAACAGTAATAGAAAGGCACTCAATGAGATCAAAACCAATAAAAAATAAGCATAATGCATCATACATATAAGGTATAAATTGATTATTATTATTATTATTAAATTATAGATATTATATTGTTACTTGTGCTGTCTGGTTGAAATATATCCTATAAATAAAGATTCGTTGTGAAGGTCACGTAACTAGGCTGTGATCTGCTATAACTTTGCCTCTCTGTATGATAACATTATTATAATAATGATGAACGCAACATGCCTTTTTCAAGAAATCGGCCCCCTTATTCCACATATAAACGTAGATCAAGAAATGTCATAATATATATGGAAAATCAGATCAGATCAAATGGCGAATAGATCGTATCATGAGAATTCCTAACTTAGTTATATATGCTTAGGATTTGGTGGTGATCGGCTGAGGATGTTGTGTCCACAAAGCTAAGATTATATTCCCAATCTAAGTAACAAGATTGCAGAGACAAGGCACTGCTTTTTGCCTCCGGGGACTTCTTCAAGTTTAAGCATTAAGAAAAAATTATTATAAAGTCCCAAAGAAGAAAATCAATTACTCAAAAATTCAATAATAACCGATGAGTAAATAATAACAAATTATAATGTAAAAAATAACAAGTTTAAATTTACGCTGATCACTTATTATTATGACTTTTTGGTGATTAGATATTTTCCTTATGATGTCGTAATAATTCCCTAATAATCTGCCACACGCTTTCCTTTCCCTTCTTAATTCCATCTTGTGGTGGCAATGGATGCAATATAATTTGAAAGATATTAGTTCTTTATTTACTCACTTGTAGGTAGATGATTCTTATATATGCTCATTCAGTGGACCAACAGGAACATGTGATATCTAATGAGAAAACTTCACTTGGTGATGCCGGGCTTTATAAACGTAAAGCTTGCGATTTAAATAAGCAGAAGATCAAATGGTAATGATATTCATATATAGGTGGCAGATTTGTGTACTTGAAAATGTTGAAATGGGGTTCAAGGAAACAGCAAAAAAAATAATAATCATCAATTCCACTTGATTGATTGCTGAAAGAGACACAATCACGATGGATTACATCTCGTGGGAACTATGGAATATATATATATATATATCCATGTTATCAGAGAGTGTGATATGATGCTTACTAATTCTATATGCTTAATCCCAAGGTGTTCTCTTGGGATGAAACTTGGCTTTGTCAGAGGTTCATAATTTCTGAATAAGAATGTGAAGGGGGCATTTTTGGTAATGATCAAGGGATTGAGTAAATCTACATGCCATCTCTTGTTATTCAGGAGAATATTTAGTTAATGAGTTAGTAAGATGACAAGGATCATGAAAGTTTTAATCCTAAATAAAAAATTTAAAATTGTTAAATGAGAGTCTGATGAATATATTCCTTATCATACCATTAAGTTAAGACACCAATGGAGTTGGTTCGAGTGGTAAGCGGCTCGGTATCGTTTAAGCGAGATCTTAAGTTTGAGTCTTGGCATATGCAGAAAATCCCCGTTAGGAGACTCACCCACCATAATCAAGTACACGATGCGGGTCGGATTTGAATATAGTAGGAGCAAAGCTCCAGTAAATTGGGTGGGCAAAAAAAAAAAATTAAAGACAATCATCAAGAAATATAATATTGGGCTAACATCACAAAATTAAACAAGAGCTAGAATTAACATCCAAGGACCAGATGCTACCTAATTTTCAAAGACCCCCCCCCAACAAAAAAACTCTACCTGCAATATATTCCAATAGGGACCAATGATGTGTTTTGCATTTCGTCATCATAGAACCAGATACTGCTTAGTTTTCATTGGCCTGTAATAGATTCTCTGTTTCCACTCATCAACATGCAAGCTTCTTCACCTCCAGATTCCCCCCTCTTTTTAGTTTTTCATTTAATCTGGCGGCTAATGAATAAAACCTTACAAACTTCTAAAGAACCACATTAATAGACTTTTATTAGCTTTGCTAATATACGTATCTCAAAATTGTTGATGTTCCTTCCAATATAAGTAACTATTCTCGTTGGCTCCGTTTATAATGATCTGCCAAAAGATCCCACTCATTTAAATGATATTCTCTCAAACCTTGATTCTCAGAGACATAAGAATGAAAATCGTATGTACACAGGTTTTGTTGTCATTGCATGGCATTCCCCACCATTTTAGGCTTAAAGAAAAAGAAAAACCCAGGGATCAGAAGTTGCTAAACTATATACAGTAAGAGAGGCCAAGTTACAATTTTGGAATAAGATTCAAAGGAAAAGACATTTCCTTCTGCGAGAATTGAGGCTTTATGTTAACCTGCGTCTTCCCCTCCCCCTTCGGCCAAACCCTCTTCATCTCCATCATCATCCTTTGACCGCTTTATTGTATTTGAAACTGCTTCTGTTATTTCTTCCACAAAATCAACTATTACCCCATCAATCCCCATCAGGTATTGCATGTAGACTGCTTCTGAGACTTTGCTGCACAATATCACAATTCATTTTGTTAGGTACTTTCAAGCAACAAGGAACAAGAAATGCTGAAGGTGGATACATACTTTAGTTTCCCATAGGTAAGGAGGGTGAGTTTAGAGTCTTTGATCTTTGTTATTGCTGTAGGGTTCCTAAATATTGCTTCAACCTCGGACACTATTCCTTGCAATCCATTCTCCAAACAGAGTTTTACAGCCTCGTCCAGGGAGTTTCTTCTTACATCGTAGTAAAGTTCGGTTCCTCCTTCAGTCAAGAAATATACCACCAACGGGGGTTGGTAAGAGTGGTAAGCGGCTCGGTATCGCTTAAGCGAGGTCTCGAGTTCGAGCCTTGGCGTACACAGAAAATTCCCGTTGGGAGACTCACCCACCATAGCCAGGTGCGCGACGCGGGTCGGATCCGATGTAATAGGGGCAAAGTTCCGGAGAACCGGGGCAACAAAAAAAAAAGAAATATACCTGGCATATGATATCAACAGGAAGGAAGAGTTGAGAAAGAGAATTGCAGAGTTTCAACAATCAACAAAAGCCAAGGAGCTTCCAGGATAGGTGCTCTGCAATTTCCCAACGAGCTGTTCAGCATCTGGTTGGAATGTTGAGATGATGATGGGTCTGTCCTTGGCATACTCGAAAACGATCTGATCCACAAAATTCCAATGCTTGATTAGGTAAACAAAGGAAAGAAAAGAAAAGCTCATTTTAAAGCTGAAGTGAATTGAATGCTATAAAAGGATATTAATATGATGCCTTCAATGTAGATTGGAGATTATGGACGAGATAATCTTGGTCATACGCCATGCAGTCGTCAAATTTCAGCTCGATGTTGAAACCCAAAGAAGGTTCCACCTTCTGAAAAGCTTCTTGAAGGGTACAGAGTGGGTCATCTTGTTCAACGTTCCAGCTTACTATTTTCCCATCATATGTTTTCCTAAGCAATGGTTTTCCCTCCTCGTCTCCGAGGACCATAGCAAAGGAACTCCGACAGAGAAAGATCTGTGACTCTCTTCTCAAACACAATACCCTGAAAATCACACCTCAGATTCATTAGAATGTTCAATATTGGTAACTATAAGAAGGACTGAGAAGGAGAAGCATCGAAGCCTGAGCTTACATTCTCTTGAGAAAGGATAAAGTTGTCGTGGAAAATAACTGGACAGTTATCTTTCGTCACCTGTACAAAAAACCACATTTCCAGTTTTGCTTTAACTTTTTCTGCGTTTGCCTCATTCACCTTCATAGTTCATACCTTCTAAAGCCAAATCAATTTTTAAAAAGAAACCCCCCCCATAGCAAACGGGAAGAAAAGCAGGAAGTAGAAAATCAGTACTCTTGCAAATTAATTGAAGTAAAATGAAGGAGTAGAAAATTCAAAGTACAAGCAACAGAGACCAAACTACGAGAAGTAAGCTACCTAAAGGCCACAGTAAAACCCAGACGAAAAGAAAAATTCTTTTTGGACCAGCGGAAGAAACGAAAACTTCTCGATGAAAATGTTTAATCACTTTTCATTTATCTACTTTGTTGCATAGAGGAAATTGAAGAATGCAGAAGCAAATCACTAAAATAAGTAAAATTACATGTTGGTGATCGTAAGTTAAAAATATATAGCATAGGATATTTTAAAATTTAAAATTATTTTAAACGTTTTTTTAAATCATTTTTTTCTTTAAAATGACTAAAATTATTATTCTTTACTACAAATATTTTCAAGCTGACCAACATTTTCCGATAAAGAATTAGCCAGAGAAAAGTCAAAACGTTCTGATGAACAAGATTTATCATCACACAACAACTGGGAAATAATTCAATGAAAACTAAAATAAACAAGAATGGGCAATCACAGTGCACATAAATCGCCGGTGGCAGAAAAGCGACAAGATGGGACGATGAATAATACCCACCTGAACGTCAAACTCGATGAAATCGACGGGGAACTTGGCCGCGGCGTTGAAAGACACGATGGAGTTCTCCTTGATGGCTCTCATTCTCTGATCCGACGACTGCAAGGCGTTCATGCCGTTCCCTCTGTGCCCGATCACCGCAAACTTGGGCATCTGATCTCCAGTCTCCGCCGTAGCCACCCCTGGAATTCCCAATCCTCGAATCCAAACACCACACATTCAGTAAGACGAACGAAAAAGAAGATTGCAGTGTAAATCAAAACAAGAAAGGAAGAACGAACCATCGGAGTAGCAGGCCGTGGAGTAGAAGACGAGAGGGACGTTCTCATGGCAGGGGACGTTGGAGACATGAATAGCCTTGACAGGCATTCTCACAGAACGCCGGAGAGAGAAGGGGAGTGAACGAAGTGAGGATATAGCAGGTATTTTGAAGATTGCTTCTGCCATGACGAAGGTATTTTGTGGGGTATTTATTATATAAACAAAGCTATAAAATAGTCATTCTGTTTCCCAGGCCAATACACAACACTCTTTTTCTTCTGAATCATATTCTTTGGGATATTCTTCCACTTTCCACCTAACATCATTATCATCTTCTAATTATGGAACGTCCACGTCAATTAAATTAACCGATAAAATTCTCGCTTTTAGAAATAATTGATTTTTAAATTAGGGTTTTGCTTGGTCCGATGTCTTCGGAGAAGATTCGTTGTGTCTTGGCAGGGCATGGAGGTAGAAATGGTGAGTGTGCGATGAGCTGTCAAAAGGGACGTGGATGAGATGAGATTTTCTTTTTGGGGGACAAAAAGATGAGATTGATATTAGTGTACCAACAAGCAAATTGATTTTCCATTATTACATGATTTGACCCAACGCTTTAACGCGGAATGTGCCATCAAAATACTCCCATCTGGGCGTGATTCATATTAGTCCCCGGCTCGTCCTTGCTAAATTGCTGTTCTGGGCTTTTTCATTGATAGGTTGACAATGTGGAAATTTACCACTTAAGGAAAATTCATTTTCAACAAGAAATTCATTATTGGAAGAACCGCAAAACATCAGACTCGTCCAATGGGCAGCAAGTGGACTAGACTTACAACTATATATAGGGTGTGTTTGGAAAGTTTATAACCCAAGGTTTTAGAAGCCCTTTTGGGCAAAACCTTAGTTTGGAGAAATTTCAAAACAAACAAGCTTATTTGTCCATAAGTACTTTTGGGCAAAACCATGGTTTAAAACCATGGTTTTGAATAAGCTATTTAAAATAGCTTTTTCAACAGTAAAAGATCTTATGGACTATCCAATTACTATATTACCCCTACTTTTTCTTACACCCTCTCTCCTCTCTCATCCCTACCCCTCTCCTCTCTCTTTTTTTATCTCTACTTTTTCTTACACCCTCTTTCCTCTCTCCTCTACCCTCTCTCCTCTCTACCTCTCTCCTACTTTAAATCAAATCATACCCTTTTTGGTAATTTACTACCGTAAAAAGTCATTCTAAAAATAACTATCCAAACACCTATTTATTCAAAACCATTTTTTTTCTATAAACCCTTCTCTAAAAGCCCTTTTCTATAAATGGTCCATAAGCCCTTTTTTTTCATAAGTACTTTTTTAAAATCTTATCCAAACAAGCCCATAATAATAATTATTATTAAATTACTATCCTTAAAAATAATAATATATCGATGGATTGATAAGAACTGCAGACTTGCCTGATTTGTGGGGTTTTGAGGATTAGAGGCAGAATTGAGATCTAGACTAATATATGACTATGTCTTTCGCCTCAAATAAGGGATGAAACCCTATTTTATTGGTTCAACTTGCTGACATTGTTATATAAAAAAAATTACGTCTGACAGGGAAATAAGATTCTATGATAACCTATCAAATTTCAGTAAATTTATTATTATCAAATATGTAAAAAAAAAAAGTTATCATTGATAATAAATTTGTATAATAAGTAATTAATTTAATATTTAATGTAAATTCAAGCAGAACCAATTAATACATCAATAAAATTTGTAAAAAGAAAAAAAAATCATATTGTTCTTAGGGCCATAAATCAGACATTCAGATCACGTTCATTGGCCATTTTCTTCATCTAAGGCAGGCAGATAAGGATGAAGACCTAGCATAGATTCGATTGTGGAAAAATAGTAGGCATTCGCCAAAACGAAAACAAGAAGGAAAATGTAATACTCGTAATAACCGTTCAGCCCCGGAGCGCAGAAAGAAAAACAGAGTAAGCTGAAGGATGAAGATGACCTAACGGAGACAAAGGGCTTATCTCAAACTCATGTTTGAGTTTGGGAACAAGGAATAGGAATAAAATCGAAATAATAGCCATTCACCAACAGCACACGAAGAGAAGCATGAATATGTAATAACTATCGCCCCATGACCAGGAGCTCAAAGAGAAAAGCAGCGCAAGCACAGAATGAATGGAGGGGAAAAGACAAAAAAATTTTTGGACCATTTCTCGATTTGTGCGTGTCATCCTTGCGCTAACGTTCCAATTTTAACGGATGTCCCGTAGGGACGTTTATAAACAACGATATAGTGGTAACCGGACTTCTGAGAGCTCTTCTTGAAAACTGAAGCGAGCTGCCCACGCTCTACAGGACCAGCCTCGCCTGCCGTATCTGGAAGGCAAGCAGTGAAACATTTGAACGGGTTAGAAGGAAGGTGTAGTCCGTGACAGAAGGAAGATGGGAGATGAACACAGAAAAAGTTTTTGAAGCGTGCTTTTTTATTGAAATATGAATACCTCTATCCGTAGGCATCCTATAGCCTTTTGGACGCTTCATTTATTTGAAATGGCCCGAGTACGTGTCAAGTCAAAGAAGGGGCACATGACTAGTTCAACTTCAACCAAATATATTGCTGACAGAGTTACAGCTCAGGAAAATCCCAATTAGATCGTAACTAGATAGAACTCTCCCTTCTGAGTTCTCACTTCTCACCTCAGTCAGAGGACCTGTATTCTTGACTAACGAAAAATTGAAATGAAGGTCCCGGGGGATGTAAGTTGGTATAGAACATAATGCAGAAGCATGGAGGAGCGGTCCGTTGCCAAGAAATCACAAAATCAGTAGGAACTCAAAACCGCAGAAGGAGAAAATTAAAACACCGGAACAAGTGTCGACGGGAACAGAAAAACCTCTGAACCACCTTGCCCGGGTTCAATAGAAGCTGATGGTGTGGGTTACGATTTACGAAACAATCCTGTTACACGAAGCTTCTGCTGGTTATAAGCTTACTTCCAATCTTATTGTTTGATTGAATGACTTGATAATAAATTCTTAAGAGCTGCGCATAATTAATGTTTTTTCCCTTGATCACACTATGACCAAATGGCTAGCCACCAGAGAGAGAGCACTAGCTATTTTCACAGGTACAAATTGCTAATAAATCGGTAAATGTAAGATAACACCAGGCAAAATAACAATCGCTCTCAGAACTAACAATTTCATTCCTAACAGAACAACGGCTAAAACAACACTTACAAGCAGCCTGCAAATGCCTACAACCCCATATTGCACATACAATGATTTTACATTACAATTACCATATATCACATGACTTCATGATCATCACCGGCAAATCAAATCCCCTTATGCCCATTAGCCAGGCTATTCTTAGCAGAATGGCTATGTATGCTGTTTCTGGGTTGTCAAACTACTGCTAATACCTCCGCCCATACGACTAGGTTCTCCCACCCGCGCTGCTAGTGCAAGAACTTCAGGGGACATTTCCCAGCTTCCACTTTTTCTTCCCCAGTTGGATCGCCGAGGATGTATTCCGACACGGTCACCCTCATCCACTGTGGTCCTTACTTCAGGTGACAACTCTCCCAATTCACCTTCCTTTATAGTTGAGCGTTCATTGATCAATTGACCTTCAGAATGATCTAAACCAGGGCCCATGTCCCCCCAAACGGCTTTTCTGCCCATCTCTACATCCTCCACGGCTTTTCCCATACTTGGGCTCATAAAACCCCCACCCACCGATCTAGCAGGTAATGCCGGTTCCCTTGCCACTGTTGCCCTGAAATTGTTCTTTGATGGGGGAATGTTGCTGCAGAATATCTCTCCAAAATTATTCAACACCCCTTTGTTATAAGGATTGGCCCGTCGATCATATCTGTATCTGAAATTCTCATATGTAGTCTGCAGGAGCAATAGACAAACAATTGTAAGATCGTTTTGGAAGATAACTTCTTTGTTCGCACCAAGAGAAAATTCCAAAGTGCAGTTGTTACCTGATTTGTACTTATCAGATATAAATGGAAGGCAGTAAGACCACCAACAAACCACATTGCTATGAAAGTGTAAATTATTAACCCTATGGAGGCTGGTGTTTTGATCATTGCCTTCCAAATTGTTGTCTCCTCTGACTTCATAATTCTTCTAATGTAGACCCAGCAAAATGCAAACACATATATACAAAGCAGTGTGGTTGAGAAGACGAACATGAAGAAGAAGCGATAATTACGCTGCATAACAATTGAGGAAGTGTTCAGATAGTGTAACACAGATATTCAAGCACGACATGAAGCAACTAACTGAAAGGTCATTAAACCAGTAAATGTTATACCAAAAAATAAAAGAATAATTCATCAAGGAAGAAACCATAAACTCAGCAAAAGCAATCCTTAAATGTGAATGAAAAAAAGAAAGCTACCAGCAAATCGCCTCCGTTCAAGGGGAAATGGGATTCATTTGGAAACCTAGAAATCAAGCACCACTGCATATGAGTGCATGTTGGGTTTGGTAGCTGACAAATCCAAGTAGTCCAACCCGACCTATGATATTCACAACTGTCTGAATTGATATTTGCAACTCATTTTTCAGAAAACTTTGTCAGGAACTTAACTATCATTATATCAATATTTTTGGACCGTCATTCTCCCTAAGTTAAAGTCTTGTCTACCACATACCACAGAACATGAGCATGACAACTAATAGAAACTAATCAGCCAAAATATCGTTCTGAGTAACATTCGCCACTTCAAACTGGGTTCACAATAACAACTAAATAAAACAAAAGATCCAACTAACCAGCCCAATACACTGCCCAACCCAGGGGCAGTGGTGATCAAATCGTTCCACACAGTTATTACAGATTGAGCAGTGTGAGCATCGAGGAGTCCTGTAGAGCATGCAAGTATCACAATACTTGACTTTGACAATATTGCCATTGACCTGAACCTCCTTAAAGCGAGACAACCGTAATTGAGGAGTTTGACCAGCTCCAACATCCAAATTGCCATCAAGAACTTCTGGCTCTGGAGGATGTGCATTGCGCGGAATTATACCAGGGTCTCTGCCAGAAGTTAACAATAGAAGACCTAAGACCTGAAAAGATTGAGTCAGCATAGGGTTTAAAAGAATATATTTGTATGTGCACGGCAGAGCTTAGGACCAAAAAATCCAATAAATTGGAGAAGTAGGGCTCCTAAAGCTTTGAGGACAAAATCACCAAACAGTAAGTAATAAGACAGCAAATATAAAGTCAATGGCTGTGAACAAAACTACTCCATTGTGGCAACTAGTAAGCCCAGAATCAAAAGAACTTGAAGATATTTGTAGATATAGGACCAACTAAGAAATGTCATGGCCTTTTGTTTTCCCCTCTTTTTTGAGGTTTTGAACCCTTGACATCTACAAGCTCAACAAACATGAAATTGCACCGATATTTGGATAAAGGTAGTCCAGAGACTGAATGAAATCAACAAGATGTATGATTGGAAGAACTCTCCTGAAGGGTACATTGTTTCATGCAAAAAACACATTATAGAGCAATGCTTCTCATGGTATAAACAAATAATATTATTACCACATGGTACATTAATTCAGAGGGAAATAATTGATGTAGAGAGACTCACATAAACTGTGAATATAACAGCAACAACCTCTATGGTTATACCCCAGTGATCAGAAAAATCATCCATCAGTTTTCTGGCAACAAGGACACAGAAAACTGCCACAGGAGCAACTATAAGGAAAATCGTCAGCACCAGTGATCTTACATCCGGTCCAAATATGAACCTCCCCTGAAGAAAAAATTTCTGCAAGAAAATGTTCTATGTAAGAACCACAACAGCCACAAAAAGTCCAATTACAGAAACATGTTTCAGATAACAGTGCGGCAAAGCTAATTACTCCTCCGGCCCTACATATAAGACCTAGTTTATAGTGTAAATTGCACTACAAACTAAGTCTTATGTTAAGGACCGGAGGAGTATTATTTTTCTACTGTCTATGAACATTGTGTAGCACGTAAATAAGAAGAAATATAGTGTAGCAAAGTTTTACCTAACAAAGCAAACAGGTTCATTTAATGATATCAGTGCCAATGTTATATAGATTCTGTGACAAGAGTAAGTCAGATACAAGATGTCAATAGGGTGGGTAAAGCAGCTGTTTTCTAGTTTACAACTAATTCTGCAGCCCATAAGTCCACAAAGCCTGACACATCTCTTTCATTTATTCAGCTTTTCCGAATTTTGGGCTAGTTTTAAGAGCCTAAAAATTCGGAATTCATTATATTACTTGTGGAAAATCAAGAACCAGATGCAATAGTATTTAGGTGACTTCTATGATTTCTCAATTCTCATAGCTAGTTGCATATTAAATAAAAGCGTTCATTTTTCAGATATGGCGTGAAATAGCTATTACAATAACACATGCACATCACATATTCAAAGTCATTATAGCTGAGTGAATTTAACTGGTGTAAGCTACCGGCAGATACAGAACCCAGAAAATTGAAGTACAAGACGCTTCATTTTAGCTAAATTACAAAGATGTTTGTAGGGCTCATGATTTTGCCAGCATATTTTCAGAGAGGATTATTTTATGGAAGTGACCAGGAGTTCAATGCAATGGGAAATTATGTGTGCTTCGTCAGATACTTACCAAATGAGTGGCAACAAAAGGGGCTAATTTCTGTGAGTTTTATTAACACCGTTTAGTCAAAAATCAAATCAAATCAAATCTGGTAGAGCTTTCAGAGTTCTTCAACTTTAGTAAAAAAGTAAGACAGAAGTATAATGCTCAGGTAGCTAAGTGGTACTCAACACGAAACAGCTGAAATCTGAAACGCCAGCAAGTTAAATGTATCCAATTAAGTTTCTTGGTTGCTGTAATGGTAATTTACGAACGTTGCTTTATAACTTAACAGAAAGAGTACCCTCAAAAACTTGCATTGTCATAAATTAGGCAATCCCTGTAGCTCCTTGGCGAAAGAGATTTCTTTTTTGTTTAGCTCTTTTGCTCACATTCTGCAGAGTTTGTAATCACCATAGACCCTGGCACCCCTCCCTAAGGGTAATAAAATTGATTCCGTAATAGAGGGAGAAAAAAATAAGAACAATCAATGAAGGAGGATCGACCTAAGAATATTATTAGACTTAAAGAGGAATTTGCTAAAAGCAGAATGAGATTGCTTTAATAAGTTAGACTTAAGGAGGAAAAGAGAGAGAGACATTTGCTGAGGCCTGAGAGCAGAATGCAATGGACTACATAAGTTCGAACAGTATCATGACATGCTCTAGGACAAATTCGATGTACAAGACAGAAAATGGGAAACAAATGCCCAATAACAAGAAAAGAAGAAAGAAGAAAAATCCAGAACTAGAACTCACATTACTCCCTTTCCATGTTTGGTAAACCCGCAAATCACTGGATCCCGACCCGGGATCGGACTGCTGGGGTGGAGGCACCACGTACATATCGTATTGGAAAAAGATAGTCCAATCACAGTGACTTCAGAATCCTCAAACAGCACATAAAATCCGCAGTGACCCCAGAAACGAAACTCACGAAGCCAGAGCGCAAGAGATAGAAAGACAGAAGCTTGAAGGGTGTCTAAGGTTCAAAATCCACGGCGGAGGATGAAAGCGGAGAGCCTTATAGGTGATATTACCGGCGAGGAGGAAGGGATCGTAGTGAATCGGCGACAAGAGGTAGGGCCAAGGTGCAGAGAGTGTTCAGGGTTCCTTTTTTGGTGCCTTTCACTAGGGAGCTGGTGGATCCAATACATGCTTTTGGTGAGCAAGGGAGTCTCTTAACTGTTACTGCTACTGTCACTGTATGTGTCTGCTCTTTACAGCATATAGAAAATGACATGGCCCGTTCTTATTGGAAATCACCATGATTGACCGGTTTCATGGCTACGCCTACTGTTTCTGCCAGTATTTTCCCTAATACTAGTAATTTAACCTAAAAACACAAAAAACTGCAGAGAGAAAAAGGAAAAATAACTTAGCCTCTCACCGCCTTTCTTCCTCTCAATATTAGTTGAATTTGATTAATACTCGTACCAAGCATTCTTTCTTTTTTTTGAGCCATGATCGTACCAAGCATTCATTTTTTTTGGTAAAAAAAAATTAAACTCAATTACAATCCAAAGATAAAGAATACACGTGTATTAATTATTTCTACTTTTATTATAGCCTATAATATAATTTTTTATAAATTTTATATTATAGAATACATGTGTATTAATTAGAATAGAAACTCTTTTGTAAATGGGTGAGAGGTGACGAGTTTGATCCCCATATTATATACTAATCAGCTTCAATATGAGGATATGTCCTCAATTTTTTTTGTTAAAAAGAAAACAGAACATATTTTTGTTTGTGACAGTATTTAATTAAATTGCCATATAAGTAGCCTCAATCTGAGGATATAAAATTAATCATTTATGAGTTAGGCATTTTGCCGAAGCAAGAATTTGCAAATTCGGGGATGAAAAACACGATTGAGAAATGAGGCATAGATTTGGATAATGGAGAAATGAGGAAAGCTACTAGAGCTTTTGATCTTACCAAAGAGATTGAACCCCTGTTAGATGTTGAGGGGACGACGGGGATGATTTCGGCCCGGGTTTGATCATAATGACCCAATTAAATAAAACTTAATTCGGGTCCGATTAAATGCCTTTAAAGAACATCTGGAAATAGGAAAATAAATTTGATCAGCGACTAACATTGCGCCCACCCATTAAAATGTTGCTCATATTGAAATTTTGGTCGAAATGTCATATTATCCTAATCACTAAATTAGGAGTGAAAATCAAGAAATAAATATGACGCCTAAAAAATACGCCTTGTTATAACTCTGGTTCTGGTATTATATGTGTAAATATATAGATTGTAAGATATTAATCATTACTAATTCTATTATAAGTATATTAAAAAATATGGGAGCGCGATTGGGTGTTCTGGACGGTTGCTTTATTGGCGGCTAATTGATATTGCTAACCTAAACCTCCACCAAATCACTGCTTTTTCTTTCTTAGTCTTCCTCCTCAAGTTTAGCCAGATAACGACGAAAATGTCAAAATGGCGGAGATCCCATGCCTTTTGCGGTCAAAGTTCAATTTATTTTGTCAACCTTTCCCTTTTTTTTATTCTTTTTTAACCTGGGGACAGTTAAACGACCCTCGGTATGGCTCCCGGCACGTATGCGTCTGCAGGGTGACAAGGATAGTTTAGAGTGGAAATTACAAATTTAAGATATGCCAAAATAGGACCGTTTCTATTTCTCCATAATGATTTAGATCAATAAACTCTTTTTTTTATATATATACAAAATTAAAAAAAAAAAAAATTAAACTCACCTAAGAAGCAGAATAAATTCTTACTCCCTCTTAGGTGATACTAATATCAGACAAGATAAACCGTCAATTACCCTCAAACTTAAACTTAAAGAACTTAAATATTTCTCAAAACATCGCGACTAGAACTATAATAAAAAAGTACTCCACAAAGATCGAAAACGCTGCAAATGTGCTTGACAAAAATTGTGCCGACCTTTGATAATTGGTAGTTATTTTGAAACAAACAAAAGAAAAGAGGCTTGGATCAGCGAGCTAAATTGGATCAGCAGCCTTGGACTAATTCTATCATGCTATTAGTATGGTAATCCTAAAGCATGCATGATTACAATGAAATGTTACTCCCAAACACTACAACTTGAATTTAACGGTTCTGACAACATTTTTCCTGGAATTACAGTGATTTTGAAGAGACACATCATTAACAGTACCAAGACCAGATAGTTTAACGCCATAAGAAGCCAGACGATTAATATCGCGTGGAATGGGAGACTGCCAAAGGCCATCCCACCAAGCTGGAGGAAGAAGTGGAGTGAAGGCGCATTGATTGGCCTGGCTTCGACAACTCAAAGGACCAGCAAATCTGTTCCACACGTGACCCCATCCGATCTGATTCTTCAGACCCGCCGTTAACAAATTACTCTGGAAACTGCTATAAAATGCAAAATTTGAAGCAGTCGTATTATCCCCTGAAAGAAACAATTATCAGATGCTTCATCCTACAGCAGAATGTGGCAAATATATATATATATATATGCATGTCAATAGGAGAAGTACCCAGATTTCGCGTTGCAGCAAGTGCAGCAACTAATTGAGCATAGGTAGTCCCAACACGCCGGTGAGCTCCAGAAACAACAGCATATTTTGCATGAGATGCAAGGAAAAAGTCAACAAAAGCAACCCATCGAGGTGCTGAACCCCAATCCCTCACTCTAAAATCTGATTTCAGCAATTCTTTATGTATATTCCCTCTGAAATGTTCATAGTTGAAATGAAGAACCTGGGTAGCACAGATGAATGAGAGTCAAAAGGCACATAAATTCCTCATGTTTTTGTGTTTGGGAAAGGCCAGGGTGCATTTTTTGACCCCTAAGTTTTGGATGAGTTCTAATATCGTCCTAAATGTTTTATTTGATTACTTTTGTTTGGAAAAGGCCAAAGTGCACTATATCCGGAAAAATTGAGTAATAAACATTGAGGCCAAAACTAAACTGGAACTTAAGTGAGGAAAGTGTATTTCCCCCCCCCCTTTTTTGGAAGAAAATGTACTTTACCCTATGGGTGAACGGTAGACACTAGACAGTGAAAAAGTAAATAATCAAGCAAATCATTATTCAACATATGAAATTAGCAAAAAAGGAAAATAACATATTTTCTGTTCTGTATCACTGACTAGTGGCAGGAGAAAGAATATCTCATCCATACATTACATGCTCGAGACATGTACTCTAGCATCTGCATGCTAAGCACAAATTAAGAATCAAGAGATTACCTCTGCAAATTCACTTATGTTGCGAATCATGCTTTTAACAACAGAAGGAGTATCAGAGACCAAAACCACCTTTGGCCTTGACATTAGATTTTGATTTGGAATGGCTTTTTTAATGCACCGTAATGCTGCTCGTACAGCTCTCACTGACCTGGATCATAGGATGCAAGAACCACTATCAATCAGTTAAAGCCGCATCTAAGGTTGAGATACTCCATGAATATTTTTTGTTAACTAAGCATTATGCACATTTGATGAAGAATCAAGTATATTCCTCCACAGCACTCAGGGGCTCAGATGTGAAAAATCACACATTCAAAATCCTTTTCCTACCTTACACTGTCCTTCACTGAAATTGGGTACTTCTTGAGACAAATTATCATATGAAATATATGAGATGCTAGGCTTCCCCTTTCTTCAACCTCATTCATTAACCAAGCAAAATATAATATGATGTATAAATTGTAATTAACATAAGGTCAGGTAGTTATATGGGTATGGTAGTTAGGAGGTAGCTATGATAAAATAGTCGTTAGAGGCTAGGGGCTAGAAGCCTAAACAAGGAGGGACAATTATAATCAGGGGCTAGGAGTAATATCCATGCACTGTTCAGCTAACTCTCTCTCTCTCTATTTTTTCACCACTATTCATCATAATATCTCCCATTCAATAAAATTAATTAACGTGTACCTTGAATTACCTATTCATAAGCATTCGCATATGTATTGAAATGTCAGGATCTTCCCTGCCACCAATAACCCAATTGACAGCTGCTTCCACATCTTTGGAAGGGGATATGAGAACTCTCATTAGTTCCCCAAATACATTAGGACGTGATCCTCGAACTAGTGGATCACCAAATAAATCAGAAGCAGCAGTTCTCATCTCATGGTGAATATTTTTCAAGAAAAATTGTACTGCTACAGCATCTGTAGTTCCTTGAAACCTACAACATAATGTTATTAGTCATTTGACAAAGCTTGCGAAATGGATAAGCAGAGATAGCATTCTCACTATACCATATAATGGGTTGTTTCCATTTCTTCCAATTGCTACAAAGAACATTTGTTTCAGCTGGCTTTTCAAAATCATCTGTTCTCATAATAAGATGCCTCCCATAATTGCTTTCACAACTATTTTGTCTCCACAAATGCTTGATTTCTTTCATCGTAAAGGTAAAGTTGGGATAAGAAATGTAATCCCCAAAAGGATATTTGCCTCTGAAACATAGAAGAGAGCTAATATAAGATAATGGGAAGACAAGCTATAAGTAACCATATTTTACTTTATTATAATTTGCAACATGTTAATTTGCATGGATAAAGTTGTTTCACAGATCCATCAATGACAGACAGCAATAGGTTTTCAAATTTTAGTGGCCATAAAAATTGCAATATGTCAAAACTTCATTAACCTAGGTTGTTGGTTGTAATTGCATAACTTAAAAAAATTAATACAGACAGAACAAACATAGCAATTGAACACTCAAAATGGAACTATCAATCAGTTCTCAGCAAGAAATCCAAACGTGTGAGTATTTAAATGTCAAAATTGTATAAAACTAGGTTTGTATTTGTAATTGCACAATATTTCTGGGACAAGATATTCCTAAAAGCTAAATAAGATATAAGAGCAATAGTAACTGAAAACTCTAAAAGGAAATGTTCATCAGAAAACAGGTTGTCAGCCAGAAAGCAACGTTGAGTTCTTGAATAGAAAAAGAAAGGCTTGAGGAAGAACCAATATGCCTGGTTTGGCCAATGACAAGGGACCGGTTCAACATCACACTCAGGGCCGCGGAAGTTAAGACCTTGTACATTTCATTCCCAAAACCTGCTTCTGAGGTCTTACCCAGAACAAAACCATGACTACAGAATTGCTCTGGGGGTAGTTCCCTGATTCTTGATGCCCCTGAAATAAACCAAATCCACGTCATCTTCTGGTTTGATAAAATTGAAATAATAAATAAATTGGAGGAATAACATTGCTCGAATTGAAATTAAAGGGGCTGGATTGCTCACTCGAGTAAATTAGATGGACTGAAAGCGTAAGTAGGTCAAAAGACTCAAAATATAAATAGTAATTTCTGCATATGACTGGGAAGAACTCCCATAGATCGCTGCTAGACGCCTAGCTATGATACATAAACCCGCAACTACAACAACCTTCTAGATAAAGAATCTTGCAAGGGAAATATGTTAATGTCAATAAATGATTAAGTTCCCAATATTTCTATCGAACCATGCTAACTCAACAACCACAGATATTCGAAATAGACTAACTGTGCGCAGTTTGTTAAAATGTTCTTGCTACACGCTCTCCAAGTGCCACTGCTCCTAACAGTATTATGCTCCATAAAAGAACTGAGCTACCTAAAGACGGAAGCAGCACGTGCATCCTACTTATGGTCCAGGATATCTAAGGGCCTAGTAAAAGCCACCAAGATTTACAAACAAGACAGAAACAGAAGCCACAAAAGAACCGAAAGTAGTGAAAGTACCATTCACAATAAAATGATTTTCAATAATTCTTCTCACTCTCAGAGTTTCCTTCCAATCAACGCTTCTGAAATCATGCCCCATCTCTTCCACCGTTGCGCACGATTTCTCTACCCTGTTTCCCACGCGCTCAGAGTCCGCCACAATGCCTTCATCAAAACCTGAGGTTTTTGAATCTCCGAGCCCAACCTTTATGGGGAAATCAACGACAATCGGAGGATCCAACGGTCTAAGCGCAAGCATCAACAGGCCAAAACCAGCAACCAATGCGCACAAAAAAAGAAATGGTTGCAGTAACATATGCCCCCTTCTAACTCCACCATATCTCACTCTCTCTCTGTCTCTCATTCTTCCTAACTTCATTCTCTTCTACAATTGAACGCTTGGAAGTTGGAACTCAGCTTCCCGATAACCGAGCTGGATCTCAACTACGAAACAACACCGAGGCCGGGGGAGCTGTGAGGTGTATCTTTTTCTGTCCTTTTTTTCTGGAGTCGTGTGAGCCTGTGCGTATCTACTATCCACACGCTATCTTTGTTTTCTTGGGCCATCGGCAGTTAGATTAGTTGGGTCTGGATCCAGTCGGAACCGAACCGTATTGTTTTTACCCGGACCGAAACTAATTAGTGAGTGGCGAGCATTACCCACCGCCCCGCCCCACCGATATTAGGGCTTAAATATAATTTAGCTTGAGAAAAAAAAGGTCCACGGTCAACCCCCGCCTCAACAGAATTTGCATCTTGTTTGTATCTATCTCTCGCGGAAACTCGAACGTTCGTGTCCCTCGCCCTTCCCTAACATGGAAAAAACCAACAACGACCATTTCCATCCCAATCCCACCATCATCCCCTGAAAATACAATCATACCAAAAAGGAAAAGAAAAAAAAGAAGAAAGAAAACCGGTTAATTCCTCTCTGTTTCCGAAGATCTCATTTGGGAGATATTCTCCTACATTCACAACCATAATGGAGAAGAACCTTGCTGAATCAGGCAGTTTCGCTCGCATAGACGAGAAGGAGAATAAGGAAGGCGAGACACCACGTGCGGCTTTACCAGATTCTGGAGAGACTGATGCCAAAGAGGTTGAAGAAGCCAAAACGGATGATGAGGCAAAGCCGCCGCCCTCTGAGGATACACAGAGCGAGCCCGTTGAGAAGGAGGAGGAAGATGCTCCGATTGAGGTTGCAGAATCTCTCCCTCCCAGCCTCGAGAAGGTTTCAGAAGATGTCGATCAATATCTTGAGACACTCACCAACAAGAATGCAGATGTAGGAGAAGCTTCTTTAGAGATCGATGTCAAAGAAGCTTCTTTAGAGATCCCTGATTTCATTGACAAGTTCTTGGAACTCGTTGAAGAGAAAATCGCCGTGTACGACTCGGGTGGAGGTAAAGGCAAATGGGGTGAGGTTGGAGAGGAAGATTCGTCATTGGTAGGAGCCTTGCATCGGATTTCTAGTTTAATGAAACTTCTGAAACAGTCTCAATCCTCCTCGGAGGAGATCAGTAAACGGAAGGATTCGTTGGTCAATCACATTGGTACGCTTCAGCATCGAGCCATGTCGTATTTCGAGGAAGAGTTCCGATTTCATGTGGAAGAATATCAAAATCCGGGTGAATCTGACCCCAGTGGCCATGACCCGAAAGGGAAGCAAGTAGAACAAGATCGGAACCAATCGTCTGATCCAGAATCCATCGAGTTGAAGCCTGAGTTTCCTAGTTATCCCGATGAGACCATTGCAAAATTGAAACAGATAGTGAAAGAGATGACGTCAGGTGGTTACCAATACGAATGCGGCCAGATTTATTTGATTTGCAGGAGATGCATATTTGAAGAGAACTTGAACAAAATAGGATTCGAGAAATTGAGCATCGACGAGATTCTGAAAATGCAATGGAAAATGTTGGAGAGAGATATTCCCGCTTGGATCAAAATCTTCAAGGATTTCACCACCGTCTACCTGTCAAGCGAACGGAAGCAGGCAGAGTCGGTGTTTGAAGAAAATCCGTCGCTAGCAGTTAACCTATTCAGCGATATCTTTCGGTGCATTGTCATACAGCTTCTCAATTTTGCGGAAGGGGTGGCCATGACGAAGCGAGCGGCAGAGAAGCTATTCAAAATCCTCGACATGTACGAGACCTTGCGTGATGTAATCCCCATTTTCGAGGGACTGTTACTGGAAGAGTTTGCGAACGAGCTCAAGACCGAGACGACGTTAACGAAATCCAGACTTGGCGAGAATGTGATCAGCACATTCGGTGATCTAGAAATTGCGATAAAGACAGACGCCGAGAAAACTTTGGTTCCCGGCGGTGCGGTTCATCCACTGACTCGCTACTTCATGAACTACCTTCCATTCGCATGCGAGTACAAGGAGACTTTGGAGCAAGTGTTCAAGGAGCACTCGAAGATTGAACGCGCGGACTCGACAAGCAGGCCCCGCTACGAAGGGGAAGGGAATTCACAACAGAATGCTAACTCCAATGAATCGCCGTTTGCGGCGCAGGTGATTAGGTTGATGTCTCATCTGGACACGAATCTGGAAGGGAAGGCGAAGCTGTACAGGGACGTGGCCTTGAGCTGCATCTTCATGATGAACAATGGTAGGTACATACTCCAAAAGATCAAAGGGTCAAAAGAGATGTACAGCTTGATGGGAGAGACGTGGTGTAGGAAGAGGTCGTCGGATCTGAGGACGTACCATAAGAATTATCAAAGAGAAACATGGAGTCGGATTCTAAATTGCCTGACCCCCGAGGGGATGACTGTGCACGGGAAGGTTTATAAGCCAGTGCTGAAAGAGAGGTTCAAGAGCTTCAACGCAATATTCGATGAGATCCACAAGACGCAGAGCACGTGGATCGTCAACGACGAACAGCTTCAGTCGGAGCTGAGGGTGTCAATAACGGGGGTGGTGATTCCGGCGTACAGAGCTTTCTTGGGGAGGTATTCACAGTATTTGGACCCGGGAAGACAAACAGAGAAGTACATAAAATATCAGGCCGATGATATAGAAACCTTAATCGACGAGCTTTTTGATGGAAATAATCCGTCTAGGAGGAGACCATGACCATACTAGCAGCATCCACGTGGCACTCTCAACATTTAAACAGAAAAAGAAATAAAAAAATTGAAAGCGAAGAAGGGTTCGATCCGCATGGAGGGCGTAAAAAGGCCATGCACGTGCAGTACTCGGTTGTGTCACGAGCTAGAGGGACCGCACCCCGATGTATCCACTTCTTTCTTCTCTTTTCTGTTTTTGTCCCTCCTAAAATGTTTCCATTGAGTTTAATTTTCATTAATTCTTTGTTATTATATATGTTTAATGTCAATTTGGTACAGAATTCTTTATTTGATAAATATGAAGTGTATTAACTAATTAGTTTCAGTTCCGGCATCAAGCTAAAGTAACCATCGCATACACACCCTGATCATATATAATTCAAAGTTTAAACCTTTTTTTTTTTTTTTGCTGATCAGAATACAAATGATGTTCAAAGGGAAATCTCTCGTCTAATTTATTTTTAGACAAGCTCATGAAATTTCATGTCCTAGACTTGATTTGGGAGTGGAAGCCAGAAATTCTCAATGCGTGACTTCCCAAATTTTTGGACAAAACTCAAGGTCGCTCTCTATATTTAAAATTGCTCCACATGGTCTGTAACTGAACTGCAATCCTTCCAAATTTTATCAAAAAACTTAAATTTTAATTAGTTCCTTATTAAAATACAATCACAAATCTTTCAAAACAATAATTCCATCATGACAACAATTACATATACGTTTTTAAGGCTCTTCAATTCTAAGAAATTAAAATTGATGTAATTAATCTGAGTTTTTAGATGTAATTAAAATGCGTGTTTATTATTGGTGTTTGTGAGAAAAGATGCCACCTTTGTATATTTAACTAATTAACTGAAAATCGCCCACAATTTGAATTATTTACGAGGCGGACTCAAGACGCAACTCATATGATTTTGATTTAATATTTAATATACACTATAAATATATAAAGATAATAGAAATTCAGAATTGGGGCGTGGGCGCGTGGCCGTGAAACTCAGGGGCATACTAGGGAACCAAGGCAAAGACTACCCCCCGTACTGCAATCCAGAGGCGCGGGCAGAGAAGCGTAACTAAAACCAGAACAACCCGTTGTTCTTGAGCTAGGAACTAGTTAACACAAAGAGGCATACTTCTAAATTCAAATGTTTGGAGAGCCAAATCACAACCTTTTTCAAAGTTGAATTGAGTTTCTACCCGTTTTTCACAACCTCCATGACACTAAATACTGAGCCCCGCAAAATCACAGGTCGTTGATTCTTCGTATATCTTCACCCGCATTCCTGGTTACAGCTATGTGTGTACCTCTCTTTTTCTTTGATTTTGTTCATTCTAATTCAATTTCTCTTTTTTTCACCAGATATTATTTTGCAGTTGTTTTTCTCCCCTTCGATGTTCCCTTATCCTGTTTCTTTGCTTATCTGCATTTGTTACCTCTAATTTAGGGATTCTTATTCTGAAGTATCGTTTTTTCCCTTCTTTTTTTTAAAAAATAAATAAATTCTCCCGGACTATGATCATTTTTACATCTCTTCTGCTTCGATTGTGCCTACTTGTGCTTTTGGGCGATTCTTCCCTTTGCACCCTAGTGTAGTTTTTATTGGTGAGGTAAATTTGTTGAATGACATTTTGCTTAATTGGGGAGAAGTTTAGTGGGTGTCTATGTTGATTGTGAAGGCATTTATCTGCTCATATCTAATTTAGTCAGTCATTGTAGGGGGGTTTACGTTCATATACTTTGAGGTGACCAACCTACAGGATGCACCATCATAGATTGCTATATGATGCAGTCTCCAATACGCTGATTGAGAAATCACTTATTTCAAAGGAAGTTTAGATATTTGGTTTAGATTGGGGACGATCCCCATTATACCTTATGCATATGAGAATATACTGTGATTCTCCTTAGGTCTATTACTTATATTCCCTCCAAGGTCCTGAATATCTTCATTCTCTCTTACCAGGACGTTCTTAGGTTGTGCTTACCTCATGCATATGAAAATATACTGTGATTCTCGTTAGTTCTATTATATTCCCTCCAAGGTCCTGAATATCTTCATTCTCTCTTACTAGGACGTTCTTAGGTTGTGCTTTAGGGGTTAATGCCAGTAGGATTGGTGAGCATGTATCTATGTGCATGTGCATAATTGCTTGCGTTGTGTATAGTATCTTCTGTGTGCTTGTCTCTCAGAAAATTCTAGGTATTATTGCATATAAATTTCAATTCCAGATACCATTTGATCAGGGAATAAATAGTTTGTATATAAATCCAATTCTAGGCTCCTTTTTTTCTTTGGTTATATGCTTTTGGAATAGGTGCCATTGTAACTGTGCATCAGTCATAAAAATATCTACATATTTTATTTTGCTGCCCTCCCATCTTAAGATTTTTATAAAATTCATTTTTTCTGCTTGTTTAGCTGTGCCAGCTCTAATCAGAAAGATGGGTAGCACATTCAATCCACAGATTTTAGTGGAAAAGCTGACAAAGCTGAATAACTCACAGGCGAGCATAGAGAGTATCCTTTGAGAATTATGTGTGGATTATGATTCCTTTTACCTATTATTTTCAATTTAAATCATTTAAGTGGTTATTTTGTCTGTTTCCAACAATTGACAAACTCAGTGGGGCATCCCCCCCCCAAACAAGAAAAAGTGTGTGCGCTGTTGTCGCAGTGTGACTTCTGTGGTTTACTTCAGTTGGAACATTAGCGTTCAAATTGTCTCAGTTATAAAATCCATTCTCAAAGCACCCTCCTTCTCTTTCCTTGTTTGACTCTGAATTTGTGACGCTTTATGTATGTATAAAATATGACTCTTATGAGAACTACTTTGTATCGACTTCCATATTCAATAGTGAATGGTGGCTTTATGACAATTATTTCCCCGTTAACCATATCATTGAATAGCAAAGTGTTGGTTCAAATTAGATGTATATATATGTGTATCTGTAGGTACATTGAGGAATGCTGACATCCTCATCTCAATTAAAATTAAGCGTTATGATTACTAAGGTTTTATATAGAGCTCAAGAGATAACTCCTTGTAATTTAAAATAAAGATGGTATCAAATCTTAAACCTAGCAAAAGATAACTTAGCCGATAACTAAAGTTATTCAGAATAAGGCTAATTTAAGTTTCTAATCCTAATAAAATTTTATTTCACACACACGCACACATCAAATAGACACATTTGTATCAGTTCTTTTCACCTTCATTGCTAGTATATTTTATTACATACGAGTTGCTATCCTTAATTAGACTCAGCTTTGTCACATTGGTGCATCTTTCATATGAATAAAGCCAAACAAGTAGTTGAAACATGGGGCAGGCAATTTCATTGTTCTCCTCGTGAGCAGAGATTGGCATTTCTGTATCTTGCAAATGATATTTTGCAGAACAGCAGGCGAAAGGGTTCAGAATTTGTTGGTGAATTCTGGAAGGTTCTTCCGAATGCTATTCGAGACGTGGTTGAAAATGGAGATGAGTTTGGAAGGAATGCTGCACTTCGATTGGTAAGTTAATAATCATTCCCTCTCAGCCTTTCCTAATTACTGAAAGTTCTTTATCCTATCTCGACATTCTCTGTTGTTTGCATAAGCATCCTTCTCCTAATGCATTAGGAAGCAAAAGGCACAGGCGAATGACAGCTAAGGACCTCATAAGAAGATCAGTACTGAATCTAGATTCTTTGAAGTTATTCAGTGCTGAAATATAGGAAAATGAGTACTGAATTTTGGAACTTAAGTTGTGATCAGGTCCTGGTTTGGTATTAATCTTTTTATGAGGTCCTTAGTTGTCATTCTCCCAAAAGTGATTTAGAGTTAACAAATTTTCTTCACTCGTGTGTTGTGAGAGATAAATAGTTCTGATTGTTGGCACTATCCGTCTTGGCAATTCTGTTGATCGCTAACTCTACTCAGATATGCTACACATCTACTCTAAGCTATTGATACCATTCAAAAGTTGAAATTTAGATTAGAAGTAGTGAAATCTCTTTGTTTTTGTTTCATGTTTGTAAATGTCAATAGTAAAATAAATTATGTGAAACATTGACATGGAATTTGTTGAGTAAAATAAATTATGTGAAACATTGACATGGAATTTGTTGATTGGTGAATTGCAATTTTTTCTTTGATGCAGATAGGTATATGGGAAGAGAGAAAAGTTTTTGGTTCTCGTGGTCAAATTCTTAAGGAAGAGTTTGTTGGGAGACATGTGGAAAATAGTACTCGCAATGGGAAGCCTATGAACTCGAAATTGGTAATAGTTATATGAACTTGATTTTGTGAACCAGCCTTCTTGAAGTTTTCTACATGTTGGTTTCAAATCTAAGCCCTTTCACATTCCTGTAACAGAGGCCATCTGCTGGGAATGCGTTGGAGAAAATAATTTCAGGCTACCATGTTGTTTATGGAGGGCAGACAGATGAAGATGTTGTGTTGAGCAAATGCAGGAATACCATTAGCTGTCTAGAGAAAGTGGATAAGGAAGTTGGACGTGATAATAATTCAGGTATATCATTGTATAACTTTTTCTGTTTGTAGTTTACAGGAAATGTGATTTATGCATTGAATTATTTGTATTTGAGCAATCATAACCTGTTCCTAATTTTTGTTTATCAATATATTCTTTAGTTGTGCCAAAAGTTTTGGTTTTTTTGGTATCTACTCAGGTGCTCAACTCAGCAACACACAAAATGGGAACTAGGGATTATTAAATAATTAAGGCTAAAGGAAAAAGTTGAACATGAATAGTTATGTAGATTTACCTCTTTCTCACATCACCATGACTTTCAATTGGGTTTTCACATTTCAAGAGATAATAAGATGAAAGGAACAAACTGAAACATACTCTTGAAATTATTGATTTTGTCACCATTAATTTGACTGCACTAGCTCTAATTGATATCTGATTTTGAGTTTATATTAAATTACCAATTTATCTCATGCACTTGGTGAATGTGGTGCCATGTTGAGTCAAAAAAAATATCGGGATGGTCCAAAACAATATCTTGTAACATTATGTTTGGTTGGGTTGGAATTCTTTTTTATTGCTTTTTATTGGATGTCTTATTCTGTTCACTAATTTGAGTAGGGCAATTCCTTGGATCTGCAGTGGTGGATGAGCTCCAGGGACATAATGCTGCACTGAGGGACTGCATAGAGCAATTAACAGCAATAGAATCATCGAGGGCAAGCCTTGTGTCTTACCTGAGAGAAGCTCTCCAGGATCAGGTTCTGTTTTAAGATTTCTTATCTATATGAAGGTACGAGCGTTTATTAGTTTGTAATTGTTACACGGTTTTGTCTCCAGGAACTTAAGCTGGATCAACTCCGAAACCAGATTCAGGTATGGGATTTGTCCAAATTCAGTGATTTATTTTTAAGTTCTCTTGCTCTTTTTAGTGAACTGTCAACTGGGGATTAAAGGAGAGGACCTACTTTTCATTGATGTCTTGTTTATATGCACGAACTTTGTGACTTGAAAGGGCATTTTTCTATGGACCTGTATGAGTATTTTATTTTTAACATTTCAGGCTGCGCGTGTTCATTCAGAACAGGTAGGCAATACCTGCCGACAGTTACTAAACAACAATAATATTCTACCAGCAGCTGAGCAAAGTTCCAAAGAAATTCAAACCTCTACAGCACCTCCAAGCTTTATTCCAAAAGATAGGGAGCAATCAGCTCCATTAATGTACACACAGCAAGTATCTTTCACTCAACAACCTGGACACATTGAGGAAGATCCGCGTAAGTCTGCTGCTGCTGCTGTGGCAGCAAAGCTAACTGCTTCAACGTCATCCGCCCAGATGCTGTCTTATGTGCTATCCTCCCTGGCATCGGAAGGGGTCATTTGCAATTCCATTAGCGAGTCTTCCGGTGATTACCATTCAGAGAAGAGGGCCAAGCTGGAGAGTGACCAGCCATCTTATATACCATCTCAGAATCCTCCACAACAACTAATTCCTCCCCTTCCACATCCTGATTCTATTCAACACAATGTGTCTTTGATCAATCAGCATTCTTCTAGTGAACCACCACCTCCTCCCTCATCAGCGCCACCGCCATTGCCACCACCTCCACCAATGCCACAGTTCATGCAGGCTGCTGGCAATGTAGCATATAGCTATAGCATGGTGCAGCAACCATCAACGGCACCTTTTCCAGCCGCGGGGGCTTCCCTCAACGGTGTTTCTCCATTTAAACCTGCTCCAATGACTAATTACCAGGGTTTCCAAGGTTCAGATGGAAATTACTATAACCAGCCCTCATCAATGCCAATGGCTCCAATTTCTCGGCAATAAATTCCTGATCCTTGCTGTTATGGAATCTGATACATGCTATGATCAGATCTGCACATATAAAATGTTTCCTAACCTGGTTTTTCGTTAATTCCTGTTCACTTTAAGGAGTTGAAAAAAAAAACATTTTAGATGCTGAGAGGATCGCTAAGTGGTTGTACAAGCTTTCTGATATTATTGCTTTAGGGTTTAGAGAGGTCTACTGGTGGAGGGTTGCAAGAATGCAGATGCTGGCAATAATCAGGGACCGAAAGCCACTCATCTATCAAGCCGTCTTGTGTGTTTCCAATTGATCTGCACGGACCCCTGTGGATAGCAGTTGTTTGTACAGATCAGTGTTGTGTATTAGTAATTTATGGATTTACATGTGTGCTAGAGCCAGAACTGAATAATAGAGCCCAAGTAATTATCAGCACATTAGTTGTATGATAAGTTATACTTCCAGTTCCAAGGCATATTTTTCTTGTCTTACATTGATGAGTGAAGCATGGAAATTAGAGTTTCTGGGATTTAGAGAAGCAAAACAAGTATATAATAAAGCAGTAGCTTCGCAGTTAAGCTGTTTGGAATAAAATACCTGATGCATGGTGGTTATGTTCAGTTTCTGTTTTATGTTAATTTAGTTGTTTTGTTGCAGTGTTAGCAAAGACCGTGCCTGTGATTACAAGCGTAGATTGGTAACTAGGGCTGGTCTGGTCCTTCGTTATTCATTTTAGAGTAGTGCCTTTTCTTTTAGCAGAGTAGTATGCGTGTTTTGTGAGTGATTTCTACAGAGTGGCAGAGTACTGAACTATAATCTTTGCATAATCCTGTATATGCTCTGTTCGGTAGTATGTATTGACGATTAGGCTGATCAGAGGGGTCTGTCAATGTTCCTGATATGTATAGCGATGGAATGAATTACCTGTAAATCTATGATGTATGAATAATAGCAATGGGTGATATTAAGCAAGAGCCTAAAAAGGAATGTGAAGAATCTGCAGGAGAAAAGATTTAGAGGAAATGACAAAAATGATACAAGGCACTGGTTTCCTCTTTATCTTTCTACTGAGATCAGGCTCATTCGTGAGTAGCCATTATATATGAAGTAGCTAACATAATTATAACTTAGCTTTAACCATGCATATCACAAAAAAAAGCTTTAACCATGCATATCACAAAAAAAAAGTTTGGTGAAGATGCAAGTGTGACCAAACAACATTTTTATCTAAAGTGAGGTCAAATCAAGAGGTACTCCCCACTTTCTTCCTCACAACAGAATCCTTGATAAACCCTTTATCTCACAGAAGTTGCTTTTGGTTTTGATTGAACTACTATCCAACTCAAGATATACAACTTCCCTTCTGTGGATATGTGCTAGCTTCTCCGTCTATTTTATCACTGCATTAGCATGCATGCATCCGTTCTTGCTGCTGGATAAGAATTAGGAAGTTTTTTATGAAAATTTGGAAAGGTTTTGTGCAGATCCAACAGATTCCTTTTGATGATGGAATGGCTCCAACTGGTACGAAGGAGTGGGATCCACCTCCTCAGGGATGGGTCAAATTAAATGTGGATGGTGCTCTTAGTAAATCTCTGAATATGGCGGGCTGTGGTGGAGTTGTTCGGGATCATGGTGGGAGTTGGGTTACTGGATTTTCTGCTCAGTTGGGAATTTGCAGTGCAATGGAAGCTGAACAATGGGCTATGTATGAAGGGCTTAAATTAGTTTCATCTTTGAGTTTTAAGAGAATTATTCTTGAAACGGATGCTAAAAATGTAGTTAATATGCTTTCTAATTTGGGAGGAGATAGAGGCAGTCTTTTATTATCCAGAATTCAAGCTCTGATTCAGGCTACTTGGGAGTTAGAGATAAAATATATACCCAGAAGTAAGAACAAACTGGTAGATGGCCTTGTCAAGCAAGAGTTGAATATGACGAAGATATGGCACTCTTGTCCCTTAACTCTGAGACATCTTGTTCGTAATGTGTGTTTGGGAGTTCATCCCCATGTAGTTTAATTTATTTTAGTTGTATTGGGCTTATAGCCCTCATCTTTACCAAAAAAAAAAGGAAGTTTTAACAATTAATTAACCATGGATTTGATTCTTCTAGTTTCTTACAAAACCAAAAGAAACAAAAAAATTGAGTATTTCGGACCAATTTAAAGTGATAAAATTGAGAATATGCATAAGTTCCAGCGTGTTTATCTCTTTTTTAAAAGAAAGGTCCTTGAATGAATATTGCTTTCTCTAAAACAAAATGCCAACAGGGACGGACAGACATGCCCAGAAGTTGAATGATACTTAAGTGAGACAAGCACTGTCAGATCTCAATACCGATACATATACTCTTCCTTCCATTAGATCGATTTGCTTTCTTTCAGGTTCAAAATTGTATTTATAAAATTCTGAAAAAGCTAAGCGTTTTACATTCCTAAAATTAAAAGAATAATATCATCAAGAGGTGGCGTATGGACAGTGTCTTGGATATTGAAGCCCCCCCACCTCTCTCTCTCTCTCTCTATCTCTATCTCTGAGACTTATTTTAATGTAAAAGGAGGGTTTGATCTGATGTGGTGTTGGGTGGGTGGTGAGTGGTGTTGCTGTTGAAAGTGATAAGGACAATGGCAAAAGGACAGAGAACCAGAGAAATGTAATGGTGATGACTGAAGAGAGATGAGAGAGATGAAATAGTTAAAAAATAGGGAAGAGGAAAAAGCGGTCAACGTTGGAGTAACGTCAGCAGAGTTAAGGAACAAAAACTGCGAAAAGCCGTCATGTCTGCGTGTGTGTTTGCTTTAACGGCTGAACCAGAGTTTTGATGTTGATAAAGTAGGGTTTGGTTTGGCTTCGATTCTTTTGTGATTTTCTTTTATGAAAAGATGGGTTTGCTTCAGACTTTGCTTCCCATGAATCATCCCTCATGACACCATTATTCCTTTACGTATGGGTGTGCTGTTCACTCTCTCCGTTCATGTTTCTGTCTCTTTCTTTGTGTTTGTTTGTGTCCATTCTCTATACTGTGTGAGAGAGAAGAGAGAAGCAAATAGGGTTAAGACCTAAGGGGTTTAATGAAATCAGGGCGTGCTGTGGATGTGTGCTCGCCTGTCTGCTGCCCAACCAATGAAACAAAATAAAAATGATGAGAGATTAAAGTGAATGAGAGGAGACCAAAAGACATATCACACAATTAATGTTTCATGTCTCTATCCTCTTAATTCCTTAGACCTGCACAACCAAGACAACATTAATTGTGCCTCTTTGTATGGATTGGTGTCTGCCTGATACAAGTGTCGTCCACCTTTAGATGGAGTAGTAAATGAATGCAGTAGAATATTTGTTCGTATTGTAGTACTTCCTTGAGATATTCTGTGAGGGTGAGAATGAAACACCCAAAACTAATTCAAATGATTTTATTCATGTTCTTTTTGGGGTTTGTCGTGTTCATTTCAAAGTCCTACAATACATTCTGGGCTGCAGATAACATGTCGAAGTTACTCATTCTGCAGTATCAATAATCATTACATATATTTAACCTCTCTTGCTGTACAGTTACTTATTTAATTAACGTGGTCTTTCAGAGAAGTTAATATTGCTACTGCATCATGAAGCATATCATTAATTACATTCATAGCTTTATAAATGTGGAGGTAAATCTTCGTCGCGCAGCCAGGAATATGGCTTTTGACAGCCCCAAAGAGTCAGGGTGCAGAACACATGAAGTATATACAGTACAGACAGTCTAAACTTATAAAGAGGATCAAACTCAAGATCTTTTATTTAAGAGAGCTCCTTCTTTTATGTTATTTATTTAAAACTTTACATCTAAATTAGACATATGGACATAAATGTGGATGAATAAAAGGTATGGTATTATTATTTTAAGCCAAAAAGAGGAAGGAGATAAAGTTGGGAATTTAATTAATATATAATAATTAGGGGCCAATGGAAGATTGGAGAGTATGGAGAAGACAAGGGAGACATACATGCAATATTGTGTTGGCCTGTGTATATCATTATTTTAAGGTTTGTGGATGTGAGATTTTACCAGACACACTTGCTTTCCACTTCCACCACTATTTTATTCTCACCATTATTACCTTCTTCCAGCACCAAATCTCTCTCTCTCTTTTTAACTTCGTTAATTCCTTCACGTGCTCTTATTACATTTTTCAATTCCAAATTTCAACGGTAACAGTACTAGTAATAATAATGACATTCAAAACTAGGAATAAGCAACTTATTAAACAAGAAAGGAGCGTGATAAAGATGGCAAACATATGTAGTTAAGATGCCTTGTTTATGTATTACTTTCGATTTATACACCGTAGATATGTTTGTATCTTTCTTAAGTCTCTTAAAAGTGAACAGAAAGCTTTTAATTCGCATTGTACGTAGTATATATATATAATATTCTGATGAAAGGAGATTCAGGTGAAGTTTAGTTTGAATATTTGATTTTGACATTCTTCGATACGTTTGTTCAGGCGGTTATCTAATTTGCTACATGGAACAACATCAGAAATATATGGGATCCAACTGTTCTACAAACAAAGAATTAATGCTTGCCTTTGTGTTGTGATCATAAGAGTAACTTGGGCAATTCTTTCCCTAAACTGCCCATTTTACATGATGTCACGTCACTATGAGAAAGTTTATCTGTTCAACGAACGATCTGAGTATAAATACTGCAAAGAAAGAGGTACGAAAAGAAAGCAGGATATAAAATCTTGGTCCTACGTACTTTAATTATTTGTTTTTCAAGTTGATGAGACGCTTCATAGATGTAAAGTATTACAGCTAATGCACTCACTATATCTCCCTCCATATCCTTTTCTATATTTTGCTTTGTTTCGCCAGGAATGGAATCACCTCATCTTCAGAGTTCAGAGTAAAAGAGATATACATATTGAACTCTTCTTTAATTCTTAGTATTTCTCTGGCCTGGGTTCATCATAATCATAATCTGGAGTGATTATTTAGAGCAGATGTATAATAATACCTTCATGATATACTTTTTTGGAGGGAGAATGGTGAATCAAAGAAAAGGAATATTGGTGGGATGAAGAAAGTGAAAAGAGGAGGTGAAAGGAATAGTGGGAGAGAGGTACATATATGTTATGGCCCTTCAGTCGTTTCATGCTTTTACAGGCACCAGAAAGACACGTGCCTACAGAGATACCAAACCAGGCTTTGATGGACCCTCAGCTTTTCCTCTATAACCTAAACCACCCCTCATCGCAACTCAAAGAATGAATGTCATTCCCACTGCATAATCGTAAGTAGTACGTATTCATGTACGATACACATAAATGGATATATATACTTTTATGTATTAATTAGGTGTCAAATCACACTAATACGTGCATGTACATGCACATAGGTTTCAGTTGATACTAATATTGTAATAAGAAAAGAAGGAAACAGACAAGCACAATGGGAAGATATCATCATTAATTACATGTTCCTTCTCCTATAAGTCTCTCTATAGGGCACCCTAACTAAACACGGCCTTCTGTGTATTCTGCTTTCCATTGTTATGTTCAAGGACCAACCCTGAAAGAGAAACCTTCTTTTTCTGTTAAAGGGGACATATCACACATTGTGCGCAGATAAACAGACCCCTCCTCCTCCTATACATCTATAAGGACTGTATATAATAATATATATGTGCATGATTAGCGAATTATTACCATGTTGTAGCCCATTTACATATCTTCATTAAAAGGAAAAGAGAAAGTTACATGCATTTAGGAACCCTCCAAACTACACTCAGACTCAGGGTGTTATCCTACAGTGATGAAATACCGTGATGCGATCTTCTCTGTGTCTCTAGTGTCTTCACTTTGACATGCGTGCTACCTCTAAGCATGTGCCCTCATTCCCCCACCTACATACTCACCCATTCCAATTTCTAAATTCTACAGTAAGTGAATGATATATATATATTATATATATATATATATATATATATAATATGCAACGTAACTTCCCAAAAATTGTAGGGAGAATATATTCCCGTATGAAGTATGCATGTGTGAGTAAAAAAGATGATATGCAACTCCTTTTGTAGGTAATCCTTGCTTAGGATTTGGTTATTCTTTCTGAAATCTCAACAGAAGAAAATGGAATGAGATCATTTTGAGGGGCACTTTTATGACGGGAGAAATAAGAAAAATGGGAGACTTCCATTGATCCTATGGATCCCCCAACTTTCTGTAAAGTTAATTTGTTCAGAAATACTATAATTTTGACCTGACAGATATACTACACTAATAATTACTGCGTGCATGGATTATGGATATATGTCGAAGGCTTTTTAATGAAGTTTATAACTTTACGGGGAATAGGCTGATGAGTTGTTGGGAAAAGAAAGAGAGAACGCGTAATGGCTTTGTTTAGATTTAGAATAAGAAATGACAAGTTTGGGGGGGAAGCTTGGGAGAGTGTAACAGGAAAATGCAGACGATATGATGTGAAGATGAACTCCAAGAAACAGAAACGCAGAACAGATAGAGAGGGATGACGCCTTTATTGATCACATAGGGCCGACATCAAGGACGAAGGCAGCCGTCTATATGCTCTCTCTCTCTCTCTCTCCCCCTCCCTCCTGCAAAACCCTCTGTTCTTATGTCTCTCCCTTTTCTCTTCTTTTCTTAGTCACTCCCTTCAATTCCTGTCCTCTTTTAACCCTCCACTTAATCATCATCTCTCGAATTCCAACACTTCGACTCTTCTGTTCTGTCTCTTTCTTCTTCTCTTCAATAATAATTTCTTCACCAGGTTGCCGCCGGAGCGTAACCCTACAAATTAAACTCTCATAGTCATATCATAAATAACAAGTACACATGTTTTGGCATTTAAGTGCAGGCGTGGAGTTGAGTTCAAATTTAACATTAAAAACCTTCAACAGTCAATCACCGACAAGAATTTCCATCATAAGAATTTTACACAAGATTAAAAAAGGAATTAATAAACTCCTTCCTTCTCTCTCTCTCTGTCTGTGTCTGCCTTGCATAAGGTGACGACTGCTACAGAGACCAACTTTATATTTCTAAGGAAAAAGGGAGCAGTAACAAGTAACAACATGATCCCCTCACGCACATTAAGCCCTTTTTTTAATATTATTTTATTTAGTTTTGAGGGGGCAACCATATTCACAAAGCTCGATGTGATCCTGCCCTCTTATAAATACGAGCCGCATCTCCCGGCATTCCTCACACTGCAACTTCAACACCTTCTTTCTACTTTCACTCGCTTCATCACAATCACAATCGCCTTGCAGCCTCCATTTTAGAGTTAAGAATGCAGTACCAAACGGCGTCGTGGGGAGGGCACATGATGAGAGGCGGCATGGACCCGTCGGAGAGGATAGAGAGGATGGCGTCGGAGAACGCGGTGGTGATATTCAGCTTAAGTACTTGCTGTATGTGCCACGCCATGAAGAGGTTGTTGTGCGGTATGGGAGTGAACCCTACGGTCCACGAGCTCGACCAGGATCCCGCCGGCAAGGACCTGGAAAGGGCGCTGGTCAGGATCCTGGGAACGCCCTCCGTCGTGCCGGTGGTGTTCGTCGGCGGCAATCTGGTGGGGACCATGGACAGGGTGATGGCGTCTCATATCAACGGCACCCTCGTCCCTCTCCTCAAACAAGCAGGAGCTCTCTGGCTTTGAGTTTCCTTTGGTTTCTTCTTCTTCTTTTTTGTTAAAAAGTAATGGTTTGTAATGGTTTGCTTTGAGCTCCCGCTTCTGTAAAGATGGTCCCAAAGTTGGAAATTAATAGAAGTAATGTTTGGCTTCTCCATCATGCTTCACACTTGACTGTTTTTTTTTTAAATTTAAATTGGTGTGTGGTTACGTGTATGCTGGGGAAGACAGGAAAATGAAAGACAAGATTGGGGGAGTGGGGGATGGAACAGAAACGGCGTCATTTCTGGACGAAGCTGTCCCTCTCGGTGTTCCTTTTGAGAGAACGATACGAGTGCTCCTTATTTAACAACATTGGTGCTACGATTGCACTTTTGCACATCCAACTGCCCCTTTTCCCTTGAAGTAGATCGATTTTGGTTCCATAGTGTTCTGAAAAGCACTTGTGCCTTTGTGTCCGACAACTTGGTCGTGATGAAGGATTAATATGAATGAATGAATGAATGAAACTTAATTACGAAAACACGTACTCCCTCCCATTCTCAGTATAACCTGTCTATTTCAAATGTACCTCTTTTTGGACAGCTATTTCAAACATATCCGTGACGTAAATCCATTGTTACAAATTATATTTGTCTATCTAGATCACTACATGTCACGTTTCTCTGTTTTTTTCCTATCAATGGCAAGCTGCCCAGGGATAACTTTATCCGCCACGCTTAGATAAAGACGGAGACCATGTGTCGCGAGAGTGCATTAAAATTGATTATATTTTAAAAAAGATTATTTTCTTTTTTTATATTTCTTCTATTTATATTTTAACATTTTAACGAATAACATCTTGGTTTTTTCCCTGTTACATCATTTTTTGGAGAGAGGTTTAATTCATCCACGATCCAAGGGTAAGGCGAAGTCTCCCTTTCTCTTAAACGATACCAATGCCGGATATGGCGAACCGTCTATTACCCTCAGGCGTAAATTTAGGCACATAGAAATTAAGATATCTCTCTAAACGCTACAGTTAGAACCACAATAAAATAATATTTTTTAAGATAATCGTATATTAATAGAACACAGAAACCATAACATCTTGGTTTGAAAGTGGGAGCTGGGAGGCAAATCTAGGATTGTGCTGAATGGTCCACGGATGGATAAAAAAAGCCCTCTGGGTTTTTCTTTTAAAACAACATGCAATGGGCGTATACCGAAAACAATAGGCAATGGACTATTAATGGGCCTTACTACGCTGTCACGCTCGAATATTCTGTGCTTAGTTCCCTAATAAATAAATCCAACCAATCATAATCTGTAATATTAATTGAGTAAATGCTAATTTATAGGAATGATTAGTTTGATTAGAAGCAGAGTAATGGAGCGCGCGCGTGGAGGCTTTGAAAGTGGAATGGAGCCCCATGTTATTACGCGTAATAGCCATTTCCATTAATATGCCAAAAATACTAATCCAATTTCACAATAAAAAAAATCTCGCTATATTTAAATAATTATTGTAACTGCATACTTAAAACTCGAATAAAGACCATTGGTTAAATTAGAAAAATCTATAGTTAGTTGATCCAAACGATTGACCTTTTATTTGTTTTTACTTTGTTAAAGTAAATATACTCATTTTCTTTTATATTGTTGAGAGAAATAAGCCCACTGGTTTTTAAATAATAATGTGTATTTAATGATCAAGCGCACGACTTTGCAATCATTGACGATATCATGTTTGACAAGATGATTACTATGGGAATTTTCCTTCACGGGCCATGCAAGGCGTTAGGCCCGTTTTGTTGTGTTTTTATTTCATTTGGATGGTTTCGTCTTTTTTTTTTTCCACCCGGTTTACCGGAGCTTTGCCCCGACTACATCCGGATCCGACCTGCGTCGCGCACCTGGCTATAGTGGGTGAGTCTCCCAACGGGAATTTTCTGCATTCGCCAAGGCTCGAACTCGAGACTTCGTTTAAGCGATACTGAGCCGCTTACCACTCGAACCAACCCCTATTGGTGATGGTTTCGTCTTTAAATATTCATTATTCACACTGCACGGACTCCCATTTTTATGATAGTGGGTGTTTGGTAAGTTGTAAAATCCTAGTTTTAAAAGTATTTTAACCCAGACTAAGATCTTGTAAAGTTTTTAAACAAACAGATCTTTAGTCTAAAGTGCTTTTGCGTTTAATCCATGAAAGAAAAAAAGCTTTTGGGAGTAGCTCCTTGAAAGAGAAAAATATTTATAGGTATCAAAAAATTATTTTATTTTTATTTTTTTAGCGCTATTTTTTATCTCTCAGCTCTACTATTTATTGTTTAAAAAGTCACACAGTATTTATTACATCTTTCTTCCTCTTTCTCCTCATTTATGCCCTCTCTCTCCTCTTTTATCGTCATGCATGCTTCTATCGTTGTCATTTATATCTACACCAAAGAGAAGTAGACGATGAAAGAAAATGAAGAAGGAACTTACATGGACAAAGAGGAGGAAGACGAAGTAGGACAGGAGGAAGCATGGTCAGTGTCGACGTCGTGGTCTCAGCAGCATTGGCATCGTTAGTGGGATAAACTTTGGTTACAATATATATTTTTTAATAATTTACTGATAAAAAAAACCATTCTAATAATAACTATTCAAATACTTATTTATTTAATTTTTTTTTGTAAACTATTATCTAAAAGAGTTTATTTAAAATTATTTTTAAATTATTTCTCCTTCATACAATCTTTTATCAAATCCAATCCAAACGGTCTATAGGGTAAATTAGCCTTTACTAGCTCAATTACAAACTTATGATTTATTCTTTTTATGTTTTTTAAAATGAATAAATACAACACTCGCGCACGCATATAGACCTTATGTACCGTATAAAATGAATTCAATATATAACTTATAAATAATTCATTATTTGATTTGGTACGAGTTTTATATTTTATTTTTATCGCTGCAGACTATCTTGTAAAAATATACATAAAAGAAAATAAAAATGTCGTCTGCAAAGGGCAAACCTACCACTGTGATTTGATAACAGAGAACCAAATGGGCGGGAGGCCCCACTAGATAACGAAAGCGTAGCGTCACTGGGTCTAGGTGAGAGATTCTATTCCTTCACATGTTTAATATAAATATGAGAAAATCTGTATAAAGTTTTTTTTTTTGAATTTTATCGATTAGAAAATACTGTATTACTTTATGTATAAAAATATACCTGATCTTTTTAACTAATAAAAAATTTAAATATTTTTTTATTAATTTTATTTATTAAAATTTATCTAAACTTAAATATAATATAGTTATCAAAAATATAGTACCGACTAATTATATCATATATGGGCCTATTTGGATAGGATTTTGAAAAAGGGCTTATGAAAAAAAAGGGCTTATGGATAACTTATGGAAAAGGACTTTTGGAGAAGAGTTTATGGAAAAAAAAGTGGTTTTGAATAAATAGGTGTTTGGATAGTTATTTTTAGAATGACTTTTATGGTGGTAAATTACCAAAAAGGGTATGATTTGATTTAAAGTAAGAGAGAGGAGGGAGTTAGAGAAAAGAGAAGAGAGAGGAGAGAAGGAAGAGAGGAGAAAGGAGAGAGGGTGTAAGAAAAAGTAGGAGAGAGGAGAGAGGGTGTAAGAAAAAGTAGGGGTAAAATAGTAATTGGATAGTCTATAAGTGCTTTTACTGTTGAAAAAGCTATTTTAAATAGCTTATTCAAAACCATGGTTTTAAACCATGGTTTTGTCCAAAAGCACTTATGGACAAATAAGCCTATTTATTTTGAAATTTTCCCAAACCAAAATTTAGGCCAAAAACTCTTTTAAAACCGCGGTTTGAGTGTTTTCTAAACACAACGAATAAATTTTAAAATGCACTGTGTTGTTGCTGGGAATTTAGGGAAGTACTACTATTCAGTGCTGTGGAAACTCCCAAAAGTTCTAACCCCGCACCTTTATTTCTGATTGCGACATCATTCCCACCCCAATCCTCACCACCTTTTTTTTATTTTTTAATTATTAATTATTATATTTTCGCAGAAATTAGATTACTACGTTAGATAGATTGCACCCTATAAACCCGTTTCTACGTCTATTTTGGTAAAGTGTTCCCATATCTAACAATTGGATTTGGGAAATTTCACATCAGACATGCGCTATATTACATAGGATCTTTCACAATAAAGAAAACTGATCCCTGGATCATCTTTCACAAATAAGATATATTAAATTGACGTCAATGGTATTAATTGTTTCGGATGCTGATGATTAATGATATGGATACTAATAAATTTATTAATTGAGGTAAAAAAAGTTGAAGGCATTAATTTAATTAATATACAGAAAGAGAAATGAATCTTCTTACCAGGTAGATTGCCGTCTCTGACAGAATTGCCATATATATAATATGATAATGTAACAGCATCTTTTTCAAACAGAACAAGCAAAAGGAGCAAACTACAGAACGAAAGGAAAGCGGGGACTTTGGGTCTAGGGTTTTCTTCTCTCCCTCTTATGCCAGAAATTCTCGTCTTCTTCGAATCTTTAGGGTCTCTCTCATGACTCATAAACTTTCCCCTAATTAAAACCCCTGCTACTCCCCTTCTTCCCTCTGTCTTGTTTAAGGTATCATCTTTTTCCTTTCCTTTTAATGTTTTAGCGTATGCTTAGTTTAATATAGTTGGCACTGCATCAATTTCGAATGGTTTGGAACTTGGAGCTGTCCCCCCCCCCCCCTTTTTAAAGTAAAGTCATAATTATGATAAACGGATTGTCACAGTTTGCTTGGTAGCTCAGAAAATTAAGGGCCTTGCGCTCAATTGGCTTCGGAAAATGAACACCGAACTAAACTGAGCTGAGCCACTTAGTTGTCAGTCGATTGTTGGGTTCTCTATAGTTCTGATTTGAATATAAAATTTCCTCTGTTCCTGCTTTTATACGTTGGTGCTGACTTGTCTTGTTTGAAATGATTGCAGCTCTGTACCGATTGTTGTGTCAAATTGAAAGCTGGGATTCTTGGTGGAGCTTTTGTGGTATCTTATTGTTCGGGAATTAAATCGGTGGAAGATTTCAGATGCCGGAGGAAGACCTAGTAGAGCTGAAGTTCCGTCTCTATGATGGATCGGATATCGGGCCCTTCCGCTATTCTCCGGCATCTACTGTAGCCATGCTTAAGGAGAGAATTGTTGCAGAATGGCCAAAAGGTCAGGAGTTCAACATTATTTTTGTTCCTATTTTATTTCTCAAACCCCCCTCCCCCAAGCACCGTAATTTTGACTTCGAAAATTATCTACGGTGGTCCTTAATGATGGCTGAGGCAAAAGACTTCGTTCTCTGGCTTGAATGAAGTGTGGTCCAACGTTTTTAGGATTTTACCCTGGTTTCTGATTCTGCGACTGAGTAATTCGTGTTCCATCCTTTTCTTGACATCCTCTGCGATCAATATGCACGGAATTAATTTTGAAAACCTCTTGGTAGCTTTGTTCTGCTGGTTGCTTGAATCCATTTCGACGAAGCTATGTATTCTTTATTCAAAAAATCGGAAACTGGGTGGACGAATGCGCGCACACATTTTACAGCTTTCTGTGTATGATGTACTAAATCAGGTCTCAGCATGCCCGCATTACATATTCTATTTGCAAATTTTGAATACTAATAAATTTCCAGTTGTTCCAATTAAGTGATTTAATTCCTTGTTTGGAACTCTCTTTTCAATTTTTCATTCTTCGTTCTACCATTAATATATGCTATTGATTTCAAATGGCTTTATCGGTCTTTCTTCGCGAACCTCAATTTAATAGTTTCTCATATGCTTCATTAGTCAAAATGGACATGTGTATTTGAATTGTGGGAATCAGATAAGCAAAATTGTTCGCCGATACTTAAAGTGTTACATAATCATACCTCTGAACCTGGATGTTGAGATACCGAGTTGTCTTCTGGAATTTTTTTAGTGGATGAGGGCAGGGAATGGGGTCTAACCAATGCAATATGGAACCAAAGCCAATATGAGATGCATAGATTACCTTGTTAGATTCTGTTCTTCTCCCCTCCACCCTTTTCACCATTGCCTTTACCACGACCAGCTTTTAGATGCCCGTTCTCTTACCAAGGTCTCTTCACAAAGCCTCTGTATGTCTCTTAACTGGCAAGACAAAGACCAGGAGAAATATTGGGCTTACAGGAATCAACATGTAAGGTTCTGAAATGGGGTGAGATCTTAGAATGCACCTCTTGTTTATGAACAGATTGCTGGATGGGTGGGCCACTGCTTTGGTTGGATTGATGTTCTCTAAATTGGCCATGACATATATGACATGGATGTGTTATTTTGTGTCAGTACTTTCATGTAATTGCTTTTTCATTATAGAGAAGGCAATATCCAATTATGAATTTTCTCCCTGCCGACTGACAATAGCCTATATATTGTCACCTAAGCTGACTTTCTGGTTATGTTGGTGTATGAGACAAGTATATTTCTAATAGAATAGCGAGATAAGCATTTGGAATCAGATAGGCAATCTTCGATTTCTGATATGTAATTGTTGCTGCATCAGATGAAATTGGCTGATGCTTTTACTCCAACTGAATCTTTGAAATTTTTTTGGGATAATTACATTCCCTGTTATTCCTAATTCTGGTATCGTTATATTTGTAGTTTCATTGTTATGACGCTGGAAGTAACCTTGAACTGGGGAAATATTTTACTTCTCTGCACACACAAACTCTCACACGTATGTGAGATTCAGTTTTTAGAAACATGAATTAATAATTGTCTTTTTTACAGTATGACATCCCACGGAGCATCCTGTTTAAATTTTAGAAGTTCTTTAAAACACAATGCTCCTTTTTAGTGTTGCTTTGCTGACAAGGAAATGGAAGCTTTATTAATTCAGCAAATTTATCCTTAATGTTCAACGCACGTAAATGTTCTACACTGTGTGGTAATTGCTCAGATGGAAGATTTGATATGGTATTTGTATGATTCTTGACATGACGTAGTTCCCTTCTAGAGATTGTGTTTGTGGTGATTATGCTTTTAAATTCCTTTTTCGTTTTTCTTACAATCTCTGAAATCGTTTCTACCATTCTTTCCACAGATAAGAAAATTGTACCAAAGGCAGCAAATGACATAAAATTGATAAATGCTGGGAAAATTTTGGAAAACAACAAGACAGTTGGCCAATGTAAAGTTCCTTTTGGTGATCTACCAAGAGGAATTATCACCATGCATGTTGTGGTCCAGCCATCTTTGGCAAAAGCAAAAACAGGTAAACTTCAGTAATTTGTGTAAATATGGTATATTAATTACATTGATTGACAGAAACCAATGCGTCTATACTTGTTTTATAGTTTTGCTTTTAACCTATGCCAAGGAGTGCTGATACATGTGGTAATGAGTAAATGGCCGCTGCCCTATAAATGATGGTGTTGATGCATTTGTTAAAACTGCAGGGAATTAAATCTCTCCAAAAATGGAGGGAAGTTAGATTATATGATGATAGAATTGTTAATTACACGATTTCTTTTTGTCACATGGTAATGATCAAATGCGAACTAGAAAGATATCGTGATTTCTGACGGCATGCCAACATTTTCTTTTGTTGGTTTGGACAGAGAAAAAGGTTGATGAGGCTCCTAAAAAACACATATGTTCATGTTCGATAATGTGATTACTGATTAATGAGAATACATTGTCGTCCAGAGTTAATGTGGTGAAGAGTTGCGATTGCTGGGATCTCCCTCAGGCAAAAAGGGTCATGGAAATGCGTAGATGGAAAGACAATAATATGTAGAATAGTTCCAATCGTCATTGTTAGATGTTCGGTGGAGGGCATTGCTGTGTAACAATGCTTGTTTGTCTTGATTTTCCTTTTGTTCTATAAAATTGGTGTTTGATGTATCTTGGAAGAGGCAATCTTATTTTGTTTATATAATATATGGCAGTTGCTTCCCCCTTGAGTGTTTTTTTTTTTTTATGGTAATGTGTTTTAAGACGTGGGTAAAAGCTGGAGTTTTAGCTGGCCTTGAGCCGCTGTCGTAATTGCTTTGTCCTCGACAAACGAGGTTGATAATTCTTAACCAAAAAAGAAAAAGGAGGGTGACAATTTTTTGCAGGTGCACATATATCCTCCTATTTGATGGAGTTTTGTTAGGTAACATGTCGGATGTTTTATCTGGGTATTTCTTTCACAAAAATTTATAACTTGGTTCACCTTCTGTGAAAAATTAGCTCCTCCCAGTAGATATATTATTCTTGGTGGAAGGGGACAATTTGCCATCTATTTGGGGAAAGTTTCGGCCTTTTGACCTGGGCCTCATAGTGAAAGGAGTTGGAGGAACGCGTTATTGGTTAAACTCTAATGAAAATGTTAATTGGAGTTAGCGATGATAAAAAATAAATTTATATTTTATAAGGACGTGAGTTTGATTTTTGTTATCGTTATGAGAATTCATTTGGTAGGTGATCTTGTAAGTTTCTTATAAATACTCTTTGAGTCTTAAGGTTGTGTCTTGATCTTTAAAAGGAATCGGTGCAGAACACTTAAATTTTTTTGTACAAAAAAAAAATTCTAATAAAAATGTTTCAATGGGGGGTTTGGTCTAATGGAAATTTTTGATAACGAGATAAATTAAAATTGGAATTCTTATAAAAGGAAGTATCTACATGTAATATCTAATTGTGTCTCAAAAGTGACTATAGGAGGATATATGTGTTTAGGAAAAAAAAATTAATTAAATCATATTTTAATTTGGTTCATCTCATGGATTAAATCAAGAGTTACTAATGTGCTAGCCAACAGACTTCATATTTGAAAAGCTGTGAAAAGAAGACGGAGGAGCTGAGCCACGAAGGTCAGACGATTGAAGGCAGGGTCCCCACCGCATTACGGCATCTGTCTTGGAGGCAACAATAGTTCTCCGCTAAAGGCGGCTTGGAAATGGCTTTCCTTCGGTTCTAGATTCATTTCACTGCGGTAAGGGCACTCCCTATTAAAGACCTTCTTCATTGGTCTCCATATAGCAAAACTGTATAGTTTTAATTCTATACACAAATCCCAGATATTTGTTCAGTAAGCCTCAATCTAAGCCTCTCTATTAAGAGCCTCTGCATTATTTTTATTTTATTTTTTAATAAAAAATTATCCTACTTGTGCTTAAAATTAAAATTATATCATTTTAACTAAGTAGAAGACAACAGAGAAGACCCTCAATAGAGAACTCCTAACCACATTTCAATAGTCATAGAGGCCATATGGCTTGGGCTCACAATTATTGGGCTATATGTAATTCGGTTCTTAGTATATACTCACTCGAAGTTGTTAATTAATTCACACATATTAAAAAATATTAGTCAAATTATTTAATATATTTTAAATTGATAAAAATTTGTTTATTATACCTTTATTAGATAATGTAATTTTAAAATATATACTTATTATTTGTCACATCTCTCTCTTTTATAAGGAATAAAAATAAAAAAATAATCATTAATTATCTTATCAACCTCTTATATTTTGGCTCACAGCATTCTTGTATAAAACTCCTTATGTATTGGATCGGAGGAGTACGTCTTTGGCAATGGTTGAGACATATGTATGAAAACGGGACGGAAACTCTCCACTTAGCTTATGGTCCATAATTAAATTATATATATATATATATATATAATATTCAAATGATGCCTGCAGCATCAGTTTTTAATCATGATATGAATAGATCTGCTCACTTCCTTGGATCCCTAGGTCATGTGCTTCTTTATCTTTCATGCTTATAACGTGGCTGTCTTCTTCTTCTTCTTCTACTCTCTCTCTCTCTGATGCATAGAACTTGCATCTCGACAGACATCGGAGGAAGAGAGGGCGTGATGGTAATTAAAGTCGAAAGAGATATTTTTTAAAACTTGACTCGGTTTCACGAGAGGATGTGAAGAAAATACATGCTACCCGTACGTAAGACGTCAAGTTATTATTATAGCTCTTTCTTTACTTCTTAATGCAAATGCTGTGTGTGTGTGGAAATTTTAAGTTCGGAAATTTGGCCTCTATTTAACCGCTGCTATTTATCGCCCTCTATTTCATTAAATTGGCCCTTGGTTCATCTCATTGATTAAATTAACAAGTTTCAACATAATCTTAGGCTCGTTTAGCTCAGCAGCAAGTCAAGCTTGAAATGCTCGCTCTAGGCCTCTAGCCGATCATGTTTCATAATAAGCAACATTCTTTGAGAAATTCTTGGAAATGTTATAGGCAAACACGTTTTGACCCCAACGACCTACTCCATTTGACAATTGTCCATCAATTAAACGTGGATGTATATGATACAATAATTTGTTGTAAAAAGATATTAAATGCTCCCTACCCGATGCATGGGCGTTCAGTTTTTGGTTTTAAGCAGAAAAACAAAACATCTCATGGTGAATATATATAATTCAGATCTTACCCTAAATTAAATAATATATCCAACTTGTAATCTTAATAAATAAATCTAATTAAGCAGTCCAACTTGTCTCCCTATAAGGCCCCACATTAATTAGTATAAGTGCAAGACAGGCAACTGAATCGAGCTTAATCTTCATCATCCACCGACTGCTACTGGATTAGATCAGAGGACCACAAAGTGATATTTTAATTAACAAACACAAAGGGGGGGGGGGTTCATGATATTTTAATTCTCTCACAATATGCGGGGGCCTCAACACAGAACAACGAAAGTGTTCATCGCAAGTATTATAAAAAGGCCATCAACCTTTTGAGTTGAGTCATTGAGGAACACAGAAGCAATTAAGAGCAAGAGGCCATGAAAGTGATGATGAAACAGTTGGCGTTGGCGGTAGTGATATGTGGAGCATTATTTGTATCGTGTTGGGGCGACAGAGACGCAGAGGCATTGCGAGCAGCATCTCAACCAGGCTTCAATTATTTCTTGCTCGCATTGACATGGCCTAACCAATTTTGCCAGTCCAAAACCTGCCATCCCTCATTCCCCAACCAATATTTCACCATCCATGGACTCTGGCCCCAGTTTAATGCTACCAAATATCCACAACACTGCGCAACAAACGAACAGCTCACTGACGATATCGTAATATATATATATATATATCATCACTATTCAATCGTTATATATATGTAAGCCTACCTGCTTGTTCATTTCCTTCTATTAATTTCTTCTTGTTGATTTGCATGGTGCAGTTTGAACAGTTGAGGGATGAGTACGATCTGGTCAAACACTGGCCTGATCTAAAGAACGCAGGAGACTTCGAAATGAGCAAGAACTTCTGGAGATATGAGTGGAAAAAGCACGGAACCTGTTCTTCAAACAAGTTCACCGCATTACAGTACTTCCAAAGAAGTATTGATCTCGCCAAGAAGTACACTGACAAAATCTCCCTGGCTCTGGAAAAGAGAGGTATAATATAAATATATATATATATATATATAAGGATGGTGATTGATATATACAGTGAGTTGAGTTGGATGGGTGTTGTGTAATGTAGGGGTGAGAGCAGACGGAGGTAAGTATCGGAACTTGGACATACTTAACGCCGTGGAGGAAGCTACCGGTGCCGTTCCCTTACTGAGCCTCACCAATCCCGGTACAGCTCTGGCGGAGATTCGTCTGTGTGTGAAAGACGACGCCGTTACACTCTTTGATTGTGACACCGTCACATTTGCTGCTCCTCCTTCTCCATCTCGATCATCTGACAGGTGCCACCTAATTCATTAATTAATATCACTTTATTATTCAAAAGCATCATATGTTATGTTATTTGAATGGTGCAATATGAATGAAATGAGCTTGTTCATTTTTAGATTCAGCTGGGACGTGTCATCTGTCTTGGAGGTCATCCAGAAATCAGAAGGGATCCTATAATCGTGCTATCCTCATTAATTATGTATACTAAATTCATTAATAAAGGAATTGAAATGAAAGGATCATGAGGGTTTGTGTTGTGTCATGCTACCTACCTACACCTTTCATCCTTGTAATGGCCTTATTTACCAATAAATGTAATAATAATTCATCTTCCTAGTGGCCTCCTTCTTCATCTTGTTCTTTTTCTCTCTTGTCGCATTTATTGTTTTGGCAGCTCCTAAATAGAATAATTACTGCAAGACAGCAAGTTTACAGCTATAAAACCATGAAAGTTAACCATATTATAAGGGTGATGGCAACTTTTGGAATCTGCTCACTTGATTCCTTATTATAATAAAGTCTATGATTTATTTCGATATTAATTTTTTTCCGCTTACTATCTCTACCTCATTATAAAACTTTTTAACTAATTAATTGATTTATATTGAGGGCAATTCTGAGATTTTAATTCATGTAAAGCAGTTAATTAGAACTTATTATAAAAAAGATCGAAAGAAGTGTTTAATTATAACATTTACGATGCAATTGTGCAAATCAATGCCAACTTGCTTTTTCAGGTACAAAACAAAAAGAGAATCCTATTTTTGACTGCAAGTTGATTTTAAAACTTCGTTTAATATATTTTTCTGAGAAATTTCACGTTTCAGATGTCATAAAAATATCTATATATAATTGGATCAAGTGCCAGTGGGTTAAATTATATAATTCAAATGGTGCTTGCAGCTTCAGCTTTTAATAATATGAACAACAAGCATGCATATATATATATATATATGATAAGATCTGCCCACTTCCTTGGATCCCTAGGTCATGTGCTTCTTTATCTTTTAGGCTTCAAACGTGGCTGTCTTCTTCTTCTTCCCATCTCTCCCTCCCGGTGTGCACGATGCATGGAACTTACATCTTGAAAGACATGGGAGGAAGAGAGAATCAATGGGTTATAGCCCTTTTTCCTTAAATATCATAGGGAGAAATATATATATACATATATATAAATATAAACTTCATTTGATTTCATGAAAGAATGTGAAGAAAATACATACAAAAACAAGATATCAAGTTATATTATTATTTCAAATCGAGGTTAGTACCCTCATAAATGATTCTCTCTGTCAATATTGACTTTTAAGTAAAAATATTAATATGATTGAACATAAAATTAAATGGAGAATTCAATTCTAAAAGATTAGCCTATTAAAAAGGATAATCTCTTAAAATTATAAATCTCACCTTTCTTCTCTAATATATATAGAACTCATCAAATTCATAATTTTTGCGATCGTTTGAGATGGGATGTGCACGCTATGCAAATCTCTTAGGATATATATGTACCAATTGGTGGAATCTAATCTGAAGAGGGAGAGAGAGTAACATGGGAAAATGTCATCATATATGCACAAGAGACTAATATCTTAGTAATTAGCTAGTCGCGAGCTTACTTCTTTTTATTGTTACCGTTAGGGTGGGACCCATCGCAAAAGGAATAACCAACGTAAAAGCCCTATGGGTTATATTTCGTGCAAGTGAATAAATGGGAGAATTAGTTGTTAGTTTCGTTCTAGTTCTGTTATAGAGGAATACCTGTCAATAACGTTCCCCTGCTGTCTCCCATGTATTATTGTTTTGTCCATTAATCAAATACTTTTGTACTTTTCCTGTCGCGTATATACTCATATCAAACCATATCGCACTCATTTAGTTAATCTCACTTACCCACTCCACTAGCTTTTTTCATAACAATCATAGCCTTTGGTATGCTAACCTAAAATTCTCAGTATAATTTTCTCATTTACGACGTTCTAAACTTTTAGCCTAACTTCAATGGCTTGAAAAACTTATCATATGGGGATGAAAGCTAAGATACTTGATAGTAAATTGATACGCTTTAAATAAAAACTAGAAATTTTAAGTCATTTATAGTTGTCTCCTACTCTACCAGGCTGTTAAACCAATGGCTGCTCCACTTATGTACAGAAAGTTGGCAAGACAATTCATAGTGGGGCGTGTTCATCTTCAATGGCGGTCCTGTAAAATGGTTGGGATCTGCCCCACAAAAGGAACGAAACTTTCCCTTGTCCATATTTGGTCCCTATTCTTCTATATTCGATAATGCCCCTTTTTGGGCTTAGCTCCATATCTTGCCAAACAACATTCACATGTCTTCGTTTCTAGTGGAAAAAGATGCACTTTTTGCTAGAGGTCACTTCTCCACTAAAATTTTTCGTATCATCATCATCCCCACGCCAAATTAATCCTTTGCTGTGTTAATTCTCTGAAATCAGAGCTAGCTTTTTGGCAGCTCCTCATAAATAGTTCATCCGAAAGCTTGCCTCTCTTATTATTTTCTAAACCTCCGCCGTCATGAATCCTGTAATTCTCTTTCTTCTTCTATCTTTGTTTACACAATTTTCGGCAGTTGAGCCTGCAAGACCCAAACCCAAATTTCCTGGGAAGGTGATGCATCCCAACCCCGAAATCACTGTTATGGGCTTTGTTTATTGTGATATCTGCTCCAACAACAGCTTCTCCAAACACAGCTACTTCCTGCCTGGTAATATATTACCTCTAGGTTTAGAATTTGAGTTTTCTAACTTGCTGGAAGACAAATAGATGCATGTTAACTCTTTTTCTTTGTTCTTTATCTGCAGGTGCTGAAGTCAGACTAGATTGTGATTTTAAGGCTCTATCAGCGAAAACTGAAGAACAGATATCAGTTTCAGTGAACAGAACAACAAATAAGTATGGGATGTACAAGCTGGAAATACCATCAGTGGATGGAGTGAGATGTGCAGAAGATTCTAAACTAGTGTCTTCTTGCCAGGCAAGTCTAATTGGTAGCTCATCTTCTGCATGCAATGTTCCTGGATACAGAACCACTTCTGATGAGATAGCAATCAAAGCAAGACGAGCCAATCTCTGCATTTACAGTCTGAATGCTTTGAATTTCAGACCAACCAAAAGGGACATCACCTTGTGCGGTAACTGAAACCATGGAACAGCTTACACAAGTAGCCAGAGTACTAGAATAGTAGGTTACTTGTATACACTTTCCAAGAAATTAAACCTTAAAAACTCAGATATGCTGGTCTCTCTTTTTAGCCCATAATAAGGGCATACACTTTTCTTCTCTCCTGTCTTGATTGTTTTCCTGCGTTATTTGTTTGGCTCTGGGGTTTCTGTGCAAATTAAAGACAAGTTGATTTAGGTCCTTGTTTAAATGCATCAGATGTATAAAGCATCTCTCTGTCTCTGTCTCTCTCATGAAACTGTAAAGAAAAAGTAGCTTGTAATAAACTCTGCAGGCTTATGTTTTTCGGTGGAGGTTGTGGTTATAGATAAGAGAAAGAAATTGTTCTATTGCTGTCTTTCCTCGTGTCTCTATGTTACAACCCATTAGATTACTATCCAACTGCAAGTTGACAATTGATGAGGACCAAATATTTTATAACACTCTATTGAAAGAGGCCACATAATATCTGGAACGCCCATAACTTCAATTGTAATATATGAATAGACATTTCAAGTTTGTTCCTTGCCCATCCTAAATTCAGATTGATGGGACTTGCCACTGGTGAACAAGTTTTACAGAGCAATTCAGAAGGCAGTGAGAGGAAACTGGCAGGTTTTGATCACTTATTGTCTCTGGGCGTCCTTTTCGTACAGGGAATCCACAGGTGACTATCATAACATCAATTATAACACCTTTGGACTCGTTAGAATCATAATATGTATGAATAACAATTTCCTATGAAATTACTGAGGTGCAATCCACAGTAACTTATTGTCACACTTTTAAGTAACCAAACAAAAAAAGTATCTCATATGTGAAAGTTCATCTCAAAATTTGGTGAGCAATTTTTATGGATCATTTTGATCTTAACAGTCTAAAATACTAGAGAAGATAACACCAGTTTCTACTGTCGCTAGAGTAACGAGTTTTCTAATGCATCTTGCATGAATAGAGAAATTGGCTTGTGTCAAAACTTATGTTTCAACATGTATTACCCTCAAAACAGGCACTAAATCTGCAAAATCAGCAACTTCATCTTAGAAATCCAGCATAGTTTAGTTCAACTCTGGTGGGAAATTTTTATTATGATATTATATATTACCTAAACGGAGCTGATAAACATAATAAATACTCTGTTTTCATGAAAAACATAACAAGGCCCTATATCTGCATCAATACTTGGAAAAGCTTCATGGCAGGAGCTGGCAAACCTAGAAGCACATTGATGTTCTTCCTCTCTTTCCCATGAGATATGAACAAGATCACTTCTTTTTCTGGCAATGAAACTGGCTTAGCTCTTGTTACTTCAAAATAATCTATTGCTGATCTCATGCAGCTGTCCTTAATAAAGTAAACTCAACTGCTACAATGTTTTTATACATCCTTAATGAGCCAACTCCTTTTTCCGTCCATGTGCATGCACAAATCTGGACTTATATTTAGCATGTTATTTTATCATTTAAGAATCTCATGACCTTAATATAACCATATTGATCATAGCTTGTGAATGTATATACAAATTGAACAAGATCACGACAGGTTTGTTAATGACCTTAATATAACCATAATGTGCATGCACAAGTCGCAATGTTAATGACTTGTTAGTGTCAAACAAATTGAACAAGATCACGACAGTTAACAATATTGATTTGAAGGTCGAGATATGGTTGAAAAGTCAAGGGGGCTTAAAAAAATATATATATGTTGTTGAAGACGTACTTAAGACTTTGACGTTCTACACTCACTTTCTATGTCTGATATGTGAGGTCAAATTTAAGAACAACAGTTTAGTTTTAAGTACGAACCATGATATAATGGACATTGATTATTACAATTTCTCCAGGGAATCTAAAATTTATTTGTGTGTTGTGAGGGATTAACCTATTTCTGTAGAATTAAAGTGTTTTAGTTGGACAGAGCAAGAAATTGAAGCTGACCATAAATTAACATTTACTGGGCCCCATCCTCTTTCAATCCTATAAGATCTGTCAAAAGCCCAATGTGAATGTCGCATAACCCGGCCTATTCGCCGCCCAAGTCACCAAAGCAGTTCTGAATTTTTGTTGATATGAAAATTTTTAGAAAAAAATTGGGCTCACCCACTATCTAAGGACAGGATAAAGTATTCCTTCTTTTTTACGATACCAATGTTAAGCAGGACGAGCCGTCTATTACCCTTATGCGTAAGCCTAAACACTTAAGAGTTAAGATACCTCCCTAAATATCGCGGTTAGAACTACAATAAAATAATACTCTATAGAAATTAAATATATTTTAAATAGTCATATATCTCACCTCTTTATCAGTTAAGCCTACGAGACAACATGGGTAGCAGTTCTGAATTCTGATATAAGGAGGTAAAAACAACAAAATAATAACCCAATGGATCCGGAAAGGACAATAATATTGATGGAAAGTTTAACGTACTTAGTACCAAAAACAAAAAAGTCGTCTTACTACGTGGGATTCACACTGACTCATTCCCCCTTCGCCAACGTATTTTCTTCTGTTTTTTTTATTATTTAAAATAATTGTATAAATGATTAAATAATTAAAATACAAATTTAAATCTATTTTTATATTAGGAGTGTTAGAGTCACTTGATCATCTTTCCTTTTTACCTTTATATTATTTTCATAAAACCAAGCCTCCAAATAAAATAGATTTTACAACACATCGAATATAGATATTTATTACTATTCCTCTTATCTTTAATATATAATTTAATTAAATAATTAATTTTAATCATAAATATAAATTTTATTTATTATATTTATTATTTTTTAAATTATTACTATTGATATTCTCTTAATAACAATTAAATAAAAAAATAATTGATAGAGTTAAAAAAGATAGTTAATATATTTAAAAAAATATCTCATTAATTAATTTAAATAATTTTTTAATTTAATTAAATTAATTAAACATGTCACATATATTCAAGATAAAAATAATATTAAATTATTTCAAAAATACATTATCATTTTTGCGTTTTACTAGTAATTTAACAGTAACTAACAGGGGTTAGTCCGAGTGGTAAGCGGCTCGGTATCGTTTAAGTGAGGTTTCAAGTTCGAGCCTTGGCGTAAGCAGAAAATCCTCGTTAGGAGACTCACCTACCATAGCCAAATGCGCGACGTAGGTTAGATCCGGATATAGTCGGGGTAAAATTCTGGTGAATCGGGTGAGAAAAAAAAAAAAACAGTGGGACAGGTCATATGAGCCAGCTAAACCCTAAAGCCGATAATGCGTACCAGCGTATAATTATAACCGTCGGATTATTTGTACCAAAAAAAAAAATAACCGTCGGATCATCTAAAATGGTGATGACCGTACGATCCATTAATAGGCGGGCTCTGCATCGCGAGCCATTGCATCTTTTCTAGGGTTTTCATTGTGGACTTGTCTAGCTCGGCCCATCCAAGCAGAGACCATATAAATTTAGTAAGGCACTAGGGTTTGCGTTCTTAGTTCCTCATCGCCAGCAGCAGCGGGATCAGAAGCAATGGTGAGTAATGCTTCCTTTCTTTGCGATTGTTTAACTGAGTTGTACGTTCTTGTTTAGGCTCGGTGTGATTTAAAGTTAAAGAGATTTCTTGTAGAGAGCTCTTATGCTATTAACGTGATGATAAATTCGGTGTTTTTTTATCCATTTGCCAGGCTCCCAAAAGAGGTGTGAAAGCTCCTGTTGCGGCTGCTAGGAAGAAACAGGTCTGTGTCTCAATTATCATGCCTTCAATTAAATTAACGATTTTATTTCCGGGTATTTTATTGAAATTGTGAAATGATTTGCCTTCCATTTTCTTTGTTCGATTCTAGGACAAGGTCGTCAACCCACTTTTTGAGAAGCGCCCGAAGCAATTCGGGATCGGAGGTGCATTGCCTCCTAAGAGAGACCTTACTCGATTCGTGAAATGGCCCAAGACAGTTCAAATCCAGAGGAAGAAGAGGATCCTCAAGCAAAGGTTGAAGGTTCCCCCAGCATTGAACCAGTTCACCAAAACACTGGACAAGAATCTCGGTATGAAAACTGACTGAACCACAGAGTTCGTGTTTTTTTCAGTTCCCGACTCTGGTTTTCTTCTATTATATTGTTTGAAACTTTTTTTAGTTTCTTGTTTAGATGCCTATTGTAATACAGACTATGATTTTGATAGTTCTATTAAACGAAGGGTTTCCTGTACATTTCTCATTTAGATATTTTACTTAATAATTGAATCTAACTTTCTAAGAAAAAATTAATAATAGAGTAATTCACGTGCCAGCAGATTTGAACGCATAATGGTTGGCTGCACTTTGATCCAAGCTTTAAACTATTTCTCTATCCTTGGAAGTCAAGGTCGAATAATCATCTAGATGGATACTAACTTGAATCACCCCTAAGACTTTGATGGCATCTTACTGCACATTGTTCCATAATATGGTGCCTTCATGTGTCTAACAGGAAGTTATGCACAGCTTCCTAATTGATGTTTTGTTGAGCTCCTTCATGTATTGTTGTTCTGGCATGAGGACTTATCATTTGATGATGATACGTAATTGCTTCTTGAATATATATGAAAATATTAGTTATTTTAGATTGTGATTAATTTGTCCCGACTGTGTTGGATATTATTTTGGCATTGAGGTTTGAGAGATTCGTTCATATTAATATAGATAGCAACCGGATCTTGTGCAAAAGGCTTTACTGATTACCTTCTATTGATGTCATTTTCAGCAACTAGCCTGTTCAAGATGCTCCTTAAGTACAGGCCTGAGGATAATGCTGAAAAGAAAGAGCGGCTATTGAAGAGGGCTCAGGCAGAAGCAGAAGGAAAATCTACTGAAGCTAAGAAACCTATTGTTGTAAAATATGGTCTCAATCACGTCACTTACCTTATTGAGCAGGTCTGCTCCCTTCTGTCGATGCATGACAATGTCCTTTTCATTCTGGCATTTGACTAACTATTTGTCTTATCTGGCAGAATAAGGCACAGCTGGTTGTGATTGCCCATGATGTAGACCCAATTGAACTGGTTGTTTGGCTGCCAGCATTGTGCAGGAAGATGGAAATTCCTTACTGCATTGTTAAGGGCAAGGCTCGCTTGGGAACGGTAAATTTTTCCATTTGTCAAGAAAATGTTTTCTCTAGGCATATCCCCAATTGATTGATTAGATTTTGTGATTGGATCTAATTGAATTTTTTGCTTCCTTTGACAGATCGTCCATAAGAAAACTGCGTCAGTTTTGTGCTTGACAACAGTCAAGAATGAAGATAAATTAGAATTTTCCAAGATTCTAGAGGCGATCAAGGTAATTTATGGGTCTTTTTAGTTGCTTTGCTCTCTCATTTTGCTTGTTGGAGAATTAATGGGCCTTTATTATTGTGTATTCCTTGTGCAGGCCAACTTCAATGATAAGTACGACGAGTACAGGAAGAAGTGGGGTGGTGGTATTATGGGTTCTAAATCCCAAGCCAAAACCAAGGCAAAGGAAAGGCTCCTTGCCAAGGAAGCGGCACAGAGAATGTCTTAAGTTTCATGTTTTTGAGCTTTAGGATTCAATTTCAATATTTTGCTTCCGAATTCATCTGTTAAACGCGAGGTTTCCTTTCTGTTACGTAAGCTTGCGGGCTAAAATTTAGTGATTACTCAAGTTCGATCTTGAAGCGTCCGTACTGTAATAGTTATCCATGAGTTCAAGTTTTTGGTTCAGAATTGACCTAAATTCCGTATGCCATTTGTATTTTTATTTTTTACATTGTTGGCTTGTTGCTGACGAACTTTTAGCGCCATTTTTGAGTTTTCATTTCCCTCCGGGTCATCGTGCCGTTATCAACCCATACAGCTGATAACAATAATGAGTCGTGAATGTTTGATTAACTGATGCAACTTGACTTTGAAGCATTTGGGTCTGGGTTTGTGGTCGGCTTCAACATTGAGGCCTTGGTGAATGATGAGGCAACCTGCTAATCTTATCTTTTACTTGTTATAAATGTCTAACGCTGCTTATAATATAGAGGATCGCAAATCCATTAGCATGATGAATACCCAATACGCATTCTTAATTCAGTAGGTAGTTCCAGGTAGAAATTATGGAGTGGGACAAGTTGATCGATGCCATGGTTGTATGGCAGGAAATCTAGTTCGCTTACAATTGATAGCAAGCGGTGGAATCAACCGCACCTCTTCTAGCGAGCATCTTCATTCATAAATTCACAAATGGTTTTCCTCCTGTAATCTGACAATAAACTAAGAAAACGATTTTAGGGCTATGAAACATCCGAAATGTGAATGCTTGGTAAGACGCTTCAGTTTCCGGAATTGGCTTGAGTTTCTACTTGTTCTAATTTAATAACTTGGGATCCATCAATAAGGCCGTCTTGTGATTTGATAACAGTGCTAATGGGGATCAGCTTTTTGGAATGGCAATTCTGGATGTTTATTGTTGCAGCCAATATATTTGCAACATGTGCCACAGGATTCCTTATGGTGGGCCAATCAAAGTGACCTTTTAACTTCACCTGAAAAAGGAATATTCTCTGCCAAACTTTCTTCTACTGGATGCTTGATTATGACCAGCGCCTCCTCTTTGTTACTACAACTTGGGAGTGATGAGGAATCTACTGTGTACTTATGTAGTTAAATGCCTGTCTTCCATTTTACAGAGTGTGAAAGGAACACAGGCATCTGCATATGTGATTTGTGTGTTGGACGCAGGTTTCTCAAATGCCGTAAAACTGCTGCCAATAATGCAAGGAAAGGTGCAGTAGAGATTATCGGGCACCAAATCTTGCAGTGAGACATGCATCATGTGACCTTCTCTTATTCTTTCCTGATTCTAATTAGCAGTCATAATGGACGAAGGATTGTATGCACTCCCATTACTAGTTATATCATGTCATGTGACCAGCTTATCGGGTTTTGGCAAATGATTCTGATACAGCAAGAAAGAAACCCCCTTAATTTCCCATCTATTCCTGCTAATGATTCTCTGCTTTCAAGTTATAAAGAATGAGCTTCTTGTTTTCTTAAAAAAGTTCTGTTTTGCTAATCAAGACACGATGGTTGTACTTGTTTAATTTAATGCATCTGCAAAACAAGCATTTTGGGTCAATGATGTTGCAGATACCGTGATGAGTGAGAATGGAATGGTAATGTATAGTGAGACTTTAGATTTAGATTGCTAAGAACACCATCTTTCTAATAACATATGCCATCATAATCTTATCTTCTTCGATGAAATGTTGCTTATTTATTCATTGAATTTCTTCCACTGATCTTTCATTGGTTAGCGGGTTTAGCTTTCTGACACGTGAACAAAAAGTGCGTGATTTTAATTTTCCCATTGATCACTTGTGCTTTAACAATAATATAAAATACCATATATATGCAGAGTGAAAGATGACTTTGCTTCATTACTTTGTTGTAAAGGATGCTACATCTCTCTCTTGGTCCCAAGAAAAACAGTTTCCTTTGTGTTGATTTGAGTTTTTACCTTGGCTATAAAAAGATCTAGTAGGCGAGTATGTGAAAGTGCGTGTGGACTTGAATCACTATGTTGTTCTTTCTCATATTGGATTTCAGTAAATATATAACATGTGGGAAACTCAAAGTTCTCTTTCATTTTTTTTTTAAAAAAATCTTTTGGTAAAAATGGGACTACGAAGAGAAGATCGCTTAGAAAACTAAAATTTAAATTTTAAATTAGTATTTAAGAAAACAATGAGTTCGGAAAAATAGATGATAAAATGTCTTGTTTTACATCAAATATGATTTGATTTTCTGTTGCCATACAAATAGGATACCAGGGGTTGACTCATGTTTTACATTGAGCATAAAAATGAACACTTTATTAATGACTTAAAAAATAGTATAATTTTTTAAAATAATTTTAATATACAAATATATATAATATAAATATAAATTGCCCAACTAATGAGACGTATTTATTAAGCACTAATTAATCTGAATCACCCTATTTCTGTTGATACGGCCCTGACCCCAAACCCTTACCCGCCCTCTGCTTCTCTTCTCTTTGCCCTCTGCTTCTCTCTTCTTCCTTCATCTATCCTTCGTCTACTCTGCAATTCACAAACCCTACATCTCTCCTTCTGATTCCTCGCTCACTTGACGCATTTCACTTGCCACCAATCGAAGCGATATCTCATTTTTTCTGCTTTGCATTCACCCCTTATTTGATCTCCCTGTCTCTGAATTGGACCGTCTGCAACTCAACCGCGATGGCTGACGGAAAGGTCAATCTGCCTGATGATCTCTTCTCCTCCAGGAGTGCCGAGGGGCATTCCTTTCTCAAAGGTAATTTTCTTGTTAGGGCTTTTCTCTTGAATTCCTATTTACTAGTATCTTTCTTGTTTTATTTTATTGCATAACATTGTTTACTACTTTGTCTGGATCCGTTGGATTTCAATCTGTGGTGCTTTCTGCGACTGAATCGTATGCCCGACATTCTTATATCTTCCTTGGTGGGCATTTTAAATTTTGTATGGTTATTTTCCTCGTATTTGTGGGGTTGACTTCACTTACGATTGAGGATTGAAGTTATCTTTCGTGCTCTACCTTATCCCGGTTTGATTCTTCTGACCGAACCTTGCTGTCTCACTATATTTATTTAATACCGTAATCTTTCGACCGGGATTGTAAGCACCACTGCTTTAATGGGCTGATTTGCCTGTAAGTGATGTTTCGTTCCTCCTCCCTTCTTCTCAAGGAGTCAAGTTAATTTTGTTATCTTTTTCCTATAAATCGTGAAGAATGGTATTGTTCTCCTCTTTCATCAGTTGTCTGTTTCAATTGCGATCTTGATGTTATTTCTTCATTGGATAAGGCTTGCATGGTTATTTACACGCTTTAATTTGTTTTATCTTTCATTTTATGGTCGCCCCGGTTAAATGATTGCAAATGGTGATAAATCTCTTGATATTTGGATTTGTAGGTTTCTTTTATTCTGATTATGTATCCCATCAGTGTTTTCATATACAAATTGAACTGAATACATGGCTAACTCTCGGTGTTTTGGGTTGTGGTAGATGAAGCATCGGTAGGAGATGGTGCGGAGAAAAGGACTGTAGGGATACCGGATGAATCAAAAGGTATTTGTTACATCATGGTACAAGTGAAACTTAACAATAAAATTTAGTATTTTTCTCTAAATTTTGCCCATATAGTGACTGTTGGTTGATAAAGATTGCTTTCACTTTCAGATCAAGTGCCATCGGACGGCGGCATACCCTTATCTCCACAGTGGCTTTATTCTAAACCCATTGAAACAAAGACATCGACTAACAGCTCAGTGGGGGTAGGTAACACTCACTGTTTTCATTTGGCGTGGATTATCAAACCTTTTCATTCTTACTAAATCTCTGTCTGTTAGGCCTTTTCTTTACTATTATTTTATCCTTGAGATGGGACAACTGTTTGGTGGTCTAATGCATGCTAACTTGTGTGGTCTTCTTAATTCAAAGGCGCTATGATTTTATCCTGATAGTTTATTTCTTCTCCGCATGTAGGCTTAGTGCTGCAGTGAGGGGAAGGGAGAATGTGGTGAATTACTTATTTTGAGCCTTAAGACTATATGTGGTAGTTTGAGTATTAGAGAAGCTAATAGATAACAATTATATTTTATAATTTTTATAAGAATTTAAGATGTAATTTATCTCCCTGGATCACTGCCCCTGATTGACTTGTGATAGATATGCAAAAGAATAATTTTGTTTGTAATTTTTCCAGGGTATCAATGGGTTATAAAACGTAGTGCTGTTATTATGCATCTTTTTGTTAGCCCTTTTTGAGTTTTAGTTTGTAACATTAAGCTTGAAAATTTCCCAAGAGCAGATTTTATTTTCCCTTAATAGGGAAATATGAAGTTACATATGTGCAGGGAACACTATTGATGTTGAATTAGGTCTTAATCAGCATTGTGAGCTCTAGTATGTACTTTCTATTTGTAAGGATTGAGAATTTCAAAAAAAGAGTGACAGATTGGAGCAACGAGGATCTCTTTTGGCTGTCTTCATGTCTGTTCTGCTGATTATGCACTTGGATTTGTTCTTTTAAATACAGAATGTTTCGATTCTATCTTTTTTTGTTGGAGTGAAGAATTATTATTGCACTTGCAATAATATTTCTGCTCTATATTATATATCTAGCAAGCTTTTAATTCATTAGTTTGCGTAATTAAGGGGAATTAATAGGATATTTTTCTGCTTGGTTATTTTTATCAGGCTAACTCTACTGACCCCATACTGAAAGATAGTTGGCGAATGGATGGGTCTCAAGATAAGAAAGATTGGAGGAGAACTGCCCCAGATGTTGACATCAGTCGTCGCTGGCGTGAAGAGGAGAGAGAAACAAGCTTACTAGGGAGAAGGGATCGCAGAAAAGAGGATCGTCGTCCAGAGATTACCTCAACTTCGGAGAACAGAGCCCTGCCTTCCTCTGATCGCTGGCATGATGGTCGTGGCTCAGGTCATGATTCTCGGAGAGAGAATAAGTGGTCATCAAGATGGGGTCCTGAAGAAAAAGAAAAGGATTCTCGAAGTGAGAAAAGGAGTGATACTGAAAAGGAAGACACTCAGGTTGGAAAACAGGCTTCTGGTGTTAGCAACCGCTTAGGTTCTGAACGTGACACAGATTCTCGTGATAAGTGGAGGCCACGCCATCGGATGGAAGCTCAAGCAACTGCTGTGGCCACTTACCGTGCTGCACCTGGATTCGGGTTGGAGAAAGCACGTATAGAAGGTTCCAATGTGCGATTTTCTCCTGGACGAGGAAGGGCCAATTTCAATGGAAACCTACAAATTGGAAAACCATTCTTGGGCTCTAACTTGGTGTCTGCACCTTTGGATAATAGTAAAGCTGGGCTGGGGAAACCTACTCTTTCTGTCAATTCATATTGCTATCCTAGGGGTAAGCTTCTTGACATATATCGTAGGCAAAAGCTTGATCCAACTTTTAAAATCATGCCTAGTGGGATTGAGGATTGTTCACCAATAACGCAACCTGGATTTGATGAACCATTGGCATTTGTTGCTCCTAATGCTGAGGAACAGGTATGTGGATGTGTTATATTTGATTTTTGTTCCTGTAATGAATCAATCAATTTCAATAGTCAATATAAAATCTATAGCAAACCACACGATTCATGAGCTATAAATAGTATAGCTCATTCTTTAAACTCCATGCAAAATGTATGGGGCCCCTCATCTAGTTTTGCATATAAAAAGATTTTGTCTTTATCTTTTATGCAGTCTTTTTAACTTGCTGTGCATTGATGGGCAGACCACCTGAGGTGTCATTGGCATGTTTATCATTCACATTCTCAAGTTTTGTATATTGCTTGCAGGCTGTACTTAGAGATATATGGGGTGGAAAAATTGCTAACAGTGAAGTCTTCAGCTACTCCTTTGGAGAAAAGGATGGAGGGTCAAATAATGATATTTCAGGTGATAAATTGTATACGTGTTTCAGTTAGTCTTGTAAAGTTTTTAACTTCCGTTCTTTTGATGGAATTCCTCCCTGATTCCCTTCAGGTGCTGATTTAGCTAAAGGAAAACAAACTTTGTCAATTGGCATGGGAGGAATAGTTGATTCAGGAATTAATTTCTTGAGTGATTCTGATGCAATGTTGATTGCAGCAGCATCACATGCTGATGGTTCATTGAAAAATATAGTTGATGGTGAGATGTTACTATTTTTCTCTCCATGGCTTTATTCTAATCAAGCGAAAGTAAAATCTTCTCATTTTATCACATGTAATGGTTTAAAAATTAATTTGCCTTTTCAGAAGTTGTAACTAATAAAGAAGGAAGGAAGAAAGATATGCTTAACCATGGTGTACATGAGAGAGATGAGAACTATGACAGAAGCTGTGAGGTGGGAAGTGTTCACGGCAATAATGTTGCTGTACCAGAAACTTATGATAGCCAACAGGGACTGGTTTCTGCCCTTCAGACACTTGCGAATGGGGATGCGGTCAAAACATCTGCTGCATCAGAAATCAGTAGTGATCTACCTGATGATTCTCGCAATTTTTTTGAGTTTTTGTCTCTACACCAAACTCCAAGTATTATTCAACAAGACGGGAAGATGCATTCGCTTGAAAGTGTTATTGCACCTGAGGACTTGAGTTTGTGCTATCTTGATCCACAAGGGGTAGTTCAAGGCCCCTTTCTTGGGATCGACATTATTTCATGGTTTGAACAAGGCTTTTTTGGCCCAGACTTACCAGTTCGCCGGTCAGATGCCCCTGAAGGTTCCCCCTTTCAAGAACTTGGTCATGTCATGCCTCACCTCAGAGCAAAGTCTGGTTCAGTTTCTGGTAGTGACCTCATTACTCAATCAGAAGTATCTGATGCTACTGGAAGGAACCTGAAAGCTAATGTTCGTGCTCTTGACTATGATGGGTCTATCATTATAGATGATCAAACTTGGGCTTCATCCCAACCTGAGACTACGTCAAGTGTGGGCTTTCATTCTTACATACCTAATCAAAGTTATACCTCTGGAACCAATTTCTCTGGTGATCAGTGCTTTAATAGTTTTGCCACGCAAGATGAAGGTGAGGGACTGCTTCCTCATTTTGTTGTTGTCATAATTTTCCTCTATTATACTTCAATCAATTTATTTTCCATGTTATTTGTACTTGCTCATTTCTAACCTCTTTCCAAATTTCTGTTTTTGTGTAGACATTGCTTTATCAAAAATGGCTAGAAGCAACAATGATAACACTTTGATGAGGCCTGCTGAAATCCCCCCATCTTATATCAATCTTTCGGGGCAACCTGTTGCAAATGAAGTTTCAGGGAGTGATATGCATGAGGCTGATAAGCTGCACCCCTTTGGTCTATTAATGTCTGAGCTCAGAGATAGCTCTCACTTAAGACGTGCACAGTCCTACAATATGTCTTCAAGAATTGGTGATCAAGGTCATTTTCTAGATTCGTTAGTAGATAGAGATGTCCCTTTTGCGGATCAAAGTTCTTTTGGTGGTATGGTTGGTCAGCCTTCTAACAGGGAGACATGGTCTGATGAGCATGGGTTAAACAGGCATTTTGATCATGATCGATTTGTGGGTTCATCAGATGAGTGCTACTTGTCCCACATGGGACAAAAATATAACTTTGATGTGGCAGAGAATCTTTTGTTGCAAAATCTGCAGAAGGAACCGCTTCAGCAGCAAGCTAGTCTGTCTAATCATTTCCCTGAACATCTTACTGGGTCAAATTTAGAGAGATTTTCAAGTTTCTCTCATTCCCAAAACAATAACTTGGGCATTCAGCAGATGATCCATAATTCAGGGTCAGATTTGGAACACCTTATGGAAATCAGACGCCAGCTTGAGTTTCAACAACAGCAAGAGTTGCTCCATCAACAAGTTCTTCAACAAATGAAATTGCAGCAACAGCAAGAATCTCAAGCTAAGCAGTTGTATCTCGAACAGTTGAGACATACCCCCATACCAGAATCAAATATGGGGCAATCAACACTTGATTTTGCTAGAGATAACTTGTTTGATCAGGTGCAGTTGAGGAAACACATGTTGCATGACTTACAACAGAATTCTTATCCAAGGCATCTTGATCCATCAATGGAGCAGATTTTCCAAGCAAATGTGGCCCATTCTGTCCAAGGAAGGCAAGCTGATTTTTCAGACCTTTTGTTGCAATCAAGGCATGGGAATATCCGGCCTTCGGAACAGCAGCTTCATTTCCAGCAAGAACAGTTGCAGGCACAGCAGTTTGCTTTGGCACTTGGACAGCAGTTGGGTTTGGACGGGGAAGGGCATTTTGGTAGGTCTTGGGCAATGAATGAAACAGGACAATTATTTAGAAATCCTGCAACTCATCAAGTAACTCACACGGCCGGATATAATGCTTCAGATTTGCCAAAACAGCAGCAGAGGCTTTTGCCACAAGAGGAGCAATTGAGCTATCTGGGCAGGAACCTTGCTGGGCAGAATCAGAGAGGGTTCTATGACCCCAGTTCTATGTTTGAGAGGTCTACGCCTGCTTCTTCTGGTGCTCTGGCAATGAATTTTGATACTGTAGGTAATTCTGTACAAGGAAGGGAATTGCAAGAACGAAATCGCTACATGCACCTTCCCAATCACCATGACTCTTTAGCCTCTCATCATTTACAAGCGACTGATGAACTTTTTGCTCATAACTCAGATGTGTTCAAGGGTTTCTCTATGAATAATGGGGATTTGGAAAATAGCTGGATTAACCCGCAACTGGAACTGCAACACCTTGAAGATGGGAGACAGAGAAGACAGTTGGGAGTTACTGTTCCATCAGCAGGTCTAGACATGCTTGCATCTTCCGGAGCTCATGAAAATATTTCAGCCCATAGTTTAGCAGACCTAATTCATCAAAAACTGGGTCTTTTATCGACACAACAATCACGTGTTGATAAATGGCATCCTCTTCCATCAAGAAATCAGGATCAGTCCTTGCAAGTTTCTGAGGCTAATTCATTAATTCAGCCCTTTGATCTTCCACAAGATCAGCAGATGCATCTGAATGATCCATTTATAGATGGGTCTCAAAGTGCCAATGCAAGTGCTGTAATGCAAGATCATTTTAAAAGCATGAATATGGCTGAGCAGTGCAGTAATTTAGGGACCAATGAAAGAATGCCTTTGTGGTCTAGATCTGGATCATTAGTGGAAGAGCAATCACTCTTCTCTGCCAACAGAGATACTTTAAATCCTGGGTACAGAAATCCTCTCCTAATGAATAAGTCAGCTATGGAAAATGATTTGCTTGAGTCGGATGCAAATAAGGGGCAGAGGCATGAATTTTTAAACACAATGAGCAAGTCACTTTCAGGTGTCTCAGACTTCTCAGAACAAGTAGAAGGCGCCGTGCATCCCATGGAACTTCCTGTTATTGCCCATAGTAGACATAGTTCACTAAGTAGTGCAGGTAATATCCCCCATACTGCTTCCTTTAGTAGATATAGCTCTTAGATATAATTTTGAACATGAAACTGCAGGTGGTGATGGGGGTTTGTATGGTCGTGAGTTAGTTTTAAATAATTCGCATGGGGATGAAAATTCTAGTGACAGGTAATACTCTTTATATGTTTTACATTTTAATTCAATTTGATTCAATCTAATCTGGTTATTTAATTGTTTGTGTCATTCTAGAAAATGTTTTGATCTGTTTGCTGGTTGTTGGGTAAGAATTGTATTAGATTATCCGAGTCCAAGCCTCTTAATGGGTCTATTCCTTATCTCAATTTGGTTGCAAAGGGCGTGTGATACTGATTCATGGTGCTATTACATTTGGATTGATGGTGTGCTAGGTTTTCCTCTGGTTTGCAATTTTGGATGATCTAGGATTCTTGTCCGTCTCACTGAATGCTTTTTACCTGGTTACTTTGCCCATGCCAAAATGAACAATGTTTGCTGATAGTCATTAGACTTCAGAATGTAGCCATGCTGAATGTAATTAATTGTTGTTCTTTTATAAGTTGAAGGTGGTATAAATTTATGAGACCCCAGCAAAAAGGGAAGAAAGAGGGAAAAAGTGGGTATGGGTGGGGGAGATAACTTTATAGTTCAAATACAAGGTATAGTAGCTAAAGTATACTAATCAGCAAGTGTTGTGATGACGACCAAGCCAAAAGACAAATCTCATCTCAACACTTGTAGTAACCCTCCTTTTCCCACTCCTTCCCCTCAATTCTGATGGTACTAAACGCGTACTTTCCTTAATTTTGAGACGTGCAAATAATAATCTCCCTATCATTTAAAGTTTGACATGGAATTCTTCTAGACTTTCTAGTTTGTGTGGATAACTCCCTGCTATTATATGTTTCATTAAACGACAGCTGGGTGCATGAAGCTTCCGCTATACAGACCTGCTTTGGGTCTTTTGTGCGCAGCCTTACCTTGCATTTTTGCAAAGAGACTGTTTTCTTGACTCAAAAGTTGTGACTGCCGAGTCACATGATGACAACTTTATCGTAGCACCAATTTTCTCCCTTACCATTTAATAGTTCAGTATTTCACTGATAGAACATCATAAGTCCTTAACCATATATCTCTTAAATTTTATTTTTTATGCAGATAACCTTAAATTGAGTTACATGCTAATAACTCCCTTAAATTTTTAGTTATTTAGATAAACCCTTTGTTATGTTACATTTCATTAGTGAAATTACAGACAAATTAAGTTATTTGCTTTAATTTAAACGTTTAGGGGAATTTCGTTGTCAAAATGATCACGAAAGTTATGGGCCCATAATTTAGAGGAGCTTTGAATAATCTAGCCAAGGATAAATTGGCATAATCAGTCACTTAATTTTTATGCAGCAATATTATTTATTTTCTTCTGGCTCCAGAAGTTTGATTGTCTTGTATTGACAGGACGCTTCCAACTAAAGGGTTTGATAACGCTTTCCACAAGCGCCCACCTGTTTCTCGAGTTTTATCATTTCCTGATGTTCAGTCAGACCAACCATCTGGAATTAATGTCAATCAGAACGGCTTAGTGAATCTTCTAGCCAACGATGGTATGTTTTCTCTTCATGGCTAGTCTATCTTTTCAGTCTTTCAAAGTAAGAATGTGTTCTGTGCTCTGTTCGCTGCTGTTTTATTTTTCATCTTTTCGATCTTTCAAAGTAAAATTCGTGGTCTGTGCTGTGTTTTAGGGAGACGAGAACCTTCAGGAAACCCATTAATCAGTAATCTGATTGATGCTCAGGCTTCTGGGAAAAAGGAAGTGCGATTTAGGAGGACTTCCTTATGTAGTGAAGGTTCTGTGACAGAGACGTCTTTTATAGACATGCTTAAAAAGCCTGTTCTTCCTGACGTAGATACGGCCAGTGGCGTTGGCACTGAGTCTTGTGATGGTGGATCACAGGCAGGGCGGAGTGGTAAAAAGAAGGGGAAGAAAGGGAAGAAACAGCTTGATCCTTCACTCCTCGGTTTCGTGGTATCCAGCAACCGCATCATGATGGGTGAGATTCAACGCCCTGAAGACTGATAATAGCTTCTTCTAAATCATGATGGCCCACCATTTAAAGCTTACTTGTTAAATTCTCGCCATCGCGCCCCCCCCCCCCAAAAAAAATCGCACGCGCACACACACTTGGGAAAGAAGGGGCTTGAAATATTGTATAGTCCCGGTAGAGCATAGTAGCTATAGTTTTGGTCATATTCCCTTGTTATGTTGTTTTCCCGTGTACAGTCATGAGAGTGTATATACGCGGAAGCCATAGTCATCGTGATGGATAGTTCAACGATTTTTTCAGAGGATACAAGCATAGAATGAAAAATAGCAATTAATAACCATATATTCTGCACCTTACCCTACGGCCGTATTTTTAAGAGCTATCGTTGGACTGAAAAATGCTCTCCAAAAGGGCATCACTCTCATGACACTGCTTTTTATCGATTAATAACCTTGATGTTTATGAGCATTCATGAAGTGAGACAGCGTATTTCATATTTGTAAGCTTTTTACGGTTTCTCCACCCCTCTCCCTGCTCGCTTCGCTTAATTTATTTTGCATTCCAAGGAACTTCAATATAAGCGTATTGGCATGTAGCTTGACTCTCAATAACAATCAGTCCTAATTTAGTGGTGTTTTAATATTTTTAAAATTTTAAGCACCTGAAAAAAAACTTACTTCGGAGTTGTTCGTGGGTAAGGGAAAATTTGTTTTTATCATTCCTATATGAACTAATTTGAAATGCAATTGTACCCCTGTGCCAGCCCCCGACTAGCTTTCTTTCTCCTCTGTTTTTAGTTCGAGAACTCTTGCTCTCTCTTCTCCATTTCTGTAATCGTTTTTTGAATTTAATGGCCACCATTTAAAGCTTATTAGCAGGCCCAGAGAAGTTGGCTAGATCGTCTCCGACAGTTTCAGTACGGAGTTCTCATTTGGGTTCGAGTCCAAGTGCAAAAATAAACACTTGGTGACGTAACCGAGTATTTCCATCCGTTGTTCTAATCCCAATAAAATATTCCATGAGTTGATAATATTTGATCCATGATAGAGGGAATGAATAAATCTTAGTCTGTAAAGTGTAAGACCCGCTTCATGGGAAATTGTTGGACAGTTTCAGAGTATGCATATACTGTGTTCTTTCTGCTTTTTTGTGTCAGACGGAGACAAGGAGGAGAGGTTGGTTTTCGTTCCCTTCTACCTCAACCATGAGCAGCAATTACTATTATTTAAATGTCTCCTCTGTTCAAAGGTAACAAGAATACTATCTTTTCCTTTCTCGTATTGCTACCTAGTTTTTGCTTTTTAAGCTTGTCAAATGATCATCATGAGTTGAACCAACAATCTTCGTTCTTCCTGAAATGTACATTTTTATGAGCGTATCATGTCTTGCATTATTAATTTGTGAGAAATGTGTTTAATCATAATCATTCATTTGAGGTGTAAAGTAATCATTTGAGAATTACACATTTAGGTAGTGCTTTATTTCCTTATTCTTAAAGCTATCTTTCCCCTGTTTTTACCCCACGACGATATGTAAATGGATTAGAGAATCTTGTAAAGTTCCCCCCCCCCCACTCCAAAATGGAATATTTTAGTTTTAATTGAAATAAAACGATAAAGATAACGATCTCAAAATAAATTAAATCAAACACCATTTGCGATACCTTGTAAGATTCTGGGCCACTGTCAAACAGATATCTGATGAAACTTTGCTGATTCACAGAGAAATGAGCGCGCGCGCGCGCGCGCACACTCATGTTATTCAGTGAAATTGAACACAAATGGACAAAAGATGGGTTAAATGTGGAAAATAGTTTAAGAACAGGCACATGCATGCAGGTTGTGGTAATCGAGGGTAAAGAGTCCACCTCACAATATTAAATACGGGACCTCAAATCTGATTCGTCCGTAGAGAAGAAAATCAACTGAAAAGGACAGCACGCTCAAATAAAAAAATAACCCCACATCAAAGCAAAGCTTCAAGTTGAGATTTTGCAAACATGGGGAGTCTGATCTAGATCTTGCAATTTGCGAATAAGCTTCCGGAATAATACCCTTTTGTGCTGTCATCTATAATGGCACCGATCTTGTCGTCATTTTCAACGAGTCTTCATATCAGATTCGTAGCCATTCTCAAATTACAATTCAAAACTGACCCCTATGTGTGTTTGGCTCTGTTGGTGCCACTTTAGTTCTGAAAGTTTTGACCAAACCAAAAGTTTCTGAAAGTAGTTCAGAGGAACGCATATCCCGGCATGTCAAACGAGAAATGACACTTTCAAACTCATTAGTGAAATTCTTGTACAAGAAGTCACTTGTTCTGAATTACTACTTGATTTCACTTTTTTTCTTTCTTTCTCTTTGGTGCTTTTCTATTAGGTGGGTCCATCGAAATCGGGTGATTATATATGTGCATGCAATTTTTATTCAATTAAAGAGGCTATCCGTAATGATAGCCAGAGTTGGTGGGTGCTGAAGAAATCATGGCGGTGATTGGTTGCTTGACAAAATCAACGAAGAAAATGCTTCGCCCGTTCATACCAATTTTTTAAGCGAAAGCACAAGAAGAAATCAAATGATGGACTTGATTGAATAAATGGAATTTAATCCCTTTCATGGGCTGTCACGAATCTAGATATGACATGAAGCTGCGCATATATTGCTACAGATAAGGTCTCATTATCATGCAATTAATTATGCTGATAATAGCTTCGGATCAAGCATGCGATAATAATACATCCACTACTTTGGGTTTTATCTCTCTTCTGATATATAGGTGCTGCCGTAAAAGTGCGTTTATCCATAAATTTGAATATGGCACCAAAGCAGTCACAAGACTCAGAATTGAAAGCTTGGCAGTTTAATCTCAGAGAAACTCATAATAAGGGCTTCATAGATGGAGCAGCAAGAAAGTCTATTTCCGTGTTTGTTTCATGTTCCTCAAGATAATCACTTACATGCAATCAGTTCAACATGTGAACTAGCTGCTGAATATAATTAGGAAGTGTTACTTTAGCAAATATAAGACACAAAAGTTACCTTTTTCACTATTACAAGGATTTTAGCTTCAGGAGCATCGGGTTAAACTGGGAGAATTTGCTGATGCTCAAGCTCAAAACAATCCACAGGAGTCAAAGTGAGCAGTTTTAGAAAGTTCACTTGTCTCACTTCTTTGGGTTTTTCTTCCTGCTACAAAGCAAGAAAGAATAAAGCAAAGTATTTTCGTGTATGTTGTGGACTTCTCAGTTTACCTCCACCTCTGCTACAATACCCTGGCTTCAGGCATTTTATTGATGCTAAACACAGTTTGATAATTTAACAAAAAGGAAAGATTTCAGGTGATGACTATGGAAGTAAAGCATTCAAGCTGTTGCAAGTTAATCAAGTGTGCCCTAGGCAGCCAGATGTAGCTTGCAACTGTTGTTAAGGAACTACAGCAAAAAAATCCATCACAAATTTTGGAAAATATGATTATGAATCTATAGCATCAACCCCACAAAAAGATCAGCACTCATTGAACAAAAGAAGAAAAAAGTAATTGATTGCTTCACAGAGTAGTGATAATAGAGAGAAAAAAAACACCTCCGAGCCCAGACCCAAGCTATCTGGCAGCGCAATTCCATCTGCAAGTTAGCATCATAAACAACAATATTATAACACATGAGGATACACCAAAAGAGAGTAAATATGGTAGAAACTTTGAACTCGCAGTGAAGCACCTGTTCCCGGAGATCTGAGTGCTGCAGTGCAGAAACAAGAAGGGTGACAACCAAATCCAGGTCCTATTGGAAGCTCTGAATCTGAGGCATCTATGTCCTGACGTCTTCCAAATATACAACAACACAGAAGCTATCGTTGAAACCTCAGCCTCTGGACAATGCTACACTCCATCCACACCACAAACTCATTCAGAAAAATCTATTGCCCTGCAGAACCTTGAGAATCATCCTTAGAAGGAGGCTGCTGCTGTTGTAGGTGTACTCTAGCTTGACCCATCTGCTGGTAAATCTGGCTCAAGGCTTGAGGGTTCAAAATCCCTATATGGCCATCTTGAGACAGCCCCAGCTCCAAACCAGGAATCTGCTGATTATTAGCCCCACCCAAAATTGAGGCAAAACTCATAGGACCCATGTTAGTGGCAGCTGCTGCAGGCAAGTCAAAGCCAGGGAAGCCAATTTTTTGGAGGTAATTTGAACTCTCAGTGCCTAAGCTTGGTGCAGATGGACCAGAAGATGGTGGTGACTGAAAACCAAATCCAGTCACAGGAGGCCATAGACCTGTGGCCACATGGTGTCTCCCCAAATTTCCACCAACCATTGCCCAGCTGGTCCTACTTCCTGAGCCTATATTGGACCCCCCTAATTCATCCATTTTTTGGTGTAATCCTGCAGATAGAGAGGTCCCCTCTTGTGAAACAGAGCCTCCTGCTGCAGCTAAAGCAGATGCCGGTATTGTGCCGGTTCCGGTGGCAGCGATTATGGACGGCTCCGCCATCTGGAGGAGCCACTGTATGGTTTCTCCATCAGATTTGTGACCCAATTCTTTGGTCAACTGAAAGATTCTAGCCGCACATAGAGCAGGCATCCTTATTCTTCTTCCTCTGCCTTCCACCTTGGTATGTCTATCTTTGTTGGAAGCTCTCTTGGGGGCTAACTGCTTGTTCTTGCTGTTGTCTTCTTTTTCTGCGATCGAAATCTGGAAATCCCTCACTTCGGCTGCTCCTTTATTGTTCTCCCCCATGTTGGATTGTGGCCGTGGGAGACTCAAGAACTTCTTGTTGTTGTTTGATGCCTCATCAGGCTTCTTTGAGCTCTTGGGATCCATGAACAAAGAAAGCGGGGTAAGGGAGAAAATAATAATAATAATAAAAATAATAATAGTAGTAGTAGCTGGGTCCTCTTTGATAGAAGAAGGCGATCTCAAAAGTCCTAAGCTTTCACGAGTTTTTCACCGTTTTTGGCAAAGATTGAGGGACAGACAAACCATTAAATATTAAAATCCCAATGTGCCCCATGCCAAGGTAGTATTTCTTTTGGGACAAAGTTCAAAATAACATCATTCCCTCTTTTTATTTCAACTACTTGAATTATAACTTTTTTTCTTCTCCAAAGTACAGGATATATATATATATATTACACGTATAATTTTACCTTTCTCTCTCTCTCTCTATATATATATTACAGTGTTTATCTCTGGTGAGTTCATGGATAGTGCGACCTTTGTTACGGAGGAGCAGTCAGTGGGTTTTGACCAGGGCGATGTGAAAGCAACTTTAACGGCCTCTTTCCTCTTCCTCTTCTTTCATCTGCGTTCACAGTTTCACAACTCTTCCCCCCTCCCAACTTTCTTTCTTTCCCCCCTGCACACCATCACTGTGCGGACATGGTAATTAAGCCCTATGCTTTCTCACACCATATTCCGTCCTCAATTTATAAATGTTACGCATCCCATAATTGCAACACCAAGGTATGAGGCCACGTGGTGGATTGTGATAGGGCGGCGGCGATACTTCTCATCATTGAAGATGAGTTGAGAGGGTATAATTATAAAACAGAGTGAAAAATGAGAGATTTTGAAGTAATGGGAATGGATGACATTAAGAAACAATGAGAGGAAATAGTAAGTACTAAGTTGTAGAGTGGTATGAACTATGAACTAGGAAATGGTGGGTCCCTTTATGCTCTAAAACAAAAGAAAAGAGCAGAGCTCAGTTACACAGAACAGAACAGAACACCACTTCCAAATATCACTGTTTTTTTTGTACCCGGTTTACCGGAACTTTGTCCCGAGTACATTCGGATCCGACCCGCGTTACGCACCTGGCTATAGTGGGTGAATCTCACCATGGAGATTTTCTGCGTACACCAAGGCTCGAACTCGAGACCTCGCTTAAATGATACCGAGCCACTTACCACTCGGACCAACCCCAGTTGGTTCCAAATATCACTGTTGAATTGAAGTATTGTGTCACTCTCTTTTGTTCTTATTTTCATCATCTCCTCGTAGCTGAAATCCACTTACCTTGGATAACTATATCCACCCTCTTAAAAATAATTAATGGAATTATCTTATTTTATTTTTTAGTCCCTGTTTGTGCTGGCCTTTTTTAATATTACCTATATTTTTTTCATATAGTACACGGTAAATATTATATCTATTTTTAACTGCTTAAATTTTATTAAAATATAATTATTATAAAACAAATACAAAGTTGGGTGGAGTTCAACGAAGCATCTAGAGGTGGGGGGGGTAAAAGAGTATTTTTTTTGCCCGATACATACATGTATACTTTTAATATTGAGGAATGTAACTATTCCATTAACCTTTTTTCAATAAGAAAAAATGCTACCACTTGTTTAAGTGAGTGGGAAGAGGGCAAAGGGAAATAAAAAATAAATAAATAAATAAATACATCACACGACATGTTATCTGTAGTGGAAGGAAAAAGCCTTTCCGGCAACAAGAAAATGATATATGAAGTCCGTGTTTGCCATGTGAGATGATAGGCTCCGTGTTTTCTCCTTATTTTGACTTTATCTCAACTAGAACCAATGGCATGTAATTTTTTAAATTAAAAAAAAATCAATGATGACCTTGTGGAAATATTCAAAGTGATGAACTTTTGAACATGGTAAAATTAAATTGCTCAATCCCCTATATTGAGCTTCTTTTTATCCCTATTTGTATTTTGGCCTACTTTTTTGTTTTTCGTAATATTGGTACTTTCGACAGAAGAAGTAAATTACTTACCAATGAATTTCCTTAATAATTGTTCGGTGGGAGAATGGGATTGGATTCGGAGTATTATAACATTGAAGGGAAGTTGTGTTTCAAACCTCGTTTGTGGATCGCCATTTGATTACTCCAAATAATAATTAACCCTTGAAGCGAAGATCGATGCCAATATTTGTCGTCTTCTTGTTTTGTGTGTGTTTGAGTATAATATCCCTCTTATCTTATCTGCCCCTTTGTTTGTTTTCGAGTTCCTCGGGGTGTGCATACGAAACTTTCATTTTACGTACTTTTTAAGGTTAAGTTCGCTTCGTGTATGTTCATGGAAACAAAGGTAATTAATAATTTTTGTAGGACATGGAGCTGGAAATTTTAAGAGAGTATTACTTTGAAGTTCGGTAGAAAATAATTAATTATAAAAAAAATTCTATAAAATTATTAAACAATTTAATAATCTCAAGAGGCTTGTGAATAATTTTTTTAAATTAAAAAATAATACAATTGTTTATACTATAATGAAATAATTTCTTTCTACAAATGACACGATTTATGTTTTATTATAATTAGAATAATTATATTATTTTATAATTTAAAAAAAATATATCCTAAGGTCCCTTGATGATTTTATAAAACTATTTTATAATTAATTATTTTTTACTGAACTCAGTGTAATAGTCTAAATTTTAATTTGAATACGGACATGTTTGTCCAACGAGGAGAGGTAACGTGCAAGTCTGGTGTCCAAGCAAAGATTAATGATTATTCATAAGAATGGGTTAGTTGGATGATTGGTCCAAATTTCCTTTGGCCCCAAATTCAAAAGCTCTTCGTAGATTGATATGATTGCCCCGCCCCTTCTCTTTCAAATATAAAAGTCAAGAGCAACACTCAACTTATAGAAAAAGATTTTTAAAAAAAAATTATAAAAAAAATGATTTTAAATAAATAAGTGTTTGGATATTTATTTTTAGAATGATTTTTTATATTGATAAATTATCAAAAAATATATGATTTAATTTAAATTAAGAGAGATGAGAGAGGTAGAGAAAAGAGAAGAGAGAAGAGAGAGGAGAGAGGGTAGAGAGGAAAAAGGAGAGAGAGTGTGAGAAAAAGTAGGAGAGAGGAGAGAGGGTATAAGAAAAAGTAGGGATAAGATAGTAATTGGATAGTCCATAAGTGCTTTTACTGTTGAAAAAACTAGTTTTAATAGCTTATTCAAAACCATGATTTTGCCCAAAAGCACTTATGGACAAATATAGCTGTTTGTTTTAAAATTTCTCCAAACCAAGGTTTGGGCTAAAAGCTCTTTTAAAACCATAATTTATAATCTTACCAAACAGGCCCTTAATCCACTGATAGCTTCATTGTCTAATCCTTTTACTTTCTTTTATAAAAATCCATAATAACATAATTAATAAAATTCCCCATCAATTTGTCATGATTTAGCCAATGATACGAAAATGGCTGGGCATAAAACAATCAATTATATAGATGTATGCATTATTATCTTTCAATGATAATGGTATAGAAAAAATTGGTGAAGATTTTCTGTTTTAAAATTTCAATAGACAAGTCAAATTTTATAAACATACCAACAGAAGTTAGTCCGAGTGGTAAGCGATTCAGTATCGTTTAAACAAAGTCTCGAATTTGAGCACGTATACAGAAAATCCTCGTTAGGAGACTCACCCACTATAACTAAGTGCGGGTTACGAGTTGAATCTGGATGTAGTCAGGACAAAATTTTAATAAACCGGGTGGACAACTAAAAAAATATCGCTTTTAACCTATTTTTCCATAATATCATGTCTAAACTAATTAATATAAAGATAAATTATCATTAGAACATGAGGGTGCATCCAACAAAATCAAACCTATATATATAGTAAGGTATTGCAAGTTTTGCATTAAATGCAATAAAAAAGATGTGAGTGAGTGAGTGATGGTAAAATATACATGTTAGGTAAGAGTATGTGGTTATTGGTGATTGCATGGTGTGCGACACCAAGTGCTTCCCACCTGGCAGACAAGAAAGGGCCACTCTTTGAAAAGCTAAGTGTTGAAATATATCATACCCTTAATTAATTACTCCTAATTATTTCTTTCCTTTGATACCTTATTTCTTAATTAAGTAATTAACGAAGGAAGGTTCATTATATTCCCACAAAGTGATAAGCTTGAATCTTTATTTACATAAGCCTGTCTTAATCGTCACACTTCATATCTCTGGTGCCCTTTGCTTTCAGATGCACAACAGTATACGTAATCAACCTTCAATTATGTCGTTTCTGCTCTACACCCCCCCTCCCCCCAAAACCCTATTTTTTTAAAATTGTTTTTAACCATATAATAATAAAAAATCCATATTACTCTTCCACACACACACGCACACACATATAAACTTTATTCTTCTTGTGAGAAATTTGTGAACGGGGTTGCCCTTTGTAGCTAACTATTGACGTTGACACCAAAATATAGATCTAGTGTTGCAGAAAAGACTGACAGGTATTAGGAAGAAGAGATAAAATAAAGTTCTATTCTTGGCAGTGCTTACTTCTTCCTTGATATAAGGTATTCACTCAAATTATAATTAATAAATATATAGGTATGGTGATAATATTTTTATTCAAACTTATATCCAAAAACATTTACTTAAAGGCTTATTGAGGAACCAAAATATTTAGAGTAGATATTACAACATAAAAATATTTTTACATAAATAGTTATACTTTTATTATATGGTTGTGCAAATGAATAATGGCATTCGTGGTTTGAGATATGCCACTAATAATTTGGTCGGTTGAGATTCAGCCCAAGTTTCACGATCTTGTTGAAGGGGGAAAAAACAAATAAGATTCCAAAGGATGTTTGTGAATTTACAATCCATGATGTCACAATCTGTGCCATGTGCCTGATTGCCAAATTTTCCCCAACTACGACTTTAGATTGGCTCGAGGCTATTGGTTTTTCCATTCACACACAGAATCCAACTTTGTAATATATAAAAAAAAAAAACCCTCAAGAACTAGATTCTCCCATCTCATCAAATACCAACAAAATGTCACTGTTGTGCTTCATTATTATATGCATATAGATATAGCCTCCGCCACCTGGCTCCTTTTCTTTGAGAAACTTCAAGTCCCTTTCACCCAAATGGGAAAAACGAACTGCATAATTTCTTGAGGAGGGAGGTTTTTGATCATGCAAGAAATTATTGCTGTGGATTCTTGGGGAAAAGGAAAAGGCATCATAGCGTCCCAGTGCTCATAGCAAAACTAGCAAGAAAACTTGCACCAGTGGCTCATGTTTCGTGGTACTCATATTCGTACAGCTCATTTTGAGCTCAGCAAATAATGTTATTATAGTATGAGGGACCCCCTACCTTCATTTATTGTTTGTCCTACTATTTTTGTACTTCAATCCGATGATCATAAGCTTCACTTTGACCTCTTCATTCCTATGCAAGATTAGATTAATCTGTTTTATTTTCCCACAAGTGGGAAGACACCATTCAAGTATATATAGCTACTGGTGTTTAAGGTGGTTTACTTTCTGAATTTGTACACGTTACTTTATAATTCAAATGAATAAAACAAGTCCATTTAATTTATTACGTGGGCAGGTAATGATAAATTAACAGTTAAGTCAGTTACTTTACTTACATCTGCTGCTCTTGCTTTTTACCACATGTGAACAAAACTCCCTTCGGCCTGAGGATGAACTGTTTCACCCTGCATAGAAAATGGATCACATTCACACCCTTTTCCACTTTCAGCAATAGGCTGGTGTTATAGGGATGGCACGTTGTTGAACAGACAGGAAAAGAGTTTCACTGTACCTAATAGGCAAAATAATTGACCTTGGAGTGACCGCAAAGGGAAAATCTGACTGCAGAATCTACTGCCATAAGATGCATGAATACGAGAAAACCAGGGATCCGTAAAAAATCTCATAACAAATTCAGCATGTCCTTGAAATTAATGCTACTTTTACTTAATATAATAAAAGTCACATAATAGCAGGTAAAAGAATGTGTGATTTTTAATGCACACAGACGACAGAAGTTAATGCTCCCCCTTCCCCCTTTTTTGTTTTTTTTTGAATGAAAACGAAATTAGATTAATCAAGAAACAGTATACAATCGGATTGTAGCAAAGGGAAAAACAAAAACTTTACAAGGGACAATGAAAGCAGAGTAAAAAAAAGCTTCATGGTCCTACAAGTGCAATCAACAAAAGAAAGTAGTAAAGAGTCCACCAGTAGTTCGCTGTGGCGATTGGGCATAGTCTAATTAAGGATATGGTCAATGTCTTCCATTTGACGAGGACAGAAGACAAAGGAGACTAACCAAAGAAACGATCTCATTCCTTGTGCAGCAGGCCATTTCCAAATGAGTTTCCAACAATTATCTTCCTCATCCGAATTCCCTTCTTTAATGATTCTGTAGGCCGAGGCGACCGACACTGAGCAAACGACGAGATCAATCTGGTTTAAGATATTACCATGGAGTCAAAGAAGTCACTGACAGGACGATCGAGATCGCTTTGCTCAATTTCAACAACAGAGTATTTTTAAAGGGCCAAGTTCTACAGCCCAATTTTCAGACCAAAACCGAATGTCTTTCGCATTTCCTATGTCCCAGAAGACACCCAAGTTGGTGAATTGCCAAGCTTTGGCGGTGCTCCTCCAAATATGAAAACTTGTTTTGGTATGGAACGTATAGCTCAAATCTTTAGGCCAGTTTTACTTAGTTCGAAGAACTTGAACCCAAAGGAGATCAGGTCAAGTTAATAGCTGCAAGGCATGCTGCAAAAAGGAAAGCAAGATTCTGAATCTCAAGATTTCTAAGGCCACAGCCACCATTAATGGGGGGTTGACATAAGTCATCCCATTTAATGAGGTATACTACACCCCTGTAAGTATTTTCAGAGCCCCAAATAAAGTCTCTCACAATTTTGTCAATTTTTTTACAGCAAGAAGTGGGTAACTTGGTAGTTTGCATTGCGTAGTAGGGAATAGTGGAGAAAGCCGATTTAGCAAAAGTAATCCGTCCTGCTAGTGATAGCGTTCTGGCTTTCCAATTCCAAGTAGCTAGCTTCTGTTAGACTCTTTCTACAATGAAATTGCAAGTGTCTTTGGTTACCTGAGGGTGGAGAAGAGGCACGCCCAAGTATAATGTCTGTTGAAGACTTGAAGTGGTTTCCAACATTCAGTATATTATTTTCTAGTTGTTGGAGTCTGTCACAGATTTTAGGAATTATTCAAATTTTATTTAATTATTTCAAACGTACTTCCAACTCTATAAATAGGCTAGCAACTTCGGAAGCTAGTCATTCAGAAATAAAATCTCAGTTTATCCCATTTGGAGATTCTCCTATCAGAGAACCTACCAAAATCAAGGGACACGCATAGAGATTATAGATAGATATTTACTGTGATACTTGCATGAACAGATATATATTTACACGGGCTTACTAAATCATTCCAGTTTCCAAGTTAATGTAGGAAACTGCAGATATGGTATGAAGCTTCATATTCAGCTGCTCATAGAAGGGCTGGAGGACATGCAGATTGGGGGGCTGATTCTCAAAATGGAGATGATTGCTGATGGAATTGTCCACATATCCCATCACCACATATTAAACCTGAAGCAACTACTCATGGCATAGTCATCTGAATTCTTCCTATCCAACTGCTCCCATATATATAATATCACAGTTCCAACAAACATATCCACAACAAAGTAAGCACCAATGAGAAAGGGAACTGCCATAGCTGTTGGTATTGGAATATACTGCGATACTTTCTTGGGAGTCACATCTCTCAGAAGATTAATAAGTAGAGCTGCCACAAAGAAACCACAACATAAAGCCAGGCAATGCTTTGGAAGCCCAGAGAATCCTTCACTACTAAATATGGCCAATTCCATGTATATAACAGCAAAGGGTACTTTATAGGGACCATCAGGTGATACAACATCAAAAGCAGTCCAGAACAACCAGAATGTGATGGGAGCAATGACACAACCCATGGCTGTTCCGATCAACTGGCTCACAAACATAGACTTGGCTGATGATAGGGTGAGGTAACCTGTCTTAAAATCTTGCATGAGATCAGCTGCAGTTGCCACAATGGACATCATCACAGCAGAGGATGCTAGCCCTGCAATCACCCCACCATAATGAGGCCATGATGAAAAGACCAATCTTAGCATAAGTGGAAGGTAGACTCATGTCTGTGACACCAGCACCGTAAGAGTTGCAAAAGGCAAGAGAAGGGGCAAGAATGTAGGAGCACAAAGCCAGGTACCATTTGAGAGGAGGAAAGATAATCGGTATTGCAGCAAGGCCAACCTACCCTGAGGAGGGTATCTTGTCCTTTAAAAATATCTCATCCCTCATCATTTGTTCCAATTGCAGTTGAGAACTCTCATAATCTGATAGCATGCATAAGAGGCAAAATTAAGCTCTACAGATCGCTTGCTAGCACTAAAAAATCCAGTCAGGTCAAGCAATACATGAAAATGAGAGATATGGTCCTTTGCCATTTTCCATCGATTCATGATGAGGATTATACTAGTCATCAGATACAGACGAATCTACATTACTGATGTATTTTTTTAAACAATCACAGGTAGCAGTAATTTACAGAGGTAAAAAAATATTAGTATTACCATACGTCCACACCAATACATACTCCTCAATACTACATATTGCAAATAGGAAAACTGAGCATATAATCAGCCACTTTCTTGTAAGTATCAATACAGTCCAGCAAAGTGGTTTACCAAAATACAACTCAAAATCAATAATCCATACTGCCAAGCTTCCATGTGGATGAAAATTTGGGTCATTGCTACAGAGATTAGTTAGTTGGCATTTGACAAAATACATTAAACACATGCATGACAAAATTTAATTATGACTTGAAGATAAAATAAAAGGACTGGATTTCAGTGGGGAAAAGAAAAACAGAGACAGTATTTACTTTACTCACCATGAACCTCTGTTACAACAGGAAGGCTGTTCTGTATGAAGTGTGTTCTGCACATCTCCCTTACAGTTATCATTATAATCTTGATCAAATTGTATGCGCCATCTCCTAGAATAAGGGAAATAGATATGAACACCTGCAAAGAGTGCAGTGCAATAAGGAAGAAAAACTATTTTACTGCAGACCAACTAATTAACAGAGGAAGAAAAGAAAACATCAAGTCTAATTAGTGCGTTTTACTCAGAATTAGTACATGAAGAAAACTGGACAGTACAAACTAAGCTTTGTGTTTTTCTAGAAGCTAAATCCTTTGCTTATTCGAATGAAATATGCATACAAATATAGGGTATTGGTAGCTACAACCTCAGTTACAAGAATAGGTAGCTAAAACTTAGTTCCTTAGTCACAATTGATCAAGACTTCACTATTTTCCTGACTACAGCCACACTCACTTCTTTCAATATTCCAAAACAACGTATTCCTTTAAAGATAGACAATTATACTTAGAATAAATTTAACTGTGAACTGCAAATATAATATACCTTATACCCATAAAGACCCTTAAAATCATTGCTAACAAGATCAGCTGGATACCAGTCCCCAGCATGGCTGGAGATAAAGGGCCATAGAAAGCCCCAAGATATGATGGCTCCAAGAAGAATTGAACAATTAACTACGTGAGCACAGATGAGACCTCATCCAACATAAGTAGGACTGAAGTTAAAGTAGAATCTGCATGAAATGGAAACCATGTAAGTATCCGGATAAGTAGTTGTATATTTAAAACCCTCCACATCCATTACCCGAAAGCAACAGTATTTACCAATTTACAAGCAAATAGCATAATGTTCAAGTCATCACTACTCCATAAGTTTGACAAGGCACAAGTGAAGTACAAATACTCATCTTAAGCTGCCTCTAGAGGGGAAATTAAGACCCTACGCAGACAAAGAAACATGAGACATTTGTATCAATCTCAAAGTAAAACTTAATGCTGCTCTTATGGGAATAAGGAAAGTTGTCATCATAAAGAGCTGAGAGCCAATTGTATACGTGCTTCAGCTTGGGGTTGTTATAGGTTTGGATAGATGTTGCTTGTAGTGCACATTATGTAAAGGGTGTAATTTCATAAGCGATAGTATACAATTGATATACAGGTGAAAACGTGACTGTGATTCAGCTTTCAGGAAATACTTTTCTTTGCTCTTCCATGTCCAGATTTTCACTCTGTTTTCTTCATAGCAGCATATTGTCACAGCACACATCTAATGTAACTCTAGGTATTTGGGTGTTAAACACTTCCATCAGCAGACGGAACAGTGTATATCACATGCAGAAGAGGGGAATGACCAAAGAATCAAGACAGACAAGTCCAGTGAAGCCAAAATTACAAGACTCTTGCGTGTTCTTAAAAAGTGTCAAACCAAAGCTAGGAAAGTTGTCGAATCCACATGAATCTCCAATGCCCCTGAAGAACCACTTGAAGCAGCTCCAGCAGAAACTTATGGTCAAATACTTCACAATCGCTGGACTTGGTTCCTAATAAGATAATATTCATTGGATATACAAAAATATAAGTAAGACTGCAACATAACCAATTCATAAACACTTAAAAGTGCCACAAAAGTTTACGCTGCTTTTATTATGCAATGATCAGAGCACAAAACATTGATCAGATAGGTTCAACTGTTGAAGTGAGCAACACCAAAACATAGCTGTCAACTAGTAGGATACTTCTAGAAATTAAGATAAGGTATGATTCTTACTGGTCTGGTGTTAAATTATATTACATACCCTGCAAGTTCAGCTCCAGATATTGTGTGGAAGCTGTTAATTAACATTGCTGTGGCAGTTCCACTGGGATATGTAAGCTTATAATCCATGACCATAACCTGAAATTGAATGAATGCCAGTGAGGATAAGTGGAAATCAAGATACAGGTGCCAGCTGCCAATCATTGTTGTAAATGACATCTTAATTAAAACTTAATAGCAAATGATATAAGCAAATAGTTTGCAGTAACTAAGAAAGAACAAAACCAGACAATTTTTAGGACACTCAATAAAATATTAACGAACCACATTGATTACCTTACGAAGTGGGACAAGACTAAAGAGCCCAATGAAACTAACAATAAACAAGAAACTAATCATCCAAGCCTGGGTTTTTAACATCTTCAGCTCTATTACCAGGATAGTCAGGGCCAATGAGTTGATATGTTCTCTCATCCATTGCAATCATGGATGAACCAAACCCGCCGGTCAGCAGTACAATTAGCAAATTTGATATGTAATGGAAAACGCAATTATATCTAGAAGATACCCTTAGGGATAATAGATGTTAAAGTAAACTAATTTATTTGTAGAGACATGTGGAATAGAAAGATAGAAACAGAATAGAACATAATGTGCTACAATATTTTAACCTCATACAAATAACAAATCAATAGTGTTTTAACACCCAACCCATTATTATCTGTGTTGTTGTGCTTTAAACGTGAGGGTCTTATAAGGGAGTCCAAATAAAAATTACAAAATCTCAATAACACATTGATATATAAAGTTATATTATTCCAGAAAACAAATTGTGCTAAGAATTTCAAGTTTCATTCTAAAAATAGTGTTTGATGGACTTTGACGACCAGTTAGAAGTTTACAGAAGCAACAGTGAATAATAGATGACCTAAACGGTTAAACATGATCAGAATAGAGGTAAATATAGGGCCTAGAAACAAGAGGGATTGTTGCATTCCTTTTTCTAGCCAGATAGTGTTTTCAAATTAACTTAAAAACCAAGGCCTTAATTTCCTGGCTTCCTGAGAAAACGTATGTTATACTTCATGAGGGAGAGTACTGTGGGATTTGGATTTTGGTCAACTGTCAGGTAAGTGGGCAAATGAACGTCGAGCTGAACACTTTTATAATTTAAAAAATGAAGAGGAGTCATTACTAAGAATATCGAATTCTTAACAGCCTTCGGAAACAGAGGGAAGCAAACTCCTACTTACTCCGTGTATAGAGATATTTGTTAGAAAATGTTAGTGGCACTTCAAGCATCCAAAGATAAATACATGTTTAACCTCAAAGATGGTGACTTTTACAAGATTTTTGAACACTCTAAGGTGAGCTCAACAAGAACAGTCATATACAAAATAGTAGAATCTGATCCTTAATTGAATCAAAAGGGAAGTCTAAAGTCAAATGAAACATCCTTACAGCACAATCAAAGACATAGACCAAAAAGAAATGGAAGAGGTATACCGCTGTAAGCGAGGCCATAACAAGCAACAACACATGTCTGAATAACGGTATTCTCTTGTCAGGTAAAGGGTTTGGTGGAGAGTCCCTACTTGGACAGGAAACCTAGCAACCCAGCCGCTATGTTCAACGAAGGAACAATCCCGACTGTCAAATTCAGATTGTGGGTGATGATGCAGAACAAGCTCCCCAGGACTTCACTGACCACCAACCCTCTGATTGTGATTTGGTCCTTCCATTCCGGAATACTCTCGGATTTCGGGGACGGATCCTTCTGATAGTCCGAGAGCAAAGGCTCCGCCGCTCCGGGATATCCATGGATGTGCTCTCAGCTACCATGACCCTGAAAGAGATATTCCTCCAGTCCTCCACCCACTGCATGAATTTACTATTGACAAAATGACACTTTGGTCCTAGGGACATCACATAATGACATTTTATTCCAAGGTCCTCTACTCACGTCTAATTAACAGAAATGCTCCAGTTGATGGAACATAAATAAAAAAAGACAATATATACCAGTTATTAAATTAAAAAATACAAATATAAATATCGGAAAAATTGATTGAAAAAATAGAAAGTTCAGTTAGAAATAGTTTAAAAATAAACTTCAAAATTGTAATTATTTTTAATTAAAATCAATATTGAAATAAATTCAATATTATAAATTTTTTTATTAAAATCAAACCTAAATTTTTAAAAATTATCGTCAAATTATAATAAAATTATTGTTAATTATTTTTTGAAAAAAATATAACCTATTTTTTTAAAACGGAAAATAATCAAAATATAGTCATAGATATCGGAAAGATCACTAGGAAATATGTTAAAACTCAAAGGCGACGGCAAACAATATGCATGCTTTCAAAAGCGACGGCAAAAAACATGTATGCTTTCAAAAGTAGGACGAACAAAATGGGCAAAGCATAGCTTTTTAATTTTTAATAGAAGGGGTAATTTCATTCAAAAAGAGATGTACAAATGCAATACAAGAGTCACTGTAAAAAAGTATTTACAAAGAGCATATGGTTGATCTAATGTCATACCCCAATAAATCGGGATGCTTGTATTCATTTTAATGCGGAGTGCATGGATGAGTGTAAATGGGAAGGTAAATAGGTTTCATTAGTGGGCTAAAACAATTCGTATCCATCTGCCACTCCTAAGTATTTATCCAAGTAACGCTGTCATTCGCTAGCTCATCCACATTAATCCAATGGGAGACCAAAAATGCCTGTGTTAAACAAGAGCCTATCTTCTTTTATCACGTCAAGATTCGGGTGATCTCTCAGCTTCCCTAGTCGTCAGATTGATTTGCCTCAGCACTTCAACATCTCTTTCATTTCTATTCCCTTAATCACAGCTTTGTTAATCTCAACAATAATAGCAGAGAGCTGATAATAATAAATCACAGATTGATTTACTCCTAAAAAGAAGTAAAGCAAGGATTGATGGGGATGGAGAAGCCAATGATGAGGCAGAGACCGAATCGGATTTTGTTGGTCTCCACGTGGAATTCACATGGTCACCATCTATCATAGTTAATAGCCACCCTGACTTGGCGTTTGTTTGGATTACCTCTTATACTATGCAAAATGTCTCAGTCTCACTCACTTTTCTTCTACCTGCTCCCTTCTCTCTCTCTCTCTCTCTCTCTCTCTCTCTCCAATCCTTCAAACCTTTGTTTTCTTATATTCACCTTGTTTCCTAAAACTAAAGATGCCACGCTCAGTGGGCATGGATTGCATAAAAATGAATAAACTAATCATGAATCGTTTTCCATGTCTTTTCTTCAATTCATACCATTTGAGATGATGTTGCTGGGGCTAGACTATGTAGTAGTAGGGACACATTCCCATGGCCAACAATGTATTCTTCATGTAAGCAGATGACAAGCAAATGTAGCTGCTATCTCTCTCTGAGCCTACTATTTATCAGCCAATCCACAGCAAGAAGATGGTACGAGACTCCTAATAATTCAACCCATCATTGCACCACCCATTAGTAGTAATCTCCAGAGTCCAGGCCACTTTGCTGCATTGACAAGATTGTGAGGTGACTGACTTCAACCACATATGTTTATTATTATGGTCGACAAAGAGCTTGTCAAATATGCCCGTGCATGCTTCTTCATCTGATAACACCACCAATCTGACTCTGCCAACATTTACATCACACATGCACAATAACAAGAGTTCATAATAATGTATGCATATGCTCCATCGCCACTCACCGTAGCTGTACACAACTAGTCTGAAGATTATGAAACACTTGTGAACTGTTTAAGCTAAACTTGGGGAAAAACTGATTTGCAATCACACACAAAGGACAAAAATAGTTAGTAGAAGTGGGTATCTTGTATCAAGCAGCAGTGTTTCTTGGAAAATGAATATTATCAAAAGCATGCATGCCCCACTAGAAATCTACAATTTTAGCACTTGCATCAGTATTCCCTAATAAATGGAATATGTGAGAATTTTTGCAACACCATATTTAAATTTCATGGCTCATTGAAGGATGATGAATCCAATATATTGCGATTGATATGTCTGCATCTATGTTGAAGTTTGACTTTACGCATCCGAAAGTATTGAATTTACTATGCAGATACTCAAGATCAAAGGTTATAGATCCAAATACATGTAGTCTACCTCAAGAATGATTGCCCATAGGCCAAGATATATACAAATGGCAATTTCGTGGTAAACACTTCACATTGGTCCACTTGATTGGATTTCGGAAAGAAGAGCTAACCACAATGTTGCATCCATCTAAATGTTTTTCTCTACACGCACATCTATCTTAGACCCTTCTGGCAACTACCTACTTCGAACTCATTGAGTGTCACAAAAAGAGGCATTGCCTTTTCGCTTTTGTCAATGCTAATTAAACACCCAAGAAAAAAAATCGTGGAGATCATTTCCCTTGCAAATTATATCTACTAGCACAATCTGTCTGCTAAGAAAACCTCATTCACCAAACACCACGAAAACCAAACAAAAATGAAGGTAAGTCTGAGTCAAGTCTTAACCTTGCCCGTTTAGAATGGAGCAATTTCTTTAATCCTTCAACTTTATCACTTCCTTTCCTTCTTGCAGTTATTTCAGTGGGTGCACCGAAAGCTTCGGCATAATATTATCGACCCTTTCAAGGATTTGACATTTGGTATTCCCACTTCTCTGCCTCTCTGATGGTTCTCCTGTTCTTTCCTTATAGAGGAATGAGGAAAGGTGGGGAAAGGGAGGTTGAACATGTAAATGGATCTTTAGGGAATTCGTTTACTGTAGTTTTAATTCTGAACTGCACGAGTGATACAATGGCGGTGTTCCTCTTTCCAGAGTACAAAAACAATAGAAAGAAGCCAACGTGCTTTGATAAGTCAAAAGATTGTATGTGTTTTAAATTGCTGATCTCCAGTTTCTCACCAATACCCTTATTTCTTTTGCAACTCTAATTTCAGGAAACCCTTGTTGCCTTACAGTGCAGCCAACACTTGAAGACAACAGAGATGAAGAGAAGTCCCAAGAGGAAGCATCTACTGTCATCCCTGAGCTGTTTCAAGGCTTTCCCACAATAGGCACTCTTGTTGCAGAGACAGTCACCAATGAGCCAGCAACACCGACATTTGCCATGCCTCCAGAAAATACGTCTGAGAGAAATGCTGAGGTGACAGAGAGTGACCTGAAACTCATTAATTATGAGCTAGAGAGGTTTCTTGAGGCTGAAAAAGAAAGGTTCTATGAATCATCGGGCAGAAACAGCCATGTCAGCACTATTTCACTTGGTGGAAAACAAATTGATGGAGATGAAGATGAAGATTATGGAAACACATCTGTATGTCCACTCCAAGGATATTTACTTGGATCATCAATTGAACTTCCAGAGACAGTGACAGAAGTAAAGAAAGAAAGGGCATCACTTGGGGAGCTATTTCATAGGACCAAGATGACAGATCAGGGCATTATAGAGACAGGAGAAACTGGAGAAACACAGCTCAAGCAAACACATCAGTCTTCGAAGCATATTATGAGCAAACTGTTGAAAAAAGTCCACGCTTCTTCAAAAAGCGGGAACACTTCTGAGAGTGATGCTAATTCTGCTTCAACCAACAAGAAATTCTCAAAGGTTGGTCACTAATACTAACTCTTCTGGACTGCCTTTTACCACAAATTCCATGGTTGTCGCAATCGCCCTTTGACAATTTTCTTTGCGTCTTAATAACAAATAAGCAAAATACAATAGAACTGTATGTTCATCTCTTTATTATTGCCAGTTTAGTTGGTCACACAGAAAGGTACATGAATATAAGTTAATAAGACACAATATATCCAAACCAGATAATGTGAATTGTCTTATCCTCAAATTATTAGTCATAATAATAAATTAATAGGTTGCTTAATTTCATTAAGAATCAAGTGCTGCACTGGACATAACGAACATCAAAATCAGATCATCAAACTTCAAAATTTATAGAACATCAACCCTTCAGACCTTAAATAATATGCACTGTGCTGAAAAGTGGTATGGTGCCAATGGCTCTTCTGGGTCAGGGAAGTCCTAGCGGCTAGCAATTGCGGAAAAAACGTTTTAATATTAAAAGCAATGACAAATTCAATATGAATATATTCAGTGTATGCTAAATCCAATTTACAGTTGTGCTAAAGCATTTTGATCATTAATCTCGGATACACAGGTTCTACGTATGTTCCACAGAAAAGTACATACTGAGAGTTCCATGAATGCAAAAATGATGGAGTCTCACAAAGGTAAAATGAAGAATGTCCTACATGATTGCTTTCAAGGATATGATACTGGCGACCCCATACATCCAGGCAAAGGCAGAAATTTTCCTTCTGATTGCAAATCAGAAAAATGGTCCCAACACTGTAAGAAAAACTGGATCCCGCCAAAACATGGGCTTACTAACGGAGGCTCAAGTGGAAAGAGGGAGTGCTGGATCAAGACAGATGACGAGTGTAAGTGTTTCTAGCATGCACCTCACTTACAAACACACACACAACCAATAATACTCTTCCTTTTCCTCTTTATTCAACATTATTGTAGGTAGTCCTGAAATCGCCACCTGATACATAGAATGTCAAAATCTTAAAGGAATGCCACACTGATCTCTGAAGCATTTACTTAGAGGAATTGGTATTGCTACAGAATCTTTTACTTAATAGTTATCTCAGACAACTGTGTTTTGAAATTATTTCTGTTTTCCATCATCTTTACCCTAACCTCCCAAAGCATTGTCAAGAAAACCAAATACTTCATCGATTTTGAGGAAAACAATTTTTCCGTATGTCTAAGAGTCAACATGACATGCTAAACTCTAAATGTCATTTGAGATCTATCATACACCATATCTCAAACCGAATCCTCGATGAATTGCCCAGATTCCATACGAACTAGTTCATTATGGAGAATGATAATATCTGTAGGATTGCTTGATAAGAAGATGATGTTTATGTATTTTGACCCATTTATAATTGTTGGTATTGTAGACTTGGTGCTGGAACTGTAGCAACTGAAGCTACAAGAAAATGATCACGCATCTATACTGAATGAGAGAGAATCTTCAAGCTAGTATTTCATAATATGGTTGTGTTATGCATGTAAGTTTGAGTGGGAAAGTGCTATTGTGTATTGTGTTTGATATAATATATCATGTGTAATATCCTTTGCTGTAAAAGGCTTGAGTTTCATTAAAGCTCTGTAATAAGTAAACTTGATTTGGTTACTTTTGCAAGTTTGCTATGGACTACTAAAAATATTCTTGCATTCATGAATCCTGATACACACACACGATTTCTGCACTCAACTTGAAAATTAAAGATGCATCATAAATCTGAAATGGTAATCCCCTTTATCACTCTTTTTAACTGTCACGGAAGACATTACAAATCGAAATGAAAGAGTGGTGGATTATATTTAATGATTTGTATGATAATGTTGTTATGATAAAGGAGATGATCAATAAGCGGGCATACTTTTGATATCACCACCTTCACCAAGCTAGACGTTCTCACTTTAAGCAGCACGTCGCCTGAGCTCAAAATTAAAATGATCGACTTCACTGCTCAAAAGTGTAATGTCATACCTCTGATCCTAAATCTAATAGGTAGTTGAAAGTATGTTATTGTTGTATGATGTATAAGCTATGTTGATAGTATTTTGATAGGGTTAAGGTATAAATTTGCCTTGAAGTTTTTGTTAAAAAATAATATTGTCTACAAAAAAATTTTTAGGTTTAATGTTACTCGAAAGTTTCAAAATATGACAATATTGCCCTACTTCGTTGAAAAATTAACGTTAGCCATTAATATTTTAACGGTAGTGAGTAATATTACTCTATTTTAATACTTATGGGGCAATCTTAAACTTAATTTTTTTTTTCAAACAATATTGCTACTAAGTAAAAAATGTCAAAACAAATTTGACCCTCAACCCTATTTTGATATATATGATTAAAATGTGGGGTAAAACCAAACAAAGAAACGTGTTACTATAGTTAATTTTTTTGGGATAGATTAAGAAAACTAAATAAATCAGGTATTTATGATTAAATCTAAGATTAAATTCATATTATATACTTCTCAATCTATCTAAATTAGTCAACTAACTATTATATTAGTTATAATTAACTGATTTATTTGATTTGTTTAATCTATTTAAAAAAATCAACTAACAAAAATTAAAAAAAAAAAGTAAAGAGGAATGGTTGAATTATTTTAATATCATGTAGACCATTATGATAAAAACAGATACTACACTTGATCTTAGCCAAAAGGCCGAGAAAAGGTATGATTATACTGAATTACTGATACAGGAATATGGCTGCCATATACGTTTGTTTTTCACCTCTTACATTATTTGAAAACAAGTTTCATGAGTTTCATACCATTATTATTTTGGAGGAAGGACAGGGTTTGGCGTACATGGCAGCAATACCAAATAGCAAAATTGTATTTTCATCCGATTGGTGACAGAAGAATAAAGAAGAAAAGTAGTCACCATTGCGTGATTCTTTTACATAAAATTGACATTTCTTAATGGGTCGGTTTTATCATAAAGATAAGATGTGACATATGTAATAATGCAGTGAGTCGCTGAAAAAGCTTAATGGATTGTGATTTTAATTAGCTTTCTACTCGTAATGAGATCAGCAGCAGCAAATCAAGACTTAATGGCATCCTCATTTGTGCGCACCACGCGTTCCATATGTTTTTGCCCATGAAGTTTATGTAGTACTCTTCCCAATATCACTATTGAAATCTTGGTTATCATTCATATTTCTGATAAACTAATAATTTTTACTTAAAGTTTAATATTTAATGTAATCATCATATGAATCAAATTTACTGAACTTAACTTCAAAAAAGAAAAAGAAATTACATTAACAAAATATAAATCTTAGCAGTGGAATGCCCAACACTTGTTGGCTATTGAGGATGAACTCCTGCTTCCAGCCACCTCCCTAATTCATCATACTTGAGATCATCCGTTAAGTTAGAATACAATGTATTCCCTCAAGAAACCGATAGATAAATTAAATGAGTAAATTAATTAAAATAATGATAAGTATAATATAAAATAAAATAAAGAGGAAGATATTTGAGAGGTGAAGCAAAGAGAAGGGAATCACATGAACAAGCAGATACAGAAGGCGCAGCCGAAGAAGAAAAAAATCAGAAGGGGCTGGTTAAAGTAAAGCGGGAGCAGCTTCATATGTTACATTCGTAAACATGACGTGTACGTGGTGGAGTACATATCCGTTGCTCCTTCCCCCACCGAAAGTAGAAAACTCACAGTGTTGAGCAGTCGTATTCATTCATTATTTTCTTTGTTGATTAAACCCCACTCTCTCTTCTCGTGTTTGTCAATTTAGTGTTATGTTGAGGTAATATATATACCCACACACACACAGTTGAAAAGGGAATTGAACCTTTAACATTATTGGAGAGACGAGACTAGATTTAAGTTCATACAGAAACTGTTACTATATATATATATATATATATATAGTGATAAATGATATGCAAAACAGAAACTTAATCCAGTAGTAAACTAGTTAAACTATAAAATGGGAGAATTAACGTTGGAATCTCCCTTTTTAAAAAGAGTAAAAGATTTTAGGGGAGAGATATCCTAGTTCCCAAAGTCGTTATTTGAATTAAGTGGTTATAGATATATGATTAAAAAAAGTTTTGAAAGGGTTATTAAGAAAGAATGATGTGGTAAAGGAAGGGAGATTCAAAGGGCGATGAAGGGAATGGGAGGTGGGCGTCCGTAGCCATCAGTGGGGATCACGGGGTACGTCCGCCAACAATTAGGTCGCTTATTTATAATTATTGATGACTTTTAAACGAACATTTTAATCAAATTACAGTCCCATCCTTTTTCTAAAGTAATTAAATAGTAGCAGCATCTTGCTGCTGATATGAATAGTGATGATTGGCGAGTACTCGTGATTCACTGTGCTCTTATTGTGACGGTTTGGATTTTAATTTCTCCTCTAAATAGATTCTATTTATTTAGAAAAAATTATTATAAAATCCTAAATAAAAGATCTAACTATTAAAAAATTCATACTAATAATAAGTTAGTAAAATTTGTTGTTATTTATTCAACTTAAACTTAAATTTGTATGTTACTTAATTGTTATAGAATTTTTTAGTGATTAAATTTTTTATTTTAAAACTTTATAGCAATTTTTTATTTATTTATTGCCACTTAATTCAGAGGGAATAATAAATATGTAAAATCCCCTACAACACTGAATTTGAGACACTTTACGCACATATTTCAAACCTAATTAAAAGAATTAAGAGAATCTCCAGATCTTGATATTCCAACCTGCTTTGATTGATTTCAGGGACAGGGTTTTACTGTGTTAGCCAAATTATAAGTACAAATTAGTCATGAGTTGAAGAATTAGGGTTAACTAAATTGAGGCTGGCAAGCCACCTGTTGATGAAACATCAAAGACGTAGGACCTTAATTGCATTAGGTTAGGTGGAACAGGAACACATTCCCATCTCTATGCATTAATATGGGAAATTAATTAAACCAGCCCCTTAATTCATTATTAGCCGCTTCCATTCCTTGCTTTAGTTTCTCTACTCCTAGCTAATTCTTTATTGCTCGTAACCTTCCATATTCACTTCTCAGAATATTAGTATTTCCATTGCTGTTGTTAATAACTTTTCGGTAATTACTGTGAAAATCCTGCCCTCTGCTTGCAGGCGTAGAAAGCCAAGTAAAAATTTCGAAATCGGTACAATAAGTCTATAAACTCAAAGGCGTTAGAACGAAAGAAAATGATGAAGTAAGCTCTTTCTTTGTTATTGATCTGGCCTAACGTACGCAAGGGCACACAGATTTTGATTACAATAAATTAATGTGGCGCCTTAATCCAGCATTAGGAATATAATTAATGACACAGTGGAACCGCGCTAAGTACCTAATCTCCATTTAATTCGGTGACACGTGGATATATCATGAATCATGCATGAATTCAAAACGAGATTTAAGCTGTTAAACCTGATTAGCCTGCGGGGAATGCAGTGGTTCCCCCCCCCCCCAAGTTAATCAAGGTCCCGCGTGCAAGTGTTGGGAAGAATTCTGAAGGTATAAAATGATAATAATAGAGAATTATATAACCAAATAATTAAGCTAGGGTCAGTGAGACTTTAATTTGTCGTACGTAAAATCGATGGAGGGCAGAAAACCAAATTTCAGCCAACTTAATTATGAGGCGAGAGAGTTTCCAAATACGTATATGGAGATCCAGAAGACAGGCACGCAATTTATAATTAAAAACGGATGTCAAATTGGATTTCCCATCATTTTTCTACGCATGCTCCATATTTTGAAGTTTCGCTGTTGATCGAACAAATCAATTTATATATAAAATAGTGAATTGGTGGGTAAAATCACCTGGCATGGGATGAATCCACACGATAATATAATGTATATTTCATTTGACCTAGTTGACGTGTGGTGTTAGTCAGGTCGCATGCATGTTGGAAGAAACCACACATATATAAATAATAAACTTGAACAGATCGAAATATAGAAGGGGGAGGGGGAGGGGGACAGACAAGTTCTTTGATTTTGTTGGTCAGTGAAAAGAGAAACGATATGTTTAGTCATATATGAAACAAAAAAAATATAATAAAACTGAGTAGGGGGCAATGAACCGTTGGTGGCGGTGAATGAAGAAAGTGGAGGGATTGAATTAAATAATACTCCTATAATCCTTATCATAATAAATTTCAATGCGTTTCATAATATAACATATTTTGTCTAATAAATTAAATTTTTTTTACTTTATAATTAATCAACTAACTCGTCTAACTAACAACTTTTATTGGAGATAATTTTAAGATTTTATAAGAAATAATAAATTTTAATTTACATAAAATAATTAATTGAAAGTTACAATGAACACTGAATTTGGGCGGGTTGGAAAATTGAAAGGAGGGGTGTGATGTGAGAAAGAAGAATAATGGATTGATGGGAAGTTGGGATTCAGGGAGGTTGATTTGCTACCTGCAAACAAAATATTTACAATGTGGCATCTGACCTTTTGACGTGTCAAACACACTTCGAATTGTTCTCTACCTTTTCCTCTTTTCCAATATTCAACCTTCCCCTCCCTAATACTTTTCCTCCTCTCTCCGAACCACTTCTTATACTTTTAATTCCTCAAAACGCGCCCTGTCACTGTACTTGATATTCTCCCATGTCTGGGAAATAAGTACCACACCAAAACGACATCGCTTCCTTGGGTTCGTGCAGTTGCCGGAAATTAATAGACTTGTATTTTTTGATAGGATGAATGTGTTTTTTTTTGAGATAGAAATAAAAATAGAATTAAGTTAAAAATAAATTTTAAAATTTTGTATAGTAGGTTAAAAATGAGTATATAATTGATATATTTTTTTATAACTTTAAATAAAATTATCTAAAATATTTTTTTTATAACTTAAGAATAGTTAAAATTATTTAAGAATTTTATAATTTAGGGTAAAATAATTTAACATATTTTAATTCTATTTCTCCCATGTTGAAATGATTCAAAATATTAAAAGTAAAAATAATTTTTATTATATCAAACAAACCAAAAAAATATTTGATTATACTCTTATTTCCTCCTCTATACTACCAAACATGCCCAATGTTGAATTTTCTTATCGTTATATTATTCCTTCCATATATTATAATTATGACATTGGAGAAAAGAGGCTGCGCTGCGCAGACCTAATTTACGTGCTTTTTTTTCAAACGTCAAACCCACATGCTTCTTTACACGTCCCCCTGTCTTTATCCCAACATCTGCCCCCCCCCCCCTTCCCACTCTCTCTCCAATGAAGATTCCCAAAACCACAACCATAGGATTCTTATTAAGGCATGCTTATGGATGGAGAGTAATTTTAAGATTTTATAATAAATAACTAATTTTATCAGAGCTTATAAAAAGTGTCAGAAGGAGGAGTAATTCCTTGCTAATGTAATTCAGCATGTGAATAGCGTAGGAACTATACATATTTAAGGAGGTTGAAGTGACCATAAACATAATTGAGGCTTTTAGTCCTTTTGCATCTTTTTCTGCTTTTATTTGACGGCCCCACTGGAACATGCTCTGCTTTTCTTGTTTAATGACAGTTTCTGGTCACTCTCTATATTAACCTTAAAAATTCAAATCCTTGCTTGTTTCTTCCTCTCAGACCTTCCCAAGAAAACCAACCCCTCTCTTTTTGACATACTACATACATAACTCCACAGTTAATTAAGTTGTCAGTTTGTTGATATTGTATCTACCGAACCACTTCAATCCCAAGGGAGAAAAACAAAACAAGAACCGGTGATGTAAAAATAAAGTGAATTGCACGTACGTACGATCTAAGGGATGTAGTCATTTACCTTAGCCGCCATTTCTATTCTATTATATTACAGTCCTTCATTATTATTATTATTATTATAACGACAGACTGTTTTCTTAATAAATGAAACGTTTTACAGGGAAATGGAAAACTAGAAAGCATCCACTTTTTTTATATAAATAAAGAAAAATATATTAGGCTCTAAATTAAAGACATAATAATAGAGTCAATACTTTAAATTCCAACGATACTCACGATACTTCCACAAGCTATCAAAATAATCACACTGGTGTGTGTGTGTGTGTGTGTGTGTGTGTATTAATATTAAAATTTATATATCACGTGTTAGGTTGAGTGGCCTCTACATATCATAGTTTCCATCATGAGCAATTTCGCCGAAGCTGCGAAGGTGATCCGCTGCCACATGCATACACATCAAAACATTGCACCTACCCACCAACAATATTAAAGTATATTTATTTAAATTTAAATACCCCAAATAATATATATACAGAGGAAGAAAGGGAAAATATAGCTCGACATGCCGTTGGTGAAACGTTCAATAAAATGATCTTACACAAACCACCCTATGCTGTAGTAATATGTAGAGCTCTAATCTCATCTAATAACTCCATATTATTTCAGAAAGAGAATATCTAAAAAAATATTAGAATTTGGGACTGGAATTTTTCTTAAATTGCTTAATATAGAGTCGAGTGGTTGCCAATTCAACCACTCCTTAGAATTACTGTGCGTAGAGAAAGAGTTAGTGTAAAAACATATAAACGTTAAGGAATAATAGGAGAGGAAAGGAATTCAAACCAAAAATGATTTACGTACGTATGAAAGTGATACACGTGTGAAGCGTGATGAAGTCTGGAAAGGGATGGGTTCAAAGGTAACTGCTGCTAGTCTTCGTCCTGATTAACACACATCACCACAATGTTCACTAACCAGCCATGACCCACTCAATCACAATAAAGTTTTCTCTCCTTTGATTTAAAACTACGCCCCTCGTTACTATTTCATATTATTACCAACGATTCTATTTCAAAAAACTTGCCCTCCTCGCCCACACTACTGTACAATAATCCCTAATTAATTCATAATCTTTTTTTCATATGTAATATATAAACCCACACCCCAAATTAATAACGTTGATGTCGTCTTTGTCCTGTGAAATGCTGCTGCTGCTGCTGCTGATGATGATATGGAGCCGCCTCAAATTTTCTCAATCCTTTTCTAAACTCAGCTGCGCTAGCTATTTATAAATATAATGGAACTCTTTTTTAATTCTCAACATAATCCTGAGAGTACAATTTTCGTGCCGTTTACGACACCATCCTCTCCATATATATCGCTTTGGCCTTTCGTATATCATATCTTCTATCCCTTCGATCTCCCGAGTCATATTAACTCGTATTCGGTGTATGCCTCCCCATTTTTCACTGGCTAGCCACTCCTATAAGAGCTAGCTGCCCCCACCCCCCGTATTCAATTATCTTCTCTCACCTTTTTTTCAATATCTATATATATATACTAATAAGGGAAAAAGTTGGCTTGATTCCGATGGAGAATTATACCATGTTGTTCCCTGGTCCTACTTCTTCTTCTTCAAGCAATCAAGTGCCGAGGACTGCCATGGGAGGCTCTTATCATCATGGATTTAGTAACTTTGAGGGCCAAATCTCGAATGGGTTTCTGGGTTTGAGGCATGATGATCACCAAAGCAGTGATTTGCAGAAAACAGGAGAAGTTATTAGAGATGGGCTACTGTTATCTCAGAGCGGGAATGTGAAGGAAGATCATCAGGTGGGTGGTGGTGGTGGTGGTGGTGGTGGTACTGGGAAAAAGAAAGGGGAGAAGAAGGTTAGGAAGCCTAGATTTGCTTTTCAAACTCGGAGCCAGGTTGACATTCTTGATGATGGCTACAGATGGAGAAAATATGGCCAGAAAGCTGTTAAAAACAACAAATTTCCCAGGTTTATTGCTTTTCACATTTCATTTACTTTGATTTTTCATCTACTTCTTTGTCTTGTTTTACGGGCTATCTAATATATCTTGAAAGATGGTCTGTGATGTTCTGAGGCAATTTTCTTGGTGATTCGTATGACTGCATATGCTCTTAGGGATGGTTTATCATGGCTAGGGTTTCATATTCCACTCGTTTTATTTGCAGTTATGTATTTATCTTTGATGTGCTGCTCGCTGACATATATACTTGCGTGCGTCAAATCAAAATGAGCAAGACACACACACACACATATATATATGCTGATGGATCCGTGCACGCAATCAAGTATATGATGTTATTAGTTAATATATCACATATTATTCCTTGGCAGAGATCCAGAATCCTGAAAAAGGTTCATACATACTAAATTACGAATTGACTCTATCAGTTTATCTACTAGCTAATTCAAAACAAACTCAAATTTGATTGAGAAATCAAGGTGGGTGATATTGATCAATATTTTAATCACGCGCCTTCAGATACCACGTACGTTCAAATCCATAATTAATTTTGGGACAATAATTAGTTCAAGTCGTCATGCCATATACATAAATATATATCAGCACCGTGCTGCCTTCCAAAATTGATATATGTCAATAACGTCAATCAGTCGAGAGTCACATCAGCGGTGTGAGATTATCGGTTCTGTACATTCCTGGGCCAAGTCACTGGTTTATATATATCACTGCTTGAATGTCAATGATGTTATATATTCTGGAGAAATTAATACAAGAACTTGTTATTAACAGCAATCGTTTATATATTGAATGTATTTTGTATAATTTGCAGGAGCTACTACAGATGTACTCATCAAGGGTGCAACGTGAAGAAGCAAGTTCAACGTCTAACGAAAGACGAAGGCGTAGTGGTGACCACATATGAAGGAGTTCACACACACCCAATTGAGAAGACGACGGACAACTTCGAGCACATTTTAAGTCAGATGCATATATACACTCCCTTTTAAAGGGCAGCCCACTCCTGGATTCTGTTATTAATTAATTAGTTTCTCCTTCAATATTCCTTTCTTATTAATAAAATATATATCTCTGCCCCAAACTCAATACTCCTGATCTTTGTACAATCTTTATCTTGGAATGTTAGGTTTATTATAATGTGAAATTAATTAGCTTGCTCTCAGATTCAATTCCATATTAATTACTTTTGATTAAAGACATGTTACGTAGCAGTATCTTTTTTCTGAGGGTCGGTCGATTATATGTCAATCACTTTCATGTATGTTGAAACTTGCAATACAAACAAGCAGCAGTTTTGCCTTTTGTATCAGATATGTGCTAGGCAAGCGTTTGCTTCTTTTTCTAAGAGCTTCTATTGGCAGCTACCTATTCTTCAATGAATATATAGGTCATTATCTTGATTGCCTTACAATATTTGATTTCTAAATGAACATACATACATATATATATATGTATACTACTTTATTTTTTTTCCTGAAAAGGTGAAAGAATGGAATCCGATTTGTTATAGATTGATGACAATATAACAGTAAGAACTGTATCGTATGTGTCAGGCTTGTGCAAGCAAACTATTGTGAGTTATTAATTATAATATAGATATATAGAGGTTTTACAAATATATAGTATAACAACCATACTTTTATCGTTAAATTTATTTATTTTGTAATCTTCAAAGTAATACTACATGTTACCACCCTGTACAACAGTAGAATTGTATATTCTCAAGGGAACAAACCCATTTCCTAAAATATGTTGCCATTTTTTCAAGTACAGAACATTTCTTGATAGTATATATATTTTGTTTAATTCAGCTTGAAGTTATAGTACATGACTACTTATGTTCATGGTACCCATCATAGGGATGGAGTTAGTTCAGAATCAATGTATATACAAGAAGCAATAAGCTTTTGTACTTGTTATACGCACTCATACTTCACACGTAGTATAATGAAGCAATAAGCTTTTGTACTTGTTTCATTCATGTGCCAACTGAAATATTGTAAAAAGATGCGATAAGAGCATTATATTACTTTGGCGTTTTTGTTCCTGGCCCTTCTGTACTTCCAGTACCCAACCCAATGATCTAATCCCAAAGCCCCTCCAACAATCTAATACCTAAACCAGAATATATAACCCCACATCCTGAATTTGAATTCCAACGAATAGTATATAATCTTGGTGTTTAGTCAATTTTCAGCCGAAATTTGAAAATATTTATATGCAGAAAGGCGCCTCATGCTTGCGTATCAGAGTTCCAAGTTTGCTTCCAAGTTTAATTTGTGCCACTTGATGAGGAGGAGGAGGAGTGCCCCTCCGAAATTGGTTTTAATTGCTCTATCGATCACTAGTCTTTCACATTTAACTGATCCAATCCATCAGTTGCAGATTAAAATTCTCGAGGACGTCCCTTTTATTGAATGGTCATAGACTACTTTTGATGGGCAATAGCCCCACGACTTTTCAACGTTGTCCTAGTAGCCACCTAATCGAGTCTAATTCTTGTGCGGTTAAAAAATTAACCAATAGGCGCTGGTCCTAGCTAGTAGCATGGGGTTTAGCTGCTTTAGTACAAGGTGAAGTTTAAGTGCGTGTGAATGTATAAAATGTCTCTGGAGAGCTACCTCCAATTTGCTGAAAATATTGTTCGAATTTAACCATAAAAAGATAAAAACAAAAGACTCAATCGCCATTAAAGTAGCAGTCTTCCGTTGCATGAGCTCGACGAACCTGAAAGTGATGGCTGCTTCATTCGTATATATTCAGCACAGGCACCCGCAGGGAGCAAAATATGTGGACTTCCAAATAAATTGCTCTATTATTTAGTGAGATTGAGAATCAGCAATTATATAAACACACACACACACACACACACACTTACATTACATATATTGATGATTCAAGTTCCACAAAGCAGGCCACTACCTAATCTCCCACTCAAATTCTATGATAAATTGCCATCATCCATTCTTTGAACTCTTATCTTCCTCTCTTCCACTCGCAACACCTCACCAACTCTCTTCCTCTCTGATTCGCATTTGTCTCAGCGGATTAACTCATATATATAGTGTCGTTAGTTAATCTCTCTCTCTCTCTATATATATTCATGTTTCATATGAATCGTAATTTATTGCATTTTAATATCCTTTACGTACTCTCTTTTCAAACTACGTAACATATCGTCATCTCTCAGATACGATCATGGGCCTTTAATTTTATGGTGGTACCTAGTGGGGTGTAATATAATCTTATAATTAGATTCCATGTTGCCCATATACACAACCATAGTGTCCTATTTTTAAGCAGCAGAAGCCGAACAAATATGTAATAGTGTTGTCTCAGTAATTATGATATGCTTGACTTCAGTGTACTTACAACAATTGGCCCCGCATTATCTTATTCATTCTATATATATATATATATTTATGGCTTCAAAATCTACGTGAGCTCATCAGCATCTCTCTGTTTTTTTTTTTTGCTGATTTCTTTAATGAGAAATTGATATAAATGCGAGAGGTTTTGTGGCGAGGATTGCAAATTTAAGATGGGATATAAAATTTGAGCATTTATAGCCACATACGCAACGCTAGGACTTGGCTGTTGACTCTTGTCTCAGACTTGTAGGTTAAAATTAGGAATTATAATTGAGAGCAATGTCAGTGAATGAAAGAGACAATAATATAATATATAAATAAATAAGAAAGTAACTTGAATTTTAAAATTCAGAAGAATACTTTGAAAGGCATAAACTTTGGTGTCCGTTTCTAGTTTTCCACGGAAAATGATAACAGAGAAGACGCATATATAGACGGCAGCTATTTATGTTTAACTCTTTTTTTTTTTCTAAGCTTACATCAATTAGTTTCATATTGATGTGCTAATTTTAGTTTTAAAAAGGGATGAGGGAGGTAGGGCCTCAAATTAAATCCATATAAATGTAACTCCCTGCAAATCATTACAATCAAACAAAACAAGTGATCTCAGCTCGAGAGCATGATTAGCCATCCCATTCGCAGAAAAAAAGTTTGTTTATCGAGAAATATTATCCATAAACCACTCTGTCACTCTTGATCCATGAAGTTCTTGATCTTAGTGATGGAGTTTAACAATGAATCTTCTTACGAAGCCCTCATGCCTACCCATATAGCTTATATGAACGCAACTTTAAAGTTTATGTAATACTCGTACTATAGATGAATATTCTTTTGGAAGCAATTCACTGTTCAGTTTTATTTAAGGACAAAAGGTCCAGTCTAATATTTTAATTAAGAACTACATCTAAAATATTTATTCAATAAGCGATTAATTCTATTATAACTGTATAAGTCTCTGTAATCAGATGATGAAGATGGGGCATATATATAGTATATACCGTTTGTCCATGGGGGACCAAAACGTGGCTGCCATTATTTAAACTACTTGAGTTTACCCCAACTTCAACAAACTCTTTTTTTATTTTGTTGTCGCAATCAATATATAAATATAAATACATGATATATCCATGTAATATATATATATATATATATATGAACCAATTGGTGTAGACATAGACCATAAAGTTTGCTCCCCAAAGAGAGTGTAATAAGCTTCTTGGTAAAACAGTGAGGAATAGAGAGTAAAGTCACCGTCTCTCTCATTCAATTTATGGATCACATTGCAACTGAATGTTACCACTATAGTTCAATTCTTTCGCTCACTTTCCAAGGCATTTGCCCCACACACCAACTTTATTTATTCCACTTGTTATTCAATTTCTTTAGAGATTTATATCTGCTTTCTCATTCATTCACTCGTCTTTATTAAGTGAAAGACAGCCTAGATACGTACAGGCTACAAGACAAAGGAGAGAGAAAACAAGCAGAGATCTCACTCACTCCTGCTCTCTGTGAAGTCGCTGCTTTCCTATTTATGTTGCTTCAATCCTTCCTCTTTCTCCATCCATCTTCACAGCTCATTGCTCTACATTTGGCCACTCATACGCTTATTGCACCAAGTCCTTTCTTCACCAACTCCCACACCCCATTATTCATCTTCCTCCTCTGCTTTAATATTATTTCAGCATCAATAACTAGTTTTTTTTTTTACCCGCAGCAACATGTCTTTCTTGTGCAGTTTCTTCCCTCTGTAGACTATCTATCACCTGGAAAAACAAACCACTCCCAATTGACATTCTTTCTTTTTTCCTCTGGCATATGTCATGATGGCCTAGTTCGTTGTTGGTTGAAGTGACGTTGAGTTGGTTCCAATATCTGCTGCCATGTTTCTATGTGTCAAGGTCGGGATTCAAGCTTCTGAGAAAAGGACTCTTTTTTAAATTGTTGCTATACTCTTCTTTTGGCGGACCATATTACCCTCATAACTCGTTTCCCCTTTATGCGGCTTTGGTCCTCCGAGTCTAAAGTCTCCAACTTTTTTGTTGAAATCCCGAAAGGAAGAATAACTTATTGTTTGCAGGCTTGTACTGAAAAGAGAGATATCACATAACAGAGCACAGGAGTGAGAGTGATTTCGATGGAGTGGTCAGTGTGGGATCCACTGAGAGATCAGCCAAACGTTGGTGAAGCCCCGGTGGAGAAATCAGTGTCAGTTGCGGAGACAGAGATGTCGAACTCAAAATCATCATCAAAGAGGAAGCGCGTGTACCATCAATCGCCAGAGAAGGTGAAGTGCTCCGTGGATGGATGCGACTTTGACCTGGGGAATTGCCGGGAGTATCACCGGCGGCACAGGGTATGTCAACCTCACTCCAAGACCTCTTGTGTGTTGGTGAAGGGACTGGAACAGAGATTCTGCCAGCAATGCAGCAGGTAACGTACGGTCAGGCTTCATGTTCATCGCGCTTAGCGAAAATCCATGATGTCTTCAACATGCCTTTTCTGTTCCTTTCCGTAGATTTCAATCACTGGATGAGTTTGATGGGTTCAAGCGGAGCTGTAGGAGACGCTTAGAAGGCCATAATAAGCGCAGAAGGAAACCTCGTCATCCACCTCTCTCCTTCTCTGCAGATTACAAAGGTTTTTTTTCTCTCTTAATTCATATCTCCAATCCCATTAAATATTGGTCTACGTGTTCATTCATGATATAGCAACAATTGATCCAACATAGGACCCAGAATCCTGCAATTTGGGAATCCTGCTAGTGATGATCGTTACATGAGTATGTGGAGCTCTCAACCTGCTGGGAGCTATAATCATTACCCGCCAATTCTGCCAAAGATTGAGATTGAGCAACAGAGTGTGGAAGGTCGTGCCTGTGCCAACAACATAGAGAATATGCAGATGAATTGGTATAATAATCAACGAGTTCCGCCATTAGCAGCGGAACAAGGGGGGATCGGAGATAAGAACCAGAAGATGACTTCGGATTCGGCTCTCTATCTTCTGTCAGCACTTCAGGCACAGAGTTCGTCGGAGTTCAGTATGGTGGAGTCAAGTATAGAGTGTCCAATTCAATCGCAAGCTCCATTTGAAGACGACGATGGAACCCCAAACGGTTCGATTTCAAGGAGTGTGACCAGTGGTTCAAGATTGGGTAAGGATCCTAAAGAAACAAACTTTGATGATCCCAATGGGACGGAGCCCCAGTTGATGGAACACGTCACGTTCCCTTTCTTCTGGGAGTAAGGAAGCTCGCTGTAGTAATAATTCCATTGAAACTAATTGTTGGAATTGTATATTTTCATTTCATTTTCCCCCTACTTCAAATATACATTTCTTTTGTCACAAAATCCAGAAGTTGGAGTTAATAATGAGCTGGAGAGGTAAATGTATTATGCTTACGACACATTAATCCTAATATCTCATTTTATTTTCCACTTGTTATTAAAAAGAGTTATGGTCGACAATTTAGGTGTGAGCTGTGAAATCAAACGACATGTTGTGTGTTTCGCTGCTCAGCATTGAGTTGACCGCACCCAACTTTTGTTTTCTTTTTGCTTTTTTTTATTAATCAACCCCAACTTTTGTTTTCTAGTAGATCGGTTCACGTTTTATGATTGACTAAAAACTAGTATAAATAGATCTATTTATTACTATCATTATTCTCCACTAGTTGAGAGATTTATTTTAATTTATTCTTAATTTTTTTATTTGGGATCTATATGTAATTTTTCTTCCTTAAAAGTGTCAAAATGTCACGCAATTAATCACGTTAATAAAATTAATTTGGACAAGTAATTTATTTTCATGGTGTGAGAAATGAAGTAAAAAATTCTTAAAATTATAAAAATCCAGTTACATGATTTCATCGCAAGTATAAAATCATATGAACGAAAATAAAATTGAATACAGTAATTATTAGTCAAACATCATTTGAGAATGAGATTATATGATAATTATAAAAATAACTTCAGAGAAACTGATAAGTAATTTATTTTGTAAGAAAAATAATTGAATATAATTAGATAAATCTAAAATCATTAGAGTAGCAGACTGAATAAAATAATAAATTATAAGACTCTTAAGCGTATCCTAGAACATAGTTGTTGGGAAATTGAAAGCGGTCCTAAGAATTGGAACATTAAAAATGAAAGATAATTATAGAACAGAGTTAAGCATACGGGTCAGGGCAGTGGGGAGTGCGAGTTATCCCTAGAATATCCCTATATAGAGGGACAGTAAAAGGCAACGTCTTAGGCGGGCCCCAACGATTCGTATAACAGAGTCACCCACTGATGATATATTTCCTTGATGAGGCCATTGAGAGAGGGCATTAATTCTGCTTCGTTATGACACATACCCCATAGCTCCTCTCTTGTCCCCTTCTGCTTGTTTCCTTCCCCACTTTTCTTACGATATTTTGAGGATTCCGTTTGATTTTGATGACACAAACAAAGATCATCAATCTTTCCCAAACTTTGCAAACGTTGGTCAACTGAGATTGTGAGTATTCCATGCTCAGCAAACACATACTTGATACTCAATAAACATACTTGTCTGCACTCTGCAAAGGCTAGTTAAAGCAAACCACTGTCATACACCATTAAAGAGGTTCTAATACTTACTCAATAAAATTTGACAGAGTTAATAGATTATTAGGTATGTATCTTAAATATAATATTCTAAATTTAAATCAAATCGTGTATAAAAACGTTTTTATTGAGAGAAATAAAATCATCTTCATCGATCTCTGCATCCTATTAGTTAGAGGATCCAACTAGTGCTCTAGAAAAAAAAAAATTATATTAATATTTAAATATTGTGAGAGGCAGTAAACTACTTTAGAATCTAGATGATCCTCTGTATTTTCCCACAAGGAACATGACGAGTGGCAGCTATTGGCAGAACCATCGCCTCCAAGACTACTTCACATTACTATTGGGTTTTATTTGAAAATATGAATAATAGCTATGAGGCTCACTTATGTTATGCTTTCGCATCATGGTGTTGGAGACAGGGAGGGTTAAAAATTATTTCACCCTAGGATTATAGCGAAGGCCATGCATCATCAAAGAAGTAACCTTTATTCTTCTTTAAAATGATCGGGTTTCATCAGAAAAATGGAATGCAGAGGCGAGTGAGCATAACTCAGATACGGGCCAGAGAAAATTGATTCTCCTTCCAAGACATGTGCATGCCTCTGCGGTGGAATAATATGTCACCTTTGAGTAGTGAAGAAAAAGATAGAAACCTGAAAGTTGAAACATTCTGAGGCTGCAAAATAAAGTACTCAGCATTTTTTATCAATCAAGCGCAAATGCTTCTGAGAAGTGGAGTTTCGTTGGGTGGAAATGGAATACCTTTCTTCTTGATGGATATGTACAAAGACTACAGATTCTATGAATAAACATAGATGTAGAATCATTTTACCAGCAATTTCATGCAAACTTTAAAGAAAAAGGATAATTACAATAAGATGACTGCAATACACACACCCCACGACTTGCATAAGCATTAGTGCTTGTCCTCCTTGGGAGTTTCTTTAGGAGGAAGCTTCGATTCAAGTTCCTTTGGAGAGGACTTATCCATTGCCCTGGAAGAATATAGCAAGAATCATATTACAATCTATTGATTTAACCTCTAGAAAGAAGAACCACCATAATGGTTGGCATTTCTTATTTACTTAGGATATTTTATTCCTATCTATCAGTATATGATCATGATGTAATCTGGAAAATAACAGAATTATACCCTGTCTAGCACATTATATTGATATTGCAAGCCGGAAAGAACTCAACATTTTAAATTTCTCATTCGGCTATTCTCTTGAAGAGGAGGCAGAAAAGGAAAGAATAAGAACAAAGGCCAAACCAATTTATCCCAACAAAGCTAAAAATCCACTCCGCATACTACAAAAGTACGTTAACTCTTGCCAGCTGCGTAAATTTTCCCATGCTTTTATAAAGTAACAAGATATATGCTTCCCTGTCATATAAGCAGAAATGGGGAGTAATAATAGAGATGCCTTGTGCAAGCACATGGACCCTTACTAATATTAGAAAGGGATAAAGAAAAGAAGCAAATATCGGCAAGGAAGATAGATGCTTCCAATGCCGACCCGCCCTTCCCCCAAGACGAGTACAAAAGGTAAAGCTACCAGATCCCAGAGGCTCAGAATTGATCATAAGAATGACCTAAACATCATTTATGCCAACAGCAATGAAACCACTCAAAAATCCATTAGTGTAAAGCAATCCAGTATTCGGATGGTTCAGTCAAAAATCAAACACCCACACGAATAAAAAGACGCGCAAAAGTCCATTGAAAATGCTCACTTTGATGAAGCGGCAGTTTCTTCTTCCAGCCAGTTGCGGATGTGCTTGACGTTTCGCCTGAAAATAGCCGCCGATTGCCTGGCATCAGTCCGGAGCAGAAGAAAGACGGCACCCACCCCGGCCACAGTGAGCACCAAATTCGTGAGTCCCCTCTTGCGAGATTCCAAAATACTATGCGCATCTAGCGAGGACGCCCACGTAAAAGCTGTGTTGAAACCGCCACCTCCCATTGGGCCCAACCATAGGCCCAACCCAATTGGGAGAAAGTAGCCCACTAGAGCATGCTAAATTAGATCCTTCCGTGAGACGCGATGCAATTGGACAATGGCCCTACGTTGCCCCAACCCCAACCCCAGCCTCCGCTCACTCGCATCCTTTTTTTTTTTTTTACGAAAAAAGAGTTCAGGGGAGTTGGGTTCTGGCTAATCAGATGAGGTATAAAGAAAGAGATTTTCCTCAGCTCTTGTATAGTGGCTGAGTCTAACCCTTTTTTAAAATTTTAGTATAAAAAATAAAAAAGAATTAGGTATGCCTATAAATCGGTCATCGATAAAGTTCTCACATCAATAGTGAAATAAATTTATAATTTTATGAGTTATGAGTCAACTCTTTATTAACTATACTAATAGCTCTGATCATTTACATCCTTAATCATGCAATGGACAACCAACAAGAAATAAAAGAAACAATATACGATAAATGTAGGCATTTAATTATAAATGAAGAATTAATTGAGGAGAAATAAAAATCAGATATTGGCACGGCTCAATCAGACAAAAGGACTCAAATGTGTCAAGAACTCTGATCTGATTGAGCCGTGCCAACATCAAATGGAAATAAATATATAAAGAACGAATGAGAAAAAACTAACGTGGAACCTATAAATTAAGAGGCGTCTAGTAGGTGAGATATGTGAAATGCAAGCATGAAGTAAGATTGATTGTGAAGAGGAATGGGTTGGGGAGATATATATAACAGGGGAGAACAGAACAGAACAGAACAGAGAAGTGAATGAAGAAGGAACATAGTGATTGGGGTTTGATTCGTCGGTTACACCAAAATGTGGGTGAAAAGCAAGACTGAAGGTCCCCATGAGTTCGGGCATTCATTGAAGGCTGCTTCTACAGCAACAAGCGTCATAATTGAGAATTGGTTTTGGCACAGCTTGGCTGCGCTTACTTTTGCAACCTTGCCTCCCCCACTTGTGCACGTTCTGTTTCTCCTGCCTCTTTTGCAGAAGCATTGTCAATCTTGTTCCTTGTCTCCACCAATATTCACCCCCCCCTCTTCCTTCTTCTTCAATTCCCCAATTCTACTACTAGCTCTTGGGCTCTGCCCCAAGCCCATCCTCCTTACCGACACCCCAATGACATTTCGTTTCCTACTAACATCATTCTTATTATTGTCTACCCAAAAAACATCATCATTATTATTAGTACAACATCACACACTTTCTCTGTTTTAATTAAATGACATGATAATAAATTACACATATATACTTTCCATTGTGCAATATCTCCCAAAACTAACATTACTCGCTATAGCTATTTCATGTTTTTGTTTGGGATCACTGAAATACAAAATGGAGATAGTATTATTACATCTTGTGCAACCAATGGCCCCCTCACTCTGTCTCTGTGTATCTACTTCAATATGCGTGCTTGTGAGTGGAAATAATATCCCAACAAGCATACATAACGGTACAACTGATAGTTCTGAGCTTCTCTTCTCCGGCCAAGAACCCAAATAAGAGTATGAATACTGGTCATGGAGGGGCCAACCAGAGTGTTCAATAATGCAGATTCTGTGCAACCAACCACCCGTTGAGGGAATAAAGACAACTCAAAAATTGAAGGCATGATTCCCATTCTCTTATTCCCTTCCAAAGAAAGAAAGCAAAAGCAACGCTTCAATCGCCGGTTGGAGACTTCAGACCCAAGTAAAAGCAGTCCTATGTCCATCTCCTTCGTGCCCACATCTTTGAAATATCTGAACCACAACACACTCAATGCTGTTGAGTCACCAATTGCAACGCAATGCAAGAAAGAACCCCACTTGCCTCACTAGACAATGGGGTGGAATATCTTTACCCCTGTAACGCTCATTAACTTTTGATGCCTGTCTTCTGCTACTGCCTGTCTGATTAAAAGCAATGCAATTCAAGTGGGCACCACCATTCTACGCATAATGTTTCTACTACGTGGCTTGGTGAGACCAAACCCAAAACTCAGTTAGCTTTATCACAAGCAGGTGGTTTATGCATGAAATGTGGCGTACGAGTGTCGGGGAATTGTGCCACTTGTTACGCCTCTATGCTTAAACGTTGCGTCTACTGCAACCTGCGGAATATTCGACCTCTGTTATAACATGCAAGGAAAAGCACTGTTGAGATTGATATTGAAGAATATACCCTCCTTAACCTGTTCCTATTCCTTCTACTGTCTATCTTGTTCATGGAGATAAGGTTTCTATTTGTTTTCTCTGCCTCTGTTGTGCTGGGACCTGGTGATTCCAGTGGTTCTTGTTAGTGGCTTCAAAAAGTTCCTGAAGAGTTCATCTTTCCTAAATACTAAGAAATCCCAAATTCTTAAATTTCTTGTATTACACGGTAGTATAACAAGTCTTACCTCATTAAATAAAGTTAGTTACATGATTCATACTGCTGCTCTATCAATAAACAAATTTTTAAATAAATTGTTAATCAAAAGTCACATCCAATAATTTTATTTATTGTGCGTTCTCTTTTTCTTTCTTGACAGCACTTATATTAGACAGTTTAGTGGACATAGTGATTCAAGTTTGCTAGAAAATGCCATCTTCACTAAACGCCTGGTTAACCCATCCACTTTTCTAAGGGAAAAGATATGATGGCCTTGCACACCAAATTCGGATCCAAAAAGACCGAATCCGATCCCTTTATACCAAGCTATATCTTATAGCTAAAAGTAGTACCACAGAAACAATGTGATAGACGATTCCACAGTTTTCCCTTTTGTTAATTATAATTACCAAAGTTTTTGAGTAAAAAACAAATTTAAGGGGAAAGATTTATGTTTTTTTGAAAAAAGTGTTGGCAATTAAATCTCCAACAGCTTTTCAGTTTGCAGGGTATTTTAATATAAGTGACTCTTGATGTCCTAGTAAGGAGGATATTACCAACTCACTACAATAAACATAAGGAGATAACTTGGCATCTCTAAAAGCATATCTAACTGATTTAAGTAAGTAGTGATTTCTATTTGCGACACATATCTGAAGTATATAATAAAGGGAAAACTGGATCATTGAGATCTTAAAAAGCACCTACATCTAATTAACTGGTGATTCGAATATATCCTTTAGGCAGCATGAATTAAAGAGATTATTCCTGGGGATCTGTAGATAAGGGACCACAACCCAATTACTCATCTCTACTAAGTTTATCTGTAACAAAAATCAGCACAAAAAGGTGGCGAAAGAACAATATATAAGCTGACCATGGTGTTATAGGCAGAGCAGAGCATAGCAAGCAACAACAGAGACTTAGAAGAGAGAATTTTGGTGGTGAAGATGGAGTTTACTCGTAAGCGAAGCAGAGAACTGTTGAAGGGGAAGTTAATGGGTTTCAACAGGGGAAACAAGCAATCATCAACAAGTAACAAGGCGAAGCAGAGCTTATCATCTTCATCCTCTGGTTGTGTGAGGTACGTGGCTCATCAGGACTATGTAATCACAAAGTCAAAGCCCAAGGTTTCGTTTGTTGCTCAATTGGAAGATATTTATGGGGTAACTGCTGATGAGAGCGTGGACAGTAAAGCTGCTCTGTATATATCTAGAGTTCAAGAGCGTTTCAAGCTTGAGCGAATGAACTCAGAACGCATGAAGTTTCAGGAATCAAGTTAGCTTCTGCTTTCCTTTCATCATGTATCTATCACAAAACTTCCTTAGTTTTCACTTTTCACAGTTGTAAGTTGTAACTGCGTTTCCTTTTTCTTCTCTTTTGAAGTTGCAACTGCGTTTTCTCTCAAGTCTATACAATAGCAACAGCAGAATTATCAATCTCCTTATGCCGTTTTAATTTCACAGCGCAAATCACACCATTATTCTAATTGTTCCCAACTAAAATGTGCTGTCTCCTAAAATGGGTGTAGCTCTGTTTTCTTATCTCCCAGGTATTAGGAAAAGAATTATACACCCTCGCAATCACATGTATCAAGTCTTTAGCTTGTCTCAAAACATTAAACTAATTCAAAGACACGTGGAATTTTTAATATATTATTAATTTTTAAAAGAAAACACATTTTCTCTCTAATCCTAAATATAAAATTTTGACTGTACCGCTAGAGCGAGTATTAATTATTATATTTTCTTAACATTTTAATTTTGTTTTTTTAAAATAAGTACAATCTCAGCATATAAGTTTATAACCATGTGATGACTTATTGTTAATGTTAAGTTAATAGTACTGAATAAATAAAAGTAAACAAGCTCGGTTATATTTGGTATTAAATAAAGGATAGATCCAATTTTCCAATCAAAATTTTAGACTTTTCTTAATAATAAAAATTCACATTAATAAAATATCAAAATATAACCGCTAACTGATATGACAGCATTGTTAATGTGAAGTTACTAGCACTAAGTAAATAAAAGTAAAAAAATTAGGTTTTATTTGGTATTAATAGAGGAACAATTTTTTTTTTTAATAAGACAATATTGTTTAGTTTAGCTGACCGTACAGCCTGCAAATTGAGATAAAAGGCGAGCTTGATTTTGGATCCCACACAAACTTCGAGGCCCAATTGAAGCTGGTTGTCTTGTTGATGACTTGTACTGTTTCGTTTTCTTGGTTTAAAAAATAAGAAGAGAAAAAATCTTGTCCCCTGCATGACTGCATCTCATCTGTATCACTCGGCTTATCCGTTTGTCTCGATTTTCGAAACAGATCTGATCCCCACCTACTACACGCTCCCATCCTCATCATATAAACATCTCATCTTTTTCATTCTCGCATGTTCCCGCGAATCATGAGGACCCAAGTTGAGGATGAAGATGAACATTCGAGGGTGTTGGACGAGATCCAATCCATCATCGTTCACGTTCTCAAGTTCCCTCTTTTACCCCTCCCATTTTCCACCCCATATTCTCATGTCGCTGCTTTTCCTCCTCGTCAAGCTCCTCAATTATGAGACATCTCTGGACCACTCTGCTGTCATCGCAGGTCTCTCCGGCTGCTTTTGCTTCTCTGTTTTTGGGGATTTCTATGGCCTTGATGCTCTTCGGCTCCTTGGCTTTTGTCATCGGCTTCGCGTTATTGCCTTGGGTTTCTGCTTTGGCATTCGCATTCTATACTGCCACGGTGGTTTCAACCTTATCTCGATTGGGTCGGACCCTTCTTGTTTCCGCCCCGATGCTCAATGATATCCCCTGCGAGTCGCCACTTACTTGGCAATTGATGTTTGGACGACGTTTTAGGATTTCTTTTTCTATTTATGCTTTTAAACTTTTGTTGATCATTCATCTGGTTATGGTTATGGATCATTCTCTCTGGATATCTATTTTTGCAGGTTCGGATTTATTCAAAAGCTGAGACCAATGTCTTGTTAGGGCTAGAAGACGAAAGATCGTCTAAGACACTGAGATTGAGAGGATGATGCACATTTCATCATTATCACAGACATTTTGATTTAAAAAAAAAAACTCGTGATGATCTTGCATCAACTTGAATGAGCTGATTAATCTGCTCCCCCGTCTCTTTTTTAGTTTTGCTTTCTTATTGTCTGCTCAAAATCTTCTTTTTCCTAGTCTTATAAGTCATCATGAAGTTTGTGTTGCGTGTACAAACCCTACTTCATAAAACTTACGAACTTGGTAGTCCTGATCCTCAAGGGTAGCGAGTAATTGATAAACAGGATTTACGACAAAAAATTCAGTTGACAAATGACAGTACTGTCAAGTGATGTGGCAAGTAACATAATTTGTTTGCTAATAACAAGCCATCATCAAAATTAGAGATAATAAATAGAGAGCATAAGAATATAGAAAGACAAGAAATGAAGTGGAGAAGTACAAGTGAAGAAGGTAAGGAAGGAGATATCAAGAACTGATGTGAACGCCAGTGGCGATGATGAAGATAACCATGAAGCCAAAGAAGAGAAGTGTGTGGACGAAGATGGAGATGCCGCTGGTTTGGAAGTTGCAGAATTCCACGACTCGGCCTTTGCCAGGAAGCTGAAAGAGTAAGCCAGGAGTGAAGAGCACAAACAACACAAGGCCTATCCCAACAGGCAATCTGCCATTTTTAACAGAGATGAATTCATGGAGGAGGAGGATCATGGATTCATATTAGGAAACAACCTTAATTGGTACAGATAAGGATGAGAGATAAAACAAGGTGGCATGTCAAGGAAGGGAACGTGGAAACGTTTAAATGGAAAATGGACAAGAGATTGGGCATTGGATTCAATGATTCTGTGTTTGAATTCTTCCATTTCGGACGGCTACTTTTGTCACCCTCCTCACTTCCCACTCTCAACTCTGTCCTACTCTTCGCCGCTTCCTCATCAATCTCTAAAAACAGTTCATCTTAACTCAGATATCTAAAATAAAGTTGCCAGATTTCAGAAATGAAGTTCGGTATCTTTTTTCCCCCCTGATATTTGTTCGCTTCTTACCTTACAATTCCTTTTTTTTTTTTCTTTTGTAATAATTATTTCCTTTTCTTTCCTGCCACACGACGTGTATGCGTGCCTTAACATAGAAGGTTCATTCGGCAAAGTATGATTTACAAGAAAAACATTGGAGAATACAAAAGTTAATGGAAATCTCTAGGATTTTGCTTTAACTTGATACAAATCTCACGAATAATTAGTTCACACCTGGAAAATTGTCCACCAATAAACATGCTGTGCCGCTTGAGAGTCCACGAGAGGGACAGTCCAACATATGTGGAATTCAATACCATGTCAATTTCATTTCATTCTTTTCCAGCTTCAAGTCTAAGCACACAAATTTAGGCACCTACTCGAGTGCCTTGGGCCATTCCTCTAACCTTTATAGCCATCCTTCCTTTTCTCTTTATCAAAATTAGTTTAATTGAATCCATAAGTTAGAGCTGCTTTAATAAATATGTAAAGCAAACAGAAAAAAAGAAGCCGCCTAGTGATAAATTATGCCGAAGCTTACGAGAGAAAAAACGACTAAAGCAGATCCACTACCTCCCATTATTATACCTTTCCTCCCAATCTCTTCTTTCTCACCAAGTTTGGCATCATCCCCTTCTCCTTAATGACCAAGCAACTCTCTTGCTACTTATTCATAAACTGTCACATGGCGGCATCATTACTACATCGTACACACACTTAGGAACCGACAAGAAAAGTTCACAATGTTTGAGACAGAGATGGGAGCCGACTGGGGGCCCGTGATCGTGGCAGTGGCCCTCTTCATCCTCCTATCCCCGGGGCTGCTCTTCCAGATACCGTCGAGGTATAGGGTGGTGGAGTTTGGGAACATGCATACCAGTGGGATTGCTATTCTGGTTCATGCCATCATATTCTTCTGTATTCTTACCATCTTGGTTATTGCCGTCGGCATTCACCTACACTTCACCTGATTGATCCCATTTTGCTTCCATGCTGTGCCAGCTCTGCTCAATTGTTCAGTACGAGTTTTGTGTCGTTATTGCTGACAGCAATTATGGTCCTCTGTAGATTTCGGTCCCCCATCAGCTTGGGATGTGTAATATGTGGCTCTATTCCTCTAAATAGGAGTAAGCAAAACTTTGCAAACCCAGATGTTCATGGTTTCAATTTTTTTTCCCTTCTGAGTTCTGTGTAATTTGAATTGGGTATAAAGGATTGGTAGTGATTAGTTTCAGGGTGAGACGACAGCCTCCCCAGAATAGGCAAAAGAAATGATAAAATGCTTGTGAATATGTAGGTTTCAGTAATCAGTTTGCAAGAGATTAACCGAGTCAGTGATCATATAGGTTCGGTTTGATCTCCCTAATTATTACAATTATAAATAACAACATAGCAATGTTTTATCTTCTCAACTTTCATATGTATGATTGACTATTGACCCAATTTAATTTGGTCCATCACCGCTGTATTTCTGATTCACATTTCACCAAGTCATGCACACAGAAATTCTAATCTTAAATTCTCCCGTGAGAGTTAATTCAGTAACCTCCTCACATTAGCATTATGGCAATGTTCTACCTATGAAGAACATTTTGTAACCGCTAGGCTCCCGTGGCTCCGTCAAATAAATGAACAAAGCATGAAATTGAGTTTTTCATTTAAACTTCCAAGTGAACGTATGATGTAATCCTGATGACTGAGTTTAATTAGACTCTTAAACGCGGGAGTCTTTTCCCAATAATCACTCACGGGACCAGATCTTCCAAATGTGAATCACACATGCAATGGACATTTGGAACCCAAAACCAATCTAGAAGTCGAGTCCCGTTCCGCAAAAGATTAAATATAAAAAACTTTATTGGATTTTAAGATCTATGATTGACCAGAAGTGTTCAATATATTAGTCAACAATGCTGAAAAAAAGACACTTAAAATTGGCAGTCCACCGGCATAAGAATAAATTATCAGAGAAATAGATCTGAGGATGTTGGATGCCATGGGCAATAAGAGAGAGATCAGATCTGAGCCACATAACTATACAGAGGTGGGGATATAGAGTTACCGGGGGAGAAGGAAGGATCCAGATCGAGGGCGGAGGCGTCAGCCGATGTAAATATGAATGTGGAGAGCCAAGAGAAGGATGGCGTAGAGAGCGAAGAAGATGAGTGTGTGAATGAAGATGGCTTTGCCGTTGGTCTTCATGCCCCCGAACTCCAGCTGCTTGCTGTGGCCAGGGAAGGAGCAGAGCAAACCAGGTTGAAGAAGCACGAACAGCACAACGCCGATGAACACTGGGGCCCAATCCGCCATTTCCTTTTGTACTCACACCAAAAGTTCGCCGATCTTTTTACCAATTTCCAGCTTTCGCTGCCTTACCGACTCCTCCACTTCGGCGTGCATGTTCCACTGGCGAAAGCGAGGTGTGGCCTCAATTTCAAGAGGGAGAGCCACTGGGTCCCACCCACCCCTTTCTCTACCTCCGGTCATAAGCTGCATTATTTTATTATAAACTCAGTAATTAATAGTGATAGATCGGTCCCGCTCAATTTTAATTATGATTATTAATTTCAATATTAATGAGGCAAGCCCCGTCTAATTCAGTCACCTTTTTGACCCTTATCGTTCTGCATCCACGCGGACCACAAGAATCACATTCCTTTGGCTTCTTCTCTCAGCACCACCATGACAACGCCTTCGGATAGGAAAAAATATACGAAAGCAGAGAAAAAGAGGCTTTGCTTAATGAATTTCCCTTTCTTTATTACTGATCGCAATATTACACAACAGCACAAAGTTGAGTGATTATTGGATGAAAAAAATACTAATGAGATTTCAGTAGCTTTTTCCTTCAGCTTGTTATCTAAATAGCCCAGTAGAGTGGGGGACAGGGACAAGGTTGTAATCAAACCAAACATGAAGTGGACAATGATGGGAGCTTCATCATCCAGCTCTAATCGCCATTGTTTATTCAATTTTAATTGAAATATTGTATCACAATAATACAGCCAGCCAGACCAATCAGCTTTTTGAAATGGACTTGTAAAGAAAACGATGCCTTCTCTTTTGTTATCCAGAAGCAGCCACGAACACGTCCGGGAAAGGAGGGAAAACAAATAAATAAGTAAAGTTGGATGATTGATTGATGATTTCTAGGTTGGGAATCGAATTCTCTTTTCAAGTGGGTGGAACAGAATAATAAGTGGTAAACGGAGGTTGCTGTTGCTCCTTCATATTCTCACACACCGCCATATCCATATGCTGTTATACTGTGAGAGTAATCAAGGATGTTGGATTGGGCTGCTCCTCTGATAGCGGCTGCTCTGTTCGCATTTTTGTCGCCGGGAATGATATTTCAGATGCCCGGCAAGAATCGGCCGCTGGAGATTATGAGCATGAGGACTACTGCGGCTTCCATCTTCGTACACGCAGTTATTTATGGTCTCTTCCTTATTTTGTTCTTTATTGTTCTTAATGTCCATCTCTATATCTGAAAGAGCTTGCGCTGTTACTACTGTAACTTAGGGATTAGCCTTTCCTCTGCTTATTCCCTGTCACTGTAACTCTAATCCTTGTATGGAGTCCTTTTAATTTTCATACGCTAGCACTTGTCTTCTTGGATATCATGTATGGCGGGCTTGAAGGGGTTGTTTCCCCCCATCTCAATTGCCTCAATTAAAATTAAAAGAAACTACCTTGTTTTCATATCTATTAACAAAAGCACAGCATATAGCCATCATTATATATATTTTATGTTGATATTGATAACAAAAAAAAAAACTTAAGTCTTCCAAAATTCTAGTACAAAAAGGCAAGGGGACAAACAAAAGCCAAGATTGGTCATCGAAAGACTTTGATTGGGCTGTTGATGTTGCATGCAAAAGTAATCTGATTATCGGTGTTGAATTTCCTGACCTAAAGATTAGCCATCGGCACATAAGTAATTATCTTTTATGGGTACTTCAGGCCGCTCTATAGATAGTGGTTTAAGTTTTATTTTCTTTTTATTGGCAAAAGATAATTTCCAATTTTAATTTCAAAGATCAATATAATATTTCAATTAAAAATTTAATTTTCCCTTTGAATGAAATATATAAAAACATTATGAGCGAAATTAATTATTTAATTTTGTTGAAAATATTATTATTTTTATTTCCATTTACATTCTTATTGTCTCAATTGTTTTGCCAATCGTTGGCATGCAAAATGGGATGAACGTCAAATAGGAAAGAAAATTAATTACGTATACAAAACAGGAGAGGAAGGATACATATATATAATTGAACTGAAGCCTAGAATACAATGAAATAGAAGATGATGCAGTAAGCAAAAGTCAGAAAACTGAAGGCGGAGATTGAGATCAACCCAAGTACAAGTGGATGCGGACAACAAAATAGAAGATACAAATGAGAGCAAAGTAGAGAAAGGAATGAACCAGAATGGAGACTCCACTGGTCCTGAAGTTCCCAAACTCCACACACCTCGAGCTTCCCGGTATCTGCACTAGTAATCCCGGCGTCAACAGTAAGAACAGCACCACCGCCACAAACACCGGCCCCCAGTCCGCCATCTTCTTCTTTCTTCAGCTGGTAGCTACGTTGGAAATTGGAATGACACTGCATATAAAGGAGACGACATCATTAGATATAAAACAGAGGGACAAAGAACACACAAGTGAGTGATGACAAGGAAAAAGCCAAAGTTGATCTTGATTACAAATTTTAAGAGAATGACTTGTATGAGACCAGTCAACACCGCACTTGCTTCTCAAGGATACGAATTATAACGTAGAATCCTTGTTTTCTTTTTCCAAACCACTTTTGAATTTGGATAACAAAGCAGTAAAGGCAAGCTTTTTGATTCCTTACTAATTAAACATTCTTATATAAATTCAGACATCCATTTACATTGTTTTTTTTGTTTATTTTCTTATGGCTGAGAAAAAAGTATTTTTATAATAAAAGGCCGACTTGTCCCTCAAATTCAGTTACTTACTATTTGTATTGGAGTCGCTTGTTGAAATTTGTATGAACAAACTACTTTTGAAAGGCTATTAATTATGACGGCAAATCATAAAAGAAAGTTGCTTAAGATTAAAGCTATCCAGATATTTTTTTTTAGAAAAGAGAACACCACCAGACAAAGGAGTTATTAAAGCAGACATTTTTATGATCTTGGCATGACTATGAATTGGCATAAGAATGTGTAGAAGTAATTAGATCAGATGAAGAGGCATGTTGAGATATGTGTGTTGATGAAATAGGCTCAAGTAATTCAAGTTGTTTGACTCTATTCGAGTCTTTAAGCATTGCTTGCTGCTGCATATAGAGTCCGCTTCTGCAACGAAACCTGTTTTGACAGTACCCAATTCATGTGATCTGATGGGTAATGAATGAATTTGACTTCAAAAAGAGTATGAATGGATCTGAGTTGTGATTCAAAAGGGGGGAAACCAAATGAAGTGATATGTAGCAGGGGGCCAGAGCAAATATATGGAAGGCGAAAACACGTGGGGGTGACGAAGATATATATGAACGAAATCATCAAGGAAAAAGAAGAGATTGATAAAGAAGGAATGGCAATTAATGTTGTCAACTTTAGACAAACGGGGTGGTGAAAAAAGTGGAGTGAGTAAGAGTAAGAGGATGATGACGAGTTAATGAGTAGGCAAAAGGAGGAGGAGGAGGCTAAAAGAACAAAACGACGTCGACAGCAGGGTTCCAACCTGCGCGGGACAAGCCCAACAGATTTCAAGTCTGTCCCCTTAACCACTCGGACATATCGACGCTGTCGAACTTCATCCCCAGAAGTACTTGATATTAATTGAAATCAACTCGAAAAACATTATTCTACAGACATTTGTCATGTATATATCTTCGCAGGGATCCTCTCTCTTGAATCAAATTGAAAAGTTTCCATGCTCTTCTAAAAGAAGCATTAACAAATCACGCTCTTGTGAGTAGTTATAAGTTACCCTTCTTGTCCTTAATATATAATTTAATTAGGGATCAAAGAGTTAATCTTCGTCTTAAATATAAGATATATTTTCTATAATTTATTATTATTTTTTTTAAAATTACCTTTATTAATATTCCCTCAATAATAATTAAGTAAGAGAAGGAGTTAAGAAAAATAATTATTAGATTATTTAAAAAAAATATTATATTAACTAAACTAATTTTCTTAATCTAAATTAAACTAATTAAATAAGTCTCGTATTAATCACCACAGACGAGTATCTATGCTGTCATTTTTTTTAGCTGGAACTGGAATTGTCAAATATTGACAAATTGCCGTCCAGCTTGCGCTGATCTATAGTCACGAAAATTCTAGACGAAACCATTCACATCATAGAAAAATTCATCAGCACAAGCAACCGTGTACCAACTTCATCCATTCACACACGCCAAATCTCCTATATATTAGGTAATCTGACCAATGTACGATTAATCCAGGTAACAAATTTCCACACTTAATTCAGTTATTCCCGACATTTTCTTCACTTGATAATAGGAAGCAGAATCTATAATTTTGTTGGCGTCCCCATGTACTGTGGTGGGTTATAATGAACACTTTGGTCTCGCACGCTTACACTTAATAAAGACTCATCAGTATCATTCAATCAGGTCGCCCTCAGGTCCATCACAACCTTGTTGTATTTGCCAGAGACTAAATCATTATTAATTTACAAGAGGAGAAGAAGCGCATCACTATATTGTGTTTGATCATTGATTAGAAGAAACGTACAAAAGTTGAATAATAATGCGGAAACTAATTCCCTTGCTGGAAATATTATTCAACACTACGTATAATAGTTACATCGGATTACAACACATTATGATATTATTAATGTATGAACTATGAACTACACCATGCACAAGATCTCATCACGAAGAATTGAATTTAGTACAATCAACCCTAATGTCGCCTTCATTCCCAGTCTTGACTCCGACCCTCCCAATCTTCCTCATGGCATTGGCAAACGCAGCATTGAATTCATCAGGGTTGTTGGCGAACTCAACCACCGTCGACTGTGAATTCGAGTCAGTAAACAGCACCTGATCCGAACTCAGCAACCCCTTCCCTGAAACCAAGTTCTGGTAATACAAATTGTCGAACGCTCTTGGGCTTTGAACATCCAGATCGATTGCCGCCAGTGGGTCAAAATTTCTGGGGCATTGTGGCATCAACAGTTGGGCGAAGCCGGAGTCCATAGTAGGGTCCACCGGAGAAGAGTAAAGCCGATCGGTGAACTCGTTGCAGTGAGAGAACCCCACTGTGTGTGCTCCGGACAGGGCTATCATATCGGTTTGACTCAAACCGTGCCGACTAAACATCGCGTTGAGTTGGTTCAGATTGAAGTTTGCTTTCGGCAAGTTTCCTTCCACCCGAGAAGCACTCGAAACGAGGCCATCCCTGCGTCCTAGTTCTACGTTGAATGAAGGGCCTCCGACCTGAAGAATAGTGAATGATATATATATATATATATTATAGTTTTGGATTGAGATTAATGGAAGAAGCTTGAGGGGTTGGTTGATTAATTAATTACCAAGACAACAACGTCTCTGGCGGCGAGTGCTAAAATGTCTGCGCATGAGACCACGCCGGGGCATTGAGCTTCCACGGCTTCTTTTGCTTTGACCACCGTGTCGAACCCATCTCCGGCCAGCGATAGATTAATGGAAGCATCCTTCTCTGCGTCCCCATTCGGCGATGAGATCATCACCGAAGCATCACATCCCTACAAATATTGCGTTACAGTGAGAAAATAAAAAAGCGATTTTGTTATTATTCGTACAGTTCTTTTGTCGGTGGATAATATACTTCCTAGTAAATTGTTTTTTATTCTGCGTTGGCGTCACTGGAACGGCGACGCCCACTCGGGAACGTTTCATACCATTTTAAATATTACAATTAAAAATGCCCAAAAATGGGAAAAAGAAAAGAAAGACACGCAACCCAATTTAGCTGCGAAACACAAAGGAATTACAAACAAAAGAAGAAAGAAATGCCTCAAGGCTCTATTATCTAAAACTAGGGTAGATGATGGAAGATTAAGAATTTATTGTTTAGGGTTGAAAGAGAAAAGAGATGAAGAAGAAAATAGAGAAGAAGAAGAAGAAAGTGAGGTACCTCAACCATGCAGTCATGGAAGAAGAGACGAAGAGTTGCAGGAATGGTGGTGAAGGTCTGAGCCAACTTATTGGTGACTGCTTGGTTTACGATGTCTTCAACGTTTGGACATGTCGAACTGTAAAAATTTTCCACTAGTTGTGCTTCACCCCCCCACATCATCGCAAAACCCATTAACATCATCAAAACCACTATTCTTCTTCTTCTTCTTATCTCCATCTCTCTCATCTTCCTTATTACTCAATTTTCTGATGATGATATATCTATATATCTTCTCTATATTTCTCTCTCATTTTGTCACCTATATTTATATACATATATAGCGCACATACTAAAGATGGCTTACTCGCTTATACTTGTTCCTCCAAAGTAGTAATAAGCATTTATTAATTGTCATATTGCTGTTTTAGTCCAATCTTCTCTTTATGTTCCAACTTGTTAAAAATGACGCTTCCCCACTAGTGTTTTACCCCGGGATCCAATTTCGTGACATGTTATGGAAAATAACCTTAACGTATGAAGATTAATATGTATATTAATTAATTATGCTAAACTAGTGTGGAAATTAGTGAGGTTATAATCATATTTTATAGATACACAAACTGAACTAGGTTTTTTTTTTGCTGCCCACCCGGTTCACCGGAGCTTTGCCCCGACTACATCCGGATCCGACCCGCGTCGCGCACCTGGCTATGGTGGGTGAGTCTCCCAACGGGGATTTTCTGCGTACGCCAAGGCTCGAACTCGAGACCTCGCTTAAGCGATACCGAGCCGCTTACCATTCGGACCAACCCCGGTTGGTACAAACTGAACTAGGTATATATCCTTTGTGGTTCCAGCATTTTAAGGTCAAACTGTGTCCGCGTGTTAAAGGTGTTTGGAATTGGAATGAGTCCTTTTCATGCATGCCCGTCAACCGAGTAAGATCTAGCCACCTTATAGATTAATTCCTACCAACTCTTTCTTTTTTTAAAAAAAAAAAATTACTTGTGATCTTTTATCCTAGTTCTGAAATAATCATGATTTGCAATATTTACCGATTATCAGTCCTCGGTATTTGAACTTATATATATATATATATATATATATATATATATATGCATTCTAGTAGCTTCAATTCAATTCTGAAGAAACTTCAATACGATTAAGTTAGGTGTAGCATATAAGGACCTTCGAATTGTTTATATGCAAGTTTCATAAAAATAAAAAAGTAAATGTCATGGCTTAATTATTTTAATGCTTAGTTAACGTTGGAATCATTATTTTAATGCAATTAGTTATGATAATGAAAATAATCTAGATTATTTGCCCACATCAGTGGTAAAATCCTCGCTTTTGCCAAAATTTTGATTGGCCATCCGAATTGGACTTTTATATAATACGAGGCAAAAGCATGACTGGGAATCGTTGCATATTTTTTACTTGTCACGAGTAATGACCCATTCATAATAGAGAGATATTCTTTACAATGACGTCTTTGAGAATGCGATTAATCAAATTAAACCGCTAGTGTCAACGTTTTTTGATGAATAAAATTATGAATATTGGTGTTTTTAAGTGAATTAGTAGCTCATGGCCTTTAAAAAAAAGGAGGGGTGGAATAAGTAGCCATTATATTGCTTGCAAATTTGTATGAACGTAGTTTCAAATAAATTTGACCCCACTGTTACCTTTGAAAGTGATGGATTTTGACGGTTGAACTAATCTGGCTTAAAAGCAGTGTAGGTGTTTGACATATTCACTTCTTCTAAACTTCGTCGTTTTGAGCATATCTGGTACAAATTGATTGTTCATATACAACTTATTTGACTATATGTTTTGCCTGATATTTCTGGAACTTATAGGTTGGCTTCTTTTATTATTTCAGAACTTACGTGATGCCTTTTTGTTTGGAAGGATCTGCTCCTCATTTGAGTTTTTAAACTTCAATATCTCATACATGCTCTGTTTTCTATATAGGAGTTGACCTGGCTTTAGTGCTCACTTGTTAAAATAAAATATTCATACGTTTTTTTTTTCAAATTCAATAACAATGTCACTGAATTACTATCATACAAACAATTCATAGCATTACTCTGTACCCCTTGAAGTTTTTTATTTTATTTTGTTTAGAATAAGAAGCTCATATATGGTGTAACGTACAAGCATATCCTCATGGAGATGCCTCAACAGTACTTTGAATTTGATTGGGTCCATAATTGCTTGTTGACGTGATTTTGGATAACTCCAAAGCATTTTCTGTAGTAGTACTACTACTGTACTCAATCTAGGTCCCAATAAATAATTATTATTTAACCTGATTAGGCAAGTAAAGCCAAACTATATTTTATAAATTATTTACAGATCAAGCTAAAAGATAATACACTGCCCTAGTAACAAAGTAGTCCCTGTATATTATTTTAACTTTGTTTGGTGTTTCCTGGGTTGTTTCATCTATGGTGACTTCATCTTGTGTTAGTCTGGTAGTTTTGTCTCATTCTACTTTTCTCATACCAGAAGTTGTCCATTTTAGTGGTTAGTTAAGGTGGTGATGTCTCATCAAAGGTTTTCCCAAGCATCCTCGTCCATTTCTATATCAGACCGCTCAAAAAAATAATCTGATATTGCAGATAAGTATCACTTCAACTAATTTTATATTTATATTCATTGATATTGATCTTGTCTGAAACATGCACCAATAATCTCACAGGGAGTGAAAATTTTCTTGCCATTCAAAGAGCCCCCATGTTTTGGGGGCAGAAACAGGACATTGAATAAAGAAACTTTAACAATGTGAAGGAGCTACATGGTAACGGTGAAGTGATTTGATTAAATCTCTCTCCTAATGATTCAAGGTAGGAACAATGAGCATGCTTTTACATCTACCTTGGCATAAATAAAGGAGACGCCTTCCTCTGAACATTAATCTCTTGGATCTGCTCACTTGACAAAATGGATGACTCGCTTTCGTAGTTGGCATTTTCCATCTGCTGGTGGATCTGTAAGTGCCAAATAATTCTTCATTCTAATTTATAAGGACCAACATAATTTCGTTGGTATTTGGGAATAAGAATCAAGATAAAGATAAAAAAACAAGACAGAATTACAAGAATCTGACCAATTATTATAAAGCAAAAAATTCTCTCAAATACTTCAGAAAAAACTGTAGCGATCGAATTACCTTGTCAAGAATGGCTGACTGATCATCTAAAGGAAACTTGCGCATGTTCTTCAGCATCTCCAGTTGCTGCAAGTTCGTTGTCTTAATGTTAATACTAAACTCAATTACTAAAATATTTTTCTGGAGATTAGTACTAAATTGTACCTTTTCCTGTAACTTTTGCTGGCTGAGCATTCTTTCTGAAAATTCATCTGGCTCGAGCTCTGCTTCATCACATGCTATCTCTTCTCTGCCATTTCAGTGTATAAAAACATCTTTCCATGAATAATTAATCTCTAATCTTTTTAACTTAAGCAATTAAACACTTCCACACTGGGATTCTATCAGAAATGTTACTCCGCCCAAATCACCTAAGCAGCATGTGTAAGGATTGCCTATGGCAAACATCACAGAAAGGTAAGGTTGTGTAGAACAGTAGAGAGAAAGGAGGGAGATAATGGGAATTAAAGAGAGGGATGAAGTTGGGAGAGAAAACTGATAATATAAACTGGCTTAGAACCAGGCATTCAGACAGCGTCACAGTGACTGTTCTGTTCTAATATAAATTTTGAAGGGAGCTTGCAATACAAAGGAAAGTGGATGGTCCATATAGATAGAGAAGAAAGGACTTACTTTGCAATGAATTTATAAAATTGAATCACCAAATCCAGGTCATTCTCATATACAGTGCTCACTTTACCCAGGCATGAAATACCATATCGTGGATCTGTTGTCAAAAAATGGCACAACTTTCAACTCGAGTTACATCATGTTGATGAGATAATAGATTCTGCATACAATTTGCTAATTTCATGTATCACTAATAAAAGGCCTAAACTTCCTTCACAACAATCTTGAACCGCAGAAGACGGTAACTGGTTTTTCTTTTCTCTAATTAAAAGAAAAGGGAATGAAAGGCTGATGTCCCAAGATCATATATGACAAATAAGATGACCATCTTACTCACTTTTCTCTCTTGCATTAACAAGTAAATTTCCCATAAACTTGCAGCACAAGATTTTCTCAGAGGGAATAAACAAAATCTTCAATTTGGGATGTGCATTACAAGGCATACAGATATTATAAAACTGCAAACTAACATCATGAACTCACAATACAACAACTTACCAACTCCCATCTCCAAAAATATCTCTTCCTGTATTGCAGTGGTCACAGCAACGGCTTCCTGTACATGCAGAAGTAATTCCAGAAAATGAGTGAAAAGGCAACATACATTATCTGGTCTAATAATGTTAATCCCATGAATTTGAAAAAACGAAAGTAATCTTAGAATACACTCGGCCCAAAAATTGTCTGTATGTGGGTGAAGTCCCAACATAACAAAAACTAAATGCTAGCTAGAACTAGAAGGACAAGCAAGCATGTAGCACAATGGCCATATCAGACCCCTGATCACAGCTTGTCCTCAGTTCAGAAATACGGAAGCCAAGTGTAAAAGAAATGCAGATGAATGTTCTAGATACGCCAGTTAAGTAAAGAGTCTATAAACTACGAGGAATTAAGTCCAGTTCCCCGAAAATTAAATCTATAATCAAGCTATGAATCGAATCTCGAAACTCCATCTTTGGTTAATATGATGAATTGCGAAACACCCACCTTTGTTCCTGAGATAGAAGATAAGCTGCTCAATTTAAAGGGAATTCAAAAGCGAAGAAATGAGCAAAGGAACGAGAAAGGGAAAAAGAACTATCCCATGAGAAATTAACCTGTTTGTCCTGTACAGCGTCTGCTATCCTTTTCTTCACTTCTGCAAACCATAACCAAAGAATCATTACAAAGACGAAAATAGGAGGATAATTACGGAGAATGAGAAACCGAAGACGAGGTACCAGGTTGGGAAGTAAGGAAACAGAAGCGATCGAAAAGATGGAGGAGCTGATCTCTTGATAGCATTCCAGTACCCTGTGCCTGAGGAGTTGCCATGGATGAAGACGACATATCCCACTACCGTAAGAAAGAGCTGTCCTCAGAGGAAATTGGTCTCCGTATGTCAGGGGTCCCTCTTCCTTCTTTTTTTTTTCTTCCTGGAACTCAATATTTAACTTAACTACTTTTTTAAACCTTGGAGGCTTCGTTATCTCATGAGAAAATAAGAAGGGAAAAAAAATCTTTTTGATTGGTCAGAAAAGGGGGGAAATTTGTTGAAAAACAATATTCATAAAAAAAAATTATTCTCTGTTTCGTTCAAAAACTTGATCTGAATTCAAATGTTACTGATAAATTAATAATAATCGATAATAAGAATAGTTCGCTGTAAATCGAAGTAAATCTTTAGGATATTTGCGTGGTCTCAGTTGAGCTCTTTTAATTAAGGGATATTAATCATCAGATCATGACCTAATGATATTAAAATAAAGATTTCTATTTATTTATTTTTTTAAAAAATAAATTTATAACTTTTCGATCGCGATCTTACTACAAGCTTGCTTGTCATGTATTATAGAGACCACAAGTACTGTGAAGTACGAAGAGAAATGAGAGCCAAAAAAAAAAAGTACGTAGAGAAGATATCATGTATGTTATTGCTCGGACATAAATTCTTAAAAGAAAATACTTCTATTCAAGCAAAATAAGCTTCAACACATGACTTCTATTTACATATAATGTGAATGTTGAATCAATAAAAGATGTCATTTCCATCTCTTCCTGTTTGCTCGAAGCAATAAATGACGTGAAGTTGAAATTTACAGGGAAAATTGGGGGGAAACTGAACAAGACGGTTGAACTTCAACCAAGATGCATGACTGAATTTCAAATGGCAGAAGGGATGAGGTCTTCTTCACCTTCACTTTCCTGATCATCTGGCAGCTCCATCCAAGGTAAAATAGGTCCCTGAAAATAATAATAATAATATATGTCTCAAATATCAGAGTATTGAGTATGGCAGGCATGCTTCTCAGTGTCATGTAAAATAACAAAGCAAATATTTCCTTTGTTTAACTATGAACTTTACCTTTACTTTCTATGAGATTATTAAGATGATAATCAAAAAGTAAAAGCATCCAAGATATCCTCGAAGACTTGATCACTAATTAATCACTAAGCGAATGTATATTACCTTTCCTTGTCGTACGACTGTCGGAGGAACTTTTGTCATATCAACCACGGTGGATGGCTCAGCAACTCTCACACCGCCATCAACAACAAAATCAAGACCCTAAACAGGAAGAAACCCATGTGTTAAAGTGCAGTACAGTTTTATCGTTTCTATTTCCTACTTATAAATAATTTGATTCTCTCTCTATTTGAAAGAGTACAAGAATAAAGGGGTGTAGACGCAAGAGTAGTAAATGCCTGCCCTGACATTTGTCGTGCACACATGGAAAATCTGCTTCACTAGCTAGGAGGAAAATTAAAATACATATGCAGTGTACTGTAAACATTAAGTGGCCTATTTCTAACAAATATTTAAAAGCCCGTCATAATATTCAAAATTGTTACAGCAAAAACAAAAAACAAGAAAAGGAACACATCGCTTATAAACTAGAAAGTGGCATACCTCGGGTCCATATGTGTCAGCAATCATAATTGGATCAACCATCCACTCATCTTCATTTCGGAACTTGATGCTGAAAAAGGGATTAAAAATCCAGAGTAAGAGTCAACATGTGGAAGCATCAGTTGTCACTATCTGCTCATAAGAATTGGTTTAGAACTAGATGCCTGTTTTACCGCAATCAATTTCTATTTTCTTCTTCTTCTTCTACTATTTTTTTTTTTGGGGTTTAGGGGGGTGGGTCTTTAAAATCAATTAAACAAACCTTGTGCATATTAAGGGTGCATCCATCTTCTCCAGTATAGTTTGACAAATTGCATCATCAGGCATACGGACACCCACATTTTTTCTTGATGCGTATTTGGCAGCAGTAGTACCATATCTTATGCATTGTTTAGGTAATTCTTTACTTGCTATTAAGATGAAAGTGTACTGTGACAAAAATAACCAATGGTGACAAAGAGCTGTCTCCACTTAATGCAGCTGAGAATACTAAATTGGTGACATAACAAATAAAAATGAAATGTTGCCACCCACAGAGAGCTGAGAGTACTCACTGGACCAGGTAAGTACGGCTTAACAGCTTTGAATATATTTGTATGACCTTGACCATCACCACGTGGAAATCCAATAGTATACTTGTCTATGTCCCGAAGTGAGTGGCATAAGATGCTAAGAGGCTGAATTTATTAAACCACCACAAACATTACTAATAGGAAGTTAAATCATACCACACACATATGTAATCAGAAGCCTGGTGTAGGGTTAATTTCTTGACATAATCCATTATGTCAGAAGTTAAGCAATTCAAGCTTACTCAACAAGATTGAATACTGATAAAGTAAAGCTATATTCCTCGCCTTTGAAGCTTCTATCTTCTTGATTCTGCAATGCAAAACTAGACCCCTTGTAAATGAGATTAACAGAGAGTTATTTTGGGGCAAAAAGTCCCACATAATAGCAAAAGTCACCCACCTACGGAGACGCTCAATGGCTGAGTGGCTTCTCAGATCACATACTATAGCATACCTATATAGAAAAAAGAACTTCAAGTAGTCACGCCACTATCTTCTATTTTTCTTGGGAAGGGGGGACTAGGCTTCCAAACAAAAGGAGATTGGGCATTTGGGAAAGCAAATTGAGTATTGATGCTCCCAAATTTGTTTACATTATATTTGTACATCAAAAAGCAAAAAGCAAGTGCTTATAATTTAACATCCTCAAACATTTTCAATCTTGAGAACCGAAATCTCTATAGATCACATATAGACATATTGACTAAACCAAGCAGAGTCTCGTACTTCCCAAGAGGAGTGTTTAATTATAAATTATAATAAAAACAACTCCTGGTACAAACAAGTTGAAATAGAAAGAAGATATAGAAATAAGAAGAAACAAAAGCAGAAATCTTTTAACTGCATTCAGACTCTGCTCAGATTGCTCAAAGAGCTCAGCAGAGAATCTGAACGTCTTGAACTTTTCATTAGAGGGTAATTATAAGGCTAGTAGGATTACGAACAATTGGACATGAAATGCAAGACTACATCAAAAAAAACTATAAAAGGAGTTTAGAACAGAACAACAAAACATACAAGCCTGGAAGAGAATAGATACATAAAATTTAAAAGGTCAATAGCAAAAGGGCCTGAATAAGATAAGAAACTTAAGAAACTTAACAGGGTATCCGTGGGAATGACTCCAACAGCTCCTTCATTTAAAAGATTGACCACGGGTTCTAACTTCCAGCTGTCAGACCCGGACGTGTCCGCTTCAATGTAAAGCAAACCATCTTCCTGGTATTACCAAAATCAGTGACAGATATGGCTAACTGTATTGAATAGTAGATGATATAATATAAAATAGAAGAGCTGGTGCATGCAAATATGATCCAATGTCATCCAAGCAGAAAAATACAGAAGAAACCAAAAGGGACAAATATTTGCATCCCCAACAAGCAAAGAAACATCATAACCCAATACAATATTGTTCGCCTCCACCATAAACCGGCAACAGAAAATGCTCATGGCTTCAGCCAATCAGGAAGAAGTGAATAGATAGCACCCAGACAGTATTGAAGAAGAATAAAGTGGAGGGGAAATAAAGGCACAAGGATGGTAATAGACGAGTAACAAGTAAGGAATGACGAACAAGACCTTGGTAAAGCGAGGAGACTTATACTTGAGACGCTTAGGACTTCGCTTAATGGCCATGGATAGAACTGAAAATTTACGGGTTTTGGGTAGGCGAAGGGGAGCATGAGTCGGAAGCAATACATCGGTGGCCATTGCAGAAGAGTGACAGAATGTGAGAAAAATCAGTGAGTCGGGACCGCATAGCTTCCGACCGGAAAGCATTGCAATTTATTGTTCAGACTCCCTCAGAGTTTGAGAAATTTCGAGATACAGCTTCCAATTAGCAGGTGCCAGAGACTACGAAGCAACCGCTTAGGACTTTCGGAAACTTTCGAGTACTGGGAGCGATGAACAATGACCATCATCTCATCATCTTTTTTAACGACATCGTTTAGTCAGCCTCTGCCCTCTACTGTCTACAGCCATTTAGAACTGACTTGATCAGTTTACCATATCATTTTTAGACGTTTTCACCATTTTTTATCAGGTCAAAAGAAAGATTTTTTCTTTGATAAAACCAAGAGATGTACTTAAGTAATCTCTATGCAGTCATGTATTTATTGCGCATTTTGTGATGATTATATATTTATTTGAAAATGACTTTAATATTCTGTACTTATTTTATTTCTTAATAAATAATAACTTTTTATCAAAAATTAAAGTAAATATGTATAAATTGCTAGTATGTGTTCTGGAACAAACACCACACAATCAGCAATGTCCGAAGAAAGATAAATGGCTTTTAATACCATGTTAATTCAAGGCAGCCAGCTCCTTAACAGCAAATAGCAAACACTTCTAAACGAAGATAGGCTGAACTAGGCTCGTTGAATCGCCATAAATCACCATCAATGATCACTAATACTCGTCAAAACATGAGCAGGCAAAACCATAATTTTTTTTTAGTTGCCCACCCGGTTCACTGGAGCTTTGCCCCGACTACATCCGGATCCGACTCGCGTCGCGCACCTGGCTATGGTGGGTGAGTCTCCCAACGGAGATTTTCTACCTCGCTTAAACAATACCGAGCCGCTTACCACTCGGACCAACCCCCGTTGGTCAGGCAAAACCATAATATAGCAACGTCTGATACGCTTGGATGAACTATGAACGCTTACTAGGACATTATTTACACTTAAACGTAAAATTCCTTCTGACTAGACAGATGATGGCAGTGCTTCTGGTATTTATTTGTAACATTTTTATTTCAATGTTGTCAGTGGATGATGCCGCACTATCAGCTTGGCATAATAGCTTGTCGACCCAATCAACTTGAGAAAATATTTCATATGCTAAACAAATATAAGGTCACAGGGCGATATGCATCACTGCTGTCAAAATTTTTAAGTAATATGACGTGATTCTCAATAATCATCAATACATCAGCAGCTGGGCCTAATGCTTAGTCGACGAACAAGTAGAAAAATTGCTGGCTGCTTATCGAGGAGGCAGCGGAGGAGGCGGCGGATGCGATTTTGCAAATCCCACCCACGCAACAATGCCAACAGCCAGAATTACCCAGCCAAGAATGTCATACTTCAGATCACTGCTCTTCTTTTTCTTTTGAGTCTGCAAGTAATGCATCGATCAGGGAAGCAAAATTATGTATTTTCTTAAAAGATCCGAAACTGGTTATGAACTAAACCAGATGTCAACTCAAACCCGACAAGCATGAAAAGAAATAAGATTTTATGTATTCAGTCAAATTCAGCCCTGGTTGAACCTACCACCATAATCCACAAATCAAGAAGTTAACTGAAGGGGGGCAATGATGTGAACAAACAGAACCAATCCAGGTCACTCTTTGGTTGAAAGACTTAAATCTGAAATGACATTTCTTAGCCCACGTTTTATAAGAATGAAAAAACGGATTAAGGTAAAAAAAAGATTAATTTTCTTTAATTCATTAGCAATGTCTATAATGTCTCTAACAGTTAATCAAAAGTTTATATTCTATTTAGTCCACTCCATTCAATTCTATACATTAAACGAATCATGGTCTTCATTCTTCACCAAAATAAAAATACAAAGTTATTCTACAGGGAAGAAAACATGACACAGGAAAGAAAACATGACCGCTTACAAGTCATTTTTCAAGAAATAAGTAAATGAATTCTATTTAAAAACATTTCTTACAGCTTCAGGAAAACCCATTGATTGTGTCTATGCAAGTAGCCAGGTATGGAATATTAATTAGATGAACAGGCGTTTAAACTCAAATTACAAAATTTCAGTGCAAAACCGATCCATTAGAACCTAAACCTATACCACTAATCAGAAGTCAAGAGGGGAAAAGAATAACCGCATGTCTGAAAAACCTATACCACTAATCAGAAGTCAAGAGGGGAAAAGAATAACCGCATGTCTGAAACATTAACTTAAAAACCTGATACGACACAATACCAAGTTTTAGAAAATACCTTGGTACTTGACGAAGTAGAAGGTCCAGTTGCCCCCGCTGCCTTCTCTCCAAATCCATGCTTATGTATTTCTGCATGCAGCTCAGGCGCCTTATGAAAAAAGCGTCAGTGGTCAAAGTGGTCCAGTGAATAGTTGATGAATATGACAAATTAAATTTCAGCATAATCCATCAACCACTACGGTTATATATTATTCATCAGTAGAAAACACATGTTGACAACAGAGAATCTTACAACAATTTGATTAAATTGCTTGGCATTTATGTGGAACAATCCATGAAGTCAGATTAAACCTGGTTATATACCAGTATTACGATCCATTAAATCAAAGCATGATCTCTCATACCACCAAACACTACTGCAGATGTAAGAGCCACTTTCCATAATTCCAAATAAGAGTTAAGTAATACAATGAAACAACCCCATAATTCAATGTTGTACATATTGATGTAATATTTATCATTTATCATTAAGATTTGAAAATCATAACACCAACCTAGCCACTCTATCGAGCTTTCAGTTTTCTTTAATAAAAAACAAAAGATGGATAACCCCGGATAACCCCATGAAACAGTGTCATATGTGTTATAGAGAGGTATTATGCCTAAAATAAAATAAAAAACTAAGGAAAAGAAGCAATTACATCAGCAGGAAGACCTAAATATAATAGCAGGAAATGTGTACTACATAAAATACCTTAGCGGCCACTTCTACAGATTTCCGGTACAGTTCGTTTTCTGGATCCTATCAAGAAAAGAGATTACTGATACACCAGTTACATTGGATGCAATGTATTAACATCAACACAAGACTGAAAACGTACCTCTTCGACAGCTCGCTGGAAGTACTCAGATGCCTTCTCAAAACAACTTTTTGCCTCCTCCAGATCTGGATTTATAAATGCACCGGATGTATGGGCATTTCCCAGGCACCAAAGAGTATCATGTTTCTTGGGATTAATCACCAATGCCTCCTCGAGCTTTGAAATAGCATCTTCAAATCAAGTCCCAGAATGAGGATTCAAAACCGGAGGTGAATCGGCAATTACTTGATATTATAAAGAAATTCAAGAATTTAAAAACAATGGGCAACAAATGAAGCCTCCTCATTCTAACAGAGAGTTAAAGTGTCAAAAGTTCAGGCTGCGAAAAATGCACGTCACTTCTCGAAATCAAATATAAAAATCTCGTTCCGTCAATAAAAACTTTGGCGTATGGTTTGGTTTGCACCTTGGATCATCTTCTTTGACTCGGGAATACTCTGAAGCTGAGACAACTCTAACAAAGAGCCTCCCCATCTTGTCAAATTCTGCGTTGATTAGACAATAAGTTATTTTTCCTAACCCAGAATGCCAAAACTGGAGCTTAAACGAATAATAAAATTGCAGATAATTTTCAACATTACGCGGATCAACATGAACCAATCATCTGGCATCAAACAACGCAGGAATATTTTATCAACAAACAAAAATCACAGAAAAATACAAAGACTTTTGAGCCTCCGTGAACATTTCAAGAATCAGAGGAGTTTCAACAAATATGAATAAGTTCGATCCAAAATGAAGAAAGAGGGAAATTTGGGATAAGAGAAGGAGAAGAAAAGACCAACATCGGCATCGAGAGGGTCGCTGGCGTATGCAGCTTCGGCAGTCTTACGGGCATGCTCAAAGAACAAAAGGCGGTCGAACTCGCTCTGCTGCAAGTCCATGCTCGCAGGCTCAATTTGGACACCCTAGGGTTTTGGGTTTTGATGATGTGAATGACTATATATGGGGTAGTCTCTGGACAGCTTAAGAAATACCCCTCCGCAAATATAAATTTTAAATAACTAAATTAAATTATATAATTTAAAAAATAGTTAAAATTAATTAAAAATAATAAATATATAATAAATATGATTTATTTTTTTAAAATATCTTTATTTATAAAAGAGTGAGTGGAAGAGAGAGTGAATAGAAAAAAATAAAAAAAAAATAGGGGAAAAAATATGAGATAAATATATAGCTAATTAAAGATAAAAAAAAATATTAAATAGTAAGATAAACTAAATTAAAGTTTAAAGTATATAAATAATTAAATTTTATATTAATGAGAAAAAAATATTAGTATTTATTTAATATTATATGTGGATTTTTTTTAAATATTATAAATTAAAAAAAATTATCATATCAAAATCATCACAAGATTAAATTAGGTACCTTCAATTTTTAACACTCCATTTTATGCCAATTATAAGAGTTAAATATATAATTTATTTTAATTATAAATATAAGATTTAATTCACTTTATATTCTAAAATTATAATTTTTTTTAAATTATCTCTATATGATTATACATATTAAAGAGTTTCTATTAAGGGAGTTCAAATGCATATGATTAAATATGATATTTTAAAAAATATATCACACAATTATTATAAAAAATTAACTTAATTAATTTTTTTATTTTTTAAATTAATTAAATATATTTTATATTAAAGATTGAAAATAATAATATTTTTATCATTAATAACTTCCTATCGATATTGAACACTCAGACAAAATAAATAACTCCTACTGTATATTTAGCTTTGATTTAAATTAAAATTAAAGTCACTGTGGATTTATACTATTCATTTCATATGCGGAATTTTCATTGATTTAAGGTAACCAAAATGGTAAAATACCACATCAAAATGTTGGGATCTCGAGATTTAAATTATTTTATCTTCCATTTTGGGCTATATGTTTTAAACAATTTTCCATGTTGTTTTGTTTTCCAAATTTTAAACCACAAGATATACCTACAACAGGTTTTCCATTGCTCTTCATTCTTTTCTCCATATACCAATCTGATTATTACTATAAGTTAATTTTAATCAATTCTTATATATCAAGTAATAGTAGCTAAGTCATTAAATATGTTTTGAATTGATAAAATTTTTCAATTTTAACCTTATTTTCTCCTTATATTTACACATCATTCTCATCTCTCCCTCATTTTTCTTTTTTTTTTCAGCAAAAAATAAATAAAATTAAAATTAAAAATTAACCATTAATGACTTTTTAAGTTGACTTATAATAAAGATGAGAACAGTGTGTGTATAAATATCATTAAGGAGTTAACATCTTGTGAATATATATCGACATATTATTTATTGCAAACTTTTGTAGAATTAATATACAAGATAAATGGTTTCATTCTGTATAGTTCATTTTTACAATTTTAAATTTTTTTATATCATTGTATATAGTTTTTTATTTAATTATTTTTTTACCATAATGTTATTAATGATAAATATTTTAAAATAAAAAAATAAACCAACATTATGTATATACGGGTCATGATTCCTAAAAAATATATGATCCCCAATAAATTTTCTTCTAGACGCGTCCTGGTCTTTAGATGGACACTTGGACAGGACAGAATAAAAAAAAACTTGCAAATTTTTTTTATCCTTTTGACAACTTAATTAGAATATGCTTATAGAGTTTTGGATGATCAAGAAAAATTTAACTCTTAGCTTATAATTATAGCAAGAAGAGATCCTAGTTTGAAACTGCATAATCAACAATTCCTCACTAATTAATCACCAACAAATCCGATTCATGTTACAATGTTCTATACAACAATGGGCTTTTGAGTTTGAGCCCCGCGATTCTCCGTTGTCGTAGACTCGTATTGCTGCACAACAAGCAAAGAAGATTGAGAACCAAAATTATTTGACGCCACCATATCCCCTAACACTCCAAGTTCTGGATTATCACACCATTCCAAGAAATTTGAAAACACCGCTAAGTTCCTATTATTTCCTTTTCCAACGATGACCAGATCATGGTCATCTTTGGCAAATTCTTCCATAAGTGAAGTCAGTTCCTCACCACTGCCCACTTCCTCCTCTGAGTACGTAACGAAATCGTTATTGTGAACCACCTCGAGCCTGAATGAATCTAAATACTCGTCATCTAACGACTTTTGCCTCTCATCATCCATTACTGAAGAAGATAACCACTGAGATTCATCGTTGAGTGATACATCTGTGGCTTCACCATACAGAACAATCCGCACCACAGAGAGTTCCGTCCCTGGCTGTCCGGCCATTCTCCATGTAACAGCCAAGGCTTCACGATCGTCAGGACCTCCGATGAAAAGCATTAGAATGCTCATGTTGATTTTGCTGGACGATGTCGTCCCAAGACCACGATCAATGAAGATTCCCACAGAGCAAGGAGGATTTTGCTGAACATTGAGGTTTATGTCTTTGTATATATCGTTTGTTGTCTCCAGACCACCTTCTACATCTACTTGCTTGTGATAGGGAAGGAGAACTAAGGACGTTAGTTTTTGTTGTGCCAAGCTGTATATATCATCATGAATAGTTTCATACACCGACATAGCATCGGTGGTCTCGACTCTAACAGCATGGTTCAACTCTGAGAGATAGGTGAAGGTATTGTTGATGCTTTCTGACTCACTTTGTGATGACATGGTAATGCTTGGTGATCCGGAGAGGGAAGGTTGCTCTATATCAGTGGCAAAAAGGGTGGAGGCCGCCGCTCGACCCCTAAATTCAATCAGACGAACTCCAAACACTTGCATGGGAGAAATTCTGGTGGCGTTACAGTATTTTAAGACGCTAACCATGCTCGCAGCTTGACGAACATTATGGACACAAGCAAGGATTCGAAGTTCTGTCTCGGGCCTTAGCTTTTGCACTGTCCTTAACTTGTACATCTCAAAGCGCTTTCCGGGCTGGTACATGGCGCTAATGAAAACAGGCGCCATGACAGTCATCAAAAAAACCGCAGACCCCATAATCGTGAAATGTACCACAGATAAAATCTGCAAGATTCGATTGATAAATCGAGCTGATTAATTAGTTAAAGTTGCTAATAATATATATCAAAACAAATTGTTTCAATGAATATACCTTTTTATCCACGGCTATGTTTAGAATTACGAGAGCCAGGACGCCTTTGGTGTTGAGAAGTAGTCCAATACCCAGGCCATCTCGAGCGGGGATATTGAAGAAGAAGAAGGCTATCATGGTGCTTATGATTTTGGGGATGAACAGGAGGAGGATAACCAGGGCCATCAAGGGCCAATATTTTTGTTGTGCAACCGTCACCAAGTTAAATGTCAAGCCACACCGAAAGAAGAAAATTGACGATATGATCCCAGAAGCATAATCATCTACCTTACCCATCACCAGATCAGCAAATCTCCCATTAGGTAAAATAAGCCCATACACAAAAGCTCCAACAATGGCGTGTGATCCAAGTAAATCTGTGATATAAGAACAAACCATAGCGCCCAAAAACAGTAAAATGGCCAGCTGAGAATTCTCCCATGTATCTGTGTCGGTTTTGTGATTAATGTATCGGGTAATGATAGGACGTACGAGAAAGAAGCAAATAAGGACGAACAATAAGGTACTTAGCGCCGAGAATACTGCAGGTATTCCATCATTATTGGCAAATGGAATTAACACTACGAACAAAAACCAACCGTAGGTGTCGCTAATCATAGCTGAAGTTAAAGTGATTCTGCCTAGCTTGGAATTGAGAAGTTTGAGGTCAGTTAGGATTCGAGCGAGAATTGGAAAGCCTGTGATGATTAGAGCCAAACCCCAGAATAAATAAGCCTTAACGATAAGTTTATCATCCTCGCGTAAATAAGTTTCTACAGCGGATCTTTCATAAAATTGACGTAACATAGCAAAAAGGGCTGCTCCCGTGGCCACCGGAACGATAATCCCAGCAACGGCAATGCTCATGGCCTTCCTTCGGATATGCAGAACCGTATCCAAGTTCATTTCTAAACCGCTAAGAAGGACATAGCACATGAGCCCAAAATTAGCGTAGGTTTCGATATTGAGGATTCCGCTTGGAGCCAAAAGCACCTTCCCTATTATGGTACGTCCCAAACAAAGAGGACTCAAAGTGAAACCAGCCTGTATAATAAATGAGAAGATTCATTAAACTCTTATGTTATTCTAATACTACAAATATAAATGCTTGAAATGTACATGTACGTACGAGGATCTCTGCGACAATGCGAGGTTGATGAAAAGGTTTTAGGATGACGTAGAAAAGATTAGAAGTGAAAATGGCGTAGGCGATTTGCGAACACAGGAGTTGGCCCTCGTATTCAATGATGGCATTAGATTTCCATATTCTATTGGGATTACTTGCTTCTAGCTCATAGCATGATGTAGTTTGGAACGCTGTAGTGTTATGAAAAAAATGATGATGATGATGATGAGCTATTGCAGCTGCCATTTATTAATCTCTTTCTCTCCCTCGTTTGCCTCCTGAATATGCGACTTGCCTATGAGTTTATGACCTTTGTGATAAAAAGAGACCCTACTTATATAGATATCTTGAACCCCTTGATGATACCAAAGGATGAAAAAAACAGTCATGAGTTACAAGTTACAACAAAGATATGTCTGGATTACGTTATTCTATTTTAGGCATGGTGGTGTGTTTCTTCATGGATGTTTGTGGTTTATTCCATATATACCTTGGACTATGTTGCTGTATTTTCTACCCATTTTGCTCAAAAAAGGAAAGCAATATTATCTTCCTAACTGAATTAGTCTTCAACCTTATTCAATGACAAGAAATTTCAGTAACTGATTTTGTTGCTTGCCTTGTCTCCAAGATAACCAATTAATACATGCTAAATGTATACATGGACAAATAGATAATACAATAGAGTATGATTTTTTTTTTACCTACTGAATAACTACTCCATGTTTGTTTGACTTGACTCTAATTTAAAAGTAAAAATAATTACATTTTTTAAAAAGGAAAAGTAATTTTTTAGATAATAAAATTTCATAAATAATATGTTCAAATATCATCTCGCATGTTGCAGATAGATGTCCTGTTAAAATTACTGGTTCTACAAGCTTTTTTTTTTTTGGAATAAAAATTGACTTGTCCACAAATTTGACCATGGTAATTAACCCGCTTCTTTTGACCATACGTTTGCATTTGTGGAATATAAAAAGATATATAAAAACTCGGAGACCTATTAAGAAAAAACAGAAAGATGCCATTGTTTCCAGTTTTCCATAATATTTTAGTTTTGTTTATACGGTCTCTTGCTATGTTTTTGGCTGCTTTGCTCGAAAGTTGTATCATTAAATATAAAAAAAAATTAAATATACCCTTATCGCAAGTTAAACCCTATATTAATTATTTATAAATTTTAGATGTAAAAAATAGAATAAGAAATATTAAATACTCTAGATATTATTAAATTGGATTTATATTTTGAATCAAGAGGAGAAAAAAGACTTACATTATAAATTTGGTGAATATTTCAAATTACAACGTTGCGTTTCGAAGTTGAAATATATATAATTATAAATGAAAGACGATTAGCCGAATGTGAATTTTACAGAATAATATTAAAATAAGTCGTTACGGCCTATGTTCCGGTTTCGAACGCCGCAAGCAACCCATGCCCAGGCTTGTATAATTCCAAGCCGAAGTCAACAGGAAAAAGAAGTGGCGGGAGACTGGTACCACAGGTACGGGTTGTGGCCACAAAGCTCGTTGCGTTCATAGCAAATAAACTAACTACCCAAATATCTGGTGTTCTATTTAATCTTCAAAGCAGAAAACACCGTTCTGCCCTCCTGCAGCTTGCTTCTTCTTTAATGGCGTCCTTGCCTTTTCCCAGTCTCTGCCTCTTTCAGAAGCCCAATTCTCTCACTCTCAGCTTCGTAGCTTCGGATCGATTTAAGTTCAATTCTTATTCGACCCTTCGATTCGGGACGACTCAGAGGAGCCGGAAATTTGGAATTACCGTTTGCAGAGCAGCTCCTGTTGCCTTCCGAAACCTAGATGCTGATGATTTCCGTCACCCTCTTGATCAACAGGTGTGGATGATTTTCAATTTTCTCCATGTTCCATATTTACGGGGACCGCACCTGGTTATTGGTTTTCTGGTTATTGAAGGAGTGACCCCCACCTTTTCAAAAACTTGAATTTTCAAGTGCTAAATGTTTTTTAAAATTCACCGTTCTTGTTTCTTTTATTCCGAAATTGTTCGTTCCAAGAACTGATGCTTTTTGTTTTGGTTTTCATTTGAAATTATCCAGAACACGGTGATACTGAGAGCAATTCCAGGATTAAACGAGCTGGGAAAGGCTCTTCTTGGTAATACAAAGGCGCCATATCTTCATTACTTCGCTTCACTTCTAGATTGTATTCTATTGCTGCGTACTTGAAAAGCTAGATCTTTCACTCTGCTGAGTGCTGTCAAGATGCGTTTGAAATTACAAGATGCTCTCTTGTTACTGTGTAGCAACAGATACTCGAACGCATCCCAACATTTTATGTTTTATTTTTTAAATTTGAAGTTCTCTTGTGCTGATAGTCAGAAGTGAAAATATTTCAGGTCTTTCCTTTTAATTTTCGTCGGTTTCCTTCGTAGAGCGTGAAATCAAATGATAACATCTACATGGAAACTTATTCTTCTTAGTATAAATAACCACCTCTACATTTTCCAATCCTCTTACAGCTAATATTTCTACGTCATCCTGAAACATTATTAATGGATCATATAGGCTTAGCTAAATTATTGGCTAATGCCGGCACGCAAGGACTCCCTTCATTTGTCTTGTTCATGACTTTAGGTGGAAAGTTTTCTCATATCATTTGACATATTTAATGCTGTCCAACTGGACATTTAAGATTCAAAATGATGCCGATCGCGTGCTAATTATGAATTTGTGCCACTTACATATTTTTAGATACGAAGCTATTGTTTCGGTTGCTTTGGATTAGATTGCTCATGATATAGTTCCTCCAATATGAATTGCAGGAACTGTAGCAGAGCAGATCATGCTCCTCGAGAATATGGGGACATCTGTTCTTGTTTCTGAAAATCAGGTATCCATTATGGGCTACCTAGGAATATTTTATGCTTATAAGTAATTTGATTCATAAGCATGACCATACTTCACTGCTCACACTCTCATTAAAATGCTAATTGTTGTTATAATCCTCTTCTGATAAATGCAATAGACAAATAAACATGCGCGGTGATGTTGTGCAGGTATACATATAGAAATCCGCATATCTTCATGTATATGCTAGTTAAAAAATTGTGCATCTTGGGAAAGCTCCAGAAGAATTTCTTTGTGTCTGAGTTTGAACTCTGCTTCTTCTTCTTTCTTTCCCTTTTCCTTCATCATGAATTATAGATCAGTCTCTATGCTATTGCTTGTCTGCATCTATAAATGAATGTCTGTGTGCATGCTCTTGTGCATAATTGTTCTTTAAAGAACAGTGTTTAGACTTTAGACATGTCTCTCCAAATAGAAACTTAGGAATGCTACTTCTGATTAAATATCTGAGAGGAATATCTGTACACGAATCTGCCGCTTCTGCCACTTCTGCTAAGTTGGGTTTCGTGGTGACTTCCAACCATACTCTCTTCAGTTGTTATTCCAGTATGAAATTCAACCAAGTGTGTTAAGTTGTGTTATACCCTCTGTAACTTGGATTGACAAGTAGTTCCATTGTGATCACGAGTTACTGTCATCTATTATCAACTTCAAATGATTAATTGGCCTCCTTTTTTTCCTTGTTGCATCAGCTTACTGGTCTTCACCAGTTAATGGTTGAAGCTGCAGAAATATTAAATGTTGATGCCCCTGATCTCTATGTGAGGCAGAGTCCTGTTCCTAATGCATATACATTAGCTATAAGCGGTAAACGGCCATTTGTTGTTGTTCATACTAGCCTTGTGGAGCTCCTAACAAGAGAAGAGTTGCAGGTTCTTATTTATTTCTTTGTTATTTTTCATAATTAATTTCTGAATCCACCTGCATGGTCCACAAGTGATTACATTTTGGGCGGTTGACTTTGAGGTGCCTGGGTGTTAGATACACATATTGGCTTCTATTCATGATATATATTATTTCTTTCGAATTTACCCTATCAGTTTAATTTAAACTAGTCAACAATATTGATGTCTTACCCTTTCTTTTTAGAATTTATCACTATTAATGTTCTATCAGTTTACTTTAACAGGCTGTTTTGGCTCATGAGCTGGGCCATCTAAAATGTGATCATGGTGTGTGGCTAACATATGCAAACATTCTAACCCTTGGAGCCTATACAGTACCTGGTAGGTGATAGAGCTTTATTTTTTTCTTTTTCTCTTTTAGTGTTTGTGCACATGCATATTATGATTTGTCTTCTGTATGTTTTGGTTCATGGGACGCGACACCAGTATAAGTGAAATGCAGAAATGGTTTTGGATTGTAGAACTAACACTTAAAAGTTTCTCCACCCTAGATAAATTATAGTTTAGTAGTTGATCATGATTGGAGAAACATTGTCTATGTGGTTTTCTATTGACTAATATGGGGATAAAACCCATGTTAATATTGCAATTGCTGGATAATGATAAGTCAGGAGCATTGTCTGTGATTACGATACCATGTTTACATCCTTTTTAGTTCTTCTTCAAGAATAAATTTATATCTAGCTTTGATAGCTCTCATTTTGACTATTGAGAGCAAGCTGTTTTTGATTGTTGGATATACTCACTTCTGCTACAATATCTCTCTTTCACAACTGGTGTAATTTATTGTAGGCATTGGTGGCTTCATAGCTCGGACTTTAGAAGAGCAGCTATTCCGCTGGCTACGAGCAGCTGAGTTGACCTGTGATCGTGCAGCTCTTCTTGTTGCTCAAGACCCTAAGGTATACAAATGTTGAGATTCAAAATCAATGCAATTAGATAATTTCTGTAATGTACATTGATAAAGTTTCCATTTCCCAACCCTACAAGAGACTGTCATCTCTGTTCTGATGAAATTAGCCGGAGGATGCCCCTCTATGGCTGATCAACTAAATGTGGATGCTTTCTTGGAGCAAGCCCGCTCTTACGATAAAGCTTCTTCAAGCCCAGTTGGGTGGTATCTAAGGTTTGTCACAACTTTCATCGAGCTCAGGCTGTTAACTTCTTCATTTGGAAGCTTTTATTGTGCGTGAACGCTCTTCCCCTCTCATTAATCAGGAACGCTCAAACAAGTCAACTTTCACATCCTCTGCCTGTACTACGTGCTCGAGAAATTGATGAATGGTCAAGAAGTCCTGCTTATAAATCTCTTCTGAAACGGGGAATGCCGATCAAATCTCTACAAAATGCTTAACGCCACATTGATGCTGTTCAAAATGCATAACAGCTCAAAGAGTTCAAATGGTTAGTTTCTTAAAACATTATAGCTTTTTGACTGTTCTGACTTTTAAGCAGTTCATCTTTATTGTAATATTTCCATTTTATAATTACTAAGTATTATACTTTATGATACAGGTTGATGCTGCTTGGTGGCGAATGGTCCAAGTCCAAGGTTTCAGGATACAATAGTACTGTAAATCTAGATATGTATATTCTCTCTGCTCGCTACATTACTCAACCTGTAAGTAGAATTTTGCCAAAGGGAAGCACCATCTCATATCAATATTGGTCTTGGAGGAAAAGAAAATAATTACATGTACAAGTTTATGTTTGTTATTAGAAACTCTGTTGTTATATATACGTGTGTGTAAAGAAAATACGTTGTTTGAATTTCTGATGGTATGAAGGATTTCAATCACCAAGTGCTTTAATCTATAGGCTTGGTCGTTGTTCAGCTTCTTGCTTTGCTCGGATATAGTCGGTTGAACGCTGCAGTGGTTCCCGATTAACCGGTCGAAATTAGTAGGATACCATTATGCCAAACTGAAGAGTAATGCGTACAAATCAAAACAAACAGAAAGAGAAAGTGCGTATGTTATCAATAATAGTAATCAGTTTGTGATTTTATTTGAACAAGATATTTGAGAGGACTCGGCTTTTAATTTTCTAATTCGGAAGTTAACCATAATGGCACTAAGCAATTACCCGTTTTTTTTAGCTTAATAGACTTAAACAAGATTAAGTCATTTCCCCATTTTTTATATAATCCGAAGTCATTTCTTGAATGGTCGTTAGTTTGTGCTACACGACATTTACTCTTTGTATCCAAGATCTTTATTTATTACTCGTCCCGTCCTTAATTTTATATTATAAACTATATATTATATTAAAGACTAGTATAATTTTTCTTTTAATTTTGTTGATGAAAAAGTTTTCCTTCATCAATTTGTTTTGTGTATTATATTTACTTAACTTATTGATATATGCTGGCATGTTTAGTTTTAACATATATTTTCTCTTTATTATATTACTTTCAATTAATACGTCAATTTATTTTTACAAAAAAATAATATTTAATTGAAAATAGGAGTGAAAGAAATGTTTTTAAAGGAAGATCATGTTACTGTAACAAGATTTCCCATTATGAATGGAAATTAATTGGTATCAACGAAGAAGGTGCATGCGTATATGGATTCAGACGAGAGAATAATATGATGCTTGAACAAGTCTGTGACCTTGTGGGGATGGTGTTGATAATATAGAAAGGTCACATGTTGATCTTGCCTAATTCTTCCCGTTTACTCATCAAGGTTGTTCAGTAAAGGAAATTTGACGTATTTCATGTCACGTTTGGCATAGCAGATACTGCATCTCAATTTCTGGTTCAATAGAAAAGCCCAAACAACTTTGGATGAAGGATATCAGGTTAGTGATGGTTGAGAAATCTTAAATCTTCAAGAATTTTCAATCTCTGCTATAACATCACTTTGTTCAAACCTTCGCATGTCATACCCTATTATTTATTTGCTATATGTATCTCCTGAAAATTGTATCTCAAGCAAGCAACTGACCTTGTAATTTGATCATAGGATGCTTCCAAAGTATAATTTCACTGCCATACTACAGGTTGGTTTGTTTAAAATTCATACTGCATTTTTCAGATAACATTTGTTTGCTAAACTGGCAATGAAAGACCATATTAGGCTTTAACCATAAAGAATAAAAGGACCATACTAGGCTTTAACCTGCAAATGTTCTTTCAATGGGTTTTACAGTGTGCAGGTAATAGAAGGACTGCTATGAGCAAGACCAAAGTGGTCAAGGGAGTTGGTTGGGATGTTTCTGCTATTGGAAATGGTTAGTATTACCATTTGTTTACTGGAACTTTCTTATGATTTTAATATTTCTTTTGTCAAAAGCAGGTGGATACAGACCCTGGTGTAATCCAAAATTTTCTTATGGGCTAAAATCTATACCCGGAAACTATATTCCACATGCATGACTGTTCATTAATGTCTGGGTTGAAGTATGTCTTTCTCAATGCACATGGTGTTGCGAACCATAAACTCTGTTATCTAGGGTCTGAGTTTATCTGATACGTCTTAAATTCTAAGAATTCTTTGATTATATATTTTTCTCAGCTGTTTGGAGTGGTGGTAAATTGGCTGATGCGCTTGAACTTGTTGGAATACCAAAGTTGACAAGTGTCACTCAGTTTGGTGGAAAACATATAGAATTTGTTAGCATTGACAAGTGTAAGGTAAGAACTCCTAGTTGTTAAGTTTTTTTTTTCCTTTTCTGTTTAATATAACCAGGTTTGTAAATTCACTCCAAGGATCCTGGATTATTTTTTGGTCATTTATAGATGAGAGTAATCTGTTGTTTTCCGTAAATCTCATAAAATAATGTAGGAGGAAAATGGAGGTACTTACGAGGTATCAATTCCATTAGCTCAGGCCACAAATCCTGATGCAGATGTTCTTCTCGTTTATGAGATGAATGGAGAAGTAAGCGAAATTAACTTCATTTTTTTGGGGCAGAGTGAAATTAGCTTCATGAAGTCTGTTATTTCTGTACAAGATGAGCTGCAGATACCATTTTCGTTAAAAGCTGTAGAGCAATATGGTGCATGTTTGTTGGAAACAAAATTATAAGTGAGCCTGTCTCTTGTTTTGGTTTCATTTTCTGTGTAAGGTTAGCTTTTGTATAGACTACATGTTTGACCCATGACTGGAATCTATTTATTCAAAACATGTCTTCATATATCACCGCTTTAAGTTAGCATAACTAAAACTGTTTTACTAAGATTGCTCTTTCAGAATTTTAAAGATGTTTTTCTTATTATCGGAGTTCTTTCTTCATCTTGAATTTTTACAAACCACTTGTAGCCAATATGAATTGACAGGTGTAAAAGGTTTTCCCCCACCATATGTTTTGTGTATTTTTGTTGTGTTTTTACATTTTAGGGTCGGGGTAGTGGAGCATACTGTAATATCTTTTCATCTTGTTCTTCTTACCTCAGTTTAATATTCTTTTGGCTTGCTTTAGCCTCTCAATAGGGATCATGCATATCTATTACGTGTGGTTGTTCCTGGTGTTATTGGAGCTCGCTCTGTTAAATGGCTTGATTCTATCAATATCATAGCAGAAGAAAGTCAGGTCTGATATATGCTGTAAAATGATTCTGGTATTACTAAAATTTCCTTCTTATAATGTTCTTCTAATGACTTCACATTGTCACGTGGCAGGGTTTCTTCATGCAAAAGGACTACAAAATGTTCCCTCCCTCAGTGAACTGGGAAAACATTAACTGACGTCAAAGGGAAAACAACCAGGAGACCCCAAATGGATTTTCCTATGCAGGTAATTATTCTCTTTCGACGTCGCCTGACTTTTTTCTATTAATTTAAAAACCAGTCATTTATTATCTTTCAATCACTTCTGGTATTTATTATGTTTTGACTGAGTAGGCCCTAATGAAGCAGACACAACAATTCTCCTAAGATTTTGAAGCTGAAAATTTGCAACTAATACTCACTAATTCACTGTGACAGTGTGTTATATGTTCTCTAGAAGATGTGAGCACAATAAAGCCTGGGAAGGTTGGTTTATGAACCTCTGGTTTGATGAGCTATTCTATGCATGAATGTGTATCTGTTCTTTATTACATCAGCTTTTCATGTGTTCTATTGATCTTATTTCGCCTGACATGCTCATTCAGATCTCTGACCATGTTTCCCTATAAATTTGGTATAATGGTTTTGGTTTTCAACTGAAGAAAATTCAGAAAACAAGTTTATATAGATATTGAATCCCCTTCCCCAGGGGAGTTAAGTTTGTGCTGTGGTTCACCAACTCAAGCAAGCAAGACTATCTTGCATGTTAAATGTATGTGTAATTTACTAAATTCATATTCTCATATACCACGTGTAGGTAAAAATTAGTGGATATGAAGTATCTGGGGGTGGCAGAGGCATTGAGAGAGTAGATATATCTGCTGATGGAGGAAGAACTTGGCTGGAAGCCTCAAGGTCTCAGAAAAGTGGCACGCCCTACATAGCAGATGATGCTAACAGTGATAAATGATCATGGGTGCTGTTTGAGCTCACAGTTGAAATTGTTTATAGCACTGAAATTATTGCAAAAGCGGTATTGCTCATTTTTTTTTCCACTTGATAGTTTCTACTGAATAGGCAATTTATCCTCCAAGTGGCCTGAAACAATCTGATGGAGTTATCTACTTTTGTTACGTTTGATTCATTTTGCAGGTAGATTCAGTTGCAAATGTGCAACCTGAAAAAGTAGAAGACATTTGGAACTTGAGAGGGATATTGAACATTTCATGGCATCGGATTCAAGTCCAAGCAGGGCATCACTCAAACATGTAGAAGTTGTGTGGCTTGTGTGTGTGGCCATGAACCAACAACACCATATTTTACTGTTTCTGTTTCATTCTTTCTCCTGATGTGAGAGTTTTTTGTCAAGGCGATTCTGAGTACGATTAAACATTAACTTGGATAATGTATAATTTATTAGTTATGGCTCAGAATCTTCTCATTCAATACTTTGACATGAATTAGTGGCATCAGTATGGCAAATATGATCCTTCTAAATTCCATAAAGAAATGCATTCTTTGGCTATGCGTGTTAAACTTGAAAATATCAGATCATCGTTTAGTGGTGGCCATTTATTGAAAAGAAGCAACTGGGCAACCCTGGAGCTCTTTCCTTTTCTTAAAAGACACGTTCTTTCTGGACAGGAGAATCAAAAAACTGTGAGATAATGGAACTTCGTAGATATATAACATATAACTTAGACCAAACGACGAAAATTACTTCATTCTGTTTTTTGAATGAAAATGAACAAGAACGTGCAGGGGAATTATCCTTCAGCTCCGGGTCTGTTTTTTTTTTTTTTTATTTATTTCAAACGCTGACATAGTTTAATATTTACGTTGAAAATCAAGTGAATATAATACATATATGAGAAATTCTTGGTCACGTGTCGTCAGAGAGTGCAAGAGACAAGAAGAAGTGCTGCATGACGAGACAAGTTTTCACAGAATTAAAAGGGAAAAATCCAAAAGAGAGAATGGAGCATGACTGACGGTTAGTGTCTAATAAGAAGAACCTGCCTGGTTACTTCATATTGTGATAAGATAAATAAACGAGAGTGGAGAAAAGCAAGATAGTGACAAATGTAAATGAGGTCCCCACTCATTTACTCCATAATGGGAAACCCTAGCCTTTTCTTCCCAATCAACTTCTGGGAATAGCAGATTCGCCACTTGCCTTTTTAAGAAACTTCCAATGATAGCTCTGAACCATTTGATGAACGTTTATGTTGTTCTGTTGTGAGCTGTGAAATCTGTAAAAGGTGAGGTTTTGTCACTGTCATGGATTTGTTATTATGGGACTTGTGTCCTACATATTCTGGCAACCCTTAATTACAACCAAACGACTCGTGAGTTACCATTGGTCCTACAGTATTATCACAATTTCTGATATATATATATATATATATATGCTCAACAAAAGGCTATCCTTTATTCTTACTGAAAGATAACCTTCAAAACTGCCATATCCACCTCACTGCTCTTACTCATTGTGCTGTCGTAATAAGATGTCTCAAGTTTTTGAACTTTTTACTTTAAAAGTGGAATTTACAAGTTTAAGTGTTATACACACACTTCTCAAAGAAAAGTATTGTATAATTAAATATTCTATTTAATCTTAATATAAAAATTAGTTGACTAATTTAAATAATTTAAGGAAGTCAAATAAATTAGTTGATTATAACTAAATTTAAACTCTCAATATGAATTCATATTATATACCCCTTAATCTATTCAAATTAGTTAACTAACTCTTATATTAGTTATAATTAAATAATTTTTTTAATTTTTTTAATCTATACAAATCAATTAACTAATAACTCTTATAGTAAGGACTGTGAAGTATATCATAATCAGTTCGAGCAACTAAACTATGTGGAGGGGCCGGTTTAATTTGTTTGATGACTGAGGTGGAGGGAAACTTAGTTGTAATTAACAGGTTCTTTATACTTTTCTGTTTGGTTGTTTAAAAGACAAATTCATAATGATTTGTTGTTATAAATTTGATGAACTTTCGATTGCAATTGTTTAAGAAGGATGTTTACTCGTCAACATTTTGTAATCATCCCTTTTTTATTGTGGACTTCAAGTGCAGTTGAATAATAATTAAGAAAGATTAGAGCTGATGCGGATACCATTTCAAATCATTACCAATATATACATGTGACTATTTTCTCTCTTTTTATATTATGAAAAGACCCAAAGAAAACCACTATCTGCATAAAATGTTAGACTTCATTCGATCGTCCTACTTTTCAACGTAGGGTATGTAATATGAAAAAGAATATACGACCCCACGTGGATATATCTTTGGTTGAAGCATATATAATATCGAAAGCTCAGAGAAAGTTATATCCAATTTTTGAGACATGTTGGTAGGTACTCTTAAATTGCCTCCATTCTTTTTCCAACCACTGAAAATTTTACCAAGAAACTGCAATATCCAATAACTGAACTGGAAACTGAGCCATTATTATCATGGTTAATTAATCAGTCAGCTTTGTTTTTTCTACTCAGTTAACATCATAACATACTCAATTCTTTTGAGTCTAGTTTTTTGTTGCCCCCACTAATATCTGTTCGAAAATAACTATGATCCGTGTAAATTCTTCACGACAAAGCCATTTACGTACACAGCACATTTAATGATGGTTCAGTCACTGTCTTAATGAAAATGTCCTTAATTATATATAAAAGCCTCTCTCTAAGTTGGCAACTTAGCAGCTTTTTTATATGATAGCCAAATCGGTGACTTGACTGGCATTTATTGATTTTTTATTCGGCTTTATTAATGATTAAAAAAAGACCAGTTGTCTGAGTTCTTTGAACTGGCAAGTGTTTTTTGGGTTGGGTTGGTTGATGCTATCTTAATTGCATCTCAAAGAAAACTATCAAGTTGTGGTACTGCGAGAAACCTGCTGTTTCATTTCAAGCCATCAAGTTGTAGCATGAGGATCTTATATTGCTATTTGCATATCGTTTCAATGATACCTTCGCATGGCCTTTATCAAGTTGATCTATTTTGCATTTCTCTCTCTGTTTTTTTTTTCCATGTGTTTAACATTGTTTTATTGAACAAGATCAATATCCTGACAAAGTTTTAAAATTAGTTCTGTCAAACAAAACTGATCAAAATCAATTTCTCACTTTATGTATGTCCAAGTGTCGACTCAAGCTAGTTAGTTTATTGATGTAAGAAATATTTGTAGGACACCTATGTTTCTCTTAAATTTAAAAAAAAAATATATTAATACAATTTTTTACTCCTCAAATTTTATTTTTTTAGTACCTCAAATCTTAAATTATAAATTTTAGTCTTTTAAGTTTCTTATAATTTAATAAAAATTTAAAATCTTTTGCCCCTTGAGGACTAAAATCAAAATAAAAATAAATTTAAAGACAAATTAAAATAAAAATAAATTTAAAGGATTAAAAAATTGTATTAATAAAAAAAACACCAAATAGTTTCCTTCTAGATGATGGGTAGGGTCAATAGAGTCAAGTCAATATATATATGTATGTATGTATGTGTAATATGGTATAATTACGCGGAAATTATATATTGATGGCTAGTAATACCTTTTGCTACCAAAACAACTATTACCTTTATACCTGATATATGTGTGTGTGTGTGACCGGAAAAGCTTATTATCTTCATGCTACTGTGGGACTAACATACCATTCATGATCAGAATTAATAACCATAACCATGCGCCTCCATTTCCCCCACCCTGCCTTGCTCATTCTCTCCTTCTTCTTCTTCGTCTTTTTCTCCATAACACTGCTTCAACTCCGGCGACTCCAACTCAGGCACCGGCACAGCCCAACTCGCTACGGCCCTCCAACCTACCCTCTCATCGGTTACCTAATCTCCTTCTACGCCAACCGTAACCGTCTCCTCCATTGGTACACTCGCCTCCTCTCTCACTCTCCCACCAACACCATCCACGTACACCGCTTAGGTGCGCCTAGGACCATTATCACTGCCAACCCACAAAACGTTGAGTACATCCTCAAAACCAACTTGCTTAACTTCCCCAAAGGCAAGCCCTTCACCGACATTCTGGGCGACTTACTCGGACACGGAATATTCAACGTGGACGGCGAGCTTTGGCGGACCCAAAGTAAACTAACCACCTACGAGTTCACCGGAAGGTCACTGAGGGAATTTGTGATCCACACGCTGCAGGAGGAGGTGGGTGATAGCCTTCTTCCGGTGATGGAGACTTTGCGTGTAAAACAACAAGTGGCGGACTTGCAGGAGTTGCTAGTTAGATTCTCCTTCAATGTGATTTGTAAAATCACGCTACGGGTTGATGTCTGTTGCCTGGATCCTTCTGTGCCTGTTTGCCCTCTCGCTGGAGCTTTCGACATGGCGTCGGAGATATCTGCGCGACGTGGAGCGGCGCCTTTGTACGTGATATGGAAGGTGAAGCGATGGGCCGAGGTTGGATCTGAACGAAGGCTTAGAGAGGCCGTGGGAAAAGTCAGGAGCCATGTGATGGGACTGATTCAAGAGAGGAAGAAGATAACGAGAAAAATGAACGAAGGGCGTGAAGATCTCTTGTCAAGACTTATATGTCGAGGTTACGATGAGGACATGATAAGAGATATGCTGATAAGTTTCATGGTGGCGGGGAGAGACACCACGTCGGCAGCTATGACGTGGTTCTTTTGGTTACTGTCTCAGCATCCAAAAGTTGAGGAGCAGGTTGTGCAAGAGACACAAGTCAACGTAGGCGAGACATTAGAGTATGAATTATTGAAGAAATTAAAGTTTTTTAAAGGCATATTTCTGTGAGTCAATGAGGTTGTACCCACCTGTGCCCTGGGATTCTAAGCATGCAATGGTTGATGATTTGTTGCCTGATGGTACTGTGGTGAAGGCAGGAGATAGAGTCACTTATTTTCCTTATGGGATGGGGAGGATGGAGGCATTGTTGGGGAAGGACCGGTTTGAGTTTAGACCGGACCGGTGGTTCGTTGAGAGGGACTGCGTCAAGAGAACAATGACAAAGGCGTGTCCCTTCAAGTTTCCAATTTTTCAGGCTGGTCCCAGAGTGTGTCTTGGGAAGGAGATGGCTTTTATACAGATGAGGTATGCCGGGGTTTCGATTCTCCGGAGATTCAGATTCCGGCGGATTATCCCGGATAATCCTTTATTCGTGCCACTTCTGACGGCACACATGGCCGGCGGACTCAATGTTTTTTTTTTTTGTTGCCCACCCGGTTCACCGGAGCTTTGCCCCGACTACATCCGGATCCGACCCGCGTCGCGCACCTGGCTATGGTGGGTGAGTCTCCTAACGGGAATTTTCTGCGTACGCCAAGGCTCGAACTCGAGACCTCGCTTAAACGATACCGAGCCGCTTACCACTCAGACCAACCCCGTTGATTATAACTCAATGTTTTGATTGGCAAGAGGGAGAAGAAGGAAAGTGATGATGGGTCGTACGTGATGGCTTAAAATGGGCCAAATTGTATTCTATTTTGATTTTCAGGATATTAAGGAGAGCAAAAGATTGTTGGTCAACTATGGGATGGGTTTAATGCTTCTTCGTAGCATGGAAGAATAAAATAAAAGTATTCTCACAAGTGTAAACAATTATACAAGGCAAGTTGCTCGCGTATTTTATAAGACTATGGTCAGAATATTGTTTCAGCAAGTCCAATGTTTGATTATTCCACATGCAATGATCTTCATGATCGCACCAATTTCAATTCAATATCCTTTTTTATATTTTGGTAAAACTATAATATCCTTTTTTTTGTTTCCTATTAGCAACTTAATCCAACCGATCCCTTGGTCATCTGCTCGTTGGAGCGTCCAACCAATTTAACTTCTGAAGCACAAATTTTTAGTTGAAAAGAGAACACATTACTATAATTGTACCCTACTTGATTTGGAAATGCCTAATTAATAACCTATTATTCTGACGGTAGATGCTCCTCAAATCCATTATTGAACCATTGAGACTTAGGACCGTGGAAAGTGGAAACATCAATTTCGTCACATAATTAGCAGACACATGGCGTGCACCTTTTTTTTTTCGACTCCGCTTAACAAAGCAGTCAATTATAAAATCCAAGATACTATACAACCCATGGATCCTTCTCATACTGCCCCTTACAAACAGTTGTTGCGTCCAGCGTGAAGTTACCCACCAGCTAACACCATCGTCGTGAGGCACAAAGCAGAGTGTTGTAATACAAACACAAATGTGAGAGTGTTGTACTACTTGTCGCCTAATAAACAATTATCAGCGCCACAAGTCTGTCGACTATATTCGCGCTCAAATCAATTACAAAACATGTTTTGTATTATAGTGGAGCAGCATTCTTCGTAAACATGGATACAGAAATGGTACACTGGCTACCCCACAAATGGGTGAATTGTTACAGACAATGACGTTCATGCTGTCATGTGCTACCTGGAGCTTCACTTCCTGCAGCTGGCTTGCGATTCAAATAGCGAATAACAGCATCTTCAACCCTGTTCAATTTGCCAAACAAATACATCATTCAACTATTGAGCGGCAATGTATTATGAATTCAAACAAAATTTGAAGTTGACATTTTTTTTTCACGATAATTAGACAGTGACGCCTAATTTGGCATTGCCCAAGAACAAAAAAGATGCCAACATGCATTTCTAAGTCATGGAGTAGGAATTGGGTTAAGAAAAAAAAAAACAGTCATGAGTTGGCAAAAACCAATAATAAAAACGATGGTGTTGGATGTTTATGCATGACACGCAGTTTCACTGTTACAGTTATATAGTAGATCACCCTCCCCCCCCCCAACACAAGGCAATCAATGGAAAGAGCATGTGGAGTGAAGTGTAATCAAAAGTAAGAAGCATAATAAAATTAATGCCATAAAGGACTAAAGTTAAAAAGTAGAAAGCCGATAAGCTTACCATGGTTGGTTGAAGAACTCTGATCGACGCTCTTTTTCTACATTGCGACTGGGTTCCCCGGCCACAAGTTTTAGATCCCTGCTTTGAGATTCAATCAAGGCATTTATGAATTCAACAGGAGATTGGCTAAACCCCAGAAAGAATGCCCGTCTCTTACGGTGCTCATGGATTTTTCTTATGATCGCACATATTGATTCATCACAGGCTTCGATCTCTTTGTTCTTCTCCACATTGGCCAATAATACAGACAACTCCCTCTGAATAGGGAAAGGGACATCAACCATCACATCATAACAAGCACTTCCTGCAGGACTATTTCCCGAGAGTTTGATCCTGTGCTCCAAAAGAATGGGCTGCGGAGAGAATAAATGCTGCGATATCTTCTGTGAAACCATGGTAAACTTCATCTTTTCTTCCCCAAATACTTTCTGAAGAGCTGGGTCACAGAAAAAGAAAGAAGCGTCATTTGGGTTCTGTAATTTCCTGGCCTTCACATAATGCCAGATTGCAGCAACAATTCTTGGGCGGGTATCAACCTCAATACCAAGAACTTCTACCAATGCTGGAGAAAGCTTAAACTTTTCAGGTACATAATTCATTTCCAACCGTATATTCACAGTAAATTCCTTGTCCCCTTTTCTCTTCACTTCAAAACCCTCATGAGGAGCAGGAGACCTAGCATTCTCCCACATAATAATATGACTATCAGGATAGAGCCTCTGATCCAAAGAAATGGTTACTCTTTTAAAGAAAGAAGAGAATTTTGGATAATTGGGGATAGACCTCTGAACTACTCCTGGCTGATCAGGATCTACACCATCTTCCAATATTCTCCCAACAATCTTAAGAGTCCATGTAGGAGGCTCAGCATTTGGCTTGTTGGGAATAGTACGTACTTGATTAGCAAAAGTGTTAAATACATAGATGCGAAGAGTTTTTTGAATACAAGGTGGGGTTTTGAGGGCTTCTTGGATGTCAACCTTCTTCCTAGCAAGTGCAGCATCAACCCGAGATTCAAACTCAAGAAGCTGGGTGTAAAGAGCAGACTCTGGCAGAATTGCGGCCACTTTATCTTGAAGCTGCTTCTCAGGTAGCTTCTGCTTCTTTCTTCGAGCGGCAGGTGTAAGTTCCATGGGTCTTAAAGGTGACGCAGTGTTAGTTGGGGAAAATCCAATCGGGCGAATTGGGGGTTTTAGAGGGAGGCGCTTTGCACTTGAATTGCCAGGTGTTGAAAAGGAGGGAGGTGACACCCCTAAATTCCCAAATGCACCTGACTGACTCGGATTAAGAGACAAACCTTGAGCTTGCAAGTGAGCCTGGAGTTTTGCATGCGCGTGAGCTTGAGACTTCGACTGAGCTTGGGCAATAGCATTAGCATGAGCTTGGGTTAGCTGAAACTGACCTTGAAAACCAGCCGCAAGATGTGCTTGCGCCTGTGAAAATCCAGGGTTTCCAGGAATAGAAGAGGATCCTATTCCCGCATTGCCAAATGATGATGAAGAGGCCCCAAGGCTCTTAGGCGGGTTATTATTGTTCACAGACATCGCTATCTTACGCTAATCAACTAGACAACCAAGTGCCAAAAAGCTCCAGGACCCCTTTTAAAGATTGTAACTTTACGTATAGATAATAACGGGTAAAGCAATGGCATACGCAACAGATTCAAGCACCTAGGTCACAACCTCCACAATAGCGAAATTGGCATTTGCAGGCCAAAGATCCAAAATGACTAAATCTTAATCAATTAGGACTTTACCTTTTAAGAAAGTCGTGGACAAAGGCCAGGGCGATCTGGCCATAGAAGATCCAAAGACCGACCTCTACAGCCAGTCTATGTGCGCGAGCCAACCCTTGGGGGGCACTACTCAGGTAGAGGAAACCCCAATAATCAGGAGCTTCCGTTGCTCTATACAATTGTGTGTTCCAGATTCGAAAGAATGAACAGAAAGCTCCAATGAACGAGAACTGACGGAAGAAAGGGCGAGGCAGTGGCCGTGAGTTCAAGCTCGGAAACAAAGTTGGCCTTCCGGGAAGTCGATGGTGGCGGTGCCTAGGGTTAGGAAATGACCGAATTGTAGATTGAAGTTGGTCAGTGTTCAATTCTGAGGTTTCTCTTGACGGCGTCGTTTAGATGTACGATTTTTTTCAGTTTGTTTTTACTCTTTGACCATAAGTCTTGAATGTTGAAGTTTTTGCTGTTTAGGGGCTGGGGTCTGGTGTCCGATTATCGATCGTTGATAATATATCATTTGCAATTGCAAATTGCAAATTGCAAATTGCAAATTGCAAATTGCGAAGACTATATTGATATTTTATATAAAGATAAAGTGAATAATATAGAATGACTAATCTCTTAATTTAATATTCTTGTTCATCAAATGTTTTTTAATCATATATTGTTTTAATTTTTTAAGTACATGGGATTAAGCTAATTAAGTCTATAATGTGCCACATTTCTTCACCAAAAGAATACTAAAAATTAAACCAAGCATTTATATATATTTAAAAAATTTCAGATACAATGACTTAATAAATATAAGTATTTTTTTATATCAAAAAAAATTTAAGCTATAAAACAATGTTAATTGGGCCAAAGCCACATTGGAAATAGGTAGGGCGGGAAATGAGAAAAGCCCAAACTAGTTAGTCTCCGCCCAGCAACACTTAAACCCTAGTCCGTCAGCCCGGGAACTGCTGCGCGGCGCGTTCGTGTTAAACCCCTTCTACCTCCAAAGAACCGATCAACTGATCGTGCTCAGTTATAACAAAAAAAAAAAAAAAAAACTGATCGTGCTCAAAACCTCAAGCTCTCTGCCCAGCCGCGAAAATGGTACTTCATCTTGCACCCTAACCGCACCTTCTTTGCACCTTAGTCTTTGTCTTTTAGACTTGGCTGCATTTTTCATTCGTTTGATTCAATTTTTTTGTTCCAGGTGAAATACTCGAGAGAGCCTGACAATCCTACCAAGGGTAAGTGTTTTCAATTTTATCTTTGCGAACTTTGTTGTTTGATTTTCTTTGGCCATTATTTTGCTTATTATATGGATAACGAAAGGGGCGCACTTTCTTTATGTTGCACGCCCGGATTTGATGATCCGGAATTGCACTTGAAATAACATAGTATGGGGCAATTTTTAATTCTGATCCCGTTATGCCATTGACACAGCATGCAAAGCCCGAGGTTCAGATCTCAGAGTTCATTTTAAGGTATGTTCCGATTCAACCGAGATAATGTCATGCATGGACACACTAAGTTAATGCATTTAACAACTTAATTCTTTGTCTTTTCTATAATTAATAACGTCTGATTCGTCCTGGCTTCATATGCTCTTCCTTTCTGGTTAGGAACATTTTTCATGATCCCCCATCTGATTTTATTCCAATTTTGAAAGCTGATAAATGTGGCACCGCAGTAGGGTTTAGTTGTGATCCGAATTGGTCTCTCTAGAATCCATTGCAGCATAAACCTGACCTTTCAGTTGAGAAGATATAATTACGGTAAATGATGAAATCCTTTTATTACTAATAGAAAATAGAAAATGTTGATTCACAATCACAATTCACCAGTCATGTTATATGGTAGACGTATTTCTGACATGTAGTCTAGTCATCTGCTATATTGTTAGCAGACTGTAGGCAGAATAAAGCTGAAAGAGTAAAATTGTTCTTTGGTCCTCCTGTTTGCACTGGAGGACTTATGTGTCCGCATTTGCAACTTCAATGAAAAATGTGTGCTGAATTATGGAGTGTATCCATTCATTTTTGTGGATGTGAATTTTAACTTTTGTGTAGAACACAAGGGAGACAGCCTTCGCAATTAGGAAGTTGCCCTTGGTAAAGGCTAAAAGGTATCTGGAAGATGTTATTGCTCACAAACAAGCAATTCCCTTTCGACGGTATTGTGGTGGAGTAGGCCGCACTGCTCAAGCCAAAAACCGTCATTCAAATGGCCAAGGACGTTGGCCTGTCAAATCTGCAAAGTTTGTCCTTGATCTGTTGAAAAATGCTGAAAGTAATGCGGAAGTAAGTTATATTCCTTGGTGGATTTTGGCATACAGATTATTTAACGATGTGAATATATGCATACGCATGTTGAAATATTTTCCCTTCACAACTTTTATTGCATACCTGATCCAATGTGCAGGTGAAAGGTCTTGATGTAGATGCACTATACGTTTCCCACATTCAGGTAAATCAAGCTCAGAAGCAGAGGCGCCGTACCTACCGTGCTCATGGGAGAATTAACCGTGAGTTTTCTTACTTTTATTTTTCTATGCAAAGGGAAAAGAAAGTATAGGATGAGAGTGTGGGAGTTAGCTTATAAGTTTAACTGCTTGGTATGTTCTTCCATTCTTTGTGCAGCATACATGTCATCCCCCTGCCACATTGAGCTGATTTTGTCTGAAAAGGAGGAGCCAGTCAAAAAGGAGGTATTCATTTATTTCCTTTGAAGTTATATTTTAAATTAGAATTAGATTACATGTTGTAAAGTAAAGGTTATTATTAATTTAACGTGACCCCCGGAGGTTAATTTCGGCGCATAGATAATGTGAAAGCCATTTAAATGATTGAAACTCATTTTGCTTGCTGATGCGGGGCGTGTAGGTGTAGCCGAGTGCATCTCATTTTGACTCGGTGCTTGAATTCTTAAGTGTTAATTTTTTATTTGGGCCCCTTGTTGAAGTGTTAATTCACTGATGAATAGTTAATCTCAGAATTTTGACTGTTGTGAAATTTGGTAGTTCTCTTTAGTATATAACATATTTAACTAATTTAATTAAATTAATTAATATTATATATTTTTTTTAAAACACTCATCATCTTTTTTAATTTTTTTTTCTCTCAATTATTATTGGGAGAGTGTTAAAGGGTAATTTAAAAAAATGATAAATATAAAAAAAAATTATATATATCTTTTTTTTTGGGGGGGGGGGGCGGTGGGTATAGCTGAGCTTGATATATTTAACTGATGGATTTATCCGTGATGATGCAGCCCGAGACACAGCTGGCGCCCAGGACCAAGAGCTCGTAGACTTGTGCGCGCTGGCGCTCGTTCTTGAGATCCGTAGCTTCAGAATGATTTCGTTTTTCTTTTTCTTTTTTTTGGTACAAATGATTTCGTTTTTCGTTTCCTTTAATTTGTAACGGCTCATTTGGGCTTGTACCCCAACTCCTGCCATCCCCAATTTCACATTGACGACTCTATCATCTAATTTTGTTCCGTTGTTATTTTGCATAGACGATATATCAATTTGAAAGATCTGGTTTCTGGATAGACACTGCTATGTCAGTTTCATTATCCTGCCTATCTGTCTTGTGCCGCCGACCATTGAATTTCTGGTTGTCCTACACTTTGCCCCATTAAAGTTGGTGCAAATTGGATCATTGTTGGAACCCTAATAGGACTCGACAAAGAATTACTCTGAATTTTTTAACAAGGATCTATTAATATTAAAAATATTATGTAAATTAAGTAATTAGTTTGAATCTGTTTTCTTTTACCAAATTTTAAAATTATCTGTAATGAAATTCATTAGTTATAAAAATTTACGTAATAGATTAGGAAGTTTTATACTTGGTCAAAGATGCTCAATGAAAAACAATCAATACATTAGGTTAAGTATATTTTTATACTGAAAAACCTGTTGGAGTTGGAGGTTATAATAAAGACGAAAAAGAGTAGCATCTTTGTTCAACGATGCTAGTCTTTTCTTTATACTATCAAATAACTAAGTTTAAAATTTGCAGAGTCATGGTTGTCTCATCAAAATACCATGAAAGCGTCACTATATGGAGTTCTGTGACTTGCTATTATGGTCAACTGGCCGAAAGAGATGCTACTTCTAGGGGTGTTCAATTAAGTCCCGTCCCGGGTGACCCGTCCTGATCCCGATGATGTCGGGACGGATCCGTCCCGTCCCGTGAAAAATCGGGACGGGAATAAATATCTTTCGAGACGGGACGGGTCTCGGCTCGACCCTCGGGTCGTCCCGTCCCGTCCCGATATATATATATATATATATATATATATATTTTTTAAAACAACAACCATATACCATACGGTATTGTCTCCTCGTGTAGCGTGTTCTCTTTTCTCACCTTTAGCCCTAGCACCGTCTCACTTCGCGTCTTGTGTTCTCTTCCTTCCTCCCCACAGTCGGCCGCCCTCTCGCCAAGTCGCTCTTCCTTGATCGCTCCTCTCAGCTTCAAACCCACTTCATCTACACTTTGCGACTGCCAGCCGCTGTTGCCCGTGACCTCCGACCATCGCTCCTCTCGACTTCAGTACACCATTGTCATTCGCCTCAGATGTTGAAGGTAAGTGACCTTCCTTCTTGTTGCTCTTTCTTCTGGCCCCTGCTTGGAGTTGTGAAAGGAGGTGACAAGTACTTGCTTTTCTCCCTTTCTCTTAACAAATATCCCTTCTCAATTTGTTCTTTCCCATCTTTCCTGTTCGAGTTATCTTCTTTTATTACATGGGCTCAATCAGATTTCGTTTTACTCTGAGAACTATTATTACCCATATTCTCTTTCTTCTTTCTCAAACGTGATAGTGTGCCCTCGTTAACTTTGGTATGAAAATCATTGTTCTCTCTTATAATTTCGGCAATGCTTTTCTGTTTTCTCCTATGATGCAATAATCTAGCCCCTGAAGAATGATTTACTTCACCACATTTTGGACTAGGAAAGGAATATTCCTCATCAGAGGATCCTTGGACTGTTGTCTCTTTGCGATTGGCTTTATATACAATTTCATCAATTGTATTGTCTTCAAGTCCAGGAACTTGCCAGACTTTTTTCCTTCAAATGATTTCCTGATCTAATTAAAAGGAAAATACACTTGTATGTTGCTTATTATATGTTTTAATACTAAATTGCAGTTGAAATGGATCTTCAGTCAGGGGCACAATATAAATATGATGTATCTTTTGGCAGATTTTCTTTCAATTAAATTTAGTCCTCAAATAAGATGAACATCATAACTGGTATTTATAATAGAATGTTGAACTCATGTATCATATGTCTGCTTTTTTCCTAGTTACTTTGGATTATATTGGTGGCCTCTTGTGCTTCTCTTATAATTCAATCAATGGCAGCCAATTTAGGAGTTGTAACTGGTACTTGATTTGATAAAAACTTCGCCTTTAACCGAACAAATATATGATATGTTCATGTATGTTAATATGCTTTCTTTCTCTCCTATTTGATGCTTGTAGGAAAACATTTAGCAGAGCATTGTAGAACTGAGTATCCTCGTCAACAAACTTTGTCTTATGGATTATTGCTGAAATTGCCATAGGGGCTTGTGACATTCCTGAAGGTAGTTTAATCTTTTACAGCTATTAAGAATGCTTTAAAAGAAACAATATTGATGTTTAAATCAGAGCTACCTATAGCAAACTTAAGTGGAGAACATCATACAAATTTTGATTCTTGTGTTGGTTCTCTTACCATGGCTTGATGCCTTAATGAATTTAATGTTTCTTTCCATTGGGTCTTATTTGTTTCTGTGTAAACTGCTATGCAACAGAACCACCGATTAAAAGAAGAAAGGGTTTGCGATTTGTATATTTCATACAAGAAAAGATTTGTATATTCACTATGTGATTTTTTTTCTAGTTTCAAAAGAAAACAGATGCATTCTTTTACATATATCTTGAGAAATATTGTCTGCTTAAATGCCTGTCTATTTATCTACTATTTTTTTTAAAATAAATTAAGAATTCGGGAATTCCCGTCCCGTCCCGAACCCGTCCCGGTCCCAATCGGGACCGGGACAAGCTCGGGACGGGACGGGACACGGGACGCAAAATGCGTCCCGTGTACTGTTTCGGGACGGGACACGGGACGGGGTTGTCCCGGTCCCGACCCGTCCCGTGAACACCCCTAGCTACTTCAACATATTTCAATCTGGCTTCAAGTAATGAAGTACTTAAAGCATACAATTATTCAGCCCAGAGATTCACGCCTGGCATTGCCCATGATTCCAACATTTTAAACATTATCTTCTAAATTCAGGAATGGAACCGCTCTAATAAAAGAGATAATGATAGAAATCGAAGCGCAACAACTGGTTTTCTTTTCCAAATTCCAAAAATGGATACTACTATGTCAGTTTCATTATCCTGCAGAGTCGAATATGAAAGGCAAAAGATACCACAAAAAGCATCCTCTAAACATTTGAAGTTTTCACCCAACGGGAAACAAAACAAAAACAAAAGAAAACATCCTTAACATGGGACTCTTTCTCGTTCAGATAGTCTGAGAAAGCGACACCTCAGTCTGAAGATCTGGATGTAAAAAGACGACTCATGATGAACCTGCTGGTGAATGACTCTGCTTATTACTCAACATTTCAAACTTCAAGCTAGCATCACAGCACAATTACGAATAAACGGGTTCAGCTTGGTGCCGCCGCCCCTTTCAATCTTCTTCCACTGCAGTTTCTCCACACCTGGATCAGGGCAGCAAGTGTACATGGTCAAAGCTCTCTCCGAAGCAGACACAGAAGTTGCACCAATCACAAGCAGCTCATTACCCAGAGACTTGAACGCCACGCCCCATCCTTTCTGAGCATCAGCTCTCACTGGAACTGCTCCCAGTTCCTTCCACGAGTTGCTCTCCTTCTGGTACACCTTAAGCTCATTGGAACAAGCATCCAGCGAGTAAAGCTCGTTATTGGAAACAGCAATCAGAGGTGGAGATTGTGAAATCGACAGAGGAATGTCTTTCAACATGTTTGGAATCAGAGTCCATTTCTTTGTCTCTTGATCATAGAACTCTCCACTCTTGAGCTCTCTCTGTTTCTCGTCCAGTCCTCCCAGTACGTAGAACTTGTTGTGCATGCAACAACCAGAACAGAGCTTCCTCCTTCGGATCATATTAGGAAGGCGTTCCCAGGTTTTGGTCTCTGCATTGTATTTCTCAGCAGAATTCAGAACTAGCTTACAAGTCTCTGTTTCAAGACCACCTGCGATGAAAGCCAAGTTGTCGCATGTGGCAGAGGCAAAGAGACACCTTGGGGTGATCATGGAGGGACCCTTGAACCACTGGTTTGCTGCTAATTCATATCGCCAAACAACGGCTCCTTCGATCTCTTTTCCACAGACGAAAAGATGGGTCCCTGCAGAAAATGATTCTTTGTCTCCATACTCGAAGTTGTAATCAGAAGGAATGGTAGGGAGCTTCATGCGGGATTTGAAATCCCTGTCAAATGCTGACCAGTTGGTGTCGCCACTCGCTAGCATGAACACAGATGGCTCTTTGAATCCTATTTGTTTCCGCATGTTGTAGATTTCACCGCTCTTAACCAGACTCAGGAACTTCTTGTTCAGAAACAACAATTTCCAGTACTCTGCTCTTGGGAATCTGGCAAAGATCACGTTTTCCAGCTCGTCGCTAAGGCCCGGAACACTTTCATAATCTACATCCTGAGGTAACTCATGACCTATCATCTTCTTCTCTGTGATGGGAGATTGTGGGAACTCAACCAGTACTTCTGACAGGTACTACTATTCTAGTGTACCGGGCAATCTATAATTCTCCGAACTCAGATTCTCTCTCTTTGGAAGATAAAGAAACCTTCTTTTCACCTTCTAGTAATGTACCTGTAAATGGGGGTGAAAAAAGTCAAGGGAACGCATAAGCATCAATCACTAGCTTGCACTTTGAGAATGAGAACTCCGATGCATTCAATATTTGACTGACTGCAACAATAAAACGAAAATGAAAACCAGACAATCAGAAGTTGAGGAGAACGGAAATTGAGTTCCCCATGATATTAGACATTAAGCATCAGTTTCTGTTTGAAGGGTTCTATAATCAAATTCCAAAAAACTAAAAATATTAACCTCGAGAACAGACACAAACAGTGGAATTTAGAACGTTATCTCCTACTGGAGACCTAGTTTTTGGCTATCGAGATGGCTGGAACTGAATCTCAATTATCCATAATTCCAAACAGAAGGTTCCCCAGACGAGCATACCCAGGGAAAAAGCAACAAGCTCTACACAACAAACTTTACATTCTGGTACAGAGATTAATAACACATTCGAGCTCACTCTTGAAAGAAACAGAAAATAAGAAAGCAGTGAAGCTTTGGTACATGATCTCTCTCAGAATCTCAGAGCCCAGAAATCAATCAACAACCAGTGGAGAATTCAAGTCAAGCAAAGCAGCAAATAAAAGAGGAGATTATAGAATCATCAAACAACTCTTACAACAAAAAGGAGCCGTTTGGCGAGGGTGCTCCACTCTCCCTCTGCTCCTCGCAGCAGAGACATGTGAGCCTGGGGCTATAAGAGAAGAAGAGGAGGAGAGTGAAGGAGGAGACGAGAAGAAGAAGAAGAAGAAGAAGCTAAGAGAGAGGGAGAGAGAAAGAGTACATCAAGACACCCACTATTTGCTGGAAAATGGAGCTTAGTTTAGTATAAAGGAGAGGGGGGGGGGGGTTGGGTTTGTTCTTGGGAATTAAAATAGAGAGAGTGAGTATCATGATCATCCACACCAACACCACAAGAAAGCATTATTTTATTACCCATTTCAGAAAAAAGAAGAAAGAAGTTCGCAGTTTAGAGAACTGTGCTCTGCCAGTGGCTGAGCTTCCCATGTTGCTTCAGCAGTTCGATGTGAGAAAAGAAAGAAATCAAATGGGGGCCGGGCCATGAAACTCTCTCTCTCTCTCTCTCTCTCTCTGTTCTCCTCTCTTCCTTTGCTTTTTCTTTCTTCATTTATTTATACTAATTGCTCACTTACTCCCTCGTTTCCAGAATCAATCAATTTTTATTTTAATTTAATATGCCACTTAATGTAAAATTAAGTGCCCCGTTTACCAAGTAGGTAGTTTTCTACTCCACCACCTCATCACTTTTTTGTCTTCCACTTTCCTTCGGTTAACCATTTGAGCATCAAAGGAAACCACCAGTCAGTGGTCTAAACAAGAAAAAAAGTAATTAAATTACATTTAATGGTGTCCTTCAAGGAGAAAATAATTCAGAAACGGAATTCAAACCTTAACTAGCATAGGTTACATTATTTGATTTGAGTTATGCTTAAGTATGTCAATTGTCTACTTTACAAAACAATATCATTTTATTTAATGACTTAATTCAACAAGCAGAGACAATGAGTTAAAATCTTAATAACAAAATTAAAATTTAAAAGTAAATTAAAGAGAACAGGTTGTTAAGATGAAGGATTGATGATGAATAAGGAAGGGCCACAATATTAACTGTGCTTACTGACGAATTTTGGCATCTCAACAAAATTTGTCAAGGACCACTGGCCTCAGTTTTTAGTGGCATCTTCCATCTAATTATTAATTAAATAAAATAAAGGGTATTAATTAAATAAAATAAAAAATAAAGTACACTCGTCATCCTAAATTAATTTTAAAAGAGTATTTAGTAATTTAAAATATTCAAAGATACAATTAACTCCCTAGACTAATTTTAAAAATACAACCAGCATCTTAAAATATTTAAAGGTACAATTAGTACTCTAAACTAATTTTAGAGGTATGATCAGTACCCTAAAATATTTAAATTAGTATAATTTCATAATTTCTCTTACAAAAATACAAATTTTTGTTCAATCCATATAACGTGAGTTTTTTATTTTAACACATTATTATTTAAAAAGTCATATGTGTTATATTGTTTAAACAAGAGTACTTAATAAACCCTAAAATTGACATTATATAAAATTTATACATGAAAATTGAAAAATTTTATAGTATACTTAGTACAATTTATTAAAATAATATTATATATGTGACATTTTAAATAATAATATTTTTAAATAAAAAATTTATGTAGCATTTGTCAAACTAAAGTTTATGTTTTTATTAGCGAAGGGGTAAAATTACATCAATTTAAATATTTTAAGGTGTTAATTACCCTTTTAAAATTAGTTTGAGGTGCTAATTATACCCTTAAATATTTTAGGGTGCTAATTATAACTCTAAAATTAATTGCTCCAAAATTATTTTGAGATACTATATACATACTTCACTTCAGGGTGATTGGAAATAGAAGTCACCAAATTAGATACCCTTCGTTACATTTACACTCATTAGATTATAGACACACACACACACACATATATATATATATTAGCATAGTGTAATTGCTTTTTAACAGCGTAGCAGCAGAAACACACCCATCAAACAACAAACAGACAATTAATTAATGCATCAAAAGAATATGAATTTGAATCGTGGTGAAATATGTTAACACACAAGGGCGGAATAAATAATAAATATCTTGTTTTTTTATTTATTCTGGAGGTTTTTAATGTTTTATGCTTTGGAGGTCTTGACGAAGATCTGCCGTGGAATGCACAAGCTTTTTAATTAAAGCTGCTTAGCTTGATTATAAATTATAATGGAAAACATTATATCTCACTTTGTGCTCTGATGATATGTATATATACTTACACACTCAACATATAAATAAATATACATATAAAGCAGAAAGGGATGTAAGTGGCTTTCCCTTTTTCAGATGTAGTTGCCATATTCATTCCAATATCTTTTATTTATGAGTTAAGAAAAGGTTTAAACATCGCTTCCTCTTCTCATATAAATAATGAATATATATGATCATGTAATTTTTCAAGCACAAGGCCAGAGCAATCCTTGAGAATAAAATATATAAAGGAATAAATAACTCAACCTGCATCATCTCTCAGTGTCCTATATATTTATATATTATTGTTGTTATTATTATTATTCAGTCCTTTCTAATCAAGATTAACAATTCATTACAGGGTTAGTTAATTTAATGACCACGAATTGGAAAGAAAGATGCGATGTCTGAGCCCTACTAAGTGGGAGTACTGAAACACGGGTCGTCTTTTTATAATATTCTTCTGTTTACCCTAAGCAAGTTCTAGGGTTACATGTCGTGATTCCACGGGAACAGTGTCAGTTTCATCAATGGCTAACACTTGTTCTACCGAGGAAGGAATTATTTAATCTATTGAAGAGAGAGAGAGAGAGAGAGAGAGAGAGAGAGGGGTTATAATCAGTTTACGGCCCACAGAAAACTAAAAGGAATAAGCTGTGTGCTACACTGTATAATATATATATGTATGTATATATATATCAACTAACCTACCCGTTATTTTTCAAGCGTACTATTGCTTTTGAGGAGGATTCATTAAACTATATCTTTTAAAGGTCATTGATCTAAAACGTCACTTTTTGGGCTGCTGTATATGAACATGTTCGTATGTTTTAATTTACAGCGCTGAGTCACGTTTGTTCAAGCAGTGAATCCCACATGATGTTTTGTGAAGATAAAGGAGAGATAAGAATACGTAAGCTTCAACTTTATTACTACCTAGGATTTTCAAAATCAAATTAAATTACTTAGTTTGTTCAAAAATTCAAAAACTAATGAATCCATACTTGATCTGTTTTACAAGGGGAATGACCATTACTTATCAAGTGAGGTCATTCATCCATTATGTTTATTTTTCTCTCCTATAAAATCATATAGATTGTAGGTCCTATGAAATCATATAGATTGTAGGGGAGAATTTAAGGGCGTCTACCAACGGGGTTAGTCCGAGTGGTAAGCAGCTCGATATCGCTTAAGCGAAATCTTAAGTTTGAACCTTAGCGTATGCAAAAAATTCTCGTTAGGAGACTCACCTACTATAGCCAGGTGCGCGATGCGGGTCGAATCCGGATATAGTCGGAGTAAAATTTCGATGAACCGAGTAGACAACATAAAAAAAATTTGCCTTCTCTTAAACCGTAGTGTTTTGGGCTGAGCCCACTTTATGTCATAAAGGAAAATAGCTTCTCTTAAATCATCCATAAGTCCTGTTTGGATTGATTTTTAAAAAATATTTTATAAAAAAAAAATAATTTAAAAATAATTTTAGATGAAAAATTTCTTGAAAAAAAAAATCTGAATAAATGAATATTTGGATGGGTGTTACTAAAGTGACTTTTGTGATTAGTAAATTACTAAAAAATATATAAATTAAAATAATAATTATGAGATAAATAATCATTTGAATTTATTTATTATTAGTTCTTGTGAATCATTTACTATTCATTATCATCCTCTCCTGTTCCTGCTGTCGACGACACTGCTCCAACCGTCTCCACAACCTAGCGACGTTGCTCCCACTGCCTCCATCTCTATTCACGAGATCTGAAGAAGCCGACAATGAAAAGAAGATGCAAAAGCACTCTACGACTTCTACCGATAGCAATTTCAGGTGGCAGAGACCACCTCTACAGATCTGTCACTCCTCTTTAGATTGTCAGACTAGGATCACCAGCTGTAGAGAGGAGAAAGGAGAGAGAGGATGGACGGACAGAAGGGAGGAGAGAGAGGATGAAAGAAATGGCGACAGAAGTTAGCCAATGACAACAGTGACAAAAGTGGGTAGAGAAGAAGCCATGGCTAGAGAAAAGGGATGAGAATAGGGATATCAGCAGAGGGAACAGAGAGAGTAGAAAAAATATAGGGATAAAATGGTAGTCAGATCGTCCATAAGCTATTTTTTCTACCTAGAAACTATTTTCATCAGTTTATTTAAAACCCATATTTGAACCAGCTTTTGATCCATAAGCACTTATAGAATTTTGAAGGTTGTTTGTTTAACTTTCGATTTGAGTCAAAAAAAAATTTAAAACCAGGCCTATAGAACTATTCAAAAGGTATATAATCCTTTATGGAAAGCACTTTTTTCTAGGAATATTCCCAACAAATAATTATTAAAATATAACCCAATCAATTGGTTTGATATAGAAGAGGGTTAAGGTCCGATTTTGTCTTAGAAATTTTTGTATATGAGCTGTAGGTATCGAAAGTTTTTCTTGGATCTAAATTTGCGTCAATAGTATTAAAAAAAGGATCAAAGTCACCCTATTCATTAAAAAATTAACGTTGACTATTAAAAAATTAAAGTCATCCATTAACATTTTTAACACATAGGGCAATATTGTTTCTTTTTAACACTTGTAGAGTGATATTGAATTCAAAAACAATTTCTAGATACTTATAGCTCATAAATGAAAACTTTCTTAGTAAATTTGACCTTGACCTTGACCCTAAAAAAATAATGAATTGGCACTTGATTAGACTGGTGCAAAATGTGCGGGAAAATCAAAAGAATAAAGGTGAGATATGATATTTCAACAATCAATGAAAACTATAATTGTTAATAGCCTTATAGACTAGCAACATGAAAAGCTCTTTTTCAAGGGAAAGTTGCGAGTTCGATCTTATTTGTAACTTTAAGCCGTTAATACTTATAAACCATATCAATTGGTTTAATAAAAGAATTAATGAATAGATGCTTGATCAGTCCAAAATAGGCGAGGAGATCAAAGAAATAATGAAGTGATAAGATATATCAACAATCAATAAAACCTAAAACTTGTGATGAGATAGGTTATGTTAATCTATTTTATGCATGAAAGAAATAGAAAATGATTGAGACAGATTTTGAGATTTAGGAATTAGAGGTCATTCTCAAAGACAAAACTTTCAAAGTCAAACCAGTTTAGTCAATTTGAACAAAAACTAATAAATCGATATTCGATCTAACAATAAAAAGATAGATCAAAACTAAAGAAATAAAAAATCGACTAGATCTATCAACGATCAATAAAATCTAGAAGTAGGTGATTTGATAGGTTTTGCTAATGGATGGAACGACCCATGAGATCAAGGGGTCAGAGGGTATCCAAGTTTCCCTTGAGCCATCCAATGAATATCTCTTAAGGTCATATTTTTCAATGGAGGACGCATTTTTTTTATGGATATCTCAAAAACATGGATGTCTCTTAAGGTCACTTTTTTCAATTGAGGACGGATTTTCTTAGGGATATCTCGAAAACATATTTTTTGAAATCGAATCAGATCGATCAAAAAATAATAAATCGATGATTGATCTATTAATAAAAAGACGGATAAATGTAAAAGGAAAAGAGCATAGATTAGATCTATCAATAATTATTAAAAACTAAGAATTTGGTTTGCGGGTCTATTTAATTTATAAAAGAAATGGGAAATGGATGGAACGAACTATGAGATCTAAGAATCAGAGGGTTTTCACACTTCCCTTGAGCCATCCCATGGATATCTCTTAAGGCCATGGTTTTTGGCAAGGATACATTTTTCGATGGATATCTCAACATAATTTTTGAAATTGAACTAGATCGATCGAAAAATAACGAATCGATACTTGATCTACTAATAAAAAGACAGATCAATGTAAAAGAAATAAAGAATCGATTAGATCTATCAATAATCACTAAAAACTAAGAATTTGGTTTGTTGATCTATTTAATACATGAAAGAAGCTAAAAATGGATGGAACAAACCATGAGATACAGGATCAGAGGGTATTCAAACCTCCTCTAAGCCATCCCTAATCGAGAGCCTTTTTTTTTAGGGATTTCTTAAAAGTATAATTTTTAAATCAATCCATATTAGTCGATTTAGTTTAAAAATAATAAATTAGTGCTTGATCGAGTAACAAAGAGATGAATTGAAATCAAATGAATAAAGGATCGATAAGATCTACCAATGGTTTGAAAAAAACCATAAATTGATGATGTTGCTAATATACCTAATGCATGAAAGAGATATAAAATGGATGGAACGGACCTTGAGATTAAGGAAAAGTGTGATATGTTTATCACGATCCACTGCTTGTCTGCGCTATACTCGCCGCCAAGAACTTGAACAAGCAATAGGGTTGAGGAAACGTAGAACAGAGAGGTGCTTTTATAAGTAGAGTGTGGTAGTAAGGATATTAATGCCATTTATTAATGCATTTAATTTATAAATGTTAACCAATGACTAATTTAAAAAAATATTTTTATTTGCCGCTTAGCTTAAGTAATCAAACTTCGTGAAAAGTTAACTTCTAGAAGATCCATTTTCTAATTTAACATGTCTAAAATAAATATACTAATTTCCAATGTAAAAGGCACAAACACACTTGTTCTTCCATAATGTTAAAAAGCACACTTTATTTCAGCAACATATTTAAAAACATCAATGCAATTAATTTATATGTTTCAACTATTGATGATACTTATTTGTAATACTACACACAAGTCTTTCTAAAATGTCATGGGAGACTAAAAAGGCAATCGATCTCCAAATAAGAAGATTCAGTGGCTCTTCTTGGAGGACCAGTTCAAGAGGAGGCTTAGGGGAGTACCAAGAAGAGACGGAGATCCAAGGGGACATGTTTTGTAGTTTTTCTTTTTGTTTGTGGGGAGAGGGTAAATTGTGGATACCATATTTGGTACATTAATACCAACCACTTGAGAAGTATATCTTCCCTGCGTTTTGTAGAGCTACTTCAAATTTCATACTGTTATCTAGATCCATACTTGTAAAGGTAACTTTTATTTCAATTATAAATTGAAGTTGAGATAAAATTTAATTAGTGTAATATGATTTATATTTGTATATACTTTTTGAATACCCATATGAATCTGTAACCCCAAAAGCTTCAAAGTCTAACTTTAGGTCCAACTTGCTTTTTAGGAAAAAAAAAACTCATTCGGCTCTAATGTCAATTTAAATAAATTATGTTGGCACAGATAGTAAAGAACATGCTTATATCTCACAAAGATACGAGTTCGATTCCCGCTGCTGTCATAATGCTTACTTTGGTAGGTGATCTCGTAAGTCTCTTGTAAACACTCTCTGAGTCATGGAATTGTGCCCTGACCTTAATGAGAAACTGGTGTCGAACCCACCTAAATTTTTTTTATACCAGAAAATAAATAATATTTTTGGCTTTGGGCTTTTATTTTTTATTTGTGTTTTTGGTACAAGAAAGTTGGGTGGTTTTGGGCTCTTAAACTATTTTTTAGGATTATAAAAACCAATCAAAACGAGCCCAAAGAAATGAAACTTGGGCAATTGACGATACGGGCAAATTTGTCTGGGTTGGATGGAATGGAAGGCTTTTTTTTTTTGTTTGATACAAATTTTAAAAAAAAGGTTAGATTCACCCACGATCTAAGGTAAGGCGAACTCTTTATTTTTTATAGGTAATACCAATATCAGGCAGGGCAAATTGTTTATTACCCTCAGATAGAAGAAAAATTTCATCCTGCCATTGGATCGTGGGTGAACCCAACCCTTTTCTAAAAATTTTGTAAAAAAAAAAAGATAAATAAAAATTTTATTTAATCCTTTATAAAAGAAATATTTCTTAAATTGTTTATTTGCAAGATATTATGAATTAATTTTTTATAAACATGATTTTTTACTTTTCAATATATATTAATAAAATTATTTTCAACATATTTCCATGACAAATAGTAATTATTAAAATTACTGAGTTAACGTGGGGAAAAGGAATATTGGCTCAATAAAAGTAAAAAAAGCGAAAAGTGAAGCGGACCATTATGAAACCCAAAAAAAAAAAACCGAGTAGTTGTGCTCTTTTTTTGGCCAACCATCATGATACCAACGAACGCAGCGATGGCAGCCTCATCCTCTTTCAGCAATTTTCTCTCATTCATCTCACCCTCAAAACCACCACCTCCCAAGACGCCTCCTCCTTCCCAATTGAATCTCCCTCCTCCTTCTTCCTCTTCTCCTCGCCTTTCCTCTCAGAATCACCACAAGTCGCCCGACAGCTTCGCTCCGCTTGTGGCTGAAGATGATGGAAAGCACAATTCTTGCTTATCGATGGAGTTATCCTCTGTCATATGTCCCTCTCTTGCTTACTCCAACACTCTCTTCTTCAAATCAGCCTACAATGTGCAGGTTATCGTTGGAGAGAACGAGCCCGAGGAGAGGCTCCTCAACAGGTTCCGTAGAGAGGTCATGAAGACCGGTCTCATTCAGGAATGCAAGCGCAGGAGGTTCTTCGAGAATAAGCAGGACGAGAAGAAGCGCAAGTCCCGTGAGGCTGCCAAGCGCAACCGTAGAAGGTTCTCCCTTTTCCTGTGTTCGCATTTAGCTTCCTTACTTTCCGTTAAATTGGGGATAGAGAGTCAGGATAGTTGATTTCTGGTTAAGAGAAGGAAAAAAGAAGTCAATTTGCTAGGTTGATAACTTGAATTTGATGGATTCTACGGATGGGCCTTTTATGTGAAATTGTGCGTTTTATTTAGTGGTTTTACTTTGTGATGGCAATTGAAAGCTGTTGTGGCATGCCCGATAGAAAAGGGTGCCAATGCTTAAATGGATTGTAGATAAGATCATAAGAAGTTAGTGATGGCTGCAACTGACAACAGTTGGCTAATCTAGAATACTGTTGATGCTATTGTGAAAATTCTTCGGCATGTGATATTCTGAACTGTATATGGTAGATGTTCTCTTTGAAATTTAATAATTAGTAGTCGTTTTGTCAAAAGTAGAGAACTAGAGATAAGCTTGGCTGTAAGGTGCTAAGTTGTTCTCTTTTTCTCCAATCTTCACTGGCTGCCTTACTAGTATATCTTAGATTATCATTGAAAACTTGTGTCTACCTTACGTTGATTTCAGGCCCCGTCAATCAAGATTTTCAACAGAAAGTAGGCCGGAAGTCCCGACAACAACCAAGAAGGAAGAGGATGATGATAACTGGGATCTGCCCCAAGAAGACACTCCATACTGACCTCGTTATCCCCTACATTTGTAAACACCTTCAAATTTGGTTTGGAGAGGTTTATCCAGCGTGTAAGTTCTATGTAGAGAATTTGTTCCTCGGACTGAGTTAGTGGATAATTCCATTCATGTTTTTGTTGGATAGAATGCATTTTAATTTTTCCTTTTGTGCATCAACTTTTGTTCCACTTTTGGCACTTTTGAATTCTGCCTTCGACTTGAAATTGCTCTATGGTGCATCATTGAACAGTCTTGTAAAGTGCTTATAAGAAAAGGAGGAAGGATTACAAGTAAGATATACAGGGTAAAATTAAATAAAGCTTATCAGAAAAGAAGGGAAAATTACAAATAGGTTCTCTGGGGAAAAAATTAAAATATGTTATTATTGAGATGGGTTACCTGTTCATTTTAAATGCATTCTTGGAGGTAATGGAAGTTAGAGATAAACCTAGTGTATATCTTCGGAGAATATTGTATTTCATACTTTTTCAGTAAAGAAGTTATTTGCTGTTGGTAGTCACTAGAGCAATGCTTTGTGCCTTTGTCTGTTTCTTTCATGTCTAGATCGATGATATTTTTCTCTCTTGGTAAGGAGGGTATCAAGCTGAAGCAAAAGCGATTCGGTACTTAGTTATGGAAATTTAGGAATTTTCTCCTTTGGCTTTGGACGAGTCCATGCTTGTGCTGGAGTGCTAAATGATCAGGAATTCAGGAATTCAGGATTATGCTTAGACGGTATCGCTTAAGCGAGGTCTCGAGTTCGAGCCTTAGCGTACGCAGAAAATCCCCGTTGAGAGACTCACCCACCATAGCCAGGTGCGCGACGCGGGTCGGATCCGGATATAGTCGGGGCAAAGCTCCGGTGAACCGGGTGGGCAACAAAAAAAAAAAGGAATTCAGGATTAGTCAACGCCAAGGTTGATGAAGCTGAGACTTTATGCAGCTGTCATATTGGACGGGCCTAGTTGGGTTGGGCCTAAGCCCAACGAACTTTAAAGTGTGCCTGTTAGGTGTCAGCTTAAGCCTAGGCTCAAACCGTCTTATTTGTTGGCCCCTTCATAGGCTAGGAATGGGCTCCATGATCAGGAAGAGCTTGTAGTCAGTAAGACGCAAGGTAGATGCCACCAAAGACTTCATGGATAATTTTTTGTTGGAAAGAATGTGCAGTTCATAGTTTGGTCCTTTGAAACTCATAACGCCTCCTTTGTGCTTGCCCACATGGACCTTCCAACTCATATCTGCAATAGTTGATTTGTTTATTAGATGTTCTTATCTCATAATGCATGAGATGATTGATTTAATAACCATTTGAATGTTTGAATCTTGATGGTTGTGAAAAGGATATTTATCTGATTAGAGTATTTCAGAAGGTAATTGAAAAAACATATCATCCTGTTGGTCATCCCTAGGAGAGAGATGATATCCTAAGTAGTTAAACCTATTCAAGCAATTATATATTTAAATAAGTGTTTTGATGGATGATATCATGATACCTTATTGTTTGTTTTCTATACCTGGACTACTTTCCAACTCATCAGGATAAACATTCATCACAGTAATATTATTAAATATATAAGGGCTAAGGGAAGAAACTAGTTCTTCTCCTTGTGCAGGATCGATCATCATGGATGCATGCATGTTCCCCATGTTCTCTCCTTTGGATTTTGTGAAGATTATGGAAATTAATGAGTTATGCTTTATTGTTTTATGTGCGTTAAGTTTTAGCAGTTAGTACAGCATACATGTGGTATTTGCTTAAGAAATGAAAATGATGATTTTCTATTGAAAAATTAGTTTTCCTCTCAGTCACGAAATCTCCTCCACGGATTTAGGATCTAGAACAATTCATGTTAGTCATATTATAAGGCTGTCGTGTTTTAGGCTTCCTATCCTTTATTTTGCATCTTTGTTTCTCCTATTAATTATCCTTAAAATCATTGGTAGGGACCATAAATTAAATTATCATTTTCATAGATATAATTTATTGCAAATAGCTAAATGATCAAAAGTTTGACATGTTCTCGCCAAAAGTCCCTGATTTTTTTGGCCAACTATATGTTTATTAGATTTAGGTATTTTACTCCTTAGTTTTAACCATAGTATTATATCGCTATATCTAATTTGCGAATGCTCCTTTCAATAGTTATAATAAAATATTCAATAGTTTTTCTATGTTACTAAATTATTCATCTCTTTGTTAGACTTTTAAGGGGAAATTATTGATATTTTTTGTCCTGGAAGTTTTGAAAAAAAATTACTTTGTCAAACTGTAAAGACTAAATTAACTATTAACAGCTGAAACAGGAACATACACACATGACACACACACACGGGCATATATATATATATATATATATATATATATATATATATATATTATAAATGACATATTCTTATATATATATATATATAAGAATATGTCATTTATAAATCATATATATGTCATGAAATTCATATCGCTCTTGGGCGGCAGTCCCTTTTGGGGTGGGACATCCCATAAAATAAATCAGATTGGATTGAAATTTTTATGTTTAGACTTTAGACATTGGTTTTGACAAAGCCTGGTATTTGCATTCTCATGTTTCTCCTCTTTGAGATCTACACATCTCTACTACTTATGTGCTTTTCCAAATCAATCCTCATATGACTTGCCATCACGTCTCTCTTATCCTTCTATATATATATATATAAACATACACACTTCCTCCAATCTTTTTTTATAAAAAAAAATCTTGATCTTTTTTATCGGAGATTTTGCATATTTGTAGAAGCATTGACAATTACTTCTTTTCCCCAAGTACCCTTAGTTATATAAATAGAGATAAAACTACATTAATTTAATAAACTTTTTTCAGAAAGAATAATTTTAGAAAATGATTGAAAATATTAACGTATTTAATGAAAACAACTAATTCTTTTCCTAATATGTGAAAATTGTTAAATGTTTCGTATTAAAAAAACGAAGCATATATTAAGCTCAATAAGATATAATGCTTGAAATTAGCTAAAACTGAGGAAGCAGAAAGGAATTACTTATCATGGCTAATCGTTGGAAACTTGGTCAATGTATCAATAAGCAGCTTGAAGAAGGATTTAGCATAATTTATGTGGACACATCATTGATTGATTATTTAACCAAAAAGGCGGTGTCACCCGGGTAAGTGGAATGATGTAACAATATTTTTTTCACCACTATGATATTATTATGTCCTAACCTCTGATTATTCAAATGACCCTCTTATCATGCCACGTGGAATTTTTTATGTGATACTGATGGGATTTTAATGCAAGTGGTGAATATGGTTTAAAACCCCCTGAAGTGAAATCATCCAAACAGAGAATAATGCTTAGTGATTGGAGTTAATTAAATATTTTGTTAAAAGGCGATGGTGTTAATCCGAAGATATTTTGGTTGATGTAATATTTTATCGTAGATGACATGTCCTTCACATTCAAAATACAGAGACAGATAATTATAAGTAGAAAGATTAACATGAAGGACAAAATGGAATGTTGTCTTCTTAATTTGCGTGAGATTACGACATTCTAAAACTACCGTAATAACTCAGGATTCCACCTAATTACTAAATGGACCCTATTAGTACATTACGTGGCACAATAATCACCATTATTGAAGAAGGGTGTTTTGGGAATTCAATGAAAGAGTGACGTTGATCGTTTGTGTTTTGGTAAACGTAGAGGTTAATATGGATAAGCCAAACATAACATGTGGTGTGATCACAGACACACTCATAATATAGGTAGGAAAGGAAATATATTTATATATTATTATTATTATTATTATTATTATTATTATTATTATTATATCAGTTGCATATGTATCCATATCTGCGTGGGGCAGCTCTGTACTCGTTAATTTCTTAACTTTCTTAATTATGCACCTGCAAAAAAAAAATTGATTTTTAGTACCAATTTTGGAACTAATCTCACTTCTTATTTTCCTCTTTCAATTAATTAAAAAAATTAGTCTAATTAAGTGATTAGAATGTCGGGAGGCATATAGAGTCAAAGTGCCAGCAGGGACTTAGGTGTCAGAGACTCAGAGGTCTTGACCAACACATGTTTGCCACGTGACACACGATTCCTCCATAAGGCAAATATATGACCTTTGGTCTGTCATGAGATTCGATTGAGCTGAGGTGTCCCCCTCATGCACCCCACAAAAATCAGTTTTTGTTCCACAGATAAGGCTGTCCCTTGGAGACTCCCAAGAGCCGTTTTATCCTGCGAGCCACGTGGCATTTCATTAGATTTTGGTTTCTTCATTCAACTACCAATGGGAAAAGGTTAGATCTCCCACATGACAACTAAAGCCAATCATTCCTCTTTTTGTTTGAGTGACGTAATACAAAGAAGCAACTTTCACGTTATTTTAACCATATCATTCAAGAGGGCGCAATTTGAAAAAAAGATGTACATGCCTCAATCATCTCAAGAGTATTCAACATAGGAGAACTAAACCTAATTCTTAAAAAAGAGAATGAACATTTAACTTTACATTTGGCCCCATAAGTTGAAGACAAATATGATTATAGTTGACAAGTTACCCGGATGAATTCGTAATTTTAGTACGATATTTGCTCTCTCTTCTCAAAACCCAAACGTCCAAGTTTATGGCTGGCCATGAATTTTATAACATAGCATGTTGATCTCATGGTTTGATTTCTTGAGGGTAAAGGTGATAAAGGCTACAATTATTTATTTATTTATATTGCCGAAAAAGGGTATAATTATTTATATAAAACAACCGTATAATTTTTCTATTGCAAATCATTAAACAGATACGATCATCAAGTCCTCATAATCACTTTTGTTTTTAAATAGCTGATGAATATTGGTGGGGGGCCTCCATTTTTTTCCAATCCATGACCAAATAATATATCTCCAACCTCAGAGCTCCACAAGCTCTCCTTGTTCCAATGGGGGATAACTCCAATAATATTGAAGAAACAGTAATGAATCCAAGCCCTGAAGGGGAAGCTGAAGGAGGAGAAGAGAGAGATCCGGAAAGCAATCCCCTGAATGAGCCCCTGCTCAAGAGGAATCGAACACTTTCCACCAATCCTCTTGCTCTTGTCGGAGCCAAAGTTTCCTACATAGAAAGCTTGGACTATGAGTAAGAACTTCATATTTCTATTACTACCAAGTTCTAAGTTCATCATCAAATTGAAAGAGGCCTTTGCTTTGATGATGCAGGATAAATGAGAATGATCTGTTCAAGCATGATTGGAGGAGCAGATCGAGAGTTCAAGTTTTGCAGTACATATTCTGTAAATGGTCGCTGGCTTTCCTTGTTGGACTTCTTACAGGACTTGTGGCCACCCTCATCAATCTTGCAATTGAGAACATTGCCGGTTACAAGATTCTTGCCGTCGTCGGATTCATCGAGAATGACAGGTCGGAGCAAAAGTGAATTGAATTCTAAATATTTCCAGCGACAAACTGGTGCGTAACTGTTGATCAATATGATCAATGCAGGTATTTAGCGGGCTTCTTATATTTCACCGGCGTGAATTTCTTATTAACATTCGTCGCTGCTGTTCTGTGTGTGTGCTTTGCACCCACAGCAGCAGGACCTGGTATCCCTGAAATCAAAGCCTATCTTAATGGCGTCGATACTCCCGACATGTATGGCGCCAAGCCATTGATCGTCAAGGTTAGTTATTGTTTCATCTCTCTGTTACCTTACTTTCTCTTATTTCTGATTCTGATTCTGATTCACTCCCAATTAAGCAGTTAATGGAAAGGAAAAGATGGATTAGTTGCTTTCCTATTGCTAACGAGGTTTCTATTGGCTTTTAGAATAGTGGGCATCTAAATATTGTCGAATCCATTGTGCTATTTTCTGTTAATTTTCCTTCTGATAAAATATTGGTGGTGGCGCATTGATTTCAGAATAGTATATGTAATATCAGGGAATTTGTGCTGCGCAAAGCAAAAGTGCAAAGTGATGTTTTTCTTTTTTGTTTCTTCTTTTTTTAATCATTAACACTTGCAATTTGTCTTACATCCATGATTCTGAACGATCACGAGGCATCAATATTATTGTCTTAACATAAAATGGAAGGCTATTTTCCTAATTAAGAAATCACAAATCAGAAAAATATGACCGGTCAAGTTAATGAGTCCTTTGATTTGTAAGAGTTTTACAAGATCACAGTTTCTGCAATGACTTCTGTCTTCTGATATACATCTGCTTGTGTAGATAATTGGAAGCATTGGAGCGGTGGCTGCAGGGCTAGATTTAGGAAAAGAAGGACCATTGGTACATATTGGGGCCTGCATAGCTTCCTTACTAGGCCAAGGAGGCACGGAGAAACACAGGATCAAATGGCGATGGCTTCGATATTTCAACAACGATCGAGACCGGCGAGATCTCATCACATGTGGAGCTTCCTCAGGGGTTTGTGCAGCATTCAGGGCACCTGTTGGAGGAGTTCTGTTTTCTCTAGAAGAGGTGGCAACCTGGTGGAGAAGTGCTCTCCTCTGGAGAACCTTTTTCAGCACAGCCGTGGTGGCGGTAGTGCTCAGGGCCTTCATTGAAGTCTGCAATTCTGGGAAATGTGGCCTCTTTGGAACAGGAGGGTTGGTCATGTTTGATGTCAGCAGTGTCACAGTGAGATACCATGTAATGGATATCATCCCTGTTGTTATCATTGGAATCATTGGTGGGGTATTGGGAAGCCTTTATAACCATCTTCTTCACAAGATCCTCAGAGTCTACAGTATCATCAATCAGTAAGCAATCATATCCAATCTCTCTCCCTCTTTTTAATATAGCATCTGATATCCACTAGTATTGCATTATATTTGAGCATTGTCAGACCTCAAATTAAATAATTCTCATGGACTTGAACCAAGACCTCGTTTAAGTGGTCATAACTTCTTTCCCTAATGCCTATTGGTCACATCCAATCCTAATCTCACTGTTAGTTATATAAGAACACACAAGTGCTCAAGCCCGGACAATCATAAGATCCTAGTGAATTAAACTGACATCATTTTTACCTTCACAGCATTCTCTATTCACAATCAACAATGATGATTTACCATTGATTAATGGCAGGAAGGGGAAAATGCACAAGCTCCTGCTCAGTCTCTCAGTTGCGCTCTTCACATCAGTATGCCAATATTGTATACCATTCCTAGCAAGATGCATCCCCTGTGATCCATCGCTTCCAGAAAATGCCTGCCCCACGAATGGACGGTCTGGAAATTTTAAACAGTTCAATTGCCCCAGTGGTCACTACAATGAACTTGCTACTTTGTTGCTTACCACTAATGATGATGCTGTTAGAAACATATTCTCAACGAACACTCCACATGAGTATCATCCATCTTCCCTCCTAATTTTCTTTGCACTCTATTGCATATTAGGACTCATTACTTTTGGGATTGCTGTGCCATCTGGGCTCTTCCTCCCAATAATCCTCATGGGTTCTGGTTATGGCCGTCTTCTTGGCCTCTTGATGGGACCTCACACAAAAATTGACCAGGGGCTGTTTGCTGTTCTGGGTGCAGCCTCCCTCATGGCTGGTTCAATGAGAATGACAGTATCAGTTTGTGTGATCTTCCTTGAACTCACCAACAATCTTCTGCTACTACCCATTACAATGATTGTTCTCCTGATAGCCAAGACAGTTGGGGACAGTTTTAACCCTAGCATCTATGAAATTATTCTACACTTGAAAGGGCTTCCTTTCTTGGACGCAAATCCTGAGCCATGGATGAGAAATCTCACAGTGGGTGAGCTTATTGATGTAAAACCACCGGTGATTACCCTCAATGGAGTAGAGAAGGTGGCTCGTATAGTGGAAGTTCTTAAAAACACTACACATAATGGTTTCCCTGTCGTGGATGAACCAACGGAAGCTTCAAGAGGGGTGGCCAAGCTTCATGGACTGATCCTAAGAGCACACCTTGTGTTAGCGCTAAAGAAGAAATGGTTCGCAAAGGAAAGAAGGAGGACAGAGGAATGGGAAGTGAGAGAAAAATTTACATGGGTGGACATGGCAGACAGAGAAGTGAATATTGAGGAAGTGGCCGTGTCGAGGGAGGAAATGGATTTGTTCGTTGATCTTCATCCTTTCACCAATACGACTCCTTTTACAGTTCTGGAGAGCATATCGGTCGCAAAAGCGATGGTCCTCTTCAGACAACTAGCGCTTCGACATATGCTTGTTTTGCCCGATTATCAACCATCTGGGGTGAGTTGAGTTGATTTCAGTAATTTTTCCGGTAAAAATTTCAGGAGAAAAATGTTTAAGCGATGAATGATTCAAAATAGTTATGAATGACTAACCTGATCTTGCTCTCTCTCATCATAGGTATCTCCTGTAATTGGGATCTTGACCAGGCAGGATCTACTAGCCCACAACATTCTTACAGTCTTTCCTCACCTGAAGAAAATGTGAGCGCAGAGAAAAAAGGAAATAAACCTTCCCTAATAATTGAGCGGCCAAGCAGCTTCTTCGAACAAGTCTCTATTCTTTTCATTCCTGAGAAAGTTCCTTACTCCCTCCTCAGCTTTGTATTACGTGGATCAAAGGACAGGGATGGATCAGATACAAGGCGGTGTATACCTATATTGAATTGAGTACTTTTTATTTACCAAAAAAAATGAGTACTTTTTTCCCCTCTTGATATTGCGACATAATTTATCCGCTTTTTTGTAACTTTTTTTTTTTAAAAAAATAAGAGCATTTATCCATTTCGTTTCTTCCATTCTAAATTTTCGCTACTGATTCCCACTTCTTAAAAAAGCTTCCATGTATCGTCCAATTGAGCAATTAGCTAATTCGTTTATTATTTACTGAGCGCTCCTTGAAGACTGGACAGAACAGTTTGGGTGCTCATGAACGCTCAAAGCTTATTTTAGGGTCCAATTTAATTTTTTAACTGGTTTTTTTAAATATAAAAAAATAGTTTTTGAAAAATAATAATTAAAAGACTGTCTTCTTATCCATGAAATTATTTTTTTTAAAAATAAAATTAAATCCATACCGTCCAAATCAGATTTAGATGGTCTATGATGAGTTTTGGAGCACCCAAACCGGACCTACTGATAAGTTTTATGCATAACATATTTCTTCGAGCGGATGGGTGGAAACATACGACATTATATGCTCGTTATTATTTGCATGGCTATTCTACACTGAATTCGCTTCCTGAAAAAAAAAAATTAACATAAAAAATATGTAACAAAGAAAGTAAAAGTTCCACTTCTACCCAATTTTACACGCTTCGAAACATGAGAATTGATCGTGAAGATTGCCAATTCAGTTCTTCCGTAATCGTATAATAATATCTAAAACACGCAAAATCAATTTAAGAAATCTAAAGCTACTAACAAGTGAAAGTGTGAAACCATTCATGCATTCACATCCCAAATATATATTAAACACGAGTATATAATTCTAATTTGTTTTCCATTAATACAATTAACGACATCTATAGTTCAACAACACCCATGCTGTTCGCTGATGGATTTTTAATATTCAATAAAATTCCTGTCAGCTGCTGCCACCGATATGATGATCTCCACATTGCCTCTAACTGCAAGATCAATCGTCAGTTCCGAAGTAGCGATCACCAAACTCGCCCAATCCTGGGATAACACGGAACTCTTCGTTCAAGGCAACATCAATCTCGGATGTGACAATTTTCAAGTATGGAAACCTTGTACAGACACAATGGATTCCCTCCGGTGCCTGAATTTGAAAACCAGCCCATAAGATCCATCTATTTTTAACAGTGATCTAATAATTTAATACCTCATATCACATCTACGAAGGAATCAGAAGTTACTCACAGAGATGAGATTCAGGAATATTATGTGGGATTCTGGAACTCCTTTCTGTATGAGTAGCTCAATTGCCTGGTTTGCAGAGTTACCTACAAAGGAAATAATGATGTCAGTTTTCATTTAGCTTGGAAGCAAACGGTTTAGGCAACCGCTAGACGTCCTAAAAAGCTAATGATCGACAACCAGACATGTTCAGAAAGCCCATCTTAACATTGTGATCAAAACATACTCTGGTATGTGACTACTTTCAGGTTTTACCGGTTCCTTGAATGGTAGCTAGCAGATAGCATTCCACATCCCAAAAAATAAATCCAATACTATAATTCGCATGCTAGCCTGTTCTTGAGAAAAATTAAAATGGGTCCGTCTAACTTTTTTTTTTTTTTTTCCAAATGCCTCTTCTTTCTACATGTTTCATATAAAGTTCTTATCCAAGAATTTAAAGAATGACATAAAAGGGTGAGCTATAATGGATAGCATAAAGACCAATGAAGCCAATTCAAACACGACAAAACAAAATTGAGCAGGAAATCATTTAAATTTTCAAGGGTAGCAAAAAGCACCGGTAGCCAGGACAGGGTCAAGAAGCAAGACATGCCGTTCTGATATATCCTTGGGAAGTTTCTCGTAAATGAGCTGCTAAAAGGAAAAACAATTTTAATAGTTAATGCTTATAATCATATATTATCCATGTAAAATCCACACAGAGGACCACTTTTTTATGTCCCTTCAAGGACATCCAAAAATGAAGTAAATTTACCTGCTGTCCATTGTCTCCATCTCCATGAATCAGAATCTTTCCAATTTTTATGCCTTTGCAACATGCTCGTAGAGCATTCTCCATGCTCTCACCACTATAACGTAAAAACAAGGGGAACCAAAAAAGAAATGACTTCAAGGGAATAGCCTATATATAATGGCAGTGTATGACACCTAATTTGCTATTAAGATTCAATATTCAAGGCATAATAAAAATACACGAGGATTTGAGCATGTTAATCTAACCAACTAAGGGCATTTAAATGCATGTACTTAAACGTTGCATTTCTTGTATTATACTCCCTCCAGTTACTTTTTATAAGAGATATTTTTTTAGTATAGCATGTTCCTATTTATAAGAGACACTTAGAGGTTGTCTCAAATTGTTTTTATTCATTTCCCATATTACCCTTATTTAATTATTCATGTTGCTCATATTTAATTCCCACCTTTGACTTAACTTTCTCTCTCAACCACACATCCTTCCACCACACATTCTCTCTCTTCCACATGAATGAGGGTATTTTAGGAAGATAAGTTACAATTTTTACATATTAATTGTCTCTAACTAGTTTTAACTAACTTTTTTATCAACAAAATTCGGTTAATATAAAAAGGAATGGAGGGAGTATCATTTAGAGGCTGAGCCTGCCAAACTTAATACCTGGTTCAAAGCTCACCTTCGGACAATAGAAACACCACACAATTTTTTGCAGAAGTCAACACCAGTATAGACAGATCCTGTAACATAAAAACAGACATCAAAATTTACAGATTACACTTACTTTTTTAGGGATTAAATGATTTAAATGGAAGGAGGAGAACTCATTAAGTATATGCCACAGCAATATAGAGAAGGAGGCCACAATTCTAAATGCTCCTAAAGTCTAAACAACAACAAAAGTCAAGCGATTACCTGTTGGAGTGACCACTTGCTTTTCAGTGAACGGCAAATGGCCAAGGCCATGCTCAACAACCTGATACCAGTACCACCAGAATTAGTCATTGTCCGATGTTCTAAGTGATAAAGATATGAAAACCTGTGAAGAAGTTTAGCAAAAAGATTGAAAGCACTGAGTACCAGACGTATGAGTCGGTCTGAATAAAATACAAAGTCATGCTTTGATATGTCTTTGTCGCGAATCAACGTGTGCATCCCCCTTATCTGAAATGTTTAAGCCTAACCAGTGAAGAACAGCTAAAACCTCCAATTCAAATCTCACCCAACACCCTTTCTCCAGGCCTTATCAAATATATTACTTTAAAGTCATAATGTTTCAGCCAGTAATTAACACGTGACTTCGATGACCCACAAAGTAAAGAATCGTAACCCAAATTTACCATCCACTTTGAACTCATGAAGAGAATAGAAAATTAATATAAAATACGTCTAATAATGTTTCAAGCATAAATACCTGGAATGTTGACTGAATAACATACACATTCGGATATATTTTGCATAGATCATGTTGACCAAGTTTTGTGTGGATATGCTGGACAATCAGATCAATGGCAACATGATTATCACCTCCTCGGGGGATGATCACATCAGCATATTTCTTTGATGGAAGAACAAAATCATCAAAGGCAGGCTTGACAAACTTTGCGTACTGCACATTCAACAATATAATTAGGCACAAATAGACAATATGATTGATCACATTTAATAAGGAACCTTTTTTTTTTTTACCAGAAAAACTCTCATTACCATATTAAAATTTCTCAAAAACATAAAAATTTATTAGAAACAAATGTCATCATTTGCATAATTGCTAATAACCCTCAGTTACTAATTAATTTAACATGTGTACCTGTTCAAGAACAGAGTTTATATCCCTACCCCTCTCCACTGTATCACGTCGAATTCTACGAGCGAGCCTCACATCAGCATCTACAAGCAATTAATTAATAAACCCAAATATAACATTAGATATATAGAGGGAGGGCTTCCATCACTAGAACATAATAAAAAATACTAGCATTCTTTTGCATAGTTTTCTTCAAGTAATTGCCAGCACCTAATCTAAGAACTATTGTTCAGCTAGAAAAAGCATGCCCATGAGTTTAATACTTCTAGAAATCTTGGAAATACATTAATAGGCGTACTGAAAAGAAGAGGGTGCCCCAAAAAAGCTTGAATCACTATAGAAGATTATAGGGTATCTTTACAAATCTCAGATGATAGCAAGAAGTATTCTGTGCTTTTAACTATCCAGATTTTCTATGAATATCACTGTTAAAGCAATTCACGCATAAGTATCCATCATGCTATTCTGTCCCAACAAAAGAGTATACTGGCAATTTAAAGTTTTATCAAACAAACTAATAAAGTCCTCTTGGCATTCCATGGCTCAACACTTAGCATATAACCTTGACACAAATTAGTCATGTATTTTTTTCAATTATTCTGCCTAAAAACTACACAACATTAGAACCTGGTAAAAATAACTTGAGGCACAGACAGCAATGCAATGCAAAAACATAGCAAGGGGGAAATAATATTATGACAAATGATTGCAAAATTATATAATTAATGTTGGCTTGTATTGACAGACAACACTTTCACACATATGATACAAATGGATCAGACCTGTGTCAACAAAGATTTTCATGTTCATCAAATCACGAACACGTTGGTCATGGAACACAAGAATTCCCTCCAAAATAATGACATCAGAAGCATTGACCTGAGCACATCCATCAATTACTCTTTATCAAAAATCCATTACAAACAGTAATTAACAGTTATTACAATAATCTGATACATTTGAAATGACAAGAAAATTCATCAGGTGTAATATGTAGTGCTAATATTGTAATTCGTGATTCACAGATATAATAAAATTTCTCCCCCGAAGTGTGCATGATGTGTAACACTAACTAGGAAACAGCTGCACAACAATGAGTTCCCAATATTGTGATTCATCAGGTGTAATATATAGTGCTAATATTGTAATTCGTGATTCACAGATCTAATAAAATTTCTCCCCCGAAGTGTGCATGATGTGTAACACTAACTAGGAAACAGCTGCAAAACAATGAGTTCCCAACTACAACACTTTTTTTGGCCATCCCACCTACTGCATTAATAAAGCTAGAACATAAATGTGTCTCAAATCAAGGTGGATCATAAAAATGGGAGGGCATTCAGATCACTAATAGTAAAATTATTGACGCCAAAAATAATGCAAAGAAAGCAAAGGAACTTTGTCAAGTGATGAAGTGTGATTTTCAAAGGGCAAATAACATTGTAGTTATAAAACTAAGATTTCCAATTCCAGATACAATTAACATGATATGAGGTGATACCTGCCGAAAACTATCTGAAGAGCGCTGGTGCTTCTTAAAGTCATAAATTGGGACTTGAACTGAGTGGCCGCTTATGAGTTCTTGCATGCATTCTAATAGTTGCTCAGTGTCAAAAGCATCTACAAAGAAAACCGAAATACAATTAAAAGATTTAACAAATGCTCGAGGCAAGGGGCAATAAAAGTATAATAGAACAGTAAGAGTGGATTAGTAAAAGTTATCTTTATGAACACATGAAGTCGCAGACAGTTACAGAAGAGCTAGGTCTGAATAATTCAAAGGATCTGCATGATATAGAATCCGCGTATCAATTACCAGGGTGATCAAAATTGTACTCGTGTGCACGTTCCGATTCTTCAGGCGTCAAACCACGATAAAACGAATCCTACAGGTAAAGCATCTTAACTGGACAGCTAATAAAAGCAGCCAGAAAAATAAAGGAAAGATAGAAAACCTGATTGACTAGCACAACGCGGTGATCGTGAAGCTGTTGAATTATCATGTCACATACAGTGGTCTTCCCCGAAGCAGTACCTCCCGAAACACCTACACATTCAGTCAAACCAAATCGTAAAGATGGAATGAAAACAGTGGATCCACCAGCTCAACGAACAGGGAGAAGAGTTAAGAAAATGAAAGCGTAAGATTCAAGCATATTAAAAAAAGCACAATCACTTCAACAAAAAGAGGTGATCAGCCTGTTTCCAAGATAGGCAAGGATAGCTGAGAGTTGGAATTGAAGAGAAAATTACCGATAACGAAGGGCCGTGTGGGAGTAGAATCAGAGGGTAGGGTTGAATCCAAAGCAGAAGCGGCAGCGGAAGCAAATCGATGAGCAGGTGATGAAGCAGAAGAAGAAGTAGGAGACGAGAGGATACCGTCAAAACGGAGGCCCGAGAAGTGGGGCCCAGAGGCAGCCTCCATGACATAGTCGATCGACGTGGTCTCCTCCGGCATCGCTGTGTACTCCGTAGTCACACCTTTTCTGGGGAGCAAAATAAGACTTGGGAAGTGTCGACGTTGCCGGACGAAAGGAGGAGGATGGGCATGGGCATTTTGTCACGTGACTTGAGTCACCCATTGATTGAATGGGGGCTCTTTTTATTTTTTATTTTCTGCCAAGACCGTGTGAATTACATTTGATATAAAATAAAAATGTTATGTTGGCAAACAAAAATAATAAAACTGTAATATTGTTTATATTTTTATCATATTATTCAATAAAAATGTATGAGAAGATAATCCATTAAACTTCATATAAATTATACAAATTTATTATTTTCAGTGCTCAAATGCAAATTATTCTTTTTGGGAGTGGGAATAATATAGAATTTCTAGCCAAAATTGAAAAAAAGAAAGAAAAAAAACCTTCTCAATCTTTGTGGCATCTTTTCAATTTCGACTTAAAGTTTGAATTAGTAAGAGTCTGTTTGAAAAAAGTTTTAAAATTATGATTTTAATTCAAACTAAAATTTTAAGAACATAGAAATTAAACACTCATCTAAAAGTTTAAAGTGATCTTAACCTTTAAAATCATAATTTTGAAACTAAAATCTTGATTTTGATATAAGTTGGTTTAGGTATTGTTTGGTTGAGGGGTTTTGGAGGGGAGGGGAGGGGAGATATAAGTGTGTTTGGTTGGTAAAAATGAAGGGGAGGGGAGGGGAATATTTTCGTCTTTTTATGCTCCCCTACCCCTCTCTCTCACCCCTCCAAATTTGAGGTTTTTTGGAGGGGTGAGAAATATTATGTGTTATTTTAACTAAATTACCCCTGTCAATATTTTGATTTTACATGATTGCCCTCAAGGTGTAAAATCCCTTCTTCCCTTCTCATTTCCGCTATTCCCTTTGCACTCTGGCTCCATATCCGTCGGCCACTTTGTCGCTCGTCGCCTTGTCCAAGTCGACGTTAAAGATGTGTAGTCTCCAAATCGGCCGCTTTGTCGCTCGTCGCTCGTCTCCAAATTAAAATACGGGAACAAAGGGAAACCAGGCGGAGGGGACCAGATTCTGAGCAGCAACGAATACCAGTGCAAAGGTTACAAATTTACTCGACTACCAATACTGGAGTGTCCCCCGTCTGGAGAGTTCTTCCTATTCTCTTTCTCTCTGTCTCATAATTCTGCTTGCAATTCCCAAGCGTTCAAATTGTTCATTTACAGAGAAGTATGAAAGAAGAAGCCAAAAAATATTGAGATGTGTTCTACAAGCGGCACCAGGACAAGGTTTGTTTTTCCATCTCTTCTGTTTTTGTTAGATGCCCACACAAATCTGCAAGGTCTTCATTTCTGTATTCTCTGTTAACCCAAGTGATGTTGCTGCTTTCTCTATTTTGTACTGGCTCAGTTTTGAAGATGTTTAATAAGTAATGTTATTTCCTGAGCAGGTCGGTTGTGGGGCAGGGAATACTATATTTCCTGTGATTGCGTCATACCCAGATGCTTTTGTTTATGCACGTGATTTCTCACCAAAAGCTATTGAGCTGGTTAAGTTTAAAAAATTTTCTTTTATATGATGTATCTGATTATCAACCACACTTATGTATGCATGTATAGCCAGTTCTGTTGGCTGTAGGCCTTTTTTGAGTCAATTTATTGGTGCAGCCATGTCTTGTAACTACATATGTGTTAGATATAAATGCACACAGCATATTGGTGGTCTTGTGTTGTAGTTGTCATAGTTTTATACGTATAGGATATTTAGTATATGGTATTTTTTAGTGGAAGCTCATTTTGGTAGTTTACTTCATTGAAAGTAAATATTTGCTTCATGCTAATTTTATTTTGTGATTGTGTATCATAAGACTTATTAAGTTTAGATATAGAATTTTCATATAATTATTTTAGTTTTATATTTAATAACAATAATCATATATATAAATGAGTAAAAGTTTTTTTAGATTTATAAATAAAGAAATAACAATTCTGATATAAATGTTATAAATGAAAAATGAAAAATATTAAATAAAGGTTTGAGGGTATATTTGTCAATTTTTCATTACCTCCCCTCCCCTCTCTTCCTGAACCAAACAAGAAATATCATCTATCCTCCCCTACCTTCACACTTATAACCTCCCCTACCTTTACCTACCCTTCCTTAAATTAACCTAACTTACCCTCCCCTCCATTGAACCAAACATAGCCTTAACCTCAAAAATTAAGATTTGTCGCAAAATCCCATTTTTAAAATATAATCCAAACAAACAAGCTCTAAGTGATATTTTTAAGAGATATTGGAACCGCCTGGTTGCATGTTAGAACTGAAATTTTCAGTTGCATCATTTGAACCATTAGATTTGAAGGCTCTGTAACAGTATTATAAGTTGGATAACATTTTCACTTGTTGATAAGACGAGTTAAACTTCGCTAGATAACTTGGATTCATCCCAGGCATGGCCTTCCAACATAACCATTCTCATTCTACAATTTACTAACTACAGTGGAGGGCAAGTTGAAGCTGTGATTTCCATTATGAGGCTGGAATTTGACGCCTGAAAAAGGCAAGAACAGAACTGTACACGATGTCCTTGGCATTGACCCCCATAATGAAGTCAGCGTGTCCATGGTTTTTTCCCAACTGAACACTGAGCTTATCCACATCGTGGAGTTTTAGGCAGTCAAGTAAGCTGCCAGCATCAAGAACATCGGAGAGAGCATCTTGGCCTCCATAGCTATGATATATGGCGCATGCACGAAGCCTTACGCGAAAAGGAAAAAATATATGTATATACGTGCGCGTGTATATCATCAAGCATATTTTTTTAGAGAAATTAAAATTGAGGAGATTACTATGAATAGCCCCTTTCAAACTGACAAATTGGCACCTATATCAATTATTAGTAATATGTAAGATAAGATATAAGAAAGAGTTGGTGTGATATTTATTGAGGAGAGAGTAATAATAAAACTATTTAAAAGGCTATTGAAGACACCAATGTGGAATTCTTTAGAGAAAGTAAAGCAGTTAAGGAGTTATTGAACGAGATTTGGTAAGACTTATCATTGTTATTGTTGTGTTATATACTGTCAAGTTCTAAAAGGTTCAAATCTAACTCGATAATAACGGATATCATAAAGTTATATATATGAAAAACATTGTAGGGTATCACCTATTACCCCAAACACTCCGTGTTGTAGAATCACAGGCGGCTTCGGCTCTACCTTGTGGAATCCTTTGCAGGCTAAGAATATACCCATCTTCTGTTGTAACCTGTTTAAACGATACATACTATAAATGCATAAATATAAAAGTATAAAAATCGCTTATAATAAGTAGTATTCAAGATTTTCCGGGGAAAAAATTCTTTTATAAAAAGAAAGTGACTGTCATCCTTCGGAGTTTGCGTTGTTAAGTCTGAACAGGGGAATGGCAAAAAAGAAAAGAAAAGAAAAGGTCTGAATACTGAGAGTTATTTATTTTGATCCCACGTCTTCTTTAAATGGATATATTTTTCTTATGTCTGAAAAGGAGCTTTAAAATTAAAGAAATCAAAATAGACAGGCGCTCAAAAAAGTTTGTTATATAGTAACTATTTTCCTAAAAGCATAAAGAAGTTTTATTTTTCTTTACACTTAAAATAAGACTGCATCATCAGTTTACTTCTGCCATGGCATGTTTGAGTAGAGTTCATGTCTATTTAGCCTTTTGAGATCTCTTACCCCTTAAAAACCAGTGCCAAACACACCATAACTTTATTTTATTTTCTATTTTTTTAAATTAGTGTTCTTGGTTGTTACTTAAATTTTCAAAATTTTATAATATAATTGGTTATGGATCCGGACTTCCACACAAGCCGTGAGAAATGAGTATGGTGATATATATATTACTATGTATTTTCCAAATCTTGAATGTTTAAATGTAAAGAAGTTACAGGTGGAATGCTTTGATGATTATGTATTTAGAAATAGGTCAAGAGAGCCAAAGATATGCTTATACGAGTGGAAGAGTGGGCAAGGCATCTTTTAATTTTGAGGGCGTTCACATTCATGAATGAATATGTAGCTCTGCGCTCTGCTTTTATTCTGTTGGTGCTGTACATTTCTGAGTGACCTGTCCCCTGCCCTTACCCATCATCCATCCTTCTCTCTTCCTTTATTTCTTCTCTTTCTCTTCTCTTCATTATTTCCTCTTTTTCATGCATGCATCCATTCAATTCAAAGTTCAGTTTTGTAGATTCAAGTTTTCTCTCTCCAATTTCCGTATTCAGCTTTGAACTTTAAACTCACCATTCACTGCCTTTCTGTTTACACTACTCTTTAACATAATGAACATTGTTAGGAAGATTAATACCACCAAGAGAGTTCGGTCAGTTATTCCCGATCACGTAATCTGGAAATAACGTGAGATTGAGTTTATAGTGTCAAATCGCTTTTCAAACACACATCAAATTACCCCTTTAATCGAAAACTTTATAGTGTGTGAATCCCTGTTGTCATGTCGGCTTCATGGGCATCGCAGATCCAATTCAGTTCATAGTGGGATGGAGCCAAATCAGCCGATTACCCAATAGCCCACTGCATGCTCCACCCCAATCCCTCATGAATCCACAAACTACATGCCATTTTAACGCACTCGGGATTGTAGCAAGTAGGGGATGATTCTATCAAGGTAAAAATAAATCGAATCAAATAAATAAATACATCATAAGATACAACCAGTTCTAAGGCTAAATTGGGCTCTGGAAGATATATTATCCCAAGAAAATCTCGTAGCATTTTGACAGAGCATCACTTCAGTCAGAAGTTTTGAATGCTCTCAAAATTAATATTATAAGGCTTCTTTACACGAAAATATTGACATGCACATAATCACATTCACATAATGCCAATTCAGCCACTTTTGCAGTATATAATTCGTGGTCAAGGTTTTCCATTAGCTGCTATTGCAGGACTCATCTTCCTCCTCCTCTCACTAAAGCTACGACATGAGGCCAAGCTCGGAAGGCAGCACTGCACAGACTTACCGGACTTCTCTCTGATGGCCAGAGGATCCTCATTCATGCTTCTTTCACTACTACACAAAGAGTTCGCCCCTGAGATGTATGGGGTACTTTGTGCAGATTTTGGGAGCAAGTCCTGTATAGTTGTTTTAACTTCTTTTTCATCGCCTATGTTTTGGGTCTCAGAGGTTTTCTTCTCATCCTCAACCTCGTCTTTATCTCGAAAAAGCTCCACAAGCTTCTTTTTCCTTTCTGTTGGAGATGGTTTTGGCAGTGAACCGGGATCTCTACTCTCAGAAGGGGTTTTCTTGACACCAGAGTTCCCAAAAGAGTGGTGAACCAGAGCGCTGCCCCGAGATGGGGTAAACTCTGCATTACAAGAAACAGGTAAAGAAATAGCACATATGAGAGTAGGAAGAGTAATGATCAAAGAAGAAGTTAAAATTAACTGTACTTCAAAGCGGCTCTACATTCTTCATGTACTTGTATTACAATGAGACTCATTATGATAACAATGAATATCTTTCCAGTTCAAATTCGTGTTTTCTTCTGACTATTCCCGCAGCAAAATTTTTAGCTGGGCACAGTTTGACCTCAACTCACATTCAGCACACAAGTACATTACTATAATCTTTGAAGGTAGGCAGGTCAATAATCTGACAAAAAATTCAAAAGAAGAAACCATTGCAAGAAATCCTTACCGCCATTGACACTATGGAAATCATCTTCCCCATCCGAGTCTAACCAGGGCTTTGAATCAAAATATGTTTCCTCTTTGCTATCTGTCCAGGCAGAAAAGAATATTTAACATTCAGGTCATGCATGCAAAAAGCATGGATACGCACACAGACTCAACTTGAATGCAACATCTCAGAAAATGAAATCAGCAAACCGATCAACAAAGAGAAGGATAAATCCAACAGACAAGATTGCTTTTGATTTTGGAATGTTACAGGCAAGAGATGACAGAGTTTAGACACCCAACTTCATTCTTCATCTCTTATTTTCTACCAGCAAGCATAATTAGAGGCACTCTATGCACTGGTTCACAGAACATATTGTCAGCGGTCCTTAGTTTTGTGAAGGATGCCAGACCACAATTTTATCTTCATCCCTGCGTACTAAAAAATTTGCGATCTTCCACCTAAAAACATGAATTCATGATTCTGAAAGCCTTCCATTCTTCCATGACAGTAAACACCAAACCTTTACCCCATTATGCGATTCATAGGTCTAGGTAGACTGAGAAATCAGACAAAACATCCTACAGGCATTTCCATTCACAAACGAAGCATTCATTTGTAGGCTTCACCTTTTAGGTTCATCATGCTTAATGCAATAGGCTCAATCATTTTAAAATTGTATGCCTTTTTATAGTTGACTCTCACTAGTTAGTGGAGTACATAGATGACAAGGTAAGTTCAACCTACATGGAAAATATACTATCCTTCCCCAATAGAGGCCTAGGCAATTCGTATGATGTAATGGTGCTGCCCTTCTGGTCCCACAGAAACTAAAGTTCCAAAGGGAAGAGACCCTATACTAAGAAGCATCTATAATCAATGATTGAACCCAATAAGATATCTGCTAGTAAAAACAACCAGCTGAAACGAATTCCCAAGCAGAAAACAGAAAATGCAACAAGGTCAACCCACACTGTCGTCACCAGGGTGCATGATATTCTAGCATTTCCGTTTGCTGACCACTACTTCTTCTCTGTAAATAATGTTTGAATATGTTAAGAGCAAAGCCTCAACCCAGCTGCTAGCTGATAAGATCTATGGAGTTCGAGACACTTCAGCAGAAAGAGAGAAGAGGTTCAATTCAATTTGTAAAACAATATCTTCAAAACAACTTGTTGAACTATGTAGTTCCCTCCTCTTTCCAGGATGCTCCCACTTTTGATCATAGCACGAGGCACATACTATTAGTTATTGCAAGCTTAGTGAGAGATTACCCACTAATAGCAAGCTCAATAGGATGCTTGCTTCTTTGATTAAGTGGGGACACCTCCTCTTAACTAATGGATTCACTTCCTCCGATGAACGGGAAATATCTCTTGAAGGTTGAAAGCTCCATTAACTAGATGGCGTACTCTTAGTAATAATCTTACCATTAAATTATAGTGACTTTCCATTTTATTGAATTAAAAATTAATATTAATAATTAATATAAACAAATCAATATGAAATAGAGACCATGTAAACCAAATAGATCGATAGAAGAGATTATCAGCAACAAACCTAGAAGGGCCAGCATAAGGAATCAAACAGAAATAAGGCACATTAACTCCAAAACCAGTAACAATAAGTAACATAAAATATGAAAACAAAATCTGATATAAAAATCGAATATTCTGAAACACATAAAACAGCAGATAAATAAATATTTACAGACCCCACAACAATTGAAATCGCACGTCAAGAGAAACCCCAGAAACGTTCACAGAGAGACAGAAGTGTCAAGCTTGACGTCTGATGAGAAATATTAAAAAAAAAATCAAGAGATCAGTTAAATGCAGAGCAACCCTTTTAACAGCCAAGTAAAAACTGAGAAAAGAAACCAATTGATGAACCAATAATAAAATAACACAAATTTCGCAGCGATAAAAATTTCAGCATGGATCATATCGCAGTCCCCGAAGGACTCAAGAGCAATACCGCGGATCGGAAGGTTGTCATTGCAGGGTTTTTCCTTGACGGGTGATGGGGGAATCACGAGCTTGTCAGCTTTGGATCCAAGTGACAGTTTGAACTTCATGTCCGTCTCCGTGTTTCTGTGAGCAGAAGCGCAAGAACCCATTACGCTCTGTTCATCACGAAACAAGAAAATAGTTGTGAAGAAGAGGGAAGGAGTAAACTGGGAGTGAGAGCCCAAGAATGAGGAAGCGGAGAGAGGTTTTGGCGTTACAGAGGAGGAGAGTGGGACATGACTTGGCAAGAAAATCAGAGAGAGAGAGAGAGAGGGGATTGGGCTTGAAAGTGAAGTTTTGATTGCTCAGAATAACTTCATAGTGTATCGCGTGTGGATTCTCAATTCTCAGGAATGATGGGTCCCACCGGAATTGTTCTTGGAATCGCAAGAAAGAGTACAGGCCACAGTTCTTGCTCGAGCCCGTGATCCCCAAAATCGTGCTGAAAATGGAAACGCCTTTCCCCTTAAAAGCACGGACTGGGGAATTTTTCTCGTTAATGAATTTTCTTAAATTATAATTATTATAATAATTCGTGTGGGGCGGAAAAGGAATTCACCGGGATGGAGCTGTAAAAAGAAGTGGGTAAAATGTAGTACATTCAACGCGGGAATGAGTAAACGTGACTAATAATTAATGAGTACATATTCTAAATGCAATTATTCGCATTCACGCCCTCCGCAGATCTTCTAAGCTAGATTACGCTGAATCTATTCCAGCACTCGGAATCTATCTATCATGATTTAATTAATTAACTTTACAATATGGAGTGCCTGCTTGCTTCTCTGACAAGATAATTATAGTGCCCTTTATCGTAACTTTTTCCTCTTGAAGAATAATACCGAGGAGGAGTGGAGAACAAGTTTCAGGATCATATGCCGTAGACACCTGGACAGCTCATATATATCCGTGTCTGTGAGTTTTACAAATTCCCTGGGCAAATTAAAGATTAATGAGTGAGATTAATCGAGGATTCAAGTGGGGTCCACATCTAATTAAGAATAAAGAGGGGAGGGGCGGGGTAAGAATTAAGAAATTGACGGGGGGATTTTGGAGGAGCATATGGATGGTCGGCAAGGCGAGCATGTTCCCCCATTCTTGCGGTTTTATTCTCCTTCACTCACGCGCTCGTGTTGATCTAGCTCCTAACAATGTTCGTAAATTAGTTAAAAATAACAATTAACTGATTAAATAAATAGTCACTCTCCGCAAAGTTTTGATGTCTCATTCTAAATTATATCCCTTTTTGTTTAGACATGATTGGACTTAGGACGCCTAATGCCTTGTTTGACCTTTCTCATGCATATTTTCTCTCCAACAAACCTCATCTATAATTCGTGTGCTGTCTATTCTTGTTCGTTCTTATTTATTTGAAAGCAAAAGAAAAGTGATGGAAGCACCTCCAATTACTCAATTATTATTTTATCTTTCATAATTTCTCATTTTGGTTGTTTTTGTTTCGCATCTTCTCCTAATTATTATTTCATCCCCTTCCAAACCCCCCCCCACCCCCCAACCCCCATGTCTTCCTGGGATCTTCTACATCCTACCAGATCTTTTTAACACAACACACAACATATAGTATTCATTATTTTCAGACAAGTAAATAAAAGTGCAGCTCGGTGTATAAAGTTCTATGTGGAATATGACGAGGGACATGTATATATAATCTTATTCCTATAAATAAATATATTATTTCTAAGATTTAGATGTGTGATCTATAGATCCCTTAACAACAATATTAGTGTTGCTATGAAACTCACTCTTTTCGAATAAACAAATATCTATGACAAATAATTGAGATTAAAAATCGTAATTATATAGTTCGCAATTTTAAACTTACATACTCGCATTAATAGGAATTGGGTTTAACAGAAAAAACTAGTTACTCATAATATAATAAATTAATATTCAAATATTTATTAGTAGAAGTGTTTATATTTATTATTGGACAATTTTTTTTTAGTAGAATTGTGTACAATAGAATGATATATATATACTTGGCAAAAGAAACCATAAACTCCAGCGTGCTATGGGGTTTGCTTGTTATAAAGGATTGGGCCTTATTGGGCCACTTCCTATTGGGCTTGAGGGATAGCTATGTTATGTTCTGACTGTGAAACTACAATCCTATTAGAATGCCTACCCATTACCAACGGGGGTTGATCCGAGTGATAAGTAGTTCGGTATCGCTTAAGTGAGGTCTCGAATTCGAGCCTTGATGAATGCAGAAAATCCCCGTTGGGAGACTCACCTACCATAGCCAGGTGCGCGACGCGGGTCGGATCCGGATGTAGTCGGGGCAAAGCTCCGGTGAACCGGGTGGATAAAAAAAAAGAATGCCTACCCATTTAGTCCGAGTAATAAGCGGATCGGTATCGCTTAAGCGAGGTATTGAGTTCGAGTCTTAGTTATGCAGAAAATTCCCATTGGAAGACTCACTCACCATAGCTAGATACGCAACGCGGGTTAGATCCGGATATAATCGGGGTAAAGCTCCGGTAAACTGAGTGGGCAAAAAAAAATACCCTACCCATCGTCTGTGGGTTCAACTGGCAAAAGGGTAAAACATGCGACTATTTAGAAATGTGTTCGATCCCTAGGAGTACCACTTTATTGTGATTTCAGTTGCGGTGCTTAGAAAAATATCATATCTCCTTAATGCCTAGATTTATGTTTGAAAGTAATAGACAGCTCGTCCTGTATGACATTGGTATCGCCTAGAAGGAAAAGAGATTTCATCATGCCCTTAGATTGTGGGTGAATCTAACTCCTTTCTAAAAATTGTTGTACCAAAAAAAAATTAGAATGCCCTTTGTTAACTCATAGTCTATGGATTCAATTGGCGAAAGAGTGATATATGCTACCATGCGGAGCGTGTTTGATCTCTAGGGAGTATTATTTTATTATAATTTTAGTCTCGACGCTTGGGGAGACATCCTAACTCCTAGGTGCCTAAGTTTACGTCTGAAAGTAATAGACGGCTTGCCTTGTTCGACATTGGTATTACATAAGAGAAAAGAAAATTTTATCTTATATTTAAATTATGGGCGAGCTCAATCTTTTTTGAAAAATTTTTGTATAAAAAAAAAAAAAGAAAGATTGCACCGTGTTAAGCTAGCTCCCAACGCTGCTAAGAACAGAACCGTGGGGATCTTAAAAAAACCAGAACAGAACAGTGGCGAGCACGATTTGTTATGTACTTTAGCCTCTTTACCTTGTGCTTGGAAGTTGGATCCTAGTAAAGAAAAATATGCGTGCTGGGTACTCAAAATCAGCTTTTTACGTTGAAGTCATCCCGTACGTCAACTGAATTAGAAGCTCCCACTTCGCAACCCTGTCAAACTTCGTGCTGCGATTTTCAGAGCTTGAGGCCGAGATATTATTTCGATTATGACTACCACTTGTTCCCCGATGTAAGTTAATCTAGAAATTGCTTTTTGACTTCACTAAACCCCAGTAAGTTATCTCACAAGTTACCGAGTTATACTTCTTAATGATAGGACGTGAGCTAAGCCACTTACTAATCCCAATCAGATTCCTCGCTCAGAAAGCGTGGCGTGTTCTGATTTAGAAAGAAACGAGTGTATGACTCAGCAATCAATGGCCTTCGTTAATTTGGCCTCTTTCAGGGTCCATCTCCGTCCTTTGCCCTGTCGTCCCTACATATTCACCCTGATTACGTTCTTTGTACATTGGGTTCTCATCTTTTGATGCTTGCAAAGTCCACCATTAAAGCCTGTTCCTGCTCAGTGGCGGCACAGTGCTTTTCCTGTAGGATGATTTTGCTTTATCATGGATGCTCGAATTTATAGATGCTTCGCTTGAAATGTGAGTTTAGTTGCTTCTCTTTCTTGTACTATTAATAAAGTACAAAATGACAAGCCTCCCACACTAAGGCATTATAACAGTTGTGGCTTTGTACATGTCACGAGTTACATACTTGGACAATAATTCTCCCTTTCTCCTTTTCTCTGTGCTACCCTTAAATCTCATCTGACTGGAACTGCTAATTGTTTTAAATAATTTCAGTACTTTGATATGATAACTTTACAATATTTTATTAGTTATACTGTATAAAACGGTCCGTATAAAGAAGAGCCTCTAAATAAGTTAAGAGGGGTGGTAATGATCACAGTCAAATATATTTTATTCAAAACAAGCTTTGCTGTCTCCAAGAAACCTTTCTTTGAAAGAGCTTCGAAAAATTCTATTATCCATATAACCTTGTATAGATCCGAAATATTTACTCTCCAAGATTGAGAAAAGGATTTTATTATTATTAACAGTAGGCCATTCCATGATGGAGCTGAGGGGCCTGGGGACGGGGGCTGATGAGTAAAGAGGATCATAAGCCCCACCTGAATGCTTCTTCCTCTATTTATTTGTATCTGTTCTTTCACCCGGAAAAGCCTTATGAATCGCAACACACTTTCAGTTTTACTCACTAACTCATACTCCTGGTTTCTCTCAACCTGAGCTTTCTATCTGGAATCAATCAGCTTGTGATTTCAGAAGTAAGTGGGTTCTGTTCGTTCACCTATCTGGTAAATGAAGGTGATGCAATCTTCTACAGGAGATATTGCTTTTGTAATGCATCATGGGGAAGCTTTAAACCTGAAAGCCTTGCTCCATTTTCCTCTATTCTTGTTTCTCTAGCTACACAATGCCTTAGTCCACACAAGAAGTTGAACATGTGGAACACTGAGCTCTGTATTGGTTTAGCTGGGGGTGTAGTTGGCATTTGGGTTGTTTTTGCAGCAGCCATCCTTGTAATCAGATTAAAGAACAGAAAGGAAGAGAATGGGATTGGGAAAGGAGGAGACTTGGAGCTTCAGCATCTCAACCTCAGTGTCTGAACAACCTGCGACAAGAAGGTTTCTTTTGAGGGGTCTCCCGACACTCTCAAAGGGAAAATTATCGACACCCCACCACGTAAGATGCTCCTGGAGACATACACTATTGAAGAGTTGAGGCAAGCAACTGAGGACTTCAATTCAACTAATCAAATCGAGGGACCTGTGTTTCAAGGACGTCTCAATGGGAAGAGCGTGGCAATCAAGCGCACAAACACAGAGACACTGGCAAAGATTGACTTTGGACTCTTCGATGAAGCACTTTACCACCACCCCAACATCCTTAAACTTCTCGGAACGGGCTCAACAGAGGGTCCGGGTCCTGAATCATATCTGGTTTTTGAATTTGCAGAAAATGGATCTCTGAGAGACTGGCTTCACTTTGGGTTGGCCATCAAGAACGAGTTCATTGCTTCCTGCTATTGTTTCCTTTCATGGAGCCAGCGGCTAAGGATCTGCCTTGATGTAGCCATGGGTTTGCAGTATATGCACCACATGATGAAACCAAGCTACGTGCATAGAAACGTGAAGAGCAGAAACATATTTTTAGACGAAGACTTTGGAGCAAAGATAGGGAATTTCGGGATGGCAGGGTGTGTTGAGAATGAAAGAGAGGACCCACTTTCGTATTCAACCAATCCTGCTTCTTGGAGCCTAGGCTATTTGGCCCCTGAATATGTTCCCCAAGGTACAATTTCCCCAAGCATTGATATTTTTGCTTATGGGGTAGTTTTGCTGGAAGTGCTATCAGGTCAAACACCCATAAGCAAGCCCAATGAGAAAGGAGAAGGAAGCATTTGGCTCACAGAGAAATTCAAGTCCATTTTGAAGTCAGAGAATAATGTGGATGAACTAAGGGAATGGATGGACGGTGCATTGGGTGAGAATTACTCATTCGATGCAGCTTTCACCGTGGCAAAACTTGCAAGAGCTTGTGTAGATGAAGACTCCTTTCTCAGGCCAAATGCTGGGGAAGTTGTTGAGAAGCTATCAAGATTGGTTGCAGAATTACCTGAAGAGGAACATTTGTTATTGTCCGAAAGCTCAACCAAACCGCTGGTCAAGACCCCTGCAAACAATCACTGGAAAAAAAATGTATCTTTGGTTTAAGGTAAAACAGAGCAAACGAAGTGATTTTCTGATTGATATTAACAAGTGTCTTTCATGTTAACTATGAAATTGTCATTGGGTATTTTCGTCAAACATGTACTTAGCAAACCAATCATAAGAGACAATACTCCAGTTTTCTCCCCTAGTGTTCATCAAATACTGATGATAACAATCGTTTTATTAATGTAATTTAAAACCAATGGGATTTAATATAATTCAGGGCATTACATCATCATGACTCTGAATTCCTCAAAAGTGAGAACACCATCACCATTGAGGTCAAAGTTAGAGATCATAAGTTGGCACTTTTGTAAACTCCTAGATTGTCCCAACTTACTAAGCATTCTCTTGAGACTCTTAGGTGTAATACAACCAGAACCATCCATTTCATACATTTTAAAAGCCTCTCTTAAGCCCTTCACTCTCTCTTCCTCTTTCTCTTCTTCCACGAACCGAACAAAATCGTCCAACCCCACCAACCCATCACCGTCGGTGTCCAAATAGCCCACCAACGCCTCCGCCTCCTCTGCTGACATCTCTCTCCCGATCGCCTCCACACACTGCCGCAGCTCCGACGCCGATAGCTTCCCATCTCCGTTCTCGTCAAAGTGCTTAAATACTCGTTCGTATTGGTTTGACTTGTCCATAGTGGAAATATAAGATGTATCTGTTAAACAAGGATTGAAGCGGACGATGATGATACGGTATATAAAGATGTATATATAGAGAGAGCGATGGCAGAGCAAGGAGGAAGAATGAAACCAAGACGATGATTGCTGCTGAAGACAAAGAAGAAGCCTACGGCTGTAATGTATATATAAGCGTGGAGGTTGAAATGGAAAGAGTAATAAGGTGTTGTCGCGTGGCGTGGGTTGACCAACCCGCCTTGCTGGACCAGGTAAAGTTCCACGACTACATAAGAAAAAACCGCTGACTCTATATTTTTATACTATTTAATGTTTTAGTTCAAATTAATTTTATATATAATAAATTAGTAATACATGAGTAAATGAAAAAAAAAAATATATATATATATATATATATATCAAATTAATATGGGATATACTGATACGCTCAAGAGAAATTATTTTATAATTTTTGGAATACTGATGTGCTAGTCTCCAAAATGTGGTTCCTAAGAAATAGACCTTTTTTTTGGACCAGAAGAAGTAGACAAATTAAATCATTAAGAGATCCTTATGCCAAAGGTTAGAAATAGAAACATAACAGAAGAAGAATCTGTAACGGCAAAAAATTGAAGTCAAAGAAAAGGATCATTACGTGATGCCAAAGGTTCGTCCATTTAGGTGGGAAGAAATTTACAAAAATATACTTTTTTGGTTTTATAGAAAAGAATTATGGGTGGAATTTCTCTTCATAGACAGAGCAGGTTGTAGGGATTGAGTAAATTGAAGGGATATTAAGATGAAGTTTCGTCTAAATACTATAATTCAAAAGGATATCATAAACATGAACGGAGAGATTTGCACGCTATAATTAACAATATGTCACCCAGCATTGAAGTCATTTGACGCTGTCCGTCCAGCGTTGTTGAAGTTTATTAAGGCGTGTTGTTTTTTCTGATGGGAGTGGAATTTTGACGTGGAAAATGTCATTGCTGGGGAAGTGCTTTAACAAGGACCACGAGATTTATCCAACGGTTGGGGCGGAGACTGGCGTCTAATTTATTGGATAAAGATACACCCCTGAACAAACTAATCTTAAAAAAATAATTATTATCTTAAAATATTAAAAAATATAATTAATAATTTAAATTAATTTTAAAAATATAATCAATATTCTAAATTATTTAAATTTATATAATTTTACCTTTTTCATCAATAGAAACATAAATTTATATCCGATTTATATTACTTAAATTCTTTATTTCAACGCATTATTATTTAAAAGGTCACATATATTATAATATTTAAAAAAGAGTACTGAATAAATCTTAAAATTTACGTTATATAGAATTCTGAAAATTAAAAAATTTTATATTTTATTTAGTATAATTTATTAAAAAAATATTATACATGTGATTTTTGTGATTTTTTAAATAATAATACGTGAAAATAAAAATTTTATTTAGCATATATCAAATAAAATTTTATATTTTTATTAGCGAAAAGATAAAATTATAATAATTTAAATATTTTAAAATATTAATTATATTTTTAAAATTAATTTATATTTTAAAATATTAATTATTTTTTTAAAATTAGTCTATTGTTAATACTGAATATATTTTTATTTTAATTTATTTTAAGCTGCAGAAAATATATGGCTAAGTTTTATATTCCCTCCTCAGCAAGACATCTGCTGAACTTAGCTCAGTTGGCAGAGCGGAGTACTGTAGTAGCTGAAATGCTTTATATGGATATCCGTAGGCGGCTCGTTCGAATCCGGCAGGTCGGATGCATTTTTAGCTTATGAGTCTCAGGTAAAATTGTCTTTTTATATATATATATATATAACTCCTTCTTCGTGGTCAACTTGGTTTCAGTGCCTTGGTGCCCCCCCCGGGGCAAAATAGATCAAACTAAAGCTTCTTTTTTCATCTTCTTTTGTATTTTTTTTTAAGTTTGGATCGTATTTTATTCAACTTTTATATATTAATTTTTCTTATAAAAAGACAATTTCATTAAAAGAAAAATAATAAAACGCTTAAAAAAGCCAGGAATAAACACCACTAAGACATGGATATGCCGTAGGATACTAAAGAAGCTTCTGACACCATAAACCATAAGTGGAATACATGGCAAAACCAACAACTTTTATATATTATTCAATATCATCTTGTCTAGTAAATTAAAAATAACATACTTTCATAGTTTGAATAAAAAAAAATATAATTTCTGTATTTATAAAGCTAAATTTAACCACCAGTTGTTTCTTACAAATAGCTGCAGAGGCAGTATTAAGTATGTTATTAAATTTCATTTAATAAAACTGTGTGCAAGAAAATTAAAATTCTAAAAAAGTTGATCTAAAACAGTTTAAACTCTGAATAATAATCTTTAAAATTAAAACATAAATCACTATCTGATGGAAATATTACCTGAGATCCATATAGCTATGCTGCACGGCATTTACACCATTTTCAAACTTCTTCCTTATAAAAAACAAATATTTTACAGAGTAAAATAAAATATTGAATAGAGAAAAATATCAAATATCAATGGACGCGTGGCCTGCCACCTACGTACAAAACACATGACATGTCCACGTGTTATTTTTATAGCCCGTCAACTTCCTCCGATTCGGCTTCTAAACCTGAACGTTTCCACGGTTGTTAGGATTAGCTACGGCAAGACCCACGGCATGAGATTCAATCACAGGCCACTGGGTACATTAGTGAGACTAATTTTAACAAAATTGAATTTTTGACCAAAATGAGAAACAAAAGAAACTTGTATATAATGCATACACTAACACTTTTAATGGATATTTTGTATTTATCATTAAAAAAATATTGAAATAAATTAAATAATAAAATTATATTTCATATATTATAAATTTTTAAGCCATCACATAATCACAAGCTAAAAGCTTTCTATTTAAAAATAGAGATAGTGAGGACCATTGGTTTTAGGGGGTTGATCGGACACATCATGAATATCTTGATTAGTGTAGGCACTCAAATAAGTCCATCAATAGGAATACCGTGATCTTGCACGCACTCGATTAAATTCTCTTCCAAAATAACAGATCGTATTTCTGTTGTTCTTCCAATAGACTCACGCCAAGTGGGAATCTTTCCCGGGTTCGCTCCCGCCACGAAAATCAACGATCAAAACAGAGTGGCATGTTCGTAATTAACACGAAAAATAGTGGTATTTTCCAAAGTTGGATATGCCCCTATTAGAGAATACCAGGTCCACATTCGCTGACAATCTCTTCTCACTCTCGAGCCCTACTAATAGTAGCAGCCGCCACTTCCACCTCCGTCCACCGCTACCATGGCTGCGATCAGCCGCCTAAGAGTGGTCTTTCCGACGTTTAGACCGCTCAGATTCCTCTCTAATCGAGCTTTCGGATCGGCAGCTGCCTCTGTTCAGTACGACTATGATGATTATCTGGAAGAAGAAGAAGAGCAGTATCAATTGTGCAAGCCAAGTGCGATGACTGATACAGAAGGTTCTGCACCGGAACGTGGAGTGCAGTGGGTAATGATTGGGGAACCAGGCTCCAAGAGGCATGTTTTTGCTGAGAAGCTCTCGAAGCTTCTTCAAGTTCCACACATTTCTATGGCCACCCTCTTTAGCCAGGAACTTAGTCCGCGTTCTTCTCTCTATCAGCAGGTTTTTCTCCCTCTCTGGTGATTCTAGAATTCAGGTTTCGTGCTTTCATTGTGCTGCTTGGCTTAAACCTCTTGTTTGTTTAGTTGAAGAACAATTAGTCGATAACCTTTCGTCGGATTTCTGTTGTTCTTGTGATGAATTCTCCAATTTTTGACCGTTGGCCGTTTCTTTTCGTGGTTTCTTTTTATGCATTCTACGTAATTCTTTTCTTTTTCTTTTTTTCTTTTTCTTTCTTCTTTCTTTTCTTGAAACATTTCCTTCCCGCTCTCTAAGTTCAGGTTGTAGTCTGTTGTATTAGCGGTGATAAGGCAAAATTTGGATCTCTGCATTTGTAATCCCCTCAATTTGTTTCTAAATTTTAGTAGTTGAACTGATGTAACAGTTCACATCGATCGATCACTTCTTATAGATATTCTACTTCATGTCATCCAATGCAGATAGCGAATGCCTTGGATGAAGGAGAACTTGTCCCTGAGGAAATAATTTTTCGGCTCTTGTCAAAGAGGCTGGAAGAAGGATATGCGAGAGGTGAAACAGGCTTCATTCTGAATGGAATTCCTCACACAAGGATCCAAGCTGTAAGTGTCGAGTTTCTTAAGGCTTGCAGATAGTTTCATTTCTCTGCTAACACGCTAAGGAGTCAAACTAAACCCAGTTTGACAAGCCTTCATATTGTAGTTGCTTATCTGTGTTAAAATTCAAATTATTTCACAGGAAATTCTTGATCACATCGTTCATGTTGATTTGGTTGTGAATTTCAAATTCCCGGAGCAAAACTTCGCCACAGAGAATCTAAGAGCTCAAAGATTTAATCCTTCGCGAGAATATCTTAGAATGGACAGTAATCTGTTGCCGCAGGATCCCTCGAAATATGCCCACTGTGGAATTTCCTGGACAGAAATTATGCACGATCACACAGAGGAGGTGGGTCATAATCTTCCCTTCTCTATCTGTAGAATTCTCATTTCATTTTCCCTTATCCTTACTTTATTTGTGTGGATTTTATTACAGTGCAAGCTGTTGGAAGAATACTACAGAGAGCAGAAGAAACTCATTAATTTTGAAGTGGCAGGTGGCCCTGGAGAAACCTGGCAGGGACTTCTGGCTGCATTACATCTCCAGCACATTTATGCTAGCACTTCTTCACAGAAGTTGACTGCTTAAGGTGTCATCGATCATCTTCTCCGGCAACATTCATATACCCTCTCGGCATTCTGATACCTGTGAATATGAAAGCCAGAGTGGACTAGAAATTTTGGCGAATGTTAAATTTAGTATTTTTTTCCTCCTCCATTGATGTTTAATTTTGAGAATGTAAGCTGGTTGTGTCACATGTAGGTTACGATAGGATGCAAGTATACGGGCGTGTATGAGTATGAACGCTAAATTCTACGAACGAGTGTATGGTTTTCTTTTTCTCCTTCTATCCTATCTGTCACCACATTATTTTCTTAATTTTTCGGTACTTTCATGTTCCTACGCGAACTTCATGTTGGCTTGTAGCTTGAATCGTGTCTCACTTTAAAATTAATTATTAGTGAACTAGTAAATTTAGGAGTAATATAATAATTTAGTTATAAAAAGATAATTTTCTTAATTTAAAGGGATGCTTCTTCTTCATGATTTTTAAAAAAACAAAAACAAAATTGGGCCAACATTCAAATGCTGATTAAAATCAGGAATTAAGCAACAGGCCAAGAATCTCGTTAACCTCTCTTTCTGGACCCTATATAGGGTAAGTTGCATGAGAGAAGAGAGTCGGTCAAATTAATATTAATTATATGCACACTATTGACTATTCTTTTTAATATTTCATGTTCAGGTTCAGCTAAACGTGGGTGACGTATCTTTATTACTGTTATTATTTTACAGAGCTCACAGGCACAGAAACCTAGTTAAGGGATGTGCGAGACTAGTCGCTGCTCATCCATACGTCCCTGAGTAGTTCATATCTGAGAGTAGATCCGTTGCGAATTTCTTTGTTTTTCCAGCTTGGTTTTGTTGAAGCCACTGAAGACGCGGAGGCATCAATTAGGATTGAAGATAAAGGGGAATTTAGTTCATCAAGCTCATCATCGCTGGTGTAAGCCTTCCTCACAACAGATGATCTGCTGCTTCTTAGTTGACGTTCACTTCCAATCTCCCCAATAATGGCAACAATGGAAGTTGCCGGAGGAGGTAAGTACTCAATTGGAGCTGCATTGCATGGGAAGGTTCTAACGCACTCCTCACCACCCTCGTCAAGATCATCCTGTTTCAAATTGAGATCAAAAGCTAAAATCTTCAGCATTTAGGCCAATGACTACCAAACTTTTTAGCTCCAGCAAGGACAATATTTTGCCTCCCGACACATTAACTTAATTGCCAAGAGATTACAAGCGAACTTGGTATCTTACCTGTGAGTCCAGGGCTTCAAAAACAACGGTGGGGATTGGATCTGGGCAAAACTCATCTGCAACAAAATTGTCTAGAATCCTCTTGATAAGTGGTGCGCAAAACTTTGGGCATACCTGCAAAAACCAAAATCCCTCGGATATGACTGGTGCAGAAATTTTAAGCAAGTCAGCTGGTAAATAAAGAAATGTTCAAGTTCATTAGCAGACCTCTCTCCTGACCGTAGAACTTAAAAGCATATCCTTGGGAAGCATCAGAAGGTCACTTAATGCATTTAGAAGATGGAAGGACTTCAAGAATGTATCTTGTCTCCCATCATTGTCATCAGGGTCGTCCTTATCTTCAAATGAATCATCGTCATCCATACCAAACAAGTCAGTCAACCATCTAGACCAGTTCCCAATCTGACAAAAGCAGAACATATATGAGTAGAGCTATTGCTTGAGATCAAAATATAAAACATTGTACACGCAATCGTAGCTCATCATTTCACAAGCCACATTCCTGGCCTATTTTTAGATATACATTAAAGATCAGACACTGATATAAAGAGTTGCAAGAATTGAACTTGTAACTTTAGGTTTGAATTAAAAAAATGAAGTTCACATATGTGTAGAGTTTGAATAATTTACCGCAGTTTTAAGCTGTGCCCCAGCTCCAAAGCTCAATTGCCCAGGTGGGACGGTGAGAACCTTGGGATCACTAATGGGATCAGATACAGGATCAGTAGGGATTTCATCAGCAGATTCACGAAGAATGGCATTGAACATAGCCACGTCTAATCTTGTCACACATTGCTCCATTATCTAGATAAACAGAATTCATTCTAATGTCATGATACAGGCAAATAAGAGACTTCATCAGCCAAAGTAAGAGAAAGCATGGCTGAATTTATTTTAGAAGTTTAAGAAAAACCACATTTACAGATATGAAGCCTTCTGCTAGGCAATCTTTGCAAATTATACCTTTTTCCCATTCCTTCCTCCGGAATAAGAGACTGAAAATTGGGATAACTCAGCAGATTAATAATCTTAAGCACGGAGATACCTTGGACGGTAGATAACCAGATACAGAAGGTACCCCCATTATAGATTCTGTTGTGAAATTATTATAATTCCTTTACTACCAGGAACCCATAGTACTTGAATCCAACAAATGTGATAAATTTCACTTTTAGGGACCATAACACAAGATACTACTGAATGGAATTTGGTCAGAGTTATTAATAAATATGTTATCCATACATCACGTTTAACCAGAGAGCAAAGAAGATATATAATGACCATCACATTGGAACTATGACCTTTGCAACTTTAAACTCAGATGTGAAGTTTTTTGTCTTCCCTTTTGCCCTTCCCTACTCTTATTTCATTGCAATAACACTTGACTAATGCATAGGACTACCATAATTCTTTGTTCACACAATCACTCGTTTCAATCTTTTCCCCTTGCCCATCCTAATCAAACCCATAGAGATATGACAACTAAAAGACAGAAGAGAAGATAGATACAATAAAATACTCAAAGTACCTTTAGCACAGAAAAGGGGAGGAAAAAGAGGAATTAGGATGGATAAACTAACCAATCTAGACAGCACAGGCAAACAGCCACACTTATGCCCTCCAGCTCGAATGGGACAGAGCCTATCCCAGGATTCCCTAAAAGCATTCTTCCAAATATCTAGTGAAATGTTCCCCTGCTCCTGATCACATGAGCTAGGCATCCTTCTATAGCTTTTCCTTGAGGCAGAGTCCACATCCTTTTTAGTGGCTATTGCATCAGGTTGCATGTGTGGAATCAGAGTCTAAATATAGACACGGAAGGATTCACATTAGATTTGCGCAAATAGATTTTGTCACTTTTATCCATCAGCTTGTATGGCTGCTTCAAGAAATTGTTAGAGAGATGAGAAAATAGAGATTACCTGCCACCAGATAGATTCCACTATGCGAGAGAATATCCAGGCTTCTACCTTTTCCAGTGCTGACGTGAACACATGGAGTTCATCCCAGTTGCCAAAACCACTGTGTTCTGGTGCTGCATTTTCATTTTCACCAGGTGAAGACCCCTTCCATCGTAATGAGTGTGTTGTCTTGCCATTCCTCTCTCCTTCACTTTTCCTTTTTACACTAGAATCTGCAGAAACTGATTGTACCATGTCTTTGGAAGTATGGCATATAATTGTCCTCAACACAATGATATTAGACAACCAAAATGTCAGCCTGTAGTCAGATTCAAGAGGTTATCAGTTGTCAATATCAAAAAACCACATTAAATTTTATGCAGCAAGAATAAGCAAAATGTCAATTGACCAAACTCTTAACTACTAATCTGAACCACCAAAGGTGGCACTTTCTTGCAGATATCAACTACACAATTTAGCCTAGAAATATGTTAGTTTAGATAAAGCTGATTCTCATTCTAACAATTATTTAGCAAGTAATGCATGGAAGTTCAGCATAGAACACATGATATTTTTCATGGCAACTTATAAGCTACTTGTTTTCTCAGACTAATTATATGACCTTTTTTTCACCCAAGAGAAAATCCTGAATTTTTCATTACGAAGTAACTTGTGGTTCTTTGCACTAAAAAACAACATAAAAAACTTAACTGATTGATGATAGGATGATGATAGATTCATACTTAGAAGAGAGTGCTTGACAGATAGCTCAAGTATACCTTGGGACATCATTTCCACATGCCTTAGCGACAAGTACTAGCCCAGAAACAGCATTTTTGGCTGCCCCAGCCCTTCTTGCTCGAAGGTTTTCTTTACAAGCATGGAGATACAGCCTAGAAAGACGCCGTGCTGGAGCATGGACCTTACTCATGGAGCTTCCATGCTCTGCAACTACTGAATATAAAGAAGACTCAATTGCTGCAACTTCTCTTAACTCTCCTTCAAGCATCTTTATCTTGTTTTCTAAATGCTCAACTTTGCTGTCTAGAATGGTCATTCTCGCTTCCCTTGGATAAATTTTAGCATCATTTTTATCGTTGCTTCTGATGTTTCCTCCACAGTTTTGTGCATCTCCAACAATGCCAATTTCCTTCACATCCAAATTATGATAACTACCCAGTGATCCTGTAATCCTAGCTGAGTCTGCTGGTGACCTCACTGACTTTACATGCTTTAATCTTTCACCTTTTATAATGTTTGCCCCGCCTAAGGGATATGAACCGCTACTCAATAGGGCATGATCTTGGGCACCTAGTGCTGCTGATTTTTCATTTTCTGTGCTGTTTTTCTTATACAAACTATAATTTTCAGTTCCATGTTTGTCCTCAACATAACTATTGTAAAATTTACCATCTCCTTCCTCCTTCACACAATATTTGTCAGCTTCCTCATATATCCCATCGAATTTATCAATGACTTCAGAAACGTCACAATTTACAGCACCTGGATTCTTGCCGTACATTTGAACATCTGTAACTGTATTTCTATGATTAACAACCTTTTCATGAATCTCCTCATCTGAATGTCTACTACCACCATTTCTAGTCTTGATCTTGAAATCTGCCTCTAATTTGTCATGAGCCAAAGATGGATAAGAAGAATAAGCATTTGGGCTAACAGCACGTTTTTGAGTGGTCACTGAATTACAATTAGTGGAATTAGAAGAAGCACGACCATTTACCGGACTCCCGAGATCAGATGATACATCCAATGATGATGTGCTTGATGAACTCCTCTCCAGCTTTTGGCATGTATCTTGTGGCATCATATTTGATTTTTCAAGCCTTGCCAGATGCTCCTTGTCACCCCTATCAGTCTTTTGAGTTGATCCATTCTGCCATTAAATTGCAATTACTATATCAAACAAACCAGTATTCTTCAATTTTTCTTTATATTTAGATGAGATTCAATCAGCATAAAGACTGCTTTGCTGTGCTACTGATAAAAGCACAAGTTACATTTCTTCGTTAACATTAATTCTGAAGAACAGTTTAAGGTGACAGTCCTATGAAGGTGCTTTATAATCCTTTTCAAGCAAACACGAAGGATGTAATAGTCTCAATGGTTTGTCTTGTTGCAACATGTCCAAATCAGATTTTTTGGAAAAAAGATATGTAATGGTGCATAATATAATTTTGAAAAATGCCTGTTCATGGAATGGGATTAACAAGTTTGAAAAATGCACAATGGACATATCCTTTGTGCTAAAAGGGAATGAAGGCCCATGCAAATGGCCATGCTAATTGATCTAGTTAATGAAAAAGAAAAATCCATGATGCTATCAATAAAAGATGGAAGAGAACATGGGTACCTCAACAAGTTCAGCAGGTATACACCTATTGGCCTCTAGGGAAGAAGCAACAGCTGCCACAGACGAATGTGAAGAAACATCATCATCAGAAAAAGTGGCAATCTCAGCTTCTTCAGTGTATTCTTCATTCATCAATGTTGAGTCACCACCATTAACGTCCTTTGGCGCCACTTTTGACAAACTGTCCCTTGACAAGGAGTTAGTGCGACTCTCTTCAGCAGGCTGAATTTTTATGAATAGAAGTGGCTGACCTGTGTTTTTGTAGTTCCTCTTGCAGTTCATCGAAGCACTAATGCTCAAGGTCTCCTTAAGTATACCATAATCTGCCAAGTCTATGATGGCAGTCCCCAGCGACTGACCCTTAAGAGTCTTATCTCTTCGGGGCTCATACAAGTTGAACTCCAAGCAATTCTTTTGGAATACATCAGCCTTACCACCTCTAATGGACATATCCCTCAACAGAGTTACAGGAAGTCTAAACGACACGTTAAATTCGATTTTTCCTTCATCTGTATCAGAACCCAGCGATGGTACAACATGACTGGTAGAACCTGAATAGCGTTCACCATTCTCCCATTGTAAAAGTACAGAACGAACGGATCTTAGAGACTGTGACGGGGGCCAAGGTTTGATTTCTACGATATGAATGAGGTAATTAATTTTAACACTAGCACTTCTCCTGCTCTTTGCTTTCAAGCCAGAAACCATGGCCGCCGAAGTAACGAGTCCCTTCTAGATAAACTCGGTTACTTCAACGTCAGAGAGTATTTAGAATTCCAAGCCCTGTGAAGCAGAAAAGCCGAAATGCGGGACATCAGGAAGCATTTTCGAGCTTTATATATAATAGAACAAAGAGGCATGTAATTTCTATTCAAAGGCTGGAAATGAATGGTTGTAGTAGAGCTGCGGATAAAGACAAACCAGCAAATAGAGCTCGAATTCTAGAAACGATGCACAGCGACAACTAATGAAATGCAGATAAAAAGTAAAAACTAAAAAAATGGAATAAAAAACAAACGGAGAACTTGTGGTCAAGCTTCAAAATCAAATATAGAAGCATCAGATCGGCCCATTGTTTCAAAGAATTGATGTAGAAGGTTAAGGTTTGAAGCACAAAACGTGCAGAAGCTTTGAAAATGCGGACCATGGAACATAGTTACAAGTTAAATAGTAATACACAACTATATTCATCACAGGAGGACTAAAAGAGAACGCGATAAAACAAATTAAGAATCAACATATTAATGCAGACCTTACTGCGGATGCTGGTAGTGCTACTATAGAAGATAGACAGAATTAGAGTTGAGAGAGCTGCAAGAGCTTAACGGGAACTGGAACGGTTCATTGCTCTGCCATCAAAATGGATCTCCATTTTCTGAGACTAGAGTATATCTCACTGAAACGCGTGCTTCAGAAGGAACCGAAAACGTCCGGACAATGCAGAAACGAAAATAAAGAAGAGGAAAATAGTGGGAAGCAGAGCTGACGCCTGACGGCAGAGAATAGAATTTTCATGGTTAAATTATAAGACAAAGTTAGCTTAATAAAGGAGCCAAGAATATTAAATTATAATCATCATTATGATAAGCGAAAAGGGTGAGTTGTGGAAGCCAAAACGAGGTCGTCTCACAGAAAGTGAAAAGATAGTAGGACTATAACGTTGCATTCGTGATCATGATGGGGATGGCCAAGCAGAAATGTAGGTAGTACTTCTCTACTTTTATAAGAATTATTAACATATTAATTAAGAAATTAAATTAACCTTTTCTTAAAATCTGTGTGAATCAGATAAAAATGTTTCATATTTAAAAATGGAGAATTTTCAATAATTATTAATTAAGTGAAAAAAATAAAGAGTGGGGAGTGATTCTCACGCGAGTTTAAAGAGAATGGACCTGATTGTTGTTGTGGGGTAGACAGGGACGCTAGTGGTTAGTTAATGAGCGAACAGCTCAGTTGGTTTTGTTGAGGCCATACAAAAAAAAAAAATTGGTGGCATTGGGACATTGGGTAGTGTACCAAGAGAACGGAAAAAGAGGGAAAGCGCGTGAAGACTACGCAAAGTAGAGAGAGGGGGGGCCCGAATCTCTATAAATGCCACGAGGGGGACTCTTGCTCGCCGACATTATTATTTTTTTGGATAAAAACAAAGTGTTGGTGGTTTGTTTAGAGGTGTAAAAAACTCATCTATTAAAAAAAAATTTATAATAATAAAAATAATTAAATTTATATTTTTACAAATTATAAATCTATTTTTTATTATTTATATTAACTTTTATTCTTGCTTACTGACATCATTTTTTTATATAAAAATTTAGGAGTGTTTAGTACCTAATCCCCCACTAAGATTAGGATATAATCTTAAGGTTCAGTTAGTACTTATAAAAAATTTAGGAGATTGTCTATCAAAAAAATTTTATAATGACAGCGAGAATTAAACTTATATTTTTATAAAATATGAATTTATTTTTTATAATATATGCTAATTTTTGTTCGCAATGCGCTGACATTATTATTTTTTTGGTACAAACGCGCTGCCATTACGATTGTGGGGAAGAAGCTGAGCAAACGATCACAGTCCAAGAAATTGGACTCTGATAGCAGGGCCCATTAATATCTGTTTCCTAATCCACTCTGGGCTCAAGCCACCAGCGTGGTCCATATTCTGTGAGCCCAATGTTTTTTGGGTTGAAAAACTTATATATATTTTTAGAATAAATTAATTATTTGATTTTTAAAACGTTATTATTTTATTAATCAGATCCTTTAAATTTTATTTTTATTCAATTTCTCAATGATCTCTTCAATAATTTCAACTTGTTCATATATCAATTTTGTTAATGATTTTTTTGTTTGGTTTCTCAAAAGTCACACTAACAAAAATGAAATTACTCAAGTATGTTTCAAATTTTTTCATCATCTCTAAATAAAAAGAACTTCTATGACATTCAGATAGTAATGCTAGGAAATATGATTAATAATTTTAAGGGCCATCAGCAATGACTTATTTATGTAGATTTTTTTTAAAAAAAAAAACGTTAAACTATCATTATATGTAATTATATAAAGGTTACAACTGGAAAACTCAGGCCAAGTATGTAAACTATAAAGTAAGGCCATTCACAGAAGGTAGCTTGAGGTTAGCTAAAATGGCGAATAAGGTTATGGTAGTTTTGTGTGCCACGTAATGTTGGGAGGTTTGCCATTTCACAGAAGGTAGTGTGAGATATTCACTCCCACATCATGGCACCAACTAGTTAGCATCTTAACGTCGTTTTCTTTTCTTTCACGTTTCATGTTCCTAATTTTAGTGCTTTTTCTAAAATGAGAATGGTAATAAATGCATGTTTTGAAGCCACCCCTGTCCTATAAACTGTTCAAATAGGATTCGGATGACATGAATACATTCAGAATGTCACATCATATTATTTGAACAAGGTTGTGTTGTTAAACGTTATTCTCAAAAACTGATAGAAGAATTTACAATCTGACACGGTATTTCAAAGACCAAATCTATACATCCACTTGAAAGTTGAAAAGTTAAGTCTCTGAAACTCCTTCTAATTCAACCTCCATAGTTTCCAGTTTCCACCAAATTTCATTTAGTCAGGTTCCAGATTTGCTTCATCATTACTGTCTCTAGAAGGGATATGAATTCTAACAAACGAAACCTAAAATCAACTTTACATTTATGGTTGCATATGAGATTGAAGATTAAGATCTAACATTTTCTTTATATGGGAGAAGATATAATCATCATCATGTAGAATCTGATTTCTGATCTGCATCTGCAGTGGCCTCGACTTGAGCTGCGTATTGTAAGTTCCAAAGGACATCTTCAAAAGAGGGACGACATGAAGGTTCTGGGGATATGCATTTGGTTGTTATAGATACTGCAATTGATAATGACTCTTGAGAGCAGGTGGTCAACACTATTGGATCCACTATCTTTCTTTGCCCATCTTGACTCCCAAAAGATGCCTGTGGTTCACAACACAGAACTCAACTGCATTAACAGCTCATCAAAGATCAGCCATTTTTATATGCATTAGAGAGAATGCAAAGTTCCCAGAAATTTTGAATCAACAAGTGATCCTAGAAATCAAGATCTTGGGACTTCTAAGGAATTTGGATTACTTAGGCCACAAGGAGGCAACAGATAGGCTCTATGTCATAGAAGATGTATTCATATTCATATGCTCAGCAATTAAAAGCTTCTCCTTACCTTTTCAGTCAGGAAAAATTCTTCCCCTTTCTCACTTGCTATGGTTCCAACAAGGGATTCGAACAATATGAATCCAAAATTATAAACATCATCCTCCATAGATGTCTTTTGGCTGAAGAGCAAGAAAATTTTAATTGAATGATTAGTATGCTATTTACCAACACAGTTTTACCCAAAGGAGACAAAATTACTAATGAGAAAGGAAGGTAAATCAATATAGTATCATTGGGTTGGTGATGTTGAGGTAATGTAATGACAATGAGCCTGATAGTGATAATTTAAAACTATCATTATACTGGAACTGAAAAGAGCATAGTTGATGGTAATAATGGCAGCTATGGCAATAGAATACGGTGCAGAATTGATACTAACATCCCAACCCAACACAAGCTAAAAATTCAGCGGCAAGGAGTTCTGCTATAAATAAAATAAACTCCAAGTGGCATTCATACCATGATATTGGGCTCTCTCCGTTAGCCTGTATTAAAAAAATTATAAAATATAAAGAAACAGAGTCAATCAAGGATCAATCATATCAAATTAAGTATAAACAGCTGCATTAAAGAGCTGGCAAATGTACCTCAAGTTTTTCAATCTCTTCTCTGATGAGGGACATCCCATAATCACTTAGTTTGGGAATGTGATGCTCATCAAGCAAAACATTGTTTGTCTTTAATTGGTTTCTAAAACAGCCAGGTATAACCCCGGTATGTAAGAAATGCACTGCCTTGGCAACTCCAATTAAAATTGCCAATCTATCAGACCACTTGAGTGCCTTCTCTGGAGAAACTTCTGAATGTTATGATACAGAAAGATCAGTAGGTTGAAACCTCAAGACAGAAAGCTATGACATGCACAGATAATGATTATGATTTATGACATTGCTCATGGTAAACATTATACCAAGTTTCACCCTGATTGAGGTTTACTTATGTAATGCATACGAGACACAATCTATATTATTGAAAGAGAGAAGGAAGGCAACATTTGATGAAATTTATGCACTGATTCATCAATGGACTATGATGTTATATTAACCTGACAGATGGGCGCGATAATTGCCATTAGGTATATACTCGTATACAAGATGAAGTTTGAGGGTACTGGAATGATCTTGTCCACCGCCAGCTATACAATGACCCAAGAGGCTAACCAAATTAGGATGGTGAAGCTTTGAGAGTAAATCCAGCCGACCCTTAAGATTTTGAATTGAGCATTTCTTTGAGAGAGACAAAGATCGTATTGCTACATAGGGCCCATTTTCCAGTTTACCTTTGTACAACTGAAATATGGCAGCAAACTTTATTAAAAGAGGCCATAGAAAAGATTTCAGGAATTGAGAAAGCTAAAGTACTTTATACATGAAGGTGCTTCTTAATTCTTATCAGCATTTTTCCTTGTTCTGTTCATTCTGAAGTATAACGAAGAGCTGTAAAACCAGAGAAATATCTAATTTTTAAAGCATGTTTTGTGTGGCTGAATGAGAATGGTACCTTCCCTATGGAGCCTTCACCCATATAAGTTGACACATGAAAATCTCTCGTGGCTTCCTTCAGCTCTTCAATTGAAAACACTCGACAGACTGGATTAGCCTGTGCTCCAAGCTTCACTGCCCGAGAAATGAATCCTGAAAGATATAGAAACCAAGACATAACTATTTTGCATCTGTTGTTTTTTTATCATCAATAACTTGATTGTGAATCAAAACAATAGACCAATATTTCTTAACCTCCATACTTACTGGCACTTGCAAGGAGTTCAGAGGAAACCCCTGTTGCAGAATTATCTCTTACTCTTTTTGGCAACGCATGCTGCCCAGATGTTTTTCTCAAATGGCATCTCTTGCGACAAAAGAAAACACCAAACACAAAAAGCACAAGAATTAGCGCTAGTCCAGTAATAATGGCCACAGCTACAACTATTTTGAGTGCCTGGGAACTCTTTACGCTGGGCTGTTTACAGTAAGACCCTCGGGTTTGATGTTGAGATTCTTGAGAATCAACAGTAGTCAAGCAATTCCCACCATATTTCACTACTCTTCTATCAGACGTGCTTGCCAAGCAAGAAGGAAGTCCACCAATTAGCTTGTTGCTAGAAATATCCACATACCCCAGTTTGCTTCCACATGTTAGTTTGTTTGGAAGGGACCCGCTCAGAGTATTGCTTGCCAAATTCATGAATCTGATATTAGGCAAAGAGAACAATTGGGATAGGGGAATCCCACAGAGATGATTTGATGAAAGGTCTAGATGTTGAAGCTGAACCAGTTCACCGAACCGATTCGGTATCTTGCCAGAAAATGAATTTTTACTTAGGAGAACCGTAACTACTGATTTGGGCATCAATGGTAGTTCAGAGTCTAAATGATTATCTCCTAAATTCAGTACATGTAAGCCGGTGAGAGTACTCAGATCAGGCAATTTACCAGACAAGTCATTGTGAGACAAGGAAATGCCAGTAAGCGTTTTAATTTTGCATAGTGAAGAGGGGAATGAACCCTTCAAGCGATTGCTATTCAAACTCAAAGCTTGTAGATTAGATAATGAATCAAACCAATCCGGCATAGTGCTATTGAAATAATTGGCATTAATGGTTAGAGTATGAAGCTTTACCATTGTAGACATTTTTGGTGGGATTGTACCGTATAAGAAATTTGAGCTCAAGTCCAGAATTTCAAGTAAAGATAATCGGTGAATCTTATCAGGGAGTGGCCCCCAAATTCCCAGTGACACCAAGCTAAGAACCCTCAAGCTGGTTAACCTTACCAATGTGGTGACAAAAGAATCAATAGAGAAACTCTCAGACAATGTTTGGTTAGGAATTGCTAGCCCATTGAACTCTTTGGCCTTCACAGGCTTATCTCCCATGATTTTAAGCTCTGTTACAGAATTGTCCTCACATTTAATGCTCATACGTGCAGATGGAGATATGCTACAGAAGTCTCCGTAATAATTTTCCCAAACTTCCAACGAAGTAGGATTCTCCAGATACTTCCTTAACTGTAACAGGACTTGTGTTTGAGCAGCCTGAAGTTCATGGCTGCTGTGGATAGACAAAAAAAAGGAAAGAACCAGAAGAAGGTGAAAATGTCTCATCGAACCAGTTTGGAGCATTAGGCAAACAATTTCATGAAGGTGAACATCGATGTTAGCAGAAGTTTTGGACTATTAATGGTCAAAGAAAGAAAAGACGCCTGATAGAAAACGATAAAAAAAAAAAACTACGCTTCAAATATTCCCATTACAAAAGTAAATTACTCTGAGAAAATCCTCCCCGAGAAAAAATTTATGAGCAGCAGCCTCCAGCAATTCATCACCAGCTCCACGCCCACTTATTGGCGAAGACAACGGAGATTCCACTAAGTTGCTGAATTTCTATGCGTGCTCCAACAAGCTAATCCAAAACCCATGAGGAAGAAAAGGGAACGTGAAGAATTTAACAAAATTAAAGAATGTGAATGTTTATCAGACAACAAGAAAGAACAACCCACCGAAACGTTCGAATAAGAGCCCACAAGAAAGGAATGCAGTTTAATTTTGGTCCGATAATGAATGCGCTATAAGAAGATTGCAGAGATGTACTAGACGGTAAGGAAGGAAGGTAGTTGAAATTAAAAGGCTGTGTACACTGTACTAGGTAGGGACACTGGCGAGGCATTTACTGCAATGTGTATTAAGTAGCCTTTCAGCCATTATGGTTCCGCAACTACCATTGAAGAAAGACAAGCCAAGAGAATGGATCGAGATTGTGAGCCATTGAAGACGGCGAATGAGGTAGTGGTATGAAAGAAACTGGACTATGTTATGGGAGTCTCAGACCCACATGATGACGGCGATATATATAATATAGGAATATAACCTTATCCTTCTTTTTCTAAAACGAAGAGTAATTATGTTAATATGATAGGCAGTTTCTTTCATGATTAGTAATGTTTTTCGGAGACTGACTGAGTCAACTTAGGCAGCCGTCGTCCTTAGTTACATCAATGTTCACAGAGGGACATATGTATCCATAAAAACTTGTGCCCTTTTAGGATATTCATAATTAAATGTCGATATTATCACCTTCAATTAAAATTCCCCATTCAGGGAAGCACCACTGAAAGGTTGCTAGCATCGTTAATATTTTGGGTAAACTGCACGATGCTCTAATCATAAAATTGACACTGAAACATTAACGTCAATATAAAATATAAAAATTATTTATAAAGTATAACAGTTTAGAAATTATCTCAGATGTCTCTACAAAGGACCCGCTATAATTTTGCATCAAAACGCCATCGTATTTCATCCATAAAATCCAGTATCTTTCGGCGTCAACATGCCCTGCCCTGTTTACTTTTTATGATCATACAAGTACTTTGAAGTATAATTAGATAGTTTTTGGGGGGCATCTGAGTAAAATGAAATAGTAGAAAGCGCGACTTTTTCAAAAGTCATGCACTCCATATCTATATCCTCTTCATGATTTTTATTCTGAAATGTATGTTTTAATACACACAATATGACAAGAGAAAAGGAAGTTTCTTTTTTCTTTTTTATAACAATTTTTTGGAGAAGGGTTAAGTTCACCCACGATCTAAGAATAGAGCGAAGTCTCCCTTCTTCTTAGGTGATACCAATATCGGACAGGGCGAGCAGTCTATTATTCTCAAGTATAAACCTAGACACCTAAGAGTTAGGATGCTTCTCCAAATGCCGCGACTAGAATCACAATAAAATAATATTTTCTAAAAATTGAACACGTTCTTAATAATCGTATGTCTTACCATTCGGTAGTTAAACTCATGATGGATGGGTAAGAGAAAAGGAAGTTTAATCTTTAAATCAAGGCCAACAACTTTAACTCTTCTTTGACCATATCCAACTTGGAGAGCAAAACTATTCAACATTGTGGCAAATAATTGAATATTACATTATCAATTATATGCTAACATATCAACCAAAAAGAGATTGAATAAAGATGACGAACTTCTAATTAAATATTAAAATCACCATTCTGAGAGAGCCCTGTAAGTAGTAAATAAATAATGCAGGAATAATGAGAGAGAGAGAGAGAGAGAGCATGATCCGGTTGTTATGGGGGAAGAAAGAGACATGTAAGAGACAGCGATAAAGGGAGGGTCTTGCTTTCGAGAGAGATGTTTGGTGACTTCACTGAAATCCCAGGCGTCGGTTACTTGTAAGACAACTTTAATTTGTATAGGAGAATCCAACGACATAGGTAACTGTGGAAATAATGTCCTGATGAGGAAGAAATAATAGACCAAAGATGATGTTGACATTTATATGGAGGAAGAAGAAGCAGAGGACCACTTTTTGTTGTTTCCATCACATGAATAGTCTTCACGGACAATCAATGAAAATATAATATTTTTTTTGTTACCCACCTGGTTTACCGGAGTTTTGTCCCGACTACATTCGGATTCGACCCGCGTCACGCACCTGGCTATGGTGGGTGAGTCTCCCAACAGGGGTTAGTTCGAGTAGTAAGCGGCTCGATATTACATCCAGGAGATGGGTAAAGAAACAACGTAATGAGTTTAAAAATAAGATAGAAATTTACATGTACTGAATGATCATGCCGTCAACCGGTATGTGACTGATATTTTTCACACGTCAATGAATAGTAAATTCAACCCCTCGTTTAGATTAATTAGTAAGAGTTGTTCCAGTTTAACCACATATCTTAAGTTTAAATCTAGAAATGTAGCAGTGTAAGGTGGTAGGATTGGGCCCATATAGGTCCTACCAGAGTTTGATTCAGATTAATCTGGGCCCTACGAAGCCCTCAAGTTAAAAGAGAGAGGCCCAGAATATGCTCACGCAAAATGAATAATGAATAATAAATCAACCATTTTGCTAAGATGAGCTTTTATCGTTAAAGGACCAAGTTAAACTAACGGAGAATAGTATGGAATCTCAGCTAGCTTAGCTATTCAGAGCTCAGACGCAGAGCAAAGGAGTTTTCAAAAAAGTATCTAGGGTACCTTATTTTAATTAAAGAAGCTAATACCACAGATATTATATTATATTCTATAGAAAATTCTTTCGTTTAGAAGTTTGCGAAAATTAATGGCATGGCAGGATTCATGAAGACGACAAGTATGTCCTGATTTCTGAATTATAGGAGCCCGTGTGTTGATCCCTTCTCAGAGTTTAATACTATAAGGTTGGGCTCAATTTTTTTTTTAATAAAAAAAATTAGATAAATTCGACCCTCATTTTCTAGTAAGACTAGGGATGAACTCGATTCAAATTGCAGGGCAGCCACATCAGAGCACAGTAACAGAACAGTTGCACGACCGCTTCACTAAAAATATTTTAACCAACTCCGTCTGGGGCCTTACATAAGACGTCTTCTAGAAATAAAAGATGATCCAAATTAGAAGACGTTTGGTCAAAAAATTTAAACGATTTTTCATTTTAATCTCTATAATCATGAGATTACACAAAAGATGAATGATATTCATATCCCTTTAATTAATAAGGTATAATTGGGATATTAAGATATTTTTTGACAAATAAAACAATCTAACAACTTCTCTAAAACACCTTATGTAAGAATGGGGCATCAAGCTTCGTTAAAGTGTATTAGAATTATAATAAAATAAAAGTGTATTAGAAAAAATAAAACAATGATGGACCCATAGTTCTTGTTTTAACCGTCATTGTTCGACACCAGATTCTTTTTCCTTTTATTTTTCGCTTTCTTTGGCGAGGGAGAAGACTAAAACAATGATGGGCCCATTTTTCTTCCTTCTTTTCCCCCTTTTGTTTTTGGGTGGAAGCTTCTCTTTGCATAAGATTCCCACATCCTTGCCCCAATCCAGCATGAGAATAGACAATTCTGACCTTGTTTAGTAAAGCTGAAACAAAGAAATCATACAACAGTATGGAAAATAGCAAGCGTAAACTAGTGAAATCTAGGATTACAATAGCAGTCATTTGCTAATCACTAGGCACTGCGTCGTCTGAAGCTGAGTTTAGGTAGGAAATTACAATATCAGCTGCTTTGCATCCCGAAGCAATGGATTTGCCAACTGAGAGCCCATCTTTTTGGTTACCTACCATATGAAATATTCATAACTTCAGAAATATTCTATACAAAATGCATTCCAATTACTAGCAAGTACAAGAAATTTCTGCTGTTCTCTGCACATGTTCTCATCATTTCTCTACTATATCTGAGGAATATGGAAAAGAAATCTGCATGAATGCGCAGGTAGCTTTATTCTTGACCAAGGCAGCTTATATAACATCCTCAGTCAGATACAAATGATTATCCAAAACTCTGCTTCGAACAGTTTACCTGCATAGAATCCAGGAAGATCCTTTTCCAATTTGTCAATTGCTTCTAGAACTGACCCATAGTTATGCCCATACAAAGGAAATGCTTTACTCCAATAGAAATGACTGCATTTAGCATAATTAGAGCCATGAGGACAATTAGACCGCGTAGAAGAAGTAGCTTAGAAGCTGCTAAGAACAAGAACTATGGGAAAAAGAAATTGATGCCGTACTTGACAAAAGCGGGTTCCCCCTCTGCTCCCAACAACTTTCTCAAGTCAGAGGTAACAACCTGCTTTAGCCCATCACAGCAGCAAAGCGAACAAGCCAGTGGTTAAAGAAAGGGACAGAGAAAATAAAAAGGCTTTTACAAGAGGAATATGTCTCGTTTCACAGAGTATCCAGGGAAACTTCTCCCCCCTTCTCCTAAAAGAATTTCAAATTACATAGTAGGTTCGTGTATTTCATAGTAGAAGAAAACGTTGTGTCACTTAGTCATGTTTATCCAAATATATACAAGTAAAACTGCAGTAAAATTACGTTGAAGCTTGTGTCAGTTCCCTGTTTCGACTTCCCCCAATGAAGGTTGTATAAAGATATGAATTACTGGGTGCACGATCAGGAAACATCATAGAGGAAAAGAGTGTGCCTGTGGAGCATGATACATTCAGCAGCCACATCGGAAAATTTTAAGTTATTTCTACTTTATTGGAAAATAGACTTAAGATGCATTACCAAGGGTTTTAAAACCGTGTTGTTGTTCATTAGAAGGAACAAGAACTCCAAAACCCTCCAGGGGTCTCTTAACGTTCTCCTTCTTAAAGGTGGTAATTATGACACATAGCGGCATATAAGTCACCTGCAATATGAAACACTTCTGGAAAAACTATGACTAACAAAAGGCGCAATATAATTAGCCCATTTTGATAGACACGTTCTCTTAGACATTGTTTGGTTGGAGGTTTTTGGAAGGGAGGGAAGGGGAGGGGAGAGGGAAGGCTTGTTTGGTTCAAAAAATGGAGGGAAGGGAAGGGGAAAAATTTTGTCTTCTTCTGCTCCCCTCCCCTAGTCTCCTAACCCTCCAAAATCGGAGGTTTTTGGAGGTTTGAAGAATTTTGGACAAAATTATCCATGATAATTTTATTATATTCCAGAGCTACCCTCAGTCCATTTTTTCATTGTGACGACGGGTTCTCTCTCTCTCCCTATCTCTCCTCCCCTCACTCACAGGCGACGCGGTGACGACAGAAGCTGATGGGATTTTACTCACGCTCAGTTTCAATTTTCAGAAGCTCAATCAACAAATTTTTCAAATACCAGATATATAGCAATAATAAATCTAAACTAATCAAGCGGAAACGAAGAGGGAAAAAAGAAGAAGAATATAAAGAAAAAAACATAGAGGATATCATAAATTTCGAGGGGGTTAACGGCATCATCAGCGTGGGGATCTTCAGTGCGAGCTACTTTCTCCTTTTTCGCATGAACTACGGGGTTCGCATTGATCAGACCAAAAGAGTCATCCTTCCAATCTTACTTTGTCTCGCAGTCTCGCCTAAAAAAGGCTTCAATGTTCCTGTATATATTTGTATAATAATATATAAAAAAATGACTTTAAGCAAATAATAATTATTATATAAATATTATAAATAATAAATAAATAAATTTAAATAAATATATAAGGGTATATTTGTCAATTTTCCATTACCTCCCCTCCCCTCTCCTCCTGAACCAAATAAGAAATATCATCTCTCCTCCCCTACCTTACACTTATAATCTCCCCTACCATCCCCTACTATCCCTTAAATTAACTTAACCTACCCTCCTCTTAGTTTGAACCAAACATAGCCTTAGGGATGAGGGCTGCTAAACTCAACTTATGCTCAAAAGAACCTTCCACATTCGCAAATTGCTTGCAAGGCTTTAAGCTTTCGTTGAAAACTCTTAAAAGTAGTTATGCTAGCAGAAGAGAAGAAATCGCCTAATGTATGTCAAAATTATTGAGGGATGTACATAACAGAAGTCCAAGTTAAGTTGAAATGGAGTATACCTCAGGAAGAAAATCAAGTGGAAAGGGGTTTCCCCTGTTTGCAATCTTCATATCTTTAACATTAGATAGTGGAGCCTATGGTAATACAAAACCACTGTCAGAAATTGATTATCAAGAAACAGAATAATGGTAGAAGAATAATATGATAAAATGGACGGTGTAGACTCAGTCGGTAGACAAAATTGGGTGACCTGTTGCCACGGTGGATTCGTGGGCCTCGCATTTCTCCTAGGGAGACGTCGGGCACCACGTCGGAAATGCTAAGTTTAAAGTTGTATCTGGACTTCTGTAATTAAGGGATTATGTATATAGGCTGCTTGAATTAAGAAAATACGAGTATATATTTTCTTCTGTTTAACGTGATTTTAGAAAATTATTTTTTCGATAATAGAAAATTCTATATATTCTATTATGGTAATAATTTTAAGTTGAAAACTGAAAAAAATTCCAAGGTCTAGTTCTTTTTTTAAATTATTGCAGATATCAGGTAAACAATTAAATATAAATAGGTTTTTTGAATTTTATTTGATACTAATAAATAGAAAGAATTTAATATTTACATGTCACAATTATATATTTACAAGTCCAGCAGTGTTATTTATTAGTCGAATTTAAAAGTTAATGTTTACACAAGAAAGTTATTTATTTCCACTTCAACTATGATATTTGATTTTTTTTTCGGTTTATATTTAATATTAAAATATTATCCACTTCTGAATTTTTTAAGTAAAAACAAACAAACATATTTTTACTATTTTTTGTTTTAAAATATAATAACATGGAACTATCTTTTTATCAAATGCTCCGATTCTATTATAACACAAGGGTGATTGTTATAGCTATTGCGAGATATTTGTTTATTTTTTCCTTCTCCTTGTTTTCTCCAACTGATCCAAACATGTAACATTTTTTTCCCAATCCTCTCTTGGATCCATTTTTCTCTCCCCTCATTATTTTCTTACCAACTTCTATTTCTATCAAAACGGTGGGTAATACTCATGCACATGGATCTGCAATTCAGTGTCTGCGTACGGTGTTGTTAATCAATAATCCTGAATCAACCAAGGCTCGATGTTCATGTGCCTTGCCTGCTCATTTTTCTTATATTTGAAAAATGGAGTAGCAGGGCATGATACGATGAATCAATTAGTCGGTGGGACAACGATGTCACAAAAGATCTAGCACTCTGCTTGAGCCTCAGACAAAACGCAACATAATGAGACACTGTCATAGTTGCTTAAGTTCCTGACAAAGCGATGAGTTAGTTAGGCACCCGTTAGATTCTTATCTGCACAGGTCTTGCCAGAAAGATGATCAATTTTATATTAACGCTGAATCATTAGCTCCTATCTCAGTTTAAATTATCAAAAACTAACATATTAGTGGATTACAAGTAGACGTGTGAGCATATCAAATATAGTGATAAATAATACAACAAAATAAATAAATAAATAAATAGACGTCAGGGTGACTTGGAAAGTGGTGGCGCACAATGATTCGACGTGGTTTTGAAAATTGGTGAGCCTGGTAATTAATCATCTTGTAATCATGTTTGCGCAATGACGAAGTATAAGGGAGCGAGCCGTTGTTTATTAATAATGCTCCCTCGTGTCCATAATATTGGGCGTTTTTTTGTTGGTTCAAAAATACTCATATTGCCGTGTTTATATGACAGACAGATAGAAATTTTTTTTATCTTATTTATAAGTTATATTATTAAATTATTTCATATAGATATACAATTTCACACATTATTTACTATTGTATTAATTTTATTCTTATAAAGTATAATATATATTAACTAGAGATAAAATTATAAAGTTGTTGAATTTTAAACTAGAGTCAATAAAATTTAAAGATTTTCTTAGTCTATATGAAGTATGATATAAGTCAGACAAAAATTAAGAAAATAAAAATTAATTTTTTATGAGATTTATGAGAAAAAAATACTCTTTGTTTAATATAAAACATAATTTATAATGTAATTTATGCTATAAATTATATCTTATATTAAAGATCGGATGAATACTTTTATAATATACGTTAAAAGTGATATATATTGTAAAATCATATAGAGTATAACAATTTTTGCAATCACTTGTTTTTTTACAAAAATTTTTAGAAAGGGGTTGGATTCATCTACGATCTAAGGGTAGGGCGAAATCTCTTTTCTTCCTAGGTGATATCAATATCGGGTAAGGTGAACTGTCTATTAACTTTAAGCGTAAATTTAGACACTTAAAGGCTATGATGCATCCTCAAGCGCCGCGATTGGAATCACAATAAAACGATACTCTCTAGAGATCAAACACGTTTTAAATGGTCGCATATCTCACCCATTCGTTAATTGAAACCTACGATAATGGGTAATTTTTACAATCACTTGATAGCCTTAACCTCACCTAAGCAATGATTTCAGTCTCTATTGGAAAATAACGGGATTTCAAGCATCTTTGCATACTATATCATTATCCATATTTGATAGTCAAACTTAAATATTACCACCCTCATTTTCTATTTGAGACTTGAAGAGAATACCTATTTTATTCCACCCAATCGAGGTTGGTTAAGTTGAATTCAAATTTAATCTAGGAAGAGTGAGAACGCAGAAAAGTGCTATGGTGGTGGAATATTACTATAGGCTGCTGGTACGTAGTTTAAGGGAATTCAAATTATAAAGAGAGATTGTCGTGAAAGGGAAGGAAGGGAGAGAAGGTGGGCATCGATGGTGTCTCTGTTATGGAAGACAGAGAGAGGTAATGGTTGTTAGGGTCTCAAATACGTTCCCCAACCAAGTTGACTTTAACACTTGGCAACGTGTCATTGAGTGCATCATCTTAATCACATTTTTACCCACTCACTCACATACCCACTCACTGAATCATAACATTCAAACATTACTTACTGTTTTTTAAAATATAACTAACTTTTAACTATTTGACCCGAATCGAAAAAAAAATACTTTATTCGTTAAATCTATCTTAAATTATTAATAATATATTAATTAAAATAGTAAACAATCTCATCTATATAAAAAAATAATATAAATTTAAATATTAAAAAATATATTTATTAAAAAAGATAAAAACTTTTTACATCACAAGTCTTAAAAGGAATTAATTTCAAAACCATAATAATTAAGGGATGCCAACTATGGGTCTGTTTGGATAGGATTTTAAAAAATGGCTTATGAAAAAAAAAACTTATGGACAGCTTATGAAAAAGGGCTTTTAGAGAAGAGTTTATGAAAAAAAATAATTATAAATAAATAAATGTTTGGATAGTTATTTTTAGAATGACTTTTTATATTGGTAAATTATAAAAAAGGATATGATTTGATTAAAAGTAAGAGAGATGAAAGAGGTAGAGAAACGAGAAGAGAGAGGAGAGAGGGTGTAAGAAAAAGTAGGGGTAAGATAGTAATTAGATAATCCATAAGCTCTTTTATTGTTCAAAAAGCTAGTTTCAATAGCTTATTTAAAACCATAGTTTTAAACAATGATTTTGTCTAAAAGCACTTATGGACAAATATGGCTGTTTGTTTTAAAATTTTTTCAAATTAAGGTTTGGACCATAAGCCATTTTTAAACTATGGTTTGAGGACAAACCAAACAGGCCCGATGAAATAAAAAAAATTAGTGGTAAATTGTAATTTTTTTCCAACTTCATATCTATGAAAGAATAGGCATTCATTCTCACATCTTTCTAATGTAATTAAAGAAAATATAAAATTAATAAATAAGTATTAATCACTTTATTAGTAACTTATATTACGGATGAAAGAATCATTTAGAGTATGGTTTTTACATTATTTTTACTGTTTTAAATAAGAAAAAAGTTGACATCTTATAATTATTTTTTAATCAACAAAGTTGACATTTTGATGCAATTATCTTATATTCATTTTTTAAAGCATTTTCTGTGCTTGATTTCGCCGTGTTGGCTTCAAAGAAACGCTTGCATGGCGTTGCATTGTGCAGAATACGCCACGCGCCTGCTCGATTTTGCCGCGGCATCTGGTAGATCTTCTTCTTTGATATTTGTATATCTCAGTTTAATTATCTTATTTAAACTGTCAGCTTTATAGAACCGGCGTCAATTTCTAGAATGGTTGTGAATTTTTATGGCCCCATCGAAGAATCTGTTTGTCTCGTCACAAATAAAATATGCACGCTTTCAACCCTAAAGCTATATTTTAAATATTAATTAAATGATTTAAAATGTTAAAGAAAGTCTGACTTCATTATTTTTTTGTTTTAGAATTAATCCCCCGTTCAAGGGAAAAAAATCAGATCTACTGCGACCCCATTGCTCATCAAAATACGAGAGAAAGGAAGCGTGGTTGATGGTTCCTAAGCCTTTCCGTCTTACATCGGGGATTGAGATTTCTGAGGAAGAAGACAAACTGTTGGCAGCCACGTCAGTGTCATGGGCCCAAGCCTGTGCATTCAAGGTTTTCTGTTGGGCCATGAGGTGAACTTGTGTGGCAGCCCACATGCCATTATGGAAAATGCCTGAACATAAAAGATGCGTATTCCTCTTATAATAATAATAATAATATAAAAACTATACGTATATTTTAATGTAGGAGCTAGAATTATTATTTTTAATTATAATTTATATCTTTGAATGGGTTTTAAAATCATAATTTTCAGTATAAATAATCTGAAACATAAACTTCCAAGACAGTGGCTTAAGTTAGATCTAAGTCTAAACCAGAGATATTTATATATTTAACCGTGATTAGAATTAATTAAAGTTAAACCATCCCAATAAATTTGCAAATGCGGCCCTTCCGATGCCTGTTGGCTGTTCCCCTTGTGGCTCTTAACTTCCCTCAACTTTTTATTTAAGTGTTTTACTTACTCGCTCGAGTGTCGCGCTTCCATTCTCTAGACTCTAGAGCGACAAAGCATTCCGTTTTACTGAAGTGAGAGTCGTACAAAGCGCGCGCGAACCCTCGCCTGAGGTTGTATCAGCAGTGAAGGCGCGACTCTACTGAAGCTTCGAGCTCACCCTAGTGTTCGTTGGATAATGACGGTATTTTCCGGCAAGCAGGTGTTTCCGGTGGACTACGAGGCAGAGGTGTCGCAGCGCCTCCTCGAAGCTTGTCACTCCGGGGATCAGAACTTGGCCTTAGAGTGCGTTGCCGATCCATTCGTGGACGTCAACTTCTTTGGCGCAGTGAGCTTGAAGATCAGAAAGGCGGAGCTGGTTCTACGCGAGGAATCAGCTAGCGAAGTTCGCGTTGAGTTCGAAGAGTTCAAGACCGACGTCACTGCTTTGTTTCTTGCTGTTCATACGGGGAATGCGAGCCTCGTGAAGAAGCTACTGGTAATGAACTGTTCGGAGGCTCATTTTTGTGTGATAACACAGATCGCCATGATAGATTTAGTTTCAGATGTTCTTTTGGTATTTCTGGTTTTATCTTATACTAAGGCGTTATTTATCAATTTTGAAACGCATTTTGCGCTCTCTTACTTGATTCTTCCTCACATTCTGGTCAATAACTTCTCAAAACTTTGTCCAATGAGATGTCACTTATGTTACTGATTTTGAAATGCTTCATTCATACGCTCAATTTAAGTGGACATTATGCGAAATTTGTGTCTACAATGTTTGGTTTCTCTGGTTTTGAATGATAATAAAGAGTTACAATAGTGCCTCTTCTTTATAATGCTCCCCGGATTTTGGTTTCCTTCTTTTAGATGGAGGAGGATTGAAGAAAGCTTGAAAAATTGAAATCTCTCTCTTCGAAAACTGATTTCCTATGTTTCTTTTAATCTTAGGTATTGTGGACTTAAGCCTCTTCGTGAAGTTAATTATTCTATTATGACGGAGAAAATAAAATAAAAAAGGATATATGATCTTCTGAGAAAATAGAGTAAAAATGCCCGATCAATTTGAATTTCGAACTGTTCAGATTTTAGTGGTGTTTTTTCCTCTAGTAAATGCTCTGCTTTTATCATCGATGGTCCCCCACGTATCCACCCCTTTTTCTATCTTTCCGTTCTTTTAAATGTTAACTTTGGTCAATTTTCCCTCGTTATATTTTTGAAAACTTCTCATGTATCTAGATGAGCTATAGATTTTAAAATAGATTACCTTCAATTCTTCCGGTTTAGTTTCTAACGAGACTCAATATTCGATATTTAGCTACAGTTTTATTTGATTTAACCAACAAGGATAATGAATGTTAAAACCGTAAGGTCTTCAAATTATTGCTGTTGCTAATTAATCTGTGAGCTACATTATGCATGGCCAACCATTTTGCTCTAAAGATATATGAGCGGCATCCAATTTTTCTTGCTCCTTTTTCGTAGCATGTCTTATGTGTCCCATACTGTGTTGTCCCCAACCATTTTACATTATGCCACTAACACATAATACATTCCCCATTCCCTTTTGATAACCTTTCCGTTTCTTTTATTTGATTTTACTTGCTTCCAATTATTGCTTTGGCCATCACATCGCTCGCGCAAACACATAGTACTATTCAATAAAAAAGGTAAAAGGGGAAAATGATAAAAGAGTCAAAGCTTTTGTCCTAAAAGAAAATTTTCTTGGGATTTTTGTCACCACATAAATTTTTAAGGCATTTTTTTAATTGCAGAGTTTGGGAGCTGATGTAAACCAGAAACTCTTTAGAGGCTTTGCAACAACTGCAGCAGCGAGGGAGGGCCACATTGATATTCTTGAGATCTTGCTTAAAGTTGGGGCATCACAGCCAGCATGTGAAGAAGCTCTTTTAGAGGCAAGCTGCCACGGGCAAGCCAAGTCTGCTGAATTGCTCATGAGCTCTGATTTAATTCGACCCCACGTTGCTGTACATGCTCTTGTGACGGCATGCTGCAAGGGGTTTGTAACTGTGGTAGATACTCTCATAAAGGTACGTGATTTCAGTATACATCTTGAGAGCCATTATAGCCATTCCTAAGAAAGAAATTTAATAATCTTGTGACTGAACTTAAGTAATATTTTGCCTTTATGGTACTTTCAACTTATTGTTAAATACTTGTTTGCATATGCTAAACTTAAGATTGTCTTCTCAATGCCAGTGTGGCGTGGATGTAAGCGCAGAAGATCGGGTACTTTTGCAGTCAGTTAAGCCTGCTCTTCACACAAATGTTGATTGTACTGCACTTGTTGCTGCTGTGATTCATAGGCAGGTCCCAGTCGTCGCTTTGCTACTGCAGGTATTCTTTTCTCTTTCCCCTTTCCAATATTCCCATTATTATAATAGCGTGGTTAGATTCTATCCAAGAAACACGCTCAATTGGACAGTACACTATGATAATTCTTAAGTGCTTAGTTTCAGTTTCCACATAAAAGATTTTTTTCCCTGAATTCCTATATGACTTAAACATTAAATGAACTACAGAATGGTGCTAGGATAGACACCAAAGTGAGGCTAGGAGCATGGTCATGGGATGTTATAACGGGTGAAGAAATTCGTGTGGGTGCTGGACTAGGAGAAACTTACGCCGTAACCTGGTGTGCAGTTGAGTATTTTGAAAAAGGTGGCGCTATACTTTACATGCTCCTCCAGAACGTTTTCCTCAACAACCCTCACTGTGGAAGAACCCTTTTACACCATGCCATTCTTTGCGGCAATGTTGAGGGTGTGAGGATACTCTTAGAATGCGGTGCTGATGTTGAATCCCCAGTTAAAACAACCCAGAAGACTGAATTCCGTCCACTACACATGGCTTCTCGTCTTGGCTTTTCAACAATTGTTCAATGCCTTATTGCTTTTGGTTGTGATTTGAACTCTATTACAGACGCTGGTGACACAGCTTTGATGATCTGTGCAAAATATAAACAAGAGAAATGTCTCAAAGTACTCACAATGGCTGATGCCGATTTTGGCTTAGTCAATACTGCTGGTCATTGTGCAAGTTCAATTGCTGAGTCAAACCAGTGGTCACTTGGTTTTCAGCAGGCATTACTTGATACAATCAGAAAAGGGAAAATACCCACATCCAGCAATATCTCTGTGCTTTCACCCCTTCTATTTGCGGCTGAAGCTGGGGATACGGAGGCATTGAAAACTGTAATTGCTTATGGAGGATTCGACCTTGACTATCAAGATGATAATGGCTTCTCTGCTGTTATGGTCTCTGCCTTGAAGGGTCACGTAGAAGCGTTTCGGTTGCTTGTATATGCTGGAGCTGATGTAAAGCTATGCAATAAATATGGTGAAACAGCAATTGCCCTATCTGAGTTGAACCATAATCACGATTTATTTGAAAAAGTCATGCTTGAATTTGCACTTGAAAAGGGCAATCACAATGCTGGCTTCCATGCTTTACACTGTGCAGCTCGTCGTGGCGACTTGGATGCTATGAAATTGCTCACTGAGAAGGGTTATGACGTGAATGTTCTTGACCAGGAAGGCCGCACTCCGCTCATGTTAGCAGCAAGAGAAGGCCATGGTTCCATTTGTGAGCTCTTAATTTCACACGGGGCTCGTTGTAATACCAAAAATGATAGAGGTGAAACTGCACTCTCACTTGCAAGAAAATTTACTGGAGGCAATAAGAACGACGCAGAGGCTGTCATACTCGACGAGCTCGCTCGGAAATTGGTACTTGGTGGCACGTACGTGCAAAAGTATACCAAAGGAGGGAAGGGTTCTGCTCATGGCAAAAAGATACAAATGGTGGGATCTGTGGGAGTGTTCTCTTGGGGTAAGTCAAGCCGGAGAAATGTGATATGCCGCGAGGCAGAGTTGGGACCAAGTTTATCTTTTTGTAGAAATAGACGCACAAGAGGTGGTGCCGACGATCCAGGAATATTTAGGGTGGTTACTATCAAGAATAAGGAAGTGCATTTTTTATGTGATGGTGGGTTTCAAAATGCTGAGCTTTGGGTGAGGGGTATAAAACTTGTGACCAGAGAGGCTAAGTTTGGTAAGCGCATAGCTTTGATGTGAATACATAGGATGTATGGATGATGGATGATGTTTGGAGCGATACTTTATCTCAAAGTATGAGGCTGCCTTTTATTGTAAAGATGTTGATCTCCATCACTTGTAAATGCGCTACTTTCTCTTTTCTTATCGTTTCTTCCACCATTTGCTCTTATGGAATGCGTATATTAACATCTAAAATGCAACTTTAGAAAGCTACAACGTACGCTGGTAGAAACGAAAAATTTTAGGGCAAAAGTTGTTTCGTTATCTAGTTTCGGGATACTTTGTGATATAAAAATTAGCAATTTGTTATGAATAATAGAAGCGATAAAATAATAGATATAATATGAAGATGAAAAATACAAACAATTATTATATTAGATTACTAAATTGTTCATTCATAGTTGACAAGAAAAAAAAAAGTATGTCGATTGATGAAGCTTTAATCATTTTACACTAGTTATTGAGTCTCCAGCCAGTTTATTTTTCTCCCAACAAGGTCACGTTTTCCCTGTGGCCGGGAAAAGTTCGTAAATTCGAGACCAAACTGTTGTACGAACCAAACACAATGGATACCCGGCCCGAGAAGCAGAAGTATAATAATCCTAACACCGAACAAGCCATAAAGGTAAAATCCTAACACCAATTTTTTTATTTTTTTTTATTTTGGTGGCGCTTTTGAAATTTTCTAGCCCGGAGCTTCCCCATTCACCCTGGGGCGCCAGGACAACGAACGTTTTTAAGCAACCCATTTTCTTCCCATCAGGAAGCAGCTGTGGCAGCAGTGGCAGCGGGCCTTCTATAATTTCAAGTTGGAACTCTGAAACAGAATAGGAAAAATTGGAGAAGCAAAATACAGTCATGTGCTACTCCAAGTGTCTCGTTTCTAGAAAAGGTGCCATATGGGTTGCGGCTTATTGTTTCAAAAGGCTCAAGAAAGCTCAGGTCAAAGACACTGACATTTCGTCCTCCGTTGGTTTGTCTTCTTTCCTCTGTCTCCTCTTTCTCCTTCTCTTAAATCAGTAAGTCATTTGGGGTTTTGGAGAAAAATTGAGAGAATACAGTTTTTCACCCAAAAAACCGAAGTGTTTGGCATGGTTTCATTTCTAAGCCTTGCTCAGCGTCTCTTTTTGGTAGATATTCTCATCTCCTCTTTACCAAATATTCATGAAGAGTAACTGGGGACACTCATTCTGACAGTCCTGATTTTTTTTTTTTTTGGGTAACTGGCCCCTCTAATGGGATTTGCCGTAAATTTGTTGATTTGGATTTGTACCTCATATATTCTCGTTTATGAGCTGCTTTCTTGGCTTTGTGCTTCACCACGAGGAACGACATGAACCAGGGAAGGCATCAGCATATACATTCTTTTGTGTGTTAGATGCTGAATATTTGATTCCAGATAACCTTTGCCCTTTGGAGTATCAGAACAGTCTAGCCTTTTAATTAGCCGTAAGGCATGAATGAATATTTGCAGACCTCAGGTGGCATTATCCTCTACAAATGAAAAACAATATAATGAAACTGAATTAGGTCATACTGGTGGAGCATATTTTTACTGTATCTTTTGTTTACCTTAGCGGCCTACTGCTAGAAGCTACATTATGGCTTCCGCATGTACATGGTAGTTCAACTGGGGAACTATGCTGAATTCTATTATCAAAAATCAAGAAATCTTTGCGGTCTAGATATGGATTTATATATATATTCATTTCTTTTTTCATTTTGCTGTTTTATGCAGACAAGATCTTGCGAGATGAAATGAACTTTGACTCATATAGGGTGCTTTCTTATCTTCTTCTTGGTGTCGTCAGAATATATTCAAAGAAGGTTGAGTATCTATATGATGATTGCAATGAGGTGCTCGTCAAAATTAAGAAATTTACAATTGATACAGAAAAGAATGCATGTAAGGAAACGTTGCGTATGTCTATTACTGTACCAGACAGATTTGAATTGGATGCTTTTGATTTGGAGATTATTGAAGATGTTGGCGGGTAAACTACTCTTTTGGTACAACAATTTAATTTATTGTGGATTTTTTTCAATGTATGAATTTATAAATGTTTCATTAAATCTTCTGTTAATTCAGAGGGAATATTGCTGCCAAGGAGGACATCACTCTTAAAGGTATATAAAATTATGTCACAAATTTTCTTTCACATTTCCGTCTTATTCTATTATTATATGTGATGCAGTATGTTTACAGATGTTTTATGGAAAGATGAGGGAATTGGACAGTTTTCTCGAGACAAGGTATTTGTTACTTTTTTCTTGCTATATATCACTCAGTAGTTCTTAAAATTTGTCAAATCCTTTTAGCCTAACATGAACAATGTGCCTTGCATTTCTTATTTTTCAAGTGTTAATGATTTTTTTTATTTCCATTAGCGAATTCTCAATTAACTTTCGTTGATAAATCCTCTCTCCTTTCCTATGTACCTGCAAATTGTTTGTGTGATGGATTGTCATGTGCAAACTTTGATTATCATAATAATCAATTTATCAATTACCTCGTGCTAGCATACATCCAATATACCATTTTGTTCAGAAATGTTTATTTACAATAATGTCAAAAGTATATAGACCCTACTTTTCATTCAAATTTATGCTTCCCACTTGGTCTCTTCTGAAGTATTAATATTAGGCTGAATGGTTTTATATGATGCTTACTGATAAAGTTATAATGTTGTACTGTAACTGTAACAATATCAGTTTGGAAATTGGAATAACATGCAGGTGTTATAATGTGACACTTATTTATGGTTGACATTGGCATTTTTTTTATTGTTTAACTTTACATAGGAAATTTTTTGGCTATGTCTATGTTGTGTAAGTAGTTTTTTTTTATTTTTTTGGATTCTTACCATGCTCAATACCTTCCATTTTCTTACTTGCAGTATCGATATGAGGAGTTTGATTTCTGTCAAAATATCTGCTCTGCTGATCCTCTTATTCTGGAAGAGTATGTCAACTATATTTCATAAATCAATTTATTGAGGACAACTGAAATTTCCATTTCACCACAGTATGCTGATTCTGAATCTTTACATTTTATCTTCTCCCATGAACTGATATGATTGTGTAATAAGCCTTGCAGTCTTCAACTATCTCAACTGATGGACAACTATGAGGTCAGCCCACCAAATAGTCCTATTAATTTACAGGTAGGAAAGGATAAATTTCAAGACAGATTATTTTCTCAGGAGGAATCATTGAATTTGGACCCTATTTCTGGAGTTAAAGGAGTATTCACAGAACCTGTCAAATTGTTTATTCAAGATCAACAAATTGACAAAGTGCAGACAGTTGCAGAAACTACACCGTATGAAGATGGTATACATGAGGAAATAAATTTGGAGAAGATTATATCATGGGGGATCTCTCAAGAGGAGCCTGAGGATGTCAGAATGTTCACCAGGAGGCAAGAGGAACCTGAAGTCCCTGTTGCTGTATCCCATCAGGTTGGTGAAGAGGGTATTAAGGCCAGAGAAACAGCAAACTCAGATTGCCAAATTTATCAAGAAATTGGAGAAGTTCATGTGGCAAGAACTTCACCTAGAAGCATGGAAGGGACTCAAGATGATAAATGCAATAAAAAAGAATGCTTGGAATATGGTAGATCTTCCATTGCCAAGGAGAAGATCGAAAAACTTATGGTAGAGTCTGCTGAAAAAAATCACAATGTAGGCAAATTAAAGTTACTAGAAAAAGTTTCAAATAAAGATGAAAAATTTTGTGAAGAGAAGATTAAGGTTAATGAAACAACAAACTCAGAATGCCAAATGCATTTGGAAATTGAAGAAGTTCATGAGGCAAGGGATTCACCAGTCAGCATGGAAAGGCTTCAAGATGATGTATTCAATGAAAAAGATTGCATGGACCCTGATAAATCTTCATCAGCCAAGGAGAAGATTGAAAAACTCGTTGAAGGATTTGTTGAAAAGCATCGTAAGAAAGGAAGATCAAAGTTACAAGAAGTTTCAGTTGAAGATGAAAAGTGTCACGTGACTCCACCAGAGTCAAACATTCTTGATATAACTCCACAAACCAAGTTTCGACATGATTCAGTTGCAAAACCAAAACGAGGTTTTTATTTCAATTTTCCATAGAACACTGAAAATACAAATGCTGAATATTTTTTTTTATCGTTTTTTTGTATTGTTTATTCACCTACTCAACGTTTTTTTCCTTGGGGGAGGGGTTATCATGGCAGGTGTTACTATGCTGGAGTCTATGCGTATTGCTACACCAGCTGTTAAAGAGCGTGCTCGCTTTTCAAGGAAAAGAAAATGTGTTTTCGATGGATTGATAGTCTTGCCTAATGAGTATGTGATAATTTAGATAATCTTCTCGAACACTCTTCCAGTCTTCTTTCAACCATTTTCTATTGATATTACTTCATGTTAGAAGTACTTTTGTTATGCCATTGTATCGAATACAAGTCTTGCAATAGATATCATCCGTGTGCCTTTTGCACAAAGCTTTATCAAAAGATAGAGTTGGCATTTATCTTGGGAGTATAAGTTATTTAGAATGCCTATTGAGTTTTGCCAATAATAATGTTGGAAGTCAAATGGAATATCATATGGCAGTCATGCTATTTGATAATGGCGACTTGTGCATTTTTATGTGTTACAGCGTACAACGTGTGTTATGAGCTACAACTAGTTTTACTTTGAGCAATACATGGGGAGGAAAAATCAGTCCATTCACTGTGTTGATCATTTTTGTTAGAGAATACTGACGTTTGCATTTTTTTTGCTACCTTTCTGTCTATCTTGCTCCGCACCCATTTCCTTTGAAGCCGGCCTCTTTTTTGCATGCACTAGTTGTAGTTCATGTGAACTACCTCTAACTGAATAGCAGCTACTCAACTTGTTATATTATATATTTAATGGATCTTTAATTCAGATTTGGACTTTCAACTCTTAGGATTTTGCATGACATAGTGATGCCTTGAAATTTGACTAAATGAACTCTATGCATATGGAACTGTTTTAGGGTGCTTAGACAGAGCATACATGACGCAAGTGACTTAATTTGCAAACGAAGAAAAGTTCCTCGTCCCGTACTTGCTGCTTGGCAAGCATCTCGTGTTTTCAGTCTTTCTGAGGGCTTCCATCAATCCTTGCTTCCTTGTGAGTTCAAAAGTTATCATTGGTTTTTTGTTTATAAAATCTGCTATCTTTACTAACCTTTCTTTTTCTGCAGGCCATTCATTAGAGCTCCAAATCCTGTTCTCTAAAACGAAAATCAAGATGTTAAATTCCATTAAAATTGCAGAAACTCCAGGGAAGTTAGATGAATCAGAATCTCCAACTGTTGGCGAGCTAGAGCTTAGTGAGCCTGCTCCAAGAACCCCTCCTCAGTGCACAACATCTCGACCAAATTATTTTCAAGACAGCAAAACAACTCAAAACTCAGACAGTGTAAGACCTTCAAGTCCACATGAATGTGTAGAGAGAGACAAATCTTTGAAAAGGGATGGAGAACTTAATCTGGTGAAAGAGGTAATGAATGATTATTTTGGAAATTTTGAAAATTCTTTCATTTACTCATAGGGCTCACAGTAATATTAGTAGCTTTAGACGCAACGGTAATTATTTTTATAATTCACTTTATGAACCATTTTGCAGGGTAATGTGGAAACTTCAAGTCCAAGTCCAAGCATAGCAGGGGAACAATGTTTTGGAAACGATGAAGAACTTGATGTGATGATTGAGGTATAGAATAATTATTATGGATTAATGTTAAAAATTATGCTGATTTACCACATTAGTCTAAAATAAATTGCAATTGTCTCTGCTAGTCATCCCATGAATTATGTTGCAATGTATTGTTTTATATTGGAGTTCGTTAGAAATATTTTATTTGGAAAAAATTGATTATATCTCAGGGTTGACTTCTTAAATTGCGTCCACCACTTTTGAGAATAAAATGCATAAGGGTGAACCTGTAAGAAAAATGGTTTGGATGACATGTTCCAGAGACAAAGGTCCCATCTGATTAGGTTATCTAACTAAGTCTTTAATTTAAATTTCGAGATAGTGATTTCAAGCATCGAAGCTAAATCCCTATCATAATTATTACTTTGTGGGGCAAAGGGTTTCATGATTTAGTTTATTTTTCTTTCTGTTCTTGACTGTGCTGAAACTAATTTATGCTTTTTGTCAGGAGACAAATTCAATTGAAACAGAGAATTCAAACTCATGTAAGAACTCTTGCAGATTCTCATTATTAATTTGCTAAATTTTGTTGGTCAAATTCTGTGCTCTCTATAAAATGGCCTGGTTTATTGATTCTTTTCTTTACTATAGGTGGATGGTCTAGGCGAACCACGTAAGTTAGTTGTTACACTTGGAATGTCTTATGTCTGTCTACAATTTAATGTTTGTTTGCAATATTGCTTGATGCAGGAAGTCGCCAGATACTTGCAATATGTCTATTGACTGGCTGCTATTTGATACAGGAAAGTCGCTAGATACTTGCAAAGACATTTTCTGGATCTAAGGAAACAAAGAGAAGAAGAAGTTATGAATTTTTCACAAGTTTTGCTAGGACGGGCCAAGAAAGAATGTGCAAGGCTATTTTATGAAATATTGGTACGACCAATTTGTGTCTTAAAATCATATTTATGCTCATGGCAATGTCTTCAATGACTTTTCAAGTGGCAAACTCCTGTATCTATTTCTTGGCCAGAAATGAGACATATGGGTTAGTTTCTTATGATTTCAGATTTTGACCTCTTGAGGGGAAAGGAGTCTGTCATCAATTATCATTGGTGCCATTTTATCTGATTACACTACTGTGAAACGTTGAATCTTAGTTTTCCATTTGATTGGTGATCGTGAAAATGAAAATGGAGAATATGCATCTATAATGCTGAGGACGTGATTGGTTTTGAATTCCTTTTGCTCTTGGCGTCATTAGTTATTATGACATCCATGTTTTTTGGTCGCGTGAAACAAATTGGTTTAACATACGTTGCAGTATGGGACATTGTCATCACTATACCATGTTGATGCTTCAATGGCTTCATAAAGGGGGAACCAGATTGAGAGAATTTTCAGCCTATTCTTAGTTAGTAGAACTGCATGTTCATGATGTGATTGTGCCTCGAAATTGACTGTTCTTGAGTAGGTTATTTTAGTGCTGTTTTCTGAGCGCTACCCTTACCAGAAGAAGAAAGGAACATATTGTAGCACTAATCTGTGTAACGATTTTGCAGGTTTTGAAAACTACTAGTTGTTTGGATATAAACCAAAATATTGCTTATGGTGATATTTCCATCCGGAAGCTCCCAAAAGTGGATCAATCTTTTGGAGTTGACGACCTGTAGAACCACAGGTAAGTTTCGGAGGTAATTTGTTAGAAGCAACAAGTTTATAGGACTCTTTATTTATAGTTTTAAAAGGAAAGAGTTGTTTTGGGGTTTGTTTAAAGGATGTTCTACTGTGTAGCATTATATTTTAATTCCTTTGTACTCTAACCATATGAGAGGCTATTAAGTATCCGCCGCAGGTTCGTTAGATAGTATGCTGGCTGATTAACAACCCCAATATGAGAAGCTACTTGAATTTAGAATAGATGATTTTCTTCAATGCTCTCTGTCTCATCAAAACTTAGTTCTGAATATCAATAAATGTTAGCTTCTCTGTGCTCCTTACATATAGCCAGAACAGATCGTCACAGAATTCTAGTAGGTGCTCTTTAATATCCGATACTTGTTGGATTCAAGTTTTGGTGAATCTTGTTATGTCTTCTGTATATAGACATGCAGGCATATCTGTGCGTATCTGTTGCTGACGATATTTCTTGATTGGAGAACTACTTGACTGCTTTTACAGCCATGATTGCTAATGGTTTCTATATTTCTTCTGCAGCCTGTCTTGTTTTTTGGAGTAGCAAAATGAAAAGCCACAATAGGTTCACACTAAAGCATAGAAGGAGATCATCCCACACCAAGTGCAGTAGTTGAGGAGGACTTTTTGGAATAGGCGACCCTCAAATTCGTCAGCTTTAGATCCAAGTACTCTTTGAACAACTTTTGATAACTCGACACTTGTGTGGATTGCATCTGCAGCCAAATTGATTTGAGAGGAGTGCTGGAAGTAACAAGTTAATTGGAATGTAGGGGTTTTAGTAGATATTTCTAGGGACGATTTCACTGTACATCATTATTTTTGTTGTTGGCTAAATGTGTGGCTATCAAGTTATCAGGCGTAGGTTCCTTGTATATTTGACAGATTCCTAGTATACAGGAAGCTACTGAAATTCCAAATAGATAATGTTATTCGGTTTCTCTAGAACCTCTCTTATACTACTTCGGACAGTATTATAAATCTATTTTAACCAAATCTCGCATATTAAAAAATAATAGATAAATTATTAAATATTTTTAAATTGATCATATTTTTTAAGTTTAATCTTATTATCTTTCTACATTTACAAATTATTTTCACCTCTTTTCTTTTTTTCTCTTTCTAAGAAGAATTAAATAAAGTTAAATTATAAAATAGTTATTAATAATCTCTAAATAGACTCTTTTTTTTTCTTTAAGTAGATTTATAATAATTAAAAATGTGTGCTTTCTAAAACTAGTATATTGACAAAAGGGCTTAAAAAGTCCGACCTGCCGGATTCGAACCAGCGACCTAAGGATATCTGAGTATGCCCACTACAGTCCTCCGCTCTACCAACTGAGCTAAGGTCGGATTTAGTGATGATTCTCCGTTACCAATTTCACAATACGAGTTATTTCCGGGAACACGACGACACTTCATCGAATTGTGTGAAAGCCGAAAGGGTCGATAATAACCCAGGGAAATTACATATATGTACCCGAAATTAAAAAAGAAGAAGAGGATAAAAGATCTAAAGAAAATCATAAATATTTCTTACCTATACAATCATCATCAGATTTCATGTAAGTTTTAAAGAATTTAATTTTATGATTCAAGGAATTTATTATTAAATTATTCAAAATCGTAATCGTCTTAACTTTTTATATAACCAAAGAATTATTTTGAGGATAAAAAATCGGATCATTACAAGGTGCGTTCCCCTGTAATTTTTAGCCTAAATTGGATAGTTCAATAACTGAATTATTCAAAAATCGGATTGTTTAATTTCTTTTTAAAAAAATAATGGTTTATAGGGGGCACTCTAGTAATCAAAGTTTGGCTACTAATGACTATGAGCGTTGAACGTTAAATAAAAAAAAATGGGAACAAATCAGAATGGAAACTCATACGTATTAGATTATACGTCTGAGTCAGCATGTTAATTGAGCATGTATTTAAGAAACTATAAGAAGATTTATGGGACCAATATTCTCATTGAATCAAATTTTTAATTTTTTGCTAAGAAATGTGTCCACAACTAATTAGTGTTTCAATTTTTAAATATAATTGTCTTTAAAAAAATACCTATATTTTACAAAAAGTTAAAGAAAAGAAAAGATTTGTGGGGCCTTATCTCTATTCGGTACGTAACTTGCTTTGGATGTAGTAGCTTGTTGTGTGCTCCGAACGCAAATGAGAAGGTGGAGATAAGAACGTCTTACTCACATTTCCTTTAACTTGTTTCTCATTCGTCCCCTCAAAGATAGAACCGTGGTTTCACAAAAATGGTTATTATATTAAGAGGAGAGACCAAGGGGGATGAATAATGAAGATTCACAGGATAAGAATCCAGACGAAACAAGGAATTGAAGGATAGTTTCGTAAATTCCAAGGGAACGGCAGTTTTATTCAGTTTCCTCTCGGCCTCCATTTCTGATGGGACGTTGTATCAATTTTCCTCTTCTTTCTACTCCCAACTTTCTGCTCCTCCAGACATACTCGCGTTGACGACGACCTTGGTGTTGCGCTGTGAAATCCAAGTTCTCATTCATCTCTGTTTCATATCAAGATCTTATTGTCTTATCCAGGTATACTTTTACGTACTGCCGATCCATATGCAGTTTCTGTTTCTCATTCATGTCGATTCGGTCAAACTTCTTACTCATTATTATAATACTCTCTCTCTCTCTCGTTTCTTCTGCAATTTGCTGATATCAACATTAAAACACGCGAGCAGTAGTAAGGTACTAGATGGAACAGTTATCTAACAACACAAGAAAAGAAATGAACGTATTGTGATTTCGTATAGAATTTAAGGATCTAACTAGACAACATCATCGGGAAATATATATTCTTTTCTGATTATTTAACATGTGGCGGGTTTTTAAGAGAGAGACAGACTGGATTTAAACTTGTGAGAGAGAAAAGATTATACCTCTCGTTACGTAATCCATAGTAATCAAATTTAACAAAAATATTAATTTGTAGAATCTTCAGAGTATATATATTCAAAATAAAGGTAGACAATCCATAAAAACGACCAGTGAAGAGTAAAAAAACAGAAGAAAAACACCCACAAATAAGTCACAGTTGCATATTATAGATGCGTGATCGATCGTTTGACATTTGTAAGATTGTCTATTTTACAAAAAGATTAAGTCTAAACTTAATGATTTCATGTATCTCGTATTTTTCTAATTATTGGATGTGATGAAATGTATGAATGAATGCCAGAGATGAACATGCTCCGAAAGTTTTGGAACAGTCCCATCGGACCAAAAACGACCCACTTTTGGGGTCCTACCTTCAACTGGAGCCTTCCCATAGCCGTGCGTACCAATTTCTATCTTTGACTTTTATTTTCCAAATGCTTCACTACTTAATTAGTTTCTCTCAGATTTTTGCATTGTTTATCTTCTTTTTCGGTTGGGAGGAGGAAAAGGGAGGGTCTTATTAATTCTAACAAAAGAATTTGATGGAAAAATCAATTTATGAAATATATATATATAAGATGGCCGAGGAAAGAAAACAAAATGTTATATGCGTTAGAAATGACTGTGAAAATGGTATCAAATAACAGGCAGCAGTGGACACACAGAAACCCCCAGAAATGATCTCTCTCAACATGACTGCAGGTTAAGTGTTCCGTTTGTTTGAGTGCTTCTAATTTAATGTTTTATTTATTTTAACTGGAATAAAATTAATAGTGGAGGTTAATTAATTATTATTTTGTATTAATTAGAAATTTGTGGGGTGCAGTGATGTGCGGATATTCAGCATTATTTATGAGATTTGCTTGGGTGGTACGACCTCGTAACATTCATCTTATGGTCTGTCATATTTCCAACGAGACTGTTCAACTGTATCAGCTTTCTAGGTACTTCTTTGCTCACAGGTATGTCTATATATTATTACCTATTTCACTTCTTTTTTCGTTTATCTTTTAAATTCATTAATTATTACCATCAAGCACAAATTTGTTTATATAGGAAGCTGCAGAAGAATAAGGAGCAGGAAGCAGATCCAAAAGTTAACCTCGCTTAACACAATTGTTCCATTGTTGCCACCTTTTTATTTTTTATTTCCCTGTAATTGAATTTCCAGTTAACTTTATATAATTCTGTACTTTTATCTTTTTTTTTCTTTATGGTAATATATGCAATATGCATAGATAAACTAAACAGGAAAATACAATTTCGTCTGAGATTATATATCTTCCTTCATAATGGTAATAAGCGACCTATATTTTCTACTAGATTAACATACAAGATCACAACATTTAATATTGCACATAACTGTACATAAGACTAAAACAGAAACTGTTCTACCTATTATACATTGAATTTAGTTTGGGGCATGAGGAACCATTACTGCATGAACAAGTTCGGTTCCCCCCAGGGTTTGCTCATTACTAGAAGAGGCTGTCTCCTCTGGATGATTCGTTCCTGGTATGATACTTGTTCTTATTATCCTGGTTTGGAAATCTAAGTGTAACTGAGCCATAAATGCCTTTGTCCCTCTCCATATTATCCAGAAATGCGAGAATGTTTCTTATATGTGACTCATCAAGTTTCGCGATTCGCTCATCACCAAACCCCTGATGGAATATAACCATGCAAGAACAGCAACAGTTGCAGAGATGTAAAACAGGCCAAGGAAAGGCTGAATTCCCAATAATCTATCTTCTTGATGGGTCTTGTCATATGAAGAGGATTAACTAACCGTGGATATCATATCATCTTCTAATTGTTGTGTTTCTCCATTCTCTATCACATTCAGCACTGCCTCTGATATGCCACTAGCAAGTTTGGTGGAATCTTTTGGGAAAGCCCGAGGTATCAAGCCCCAATATGCACAAACTCGTTAGAGTAAATCTGTGTATGTGTGAGTTAACATAAAATTTAAAGGGTTTGTTCAGAGTAAAAATTGAAGACTCCATAAAAATTAGCAATGAGTTCAAATTCTCAAGAAGGTTATGAGTTTAAATCCTACTGTCAATTTAAAAATCTTATTGGTAGATGATCTGTACTTACCTTTATAAACGTTTTTTGAATTTTGAGACATACTTTAGTCTGAGACTCAACTCACCTAAACTTTTATTTATTAAAAAAAAAATAAACAGCTAGCAATGAATGAAGTGTTGATTATGGGGCTCCAATGTTCACTTCCCCAAGCAAACCCTGAGGGGATCAAAATGACGAGGAAAAGACAAACCCACAAATCCAAAGCCGCCAAGCTTGAAAGTGTCCCCTGCTTTGATGAAGCCTGCGCATGAGTACTTGGCAAGGAAGACTTTAGCATGTGGTGCAACAAAGAAAGCTGCTTCAATATCCCTGTTCTTAAAGGCTGTAGGGTAATCACTTATGGAATCGATTTTCCGAATATTCTTAGGCTTAAATTTTATTACTTCTGTCAAATATCTCACGATAAATGAATTTCCATTACACCCAACACCGGCAATTGTCCTTTGAAGTGTTTGGATGTCTAACACAGACTGATAGTCATCATGGATGTCAAACTAGCTGTAAAACTTGTCGTGAGGATAAGGATTATGAATAACCATGGTGCCAATACAATTCGAGCAAACGGGTTTTTGATTCGTTCTCCTGATTATTAGAGAAATATATCTGAAATTAGAAGACATCTAAAGCCAACTTAATGTGTTGGGTTTCACGTTTGATGTTGACGACTTACTGTGTGCATAGAAGATTACAGTGACTAGAAGCCAAAGCATAGCCCCAAGTCCTCTCAATTCTTCATTCACTTGCCGTTCCATCAACCAGATGATAAATCTGATGAAAATGTGCATTGCTGCCATCACCAGCCACGTCTCTTTTGTGAAGGCACTCGTGAACATCCATGTCAGTTTTGATTTATTGGGCTTTACTGTTACCACCATGTCAAGGCCAGATTAAACATATGGTTGAGAAAATACCCACATAACGATATCTATATGCATTATTCCTGTATCTCCAACAGCAGCATCAAGTTCCTGTATCAGCACATTAATTTTTTTAAATAATATGGGATTGTGGTATATCAAAGATTCTAATAGCTTCCTAATGCAGAATAAATGGCAAACACACCTTCTTGTAGACTTGCTGAACCATTTCATCATAAGAGCAGTTGACTGGTATAAATTCATATTGCAAGTTATAAGGCAGGCGTTTAACAGCAGCTTTGAAGACATCAATTGAGAAACCTGTGATGGAAGTTTCATTCCCGCTCTGATCATAAGTCACGTTCACAAAATGGGTAAAGGCACCTTTTGCAGGCATACCTATTCTCAATGTTTTCCCCTCATTACCATAAGTCCAACCCTTGGGAACTGAAAGTAAGTTTCCTGGCCCATGAACTGTTTCTGAGTTTCCAGTAGAACCATTATTTTTTGTCACCTCCATCAACTGATGTCTGGCAAGGTTCTTAGAGAAACCAAATGCTGGAGACCAAAATGCCAAATCTCTATAGATTTTCCCAATCACATTAATTATTTCAAAGGCTCGTGGCCGCAATCATTTTCCATTTTTATAGCTAATTTTGCAACTTAGTCCTCAAAGTTACTGGCAAGAATGCTTTCTGAAAATTCTCCCTGGGAGAATTTCCTTTGTGATGATTTCTTTGCGGCGAGAGCAATAGCCCAAGTTGCATCTTTTGATTGAAGCGCAAAGATACTAGGATTAATGTTCTCTTCTTCTGGATACTCCAACGCGAATTTTCTTCGAAATTTGTGCCTGAATTGTCTGAATGTCTCCCCCATTTCAGTAAAGTGGGTTTAAAATCCAATAACACCTTGCATGTTACGAATAGCAGAGGAATTCGCCGAATCAATGAGACCAGCAACCACCTCAGGTACGACCCAAACCGATTCTTTCTCCATCAAACCCATTTGCTTTGCCCTCTCAAAAAGAAGATTCGCCTTCCCTAAAGAAGCTTGAACAACCAAGAAGACCCTGTTATTGTTGCTCTTGAGCCTGCTAAGTTCTTTTCCAATGGTAACTGTAGGGTTTGATAGAGAAGACAAAGAGGGAAAAGCAGAATGGTGGACAATCTCACAACCAACAAGGTAAAGCGAATGGGAAAAGAGAGTTTGTATCTTTGGATCATAGAAAACGCCGTTATTTTGTTCATAGATTGCTGTCACTTTGGGCCACTTGAATTCTCCAACAATGGCGGCAAAGCAACGAATGTGGAAGGTAATATCGGTGCCCAACTGGATGAAGGATAGCAATGGGGTTGAAGATATCTCTCTGCCTCTGCTCGCTGCGAGTGAAGTCAGGGATAAGATAGGAAGGTTCTTCAATGTGTTGTGAGTTTCAATCGCCATAGTCGCTTCGCTGTGCGTTATCGTCCCTACGATAGCTTGCACTTTTTTGCTGCGAGCGAGATCCATAACTAACATTAACAAGGGAATCAAATGAATGTGTGAGTGACAATGTGAAGCACGGCAGAGAATCGAAATCAACTTATCTACTATAAAGAAATCCAAACTATTCAAAATTCAATAAAAGAAAACATGTTTATTAGTTGAGAGAAATGGCAAAAAATGCATCGTTAATCTTCTTCATTTTCTGGAATCTGGATTGATTGTAAACATGAGTTTCAGTTACGTGGTAATGACTATCTAAGCTAAGCTATAAACTACAAAGAAAACAAAACTATGTTTTTATTTTACATATTGTTGAATAAATACATATGCATGAAGAGTTCACTTATACCTGAATATATATATATATATATAATTCTCATCATATCAGTAAATTAATGAATTATTTTCTCTCTCACAGGATGGCCGGTTTCATATGCATTCAAGGATAGTTCCTCTAATAATATTTCATCGAATATGGAAGAAGCTTATGATAGCAAACACGTAAGAAAGTTCGGGTTGAAGTGTGTTGAGGGATAAAATTTATGCTAATCATGAACACAAAAACTCTCCAGGGAATAAGAGGAAGAAAGCTACGTGCGGCGAGAGATGCAGCGGAGCTGCCGTGAGAATGGTGGAAATGGAAGGGCAGATGAGGTGTGAGGCAGTTGAATTCCTGGGCGGAGATTTCCATGGCTATCTTCTGCTCTTTTCCCATGCGCGACCCTTAATCAAGCACAACTCCTATTCTCGTCGTCTCGAAGCTCTTTTTCTCAGTTACGGCGGCACCGTCGTCGATTGAGTATGAGCCTTCGAATAACTGCACCACCAGTGCCGTCACCACACGGCCCATTCCACAACTCTTGATCACTTGCATGTTTCTTCCTCCCAAACCCAGTCCCAAAGTCTCACACAATGCACATCACTCGGCATTTTCTGTAGTCCATTCATGAAATGTCAAGTAACCTTCCCCGACACTCAATACATGAGCTACTTGACCCCTAACTATATTTGAATTCAACTCTCTCACTTGAAAATACAGGTACGTACTACTGGGGGGGGGGGGGGTTTGAATTCCTCTAACCATATGTTCTTAACTATATATTCCGATTCTTTACATGGAATCAAAAATAATAAGATGACTACTATCATTCATATCTGTTTACTTTTATAGACACGTCAAGCAACTCTCACTTCCTCTCCCTCTAAAACATTCCCTGTCGAAGGAACATTCTGGGAAATTAACATTCCAGGATATATATGATCAAATTATAAATTGCCGTAATATCTCTACGATGCATAAACATGGGATTCATCTATCTCATGCCCATCTCTCTCTCTCTCTCTCTAATATCATGCTACTATATACAACAGATAATAAATTTTGAATTGGATTGAGGAGCGTCAATGTTGTGTTACAGTTATTTTGGATCCTTCTTCTGATTTTTTTTTTTTTGTGGAAGATATATAAAGTGATGAATGAACGGGATACAAGAAGACTAATTCGGGCTGATTTCATTTTTGTTTAATTAATATTTTGTCGGAGTACACATTCAGTCGAGCATTGATTGCTTCCACCATTTTAATTATAAGTGGTGGGGGCTAATTCTTTTACATCTCATATAATATTTTATACGACCTTATACAAAACTTATTTAAATGGAATTTCTCTCATAGAATGTCGATGAAGACTTGAAGTAGAAGAAGAAGAATTCACATATATTACGTGTCTGTTGGAAATTGATGAAAATTAACAGTCCCTCAGATATTTGTTTAGAAGAATAACATTTAAGTCTTAAAAATATTAAATTTTTTGTGTTGAAAAAGAAAAACATAACCTGCAAATTAAAATTTACATTTAATTTTTTTTATGTAAGGTCACGGGAAGTTAGGGATTAGTTTCTTTGATGTATCACTAGTTTTTTTTTATTAATGATTGCCAATATTTTATTAAAAAAGCTTGAATACTTATTTCTTTGAGAAAATTTTGCGCCTCCACATATCCTTTAAGCGCCGTTTTTTTCTTCATCGGCCCGTTTCGTTTCGCATTCCTTATCTTCCGCATCGTAGATTCTTAAATACGCTCCAAAACACCAGCAAAATATCTCCCTTGGACATTGACTGTCATTCTCCTTGCGACACTCATCACTGATTCTCTGATTACTGTCACTCGCGCCAAAACCCTAATCGTATGGAAGTCTCACTAATTTCGGACAAGTGCTTCTCCCCTCCAATTCGTTATTCTTTAGCTCACCCTCTTCCACCTTTCTCCAGATTTTCGTTGTTTTTCTACAAGAACCCTGGCCATGCTTCTTGCTCTGTCAGACCCTTTCGACGACCATGGTCTTGTTCGGCCTCCAACCCTGATACTTTGCTCGCTGGTTCGCGGAAGGAGGATGGTAAACATCACCCCAAGGTAGTTCTTAGCAAGAAGGAGGAGGAGTTTGGTGATTTGAAATCTTGGATGCACGAGAATGGGCTTCCCCCTTGCAAGGTTGTTCTGAAGGAACGGCCTTCCTACAATGACAACCATAAGCCTATACATTATGTTGCTGCTAGTGAAGATCTTCAGGTTATCTGGCCAAATATTTTGGTTTTCTTGTTCTTTATTTATTGAGGTGTTAATTCGGGTAGTGGATTTCCTGATGTTTTGAACTGTCTTACTTCAGGTGGGTGATGTTGCATTCTCAGTTCCTGATTCGTTGGTAGTCACACTAGAGAGGGTGTTGGGGAACGAGACCATTGGTAAGGTGCAATGGTTTTAAGTTTTAACTTGGTTATGCCTTTGTCCTGTCCCAAAGTTCAAATATTCGGATTGCTTATGGCATCCTTGTTTTTTCAGAAAGAAAATAATAATAAAAAAAAAAGATTGTGTTGGGTTTAACGCCACGTTTGCTAGGAGGGAAAGGGAAATGGTATGCATGAATATATTAAATTTAGTTTATGTGGCCGATTGATTTAGAATATCATAAATGTATAAGAGATTATGTGAGCATGAATATTTGCCTTCTAGTGGCTAAGCTTCTTTACTGTCATTTATACATTAATAGTTATATAGAAAGAGGTTCAGATCCTTGGAGCAAACAGAACTTTTGGTAGAAATAAATAAAGAAAAACAGCAATCTTAACACCATTTACAGTTTATAGAATTCTTGGAGCTGTCTGTGTTAGTTTCATTTGATGTGACTTGCGCAGCTGCCTGTGTTTTTTTTGTTTCAGCTGGTTGCCATTGGGAAGCTGCTAGTTGTAGGTTGTTAAACTCCATGATAAACTGTGCTTTGACGTCTCTCAACTTAAAATAACCTTTGATGAATTATGGTAGCTAAATCAGTGGAGTCTACAATAGAATGGGGAAAGTTGTTTTCATGATTCTTGGATTCTTATAATAGGATTTATTTATTATTTAAGCATTGGAAAGCTACTTATTGACATAATGTGGAGGCATTCAAAGAATTTTAATCTGTTTCTCGTATTTCATCCTTCTCGCAGCCGAATTGCTGACTACAAACAAATTGTCGGAATTGGCGTGCTTGGCATTGTATTTGATGTATGAGAAAAAACAAGGGAAGAAGTCTGTCTGGTATCCATATATCAGGGAGCTTGATCGTCAGCGAGGTAGGGGTCAGCTGGCAGTGGAATCACCCCTTCTGTGGTCAGAATCTGAGCTGTCTTACCTTAGAGGCAGTCCCACAAAGGTGACTATTCATTCTCTCTCTTCTGATTGAAGATGAACACTTCTACCATAGTATTGAGAGTTGCACACTTTTTGTTGTTCTCATGCTCGATATTTCCAAATATCTTGAGACTGAACTCTCGAGGCTGTGATTTAGGCTGAAGTCCTTGAAAGGGCTGAAGGAATTAGAAGAGAGTATAATGAACTTGACACTGTCTGGTTTATGGCCGGTTCACTGTTTCAGGTAATTAAACTTGTACTAGCAATAGAAGTATCGGAAGTTTTTTTTTTTTGTTTTAAATGTTTGGTATTATCTTATCTGCATTATGCGTAATGCAGCAATACCAATTTGTACCAGCAATAGAAGTACCATGAGTTTTTTAATGTTTGGTCTTACCTTATTTGCATTATGTACTATGCAGCAATACCCATTTGACATCCCTACTGAGGCTTTTCGATTTGAGATTTTCAAACAAGCCTTTGTTGCAGTTCAGTCATGCGTTGTCCATTTACAGGTGAATTGCTTCTCTTGTGCCTACCTATGCTGCCAGTAAAATATGCACAAATGATTCTAAAGTATATTCGTTTGTTGGCTGATTTTTATCTTACATATTATTTAAACGTTGATGAGAGGGTCACATTTGGTCATGGAAATACCACTATCTGAAATACCACAGTTCTCCATCCATCATACAATTGAATATTAGATTGAAGAGCTACACAAAATTTAAATTCAACCTAAATTGTGAACATAATTCAAATCAATTGTTAGATGAAATGGTGCAGATTTAACTTTTGCCCCTTTTAAAAGCAGAAGGTTAGTTTAGCTCGGAGATTTGCGTTGGTTCCCCTTGGACCTCCTTTGCTAGCCTACGGAAGTAATTGCAAAGCAATGTTGGCTGCTGTTGATGGTGCAGTTCAGCTAGTAGTTGATCGTCCATATAAAGCTGGGGAGCCTATTGTTGTTTGGTATGTACTTGTTTCATATTACAGCTTGTAACTGGGTCAAAAAATGATTTACATTATTTTTGTTTCTTTATTAGTGCTCTATCAGTGCGTTCACGATAAGATTTAAAATTGGTGATTTTCAGGTGTGGCCCACAGCCTAACCCAAAATTACTTATAAATTATGGTTTTGTTGATGAAGAAAATTCTTATGACCGTCTAGTGGTAAAGGTATATGGTGGAACCTTCATTTTCTGCTTCTGGTATTTTACTGTTTCTAATTTAACCTTGCTGGTACATCTGTCACAGGCAGCTTTGAATACTGAAGATCCGCAATATCAAGATAAACGAATGGTTGCTCAAAGAAATGGAAAATTATCAGTTCAAGTTTTTCATGTATTATTACTGAACTCTTCATTTTCTTGGTTATTCAGTGGCCATTCTCTTTAATGCCACAGTTTGCCCTATCTGCAGGTCAATGTTGGGAAGGAAAGAGAAGCTATATCAGATATACTTCCTTATCTGCGTCTAGGTTATGTTTCAGATCCTTCTGAGATGCAATCTGTCATTTCCTCTCAAGGCCCAGTTTGTCCTGTAAGTGTCTCGTCTTTAATTTTGTTGGTTGACCAAGAGATTCTGAAACTGCCAAAGGTCATAATTCAGTATCTGCCCATGTTTCGTGTCCCCACTCTTTTCATATATTGCTTTTATGTGGTTTCTGTAGCCTCTGGTGATGAAATCTTGTGATTAGTTAATAACTAAAACATGATTTTATTGCCCGGTTATCATGTGATAAACTAGCTGAACAGAGAATGAATCTATCGAAGTAAATAAGCATATGCCTGTTCTACGTTACAGGTGAGCCCTTGTATGGAACGGGCTGTGCTTGACCAGCTTGTTGGTTATTTCGAGTCTCGGCTGGCTGGCTACCCCACTACCTTGGCTGAGGATGAGTCTTTGGTACTGATTGTTCAAAATACTAAGTTGAGTGTATTAGAACATGGCTGGGCAACCTTTTATTGACAATCTGTATATCATATTAGTTGGCAGATGGTAATTTAAAGCCTAAAAAGCGAGTTGCTACACAACTGGTCAGGCTGGAAAAGAAAATGCTTCATGCGTGTTTGCATGCAACTGTTGATTTGGTTAACCAACTGCCTGATGATAGCATTTCTCCATGCCCTGCTCCCTATGCGCCTTCATTGAATTAAAAGGTCCACTTATCTCTCCCTCCCTCTCTCAACCCAGTCGGGGGTCATTTGTACATGCATATGCATTTTGATTGTTAAAATTCTCATCACAGCTGTATTGATTCAGATGAACTTTCTGTTTAAATCCATAAATCTCCTGTGTTGAAGTCTTGGACCTCTTTGATGGACTTGGATACATCTTTACAAAATGAACTACATGAATCAGGTCAGTACAATAGAAGTTTCATGATAGTGATGGCATTTGTAACCATCTTAATAGATAGAAATCTATTAAGTTAAATCATAGAACTGCGTATAGGAGTTAACAAATTTAAAACTAGTTCGCTTTATCCTATCCTACTTATTTAAAACAATAGATCCAGTGGTATGTTACAGATGGAAAGAGACAAAGTGGCATTTGCTTTATTTCTTTTGTAAGCTCTGAATTTACTTCGAACGAAATGTGAGGTCGGCGTAACCGCAGTGCTTCAGTGGAAAACAAAACACAAGAAAAAAGAAAAGATAAACAAGATGGTGATCAAGAGTGCAACTTATGAATTATGTGGCCGACAAGTGTGAGGAAATTATTGTCCTCTGTTAATCAGCATTAATTCTAGTCAGTATCCTTGTCTTTAGATTTTCCATACTGCTCAAGCAGATGCTTATGCATAAGGCCTTTCGGCACTATTATTGACAGAGGCTGTGAAGTTTAACGCTCAAAGGCTTATGCATAGAATTAGAATAGATATTGAAAATACTATGTTGGGGCTGTAGGATATTACAAGTCTCTATTTGAACCATGGCTCAAGAGACGAGGAAATGCTGACTTCTACTCTGATGATGGGGGCCTCTTGTGCTGGATTTAACATAATTATATCTCATTTCAGGTATACGAGTAGTTACCTAGGAATAATGAATCAAGACTTCAAGTTAGCTACATGTCATGGATGATGGCTCGTGTCTGTGTTACAAGTTACAATTAACTCAAACCGAGCGTTTTGCTTTTCTCTTCCTCCACTTTGGGTGTTGCTGAAGTCTGTTGGCAAGGGAGTATACCGGTCCAGCAAAGATTTAGTTATCTTCATCGAGGGTTTGCACAGATATTCTATGCTTGACTGTTTGTACGCTAAAATCATGCTTTGTAAATGGAAACCCAGTTTCATGCAAGAAATCCTATAATTCAATTGTGTATATCTTTTCTGACAGTTTCTTGGTTTTAGCCCTTCTCGCTATCTATCTGGTTCAAACACTTGAAGTTCAAGGAGTTTCTAAAGGATGTTACGACAGGGCCACCCCAACAATAATGTTTCATGTTTCAATGAAATTTATTTGTAACGTTTTTTAATGTTTATGCATATAATTCTGGTAAAAAAAATCACCTTGGCACATTCATTTAAAGCTAAAAAAGAAGGGGAAACTGCTACTTTATCTCGTATACAATAGGCAAAAAATACACCTGATTATGTCTCGGTCTATAAATATCTGTACATTATAATGAACAAAATTATGGAATTCCCTCTCAAATTAGGGTATCGAAGCGATTGAGAAGAGGAACAATAATTTGATCGACCGAAAGCAACAAAATGGAAAAACTCGGCATGCTGCAGCATGTTTGTCTTGAACTCACATCAAAATGCCTAATTTGGTTCTCCACATCTCCGAAATTACTCCCCTAGGCTGTGGGTTATCAGGTCCTCTGTCCCGCTGTCCTGACGTAAAGTACAACCATCCATTATAAAAACCACTTAATGTGGTTTTCACACGGAAAGGAAGCTTTCCGATCACTGTCCATGTCTGCATCATCAGTAAAGAAGAGGAAACAAATTTCAGATTAAACCAAAAAAACAGAGGATACCAAATAGTGACAAGGGTTGTAGTAGATAAAGAGAAATGCACAACTCTATTTCTTATCAGCAGAAGAAGAATACCATGGTGTCTAAATTAAACCGGAAGACTTCTCCGACCAGCATCATCCTTTTTGTAACTGGGTGCTTTTCTGTTGTACCCCCAGTGATAACAATCGAATTGTTGAAAACTACCCATGAACACTCGATGTGGGAGTCTGGTTTTGGCATAGGTGGTAAAGTCTTCCATTTCATCTCTTCATCCAGCATATAAACGTCAGCATAGACCACCTGAACATATTAGGCATATAGAAGTAGTTTAAGAGACTATTTATAATACGATATAAAACAACTCTCTCATGCCAAATGTTCAAACTTAGTTTGACTATCCAAGTATAACTGATGAACACATCAAACCATAATGATTCAATTCGGTCTGTGGCCTACAAAAATGCTGTTTTTACCTCATGCCGGCGGGAGCACTTGAATATAGGTGAATTGGGTTTGGCCATAAAATCACCCTCTTGCCCACCTATTGCAAATAATCGATCATTGACCACAACGCAAGCCCTGCCAGAAAAATGGTATCCCTATATGAGAGCCAGCCATATAACCTACTTCAGAAGACACAGGCAGATATGGCACCACTTTTCAAATATGCCACACAAAGTTGACCAATGACCACAGAGGTTTTGGCTTTCTAGAGAAAATTTGCTTGTTTTATTGCATGAAAATTATTTTTCCTGACTTAAACAAGAACAGCATTTCAAGTTTAAATATTGAAAAAGAACACAGTATAAGTTTACTGTTAGAATCTAAGAAGTCTCCAAACCTATGTGGTCCACCACGTGGAATAGGAATTTCAAACCGCCATTCTTTCTCCAAAGCTTCCCCATCCTTTACAGCGAGGCTCCAGTGCTCTAATCCAGGTGTATGGCGGTTCTCCTTGCCGCCACCCATGGCATGGAGTCTTCCTCTCCACAATTGAGTGCAAGGAGAATACCTGTAAAATTCCCGTGTCATAATTCTTCTTTGACATGCTAAGTGTACTCAGTAAAGTTCTGTTATTGATGCATTTAGCTTCAGATTAATCTGCTGCTCTTTCTAGATTGGATGAATACACAGTTGGCAGCAGCATATTATATCCAACTATCATGAAGTGAATAGGCAGTAGCTTACCGGAACATAGCTATACCTATATACATATACATATATGTTAAGATAAAAAGTCTAAAATGTAATTCCTAATGATCAAAAGCGAGTTGAACATCTGCAGTTGGATATTCAGCAAATTTCAAGCATATTACTAAGCAAAACAAACCTAGGAGCTGGCAATGGTGGCAAACGTTTCCATGTCTTTGTTTGGGTATCTAACACAAAGGAACGAGAAGTGGGAGCTCTGCATTGGGGACCATATTGTCCTGATACCACATATATGTACCTCCCATCAGTTACCACTCCTAAATGAGAATGAGCCATATCTTTTGGCATGTCAAACCTATCTATCCAAGTGTCACTGCTGAAATTGTAGACGTCAACATGAGAATGCACCTGGAAGAGTAGGCGCCAAAGGATCCATCAGGATTATTAAATTTAAATCATCTAAGTTAACGCTCAAGTATCAAAGAAGAAAAGTTTTATCATCTCAGAATATTTTATATATACATCAAATTTTGAAGGAAGTGATCAGTTAAAACTCACAAGAAAACAACTCAATTGACTCTATAACAAATCAAAGCATGCATTCAATCCAAGTTAATTCTTCTATATATCCAGCAGTAACAATACTGAAAAAAATGCAATATCAAAGTCATGGATAAAAGGGGATCTAAATTGCCAGTGATATTCTATGGCAACAATGTTGATATGAAATGTATTAAGCAAGCCAAAAATATCAGAAACGGAAGAAAATCTCACATAATCAAGAGAGCCATATCCTGCAAATACGTAGAAAAGATTATCAATCACTATAGATGCTCCATCCAACCTAGGTACTGGTGCTGGTGGCATTTTCTCCCAGAGCAAATCAGGTGCCGGTAAATCAGCAAAAGTTGCTGATAGATTTTTCTGAGAACCAAGCTTCCTTGCGGCGAAAGGATCTTCTCCCTGTAAAATCATAACATCGCACACGACGAACGAAAAAAGTTAAAATGCTCAGTAGTTTGCTTCCTTCATGCACAGATACTATATAATAACCTTAGGGACCATAAGAGCATATAATTTTAAAAGAAATTACGGATACTGAACGGAAATCTCAACTAAGGATTGAGTGATTTCAAACGTTGCAGCATGCACCTATCCCAGAGTTTCAGTCGATAATTGATATGGCACTGCGACAGCAATGTAGTAAGATCTAGGCGTTTCTCTATATATATATTCATTTCATTTTCTTGCTCCTCAACGTAAAACAGAAACTTACATTTGAAGTCTAAGAGGTAAAGGGAAAACAAATGCAATTCCAGAACGCGGCTTACCTTGGGAGGTGGGATAGAGGAGGCATTTGGAACAAGTAAAGGGGCAGGGTGTCCAATGACCCAGTTTGATGAAATAGGGATGTACACAGAAGAGAAAGAGGCCCAGAAGAAAGACGCAACGAGAGTGGCGCCCAGAATAGCGCCGCACCATACCAAGAAGACGAATTTGGTAGGAGTTAGAGGGGAGTGCAATAGATGAAGCCTGGCCATTGTTGTTTGATCGGAATCAAGAGATCATGAACAGAGAGAGCCATTTATTTATAGAAGAGAATGAAACAATTAGGGAAGAAGGGGAAGGAAACAATTAGAGAAGAAGAGGTTTTGATGGACGAGAAAAGAAAATTGTTCTCTGAGGCGCAAAAGAGTTGGGCGCCAATGGTTTTGCGTTCGCTTTCTTCTGTGTCGCTTTTATTTTTTATTTTAGCCGTTTTCATTCATTCATTCATTCTTTTTTAAATAGCACGTTCTTTTTTTAATTATTATTTTATAAGAACAGGGCAAACTAGAATGATTTTAATAAAAATGACATTTAACTTGTTATATTTGATACATGAGATAAATGTTTCTTTTAATATTCATTTTTGTAGTGAACATTTGGCTAAAAAATTTTGTAGTGAACAAACGGCATGCTGAATCCACTCATACTAAGATTATAACAGATGGCCTATATTAATTATTAATTTATATAAAAGCTGTGTTAAAAAAATTCCGAAGGCGAATAAAGTGTATTTATCCAAATTTTACTTCTCTCTGCTACAATTTTAAGAAAGAAAATCTAAGTCAGCACAAAACATACGGTTGGTAAGATGTGCAAAACAGCCGGGAGGCCCACGGGATGACTATTTTTAGTTAAGTTTAAATATCTATGGCTAAAAATAATGATTAATCTTCTAGCATTATAATTTTTTTTTAAATTTAGTGTTGATCACACTCTATAAATATTACTAAAAATTAAACTCCTAATTAGAGATTTAAAATTTTTTAACTAAATATTTTTTTGGGTACAAAACTAAATATTAATTATATTAGGCCTCATAATTCAAAGTATGAGTTATCTACAACCCAACAATGTCGGTGCGTTGTTGGATTCTTGGAAACTACTGGCCTTGGTTTTTTTCTTTTATTTGTAAAGTTTTATTTTTTTAATCAAAACTTTAAATAAAAAAAAAACAAGAGTAGAAACACACAAATCAGTGCACTACATAACAGGGATATATAATGTTATTACATATAGATATTCATAACTCAGTGTCTCAGTCAATGTTGAACTTTTTTTTTCCCGTTTTTTTTCGGCCGGAAGCCCATAATTGATGTTAGACTCTGGCATGGATACTCTGATAGCATTTTTCATATACGTAATAAACTTTTTATTCACTATTTTTAATTCAAATATACGTTATATATTTACTCATTAACTAGATGCCAGGGCTCATCTGCTACACCAAAACCTGGCAGTATCGAGGAACAGGAATGTTTATTATCAAAAACTGTGTTACATCTCAACTACTAAAATTCGAGCCGTTGATCTAGCAAGTAATCAACTGCCCAGATCTTGTCTTTACCTAATTAAACAGTACATTCCTTTGATAACAGAAAAATAGCCCGAATTTTTATAATAGATATTCAAATCCCATGGTGTGAGCTGTAACTTGCAAATGACATCATTTGTCATTAAGATGTAAAAATCTGAATACTATTTCTCCATCTCCGGGCAAGAGAGTCACGCGCTGTGAGAGAGAGTAAGGGAATAAAGCTTATGTAAGGAGCAGTTGCTGTCTTATGAAACGAAAGCACGTATTCAGGTTCTCGAAATCTTTCAGCGAAAGTGAATTCTACTTCAAGCTCAGAATATAATGTTGCTCCCTCCCACTGAGGCCACGAATACCAATCACAGCCCTCCATTTACGCGCCTCCCTGATACGCCACTTTTCTGTGGGCTCCACTCTAACCCAATCCAATCACCTCCACTGTTCGTTCCTGGCCCTAGACACGTGGTCTCCCATTACCCTGCCACCGTGCTGCTGTTATCATCATCGTCTCACTTCCCTCCCATCCAGACCGTGAGAGAGAGAGAGAGAGAGAAAGAGGGCGAACGACGAACGGACTACTCCGACCAGGCGTCGAGATCTACAAACAGACGCACGCAGGTGGCGATGGACGGTGGAGCTGAGAGGCGCGTGACACCAAGTGGTGGAGGTGGCGGTCTTGATAAAACTCTGAATAACAGAATAATGCTCAGATTCCGTCCGATTGCGCCGAAACCTATCGCCAATGGGCCGGTGTTGGACCACAAAAGCACGATGCTTATCTGTGGAAAGAGAGCCAAGAGGAAGTATGTTAGGGTTCGGAGGAACAGTAGACGTTCCAGACATATTACAAACTCTTGCGAGGAATTACAAAAACATGAGGGATCTGAGAAAGCAGTTGTGACTCCGGAACAAGTTGTGGAGAATACTAAACTGGGAGAAGGATCGGTGGTCGGAGTTTCCGGGTGTAAGAGAGTTGATCTTGACCCAACGGCGGAGAAAATGGAGATCCATGATAATCAGGTTAAAGTAGACTCCAGGAAGACGATAGATCGGACGGTGTGTGTGGTAGACTCGTGGGTGACGGTGGAGAGCATGACGGGCACTTGCATGATGGACTTAGGGCGTACCGACGATGAGAAGGTGAAGAATCTGGCGAGAGACACGTGTCCAGCTTTTATCTCGGACGGTTGGAATAGGTTACGGTGGGTGAACGAGGAGTACAAGAAGATGGTGCTCAGGCAAGAGGAGGTGGAGCCGTCGCCGGAGATAATGGTGTGGTTGAAGATTGAGGATATGGAGGTGTATTCTCATACGGGTTTTTCATGTAAAGTGAAACTTCAATATAGGAAGGAGAATGGGAAGTGCACGAAAGTGGTGCCATGTGATGCTTGGAAAATGGACTCGGGTGGGTTTGCATGGAGGCTAGACGTCAAGGCTGCGCTGAGTTTAGGACTTTGATAACCAGAAAAAGATGAACAAGAGTTCTGAAGATGGAGGGCAAGCGTTTAAGATCAGGTACTATTATAGTTAAACGAGTTTTATCAGAAGAAATTGAAATTAAAACGAAAACAGTTGCTCCTAGGTACTCACTTTTACAACTATGATTAGGAAGTGCTAGAAAGGAAGGGAACATGGTCTTGATGAGGGGAGAAAAGCTAAGCTAACCAATATTACGAAGAAGCTACGAAACCAAAGAAACAAACCAGAACATAGGAAAATGCTATGTGTGACTCGAACCTCATAGTCCTCGTGAGGGTCGAGCTAAATATGTAGAACTAGATTAAATCGCTGTCTGTTCCATATGGCTGGTCCCGATTGGATAGGCTCATGCGTGGCATTTGTTTTGAGTTGTCATCCCCGGGGCTTTTGACGTGGAAGTTGAAATGAGGAATTCAGGAATATAGTTAGGCGCAATCTGCTAAAGCTGCACACAGCATAATCCGAGTTATTGCTAGTATAGTAAATATTTATGTGCACATATAATAGGACTCGGGAGTACCCCAAAATGAGAAAGAGCTTTCTTTATTACAGATATTTAAGAAAATAAGAGAGAAGGAACGGGTTTGAAATAAACCGTTTTATTATTCCTACTATTACCTTAATAATTACGTACTTTTGCATCTGTTTAAACTTTCATCAGAAGAAGTTGAGTTCGAGGACTAGGAAACTGTTGGGCAAAGTGGGACTTTAGCCAAAAACCACGTAGATCAGGGAAAATGGTAGCTCTAACGACATAGGCATTGCCGCATTGGGTCATTGTCTGAAGCGAAGGACAAAAAATCTCGCCTCGGATTTGATTATCCTTGTAGAACTAGCAACGTGTCGCATTCATGATGGCTTCATTCCACTGGAATCATAGAGAAATCTCCCGTTTCTAGAACGCGCACGTGCAAGCTACCTCCCAAAGATCATGACATGTCAGCTATGAGCATGGTTCGTGAAAGAGAAGCGCTGCCAGGGGAGCGGAAGATGATGGGCAGGTGAAGGATAGGCCAATAGAGAGAAACCACGCGTAACATTCTCGAACCTCCCCAAAAGAGGTGGATGGACCATTTGCTTTGGGAAGTGCCGGACAGGTTATGGTTGGTGATTGGTCCTTTAGTGGGGTCCATAATTTCCAGGTCCCCAGCTATCACTGTTTATAGTTGTACCAACCACATAACACGTGTTGTTTTATCAAATCGTGTTTGCCGTGCTGGTGCTGCTGCAGCTGCAGAGATGAAGTGGCGCCAGGTCTTACTTGGGCGATGACCAAGACACGAAGTGTGGAGTTGAAGAAGAAAGTGGCGCCATGGCAATTGACAAGATAGAGAGGGAAGAGCGTAGGACGAAATCGAGAGGCACGCACGTTAATTAGTGGTGGGAGGTTGGAGAGTGATAAGGAAATAATGGTTTTCTCAAATGTTCAGAAACGAGAACAAAAATAAAGCAGCCTAGGGTTGGGAGCTGGGAGATGAAGGGAAGAACGTGAATGACGAGGGTGGGGATTTTGGGAAAGCAGAGAATTGTGGACGGGCCTTCTATATAATCTAATGATATAAAATATAATATTTTTAATAAAAAAAATAATTTATTTTTTTAAATAAATTTAAAAAATTAAATAAATTAATTATTTATAATTAATATAAAAATTAGTTAATTAATTTAAATAGATTAGAGGGTATATAATAGAGTAAAGATAAATCTTGCACCCTAAATTAATTTTATAAGAGTAAACTAAAATATTTAAGGGTATAATTAACACCTCAAATTAATTTTAGAAGTGCAATTAATACTTTAAAGTATTTAAGATTGTAGTTAGTAGGGATGTTTATATAGCCCGCGGCCTGCTATGCTCACCCGAGTTCGTAAAAAAAAGCCCTACTCAGCCCGATAAATATAGGACAGGGCTGGGCATCTTTTCGTGCTGGGCACCGGGCAGGGGTTTGCCCTACCCATGAGCATATGTTTTTATTTTTTTAACTTTTCCTAGATGCTATACTTGAAAGTGAGAATATAATAGTTACTGATGACTAAATGATCATTTTAGAAATATAAATAGTTAAGTACGTAAGTTGCGTCTTTTAATATTTATGATTATATTGATATTTTTTTAACTTTACTAATCATAATATGATTATATTATAAATTATAATTTTTTTTTTAGATACTTCATCTTTGTCAATATTTGGGAAATTGATGTACAATTGTAATTACAAGCTACTTAGATTTTAAAGCTTTTTTTATATGCAATAAATTTTAAGACTTTAATTATTATTTTTTTGTTACCTTTTTTTAGTGGATTATAGATACTATTTAACTCTTAAAAACATGTGAATATGATATTATTTTAGAAGTTTATAATTGCATATTTTTTTTCACAATATGAGCATGGCATCACAACTTGGGCATACTTAACCCGCCTACGCCCACCCGCCTATGCTTAGCCCAAAATAGTAAGGGCTTTTATCGGGCCGGGCCGGGTATCGGGCTGCAAAATGTAACCTATATTTTTTTCGGGCAGGGCACTAGGCAGGGGGTTGCCCTTCCCAGCCCTGCCCATTAACACCCCTAGTAGTTAGTATCTCAAATTAATTTTAAAAAGGCAATTAATATCCTAAAGTATTCTAGTTAGTATAATTTTACTTATTCACTAATAAAAATACTAATTTTCATTTGATATATGCCATATAAATTTTTTATTTTAATATATTATTATTTAAAATATTATATGTATAATATCATTTTAATAAATTATACTAAATAAATTATAAAAATTTATAATTTTTGCATACAAAATTCTATATAATATTTAGGGTTTATTTAATACTATTACTTAAATAATATAACACATGTGATATTTTAAATATTAATATATTAAAATAAAAATTTATTTGACTAGATAAAAAGTAGTATTTATGTTAGTAAAAAAATAGAATTATAGTAATTTAAATATTTTAAGGTGTTAGTTGTATGTTTAAAATTAATTTAAAATATTAATTATATTTTTAAATACTTTAAAATACTAGTAGTATCTTTAAAAATAATTTATTATATTAATTATATTTTTAAATATTAATTATGTTTTTAAATTAATTTTTAGTGTTAGATATATTTTTATTTTATATAATATAAATTTATTTTTAAAAGTTAAATTTAATCATCATTTATGTATTTATTTTTAATCTATGAACCCCTCTCATGGAACGGATGTAAAATTGCCCGTACGCCGAGTGTGGGGTGAATGGGGCATTTCGAAAGATCGGAGTGGATGGAATCATGGGGAGGGACAGGTCAAGATGCAACAGAAGATGCCGTACAAGGACTTCACGTGCACATTTTTAGCAGCAGCCTTTTTAAAAGAAAACATTATATTTTTCAAATAATATTTTTTAAAGAAAACTAATTGAATTTTTTATGCAGAATCTGGCAATCTGCGCCGAGAACGCCATTTTCTTTCCGATAATATATATACACGCATTCATATATATATATATATATATTTAATTTACTATTCATATTAACATATGTAAATTTATATATAAAATGTCCCTATGAGGTACAAATATAATTGTACATAATTTATAAATATAAATATAATTACATATGTGTTTATACTTTATATATATATAGCCATAGATCTAAATTAGATGTATAATTATAAGATATAAGAAATGTAATTTATATATTTCACTACACACACTGTGTTATATAGTTTATTTTATTGAAAAGACACAATTCTTTAGATCAACCATATACATTACTTTCTTATCAGTTCTCTCCATATCTCTGAGTTTTCTTTTTTGATAAAAAAATATCTCTGTTTTTACATAATATTGTGTGTGTATGTATATTCAATTAAAAAGACACATTTATATTTCGATATTGTATCAAATTTGAAAATTGTGTGATATTACTATTTACAAAAAAAATCATAAGTTTCTTCGTAGCAGCACTCCATGTCTCTATACAATTCGTTTATCATTTTTTTTAAGTTGCACACACATATATAATACGTACGTGTGTATAATTGTATATAATGTATTTTATTATAACAACACATTGATTCAAGTATTATATATGTTGAATTAAAAAGCACATTCGTTTTTTTTTTTTGAGGTAATAGAAATTGAGTTATGTACAAAAAAATTTAAAAAGAAAAAATATATGGAAAATTAATTAGGTTTTGGATAAACAACTCTGATTGTATAATGTTTCGAGTGTTTCTATTTTAAGAGGCTGCTGCTCAAAACTCAGGCCATGCAATATGCAAGGAATCATCTACCAAAAGCATTTTGCTTTCTTTCTTTACTTCTTTTTCTTTTTAAATTAGAAGGGTAGACATTAATGGATTAAGATTATTTATTGGATCGACTATGTGATCTCTCACTGACAAAAGAGTTTTCATATTATTAGACTATAAAATTGTTGACAAAGCATTTGACCTATTCCAAAGATAGACTATTGCCCCTCAAAAGGTGGAGAGTGTCAAAAATTAAGGAGCCATCCTCCATTTGACGTTTGGAATGGGCTGACTAGCTGGCATAGGCATTAGTCTCCTTAAAACCATAATCGCCAATTAGTCATGCATGATGATCCCTTGTGTCATTGAATGTATTGAACAAACGGTGGTGCCTGCCTTGAATTTTAGTGTTGATTAGGGCCAAAACTTTAGCAAACCCCTTGGATAGAGAGTGAAGTCGTACAATATTCCCATCTACACTAGTGCTGTACATTGTGCAAGGAATGAAAACAAGTGTCTAGGCAAAAACCCTAATCTAGCTCCATTTCTCATCACGAGTTTGTTATCAATAAGTAGTTTCATCACCTTGTTGATCCGCAAAGTCACCACATCTGGTCGAACCCAGCCTATATATGGGGAAGCTGCTATGAGTCGAGGCTAGAAGTCTCATAAGCGAAAGTGTGGGATATGCTTTCTCTCTGCACCCATGCTTGTAATATCGGTATTTTCATTAAGAGGTTGCCGTTCTTGGAAGGGCTATTCACGAAAGGTTTTGTCCAGTAAGGAATGCCATATAGTAGAGCGGTCGGGACGTCGGCTCTCAATCGATACATCTACGTGTCTCTTTAATCAAACCCCCATAACTTTTTTATGTGCTGATATAAAAAACAAAGTCATCATCTGAACACTCCTCGCCCACACAGATCTTGGCACATCTCAACTTCCATAACAACCAACATACATAGGACAAACACTTTTGCCAAGGTAATCTCATATATAGTGCACGAACACCCTACCTCGTTTACGGTGTTCCACAGTAGTATCCAGCTCGATACAGATACAAGGAAAAGAACGTTTTAAATATAAAAGGATTAAGAAATCTAGTGAAGCGAAGCTTATTTAGGTTTCGTGTAGTCACAGATATTATGTGAAGGTGCTAAAGGACACATCCTGGCATCTATATCGATTCCAGACGGGAGGTATTGAACAATTGTAAAATAGGACCTTCAGGTTGATATCCAATGATAAATAATTATACTGATGACTAAATAGTTGTGTGAATTATGAAGTTATAATATGAATATATAAAGTTTACTATTGCTCGTTTATCTTTTTTCTTCTATTGTTGTTACAGGGCAGATAGGACTGTGATGACCTCAATTATTCGCTGTTTAAGAATTGTTGCCAATACCAAGTTTGTACCTTGTTTATACTTAACCTGCAAGTTTTTTTTTTTTAATGCTTTTACATAAACGAAGCCATGCCATATTTCATCCAGGTTCTATCGTGGTCCCAGCATTGCCATAGCTATATAGTTAGGGTTTGCTTTATCACTATTGCAGAGATAGAATCATGGGATAATGAATAAAAAAGCTTCTCAGAAACTTTAAAAATTCACTGTATTATTAATAATGCACATCTGAAAGCTGGATCAAAACAGGTAACTTTTAAGCTTTAGCCGTTGAATTATGTACTTCATATTAATTTAATTCTAGCCACTTCATGGTAATGAGGCTGGGGGGTTTTATGTGATTTTTAGTATGATATTAAAACCCAATTTGACTAAGCCTGTTAGACCAGTAAATAACTATTCTCCTGTATGGTTTAATCAATAGTTTTAGATAGATTGATTGGGTTAATTTTTATATTTTTCTCCCTACTAAGTCTAAAATAATATTATTTTGAGTTAAAGAAAAGGGAAAAAATAGTAACTAGATATATTTGATATATTTGTGTTTTAATAACTTTATTTGATTCGATTACATTTGGCCTATACATGATTGTTCTGTTCACTTTATGAATTAATGACTTTTTATTTAAATATCACTCTTTTTAGAGTTATATATGAATATTTTTATATGTTTTAATTTAGTTATATTATTTATGTTGACTCTTATTTAACTACGATTAAACAACTAATCATTAAGCTACTGTTTCAATCGATTTAATTTAATTGTATTATTTTGGCACCTTTGCTTTTTAAATTGAAGATGCCTATATCTTCTAACTGCATCCCACAGCATAATCTTAAAGATGCCTGGAAATTTGAATAAAAGTAACATTTAGAAAGTAAGTAGCTTCTGTAATAAAGCTACCAAAATTAGTAGAAGCCATCCAAAAGCATAACTAAGCTGCAATTCGTCACTGCATATGTGTAGGTGGGGGAGAAGTAATTATCTGAACTATTTCGAATGCATACTATTGGAATATGCCTCGTAATGAAATGATCAAAACAGGAGGATGGATAATCAACCAAATAATTCGTGTTAATTTACATGATAGTACTTAACTTCGCAGAGCCCAACATGAGCCACGTTGTTTTTAACCAATGAATTCGAGTCTATTATGAATTAATGAATTCTATCATATATTGATACTGGTCATAGTCCACTTATTCTAAATACAATATATTGATTTTAGTACAATTTGTATTATAATGGAATTCGTATATTTAACATAAGGGAATACTATGTATGACTTATTATTAAGAGAGTTGCACAGTATTTATTGAATTTTGTAACTTGTCATGCAACAGAATTTTGACAAAAAAAAAGGGTGAGGAACGAAATTATTTGTGTTTTTTTAAAAGCAATGATTTTGGGTCTGCAAAAGCCTTTAGTTGGGAAGTTTCTTCAGAAGAGTTGTTTGCTTCTGTAATGTGAAAGATTGCAGATTGCATTATTTAAGAAGGAATAAGGGCTCCTTTGAAGTCATCTCAAACTTACTTCTAAATATATATAAAAAAAAGCACTTCACACTCAGGTTGGAGGGAAAGAAAAAGATGTTTGGCATGTAACATTTTGCACAAAAACTCATTTTAAAGTTGAATACTAACTTTTTCTTTTGATTTTTCTTAATATTTGAATATTATAAAATTGAATTTTTAATATATTATCTAAATAAATTTGTATCAAACTGACACTTTTTATAAAAATTTATCTAAATATAAATAATGTTATACTAATTATTTTTTTTAATTTCAATTTATAAAAGTAATAAAAGTTATTTTTGTTAACGTTAATCCAAAGAGCCCTAAATGTCATAGACCCATTGATCAGTCAATGGTTTGGACTTCTTTTATGGTGCCCCTCATTTCAAACTCAGTATATTATTGTTGGTCTAGAGTTCCCACTCACGCTTTATGGTAAAAATGGGCTTAAAGCCCAAACAAAACAGTAATATATACACCCTATAACTTAAGATAAAAATATGTGAGACGGTCTGTCCAAGTCTCATTTAGCCTAACTTATTTAAGAAAATATACAGTCTATATGAAAGTCTCTTAATTCATAAAAGATTAAATCTAAACCATTTAAATAAATGTTGATCTTATCACGAAAATGGAGGAGGAGGAGGGGAAGGGGATAAGAGGAAAAGATGTGACATTGTAAGGGTCAACTATTTCTATTCAACGAGATTACCTTCAAATTATACAAGACGCTTTCTAATTCTAATTGTCCAGAACTTTCTAGAAAAAAGGTATTTTGGGGACCAGAAAGAGAAATTTTAATCTACAGTGACCCCACGAGGTGCGGTTAAATTCCACAAACAAAATCCGCATCAGATTTTGAAAACTACAGGATAAAAAATCACCAATCGGATCCGACGGTCCAAATCGATGGCGTCCAAAATCTCACCGTAGAAAAAACAAAAAAATTTAAAGAATATTATCCGTTGAATTCGTGGGTTGCCTTATCGGATCAACGGCTCAAATTCATCGGTCCGTGACGTAGAGGAGTTGCTCTTTGATGTCTCATGCTCCCATCACGCCGTTCATTGTTCATTCGGAGTCTAGGTCTGAAAAGTGAAAGCTCGCTCGGCAAGCGCGGCGTTCTCGTCTCTGCTCCGAAGTAACTGCAAGTTGGGCTTCCGCTCTCGGGGAAGCGCAATGTCTCATTGAGCAGTTGCCGCCTTCGACACTTTTTCGAGAATTTCACCGTTTAATTGTGCCGTGATATTCGTATCGATTTTTGTTGTCACTTTTGGTCATTGGATTCCCACTGCATAATCTCTGAATCTCATTTCCTGGGAAGGGTTTTTTAATCGTTGTTCGATCCGAAGAAGGGCCTATAATCTCAGCTATAGTGAGTGCGATGCAATTTTCAAAGTAGCGACTGGTAATTGTTCTTCGACGGCTGTGAGCATATTACCGTAACGAATTTGACTTTTGGGGTCTTCTTTGGGCTGGCTTAGGCCTGATTCATCATTGGAAAATTTTCTGTTTTGTACCAAGTGTAAGTTGTTTTTGGAATCAAGGGGATCGCTGGAAGGGACTTGGTCTTATTTAAATCCATGGTATCTCATAACTTCCTCTCAGTTTCTTTCTTTCTTTCTCAATATTATTTTTTTTCAATTCTTCTGATTTCGCCACCTTTTTTGTTCAGGTAATTTCTTTTACGTGTAATGTGAACACGAATTGTCTTAAAAAACAACTCAATTTCTCTTCCTCTCAAGTGAATTTACTTTGGTATTATTATTATCAGGGTCCAAAGTACTCTGAAGTATCATGTCAAAGTTTTGTTCTTTTCTTATATTAACATATACGTTACTGAGCTTCGCCATCAGGTTTGGTGGGACAGCCGGAGATGGAAATTGTTTTTTCAAGATGCTTAAAAACAACTTCTTTTCCCCTTAAGTGGGTTTACCTAATTATTACTATTGGGGTCCTAAATTCACAATAACGTCATAAGAAAATTTTCTTCGTTGCTTATGGCGCTTATAAACATGTAAACTACTGTACCTGGTCATCAGGTTTGGTGGGACAACCAGGGATGGGAATTGTTCTTTGATAACCATTTTGGATGTAAACACTAAGTGTCTCTATTTCATGTTACAGGTTTTACATCCCTGAACATGATGATGGATAAGAGTAATAGGTTCTCTGGAGGTTATTATGGCAATGCAGTAGAGACAGCTGGTGAATCAGAGGGGTCTGGTAGCTCAGGACCAATAGATACTGAAATAACAGTTTCAGAGAACTCAAGTGTCCCCGCGAGGAGATGTATTAGTTTAAATTCAAGTCACTTTGACAATTTTGGTGTTCCCATGCAAGTTCTTCGGTTGTCAGATATTTCACCCCTTGAAAGAAAGGATTTAGTGCTTAGGTTGAGATCAGAGCTTGAACAGATTCGGCTACTTCAGAAGAAAGTTGAATTACAAAGAACAAATGGTGTTTCGTTGTCATCGTCCAGCGATATTCTTAGCTGTAGTAATGGACATAACAGGCCTCACTCAGAGAAGTCAAGAAAATCATTGGCTCCTAGTTCTGTATCCGGTAAAAAATTGAATCCAACAGTTCAGAAACCTCGTGGATGGAACCGCGGTTCTTCAGGGAAGTTTGAGCCTGCACCACAGACACAGACCTGTTCACCAATAGCTACAAATACCTTATTGATGAAACAGTGTGAGGCACTATTAAAACGATTGATGAACCACCAATATGCTTGGGTTTTCAACACACCTGTTGATGTGGTGAAGTTGAATCTTCCAGATTATTTCACTATTATTAAGCATCCCATGGATTTAGGAACAATAAAAAACAATATAGCTTCTGGTGCATATTATGGTCCTTTGGAATTTTGTGAGGATGTAAAGCTTACATTTTCAAATGCAATGACCTATAATCCACCTGGTAATGATGTCCATGTGATGGCTGCTACCCTTAATAAATATTTTGAAGTGAGGTGGAAACCGATTGAGAAGAAAATTCTGAAAACCAATGCCCATCCAGTGCCAGTGAAATCTTGCGCCCATGAAGATGTGGAAGCAGCTAGACCAATGCCTCCTTCAAAAAAGAGGAAAATCGCAACAATTCCCCATTACCCTGAAGTACCTCCTGCTAAGCAAGTTATGACAGATGAGGAGAAGCACAATCTAGGCCTAGAATTGGAGTCTTTGTTGGGAGAATTGCCTGGGCATATTGTTGACTTTTTAAAAGAACACAGTTCAAATGGTAGAGAGTGTGGAGAGGATGAGATTGAAATTGATATCGATGATCTCAGTGATGATACACTCTCCACTCTACGGAAGCTTTTGGATGAATATTTGCAAGAGAAGCAGAAGAGCAATGAAAAGGCTGAACTCTGTGAAATAGAGGTATTGTCATGCAGTTCCTACTTCCTTCCCTGTCATAGTTAAGCTAGTTTAATATCTCATTTGAACTTAATTCATTCTTCCTCTGACTTCTGTTTGTTTATTTTTTATGTTGTAGTTGTTGAATGATTCTGGACCAAGCAATTTATCATTGCAACCATTTAAAGGTTATAATCAGTGGATGGGTGCGTGTGTGGGCTTGTTTGTGTACTGTATTTTATTTTTTATTTGAATACGTTCCACCTTTAGGTGATGACTTTGGTGATGATGATGTGGGCATTGGTGGAAATGAGCCCCTTGTCACAAGCTATCCTCCTGTGGAAATCGAGAAGGATGCAACTTACAGAATTAATAAACGTTCAAGTTCAGGAAGCTCCAGTGGTATGTGAGTTTTGGACACTTCTATATTTCCTATGTCTTTGAATACTCTTGCATTACTTCTTATTGCTTCTTTCATCGAGCTAGAATGTAGGGATATTATAGAATATACATCTGGGAACTGATGTGGGACAAAGATCCTATTGTAATCCATATGGGGTTTCAACTTACCGGCACCTCTTTTTGACTGGGAATTGATCAAATCCTGTATCAGTACCTGCTAGCCTCATGTTGAATTCTTAGAAAAATAACGAATTTTGTGCTGAGATTCTGATACATGATAATATCATGAAGATGACGAGTTTGTTGTTTCTGACTCTTAACCAAGATTTTGGAAGGATATGGTTATGATATTTTTCTTTAAGGACTAGGTGAATTGTCTAAATTTTCATATTTAACATTTAATAATGAAGCTTTTGTCTTGTCGCTAGTGTCAATATCTAATGTGTGCTTTTCAATGCAGATTCTAGTGGCTCTTCGGGTTCTGAATCTAAGGATGCTAAAGCAGGTCCAGCAATAGCATCAAAGGTATATATTGGATTCTCAAGAGAAAGATATTATTTTGTCATCTCTCGTTATTGCATTTGAAGAGAATCGTCTTTCAATTGCTGATGCTGTTTTCTGTTGTACTTTAGCTCATCTGTCTTTATTGCTTATACTATCCATCTTGGTTTTTCTTTAGGTAGCAGAAAGTTTGGGTCATGAAGCTCAGTTGGGTGAAAAGACTCAGGTTATTGATACTCTAGAAAAGAATCGTGAGTAATGATTCTTTGTTCTGTTTGTCTGTCATTTCGTGATTGATTTCTTTATGCTAGTTACAGTGATTATGATCTGCCATTTAATATGGGGTATGTATGGCTTATGTACATGCAAAAGTTATACCCAGGTTCCTGTCCGTTGTCTACTCGCGGCTGTTTCTTGCTGCTAAGTGCTTTAAGTCTATACCTTTATGAATTAGAAATTATGTAACTTTGCTATTACTATTAGTGTAGCAGGCTTTCATTGATGTTAATCTTGAACATCCGTAGTTGTAATTGCAAATTAGCTTCTTTTCTTTGGATGCTGTTCATTGAATATTATTCACTTTAAAATCTCTCTGTTATCACTATAAGTGACTTAGATTCTTACCTTCACATCATGCAGAACCTGATGTTGGATTGGACCAAGTTGATGATAGTTCTGAGCAGAAGCCAAATTCTTTTGACTCAGACCAGTGTCCAGATGGTAAGAGGCTAAGAGTAGAAATTATACAAGATATATGTTCTCCGTTAAGATTGGATACCTACTAAGGGGTTGTTGTAGGGGATAGTGCTCCAAGACAGGTCTCTCCTGACAAGCTCTATAGGGCGGCATTATTGAAGAATCGGTTTGCTGATACTATCTTGAAAGCTCGAGAGAAGACACTACCTCAGGTTTATAAAAATTTTAAGCCTGGAATATGCTCTGCTTGTAATTGTTTTTCCTGCTCATTTTCTCAATTTCACGCCATACCTATTTAACATGGCTGAGATCAGGGTCGGAAGGGAGATCTCGAGAAATTGCACAGGGAGAGGGAAAAACTGGAGATGGAGCGACGTAAAGGTGATTTGGTGACATTACCATTTGCTGTTTATAAAGGGCCTTGCCATAGTGGCTGTTGAACCTCTTTTATTTAATACATCCGCTATATTTACTTTTTGAGCAGAAAAAGCAAGGCTACAGGCAGAAGCAAAGGCTGCTGAAGATGCTCGAAAGCGGGCAGAAGCAGAAGCTGCTGCAGAAGCTCGACGAAAGAGGGAGCTTGAGAGAGAAGCTGCACGGCAAGCATTGATAGAGGTAAATGGGGAGAATATATGTTGCCCATATCTGTTCATCAGCCTGTTTTGCTCCGTATTTTATTGGAGCTTGTTCTGGAACTTTGTGCAGGTTGAAAAGTCTGTTGAAGTCGTAGAGAGTTCTCGGGTTCTTAAGGACTTGGAAATGCTCAGATCTGCGCCTGTTGAACAACAACCAAGCTCTGTGGATGAGACGAGTCCTGATCACTCACAAGACGGCTTGGGTAGTTTCAAGTTTGGTAGTAATCCCTTGGAACAACTAGGATTGTATATGAAAGAGGATGATGAAGAGGAATTCGGCGAGCCACCACCCTCTACTCCACATCCCGTAAATGATGTAGAAGAGGGAGAAATTGACTGAGTGATGCTCATTGTGTTATCCTGATTGAGTTATGGAGCATAGTACTAAGCTAATAATTTCATTAATTCCGACGAAATTCTTTGATTCTTTCAGTTCCCATAATGTAGCAATCAATCCATCCCCAAAGGGTCTGACTCTGAGCATAGTATTATTACTCGAGTTTTGGGTTGTCTTGGCATCTGCGTTGATTCAGAAAAAGCCGAGCATCACGCTTTTCAGATACCAACTGGGATATACCGATATAGTGTTTCATTATCTTGGTCAAGTAACGGATGATAGTTCTTGTATTTGCCTATGGTTGTTGAAGAAGACTAGGTAACACGTTTCGTAGGAACAAATTTTGAGGTGTCATTACAGAATAAATATGTGAAGTTCTTTTGCAAGAATAAATATGTGAAGTTTTAGTAACTATTTAATAATAATAATTGGTTGTTCTCAGTATTGGCCAACAAATTGCTACATATAACTACTTTTTATTATTAACATTAATTTATCATCTTTATTTTTTAAATTAAAAACGTCATACATCATGTTGGTGTGTTTGGATTAGTTTTTAGAGAATAGATTCTGGGAAGAATAGATTCTGGAGAATAGATTTTGAGAAGAATAGATTTTAGGAATAATAGATTTTGGGAATAGAGATGTTTGGATGATTAGTTGTAGAATCACTTTTTATATTGGTAAATTATTAAAAAGGGTATGATTTGATTAAAAGTAAGAGAGAGGAAAGATGATAGAAAAAAAAGGGGAGAAAGAAGAGTTTATAGATGAGAGAGGAGAGAGAAAAAGAGATATAAGAGAAGAGAGAGGAAAGAGAAAAAGAGAGAGAAGAGAGAGGGTGTAAGAAAAAGTAGGGGTAGAATAGTAATTGGATAATCCATAACTTATGTTTCAAACCAAAAGCTATTTTCAGTAGCTTATTCAAAACCTAGGTTTCAAATCGAGATTTTGCCAAAAATCAATTCTCAACAAAAATGACTGCTTGTGTAAAAAAATTTCAAACCGTAATTTTGGCCAAAATTAATTTTTAAAATTGATATCCAAACACACAATGAATACTTACTCGCAAAAAAAAATTGAATACTTAAAAGAATTTTACGCATTTAATCATTGCCAAAATCATCAGGTAACTGTTGATGCATCATTAATAAATAAGCCATTGATGCGATGATTTATTTTAGGCTGTGGGTCTCTCTCACTCTCTATATATAACAATTCTATTCTGAGGCATTTTTGTTGTGATGTAAGAAACATCTTCATTTATTATATTTTCATTTTCAATGAAATACCAACATAGAAGGAACTGAGAGAAGAGACTCTCACAGATTTTCAGTATGATGTCCATATAACTTCGACTCTATAAAGGCAACGCATGTATATGAACAACTTTGTTCCCTTCTCAGTTCTTTTTTTTTTAATTTAGTTATTCTTTGGTTATCTCACCGTAAACTACATAGCAACAGCATCAAGTATCATATGGGCTCATATTCTTTGGTTGTCACCGTAAACCATAATTTTGAAACCTAAACTATGTTTTGTTAAGAGTGTTTATCGAACAACATGATTTTCAAAATCACAATTAGGAGTTTTAAAACCAAATAATATAATTTTTTTTCCAAACCACGTTTAAGCCCAAAATATGGTTAGAAAAAAAAAAAGGTAACATGTACATGCTTTCGGCCGACCTTAGTTTACAGTTCTGGCCAACCTTCATTTTGACTAAAACCAAGTTAGCAGAATCAATTCTATCCAAACCATAGTTTTAGCAAATGCAAAACCAAACAGCCTCAAAATCATTATTGAATTGTGCATTATCGAAAGGGTTTGCCTTTGAAATTTGAATTTTCTCAAGGCAATATTCTTTCCACTAAAGCTAATCACATATGAGAGCAGACTTATGACTACCTTATACCCTCCATTTAGGATGAACGGCTGAATTGAAGGCTTGAAGCAATATGCTTTGACTTTATTAAATGACTTAAAGTAGAATGGATTTGTCTTTTTTAAGAGCTGTTTTATAAATACGCATTGTACTATTGTTGAATGAAAAATAATAGTTTTTTGTGCAGAAATCATTATGGATGAGTACTGCTTCATAATAGTGATAGTAAATAGATCACAAGGGATTGCAAAAAAAGAATGATCATAAGGACTTTTCCATAAGAATAAGAATAACCAAAAACTTGTCTCACAATACAAAATTTGATGTCCATAAAGAAAGCCGCAATGGGGGCCATTTTATCTGAAGCGCTTCATCCAGAAAGGCCACCCACATTATTATGAAAGAACATAAGAAAAGAAGGAAACTAGTTTTATAAGCCAGAGGTGCTGCAAGTTGAATGCTGATCCAAAAGATGGTGAGATTTGAGCCAAACTCCATGCAGATTCACTTATACAGAAGCCATGTGTCGAATCAAGTCAACCACACGTGTGCTGCCACAAAAAATAAAAACCAACATTCATTAGGAATTGAAAGAAGTGTACAACATTTTAGAAAAAAGGGTTTAGAGAAGTCTGTGTTACCTGTAACCCCATTCATTGTCGTACCAAGAGACAAGCTTTACAAAATTGTTACTCAAAGAAATTCCAGCCTTTGCGTCAAAAATGCTTGATCTGCAGTCACCTACGAAATCGGTGGACACCACATCATCCTCTGTGTAACCAAGGACTCCCTTCAAGCTTCCCTCAGACGCCTCCCTGCAGTAAGGAATTTGTAGAAACTGGAACATGAGCCCTTGCCCTTTATAATAGTGGAATCATATATAACTTCATCTCAAAATGGAAAACCTATTATTCTTACTTGACAGCAGCTTTAATCTCATCATAACTGGCTCCCTTTTCAAGTCTAACAGTGAGGTCAACCACTGAAACATCAACAGTTGGAACACGGAAAGCCATTCCTGTCAACTTTCCGTTCAGTGAGGGAAGTACCTTACCCACAGCCTGAAAGGCGAGTAACATTTATCAGATTTGAAGATTTGAATTCACATTTAGGTTAAGACATGCCTGTCTGATTCAAGGATAACTATGGCTGAAAGGGGTAACCTGGGTTTAAAATTTAATGAATATAGGGAGGGGGAAAAAGATACATATTGATCCATATATGCAACACAAATACCTTAGCAGCTCCTGTGCTGCTAGGAATGATGTTGGAGGAAGCAGCTCTGCCACCTCTCCAGTCCTTCATTGATGGTCCATCAACAGTCTTTTGGGTGGCTGTGAGACAAATGAAAACGAGTTAGTGGAAAAATAAATCCTTTTCAACTTAGAGAAATTAGTAATATATATAACCATTGGATACTCACCAGTAATAGAATGGACAGTGGTCATAAGACCTTCGACAATTCCAAATTTGTCATGAATAACCTAGACAACATTTCAAGGATATAAGGTCAGCTATTGAGGTTTGAGGAATATCTTTTTCGAAGGATTACAAGAATCATTCTTTTACAGTTTAAGAAACTAAACTCAAAATACCTTTGCGAGTGGAGCAAGACAGTTGGTAGTGCAGCTAGCATTGGAGACAATATTAATGTCTGACTTGTATTCTTTCTCATTGACGCCAACAACAAACATTGGGGCATCCTTGCTGGGGGCAGAAATAACTACCTTCTTTGCACCACCCTAAGCATCAAACAATATGATCACCCACACAAATAAGAGGACAGGTCACATATGATAACTGGGCCCAAGTTAGGGAAAGGATTATTTCAACGCAAGAAAAGGTTCGAGAAATAAAAAATATAAATGAAAGATGATCCGCAAAAATCTCTCAAAATAAGACTAGCCATGTAATAAACAATTTAACACACCAGATGAGCACTTAATATTGACAAACCTTCAAGTGAGCAGCTGCCTTGTCTTTATCAGTGAAAACACCAGTGGATTCTACAACATATTCAGCTCCTGCCTCACCCCATGGAATTTCCTCTGGGTTTCTAATCAGACAAATAATGGGTATATTAATATATAATCTAGAAGAAACAATATCATTCATAAGCCATGAACAATGTGACTTATTATACACAAGCTAGTTGGCTTAATATCTTCAGGTATATATGAAGCATATCCCATCCAATTACCAAGTATAGGGATTAGAGAACCATACTTTGTACCAAAAACAGTGACTGGCTTATCACCAAAGAGAAGGGTCTTGGAGTCCTTAATCTTAATGTCATGGTGCTTCCATTGGCCATGAACAGTATCGTACTTGAACATGTAAGTCTGCAGGGTAAAACTCCAACATTATATACGAAAACGCAAAACTGGGTAACATGTGGCTGCTAACTCATTTGAAACAAGTTAATGCAGACAGACGAAAATGATTGAGGTGTTTGGATATGATGATATAATACCCTTCTAATCAATATCCTTACCAACGAAAACATCATGATCAACATGCCTCACATTTATGATCATGGTATCAGCCAAAAGTACCTCACTACTACAACACGCACTTGGAGGCTAAAATTGATGAGCTTACCATGTAATCAATTGAAATGAAAGGATCGTTGACAGCGACGAGCTCAACGTCATCTCTCTGCAGAGCCACTCTGGCCACCAGACGGCCAATCCTTCCAAATCCTTCACCATCATAAAATCGAACAATAACATAAACCACACAGTTAATATCAGAAGATCAACAAATTAAGCAAAACGAATGCCATTGCACCGAAATGTATATACCGTTGATTCCGATCTTGATCTTGGCACCCATAACTCTCTTTAGAGAAATCCGAAACGAAGAAGAAGAGACTCGGAGTGAAAAGAAGACGCGATGAAGGAGCGATGCAGTTCAAGCCTTCAACGTTGATCACAGTATGTATGGTGCATGCATCCGCAGATTTCGAGAGAGGTTGAAAACGAATCACAATATTAAGCGCAAAATCTTCACCACATTACCCGCTTTGTTTTCTCTGGAATAGGTAAAACATAATAGAAAATAGAAATTTATACTTTTTTGGTCAATTATTCGAAATAATGGTTATTTTTTCTCCAATAAAACACGTAAATGTAAATGTACACCTTCATTTTTTTTAAAAAATTTTTTAACACAATTTTTTTTAATTTTTAATCAAAATATGAATAATAAATATGAAAATATAATTTAAATGCAGTTATCATTTTATTAAAAGCTTTCGTTACAAAGAAGTGAAAAACTTTACAAAGAGGTAATCCCTTCAGATTTTGTTTTCAGCCTGAATTCTGTTTTTTTTTGGGGCAATATTTGGCCTGAATTCTTTGTAACAATTTATGCTACATCTTTGGGTTCGAGTTCAGGCCTCCGAATTAAATCCTCGTGAATTTACCACGAAGACTAAGTTCGTCGGTAATTTAGGCTACATCTTTTGATGTGTATAATACTTATATATATATTCCCGTGTATTTCTCATATATACATGCATATTACACATACATAGGTGTACGTATTTCTTATCTGTAGGAACTATTTTAACAAATTCACAAGAAATTGGCGTAATACTTGAAATTTTCATACGCATTCAAATTCAACATTATGCATATGTAGGTGAGAATAATGAAAACGCCAATGATGATTCCCACCTACACAAATATAATGCCACTGTTGAAAAGTTCCAGTGCTCCAACAAGAGAACGATGCTTCCGGTTCATTCACTTTTACGCAAAGCCTCAAGCAACCAAGCTATCTGAGACAAGAAGATTTGCTAGTTATAGACTTATTTCATCATTTTGTTTCTTATGATCTTTTCTTTTTTAATTTCTTTTTGGGACAAACATTTTGTATCCTGAGATTACCTCCAAGGCTGCAATTAATAAAGCGATCCTGGCCAAAAATAAAAAATTAGGTAAATAAAGCGACTTTCCTGGGACCAAAAATTTGCCCGAGTTCACCAACTCATCTGCTAATTGCTAGTAAATCTCTTTCACATAGGTCGTGCGTGTATTCTCCATCATTAACTAGGCTCGCAAATAGATAAAAGCCATTAAATACTTCTTAATATTACAAATCATCATTAGATCTAGTAAGACAGAACTCTTAAGGATGTATAATTTAATGCTACTGACATTTAAAAGATATCCAATCCACAGATAAACTTATTTTTAAGAACATATTACATTTCAAGGCTAACATAATTCGTGAAACAACAGTAGCCTCATATAACTGTGAGATTGCGAGGCATTATATATTTTTATATAGCTACTTGACTAAAACAAATTGAAATATTATCAGATTTAATTAGAAATAATACTCCTAAAAATATTTTCTACGAAGCACTATGTATTAGAGAGTCGAAATCAAGATTAAGGAATGTACAAACACATGCATGCACGTCAAGAGCAGTTCATTCAATTTGGTATATTTTCGTGATAAAGAGTATATTTTCATACATACACCAAACAAAAGGATCTCAAGATTACAGGACCCTCCATTTGGTGGGGGTGTGAAATGAGATGAATACACCTCCGAGACTCAACTAATCCTACTTTTAGACAAATCTATATCTTACAAAAACAAATGAGAAGTGGAGCAAACATGCGATTGGTCAGCAAACAATGCCTTTATCAAGCATGCGAAAAAAAAATTCAAGGAATATAAATCACTGGTAAGAGGTAGGTAGAATGCGCCATCTGGAGCTAATTTCAAAATGTTATCTCCATCTCAATATGAGAATTCATGACCCCTATGTGAAATATATTTCTTGACCCAAATGGAGATGTCCTCAGCACAGACCTGGGCCTGAGGGCTTTTCATGAGGATGTCAAGTGTTGCAAATTCATGTACTGCATCCTTATACTCCAGAACAGGTGCGTCCACATTTACCTTCCGGAGCTCCTCTGAGTAAGCAATGGCACGATCCCTCATCCAGTCAAGTTCTGCCACCACGGTCAATGTTGGAGGCATCAGCTTTAATGGAGGCCCTCGGCCTGGGACTAGAGGATTAGCAGCTGGATGATCCAGGTTAAAATCTTTCTCGGGTAGAAAAAGTTTCCATGCGAGCGTACACATAGCCTTATCGTAAAAGTAGGAGTTTGCCAACTTTATTTCCGAATGAGTGGGAACACTTCCAATAAAGAACGGATACATCAAGACCTGTGCCACCACCTTGACAGGGTCCATAAGCTTGCCTGCTTCCACAGCTTTTCGAGCCACATAGTCTGCAATATTTGCACCACAACTCACACCAAGAAGGACACACCTGTTTCAAAGTTTTGAGGAAAAATACAAAGTTCAGACTGTGCTGCGTGTAAACCAGCACAATACATAACTCCACAATGACTAGCATACAAAAGGAGCTAAAGGAAGCATGACACAGAGAACAAAGGTGACACAGAATAGTTTACCACAAAAACGTTATCTTGAAACATAAGCTGTCAGCATAGTTTCTGTACTTTCAAATTTCAAACAAGGCCCCTTTTGGAGAGGCATATTATAACACTACGTAAACGATGATGCCCAAAGTGGGAAGAGAAAAAGTCTCCGCCAAATCATAGATGAAAAACTATAATCAAGCAAAAAGAATTGTTTTTCAGTCAGGGGAAAAGTTCATCCTCTAAACTTCACTCAGATCACTTTGATGCAAACTATGTGCTCTTTTAAGGAGTAATTCACCAATTGAAAAGCATTATTAGCAAAATCTGAAAGTACCTAGTCAAAGAGATTACCTAGAAAACACAGGGAAGAAAACACAAGCTACTAAACAAATGGAAATAAAAGGGGGAAGTCTCAAATTTCTACGGACAACAATTTATAGAGAAACCGCCATACAGCAAAAAGAATGTCACCGGTAAAGCACGTGTTTTTCCCTTCGTCATTAAAAACCTTCAATTTTCTTATTTAACAGTAGAGGATGACCTGAGTTAGTCACTGAGTAGGCCCCACTGGAAGAATATCTTGCAATCTGTCATCACTTTACCATCTCTTCCTCAATCCCATCATGTTGACACATTGTTATATTATCTTCCTATTTTGTTAGCTAAAACCTAAAGGGCTAGGTGAAAAACACATTCAAAAAGTCAATGACCTATTATAAAGATAATCTCATGAGAGAAAATAAGGCAATAGAAACAGAATGCTTACATAAACAATAGTAGAAATATCAATGCTCAGCTAGCAACAATGATGTCAATAACTCTAGGTCTAAATATAGAGATGCAAAATTGTTAATGTTATTCAACTAAGCGTATATGGAGCTTGGAGAAAGAACAACAATAAACAAGTAGGGAATTCAATGCAATAAAGACTGATAAGTTTATCAAGAGAAGATAGGACTTTATGAAATTTGACAACCACATTTAGATTAAGGAATCTAACTAAGCAATATCAACATTCTCTTGATAACATCCGAGAATCCTAAATCAATTACATGAACCAACATGTGCTTCTGGCAGCGCTAAAATTGACAAAAACTGAAAAAAGAATTAAACATACAGTATCATACAAGCCTACACAATAATTCCTTTTTACTCGACCACATTAATAAGTCAGTCGATTCATTGTAAATTTGCAGTTGACATGGAACCAGAATTCCCCCTTTAATATTTTTGTCCTTTAAATTCAACCGACGACCAACACTGGTCCTCCATTTTTGAGTCCAAACACTAAAACACAGTTAGTTATCTCCTCCCCAACTCTGAGATCCCTTGATCCAGTAAGCAGTAGAACTATGAATGAAGGGAACCCCTAACCATCAATCCAATCCATATTTTAAAGTAACGGTGCATGTGCCCAAAATAAAAAATTAAAGCATCAAGTACCAAGACAGCAACAATTACCACAACCTGTAATGCTTGATTAGTCTAGCATGCTAGACAGAAACAGATTTCAATAGAATAATCTAGAGATAAAAAGTGTAACCTTGAGGGATCAGCATGAGCGGCCAACCATGGCTCTACCACTGAAGAGCCAAACGAGTCAACAATATGCCTATTAGCATCTGGTTTCTTAAATTCAGTCCCACTTCCCCTTTGTAACCCGATGGACTTGCTACATTCAGCTAAGTTCGCCTGTTTTGTCAACCAATTCAGTACCTTCAATCCATCCTCAAAAGCTGCTGGATATCGACTTTCAGGTGCGAGCCTGTACCCAACAGCAAGAACAATCACATCGCAAACTTTGGCAATTCGCCGACAGAAGAAGTCGTTGGCAACAGAATCGTTGCTTCCACTAACCCAGCCGCCACCGTGAAATTGCAACATTACCGGCAATTTACGATGGTTATCTAACTCCGGCGAGTAGCCTCTATATACTGCACCGCTTGTCATCAAATTCAACCCCTCCACGTCATTGCTACCTCCATAACCATTCATTCTGGGTTCTTCTCCGGATGGCTCACCAGAAGGACCAAAACTATAACGTCGAGCAGGTAAACCATTTGTACGGCGATTCGCTGAATCGACCTGTGCAGATCCAGATTCGAGATCAAGTCTTCTATTCCTAGGTTTAAGCTTAGACTTGAGAGAAATTTTAGAATCGGGTTCGGGTGGGGGAAGTGCAGACTCGGGGAGGAAGATTCTGATTGAAAGAGATGTAGTAGGGTCAATATGAATGTCCTTGGTGGCAATACCATCGGTGAAGGAAGGATTAGACGCAGCAACGGATTCCTCGGGGCGCGACGTGACTCCGAATGGATTGGCTTCTTCTGATGGGGTTTGAATCCGACTCTGCAAACGGTGCTTCAAGAGAATCTTGAAGAATACGCTATAGAGCTTCACAGCTACGCTTGGCATTTCTCCTCCTCCTCCTCTCTCCCTCCAGGATAAATGCAGATTCAAATTACAATAAGTTCATTCCTAAAACTGCAATCTTTAGGCATTAGGATTGATTAAATCACTAGAGATGAGGGTTTTATAAACCAAAATTGCTAGAAATCTAAATGCTTCAATCCAATAACGTGGGAGGGAGACAGAAAGACAAATAAAGCTTCGGTGTGTGATGGACATACATGTATCTTTAAGCTGGATTTTTCTTTCCCCAATTATGTATTATTAATTTATCATCATCGTCGACATCTCATTTATTTTGGTATTTATCTATCATCTTCGGTGGTTTCTCTTTCTCTTTCTATTTTCTTACTGTGTGTTGTGTTGTCGCCTGTCGTAGATTTGTTGTGGGGCGAAGATAAGGTGCGTGCGTCCCCAGGGAACTGGGAAATTTGAAATTATACTTTTGGATGTGGTAGCTAAATAAAAGGTAACCAGAGGAAGATGATGATGAAGAATCTCATAATTTAAAAATGTTAGTTAAGCACTCAAGTTTTTTTCTGATTAAAATGTTAGTTTTCTAATTGTTTTTTTAATGATTTTTAACTATGATGCTAAGGTTTTTCAACTAAGTTTTCATAATTTTCAACTACAATCTTAATTTTTTAATTAAACTTTATTATTTGGTTGATATTAAATCAATAAGTGATTCTATCATTACAAATCACATATTGTTAAAAAGAATAATATTGTTTTTAAATGAAATCCTTAAATTTCAAATTCCTTAATTAGCTTCTAAAGTTTCTAATAGTCATTTTGCCTAAATAAATAGGGACAAAGCAAGAGGGAGGCCACTTTGAGTAAGATTTTTAAAAGAGTTGGCGGGACGCAATGGACGACTTGCATACTTGTGGCCAATTGAAGGGATCCGTGACATCGCACCTCGATTGCTTCCGATACTGCATAGAAAATTGAAAAATAAGATTCAGTCTCATATTATGAAGGTACAGAAAAAAGAAAAGAAAAAGAAACAAACATCAAAACAGCAGGATTCCCAATATCTTGGCAAGATATCACAGACCTCTCAGTTTCAGAAAATTACATGGCCGTTTGATGATTCTTAACTCATCTACCTGAACTTCCACATTACTCAAAAAGGGGTTTCGTGATTAACAACTTGTAGGTCATTTCGTTCAAGATATTACCAAACGTATAGAAGCTTGACTAAATTATGTTCTTGGGTACGTAAAAAGATGTTGCATATAGGTCGCCAAATGTGATGTCTGCCAACGCAACAAAAATACCAAGGCACTGAGCCCATCTGGCCTCTTATAGCCATTACTCATACCTACCTCAGCATGTACATTAAAATATCAGCATGGATTTTATTACTGGTTTTTCCAAATCCCACAGATATGATATTATCATGGTGGTGATGGTCATAAAACTCGTTTTTATGCATCCACCATACCCTTTTTAAGCCAAAGATGCAGCTGAAGTTTTTATCAAAAAAGTGTTTGTGTGGATCGCCTAAATCCATAGAGTGGGCGTTGGACTGAATATTAGTTCAACACCAATTATGAATTATAATTGATCCGCGGGTATGAGTCCTTCTAAAGCACAAAACGGCAAAGACCCATCTATTCTTTTCAAGATGGGGATGATCCTTTTGGGGCTGAGGAAGTTAAAGCGTAACTCAAAACCAGAAATATGATAATGGCAGAACTGAAAGCGGATCTGGATGATGCAGACACAAATGAAGAATCAAGTAGGTAAGAAACAAAGGGATGGAAGTTAGGGATATGTTACAACTGAAGTTGCAGCCTCACTAATTCAAGTCCCTTCAAAATTTATCAGAAATATGGAGCAGAGATTTTATGTCAGAACTTCCCTCTGAAGCTCAGATTTATCCCATTTTTCATGTCTCCCAACTCATAATTATGTTGCAGGACCTCTCCAATTTTCTGACAAAGATATGGAACTCCAAGTACATTATGAGGCCATTAGACAAGCCAGCTTCCCCAGAGGCATAAGGAGGAAAACAGATCTTAGACTTGTGTGGAGAAACTATCCTCTCGGAAGAAGACCCCTTAATCGTAGTCCTCTTTCTTCCATTTCTTTACCCCTGTAATTCACCTCTGCTACCATATACCCTGGTAGAGGTGAGCTGCCATTAGACGGAACCAGAGTTTCACCATATAATCTGCATTGACATTTTAATGGATGTCTCAGAAGGGAAAGATATAATCAAATTTGCAAGAGTAACTTATTCTGTTTCATTTCTAAAGTTCAAATGAGTAGCCAAAATTAAAGCAAATGTTTGCATAACTCCACCAATTCACCCATATCATCTAGTAAGGAAAATAAATCGAGTAATTACCATCCTCCCAATACTCTTTGTTTTAATCGGTGATGTCGATCGGCCATGAAGTCTGTTCATTGGAGGAAGATTGGCAGTGATGTTGTTAACCTTATCTGTACACTCCAGTATAGGTTTTGTATTGCTGGAGCAACTTCCTTGAGTTGGTTAATTAGCACCTGTACGAGAAAAGTGCAAGAATTTGAAAATATGAAGAGAGAAATCTCCTAAGCATGCTGCACAAGATTCTCAATCCCTCCTCCCAAAACCGAGAAGGACCAATATGGAATCAAACTATAAAATATCAATATAGAAGGCCAGAATCAGAAGTTAATCGATGAAGGGCATGCAACTTCTCCATAGCAAACCAAATACCATGCATTCTCTATATTCCCCAGACAGTACTATTTGCTCAGTAGCAAAAGACAGTCCTTGCAATTTCACTTTCCTACATTAGACCTCCCACAGATAATACATCATAAAATTAAACCTTGAAAACTAATTAAAAAGCAGTTTGGACTGAAAAAAGTAAGTAGCAGTGTCCAACAGTTTGCTTCTTGACAGAAGACACAGTCCACCAAGAGCGCAAGAAGATAGGAAAAAATAAGGCACCCATACATATATAATCCTTTGTCCAGGTTCTAAAAACATGTCAAAACAATGTAATTCCTCTGCTCTCATAAATGACTACACTGCCTACAAAAAACATTCAACCTTGGTAATGGACTAATGGGGTGGGTGAAAATGCTTGAATGCAAACCTGAAAGCTAGCCAAGTGCTGCTGATGTTCTGCAAGAGTTGCTGCTGAAGACTCTGCATGGCCATATGAACAGCGTTCTTGTGCACTTCGCAGTATATCAGGACCCTCTCCATCATTTGCTTTCGCCTACAGGTCATAGCAACGTTATTAATTTCCATAAGGAATCAATAAGGCTAAACAGTTTCATGTTACCAAGGAGGTGCTTGGTAGGTATACTAAGGTGTTATTTGACACCATTTTGGCTGTTATCTCACACTATTAAGACCTCAATAGGGATCTCACATGACACCCCATTTAGCTTTGTTAACTTTTATGAAATACCACATCTAGCTTTTCTACAGCAATTCTTAACTGTTAGACCAAACATTAAATTTTGAATATCTTGGCATCTTATTCCCCAGTAGCTGACGGTACTTTCCTCTAACTGAAATTTAAAACAACATAGCAACACAACAATCCTGAAAAAGAAAAACCTACTAAGATACAAATATTACATTTGACAGCCAGTATTAACCAAAGAAAACCACAAGTTCAGAACACCCACATCTATCAACACTCACACTAACAGCAACAAACCAGAGAACAGAAGGTAAGAGAGAAATATGTATATAATAAGGCGGATAGCATTCAAGCTCTAGCTCTCTCCCAAAGTCCTCTTCCCAAAAATTCTCTAAAACCCTTTAGCCACAAAATTGGCCACAACTAGATCAAATTACACTTGTTTCACACTCCTCTGGAACACCACCCGTCACCTGCACTGTCAAGATAATTATTGACTGAAATTGCTCATTCTATCATTCCCAGCTACCTTACTACCTTTAGCCCTTCTGGAGCACATATAACTACAATTGGAAGGACCTCACAGTCAAAACATTTGAAACTACAATCCCAAAATTCAGAAGCAGAAACAAGAAATAAAGGACCCATAGCAAGAACAAAACAGGCATCATCTTTACATAACAGTGTAGAGGGAGTTTAACAAATGAAGTGATTGTTTATGAATACGTTGCAAAGCATGTGTCCAACACCGTATGACCTCTGCTACATCAACTATTTGATGAAATTTACCAGTTTTATCAGCCATTCTTGGCAATGTCTCTTTACTAAGAATAAGATGTGATCCATCACTGTCCTCGTGGTCATCAGTATGCACAATAGGAAAAGCCCCAGGCTGACCAGATATTACATTCATAATAGGAGCCTCAGAACTCTGGTTCATTGCTGCAAGCAAAGAGGAGCCAGAGATTCGATACCTGAGATATATGCATTACATAGTCAGTAAGTACAATCAGGTTAACAGATATTAAGAAACCAAGGCAGCCTATATCACTACATTACTTATGCTCACGGTGAGTTATCAAGTCCTCAATAGGGCCAGATGCAAGAACTTCATGTTGATCTGAACGTTTTATGAACAGAAGTCTTAATCATCCTTACCCAGTCTTGTTTTCTTAATTGAAATAAAGAGGAAAAACACAATAGTTGCTTAATATTAACTGAACACATGCATTTTGTTTGCATAGGTTATCAATGGGGAAGATGGAAGGAACTGGTAAAGAATTTACTGATTTCTTCCTTTTAGCTTTCTCATCTCTGTTTCTTTTTTTTTTTTTTGGTTTTAACTTCAATTTTTTGTTTTCTCTATCAATTTATCATTTGACTTCTTCTATCTATGCCAACTCGTATTATTTGTTGAAGATAATGTTTCATAAAATCTTGTAATTGAAATCCATATTCAATTTTTTTTCAAAACAATGAATTTTACAATTCAAGGGAATTGATGTGCTTTCCCTGAATTTCAAATTCCATGAATTTTCAGAACATCTCATGCAATTATGTAGCTAAATATGAGGGCACTAGATTGACATGAACGGTTGGAATAATGCTAAACACAAGGCAACATTGACCTTTGTACTTACTTCTACGAGCTACTATAGACTCCCATAGGCGAGTTGCCTCTGAAACTAATGGGAATTTTGACTGGAGGGTGGATACAAGCTCATCCCACGGTTCTCCTTCTAAATTCACTTTATTCCTCAAGTCATGTAGTTCCTCCAACTCCAGCAGCAAATAAGCCTGAATCCAGGTTTTACATTGATGTTGTATAAAAGATAGACATACAGAAACATACTCCTGGAGAAGAAAGTGTTCTAAAAGAGAAAATGTTCTAAAAAAGTTGCTATGATAATATAAATACCCTATTTTTTCTGGACCCCACAAAATATAAAAAAAAATCCCCTTTATTCTTTGTTGGAGGTTAAGTTTGAAAATTCTCACAATAAATAAAAGGAAATCTTATTTATTTATGATGAGATTAAATTATGATTGGTCTCCCTGCAATAAATAAAGATAAATCCTATTTACGATCGGATTGAATGTCATATATCATCGTCAAAATCTCCGTGTTCCGTACGCCATCAAGGGAAGGCCATGGCCGATGGAACCCTCTTTCTACTTTGAATGGGCCGGCCGGCCCGCTACAGAAAGTTTTTATAAATAAAACGCTAGTGCTATGTTTGGAAGAACCGATCCATCTCACAGGCCTAACTAAAACAGATCACACCGCTGAGTGAAAACCACCGATTGGGACTAGCGAAAGGACTAGAGAACTAGAACTGACACCTGGGAGAACCTTGGTGCGATATTCTCCCTCTCCACCGAAATCTCTAATCTGTAATTAACGCTCAATATACTAACCCAAGGCCATCAAGCCCCCAACCATCGTAATATCTTTATTGCTATCGGCGCTCTCTGGCACCTCATAAATGGTAAGCTTTTGATTGTTGTTGCAGAGAGGTATTTTTGTGGAAATAAATTATGTTATATCCTTGCTTGATATGTTTTATTTTCCAATATGATTTTTCGAAATCGAGATTTTATATTTTGAATTTATTTTGGTGGGCTTGTTTGATTGCAGGCGACGCTAGCTGATTCTTTCCTCGCGGACCTCGACGAACTATCTGACAATGATGCTGAAATTCCCGTGAGTATAATTTATTTATGTTTGCATCAAATTTGAGGAATTAGGCAAGTTATAACTCTTGTTGTGCCTTCTTTTTAGGAGGATAACGATGTTGATACCGCGGATATGGAGGAAGATATTGATGGAGATTTGGCTGACATTGAGAACCTTAATTACGATGACTTAGATAGTGTTTCAAAACTGCAGAAAACTCAGAGATACATTGATGTTATGCAGGTTAGTCAGTTATGGGCTGCTTATCCCCCAGTTATTTGAGATTGAAATTTTAGCCCTTCTCTTGCTGCTGCAAAAGAGGAACATTTTTGTTGTTGTTATACTGTGCCGGTCCTTAGTTGGACTTCATTGATTAGGGTATTTTAAAAAATATACTATATTAAATAACTTAATTAATCTCTTTAATCTAATCATTAATTTAATCAAATTAGTTAAATATACGAGAGGAGTATATAGAATCAATACGAGGAGCCTGTTTGTTTCTTGTTTCTCATATGCTCGCTACTTTAGCATTGCTTAGTGTTTCCCCCCAGAAAATCAAGTATGTACTCTAATTGATGTCGGAGACAAAATAATTAAAGACTATCTTTTTTTTTTTTAAATGTCAGAAAGTGGAAGAAGCACTTCAAAAGGGTTCAGATGTCTCAAATCATGGGGTAGACTTAGAAGACGATCCTGAATACCAACTAATTGTGGAATGCAATTCATTGTCAGTTGATATTGAGAATGAAATTGTTATCATCCACAATTTTATCCGTGACAAATATCGCTTGAAATTTCCTGAGCTTGAATCACTTGTGCACCACCCAATTGATTATGCACGTGTTGTCAAGAAGATTGGAAATGAAACAGATCTGACTCTTGTTGATCTAGAAGGACTCTTGCCCTCTGCTGCTATCATGGTTGTCTCAGTTACAGCATCAACTACAAGTGGCAAGCCACTTCCAGAAGAAGTCCTTAATAAAACAGTTGAAGCCTGTGATCGAGCTCTTACTCTTGATGAAGCAAAGAAAAAGGTTCTTGATTTTGTTGAGAGTAGAATGGGGTACATAGCACCTAATCTCTCTGCTATTGTTGGAAGTGCTGTCGCAGCCAAACTCATGGGAACAGCAGGTGGTTTGGTAGCTTTGGCAAAGATGCCTGCTTGTAATGTCCAGCTTCTTGGTGCAAAGAAAAAGAATCTTGCTGGGTTCTCTTCTGCGACATCTCAGTTTCGTGTAGGTTACATTGAGCAAACAGAAACATTTCAAACTACCCCTCCTCCTCTGAGGATGCGTGCTTGCCGACTATTGGCTGCAAAGTCTACACTTGCAGCACGAGTAGATTCGATACGGGGGGATCCATCAGGGAACACAGGGAGGGCCTTCAAGGAAGAGATCCATAAGAAGATTGAGAAGTGGCAAGAGCCTCCACCTGCAAAGCAACCTAAACCTCTTCCAGTACCTGATTCAGAGCCTAAAAAAAAGAGGGGTGGTCGTCGGCTGAGGAAGATGAAGGAAAGGTCAGCATCAGCTTTATTTGCCGATCCCTTTTTTCTTTTGTTATTGTGGGTTGAGGGCTTTTTATTCTTCCCCCCTTTGGTTTCTATGGTTGACCTGTTAATTCTTTTGTCAGGTATGCAGTGACAGACATGAGGAAGTTAGCAAATAGGATGCTGTTTGGTATCCCTGAAGAGAGCTCTTTAGGTAATTTTACCACAATACGCTTATGTTGATCTGATTTATTTTTACAATGATGTCAAGGACGCAATTTTTTGGAAATTGTGTTGTAATTTTGTTACTGCCTTCTTTCCTTATTTTCATTTGCTATTGCATTGTAGGGGATGGTCTCGGTGAAGGTTATGGAATGCTTGGTCAGGCTGGCAGTGGCAAGCTTCGTGTGTCAGTCGGTCAAAGCAAACTTGCAGCAAAAGTTGCTAAGAAGTAAGTCCTTGGTCAGGCTTTTAGTTTATTTTTATCATGTGCTAAGTATTTGATTGTGCTGTTATTGTAGCAATAGCTTTATCTTTTGGCTATTGAATTGTAGCAAGAGTTGGACCACTGTTCTTGTAATGTTGTCTCAGTTGTGCTATTTCCATGTCTGATAACAATTACAATACTGATGCACTATCTCAATTTTGTCAGATTTAAGGAAAAGAGTTATGGTAGTAGTGGTGCCACATCTGGTTTGACTTCAAGTCTAGCATTTACGCCAGTGCAGGTCAGTATCACTCCACCATCTCATCTGATAAGTGGGTCAGACTGTCAAGTGTAGCTCAACTGTTGCTCTAGCTTTTAAATGACTTCTTTTTGTTTTTGCACTACTCTATAACCACTTTCCTTGTGGGTTAGGTTATTTGGTGTCATTGGTGAATTCCTGGTGTGCCCTCTTAAATTGGAGCTGTTTCTTCTGCTTAGCCTGAGGGGCTTTGGTAGAACTAAGGCTGTGCCTTTCTGTCTTTTGTTTGAGCAAAATGCTTGTTTTCAAGAATTATTCTCGGCCATTACTAAAACAGGGCAAGATAATTTGTGTCATTTCTTTGGGTTTCTTGCCTTTTTAATATATTCTGAGGGACTGGGCACCTTCACCCTTGGGGTTAGAAAGGAAAGTAAAATCTTTTGAGAAACTGAAGCTTTTATCTCTTTCGTGCGTCGCACTGGAAAACTATGTGATCAAGGTTAATTATTATTTCCTCTTTCCCTCATTGGTGAGTTTTTATCGGTGTACATGCATGTCACCCATGGATGAAATAACTAGTTTTTCTTCTTGTGCAGGGGATCGAGCTGACAAATCCACAGGCTCATGCACACCAACTTGGTAGCGGAACTCAAAGCACATACTTTTCTGAAACCGGAACTTTTTCAAAGATCAAGAGGACTTGAAACTTGAGACTACTATGTATGTTGATGAGACCCCCGGCTTTTAAACTGTTGATTGTAGACATTTGGGGAAATTGTTGACGCTGCAGAAGGTCGCTTGGATGAGCTTATGTTGTATTTAAAGCATAGCTATATTTTGAGTTCTTTACTCTAGGGGATGGTGGTTCCCTCTATGGCCTAGTTTAACCTTCTTGTATACGATATCAAAATTATGGCTTCCCTCCCGAAACTCTAAATTTGTTTAGCATTTTTTATTTAGTCAAGTATCTTTATGTTAAGAAGCAAGTTGGAGAGTGATTAGCTAAGAAATGAGTTTGTAAATATTTGTTTTTGTGTCGTTTCCTTTCCTAATGAGTAATGAATGCGATCCGATATACTAGGCAATCTTAAAAATCGTAAATAGAAGTAAAAGTTAAAAAGGAGAGGATCTGTCCTATCAGGTGCACTGATTAAACAGCCAATATGGAAATTTGGAAAACCTTTTTGGGGTAAGTGAGCATGTGCAAATAACGGTCTTGTACCGTTGGCCAACAAAATAAATTAATAAAAAAGGTATGGGGCATGTTTGGAAAGAAAGAATATTATAGTTTTAAAATGATTTTTAGTCTAAATTTTGGTTGAAGAAATTTTAAAATAAATAATCATATTTATTTAAAAGAGTTTTTGGATCAAATTATAGTTTAAAATTAAGGTACTAGATAAGTTATTGAAACTAGTTTTTAGAATAATAAAAGAATTTATGAACTATTCAATTTTTATTTATTTTATTTTTATACCCTCTATCATCTCTCTCTTGTCTACCCTCTTTTATATTTTTAATAAAATTATATATTTTCTGCTAATTTTTCATTTATAAAAATTCTTCTAATAATAACTATCCAAACACTTATTTATTTAAAACTATTTTTTTTTCATAAGTTTTTCTCTAAAAGTTATTTTTAAAAGATATCCAAAAATAATTTATTTTTATAAGCTATTTTCTAAACTATTTTTTAAACATGCCCATTGTACCAAAATGACTCTATATTGCCAATTGGGATGGCTAAAGATGTTGGTGGATATCGTGATAATTACTCTTTTCAATTTTTAATTCTAAATATAAAAATTAAACAGATAATCTATTTTGATATTAAATATAAGATATAAATTTATTTTATTTTATAAAATTATATATTTTTTTAAAATATCTTATATGATTACACATATTAAAAAAAATTGTCAACTATAATTTAAATGTATATAATTAAAATAATACTTTAGAAAAACTAATAAAAAATTGTTATAAATAATTAATTTAATTAATTTTTTTAAATTAGGTAAGTAAATGTTAACATATGAAAATAAAAAATGTGCGACATCTATTTGTGTGTGTATTTTAATGTTTCATATTTTATTAATCATTAATGAATATCAATATTAATATAAATCAATCTAATTGATATAAAATATAAAATTTATAACCAACTTTTACTGTTAAACAATCATTGTATTTTCAACAAGGGAGCCGCATCTTGATGTCTGGTCCTTTATCAAAAAGAAAAAGAAAAAGGAAAAGAGGCCAGGCGAGGTGCTGGGAGAACAAATTTAACCATACGGTGTAATATAACTTCTAGCCTCGAGTTTCGCGTTATCTATTGGGATAATAACAGAAACGAGGGTAAGCGAAATGCCATTCATTAGCATTCATTAATCCACAGTGCCGATATCTTGCTTCGACGTTTGACAATCAATAATTCAATAGGCCTTTGGACCACCCATAAAAGGAATCAGTGAAGGAGGCGACATGAAATGGATATATCCAACCTCTGAATTCTAAAACCTTGGGTTCGGCACCGAGCTGGTACTCTTACCTCTCACTCTGCATCATGTAGATACTTCTTTTGCTTCGCTTCAATATCTTTCTTCTCTGTGTTCTTTGAAGCTTGAATCGTAATGCTTATATGGAGTGCTGTTTTTAGTTTAACCTTGTGTCTCTTGCTTTGCGAGTTTAGATTTATTTATGCGTAATGTGTCTTGTAATTGAGGCAAAAATAAAGTTATATCCATGCAAATATCTTCTATGTGTAACGTTGGAAATGAGTCCTGTTGGCCTCTTTGCACAGGTGAGAGCTCTCCCCCATTTGAACTGTCCTGTTGCAAACTTGGAGATAACTTTTATGCAGACAACAAGCAGTTTATAAACACTTCTTGGGTTGATTTTACATCATGGTCAAGGGCCGTGTTTCTTTTTCTGTTGTTTTTTATAATCTCGACGAATTTCCTCTGATTCAATATCAGAAAGTACTATATTACTCTAGGAACTTATCTTCTGGTGGCAGTCGGTGAATTCTGCAGATTATCTGTTATAGAGATTCCCTACTGCCGTTGTGGCATCCAATTTGATTCCTGCCCGAAAAACAAAAACAGTCGAGGATATATTTACTTACTTCTCACACAATTTGATACAGATAAAAGCTGCCGTAGATCACAACAATATATTGCAAAGCAACTTTAACCTTCTAACGCTGCTATAACATGGAATCAAGTAAATTGCAGTCTGAAAAGGGATCTAGCCTTCAAAGGGTGTTCATATCAGGAGAGGTGTTCATATCAGGAGAGGCAGAAGATGTTGCTGAAACTGGGTGTCTCTCCATTGTTGTGCTCGGAGCTTCTGGTGACCTTGCTAAGAAGAAGACTTTTCCTGCACTTTTCCACCTATATCGGCAGGTTTGATGTCCTTCATTTGTGTGGATTCGATGAGCTTCAATTTATGTAAAATGAGAAAGTATGTGTGATATAGAACTGTGGCGTAAAACAGAGGAAGGAACGAAGGATGTAATACAGATGATCATACAAATGATGGATTAAAGGAAAACCCTTCATAGAAAATATCTGAAGGTTTTGTGATTCCGATCAGGCTTTAGTTTTGTGATTCAGATCGTCTACTTGCTTATCATCAAACACTGGGTATTTACTTGTAACTCTTGTTGAAGATAAAAAAGAATATCTACTCCCAAGTTCTTTAATTTTCATGAAGGATGACAAAATATTTTCCACTAGCTTCTTCTCTTCAATAATCAACTGTTATTTTTTCTAAATTTTGTTGGATTTTTTTACAGGGATTATTACCATCAGATGAAGTTCGTATTTACGGTTACGCGAGGACAAACATCTCTGATGATGACTTGAGAAACCGCTTGCACGGGTGAGATAATTTATGTTAAAATCTACATTGTTTCTCTGGATTTCCTAAACAAGTAAAAGTGTTTTCTATGGAAACCAGTTACTTTCACACGTTTGAAAACTATTAAGTTTAATTATACGCAATTCGAAGTCATTTGCACTAGTATTTGTGTCTTTGAAATTGACTTATGTAATTAGGGATGAAAGCATATCTCTCAAACCCATGTCTTTATATTAGCTGTAAATATTTACCGTGCTCTGTGAAGTTTGTCTTATGAATTTTTTTTTGGGTCATGTATTTGATTGCTGCGTCTTTTACAGGATTGCTTTACAATATGCTTCATGCTATCTTACTAGTGTTCATGTACTTTTTATCCTTTGGTATGCAGCTATCTTGTTAATGACAAAGATGCTTCTCCTGAGCAGTTGGATCAATTATCGAAGTTTTTGCAACTGGTATGAACTTTTTCTTCTTTCTTGCACCATTTTTTAGATTTTATGTAAAGCTTCTCCTAAGAATACTCTTCTGATTGTTCAACCATGTACTGTTTTTCTCCCTTTTTCTTCCTTTCAGATCAAGTATGTCAGTGGCTATTATGATTCTGAGGACGGCTTTCGCTTGTTAGACAAAGAGATTTCAAAGCATGAATCATCAGAAAACAGTGAAGAGGTTTCATCTCGGAGGCTTTTCTATCTTGCACTTCCTCCTTCAGTATATCCATCTGTTTGCAGGATGATCAAGACTTGTTGCATGAATAAAAGTGAGATTTTTAAAATCTCTGGTTTTGATATGTGATTTTTAGATATGTTGCAAATGATTTTTAATTAAAATGCAAATACATTACTTGTTCCAGAGACTCTGCTTTTCAAGTAACAACACTTTCTGATATGGACATGTCAGCTTTTCCCAATTTCCCTATTAGCCCTAGCATCTGACATTGTTCTTATTGTTGTCTGCATCTGTTTTTTTTCTTAGCTGGTCGGTGGACACGAATAATTGTTGAGAAGCCTTTTGGTAAGGATCTAGAATCTGCAGAGCAACTCAGTGCCCAGATTGGAGAGTTGTTTGATGAACCCCAGATTTACCGTATTGACCACTACTTAGGAAAGGAACTAGTGCAAAATATGGTAATTAATAATTGTACACTTGCTGACTTGTTTGTTTCATGAATTCTGCCTAATTCATCATCATCTGACTTCTGTTGACAGTTAGTACTTCGATTTGCAAATCGCTTTTTCTTGCCCCTCTGGAACCGAGACAACATCGACAATGTACAGGTGATAATCCTTGCTTTATTGAAGTTACAGCATTGTGTTAGTTTGTCAAAACTCTCTCTGAATGAAGGATCATATAAAACTTGGTACATCAACTTTGGATATGTCACCATTTTAAACATGAATATTTAACTTTGGTACTGTGGCAGATAGTTTTCAGGGAGAACTTTGGAACTGAAGGTCGTGGTGGTTATTTTGATCAGTATGGGTACGTGTGGTTAAATTGCTTTTACTTATCATTTTGAATAAACTGTCAAATAACATGTCTTACCAACAGGCTTTTGAAATGAATTGAAATTGAAAAAAAATAAAGTTTCTGTTTTTCCAGTTTTACTTTTGTCCTTCTGTTGGGAGGAAAAAGTTTCATTTTGTATTGCAAAGTGTATTTTGCCTTCTGTTGTCATATTATCTTATTTTGATCGGGATACAATAATTCATGAATTTGATATTTCTTTGGCAGAATTATTCGAGATATTATTCAAAACCATCTGCTGCAGGTGGGTCCTTCATTTTAAACTAAAATAGATTCCCATTTCGTGACAATAGCATCACTACCTTGCATTTTCCAGCAAATACGCCTTGGGTTCACATCAGAAATATGTCAACCAAGTTTATTATTTTTCTGCCAATTCAGGTTTTTTCCTTAATAGCTATGGAAAGGCCTGTTTCTCTCAAGCCTGAGCACATTCGGGATGAGAAAGTTAAGGTGTGTCTCTTTTCATTCCATTTACAAGGAAGATTCCCCCCCCCCCCTGTTTGCAGTTATTGTATTCTGAACCATTTTTTTAATCTTTTTATACATATTCTGAACTCCTCATTCATGAAGCAATAGACGTCACTGCCAACATCATGTTCTCCTTTTGATTTTGATTATGCTTACTTGCAATCACAGCAAAAGTTTATATTCTGCAAATGCGCACACGCAAATTCTCCTTTTATAGATTTCTATGACTTCAAACATTTAATTTCATGATCTCTCAGCTAGATTTAAGTTGAATGCCTGCAAGCTTTTATCCGTTTTCTGGTTTCCATTTAAAATGCAGGTTCTAGAATCAGTACTTCCTATTACCGACGAAGATGTTGTTCTCGGACAATATGAAGGCTATAGGGATGATCCAACTGTACCTGACCATTCAAACACTCCCACCTTTGCAACTTGTATTCTGCGTTTACACAATGAAAGATGGGAAGGTATGAGAAACATTCTTTAGTTTATTTTCTATCATATGCTACATTTATTTTTGTGCATGTGATTCCTTAAATTACAGTTGAATTATAATTGACGAATTTTTCAAACTGAAGTTATCTTTCCCTTCAGGTGTTCCCTTCATAATAAAAGCAGGGAAGGCCCTGAATTCAAGAAAGGCAGACATAAGAGTTCAGTTCAAGGATGTTCCTGGTGATATTTTCAAGTGTATGGAACCATATCTTTATATGTGAATTAATCCTCCTTTTAATATGCTTTTGTCAGACGTCTTTAGTTGTCTGCTTCAATCTTGAGAAACTGGGTTTGGCTTTTGTGTCTATTGTCATCAGTGCATAAATCATTCCTTGTTCTCATGTTTAAACATGAGTAGAAAATATCTCTTGCTATTATGGGCTGTTTGGTACACAGAACTGTATATACATTAATTAACCTTACTATAAATTTATACTTGCATAGGTAAAAAGCAAGGGAGAAATGAGTTGGTTATACGCCTGCAACCTTCAGAAGCTATTTACATGAAGCTTACGGTATACTCTGATCACTGATAATGTCACAACTAATAAATAAAATAAAATAATATTTTTTTAAATGCAAATTATTTGCGAAGACAAGCCTTTGAAGGGCCATGAAATTGGTACAAATGGACTTACTGGTAGTGTGCCGTGAAGGTCAAGAAACCTGGATTGGAGATGTCGACAGAGCAAAGTGAGCTAGACTTGTCATATAGACAACGCTATCACGGGGTTACCATCCCAGAGGCTTATGAGCGTCTGATTCTCGACACGTAAGATCTCTGTTTTCCCTAATTCATGTCACTGGGTTTTCCTCATTGTAGCAAGGGGTAGAGAAGAATTCAACTGCAACACATAGCAATAAGTTGTATAAGAGTTTCAGAAATAGGTTGAACTTGAACCACCATCAGCATTGGATCCTTTTTTGCTTTTTTGGCAGAATTAGAGGCGATCAGCAACATTTCGTTCGAAGAGATGAATTGAGGGTAAGTTCGTTACATGCTTGACACTGTATTGTAACAGGATACGATTACCAAAACCTTGAGGGTTGTACTTGTGTGTTTGAACAGGCTTCTTGGAAAATATTCACTCCACTTCTGCATAGAATTGATGAGGGAGAGTTGAAGCCAATTCCTTACAAGCCAGGAAGCAGAGGTCCTGCAGAAGCAGATGAGTTGCTGAATAAAGCCGGTTATGTTCGAACACAAGGTTATTTATGGATTCCTCATTCCTTATAAACTCGGTGCTCAGCGTGCCTGAAGCTTTTTGAACTCCTTGAACCTCGCCCTTTCGTTGGTGCGGTTTTGAATTCCCCAACAATTGACGTAATGATTCTGAACTACTATCATGCACATTTGACCAGTATTATATTATTATTATAATTGCAATCAAATTATTCATCATCATCCATTTAAACACCCAATCCTATTATTCGGGTAATAGGTCATCTACTTCTCACTATTTATTCCTGTAATGCTTTTTTAGATCATATATAATTTTTTTAAAAAATTAAATACTAAATACAGTGCACAAATTTAAGTACTTTTTTTAGTTCATTTAATTTTTTGGCCAATAATTCATTTAATTATTTGACTACGTTTTATCGATTTTTCCCATACAACATAAGCAATTAAAGCAACTCAAAATTCTCGTTAAAGAAAAAACAACTTAAATTTTCCTAAAATAAACCTCAAATTAAATTAGCATATCCCTGTGTTTTAGACGGCCTAACAAAATATTTCTTCCATTCTTAATTATAAGAGATTTATTTTTAACTAATCTAATATATTTTATTTTTTAAAATTATAATTTTTTTCTTTAATATATCCTATATCATTACTCATGCAATATTTATCAAGTTTAAATGTCCATAATTAAATAAAAATTATTTAAAAAATTAACATATAATTATTATAATTAATTAATTTATCTAATTTTTTAATCTATTTAAATTAATTAAATAAGATGTTATAATTAGTAACCATAGTATAATAATTAGAGCCAAAGGCGAGAACAGCTGAGAAGGATTAGACGGTCGTGACAGAGGGACGGTGGTTAACCCTTCCATTCAATCTTTCTTTTATACTGATTTGCTTCCAAAATAAGCATATCTATATTAATTTGGGGATCATTCATAACATGATCTAACGGTCGTTCACTTAAACTCGCTTCTACCCAATTTTTTCCTTTAATCAGCCCAACCCAATCAGGAGCTATTGATTACAGGATCTACCACCTCAAACTAAACTCCAACCAATTATGAATCCCCAAGATGTGAAACATGACACAAATGGTAATCTTAGTCTGTCAGATCTGTATTTTATTATCCCAAATCCAGCATGCTGATTTCTGTAGGAATTCCACAGACGAAAGTTTAATTATTTATTACTGAACCGAAAAACAGAACAGAGCTTGTCCTGGATGGAAATTAGTTATTTACATCCACCGTAGCTCCGTCCCATTAGTAATGATCTCAAATCGGATAGACCTCCGTTCCTCTGTCTGTCACATGATGAGGCATGGTCCTTCCAGCTTCAAACTTCCCACCCCCAGAAAGTTGAGAGCATCAACAAAAAGTTTAGCATCCTTGTACACCAAAAACAGTAAAGTTTAGCTTCCTTACTTCTCTCTCTCTCACTCTCCCCGTAGTTCATGCTCCTTCTTCCGCCGCTTTCCTTTTGGTAAGTCTTTGCATTTGTCTTTGCTCTCTCTATTCAGCTTCTTATCAGTCTGTAACTGACTGAGAACTGCGTCGTGTTTCAGATCCGTACGCTGTTTTGTTTGCTTTCAGTTGACCGAAAGCAAGTCTAGTGTTTATGGCTTAGCATTCTCTTTAAATTACTTTTGATCTGTTCTCCTAACTGGTTCGATCGAATCAATATGGGTGCAAGATTTGGATCCTAAGTTGGAAGAAGAATTAAACTAAATTCTCAAGTGTTGTTGTAGTTTTATAAGTAGAAGTTTCCAATGTCTTTTGTCTTTATTTATGAAGTTTCATTATATGTTCTCGAAACCGGCAGCTTGTTTTAATCGGCATTTTAATAAAGCTTCCTTTTATAAGACTTATGTTTTTTGTTGCATGTGTCCTCTCTTTTAGACGTGGACTCGCGCAAACTAAGTTAGATGCGGGATTGTGTGCTGAAGGCCTTGAAGTAGAAGTATCATTCAACAATGCCTGGTTTCAAAGCAAAAATTAGAATTGCACTTCCTATATCCTCGTGATAGGGATTTCTTTCGTGGCTTTATACAGTGTCTTAAAACCCATCTCAAATGGATGTATCATGACGTACATGTATCCGACATACATTCCTATCTCTTCATCTGAAATCGTTGCGCCAGTGAAATATGGATTATACGTATATCATGAGGGTTGGAAAAAGATAAATTTTAAGGAGCATCTCAAGAAGCTTAGCGGTGTACCGGTGCTTTTTATCCGCAATGGTGGTAGCTACAAACAGGCAAGGTCCTCTTTCCTCTTGTTTGGGTGTAGTTGAAGTTCGTTTAACAGTTCTTGATTCAGTTGTTGATGAACCATTCCTACATGTCAAGGAAAAATAGCAGTACTTGGTGGTCATGACTGTAATATACTAATACTAGTCGAAAACCAGGAAATTGTTGTCTAATTTGCTTATATCTAATGATCTAAATGTGCATTTAGAAATTTGACGTTGGAAGTTTTTGAATTTTGGGCGTATGTTGGATAAATTCAAAAGAGGTTTATTACCTTCATTTGATCATGTGGTAGTATGATAACATGTAGAATAAAATCTGCACTGCTAGCCAACTGTTCAATCGTGAAGGTTGCCTCAGTAAGTTCATTGGTTTTACTCAGTTCATACTCATTTCATTCTTAAATAGTTGTCTATCTGGAATTTATGAAACATCTGCTAACAAGGGGAGAGAGGGTTCTGTGGCAAAAAGTGTTTTTATTGTTGGTGGTGGGGGGGGGGGTTGAATTTTGTTGTTTCTGTAGTTCATATTTATGCAAACATTTTACTTTTGTTATTAATACTCTAGGGACAATATTGCTGTTCAAATTTATGCTCATCAACATTTTCTTCTCCTTTTGTCCACATATCAGGTACGATCTTTGGCAGCAGAATCTGACAGGGCATATCAGAGTGGTCCCCTTGAGCATTCATTCTACGAAGAAGCTTCCCTAAGCTCTGAGGAAGGAGGACCACATATGAATTTCTCTGAATTTCACTTGCCCAATCAGTATACTAGCAGGCTAGACTGGTTTGCTGTGGACCTTGAAGGTGAACATTCTGCAATGGATGGTGGGATCCTTGAAGAACATGCTGAATACTTTGTATATGCCATTCACAAGGTATCACTCATCTTTTATATTACACTCTAAGGGAAGATCTTAAATAGTGGATAAATATGCTTAGACTGTTGAAGTTTGATTTGCAGTCTATAGATGATGGTTTACTTATGTTTTGAGCATGTTTTTATTATCTTGCAAATAGCTTGATATGCTAGTGCTAACAATCTCCACAAATAGCTTGTAGATCATTTGATTTGCAGTTTGTAGATGCCTTTTCCCCCTGTAGTTGAGCCTTTTCTTTTTCATTCAATTAGATTGTTGAGACTACTGGCATAAACCTCCCGTCTTAGAACAAAGATTTGGCATACTCATAATTGAATGGCAATTATATTGAAATTAGAGGAATTATCTTCCTTTTGGAGTGGGACTAAATCCTGATTGCAATCGTTCCTTATGACCTATCCACATGTCTGTGCTACTAAACTTAATTCATTCATATAATTTTTAGGCAACTTATCCGTTTGAAGGAACACATCCGCAGGCTGTTTTGATCCTTCGAACAGCATTCTTCTGTTTCCAAGCTGATCAGATTAGACTTTGTAGGCTTGTGCTTTACTGTCAGTTTTTCCACAGTTAGTTCTACCTCTGGGCTTGTGAGGCTACTTAGCTTTACTATTCTTGAGGCTGGTATTTTATGCCTTACTTGCAGATATTGGATCAATATAAAGTGTCTTATGATGCTCGAACAAGAGGTGCTGTAGCTTCTGGGAGTTTACCAAAAAGTGTGATATTAGTTGGTCACTCCATGGGAGGTTTTGTTGCTAGAGCTGCAGTTATCCATCCTCGTCTTAGGAAATCAGCAGTCGAAACTATTCTTACCCTCTCAACACCACATCAGTAAGTTTTATTACTGTTATGATTTTTGCTATTCTTATTGTATACGATACTCAAATGATTGAATGTATCTATTTTATTCAGATCACCTCCTTTGGCATTGCAGCCTTCCTTGGGTTATCGCTTTCAACGTGTAAATCAGGAATGGAGAGAGGGATATAAAGTTCAGGCTACTAACACAGGGCGTTATGCGTCTGATCCTGTGCTCTCTCATGTTGTCGTTGTATCTATCTCTGGTGCATATAATGATTACCAGGTACAGATCATGTTTTATTCATCATGAATGCCACTATTTGCTGTGATATTTAAGAGAGAAGGATGCCTTGTGTGTCTGCACTACACACAAGACTATCACACCTTTCATTTCACCCTAGTTCAACTTGACAGTTGACTTGATTTGCATAATCAGTACCTCGTGGTCTTGGTTGAGAGGAAATCTCAACTGGAGTTTGTTTCTTGAGTTAGTGCGACTCATTTAATTTAAAGAGATCATTAATAGAGGTATACGTTCTCTACCTAAGCTTGTTTTTTTTTTTTGGAAATTGCTCTTTCGGGATAACACCATGGAAGTTCAGACTAAATATTTTACGATCTATAGGAAGCAGAGTTGAATCATTTCCATGTTATTTGTTTGAGTGCCTTTTATGTTGTATTTTCAATGTTTATGTAACTGCTAGATATAAACCCTGATTTAGTGGTGCATTTTTATGTTTTTTCTTCTCTACAGGTGAGGTCAAAATTAACATCACTTGATAATATCGTGCCCCCAACTCATGGATTCATGGTCAGTAGTACATCTATGAGAAATGTGTGGTTGTCAATGGAGCACCAGGCTATTTTATGGTGTAATCAACTTGTTATCCAAGTAAGTGTTTTTCTCTTATGCAAAAGCAAAGACTCAAAATTCTCTTAAAGCTCTTCCTGATTACTTATTCTTCTGTAGGTGTCACACACTCTTCTTAGTTTGATAGACTTCAAAACAGGCCATCCTTTTCCAGATACTTAAAAAAGGCTTGCAATTTTTTCAAGAATATTGCGTAGTGGAATCTCACATAATTTCAACAGGATGATGCAATTGCCCTCTAAACATTCAATAAGTACTCCTGTCCATAGTACAAAAAATTCCACTGGTATTATTCTGCCTTTTCTAATTTTACTATACTGAACTTAACTTTCTAATCTGTAATCGTTTTTCATTTTCCGTTTTGGATTGTGATGGCTATCTCAGCTGAATAATTGATCTATGAGGTGTCTGGAATCGTAAAATCTCTGATGTACAAGTAAAGAAGTTAGCTTGACATTACTCCCATTGCTTTTCAGTGCAACAGTGTAGCTTGGAGTATAATTCTCGCTAATGTTTACCATATTTATTTTCTTAGTTAATCAATGACTTGTGAAGTATGTATAAATGTTTTGTAATATTAGATTCCTTCCAGAATCTGCTGCATTCTCACTGCATGGTGATTTCTATTATAGTTTTGTCAAATTTCATCTATCTTAATCTTTGGCAGAGATCTTTCATTTGATTTATAAGCTACTTCCTTGGTGCAAAATTTTATGTTCTAGGTGTGGTTGTTGCAGGATCAAGTGCATGGCTCAGCTACATGTCCTCCCAATGTTCAATGGAGTGATGATAGCCTTGAGAGAGACCTATACATCCAGACAAATGTGGTGACTGTCGTAGCAATGGATGGTCGAAGACGGTGGTTGGACATACAAAAATTGGTATTTTTCACATAACTATCTTCTGTTTTTTCTAACATTCCAAAATTTTGTAGAACAATATGTTTTGCCTGATATTATCTAGAAATCATATGTGGGAAAGCAAGATGTATGAAGTTGCCAAGCTTCTTTGTCCTGCTCTTTTTTGCTTTCCCTACAATTTCAGGCACTTTTACTCTTAGTCATAGTTTTAAAGCAAGTGAATCTACTGAAAGAAGCCTGCTTTAATAAATCTTTTACTGTTCTCTGAAATTTATAAACAAAACAATAGTGATCAGCCCTCCAACTTCCTGATCACTTTAGTGGATCTTTAGTTACTTGTGTAAATGAAACTGTTTAAACTATAAATTTGTGAGTTTGAGATTATTTGTTGGATTTTGTGCATGATAGATATAAAATTTAGTTATGGTCAACTTGACTCTTGTATTGTTAATAAACAGTTATGCCTTGTTCAGTCAACTCCTGAAGTTTCTAGTTGTTTTTTATATTAGAAATAAAAATGCTGTATCACATTTGTTCCCTTTGGATGTGTAGGGGTCCAATGGAAGAAGTCATTTTGTGTTTGTGACCAACCTGGAGCCTTGTTCTGGAATTAGACTTCATCTATGGCCAGAAAAGGATAAATATACTTCAATTTTGCCTCTCAGTGGAAGGGTTGTTGAAGTCACGTCAAAGATGATGCACATTCCCTCAGGTCCAGCACCACGGCAAGTATGTTGTGCTTTTTCCTAGATGGGAATTTCTTCTCACATGGATAAACTGTATAGTACTTTTTGATATAGGGCAATTTCTTCCATTCAGAGACAAGCTGAAGTAGCAGTTTAATTTATTTGATATAGTTAGTTATAATTTTGAATTTACTATATTGCTGCAGATAGAACCTGGCAGTCAGACTGAGCAACCTCCCCCGTCTTCTGTGTTTTGGCTGGGACCTGAAGATATGCGTGGCTTTAGGTTCCTTACAATATCAGTTGCCCCCAGTCCGGTATGCTTATAATTCCAAAATTGGGCTATTTCTTGTGTGGTTTGTGTAGTAGAATGTGAGTCTCAAATTTGTACATGTGTGTTGACAATGTTTGCTTATACCATTTCAGGCAGACCCCCACCTGCAGCATCTATGGCTGTTGGGCAGTTCTTTAACCCCGAAGAAGGGAAACTAGAGATATCTCCGTGGTTGATGCTTCAATCTACCTATTCTCAAAAGGTTGTTAACGGGTGTGCAAGATGCCCATGGCTCAGTGAGCCCGCCCGAGCCCGCACAAAAAATGCCCTGCCCAGCCCAGTGAAAAATGGCCCAGTGTAAAATGGGCAATTTCGGGCAGGGCCAGTATTTGGGCAGGGCCAGGCATCGGGCAGGGGTTGCTGCCCTGCCCATTTGGCCCTGCCCAGTTAGTTACCTTTTTATATATCAAAATTTGTAGATTACATTATTTCACATAGAACGAATATGCTATATACTAGTGACTAAAGGGTAATTTTACAAATATGAGTAGTCAAGTAGGTAATTGCATCTTTTAAAATTTATAACTAAATTAATTTCTTTCTTTATTTTTTTTAAAATTTGCTAACCGTGATATTTTTTTTTCCAGATGCTTCATCTTTGTCAATTTTAGAGAGATTTATGCAAAGTTATAATTACAAACTACTTAAACTTCAAGGCTTTTTTTTTATATGCAATGGATTTCAAAACTTTAATTACTATCTTTTTGTTACTTTATTCTTAGTGGATTATAGATATTATTTAACTCTTGAAGACATATGAATATGGTATTATTTTAGAAGTTCATAATTGTAGATTTTTTCCCACGATATGAGCAAGGTATCATGATTTGGGCGTGCCCAGCCCATCCATGCCCAGCCCGAATTGGTTAGGGCTTTTACCGGGCAGGGCCGGGTATCGGGCTGTAAAATGCAGCCCATGCTTTTTTCGGGCAGGGCACCAGGCAGGGGAGTTGCCCTGCCCAGCCCTGCCCATGCACACTTGTTATTTCATGAAGCATTGACTGACTTGTTATTTCATGAAGCATTGTCTGGCTTCTCTACCTTGAGCAATTTTATTTACCTATTTTTTTACACTCATACTAGTATTAGTTTATTTGAGTTTTTATAATTGCAAGGCTCAATTTTGCTATGTAAGCAATTGTTCCAACAATAAAGTTGGGGGGATATTGACTCAACCAAGCTAAGTCTAGATTAAGCCTCTAGTTCTTTATCACATGCAGCTTAGCTCAGGAAACAATTTCACTGAGGGCTTACTAACCATTATAAGGTATTCAACCAAAAATGAATAAAGCTGAAAAACTTAATAAGAAATTAATTAATAATCACAATCTTGCTTTATTGCCATGTTAAAGTTCATTCAAAAACCTAATTTTAAATTATTGAAATTGGACCCAAGAAGATTTATTTCAATAACTTCAGAGCTTACAATGTGCACATGTTTTGCAGGAGATGATGTTGGAGGAAGCTCATCCTCTTGCTGTCCAATTATCATTCTCGACCAGCTTGGGTCTTCTTCCTGTTACTCTGTATTTGAAAACTGCCATCTGTGGAATAGATAACTCTGGACTTCCAGAAGAGGAAGCTGGAGACCTTGAAAGTAGTAGTAAGGAATCTAATCCACCCAAACAGCTAGGCCAATTGTTCAGTGTTTTGCTTTCCATTTTTTATTGGCTTATTTTTATAAACCATGCTGCGTAATCATTGATATATTCACTTTTGACATTGATGTTACCTATGCCCTGGCATGTTTTCCTTCTCTCTGACCTGAGCCCTAGCATATTTTCCTTCAGCAATTGAACTACTGAAGTAATTCAAAATATGCGCAGTGCTTGGCTTGTAAGCAAAACCTTGCAACCTTGAGCCTTGTACATGATCTTTTAATCTTAAGTTTCCATCTCATCTTATTCTCACTTACTGTGGAGGGTGTTAATAATATATAATGCTCCAAGGTCCTCCCACAGTAGTCAGGAGAATCAAATGTCATGCACTGCCAACATACTGTCGAAGAGGGGAGAAATAAAGGAGGAAAGGAATAAGAGGAGTGAGACATCGGAAAGAGCATTGATCGTAGTATCCCTTTAATGACATGTCCTAGGCTTACAAAATGTTACCAAAAATTATAATCCATCGTTGACATTGAGAAGTGGGCCTTTTCTAATTATTTCATTTGCATTTAATGCTATTGTGATTGAGTGTTGCTCTTGTGTGGTTTTGCTGCCATGTTTACTTTACAATCAGCTGAAATAACTCTAGCTGGATGTCTCAGGGCTCTGCAAACTCCGTTGTTTTCCACCTGTTGCACTTGCTTATGATGACACATCTGGTCTTCATATATATCCAAATTTGAACGCTGAGACAATTTTGGTTGATTCCTCACCAGCACATTGGGGTTCAACTAGTCACTCTGAGAGAACCTTTGTTATTTTGCTGGTAAAATTTCCTGATACATGAAGTGATGGGACAATTTTTTTCCTTTCAGTTATGAACAGAAAAAAGTAAATAAAAGGATTTACTGTTCATGTCCGCAATTCATGAGGAGACAAAGAACTACCAATTTTTTTTATTAATATTACGGCAGAAATTATTATAAACTTTTATGCTTTTTTCCTCCACTATTCTGCAGGTTGATCCACATTGTTCTTATAAAAGTAGCATTGCCATTTCCGTCAGTGCTGCTGCTAGCAGGTTTATACTGTTGTATAATCCAGAGGTCAGCTTTCTGCATGCTGTTGTTGATGTATTTATCAATTCAAACTTCCAACATTGATGCTGCTCTTAACATATTTACTCGTTCTATTGGCAATTCTTGTTCGTTTGTGAATCTAAGCTCTCAAATTCAGTGATTTTTATTTTTTAATATTGACAACAGGACATTTGTTTTTTCATCAATGTGGTACCACTGCCAACATACATGATATTGCTTGTCTCCTTTTATCATAATACCTCTCTTCCTTTTCATATTCTGGTGCTTAATTAATGTAAACAATCAATATCTTTATTAACATAAATTTGAAGAGAGGCCGAAGGAAAATTTACTCTTGGTTTTATATGCTCTTTAAGATTATTTAAGGCTTATTTTGTTTTTTACTGTGAAGGTTTTGGGTGCTTAGTTGATTTTTGATAAAACAAAGAAGTTGATATATGTTTGGCTTTTGTTTCATTTGACTTTTATTCATTATTTTTGTATCAAAGTTTTGTCTAACCCATGAATTGCACAGGGACGAATTCTTGTTCTATTAATTTTCTTAAGTTGTGTGCGGCACTTTTAAAAAACAATCAAATTATGTGCTATCTTTAAAACTTATATCCCATGTAAACTGGATGTGCTTATCTAGTTTCTTGGTAGAAATATTAATAATCATGCTTATGAAATGATGTTCATGCAGATGGTGGGCTTCTGCATTGCCATCATTTTCTTTGCTCTCATGCGGCAGGCATATGCATGGGATCTTGGTCTGCGGATACCTTCAATGCTCACAGCTGTGGAATCCAATTTGACAGTGCTGTCACATTTCTTCTTTCTAGCCATTCTACCCATTTTCTTTTCCTTGTTCCTTTCCTTAGTGATGTCTCGGCCAATTCCTCCCTTTGTTAGCTTCATTAGCATCTCTCTGATTTGTTATGTTTTCACAAATGGGTCATAGCTATTCTGATTTTGGTATCTCATTTGCTATTCTTTGTGACTGCTATATCACACATATTCATCAAGACAAGGTTAGTATGCTGATTGTTACCCACTCAAGGGTCACTGGTCTATGTGGTCGGTAGATTTTGCACTTAAATTTTTTTCTTCTAATTTCATGGATATTGACATTAAATCTATGGCTATCCAGCTCTTCGAAACGTTTTTCCTGTGAACATCTAGACTAATTCTTGTATCATACGCACAGCAATTAAGCTTGCTGAAATATAAACGGCATGGGTAAATATTTTGCAGGTGGCAAATGTGGGAACGAACTGCTTGTTTTATATTTCTTCAGTGGCTTACTAATTTTTCCTCCATCATCTCTTCTTTCAAGGTAAAGTATGATACATGTAATTGATAGCCGAAATATGTCCCATAAGGGGTTCCATTTCTTATCACCATTGGAGTAGGTGATTTCTGAATGTCGTTTTTGGTTTGTCACTCTTTGGTGGAGAAGATGGAAAGAAGAGGCTAAGCGCTTGTACTATTAGTTTTTTCTTATGACACTCTTCCTGCCCCATCCTTTGTTTTATTTTGCGCTCTTACTTTAGTACGTTGGTCATTGCATCTTTATCTGATAACCTCATTGAACAGTTGGTTAGGGTTCTGAGAGCCAATCCAGTGCTCGTTACAACACTTGCTGCAATTATATTGGCATGCTTGGTTCATCCAGCCTTGGGTCTAATTATACTTCTGTTCTCTCATGCTATCTGCTGTCACAGTGCTCTATGCAGGTATCTCAGTTTAATTGAAAGAAAAATGTTTCTTTTGAAGTTTTATACTTGTGATCTTTCAAACTTTACTCAATACTCCCGTGTTGAATTAAGTCTGTCTAAGGTGTTTAGGAATTTGAAGTGGTAAGTAGAATGCTATCCTTTCCTGTTTAGTCTGATTGTACTTCATTTAGTGGAGTCTTCCTAAATACTATACTCCCTCCAGTCCCTTTTATAAGTAACATTCTCTCTCATATGAGTGGTCTTATATACAAGTAACAATTTGAGTTTGTCTAAAAATTTAATGTATTTTTTTTCATCTTTACCCTCTAATTAATTATATATCTATCTCCCATTCATTCTCTCTCTTAACCCATCATCCTCATAAATAAAAGTATATTTGGAAAACAAATTATATTTTGAACACATTTGCTGCTTTTAACTAATTTTACTAACACTTTGACTTGCGTGATTTAGGTAGTTGTTACTTATAAAAAGGACCGGAGAGAGTAATGTTTTAGATCTAGTGGAAACCAGGTCTTTCATTGTGTGGTACAATACTTATAACTTCATCTAGCCTATATTATGACTTTGTGATCCTTTAATTTGCTGTGTTTTTGTAACAGTTTCCTGACAGCTTCATGCCGCAGTCATGCACAAAATGGAAGCTATGATTGTAAAAGTGAAGACTACAATGGACCTGAGCAAGTTAAGTCCAAATTCGATGCTAGTTTTAACCGGACATTCCGTTCAGGAGATGATTGCTCCAACGGTCTAGACTCATCAAAAAGTTTTGGGGACACACAGTTAGATCTATTCCATCATTGCCATGGCTTGTTGATATTGCACTTTGTTGCTGCAAAAATGTTTGCTCCATCTCTTGCAGCTTGGTTGCAGGTATGCATTTCTCTATATGTTTCCTTATCTTGCTATTTTGTGTATTTATCTTATAAATAGTGCTCTAATTTGAAATGCTTAACTTGTATTGAGCTCCAAGTTTTGTCCTGTTCTTCCATTATTGTAATCGTATTTTATTTGACTAATTTCATTTCGTGGGGGCCTATAGTTTTGGTAAAATCAATTAATGACTTGTGTAATTTTAAGCCTTTGCTTACTTATTGTCGAGTATAACAAAAAATCTTCTATGCGATGCATGGGACAGAATTTGCATGTACAAATCAGAGATGTGTTTAGTTATAAATACCCGGGGTTGTCTAACCCTCATACTGTGCATTTTATTGTGTCAGAGGCTAGGAATGGGTGAGAGCTTCCCTTGGCTCTTGGATTTCGTTCTTTGCATCGGCATCATCCTTCATGGCATATGCAACTCGAAGCCGGAGTTCAATTTCTTCTTCTTATCCTTAACTGGAGTGCCCATCAGCAAAGTGAGAATATATTTTATCTATCTCGTAGCTGGATACTGGTCATATTTTTCTGGTCTGGCATTGGCTCCTTATCGAGCAATTTACGCTATGGCGGCTGTGGGAGGCATTTCCTTTGCTTTGCAAACGTTTCAAAGAAATTACATAGATAAGAAAGAGACTGGTTTTTACAGCCGAAAGCATTCGCATAGGCACTGAAATCGTCGCATTGTTTTGATATAATCACATGATCGTAGGAGGCCACTTTGTTGTATGTGTAACATGGTGAGTGAAAAGTGCCACGTAGATGGAACCAAACCACCTGGGTTTTTGCTGCTAGATATGTTGTGTCCGTGTCGCAAGGGCGCTATTTTCAGGCGAGATACGAATTCCATTATTCCGAGGAACATTGGTAACGTTTCTAAGCCTAGGCTAAGCATATTCATGGGGTAAGGGGTTTTTGCTGGTTGTATCATTTTAATGGGATCTCCGTTATCTCCATTAACTTTGTTTTTTATATTTACAATTTTACCTGTTTTTTATGAAAAGTTTACTTTTGAAGTTTGAATTTATTACGTAGGCATTCAAGTTATTTAAACGTATTGATTAAAATGATTTCATTAGTTGAATTTGACGATGTGCCGATAACTATTAAAATCGTGATTTTAAAAAGGTTTCTAACTTAAATTTTAGTTTGTGAAAATTTTAAAACAAATGATCATGTTTGTTCAAAAAGACTTTTAGATTAAATTATAATTTAAAATTAAATTTTAAATAAATTACTTAGACTAGCTTCTGAAATAGTAAAAGAGCTTATAGATTACTCAATTATTATTTTATCTTTATTTTTTCTTACATCTTCTCTCTTCTCTCCTCTCTTCTCTCCTCTCTCTTCTCTCTATTTTTCCCCCGGGGAATCCTTAGAATTACCACTGCTTAGCTTTTAATTCGCCTCTGACCATCAAATGAAATGTGAATAACCCGTCCTCCTCCACCTTCTCTCATTTCTCCTATTTTTAATAAAATCATATATTTTTTGATAATTTTTTAATTATAAAAATCTTTCTAGTAATAACTATCTAAACACTCATTTATCTATGACTATTTTTTCTCATAAGTTTTTTTTTAAAAAAAATTAAAAAAAATTAAAAGCCTTTTATTTTTGTAAGTTTTTTTTTAAACTTTTATCTAAGCATACCCAATTTGTGACTACTATAATTAGTGAATTAAGTCTTGAAGTCGTTGCTTTTATAAAAAGTAGAAACAGACTTGTCTATTTCTTATCGTTTTAGGGGTGCACGTCCATTCTGGCACCCCACTGAATTATTAGGAGTGATGGTGGGTCTATACTAAGTGAGATTTTCGCGTCTGTTGGTCCTCTCACTATGGCGGGAATTGAAGTCCTTAACGTCTCCAAATTCCATGTGGGCCCATAAGACGGTGGTGAACTAAAGATGCTGTAACTGTTGGTTGTGATGAAGTGGTCCCATTCAACATAATGAAGGGTCAAGATGTGTTTGAGTTCTCTCCGCCTATTAATCTAAGGTTAAGGTTTAGTTTTGCTCCTCGTATGTTAAAAACTATTAGCAATGTTGTCCTTTTGTAAAATATCTTCCATTTTTTATCAAAGTAAAATATTGAGAGAATGATAGTTAGGTTTCAAAAGAGCGAATTAATAGTAATTAAGATCCAAACAATTTTTTAAAATCATAAATTATAAATGTAAATTTGAACGTTGTAAATTCAGGAGTTTTAATGGCAAATAAAAAATTTAAGTTTCAAATGTAATTTTAAGTTTGCAACTTATTTTTCAGAAAATTTTTTCAAGGACGTGTGATCTAAATGTTATTCCCCTAAAATACTTAGCAAAAACAGGGGAATAAAAAAAGAAAAGTAAAACAAAAATTTGAGAGAAGCAACTATAGGTCAAATGCTTATCATACGGTAAACCCAGAAAGTCAAATAATAATAACAACAACAATAATAAAATGATATTCCATCACATCACTTGATCAAAAATTCAAAATAGATCCTCACACGGACACGCATCTAACTTGAACATTGTTTCCCATTCGGACACTCCAACTTCAGTTTTAGGGTTTTCGATTTGTTTGTTTCCCCGGCCCCTTTTTCTTATAGTTCAAGAAGCTAAATGTATCCCATTTCACTTTCAAATAACCAAACAAAACATCCTCGTAATTTTTCCTTCTTGATGCTGCAACCGCTGGTTGTTCAGCCTGTTACATCTACAACTTGGAGTCTTCAACAACCATCTACTTCTTATTCTTGTACTCAATCCAGGCCTCTATAACGTATTATATGAGATTATCCTCTAACTTCAAACATGCATTACAAAGAAGCTCTTTCCAGATCCAGCACGATTTTATTTTGAATTAGAAGTTAAAACTGTCCGACCATGGACGTTAAAGACTGAGGTTTGGTAATCTCAAAGAGTGGGACCTAAACAAAGGAGAGAAAGAAAAAGAATGAGAGAGGCTCCTCTAAACATGGATGGTGGACCCTACTTTGGGAACAAAAGAAGATTTCTCTATTATAATGCTCCTCTTTTTCAACATTACGAGTTGGTGTGCTTAGTTCACAGGCACCCACAACCTTTTTCATTTGAATTTCAAATTCGAACCGGAGGCAAATGCGAAGAACGGTCGCAGTGAAATATTACTAACGATTCCAACAGTAAAGTTTGGATCTTTTGTAGTTTTCGACGAAACATGGGAGACACAGCCTGTCTCATGCAGCCATTCTGCTATGCCTCTGGCCTCTCCAATGAAGCCAACCAGGTCAGTTCATCAACCAACACACAACTATTTTTCTGCAATCAACCCTGTCTCCTAGAACATGTACTTTGGAAATCTTAATTATCCCAAATTTATCGGTTATAGTAAAAAAAATGAAGTCCATGCTCAGTTTATGCCTTGATTAATTGAAATTGACTGCTTGATTTATTTTTGGTTGGTGCAATTAATCAACAATTAGACGTTGTTATGTCGCATGAAGGGTTCACTTTGAAAATTCCATGAAATTTGTGCGTTACAGAGAAACCCAATTCATGCACTTGGACAGTCAATCTCATTCGGGAGGTTCATGTCGGAGTCACTGTCGTGGGAGAAATGGTCTTCTTTCCCTCAGAATCGTTACGTTGAAGAGGCAGAGAGGTATTCAAAACCTGGATCAGTTGCACAGAAGAAAGCTTTTTTCGAAGCGCACTACAAAAAACTTGCAGCTGAAAGAGCCGCTGCTTTGCTTGAACAACAAGCAAACAATGCTGCTTCCAACGATGTCACACAGCAACAGCATGAGCCACCACCTGATAACAATCACAATTTGCAGACAACAAGTCCAAACGTTAAACTTGTCGTCAATGAAAAACCAGACTTTAAGATTCCAAACTCAAATAGAGATGAAACAGAAAACCAACCTTCTGTTGTTAAGTCAGTGAAGGTTGAATCCCACAGCCAGCTTCAAAATGTTGATTACCAGAGAGAAGTGAGTGAGAAAGTCAGCGGAACACCTTCTGTAAAGACACCAATATTGAAGGTAGTCTCTAGTGTTTTTATCTACTTGCATGAACACATTTAACTCTTTTGTTTTGTTTTAATTCTTTGAGGACCTAATGGAAAATTTGCTGCAGCAGAGTTCCAGATGTAACAAGGAAAATTTGGCATCGATGAGCGATAAGAAATCACCTGTTTCTTCCGCCAATTTGCTGAAGCCCACTGGAACTTCCAAGTTCACTTCCTCACCTGTGAAATCTGCAGTTTCTGTTTGTTCCAAGAAGGACAATTTTGCCACCCCAACTAGCAAGAAGCCTGCATTAGGCTCCACTGAGAAGAAGAGATCATTATCTCTTAAGTCTCTTCACATGTCACATTTTACACCCATCAGAGAACTCAATAGTTTGACTGCATCAGTCATGAAGAGATTTGAAAATGCAAGAGTTGGTGCTGCTTCTTCCAAGGTTATTTCAAAGGATAGAAGCTCGACTCCTTTAAGAACTCCAACTATGGTATCTTCGCTTCCTTGCTGTGTCCATTTTATGTCGATTGCTTTAGAGGATGCTAATATTACTGGTTTGCCAATTTCAGGCTTCTAAAAATGAGGGTCAAAAGCATTCCTCAATGACCCCATTAACAGAGAATAAAAGGTACCTTATTTAAAGAAATTGTTGTTTACATGATGAAACTGTTGGCTTACTTTTTTTGTCCTCCCTTTTTAATTTTTTTATAGCTAAGATGATCATGTATTGATGTAGCTATATAAATTTCTGAAAATTCATAGGACCGAAACAGCTATTGATTTATCAGCTTCAGGTAGCAGAAGATTAGGCACCAAATGGCACCTACTCTCTGCGGAGTAAGTCATATCTAATTCTCCCATGAAAATGCTCTTTTCTTTCTGGTTTTATATCCTCAAAACTGAATTTCAAATGATTCAATAAATTATCACAGGAAAAAAATGAGATCCCCTGTTATATCATCTCCATTCAACTTGAGGACGGAAGAGAGAGCTGCAAGAAGAAAGAAGGCAATACCCCAATTTCCCAATTCATGTGTTCCTCTTCAATTTTATCTGCTAAAGTTAATGTGACTAATTGTGTGTTGAAACGTGTGGTCAATTTCAGAAACTGGAAGAAAAGTTCAACGCCAGTGAGGCACAAAAGGTGCGGCTGCATACAAAGCTCAAGGTGAGTTCACTCACACATGGGAAGCTATCAACAAAGTGTGATAATGTGATAGTGTGGGTTGTAACATTCAATCCTTAATGCAGGAGAAAGCAAATACAGAGATAAGGAAACTACGGGAAAGCTTCTGTTTCAGAGCGCGGCCCCTGCCTGAGTTTTATCAGGAAATAAAAGAATCAAACGGGGAAAAGAACAAGGTAACTTTCTCTAACTGTTGACTGTCAAGATCCATTCGAAGCCCTTTGATTTGAGAGCAGAGTTATATCTACCAGAATCGGCGATTTCTTGTTGCAGGGCATATTGACACAAGTTGAATCACCCAAACAAGGAAGAAAATACATTCAGAACCCTTTACCTCCTCGGAAAGATTCAGTGTTTTACAATGGCGTCAATGGCGGAATGAGAATACATCACCAAATATTCAGCATGGGAACCAAAAAGACCGATGATACCAAGTGATGTTGCTGAGAGATCAGTGTATAAAACTTGAAATTGTAAATGAAAATGATTGACATCGACGCTCTTCATTGTGGTGTTCTCCATTTATTGTCGGTATGACCACTGTAATTTGAACGTTGATTGACTCTTGCTCTAACTAGTTTCGCTTTGTTATCACCTGCATATATTCGATAGTGTTTTTACCTCTTTAATTTTAAAAGCTTGTTTGGCCCCTCTATATCTAATTAATTAACGAGAATATTTCATTTTATTTTCTGTGATTAGTCTTGCCTTGATATTAAGGTAGAAAATACCAGACCCCGTTCTAAGGTGAGTTTTAAGGGTTAAAACATGCTAAAAAGTTTACTCTTTTCATTCTTGAGGAATCGACATCTACAAATTCCTCAGCAAGTATGCATACTTTTCATAAAAAGAAAAAAGAAAAATGCATGGACCATTCTTGGGAGAAAGTGGAGCCTCATGCATATTTCTGAGGATTATCTCTCCAGTTCATAATGTTTATGTTTAAATCTATAACGTGTTTTTGAATTTTTTTTTTACGGCAAAAAAGCATCGAATTTGAGGGCTTGTGGGGATCCCACCTCATATCTAGTGTCATCAAAGGTACATCTTATATTACTAAACAAATGGTCTTTGATATAATGAGTAGAAGAGCATAGAGAGGCAGAGGGATAACAAATACCTTAATCCAATGAAATTGTGTGTGTATTCGGTCACACTCATAATGCTTATTTGGACAGGTATCTCATAATGCTTATTCGCACGAGAAGGAGAAAGAAGATGAATAATATAATGAGGATAGAATGTGAGGCTGGCTGGCGATAGATAATTTTTTTTTAATTTTCATCTCATATCCTTACTAATAATTTATTAATCATAAAAAATTTTATAACAATAACTATCTAAATACTTATTTATTTATAATCATTTTTTATAAGTTCTTTTTTAGAAATTATTTTCTAAAAATTATCTAAACATCTTTTTTTTATAAACTATTTTTTAAAAAATTTATCCAAACAGCCGAAAGAATTTTAAAATGAGTTTTTTTTCCATTAGTGAGGTCCTCATTCTGGGCAAAGAATGGAACAAATGGCACAATTCCATAGGAATGATTTCGTCGTAATCTTGTCCCCTACGACAAAATGCTGAGTGGGATAAGCACCAAAGCCTCACATGATAAACAGAACCGGCCTTTCCCCTTATATCACATATCATCGAAAATATTTGGATTATTTAACCAATTTAGCATTTGATGAATCGTCAATCACGGAATCGGGGCTTGGTTTATTAATTTACCGTAAGATCGGTCTTCGCCTGTTGTACGTGTCCACTAAGTACACTCTTCCTCTAAATACTTCACAGAATTATTATAACTTATATGAGGATAGAGCTTTTATTTAATATATGAATGATATTGACATTTTATATATTGTTTAAGAGGCTTTACATATGAAGAAGTGGGTAAAGGGAGCTGCGTAATGCTTCAGCTCAGGTATTCACATCTATATATAAAAAAGAAACGGCAAGATTACAAACACCGTGAAGACTCGTAGGGATGATGCTTGAGAATAACAGCATTATGAAAAGTAATAGAATATATGTATATGTATATATACACACATTTATAATACAAGAGATTAATTGAGGAGGAGGAGGAGGAGACCAAATTGATGGTGGACGGGTAAAAAGCTTCCATTATCACACAATTCATTAATTGTAAAGTAAATTAATGATGCTTCACACGTTGTCTGCTGTCGCTGGTTCATCAGGACGCCGCAGAAGAGGCTCTTTGGTTTCATTCTGAGGTTCTACAGAACCCACTGATTTGAAGGTCTTCTTGGCAGGATAAAACATGAAATGTTGACATATGAAAACGATGTCAAAGAATACACACACCTGCAATCATCATTTTCATTCAAAAACACAATTTACATCATCACTTTCCCTCCAAATTAAACAAACACAACTATATTGTAAATTAGTTCAAAAGTTCGAGACTTTTCCATACCGTGCAAAGCATCAATTTCCCTATATTCCCATAAAAGTTGACCCACGAACCTGGAAAAAAAAAACACTATATTTGGTCAAAGGCTATAATAATCCTTTTTGAGCATCAGAACATAATGGGTTTTTACTATCTCAGTGAGTGCGCTTCCCAACATTTGTGTTTTCCCACCCTGAACTTTAAAATCTAAACTTATGACCACTTATGAACAGAGGGGATCAATACAAACCTTGATCTATGGACTGGACAACCATCTGTCCATAATTTGCTACGCTTCCAGAAAAATCACACACAATATTACCAATGCTGAAGCCGTCCGTACTTCTTCTTTTGAAGTTCATGATTGCCTATATTCATTCATAACACAATCTATTAATGCCAGATGAATGGATACATAAACCAACGAGATACAAATTCCAATAAACTCTAACCTGAGGAACATATTTCATGGTTGTCATGCATACTTGGATTGTGCTGCAGCATCATCAATTTTAAGAGGATGTTAGTAATTAAGGACATAATTCACACCTAAGCATAATCGGGATGTTAATTAGAACCAAATGAGAAGAAATCAGAGGAAACATACTTGAAGGTGGAGACAAGCCAAAGCCAGGAGTGCGCGGGCAAAGCTATGAAGAAACAAATTGCAGCAGTAAGCCATGCCACAGAGACGATTCCAAGTGCAACTTTGGAGACTTTCTGAGTTCCACGCTATATAAACAAATTACTGTGTTCAGGGCAATTCCCAATTTAACCAATAAAACAAAGGAAAACAACAACAATAATTATTCCACTACTCACTTCATAGATCCCAACTTGAAACAAGATCATTGCTGTGAGAAGCACGGCATGGACTGAGAAAGCAACATCATTTGCAGCCACAGGTATCATCTAAAATCAAGAGATAAAAGGATAAAAATAAAAAAATCATGTCAGTTAAAAATCATCTGAATACAAAGTTTCATCAACTTGATTGTTGATTCTGACATTCCAACAACAACTTGCAGATTGCGGCAAACAAAAGCAGAGCCAACTTCACACATTCTGAAACTCACTGCTACTCTGTTACGTAACAATATTGAAGTACTCGAATCAAAGTATATATAGAACACACCTCTTTGTCACCGTATTCCTCATAATACTGCTTCTGAACAGCAGAACTGAAGTACATAGACGCGTTGTAGATCAGATACGAAGTCTGCTTTGTGAGATTGAACAACACGAAATCAAAGTTGAGCCCCACAACACTGAAGAAAAAACAGAGACAGAGAGAGACTTTTAGGCAAGGGTGTTGAGAAAAAAGAACCAAAACGTGAAACTATGTTGTTGTGGAGGAGTGATTACCTTTTCCGGCGAAGATTTAAGATGAACTGAGGGTAGAAACCGATGGACCAGATGGTGAAAGCGGACCAACCAAGTACTTCGTAAGTCAGTTCGAGTGTACCTGAATTCCAAGAAGCCATATCTCTCGACAAGAAGTAAAAAAACAACGTCGGAGATATATATGATTCTCCGTCGACCTTGCTTGCCTATGTGTGTGTGTGTGCGCGTATGCTTGAATTGATACTTGACCGTTGGGCTCCGGCGAGGAAGAGAAAGTGAAAAAATGAGAGGCTTGCCCCGATCAAGGTGAGCAGAGAAAGAAGATGACCAATGAAGGTGAGGGAGAACATAACCAATAATGGCAATTTATAATGTGCGACGCAAAGAGAGGGTAGATTCCTTTATTCACAAATTGCAGCAAGCCCATCATCATGCTCAAACAGTGACCATTGACCATCACGATGGGGCCCCATTCCATGACGACTTCAGTTGTCAGCAAAAGCACCGAACGAAAAACGTATCAATTGAGTTGTTCACGTTCAACTTGAAACTCCAACCCACTTAATCCGCCGCATCCTCATCTCGTGGTACTCCTAATTAACTACTTGCTTAAGCAAAGGGCGCGGACCACCCCCATACATATGGTCATATGGAACTTTAAAATGTTTTTATACGAAATCTCAATAATTGATTATTTTGGCATCTATACGTACAAATATTATTTAGCCTAGCCGAATTCTGTCAAACATAATTAATTATTAGAGTTCATGTGGAATATCAATAATTGTTCACTTTAATTTACTATATCTTTATTCTTTCAAACCCCCCTCCCCTCCAACTTTATCTAATTAAAGGTTAAGTTTCGCCCAGGTGTTTTAAAATATTTTTTTAGATACACCTAATATCATAAAATAATAAAATATTTTTTTAGATATACCTAATATCATAAAATAATTTATAAGGTTTCTAATATTTTAAAATATTTTTTTAGGTGCACTCAATGTCTTAAAATAATTTATAGTACGCTTAGTGTCTTAAAATATTTTTTTAAATGCGCTCAGTGTCTTAAAATATTTTTTAAGTACGTCTAGTGTCCTTAAGTAATTTATTATGCGTCTAGTACCCTAAAATATTTTCTCATGTGTACCCAGTACCTTAAAATATATAATATCTTTTTTTTCTGGTATGTTTTTCTATATTCTTCAATGTCTATAGATGAGTAAAATAATCACGACCTTCTTTTTATTTTGTTTAAGCTTTCTTTTTTCTTTCTTCCTTGTACATTTCTAGCCAGCAAGTAAAATAATTCATAGCATTCTTTTTATATTGTTCAAAATTCTATAACAGAATTAGCATTTCTCTCCTTTTTATATTGTTCAACAGAATCTGATAAAAAAATGAAGAGTTGAAGGGAAGAAGGAAAAAAGTCTGAGATGAAATAAAGGGATAAAAGAGAGATAATGAAAAAAAGAAGTATAAATAGTAAAGAAATTCAAGAGAGTTGAGTCATCTTACCAAGTCAATTTTTTTGGGGGTAAAATAGAGCTGAATCATCATTTAACAATGAAAATTAATGATTCTATTAGTGTAAATGAGATTACATTATTTTAAATATTTTGAGGGTAAAATTGCACCATAAATTATTCTATGACACTTGACGCACCTGAAAAATATTTTAGGGCACTAGGCGCATTTAAAAAAATATTTTAAGATATTAAGCACGTTATAAATTATTTTAAGATACTAAATATATTTAAAAAATAATAATTTAAAACGTATCATAAATTACTTTAAAAAATTAGCCACACCTAAAAAAAAGTATTTTAGCATACTGGCGCACCTTAACACTTTAATTAATTATCACCCACGAAATACCAATGCCGAATTCATCACAAAGCCTGCATAATAGGCTCCCCTCAGAAGAAGAGCTCACCTCCTAAGTCGTACTTCATGAAAATCAGAGAGAGGAGGCGGGATTAAATAAAATTATGTATCTATCTATATACTCTTAATTAATAAAAAAATTAGATAATTAATTTATAAAAATTAATTATTTAATTTTTTTATTAATTAATTACTAGAGGTAGTATGAATATATAAATTAATTATTTATAATAAATTTATTTTAATTTATTTAAACTAGTATATTTAATCATATATATTAAAATTATATAGACTACTTCAATATATCTAATTAATATAAATATTTTAAATAAAAATTATATAAAATTGGTAGGATAAAGATAAATCTTTTTATTTTGCTCTTGTACGAAGGATCATCGTAGTGTTTGAAAATAATAAAGATTTGACATGGCTTTAATGACACTGGTGGGGGTTCCGTGAGGTACTCATTTTGGCAAACAGTCAAACACGGGGCACAATTAGACGAGGATCCATTCCAAGCCCTCGGGATTGGGAGCAGAGTCGTATCCACGAGAGCTTAGGTGATTTCTTGTTGCAGGGCCTATTGACACAAGTTATAAACAGGGAAGGGAACAAAAGTCATTCGCACCAATGAGAATACATGGCCATTCGCCAATGAGTTTACGTCATTTACTGGGACTTTCTTGCCCTCCCAACGGCTTTCTCCAATATTTGCACTGATATTATGCAGTCTTCTTTCTTTCGTCAATTTTTTTCCTTTTTGGTTATATCTTTTTCTTTGTATGATTCTTTTATAATATTATTCTGTTCACCATCCCAAAAATAAGAGTTAGGCTCCAGTTATTGTCGGTATGGTCACTGTAATTTGTTTTCCCCAATAGGATTCCTCCCCCAGCTAGTTTCGCTGTGTGGCTCTGCCTCTCTCGCTTGTTGTTATCCATGACTCTTTTCACATTCTCCAGTTTTATAAGGTTGTGTGTGTGTGGACCCTCCATCCTTCGACTTACGTGTTCAGTAACTCTATATCACAATATGACTATAATAATAAAAACATAGTCGACATTAATATTATCATGGTCGTGCAAAGGTTTTTTTTTTTTTTTGTATACAAGTCTTTAAATTAAGATAAGAGAGGACAACATTAGTGGGAGAAAAACTTTGTATATTATATCTTATATAATGAAAAGCCTGACCTGACATTGGATCATATATTCCCATTAATCCTCTCGCACTATATTTCTCAATTCACAAAAAAAGCTATGCCGAAGAATCTAATTCTCCTTAGGCCAGTTTCTCATTCTTAACAAATTAATTAGTTTAGTATCTATGCTTTTTTTATCGTCAAGTATGCATAGGATGTGTTTGGTAAAAGTAGAAAAACAGAGATAGGGAAGGGGACGACTTAATACTGAGTGAATATATGAAATGAAATCATGTACGCATGTATATATATTCAGTAGTCACATTCAGAGGGTTTGAAAAATAATAGAGACTTGCAATGCCTTTAATAACAATGGTGGGGATTACGTGAGGGAATCGTTTTGGCCAAGCAACCAAACACAAGGCACTATGTCATAGGAGAGTTTACGTCTTGAATGCTGTCCACCAAAACGAACTGCCCAGTGGATAAGCACAAAACGACCATTTGATACTTTTTTAGATAAATATAAGCTATCTATTATCAGTTTGATCCTCTCACAGCATAAATTTTCTAAAAGAATCTTAGTGCTGATTATAAGACTTTTTCTATACATATTATAAAGGATTAAATCTTAACTAGATGTTTAAAAGGACGAACTTTCAGTAATTTATCATTCAAAATATTTGAATTTTGAGCAGTTCCCTTGTACGCATCATGATCTCCCCACATGATTATTTTAACCAATTTAGCATTGATTAATCATCGCGAAATACCAGTCTCCGTCTCCTTCCTTCAACCTTGTAAATAGTAATCCTCCATCCCAGAAATAAAAGCCTATCCTTCGAAGTCATATTATCCAACAGTCATGACTAAATTTTTTATAACATTCTGATTTTTATATTAGAATTTAAATAGCGTTAGAAGGAATTAATTTTTTGTAAAAAAAAATTATTTAATTACTAAATTAAGAGAGTTTTAAAAAAAATTGAAATAAAATAATAATAATAAAATTATTAATATTGCTTATGTAAAAATAAATATAGAAAGAGAGAATAAACAAATATAAAAAAGAAAAGAAAAAGAAGCAAGCAGCAGAAATGATTTTGCCTACAAATATATATATATATATAAGATAATATATAAAAAAATGTGTGGAGCCCATATTTCTTTTTATAATATCTAGACACACAAACAGAGTGCACGCGTTCTCTCTTTTATTCTTCTTCTTCTTCTTTTTTTCTGCATCGCCAATCCGTCTGCTGTAGGACCTTATCAAAGAATATCAAATTCATTTAAACTCTAATTTATGCTCATAAAATTTTTTAATTATCATAATTATTTTTTAAATATTTTTTATACCAAGTAAATTCTTTAAAAATATAATTTCTGTTAGAAGAAAAGTAAATTAAGAATTAGGGTTTAAAATAAATATAAATTTTTAACAAATGATAACCATATAATTATAGAGATAAGTAAATACTTATATTTAATCGGTTTAGAATTTTTTTATTTGTATTATTAAGAGATTTAGAGTTAGGGTTTAAATGTTAGATAGTAGAGATGATTTAATATAAAAATTTTGTTGATTTAATTTGAGTTTAATGATTGGGTTATATTTATTGGAAGTATAATTGATATTTAATTGGGTTAGATTATTACTAGAGCTTGTAAATTAAAAATGGGTATTTTGTGAGAACCCTAAGTTAGAGAAATTTTGGAATTTCAGTTAAATTAAATAATTGAGTCAATTGATAGTACAAATGAGTTATTGAAATCTAGAAATGATACGATTTAATATTGAAATGAGGATTTAGATATTGTGAGTGAGATTTAGAAATTAGAGGTAAAATTGGAAACTTTAAACTTATGAAATTAAATCTATTATTTGTTTAGCAATTTGATTGGTGGTAATACTCAAGATCTAGTATATTGTGTTAATTATAAGATAAGGGATTTGAGGATTTTGTATAATTGAAAGATTTAGTGATTGATTTAAGTAAAGTAAAGTTAGAGTTTGATTGAAAATTATAAATTATGATTTTTGAGGTTGATTATGAAATGTGAGCATTGAAAATTTTAGGTGAAGTTTTAAAAGTTATAAATTTAGGATTTTTGGATTATTTGAGGGGTTTGATGTTAAATGAGAATTTATATGAGTAAAATAAAGTTGAGACAATATATAGAATGATCATTGGAATAATAATTTAGAAAATAGAGGTGTGATTGGGATAGAAAAATTAAGTTATGGTATTAAATTAATTTTTAAATAAAATAAAGTTAGAAGAGAAATATGTGTATTTATTTAAGAATATATATTATGTCAAATTAACGACTTATTGATGAACATTTATATAAATTATGTAAATTGACTAGTGAGTTGTGACCTAACCATATGCTCTTTATTTGTGGTATTTTTGTTAGCTTTAGAAAGAGGTAACTACTTTCCACTCAATGTTTATGCTAATATGATATTTGTGAGTGATTTGATATATATATAAATATACTGATGATGATGTGATTAGATTGGAAAAAATTTGATTGGATGATTTTATTGAAAATAGTATTGTCGAACTTAAAGTAATCTGAAAATTTTAAATAAAGATTCAAAACTTGTTATATCATGAGATTGACTCTGAGATAGCGCGTATTATCTTGATAATTATGTATATAGTGATTGGGATTGGTGAATAACAAAATTATTTTTCTACCACGTGGTATAGCCTCAATTAGAGCTCGATGGTTGGCTTTCATCCCATCAGTTTACCGAGGGACTTACCTACTAGTTTACCGAGGGGCTACGACACCCTCACCAGTTTATCAAAGGGGAATGAACTCATGGTCCAGTCTTGTGATTGTAGATTTTGGCCGATTCATAACACTCGTTCGGTTAGCTTTTTCTGTGGCCATTCATATGATAGTTAACACTACCCCATGGGTTCGGTCGGCAAGTATAAGGCGGCTCGATTAGTTTGATGGGAGAAATTGGGGGTGGTATTTCGGTTTGATCATATTATAATAATGTATTATTTTCTATCTCATGTATTTTATTACCTGTCACACTTGATACCTCACGAACACATGCTAGTATGCATGATGAGTAGGATTGTTGTTACTGAGACATTTGTTTGACCCCGTGGTTATTAACATTTTTTAGGAGTTAGTTCTGTTGCTGGTTCTCACGGGAAGATGCCAGAGGTATAGTGGTACTATTTGACATGTATAGCACCATCATTTATGTTTATGTGTTAAATAGATGTAAATTGCTACTGTAGGGTTTATTTTTGTTTATACTTTTACAATTTACTATTTTGATGATCACACTATACATTGTGTACTGGTAGAAGGCCGAAGGTCTCTCAGAGTTATGCATGCGAATTTGTGGATCCACGGTAACTATTTTGCCATATTAAAAGTATTATTAAGTATTTTGTTTGTGTTATGGGCATTGAGGTTGTTTACCTGGATTCAATGCTCGGAGGCCCTTTTCAGAAGTTCGGAATTGATAATTATAATAATGTTAGAAGGGTAATTTAGTATTTTCGATCAGTCATTTGTTGATTAAAAAAAATCTTTTATAACTATGATAATGTTCATTTTAAAATCTTTGTAAAATTTTTTTCTACTGTGGTTAATTTTTTTAAAATTAAAAAATTTATTTATAAATATGGTTAGTTTGTAGCCAATTATAATAAAAATAATTTCAAATGCTTAATTATTGTCATTTAAGGAGAATTTTACACCTTTAACGTGGTTAAAAGCTAGTCAAATCTAACTTATTTAATAAATATGTTGAGCTTTAGATTTATTTAAAGGACTATTAATTTAAATAAGTTATACTTTTTTTTTAAGACTGGATTTATAAACACGTAGACCTAACTTGTTCAATATTATTTATATGTATATATAATATATATACTTTAAATAAGTTTTAAATTTATTTAAAAAATTTTATTTATAAATATGTAGATTTTGAAGAGTATATATTTACGTAGGCTTTATTTAACTTAAAATGCTTTTTTTTAAGTATAAGACTTTTTTAGAGACTTATTATGTATAAGCATCTAAACTTGGTAAGCTTTATGCAGATTCAAGCTTAAACCTTCAAAAATCCTTCAAAGCCTATCCTATTTCTATCTCTAGCCCCGAAACGCTGAAACTGGGTCGGTGGGGTGGCAGGCGATCTTGGAGGGGAATGGAGCGGATTGATGAATCGGGTCTTGGGTCGGGGGTTGAGGGGAGGGGGTAGAATCTGGTAAGTAAGACCAAACAATGAATTAATGTATGGTTTACCAAGTATACTCTTTTTTGTTTTGTCATTGTGTTGTCGAAGGGGCATTGTGCCTTGAGAGTTGAGAATAAAAAAGAGGAGGAAGAGAGCTGCTTCTTGCTTAAGCTGAGGTATAGTGCTCAAAATTAAATACAGTACCAGAAAACGGTCACAAATCATTGATCATGTTATTGTATTGTCCATATCAATTTTGCTTCAGAATAATACAATATAAACAAATACACACAAACAGCATGGTTCTCCAGGTGAATGAACGGAAGGTTAAAAAGCATCCATTCCATGACAGGATCATCAATTGCGAGTGAAGTAAATGATGCTTCTTCACACATTATTTGCTGTCGCTGGTTCATCAGAACACCGCACAAGAGGTTCTTTGATTTCATTCTCAGGTTCCGCAGAATCCACTGCTTTACAAGTTCTCTTCGCCGGATATAATAGGTAATGTTGACATATGAAAACTATGTCAAAGAAGATGCATACCTGCGATCATCAATTTTATTCAGAACACACTCTACCCGAGTTTACCTACACAGCGTAAATGAGTTTCCAAAGTTTAAGACTTCTCCGTACCGTACAAAGCATCATTTTCCCTATATTCCCATAGAAATTGACCCAAGAACCTGGAAGTAAACAAGCACAACAAAAACTTATAGCATGTTAAGAGTTATCCGGAACCCTAAAATCTAAACCTTCGATGTACTTATCAATAGAGGAGATCTTCACAAACCTTGATCTATGGACTGTACAACCATCTGTCCATAGTTTGATACACTCCCAGAAAAATCGAACATAATGTTACCAATGCAGAAGCCATCCGTACTTTTTCTGTTGAAGTTCATGATTGCCTATATTCATTCATAACACAATCTCTTAACACCAGACGATAAATGAACAAATAAAATAAGAATTCCAGAAGGGACATGGAACAACTAAACGAGATATGCTAAATTCTAACCTGAGGAACATATTTCATGACTGTCATACATACTTGGATTGTGCTGCAGGATCACCAATTTTAACATAAGTTGGAGAGGACCTAGTTCACATCTAAGCATAACCGACAGTAACTATGGAAATGACAACCATGCCCATGGGCTCCATCCTAAGACACTGTATTATTAACTTTGTCTTTTCTCGATATATCTCAATTAATATCTTAGATTCCCTTTTTAGTGTTATGGTAAAGCAGAGAAAATATACTTGAAGGTGGAGACAAGCCAAAGCCAGGAGCGTGTGGGCAAAGCTATGAAGAAACAAATTGCAGCAGAAAGCCATGCCACAGAGACGATTCCAATTGCAACTTTGGAGACTTCCTGAGTTCCACGCTATATAAACAAATTACTGTGTTCAGGGCAATTCCCAATTTAACCAATAAAACAAAAAAAGAACAACAATAATAAATACTCCATCACTCACTTCATAGATCCCAACTTGAAACAAGATCATTGCCGTGAGCAGCACAGCATGGACTGAGAAAGCAACATCATTTGCAGCCACAGGTATCATCTAAAATCAGGACTCATAGATACAAATCAGTTAAATCCTCTGAATATACAAGGTTTAGTCAACTTCAAACTTTCCGAAACTTAGTGCTAAGCCGACCGCCTGCTTTTTAATCATTGTCCCATAAACAAGAGAGAGAGTAGTCATGATTCTAAAATCAAGAGCCATCATTATAAAATATCAACGGCACTTAAAGAGTAAGCTATGATAATCATTATAAATTTTATATTTGATTATATAAAAGATAATTAGGAGTTGTACTTCTCCCTATGACATAGAATTACTACTAGCACTGAATGAGGATATGAATTAAAGTAGTTGAATGGAAGTATAGAACCGACCTCTCCATAACCGTATTGCTCATAATACTGCTTCTGAACAACAGAACTGAAGTACATGGACGCGTTGAAGATGAGATAGGAAGACTGTTTGGTGAAATTCAACAACACGAAATCAAAGTTGAGCCCCACAACACTGAGAAAACCAACAAAAAAAAAAACAGAGAATTTTAGGGAAGGATGTTGAGAAAAGAAGCAAATTAAACCTGAAACTATGCTGTGAAGAATTTACCTTTTACGGAGAAGATTCAAGATGAGTTGAGGGTAGAAACCGGCGGACCAACAGGAGAAAGCGGTCCAACCCAGTACTTGGTAAGTGACTTGGAGTGGACCTGAATTCCAAGAAGCCATAGTTCTCCGTCGACCGACGCGGTTAAGAACTTACGCGCTGACACGGATTTTGCTTTGACTTGACAGTTGACTGTTAGTGTCCACCGACCCGAAAACACGAGGCCTGAGCGAACTCCGATGAAAGAAAGAAGATGACCAATGAGGAGGATATAACTATTATTTCGCTTTTAAACGTGAGAAGCGTGGGCAGATTCCTTGGCTCTCAGCCTTAGCAAGTCCCATCAACCATCATGTTGTGGCCCCCATAACGACTTGTCAGCAACCGCTTTACAATTATTTACAGTACTGATCGGAAATGTTTGAATTCCGCTCTGTTCGCGCTTCAACTCGAAGCTCAAAGCTCAAAGCTCAAAGCTCAAAGCCCACTTCACTTTCCCCGGCATCATAATCTCATCGGACATTTAAGTAACTATTTAAGCAATGGCGCCAACAACTCCCAACGATACATGAAATTATAAAATGTTTGTTTACAAAAATTTAGAAATTTCAATAACATCGTAATTGATTATTTTAGTATCTATCGCGTATAATATATTAATATTTCCTATAATTAATTTTGTATTGCATGCTACTTTCACATTGCGAGATTTTTTTATTGATTAAATTATTTTTATAGAATTACACGCTAATTCTCTCTATTAATTTAACTTGATGCCGTCAAACATGACTCTTTTTTTTTAAGAGTTTATGTGGAATAAATAATTATTTATTTTATATCTTTCAGAGCCGCTCCAAGTGGCTCCTGCAAGTAAAAAAAAAGAGAGAAAGTGCATGCAGTCATTTTCTGCTAGCTGTTTCCTCAAACTCTATGATGTTAATATCCATTTCTAGAATGTGTTCGGTAAAAATAGAAGAACAGAGAGAGAGAGAGATGAGGGGAATAACTTCTTTTTTTTAAAAAAATTAGATACGGGTATAATCTTTTTTTGAAATTGAGAGTATAAAAAATTTTCATTTGTCTCAATAAATATACTTTTAGAAACTCAAATTTGTGTTAATACAGATTCGCCATGACTTTAATGACAATGGTGATTACGACAAGGTCGTTATTTCGGCCGAAGAATCAAACACGTCATCCGCTTGTCCACATATTAATATGGCCTCCCAAAAGAATATGCTAACTGGATAAGCGCATAACCACACATCAGCAATCCCCTTGGATTCTTTTCACTCCTTTTTCCCTTCACCTCTCATAGCTTAATCATTAGACAAATTTTTGAATGGTACAAACGTTTTCTAAAATGTTGAATCTAAACCAAATTCACCGCCACCGGTTCCACTTATCATCGAAAATATCTGACTGGAGCAGTTCAGGTCCAAACCCAACCCCTTCGTCCGCCTCATAATCTCGCCGGAGAATTAGTTAACCAATTTGGCACTTGATTATTCATTGATCAACGAAATACCAGTCTCCATCTTCTGCAATCCCCTAACGCTCCATCTGCAATACCATCTCAGAAATGGATGCCTCCTCATATTCATCTCTCACCTAATCCCCCTCCCAAAAACCATTGTCGTCCTCATCACAGATAGTCTCAACGTCTTCACTTGGTTGGCTAAAGAGTACGAATCCTTCGGACTTGCCGGTGGCAGCCATTGCGGCAAGAGACGGCGCACTTTCCGGTGAACTTGGAGCGGTGGCAGGACACTACCATTCCATAGGGGACCCGTCTCTCTTTGTAATTTTTTTTTGTTGCCCACCAGTTTACTAGAGCTTTATCACGATTACATCCAGATCTGACTCATGTCGCGCACCTAGCTAAAATGAGTGAGTCTTTCAACAAAAATTTTCTACATATGTCAAGACTCGAACTTAAAATCTCACTTAAACGATACCGAGTCATTTATTACTCAGATTAACCTCAGTTAATTCTCTCTTCGTAATTTTAGTATGACTATCTGATTATATCATTATTATGGGATAAATAATTAAAGTCGGAACATGTGGGGGCCTAAGAAAATTCAGGCGAGAGAAAGGAGGGATAGGGATATGTAATCAATCATATTACACCTCACCTCACCTTATGCAACTACTCATAGTACGAATGAAAGGGACATTAGACGAGCCAGTAACTGTTCCTTGTTATAAATGAGGACAGATTTTTTATTTAACATTTCCATATTGACGTTGATGACGCCATTGTATTGTCATTTGCTTAATGCTCAAGCTGAGGTCCAACTCACAATTAAATACCAGCAAAAGGGGCAAGATAGTAAACACTGTAATGAATTCTTGATAACAGCATTCATAAGAGATTAATCACAGAGCACACCAGACTTGATGCTTCTCGTGGTGAATGTAAAAAAAAAAAAAAACAATCCATTTCATGACAGAATCATTTGTGAAGTAAATCATGCTTCACACATTCTCTCCATCAGAACACCGAACAAGATGCTGTTTGATTTCATCCTCAGAAGCCACTGATTTAAACACTTCCTTCGCAGGGTATAACACGAAATGTTGACACATGAAAACTAGGTCAAAGAATATGCATACCTGCAATCCTCAATTTTATTCCAAAACACAATCTACATGAGTTTAACCACAAATTAACATAATTAGATTGTAAAGGAGTTACATGGTTTGAGACTTTTCCATACCAGAGAGAGCATCAGTTTTCCTATATTCCCATAGAAGTTGACCCAAGAACCTGAAAATAATACAACAATAACTTACAATATGTTGATGTAAATAGTTACCCTAAACCTTCAGTGGCTACCAATAGAGGAAATCACAGACCTTGATCTATGGACTGTACAACCATCTGTCCGTAGTTTGATACGCCTCCAGAAAAATCAAGCATAACGTTACCAATGCAGAAGCCATCTGTACTTTTTCTATTGAAGTTCATGATTGCCTGTATTCATTCCCAATCAATTAAAAACAACATGCATAGATAAATAAATGAACAAAACAAAATTACAATGAGTTCTTTCTGAAAGGGAAATGAAACAACAAACAAGATATAAATTCTAACCTGAGGAATATATTTTATGGCTGTCATACATACTTGGATTGTGCTGCAGCATCACCAATTTTCGGAGAAAGTTAGTAATTAAGGACCTAATTCACATCTAAGCATAATCAACATAGCTCAATCAAACGCTAATTCATTTGAGTGTTAGACCATTTAGTGGGGACTTGAACGAGAAAGTCTCCCAAAAAACAAGAAGAAGTAATCCTTTGATTGGATAATAATTTTTTGAGGAACTTCCAATCGCCATCCTTTCATGAATTTTGAATATATAATGCAACTTTTTGATGCATTCTTTCACAACCAACACTTTACAATAATTTAAAAGAAAAGGGACCTATTGATTACGAGACAATTGCAAGAGGATGCACCGAAAGTTACATTAAATATCTCATGAAAGCATCTTATGAGTGGATAGACAAAAATTAAGTAGATATTCAAACATCAAAGTATAGCAGGGCAATGCTCCCATATCTCTTAGGTCATAATCCTTCTTTACTGGAAAACCAACCTGATCTTCAGCAAGTAACGTGAAGACTTCTATATAAACAATAAACGATGAATGCTTTGCCAAAAAAGGAACAAAAGATCAGCTAAACAATTCTTTTTCTTTTGGCCAAAAGCTAAACAATTCTCTAGAATAAAGGGTTTAAAACATAATTAGGTCCCACGAAGATTGGCAACAAACTATTAAGTGCAACCTCTCTGCATAAAAGCGCACACATGCAAACAAGCAGAAAGCAGAGTAAACATACTTGAAGTTGGAGACAAGCCAAAGCCAAGAGTGTGTGGGCAAAGCTATGAAGAAACAAACTGCTGCAGTAAGCCATGCCACAGAGCCAATTCCAATAGCAAGTTTGGAGACTTTCTGAGTTCCACGCTATATGGACAAGTTACTACGTTCAGGGCAATTCCGAATTTAACCAACAAAACAAAAACAACAATGATAAATATTCCATTACTTACTTCATAGATCACGACTTGGAAAAAGGTAATAGCAGTGAGAAGCACAGCATGGGCTGAGAAAGCAACATCATTAGCCGCCACAGGTATCATCTAAAATCAAGAGACATCATCGTCGCTTAAATCCTTGGTATCACACAGGATCTAAAACAATAAGCTATGATATTTGTTATAAATTTTATATCTTATTAAATAGATGATAATTAGGAGTTCTACATTTCCCTCGGACATAGCATTACTATGACTCAACGAGGATATCTATTGAAGTACTTGAATCAAAGTATGGAACGGACCTCTCCATAACCGTATTTCTCAAAATACTGCTTCTGAACAGCGGAACTGAAGTACATAGACGCGTTGTAGATCAGATAGGAAGAGTGTTTGGTGAGATTTAACAGTACGAAATCAAAGTTGAGACCCACGACACTGTGAAAACCAACCCAGAAAAGAGGAAGAGAGTTTTAGGGAAGGGCGTTGAGAAAAGAAGCAAAAGTGAAAGAGTGTTGTGGAGAGTTACCTTTTGCGGCGAAGATTCAAGATGACCTGAGGGTAGAAACCGAGAGACCAGCAGGTGAAAGCGGACCAACCCAGTAATTGGTAAGTGACTTCGAGAGGACGTGAATTCCAAGAAGCCATCTCTTTGGAGAAGAAGCAAAAGAATGGGAGCGAGATTGCCCCCAATCAGTGCCATGCCTTATCATCGAGCATCATGCCCGTGGCTCCCATCATATGAGTGGCCCCTGGTCACTTTCTTTTTCTTTTGGATCCTGAAAAATTTAAACGGTTCCGGTTCTCGCCAGGTTGAGGACATAATTTTAAGATTTCTATAATGTTTATAAGAGATTTATAAAATTATTTATTTTTTTCGTAATAATAATAAAAATTAAATTTGTATCATTATAAATATGAACATATTTTTTATTAGTTACTTTCTATTTGTTGAAAAAAAAAATTATCAGAAATACTTGAACGGAGCAGTTCTTGTCCAAACATCTCATCGGACAGTTGAGCAATGGCGGAAGGAGGTTAATTGAGCCTAATCTTGTGGAACAAATAATTATCGGTTTTATGTCTTTCAAACCCCCTCCAAGTTGCTGCTGCACGTGCTCTGAGATGAAGATATCACCTCCTAAGTGTGTTTGGCATTTAGGTTTGAGAATAGATTTTTGCCTTAAACCATAATTTTCTTATTTTTATGCCAAACAACAATTTTACCTCAAAATTAATTCTAACCACAAACCATGGTTTCATGCTCACAAAACCATGGTTTGCAAAATCTCACATAGAAAGCTTTTGACTGTGGAGGGTGATAAAAATTCCGTTATTTTCGTGATACCCATTACAAGAAACCATGGTATTATCTTTTTTTTATATATATTATTATATAAATTTTTACATTATTCACATAAATTCTAAATTAAAAAATATTATTTAATCACATAAATATTAAATAGGGAAGAAATTAAAATTTAAGGTAAATATTATAATTTTTTATCTCGCTCAAACACATATATACATGTACTATTTTTTAATCACTTAAATGAAAAAATTGTAAAAAAAAATTATACCTTATGTAATTATCATATTTAGTTTGTCCTTTTTAGTAATTTATCAATATGAAAAAGTGATTCGGCTACTAATCATCCAAACATCTCTATTTTTAAAATCTATTCTTCTCAAAATCTATTCTTCCTAAAATCAATTCTCCAAAATATATTCTTCTCAGAATCTATTCTCCAAAAGCTAATCCAAACACACCCTAAGTGTGTGTTTGGATTGATGGTTGGAGAATCAATTTTTTCTCTAAACCATGGTTTCCCCACTTTTTAGCCAAACACCCATTTTTGATCCAAAATTAATTTTGGATTAAAACCATGGTTTTAAAAAATTTGCTCCCCATGTACGTTTTCCAGCTCCTGCGCCATTTTTCAATAAAAAAAAAAAGTTCCCCCGTAACACACACACAGCTCCTGCGACATTAAAAAAAAAATTAATAAACACACACGCACACAATTTCAACATTAAAAAAAAATTTCAATAAAAAAAAAAGTTCCCCAGATAAACACACACACACAGTTTCAACATTAAAAAAAATCAATAAAAAAAAATTTCACAACATTTTAATTTCAACTACAGTGCATTAAAAAGAACCATTTTTAGTGGCCAAATAAAAATTAAAGTGAATAGGGTCATTTTTTGTTATACTAATGTTATATGTATTATTTTTTAATCAATAAAATATAAATTTATACTTCATATGTATATATGTATTATTTTTTAATCAATAAAATATAAATTTATAATTCATGTAATTATCATATTTGTTGATGTCCTTTTTAGTAAATTGCCAATAGAAAAGTGATTCTACCACTAATCATCTAAACATCTCCAATTTTCAAAATCACTTTTTTCCCAAAATCTATTCTTTCATAATCTATTTTTTTTCAAAATCTATTCTCCAAAAGCTAATCCAAACACACCCTAAGTCTCCTAATATGTCAAATTTTACCCCCATCAATTTGTTAACTGAGTCGGTCATGAATAGATTTTTAGAATGCAAGAGTTTTAAAGTTTCAAACCAAAAAAATATGGGGATAGGAACTTCGACTCCTTTAAGAACCCCATATCTTTCGATTACTCAAGCAACTTGCCAATTTCGGGGAGAAAGTGGAGCCATTTTCTGTGAGCTGTTTCGTCATAGTTTATGATGTTTAGATCCACATTTAGAATGTGTTTAGTAAAAACAGAAAAACAGAGGAAGAAAAAGTCAACCATCGCTGGTCAATGGACCGTCGGAGCTCCCTTTTTCTTTGGGAATTATTGGATATTAAATTGCTAAAGGGGGTGTAGTGAAATTATCTCTCTTGTTTTGGCCAATTGTTTATACATTATTAATAGACTTGGAGTCAAGAATAATTGAGGTTGTATCAAAATGGTGGCATCCCTTTCTTGTCATTGGAAGCAATTATCAATGCACTATGGGGTGGGTGGGTCCTGGTTCGAGTACGATGTCTTCTATGTTATTATGGTTATAACTAGACATGGGGCCGATGTATACAAAACTTTGATAATAAATTGAATTATTCATATCTGAGGCATAATTTTAACGCATAAGGATAGAGTTTTTATTTAATATATCAGTGATAGTGATGTGGAATGCGGATCGTGTAATTGTCTGAGAGGCGTCACAACTTGGAGTTAGAGAACAAAAAAATTGGATAATGGGAGGAGCAAAGACAGTGGACTAGTTTATATTCCCCAGGGAAGTTGGCGTATACAAGGAGTTCAGGACCACCACCACTACTTTGGCAAGTTCTACATAACAGTTAATTACAGAAAGGTAGCCACTTGATTTGGTAGACAAATCACAGCGATCATTGTTTTTCTTCTCGGCAAAATCACAGGGATGCATCATAACAATTAAAAAGTACATATACAGCATTCATTAATGAGGGGAGACCAAAATGAGTTAGTTCTGCTGGTTCATTGAATGTGAAAAACCAATCCCTTGAAGGCTGGCGCAATCGTTATGAAGTAGATAAAGCGTCACACGTTCTCTGATGCTGCTGGTTCATCAGGACACCGCACAAGAGGCTCTCTGATTTCATTCTCAGGTTCTACGGGAGCTGCTGATTTAAGAGCTTTCTTGGCGGGATAAAACACGTAATGTTGACATATGAAAAATATGTCAAACGACACACTCACCTGCAATTGTCAATTTTATTCAGAACTAAACCTAAACAGAATTTCATTGTTAATGGGGTTATTAGGTTTAAGCCTTTTCCATACCAGAGACAGCATCAATTTTCCTATATTTCCATAAAAGTTGACCCAAGAACCTGCAAATAATACAACATTAATTCACGGCATGTTAGTGTGAGGAGTTATCCTAAACTCTAAAATCTAAACATTCAATCACTCATCAACAGAGGAGATAACATACCTTGATCTATGGATTGCACGACCATCTGTCCATAATTTGATATGCCTCCAGAAAGATCAAGCAATATGTTACCGATGCTAAAGCCGTCCGTGCTTTTTCTCATGAAGTTCATGATTGCCTATATTCATTCACAATCCAATTTATTAACACATGATAGATAGATAGATGAAAAATACAATAAATCCTTCTTGGAAGGAAAATGAAACAACAAAAAAAGAAATGAATTCTAACCTGAGGAACATATTTTATGATGGTCATACATACTTGGATTGTGCTGCAATATCGTCAATTTTAAGAGAGTTAGAAAGGACCTAATTCCCATCGATATCATCAATGGGACGGTGAAAACAAGTCAACATAGGACACCGATAAAAACAAGCAGAAGGCAGAGTAAACATACTTGAAGATGGAGACAAGCCAAAGCCAGGAGTGTGTGGGCAAAGCTATGAAGAAACAAAATGCTGCAGTAAGCAATACCACAGAAACAATTCCAATAGCAAGTTTGGAGACTTTCTGACTTCCACGCTATACACACAAGTTACTACGTTCAGGGCAATTCCCAATTGAACCAATAAAACAAAAACAACAAAATTAGATATTCCATTACTTACTTCATAGATCAAAATTTGGAACAAGGTAATCGCAGTCAATAGCACAGCATGGGCTGAGAAAGCAACATCATTTGCAGCCACAGGTATCATCTAAAATCAAGACACATTAGTTAAATCCTTTGCATACGAGGTTTCATCAACCTGATGCTACCATTCCAATGCAAACAAAAGTAGCAGCAACTTCAACATTGGGATGAACCGCTCAAAATCTAAGGTAATGAGGAACCGACCACCTATCTACTTTGATCAATGGAAATGGGAAAAAAGAATAACAGGGGACTCATCTCTGTTTCATCAGAAGATTACGAGTAAGTTAAACAGGAAACCAACATAGAAACCAGTTCGAACTTTTCCTTCCCAGCATAGTGAAGATTCACACTGGGTCGAAAAAATAAGCTATGATAATTAGGATTTCCACCTTTATCACTAAATATAGATTCTCTATTCAAGAACTTGGATCAAAGTATACAAAACGGACCTCTCCATAACCGTATTCCTCAAAATACTGCTTCTGAACAGCGGAACTGAAGTACATAGACGCGTTGTAGATCAGATAGGAAGAGTGCTTAATCAGATTCAACAGGACGAAATCAAAGTTGAGCCCCACGACACTGAGAAAAACCAACCCCAAAAAGAGGGAGAGAATTTTAGGCAAGGCGGTTGAGAAAAAAGAACCAAACGTGGAACGAAATTTGCTGCGGAGAATTACCTTTTCCGGAGAAAATTCAAGATGACTTGAGGGTAGAAACTGATAGACCAGCAGGTGAAAGCGGACCAACCCAGCACTTCGTAAAGGACTTCGAGTGGGCCTGAATGCCAAGAAGCCATGTCTGGCGCCGCTCTTTACCCCTCCTTCGCCGGGAAGAAGCAATAGAATGTCGGAGTTGTAATTCTCCGTCGACTTACGCGCTGACGTGCACGACTAGCTCGCCTATTTATTTACGCTTGACTTGTTCCTTAACTGCCCTTCCACGTAATTGTCACCATCACCAATTAGAGATGCCGGACACAACCATTCTGATATAATAAGTAATTTGATTTTTTTTTTAATTGAAGAGGCGACAGTAGATCCAATTGTATTCTCTGCTGCTGATCCAATCCCATGCCTTATCAATACCATCAATAACGTTCCTGATTTGGATCCAGCAAAAGAAAATACCTGATGGTCGTCCAAAATAGTTTGATCCAAACCTCATCGTTTTCCCTTTTAATTTGCTAATGTCGCTTGGCACTCTGTATTTAAATATTTTTTGTTTATGAAAAAAGGTACGGAGAATTATTAGGAGAGAATCGATTCGGGGGTTGCGTTGCGGGCGCGATTGGTGTTGTTTGGCGTGAAAGTAATCAATCCATCTAATAAGGAACTAATAGCACAGCGCACGATTTTCAGCATGTTACGTCTTATTAATTTATTTATTATCCACAAAAAGAGAATGCAGGGCGGTTATATAAACTCGAAACGACACGTCATCAGCGCCATGTTTGGATCTTTGAATAGAGGGGCTCCAGTCCAATCAATCTTAACCGCTGACCAAATGGTCCCAACTCAACCCCACCTTATCCGTATCCGTAGAAAGAATAATTTATATTGTAATTTATACTATAAATTGGATCTTATGTGAATAATGGGGAAAATTAATTATTAATACATTTGATGAGTTCTGAATTATAAATTGTTGTATTAAAATGGGGCCATCGATTTCTTAGTATCATTCGAACTCCAAGGAAGGGGTCACCTGCTTCTTTCTTAACTATTTGCATTGAATCAATCAAGATATACAGTAATATCATATTTTATTTATATTGTTATAAATTTCATAATTTATATTAATAAGGATCATATAATTAGAGGTCACTAAAGACAGAGGCTAATTCGAAGGGTGAGGACTCTGTCTCTCTTAATTTGCGTGCAGATTTTTATAAAAGCTTATCGTTCCGATGTTACGCCACTTTATTTAAAACCAAAAGAAAAAACTGCCTCCCTGCAGGACCGTGGCATAGCGCATATATATATATATATATATACACATACATATAAGTAAAAATAAATATCTAGATCCATAATAAAAATTAAGAAATACGAGTATTAATCATTTACACGTTTGATTATTCCTGAATTGTTGGATGGAAAGAGTAAAGTTGATGAGAAAATTGCTCTCAACAACTATAATCATAAAAAAATCTTATAGTATATATGAGTGAGAAACATATAATAATAAATTTGTGTAAAAAATAACAATACATCAATGCTATTCATTTATTCAATTTTTAAAATATTATATTATTTTTTTAAAAGGCCCCGTTAGTCATTTTTCAAGTTGGTGTGGCTAGATGCGGAATAATTTTAGAAGTGAAAGGGCAAATGGTAATCCTTAAGGAGATATCCTATGCTTAAGTAGGGGTGTTCATGGGTAGGGCTGGACAGGGCGACCCTCTGCCCGGTGCCCTGCCTAGAAAAAATATGGGCTGCATTTTGCAGCCCGATGCCCGGCCCTACCCGGTAAAAGCCCTAACCATTTTGGGCTGGGCATGGGCGGGCTGGCCGTGGGGGGGTTAGGCATGCCCAAATTGTGATGCCATGCTCATGTTGTGGAAAAAATCTGCAATTATAAACTTCTAAAATAATATCATATTCATATGTCTTCAAGAGTTAAATAATATCTATAATCCACTAAAAATAAGGTAACAAAAAGATAATAATTAAAGTCTTAAAATTCATTGCCTATAAAAAAATCTTGAAGTCTAAGTAGTTTATAATTACAATTTTACATCAATTTCCCAAATGTTGACAATGATGGAGTATCTAAAAAAGTAAAATAAATAATTATAATTTGTAATGTAATTATATTATGATTAATAAAGTTAAAAAAATTAATATAATTATAAATATTAAAAGATGTAACTTACGTACTTAACTACTTATATTTTTAAAATGACCCTTTAGTCACTAGTAACTATCATATTCTCCCTTCTAAGTGTAGCATCTACGGAGAAAATAAAAAAAAATAAAAATAAGGGGTGATCATGGGCAGGGCAGGGCAGGGCAACCCCCCTGCCCGGTGCCCAGCCCGAAAAAAGCATGGGCTGCATTTTACAGCCCGATGCCCAGCCCTGCCCTATATTTATCGGGCTGAGCAGGGCTATTTTTTCGCGGGCTCGGGTGGGCATACCGGGCCGCGGGCTTTATGAACACCCCTATGCTTAAGTATATAAATTTATATTATAAAATAATTGATAACTCTTTTTATCATATCGCTCATAAAAAATAAAAATGTTATCTTACTCTTAAATTATAGATGGATAAGTTTAACTCATTCCTAAAAATTTAAAAATCACGATCTTATCTTTTTTAGCATCTAAGCCCATTATGTCTATCAATTTTTTTTTTTTTAAATGGAGCCATCGAATCCTTATTTTATTATTCGATTTCGAAGTATGGGTGGCAGACTGGCAGGGTTGTTTCGTCTATTCGACCAATGGTCTGGTTCACGTTCCCTTGATTTGCATGCTGACGTATATAATTCGTTTATAAAAACTGATTTTTTTAAAAAAAATGTTACTACTTTATTTATTAAAAAGAAAAGGTGCTTGCCTGCATTAGAGCTAAGCTGTGACGAGGTTGATATAAATTTTATTGGTCACAGTAAATACAATTTTAATATGATGTGTACTATTTGTTTAATTAATATTAATTTTTGTAATCAATATGTTTTTACGAACCATCCCAAAAATTCGTAAGTGAGTTCGAGTGCAGCTGAATTCCAGGAAGCCATGTCTTGCTCTGTTTTTCTTCGCCGGAGAAGAAGCAAAAGAATGTCGGAGATACAGTGATGAGTCGACACACTATTAATGACTTTAAGTTCAGCGTGAACGGCTTCTTTTGCTGTTTATACACACACACACACACACACACACACTTTTCTCGATGCTTGACTAAAGCAGAGCCTTGCCTGAATTGGAAGCAACGTAATTTTCAGGTATGTGTCACAGAAGAAGATGACCAATGGGAGAGGACATAAGCATCCACGAGACTGACTTGGATAAAAGCAATTTGTGTCTATTTATGGGATTTGATGTGTGAGGCCCATAACTAAATTATCAGCAATGTACTAGATTTCATGAAAAAGTTAAGAAAAAATAAGAACAAAAATGCAGGTTCATGGCACATGGACCCTTCCCCTTTAATTAGACCCCGCTACCCCCCTACCTCCCTTGTGGCTGCTTTGGCTCTATCCTTGTTACTGTTATCATCGCCTCCATAATTTCAACAAAGATATTATAAAATATCAGTTTGACTAAAGACGAAGAAGTTGCTGGGAAGTTAGATGAAGTTGCTCTTGCCTGCATTTGCAGCCATGTACGGAAATTATTAATAAAGAACAAGACAGATAATATTAATCATTTATTAATACATGGGATGACCCCTTCATTCTTGATTCTTGACTTCTCTTCGTTTCTTTTCCCATCTACTCCCTCACTCTACTACTCATCTCAACCTCAATAGATTATATATTTAATTGTTAGGATTTAACATTTTATAAAATAATTTTATAAATTTTTTGTCTTAATTACAATTTTGAATCATTTAGATCAAGTTTTCATAATTTAAATTTATTTTTTATATAATTTCAAATTTTAATAATAATTTTGTGAAATATTAAATTCTAAATGTTCAAAATTTAACGTGATGTTCTGATGTAAAGTGAATAGAAAGTGGATGGAAAAAAAATAAAGAGAAATGTTGGTTATAGTAGTGAGAGAATAAGAATTTAAATCTTAAACAATATATTTATTAAAAAAAATAAAAAAAAAATATTTTAAATTTTAAAAAGATTAGTCTCAAAGCTAAATTAGAATATAGACATCTTGATTAAATAAAAGAAACATAGAGAGGCAAGGCGGCTGGCTTGGGTTTCCATGCAAGTAAGGTTGTGTTTTTGTTAGATCTACACGTGGTGTTTATTAGTATTAGTTATAACCTGTAAATACTAAATAATATTTTATATAAATAAGATTAACATATAAATAAAAAGTCGCTAAACGCCAAAACTAATTTGCGTTTACATGGCCGGATGCTAATATGAAGAAAGAGGGTCGAGCTCGGCTTTTCTTGATTTACGTGTTTATTTAATAGACTGTTCAGTCTTATATATAAATAATACTCAATTTTGTAGATCCAAATATTAATAAAATTAATTAAAAATAATAAATATATAAGAGATATAATTTTTTAAATATGTCTTTATTTATGAAGAGTATGAATAAGAAGAAATAAGATGAGAAAAGAGGCAGGATAGAATAAGTAGGAAAAAAAATGTAAGGGGGTATGTAATTAATTAAAAATAAAAATGATAAATATATATTAAATTTTTAGACAAAAATAAAGTGTTACTCATATATATATATATATATATATATAAAATAGAATGTTACTTTTATCTATATATAATAATAATGATATCGGAGGGTGTATAGAGTAATTTTTATAAAAACTGCTTGTTTTAATATTATTTTATTTATTTACTTGCAACGAGGAAGCCTGCCTTCCAGAACCTAGCACGTAATAATCGCTAATAAACAATGATGCATATGTTTTGAAGTTTCAAATTTTCCGGAAACCTTCATTTCAACTTGCTTCCATTATTTTCCTCTGCTACGGTTTTTATTTTAATTATTATGGGATTCTCAGACTACAGACATTGAAGCCGGCGGCTCTTAGCAGTTAGTAGCAGTTTGCAGCCCTTACCGGTCAATTCTCTTTTTAAACTGTTTTAGAGTATATTTCTATAAATAAGGAAAATTAAAACAAATGTTTTGAAATTAAAAACAACATAGGGCTATTTAACCAGTTGCAACCCAATAAATGATTAGGGAATCTTCATTTTTATATATTAAAAATGGGGAAGTGTTATACTGTGCCCCTTTTCGTTTTAAATAGGGAGAATTAGAATAAATGACTTTTAGTGAATGATATTTATTGGGAAATGGGAATAACCATACAAGTTATAATTATTTAGAGGGCTAATATGCCAGTGACACTAATTTCTGTAGCTGTTCAATGCTTGAGGTTGGGTACATGTCACACTTAAATAATACAAATAACAAAAAATAACCCCTTCATTTGGTAGATATTAATGAATACATTATGATTTACGATACAAACAATGTAACGTATGATAGGGATGATGCTTGAAAATATACAGCATCCATAACATGAAGAATCATAGGGACAATTCCACAGTATTCATAAAGAGGAGACCAAAATTGATGGTTCTCCTGGTGAATGGATTGCCAAAAAACCATCCCAGATTTTGAGTGCAAGGCTTCACCCAAACAATAATTCTCAAGTATAACATACTTTACACATTCTCCGCCGTTCGTGGCGGATTAGAACACGACACGAGAGGCTCTTTGGTTTCATCCTCGGGTTCCACTAAAGCCACCGTTTTGTAAGCTTTCTTTGCGGGATACAAGAGGAAATGTTGAGTGATGAAAAATGAGTCAAAGAATACCGTCACCTGCAAACCAATTCATAATAGTTCAGACAGAAGCAAAAGTAAATGAATAGCTCCAAACAACAAGCAGTGGACATTTTTCATACCAGAGATAGCATCAGTTTTCCTATATTACCATAAAAATTGACCAAAGAACCTGCAAATAATACAACGTTAATTCACAGCATGTTCATATGTAAACACTTGAAACTCGATCGCTGATCCAATCTCCCACACACCTTGATCAATGGACTGCACAACCATCTGTCCGTAGTTTGTTGTGGCGCCAGAAAGATCACAAATAATGTTAGTAATGCTGAAGCCGTCCGTACTTTTTCTCTTGAAGTTCATGATTGCCTGAGGAATGTATTTTATAACCGTCATACATACTTGGATTGTGCTGCAACATCAACATCAATTTCAACACAGGAAGTTAGAATGAAGACAATTCACATCTGGGCATCAAAGAATGGAAAAAGGAGCCATATCTAGATGCAGTTCTCGTAAGGATTAACAATATTGAATCAAGTGTTTCAAAATGGAAAATGAAGTTTCTTCATAAAAGCACAGGTGCCAAACAATGAACATACTTGAAGACGGAGAGAAGCCAAAGCCAGGAGTGTCTAGGAACAGCTATGGAGAAACAAACTGCAGCAGTAAGCCATACGACTGAGACAATTCCAATAGCAAGTTTGGAGACTTTCTGAGTTCCACGCTATATGAATATGGACAAGTAACTGCGTTCAGGGCAATTCCAAATTTAACCAATAAAGCAAAAACAAAAATACTAAATCCCACTACTTACTTCATAGATTAAAATTTGGAACAAGGTAATTACGGTCAATAGCACGGCATGGGCTGAGAAAGCAACATCATTTGCAGCCACAGGTATCATCTAAAATCATGACACAGATACGAATATAAAATATCATGTCAGTTAAATCCTCTGAATACAAGGTTTCATCAACTTGATGCTGGCATTCCAACAACATGCAGATTGCGGCAAACAAAAGCATAACCAACTTCAAACATTCGGAAAGTTACTGCTGCTAAGCTCACCACCTACTCTTTGATCATTGTCCCAGAAACAAGAGAGAGTAATCATGATTAAAATTAATAACACCCAAACTAGCTACGCTTAAAATACAATTAAAATCAAATAAAAGCAATTCCATTCATGAACCTTCAGCAGAATTTACTCAGAATGGGAATAGGAGAAAAACTAATCTCAGGGGACTTTTAGATAATTCATCAGAAGGTTACGAGTAAATATAATTAAACAGGAAATCAGCGTTTTGCCCCAAAAGAAGGGGGAACCCGGGAACCAGTGATGAATTTATCTACCAAGAACCAAGTAAAGTCAAAACTATTACTCAATATGGATTCTCTATTCAAGAACTTGGATCAAAGGAGAGAATGGACCTCTCCATAGCCGAATTCCTCAAAATACTGCTTCTGAACGGCGGAACTGAAGTACATGGACGCGTTGTAGATCAGATAAGAAGAGTGCTTGGTGAGATTCAACAACACAAAATCAAAGTTGAGCCCCACAACACTGAAAACCAACCCAAAAAAAGAAAGGATGAAAATTAGCGATGGCTGTTTTGAAAAGTCGACAAAATTTAAGGTGGAAGAAGATAGGGAAATTTTTTTCTGGGTACCTTTTCCTGCGACAATTCAAGAAAACTTGAGGGTAAAAACTGAAAGACCAGACGGAAAAAGCGAACCAACCCAAAAATTCGGATGTGAGTTCGAGTGAAGCTGAATTCCAGGAAGCCATATCTCGCTCTGCTCTTTCGCGTTCCTTCGCCGGAGAAGAAGCAAAAGAATCTCGGAGATTAAGTGGTCCGTCGACCGAATCTTAAGTACAAAGTGCTAACGTGAACGGCTTCTTCTCCTGATTATATATACTTATATTGATGTTTGGCTAATCGGCTTCAGCATGAAATAACAGGGCCTTGCCTAAACTCCCCAGCAACGTAAATTTTCGCCTATCAGTCACAGAAGAAGGTGACCAATGGGCGAGCACATAAGCATCCACGAAACTGAGTCGGAGAAAATCCATTTGCGCTTATTTATTAATTTAGAAGTGCGAGACAACAGTAGATCCCTCTTCCCATACCGTATCAACAATGTAGTCCTTGATTTCATGAAAAATTAAGAAAAACTAGAAAACAACACGTTCCCCGTATAGTCCATACTCTAAAATATGGGCTTTTGTTTTTTGCCCCTATTAGATCTTAGGCCCATACCTAGTCGCTGTGAATTTAACAAAGACACTTTCTACCAACACAAAGTCAAATGATAAGCGGGTTAATGTCATCTAAATAAAATTTTGAGTTAAGTCTTAGTGTATATAAAAAAATTTTATTAAGAAACTAACCTATTATAATCAAGTGTACGATACAAGTTAAATTTAAATATAATCAAAATAAAATTCTAGTAAATTGGGTGGCTTAAAAAAAACAAAGACACCTCCCCTTTAGTTTTTTTTTTTTTTAAAACTGGGAAATTTTTCTTACTGATTATTTTTATAATGAGGCCTAAATCAGATAGTACTGTATGTTTGTGTGTACAAAATTTATAAAATATGAATACTTTTTATGCATAAAAATTTATTAAGTTCTTCTTGTAATAAAATTAATAAAAAAATTTATAGAAAGCTTCTTCTTTTTTTTTCAATTTTTTTTCTTTTTTAATTTTAAATTAAACCCCACTCGGTTCCTTGGGGTTTTGGCTCTGTCTTGGTCATTGTTTTGACTTATGATCCCCCTCCATATTTTCAAAAGTCGTAATACATTTTTAACCTCTATAATTAGTTATTTATTATATTTATTAAAAATATGCATGAAGTCGTATTGGGAGAAAGTCTCGTGTGGTTGCGTGTGCTATTGTCAATTTTAAAGGACAGGTGTTAATAATACGTCTGCCATTACTCTAATCGATCGCTCAATAAAGAATTAAGAGAAAATTCTAAAAAATACTTATTTAAATTTTAAAATTTTGTTTATTATATTTTATAAATTATTTATAATTCTTGTAGAGCTATTTATAATTTTTTTTTTAAAAAAATCTTTATTTAAAATTTTAAAATTTAAATGGGTATTTTTTAAGATTTTTTCAAGAATTAACTACCGGTCTTATCTACCGAAAGGAAAATACTTGTTTTATCCGAAAAAAAAAACAAAAAAGAAAATGCTGGGAAGTTGGATAAACCTTAGAAAATAGGTCAGCAGAACCACATTTTATATTATTTCATGGGAGATTATTACAGTTTGGGACCCCTAACATGAATTTAATTGTAATTTTGGACAAAAATTAATCTGAATTTTAGTTAAAAAAAAAACAAATGCCTCCCATAACTTGACACATGGTGTTTTCATGATTTTGTTTGGCGTATCGTTAAGAACAGATTATACATAAATGTAAAAACATTTAGTTGGATCGTAAACAACATGTTAATTTGTATGTGGAAATAATAGATCAAAATAAAAAAAGGGAAAGTTGGAGAAAAATTCATATTAAAATTTTTTATACACAAATAACCAGTATTGTATATAAAGAATATTAATACTTTTATTTATGTTATTCTCGCTAATTAAATTTCTAGTTGGTGACTTTTTCCTAATTTTTCCAATAAAAAAATTACCACAATCCACATGTATATAATATATATAGACAACAACGTATTTTGCACTACGCATTCCCTCCTCATTACACGTAAGCCAAACTGAACATCTGAATTAGTCATTCATACCATGATTACACGTAATCTCAACGGATAGAATCTAACCAGATTATAATTTTCAAAGGTTATGTTATTATCAGGGAATATCAGTGTCAAATTACGTAATGATCTTGAATCTTTTGGATTTAAACTAAATTAAATTGATCCCTCGATGCCAGCCTAAAAAAGTCCAGTCTGCAGATTGCCTTCCTCTCCGGAACCATCAGCGGAAAGAATAAGATTACAGACAACGATTCCACTGGTTGTTACTTATTAATTATGAATAGTTAATCATTTATACCAATTTTTTTTTATCAGCTCTGATGAATTGTCATATTGAAACAGTGTCATCGATTCCTCATTCTTCAATTTATGGCTGGCGTGGGGTTCCGTTCAATTCAAGTAAGGGTTCTTCTTGCTTAGCTTCTTCCACACGTTTTAAAAATGCATTATTGGAGTATTGTTTATAATTTATAAATAATACTAATATATTTCAGAATATTTTATATTTTATTAACATATAATTAAAAGTCACTAAAAGCCAAAACTGATTCACGTCTAGTATAGTTATATTAAATAATCTCTATACATGATCGCAACCGAGATTGAAAATAATTCATTCAAACACAAACGTGAAGAAGGCATGTAATTTTTTTTGGTAGATATGCTTTTTCTTTTTAAAAATTATTGAAAACTCTGATTTGACGTGGTTTATGTTAATATGCAATTCAACGCCCTCTATTGATTTTTAAGACTTTTAGTGGATTCTAAGTTTGAATTGATCAGAGTCAACAATTCGTTTGATATCTATCTGTCCTATGATGGGAAAATAGATCTGTCCATATAATCCCTGAATATTCAAAAAAGTTGGTTTGAATAAGCAAATTTAATACCCTCTAGTTAAAATGGATTGGAACTTTAAAATTAAGTTGTAAACATGGAAGTCTATGCATTAGCTAGCTGCATGTGGCTATTTCTTCTATCAATTTCCTTCCCACAAGAGAGCTTCCCTGGCAGAACCCCGCAAGTAATGCTAAAACAGATAATAATGCATAATTTAAATTTTCAAATATTCTGAAAGCCTTCCATTTCTGCTCCGTAAAATAAAATAACCCATCGTTGGCCAAAAAAAAACATCTCTTACTGATTTTCTTCGTGCACCCAGGATCTTCACCTTGCTCGCATTATAAGGGAGAAAAAAGAAAACAGAAGGGATATTCAACTCGCTTGGATTATTGGGGGGGAAAAGAAGAAGAAAGGGCGTTCAACTTGCTAGCATAAGTGATGTAAGACCAGATAGCTGTTGTGGATTTTGTTTTAAAAAGAAGTGGTTAACTTCTGTGAGATTCTTAGGCTGCGGGCAACAAACATTGTCGCCGCCACCAGCTCTTAGCAGCCCTTACCAGTCAAAAAGTAAAAATAAAAAGCCTAAGCTGAAGTCCCCGACAATAATGTGATAGATAAAAGTGGATAAGGTTTTATAAAGCTGATTAGAAACAATGAACAAGTTACAAATATGAATCCCAAGAGCCTCCGGTGGCTAACTGCAATTGGAAGCTGCAGATGCATATATCCTTGGTTAACTGGTCATACTATAATTTTTAATTCAGGAATAACTCGCGAGTCATACTTTTAAACCTGTCACTGATCTGATGTTGATTGAAGGATTTACATTACAGACTCGTGAACAATATATGCTTGCCTAATAAGCAGCAACTTATAGAGTTTATAACCCGTCTCTGAGAAAAGAGATGAGTATATTCATGAGACTATTTTTTCAAACTATCTGTTCTCTTAGCTTTCAGAGAACATAGGCAGTGCTGGTAGCGAGAATATATGTTCTTGCAATATATTAAAACAGTAATATACTTTTATACCCCACTAAATATCTTTTCTTTTACAGATAAATCCTGATGGTAAATCATGGATAACTAAAGAGATGTAGGTTGGAAACCTAAGGTTACCTGCTTAGATCAGCTAGAATACAAGGTGCTAGAATATCTGATAATAAGATATTATGATTCAGAAAAAGGGGTAGGCCATAGGGTTACTAAAAAGAAAGAAAGAAATGTAGGCTCCTCTACCATATGATGTGATCCAACTTATTATAGAACAGGGTAGAAATATGTCTCGACATGTCATGTTATTAAACGAGGACTGATTACTTAAAACAACATTATATTCTCACGTTATTTAACTAATACTAATCCACATACATAATTGAATATAACAAACTTAATCATCAAACATAATACAAGGTCAAGAAAGCCCTCGCAAGACTTGCGGGTTCAGAATTTCGGATAATATTAATTATACAGGGACTTATATCTTGTAGTGGTTTAAAGAATCCTGGGCCTGAAATAGCAAACAAACCCCAAGTACGTTATTCCAATTAATTAAAGATCATAATATTTGCTTGTAATACAATAAATCGCATAACTTGTAAGAAAACCGGACACTTAGTAGTATATATATAACTAACAAACTACATCACGTGCCTTTCCTTTACGTACAAGCATAATGCAATCATTGGCAACATGAACATGCTTTTTCGTGATGCAGTCGAGATCGAAAATACAAGGTTCAAATGGAGCTGGATTCTAACGAAGTCATGCACGCATGTCTGCCTCTGCTCTTCCCCATTTCTTCGTCGGAGAAGAAGCAGAAGAAGAATCTCGCAGATACATTTGTCCCTCGACGCTCGACACAGTCTTAAGGACTACGTTATCTCACATGAACGGCTTATTCTCCTATTTATATATTTGCTTTTCTTCCATGCCTCACCAATCGGCTTCTGCAAGAAAAACCAGAGCTGTGCCCATATTTCCAGCAACGTACTTCTCAGTTTTCACTTATCTGTCACCAAACAAGAAAACCAATGGCTTGGGATAAAAGCAATCTGCTGAGTCTTTTATTGTAAAGGACAACCATATTTACGTGTCCAAATATTAATTTAATTGTTAATAAATATTTGGATGGTTAAAAATTCAGAAGTCTGATTTATAAATCGGCAGGCTTCTTCTCCTATTTATATAATTTATAATTGTCTGAATTGATATTTATAAACTATACTTTAAGATAATCTTGTTAAAAAAACTGTCTATCATTAAATTAATATTTTGTATGGGTCACGCAACAGTAGACCTGATCAACAGATTAGTCCCAAATGACATACGTGCGTTATCAACAGCGCCCCTGATTAATAAAAAATTCCTAATATTTCGAACTTCAAAACGTGTTTTTCTTCTTCTAACTAAAAGTTTGTCCCTCGCCTTATCATTGCATATGTCTTTCTTTTAATCCCCACGTAGTTTCCTTGTGGCTCGGGTTCTCTCATTCGTCAATGTCATGATGTTGTCCCTTCCATGTACTCACAAGTCATTCTACATATTTAATTCTATATACTAGAGCTTGACCCTCTTATTTAATTATTTATTATTTTTTATATTTAATATATAATATATTTAACTAATTTAATTAAATTAAAATATTAGTTAAATTATTTAATATATTATATTTTTTTTAAAATATTTTAATCGTTTGTATTAATTATCTTCCTCTATTACTTGATTATTGTTAAAAGAGTATTACTAAAAATAATTTTAAAAAAATAATAAATATAAAAAATAAATATTATATTTAAGGTTAATATTAATTTTTAATTAAGTCATATACAGGAATTTAAAGCATTACCATGAGAAGGTCTACAACTCTAAATTGTGACAGAGAAATTGGCGGGTTGCGTTGCGTGTGCTATATCGTCGTTTTTCCTAATACGGGTGTTAATAGTACGGATTGGCCGTTCCTGTGTGTAATCAACCAACCAATAAACACTTAACACAACACACAATTTTGTTTTGCTGACGTCTTTATCCGCCAAAAGGAAGTCCTGGGCGGGGTGATCTCTAAACTCCCAAACGACAAGTCCTTTGCTCCGCGTTTTGGATATTACGACCCTCGTGGAGAATATTCGAAGTGAGTCGTTGTAATAAATAGTTTAATAGCACATGAGAGAAAACAAATTGAAGTTTCATATTGAACGATGATAACAAAGCCATCAATTAATTTAAGAAAATAAAATAACAAAACAAAAGTATTTTAAAGCAATTTTTTTATAAAAAATAAGGGCTGTTGCCCAATATAAATAAGTTATACTAATAAAAAAATTAATCTCAAACACTGATTATCAAGTAATTCTCTCAAGTAGAATGGGCATATAGTATATATTAAAAATTTAGAGAAGCTATTTTATGCCAGTACATTTGCTATTTTATTTTTCTCCCTTATAATATATTTTAACCATACTTCCCATGACTTACTAATCAATTGTTTAATTTGTAAAAAAAATAGACTACCACTGTGAGTATTATTTTCCCTTTCTAACATATCAATAAGGAGCATTAAATCTGATTCAAAGATAATCTTTATGTAACCTTGATCCTATGTGAATAGAAGCCTTTTCAAAATACTATATAGTTCAAAATCATAAGCATGATCTAATAAAATGTGTAAAATCAATCACCTAATTACAAATCCTCTATTATATAACACTATAACATGCAACAGGACAAATTTTTGACATAACACCATCAACATTTTATTTAAACCATTTTTCTAGTAGGGGCTCCATTTTAAGTTTATATGAGTATAAGATTTTAAAATTTTCAAGATAATATGTTATGGCTGTATATGTTTCCCTTCGTTATAGTTAAAAACTATAGCATTTTTTTAAAATTAGAGCTTTTAAATTGTAACTTTTTAAATAATATTTTATTTTCTTTTAACTTTATCCTAACATCAAATGCAAACTAGTTTTTAAAAGACGCAACAAAGAAAGATGACGTGTATTTTTGGCTGAATGAGATTCTTCTGTAGTCCCCTAGAGGCACAATCCCTCGATATATGCAAAAGAATTTTAAGCGTTAATTGATCAGGAAATAGCACGCATGTGAAACGTGATTGTTAGGATGACGTGATGGCCAATGTAAGTGGGTTATGGCTATAGAAACAAGTAGGAGCCACCATTGTATATAAAAAAAAAGTAGGAGCCACCCTTGTATATAAAAAAAAAAGTAGGAGCCACCGATAAAAGTTGATCGTTGTAAGTTACTCGATTATACATATCTAGAGCCTCGAGTCTTAAAATATATAAATTTTTATTAAAAAACTCACTTATTATTATTAAGTATATGACTCGGGTTAGATCTAAATATAATCAGATAATATTTTAATAAACCGGATAAACAATACCAAAAAAACCCAATAGATAAATAGTAAAAAATAAGTTTATATCTTATAGAGTTAGATTCTTATTATTATTATAAGAACTCATTTAGTAGGTTATCTTATAAGTCCCCTATAAATATTCTCTGAACCTTAAATTATTCTGTAATTTTAATAAAAAATCAGTATTAAATTTATTTAAATTTTTATTAATAAAAAAACAAAAGTAGGGGCCCAATAAATGAATGGAAGCCGTTGCTCAAGCAAAGAAATATGAGGGGAAGAAAAAATAAAGTATGCTGTAGTACTATCTTATCGGAGAACATGTGACTAAGGTGTTGAGATTTTTTTTTATACAAAAATTTTTAAAAAGAGGTTAGACTTACAGTCTAGAGGCAGAGCAAAATTTTTCTGTCTCCTAAGCGACACTAATATTAGGTAAGGTAAGCTATCTATTACCCTCAGGCGTAAAATTAGGCATCTAGAAATTAGGATGTTTCCCTAAGCACTGCGACTGCAACTACAATAAAGTGATACTTCTAAAGGATCGAATACGTACCAAATAATCATATGTCTCATCTTTTTATTAGTTAAACTTATAGGTGTTGAGAAAAACTTTTTTTTTTAGGTTGCCCATCCGGTTCACCGGAGCTTTGCCCCGACTACATCCGGATTCGACTCGCGTCGCGCACCTAGCTATGGTGGGTGAGTCTCCCAACGGGGATTTTTTTTTACGCCAAGGCTCAAATTTAAGACCTCGTTTAAGTGATACTGAGTCGCTTACCACTCAGACTAACCCCCGTTGGTGAAAAAAAAAAGTGAGAAAAACTTATTCTTGAACTGTTTTGTTTCCATTAAAATGGATCAGCACAAAACAAAAATTACTCAGAACAGCAGTCCAGTGGGCTTAACCAGTGTTGATGATAGGCCTCAAACAGCACATCACAATCATCCATCTTCTCCGGCCTAGGCCTGTAGCCTTTCACTCCTCGCTATCACTCTCAAAACGTAAGAAACTTTTCTGCAAATTTTTCAGGGAACCCAGAGAGAAGATGGCCTATTCAGAGCATTTCTTGATTTGTGTCATCCTTGCACGGGTTATATTAATCTTCTCCCCATCGTTCCAATTTTCTCAATTTCGTTGATATCCTACTTAATAGATGCAACATCAACACGTGTAGCTGGGTACTTATTTAAATCAATTTGGGATTTGCAAATTAATTATACCTCACGAGATCAGAATTGTATAGCATACGCTTCAGCAAAAGATGATTTATCTATCTCATCCTTAGTTGGCCCGCGTCCGTCTCATCCACGGACCTGGGTAGATTTTGCTTGGTATAAAAAATTTGAGGTAGATTTAATACTAATCCCTCAAAATTGATACATAACCCTAAAGTTAAGAAAATATTTAAAGGAGACTTATAAAATTATCTATTAAAAAAGTATCATAATAATAATAATAATCAAATTTATATTTTTATAATAAACTAATTTTTTATTATAAATATATTAATTTTTATTTTCCTCGCACCTAGGTAGATAAAGAGTGTATGGGAATCCAAGTCCTCCCTAGTCTAATATTTTTGCTTTTGGGCTCTAGCCTCTCCTGTACAGAAAAACAAATGCCTATTCAGGGTGAGAATGATGGATCGAAGAACAGTAGCCCAATGAACTTAATTAGAGTTGATGATTGGCCTCGCATTCACTTCTCCTTATTCCTCTACTCTGGCCTAGGCTTCTTGCTTTCTACTACTCAGTACTCACCTGCAAATCTCCCCAACTCCAACCGGAAGAATCTTTCGGCAAATCTTATAGAGAAACCAGAGACAAGATGGCCAATTCGCTCATAGGAAAATCCATAAAAGCAATAAAAAATCCGATTTTTCTCACTGCGCTCTCAGCTTACCCCATTCGTAAATTAAGTTCCGTGGCCACCGTCGAACAGCCTCAGTCGGAGGGTCCATCATCGTCCTTCGCCTTTAGCAATGAGAAGAACGAGGATAGCATATACGTCAAGGGACCAAATTCTAATAATCGCAGGCGAGATGCGTCGTCGTCTTCAGTGACTATGCCCATGTCTTTCATGACTGGATCGATTGTGGGAAAGCGGTTCTACAAGCAGGTGACGACGAGGGAGGCAGATGATGGGAATGGTTGGACGGTGATACTGGATTATAGAACTCTCAAGACGCCTTCCAAGAGGCCTCTGAAACTCCCTACTCTTGCTCTTGCTAAGGCCATAGCTGCTGAATGGGAATATCAGGCATGCTAATGTTTTGCTCAATTCATTTCTAGGTTTAGCTCTGTGCAACCTCCTTTTAATGTCTCTTCCTGGTATTTTCCCCCTTTTCAAAAAGAAATTGATCTCATATGAAACACTGAAGCTATTGCAGGAAGTAATGCTGCATATTATACACTAGCTACTGCCAATAACTAGTCCTAGGAACAGATTGTGGACATGTTTTATAGAGTCACAGTAAGTACTAGCTGAAAGTGAATCTAGGTTAGACCCATTCCCAAATGCTTGCAGAACCCTGTAATTGATGCTTCAAATTCTTCTTTGTAAAATACATCTCGAAGCTTTATGTTTCTTTCTTGAAAATAAAATTGCATCCTGATAAGGAAGCCTGAAATTTGTATTAGTTGATTATTTCCTGTTGGCATCCAGTTCCAGTTGCCTAAGTTAATCATAAGAGTGAACTCGCTTCCTGGTGTTATAACTATTTAGTAAACACTTGCCGTATAATTTCTTATAGGAGCTGCAATTACGGTAGAGTTTATATCTGATTAGTTGCAAATTATTGGCATTAGAGGATCTTTTTGCTTGAGATAGGAGAATTATCTATTCGGGAGCTCAACTCTTTCAGCTAGATCAGTCTCTAGACCTCACGATTTTTGGTTGAAAGCACAGATCTTGTTTGACTGTCGTTATGGCTGGTTAGGAGTATTATTTAATTTGGACTGAGATTTAGTTTGATTAATTGCAGCAAATAGATGGAATAAGACCTTTCACTATGCCTCTTATGAAGCTTGCTTGTACGGCCCTGGAAAGAGTTCCAGTCACTCGGACCAAAATCATTGAGAATTTGATGAAGAAATTCAACCAAGATCTAGTCTTTTGTCGTGCTCCTGGTGATAACGATCTTACAAGCAATGTCCTTGGTATGCTATTAGTTGATATGTCTTTTCATTCAGACCGCAAATAGCACAAAACTGATAATTATATGATTAGCACAAAAGAAGAATAGTGTTGTGTTTGATGATTCAAATTTCTGGATATGGAGAAAACACCTGAATAATGTAGCTCATTGACCAAACTCTTTCTAATGCATGGGTAGCTTACCCAGTTTACATTATAAGTTGTGCAAATTCAGAACCTAGATGGCTAATCAAGAAGCTGATAAAAGTTATCTTGCTGTATGAAGATGCCTGTGGTAAGTGGTAACTATTTTAAATTTTGCAACTCTGGCCATTGAACATCTATTCCAAGGAATACAGAGAAGAATGGTTTCTCTTTGTTTAATCTAGACTTCAAGTTATGTGTATAGTCAATCTGCTTTATTGTAGTTGCTGATATGTGGTTTCTCAAAAAGACCAGAATCCAGAATAATATGGGAGTAGGGTTTCCCTACTGGTGTAGGACTGTAGGTTTGCATTTACCTCTAGATACATTGTTCGATAATGTAAAATTTTCATCTTCTTGTTGAGTTTTTGATATATTAATGTGTGTGGTAAATTGTGTCTCCGAGTTGTCCTTGAGGCCTATAGAAACTGATCAGTGGCCTAATGCATCTATGAGTCATTGAAAGTTTCATTATGAGTACATCTATATGCATGGGCTTGATTCCCGCATAGGAATTATGGATTCTAGTGTGGGGTTTATAGGGACCTTAGGCTCTCTACCTTGGTAGCAAGTGTTGGGTGAGGTTTTCTGGAAGGTTCCTATAAATTGGTATCAGCCTGTGGTAGAAAGGTAGTGCAAAGCCAGCCTACTTGGGCACTGAGGTCATGCAGTGTGGTGGAATGTTGGGAACCAATGATAAAATATGGGACTTGAGCAAGTTTGTGATTCTAATGTAGGATTTATAGGGACCTCGGTCTCTCTAACCTCATGAAGTAACTTTTGGTTTGTAAAGGTTTCCTATCAAAACCCTTGCTGTATCTGAAGTGATTATTAAACATTTATTTCTTTTAGTTTTCTCATAGATCAAAGGCATTTGGTTAAAGAAGCATGTCAATTAATGCTGTAATAATTAGTATGGACTTTAAGACACACACTCACACCCACCAATTCTGACTTAAATCTTTGAACTTTGCAGACCGCCAAGTGGAAAAAATCGATCCCCTGCTTCATTGGGTGGAGTTGGAATTTGACTTCAAACCTATTGTCTACTCCAGCTTTTTTGGCGGAAAGCAGGATGATGGTCTCTCTAAGGCTGTAGAGAACCTTCTAAAGGGAACAGATGACTGTGAATTGGCTTCAATTGATGCCATCGCAGCAGCAGCTCACTCTTTAATTATTGCTATTGCTTTAGTTCGCGGCAGGTTGCGGACTGAGGAAGCAATTGAGATTATTAGACTAGAAGAAGATTTGCAGGTTCCTACTTGATTAACCTCTCCCCTCATTACATAATCACCTGTTTAGTTTTTGTCCCTTAAACTTGTGCTTAAAATTCGAAGTACCTAGCATTGTGTCTATTCTTGATCTTTTCAGAAATAACACAGTCTTCATTCATTTTCCCCTTCCCCTTCCAGATAGACAAGTGGGGCCTAGTTGAAGGAGGGCACGATGTGGATATTGCTGATCTCAAGGTGCAGATTTCATCAGCCGCTGTTTTTCTTGGTTTGTCGAGGAGAATATAATTTCTGCACATCGTCTCTCAAATCCAAGTTATCATAGGAAGAACTAGCTATCAGGCTAGTTCATGGAACAGGTTATTGATGTAATATCCTGAACACAGATGCGCTACTCAAGGTCGCGTGCAAAATTTTGTATTGATGAGTTATAATACCTGATAATTAGGATATTTCTGGGTGCTAGAATAAGACTTCAACTTCATCTCGAAAGATGTTGCTTAGAGCTGCATGGCCTGCATGGCAGTCAATGTTTAGGTTTGTGGATTGGAAGATGATGAAGAAATACGACATGGACACGTTTTAATACAGATGTCAATGTTTAGTGAGTGAACATACAATCACGATGTTCACCCAAAAAAAAAAAAGACAATCGCGATGACATGAATTCAGTTACGTAGTGCATGATAGAGCGTTATATTTTTGGCCAATGATTTTGCATGTACTAAGTTTTTGATGTTAAAGTTGACGGGAATGACACATATAATAATTATGTAAGGATGAATAAGACAGTTTCATCAAAATTAAAATTGTGGGGGAGATGTAGCTGCGAAGCAGGGGTGCGATTCAAGGATCTTCTCGACAGCAGCGGACGCAGAGCGGTGGATTTTGTTTGATGTCGCAGTTGCAACAAGCCATCTCGCAGTCATTGTTACATCCTGCATAGACATTGTTGGTCATTGCTCAAACAATGTAATCTTACATTTTCCCCCCTACCCCAACTTCGTTACCTGATATGGTAACATATTGAGGTGGTTCCATGTCCAGAGGAATCCTGAGATTTGGAAATCGAGTTCTTCCTACCACACTGGTCCCCTGTTGAAATAAAATCATTAAAGCCAGAAACCAAGTTACTCCCAATATCTTCATTGGCCTCATCGTTGATAACCTGGTGGCTGGAATTAGAATAGCTCAAGATTATGTCGGGTTTTCCTGCTGTGGCTTATAAGGTTCTAAACAAATATCGTTGTTACAGCCTTGCCCCTCACGGCTTCTGTTATGTACTAAAGCATCTCTTCTTTGTAAATCATTACATCGATTCCACATTCCCATAATTTTATGTAGGCCGTGAATAGATGTAATGATCATTTCCTTACTGTGTCAATACACACTTTCTGATTTTAGTTACTTTATTTGCTTCATTACGTTGAAGATCCCTCATGACAATTCAATGAAGTCATTTCCCATAGTCGATATCCACGCCAAGGCTTTTTTAATGAAGACACAAAGTAGCTCTTCCCGCTCGGCCCTTATTTCAAGAAAGTTCTACTAAAGTGGGAAAACACAATAATTGAATGATAAGCCCTCACGTAAGAGTTTTCCTGCACTTGGCATCATCAAGTTATGGAGCTTGCCGCAGCACGATCTCGATTGGGTTTCTTCTGTCAGCAAACATCATAAGATTGGGACCAGAACAAGATGGGTGAGTTTGTTTTTTAGTTAAAGTCTGAAATCCATTAACTTAAATCAATCAGAACAACAAAGCAATGTAGCCTACCATCCTTCATCATCGTGCGCCTCTAGTTCAAAAGGTGGAGAGTGATCAAGAATATAAAAGTTTCCTACAAGCCTACGTGAGAGCTTAGCTAATCTATCTGCAATAGGAATGGATTCCCTATGGACATGGAAAAACATAACTTGCCAATCCCTGTGCAAAATCATCCTAATTTCCTCTACTAAATCAATAAAAGGGTGTTCAAAATCACAACCTCTAGAGGCAAGGCTTATGAGATGCGTGAATTTATATTCACGTGTTGGTTTCAAGCAATAAAACGGTCGATCCTCTACCCCTAGAACAGAAATATGATCGCCACAATGCAATGCATTGGCTGCAAAATCAGCACTCTGCGTAATCTTTATAAACAGTCGGTCAAATAAATTTAACTATCACGAGTTAAAGACAAATTGAGATGCAAGCACAGCTTTTTAACCTCAGGAGCGGAATATTAAGCTTCTATGCAGAATGACTGCAGCCAATTCAAGAGATAGGATTCTCTATCAACGCTTATTTCAAAGACAAAATATGCTTAAAACTCCAAAGGTACACCAAACAGACTCAAAAATACTTGGGCAGGCTTTATCGATAATCTAACTGTATCATCCCCACATTGAATGGAAATCAATTATCAATTGCACACACAATCATGCTTCTAACCATAGAACCTCAAGTCCTGGCCAATCCCATCTCAAGGTTTTTGATATGTTGGATATGCTTTCCAGGGCTCAAGCCCTTTGGACAGGCACGAGAGCAGTTCAGTATGGTGTGGCAGCGATAGAGCTTGAATTCATCGTTAATGGCATCTAATCGCTCCTTAGTGTACTCATCACGACTGTCGCTTATCCACCTGCAATAAATTCGACGAAAAGAATAAAACATACCATTTTTAATGGAGAGAAATCAGAATGTTGCTGGATATAAAACAATGTATAAGACAAAGGTCCCAAGATTCACATAGCTTTATCACAAATGTGCAGGCAATCAATTAGAAGGGACGTAGGAACAAGAACAGAAATTGTATTCTTTCGGAAGCCCAGGCCACTCAAGAGTAGAAATTGAAAATGTTTGCCAAGAAAGAACATGCATCACAATTTACTGCTTAGAAAGCTTATTTGTGAAACCACAAACACTTCACATTTTCCTCATGACATAAGTAAAAATAATACATTCCCCAGCTAGTTTATTTACATACGTTAAAAACCACAAGTCAACATCAATTTCATATTGAACAAATCAAATCCGAAAAAGCGGTTACTGAAACAGTCATTTGCACAGAAACTTGGCAAGGGATGGAGAACAGTATTACCTATTAGCGTGGAGCAGAGCTGCGGGGCCAAGATACGACTCGGGGTTCCACCAGTAGCTAGGGCAGGATGTGCTACAGCACGCACACAATATGCACTCGTACATCCCGTCGAGCTTAGCCCTATCCTTCTTGCTCTGAGGTACCTCCTTACCAGGAACAGGGGGTGGGTTCTTCCTCTTCAACCAGGGTTCAATACTCTTGTACTGATTGTAGAAATTGGTCATATCCACGATGAGATCCTTGATGACGAACATATGAGGCAAAGGAGTGATCGTGGATTCAGAGCCCGTAGGGATATTGGTCAAGCAAGCTAAGCCATTGCAGCCATCAATGTTCATGGCGCAGGAGCCGCAGATCCCCTCCCGGCAGGACCTGCGGAAAGTGAGGGTGGGATCGATCTCGTTCTTGATTTTGATCAAAGCGTCGAGGACCATTGGCCCACACTCGCGGAGATTGATCTGGTACTCCTGAAGCTGAGGCTTGGAAGGATTCTCGGGGTTCCATCGGTAGATTTGGAATGTCTTGAAGGCGGCGGAGTCACGAGCGGTGGGCTCCACCTGCTGGGCTTGAGCTTCGGAGGCGTGCGCTCGAGCGCAGATCAACTTGGACGCCGGCGACGATGAAACCCTAGACAGTGACCTTCTGATCAAACTCGTCGCCATTGTTGTCTGCAAGAGAGAATAGAGAAAAAAGAGACGATGCTCGTGGGGAGGCCCGGGAACTTGAAGTGACCAAAATCAAAATGCTTACGGATGAAGAGGAATGAGCTTTGACAAGAATTAAATAAATAGCGGTATTTTGGGCAATGAGAGACCACGTTAGTGGCTATTTGTCATTTTACGTGGGAAAATGCTTGAACGCCCAATGGTCGACGCGCTCCAATATTACCCGCCACATTTCAATTCATCTATTTAAGGGGTTAGTTCTATGAACTTTGACTAAATACCACAATTTTTTCAAATAAAATTTATTGAACTATTTTTTTATTCCAAAAAAGAATTAGTTTTATTGAATACGAGCTTAGCTCATAAAAGAAACAAAGCCTAACAAAGGGATGGTGATAATAAACCATTATAAAATGCATAAATACCATGCAATAAGATTAAATACCCAGTCTTGATCCATAATACCGAAGAAAATAACGAGAAATAACTCAAACACTAACGCTAAACACAATCTAGTGTGTTTGGGAACACGTTTAAAAATTAATTTTAGACTAAAATCGTGGTTTATAAATTTTTTACACAAATAATTATTTTTGTTGAGAATTGATTTTGGGTAAAATCTCAGTTTAAAACCTAGGTTTTAAATAAGCCACTAAAAATAGTTTTTAGTTTGAAACCTAGGTTATGGATTATCCAATTATGATTCCACCCCTATTTTTTCTTACACCCTCTCTCCTCTTTCTCTTCTCTCATCTCTCCTCCCTTATCTATCTTTTTTCTCTTTCCTCTCTCTTATCTTATCTCTCTTCTCTCTTTCCACTGTTCTCTCTACACTCTCTTCCCTCTCCTCTTTTTTCTCTATCATCTTTCCTCTCTTTTACTTTTAATTAAATCATACTTAGTAATTTACCAATATAAAAAAGTAATTCTGCTACTAATCATCTAAACATCTCTATTCTTCTCAAAATCTATTCTCTAAAATCTATTCTTCCCATAATCTATTCTCCAAAAACTAACCCAAACACCCACGTGAGAATTCAAATAACAGAAGAAGCCACAAAGACGAAAACAAACAAGACGATGTTGGGGACGACCGGCGAAACTTGATGACGGAGAGAAGCAGCAGAAGAAGAAGAGTTATGATGGTGATGATTAGGAAGAGACTCGTCCTCCTGATTGATTGAGCACTCTCACGATCATCTTCTGTCCTTTCTGGCAATGCCCAGAAGCACCACTGATGAAGTAGAAAGAGCCCGCATGGTCGAACTTGAACCCCGTGTTTCCATTGTTAGAGAACGTGTTTGGGTGACTGGAATTGCAGTTCTTGTAACCTTCTTCATCCACCTCCATCACCGAGTCCTTCTTGTACTTAAACCCTACACCACCACCACAGTAACTCAGCTAAACACCATTCAACTATATTCAATAACGACGACGACGACGAAGAAGAAGATGATGATGATGAGCATATAATAAGAACTTACATATGGAGTCGCCAACTTGGAACCTATTGTGCGAAAGCCCATTCATGGTAGATGTCGGTCTGATTCGCAGGTGGCACTACCCAGCCTGCTGATCCTCCCACTTGGAACTCAAAACCAGACGCACAGCACAGGACTGTGGTCAAGAGCAGCACAGAGAGGAAGGTGAAAGAAGCCATTGCAGAGAGGAACGAACAAGATTAAGAATTTCAAGAGGGATTTGCAGATAAATGAGCAAGATTAAGTTTTGAAGGAGGATTTGTGTCGGTTGATTTGATTCATACGTATATATAGAGTTGGAGAGTGGTGAAGTTGGCTTGGAAAGATGAAGCTGGGGAGAGAAATGGAGTAGTGGTTATAGACTGAAGGCGAAGCTGGGAAATGCTAGGTAATTATTTGACTTGGGTCTAACTAATAATTAATGAACTTTAAATTTTGATAGCAGAAGAGAAACTTGGAGGGAATTGATGTGCCCTGTAATTACGGTTATGGGCCTATGATGGCTTACTCTTGTCTCTTTCATTCATAAAATTATAAGCGACTATTTAGATTGGGTTGTCTAAATTTATGTCTAAAAGTAATAATCCTACTCGATATTGATTTAAAGGGCCAACCCAATTCGAGTCCCCACTTGGTGGGGGTGCTGGGGAAAGGAATAATCTAAGCAGCCTTACCCCTGCTTTGCAGGGAGGCTGGTTCGAACCCGCGACCTCAGACCCCACAGCAAGCGAGCTTACCGCTGAGCCAAGCCGGCCCTTCCCTACTCGATATTGATATCGTCTAAAAAAAAATTTCACCCTACCCTTAGATCGTAGGTAAACCCAACTCTTTTAAAAAAAAATTTGTAAAAAAAATTAAAGAAAACTACATGGACATGGACAGATAGTATACTAATAATCTAATCCTTTAAGATTGCAGTTTCTCAATTTTCCAAGCGTCACATGTTTGGTTGCTCTCTTGATGGAATGAGATGTGATGGCATTTTTTTCTGCGATATATGCATTCATTCATATTGATATTGAGTTAAAACTGTCAGTCTGTCAGACATGTTTCTGGAAAAAAGTTTGCGATTAAAGTTGTTAAGAATAAATACTAGACTAGATATGTAACAGCGTATTTGATGCTTTTAAGGTTAAGATGAGATCAAATTGTGAAACAAGAAATTGGCGTCAAGAAATTTCCAAGTCTCTTACAACATGTACTGACTCTTGATCAGACCCGTTAGTTCTTTTGCCCTTAAAAGAATTGAGACTAATCATCCGAGCAAATGCACTCTTCGATCTGGCAATTGAACGAGCTCCATGCTTCTCAGCAAGATCATCAGACAATGTTTTCACAAGATAATCAAACCGCCGCCGGAATGTTGGGAACCTCGACATCGACTTCATGATCCCTTGGAGCCTGATATATATATATAATTCAACAGAAACATCAGACAGGAAAGCCACAAAAGAAAGTGTTACAAGTTAAAACATTTTTCATTTGTTTTGGTCTGATTAGAACACCTTCTAGCCAATCCATCGAGTTCAGCTCGCTTGCGCTCGGATTCAGGGGCCGGGCCGACACTCGAGCTTTTTATTCTCTCGAGATCACCACTCCAAAGAACTAACTTGCCGAGGTAATCCTCTTCCAAGGGAGAGAGATTCTCTGCTTTGATTTGCTCTTTAATGATCAAAAGAGGATTAAGGAACCAATCAAAGAAAGTCTCTGATGGTCTGTTAGTGGAAGTCAGTTCAGTATCATCATCTGCATCAACAGAAGAATAATGAAAAATCAGACAAAGAGAGAAGAAAAAAGAGAATTACCACTGCTCCAAGTGTTTTCACTTACTTATTAAAATACCACTGCAATTTGCTTTGGCAGAGCGTATTAGTGCCTGAAGAAGGCAATATGCTGGAAAACCAATACTGATAACTCTACTTCCTGTACCAGACTTGGCTTCTTCGATGTCCTCTTGCGTGATTAATCCTTCTGAAACCATTCTTTCTCCAGCATTATGACATTCTCTAAACAATCCATCTAATAGCTACACAAGTCATATGAACAATTTTCATTTAGTACATATACGAGTTTGCAATAACATAAGGAAATGAATTGTCTGTCAATAATCCTTGGACACATTATGCTGCAAAGAATACCTCTAGAGGTTTTAGTTCCCCAATAGCATTTTTCAGCGAAGAAGATGAGCGAGAATAAGTCTTTTTGAAGGAGCTGGGTTTTGAGAAGGAAGGTGCACGCGAAGTTGATTTCGTTGACTCACTACTCTTTCTTCGATATTGAGGCCTATCAAATATCAAGCTTCTCAAAAACACATTAAAAATCAACAACATATCTTCACAGTAGTAAATTTTTGGGAGCTGAAAGAAACCTGGGGAAGCAGGATCCTTCAGGCATGTCAAGAATATCATTGCTGTATTCATCATAAATTGAGATGGCTGCGATAATGTACCGGAGCCCGAATAAGATAGAAGACTCCTGTACTTCAAGGAACAAACAAACATTTTAAAAAGCACTCTCAGAAGCACGCCTCGAGCGACCCTAGAATCTAGATAAGGTATAGGCTTCATGTTTGAGATGTTCAGCCGAAACATAGATATCGTATGTTCAAGCACTTTGGCTTCGCAAACATTACAAGAGAATTTGTCTCTAATTTAGATTCACATTGAAGTTATAGTTACAATAGTGGCAGAAAAAGTGAGAGACTGAGAAGCCTAATAAAATGGCCTACCACCAAATACTACATCCTCATCAATTGGAAAATGATTTTCAGGCAAGTAGCTGGCTATAGTAATGAAATTACTGATGGAGAGTTAGAATACTTATTTACCTGATATGCAACTATCCCTGCATAAGCACCGAGGAAGATACTCGCTAACATGGAAGCGAGAACTGCCCCGAAAACGGCCAGAGGCCACAAAAGAATAACAAGACCGGCGAAGGGGACGCATATTGTCTCCAAGAAAGGTCCTTCACGACCTATGAGGTCGTGAAACAAACGTTTCCATCCTTTAAAAAGCATGTAAGGGCCTTTGAATAGTGCCACAAATGATATCACAGGCACATCAACTAGGATACCAAGCACTGATGCTATAATAGCACCAGGAAGATACAACAGTCTGCAATAAAAACAGAGGAAAATAAATCTCATACCCACAAATTGCATTAGAAGGAACAATGAAAAAACATTTACTAGAATAAAAACGCGAATTTAGGGCAGAACGACTTCGAGAATCATGATGACTATATAAGTTTCATTGCTTCCTTTTCTAACTGACATTATCTTGTTACATTAATACTTCCATCAGTGGCATGCAAATATATCAACAATCAAACTTGGGGAGGCACACAATAAAAACCTGATCTCGAGATATTTCACACCCGGAGGCTCCTTCTGTCTCAAGTCATCCATAATCGAGAAATACGAATAGAAACACACATCTCTCAGATCCCTGACGACGGTAAAGCTCCCTTTTACCGTGCTCCATGTACCATCCTGCACATTGCAGTAAAGAACAGCATGTAGAACTTATATTACATTACCACAAACATTTCAAGAACCACAAATTCTGAGACATACAACAATGCAGTGGTAAAATGTGTCTCTCTTTCCTTCCCCAACAGCTTCAAAAGTCGCCAATATCGGTTGGAAAAACCCATACGCGGCTCCACCGATGATACTCCCAACTATGCCAACCACAGGCCACAAAATCAACAGCACAGGAAGCACACATATGCAGACAACAAACTTCAGAATTGGCCCTAATTGCTTAGCTCTGTCCATTAAGGAAATCGGTACAAGAAAATAATTACAATTACAATGAAAACATTCCATCAATGAGCAAAAAAATTGAGGAAGTTGCAGCAAATCGAAGTACCTCACTACGCAGTAATATGTCCATAAACTGTGTGCTGCCCAAAGACCAATAATGATAGCAGAGTTCCCAATGGTGATTATAAAGCATATCAATGGGCACAAAATGATACCTGACATAAAAAAAAGTAGTGTAGTTTTAGCATTAGTCATGCTGAAATCTTGACATGACGGAAATGATAAAATCATTCCAACATACGGCCTTTTGTCGGTTCCTAAGATTGGCCGTAGTAAATGATACTGACCAAATTCAACCCACCGTTGGCGTGTGGACAGAAGAATAAAGAAAGATAAAATCCTGAGCGCCGTCAAATTCATGATCTTTCTCAAAGATTCGAAACTCTCAGTAAGAAAGAAGAAGAGAAAAAGAAAGAGTGACCCCCGCACCTTTAATGTTGCCAAGAAGCAGGAGTCCGATGAAGTAAGGAAGAAAGCGAATAAAGTTGCATAATGAAGCCCATAATCCCTTAGGTGGTTCCATTGTCAACCACAGTGCTTTTCCCACTCAGATCTCTCTGAGATTAGAACGAATCCATCGTATTTTGAACTCCAAAATCACTGCCTTCAAGTATAAAAGATTCAAACTTTGTTTGCTTCAACCTTCACCAAGAGAAGATAAAGATTGGAAAAGAAACACCCAGATACCTGAAACTGGATTTCTTCAGGAAACACAGCGAGATAACTTGAACAAATAATAAAACTTCTTCTCATTCAGAGCCTCATAACCAAAGATGTGGATATGGGATTTTCCAAATCCCCTTTGCTACTCTGAATCTGTTAAAAGTTAATTAGATATTAGAAAAAGACCCGGAGGGATATTAATGAATACGAGACTGTTGAAACAGTTCTCAACGTTGAAATCGGGGGACAAGAGAATATTATGAATGGAGCGATTAACATCAAAATAATGCTTAGCACTTACCAAACTCCTCGTCTACCTACTAATTCCCTTGTCGTGCTGGTTCTTCTGTTCTTGGGGATCAGTTATTCCTTTATGCTTAAACAAAAAGCCAAGCAAGCAAGTTGGTTCATGTATGGTGTAGTAGCGTCGGGAAAAGGAATCATCTTGATATTTGAATATGTTGACATGGGTTGCTTCGACCCCGATTCCAACAGTGTGACTTGTTGGTGTAATGTCGTGGAAGAAGCCAAGAAGGATTAAAACCTGTTTTGGCCGTTAATACATTCATAAACGATCCAAACTACTTTTAAAGACATGGCTTTTCCTCCTCAGGAAAGAAAAACGACACGTCTTAATATAATAACCGTATGGGGAGAACACGTGTCTGCCACGTCATGTTTGAAAAAACCATGGATTCTGATCTAACGCAAAATCTCAGCTTGACCACGTTCGGAGAACAAGGTTGGCAGTTGGCATCGTTGGAGTTCGAGGACTTAAAAACAGGCTTATTCATTATTTGTTGTTTCTCTGTAAAAAGATTCGACTTTTTAATCTCTTTATATTTTAATATATAGAGTGGTACTCCTCTAGTATGACTGTGATGCCGACGCCAGAGCCATCCAAAATTCCAAACGCGCCACTCTATCAGATAAGAAGTAAAGGGTCACCTTTTAGGACAGTACACGGGACGCTTCCCGTATCCCAAATTTATCCCAGTTACGAGTTTAAAACAGGATAAGAATTTTTTATTTTATTTTTTTTTAAAAAATATTATAATAAAATTATCTCAATAAATTATTCAATATAAAATACTATATCAATTTTCTCTAAATACCAACATTCTTCTCTAATATAAAATAATAACTTACCCATATAAAAAAAAATAATAGTAAAAAAAAAAAAAATATCAATATAAAAATATCTATATAAGAGTGAGAAATATAGAATAATGTAATATTTTTTTTAAAAAAAATAGTTCGGGATAGGACGGGATTCTCGAGGTATGGGCTAAAACCCATCCCGTCCCGTCCCGTCCCGATAGTGTCCCGGCTTGGTCTTTCTCGGAACGAGACGGACCCATCTTAAAATTATCGAAACAGGGTCGAGACACTCGAGACGGGATAATTTTAGATATCCCTATAGATATGAATGCGTGGTGTTGGACTGCGTAAGTTTATGGTCTTTGTGTAGGTAACTATATTTCGAGAGCATTTAATTACTATCGTTTTAGGTGCTGCGTCATTTAATTGATTGTATTGCTAGCAAGAGTAATTGTAGTAATTAAATAAAATGAGTAACTCTAGGAAGTAGTTGCATGCTCGTTTTCTTCTTGTAAAAATAACATAGGATTGAATGTTGAGTTTCTTCTTCTTCCTTTTAATTCTCTCCTTCCACATCTGGTGAGTTCATGTAGGTTTAACTGAAAGCTGCCGGAGTAAAACCAAGCCCGTGAGCTCCCTCTATTATTTATTATAAATATTTTAATAAAAAGCCAGGGTGGTAGTTCAACAATAGGTTTCACCATCATCAGAATTTATAGGGATCTGACATTACGGGTCAACTCTGAGGATTTCTTAGTAGCTGGATCTATAATATAAATCTGAATGAAATGGGAGTTGTGTGGGTAAAACGATAATATTAAATACAGAAAATAATTGATTCCAAAGAGAAGTGGACGGGACAAGTTTGATTTGCCGACCGACGCACTAAGGGAAGGTGGGGCATGTGGGGTGTAAATCTAATAAGTCTCCCTTATATGAAAAAAGATAAATTGGATTCTGGGGAAGGCACCACGACAACGATTGCCAATTTATGGCTCTGTTCTTCTCATTATTATTCAATTCATGACCCCAACGCCTCTTCCCACCATTTCCCAACCGGAACAGGATACTCTCCGTACCCTATTTTCTTCTTTTCTCTCAGTATTTCACTCTCCACCACCGGATCAAAAAAAAATCAACGGTTTAAATTTGACATTTCATCTTTAGATTTGATGGCCGAGATTGAATTTAATATTCCATAACAGTCCACATCATCTCTCACAATCTCACAATCTTATTTTTTTTACACTTAAAAACAAACTTCAGTATACAAATGATTATTTTATTTTTTGTTACAATATACAAATGATTATAAGTCTATGACTCAGTCACCATCTGTGCAAATGTATTGGGCCGATTTAAATGGGCTGCACCGGCCCATCCCCTGTAGGGAAATACCTGAGAACGTTTTGTCACCCCAGAACGGAGCTGTGAACCTATGAGTATATTACTGGACACATAATCTGCGTCTTTTTAACTATTAAATTGACACCAACGGGTTAGTTCGAGTGGTAAGCGGTTCGATATCGTTTAAGCGAGGTCTCAGGTTCGAGCCTTGACGTACGCAAAAAATCCCCGTTAGGAGACTCACCCACCATAGCCAGGTGCGCGACGCGGGTCAGATCCGGATGTAGTCGGGGCAAAGCTCCGGTGAACCGGGTGGACAACAAAAAAAAACTATTAAATTGTGACATCTCTCTCTTTTACCCAAAACTGAAAGCGTTTCTTTCAACTACCACTTGATTTCAAAGGTGCATGAAAATTAGTGTTCTCTTGTTCAGACCAACTCGTTCTTCTTGAGCTGAGAATACAAAGAGATCAAGCTGGTCGCAGAGCAGAATATACAAACATTACAAAACAATGATTGACAATGATAACATACAACAGTACTAAATTACCGATTCAGTACCTTCCGTCTGTGAGTAATAAATTTCACTCCTATCAAATGGTTTACTTTTCTCGGGAACATCTGCCAAGTTATAAAATTCAGTCAGTGTCTTTCTAATTTGCACTCTCTTCTTTTCTGGAGGACGTGGTCCTAAGAGACTTGAGTCAATGGTGGCTCCATAAGCCTCAGAAGATTCCAACACAGTATCATAGGATTTTGAAGATAGCTGAAGGCCCTCGTTATGAGCCCTCAAGTATAACTCAAATGCCAGCTTTGGCTTCCCATCCTTAGCAAGAGCCTCAATCAGCATTTCACAAGTTATCTCATTGGGAGCAATCTTCTGAACTTTCATCCTGTGAAACCATTCATAGGCCGCACTTCCCATGCCGTTCCTCGCACAGCCGCTGATTATTGCGTTGTACGTCACTACTGTGAGCTCAATTCCCAATGCTATCATCTCGGAAATGATGTCGTCAACTCTGTTAAAATTTAACAGGGCAGTATGAATTGAAGCCATAATCGTGTAGGCATATGCATTTGGCTCAACCCCCACCTCGATCATATGGTCCCACACTCGAAGAGCCTCGTCGTAGAGTTTTCCTTTTTCCAGTGCACTGAGTAAAGCTCCATAGGAAATTATAGTAGGTTTTTCACCATTTTCCACCATTCTCTTGAATATTTCCACAGCTGCAGAAGTTTCTGAAGCCTTGGAGCAGGCCACAATAACTGCATTCCATTCCTTGCTTCCAGGTTTTAGACCTTTATCTTCCATTTTGTTCAGCAACCTGACACCACATCTCCAAATTCCCCTTTTCTTAGCTGCACTCAGAAGAACATTGAAGTGTGACATTATTAACTCATACGACAAGTTATTAGGCTTTGGCCCTTTGTCCAATAGATCCTCATATATCTCCAAAGCTGCCCACCACTTCTTGGCCTTCCCCATCAGCCAAATTGCATGGTTGCAGACAGACAAGCTGATTTCGCTATACCTAGTTCTTATCCTGCTGTACAGCTCTTTTGCTACTGTGTAATGGTCTTCACGGGTACAAGCCCACACAAGCTTCTCAAGTTCTGCACAACCAGGATGAATCCCCGCTTTAACCATATCATCGAGCAACTGTAGAACTTTATTGCTTAAGTTATCACGGCGGACAAGCCAACGGCGCATTACCTGATAGCAAACACGAATTGTGAACTTTTCGAGCTTGATGTTCTCAGCTTCCCAAGCTTCTCCATCATCGTCTTTTCCTATTTCACCTTGACGATATTTTTCTCTGAATTTAACAAAGAAATTTAAAGCTCCATATCCATCTTCCATTCTTCTATATGCCAGCAAGACTTGAGAATAGGATACTGCAGATGGAGTGAGGCCCTTATTATGGATTTCCTCAAAAACGCCGAGGGCCTTGTCGCCTTCTCCTTTTTCTATGTAGATAGCCATCAAAGTATTATATGTCACAACATTAGGAGTGATCCCTGCTTGATCCATTTCATTCATAATTATTTCCATTTCTGCAAATTCCTGAGACTGTTTGACTGCACCCAACAGAATATTGTATATGAAAAGATTTGGGCTGAAGGAGCCATTGGTTTCAATCCTTTTCCTGTTCAACAAATTCATAAGAATTAATGCAGAATCCATTCTCTTCTCCTTACCAAAACCTCTTATGATGGTTGAATACACCTGAGGGGGCAATTCCCCATTGTCCTTAAGAATTTCCTCCATTTCATCTACTGTCTTGGCAGACTCAAGCTGAATGCAAGTGCTCGAACATCGATTTTAGAGTCATCCTCTTCTCCTTGCATTTGTTGTTCATAATTACTGTCTTGAACTTCATCCAAATTTAAACAGTTTATACCATTTCTGTCACTGTCCGGCGATGAATTGTTCATGGAATCAGTATTCTCCACCACAGCTTGATCCTCCAATGCCCATGCCAAGGGAGCCAAGAATCCAATATCATTCTTTGGCTTGAAAAGGGGAGCGAATTTAAATCTAGAGTATCCTAACAAAATCCCACACTTCAAATCACAATTTCGGATTCCACAGCAAGCTTCACTCCTATTAACTCTTGAATTTCTTGAACAGTATAAAACACCTATACTTCTACTCTGAGAAACAGAAAAAAGAGGACCCAACATCTTTTTCCGTCTAATTGTCGCACATATATAGAAATAAGAATCTACTTCAATGCTCAAAGGAGGTACCGCACAGTAGTTTCCAGTTGAAGGCCAAGCGCTTAGAGTTTGCATGTTTCTCTCTATGAAATTGAAAAGCAAGATAAAACAAAAACCCAGGTAAGAAAATCTTACTTGCAGCTAGATAAACATAATCTTTGTGCTCATGAAAGCGTTTCTGGGGAAGCAGAAATGGGCGAGAACAGCAACTAGAGCTTAAAATACTTTGTTCTGGAATTAAGAATCTTTGGTAAATTAATCAACGAAGATTTTTTGTGCCATGAAATTGATTTAGATTAGTTCGTTGGGGTGCTCTCAATCCTTTCCTTCGGGAGGATAGGCTTGGGATGAATTCAGCATGGGAGGATGTTTTTGGTGGGCAGCGTCGTGGCCTTCTTACAACCATTGATCGAAATGAACGAATCATAATGCTTGAAAGCGAGAAGCGAAAACTCAGAAGGCGAGAAGCCGAGAAGCAATACATGGACTAGAGAGAAATATAAATATAAATAAATATGGGTTAAAAAAGGAGATATCCCTTGTTATTGAAGCGACAATTATAAGATAGGGTTATTCCTACAAGAGCTTTACCAATTATTAACCAATTAAAAAGAATTTTATAATGGATAATCACTAGTAGATGGCATTCTTTTTTATCTTATATATTAACCATCCTCTATAACAATTTAATAATATTATATATCAGTTACTTTGCATAAAAATCTAGAGTATTAATTAGTTTTTTTTTTCAAAATCATTCCTATTTACATCACCTAAAATATTCTAAAAAATTTATATCTAAACAATAATAAAATTAAAAATTATTTCATTTTTAGCTATTTTAATAATTTAACTTCCATGGATAATAAAAGTGCTATATGTTTAAGAGGGGAAAACCAAAATTAAGATAATTCAGAGGGAGGAAAATTAATTAAAAAAATATTTTTTTCAGGAATTTTAGAAACCCAAGCGCAGAATCCAATCATAAAGAAAGGGTTGTATATGCCTTTGTGCGATATAATCATATAATATCTATGGTTAAATTATATTCTGTTCTACTTCTAATAAGATCGTTATAACTCGTGTGTTCTCCTGTTACACTATCTAACCAGTTAGATTTAAGAGAAAATTATTCTTTAGCATCAGAAGTTTTCAATCACGTTTGTTAAAAGATTTTAAAATAAACTATGGTTCTGCTTTCTTTCTGCCTAATTTTCACCGGTCTTGTGACTTTTCATCGTTGTTTCATGATGTTGTACCCAAACTACAGTACTCAGGAGTGACAAAAAAAGCATATCAATGGCAAACTTTATTCTAGGATTCTCGTGAGTGTAATAAAAAAGCTTGGATTCAACTTTAAAGTAGTTAACTCTTATACCAAGACCAAGGAGGAACCTTTGAGGCTGCTTTCTAATAAAGATTTGTTTTTTTTTTATTTTAAAAGTAGACGCTAATGATTTGAGATTGAAAACAATATTAAAACCTTCATTTATAGAGGAACTTATATGCTATGTTATGGGGGCTATCATGCCATTGGCTGCTTCCCAATAAAGATGAAGATTCCTTGACTCTCATGTTTTTGACCTTATTATCATATCAATGAAACAAGCTGTATGCCCTTAATTACACTACCCAACTACTTAAACTTTATAACCTAAAAATCTATTATTTTCTTTTCTGATGCAAGCTGTGCCCCAGGCTTAGCTGAACTTCCACTTAGAACTTTACCTTTAGCTTTGTTATTCCCTTTTGTTTTGTGTCTGCGTCGTGCACGAGTGGCTTTATATAATTAGACAGTGCAAAGGCCATCATATACTCATAATATTATATCCATATATCTAATCCAAAAGGAATCAACACTTGTATTACAACAGAAAACTCTTCATTACTGACACCGCATTGCATTAGCTTACACAGTTTTTTAATTGAACAAAGTCTCCGGAATATAAGTACATACACACATATATAGTTTTCTAATCTCTAAGACAAAGAGAAGAAAGATGCATCATAATATTCAGCACTCTTCACTCTTTTTTTTTTCTCTGGTGGTTAGTACCTAATCACAGTTTAATTAACATAAATTAGTCATACACTGATATGGTACGACAAGGAGGGTTAATGGGTTCGCTTCTTCTTCCTTCAAGACCAAGCAGCTTCTTCTTCTGCTCCTTGATTGCTGGATCCTGTAACAGCAGAACCTTGTCCTTGTCTCTAACCCCAACCATGTGTAGGTATTCTTCATCATCTCTCTCTTTACCTTTGAACAATACCCTCTGCTCTCTGGGCTCCATTTTAGTTATCAGTGACAGTACCATCTTTAATTCCCCTGCAACAAACAATTCATTCACCACTTTTGTCAAACACCTCATGTGGGTATATGAGTTTTTCTCAATTATGCCTAAAGTCTGAATCTTTGTGCCATGAATAACCAATTGAACAAGAAGAAGGTCACAAAAAGTGGTAAATTAAAGGGGGGATTATATTCATACCAAAAGTTGAAGTAGCTTCAATGGAAATGTCATGCCAGTGAGACACAGTTGAGACTCTAATGGTGATGAGTCCTTCTTCTCCTGCATTTTGACTGGTGTCCCTTTTCTGAACAAGCATGCCACCTGGACGAAGCTCCCATTTGATTTCACTCATGCTTCTGCAATCCTTTTCTGATGGTGGGGGTGTTCTGTTTCCACTGCTCAGCTTGGAACTGCTTCTGCTAAACCTCATTGACCTTAGCTTGATCATCTTTCTCTCTCTCTGTCTCTGAGCTTAAGAAAACAGGTTGATGAAGATTGAAGATGAAGATGGAGAGGCAAAAGGGTTGCATATATAAATACTAGCTAGAAAGCGTGGAAAAGGACGAAGATGGAAGCCAGAAGAAGGCGTGAATAAAATAGAAGCCGCCCTTTTGCAAATGGCCCAAGGCACATAAGCACATGGGCAGTAGGTACTGATAAACCAACACGCTTGCTTAATTTTTTTGTGGCCCAACCATAATCCTAATGAATCAACTGGTCGGCAAGTTGGTCTTCTAAAACAAAATACTCTTCCTATGAATATTCTAGTAAAGCACTGAGATAAAAAACCAGATGCTGAAATCATGCAAGGAGTGAATAAAGGAGAAAACTTTTCATTTCGGGTGGTTTTATTATTTATAGTTAATCAGCAAGATACTTTCTGTAATGGCGGTTGGGCAGAACTTATTTAAGGTATGAGCCCATGTGAAGCTAAGGACAGAGGCTTGCAAAAATGGAGTGATCAAAAAGAAGAAAGAACAAACATTAGAATAATAAAATGTAAATGTGAATTGGCTTGATTCAGTTAAACGTAAGGACAAAAAAGAAGACAAAGGCACCTGGCAAGCTCCTACATGTTCCATGACAACGACACTCAGTTCCCCAATTATTGGACGTAGTTCTTAATCCTTATCATCAATTTCTGCCATATATGCATGCACCATTATATCCACTCATTGATAGTTCATGTTCGTGCGTTTGGACGTTTGTGTTCAGAATAAACTTGCTGTGGTATTGGATTGGAACATTAGTATCTAAATCCCTGTGTTGTTCCCTGTTTGATCAATATATCCTGGTGGAAATTATGTTTATGTCTGAAGTTCTTATACAACACTACAAAAACATCAAATAATTCATGTATATATTTATCCGATGATTGCTTCTATGATTAACGTAACGATCCAACATCCAAAAGATTGTGCTCGAGTCACATATAAAAGCTTGGAGACAGTTTTGTGTTTTATTTATTAAGATTGATGATTTATACTAAATCACAAACGTCTTGTCGTTTAGCCTTAAGGACACTCTTTGAAAAACGTTATTAATTGTATATTTAAAAAAAAAAGTGACATATTTTAAAATATTTTGAACGGCGGAGTAAAGGGACATGTGCTTTCGCACGGAAACGCCGGAGCTGCGGAGAAGAGAGCATGCCGGTTCTGCAACTGAAGCCTCCAGAGCTTAATTTTTCTTCCCTCATGGACTCCAATGATGTTCTCTGTCTCAATAAACAACCACACAGCGCATTTCCCCAACCCATCACCGCAATACCTGCGCATCCCCAACCTTCTCTCTCCTACTTGTTCTTAGACTCTGTAACTTACACCAAGTTAATTCGATCATCTGTTAAAACTGGATCTCTGATACATGGAAAACTTGCTCATGCACACATGATCAAGACTTCCTTCCAACCCTGTTTATTCTTACTCAACAATCTCCTATACATGTACAGCAAATGCGGTGAATTATGTAATGCTCAAAACCTGTTTGACAAAATGCCCAAACGCAATATCATCTCATATAACTCATTAATTTCTGGGTATTCCCAGAGGGCTATGCATGATAAGGTCATGGGTGCTTTCTGTCAGGCTAGAATGGGTGGTCTTAAACTTGATAAGTTTACCTGCGCGGGTGCTCTGGGGGTTTGCGGTCACACTGGGGATGTACAATCTGGTAAGCTAATTCACAGTTTGGTTATTGTGGGTGGATTGAGTGATCAAGTTGTTTTGGTTAATTCTCTTATTGATATGTACTCAAAATGCTGCCATATTGATCAGGCGAGATTGTTGTTTGAGACTTCCACCGTCCGGGATGAAGTTTCTTGGAATTCAATGATTGCTGGTTATGTTCGAGCAGGTGTCAATGAGGAGGTTTTTGAACTCCTTGTTAAAATGCATCGATCTGGGTTGATGTTGAGTAGCTATACTTTAGGAAGTGTACTTAAGGCATGCTGCACCAAGAATTTGAATCGATTTGGTGAAATGCTTCATGGATGCACAGTCAAGCTCGGGTTGGACGTAGACGTTGTTGTAGGAACTGCATTGCTCGATATGTATGCAAAGACTGAAAACTTACTCAGTGCTATTCAGATTTTCAAGTTTACACGTAACCCTAATCTTATCACGTATAATGCTATGATTTCTGGCTTCCTGCAAGCAGAGACTAACTCCACTGAATACGCACGAGAATCACTACATCTTTTCTCTGAGATGAAAAGGCAAGGAATGAAGCCCTCCAGATTCACTTTCTCTAGCATACTTAAAGCTTGTATGGGTGATGAAACTTTTGAGGTTGGAAAGCAAATTCATGCTCAAATTTGTAAAAACAATCTTCAGTCTGATGAGTTCATTGGCAGCGCTCTAGTAGATTTGTACTCATTTTCTGGTTCAATTGAAGACGGGTTCAGGTGTTTCAACTCAACTCCTAAGTTGGATGTTGTCTCATGGACATCCATGATTGCAGGTTCTGTTCAAAATGGACGGTTCGAAAATGCCGTGTCTTTGTTCCATCAACTCTTGGCATCTGGAATTAAACCAGATGAATTTATCATATCTAGTGCGATGGGTGCTTGTGCAGATATGGCCACGGCAAGATCTGGAGGGCAGATTCAGAGCTATGCATTAAAATCTGGGATTGCCAATTTTACCATTGTTCAAAATTCACAGATTTGCATGTATGCAAAGTCCGGAGACATTGATTTAGGTAAGCAGACCTTTCAAGAGATAGTGAGTCCAGATGTGGTATCTTGGTCTGTGATGATATGTAGCACCGGACAACATGGATGCGCTAGAGAAGCTTTACAACTTTTTCAGTTGATGATTGATACAGGAATTGAACCCAATCAGATCACATTTCTAGGGGTCTTGACTGCTTGTAGCCATGGAGGTCTTGTTGAAGAAGGACTACGATTCTTTGAGACCATGAAGAAAGATTATGACATAGCAGCTAATGTAAAGCACAGTGCTTGCATCGTTGACCTGTTGGGTCGTGCTGGGAGGTTAGAAGATGCCCAAAATTTTATCTTTGATTCAGGCTTTGAAAATGATCCAGTATTATGGCGTGCCTTGTTAAGTGCTTGCAGAGTTCAGAAAGACACCCTCATGGCAAAACATGTTGCCGACAGAGTAATAGAGCTCGAACCTCAAGCAGCTGCATCTTATGTGCTTCTTTACAATATCTACAATGAAGCTAGGAAGGAGAAGCTTGCTTTAGAAGTTAGGAAACTCATGCAAAATAGAGGGATTAAAAAGGAACCTGGGATAAGTTGGATTGAAGTAGGAAACAAGGTTTATTCTTTTGTGGTGGGAGATCACTCTCATCCAATGAGTCAATTGATTTACTCACGGTTGGAAGAAATATTGGAGAAAATAAAGAGATTTGTCTCTGATACTGAGAAGCTTCCTTTGAGTATCTCAGAAGTTGAACCCAGTGGCAAAACAGGCATGAAGAAACACCACAGTGAGAAGTTAGCGGTAACTTTCGGAATACTCTTTCTACCAAAATCAGCGCTAGTGAGAGTGATGAAGAATTTGAGAGTATGCAGTGATTGTCACGCGATAATGAAGCTCATATCTGAAGTAGAGAAGAGAGAAATAATTCTTAGAGACGCGATTCGTTTTCATCATTTCAGAGAAGGTACTTGTTCTTGTAAAGATTACTGGTAGTAGATGTGATATCAGTTCCAAGAATTAATAAACAAAGAGCATTTGTCTCCAGAGGATTAATTAGACAGGGAGGACTAAGGGAGAGATTGAGATTACTTCGATTGTATAATTCTTTTTATGAAGTGGTTTAATAAACACACACGCACAGTCTCCATAATGCAATGGTGTGAAAAAGGAACTCTTTGTTAGACATGTTTGAAACTCTCTGTTTTCTTTTTTTCTCACTTCTCCCTGTCTTTGTTTGTCTCTCTTACTTTTTATCCAATTGCGCTGATTTTTCTACGGAATTCACTTTTTATTTTTATTTTATCTGTGATGTTTGAAATTTTGTGAAACCCAAAACAAATTTGAGATACTGAAATTATTTTCCTTTTTATTATTATATTATTTTCTCTCTGACATCTTTGCTTCTCAATTTATACAGCTGATTTTCAGTGTGTGTTTATCAAAGAATACGTTTATGACATTCTATAGCAGCTTCGAAGTCATGTTAAATTGGTTATTGAATCAGAAAAAATATCACTTCATAGTTTGGTGAACTTTTGTTTCTTTCTTTTGCAACATATAAGAAAATGAAAATAAAGGGGAGAGAAAAAAATCAAAGGCATGAATATTAATAGGAACGATTATTATAACGAGAGGGGAATGAAAATAATTGACTGATAAAAAAAATGGCATATATGATTCAAAATGAACTGTGTGGGCTTTGTACATACATATATACAAAACGCTTATTTTGTAGCAAAAGAATCTCTCGAAAGGGGTTCGGTTTCTCTCATTTTGGAAGGTTGAGAAAAGAAACCACATGCATGCAGCATGCTTATAATAATAATACACTATTAATTAAACCATATTATGCATCACTCAATGGATGGCCGGCGGCCGATAGAGGAAGCAGCATCTAGAACCGATCAGAAGCGTCATAGTCGACGAAGCCATCGGGGCCGGGGGCTGCGGCGTTGGAACCAGATGGCGAGGGAGTGTCAACGTCATCGGGAAGGTCGTAGTATGTGATGCGGTTGTCAACGCGGGACGGTGAAGGTGCTAAAGAGGGAGTGGACAACGAAGCCGATATTCTTTTTGGATGAGAAGATGATGAAGGAGATGGGGAAGATGATGAAGGGGATGATGGAGAATCTGAAGGAGAAGACGAGGGCGAAGATGAAGGAGAATCTGATGAAGGAGAAGACGAGGGCGAAGATGAAGGAGAATCTGATGAAGGAGAAGACGAGGGCGAAGACGAAGGAGAAGCTGAAGGAGAAGATGAGGGAGAGGAAGAAGGAGAAGGTGAGGGAGCCATGTCGGCGGCCACGCAGAGCAGAGCTATGAGGGCGGCGAGCTGAAGTGGGCCGAAAGCCGATGCCATATTTTTCTGAGTGACACACACAAATTAAAAAATAATTAAACAGAGAGAAAGATGACAAGTGAGAATGATCAATGAATGAATGAGTGGGGAAGCTCCTATGTATTTATAGGTTTGGGAGAGCGAAGAAGGGACGCAAGCCTGTGGTGGATTCATCAAAGTGACTCCTCTTCTTTCTCTTCCTCTTATTAATCTCCACTGCTGGTTAATTATAGTTAATTTTTTTCATTTTTATTATTATTACTCTTTTTTTTTTAATTTTATCTGTATTTAGAAATTATATGGATGGCTCTGTAAAAAGTTATTTGTTCTATGGTGCCATGTTCATCACGTTTAGTTTATTTTAGATTTCTTTTCATTTTCTTTAAATTAAAATTGATCATAATAGCAGTGCACCACAATAATAATATATATAATCTTAATTCGTTTATTAATTCATTAACGATGGATGTTTTGATCACGAGGACCCTTGGCTTATGAAATACCCCTTCGATACTTAATATAAGATTTAATATAAACTAAATCTTTTATTAAGAATTAAAAAAATATATAAAAACTCTGTAAAAGTTTACGAACATATTGTAAGTTGATTCTGTAAAAGATTTGAGAGATTTTATACACTTGTTCAATAATATTTTTTTATCATTACAATTACAACAGTAAGCTTTATCCAATAGGTAAGCTCCGTGTCTTAAAAAAAAAACGATGGAGCGATATATATATTATAAATGGAGTGATGTGTGTATCCATTTTGTAATAATGGGTTATATAAGGTGAAATGAGTGCATGTTTGTAGACGTGATGGATGGGTGAGTCCAACCTCAGGACCATCCTCCAAGTTCAAACCTCTCTCGCAACAGTATACTGAAAGAGCTAATTAATTTATTTTTTATAAATTAAAAAAATTAAATAAATCAGTTAATTATTCCTAAATCTAACTCTTTAAGATAAATATAATTATACTCCTTAATCTAACTAAATTAGTCAACTAAATTTTATATTAATTATAATTAATTTATTTAATTTTGTTAATTTATCTTAAAAAAATCTCATAAATACATCAAGAGTGTACCATTGACCCCACTTGGCAATCATCTTTCGCTCCACGATTGACGCCAAAATGGGTCTGACTTCAAATTTTCCATTTTATTTTTCTCAAGTTAGAAAAGCATAACATGGTTGTTTCTGATATATATATATATATAATGCTGACCTTTTTCCCCCTTTATCATTAACATCACTTTTAGTACAGCTTTGTCCGAACAGAAAAAAGACGTAATGCTCATGAAATGGACTGAATTGTTCACAGCTTCTTACTTTCAATATTAACTGTTTCATCTCACCATTCATAAGAATTGAATAATATTGTTCCCTTCCTTCATATAGATGGATTCGACTGAGTGATCAGAAAGCAGATAAAAAGAAGCTTGTGTTGTGTCTGCTCTGAAGTAAGAGGATATAGCAGGAGTGGAGTGCACATGAAAAGTTGAAATATCATTCAATCAAAACCAACAACACTTGCTGCACTTGCCTTCCATTGCACAGACCTATATATAATTTATATGCCCTTTTGAAAAGCAAAATCTAGAGGCTGTAACTTGTAAAATAAAATAACTTCTGGGAAATGAAAGCCAATTCCAGGAAAAAAAAAACTGATTTTTTTTTCTGGTTCTTAATTAGTCAACTTCCGCTTGCTTTCCCAACAGTTATATATTTCCTTAAGTGATTAATAATTATGTGTCAGCAACGCGTGCCCTTCCTGCACGTGAGTACACCAGCAGTCATGGTCATGGAGCCAACAAGAGAAGAAGGTCTCGCACTGAGACTTGAAGCCCTAGCGTAGCTTGAAGAAGCTCCCGCACCAGATTGCCTGAAATAAGCTCCATTCAAGAACAAGTCACCTTCTGATCTCCAGTTCCAGTTCATCCACTCTCCTTCTTCTGCATCCTCGTGCTTCGTCACCTCCTTGCTAAACCTATTATCCGGTGCCAGAAACCTATTTCCCTGGCTGTTTATAGTAGGATTCGCACTCCCTCCAATCGCATACATTTCCCAGTGTGTATAATCATTGTTCACCACATGAAAATACCCGTGCCTACACCTGCAATAACAATATCACTCCACCATTAAAGCACAAATATGAGTTTCAGATAGTAAAGTTTAAGTTTGATTATTCACAAGTACCTCGGCATTCTCTGGACGAGGCCTTCTCCGAAGTGGTTGAAGGCGATGGTGACCTGCATGTTCTTGTCCTGAGTGTAAGAATCACTGTGGCCTAAGAGCATGACTTTATCATGGTGGGTCATGTAGTTATTGGAGATGGTGATAGCAGTGGATCCATGGATGGCGTCAATGAGACCGTCACGGCAATTTGAGAGCGAGCAATGGTCAATCCAGACATGTCTGGAATTAAATATGGAGATTCCATCGCCGTCCGACACCGTCCACCACCCATAATGGTGAGGAGAGTCTCTGATATCGGCATGTCCGGTGGGCTTACAATCATGAATGTGAATGCCGTGAATGATAATGTTGCTCACGTAATGTATAGTTAGGCATCCCCCGCCGGCAATGTGAACACTTGCTCCTCTTCCGTCAATGGTCTTGAAGGAGTTCATAACGAGTTCTTGTTTTAGGGTTATCACCATGTCTCTCTTGAAGATAATCCACAACGGCTCGTCTTGTATGACGGCGTGTCTCAGAGTTCCTGGCTTAGGGTTCACCGGGTCGTCGTCGCCGGAGTCAGTCACCACATAGACTCGACCGTTTCTCCCGCCGATGGCGTCCTTGCCGAACCCGATGGCGCAATCGGCCAGCCTCTGCCGGTTCCTCTCCCAGTTCGGGTCGCACCTCCAGCAGTCGTCAATGGGGTTGCCCGTTCCACACGATAAATATCCCAAATTTCTTCTAGACTCATTGATTCTTCTGTAATAATAACAACGACAATGTAATTAAGTGAGACCATTAATTTGTTGCAGATAACCAATAACTGAGTAGTGTGCTGAAATGCTGATTAGTTAATTACCTGTGTACGTCTTGTACAACTAGCTCAGGGTCTTGAGCTGCAACGCAGGAAACAATGAGAGAGAGAGAGAAGAGAAGAAAGCAAGCTGCGAGACGAGCCATCTTTGTTCTGATGAGTTTGTAATGAACAAAGTGTGGAAGAGGTCGGGGGATCTCAGGTGAAGAAGGGGTTTTAAAGGAAGAAAAGCCGAGAGTAATGGCGTGATTAATATGACTAAGTGGGGTCCATATTATCGTAATATTTCTGGTTTTGATTCCTTGTATTTTTCCACTGACGAAACTGCCGGTATCGAGGCCAGAGTTAGTTTGAGACCGTTACATACCGTGGAATGATGAAAAAATTCAAGCTCCTCAGTCAAATAGGTCGACCTGTGTTACCAAGTGGGTTTGGTTAGGTCGACCATGTAAAGTCCTGTTCCTTAAATCATGGCATGTTCAGCAACAGAGGCTGATCCAAACCCACTTCATTCACCCACTTCATTCACAAGCCTAATATAAATTTCTGAAGTTGCGGTTTCTGGTTCTGTATCTGTGGCTAAATAGTAAGTTGTTTTAGTTAGGTAGTTACATTGCAATTGTTGTTTGTCTTGTAATAAGTTAATGACACGCAAAATGGGAAGAACTAGTGAAGTGAGAGTACTGTAATAGCAGAACGAACGTACTAATAAACAAACAACCAAATAGCTTTATCCTTTGTGCGTGTTAGGTGGGTGACAACAACACTTTATTTTCACCTTTGGGCCAATTGAAGGTACTGATTTTGCCAGTTCTATAATTGGGACATTTTTTCTCCACATATAATAATATGATTGCTGTCTTTGACTTTTACTCATTAATATTCACACACGCGGCAGCTGGTTTTATAACCTCATTCACATGTTCTCTCTCTGTTCTTGTCTTTGATCCGGTTTTAGTGTTTTTGTTTAATTGCTGTTTTAAGGGAATGAATGAATCATTATGTGCCAGCTCAGATGTATCTTATCGCACAACAATCCCATATAACATATTTCTTGCTTTTCCCCACTGACTGCGGAACTCCCTTCACATGATCACTGTACGGAATTGATAATAGATTAGGACCAAGAAAATTGAGCAAAAGTATTACCAGCTCAGCTCAATCATAACTAGAGATGGCTCAACTAATTACTGTGCGTGTTCTCATGGTAAATGAGTTTTCTTTCTCTAATTAGTAAGAAGCTAATTTAAATCGTTTCTATTTATGACAGTTCTGTGATTGTCGTTGAAATATAATGAAAAACGACATAAAATAAGACCCTTATTTTTGTTCATTTTTATTCTTTCTTCCCCCACCCTATTTTTTCGCTCTATTTTTAACTTTAGAACCACATTCAGTACAGAACACGTAAAATTGTTATATCTGTGATCATCGATAACATTGTGTGTTGCTTACGACTGATCACAATTGAAAGGCGGTCCAAAACATGTAATAATTACCCTTAAACTGGATGAAACAATCTAGAAAATGTTACTGTAAATGTCATAGGGATCCAAATATTGGAAGGTTTTCAAGATGCCAAACCCAACCACAAATGATGACTCTGTTCAAGTAGGTTTCCAAGTACTCATAGCTTAGTTTAACATTAAAAAAAACAAACTAGGACCTATAATTAGTCCAATACAACTTCAACACGCCCATAATCTGAGGAAGTTGGCAACCAAAATAAGAAATTAAGAAAAAAAGGAACAAAAGGACAAAATTGTTGTTTTTGCATGCAGTAATGCACGTAGGTACCAAAGGCACAAAAGCTGAGCTATGACATTGAGGGTATCGCCCGCTTTAAACTTGGAAATCGATGAACATTGTTTATGACGAAGTGTGTGTGTTGATCTCCGCCCCCAATGAGGCCTTCTCTTCCCTTTTATTCCGCCTCATGCTCTTCTTCTCAACTCTCTGTATCTGTACCATTCATTCATTCATTCATTCCTCATTTTCTCTCTCCCGAAGAACTGTTCTTCAATATGGCTCCAGCACAAGACAGTGCTGAGAATAATGCTTCATACACATCCAAAGTTACTGTAACTGGAAGTGGCAATTGGGGCAGTGTTGCTGCTAAGCTTATCGCATCCAATACCCTAACCCTCGACTCCTTTCATGGTACTTTTCTATGTCGTTCTCTGTTCTCACTGAATCTTATAACTCATAACCAGTTTTTTTCCATAAAATCTTGAATCTGCGTTTGCATGTACTGTGTGATTAATTAGATGAAGTGAGGATGTGGGTTTTCGAGGAGACGTTACCGAGTGGCGAGAAACTCCCAGATGTGATCAATCGAACTAATGTAAGCACAGCACTAGGACATGTGTGTCACTCTTGTGCATGCAATATATCTCTCCAATAATGTGTCCTACTCTCTACTTACACAGGAGAATGTTAAATATCTCCCTGGAATTAAGCTTGGAAAAAACGTAGTTGCTGATCCAGACATTGAAAATGCTGGTAGTAATATCTTTCTTTTTCCTGTTCATAGTTTTATATCATGGCAACACCAGAAGGGGACCAGAATTTTGAGTAGAGCGAAAAGGCAAGAAAATTTCACAAGCATATGGGGAACTATTCACTAATCCCTTTTATTAAATTGAAAGTTGTTTTGACTGTGATCATGCAGTGAAAGATGCCAATATGTTGGTGTTTGTGACCCCACATCAATTCATGGAAGGAATATGCAAGAAATTAACTGGGAAAATAAGAACAGATGCAGAGGCTATTTCACTTGTGAAAGGTATGGAGGTCAAGATGGAAGGCCCATGCATGATCTCTAGTCTCATCTCTGAGCAACTAGGAATCAATTGTTCTGTTCTTATGGGAGCCAACATAGCAAATGAGGTAATTAGAAGAACCTTGAGGTAATATCTGTGATAGATAAACACATAATGCTCCTTGGCTGTTTTCTATATAATTCTGCTTTCATATACAGATAGCCGTAGAGAAATTTAGTGAAGCAACAGTTGGATACAGGCAGAACAAGGATGTTGCAGAAAGATGGGTTCAATTGTTTAATACTCCCTATTTCATTGTCACAGCTGTGAGTGCATCACATCCTCTAATTGATGCACAACAAAACTGGTTGAAGATAATGCCATGGCACAAACAATGAAGATAATGCATTATTAGTCATATGAGCACGAGAACTTTCTAACAATTATAGGACATTAAGATTTGCTTTTTATGTAATAAATAGGTCCAGGATGTTGAAGGAGTGGAACTGTGTGGAACTCTGAAAAATGTTGTGGCCTTGGCTGCAGGTTTGTAGTTTGTAGTACAGTACTGTACTCTGTTCCCATTTTCAACTTTTGTAAATGACCAAGAAATAAAACCCAAATGGGACAGGTTTTGTTGATGGCTTGGAAATGGGAAATAATACGAAAGTAAGTTTCGAGGATGTAATCTTCAGAAGGTTTCCAGAACTTGATCTTTCTTTTTTATCTGATTTTGCTAAAAAACATATGCTTAGGCAGCAATCATGCGACTTGGTCTGAGAGAAATGAAGGCATTTTCAAAAATGTTGTTTCCATCTGTTAAGGAGAGCACTTTTTTTGAGATCTGTGGTGTAGCTGACCTTATCACGACATGCTGTGAGGAAGTTTACTGACTTCATTTTGCCCCTCATTGCTTCCTTGGTATTTATTAAAACCATATCTTTTGTGGCAGTGGGTGGAAGAAACAGGAAAGTTGCTGAGGCTTTTGCAAAGAATGGAGGGAAGAGGTTGGTTTTTCCCTCATTCAAAGGTATATCTCTGGTAAGAAAAGGATAATTCTTTGTCCAACGTTTCTGTTCTCTTTTCTTATAGGTCTTTTGATGAGCTTGAAGCAGAGATGCTGCAGGGGCAAAAGTTGCAGGTGCATACATGAGATGAAACTATCTATTACAAACTGTAAAATCATGTGCATTGATCATATAGAGTATTTTATTATTAAGTCTAACACTTTCAGAAGCAGTTGCAATTATATCTTTGTATAATTATTTCTGTTGGAATCCTAACTCAAGTTTCTTGCACCTAGGGTGTCTCCACTACGAGAGAGGTTTATGAGGTTCTAGCACATCGTGGATGGCTAGAGTTGTTTCCCCTCTTCTCAACCGTGCATGAGATATGCACTGGCCGCCTTCCCCCATCAGCCATAGTTGAATACAGTGAGCGGATGATCTAAGGCTATGGAAGATAATGTTTTCTTGCAGCAGAAATGACCAGCATATATTGCATTTGTCGTTCCAAGAAAATATAACAGTAGGCTTTAAACGTGTATGGGCATCATCAACCATGGAAGGACTGTGTACTCAGCACTGCTTTTCCTCACCAAAATCTCAGGCCAACAGAACAGTTAACTCTTTCTCATCATGTACTATTTAGTCACTTTAATTCTTATAAGCCAATGTAATTTCATATTGATAAGGTTTTCTGGCTTTTAGAATTTATGAACTGTTACTTCAGAGTTTAAAGCGTCTAATTGATAATACTCCAAGAAATTCACAAAGGGGAAGAAAAGCCAAACCATCTAAGGGCCCGTTTGGATAAGGCAAAATAATATAAAAGAAAAGTGAATCCCAATGTAAAGCCAAACCCTTCTTTTGATGCAAATTGTTATTGATATATATTCATAAACCATACTACCACAGATCTATGATATAAAAAAAAGAAGGAAAGAAATCCAGAAAGCCAGCCAATACAAGAATCTAATTTGGTCATAATAAGAATTATCCAGTCCTAATTCTATCCAGCCGGTCAACGCTCTTCCGTGCCTTTTCCAATTGAAGGGGTATGCTTTTTCGAGACTTCTCATGGCAATCTACACTCCTCTGAGACCTTTCCACATGATCAAAGGAAATTCGTATTTTCTCTAGCTTATCAGCGTTGTTAGTCAAATTTTTCAGTTTTTCTGGCCTATCTGTGCTCTTCCTTGGTTTCTCTCTCTGGTCAGTGCTCTTTCTACTAACCTCAAGTATATCGGTAACCCTTGGAGGCTGTCCAAATTGATCTGTGCTCATCCTAAAACTGTATGGATGGGATTGATACTTCTTAACAGAGGTTACAAACTTTAGATGCCTGATATACTCAGGATACAGCTCCAAATTACAGTGCTTTACCTCCTTTGAGCCACAACGGTGCATACTTCTCTTTACATAGTTCCCATAGTTGCTTACCATGGGAGCAATCTACAACTTCGTCTGAAGTTTCCTACAATATATATATGAATGGGGGCAATCACAATCACAAAATTTCTGATTCATCACTTTATAAATATTTGTGAGTATATCATATTTAGACAGATAAACCTTGTTTGTATTTCTACCATCTGGCAAATGAGAAAAAAGAAATACCGATAGCCAACAACTTAGTGTTAACTAAAGATCTATAGTCTGAACTTCAAATATTTCTACCAGCTTATTAGTGCATTTTGTTGCTAAGCATAGTAGAGTAGTGCTATAATAAATAGAGGCAAAGAGTTTGAGATTGTAGATAATTTATTCACAATGTTTTCCAGTTTAGCAAATAGTATAAGCACGCGATACCATATGAAACACAAGATTCCACAAAAGGTATTTATCACAGCCTGTATGGCAAGCATACAAACTAGATCTCACCAATGTCAGCATGAAGCACCATTTCATACCATACAGAAGGATGGGAAGCACTTAATCTCAAGCTAAGCCTATTAACACTCAATTACAGGCGCAGATAAATAGGATAGAATTAAAAAATATCTTGCAATGCGTACTTACATGAATTATGAGAACTGGACAATTAGCATGTGGGATTTTGTCAATGTTCTGCTCAATAACACAAAGTAGTGTTAGACAAGATTAAGGAATTCACGTTCCTCTAAATCAGGAATACTTGATTAAAAATGTTCGTATATGATTAGAAATCAAATACATTGTATATGTCAAACCCGTAAGTTCGCTTTACTGGATACATGACTCTTAAGCCAGAAAGTATGGGACTATGCAGAACAACAGCTCTCAATTGAGGCAATATAACTGAAAGATCCAAAGTAGGGCCACTGCCAACAGATTGCCCGCAAAGAATTACGTCTTCAGGCTTTGTGCCATAGCTTTCTTCTAGACTTATATGCAGCCTCAATATCTGCATATGTATTCTGCTCACTTGGCTGCAGTTCAAGAAAATTATGGCCTTCAGTTTATGTTATTAGCTCAACCACCATAAACACAAATGCAAACAAGCATTTCATATCTTATAAACCTTCCCCGACGACTGGCCGTACCCAGAATAATCGTAGCTACACAAAATTGTAGAAAGTGTTAGTAAGAACTGCAGTTTAAAACCTCAAACTTCATGAAGAGCACAGGTGAGATAGATTATTCTGTTTACAATACAGCCTTTACAGATAGATATAACTCCAGAAACTTTTCTCCAACAAGCGGTAGTAAATGAATTTGACCAATTTCACCAAGTGATAACCAGAAATGAAGATGATGATTGGAGTACGAACATAATTGTCGAAGAACACATCAATAAAGCTACAGAAGTAAAAGTGACTGTGGTTATAGATGCGACGGGATCGCACGTTTAAAAGTAAGAGAAAACTAAGCATTACGACAAAACCGAAATACTACCAATTCTTTGTCCATGAAATCAAACAATTCATCCGCGAAGAACTCGCTCTCAGAATCATCTTAAATGATCAACAAATTCCACACTTTTCAATTAACCATTTGATGCCAATGAACATTAAACAGGAATCACGACCGAAACTAAGGTAACCTCATTGTTAATTAAGCTCAGGATCGTAGCTTAAGAAAACAGAGTATCGCATAGAGATTACAAGAAAATAAGCTAAATTTAGGAAACCAGGAACCAAAAATGACATACAAAAGTACGGGAGAAAAAAGCCGCCAAAAGTAACGCGGGATAGACAAAAGGGAAAGAGTACCCCATGAGATTGACGCGTAAGTGGATGCTGAGCTGAATGAAGAGGTCGTACATCTGGCCTAGACCGGCGGCATTACCGTGAGAATAGAGGAGGCCAGGGGATGCCTGATGTACAATGCTACTATGTCGGTGCCACGACGAGTGGGCAGCTTGAGAATTTCAACGTTCTCGCGGTGAGGAAAAGGGCTCAGAAGCAGAAGCCCGGTAACTTCGTCAGTTACCAATTTATAGGACGGTCGATTCTGCGGGAAGAAGGCGAACTTCGCCACCAAAGACAATGTTACCCCACCCATCACTCTCCCTCTCTGCTCTCCAATCTGAATTCTCCCACCGGAATAACTAATTCAGAAATTCACCGCTTCAGTTCCCTCTCTCTCACTCCCTCACTATCTTTTCTTTTTTGTCTTGTAAAAAGACACCTTTTGCAGCAGGAAACTGAGGAAAGAGAAGGTTTTTTTTAGGCTTTATTTGGTTTGAGGTTTTAAAGGGGAGGGTAGGGTAGGGTAAGAGAGATATAAGTGTGTTTAGTTAGAAAAAATAGAGAGGAAGGGTGTTCGAGGTTTTTTTAGGGGTGAGAAATATTATGTGTTATCCTGACTAAATTATCCCTGCTAATTTTTTTATTTTTCAGGATTACCTTCAGGGTGCAAAAACCCTTTTTTCCTTCTCATTTTCGTCATTTCCATCTTCCATGTTTGTACTCTGGCTCCTTCTCCGTCGACGCGCGCCTCCAACAATCGTTGCCGGTCACTTCCACACTCGATCGAGCTCGCCGTCCACCGTTGTTAGCCCTGCGAGGTTGTTCTCCAGCAAGTATTGAAGAAGGTTCCAGCCCTAGGCCTTTGTCTACTACTACTCCCAGAATCAGGAGATTGATTTGTTTAATCTGCCTAATCTGTTTTCTGCGTCGTTGTCAAACCTGTGTTGGACGCCTTCGCTCCGTTTCGTGTTTTGTTTTAAATTTTCCATTTTAGTTTGGCTCTGAATCTGGTTGTGCAATCGTTTGAATATTGACGCTTTTGAAGGAAGATTGAGTTTATTTTTTTAAAAAAAATTGATTATTAGTTTTTGCTTCAATAGTATGTAATCGGCTATTATACTTCTTCCCTCTGTATTTTGATTACTAGCGACTTAAATGGTTTGACTGTTTTGTTGGGCAATGTGGATTTGTTGTGTATTGGGAAAATTCTCAAGATATTTGCCTGCATGGTCTGGTAAATGACCTGACTCTAGTTGTATCTAGCAATTTAGAAGCTTGAGTTTATATTGTCATTCTTCAGTGACTTGGAGGAGTTGCCTGAATCAACTAGCTTGCTAAGGCATCTTCATCAGGGTATCTGAATAAAATTAAAGGGCATGATATCAATTATACATATTTCATAGATTTCAGTGGGGGAACTGAGCGTAATATAGGTCCACCTATGGGTTTGAGAAATTAGTTAATTTCGATCCTGCTTTACCCTTTAATCATCCATAATCAAATGAGGGTATTGTTAATTGTGAAGAATTTTAATCTAGCTATTAATGCTTCCAATGCACAAGAACATTGAAGCAACTCAGGAACTACATCTCTCAAAACATGGTTTTGTTTGGTTAAACATGGTTCTAAAATTTTAAACTGCGTTTTAGAGGCTTAAACTACTATATTGGGAGATTCACAATGGTGTAGACTATAAGCATATTTGGTTCTGGCCGATAATCTATTTCATTAGAGGGAATGAAGTGAGCAGAATTTAAAAGATAAATTGTACTCGCATTATATTAATCAAATTTCTAATAAATTACAAATGTAAGAAAGATCAGAGGGAAAATCGTAAAGAAATGATTGCCTTCTCTGCAGCTTGTTTGCTGATGAATGAGATCAGGGAGGAGAGAGGGGCTTTCGAACTCAATAACACTGAGAGGCGCTTAGATTTACGCTCTAAATATAATAGATGTTGATGCTTATCTAACAGAGATTTCATTTTACTATAAGACTAACATCTTTTTAAAAAGATTTATATAAAAAAACACTAAGTAGCTTTGTAAATTTTCTTAAGTGTGAGGTTATGAATTTTATTCTATATAAATTTGATGAGTTATCATAAATGGCTATAATGAAAAGAGTTAGTCTTTAAATATAGTAAATTAATGTTTTAATCTCTATTAAAAAATATTAACAATATTTTGATTAAAACTGTCTCTTATAAATTATAATTAGGAGGATAAAATAAAAATGTGTAATGAGTTATGATAAGTGCATGCGTCACATAAGAAAAATCTGTCTTATTCTTCTTTTACTGTTCTATTTTGATTTTCTTTAATAACACTTAAACTATCCTATTTAAAATGAATGTATATTTTTATTCTTATTTAGTATAATATAAATAAATATAGAATTGATATATAATTTTTTATAATTTAAGGTAAAATAATCTAAAATATTTTTTCATAATTTGAGAAGAATTAAAATTGTCTATAAATTTTATAATTTAGGGTAAAATAGTTTACTTCCACTTTCATTATCTCATTTTTAATTTTTTTATAAAGTTAAAATAATTTAAAATACTAGAAATAGGAGTGAAAGCAATTTCTATTCTACTAAATAATGAATTCAACTTCTACTTTTATTCCCTATCTCTATTTTTATTCTACCAAACATATTATTAGTATGATATTAAAAGTTAAATACTTTTTTATCCTTTTTAAAAATAAATAGTCTTCCACCATTTTCTAACTAAATTAAATTCAAACGTCCCCCAAGTAATGAAGCAACGCGTGCATGGAACTTTCTGGCTTTTTATCATCCAGTTGGGTTCTCGGTTCTCACCAGTTCTACTTCAATACTCAAGGTACAAGTTCCTCTTCCCCTCTAAACTGGTGTAGCTAACCTTCCTCAGTTCATATTTTATTCTTTTCTTTTTTATTTCTTTTAATTTCATCAACTTTGTGGATCAAATTGATTCACAAATTATAATTGGCCCTAGAATAATGTGGTGATGATCAGTTTCTACATAATAACATTTTATCAATTTTTGGCTGAAGCAATTAGCAAAATTAAAATTTATAACAGCGTTAAAAATATTGATATATATGTATATGAGACAAAACTTCGAATAAGTAGAAATTTTCAAAATAAAATAAAAACCGAATAATCTATTTTATGGCCAGTTATGGTAATGGCCGTCCAAACCTCCAAATAACCAAAGCTAAAGTGGAGCCATTAGACGCAGGACACTGCCATGTGGGAAGAATATCATGCATTAAGTTATGTATATGGCTCCAATAATTAATTGTTTTTCTGTCAACGCCTAAATTGTACCATCAAACTTGAAGACTAGCCAACCACACCTCCGTGCCATTACTTTCTCATGGCTTTTCAATATACCACATGACAAGGGAAAAAAGATAAATGTGCTTTACTAATCATCCTTGATCATCAAATCAACCTTTCTTAACATTTTATATTGGAAAAAATCACTATAAGACCAAAAAAAAAAAATAGAATCACTAAAAAAAATAAGTAAACAACATGATATGACAAATTCTGATACATGAAATAATAATAAGTACATGATTCTTACTTATTATTAAATTTTTTTCTAGAGATTACATTTCTTCTTCTTCATGACCTCAATAAATTTCTTTATATTATATATAAATATGGGCCTGTTTTGACTAGTTTTTAAAAAATCATATATAGAAAGAAAAGTAATTTTAAAGTACTTTTTGATAATCTCTTATTGAGAATATCTTATAAAAAAAAAAATTTTTGAGTAAATTAGTGTTTAAATGATTATTACCAGAATGACTTTTATGACTGGTAAATTACCAAAAGGATATGAGATGAAAAAAAATTATACACAAGTAGTCACTGTTCATCATCATGCCTAGCATCGCCTAGGACCAGATCTAAACGCTCCTCCCTCCCAGCGACAATGCATCCTCCCTCTTCCACTGTTGTCATCCCTCTTCCAGATCCCTCTTCTACCGTCGAGAACCCATCGACTCTACCTTCTTTCTTCACCTCCGGGGAATGGTGGCAGCGACAAAGGAGAGTGCAGAAGCGACGACTGGGAAGGCAAATGGTAGAAGAGGGAGCAGTGTACGACAAGGACAGAAGGGGAGAGAAAGGAGAAAGTAGAAAAAATATAAATAAAATAGTCATTGAACAGTCCATAAACTATTTTCCTTTTCCAGTAACTATTCCTATAAATTTATTAAAACCATGGTTTGTTCCATAAACCCTTCTAAACAAATATAACTGTTTGTTTTAAATTATTTTCTAAGGGAAAACCAAACACACACTATGAGGGTGTGTAGACATTTGATAATTTCTCCAAGTGAGTGAAAATCAATCAAGGCCGATGAGAGAAAGCTCACCATTACAGAAAGTAAGGGGAAAAGGAAAAAAAAACTGATAGCTAAATGGGAGAATTCGGGAGAACATATTGATATGTCCTTTTCTTCAGGCAAGTGAGGATGTTTCGAGGTAGTTGTACCCTTCTCTGCTTAAAAGAAGTCATAATCATGATCCATAATCGTGGGAAGCAACCCAACATATTATCAACTATGTGATTCTTGGCCCTCAGCATGAATGCCTGAAGCATATAAATTTAGAATTTCTATCCTTTGAATTTCTTCCTTGCAACTTTTTTTTTGTCCCGTGACAGGGACACACACAACCCAATTCCAGAGGATCCAAATAAATAAATAAATATAATCATACTTGCTACACCCACCACCAGTGAAAATCAATGCGGTAAACCAAAACTTGCCATGAAATCAAAGGAAAATCCCAATGCTTCATTCATCCCGGGAATCCCCAGAAATTCTGGAGAAAAAGCTCATGGTACGTTAGAAGCACACATAGCATCAGGGTCAACTGGTCAACATTGTTCATATCTATCTGTTTCGAAACAAACATATGCAATCTGTGGCCGCGCCCCCACCCGGGGGGGGGGGGCCTCCTTTTCTCCAAGGAAGAAAGAAAAAGAACAGCGTGAATGTAAATATAGTGGATCCAAAATTTCTGGAATCAGGGCCACAAGACAAGCGCTGATTTTATTTGTAGAAAAGGACCACATAACAACTAATTTTAGCCAGAGAATAACGAAATTGAAGACAGCGACAGAATTGAGGGATGTCAGTTTCTTTGTGGGACCTGTATATATTAACTACGAAGCAAATGAAAAAGAAAGGGTTGGGTTACACTGACCTTATACCTATCTCTTCTAATTGTTGTGATGGATGATGAGATATGTCCCTTGTCTGCAGAATTTCTTGTTCAATAATCCCTGGCATCACTTACTTTTACAGTTTGGCTGGGCTTCTATGACAAGCACGTCTCAGTTTCAATGTTCAGACTTAATACAGAGCAATTCAACTACAAGATTTACATAAAGAGATGTTATTTTCAACGCTGCAGTGAGTCGTCTTCAGAATAGCCTTCGTTAAAGCATATCAAGTGATTAGCAGCAAGCCCAAAAGAAGGCAGTTTAATTGTGGCAAATACAGTGGCCGTGACTGCTGATCTTACTCTGCTAGATGCACAATCCAAGAATATCAATGTCCTTTCACAAATATTTGGATTTAGACATTATTGAAATCGTGGTCTGGCACTTGACAGAAAATAGAGACTGAAGTGGTTAAGTGTATTTATTCAACCTTATGTACCTTCAATACTATTCTGAAAGTATAGATTAACTACAAGGCAAATTCTTAGAAATGAAGTTACAAAGCAATCTGAAGACAAATGATTCTCCCATCTTCAGGTTAGAACTAGAGGATAATCCTAAGAGATAATCTTTTAACACTTCCTCTTGGTAAAACCTATCCTAAAATAATCAATAGGCTTCTCAGCAGAAATGTAGACACAAGCATTTACTGCAAATAACAGTAATATCTCCGGCTCCATTTGGTTGGGAGGAAAGTTTAAGCAAAAGAAAATTAGCTTCATGTTATGTTGTTCTATGAATGATTACTGGAATTTAGATTAATGTACTGTCACAGTTTTGGCCATAATAAGTTGGCATCTATACTTGAATAACACAGCTACCCACCATTGACAAGTGATTCCTCTTGGAGAAGGGGATTTGAATACTGAGTTGAAGATGTCGAAGGAGTGTGGACTATGAAAGACAGCATTAACAGGAGTTGCTAAGGATCATGAGAGACAGTTGCCAACTATCAACTAGAGCCACTAACTGGTTGGTTGTCCGATCTAATAATATAGATGGTGTTGGACTCTTGTATTTACCACAACAATAACTAGGCTAGGAGAGCATGGCACCGTTACAAAGAGTTGCATTCTACAGAACCTGAGAACGGAAACCTGTACATATTACTATATTAGAATTATCAATGCATCAATGTGCCCTAAGCTGATGGTATATTTAAATGGTTTCTTTGGATTCTAAAGATAGGGATATTCTTGTGTTCTCTGTATTTATTCAAACTTGGCCCACGGTGACATAGAATGGGAACAGAAGCGAAGTAAAATAACCATGATAGCGAATCAAAAATAAATAAATTTTCCACTCAAATATAAACAATATAGACAAACCCAACTTACTAGATAATCATCACTCTAAATTATGATAAACTCCAATAATCCTAATTAGTTAAAACCTCATAGCCCCAATATTAACCAATCACAATCCATAGTCTCGATATTCTTATCCATTCCCCATCAATAGGTCTCATAACAGACTTTAGTATATTTAGCTTCAAATACTACAGCAGATTTTGTGATTACATTTCTTCTTCGTGCTTGAGTTTGCCTCTAAGTTAGTGCCCACAATCATTCTTCAGGGTCCCTATGCAATCTCACTATAACTGTTCATTTGATCTTCAATTGCTTCCAATGTTAAACCATTTTAGCCTCTAGTTAAATGCACTATCCCAGGGTGATTGCACTCTATTTTGAAAATAAGAAATTAACATGCGCCTGACAGGCAACTTTCACGTAGAACAAGAAACCACGATGTGATTTCTGTCAGGAATTTTAGATTCGCTGTCAACGTTATGAGCTGCAATGAACATCTAACTAAGGTTTACTAAAACGGAAAAGGGAATGCAAGAGTAAAGCATAACACCCATATAAAAGTATAGCAACAAGATTACTGCAAGAGAAAAAGGCTAACCAGTTTGAAGCAGTTGCTAAACTACTATCAAATATCAATGCATCACATTATTCGAATAGTCTGTCGGATTTTGCACGTTAAAATTCTTGAGAAAAACAGAACTGGATCAGATTATTAGATTGCTTAAAACAACTCAAGGCAAAACTGTAGGAGAAACAAAGAAAAGAAATAACTCATTGTCGTTCATCTTAACTTACTGTCTATAACTAACAGGACTAGAACATCAAAACTTATACAAGTATCAAGCAATTCGCAAAATAAGAACCTCGGCATAATGTCCTAAAAGTTCCCTCACCAAGTCCCCATACCCTTCAATGGGAAAACAGTTTTGCCCAAAAGAAAACTAGATAAATAATCGGCGAGTTCAGCGCATGCCCACTGCCCCAAAATCAACTCTAGCTCACTTAATGCAGCCACTAATTCTGTCGGCGCATCCGTTTTCTTAGTTTCTGGTATTTGTGCTTGTTCATCTTCTTTTTCCTCTTCTTCTTCACACTGTCTGCCCACATTGTCCGCGAGTCATCCATCTCCGCATCCACGCTCTCAGGCGTACAACACCCATTTGAAGAAACGAGATTTATGGGGAACCCAAAAGGGAAGCTTGGAAAAATTATGGTGGACAAGTTGGGGGCTTTTCCTGGACTTAGACTGGCGGGTTGGTGAAATTCTGGATTGATACCGAACAAGGGAGAAGGGCGAGAAGCAAGCGGCTCCAAGAGATTTGGCGCATACGAACTGTGAAACTGAAATGCAGGGAAGATTCTTGTGATCGATGATCTGGGGAGTAGCTTTGGGAGCGCCGAAGCCATTGAGTTGAATCGGAGTTGCGGAGCTAGCTAGGGTGTTGCTTCCCCTAGCGGCGGAGATTGACCAATCGTGAATCACTGAATTGGGCCCGATGGAGTATGCCTTGTGTTTGTTTATTTGTATCTCGCTATTGACAGGGTTGACATAGTGAGTTCCATTTTTACTGCAGTTTCTTTGGCGATCTCGTAAATTTTTGTAAGGGTTTTCTCAATTTTTAAGTTATACGAAAAAAAAATATATATCAATATTCCCTGGGATTAGTGTGGCGCCAAAAAAATCGGATTAGTGATTGTTTGGTGAGGGCGTAGGATCTTGAGGGTGAAAATAAAAATTGAAAAGGAACAAAAAATGTTCTATACTACTTTTTTATTTTGTAATTTTTATTTTTTTGGCCAACATATTTTGTAATTATTATTTGAATAATAATATTTATATTTTATCTTTTGAATTATTAGTACAAAAAATTTCTTCATGCTTAAACTGTATAGAATATTTAAGATTACACCAGTAAAAACATTTTAGAAAGTATTATACTATACTATATATAATGACATAAGGCGACGTAAACAATACGATTCCATAAAAATATAGGCTTCCATATAAACTATAATTTTAAAAGTTTTTTTAGATAAAATTTTAGTTTAATTATTTTTAAAATAAACAATCATATTTATTTAAAAAAAATTTTAAACTAAATAATAGTTTAAAACTATATTTTCAGATAAGAAGATCAGAATAACTTTTAAAATAGTAAAAGAGTTTATAAATTATTTAATTATTATTTTACTCTTATTTTTTCTTATACCCTCTCTCCTCTCTTTTTTATTTTTTCTACTATTTCTCCTCTACCCTCTCTCCTCTCTCCTCTCTCCTCTCTCCTCTCTCCTCTCTCCTCTCTCTTCTCTCTTTTTTACTATTTCTTCTCCCTCTTTTCTCATACTTTTAATAAAATTATACCTTTTTAATAATTTTTTAATTACAAATTTTTTTTTGACAATAACTATCCAAACACTCATTTATTTAAAATAATTTTTTATAAATTCTTTTTTAAAAACTTTTTTTAAAAGTTATTTAATTTTTTTTTCTAAAAATATATCCACGACGAAATCAAATCATTTGGAGGGGTTGGGCCGCAATACTACCAAAAAGGAAAATATAAAACATATTGATATTGGGAAAACGAAAAGTTTGCCCCCATGCAGGATCGAACTACAGACCTTCAGTTTACAAGACTGACGCTCTACCACTGAGCTATAGGGGCTGTTGCCGTCAAAGGATCAAAATTAAATAAATTTATTTAAAATAAATATGCGTGCAAGTGCCTCTTTTACCTATGCGCAACTCGCAATCTGGACCCCGCGGGCTTCTCCACATGAACTCTTACGCTATCAGCACTTGAAGCTGCGCTTTACGGAGAGTGATCGCTTATTGACTCCCTTCCTTTTCACTTCCAGATACGTGAGTACTCTCTTCCATCTACTGTATCCCTCTGCATTGAGAATCAGCCACGGTTTAGGGGTTTTAGGAGGGAATGGTACTAACTTGGACAACGTGATTCCACGGTTCTTCTTTACCTTTGTTATGGATTAATCGTGCTTGGATTATCCATCACAAACGTTTGTTTCAGTAACTCTTGAGGGACGCTTTCCTTCTTCTTATTCTTTTTCCAATTTTGGTCGAAAGAGAAGCACAATTTCAAGCCCGGTGGCTGCCGTTGCCCGCAGCTACGGTGGATACTGGCCGATGGCCCACCTGAGGCCTGATAAATGAAAGGCCTGGGAATTCGTCTCTGAGTTGAAATATAGGCTTCGCTTCTCTGTCCAATTTCATCATATATTTTAAATATTTTAAGTGTCTAAATTCATAGGCCAATTCTTATGTATGGTTCTGTTGGGTTCATGTAACCAATCTAATTATTTGTGATTTAAATGTAGTTGTTGCGTGCTGTACTTCGCACCTTTATATCTCATGCCGAATCCCTCAAGGAGTTTCGGTGCATCTGATGAGCGTCAAAGATCAGGACCTGATTATTTTGGTTACTATTCTCATGAAGTAGTAAATTTGTTGTCACAAGATGAGAATGATTTGCAATCTCTTCGCCAAACATCCAAGCTTCCTCAAAATTCATCAGGACAGGACAGTGGGAAGAGTCCAGAGGAACATAGAGATTCTTCTGGTTCATTAAACAGTGGTGATTCGGACTTCAAAAAGGAAAGATTGAGATCACTACTCAGGCAAAGTGTCACTGATCTTTCATCTGAAGTCAACGAGGTATGCCATGCATCCTGAACTCTGGTTGTAACTAAAGTTAGCAGCCGTCTTGTAACTAAAAAAATTGGAAGATTGAGGGTTTGACTTTTACACATTTCAACAATCTTAATGATACAATTTGCCTCATCTTTTTCCGTTTCTCCAGTCTATAACATATATGTTGAGACAGCTATTTTGTCCAAGTTTTATGCATGCAAATCGCATGATCTTGAATGAGAATTAGCTAACAGCATTTGTAAAGAAATGGGTCTAGAATCATTTCTTTTGGCATAAGTTGTCTAGAACAGAAACAAGCGCAGACTTGTTTGGAGTAAGTGGAATGGATTTATTGGACTTAATTTTATGCATGGAATGTAACATCAACCACATGTAGATGAAATGCTGTCTGAAGTTCGGGACATTTCTAGTAGTGATGTCCCGGGGAATTGATGATGTGCAATATTTGTTGCTTTTGTTTTAGTTTTCTCTTATTTATTATCATTTTAATGGCATTTTCAGTTTTGTTTCCATCAGAACTTAAGTTGTTTGTCTGGATAAGACATGTTAGTGACTGTCTAATTGAAATGCCAGATGCTCGAGCCAGTTTTAGCTATGCGAAGGTTGCAATCCAGGCTAAAAGATGATAAGCGTTCCTCTAGTCATACTGTTGCTGTGCCTGATGATGATGCACTACAAGTCCCTTCTAAAAAACGGAAGGTATCAATATCATCCCTTGAAATACACTTTCATATCGGACTTTTCTATTGCTTGTCTCGTGTTTGATTCTAATTATGAACAGGGAGATGACAATCAATTAGGACCAAACCCAAGTCTGGAAGAGCAGAACGGAAAGGTGAGACTAGAAATCAATTTCTGAGGTAACTTTGCTGTAAAAGATATGATTAGGTATGTTGTGGCTATGATATGAAAAAAAGAAAAGGGAAAAGGGAAAGATATTCATGAATGAAGGATTCTAGCATTCTGCTTTTGTAAATTTTCAGTATCATACGTCTTTTTGGTGAAAAGTACATTTTAACAAAAGAAAGTGGATAACAAGATAGATCAGATGATGGACCCTAAAGAAAAAAATACATAAAATCATTAAACTACAGAAAGTCGATTGTGCATTAGTTGTACACACATATACATGCCAAGGTGATTTCCCTTAATCCATTAGCATAGCCTGAAGCAAAGTCAAAGATGATCTCCTCCTTAAGTTAATTGTTGGAATGAACTTCTCTAAATTCTGAGACTTGGTGTGAAAACAATGATGCATACCAGTGGAGAATCTATTACTATATCATATGCATATGGGAGAAAGTACTGGCAGATTGAACCCATAATTCTGGATCTAGGAGTGATTGAGTGATGCAAGTCAGATGATATAGCAGAAATATGTGATTCTAAAAACTGTCAACAAGCTGACGTATATGCTTTATCCTATTCTCATTTTAGGTGAATGATGATCTTTGTTTCCTGTTGGAGAGTGATCGAGTGCAGGTTGAGGAAATAGTGAAGAAACATGCTGACCAATTATCAGGAAGGGTAATTATCTGATTTTGTGTTTAAGGGCATGATCATCATCTTCAATATATATAATAATGTATTTCTGTTTATATTGATATCTAATATTTGCCTTCAGCTAGGCTATATGGAACAGCAATTGGAGCTGATTCTTAATGCTGTAACATCAGCATGCAGGTATATTGTGAAGTTTTGGTTTGAACACGAAGTGCTTTTCAGTAAGAAAAGCCAATTGTTTCTTTCTTTATTAGTTTTTGTTAAAACACATAAAAGGAGTATCCTGGCTGCATATTTCTGGCAGTTGTTTCAATTTTTTTGTTGCTTATTTTTTGGCATTATGTTTGAAAAGGATGATTTTTGGTAACAATTTCATGGGTTTCCTTTCTCCGTTGAATTGTGTAAATACTGTCCCTGCTTTGTGATAATTTGATGTCATAGTTTCTTACCCTTAATTGACAGGCCCATGACTCTTGATGTGAAACAGCAGCTCCAGAAACTAATTCAGAAGCTACCACCTAGAAATCTCGACCGTGTTGTGGAAATAATCAGTCAAAGCAGGCCTGCAGGAGAACAGTCTTGTGACGAACTACATGTTGATCTGGAAAAAGAGGTAGTGTGATATAACTAGGGATTTGGCGTTGGAACCTTGTTAAAATTGCTTCATTCTTATTATGCTGAGTTTATGCAGGATAATATTACACTATGGAGACTGTATTACTATGTTAAAGCTTTTGATAGAGCCAGAACACTTTCATGCAGCCAAAGGCTTGATTAGTTAAATGCTGTAAAAGTTTGAACTGTAGCTCTTGTCAATTAGCATTTTTTAGTAGCTTATCCGCATCCTTCTATGGGTAGATTGTCAGTCTAGGATATCCTTTTTTTTTTCTTTTAAATTCGGTAGCGATGGGAAGAAACTTTCTGGTGACAAATGATGATGGTCCGATAAGTGTCTTAGCTTTAGAAGGCCTGTACACAGTTTGGAAGTATATTTTGTAACTTTTGATTGATGTACCTATTAGCTACCGCGTGTTATACCTTAGTTTGTAACTTAGAGGATGAATATGAAGAAGCAAATCTTCTCAGGCATCAGCTTTGGTAATTTCTTATCCACTTTTCACTTTTCTCTGTATCATTTAAGAAAGATTTTATAAACTTAACACTTCAGACAATCTAAACTCAATCTTCCAATTGTTACCCTGCCTAGTGTAATAGTAATTCATTACGAATTTCATTAATTAGCTTTAAAATGATTTATCTGCGGATTACAAAATGTGATGCTCTATTTTTGCTTTCGATTTTCTGAATTTCCCACTCAAGAAAGAGCACTCACGCCTGACAATGTAATAAATCCCTCTTACTACTATTTCTATCTCCAATCTGCTCAGAAAAACAGGGAAAGTGAACACCAACTTAGAACAGCAGACATCATGTCTATCCGCAGATAATAGCAATCCAACAGGGACACAGAGCTTCGTATTTTTTTAAATTAAAAGGGCATCCAATAACAGTTTGAGATTAGTAATGAGGTCGAACTTGTGACTTACAAAAAAAAAATATTTCATTAGCTATAATGTTATTATGTTATTGGTAGACAGTTTTGTATTGATACATTCTTATATGGGCTTGAAATTCCTGTAAGCAATGACTGCATAGAAGGGATCTGACCATGACATTAGTCCTAAAAGCCTCATGATCCAACCCAAAGGGAAATCGCTCTCCTTAGCATCATCCTTAGAAGGCAACTTGCGAACGACCTCAGGCTCTGTGAAGCCTTCCACGGATTGAAAGTACCGCACCACAAGCTGTACCCTACTGTACCCAGTGCCCTCCCTCCACGCGCTTATCGCTTTCTCATAGAACAATCTGTTACTAAAACTCACTATGAACATTCCTCCTGGCTTCAGTATTCGAAACACCTCCGCGAAAACCTGTTCTGATCTCTGTCAGTGATGTTCTCTACGGATTCTGAATCATTAAAACTGACGAAATATAAGGCCATATAACTACCAACCTGCTCTGGTTGTTGCAGATACTGAACACTAACAGCGCACAACACTGCATCGAAACAAGAGCTCTCGAATTCAAACTTGTGATCCTCATTGAGATCCTTCACAACAAAGTAGTCCAATCTGGGATTCTTGGCGAGTTCTTGAGCATTCAAGCCATGACCCACAACTCTTGCGTAATTGACGTCGTTGGGAAGATGGCTAATCCAAGAGCTCATGAGGTCAAGGATGTGCATCTCAGGCCTCAGCCTCTGCCTGTAAAGATTTGTGAGTGTAGAAATGAAGCCATCGTCGACGTGCTTCAGCAAGCGTGGGTATGCGTAGAAGTCTCTGTCTGGTAAGGTGTTGAGTTTGGTTCTGCCTTCTGGGCTGAGAACGAGGCGTTTGACTTTGCCTGCCGATGATGAGGATTGTTGAGGATTCAGATGGGGGCTTTCGCTTGAAGTGCCTGCTATTGTTAGTGAACTTGTTTTGGTTTTAAATAGAGATGAAGAGATGGGTTGTAGATTGGTATGAAACTTTGTCATATAGCTGGTTGGAGCCATGGAGCTTCAGAAGATGATAACTAAAGCGCTTCAGATAATTTTGCTTTCATTCGTCCACACTAATGTTGTTAATTCTGATGGATAATCCTCCAGTGGCTGTGATGGCAGGCAGAACAAGAACTACTTTCCTATCCTTCGCTCCTCTATCGAAGCATTAATTTCAGTCCATACCCAACAATTATTAATATTATTATTAACCAATATTTTTATATTAATTAAACAATAGATTTCTATATATTGCTATTATTCTTTCTTGGAGAAATCTCTGGTCTCACATGACAAAAATATAATAAATGTGATTATTAGGATTCACATTTTTTGCCTCAATTAACAAATTGTTGGAAAGAAAACTTAGCTTTTAAATGCATTAAATTTATACGAGTGGTCATATCAAGAATTACTGAATATGTAATTACAGATATTAAACATAAAAAATGTAATAAAAAAATTTAACTGTAACTTGATCGGTAAACCAAAATTTCTGATCCGTCAAAACGGAGAGCGCTAACTGCTTAGAACTTGTTTGCCTAAAATCCTCCTCCCATTATTTTAATTTCAGTTAATGAGTTAGAATAGGAAGGCAACCAAACGAGCCCTTAGCTACGGCGCTCATGGGCGGGCCCCTATCCCTGCGTTTGAGGCTCAGCCGACGCACCAGGCCCCACTTACTCTTTCTTCCACTGCCGATCTCCGTTCCACCATTGTCGACCTCCGGCAACCTCGGCAGCGATAACTGCCCCATTCGTCCCTGCCTCATCTTGATGTCGCTCAGCTCCATTTGCAACGGGTACTTCAGCACTCCGAACAAACCGTTGTGATGCTTCCAGCTCCCGCTGCTCCGGCAGCGGCGTTCCCCGTCCGACGATGACTGGAGGTAGGAAATCGACCCACTATGGCGACCGGAATTTATTTTTCCGATGGACTCCGACCTCACTAAGAACGGGTTCTTCCGTACTGTATCTGATGGATTTGGGTCGGTCTGACGCCCTATGATTTTGCCACAGAATACGACGTCGTTTCGGAGGGCGGCATTCGTTCCGGAATCTGAGATCGCCGTGGGAAATTCAAACTCAATGTAGTTCTGGTTCTTCATCTGAGAAGCGGGTTGGAGAAGAGGATGCATATCAGTGGATTCATGTAAGAATTGTTTGTGCTTCATTACTACCTAAAGAACCGAATCCTTATGAGATGAAAAGAAACAAGAGAATTTAGAACTTAGATGCTGAGTGTCCCTGTTGAGAATTGTGAATCATGGGGCAACATTAATGGTTTGGTTATATACAGAGAGATGTGATGTGATTGGAAGCTTAACTTGGAAGAGGGAGAAGTTGACGAGAGAGCGTGAGGGAGACTTCATGGTAAGAAGCAGAATACAGATTAAAAAATGGACTGGGTCATGAAAATGTATGTATGTTTGTGTTTTGTTTTGTTCATATGATGTTTATTGGAACTGTAACGTTGGAATTCTAGAAGCCATGAACGGCTGTTTCACGCTCTCTGATTGCTTTCCTCTGTTCAAAGGATCGAGTCTTCCACAAAATGAAAACAACTTTTGAAAGTTGAAAATCTAAGCTTTGTTTGTTGCCAACCACTTTGAAACTCGGGAGCATTCGACCTTTAATGTCAACTTTTAAGTCCCTTGGGTTGGTTTGAAATTTGAACAAAAGAGCTCTGTATTTTGACTGCGTCGTTTTAGAGACGTAAATTTCAGGACTTTGCTCTTCATGGGCCCTGTAGCTATGGCAAGCTGAGTTTGGATGGATTCAAATTTAATCGAGCGATGGAATTTATTCTCAAATTTTGTGATTTTCATCGACCATGGAGTATATTTGAGCTAGATCGAGATTAATTGCATGCTTTAGCAACAAAATGTTCAGATAGTATCCACCAATTTCTGATACTATCAACCAATTTCAGGTGAATTGGGAGACAAACTTAAAATTTAAAAGAATCTAGACCACTAGGATAGAGATAATAAGGTGGTAGTTACAATGGGGCATTGGTGGCAATGGACTTGTTAAGATAATTATGATTATAATGGTGGGGGATGCATTGATTAATTATAGAAATGTGGTAGAGATTAAGTTGACACTTGAAATGATGAGACAAAATTAGAACAAGTCAGAGGTGGATGAAACTCATCCTGTCCATAATTAAATTCATGTTAGTTAATGTTCCTGAGTTTTATTTCCAATTGAATAAACATTTATTATTCACTTATCTGAACAGTTCCATTTTTTTATTTCTGATGAAAATGACTTTAAAAAATAAAATTAACTAGGTAAATATGATTAATTAAATGAATATAGGGAAAAATAATTTTTTTTTTATAGAAAAAAATTTAGATGGGTTCGGCACCGGTCCCCCTACTAAAACTAAGATATGACTTTAGAGCTCAGAGAGAATTTATAAAGAACTTACGAGATCGCTTATTAAAAAAGGTTTCACAACGACAGAGATAATCGAATTTGCATCTTTGTGTGATACAAGCATATTATTTATGATATGTGCTAATATTTATTGGTGAAAAAATAAAAATTTGTATATGTATAAAGACAGAAAATGAATCCACTTAAGTTCAGTTCCAAAAAATCAATTTAATTTGGGTCCATAAAAGTCAGGCCACTATTTTTTGTTTGGAATATTTGTCTCACAAGGGCCCAAGCTACTTGTAAAGCCTACCCCAAAGATAAACCTTGAATTTTAAAAAAAAAAAGAATATTGTAAATAAGAACAATTATGTGTGTTTGGGTAATCCCAAACTACAGTTTTAAAATGGCTTCTGACCTAAATTTTGGTTTGAAAATTTTTTAAAATAAATAATTATATTTGTCCACAAGGGCTTATAGATCAAAGTATAGTTTTGAATAAACTCATATAAATAACTTATAGAATAGTAAAAAAATTTATGGACTATCCACTTACTATTTTACCCTTATTTTTTTTCTTACACTCTCTCTCTTCTCTTCTCTCCCTTTTCTTCGTTACCAGAAAATGCCGTCTTCTTCCTCCATTGCATTTGCCGGCTAGAGATGATAATGAGAGAGAGAAGATGAGAGAGATTGGGACTGATAGGACAAGAGGTATGATATAATTTTTTGTTATCTCATACACTTTTTAGTAATTTACCAATCACAAAAGTCCTTTTAGTAATAATCATCCAAACACTCATTTATTCATAACTATTTTTTTTCTATAAGCTCTTTTATAAAAGTTGTCCAAAAGTAATTTTTTTCTATAAGCCATTTTCTAAAACCTATCCAAATAGACCCTAAGTGCCTGTTTGGATGGCCACTTAATCTTAATTTTAAAAAGACTTCTAACCCAAACCTTAATTTAGAAAAATTTTAAAATAAACAATTATATTTGTCTAAAATGGCTTATGGATCAAACTATAGTTTTTGATAAACTCATAGGAATAGCTTCTAGAATAATAAAAGAGTTTATAGATTACCTAATTACTATTTTACCCTTATTTTTTATCACACTCTCTCTCCTTTCTCCTCACTCCTTTACCGTCGATACTCTCTCCCCTCTCCCTCATATTCTCTTTCGTCCTCTGTTGGCAAAGCTTCCCTAGATGACATTCAAAGCTTCGCCATAGCAGAGATCTGGAAGAGGGCTAATGGCGATCTCCTCTGTGCTCGTCATCGTCGCTTGAGGTTTGATTGAAAAGCTTCATCATCGTTGCCTGTGGTCTAGAACCTATGAGGAAAGAAAAAGAAGGAAACATTGCATCTCCTAGGAAGTGAGATGAGGTGAGAATAATATTTTTTTTATCCCATACTACTTTTAGTAATTTACCAATTATAAAAAATATTCTGATAATAACCATCCAAACACTTATTTATTCAGAACCACTTTTTTTCTATAAGCTCTTTTCCATAAAATTTTTTCTAAAAACTGTCTAGAAACCCTTTTTTCCATCAACTTTCTTTCCAAAAGCCTATCCAAAAGCTTTAAGTGTAACTTAACTTTTTTTTCCATAAACTTGTTTTCTCTCTTGTCACTGCATTTCCTACATGCTTACTGATTAAACAATCCAATGCTGTTATCTCATAGTCAGAACAGCAAATCTTAGCTTCTAATTACATGCATTGACGTTGTAGTGCACATGAATATGTTAGAACCGGCTGGAAAATTTCGTTATTGTCAACTATACATTCTATTATTTATTTTCTGAAAATCTAATTTCCTCATTTTCTTTCACTTTGTTGGGGCCACACTAGCTGCTGTCGATGCTGGGTTCCCAATGATCTCCAGGTGACTGATCACAAATGAGTCTCCCTCTCTCGTCTTTTTGTTATTTGGTGGGTTGGGGTGGTTTGATCATGGATCTGATAGGCTTTGAAATAAATTTCTGCATCCTCTTAAGCTGCGTATATTAATTCATCGAGCTAATAAGTGATCTCATGCTTGTTTGCTTCTGCTATATTGATATATATATATATATATATATATATATATATATATATATATAGGTTGGGAAAACTGGGAAGATCGTTGCCCCAGAACTGTATATGGCATTTGGAGTGTCAGGAGCTATTCAACACTTGGCAGGGATGAGAGATTCCTAGGTCATTGTTGCTGTAAACAAAGATGCTGATGCTCCTATATTTCAGGTAATAATATCTCTCTCGTTTTACTGATAAAAATCTTTACGAGTAAATGCAGCCTGTCTTCTGGCCCAAAAGAAAAATAAATAAGAAGGGTAAATTAATCTGCTTATTTATTTATTTATTTATCCCTATCTAAGCTATCTTAATGTTTAGTCTTAAGACAGAATAAACTTGTGCAGGCGTCGATATCATGGTTATCTTTATCTTGTTTCCACTTGAATTTGACATTTTAATACGTTATTGTTTATTGTAGGTTGCTGATTATGGACTAGTTGGTGATCTGTTTGAAGTGATCCCGGAGTTGCTAGAAAAGCTTCCTGAGAGAAAATGATTTAATAATTTGCATGCATTCATTTCTATGATGATGATGTATCCTTAGAACTTTGTACTCATTACAAAAATGGGGGAAAATAGTTAGATACTAATTATGCTGTAGCAGTCATTTTAATCAATATATGACGGCTTCTTTACCTATCCAACACTATAAATCATGCACACTCACCAAAAAACTCTTTTAAAAGCTAAATTTACACCTTAATGTTTGAAGGATGAAACCGTTCTCCAATGGAAGCCTAAGGCTTAGTTTGTTGATGAAGTTCAATCAGGGCTGCGTGAGGATTGAAATTTTCCTTTCTCGTTATGTGATTAAATCTGCATAATTTTCACGGCCAATAATAGTAGGGTCATTTGCATAATTAAGGATAATTGGTGGGGGATTTTTGAAAAGGAAATTGAGGAGGGCCATTTACGTATTGGTTCAGTTCGGGTTTGTGGGGTCTGAATCACCATTTCACCTCCGTACATAACTTACTGGAACATATATAATTCTGCAAATATGAAATATATTTTATATTTTGTAATACAAATAATTATTAAAAATATTAATAAACATCATATATTTATTTTTTTTATCCAATAAAATGAATGCACCGGAACAGAGCCTAAGAGCCCTGGACTTTTGGCGAACATATTCACGTCATATCAGGCGGGGCAGACATACCACACTCTTTACAGAAATTCAAGAAGTTAAAAGGACGTATTATACGATAGGTTCTTATAATTCTGTCCTGTAATTTCACTTTGTCTATGCGTATCAAAATATAAATAAATGAAGATTTGGCCCCACTAATAGCTTATTATTAATATGATCCATCACATGACAAAGAACATGCATCAACCTCAACACCCACCCACCCCCTTTATTAGTATGTTATGTTCCCAGCTAAGCTTTCAGCCCCATTAATTCTCTCTTTCTCGAATACTCACATCATTTTCACCCTCTCTTTCTTTTCTTCCCAATCTTATCTACTCTTCACTCGATCGCTGGATGATCATGAAAATTTCAGTTACTAAACTATTTTCTCTTTCGTACCTATTTCTCTATAATGAGATGGAAAAAATTTGATATAGTTATCTAATTGAGTCATATTCGAGTATTACCATACTTAATTAAGAATAACTTTCCTAAAAATATTTTCTGTATTCACAAAGACTCATACTCGAGACTTTGTACTTAAACAGCTAAAATAAATATTGGTAAGATGAAGGAATTTACAATACACTACAATTTCTGATTGATAATTCAGCTATATATCTCAGTGCCCATCAATGGCCTGTTTAGTTTTCAAGCATCAAATATACCCAACTCAGCCTTTTACTATATTTATGTCCAATTGCTATGTACTAACAACTTTGAAACTTAGGGGTATCTTCCACATTCTCAAGTGAAGTTACACTTTTTCTGCAGAAATCATAAAAAAGATGACAGAAAGAGAAAAACAAAGCATTAGCTTGATTTGCATGACTTATTCTGTAATATGATTGAAGAGTTCATACCACAGCAACACAAGAGTCAAGCTATTTTTGAAAGGGTTAATTCCCTCTCAAGGTAGGCCAATGATGTGGGATTGACCTGCATGAACATGTAATTGCCAGCAAATAAATCTCCAAAATGAACTTGACCTTCCTTCAACCTCTTCATCACTTTAGCGCATGATCTTCTCATGGCAGACACCATCATGGCTTTCTTTCTCCACAGTCTCCTCAAGCTTGGAACTTTAACCCTAAACCTTCTCCTAATAGGAATCCTTCTGAATCTGTACCACTTATTATTCTTCGGCCTCATCATCACCACTCGCTCTCTGATTTCACCATCAAACCCAGTTTCTGATCTGATCCTCTGGTAACGGAACTTGCCAGCAGAAGCCATTTCAATCAAAGACATGATGACGACGATGATTAAGAATATAATAATCTCCCCCGGGAGAGAAATTTTGACTCTAGCTATGAGATGTTGCTGTTTCTTCCTGATCTGAGAAAAATGAAAGAGAGATTAAGAGAGATGATAAAGGTTGGAAGAAAGAAACTGTAGTTGAGTGCATTAAATGCAAGAGAGAAAGGTGGCCACCCAACGTTGGTGAGAACAGTGGCATTACATTTAATGTTGTTTAACTTTAAATTCAGTGGAAAAGACGTTTATGAAGCACTTATTAATTTCTAACATGGTTGGCAAGTTATCATCTAATTAATTCCTAGCTGTAACATGATATACTGATATAGGGATCGTATTTGTTAGATACTTCATCTAAATCAAATTTAGACGTTACATTAATATTCTTTATTATATCCACAAGTTTAGTTTCACATTCAAAACCATCAAAGCTATATGTAAAGGTAAGATTAATAATTTCGCTTGAATTTTTACTGATTAGGCTAGTCCGTTGACCATGATGCTTAAGGTTGACAGTTTTGGTTCTGGCTTATGATCAAGGAATCAGAGATTCCAACACGTGGAAATTTTACGTGTGGATCTCTACCTGAAACCTAGTCCACTTGTCTTTTTTATATATTGAAAGATTTGTTTTCCATCGTCACGAAATTTAACAAATTTCACGACTTTAGGAATTAGAACTTTGTAACCACACACATAAAGAAAGTTGCTGACGGAAGTCAACCGCAACGTTAAAAGAAAAAACGAAATTTCATACGTTGAATATATACATACATACATATATATATATATGTATATATATATCAGGATCCTATTTGTACAAATTGATATTGTAGAGATTCATTGCAATTATTCAGATGCATTAAGTTTCATTTCATAGTGTGTCAAAGGATGTTACAAGGGAAACAAGTAAAGAAAAATGATGCATTGTGTGTACGTCGAGGGAGGTATCACAAACTTCCTTGGAATACAATAGAGAAAAAACAAAAACCAATTTCTTAAAAGGATGATGCTCTTACCCTACCCCACTCCATTTTAACATGCAGTAACATCCACACGTGCGTTGAACAATAGTTATATACATTTGGTCAGTTAGACTGTTCATAACTTGTAAAAATATTAGGAAAAATTGATGAAATTCTGTTTAAAAATTTTATTAGTTAAAATAATATATTATATTTTCATACAGAAAGTATTAGTATTTTAAATAATTTATATAAAGAGAGTACTAAGACTCAAATTTAGATCATTCTAAATTAATAAAATTTTTAAATAAATACTTCTCACCAATTTTTTCTAAATATTATATATCTATAATTAAATTCCTTTTTCATAGCATATGTGTATATATATATTAAATTCTATATTATACATGAAATGGATTAGTTAGGTGATCATTTTCTAAAAAAATTATTTTTTTTATAAAAATTAAATATGTCGTGTTTGCTAATTGTTATATGCCTAATGAAAAATAATATGGATGTTATTGAATAATAAATAGCATGAAAGGAAAAAGCCACGTAGGCACTGTTACTTTCATTATTTGTATGGGTTGGAAAGTAGGCCCATCCCACCGAGAGGGCAAAAGCCATTTCTCTTTTTACAACTGTATCCACCTTTCTAGCTTTTACCCGCAGTCCCGCACCATAAGGCCCAATTTCTGTTTTATTAAAAAGAATTAAATACCCTATAGTCCACTTAAATTATTAAACACGGACTGTAATAGAGTAGTATTTATTATCAAACTCTTCCCTTCAATTATAACAGGAAGAAGATTTTTTTTTTTTTTTTCTCACCCGGTTCACCGGAGCTTTGCCCCGACTATTATCAAACTCAGGAAGAAAATTATTGGTCTGAGAATGAAATCACATGACATGGTACTACTAAATTACAAAATGATACGCCCTTTCCAATGTCCATATTTTCATCACACTACAAAACTGAACTCATGGTTTTTCCCTTCTGAGTTTCTGCTCCACAGCAGATAACATCAGGAGAGACTTGTTTCTAAACTAAACTTGTACGACTGTTCTTTTCTGGGTATCTTTAAATTTACTATTTTGGGTCTATAAATAAATAAATCAGCCTGAGATACTACACTGATGCTAAGCCAGTAGTGAAAATGGCGCACACTGGGTACCGTTCTTGATGACGTCATGGCTTATGGTTATATCTGCCATGAGTGTAGAGCTCAAAGACTCGCCGCCTGCTTGCTCTTTCCCAGCAATCTACAACTTTGGCGACTCCAATTCTGACACAGGCGGCATTTCAGCCGCCTTTGTGCCAATCTCAGGGCCATACGGCGGGGCTTCTTTCATAAGCCTGCAGGGAGGGACAGCGACGGCCGTCTCATCGTAGATTTCATAGGTATCAATTCATCTTCTTCCTTTGCTTCGTTTTTCTGTCCCTGCTAATTCTGTCTAGTATGATGCAGCTGAGCAACTGAACTTGCCGTATCTGAGCGCTTATCTGAATTCTCTTGGAACCAATTATCGTCAAGGCGCCAATTTTGCCACCGGAGGATCCACCATCAGAAGGCAGAACGAAACCATCTTCGAATATGGAATAAGCCCTTTCCCGCTTGACATCCAGATTGTTCAGTTCGATCAGTTCAAAGCACGCGCTAGGTGAACGAATACAGAGTCATATTCATGTCCTTCATTTCATATATACTTATGAATATTTGGACTGTAAATCCTACAGGCTTCAGAGTATTTTAGAGGTTACCCAGTTGTCTACGAAGCATATATATAAAAGTTAAAAGCTATTGTCATGCACAATACATTTCCTCGTCATTGAATTAGTGTTTCCTGAAATTTAGCCTATACCTCAATGGAGAGAAGCAAGCTCCCGGTACCAGAGGAATTTTCCAAGGCTCTATACTACACATTTGACATTGGTCAAAACGACCTGTCGGTTGGCTTTAGAAAGCTGAGCACCGATCAACTTCATGCAGCTATCCCAGATACTGTCAATCAGTCAGCCTCTGCTGTTCAAGTAAGTAGAAGGAATAATGCTTTCTTGCTCAGAAAAAAATGAGTATTTGAACCCTTTAAAAGAATGTAAACAGTTCATTGTTATTTGATTGAAATGAAAATGATCAATGAGATGCTTTCAGAATATATACCAACAAGGAGGAAGAGCATTCTGGATACACATCACAGGTCCTATTGGGTATTTGCCTGTGAACCTATTTTACAAGCATAATCTACCACCTGGCTATCTTGATCAGTATGGCTGTGTGAAGGATCAAAACGACATGGCTATAGAGTTCAACAAGCAGCTTAAAGACAGAGTGATCAAGCTCAGGACAGAGCTCCCAGAGGCTGCAATCACGTATGTGGATGTCTATGCTGCAAAATATGGACTAATCAGCAACGCCAAGACTGAAGGTAGGTTCCTCTCCTGATACAACACCTATGTTATAGGATGTTTTCTAGAAAAATGCAGATTTTTATCATATGTTTCATTTTTCAACTATTTTGACAGGATTTATGGATCCACTGAAGATCTGTTGTGGATATCACGTAAATGACACCCATATCTGGTGTGGCACAAAAGGAAGTGCAAATGGAAAAGAAGTTTATGGTGCTTCTTGTGAAAACCCTTCAGTATATGTTAGCTGGGATGGGGTTCATTACGCTGAGGCTGCTAACCAGTGGGTTGCTAATCACATACTCAATGGCTCTTTGTCGGACCCACCAATTCCAATCACCCAAGCCTGTTACAGGCATTAATAACAGAATATGTCAGAACTATAAATCAACTTGGGTATTCTTATGGGATGTCATGTTACACATTGAACAGATGAATGAATTCTAGTTATGTGATATCTTGTGATACTGGAGTGTCTTATATTCATAAATGCTGTGTGCGATCGTTTACGCTTGTTCGTTCCCATCCTCTTTACTCCCTTCGCTTAAAAATATTGAACCTATTCTGTAATACAGTTTCCATGATAGGACCAACCAGACAGGGCATGACTTGATGTATTTCCAATTCCAAAACAAGTCATTGTTTCAGGTGAAAACATATACATATAGATCTGTAGAATACAACTAAATTAAAAGACACCAAGCGTTGAGAAGCATTCTACAAGAGCTTGGTTCTTTACATCAAGGCAATGCAGATATTCTACTTTCTTTGTTAAAGAAAAAAAAAACATTTACAATATTTCAGCAACTGTGCAAAAGTGTACAATATTCGCTATAGTTAGTGCTTCGTACACTAAATATGTGGCAACCTGGTTTTGAAGTCAGGCAAACACCCATTAAGCAAACTGAGAAATAAAGGGACGAAATTCTATATAACTTCCATAAATTTATCTCTCATGCATGCTAAGATACAAAAACATAGTACCCCCACCGCACACTCAAGAGTAAAGACAAGTGCACACACCACGACAAACACTAGTACTTGCATAGCAGTCCAATTTTTGACAGTTTCCATCACCGCTCAGACAAACTCTATGGCCAAATTCGTGAAATGTTTGAAAAACACGAGATCTTTGCACTACCTGATAAAGGGTTGTCATAAATGTAAGCTGATGAAATTGTCAGTGAAAATGAAATGGTTGCTTCAGCGTCGTTCACTCAGTATATTTTTATTCAACTGAAAAGTACCAAACAATTCTTCAAGTCAAAAATGGATTAAGAGCCTGGCATTTCTTCTACGAGTAAATTTCACCATATAACCATAATCCCCCAAGCTCTTTAAAGCTGCAGACAACGAAGCGTCGTTTTCAAAAAAGAAAGAGTAAATGACAACTTCTTTCCGTTATATGATCCATCTGAATGTCACTGTCTATGTTACGTAAATCTCAATAATATATCTGAAAACGCAGTATCATATGATACCTGAAGAAAATGATACTTTAAAATTGATTATACTCACCAAAATAATTAGCAAAATTTTACAATACAGTCATTCGATTATAGACTGGATGACTCCAGCTCCCACAGTCTTTCCACCTTCTCTAATTGCAAACCTCATTCCTTTTTCACAGGCTACAGGAAAAATCAGCTCTACAACCATCTTCACACGATCTCCAGGCATAACCATCTTAGACTCTTCATCCTTATCATTCATGATTTTAGATACCTTCCCAGTAACATCAGTAGTCCTCATGTAGAATTGAGGCCGGTATCCAGCAAAAAATGGTGAATGCCTACCTCCCTCCTCCTTTCTCAGCACATACACAATAGCAATGAACTTTGTATGGGGCGTAATGGCGCCGGGTTTAGCAATAACCATTCCTCTTTCAACGTCTGTTTTCTGAATGCCCCTAAGTAAAAGCCCCACATTATCACCTGCAATCGCTTCGTCAAGTGTTTTTTGGAACATTTCGACCCCGGTAACTGTTGTTGTACGTGTTTCTTTAAAACCCACTAAATCTACAGGGTCCCCAACCTTAACTGTGCCCCTCTCAACACGCCCTGTCGCCACAGTACCACGACCAGTAATCGAAAACACATCTTCAATCGCCATAAGGAACGGTAAATCAGTTCGTCGCTGTGGAATTGGAATATAACTATCAACAGCATCCATCAATTCATAAATCTTATCCACCCACTGATCATCTCCTCTCTTGATTTTGGGGTTTGCCATCAACGCCTCTAATGCCAACAATGCCGAACCTGAAACAATAGGCACATCATCACCCGGGAATTCATACAGAGTCAGGAGCTCCCGAACTTCCAATTCCACCAATTGAAGAAGCTCTTCATCATCAACCTGGTCCTGTTTATTCAAGAAAACCACAACATTGGGCACGCCCACTTGTTTCGCCAACAGAATGTGCTCTTTGGTCTGAGGCATTGGCCCGTCAGCGCCTGAAACCACCAAGATCGCGCCGTCCATTTGCGCCGCACCAGTGATCATGTTCTTCACATAGTCGGCATGCCCAGGGCAATCCACATGAGCATAGTGTCTGCTCTCAGTTTCATACTCAACCGTTGCGGTGTTGATCGTGATCCCTCGGGCTCTCTCTTCCGGTGCCGCATCGATTTCGTCGTACTTCTTGGGTGCGCTATTTCCCATAGAGGCCAAAGCCATGGTAAGAGCAGCTGTGAGAGTAGTCTTCCCATGGTCAACGTGACCAATCGTGCCAATATTAACGTGGGGCTTCTTCCTCTCAAATTTTCCCCTGGCTGCTCGGACGACGAAGGCCCCACGACGAGCGGAGTTGATGAAGTTGGAAGCGCCGGCGACGAACGAGGAGGGTAAGATGGATGGGAGTTTGAAAGAAAGGGATTTGGATTTTGAGTGTGGACTGTAGAAGAAGAGATGAGTGGAGGAAGAGATTGAAGAAGTAAAGGACGGTGAAGGTTTGAGAGTGACCTCGGAAAGAGAAGATGTGGGAGACGCTCCGAAGATGGAGGCCATGGATTGGAAGAGAGAACTGCGAAGAGTGGCGGAGTGATCGAAGAGTGGCGAAGGAACTTGGATCGTAACAGTTGTTTTGCCATGTTCGAGTTCAATTTATTCTCGACACAAAAATGGGCCTCTTGTGGCCCCCTCTTGTTTGTTGTGAATAAGCATTAAGCAGTCATTTTCAAATATTATTTGAAAAAATTACTCCAAAGTCCCACAAAACACCCTGATACTCATGAGTTTTTTTTTTTTTTATAAAAGACAAATTATATTACAGAAATAAATATGATACATCACAATGTGAGCCTCTCTACCGATTAACCACTAATCCCCAAAGTAAATAATAATAATAATAATAATCGTGTACTTCTACTTTTTCTCATTATCTTATTTTATTTGAAATTCGACATTTCTCACCATTTCGCTTATCATAGCCTAACTTCTAACACTTGAACAATTACTCTATACCTAGTCTCTATTCATTCCTTTAAAATCTCCATATTCAAATGATGATGATAATCTTCTTGGAGAGAACTTGTAAGACTTTCCACTTTCAAGATATCATTTCTTCGTTTTTCTTTACAGGTCAAAAAAATTGTCATTTTTGGTTAACCATTCCATGCTATGAAATATGAGAGTATTGGAATCAATTTTGAGCTCTAAAAGGTCTACGGCTTTTGAAAGTTATATTAATTCCTTGCAGTCCAGATGAAAAAGATAATGGAATAAAAAGTTAATTTTTTTTATAATATCAACTGTTACTTTCTTTATCCATTAGCAGATATCCGGATAATTAATTACTCCAGTTTCAAGTCATCTATAGATTGGAGGTGAAGATGCACATGCGAGGATGATGTTGTGATCACGCTAATTTAATTTGTATACACCTATCGTTTGTGAGTTCAACTAGTGAAAGGATGAGACATTAAAATATTTGGAACGTGTTTGATCCTTAGGGAATACTACTTTGTTGTGGTTCCAGTCACAGCGCTTGGGGAAACATCCTACCTTCTCGGTGCATAAGTTTATGTATGAAGGTAATAGACAGCTCGCCCTGCCTGACATTGGTATCGCTTAAAAAAAAGAAAGACTTCACTCTACTTTTAGATCGTGAGTGAGTCCAATTATTTTCTAAAAAATTTTATACCAAACAAAAAAATTGTATACATGTTTACACATTAAAAGAACTTGAATAACCTCAAGCTTACTTTGCACCAAAATCACGTCGCGTTGGAAACTCATAGTAATGCCAGACCAAAACTTAAGTCATAGTATACATTGAAAATAACTCAGCTTAACAAGCTTTCAGAACTCTGTTTAAAAATTTAGTTTCAACCAAAACCTCTATAGATTGGTATTTTTTTTTGGTACAAAAATTTTTAGAAAAAAGTTAAATTCACCCATAATCTAAAGATATGATAAAATCTCTATTTTTCTTAGACGATACTAATATTAGGCAAGACGAACCGTCAATTATCCTCAGATATAAACTTAAATATTTAAGAATTAAAATAACTCCCCCAACACTACGACTGAAATCATAATAAAATAATATTCCTTAAATATTGAATATACTCTAAATAGTCGCATATCTTTTTATAGATTGGCCTTCTTTTTATTGAAAGATGGGATAAGATAAAAATCCTTCAGATGTGTTCAGTTTGGAACTTCCTGTTGAAAATTACCCCTTAGAATTATATTCGTTACTGCTATCTACTTTTGAGCTAATCCAATCCAACTTCATACTGTTCATTCTGTTCACTTTTCTTTTCTTCTTGCCGGTGGAAGGTAGAGAGGACCGTGGAAGAATCTGCTCGTAGAATTACATAAGCCATCAACGCCATTCCTGTGTAGGCCCGAATGAAAAAAAGAAAGAAAAGAAAAGAAAAGTGGGGTGAAAAAAAGATAAAACTTATTAAGCAACCGGCTCATAGTTAACATGGGCCAGCGTCTACTTTATTCACAAGCTCAATTCATTGGCGATGTCCTTCTGGCAAAGGAACCACTTTATGGAAGGGCACTGTCCTTTGAGGTAAAGATCCATCTTCTTCATCATCATCAAATTCCAGTAAATAACTGCCCAATCAACACAGAGAAAGTGAATAGAATAACCATAAGGCACAAACATTACTGTAAATTATAATTGGTATGATTTGATTTGGGGTAATTTTCCTATTAATGCTTTTGACCAAATCCCCATATTTATTATTTCATTCATTGTAATTATTCTAGAATAATCTTGTATTTATTAGGATTGCTTTCTCCTTGTGTATGTATACCCTCATGCACTGAATGAATGAACACAAAAGAGTTTGATGGCCATTACCAGAGTTAGATGAAAGTAAAAATAGACTATACCCAATTATCCATGAGTCATACATATATCATATTTACCTAATTTCACTTAAAGTTTATTTTCTAACACAAAAATATAACCTGGCTTTGCTATGATTCTGCCTACTTAGCAATTAATAGTGATTTGTCTGATTTTCAAAGATAGTGCACCTATATTAAGTTCACAAAAATCTTTCTTTCTTTTTTGGTCCTTTCCCTTATCAACAAGGTCGTAGAAAAGATAGATTTCAAGGAAATTACAACTTACTTCCAAATGACAAGGCAAGGGATTATTATATTTCTAACAGAAAAATACCGGTTAAAAAGATTTGTGGAGATAATGAAGAAAAATCATATATCTAAGTTGTTTGGTGCTTTATGCAACAGGTGTATAAATGAATATTGGCCAAGTGACATAATGCGGAATTTATATGAAAGAGATCAATACGATTCCACAGGGTTTCCTAAGAGATAAATAGATAGATAATAATTAGAACTGAAAATGAAGTCCAACCGAATATACTTACTCATCCGTCTTCCTCTGCATATTTTTGAAATGATGGAGATTACCCCAAAACATGCACAATATCAACAGTTCGTTTGATGTCAAAGTCAAAGAAGATGTAAATAGAGAAGATTAACAGATTGCAAAATATTTGAAGAGGAAACCCAACCAAGATATGATTATAGAATATCAATCAAATGATAGATATATCACCTTGCGATGGCCATTGACTACTGTAGCTTTATAAAGTGCAGTAGTCCCAGGATAGACCGCCAAAACTTGCCTTCCATGAGGAAAATCTGGAGCACCAGCAGGATCATTCCTCTTGGGGAAAGGAATAATATTTGCCACGGGAAGCCTGTATTTTCTGAATGCATAAAAAAGAAACAAATTATGTTTAATATAACCATTCAATGATTCATATGGAATAATCCTCCAGGACAGACCAGCTAGGTAAAAATATTGAAACGTCTGTTTGTGCATGGGTATCAAGCACACAGGTTTCCTTGGGAATAGAGCAATTTTCATTCCCCGAATACAATCCCAGCCAGAAACCCTAAAGAGAGCAAAACCTACTCTCAATGTGTAAGTCGAGATCAGAAATCTTATTATCGGTATCAGGCTTTCAGCCACACTCGGTGAGGTTACAATAATAGTTTACAATTTTAAGTTAAGACATGATGTGAAAGAAATTATTATTCAAGTTTAAGTAACATCACAGGCAATGTATCACAGAATGAATATTTCAGAAAGTTCAATATAAAAGAACATCCAAATAGGTTACCTTTGACCACCACCCTCTTCATCATCACCAGGTTCCTCATCTAGTACTTCAAATCTGTAAAATTGTATTTACAAAAAAACAAATAAAAATCTAAAAGGACAGGTAAAAAAGATTGATATCCCAGCAAGAAATTGTTTTCTACATTCTTTCAAACAACAATTACAAACCAATAGAAGAGCAAAGTTGACTTGTATAAATTGAAGATCTGAGCTAATAAAATATAGCTATAAGTTGGTCCTATTACAAAACTCATGCAATTAGGCAGTGTAAAGCAGACTTGATCAGGACCAAAGGGCTTATTATTGATCTCAGAACTGAATGCACGAGCTGAACCAATGAAAGTAATTAAGGCGGAAGTAGGTAGATCAGAGGTTCATTAAATAGAATCATCTGTCCAGTTCTTAATAGTCGCAATCATCCATATCAACAATAAGCCCTAGATTCATATACGCAATTCTCTGACTAGAGTCAACATCAGGTAGTTGTTAGCAAAAATTTATATCAGTTCCAATAGGCTTTAGTGAATACCCGCCAAGTACTGAACCCAAGATTTGCATATCTATAAATGCACCTTAAGGTTAAACAAAAGATCAGCCATGCTGCACTTGAGTCTGGGTGAGCCAATTGCACCTCAAATGTAACACACAGCAGAAGCTAGTGGCAGAGCTATGCTATTGAAATGAATGAAATAATGTTTTTCTTATCACATTAACACCTAAAGGCAAACTCTGTAAAATCAAATGAAATCAAAAACAAGTAGTGAAATCGTGTTTTTACAGGCAAGTTCAGTATATGACACTGTTCAAAAGAAAAAGCTATTTGGTCAAGAAGTTCTTAAATGGGGTGATGTGATTTGTTACTGTATATCTTGGAACTTGGATGATAGATTTACAAAATTATATGAGGAGAAGGTTTTATTGGGATTTTAATGTTTAAGAGGATAAATTTTGATTTTCAATATTATAATTATTTCAAAATTTCTGACAAAATTAGAAGTTGAAAAAAATAAACTTTATATGCATAAAAAAATTAAGAGAAAAGATCAAGTATTATGGTTATTAATTTATTTAAAATATTTGCATTAGAATATTTTCATATAGTATATAAATATTGTTATTTTTCATCAATTGAATATAATATGTAAGTAATGAAACATAATACTTTTAATCATATACTTATATGTTTTAATAATTATTTATCAATAAAGGTAAACCTTTATTTATGATTCAATTTTACGATACAAGTTTACCATTACCTTGGTGAATTTGTGAGTTTGTGAAGTTGCAATCTTGGATGGAAACTTACTCTTTTGTTTCCTTGTCGAAATGCATCACTTTTACAACAAACCATTCATCTTTATCAGAATCATGTGGCGTGACCCTAGCTGCTACCTGAGAACACATTGACATCACTAATAGAGTTAGAAAACTATCATGTAAGAAAATAAGTTAGATTCATTAAAAAAATAGCAGAGCAATCAACAGGATAATGGCTCATTGATATCTAATATGATCAAAATTTCAGGCTATATATACCTGCTCACCCTTAAGACTGGCACAAATCTCAAGTTGATTTCGCATACTTGGAGATAGCCTAGAAATATCTGAGTCACTCTTCAGTCGTTTCTTTTTCTGCTCATTACCTTCTGCAACACATATATCGTCAGCCAGAAATGGTATAAAATTGGCAATGAGGATGATGCACTTTATATTCATAACTAAATCCGCTCTAGCTAAAAATTAATGCTGCTGTCCTCACATATTTGCCTTTATTTTGATGTTCATGTTCATGACTTCATGTAGCTTGCATATCAGTAATTGCATAATGTGAAATAGCCATTACCACACATTTTTGGGACAGCAATACATAACATGGATTAGCTGGACGACAAAAGGATGCAAAAGCCCCCACTGTAGAAGTTATAATTTTGTTTGGCCCCCCAAAAAAAAAGAATTATCATTTTGGATATCCGTGCCTCCAATATGTGAGCTCCATAAGAATACCCAGCATCGAATTCCATTCTCCTTCCAGCATATAAGTGAAGAAGGATTAAATGTGAATAAGAAAGGCTAAATTAACATAAAGTGGCAAGTTTTACTTAAATTACACACTGACTGCAGTGCCTTTGAAAACTACTTGAAATATGTGTGTCTGTCTTTATATTATCAGCCCTCCATCCCCTATTTTTCACCTTCTTCATGCAGCTTGACTATATATGATTGACCAAAATGGCAGCAGAGATGCCAAATTGCCAACTACATTGAGGAGTATCCAAAGCAGTAGACTTTACCTTTTCCTGGCAGAGAGAAAAAAGAAAAAGAAAAATCTCAAACAACCAGAAATTGAAACACCTCAACAGAATAATGGAATTTTGACATGCAGTCATCACATAGATAGTCAGGCATATTATCTTCCTATTCATTCATTTCCTTTCTCTGGAAAAGTCGAGTATAATGCTTTAGATACTTGCACCTCTTCAAAAATTTTGGGCAATCATGCCAAATCAATCTAGCTAATCTAATAGAGATAAGAAAGAGACAGTAAGAGAACAACTTACTGAAGGACTGAAATGTAAAGCACGAGTTTTAGTAAGAAAAATAAATTGGACTATCACAAATATAAGACAAACCTATTCTCCTTCGCGGTTGCCCTGGCGGTCCAGGTGGCAGCAGAGCATCAAGTTGGCTAACTAGTAAGTTGGAAATACTGCAACCAAATAACAATGGTGAGAACCATATAAGGCAGAGAATGTCCATTCTGGGCAGAGTATAAGTCAACCATTCTATCGTTTAACAGGAATGGAGAAAAATGGTTCCTTGATCATTTTCCAAACGAAGTCAAGACAAAGAAAATAAAAAAATATTAAACCAAAGTGAAAATAAACTGCTTCTAAGCCACAGACCAAACATACCTTACTTCACTTTCTGAAAGCTCTTTTGCACGGGTGTACAATACTTTAAGTTTCGATAAAGAGTTATCCCCGGGCTTCTCAACCACCTCAGGAGCTGTATTAGCTTGGGAAAAAACCATCAACAAACAGCAACAGTGGTGTGGGTTGTACCATAGAGAGATAACACATAGGAAAATAGGAACTCATATCATGTAGTTTTACTTCTAACTACTAGAAAACAAAAACTAACAACAAACTAATCTCTTTCCTGTGCACTAATTAATTCTTACTATTAACCATTAACAAAAAAGAGAAGAACAAGAAATAAATCCTTGAGGTCTTGTGCCCTAACTATGGAAACAATAGATGCTTGCAGCAGCATGAAAAGTGCGGAGGACACCAAAAATTATAGCAAATTAAGTTGAAGATGGCTAAGGGTGTAAAGAAGCTTCTTGGAACAGCGATGGGTGAGAGAGTAGCAAGGTTAGAGTGATATTATTACAAGTAGCACTTATTTCTTGCTTAGTAGGTAAAGAGTGGATTAAATATTATTTCCAGGGAATAAGGCATATAGTATCATGTTGTTTCCATAGATTGATGAGATAGCATGTATTTTTAGAGCAATGACAGAATCACTGGGAAATAACGATAAGAGTAGTGAAAACAAGTAGTCCAACAGCACAACGAGTATTCGATTTCTTAAATTTGAGTCATTCCAGTCTATAAACTCAAATGAGTTACAATGTCAAGTCTCCAATATCAGACAAAGTTAAGATTTCAGAGCTTGAATAGACGAGTGGCAACTAACTCTCAAGTCAAAACGTTTAGAAAATTTCTTCTCTTAAATTCGATTTCTTCCCCCAGCTTTCCAGTTTTTAATCATCTAAACATCACTCCCGCACCATAACTACCAAATTACTATGAAACATGGTAAATTTTACTACGTAAATCTCTGTCTTCGAAACTAAACCTAGGAAGAATAGCTGAAATTTAAGCCAGTTCCAACTATGAACAGCTCAAAACAGTTTTGGTTTTTTTTTTTTTAAAGAAAAACCAACAACAAACTAAGATCGCATTAAATTTACTAGCAATGCGACAACAATTACATCATTCAATAACACAAAAAACAAATTTAAACCAAAAAACAAAGAAAGAAAGTCTAGAGAAGGATCAAGATGGAGCATTAAAAATAGCAATGATAGAGAGACACACTTGTTTGAAGCTTCTTGTGCATCTTGTTGATCTCGATGAGCACCTCCTCTTGCTCTTTCCTTAACTGATCCAGCTCCTTCGAATTGTCCAAGATGCCAGCAATGTCCGGTGACGCCATCGTTACTCCCTCAACAATCGAAGTTCGATTCTGCCTACAATTACTTTCGTCCTACGTCCAATTACCTCGGCAACGGAATTTGACCAAACATAAAGAATAATGCAGCGATATTTTAATTCAGTCTGTGATTAACCCACAAAAACACAAATATTACTAAGAAAGCAAGAAGATAACAGGACGATCGTATTTGGTTAATCGGGAAAGTAACGAAGTGACGTCGTTTCTCCTTTTTTGCGAAAGGTGGCGTCGTTTGTTGTTCTCTGCTGGATACGGTAATTAATAAATGATTGCCTCTCAATAATCTGTTATTTTCCATATTTTAAAAAAATAATAATAATGTGTTGGATAAAAGTTTGTATGACACGCGGATGCAGAGGAGGGAGTCAAGGCTCGAGGATCAATAGGTCCCAGCCTCCCTGACCGAGTGCACCCATTTTTCAAATATATTTTTCAATTCCATATCACACTAAACAAATAATAATTTAAAAAAATAGTATAAATTATAAGTACATAATTTTAACATTTAAACATAAAAATTAAAATGTGTAAATAAATAATAAAAATAAAAATGAAGGTATGCAGAACATACTAAAATATGTGAAGAAAAATTTAAAAAATAAAAAAATTGCATGGATTCTAAAAAAATTGTACTCCTCACTATAATTTTTTAAATAGTTATTTTGTGGTGAATACCAAGATAATTATGTTTACTAAAACATGCATGATTATGTATGGGGGCCAAAATTATGGGCCGGGGTTACCCAAAAATCATGTGCCCACATAAATGATACTATGTTGATTTGAATGGTAAGCGTCTCGGTATTGTTTAAGCGAGGTCTTGAGTTTGAGCCTTGGTGTACGCAGAAAATTTTCGTTGGGAGACTCACCCACTATAGCCAGGTGCGCGACGCGGGTCGAATCAGGATGTAGTTAGGATAAAGCTCCGATAAACCGGGTGGATAACTAAAAAAAAATATTTTTTAGAAACAACGTGATATATTATAACTGATCATTTAGACATTAATTTTTTTAAATATAAAAATTATTAAAATAATTTTTTTAATAAAATATTTTTAATACACATAATTTAATTTAATTTTAATATATTATATTTAAAAAAAATTAACTATTTATTAGTTGTGCTCAATTTTATTGTGATAATAATACTGTCTTTTTATCCTAACAATGTTGAGGATGGGACATGGTTGAATATTGAAGTAGATTCTTTTTGTTTTTTTGGAGGAAAAAATGCGCTTGTTCTCTGGGTGCGCTTTCAGGATCTCAGATATAGTACGGACGAATGTATCTATTGATCTGAGCAGTCACATTCCTTTCTTAGGGGCAATGACACTTTCAGACCTATATAATAATTCGATTACAGTTTATGATCAAAATAATCCAAAAAAAAAATCAGTTTTTTTTTTTAAATTGACATTAGAATGTGAAAATTTTGTATATAATGTCTATAAATACTTGGATTCAGCAAAGAAAGAAAAAAAAATGGCATTACTGTTAAAAAAAGAAAAGACGGCATTTTTCATCCAAAAGAAGGTTTCTATGCTACTTAATATGTCTCTTTATTTAAAAACTTAACATATGAATATGATTATTACACATGTGTATATATGTGAATATGCATAAGATTGAGAAGTAGTTATATTTCATAAGGAGAATAATACAAGTTAAAATTTTGAGATACACAATTGTTAAAAATTGTGAGAAATTTTTCACAAATACTATAAAGTTTTTTTTTTTATAAAAGTAAAAATATAACTATTTTTTAGAATTTTTCCTTATAATATTATTTTTTTTATTTAAATATAGGATAAATTTTGAAAGAGATTGGAATCAAGTCAAAATAAGTTGAGATACCCTTAATTAAATAAATAAAATAAAATTGACACCAATGGTGCCATTTTTTCCTTACAAATAGTACACGGTAAGTAGTAATTAGTATATGATAAATTTACTTTATAAAAAAAACAGTATATGATAAATTTACAGTTTAATTAAATTTAATATGATAAAAAATTTACTCACAACTCATCAAACTGTGAGTTGAAATTCTTCTACTATCAATGATGATGCGATGATCAAACACCTCTAATAAATGGATTTGCACACTTTATTTAAGAACAATATAATTCATTACAGAAAACACATATCTATTATATACGTACACGCGCAGATACTCCCGGAAAACGAAGACACAAGTTTACGAAGGAGACACGAAAATGGTGTGGGTTCGTGGGTAGGTCCGGTGGGCCTATCCGCGTGTCCGAATTTCTTTTTCTCGGACTCATCGACTATGCATGCCGGCCGATTTGACAGAGATTTGGCGCCTTTCCCTATGCCCCTCACTAACTAACAAACAGCAAATTAATGGCCGATTCATGCACACCGATCACTTCCCTCCCCGATCAATCCCATGCTTCCTCTCACCATCTTCTCTCCTATCCGGCCACCCACTACTGCAACAACTCTTTCAATGTTCGTATAACCGTTTCAGTTGGTACACACTACTGCTCCTGTTCATACTTCTGAAAACCGTATGGGTTTCTCCATTTTACTTGAATTTAGACCCTCTCTTTTGCTTGGTGTTGCCGAATTTTTCAATATTGGCTCTGTAGATTCATATTAGTACTTAAATAACGCAATCTCATCAGTACTCTCATCGTGGTATGTGAATATTTGTTGAAGTCGAGCGAGCTCCGCCATTGAAATCGACTTGACCTGCGGTTACTGTGTCCTGAAAAATGACGGACCTCGATGCAATTTTTATACTGGATGGAATTGACATGGAAGCGTGATAGTATTGAGATTTTAGCATGGTGCTTTAAGGTATCATGATTTATGTCGCGTTTGCTCTGTGTCTGATGGTAAGCGTTACTTTTCCAGGGGTTGAACTTTCAGGCTTTACATTTGAAAGGAAGGCATCTGAGCATTCGTCAGGGCATGCCATTGGCATTGCATATTGCTTTTAAGCAATTATAAGTCAGAAGATATCGATTACAATGGGAAGTCCCTTGCGCAGGTAAATGGAATACTCGTGGGTTACCTTCTGTACTACTATTGCCCTCTTTACGCTTTGCAAAACAAGAGAGACAAGAGAAAATTTCATTGATATTTCCATTCGCCTTGCCGTGGAAATTTCAGAAAGTCTCACGAGACGTTGAAGTTCACTGTAACAGTTTTTCTTGGAGTTGTTTTTGGCTTCCTTCTGGGAATTTCGTTTCCAACAGTCTCATTAGCTAAGGTGTATAATGTTCCACAACAATATTATATTTTATGTCAAGTGCTCTCGATAGAATTAACAGAGTTTTGTGTAATTGTTAGATAAATATCCCATCTGGCCTTTTCCCATCAATTGATCTCACAAAGATTGAGGACGACGGTTATTCAACTATTCCAACAAAAGATATTTGGGATGCATGGGCTTCTTTTAGCGACGAAAGAAGCATTTCCAATGGAATTCAAAAATACGAGGAGGCCAATGTACTGTTATCTGCTTTAGTTTGATTGTTCTTGTGTGATGCAGAGGTTTAAATGCTCTTCCAAGTTATTGAGTTCATGACTGACTTGGTACACTTGGTTATGATGCAGATATGGGTTCCCACAAATCCTCGAGGGGCTGAAAGGTTACCCCCTGATATAGTCAAACCTGAGTCAGATCTTTATCTTCGTCGATTATGGGGTCAGCCCGTGGAGGTGTGCAACTTCTTCTTCTTACTTGCACTTTTTTCTCCTCTATTGTTTCTTCTGCTGATGGAAGTTGCACTTACAGGACCTAACCATCGAACCAAGGTATCTTGTAACTTTCACTGTTGGTTATGATCAGAAAGACAATATTGATGCTGCAGTAAAAAAGGTCATTTCATTTTCTGCCCTGCCTCACTCTGTCTTCTTTAGCCGTCTTCCTAATGTTCTCATCAGTTCGTTTTACTCTTTTTAAATTTTCAACTTCAAAATTTCAGTTTTCCGAGAACTTCACCATCGTTTTGTTTCACTATGATGGTCGGACTAGTGAGTGGGACCAGTTTGAGTGGTCAAAGCGGGCAATCCATATAAGTGCTCCGAAGCAATCTAAATGGTTGGTCCTGTTTTCTTTATTTTGTTTCTTACCAGGCCTTTGCTTTTTCATGACGTGTTGACTCCTGACATAAACATCCTTAAATTGGATTCAAGGTGGTTTGCTAAACGCTTTCTGCATCCCGACATCGTGGCACCCTATGACTACATCTTCATTTGGGACGAGGATCTAGGCCTGGAGCATTTTGATGCGGAGGAGTAAGTATCAAAACCATAATATTTAATGTAATTCAGGGTGCGGTGAAAATTTGTCAACTTCGACCGCTTCATTCCAGGTACCTGAAGTTGGTTAAGAAACATGGTTTAGAGGTATCACAGCCTGGTCTAGAACCGGATGGAGATATCACATGGCAGATGACAAAGAGAAGAGATGATGGCGAAGTCCACAAGTTAGTGGAAGTTTTCTAACAAGTTCCTATTTCTAACAGGCAACCATGGCTGATTATACTTTTATGATTATTCCTTCTGGCAGGGATGCTGATGAGAGAGAGGATTGGTGTCCTGATCCGCATTTGCCGCCCTGTGCTGCGTAAGTGAACATAATCTTACAGGCTTTAGTTCTTAATAATGACCTGAACCTGTCTTCCTGTTTCTTCATATACTTGTGTGTGCGTGTGCGTGACAATGATTTTTGAAATTCTCAGATTTGTTGAGATCATGGCACCTGTATTCTCCAGAGATGCATGGCGTTGTGTGTGGCATATGATACAGGTACAAAGAATGCACCTTTATGTCTTGTGTCATATTTTCACTTCATACTCAACCCATATCTCATTTGTTTTTGAGCTCCTGCATTGCAGAATGACCTAATTCATGGATGGGGTATTGATTTCGCTCTCAGGAGATGTGTGGAGGTTACTATTGTGCCTTTATTTTATTTTGTTGAAAAACAGATACTTATCTTAATAACCTGATCTTATGATATTGTTATGGTGGGAAACAGCCTCCCCATGAGAAAATAGGAGTTGTAGATATTCAGTGGATTGACCACCAAGGCATTCCTTCACTTGGGGACCAGGTAACTAAGACCTTCTAAATCTAATAAATTTTTTTGTAATATGCACTGTGTTTTTATAGCAGTTCTTTGTTTCTTACCGCAGGGGCAAGCACATTGGGGGCAAGCACCATGGGAAGGGGTCTGTAATGAATTTCTCTGTCTCGCGTGTTTATTTTTAAAGTTAATATTGAATTTATATCTATGTGTAGAAAATTGATGTCCGGTTTCCACTTGAATTAGGTGAAAGCGAGGTGCCATGCAGAATGGGCAATGTTTAGAGATAGAATGGCCAATGCAGAGAAGGACTATTTTCAGACACTACAAACTAGTTCCTCTAACTCTTCATCTGAACAGGGTCATGCATCAATGTCTTAGCAAAGAATTTTTACCAGCCAGTCATTTTTGGTTTGACCTGGTAGCTTGAACGGCAATTGTTAAGGTTCCTTAGTGCATTCTTCCATGTCGACATAAAACTATATATATGTATGTGCGTGGGTGTGTGTTGAGTAAGAACGAGGTTGCTAAAATCTGTATAAGCAACAACACATCATATGATAAAATGAAATTTGGAGAGAAAGTGCTAGTGAATTTTTAATATTAAATAATATTAATATCTAATAAATAATTTTCGGGTGTCTATTAAGACGTGCAGTACGCGTGCGAGTTTCTTGGGGAGGATGGGGGCAAAAAGTTTTGGTTCGATAAATTAATCAGCTCCAAAAGTCAAAACGACTTGTGGGAAGGGGGGAAATGTCAAAACGACTATGAAGTAACCACATAAAAGCTTCGATTGAAAAATCAGAATATAAATATCAATTCCCGCGCTCCCATCTTCCCAATTTTTGAACTCCTCACTCTCTTCCTCCGTTACTGGATTTTGGAATTTTGCTATATAATTTTCTGGTATGGATTCGGCCGCACAGCATCGGGAAGATGAAGACTGGGAGCTCTATGACGACGATGGTTTTGTATTCAAGCGCAAGAAGCGACGTCTTCAACCCCCAGCAACAGTGCCTCACCCATCATCTCCTACAGACGCTGATCAGTTTCAGGACGCAGCGCAGAAGCAGCGGGGAGAGCGTAAGAGGAACATCCTCTTGAAGCTAAAAACCAGATACCTCACAGATATCCATCACTGGGATTTCTTGGTCGGCACATTGCGCGCCCTGGAAGAGACCGCCCTTGAGTATAGAAGGCAACACGAGCAGGCAAGGCCTGTACCGTTAGATTCTATTGGTAAATCTGTGGTAGATGAGGTTCTTTTGCAGGTAATCTTACACTTTCACTGTGGATGCGTGATTCTAATTTCTGATCTTACTTGTACTGTGAATCATGGTGAATTGTTGTTGATGATGAGAATTGGAAACTGGGGCTTTCAATTGGCAATTTCCATGAGATGAAGAAATTGCAGAGTCCCGGCTAGCTGGGATTTGAATATTTTTCTCTCTCCGAGAAATTGTAGGCGAAAGGTCATTCCTCTTCAAGACATTCGACTTGAAAATCTTTTGAACCTCTTGTCCATCTCCCTGATTGCTTGACTTATAGTTTCCCCTCCCTGACCGCCATCGTCTTATGGTTGGAACATCATTCTTACTTTCGCCAATTGTTGACGAACTTGTATTGCCCTTGATTAAAGGTGGATTAGAGCTTGGAGATGTTTAAGAGGTGCAAATGCTGAATGCTTGTATGCGGGCATCATTCTTACGGCTAATATTATCACCTTAGTTGTTGTTATCCTTCAAAACTACCTTACAATTCATAAGTCTATCTTGCTTACGATCCCGTACCTGTTCCTCCACCGATCTCATAATTTTCTTTTCCTTTTTCATTGTATTTGTATTTGCCTAGATAGCACGAGAGGTGCTGCGTCGCCAAGGCAGGTGCCTTAACTTTGAGAGCCCTAGTCTAGTGCACAAATTTATTTTCTAATTATAATTGGAGAGAAATTTATCTCTAGCTACGCGCAGAGATCACAGATTATAATAAGCTTTCAACATGTTAACAGGTTCATGCCCAAGAAGCGATAGTTCACAATATATCAAATTTATGCGACGAAGCGGAGGCAATGTGCCACAAACAAGAGCAACAATTTAAACAGACGGTATTTGATCTTCCAATCTGGGCTTCACCAGTTGAGCTCATGGAATTCCTGTGCTTATGTGATGATTAAACTAGTCAACATTGTTAGTTTGTGACTATATTCCTGCGCTTCTGGAGGGACCATCGGATGAATAAAAAGTAGGCAACGGTGAACTCCTCAAAAGGGTGAGAAGAAAGTTTATCTCAAGTCTTCAATGAAGAGCAAAGATTGAATTCTGTGGTATTGTATATTAGCACCTATTTTTAGGCGTGCCTGTCATTTCTCATCGTATATCAGCATGTATTTTATCAACTTTCAATGAAGTTACTGCAGCACATATATGTGTATGTGTGGAAGTTACTCCTACACTTTCCCCTTTTTAGCTCACTCGTCATGAGGTTCTTTAGAATTGCAACTTTCAAGGTTTTTTTTATTATGAGCTTGATAAAAAATTTCAACAAATTTGATTTGGGAGTTTAATTTATGACCGAGCATAACAGATCTCTCTTTCACAATCAAAACCGTGTTAAAAAAAATCCATTAGAAACCGTTTATCTTATTTGAGAGATCATGATGTACTACAGTATTATTTGGATTGATTGATGAGACAACCTCAAACAAACAAAAGCTATAACCAGTTGTGCACAATAATCATTATTATGCCTTGTCCATTGCGTTACTTGAGGAACTAGTTTGGTAAAGTGCTCTCTCAATAATTGATTTAAACATCCTAATCTAAGTATTGAGTAATTAATAGTTAACAGTTAATCGCGTGCGGATAAAAGAAACATCAATATATGCTCCATTTCTTCAAGGAGTACTTTGATTGCTGACAACAAAAATATATGTTGCAAATGCAGTAGCCATGCATGCCCGTTCTCTTGTGTCTCACAGCCAACTTGACAAATGACAATAATGATAATAATAATAGTAATAGAAAGAACCGAATCCTTCAATTTAATTAAAGGATAAAGAAGTCACAAGACCGCAACACGTCTGTGTCGTGTCCAAAACCACATTATTATCCCTTTCTCTCAATCTATTATTATTATCCCTTTCTCTCAATCTATTATTGTCCCCAGCCGAGGGGTAGGTGGTCCCGCTCATGATCTTATAGTGCCTCTCCATTCTCGGGAAATTATAATATATCTGCTACCATACGGGCACACACACGTGTATATTTTAAAGTGTTTAGGGCGTGTTTGACTCAATTTAAAAAACAGAAGAGGAAAAAAATAAATAAATTTTAATATTATCTCAGTTGTATTAATAAAAATAAAAGGTTGAAAAAAGATTTTAATATTATATTATTTAATCTAAGAGGTGATAGAAAAAAAATATTTTTATATAGATAATTGTAAAATGCGAGAGAGTATTTTAAGGATATGAAAAAAAAATATTATAGATATAATGATTAAAATAAGATACAAATTTAATTTTGTCCTAAATCTTCTTATTTATGAAGGAAGGGGGGGGGGAGAAAATCTTTAAAAAAAATTCTTCATCTCCTAAAAATTTTTAGTTCCACATAAGGGAAAATAGGTAAAATCTCTTCCCTCCTTTTTAAATCCCTCGTATCTAAACACACGCTTTTAGATTCATGATCTATATTACCGCTACATATACAATTAAATACTTATTTTTCACAAGTACCTTGTCATTAGCCGGATACGAAGAAAATTATGAAAAAAAATACTATAAAAATAATGATTTTAGAAAATTTTCGTCCTAGTATTTCTTCTTATATATTTTTCCTTCACTTTTCTTTCAATCAAATCATAGCCTAAATGTCTATTTCTGGGAATCCACAGGTAAAGACAGAGAGAATAACATTATTGTAACTTCTTATTTGAAGTACCTTGAATGATAAAAAATAACTTTGACCAATTTTCTTAATATGTGTAAGATAGATCTATATATATAACTGTGACTTATATTTATGATTGGAGGTAATATTATTTATGATCTGTAGATGATATGATCTCATAGTTTATATGATATGTATGACGATAACTCAAATTTCATATGTTATGTTGTGTTCATTGTTACTGATTTATCTGATCTACCAAAGGGACATAAAGAACTGCCATTGATTGATCTGGTGGGGTTACAAAAAATATTAGAGTATTTGGTGGGCCTTATTAACATTATTAATCAGCATCTTTTCTTGTTCTCTCTCGTGTGGTGTGAAAGAGTGAAAGAAAATATATTACGTCTTAATTATAAAAATTATTTAACTTTTTAAATATATTTTAAAAATTAAATAAATTAGTTATTATATTAATTATAATTAATTAATTTAATTTTTTATATTTATCTAAAAAATATAATTAACTCTTATAATTAAGATATGAGATAGTACACAATAAGACTCATCACACTATGATCCTTTTCCCTTTCCATATTATTAAAGAATAAAGAATTACATAAGTTTTTATTGCATGAACAATAATCTTGAGACCCATATAACTAGTGCATACTATATGGACCATGGATCGTTGAAATTTTTTCCATATGCATTTATGATAAAAAAAAAATGGGTAAGCTTATAAATTTAAACAAATTGGTAATGGAGGTTGTATAAAAAAAAATTGGTAATGGAGACACAAGGGTATTAGAGTCATAAACTCTTAAGAGTTTATTGTTATCAGTAAATAGATATTAAAAATATATAATCAAATAATTAAAATAAAATAAGTAATTTAATTTAAATATATTTTTAATTCAAATAATTAAAATTAAATCTATAATATTTATAGTTTATCATACTTAACAAATAAATTTTTATAAAGTTTATATATGAAATCACTAACCATAATCAAATTTAAAAAGTTAGTATAAATTTAAGAATAAGTCAACACAATTTTATAAGATATAAATACAAAAATAGTAAACTCTTTGAATTTAGAAGTTTAACTAATTTTTTCCTATTCACAAGTTTAAAAGTAAGTCAACACAATTTTTAAACTAAAAATATAAAAATAATAAATTTGAACGAGTCAATTTACAAGTTTCACAACAATCATATACTAATTGATGACTATTTATATTAAAAAACCTTCAATTGTTAAACTGTGAGACTCCTTATCTTAATCTCAATAATTGCAGGAAAACAATTAAAATTAACATTCTAGAAGCTTGTAAAAAAGCTTATTATTTGTTTACCGCTAGTGAATAATAGAAATTTATATAGATTTTATAGATAAATATTTGGTTTAAGGCGTAGCTAATACTCTAAAATATTTTTAATATTATAATTAATATTTTAAATTATTTAAAATTATAATTAATATTTTAAAATATTTTTTTTTATATAATTAGCACCCCTAATTTAACGGAGTGTGACGTCCGTTTTCTCTGCCCCCAATCACGCCCACTTAGCTTGGCCCTATCTCCAATCAGCATCGAGTCTCTCCCAATTGTTCCTAATGAAGTTGGTTCATCATTGTGTGCGATCTTCGTCATCATCGATAAATGGATTATAGAAAAGCTCTCGGGCTAAACCCAAACAGCAATCACAAGAGTGAAATCACCTGCAACAATAACATGGCTAAGAACCAAACGCTCGTTGGTTTGAGTGGTAACCGGCTCGGTATCGTTTAAGTAAGATTTTGAGTTTGAGCCTTGGTATACGCAAAAAATTCTCGTTGGGAGACTCACCTACCATAGCCAGGTGCGCGACGCGGGTCAGATCCGGATGTAGTCAAGACAAAATTCCAATAAACCGAGTGGGCAACAAAAAAAAACATGGCTAAGATATATATATATATATCCAAAGGGAATTTATTTTATGGGTTTACATCATTCTTTTGCTGCTCAAATAGTTCCAATGAAAATTGGTAGATTTTAGTCCTAACTCGCTCCTTCACAGCTAGTTTTGGATTGGGCTTGTTTGAGTGGCTTTTGGTATTTTCCCCTCATATCTTTTTGCAGTACTGTTTTAGTTGAAAACAAACTGCATAAATGGTTTAAAAATGAATATTAATGGAGATCATTAGTTGCTTTTAGAGTTTTATTGTTACAATACTCTCAGCCCGAGGGTTTTCTTGTTTGTTGGTGTATGAATTTCAATTTGTTTGTCTTCACTATTTATCTTCATATGAGATTTGGATCATCATCGTCTTATTCAGCAACAAACCAGATGAAGGAGCTGAGAAGGAGAACGAGATATAGATGTGAGTGTGATTGCAGGGAAGAAAACGAGAGGTAACCTCCCTTAGGAGGAAAGCGTCATCAAAGCAATGCAGCAACCGAGCGAGGAGGTGACGTGTTGTTGCAAGATGGAGCTCATGGATCTTCGCACATGAGTTTTTTTTTGGTTATTTGGCGGTGATGAGGTTCTTCATAACTGCAAATTTGGGGCTTTTGTTTTGCTCTACCCATCTCTTTTGATTGACAAGCACAAAGAGATTTCTAAGAGAAAATTGATTGAAACCTTGAAAACCCATTGCTTTGTTTAAATACTGATACGATGCCTTTCAGAAATTGGTCGAGCATGTGAACAGTATTCACCAACCTGATGAATGAGAGAGAAAGGGTGGGGGAAGAAGAACTTGAATTGCTTCATGGAACGAGGGGGAGAGATGAGATACAGGGGCTGAGGGAAGGGAGCATTTCTAACCGACGTTTGCGGCTGTTAACTGAGGTTGCTAATTGCTCCACTTTTAACACTTTTCAAGTGCTAATTGCACCATAATATATTTTAACATACTAATTACCCTTAAAAAAATAGTTTAAGGTATTGAGGGTATTTTAACTTTAGATATTTTATTCATACAGGGATTGATGAGTTATTTAATTAATATAGTTGGTGTGATTTATAAAATATTAACATGAGAAGGGAAATTGATGGGACAGCGGCGAATTGCAATTTATTTATTACCTTACAAGTATGGCTACCGACAGGGTATGGAGATTTCATGTGGTCAACGGTCTTAACAATTATGTTTCACACTTTCTCTCAAAAATGTACTCATATGTTTCTAAGGCGATTTTTTTTTGTGTGGAAAGAATGAACTCCAATTTTGTTAATTAAACACATTTTTCTTATTAAGAAAAATGCAACTATATTTGTTAACTGATTAATTATTTTAATTATTTTAATTTATTAAAATTAATCCGTGGATGGATTATTTATTTGCTAAATTATGATTTTCTTTTGTGGTGGAAAGATATGTCCACGGAATTTGATAGAGTTCTAAGAGAATTCGACTTCGCTCACTCTTCGCATGTAAGGCCAAAATTTTTATCCAAATTTTTTACCACTTGCATGGAAATTAAAGTAATAAACTTTTCATTGCCATGAAAGATTTACCTAATTTCGTGAACTTTAGGGTTTAAATTGCAATTGAATATCACTGACCAACCTATCAGTCAGTCATCAATTATATGGTTTGGGCAATCAATTATTGACCCAGGCTTGTAACTGATCCTTCTCTTCATGGCATCTAATTAATTCCTCTCAAAACAGTACCGTGTTTAAATTATTCATCAATTCTTAATTCCAAAACTAAAACCCAGGGCCCACTGTTTCTGACAATGACAGAGACTCAATCCTTCCGCGGCTACGCTATGTTACTTTTAACAATATCAATCAAAACGAAGACAATAACTGTGGGAATTCAATACGCGGAAGAAGATTGCATTTTGGCAAAGAACAGAAAATAAAAAAGAAATCTTTAGCCCACCACATATCTATCTACCACCTTCTTTTTCCAACTCTCAATCTGGGTCGTTGAGCTTCGGTGTCTCTTTCATCATTCCTTATAAGCTCTTCTTCACCCTTATCTCTTTCATCGATTGCTCTCTCTCCAATTTTTTTTTTCTGTATCTTCCTGCTGCTGACAGAGCCTGTTGGATCTTTGATTTGTTTTTAATGCTTATTCTAAGTACTGGGTTTGTTGGTGAGTGCCTCTAAGCATGTGGGGTTTTATTCTCTGCCTCCCTAACTAGGGCACATGTTGATATTTTTTAATATTCTAATTTCTAAGAGTGTGATTTTGGGGATAGGTCTTATTGGCCTTATAGGGAAACCTTCCCTGTGTACGAACTTGTACATTTCTCTCGTCAAACCCAACAATGATGGCTTCCTTCCATTTTCATGGAGCTCCAATTCATTTCTCACAGTCTTGAATTGGTAGTCTAGTTCATGTGTGTAATGCAGAGACGGGTATGTTTTGTTTGTTATAAGTGTGTGTACTGTGTTGCTTGCTAGTTCACATATTCTCGAGGGAATCAAATGGGATCTGGCAATGAGGTTCACTCGATTGGTGAATTCAGTTTAGATGCTCAATGGTTGATAGATCCCAAGCAATTATTTGTTGGGCCAAAAATTGGAGAAGGTGCGCATGCCAAAGTGTACGAAGGAAAGTAAGTCAAACTCTTATCGTTTCTGTTTGAGGACTCAAATTTGGTTTCTGAATCCCTCTGTCATGAAAATTTCCCTACTTGTTTTTCCGAATTGTTTTGATTTTTAAGCCAGTTTTTTTTATCTTGCTTCTACTTCGGCGTCTACCACTAATCTCATATCTAGATTTGTAATCATAATCACGGCCACAGTTTGTACTGCTTCTCTTGTACATATTCTGCATCCCCATGATCTAATTATTTTCTGGTCTGGTGCCTTATTGTTGTGGGATTTCTTGCTTGCAGATATAGAAATCAGAATGTTGCAGTTAAGATTATTAATAAGGGAGAAACCCCAGAAGAGATCTCAAGGAGAGAGGCACGGTTTGCCAGAGAGGTTGCGATGTTATCAAGGGTTCAACACAAAAATCTTGTTAAGGTTGTTTGATTTGTTATCCAAGAACCTAAACACAAATTCTTTCAATTTAAAGTTGATAAGTATTAACTGGGATGAGTAATAGACTGATAATTAAGTTGAATTGGATCTTTGAAAATCATGCTGAGCTTGTTGAGCTAGCCAACTGGGCATCAAACTTATCTCACTAAAGCGTCTATTTGTGGTTGATGCTAGTTTATCGGTGCCTGCAAAGAACCTGTTATGGTTATAGTGACTGAGCTTCTATTAGGTGGAACATTACGCAAATTTCTCTTGAATATGCGGCCGAAGTGCTTGGATATGCATGTAGCAGTTGGATTTGCTCTTGATATTGCTCGAGCAATGGAATGTTTACATTCCCATGGGATCATTCATCGTGATCTTAAACCTGGTATACCTCCATGCACGCCTTGCTTTTAAATCACAGTGTGTTTTTGCTGATAGGAACCTAAAAAGAAGATTTAAAACTTACCATAGTCTGATTTTAGTGAATATTTGAATCCTGAGTAAGATACAGGTACTGTTGTCACATGATATGGATAGTTGACCCTAGTTAGACCTTTTAAGAAACTGAAATATGACTTTTTATCGTCATTGATTGGCATGTACCATAGATTATTTGTTGACAGTTGATCTGAAAAATTCAAGCTCATCCCCTTACTTCAGTTATGAGTTTTCTTTGCCTTTATGTCTAATGAAGATCATGGTGATAAAATGGACCTTTGTTTGTAACAAATGCATGTTCAGTGCTTGTCTAGTTATTTCTGGTATTACCTGTCATCTGGTTTTAGCATAATCCTAGAATAGCAAATATTTTAAGTTCCACGTTGAAACCCTGCTTCCATTTAGTCATTTGATCCTATGCTGTCTCTTCCATATGTTACGAATTTTAGTTTAAAGAATTACAGTATTCAGGTCTTTTATGCACAGATAGGTTTTACTTTAAGCCTCCACGACTCCCTTATTTTTGGCTATGCGTTGTAGACCACCGGTTTTAAGCAAGGATAATTCTGATAGCTTTTTTGTTATTTTCTTTCCAGAGAACTTGATCTTGACAGCAGATCATAAAACAGTTAAACTTGCTGATTTTGGTTTAGCCAGAGAAGAGTCATTAACAGAGATGATGACTGCTGAGACCGGGACATATCGCTGGATGGCTCCCGAAGTACTTCCTGCTGGAAATTTTTAAACATTTATTAATTTCCCATTTGGGCGGTTCTCGTTAGAAAAGTTCTCATTACTTTCCTTTTAATGGCAGCTTTACAGCACTGTCACTCTGAGACAAGGTGAGAAGAAGCATTATAATCATAAGGTGGATGCTTATAGTTTTGCAATTGTCTTATGGGAGCTCATCCATAACAAGTTGCCATTTGAAGGCATGTCTAATCTACAAGCAGCATATGCAGCTGCTTTTAAGGTACATCATTCTAGTACTCACTGGAAATGTTTTGAAAGCTTCATTACTAGACCAGACACAGAATTTTTTTTTTTTTTTTTTATATGGGATGTTTACTTAACTGTTTCAGAATGTAAGGCCAAGTGCTGAAAACCTTCCTGAGGATTTAGCTCTGATTGTGACTTCATGTTGGAAAGAGGATCCGAATGATCGACCGAATTTTAGTCAAATAATACAGATGCTTCTCCAATATCTCTCCACTATTTCGCCACCAGAGCCCGTGGTTCTCCCACGAATCGCCTCATCTGAGAATGCTGTACTGCCACCGGAATCTCCTGGTACAAGTGCTTTAATGTCCAGAAGAGATGACTCTGGAGAAATCCCAAAAGAAGTTGATATGGAAGACGGGCCTAAAGGTTTTTTCTTCTGCTTTAACCAGTGCTACTGATGGATCAAAAAAGACATGATTTCGCCATTGGGGCCATCATAATCACAGTTAGGCAACCTGAATAAATCAGATTCACCAAATATTTACCGCTAGATTCATAATAAAAGAAAATGTTAACTATCATCAGCTGCTTAAAGTTTAGTAGCAATTAGCCACTGGGAAGGTACCAATCATGCATCCATGTTCAATCAAAGATTTGCATGTTCTGTATCCTTTAACATTAAGTTCTCTTACTTCTGACTGATATCCAAAGGACCCTCAGAAAAAAGTTTCGGGGTTGAGGTTGCTGAGATGTAATACTATTGTAAAATAAGCTTCATCCAAAGGCCTTTACCCGCTGTTTATATGTGTAATTCAAGTTGAAAAGGAGGTTGGCATCCAGGTGCTTCGGTAGTTTGAGAGTAGTTTGTGTAACCATACCATAAGAAGATGAATCAAATCTAGAATCGTGTGCTATTTTCCAGATTAGGGTCGTATTACGGCTCCGTTTAATGAATAAAAAATATGTACTTTCCGGCGATGCACCTCAGGGGCTAATGTAAGAACAAAACCTAATGGAAAAGAATGGTTGTTATTTAATAAACTAGATTTGCAGAGACCTCGCGAGAATTTCCGGTCGAAGAACAAAACGTACAGCTCTCATGGGATTAAAAAGAAGACGACGAAGAATTAAATTAAAATGATACAATGAGTGGGGAAAAGCCTTTGAGTCGTTCGTGTTTATCAATGTAATGAAAAGGAGAATCTCTATCAGATTGAGACCTGACACGTGCCGCTTGGAAGTGTGGAGAGTAGTAGAAAGCCACGTGGATGAAAAACGAAAATGATAATATCGCCGTTGCCGGGGATCGAACGCGGGTCACCCGCGTGACAGGCGGGAATACTCACCACTATACTACAACGACTTAATGACTATGTCTGACGGTAATTTCTTTTTGATTATTATCAGAACTAGTTTGATTAACGTCAACTCGCGCATTTGGGAAATGATTAGGGGCAAAATGGAGAAAGAAGTAATCTCAAGTCTGAACTCGGAACAACGTTCATCGGCTTGGCTTGGGGAGCAAGTCAGTACACTGTCTACTGTGCCTACTTAAATTTACCATAATGGCATCTTAGTCCAACCGATTTTCTATAATGACACTACTTGGTTTCCTAAGCTCCATCTGTCCGACAGCCGTCGACAAAAGCCCCAATGTCACTCTCTCCGAAGCAAAGCCTCTCTGAGGTTCGGTCAACGGTGGGTCTTTCCGAACCGTAGGTTCCATTCTAATTCTAAAGGACCAGGGAATGAACGCGCCTAACCCCACATCATAGCTTCGGTTAACGAGCCTAATGGTTATCGGCCTCATTCGCCCGAACCCAATGAAGAGTTTTCCCGCCCACTTGTACAATCTCCTCCAGTGTCTCTCACTCGCTTGGTTGCTTGCTCCCCCAAGCAAAAGGAAAGGTTAAATACGCGGAAGCTCCCTCCCTTCCTCCCTCCCTCTCTCTAGAGTCTCGAATGCGATTCTGGTGTCGTCTTCTAGCTCTTCGATAGTATGGCTAGGTGAGCTTAGGATTAGCAAAACGGTGAAATTTAATGTTTGAAGGGAGATTTCATTGGTTAATGTTCCTCGCAGAAGCTTGCCGGCTTTGGGTTTTGTTTCATAGTCTTTGTTCGATGTTAATGGGTTCGAGTCCTTTGGTTGTTTTGATGGATAACAATGAAATTTTCTTCTCGGTCTTGGGGGGTTTGTTTTGTAAAATGATGACGGAGGAAGATTTCTCTATTGAGCTTTTTTCTCTCTCAATGTTTTGGGATAAATACTATGGTCGAGTGTGAAATTAAATGAGTTTCGGTTTCAGCTTTTTCGGTTGAAGTCTGATGATGGATGAATTTTTGCTTACAGCAATGTCGTTTGCGGACATTCTGACATCCTCATTCGGTGTTTTCTGTTTCTTCCTTCCTGGAATCAGTTTAATAGCAGTTTGCAGCTAGTAATCCTTGAAATGACGTATTCCTTTTGTCTCATGTCCACCTTATGCTCCTCAATTTTAGACAGCTAAAGCACATATTTAGAAAATATCGGTCGAAACCCAAAAGACAATGCGGACCTTCCCTGGTGAATGTTTGCAAATCTCTTTCCTAAACCAGATAAATAAAAAATTTAACCTTGAAAATTTTATATACACAAAACTTATTTCTTAGTGCTATACTCAAGTTTGATTCCTAATTATACGATAAGCGAAGTTTCACTCTTAAGGTTTCTCAGCAGTCAACTTTATGCATGCCTGTAGTTGCTTGTCTTGCACTTGGCTTTTTGTCAGCAAAAAAAAATTCATTTTTTATGTTTTCGATGTTCTTTCGCTATACAAAGTTATCACGGTGGAATGTTGATCTAATATAAACTTCTGTTCACCAGGAGCTGGCTTATTGATGTCGGAGGTTTTGCAAAGAAAGTGAAAAGCAGTTCTCTGCCCTCAGCTGAGCAAATCAAAGACTGTGGGGCATATCGTGAATGTCCAAATTGTCACGGACAAATTGATAATAGTGATGTAAGCTGGAATTCAGCCTTATTATCATTCACAGTTCATTATTGGCTTTAATATTAAATGTTAACCAATATGAAAGCATATGACTCTGCTCTTGTAGTAAAGCTCTTCTTGTTTCTCTAGTATTTGCACTTGCTCTAACTTCTGTCAACTCTAATTTCTTCCTGATGGCATGTACTCTGTTAATCAAGAATTGAGTTTTGCTAGTGAAGAAGTTTGGAAATTTTGCCATAATAATTAAGTTCTGCAAACTGTCTAATGAGTGTTCTACTGGTTGTGGATGTCTTATTACTGATGCTACTTTCCCTTTGCAGGTTTCTCCCGAGTGGCCTGGCTTTCCTGCTGGCGTAAAATTTGATCCTTCTGATACAGAGCTCTTAGAATATTTAGCAGCAAAATGTGGCATTGGAAATGCAGAGCCACACATGTTTATCCACGAGTTCATTCCTACTCTGGAGGGTTCTGAGGGTATTTGCTACACTCATCCAGAAAATCTTCCAGGTGAGGATTACTGAACTTAATTTTCAGACATACAATCAGTTACCAGTCCTGGTGAAATGAAGTTCATTGATCAAACCAGAAACATATAAAGGAAATCTGTTTAAGCACATTCTTACAGGCATTGGTGATGTGTGATGGTCTTTTGTAAAATAGGTTATAAAGGACAGAAGGAACGTGTAATTACAAATCAGAATGTCCTTAACACTTCAAGACTCATAATTTTGACAATGACAGCTTACCATGAATAAAGAACAAATAAATGTATAGCATACTGAAGATAAGTTTTACTTCATTTTAGGGGAGTGGGTGAGATAAATTTTATGATTACTTTTTACTGAACTTTACAAGTTATTGGCATATTTGCTCGACCCATTTGGCATTCCCTCTCCGCATTTTCTGACTGCTCAATTTTCTCAGTGATTCTTGTCTCTGGCTAAGTCCAAACGAAATGCAACTTTCTGGAATTATGCCTCAAGAATAATCTGTTTGTTTCAGGTGCTAAAAAAGATGGGAGTAGTGTCCATTTTTTTCATAGAACAATTAATGCCTATGCCTGTGGTCAACGAAAGCGTCGAAAGATTCATCATCAGCATGGTGCAACTGAGGAGCATGTGAGGTGGCACAAGACTGGTAAGACCAAATCTGTGATGGAAGATGGCATACACAAAGGTTTTAAAAAGATCATGGTTCTTTATATAAGACCTGAGAAAGGTTCAAAGCCATATAAATCCAACTGGGTGATGCATCAATACCATCTGGGGGCCGAAGAAGAGGAGAAGGAAGGTGAATACGTGGTCTCAAAGGTTTTTTATCAAAAGAAGTCGCTCGAGAAAAATGAGGAGAATCCATTAGTTGAAGAATCAGATAATATGACATCACAAACAAGTCCGAGAACACCAAATCCAAAACCCAGCAATCCACCTCGACCAGGAAATTCTGCTGACTGTGATGATAATTTCGATAAGAAAGTACTTCTGCCATTCAACAGGGTAAGCACCATAATTTTTATGATGACAATCATTTAACTTAGGCTGCCCATTTTGCAAGAGAAAGGAAATATGGAAATCACATTTAATATTGTATCCCAGAATCAAGCATGGAATTTCATAATGCATTTATATTTGAACTTTTAAGCATTTAGACATGATAAATTGACTGTATTTCTGTCATTAGTTTATTGTGACTTTTGTATGATGTTCAGGATGCCGAGTCTATCCCTCTAGAGCCAAGGGCCCTACCGATTGATGTCCAGGATGAGGATGATACGAATGGCCCTGCATGGTTGGCTGGTGAATCACAGGCTGTTGAAAACTGTGACTTTGATGGCTTGGATGACATATTATTATGCAAGGAGATCTTAGATTCTTCTGATCAATTAAATGATTCTGGAATGAACTCCACCACTGTCAATGGCTTTGCCAGCAACACAAACTTGATAGCCGGAAATGACAATGCAACCTTCGGAATCTCTGACCTGGATAACCTGGAATTGGGTACTCCTCCAGATTTCCAACTTTCTGTAAGTTCCCATTCTTGCTTACTCGCTTTGCTTCTAGAACTTTCCAGTATATTAACATGCCATTTGATTATCTTTTTGCTGGCAGAACTTGCAATTTTGTTCTCAAGACAGTATACTTGACTGGATAGACAGATTATGATGTGTGCTTTATGAAGCTTCCCAGAACTGTTCCATTCACTTACCTGGATGGTATACTCCTTTATGTTCCTTGTTCAGTTTCAGTGATTTATTTATTTTTGTAAAGAAAGCATAAAGAAGCTGACTTGTCATGATTTTATTCTCACAAGCAGAGACATTACTGGCTATCTCAGATTCCTGAACTCTTTCAGCTTCCCGGTAAGCTGACGCCGAAATTTGAGCACTCAGCATGTGGGCGGTGTTTGCATGAATTTGTAGTTGAACTTTAACTCGTTATGTGAAGAAAGCCATTGAAGTGGCATGTTGATCTATGTTGTAATATATTGTGTGTTGTATGTATGTAAAGATTACCACTAAATTTGCTGGTTATTATTACGAGTAAGCTTCTTTAATTGATATGGGAAATTGTGTCAATCACATGAGAGCAACTGAGCAAGCAAGACGTCTTTTCTATGGAGAGACATTTCAAATTTTAGATGCCTGAAAGGCTGAAGCTTTTTTAGTTGTAAAAATTTTATGCCTAAGCTTTTCTGTGATATGAGCTTTTAGTTTATTGGCAGTCTTTTCTCCCCCCAATAAATTCCAACCTATGAATAATTACTTTGGATTAAAAATCTAACATAAAAATTGGTAAGGATATTTATCTGGTATTAGTAAATTATGCTAGTATAGGATATATCAAAATCCAAAACTTTAAATTAGTCCTCTTTGTAATGAGTCGATGATTAGCTAGTCAAGAGGTTAGTCTAACTTAATTAAGAGTCTTGAATTTGAGATTTGGATACGCAAATATGCAAGTGGTAGGGTAGCCGTTCAAAAGGATTATTCAATTCCCGATCCTAATTAGTTTGAGGTTGTTATTACGTCTAAAAGATAGCATGTCCTAAGATACCAGAAGAGAAATTAAAAAAAAATCATATTATAAAATAATGACTTGTATGATTTTACACATGAGAGTTTATGAATTTATTGATGGCGCCATTTTTTTAATTTCACTTGGAATTTTATGATTTATCTTGGATTTTACGCATAACATGAAAAGATGCTAGTTAAGTTAAATTAGCAAAAAAGTAATAGCTAAAAGGCTTAAATTATTGAGAAAAACTGTTAAGAAATGGAAATGAGAAATTACATCATGGCGTCACATTGAAATTTTTGTAAACTTTCGAGGATAAAGTGAGAATGTTTGTTATTTTTATTATAAAACGAAAATAAAACAAAATTTCCGAATCTTAAACCCCAAAGATCGTTTTGATTAATGGGTCCATAAGTAAAACCAGTTTTTCGGCCTCTATTGTCAAACCCAACCTAAAAGCTAAAACCCTCAGAAACCGAACGTAGAAACCGAAATGGTGCTGGAAGGAGAAGCATGAAATCAGTAGAAAGAAGAAGCGTGTAAACTAATTCAAACAAAAAGATCCTTAACAGTCCAATGTTTGCTGCAAGAAATTTACAGGGGCATTGCTTGAAGTTCTCACGATCTATCCTCCAATCCCATCTGTCCAAGTATGCTTTTTTATCTCTGTCATCACTCTCCGTTTTTTTGGAGCTGAGAAAGTGGAAAAGAGAAGTCTCAGAAATGTAATTCCGTGTCTTAGATGATATAATTGGTTGAATTCATTATGAATCCCTTCGAAGTCGGACTTTCGTAGTAATAAGACCCATTTCTTGTCTTCCATTTTTCGGGTTTACCGGTTTTTGTATAGAATCTGCGTGGCCAAATTCTTTTAGGTTGAATGAGCTGTTGTCGTTCTTTTATTCAAACAAAGAAACGGATTTCGACTTTTTTTCACTGATGCTGTTGCTGAAGTATTTGACTTTATGGGCAGAATAAGATCCTGACGTGGTAACTCAAATCCAACTTGGACCTATACTGTCATATCTTGCTTCTCCTAATACCAAAAGATCGTACTCTTTCGTTTTCATTTGTGCTTGGATTGAGTTACCTTGTCAGACTGTAAATGTTTTATTCAACTAGTAATGTTATATATGGTGTCGCGTTGAATAGAGTGCAGTAGCTTTAACTCTTTAAGCTTAATAATAAAGCTGATTCTATTTTTTTTTTTTATTAGAAATGCCATATCTTTGGGACATACATCTCAGCATATATCAAGCAACATAATTCAGGCATACAACGAAGTTACTTCTTATTCTCATGTCGAGCCATTGAATTCATTCAATGTATCATCCCGGACAATGTCAACATCAAGAGGTAGAAGCATGCGGAGCAAGGTGGAAAGGCGAATGCAGAAAGAGTCTGGTAAAACATTAAGGGAGATTCGTAGAGCTAAAAAATTGAAAAAGAAGCTAATGACTGAGGAGGAGAGGCTTATTTACAATCTCAAAAGAGTACGCTACCTATCCTTTCCAAAAACCTGTTTCTTTAGCCTATGATATGTGCTTAGATTGATTTCCTAGTTAGCCTAATTAATTCCCATTTAGAGTTTGGTAGTCACCACTAGTTAATGACATAGAGAGCCTCTATAGTCACCCCTTGTTTGTATGATGTCAATTTATTGGTTGTTTGAAAATCATGAGACACAGGAGAGCTCAAAGAAATTGGACTCGGATGGATAAGAAATGATCTGGTGCTGGACATTCTCCATCTTCTTCCTTAAAAAAATTAAATATGACATCATTAGTTTTAAATTTTCTCATGCGCTTTACTTTCATTTTGGATACTGCGTTGGCTTTGATCGTCTAATGATTCGCTTTTCTACTCATACAATAATCATCAAATGGCAAATTTGAAGTCTTTATAATAGATTGCACATCTGTACTATTTGATTGATATATTTTAACTTGGTTGTATCTTAGCTCTTTTTATATAATCTTTCATTTATCGCCTTCCTTCCACCTATTGCAGTCCAAGAAGAAAGTGGCATTGTTACTACAAAAACTCAAGAAATATGAGCTTCCAGAGTTGCCTCCTCCTCGACATGATCCTGAGCTATTAACACCAGAACAGCTTCAGGCTTATAAAAAAATTGGATTCAGGAATAAGAATTATGTTCCGGTTGGTGTCCGAGGAGTTTTTGGCGGGGTGGTGCAAAATATGCATCTCCACTGGAAGTTTCATGAGACTGTTCAAGTTTGTTGTGATAACTTCCCCAAGGAAAAAATAAAAGAAATGGCCACAATGCTTGCTAGATTGAGTGGTGGTATTGTGATAAATGTTCATAACGTGAAAACAATTATTATGTTCCGAGGCAGAAACTATCGCCAACCCAAAAATTTGATACCTATTAACACCCTTACAAAACGGAAGGTAGGTTTGCAATATTTTGTCTATTTGTTTATTTGAGCTATACCACCCTACTTTGTCATTTTTGATTATGTCCCAACTTATTACATTAGAGTTGACGATTTTTCTGCAGTGCTAAGTTGCCAAGATGTTGACTACTTGAGCATGAATTATTTGCTTTAGCTCCTACATTATCAAACAATATGTAGTACATTAGCATTGTTCTTTACCCTGGAAAAGCTATGATGCTTGCCTGATACGTAAGTTTGTGATGGTAAGATAGTCAATATGAAAGAAGTTTCTAAATAAATGTAGTGGGAAAAAAGCAATTTTTTAAACCATCCTTTACTTGAATCAAATAGGTGCTTATGACAGTATGTTATGGATTGATTAATCATGGAGTAATTTAATTGAAAGGTTAATTCTGTGGGGAGCTCTACTTCTCAAGAGATTGAGCTTTCTTTCCTAGAGAAAGCTCAACCTCTCTTTAGAGTTAAAGCTCTCCATAGAATTACCCTAAGTGAAATGATGATATTTTACATACACGGGGTCTCGGGTTCAAGCCCTGGATACAGCAGCGTTAAATCTTGTTGGGATAGCTTGCTACCAAAGGGTCCCATAAATGCTCGATCTGGATTAGTCGGTTGCTTAAACACCTGGTAATAGGGTTTAGGAAAAGTGCCGGATACCAGATGGCTAAAGGCATAAAAAAAAAGAAGATATTTTACATAGCTATCTAATTTAATGAATATATTGACATGTTCGAATTTGGTCAAGAGACTAAAGACTCTGCTTAAGTCTACTGTAATAAACACCTATTTTTCCATTCGCCAATATGGTCTCTAGTTGTGATGCCCGTTACTGCAAGAACTTGATTTTAGCATAAGTAATATATTTGTCTGTTGCATGCAGGCTCTTTTTAAGGCCAGATTTGAGCAAGCTCTTGAATCTCAAAAGTTAAACATAAAGCAAATAGAGCAGCAGCTCCGGCGGATGGGTGTAAATCCTGAGGATCCAACTGCCATGGCCAGCATCCAGAGAGTCGCTTCAACGTTCTTCAATGCTATTGACAAGAAAGAAGGAAGCCCTTATGTTTTTCATGAAAGCAAACTGTCAGGTAAAGAAACTGTTGAAGATTTGGAAGAGCCAGAACCTTCTGCCGATAGTGACCAGGAAGAGCTAGACCGGTTCATTGCTGAGATAGAAGATGCTGCAGATAAAGAATATGAAGCTGAAGACGCAAAAGAAAAAGAAGAATTTGGCAGAATTAGGTACCTGAATAGAGAAGAATTTGGAGGAAGATATAAAAAATTTGATAGGCCTGGAAATGATGATTATGATAGTGTTAGAGGTTCAAGGTTTCGGCAGACTGCACATGTTAAGCAGCAGGCTAGTGATAGTGATGTCGAAAACAATACACTTTCTGATGATGATGGGGAGTGGCTTGCCTATCGTGACTGTAATTCTGATGACGTTAGTGAGGCTAAAGGCGGGTTCAAGGCAAGTAAGGTGGACAGGGAAAAAAGAAGTAATTTTGGCAGGACCCAAGTTAATGGAAGTTTAAATAGACAGGAAGGTAAATTTAGGAAAAATTCACGCATGGCTGATTCTGACTCGGAAGGTATGTTCGTTGATCTTGACAACGCGATGTGGGAGTCCGACGAGGAAGAAAATGAATCATCAAGACAGTTCAGTGGCAGTGGTAACTACAAGAGCAACAGTTATCACACAAAGAGGGACAGGAGAAATGGTGCGAGGCATCATGGGATTGGTGGTGATGACTCAGATCAAAATGGGAATGGCTTTGATGTTCCAAAAAGTATGAGAGAGAAGAAAGGTGGTAGGTTTGGAAGAGCCGATACAAACCAACGGTCGATGAGTTTAGAATCCGAATCTGAAGATATGGCTAGTGATTCGGAAAACAGGATGTGGCATTTAGAGGAAGAGGAAGAGGAAGAGGAAGAGTTTAGCCAGAGTCGGAGGGTGAGTGGGCATGAAGAGAGGAAAAATGACAATAGCCATAAGAGAGGCCCAAAAGATCAAGATGAGGCTTGGGACAGTGACTAACCCGTTAAATGCCAGACCCTTATTCATTATAGATTTTGTATTGACAAGATGGCTTGAACAGCTAATCGGTGCAGAGTTAAAGTTCAAAATGGAACTAAGCCCTTCATTCATGATGGTAAAGAGCTGTTTTATTATCCTTCCAGTAACAGTAAATACAATCTATGCAGATTCTGCATTGACTGACGTATATTAACACTGCATTTTTTGAGGGGATTGAGGTAGACACTTTGAATATCTGAGAAAAATGTATTCTGAACGTGTTTGACAGGGAGGGAATTGGAAGTTGAAAAAGTTGAGAGAGATGTGGGCTTTTATTTGTATGTTGAAAATGGAGGAACCCCCTCGGGGACGCGTCAATGATGGTTTAGTTTTGTGAAGTCAAGCGAGAAGAGGTCTTCCCCTTGGAGAAAACGCGTCGTTTAATAGTAAATACCCACTGTTATGCCCTTGCACCACGTGTCAACGGGCATTCATGCTTTCATGTGAAGCTCAAGGCTTGTTCTATTCTAGTCTTATTTTGATTTTTTCATAATATGTTTAATATTTAATATTACTCTTTAAAATGCTTTCAGATAAGTTTTGGAGGCTTTTTGTCGTTAAATTAACTTCCTTTAGCTATTCTAATACTTACTTATTAGTTATATATTCAAATCCTCTCAAGAAGATGTTTAGTCAACAAAATAAGTTAATTATTATTTTTTTATGATTTGAAATTGTTTAATTATTATTAATTTTCTTCAGAAATAAGTGCCATTTTATCAAATTCTAAAAAATAAAAAGATTTGATAAATTATAAATGATATCGCTCGAAGGGAAAAAGTCATCACTACATATAATTCTTTATGGAAACATGGGAAATATAAATCGATTATTAAAGAGTAAATATTTAAATTATGATTTTCACTCTCAAATTATTAACACGTGCCAAAGCAGTGAGTGGACTAGCCACTTCCGTAAGTATGAGAAAATTGACAAATGGATTCCACAAGAAGAGGTCATATAACTTAGGACGGCGCAAAAGAAGCGTTATTATTGAATTTTCAACAGTCAAATTTCATATTCAATTTGCAATCCCCCGAAAAGGAAAGGTAAAGAAGCCACATATGTCCTCATCAATCCATATCAATATATTGCTTAATGTGTATATAGTACAATTTTGTAAAAAAAAAATTACACTATTTAATATTTATAAATTATAAAATATTTGGTTGGTTTAAAAAGCAAAGTCTTATCCAACAAAATATCACCGGAAAATAAACAACCTTCCCCCATTCAATTTGGAATAACTGCATTCGCTGCATATCCCTTAAAATGTTTATTTCATTTTGAATTTGAAATATATATATTTATTTATATACTAAATAGAAAATAATACCAATAAATGTAAATTATAAAACACGAGAAAATTAAATTTAAACAGTCTAAACAGAATGTGGACCAACAAGACGTATTCCTTCCAAATACAAATCTAAACGCATAAGGAAATATAGTATTTGACAAGGTCAAGCCCACGATAAATTAGAAAAATGATGGGGAGAGAGGGAGAGCTTATTGAGGTTCAGGAAATTAATAATTTAATTATAATCATTCTTACAATTGATTAATAGGATTCATACAAGCGTGACATATGGCATGAATGAATGTTGATTTTCTTTTCTCCGATGACATTGCTCTGTTTGCTGCAACTTTTAACATCCTTATCCAGTTCGTTGGATGCCACTGCTATTGGGACAGCTTGGCATAGATAAGAGTTTTCTTATTTGATATTATCTGTCTAGATTATAAAAACCATTTATTTTTTTAATAAATTTTAAAAATTAAATAAATTAATTAGTTCAGATTAAATTTAATTTTTTAAGATGAATTTATATTATATACTATTCAATTTACCTAAATTAATCAATTAACTTTTATATTAGTTATAATTATTTAATTAATTTGATTTCTTAAATTTATAAAAAAATTAATTAACTCTTATAATTAAAATAAGATATAATAAATTAAATTTTATAATTAAGGGACAGAAATATATGTTTCTGAACTACAAATTGCGCCATTTTTTATAAGATAATTTCGATTAATTAATTAATTAATTAAACGAACCTAGTTCGAAACATTCAAATTAATTATGCTAATTATTATTTTAAGAAAAAGGAAGAAAATGTTAAAACAGTTCCCACTATGCCACTTTCCTCTCTTGTCCCGTCTGGGTCCCACCACGTTTCGATACTTGCGAAGTCTTGCAGTACCTTACGTCATTCTTCCGTTCACCAGGTCAAAGCGCCCCCCCCCCCTCTTTTTTCTTTTTCCTTTTCACCATTTTTAATTTGTACCCGTTCATTTTATTTTCCCAAATTACCAAGTAACCTAATTATAAAGCTGTTTTCCTTAACCAGGCCACAATAAATACAGAGACAGATAAGATAACAATAAGAACAAACAATTCCCACCAGAAAAGCTTGGGAATTGCCGTGCTCCAATTAACCAATTAGGGTTTATAATATACCCAAAAAACAAGGTGCTAAAAACAAGGACTGCAAAAAGAGGCCCCAGCCATAACACTTTCAGCTCAGATTACACCTTACATGGCTTAGATTTTGGAACCCTGGTTTTTGAAATTTGATTGCCATATTCCCCAGATTCCGTAGCTAAACAATGAACTACAGTTCCTTGGCATACAGGTTTCCTTGTGCTTGACCTCACCACGGCCCTGAATCATTGAATGGAGTTCCTTTCTGGTGTAAAAGGACACTGACTTTTCAACCACATCCCTGAGTTTTCAAACTCAGCCACTTTCTCTCCTGCAGTTTCCCGGCAATAAATACTTGTATTTCTCTGCATTATTCAGTAAAAATGCAGGAAGATACACTGCTGAATAAGAATGAGGTATAGGCCCCAACTTGCCAATGATCTCCTTGAATGTATACTCCTCAGGAAGCATATCAAATAGGTCATCCCCTTTGCATATCAAGTCCTGAATCCGGCTAGGGTTCAGGTAGTGCGCGAACCTAACCCGGTCGGTGTGGCTGTAAGCTTTTATCTTGAATATGAACTCACTGATATGCCGGAAACAGAAGCTACAATGCCAACCAGCATCTGATAAGAGCACATCAGATTGCCTATAGTGAGCATACCTTGTCTTGCCGGTCTCGTATCTGTGAACCGATGCTCTCCAACTTTCGTTGTCCAAGAAGAACTCGAAAGAATACAAGTAGTTCCTCAATTGAAGATGAACAACTTGGGGGATTTCATCACACCACCTCAAGAGATTAATGGTATGAGCACTAGGGATCTCATCAACATCAGACATTATCAGAAGATCATCATCTTCTATACCTGCAATTCTCAGAAGCTGATCTAATGCAACTCTTTGATATGCTTCTTCAATGAAAGGGTTTTCTCCTTTCTTGAATCTCCCTCCAATAACCCCATATGTCAATCTGGACTCGACAAACTCGAACTTGTCCCTATTGATTGAGAAAAACAATGGTTTGGGCAATCCTGTGAAGGTTGAGTTCGATTCCAGGAGCACATACTCAGTCACATATGGATACAATTCCTTCCAGCGAAGAGTGAGCATATCGACTTCATTGTTGAACAAAACAGCGTCAAAAACTCTCCTTGGCGATTCTCGAACTCCCCATCCATGAAGTCTGCAGAGATTCTCCATTGACACATTCTCATGATAATAGTGAGGAATTTGATTGAAGGACTTTGGAGGAGAGTCCCAAAGTGGTCTCAGAAAGTATGTGATCTTCTGTCCATGTAAATAGATCCCAAATATGCCTAATGGGATGACCACAAATAATAATATGCAAGTCTTGAAGTCCAACGCCCGAAAAACACGCCCGACCTTCGACATACTCAATGCTGAATCAGTTTCCTGTTGCACAGTAAACAGGAATTTAATCAATTCACATGCTTGATCCGACATAATGTCATAGAATCATGACACACAATAATGTTTTCTGCAACTATGCCACAAATTTTTCACTAAGGTATATAGTTTCAGGGACATCAGAAAACTGGAATTCAAAATGGTGAATGAATGAACAGACAACAAGAACAGAGTTTATAGTTACAGTAAATCTGTAATTCTGCAAAGCAAACGTGTGTTTCAGGCCAGAAAGAGAGAAGTAGACACAGGATAGAGGAAGAATCGAATATTGAGAATCAATATAGACTAATTCAAATGCCAAACAGAAAATATTCTTTTCAAATCCCATTAGGCATAGAGCAATCAAAGATAAGTTCAAATACACATTTGAATCTTATTTGACATCTCCAAGATGCAGAGAAGAAGGCATGCTGGAACTTTTTGGGGCTGGTTGGAAGAAACTAAAATCGAATGAAATATCCCAGAACGAAAGAGAAACATTGATTATCAAAACTGAGTTAGATTGTGAAAGAGAAGCAAAAAAAGAAAGAAAGAAAACTAACTCAAAAATTTTAAAATGATAATAGTAATAACAATTGGGACACGTGAAACCCAAAAGGAATTATTTCTTCAAGTTCATTTTATATTAACAACGCAACAAAACTGAAGATGCCCAAAAAGACTAAATAAACCCAAAATTCCATGGTAGTGGAGATACATTCAACAGAAAGAAAAAACCCAATCGTGAAACAAAACGAAGAAACACAAACCTGACCACAATTAGCGCGCGCGTACAATTGTGTACTGTTTCTCTCCTCTCTGCTTCTCCTACAACCCCTTCAAACTAAAGATGACAGGCAACAAGAGAAGAACTCGAAGAAAATGAAACCAAGGGAGACAAATTGCAAAGAAAATAAGGCAAAGGTGTAAAAGAAAAACAGACAACGCCACGAACTTTTTGAGGCCCTGTCTGTCTATTTGTTCTCTCTCCCTCTGGGTTTTCTGTGTCTCTCTCTGCGATTCTCTCAACCTTGTAACGTCAATAATAGCCGTTTGGTGAGTTTTTCGCTTCTTCGCCGGATACCCCTTTACAAAAAATGGATTTGGAGAAGGGGTATTTATGTGCAGAGCAGAGGGAAGATACCGAGTATGGAATATCCCCAAAATAAAGTGTCGATTTTGGGAGGAAATTCTACAAAATGCAAAAAAAGTTTGCCGTCTTCAAAAATTGTACGACGTTGAAAAGTCTAGGGTGTAAGATCACTGTCTCGCAGACGATTTGTCTCACGTGGCCATTGATAGTATGGAAATATCTCTAGTCTTCGGAAAATATCGAAACCCAAGGCTGTTATTGCTGGACCACACGTGTTTCCGTGGGAGAGATAGTAGCAGATAATTGCTAATGGAATCAATCTTATCTCTGATAATCAACGAGGGTCGGTTTCTTCTTGTCGAGAGAGAAAAAATAGATTAACGTCTTCTGTTAATGAGGCTATCATTCCCCCCCTCCAACGGCTACCTTTTACATGTTTTTCCATTGACAAATACTGTAGATAATACTATATTGGTTATGTAAACCTCGAGAAGGCGAAATTTTAAATTTTTACCCGAGAAAACAATCCTTGGAGCATGATAAAAGGTTTGATATTTTATTGTGATTAATTAAATTCTTTTTGAGGGCAAATTGGTTACGTAGTCATAAGATAGAATGTTGTAGTAGTATTTTGCCAAGCGCTGAAAAGCCAGATCAAAAATTTGAAAAGATTGAAAGTTTCTTGGCTTTTGAACTGGTTTAATAGAGGATATCAACATTTAAGACTTGAATCGTCAAATTTGAGTTATTCTTTCCAATTATTCGAGGTTTTTGTCCCCTTTGACTTGGCATCTGTTTAATTTGCCGCGTTTTAACACCCAGTTTAGTCACTGGAGTCACAGGAAAGTTGTAAATATCCATGATATTTTGATATTCACAATTTTTTTTCTTTTTTTGTTAAATAAATCAATAGTAACCCAACTTTATAAAATTACATCATATTAAAAGTATTATTAAATTTAATTATAATTAGTTATTATAAAAATATTTTTTATATTTACACAAACATAAACACAATAATATCTCAAGCGGCCAAAATCGCTTCAACTATAACTAATGGTATGTTGCCTTGGTGTTTCAATTTTGGAAAATTTAATAAAGTTTAGTGATTACTAGTAATAAATTATTTGGATCATCATCTCTAATCTAATCATTAATTGCTAGTGCTCCTCCCAATATCAGCATTCACCACGCCACATTTTATGTGTATGGCCCACGTGTCAACAGTTATTTGATTAAAACTGATCTTCCTCCCCTTCCCTTTTTTCTAATCTTTACAGTCTTTATTCGATAGATAAATTCAGTTATTTCCTTGTTTATTTGAATCTTAATGATCCCATCTTATTAATATGCTTTAAATTTTAAATTAAAATAAAATAACACTTAATATTTTAATTTTATTTATGGTATAGTTTTATTTATAATATTTTTAATTTAGTATAATTTTTAGTAATTGAGAAATAAGATTATGAGTGAATTTATATTAAATTAAAAAGATTATAGATAAAATTATATTAAATTATAAATATTATGAATTAAATTATATCATAAATAATATTAAGATATTATATCCTATTTTATCTTTTAAATTATTGTATGCATAATCTAAATGTAAAAGAATGAACAATAATGGGGAAACATGAATCAAAATGAAAAAATTCGACGCGGTGTGAGAAGTTATGTAAGAGAGAAAAATATAAGATATTCTACATTTGATATTTCTAATAATTATATTCAAGTAAGAACAAGTCAAAATAATAAATAGGAATATCTTTTGGGGAAAACAAAATAAATGACAACCTGATATTATTGACCGGTTATATCCTTATACATCTCATATCCTAATTAAGGGCTTGTCCTTGTTTGCTTTAGATGTGTTTTCTATCTTTATTAATTAACATATTCGCTTCAATAATAAAAATAATACGAGGGCATATATATATATGATTATATTAAAAAAATCCTAGATTTATGTTCACTTATATATAATTAATTAAAGTAATTACACTAGTTCATTTGCACAAGTTAGATTCATCTTGTTAAAAGAATATCGAAGAAGGATTTTTTTGCCCGCGTGATAAAAAAAAAACAAAAAAAGACGAATATGAATTATCCATTTGTTAACATGGAATTGTGTAAGGTTTGTTAGACTATGGTTACGGCGTGCAAATTGCGTAGTGTACACGTGTGGCAATAGATGTTATTTATTATTATCAAGTTATTCCATATTTTTTTGACTGACTTTTCTACTATGATGTCGTTTGGACCCCGTGTGATCTCCAGTTTCTATAACTAGACAATTATTTCACGATAGCAATAAATACCCCTTCTCCCTTCCTTTTTAAAAGCAATAATTCGGAAAATAAATAGTATAATTTCATTTTTTTATTATCAGAAATATATATTTTGATTTTATTTAAAACACTTGTTACGTTTTTTTTTTCACGTATGCCTTTATTTAAGAGATGAGAGATATTTTCTAATTTCGAATTACTAGTATGATACTCATTATTCGTGAATTCAACTGATGAGTAGGTGAGACATACGACTATTTGGAGTGTATTTGATCTCTAGGGAGTAGCACTTTATTGTAGTTCCAGTCGTAGCGCTTAGAGAGGTATCATAACTCTTGGGTGCCTAAATTTATGTTCGAGGGTAATAGACGGCTCGCCCTGCCCGATATTAGTATTGCCTAAGAGGAAGAAAGACTTTACCCTACCCTTAGATCGTGGGTAAACCAACCCCTTTCTAAAAATTCTTGTATCAAACAAAAAAAAAAAGTTACTAGTATGATAAGAGGAGAGAGATTTTTATACGGGTATTATTGAAAAAAATTATGTCCACTTACATATGGCTTGTGAATAAATTAACTTGCTTTTTTTAATATTAAAAGAATGTATAATTGTGATTTATAAGAAAGAACTTATAAAATAGCATTCACCTAAAAGTAGGGTTGTATATAAATTCTTTTGCAATGACGTAAAATCTTGTCCTGGCTATACATAGTTTTTGTTGGTGAATTATCCAGAATAATTAAATTGAAACAAGTATTAAAAAGAAAAAGGAAACAAATCTTGTTGAATGGTACATAGAACTTAAGCTTGATGTTCAAAGGAAAGGCAACGTGGTGCAAGAATTAGAAGAGAAAATTACCCATCTTGGGAGGGAACCATTATATTCATTGGATTTTCACACAGAGCCACCCAAATGCATGCAATATTTATGGACAAGTATATTCCGTGAGATACTAATCTGAGTATTTCTAACCCACCATTTGGGATTTTGTGATGATTTCACTCTCACTTTCCAAAACACACGGTATATTCCAAGGGAATATCCCTTCGTCGTCGCCAAAGATCTATCGATCTATGAACTGTCACACTACATACATAGTTTCGTTTCCAGTATTTCTCTCCCTTTTATTCATTATTATTATTATCCCAAAGGAAAACAAAGCACTTTGATGATGAATACGAAGCTTCGTTGCGGAAACAAATCAAACTTGGTCATCCATAAATTATTACACGCTCGTTTCCTGATGAGTACTTGCACTTTTCTATAATAATTTGCCAAACTTCAAACGAGAGAGACAAATTCTATGATCACAAGGTAATAATAATGATGAATAAGGCCAAAGAGCCAACAGGAGGGAAAGGAAGGTACCTAGAAACCTTCCATTTGTCTCCCTCTTTGTTCGACCGGATATATCAAGGATCCACAACAACGTTAAATTACGCCATTAATATTGCTATTAGTTTCTTTGTTTGTTGCCTTCTTGGGACGCTGTTTACAAGGGGCATGTTTATATCAAACCTCATCAATGTCCAGCTGTTAGCTTAGTTCAAGTGATCCTTCATCTATTGGTCAAGAAACAATATTTGTCTTCTTTTTTTTTAAGATCTAGTAATATATGACATATTGTGACCCAATCATTAATGTAAGAATTACTCAATTAATTTAAATAAATTAATTATTATAATAAATATAATTTAATTTTACTAAAATATATGGTGTAATATTATATCATATATATTAATTTATAAATTAGGTGAATCAATTTTAAAAATAATAAATATTAAATATAAAAGATATTAGAGTATTATATTTAGGATGAATGATAAATCTCCTTACTCTTACGTGTAGAATTAGCGGAATTAAAAGACTAAAGACAGCATTAGCAGGGAGTGGGGATGGGTTGGTGTTGACTTGTGGAAAGATCGGTCATCGTTTGATTGGAGACATGAAGTAAACGATTATCTATTTAATTAATAATAAATAATAAAATAAATATATTGAATGTCACACTCTGTTTACCTTCAACTACCCAATGTCCGTAGTCTTTCAAACTTTCTTGACTCTCACAATTTATAAATTACTACTTCTCAGCATTTGGGTGTGTGTGTGTCGACCCCATAACCAAAGGCACGAGCTTTGTAAGTAAGAAGCAACGATGTGATATGCGTGAAATTAATTTAATTAAATCGGGAAAGACTTTTACAAACTGATGCAAATTTGAATTTTTGCGATGGTTGTTTAAGAGAATTTGACATTTTTTGCGTATTAAAACCATGAATTTCATTTAAATAGTTTTTTGCAGCTTCATTTTTAGGCCCGAAATGAAACGCTTTTCGGGGCTATAGGCAATGTTTTTTTTATCTCTAAAAAAAGTTGGAAAAATAATAGAAAAAGATTATAGAAAATAATAAATATTAAAATAGGATAATTACTAAAAACAGATGAGCACTACTAATTATAAATTAAACATTATTAACATAATATCTTACTTTGGTATTTATCATTTTTTAGAGGTTTTTTTTTTGTTATTTTTTTTAAAAAAATTGGGGAGTTGGATCCAAACTTCCACCAGGGCAAGACCTGCCTTTAAGTTTAAAGAGATTTAAATTTATAACTTTATAGATTATAAGTCTTTTGCCCTGTAGTTTATCCAATGGGATTTTAGTATTAGCTATATAACCCTCTTTATATATACTATAAAAAATCAAATGATTGATTAGATATTTAAAAAATTCAGCTAAATATTAATTAGGCCTCATTATTATTAGCTAGTTAGGTAATATTTTTTTCTGATAAAAAAAAATTAAGTGGATTTAGAATAAAACTAAGTTTTGTTGGGTATAGGCTAATTCAAATGTGTAGGCCTAGTGTCATTAAAGCCCATGTTCGATTCGTTTGCGCTTTGAAAGTAAACTGAAAACATCTTTATTCCAACCCAAAAGATGAAGAATAACCCAAATTGCTTGTGCCTCCATTTTGATTTTAGTTGGAATTACACCCTCAGTATAGAAACTATTTTGTAGTTAATCGTTTATCTTTAAGTAAAAGTCCCGTTACAAGAAAATTAGGTATTGCTATCCGTGGTTGATACTCTGATATATATATATATATATGTTTGTATATGTAACTCTTGCTATGATTACCCAACATGGAATTTCAAACTTTAAAGGCACATATCAGGGGTGTTCATTATCAATATAAATCACGCAAATTGATTTTGGGAGGTCTAAATTTAATTTTTATATTTTAATATATGTATAATTTAAAATAGAAATAATATTAAAATTCTAAATTCTCAAAAAGAAATTCATTATTTTAAAAATATCACATATTAAAAATTTAAATTTAGACGGTTTAAATGATAATAATGAGGATAATTGTACTTGAACAGTTTGAGTCTCATCATAATGATAAATATGCTGTGGTATGTTTGTTACTATGATGAGTACTCGGCAAAATATATTAAATATAGAACTAGTTTGGTGTTGATAAATATCTTAAACTCATCAGATATAACTCATATGAACAATCTAAAATAGTATTCAACTAACATTTTTTAATTAAAAACATTATTTTTTTAAAATATAGTTAAAAGACTATTTTTATTTTATATTTTGTACTCATTAAAATAATCTTTTTTAAAAAAATTAAATTTGAATTCAGATCAACTTAGGGTGCTCATCATATTTATAAAAATGAATATATACGCCGCGTTTGAAGGATTTTTTTTTGAAAAACAAATTCTCTCCAGTCCTCATCATAAAACCTTCCTCCATGTTCCTTAATATAATCCCTTTCTCTCTAAAACATTGATTTCCCCCCTTAAATGTCTTACTTTGATATTTCCGAACTAACTAAACAATATTCTCTAATTAATGAAATTGAAATTTGAAAAAAAAATAATTAATTTTAACTGAATTTCTTAATGTGTGTAAATTAGAATTAGAGGCGTTATAATAAAGATTGGAGGGAGTGGATATTATATTTTAAGAAGACCATGTCTATTCCAATATTTAGATTCTTTTCTGCAAATTTACATGATCAATTCATTCAATTCAAGAAGTGGGTGTAAAGTAAAGCTGTATGGAAGCAACTCATCAGGTTGCATTGAAAATAATGTGAGAGAGCAAAGTATATGCAAGTGGGCAAATATAGAACTTCTCATTAATCATACTGAAATTTAGTCGCATTATTCACACCAACCTCAATTAAATTTAGAACAACATTAACATAGCCAAACCAAAAGGTTCAATTTTTTCCTCCTAAGTTAAAAACAACAAAGATCATGTCAACTGAACTGAACATTGAAATCTGTTCTGAGTTGTCACTCAGTGAAAGCCATAAATGACCTTACGAGGATCCAATTGACCACTGCAATAGCTTGAGGACACAGTGGAGAGCTCCTGATATCCCTTCCACTCTTCACCAGGCTTCAACACCACTGGATTCTCAATCGCTGCACTACTCAAACATATCATGCTCTGGTAATCTTCATCTCCCATATCACACATCGCCTTCGCTTTTCTCTCCCATGGATTCCACACCACTGAATCAAAACCCCACTGTCAGAAATATATATCCTACTTTTTTATCATCATCATCATCAAAATGAATATGAACATGTATCTCAACCCAACCTGCATCAGCCATGCCCTTCTTCTTCAGTTCATATGTTCTTTTCTTCTCGTGGTCTATGATGGCGATTTTAGACGGTGTGCGCAGGTACACTCTGTCCACCTGTACAAGTTCATACACACACACACACATATATCAGCACTTATGAGTCCTACTGATGAATGGAAGGTGAAGGATGATTATAAGACTTGCATGTGTTTATTTAAATTACCTCGCCGTCGAAAGTGATTGCATCTGCTTGCTCTGTGAATCTGCTTCTTTTCACCAGATTATCAAGATAATCAAGTGTCTCCAACCCCTCAATCCGAACTTCACTGCAAATTTTCAACACCATGATGAAAAAAAAGTTCCTAATTTCACCATTGCTGCATCACGCCAGCTTCATTCTAAATTTGTTATCGTAAATACACACCTGATATCTGATACACATAGGTAGTTGCAGAGAGCAAGGGTAAAAGACAAAGGTTTATTGTCAGTGTTTCTGACTCTAGGAATCAGAACGAGTTTGCCAGCGCTGAGGGTGATGCGAAGCCTGAGCTCAAAACTGCAGAAAGCAATCAAACAAGTTTCAGTTCAGCAGCATTTAATTACCAAAGAAAGAGATAATACACACACACACACCTGCGTGGCCAGATCTTTAAATCTTCTCTGGTGGATTTGAAGATAAGATCCACAGATGAGTGATTGTCAGGAGGTAAAGGAGAAGGGTCTCTGTCCAGTGACCACAATCTGTTCCTCGTAAATCCTTGTTGATCAAGCGAACCCATATTCCCAAACTGCTAGACACTTCAATAAATTTTTGAACCACTACAATTCACAGTATTCAACTTTTTCTCAAGAAAAGTAATTAACCTGAGGGAAGCAGACTGACATCCCTCCTCTGATTGCTTTTGGTTGTTTCCAGTTAGCCTGTTAGTTAGATATGTCTTCAACTGTTTCAGAAACTTAACAAACACTGAACAGTTTTATAAAATTCACTGAGTTTTATTTTCTTACCTTGCTGCTCTTGAAAAGAAGTTCTTGCTTCTGCTCATTCTTCCAGGAAACAATCTGGCCTCCATATAGAAGCACCTGAAAGTGAAACCATTCATATTCCACAATAGTCTCAGGCCTGAAAGCCTAATATGAGCTTCATTAACACAAAAGAGGAAAAAAACATAGAACAACCTAGTACCTCGGCAGATGAACCAGTAGGTTCAGTCAATATAATACGAGGAAATCCATCTAAGTCCTGAAATATATTCAACGGCATCGGTCTGGGCCTTAACCTTGCTCTTATGCTAATCACCAGTGGACTCACTTTCCCTTTACTCCAATCCAGCTGCAACCAATTAAAACCACACAACATTTCATCTTCAACTCAAACAACAGTATTATGAACTATATATATATATGAACTACTGAAATTACAGAAAGAAAGAAGGAAACTTTCCGATTGAATGAGTGAAAGGAAGAGATGGGGATAGCTTACTTTTGAGGCTAAGTGTATATACCATATAGTAACAGTATGGAAGTAATTATATAAGATTGGATTTTGGAGAGGTGGCAGGAGCAGATAGAGCAATAACACAGCGTTATTGAGAAGGTGAATGTGAGATTGTCTAGCTATATATAAGGCTACAGACGCAAATTGTGAAGAAGGAAAGGACAAAAGAGAGCCATGAAGCTTGACGAGGACGAGGCTTTTAACATAGGATTCTCTGTGGCTTACCGCGAATTAGTGGCACTTAAACACTTTCATGTTTGGGCTGCCATTGGTCCAGCTCATCCCTCCTCAGGACTATGTCTGCCACTCTGCTGCCCTGTCATCTCTCAAACTGTTCTCTTCCTGATATGTCACGATGTTGATGTTGTTCTTTGCTCATTTCTATACGTCCCATTCCCTAGTGTGCCTTTCCCCATTTTTAGAAGTGTCTGTTTAGAAGTGTCAATATTACATGAGGAGTACTTGAACTCTCCGCTCTACCCCCATATACTAAAAGTGCTTGGAAAAGGATTTCGATCTACCCCACAAGAAGGGTCAATTTAGAAAACTTGTAAGTATGCTGAGTTAATAAAGATAAAATTAGGTTAGCTTTTTTGGAAAAGAAAATCTGTCTATTTGATTATTGGATCAATTAAAAATCCGCTAAAATAATCAATTTGAGAATGTTGAGTTGAGTTAATTCAAAGAAGTTGATATCATCACTGATGTATATGATCACTGAGGATGGGGGAAAATGAGACCCCCAGTTGAATCAAAAGTGAAATTTGATATTTCTTCATGTAAATGGAGCGGCAGAGTTGAAAAATTAACTCAGGTATCACAAAATTTTCATCTTCGTTATGATTAATTCTATCCCATTAATTATTAATTAATATTATTATATATTAAATAATATCCCTTCCATGAATATTCATGATTCAGTAATTTCATAAATAACGGCTCTGGGGATTTGAGCTATATAATTATAATTTTTATGCTAAATTAAATTCCTTTCTGGTTTTCAATTATCTGAACAAATTAAATATATATTGGCCCTCATATTCTAATTCATCATAATGACGAATTTATCGGTGTGAAGTAGTCTTCGTGGCGGGCCCATGCATGCTCCAAAAAGCTTACTTAACGTAAAGATATCTTGTTTTCGCTCATTAAGTCAGTGGTTAGGCCTCTCTCTCTCTCCCTCTCTCTCTCTCTCTCTATATAAATTGGTCTCTATCTATGTATCTGTGTAGATGAACATGGTGGCAGAAGAAGATTGGAAAAAGATGGGAATTTAAGGGATAGAAAGAATACTTTATGAGAATGGGCGGTGATGTGACCAAAGCAAGATACAAGAAGCTAAAGCTTGTTTTGTTACCTTTCTATTCATCCATCACCATTACGTTGAAATTTGAAATTACAATCTTGTTGTGTCTCACCAACACCAAAGAATCTCCAACACAGAACTTGAGATGAGAGAGAGTATATTCTGCAGATTGTAATATTTAATTCAACGTTGAATATTTATATTGATTAAAGTGATTAATTGTATCCTGGTTTCTTCATTATCCTAATCTATAAAGTAGACACGGTAAAATTTCGTTGAAAAATCCTGGAGACATAATACAACTCCACATAGAATTATACTCTGAACTATTCTCTCTCTCTCTCTCTAGCTGATATTACAAGCAATATCGAAACCGTAACCTTTTATCTATAGAGAAACTTCCATATACTAGTAGACTATATATGTATTTAGAAAAGAAAAATAAAAGTGCTTTTGGATCCAAACTATCTAAACACTAATCTTAGTGGTAGAATTATTTTTAGATAAAACTATAATTTAGATTATTATAAATTATTATTTTGTATAAGTAAGATCTACTAGCTTTTGAAAAAAAATTTAGATATTAAATAAAAAAAATGACCATTTTAACTTTATGGATTGTCATTTTTTTATCTCTCATTTTTTATTTACTTCATGCACTTTCTGATAATTTAACTATAAAAAAATTCATTCCGATAACAACTATCCAAACACTTATTTTTTTAAAATTACTTTTTATACAAAATATATTTTTTAGAATAATTTTAAAATCAATTTTCTCTAAAATATATTCTCTATAAAACAAACCAAACACATTCATCCTTAACATAAGTAATATTCCCTCCAATTTTTAACACATGAGCTAGTTGAGGGTTGATTGTGGTTATAAATATAAAACTTTAATTCATTCTATATTAAATATTTATTATTTTTTGAAATTAATTAATTTAACTAATTTATAAACTGATATATAATCTAATATAATATATAAATATATTAAAGATATCGTGTTATTTTTTTTATAATTAACTTATTATTTTTTTAATTTGTCCAAGTTAGTAAATTATGTGTTATATTAAAAAGTAGTGGGAGTATTATTTTGTACTTAATATAAACGTAGAGTACTAGTAATCTCCGTTCAAAAGAGGATTATTCGCTTTCCATAGCAAATATCACATGACTATTAATCACTTTTCATCACCTTTCACAAATTGATGAAAGCGACGACTCATACAAATTAAGAAGTCGGCGTTTTCAGGACAAAACTTTTCATTAATAAAAATTTAATCACAATATTATCAGCTTTGAGCTGGAGTGACGGATTAGTTGCGTATTTATGAGGTTGTTAATTATAAAGGACAGGAATATCAAACGTAGCATAAAGAAATTAGGGAGCCGAGTGACAACCAGAATTCCTGTTTAATTAATTGGAGACCGTTCAAACACTCCAGCGAGAAATTAAAGAATTAACGCTAATTAATTAATTTATTCTCACAAGATAAAGTAAGGATACTCGCATCCTATAATCAATCAAGAAAAGACGGAAAGTGACTTGGGGACTTATCAAGCGAATACTTCAGGGGAGATTATTTTATTAGTTTAGATCTTCTTTAGAGCAAAGCGTGCTTTCAACTGCCAAATCAATATATGTTTTTCTTTTCCATTTCAACGTGATAATTATTATATAAACGATGAGCTGGCAGGGGCATTAACCATTTGGGCTTGTATTTGCTACACGTTACTATCCCCCATTGACGATACTGTTTCTGAATATGAGCCAGGAGACCCTGCCCTTCTCCTCTCTATTTTTTTGGATGATTTTCAATAATATTTTGTCATCACTATCCTCAGCCTAGTAATGCACACAGATCAAGGAGGGAGATTTTAGAAGTAAACAAGCCGGCAAAAAACCATTAACACAAGCTTTTCGATGAGATAACAGAAACTTGGTTACTCATTTGAATGCATTCAGAGTTCTTTCCTATAGGCATTTACAAAAGTGTACGTACTCAAACGTGCTGCAGCAATAATGCGCTGTTTCATTATGAGGTTCAAAAGTAATCAACATCTAAATATTTACCAGAACAAGGCTTCAAAACAGTGGCAGCCATCTTTTCAACTGGGAGAGCTTTCATGGCCTGTTGTCTGGGGATCTCTGGAGGATGAGTGCAGCGGATGAGTGCCCAGTTAACATTGTGAAAGAAAGGATGTTGTTTGATTTCAGTAGCCCCACGTCTATAAGCAAGACGATGCTGTGGCTCTTTCACAAGCAAACCCCTTATCAGGTCTCTAGCAGCAAAGCTGACACTAGGTGATTCTGGGAATCTCAAGGGCTGACCCACCACATTGAGCAGAGTTGCTCTAGTTGCCGAACCTTTGAACGGCGTTCTACCAAACAGAAGCTCATATAAGAATATCCCAAAAGTCCACCAGTCTACAGCACTGCCATGTCCTTCTCCTTTAATAATCTCTGGAGCCAAGTACTCGTGAGTGCCCACAAAGGACATTGAACGTGCATTTGTTGGCTCTGCAATGAGCTCAGGAAGAGGGGTCTCCCGGTGATGATGATGATGGCGATGCATTATTTCATTTCTGGTTTTCAACTTGTCGTGTTTGTGGGACTTTCCAGATCGTCTGCGAGGCGTGAAACATGCAGGTTGGATGCAATCTTGAATGACACGAGTTGGTTGAATGCAGGCAGGTGGAGTACAGTATCTTGAGGTTTTTGTCTCCATGGAAGAAGGATTTGACGATCTTACTAGAGTTGGGCTGACAATGCATCTCAGAGAGAGGTCGAAATCTGACAGCATTATGTGACCATCTTCTCTCACTAGGACATTCTCAGGTTTGAGGTCTCGGTAGATGATCCCCAGCATGTGCAAGTACTCCAAAGCAAGAAGCACCTCTGCCACATAGAACCTGCATTGCACAGTGCAGATTGATGAAATGACAATACATTTGGTGGATACATCTCTTATCTTGTCTAAACCACTTAAACAGAAATGTATTTAGATCAAAGAAGGATAGTTCAGTCCAAAAATTGTAGGATAACTTTTTGTTTCAAAGGATATATGTATATATCCTAAAAATAGAAGGGAGGTTAGTGTGATTTTGACAAAATCAAGAGAGATTTGTGTGATTTACTCAAAACAACAAAGAAAAAGAAATTGAAGTTCAAGTTTATTTTCACTGATGTCGTCTTCTAAGCAGGCTACAGTGACCTAGTTACCAGCAATCTTAATTTATTTGTCATTTTTGGCAGACTTAGATGGGCCTTAAGAATGACTACTATCGCAAGCTATTGGTGGGGCTATATGAAAGAATAGCATGACATTGGTATTGCCTATGACGAAAAGAGATTCGCCTTATTCTTAGATCGTGGGTAAGCCCAACCTCTTTCCAAAAATATTTTTACCAAAAAAAAAAAAAGCAGATGATGGGCCTTTGGAATAATTACTATAGCCAGCTTCTAGTGGGGCCATATGAAAGAATACCAGACTTTTTGAAGCTGCTAACCAAGCTCAGAAGTTAATGGCGACAACTAAGACATGTTAGTAACTCTCTGGCTAAATGAAAAAAAAAAGTGAAAAGTATTTTGGTCTCACAAAAACTTAACATTTTTTAAACAAATTATACATTGATAAATGCCATTCATGAACTTTCTGTAGGTGATAGGGAGCCTAATCATGGCATTCATAAGACAGAGTGAAACAAGAACCTTAGAGGGGAATTACTAGAGTAGACGCAATGGTAGTAAAACAAAGACCCGCAATGGTAGTAAAACAAAGTAAATCATGCAATCAAGAAATCCCCCCATTGAAAAAAGAGCTTTCCTGAGTCAGCACTTAGTTCCCTTCTGGTGCAAGAGACATTTGACTACAGAAGGAAAACGGAACTACTTAATATCAAGCTCACCATTCAACAATCCTTGCGTGTATGCGCATGTTACATGCATAAATTGCAGAGGATTTTTTTTTTTTGGGATGGGAAATGACTAACCTGGCAGCATGCTCTGAGAAATATTTCCCAGGTTGTCTTTGCCTGAGTACATGCAGGTCCCCACCAGGGCAGAATTCCATTACTAAGCAAGAGAATATCTCTGTCTCTAAGTGTGCATATAATGTGGGCAGAAATGGATGATCCAAAGACTCCAATATCTCTCTTTCTGTCTGAACCCTCAGAAGCTTCTTGCGACATGCTAGCTCTTCCTTATTCATAACTTTCATGGCAAAATAAGTTCCTGTGCCAGTCAACTCAACAAGATGAACTTTTCCTATGTCTCCACGTCCCAATGTCTTCAACACCTTGAAATGTCTCATTTCCAAGATCCGATCACGTGCTCGGATCGCTTGAATTGCTTCCCATCTCACATCATTTGCCTTGTGAGGTCTATACAGAGAGCTGTTTAAAGTACTGTGGCTGTTCTCATCAGTAACATCACTTACACTACTCGCTCTACAGATGCTGGTCTTCCTGCTCTCGTTACCATAACAGGAATTAGTAACCCCACCGATCTCACTTGACTTATCAACACTAACACATTCACTAATTTCAGTATTAGAAAAACTTTGTTTGGCTTCAGAATAGAAAGTGGCAGAATAGAAACTACTCTGAGGACTTGGACAAAAGTTGACCTCTGAATTACAGTAACTCTTGATTGGATCAACCCCTCTTGATGGACCTACAGATTCTAATACGCTGCTACTTGAATCACAATTGGTGGAAGTATCAAATGGTTCAGTGGTACAGATGTTCTTCCCGAAACAACTTTCTCCACTTTCAGGCAGGCTTAAACAGTCAGATTTTCCACCATAGTTGTAATACAGCTTCGACGCATTTGGTAACTCTTCGTGCTGCACAATGTTGGACTCTAGATAAGAATGCCTTCGATTAATTACACAACTCTTATGATGGTTGATGGGCTTCGTTGCATAGTCATCATGACCAGTAAAATAGGATGTAGAAGAAACCCCATGATTCCTAGGTATTCTTAGAGGAGGCCGGGACGGCTGAGGAATCCAAAATGTTGAAGGGAGACCGGAATTTATCGCAGAAACTGAATTCTGAACCTCTGATAAAGGCGCAACTTCATTGACAGGAGTCGCCATCAAGAAATTCTGAATACGCACGCTCGCATCAAAATTCAATCAAGCAGAGTGAATTTTCCAGGCGTACTTGTTTGAGAAGCTCCGAGACAAAGCCATTAATTACAGAATCTCCTGCAGCAAACACGTCCTCCTCGTAAGTTCTGTTTTTTCAAAAATAATGACAATTATGAGGGCTGAATTAAAAGATATTAATAAGAATGGCCTTGAAGAAAATTCAAAAAGCGCAAAAAGAAAACGACGTTATAGTATTTGCAAGAAACCGATCGAAGATGCGATCACAAGAAGATCATATGAATCGCAACCGTCACAAAGAAATTGGATAACAATGGCGGACCCGAAATGGAAGATAAAGGACGCAATTTAATCGAAAGTTCAAGAAAAACCACTACGGTGTCTCGTGGCAGGTTCAAGTATCTAAAAATTTCTCAAGAACCCGAGTTATATTCTGGACGCTATACTTGAGAGAGAAGAAAAGGACTAACAAACAATAACTAGACAAATTAACCAGCTTAACCCAAAAGACTAATTACATTATATCGTATGATGGATGCCAAAGGTACATTTAACGGCTATTTCCTCAAAAAGCAACCAGAATGGCGTTTAAGAAAAAACCATAAAGAAAGGAACAAAGGTACATGGGAAGAAGAAGCACCAGATGAGTGAAGAAAGAATGACGTCAATGCAGAGGAACAAGCGGGCATGCTTGAGAAAAGCCACTTGCAGAAAGTAAAGCAACTTTCGTTCGTCTGTCTGGACTTCTGAAGAGCCTCAAATTCGATAGAAAGCAATAAAAAAGGGAGTAAACTAATAAAACTGCAGAATCAGAGCACAAGCTCTTGTTTTTTTGTTAAATTTCCGTTGGTTTTATCCACAAAGAGAGCATTATCATTGATGTTCCCTCCAAAAGATGCCACCTTTCTCTGCTTTCTTGTTCTTCCGGATTGTAAGTTTCCTTTATAAACCATTTGTTTTTTTCTTTTTGATACACTTTTTTTTTAAATTATGCTCATCCACGTACAAAATAAATTTTTTTTTTCTCCTAAGTAATACTAATATTAGATAGTATAAACTATTAATTACCTCATAGTGTATCTAAGTATAAAGCGAAATCTCTTTTTCTCCTAAATAATATTAATATTATACAGTATAAACTATTAATTACCTCATAGTATAAACTTAGACGCACAAGAATTAAAATATTTTTCAAAAAGTTGGAACTGAAACTACAACCAAAATTTTTAAACCATTTGTTTTAAATGAGTTAAAATAAAATTGATAATTTAGGTTGGGCCGCCAACCCGCCAAAAAATAGAGGGTTGGGTTACAAATATTGTAGCATATTTTGGTGCGAGTCTTTTTGACCCACCGGATTAGCGGGTTAGCCCTTTTTTTTTGCTTTATTTTTTTTTACTATTTACATTGCACATTTACACTTTATTAATTTGAGAGTCTTAGCCGAATAAGGGACATTACACTTCATTTATATTAACTTTATCTCATTAATTCATTTCTTTATATATATTTATTTTATTTTATTATTATTTTATTTGTGATAGATTTATATATAAATAGTGACAAAGTTAACTAAATAAATATTTTAACAATTTCAGACATGATTCGAATCTAATTAATATTAATACATATGAATTTTTTTTTAAAAAAATAAAAGTTGGCATATATATGTGAAAAATTTAAAAAAAAAAAGCTAGGGGTTGGCGGCCATGGCGGGCATGAATTGGTATAATACCAACCCGTTAAGAGGCGGACCTCTTAAAATAAGCATGTCTCTAACCTAACTCACGATAAGTAGAGCTGGTAATGCGGGCTGGCGGGGCGGGCTGTGCAGCCCGCCCCGTTTTGGGGGCGGGCCAGCCCGCGGCCCGCCTCTTTTTCTTTTTTTTTAAATATTTTTAAAAAATTATTTTTATACTTTTAAAATACTAATAAAAAAATTCTAATGTCATATTAGCATAATAAAAAATTTGTTAATATTATACTTTTAAAAATTCATATTTTTTATAAAAAATCTCAAATTTTATAACTATAAATCTAAATAAATATTAACAAAATATTAATCAATTATTATATATCAATACATATCAACAAATAAGTAACTATCTTTACTAGTATTTGATAATGGAAGTATTTAAAATAATATTTGAGTAAAATAAATAATAATATTAATAATTAAAAAAAAATGGGCTGGCGGGCTGGCCCGCCTAAAAACAGGCCAGCCCGCCAGCACTGGCGGGCCAGCAGGGGGCGGGCTGTACAGCCCGCCCCAAAACGGGCTGGCAAACTGCCAGCCCGTTTCCAGCCCGTTTTAAGGTAAAACGGGTTGGGCCCGTTTTACCAGCTCTAACGATAAGCTAACCCGTATTCAGCGGGTTAGCCGCATTACCACCCCTAAGTTAAAATCTTATTTCAATTTTGACGTATCAAAATATTGATTTCAAAAAATTAAGTGGGCGCCCACTAAACATGGCTTACACCCCGTAAGTTACCCGGGCTGATTTTATGGATTTTTTTAAATAAAAAAACTTCATACACTATGTTGGCAAAGTCAAATGTCAAATTATATACTAACATATTAATATTTCCATTTCTTGCTTAAATGTCTAGTCTAAATAATTAACGAGTAAAGAAAAATGTATCACACACACAAAGTTATGATATTTATAAAACCTAACAATATCTTTAATGAAACAACTAAATCAATCAAAATGAACAATTTTGAAGTCAAAATAATAATTAATAAAAATAATAAGAAACGAAAGAGTGTGTAATTTTCTATTTCACATGAAAAATATTCATATGGCAAAATTGTCCCCTTCAGGGATATGGGTTCGATCCCGGAATCAGCTGGTAATAACTCAGCAAGGTCATAACCAGAAGGCCACAGGTGAAACCAGTTCCGATCAAGAATTTTGCTAAGATCCTACAATCCTAGAATACTACAGTAACACCACTGAGTGGTACATGGTGGAATTATACAATTTATGGCCCTGGAATATCCCTCATTAAGGCACACAACCACAGTATTACACAGTAAAATTTACAATAAATCTACGTGGCCCAAAAAAAGAATACACTATTAAGTATTTTGTGGATTAATCCTTCTTCCTTGCCGCCTGTAGTATGGAGTTTCATCAATAGTTCTTCTCCTGACATAGTCCACAAAAGGCTGAGGTGTCCGTGGAGACTTGTCACTTATAACACTCTGGCTACTTCGATCAGGAGTAATCGGAGCTAAACTGCTCGAAGTAGCAGTGCCTCTGGTGGGTTGCTGTGATCTCCTTGGCGTGTCCCTTAATACCCAGTACAGTAACAGTAGACCAATCCCAAGCATGATTCCCCAGCTGGATACATCAATGATGGTCAAGGGTGGTGCTTTTTCTACAGGTTTATAGTTCACGTCTATCTCCACTCTCTGGCCTGTAAAACAGGAAAGCAGATAGACTAAGCTTTAGTCCCTTCCCAGAGAAGGGCATTGCTTAAGGGTATTATTGACTTGCATCAAGATTGTGGGCTACGTATACTAACCAGTCGCTGGCAGTGTAATGGAGATTTTGTCTTCATATTTTTTGGCACTCAGCTGTTTGATCTAAAACAACGGATTAAAACAATCAGTAAAGAGGACATTTTGCATATAAAAGATAAAATCCACTGGAACAAAAAACATTACATTCTTCTATTTACTTTTCAAATGATATTTACTTATCAGAATTTATGCTGGTTCCAGCATTTGAACTTAGTACCTCCAAGTCAAGCAATGATGATCATAATTAAAAGCACTCACCTCATACTGCGCTGACCCTCCAATACCAAAATCTTCTTTATGGATGAGATCGATTATAATTAAATCCGTATGACGCCAATGAATTTCAACATCTATCATAACAATGACAGAGTTTGATGTGTCAGATCACTGACGAAATATTGGTCACTCAACCTTTTATACTCCCTTATCTTTAATATAAGACCTAATTTGTAGTATAAATTGCACTATAATATAAGTTTTATATTAAGGACAAGAGGAGTAGCATTTATGCCCAACATTATGTGAATATGAAAGCAGTATCGTGGCTTGTATCACTTTCACCTACTAAACCACATCCATCTCAACAACTCCCTTGAACCTTTTTTTCCCCCTTTGAGAGAAGCAGAGGGTGTTTGGTAGGTAAGGGAAGACTTGCAGTCATCTTAACCATTTGAATGAGTGAAAGCGAAAAATCAAGTAACCCCATTCATTTACTTTGAAGCCCTACTGAGGCATAACAGCTTACCAGTATTTCCCAAGATGGTTATGCTAGTTTTGTTACAATCTGGCGTCAGATTCAGCTACATTGAACTCTGGGGAAATGGAAAAAAACAAAAAGGAACTTTTGTTTTCAAATAGGGTTTTCAGAGGATCTAGTACTTTGAAATTTAAAAATTTGAAGTCTCACATAACTGCACTATTTAAATAGTACGCATAGCCTAATAAATCAAACTTCTATGACATACAGATGTCATCAATCAAACAATGGGGAAGCAAAGGGCTAATTTTGCTTTTCAAGTACGCCATTACCTTGCCCATCTCCATTATAGAAAATCCTCCAATAAAAAGTGCTGATGCAGATCCTGAAGCATGATTGGCTCTTTTAAGAGAAGCATAAATGCAGAGAGATATCTCTGGCCTCATGCCTTCTAACCTGGGTACTGAGCGCACCAAATGCTCTGGTGTGTAAGGGAAAAATAGGCAATAGGAGTTGCCAGTATCCAAGTCCAACCATGGCTTCGTGTACCTTCAGTTATTGCACATAGAAATATTATTCTAAGAATGAACTCATTGAAGGAGAATCCTAAATAAATAGGAGTGATGATAAAGAGATACCCAACAAATGGTGGATCAACTCTACAATCAAATGAAACTCCATGACTTGCTCTCAATGCTCCAAAGTTTTTACCATAGGGGTCCCTGTTGCAATAAATTCAGACATAACGGTTGTTAAGGTGGGGTCATTCAAATCAAGCGCATGACATGGTTTACAATTCTCAAACCTGAACTTCACAGAGAAATTACATCCTTTTGAAGGGTAAGGTACATTAGTTAATATCTCTTTTGGAGCATCTACAGAAATAATCTCTCCTTTCAACACTCTAACTGTGGTATGCAGTTTCAAACTTGCATGTAGGAATGACACTGCCCATAATAAAAAAGTTCAGAATAAGGACTTGATATAATGCATTTAAAGAAACAAAACCAAGACAATATCAAATATAGGGAAGTAAATTTTCAAATCCAGCACCTTGTGCTGAACCTTCCCCAAGGGCTTCAGCCATTCCAGATAGCCTGTCTACATTCACATGTGAATGAGCACATAGGTTTACTTCTTCAGGAAGTACTAATAAATAGATCGATTCAGATATCAAACATGTTGACATTCACATTTAAGATTCCAAAGCCACAATATTTCCAGCCCTAGACTGTCTCAAGTATTTTCTGAAGCCTTCTCACCAATTGACCACACCCCCTCCCCCCCAAACAAAAAAAAAAACAAGAGCAATAAAATTTCATTGATGAAATGACTGGACAGTAGAAAAACAAAGAGATTCCCACATTCTAAAGAAAAGAAACAAAAGGAAAAAAAGTCTCTTTCAATCAAACGAGCTGTCCAATCCTTTTATACATCAAATAGTAAAAGTAGTCCATTCCCAAAGAAGAGATGGTCGAAGCTTCTTGCTAAGAACTCTCACACTCCTTAATCAAACAAGCCATAATACTGCAAATTTAGCCTATAACCCGCAAAAATTGCATTTACAATAACTTCGTTTATCCAATAAAGATTTGTTTAATTTGAGGAAAAATGAAACTAATAAAAAATGTCCTTCAGATTCTTTTCTTGAAAAGAGTCTTCCTTTTGGAACAAATTTATAGTTTTTGATCCATTAGGAATTTTTCTATGGAAAATTTTTATTTGAGCCCAAATGCACATGTTGAGATTCCATGATGATGTTGACTCATGGTCAGTGATTATAGTGGTAGTAAGATTATTATAGCTAAACTAAGAATAGAAATGGTTTCCTGATTATTTTTAAGAAAATTCTTCCATGGAAATTTGTAGTACAAATTAGGGGATCTTTACTGACAAAACAAACACAACAGTATTTTAACAAAAATTTTTCATAGAAAAAATTTCAAATGAAACAAATGGAATCTAAAAGAATATACTAGTTGGTGATTAAAATTAACACATCACATGCAAAGCCTATTCAGCTAGAACCTAGGAGTTATCAAACCCTTCGTGTATTTGGTTATTGCTTTGAGTGACAATTGTTAGATATAGAATAAAACCATTGATGGTCCTTCTAAGATTAAGCTTATGGGATAAAATCGTTCTTATACGTCAAAGAATAAAGAATAAATCTAAACAGAAGATTATGGGCAGAAAAGAGATGCTTACAAGCATGAAATCTGATTTTTGTGGAGCTTCACTTAGTGAAATACGCATGAGAGCTTTGCCATGCCGAATTGCCTTCAACCCAGAATCAGTCAGGACAAGATCTAAATTAGGTAAGATGGCTGAGAAATGCAATTCAGTAGCAAAATCAAATACCACACTTGAGAGGATCCAGTCTATGTTCCAAAACCATGAACCCATTTCAACAAAAAAAAAAGCCAAAAATATAATAGTAAAATTCTATGTGTCCAATCAGCAGGTTCTTGCGCAGTTTGTTACCAAAAGAAAAAAATTTACAATCAAGAAGAGGCTTAACATGGAACCATCAGCAAACCTTGAGATGGACATCGCCTTTTACATCATTTAAAAAGTTTATGCTGACAACATCAGGGTAGTTAGTATCAGCAAGAAAAGGAACTGCGTCATATGCTTCATAGAAAGGATTTCCTGTTCAAAGACAATAACACAATGACAAATAAGGACTCTTGCTCTCAAAAAAATGAAAACTTACATGCAATTAATAAGTATAGGGCAACCGCACCTAGAGCATCATAATAGCTTGTTGGAATTTCAAGTTCAGCGCCAACATCAAGGTCAATGACACGATGTGAAACCTCCTTACTAGTTGTTCTTATTTGAGCCACCTAATCATAGTTTAAAAATTAGCAAAAGTGAATTGAAACAAGAAAATGGAAAAACAGAAAGGAACACCTATGCACAAAAGATATGTCTTGACCAACATGTCTTATATGGAAAAGATAAAAATCTCATACCTTAGCAACCTTAACACATGAAACAATCTCTGTTCTTCCTGTGGTGCGATCTTTTGCTTGAATGCATGCTAGATTATTACTTCCGGTTGTCTTTATTCTATCTCCCTCAATAAATATGGAATCTTACTGCAGAGGTTCACTTCTCTCCCCTAAATTTTCCAGTAAAGGATAGTTGATAATTCCTTTGTGACTCTGACTATCTAGTTGTGTATAACTTTCAGAAGAAGGCAAAAGACTTGTGGATGTGTAGTGGGGAGGAAAAATCCAGGTTATCGGGAATCCCAAAGCCAAGGGAAGATCAGGCACCACAGTTATTGATAAAGATGAACTGTAAAACCTTGACCGCATCTTTGATCCAGAAGTTGGAAATTCACATGAGAATGACACAGCAACAGTGGACTTGCCTGCAGATCTGGAAGGGAAAGAAAGTCATAAGAAACATTAAAGCAATATTAATCAGCGATTCTGAATAAAGTAAAACTTATGAAGATTGATACAACCCACTAACAGAGATATAGAACAATAAGGGATAAAATTCTGGTTGACAACTAGAAGCATTATATACCAACTATCATTTGTTTAAGAAATATAAGAATGTATACCTTCCATACAAGACTTTAATAAAGCCAAGCTCACTGTCATTGGAATAAATACCAGCTTGACTTTCTTCTGAAGCAGCCAACTGGATGCCATACTTCTCCCCTTGAAAACTCTCTGATCCCATGAAACTCAGTACCTATAGAAGCATAAGCCAAAGTTGTTAGACAAAAACCTTCAAGAGTAATTTCTTTTTGGAAGAGACTAATCAGCCGGAAATTTCAGAAAAGCAAGGGGTGAATGGATTACTTGCTTGAATCATTGATCTATATGGGCAGTGTAATAATAGTGAGATAGCTAGGTCAAATCATTAATGTCGTCTATTAGTGGACTGGTTTTGCATTAGCTTTCCTACTAGCGTCCTTCACTTAGTTCTAATAGCATAAATAGGCACATAGGAACCAGACATTGATAGTTTGTGATCCCATTCAATTCATCTCTCTTCTCATACTCATCAACTAATTTCAACAGGTATGAGCTCAGTTTATTTTCTTTAAGGTTAGGAGGGGCTCTATAGTCACTGGCATGATTTTTGTTGTGCAGTCTTAGGTTTTGAAACCAGATTTGTTCAATATGGCACCCAGCATTGGCTTTGGTAGCTGAATTTCATGAATAGTAGAGTGGAGTTGCCCACATGATGAAGTTTGTTAATGGTTATCTCGACAAGTCATGATCCATACTTATTTTTGGGGAAAATATCCTGTCCACTATCATCCAGCTTTTACCTATACAAGCTTCTGTCGGATGGCCTCTGTCCCTTCCAAAGTTCGGATTTTGCATGGACAGCTATTTGGGATAGATTTTGCAGTAAGAATTAGGAATTACATTGTGAATGATTTTGGTGACTCTGCTACTATGCAAGGCAGATAGTGAGGAAGTTTATGACTTGCTACGTGAATTTTATGGAGTTTGTTTTCTTTCCTTTTGGTATGCAGTGAGTGATACTTTCTTCTGTGAGATCTTTTATGTCATTAATGATGCAGTTTATTGCTAAGGGTGTTTGTATCTGAAGAAAAGCCTGTCTAGTTCTGTCAACATATTGGATCAGAGGAATGCTCATCTCTAGCAGTATATTAAAAAAAAGTCTATGGAGGAGTTCATATCTGTTTTAAAATGTCAAGATAGGGATCACTTTAACTTTAAAATATTAAGCAGTTACATGAAGAAGACGCTGAATCTATATGTATATATATAATTGCAAACCATGACTTGTGAATGGTGTTTCTGGCTTCCCTTGGATTATCTGCCCATCTAACAGGTGTGTTAATTATTTGAGGCATTCTCCCTTTTTTCCTTTTGTTATTGTTTTTATTCAAATATTCAACATGGAATATTTGTACTTTTATGTTTAAAAATTTCCTCAGTTTATCATCGATCCTGTACATCACACCAAAAACAAATTTAGTTTTCATATTACATGGAGAACTAGGGCAGCAAGGATTGACAATAGACCATTTGGTTAGAGGCTCTAAACCATGTCAAGGGCCATCTCAACTCAAGCTTAAAGACCTATGATAGTTTTATTACTACCTCTCAACACACACACGCAACCACACATATTGCGTTTTTTAGGTCACATCATGCCTATTTTCCTAATTTTAATGCGTGTTTGAGCTATTCAATCGTACTACTTTTATAAGCGAAATTGGCATTTTGCTAACAGGTGGAAATTATTTGTGCGCATTGGATGAACTTAACTTGCAACCCCATACCAATCTTCACTGCATCGAGTGATATAGTAGTAGTAGTAGTAGTAGTAGTAGTAGTAGGACCAACAACAATATTACTAACTCCCGTATTCAAAGGAGAAGATAGACTGGTAGATAAAACCAAACCTTGTCATCTTCTACAGTCCAATGGTAATTTTTACAGAGCTCATAGAAAGAAAACAGATCTCCCTGACAATAAAAAGGTGGATAATATTAAGATTTAAATTAATGTCAAGCCAAAAAAAGAAATACATAAATTGGTTGACATTTTCCATTAGAATTTTTGCTGTTACCTCAAGAAAGGCTGGATAAATTGGCAATTCACGGCCAACTCCAAGTTATTCACTTTGTGAACGCAATGTAACTCACAAATCACGGCCAACTCACAAATCACGGTATTGCCATTGATAAAGACTCTGGCAAGAATTGTCTGTTGATAGTAATGATGTCTTGAATTAAACAAAAAAAATCTTGTACCAATAATACGTTTAAATGCAGAATGCATAAGTGCCCTGTGTCAAAGAAAACAAATATTAAGTCTAGTTTATTTGCAACAAACAATATGAAGAACTAGTACATGCATTCCACCCTCTACTTTCTTTTGGATAAAGAAAAAATTATTATCACAAGAAGTGTAATTGTGAAGAAGCACCACAATACCCAAAAACATAGGAGGAGAAATTAAAATCCTATTCACTCTGAATATTCTTAAGCACAAACCAAATAATCCCCCTTGAAACAAGCATTGCCTATCCTCCCCTAAGATGGCATGAAAACACTTCCAGTCCACTAAGAAACATATCTACTGAGTGGAGGATAGGTACAAATAATGTAAAAACTATCTATCATATCAAAACGTATCATCACAAGTGGCTTGTGCAAGACAATAAGCTAAACTAAGCATGAAAAAGAATAGAAAGAATATGCATTATCTTAAATATATAACAAAACCAAGATTAAGGTTGAGAACGGTTTTGCATCTTACAGTATTACCTATTGAAATTGCTGAGAGCCGTCCAGAATATTGATCAATACTTATCATCATCGATTGCATATTCAACATGTACACCAAGGGTTGGGCCTCCTTTCATGGTAACCTAAGCAGATAAATGAATAAAATGTTGTCATCATAAAAGGACACTACTCAATAGATTTCCTTCTATGATTACATTCATTACTTAATAACAATTTAAGCTGTTTAGGGCATTATTTAATAAAAAAATTAATTTTTAAATTAATATTAATGTTTAAAAAAATCAGTGTGCTCTTTATTTTAATCATTACTTTATAGAATAATGTATAATTTGCTGATTTATTAAATTATTTTTTAATAGCTAGATACATTGAATACTTGTGAAATCTGACGGGGTAAAAATCAGATTCAATTATTAGTTCATTGTGCTCACGCGCTTTATCATAAAAGACAATTTTAGTGATAACTTTAATGTGTAATTGGCTATTTGCGCACGTTGCATAAGATTATGAAGATAAATTTAGTATTGTTTAATTTATAATGATTAATATAATCTTTAATCTTTTGATTATATTTTTATTTTAATTTTGATCATTTAACCTTTAAATATGAGATTTTAATCTATTAAATTTATGCTGTTTGTGATCATTGATCTTGTAGCATTAACTGTATTTAATTTTCTTAACATTAACACTATTAACTATGTTTATGTGTCATCTTGATTGTATAAAATAAACCCCGTAATATATATATACAGTGATGTGGATATGTATTTTTTAGAAAAAAAATGAAGAAAATAGGTAAAGATGACGTCAATGGTCTCCACTTAACCACTATCCCCCATACCTTCGTCGTGTTCCCCCCGCCCCCCTCGTTCTTCCTCGATCTCATCGTAGCCGGTCAATTCTTCCACCAATATAAAACCTTCCGGCGCTGGCGCCATTTCCTGTGGCTCCACTAGCGACGGCCACAAGGAGCCTCCACCAGCAACAACGACAATGAGTCTCCACAGCAACGGCGGTGACGAAGCTTCTTCAACCTCCATCACCCCAGATCTACCTCTCTGATAAAGATTCAAACCCCGCCACTTTGGTAGCCATGGCGATTTTTGTTGCTCGTCCTCCAGATCTGGGTCTTCGGTCGATTTGGCTCTCTAGCCAATTTGTATCTTTGTCGCCGATAAGGATGGGGTTCATTTTTCAGGGAAGATTTTCCCCCATTCCACAACAAGAAGAAGTCCGTGTTGTTACCGTCTCCGTTGAAGTTCGTCGCATTCCTGCTCCTCCTAGCCGTTAGTTCACGTTCTCTCTTCTTCTCATTGGGTGTGTAAATTTGTTCATTTTTTACAGTGGTGGTGGCTGGCCCTTGTGGTGGTGGTCGGAGGGCTTTTTGGGTGTACCGAAAATGGAAGAGAGCACAATTGTGCCGATGACGAGGTTGAGAAAGAGGAAGAGAGAAGAAGGCGTGAACCAGCTCACCATGAGAGCAGAGATAGTAACCACCATGGACGGTGCTCCGATGTACTTGGTGGTTTTATTTTTGTTCAAAAAAAAATTATATCCAGGCCAATATGAATTCGCCAGAGATGATCTTATAAAAAATAATAGTTTTAAAGTATTTTTAAATAAATTTTTATAAAAAATAATTTTAAATAAATTAATATTTAAATAATTATTAACAGAATATTTTTTATTATTAATAAATTATAAAAAACGGTATAAGATAAAAAAAAAGTATCTATCTCTATTAACTGTTGGAGATTGTGCCCTAAGGGCCAATCATTATCTTATGAACATTGTTAATTTATGAATTTTTTAATAAAGTTATCATATTATTTGCATGTTTACTATGATGACAATCCTTGGATAACTCGTGATCTTATCCTAAATGTCCCTGGTCAGTCATCTATGCGGGAACATAGATGAAATAAGACCAGTATGACTTTGAAGATATATAGAGATATAAATCAAAGTCATAAGCACATGTAAGAGTACAGGGTGTTGGACCGACCCGCTATGAGAGAGCTGCATGGGTCAAGTCATAAGCTCCTCTCATATACAAGCCATGTCACTATGCCCTTTGACCTGAGATCATCATGGATTCCTACATGACAAACGCTCAGCTTTGACCTAGTCAAAAGTCACTTTTGACCGAGTGATCATAAAGGCTATACTCGGGCTTAGTGGTTTTTCATGCGGAGGAATGTGAATGGTCAAGATGGAATTTGTCCCTCACATTCGTAGAGAGATATTACTGGGCCCCTCGATGAGTGAGTCTGAGAAATGTATGGCCATACTGGAATGGAAGGGTAGTTCCATTTCTATATTCAGACTACTCAGGGATCGAGAAAGTAATGGTCAGGAATAGGAGGATGACGTTCTCCATGCCTCATCCTTGACCGAAATATCATGTGACAAAAGGGACGTGATATGGTTGTATGAAAGGTTACATCGTTTATCGATCCTCATATGTTTTGGGTAGTCGTAATGCCTTGCTAGAGACCGCTTACGACTTGTGGGTCAGTATAGTAACTGGGCCACTGCCAACTTCATATGGGCCTACAGGGTCGCACACAAAACAGCCCAATGCGAGCTATGATATCCAGATTCATTGAATCTAAGAGATGTCTAGATTCAATGAATGATCTAGGGTGGATATATATTTTATATATATATAAATCAGTATATATATATTATATATAATATAATAGATATTTGTAAGATTTAATTTATAAGGATAAATTAAATCTCTATCACTTTTGAATTTGAATTTAAATAGATATGATCTATTTGAATTTGAAATTCAAATTGATAAGATATCTCAAATTTGATTTATAAGAATAAATCAAATATAATTCCGTCTTATCTTTATTTTAAATTAAATAAATAGGTGAATTAAATCTGTGGGACGGATTTAATATAAACCATATTTATTTAATTAGTTTCTTATTAAATTATGCAATATATGATATTGTATTAATTTTAGAATTAATATAAGATTAATTCTGAAGTCCGGCCCTATTAGAAGCCCGATAGCTTCCTATATATTTGACATTAGGGGCTAGGGTTCTATAGATCTCTACACACAAACATTCAGACGTGAGAAGAGGGGGCAGGGAGAGTGCAAAAGGTTTGCACATAAGAAACTGCCGAGATAGAGACGGTGAGGACGGAATCTCTATAAAGCCCTAGAGGGACAAGAGGCGCTAGCACGTCGTTCGCGATTGGAACGCTGCTCGTGTGGATACCGGTAGAGGAAGCCGATCTGAGCTGTCGACTTCTACGATACGACCAGACACGAAGTAAGGTCGCGACCAGAAAACACTTAGGTCGCGACCATACAGGCATCTGAACGTCAGAAATCCGAAAAGAAGAGGAAGGTCGCGACGAGAAGCAGAGTAGGTCGCGACTAAAAACTCCAGAGGCGACAGGTCGCGACTAAAAGCTGAGGAGGTCGCGACTGAAAGTTCCAGAGGCGAAGAGTCGCGACTAGTGGACACTGAGGTCGCGACCAAAGCTCAAATACCGAAGGTAACACTTCTTTCTCCTTGACTTAAACACATTCGGTAGATCCTGGCTGGGAATGGAATAATTTTTAAAGTTAATTTCCGCTGCGTGTCTTCCAATTCCCTTCATTAACATCATATCCTATTAGATCTCTCTATCAAAGATCTCTCAGGCATTGACAAGGATGACTTGCAACAATGATGAACAGAGGAATACGACTTATAGCGATGACTTACATAGCTCAACAAATGGAGAAAACGATAGAGAAGAGACTTCAATAAAGACGACTTGCAACAACAGAATACAAAGCTCGAGCAGTGAACACCAACAACCATCTCCTTATCTTATAGATTTGCAAAGAGTGATGATCATTTTCATCCCACCACTATGAAGACTATAGAGAAAGGATGTTGCAGATAGAGGGTCAATCTTCTGCAATGGCGGAGATGTAACCCTCAGCGTTGAGAGAAAGAAATAAGAGAAAATATTAAAAAAATATAGGTGAAATATTTTAATATCTATAAATTTTTTTTTTATTTAAAAACTATTGTTAAAAATTTATTTAAAATTATAATTTAGTCTATGTGTATTTATAAATATTTAAAATTATTTATTTAACAATTTTATAAAATTATAGTTTTAGTCAAAATCTTTTTAAAATTATAATTTTAATCATTATCAAATATCCACTAAATAAATATTTTTAATAGTGTTAGTGACATTAAGCTAAATATTTTTACGGGATTTTCCTTAGTCAAATAAGCTATTGCTTGAAATTAGTGAAATTGAACTGACAGCCTACTTCCGCTAAAGACAAATCTCATGCCATTAAGCTAAAAATATTATTATTGCCTTTGGCACGGAAACTTTTTATTTTAGTTCTGTTGCACTGATAAAGTTAACTGATTATGGCTGACGTCAATTTTTGTTTCCTTGAACCGTTTGCTTAGTAGGGAAAAGTCCATTGTCCTAATATGTAAGATAGAGCTGTGGTTTTCTATTAGTTTTTAGATAATATATTCTATACAAAAGTAATTATAAAGTGATTATTAATAATATAATTTGTAAAATATATTTTGTATAAAAAATATTTTTTTAAAAATACAAATTTATATAGTTGTTATTAGAATAGATTTTTTAATAAATAAATTATCAAAATATGAGGTAAAATGATAATTACATAAATTGATAATATAACAAAAATATAAGAGAATTAAAATTGATATTTCACATATTATAATATGAAAACGAATATTGGGAAATGCGTATTAGAAACTATAATATTTTTCCTATGATCACTTATACAAATATAAGATATGTTTACTATTTTTAGACCTAAATTATAGCTTTAGTCTACATTTTTTTTTTAAATTTAACCAATCCCACATATCTACATGTTTCTACATGTTACAACAAAACGGGTAAGAATTAATAGAGAACATGACAATACTAATAACTAATCAATTTATAACTCGTAAATAAAAAAAAATTATAAAATTTTATATCATGTATAGAATATACATTGCATGTGGGATATATATATAAGGTGTATTTGATTTTTCCATTTAATAGGCTCATTTCTTGCTTCTCTCGCAAAATCTTATTCTATAATAAATGTGACCGTGTGAGTTTTTTTTTTATCCACCTGATTTACTAGAATTTTATTTTGACTATATCTGGATTCGACCCGCATAACTCATTTGGTTATGGTGGGTGAGTCTCCTAATAGAAATTTTTTACATAGGTCAAACTTAAAACCTCACTTAAATAATATTAAATCGCTTATTATTTAAATTAACTTCCCCTAATCGTGTGAGTTAAAGGTTAACTATTTGACTCGTTTTTAATATTTTTGAGTCCATTAAAGTTGGCCCTTTTAGATTCACTAGGCTTTAAGGGAAACCATTTGCAAGCCCTGAAAACTTATAGCTTGAGCGTACTCGACCGTTTTTCAGGTTTTGTCTCCAATTCATGTAAAGCTACTACATCATAGCCTTTTGTAACAAATACAGCTTTAGACATATTTATAAGGTATGAAAATAATGTTCATTTTAATTTTATTCATAAGATAAAAAAAAACACATAAATATATTTATTTTACCCTTTATTTATTATTATATTAATTTTATTTCTGTAGGGTATAATATATATTAAATATAAATAAAATTTAAAATTATTAAATTTTATGATATAATTAATAAAATTTTAAATTTTTATAAATCTATATAAAACATATTAAAAGTTACATATAAATAAAATTACAATAGTCCTAATTTAATTAGTGCATAAGATTTCGCGCGGCAGGGCGCGGGATCTGTTTTGGCGGCGAAGTTATAAACATTCGTGCAAAAAGATTCGCCAAAAAATGGTTAGGGGCAGGCATTAACTATTTAACTGTTTATTAGCAGTATATCTAAAAAATTTAAAATATATGATTCACTTCATCAGTGATCACATACATAGTAATGCAAGTTATGATAGTATAGAAAAAAAATAATGCAAGAGGGGAGGAGAAATAGCAGTAGTTAACAATTAAATAATCACCGTTAATTAATATATAACTGATCTAGTAATATAAGAGTATATTATTTTTTTTAATTTTTAAAAGAGATATCTATATAAAAAATAACTACCAACCTTAAAAATATATTTTTGATAATATGATTTTATTTTAAAAAAATAGTTCGTTCTTTAAGTTAAAGTTTTATTATGACATTTAATAAAACTGGAGAGGAGATTAGGATGACGCAGCATAAACTGAGAAAACCGTCTTGTCCTTTTGTTGTAAATAGTTAAAAGCGTTTGAGGAGCTGATGATTTACCGAGAAGAAAAAGTGGCAGTGACATTTATTTTTTGCCGGTGTTGAGGGGTTATTTATTGCCCTTGTCTTTTGCCTTCTTCTCGTTGCCAGTGAAATGCCATCTGCGTCTGCACTCTCTCAAGTTGCTGTCCGTTTCACTGTAATTGCGGGTTTCCCTCATCTTGTCCTGCAACTAACTAGGGTTTCCGCCCTGAACTCTCACATCCAATAGTACATCATCAAGAACTCTCTCCCTCGCCACAACACTTCTTTTTCATTCGAATCATTAAAGATTAGATCCTGACACACTCTCCCACCTCCGGAAAAAAGGTAACCAAGTATTTACGTTGTTTCTTCCAATAAAGCAATACTAGCTCTTGCTTCTGCTCAAATCCTGCTTTTATTAATATATCTGCTCTCTTGCCGATTCAAAGTCTCTAAATTTAATATGATTCAGGGTTTCTGTTTATTTATTTAAAGTCCGCTGATGAAATTATGGTTGAATCAAATTCCCAAGTCCTAACTGAGAGATCGTTCCCATTATAGGATGCTTCTCTCGGCCCCTACGAGACCTAGCTGAAACACCAGGAATAAGAGATTATAAATATATTTATAGACGATAGAAATATATATAGTTTTGTGAATTTCTGTGTTGCCGTCTTCGAGAATATTTATCATATATCTTAATTCCCCCTTTCCCCGCCTCGATCCCGAGAAAGAAATTAAGTCATGAAAGGGTTCGATCGGCTGATCTGGAAAATACTTTGAATACCTGATCAAGAAAATCTTCCTATAGTAAGAGACATTGTAGGCACAGCAAGTTTGAAAAGCAGTGCTCAGCAACAAGCGATGAGTAATTATAAATTATATATTACGTCCTTGTGGAAGCTCCATAGCTAAACTTGGGATTGGCTTTCCGTTGAATTTCCAAGGGGAATTCGTTTTTCAGTATTTTCTTGTATATAAGGAATGATTTAGTTTGATGAAATTAATGCTCTACATAGCAATATATTTTCCCGATACACGCCCTTGATATATTAGAAATATGAGTCTATATGAACATATTGATTTGCTGAGTTTGTTGTTGGTGGCAGAGAAGGATATATATATATATATATCATGGCGTCTTCGTCAAGCTACAACTCTCCATGTGCAGCGTGCAAGTTTCTGAGAAGGAAGTGCATGCCAGACTGCATATTTGCGCCCTATTTCCCACCAGAAGAGCCTCAAAAATTTGCAAACGTTCACAAGATATTCGGAGCAAGCAACGTGAGCAAGCTTCTGAACGAAGTGTTGCCTCATCAAAGAGAAGATGCAGTGAATTCTCTGGCCTATGAAGCTGAGGCAAGGATCGAGGATCCAGTGTATGGCTGTGTAGGAGCCATTTCTGTGCTCCAGAGGCAAGTCATAAGACTCCAGAAGGAACTAGACGCCACAAATGCAGAAATGATTCGCTACACTTGCACTGAAATTGCCACTGATGCAACTAGATTATTGGGCAATGAAGGACCTGGAGGTTCGTCGTCTTCTCTTCTTGCTCAATCTCCTTCTGCTTTTTACTATCCTTCTCCTTGGAATAATGATCTCTGTGGGGATGGCTTTCATCACATTCACAGAGGAGGGGCAGATAATAGTAACATGTGAATTTATCTATCGCCTGTCTTTTAACCTATATGCAAACAAGACTCGAGAGTTATAGCTTTATATATATAGTGTATTTTATACATGGACATATGAATACTGTGAACTCAAAGCCCGCTCTCACATATATACATACATATATATATCACAGAATAAGCTGAAGTTCTCTTCACAAAAAATCAGGCATGACTTGGAATGCTTTATACCATATAAAGTTTCATTGCTCTGAGAACAAGTAAATCACACCTATTCTTACTTAAACGACGCACGCGATATATAATACGGTATGTAGGTCATATATATATATAATTTAAAACTTCCAAATCAGAGTCATTATTCCTGTTCCTGATTTTTCTTCCTAGATATACGGTTCAATAAGTGTAGTCGTTACGTTATCCTGGACTGTTGTATATGTCTGGGTCGGAGTGGGATATATGAGTATATATAACTGTGAATTTGTTGACTTGTATGAACGTGTTCTTGACTTTATTACCTTTTTGTGAAAATTTAAAGGAAACAGAGAATGAATATTTGTGATGTTTCCGTGAAAACATTTTCTTGTCCAGGGCATGATAACGTTATCGTTATCAAGTGGTGAAGTGGGTACGCGGCATGCAGATATTGATTACTTAACCCATATATAAGGGTTCTCATTAGGTACTTGGTTCTTATCACCGTGATGCTCTCCAAATATTTATTACCATAATGAAATCAAATCTGAATAGTTTTGATTTAATATTTTAATCTATGATTTTTTTCAATGATAATTTTTTTGAGTAAAATGACATTTATAAAATTATCTTCATTTCTAATTTTATATCTATTAAAATAAAAAAACGTTTTAAATATAAAAATTAATTTATATTAAATCTGAAGCACAGAAATGTGCTCGCATGTATATGTGTGTGTGTGTATATATAAATATATATATAGGGTCATTCTTCTGTTTACCCTTTGGGATAAGGGTACATTGAACCAATTAAAGGCAAGTTACGTGCCCCACGCGGATATATCGGCACACTTTCTTTGAACGTGGATCCTTTCCCCCTAATTTTTAGGGCACAAAGAAAACTTACCCTATTCTGTATATATTCTCTCTCAAATCTCAATATATAATATATAATATATATATATCATTTAGTTGGAGACAAATAATAAATCAGATATGGCCTGGGTGATTAAAAAAATTCTGTCATTCTTGGACCATATATAATGGCCTCTTTTCCTCTCTCTTTTTTTCCTTATAATAACCATAATAACTCTGCATGTGTCTCCATTAAGATTATATATATATATATATATAGACACTGTGTCTAATATAACTGCATGGACAGTAAAAATTTGAATCAATTCATACACATTTGTAATATAGATTTTGCGTAGATGCCTACTATTTGTTGGGTCATATATAGAATAGTGATTTTGATCGACTTCCTTAGTCCACTCTACATATATAATTATATTTGTGCATGTGTTTTTCTTTAAAAAAAAATGAGCGCATGGTATTTTAATTTTAAATTCAAAACCTATAATACTAGATATGCTGTTTAGTGGTTTTATATATATATATCCGCAGGTGACTTATAGCTAGCCTATTAATAGGGTTGGTATGCGTATATAAAAGTCAGATTTTGATCAGTTTGATTCTTCTTCTCATGTGTTGTGTAAATCTGTTCTACATTTCAAATTTATTCTCCATATGCATCACTGTTAGGTCGATGCAACTATTTCTTGTTCATATATATATATATATAGCAGGTACCATTTTTAGACTTATTTATATGAACTAAATGATAATTTTAAAATGTAACATTTGATACGGTGAGTTGCATTAGCTAGTTCTTTTGTTTTGTGTTAAGGGCTAGCTTTTGTCTTGTGGGCATATTAATATAACGTAAAAATACAGTAAAAACTGTGTTTACAAGTCATAATAATATGAATAATGGCCTGTTAATGCATGTAATGAAGTGTCATGCAATAATTTCTGGATTTGACCACTAAGTGTATTAAATCACAATAACTTGCTTTATTTCTTCCTTTGTTCCCTTTTTTGGGCCATGCATTAGCAGATAAGTACGCAGAAGCCAAACAAGGATATTGTCATTAATGAATTCCCGTTGTTGAGAGATATATGCCAACGTTTAATGTTCCTATAGTGTTTTAAACAATGTTGCGGAAGATACGTGCAGCTTGATCGCTGATTTTTTTTACCATAAAAAACCTTGAATGACAGAATCACAGAAGTCGGGAAAACACAATCACGAAAGCCTTGAATGTCCTGTGCAAAGCGAAACGTACGCTTCACGAGTTCCACATTGTTGTTTTGCTCGAAAAATCCTGTTTGCCCATTACGTACATGAACTCCCAACAGCACAATCTGGCGTACGAAGAATCAGATCCTCCACACTCGATGACATCTGTAATATTCCTCCGATTATTATACATGATCGTCATACACAGCCTCTTCGATCTCTTATATTTTTTATTATTCCTCTCTAAATATCAATAATTATATATATGCGTCTGTAACGGTAAAGGATTAGTGAAATTGCATTAATTTAATCAGACCAACCCTGCTGAGAACTTAAAATCAGATTCAGTCACTGTTTGGGTTGGTTAGAAAATGAATGGTCTGAAGGATGCCCTGAATTATTCAAGCGTCCTCACCCGTTCTCACGCGTTCGAAGTGGGTATATTTGGAGTACTGTGTGAGGTCCTACATTGTCAGCTTGACCGACCGAATCCAAGTCCTACCTATGACTTTTTGCACGTCCAATATTTAACCCTTCAATACTGTCACAAACGCATGATCCATAGATTCAGGACCCTGTTGGAAGAAACTGGTAAATTAACTCAATCCCGTGGGTGTATCGTATTTAATCATATTCCCCAAAATAATATGAACCACATAAATTTTACATCACAAACCGACGCTAATCCCACGCAACATGTAGTATTCCCTTTAATATATGGTCAGTTGTCAGTTACAGTGATTGGAAAAAAAAATAACGATCGGGAATAAAGTTACAGAAAACGATAGATGAATAATTCTTTAAAGGGGCGACAGTTGATTGTTAGATTTTTACTAAAATTGAGAGGTCATGCAACTCAAAATTACCCACACGCTGGGAAATTGATAGGTAGTTGTGTTGCTTATAAGTCATTAATCATATTCATCCTCCCATTCTATTTATAAATTTTAAATAATTAATTAATAAATTAGTTAAAATTAATTAAAATAATAAATATATAAAAAATATATTTCTTTTTTCTAACTATACCCTTATTTATAAAGAGGATGAATGAGAGAAAAAATGAGTAAAAAAAAACATAAGAGAAAGTGTGAAAAATTGAGATGAGAGAAATACATAATTAATTAGAGATAAAATTAAAAAAATTAATAAATATTCAGACATACCACAAATAGAGCTTATAAAAAGGATCACGCTATTTCACAAATGTAAAGCTTATAAATAGAATTGGAGGGAGGGGGTAATATTTATTTTTCAAGGTCCATATGATGCATGTTGCCTATGCCCATTAATCTGAAAGTAAAAATCTATAGGAATTATATTCATTAATACTTAATATCAATATGAAATATAAGTTTACATTAAATTATACTCCTCCTATCTTTAATATAAGATATAATTAGAGTATTGATGTTAGTCCTATATATAAAATTATTTTTGATATTTATCAATTTTTTTTAAATTATTCCTATTATTAATACTCTTTCAATAATAACTAATAAAGAGAGAGAGAGTGAGGAAGTTAAGAGAAATAATATGAGTTTTTTATAAAAAATATGTCACTTAAATAATTTTAGTAATATAATCAAATTAGTTAAATATATCATATATTAAATATTCAAGAAGTCTTAATTACTATAAATTATAAACATAATGACTAATAAACTTATTATCTCTCTGATCTTCCTTATCAAATTATTGTGCGTAATACAAAAAGAAAAGCATTTATATTTTTTAATCGATAAATATTTGGCAAACTCATGCAACTCACATACACAACTGCATATGAGATAGAAGTTCCATACATACATATATGTATTTGTATATTACTGTTTATTCGTAACTAGAAAGAATGGTTCGGGGATTGCAACTTGCAAGAGTATGAAAATTTTACTATATTTGTTTGAATAACTTATTTATTTATTAATAATTGTTGTTGGTAAAAAACTTAATTTATTTTTTTTAGTTACTCGGTTTATCGAAATTTTTGTCTCGACTACATTCGGATTAGACCCGCGTCGCGCATTTGGCTATAGTGGGTGAGTCTCATAACGAAATTTTTTTATATATGCCAAAGCTTGAACTCAATTTTATTTAAATGATATCGAACAGCTTATCACTCAAATTAATTTTTATTGGTTAAAATTTTTTATTAATAACTGGGACTGACAGTCCCGCCGGTCCTCAATTTTAACCCAAATCATGCAGGCTGGTGATGTTATGGACCCTTATGTGTTCTGGGCCGCACACACCCTACGAGGATGCCGAGACACGTGGCTATGCTCTCGAGCATTCTCGACACCTGCACATCATGCAGGCTTCAAAGTGCCAGCTCATCCCATCCTCCCCCACCCCTTTTTATTTACGTGGAATCTGATTTATCTAATTTTTTTCAAAAAAAAAAAAAAAAGAATCCATCGGACGGCTGAGATCCATCTCAGAAGGAACATCCTCGATCATCCATATAATTTCCATCACCGCTTCGAACGCTCTGCATATACCAACACCGTTTCCTTATAGACGTTTTGTCCCGTGGAGCTGGGTTCTCTCTGCTCAGATTTCTGAGAAAAGAGGTATGCGCAGCGCGCACTATTGAATTCTCTATTGTTATTAGTGGCTACTGTTTGATTACTTTGAAAATTTTCTTTTACATTTGAATCTTCCACTCTAACTTGGGCTGCGATGGGGCGATTGAATTTGATTTATTGTCCATAAATTTCGAGAAGCGGAATAGCTCTGTCGAAGTTGCTATTCTTTTAACACTTCTACTCCCTCATTCACACACACACACTACATTTAAAATGTTCCTGCAGACACGCTGCAGATGCGCTGCAGACACTCTAACTTGGGCTGCGATGGGGCGATTGAATTTGATTTATTGAAGACACGCTGTTCCTGCAGAGTGATTTATTTTTCTGATTCTAATGGTTGGCAAGCATATTTTTTAAAATGTCTTCCGGACTTGGCCATTGTCTTTTCTTAAAGTCTACCAAGAAATTATCCATTGAATTAGTTTTCTCACCCACTAGGGTCCACTTTGCAATTGGTAAATTGCACCTGACCCGGTGGATAACCTGCAGATGGATTCACACTTGGAATTTTTACATGTTTGCAAATGATTTTTCTGTTTATTTTATTTTATTAATGAAAATTTGACATGTCCAGGGGTCATTCAAAACTCAGACTCGCCTCTAGTTAATTGAAACAATATGTTAATGGCAATGGGTTATAAGATACATTGTCATAACTTTAGAAGGTTAAAATATTTATTCAGTTAAAATGTTACACTTGTTTCAAAATTCTCAGAAGTTATAGTGTCATTTGAGATTTGACTGTCTCTATTCAATCTTTCTAATTAGCTGGGCTGGGTAAAATTGCTGAAATATTCACTCATACAAGACAAGGTTTTTTAGCGACACTATCCATTCTAAGTCTAACTGCACAGGCAGAGAGGCTATGGGTAAACAAATCATCAATGACAAATCGGGTCAGGTTATTTTCAAATTTCAGCATAACTAACATAGTCTTGGTTTTGGGCCTTTGATGTTTCATATTAGAAGTGCACTTTTGCATGATAACTCATAAAGGACAATTAATTTGATTAATTGGTGCATAATGTTCAGAGCCATGCATAAAAGCTGGTTCACGTCATGTGCTGCATCCAAGAGATACTGGACTGACAAACATTTTTCTTTCTATGCATGACTTGGATTTGAATGCGATTGTTGCTGTCGATGTTGCAGAATAGAGATGGCTGCTTATAAGATCGCGCATGCTGCATATAAGGGCCCAAGTGTGGTGAAGGAGATATTTTCTGGGATATGCCTTGGTCTCTTGGCTGGTGGTTTATGGAAGATGCGCCACTGGAATAACCAGAGGAGAACTAGAGAATTCTACGATCTGCTTGAGAAAGGTGAAATTAGTGTTGTTGTGGACGAGGAGTAGGTAGCCCCCTGCTTGTGCGATCCATTAGTTCCACTTTTCATGCTTCTGAATATTTCTTATGGTATAATATCGATGTTCAGATTTTGAAATGGGAATGCTGGTGAATATTTCGATGACATTTATGTAGACTTAGGTTGTCTCGAGAACTGAAAGGGGGTTAAGATGGCTTGTACATTGTGTATTACCCTTCAGATTATATGTAGGATATTGATGTCGATGTTTCTTTTTAATATTTAATATTTTTTTATACAATATCATCGGATCATCGGATATTCGGATGGATGGTTTCTAAAATTGGAATCTTTTTATTTTTAAGTCAATTGAAGGTGTTTGAACAAGTGATGTAAAATTTCAGTCCAACAAGCTACCAAATGACAAAATAAGTGAGATTTTTTTGATGATGATTATTTGATCATTACATTTCTTTTTCGATGATTACATTTCTTCTTTTAGTTTTTGCCCTATTTTTAATTTTCAATTAAAATATAATTTGGATTTTTTTTGGTAAATAATATAATTTGAATTTTAATTATACTCTTGTCCAAATCCACGAGTTAGAAGTTTTTTTGGGCCAACATAATAAGGGTGAGTTGAAAATATTGGCACCGACCTCTTTTTGGGCATTTGCGCCAGAAAGTGTGAGGGCCCGAAAAAAAGTCAGCGATGGAACGAATCGAATGAATTAGAAAGGATCGTATTCCGCGGCTTCTTTGACACGAAAAGCTTTTGCGGTGGCCAGCTCCAACTCCAACTCCAGATAACACTTGATTGAGCTTGGATGCTGAGAGCATTGCTTCGATCAAGCGTGATGTCCGGCGCCACTACGTTATCGTCTTCACTATCTTCAGTAGCGCACAAAAACCCTATCTCATGCTTCACGTCCAGGAATAGTGTTCTAACATTGGACAATGTTTTCTTCCCCACTCGCTCTAATCGCGTCTCGCTTCGATGCTACGCCGCATCCACTGGTTTTGATAGAGTTCGAGTTCAGAATCCGATCGTGGAGATGGACGGTAAATGTTATTTAAGTGTTTATCCGACAAAGTACTTTAATGATTCTTTCTTTAGTTTTCGTGAATTGGAGGAAGAAATGGATAAAAGAGAGCGCCGGAATTTATGTCGAATCCGTAGGGTTTTCTTATGGAAAAATACGAAATTTTTAAGTTAAATTTACTACATTACTTGTTCGTCTTCGCTATTATTTTTAGGCCAAGGTTTAATTTCTACATTCGGGAGTGATTTTTTCAGAAATAAACATTGCATGCTTTGTTTCGCTATCTTCCTGGATTTTTTGTTAGTATTGTATTTGTTGAACTTTTTTCCTGGTTAGGTGATGAAATGACAAGTATCATATGGAAGATGATAAAGCAGAAAGTATGAGTACTTATCTTCAGCGGGCTCTCTATTCTTCTCATCCTGGCTTTTATGGTGGCTCTGGATTCGCTTTAACATATGGAATTGTTTTATGTGATGTCTGCAGCTTATATTTCCTTATCTGGATTTAGATATAAAGTATTTTGATTTGGGAATTCAGAATCGTGACGCGACTGATGACAGAGTTACAGTAGAAAGTGCTGAGGCCACTCTAAAGTGAGTAATTTTATGTGTGAGCACGTGTCGCTAGAATTGATCGGATTGTTGGGTATATTAATTTATTTGTGGTGATCTTGCCTTTGAGTTCTCACTCAAGTTGCTGAATTGGGTTGGCTTAGTTCTGGAACATGCACTGGAACATTGAAATATAACGGAAATGGGGCTCTAGAGAGTGCGTGCAGTGACTGGGGCTTTACTGCCTTAAGATTTGTTTCATTGTGAAAAGTCGTGGAGCATTTGATGTAAGCAACGTAGATGACCTGATTCTTATCATGGCCTCAAGTAGATGTTAGAGCCTAGCCTTTCGATTGGGAATTTCTGGGAGACCTTGTGGGCTTTTCATCTTTCTTGTCTCAAAATCAGATAGAAAATAAGTTTATGGAGATGATGAGAGTTTCCATGCCTAGTAATAGGACATTTTAGTGTAATAGTTTCGATTGACTCTTTTAACTGCTTCAGAGAAAGTTGTCTGAGACACAAAACTTGAGACTGCATTTTGAGAAGTGGCGTTTTGCTTTGCTTATTTGCGTATCCATTGGGATGTTTCTAGTCTTACATGTTCTCTTTACTTCAGGTTCAATGTTGCTGTAAAATGCGCAACAATAACTCCAGGTCAGTTTTTTTTTTTTGCTTTATTGAACAGAATGTTGTGTTACATGATTTATTAGCAAAAAGTCGTAGTTAGAATTTGGTTCAACTGAGTGTCCCAGTTTATGCATATTATATAATATTTTTCATTGTGCATTGCCATGTTGGCAGCTCTGCTAAATTTTGATTTTATCATTCTGCTATTTCAACCTTTCAGATGAGACCAGAGTCAAACAATTTGGGCTGAAGTCTATGTGGAGAAGTCCCAATGGCACAATTAGAAACATTTTAAATGGTTTGTGATATATCTACAAGCTTTAAAACAGTAGAATGCATGTGTAGCCATGTGGATTTTTTGTCATGTTTCTTCATGTTAGAAAGATGACCGTGTTTGTTGTAGATGAGATGTTAATGTGCACGAGCAAATATTCTTTTCTTGGGAAGAACAGTTTCACTGATTTTTTTCTTGTAGGGTTTCTTTGTTTTGCAACTTATTTTGGAAATACAGAAGTGGATCCGATATGTATGTTGCTTGTAAATGTAGTTATTCTTTTCATTGGATGAATTGTGCTCACTGAAATTAAAATACAATGGATTGGCTAATATAGACATTTATATCTATTTGATGGGCACATTATTTAAGTTAATGATATTGGTAGCTATATTTTGTTGATTCAAAAGGATGTGGACCTTTGCTACATTGTCAACTTCACTGGCCATCTATCAGGCACACTTAGCTTTAGAATGAATATGTTGAGGGGATGCTATGAAATATTGGATTTTTTTGTGGTAGCTTCATGCTTGTAAATGTTTAGTAATTCTTAATAACTGGATCTTGTTTTACATTATGTGCATTTGAGCAATCTCATTCTACCATATATTCCAAGATTGTCATTAATACATGCTTTAAACATGCGTTAATTGAGCTTGAATTGTTCAATGTTAAATATACTTCACGGGCCTGCTTTTCCTTAAATTTATTCTTTTAAATTTCACTTGTGCTAATTTAACTTTCTTTCTAGGTACTGTTTTCCGGGAACCCATAATATGCCACAATATTCCCAGAATCGTCCCCGGTAATGTTTTGAATCTAGTTTGATTCTGAATTAAGGTGAGCTACCATTGAGCACACCGTTTTGAACTTATTCTTCAGTTTACAGGTTGGAAAAAGCCCATATGTATTGGTAGGCATGCTTTTGGTGATCAGTATCGTGCTACTGATTTAGTAATTGGAGGACCGGGGAAGCTTAAGTTGGTATATGGTATGCTTATTACGAATATCATGCTCACAAACAGAGCTGAACTTCGCTATTATATTAAACTTTACATAATACTGATTTTTGTCTTTTTCTAATTAAGATCCTGAAGGTGCGGATCCTCCAGTGGAGCTTGATGTTTACAATTTCAAAGGACCAGGCGTTGCTCTTGCTATGTATAATGTTGATGAGGTTTGTTTTATTTTATGTTCTCCAAGTGCATATGGCAATAGTTAATTAAATTTTTGAACACTTCCTTTTCTAAATGTTTCAGTCTATCCAAGCTTTTGCCGAATCATCAATGTCACTGGCATTTGCAAAGAAATGGCCTCTTTACTTAAGCACCAAGAACACTATTCTTAAGAAATATGATGGCAGGTATTTTTTTTGTTCGCTATTTCAGGATTGGTGCAAATCTTCAGGTGTCAGCTTAAATTTTCAGCCTTTTTGATATTTATAGTTATTGGAGATAATTTACAGTTTGAAATTATGACAGGTTTAAAGACATATTCCAGGAGGTGTATGAAGAAAGGTGGAAGATGAAGTTTGAAGAGCACTCAATATGGTTTGTTTTCTTATGCTCACGAAGCAATTTGCTTTTATGAATTTACATTCACCCGTAGGTGATGCAACTCTGTGCTTCAGGTATGAGCACAGACTCATTGATGACATGGTGGCATATGCTCTCAAAAGTGAAGGTGGTTATGTTTGGGCTTGCAAAAATTATGACGGTGATGTCCAAAGTGATTTACTTGCTCAAGGTGATTACATGGCTTATGCTTTGTCGAGAATGATCAATAGAGAGTAGTATATTTGATGTTAGCAAGCAACATAAGTGGTACATTGAGCATTCTAAACTTTGGTAATATCTGTAGTTCCTATGTGGTAGAAAGGATGCGTAAAATCAAGTTTTTTAAAGTCTTTTTGTCTTTTGCAGGTTTTGGCTCATTGGGCCTCATGACTTCCGTGCTGGTTTGTATTTATTTTTTTATCTGTAATTTTGTCTTTTGTTAAATTTTGAATATTGAATGATTCTTCCAAGGTCGTGTTATGACCTTTTTGTAATCTAAAAGGAAAAAAAGAAGTAATTTGTATTTTGGTTGCTGGACATCTAACTATATTTAATAAAACTTTTGCAGTTATCCTCTGATGGAAAGACATTAGAAGCTGAGGCAGCCCATGGAACTGTAACTCGACATTTCCGGCTTCATCAAAAGGGACAGGAAACTAGTACAAACAGTATTGCTTCCATATTTGCATGGACGCGAGGACTGGAACACAGGTATTATCCATTAATGGAACGGATACTTTTGAGCTATCTACTGAATGACATAGGCATAGGGTGGTGCTCCTTGAACGATCTGTTTTACATCTTTATTCCACCTTCCTTTCCCCCCTTTTTTTTCTTCTGAATATTGTTCTTGTCATATCTCTGTTGTGTATCAGGACCAAGCTAGATAACAATGAGAGGTTACGGCATTTTACCCATAAGTTGGAGGCTGCATGTGTCGAGACGGTGGAGTCTGGAAAGATGACCAAAGATCTTGCTATTCTGATTCATGGAGCTAAGTAAGTAATTCTTCCTTCTCCAGTTACTCTGTTTGCATATTCACTGTCCCTTTTGATGTAATGAAAATGGAGTGTAATTTTATGTGAAATTAAAAAAAGGTGTGATTTAATGACTTTCAGTTTTAAGATAAAAGGTACAACTTGGTGGTGTTAAACTTGATTGTGGTTCTATACTAGATAGAGGACAGACATGAGTAGTCGTTTTCGTACGTTAAATCTTCTAGACAAGTTGGATAGACTGAGAGCTAATTATGGGGACATGTGTAACATGTGCAGGGTATCGAGGGATTTTTACTTGAACACTGAGGAATTTATCGATGCTGTGGCTCACAAGCTTGATGAAAAGCTCCGGGTACCTGCATTGGTCTGACTACTAAGTCCCATTTTTTGATAGGCAGAGGTAAAGGGAGCGAGGGCATTTACATTTTACTGTGTTTGGACAACAAATGGGGTTATCTACATCTTTTGACCATCGATATTGATGTTGGTTGAAATCTGTGGGCCTCAAAATTTAGGTTTGCAACTGGTCAATTTTAGCTCTCCACTCTAGGACGATCGATTTCTAGGCTTTTGGCTTCGGCGGGCATCCCCATTTTTGGACCACTTGCGGTCTCCCTGGCGGTGGAAACTAGTGATTTCAGTAAAGGACACAACTGTGACATGCACAATTTGCAGCGCAGGACCAAATCACAGGCAAATGGGATTAGTTTGACATTTTAATGTGATTCAAGAAGGTATTGCTGGCTCAGTTTGAATAAATTACATTACTAGTCCTTTAATATGATTATTTAATATTTAATGATATATGGTACCATTAGGTTAAATTTAAGTAGTATTATTTTTTTTCATGAATCTTTTTTAATCCACAAGGTTTAAACTGTCTATCCTTACTAGTTTTTAATAGATTAGATTAGATTGTGGGGTTATGTTTTGTGCAAAATCTGAAGTATATAGTTTATCATGAACATGATTAACTGAATAATCTGAGAGATGCCTGTTTTAAATACATCATCACGTCAACTAGCTTCTCAAAATTGGTATGCCTGAAGCACACTTACATACAGATACGCTGAAATACAATAGAGGTTTGCCTCTATATTGCAGACCATCAAGTAATTAATCACTGAACATTTCAGTCATCCTACCATGATAAGCTTCAGTTTCTTTCTCTTCATTTTTCCACTCCGATGCCCTCAAAGTTCAGCTGTGTCTCTAACTGCGTACCAAACAATGGTGACATGCTTTAAATGACACCTAAAAGAAATTTCAGGGGTCGAAGAGCAAGAACTTAAACATACGATAACATCATCATAATTAATTGAATTGGAGGAGAGCTTCAGATAGATTGGCATAGTAAAAGTTATTTTCCCATGCTATCAGATCAACAAGGGAATTTTAAGAAACTTATCCCTAACCGGGACATGCTGACTGTATGGGTCATCCGAAACTACATTGATTCATGACGTGTACTGGGTAGATCAATTTTCATAGCTTTTCAACTTCATCAAGTAAAGATTATATATGAACAAATTCGGTGCGACTGCACAATTCATCAAGAATAAACTTTCCCTTTCCCTTGCTATTATAATTTCTACCAAGCTACTCTAGATAAAAATCACTTGAGATTATATATAGATGAATTTTTTTATATATCACTAGTTGCATAGCTGTCACAAGTGACCCCAGGTGATAACGGAGAAATGCAGTAAATAATCAAAGATATAATATTAAGCATTGTGATCCATCTTGCTCGTGTTGGTGCTTTATTTTTTTTAGTTGTCCATCCGGTTTATTAGAGCTTTGCCCCAACTATATCTAAATCTGACCCGTGTCGCTCATCTGACTATGGTGGGTGAGTCTACCAACGGGAATTTTTTGCATACGTTAAGGCTCGAACTCGAGATCTCACTTAAGCGATACTGAGCTGCTTACTACTCAGACTAACTCCCGTTGGTCCATGTTGGTGCTTTAGTTTATTCTTGAAGCCCCTACAATTTCAAATATGCCCAAAATTGGTTTCAACATAATATGTGTAATTTAAGAGAATAGGCAAATATAAGAAATCTCAATGTCCTCAAATAGGATTTTCTTAATGTTTTTTAAGTAAACTAGTGTAGGTCCTATATATGGCTCGTAGTCTAAGAAATGGGTATCATAATTCATAGTTCATGAATAGTGAGGCTCCTTAAATTCTTTATATCATATAGACATATATAACTTTGTTAAAGTTATGGTAAAGGGGAAAGCGTATGGAACATATTTTAGAGAAAACAAGCACCATATGTGACTGAAGTACCTGGGAGTTTTTCATCTTTTGCCTTTGCAATTCCTCAACAAGGCTCTCATGATTCAGCATCCTTAGATTCCTTTGAGCTCCTCAGCATTAAAAAAGAAGGAAAACTGAATATAGTAGTACTGATTTCGTTGTTTCTGAGTTACTGGCAAGTGGCAACATCCATATGAAATTTCTTTACTTCTTCAACCTTCAAAGCCCACTCTGACTATCATCACTAGAAATAAACCTTTACACGTGCATCTGCTTCACCACTCTCTCTCAGATTGCCATGCTAAGATCCACCAAAACTTTACAGGCAAATTCCAATCGATTATGCAAGAGAATGATAAAAACTTATCAGAATGCCTTTTCTATTAGCATCGGTTCAGTCCAAATACATATTAATTTTAAAGCTGTGAATACTTTGCATTTTCTTGTACGCAATGATTTTCCTAGCAGCAGCAGCATATCAAAATTCTGATACAGTCCTCCAAAAGTTATAACTACAGAGGGCACATACATCTTGCTCCAAGTAAAAACAGCACTTTAGCATATTTACCTTCCATACTTGAAAATGAAATTTCTCTTTTAGATCCCATATGGGAGTTTTAATGACAAATACAAGCATACCTTACAGGAGAACAGAAAAATGAAGAAAAAGCCATTTCATCGTTTTACGTCGTTAGCTGCAACTGTCGATATATCCTAAGCGCTACCAATAAAACAAGCCAAAGACAATCATCCTAAGATAGACCTTTCCCTTGCCAAAATATCTACCTCTATCCTTCACCCACCAAAACTTCAATGACCGACAAAAAAGCCATACAAAATTCAGACTCTTCTTATTGCCAAGAGTAAGTTCATGTCTCAGTTCTGCAACTAGCCAAAGTATTACTATTTAACTTCGCATCTTCTATTCTTTTTCGTTAACGCTTTATCAGCAGCATTTTGATTGATCAAAGTTAACAAGACTTGCAACGTAAACATATGCAAGCCCGTTTGGAAAACTTTTACCGCTACCCAGGATTCCAACTTCGACCAACTAAATATCGTTACACACGATCTCCATGAAAAACATGCAACTAATAAACCAATTAAAAAGTTAATTTTTTCACTGTCAGACGTCGGAAAACGAACTACTGAATTCAAAATTCATGACAAACGACATAATCTGAACTGATGAAGACGAAGATGATCGAGAAAACCAAATATGATTATGCTGCAGTTCAACTGCTCGTCAACCACCACTTCTAGTTGATCTCAGGTGACTCTGATGAAGACGACAATGACCCAAGGAGGACTGGAAGTTAAGTTGGCTTCAGCTCCTTTTCACTCTGTGAGCATCCTCCTGAATGTCAATGCCAAACTGTCGAAGCCTTTAATAGGTGCCCGGATCGAATTCGTCACCAATTTTATCTTCTGACGAAGATTCTCGTAAACTCGTAAAGATGAGAAAAATTAAAGGAAAGTTCCTTTTAAAAGTTCCAAATAGCCACCAACTTTTAATTCACGTCAATCAATTGATTTGTGTGATTACTCAATCAATTAGTGAAGTGACGTGTTTTAATTTATGTAATTTAATTGAATCTTTTCTTTGATCACGAACAGGCATACATTAGTGCATCCTAATTCTCTATCTTTAAATCTGCTCTTTCCTAAATCCAAATATTACGGGTTTGCCATTTGCCTCCTTTTGGTGGGAGAAAAATAGGAAACTTTTAGGGAATAGATGTTTGTAGATTTTGTAATTAGAAGGAATATATCCTACTTCAATTAAAAATATAAACACGCACTACTTAAAACAAATGCAAGGACTTGGTATTGTTATGAGCCGATAGATCCATCAGAAATCAGTCCCACCGGAAACCGACGCCTTCCGGTTGATGGACGCTTCCTCAAACTGATTGACACAGCCCATGACCCCATGCATTAATCATAGATTCATAGTTGATAAACTCGCCGACACTCAGTCCCCAGCTGTTGAATATGTGAGTGGAAGAGATTGTCGAACTCAATTGAAGATAACTCTCTCACATAGATATTCTACATTCATGTAAATTTAAATTTGAGACCTTGTGTTTAGGCCACCAAACTAATCATTACAGTGCCTTTCTAGCGGTGAAAGTAAAGCATGGGCTACCCCAGTCGAGGCACATGCCTAAGAAATCGCCGAAAATCCCCGTTGGGAGACTCACCCAGCATAGCCAGGTGCGCGACGCGGGTCGGATCCGGATGTAGTCGGGGCAAAACTCCGGTGAACTGGGCGGGCAACCAAAAAAAAAAAGATGCGCCTTTTTGGGCCATACTGGTTGGATCACGAAGATCGGCCCAAGAAAGGCTAAGCCCAATTCAAGAAGTCACAACCCACGTGACATGACCCCGATCGCCACAACGTGTTAATCAAGCCTAAAAATGGGTAATCCGGATCCTTCACGTGGCTGTCGCTTCTGACATAATTCGGGCAACAGTTTTATCGATAAGGTGGGTCATTAAAAATTTGTCTATGTTATCTATAGGGCACAAAAAATTTAACTTTTATTAGAAAAGTGAAAATGAAATCATACTACCAAATAATTTAGTTTGGAATTCGAAATACACCACATGGGGAGGCCTACTCTGTCTGTGGTACCATGGGAAAACGAACTGCTATAGAATCCCCCACCTTGGATTGGATTGCCACGTCACCTTTTCTTTTAAGCCCCATCAAGGATTCCAAAGAAAACGACCCCACTGATCCAAACCAGTCAGTTTGCGAATGCCATGGCCGTAACGCAGTTCTCTCTCATTTATGCTTGGATTTTTTACTATTTACGGGGACTGACTCCAAGAAATTTGAATTACACGATGGATGGTATAAATGTATACACACACATTAATAACATAAATAATCAACGTTTCATGAACGTTGGATTTTCTAAATCTACAATACAATTCACATCATCATAATGATATAGATTTTATTTTTTATTAATCCAAACAATACCCTCTAACTAATAACTAAAAATTAATTCTTTAAGATATACAAATCATCAAAATATATTTTATTTTTTTAATTTTTTTTATATACACGAGATATTTAAAATCATGATATTATATTTAAATAACTTAATTAACTATTAATTATATTAAATTTTATTGATATAAATTTTGTTTTATAATATTGGGGATGATAACAATAAGTAATCCCATAAAAGACGGGGTTGTGTAGGCCCGAAATTGTTGAACATCTCATACCTAACATTATTAAACGGATAATCTCCATGCTGACCCCTTGGGGACTGGGCCACGAGGTTGCTTGACATTAAAAAGAAAATAAGAAGAATTGCAAGTTAATAAGTTATTTAAAACCTATTATTTGGAAAACAGTATCTTTACCAAAGAAAAACTATTAAAGTCAACACATAATAATTCCATTTAATGTGAGATAATAAGTAGTTATTAATAAATGCGGGATCTGTATTTGTACGTCCTTCAATGAACCACTCTCAGGATTAATTAAATAAAAACTTAAAACTAGAATAATTGCCTCGTGATGACTGATGAAGACTAAGACGCTGGTACGACTCATCAACTCATCGATGTATAAACACGTGTAAGGCAATTTTGTCGCTTAAGGCTCTCGAGCGAGTAATGTGGCGTCAACTTTCCCGGTCTTCACTTCCGAGAAGGAACCATCATCACTGTACCTGGGGTACATCCTTTTTTTTGTAGAAGTCTTTTTTAATCCTTTATCTTTTTGTGAAATGGAGGTTGAAGGCGCTAAGTAATAATTTGCACGGTAGTCGGTTCTATGTTTTCTCTGTCTCTCTCTCGTGCTTGCTTATAGAAGCGGCAAAGCTAACTACCAGTCACACAAAGCCTTCCCTTTTCTTCCCTTCTCTTTCTTCTCTCTCTCTCTCTCTTTCTATCATTCGGTTGAACCTACACGGAAGAGACATCTGCAACTTTCAAGGAGAGTAAGGAATTCACAAAAATTCACGTTTCAGCTTTCCAGCTTCAACAAGCTGTAATTGTGGTGCAATTGAAGTTAAGTATGTTCATGTTCAGAGTCTGGCGAAAGGAGCTTGCGGCCATTTTGGTTTATCTCTTTGATTCGAAGCTCATTGCCTATCTAGCTGAATTTTTTCCGCTCACTGTGACGATTCTGTTTGATTTTTACTGAATGTACCCATTTTTGGGTGGTGGGCTTGGTCTAATCTTGGGCTTTCCTTTCAACATCGGTATTGTCATTTTCCGTAGAATAAGGACATTCACTCTGAAGAGGAGAAATCTGTTTGGTGTTCCTGTGATCTCTTACAAAACAAGGATTTATAGGAGAAGAGAAGAGAAGAGAACACCTTTCAGAAATGCCTCAACGACCAAAAAGAAGGATACATTTTAGCAAACTATATTCATTTTCGTGCATAAAATCCCCCTTCAGACATGATCAGTCTCAAATTGGGCAGAGAGGCTACTCAAGGGTCGTATATTGCAATGATCCTGATAACCCAGAAGCTGTTCAGTTGAATTACACAGGCAACTATGTTTCAACGACCAAGTATACGGCTTTTAATTTTATTCCCAAGTCTTTATTTGAGCAGTTTAGGAGGGTTGCAAATATCTACTTTCTCATTGTCGCGTGTCTTTCGTTTAGTCCCTTGGCACCTTTCACACCTTTAAGTATTGTTGTACCGTTGCTTGTGGTGATGGGAGTTACCATGGCCAAGGAAGCTGTGGAAGATTGGAGGAGAAGAAAACAGGTTATGTTTTAGTGTTTGTACTCTTTTTTCCTTTCAAACTGTTTCAACATTTATACCTTATTCAACTTGGACTGCAGTTCATTCGTATGCCTAATTTTCCTAATTTTGATTTCCTTAATTCTCTATGAATTATTCCGTCTCTTTTAGCCGTTATTTGTCCTTGGAAAAAGTTTTTTTATAGTTCTATACAGTTGGAAGGGCTTGGCAGCTAAGGGACTATACCACAGGAAGAGGTCTAGAATACACAGATTTCTGAATTGTCTTGGTCTTGAGAACTTATCCTGTGCCATTTCTCTGAATTCTTTAGTTGAACCTGACTGAATTAAGGAGTTTCTGGAAATGATGATAACAATGTACAGACAATACTTGTTGGGTCACACATCGTCCAGCTTCCTCAAACGTTAAACCTTAGAAAACAGCTGTAGGAAAACGATATTGTTCCCTCCCACCCTGCCATATAGCTAGTTATTGTTTGATGTTGATGTGCCTTATTTTTCTGGTTTTGTTCGATGGCATATTTCGTTAATTGTTTTCCTGTTCTGGATTCCCATGTTCTGTGTGGCATTTCCATCCTTATTTGATTAACTTCACTGATTATCTTCATGTGCCCTGTTATTTCTGTTCTTTATTGAAATGTCCCATATTTTGCCTCCAGTTAAAGGCATCCCTGGCTGAATTTCTTATAATTTTTTTTTTTTGCAGGATATTGAAGCAAACAACAAAAAGGTTAATGTATTCAGTGGAAATACATTTTTGGAGACCAGATCCAAGAAACTCCGGGTGGGTGATCTCATCAAGGTGTATAAGGATGAATACTTCCCTGCTGATCTTCTTCTGCTTTCATCGAGTTATGAGGATGGGGTTTGCTATGTTGAGACAATGAATCTTGATGGAGAAACCAATCTAAAACTAAAGCATGCTTTGGAAGCCACAGCTCATATTCATGATGAAAAAACCCTTGAAAAGTTTACGGCAGTGGTCAAATGTGAGGATCCTAATGAAAATCTGTACTCATTTGTTGGAACATTGTATTATGAAGACAAAGAATATCCGCTTTCCTTGCAACAGATTCTTTTAAGAGACTCCAAGCTGAAAAACACTGAATATGTTTATGCTGTTGTTATCTTTACTGGCCATGATACAAAAGTGATGCAGAATGCCACTGACCCACCATCCAAGAGAAGCAAAATTGAGAGAAAAATGGATAAAATAATCTACATCCTCTTTAGTACGTTGGTCTTGATATCTTTTATTGGATCTGTCTATTTTGGCATTGAGACAAAAAGGGATCTTAACGACAGCAATTGCACGAGATGGTATCTTCGTCCGGACAATACAACAGTGTTTTATGATCCTAGAAGGGCAATACTTGCTGCTATTCTTCATTTTCTAACTGCCCTTATGTTGTATGGATATCTAATTCCCATCTCACTATATGTATCCATTGAAATGGTGAAAGTCTTGCAGAGTGTTTTCATCAACCATGATCGGGAAATGTATTATGAAGAAGCTGATAGGCCAGCTCATGCACGCACATCTAATTTAAATGAGGAACTTGGGCAGGTTGATACTATATTGTCTGACAAAACAGGTACTTTGACATGTAACTCTATGGAGTTTGTGAAATGTTCCATAGCTGGCACTCCATATGGTCGTGGTATGACAGAAGTGGAGATAGCACTTGCACGGAGAGGAAGAAATCAGGAACCAGAAGCTGATGGCTTACCATCTGATTTACAGGGCCAGAATAATGATGCTGTGGACTCCAGGCGGCCAGTTAAGGGTTTCAACTTTAGAGATGAACGGATAATGAATGGGAAATGGGTTAATGAAACTCATTCAGACATCATACAGAAATTCTTTAGAGTTTTAGCAATCTGTCATACAGCTATTCCTGACGTAGATGAACAATCCAGAGAAATTTCCTATGAAGCTGAGTCGCCAGATGAAGCAGCTTTTGTCGTTGCTGCAAGGGAACTTGGTTTTGAGTTTTTTGAAAGGACACAAACAAGTATATCATTGCATGAATTGGACTACGACAGCGGAGAAAAGGTTGACAGGTTGGCTAGATATTTTGCAATATATGCTATTTTTAAATTAGTCCTACCCTTTTTGCTGATAAGCTCCCTGGCTCCTGTAAATTAATCTTCACCCCTGATGTTGGATTCTTCATGTCTAAATTGAAAAAAGAGCTTCAGCTGGCTATCAACAAAGTTTGATCTGGTTTTTCACAAAAACGATTTCTTTATTTTTGTCATTTTCTGAGTCATAATATATTCTGCTCCTTATTTAAGGCCTTACATGTCGGGAAGAAAAGGTTTGATAATGGAGGGTAGAAAAGGGCAGAATATCCAAAATCTGAAACCTAATAAGCAAATGAAATTCGGAGAAAATACCGACTATTAAGCATGAGATTATCTTTAACCTTCATTCAGAGAAAACCAATATTTTGATGCATATTGTGAATTTGAATAGAATATTTTTAGTCTGTATTCTTTTATTTTAAAAGTCCTGCTTCTTTATAACTTTGGAACACTTTGACAATTTTTGGTTCTTAGTCTGATTTACCATGAGAAAATGATTTATCATGCACAAAAATCCTTTGCGTGTCTATATAGTAAGTTCTAAAGTATATTGAGTTATATTGGAATTGTGTTTGATTTGTCATTCATTGGCCTGATTTTGTGACTAGGGTGTACGAGCTTTTGCATGTCTTGGAGTTCAGCAGTTCCCGCAAAAGAATGTCAGTGATTGTAAGGAATGAAGAAAATCAACTATTGCTCCTATGCAAGGGTGCAGACAGGTCTCCCTCAATATTTAAATGCTTTATGTTTAGTTATGTGAAGTTGTAAGTTGGATATAGTGGCGTCAAATTTTGCATCTCTTTGCATGTATTCAGTGTTATGCTTGAAAGGCTCTCCCAAGATGGAAGAAAATTTGAGGCTGAGACTGTAGATCATATCAAAAGATATTCTGAGGCGGGTTTAAGAACTCTGGTAATCGCGTATCGTGTACTTGGTGAAGAAGAATATAAGCTGTGGGAAAGGGAGTTTTTAAAAGCCAAAACTTCTGTAGCTGCAGACCGTGATGTGTTGGTGGACACAGGTGCCGATAAGATGGAAAGAGATTTGATTCTTCTTGGTGCAACAGCAGTTGAGGATAGACTACAGAAAGGGGTCAGTATTAAATTTTAAAAATAATTTTTATAAATTATGAAATGAAGTTTCTAATAGATGGAAAATAATGGGATCGGTAAAATAGTTAAAGTTATTGGAAAATAATCAGTTGTTGGCATATAAACTCACATTCTGGAGTGGTTGATGTTTCTCTACTATCTACTGGAAAGTGCAGGTTCCTGAATGTATCGATAAGCTCGCCCAGGCAGGAATAAAATTATGGGTATTGACTGGGGACAAGATGGAAACTGCAGTCAACATAGGGTACATTAATAGGTTTTGTGCTGGGTTGTATTTATCTAGTAATTACGCACAAAATAAATGGTGGTATCTCTTACAGGTATGCTTGCAGTTTACTTAGACAAGACATGAAACAGATAGTGATAACTCTGGATTCACCAGATATTCTATCCTTAGAAAAACAAGGGGACAAGGAAGCTCTTACAAAGGTAAACAACTTTGAAAACTCTGTTTTATTTAAATTCTTCTCAAAATTGTAGAGTTTATACTATATTTTTTTGTAGGCCTCTCTTGAAAGCATTAAGAAGCAAATCAGAGAGGGAATTTCACAAATCAAGTCTGCCAAAGAGAATTCTAAAGAAACTTCTACTGAATTCGGCTTGATAATTGATGGGAAGTCCTTGGATTATTCTCTTAACAAGAACGTCGAGAAGTCATTTTTTGATCTAGCCATTAATTGTGCTTCTGTCATTTGTTGCCGATCTTCACCCAAACAGAAAGCTCGTGTGAGTATATCTTAGTCTTTACTTCCTGTCATATTAATAATAGAAGTTTCTCATAAATAGTGTTTTGTACGACAAGATATTACAATGACACCGTTTGAAAATTAACTAAATAAATAAACAGGTAACAAGATTGGTGAAATTGGGAACTAGGAAGACAACTCTATCAATCGGTGATGGTGCTAATGATGTCGGCATGCTTCAGGAGGCTGATATAGGAGTTGGTATTAGTGGTGCTGAAGGGATGCAGGTCCAAATATTTCTCTACTTGCTCCTATTTGAGCCGTGTCTTTGTTATCCTCTGTATAAAAAAGACTTGTACTCTTTTAGCCAATTAACAATGGAACAATGTACCTGATTTTGCCGTTGTATTGCCTGATTGTATTGCCATTGATGAGCCTCCAGTGCATTCTTCTAGTAATTTTTCTTTCTGCACTCAAATTCCTACGAATATATGCATAGGAATTGGATACCTAAGGACGCTGTCCAATCTTCTGACTTTTATATGACTACTTGTTATCCCCAGGCTGTGATGGCAAGTGATTTTGCAGTAGCTCAGTTTCGATTTCTGGAGCGTTTGTTGTTGGTACATGGCCACTGGTGTTATAGACGAATCGCGATGATGGTAATACATGAGCGTGTCTTTTTAACCTTTTAATGGACTATGGTGCTCATGCTGAAAATGATCATATTCTTTTCAGTCAGTTACTTTTGCAAGAAGCCAAGAACCATACATGATATGTGAACGCAGTAAATAGTGTTATGTCCATCTCTCAGATGAGGAGTTGAGGATTTGAGCTTCACGCGTGATTAACTAATTAGCTAATCCTTTTTAATGCAGATATGCTATTTTTTTTATAAGAACATTGCATTCGGATTTACTCTATTTTGGTTCGAGGCGTACGCTTCTTTCTCTGGACAACCTGCATACAATGATTGGTACATGTCATTTTACAATGTCTTCTTCACTTCACTTCCTGTAATTGCTCTTGGTGTTTTCGATCAGGATGTTTCTGCCCGACTTTGCCTCAAGGTACAAAAATTGTCACACTCCAAAATGCTTATAATACTTATTTATATGACATCAGTTTCTTAATGACTATTTAACCTGTTCAAGCATGTTGCAGTCATCATCACATTGTTGTTACCAGCATGAATAACAACACTTGATTTTATTTTTTACAGTATCCTTTTTTATATCTTGAGGGAATAGAGGACATTCTCTTCAGCTGGCCGCGGATTCTCGGGTGGATGTTCAACGGGGTCGTCACTTCGTTGATTATCTTCTTCTTGACCATAAACTCTGTGTTGAACCAGGCCTTTAGAAGTGATGGTCATGTGGTTGATTGGGAAATACTTGGAGTCACAATGTACACTTGTGTGGTGTGGACTGTGAATTGTCAAATGGGACTATCCATTAATTACTTCACTTGGATTCAACATTTTTTCATATGGGGCAGCATTGTCTTCTGGTATGTGTTCTTGCTGGTTTATGGCTATCTCCCTCCAGCCATATCCACAACAGCTTACAAAATTCTTGTGGACGCCTGTGCTCCCAGTGGTCTCTATTGGCTCGTTACTCTCTTCGTCGTCGTGTGCGCTCTTCTTCCTTATTTCTCGTATCGGTCTTTCCAGACTCGATTTTTACCAATGTACCATGATATTATTCAAAAAAGACAAGTGGAAGGGTCCGAAACAGAGACATCGAAAGATCTGCCAAAAAGTGTCGAGGGCAAGCTAAGCCATCTCAGAGAAAGATTGAAGCAAAGGGACTTGTAAGGTGAAAATTATCTAAACCTTTTCTTTCCCTCTTGTTCTTGTAATATTTGAACTGGGAAAGGAAGTTTGTACAAGTAGGATTTGTGTGGCAGCCACCTGATGTATATTAAATGTGTAAAGTTTGTGTCTTTGTAATTGAAATGAGTAACTTCATATTTTTTACCACTTTCTATTGGTCAAAAGTTGTCAAAATTAATTGAAGATGCTAATCAGGGAGATGTACTTGGATTAATTAGTTGCTACATACGTCACAGCTGACGTGTTTATGGAAGCAGGGCCATGTTTGCTTAATTAATTAAGAAGCCATCAAGTTGGTTTGCTTGCAAAACAATCCACTAATTGAATAATCACTTGATTAAGTAAAGAACACGTTGAGTTATCCTTTTTAGTTAACCCCAAATAAAGGTCTGAAAAGTACATCAGCTAATTCAAAAATAAGATGAACATTAACGTGATTAAACTTCCAAAAAGGAGTTGGAAATTCAAGCGTTGAATATCATGCATGCACGTGTGGTTTTGTTCAACTGTAATTGAAATGGAAGATCAAATACATATCCATTAAAACAGAAGCAGGTCAAACCGCATTTCCTCGCCTTTACGTAGAGCTTTCTGTTCAGAACCATATCGTATTCGGTTTACTGAGTAATTTAAATTCGAAGCACTGCATCAAAAACGATGGGTACAACCTAATTTTTCAGATTTCATACATATATATATATATATCTGTAGAGTTGAATTCAAAGTTTGGGGCGGAAGGTGACCAATATATATTGTCAGCGATGAGGTGAATGAGTGAGTAGTGGGGCACTTCCTTCTTTATTAATCATTTAATAATTAATTGCGAATCATTTTTATATGAAGTGACTTGTTGAGAATTAAGCCAACCAAGTCTGGTGATAGAATCTTTTTATTTCTCAAACAACGTCACGTGTGGCGATCTTCTTTGGGCTTTTGTCTGCTCTTAGAAGGTCAACGGCTTGGGAAACAAGCATCTCGGCCTCGAGAAATTAAGAATCGATCACACCATCTTATTTAAGCTGTGTTCTGCAAAATCATCATTTCGTATGTACTTATGTATTAAGTCTTCCAGAAGTTAATTACGTTGTAGCTAACAAAATGAAAAGCATGAATTAAGGGCCAACAAAAAGAAAAGAAAAGAAAAAGGGGAACATAATGCAATAATGCCAGTGAATTCATGGGAGCCCATTAAATATGGGCATGTTACCTGGGCATGAAAATGAATATGTTCAACACGTGAGACTGGCTTGTAAGTAAATTCTGTGAGCGCTAATAAGAATCAAGGCGAAAAGGGTAATGATAGGCTTTGAGGTAAGGCTTCGGAGAGGTATTCTAATTTCTGGATACTTAAATTTATGTTTGAGAGTAATAGACAGCTCGCCCTACCTAACATTGATATCGCTTAGAAAGAAATGAGATTTCGCTCTGCCCTTAGATCGTGGGTGAGCCCAACCTCTTTCTAAAAATTTATTTATAAAAAAAAACAATAGTTGAATTGAGTGAAATGAATAAATTTATGATTGAGACCCATAATGTTTAAATTTGACTTGATAATATTTGATATTAGAAAATTGAAAAATTAATATAAAGATGGTGAGTCCACTCAAATTTGAAATTTCAAGCAGTTTCATAAATGTATTGGAATCACTATTTTTTTTTTGGTAATCGGAAGTATTCATTCATTTTTTTGGTCTACGTAACTTGCAATGCAAGCCCGTGATCCAACTACCCATTAAATTTTGCAGTTGAGCTTGTGTGAGGCTAAGGTTATGAATATTAGTCACACGCGAAGATATACGTGGTGGTGTTTATACACTATCAATCCAATATAGTGCCTTAACCATGGCCATTGTTGTTACTAACATATATGTAGTGGCACTTTTTATAATTACAAAAATAAACATTTGTGATTTATTTAGATAAAGATAAAAAATGCATACAAAATGTTTTCTCCATCATTCTTTTATTGAATATATGATTATAAATAATTTAATTTGAGAATATATATATATAATTGATTTAAAATCTAATATCTACTTGAGCGACGATTTCTGCACATTTTGATTATGCCTTTCATCTTTTGAGTAAAGAGCAAGAAGCAGAAAAAACTAAGAAGTTGCAATAACAAAAAAGTAAATCAGGAGATTTTTCTTACCCAATGATTTGTGCAGAGACTTCTTTGGTCAGAGTATAGTACCTTGGATTATAAAGGTTTTGCTCGACTCTAAGTGGGATGGATACCTCTTGCTCTTGGAAGGTAGGAATCTGTACTGTAGTGTGGAAACTCTGGGAGGTTCGTAACCACAGAATTTTTGCTGAGGAAACTTATACTTTAGAAGCAATTTTGACTAGAGTTAGATCTAAGGGTGTTCATGGACAGGATTGAGTAGAATAATCTTCTTGTCTGGTGCTCTTTTAGAAAAAAATATAGGCTGTATTTTGCAGCCCGATGCTCAGCCCTATCCCGAAAAAGCTCTAACTATTTTGGGCTAGGTATGCCCAAGTTATGATGACATGCTCATGTTATAGAAAAAAAATCTGTAATTATAAACTTTTAAAATAATACTATATTCATATGTCTTCAAAAGTTAAATAATATCTATAATATACTAAAAATAAGGTAATAAAAATATAATAATTAAAGTTTTAAAATTTATTGCATATAAAAAAAGCTTTGAAGTCTAACTAGTTTGTAATTACAATTTTACGTTATTTTTTTAAATATTGATAAGGATGAAGTATCTAAAAAAATAAAATAAATAATAATTTGTAATGTAATCATATTATAATTAGTAAAATTTTAAAAAAAAAATCAATATAGTTATAAATATTAAAAAATATAACTTACGTATTTAACTACTTATATTTCTAAAATGATCATTTAGTCACCAGTAACTATCATATTCTCCTTTCTAAATGTAGTATATAGAGAGAAAAGTAAAAAAAAAATACTCATGGGCTAAGCAAGGTAACTCTTGCCTAGTGCCCAGCCTAAAAAAAATATGAGCTTTATTTTATAATTTGATACTCAATTTTACCTTATATTTATCAAGTTAGGTAGAATTTTTTTTCGTAAACTCGGATAGACGTACCAAATCGCGTACTAAACAGTCCTAGATCTATAGCTTGTCATACCATGAATAGTTTTAGAACTTATAGAGCCTGACTGTAATTAGCCTCAGTATTTAGGTTGTTATCAGCACTTTTTGTTTCCTGCGATCCCTTGGGATCTCTGCTTGTACGTTTCCCACAGTAATGAAATCTCTCCATTTGCAATCAACAAAATATCACGAGACTTTGTTTTTCCTTCGGGAGTACGCAGCCACACCCGCGTGTATAAACTTGGGAGTAACACGTGTGAAAGAAGAAATGCCCAAGAAATGCGACGAGAAGAAAAATCCTTCTTGTCCAAGAAAATTGCCCCCCATATTACATAAGCCGTTATATCATATAAACGTACTCTCACGGATATTAAATATTGGATCCAACTGTACTTTCTGGGAATGCTCTGCTTGCATAAACATCGAAATCACTAATAAAGTAAGGCACGATAATATGAAAAAATAATTCAAATTATTATATAAAAAAGAAAAATATGCATCAACCTACACAATAGCCATCAATCCATTTGGCGTGACTAGAAAGTTGTAATTAATTACTCAACTAATTGAAGTGTCAACAGTTATTCAAACGCTATTTTTTTTCTTAGAAACGCGTTGACTGCCAACACTTCCCTATAAATATAATCAACACTCATGAGAAGAACAAGAAATCGAGAACAGAGTTGAAGTGAGAAGAACAAGAAATCGAGACATTGATTAACCTTGAACTGATGAAGAATCAGCAAGAGCGAGAAGAAAGTGTGGACTCATTCATGAGCCCAAGCTTCAGCAGCTACACTTCTGACAAACTCGCAGATATCGCCGATCAAGTCAACCGGGACTACTTTCGCAGCCTAGAGCCACGCGATAATACTGGTTTCGAATTCGTCACGTTTCAGAAGGCTGCTGACGGCGTCTTCCTCGACGGCTACTCGGGCCCTGTTTTCCCAGTCTTCAGCCGAGACCTGTTAACGCTGTATGAGAGTGATGGTGGAGATGGCCGTGGTCGGGATTCTAGAGCAGAGGAGGAGCATGTCACGGCTCTTCAATTCCCGATGAGGAACTCGATGATTCACAATGATCATGATCTGCCGTCTTCCTCGTCATCGTCATCGGATGTGGATGATTTGGAGGGAATTCCACCGGGAAGTTACTGCGTTTGGACTCCTAATTCGGCCAAAGCTTCGCCGAGCAGAAACAAGAAGAGCAACTCCACAGGATCACCGCCGTCGTCGAAACGGTGGAAGCTGCTGGATTTGCTGAGGCGGAGCGATAGCGACGGGAAGGACTCGTTTGTGTTCGTAACTCCGACATTTTCAGGGTCCAATTTGGAGAAGAAGAAGGAGGTGAGAGGGGAGAATTCGAAAGAGAAGAAGATTTCGGCTCATGAAGCTCTCTACAAGAGGAACAAGGAGTTGAGCACACTGAACAAGAGAAGGTCTTATTTGCCGTATAAGCAATACTTGATTGGATTCGGCGTTACTGCCAACGGCGTGGGCAGGGCCTTACGTTCATTCTGATTCCTAATTAGAAGCTCTGCTAATTTAGTTTAGAGGCCAGTTAAGCCATCCTATAATTGTGATCTTTCTTTTTTTTTCCTTTAAAATGTTCTTTTATGTTTAATTATTTATACTGTTCATATTTTCAATTTGTTGAAAGATGAAATTTCTGTGTGCAACTTTGCATAACTTAATGCCGTCGTAAGAAATTCAGTTGAAAAAAATATATATTTAACTAATTTAATTAAATAAAAATATTAATTAAATTAATTAATATAATATATTTTTTAAAATTATTTTAATTATTATTTTTAATTTTATTTTTTTCTTATTCACTCTTTACTTGATTATTGTTGAAAGAGTATCAATAAAAATAATTTAAAATAAAATTAATTAATATAAAAAATATATTTTATATTTATGATCAATATTAATTTTTAAATTAAGTCATATATTAAAAATAATAGGAATATGATACTGTTTACCCGTTTTGGCATAAAATACTGTTAAAATTTTGCCTTTTTTGCAATCTTATCCAAGAGGTACGAGTGTATTGTGATTTATCACTCGTACATTTTTTTATAGGTGTCATTTGCTATTTTATCACTAGCACAATTTGTCATGACCTTTCTTGTTTTTTTTTTCATTTTGTATGAAATATTTTTATAAAATTTATTTGTTATAATCTTCAATTCGAAATATAAGTTATTTTGTTAAAAAATCATATAATCTTAAACATAAGTTACTTCTATATCATTATATGCTCAGTTTTCACAAATATTTTTAATTAACTTTGCTGAAACAAACCCTATGATTGAGAGAGGCCACTAATTATCAAGGACAATTTAAAAAAAAACTAATTTGGAACGCACAATAAGAACTAACTCTGTGAGGTAGATAAATTGTGATTATTATTTATTTATTAGAACCACTACAGAATTTTTTATTGCATAAAAATTAATGAATTTTTTAAAATAACAGAAAAGTAATTGATTGTCAAATTATATAATCATTCATCTAAACTTCTATTTGAGAAATAAATTTTGCAAGTTCAAGGAGATTCATTTGATGAATATTTGCAATAATGTTTTTTACCCTAGACCCATGTACTCTGCCAGCTCAGCTAATATCTGCGTTCTCGGATCTTATAACAATTTCAGATCCGAGAACGCAGATATAACGAAGTAAACTACCGAAACCACCCTATTTCCTCCAACAAAACGGCGGGTAATATTTTCGCGCGCTGTGCCCGTTTACCCGGCTTCCGAACCTATTCCTCCCTCCAAATTAAAATGCTACGACTATTTGAAACATCTGAAGTATTTGAGAAGTGTTTGAATTACTCAAAAATATTATTTTATTATAATTTTAATTATAATATTAAAAAAATATTTTAATTTATAAATATTTTAATTTATATTTAAAAATAATAAATAGTTTGTCTTATCTGATATCGCCTAAAAATAATGAGATTTTATTTGTCTTTGGGATGTGAGTGAACCTAATTTTTTTTTAATTTTTTATAAAAAAAAATTAAAATATGACGCGGTTCTCGAGGTTTTATATTTTATTCTTTGCATTGGAAAAAGATATTTCCACGTGGCATGGAAAGTCGGTTTGAAACCGCTGAATTTGGTCCACGTGGGTCCGACGAAATCACCACGTGGACCTTGAACGTCTTACCCCAACCCTGTGGCTTTGCTTTGGCAATTGGCAGACCTTTCCAGTTATACGATTCCCTTCCTCTGGTGCTTAGCATAGGATATGCGTAAGCATACACAGTAATCTCTTTATGGAAACCTGGGTTTATGCGCTTTGTGGCGCTTAATCATCTGTTCACTATGCTCTCTCTGCAATTCATCGCCCCGGGAGCTCTCGATCGTCCTTTGCCATTTCTTTCGGGCAGCAATTATTCTTCGTTTCGGGCCAACGATTGGTGCTTGCTCAAAGCAAGTCCTCCAATTAGTGGTAGAAAGAAGCTTCGATTCAATGTCAGAACTTTTAGGGTTTTGGCAATGTCTGAGGATTCTTCTACATTCAAGATGAATCTAAATGAGTATCTGGTCACTCTGGAGAAACCACTTGGTATCCGGTTCGCTGTCACTGCTACTCATCTTCCACTCCCTTAAGAAAGGGGTAATATCGTATATTTTGTTGCATCTCTTGTATCATTATCTCTGCTGCTCACAATGTCCGAATCTGAAAGTTTAATGTAAATTGGCTTTGATGTTCAATTTTTTTCTTGTTATGTGCAGGGTAATGCAGAGAAGTCGAGAATTATAATGGTCGGGGACACTTTGAAGAAAGCTGGTGATTCATCGCAAAATAGGCTTCCTGAGATTAAGAACGTTGAAGATGCGCAGTATGTTTTTTTTTTTGTTACATATGCGCAGTATGTTTTGATTGAGCATAATGGCTCTCCTTGCATTTTACTATTATGAACACAACTAATAACTGTGAATCATCTAGTTGACTCCTGGACGCGTTAAGTTTTGCACTACTCAGTGTCATATTGACAATCAATCTGAAATTTCGTGCTAGTTCATGATGGACACAGGGGATTAGTCGGGTGGCTTATCTATCATTTCCTTATTTGTTTTGGACTGGGACAGTTACATTTTGCACTCCTCCCCCTCCCCCAAGCATATTAATATGATGGTGTTGAAGTTATTTAGTTCTTTGTCTCAATATAATTAGCACGTGATTATTAGTGAAACTAGATAGTTTACTGATCCAACATAGTGATGTTGATTTTCATCTATCATACTTGTGATTAAGGTCATATTTTCATGGATTGAACTTAAATGCAGTTTCTTATATTTTTCCCATCAGATTCCCTTTTAAAATGTAAGAAGTGTGTAGTTTAATTGAAAAATCATATACTTGTTGCAGAAACCATATACTTCGTTATTGTACATAAAAAGAAAACTTGTATAATTCGTTATGTTACTGGAAAAACATATAATTGTTAGATGTTACATGAATAATTTGATAGCAATAGATCTAAGATATTGTCAGGGTATTGGTCCTGTAGAGGTGTATAGAAAAAGATTTTTAAAAAATGTTTCAATTTTTTCTCTATTGTGCTCAAGGTTCTCTACCAAATACCTATGTTTACTGGCTAAAACCAAATGCAGGACTGGATTTACCATGCCAGGACACAATCTAATTTTTATCTGTGTGCTTGAACATGGCATTGTTACTGTTAAAAATTACTATAATGAACTTTTTACGAGAAAATAAAAAAGATTACCATTACAGCATTAGTGTGGATACTTTTTCATTTCTTTTAATGACCGAGAGGATTACCAAAACATAACATGGGATTATTGCATCTGTTTTTTCAAAGTAATGGTTAGCTTTTTTTGGTTTAGGTTTTGGCAATCTGCATACGCTACTATTCTATACCATAGTGCTTTGTATTTATATTTTCAGTCTTTTGGTCTCGTTAGGAATATTTTAAAGGAGAAGACTAATCCTTTAAGCATGGTTCTTGAGAGGCCCAGATCTCCTTTTTCTATTCATCTGCTGCACAAGATAAATGATTCTGAAGTACAATTCAATAGAGGTCAAGTTCCTATTGCCACGTGGAACAAGACATTATTGGCTACAAATTTACAGCCATCTATTGAAAGTTATGGGAATAGTGTTTTTTCTACCTTCAACTCAGAGTTTCTAACACCAAAAGGAAGCAAGTTATTGGGCAATCCAGATGAACATGTCATCCTCAATGAGGAGATAAAATTCTTTAGTGATGAAGAGTATGATGAAGGAGGGTGGGCTCATGGAAGTTTCCCACTTGAGGAATATGTCAAAGCTTTGGATCGTTCAAAAGGCGAGATGTACTATGATCACTCCCTTGGTATGGGCTATACTAAGGTGCGGAGTTTATTTATTTTTAGTGTAATATATTCTTTTTTGTTTTGGTCATAACTCATAAGGATAGATTTTAATGAGTGCTGCTATAATGTAAATTATTAGATCTCAGAGCAAATATATGAGGGATCATGTATACAAACAGAAACTGATGTGGAAACGCTGTCAAAAGTTGAGGTAAGGACTTCCTTACCTTAATTTCAAGATAGCCTCCCGGATCCCAATTTATTGAATCAACAGCCAATATTGTAGGCAAATGACTCAAGTCACTTTTCAATCGCAAAACTTGACTATATTAAAACCTAAAACAGCAAACTTGTATGTTTACTCGTCATGTTGAATAAACAATGGTGTGTACATGAACTACTTGTAAAAAAATCGCTGTTGACTGACTGCAATATTAAAGTGAAGTGCATGATATAACTGAAATATGTATAGCATTTTTTATCATGAAATTTTGAGCCAGATAGCATGCAGTGCAATGAAAATTTTGGATTATGTATACATTTGTTCCACCGTTCTTTCTAGTTAATTAATGACAGATACGTTAGTAGGATTTCTTATCATGCACCTAGATGTGCTATCTTTCCTTATTTTTCAATGATGTGATCGTGAATTCCAAGGCCAGCTGGTAGCGCCATAAACAACAGAATTTCTTTTTCTTCTTAAATGCCCTCAGAATTGTAAGTTTTTTAATTCAATAAAATTATATACCGTACAGATTCCTTTGTATATAAAATCTTAGTTTTTGCATTCAATATTTCATTGATTACGGTTGGGAAATTTCTGCGACAGGGAGTCACTGCTGTTCTGAACTTCCAAAGTGCAACTGAAGCTGAGATTTGGGGAATCGATTTCAGATCTATTAGTGAATCATGTCAAAGGAATAATATCCTTATGATCAACTATTCTATACGGTAATATGAGGTTTAGTACATGTAATTTGGTGAACATTTTAAAGCTAACGATATCTAGTGTCAGCTTCGAAGATATCTTTCCTTGTGAAATTTTTTTCTGAATTTTCACTAGTGTTTTTTCTCTGTGAATTTTGTGAAACAATAAAATGCAATTTTGATGCGTTACTTTGTGACGTTTTTTGTTGAATGATTAATTTTATTGATATTTTTATTGTTTCTGTTAGACATTTAGGGCACTGATGCCACAAATCGGAAGCATCAGGAATAATGTCATGTGGAAATAGGATCAAGAGTTTTGAACACCTTAATTTTTCCCGTAAGTCAGATTTCAATTTCTGATTTTATACTGTCCTTGTCTGGTCTTTTCAGGGCGGGAGATTCTTATGATATGAGGAAGAAATTACTATTTTGTGTGTGGCTTCTCTTGCGGTTGCTGAGGAAAAACCATCGCGTTTTTGTTACATGCACTTCTGGATTTGATCGATCTCCTGCTTGTGTGATTGCATACCTGCACTGGATGACAGATCTTTCCCTTCATGCGGCTTATACATGGGTCACTGGGATGTACACATACAGGCCTGACAGGTTGCTATTGTTAAATTTAAGAACTTTAGTGGGGCAGGTGGGGTTGATGTTAATACGTTGGTTGTCAATCGTGTATCAGACCTTAACAATTGAAACAGGAAAATTACTCATATCCGTACGAACACCTTCACAATTGACAGTTTCAAACATAAAGAAAAGATGAAGATTCAGTAAATTCACAGTTTAATAGGAATAACTTAATTTCATTTCTTTTTCATGTTGCAACAAGTTATGCTCCCACCCTTCCCCGTGTTCCCATTTTTATTATTTTTTTAATCCTTTTGTCATTTTTTATCTTTTATTGCGGAAAATTTCTCATAGAGACATAACTGCAGGCCAGCAATTGCCTGGGCAACATGGGATCTTATAGCTATGGTTGAAAAGGGTAACCATGATGGACCCCCTACACATGCTGTCACATTTGTATTGAATGAGATTGAGGTAACAGATCAGTGAGTTATAGCATCATTGCAGCTATGCGGATAATTACTTTTGGTTCTTAAGGACTATTAAGGGATTATTACTGCATACTTAGTCCTGTTGACCATAAATTCTAGATTTTGATAATTATTAATATGTTTTACTCGTGTCTCTTTCTAGGCACCAGGGACAGGATGTAACATTGGTGGGAGATTTTACTGGAAATTGGAAAGAACCAATCAAAGCAATACACAAGGGCGGAATAAGATATGAAGCAGAAGTTAAACTTCCTCAAGGAAAGTAAGTATGATACTTGTTTCAAAATTCTTACTATGGATCTAATTTAGATTATACTACCTCCGATCCTAATTATAAGATCCCATTAACTTTTTTGGAGAGATTAAAGAAGCTAAATGAATTACTTTGAAGCATTTATATTTTTTTATCAAACTAATTTATTTGACTTATAAACTACTCATTACAAAGATATTATGTAGCCTATGCTATAATTAAGTAATTTATGTAGTTTTTTTAATCTCTCCAAAAAAGTTAATAGGGTCTTATAATTAAAATTAGAGGTAGTATTATCTAAACTTCCTTTGACATTTGAAGTGGCTAAAAATCACCAGACATAAACTTTCTTAATATCCTAATCAGGGCCTCTATTTTGAAACTGAGGCCATTAACTAGAATGGTTTATTGGTTTGATATCAGTCTTATTGACCTTCAGGTACTACTACAAGTTTATTATTAATGGAAACTGGAGGCATTCAAATGCTTCACCGGCAGAAAGGGATGAAAGGGGGAACGTCAACAACGTAATTGTGATTGGTGATACTGCTAGTGTTAGGCCTTCCGTTCAACACCAGCCCAAAGTACGTACATTCTTTTGACATTTATTATGTGTTTTTAGCATTTCGATCAATGCTCTTCTAATCCCATATGATGTTTCCGAAAACGAGGTGTTAATCTTCTGCAATTTATTACACTGCTACCTAGCTGACCAGAATCAACAAATTATCTTTTTGGGCTGGCTCAGCTTGTGGTTTATCTCGTTGATAATTTATGGTTGGCCTTCTTCTATTGCGTTTTACCAGGGCTAGATTTACCTTAGATGCATTTACAAAATATATTAATTACACTTAGGGTAGATAGATATTTTGCTTTGGGCCTTGTCACAATATGTTTATTCGGTACTTAACGTGAATGAATGCTTGGTTTGTTGGGTTGTAGGATGCCAACGTTGTGAAAGTGATCGAGAGGCCTCCGGATGAAAAAGAGCGGTTTAAGCTGGCGAAAGCTGCTCGCTGCATTGCTTTCAATGTGTGTCCCATTACATTAGCTCCCAAGTCGCAAGTAGTCGCATAAAAACACCATGGCGTCATGGGACTCTACATTGTGAAGCCAAGCAATTTTGAAGTCCCGGGGGAGTAATCATGCCCTGGGCCATCTCTGGACTCTCATGAAAGAGATTGTTGTCTGTTTCTCTGCTAGAGCTTCCGCCCTAATGTTGTCGCTTCTTGTAAAGCTATGAATAATAATCTACGTGCAGGTGTTTCATGTGAAGTGCAACAGGCTGAACTACGTGGTAAAAATGTTTAGATAGATGTGGTCATTCAAAAGAAGGATGAATCCAATATAATTCTGAAACAGCAAGTCATTATTCTTTTTTATACATGTAACAAAGATTTGAACCCTGAATACCATGTATATTTTACCTCGTGCTTACAGAGTTCGTCAAGATGACTTAATGTATTTTGAAAACACAAATTTTACCGGTTTCTCTTACCATGCACCAAACAATTATGATGTTTTTTTTTTATTTTTTTGTTGGCGGTGGAAACCAACGGATAATGATTACTTGTTGTAATGATGAAACCCAAAATATAATGCGTCAGCTTGGAAAATATGCATCTCGTACAGTCGCGGTGCGAGATCAGCACAGCTATATCCAGATTCTAGGGACAGCTAAGTTTGAAGATGAACATAATATTTTTAAAAATTATTAGAAATGCTTATTAGAGTCTATATTTTTAATTTTAAACTGGGCATTGACGTAATTTTTTTTGTATTTTTCTTAGAGAGAGTATAATCTAAATACGACAAAGATAAATATCTTATTTAAAGACAAAAAAATCGTGATTTGCATATAGAAACTGTATAATCACGATATTTTAGTATGAGAAAACAATTGGAGGTTGAATGGAAAGCGGGATGACAAAGAGATGTTGACATAATATCGTCACTTTATTGAGAGAATGTTGACATGGGATTCTGAGACTTGCCTGCGCTGGCGACAACGTTGTTATATATATATATATATTAAGAAAGAACCGTTGAGCAGTAGCAAAAGAAACACTCTTGCCCCCCACCTTTGTGCACCCATTTCATCCCTTGATCTGCTGAATCAATCTTTCCATTTGCTTCATCACAGATAGTTATGACGGTTAATCATCTCTATCGTGGCCCATGGCTCACTGGGTTCAGTGCTCCCTTTGGCGACCATGTATACTCTCTCCTTGATCTTCTTCTTCTTCTTCTTCATTTATAGTAAGCCTTTTATAGTTTAAAAGCTTCACTGCTACAAATCTACACACAAATCGTAATAGACGTCGCAATTCAAATAATGTCCCGTTTTACTCCCTCCCTTCTTCAATTCCTCGCATACAAGTTTTGCTCTTTTAAATAATCTGATTGTTTTATTAAATTAACTTTTGTGTGCATTGAATAATTATATACTCCTCCGGTTTTTTTTTTATAAGGGTGCATTTGGAGAGGTATTTTTTTTGTCATTTTAAGATATCAAATGGAATATTTTTATATCATTTTCTATGATAATGTTAGAACTACCTTATAAAAAGTATATCATTGGGTACTAAATTTCACTCAAGATCAGAAATATCCCAGTAAATGTAATCAACGTGATTTTCATCGGGTTTTATACTTCTCTTTCATTATTTAAATTTAAATTTTGATTTTTTTAATATGAAATTTTGTTCTTTTACATCCTTCAATAAATGGTTTCTGGTAACACATTTTGTATGAAACTATCATTTATCATTACGTATACAAAACTCTAATTATTTTATTATATTGACATTTATGGCTTTTCTCGGCTATGCTTCTTAGCCCGAATGTGAATGAACCCATGATACTCGTTTAAGAAGCCCAACAACACAAAAGTGATGAATTTATCCCAAATAAAGTCACAGGAAGCAATCCCCCATCGAACCCATAGGCCACAACCATAAATTCCATGCTTCATGGATCACGGTTCTTGGATAGGCTCGTCCTTTCCTTTCCTTTATGGTATGCACTTGGTATCCTCTTGAGGCTAGCTCTTTTAACTCGATGACTTAACATAGTCTAGACTAATCTAGATAGGTCATAGTAGGACCTATTTGGGCAATGACCCTACCACTTATGTTGTTATGTTTTAAGTTTGAACTCAAGACCTCTAGTTAAGCTAACATAACTCTTAGTCTAAGCACTTCACAGTTGATAGGCTGGTCCTTTGGATTAAAAGCAACTCACGATATTTCCTTCTACTTAGTGAACGGTTGGATCACTCTGTATCAACTAGTTAATCATACTTGGATGCGTCAAAAAGGGAAAGACAGAGAGATTTGAGGTTAGAGGTAGAGCGGTCCTGACCCTTCATTAAGTGAAAGGAAATATCACCATGCATTCAAGTTTATATACTATGAATTAAACTAATTAGAAGCAGAAGAAGTGAGTGTTACCAAACCGAAAAAGAAAGAAGCAGGACAAGTGTGTGCTTCAAGTCTCATGATATTTCCCATAGGGGGTTACATCTTCAGCCACGTGGCAAATCGCCATTGCTCACAATTGCCATTGCAAGCCAGGCACAAATAGACAAACGTACCCTACAACAATAGCACATCGGGTTACCCACTGCCACATCTCATAGGAAAAATCTACAATCCCATATCGCCAGCTATACCAATGCATTACTTAGTAGTTTCACTCTAATGAATGTTACTATTTTATTGTTTTCCAAAAATGTAGAGTCATGGCCATTCTCTCCTAGTTAATCTCCAACATTCAAACCTCATCTTCAAGGATAGAATGAACAAGCTCTCATTTACTTGGCTTTCGCTTTCATTATCTGCGTCTCTTTCCCTTGAGGATTGAAACAGATAAGCACAAGCATGGACGAATGATCTTGTGGTAGCTATTTTCTGCACAATAATGTCCATTGCTTCCATCAACGGCTTGTGTTTCTCCTCTGTCTCTGCAAAAATCTCTCTCAAAACCACCACTTTATTACGTCCCCCTCTCTTCTCAACACTCACACCTCCCACTTCTTCTTCTTCATCATCCTCTTCGTTCCCTTCTCTCATCCAAGACAAGCCTGTCTTTGCTGCTCCTTCTCCCTTCATCACCCCCACTTTGGTACACTATCTAAATTTCATTTCTTTTTAACTTTCTTGTCACGCATATATCAATACAAGTCACAGAAGTAGTATCAGTGTATCATCCATTTGAATAATAATGGGGCTTCAATGGTTAAGTACGCAAGAATCTAAGAGTGACCACGTGTTAACTGGTGAATCTGGTCTTGAAACTTGGTTATGGTTTAAGGGTGTGTAGTGCTTTAAAGTTTGGAGTTTTCACGGGGGGGGGGGGGGGGCACACTTTGATGTCTTTATTTGTCATCTACCACGTTGGTAGCTAAGTTGGATTAATTTGAGTGACAGGTGTGTGGTGTCGATTTGTTCATTCACTGGTATGTGTCAGTTATCTCCACCATACAGTTGGCTATTTTCTATATGCGAAAAATAAAAAAGTCCAGAGAGAATTGGAGCCACTTTTTGTACTTTAATAACTGTATATTTTGTGTAGACATGTCTGGTACGTGAGTTTCAACTGACTATTTTGGGGTTTTGTGTAGAGAGAGGATATGGGGAAGGACTACGAGAAAGCCATTGAAGAACTCGAGAAACTTCTGAGGTAACCAAGCACTGTTTGCTGGAAACACGCACACAAACGCTCATGCAATTTCATAACTTTGGGATTTGACTTGGATTGTGTGTTTAATGAAAAACAGAGAGAAGGGTGACCTGAGAGCCATTGCAGCTGCAAAAGTAGAGCAGATAACAGCTGAATTAGGGACACAAACAGTTGATGGCTCTGAGGCATCTGAAAGGATCAAAGCTGGTTTCATTCACTTCAAGAAAGAGAAATACGAGTTTGTCTATCTAATACTCATATTACTCCTTCACCAGCAATTTTCTTTCTTTCTGCTTTCTTATTCTTCTTCTTCTCATTTTCAACAGCAAGAATCCAGCCTTGTATGGTGAACTTGCCAAAGGCCAGAGCCCAAAGGTATTAATTATAGAATTACTTACATCAAACACTTGTAACTTTTCATTGAGACTTCCTTTTTTGTGAGCTTGAATAATTGAGCCTAATCATGGCATGTTGCAGTTCATGGTGTTTGCTTGCTCAGACTCAAGGGTGTGCCCATCTCATGTGCTAGATTTCCAGCCTGGAGAAGCTTTTGTGGTCAGAAATGTTGCTAACATTGTCCCACCTTATGACCAGGTCTCTTTTACAATTCAATCATTACCTCATTCCTGGTTCTTAGTAATCTCAAATAATATGTTAAATTCTGATTTGCTCTCATGTATCAGACAAGATACTCTGGAGCTGGGGCTGCCATTGAGTACGCAGTTCTGCATCTCAAGGTACATGATTCCTAATCTGAACCTAGGAATTTACAAACGCTGAAGGAGACTCAGACCATTTTATTTCTTGGCTTCACAATTTGACTGGACAATTGTAATTTTAGTACAGGTTCAGAACATTGTCGTCATTGGGCACAGCGCTTGTGGTGGTATTAAGGGGCTTCTCTCTATTCCAGATGATGGATCCACCTCTACGTAAGTCCACATACATAAAGCATTCATTTTAATAAAATGGCCAATTCAATTTGTAGTTACTTACTGTTACTGTTGTGTGGTGTGCAGTGAATTTATAGAAGACTGGGTGAAACTTGGTTTACCTGCAAAGGCGAAAGTAAAATCAGGACATGCTGGTGCAGCTTTCGAAGAGCTGTGTTCACATTGTGAGAAGGTAGGAGGATCCATTAAAGCTTACTCACCAATTTCTGATAAGAAATAGTAACAATTCAAGATGAAAGTGATGATGATAATAATGATTTTGATGCGTTTTTCAGGAGGCTGTGAATGTTTCACTGGGAAATCTGCTGACCTACCCATTTGTGAGAGAGGCATTGGCGAACAAAACTCTTGCACTGAAAGGAGCACACTATGACTTTGTCAAAGGAAGTTTCGAGCTTTGGACGCTTCAGTTTGGCCTTTCTCCTTCTCTCTCTGCATGAAACATGACCATGGTTGAACTCTTCTATTGCTTCCCTAAATCTAGTATTGTATGGCTAAAATGTACTTTGTTATGAATCATGATGAGCGAGTTGGTGATTCAAATAAAGATAGATGCACATGAAGTTCCTCTTTCTGCAAGAAATGAGGAGTAATAAAGTGTTGACAAAATCTTACATTTCTGTATTTTTCTTCATTGTTAGGTAAAAGATATGGTCACTATTCTGCATTGGAAAGTATAGGGTCAACCTTAGAGGTTGTGTCTGCAATGAAGAGAGCTTCTTGAGCTTTGATCCTACAATTATGTTGTATTATTATTATGAACTCATTTATGAATAAGATCCTCTTTTGCTTAAATTCTTGTTGGTCCATTTCGCCCCATCAAATTTCCTCATACATATTTCTTTTCTAGCTTCTTGGCAAATTTTGATTAAGAAGTCAGAATCGATTCTTCACCTGTCATTATCCTTGAGCAACACCCTTCAGTCTCCCTACGTACTCATAGTGGGATTTATAAATGTAAAATTTTCCGAATATCTTTATAACCATTGAATATGCTACATATTTAAACTTTTCTTTCTTAATTGGAATATTCAGTAGCGTTGTTGTGGGGGACCATGCTTATATGGTTACCCCACTTTTTGCTCATTAGCTTCAAAATGATTGAACCTTTCAAAGATGTTACTTCACATTAGGTACTTTGTTGGAGAATCTAATGTCTGATTCGTATTTATTTTCTGGGTGCCAACCCAGTGAAGGCTCATTTCTTGGCCTTAGCAAATCTGAGGCAACGGTATTTTTCGCCACCAACTGTGATTTCAAGAGCTCCATTTTGATTATCCAGATTTGATGCAGTTCCCATTAATACTCTTTTTTCTTTCTCAAGATTTTCTCTCTCCATCTTCAGCCTTGCTTCTTGGCGAGAAATCTCTGCCTGCAACAACATAAATGATTTAGGTCATTCAGCAGCTATAGTCTTGCGCAAAACTAGGCACTGAATGATAGATTATTGGTAGAATGCAACATGATTCTCTTTCAAAGCATTAAGAAAGCATAACAGAATAACATCACGCAGCATATAACAAACTCAGAAAGTATCTTCTTTTGTGTTCATTAAAACAAAAAAAGTTTATGAGAAGTGGACACCTCCCGACGAGAAAGTTCAGCCTTCCATGCAGATTCGCGCTCTGCAACTTCACGCTCACGTTCCTTAATGTAACTTTGCATCTCTCTCTCCTTCATGATCCTATCTTGTATATCAGCTTCTAATGCTTCCTTCAACTCCTCCACAAACTTATCTACAACAGCAATTATTCGAAGAGACATCCTCCTTCTTTTGCCTTCACTACACCCGAGACTACAGCCAGGATAAATTAATATTCAAATTCTTGATTTAAGAAGGAAAAAAACTAAAGTCGAGCAATGCATTCAGTTTCAATTTTCATGTTCAGTATGGCTGGAAAGAATGATCTGGGCACTACTTATCCAGATTTGTACATCTACTCTGGAACAAGAAAAAAAAATTCAATTAGATAGAAGCATTTAATTCCTGAAATATATTATGGAATAAGCACATGAAGCTGAAATCAAAAGTTTGTTATCAGAATCACATGCCCATGTTTACCATTTCTTTCTTTATTTCAATTTCTTTTTCAATGACAATATATGATCCCGTGAAAAAAAAATCAATAAGAATACCCCAAAATGAAAAACTTCAAAGATCTCATAAAACTTCAAAGCATCAGACACAATCCACCCAAATCCAAGACTCGTTAATTTCCACACCCCAATTTGAAAACAGAAAAGGAAAAGGGGGCATGCAAAGTAGTACCTCAAAGACGAAATTTTTGAACACAGAGAGCTTGTATATCTGCTCTGACGTCTGAAATGTCCATTATTCTATTATCTACTATCTTCGTCTGGATATCAATCTGCAGTGAGGCGGGAAGGTTTTAGCTGCCGTTATATTTTTGCCCATAAACTTGGATTAACCAGAATCCAGAGGAAACCACAGAAGCGAAGGCTTCCAAAAGGAGAAGACGTGAACTTAGATGGAACGAAACGAATCGAATATCTTCTTGTTGCTGTTTCAGCAATTTGGACTTAGTGGGATCCATCCCGGTCCCACTTGCTTTGCATTTTTGTTTCTTTGCTTCGTATTCTCAGCCTCACACATTACTCTCTAGCTATGCGATCTTCTCTGTGCAATCTTCGTCCTCTCTGTGTCTCTCTGTCGCGTGCGATCTTCTCTTCAGCCTCTCTCTCTCTCTCGAACGATCTTCAAAGGCAAAAAACTGAAAAACCCTCCCTCCCTCGCGGTCCTCAAACATGGAACAGTATAAATGGGGCGCATAACTCTATTATCAATGTGTGAATTACAGTGTTAAATTCCAGTAAAATTTTCTTCTAATTTTTAATTAATGTCACGCGTGCAATGCATGGGAAAGAATACTTGAAGAAAGATAAATTCTTTATAAAACTTTTAAATCATGGCAGCAAAGTGAAAAGCAGGCAAGAAAAATCATTATATTTTGACATTTTGGTTAAATATATGATTAGTAAAATATACATTGAAAAATAAAAAGAACAAAACAATAATTTCATAACAAAAAAGAACAATATTTAGTGCCATGTGTAAATTTCATCATAGCATATAGTATAATATACATAATGGAATAGCAACATATGAACCTGTTTAATCGAAAATAGAAATGTAAAAGAAATATACCCAATAGAAAAGATTAAGTATCGCTACTCCTATATTTAATATAAAATATATTTTATAGTATAATATATATTATAAAGTAAATTTTATATTTAATATTAGAGGAATATTTTTCATGTATTATTATTTTTTTCATTTCGTTGGTAGTTTGCTTTGAGGTATATTTTATTTGTGTACATATTCTAAAATAATATCATTTAAAAATATATTTAAAATGATATAATTTTAGTATCTGTAATTTAGTATAAAAATTTATATATTAGAGTTTGAACATTTTTTTACAATTTTTTTTGATACAATTTTACAAATTTCAAGGTGAAATCTTCCTATTTCTTAAACGATACTAATATTGGGTAGGGCGAAATGTTTATTACCTTTAGGCTTAAATTTAAGTACCTAGGAGCTAGGATGTCTCTCTAAATACCCGACTAAAACTATAATAAAGTAATATTCTCTAAAGTTTAAATATATTTTAAATAGTCATATATCTTCCCCTAAACCTAAACGATAGGTAAGATTTGTGAAATAATAAAGCAGTCCAGCTTTACCCAGAAAAATTTATAGTCCAGCCCATCCTAAATAAAAGGCCCACAAAAAGCCCATCGTAAGTGAGTACTCTATTTAAAATTTGAAAGCTGAAACGGTCAAAGCTACGAGAAAGGCGGTGGCGCGATTCGGTCCGTTGGGACCAAGTTTCCTAATCTTAAACATAAACTTGTAACTTCTCTGCGTGCTTCACACACTGATGCACACCCTCCTTCTGTAATCACTGAAACCGTAGACGCAGCACAGAGCAATGGGGAATTTTATCGATAAGCCACCTCCCCCTCCGGTGGTGCTGGTGCCTCCTCTCTTCGATTTCCCTCCCTTTGCTGCTCGTGACAGGTTACCCGCTCATTCATTTCACTTGCACATTTCTGTTGAATTCATATATCCCCGATCCTGCCTTTTGTGTTATTTTCTGTTCAGTTTACTCAAGGGTTCCGTTTGACAGTAATTCGTAATTACTTTGGTTTTCTCTATTTGGGATCGTAGTTGTTGCCATTTGAAATTCAAAATTTAGATATAATTGATGTTTCATATAGCAAAGAGCTATGGACGTCGATTATTTTGCTCTGTGTAGTGGATAATATGGATAACCATAATGGGTGCGTCAATCTTGTAGTATGTAAACTCAATTTCATTGTGTCCATCCATTATCATAATGTGAATTGCTTTCTCCTCATTATATATATTATGGTACTTATAGCATCTTTGCACTAAATCATGTACACACGGTAATAATCTGGTTCGGATTTATGTTTTATTGTGTCCATCCATTGTTATATTGTGCATTGCGTTCCCTTTATTCATTGTATGATGGTAGTAATAGCATCTGTGCGTTAAATCATGTACACACGGGAACAATCTGGTTCATGTTTATATATTTTAGGAAGTTGATATGGTTCTTATCTATAGTTGTTTGAGATGATGCAGGATGTTGATTCCTTCTTACAAGTTGTTATTTGGGAAACTTGCTTTGAAATGCCTTTTTGAGGATTACTTTCAGGAAGCAAGGCATTTTACCACAAGAATTATGCTAAAGCCAATTGATGATCCTCATGTGGATCTTATTGCAACAGTATCCATGAAAGATATTAGTTTCTCTTTATCTACATCTTTTCAGTTTTGTGAGAGATCAGGAAGTTGAAGTTATGAGCAGAATCACTTTCCCTTAACCTGTTTAGGTTTCAGGTCCTCTTGATCATAAACCAGAAGAGAATATCATAGGGAATGCGTTATTTCGATGGCAAAGGTCTTGTTATCTTGTTATAGTCTAGTTTTTATACGTATTCCTTTATTATATAGTTTGTTGAGTGTTCTTTTTTTCCCTTGGTGGAGCATACAGTGATGTTCATGATCCTCACACCTTTGTCGATCTTTATGTGTCGAACACTGATCAGTAAGTGATTCATATTTTTAAATACAAAGCTCCAGTTCATATATTCCATCCCCCAGTTGCTTTCTTGCCATTGGAGCATTAAAGATTATACATGCTATATCTTCAGGATTTTGCAGATGAGATCGTGTGCTTACTATCCAAAATATGGATTTGGAGCTTATGGAATTTTCCCTTTGCTTTTGAAGAAAAGGTGCACTGTTTGCAGCATATAGATTGAGTTTTTATGGTATTCTGTACATTCAAAGTATTGCATTACAATATGATATTGTTCATGAAGCTAACCATCTGCACAGAGAATCTTCAGAAGACTATGGCCAGATGGGATTGAGATATGGCTCTAAAAACCTTTCTTGTGGAGTCTCACTTATGCCTTTTGCTAGTATGTTACCTGATTTTCATGTTAATGAAGCTTTGCCTTGTGTGATTTTAGGAATTCGGTATACAATAATTTTCATTCTGATTCATTATATCAGCCTCTCTGATTTCATGAAAATGAAAGGATTTGCATGTGACGTTTGAGATTTTGTCATTTTTTCTTCTACACTGCTAACTTTCTCTGACTTCGGTTCACATTGTAATGAACTAACTTATTGTTGGAAAAATTTTAAGCTTTGCAGCGAAATATTGGAAAGACTAGTGCAGGAAACTAATGGCTTTGTTCTCTCTTTAAACGTTTCCTCCTTTGCTGCCTCTAATCTTTGCCAATAGGAATTAGGTGACTTTAATGCTATAAAAGCTTGCATTATTATTATAAACCGCACATTGGATTTACTTTATTTTGAACTAAAGACAATACTATATAACTAAGAAATTTAGTCTAGCTGGTAAAGAGGGATGGGATGGTATCTCTCTTTACTAAAGTAGGTTCAAACACTACAAGAGTAAATTCTGAATCCACCAAGCTGATGCGCTTTTAAGATCTCCTAGGAAGGATGTTTTGTTTTGTAAAAACTTGAGGATACGTGACTGTATTTTTCTTCCCATGTTTGGTTAATCTTACTTTCTGGATTGGAATTTTGGAAGGAAGTATTGCTTTACGATCTAGTTGGAGAGAAGTAACGATTATGAATATGTTATGTGATTGTCATGCCTTGCAGTGAAAGACGAAATGCCAAAAAGCGTGTGGCTGGTCAGCAGGATGGGAAGGGTAACAGCTGGAGTGCAGTATGAGCCACAGCGTAAGGCTTTGAGAAGAAAATGAGTGAATTAAGTAATTTGTATGCAAATTTTTTATTTTGATTCTGCTTCTTTAGATGGAGATTCAAAGCTCACAAATTTGATGAACTGGAGTTGTGCCATTGGTTATGGTGTGGGATCTGGCAGCCCCTTGAGTCCATCCTTCAATTTTGGCCTTGAGCTTGTTAGAAGTTCTCAGGTATATTCTGCTTTCTCAGATTTATTTATTTATTGGCTGGATCTTAAATTGATTATTAAGTTTGGCAATTTTTCAATTTATGTTGACTAGTTAATTTTTTGTTTGCTTCATGAAGCTCATCCAATTTGGTGATTGGGTATCATGAAAAAACTTTCACTAATCCCCACTACGGAAGTAATATGAAATTTTGCACCGACCTGTTGTCTAATACATGCATTCAACTCAAGCTGGCGTGATTTAACTTCAAGCCAACTGAATGCATTGTTTCTTCATTCTATTTTAGTAATTAAAATGTTGGGAACTGTGAACTAAAATTTTAAAGTCTAAAAAATTTGCAGTTTATCGCCTCATTTTATCAACATATGGTTGTCCAAAGACGGGTATGTTTCTTCATTCTATCTCTCCCTTTCATTTTCTCTTCAGTGAATTGCTGTCCCTATATTGGTGTCTGATTTTTCTTGTTGCGTAATAGTTGCATTTATGTTTAATGACATGACGTTGAGCATGAGCACTGAATTTGTCATTCATGGTTGTATGTAAAGAGATGTTATTTTTAACTGTAATGTTGACATATATTATGAAATATGAGACTGAGACCGGAGGGAATACATTATTGAATAAACTTGTAATTTCTGGAAACTTGGGATATGTCCCTTTAGTTGCCCAGTTGAGTCCACTGTACTCAGAAAGGTACTTAAATTAGAGGCTTATATAATACACCCAGGACCTGGCTATGTCTATGACTGGGTGCTTTGACCTTTCGATCTGATTCAATTTCATATTTTTGTTGATACAATTCCATCCAAGAGGCCGCTTACATTTTCTTGTTGACTGTTTTATTGTTCTAATAGTAATGAGATTTTTATTTTTTGACTTTGAGTTGCAGTCTCAAACTGATAGGTGTAACTGTATAAATGAATATTTTGCTGAATAAGTCTTTCACTTGAATTAAACAGGTGAAGAACCCCTTTGAACAGGAGGATGTAGTTGGAATTACAAACTACATTGATTTTGGGTTTGAGTTACAGACAAGGTATTAAAAACACTTCAGATATTGGTAGATATCCATATTGGTGCAGTACTGCAGTAATGTAGTAAGATCTTATTTTCTTTGTCTGAAAGGGTTGATGATGCTATGACATCGAACAATATCCCCGACTCCACTTTTCAAGTAGGAGCATCCTGGCAAGCGAATAAGAACTTATTGTTGAAGGTAAACTTCTGATACTATGTTATATAGGTGCATATGGATTAGATTGTTGGATTAACAAGACTATCACCCCTCTTTTCAGGCAAAGGTTGGACATCGTAGTTTTTCAATGGCATTGGCATTCAAGTCATGGTGGAAACCTTCTTTTACTTTCAACATTTCAGGTATCTCTAGAGGGGTTCCTCTCTTCATACTACATTTCCCCCCCTTTTTTCATTGGTTCTTGTCCGTGTGTCCCTGGCCTGGAGGGTATACAACACTTCTATACCCTAACTTGTCATTTTGTATTTATACCACACATATTATAGGCTTATACCTATTATCCTCTCACCTATATAGAATATATTGCTATTAGGTGTGGACTTGCGTTGAGGCTTCTTCCGCCGAAATGTTTGCATTTTAGATTATAGAATCCATGTTTGCCTCCTTCAGCTTCTAGATTCTTGTGGAAATGCTCTATTTCTTAAAATAATTCCAGGCATCCAAAATCCTGTTCCTAGTTTTGCCCAACTACAGGAAGCAGTAAGCATGAAAATGATGATATCTATAATGTGAAGTAATTATTTTCTCATCCATGTGACATGCATTGGATATGTAGTTTGACCTGATGGTAATTTTTGTATAACCCTTGCATAACTAAAGGGTCGGTTAAAATTTACCTCAACCTGCTACTATGAACTCTATCAAAAAATAAAAACAAAAACAAAAAGTATATATTTAAACATAGTAAAAGTTATTGTGGTTGATTTTGTCTATGGGTTCCCATTTTGTTTATCAGTAATGTATCATCCTGGTGTTGGATGTTTGGAATACTGAGCATGGTCTATTTTTCTGTAGTCACTCGAGATCGTGCTGATGGTAACATGCGATATGGATTTGGCATCCAAAGCGAGAGTCTTAGAAAAGCCAGGTTCATTTATTTGCATTAACTCCTATCTTTTGTTTCAACAGATTATCCGCTAATTTAGTTTTAGTTTACAATAGATGCAAGCAATGTTGCAGCATAAAAATGAGAATAACTTTCAGTATTACCTTATTTATGTGAGTACATGGCATAATAAGCTGTGTTATTGTACTGGGTCGTAACGGGACAAGGTTGTTCATATTTAGATGCGCTCCTCTTACTTCTTTGCAGTTACGAAAGGGCAGATCCCAATTATGTACTTCTCACGCCAAACAAGGAGCACCTAGCAGAGGGCATTTTCTGGAAAACGGGGAAGCAACCCATGCGGCAATCTGACGTAGATGCTGGAAATTTTGAAGCCGTACCAAGAGAGTTAAGACCTCTTGATAAAATTTTGTAGTTCCTGCGGATACTTTTCATTTTACCATCGAGTGTTATAGCTAAGATGGAGTTTTATTCACGTTATAGCTACACACTACACAGCGCGTATATGCCTATAAGTAAGAAGACTTCTAGGTTATTGTTTTGTTCCCTCCTTTCTTCTTGATTAATGACATTGAGATTTTGAGATTATTCATAGTGTTCTTAGTGAGTCCTACTGTTGGTTTAACACTAAATTAGTGGTCTTGACGATGAGTATGTGGCCCACCCTGCCGGTACTTGGTGAAGTGCAAGATTTGTCCTGTATTTATTAGAGGAGGGGTTATCTTGCTCCTGCCTTTCTTGAAGCCTATCAATGTATTCACTCTGGAGGTAAATCTAAATTCTGTTACAAGAGAATGATGCTGATGCTGATACTGTATTCTAATTATGTTTTATTTAGTTAAATTTTGATTTAAGAATCGTAATTTTGAATTGTTCTGGCATGTATATGTATATAGGCTATAGAGCTTGGATAACTATATATACACCCATCTGGGCCAGATGCATCACTATATTTTTTCAAGCAAGGGTTTAAAACAGAGCTATATTCATTTTATGCTTGCTAATTACTTTATGTGAAATTTACTAATGCTTATGCGAGTAATGAGTAGCACGTGACAGGTGCGCTCCTTTAAAATTGTTTGTTGTGTCTGAGTGCGTGTTTCAATTTATAAAAGCTTTATTTTTTAAACGATAATGATTTTACAAAAACTTATAGTTATGATTCTATCTTTTAAACAACCATTTTATAGTTTGATTGAAGTTTTGATTAAAGAAATGTCCTCATAAGTAATAAGCGTAATCAAGCCATCTCCAACTAATGTGAATATGTGATCCCATGGCACGATGCGTCTGACCAAACATGGGGTTAAAAATCCACGCATGAGTCTTGGAATTGTCATTTGAATAGTAGTATGCTATAAAAACGAAGCTCCAAATCTACCTCGGAACAGAAATGGCTTCTCTCGTTCACTTCTCTTCCACATACTTGCATTCCGCATCCACAGCTTCTCGCTTCCCGAGCTACAAACCTGCAGTCTACGTTTCCAAATCCGTTGGTCTTCTCCGCAAAAGCTTCATTCCCGATTATCGTACACTCTTTCTTCTTCGCCCTGCTTTCTCTCGAAGCTCTCGCGTCACTCCCTCGTCAATCACTACTACTTCTTCCTCTCCTAAACTCGATTCTCTTCTCCTTCTCTGCACTTCCCTTGCTCTGTCTTTCTCCTTCTTTATTGGCGATGTTGGTTCCGCTTCTGCTTTCGTGGTCATTTCGCCCAGGAAATTGCAGTCCGATGAGCTCGCTACTGTTCGTCTCTTCCAAGAGACCACTCCCTCCGTTGTATACATTACCAATCTTGCTGCCAAGTAAGCATCTAGCTGACTAGTGCTGATCGATCTTTTCTGTTTATAATTCGATTAATTTCTTTCTTTCCTGTTTTGAGTATGGATTATAATGTTCTTAAGAGAGGGTGGATTGTTACTTTTTGGGCAGGATGTTTACGTTGGACATAATGGAGGTTCCACAAGGTTCTGGATCAGGCTTTATCTGGGATACAGAGGGTCGTATTGTGACCAATTATCACGTCATGCGCGCAGCTTCTGATCTCAGGTAAGTTGCTTGGTTTTGAAATTGGAATCCTTCGATCAAGTTTGTTAGTTCCGGTCAAAATTCGGCTTTAAGATGATGTGATGCTATGAACTTTAAACTATGCAACTAGACGTGAAACATAACATAGTTGTCACTTGCCAAATGGCAGCAGATTAAATAAGTTAAAGGGGCCACTTCTATACTTGTTTTAAAAAACTTGGAAAAAATAATTAACATTAATTTGCTTATGCCTGATTCCCTTGCCTTGTGCCTATTGAGAAGAAAACTTGACTGTGGATTGTCATGTGGTGATGGTTTAAAATGCCTCAGCAGGCAATTTTTCCTATTTAACTTAGGGCTAGTAATTTGCAGGGTCACTCTTGCCTACCAGACAACATATGATGCAAAAGTTGTTGGCTTTGATCAGGATAAGGATGTTGCTGTATTACGTGTTGATGCACCTAAAGACAAACTCAGGCCTGATGTCTCTAATGACTTGCTTGTTGGTCAGAAAGTATATGCTATTGGGAACCCAGTGAGTACAAATTTACATTCTGCTAATATCTATGCTTTTTCTAATTTTGGAGATTATGGCAATTCTGTTATTCCCAGTTTATAGATCTGTGATAAATTTTACATGAAACTTGATTATAATATTCTTTATTCACTTCGTAAAGGTTTTTGTCTTTTGTTAAAGATTTACCATTTTTATTTATTACGTCATTTATTCAGTATTGCCTGCACCCTCTACAGTACCAAGTTTTCTCCTCAACATTTTCTGCAAAAGCACTGCTTAAGATCAGTTAGTTGAAAATGCTCCTGCAATTTAATATTCAATTTCAAAATGAAAGCATGCAAAGATTTTTTTTGTTTAATTGAAAAAACGTAGAAAAGATGCTAAAATTGTAATCGTGATAGTCAAGCTTTAATTTCTTTGGATTTTTCAAATATTTTTGCTGCTGAACTGCTTAATGAAGCTTATAACTATCTAGAACTGGAATGCTATGTGTGTCAACATAATTGATTGTTTGTTTGGCCAATCTGATATTTTGGACTAGACCATACTCTTACTACTGGTGTCATCAGGTATGAAACCCCAATCAATCAATTTCCAACTCTTATGTTGTACTTCGAATTTTGCATCTATGTATCCAAACAAAAAAACTAGGCATGTATACAACATTTTACTAATTGCGTCTTAGGTTGATTTTTTCATTTTCTACCTTCTTTATTGATTGCCTGTTTTTAGATTCTCAATAGTGGACTTCGCCGAGAAATTAGTTCAGCTGCAACTGGCCTGCCAATTCAAGATGTCATTGGTATAAACACAGCTATATATTCCCCATCTGGTGCATCATCTGGCGTTGGATTTTCTATTCCAGTGGACACAGTGAGTTCTAACTTAAACCTTGATTTGTATCAAGTTAACTATTTGGAAATGCGGAAAACCAGCTTTCTGTTTTCGTCATCCTTTAAAATGGATCACTTATCACTTCTCCTATTTAGGTGAGTGGTATCGTTGATCAATTGGCGAGGTTTGAGAAGGTCGCAAGACCTATTTTAGGGATCATGTTTGCACCAGATCAGTCTGTGGAGCAGTTGGGTGTAAGTGGAGTGCTTGTCTTGGATGCTCCTGCTGACGGTCCAGCTGGTAAAGCTGTATGCTTATTTTTATCCTGTTAACCTTTGTTGGTTGTGTTAGCTTATAGTATTATACCCTTTTCATTGAATTTTTTCGAAGTTTAGACTTTTGGTTTTTCAGGGCTTGCAACCCTCCAAACGTGATGCCTATGGTAGACTCGTTTTAGGCAACATCATAACATCTTGTGAATGGTAAAAAGGTTAATAAATGGAAGTGATTTGTACAGAATTCTTGATCAGTGTAAAGTGGGCGACAAGGTATGATCCTAATGTTATTTCCTGTAGCAATCTTGTGTCTCTCCCTATTTTGAACTCTTCCAATATTTAGATGAATTTGATTATGGGTGCAATTTTCTTAAAAGAAAAAAAAATTGAACTCTGCAATTCAGGTGATCGTAGACGTTTTGCGAGGTGACCAGAAGCAGGAGATCCCTGTTATTCTTAAACCCAAGCCTGAAGAATCATGACATGCCTGTTATTCTGCATGATTGTGAGTGGTGTACATATATTTCATTTTATTCAAAATTTCCATACCCTTAGCTGGTTGCCGTTGAGCTCCTACCAATATCGATCATTAGTATAAAATTTCAATATTAGTAAAAATCTGTAACTATCAATATAAATTTGTAGAAAGTTACATTACTTATAAGCAAAATACGGTTTTCAAGCTGCATTATTGGGATTCATGCAACTTTTGTTTTGTTTCTTTAATATTTCGCCATGTTTTAATAGGTTTAAATGTTGAAAGAATGAATACGTTTATTAAAAAGTGAGTTATTATTGCATAAAATAATTGTTTTAAATGTATAGCTAGTCAATATTTTTATAATGAGAATCATATTCTTTACAAGTCATTAGATGCTAGGGTGTTTAAGCAATCCTGTAGCATGGCAGTTTTTGGTTTTACCTAGTATATAGGGTTGATTTGAAAGATCGGATCGGGCTGGGTTAAGGTCAAATCCAGTCAGCCCTAACGTATGAGGTACATATGCATATTATATATTTATAATTATAGTTTTTATGAACGCTAATTGATTTTTTTAGTTGTTTCTTTTTTCTTAATACACCTTGTATAATAAGTTGATTTTATCATCATCATCATGAAATTTTTTAAGAATTTATTTTTTAAAATTTTATTTAAAAATTTAAACTAATTCCTGAAGTTAATATAATGTAAAAATAATACATAATTATTGAGTGTTTACAATTTTAGATATTTTTACTTTTAATCCTGATATTATTTCTTAAAAAAATTGGATGAGGAGGAATTTCATATCATTTTTTTCTTTTGGTGAATAAAAGAGGGAGGTATTTTGGAATACCTCATTTGATGAGAAAGAAGAGGAAGGAGAAGGTGCCGATTCGAACTCGTGACTTGACAAGTGAGAGCAACGGGCACTGACCGGCAAGCCCCAAGTCCGAGGGCAGGAAAAGATTTTTAATTTGTCATGTATATATGTATCCTGCGACTCCTGAGGACCGGGCCTTGATAATTTAATGAGTATCTGGGTCAACAGCAGAGGCAATAATGTAAATTCCTTTCTGCTATACCTATTCTGGTTGTTAGTGAAGTTATTTTTATTCGACAAGAAGCAAGAAAATAAAATGAGAAAACTGTCTCATGATCTATAGGATAGGGAATACGTGCAAACGCAGTTACCTTGGGAAATCTTTTGAGAATGAAGGCAAAAAAAAAAGGAAATCTTTTGAGAAATAGGCGGCGTAGTAGGGCAAATTATTTCCACTTTTTATGTTCATTTTTTTTTACTCTCCAACTTTACAAATGATGATCAAAAGAAGTAAAACAATCAATTTCATCGTACTCTATTATTATGCATTACCTGCTTCAAATAATATTTATGCCGTCTTTTATAGAAGTTGGAATTGGCCGAAATTTCAAGTAATGTTATCGATGTTGTGCTTTTGGAGCCCTGCCTGCTTCTTTCAACAAGTCTGCCAGCCTACGCTTCTCATCATCCAAATCTGAAGTTGATGTTCCATACTTCTCTTCTCGAAGGCCAATCGCATATTCCAAAATTTCTATGGCATCGTCCACCCTGCGCAAACCATAGGAACAATATGATATCAGCATTCACAGCCTGAAAAATTCAAGGTATCCTTATGTAACAAGGCGAAAACTATATTTAATCTTTAAATCAAAATTTAATTGCAAAATCCATACATTAATTTTTAAATGCAATAAAAGATTACCCAATTAACATTATTGGATTAAAAACGAAACATTTTTGTAAGTTTAACATTTTTTAAGCCAGAAATTATCTTGAATTAATATTTAAACACATTACAGCAAGCTAAGGAGGATTGCCCTCCTGCAAGTTTAACATTAAACTTAATGTTACCATCACAACTAAGATTATGTGATTTTTTTACCGTTGATTTTAATTGAGATTTGAAGTTTTCACTTTTCACCACACATCAAGATTCAGTAAGCATTCAAGACTTCAATTGATGTATAAATTTTATCATTAAATTTTAAATCACACAAATAAAAAGAATTCTTTTCTGATGATAATGATGAAAAAAACAATAGCGAACTACTTCTAGATATGTAGAAGGAAAAGGGTGTTACCTGCTCATTGCGTCATAAGTGGCTGCTAGATTGCTGCAGACCCCTAAGGTGTGCGGGTGATACGGGCCATATTCTTGTTCCAATATACTTCTGGCTTCTTGGAACAGTTCTGCAGCTTCGTTTATTGCATAAAGCTGCACGCAGACAAGACCCATTTGGTTCAGTGCAATCCCAAACGAAGCAGATTCCTTCTCTTCACTGGCACGGAACTTGTAAATGGCACTCTTAAAGCTGTTGTAAGAATCAGAATAGTTCCCTAGCATATAATACATAGCCCCAATTTGGGCCTCTATTCCCGCGATAGTGCTTTGTTGACCACGGGTTTTATCATATATCTTCAACGCCTTCTTCAGTAACTTCACTGCCTGCTCTAAATCATTCATCGATTCATGTATAGAAGCAACTTCTATTAACCCACTTGCGATCTCTTCTGAGGGGATCCAAGGGTTCGGGTTCGTCTTCCCAAAAATCTTCACTGCATTTTCACAGTAATATTTTGATTCCTTAAGATATCCTGTCTTGTGGTACAAGTCAGCTAAACGGACATAAACTGAAGCAACTGTGTGACCCTCTCCTTTTATTGACTTGAACACTCTGAGTGCTTTCTGATAAGCCAGAACTACCTCATCATAGCGTCCCAAAAATGAATAGGCATCTCCAATGCTACAATCAACTGAAGCTGCATCTAATTCTTGGCCATGATCATGCTTGCTGAAACATAATGCTCAAGGGCAGTTTCATAATCACCTTTTGAGTCACAGATTAGTCCCATTAGTCTCCTATCTAATCCTTCTTCAAGGGAAGTGGTATGCCTATTTTTCCTGTGAATATCAAGAGCCTTCTGACAAAGACACTTGGCCTCCTCAAACTGCAGTGCTTCAAAATGAGCCTCGGCCACATAACGACATGTGTCACCGAGTCTTAGGTCTGTTTCTCCCAAGGCTTGTATTTGGATTTTCAGACCTTGTGTATAAAAAGAAATCGAATTCTCCATACGGCCCATCATTGCATAAGTGTCACCCAAATGCATGCACCCCGCAAATTTAGCTAGTGCGTGATCTTGGCCATATTCTAAAACAGGAATATCAATAGAACGCTCCAGAATAGGAATGGCTTCATTATGTTGTCCTTTTTTGCAGTATATTGTTGCCAAGACGTGCAAACACATAACCATTTCTAAACTGGGTTTCCCATTTGCACATATCTCAAACGAATTCAGAGCTCCAAGAGCCAAATCAAGAGCCTTCTCCATATTCTCACCTGAAGCTAGAGATCATTTCTCTTGTTTGCTTAAGTAAGAATGGTCCCAGTTCTGGGTCGTCAATAGGACCTTCAATCCCATTCTGCGACTTCACACCAAGCAAACCAACATTCCTCTGATTCTTCAGACTATTAAGATGATTTGCCTTTCTGGAATTCTTCTCATTCCTCTTGTCAATAGGTGGCTTTTGTTTGCTTTCCCAGGTTGATTAGGTGGATTGGTTCATGTCCTTGTTCTTTGTAGACTTGTTACCATCTGACGCAAAATCTTTTTCAGGAGTTGATCCTCTAGTATTTCTTTCCTCTTTGGACTCTGTAACTACCTCCTTTGTAATCTCCAAATCCGCAAAATCTCCCACTAGATGGCGTAATTCTGAATCGATCCTTAACTATTCACCGAATGAGTAAAAACTAACCCTGGAGGGTGAGTGATCAGAACTCAGCAATTCACACACATTACGATACAATTGATCAATAGAGATGTCCACCAACCGATCAATAGGCAGATCAATAGAGCCACTGCGAATATTACTTGAGCTAAATGGACTTCTCGGAGATGCCTGCTGAGTGAAATTCTCCTTATGAGGTGTATAACCCAGGCTACGTTCATTATTCGTATTTAATTCATTCATTGCTAACCCAGGCATTGAACTGTTTAATCAAGAAAAACGGATGAAATCCTACAACAGAGGAATGCAGAAAACACCATAGAATTAGGCATATCCATCCATTTCAATTACAAGTAGAAAACAAGCCAATTTTCCATTTCACAATCGGCTCTCTCTTTCGTTATTAGTATTTGAAGAAAATCAAGGAGTCCCGATCGAAAATGACGTATCTATCAAAAACAAAGAAGGAACGAAAGGGAAAAACAGAAAGGAATGGAACTCCAGAGCCCAATAAGATTTACATCAAAAAGCAGAAGCAACCATATGTTAAACTGGATGCTCCAGATGCTGATTAGAATTTCACAAATAAAGCGTTATCAAATTCAATATTCAGTTATCAGAGTTGAAAACGAGCAAAAGATAAAATGCAAACATTGACCAAAGAACCATACGCGCGTTCATCAAATGCTAGAAGAGCAATAAATAAACCAGTACCTCATTGATATATAGGGGTTGCCTCCAGAACTCTGTAAGGAGTAAGAGCCAAGACTTTCGAAAGGGGCGTTATGAACAGATAAAGAGATATGGGTCGATAGCTCCAAATGATTTGAATGTATTTATTTATATATTTGGAGGGCGGAAGAAGACGAAGAAGAGGAGAGGGGCGCGTGATAGGAAGTGGAATTTTGAGGAAATGAAGAGTGCAGAATAGGGAAATGAAATTACAATAGTTGAGAATTTCAAGGAAATTAATGTGCAGGAAGTGGAGGTCGCAGCAGAGGAATGAGTAAGAATGTTGAAGCTAACGAGTAGGGGTGTGCATGGGTAGGGCACGCCCTGTGCCCGGTGCCCTGCCCAAAAAAAGTATGGGCTGCATTTTGCAGCCCGATGCCCGACCCTACCCGGTAAAAGCCCTAACTATTTTGGGTTGGGCATGGGTGGGCTGGGCATGGGCGGGCTGGGCATGCCCAAGTTTTGATGTCATGCTCATGTTGTGAAAAAAATCTGCAATTATGAACTTATAAAATAATACCATATTCATATGTCTTTAAGACTTAAATAATATCTATAATTCACTAAGAATAAAGCAACAAAAAGATAATAATTAAATTTTTTAAATCTATTGTATGTAAAAAAAATGTCTTGAAGTCTAAGTAATTTGTAATTGTAACTTTGTATCAATCTCCCTAATATTGACAAAGATTAAGTATCTGAAAAAAAAAATAAACAATTATAATTTATAATGTAATTATATGATGATTAGCAAAGTTAAAAAAAAAGAAAAAAAGAAAAAATTAATATAGTTATAAATATTAAAAGATACAACTTACATACTTAACTACTCATATTTTTAAAATGAACCTCTAGTCACCAGTAACTATCATATTCTCCTTTTCAAGTGTAGCATTTAGGGAAAAAATAAAAAAAATAAAAGAAGTGGTGCTCATGGGCAGGGCAGGGCAGGGCAGGGCAACCCCCCTGCCCGGTGCCCAGCCCGAAAAAAGTATGGGCTGAATTTTGTAGCCCGATGCCCAGCCCTGCCCTATATTTATCGGGTTGGGCAGGGCTATTTTATTGCGGGCTGGGCTGGGCATACCGGGCCATAGGCATTATGCACAGCCCTACTAACGAGGAAGGCGACTTCACCTCTCCCGCTCTTCCCTCTTCAACAGCTGCATTATGCATTATTTATTTATTTCATTCCCTTTAATTAAATTATTTGAATATTTTAATTATTTGAGTAAGTAAACTGCATTTCGATGCTTTGTGGATATCGTTTTGGACTTTCGGTCATCTTAATCAAAATTAAAAGTACCTTAAAATGCAAGAAAATATTATCAAAAAATATTACTGACTTATAGTAATATGACAAGATTACTTTCAAAAATCGGAAGATTTTAAAAGTTTAAACCTAAATCTCAAAACATAAAATATTATTTTTAAAAAAATGAATTAGATAAGTAATAATTTAAATTATTTTTTAGAAGAGAATTTTTAAAAACAACATTTTAAAATTTAATTCTTAAAAAAAGCTCACGTATGAATATTTTTAATTTTAGATATAGGGATAACATTTCAATTGCTGATAATTGAGGATACTAGTTTTAAAAATACTCTAAAAACGTTCCCACAAAAACAAAAATCAACAGCAATAAAGGATTAACGGCTCTTGGACGCGAAAAGAATCAACATGTGATCACAGATCAGATGACGGCGAGTTTTGTAAAGATTTGGAAACTCAATGTCACCACGTGGCAAGAATTAACTGGCCAGCTCTAAAGGTTGAGATGTAATGATTTGATTGCTTTTCCGAGAGTCGTGTTGCCACGTGGAGTAGGTCCAGCACACTATAGAAGGCTACCCCTAAGGGTGGGTACAATTAAGGGCGTTCGGATCCCGTGCAATTGCATTGCAAGGGAAAATATAAAATATTGTACTCTTTTTGGTATAACAAATTTAAGTAGTAAAATATAAAAATCCTGAACTCATCCAAGATTCGTGTAATATGCCAAACAGTTGATAATGGAATGCTGAAAACAAGCAATTTACAAGCTAAAAAGTAAAAATACAAGTGAGGTGCAATAAATGTGGTGACAGCAGTCAGGAGAAGGCAGAGAAGAATTGGTGGGCCTCGTGGTATCGTTCCAAGACAACATTGAAAAGTGGATGGATGGGTTCAAGGAGATTAGAGTAGGGGCCTAACACTGACTTGGGCAATGGTGGAGAATGAGGGTCCTTCGACCAGCCATACTGGCACAATGAGAGCCCACTTAAACAGTAACATGTATGATAATAATCTCTACGCTTGCCCGGCTTGTCTCTCAATCCACCATCTAGCTCCTACATCAACCACATCATTTAAAAGTCAATGTCATGTCCGATAGAATTGACTTCAGTAGGAGGATATCTATACTTAGGGGTAAAAAGTCAATGCCATGTCAACTCTTACAACTAACACGCAATGGAAGATAACCAGTAGGTAGAATATATGCAGACCTGTGAGCATAGAAGAATGTATTGCTGCAAGGCAATGCTGTGAAAAAGAGGTTCTGTTGCTCTGGGTGCCTTGAGAAAATTACAACCGATGTTGTTAAAATCAACGGAAGAGGACCTCCTCATACCTGTTAAAATTATAAGTTCATGGGAATAAGAAATTAGAAATAAATATTGGCATCAAGCGGAAATTTCAACAACATAGAGGAATCCATGCAAACCTTCTTCAAATCCGTCAGATGTTGTAGGAATCTGTGAACGCTCTTCAGCACTATCACCTTTCTGAGCAGCTAAGCTTGCCATTTGTTTCTCAATAATAGAATAGAATCTTTGCAATAGATCAACACCACCACCCTGATTAACAGTCAAGTTTCAATCAAACTATGTTACAAAGACAAATAACCAAATATATATATTTATATATATATATATATCACCTGCCAAAAAGAGTAGCATCCATCAACCAATTTATTAGTTCTCCCCTGAAATCCACACTCCTGACCTTGCCGGAATACTACCCACTCCTAAAACAGTAACTCGGATTAGGACTTCATACAAGTATACAATATAATGATATATCATCGGCCACCTCAAGAAATTTTTAAGACTAATTGAAAGCCACAAGGTGAGGAAGATTCCTCTTACAGTTAAACGAGGCAGATCCAAGCGATTAACTTCATCAATCAGAATCATTGTAGCTAATCCGCAAAAGGTATACCTGGTAAAACAAAGTCAAAATTTACTAGGACTTCCCCAAAAGAGATGCACATCCACAAGCTGGCCGCAAAAATATTACAAACGCAAAGTTTTAGAATCCACCAAGAGGAGTGGAATAAATGCAAAACAAAATTGGGGAAAATTTACTCTTTACTTTCTAGGTAAAGCAATGAAAAGGGAGGAGAGAAGAGTACATCATTATTATCTCAATCCAAATAAATCAGTTCTGCTTGAAAGAAATTGAAAATATGTTCAAAAGAGTAATACTAAGGGTCATGTACAAGGAAAACTTTTAAGAAAAATTGGTTAAAGCAAGTTTGCTGAACGAGTTTCTTAATAGTGTTACTACTTATTAATGGGCAGAATTAATACATTAATATAATTTATAAATGCTATACCTGTTTAGTTAGTTACTTAATTTTACATATTTTCCCCCCCATATTTACTTGCAAGGCCAAAGAATAAAAGTGGGATTTTGACGCACATTCAATCTTCCCACACTTTTTATGCTTCCTACCAAGGTCCAATGTTCAAATTGAACGCTGCCCTGTTTTTCCAACAGCCTCACTTCTCACACCCTTTATTTTCAATTCCACATTAAAGCATAGCCTGGGAAAGGGCATAACAAGCAAAGAGAGACAGAGAGTGGAATGAAACATACCCGCCATGAGCCTCAGAACCAGGTTCCCCAGCAATGCCACCTTCGTATGTCTGACAGCTGCAGAGAAATGCCAGAGCAAATAGCATGGACCATAAGAAATAGATAACATTACACAAATTAATTATCAAGCATTCAAATCAAGAATTCTAGCCCTTTTTTTTGCCAAAAGGATTATAGTCCTAAAGTTTAAGATATTCCAAATGAATGGTCTAAAAAAAATTGTTACATGGCTAAAATATATAATGAGCCAACTGAACATTGTCCAATTACTAAATGCAATACAAAGGCATTCAAAAGCATCTTAGATTCTAGAAACCAGACAAGAAGAGATTTTACTAACCCAACATACCATAACCACTAACAAGTATCTTCAGATGAAGAACTCATAAAGTTTTAATTCTGAACAAAATACAGCCATGGTCTGCAACAAAATTAAATTAACGATGCTTCAAACTAACCTTAAAATGAAGTCTCCAACATTACGGATCAGTTCATCATCCAGAATATTCAAAACACTCGCAACCTGGTTCAAACAAGATGTTAAATTCTATGCCATAGAAACAATCCTGGTAACAAATAAATAAGCAAAATAAACAAAACATGTATTTTGGGTATTCAATATATTGTTTAATGAATATAATCTCATCATTCATGTGTTGTCTTCCAAAGAAAACAATATAAAACCTCCAAGAGAAGTAGGTATATAACCAAGCGCAAAACATGAACAAGAAATGTGGTAGGGAACCAACAAAGGTGTTGCCAAGAAATAATATGAAAGATACTCAATATTTCAAGGATGATACGCCACCAATAGTTTAAAATCTCACCCCACAGTGAAACCAATAGAGGTTAACAGTAAAATGGTGTCAATTGGCCCATAGCCTCAACACCCTGTCATTCCTCATTAGTTGGTAATATGTGCCATAAAAAAAAAAGTTCAAGATAATGAAATGAACACTCTGATGAAGTAAGCGATAAGTGTGATGTCACCCACGAAGTTCCCAGTCTGATTGAATGTACATATCTGAGCGTGAGCATACATGGCATTAACATAGAGATACAGAAAAACCAAACTCACAGAAATGGCAGTGTAGCAAGCTCGAACGTCAATTTCTCCCACATCATGCATCCTGAATCCCCCATTTGGTTGTTTCATCCGATGTAGAAACCCAGACAATTTATCTCTGAGAATATCATATATATAAAAAATAACATCATTTACTTCAAGATGTCAGACAATTACAGAAAAGCTAAAAGTGCATATAATGTAATATAATAACAGAAGCTTGTTTTCAAGAGCATAAACTGACCACCTATTAATTGATGCCAAAGCTTTCTGACCACCCAATGTGATAAGTGTATTGACTGCAGCATAAGTTGTGGCAAGATGAGGCATCTGAGGAGAATTACAAATATATTAACCATTATAACATAAAAGAAGAAAAATAAACTTATCAGAAACAGCCTAAAACATATTAAATTAAAGTGGCTTAAACTCAAGAAATACAATATAGCCAACTAAAGCCATGCAAGTAGGTTATTTGAACACTCTGCTATTGCTATATACCTACCCATTGCAAATTTAAATAGCAGCAATATAATATACAAATACAGAGGTATTACTTCATTAATCACCAACATAAGGAGAAACTTATTAAAAAGGTGGCCTAAAGCGAATTAAACTAAAGTGGCTTTAACTTAAGCAATACAATAAAGCCCACCAACGCCCTCTAATCAAGTTATTTGAACACTATGCTAGTGCTATATTCTCCCATTGCATACATAAATAGCAGCAATATAATGCCTAAATATGGAGGTATACCATATGCATTACTTAATTAACACGTTATGCATACACATTGTAGCATCCAACAAGGCCATAGCTTAACACTCAACAAGCAATATGGTAGAAAGCGATATAGTCTCTTACCTGGCCAGGTCCCCCGCCATACCCACCATTTGGATCCTGCAAGAAATAAAAATAAATATAAGACGCACATTGGGGATGAGAAGCAGAGAATGGAGAGGAAATAAAAAAAATATCTATTTTATATAACATGTACTTTACAATCCAATATAGACAAAGACAAAGGGAGAAAGAAAGGAAAGAGACGTTAGGAGGACAAGATAGTCACGTAGAGAGAGAGAGAGATTAAGTTATAAGACAGATTTACATAAAAAGCAAGATAACTAAGCAATGAGATTAAATTAAAATGTCAAACCTGGCAACGACTAAGAAAATCAATTGTGTTATTTTCCAATTCATCATCAACTGATTCTCCCAGCAAAGCAACGGAGTGAAGGATCCAGTAGCATAGCCAGGGTCGACTGCATGTCACAAAATTTAAGACCAAGAAATAAATTCAGGAAGAAATTACGGTCCAAGATAAGGATATCATAAATTTTTGAAAATCACAAGGCTGCAGCCATCAAGATACAAATAGTGTTTATGATGCTAAAAAAATGCAACCATTCCCTCAATGGGAATGGGACTGCAGAGAAGGCATGTTTAGTGTGCTACGCTCGTTAGACCCCACAAATAGCTCAAATAACAATTTAACGGGATGGCTCCATTATAAATGGTTAGAACCAGATCATAAGAAGTAGACATTATCATCCTGGTAAGTAAAATTTTTAGGGTGGTGAATAGCTATTTCTAGAACAGGAAGGGGGGAATCAGAAAATAAGTTTTAAAAGACAAACACAACATAATCAAGCCGTTCTCCCACTAATAGATATGCTAAGGCAAGCACCTTTAGTAGCCTCAAAAACACTTCAACAGAGACTTCATATGAGCCTATATAATAGTAAAAAAGAAAGCAACGCGGAGAAAGAGTTACTTGGCATCCAAAACGCAAAACGCAGGACCCAGATGTCTAAGACCTTTCTCCAGGAACTCCATGTGTTTATCACGCTGCAGCTCCAACCTATAATCGAAGATGATGAGTTATAGAGGTATTGAATTAGCTAGGGTTTGAGAATGATGGAGAGGAAAAAGATTCTTACATGACGGATTGGGCGTTGGGAGGAATACTGGCAAAGTGTTCGTATATCTTATAGACCTGAGATTCTACGATCCATTGATCACGCTGAGTCACGGTTGGGCTTGGAGCTGCCGGAGGATCCATGGCTCACCTTCGAAATCCCACAAAGTCAAGTGAAGTGAACTTGCAGGATGCGGACCCACTGTCGTCCCTTCCCCGTCTTCAGGACATACGCCTTGAACTAAACTCCACAGTCAACGCCCCTTTTGTGAACTTCGCTTCAACGCCATCATGGTGAGTCAGGAACCCTCGGGTACTAGTGGGCCCAACCTCCGCACGCGATTACTCCTTCCCGGAGATGACACAGATACACACACTCATCAGCCCATGATTCATCAATTGATATTTTTTTTATAAAAATAATTTTGAACAAATAAAAAAGCTGTTAAAGCGTTCTACTTTGTCCAACTGTCCCCAAGAATTATTCTAGATTTTTTCTTGGAATGAAAATTGAAATCCATTAAATCAAAAAAGAATTACACCCAATAAAGCAACAAAAAAAACAATTAACCTAACCTAAAACTATTTTCAAAAAACTTTTTTTTTTAATGTTCCAGTATAAATTAAGAGCATGGAAAGCATTTTTATGCGTTTTTTTTTATATTTTTATATAATTTAGATTTAAATGTTTTTCCTTTCAAATTTTACTATTTTCATTCTATTATAATATATTTTCATTTCATATTTTCTCTACTTCTCTATGGCCTCCATTTCTCCCTCTGACCATATGAACTATGTTCACATATTTATATCATGAGATGGAAGTGCATGGTGTTCTGATGGAGATGGCTAACAAATAACAATGTTGGAGGACACCCAGGCAGTGGCTGATGCTCGCTCTAGAAACTACTCCGGATTTCATTAATACTAACAGTAAGCACAGCACGAGATTTATAAATGTCGTGTCAATTGGCTTAAAAAAATGAACGAATACATATTTGTCCAGAGCAAAATGTGCCTAGAATGATGACATGCATGGCTTAGTCAAGGGTCCCTATTTTGTTTAAGAAATTGAAGGTCCTTCATTTGAAGTTCTACAGCTTCTTTTGGTAAGGGCTTTTCATGTGGAACAAAGTCGTCCTCAACTCCTTCTTCCACTCTCTGTTTCTTGTCTTTGAGCATCCGCTGGATTTCTGGTTGCTTAACTGAAGGGAACACAGAACTCAGCATTATAATCAGAAGTCTCTCGTCTTCATCCTCTAGAGGATCCTTCCCGAAGCAACAGAACAGACATAGATAGCATCAAGAGCCTTCTCAACTCGAATCTCCATTGGGATTGAAGGAGCTGCAGCCTTCAGCCTTGCTCGTCTCTGCACTTTCCAATATCATTTCTGGTGCAGTTAGGCCAGAGGTATACTATGTTTACAGAGTTACAGATAGGGCACTGATGAAACTACAGCAAATAGCATCTGCTATAAGTTAATGCCAAGTCAAAAGCACCTCCTTTGCATTCATCAATTCCATTTCGACAACAACGAAAGAACAATGATGAACAGAATCAGGGAGATTATTAGGATTAAAATGGGACTGCTAAATTTTGAATCAAACTGAAATTTTTTAACAAAACCTCATGTTGGGATTTGATTTATGGCTTGAAATCATAGAATTCATTCAGTCATAGTCAATTTTGGAATCCAGAGAATCACTCATAAGTTAATCGGGAGAATCCTACCTAGTTATCATTATGAGAAACTAATCAAATGCACTTAAATGGAACAATGATATCGATATATATCGATCACTAAATGGTGGCGATATAGGCACAAGAAGGGTAACTTTCACTACTGGAGCACGAGTCTTCAGCCATGTTTTTCTGAATGGTCTATGAGGTAAAGCAAACTACTTCAGTTTCATTTCAAATGCAACATAATAAGGAAACTGACAATAGAATATGTAAATTAGATATAAATGAGTTGAAAAGAAAGGAAAAGGGAATACTTTTTCAATATGACTTGCTCCAAACAACCCAAGAATGGTGAAATCAGAAGTGATATATGGATATATGGAAATATACTAACCCCTCTGGCTTCATTCATTAAAGCAATGAAGTTCTGCTCTTCAAACTCAATGTCCCCTCTGGATTCGGAGCCTTGCAACCCCTTCCAAAATCTCCTCAGACTTGAGGAGACCAGCACCAACTTCTGCTAACCAACGGCATAACAGAATATACAGAGGATCCCCCGCCTACCCACGATAAAATTGACACCAAGTCAACAGCACATCGTCACGTGCATTCATTAATCCCATTCTAAATCATCAAAAATCAAAAGCAACTGATATCATATCCACCATCAGAGAGCGACAGAAAGTTAAACAGACTCAGAGAGGTTGCAAGAATTAAAATAGGACTATTATAAATCAAAGTTAAATTACATTTTTTTCCTATATAATTCTATTAAATGTTCAGTTTAGTCCTTATGATTTAAAAATTTATAATAAGGTCTCGTAGTCTTAATTTTTCAATTCAGCCTGGCCATTAAACCTAAACTAAGAAGACTTCAAAAGTTCTTTGATGAAACCAATAATGTCCATGACTAGAGCTTGCTCGTCTAATGGATCCAATGTAAGTGACAACATATGTCATATATGAGTAAAATCCTTTTTCATATTTAGAATGTCGAGCAGTGTGAAGCAGAAAAAAATATATAATAATAATAACAATAACAACAACAACAATAATAATTGAAAAATCAAGAAAAGGGATAAAAAACAACTAAAAATATAATGTTGGAATTTGATTTTCGGGGGAAATCATATGACTTATTACCCGTCCCCGACGATCTTGGAATTCATAGAAAGCTCTAGAATCAGTAATGGTACACTTCTTTCCAACTCGCCTCATCAAAATGGATAATGTCACCGCCAACGCCTCCTTCGTCGCTGAGGATCCTTGCTATGAGGCCGACGACGGGAAGTGAACCTATAACCTTGTTAGCGAAATTGGAAATAGAATCGGGTTTCTCCATGTAAGATCGAATGGAGAGTCTGGAGGATCCCGTGGGTCTAGTTGGGTGGGCATGGCTGAGAAATAGAAGAGAAGACGAAGTGTGCTTGGATGAGAGGTCGAAGCAAAGAATTACGTTGGTATGGATATGGAGAGATGATAGTGGAGTAGTAGATTTTAAAACCACCATGGGACTGCAAATTGGGAGTTGATCTCCCTGATTTTGTTGTCCACCTCTCGTTTATATATGTTACCTTCTCTGGTGCGAGGATGATTCTCTGCTCGCAACGTACCCACCATCATGCGCGCTACTCTGGAGCCTGTACGGAGCTTATATAAATTTTAGGAAAAATTAATCAGCTAGTAGAAATAAACTCAGTTCTTAATTCAATGTAGCTCAGTGGGGCACATGAATTTTAACTCATCATAATTTAGTTTCTATAATTTTAATTATTTAAATATTATTCTCTAAATTTTATAAAATATATAATTTATTTTTTAAAATGTAGATATTAATATTTAAATAATTAAACTATAAAAATTGAGTTGTATAGAGTGAAAACTCAAAAATTAAATTAAAATTGAGTTAAAATTATAAACACTAAATTTTATTAGGTTTAAATTTAAATGCTGAGTTATTATAATTGAATTAAAATTTTATGAGATGTTCCCCAGAGGTGCTTCTACACCCTTATAAAAAGAAAGAAAAAGATGGATCCATATGAATTAGGACTGTTGTTTAAGGATTAGATCCATAACCTCTTGAGCTGGCACATTTTGTCATTATGATACAAACCCGGGGGGATTTAGCAATCCTTGGCAAAAAAGACAACCCAATAGGAAAATCCTACCGTCACGGAACATTCAGGTGGGGGCTCGACCTGTGATCCTAAAGAAGGGCAATCAAATCAAATATATGGTTCGACCTTTTCAGGGTTGAACTTGAACTTATTTCAGGTGTACGGGTACGTACGTGCCTAGTTTTGCATACATGACTTGTCCACTGTCCAATGCAATCCTCTCGCAAGTTATCTCAAGACTCTCATTTTCCGTCTTCTTCTCTAATACATCATTTAGTTGATCACGACGAGACTTGTGTAATTAAAGGTTAAAATTGAAGCCACAAAAGGCCCAAGGTTGTTTTATTGCTGTGTGCCACTTGTCTCTCCTCACTCAGAATCTTAAATATATAAAATAAATAAAAAAGAATGAATGATTGAATGGGAATATATCTGACAGTCATGCGCTGGTTAGATCACGGGTGTGAAGAATCTGCAGCATATTGGCGAGCCACATGAATCACCTCCCCCTGATTCACGAGTATGTGTTACCCCATCTTTTCATGATTTCTGACTTACATTGAAGTCTCAAAGTTATTTACAGCCCAGGCACGTGCACCTAACTAGCTACATATTCCTATTAATGATCATCGTACAAATTTCAATTTGCAACATTATTTGTGAATTGAATGAGAACATTTTTAAAGAAATGATTCGTTTTATATAACCCATCTATTTGTATCAGGTACGTCCGTTTCACATCAGACGTGTGTCCGCATAGGAGATCTTTAGTCAACTTTGGCATCAGAACCCTAAATTTAGGGCCTGTTAATTTCTTTTCTGGGAAAAGCTGTGTTCTCGACTCAGATTCCTGTTGATTATTGTAGTGAGTAGTGATCCTATATATCATTAACAATTATGTCTGAGTATAATATTAAACGCAATTTCTCAATTTGGTAAAAACATGCAAGAATCCAGCTTGATGACAGGTCCCCATATTATATTCCGTCAAAATTTACTGGGCATAATTTTTAAAATCGACAGAGATTGAGCATTTGTCAGATAAGGCATAGATTTGTGGCTGTAATTCTGACATCATCCTTAATTTGAATGGAATAAATAAGAGGGAAGGAATGTTGTGGGATTCAATGACACAAAATGATTTGTTTCAGTAAGTATAGATAGATGAGATAGTTGGCATCCACGCTGCCTGTCAGCGGGGCACTATTATTGCAGATTAAATATTAAATATTTATATGAGAAGATAATTATAAGTAAATATATTATTAAAAGTAGTACAATCTAGTTGATCTCATTTTATAGTAATGTTTTTACTTACGACCTTGAAGAGTATTTAGTTGGATTTTCCACTATTAAATTTAATTTATTATAATACATGAGAAATCGGTGAATTAAAATTGCCCATACAAACGTACTAATAATTCATGCATGAGGAAATCCTCTGGTGGTTCAATACCTTTATGATAGTATCATTACAGCTGTCCACTAATACACCCATTGCAATTTTTCATTTTTGTCTTTGAGTTCCCTACTTTTAAAATAAACTGATTTATTAACCAAAACAAATCGAAAATCACAGCTAGAAAAGACCAAAAGAAAGAAAAAAAAAAGGCAAAACATGCATGATCGTTGTTTGGCGGTATACGATCATCAAAGTATTAGTGGGGGAATCATGTCTAAGTCATAAATCCATGATTACAACTCTCAAGTTTTTTTGTTTTTTTTAGTAAACCTCATGGCATGATCGCCCATTAATGAAGCAAACCTTGTTTGACATAGATTTCCTGTAATAAATGTACATTGACCGTGAATTCCATTAAGGACCATGAGAAAAGAAAATAGAAAAAGCAGAGCCAGAGAGACACAGAGAAAGATGTCTGGGTTTCAATAAATTATATAAATTGGAAGAGAAGAGAAGGTGGGTCAGACTCAGAACTCATACGGAAACACACGTCGTGTTCAGGCAGAATCCATGTGCCCACATGGATTATTGAGAGAGGGAGGCACAGAGACGCCGGTACGAGCACCTGTACTCAAACGCAGCTACCATTTTTCTATTTATCAACCTCACCAGCAGCACCAACCCAGAGTGGCACCATACGTAGAACCAATTTCGGACCCAAAACGAAAACTTTAGCTCTCGTATCGACGCGTAGAGGAAATTAGTTTTGTGATTGTTGAATTGGGAAGAAGAGAAGAGGAGTTATAGATGAAGGAAAAGAGTGAGAGTGGGGGTGGTGGAGGGTATGTGAGAGCGGATCAGATAGATCTGAAGAGCTTGGACGAGCAGTTTCAGAGGCATCTGAGCAGAGCATGGACTATGGAGAAGTGCAAGAAGAAGGAAGAAGACGAGTATGCAGGAAAGTCCACTGGAGGAAGCAGGCAAGAATGGGAGATTGAGCCCTCCAAGCTTATCATCAAGAGCGTGATTGCTCGTGGAACTTTCAGCACAGTTCGTCGTGGCATTTATGATGGCCAAGACGTTGCAGGTACCACTTCTTCTCTCAACTGGTTTTTCTTTTGGAGCTTCAATTCGGGAATTCGACTCGCTAGAGCCAATTCCTCTCAATGTCAAGATTTCTCAGACATTTTAGAAAATGCAGGAGTCAGTTTTCTCAAATTTCTGCATCTCCTCCCAATTCTATCATTCTTAGCTCTAATTTTCTAGTGGAAGTAAAACAACGGAGGAAAGAGTTTATTAAATTATATAATCATTGTAGCATCTGTCTGAGTTAACCAGAAGATCAGCTACTTTCAGTTTTTTTTTTTTTTAAATTTGTCTAAATAATTTTAGTTTCAACATGTTTCTAGTCTTAGAACCAGAGTCCATATGATTACTGACATGAGTCCATATGCTACTTTCCCTGGTGTCATTGAGCTGTTTATAAAACGTCTGAGTGGTAGCTTTTGTTATTTTTCTGATTCTTCTACTAAGTTGTTTAATTGAATGAGTTTGCGCCCGCAAGAAATGGAAGTAGATCTAGATTCACAAAATCCGTGAATCACAAGATTGGCTGCCCTTTTGATTCTGAGTATTTATTTTATATTTTAAGAATTCACAAGATCAAGGTGGCTTGACAGTGTATCAACTTTAATATTCTTTTCTTTTTGGAACTTTCATGTGTTCATCTTTATTTCTGGTATGGACCTAATTGTTTTCTATATAAAAAGTAATATAGTTGAAATTGTTGACTGGAAGTGACTGGACAATATGCTTCCACATAATTATTCATTTCTACCACAGAAAAGATTCTTCTACTTCGTGCTTGCTACAGGAACTCTTCAACCCGAAGTTATCACTATTTTTTTTACTCTCTCAGTTAAGCTCCTTGATTGGGGAGAAGAGGGCCATCGTTTGGAAGCTGAAATAGCACCACTGCGAGCAGCTTTTACCCAAGAAGTTGCTGTTTGGCATAAGCTTGACCATCCTAATGTAACCAAGGTAGTATTTATATCCCAACTCTCATTTCTCGGCTTTTACCATATTTTACCTCTCTTCGGGTGTGGAACACCACTATAGCTTGTAAAAGGGAAAAGAGGGGGGAAATATGTAAACGAATAAACAAAATTAAAGGAGGGGAAGGATGAATGAAGAGACGAGCATGGAGATTGAATGACATTGTAGAGGGCAAATATGGCCGGCCTGAACCTTGGACTGTTTTGTTTCTTTGTAGTACATGACATGTGATATCTTAACTTGATTGTGGTCACATTTCAGCCAGATTAACTCTTGTCTACATTTATTTCTGCTGTCCTTTTTCCTTTTTTTGGTATCCTTTGGTAGCTGCAGAGGGTGCGGGTTTCTTGGTTGGCAGTTGGGTTGGTGGGGCCTGCAATAAGGTCCTTACTGTAGGGTTTGGTCCTGTCTTTTGATTCCCATAAGCATTAGCTTAGGTAAAACATTGATTTGCAATTGAGATTTGAGAATTATGGTAGAAAGATATATCTCAAATGGTTATGGACTTGGCATGCTGCTAATATGGGGAACTGATTTGTTGTGTATATGTAGTGCGATTCTTTATTTTAGAATGAAGACACGCTTCATTCCGAATGGTTTAGGTTATGCTTCATGTTTTAGTTGTTGAGCTGAAGTTCTTTTGATCCTATCAAATGTGGGGAACTAGTTATTGATCCTGTTTCATTATATATATATATTGATTGAAGCTATCAATGTTGAGAAGGGTTCTAAGTTACAATCTAATAGCACTATTTTGGGGAACTTTAAACTGTCAAGTGCTTGTAGGAGGAAGGGAATTGCTACCATGAGGAATTTTCTTCTGATATTGGTTCGAACTTTCATGTTAAAATTTTCTCATTCATGCTTATTGTAATCTATTTTGCAGTTTATAGGATCAACAATGGGCACAGCAGAGCTTCACATACAAACAGAAAATGGTCATATAGGCATGCCCAATAATATTTGTTGTGTTATTGTTGAATATTGTCCTGGTGGCGCACTGAAGTCTTATCTCATAAAAAACCGGAGAAAGAAGCTGGCTTTTAAAGTGGTTGTCCAATTGGCACTTGATCTTGCGAGAGGGTTCATTTCCTAAACATAATGTGTGTCTTATCAGTTTTTTAAGATATCAAACTTACTATCTAAGCTTGAGAACTCTGTTCTTTACTTTGTAGGTTGAGCTATCTTCACTCGGAAAAGATTGTCCACAGAGACGTCAAAACAGAAAATATGCTTCTAGACAGGACTCGGACCTTGAAAATAGCTGATTTTGGAGTGGCTCGTATCGAGGCTTCCAATCCTCATGACATGACTGGTGAAACTGGAACTCTTGGTTACATGGCTCCTGAGGTATATGCCTGATTCCTTTACCTTCTTGCTACTGAACAATACCAATACCTACATACCTTTCTGGGTTTGTTTAGAACACCCATTCGTAGCTCTCACCTTCACTTATGCAAGTCCTCAAAATTGCAATTGCTCCTTATAATAATTACTCAGAACCTACATATTCGACATACCTTGCTTGTTATATAGCACGCTAAAGTGTAGCTCCTTTAGTAATTACTCATAGCATACAGGTTAGTATCCTGTTTCAATATCTCAGAATTATAAATGATCTTCAGATTGTCTTGGCTTTGCATTACTAATTCATGTTTGATTTCATTTCTTAAAAGATGATTTATTAAACTCACCTGAAGAAATTTTTATTGCACAGGTTTTAAACGGTAATCCATATAATAGGAAGTGTGATGTGTATAGTTTTGGTATATGCTTATGGGAGATATATTGCTGTGACATGCCATATCCAGATCTTAGCTTCTCAGAAGTGACTTCAGCTGTTGTACGTCAGGTAATATGAAATGCATTAGGTGGCTACACGATCATAAACATAGGCTTATATCTTGAAGATAAGAAAATGTAAAAGCCATTTCCTTAACAAAGAGCAATAGGTAAAAACTGTTAGTGATCCGCAAATTTTGCCTTCAGTTACGACTGATTCCATCTGAGTTTACTGTTGTTGAATGTTGATGCGTCAACGTTATTTCTGTATGAAACTGCAGAATCTGAGGCCGGAGATACCAAGATGTTGCCCGAGCTCTCTGGCAAATGTGATGAAAAGATGCTGGGATGCTAACCCGGATAGGAGGCCAGAAATGGATGAGGTGGTTTCCATGTTGGAAGCTATTGACACTTCAAAAGGTGGAGGTATGATCCCAGTTGATCAGCCTCAGGGTTGTTTTTGTTTCTTCAGGTATCGAGGACCTTGAAGGATTTTTCACTCTCAAGTAATTCCTGTCATTCTGCATTGTAGAGGCTCAATTTGTATTTATATTCAATTCAAAGAGTAGGGAAGGAGGGAAATCATGGTGGATGGATGACACGAATTGTAAAAGCCATTAGATAATGAAGAGCTTTGTAATAATAACAATATATATTGTTACCTTGTTGAGTTATGATTTATGAAGCTAATCATTGCTCCTCCTTCTTTAAACTCTCGTGATGATCTTTTCATTACTTGCTTTTTTTAATGAATAGAAACAACATAGACCATGGCTGATTCAAATTATTGACAATGTATAGTTATACTAGTGCTTTTACTGCGAGTTTTAGCGGCACAAGTGCATTTGTTAAGCACACGATAGTGTTACTAAGAGATTTGTGCATATTTCTGAATGAAAGAATCGCGTAGGTAGTTTCACCTGTAGTCATATATAGTTAAAATGTGATATAATCCTACGTTGGAGTTAGATAAATAATTCACTTAATATCCTATGTTGGAGTTAGATAAATAATTCACTTAACTTACGTAGGGGTTAGATGAATAATTCATATAAACTAAATGCAGCTTTGTATAAGACAAATTCATAAAGCGTAAAAATACTTAAAAATTTTAAGTGCTCCCGAACTAAAAAAAAAAAAATTGCTTTGTTGTCTTTATGTATTAGTTCGTTCTTTCTATTTTATTTTTTTGGGTCTTTCTTTCTTTAGGCGGGATTGTCTTTATTTATAGTTTGATGACTTCCCTTAAAACTTCTAACGCAAACAACGAGCTACGATTTATTTTTATGATAATATCGAAATTAAATTGCATAAACTCGAAATAATAATATTTACAGACATGAATAAAATCCAAAAGTAAAAAAAAAATGGTTCCAAAAATATTGAGATCTATTGAAAAAAATATAAGAGCTTAATCTGATGCTGAGGATGATGTTATCAGACGTTGGCGCTTGCATCGACCGCAGAAAGCTGAACCTCATTACGCTTAGAAGCATCATCGTGCTCTTCTTGTTCTTGTTTACAGGAGCAGTAGCATGCATATAGTATGAGTTGCACCAGCCCAGAAACTGCTCCTACACCATTACTAATCTGCAACCACAATTGAAAAGTTTATATTCAAAGATGATATAATAGAAAATATTGTGGAAGGAAGGTGGTCATTTAATTACCAGGACGTAAATGTCGAAGGGATGGATCAAAGCATATGATGTCCAGCACAATCCATTTAAGAAGTTAGCCAGAGAGAGCCAGAAGGGCATGTACTTGACGCTCTTTGTTTTTATCACTTTTGCCTGTTACGTTTCATTATGACCACATGCATGTGTTAAAAAAAGACTACAAATGAATATGCAATCAAGCAATGTCAACGAAACCTACCATAATTGTGAGAGGAGCCACATACATCATGACATTAAACACGTCACAGAGAACTCCCACTACTAATGACCTTCTTACAGTTCCATGTAGTAATGACATCGTTATCAGAACGATGGCGGCAAAGAAAATAGCCTCAGCCAAAAGACACAAAAATACCTTGTTCTGAAAAAAAGACCAATTAATGAAGAGGTTAAAACATGATATTCACAATTATACATAAACATTATGTTATTGTTAGGTAAAACAGACGTACCCGTCCCTTGTTGGTGGCGTAGATGAGGAAGATGATGAGATAGATAAATTCAAAGACGAGGCCGATACTGTTGATGGTGACCACGAGAAGGCTATTAGGATGAACGAAAGGCATTCCATAGAACGCCCAAAACGCACAGTTTAACACTGTTGCCAGGTAAGGATCTGGCTTGAACTCCTCCACCGCCTTCTTCTTTATTATCCCATAAAACGTTGGCCTGTATTATCAAATCCAAAATTTTGGTTAACACTGATATATATACAGAGATATGTATACTAGAGAGAACGATGAGAGAGATTAATTACACTGGTGAGAAGAAAAGCCCAAAAGAGATGACATTCCCTGCAAAAAGAAAAACAAACGTAAGAACTCAGAACATATAGAAAAGAGAAGAGAGAGGGTTGAGAATATTGAAGGAGAAACAAACCTATAATGCCCACAACGTTACGTGCTACAGCAGCGCTTGCCATTCTGAAGGCTTCTTTAAGAATTAATGGTATATATAGAGATGTATGATATGAGAGGGAATCGCTCAGGTTATGATGTGTGATTTGAAAAGTGAGGGTGGCACTCACTTATATAGACATTTGAGACTTTCCTAATCCTTCACAAACTTAGTATTCCATATGTAAAATAATATTAGATAGTAGATAAGTATATAACATTACTCTTAAATTTTTCTTCTGATAAAACAAACCTTTTTTAAATTTTAATTTTAAGGATAAGTTTTACTCAAGGCTTCTAATTAAATCCACGATATATTTGAATTCAATTTTATATTTTCCTTGGGATATAATTCATTAATTTAAATATATTCTTATGGATGATATTCTATATTAAAATTAAACTAATTAAACTTATATTTTAACGATAAAAAGGATATGTAATTCCTATAACAATTATTTGAATAAATTCATATAATTTATTTGACATGATATTATTACCAAACATTCTTTTAAAAAAATTAATTATTCTGTTAGTTAAAAAGTTTAACTCTATATATCCCCTATGAAAGAGATATTATTGAAGACTTCAAAATTAAAGCCTCGTCAGAACAGTTCGTCATCTATAAAAAAATAGTAAAAATAGAAAAATACTTATATATTTTTTAAATTATACGTTATATAAAGTATATCTAATCAAAATATAATAATTCAATTATTGACTCATCTAAAAAAATTTACGATTAATTTTATTTTTAAAAAAATAAGTATTTTAATTTGAAAAAATAAAATCTTTTATCTAAACTAAATTAAGAGATTTATATTTTTTTAATCTAAATAAAATATAAATTATTTTATATGAGTCATCCATTAATTAAGATTAAAATATATTAAGTTATTATATTTTACTTGAACATGGATAGAGTTCAATTAATATAACACTCTTGATATACGTAAGTATTTCTCATAAAACTAATATTCCGATTAAATATTTTTAGGATTGGAGAACGAAGAAGATAAATAATACCGCTTTAATATTTATTTGGCATGACATTGATATCTCATTCAAAATTTCGGGTCCAGTGTCTGTGTGCATACCAGTATTCAATTATTCATGACAAAAATAAAATACAGATAGTTTAAATTAGATTTTTCATATAAAAAAAGTAGATTTGAGTAATCTAAGTTTAACATTTTTAATTTATGATTTCATAAATATTAAATTTAATTTATTTATTTATTATATGCATAAATATTCTAGTATTTATTAGGGTGTGTTTGGATTAGTTTTTGGAGAATAGATTCTGAGAAGAATAGATTTTGGGAATAGAGATGTTTGGATAATTAGTAGTAGAATCACTTTTTATATTGGTAAATTACCAAAAAGGGTATGATTTGATTAAAAGTAAGAGAGATGAAGGATGATAAAGAATAAAGGGGAGAGTGTAGAGAGGAGAGAGAAAAAAAGAGAGGAGAGAGGGTGTAAGAAAAAGTAGGGGTAGAATAATAATTGGATAATCCATAACTTAGGTTTCAAACTAAAAGCTATTTTCAGTAGTTTATTCAAAACTTAGGTTTCAAATCGAGGTTTTGTCCAAAATTAATTCTCAACAAAAATGATTGTTTATGTAAAAAATTTTTAAACTGCGATTTTGGCCAAAATCAATTCTTAGAATTGATATCCAAACACACACTTAAAGTCAATTCTATTAAAAACGCTCTCAGGCAGTAATTTCCGATGGAAATTCTAAGAGCCCCTTCCATACAACTTATTGTGAGGGACTAGTGACACGAAAACTGATTCCCAGGAGGAAAAGGCTCATCTTATTCTATTGATCAGTTTAGAGTTGCCACAATTTTTAATTTAAAAAAAAAAAGTAGAAATTACCCGTCTTTAAAAAAAACAGACTTTGATTTTATATAAGTTAGTAAGATTGGAATACTGCCATTCGATTTGTTGGACATTTGAAAATATGAAATCATACACAGGCACGTACATAAAAGCCAAATGTAAAAATATGATTTTTTTTCCCTTTTAAAAAAGGAGATCCATATGTAGAAAAACAAAAAGCTTTGATGTATATATATTGCGGGGATTAGGTCACACGTTGACAGTAGAAATCTGAATATGATATGGTGTCGAAACATGTTCCTCTTTCTCCTCATTCCCAGAACAACACCAGGAATTGCTCCAAGCCGGTTACTAATCTGCAACGCATTGTTAATGAATGAATAAGAATTCAAAGTTTTTCATCATTCAAGAATACTTGTATATAAACTCATCACCATCAATCAATAAGTAAATAATAATCTTTATTGAAATATCAATTAATTACCAAATACATAAATGTCGAATGGATGAATGAGTGCATATGTTGTCCAGCACAAACCATTCAAGAACAGCCAAAATGGCATATATTTCACGCTCTTAGCCCTTATAACCTTTGCCTGTTACGTTCATCCACATCAACATACGCAAAAAAGTTTCAAGAGTGATTAAACTCACACACAGAGACAAACATGAATATAGAACCTTAAAGAAACGTTAGAAAGATTATACGTGCGTACGTTGGTGAGAGGAAAAGGCCGAAAGAGATGGCATTGCCTGCGCAAAAAGAACAAGAAAGAAAATAAATAATCATTTCGTTTCAATTTTTGACCGAATTTTTTCCCCATATTATTGATCAACATTAATCCCGGTTGCATATGAAGGTGAAAATAAAGAATACAAAGTAGTTGAGTGACAAACCGATAAACGTTACGTGCTATAGCGCCACCCATTTTCAAATCTTTCTTCTGTTCTTGCACAGTCAATAATATGAGAATTAAAGACCAAAAACTAGCCACGGCGTTTGGATTCTAAGTCTTATTCAATGCTACTCATACTCATATTTCCCACTTAATTGTGATATTTTCTTCTGTGCAAACGAGAACCCTGAACAGAGTCTCTAACCGCATAATTACAAGGTTGATCAATAAATAGTTAAGTGGGCGTTTTATATGCCCGTGTAAAATTTGCCAATTGCATACTCTCTCCGGTTCTTTAATTTGTTACAAGACCTCTTACAATATTTCATAATATATTCTATTTAAATCATTCATTTTGTTTATCTAATTCCTAATTAATTATAATACGTCTTAACTAATTGTAGAATTCCTTCTGAGAAGGTAATTTTAAAATTTTACGAGAAATGACTAATTTTAATTAGCTAACTTTATTAATTTTGTAAAAAGGATTGAGGAGAGTAATTTTTTCTTCCAATAAGATTGCTAACTTTGTTAAACTTCACTTTTTTCTTATGGAAAGTTTATATTCTATTGTTAAGTATATGTATCATCCTATAAAAGTCAAGTATATTCGATGCTAAATGTGAACATTTTTGCTAATGATGATTCAAATATTGATTTCTCACATTATACAAAATTAATCATTTATAATATACTCAAACCCGTTGGTTGCGAAAGTGTACCTAATTCAATGATCACAACATTCTGTGTTTGTTTTTGGTGGAAGAATTCCTTCTTATTGGGCTCTGTGTGGGCCGGGCTTCGGAGAAGCCCAGGTTATAATCCAGATTGAAAATTTGGATCTTTCACGGAGGAACAAAGGGAAAAGGAGGAACTAACGGGGTTGATCTGAGTGATAAGCGGCTCGGTATTACTTAAGCGAGATCTCGAGTTCGAGCTTTGGCATATACAGAAAATTCTCGTTAGGAGACTCACCTACCATAGCCAGGTGCGCGATGCTGGTCGGATCCTGATGTAGTTAGGGTAAAGTTCCGGTGAATCGGGTGGCCAATAAAAAAAACAGGGAAAAGGAGAAATGGAACAATATTTAAATAGAGGCCATAGAGGAATGGAACAATATTTAAATGGAGAAATGGACCAACGGGGGTTAGTCTGAGTAGTAAGCGGTTCGGTATCACTTAAGTGAGGTATCGAATTCAAATCTTGACGTATACAGAAAATTCTCGTTGGGAGACTCACCCACCATAGCCAGGTGCACGGCGCAGGTCAGATCCGGATATAGTCGGGGCAAAGTTCTGGTGAATCGGGTGGGCAATAAAAAAAAATGGAGGCCATAGACCCATAGTCTATATGTTCAATTGGCAAAAGAGTGAGACATATGACTATTTGGAACGTATTCGATTCTTAAGGAGTATCACTTTGTTGTGATTTTGATTACAACGTTTAGAGAAACATCTTAACTCCTAAATGTTTAAATTTATATCTAAAGGTAATTGACGACTCGCCCTACCCTAATATTAATATTTCTTATGAGAAAATGAGACTTTACGCTACCCTTAAATTGTGGATGAGTCCAATTTTATTCTAAAAATTTGTGTATTAAAAAAAACAGAGGCCATATGTAACGAGACTAATATAGAGCGGATTCTGATTCCATTAATAAAAGCAGCACCATCACTGATAAATGTATGTATCTACTCTCTCTCACACACCATATGCTCTCTCTCACTTTAGCAGCATTATCGTCTGTGTCGACCATACGATTGCCGACACACAAGCCCACTCCCATTTTTCAAAAGCCTTCTCTTCTTCCTTTATTGCCTTTTCATTCCCCCACTCCTCTTCCTCCTCTCAACTTTAAATTCCCCCAAAAGCTTCCCTTTTTAATTAAAAATAAGGAACACATAAATATAGGACCACGTAAAGGAGCAACTATACATTACATATAGCCCCTAAGCCGAGGATTTTAATTACTTATTAATAAATAGAGAGTGAGCTCTATGTGTGGAGAGTTTGATCTGAAGTATTCCTCTGCCTTTATCTTTCTCTTTTGCGATTATTATTTGTAAAGATCAAAAAAATTAATTAAGATAATTATTTTATAAAAAAATATATATTAATTTTTTAAAATACTCTTTTTAATTAGTAATTGCATTAAAATTAAAACTGCTACATTTTGATAAAAAGAAAGTCTCCTTAACATACACGATCAATAAAGAGGGTTAAAAAAATAGTTATAAATTAAGAGATAAAATAAATTAAAATCTTATATTTAAATAATAATGTATATAATCCCTAAGCCAGTGATTTTAATTACGTATTAATAAATAGAGAGTGACCTTTTAGGAGAGTTTGATTTGCACTCTTCCTCTTCATAACGCGCCTTTTTTTTTCCTTTCTATTAATTAGTATGCCCTCCAATTTGATGAATATCTCAAGAAAAAACCTATTAATTAAGAACTCGATCAAATCCTCGCATAAGTTAATGTTTGAATGAACGAGGAATTGGTAATTCTTATCCATATATACGGATCTAGTTGTGTGCAAGTTCTAAATTTAGAAACGCACGCATGTGATTATGATTACCGAGAATTTATGGTTAACGCTTCTAGGGAGTAAAGAGAATTAAAGTAACATTGATATTGATGCTATGTTCCCTTGATTCCATTAGTTAAGAGTTGTTAATCAAGAAATGATTCTTCCAGGATGATCAAGAATCATATATTTTTAGATTTGAAACCTGATATTCCCACGTTACCTGTCTGCTTTTTGCGTTTTGTTACTTTCTAAGGATAAGGAAGAAGAAATCCTGCTGCTTCTTATCAGGATCATGACCCCCCCTTTATTCATTTCATTTTCTTATCCCTGTTTTTTCCCCCTACTCACAAAAACCATAAACGAGGACAGCTGGCAAACACCTGCCAGGTTAATTCATAATTGTATTGAATAATTAATTAATAATCGTCGACCAAAAGCACATAAAATCTCGCCTAAAGAATTTTCTTTCCCCCTCCTTTGAGTTCAGATAGTATCTGGTCTGGCCATGTGCTTGTTCTTCCACTAACCCCTCGAAAGTCATATGCTTGGTATATTTAATTCCTTTTTTGGGTGGGATCGAACGCTGGAAATGTTACAACCTTTTCAATTTAGATCTTAGTTGTTCCTTCCATCATAGTTTAATCTATCCTTTAATACTTTTAAACCTTAAAATATGTCGAAAGAATCCCCAGAATCAATGCAGCTTTATTTTTCTTCCCCCAATTTTTAAATTTAGCCAACCTCCATCATCTGATTAACAAGACGGATTTCTCATTCACTGCGATTTCCATTGGACCACATAGAAAATCTTGGCTGGATATATTTTTCCCTTGTGATTCAATCCATCTATATTAATTTTTGTCTTCGATCTTAGGAGTGCTATTTTGTTGTGATCCCAGTCGTAGTACTTAGAGAGATATCCTAGTTCTTGGGTACCTAAATTTAGGTCTTAGGGTAATAGACGGCTCGTCCTTCCCGATATTGGTATTGCTTAGGAGAAAGGGAGACTTTATCCTGCCCTTAGATCGTAGATAGCCCAACCCCTTTCTATAAAAAAATTTGTATAAAAAAAACTTCTTTTCTTAAAAAAAAAGTCAAAGGATAGAAAAAGATTGGATGAATAAAATAGGTCCTATGAAATCCAATAAATTGTGCCAATGAATATTAAAACAATAGAAAATTCATGGTTATTATTAGTAACTAGTAAATAATATATATAAATTTTATAGATTTTATATTTTTGAAATAGGCATACTATTCATTAACGAGTTATCAAACACGTCCTTATTATTTTGATTCCAATTTGATACAAGTGATCTTTTTATTAAAAAGATATATATTCTTAATATTGTTTTTTTTTCCTTTTCAAATATGAAATGGGTTTTGTTCCACTACAGAGAGAAATGGTTGAATTCTGTGTGGTCCATGAGAGTGGCCTTTCATTTTCCTTCTTTTTGACTGTAAGAGATATGGTGTATAACTCTCCATTCCGTTGCTTAACTCCATGTATCCTTTTCAGAATAATAATCGGTCTTATTATTCCCCCGCGTTTCATCCGTGTAAATTATGAAATATTACTCCCTATAGAAGGAACTGATTTTTTTAATTTATTTTTTAGCACTTAATTATTTATAACCTCTCAATGATGGAATATTATAATAACACATATGTGCTTTTCTCTTATATTACCATTTATATATTATTCTCTATTCCGCACAATATCCCTTGCATTTTTCATACTTATTTTCTTTTTCGGATAGGTTCCAACTTCCAATCATATATATTCAAAATTAAACTATTCTTTTTTTAATAATATAAATACACGTCTCTTCAATCCCAAGTTTCTCAATTAAATAAAACGTCACAATTTTATGCGCCCAGTCACACATATGAATGAGATAATTGGTGGACTATGCTTTGTCTAACAAATTTATTTATCAGAATGACCTAAGTTTGAGTAATTAACGATACTTTCTATATATAAATTTTTTATAATACTAATATTTTATATCATTTTTACTAATAATATTTTTAAACAGAAATTTTTTATCGATTTTCGCTGTACAAGATTGATTTTAAAATTGTGTTGTTAGGAAGCAAGTTATGAGAGTGGATGATGTTAGGAGGACAAATATGGGAGTGGTGTGTTACGGAATATATGAAATGGTCCTTGCCTTCATTTTCAGAAATGGAGAAAAGCCCCACTTTGCATGTGAATTCAACACAAACCACTAGTTCCTAATTCCTGCTTTAATTTACGTCTCCTTCTTAATTTGGATATTCTTCCCTTCCATACACCTTCCCATTTCATCTTAGTTCCCTGTGAAGAACAGGTGGATGCATCCCTCAATTTTAAAAGCGAACTCAAGTAAATGGCCACCTATTTGCTTAGACGAAGACAATTTATAAAATTTAAGAAATAATTAATTTATTATATGGGCACATAATTGGGAAAAGAAAATAAATTTTAGAAATAAATTAATTAAAATAGTCTGATACGTGTGAATTATGTAACTTTATATCCCAAAATTAGGAATGGCGAGCATTTCTTAGTTATAAAAAGAGAAACAAGCGCATGAGATCAGATATGCATATGTCATCCTGCTGTATATAGATTTTGATATTTTCTATAATCAATTTAGATTGTGTGATTGGAACCATGGTTTAAAAAAAAAATTTAGGCAAAATCTTAATTTAGGAAAATTTTAAATAAATAGTCATATTTGTTTATAAGTGATTTTGGGTAAACCATGGTTTTGAATAAACTACTGAAACTAGCTTTTGGAACAGTAAAAGAGCTTATGGACTATCTAATTACTATCTCATCTCTCTTCTCCACCCTCTCTCCTCTTTCATCTCTCTTCTCCACCCTCTTTTCTCTCATCTTTCTTCTCCACCCTATCTCCTCTCTACACTCTCTCTTCTCTCATCTTTCTTCTCTCCCCTCTCTCTCCTCTCTTACTTTTAATCAAATCATACCCTTTTTGTTAATTTACCAGTGATTTTAGTACTAATTATCCAAATATCTCCATTTTCAAAATCTATTCTTACCAGAATCTATTCTCCAAAAACTAATGCAAACAGGCCATTAGATCTAATAGAAGAGGCTGATATCTCACAACGTAACAAATTATGATTCGAATCTTTACTAAAAGATATATTTATATTTAATATTCAATAATATTTTAAATAATATTTTTTTTAATAGAAGAATACGTACATTTAAAAAAGAATTAGATTTTTTATTACTAAATTAATGAACTTAACGCATTACTTGTCAATACTTTGAAAATATTCCCGTCAAAAATAAAATACACAACATACACATATTATAAAAACAGATTACAAGTACTTGCTGCCAATACACGCACATATATACCAAGATTTTTATATTTTTTAAAATCGATTTCTGAAAAATTCATACAGAATTACGGGCCATCCCTTCCCTCCACCATAGTGCGGTAGACAGTGGTTAGTGGATGCTCCCTCTTCGGATGCACAACCACACACATTGACACAAATACCCCCGAACATAAGGCCTAGGTGACCAAGGTTATTTCTGTCATTCACTCCTAACGATCCACACTATAAAGCACGAGGGACTCCCGGCTTGCAACTTTACTCGCAGAAGCCACCGACCCCACACTAACACGGTGCGAAGAACACGAAACGCTCGCTGGCAATCCCAAAACCGGCGACCGTTGTTCCCTTGATTCTGAATCACTTCCTTTTCTAGCATCTATCCAAATTTGTATAAGAAACTCCCAATGCAAGTTCCGTGGCCTTTTTTGGCATAATCTTCCCAATAAAACCTCCTACTTACGAAACCCGAAACTGACAACCGGAAGTTATAGCCGGGGCTGGGTGCCGTTGGCTGGTGTATGATGGGATTTTGCATATGCCCGTTAGAGACTCCGGCCAGGTTGCTCTGGACCACAAGCTTCTTCCGCCATAAGCTAATGATCTTTTAGGTAATTAGTATAGAACCAAACCGACCGAGACATAAATTATAGACAACTAAGACAAAGCAAGGCTTTAGTAATTCTGTCCCCATCTCTCGCGGTTGTCGACGACGGTTACTGCGGAGATATCTCACCCTTTGGAGACCAGAATAGAAATCAGAACTATGGAGTCCAGCAATATTTTCTTCGAGTCTTCCGCTTGCCGCGGGACCATGTTGTTCCTCCGAAATGGTGACATCAGATTTGGAGGTGATTTATGCCCCTCCCCTAGTTTAAGTTTTAACACAGTTAATTTTTGTTTGTGGAAGTCGCTCTGCTATTGTTATTCACTCTAATTTCTCTGTTTGGATATCAAGAAAAATCACTCTGATTGCATTGAGCATGCTTGGATTCATCGTTGACTAAGACTATACAAATCGATTATAATTTATTTTATTTTATCATCCTCGTATCGATTTGTGCCATTTCTTCGCGGATGATGCTAAGTCAAATAAGAGTCTAACGAATTAATTTAAATTAAGCAGGAAGTTCGATGATGAGTACGGATGAAACCTCAAAGAAACGACCTTTCTTCAGCTCGCCGGAGGAACTGTTCGACGAGGAATATTATGATGAGCAACTGCCAGAGAAGAAGCGTCGCCTCACTCCCGAGCAGGTTTGCGGGGATGACCAGTTGTTCAATATGCTTATGCTTACTTTGATACGTATATGGTCTATTATTCCTTCGTGATAACGTTCCTATTCTCGACAGCAATCTTACCAACACCTAAGGATATGGGTTTGGCTTTCTGTTATTTTCTTAAAATAAACAGGCACTTTACCTAAAGGAGAATTTTGATTCCATACATAGCTAATGGATTTCAATTTTTTACCACTTGACCTATAAAAAAGATGCTTGTTATGGGAGTTGAGCACAACTTCAGCTGAAATCTTTCTGTAGTCAATTTAACTTTTCAAGCATATGAGGATTCCAAAAGTACAATCATTCGGAGGAAAGATATTTTTTGAAAACTTGTTAGCTTAGATTTTAAGGAGGCAACCGCATATAAGGATATGGGACAAACATTTGATTGGACAAACTCGTTTAATAGCTTGTCAGTTGTTTTATTTTGTAACAATTGGTTTGGTTGATTTCTAGGTTCATCTGTTGGAGAGAAGCTTTGAGGCAGAGAACAAACTGGAGCCAGCAAGGAAGACCCAGTTGGCCAATAAGCTGGGATTGCAGCCAAGGCAGGTTGCTGTGTGGTTTCAGAACCGCAGGGCTAGGTGGAAGACCAAGCAACTTGAAAGGGATTTTGATATTCTCAAGTCTTCCTACGACTCACTCCTTTTAAAATATGAATTCTCTGTGAAGGAGAATGAAAAGCTTAAATCCGAGGTACATTAACCCTACTATTTTAAGAGAGCCATTATACTTAGTATGCAGATATGATCTGAAATACGTTGTATTCTTGTGTACTACGAAGATTACATCCATGCCTAATGGTGATGCAAATTTGGAAGAATATAATAGGTGGCTAGGAGTTGTGGCTAGTCATGGATAAAATTAGTGCCTTTCCTATCAGAACTCCATCAAAGAAAATGTGATTGGGAGTTCTCTCCAACTTTTGAGAGTCGACAATATAATCTAATACATACTTTTCAAATGGAGCACCCATTCTGAACCCCACCACAATTATTAATTTTGTATACTTTTCTCTCTTTCTGCAAAGCCCTTTGATTGTATTTGTTTATTTTTTAAATAGGTCAATATTTTTCATTTGTTATTCATCTCATACACTGTAAGATCTTGTTTCTCAAAATTACCGAGGCTTGTTATTGAAGACGGGTAGGCAAATTACTCGTCCACAAGTAGTAATGTAATGATTCATCCACAGGCGGTATCACTGAATGAGAAGCTTGAAGCAAAGGATGTACCTAGAGCACCGATATTTGATCAAACTATTGACCCTCTTCCAGTGGATACAGCCCAATTTTCAGCCCTACCATTCAGCACGAGGGTGGAGGATCGTCTGAGCACAGGAAGTGGTGGGAGCTCAGTTGTGGACATGGATAGCTCACAGCTTGTTATGGACAGTGGTGATTCATACTTTCCGGCGGACAGTTATACCAGATACATTACCTGTGTCAATGGGGTTCAGTCAGAGGATGATGACGGGAGTGACGATGGACGGAGCTACTTCTCAGATGTGTTTGTGGCCCCTGGCCAAAACCACGAGGCAGGGGACGGATTGGGTTGGTGGGTGTGGTCTTAAAAACGACCTTATTGGAGACAACATGTGGCGTCTATTTACCAAAAAAACAAAAAACTTAAATTTGCCATAGTTGTATGTTCCTTTGAGTTGCTTGATTGCCGATTTGTATGTGAGGGGAAAGAATAGCAGAACTTCCGGTTCAGGTGGAGTAGATCCCTGGATCTGGGAGACAATGGGTCTAAGCAGAGTTTAATAAATAATGCTCAGTAATGTGGTCAGTGGCGTCATATATTGTACTTACATATAAGGACAATAAAGATATTCACGTGCCTACACCTGGTTTGCGAGTCTAATTTCCATGAAGTTCGGTGCAGAAACGCCATGCTTAAGCAGTTCAATTGTGTTTTAGGGCATCCGGATTCAAAGCTGAAACTAGGAGATCTTCTTTCTCAATTCTCCGTACATGTGCTGTTTACTTTATTTAAACGCAAACCGAGGCCTTTGATTCTCGAATGGGAAGCGGCCGGGGGGGGGGGGGGGGGCACCGATCCAGCAGTGTTTAGTGCTCTGCCAGTTAATCGACGTTGGCCCCATTTTTAAATGGGAAAAATGCTCAAAAAAAAAAGTAGTGCAATTTTTTTTGGAAAATGCCATAAATTTTTTTAAATATTAGAATGAGAGAATTAAAGCACCATGATCTCATCCTTTTCTTTTTGAAAAATTACTTTTAAAAAAAATAAAGATTTTAATAGCTATTCAAACTTTAAAAAAATTAAACTTTTTATTCGAGTAGTTTCTAGAAACAATACAGAAGTAAAATAATGTCAATGAAAATATGGACATACAACCATAAAATATGAGAATCATGAAACAATAAATCATTTTTATGATTATAACAAAAAGTAAATTTCTCCCTTTCAAAAAAAAATTCCTAAACGATAAATCATTTTTTTATAAAATTTCTAAAACAATTTGAAAATCACTTAACTCTTTTTCCTTCAACTTCTTTGCCTGCCAAAAGTCGAATGTGGTCATCTTTACACGATCGATAAGCTTTCATTACAGAAGCCCTGCGCCATCCTTCGCATTCGAAAGCATATAGCTCGAGTAAAGGGAATTGATGAAAAGCTAACTTTGGATATAACTGGGGAAGAGGCATTGTACTTTCATGGATGGGGAGAAGATGGCAAATCCAGCAATGCCAGGAAAAAAAAGGGGAGTGCCGCAGTCTGTGTTTCTGGACTGAGGATATATAAAGTATACAAATCTCTATAAGATCCTCGGAGAATGCTGCAAACCCCCAAAGATATAAAAGAAACGTTAAACAGATTTCATGAAAATAAACAAATCAAACGATGCTGTATACTTGCACAATGACCTAGTTGGAAAAGGCATCAATTCCAATAATTTTCCTTTCCTGCAATCAACCACATTTGCAGACGCCCAAAAAAAAGTGCGCAAGCATTCGTGGCCAGCATTTTCAGTGGTTAGTGAACGAAAATGCATAAAAGAATGAAATATTGCCTACAACTGCTCAACCTGACATTTTCTTCACTTAGCCATTTATCCCTTTCTCCCCCCCCCCCCCCTCTTCTATATCTTTACATCATTTCCGTTTGTATACATATAAGGATCAGACTGCTACAAAAATGAAAAATATAATCTCACTACACATCAAGCAACCAATCAGACATCAACAGCAGTAACTCAAAATTCCATGGATCCTCATAATTTCTTGGTGCTGGGGCCTGCTGGTGCTGTCACCGCAAGCAGAGAATTCTAGAAATGCTGCTTCGCCAAAACCAGCATCTGAGTTAGCAAGTCAGCTTTACCTATATGTACAATCACGAAAGTGGCACCAGCAGCTTACGGCAGCTTCCTTGAACCCCCAGTAGTTGACCTCATAACCACTTCATCCAAACTCCCAGCATTGGCGGATGATCATTTCACGTCATGCATCAATGGGATCAACTTTCTGGACTTAACTCACAGCCAAAAAACACATTCCATGGTTTAACCATCTGGTTCCTTCCTTTTCCTGCTTGACTTTCGTATTGCTTTGGATTTCTCCGTATCCAAAGATGCTGGTGCTTTCTGTTCTGCTTCCGCAGAAGGTTCTGAGCAATCAGTAAAACTTGACATTTTTTCATATATAATAGCTGAATCAAGGGCGTATATTCGAAGGGCTAGGGATGACAAAGTAGAAGATTTGGCAGCGGCTGAGAGTGATGACCAGTACCACCAGTCATTTCTTAAGTACTCTGTCTTAATCATGTCCTCCAGTGTGATAGTCGCCTCAACCATCTGAAAAGAAAAAGAAACTTGATTTTTCACATTCATAAAGTTGAGGAAAACAAGTCCAACAAATTCCAGGCTAAGCTTTACCTATGTCCAAAAACGAAAATCAGTGACCAGCAAAATATAAGGTTGATAAGAGGCTAACAATTACATCCACTAGGAGTAGGATAAGGAGGGGATTCAATGAGGGGGATTGAGATTAGAGTGGTGGAGCTGAACGGTCAAATATTAAATTGGCATTCACAATGAAGACAATTAGAGCAGATATTTTTTTGGCAAGGGAGCAGGAAATGCTCACCACCAGTGAGACTGAGGATTGAGAAATGTGTTGGAACGAGGATTGTTAATGGAGAAACTAATCAGATTATAATCACATAAGAAGACACTAACCTCATATATGGTCCTTGCAGATTTAACAAATGAACGCCAAGCCTGTCTTCTTTCCAACTGTGCTTTTGATGGCCTCAAAGCAACTTCAGGTAGCGCAGCATCCATATCAAGTAAGCCAATCTTCAGTAGCCTCAAAATATGTGAAATTTTCCCAACCAATGGTCTCAATGAAGATTGAGGTACCACACAGCAGCTGTCAGTGCCCACTTGTGAAGCAGGAACAGAAAATAAAGATTTACCATCCCTTTGCCCTGAAGATCCCAAAGTTGATCTCCTTGATTTTCCTGCTTTATTGTTTTCATGAACACTGGAACTTCGAATAGGAATGCCTGATATATGGTCATTGCACGTGCCATTTCCTTCACTTCCTTTAGGAATCTGCCGTTCAGAAGCCTTGGACCCAATAGCAACATTTTCAGCCTTTTTGTTTGATATTAGCATAACTGTAGAATCACTTACATACGGAGATACAGAAGGAACAAAGGATGGGATCCCATCAGAATCAATAAGACCTATTTCTTTAATAAGTTCCTTGTTGGAGTCTTCAGTCACAAACTTAGAACAGACATTCTCAAAGTTATACGGACATGTTGATTCTTGATTCGAAAACTTAATCAATCTTGAGCTCAGCTCAGAACCTACACCCATCGAGGTTCCACCTGTTGCTGCATTATCTCTGACTCTCTCATGGTTGGTCTCAAATTTCAAATTACCTCTCCCTTTAGAAGATCCGCTGATATCTTTATTCTTCTCTGAGGCTGGCAAAGCAGCACTACATTTGCCATCATTATGTCCCTCCAGTTCAACATCATTCAAAAGGGTTTTGTGACAAGACATGCAGTGTTGCCTAGAAGGCCATATGGGTTCTAGGCATTGGCACCTATACAACTTATCATCATTAGATGTTCTTACCTTTTTACCCCTCTTCTTCAACGCCTCAAGGGTACCCAACTCTAAGAATGGGCCATATTTCTTCTCTAACAAGGAGGTTGCCTTGGTAACAAGAGAATCAGACACTATTCTCTCTCTATCCCCAGGTAGAGGACAAAGTCCTTGAGGCTCAACCTGATCTTCATTCTGCATATGAATAAGCTCTTGGCATCTTGACTTTTGCCAAATCATAATTGAATCTTTAAGTTCTCTTTCTCTAGGGTCAATATCCTTCAGCCAACATAAGAGCTCTTCGATTTCAGCATCAGTTTGATAAGCAATCCATGGTGAATTACAGCCTACAGTATTACTTGGTAGAGACATTAAAGGAGATAAATCTTTCATCAGACCTAACATCTGATAGCTCTCCTTGCCAGATAGTCCACAATTCTTCGTAGCAGAAATCTTGCCCACAGGGTCTCTGCTATTGGTGATTCTTCCCCCATGCAACATCAGAGCAGTTGAATCAGCAAGTATACACGGACATCCGCCAGGCATTGCTGAAGCCCAGTAAAAGCGACCAAGTGAATCAATTCCCAAAAATTCCCGACGAACAGAAAGCTTTAGCAGCTGTGATCCAACACTAGTTATTGACTCTTGCAGAAGTGAGATATCATGTCTGATAGAATTGAGCTCGAGGTGATATTGTTCTGATTCATTTACAGAAGACTTGGGAACATCAAAAGGGACACCTTGTTCCTGTAGATCAAGAGATGTATCTCTTCCCTCACATTTCTGCCGGCTACCCTGCATATGAACTGCTCCACCAGAGCTGTTACTTTCTTGAGGCATATTATTTGCCATTGAAAAAGGATTACTAGGCTTATCACCACGTTGAGAATCCACACAGGAAGTCATATTTGTAGGCAACTGACTGCAATCCACAGCTGCACAGACACTCTTCAACTGCCCCTCCACATTTATGGGATTCCTGCTCTGACTATCAGTCTCTGAATTTGTTGTAGATACACTTTTATCCACACTATTAAACCCATTTTTCTCTTTATTTATCTCTTCCGAATGCACACTGTCAGCAAATACCCCAAAATTGTAATGACCGTCACTTGCACTATGTGGCTGAACCAGGCCTTTACCAGGATTTGATAGTGATCCAGTAAGCCTCTCCTTGAGGACAACTTCTCCAGTAGTTGCTAGTGAGCATGTGTCAGTTTTTGCAGCTTTACTCGATAATATTTCTTCTTTAATTTTCAGGCTTTTCCACTCTGCAGAAAGTGCACGCAACTTTTGATGTGATTCAGCAGATGACTCAGCACATTGCTCAAGGTGCTGGCGTATGAGGGAAGAGTTGAGCAACTCATCACATAAAAACTTGAGAAGGATAGTTCTCTGCAATCGTTAAAAGAAATTTAAACATAACTGACAAATTACACAATTCCATCAATATGTCATCATCAGATGGGTGCATATTTATGCACACACTTTAGACCTCTATTATAGTAATCAATTAAAACAACTGTTATAATATAAGTAACCCTAGAAACCGAAATAATCCACAAATTGCAGTACTAAAAACATGTTATACAAGGGATAGAAATTGATTGAACTTATTGTTAGAATACTTGAAACTCCTAAAAACCAAAACAAACCCAGAAATTGCATTACAAAGAAGAAAGTCGATGAGAAACTTTTAGATACATGACAATGAACAATATCCCAAGGCGATCAGGTAAGAAATGAAAATCAATTAACATAGGAGCCCGTTTAAGCAAATGGACTTTTTTGGAGGATGTCCCATGCAGATGTTTAAATGGGATTTTTCCCCTTTTTTCATTTTTTTTGGTTTCGTATTTTGTCCTGATCTCCCTTCTCTTCAATAGATTCTCTTTTTCAATCACAAGAAAATTGAGAAAAAGCAGCAGCATTGATAGTCTTATCCTGCTATCCAATAGCCAGTAAAAAATCATTGGCCTCAAACATGCTATTATATCCAGAGCATATTAAAAACATACTATTGTTCCATTCATTAGAAGGTTTATGTGTATTAGTTATGCAGCAAAAGTAAACAAGTTTCCATCAACAAACCTCGCCCACACTGTACTCCCAGTATTCTTTCTCTTCCATTACAGTTAGTAGATGAGTTAGAGCCTCCAAGTAAAGCGAAGTAACCTCCCCCTTGAATTTTTTACTTCTAGGTTTGCCAATAGGTTTTGAACATTGTGAAACATCTTGAACTGCATGTTTACTGTCAACACAAGAAGGGCAGTACCAGTTTCCTTCAGGGATCCTTGCTAGCGGAGGATTCAAGCAATAAGTATGATACTCAGCATCACAGGTATCACATAGCAAAACACTGTCATCATCCCTATCAATGCCACATACTTTACAGACTCCCTCATCCCAAGGAGCCTTGGGAATTTCACTAGTTGATGCAAGAAAAGTTTCCACTTCCTTTCTCATTTCCACATTCAAGTTTCCCAATTTGGCATACTCTCCAAACCTTTGCACATAAGTTAAAACCTGCATAAGGAAAATATCTGAATATCATATAAAGGAGGCACTAACGTACATACACACTTACACACAGATACCAACCTCACTATCATACAACAATTCGAAATTCTCAGATAATTTGTCAGCCAGCTCAACTAAATCAGGTTGATCCCCAAAAGCAATATGAACGTTGTTCCACAGCTGCAATATCAAAAGAATCAACGCACTTAATATGTCAATAGTTATGAATATTGTAAAAGTAAAGTAGAATTATCTCAATCTGTTTAGAGGTTAGAATGCAATGAGGAACAAAAGGAAATCAAGCCCGATGCCCCTTCCACTCATGTAACTAATAAACATGCACACACGAGTAGAATAGAAGAAATGCTATTCAAAACAACCCTTTAAAAGGAATTATATAGTGATAGAAGTGCAACTTTAACAAGAAAAGACCCATTTACCTTAAAAATGCAGAAATTTCAATATCTTCAAGATGAACAATTCAAAAATAACAAAAAATAAAAGCTATTTTGATTCACCAATAGAAAAAGAATGCATACGCTTAGAGATATCGTTACACAATGAAGGAAAGACTAGAAAGATTTAGATGATTCAAAAAATGTCATTCTATGTAGGACCATAAAAATTCAGCAAATTTCCTATTTCTAAATTATAATATTTTGATTGACAGAAAATCTCATGCTGAGGTCCAGCACTTTGATGCCAGAGATTTACAATTAAGACTAGTCAGGAATTTTGACAACGGACCCTTTTAACTTAACCCAGGAGGAACTGTTTTTCTAGAATCACAAATATAATGGAATGGAAAGGCTTCAAGTTTTCTGCTGCAAGTTGGAAGTTGCACTTGATGGCTTAATATACTTAACAACGAGACAAATTTTGGATAAGAATATATATATGAGCAAATAATTTTTTTGATATGCCTTTGGCCATCCGGTATCCGGCGCTTTCCCTCGACCCTATTACTAGGTATCTAAGTAACCAACTAATCCGGATAGAGCACTTATAAGACCTTTCAAGTGGCAAGCTCTCCCAACAAGATTTAACACTGCTGCATCCAGGGCCCGAACCCAAAACCCCGTGTATGCTGATTGGACGCCCTTACCAATCCAACCAAGCACTTGTTTGTATATATGAGCAAATATTATTGCAAAGAATATAGATAAAGAAAAATATTGAAGGGAAGCTTAGTCTAGCAACATGTTTCATAGAACACCGACCTCATGAACATCCTCAAGAAAAGCTTCATGAGATCCACCATAAGCCCCAGCAGCCAGTCGCAGGTCAATGGTCCTGAAGTCAAGAGGACGAGACACCATCGCTGGAGATCCAAGAAGCCCTTCATCATCATTATCAGAAGAATTTATCAATTTTCGTCCCAGCAAATTGCAAAAAACCTTGGAATCATCTGCTGCAGCAGCACGGCGTAATACAATACGACATTGTTTCATGATAATGTCAGAAATAGATATTACAGTCTTTTTTCTCCTTGTTTTATTGGGCTTCTGTCGCAACCCTTCACCACATACATCAGCCAACACAGAAAGAACTGCTTTCTGTTATTAAACAAAAAGATTATAATTCAGGATGAGTTTCATACAGTATGCTCATAAAAAAATTAAACCAAAATGAAGCCTGCTTTTTTAACCAGATGAAGTATCATATTGGAATATAACAGAGAATAACATCAAGCTTCGACCACACTGAACTTGAATAGTGCGATTTTCTTTGAGAAAGAAAGGGTAAGAAAAACCACAAATGTCAGATAAAGGAACAATAAAAAGGAAGCAAAGCATAATAGCCATTCAAGAGACAAGTTCTACTGAAATGTAATATACGACCAAATTTTGGATACTCTTCCTCAGGAAATAGAAATGTAATGCCAAAAACATCTTAAAAGCACCAACAGGAAAGAGAATTGAAAATTAAACAAACAGTGCACAAAAATTTGAAGAGAATCAGGACCACCATCAGTGGTGGGTCAAATAAGCACATTCCAATTTCATGTGTAAAGCTTGTACTCTCTGCAAATAAAGAAAATAAATTAAATGTTATAATAGAAGTTCCATTGAATAGCACCTTTGTAGGTCCAGATGCATTCCCCTTGTACACTTCCTTACTAATCGAGTGTTGCAGTATTTTCCTAGCCCACTCAGGTGGATCCTTAAGTAAGGCATCATTGACACACTTTCTGATTCTGGTTCCCACATTTGTTGGTAGTTTTCTTACAGGTTCTAGCAGCTGTGCCCATTCTGGAATATTACCATCATTCCACGAAGTTTTCTCACAAGAATCCTTTGCATCTAACTCCTCATCTTCAAAGGTAAGCACATCACTTTCACTGCTCACAGAACCAAAAATTTTCTTTGTAGCTTCCGCAAGCAACTGAAAGTCAAACGAAAAACCCTGTTGTTGTAATTCTCGTCATCACTTTCTTTTTTACTATGGAACTTAAAACCACAAACAAGTACTTGGAAAAGGCTACCTAATCACATTCCGGAAACATTTGACCAGCAGCAACAGGAAAAACAAAAACTTTAAGTTTCTCTAAAAAATTTATTTAAGATGACACTGTTCTAAAAGAAACAGTAAGCAGACACAAACTGGATAAGAACTAACCAAAATAAAACACTGAAGATGCATATTTAAGTCACCTTAATACCATGTTAGGCAGCATGCAGCATTATGGGGAAGGAAAAAAGAGCTTGGTCAGAGCATAATCCTAACAAGCAGTTTATGAAAATCTTGTTTGGCCATTCCATAGTAACATACATCCCCAAAAAAACTAACACAATGGATGATCCATGCTGTCAGTTAAACCTAAGAAGTAACAGGTTGGACGTGAAGTGCTAAGCACATTTAGAAAAGAATTACTTTCTTTGGGAGAAAATACTAAAGTTATTACTGATTAGCATGACTTCCCAGATGCGTATAAAAAAGAAGTATGATTTCCCAAATGATTTAAGAGTTTTTTTATACAAGTGCCATAACTCTGCACCCAAGCATACTAATGCCACTATCTGCAGTACAATGATCATATAAATTACGATTTTCCAGTTACAGATTCCATATCATCTGATTTATTGCTAAACTCCCCTTGGCTTCCATACCCTAAATTAATGTTGAACTTGTTTAACACAAAGTTCCATCATGGAGCTGGAAATGCCAACTATATCAGCTAGCCATCCAGGCATTAAACCCCAAATTCCTACCCATTTCTTAGAAGCTATATACCCTCCCTGAGAAGAAAACAAGCATCTCATCATCATAATCAAGGTGAAGATAAAATTTTGCATATCACAAAATAAGACATTCTTACCAACGCATCTGCTTCCATCCCAGCCACACCAGTAAGGGAGCCACACAGCAAACCACCATCACCATGTAAGCAGCGAAATACTTTACCACTTTCCCGTGCAGTAATCTCTTGAGAGTCAAGGTTACCATCCATTGATAAGACAGCTAATATGTATCTATGAGCCAATTCAGGCCAAGTTAGTTCATTAATAGGAAGCATATTGAGCTTGGCTCGTCTGGCAGGAACAGTACTATCTATGTCTTTCCTTCTTCCACGTCTTGTTCTCAGCTCTCCAGGATCAAAATTTGGATCCACTAGGGCAGCCACTTTGGATTGCAGTTCACCTATTAAAACCTCCAGCAAGGAATTATGAGCCTTTGTCAAAGATGCACCAAAGCATCTGGTGTAAGTGAACGATGCAAGGTTAACTTGAGCTGCCTCTTTCATGGCTTCAGTTTCCACTTGAATAAATGCATGGGGACTTTCAACAGAAACTGAAGGAGCAGCTTCCAAGTTTGGGGATGATATTGGTCCACCACTGCCATCAACCTCAAGTTTTTCACTGATCACTGATCCATTAAACCATGGGTGGATGAGTTCCTTCTCCAGCTCATCCAATAACAAAGGTTCCTTCAAGCCCAAAATTTCACGAAATCTGCGTAATAGTTCCCAAGCCTGGAAGATAACAACGAAAACCAGCTAAGAATTTGTATACATACAAAAAAATAAAAGCAAAGAACGGAAAAAATGATAACGATATTTCAGCTGGACAATCAACAAGTGGCGTCCATGTACCTGAAAAACATCACCAACAAGTTCAAAAGGAACCCTAGAGGATAGGGGCTTCCCAGGAGGTGGACAATGATCTTCCTTAATACGTTCTTTGGCCAATTTTACTTTCTTGTGTCTCCTATATAAACCTTGTCCCGCTTCTTCCTGATATTGGGATCTGCCTCTCCAATCAGCCACTAAGAACCCATTTCCAACAGTTAGCAAAGAAGAGATATTACTTCTAGTATTCAGAAACTCATAACGTGAGAATCCTTCAACACCAGGAAGTAGTTCAAGTACTTCTTGGACAAACTCGACATCTAACCCAAATCTATCCTGCTCCAACCATTTTCTTAAGACCTCATACAAACTTTCAAAATCATTCTGCGCATGAACCATGGCAGCGATACCAAGGGCAGGGGACCCACAAAATTTAGCAAATGAAATGGGGATTGTTTCATTTGCGCCATTCCAGATGTCCCATTTATGTGCGCATGTTTCTCGTTCATCATGTTTACAATAGAGCTTTAAAGTCCCTTTCTGCTTGAATATTTCACTGCAAGCATTAATTAATTTTTGGGAAATATCTTTCCATGCTGATGATGACGAACAATCTTCCACCACTATCTCACCAATTGAAACCAAGTCATCAGACAAATTATGAGTTTCATCTTGACCTAGACCAGCTGCAGACTGCAATACATCTAACGTATGGCAATCATGTGCTTCACTAGAGCAACTTTCAAGACAACTCAAGACATCATTTTCTGTTGGATTGCAAGAGTCGTCTAGGATCATCTGGATACTATCATCACCATCACATTCCATATTATCAATCATCTTTCCCTCACCTCCATTGGTTTGACTCACAAATTGACAAAGGTTGGACAATGAGAGGATGGTTGACCCTACTGGTATTGAAAAATCAGAACAGGAACACCTTCTGACCCTAAATATAGGTCCAGAATCACCACCATCCAGAACTTCACATGTAAAAATGGAGCCTGTAATTTTATCATGCCAACAAGATTTATAACCTACGGGCCAAATAATGTTAGCATCACAATATGAAGGTCTATCATCAATCTTTCCCAAAGAAAGAACAAAAAAATCTTCAAACTGTAAAGGAAGGCCATCCTGAAATATAAACACGCAGCAAAATAGGCAACATTAGCTCATTTATACAAAATCTTAATTACAATAGTTCTTTAAACTAAATAGTATCGTATATGTATTATCACATGGGAACACTTTAACTTAAGAAATCATCTACATGGAGAAGGAGGAGGACAAATGAATTAGATTCACTTACAGCAGATTGCTGAGGGCCAGAGTGATCGTCCTCTTTCTTTCCACTTAATGTGGCTTCTGATATGCTCCCACATGCATTAGCACACTCTGCACTTGCAGCATCCGAAGGAGGATCTTTAAAACAACTGTTGGTAAAGCTTTCCCTTCTTTCAGCAAAGCCATTAGCAACCGGAAGTCTAGTTGACTTTCTTTTTCTGGTAAAATGAGACCCGCCTAATGAAGAGACAGGTCTATCATTTCTCATTTCAGACTCCAGAGAGTTGAAGCCAGGCATCAACCCCAGATAACACGCTACTTCAAACACAGAATCAAAAATCTTTCCATCTGGTGCACAGTAAACAGCATACCACTCAGAGCTGCTCATAGCTTGTCTAAACTCCACTTTCCAACCTTCCTCCAGAACACCATGCCTTTCAGATATAAAATCTCTGAGAGCTTGCAAAATTATCTCTCCTGGATTGCCAGTAGCTGTATTTTTACTATTCCTATGTCTTCCAGGAGGCAACCCCATATCTACCTCCTCAAAATTTCTACTCACTGATTGCGTATGGTTCAATACATCCTCAAAACCCACTCTAACAACTCCAGATGCTTTTTGAAAGCCAATAGCATTACCATTGTAGAAGTTTGAATATGTCAACGGGGCACCAAATGAGTTGGCACTGAAAGAATTATGACCCTGAGTGTGCTTTCTAGATCCAAAATAAAGGTTAAAAAAATAACTTCATGTAAGGGATTCAGGAAATTTGAACTATTAAACAAACAATATAAAAGACACAAATGAAACCAGAAAAAAAGAAGTTACAACAATACAAAGAAAAGCAAGCCATACATACCACCAACGAAGAAAGACAGGTTCAGAAAATAGCAGCCAACATAGCCAGCTTTACTACGTTTTAATAAGCATAAGCATGACTGTCAAAGTGATAAGATACTGAACAATGACTAATAATATATTGTCTGCCAATAAGGCCAGGTTCTCTTACATTATATTTTTAATTTGACATTTAAAAAAAGCACATGATAATTTTTTTTTTTCATTCTAAACATATTTGATTTGGGCAAGCATAAAAATCAAGTGAAAAAGAAGTAGAATAACACGCTGGACAACAAAGGCATGGTAACTTGAGCATTGAAAAGCGGGAAAAACAGCAGTACAAGGAACTTCAAGCGTAATGTAGTATTTGTTATTCCAGCCAACAGTTTCTTAGAAAAGGTTGTTTGGCCTGAAACCCAAAAAGCGCTCATTGTTTACAGAGATTATGATTATGCAAAGTTCCAGTAACAGTGGCCTTGGCTTGGATATACCCGCTTACATGCATGGCAACGAATACAAGGAAAGAAGCTTGTCAATAGATTGACGACACACAAGCGAGTCTAAACGATTTCTTTCCCGCTAATTTGACTTCATCCAGTACTTTATTCATTGCTATTTCTCTATTTATTCTCCGATAAAGTCCTAAACTTTCAATTACCACGAGAGACGAGCTTTTTCCTGGGAAAACTATAGCTAATTAACATGGCAACCAAGCAAACACTTGACTTCATCAACTCTGATATCAAGCTTGCCAGACGAAAGGTTTAAAAAGAATGGTACACTTTCCATACCTCAAATCCTGCAATTCTTCACTACCCTCGCCGTCAACATCGCTGGGCGGCGAAGCATTGATATCCAAAAGATGCTTGGACTTGACACCCAATGGCCAACGCTTACTCTTCACCCCACTGGACACACACTCTCCACAGACCCACTCGTCAAGGTTTACGGCCTGGCGCCCACGCATTCCCGCGCAGCCCAAATGGTAGCCGCGCTCACACCCGTCGCAGACCACAACATGACCCCGCGCCTCGGGCTTGCCACAGGCACCACAAGTGGAACCGCAGACGTCACCGGGAATCCCCGCCGGTCCACCGGGCGGAGGCGCCGGGTTCTCGTGGTACGCGCGTACGATGTCGATGGAGTCCGGTAGGGTTTCGGCAAAAGAAGGAGAGGGGATCTCATTGAGGTCGATTCCGAGTCCAGAGCGAGAATCTTGAGGCAGCTTGTGGTCCCCGAGTTCGTCGCCGGAATCGGTGAGTTCCATCATCTGAGTTCTGGTTCGGAGTTGGAAGCCCGTGAGTTATGACGCGGAACGGGTAACATTGTTCAGCAAAGGAGCTTCGATGAAGATTGGAGAATGTGCGGATCGAAGGTGAAGTGAGATTGGAGGGATAGTGAAAGTAGTGGGGTTTGGGTTTTTGGGTTCGAGGGGATGCTTTCGGGGGCGATGAAAGGGGTCTCGAGGGGAGAGAGGGAGAGAGAGAATAGAAATAGGGAAAGACAAGAATGGGACCGAGACAGGACCGTATCAGAGGACCTACACTTTTTTTTTTTGTTTGTTGGGTGGGGGGGGGGGGGGGGTTTGATTGTACAGTGGAATCAAAGGAATGGGAAAGCAGGTGAAGAACGATGGTGTTGTACTTTTGATAACAAGTCCGCCTTTTGAGGAGTGACAGGGAGCGATGTGATCTTGTTTGGCAGCACAATTCCTAGCGATTACCCTTCCGCTTCTCTTCTTCTGTTCTGCTTCTCATCTTCTCCAGCCATGTTTGATTCTTGACTTTTTTTAAAAAAAAAATAAAAAATTAGTTCAGGCCATTCCAAGCCTCCAACGAGACGCCGTGTGCTCCTTGCGCTCTTCTCAAGTTCTCATTTTCTTTGCATAAAATTATCACCCTGACGGATTCTCACGTTTTTCTTGCAATCTAGTTCAGGAAACTGCGCTACTTGTACGCATACTTTTGTGGTTTGACTAAGATTGGGTTTGATATTTTTATTTTACAGGTGTCATCAAAATTCCATGAAATTATATTTTTGGAATCGGTGAGCTAATTTCTTAGACACGCCGGGGAGTAGAATAAAAGGGGAGTGTGCGCAGAATTCAAGCGAACGACTCCTGGGATGAGTGAAATTTGCTCCCACTCGCACTGGATTTGGCATGGATCTTGGCACAATGGTGTATAAATTTGTGTGGGATTATTTGAATTTGAACATGAAAGCACACTTATTCACAATAGAGGTCTAAAGTAGGAGCACGATATCAAAGAAAGATCCATAAAGGAACAGGGGTACTAACTTCTCTAACATTCCACAATACTTTACTTCATTCAGTCTCTTATTATAAAGACCACCATGGGTAATTCTTTCTAAACTGATCAAGTGCTATTATCGAAAAACTAGTCTATTGAGATGAAAAATCGTTTAAATTCCTAAACCACGCTTAAATTTCAAGACATCACAATGTAGACCCATAACCTTATTGTGGGTATTCAAGCTTGTAGACCAGCAAGTTGGAAAATTTCAAATTGTGGAGGTTTCAATATCTCCGTTGGACAAAAACCAAAATCCTTGGGGCATAATGACAAGCCGATCGCCTTTAGAGGTGACAAACAGCGGGTTTGATCCTGCCAATTAGCACTTGTATTTAAAAAAGAGATCGGCGAACCAACGAATTTCCTCCTCGTGCGGAAATGCAGGGGAAGACTATCATTTTCCCTTTCAATCATGTAAGGTTAGGGAAAAAATTATATCAAAACCAGTTAGTTCCGAATACACATATTTATTCGTTCACATATTATCTTCCAACTTCCATGCTCCTGACATTTTCGTATGATAATAACATTAAACATGGCTGCTCAGAGTTTATTTAATTTGTTATATATATAATATAATATTCGTCCTCGTTATATTATAGTATATTTTTATATAATATAACAGGAGCACCAAACCTAAAATATCGCTTAGCAAATGGATACACGCAACTTCTTCCTCTAGGCTAGTTTATGAATATGAGATTCAAGATTCATATATCATCAGTACACTAGAACGGGAAGTACCATGGGTAATTGTTTAGTTGCCTCGTGACTTTGCTTTCCGGAGAAAACCAAAAAGGGCCCCTTTCCCTTTTTATCATTCGGTTTGATTCACATTTTTCTGTGTTAGGCTTACGTAGTTAGGTTGATGTTTACCACTTTAAAGCCAGTTTAATTTAGCTTTTAAAAAAAATCTTATAGAAAACAGGTAATTTAAAAATTATTTTAGATAAATTTTTATAGAGAATAGTTTATAAAAAAAATAATTTTGAATAAAATAAGTGTTTAAATGGTTATTACTATAATAAGTTTTGTGATTAGTAAATTAATAAAAATTGTATGAGGTAAATAAAAAGTGTGATCAAGGTTCATCTCCTCTATTGTCGTTGTCTCTCCTCCACCATTGACATGTGAAGAAGAAGAAGACAATAGCGACAACAGACGAGGATGATAACAGAGTAGAGAAGCAACAGCTGACAAAGATATAGATAGAGAGAACGACTCGGCACATAGAGAGAGTAGTGACCCAACAATGACGATAAGAGCAGCAACCCAATGATGACAACAAGATCTAAAGTGAAAAGAGAGATGAGAGATAGTAAAAAATAAATAGAGATAGAATAATTATTAGACAGCCTATAAACCATTTTTCTTACTTAAAAACTATTGTCATAAGCTTATCCGAAATTATAATTTGATCCATAAATACTTTTAAAAATTTAAAAGTTGTTTATTTTATTTTTTACCTAAACTAAAATTTGGGTTAAGAACTATTCTGAATTTAGTTTCAGATAGGTCCAAATAATCACTAATTCAGTCAAGCTCCGCCCATTATTTAATTTAACATGTGCCTTAAAATTTCATTTTTCTTTTCTTCTTGCGGGGGGATAAAATGACCAAAATATATAGAATTAAACAAATTGCCGATAAGTCAATGACTAGCGCACCGCATTATTGACGCGCTTTGTCCGTTTGGAGAGGTTAAAATCAAAACCCTATTTTTGTAACCATAAGCGCAATTAAGGCATTAATTAGCATCTGACAGCAGATTATCCATTTTCAAGGAGTGTGGTTTAAGGATATGTTGGATCTCGGCTTAGGAATGCAGGCCACAAAGACATCGAAAAATTTTAAATTAAATTATCAAATTGTGCTCATGTTGGATTCTAGACTTCTAGGAATATTTTTTTCATACGTATATGATAGTCCGATACTTATTTTATCTTAAGCAGCCGGCATCTTAACTAACCCTTTAAAAATTATAAATCAGATTAATTTAAATTAAGTTATGGTAGGATTCATATGAGTGGCAATTTACCACCCAAGGAACTATGTTCTTGAAGGAATAAATAAGCGAATTTTGATTAAGTTAAAATAACTTTTACCAATTAATCTTAACACTATTTTAAAGCAACAATAGGGTACGCAATGGGAACGATTAAAAATGTTATTTTATTTTGATTAGTTAGAATGGTATAATCGAAATAGTGTGCAAGAATTTCTCTCCCAAATGTATTGCCCTTTCGTGACACTGGAAGAGATGCAGCCACGTGCATCTGTTTTTTTTTTAATTCCCAGCTATGCTCACATGGCTAATTATCTTGGTTTTTTCTGGGGCCCCTTTGGTTCAAAGAATATAAATTCTAAACTACGAGAGAATGTAAAAAAAAAATTAGAGGTGATTGGGTTGAAGAAAAATTATTTGATTCGTGCAGAAGATTAATATATATAGTACGTTATATATAATATGCATAACCATGAAATGTCCAAATTAATCCTCCATTACAATATTTAGTTTTAACTGTCATTATTAATAAATTAATAAATTATTAAGCAACAGTCAAATAAAAATATAACGGTGATATTTTTTTTATTCGCATCGTTGTATTACAAACAAAAGTTCTACAAAAATGAAGCACGCGCCTTTGTAAGCACGTAGCTAACGCTAATTAATAGAGAATACTACATTCTTCTCATCAGTCTAGCCAAACGCGCGCATTTGATCCGCACTCGTGGGGTTGGGTTAAAGTGCTCGTGTCGGTTATGCAAGAATTGGCTATATAATATTCCTCTAATATATTAAAATTTAATTTAAAAATTAATCTTATTTCTAAATATTATTAACGTATTGTGATGATTAGGCCCATTGGGCTTTGGGATTAGTCTAAATATATCCAATTCAGTTGTAACTGAATATAACAGCTCAAGTTGTGTATCAACTAGATTGTAATATATCAATAACAAGGGTTGATCTAAGTGATAAACGATTTGATATCACTTAAGCGAGATCTCGAGTTTGAGTCTTGGCGTATACAAAAAATTTCCGTTGGGAGACTCACCCACTATAGCGAGTGTATCGTGGGTCGGATCCAGATGTAGTTAGAATAAAACTCCAGTAAACTGAGTGGGTAGAAAAAAACTAAAATGTAATACGGAAGAAATCAATTGACACTTTACACACTTGAGTTATAGTGATTAAGATTAATCATTACTCCTATAATTTCTCTCTCTATAAATATAAATATAAAATATATTTTTTATATTTATTATTTTTTTAAATTATTTCTATTAATAATCTTTTAACAATAATCAAATAAAAATAAATTAAAAAATATAATTATAATATTTTAAAATAAATATATTATATTAAATAATATTTTTAATAATCAAATGTTATTTTATTACTTTCTATTAGAAAGTAGTAGGCAAAATCTTCTCGCCTAAGGGGAAGCTTGCTACTAGGATTTAAATTGCCGCTACCTATGCAGATGTCTTTAGAGCTGCCACCTTTTTAAACTGCTCGGGAGGGTCTTGTTTTATGAAGCTCCATGTATGAACTTCAGTAAGGGCAATGCATCTTGATTACCTGGGTTACTCCTCATATTTTTTATTCTGTAAATTCAGTGAAAGAGGAGACTATTTACACGATAATGAAAGTGCTGCTTCGATTTTTGAATTACAATTGCTAAATCGAGTGCCCACCTTAGTTTAAGCTAAAAATAGCTAATTTTCATGAGAATCCAAGCAACAAAATCTAAAATTCAGTCCCACGTATGACATAACTTTATGGAGGGTGAGCTAAGAGGGAGACATTGATTTGACTTGGAGAAGTTTTATTCATTAAACTGTGGCGTGTTTTCATGATTTAAAGGGAAAAGGGTAGGCTTGCTTCGGGAACAAACAGAGAATACATCCTCCAAGGTACATAGAAAAAGAAAAAACGAGCGGAGATGCAGAGGAAAAGGTTGCGATTGCTAGCTTACCCGTGATTCTCTTCATCTACCTCCAAAATATCGAGCTCTTTTAGACTTGGTATCCATGTCTCAAGCTTATCTGGTTATGTTCATATTCTATATAAAATTTAAATCACGTGATAAACCTTCAATCCTTGATTTACTTAATTAATTTAAATTAAATTAATTAATATAATATATATTTTTTAAAAAATACTATAATCATATTATTTAACTCTCATTCTCTTTTTTACTAATTTATTATTGAGAGAGTATCGATAGCGATAATTTAAAAAAAAATTAATAAATATATAATATATATTTTATATTTAATATTAAAATTAACTCTTTAATTAAGTCATATATTAAGAATAAAAAAAATATTATATACTTGTCATTACTATTTATGTTTAGAATATGTCTCTGTTTCATTATTATTATTATTTCTTACGCCTACATATTATCTCGGGGGTTTGATCGATTGATTCAAATTTCAACTAACCTATCATGATCAAAGCAAGATATCTCTATGATAATAAAAACAAAATACTTGAAATAATTTTTAACGGATAAAAAATACAAATTCTGTATATCAATAAATCTTTGGTTATAATATAAACAAATAAAAAGATCCTAAAAGTTTCAACAGTTTTCTGTGTTCCCGAGAATTGAGACAAAACCAGGTCGCTTGTTTCCCGTGAACCTAATCCTACTACGCTTTTCACTACCAATCCCCATTAAATTTTTTATTTCTCCTACGACAGAAACAGCAACGCATGCGCTTAGCTTTTTACGTTAATTTTGTTCCAGCCAGGTTCAAAATTAACTCAATCATGAGTAGCGACCAGAAAGGTTGTTACTTGTAACTTGGATTGCTTCGGTGAAGAGGTTTTTGCGTCGATGCTTCTTTAGCCAGAAACAGGTCAGACGATGAATAAATTTCTGGGTATCGCAACACGAGTTGCGAGCATGGGATTCATTATATCCGTGGTGTTGCTATTTGTGGGGTTAGGGGTCTTGATCCTGCTTCAACTCTGTTTAATTATGAGAGGAGACAGAGGCACGACGACCGAGAGTGAAACCACCACCGATGAAGCAAGAAGCATGTCGAAAGATGAAATAGAGAAGCTTCCTTGTTATAATTATGTAGCCAGAGGCAATGAAACTAGTACTGTAGAATGTGCGGTGTGCTTGGACAATCTGGTTGCAGGGGATAAGTGCAGATTATTCCATACATGCAAGCACAGTTTTCATGCTCACTGTTTGGACCAATGGCTTCTTCAGACCCCCATTTGCCCTATTTGCAGGGCCAGTGTTGGCTCTTAGAGGGAATGCTTTGCTATATATATCCCAGAAACTGGTTTTACAATTCAATCCACAGAGAATTCAACGCCAGAAGGGTAGTTCGATCTTTGTTTTGTTTCATGCCAAAGATATTTTTTCCTCCATTCCCTCTTTCTTCTTTGCACTGTATATGTTTTATCATTCTTGCAAAGTTTAGCTCAATGGTTGCTTTGATAGACTCATTAAGTTGATATGTGAATGACAGTTGATACTAATATGAAAACAGGACAGTTAAGCGATCATTTCTTTTGTCTGGGGATAATGGAATTCTCTACGTGTAGTAGTATTTCGATATCTAAGAAAAATCAAGCTCTCATAGTTCAGTGGTAGAACAGGGGAGTTCTGATTGAAATCATAGACAAGAGACAAATCACTTGAACCATCTGCCCTTGCTACTTACACGATGTAGCTCGTTTTAGGGGTTCGATTTTGAATAAAAACATAATAAGCGGAAATTTTAAACTAGTACGTTATCATACGACTTGTTTACTCAGAAAGTATTCTTCACCTGTCATGCTAGAGAATGCTCTCTTGTTTGCCTTGTGTTTGTTATACGATCCTTATTCACAAAGTAACTCCACATGCGAACAACTCAATGCTAGAACTAGCATTGAGTTGATTCTTTTGGGAGCTTTGTTTTGTAAGCTAATGCGGCCTTGTGATCGCACACTGAATTTGTGGGAAGAGTTTGCAGAGACGGATAGCTAGTGGTAAATTCTGTAGAAGAAAGGGCAGGAGATACCAGAGAGTCTGAAAAACAAAGGAATTGATCAGAGTAAAGGTTGTAATGAACGAGGTAGCATGCATTGTGTGTCTCAACCACTGTGTATGATTTATCGAATATTGGAATGGTGTGTTTGTCAAAGCCCCTTGGGCTTGATGGCATGCCACTACACCGAGCATTGGTTTCAATCCTTGGCGTGTGTGAAAGTTCTTCCCATTCCTATGGGGAAGGAATAGGTGTGTGTTATACAAAAAAATGAAGATTGTGAGAAATAAATGGATTTAAAAGAAAACTGCAGTGGCCAAAACTGTGATGAGTCAGTTGTTAACGTGGGCATAGATTATGAAGAAGGCACTAATGGGCTGGCTATCTTAATTTCACCAGTTGCTAAAATCCAATATCATCTACTTTTTGATTAGGCCTTGGCAGTTGAGATGTTTCTGTGACCCAACTCACATGAATGATGTAATATAAGTACCCTTTAAGCCGTTTTTTAAATTTGGAGGCATCATATTTATAGTTTATGCTTAAATAGGTTTGGCTTTTAATCACGGTTGGAGCTGTAAATGTTTACTACTTCTTTTTACTTGTTTAATTAAGTTAAACATCTTTTGGGCCAAAGAAGCTAGAGAGACATATATATATCGTAATACGAAGATGCGTGTGGAAATTTTAATATATATATATATATATATATATATATTTCCTATATAACTATATAAGTGAGGACACAAAGCATAAACAGTAGATAATTTATAATTTTTTTTATTTTAAAAATTATTACGAATAATTTATTTAAAACTATAGTTTTAAAATATAGTTCAATTTAAAAATATTTTTAAATAAATATGATTATTTGTTTTATTTTTTTAAATTAAAATTTAAGTTATAATTACTTTTAAAATTTAAGTTTAACTCCTATCCAAATACGTATTAAGCTGAGTGAAGAATCAAGAAAACAAACGTGGATTGAGTGTGGTTAGACAGGAAGCAGGAAGTTCTGTACGTGGCGTTTGGGTCGCAGGCAGAGATATCGAGAGAACAGCTGAAAGAAATAGGGAGGGGTTTGGAAGAATCGAAGGTAGAATTCATGTGGGTGATGAGGAAGAAAGAGTGGGAGCTGTCGAGGAGTTCCAACTCCAGTCATGCTTGAAAAGGACCAGTCCAGAAGTTCCACAAAGTTGACGCTTTTTTGTTGTTGTTGTTGTATGCCTATTATGAAGTCATAATAAATTGAATGGGTATGGACCCGGTGTTTATTTTCTTGCCCGATTGTAGTCATAGTACATGAAGATCAGATCTTGATCTTAATTAATTCAGGTACGTACACACAAGTTAATAGTCTATTTTTTATATAAAAAATAAAAAAAAAAGTTTAGTTTATCAATGATTTAAAAATAAGGTAAAATCTCTCTTATTTTTAGACGATACTAATATTTGGTAAAACGAGCTGTCGATTATTTTCAGATATAAACTCAGTCATCCAAGAGTTAGAATGTCTCCCAAAGCATCGTGATTGAAATTATAATAAAGTTATACTTTTTAGAGATCGAATACACTCTAAATAATCGCATATTTTACTCTTTCACCAATTAAACCCGTATATTATGGAAATAGTCTATATGAATTGAGTGCACAAATGAAACGAAGGTCGTGTTTATTTTGGGCTAAGGGTCATGTTGGTGCTCTATGTGAAAGTCCATTAGCTGGGCTGGCGAAGATCATTCTCTCGTGGACATACGACAAAGTGGTTTGAAGACGTATGGAACATGTACGATGTTGTTGTGATTTGTCAAGACTCAAGAATGAAGATGGTGCAATAATAGTAAAGGAAATATAGGTACCGGTATATAGGTGTGGCTATAAGTACTGCCGGCCAATCTCTGTGTGACAAAGATCAACCGCACGATCCCTGGGTGGGCCCCAACTCTCTGTCGTTTCGCACTTTATTTATGCGTTTTGGATTTGACGAGAATCCTTCAAAAATCGACGACAGAGCTGACTATGGCCATACGAAATTCAACAGCCACGTATTACTCTAGAGAGACCCTAAAAATTGGGTAGGAATTAACGGGAGACTCACTCAACAAATATCAAGTTGTGAGGAGATTATGTGTATAGATTTTAAGGGGAATGCATTAATTCGTAAACGATATCCAAACACAACCTTAACCATTTTGGTCTCAACAAGGCTTCTGCTATTATTACTAGCCAAATGTGAACGTCGGTGCTAATGTGACATATGAATGAACGAGCGAAGAAACGTACGTGAAGAACAGAAGATAGTGCTGCACGTTCCTAAAGCAGCACGAGAATGAAATGGGTGGAACAAATATAAAATCGTGAGAGAGGGTAAACTGATGTCAAAGCTATTAGAAAGTGAATGGAAATCATCTAATGTAGTAAAAATACCCCTGTTGTTTCTAGAAGTTGTCGCTATCGCCCTTGCACAAGTTGTGTTGGCTCTCAATTCCTTATGCGCGTCTATGCATCACATGTGCCTTTGCATTCACTGGAATCGACTATCACATATCACATCTACCCCTTTCGGCTATAATATAATCGGAATTTAAAAATAATAGTTAGCTGATTAAACAAGGTTTTAAAGGATAGAGAAAAATGCAAAGAGTCCTATTTAAACATTAATTACATGAACAAAATTAACAAATATGCACTAATTATTTTTTAAATTACTTATGTTATGGATAAAAAAATTATTCTATAAACAAATTAAATAATCTATTTTTAATTGGGCTTAATCGTATTTCAATTTGACCTGATAATTAATACACACATATATACAAGTGTTTACAAAATTATGCAAAATCTAGAATATGTAAAGATAATTATTTTCTTAACTTCCTCGTCCTTTCTTTCTCCCCGAAAAAAATATACAAGGATTCGTGATATTTGGGGTGAATGGTGGACATTGAATGCTAGAAACGAAGTATATGTCCAACCAGATGTGGTATTGACAGGAGAAATTCCGTCCAATTAAAAGAAAAAATGTGCGTTCCTGTGGAACATGATTCATGATTATAATATTGCAAGGAATATAATTAATAAAAGTGAAAATGTCTGGTGCTGAGGGAAAAACTTGTCGCTTCAAGTGTCATAATTTAATTTACGAATTCAGTCACTGCTCAGTGGAAAGATCTTCCTGATCACCAATTAATGCAATACGGGTTCACTTTTTATGCATATATATAACAAGCCAAGTTCACATCATCCCTTCCTTGCCAGCTATTAATTAAACCTGTGCGAGTGGCTGTGATTTATTGCATCGCAGCTACATATATATGGCCCTTCAAGCTATCAAGATATATATAAAGTGGCCATCACTTGCAATCTCTGGTTAACACAAAAACATGGGTTCGGTTCGGCGTGAAGAAGACTCATGTCAGGCCCACGTGCTGCTTTTTCCATTCATGTCCAAAGGCCACACCATCCCCCTCCTCCAATTTGCCCGCCTCCTCCTCCGCCGCAACACATCCGTCACCGTTATCACCACCCCCGCCAACCGCCCATTTGTAACCGAATCCCTCCATAACACCCCCGCCTCCATCGTCGACCTCCCGCTCCCCGCCAACATCCCCGACATCCCTGCTGGCGTCGAGAGCACAGATAAACTCCATCCATATCCCTGATCTTCAAGTTCGCCTCGGCCACGGTGCACATGCAGCCCCATTTCGAACGGATGCTGGAGACTCTTCCAAGTGTCAGCTTTTTAGTTTCTGACGGCTTCTTATGGTGGACCTTACACTCGGCTTCCAAGTTCGGTATTCCTAGATTGGTGTGCAACGGCATGAGCTCTTACGTCGAAGCCGTTTGCAAAGAAGTTTTGATCACTAACATCTTGCATGGGCCCCAGCCTGACGATGAACCAGTCAAGTTGAACCGGTTCCCGTGGATAAGGGTCAGCAAGAACGATGTAGAACCCGAGATTCGAAACCCAGACCCGAAAAGTATTTCTTCTGAGCTCCATATGAACATGTTTTCATCCACCACGAAAAGCTTTGGAATGGTGGTCAACAGCTTCTATGAGCTGGAGCCTGTGTTCGTTGATTATATGAAGGAAGAGTCTGGTAGTAAACCATACTACTGTGTGGGGCCGTTTTGTCTGGCGGAAGAACCAAATAATAAGCTGAGTGAAGAATCAAGAAAACAAACGTGGATTGAGTGGTTAGACAGGAAGCAGGAAGTTCTGTACGTGGCATTTGGGTCTCAGGCAGAGATATCGAAAGAACAGCTGAAAGAAATAGGGAGGGGTTTGGAAGAATCGAAGGTAGAATTCATGTGGGTGGTGAGGAAGAAAGAGTGGGAGCTGCCTGAAGGGTTGGAAGAAAGAGTGGGTAAGAGAGGGATTATAGTGAGAGAGTGGGTGGACCAGAGAGAGATACTGATGCACAAGAGCGTGAAGGGCTTTCTGAGCCATTGCGGCTGGAACTCGGTGTTGGAAGGAATATGCGCAGGAGTGCCAATACTAGCGTTGCCAATGATGGCGGAACAACATCTGAATGCGAGAATGGTGGAGGAAGAGATAAAGGTGGGGCTGAGAGTTGACACGTACCACGGATCAATGAGAGGGTTAGTGAAAGGGGAAGGGGTGAAGGAGATGGTGAGGGAGTTGATGGAAGGAGAGGGGGGGAGAGAAGCAAGGAAGAAGGTGACGGAGTTGGCTGAGATGGCGAAGAAGGCGGCAGCGGAGGGTGGCTCATCTTGGGGAGCCTTGGACTCATTGCTCGTCGAGGCATGCAGGAAGAGAGAATCGTCCAAGGCTGGCGTGAATGGTGTATGATGATATATACGCGGATTTGTGTTACTAATGAATAAGGGAGAGGGGATCGAAATCCAGTGGTTATTATCATGTGGTATTGGGTACGAAGATTTTTCATATCAGTTCGGTGATCGGTTTGTAGAATCATGATTGATTGAAACAATCAGGAGGCGATGTATACAATATTATTATTTACAAATCAGTGAAGTCTATTCTCTTTTAATTGTTGTGCATAAATTTGGAATCTGGGCATCTTGTGAGGTCTTGGCGGTGCTTTATATATATATGAGAGTAAATTAATTATCAATATAATGTAATTTTCCTTGACGGCGATATCTGGAACACGATACGGATTCTGGGAATTCTCTCATGATTCTGTTTGGGCACGCGTAGTCAGCAACGGTCTAAGGTAACTGTAACGCATTTTTCTAAATATTTGCATTAATATGATGCAGTATATATATTAGGAGAACGACACAGAAAGGTTTAATCAGCTGAAATGAGGGCCTTGTAACTTTGAAAAATTGGAGAATCGTACGTTGGGGTTCGGCTTGGATAGGTTTAAGCCGCCTGATGTGCTTTCAATGCGGGCGAATCTCGTGGTGACACAAAGGTCAACCTCACGATCCCTGGTGGGGCGCATGTATGTTACTGTCGTTTAGAATGATAGGAGGTTCTTTTTAGCAAAGACAAAGTATTATGTGTGTGGTGGAAGTAAAGCTGAGAATTTGACGAAAATCCTCCATATATCCATGATCATGACAGCCATGCCCGTATGAAATTCTAGAGCCACGTATATTACTTGAGAGAGAGAGAGAGAGAGACTAAAATTTTGTGTGGGAATTAACGAATATCAAGTTATAAGGTGAGGTGTATTGATTGTTAAGGGGAATGCCTTAATTCCTGTCTCCTGAGAGTGGGTGAGAGGTAGATTCTCTGACGGGACGTGTATTTCTCTGACTAATTTTAAAGCATGCTTCACCATGAATCGCTCTCATTGAATATCCTTCCAAGGATCATCATTTACTACCGCCACACCACATTCTCCAATTCGTTTCAGAGGCTGAATTCACAGAGTCTCCTTTGATCATTTGATATTTGATATCAATGTCATCGCGATCGTACTCGTCCTTGTCTCTTTCCTTTCGTCTCATTTTCAAATTCAGAATAATTTGTACAAGTCTTTAATTACCTCAATTCAAATTAAATGACTGAGAGATTTAATCGCAATATTTTTTTTTAAAAAAATAATCATTTCAATTTATAAAAAAAATATTAATTAACCGTTATGATGATTTAAGTCTTTGAACAAAAAACAAAATTAAGATGCAAGTGGCAATAATTGGGAATTAGATTTCTTTACATAAAGTTTAAGATATGCAGTATCTATTAGTGCAAGAATATGCGACATGAGTGCTATAATCTACCGTATGAATACACACATTTACATGGGAGTCAAACAAGTTCCTAATAACTTTGCATGGAAGTCAATTTCTAGGTATATATTAAGAAGATTTTGTGCTATAGCACAGAGAAATCAGGTTCATCAGGCTTGAACAACTGGGGCACAGGATCACTGCCTTGACCTTTATGGCCAGTATTAGTCGCTTTCCTTGCATTTGCAGAAAACTTGAAAGCAAGAGCTTGAGTGCCATTTGCAGCGTCCCCTGACTAGTCCTCCAAATCAACCAGGTCGCTGTAACTAGCTTCTCCCTCTGGTCTTGTAATATAGTAGAGACCCTCTTTCAGAGATAAATCTCTAGATGCCTTGCGTTTCTTATACTTTCTCCAAGCAGCCTCTATTAAGCAAGCTGCCCACGCCCTCCATTGATGGGAATAATACCTAAAAGCATGTTGAAGTTTCTTACTGTGAAGGCGCTTGAACTGAGCGGCCACACGTTTGAGATCATCTGCTTGTAACGCAAAAGCTTCAACTTCAGTAAGAGCCCTAACGGTTCGAGTTGAAGAAGGCAGGTTTGAGCTAGAGTTTGGCATTAAGGCCCATGTTAATAGTTCCTCGCCGCAAAAATCTCCAGGTCTGAGGGTAATGGAGTTAAAGAACCCGGATCTTCCACCATTAGTGGTGGAGCTCTCTAGTTGCCCTCTGATGATGAACACCATTTCATTCACCGGATCACCCTCCCGAAAAATGTAGGTGCCTTCAGTGCTTAGGGACGACACAAGGTGTTCACAAATGGCATCAAGCAGTTGATCGTCCATCTGTGAAAAGAAGGGGACCTATACAAACAAATTTCCACATTAAGCCCATGGTAATAATTCCATCTGTGGTTTGTTCATACTTGATCCACCTAGCTATGCAAGAGTAAGAAAATGAAACATAGAAGATGAAGGCACACGACATACACGCCGAACAAGGGCGAGACACAAGTGGCGTTGAATTTCATGACGAAGATCCAGAGGTAATGAAAGCAGAATGGATTTCTCATCGACTCCTCTTGTTGCAAGCCATTGATATTGAACAAAGCGACGGACACGTTCCTGCAAATCTGGAGGTAATTGGCGATGCCTCATCCATTCCTCAGTATCTCTCTTCCTAATCCTCCATTCTTCAAGTCTTGCTGACATTGACTCTAAATATGTCTTCAAGAGGGGGGAAAATCCTCATTAACCAAAATCAGCATTTGCATTACCTCTATACATGACATATATTTCCATCCCACACTAAAATTCTTTCCTATATATAGACGTTTAAATTAAAGAATAATACAAATTGGAAATTCGTACCTGCATGTTTCCAATCAAAAGTGCAAAGAGAACTAATCCAACAATGCATAGCATGATGGAAAAAAGTGTTTCCCCAATAAATACAGTGGTGTCCAAGTTCTGTCCATATGAGCTGTGGGGGGAAATCATGTGAATTCTAATATGTGAAGAACATACTTGTGATATTTGAGAAAGTATGAGCATGAACGCTTTGAGCAAGGAATATATATACCTTAAATTTCTGATACCCCACCAAAGACAATAGAAGTATCTCTCACCGAAACTGCCAGTAGCAACTGCCTTCCTGAAAGCATCTTGAAACATCCCAAAAGAATATTTGTTATCTCCGCTCTTTACATCGCAACTCTTAACAACGTTGGTAACATTTAACCAGTATTGCCTATCAGGGTTGACCAAACTCTCGCAATCAAGATAAGTTATAAGGCAAGACAGGGTTTGTAATTGGTTCTCAGCTCTGCACTCTTCAGTCCAACAGTTTAATTGTCGTGCTATCGCGGATAAATACCAAGTTGCTCCTACAACCTAACCCAAACAAAAAACAACGTAAACAAAAAGGAAGGGCCAAATTAAAGGGGCAAACTATGTAAAGGAGCTTACATGACTAGCTAGCAAGTAGAGTAGAAGATTATATGCAGCTCCAGTCCATGGAGTCTTGGCAACAACACCAGAGGTTTTGATAATACGTTTGTTCAACGGGAAGATAAGAAACAGTCGAGGAACATACTGAATAAGCACGAAAAGAGCAAGAGTGATGTGGGCATGGTCAGCCGAGGACGATGGAAGCACTAACCAAATGACAATCTGCAATGAAATGAAAGCCAAAAATAGCTTGAATATTTTTCAGACATGGAAAGAAAAAAAAAATGGATATTAACATGTGACCTGGGGCAGTGGAAGAGTTGCAGCCAGATCGATAACAAAATCAGACTTCAAGTAGCGTCTGGCAATTTCTCGGGCATCGGTAACCAGCTCGCCCCGACCGAAAATCCTAGAATTTGGGGCGACGAAGGCGGTCCGAAATTTCATGATCATGTGGAGCACGTAGAAAAGGTCAGAGAATGAGCGGAGAAGAGTGACGATGACGCTCAATTCCGTATTGGTTTGCAAGCAACCGGGTCCTCCGATGAAGGGGAGATATAAATAAAGAGGGTCGATGAAAAGCGCGACGAGACTGGTAATGAGGAAGATCCTGTTCCAACGTGAAACGATGTCGCTGTCGGGGTCTAGGATTTGATGACGCCATAGGATGAGGTAGGCGTGTTCCTCGTCGGTGGTGGCGCCGGAGGGCTTGGCTTGGATTCTCCCGAATTGGCGGAATTTATGGGCCGGCGTGGATATTATTCTATACATCCTTCCATGGCGGATTCCGGGGTGAACGGATTCCGCGGCCGAGAACGGAGAGAGAGGAATAAGACGGGGACTTGCTGAGTCGCAGGAGAAAGAATGCGGCAAAAAGACGAACGCGAAGGAACAGACGCAGGCAACGATGGTAACCATTTTTGAGCATGGAGAAATTCACGCCAAACCGAAGAAAATTCATGAACGTGATTCTTGGTCCTCGAATGCACAAATTAAGAAGGGGCAAACCAATTTGAGAGGAGTTTTTAGTTTAAATTTTAATTTTAAATTTAAATTTTTTTAAAATAAATAATTATATTTGTCTAAATTTTAATTTAGACTAAATTATAGTTTTAGATAAATTAGTTAGAATAGTTTTTGGAACAGTAAAATAACGTATGAACTACTCAATTACTGTTTAATCCTTATTTTTTTTACATCCTCTCTCTTCTCTCCTATATTTTTTTCATTATCTCTCATCTCTCTTCTATCTTCTTCACACTCTCTCCCTTCTCCTCTATTTTTTTTATCTTCTCTCCTCTCCCATCTCTCATACATACTCTTTTTAATAATTTTTTAATTATAAAATTCCTTTTAGTAACTATACAAATACTTATTTATCTAGAATTACTTTTTTTTTAATAAATTTTTCTCTAAAAATTATTTTTTATAAGTTGTCTAAATATTTATTTTTTTTATAAATATATTTTTAAAATCTTATCCAAGGACGCAGACAATTTTTCATTGGGCTAAATATTTCTATTACCTACTTTAATTTTTGCTTCACTAATGTTAGGCCTAAACAAATTTGCTCCATAATCGCAGGCTTTACTCGTTTAAGGAGCCGAAGCCTTTAATCATGTTAAAAGTCTCTGATGTAACTTAGTATATAGGGCAAAAAATGGCTTATATTTTATAAAAATATAAGTTTAATTTTTATTATTGTTGTTATGAAAATTTTTTTATAAGCAATTTTATAAATAATTTTTTTCAAACTATTATATATGTACCTCTATTTAAATGATTTTACTATCATAAAATATTTAAGCCGGGTTAGATTCTGAGAAGGAAGAAAAGATATTCAGACACAACCAACTTCTTTGTTCTCAACTAGGTACTCTCAGTTCAAAGAAAACAGAGTACAGTATTATATTTAAGGAGGGGGAGAGAGAGAGAGTAATACTATTTACAACTTATAAATAAGATACAGCAATTTCCCATAAATTATACGTAGTGATATATTGATTGCTGAATAAAACTGTTTTCTTTGAACCTGAGATCAATTAGTTCGGATATTATTCTCGGCAACAGGGAAAAATAGAGGACAAGTGGGAAATATAAGATTCGAGTAGGAGCAAAAACAAAAAGAGAAACCCAAATTAACGTCCGAATCATATCAGAAGGAATGGAGAAGAAGTCCCTGTTTAACTAGGCCTTCAAAAAAACATTAACGAAGTGCAGGCCATGCCATATTCCGTTTCCGGAATTGCCCCCTCTCACAACAACACCCCCCCACCCACTCGCACAGACATTTGATGGTTTCTCCTTATCCAATCCAAACCCAGAAAACCCATTATCCAGCCTCCTTATTTTTTAATCCCAAGCCAAACCATTCCATATCAGCTCCTCGTCGAGACTCTCTTCTCTAGCATCTTATTATATGGACTTGGAATTATTTCAGGTCCTTATTTTTTAATCCCAAACTAAACCATGCCATATCTTAGTTCTGCGACAACCAAACGTGGACTTGGAATTTGCAGTATATGAAAATCCGATCAAGGTAAGGCATGTGACTATTGTTTAGGCCCTTTTTTCAAAACCTCTGCTTTCTCATCATACTTATGATCTCCTGCTGGCAAAAAGAATCGTGGAAGACAGTGCTGACTCTGGTTATCAAAGCTTAGGAGTTGTCTATGGAGATTTGAGCACTTCCCCTCTTTACGTCTATAAAAGCACTTTTGATGAGGATATTCAACATTCAGAAACGAATGAAGAAATATATGGGGTTCTGTCTTTTGTGTTTTGGACGCTCACACTGATTCACTTTGGATGGCTGTCTGCAGATTGCTTTCACCTTTTTAGTGTATCCTTCTTTAATCTTGGCATATATGGGACAAGATGCGTATCTTTCCAATCATCATATCTTGGAGACTGACTATCGAATTGGGTTCTATGTATCTGTTCCTGGTAGGTTCTTTAGTGGAAAGATTCCACTATTCACATATCCATTGAGTCTAATTTACTGTTTGGCTTGCATTTCATCTTCTTCCTTTTTTTTTATTGTCGTGCCTCCCCAGAGAAAATTAGATGGCCCGTTCTTGCAATAGACATACTTCAAGCTGTTGTTGGAAGCCAAGCTGTAATCATAGGGACTTTCTCAATAATCAAACAATGTTCTGCTTTGGGCTGCTTCCCCAAAGTCAAAATCATTCACACATCATCTAAAATACACGGCCAGATTTACATTCCAGAAATCAACTGGACTTTGATCCTCCTTTGCCTCGCCATCACCGTCGGATTTTGAGACACCAGACGCATGGGAAATGCATCAGGTACATACGTACCTCCCCTCACAAGATATATTATCATGTTCCTAACTGAAAAATTGCACTCATTCTTCCGTAAACAAACAGGCTTGGCTGTCATAACTGTGATGCTGGTAACTAGTCTCTAGTTATAATATTGTGTTGGAGCAACAGCATTTTGCTAGCCATTTGCTTTATATTGATCTTTGGCTCTATTGAAGCACTCTACTTCTCTGCATCGCTCATCAAGTTCCTTGAAGGGGCATGGGTCCCCATTGACCTCTCTTTCACCTTCCTCGCGGTCATGTGCGTGTGGCATTACGGCACACTGAAGAAGTACGAGTTCGATCTTCAAAACAAGGTCTCCATCAATTGACTCCTAAGTCTAGGCCCTACTCTAGGCATTGTAAGAGTCAGAGGAATTGGCCTCATACACACAGAGCTCGTATCAGGAATCCCAGCCATATTCTCTTAGTTCGTCACCAATTTGCCAGCATTCCATAAAGTCGTCGTCTTCCTCTGCGTTAAATCCATGCCGGTGCCCCATGTCAGACCAGAAGAGAGGTTCTTGGGGGGGAGAGTTGGGCCAAAAGAGTATCAACTTTACTGGTGTATAGCCCGGTATGGGTACCGTGATTTCCACAAGGATGACACAGAGCAGAATTCATCAGATCAGATTGTTTTGATGAGAATGTCACAGGATTTGACAGCTTTGAAGTGGACGCAAAAATGACAGTGGTTGGGAAATCAGCTTCAAAACTGGAAGGTGTAAGAATGTGTGAAGAAAGGAACAGAGCAAGTTCTGAAATGGAAAGCACTTTAGAGTTGAGGGAGGGGAATTCACAGGAGAGGGTTAAGAAGAGAGTGAGGTTCGTTGTGCCAGAAAGTCCACAGATAAGCATGGACGCAAGAGAGGAGTTGCACAAGTTAATGGAAGCAAGGGAGGCAGGCATGTCGTTCATAATGGGTCACTCGTATGTGAAAGCAAAAGGAGGATCGAGCTGGATAAAGAGAGTATGGATAAATTATGGGTTTGATTTTCTGAGGAGGAACTCAAGAGGACCAAATTATGCTTTAAACATACCTCAAGCATCAACCCTAGAGGTTGGCATGGGGTGTCGTGTGTAGCAGTTCAAGTCTTACAGATAAAGAGTCATATATATAAACTTGTATTGGAGCGATTCCCTGTTGAAGAAGACCATGCAAGGGTATTAATGAAAATATACTGCTCAAAAACTGTAGAACTACAGTGACAAACTATTATAAAAAGAAAGAAATAAAGGTGGAACACGTGGCTAAGATGTAAGCATTAACTTCTCACAAAATAGAAGATCTTGGGTTGACGAATGGGCTGAAGATGAACATGTCCCGAGCCCAATAGTTACATCGATTGGTTTGGACTTTAAAATTTTATTTTGACCCATCGTTAAGTCAGCTGAACCAACGGGAATTGGTCCGAGTGGTAAGCGGCTCGGTATCGCTTAAGCGAGGTCTCGAGTTTGAGCCTTAGCGTACACAGAAAATCCCCGTTGGGAGACTCACCCACCATAGCCAGGTGCGCGACGCGGGTCAGATCCGGATGTAGTCGGGGCAAAACTCCGGTGAACCGGGTGGGCAACTAAAAAAAAAAAAGTCAGCTGATAAAGAGATAAGATGTTTAACTATTTTTACTAAAAAAATATTTAATTATTTAAAACGTGTTTAATTTTTAGGGAGTAAAATTTTATTATGATTTTATTCATGATACTTAGAGAGGTATCATAATTTCTGGGTATTTAAATTTACGTTTGAGGGTAATTGACTGCTCGCTCTGTCTGAAATTAGTATCGTTTAGGAGGAAATGAGATTTTGCCCTACTCTTGAATCATAAGAAAACCTAAAAACATTCTTGAACTAAAAAAAATATTTGAAATATTTTATTATGAAGCTTATAAATTGTTTACTTCATCAAGGATAAAACTTGTGTAGTTTTCGTTGGTTCGCCCACCAAAAATAATTGAACCGTTTCTTTTTTTGGAAAAAGAAGTTAGGGAAAGCGTCAGAAAAAGTGATAAGCTACAGAACAAAAATGGAAATCAGAATGAATGCCATTTACAAAATAAATAGGCGATTGGGTATTACTGAGGAATGAGATCAGAAGGCGGGTGCCGTTGTGGCCGACTTGCGGTTGACCGGTAGCTCACGTGTCATCTCATATTCAAATACTTTTTTTATTGTTCTTATTCTGAAATTAAGAATATTGTTTGGCTACAAAACCACTTTCTTATTTCACGGTGTGATAATACATATACCTGATGAAGATTCTTGTGCTGACACAGAGCTATAAGCATATACAGGATCGTGTTCGTTTTGTTCTGTATTGAATTAATTTTTGAACTTTTATGGGTTGATTGACGCTTGTATGTATAGCTTGATGGATTCTAAATTCGTAATGGTGGCCGGCCGCCGGTAAATATATGATTATATAGAGGTAACGAAAGATAAGTCCCATAATAATCTTCAAGATCTTGATTAAGGGTCAGATAAATGATAAATGTAGTAAGAGGTTGTAGGGTGTCCATATATTTAGATTTAGTTATACCATAGCGCTTCATATGCATGCATGCCTTCATACAAGTCAGATCCCTGACCCCCGTCCAACAGAAGAAGAAGAAGAAGAAGCTAGAATTCTAGCTTCTAGGCTGATCGCATAAAAAGACCTAAACTCGTACAATTGCTTTAATTTACAAGATAAAAGATTTATAAGCAAAGTTAAATAAATAAATAAACAAAACGAGTTATGTTGAAATGCTTTCCCAGAAGTTGTCTGTTGTTATCTCCATTGCTGATGATCCATAAGTCGTTCTTGTCAGGAACTAAATCTCTTCATATCTGCACAAATGCCTAGATCCACATTAATACATATATCATCACCTTAATTAATTAATTTCCTCACAGGGATATTTTTACGAACAAAAGCATGAATAGCTCTTTAAGTATGTATACAGTGTATACCAAAGCAGTCGTCGATAGCTAAATAACATCGACAAATTAAAGTAATTAATTCAGTAAAAAAAAAAAAACGAAATCCGCAGAAGGCCAACAAGCAAATGAGCTGAATAAGAGAAAAAGAGGAGGAAGGAGAGAGACAGACAGAGGGAACCAGTTATAAGTAGGAATATGGTGCAAGAAAGCACAGAAAAGCCACGTAGTGATAAAACCTCAATCTCGAACTTCTTTGAAATTCGAGTGTGAAGGTTCATCCACTACGTGGGATTCCAGTTTTCTATAGCTTTTATCTTTCTCTTCATCATCCTTGAGTTTGAGCTTCTGCGACTTGTGGTGGTTGAGGTTTGAAGGATGGGCATTAGCAGATGGTGGTGGTCTGGTCTGGTTTTTGTGAGATTAGGGAGAGAAGCAAAGAAGAGGGTATGATGGGCAATGCCATAACTGGCTCTCCAATAAATACCCCGAATGGCGCTACCACCACCAACACAGCTTAAAAACTTACGGAGGTGGCCACCTACCCCTCATCTCTTCCCACTTGCCATTTCTTCACGTGCTTCTTTCACTCTCCACTCCCACTACTGCTGCTGCCATTAAACCTTATATTCATCAAACACCTACATTTGCTCTTCTTCTTGCAACTTTTCAATGTGTCCTGCATTTATAAGTCAAACTCTTGTATATTTAAGTTAAATTTAATAATTTATATTTACAACCCAAACTTCCGTATTTATAAATTAAGTTGCGTTATTTATAAGTCAGATTGAATATCTTATGATTTTTTTTTTTTACCTGTGATCTATATATGGACGATTTTCCCAAAAAAAGAAAATATGAACATTGAACCCTATGGCCCTGACTAGCAAACAAAAAGGCAAAGTGAGTGACGGTAAGTCACATGGCACTTTAGTATACTTTCATTTTGTTCTTGTTTGGTTTTTTTCTCCTTTTTAAAAAAGACTATATAAAGTTGTTGCTACGTAACTTTCAGAAGGAATCTTAGGGACATTTATTTTTTAGGAAAAAATTATTTAGATCCAATAACAAACCTGTAACGTTATTTAAAAAGAAAATAAAATAAAAGTACTTCATATTTATAACTTTAATTCATTTCTTTTGTGAGAACTGAGAACATATATTACAATATTAGATTTGTGGATATATATGAAGTTTGCTTTTTATGTGAAATTGAGAACGGACTAATCGGAGAAATGCCATATTTTTTTATTTTATTAAAAGTATCCCCATATCACTTTAAGTTTAGACTAATTCTTTTTAAAATTTAAGAGCCTAATTTTTTTTTATCTTTTTTTAATAAATATAACTTTTCATAATTCGTATTTATATATATTTTTTAATATAATAAAATTGTTTATCACCTCCACCATGATCATGTGATTACGTCAACCAAAAGAAATAAATGTTAAGACCCATCCATCACAAGCACACCAATTAACTTCCGGTACGATCCCCTCCGCTACGCCCTCAACTTCGACGAAGGCGTCCCCCTACAACATCATGATCAGTACCTGTGCCTGCATTTCTCCGCCCGTTTTGCTTCCAAAACGGCGTCTTCCGTCTATGGGTCCACTGTTGCCAGATGATTAATTACACCGGGGAGATGACTAAAGCGAAGCCTCCACTTCTGTTCGCAGAGGAGGGATCATCTTGCGTGCTCCTCAACAGACGACGACGGAGATTTTTTGGCCGGGCTGCGGTTGTGGTCGGGGTGTCGTGCTTGTCCGCGCTGGGTGCGCATTAACGTTACGGACTCCTTCAATTCCTTCCAATTTTTATGTATTTTATGACTTATGATATTAGTTTTTCCAACTTTTGTTGTATATTAGAAAATTACAGAGATATCAACTACGAACCCAAAATCCTTCGGCCTTTTTCGGCTTCATTCCAAACTATGCCTCTAAATAGGTTGAAGTGGTGGGACTCATCAATTAACCACAAAAGATAAGTAAGACAGGCTGGTAAGAAAATTAAAACATAAGTAAATCATTGTTTTTGTCTAAAAAATAAAAAATAAATACCCTTTTAGAATCAATTAAATTCGCTACTTTTTTTTTGGGCTTAAAAACCTGTAAATCGTAATGCTTGTCTTAAAGATTGTAATACCTTTTCTTAAATTCAAATAAATGTATGAGGATATGGAATACTACGTTCAGTCATAATTATAAGAGTTAGATAATAAATTTATTTTGATTATAAATATAAGACTCTAATCCACTTTATTTTTCTAAATTTTAATTTTTCTCTCAAAGCATCCCTATATTATTACACATATTAAAAGTGTTCGGGTAGTCTATATACATATAATTAGGGGGAGTATTTAGAAAAATTAACATATAATCATTATAACTAACTAATTTAAATAATTTTCTTAATCTATCTAAATTAATTAATTTTTATATTAAGGAGATGAGGTAATAATTAATTAAGCGAATCAAACTGTATTTGCAACCAGAAAACATGCACCGAGCTCAGGTCTGTATGGGATCACCACCGCCAAGTTACAAGAAAATTCTGGGTTCGATTGTTATCAACTGACAAAAAATAAGAAGGCCAACTAGTAATTAACAGGAGAAACATGCATGTGAGAGAGCAGGTGTTTTGTTGTTGTTAAGTAATAGATAATTAATATTTTGGATTATGAATAATCAGGAGCTGAAAATATATTATAATGAGGATATCTGTGCCATGACAAGTAATCTGTCGGGGCATGATGCGCCCATGGGAAAAGCGTACTCGCAACTCAAATGGTATCACAGAACAGAAGGATTCACATCAAACGCGCACTCGGAGGAGAATTTATCTTATTACTATTATTATTAAAGCTCAAATAAACTTTACTATTTATGGTTTATGTATCGGATTCCTGGTGATTATTTAACATTTAACGGTGGGAATATATATGTTTTATTTATGAAATTATTTTAATTTTAATGGCGTGATTTTTGGCAACTGTTTTTTTAAAAAAAAGAGGTAGTTTAGAATACCTCATATCCTCAATAACAATTAGTACAGATAACAACGAACAAGCTCATATTCTAAAAGGACGCAAGTTTAATTTTTGTTATTATTGTGATGGCTCTTTTGATAGGCGATCTCTTAAATCTCCTATAAACACTCTTTGAATTTTGGGGCTGTGTCTTGACTTTGGTGGGAATCTAATGTTGAACTTACCTAATTTTTTCTTTGTAAGAAAAAAAAATCCTTAAAACGAACATGACAATTTTTTTTAATTTATATTATATCATTCACCGTGGAAGGTTTAGGATCCTCAATATATATCCTTTCCGACCTTGCATTTTTCTTCTTTAGGCCCAACGGTCCATCAACTGTTTAATTTACTTTCACTCATTCCTATTATTTTTTATTTATCACCCAACCCACAACTTTTTCCCCTTTGTTTCTTCTGTTCTCATAGTACAACTAGGTAATTTAATCTTAAAAAGAAGAAGAAGAAGAAGATACGTTGTGCAAAAAAAATCAATTATATCAATAAAAGATTAAATGAAAATGAGTTAATGATCAATATCGACTTTTGTATCGATATTTGATAGAGAAGGGTTCTTCCTTCCATGAGATTATATTTAATATTAATAGCTTTTTACAAAAATTCCTTACTTGTCAAGTTTTCCTTATTTGGGTCAAAGACGAGAAGGCGTTGAGAAGCGTCGGCGACAAGGGGACCTGACTGCTAGCCCATTGACCTCTGACAGACAAAAGACGAAGGAGGGGTGAGAAACGCGCGGAGGGAGCGTTAGTTACAATACACAGGGTTTTCTAGTTCTGAAGTTTAAAAATATGAAAACATTAGTTAATGATAGTAAAAAGTAAACAAGTGAAGTCTTCGTACATTATAATATTCAGTTTGACATTAATAAAATATTTGAAGATGATGTTTTGTTTCAAAACATACACAGATTAGAATGGGAACCCACCTACCCCCTCAACATTGGACGCTACTAACTGATAAGTGGGCCCACTTAGAGCGCGCCACTGATGATGCCGCCTGCTCCCCAATTTTCCTTTTTTCTCTTCTTTTTTTAATTTCAAATTATTGATGATAATTGACCAGGAATCAGATCAAAAGGAGACGACAAAAGAGACGAGTTGCAGTACAGATACGTATGAAACGAAGTATAGCTTCAAGACAATGTGGTTTCACATGCAGCTTCTCCCAGTGCCGTTGCCAGCATGCCAATTTCCTCACTTGCACACTTACCCCATAACCTCTCCAAAAGGGAAAAAAAGCATCCCTCTCTGTACTATTTCTACTCTTTTATATATATATATATATATATATATATATATATATATATTCCTTCTTATCTCAGCGGATTCTCCTTCCTCCTTTGGCCCCTGTTGCTGCCCCACTTTCAATGCCATCCCCTTTTCCCCCTTTTGCCATCATTTAATACTTCATTCTTAAACAGCATAATCAACCCATTTTCATACATCTAAGTTGTTGCGGTATCAGAATTCTTCCTTTAAACGAAACATTCTTTGAGACAAGTACATGTATTAGCCTCTTATTTCCATCAAAGTTGATGAGGATTGATCCTGGCGTGTAGCATGGGGATGAACACTTGCCTCACAGCAAACAATTATTGTTACTTGATTTTCAGTTAGTCCAATCCACATAGGACCCTAAAGACACTCGCATAAATCTACAACTCTTGTATGTCACCATAATATCCTTTTCTCCTTCAACTATCACTTCTAACTTCATTCATCGTCCACGATTCAAATATCTCAATGCTTAGTTTCTCCGTGGTCATGCACATGGGAGCTTTAAAAACGACCCCACGGTGCTGTGCTCCTGGAACTTAGATTTTTAGGTGAATCAATCTTCCCGCAAGATACAATTTCAGTCATAATTTTCATGGATCCCACTCCTGGCTACTTCCCAAGCATAAAAGGTTGTATCCTCAGTCCCCCACACAGACAAAGGCATTTGACACTGTCAATGAGGCCGACTCTGTCTTCCCGATAGGCTCCACGGTCAGATTCAATCAAAGATTGTAATTACTCCGACGGCTAAATGGTACAAATTTGTTGGACTGGGAAGATCAAGATGGAAATGGAATACAAGTTCAAGATGAGTGCTCCACAACTGTTGAACAATCGCCCTCGCTGACTACAAGCTTTTAACAATACAGTATCAGATTAACACTTGCTATTATAGGAAATGTTAGCCATTTGGGTTAGTAATATGAATGATAAATCCACATTCTTAATCCAGAGTCTGGAGATCTGCTTCAAGTAAGAAAAGTACTACTTTTTTAAAATGTCTATTTAATATGGAATTCCAATACATCTAATGTTATACCATAATCATCACATCAAGGAATTCTATTACAAGGTTTTCCTATGAGGGCAATATCCAATTCATTTGAATAGGGGGAAATTAATGAGGCCTTTTAGGTCCCTTCTGTTGTTCTCATCCATGGTAAATCTGTGCTGAGAGAAGATGGCATGCCCATTTGATCATTCGAAGAACTTGAGAACTTCCCCTTGTTGGACCACAGCCAGATTTTTGAGACAGAATAACTCTCACCCTTATTCACACTAGTAATCTTTTTGGCTTCCTTATCACCCTCCATTGAAAGCTTATCAGTCTGTTCCGTCCCTTCCGAGAGTTTTCTGTCTCCGTCCAACGTAATTCGCAGATCTGAGTTGCCAAGCACATACTGGTAAGACCCCATTGAGAAACATCTTCTCGCATCCAGATTACTGCTACTTGTCTCTCCTCCTGCATTATCCCCTGTATCCATGTTAAGCCTTCTGAATTTACCAAGTCTCACAGGGAGAACCGCTTTCTCTACTATTTCTTCAATTTCCACAGCTTTTTGTCTGGTAGTTACCCCACCTTCTCCATTGCAAGGGAACCCATCTTCTTCCCTCAGATCATCAAAATAAAACACGGGACTTTCCACGGGGAGTCCTGGGGCGAACAGGGCTCCTCTGCAGAGTGGACATGTCGAGTTGGATAGGAGCCAGGTGTCTATGCAATCAATGTGAAAAGCATGGCTGCAGGTAGGAAGCAGCCTGAGCTTATCATTTTCAGAGAATTCAGAGAGACAAACAGCACAGTCAAATGGTTCTTTCAAACCCACAATTTCTCTATACTGGAAAACAGGAAGTGCGTCAATGAAAGCTTGATCCAGGCCTGAGTCATGGAGATGGAAAAGCTGTTGAAGCTGCCTCTGCAGAGCATCAGAGACAGAAATGTCCTGGTGTCCATTAGATTGAGCAGATGGACCAGTTGATGGGTGCTTCGCGAGAAATCTGACAAGAAGATGAAGCAGACCAGATACGAAGAACAGCACGGCGAGGATCACTATAATGAAAAGAACAACCGGACTATTTCTAGTACTGCCACCACCAGATGTAGGTGAAGACGAAGAAGACGTTGATTCGTTGCGGATAGAACCTGGGAATGGGGATGGATACGAAGGCAAAACTGGTGGTGGGTAGTTCAAATACCCATCTTTTTCCTGGATTTGATGCGGAATCCAAGCCATCTTCAAATGGGTGTGGTTGAAAAACCACTCATACACATTTCTTGACATCTTTCAGATCACAAGGCAGACCTGTAAAACATGTAAAGCGCTCGTCATTGAACACAATCCTACTTACATTGTGAAACAGCCAGAGCCAGAAGAGAACACTCTCCGTCCACCACGCCGAAACTCACACACAGCTCAAACGCTCAGATTCCAAAGAAATTAATAAGCAATAAGTAGGATATTGTTTTTTTTTTTTTCAGAAATCATTTCAAATGAAAAGGCAGTCGGTGATGGAGCAAGAAAAAGAGGGAGAAAGGTTTATCAGAATCACAATTCACCTAGCTCATATTCAGGCAGTCCACCAAGCGTGCGCTTGCTTTTACTCCTTGAAATTTTGAGCTGGGAATGCTAACCTTTCTGCAGGATAGCAGTTTCCACCCCACGAATGAAAACCCTAAGCCAGAAGCATGATGGGATGCTTAAATAGGCGAAAGAAGGGAAGAGGAAAGTGAAAAAGCGAAAGGGATTATCTGGTGAGTGTCTCTACCCACAAGGATGTACTCAGGTCTCTGTCATGTTTCTGGTGAAGCGCCAAGGAAAACCGAAGAGCCAGTGCAACCCTGGGTTACAAAACTGCGAGGTTAGCGATGACAAAATGTAACGCTATTTATTCGTAATCCCACTCTCAAAGCAAGAGCGTGCTCGTCACCTTCGCCCCTGTTTCAATTTCTTTTGCCTTTTTCATTTCTCAGCGTTACTCTTGTTCACTCTCGAGCGCGCGAACGCGATTGAGTAACAAGGTCAAAGGGATACCGCACGGTTTTGGGATTTTGTCCATTATTAATTGAATTAAATTATTTCTTGAAAGCTGTTTGAATTTCATTTGTTGCCTCAATATCAGAAAAAAACAAAGAATCCCATTTCACATTGAGAAAGTTGGGAAAAAAATCCTGATTGAAAATTGTTACGGTGAAAACAAGGTGTTGAATAAAATTTACAGTATCCATAATTTCTTTATTTAAAAATTTACGACATTCTTTTCATTAATAAAATTTTTAATATAGAACCTTCCCTCAGTTTTCCCAACACAATATATCTTTCCTCACACATAAAGTCAAAATTCACTCTTTATACGATAAATTATACAAACACTACCAAAAAATTCTAAGCATGCTACCTAAAGAGTTGTCATATGTTTTGAAATTTGTTTAGTATACATGATGAAATAAGAAAATAGAATAAAAAATGATTTTAAAAATAAAAAATATTTTAATGATATCAAATAAAAACACAGATAATTAACAGTATTTAGTCATAAGTGCCATAAAGTACGTCAAAAGGAAACGATCATACGAATTGAGTATTTTACAAATGAAGGTACTAAATGATTGGCCCAAAAGAATCTTATCCTTATTATCTCCTCCTCTATAAGAGGTTGCACCTTTTTTATAACAAAAAGAGAAAGAGCTAATGGTGGCTTGTGTGACACTAATATGCCCCAAAAATATGTAACTTAGTAAGATAATATAACAATCTCCATGACATTCTCTTGCTATTTATTACTTGTAAGAATGGGCTATTTTGTCATGACTTTGAAGGATGCATTTGTGCTTCTTAATCTTAGAACTGAAGCAAGTTAGCTGAAAATTTCCAAAGTGGTCACTAAACTAATTGTTAGATTCTAAGAGAAGATAATTAAATATGATTAGAATGATTGCTAAAAGGGAATAATCAAAGCATATGGCCCCACAGAAGCCTTAAGTTTCCATGTTCTGAATCATTTAAGATGAGATCTATTCCCTCAAGCTAACTAACCACCGCCATTAAAAAGTCTTTATCTATGAAGGTTCAAGTGTGAAAAGAAGAGAAAGGTTTAATTACAAGGAGGCTGCTTTATTCATTCATTTAATTTACCCTGTTGCTTTCTTATTGACATGGGATGGATTTTATGATAATCTTTATCCATAAAAGTGAAAGTGTACTCGCAACATCACATGAAAAGCAACCTCCTTGATATGGATATAAGCTCTCGTTGTGTGGGGTTCTCATAGAAAGTGTGTAGTCACAGTTTGTGTTTCCTATTATTCTTCTTTTATAATCAAAGGTAGTAGTAATTAATAATTGCCAACGTTATGCTTGCGCTTCAAGATTCACATCAATAACTTGTCTAGTCAAGCAGAATCCATATCCCAAATTAATAATAGTACAACGCTTCTTTTTTTTATTGACTACAGCTACTGATACTTGCTGTCTGCTTTTGTTACTTTAGCTTTATCATACAAAAATATTCATGTTAAAGAACCTTGATCTCAAAAGCACTGAATAATGAGTTCATTAGTAATAAAGCTGTATCTCAATATTGCTGAAATTACTACTGAGTATAGTCGGTACTATAGGTTGGACCAGCAGGCCCAACTCGTCAATCCACAGCTTGGCATTTTGCCAACCCACTAATTGTGGTAGGTCAGCTCGTATTCCCATCTCTACTAGTGAGATGCACTTTGAATTTGGGCACACCAGCAATTAAATCATACACCTGTTAAGGTAAAGTGAACAGAAAATACAAGTAGGAGCAAATCAAGTACCTAATGTGCACGTCTAAATCTAACACACTAGATAATAGATAGATATTTAAATTTCCCACATGCCCTGTCTGAAAGATCCTCTTCCTGATCCATAAACTTGGACAAGCATAATTAAGCACTAGCCTTAATGCCTTATGGTTCATAAATCAAGGATTTCTCTTCTTCCTCTTTTATGAAGTTGATCATGCCAGCAACTTGGTTCATACTTGGCCTAGCCTCTGGAGAATGATTAATACATTTTATAGCCACTTGAAGCAAGTTCACCAACCTCTCTTCACTGGCATACTCTGATATCAGGGACCTGTCAAACACTTCACCCGTCCATTCTTCCCTTACAACAGACTCAACCCACTCGGTCAAATCCATCCCATTGCTCTTCACTAACTTCCCAGTAAGCAGTTCCAGAAGAATCACTCCAAAGCCATAAACGTCTCCCTTGAAGGCATCTGATGCACCAGCAGCATAAGAACTGACAAAAGATGAACTCTGTTGAATTTTAAGTTCTTGATCATCCATAACCATAGCGCCGTACTCGCTTATGCAGGGCTCCATATTCCCGTTTAGCAAAATATTGGAGGATTTCAAGTTACCATGTGCGATCCCACATTCTTCAAGCTCTTGATGCATGGAAGCTAATGCCTCTGCAATTGTAGCTGCAACCCCAAGCCTTCTGGTCCAATCAAAGTCTTTTGAGGAACCTGAAGAACATGAGCAAGCAGTACCAGTTCCTTAATATACTTTGAGGGGGAAAAGTCAAAAACTAAAAGATATGATATTTACCATGTAGAAGCTTGAACAAACTTCCATTCTCCTGATATTCATAGACCAAAAGTTTCTCTTGTTTGCAACAATAGAAAGCAAGAGGTGAGAGTACAGAAAGGTGCTTCACTTGGCTCAGCATTTGCATCCTTTGTTTGAAGTCACGGCTTGATATGATCAAGTCATTAATCCTCTTAACCACCACCAACATCCCATTTTCCAACATCACTTTATAAAGACTACCAAATTTTCCTCGCCCAATCAGTTCAGCAGGGGACCTCATCAAGTCCTCCAATGTAATATCATTTACATTTGGCCTTGAAAGAACTACAAGTGATTGTGAAACCATCCCACTTTCAGTAGCGACTGAAAACTCTGGTCTGCTCAAGCTTAATTTGTAGTCATTTGAAACATGGCTAGGTTTGTCAGCAGTACTGTCATCAGTTGCCTCCTTTTCTACTTCAACCTTGTTTCCTTTCTTGTTTCTTCTACACAGCGCAAGAACTACAAAAAGGATGAAGATCAAACACAGTGCAGCATATCCTGAATACATAAGAATCTGGCTTTTAGAAGGACCCTTCGTTTCTTCTAAATCAGACGGTTTGGCATCGGATACAGGGAGAGATGAACAGTTCTTTGGCAAAGGGTTTCCACAAAGCTCAGTGTTTCCCAAGAAACTATCCGCAGAGAAATGGTTTTGCAAATCTGGAATACGGCCAGTTAGATTGTTGAAAGATACATTGAAGTAGTCAAATTTGGAAAAGTTCAAAGGGGGTATCTCCCCAGTGAGTTGATTATCTTGTGCCAAAAAGGCATTCAGTCCAGAGATTGTGGACATGTTTGGCAAGTTCCCGGAGAAGCTATTGTTGGAGATGTCAAGTTCTTTTAAGTTACCCAACACGGCAAGTGAGCTAGGCAGGATCCCAGTAAGTTGGTTACTACTTACATTCAGGTGAGTGAGATGCTTGCAGTTTCCAACCTCATTTGCTAGTCCTCCACTTATGTTGTTGCCGTCGAGGTTAAGAGATATTAGAGACGCGACGAGGGGCTGCAGGTTGCAAAGCATGGCAACATCAAGAGTTCCAGCTAAATTGGACCTGTTAAGAAATAGCTTCTGTACTGAAGCATTTTCATCATCACATACCACACCTTGCCACAAGTTCCTGCAGGGATCAGAGCCTGGCTTCCAGACCAAATTAGAGTTCTGGCGGCCATTGTTGTTAGAGAGTTTTGCAAGAAAGTTTATCAGTGTGCTGCTGACCTTGTCCTCCACACAATTGCTAGTGTTCAGGAGGAGAAAGAATGACACGAGGATTACCCACATGGAAAGTTGTTCCATTTAGACTTTGAGACATACGATTATGAGGGGATATTAAATAGTAGGTGATTATTAGAATTGTAAGAAAGTCCAAATATTGAAGTGCTTTGCCGGCAATTGAACAAGTCCAACTGGCTGATTATGCAATTATTTTGGTATTTTAGCCATTAAGAAATAATAAACCAGATCTCATCATGCAATCTAGAACTAATATCCGACAAGCTTGGGCCGGCAGCTAAACAGTTTGAAGCGGTAATGTCATTTCCTTTTTCAGTTGTAGTCACTAAGCAATTTTTATACTCTAGTGACAGTGATGTTGACCCTTGTGAGAAGAACATGTTTTGCTTGCCCGTATTAATGCATCATAACTAATGACCGATAGTTTATTAAGCAGTTGAACAAAGGCACCCGTAGATGAGTCCAAGATCGTTTTCTCTAGTGGACTTGTTTAAGGAGCAGAATAGCTTTTGTAGTTTGTACATACCAACATTTGGGTTTCACCTTTCAAAATATTACGACCTGCTCCTCCACGTCTTACAATAAGTGGCCACCCGTCAAGAGACCAATTGCCAGCGTCCTTTGCATATAATGTTTGCTAACATTGGAATATAAGATGCTGCAGAAATGAAGGAGTCAAACTCGTGATCAGGTATGTTGCAAAAGAAACTCGTTCAAGCTAAGGTGTTGCTGTAAACTACGACTTTCAATATTTGGTGACCTGGGCCTTATAGTGACTAAGCCCAATGGGCAAACAGATCCAAACCAACGAAATTAGGAAGAGAATCCGTACGGAAAATTAAATAATTTCTTGGGGGTGTAATAATAAGATCCTACAAGATCCGCACTATTTTTTAAATAGTCCTAATCCTTTACTTGATTTATGATTATTGTCATTATCATAGTGGTTGTTATTAATTTATCTTTGATTTACTGGGCTATTATTACAATGGCGGGAGTTAATAATATTGGAAGAAATCATTCCCAAATCATTTGAGAACTGGAGCAGGGGAAGAGACAGAAATGGCGAGGATGCATTTCTACAAGGACGTAGTTCCGCTATGTGCACTGATTGCTATAGAGTATATTAATGTTGGAGCTGGCGTTCTGTTTAAAGCAGCCACTCTCAATGGCGTCAATTACTTCGCCTACACCCTCTATGCTTCTGCAACTCCACTCTTGTTCTTCCTCTTCCTCTGCCCTTCCTTCTCCGCCGGTACTCTCTCTCTCTCAGATCAATTTTGCGTCTTTTCTATTCATCCGTTATATCTCTGTGCGTGAAGGACAACTGGGCTTCCTTCATTCAAGTCGTCTCTGCTTTTCAGAATTTTCCTCCTGGGACTCATCGGGTAAGACCCCATCGTCCCCATAATTTCATGACAATTTCAGCATTGAATCTTTCTTCTCTCATATATCTGTTGTTTCTGAGGGACAGCCTTGGAGCTTGGCTTCTCGGAGCTAAAGCCATTGATTACAGTTCACCTACTCTGGCTGCTGCTATGCGCAACCTCACTCCCGCTTTTACCTTCATACTTACCATCTTCTCCAGGTGTCTCTCCTCTTTCAACTATGCAACTCTTCCTAATTCCAGGATTTTTTTTATTTTTATTTTTAACTTTGACGATTGTTGTGTCTAAGAATTTTGTAGCGTTATAACTTTTCTGCGTCCTTGTGTGAAGGATGGAAAAGGCAGAGTTAAGGAGTTTAAGCACTCAGACCAAAATCATAGGTACAGTAGTATCAATATCTGGTGCAAGCATTGTTGTTCTCTTCAGAGGTCCTACACTCAACTCAGCATCTTCTCCATCACCGCCTCCTCCTCTAACAAATTCTCCGCCAGATTCTTCTTCGCCACAAACGAATTGGGTTCTCGGTCGCTTCCTACTTCTTGTTCAGTATCTTCTAGTTCCAATCTGGTACATTGTTCAGGTAAATATAATCTTAGCCAATTCTGTAAATTTCAGAAGCTTCTACTGCGTGTGATTTTGAGTCAACATTAGGGCAATTTTTCCGTATAACATGAGTTACTGTGATTTTTTTTGACAGACCCAAGTTTTAAAAGAATATCCGGCAAAGCTGATAGTGGTGTTTTTATACAACCTGTGCGGGACTATTATATCTGCACCAGTGTGTTTAATAGAAGAAGCAGACTTGAGTGCTTGGAAGATAAAACCTGACATAACATTGCTCTCCATTATTTACTCAGTAAGAACTTGGTTGCATGGCTGGAACAGGCCATGAAATGATGAACAGGTAAAAACAGACACTAACAGTTTGATTTCCATTTTCTTCGTGCAGGGATTATTTTTCACGTGCTTAAGCTGTCTGATTCACGCGTGGGGTCTCCATCTGAAAGGCCCTGTGTATGTGTCAATCTTCAAGCCCCTCTCGATCGCCATTGCTGCCGCTATGAGTGTCAGTTTCCTGGGCGATGCTCTGCATCTAGGCAGGCATGAAACTCATTCTCTTTCTCTGCTATCAATTATGTTTTTCCCAGAAACCTGAAAGTGAGAATGAGATTGGAGCGATAATACTGTGGTTGGGCTTTATGGGGTGATATGGGGGAAAGCGAAGGAGGAGGAAGAGTTGAAGGAGAAGTACGGCTTATGCAGCTCAGAAGTGCAACCACATTGCATGACTCCTTTGTGTCAGAACAACGACAGTGAGGAAGATAATAACAAACAGCGGAATGACAAATAATGGAATTCAGGGGCGGGTTTGTAACTTAAGCAAGCAGGAATTAATGGATTTGACCTAAGACTCTAAATCGTTTTTCGTATGGAATTGCTTTGTAAATGTTAGTGAGATTGTAACTTGTCCGATACGTCGCTGCATGAGAAGAAGCTATAGATAGATGCAGGGATCTGTGGCCACACAAAACCAGTTAAAAGTGAGGAATATTTATGTAAGGACATTAATTTAAGAGAAACAAAATGCTATTTTATTTGGAGGGTTTTGGTTTGGATGGAGTATTTGACTGACACGTAAGCAACGAACTAGCCTTCTAACAACCATGTAACAAAACTCAACAAAATATAGCAATTGGATTCTCTTTATTTCCTTTCCCCTCTACCCTCTCTTTACTTCTTATCTCAACCGCTTAGATTACAATTTGAGCGGTCCTAATTTAATTTAATATTTTATAAAACAGTTTTTACATATTTCTTTATTGTAGATTTAAACCATCTTAACTAAAATTTAGTAATTTGAATTTATTTATTTTTATCGATACAATTCATTTATTCATTTATTCTATAATTTAATATTTTATAATAATTTATTTGATAGTGGTTCAAATATCAGTGGATCAGGTCAAATTTGACTTCAGATCATACTGATCATACTAAAATAATATACTTTAATGAAAAAATATATATGTTTGACTATGAATAAATTAATATTTAAATAAAAAATATCATACAAGGACATTAACAAAATATAACAATATCAATATATTATATAAATTAGAATTAGAATAGAGTTTACCGTGATTTTTTTGTTCATTCATGTTTTTATTAAAAAAAATTAGTTGAAAGAAAGATGAGCATAAAACACTAAAATCATGTTTTTTCCTTCCATGTTAAGAAAAGAGCAAGATGACTTCGTTTTCCTCTAACCCACTTGATCCACAAGGTTACACCGGTTTTAATCAGGCCACGTTAGTTTAAACAGGTCATACTAGTTAGCCAGATCACAGCTAAAGTATTGAATCAGCTCATAAAAAAGACTAATTTATCGGGCCGCTAATTCGGTCCGGTTTTTTAAATCATGATAAAGAGGCGGTCCATAAAAAATAAATATTTGTGAACAATTACAAGACGTGTAAAAATGGCGAGTCTTGTTTTGATACAAATAAAGAAAACAGACAAGAGACGATAGGTCAGCTAATTGATGAATCTTGTGGTGTTGTGCATAGACCATAAATTGGATTACCGTCAGCAGCGAAAGTATGGAAATTGGATTACCGTCATTGTTGTAAAGAGCAGAAGGCGACAAGACAGGTGATAGGTAACTCAGTAGCAACAAGTTTTTTTTTAACTAAAATTTAAAAAAAAACGGTTAAACTCACCCATAATTTAAAAATAGAATAATTTTTTTTTCTCCTAAGCGATACTAATATTAAACAAGATAAATTATTTATTACTCTTAGATATAAATTTATATATCTAAAAATTAAGATATTTCTCTAAATATCAATTGGATCAGTAGCAACAAGTTATCGAGGAGTGGTAGTTAAAGCAGTTTTTGAAATATTGACCACCACCCTTCAATTTCACTTTTAAAAGGAAACAAGCTTATTACAAAGGTAAAGGGCTTGTGTCAATTGGAATATATACACTAATGTGGTTTATGGCACAAGACGTGAGACTTTACCTTACATTATATATATATATACATATACTAACTGGAGTTAATTCGAGTGATAAACAGTTCGATATCTCTTAAATAAAATCTTGAGTTTGAGCTTTGGTGTATGCAGAAAATTCTCGTTAGGAAACTCACCCACTATAGCTAAGTACGCGACGCGGGTCAGATCCGGATATAGTCGGGACAAAGCTCTGGTAAACTAGGTGGGCAACTAAAAATATATATATAATATTAGTATTGCTTAAAAAAAAGGAGATTTCGCCCTACATTTTAATTGTGGGTGAGCCCGGCTCCTTTCTAAAAATTGTGCCAAAAGAAAAAATATATATGTATATATATAAAATACCTACTTAGTACTAGTGATTAATCTCTTAACTATGGAGTTTCTATTTAAAAATAAACGGGGTTATAAGATATTTTCTATATTTAATAGTAAAATTAGAACCCCGCCACTTAATTAAAAAGATCAAATAAGATAACCACTAGTTACACTTACCTGGTTTCATCATACATTTAATAAGTGGTGCTTAAGCATACACGTACTTTGGAAGAGAAGAGGTTGTTTTAAGTTTCATTTTGTCAAGGGGATGGGTTTGTTTGATACTCTACATTATGGCTTTTCAGGTTTAAAGATAGTTGAGGGAGCTTTCCAATTGTGAGATGCGGATTCTGAAAGGAAACGGCGTTGAATAATCCAAAACCGGAGCGTGGCGAACATGTTCTTCCCTTGTAAAACACGCATCCATCTACCACATGTATTCCCAACCTAGTACTATTTTTCTGCTACCCCCCATCCTGTTTGTTTCCTCATTCAGTTTCTTTTTTTTTTGGACTGATTCAACATTCACTTTAATCCAATTTAACGCAGCTCCAGTATTTTCTTTAATTATAAGAGTAAAATTAACATTTTAATATTATAAATAAGATCGAACTTTCTTACTTATAAAAGAACTCTCGTAAACTCATTAATCTCTTATAAATTCGGGGGTATTGAGTATTCGAGGTTATCGCGAGAAGTGGGAGCACTTAATCTTTCTAATGCGCGCAATAAAATAGGTAAATGTGATTTCAGATTTGGAAAGCATTATATATCCTTTTCAACTGTTCATTGATTAGCCCCATTTTTTTTTACTCCTTATCATCAGTTTATCTTTTGTCCGCCAAATCCATTCATTATTTTTTTTGGAGGTCGATGCAAAAAAATTTGGTTGGGAGACTCACTTACTATAGTCAAGTGCGCGATGCGAGTCGAATTTAGATGTAGTCGGGGTAAAGCTCCGGTGAACCGAGTGGGCAACAAAAAAAAATTACTTTTTTTAAGTTGATCAAATTAGTATACCATGTATGCCAGGATTAATCTATAAATTAATTAATTATTTAAAAAAATTATAGATTGAAGTAAATTGTTTTAAATCAAATACTAATTCCACGCGTATCAAAAAAATAAATGGTGGTTATAGTGGAATGAATTTTGACGCTTACATATGAAGTCTTAAGTGAGTTATTATAAATGTAAAAAATATTATTAGCAGAGTTACGCTTATTTATTAAGGCTTGACCATCTAGATTTAAATATTATTTTATTAATTTATATTTTTAATATCTTGTCATTTTAATGAATGTAGAATTTTGAGTGATGATAACTTTTCAACTGCTTGTTATTTGAAAAAACTAAATTATTGAAACTGGACCCTCATTCGGATATGTTATTGTCAAGCTGAAACATCATTTGTGGTTGCCCACGTCATGCATATTAAATGGTAGGGTAGGGGTGAAAAACTAATACAACTCCACACGCACCTGGCTGGTTACCAATCTTGACCAACACGGATCCATAACTTTTCACCGACGTACTTTGAAAATGAGCACCCTCTGTTGTATTAGCCAACTAGAAGCCACACCACTTCGAAAGGGCTAAGATCTTAAGATCATAAGACACAGAGAGCTGAAATTAACAGGAACAAGAAACTGCAACACTAACTTCTGTTTCTATTAACAGTGCCTTTGTCTTCTGAAACAGGCAACCTTAGTAGCAATGGAACCTATTCCTGATTCCTGAACCTGTTTGCTGGGCCTAGTTCATCCGTTCTTGTGGGGCCCTTTTATGCACTGGTTATTATTATTCATCAAAAGTAGCCGCCGATTCTATCCTTTCAGAATTTGTCGGGATGGCAAGTGGCTGATGGCGTTGTTTCCCCTTTTGTCACTTGTGCAATCCATTTGCTGTAATCCATAGAATCTTAAGTTCCTACCTTCATCATGTTAGATCATAAGAATCAGAATAATCTCCCTATGCCCTCTGATTTTACAATCCCTTTCGTCTGTTAATCTATTCTAAGACCCATGATTCATGGCACGTACCTGTTGTCCAACAATTACAACTTACAGAGACACAATAGGCTGTTATTTTAACATAAATCGAGTTGTATGACTTTTTATTATATTGTCACACGCCACTGTTGCTTGTCCATGTCAATCTTCAGATTATAGTAAGATTAAACATTTGTTTTCTCATGGGTTATGTAATCCGATCTCACTTCAACTTAAAACCAAACGAAGTTTTCTCAAATAACTTTCTTGGATACATGCAATAGTATTTACGGATTCCTTTCGCATCACATTTCCATTTTCTCCTAGAGATACGTCTTTTTTCTCTAATTTCCTTGTCTGATTTACGCCACCCACAAATAAACAAATATTAAAAGAAACCAATAATGCATCATATTGAGAATGATGTGACAAAATGACCAAATAATAATTACTCCCGCCCCTTCCTTCATTGTTGTCAAGTTGTCAACAGATCCTTCATCCCCTGCTCCTACAAAGACACCACCCACCTCTCTGAACTTTAATCTTCAGGTGTGTCTCTGTGTGAGTGAGTGAGTGAGGGAGAGACAGAGAGAGACTGAGAAAGGGAGAACGAGAGGGATGGCGAAAAGGCTCTGTTACAAGGATTTACTGCCTTTTGCTGCGCTGGTGGCTATGGAAATCAACAACGTTGGATTGAATACTCTGTTCAAAGCTGCAACCTTGAAAGGAATGAGTTATCATGTCTTTGTCGTCTATGCTTATGCTGTTGCTGCGATTGTTCTCCTCCCAATATCCTTTTTTTCGCGAAGGTCATGAATGGTTTGCAAACAGGCATCGAATCAAGCAATTATGATTCGTGGTTTATTCTATTGATGTTCTGTTTTTCATTCTCTGCTGCAGGTCGAGGGTGCTTCCTCCACTCAATTTCTCCATATTCTCTAAGATTGTCCTTCTTGGGTTCATAGGGTACATGCATGCCGTTTTCAGGCCTTCTCGTCTAAGTTGATTCAAGTCCTCTATTTGTAAAAAAAAAAAAAAAGAATTTTCTTGTCTGAATTGCAGGTGTTCATCTCAGATCATGGGGTACACGGGCATCAGTTACAGCTCTCCCACACTTTCGTCGGCCATAAGTAATCTGGTCCCAGCTTTCACTTTCTTGCTTGCCATCATTTTCAGGTTTCTTTCTTACCCTTTCTTCATCACATTTCAGTGTTTAAATATATTCCCTCATCTGTCAGGGAGGACGAACACAATATTAGGATGAAAATTCCAGTTTTATCCTCACCAATAATTTCAAGCCTTGATGAGTATATAAGAAAAACAACTTTCGATGTCTGACTAGATGCTAACCATCTGTTTAGTTACTGTGCAAAAAAACTGTTCATATTATACATTCATGAACTGTAGGTTTAAGAATAACCAATCGTAGTAAAATGAATAGATCAGACACAAGATACAAGCTTTGCTGACTGTTTATTCTTGTTCTGTTCATTACCACAAAAATTAAGGATGGAAATGATTGGAGTAAAAAGTAGAAGCTGCCAAGCTAAGATATTGGGAACCATAGTATCGATTTCAGGGGCATTTGTGGTGACTCTGTACAAAGGACCACCCATCATCATCGCTCATGCACCTACATTTTCAATCCATCAACCTCTTAACATTCTGAAATCAGTGGATCGAAGTTGGGCCATTGGTGGTCTTCTGCTCACCGCTGAGTACATACTATTCCCACTTTGGTACATTGTCCAGGTATACATTTCATCTCTCTATTTCAGAAATCTTCAAAATGCTACATTTGAAGGTGGTTTTAATTCCAAATGTGTTCATTCTGCAGGTGCAAATCATGAGGGTTTACCCGGATGAGTTAACCGTGGTCTTTTATTATAACCTATGCGTAAGCATAATGGCAGCAGTTGTTGGTATATTTACAGAGCCAAATCCAAGTGCTTGGAAGATAGGACCCAGTACAGCTTTGGCCTCCATTCTTTGTTCTGTAAGATTCCCCAAAAATAACTGATTATTTATTAAACAATTCTTACACCAAGGTAATTTTTGGACTATGTATTTCATATTTGCAGGGAATTTTCGGGTCATTCGTGAACAATACAATTCACACCTGGGCACTGCGCATAAAGGGGCCGCTCTATGTAGCAATGTTTAAGCCACTCTCAATTGCCATTGCTGTTGCCATGGGGGTTATGTTCCTCGGTGACACTCTCCATCTTGGAAGGTATGAGACTATGAGTGCATCCATTATTTGCATTTCCCTCTGCCTTATAAAATGACAAGCACACGTTCATGCACAAATCAGTTCATCCTTAAGAAACTGACACATTACGGTAGCAGGGAAGGAACTATGCCATTAAATGATTCAATGAACTGTTGGTTTGCTCAAGTTTGTCTGGGTTTTTGCAGTGTGATTGGAGCCACGATAATATCGATCGGTTTTTATACGGTAATGTGGGGAAAATCTAGAGAAGAGATGGGCGAAAATGTTGGTAGAGTGGAATCACCTCCTGCAGAGAATGTTCCCCTCCTGCAAGGCGATGAAACTGAAAGAGCTGAAAAGAAAATGCATGCAAATGTATAGAAGGGAATACAATTGTTCATAGCTCTCAAGTCTTGACATCTTAAAAGACATTAAGAAGACATATGTAGTCAAAGAACAGCATAGTATAATATACCCGGCAGTGGGCAGCCCATTGTGTTGTTTCCTACGCCTAACTTGTATATTCCTAACCCTCTAGAGAATGAATGAGAAGTGTTCATTAAATAATGTTTTGTAAGTCGTCTTTGACATTGAAGGACAGGTGGTCTCACAGTAGGATGCTTATCGGGAAAACTGAAAACACAGAAAATGCTTCTGGACAAACGGTTTTCCATCAGAAAGGAGCCAGAATTACCTGTTCAAGTTTCTACAGAGGAACAACCTCTGCTATTGTTGTTCATGAGCAAGCTGGCATTTTTCTGTGTATAGTAACAAGTTATCCTCAGTATCAAACCTTCTGGGTCTAGCTGAATGGGACGCAGAACGTTATAGATCTCGACTGTAAAGGAACAGCTCAGCCGGCACTAAAGGAACTTTTGGGTACCTTACGACGAATGAGAAAAAGGTCCCGAACCGAATTGGAATGCGATACATGCACGAGCTCGGTTGCTTCTCGGTTCCTTTCAAGCTATTTGCAGGGGTTTGGATCGCCGTCGATTTTACTTTTTGGGCCTTTGATAACTATGCATCGAAACCCTTGGCTTATGATAAGGAGTGGGATAGGCAATAACAAAGATAAATACGTTATTTTAACCATTACATTTTTCCACCTAATATTCCTATCTAATTGTAAACCTTTCTAATTAATTAACTCTTCTAATTAATAACTAACGAAATTTATTAGAAATATTTAAAAAAAAAACAAATTTTTACTAGTGCTCCAGTTGAAAGCTATCAACAATCAATTCCCTCCAACGTGAAAGGTAATTCAAACTAGTTTTTGTTTCAAACAAGCCAGCATCAATATTAATATTTAATAGTAACAATATCAATGATATTCTCTATAAAAATAGTACATGCCTCTCCTTGCAAAACAAGGATAATAGTCATGATGACTCTCATGAATGTAACATAATTTCATATACAAGAATGGTAACTTACTAGGCTCCCCCATCCTTTCTCCAAGATAATAACTATCTTCTGTGTATAAACGGTCCAACATACAAATACTTAACACCTCAACTCCCAATGGGACCAAGGCTTCATGCATCCAAAAGCATTATGATGCACTCCCCAGCCAATGAATCTCTCTCTCTCTCTCTGGGCGTGCATACCCATGTCTGTATCTCTCTGTGTGACCAGCGAAACAGATGAGCTTGCTCCGGCAGCAGCCAGCAAGAAATAATATCCAAAGCCCCTCAACAAAATTTTGGATCAAGTCTTCAGATCATCAGACATCGCAGATGGTATGCAATGTGTTGTCAGAATATCTGAAGTCGTTGCCTTGGCAGTGCTGGTCTTTAGCACCACTATCTGCAAACAGGGATGTATTGAACAAGTTACGGTAGCAGCTCATCTATTGCTAATATAAATATTATCATAAGCATATCCATTTCATTAGAATCGTAATAACACATTCAATTTACCTGTTCATATTCCAGATCAAACTTCAGGTATTCATCGTCACAGCTCTCAACCATACTGGCCAAACTCTTCAAATTCTTCACAGGCTTATCATTGAAAGCAAGGACCTAAATACATCGATGGAACAAATTTTCAAGGACATCCAAGTTATAACACAAATTAACTCACCGGATAATGGTTTGTAACATGTTCTCTTACCTGAATGTTAACAATATCCTCATATCCGATATTAATGTCAGCCACAAGAACCTAGCACCACATTTCAATTTCAAGCATGAGCAGATTCAAGTACTAAATGTAACAGACACAGATGTATCTATTGGCAGAAAGAGGGAAGAAAACCTGAGAAACGACCACCAGCTGTTCATCAACAGATTGAGCCATCGCATGTAGATGCTTGTCCAGAAGCTTGACTGGAGCATCAAATTCATAATCCTTTCCATACTAAAAAGGTGAAAAGCCAAAGATTAATGTTAGTAACAAAATGAATGTAAACGTAAAATACTTTTAAGCTATGTACAACTTGTGACAAGAAACTAAAATATCATTGGAATCAAATTCTCAAATAGTAGCCAAAAACACTGTGCGTGCTTGCATTGCTGCATGCATACATAGATTACATGGAAAAGTAATCACAATATTCATTCGATCTAAATTTGCACATGGCCACACTTACACACACACACACACAAAAAAAAGAGGGGGTAAAAAGCTAGCAGATAGCCACTTACCTCAGAACGTAAATAGGGCACAGAAACAGAAGTAAAAACAAATCCAGCAATGATGTAGTAAGAGGGAGGCCTGCCTTTGATGTGTGCAGGGATAAGCCGCTTATGTGTTGATAGTTTTACTTTAAATTCAATCATCTTTGAATCACGGAGAACCTTTACAAGAGCTGTGTCCCCAGTGTATTTTTGAGAAACAAGGTAACTGAAACCAATGCGCTCCCCATGCCTGAAAGGAACTAAATATATATCCCAAAACTAGATGTTAGTTCTGACACCTAAGAAACAAGATAAACAAGAGAATTTCCAAAACATGTTTGCATTATCGAACGAGGACAACACAATTATACACACTAGTGATATTGATAACATAATTCCTGCAAGATGTTTACAAAGTCTGGATATATGATTTGGTCACAACAAGCCATGTTAACATCACGTAGCAATCCGATCAAACATAGCCAAAACTAGCCTAGCCAAAAACCCGTCAAAAACTAGAATAACGACTAAAACTGAACAGCCCTGGTTGCTAAAACAATAAGCTTTGAGCTTTGAATTTTATTCCACCCAGAGCTGGCCCATTTTTTTATACTCCTAAGCGCCCCTTGCCTTCCCTTTTATAGAATCAGCAACCTTTCTCTTTGTTCAACCAAGTGATATGGGACATCAAATGATACATGAGTTACCACGGATGAGTAGCATACGAGATACTCCTCCGGTTCTTAATATATAATCTAATTGATGAGTTGATCTTGATCTTAAATAATTTCCTATATTTATTAATTTTTTCCCAACTTACCCCTATTGATGTTCTCTTAACAATAATCAAGTTAGGGAGGGAGGGAGGGAGGGAGCTAAGGAAGATGATTAGGGTATTTTAGAAAAAATACTTCATATTAACTAACTTTCTTAATATAATCAAATTAGTTAAATAAGTCATATATTTAGAACTAGAGGAATAGTATAAAGTAAAGAACTGGGTCATTACCTGTTCCATCATTGGCAATATTGACACCATCAAAGCTAAGAACGACATCAGACGGCTTCAAAACACGAGATCCTGCAGCTGTGGGTTCAACTCTTCTTATGCGCACACCTTTCTGATCTGGCTCCATCCCCATTGACATTCGTAGATCAGGATTTTCCATCTTCTGCCACTCAACTCCAAGAATTGGAAATCCTGACAAGCATGATACCAAATAGAATCAGATTAGTACTGAAACCATCCCATCAAGCATACAATAACTAGAAAACATAATTGGAAACACCAGTCAGGCATCAAGGGAGGGACACCAAAAATATAACATCAAAACAAAATTCAAGTTATCTTCCCCATTTAAGTTCATTATGTTTTAATTTTTTCTGAAGGGAGAGATGATGATTCAAATAAAGAAATGACAGGCGTGGATATATGCTCCCCATACGTACCTGTATATGCTCCATTCCTTTCATAATCATGAATAAAATGTAGGATGACAGGTGTGGGTATTACATATCCTATATTCTCCACATCTTCATTTTTAAGAGACTGAAAAGCAATTCCGACACATTTTCCCTTATCATTGAAAGCAGGCCCACCAGAGTTTCCAGAGTTTATTGCTGCATCTATCTGTGAAAACGAAAGGGCACCAGAAAGGTCATTAATATCATATATATAAACAAATAACTTAAGGAGTGGAGACATAATAAACCGAAACACTCAGAAAATCCAAACCTGCAGTCCCAGAAGTTCAGTTGAACCATGAACATAAGAAAGTATCTCAATTCGTGACACAACACCACTAGTTACAGAGATTGTGTCACCTCCAATTGGATAGCCCACAACAGTCACAGCATCCTGCAGTGCAGGTAAAGCTCCAAACTCCACAGGTGAAACTCCATCCCAGAATTCATCATCACTCACGGTCAACAAAGCTGAATCGTCATCCAAATCCAAAGGAAATTAGTATGATAAATTATTTGTTCAGACACACACATAGTAAACTACCGTCTAATTTAGCTATTAGATGAAAACAAAGAAATGAAATATAGTTGAGCCTTTCCAAACACTTGAAAGTATGAAGTAGAACGGATGGAATGGGAATTAATCATGCCAGAGCACGATTCCCATGAGCTTAGATCCTCTAGGATGCAGAATACGCGATATGCCCAGACAGGGGACAGGCAGCTTTTAAAAACAAAAAATTATCAACTGCCTAGCACAGCAGATGGTTCAAAATCTGATTCCCACTTCTGTAGGGAGTGAAACTCCTTGCCTTATTTCCGCCAATCAATCTTGCTATTAGAAGAGGGTTCTCCTCTTCATCCAGTGCTATGAGAACCCAGTTTGTGTCCCCTACTGCGCTGGATCCAGTCTTTCCAACCAGGTTTGACCTTGGAGCAAGCGTCCCATATTGACTGGATATGACCCATGAGACATACAACTCCTATGTAAAGTGAAGGCTCTTCCAACTAATCCAGGTATCTTTAAGAGTGCATTATCTTCTGCAAGATATTCACTAGGACTGCATACTCCTTTGCCTCTAAAGGTAGACTTTTTATGGCCATGCTCTAAAGGTAGACTGAAAGTAGATGAAATGGAAAGTGATATGCGGAAATTCTATGATATTCCAAACCCACCCAATGAACCTATCATAGGAAGAAATGACTGCCAGTCATTCGATTCTCTTTCATTCTTTCATTAATACAGTAAATATTTCACTTCCAACTATCCAGATGAATCCAGAATCTGGTATACACGCAAGTTGTGATATTATAAAAGCGTCTAACACACCACAAACAGGCTTCAGCCTGGTGAACGGTCCCTAGGATATGGAAAACCCCGCTTTGAAAAATTTGGGGCCCTAACACTCCCCATTTAGACATCGAAAGAAGCAATGTGCTGGGTAATTAATACACACACACACATATCGCTGTATGTATCAAGGACGAATCAACATCTAATTTGGAAATTATTCCACAATGTAGGACACCATCAATAGGTAACCAACCCATTTACAAACCAGTCGGTCTAGATAGAGAGTGCGCTTGAGTTTCAAACACAGTAGATTCATGCTATCAAAGTTATCAAGTTTCTTGAGCTGCAATTTCATGATTAAAGACAAAAATCCAAGCTTTGATCTTAATTTTTTCTGCTGAACCAAATAAAGTAAATTAATTAAGGACGAAAAGTTTAGATACCAATATCGCACTCAGTTCCGATTGCTAGCACTGTTGCTAAGTATTTCGTATCAGAACCACGTTTCTTGAGCTTGACCTGGGTGTGATGCTCCACGGAATGTGCATTAGTTAATACCCTCCTCCCCGCAATAACAAAGCCACTACTACTTGAACTGTACTGCCTTTTCCTCTGCCACGGCAGAGAGAAATTCGGCTCGGTGTGCACACAAAAAACCTTCACCACAGCATCCATAGAAGGCACCACCTTGACGACGTTCTCCCACTTGGGTGTCAATGGCGATTCTACCACCAAACCCTGGGGTTCAGAGTCTCCGTTCTGCTGGGCAAGTCTTGAACTTCTCCGTTCCGGTGAAGCCACGATTTTGAGTTGGGAATTTTCCTTGCGGTTGATCTTTTTGGGGCGTCCGGGGCGACGACTTGAGTTGTCAGGGTTACTGGGGTCAGACGTTCCGGCGGGGATTGAGGTGGTAGCTTTGCCGTTGCATTCCTCCTCAGCCGCGATTTCATCGTCTGCGATTTTGGGCTTCCGTCCACGTTTTCTCTTGTTTTCACCCATTTCCCTTGATGGGAAGTAGGCGACTAGCTTCGCGGAAGCTGTGTGTTGGTTTTCTTTACAGAGCTGTGAGAGCAAAGTTCGGGGCTTCGGCTTTAAACAGGAAGACCGGCACGGACTTACGACAAATCCATGTTCTTCTTCCTACTCCAATGAGGGGGCAGCGTAGGACGCAGAATCCGCGTTGTCCCAAGGATTGGGTCATTGGATCGTACCATGGGCCCAGAGGATTTGGGCTTAAGGGATCCCACCTGTGCATTAGGCCTTTCCCGTCAAAAATATTATTCGGTCTTTCACAGAAGAAAACAAGTATGTAAACCTGTTAAGTATGGAGCAAAGAAGGAAAATTTTATCCTGCTCTTAGATTATAGATAAACTTAATTTTTTTAAAAAAATTTTATACTAAAAAAAAGAAAGAAAGAGGTCTGGGAATAAAGAGAGCAAAACAATTTTAATATTAGTCCTAATTATAAGATACAATTAATTTTTTAGATAGATATATGAAAATAAATTAATCAATTAATAACGATCAAATATAACCCCTCAAGATGAATTTATATTATATACTATTCAATCTACTCAAATTAATAAATAAACTCTTATATTATTCATAATTAAATTATTAATTTAAATTTATAGATGTATCTAAGAAATTCAATTGGCTCTTATAGGGCCTGTTTGAAAAGAGGTTTATAAAAAAATAAATTTTGGAAAGCTTTTAAAAAAGGGCTTTTATATAAGAGCTTATGAAAAAAAATGATTCTGAATAAATAAGTGTTTGGATAGTTATTATCAAAATGACTTTTGTAATTATAAAATTATCGGGTATGATTTTATTAAAAATATGAGAGATGAGAGAGTGTGTAAAAAAAAGTAAAGATAAAATAGTAAGTGTATATTATATAAGTTTTTTTACTTTTCCAAAAGTTTGTATCAATAGCTTATCCAAAATTTTAGTTTTAAATCATGGTTTAATCCAAAAGTTCTTTTAGAAAAATATAGCTATTTGTTTTAAAATTTTTCAAACTAAAACTTGGGTCAAAAACTCTTTTAAAATTATAATTTTTTTATTCTAAACAAGCACATAGTTATAATCAAAAAATATAATTGACTATAATAATTAGAATAAAAGTGCATTGTTAGCTTTTTTTTTTGTAAAAAAAAATTAAAAAAGGATTGAACTCACTCACGATCTAAAAGTAAAACAAAGTCTCTATTCCTCCTATGCAATACTAATATCGAGTAGAACGAGCCATCTATTATCTTCAAATATAAATTTAGACAATTAAAAATTAAGATATTTTCTCAAATATCGCAATTAAAATTACTGTAAAATAATACTTCCTAAAATTTAAATACACTATAAATATATTTCATTAGTTCAAAACCTAGAGAATGTGAAATGTGTAAATGCATTGTTAGCTACATCAGTCTGGAGTTATTCTTGACAGATCCTAAATCAATCATTACTATCTTGTAGTTAAGCCCGAATATAGGTTTACGTTAGAAGACGTAGTCATTGTCAACAGATCTCCACATGGAAAGGTACAAAAAAAAGAGATCTCTGTATGAGAAGCAATTAAGAAAAAGGCTCGTATTACAACTTATTCAAATTTTAAAAACAAATATTCTTTAAGTTATTAATATAAAAATTATTTAATTAATTTAATTATATTAAAAAAATAATTAAATTATTAAATATAGTATATGTCTTTAAAATATTTTATTTTTTTTTACTTTATTATAATTGAAAGAGTATTAATAAAAATAATTTTATTTTTTTATAAATATAATTAATATATTTTATATTTATTATTAATATTAATTTTTTCATTAAATTATATATTAACGAACGAGTATGATATATAAAAATATACATTGAAAAAAGTACCTACGCATTAACGTCAAACTCATGGCTCAACTCGCTAAGTTTACTGAGTTCACGTTTTTAGCCCAACGAATTGAGTCAACTCGCCAATAAATTCGTTGTAAGTATCAACTCAATCTGACTCGGTCCAACTCGGCAAAGTTTGTCGTTTCAAAACCAAGTTAAGTGAGTCAAGATAGGAGGAGGAGAACATCATTAAAGAAAAGATTTGAAACACAAGATAAATATTGCTGCCCAATTTTAAAGTTGTAAACTTTCTTGTACGGCCACCATCTTTTCTTCGCGCCTCTCCTTGCTGGTTTTTCTTCTACCGGAGATGAAGAGTTTAAGACAAACAGAGGAAGAAGAAGAGAAAATGGAGGAAGAGGAGAGACCCAAAGAAAATAAAAGGTGAGAAGGCATGCTGAAACTCCGAAACTGAAACAATCCAAAGGTGAGTTTGTCTGACATGGGTAAAGAAGATGTCTTGTCCTTCTCTCCACTAGAGATTCTCTAGACTCTAGCCGTGCACCTCTCTCATTGATGTACTCGTTTTACCAAATAAAATAATTATACACTATATTTTTTAATTTTAAATATAAAATTTAAGTTAAGTATAAATTATATTATAAATTAAATGTTAAGAGGAGAATTATGTAAATTTTTATACTTACGTTCGGAGGAGCATTGTGTAAAGTTTGAATTGAATTGTAAGCACGGAGGCAAATGTGAAGCAATTTCATTCTGAAGCTGTGAATGACGTATTGGGATAGAAATCGTCTTTTTTTCCGTAGTGGTTATAGGAAGTAGTTATAGAGAGCCGTACACATATTTTGAACATATGACGTTAAGAACAGGTGGCGGTATCCATAGACATAGACCCAAGAGTCTTTGACTTTTTTATCTTCCGTTTAGCAAAAGTTTTCCTGCATTAAGAAACTATTTTGGTTTTCACTTTATTAATTATTATAATATATTTTTGTATGGTTAATTTTCTATTACCTCTGTTTTATTTTGTTATCTTAGAATTTTTTAAAGTTCAGTGTGATATGGAAGTTGATTGATTTAATTTCAATAATTTGAATTTAAAAAATATATAAATTAAATTGTTATCATGTTTTAGATTTTAATTATTTAATCTTATACTTTTAATAAATATTTATTGATAGAGATAGACTCTTATGAGTTTATAATTTTAGTTCATAATCGGAGTTTTCATTAGTGTCATGAGTTTGACAACTTTTAACTCTATGTATAAGTCTTTTCTTATATTGTTCATATTATGTCAACTAAAAACACATTGGAGAGATTTAAAAAAAGCCTAATGAATTTGGATGCAGGTATCATCTGAGGAATATATTTGTGTGGGATGAATAGTAAAATACGAGAAGGTGATTGGTTCAGTTTAAATATGGAATCAAATCGAATATTAAGTGGTTGTTTGGTAACCACTCAAATTGTAATTTTAAAGAATTTTTTGTCCAAATTTTTTTTGTTAAATTTTAAAATAAATAGTCATATTTATTTAAAAGAACTTTTAAATTAAATCATAATTTAAAATTAAGATTTTAAATAAGCTATTGAAACTAACTTCTGAAATAGTAAAAAAATTTATGAATTACTCAATTACTATTTTACCCTTCTTTTTTCTTACATCCTCTCCCCTCTCTCTTCTCTCAAATTATAATTTTCCAATTACAAATTTTTTTTCTAATAATAACTATCCAAACACTCATTTATTTAGAATTATTTTTTTCTATAAACTCTTCTATAAAAACCTTTTTCTAAAAGCTATTTAAATTTGTTTTTTCCATAGACTTTTTTTTCAAACTCTTATACAAACAAACATTAAATCCAACTAATCTCTACTTCAACATTAAGAGAGAGAAAATGGAATCGGATGTTAGTTATTACGTGTTCGGCTTCTTTTCTCGCAGTTTGGTTTTAATTTAATCGGTTTTGTTCTGTTTTGAAAAACCTTGCAATTTATGCATCCTTTTCGGCCTAATCCCCACGTAACCTTGAATTCTTGATCATATAAAAATGACTGGTTAATATGTATTTGTATTACAGTTGAGTGAAACAAATTCACAACTTTCAATTTTGATCGGTGACAAATAATACCAAGTCACGATTCAACCCTTGTTGTATCAATGTATGTCCATTACGCAACCTTATAAGATACGACGCGACTTACGCTACGTTGTGCCACTTCTTCTCGAGTAATTACGTTAATTGTCGATAACTTCTATAAATCGAATACGACCAGATCGGATTCAGAATTTTTTTTTATACTAAAAAGTTTCGTGGGTTTAATACCGATCTTCCGTTAAGATCATGGCACGATCATAGGATTCAAAGAGTACTTACAAAAAATTTACAAGATCACCTATTAAATAAGTCCTTACAATCGTAAAAAGAATCGATATTACATTCTCATGGGATACAAATATATTTCTTACTATCAGGAGCTAATTCTCATTAGCATATTCAAGTTTTTTATTCAGAAATCAGCTCGGACCATGCTTAGAAATCTCCGCCTATAATAAGAGATTTTGTTTTTTGGTTTAGGAGCATATGGCGGTTACATGTGTATTTCTCACATGTGACCTAAATCCTAATTAAGTTTGAGGAATTCTTCTCGCAGGCTTTCGATTACTTGCTGACATGCTAGTTTCATTAAGAAAAGAAAACGAAGAAACTAAAACAACCAAATCAAATCACACATGCCTCTAGAAGTAAAATTTTGAGATACCCCACATGTACATGCTGGAATCTCTAAGGTATAAATAATGCTCTCTTGATAAGGCAATCAACTTCCACGTTCTGATATCTCGCAATAAGCAACAGATCCACCTCCCAATCTCTTCTTAGCATTTGATTAATTTTTCAATAATATCCCTATTGTCATGTAAGTCATCATGAGGGGCACCAATTAGAAAAAGAGCCTGTAAGCACTCACTGTAAAGTTTCATCTTCCTATATTTATTCTCCCAAGCCCTTTCCAAACCCAGGTAGCATGCCCACAACTCAGCAGAGAGATTGTCTCCCCTATGAATTCGAAGCATATATAAAAGCATATAAAGATTCGTAGAGTCCAGATGATTCCTACATAACCCTCCGCATCCCACTGCAGAAATAATTGATAATATTTTTGTATTTGTAGGTGTTCGTATACCTTATGTTAAATAAACTATAAAATGTTTTCGAGTACTAAACACACTTAAAAATTATATTTTATAGTGCGGAATGAATTAAAAAATATTTTAAAATACTTGACACATCTTAACCCATTAATAATATCCAAGGGGTCCCTCAATGTTTTGTATTTATATTTGCAACATAGATATTCTATTTATTTCAAAATATTTTCTTATGTGTGTCTCTTGCAAATGTTTAAAGCTATTCATTTGTATCATTTCCTATTTGCAAATCTCACGAGATCCTGGTTCTGTACTATGTGTGTGTGTGTGTGTGTGTAGCAGCATGAAAGAGATAGAACACGAATAAGACTTTTTTTTTTGTCAATTTTGCCACAATAATATTGAAAAGGGAAAACCTTCACTTGTAAGGATAATACTTGTTGCATCTCTTTAATTATTGACTCGTGAGCTGTAATAATGGGTGGGAAAATCTCATCAGATATTAACGTAGCTCATGCGCCGTGGATAATGTCGGCCAAGGAGTTCACGAATTTTGATAAATACACACAAGATTGTGAAACTCACGAATTTTGATAAATACACACAAGATTGTGAAACTCACGAATTTAAATTCATGACATGGACATAAACTTAGATCATGTACTTAAATCATAAATTTAGATAATTGAAATTAAATATATTAACGTTCATAATTTATGATACTTAATAAATGTTTTTTATAAAATTCATATATATATATGAAGTTACTAAATACAATTTAATTCAAAAAAGTAGCATAAATTTAGTGAGAGTTTACATAATTTTATAAATTATAAAAGTAGAAATAGTAATTTTTGCGAGTAAACTCGAGATAACCCAGTTTATTAATGAATACGGGTATAAAGATTTTAATTAGCATAAATGGTTTTCTATTAAATTATTATCGCCATATTATTAACGGTGGAAATGGTTAATTTTCAGATTCTCTCTGTGTATAGGTGCAAATGCAATCCAATCGTGGTCGGGCAGATTTAACCCGTCCACCACAACCCTACTATAAACGACGGTAAACCTTATCATCAATTAATTACCCCTAAAATCACGTTTAATCATGTCTGGTCCCTTTCCTAGATTAGACATATTAAACTTTTCAATGTTGAAAAAAGTGAACTAGTGTACATGTGCATGAATCACATTTGAAGACGATCCATAAACACTATTGGAAAAGAGATTTTTTATGACAGTTAAAGTATTATTTAATGACGATTATTGCCACTAAAAAATTTCACGGCGCTTTTGTAGCTACAGTAAAAATGACTTTTGACAGTGATTATATTATTAATCATCGTAAAAAATTACTAGGTCAATAATCTATTGTCAGCTACCACGGTCACTCTTGTCGAAATAATCAGACCAGATCTAAAGAAGAACTCGAAGATCTGGTGGAGAAGTTTAAGATCTAGAAATTTCTACTATTGAAGTTCTTCGAGCTCCTCCCACTAAAGTCTATATGCCACTGCCCATCATCAACCATCACGGTATCCTCATCGAGAGTATCAAATCATATCTAAAGAAGTAGTCGAATATGTAGTTGAGAAGTTTAAGATCTATAAGCTTATTCTATTAAAGCTCTCCGAGCTCCTCCTTATAAAATGGTGAAAAGATTTAAAGGAATACAAAATTGAAGGGGTGAAAAGAAAGATGTGAAAGAGAAAGGAAAACTTACAAATGGTGACGGCGAGCACGACAATGACAGAGTAGGTGGTGACGCCAAAAACTAAAAGAAATTATTGATCTTTAATTATTGTTAAGGCCTGAAGTGGAGTAAAGTTGATTGACTAAGAAACTGTGAATTGCGATAAAATTATCAAATTTTAAAAACTTCTAATTATGGTTTTTACAAAAAAAAAGCTATAAAAAATAAATTTTCAATAATTTAATTATAAGATTACCGTTGCCTTTTTTTCACAATATTTTCTTATTTAATCACCACAAAATAATGTCAAGTTATATTTTCTACGAGTAAAACCTCATCATCAACTCCTTGATTCGATTTTAATCACGTCTCATCATTAATGCATGCCTTTCCCTTAATGACGTCTCATCGTTAATGCCTTTCCCTTAGTCACGTCTTATCGTCAATGCCTTTCCTTTATTTGACATGTTAAAGTTTTCATAATGTATGTGGTTCCAAAAAAGTGAACTTGAGCTAACCAAACGTTTAGAGTCAGTGGCAAACCTCTCTTGTCAACAACTTGGTTTACCACCAGTAAAAATATCTTATTTTCCACCCCTAAATCTTAAATTTTCTGACCCTCTTTCCTCTAAACAAATTCGAAAATTACTTAATTATGAAAAAGCATTTTTAACAACACACATAATATAATATTTTATACTAAAGAGTAGTGCATTCGAACCCGGCTCAATCCGGGGTTGTTAGCCCAACGTGTGGTCAGACTAGACCAGGCAAGTTACGTACGGTATAAGTTATACGCCTGAAAGATGCATTTCACTATAGCGTTTGTGTTCAATCCCACTCGCTCCTCCTCCGCCGCGGTTTATTGTAAGGAAAAATATTTTATCGTAATCAGGTAACAGGAGCGTGTGTAATGATAGCCGCTTACGCTACTATAAAAGGGGCTATTATGTATGACTTCCAGTTACATAATTATATTTGGTCAAAAAAGGTACATAACTACGTACGTACATTGATAGTTATCAACTTTGAATATCACGTATGACGTAATAAGGGATCATGCATCTACATTAATCTTCGTTCTCTCTCTCTCTCTCTGGACATGCAGTTCTCTACGGCAACTGTTTCAGTCATCTATGCATATCAAATTATAGATTTATGAACCACTTGGTTGATCGATTTCTCTCTGACTCGATTTACTCGCTGGAACATACGTGTTCTTGTCTTGTTGAAGGTCCTTGTGCACGCTAAATTTGAAGCCATGTGCACGATCTATCTCACATAATTATTCTTCTAGTATATTCAACTATATATAAATCTTCGTTTCCAAAAAAGGCATATTTGGATAAGATTTTAAAAAATGACTTATGAAAAAAAAGGCTTGTGGACAGCTTATGAAAAAAGGCTTTTAGATAAGAGGTTATTGAAAAAAGTGGTTTTGAATAAATAAGTGTTTGGATAGTTATTTTTAGAATGACTTTTTATATTGGTAAATTACAAAAAGGGTGTGATTTGATTTAAAGTAGGAGAGAGGCAGAGAAAAGAGAAGAGAGAGGAGAGAGAGTAGAGAGAAAAAAGGAGAGAGGGTGTAAGAAAAAGTAGGGTTAAAATAGTAATTGGATAGTCTATAAGCTCTTTTACTGTTGAAAAAACTAGTTTTAATAGTTTATTCAAAACCATGGTTTTACCCAAAAGCACTTATGGACAAATATGGCTGTTTGCTTTAAAATTTCTCCAAACTAAGGTTTTGCCCAAAAGAACTTCTAAAACCATAGTTTAGGGTGTATCCAAACACACCCTAAGTGATATTTCTGCACCGCGTTCATGTTTCGTTGTGTAATCAATGGTGATGACAGAGGCCAGGAGCTAAAATAATGAGATTAAATATTGAATTGTCCGTGAGTTCAGTTGATAAAAGTGTGAGATATGCGATTATTTTATAGCGTGTTCGATCATTTGAGAGTACAATTTTATTGTAGTTCTAGTCACGACGTTTAGGGAGGTATTATCGATCCTTGAGTACCTAAATTTATATCTGAACTCTGCCCGACATTAATATCACCTAGGAGTAAGGAAGGTTTTGTCCTACCCTTATATCGTAGATGACCCTAATCTTTTTTTAAATTTTTTTATTACAACAAAAATATTGAATAGTCAGCCAACCATTCCTGTTATGTCTTCTATTATTAATGTGTATGTGTTCTGATGGAGTGAATGGGTGGGTATCTTCCTCCCTCGCCTCAATGCTAGAGTCTCAACTTGACATAATAATTTTGAAACCATCCATAACGCTTTTTTTATTTAAGAAAATTAAGGTGGTTTCAGTTTAGGAGACTCATTCTAGTCGTGCGTATGTATTATATACTTAAACAGTGTTTATAAAAGTATATCTACAAACTATCTATTAATAAAATTCTCCCATCAATAATATTTGAAATATATAATTTCATAAGTTATAAGCTAAATCTTTTTTTCTGAGTGGATGAGTTAAACCTTTATTAATGAAGTCAAATCCTCATGTTTATTATACCAGTTGGATTCTAATAGGGTCACATGCTTTTTATAGCAGTATTTATAGACTATTTATTAATAAAACATCCATATTAGTAGTATAGAGTTAGTTTAACAGTATAAGACCCTACAAGATTTTTTAGATTTTAAGTTTGATTTATAAAAAAAATACCTATATTAATAGGGGAAGTCACAAAGGCCTCAAAATATAACACTTGATAATATAATTCGATAAATAACATTAAAAAAATTGAAACCTATAATTCTATGAATTCATAATCTTATCAACTAGATTAATTTTTATTAATAGTAGTAGCATTGGCTTTGTATTTGTAAGAATAAACACAAGGCAGAATCGAGTGTCTCTTTTTGCGTCTTCATCAATGCAGTGAACGTACAATACATACAACTGTAATTAATTAAAGGAACTTATGTAAGACTTGATTTGATTTAATAATCAATAGATCGATCATTCAACCATGGATATATAGAAATCATATAAATGGCATGTGTGCGTTGATGAAACATATAATTACAATTAATACTCTTACGTTTTAATATATTAAGAAATTTGATAATTGTATAAATGTAAATATAGATGTTAATTAATTTGGGGTAAAAGAGATTTTGCTAGCCGGGATGGAATGTTATTTTCTTATTGACTGGTTCAACCTTGTACAGCGCCCGCCACAGATTTATTTTCTTCTTGGAAGGGGTCAGACGTTTTTTTTTTTTAAAGAAATTTTTAGAAAGAGGTTAGGCTCACACACGAAGAGTATAGCGAAATCTTCCTTTCTTTTAGGCGATACTAATGTCGGGTAGGGCGAGCCGTCTATTACCCTTAGACGTAAACTTAGTCACCTAAGAGTTAGAATATCTCTCTAAATATCGCGATTAGAATCACAATAAAATAGTACTCCTAAGGTTGAATGGGGTCAGACTTGAACATAAAGACAGAGCTTTATTTTTGGGGCTATCTATCTCAACTCTCTCTGTTAAACTGAAACACGCCATGTATATCGGCCTCTTATTTTGTATAAAAATGTTGAACTATTCTTAGATTTTACTTTATTCCCGAACAAGAATTAGAATGGTAAGAGATAATAATATTCAAGGTAAACAAAAAACAAAAAACAGCAATGGTGCATGCATGAATAATAAATATATGAATAATCATTCTCTCGTTTCTGTCTTTACTTAATTAATTTTAAATTTAATTTATCGAATCAATTATTCCATGACGAGGTCCCCGTCACCTCTAGTAGTCAAATATACACTACTTGAGCAATATAAAAAAAAATTTAAAAGTCAAAGAAGTGAAGTGAGTCTATGAATTTCGATACAAAATAAAATGGCATAACAATGGTAATATATAAATAAATCATTAGTCATTAATGTGCTATTCTGCATTATTGCAGCAAATTATTCAAGCATAATATTATCACACAAAATGATCGTCCCAATTAAATGATGGAGGATGTGATTCACGGGTCGATCTAAAATGAACGAGACAAAGATAAAGAAGCAGCGGCCTTACGTGTGTCGATGATAACAGGGGAAAAAGATGTATTTGATCAAAAAAATATGAAAACGATTTAAAGTTAATTCCACGTCATCATAATGACGCCAACGCTGGGCATGGGAGGTCTTTATAAGGACCTGGAAAATGGTTAGCTCCTCACACCCAGATATTTGAAGGAAATTAAAACACAGCCATCATGTTGTCGCTAATGGAGCTCGTGAGAACCCTCTCTTCCAGGGTTGTCCAGCAGTTCATCCACAAAGACTTCCATGAAGCCGTTTCAAGGATGACCATCGTCGATACCTTTCTGTTCCTCGTACGACCCGCCACATAAATTTACATATGTCTCATGTTGATCATGTTTTTGTTGATATATACAATAATATGTCATTACTTATATATGATGAACTGTATATGCAGATTGTGCACTCCATCGACAAGATGGGGATATGGCCACACCTGCCAGTGTTCCTAGGGCTGCTTTACCTGGAAATAAGGAGACATCTTCACCAAGAGTACAATCTGATCAACGTCGGCAGGACTCCAGTGGGCGTGAGGTTCAACCCCGTTGATGTCCCCTTCAGAACTGCCGATGGCAAGTTCAACGACCCCTTCAACGACGGTGCCGGAAGCCAAGGATCTTTCTTTGGCAGGAACATCCTTCCTGTTGACCAGAAAAACAAGGTCTTGTTGTTCAACACTTCAAAAACCTTGCATCATCACTTTCGAATTCGCATCGAATCATCATAGCCACCTATATAAAAATGCAATAACCAGAAATAGACATGTAAACGAAACACAGATTCTAGTAAATACCCAGGGCTCAAAGCTGTGTGTACCGGTAGGAGCTACGTACCGACGCACATGAATTGATCAGGGCTTTTTTGAGTTTTTACTGCATGCAGTTATTTTGGTTGTCTTGGATTCTATCAGTAGAAAGGGTAATAACAGTGTGTAGTTTACTAGTACTGCAGCTATTGAAGCCGGACCCCATGATGGTGGCCACAAAACTTCTGGCACGCAGGACTCTCAGGGACACCGGGAAGCAGTTTAATGTGATCGCAGCTTCCTGGATTCAATTCATGATACATGACTGGATCGATCACCTGGAGGAGACCAACCAGGTATTTGATCGTTATTTATACACATATATACCCACTGAGAGGAAAATTAAAGATCATTATATATAGCTAAATCTAATTAAGGGGCAAAGAAGATTAAGAGACCTGGTGTGTATTTGTGAAAAATGGTGATAGATGGAACTGAGTGCACCGAAGGAAGTTGCAAGCGAATGCCCGCTCAAGCCTTTCAGATTTTACAAGACGAAGGAAGTCCCCACTGATTTCTACGACATCAAGACCGGTGCTGTAAACATTCGTACACCTTGGTGGTAAGAATAAATAATATATATAATTTTATCGATTATACCCGCTTCATATTACTATTTCTACCTGCTTCAATAAAACAAGAATATATATATATATATGTGCGCGTTAATACACGAATGTTAGTATTATGCGCATTTGTGCTGATCTACGTACTGATCTTGTATGTATTGCACTTGTATCATCTGATTGGTTGCTTTTCTTTGCATCATTAATTTTGCCCCTTAATGTATATGTATGGAGTATGTACGAGTATATTACACACTTTTCCCTCTTTTTTATTATGTTGGCATCGTAGTATATATACCACGTAAAATGTGTTGAAATAAGAAACAGGTGACAATATTTATATGAAGCTGAAATGATCGAGGTGGATATCATTTGGGAATAAAAGTCCTGTCGAGTGGTGGAAATCGTTTGGGGGTTGATGGGAGGAAAAGGATATGTTAATAAATAAATGAGTTTGTGGGAATAAGGACAGCAATGAATAGCCACCTACTTCGATGGAAATAACCCACCCTGCTCCACACCCCGTGCCCACATAAATGATGATGCCCCCATATACAGGATACACTGTTACTACCACAAATCAAGGTCCGGGGTCGTGCGTGTCGGTCAAGTTTCTTCTATCTTATCTCAGGTTCTTAAAAGCTCACAATCACACTGGCACGACAAGGGAGAACCAATGACCTTGTCCTCTTTGTCAAGGTCTTTTGGTGCCATCATGCCGCCTAAGCCATTGTCCAATACACACTATTATTTAATAATAATTATCCTAGTCTGTAGTTATAGTTATTGATTTATTTTAGAAAAATTGGTATGAAAATGAAATATTAAAAAATATTACAGCATAGCGATACCACCGTGTGATGATGATAGTACATATAACTAGCTCACATCAAACTTTGTAATCTGATTGATATTAGTAATTATGTAGTGTTGTATATTTAGTAAGAGAAGACATGAAAATTTGATGTAAAAAGATGCACAAATGATGAGTATGTTAGAGATGCATGGAAGTGATGACGAGTGTGCGGGTGTGTGAAGGGATGGAAGCGCCTTATACGGGAGCAATGCAAAGGTGCTAGGGAGAGTGAGGGCATACAAAGATGGGAAGCTAAAGATATCCAGAGATGGCAGCCTACTCCACACGGAAGACGGAATCGCCATCGCCGGTGACGTCCGTAATAGTTGGGCCGGCGTCTCCACCCTGCAGTCCCTCTTCATTCAAGAGCACAATGCCGTCTGCGATGCTCTCAAGGTAATCTCACGTTCTTCAACTTCAATATATAATTAAGTTCAAACAGTGACGCAACACTGACCATCATAAATACATATAATCCAGAAGGAATACCCAGATTTAGAAGATGAGGATCTCTATCGCCATGCTAGGTTGGTGACTGCAGCTGTCATCGCCAAGATTCACACCATTGATTGGACCGTCGAACTCCTCAAAACTGACACTTTGCTCGCGGGCATGCGTGCCAACTGGTATATATATATATATATATATATAGCCCAGATAGCAGTTAGACGAGGGATGCCTTGCATAGAAATCTGAACCAGATGATGAATTGTTGTGATGCAGGTATGGATTACTGGGAAAGAAATTTAAGGACACGTTTGGGCATGTGGGAGGATCTATTTTCGGGGGATTGGTAGGGATGAAGAAGCCAGATAACCATGGGGTTCCATACTCTCTCACCGAGGAATTTGTAAGCGTCTATAGGATGCACGCTCTTCTACCCGATGCCCTCAAGCTCAGAGACATCTCTGCCACTCCGGGACCCAACAAGTCTCCCCCCTTGACTAAAGAGTATGCCACCACGTACATGTTCACTTTTTCTTTAACTCTATCCAATCATATAACGTTAACTTTTGTTGGTACGTACGATGATACGATAGGATCCCAATGCCGGAATTGATCGGACTACCTGGAGAGAAGACCTTAGGAGAGATAGGAGTTCAGAGGCAACTAGTATCCATGGGCCACCAAGCTTGTGGTGCCCTCGAGCTCTGGAATTATCCAGTTTGGATGAGAGACCTGGTCCCGCAGAACGTGGACGGCACTGAGAGGCCCGATAACGTGGACCTACCGGCTCTTGAAAGTAAACGCTCTGCGTACCTCTCTGCTCATCAATCTTAAACCTTCATCTTAAGATTCCATGAAATGGAACTTAATGCGCGATCCTCGCCTATGATATATGTGTGTGCAGTATACAGGGACAGAGAGAGGAATGTGGCGAGATACAACCAGTTCCGGAGGAGTCTGCTGTTGCTGCCGATCACGAAATGGGAGGACCTGACGGACGACAAGGAAGCGATACAAGTACTGAGGGAGGTGTACGGGGACGATGTGGAGGAGCTGGACACGCTGGTGGGTCTCATGGCGGAGAAGAAGATAAAGGGTTTTGCCATCAGCGAGACCGCCTTCACCATATTCCTGGTGATGGCCACCAGGAGGTTGGAGGCAGATAAGTTCTTCACGAGCCACTTCAACGAGGAGACGTACACGAAGAAGGGGCTCGAATGGGTGAACACGACGGAGAGCCTGAAGGACGTGATGGACCATCACTACCCAGAAATGACGGACAAGTGGATGAACTGTTCAAGCGCTTTCTCAGTTTGGGATTCTCCTCCTAACGCTCCTAATCCCATCCCACTCTACCTTCGTCTTCCCCATTAGTTTCGCTTCGTTTCGGGCCGTATGTATTAAATGCTTGCGTGTACTTGGATCCGGACACGTTGTTTGCTGGATCCTTTGGGTTGGGTTGGACCGTGTGTAATAAATGCTTGCGTGTACTTGGACTGCTTCAGTAACATCCAGCTCTGTCTTTTAGTAGTATTTGGATTGGATTGGCCTCTGTCGAAGGATGGAGCTATGCGGTATCTAATCTAGGTACAGAATTAGTATTATGGTTAATCAATGATTAGTTATTGGAATGTAGTTTGTTGGGAGGAATTGGGAGACACATGGAACAGAGACGTAACAACTGATCCACTAAATTTTGGACTGGTGTGACCCCGCCCTTTTCATCCACCAGTCTGATTGATTCAATAAACCAAATTAGTGTCAAGTTTGATTTAACATAAGCGGATTCTTTTCTCCAATTAATTGGAAACAATATTGCTTTAATTGGCTAATTCACAATCAAATGTACCATTCACAAGCATCGCCGTTCCTAATATTTCCCTTCGCAATCGCTTAATATGTATTCAGAGTGAATTGCTCTTTCCTCTATACATCAAAGCAGCTTGTGAATTGTGCGATTCTTTGCTTACAATTTTAATGGATATATTGATAGGGTTAAATTATAAATGATTTATCTTTCATATTTTGAAAATCACATTCAGCTAAATTGTAATTTATATTTTATTCATACATGTTGATGTGTCTATATTATGAAATTAAATTGTTTGGCTGTCATTTATATTTTTTTAAATATAATTTTGTACCAATGGTAAGAATGAAATCATAACCTGTGGTCACATATTTTGAGAGAGTTTTTTTGGCGTGCACGCGTCTATATATATATATTCAAATTTTTATGAATTAAATATCATTTTTAAAACAAGGAATATAATTTATTAATTTCTGGGTGTTATGCAGTGCTGCAGGCTGGCTTTTGTGGAGGTAAAATAAGACATTAACTGATAAACATCTCGTAAATTCTTCATTTTCACGCAACCTAACGGATTAAATTCATGATGCAATGAAATGTCTATTTATCATAAGGTCGTTTACAGAAAATAGAGTCTTTGTGCATGTGATTTTATCGTAAATACTTGTCCTCACACTACACTGACAGTAAAGGAGCTAAGTAATTATTGGACTTTTTAATTTTATAACTCTAACAACTGAAATATGGTGAAAAATTAGGCCCTTGACCCTATATACTACTTAGAATGAAACCCGCCTCCTTTCCAATGAAAAATGTTTTGACCGTTATAATGCCAAAAGTCTCGAATTTAAGTAATACATCATTTTAATATAAAATAATCCGTTTAATTAATTTGTGTACATTAAAAAAATTAATTATTTATAATAATTATATATTAATTTTTTAAAATATATAATGTAAATTTAAATTGTCTTAAAACTTTTTAACATGTGTAATTATATAGGAAATTTTTTTAAAAAAATTATGATTTAAAAAAAAAATAGATTGAGATATTATATTTATAACTAAAATAAACTCTTTATTTAACTCATATTGTGGACCAAAAGAAACACATATAAATGCAAAAAACTTTTTAATATTCGGATATAATTCAATTAATATGAAAAAGTTTGAGTGAAAAGTATTGATAATAAGAATTAGTTAAAAATTTAACTATATTTTATTAAAAAATATTAAATATATAGTAATATTTAAGTTATAAATGTTAATTTAAAAAAGAAGTCAATGGAGAAAGTTGGAACCTTAAAATGGCATAATGAACAAGAAAGATCAAAAGTGGATATTGTGTGTGACCTAAGAAAATACCGTTTTTTTTATATACATTTTGTTAGAAATAAGTTAAATTTACTCATAATTTAAATTTAAAGGTAGAACGAATTTTTTTTCTTTAAGCGATACTAATATTCGATAAAATAAATTGTATATTATTTTTAAATTTAAATATTTAAAAATTAAGATATTTTTTTAAAAATTATAATTAAAATTATAATAAAATAATAGTAGTTACGAATTAAATATATTTGAATGATCTCACGTATTATCTTTTGTAAGTTAAACTCACGGGTAAAAAATGCCATCTCTAAAAAGGGGCTGGGGCGGGAAAAGGGGTAGAAAGGAGTCTTGCGCGTTTAGGGTATCATGATTTGGTTGTGAATGCGATTTTCAAAGATCATGGAGTTTTATGCTGAGAAATGGGATTGGGATGCTTCGACCTGACGCAACGAACACCTTCTTCCTCTTAAAACCCACCCGCCAACGCTGCCTACTGCCCAAACTCCGCTCTCTGTTGAGCTTCCTCGCAGAAACAGGGTTCGCTTCCATGAGCTTTTTCTGATTTTCCCTTCCTTTATTCCCTCTGTCTCTTTCTGATACAAACTTTAACCCACCCTTTCACGTGTAATTGTTCGTTTCACTTTGATTTCTCATTCCAATCTTCATACCCTTTTCAGCTGTCGTTTCTTTCTACTCCCCACTTCTTCCCTCTGTCTCTCTCCAATTATCCATTCCCCGTATTTCTTCTTCCAGTTTTTTTCCATCCACTTTGCCTCCCTCGCTTTCAATTTCACCTGCCCACTTTCTTTTCTTCCTCCATTACGGCCGAATCTGGCTTTTCCCTTCTTTTGCTTCTGTGGGCAGGTCTGATTTTCGTGACTTCTCTTCCTCCTGGTGTTCTGAGGGTCTTGAAACTCGGGTTTCGCTGCTTTTGAGTTCTTGAAGTTCTCTATTCCACCTCAATTTTAAGGCAATGTCGCAAGGCTATGCTATTGAGCTTTACTTCGACCCTGCGCTTGAAAACCAGGTCTTGAAGGCCTGGAATGTACTTGCTCGCCGACAAATCAGTACCCAACTCATCGAAATTGAGTCGCGCCCCCACATCACTCTTTTATCAGGCCAATTCATCGATCCTATCAAGGTTGAATCAGTTATCAAGAATTTCGCAGCCAAGCTTGAATCTCTGCCTCTATCTTTCTCTTCCATTGGGAGCCTGCCGAATGACAGCAATGTCCTTTTCCTTGCACCCACGCCCTCAATCTCGCTACTTCAATTTCAATCGCAACTGTGTGATGCATTGAATAAAGAAGGCGTAGAAATAGGCGAGGAATATCGCCAGGATTCTTGGATTCCTTATTGTTCGGTTGCGCAGGAAGTGCCAAAATCTAGGATGGCCGAGGCATTCTGTGTCTTGCGAGACTTAAAACTGCCAGTCACTGGGTATGCTACGGATATCGAACTGGTGGAGTTCTCACCTGTTCGTGAGCTCTTCTCATATGTGCTGGGCAACACTGTAGAAACATAAGGTTGTAGTATAGTCTAGAATTTAGTTTTGTTCCCTAGACGTGAGGGAAATGCCATTATTAACGTCTACTGTAAGCTTCATTTTCTCTCTCCTAGTTTGAGATTCTATTGTCTTTTGATTTCAAGAATGTATTTGGAGGGCTTCATTCTTTACAAAACTCTGTTGCTATAATCAATGCCAGGATGGCTGAAACTCAAATAATTTCTTGTGTCAATTTGGAATTTACATAATATGATAGATGGCGATTAGTCAGTTTATCCAAATGGCTTAATGTTCTATTAATCTTTCTCTGGATACATGCAGTGGGGCCGGAAGTTGTGGTTGTACTGATGTTTTTTCTTTGCTTTCTCTGTGTTTTCTTACATCAATGTGGAGCAAAAATGTCTTGTCCTTTGTATATGGCTCTTCATAATAAAATTTCTTCTTGCCCCTAAATGTTATAGCGGATGTCTGTGAAACATGTCAACGTTCCTATTCGGTCCTAGGGTCAACTAAACACGACAACCACGGTTTTCTGATTATTAATCTGTTGTTGCTGTTGAAGCAATTCTTGCTACTTTCTTGCAGTGTTGACAGTCACCTAATATCACTACTTTTTTATGGTGACTTCGAAGATTCTGGTTAAAATGATGAAGTTCTTTTTAATCTATGTTTTCCTGGTCTTGTCAAGTGTTATTGCATCCTGGTCTTCCATTTGACTCTTTTCTGCATTGTTTCTTTATTTGTCACTCATATTCCATTCTGTTTTGCCTTTTATCAGACACTGATAAGCAGTCTATTTGGTATTTCTGTTCTTCGCCTATGCATCCGCTGGCAATTCCTTTGTCTGACTCATCTTACAGAATTATTGAACAACCATTCTGCTTAAATAATATGAACTTTTGAAATATGACAATTATATCTGTTTAGGTTCTTTATTCTATCATGGTAGCCGGTTGGGTTTCTCAAACTCTGATAATGTTAGCAATTATCATATTGATTGAGGCCATTGCAACTGTACTCTCTTAGGCAAACCTTTGTTACTTAATTTCTTAACGTGTTTATCACCATATAACAGGAGTACAACTTCAGATCTTTGTTGTTCTCCTGTAGTTGACTCTGACCTTTTGGGATTTGTGGAGTGCTATGCAAAACCACCTAGTTTTATTCAGTTAGTTGTGGGAGACTCTGCTAGACAGTTGAACAGTTTAACTCATATTTGTCTATCGGGATTTCTTCATCTATTTTTACCGGGCACTGGGTAGTGGCACTGATTGCATTGCTTGTTTGTTAAAATACGTGTAGCTTAAGCTACCATTGAATGAAACTAGTGGCCATCGTTTGCATAAAAGCGTGCTGGACTTGATTACTCCAAGTTTTCATGCATGATCCCATGTTTGGTAGTTATGTTGACCCGCTGTTTACGGCTGTAGGGGTATCGTAGAGTAACCACTTTTCCCTTCAATTATTGAGTGAATTACCAAAAATGTTTTATACCCATCAATTCTGGTGATGCTTTCTTCCTCTCCGATCTTTTCCTTGATGTAACTGGTTCCTGTCCTTCATGTCGTATCTAAATTGTTTCGGTCAGGGATATGAAATCATGTAGCTGAATAATTTCACATTTGCTCCCCAAAAAAATCACCCATGAAATAAGCATATGCATAACGAATTTCATACTCCTCATCGAAGGTGTTCCAAAGATATCTGCTATTGTACAACTGCCTAACGGTAAGTAATATTTAACGACTTGAACTGATTTTGATATATGGCTGGTAACTTGATGTCATGTTTCTTATTACCCCTTTCTTCCACTGATATGACAGAATTATGTTTTTTTTTTTTACACACACGGACGCACTTATTTACTGCCCCTTTTCTCGAGGTCTGGGGTGCAATATCCGAAAGACCTATAATACTGGTGCCCCACAAAGAATACTAATTAGAAATAAACTCTTGCGGTAAGAGCTCAAATTGACACAAATGCAGCAGCATCAATGTCTGCCTTTTGGGATTCTGTTTATTATAATGCTGTTTAAAGGGCTGTTGCAGGGAGATGGTCATTTACAGTTCTTTGATTGAAGTGGAGAACCTTGTTCATACTTCTTAGTGATCATTTGGGGACTATGATCTCTTATGATGTAATCATGCACATGTAACTCTTTGGGTCTCTTTACCCTCTTTTGAATTAAGGGGGGAAAACAAGGCTATTGCATGCACTGTACTGACCGTAACGTAAGATGATATCGTAATCATGCATACAGGGAGTCATGATTACGATATTTGAACTGAACAAGTGCAGACACAGTTGTGTCCGCTAACAAAAAGGAAAAAAAATGCTATTTTTTAAGGCAAAATGAATAACTTCAAACAGCTACTAATGGCCTGAACCAGTGTGGTATGAGAGCTTGTGTCTCCCTCCTCTATGGGGAAGAAGGGCTAGGTTAGGGGTAAAATAAAAAGCAAAAAAAAAAAAAAAACAAGAAGAAGAATCTCAAATAGCACAAAATTCAAATGGGTATTGCGTATGCTTTAGTTAACTAAGGCAGAGATGTTAAGATGGAGTATATTTCACAAATAGAAGTTCCCTATACAAATATTTCAAATCAACACCCGCCCACCTTCAAGTAAGAGTAAAACGAGCTGAGGAACTCATTATTTGAGAGAAAGATGCCTTGCAAAGCCCATCTATGTCATATAATGAATTATGAATATTCTGATGAAATAAGAAATTGGAATAGAATAAACCCCTATAAAAATATTATTATATTCTAGCATAGAATGGAAGTATATAGGTTGATGAGAAGTTTGATTCCCGATGGAGTGGTGAAAAATTTTATTATCCTCCTAAGTATGAGATCTCATGATGCTTCATATACAAGCGGAATATGTATACAACAGGATGCCTCTAGTTGAGGATTGAGCAAGAACAAAAGTAACGTCTCAGAACTCAGAAGAATCTGATCCTAAACTCCATAGTCAGAACCAAGGTTGCCTGGCGAGAAGTGCGAGCAAGAACTCATTCCAAACATCAATGGGACCAGGCATGCACCAATGTGTGCAATCACTGTAACCTTTCATCCACTTGTTTCCCCAATACTCTCCTGGATGCCCATCTGCTCTCATCATCATCACCCTCGTCACATCCAATTCTTCGATTCTAAGCCCTTCTTTTCTCGCTCTTCCCACTTCTTGTAGCTGCACATTCCTCACTTTCCACTCTACGCTCTCCAACTCAACTTCTTCCTCCTTCATTGGACTCGTCCTGTTGCAGTACCCTCCCGTGTTCCATGCTCCATTCTCAAAGTGAGATGGTGCAAATGTTCTCATTAACAGAGTCACTCTTCTGTTGCAGTTCCTGATGTATCTGAATGCAGAACGAAAGGCCATTCTTATGGGGAAATCGACGTCGTAGTGCGTGATGTTTGGTTCGTGGCAGTATACACATCCTATCAGTTTGTTTGCTTCGTATAGATACAGCTCCCTGAAAAACCAATGCCCGTCTGAGATTATTGCGTAGTCCAGGTCGGGGAATTGTGTGGCCCAATCATCGTCTACTCTATCTAACTGCATGTCAAAAGTGCTCGAACCTGTTCCGTTCCCCATTCTTTCCTCTCCTACTATCAGAAATCTGCTCCACAGGGACATGAGAGTGAAGTTGTGCTCTGGGAAAAACCATTTTCGGAAATGATCTTCCGAGTCCTTGTATATATCCTTTGGGATTTCTTCCTGTAAAATTATACAAGCCATGTCAATGCTTATATATGTTCTGGCTTACTTGGAGCCCCTGAGATATTTTCGCTTTGTCTGTATATCCACGCCCAGCTGGGCTATGGCAAGGCCCAATGCTTACGTACTGGGAATAGCATACCCTTTTAGTGTGCAAGCAAAGAATTTCTACTTTAATAGAGGATATACTTGGAGTGTTAAATGCGTAATAAAAATGTGATTTTGGATGATTCCAAATTCAGTGGAAAAACAAAAACTCTGCCCATCTGGTAAGATGATTCAAGTGGTTTAGGTTAAAAGACAGTGGAACACTGACCTGTGACAGAAGGCAGAGTAGGGACTCCATGTGGTTCCTTGACACAGAGTCGCCGATGAACGCCATTTTCTTCCCTTGAACCATGTCAAGGAAGGTTTTGGGATCGAACCCCGAAAGTTCGCATTCCTCTGGCTTCCACTTCCAGTTGAGAAAATCGCTGTCTTTTCTGCCCTGCTTCATACAGTTTTTCGTTTCTGGGATTGTCGTACAGCTAGAACTTGTATAATACGATCCTCTTGGAGCTGCAACCCACCGCCCCTTAAACAGGTCACACGATTTCTGCTCTGCAAAACCCAAATTCCAAATTGTGTTCCCTCAACCAAGAGCCAAGAGGACGATGAACGGGACCGTTTGAAACTTACCCTTTTGTTGTTTGGACGTAGAATTTGTGCTGACAAGCTCTTCTTGCTTCTGAAAGTGTTTTCCAGCCGTGTCAGAGCCTCCTGGAATGGACATAGCAGACAAAGGGTTTGGGGAATAGAGAAGGAAGACACCGAAAATGGAGGCTATGAACACAGACGTCAAAACAAAAGGCACCATATTTCCTGTGTTGAGGCATCTCTCCCTTTTGCTATAGCCATTAATTCTGTCCTGAAAGAGTGTGCTCCAAGACTTCATGGTCTTCTTCGACACCTACAGACGGCCAGAGAACAGGGGTTTAAAGAGAAAAAAACCATAAGAATCCAAATAATTTCAGTTTCTGTAACTTCCATATTTACCTTGCTTGTTGACTTAAAATAATTCACATTCTTTAAGTGTAAAAGAAGCAAGATCAACCAAGAGTTTAACTCTTTCTGAACTGAACCATGGGTGGTTGACACATGGCAAAGCGAAATTCAACAGTGCATGTGAGCTTCGTTAGGTGGTGGACCCATCGAAATGCCCTGAATTGTCGGGGACCGAGTACTATGGAATGGGATGGGGAAGGGGGTTTAAAGTCCATACAATTGCAGACAGACGACGCTTTACGATTTACCCATGACAGAGGGAGGTGGTAAAGACAAAAAAACAGTCTACGTAGCCTTTTAAAAGAGTGTGGCAAAGTTGACGAAGCAGCTTCTTCAAATGCGTTGTTTATGCCTTTTTTTTTTTTTTGCCATTTACACATTCCTTCTCTGTTTGAGAACGCAAATTGTGGAATCTTGTCACAAAAGAGTAAGATACGTTTATGATGATGTTATTAGATCTTGTTTATTGATTGACGAGACTTCAATCCATGATGATGGAGAGAAACACGGGCAGGTCACGGACGAATCATATTTCTCCATCCACTATATGTGCAGACCAAGTGCGCATAGGACATCCATGGCCCATGGGGAACACTTTCTCTCCATTTTTCACTTTCTTCCGTAAAAGGGGGTCGTTCATTGAGTGCTCCGAGCTTATTCAATTGTGTAATGGACGTCATTGCCGACAATTTTCAGAAGCAGAATCCAAGTTATTGAACGCACAATTCAATGAAGTGTCGAGTCTAAATAAGCATTCAACTGCATTCTACTTGGAAGGTTTAGGTGAGTCCAAGGCAACATCTTTTTTCTTTCCAACCAACTCATCTCATGAATCAACCCGCCATCACCTACCAGAACAATGAATCTCCAAACTAACTGCGAAATTATTGCCTGTCCCCTGAACTGAATAACAGAGCAATAGGCATAAACTGCTGATAAGGCACCACGAATTTATGCAAAACTCAACAAATATATAACAAGAAGATGACAAGTAGGATTTTTAGTTCAGAACACTAGTTGGATTGAATTATGGTTATGAAGAAGTGAATCCTTCTCTTCCAAATGCCGGAGAGAGATTTGGGACTCTGTTGTTCCAGAGGGGTGAGGATCAAACACTTAGCGTGCAGAAACAGAAATGAAAGCGGAAAAGACAACAGGGCGGTACACGCGTTTCCGTAGGAGAATTTATTTAAAGTATGTTAATACATGAGATACCTCAGTCGTTTCATGTATTATATGGGTGATACCCCTAAGAATGGAGCGTGCTGCCTGTCCTGATGTATGCTTCAATTAGTGAAATCCTATGTATTTGGTTTTTCAATACTTAACCTAACGACACATGACGTGACTCTCTTTCCACAAAATCAACATTTGCAGCTCCACAACGTTGACCTGCATTTGGTTGTTATACGTATGCCTCCCCTCTACATGCTCTCATGATTGAATTTTTATTACAAAATTAATCAGCTTGCATGTACGTACGCGTTAGCGTTAGATTGTTATGAGTTAGTTTCCTCCCTACATATCGATTCTGTTTTGACTTTTTTCGCCTCCCTTCAGTTCCAAATGCCAGTCTTAAAAAGTAAATTACGGTTGATTAAGCCACGTCTTGGTGCTCATTACGAACTCACTGAGTTTGAACGTTCTACTTGCTGATTACAAGCTTAATATGTACTTTGCTTACCAAGTCGACTTAATTTATGAGTAAATTTGATCTTAATACAAATATCAAGTTTGTGCCTTCAATCGAATCAAAACATTATTCAAAAGTCAAAGTTTTAATTATTTTAGTACAAAAAAGTCAATCGTTTGTCATTACGGTATCAGAGTAAAGGTTAAACAGAGTTGCTTACATGTCCAGCACACATTAGTCAATGGTCCAGAACATTTGCTTAAGTAGTCCTCTCTCCTTCTTTCCTTATTAGACCTCAACCATTGTCTAGTATCCGAGTGTCTTGTTTTATATTGTTTTAATTTTCCTGGGAAAGCTAAATCCAAAGAAAAGCAATGCCTCCGATTCAGTTCTGGGGACAATGCAGAAAACCAACGAGTTCACCTGGTTACAACTCAATGATCAGGAATCTCCTCTGTTTCCGGAGAAGCAGAAGGTTGCGAGTCCCAAGCAATTCGCGCGGATTCTTCTCCTCAAAATTCACAGAACCCTGAACTTCCTGTCGTGGTTTACCCCGGCATTCAAACGGATTTTCAATTCAGTCAAGAAAAGCATTTCTTTTTCTGATACGAGTGATGATGATCCTAAAAACAGGGGAAGGTTGTATGTGCTGCTCAAAGTTTTCCTTGCTCTTTCGTTAGGGGTTTTGATCGTAGAATTCATAGCTCATTTCAATCGATGGAATTTGCATATGATCCATCCATGGGAAGTCATGACTTGGCTATCATTCAGAGAAGACTACATTGCTCCCACTGTTGCATTAGTTTCCAAGTTCTGCGTTGTGCTCTTCTTGATTCAATCTCTGGATCGGCTTTTCCTCTGTCCTGGGTGTTTCTGGATCAACTATAAGAAGTTGAAGCCCACCATAGAAAGTGATGCTTATGACATTGAGGATCCTTCAAATTTTCCCATGGTTCTTGTTCAGATTCCCATATGCAATTAAATAGAGGTAGCCATATATAAATAACATAATATAATTGTCTTGCTTTCGTTGTCTGACTTAGAATGAGTCTTATTTACGATTTTCCTTCTTGTACTGAGACATTCAATCTCTTCATTTTCTTCAGTTTTATGCACAATCTATTGCTGCTGTGAGTCAACTTGATTGGCCAAAGGACAGAATATTAATCCCAGTCTTAGATGATTCAGATGATACAAATGCACAGCTTCTCATCAAGGATGAGGTTTCCTCTTAGCAAAAGAAAGGGGTCAACATTGTTTACAGGCATAGATTGTTCAGAACTGGGTATAAAGCTGGAAATCTCAAGTCAGCCATGACATGTGATTATGTAAAAGATTATGAATTCGTGGCTATATTTGATGCTGATTTTCAACCTAATCCTGATTTCTCAAACTAAATTTCAAGGTACCATATAACCCAACCTGAATAAATGAGTGAGAAATTTTCTCTTGGTCTAAGTAGGCCCCACTAAAGATTTTGTGACCTTCCCTTTTTCTACAGGGGAAGCCTGATTTGGGGTTTGGTTCAGGCTAGATGGTCCTTTGTGAACAAGGGTGAGAATTTACTGACAAGGCTTCAGAACATAAACCTATGCTTCCACTTCGATGTTGAACAAGTCAATGGTCATTTCCTTAATTTCTTCGGATTCAATGGAACAGCAGGTGTTTGGAGGATTAAGGCTTTGGACGAGTCAGGAGGGTGGCTAGAGAGAACTACAGTTGAGGACATGGATATAGCGGTCCGAGCTCACTTGAAAGGTTGGAAGTTCATCGTCCTTAATGATGTCAAAATGCTCTGTGAACTACCTGAGTCTTATGAAGCTTACAAGAAACAACAACATCGCTGGCACTCTGGTCCAATGCAGCTTTTCCGTTTATGTCTTCCTGCTGTCATAACTTCAAAGGTGTTACTATTATTCACATCTCTTCTAACTTAAATCCTTGGCAAATGTACATGATCTTCTGAATTTTAATTTGATTTTGTGCAGATATCAGTGTGGAAGAAGGCTAATATGATCTTTCTTTTCTTCTTGTTGAGGAAACTTATCCTTCGCCTCTACTCATTCACATTGTTCTGCATCATACTACCTTTGACTATGTTCATCCCTGAAGCCGAACTTCCCCTCTGGGTGATCTGTTATGTACCCATTTTCATGTCGTTCTTGAACATCCTTCCGGCCCCGAAATATGTCCCTTTTCTTGTTCCTTACTTGCTGTTTGAGAATACCATGTCAGTGACAAAGTTCAATGCCATGGTTTCTGGACTGTTTCGGCTGGGAAGTGCGTATGACTGGGTTGTGACAAAGAAGACAGGTAGATCATCGGAGTCAGATTTAATGGCATTGGCTGAGAGAGAATCTAAGTGTTTGAATGAAGACAAGATCTTGAGGAGGAACTCAGAGACAGGGTTGGAAATATTGAGCAAGATCGAGGAAGCAAAAGTGGCTCCAAGAAAGAGGAGGAACAAGATATACAGTAAGGAGCTGACACTTGATTTTCTGTTGCTCACAGCATCAGCAAGGAGTCTTCTATCACAACATGGAGTTCATTTCTATTTTTTGTTGTTCCGAGGATTGTCATTTCTTGCGGTAGGTTTGGACTTGATAGGTAAGCAGATGAGTTGAAAGTAAGGGATGGGATTTTTTTTTTTTTTGGTTTTAAACACAGATATATACTTGATTCTAGCACAAATTTTCACACGAGAGCAGAGGTAATTGTATATCAGCAGATCAATTACTGAATTTATAAAAGATTCTTCTCTTTCTAATTTGGTTCTTTAGATATAATTTTTTAAGAAGTAACAGTGAACCATGAATAGTTAACAGTGTTTACTTCAGAATACTACTGTTTTGGCAAATTCTGTGTTAGAATGAACATCGTTTTTTATGGCCACTAACGTGACATCCTTTCAAGAAAGAAAGTGCCACTACAAAAATTTAGATGATGACTTAACGATCATGTGAACTCCTGATCCATCACACCAACAACATACAAAAAAATATGGTAAAGTTTTTTTTCTTTTTTACCCACCCGGTTCACCAGAGTTTTACCCCGACTACATCCGGATTCGACCTGTTTCGTGCACCTGGCTATGGTGGGTGAGTCTCCTAATAGAGATTTTTTATATATGCCAAGGCTCAAACTCGAGACCTCGTTTAAACGATACCGAATCGCTTACTACTCAGATCAACCCTGTTAGTAAAGTTGGTTTCATGAAAGACCCTTCCTTTTTTGTCACAAGCTTGAGCCTGAAAAGCCCATATGAAAGCCTCTTATTGTTTATTTGCGTAGCTGGGGCCTAAGACATGTCCCAATAAAGAAAGAAGGTACTGAATTTGTGGAAAAAATACGTACAAAAAAATCAATAAGTCCTAACTCCTAATCAATAATTTGTTAGTTGTACCTGATATTGATATCGTTTAAGAGAAAATGAGATTTTATCTTGCCCTTAGATCATGAGTAAGCCTAATCCCTTTTCAAAAAAATTTTTAACAAAAAAAAAAATAACTTGCTGGTTGTTTTCTTCATCTGAATCCTGACTTGTACATGTCTCCAGCTTTGGAACATTTATTTTGTATGATAAAGTTGGCGTAGCCGCATAGTGAGGTCAACACTTGCTTACGGGTGCTCCTTTAATCTTTGACTAGGAGATCAGAGGGATTCCTAAGTCGAAGGTTCATGTTGTTGAGGACATTGCACGTGGGGAGGGTATATTTGAATCCGTCACTGGCCCCTATTAAACTATAAATTTAACAGGGCCTAGAATATTCTTTGCTCTGTAGGGTGTTAACAATAATGCTTTCTGATAATTCTGGTGATACTGGTAAGAAAAGAGGCTAGGTGATGGCTAGATCAAATGTTACTATTATATTTGGGCATCTTCTGATATGGGTTCTACCCAATCATCCACTTTATAATTTACCATTGATTCAAAGTTGGTATCGCATCTGTAAAACCGTTCGGTCCTTCACAAGCCAGAGGCAGAAAGTGAGCACACCAGATAGAGTCTCTACATGTGTGGTGTAATTCCACATTGCCGTGGTCGAACAACATATCTTTGATCTCTGTCATGACAGGATCGCAATGGATGATCCAAATCATAAATTGAGTTTGTTTTTCTGATGAATTAAACCTTAGCCACTCGGTCCATTCCATGAAAGACAACTTCGTGTACTTATATAGCAACTGCAGGTGTTATAAATATTGCCTCCGGGAAAAAGGGATCCAAATTCCAAACTTTCTGCTTTTACTTTTTAAATTGTGTCGAGGCATCACAATTTCAAGTATTATCTCTTCATGGTCTCTTAAAATATATCTAGTAGAAAGTAAATGGTAGATCCATTTCAATAAGGCATGGTTTTGTAAAGAAAGACAGAGGGAGAGAACAAGTTCGTCACGTTTTGCAATTACAGAAGAGGGATTGTTTAAATAATGGAGAGCAAAGGAAGCAGAGTAGGTAAGATGTGAGGCAAAAATATGGTAAAACGGTAAACATCTGCAGAAATGTTATCTTTTTGGTGTGCGGACGAGGGAATAGAATGGTGCTGGGCTGGCCATGCCCCCCCCCCTCCGGAATCCGAGGCTCAATTATTCATCTCCCTCCCTCCTCCCCCATTCAATTATTCTTCAACGGTTGAATTTTCTCTAAATTCAAACAAGTACAAAAACTCATAGTAATGTAAATGATAAAATATGTAACCTTCCATATGTATCCAATAAAGTTTCCTTTTGGGTTAAGTATAGGGCAAAGTACTCCCCCCCGGTATTCTTTCCTTTGTTTTTATATAATAAATGCTTTTTTCTATTTTCAATTTTTCATACACTTATCGTGATTTAAATTTTCATTTTGTTTAAAAATATTTTAAATTTTAAGTTATTATAATTATTATTTGTTTTCAATAATACTTTTATCATTAAAAATCAGTCAGCATGTTATCCATTAAAATTCTTATAAAGTTAAACAAGGAAAAAATTCATGCATTATATATTTTATTTCAAACTTTGCTAACAGACCTTGCACAGCCTCTCTCCTTACAATATATTTGGTAGGATGAAAGAGTATTTTATAAAAATAGAAGTGAAAATAGAAGTAAAAATGTAAGTAGAAGTGTAATTGGGTTAGAAATAAGTTTTAAAATTTTGTTTGGTATGATAGAAATAAGTATATAATTGATGTATATTTTTTTATAACTTGGGAAGGGTTAAAATTATCTAAAAATTTTATAATTAGGGTAAAATAGTCTAAAAAATTTCACTTGCACTTCCATCATATCAATTTTTAACTTTTATAATAGAACTTAAATGATTCAAAATATTAAACATGCAAGTGGAAGTAACTTCTATCATATCAAACAAGAGAAGTGGAAGAATCCACTTTCTCTTTCACTTCCACTTCCACTCTACCAAACCAAACCTACCCTTAAGTTTTTTATAGAAGTAGAAGTGCAAATAGAAATAGAAGTTGAAGTGAAATTAAGCTGAAAATATATTTTAAAAGTTTATTTAGTATGATGAAAATGAGTATGAAATTGATGTATATTTTTTTTATAATTTGGTGTAAAATAGCCTAAAATATTTTTTTTATAACTTGTGAAGGGTTAAAGTTGTCTAGAAATTTTATAAATGGGGTAAAATAGTCCAAAATATTTTACTTTCACTTCCATCATATCAATTCCTAACTTTTCTGATAGAACTAAATAGCCCAAAATGTTGAAAATGAAAGTGGAAGTGACTTCTATCATACCAAACGAGGTAAGTGGAAGAATCTACTTTCACTTTTTCATCCCCACTTTTACTCTACCAAGCATACTATTAGGCATTATTTGGTTGGGAGTTTTAGAAGGGAGAGTAGGGGAGTGAGAGTATAAGTGTGTTTAGTTGAAAAAATAGAAGATATGAGATGTTTAAAATTTTGTCATTCTGTGCTCCCTTCCTCCTCCTCCACTCCAAAATTGGGAGTTTTTGGAAGTGTAAGAATTTTTTATTCTAATCATGATAAAAATATCTATAATATCTTTTTATTATTACAGTATTACCTCTCTTGACTTAAAATTATTTTTTCTATTGCACACCATCGTCAGCACTATTTTTTTATATTTGTTGGTTACTGTCAGGTAAAATAATTATGCTGGATATTTATTATATATTACTTATCTAGATTAAGAATATTGTATATATTCTTATAATTATAAAACTAATTCTAGAATGTTAATATTTTTCATATTTTCTAATTTCTTCATTTTATAAGATATTAAAAAATATATTAAAATTAATGGGAAAATATGTTAAAAATTAATTAAATCACGTTTTGAAGTGTATATAAAAATATTTCTATCATATATAAATGATGTAATAGGTTTTATAATATTCATATTTTACAAAATAATAATTCTAATGTAAATATTGTAAATAATATAGAAGAAAATTTAAATAAAAAATATAAAGATATATTTATTAATTTCTAATTAATTTTTCTCCCCTCCCTTCTGAACAAAACAAAAAATCTCCTCTTTCCTACTCTACTCTCTAACTAAACAAAATTTATAACATCATCTATTTGAGTGTGTTTATATGCTAATATGTATATGATTTAATTTGATCCTTACAAATTTTTTTTTTTTAAATTTTAAAATTTTCATAATAAAATCCTTCAAACAAGATGCAATATAAAAGCAAGAGGAAATATCTAGACAAATAATTATGAATAGTAAGAATTAAAAAATATAATAACAAGAAAATATGTAACATGGTACTTTTTCCTTGATCTTAAATTTGCGTTTTTTATGATTCCCTCCTGTGTTAAATACAAGAGTTAGATAGAATTTTTTTTAGTAAAAAATATAATATTTAAATTTACTTTACATAATATTTGTCTAAAGTATCCTTATTAATTATACATATTAAAGTGATTCCCAATCGAAAAATTATTCCAATACATATAATTAAATAAAGTGGTTTAGAAAAATTAACACAAATTTATTATAAATAACTAACTAATTTATTTAATATTTATGATTTTTTTTATTTAATTCAAGTACAGGATAGCATTATTGTTATATGAGTGACTCAACATCCACCTCCATCTCGTATAATAACTACATAAGCTAGCCATATGGAACCCACTTTATTTAATTTGTTAATTAATAGTAAGTGGCAACGAAGGTATCTTCATCTTCTTCTTCTGAGCTGAAGGTGTCTTCTTGTTGAAGTCAGGAATCGACGGAGAAGCTCATGAGAACCAACCCAGTTCTTGTGTGTTGTGCGGTTCTGTCCACTTTGATCTTTCCTATGCTTTTTCAGCTTTAACCATAAACCTGAGCAGACTTCCAAAATCGCACAAATACCAAAAACCTTTGCCACCTGACCAACAACATTATTGTGATGGGTTTGCACTCATGGTATTAGCTGTGTTACACACATGTTTTCCTCTTCTTCAAGTTGACTTGAGAGAAAAGCTTCGATGATGACAACCAATATTTGCCCCATGTGCACTACCACACTCGGGGTGTTACTCGATCTCCAAGTCTCTGTGAGATGAGATGGTTAATAAAACGATTGAGTTTAACATTGTAATTAATTTGACTGCTAAATTCGTCATACCGATGGAATGAGATCTCGTGTGAGGAGAAGCCTGCTAATTATTAGTATAAGTTCAACTTCACGTTGCTGGCGACACACACTTTGATGGCAAATATATATTCTAATTCTTGCATGTGGCTTCGCACACCCTATCTCCCACGCTCCCTAAAATATAGCTTACTGTAAGCACTCCTATTTTAATATTCTTTCAAAATTAATATCTCTTCGTCCTCTCTCTATGTAAGCTACTCTGCCCTTGCTACTTCAATCAACTGACTTTCTACACTCTTCCCTTCTCCTTCACTCCCTTTCTTCTATCCTTCTGCCGGCCTTTTTCCTCATCTTGGTCGCAGCAAAGGTTCATGCTTTACTCTCAGAAACAGTTTTTGTTAACAAGTAATAGTGTGATTTGGTTTTAAGTGCCTAACTACTTTGGCAATCCCCCCTTTCTTTCTCTCTGCAGGTTCATTCACATGATGAGCAAGTTAAGACAAAGGTATGATTTACATTTCCTCTTGTTGGTTTGATTTTGGCTTTCCTAAAACTAAAACTTTTCGCCACACAATGTTAAATCAAAAACGAAGGAAGTGGATTTGTATAGAACTGATGAGAATCGAAGAATGGAAAAATAATCAGATCCATGGAAGAGTGCATCAGCTAGCTATATATATCTTTATATAGTTCAGATATATAATAGAAAAATATGATGTTTGATCTACAGATGACCTACGTGAAAGCTCCAGTGTCACCACCACCGAATGCCCCTCCTGTGGTGGCCCATGCTCCTCCGCCACCAGTGAAGCCAGTGACTCCTCCTCCTCCAGTCGTAAAGACACCGCATCCAAGTCCTCCTCTGGCGCCAGGGAAGGCCCCAGCTCCACTATCAACGGTGAAGCCGCCGGTGGCACCAGCTCCACCCGCAGCTCCTATAGTCAAATCAAATAAGGGTATGCCATGAGGTTTTGTTAATTAGTTGTGTGTGTTGTGCAGTACGTACGTGAATTGATCTGATAGCGATTGAAACTGATTGATGATGAGCAGACTGCGTGCCACTGTGTGAGTATAGATGCCAATTACACTCGAGGAAGAGGGTTTGTATGATAGCGTGCACCACATGCTGTGAACGCTGCGAATGTGTTCCACCTGGTACTTCCGGCAACCGCGAAGTCTGCTGCAAGTGCTACACCGATATGGTCACCCACGGCAACAGGCCCAAGTGCCCTTAATTTTATTATATTTTCCAATATGCTGTACTCTTCAATGATTTTCCCAGTGTTTTTCTTCAACTTCAATAACTCAGACTTAGGAAGCACTAGGTTATTTACCAGCTCTACTGTATTACTTAGTTCAACACTCTCTGCGTTGTCCTTATACCCATATTGTTCAAGGATATCGTCTACAAACAATAAATTTTTCGAGGCCTATTTAATTTATTACTGTACTTGGAAATTTCTCTTATCTTCCCAACTCCCATCCTCTGTTGTTGTGAAAATTGTTTTGTTGACTTGGAGAAGCATCGGTACCACGTCTGCCTTGCCGCATCCGTGTGAGATTTTCTTTGCAATTCTAGTTTCCTTTCTCGGGAAAGATTGTGCAACTTAATAATGCAGCGCCTTTTTGTTTAGTCTTCAAGGAACTCATCATAACTGATATACAAAAACCGTACTTGATTTTTTATACTAAGTCGTACTTGATTTTTTTATACTAAGTGAATGAAATATACAAATTTAGAGATATATATATAAATAAAACATACAGTAAAAAAATCGTATGCACTTTACTCTATTGACTATATAGATACGTTTTGCACTTTTATGTCTCGGTTTCTTAGAGTTGTGCAAAGAAACTCAATTCCTTTTACATGGAAACATTCTCCATTATATTATTTATGTAGGAGCATGTGAGCGATATATGACTAAATATTTGCCTCTCCTTAAAGAAGCTGTTAGCGGAAGATTGGAAAATCACTCGTATAATTTTGCAGCCTTGAATTCTTCCCAATAATGACTTTATATTCCTCTTCTAAAGAATTATCGACACCTAACTGTCAAGGAATTTATTTCCTTGACCAACAACATCCAGGCATCTTAAAAATAAAACATCATATCCAATAAGAATTAATATAGATGATAAAAAATAAGACAGGAATGTGAGTAAAATTTCTGTTACCGTTGTGAGGACTCTTTTGATAGACAATCTTGTAAGTTTTTTATAAATTTTTTTTACCTTTAAAGATTATATCTTAACTTTTATAAAAGATCCATATAAAACTTACCTGCAATTTTTTGTATTAAAAAAACATCGTAGGAGCTCGTAAATAGTGGGCTGAATCCTACAGCCAGAACAAGAGTCTTCTGTGAGTTTGTCATGTCAGCAAGCCCAACAAGGATCCTGTTTCCGACTTATTGTTTGTTTATCTCCCACTCAATTGTACCAAAAATATTAACAGAGTTGGTTAGAGTAGTAAATAATTTAGTATCGCTTAAGCGAGATCTTAAATTTAAGCCTTAGTATTTGAAGAAAATTCCTGTTGGAAGACTCACATACCATAGCCAGGTGCGCGATACAGGTCATATCTGGATATAGTCGAGATAAAGCTCCAGTAAACCGGGTGGGCAACTAAAAAAATTATACCAAAAATAAATAAAATCTCGCACTCAATTTTCTTTTTCCTTAAAAAAACAGAACAAGACTTCGACGGCTGAGACGCGTATTGACTTCGGAAGTTGTCGTCTCTTTCATTTCACCTCATTTCTCCCTGCCTTCCAGGGAATTTCTTGTGCAGCTGCGAGCTGATTATATATCATCGTCGTCTTGGAGAGCTCATTAGTCGTCTCTTACAAGTCGCTCTTGAACATTACTGAAGTTTCAGGATGACGCAGGGCACACCTCAATTGTATGATAATAGGAACTTTTTGATTCCTTTTTCTTCTTAAGAATAACTTCTGCTAGATTCTTACTGTTTATTGCCTTGGATGCTTGTTCTTTCGGTTGTAGATTTAGCAGTGGATTCGAGACTGCATCTCTTGTGGCCAGCTCTGGTCTTCTCTCCTCTTCATGGAATCTCATCGCCGCCCTGAACGCAGAAGCCCATCCAAACGAGAATCTATTCTGGAAAAAGCTTAGCAATGGATCAGATTCCACAATTATAGCGTTTTGGACTACCCAAAAGCACCTTCAACCTGGTTGGCTTCGCTCTACGGACATGATGGATAACCCCTTTGAATTTCTCTGTTCCAAGAAAAACACCCACTTCTCTCTTAATCAGTCTGCAGTGTCCCTCTTCAATGATCATCACCAGATGCTTGGTCAACTAAAATCAGAGGTACGTACTTCTCCTTCATCTCCTCAATAACCCGTGGATCCCTGAGGAGTTATCAAGATTTTTTAGCACGTTGACTTTCATACCATACAATTGAACTAGTCAAACAAAAAAAAAAAGATGCTGAACTCGAGCAAAAGTAAGTATTGAGATTGATAGTTAAGTGTCTGGGGTTTTGCTGAATGCAGATCGATCTCAAAAAACCGGTGATTGTCACTGGGCATGGTGTTGGAGGATCAATTGCTTCTCTTTTCACCCTGTGGCTAATAGAGAAGATGGGTTCCTCAGACAAGCGTCCGCTCTGCATCACCTTCGGTTCTCCACTCATCGGAGACAAAGGCCTGCAAGAAGCCATATCTCGAAGCACCAGTTGGAACTCTTGCTTCCTTCATGTAGCCTTTCACCGTGACCCACTGGTTTCCTCTTTCATTTCCAATGATTCGTACAGGCCATTCGGAACATTCCTCTTGAGTTCTAATTGCGGTTCTACTTGTTCTGAGAACCCTGATTCTATTTTGAGGCTCCTAAAGGAAATGAGTGCCCCTGATCAAGGATTTCAAATGCAAGGATATGGAAATATTGTGGAGAAGCTCACTAGTAAGGCAATTTGCAAGGACTCTGATGTTCCCAGCATCCCTCAAAATTTATTACAGGCGAGCATCGCTTTGCAGTTGCAGGCACTGGGATTTTCAAATTCACAATTGTGGCAGGTATCTCAACCCCAACTTCTAATCTTATTCTTTCCCGAGAAAAAAAAACTACCAGACTTGAACATTAAAATGTTAGACAAACTAACGAAGAATGACGTTTGGTTGAATCTAACCGGGTTTTTTCAAATGGATGTGTCAGAACAATTTGGTGAAAGATTTGGAGAGGCAAGAACTGCTGTTTGTTCTGAATCAGAGGAAACGGTTTATCCCGCACAAGAAGTTAGATGAAATGAAAACGTACATGGCCCAACTGGAATGGTACAAAAAAACTTCGAAGAATCGTAGAAGAGGGTACTATGACAGTTACAAGAACGATCGGTCTCCGAGTGACCAGGACGTTGTCATGTTCGTCAAAATCCTCAACAACTACTGGAAAGATATGGTAGAAGAGGTAGATAAGCGGCCCCAGAAAGAAGGTGTAGTTTTTCGAACCCGATGGCTCTATGCCGGGACTAATTACAGGAGAATGGTGGAACCATTGGATATAGCTCAGTACTACAAGGAGGGAGGAAACGACTACATAAAAGAAGGAAGATCTGAGCACTATAAACAGCTACAGAAGTGGCAGGAAGAAGATAAGAAACCAGAGCCGATAAATAGAAAGAATGTGCAATCTATATTGACGATGGATTCTTGCTTCTGGGCACATGTTGAAAATGCTATCATTTCGTTGCGAAAATGCAAGGCTTCAGGGTCGAGCGTGGTAGAGATGAAGAAGTTGGAGGAGTTTGAAGGGTATGTTTATGGGTTGCTGAAGGATTACGCTGTGTCGCCGGAGATTTTCTTGGAGGAGAGTAGCTATATGCGTTGGTGGAACGAGTACATGAGATTCAGGAGTGCTTCACATGGCTCCCAACTTGCCAACTTCATGAAGAATTATGTGAAGTATGAGAAAGGTGAATACGATTTCTCGCGTGAGTAACCATGCTTGTGGATTGAGGCATTCTCTTCTCAGTCCGTTCCTCTTTGAACTTATGTTGGAATCCTTTTTTTTCTTTTTGGTACAACTTATGATAAATTTCTGTCGGTAGTTTAAGGGTGATCACTGTGGTGTGTTAGACTAGGGAACCTTCCCCTGTTTTGATTGAATAATTCCAAGACGTTGATACACGTAGAGGGTTATGATGTATTTAGAAAAACGTTTTATCAAAAATAGAACTAAATAAACTCTTCAATAGCTTTTGGCAATATTATGGTTTTAGTTTTGACAAATGTATTTTTATTAATTAAACACATCTTTGGTTATTGCTATTGATTAACAGTGGAGATAGTTGAAATATAATACGAGTAACTCCGCAAGATCCATAACGTGGGTACATGTCGCGCCAATGAAACCCAGCATCATCATTCATGTCGCATTCGCTGTACACAAATATTTTTGTGGAGTATTTTTTTTTTATTAAAAATAATTTTTTAAGATATTATCAGCTATTAAATATAGATAAATTTTTTAATAAAAATTTAAATATTAATTTATCATGTTATAAGAAATTAATTTTTTTATTGGACTAACTCCCCATTAATAATATATTATTAGTTTGTCACATAACAAAAAGTTTACTATTTGAACATTAAAAAGTGTTTTTTTTTAAAAAAAGATTTATGTGTGAATATGCTAATGATAATTGAAGAATTATACTTGTTCAATTAATGTAATTTTGCAATCCGACATTCGCATGACACATTACTTACATGACTAATAATTAATAAACAGATCCAAAATCTTATGGGACCACACCTTGCATAGGATTATCCTTGTTGTGAGATTAAATATAATTAGAAAAGAGCAAGGGAAATAATAAATAGAGTAAAGGTTAATTAAATTGAGAATTTAGGCAGCAATTAAAATAATGAGAAGAAATAAAGGTGGTGGGGAGTCGGGGCCGGTAGAAAAAAAGAAGAGAGACCCACAAGCTGCGGAAGTGTAGCATCTGAAACCGCGTCTCCCGCGATCATCGCTCTCCCATATATTTTATTCGTCCCACCTCCTGCCTTCTCACACTAATTGCCTCTGTTTCTAAATGGTCCAAATTTACAAATTAATCTCTCACTGCCCACCCTATCAAATTTGTAACAGTGGTTTTATTCCAACAAAACTACTCAGGGTGTGTTTGGATTAGCTTTTAGAGAATAGATTCTGGGTAGAATAGATTTTGGGAAGAATAAATTTTGGGAATAAAGATGTTTGGATGATTAGTAGTAGAATCACTCTTTATATTGGTAAATTACTAAAAAGTGTATGATATGATTAAAAGTAACAGAGATGGAAGATGATAGAAAAGAAAGAGGAGAGAGAAGAGAGTGTAGAGAGGAGAGAGGAGAGAGAAAAAGAGAGATAAGAGAGGAGAGAGGAAAGAGAAAAAGAGAGATAAGAGAAGAGAGAAGAGAGAGGAGAGATAATAGAGAAAAGAGATGAGAGAGGAGAGAGGGTGTAAGAAAAAGTAAGGGTATAATAGTAATTGGATAATCTAAAACCTAGGTTTCAAAGAAAAAGCTATTTTCATTAGCTTATTCAAAACCTAGGTTTTAAACTGAGGTTTTATCTAAAATCAATTCTCAATAAAAATTGCTGTTTGTATAAAAATTTTCTAAATCACCATTTTGGTCAGAATCAATTCTTTACCGCACTTAGAGCCGAGAGAAAAGTGCGTTGGTCCGCAAATAGGGAAATATATATATATGGATGGGACTTCAGATCTAATTATGATTATTAGAATTCATTCACAAATTCTTCTGCCAAAATATTTATTTACAAATCCTTAAGTAATATAAACAAGTATTATCAAGGGACATTGGTTCAGAGTAAAACGTGGGAGGATAATCAATAACACTGTTCATAATTAATAATTAATGCTTAGTAGTAAGTTTTTATATATATATTTCTATTTTTTTTACATGGATGATTTGATTGATTTTGGAAAAAGCGCCGATATCCAGCTAGCGAGAGGGATGCGGATGCTGTGCAGAGAGCGCGTGTTCCCCACCTAATTACTTTCTTGCCCTTCAGCTCCTCCTCTCTCGTCTCGTTCACTCCTTTATTTCCTCCCACATTACCCCTCGCGAGCTCCCTCCCCTGTCACCTCTCTTCGCTCTCAAATGGCCGCTTCCATTCTCATTCTCTTCCTCTCTTCTCTCTCATTACTTCTACTTCCCTCCGAGTCCAAACTCTCCTTTGACTATTACAGCAAATCCTGCCCCCAATTCTCTCAGATCATCCAGGACACCGTTACCAATAAGCAGATCACCAGCCCCACCACCGCCGGCGCCACCCTCCGCCTCTTCCTTCACGACTGCCTCCCCAACGGCTGTGACGCCTCCGTCCTCATCTCTTCCACTCCCTTCAACAAAGCCGAGCGCGACGCCGACATCAACCTCTCCCTCCCCGGCGACGGCTTCGATGCCATCGTCCGCGCCAAGACCGCTCTCGAGCTCGCTTGCCCCAACACCGTCTCCTGCGCCGACATCCTCGCCGTCGCCACTCGCGACCTCGTTACCATGCTCGGCGGCCCCTACTACAATGTTTACCTCGGTCGCAGGGACGGCCGCGTTTCCATGGCTTCCACTATCGAAGGCAATCTTCCCAGGCCAACCATGCCAATGTCGCAGATCATCCAGATCTTCTCCTCCAGAGGATTCTCCGTCCAAGAAATGGTGGCCCTGAGCGGAGCCCACACCATCGGATTCTCCCATTGCAGCGAAATCAGCAGAGATATATACAATTACAGCACCTCTTCCCTTTCCGATCCTAGTTACAACCCTCGATTCGCGCAGGGGCTGCAGAAGGCATGCGCAGATTACAAGAAGAATCCTACATTATCCGTGTTCAATGACATAATGACCCCCAATAAGTTCGATAATGTGTATTTCCAGAACCTCCCAAAGGGTTTGGGGGTTTTGAAATCGGATCACGGGTTGTACAACGACCCGAGAACGAGGCCGTTTGTGGAACAGTTTGCGGCGGACGAGAACAAGTTCCTGCAGGCGTTTGGACAGGCAATGCAGAAACTGAGTCTCTTGGGAGTGCAGACCGGAAGGAAAGGAGAGATCAGGCGAAGATGCGATCAAGTTAACTGATGTTCGAATGGGTATGCCGGGGATAGTAATATTTTTGGGTGTAAAATTAATTCTTCGTTGTGAGAGAGAATCGGACGGTGATAATTATTGTCTCATACATATATGATATATCTATCTGTCTGTCTCTGGAGTTGATAATATGAGAGGTTCAATTATACATGGCATATAGGTAGTTAATTTAGTGTGAGCTGGTTTCAGCTTTTGGTCTTTAAATGCTTTCAATCTTCTCCAACTGTCATAAAGTCCAATAAAGCTTCCTTTTCCCTGCTCGATTTGTGTTGACTCTTCACGATACTGCGTGATTGATGCTAGCCGCTCTATATCCATCTGGAAAGACGGCATTGCTAGAACAACGATAGATTATTAAAATAAAATCTACATACAGAAACGAGTGACGAGTGGTCTGCGCCTAAACGAAGGACGGAAAGACGATGGACAAAATTTAGCAAGCCAACACTATTATAAAATGAAGGAGATGCGTTTTTTATTTGAAAGTATAAGTTGTGAGAGTGCCAGTTAGGTTGAATTTCATCTCTTTGTACGTCTTGGAATTGGAATTTGGAAAGAGCTGGTTTTGAAAGATCATGCATGTATCTTCAGTTTCAAAGTAGCCACCCGAAGGTTTGTGGAGTCATTACTAATAATATTCATTAATCACTTGTTTTTTTAGTCCAACGAGTTAATTAGCCAAATTAAACCATGATATGTGGATTCTTTGCCGGTAAGAACAACGTATATCAAGTATTGATCGGGGCATGATCGGTGATGAGTTTTGCTCGTAATTTTGTGATGGCGGGGTCAGGAATCACGAGACCCTTTTGATTACTCCGTGGGGCAAGGTCCCTTGTCGATTGGATGTTTCTTTTTCTTTTATGAGTTTTGATGCCCCACTTGGTTTCTTCTCGTTCTCATTACTGTCACTAAATTTATAATCGTTCAGACAGTATCCAATGTCAAAAAAAAAAAAAATCGTGGTATCCAAAATAATTAAAATAATTACTTCATATTAATTTTAAATATAAAATATATTTTTTTATATTTATTAATATTTTTTAAATTATTTTTATAGATACTTTCTTAATAATAATTAAAAGGAAGAAGAAGAGAATTAAAAAAAATAATTATGATATTTTAAAAAAAATTATGTCATATTAATTAAAAGAAATTAAATAAAATAGATAGCGTATTTTAAAAAAATTATATCATATTAACTAATTTTAAAAAGATCATATTATATTAATTATATTTATTAATCTAATTAAATTAATTATATATATTTTATATTAAAAATTTAGATGACTATAAAATAAAATATCATCTGTCCTCCTCCTCGAGAGAATAACAATATACTATTCCAAGGGGTTGGGAAAAAATAATATCTGTATGGGACCCTCTATTATTTATATTTATTCTGATTCGTTAAATTGCATGCATCGGATTATAGACTTAGATATCATTTCTCTTTTTTTTTTTAACAAAAAAAAAATTTAAGTAAGTTTAATACTTATCTCTACTAAAGTTAGAGTACAACTCTATAGCTCAGAGTACTTGTAAAAAATTTATAATATCGCCTATTAAAAAAATCTTCACAATAACAATAACAATAATAATTAAACTCGTATTCTTATAAAATATAAATTTATTTTTGGGTAAAAGTGCATCCAGCACCCCAAACTAATTTTGGAGGAGCAATTAACACCCTAAAGTATTTAAAGGTACAATTAACACCCTGAACTAATTTTAGAGGTGCAACCAGCACCCTCAAGTATTTAAAAGTGTAATTAACACCCTAAACTAATTTTGGAGGTGCAATCAGCACCCTCAAATATTTAAATTGGTGCAATTTTACCCTTTCACTAACAAAAATACTTACTTTCATTTGATACATATCACATAAATTTTTTTTTGATACATTATTGTTTAAAAGCCATATGTATAATATTATTTTAATAAATTACACTAAATTTTTTTAGGGTGCTGATTGTACCTCCAAAATTAGTTTAGGGTGTTAATTGCACCTTTAAATATTTTAGGGTGCTGGTTGCACCTCCAAAATTAGTTCAGGGTGCTGGTTGCACCTCTAAAATTAGTTCAGGGTACTAATTGCACCTTTAAATACTTTAGGGTGTTAATTACTCCTCCAAAATTAGTTTGGGGTGCTGAATGCACCTTTACCCTTTATTTTTTATTGGATGTGCCAACTATATATCATTACTCATTATATGATGGGGCCCTCACTATAGTTGGGTCACAAAAGAAGGCTCATCAACGCTTGCACGTACTAGGTTGAGAACCCAGCCTTCCCTATGACCCAATATATAATTATCACTTTATTTTTTAAAAATTATATATTTATCATGTTTTAATTTAAAAAACGAGTAGATAAATGTTATTATCTCTTACTAATAACTAAATAGAGGAAGACGATGAAGGATTGGAAGATTGAAGTTGGGTGGGGCACGTGGCAAGCAAGCAGCAATGACACGTTTTTGTCCAGGCTGGACCTGCCTTAAAGGTATAAATGATATGAAGGCATTCGTTTCAGCCTCCCTCTCATTCGGCATCGCCAATTTCCATTCCGTCGTACGTTGAAGCAATCAACCGGCCATGGCGGGTGGGACGGAAGCCTTCCCGCATTTGGGATCACACTGCCATCACGTTGATTGCCATCAACTCGATTTTCTCCCTTTCACATGCGACGCCTGCTCTCAGGTTTCCCTCCAAATTTCTCTCCTTTCATTTCCATCCCTTCCATTAATCTCGGCACCCTCACATTTTCCTCCCGTTTCAATCGCAGGTTTTCTGCTTGGAACATCGATCTTACAGGTCCCACGATTGCCCCAAATCAGACCATAACAGCAGGAAGGTTGTGGTTTGCCCGACATGTTCCATGTCAATTGAGACCACAGGTTATAAGGAAGACGACGAGAAGGCTATATTGGAGAAGCATGACAGATCTGGAATTTGTGACCCCAGCAAGAAGAAAAAGCCCACTTGTCCTGTAAGAAGGTGCAAGGAGGTTTTGACGTTTTCTAATACCTGCACTTGTAAAACTTGCAACCTCAAGGTGTGCCTCAAGCATCGCTTTCCTGCGGATCACGCATGTAAGGGAGTAACCTCGTATTCTTCGTCATCACCTGAGGCTACTGCAAATGGGGGTTGGATGGATCGGTTCTTGGCTGCTCTAACTTGGAGGAATGGAGAGCAATGTTCCAGAAGCACCTCATCTCCTCGTAATCCATCTGTTCAAATCTGCTGATCGATGACACAGTAAGATCATATACTTCTTTATGTGCTTATCGTATGTGATGTATACCATAGGTGTTTTGTCATTATTGTACAATTTGATGGCAATGGAATAAAAATACCTTTTCAAAGTACATTCAATATATATTCCGAATGCTAATAATTATTACGTTATAAAACTCAATATATATTGAATTCTTTGCCTTCCGTTTTGTTTCAATTTATATGGCACTTTTCTGTGCGGCAATCATTTCCTTTAGTTCTAAATTGGCAGGCCACAGAAACAAAACCTAGTATCTTGCAAATTAAATATGGGAGGAAAAGGCAAAGAGCCATTGGTAAACCGTAAGCTGTCATATCTCCCTTCAAATCAGAACATTTGATAATCACAAGGCGAATGGCCAAAAATAATGGACCAAGATGGACTTTTGTCTTTTCTCTCCTGTACCCTCCAAAGATAATTTTGTAAAAATCCGATCGTTCAGTCCGACCTGTTTCAACCTAAATTGATTTGATCCAAATAAACTCTATAAACGAAATTAGACCGTATTAGATTTGACTGGAGGGTTAAATCGGATCCTAAACCAAATGATTATTAGACCACTTGATCTAGTTTGGCCGGAGTAAAAAATTTTTAAAAATCTTTTATGATTTGAATGTTATCTTTTATTGTTATTAGATATGAAATTATAATTAAATTTTGATATTTTGGGAAGAGTTTTATATGATTATAGATATTTGTTATTGTCTTAATTGAGTTTATTGAGTTAAAATCTTGCCTCCCATGAAGAAAAAATATTAAAAGAAAGAAAAAAAATTGAGATCCTGGGCTACTTGGATCAGTCTAGGTAGTCCGGTAAACCAAATGTAGTTTAACTTGACTTCGGGTTAAAATCGGATTGGACTATATCATAGATTGCCTTGGTATTTTTTAGACCAGACTATAGGTTGATGACTAGCCCGATCCAATCTGTTTCATGTACAGCCATACCTTCATATGGTATTGAATATAGTATTTTGCATTAAACTTTACTTTTAGAGGAGGGTCAGAAGAGAGTCCAAACGTAAAAATACTATCAATATGGAAAGATTCTTCATACACGCATGGATTGAAAGCAGGAGACCAGACGCAAATTAAATTAAAACACATTGTTGTTGCTGTACTATCTGCAATAGGAGGAGAGTACTATTTTTACTCAAATAAAATGCTTTGCTACCGATCGACAAATCCAAATCGCCAAACAAGTTTTCATACTAATGATAATGTTAATTCTGATATATAGACGAATCTCATCTTTAATTTGGCCAAAAAGAAAACAAGAAACAAAGACGATTTTTCAGCAAAAATATTAAACTATAGACGTCAGTCAACATAGGCATAGTGTTTCCCCATAAATTCAATATATTAGGTGCATATGTATATTTATGCAAACATAAAGTCAAGATGTGTGCCTTGTATATAGTACTGCTGTAACCTTGAGCATTACCAAATATAAGAGGGGCAATTAATCATGTAACTGTCCTTCTTCCCATATACTGGTTGATGATGACTTTCTTTTGATCTTCACGCGATTGGAAAAAAATCCACCTAATGAGTCAAAAGCCACCCTCAGGAAATGTTTGAGCACAAATCCAGCAACACCCGTGTTCTTAATAACGTGAAAAAATTGAAAACCACGACCAGTGTTGTGATTGAAATTAAGTGGCTCTTGGATGATATTCTACAAAAACTTGAATAGTAAGATCGCTTGCATTATTGTCTATGACGACCTGTGATTATTGTCTATTTCATATTAATATTGATGGTCATCATTTTCACAAATTAATCCATATTATCAATATAAATCAATAGTAATCTAAAATATAAAATATATAATAAATCATGTCATTTATAATTTATAAATGGTACAATTTTCTAATAATATGACTCATTTTTTAAACACATGCAGTGGAGGCCATTTACTTGCTTCTTCTTCTACTTTTGGTCCTTCTTATAATTAATTCAAGTTTTTTAAATTTTAAAATTATTTTTAATAAAACTCATTAGAGAAAATTGTTCTTTTAGTTAATTAGGGAATATCAAAACAGAAGTATTTAAAAACAAGAATTACTACCGCTCGAGACAAAAAGGAGGAAAGTTTATGGAGTGAGGAGGAATAATACTTAAACAGCCAACACCTTGCCATAAGTAAATGTCGAATAGTTAACCCAAGAAATTAAGAATGAGTACATTTTGCATGCGCAAGTACAAATATATGCCTAAGCCCTAGTTAAAATGAAAAACGAAAAGATAGATCAATGCATTTAATAAAAAATACGAAATTCGAACTCCGATCGGCCGCCGGGGTCTGATAGTTTTTAAGAATTTATATCCTTCTGACGAGATGCTATTCATATAGATCCAGTATATATGTAGAAGAGTAAAGCCAAGGGAACAAAAGCGTTATATATATCAGACACAACAGAAGAAAGCAGAAAACACATAAAACCAATAAGTTTACGGTTGGAGTAAAAAAATATGACTTTCGAAATAGATGATACATACACATTCACTCTGATCTGTGATCCCTACTGAGAAGTAATTTCCAGAGAATCATTTCAAGTAGAAGCAAAACAGTGCAACTAATTAAGGTAGCAGTAGATCTGGCCATATATATAGCTGGAACATATGTATCTACATATAAATTAGTAGGAAGGAAGGAAATAACTCAATTGCATGTTAAGGTTCAAACACTGACAAGCTAGCTAGTGAAACAAATACAACAGTCGGGTCACTCAAAAGAGGCTCTCTTACAGCTAGTACACGTACAGACAGAATCACACAAGAAAGAAAGACACCCAGATTTTCACTCGACAAACTTACAAAAGATCAAGGGCAAAATGAAGAAACCATAGAGTAGAATCTATGATATATATATGGAGGATGTAATCGATCGGACCACGACGCTTGATTCCCCAAAGAGCCAACAGCAAGGGAGGGGGCTAGGGTGGAGTAGTGATGAGCAAGAAGGTCAGAGGAGAAAGCGATGGGTTATGAAGTGGAGGGAGAGAGGACAGGTCCATGTCGGCGAAAGCCATGTCGTTTTGGTGGAGGGGGAGGGGGAGTAATGATGGAGTGTGAGGATCAGAGCGGAGAGGACAATGATGGCGGTAGAGAAGGCAACGCCGAGTCATGATGATTACTTTTTGAGATTCAAACAAAAAGAAGGGGGAGAGACTTGTGTGCTCTTTATCACTCACACAGTACACAAAGACAATGATGGGGGACGATCATTTCTCTTTCTTTGTCCTTTTATGTCTTTTTACAACCCAATCCAAGCTCTTTGTTTTGCACTTACATTTAGGGCCGGCTTTCAATTATTGCCTTGTTTTTCACAATTTACTGATTTTGATTTTTAAGTATTCTCTCGCCCATCCTACATTTTAATCACTTTCAATGAATTTTTTTTAAAAAAAATTCATTTATTTATACTATCTCATCTCTTAAATATAAAAATTAGATTAAAAATATATTTTAATTCTAAATATAATATCACAATCAACTTTATTTATTAAAATTATAATTTTTTTTCTAAAATATCTCTATATAATTAAGAATATTTAAAGAGTTTCTAGTAAAGGTGATTTAAATACACATAGTTAAAAGAGATATTTTAAAGGATTAGTTAAATAAGTCTTTTTTTATTAATTTTACACTTTTAAATAGAGGTAAATTAAAAAAAAAATTCTTTTAAATCATTCTAAGGATTTTACTATCTCATTAATTTTGATAGAATAATTAGAAATGTCCTACATTCATTCAGGAACGGGAGCAGGATGGTGAGGCGTATGGTTGCAGTTAAATCTTTTTTGACTAAAAGAGTATACCTTGTAGTGTTAATTTTAGTTATTCATGATATTCATTGTTCAAGTTTTATTTTAAGATAAAATTAACTTCCCCAATTTCACTGTGCTTTTTAATCAAGACCAATGGATTTTCAAACTATTTTGGATGTGACTCCTTGAGAGAGAGAGAGAGAGATCGATCTTATCGCCGCAAGAAAATCGCAAATTAGATCTCCTCAAGGTGAGACAAGAAGCATGCGTTCTGATTAGTATGTAAACAACAAAAGACCAAATAATGGGCCATGCCCAAATGAGGGTAACTGGAAAGCAAAAAACCTTAATACAGTAATGTACAATCTCAAATCGTAGTCCTTAGCTTTCTTCGCCACATGAGCCCCAAATTAGAGATCGGTCAATATTTTAGTTAATCAACTTTTTGTTAGATATCCACTCAAATTAAAAAAAAAAAAGTTAGATGCATGATGTTTCTCTTTGAACAAATCCAATTTATGCATGTCAAGCGTATGAAATTGAGAATGCCTTCACGACTATGGCTTGAGAAATTGAATTCAGGATCAATTGAGCAGGTGAAGAAGAAACTAATTGAAGAGAGAGAGAGAAGGATGAAACGAAACAGGAGATGAGACAGATCCAGAGATAAGGTGGGTTCCATTGGAACTTGAAGGATCAGTCCCACGCCCTATCTTCTCTCTCTCAAGCAGTGAGAAATCCAGTTTCTAATATAAGCGTACTCGGAATCTACATTGCTGCCAGCCATTGTAAGCCGATCTATATTTCATAAATCAGAGTAGAAGGAACTTGACTATTCATAAAATAACTTGTTGGGAGAAACTTTGGCCAGTCTTTAACATGCCAAATAAACTAAACCTCATAAACACTTGAAAATAATGGGAAATTACTCAAAATGGACACATCAAAAAGCCAGCAGCTCCTCCTAACCATAACTCATTGTACATAAATTAGGTCCAACCGATGCCATCGTACTTTAGCGATACTGAAAATAAACCAATCATACACTCGTCAGAAAGATCCACACATTCAAATTAACTCACAACACACAAACTAAAAGCAGTAAATAAATAATAAAACATTAGGACTATTCTCACACAATAGAGAAATCACCAGAAAGGCCAAATTATGCAGATTAGATGATTCACAAAATTACATCTCAGTACAACCACAAACATCCCCAATATGAACATACCTTGATGAACCCAATTTCCTTTGCATTGCTACGGAAGCACTGCCTGCAGCACATCAGACCATATTTCCTGATCAACCCATGGGGGTTCCCGCAGACTCGGCTGCACAGTAGCAAAATCTCGCATATTAATTAATGACATAAAAAGTGGGGTATCTTAAAATAGTATATTCCATGATGCGGACCAAACTGAACTAAGATAAATCAAAACCAAAATTAATAGGTCCAAGTCAGTATTTCACACGTAGAAAACAACCCAATCAGTTGGATTATCAGTCTCTGATGATCCAACTTAAACCGAACTGAACCTGACCCAGCCCAAAATCGAACCAAAATTGAAAGCATTAAACATGACATTTAAAGTATTCCGGCATAAAAAGACCAATAGAACTTCATGGTTATGCTAGCACAAGAATACTATATGTCTCAATAAGAGGCAACTGAGAATCTAGCGGCGAATAATTTTACTTTGCTTCTCGGTTAATGAGGACGTTGATAACAACAGAATTCACCTGAATCATACAATCCATTTTTTGGTGAGGGGGCAGTAAAAAGTAAAAAAGAACTTTCGAAATTTAAAACTCTCTCAAAAATAAACAGAGCAGTGACTCCAATGACTCAACGTCATAATATTCGAAAGAATACTAACAAAAAAATTGAAAACCTAGGCACATTATCGGCCAAAGTTGAAGGAAGAAAGGGAGAAATAAATTGGATAGTGAAAATGGAACAAACCAAGTCCGAGAGCCAGGGCCATAGTTTTTGGGATGCGAATTCCAGACGTTTGAATGTCCCGTGATTCGCTTTGCAGATCCAAGCACAGCTTCCCTTCCGATCGTTGCTGAACATCGTCTCTATAAACTCTAAATCCTGTGCTTATATAATATTTACACCTAAGAAAAGGGCCTGGATCTCTTAAGCCCAACCCGGGCCCCATTTTCTTTTGTATAAAAACTATTTTATTGTTTTTCTTGATCCGCATAACTAATAATGATATATAGATCAACGGTCCGAGTAGTAAGCGGCTCGGTATCGCTTAAACAAGGTCTCGAGTTCGAGCCTTGGCGTACGCAGAAAATCCCCGTTGGGAGACTCACCCACCATAGCCAGGTGCGCGACGCGGGTCAGATCCGGATGTAGTCGGGGCAAAGCTCCGGTGAACCGGGTGGGCAATAAAAAAAAAACAAAAAATAATGATATATAGGTTGGTTTGAGTGGTAAGTAGTTTAATATCTCTTAAACGAGGTCTCGAGTTCGAGCCTTAGCGTATGTAAAAAATTCCTGTTGGGAGACTCACCTACTATAGCCAGGTGCGCGACGCGGGTCGGATCCGGATGTAGTCGGGACAAAATTCCGATGAATCTGATGAACAAAAAAAAATAATGACCCCATGAAATAATCTCAACCTTTTTAAAAAAAAATTATTTTATTTGAAAAATATAAGATAAATTATCATGTACCCGAGCAACAGATTAATTTAGTTTTGTAGAAGGTCCTAATCTTATAATTGCGTTCATTTAGTTTTTTTGTTTTTTCATTCGTTTCATCTAGCTTCAGATTAAATGGTTAGCCGAGAGAAAAGGAGGAATTCTCTGTTCCAGAAAACGATCATAGTAATTAATTGTTTTTCATTAAAGATAATACAAATAAATTATGAATATTAATTTTTATAAATATATTTAATATAATAGATATTCAATTTTTAACAGAAATTAACTCTTGATCAGCTGTTTCAAATAAAGCAAGAATATTTTTATACGAGACAATTGACTGGAGGAATATCAAGCCATAAGTTGACCCCAAAATCACCAAGTTGTTAGGAATAAATTAGCAGAATAATGCTAAATTAAGCAATACATTCTCCGGGCAAAGAATTTAGAAGAGATCGGCTAAAACAAGGATATTATTTGTCACAAATTGAAACAGCACAGGATATCCCCTCAAGAAAAATCTGTTATGTAACATTGGATGATCTTTCAAATTCAACAGCTAGCTGCCTCTCTCTAAATTCTCATCGCCTTATATATTCTTTTTTCTTTACCCTGCAATTTCAAAGCTCATCAAGTTTTGTTCTTTGTATTGCGTCGTAATCTCTCTTCTCCTCCGTCTCCCTCCCTTCCTTTTGGAGGGAGAATTGGAGGAAATATGAGTATGAATCCCAATGAGACATTATTCACCCAAGTCGATGTACTTTACATGTCCTCCAATCACACAATATATAATGTCTGCATTAATCTTCCACCTCGAATTGCTTCTGATGGGATATGGGGAAGCCACCAACATTCTGCCTCCCCATTAAAATCTTCATACCCAATTTTTGAGTTACAGGTGATTGTCATTTTTGCAATCACTCATATATGTCATTTCTTCTTCAAACGCTTGGGATTTCCCCTCTTCTTCTCGCAAATGATGGTGAGCCCCTTTTCTGTTCTTTTAATTATAATATCCTGCAAATGATGATCACCGAAAGGAATAATCATGACAGAATTATCTGTTTGTTTCGCAGGCTGGCTTTCTTTTGGGACCTTCGATTCATTTTCAGCCATTAGACATGTACAAGAAAATGCTGTTCCCTTATGGGAGTCAAGATACTCTTGCGACAATTTCATCGCTTGGTTATGCACTGTTCATCTTTCTATACGGAGTACAAATGGATTTTACTATGATACTAAGAACAGGAAGGAAGTCATGGATTATTGGATTTGCAGGATTAACTATACCTATTGGCTTGGGATATTTGTGCCATTTTGTCATCTTCAGGAAGCCATTGGAAGCTGCTCTAGGAGACCATTTTCGGAGCTTGTCTGTCGTCTATATATCACATACCACAACTTCATTTGCAGTTATTGCAGCCTTCCTCAATGATCTTAAAATCCTAAATTCAGAGCTTGGTAGGCTAGCATTATCCTCAGCATTGGTGAGTGACGTGTTGAGTACAAGTTTTATAAGCGTTGCCACCGCCATTGTAAGTAGCATCATGGGTAGGAGAAAGTTGTATGAAACCTTGGGCTCCTTGTTTGCAGCTGTTATATTCATTCCACTAATATTTCGTCCAGCAATGTTATGGATCGTAGGACATACACCAGAGGGTAGACCTGTGAAGCAAGTTTATATTTATAACATCGTTGCTTTTCTCTTTGCATTGTGTTGGCTTTTGTCAAAGTCGGATCAAGCCTTTGCTTTAGGACCTTTTATCTTGGGCTTGTCTGTGCCAGAAGGACCCCCATTAGGATCTGCATTGGTTACACAACTTGAACTGATAGGAAAATCATTCCTCTTACCCATCTTTATCACTACCAGTGTGATGAAAGCTGATCTCTCATTGGAGCATACATTAAACTCATTTGTGGTTGTTGGATCTTGCATCATTATAATCCATATTGTCAAAATATGTGCATGCATGGCACCTTCACTGTATTGCAAGATGCCCTTCAATGATGCTTTGGTCGTTGCTCTCATTATGAATTGCAAAGGTGTGGTGGATGTAGGCAATTACAACTCCGTGTATGATAGAAAGGTACCCTTTTTCCATACAACCATTGTCTTTAATTTTTTACTTTCCTAAATCACCAACCAAGTCATCTTAACTTACTTTATCTGTGCAGCAAATTTACGCCCAAAGTTATGGAGTGCTGATGATTAGTGTAATGGCTATGGCAACCATTGTGCAAATATCTGCGAAATGTTTGTATGACCCAGCAAGAAAATATGCTGGCTTTCAGAAAAGGAACATCATGAATTTGAAACCTAACTCGGACCTTCGTATGGTTGTATGTATTCACAAACAGCACCACCTCCCTGGTATGGTGCATTTCCTTGATCTTTGTTCTCCAACGCAGGACTTTCCCATCGTTGTGGATGCCTTGCACTTGATCGAGCTAGTTGGTCGCTACCAACCCATATTTATCTCCCATCAGCTTCAAAGAGATGCAGACTTGGGCTTGACAAACTCGTACTCTGAGAATGTATTCATGACCTTTCAGAATTATGAGCACGGCAAGAACCCAGGTGCTGCATCGACACACACTTACACAGCCATATCTCCATTTAGCTACATGCATGAAGATGTATGTCACCTTGCACTGGACAAACTTGCATCCATTATAATACTTCCATTCCATCGAAGATGGTCCATTGATGGCTCCATTGAATCAGAAGACAAGAACATCAGGTCTTTGAATAGTAAGGTCCTAGAGAGACCTCCTTGCTCAGTTGGTATCCTTGTAAACCGTGCATCCCTTCCAAGTGATCCACAAATGTCACTGCATTTGGCTGTTATCTTTATCGGTGGGAAAGATGATCGAGAGGCCTTGTGCTTAGCCAAACGAGCATTAATGAACCCTTACATTAGGCTAATTGTGTACCATATTCCTGAGAAAGAAAACTCCAAATCATCTACCTTGGAGAAATTATTGGATAATGCTGTGCTCAAAGATGTTATGGAAGGACATTATGGTTCACGCGTGAGTTACAGGGAAGTTGTAATAGATACTGGAGAAGATGTCGCTTCCGTTATTCGCGATCTGGTGGATGATCATGACTTCTTTATAGTTGGGAGGAGGCATGATGTTGAAAGCAGTGTAACGTCTGGACTTAAAGATTGGTGTGAGTTTGAAGAGTTGGGTGTCATTGGAGATTTGCTTGCCTCACCAGATTTTGAAAGCTCAGCATCTGTTTTGGTGGTGCAACAACAAGTACTCAAGTAATTAAGAAGAACAACAAAATGGAACCAAAAATGTACTTCTAACTACTCTGATAACATTTTCATCTTTTGGCAATTCTGTAGAGAAACGGTAGTTGTTGGGTTTCTGTGCCATATGATATACCCAATGACGGTAGTTTTTGAGAATTTGACTTCTTTGATTTGCAAAAATGCCATATGATACACCCAATAATCACCATCGTTATTTTAACGATATTGAAGATTAAAGATTTTTTCAGTGAATACGTTTGATCAAGGTTCTAATAATGCAACAGCCTCTACCATTTGACTAAAAGCCAGTTACTTGAAAATCATGTTACATTGTTAATCTCAAAAGTAAAAAAGGATAAGCCAATGTATAGTTTTACGTTATTTTATTGGTTGAAAGACAATAACCACAATAGGAAGCAAGACAGAAATACCCAATAAAATGACATATTACACATCACAATGAGCAATGTCTTCACTTAGAATCATCTGTTAAACACATTGCCAGTGCCTCATGATCAATAACCAAGGAATGAAAGATAATGCTAAAACAAAGATTAAGGGGTTTCGAACGAGGATGCCAATTTGATAAAGATAAAGAACAGACGATATGTATAATAAGTAATATACCATCTTATTTGATAGAGTATATAGGTATAAGTGAGAATGCGCCACAAGCCAAGAAATGAATATGGGTGGGGGCTGCCTATATATCCACAAGTGGTTGGCCTGATTCAGAGGAGGCCATGGGATATAAATGGAATCATCTCAACTCTTGATTCCTTCTCCGAATTTATTGACATAAAAATGCACATAACAGGAGGAAAACTCGTGTGGACACCATTGTTAACCAGAAACAGAACTGAAGGAAGCACACCTAGCACACTTGAACATCTTCCAATCGTTCTTCTTCTTGTGCTTCAAAGCAGAGTCAGCAAGCTCGCATTCACTTCTCTTCAACATCTCCCACATTATTTGTATGCCCTCATACTCACAGAGTCACAGGCCCTCACACCACGTCGAAGTTTGGACATTATCAATCAAGAGACCATCTTCTGTTAATAATTCGCATTCATAAATAGAATGAAAACAGAGTAGACGCAGCGTGACAATTGTCAAACATATGTCATCGTCGAATACAGTGAAACAAATGACACTTGTGGAGGATGCGACGCAAATTTTGTTTTAAAAAAAGAAAACGTAACCGGATTTGCGAATGCCGGAGCGAGTAGTGACGTTAAAGTAAGCCCTTCGAAGGGGATGCATCATCTTGTCCCGCCACTTCATCGGCTTCGGTGAGGAGGTTCGTTCACCAGATCACCCCCTCAGCAACCCCTCACCAATATGGAATCCAACACCACTCTGTAAATATAAAACAAAGCGGCTTCAAAAAAAAAAAAATCGATGTTAATAGTAAACATTGTATGAAACTTTTGAAAAGATGGCGTCGATGGTAAATAAAAAGGGGGGGAAAAGGAAGGATGCGATAGAATATAGATAAAGAGTGAGAGAGCGACCAAGTGAGGGTCAGACAAAGCTTGTGTTGAGATTATGCGCACTCCCGTTTTTTATTTTTTTGTTGGTCCTCCTCCAAGAAGCTTCTTTTGTCTGAAAATATACGCAGGATAAATAAGCGGGGAAGGAAGGTTTGGGGTGTTGGTACAGAGCACGTGGAATATAATGATTGGTAGCCACTTTTTAGAAATTTTTTTATGCCAATGCCCCTAGTACTAAATCCTCGTTCTCTTAAAATTTAAGTTGAGAGTTAATTTAAATTTTAGATATAAAATTATTTTTTATATTTATTAATTTTTTTAAAATTATTATTATTAATAACTAAAAAAAAAGATAGATTTAAAGAAGATAATTATAATGTTATAAAAATATTATATTAATTAATTAATTCTTTTAATATAATTAAATTAATTAAATATATCATATATTAAGAATTAAAAAAAATAATAATTATAAATATTTTTAATAAAATAAATTTAAATATTTGTTCACTTACATGTAACTATATATATTAATAAAGAAATCCTAATAAGTTTATAATTCCAAATGATGTGTATCCTATAATGATATTAATATGATGTCCCCATTGGACTTTCTTTTCTTTCTTTTTTTAAGAAAAGGGGAAAATATCACTTTAACATAAAATTATAAAAAAGGTTAACATGATAAAAAATTAAAATTTGAGAAAATATATATAACTATGAGAAGTTCCATATCATATTGGCCGCTGCATAAAGCCATTTTCATGCATTTATTTTTAGTATTTTTTTAACCTCAGTCATTCTCTTGACTGTTCACAAATTCATGGTCCCTCAAACAGTGAAACTCGTGCAAGATTTGATTCGGCTAGTTCGAGTTTTTCAACAGGGATATGAACGCAGGGAAAGGAGGATGCGGGAGCAATCGGATTAGTACCTGGATCGTCATGGCTTTCTTGTTGGCATCAATCTGACTTCCTGTCAAAAAGAAAAAGCATCATCTGGTATGGCACGTGATTAAACTTGAATCGTTCATGCGCGTGCGTACTGCAAACGCAGAGACAGGAGATTGAGGAGAAAATCGGGAACAGAAGAATAGGGCTGGCGAGAAATAGAAACAGGATGAAAGAAAGTGATTTCCAAATTGCAAGGGGGAAATCGGAATCCAGACTCCAGAGTAAAGACCAAGGAAGAAGATAGTAATTAAACCTTTTTGGGCTCTCTGTTTTTCCATGTTCCTCTCACGAGCCATCTTGGACTTCTGACCATTGCCCATACCCATTGCTTTGTAATCCTTCTCTCTTGGGCTTGGAATTTCTCACTGTGGAATCCCAATTTATAGAGAGGAGTGAGGAGTGAGGAGTGAGGAGTGAGGACCTTCCTTCCTGATCAAGTGCCATGTTTTAGTTCCAATCATGACATTTAGAAAGGCATCCTAATTTTTAGATATTTAAGTCTACAACTAAAATTAATAGACAGCTCACCCTACCCAACATTAGTATCGTCTAGAAAAAATGGAGATTTTGCCCTGCCTTTGAATTGTGGGTGAGTCTAACCATTTTCTAAAAAAAATTTGTACCAAACAAAAATTGCCGTGTTCAATCTAGGGAAGTACTATTTTGTTATGGTTCCAGTCGCGACATTTAGGGAGACATCCTAACTCTTGGGTGCCTAGGTTTACGCTTGATGGTAATAGATAACTCATCCTACCCGATATTAGTATCGCCTAGGAGAGAGAAAAATTTTGTTTATTTTTAGATCATGAATGGACTAAAAAGAAAACTGCCGTGGAAAGGGAATACTGTGGGAGAGGCAGAAAAAATGTACGTCATCTAACAACTCCAGTAATGGACTAAGGGTGTGTTTGGATTAGCTTTTGGAGAATAGATTCTGGAAAAAATAGATTCTGAAGAATAGATTTTGAAAGAATCGATTTTGGGGAAAAAGTAATTTTGAAAATTAGAGATGTTTGGATGATTAGTAGCAGAATTGATTTTCTATTGACAATTTACCAAAAAGAACATAAACAAAATTGATAATTACGTAAAGTATATATTTTTATTTTATTGATTAAAAAATAATACTTACAATTTAAAATTTATTTTCCTATTTAAATAGTATATTTTGTAGTAATTTAAAATTTATATAAATAATTTAAAAATATATGTAGTAATAAATTTAAAAATAGTATATTTTGTATAGTAATAAATGAATATGTATGTAGAAATGGGAGGAAGCAACAGGCATGAGTGATGAAGCGCAGGAGAAAGAAAGAGGAAAGTGAAATGAAAATGACAGGAGCAGGGGAGAGTAATCGGGAAACATAAAAAATTTGTTGTACGGTTGAGATATTTTTTGCAAAAGTTGCTAGGATACATATTCTTCCCAAACCATGGTTTTGGAAATAAAACCATGGTTTTTGGGTGAAAATTGATTCTGCAAAAAATTAAAGTGTTTGGCAAAAATTTTATAAAACCATGATTTTATTTAAAATTGATTTTGTAACCTATGCGCCAAATACACACTAAGATTGTCATGGCAATTGAGAAGGGGCGTAGTCCTAAATCTTCCAAAACATCCAATATTGCATTTTTACGTACTTATATTATTTAATATAAAATTTAATTAATTTAAATAAATTAAATAAATTACTTAAATATAGCATAAGTTAAGTATAATTATATTATATATCAATTAAGACAAATTAATTTAAAAAAATGATAAAATATAAATAATTTAAAATAATTTATTTAACTCCACTCATCTCCCAAATTAATCAATTGATCACCCTCTTATCAGTCCACTAGCTCAAGAGATGGACAAGAGGAGACACTAGTCTTGACACCCACACTTCCACTAACTCAACATATAGCCTTGTTTTTCTTTTTCTTTTTTTTTAAAAAAAAAGATATAATAGAATGGAGAGTTATGACAAGAAAAGGAAACGAAATTTGTGGAGGGTGACTCGCCACAAGATAGAGGAAAGAGGAGGCTGTAATGGTGGAATACTTACGGAAATAAGTATCGGCAATAGGTGCCACCAGCAACGGCATTATCGAGGGGAGGCCGCACCATTTGTCAACCATTTTCGCCGCCGCCGAGTCGGTCAGCTTCATAACATCAGTCAAATATATCACTAAATTGGATGACACCACTTCAAACGCAAATCTCTCTATCCCAGCAATGTCTGCATCTCACATTTTAAAAAAAGAACAACCTTGAACTCAACCACAGTACATCAACTCACTGGACAACAAGATGGCTGATACAGATATGGCTATAGATTTACCTGTGAGGAGAACACGCGACTTGTTGAGCCTCTGCGTTGTGTGTCTGACTTTCAGGTTGAGAATGTAGTCATTTATGAAATGAACGAGGTTATCAGTTATCTATCTATCCAAGTATACGTTATAAGGGTTCTTTGAAACATTTTCCTCAGTCACACGCGGTCATGCTTTATACTTGCTTCTCAATACATCCTGCCACGTAACCCATCAAACATACACTCACATTCAAATACAGATATTTTTTTATACTAAATATATACATGTATCCGACACCTGGGAAGTTCCGTATTTTCTCAAATGAAGACAAAATTGTCAATTTAAGATAAAGCAACCCATTTTTGAGTTAGCCAGAAGCCCAAAACCACATGCTACTCAGATATATCATCAACCAAAAATGCTGCATAATATAATATGGCTGCCTTCTTATGGCATCATGATATGGCCATTTTACTTTTTCAGTGTAGAGGAATTGCGAAAGAGAAGGTTTTAAAGCAGAGGGGCTAGCATGCAACAGACGCACACTCACCCGCAGCCAACACAAGCAAACATCTCTCGTGATGGTTACACCAGTGCATTACGATGTGCCCTATGACGCCATCTTACTTTACATCGTGGGTCGTCGTTCCGTGAGATGGACACCGTACCACTGCTTGTATTGTTTTTTATAGAGTCTATAGTCATGTGGACTTTGGCTTCAACAGAATTTGGCAATTCCTACGATTCCGTATCCCTGTGGGTCTGTCAATTCTGATGTTCTTATTATGAACCAGTATTGGCTTTTTATGGGTTGCTATGTAAAGTGCGAGAGCAAAAATGGAACAACACGGGGGTGTTGGCAAAAAAAAAAAAAAAGAGGAACACGAGTGGCGATTGAATCAATTTTTACGTAGATGATAAATTTAAATACGGTGGAAAGCTATCAGATATCAAATCGATCGTTTTTTTAGTTCCAAAATCTTTTGACAATTAAAAACAAAACAAAACAAAGAAAGCTCGTCCTTTCGAAATCTTCAAATCCACTATCACATAACTTTTGTCCCTTCATATCTTTTGCTAAACTTTGCAGCTGTATGAAATCACGCCCAGTATGCTAATATTTACCCTACTCTAATTTTAAATATAACAATTAGTTTAGGTTTCGTTTTGATTTTATATGAAAGATCTCAATTTTTTTATTTGCTTATAATTTTTTCCCAAGATATCTTTATAATTAGGGAAAGTGAAAGTGACGCCCAAAACTTACATAATAACAACAATAATAAATATAATTTTATTAATCTTTTAACATCTACAAATTAGTTAATTATGAGTGATATTATTGCTTTAGCATATGAACTGATGAGTTTTCAGAGAGTTTTGGGGACCAAAAGGCTTAAAACGGACACAGGGCATGCTCAGCTAACCCAATCCACTGATTTTTTTTATACAAAAAATATTAAGTGGGTTCGACACTAATCCCCTACTAAAATTAAAGTATAACTTTAAAATTTAGATAATATTTACAAAAAAATTATAAAATCGCATATTAAAAAAATTATAGTAACTAATAATAAAAAAATGGTCAATCTCTATTTGACACTTCTCAATTTTCATTTTGGGCCACAATCACAGGTTCCCAACTCACCCCAATAGAGCTGGTTAATTAATGCTTACTTAACTTTTTCAATCATAATTTCCTCACCAGCTTTTTCAATCATAATTTCCTCACCAGCTAAAACATGCACTAAGCATGAAACAGTTGTAAATGATACGCCAATTTGACCTTAATTTTCTAAAAATATTTTTATTTTTAAATATATTTAACATGATACTCCTCAAATTTTTAATATATATAACATAATTATAAGGTTGATATTAATTTTAAATATAAAATTTAATTGTCAATAGCTATGGACTAGTGCATGTTTAGGAGTTGATTAGGACCATCTATTGGTAATGCCTCTATTAGTTTGTTGGTTGGAATATTGAATTTTGTAATAGCAATTTGTTGGGGGAGCTAGGAATTGGAATGCGACTGCCAAGTCAGGGTACTATTATCCCATTCCCCATATGATCTTAAACACTCCCTCTCACATAAATCCCTTCCTATAGGCTCCTCCCCCCCTCCATTAACGTTATTGTACTTCGCTTATTAGTACAAATATTCCCAACATTTTTTTAAAGATATAATCACTTTGACTCTTTTTTTTTTTATATAATTTAAGTTATGTTCAATATTCATTACTATCAATCAAAATGTATGTTCGCGATGGAACCTACACTGTTACACGCGCACATGTCACATAACAAAAAAGCTGCAACGCATGCCTGATAGAATTACAAGAAAATATTTGTAGTCATTATCATCGAATTTTTTTAAGGAAAAAAGATTAGGGGGCCTTGTGAATAATTTACATTTGCAGGCTACTTTGCTATTAAAAAGGATAACAAAGTGACGCCTTTGAATTGGGACCATAAACAAGGGGGCTTTTAATTTGCACCAGCAATAGTGCACCACATTGTAAGGAATATCTAATTTGAAATATAAAACGCTAGCGGTTCCCGTGGCGTTGCTTGATGCCCTTTTACGGCCCTGAGAAGCCAATTCAAATTCGAAAAAAAATATGTAAATGCACGTGTTACTTCACAAATGAATTATAGGATCGTGTTGTGTCACTCATAAATTAATAAATATATATATGTGATTAATTAGTTAAATGAATCGAATTAAGGCATATATAAGTGGGGGTGAGCATGTGCGTGGCCTCTTTATTTACTGTCTCCACAAGACGGAGCCTGCTTTCTCATTCTGGGGCTATTGCCTTTAAGGAAACCTAATACTGCCAATTTACTGTCACCCCCTCCCCAACACTTTTCCCTTTTCCTCTTTCCTATTTTTTTTGCCAGCTTTTTCTAATATTTATATGTTATCTTGTGTATTTTATTAATGTACTAAATCTATATTTAATGTAAGATATAATAATTAATTTAGATAAATTAAATACTATATGAACTGCATCAGATGACAACTACTCTCCTCATGTTGTTACTCTAATTAAGGTATTACTGAGTTCATTCGATTCTATGTCGGAGGGTTATTTATGTTGTAATAAATTCTTGTTACCAATACTTTAAATTCACTTATTCTGATTTAATTTTATAAAACTTAAAAATATATTAAGTATATAAGGCCGAGTGCCCAAGTACTAAGTCTTGTGTAAGTTCTAAAAAGTTGAAATATATTTCGAATATGATAAGGATATTGCATGTGATGAGCTCAAGAAAAATATCAATCAAAAGTTTAACACAATCGTTTGAGGTCACATCCTTATTTTTTGTTTATAAAAAAAAAATGCCACGGTTTCACTGTTCACGTGTTTTTGATCCATGGGTTTCCAAAATACTTAATATTTTAATAAAAACAAATTAATGTGCCATGGCTCACCCTCCAGTTCTATTGCATTTTGCTCCTCTTCCTCTTCTGCTCTCCACAACCCTCCCTTTTATATCCCTTCCTTCCTCCTCCTCTCCCACGGGAAATCAACTTCAGACATAGCAATAAGATAATTGTTGAAACACACCAATCCTGAATTTGCCACACCCATCCCATGGCTTCCGTTGACGAGGTCGATGAGCCCACGAGCATAGAACAAAAGGAGACGAATGATGCTAGTGACTACGGAGCTCATCGATTGCTTTTGGGAACATTAGGCTACCCAAGGCTTGTTCTTCAACGAGACGGTGTGTTTGGGTGAATCTGCAGGCGTAGCTGGCAGAGACATCTTTAAACTGAACGGCGTGGACCATACTGTCGCCGTCGAAAAAGTGGTGACCAGCGACTGGCTCGTAAAGTGGAAGCTCCATTACGGAGGTAAACGCCATGAATGCAAAAGGGGATAGTCCCGAAGTCAGGAAGGGGGTGGTGGATGGGATTCTCCGGCACGGGAGCAAAGTTGCCGAAAATTTGGACAATGGGGTTGGCAGTTTTGAGAAGTGGCCTGGGTTATGGCGCTCGTGGTAAAGCAAGGCTGATTCGAAAGCGTCCAGGAAGAGAGACGCAGCCTTCTGAAGAAAGTTCCATTTTTGAGGTAGAGGAAGCGATTGTTGAGGGGTGGAAGGTGGATAGTATTTGAAGTGTTTGGAGGGATCAAGTTGGGTCAAACTTGAGAGGGAGAGATGAATGAGGAGAGGGTGAGTGTTCGGGGTGACCCAAACATATTGGCAAGGGAAATCATCAGACATAGCAATGGAACTGGAGGGAGAGCCAGCTTGGGGAGAGAGAAAGCTTTAACGATGGTCTGGAGAATTTTGACGGAAGGACTTAGAAATTTTAAGTAATAAAGGATAAGGATTCACAAAAACAAAATAAACTAGACGACCTAATTCAAAATCTAATTAAATTATAAGGAGTGCAACATTGGTTTTTCATATTTTAATTAAAAAAATGGAATTCGTACGGTCTTAAAATAATAGCGAATCGTACCAAAAATGATATCATATTGGTCTAGAGAGAGGTTTCCAACGTATGAATGTGGAATTATGTGGAGGGATCAATTGGAAGGCAGTGTGCGGAGCTGAGGGATGGTTCCAATTAAGCATATGTGAAGTGGTCCCCGAGGTCCCTTGAGCCCAACGAATTGCCCCAAGACAGGGTAGCAAACCTTAGCTTCATTTATTTGGATTCTCCTGACCACCTACAAAAAATAAGGAAAATATCCCATTTATTTGAAATCCCATTCAATCGTCAGCCTTTGCTTAAAATATGGGAACAGTTTTACAATGATTAAGGGTATAGGAAAACACGAAATAAATAAAAAATATTTGTATCTGTACAAGCCGGAGACACTTCAGTCTTCTGAGATTCAGATTTACATAAATCCATGAACATCTTTATTCTTGAAAAATTATTTCTACATTTTATTTTTATTCAAATGGTTACTAAAAAAAATACAATTAATTGTTAAAAATATAAACTCCCTGCCCAAAGAGAAAGTTAAAAATTATATAATTTATCATGAAACAAAAAATTTACCAAGACTCTTTTTGAATATGATGAGTTGATGATATATTGATTATGGCGTTAATTAATAGCCTTCATCTTATATTTCCATGCCCTTTTTTAATTAAATTTTATTCATTATTTGCAAAATATAAATTAATTTCATCAATTGCTTATGTAATGTTACCTAATGCTTGATATTATTTTTGAATGACTGGCTGTTAGTCTTTGTAACATATATATTATTCTCTATCAAAAATTATTTATTAATCTTGGAGTATCTAAATAATGTTTAACCCTTCACCCAAAAAAAAAGTTTTTTTTTCAGAACTCAGATACACCTAATGTACGGTAGATTCTTTGCATCATTAGTTAAAATGACATTATTTATGGTTTTTTTTTTGCCATACGTAAGAAGTTTATTTCTTTCTACCCGTTTTTTCCTTCTCGTCTCTTTAATATGATAATGCTTTTTTTTTAATTACCAATTTTTTAATTTAATTCACCGCCGCCTATTTGTATTTAATGTTTTTGCTCAATGTATTTGTATCTTTTTTTTTTGTGGGGGGGGGGGGGAGACGTCGCTTATAATTACATTATTTCTTCACGAAAAGAAAAGTTTTTTTTCTGCTTATATCTTCATAAAAGCATGACATCTTATGATCTATTGATCTATAACCATTTTTTTAACTTTGACTGAATAGTGATCAAATTAGTAGTAATAAAACGAGCATGTCTAATTTTACACATTAAAATGAAAAAAAACCATTATTATTGATAAATTTATTAACTTAAAATTCAAATCTAAATAAGTTATAGTTATCCATGACTCAAAATAATAAACTAACAATCCATCTTATAATATTCATTACGTAAATACGTAATTAATAATATTCATTTACAAGAATAATGCTTCTATAATATCATAAAAATAGCAAGAAAAAGAATTTATCATGAAAATATGCTGCTTTTTTTACTACGGACTTAAAAAGAATTTACAAACAAAAACTAAAAAAGTTTGAATCAACTCAGCCAATAACCCAGCCAATTTTGTGGATTGACTTGACTTTTTTTTTTTACTTAAAATCAATCTTATAGAATTCCAGACCAATTAATGTTGACAACAATTCATCCGTTGTTAACGGGTTTGATCCAATTCCAATGACAGTGATGGATGCGAAGTAACAGTAGCTCCACTATCACACTATCTGGCTATAAGGGAAAAAGGGTAAAGAACAGCAGGCTTCAGTACAAGGTTTATACATATAGAATCAAAGAAAGGGCAAATCTGAGATGACGAGGCCCCTGATGTAATTAGCAGAATACAATGTATATTTAAAACCGCTCATAAATTAATTATTTGTTTAGGTAATGAGCATCTGATCTCCTTCTTTAGCTTTAATGTGTGTAATCATTAAAAGGAAACCCCCCAAGCTACCTTGCCCTACTAGCTAGACTATTCATCACCAGTTGCTTCCCACAGCTCTCTTCTCTCTTTCCATATCCCAAGCCTCCTTCCTCAAGTTTTCTTAAGGTTCGTTTCTCCTTTAGTTTCTCTACTCTTTTCATTTCTTCATATATAATACCTACGACAAACTACAAAACATGGGACGACACCATTTTTCATAGCTCTCTCGCTCACTCACTGTTCGTATATATCTGAGTATTGTTGTTGGTTTTCAAGGTGCACCTCCCATTCGTTTTTATAGCTTTCTCTCTTCTTTTGATTTAGCAGGTAACTATTTCTTCCTTGAATTTGGTTTAAGTCAACTAGCTAGCTGCTATTTTACGTAGCCTCGTCTCTGTTGCTGAAGCTACTGACATGTTAAAAACTGATGCATGCGTGTGATGGCTTCTTATTGGTCAAAGAGTAAAAACTTTTAAACTCCCCAACCCCATTTTCTTCCCGACAAATTATTAACTGCATGGGAATGAAAAGATTGGACATCATATTAATTATAGGCTGTTTTTAAACAGAAACTGCATCATTCGTCATCGGCTCTTGCAGATATATCAAACACAACTCGTGGAGCGTTTTCATTGTGTTGAATCGATTAGAAAAACTGTTGTTTTCACAAATCGAATCTCAGATTTCTGAAAGATTACAAGCTTCAGTCGTGCAGTTTCTGGATTGTTTTGTGTGTTTGTGGTTTAAATTTGGGAGAGTCTGGGATTGGTTTTATGGTGCCGGAAAAGGTTTAAAATCACGCGTTTTGAGCTTGGATAGCTCAAACCATGGCGGATTCGGCCATTGTTCGAGCTTAAGGAAGAAGAAGATGCATTTTGGCATCTGGAACGAAGTCACTTGCATTCCTTGGTGTTTGAGGTGGTGATGTGAAAAAACAAATAAATAAAAAGAAAAGGATATAATAAAATATTGGTTAGGCAGTACGCTTCAAAGTTGGCTAGTGGAGCGGTTTGCCCTTGCAAAGCCAGTTTTATGATCTGAATGCCTTTTTTTAACCTCAATTTTATAATATGAGTTCGAAACTTAGAATCATGCTCATGCATATGTATTTCTTTTTTCTTTTTTTTTTGTACAACATGCATATGTATTTCAGTAACCTGTACCTTCATAACCACCTTTTATGTCACTCATTTTTATTATGAGTTTTGGGCTTCTACTGAATTGGGCACCGTTTATTATTTAAAACGTTTAATATTACCAACGGCGTTGATTTGAGTGGGAGGCGGTTCGATATCGTTTAAGCGAGGTCTCGAGTTCGAGCTTTGGCGTATACAAAAAATTCCCGTTAGGAGACTCACCTACCATAGTCAGATGCGCGACGCGGGTTGAATCCAGATGTAGTCCGAGCAAAGCTCCTGTAAACAGGGTGGGCAAAAAAAAAATGTTTAATATTGGACCAAGTATGTGGGCTTGCATTATTGGGCTCTTTCGTTTTGCTTTTATTGGGCTAATCTTGGTTTTAATTTCACTGGTAATAAATTTAGGTTGGGCAAAGTATTATCAAGTGCCATTCGATTTGTTCAAATCTTTAAGAAATTATTTGGCATAATAATGACACATACGAGGTATTACAAGATCCTATTTGTCGATTATTGTCTCTAACTTGTTGTGGAATCATAGCTCATTGTTTTTAAACAATTCCTTGGCTCTAAATATAGTGCATAATTAAAAATGCCCATTTGAGTGAAATTCTTAAATAAGCAAGAGAAACTTAAGTTGGGACCTCTTGTCCTGTATTAGGCTAGCATCTTCAATTTTACTCCATTGAATGAAGACATTTTTTGATATTTCTTGGCCCGTAAACTTCTGAAACATAACATGTTATGGGTTGTAATTATTAAGCAACAGAGATCTGATTGGAGAGAAATGGCAAGACAGACAAGCTTGGATGGGGAAATTATGACATCTGACGCAACAGGATCATCAGCAAGTCATCCACCAACCGAAGTATCTGAAATTATCCAAATAAACAAAGATTGTCAGAAACAAGATTCAAAGAAGAGCAAGGCCAAAGCAGAAAGCCATAAAACAGTTCCCTTCTACAAGCTTTTCTCATATGCTGATACTTTTGATCGTCTTCTCATGTTTGTTGGGACAACGGCAGCAGTTGCTAATGGAATGACTGTACCTCTATTAATGATAATTTTTGGAAATGTCATTGATGCATTTGGAGGAACTAGCGACACCAAAGAAATTGTTCATAATGTCTCCAAGGTAATGCAATAATTAATGACTATCACCACTCATTTTACTTTTTCCAATTTAGATTTCATAATGTTTGCTTTTATTTTTCAGGCGTCTCTCGACTTTGTATACTTGGCTATGGGTACCTTTGTAGCTTCATTTTTGCGTAAGCATATCAAATTTTCTGCCAATAAATTAACTTGCACAATATATTGGTTTGACATGAATCTGAAAATCTAAAAGATACGCATGCATGCTATTTGATAGAGGTGACTTGCTGGATGGTCACTGGAGAGAGACAGTCTGCAAGGATAAGAAGCTTATACCTTGAAGCAATTTTGAGACAAGAAGTAAGCTTCTTTGATAGGGAAACCAATAGCGGAGAGGTTATTACAAGGATGTCAGGTGACACAGTTCTCATTCAAGATGCCATGGGAGAGAAAGTATCGTCCTTCGCCATTCGATCATTTTCTTTGCCATTTACTAAAGAACCGTTTTCTTTGACTCATCTTGATAGATACCTTTTTGAGTGATATCAGGTAGGAAAGTTCATACAGCATGTGGCAACATTTGTGGGAGGTGTGGTCATATCATTTTCCAAGGGCTGGCTTCTCACCCTTGTCCTGCTATCTTTTCTTCCACTTTATATCCTCTCTGGTGCCTTGATGAGCTTCGTGGCTGCAAAGATGGCATGTCGCGGCCAAGCAGCCTATTCCACAGCAGCAAATGTGGTGGACCAGACAATCAGTTCCATTCGAACTGTAAGCCTATTACCAGGATGGAGAACTCTTCATCATTTCTTTCTCCAATTTTTTGAATTAGGAAAATTAATCTGCAGATCCCTATAGTTTCACCTGATACACATTGAAACTGGCCTTGACATAAAAATGATATTGGCTAATCTTCACAGGTTGCATCATTCACAGGGGAGAAGCAAGCTATAAGCCAGTATAATGAATCTTTAATAAAAGCTTACCGTGCTGGCGTGGTAGAGGGAGCAGCTTCTGGTTGCGGCTTAGGTTCAGTTCGTTTGTTTTTGTTCTCTAGTTATGCTTTGGCCACATGGTATGGAGGGAAGATGGTACTAGAGAAAGGATATACAGGAGGCCAAGTCATGAGTATCTTTTTTGCAATATCTACTTGCTCCCTGTGAGTTGGCTTCTGCTATTTAACATATATATATACATGTAATAGGGATAACATGACATTTTTTTTCTTATTTGTCACAATTACCAGGTATCTAGGGCAGTCATCTCCAAGTTTGCTTGCATTTGCAGCGGGACAAGCTGCAGCTGTTAAAATGTTTGAAACAATCAAGAGGAAACCAGAAATTGATGCTTATGACACTTCTGGTAAGAAGTTGGATGACCTCAAAGGAGATATAGAACTAAAGGAGGTTTGCTTTAGTTATCCTACAAGACCAAATGAACTAATATTCAATGGATTTTCTCTATCAATACCAAGTGGCACTACTACTGCCTTGGTAGGGCAAAGTGGGAGCGGGAAATCAACTGTTATCAATTTGATAGAAAGGTTTTATGATCCACAATCTGGTGAAGTTCTCATAGACAATATCAATCTCAGAGAGTTTAACTTAAAATGGGTTAGAGGCAAAATAGGCCTTGTCAGCCAGGAACCAATTCTCTTCACTTGTAGTGTTAAAGAGAATATTGCTTATGGTAGAGATGGTGCAACCGATGAAGAAATCAGAGCTGCAGCAGAACTTGCTAATGCTACTAAATTTATTGATAAATTTCCTCAGGTGAATGACCCTGATCTTAAAAACTGGATTATCATACTCTATAAGACCAGAGAAAAGTAGCTAAATACATGTTTCAACTAAATGTCACTTAACCACTGTAGTTTTTGGCAACTTATGAAATAGGGACTAGACACAATGGTAGGCGAGCATGGAACTCAGCTCTCTGGGGGTCAAAAGCAGAGAATCGCAATCGCAAGAGCAATCTTGAAAGGCCCAAAAATTTTACTTCTTGATGAAGCTACCAGTGCCCTGGATGCCGAATCTGAGAGAGTAGTGCAGGAGGCATTGGACAGAATTATGATAAGCAGAACTACTGTAATTGTAGCCCACCGCTTAAGTACTATAAGGAACGCAGATATAATAGCTGTTATTCATCAAGGAAAGATAGTGGAAAAAGGTATACATATTATCTTGTCATCCGTATGGAAAATCTAATTTTGTTTTGTTGTTTTTGACTCACTTCATTTTTATCTCTTTCAATCGGTTAGGTTCACATGCAGAGCTCACAGAGGATCCAGATGGAGCCTATAGCCAGCTCATTAGATTGCAGGAAACTAAAAGCGAACAAGAACAAAATAGTGCAAATTACAAGGATAAGCCTGAAAGCTTTCAGGACTCAGGACGACAATCAAGTCAACGATTTTCTTTCCTTCGATCAACAAGCCAAGGATCATCTGGTAAAGGAAACAGCGGTCGTCACTCTTTCTCAAGTCTCACTTCTGGAACAGCAGCAGGAGATTCTGATGCATCACATAACCCTGCCAAAGTCTCACTTCTCCGCCTTGCTTGTCTTAACAAGCCTGAATTCCCAGTGTTACTCTTGGCTACTTTGGCCGCAACACTAAATGGAGCAGTATTACCTTTTTTGGGACTCCTGCTATCTGGCATGATACATACTTTCTTTGAGCCTGCAGATAAACTCCGTAAAGATTCAAAATTCTGGGCATACGTGTTTGTTGCACTTGCTGTGGCAGCCTTCTTTGTGAATTCCATAAGGTCCTACCTTTTTGGTGTAGCTGGTTGTAAGCTGATAAAAAGGATTCGTCTATTGTGTTTTGAGAAAATAATTCACATGGAAATAGGTTGGTTTGACAAAGCTGAGAATTCAAGTGGGGCACTTGGAGCTAGACTTGCTACTGATGCTGCTGCTATTCGAGCTGTGGTTGGGGATGCACTAGGCTTGCTGATTCAAGATATTTCCACTGGAATCTCTGCCTTAGTAATTGGCTTTGAGGCAAGCTGGCAGCTTTCATTGATCATTCTTGCTATGCTACCTTTACTGGTAGTAGTAAATGCTCAGGTGCATACTAAATCCATCCGAGGATTCAGTTCAGATGCAAAGGTTTGTCTCCAACTGTTGCAGCATTATTATGAAATAGAAAGTAAATAAACAAACATCATGACCAATTATGTTTGCTCGAAATTTCCAACAGAAACAATATGAGGAAGCAAGTCAAGTTGCAAATGATGCAGTGGGGAGTATTAGGACAGTGGCTGCTTTCTGTGCTGAAGAGAAGGTGATGGAGTTATACTATAAGAAATGTGAAGGACCAATAAAAGTAGGCATAAGGCAAGGATTAATCAGCGGAACTGGTTTAGGTGTATCGTTCCTTGTCTTGTATTCTGTCTATGGATGCAGCTTTTATGTTGGTGCTCGACTTGTTCAAGATGGCAAAATATCAATCTCACATGTTTTTCGTGTAAGTTATTGTCTATCTTCTTTTCACTACTTATCATACAATTACAGAAGAAAAGTTCTTTATCCACTTAACATTGATAATGTGGTTCGCAAATTTTTTAGGTGTTCTTTGTTCTCACTATGGCAGCTGTAGCACTATCGCAATCTGGTTTAATGGCCCCAAGTGCAAGCAAAGCAACAGTTTCTGTCGCTTCTATATTTGATATTCTTGATCAGAAATCAAAAATAGACCCCAGTGATGTCTCTGGATTGACAATGGAAGATTTGAAGGGAGAAGTTGAGTTTCGTCATGTTGCTTTCAAGTATCCCATCAGGCCAGATGTTCAAATATTTAGAGATCTTTGCTTGACCATTCATTCAGGAAAGGTATAATTAACCAATTTAAATAATAACAAAATGATTGGCCATAAGGAATCTATATAATCTTCTAACAATCCTATAAAAAAATATCAGACTGTTGCACTAGTGGGAGAAAGTGGAAGTGGAAAGTCTACTGTGATCTCATTGCTACAAAGATTCTATGATCCAAACTCAGGTCACATTACATTAGATGGAATCGAAATTCACAAGCTACAGATCAAATGGTTAAGACAACAAATGGGTTTAGTAAGCCAGGAGCCAATGCTGTTTAATGACACTATTCGAGCTAATATTGCATATGGAAAGGAAGGAGATGCGACAGAAGCAGAAATCATAGCCGCTGCAGAACTGGCAAATGCTCACAAGTTCATCAGCAGCTTGTATCAGGTAAAACACCGAAATCTGTGTAAAGACTTCTACAAAATGTAGAATTCTGAATGATGACTAGCTAATTGCACATTATATATGTAGGGGTATGACACAATTGTGGGGGAGAGAGGAGTTCAATTATCTGGGGGACAAAAGCAACGAGTGGCAATTGCAAGGGCCATTGTGAAGAATCCAAAGATATTATTGCTAGATGAAGCCACAAGTGCTCTTGATGCTGAATCTGAAAAAGTGGTTCAAGATGCACTAGATCGTGTCGTAGTGGATAGAACCACAATTGTTGTGGCTCATAGGTTATCCACAGTTAAGAATGCAGATTTAATTGCAGTGCTTCAAAATGGAGTCATTGCAGAGAAGGGAAACCATAAAACTTTGCTCAAAAAGGGCAGAGCCTATGCTTCCTTACTAGCACTGCACAAAAGTACTTATTCATCATAAGCAGGATACTCCAAGCACTTTGCAGCTTTTATCTGATTTCTTCTAAATAAATATTAATATTTGCATTTTTGGGTTGTGATTTCAAATCAATATTAGCATACTTGCAGTAAAGTCAAGAACTTGATTCAGACCTAGTTTGTATACCACTGCAAAATAACAATAATGACAAATTTGGAAGATCTTCGAGGTTGATAAGCAGAATAAAAGTGGTTACATAGAATATTCTTTTGAAGTACAACTTCTTGCCTATGGTAACAGGCGTTGCTTTAGAATTGAACTATTGATTATAAGCATCTTTTTTATAATGTCTAACACGGAATTAAGGTTTTTAGCCGACATTTAAAAGGGAGATTAATTTGTGTCCAAATGAAAAGGAACAAGTTAGTAATAGGATTAGAGGGAATTAATTAATGTTTATTACTATCTAACTTTAAATTTTACAATTGTCTATACTTAGTTATCGTATCTGCTTCTTGACCTATCACGGTTATTTTATCGTATCTGCTTCTTGACCTATCACGGTTATTCTTTATAATCTTCTAACAAGATTATAGTGGCAAAATTAGTAAATCGAATTGCTTCTAAAATCGTTATTGTACGGTTTTTTCAGTTTAGGGCCTGTTTGGTTTCATGCTAAACCATGGTTTTAAAAGTTCTTTTGGACAAAACCTTGATTTGGAGAAATTTTAAAACAAACAGTCATATTTGTCCATAAGTGTTTTTGGGTAAAACCATGGTTTAGTTTTGAATAAGCTATTAAGTGCGTGTTTGGCATAGCGGTGGAGAATGAATTCTGGGCCAAAATCGCGGTTTAAAATTTTTTTACACAAACAGCAATTTTTGTTGAGAATTGATTTTGGACAAAATCTCAGTTTGAAACCTAGGTTTTGAATAAGCCACTGAAAATAGCTTTTGGTTTGAAACCTAGGTTATGGATTATCCAATCACTATTCTACCCCTACTTTTTCTTACACCCTCTCATCTCTCCTCTATTTTTCTATCATCTCTCCTCTCTCTTCTCTTATATCTCTTTTTCTCTTTCCTCTCTCTTCTCTTATCTCTCTTTTCCTTTATCATCTCTCCTCTCTACACTCTATTCTCTCTTCTCTTTCTTCTCTATCATCTTTCATCTCTCTTACTTTTAATCATATCATACCCTTTTTGGTAATTTACCAATATAAAAAGTGATTCTACTACTAATCATCCAAACATCTTTATTCCCAAAATCTATTCTACATAATCTATTCTTACCAGAATCTATTCTCCAAAAGCTAATCTAAACACACCCTAAAACTAGCTTTTTCAACAGTAAAAGAGCTTATGGACTATCCAATTACTATCTTACCCCTACTTTTTTTTACACCCTCTCCCCTCTCTCCTACTTTTTTTTACACACTCTCTCCTCTCTCTTACTTTTTCTTACACCCTCTCTCCTTTCTCCTCTCTGCCCTCTCTCCTCTCTCTTCTCTTTTCTCTACCTCTCTCATCTCTCTTCCTTTGAATCAAATCATACCCTTTTTAGTAATTTACCAATATAAAAAGTCATTTTAAAAATAATTATCCAAATACTTATTTATTCAAAACCATTTTTTTCTATAATTTTTTTTAAAAACCTTTTTTTATAAATTGTCTATAAGCCTTTTTTTTCATAAGTTCTTTTTTAAAATCCTATTCAAACAGGCCCTAGTTCCAAAAACGGACGGTGAAGATCACACCTGTGAACGAACCGCACAGAGGATTTTAGTTCTTGTTCCTTGGCGAAGCAAGTCCTCTCTCAGTAAAGACTTTCTCGTCCTCCATCTTTTCTGAGCTTATCTCCGAGATTTTTTTTTTGGCCGGGGCTCCCAAGATTCAATTTTCAGAATTTGTATACTGGCCTTCTTCTCCCTCTTCGAATCCTTAGTATCCCACCATGGCCGATCATCCTCACCACCACCGGCAACATCGCCCGCACCGCCTCTCCGTTCCCCCACGCGCCTCCGCGCCCGCCACCTTCTCCACTACGCCCAGACCATATCCTATGTTCCCTTACACATCATCAACCCCGACTCCAACTCCCTCAAAACACCGTCTTTCCTCGGTTTCTTCGTTTAACTCCAAGTCCTCGGGTAAATCTTCCCTCTCATTCCTCCTCCTCCTCCTGTTCTCCTTACGATCCTTTTATTCCTTGCTCCCTTTTCTTCGCTCCTCTCCTTCCTTTTCACTATTCCCTTTTTCTTTCCTTGTATCACTTCTTTCCTTCGTTCTTACCCTCTGTTTTTCTTTGTTTTCTTCGTTTTCTTCCTCTTCCACTTCCAGAGACCCATTTGGCCAGAAAAAGCCAAACCAACCCATTTTTGCTTTAAACGCAATTACACAATCTCAGCAGAAACTTTTGGCTGCCAAATCAGCTCTCCTGGCTTTGGTCTTTCTCCTTCGATTTCAAGCGCTTCGATACTGCGGGACTGCCGCGATGATCCTCGCTGAGTTGACTGGGAGCGTAGCTGCTCGGTTCACTGCTGACGGGAGAAATCAAATTCGTAATCGATCCCCAAAGGTTCGTGGGCTTCTCGCGTTGTTTATTGGATTGTTTCTATTATCTTTCAGTTGGGATCGGGTTGAATGTTTACCCTTTCCTACTTCATTCACTGACAAACGGAGATATGCACTATTCGCGCGAGAGAATTGTGTGAGGATTTGGCCCATGTTGCTTCCCTTTCTATCTGGATTTTTGGGTTGTTACGAGCGTAAGTCAATGGATTGGGGAACAATTAAGCAACTTGGTCATCAACGGGTTCGGCTAATTTCCCTTTTCTTCACTACGATTGTGCTTTTTGTTCCTGCTGTCATCAGTTTTCTACTATTTGAAACCGAAGAAGAAAGTGTTTCCTTCACAAACTTAGCTTGGCCTCTCGTTAATACTGTTGTTTTTGGTGTACTATTGAGCGAAAATTACAGTAATGAGAAGATAGTAAGTTCGGAAGACTCTCAGAGGGAGTTTTTAGTCACTTTTTTCTGTACTGTGGTATTGGAGCTTTTCTATTTTCCTGAGCTTTCTCTCTGGGGTTTATTGCTCTGTGGTTTCTTGCTCTATATAGCTGTTAGAGAATTGGATCCTCTTCGCTTCAATCGTCATGAACCAGGAGAGGCATATTCAGAATCATTTACTAGCATTATTATGAAGCCCATCAGACATATTTTAAGTGAGAGGAAGTCCCGTAAAATTGCTCTTTTTCTTTTCATCAACGCCTGCTACATGGTTGTGGAGTTTGTTGGTGGATTTATGAGCAATAGTCTTGGGTTGATATCAGATGCATGTCACATGTTGTTTGATTGTGCTGCTTTGGCAATTGGGCTATATGCTTCATATATATCACGTTTACCTGCAAATCACCAGTATAACTATGGTCGTGGTAGATTCGAGGTTCTTTCAGGATATGCTAATGCTGTTTTCTTGGTTCTTGTGGGAGCATTGATAGTGTTGGAGTCATTTGAGAGGATTTTGGACCCTCAAGAAATATCAACTAATAGTTTATTAGTTGTGTCTATAGGAGGGCTTGTAGTCAATGTGATTGGCTTGATATTCTTTCATGAGGAACATCATCATGCCCATGGAGGCTCTGGATCATGCTCGCATTCACATAGTCACCATGACCACCATCACCATCATGATCTGCATTGCCATGGGGAACATGATAACGAAGCATGTGGAAAACATGATGATATTATTTCTGTTTCAAGTCATTACCAAGAAAAATTATCTTCTGGTAGTCATGGCCAACACCTCCACGACCACGTTGCCTGCAGTCATCACAAGAAAGTTGACTCTAATGCAGAAGATCACATTAATCAGAGTCCCAAGGATCACAACCGCCAATGTCATCATGACAACCATGGTCACGCCCAGCAGCATGTCCACTCTGACCATGGTGATCATCATGATCATGATGACCAACAAAGCCATCACCATTACCCCCATGATCATGCTTGCCATCGTGACCATGGCCATGGTGATCACTATGATCATGACCCCCATCACAACCACCATGATGCTGATCACCATTGTCATGAAAGCTCAGCCAAGTCTCATAGTGAGGGAGTTTGTTCTTCCATGGGAAACTCTGATTCTAAACTGAAAACTGTATCAGCTGATGATGCGAAAAAGCCTCAAGCGCACGGTCATTTTCATATTGATCACAATATGGAAGGAATATTCTTGCATGTCCTGGCTGATACCTTGGGAAGTGTTGGAGTTGTTATATCTACCCTTTTGATTAAGTACAAGGGATGGCTTATGGCCGATCCTGCATGCTCAATATTTATTTCAATTTTGATCGTGTCCTCAGTGATACCTTTGCTCAGAAACTCTGCTGAAATTTTGCTCCAAAGAGTGCCTAGGGCGCATGAGAAAGAGTTGAAAGGCTCCCTAAATGACGTTCTGAAGATTAAGGGTGTTTATGGCATTGAAAGGTTTAACGTATGGAGCTTCACAGACACAGATGTTGTTGGGACACTGCACCTGCATCTATCAACGGATGCTGATAAAGCATCCGTTAAGTCTCAGGTATCTCATAAATTACATGATGCTGGCGTCAAGGATTTAACATTGCAGGTGGAATGTGTGGGGTAATATCTTTGAACATGGTTTTTATCAAGGTATTGTCCCTGACTATGATTGCTTCTGAACGATGCTGAGATATGCGGTTTGGCAGAAATATGCAAGTTTCTTGATCCTTCATTGTCATTGAAAATGAGATGATTTCTAAGTAGTTTTCTTTTTGGCCAGGAGATGAATTTTTGGCCGTTGAAACAACATTGCTTCTAATATAATTTGATGGCTGATATTTTTCCTGCCACTTTCTGCTCTCATCGTTGAGGGGTGACAAACAAAACGTTCGGTGGAGAATTGATTACCTTAATTGATGCAGTTATGTATATTATGTACATACACAAGCAGAGGCCCTTGAATGAACATTCGCATTTAGCATATTCTAGTAGTTCTGCACTTTATTTCTGGGTCTTTTCTCTTGGTTATGGTTGAAAGTTGAAAGGAATTCATTCAGCATTTTCTGAAATCCATTATATGCTGCATTTCTATCAATGTTATTGCTCTGTACTTCTGCTTTAAGAATTAAGCTGCGCTTCACTTGACAGCTTATGGTTCTGAGTCTGACTTATGATCGTCCGGGCTAACCCGTCATATACCCAGTAATCCGCTGAACAAGATGGACAACTTCATTCATTCCTTCATTTTTTGTGTGCATAAAAAACCACGACATCATATATCTTGCGTGTGAAGAAAAATCAACTGTCTTTTAATGAATAAAATTTAGAATATTTTATAACATCAGGTACCGTAAAGTTGAAATGGATTTCAGTCATAAATACCAATTCTCAATATTCTATATAAAATATTAAATTTAAAAGGAGTTATACTGTCCGCTTCTTTATTCATGGGACTTTCATATTATATATATACAAGGGAAAATGACATTTGAGTTTGCAAGGAAATTATTCACATTTTGGTCCCTTGTTTTTTTTTTATAAAAATTTTTGAAAGGGGTTTAGACTTACCCACAATCTAAAGGTAAGGGTAAAGTTTTGTGGAGATTTAAAGGATTAAAAATAGAGAAAAAAAGTCTCAAAATATTATTAATACTTGAATGAATGAAAATATAAAGAGGTGTTTATATAAGAAAAAATATTAACTAATAGGCTAAACTTAAAATCTATTATAATCTTAACATCTCAGATTTATTCTTCTAAGATATGATAATTTAATATTTAAATATAATCCTAAATAATATCCAAACTTAATTTTAGATAATTAAATAACTAATAAAATATAATATTAATTAATAATTAATTATAAATTAACACATCTCAACACTCCCCTCAAGCTAGATCTACAGTTTAAATACTTGTGCTTCTCAACACTCCCTTTAAACTGGGAGTCAGTTTGGATGTGAGCAGCATCATTATAGAAGAACAAGAACTTTGAATTCTTAAACCAGTAGTGACCACTGAACTGAAGTTGATTGGATCTTGAATATAGATCTTAAGACAAAGTTACAAATTTGACAAAGAATATCATTGTTAGACGCCTGACAAGAATATTTGTAAGAGAAGAACTTGATGAAAAATCATATGTATTATTCAAGAGTAACATGCTTATACAATCATAGTAACCCACTTAGGTTTATACACTAATCTAACCTCAATTATTGAAGATGAACTAATCCTATAACCTATGAGATTTTGTGAGAAGAGATCCAAGTTATTCTCTTCCATTATAGAGCAACTTGCTCATACAATCATAGTAACCCACTTGGGTTTACACACTAATCTAACTTCACTTGAGGTAAATAAACTAATCCCATAATTTACGAGATTTTGTGGGAAGAGACTCAAGTTATTATCTTCCATCGTAACCCACTTGGGTTTACACATTAATCTAGCATCACTTGAAGTAGATAAACTAATCTCATAACCTATGAGATTTTGTGGAAAGAAACTCAAGTTACCCTCTTCCATCATATGTAACTAATCTTCATTTGAAGGCGTACCTTCTCTTCAGACTTGACCTTTTTTTTCTTCTTCTTCATCATCAAGACCTGAACCAAGATTTAATATTCCTGCTCTGATACCATGTAGAGATTTGAAAGATTGAAAGTAGAGGAAAAAAATCTCAAAATATTATTAATGCTTGAATGAATGAAAATATAAATAGGCCTTTATATAGCCAAAAATATAAGTTAATAGGCTAAACTTAGAATCCATCATAATCCTAACATCTCAGATTTATTTTTCTAAGATATGATAATTTAATATTTAAATATGATCCTAAATAATATCCAAACTTAATTTTAGATAATTAAATAGCTAACAAAATATAATATTAATTAATAATTAATTCTAAACTAGCGCATCTCAACAAGTTTTCCTGTTTTTTAAGTGATATTAATATTGGGCAGGACGAACCATCAATTACTATCAGGTGTAAGCTTAGGCACCCCAGGAGTTAGGATGTCTCTCCAAGCGCTGCGACTGTAACCACAACAAAGTGGTACTTCTAGGGATCGAACACGCTCCAAATTGTCACATATCTTATTCCTTTGCCAGCTAAATACACAGATGATGGGTAGTTCTTTGAAAGTTGAAACAATGAATACACGTACTAATAGTCCCTTGTAGGGGTGTGTATAAAGCCTGTCGCTCGGTGAGCTCACCCAAGTCCATGAAAAAAGTTCCTGCCCAACATTTCAAGTAGGGCTTGGCCGAGCCGGGCTGGGCTATAAAATATAACACATTCTTTTTTCGGATTGGGCATCAGGTAGAGGGTTGTCTTGCCCATGCACACCCCTTCTTTTACCTTTTTACTTTTTTTCCCTATATGCTAACTTAGAGGGGAGAATATGATGGCTAATGGTGACTAAATGATCATTTTACAAATATGAGTAATTATTAGATAAGTGACATCATTTAAAATTTATAATTAGATTGATTTCTTTTTTTTTTAACTTTACTAACCATAATATGATTAAATTACAAATTATAATTATTTTTTTTATTTTTTCAGATGCTTCATCCTTATCAATTTTGGAGAGATTGATGCAAAGTTATAATTGTAAACTATTTAGATATGAAGGCTTTTTTTCTATATATGTAATGGACTTTAAGATTTTAATTACTATCTTTTTGTTGCCTTATTTTTAGCTGATTATGTATATTATTTAACTATTGAGGACATATGAATATGATATTATTTTAGAAATTTATAATTGTAGATTTTGTCCCACAATATGAGTAGGGGATTACCACTTGGGAATAGAAATCTGTCCATATCCAGCCTGCTTTTGCCCAACCCGAAACGATTAAAATTTTTATCGGGTAGGACCTGACATCATACTGTAAGATGCAACCCATTCTTTTTTTAGGCTGGATACCTGATAAGGGCTGCTCTACCTAACTCTATCTATGCAAAAGTATAGTCTTTTAAGATAAACCATTATAATATACTATATTAATATTTTTTTTAAGTAGAGACCCAAAAATTAAAATCATACTTATGCTACATAATTGGAATTGGCAAAGGGAAATAAAAAGCTAATTAAAAAATTACAAGGATTGATAAATTATTTTTTCTTAAATTTAAAAATATTAATGATTAATTAATATTATCACCATTTTTTCTGCCTTTCATATTCATAGTTTTGTTCATGGGACGGCGCATGTATATGATTTGATGGCTTTATGCCAAATCAGGGTAACGGTCGTAATAGGGCCACGTAAGACGCGTGAAAAGGACGGGAAGGCCACTATGGATCTGTGGGAAACGTACAGTGACTTAACCAATCAACAAAGTGCTGTTAAGGCTCAAGATCCCATAATTTTAAAACTGTGCCCCTGAAATAACCTGCCCTGGAAATTGCTCGCTTTGATACTGCAATCCTTTTCATTTCTTCAGGCCCCAAATCGAAATCAATTGTAGGTTTCTGAGCCAAAGATCTGCGGCGCTTTGACTATGGAGGGCTCGGACAAGGTGGTTGCTGTGATTATGGTGGGCGGACCCACCAAAGGTATTTCCTCTGCTTCTGATTTAACTTCTATGTTTTTTTCCTGTGTGATTTGGGGTTCCTCTTACTATGACTCTATTCGATTTTGCCTGCAGGGACAAGATTCCGGCCTCTTTCATTTAATATTCCTGAACCCCTTTTCCCTCTGGCTGGTCAGCCAATGGTTCATCATTCCATTTCTGCTTGTAAAAGGGTTTGCTTCTTTTTTTCTCAGTTAGGATTCCCATTTTACATGTTTCCACAGCTGATTCTGAAAACCAGAAGGAAATTTCAATTTGAATTTTTGTTTTCCTGCATGTCTTTTTGGGACTTCGGGTTCCTCAATGTTTACTGATTCTTCGTACTCGTTCTACGTTTGTGTGAAAATCAATTCAGACTCATTAGTTTCTTTGACTTACAGATACCCAATTTGGCTCAAATATATCTGATAGGATTCTATGAGGAGCGAGACTTTGCACTTTATGTTTCTTCGATTTCAAGTGAGATGAAATTGCCAGTAAGGTGACTACTACTTTATGTAGTCCTTTTCGTCTTTCAAGTATGCGTGTGAGCGTGTTAATAGTGTCACTGCTGGATCTTACTTTAATTTGTTATAAATCTTGTCGATCCTAGATATTTGAAGGAAGAAAAACCACATGGTTCAGCTGGTGGCTTTTACTGCTTCAGAGATACTATCATGGAAGACAACCCAGTTAGAAACAAAGCCCTCATGACTGTTTATTTTTTATTAAATGTAGAACTCGTTATATCTTAATTTTTTCTATTTTGATTGCAGTCACATATCTTTCTTCTCAATTTTGATGTTTGCTGTAGTTTCCCTTTACCAGCCATGCTTGGTAAGTTGGTCACAGTAAACATATAGTGGATTTTTAGAAGAACAGCGCTGCTTATCACTTTGTTTCCTTTTGCAGATGCCCATAAAAGATATGACGGAATGGGGACAATGTTAGTAATCAAGGTTGGTGCTTCTAAAAGAATTACTATGTTTTTTTGCTTTGGATTGTTTGCTTGTGGAAACCTTTGTCACAATACTTTATCTGATTTTTTTTGGAGGGGTGTTGATGGGGAAGCAATTCATTTGTTTAGGTTTCTCCTGAATCTGCTAGTCAGTTTGGTGAGTTGGTGGCTGATCCTGTCACTAATGAATTGCTGCATTATACAGAGAAACCTGAGACTTTTGTAAGTATTTTGTTAGTTAGCTCTAACCTATTTCGCTTTTTTTTCCCTTCAGAAAAGCATCAATGTTTGCGTTTGATTGGTAAAACTTGTATTTTTTATGGTTTTGGCTTTGCTTATGGAAGATTTACCATTGCATAACCTGCAGGTCAGTGATTTGATAAATTGTGGTGTTTATGTGTTCACCCCTGATATATTTCATGCCATACAAAATGTATCCAATAATCGTGAAGACAGAGGTTGGTCTAGCTTATAATAATTTTACTAGCCTCAACAATAAAAGGCTTTTGTGTTCCATGAATTTGTTTGTAAATACACTGGATTAGATCATTCTTTGTATTTCAACATACTTGAAATCAAGAGCATATGCATGATAATCCATATTTCCACCAACATATTTTAGTCATTGCGTTCAATTGCATGATATGGTTGATAAGAGATAGTTATTGCGTAAAATAATAGACTTGCTTATTTGTTTCTGTAGCTCTCTTTTACTTTCACTCATAGGAAACATATTTGCTGTCAAGCTAAATTTTTGGTGAACATGGAATTTACCTTTCAGATTCTGAGCCTCTGTTTTTTATTACTTTTCTTCAGCAAATATAAATTATAATACGGGTCAGCTTCTCATTTCTTGAAAACCCCCACCAATTAAGGGGTGAATGAACATCAAATATAGGGATGATGCGATAAGAAAATAGACAGTTTTTCCTGTTTAGGCTATCTGTTGAATTAAGAATTTGGTTGAAGTTAAAATTAATTGCAATGTAGACTTAGCTTTGGCCTGATCTCAGAGCGAGTTCCTTTTTCAACAAAAAAAAAAAATAGCTTTCACTGTTGGAAACCAACTTAATTTTCTTGATTGCAGCTAATTTACGTCGAGTCTCCAGCTTTGAAGCACTCCAATTTTCCACCAGGTTGGCCTAAACCATTAACTTCTTTTTAAAAAGCAAAATAAAGGTCATTTTTAACAGCTTACGCATGTATCCTAACTCCCTAGTAGTTTAGATTTGAGTCAAATGCATGATAGCCTCTACCCATGGCTGCATGAAGTTTCTGTCTAAACTATGGAAGCAATTCTTTTATTTGTCATACAGAATATCTGATCTCTATTGCTTTTCATCCTTCTAATTCTCAATTATTTGACAAATATTCAGATATCTCTTTGACATCTTTCCACTGCAGTCATCCTTTGCCTTTTCCTTTTCATAACTGCACTTTCATGGAGCTCAAAGATGCATAATTGTTCTGCAGGACTCTTCCTACAGATTATGTAAGACTGGATCAAGATATTTTGTCGCCTCTGGCTGGAAAGAAACAATTGTATACATATCAGACAACGGATTTTTGGGAGCAAATTAAAACTCCAGGGTAGGATTGCCTTTGTACATTGCCCTTGAGCTTTAACCTAGGACCTTGATTGGGCTCCACCTAATTGAATCCACTTGACATGAACAGAATGTCTCTAAAATGCTCAGAGTTGTATCTTGCACAATTCCGGTTTACTTCACCCCATCTTTTGGCCAGTGGAGATGGTAAAAAAACTGCTACAATTGTTGGTGATGTATATATTCATCCATCCGCAAAAGTACATCCGATGGCAAAGGTAGTTCCATTTGTGTCTAGAGGATTTAACTCTCCTGTACATAAGCAAATAAAAAGCTGTTGTTTTGAAGTCTTACCTGTTAATTTGATGCCTGTGAAGTGTGAACACCATGAGAGTATGTTAAGGCTCCAATTAGGGAGTTTTAAAAGCTTTTTTGTTGTATGAAAACTCTTCATTTGGGAAAAAAAGAGAAGTTATTTTGGATTGATGATAAAGGTGCTGTTGCATGAGTTGTAAGAATAATTTTTGTTCCATATATGATGTATTGGCTATAGCATCTATATATTTATTGGCTGCTCATTTAAAATAAAACATCAAAGTTCGTTCATTCTTTCTGACCTAAGTGCTTGCTGTGGAATTTAAAATAAATTTCTTCTTTTTCTTCCTTGAGCAGATTGGTCCCAATGTTTCTGTTTCAGCAAATGCTCGTGTAGGGTTTGGTGTTAGGCTGATAAATTGTATTATCTTGGATGACGTTGAAATCAAGGTAAGGAACTAGATGTGTTTAGTGTGACTTTTTCTTTTTCTTTTTTAAAATAGACTTTTTCTTTTCCTTTTTTAAAATACTAAGTTTTCTTTGCTCTAGTGTATTTAGTGTGACATTTTTACTGTGTAAGCAATGTGTTGTTTCTCCTGACAGGAAAATGCTGTAGTTATAAATTCTATCATTGGATGGAAATCGTCAATTGGAAGATGGTCAACAGTGCAGGCAAGTTCAGTCCATGATATTCATAACTAGTAATAACGTTTGACTTAGAAGATAAAGGAAAATATCTAGAGAATGATTGTGAATAAATAGAAATAATGCATCGTCAGGGCACATTTCAAGTCCTGGAGACTTGCAACTCTAATTGGCAAAGCTTTTTGACTGTTCGTGGGTTTTATTCAACGTGCTTACTGTGGCTAACCAATAGTCAACTGAATGGTGCAGGCTGAGGGAGACTACAACGCCAAGCTTGGAATTACCATCCTCGGTATAGAACCTCTGTTTGGTGGGTATGTTTGGATGGAGAGAGAAATGAGGGGAAAATAAGGGGAGGCAATACTAGGAAAAAATTTCTCAAAATAGTAAAAAAGTTACTATTTTTGGAAATTTTTCTTTTATTATTTTCCCCTAATTTTCTTCTTATCCAAACATAGAGTAAGTATTTTTTATTACTGGTTGTCTAAATCTAATATCCTAAATCAATTCCTTTTTCCTCTTCTTACAGGAGAAGCCGTGACAGTGGAGGATGAGGTTGTCGTGACCAATAGCATTGTTCTTCCCAATAAGACTCTGAATGTCGGGGTACAAGAGGAAATCATCTTATAATACTGGGAAGATAAAGTTTTACTGGGAACCAAGTCTTCAAAAGGCTTTTCATACGTCCTTTCCCATTTTTTATCTCCGTTTTTTCTTTCCTTTTTTTCCCCCCTTCTTCCCCAGGAGTGATATATTCAAGTTTAGGTCCAGCAAGAAAGCAGTATGCCTCGTTTGCTTTCATATATGTACTTGAATTTCAGATATGAATTAAAATTTCTGATTTTATTTCTGCCTAAGCAACTAAGCTTCCAGAAATCTTAGGCTCAATCGTATCTGATGTAGGATCTGGACCTAACTTTTCATCCCACCATAATTGAAATAACTCAGAATCAATAGCTTTACAGTGTCCATCTTCAACATTATCATCTTATGCAAACAAACTAGTTATGTAAATCACAATGAAGCTTTATTTTATCTCGTAGGTTAGTGCCACTTCATGAAAAACAGAACAAAATGCGCGCACAAGCAACGTAAAAGCAAAATTTACTACTCAGATGAATCCAAAGAAACTCAGACAGTACCAACTACCGAGTACTTACTCGACTAGAATTTCAAATGTCAGATGTCTCAAAACAGAGGGATTTTTCTAATTTTGAGAAAACTTCGACGATCTGATCTTGTTATCGGAGGATGATGAACGCACTAAAGACGGTTTTGGCCCAAACTTCTAGTTTCTGAGAATGCTACTATCCAGATGCGAGAATCTTCTCACAGTTACCAACTATTTCTTAGACAAATAAAATTAAAAAAAAAAAAACTGGTCAGAAGCAACAAAACTATACATGGTTCCCTATCTCATTCGTGTGTTTACAATCACGTATTAGCGAACAAACCAAAATTTATCATGTATTCTACTCTTTAAATTGAACAAGACGTAAACAGATCCACAGTATTCACTAAACGAATAAGAAGCCGCTAAAGCTAAAAAGATCATCCAAGCTTACATGACAGCAATATGCGTATATGGTGTCACCCTTCGTCGACCAAGGGAACCGCTGTCACTATCGCCGAGTATAGGCATTTCTCCCAAATTGCCTTCCCTGAACAACCTTAAACTCCATATTTGAATGAGAAAGTTATCCAAGAATATTCGCCCCTGTAATAGGAGCGAGTGAAATTCATTTGTTTGCAATCAACCCAGTTTAAATCAGCAGAAATAATTCAGTGACGAGTATTTCATTGTTGGGTCTGCAACTCCAACTTGTAGGCCTGAATTTCCATAGGAGATATGACAACGTGCCCTTCTCGTGCTAGGTCACCAGATGTCTCTGGTAATCCCAGTATTTCTGGGTCTTCATGCAAAAGATTTAAAGATGCTGCTTTAACTTTAGATACTGCAATATCCTTGAACATGGAGAACAGATTTAGGGGCTCGTCAGCCAGATTGGTGCATTGTGATCTGCCCTTCCGACAGTAAGAAGAGTCCCAATGTCGCCTGTGCACAATTAGAGCATATCTAAGGTCTTCGGTTGGTTCCTGAAAAATTTTTGAAGGCCTGGGCACCTTAAAGTTCACAATATGCAAGTCACAAGGCAGCGGAGCAGCTAAAGGAGAAAAGGATCTGGGCGGTGGCTTTACTGATAATTCCTGTGGTTTCTTGGCAAAAAATGCATGTAATGGATAGTTCAAGTGAGCGCCAACACTGTGGGAGAAGAGAGACGGACTAAAGGGGAAAGCGCTGGAAACCAAATTTGAAAGGGAGGAAATATTGGTTTCCATAGTGATATGGAAGACAACATTCATTACACGATTATCCATCACTCCTTGGCCCAGACCACGCCCGTCATCTCTTACCAAACGACGGTCAAGCATAATTTCTAGATACCCATCTTTAAGGCTTGCCACACCCAATGATTGCCGAGAATGGACAGAAAAGCGCTGACCTTTGGATCCTTGTATAAATGCAAGAGAAGGCATGGGGTAGTAATTGCCTTGAAGAGGAATCTTATCATAAGTTTCTCTCCGGATCATCTGAAACCCATTCACATCAGAATAGAATATCCTTTTGTTATCAATATCTGTTTTATATCTTACTATTAACTCCCTGTCGTTGAAATCATGGCCAAGAAGCTCAACGTGGTATTCCTTTTCAATGACAAACTCCTGGATGGTGTTGTCACCATTGTATATACGAGTGCTATGAGAGATGGGAGCATTCTCCCATGCTGTCCTTGGATAAGAGTATACTTCCTGCATCAAGAGGCCCTCTGAGATCAACAACTGCCCACCTTCTTCAATAATGGTCTGAGCATCACCATTGGGCTTGAATAAGTATGCTCCACTACCTGAACTAAGATACATACCAATTTCCTCATTCACAATATTTGGGGCCCTATTTTTTAAGCTTATCTTCTGTAACAAACCATGCCTTACATCAAAACTTAGTTTTTGATGCTGATTCTCAATTTCAGCCACACTGGCTTCTAGTTTTTCACAAGAATATGGAGGTGGACAACGAGCCGAACTGGATTTGGAGAAAAACTTCAACTTTGCAGGCCTGGCCTTTTCACAATCAGCAAAACCATTAGCAATATAATATGTCTGCAACCCCATCGCAGGAACAGAAACTACCCAGTGCACTCGATGCCTCCCAGTAAAGATCTTGCTTTTCTGATGCTGCAATTCAGGAGAAATTTGGCTTTGAACACATTTCCAGTCAGAGCCAACTATGGAAATGTCAGGATTATCAACAACAACCATAACAACTTCTTTTCTGGTTTGCTCTATAGGATTAAAAAAGACCACTGATTTATAAGTCCCCTTTTGAATACTGATTACTTTATGCACAGGCTGAGCATCATATTTTGATCTCATCAGTGATGGCTCGAAGTGGGAAGGACTTTGATCTAATTTCTCAAACCGCATGCCAAGGAGTGCTTCAATTGCTTTGGACATATATATTTGCAAGTCCTGCAAAGAAATATGCATTCTCGTTCCATAGTCCATAACCACATGATCTTTTGCAGTACCAGTTACCCCATCATGATGCTGAAAAAGGGCCAAATTCCTTCTAGCAGCAGTCAGCTTATGGGAAAAACCCACTGTGAACTTCTCACATTGTGACCTCCGACAAAACCCAAGTATTAGAGCCATCATCATTTCTGTGGCACGTAGTGTCTGCTCTAGCACCCTATCAACAGCCTTGAAAAAGGGACGTGAAACATAATAGCCACTCCAGTAGTCCTGTTGCCGATCAGCATAAGTAAAGAAGTCACCTGACAGAGAAGGAAAACCTCCCACAACACCAGATCCCATTTCACCAGGATATGAATAATTTATCCGATCAGCTTCCTCACGAAGGGTTTGAAAGTAGTCTTCCAGAGTACCAAACTTAGCCTCTGCATTCAAACTGGGGTTTGCATTGATATAATCAAATAATAATTGGTAATTTTTGAACTGGGCTTCTGCTTCATTGATGCTAACATAGCGAAAATCATCTCCAAGAGGAATGAGGAGTGTATTTGTCCGGTATAAAGTAGATTTCTTCCTGTACTGATCCAGTAATTTGAGTGCCAACTGCCGCACATTTTCTTGATTGATCTCCTCAGGATGCTGTCCCCATGGGCATAGTTCATAAACAGAACCCCGCATGCGGGCAAAATCAAACTGACAGCAGATAGCAGGCTCTGGGCCACAGGTATGTGGTATGTCATATGAATAGAAGGGCATCATATGGACAAATATATCAGTAGTTTCTGCAGCATCCCAGCTCTGACGCCATATGTATTCTAAATTCTTATGCCATGCAAGTTTCTTCTTCAGCTCATAATGGGTCCTCTGGATAAGCATGTTATCAAAGCCCATACGGCGCAGAAGATATGACATGGTAGGCGAGTAACCAAATGGATCTATGGCCCAAGAATTTTTAGGAACAAACCCAATGGTGTCTTTCAACCAAATATTTCCTTCGGTCATCTGATAAATGAATTTTCAAAAGTTAACATAGAAAGGTAAGTTTCTCTTTAAACAAATACATACAAGAGCATACACCGAGAAAGAAAGAAGCTCTATCAATGTCTGAGTTAGAAACTTGGGATGTGATAAGTAGAGTTTGCTCTTTAAATGGCCTATATGAAAGGATGGAAGCGTAGAATATCAGTTGATGTTGCTGCTTGCACCAACGACACATTTTTATCATATAACTTCAGGTCTATAGCAAACAAAATATAATTCAGTATAACAAATCACTTCTTCTACAGGGTAAACTCAACATAATTAAACTGTCCTCACAGACAAAACAACAATCAACCAAAACTATGTAGCTCAACAAAGCAAAGGAATGTATGCAAATCAAAGAATGGAGAAATCTTAAAAATGTACCTGTTCAATTATAGCAAAATAATGTGAATTGGCCTGCATAAAGGAGAGACAAAAGTAAGTCGAATTTACACAAATAGACTGTTAAGAGTAGGATTGACCTGTTTCTTTCTGTTTATTTTATGAGGTCCATATTTTGACATTACTATTCCGCAGGCACATTTCTAAATGATGCACTTCATTAGCAGGAGGAAAAATATGTGTGCATTTAAGTGCCTTAAATTAATAAAACTTGGGCGGCAAAACAAATTTGATAATAAGTAAATAACCAACTTACTCCATTGCACCGATTTAAGTAAAAACATGAGATGCTCAAGGGATTCTCCCACCTCACTAACTAGCTTTTGGATATAGTTTCCCATCCCACATAAGTAACCATCATACTCAAACAGGAATAAACACGTATCTGATGCTAAAGCATTCATACAGGAGATTCTGTAAACAAAGATAAGAGACTAAAAGTTACAAGACCAAGTGACCAACATTACCTCATCATTCATCACCCAGCCACCACCAACAATTTCTAGCTGCCCACTTTTTACTAAATTGATGAACGATTCCTTCTTTGTATTTGTGGCATCCCTCCACCATCTCTGTAAGTAAGACATCTCTTCCCATATGAACTTGCGACGAGAATCCTGGATATCCGAGCCCAATAATCCGTTAAATATTACAAACCTTATTTATTTATCAACTTGTCCCAAGAAAAAACCTGCATTAGAGTAAAAACATTTGCTCCTTCCAAGGTTCTTTTGTGGGTCTCATTTATATTTGAACACTTAAAATTAAGAAGAAAAATGGATAAACTGTATATAAATCTAGTCCATCAAACTCATACAACTTTTATAATCACAAACAGAACACCTAGATCATTTGCAGCAGTAACATACAAAGTCTACCAAATTAATCAAGAAAACGTGCCCCAGCTTCAATTGCCATTATTCACAAACCGATATATATATGCACTACGTCCAAATTAGCTATCAACAAAAATCATAACAATTTCACGAAAGAAAATTGCGAGTAGTCAATCTTCTCTAAACAAAATAATATAAGAGTAACAGGAAGAAATGAACTTCACCTTAGAAAGTGTTTCAACAATGGTATCAAGTATATGACGAGACTGCTTATCATAGTACTCCTCCACTGTAAGCTTCCAACCAGGATCATTGTGTGAGTGAGGCACCACAAAAACCTTCAATTTCTCAGAATCCCATTCGTTCCCTTTATAAGTCACACTCCAACCTTGCTTCCACGGCCCACCATCCACATCCAAAAACTCAATCTTATCATACAAGTCCTTCGTCGTGATATCGACGTCAGCAGCCAGAAGAGAATAATTCCCATGTTCAGTCAATAAGGGTTTCCGATTGATGGGCTTCCTATGGCGAGCTGCACGGGAATTGAAGTGAGAAGCGATGGGCTTAGGGAACCCCCAGCGAAGGAGGATGGCAAGGAAAACGAAGAAGGACAAGGAAAGGCCGATTGTGAAGAAATTCGCAAAGAGAAATTCTTTGAGAGCGGCTCTCCTGCGAGATTTTCGGGGTAACTTAGATTTGGAGTTTGAAGATGGAAGGATAGATTGTGCCCAGCCTCCACGCCGGGTTCTGCTAATGTAGGACGAAAAGGCCATGGCTGCGATGGAGGCTCAAACAGCTCACTCTAACCCAGTGTTGTTCATGCGAATTTTATAGCATAAATCCCTGAGATGGGATCTATGGTAGCAGAAGCGAAGTGAAGACGAAAACCCCGCTTTTATATTTGGCGAAGACCAAGACCAAGCGAAGTCTTTGCGGAGAAATCAGAAAATTGATCCGTCTTGATCAATTAGGAGAAATGGACCATCCAGCTCCGGAATACAATTCCTCCCACGCCCACTACTCTGGGGTACATGTAACGGGTAAATTGGTAGTATTTTTCTTTGGTGGCAAGATCGTCCTAAACTAATCTTGCCTGCTGTAAAAGGCGCTAAAACCCTCCATCAACTGTTTAACGGGGCTGGATCTTCCAAGCATGAAGTAACAGTTCTGCCAATTAAATCAAGCATATGGAACCTGGGTATTCTCTTTAATATAATCCTAAACTAATTGATAGATTATACCAATATTGAATTAGAAAAATAGACTAATAAGTTATTATTTGTTTAGAGAATAAGAAAGCTCACTTTTTTTTATTTGGCCAACATAAGAAACCCCATCTGGGTAACAATTTTTCGATAATTTAATTATTAAATCCCTTACATTCTTTTGAATAAACACCCTCAATTCGCTATTAGCCAAAGGAAGTTATTTTATCGTTATTAACTGTTTGGAAGCGTAGTTCTTCTTTGGAAAAAACATAATATTGCAATTTTGGTCAACGATTTACTGGTGCTAGCATGTTTTTTAACATGAATTTACAGTTGAGGTTGAGTGTTAACGGTGTATATGAAATGCCAAGCGTCCTACCACTTATGCCTACCTACTTACTTACTTTGTGAGTGTTTATTCAGCAATGCAATAAATAATTTGTCACTATTTTCATAAAATATCTTTTAAGCAAGTCGCCTAAATGTTACTATTCTATTAAAAAATGTATCAAAGTTTTTTTTAAAAAAATGGATAACCAGCATTTTTTTAAAATTTTTTATTGATTTTGTGAATTTAATAAGCTAAATTGGGATGTAAATGATTCAAAGAGAGAGTATTTTAAAAAATTAACACATATTTTAACAAATAAATATTAAATAACTTGAAATAAATTTATTGTTAATTTATAAAAATTAGTTATCTATTTTTATCTGTGGACGGTTCTGCACAAAAGTTAAGGGGGCATCCCTACCAAACAAAACACAGGAAATTCATAGCGGAACAGAACATTAGTGGGTAAAGATCAAATAGAGCAGTATGAGATAGACCTCGCGCGCGCGCCTTCTTCCTTTCTCAGCTCAATTCTTTCATGGCGGTCTCAGCCCCATCATTCTTCCTCTCTCGCATCGCTGACTTCTCACTCCATCCTCCCAAACCCCCTCCTCTCCGCTTCCTCATCCCTCCTTCATTATTCTCAGCCGCTGGCCTTCGTCGTTCCTCTTCAAACACTACGCCCCTCTCCTGCCTCATCTCCGGCGTTGACGGTGGAGGAGTGTCCGACGAATTTGTTTCGACCCGGAAATCCACCTTCGACCGTGGCTTCGCTGTGATAGCCAACATGCTCAAGCGAATTGAGCCTCTCGACAAGTCTGTCATCTCCAAGGGAGTTTCTGATTTAGCCAAGGATTCCATGAAGCAGACCATTTCCACGATGCTTGGATTGTTTCCCTCCGATCAATTCTCCGTTACCGTTACGGTTTCAAAGCATCCTCTGGATCGCCTTCTGTTCTCATCCATTGTCACTGGGTAGTCATTTTGTTTGAATTACGTTTTCTTTTTTAATTTTCTTTGCAAATTCGATATTTTTAGTCAAAAGTTTGCTTCAATTTTCAGGTACACTCTGTGGAGTGCAGAGTATAGAATGTCCTTGATGAGAAATCTTGATATATCTCCTAGTGTCAAAAAAGAATCGAATTGTCCAACACAGACAGAGGTTTCGGAGGATCTGAATGGTAAAGATAATACTATTCAGACTAGTTCTGACTCGAGATTCGAAGGTTTGGAGAGTCGCGGTCCTCGTGTGTTTGGGGACTTATCTCCCGAGGCCCTGAATTACATTCATCAGTTGCAGTCTGAATTAACAAACATGAAGGAGGTAATCCTTTGACTCCTTATTAGTTTACTTCTCTATCCAATAGAATTAGAGCTAGATCTGTGGGAATGTTCATGGCATTAATCTTCATGAGAGTGTTTGTTATTGTTCAATCGGAACTCTTTTTTGTTTTTCCCCCTGTTGACCAAGATTGTGAAGTTAGAATATTGGGGGATGTTTGAATGCTTAGATAATAAGGTTTGCTTTAGCAGCCTAAAAAATTCTCAAGCACGGCAACCAATACAAAGTTTGTCTCATCAACAATGAAAAATGTTTATTTAGCCTTCTTAAAACTTTATTGTAGTGGATTCTGACAATTCAAATGTTACATAAGCTTTTTATATCTGTTAGTTTTTAAAGTGGCTAATCTTATTTTTCCAATGTGCCATCAGTTTTTGAATTGTCTAATTTTGATGAATATATTATTTATATTCCTCACTGTTGTTTTTTCTCACTTCTCAGTGCAAATCACTGCAAAAGTTGTGGGAAACACCAACTTACATCTATATCACTATATATACAATCTATAATGTTTAATGTGCTTGGCATTGGGTTTGTAGCCTTTGGATTAGATTTCTTGAAACACTTGAGACATCAATGATCCCTTGCTCAAATTAGACAAACACTAACCCTGTTGATTCAAGATTGACTATGGTTTACATGTCACTTAGAGGGAGGAAGATTGAGTTATACATTGCAAGATGATCTCAGAATTTTGCTTCCTTTTTTTTTTCCTCCAGGAACTAAATGCCCAGAAACAGGAAATCATGCAAATGGAACATGACAGAGGGAACAGGAACAATTTGTTGGAGTATCTTAGGTCTCTGGACCCTGATATGGTAATGACTCAAGATTTTTTCCTTTCAATCTATGTTCTTTTCTGTTCATGATTCACATGCGTCCTATGTCCTGGAGCTTCACTATACTAAATCGTTGATATGTGTAATTTGTCTATAACAGGTGACTGAACTGGCTCGACCATCAATAGGAGTGGAGGACATAATTCGCCAACTTGTTCAAAACATATTGAGGAGAGTCATGGGGAATAATGCTGACACTAAGTTGGTGGAATTGTCAACGGAAAGAAATATAGACGATCAATCAAATGATGATAAAAGATTATGTGATACTGTAGGCACCTCTCGCGATTACCTTGCCAAGTTGCTTTTCTGGTCAGTACAGCTAATAGCCCTTCAAAAGGTTCTGTCTAGTTCTGAGAGTCATATCCGCAAATTCATCATGTGTAAATCTGGCCATAAATATCTAGACGTAACACGTTGCACTCATTAAGTCCTTGTTTCCTTCCTCAATCTAATCTCTTCTTTGTTTTTGGCATGCCTGTGATAATATTTTGAGTTTTTTCTTTCTCCTTCACTGCCAGGTGTATGCTATTGGGTCATCACTTGAGGGGGTTGGAGAACAGATTGTATCTAAGCTGTGCTGTAGGACTGTTATAGAGAGAAAGGAGGGAGCCATGTATATTCTTCCCCACTCCAATTTTCCTCCTTCCAAATTTTCTATAGTATCTTAAATATTATTCTTTTTGCATCTTTCTCTTTATTCATTGTAAGAAGCACACCACCTTGTAGATTCTTACGAATCTCGTGAATGAAGTATAGCAACTTCTTGTGAAATTCCTTATGTCGGAACTCATAAATAATGCCTCAAATGAACGCCTCCATTTTGCTAGCGTCAACTGAACGTCCCTTTAATGCTAGAATTGATTGTTTTATACTATATGGTGAGTTGTTGACTGAAGCACCCATCATATTGGTTAATTTGGCTCCTAGTTAAAAGATCAGACAGCATGAATTTTTTTCGTCAATTAATATGTATCTGTTAAATATACTTTTAATTTTTATTTCAGAATTTTGTATCACGCTCAATATTTTGAGGATCAAAACATAATCAACTACTTAATGGACTTTAAAGGAGTGATGAGACGACCTAGTGACTCGCAGGTTTCTTTCAAGGATTCTACGTGATCAAATTTCTCTTGAAGTGGCTGTATAATACGTACTAGAGTTACTTTAGAAAGTGTGCTAGAACAAAAGAGCCGTTTTTCCTTGCTTCTTAAAGGTAAATCAATGGACTAATTAAATTGATATAAATTGAAGAACCGAACCCGTGAACTAAAAAAGTTCTGAAACATTTTTTCCGCAGCTGTGAAGTGAAATTCTGTGCATAACGCGTTTATGCAGGATTCATCCAACACAAGCCCACGTGATTCTCTGAATAGCCACACCGCTAGGTGCATCAAAAACAGTATAAAATAAATAATATACCGTTGTTTTTTCATGTTCCTCTGTCTCTCTCTATATACAAATGAAAGAACCTTGGCGATTTATCCACATGAATCCCCAAAAAAATTTAGTCCTAGACTGATGTTTCTGTCGTCATTGAAGCGGATGAGTATGGGATTTGTAGAGATCATAAGGTGTCCACAAAAAGTCAACAGGACACGGCTTCTTAGCATCAAGTCTTGACCATGGCTTCCCTTTTCCACTCCAATGCAGCAAACTTACTGGACCAGGATGCAACCTCCTGCAACTATTCACCACATTATCTCCTCCAAGCCCATGCTGGTTCCATCGATGCTCTATGGCCTCTACTTCTCCACCAAAAACCAGCAAAAATGGAGGAAGAGATCCCAACTCATAGATCCTTCTCTCCTTCTGAATCTCCATCCACTTCTCAATCTTCTTTGTGTAGCCTCCCTTTCTCCATTTTGCCAAGTCCATTAGCATCACCCCTGTGTTGAAATAGCAAGGCCTTCTTTCTGCAAATACCTCTGAAAACTCAGGACTGGACCAAAATTCATTTGAAAAATATCTGGTGAAATTCGCATGACAATACTGTGGAGCTCCAATGACTTTGGATCCACTTATTGAAACCTTCCATAGCTTTTGGATGTCATCAACAACTATAACATCAGAATCCAAATAGATCACTCGTTCAACACAGGGCTCAAGTAACTCAGCCAGGTAACTTCGAGCATAGTTCAATGGATTCTCCAGAGCGTGGCGTATTGTCGGGGATATAAGATCTTTAATTAGACTTTCTCTAAACACGTAGACTTTGAATCTCAGAGCAGCGAAGGTGGACTGAACTATTCCTTCAAAGTCATCCTTGTTCTTTAATCTTGAATCTGAGGCAATGAAATGAAAGAACATATTTTCTGGGCAAGAAGCATGTCTGAGAACAGAGTGGATTGCAGAAACGGATCCTCTTAAGTAGCCCCAATCAATTGTCATGGCTATGTGGACCAATGACGAGTCACATGCCACTTCCAAATTGTTTCTGTCAATTACAGGGCACTTATGCTGGTTTCTATATTCCGGGGCCTCTGAAAATTGCACAATCGGTTTATCTTCAACCTGTTTTCCATACCCACTTTGTAAAATTTTGTTGGGTAAAGATCGAACTGCATTGGTTGGAAAGAGAAGCAGGAAAACTGAAAGAACCACCAAAAGAACTTGTCTAGAAAGAAACCTTGCTAGCTTTTTGGGCATAGCAGAGGAGGGTGATTGAAGGGAATGAAAAGTTTAGAAGAATGAAGATCAGAAAGATAAAGGCAATGGAAAGGCCAAGACGTGTTGTTGAATATAAAAGTGATAGAGGAAAGGGAACGCGGTGGTAACGCTACAAAGGGGACAAGCTTCGCCGTTTTGAAAAAGATGGGAGAGAGGTAGCTCTGTTGTCGCTGAGTACCTTCGTATGGGTTTCTGAGTTTCTGGGTTTTGAATTATTCTTAAAGCGCGTCGGTTCGCTTAACGGAGGCCACTTTCGGTTTTGTTTATAAGAGTAATGAACATGGAAGACAGACATCCGGGTCTGACCACGTGCTTTGAATATTATTTTATTACACTCTCATGTACTCAACCTCCCAAATTTTAATATTCCTAACGTGGCTACATACTTTGAACACGTCCATTTTTTTAATTTCTTTTATGAAGTCCATCTTTTAATTAATTATCTTGATGTAATTAGCTATATGAACCTGGTGAGACATTCTAACACCGCGCTATTTTCATTTTTCTCGTACACTAAATTAAAGAAATAAATGAATTTAATCTTGACTCAAGATTAAACTATCATCATAACAAAACTTTAGATGAAAAAATTGATATAGTTAAAATTTATTCAAAAAAAACTCCAAATTTCGTTAATGAAAGCAGAAATTGCCACAATACACAATGGGTGTGGTAACGCTCAGCATTAGTTATAAACTGAACTGAAACAGAAGTGCTTCAAAACGTAAAATAAAAACAGCTATGGACGCGCACAGTTGAAGAAGCACTGTTACCTCCCCATGTCTCTATTTCTCTCTCCTTGCTGCATAGGGGAATATATATATATTATCACAAATAATAATGATTTAAAGGTTTCTTTTCATGGGACACAATGGATTATATATATACAAAACAGACAATAATGGATAGAAGGTTATTTTCGCGGGGCAGAAATGGGTATTGAAGTCAATGATCTAGAAATGTTCTCCTATAGGAGGGAAGTTTCACGACGTATATTTGTTAAAAGACTCGTTAAAAATGATAAAAACCACGCCATCTATTCTAAATTTAATGGAAAGTTGACTAAGTCATGAACATATCTGATGCAAGCTTTTGTGCGCAATATTTCTTTGTTTTTCTTAATACAAGCTGAAGTATATTCAATACAAATCGGGTTATTTGCAGACATCATTGATGGTATTATATCAACAGATAATACCAAGTAGTTCCATTACAAATTCTTCAATCTGTTAACACATTGGATACTGACTGATATTCTCTGGTTGGGTTTTCTTGTGTTAGGCTGATTAGGTAAGCGTTTGGTCAAAATGTGGCTTCACTAACGGGTGTGGGTGTGGGTGTGGGTGTGGGTGAGAGAGAGAGAGAGAAGCATCTAATATTTGTTAGTCACCGACACAGAATCGGTTGCGCAATCAAAATGTGCATTAGGCCGTCACTACCTGCTGCTAAAAAATATGGGGCAACTGTGTTGTTAGGTGGGGAAAAATACTTTCTGCCCACATCAAAGACATGTCAAAACCTGTAACTTATGACATAATCAGCGAAGAGATACGATTCAATCTCAAAACACCACAAAATAAACAATATGAGGTCATGCTGACATCTCCAAACTTACATCCTAAGATAGATACATTCATATATAAACTTGAACAGTTAGTTTTGCTCATCTAAGGAGCCAAGTTGGTGATTAATTGGTTCAACCAAATCTGTGCTCACTTCTATCTACATTGTCCAATAGTAGCTGCAGTTCAAATGAAAAGTTTCGTTGGCAAAACAAAGATAGAAGCCCCATTGGCCCTTCCCTTCCCTTCCCTAAACTCATGTAGTTTATTGTGAATTTATAGCCATGTCTTGGTCGTGTGGATGATAAAGGTAAATAGTGATTTCTTTTGGTGTATACGGTAAATAACTGCACCGTTTAAGAAACAAGTATAGCGTATTTAGTATGAGACAGTGAGGAATATCCGAATAAGGATCATCTACTCTTCATGGCCATAAAGTTAAAAAAAAAAACGGAATACATGACTTGTACAAGTCTAGGCATGGAAAAGAAGAAACTCGTGCTTCTAATGAAGACAGATCAATTTGGTTACAAATTTCTACAACTATATTACGAGGCAGATTATTTACAAAGGATTGGCCAACTTCCCACCCATTAAACCTCGTTAACATATTACACAGACCCATCTATTCCTCTACACTTCCTTGTTGTGACTATAAAGGAATATTAAGGGGCTACATATATAAGGCGCTAACCCTAGAATTCCTAGGTTTGCAGCACCTAAAGACTATTATAAACATATGTAAGTGCTACAAGAAACTCTTCAACCGTTAACTAGATGTAAGAGATCAGCTCTAAAACCCTGTAGTTACCTTGAGGGTTCCAGTCACACTGAGGACAGAAAATTATGAAACTGATAAGAATCTGAGAAATCTTTCCTGTCTATCTCGATGATGCCGGGAAGATGTGGTCCCTGATGATGTTCTTCTTTGCCTTTTGGGGCGGAAGAAATAATCTTCCGTGTCCAGAACATAGGAGATCTGCAAATGAGACAAGTAAATAAGTAAAAAGCATGAGAGTTCGTATACCGCATCTGCAAATATGTAATCGAACATATAACATTTAGGAAATCATAGAAATGACATGAATACGGCACACAGATTCCAGAATCCAAGCTCCAAATGGTGTCGTGGGTACAAGTCTTAAACAGATACACTTATATGGTACTTCAATTTACAAGGTAGCTTATGACTTGTACTTTCCAACAACTATCTAATGACTATTTAGGATCATGAACATGTGGAGAATAATTGCTCTTTCTTAATGGATTAAAATGAAAAGTTACTTAAATATACATGCATCTTGATAAGAGTATATATACGCATATGTAATAACACGAGTTAAATATTACTATTTTTGAATAATTAAAATCCTCATTGATCAATATGGATATGATTACGTTATTCATTTTAACACATTGATTGCCTTTCACAGTTGTAAAGATACACGTGCACATATTTATCTTGAACATGTCCACCTCATCAAAGTCAGCTTTCCTTTTATAGATAAAAAAGAATTTAATGAGGAGAATAAATGAGTTGACGACAACTTTTATTCTGCATATTCCATTAAAAGATTGAGAAATTGTTTCACTAAAAATGGAACAAAAATTTATTAAGTCTCAACGGCCAAAAGCTGAAAACTAATGCAATAATCTTATTCCCAATCCAAAAGTTGTCCTGAGAACCACAAAAATTAGCGACGGATCTTCCAGGGCACATAGAAAATATCTAAAAGACACAATCTCAAATTATACGTAAAAAATGCTTTTAAAGGTGTCAGGATTCTTTCTTAAGAAAAAAACAATGAAAGTTCTGGGATTATTAGACAGACATAATCTCACATTATACTTCGCAGTATGGCCCCTGGCCTTAACTAAGATATGTGTGAAACAGAGTCATGAGGAGCTACAGTACCGCGGAAGGACTGTGACCGAACACATTTGAAAACTTGATGGGTCTAGGTCGATTAATACTTATGTCTGAGAACTGAAGGTAGAAAGAAGAATGAATCGGCCAAAACTAATTAAATCCAAACTAGAGGGGTATATGGGGAAATATAGATGCAGTCTTTTAGATGAGAGAGAAATTAATCATCCGTCTAGCACTTTTTAGAGGTGTTTTTGGCAGGGTGAGAAGGATGATGATTTTCTGTGTTCTCCCCTGTCCTGCTAAGTGAATTCTCCCCGGAGGAGCACCGACTAGTTATGAAACAAAGAAAGCCACAAGAAGCAAAAGCTAACAAACAGGGAAAGCAACAAACCTTGGACGAGTTGCAAGCTATCTTACATTCCAATCCATTTATTATTTTAACACCTTCCATGGCTAAGCACATAGATGTAAGTTCATCTAGATCTCCATATCCGCGCTTGTTTCTGCATATACAATTGACGACACCAAATTATGCATCACCTAATTGAAAGCAACTGGGATAAACTTTTAAAACTAAAAGTAGGCAAATGACATTCACGACAGAAAATGGCGCCCTGAAGAGCAAATTAAGGATTAACTACCGGTAGGCCTAATAAACTCAACCAACAAATATACTGACATATTAACATATAATTTTAACTCAGTTCTCCTCATCTCTATTTGGAAATAGCTTATTAGCTATATTTTGGAAACACGTAATCTTTTGATAAACTAACTTCTCATCAACAGGTAAAGTGACATGTGAACAAAACGTATTAATCTGCAGCATATGTACCTTTGCAGTATAATGCCGTGGGGTTCCTTTTTCCCAGGAGAGACAGACAGAAAATCATTATACAGATAAAAGGAAAAATTTGGATCAATTGAAACAGCAAACACCTCAGGCTTTTCATTCATATTGTCCATCAGCTGAATGAACACTTGCGAAGGAGTACATGACTGCAATAAGACAACATTGGAAAATAATAATATCCATAAATAACAACATAGTATATGAGGTCAAGAACCCACATAGTGGAGAGGGGGGAAAGTAATAGAAGACCTACACATTCAAAACGATATATATTCTCATCATGAAGGATGACACGTGCATTTGCATAATAGACTGAATCGATTAAGTTCCCAGGTTTCCGCGACTTTTCATACTCATACAATTGGAGAAGCTTATTGTCTATCTCATCCGTTACAACTGTTTGAAGCTGAAAAGAGGAAGAACAATTTCAACACTTCAAAACTTAGATGAAAAACAAATCATGAGTAAGTGGAGAAATAAGAAAAAGAAACCAACGCACCTGTCTGACCAACTTATATATCAACTTGTCCAATGTGAATAATATATATGACTGGTTTCCAATAATTGCCCGGCACTCATCTTCAAACTTTCCATTGTCAGCAGAGCCATCAAGCAAGTTGTAAAGTGCATTCATAAATCTAGAGAAAAGATAGACAATTAATCAGAAAAGCATTAAGAATTTATCCAAAAATGAAATCAGAATAAAATCTCAAAAGATACCTTGAATAAGGATCAGGGGAAGAAGCCTCCTTTGTTGCTTTCCATTTTGTTTCAGCACTCGTTGAATAGTTTTTCGCTAATGAGATCCTTTCATAAAGTATCTGCCAAGTCCAAAGAGTGAATGCCATATTGACCAATGAAGAAATTAATATATCAAACACTAAAGTAATAACATTATCCTTACTTGATGAAGCCTAAAAAGAACAAAAAAATCATCATTTCCATAGAAGACCCTGGAATTATTTCTTTCCCCAACAAGTGAAACTGCGGAAACACGCTTTGTGAGAGGCTTAACAGACAAAAGGAACCTTTCTGATAATGGTAATGAAGAGCCCTCTCCTCCAGCGGATTGTGCATCACACATTCCCTCAGCTTCGCCTTCACTCTCACCCTTACCCTCAACATCATCATGTTCCATATCTTCATCCTCCTCATGCTCTTCTCGAGAGCATGCATCACCAGCAGACTCACTACCTGTGGCATCTTCACCAGCTTCAGAAACATTGTCACTGTCCTCATCATCAGCATCTGCACCATTATCACCTCCAGCCTCTGGACAGCATTCTTCCTCCCCATTTCTAGATTTATAATTTCCTCTTTCAATATTATGCTTTGACTTAGGCAGTGCCTGCCCACTGGAGTCTCCATACCCAAGAAAATTATCCTCCTCTGAGTCAGCATTGGGTGATAATTCACCCTCCTCCTTTTCAGCTTTGTAAGGTCCAGCAGGTTCTTCATGGCTTTTGACTTTAGTGCTTTCAATTAGCACTCCATTGGCTACTGGAAGTGGAGGAGCAATATCCCGTCCCTGAAGCACCAAGATAATCAGATAGGCACACCAGCGTAAACTTCGAAATGAACAATAAAGGGTAATTTTTTACAAAAAGAGAGGATAGTGAGAAAAAAAGATGAATAGCTAAAAGCTGGATACAAGTACTTCAGTTAAAACAAGTTGAATATCGCCATCACTGTTAACTCGTACCTCCATCAAAGGTCCATTAACACCCTGAGAAATGGCAACACCATCATCACCGCCTAGTGTAGTAGTTGGTCTTGCTGGATTAAGCACAAAGCCTTGAAATAAAACAAGTTTTAGAGTTTTTTTTTTTGTCATACCAGTTTTCGAATTTTGACAAGACTAAAATTCTGTAATTACAGCAGAAACGAAGATAAATAACTGAAAAAAATTAAACAGCCAAGTTCATGCAAAGAATTAATGTTGCAACGGTCAAGTTTACAGACCTGAAGTAATTTCTAAGCTGGTCTTGGTCATGCTAGTTTCTCCTCTAACTGCAAATGAAGTATTATCGATAGTTGATTGCTCATCAGAAGCAATCTGCTTACTCAACCCAGAGATTTTTTCACTACAATCTGCATCGTTCTTCCCTTTATCCATTAGAGGATCATCTCTATAAGCACGGTCACAGTCAACAGGTCCATTTTCTTTGTCATTGGCTGCTAAACTAGTCTGTTGACCATTATTTGCCTCATTTACTCTACCATCCACTTCATTATCAGATTTTGGCAACCTTGAATTCATTAGAATAGAGTCTCCGTGGGAGTTTCCATCACCTCCTGTATTTGATGCAACACGTTGCCCAGTTTTCCTGTCCTCCACATTTTCTGTCCCATGAGTATGAGAGGGAACACCAAGTATCACCTCCAAAAAGGTAGTCCAAAGCCTCATAATTTTAGTTGACATATCTTTACTTGAGAAGACCTCCTCACATGAATAACGAATAAGTTTGTATAGGTCCTCATGAATCCCAAAATCCGAATATTCAAACTCTATATGGGGGATTAGAGGCTGCTTATTTCCAGAAGCGATAGCCTGAAGAATATCATACTCTTTCTGCTGCTTTGCTTTCTTTTCTTTGATTTCAGCCACCAAAGCTGTATATTTAATTAAAGAGAAAAAATTAAAACTGAATTGCAATCTACCAATGATTTGAAAACTAACATAAGGTTTGGATAAATCAAATATAAGCTCATATAAAATCAGCAACAATCAACAACTTTTCCTACATCTAGAATGCATGTCAGCAATGATGTAAGCTGTGTTCTATGAGACAAGGGAAGACTCCTAGAGAGAGCACTCCCGTGTTTAAAGTTTGATGATCCATAACATCCTGATAAAAATGCAACTCACATTTCGAGCTTTCATACAAAATTGCCGAAGTCACAAATTGCAAAAGCAGTTAAGGTTTTTTTGGGGTAAACAAGTTTCTAACTCAAAACAAACACTCAGATGGACTTGTAGACAGTTGGAGATTAGATGCTTATGCCATTGCTAGCTCCAACATATTTATTATACCCCAGCATCGCAAAATTGGTCATTATAACTATCAAGTACCTGCCAGAGATTGGCTTCAGAAATATAATGGTGGAATTTCCTGATTGACGATGTACTTTTAAATTAGTCTACTTTCCTCTCTTGTTGAAGCACATCCATGGCTTATGACATGTCAAAGCAGTCAAATCCACACACACACAAACACAATTCAATCATCTTGATTTTAAACTAAACTTACATTTAGTGATCAAGTTCTTTGAATCTTGTTGCTTGAAATAGAAGCTCCGGTGATCAAGTGATTTGTAATGGTTTTTAGCATAAATTTCAGCCCAAACCTTATTGAAATCAGAACGACACCTACTCCACTCCTCTTGTTTCTGCTTCAGACGAGTCAATGTCACATGAAGTGCATGAGTTGGATTTTTTCGTAATATGTCCAGGACATCAAGTCCATGATCTCCATACAGGCGTTCAATGCATCTTAAATTTAGAGCTGAAATATGACGCCACATAGACAGAATAATAGATTGTTAAGCTCTAATATAGAGAACAAAAATCCTCAAACTAACATTCTAGATTGAGATTATTTTGATACAGACCGCTAAAGTGATCTTCAATACAGATTGGAGCCTCCATATTGATCTTATTTTCATTAATGCTATTATACAACTCCTCTGCACATTTGGCAGCTGAGCTTACAGATTCTAATAACATGTCCAGCTCAAATCTACACAAAAAATCATCACCATTTACCACATATTAAATATTTTCTTTGGCAAAACAATGATCCAGTAGGAAAAGGTTAAAATCATAGAACAGTCAAAAGTGACCAAATAAAGCAGGGATCATTAGACTAAAAGGGATGCTAAATAACCAGCCAAAGTCATACCTGTCATCCTCACATCTAAACAAGCTTTCTTCATACTGATTCCTGCGCATATGTTTGAAAGAGTAATCCTCACTTCCTGAAGTCACAGATACCCAGTGATCATTCAATACTTGAGCACCAAGCTCAGATCTCTGACTGGCCACAGGAATTGGATACTGCAAAATTTAAAGACAGCAAGAAGTTCCCACAAGAGAAAATATATTGATAAGGACAAGAAGAGAAGAAATGTAATAGAAGTTTCATACATCTTCTGGCAGAAGACGATAGCTTGGAGTACAAAGTTGACAGTTACTTAAGTCCAGTTCTTGAATGGATTTTCCCCAGTATTTCTCCCGGTGTCTTTCCTTGTCTTTAGCTCCATTCATCTCACGCTTCTGGTCTTTGTCTTTGTCCTCCAACTTTAATGTTCTGGATAATTGACCGTCACCGCATAATGACTCTGAAATCAACAAGATTTGCAACATCAAAATTGACCAATGAGATAAGAAAAGAATAAAACATTTAAAATCACTCAGTGTAATTCAACAACATACTCTAAATGTTTCCCTTAAAAACAATAATTGAGATGAGTAAAAATAAATATCACATAAAGAACTCGGTCCACCAATCTGATCACCTCCTTCCTCAACTTAAAGAAGTATGAAATAAAGAGTAAGATACACTGTTTGGTAGAAACAAAAAAGAGTAACCACAAGGAGGACAGCTAAAATAAGTTATATAATGACTTACTTTTACTTATGACACCAGCAAGGAACCCATCTACAAGAACAAATATGTCAGAGACATCATCAACGTTAACATATGAATGTATGAGAAAACCAATTATAAAAAGTTGAGAAACAATCACCAATATTTTCACAACGCTCCAAGAATTCATTGAATTCATCCATCAGATCAGGGTACTTTCCAAGTAAGTCAGTCACCTGAAATGAGAATTCAAGGCCATCTTGAGTAATAATAGTGCAACAAAAACCCATAAAGAAAACAACCTCAAAGCCTTCATGAAAAACCATTAAGTTTGAGCTGAGAAAAAAGTCTGATATCACCTATTGTACTCGACATAACCACATCTTCTAATGAATTCAAAAGCTTTTGGTGCTGTATGTTCATTAACAGCTTTTGACAACTGTTATGTAACTAATGTAAATGACCCACCCCGAAATCATTCAAGCATATCCAAGCCCCTTTATTTTTTCTTGCTTTATGCACCCTTTGTGTAGATACTAGAGATTCCATGAAAAATACCAACAAATTTGTCTGAAAAGGCATATACCAGCTAAAGCATTGACTAGGAAATAACTTGCAGCGTTTTCTTTCTAGGATTGCTTAGGGAATTTGGACAGGCAGAACAAACTAAAACTTCCATTAGTCAATAGATGACACCATAAATTATTTCAGAAAAGAAAGCGCACAGTGTAAAGTAAAAAGATTGATTCATCATTATCAAGATACTGAAAATTGAAGTAATGTCTTCCCAAATTCTAAGTCTGGGATTCATAAAAGCGAGATAATATCACTTACCAAATTCTGCAAATCATTCCTTTTTATTATTCCATTGCTGAAAATATGAAGGCACTTCAAGAATGCTTGGTAGTCATCTGAACTGCCCAACTTTTCCTTAACTTTCTCACAAAAACTGAATGCTTGGTTATACATGCCTGATAAAAGTCAAAACAATCCAAAAGGAACGGGTTACAAAACTCTACAGTTCAAAATGATTAATCAAATACCATTCTCCCCCCATGATATATTTAAATTGAAAAATAAGTAACTCCCTAACCAAGAAAGATAATAACAATACAAGAGAAATGCAAATATAGGGAACTTTAAGAGATCCAAAAAAAAAAAAACATAGATGATTATATTTTAGCCATAGAATTTGGTTCTAAATCATAAATTACACTTGAAATGAGCAGGGATGTGTTTATTTCATCTCGTTGCCATTCAGAAAATGGCTGTTTTAAGAAGATCCCAATGTCCAATTTGAGGAGAGATAGGTCTGCTTATTTCTTTGATCCTTTCTAGATTTTTTTCACTTTTCTTTTGCTTACTTTTGGATAATATCTTATTCTCTACTTACGTTAATTGCTTCCTTTTCTCTCTAATAGTACTTCCTTCAATAGGGAAAAAAGTGCCCATAACAATTAATATATGCACACATTCTCCCACATTACTTCGGGTGAACTGATTTTGACAAACATTCTTTTAACAAATTTTGCACCAGATGATGAAACTAATTACACCTTCCTTTCCTCTTTGATGATGCTTGCACCAAATATGCTGCTAATTAGACTATTTTCGGGACTAGAACAGATGAACATCTAAGTATTAACCCAGGCTAACAACTCCAGCAATGTTAAATTAAAAAAACAACATTCTAGAATCAAATCTGATCCATCTACAAAAAACATGGCATGATGGCTTACTCTTTAAGGAATCTTTGTCATCATAAGAAGCAAAATCAGCTGCCAACCCAAAACCTTCAGCCTTCTTGACAGATATCTTTTTGTTAGAAAAACGTGATTTAAAATCCCTGTTATTATCATGATCAGGTTCTCTGTCATCCTGGTCACGAATTTTCCTATCCCTACTTTCCTTATCAACACGCTTCCTCTGCTCCTTGTGAGATTTCATTACTGCCTTGTCATCATCCAGTTCAGGACGGTCAACACTTGGATCACGATCATGAGAATTAAGCCTTTCTCGTCGATAGCGTTGCTGCAAAAAGTCAAAGTTCAAAATCCCAGCATAAATAAAGCATTTCATAAAATTCATTGTAAAGGGAAAGGAACAATCTTATTGCCTTGTCCACTTGCATTGGCCGTATCATGGGTGTTGTAGAACCTCGCTCACTAAAACGTGGAAATGCATTTCGACCATAAGGAGCATGCTGTGTAGAAGGAGCTGCAGAAGTATCTGGTAAGAATCTAGTAAACTCCTCAAGTAAATCCAGGTGGTCCTCAAAAAGGGTAGCAACCTAGAGCATAAACAAAGAAGTAAGATTAATCAAAAGACAGATAGAAAATATTGCACTATAAACTTTTTTTAAAGATAACCCCAAAAAAGAGTCAAATGTCAAAAGTAGAGCTGAACATTTTACCTCACTATAGACCTCACCAATATCCTTGTGCTCTTTGCGGTACATGTTCAAAATGTCCAAGAATGATTTGTAAACATGCTCATCATTTTGGAATCGTTTCTGCATATGCAAAACCCATCAACTAATAGGCCAGAAGCAGAAGTTGCAGTAGAAGCCTCACCAAACGAAAATCACTTTTACCTTTATCTTGTTCACAAAGCTTATAGCTTCTTCAAATTCAACAGTTTTCTTTGGAGGAGCCTCATCCTCATCTAGTGTAATCTCATACCCCTTTGGCAAGAAGGTGTTAAATCCAAAAATCAAGTTATTGTGCCCTTTGAATAGTTCCTTCACTCTTGCTATGACACCAGCAGTGTCAGTCCTGCAGAGGGATAAAACAGTTGAGAATCATTTAAGCACCATATTTCACAATCACATGGTTTAAAAATAAGTGTGAAGAGTCTACCGTTGAGCCTTGAAATCTTTCATGACCTCTAAGAACATGTCATATTTTTCTCTTTGGTCATGAAACATGTCTTTCACTTCCTTCAAATATGATAAAGCGTCATTGGTAGTCAACTTCTGTGAAGTAGCTCCCCCTCCCACTCCTCCTCCTCCTCCTCCTCCTCCTCCTCCTCCAGGGATTTGGGATTGGCCATAGCTTCATAAGCGGAATATAATTACAAATTCAGATACCCAGCATATCGACATTTATAGCATCAAAACCTTTAAAGTTAATATAATAAATGTTCTACTTGATTGATGATCTTATTGTCCAGAACTTAAAGCATCAAGCTTTTCTTTTCGATAAGCTTCCGGTCGATAGAATAAAGATTCTGAGAGCATGCACCCATGTTGCTTCTGTTCGTATTTTCACTTACCCAAAGAGGCAATGAGTGCATTAACGATGTTACTTAGTAAGATTTATGAATATGACAAAAACCAACCACTTCTTCTCCTATATGTTATTTTGCCAACGGAGAACCCATTCCATAGTCAATTTAAGTCAAACAAAAGATAAGCCCACGGCAATTCAATAAAAACTTCATTAATAAATAATCTTCGAGCATTAGCAAGACACCTCAGGTGAAAACACAATCCCCAACAATGCCATAAATGCTTCAATTCATCCATCATCAAGTCGGGGTTAAGGCCTTAACAAGGTACACTCGCTAAAGAAGGGCAATCGACTCTACAGAGAGAAATGAAATTGGCATGCGAAGGAAAGAAAATAAGAGAAAAACGTACGAATCCCCACGTGAAGAACCCATGGGTCGCTTTAATTGAGAAGAAGCATAAGCATCGTCCCTAGTTCTCTTCATATCTGCCCCATAAAACAAAAACAAAAACAAAAAAGATAAGCAATCCTTAAAACACAGTAGGTAATGAAATAAAAAGAAGCACATGACAAGAACACGCAAGAAAGAGAGAAAGGGCAAAAATATGAATATGGTACCTTTCAGTTGGTAAATTTTCTCAGGAAAATATGCTGCAGAAAGAGCAAGCAGATCACTGGGAAGAAAGAAAAAAGCAGTAAAGAGCCTGATCGCCTTTGGGTTCACCTGGTAGTAATTCTTCCCTTGCTTTATATGTCGGGGGGAAGAACTGGGACAGGCAGCGAAGGAAGATTCATGAAAAGTGTAAGGGAAATTTATGTTGAGAAAAGGCTGTGGTACAAGGAGCTCAAACTCATTTTGGAGACACAAGTAAATTTTCGAAAACTGAAGAGCAATCCCTCGTGTTGAAGTTTGTTCTCATTTTAGAATTTTACGAGTACTTGTGTTCTATTCCCATGCGGGAAGGCGAGCGCCCTAAATGCGCGGGTTCAAATACGATCCATCAACACCAAGCCCGTTGGTTTTTTTGGGTTTTGTCCGATTAGGTTTTGGTTTTAGACTCCCTTTCCTGTCCAGGCCCATGGTTTTTGTTGTTGTATCTTTCACCATTTCCATACAGATTCCAAAAGTTAACTTTATTCTTCGGCCACACAGAAGATGAAATATTTTGACGTCTATAGTTATTTGTAATAAAAAAATATCAATACTTAATAAAAAAAATCTTTATTGTATGTTTAAATTGAAATAAAAATAAAAGGAAAATAGGGGATATTAAAAAAGAAAATTTTTTTAAATAGTAAAAAGATTTACTCTTTTTTTAAATTTTTCTTTCTAATATTCTTTCATTTTTAATTTTTTTTAATCTAGGGTTAATGTAGAAGTGTTTGTTCGGTATTGGAATTATAATAGAGATAATTAATTTACAAGTTCTTATAGTCTTAATTGATTTCTAATAATAAGATCCTTATATTTTTTTTATTTAAAATCTTTGTAATTTTGACTATTTTTAATTAGGTCCTATAGTTTTATTTTGTCAAGTATTTTATAATTTTACCTGATTTTTAAAAAATAATAATTAAGATTTAAAATTTATCTTTTATAAAAGCTAAAATAATCTTTTTGAACATACTTAAATTTGAATTTAAAATCATTTTTTTTTACAAAAATTTTTGTAAAGGGAGCAGGGCGAAATCTCCCTTTCTCTTAAACGATACCAATGTTGGGTAAGACGAGCCGTCTATTATCTTCAGACATAAGCCTAAACACCCAAGAGTTAGGATACCTCCTCTAACTCCACAACTAAAATCATAATAAAGTGGTACTCTTTAAAAATTGAATACGCTCTAAATAGTCGAATATCTTATCATTTCATCAATTGAACCTCTAGACGATGGGTAATTTTTTTTTGTTGCCCACCCGGTTCACCGGAGCTTTGCCCCGACTACATTCGGATCCGACCCGCGTCGCGCACCTGGCTATGGTGGGTGAGTCTTCCAACGGGGATTTTTTGCATTCGCCAAGGCTCAAACTCGAGACTTCGCTTAAACGATATCGAGCCGCTTACTACTCGGACTAACCCCGGTTGGTTAATTTAAAATCATTCTGAAGAACGTGAGGGAAAAACCAGGACAGGCTCGGACAAGGGTTGGTCAGCCCCATTCGATACCGAGCCCAGCCCAGTATGGCATAGCATAATCAATCTTCGCTCCTGGGCTAACTTGAATCAAGTTGGAGCAGATTTATTTAACTAGCTGTTGTATATAAAAAAAAACTAGCTAGATTTTTTCTTATATTTTTTATTGTTCATATAGTTTTGTTAGTCTTTTCTCCTAGGATCATCAAGAAAATGTCAACTCTGGAAAACTGCATTGAGCAACTTGCATTTTTTTATTTAAAAAAATAACTAAAAATCTACAATCCAAAATTGAAACAACGCCCTGACCAATGATGTATGTCAAGACTATTGGAAACAAGTATTACATATTTAATTAATTTGAGTATATAAAATAAATTAGTTAAATTAATTAATATAGCGTATTTTTTTAAGATACTATAATAATATTTCTTAATTTTTTTCCCACTCTATTACTTGATTACTCTTATGCGAGTATCAATAGAGATAATTTAAAAAAAATAATAAATATATAAAATAAATTTTATAATTATGATCAAAATCAATTCTTCTATCACAGGGGTAATTCTTACTGGCCAACCAATTTGTACTTGAAACAAATACGCACTGTACATCTTTTCTTTTGGAGGCATCATGTTATTGCAAAGTCACTTTTTTAACTCAAATATGCACGCATGCCAAAAGCGACATATGTTTCAACACGGTCCGATACGTATGCGCGCGTGTGAATGCTTGTTTATCTGTCTATCTAACTTTAACTCGGACCATTCATTACCCAAAAAAGTGCACATCACAAATCTTCTGATATGGCAAACCCACACACACTTATAGTTCTGTTGCAAGTGCGTGACAACATCATATGTAAAAGTAGGTGGAACAGAAGGGCGGTACCACATCTCCTTACGGAGATATATAATCTTAAGGCATTCTGCATAATCTCAAACACTTGTGGTAAAAAGAAAAAGTTCTTCCCTGCGTCCTTGTATTCACACCCGCAGGGTATTAGGAAACAGGGCATTAGTAGATTATATGTGAACAAGAAAATGAGACATGAAGCAAGCCTCTGCAAGCATTATTTGTCAGCTGGGTTGTTTAATGGAACTGGAGCTCCTCCTTTGGAGACTAGCCAAAGCATAATAAGCCCCACCTGGTCCCTTGCCCAGCAAAGACGAGTGCGTCCCTTTCTCTACCACCTTTCCCTTCTCTAATACTGCGATCGCATCACACTTCTGAATAGTGCTCAACCTATGCGCCACCACCACGCTCGTCCTCCCCACCATAACGCGCTCCAACGCTTCTTGCACCGTCCTCTCCGACTGGTTATCCAGTGCACTCGTCGCCTCATCCAGCAGCAACACCGTAGGGTTCTTCAATATCGCTCTCGCTATTGCTATTCTCTGCTTCTGACCACCTGATAGTTGCACCCCTCTCTCCCCACACCATGTCTCATATCCGTCCCTCAAGCTTGATATGAATTCATGAGCATTTGCTATCTTAGCTGCCTCTATGGTCTCTGCTTCGTCAACCTTATCCTTAGCTCCGTATGCAATGTTCTCCTTCAAGCTCCCAGCAAATAACATCGGTTCTTGGCTCACCAGTGCGATGTGTTCTCTCAAGGTCCTGAGATGGTATGACTTTATGTTTCTCCCATCTATATTTACTGTCCCTTTTAATGGATCGTAGAATCTCTCGATTAATCCTATGATGGTTGACTTCCCAGACCCACTTTGGCCAACCAATGCCGTTGACTTCCCCGCTTCCATTCTCATTGAGAACCCTCGAAAGATCATGTCGTTCGGCCTAGCCGGGTACGCGAAATGAATATCACGAAGTTCTATTAGGCCTGTGAACTTATCGGGTTTATACCCGTTTTGGTGATCCGGATCAATTTTTGTGCCGCGGTCGAGAACAGCAAAAAGTGAGCCCAAAGAATCTGCGCCTTTGGCGAGGTCGGAAGTCATGCTTCCGGCATCTGCAATTACCCGGCTTGTGCCCATTAGTACCATGAATGTCTGAAACAGTGCTTCGGCTTTGATAAGACCAGCGGACATTAGCTTTCCACCATACCAAAAGTCTAAGGCCCAAGTACAAGCCGTGATACTCTGTGAGAAAGCAAGCCCAAAACCTGCAAACCATGACTGTCTCAGGCTCTCCTTTCTTGGGCCTTCTTGGGCTTTTTCAAGCATTTTGAGGATTCTGCCCTGGGAAGAGAATGCTGTAACGATACGAAGGTTGGAAACAGCTTCTGCGGCTAGCTTGCTGCATTCATCTTGGGCCTTAGTGGCCTTCTTGATCATGCTCTTGAGTAGGACCCTCCTAGTGTAGTAGCTGATTACGATCAGGGGTTGAACGGCGATAACAACAACGGCGAACCTCCACGAAATCACTAGGCTCATTGTGAAAGCAATTACTACCGTGGAGAAAGTTTGTATCAACAGAGACATTCTATCTCCTATCAGAGATCTCACCTGTTAAAATATCACTATCAGTGTTAAGACGATAATATAGAAATTGTCCAATGTTAGGGAAATTTTGAAAAAGATCAAGTAAAACGTACCACATTGGCATCTTTGGCAAGTCTTGAGCAAACCGCACCACTTGTATTTTCGGACTGATCGAACCAGCCAACTTCAAATGTGAGTATCTTTGAAAACGTTCTCTCTCTTATCCTTTTGGTCAAGTATTCACCCATGTAAGCGAAACTATAATGCTGGCTTATGCTAGTAATTAATGACGACGCCAATAAACCCAGATAACAAAACGCGTAAGCCTTCATCTTCCTTTTAATCTCGTCATGGTCTGTCAGAAAAAACGTAGAAACCATGGACCCCATTGAGAATGAGAACAATGGGTAAATTGCACCGAACAGAGACGCACTAAAACACCCTAAAGTTGCCTGCTTCCATTCTGGGAGATTCAGGGCAAGCAACCTCCGAAACGACGGAACAGGGAGTTTTTCTACTGTAGCCACATCGGTTTCTTCATCGGCACTTGAAACTCGACTCTGTCCTACTGAATTTGCAGAGTTAGATCGAGTCACGAGAGATAATCTTCGACTGCTGGGATTGTTCATGCCCCTATCTGCTACGGTGGAAGAGGTAGAGGTGACGACTGTATCCTCTTGAGTCGTTCTAGATTTCTCTTTTTGGTGGAGACGAACGATAGAAGTGTAAAGCCCATTTTCGTTTTCGACGAGCTCATCATGCGATCCCATTTCTATGAGGCTTCCATTTTGTAGGACGGCGATAACGTCGGCGTTCCGAATGGTGGACAGGCGGTGAGCAATGATGATAGTGGTGCGCCCAACGGCTGCATTATCCAGAGCTTCTTGAACAACTCGCTCGGATTCGGTGTCTAGAGCACTTGTTGCTTCATCAAGCAGGAGGATTCGTGGCTTTTTTATTATTGCCCGCGCAATAGCAATCCTCTGTTTTTGTCCTCCTGACATTTGAACGCCTCGTTCACCCACCTGTTTCATGTAATTTTAGTATTATATTCTGGTAATTAATGTATAATTCATGTCTCAGTCAAACAGTGAGCTACCAAATCACATAATCCATTCGCATCTCTGCTGTAAGTATATTATTCTGCATACACGATCGATGGGGTAGAACTTTCAAGTTTCTACGCCTTCGGTTGGAGAAAATAGAATAAAACAGAACAGGACTTCGGTAAGGTACCTGTAGAAGTCTCTACTGAACCAGAATAAAGTAAAATGAAGCCCCTGAATAAATTCGTTGGGAAGTTACTTAGCCTACAAATCTTACTATTCAATTTCACGTTATTTATTATAATGAAGTTTTAAACTTTATAAGGGTAAATACTAAATGCACATATATGCCATATTTCAGGAGTCTCCGCGGGAGCATGGGCGATTGGGCGATGGGTCCGAGAAACAACAAATCAGGCCTGTTTGGGGGGGTCTAAGAAAATGGTGACCCTCAATTTAAGAAAAGAAACGTTAGTTTTAGGTCCTATACAAGGAGTCAAATTACCCTAAAAAAAATTTAAAATAATCAAAATACTCTGGAGTCCACATCCTTTATTTTATTTGTAAATAAGTGTTAAGAAATTTTTTAGTACTTTGAACATTTTAAAAGACTTTTTTATAGTTTAACTTTTTTTTGTGTGGGACCTAAGAGTAATTTTTTTCTTTAAGAAGCTTCTTATGGAGACTAAAATAAGAAAGTTAGATTATATTGTTTGAAAAACTTTTTTTACATTAGCATAACGACTAAATGAAACTTCAATCTTTTCCTCTTTCCAACAAAGTTGCTCTTTCTTTTATATGATTTATATTGCATATATTATAATGAATCATGTCGAAGATATGCCAGGAAATATTTTAATTATTAAAACTTTAAAAATACACTCTGCTTGTCCATTCAGGGAGGCCAGCAAAAATAATGGTTGGTATTTCTTTGCCATTGTGAAGAAGAATATGGCTCGTGGCTAAGGCTAACTCAAGTGAAAAGAGCGATAAATCAAAGATGCGACGACAGGAATTTATCTCTTCAAGTGAATGGCCAGTTTGAAACTTACATTCATCTTGAGCAAATGAATAATAAAATATCTCTGAATCAAATATAGGATATAATAATGTTAGAAAAAAAGCAAGATAGGAAAAAATAAGGAGGAGGGCGTATTAATGGTGGGGGGTGGAAAAATTAATTAGTTGATCACTGACTTTGAATAATGATATTATCAAATTCTAAAGAAAAGAATCCTTTAATTCTGACGACACTGTGGTCAATGTATAGTCAGGGCCATATACGGGGAAATTGGAGTAGCATATATAATTATATGTACTTGGACTCTTGGAGGGGGACTGCGGATGACTTATCCACGTTTATGGGGCAAAAGTTGCAAGAACAGGAATTAGAAGCAGTGAAAAAGGAGGAAAGAAAAATCTATGATGCACGTGTAAGGGTGGGAGTGGAGAATGCACTATTGATAATGGGGAGCGTGATGTTGAGGAATTGCCAAATAGTGGCCAGAAGTTATTGTGTAATCAACTATAGAAATGGATATATATGATGATAAGCAGCACTAACCTGGGTATCGTATCCCAGAGGCAACTGAGAAATGAAATCATGAGCATTTGAAGCTTTTGCAGCCTCCACGATCTCTTCCTCACTAGCGTCCTCTTTCCCAAACAGTATGTTGTCTTTAATGCTTGTCCCGAACAGAGCCGGTTCTTGGCTCACCAGTCCCATCTGCGATCTCATCCACTTTAGCTGCAGCCTCCTAATTCCCACCCCGTCCACACGTATTTCCCCTCCCATAGGGTCGTAGAATCTCTGCAAAAGTGATATCACCGTCGACTTCCCTGACCCACTCCCTCCCACCAGCGCCGCCGTCTTCCCCGCCGGAATCTTTACCCTGAAATCCTTCAGGATAGTGCAGTCTGGCCTCGATGGGTATGCAAACTCCACGCGATCGAACTCCACTTCCCCGTGAATTCTCTCCAGAATCTCACCTCCCATGTTCTCTGAATCGATCTCGGGGGTTCTCTTTATCACCTCCATTATTCGTTCCCCTGCTGAACTTGCTTCCGACAGGTACTTCACGTTGGATAAACCAGCTCCCAGCGATCTGTTTCCCAAAGAAACCAACAACATCAAGAATATGAATACATGAGTGATCAATGGAAAAGAAAAAGGTTAGGTTTTTTGTTGTTTACAATCCACCGAGAGCCATGGCTGCTCCGACGGCGAAGACAGTGCCACCTTGGGCGCCATGGTACATGACGAGTCTGCTACCGTAATAGCAAATGAAGGACCATATGACGAACACAATACTGTTGCTTCCTATGGCTAAACCTTTAGCTAAGCCTTGTTTTAGACCCAGCTTGACTGAGCCCTGTAAAGCAGAGGAGAAATTAGCTATGGTTTTGGTTTCGCCAGCAAAGGAATATACGGTTCTGATGGAAGATATTGCTTGCTCTGCCATTGCACCAGCCTGGTTATATTCGTCCCTGATCTTGCTAGCCAACCCCGTTAATGTCCTTCCGTACATTAAACCAGGTATTACTAGAAGAACCACGAAAGGTAAGGCTACAATTGCCAATCTCCAGAACATTGAAAAGGCCACGACGTAGCTCGCGACGAACATAGAGAGATTCGTCAGCAAATTTGGAGCCTATTAGATGGTAAGACACTGTCAACATCACAGAATTTACAATATCATAACAACAAAAGTAAAGAACAAAGTCAAAGAAAACAAATTAAAATTTCTGATTCTCTTTTCTATAATATGCATGACCTTCTCGCTAAGAAAATCTTGAATTACGATGCTATCGTTAGAGACGCTGGTGATGACCTCGGACGTGCTCGTCGCTTGCAAATCAAAGTATGCAACTTCTTGTCTCAGCACTGCTTTCAAATACCTGGATCTCATTCTCGCTGCTTGTCTCTCCCCTGTTCTCGTCCAACAATAGCCCTCTGCGTCGTGTTCAATTCCGAAAAGCCAGAAGAAACAAAATCAGGATTGCTCTCCTCTGTTTATGAACGACAGTAAAAAGTGAAAAAATCACAGCAACAGGTAGAATTAACTCACCGAGGAAGCATGCCAAAAATGATCCACAGGCCAAATATAACAGAGCCACCGCATTCTGCATCATCAATAAAGCCAAATTATGATCTTCTCGTGGGCATAATCATGAGTGGGTGTACTGAGAGGGAGAAGGAAAGAGATAAATTAACCTCATTAGTGTTATGAGCAAAAGCAGATACATTCATCCGAGACGAGGCCCCTCCAATATTGTTCATCAAGCGGCTACTGATAAACAACAAAGTAGGCCCTGTGAAGCCATCGCCGAAAGACCCCAACACGCCAAGAACCATCAAAAACCAATCTTGGGAATCGGCGTGCATGAAAATGGATCGAACAGAGCCACTAGTTTTCTTCTTCTTCATCATCGTAGTGACCTCCGTCTTGCTATGCGAACCCCAACTCATTCCTCTCTGCCTTTTCTTGGCAAAACAGACGAGTGAGAATATTTGGCACCCCACTACTCTGTACTATAGATACTGTTTCTGTGTTTTCTCTCCAACTTTGCTTGCTTTCCAAAACCAAATTTGCGGCTTTGAGTAAGTTAGCTGTCCGACACTGCTTAACGTTGTGTATTTGTAGGATTCAAATCGTAGACAGTGGCTCGTGGTGGGGCAAAATCCACTTAGCAACCAGGACTGATGGCATTGGCTTCCCATGGTTCCACGATGAAAGATAAAAACAGGGAGTACATTATAATTTCTGCCCATATCTTTTCTCATGTTGCTACTAATTAGAAAAATTATATATTATATACATAAGAAAAAAGGAGAGGAAAAGGGGAGTATCAGATACCTGAGAAGAAGAGGAGGGTCGTTGGATCAAAATGATGAGGATGGGTTATCATTCCCATAGTGGGAATTATAAATGTATGGTTTACAAGTTTAAGAGAATTTTTGTTTTGAAATGAGTTCTCTTTTTAAAATTTCCTCATAATAGATACACGGTTTTACTCTGTCAATCATGCTGCCTAAGATTGTTTTCATTCACAGTCTAATTAAGATGTCAGGAGATTGAAAATATAAACAATATAGGAAATTTTTTTATCACTCATAGTATTCCTCCGATCCTAAATATATAATATTTTTAACTAATTTAATTATATTAAAAAAATTAGATAAATTAGTTAATATATTATAATTGTTTAAAATATCATAATCATCTTCTTTAATTATCTCTCCCTCTCTTAATTGATTATTATTAAAGGAGTATCAATAAGGGATATTTAAAAAAAATTGATAAATATATAAAATATATATTATATTTAAAACTAATATCAACTTCTTAATTAGATCATATATTAAATACCGGAGAAATATGTTCTTAATTTATTTTATTTATAATGATCACCAATTACTAAAGATAAACATATATTTAAACTATAATAATCAAATATGTGGAATTTTCTGTGATAATAGCAAATATTTAATCAGGGCATATAACACTAAACAGTGAGTATTTTGCCAATTGACATTTTTTTAAATATATATATTATTTTATTAAAAATAATATTATTTGAGATACTATTAAATATTAAATATAAATATTTTTTTAATAAATATTTAAATCTTAATGAGAAACTAAAAATTTCACCAAACTTAAAAGTTAATTTCCTAACATGCCCCTTGATGTGTATGGCCTGCAACATGGAGTTTGTTTGTTTTTGTCCACCCAGTTTACCAGAGTTTTATCCCAACTATATCCGAATTTGACCCGCGTCGTGTACCTAGCTATGGTGGGTGAGTCTCCCAACGAGAATTTTTTGAGGTGGATTTAATATAATGCCTCGTATAAAGCTTCCTCTTTGTGTTTGTTGGCCCAGAAAAGGCAATAAAGAGAAAACAAAGCTTACTTTTTTATATTTTTTATATGATAGGAAAACAGAGCTCAGCGGTACTTTTGATAGAATTGAAGTGTTTTTAATAAAAATAGAAGTAACAATATATTTTAAAAATTTATTTAATAAAATAAAAATAAATATAAAATTTATATATATTTTTATAATTTAAGATAAAATAATTAAAAATATTTTTTTATAATTTAAAAAAAGTTATTTTTTTAAAAAAAAGTATAATTAAGATAAAATAATCTAAAAAATTTTATTTTTTTAATTATTACTTTTTTTTTGCAAAACTAAAATAATTTAAAATATTAAGAATATAAGTGATCAGTTAATTTTTCACCTATCGCAGTACTTGTGGGTTGGTGTTTCGCTACAGGCAACTTCCAAATTGATTTTACATCACTCCTGACGTTGGAAAAAGATTATTGCAGCTTTTAGCTGGTCAAAGTTGTAATTATAGCAAGTTATTCTTGTTCAACTCAATTTCAACCGCATAGTACACATCCGTTCTTTCGAATAAAACCTATTTTAGAATGGAACAAGTATAAATAGAACATTAATGGCTTGTGTAAATAAATATCGAATCTGGTGACTACAGCTCAGTGAGGGGCATGCCAAACTCGTAATTGGGCAAATCCATGATCCACACTGGCTACTACTAATTAATAGTCTCAATAGTATTGGAGCTCCATCCTCACCCCATCAAATAAGTGTTTTTTTTAAGGAACGACAAAAATAAGTTTTGGTCAATGCCCGGTGTTTGGTGGTCTGGTGAATCAGTTAGAAATGTTCACATCAATTAGCAACAGCATACATCTGAGTTCACCTCTTAATGGAATATGACAATCCCACTAAAAGTTACTCCTTAAACTTATTTACAGGGTAATTTTTTTTATATAAATATATAATATTACTATTTATTTATGTTGATTTTATTTTTATTGTGTGTAATATATATTAAATAGGGATTTTACGATATAGTTAATAAAATTTTTTTTTTTGTATATGTGTGAAATATGTTAAAAATGATTTATAAATAGAATTGGAGGCATATATCTTTTTTTTTAAACAAAACAAAATATATATAAACATTAATTCAGAGGGTGTTTGGATTATAAGTGATTTAGGTAAGTATCCGAGAGAATTTTAGTCTAAAAATGTTTATGGAACTTTGAGGATTTTTTAACAAGGCACTCATCAGATGCACATATCGGATAATACATTATGGTGTGATATTTTTTTAGCAACAATTATGGTGTTATATGAACTTTAATCGTGATGATGTAATGCACAACGATTGTGTTCATAAACTTGCGGCATCAAATTAATCTCTTTTTAGAATATATATGATGGGCGTGAATATATTTTATCTCCCAATTGATATCTATTTATAGTATATTGCCTTTTTATATACTTAATATAATATATATTTAATTAATTTGAGTATATTAAAAAATATAGTTAAGTTAGTTATTTGTAACTATTAATAAAAAAATTTTAATATACGTAATCATGTACAGATATTTTAAGAAAAAAAATATAATCTTAAAAGATAAAATGACTTTTAGTCTTATATCTAAGACTAAAGTAAATTTATTATTTAGGTCTTATATTTATGATATAAGGAAATATAACAGTATACTACTTTTAGAGGTAGGGTGAAATTTGTTCACTTTATTCTGTAAATAAAATTATTAACTGAGTGCTTTATCATACAACTTTTCAATTATTATACTGTCTCTTATCCTTAATACAAGAGAAAAATAATTAATTTATAAGTATTACAAAAATTAGCTAAATTAACTTAGGTATTTATAATAAATGTATGTTAGCTTTAGAATAACCTTTATAATTACATGCAATGTAAATATTCTTTTATGGAAACTCTCTTACTATGTAGAATTAATATAGATATTTTAAGAAAAAATTATAATTTTAAAAGATAAGATAAATTGAGATATTATGTCTATAATTAAAATATTTTTTTTATATAATTTTTATATTTATGAGAGGAGGTAATAATTGATAAGGATGTGACAATAAATTTAGAAATAATGCGCAGAAATAATTGACTATAACAGGAAAAGAAAATTACTTTTTGAGAGTTTGATGCCACTTTGGACATCACAAATGTCTCCCTCTTTAGTGGTACTCGTAACATGAGAAGTGAAAAGCAATAGAAATGTAAAAGATACAAAACAAATATCGTAGATATATTATTGGGTGCCAAGCTGCTCTAGTCGAGGATTTGATTAATCCCAATCGTGACTAGGCAACCGCATTATTTATCCGTGACAAAACACAATGGACACTTGATTAAAAAAAAGTGCTTGTTCCTCTTGAGATTTGAAATCACTAAACTAGCTTACTAGTTTCCTTTATTTTCATTGCCCCAAGCTCGTCAACACGAATATAGTACTCATTGCTTTTTGAAACGAAAATAACTTATAAATAATATATATATATATACATGCCTATTCAATTCTTAATATAAAATTTATTTAATTAATTTATTTAAATTAAAAATAATAATTAAATTAGTTAATATAAAATATTTTAAATATCTTATCCATCTCCCTTAACTTCTATCTCCCTCTTTTACTTAATTATTATAGAATGAGTATCAATTGGAGTAATAATTTAAGAAAAAATTGATAAATATAAAAAATATATTTTATAATATAATTAAATTCAACTTTTTAATTATATCTAGACCGGATGAGTGTATATATATATTATTTGTTTATTGGATGACCCAGCAATACGAGCCAGAGCATTATAAATAGTTCTCCCACCACTTATCTGTTTCTGTTCCGCAGGGCAAAAATCCAAATATTGAATTCCCCTAACATAAAAAAGGCTAATAATAATAATAATAATAATAATAATCCAATGATCCCGCGCCACGTGTGTTATACAGACAATATAAGGGAGACACGATGGATCTTAAGTCAGAATAATAAATGAAAATAAGGTCAACAGGTTATAAAAATTTGATTTATAATATCAAAAATTATAATTATGAGAATGTATATATAAATTGTATATACATACATACACATTCGTGCACGTGCAGATGTATGTAACAGAAATCAGCTTGCGCATAAGATGCTTATGACGTTATAATTAAGTTATAACAATCTCACCCAACCAGTTCCCGCTCCATGGGTGTGGGCGTAGGCACTCGGGAGAAGCAAAATAGTTTAAACTACTCTTGATAATTGACGTGGGTGTTTTCAGTAGCATAAATACACTTTATTTCAGTTTTAGCACATACTACTCAGGTGATCTTAAATATATATATATATAAGATTGATTTGTAAGTTTTTAAATATAAGATCCAATCTTCTCTTATGTTTTATATTAATTCCTTATATCATACATACCCCTCTTTTAATGAGACATTCTTATTTTTGGACATAGATATCAGGGTTACGTTATTTTAAAGAATATCATAAAATTTTTACATTTTTTTAATTTTATAAAATAATAAAAAAAAACTTTATATCTAAAATCAGAGAGGAGTGTGTAATTAATCAGAATGATTGATCGTGCACTCGATGCTCTCCTCCCATCACAGAAAGCAAAACACTAACAAAATTGGAGGATCAGTTTATGCATGCTTACGAGATCATTATGGGTTGTTTATGCCAACTAGCTATAAGTCATTACTCTCACATCCATTAAAATAGATAATAATGTCGCGTGGGATTTTGTTCCAAAAAGTTTAATTATAGGATATCTTTTGACCAGGAGAGTACTGCATGTCAATAAATTTGGCCAAAAAAGTTACTAATAAAATAAAAAAAGGATAGAATTGTTTTCCTAATTTTTATTTTCTTTTAAAAAAAGTATCTTAATTTAAGAGAATATGTGACAATAAGGAAAATATTTATTCAAATGTATAAAATATGTCCACATAATTAAAAAAAAATTACACTAACTCATTATTAGACACCTTTTGGCAAAAAAAAAAAAAGAAAATTATAATGAGGAATTTTCATTAAATTTTTCATCATAATACACATAGTAAATATAGCACTAAATATAAAGCCTCAGTAGACATGACTCACTTTGTACATGATATATATATATATATATATATATATGATCAGAATATGTGAGGTCAGAAAATATGGCCAGAATATCTCCTGGGATCGCGCATCACTTCTCACTTTTGCCCAAGATTCCTCCTCGATTAATGCATTGTCTAACAATCTACCACATACATAATTCAAAATTCGCTATGCTCAAAATCATAAATAGTTTCGTGAGATTTCGCCTTCAACATCAAATTGAGAGAGACAGGCACACTCTCATATCTTTGAAATGTCCAGGAAGATCGAAGAAGCTACTCATTGTAACAAGCAAACATCTTGTGTAGGAATAAGCATCTGTAAAGAAAATTATCTCATCAGATACTATCATCACTCACCTGAAAGTAACTTTTTCTTTCTCCTGTTCTTTCTTCATTTTTACACCCCGGATCAACCCTATCGTGCACGTTACATCTCAGCTTAATCAATCATTACCAAATGAATTTGCTCACCCTCTCCCTTTCCAAGTTTCAAATGTTCTTTGGTTAGTTAACCAAAGAAGATTGTATCCTTAACAGACAAATTGAAATTCGACAGCGAATTGTTGTGAGGCCCCTACCTACGGTCTGGTCCACCATTTTCATGCGCTGTAAGGTGGTTGGACTTGTCGCTCATAGGCCTTCGTAGTGAAGCATTAATAGAAACAATGACAGTCACAATTAAAAAATATGATAATTATATTTGATTTTACCACTGATCTGAGTGGTAACTAACCATTGAGGAATTCGCTGGTGCTTGGGTTCCTATGTCCATGTGTATCCTTCATATTAGACAATCTTGTACTTTTGATTCACTGGGAACTCTCCCTAGCTACTTTAGTAGAAATAAAAACTAACTAATCACTTGATTAACTGGTAGAAATTGTTCCAACTTAACTAAAAATTAAGTGTCTGATCATTTGGGAATAATACAGCAGCGTAAGTGATAGGATGTTGCCACTCAAATATTTCCTATATAGTCTGATATAGATTAGCCTGGTTCATAATTTCTTGAGGGGTTAGCTAGTATATTGGGTGCTCACACAAAAAAAAAACTTGCTGCAAGTATGCCATCGATTAATTGAATCAACCTATCAGCATATGTTTATATCACCGAGTGTGAGTATATACATGAAAGCGAACTTGCAATTCTTCATGTATATGAAGAACCAAAGCAAAGAATATTGCTGGGTCATATACAATTTAAAAGCATGCATGGTCTCTCTCTCTCTCTCTCTCTCTCTATCTATCTATCTATATATTTTCACCTAGCTAATACTGCTGAAGAGGTCAAAAGCATGCACAGTAATGGAATGGATCGGACTGTTAGCAAGAGGGTTAGGTAGGCATATATATATGTGCTTCTTTCTTTGTTGTTTTTGGTGGTGTTGGGGTCCTAGTTCATGTGGTAGCTAGCTAGCTAGCTTTGTTTTAAAAAAGCAAATACTTGTTTGTTTATTTAATGGGAGGTCTTGTGTTTGTCTTGATTCGATGATGCTGGGTTATGGTAACTACTGTTAGACATGGTTCTCATTTCCTGAATTCCAGGTCTAGTCTTGTCGCTTTTTACCCTGTGTCAAACAACCGCTCTCCAACATCCCCTTTAATCACTTGATCCTTTGAACCCCAATATATTCAACCTGTTCCTCCCCACCAATAAACGACACACAACTCGCAACCCCTATGCCTATTTCAACTAAACCTATACTGCTTTATTCTTAGCCTTTTTTTTTCCCTTCTGTTTCCCATGTCCTTCAACTCCTTTTCCTCCTCCTTTCATTATTATTATTGCCGAATGCCCAGTAACGATTGCAAATCATCCGGATAATAATACCCTAAAAATTAGTTGTTAGATTTAGAGAATCTAAGGCCTTACAAAATCCTTACTTCATAGCAACATTCACAATATAGAATTGATGACAATGCACCTCTACTTGACAGTTGACATCTTAGTATTTTTACACTAGAGTACTTCACTCATTGCTTTACTCAACCTCCTATTAGTTTGAAGGATATATTCATGACCCTCTATAAGTAGTTATCTCTAGCCACTTAATATGAAAGAACCATTATAATAAGTATAAAATTTTTGGGATAATCACACCGCATAAGCTAACAGTGAGAGTTGAAGAGTCTAATCAAGCCTTATAAAAGTCCGTACTTCAAGATCACATTCCCATGATAGGCTGATATTACACGCATGACATGAAAGGTGCAAGAGCTCCCTCTCCTGTGCCAATCCTGCCTCCGATCATAGTTGCCAACATATCTTAGTGTCGATATATAAGATTTCCTTTTTACTTTTCACATACCTACATCATAAATAATTTATACTGTGTGTTGGATGACTAATTTTGCAACTAAATAATTTCATAATTAATTAATGTTGCGCTTAATTAATTCAATTAGAAAGTCTTACAAGCAGTTGGGTTTAATTAATTCCCTCTCTTATGGGCAAAGAATCGTTTTGTGGTTACATTAATAATGCCTTATATTTCATCCTTTAAGAGTGCATGCGATTATGTGAGATCGAAGGGGAAAGAAAGAAGAAGACAAGGAGGGAAAATAAAGTAGTGGAAGGGGGGACTTACGGGTAAAGAGAAAATGATTTATGAAGAGGAAGAAACATTGACCAAAAAATCTGGGGCACTCGGGATACTTGCAAGCGTCGTGCCCGTCGTTGATGGAGGGCATCATAATCAATTCTCTCTCTGACTCTAGGACCCGGCCCCCATTTGGAATGTATTTTCAGACACATCTTATCCAAATTTGAGTAGTAAAAGTTAAGTTTCATTCATAGTGCTCAACATGCGTATCAAACCTCGATTTCATTGATTCCCAAGTCCAGCCGAACAATATTCAGATCCAACTCTCTTAATTTTTACCCTTTCCTTTTCCCTTTTCCTTTTATAAAAAGTGTATTAAAACACTGTTTGGAGTGAATGGAGCAAATATGTCTTGCTAGCCCAATACACCTCATTGAAACGGAACATGCTGTAGGTTACGTATTATTTTTTAGTAAGTCAGTCTGGAAACTGTGGCGCGCGCCTTAAGAGAACGAAACGATCGAAAGCCTGTGTTTTCTCCCCATGATTTTCCAAATTAGAGGAATTAAAGAAAAAAGAGATGCCAGCTTAAACATCACTCGACCTTTAGTGACTTTGTTTCTTTCTCTTCCTTTTCATCCTGTCTATTTGCTTTCCCATCTCCTTATCTTGGCTTTTTTATTAAATCATTGATCTTATTACGATCAAGCATGGTGTTTATCAAAATCATCACTTTTTGTGCTGAAATGACTGGCAAACTGAAGTTGCCTTTGTCGGTCTCTCGCTTTATATGCGTCTCACAGCGTCCTCTTCTGAGCTCTCTGTTTAACCACTTTAACACCTTCCTCGTTATTGCTCTTTACATGTGATGTTTTACTATATACAAAGCATCCCTAAAGGAGTTCCCACTTTGCTGTCCTGACCATTTTATATGCGGAAAATCATTTGCTCTCGCCACCGTACATTTGCAATCACATTGAGGACAGTACACTAGCAATAATTTGGGTTCCCTGCTCATTGCATTGGAGCCGTTTAAGGCTTTAAGCTACCGAGATAGCATTATATATTTACTCTTCCAATTTCCCCTTTTTCTTTTCGTTTTTTGAATAAATCGCACGCGCATTTATTTTTATTTTATTTTTTTACCACTGAATCTAACACAAACTTTATAAACTCGCATATATATATATATATATATATGTATGTCCCGTTTAGCTTTAAAAATATAGTACCGTACTAACTTTCATAGATTTTGAATTTTTAAATTGTTCCCAAAGTGAACAATAACATGACAAAAATATTAAATAATTAACAGTAACAACAAGCTTAAGAACTAACTTTTCGGATATATTATATACTACGAGTAATAATTTTGATAAGTGACTTTCTTGAGCGTCCGTCTCTTCATATAGTTCAAACTTGAAAATCTTCTGATATCCTACCAAAGGAAGGATATCAGATCCTATTTTTATTATTTTTTCTATATCTTTTTTTTTTTGTAACCTTCAATTCTTGTTTACTTTTGTATCTTTATTTTTTAAAAAAACGTCCAGAAAAAGTACGTGCTCACAATAATAATTATATAAAATCAAATTAAGTGTGAAACAGTGAAACCAAAACAAGATCTGAGAAATTTTAGGGAGTGGAATTTTGCCCAAAAATTGCCGCCACCCGCCAGTATACAACTAATGAATAAATAGCTCTTATAAATATACATGCCGAGTTGAAGTCATGACTTGTAAGTTAAAGCCAACACGCTCTAACCATCAAGCCAAGAGTTTCATTAGCATCTAACTCTTATAAGTAGCATCGGAGGGATATTATTATTATGCATGAGGGAAGAGGCCATCAGGCCTTCACTTAATTGGGCTTTCTATCGGTTGCTAAAGTTGACAAAATCAGTTGTCCCTTCCAACTGGGCTTTCATAGGCCTAGTGAAGGGTTTCAAATTTGATATTCAGGCTGGACTAGCTCGCACAAAATAGCCCAATCAACTGACCCTATAAAAGACGAAAATATACAAATCTGAAAGAAGCGACGAAGGAAACATCTATGGCGGGAACGGGAAGTGATTCACAAAAACAACTCTTGAGCTTAATCCGCAATTTCGCCGCTGAGAAATCTCAGGGAGGTATTCTGCGTCTTTCTGCTCTCCTTTAATTGTTTGCCTACGGAGAAAATCCTGAAACATAGGCACGATTATCTTTCTTTCTTTCCTTCTTCTCCTTCTCGTCACATTTGATATACTCACCATATTTCCATTTTCGAAAGAACATATAAAACTCGCACACTATCAGGTTACGGGATTAAGCAAAACACTATATGATCTACGCCAGCTATTAATGTAGTAGAATTAGACTTTTGAGGCTTGTATGAAATTAGATTTCTCTGCGCTCTGCATTTTCTTAACGATCAAACATGCTTATATATGAATAATCTATATGTTTACGTGCACCGAAATGCGCAGAGAGAAGAGTAAATACGCTGAAAAAGCGAATTGAGGAGCTTAAAACTGATCTTAGCGCGACCAATGCGGAGCTCGAAGATGCCAAACGCAGCAAAGAACTCGTTGAACAGGAGCTTAAAGGCTATGAAGTTCAACTGTTCTTGAGTGAAGCGTCGGTTCAAACGCTAGAGGTTAATTACCTTCTACTTTACGTCAATTATTATGAAATTTCCTTGCAACATAGGTATAGTAGTCCGTTGGAAAATGTTCTGAACTATTAAACGTGATGATAGTCACGGGTATCTCTTACTCAAGATGAGATTTCTACTGTTGGATCTCATTTGGAAATGCTCAAGGTATTCACGATCCTTGGTGATTTTCTATTGTTTGCTTATTAAATCTGGATTCTGCGTTCATATTCTTACGCTCCTTATAAATTTACATTGAACCTGCTTCTTCTGGAACTTGTGTCTGGTATATGGATTTCCAAAGAATGAAGAAGCAGCATTACGGTAACTAAATTTCCATTTCCATTTCCATCGTCTATGTCATTGCTTTTGAGAATAATCTTTTCCACTCACAGATTTCAAATTCTTGCATGCGATTTGAATTTTTCTGACCTCTTTGCAGTGAGGAATTCATCGGACGTATGCTTGAGTTAAATGTTAGGATAAGGTTGATCTCCTTTCTAAACTTGTCGTATAATATTCATTTATGTCGATTGATATAGCCTACTAAAATATAGTTTCTCTATCAATAAAATTGAACGGATATTTTAAATGCCATAATTAGTTCATCTGGTGAATCAGTCACTTCTGTCTTTGAACTTGTGCTAGTAGTCTTTGAACTTCTGTAGTTTGCAAGCTACTTTTTCTGTATTTTTACTGCATGATCTTTGAAATATTTTACTTCAATTAAATCTCAACCGCCTAAAACCTGCATAAGCAAATTAGCAACTCACTGATAATATATTCTTTTATTTGACACACAAGTGGGCAAATGTCTCCTCAAGTTACTATAATGGACGTTTTGAAATTTTACAATTCTGTCACTAATCTTTTAATAAATGCAGGACATTCCAAAAGAACATTACTTGCAACATTGATGCCGTAGATTCTGACACTCCTACAGGTTCTATAACTCTTTCAATGTTTTCGACATTTACTCTTGACTATTGTTAAGTCTGACATACTGATTTTTGGTTCTTGCAATGTTAGTTTGGACGGCTTTAAAAGATGTTTCCATCGTTTCGATTCCTAACTTTCAATTACTAGCATTTGAAAATGGAATACTTCAATGAAATTTCGTGCTTTGCTTTCATATATTCCTCCTACTAATATATTCCAAGGATGCAGATATTGATATAGTGAAGGATTAAACCGTTTGATCTCAACATTAACGTTATAAGATTTATTCATAATACTGTTTTCAGGACCTTGCTGTCAATTGCGTGAACCCCAACCTCCCCGTCAGTGCTTGATGCTTGCATTCCCACCCATCCACCCCCAACGCCCCCAAAAAAAAAAAAAAAACACCACCACCCCACAACTCTAGTTTTTAAAAATCCTACATCTCTTACTTTTAAGGAAAATCATTTTTCAATTTAAAAGTCTCGTTCTGGGTATTTGATAGATTTAGACTTTGTTTCAGATGCGACACAAGGAACCATGAAAGACGACGATGCCATAGGTGCTTTAAGCGCTCTGGAAAATATGCTTGCAGAGATTATATCTCAAACAGCTAAAGAGGAAGAGGAATACAAAGCAGAACAGAACACTAACAAGAATGTAAGTGGAGAATCAAGTGTTGGAAAATTCAGGTTTCTTTTCTGTCATATCTATATTTCCTTGATTGTTATTTATTAATTTTTGCTCCTCAACGTGATTATTTGGCACTACCTGCAGGTGCAACAGGAGTTGAATAATTCTGAAATAAAGTTGTCTCTATTGAACACCATTATCGAAGAAACAAAAGCATTGCATGATCTGACCATATATCCTTATTAATACTATATTAGCTACATACATATTAAATATTCTGAATGATTAAATATCACTCAACTGCAGAGAAAAATAATGCTCATCCGATCTCGATGTAGTCAATGTTATTAGTGCCATAGACAGTTCATCTCTTATCTGTAAGTGCTCTCTTTTGATAAAAAAAATGTTATTAAATTAATTCGTGTGGTTAATATTCGTATGAAATCTAATGAATCTGGATAATATAGTTTTATTTTACAAGTTGAATGCTTAGAAACTGGAGGGATGGCAAACTTGATTGACATAAGAATATGCATGTGTCCCAACTGCCATCTGGACAATTCGGATAAGCATAGATTTCTAAATGGAAACATAGATTTCCAATTGCTATGCATAATCGAATCTGCTGAATTATGCCCTTAACTGAAAACAAGCAGATTTCTAAATTAGAAGCAACATGCAGTTCTCTTGGCGAGGAATTTCAAAGAAGATGTATGTGTCCCAAGTGCAATCTGGACAATTCGGAGACTGTTAGTGAACTTCTTCAGCCAAACAAATGAGAAGAACTGATCTTCATTAAGTAATCTACTTAACCTAACATTTGGAACTTTGACTCTATCATACTGCAATGAGACTGAACTTGTTCACCTTGTATGATCTAATTGCATAAAAAAGAAATGAGTTGGAAGACAGGGTGCTACTTGATTAATATTTTTTTTTTCAACATTTTGCTTTAGCCATTGTCCAACAGGGCCCTTAAAAGTTCCCAAAATATTACATAATGTGCTTCTCTTGCCTCGGTAAGGTCTGTCCACATTAGCATAGTACGATACATCTTAATTCTCAGAAACGACGGTATATCTTTATCATTTAGACTTAACTTATCTGCTGTCCCAAAAAAATTGGGTTGGGAGAAATCTAGGAAGGAGATCTGAGTCGCATTGTTGATATGTGGAGTCTGGGTGACATTCTGGTTAATCAGTTTAATCTACATTTTTGCTTGAATTAGCTGCCAGCTTTGTCCTTTGTAACAATGAGAGTAATGTAGATTTTCGCTCTTCATTTCGTTTGCTCATCCCCTGTCATAATTGAAATCATGATCTTAGAACTAGGTTTACTGTAATGGAATCATAATTTTTTTGACGCAATATAATTTCGTTATAAATTGTCTTGGATTAAAATTGTAAGTGTCAATCTAGATGAGAGAACTAACATGGTAGGTGGCCAATATAGATTTGGGCATCTTGTGCAATGCAATAAGTCCTGTGCTAGATGACTTTATTTCAATTTGGGTAGAGAACAGCGCAGCAACAGGGCGATGGTCAGAGAACTTGCTTTCACTGCGAAAATATTGGAGCTGCTTCACTCCTTTCCCGTACCATAGTATTCGGTCACACCTGCCACCATCATCTATACCCTTTTACTCTATTTTCTTCATGATATCCGCGAAATTCATGGGTTATATAACAAAGACAGAACTATTGGTCCAAAAAAAAAATATGATAGAACTGTAAGCGGTTACCATACCATGCTGGAGTTCTTTGCTTCTTGCCAGTTCCGCTTGGACTTGGATGGTCGGCTGAGTATTTAATACAATTTGACATCGTCGCTGGGTACTTATAGGTGGGTGCAAATTCAATGTTACCCTCTTTCCAACCCTCAAACACCCCTCCTTCTCTTTCTTTTCGAAGCTGGTCAAACTGCTGCAACGCCTTCCAGTCTTGACTTATTATCAGCTGCCTCGCAAAACTACCCTCCAATGATAGCCTATAGTTGAGATCCCCAAACCAGAAGATCCGGCTGTTCCACACTCAATGAGGTAAGATACTTTGGTTGCACCATTTTCGTCACAAATTATTATTCAAACAAAATTAAAATAGATTGTTACTCCGGGAGGGAGCTACTTCTAATAATAAGAGAAATAAAAATAGTAACATGCATGTGTGAGGAAAAAGACTAAAGAGGATGTGATGAACTGTAAGATAATTATCAAAATATAAGTTAATGAAGTTGCATATGGAGCTGTTTTTTAATGTCGGTCACAGCATATGTTAAATGCAGCTGCTACCGTGTCCACACGTGTTTCATTGAAATTCGTGAGCAAACATCTCTGATTTTAGCAACTAGGAAACAACGAATTACGGTAAATAAGAACTTACTTTAGCGGTACTCACGCATATAATTGATCTTTGTATCATCTAGCCAACCCTCGACAAGATTCAACCACTTACCAATCCATTTAGACTTTAATGAAGTGACCGAACCATGGCGACTGTTTGACAGTTTTTCATCTGAGTTATACTTGGCAGATTGGCTGACTTAGAACTGAATCCCAACCCTTCTTCATACAAAATGTTACGGTATATTTTATGGGTAGCTCTAAACTTGCCATTGGAGTTGTAGCTTTAAACGACGTCTCTTCATGTGGTTTATTATATTTGCTTGATTAATTAGCAAGATATTTGATGTTGGATTTCACTTTGCAGAACGAATGAATAAAACTAGACACGTTTCTTTGTGTAATGTGTGGTGTCTGAGATAAGAATGGTACGTGGGGTTTGTTATAGAATCATGTTTTATATTGATTTATTTTCTGGAGTGGTTTGCTTTTTACTCCGGACTGGGAAAGTTCATCGTGTGTTTATTCAAACCATGGGCAATCCGACACAGAAATATCGAAATGACAATAATAGAAGGATAGAGACAACTTACTCGTGGCCTAAGATGGTAAGAGGATGAGAATAACGATCTTCAGGCGTTGGGGGAAAACAAGTTCGCTTAAAAATCTCGGCAACCTGGTGATTTCTTCTACCTTTATCATTTGGCTTCTCCCCAGCAGCCAAGTGGGCGGTTACAAAACAAAAACTTGTTCCTTCAATCAACATGCTAACTGCAACCGAACCTTTGTTTCCCAGATATCCCATTACGCCACAAGCCACCGGGCAAACTTTCACATCTGAGACACGGTACTTTGTCAGCAATTCCTGCCTTATCCACACACTGATGAATATTCCGACCATCTTCTTGCTTGCTAACATCGTATACTTCTCTCCTTCCTGTATTTTCAATCCTTCTGTCATCGAAAATCGTCTGTGCTTGTTGTTACCCATTCTTTCTTCTGCGTGGGGATTCCCCAAATAGCCATTGCCATCACCTGGGATTGAATTTTGCTTTGGTGCCAGCCATGGGTATCCGCACCTGCCGTTTAGAGTTCTTCCTATGAGCTGGTTCCATCTTTTTGCCACCTTTGGGTCTTCCGCTCCTATCACAGTCCTAGTCTTCAACGGCACAACCTCTTGAAACCTGAAATTGTCAAGTCATTTTACTCTTTAGGAAGTTTCTTCTGGTTATAGAATATGAAGGATTTTCTATACTTAATCAGTTATGCATACCCAAGAACATATATATCCGCAGCATTCTTGAGATTCAACCAATCGTCCAAATCAAACTCTAAGCTTCCCATTGGATTTTTACCGGCAACATTCCAAGTACCGACAGATATCCTGAAATAGGCAATGACATGGGTTACCATGCAATTGCATATTATAGACAGAAGGCTAAAAACCGACATTAGAGTACTTTATTTATTCAATAGTGAAGAATTTGAAACTCACTTAAGCTCATTGGTTGCTATGCATGGGTCAAATTCCATCAACCGAAATGAAAGATCGCCCCCGGAATAATCACTTTCATCTTCAGCTCCACCTGCAATACACGATCACCGATAAGTAAAACATCTATCTACACAGCAGAAGAGCATATATAAATTTCTGATCCGTCTCATTTTCTTGTAATTAAACGAATATAACGGGAAACCTTCTATCCCATCCAAACTGTACGATGGCTTGTAAAATCCCTTGTGCTTCACAGGAAAGCATTTGTGGAAAGTCGGATAACTCAGCTTCTGCTTCTGAACGTCCATGGCTGATCAGAGTGGGGAGAGCTCAGACGCTCAGGCCACGCCGGCAGCTGACGAAGAAGCCGATAATAAGCGTTTCTTTTACATCAAGATGAAAGCTGCTGCTTGATTATCCTTATAGCGTACGTGTGCTGGTAATTCAACAAGATTCAACAGCATATGGGTGGCGCTGTAGAGGAATATTATTGTGTTAATCGCCCATAGGAGTAGGTTCCTATGGAACAATCTCTTAAGCGCTGTGCACGAGAGAACAAAGACGGATCAGTTTAATATAAAGACAAGGAGGCAAGTAGGAAGAAACATCTTTGCTCCAAGACTTGAGGTTGAGGGCATTGCAATTAAATGAATGGATCCAAAGGCAACCATAAAAAACAGATATAGGCCTCACAAGGTTCCATCATTTGTTTGATAATTTAGAGTGCTGTTAGGTGGTGCTGGTCACGTATGTCTCATGGATACCTACGTGACATGGTCGTTGTTTGTATTATTGCATGCTAGAGTCAAATAATTTTTTATACGGCAAGGTACCTCCTTTTAGACCCTTACATATTAAATCCAAATATGATTGTAAATTAAATACATATATATTTTTTTTTGCTTTTATTATTTTGGAAGATCATACGGCTATATATATACTGGTAGCTGTCCAGATTGCTACGTATATGTTATGTTTCAATAATGCTCTTGGAGAGGAGGTGTATAGATTTTCTGTGAGGGACTGGAATTTAATTCAGTTCCCCCACATGTCTCCTTATTTTTTGTCCACGTATGCATCCGAACACAGCGTCGCTTCAATTATTCTCCTTCTAACGCTGAACACCCATCTTCTATTGTCATGTGTCGCCATCATCATGCGAAATTGCAGTTCGCGTTCTTAATGCAATCTTCCATGCTGGCCACTTCTTACTATATCAAGTATCAACTTAGCTTTTCCTTTATTCTTTTTCACTTCTTCATACATGTTAACTCTGTTTGGTTTTTTGTTTGAGAGGGATTTTTAGCTACTTTTCTTTTTTTTTTACATAAATTTTTAAAAAGAGATTAGACTCATCTACGATCTAAGGGTAAAATAATTTTTTTTTAAGTGATACTAATATTAAAGAAAGCTAATTTTCTATTAGCGTAGTATTCTTACCAAAGCTATCGAATAAATTATTGGATCAGGCTGCTGTAGGTGGGTCCTTTTTATGCGATTGGAGTCCGCGACCGCGATACATCCCAACGACCCTCTTTAATGATAATTAATTTAACAAATTATCCATAAATTTTATATAAGAAAACTAAATGCAAACAAATTTTTTGAATTTTATTTAATATTAATAGGTCCTAGAGCATTTAATAGTTACGCCATAAACTTTCATATGATAAGTCAAACTTGCGTAATTTACAAATTAAACTTGTAAATGTTAATTTTTTTAGGATCCATTAGTATTCAATGAAATTTAGAGATCCATCTGTACTTAATTTCATTACTTGGGACTTATAGGTAATTTTTCCATTGACTTAAATTATTATCAATCTCATAATTTCATGATTAGTCAAATTAAACATACACGTCTCTCAATAATGTTCAGCACTTTTAACTTTTAAGTCTGAAAAAGAAAATCAGACACACGCCCAAAAAAACAGAGGCAGAGTATTAGGCTGAGTCGACCAGTAGACAAGATAATCCAATTTCAAAACCTCAATTTTAAAAAGCTAAGACTTCACATAACAATTAACATCACTCTAAGAAATCTTGAGTAATTAAATTCATCTAAACTTAGTCTTTAAATATACATTAATTTTACCCTCGCATGTGATAGGATATGGGTTACAAATACGGCAGTCATCTATTTCCTCCCCCCTAAACGAAGTATAGTATTAATGAAGAAATTTTATTTTTAGTAGAAATTAGATTATATACTCTAACCGATAGTTTAAAGACTAATTTTTTTAAAGTATAAAGATTATCGAACTGAATTTTATCTCTCTTAATAATTTTTTTTTATGCATATGACTTAGTTTAAATTTATGATATCGTATTTAAAGAATCTAATTATATATTAGGTTTATTGGTTATTTATGAAGAAGTTGATATGTGGAGATAGATCATCCATACTTAATTTTTAACCTTTTGCACTCGCACGTTGTCCGCCCAACTGGGCGTGGCGTTTGGATAACCATTGGCCCCTGTCTCAGTGACTCATCCCTCAATTGGTATCCCTGTCTCCATCACGATTGCTCCTGTCTATCAAGCCTTTCCACAAGCGTACTAGTCTCCATTTATTTATTTATATCTTCAAATTCCCTTTTTCTAGATATGTATTATACATACTTATTGGGCTACAATATAATACTCGTATCCATACTTCCTCGAATCTGGGCACATTATAAATATGTACCCCATATGTGTGTGTATATATATATATATACCTGTACCCCTAATTTCTAAACTCTGGGTACAATATATACTTATTACTTGAAGTTGAACCCTTATTTATTTGCGCCTGAAATTTTTGGAAGTTGCATTAATGCATTTACTATACACTACTGCTTACAACGATTTTGACTCATTCCGTGTGATTCAATAATATCAATACCTATTTAATGGCCTGACCTTAACACAACTTGCCACGCCGCCTACTCACTCAATTCTCACCACTTACTGTTCTTGATTGAATAGTTCTTGGAATTAATATGAAGATATATCTAACGAGGCCATTTCAAAAAAAAAAAAGTGAAATAAAATTATGTACTGTACAAAAAGTCAGCATATATATATACCTGAGAATAAGAGAAATTTCTTTAATTTTTAATTTAATAACATTTAAAAAAAATTAAAATTGGAAGGATATAATAGTCATGGATTGAGGTAGAGGATGGCGTAGAGCAAACAGGAAACTGAGATTGCAATGGATCCACATAGCAGAGGGGATGCCCAGACACGGTTCTGTTTACCACTATGGAGGCCAGGCCACCCCCGAGACTGCGACTGCGACCGCCACTCCAACGCCAACCCACATGTCTATCTCTATCTATATCTATATCATCATCATCCCTTTTTTTGGCCAGCCACACACACACATCATCATCATCATGTATCAATATATCAACATATAATATAAAATATTTCATTCACATTCCTTTTTTTTTTTTTAATTTTGACTAAGGGTGTCCTGAAGCCATTTTGGGCTCGAGACAATCTATGTATATTAAAGAATAGTAATTTCATTAATTTAACTTAGAGTGTTTAATTGATGAAATGGCTTGACATTTCCACGATATTTTTTGTTCAACTTAGCTTCCAAACAATAATAGAATACATCTGTTTTTCCAAACAATAATAACGATCCACAGTTCAAGCTCTATTTTTGTTATTATTTCTGGCGAATAGTGGAGGCAAGGGGTTGATAGGGGTAAATCATGGAGTACTATCTTGGAATTGAGAAGTAGAGTTTTGAGTTTTGACATATAATAATAAAATAATAATTATTGGGTGTTGTCTCTTTGATTGGTTGTGAGTTGTGACATTCCAACTGTCCTTAGATGGCGCTCCCTCTTTTTTCAAACAGCTTCCTTTCTCATCATCGCACTGGTGGCCCCTCTCTCTGAATTTAAATCCTACTAACTCATCGCTCAAGAAAAACTTATCTCCCAAATATTAAATCCAAAGTACCTCCTTTGTCCTTATCTCCATTTGTGAATTAGGATATCTTAACATAAAATTTCTACAATCGTAAGTCATTCAATGTAGTGTGATAAAGAATTCCAATAAACTTGAGACCAACTTTTTGTGTTGTCATACGTATTCTATACTTCTCAAAAAAGACGTAGAAATTTCTACTAAGTGGTTGTCATTTGACTATTTGAGATGAATCCCTTAATATGTAAATACTTCAACAAGTTCATTTCTACAACATACACACTCAATTCTCTTTGCTGTTCTTGGTCAATAGAGATAACATCATCAATTCATCTGAACTAACAAACGAGAATATGTTAGTTAATTTAAGCTTTAATTATGTAGCCATACATAATCAGGATCCTAGAATTACTATCATTAATCATGTCTCAGCATCGCCTCCAAGAGAATAATTAAATCAACCATCAGGGTAGCCATGTGCTTGCAAGGAAAGTTTAAAGCGAGACATATGAAGAGGAAGTTAAGTTTCAACAGACTAGCAATAAGCCTTTTCTTCATATACAGTCTATACATTATAATGCAGACACTCGATAGAAGGAAGACGTTCCTTTCCAAGGTGAAATGGTATATCATAGCATATAGGGTAACTAAAGCAATACTTGTAGGGAAAATTGTGATGGCCAAAGTGTTTAGCTGTTAAAAAGACGATAAACCTACGAGATATCTGAGACTATATTATGTGTCCCCTTGATGCCAACAGATGCATGTATTTGATGTCCTGCAAGAATAAGAGGCACTTCAAGGAGAGGTTGCTTCCAACGTCTGTTGTAAACTTGTAATTGACTGTTACAATCTCAACCATCCTCATTTAAATCACCACCTTTTTGCAGACAAAGATATAAGCTGCATGAAGAAAATTAACAACTTCAGACAAAAAGTACGATAATCAGTTATGTAACACAATGTGGCTACCAGGGAGCCTTGAAGACAGAACTACGTAGTAATGAACTCAATTCACGGAAAAAATGATCTTTTGAAAGTGAAACAATAATATAAACAATCAGAATGGCAGTACAACTTTTACAAATTTTTTTTGGTATGTGCGCCATTTCAGAATGCATCTTAATGTCTGACAGCAAAAAATTTCAACAAAGCAAAGTGTTAACCCCAGGCATTGATGAACCAAGTAATGTTGCAGATCGCGTTGGAACTGTATTGATCAAGTCAAAGGACTCATTAACACACAATTCATATTCAAGCTTGTGCTCACAATCTAAAACCTAAAATATGAAATCAGGGTATTCGAGAGATAATAGGAGGATTTGACACAGACCTGGCGAGCAACCTGAGCAAGGCGCCGACTATCTCTTGAAGATTCATCCATCAAGCTAGATTTCTGTGGTTCAGAAACACCATTTTGTTTCTCGTCCACCCTCCTCTTCACCGTGCTCTCCTCAGAATTTGTTTTTTCCTCAGGGCTGTCCAAGGATTCCTTTTTTCGTTTCCTACAGAAGGTGTACTTGAGAAGCTTTCTGTCATCTGCTTGACTGGAAGATTCATTATTTTCCTCAAATGCTTTTGTATCTTCCAAATCAGTATTCGCGCATGAAACATCAATAAACTCAGCTCCCATGTTATCACTTCGATCAGCTAGTTTCATTTCATTGCCCCCAGCCAAATTCTCCAAAATGCATGCATCTAATGACTCCTTATCCTTCTCTGCAGTCTCCTGCATGAGTTCAAACTTCCTAATCATCTTGATATTCGGTTTATTGCTGCTGGACCCATGCACAGTTTCCATGTCAGTCAAATGGGGCACTGGCTTCTTATCTTCATCTTCACAACATTTGTCAATATTTGAGACAGATGAGCACTGCTTAAGAGTAAATGATGGTTTACAACACTCATGAACAGAAGATTTCTTTCTGACAGGCCTACATCTTTTTGTTCTTCTTGATTTGTTAATGGTACAAGACTTGATAGAAGGTAGAGAGCAAGCAACTTGATCAGATCTGTAGTCTTCATCAGTGTGTCTTTTACAACAAGGAATAAAACACGACCTGAGATAGGAACAAGTCTTTCCCTTTTGTATTCCATACCGTTTAAAATGCTTCTTTCTATTCATTATCTTGGTACTGGAGGACCGTGCACAAACCTTTGCAACTTCCTTGTCACTGTCTTTGATGACAAACTCACCATTTACACCAAAATGTCCGTTTTGTTCATCTTGAGTGAGCAGCTTATCATTCAGCAATTTTCCTTCCAACGCACGAATTCTCTGAGTACATCCATTTTTGTACAGTTCAGGTTCCTTGCCCCTCATAATGATGGAAGGAAGGTTAGAATTATGAGCATAATAATCCTCCAAATTAGAGATGTAGCAAAGCTCAGTTTGTTTCATTGCATTACAGCACTTATCATCAAGAACGTTCTCATTTGAGAGCACATTCTTTACATCTGCATATTCACGTTTTTGGATAGGAATGGGTAATGTCACGTCTTGTTTAGCACTCTCCTCAACAGATGCTGCTTGCTTTTTAATTTGTTCTTCCAATAACTGATTCTGAGTATTCATTGTTTTCTCTAACTCAACAGATGCCACTTGCCTTTTAATATGTTCTTCCAATGACTGATTCCGAGTATTCTTTGTTTTCTCTAACTCAAGCCAAACCTGTTTCAACTCTGCCCTGAGATCTGTAATAACATCCTCCGCCTCATTCAGTTGTGCTTCAAGCTCTTCAATTTTTCTTTGGTTATTCAAGGATGCGGCCTCTGCTTCTGCTGTCTGTAAAAGAAATAAATGAAACCGTGTTCCAAGAGTACCGAGTAAACAATTCAAAGAAGATAGTGCCAGTAAACTAGAGTAGTCTTTCAAAACAAATAACCAAGGATTCTATAAATCATTGATATAATACTATATGCTTTAAGAAGTTTAAGCACTGCAACATAAACAATTCCAGGCTTTTGGCTATGCATTAATTAGTAGAATTTCCTTCTTGATGCAGATTCTTTCATGAAAACACCAAGGATCTTTCTTCTCTGTGTTGGCTCCAGAAGATCATAGGAATAGAAGTGTAAGGACTAGCTCTCCATTGCGGCAGAAAGCAGTAATGCCATGGAGTCTTTGCAGAAAAAAGAAATTAAAACATGATATAAGTTGGCACTGTATGTGAGATTCAGCATTTAAGCTTTCAACATCTTGCTTGAGAAAACTTTCTTCTTTTGTGTGGGAAGACATAAGACTCAGAGTTGTACAAGAAATGGTGAGCAAAACAAGCACGTGACATGATGAAAAGTATATTAATATGGGCTCATGAAGATAACATATCAAAAGAAGAGAAGCTTAAGCTCCATGAAGATATGCCTCCAAACATATTATCATTAAATCTCAAGTCACTTATAAACCACCCTTAAAGAAGCTATGGTTCGCCCGAGTCACAATCAATTTAATTGCAATCTTATTTTCATAACACTTTCAAATAAATAAATAAAAGACATAAGCGCCTTAAAGTACCCACAAACATGGGGGTTACAAAAGTTGGGATTCCTCTGAAGCAAAAATAATCTTCAGATTTGAAGTAAACAACATATTACTAGCTCAATTTCTACAGGAAAGTCAACAATTACAATGGTGGAAAAAATAAGTGCAAACAAAAGCATTCAGGAAACAATACTCAACTATTTATTCAGGAAAAAAATAACCCCTGCTTATCATCATGTGTTAATGAGTATAGGCAGAGTAAGTTTGTATCCAACAAGTATATGGGAAGAACGTAATCCAAGAAGAAGCTAACTGTCATATCATGTAAAACAAACGGGAGTTTTTTTTTGTTTTTGCAGCCACCGCAGATGAGAGGGTGACAGGGTTGTAATGTTCACAACTACATGGCAATAATAAGAAATATAATGGTTCAAATAATCTCCTATTACATTCAACATGGTAAGCACGTCTTGTTGAAATTAACAAGTTTAATAATGTATGCATGAAAGATGAGAAGGAGAGAAGCTAAGTCCTGTAAAGAGTAAAAACACAACAACAGGGAGAAGACTGGAAGAGGTTACCATTATAATGAAGCCAGTTAAATGATAAATGTCTAAGTTCTAAGTTCTACTTGTAAAAGATCAACATTGTAAGGGGCAAAATGTTTAATTTAAGGAAGCAAAACTGTTTGAGACACATGATCAGCGAAAGTGCGGGGGACTAAAAGGGAGAAGGAAGAAGACTAAGGAAGTTAAGACAAAACACAATCAAGACAAGAAGTCAAGCTCTGTCAATCAGCCCAAAAGAAAATGATTTCTACCTCAACATATACAGAATACCAATGAAGCTTAAAGTTGCAGTGTTTTTATTTCACGTGAACAGTGAACAGTTGCTTTGATCGCATTTAACAGTTATGACTTTCGTCTGAAAGCAAATTCAAGAAGCAGGCAGTGGCAGAAACTTGGGGAAATTTTTACCAAATCAGTCTCTGTTTAGAAAATTTAAATTGCCAACCAATAGATTCTAAATATAATAGCCCCAGCTGACGTACAATAATAATAAATTCAGAAAAGATCTCGAATTTCATGGCCAACCCATATCAATCTTGTCATGCTCTGAATCAACGTTAATAAAAATTGAGAACCCATACAAACAATAAAAAGCAATAAGAAAAGAGCTCAGCTGCGAATGAAACCTTGGCGTCGATCATCTGCTTCAAGCGGACTAGCATCCGAAGGGCCTCGTCTTTTGTCGAAGCAAGTTCCTGTTGAAACTGAACAGCTCTTCGTTCTGACGCCATTATCCTGGCCGCCGCCTCTTTTGCCGTGTTCAGAATAATGTTCGCGTAGGCCTTCTTCAGGGCCATCATTTTCTACAGCAAACGTCATCCACCAAACAGACCCAGAAGCACATTAGGCACAAATCAATCACACAAGGGAAAAGAAAAACATCACAGTATAAAAGAACTACTCTTGGCAATCCAAAGCATCGGGAAAATTCAAAATCAAGAGTTTAAATTCATAACGAAGATCACAATACAGAAGAAGAATAAAAATAAAAAAATAGTCTTTCTAAGTGTGCGCCAGTCACATAGAAAGAGGAATCGGAGGCGTTGGTGATGGTGATGGAGGTGGTGGTAGACGGAAGCGCCAGGTAGTTAGGTCATCGTACTAGATTATAAGTAAAAAGATAAGATTTTGATGAGCACCTGAGCTTGGTCTTCCATAGATACGAACCAATGTGAGCGAAATTGAAGTTGGAATCGAGAGTTTCAGAGATGAGAGACGATCGTAATCGGCGCGGGTGCTTGCTGGGATGGTATTTGTAGGAGCGTTGGTAGAGAGGAATGAGGGAGTGTGTTCCCTCGCAGGTGAGATTTGACACAACTAGCCTCGTGAAATCATTTGAACGACGGGCACGTCTCGATCGGTCGTTAGCATTTCCGTTAGTAGTATGTATTTGCTTAAGCTAACGAAACGACGTCGTATGGGAGTTGGGGCGACGAAAATGGTTGTTATTGTTAATGGTGTGAAGTGAAGGACGGGGTTGGATCGCAAAAGGAAGAAGGCGCGCGAGGAAGGGGAGGGTGGGGCCCGGCAAAAGGGAAGGCGCAGATCTATAAGATGAATTGCCATGGAGCGCGCCACTTAGGTTAGTACCCTCTTTTCAACTTTCAGTTTTGAAAAACGCTTCCTTCCCTACAGTTGAGTGTTGGGTCATCACTCATCATTTTCCTACGCCATTATTATATCATACCATATCATATTATCTTTCTTAGCTTTTTAGAATATTTTTTAATTCTATTAATAGGTATTTAATTTTAAATTTTATAATTATTTTTTTAATATAAATATCTTTTATGGGACTCAAATTCAATACATAGAAAAATCTAGCGAAATTTTGCACAGTTAAAATAACTCCATATTAATAGTATATCGTAATATCTTTATCTCATCAAAATTAAAAAAATGTTTAAATTATTAATTTTATTTACAAATTAAAAATTATCAATTTTTTTTTTGCCTAAGATTATCAAATTTACATATATTTAATATCACAATTAATGAGATTTTAAATAGAAGAAATAAAAAATTATAATTAATATTTACCTATTAACCTATAAGAAAGACTATTTATTTTTCTTTGCATGACATAAAAAACCCGACCTTGGCCTTATAAGGATGCTTAATATTGGAGGACGGTTGGGAATGATCAAGTAGTGAAGCTCTTCATTTTCAATTGATCTGAGGAGGCAGATTTTGATGGCGTCTTTCAGTGCAAATGAGAAGGGATTATATCGATATGATGTGTAGTTAGCTAAATCTATTAGTATCCTTTGTTTGGCGTTGCCTTTTGATGGCTAAGTTTAAAATATCCAAATTATCCAAACAAGCCACATACTAATTAGCGCCAATATTCCTGGTGGATGAATGCTATAGGATATATTATATCCATGCTTGCTTGCGATTATCAGATGGTGAAGGGAAAGAAGATGCAACAAACCCACTTGGACTATATGAGATAAGAATCAAAGAGAGAAGAGAACCAAAAGAGAGAGACTGGTTTTAAAATGTAAAATAAGATTATTTGACTTTAAGCCGGGTCATGATTGATCTCCTCATAGTGCAAACCCATGAGTCATTAATGAGATTGAGTATCGTTGCTAAGAAGTGATGTTCTGCAGATTTTGCCAACAAGAAGATCACAGAACCTATGACCCGGTAATTAAGCTGCAGGCCCAACATATATATGCAGGAAGTGTTTCCCGAATAGAATGGCCATCCAATTAGAATTCTTCATTTGTAACTTTGATACTTTGGTATTTTCATACTGTTTGAGCTGTTTGTTTTATACGCTAAAGTTCTGCAAAACACGAATAAATTAAACATTTGTATTATTGCAAGTGCCATGCGAAGCTGTTGAGAATTGGCAGATTATATTTCTCATTGTTTGATGAGTTGGATGGATGCGTGCGTTCATGGGATGAGAAGAAGTTTGACCAAGAGTTATGATAAATATGCAGATCGATCCTTGATTAAGAAGGCTACTTCATTCTGAAGCAAAAGAAGAACAATTAATGATGAAGAACATGACAACGAAATTAAGTCTTCTTTATCTATCTCCAAAAACCGTACACAAGAAAGAGATGACAATCTCAACCGATCCTCGATCAATTGTTCTCTGTTGATCTATTGAGATCCATCTACATTCATATTCATAAGGCAATCTAATAATCATTTTAATATATATTTTCATTTTGCTGCTTTGCATCACACAAGAAACTTGATGAAGCTAGTTTAATTTAATTTGTCGACTTTTGTTTGGAGTCGTTATCAACTTATCCATCCCAAACATCATATCAATCAACTTGCTTTTGACCGTTGACTGCACAGAACCTTTACTTCCACGTATACACACACACACACACACACACGCTCGCTCGCACGTATATGCATGCACATGTATGTCCTACCTACTCGCCTAAATCAGACTTTTCCCCAATAAATGACACAAAGCAGCTGTGAGATAAAAAGACTTCTTAACTACAAAAGCTGTAATTTGTGCTTAAACCCAAAATTTAGCATTTTTGATCGCAAAGGCTTACCCATACCATGTATGGCGTTTAGTGGAGAGATATAAAGTTGTCCGCCGAAATTGAATTTAACTCGTCATGATTCGACCTCAATTAAATAAAACAATATTAATTAGCATCGACATTTTCCTGTTAAGGTGGGCGGAAGGAAGAAACAATTTGTGTTTAACTATTGTAGATATTTAATTATAATAATATATTTCCAAGTCGTGTAGACGTATACCACCAGCATGGTATTATAAGAAACAAAAAATCAAATTATGAGGTTTCTTGAGCTGTTAATGTCGTTGTTCATGCAGCCTCCATCATTGATATATCCAAAAGCGAGTTATCACCTAGCTTAAGAATGGAGATAAGCAGCTGAAAGTGAGAAATTACCTTATTAATTTATTCCACTCCCTCCATTCTAAATATAAGAATTAGATAGAGACTCTATTTTAATCTTAAATATAGAGGCCTAATTCATTTTGTCTCTTAAAATTATAAGTATTTCCCTAAAGCATCTCTATATAATTAGATATGTATAGTGAATTTTTTTAAGGATAGTTTAAATGTACATGGTTAAAATAAATATTTTAAGAAAATCAACACATAATTATTATAAATAACTAATTTTTTTAATCTATTTAAGTTAGTTAAGTAGATCTTATATTAAGGTGGGAGGTAGCATGATTTTGAATACAAGCTAACACTTGAATGTTACCAAGTTAATAGATCTTTCGGTAATAATCTCTGGTACTATATGGCTTGTCATCACCCTAAGTTGCCATGTCTTGTTCGGGATGTTAGTGCTTTCTTTCTCGTTTTGTTGGTTTTACGACTGAATTATTAAGTTTAACTAGTGATAAGGTGCAATATATATATATATATATATATATATATAATTCTTTAAATAGGCAAAATAGTAATATATTATTACTTAATCAAAAGTTAAGGTGCAATTTGTAACTAATCAGAACAAGTGGAGTGAGCAACATTAATTAATAATTATTATTTTTTTGCCGCAGATTAATAATGAACTAATAAATTTGTGAAATTAGAGAACATTTGGTGATTTGGTCAAGCACCTTCTTTTAACCTAATAAATAAACAACTCTAGTCAAAGCTGTTATTATCAAACACACTAGCACACGATATACATTCTACATAAGTCCACTTCCATAAATTACCCGTTGGCCTCCCAAACGCAACCTAAAAAAGCCCATGCTCCCTCAGTCTTTCCTTTTCTGGGTCGCCTCCCACAATCGTCTTAGTACATATTTCGTTGCTCTAACCGAAGCTTTTTATATAGCCAGATTATGGCAAGATATTCGCTGGATGCCCGGAATTGTTTGCTGTTGCTGCTCTGTCATTTGGCGGTTCTATGGTGTTTTGCTGCGTCGCAGGCTGAAGATGACGTGCAATGCCTTAAAGGCATCAAGAGCTCTTTCAGTGATCCTCAGGGGAAGCTTGCTTCTTGGCGTTTCAATAACGACACCGCTGGTTTCATATGCATGTTCGTCGGCGTTACGTGCTGGAACCCTCAGGAGAATCGGGTCCTCAATCTGGAGCTCCGGGATATGAAACTCTCGGGCCAGGTGCCGGAGTCGTTGAAGTATTGCGGTAGGAGTCTGCAGAAACTGGATCTTGGGTCCAACGACGTTTCCGGTACGATCCCTTCTCAGATATGCGATTGGTTGCCTTTTCTAGTGACACTGGACTTGTCCGATAATCATCTCTCTGGGCAAATACCTCCTACTCTCGTGAACTGCACTTACTTGAATACCCTGATTCTTTCCAATAATCAACTTTCGGGTCCTCTTCCTATCGAATTTGGGAGTTTGGCAAGGCTTAGGACATTGTCTGTTGCTAATAATCATCTTACTGGTACGATTCCTTCGTATTTAAGTGGTTATGACCAGGACGATTTTGCTGGGAATAGTGGACTCTGTGGGGCTCCCCTTGGATCCAATTGTCGTGGGTTGAGTAAGAAGAATCTTGCTATTATTATCGCTGCTGGGGTCTTTGGTGGTGCTGCTTCTTTATTATTGGCTTTTGGATTGTGGTGGTGGTATCATTTGCGGTTGGCTAGGAAGAAGAGAGGATTTGGGGTTGGAATGGGTGATGATTGGGCTGCGAGGTTGAGGGGTCACAGACTTGCTCAAGTTACATTGTTTCAGAAACCCCTTGTGAAGGTTAAACTGGGAGATTTAATGGTGGCTACGAATAATTTCAATTCTAAACATATCATCATGTCTTCAAGAACAGGGACTACCTATAAAGCAGACCTTCCTGATGGTTCAACACTTGCAGTCAAGCGGCTTAACACCTGTAAGATTGGAGAAAAGCAGTTTTGCATGGAGATGAGTCGGCTAGGACAAGTCAGGCATCCGAACTTGGCACCCCTTTTAGGTTTCTGTGTGGTTGAAGAGGAAAAACTTCTGGTTTATAAGCACATGTCAAATGGAACTCTGTCTTCGTTGTTGCATAAAGATGGTACTGGATCAGAATTGGATTGGCCAATGAGATTCAGGATAGGCTTTGGCGCCGCCAGGGGTCTTGCTTATCTGCATCATGGGTGTCATCCTCCCATAAGACACCAAAGCATCTGTTCTAATGTGATAGTTGTTGATGAAGATTTTGATGCTCGATTAATGGACTTTGGACTAGCTAGGCTTATGCCATCTGATTCCAATGATAGTAGCTTTGTCAGTGGGGACTTGGGGGAACTTGGCTATGTAGCTCCAGAATATCCAAGCACCCTTGTTGCTTCTCTAAAAGGAGACGTGTATGGATTTGGGGTTGTTCTTTTGGAGTTGGTTACCGGTCGCAAACCTCTTGAAGTTGGCAATGGAGAGGAAGAATTTAAGGGAAACTTAGTTGATTGGGTGAATATGCTTTCCAGTTCTGGTCGAATTAATGATTGCATTGATAGGACCATATGTGGAAGAGGGCAAGACGAGGAGATTTTGCAGCTTCTGAAAATTGCATGTAATTGTGTGGCCTCTCGCCCCAAGGACAGGTGGTCCATGTACCAGGCTTATCATTCCTTGAAGAGCTTGTCCAAAGACTACAATTTCTCTGAACATGATGATGAATTTCCATTGATTTTTAATAAGCCACAGTCGGCATAATTCTGCTGTAACTTTCCACCGTGAATTTCTGTTTATTGTGGAGATTTCGCAGAATTTTTCTCATTGTACATGATTTGATCATTTCTTATTTTATGATACCAATAAACTCCCTCATGATAGCTTAAGTTCCCTTTCTTAAATGCGATTGCTTGTTTCACTTTTGTTGTTTGAAAGGGCAATCTCAAAATGAGGTCCATGATATTTGGTAACAAGCTTAACATTTGTACTTCATATATATGACCTGAAAATATGAAACTACGGAGCTTTGCTTCGTGCTTTGTATAGTTATTTCATTCAGATGATTTATTGACTATTGTGAAGAATGTCTATTTTATATAAGAGAAAATCTACTGACCCTGCAGAGGAAAAATTCTCCATGGATGTTAAATAAACCCATCTAAGTTAAATCCAGCAACTAGTACTGTTCCAAATAAATGATAAATCATTGGCAACAAGCGTTATGTAAAAGTGTCGCATGGTTGTTGCATCCCTAGAGGAAAAGGAAGGAGAGATTAGAAAGTAAACTAGGTGCAGTGTCTGAAAAATGCTTGAATAATTGAACTGCAATCCTCACGGGTATTGAAAAAAAAATGGTCCCAACACAAACACTGTTCTTCTGCATAAATTCAGAAAAGATGAGACAAATAGCGTTCTAGGTCCAACTTAAAATCCAGTCACAGTGATAATCTCAGTCACTTGCTGACACTTGAAGTTATCCCATAGAAATGAAAGTTAATGGACACAAGAATTAGCCAAGAAAACTAAACACAAGCAACCTCCCTGTAGCTTTCATATCAGGTTGAACAAGGACTAAAATATAAGCTAAATTCAAGATATTGACCGTCAACTTTTGTATGGTTAATAAATAAAAAGGTATTTTATTTTATTTCATATAAAACAAAACGGTCCTCCTTCATTCCTGCTCTGAGATTATTGATTCAGTGCTCTCTGCTATATGGTAAACTAAGCACAAGATGAGATGTGGGGCCTACAGGGTGATCCTCCTACTTTTGATAATTATAGAAACAGAGACATGTAGGACAATTATGAACTAAGGAAGAGTAACTTTGAGCAGAGCCATCTGGTTTTTGCATCTTTCAATATATTCAAAAAAGAGGAACAGAAACTGCACGGGGAAAGAATCTGTCTCCCATGCAACCAAAGTTTGAAGTTTCATAATTTTGAATCTCACTTACTTTGGATAGAGTCACCTCATTCTCGAATCTATAGAAATCAGACCAGAAAGAAAAGGCAAAGAGAAAGATAAAGAAAAAGGCATCAAGTAGAGATTGCTCCCTTGCTAGTTTTGCTTTAGTGGGTTACTAAAAAATACAAACTTTCCTTAAGTAATCTTTCATTTATTTCTCAAGAATTTAAGAAAGATATGGCTAATAGAAGTTGATTGAGACAGAAGAAGAATCTAATGCAGCTTTAGGTCCCCCCAACGGAAAAAATAATAAATAAATAAATAAATAAAGCAAGAAATTAGTTATGTAGGCGATTCCGACAAGTAAATTAGATACTTTGATGTTTTTGAGGCTATGCATAGTGATTATTGCAATTTAAGTACAAGAATTGGGCAAGTCGTTATGCAGAATTTTTCTCTGCTAATTTAGCGGTTAGGTCCACATCCGACATCAGAGACAACATAAGTTATTTAATGCAAATGATCAAATTCAGGAAGAAAAGAATAACGAAAATTATTCGACTGGGTCCCTTTAGATTAAGGATATTGCTTTGGTTGAACACGAGGCTCTTAGAATGGGTGCCACCAAAGTGATCCAGTAAACCTAATTATGTGATTCAAGACTTGGCCTTTTCTTGAATAGAGATCCAATTTGTGACTGGTTTCTGTATTGTTTTCGGCCCCGCACGGTAAAATTCTTATCCATGAATCTCTCCCTCTCCCTCTCTCTTTCTCTCTCTAGATTTGAGTGGGGAAAAGCATATACAGTATTGGCATTCAAAAGAACAGTCTTTGGCCAAAAGAAATTCAAAAGAACAGTCTTTCTCTAAGTTCTCGCGCGTGTGATTTACAGGATAATCATAATGATCCATTATTCCTTTAATAAATACCCACCATCCATTTCACAGATTCTTGCAATGCTGCAGCCATAAATTAGGAATTTGAAGGCATACATTACAATTACATTAAAAAAATTTGATCACTTCATTACCCAAGCTTGCTTTACATCGCGATCATAGATAAAACTAAAGAAAAAAAAAACACAGCACACTTACAATTTTCAAGCACAAGCATTACTATAGGATGACAATATCTTATAGAAATACAAGGTGAGTCCTTCCAGATGGGAATATAGCAAAAATCTGTAATTTCTTGCGTATCTTCATGTTTCCGTATTATATGTGGATCTCAGAGAATCCTCAAGTTCGCGAAGGACGCTGTCTAGAATTCACTGCTCTCCTGTAGTCATAATTTGCTCAGAGATATATTCAGAATATATCATTATTAAAAAGAAAAGCATGCACAGCTAAGCATTATGGATAGAAGCGTCGGAACTCTTAAAGGGACAAGAAGCCAAGAACAGGATACAAGGGGTACAATGTTGTTCTGTTCGTGTACTACAACAAGTGGCAAATCCCACTTACAACAGAGACAGACGTGGTAGTGTGGTAGGTTGCTATTGAATTCAAATGGGGCTAAAAAGTGATTTTCACGATCCTTCAATAAATTAATCAAGCTTTCCATAGAAAGTAAAAGGTGCCACACATAATGCTCGTTCCCTCCCTCCAATAACTAAAGTGACAGTTCTTCCCCCAATGTCTTTTTCTGGTTTCTCATGAAAATAAGAGAAAGATTGGTAGTTAAAGAAGCTTTTAATAAAGAGTGCAAACTATCACTCTCTTCAGTGTTCCCAGTTTTAGTCCCTATCCTCTCTCTCTAAGTCCCCTAACATCATAATACACTGTACAAGCCTAGGAGGCACCCTAAAGCTAAAGGATAAGCGTGTAAGTGTTTTAAACTTACAAGACTGTCTATTTTCACTCCCTCCATTTCCATTCTTAACCCCCTAACCCACAATGACCACTCTGCTCACGCATCTCTCACAAAAGAAACAGAGCAGTGTAGCATCTTGAAGCAATTCACTGAAACTCATGTTTTCTTGAGAGGGACTAGAAAAAGAAATTAACCTATAATGACAGTTATAAAAAAAAAAAAACAGAGCCTGTCTATAATAATTGGGATTACAGGAACAATTTGAAGGTATGAGTTGGTACCTGTTGTGAATGGGATCAGGTCCATTAGGAACTCGTCTCTTGCTGGCATAAATCAGTGCAGACTTGGGATGCAAGGCGTGCCTCTCCATGTGAACCAACTTCAAGTGCTTGGAGATTACATTGTATGGAACTAGAACTGTCCTTTTGGTCTGAAGGTTGAATGAGATTGCAAGAAACATAAACCAGATGACTCCCACAGAAACCAGAGCTCCCAAAATAAACCTCCTAGTACTAACCCCACCGACCCCCATAATGTTTGTTGTCTTAGTCCTTTAAGGTTGTCCACTCTGACAATTGGAGATGAAGAAGAAGATTCGAGAGTTTCTCAATGACACCATTCTAGCATTGATCGACACAGAGGATGAAAAAGAGAAGAGAAGGACAAGTTTTAGTGAACTTGTTATGTCTTGGCGGGTAAGGAGGGAGAGAGTGATGGATAGAGAGAGAGAGAGAGAGAGACAGACAGACAGAGACAGAGAAGGAGGGTCTAGGATTATGAGAGGCTGAGGAGAGAAAAAATGAGAATAAAAAGGTCAGGGAATGAGAAAAGTTAGTTATATGAGACTTGGGGGCCCACTTGAGGCACATGGCTTTGATAATTTTCATGCAACGAAGAAAGGGGACTCTCATATTCTGTTGGCGCTTTTGTGGATATGGAAACATTTGGTAAAATATTGAGGGGATGTAATAATGTTAATCATGAAAATGTAATTCTGAGACAATTTACAATAAATGCCACTCCCTCACCCTTTCACTAGAAAGAAGGAAAGAAGAAGACAAGAGCTCTCACACGAAACACAAGAAAAAAAACATCCCCTGAATCCGGCTAGGGGCATTGTCATTTAATGGAAACGCTATGAATAAATTTAGTGAAGCGGTGTCCGTCGTTTTCTAAGATGACAACTTGTGATTTGTTTTCAGCAATGGCCGCTTAATTAAATGTTTCTTGCCAGTTTTTAACTTTACAGTCCTTGAAAACTGCTAGAGTTGGCCTCCATTCTTCTCCCTAGGGGAACATCCATTGAGATATTCACGGAATTTGGTTTTCACCTGTTCTAATTTTTTGAATATAGAGGCCGACCCTTTTTAGATTAGGAGGTTCACATTTTGATACAACCAAAACTATTGGAACAATTATCTATACTGCACTATAGGCAAAAGATAATACAGAGGAAAAATCGGTTAAGATTATTTGTTTAAAAATTTTATTAATTAATTGTACTGAATTTGAACAAGTAAAGCAAATGATTTTTGCTTTAAAATTTTTTGTTTATAATGAAAGATAAATTATACACAATACATCCGTTAAAGATGATGGGTTCATAAATTAATTTTGGCTAATAAAATTTCTATTTTTCACCATTTTTTTCTAAAAAAAATAAAATAAATATGCAAACACAATAAATAAATAAATATCATTCCACAAAACCACGCCGTTACTAAAACCTTATAGTTCTAGGAATGCAAGCCAGAAAGGAAACCCGTTAGATTCCGGCGGCAACTGCAAATATATGTTCTCGGAGTAAAAATTGTTCTTCCCGACTACGCTGTCAGCAAAGTTAAGAGCTTTTGCTGCATTTCCCTGCAAGTCAGTTTATTTTTTTCAGTTGTTTCGTCCATTTTCTCAGTGGCTATTTCTAACCTCTCCATTTGGTTCAGCCTTGATGAATGTTCTGCCTCAGTAGAGTCGAGCGCACACAGCGCTCGCCCCCACATCTTCTTAACCTTCCTATTGCCGAATTCATACACAATGAGCTCGAGAAGCTTTACTTGGATAAGGTTTTCAGTTGTTCTATTTTATTTTATCCATGAACCTCTTGTTGCCCCCTGTAATTGGCCAAACTCGCGAGCCGGATAATAGATTTGTTCAATGATCAAGGCTATTGCAAACCTGGGACTTTGCATTTCTTTCTATGATATCAGAAATGAACTGGTGATGGTGCTGCAACCTATACGGTACATGTCCTGGACTTTAATCACTGGGCGTTTACATGTTGCTTTGTTATAATGAAGCCTTTTGTTTTCTTTTTTGGTTGCTTTTGAATCTGTATAATCTTTGTGATTTCGTATCATTCCTCCTTCCTTTATTTTCTTCTTTCTTCTTCTTTAAATGTTTGAGGACAGTACGTAGTGATGCTTTCTAGAACCATTTCTGTAAACCGTATTCTGAAATTTGGCAGGTGGTGTTCACTTTGGTCATGTTTCGTCCATTGGCAGGAGAGAATATTGTCGCCGAACTTTTAACATCTGATTCTGATGGCTTATGCGTGCTGTATGACTTATAGATTTTTCTCCAATTTGACTATAATTTCTATTTATATGCATATTTTGGTTTTACCCGTTTCTCCTCTTTAATGGTTCATGCCATTGCTATACCATCATTGTCAAGCATCGCTAAAGACATGAATGATGAATCTTAAATCTTTTAGGAGAAGGACTAACAATTGTTTCTTACTTTCTTTAACGTCGTACATGGAACCTTCTTGTGACTGCTTTGCTAGTTAATTCCTAACGTTACGCCTTCTACCTCTCTATTAAACAACATGCTTAATATGCTATTTCTATGAATTTGACAGGAAAAAAGGCACCTGGTTTTGGGATTTTAACGAACAATCTTACCCTGTCAATGATACTGATAAGGTTCATCTCCTTTGCCTTTGGCGCCTGATCAACTGTGTGCTTGGAAAACAAGAAAATACTCACTTTTGGTTGTGTGGCGGATCGAATCCCTAGTTAAGTGTGAGTTACCCTCCAATCCCATTGAGAAGAATATGGATGATATGATAAGATTTTTTTTTTTATTTACAAGATTTTTTTGTTAAAAAAAATTTAGATGAGTTCGACATCGTTTTTTTATCAAAAAGTATAACTCTAAAGCTCAGAGAACGCTTATAAAAAATTTACAAAATCGTTTACTAAATAAATCCTCACAATAGCAACGAAAATTGAACTTGCATCCTTATATCATAATAAATTTATTTTTTATCATTTATGTCTATAACTATTTATAAAATTTGAGCCCATGACATAGCGTCAAATTCTTTTCACTTTATTATTAGAAAAGCTACTCTTATTTAGGTTGGTTAGAGGACAGAGTTGAATGTCATATAATTGTTTGAAAAAAAAAAAGAGGAAAAGGAAAGGAGAGTTTTTTTTGTTATAAAAAAGGAAAGAGATTGAGATTTTGCTTGTGTCGCATTGAAACGTGTCAAGGAGCCCAATGTTAAAACGAAATTACCGCTCTCATTCACTTCGATAATCTCGATGCAGATAACATGAATCTTAGAAGGCAGCGAAGAGTAAATCCCTAGAAGTTGAGAAGATTATCCCGAACATTTTGGGACCTGGGTCCCATTGAATATCCATTAGGAGACTAAATGTTGGAAATCAGACGAGTTGGAAAATTAGGTGTTCTTCGCCACGTCGTTTCAAAAAGCAACAAACGTACGAATATACATCATAAATACTGAGCATAACGCAAGAGGCTGCTTCTTGCTTTAGCCCTTTAATGTCACCTTCAAAGATGCAATGTACTACGGCTAGTAGCAACGGATCAATGCCGGTTCCAAGCTCGCTACAAGACAATCGTATGGGAATCCTAAATGGTGATTATATCATCCTTGGGAGAGAGACCAATTATAATACTTGCTGCGAAGAAACTGTAAAAATGCTAAATTTGCAGAGAACTTACTCTTCCATGAATTATGTGCCTATTTAGATAAATTTAAAAAAATTATAAAAAAATATTTTTGAACAGCTTCTAAACAAATTTTGTTTAAAAAAAATTTATAAAAAAATAATTCTGAATAAATAAGTATTTAGATAGTTATTTTTAAATTAACTTTGTGTATTAATAAATTATTAAAAATGATATAAGATAAACAATATAAATTAATCATTAGTATTATTTATTATTTCTGTGACAAGCAACGACCCATGGCAAACAGTGATGGCAAGCAGCGAGCGATGATAAGCGACGACAACCTACTGCTTCTTCTCTTTGAATAGCAACGGCCGACCCACCGCTTTTTCTCTGATCAACTAGATTTGCGACGGCGACTTGTGGAGGCTATCAAGATGGTGACACAGAGGAGAGCAACACAACGACATGGACATGAAGGCAAAGTAGAGAGAAGAGAGGAGGAATAAGAGGAGTGAGAAAAAAATGAGGATACAATAATAAATAGGTAGTCCATAAATTTTTTTACTGTTTTAAAAGTTATTCCTAATAGCTTATTCAAAATTATGGCTTTAAACTATAGTTTAGTCCAGAAACCTTTTTCGACAAATATAATTGTTTATTTTAAAATTTCTCCAAATAAAAATTTAAGTCAAAAACCTTTTTAAAACTTAAATTTAGGGTCATCCAAACAGGGCCTATATTGTCCGCTCATGGGATTCCACATTATATTTATAATCATCATTGAAGAAAGTTTGTAATAAATCAGGATACTCTGATAAATTTAACGACAGTAAAAAGAGAGAGAAAGAACAAAAAGTAGATCTCACTTGAGTGATGCTCACAATAGCAGGGATTAAATCTACCTGCTACCTATGATCGGCGTGTTTTTGTGGACCATGAACACAAACACAGTGCTCCAGACCAGTAGCTTGGTCCACTATTAGACTGCCACATCATAAATTCTGTCGAACCCACCATGATGAAACAATTGCCTACCAAATTAACAGCACCCGCCTTGTGTAAATTTCTTATCTCCTCTTCTTTTGGGCCCATGTTGGTCCATAAATTGCCAAGAGGGTCCGCCCGAACCGTCTATCGGTTATCTGAGGTTCCATACAAACTCAGACTGATCATGACATGAAGTTCCACAGCAGTATGATAAATTGTAAATGCAGTCTTAAGGTCGCATTTAAGTTAAGAAATAGGATTAGTATAACAATTAGCATATATTTAGAGGATCTTGCGTGTAGAATGTATTACTAATTACTTCAATTACCTTCACGAGGCATCCACAAGAATCCAGCATGACGGTTCTCGAAGGATACTCAACTACCTAGACAAGGACAATATATAGTATAGATTTGGTGAGCAGAAGGCCTTTTCACCAAGAACAGACAAGTTGAAGAACTACAACTCACAATAAAAGTATCTTCTCCGATCAAGACTGATTCTGAAATTTGCCTCATCAGCACCTCATAATCAACTTGTGTATAAGGAGGGGTGACACTAATGTAATCAAAAGGACCGCTGTTACCTGTATGCAACACGTTCAAATTTGCAAGAAAAGAAATGATAACTTGGTGAGTTACTAAGATTCACAGGCTAAGAGAACAGTAAGGATGCAGACATGAATAGTTAAGATGATGTTCCAAAGAAAATTTTTAACTAGATTTCTTAGCATTTTCCTATAGTAGAAGATGAGCATGCCGACATTTATCACCTCCTTATGATTCACAGCAGTGGATTCCTAAGATGTTAATGTGTCCTTGCATAGACATATTCAAAAGGGAAAAGGAGTACATGCCTACAAATTGCTCTGCACGTTCTAAGAAATTTTCCACACGCACAGTGTGAATGATTGAAGCATCAAGGAATTCAGTCCACTCTAAATTTGGACGCAAAACATCTGATACAACCCAAGGATCCATCTCAACAAAATGCACCTGAAAATTTTTCATCACAAAAATGAGATTTCAGGAAAAATACTATCATAATCAGTAATGTAGAGTGATAGAACTGCTCTTTTATGGTACCTCAGAACACCCTCGGCTGAGTGCTTCAATTCCAACAGAACCTGTACCACTGTACAAGTCTAACCAGCGTCCTGGCCTCAAGGATGCAGGACAGCCACCAGCCGCCTTAATATTTATAAAGTATAAATGAGAGAGTTGCAGTAAAAAAATTGTACAAACCAGACAAAAATTACCACAAATAATTCATAATTGAACCAGAATGCATAGGATATAAATAACACATGGAATTAGCACCTGTAATATGTCAAAGGCTGCAGCTTTAACCACTTCCATCATGGGCCGCACATCCATGCCCTTTGGTGAGAGCAGCTTCTTTCTTCGAGCCTTTCCTCCAATAACCTGTATTGGCATTGGAAATAAAATCCTAGGATATTTGCATCAATTTAAAAACCATGGATTGCATCAATTCAATTACAATGTATGTCTTAATGGCCAAAGAAAACAAAAATTCCAAAGTTTTCATCCACGCACAAAGTTCAGAGAGCTCCAAGAGTAGAGGAAAGATGTACCTTAAGCAACTTATGCGTAGTCCGCGCAGGCTTAGAGTCCTCTAGTGAGTCGGGCTGCCCTCTTCGCGTTTTTGGCTGTTCCTTTCTCTTCATTAACTAATTAGCCCCATTTAAAGGAAATGGGAACCAAAGGAACACGAACAAAAGTGTCAGATTCATAGAAGAGTCAAAGACGCGAATATCAAGCTTTTTCTCGGAACAGAATTCAAGAGAGATAGATGAAACCTTAGGGGAAGCTTGAGATAAGAACTCGTCGGCATCGTAGCCATAACGCTCAAGTAAGATTCTCTTCTCTTCACTCGCCAACCCATTTCCCGATTCTACAACCATTCAAGGAATAGAAGATACTAATTAAGGTGGGACATAGAAGTTGATAGAAACCCCAACCAGGTATTAAAATGAACGGAAGAAACTAACGAAGTAACAAAAACGAACTTACGATAACATGAGACGACGAGAGCCGATGATAGCCTATTGGCGGGTCTGGAGCAAACATCCACGAGGGGAACAGATGGAGGAGATAATGAGCCAAAATTTGATTTTGTATTTACAAGTAGTGGTGAGAGTATTGGAGGCGACGTAATCGCCATTTGCAGAGATCGAATCTGATAGCTCGGAAAATTTGTGCGGCTATGCGTCGAAAGTGTTCAGATAGGAAAAAAGATAAACTTGTTTATTAACCTGTTAGACCCGTTGTTGAACTTCGGAGCTTCGATGTGTCTAGGCACTACCTCTTCCAGCTGTGGGGGACGCCCCCGCCATTTCACAACACACCAGTGACGAGCCTGTCTACCGTTTGCCGAAACAAGATAAAACGAAGTGAAACGACAACCAACGAGAGGATATTTTTCAGCTTGATTCATTTTTATTTTTCCTTTTACTAACAAGAGTGATTGAAATTGAATCCAACTGAACTAAATTAATATTAAAAAAAAATATTATGAGGTCATGAAAAAAGATTTAATTACTAAAAAAATTCTATTAAAATTTATTATTATTAACTTTTCAGAGTTGTTGTTAGGGTTATGTAATTAATTTCTTTATTTTGTACCCTTTAAAAAAAGTTTTATATATATATATATGCGGGAACCTGGTATGATAATTTTATATAAATAAATAAAAAGAAAAAATATAATGAGAGAATAATAACAAATGAAATGATGGTTATTAGTTGGACAGGTGATGTGATATTATATAAAAATAAAATTTAATTCAATCCAATTTTTCATGAGTATGTCATAAATTCCACACTAAGAGAGTGTTATTTTAAAAGAGGGACATTATAATGTGGGAATACTACTTACTTTGATTCCGTTTTAACACCATCGACATTCAATCAACCTTTTGCAATTGGCAAAAAAGTCATTCTTCTGATTTCAAGCAATATATTCTTTTCCCTTGTTTCATTGAACAAAATGTCTGCCACAAATTCAAGAAAATCAAGATGATCTAACTGACTGCAAGTAAAGATAACTGGCATGGCATATCCATCTTTCATTACATATATATTTACACCATGATGATTTTATACAATATGCGTGAGTATTGTAACCTTGGTTCTTAAAAGACAACGAAATAGTGGTAAAATTATGCAGAGCAATAACATTGAACTCTGACCACAATTCATGAGTAATCAAATGACAAAGCCTACTAAATCATAAAACTATACAACTCCAATAAATCTGATGAATCGTACATCGTATATACTATATATGAATGGATTGAATAATATTAACGCATGCATCTCCCAAAAACGGATGACAGAAAATTTCTGTGCACCTTAGCTTCAGATTTAGGTGATGAAGAAGATTTGTTCGGATCATCAGTTGAAGAATCGAAAACTTTACAATTCTTCAACTCTTCCGGTTGTGTTAGGGTTTCACTTTCTTCTCCGTATGTATTTATATGGGAGGTTGCGACGCTGTTCTTGGTCTTTGATTCGACAACCTGAGCATTCCATATCCGACCAGAAGAGCCTTGTCGTCGAAATGAAAGGGATGATCTCTGCAAACTAGCCATGCTTCCCTTGCTATTTTTTTCTCTCCTCCTTCAATTCCCTTATGCCATTTCTCTTTTATTAGCCTCCTTTGTGTATTAATTCATTTATTTAAGGGGCAGTTAGCAAATATAGTAAATACAGACTTATGATTGGTTCATTAGTTATGTGATCATATATGGTGGCGCGGTACTTTAGGAACATAATCAGGAAATCTGTTAATTAATTATACTTTCCTTTCTATTTCTTTTATGTTATAATTTGGTTTAGTTTTCTTCTCCATTATTTTTTACTTTTTACTTTTTTTAGTGTACACTAAAATATTTCAATCACCGAAAGTATTTGTATTTAATTTTTCTGCGAATAATCCATTTTGGAGTAATTAGATGACCTATTTGATTGCTATTCTCGATGTACTTTTAATCAAGAAAATAACGATCTCAAGCTAAAATTATTGCTTTCCGAAAAAAAAAAATCTAAACCAAAAAATTGAACAGTTTTGAGATTTGCTCCCTTCCATTTCCCTCATGCCAAACAGACCTAAGTGATATTCCCAACTGGCAATCTCTAGTCCTGGAGTACTCCAGAAACAGAGAATAGATTTTCAAAAAGGCTTGCATACAATCCTAGTTTCTTTAATCATATAAATAATGGTCAGTAACTGCTAAAGAAGTTATTGCCGGGTATGTAAGAGCCCAAAAATGGGATGCCATATACATGAAAAGTGTTAGTGAATATATATGTATATATGTGATAAAGAGGTTGCACTAAGAAGAGCAGACATTGCAACTCTTCCTGCAATATCCTCTGCCTGCATCACTTCCAACCATATAAAGAGGGTTCTTCTCACATTCACCTCTCTTAGCCCACTCTGCGCAATTCTCATTCTCATCCACACATTTTCCAGAATCACTTCCCTTTCTTATTGGTTTACTATAGTCCGCCACATGTATCCACTTTGTCGCCGACCACTTTTCCCCCTTTATTACCGGGCAGCTTCCATGCAAGCTGCTAGTATCTGTCATCGCATCTGGACGAAGGCTGAAGAACAGCAAGGCATCTCCCTTTTCAGGTTTTACTGCATTTGTCAAAACGAAAAAATATAAGACTTTGATATAAGCAGGCAAGACATTATAGTTTGTTGGAACTACCTAAAAATTATACCTGCATAGCCTCTGTGAGCACATTCAGACCAATTCTCATCCTTTGGCTGGGAAGACTTTGCCTACAGACAGATAACAATTTACTTTCTCTTGTTTAATTTGTGGGGAGTGGGAATATTTATTAAAAGGGTCCATCAGAGGATCTAAATCACAAGAACCCTTCCTTACCTCGGAATTGGGAAAAATTGTCTCCCCGCCCTTCTCAACATTGGACAAATACATCAGCACGGTGGCCACCCGATGGCCACCCATTCGTTGGTTAACCTCATCGTGAAAAAAATCAAAATGTGGCTCATACTTCTGACCATTCTCATAGTGCAATATTTGAATAGGCTCGCCATTCTCTGATGACAGAAGTGATCGACTTCAGTACAGGAACCAGATAAAGAGAAAATAAACCATAGAAATATTATTGCTGAAATGCGGTATTGCATGATTTACCTATTGGAAGGAAGGTCCATGCAGCAAGTCTTTCTTCAACGAGGGAAACTATGTCATCCTTTCAGGTAAGACATCAAAATTCAATAAATTTAATATGCATTCTTCACATAACTAATGTAAAATAAAACCTAAAGCTCAGGGAAGCACAGTTACTTTGCAACCAAATATTATCCAGACATTGTGCCTAATTTTTTCTTAAAACACAACACAGCAACAGGAGTTATATTAATGGAAAGAAAACGAATAAAGAACCACCAAAATACACAAAACAGCAATAGTTTACTAGTAGTTTGCTAAGACCATGCTTGAAATATTTAACTGCCACTAATTTGTTCATCCAAAAAGCAAATCTTTGTTTGCTATTACAACAGCAGCATCAAAGTTTTCTCTTAGTTAGAAAATGAAACATCTTGCTATTACTACAACATAATTACAAGAAAAACAAAGCACCTTTTACTAGGTTCAGCTTTATAAAGAGAGGTCCCATAATTAACCATACCTGGGCATTTTCAAGAAACATTCCAGAGCTTGTTCTGACTGAACTCTCTACACTTTTGCCTGACTCATTATCCGCCACCATAGACTTTTCTAGCTTATCCTTCGCCTAATACCACAAGTTTAACCATTGAATTCAATCAAAACAAGCGAATTTGTCCTAAGTCCTGATGCTTGAGATGATATAAATAGAATAAAGACCAGACCAGAATTAAAAATTAGCAAGACTCTAACCAGAACGATCAAATGGTCACATTCTTCCTCAGACAAGAATCCCTTGTATAGAAAGGCTCTGAATGCCACAATTACGAAACAAATTAAAATCAGAGCAACCTACAATCTAATAATAAAGAAAAGAAAAGTGGGAAAGGGCAAATACCTAGGGCGCCACGAGAGTTGAGTGACCCGACTAGGATCAACCGCCACTGAAGAACGTTCTTTGTTCAATTTAAGCACTGATCCGCCACTGCAAAAGATATAGGACAAATTGCGACTTTATTCGGGGTGAAGAATTGAAACTTATTGTTTTATTTAGCATGTTTTCGTTTGCGCAAGTAGACAAACAAAGAAGAGGGTGTGTGAAATTACGTGCTCTTGTCTTCGACCGAGTTCCGCAAACGAATTGAAGAAACGGAGAGATCAGGGAGAATACAGAGGAAACTGAGAGAAAGTGCCAGAAGCAGCCGATAATCCATGAAAAAGAATACAAATTACCTAACCTAATTAGGACTTAGAAGGGAGGTAGACAAACGGGTTCAGCAACGCAATTTTGAGTTATATGCGGAAAAAGACAACACAAGTACAACAAAACAGATGATTATGCAGGGGAATTTCTCCGCAATTGTTCTTCTTATCTGATTTTACTGTTTAAGCATCGCAACACCATGCGCCTGCCCCACCGAATTTCGATCTTTCTTTTCCTTTGTTGCTGGGTGAACCTCAATGGTACTTTGTCCAAGCTTCCCTGGTCAGAGACCGAAAAATAGCTTGCTTTTCATTTTATTTTTACATACTTCAATCTTGCAAAAAAAAAAATAATAATTATTCACTCCATAGTTTATATGTATTCTTAAATTGTCTTATAGTTTAATTTTTTTTTTCTAAAGCACTCCTTATTAAAAATTAAATAAATTTGTAGAGCCTGCGATTTAAAAAAGAATTTAATAAATTTAAAGGATATTGATGAAGCCACAAGGGAAAAGTTTGGTGAAGTACTGATTTATCGGTGCAGGAGGCTGTTCCTGTTTCTATCATCTCACCATCAATTGCTTCTTCAACAGCTAGCGAAAGGAATGCAATTATTAAAGTGTCATCTTCGTAGTAAAACAAAGGCTGCAATTTGCAGAGGAATAAAGTAACAGTTGAAGCCATTGAAGCAACCATCCCTCTCACTTTTTTAGGTGAATATACAATAAAAGTAACAGATCAGTGAGACAGAGACACTACATTTTCACGTTCTCAAATGCACCCATTTTCATACCGCACTGTAGCTTTATCCATGTGTGTGGTCTAGTTCAATTTTTCCTTTTTACAGAGTACATTTTCTTAGGTTAAAAGTTTCATAGACTGGCACAAATCTAGTCAGTTTTCACAATTTCACGTATCAGACAAACCCAATGGCAAAAGTTCGCCTCTTTCTTTTGTCCCTGCTTTTATTTTCCTTTCATTTTTCCTCATGCATTGTCAGAAGTGTTGTGCATGAACAAATTGTTCTAGTGGTACCCATTTCTTCGTTTCTTCTCTTTTTAGCCAGAAGCATATAACTTTATTACAACACAAAAGAAAGAAAATCACGTGAAGGAACAGACTTGAGGAATAATGAAACTAATTTTTTTTCTTTTTGGGTTTTGGTGAGACAGGAATGTAACTAAATGGAATGCCAACAATGTATATCAAAAAAATTCAAACTCCAAGTAAGGACCTGAAGACCTGTTGGAATTATCAGAGTTTCCTTTGTCGTCATTAACAGGCGCTGACAGCTTCAATGTCTCATTCAAAACTGCAAGATCAAGTGGTTTTGGGATCAGTGGGGGTTGGTTACTACGAACCAGAGCCCAATTAACACTTTGAAAGAAAGCATGTTGTTTGATCTCAGAGGCACCTCTCTGAAACCCAAGCCTCTTCTTTGGGTCTTTCACAAGCAATCCTCTTATTAAATCCTTTGCAGCAAAACTGATGTTTGATGGTCCTTCAGGAAACTTAAGAGGCTGCCCAACAACGTTGAACAGTGTCTCTCTGTTTCCATTGCCCTTAAATGGTGTCTTCCCATGCAATAACTCATACAAGAAAATACCAAACGTCCACCAATCCACAGCACTCCCATGACCATCGCCTCTTATAATCTCTGGGGCCAGATATTCATGAGTCCCAACAAATGACATAGAGCGAGCGTTGGTTGGCTCAGCAATAAGCATAGGATATGAATCTGGATTGGTTGAATTTTGTTTAACAGTACTCTTTGATTTGGTCTTTTTGGAATTGAAAACATGGGGTTTGAAGCAAGAAGGCTGCAATTGCAAGCATGAAGCCTCCACACAAACAGGTAGCTTGCAAGATGGGTCTATGCACGAAGATGATGGCTCGACACAGTAGGAAGAAACTTGACGAGAAGGTTCTTCGTTGGACTGAACAAGGGTGGGTCTTACACAACATCTTAATGATAGATCAAAATCAGAGAGCATGATATGACCATCCTCACGAACCAGTACATTCTCAGGCTTCAAGTCCCTGTATACCACCCCCATCATGTGGAGATACTCAAGAGCAAGTAGAACTTCAGAAATGTAAAACCTGCAAATACAAAACTTATTATAGTCAGAAAACACATCTAAAACTTGGGACATGAATTTTCACATTCTTCTACTGACCTTGCAGATTGCTCTGTGAAATGCTTGCCTGGCCGGCGCTGGCGGAGGACGTGAAGATCACCACCATTGCAGAACTCCATAAGCAAGCAAGAGAATTTATCTGTTTGGAAATGAGAATAAAGGGTGGGAAGGAAAGGGTGGTCCAAGGAAATCAAAATGTCCCTCTCAGTCTGGACTCTGGACATTTTTCTCCTTGCAGTTAACTTTGCCTTATCCATGACCTTCATTGCGAAGAGACAACCTTTCCCTTTAAGCTGGGCCAGATAAACGCTTCCAATGTCCCCAAAACCCAGCTTCTTCAACAGCCTGAAATGTCCCAAACCCAAATCACCGTACTTAGCTTTCACGAACTGTATTGCATCCCATCGTATATCGTTGCCCTTGTGAGGCTTGCAAGGGCAAAAGCTCCTAAGACTTGATGAATCATTGGCGTCACAACTGGAGCTGCTCTTGTAACTTTCATCGTAACTGTTGGATTCGGTGCTGCTGTGAGACTCAACATTGCTATTATTGCTCATCTTGCTAACGCTAGGCTCTTGGAGGGAGCAAACGAGAGAATCAGAATCGATGTTCTCGGCATGAGTATTACCAAGTGGCTCGTCCATGGCTCAGAAGAGACTACTGGTTCACAAGGTGTTCAATGGAGGGTTATATAAAAATGGAGGCGGTCAAGGTGGTCAAAGAGAGAGAGACATGGGCGCCAATGATGCTAGGTGAACATGGGGACCAAGAAGAGGGTTAAAATAACTTGGACTTTGATGCACAGAACTCGAACTTTTTGCCCCAGAAGTTATTTTATACTGATTAGTGAGAGTTTCATTAAAAAAAATGTCTCTTTTCAAGAGATTAAGCTTTACATTGCTCAAAAAAGTTATCCTATGAGTGAAATTAAGAAGAAGAAAAATAAAGAACAAGTTGGTGTTGAAATTTGAATTAGGGAGAATCAAGGGGTGATGGACCCAAGGACTCGAGTGTCCCAGAAAGTGTTACAGCAAGGTGACAAAAACACAGGGGGCGAGGGAGGATCAAGCGGACAAGCAACAGGAAGAGTCCAAGGGAGACCCTAATAACGAGGACAAGCTATGAGAGGCAGAAAAGGGGGGTTGAGATTTTCTAAATCAAACACATTTTGTGACGAAACAGTTAGGCAAAATGACTTGTTTTGCTTTATTAATCATGCAAGTATATATAATCAAATAATACAACTAACTCTCAACTAATTAAGCAACAGAAAATATAATCCTAACAAAATTAAGTTAGGATTGTTATCTAATAACAATATTAACAAGATTATGTGGTTGACACCCCCCCGCAAGCTGGAGCATGAATGTTCTTCATGCCGAGCTTGGAAATGAGCTCATGAAATTTGGTAGCATGTAGAGGCTTGGTGAAGACATCGGCCAATTGATCGTCAGAGCGCACAGGAAGCAGGTGAATGATTTTGGCTTGCACCTTTTCACGAACTAGATGACAATCAAGTTCAATGTGTTTGGTACGTTCATGAAATGTTGGGTTTGCAGCGATGTGTATAGCAGACTGGTTGTCACAATGAATGAGAGCAGGATCAATATGAGATAAGTCAAAGTCTCGAAGAAGATAAAGGAGCCATTGAACTTCACAAGTGGTGGAGGCTAAAGCACGATACTCAGCTTCAGAAGATGAACGAGAAACAGTAGTTTGCTTCTTGGCTTTCCAAGAAATTAGAGAAGGTCCAAGGAAAACTGCAAAACCAGACACAGATCGTCGAGTGTCAACACAGCCAGCCCAATCAGAGTCACTGAAGCTTCGTAAGCGCAAATCGGATGTGGCGGAAAAGAAGATTCCTGCACCAGGAGAGGACTTGATGTATCGTAACACTCGGTGCGCAGCTTGCAAGTGAATATCTTTGGGGTCGGACATGAATTGGCTCAGTTGCTGTGTGGTGAAGCTCAAGTCTGGCCTTGTGGTGGTTAGATATTGAAGTCTACCCACAAGCTGTCTATATAACAAGGGATCAGCAAGGGGCTGACCGTGGTCCTTGGAGAGTTTTAAGTGCGGATCCATGGGAGTAGATGCTGGTTTACAAGCAAGGTAACCTGAGTCTTCAAGTAACTCAAGAGCAAACTTTCTCTGGGAGAGGAAAATGCCACCTTTAGAACGTGCAAGCTCCAAACCAAGAAAGTATTTGAGTGGACCAAGATCTTTGATAGTAAAGGCAGCATGTAATTGCTGCTTAACCAGATTGATTTCAGTCATATCATTGCCAGCAAGTACTAGATCATCAACATATACAAGAATTGCAGTAAAAGATGATTCTGAAGCCTTGAGAAAAAGAGAATGATCAGAAGCAGATTGACAATACCCATAGGAGATAAGAGCAGTAGATAATTTGGAATACCACTGTCGGCTTGCCTGTTTAAGACCGTATAAGGATTTTTGAAGTTTGCATACCATGTTAGGTTGAGGAGCTTTGAAGCCCTTTGGAAGTTCCATGTAAACCTCCTCATGCAAATCCCCATGTAAGAAAGCATTATTTACATCTAGTTGATGTACGAACCAATTTTTAGCAGCAGCTATAGAGAGTAATAACCGAAGTGTGGTCATTTTGGCAACAGGAGAAAAGGTGTCAAGATAGTCGATCCCTTCGGTTTGGGTATAGCCCTTAGCCACAAGTCGGGCTTTGTGCTTGTCCAAGGCACCAGTGGACTTGAATTTTGTTCGAAAAACCCATTTGCATCCAACCAATTTCTTTCCAGGCGGTAATACAGTGAGGACCCAGGTTTGATTTTGTTCAAGAGCAAGGATTTCTGCAGTCATAGCATCTCTCCAATGTTGATGTTTAACAGCTTGTGCATATGTCTTAGGATCAGGAGCAATAGAAATGGATAAAACAAAGCTTCTATGGGCATGAGAAAGAGAAGAATAAGATAAAACAGAAGATAACGGATAACGAGGATTACCTTTGCAAGATGATTGGTCAGTAGTAGAAATGAGGGCACAATGATAATCATGCAAATACGAGGGAGGATTGTGAGGTCTAGAGGAGCGACGAGGTGGTTGGGAAGGGGTGGTGGTAATGGAATCACTGGGAGATACAGAAGGTGCAGTGGTTGTTGGAGGAGGAATGTCATCAAGTAGAGGAGAGGGAGGCTGTATTTCAGGATCTGGTATGGGGGAAGAAGAGGCAATCTTGAAGGGAAACACAAGTTCATAGAAAATAACATCACGTGAAAGGAAAATTTGATTGGTGGACAATTCAAGTAAAGTGTAGGCCTTAGAGCCAGATGGGAAACCCAGAAAAATACACTTGCGAGCCCGTGGGTCAAACTTGGAACGATTATTTGGAAGGGTAGAGGCAAAACAAAGAGATCCAAAAACCTTGAAATCAAGGTAGGAAGGAGGACAATTATGTAGCTTTTCAAATGGAGATAAATTTTTGATAATAGGAGAGGGAAGGTAGTTGATGATGTGAGTAGCATGTAAAACAGCAAAAGACCAATACGCAATGGGTAAATTGGACTGAAAGAGAAGGGCTCGGGCAACATTTAGAATGTGTTGATGCTTCCGTTCAACAAGGCCATTTTGTTGAGGAGTGTCAACACAAGATTTTTGATGCAAAATACCTTTTGAAGCATAAAAGTGGGGCATAGCAAATTCAGTACCATTGTCAGATCGTAAAATTTTTACATTGGTGGAAAATTGGTTTTCGACAAGGGCTAAAAAATTCTTAAGTTTATCTCGTGCATCAGATTTGTACTGCAATAGGTATAGCCAAGTATGTCTAGAAAAATCATCTACGATGGTAAGAAAATATCGATGTCCATGAACAGAAGGTATAGAGAAAGGTCCCCAAATGTCAACATGAATCAGATCAAAAATTTTATTGCATGAACTTGTGCTTACAGGGAAAGAAAGGCGTTTTTGCTTAGCAAAATGGCAAGAATCACATGGGAGAGGGTTGGGGGTACATGAAATAACATCACTAACAGTTTTATGTAGGGTGGACAGGGTGGTAAGAGAGGGATGACCCAATCGATGATGCCAAAGGACAGAGTCAGAATTTGAAGATGCAGCTGAAGCCAAATGAACTTGAGACATAGGAGAAGGTAACATATCTGCATTTAAAATGTAAAGCCCATTCAAAGCTCTAGCTGTACCAATCATCTGCAAAGGCTGGAGAGAGTGAATCTGACAGGAATGAGAGAAGAAAGTTAGAATGCAATTTAAAGAAGTTGTAAGTCGAGAAGCTGAAATAATATTGAAAGAAAAGGTAGGCAAGTAGAGAACATTGTGGAGAATTAACTGTGGAGAAAGTTGGACAGTTCCTGAGAAGGAGGCAAGAGTAGTAGTACCAGTTGGCAGACTAACAGAGATAGGTGAGATAGATTTAAAAGATGAAAAAAGGTTTAAGAAGCAACATATGTGATCAGTAGCACCTGAGTCAATGATCCAAGTGGTGAGTGATTTTGCAGAAACAGAGTTACAAATACCTGTGGAAGCAGAGGCAGAAATATGATTGACAGAGGATGATGGAGTTGGGGAAGAATTTAAAAGAGCAAGGAGTTTGTGGTATTGATCTGGTGTGAATTGGTTAAGAACGTGAGTTGGCGGTGGAGAAGTTTGCAATGCAGTAGTGTGGCCTTGAACATTGTCAGTGTCCTGAGTAGTCACTTGATTAACGGTGGAAGAAGTGGATGAACGAAATCTGAAGCCAGGAGGGAAGCCATGTTTGCGATAGCAAGTTTCCTCTGTGTGACCGCGCTTATGGTAGTAGGTAAATTGTTTGGGTTGTTTCGAGGAAGAGGCAGAACCAAAGGAAGTGGAGGCATTAGGCAGACCAGGAGGTGCAGATCGAGGTCCTCTAGCCATCAGAACCTTCGGCTCAATAGTGTGAAAGTCGCGTTCTTGTTGGAGAACAAGAGAGACGACACGATTGAGTGGTGGCAGAGGCTCAAGAAGGAGAATCTGGGACTTGACCGATGAAAATTGTTCATTGAGGCCTTTTAAAAATCTGATGACTTGGTCTTCTTCACGGTGATAGAGTGCAACAGTGGTGGAACCGCAGACACAAGCTTTGAGAGGACGGATGTTGGAGAGTTCTTCCCAGAGTATTTTCAACTGAGTGTAGTAATTACTAACACTCATATGCCCTTGCTTGAGAAGATAAATTTCTTCCTGGAGCTCTGCAATACGAAAGATATCAGACTGGGAATAGCGAACCTGCAAATCATGCCAAATTTCTGAAGCTCTATCAAACCAGAGAATGCTTTTCGCTATTGAGGGTGAAAGTGACTTGGTGAGCCAACTTTGGACCAGTGTATTGCAGCGCTCCCAAGCCGGATAAATTGGATCAGTGGTAGTTGGTGGTGGAATTGTTCCGTCGACGAACTGGAGCTTGTTTTTGGTTAGGAGTGCCATTTTCATTGCACGAGCCCAGGCGTGGTAATTGGTGCCATCAAGTGCCGGGGAAACTAAAATGAGGGTGGGATTCTCATTTGGGTGAATGTAGAACGGACTGGCGGGATCGTTGTAGGATTCGGCGGCCATGAAAAAAAGGGAAAGTGAGAGAGAAGACTGAGGAGACAAAATGGTTAGGTGGGTTTGAAGGAGGAAAGCGCGTGGCACTGTGGAAGTGGTTTGATTTTTCAACCCAATTGCTGGAGAAACAGGAGATGGAACCTGTGAGAAAGGGCGTGAGTGAGAGAGAGAGAGAGAGAGACAAAAGGAAGGCAAAAGAAAGAGAAAAGAAAAGAAAAAGGGAAAGGCTAGGCTCAGATACCATGTGACGAAACAGTTAGGCAAAATGACTTGTTTTGCTTTATTAATCATGCAAGTATATATAATCAAATAATACAACTAACTCTCAACTAATTAAGCAACAGAAAATATAATCCTAACAAAATTAAGTTAGGATTGTTATCTAATAACAATATTAACAAGATTATGTGGTTGACACATTTCGTTTCTCTAAAACAAGACAGATTATTTAAAACTATGTGAACTCTGTGTAAAAGGACTTATTATGTGATGCATTAATTCAATTGGATTGTGTGGATGAGTTATGAAAGGGGGAAGGGTGGTGAGGGATGAAGGTTGGGGCAGGGCAAAGGCAGGGAATGGGTGGATAAAGGGAGTACGTAGGCAGTGCCTGACATATTGACAGTCAAAGTGGTAGGGCCTTAGGGCAAACCAGTGTAGGCCAGCCGTCACTGGTGGCTTGGGTTTTAAAGAGCTTTGGTGTATAAGAGTGGCCAGCCAAAGTGGTGAGGTTTGATGTCTTGTATATGGAAAATCCTAGATTTGGGATTGAAGAGAGTAATTTTTGTTAATTATGTCAAAATCAATGTTTTGAGGTACCAAAATGAGGTTTTAAATGTATGTAAGACTAGGGGTGCATAGGCAAGATTAGGCAGGGTAGCACTCTGCTCGATACCCAGTCCAAAAAAAGAATGGAATATATTTTATAGCTCTATACTCGGTCCTGCCTAATAAAAGCACTAATTATTTTGATCTGGGTTGGGCAGAGCAGGCTTCTATATCCAAGTGGTGATGTACTGCTCATATTATGGTACAAAAATATGCAATTATAAACTTCTAAAATAATATCATATTTATATGTCTTCAAGAGTTAAATAATATCTATAATCCATTAAGAATAAAGCAATAAAAAATAATAATTAAAGTCTTGAAGTCCATTGCATATATATATAAAAAAATCTTGAAGTCTAAATAATTTACAATTATAACTTTATATCAATCTTACTAACGTTGACAAAGATAAAACATCTAAAAAAGAAACAATTATAATTTTTAATATAATCATATGATAGATAGCAAAATTAAAAAAGAAATAAATCAATTTAGTTATAGATTTTAAAATATACAACTTACTTATTTAATTATTCATATTTATAAAATGACTATTTAGTTATCAATAACTATTATATTTTTTCCTCTAAATATAGCACACAGAGGAAAAAGGAGAAAAGAAAAAAATCCCTACTGCTCCTCCTGTCAATAATAGCAGAGGATGAGGGAAGTATTTTTTTTTTGCCCACCCGGTTCACCGGAGCTTTGTCCCGACTACATCCGAATTCGACTCGCGTCTCGCACCTGGCTATGGTGGGTGAGTCTCCCAATGGGAATTTTCTGCGTACGCTAAGGCTCAAACTCGAGACTTCGCTTAAGCGATACCGAGTCGCTTATCACTCGGACTAACTCCGTCGGTAAGACGAGGGAAGTATCATTATTCTTAAGTGAGCGATGGTCCGTATAGACCAATAGGCATGATGTAGTCCAGCTCCATTGGGCTCACCCTATAGGCCTATTCTCTTCAGGCCCTATTCTCTGTCTTTAACGTTTAACCTTCTCAGCCCTATATGCTTACATTCCACACAATACTTTCAGAGGATTTTAACCAATTGATTCAGTAAAAATAGTTAATCCTTCGCAATATAAATATAATAGATTAAAGTTATAATCACTATAGTCATTTATATTTAGTAATATTGAATATGATTGCCTCATACAAAAGGGTACATATATTTAGAAAAAAATAAATTTTAAATGTAAAAAGTATTTATTTGAAAACTTACGGGCTAGAATGGCATGAATTTGAGTAACAGTACTTAGTTGGGAAGCACCGGAGGGGGAGTCATATTTGAATACCAAAAATTAGGTAGACCAAATTAATATCTTATTTATTTATTCGTATACTGTATATGAAACTAAATCCCTCATATATATATATATATATATATATATATAATTTGGATCATGAGAACTCATAATCATGTGACCTGTATTTAAAACTGGAGGGAATATCAAGAATCAGTTCGACGATGAGTTTCAGGGCGTCAAGCTTTGGTGGGTTGCTGTTAAACGCGACATCAAGAATCAGTCCTTCTCCGTGTACCCTGCTTCCGACGAGAAGCGTTACTACAAGCTCACCTTCCACAAGCGTCATCGACGTTAAACACGTGCTGGAAGAGGGGAAGGCCATCGCCACCAGAAACCGGCAACTCAAGCTGTACACTAACAATCCGAGCAGTAGCTGGTAGCCTGGTACGGTTGGAAGACAAGCAACTGAAGCCATGTCGTTTTTGAACATCCTGCGAGTTTTGATACTCTCCCGTTGGACCCCTAGATGAAGGAGGATATCTTGAAGGACCTTGTTAAGTTTCAGAAAGGAAAGGAGTACTGTGCCAAAGTCAGAAAGGCTTGGAAACGTGGGTATATGGTCCTCCGGGAACTGGTAAGTCCACTATGATCGCCGCCATGGCCAATTTCCTGAACTACGATATCTACGATCTTGAACTGACCGCCGTGAAGGAGAACGCAGAGCTGAGAAAGCTGTTGATAGAAACTTCTATTAAGTCGATCTTTGTTATCGAAGACATTGATTGCACTCTTGATCTTACCGGGAAAAGGAAGAAGAAGAAGAAGAAAGACGAAGAGGCTGCATGAGGGGTCCAAAGACGCTGTTAAGAAGGCCTTAGACGAAGAGGAGAGCAAGGTGACACTTTCAGGACTGTTGAATGAATGAATGTGATAGATGGGATTTGGTAGGCTTGCGGAGGAGAGAGGGCGATCGAGTTCACAACAAATTATGTGGATAAACTTGATCCTTCTCTTATCAGGAGAGGACGCATGGATAAGCACATTGAACTGTCCTACTGTTGCTACGAAGCACTCAAGGTGCTTGTGAGGAGTTACTTGGATCTTGAGAACCACCATTTGTACCCCAGAATTGAGGAATCGTTTAAGGAGACAGAGATGACTCCTGCTGATGTTGCTGAGAATCTAATGCCGAAATCAATGGAGGAAGACGTGGAAAGTTGGTTGCAGAGGGTTATTGAAGCCCTTGAAACGGCCAAGTTGGAAGCCGAGAAGAAGGCTGAGGAAGAAGCAAAAAAGAAGGCTGAGAGAGAAGCAAAGAAGGAGGCTAGGAGGAGGTGGCAAAGAAGAAGGATGAAGAAGAAGCAAAGAAGAAGGAAGAGGAAGAAGTGAAAGAGAAGGAAGAGTTGCCCGAGAAAAAGAGGGAAAATAATGAAAAATCTGGTGAAGAAGTGAGAGAAAATGGTCTCCATTCAGCTGATGGAAAATAAGGGCAAGAGATCATCTTGACTGCAATTATCTTATTATCTAGGATTCTAAAATGAATGCATTAAATTATTTACGATTTACTGTGTGTATATATGAATCCTTTTGGTGCTTTAAGGATTTGCATACTGTGAAATTTGTGCATCAAACTGATAGGGGATTTACTGTGTTATATGTAAACCATGTTGAGAATAATAACTTAGCATATTATTCCATCAGCCCCTTCGTAATTAACTCCATGATGATCAGTTTAGTGGACTGAAGTTAAAAGTTTTCTTAATGGGGTTATTTGTTTGCCATTTCCTTGTAGTATGAAGTTGAAACTGCCAAGCATAAGCATGATGGCCACATCATAATATATTATATTTATTATTTTGTGGCAAATTTTAAAATTTACACTGCACTTTACAATTCTTTTTTAGATTTATCTACCAATATCTTATGCTATTAACAACTAACTAATCTGATTCACAAAAATATAAGCCCATGAGAGAAATTTTGTTACCTCCGAATAATTATTACAGCTGCATATATAAGAGTCAAACATGAACTACGAGTTAATTATCCAGCACCAGTATCCTGCCATCAGTGACGTGGCTGTATAGCCTCCTTTGCATCCATGATCTTTTTTCATTATATAAACAATAACATTAAAAATATCACTTAATATATATAATATAAGAACTAATATTATCCACATATTATAAATCATACCCTTATATTTTAGAGACTTTGTCAAAGTACAGAGTCTAAGTCCACTCCAGGTCTTTCATTGAAGGAAATAGATGCTGCGTCCTTTCAGTGTTCTTCATATTATTATGTGAGAGAAGTAGCATATATAATATATTTGATCACCTGTATTGAGAATTTGAGATGCCTTGCATCCACATAATAATATTTAAATACATCTGATTAGGTAGAACAAATTGTTATCTTATTTTATATATATGTATACTGTATGAAACTAAATCACTCTATTTTCTTGTAGTAAACAAAATAATTTTTCCAATACAATTCATGGTTAATATGAAATGATGTATTAGTAAAAAATCATTTAATATTACAGACATACTAATTCCTTACTCATATATATATATATATATATATATATATAATATTTGGATCATGAGAACTCACAATCATGTGACCTGTTATTTAAAATTGGAGGGAGTATATATAAAATCAATTAAAAAAATACATCAGAATGACCCAATTAATCCTTCTGCGTCCATTAAGAAAATCATGTTGCAGACAAAAACTTCATTATCAGACATGTTCAATTCATTTCTTCTATTTATGTTTTTTTTTGTCGGCCATTTCACGTTTTTTTTAATAGGATTTGGTGCTTAACATAAACTTTTGAAACTTGGAAGAGACGTTACAGACTTGAAGAGTTGCGCCTTCCTCTGAAATTTCATCACCATGCATACGCATTAGAGAATAGACCGAAGAATACTGAGCCCCACTCACTCGTAGACAAACGAGAAAAGTTACCCATAAAGCTTTATTTTTGTTGACTTTACTATTTTATGTATCATGTAGGGGCAACTTGACTGAATAAAACATGCACCTCCCCGTATGCACTTGAACCTATTTAATTAAAAAGTTAAAGTAGGCAAACTATATATGTTTAATTAATAAAATATCTGGCTTGATTATTAATAAATGTTGACTAGACCTTGCTTAAATCTTCTTTTCTTCTTCCACAAGCAAGAATTTTTCCACAAGCATGCGCCCCTCTCAGGACGTTCCATGGAAGCATCTGAAACACATGCTGATATAAACTATAATCCAGCTTGTAAAGTATCCGACTATTTTAAATTGTTGAGAAGCCGGTAGTCACTAACTTGAAAAAAGAAGAGAAGAGAAGAGAAACTTGGCACGGAAGCAATAATCAAAGTAATAAGAGATGAATTTTATTTATTTGTATTGAAATTTTCATAATAACCAGAGGAAACAGTAATGAACCTCCAAGAGAGGGAGAGAGACCCGAGTTGAGTAAGTCGGTCAATGATACTCGGTACAGAGGCAAAAGATAATTTGTTATATTTTTTTTTCGCAAGTTAAATTTCGTGGTCCATTCAAATTCATGCATCTTTTCCTCATGAGAATAAAATGTTGTGATAAATCACAAATAAAAAAACTTTCTTTAATTATTGGGAGTATTTAATCAATAGAAGTTTGGCATGTATATTGCCAGTTTTAAAGATAATTAAACAAATGCAAAATAGATGAAGACTCATCACTCAGGGGAGGAAACTCGCTCGCAATGCAGGGGTAACTACTTGGCAATTCTGCTGAATTATAGATTGCGTCTTGAATCAACATATGCATACATACATGCATAAATACATACACATATATATATATAGCAGCAGAGTCTCGGTTCAAATATCCAGCAAACATAGTTGTTGGAGCCTGAGATCAAGAATGGAGATGATGGCCAAGTTGTGGGGACAATTGGGCTCAATCACGGCCACCCTCATGTTCTGCTACGCCATGTTTGATAGGTTCCTCCCTCTTCCTCTTCGTCGCTACTTCAGCACCTACGCCAGAAAACTCACCTCCCTCATCTCTCCCTATATCTCCATCAAATTCCATGAGTTCGAAGGCGAACGCATGAAGCGCAGCGAAGCTTTCACTGCCATCCAAACCTATCTCAGTGCCAACTCTTCCGAACGTGCCTCCAGGCTCAAAGCCGAAGTCGTCAAGGACAGCCAGACCCCACTCGTGCTCAGCATGGACGACGACGAAGAGATCACCGATGAGTTCCAGGGCGTCAAGCTGTGGTGGTATGCTCATAAACACGACATCAAGAATCCGTCGTTTTCCTTTTACCCTGCTTCCGACGAGAAGCGTTTCTACATTCTCACCTTCCACAAGCGTCATCGAGACCTCGTCACTCGCTCTTACGTTAAACACGTGCTGGACGAAGGGAAGGCCATCGCCACCAGAAACCGGCAACTCAAGCTGTATACCAACAATCCGAGCAATAGCTGGTACGGTTGGAAGAGAAGCAAGTGGAGCCATGTCGTTTTTGAACATCCTGCGAGTTTTGATACTCTCGCGTTGGACCCCAAGATGAAGGACGATATCTTGAAGGACCTTGTTAAGTTTCAGAAGGGAAAGGAGTACTATGCCAAAGTCGGAAAGGCTTGGAAGAGAGGGTATTTGCTGTATGGTCCTCCGGGAACTGGTAAGTCCACTATGATCGCCGCCATGGCAAATTTCTTGAACTACGATATCTACGATCTTGAACTGACCGCCGTGAAGGAGAACGCAGAGCTGAGAAAGCTGTTGATAGAAACTTCCGGTAAGTCGATCGTTGTTATCGAGGACATTGATTGCTCTCTTGATCTTACCGGGCAAAGGAAGAAGAAGAAGAAGAAAGAAAAAGAGGACGATGAATCCAAAGATGCTGTTAAGAAGGCCTTAGATGAAGAGGATAGCAAGGAGAGCAAGGTGACACTTTCAGGACTGCTGAATGTGATAGATGGGATTTGGTCGGCTTGCGGAGGAGAGAGGGTGATCGTGTTCACAACAAATTATGTGGACAAACTTGATCCTGCTCTTATCAGGAGAGGACGCATGGATAAGCACATTGAACTGTCCCACTGTTTCTACGAAGCATTCAAGGTGCTTGCGAGGAATTACTTGGATCTTGAGACCCACCATTTGTACCCGAGAATCGAGGAATTGTTTAAGGAGACAGAGATGACTCCTGCTGATGTTGCTGAGAATCTAATGCCGAAATCAATGGAGGAAGACGTGGAGAATTGCTTGCAGAGGTTGATTGAAGCCCTTGAAACGGCCAAGCTGGAAGCCAAGAAGAAGGATGAGGAAGAGGCAAAGAAGAAGGCTGAGGAAGAAGTGAAAGAGAAAGAGATGGAAAATAAAAAGTCTAGTGAAGGAGGGAAAGAAAATGGTTTCCAGTCAGGTGATGGAAATTAAGGGGAAGAGATCATCCCCTTGGCTGCAATTATCATACGATATAGGATTGTAAAATAAATGTATTAAATTATTTATGATTCACTGTGTGTATGTATATATGAATTCGTTTGGCGCTTTAATAAGGATTTGCAGTGTGAAATTCGTGCATCAAACTGATGGGTTCTACGTACTACTGTGTTATATGTATGTAGCCCTTATTGAAAATAATAAATCAGTCTCTTTTTAATTGACTCCTTGACTAGTTTAGTGGAATATGGGTGTTATTTGTGTGCCATGCATTTCCGTGTAGAAGTGGGGGTTGAAACTGTCATGCTGGCCCCATAAAATATTTATTATTTCTGGACAATTTTACACTGCGCTTAATCATACAGCACCGTTTCGTATGATATGCCAGTGACGTAGCTAGCTCATTTGAATCCCTCGTCTTCTTTCATTTGATTTGCATAGGTCATGAAGCACACCAATCTGCAAGCTGTACATTTGATTTGACCATGCCGGTCTTCATGAACATTATGGAGGACCCACTATTTTGAAGGTGATCTTTGATTGGAGGAACTGCTGCTTGCTTTCCAAGGTATGTGATTGATTGTCGTAATATTGCAATGGTGAAGGAGCTCGCTCACTCACACTCATGCCACAGATTAAATTGGAGACACGGACGATATGGGCCTCAACTTTTGGATCTGATTCGCTACGTCTTCATCCTCCTCAAAATATGGGGTTGGTCCTAATGGTAAGTAGTTTGGTATCGTTTAAGCGAGGTCTCGAGTTCGAGCCTTGGCGTATATAAAAAAAATCTCACTGAAAGACTCACGACGCGGGTCGGATCCAAATATAATCGGGGCAAAGATTTAGTGAACGGGACGAGCAATAAAAAAAAACTTGCAGTTTCTGCTTTCGTCGGCCTCAGCTTCGGTTTTGATTGAGAGGTGGGGAGGGAATCCAGAGCCACTGCTCCCTACCAACTTCTGCTTCTTCCATAATTGACACCCAACTTTTTGAAATGACTTCATTATTTAAAATATTATAAACAGCTTTATAGATTCTTCATGTTGTATCACCATCTATGCTTGCCCTCTACATTCTAATTTCTAAGCCATAAAAACATTACTACTCCTGTTTCTAGATTCATAAATTTTTATAAAAGTTTTTGTTCTATTAAATTTAATTTTAATTCAAGAACAAAGCTTCATCTTATATATGATATTAACTTTTTTTAGCAAAGATAATTCATATTTATTTTTTAAAATATCAAAAGATTTAAATTTCTTATTTTTCACTCACGACAATATGACATAACTTTAAAAACAATAATAAAAAAATAATTTTGGAAAATAGGCTTTGTGAAATTTGAAATTAATTTATTAAAATAAATTAAAGAAAATAATCCAGGGGAGTTACTAAAATAAAATACATATTACAAGTTGTTTATTTGGCCTCATTATATTACAAGCTTAACTTAAGATCATGTGAAAAATAGTCGGTCAGAGACGGCAGGCTAGCCGTCCTTGAAAGGAACCACTGAGATGGAAGACGGCCACGGGTAGTAGAGACCAATCACAATAGTTTGATTGGTTGAACTTCGATGTTTACGATCATGAACTAGGATTCTACAAGTTTATGATCGCCATGACACGATGTTCATAGACATTTAATTTTTATTCTAATATGAAGAAATAAAGGAGGGATATTTTAAAAAAACAGTCAAAATTAATTCAGTAGTATAAAATTTTATTAAACCCTCTTATATTTTAAGTTTAATTCTTAAAAAAATATTTATAAAAAAAAAAAGTAACCACGACTTAATAATAGAATCTGGTTCTTATATATAAATAAATGGCTTTTAAGTCTCATTATGAAGATGGAGATGGCCTCCCTATGGGCTCAATTAGGCTCCGTGACGGCCACCGTCATGTTCCTCTACGCCATATTCGATAAGTTCTTCCCTCCTCCACTTCGCGATTATTTTCGATCTTACACCCACAAACTCACCTCCCTCGTCTCTCCGTACGTCCACATCACCTTCCATGAATTTACCGGTGAACGCCTCAAGCGCAGTGAAGCTTTCACTTCCATCCAAACCTATCTCAGCGGCAACTCCTCGCAGCGAGCCAATCGGCTCAAAGCCGAAGTCGTCAAGGACAGCCAGACCCCTCTGATTCTTAGCCTCGACGACAACGAAGAGATCAGCGATGAGTTTCAGGGGGTTAAGATATGGTGGGTCTCCAGCAAGATCACTACCAAGTCACAGTCCTTCTCTTTCTACCCTGCTGCCGATGACCGGAGGTTCTTCACTCTCACTTTTCACCGCCATCATCGAGATCTCATCACCACTAAGTACCTCAGACACGTGCTAGATGAAGGTAAGGCCATTGCCTCCAGAAACAGGCAACTCAGACTTTACACAAACAATCCAAGCAGTGGCTGGTATGGCTACAAAAGCGCCAAGTGGAGCCATGTCGTTTTTGAGCACCCTGCAACTTTTGAGATTATCGCTTTACATCCCAAGAAGAAGGACGAGATTCTGAAGGACCTTGTTAGGTTCCAAAATGCCAAGCAATACTATAAGAAGATCGGCAAGGCCTGGAAGCGAGGGTATTTACTCTATGGTCCCCCGGGGACCGGTAAGTCAACTATGATTGCAGCGATGGCTAATTTCTTGAACTACGATGTCTATGACGTGGAACTGACGGCGGTGATGGACAACACGGAGCTTAGGAAGTTACTGATCGAAACTCCCAGTAAATCGATCATGGTTATCGAAGACATTGACTGCTCTCTTGATCTTACAGGGCAAAGGAAGAAGAAGCCCAAAGAAAATAAGGACGACGAGAACGACAAACCCAAAGACCCAGTCAAGGAAGAAGAAGAAGAAGAGAATAACCCGAGTAAGGTGACTCTGTCGGGGCTGTTAAATTTCATCGATGGGATTTGGTCTTCTTGTGGAGGAGAGAGGATCATCGTCTTCACAACTAATTTTGTGGACAAGCTTGATCCTGCTCTTATTAGGAGAGGACGCATGGATAAGCATATCGAATTGTCTTACTGTTGCTTCGAGGCATTCAAGGTGCTTGCGAGGAATTACTTGGATGTTGAGACCCACCATTTGTACCCCAGAATTGAGGAATTGTTGAAGGAGTCGGAGATGACACCTGCCGATGTAGCTGAGAATCTGATGCCCAAGTCAATGGAGGAAGATGAGGAGAGTTGCTTGCAGAGGTTGATTGAAGCGCTTGAAACGGCCAAGCAGGAAGCCAAGAAGAAGGCTGAGGAGGAAGAAGCAAAGAAGAAGGCGGAGGAGGAAGAAGCCAAGGAGAAGGAACAGTCTGGGAATGAGAAATCAGGGGAAGGAGTGACGGAAAATGGTTTCCATTGATAAGAAGGAAATATGATTTATGGAGGAGCCCAAGTTTATGTGCTTTTTTTGTTAGCGGGAAATAAGAATCCTGGATTTTGCGTTGTTCTTCAGCTCTTATGTTCATTAACACCAACCATCTCAGGTACTACTGGCGCTTGAATTTTGAAACCAACCATCTTTAGCATAAATATAATGGAGCCACAAGAATCATTTGTACTTGTCGCTTCATGAGCTCAGATACTTCGCCCAGTCAATGTCAATTCATTCTCAATTTAATTACAAGACATGAGATGTCCTAAGCACTACTTATATCCTTCTTTTTATTCATTCAACCGGCCAAATATAGAAAATACCAGCTCAATAAAAATCACATAGTATTTTAACCATTTTTTAAAATGATTATAACTACTGTCAAATTGTTAAAAAAATATATATGTTATTGAATAATAACTAAAATGAGAAAAAAATTAGGAGTAAAAATAATTTTTTCTTTATTTTTCGTTTATTTGATAATATTAAGTAAGACAATAATTTAAATTATTTTAACGTAATTTTTTAAAAAAAAATTACGTGGCCTACATGGAACTTTCTTTGAAAGATCCAATGGTTTTTTTTCTTGAACCACGAAGTAGAAGTGGGTTTTATTTATAAATCGGAATATATTCCTGAACATTGTATCGGGACTTTTTAAAATAAAAATAGCAGTAATATGAATATCCATGTATTTGCCAGATATTTAAAATTAGGTTATATTTTTTTTCCTTTGTAAACAGAATATATTATATTCCTCCAACTATTAGAGAAACTCCTATTAATTACAGTAGATTTGAACTAGTTTACTCATGCAAGTATAGGTGGGGCCTGTATATGGAATATGAGATGAATATCATATATTATTAGTGCGTGCGTGTCACGGAAATTTGCTGAATAAATTGATAGTAGTAACGAAAGAAGAGTTGATGAAAGTATAAATTAAATAATAGAAAATGGGAGCCGGTAACGCAAGAATCTAAGCACAAGAACTCGATCGGCGATAGAAAATAAAATAAGCATTAAGAAGGAGAAAGAGGATAGGGAAGGTTAAAACATATCATTATTCTAATCCTTGGATCGATCTATTCTAATCCATTTGTTTTGATCTAAATAAGATCTTCATCCTTTGAAATAAGTTGTCCACCCAAAACTTGAGAGTTTCAGAATTTAAAACTTGAGTCATACGTGTCATGAAGCTAATTCTTAACACCTTAACAAGACACGTCATATAGGAGGCGAATGTTGATAACTGGTAAAAAGAACCAAATTCAATACCGTATCATTATCATCAATAAAAAAAAAAATATATATATATATATATATATCGTCCGATTATATAAGAGTTTAAAAAATAATTTATAAAAAAAATTAGATAATTTTTAAAAAAGTTTTTAGAAAAAAATTTATAAAAAAATTATTTTGGATAAATGAGTATTTAGATGATTATTATTAGAAATATTTTTGTAATTAATAAATTACTAAAAAGGGTATAAGATAAAAAAATTATTATCTCTCTCCTCTTCTCTCTCTCATTCTCAACCTGAAGAAGATGCAGGATGAAAAAAATACAGGAGTCACGGGAGTCCACGATTTAGAAAAATCTAGCGACGACAGTGGCGACACCGAAAGAGAGAAAAGAAGTAGTTGGAGTTTGAGAAGGAAAGAAGTACAAAGGAGGAGGAGGACGATGGCGGAGGATGAGAAAGAGGAGGAGAGGAAGAATATGAGAGATAATGTAAAAAAATATAAGGGTAAAATAATAAGTTGATAGTTTATAAATTATTTTACTATTTCAGAAACTAATCTTAGTAGCTTATTTAATTATAAATTTAAATTATAGTTTAATCTAAAAACTTTTTTAGATAACTATGATTATTTATTTTAATTTTTTTAAACTAAAATTTAAGTATTTTTTTTAAAACTTAAAGGTAGCAGTGCCATTGATAATTTGATATAGGGGTGTTCACGGGACGGGACGAGACCGGGACAACCCCGTCCTGAGGCCTGTCCCGAAACAGTACACGGGACGCATTTTGAGTCCCGTGTCCCGTCCCGTCCCGTTCGGGACCAGGACGGGACGGGACGTCCCGATTTTTTTAAAAAGAAATTAAACTATTAGATATTTTATGCACAACCTATCTATTAATAACATATAATTAGAACACAAAAAATAATAGAAGAAATTAAATTCTCTTTATTATAATTCCTAACTTAAAATAATAAATACCATTAATTATACTACAAACACAATTATTTTTTCAATTTTTTCACTTCACCAACAGAAATTATTGTTTCATCTGTAAAGAAACAAATACATATAAGGAAGAGAAAAATAAAATCATCCAATAAATAATATGATATAACTAATATTATTTTTTATTTATATTTTTTTAAAAATATATAAATAAAATTAAAATATTTTTCATTTAAAAAAATATTCGGGACGGGACGGGAATCCCAAGGGTCGGACCAAGATCCGTCCCGTCCCGATCCTTCCCCTCGTTCTATCCCAGTTTGTCCCGTCCCGACCCTTCACGGGACGGGACGGACTCATCCCGAATTGCCCGAGACCAGCTCGGGATAACCCAGGACGGGATAAAATGGGCACCCCTAATTTGATACGTCACATGTAATACAAATTATTTTTATTTTATTTTATTTTTATCAAGTTCACAAAGGCATGGGCCATGTAGTGTTATTTTAGGTTTGTGTAGGGGTCATAATATAGTTTTGTATTCATATAAATCCAGAGCTAATGAGGGGAGTCGTAGGCTTTTGAGCAGGAACAGCCCAGTTCTACGTAATTGTCAGAAATGTCATTTAAAGAATTAAAAAAAAAAATAGAAGAAGCACACTTCTACGTCATTCAGATAACGTCAGCCGTTTACATGAGAATGTGAAAACAACCACCAAGTCTGTGACAGTAATAAAATAATGGTATATATATATATAACTAATTAATATAAGATATTTTTTAAAAAATATTTTAATTATTTTTAATATATTTTTATTTAATTATTATTGATAGATTATAAATAGAGATAATAAACATACAATATATAATAAGTATGTAACATATAATAATAATAAGATAGAATGTAAAAAATCACAATAGATTATATATATATATGTTATTTATATGTTATAAAAAAAATTAATAATTAAATTGTTTTACTAGGGACTATGATAATTCTCCCATAAACTTACCTATAAAGCTATGGCTGCTGGGAAAAATCAGAGCTAGGGACAGCTCAGATCTGCGTGCTCTCCATACAAAACAAAAGGCTAATCAACAAATAGTCAGAGATGGCGGGCTGTTATACGCAAATAAAACGAATCTCCTGAAATTGTAAATTTACTATAAAGTAAATTATTTATGAACTGAAGTTTATTAAACTTATTTTTATCATTTTCATTTTTGCCAAGAGAGCTCAACCATGTCATCCAATGTCATCAACAGCATAAAAGACAGAATTGTGGGTCTAAATTGGCCGGCAACTCGACCCCTAAGCCATCGAACGCGTCCACTTCAAAGAAACTTGCTTAGGAATTAAAATTGAACTGAGACTCCTATTTCTCACTGAATCTCCACCAAACTGCAACGAAAATGAACTCCCTCTTTGACCCCTAGTCTCTGTCTTATACATCAGAGTTCAGAGAGTGAATCCAATCACACACAGAGACGATGACGACTGTGATGGGGCAGCTGTGGGCACAATTGGCATCTCTAATGGCCACCGTCGTATTTTTATATACCATATTGGAGCCATTATTTCCTTCTCCTCTTCGTTCTCGTCTTCGAAAATTCACTGATAAATCCACCGCTTTTCTGTATCCTTACGTCCGAATCACCTTCCCTGAGTATACAGGGGAACGCCTTAAGCGCAGCGAACTCTTCACTTCCATTCAGACCTACCTCTCTCAAATCTCTTCTGAACGAGCCAAGAGGCTCAAAGCTGAAGCCCTTAATAGCACCCAAACCACCCCACTCTTGCTTACCATGGACGACAACGAAGAAGTCACCGACGAGTTTCAAGGTGTCAAACTCTGGTGGGTTGCTCGTAAAACTACTTCTGAGTCACACTCATACTTCAATCCTGCTACAGATGAGAAGAGATATTACAGGCTCACTTTTCACAGGAATCACCGAGATTTTGTTACTGGGGTTTACCTCAAACACGTTCTGGAAGAAGCCAAGGTGCTCCAGATGAAAAATAGGCGACTCAAGTTGTATACTAATACTGGGAGTAGTTGGAGCCATGTGGGTTTTGAGCATCCTGCAACATTTGAAACCCTGGCTTTGAAGCCGGAGAAGAAGGAGGAGATCATAGAGGACCTTGTTCGGTTCAAGACTGGTAAGGAGTACTATGGTACGATTGGGAAGACTTGGAAAAGAGGGTATTTGCTGTATGGCCCTCCAGGAACTGGTAAGTCTACGACGATAGCTGCCATGGCTAATTTCTTGAACTACGATATCTATGATCTCGAGTTAACCGCAGTGAAGGATAATACAAAGCTCAAAAAGCTGTTACTCAACACGTCAAGTAAATCTATTATTGTGATTGAAGACGTTGATTGCTCTCTGGATCTTGCTGCTCAAAGAAAGAAGAAAGAAAATGGAGACAAGGATGAGGAAGCAAAAGATGGTATGAAGAAACCAGAGGAAGAAGAAGAAGAAAAGAGCAGAAGCAGCAAGTTGACTCTGTCGGGACTGTTGAATGTGATAGATGGGATTTGGTCAGCTTGTGGGGGAGAGAAAGTGTTTGTTTTTACAACTAATTTTGTGGATAAGCTGGATTCTGCTCTTGTTAGGAGAGGACGCATGGATAAGCACATTGAACTGTCTTATTGTTGCTACGAAGCTTTCAAGGTGCTATCAAAGAATTACTTGGGAATTGAGAGTCACCATTTGTATCCAAGAATTGAGAGATTGTTTGCGAAGACAGAGATGACGCCTGCTGATGCTGCTGAGAATCTGATGCCAAAGTCAATGAAAGAGGACGCTGAAACTTGCTTGAATAGGTTGATTGAAGCTCTTGAGACGGCCAAGTTAGAGGCAGAGGAGAAAGAAAAGGAGCAATTGAAGCAGCCAGAGGAGAAGTGTAATGAAAAATATGGGGAACGAGAGATTGGAGGTCTTTCAGTCTGATCAAGCGTTACTAGTACATGACTGTAATAATATCCTTTGATTCCAAGTTCTGGTTCTCTTTTTTTAGTTTTGATTCTTCCTACATTCCCTGTTAGTTGTATATTAATAAGGTTACGAATACCGATGTTCAAATATGTCTCATTAGTCATTACCATTTTGCATTTTCGATGTCCCCAAAATTTAATACGCATCTTTTCGACTCTATTAGAAAGGCATTCTCCATCAAACTTCGGGCATGATGGCGATAGTTTCTTGCCATCACCTCTCCCAAACCACGAGTTCCAAGCAACGCAATCTCACGCGCTCGCACAGAAAATGTTACCAAAGGGCACTTGGTAGATTGTCCCACTGACAAAATAGCCTCTTTACATAAAGGAGGTGGAGGGTTCCATCCCCACAAGACCAGTTTAACCTCCTTTCCCGGTGCATGGATTTTTTTTTTTTTAACTTAACAATTTTAACACACACACGACAAATATCCACACACATACATTCGCCCACATAAACAGGTTTAAATCTGTGACGTCCCCCATGAAGAGAGAGATTTGTGCCACTAGGCCCAAGGGTCTTGAGCAAGTTGTTTTGAAAATTATTGGAATTTGAAGTTGCAAGGCAGCATATTGTTTGCATTTCACCCTGGGGAAAATTTGTAGGAATTTATTCAAATTTGAAGGACATACTCATATCATATCAGTTGAAAAAAACTTATAGGAGAGTGATAGATTAACTACCGTGGGGAAAATCAGAGGCAGGGACAGCCCAATAGAAAACAAACAAAATAAAAGTTGAAGAACAAATAGTCAGAGATGGGGGGCCGTTACAACAAATAAATGAATCTCTGACCCCTCAGTTCCTTACACACCACTATTGATCATTTCTTAAACATCACACACAGCTGAAGTCCTTAAAATCACCCAAACCCCACTGGAGCTTACCATGGACGACAACCATAGGTTAAACTTTGGTGGGTTGCTCCTAAAACTATAACTTGTCAGACAAAATTTTGGTGGGCTTAGAGAACCTTTTTCTGTAGAAGACGAACAGCGTGCGGACAGATTCCCTAGTAGTAGTGTAAAGTCTTTCATGAGCTCACACCTACTAACATAGCACTTGCCTTTGAAAATTGGGAATGGCTCAATCAATGATTAAGGCTGAGGGAGAGAATATGTGTTCATTTAGTGGCATAGATCCTGAATCCTTTGCAGAGAAAGCAGGAGATAGAGGAAATGGGAAGGGGCTCCTGTCGCAGGAGAGATGACCCTTACTGTTACTAATGCAACTTGAGCAGTACTCGTCATCTCCCCTCGACTGAAGCCCCTCCTCTTTCTCTCATTTTTGCTCTCAGGTATCAGATGTATACAAATTAAACACTCTTGCTTCTTCCTCTCTTCTTGTTATAAAGCTTCATTTTATGTCATTGTGCCGCTTATAGAATGATGCAAATTAACCCTCCATTGCAGTGTTAGTGTGGAGCTTGCAATGCAATATAGAGAATAGTTTCGGAGTTATGAGAAGCCGTGTCAATGGTATGTATATTTGGAAAACTGGACGCATTTTATATTTTGGCCTCCCTCTCTGGCCTTGTTCTCTCCCTTGTTCAACACCCCCAGCAATTATACGATGATAATCAATAATAAGCCCACAGAAGGTGAATTTCTTTTTCTTTTTTCTTTTTTGGTACAAAGAAGGTGAATTAGCAACACATACCATTGTTTGGTCATGATTCAGCAACACATAGATAAAATACAACACTATGATCCCAAAAAAATCAAATTTTAGTAAAAGAAATCTATGAATTGATTGTTTCTACTAAACGAAAAAATGCTTCATAGGCTGCCCAAAGTGTCTTGGCCGCTTCCTAGATTGGTATGAAATTTCTTGTTTCCTAATTTATAGATGTTAACCCCAGGTCAAGGGGTTGCATCAAAATTCTTTGTTGTCCTTTGGTTTCGCAAATAGATATAGGTTGGGCTAGCTATCATCTGAGAGTTCAACTGGTGAGGGAGTGAGATATGTGATTATTTAGAACGTGTTTAATCCCTTATAAATGTCAATTTATTATAGTTATAATCGTGACATTTATAGAGGTATCTTAACTCTTGGGTTCCTAGATTTACGCCTAAAGATAATTGACAATTCGCCTTATTTAACATTAGTATCGTTTAAGAAGAAAGGAAAAGCTCATAGATCGTGGATTAGTTCAACCCCTTTTAAAAATTTATTTATATATATAAAAAAAAAGATATAGGTTGGGCTTAGGGTTCAAATTCTAAATCTGATGTTTTCCCGGGCCCTAGGCATAAATGTTTTTGATTTAGACATTTATTAAGAAGCTATTAACGCAGGTTTCAATCGAGTGGTCAAATGAAATTGTCGCCACCAATCTTCTATCTGACCGTCACTTTCAGAATTTATTTTCTTCCCCTTCGGTTCAAGAATTTGGAATATTTATATGTTAGGCCATAACGTAATCATGCTTTTGGTTTAACATATAGCAGTGCTTCTATCTTTAATATAAAATATAATTAATTTAAAAAATAATAATAAAATTAAATAAATTAATTAATTATAATAAAATTTAATCTTTTAAAATAAATTTATATAATATATTTTTTAATTTACTTAAATTAGTTAATTAATTCTTATATTAGTTATAATTAATTAATTTATTTAACTTCTTTAATCTATAAAAAAAATTAACTAATTTTTATATTTATAATTAAAAAAATATATAAAAATTTAATCGATAACTATATAACTAACTGTTTATAAAACATATAAAATCAAGTTCTCTTTCATTGTTTCGGCCTGAGGTCAATGGACGGCTAAACCACAACAAAAACTTCGGCATCAAGTAGTGTGGAATTACTCTGAATCTTTCCAAGTGCAGTCTTCTGAAATAATGAGTAGAATAATAATAAATTTCTTACACTCCACGATTGCAAAATTATATAATATTTGACTCAAAGATATCGGATCTTTAGAACAATTACCATCACTTAATATTAGAAACACTTAAAAAGGCCATTTTTAAATAGAGAAAAAAGTATGAGGAAAATAGAGGGGATAGAATAATAAGAAAAAAAATTTAAAATGGTAAAAAAATATAATATTTTTAAGAATTTCCCTACTAATATTCTTTTCTTATCCAAATATAAGGTTAGGACAGTGAAACGCAATCACGTTAAGACTCTAGTATGCTGAAGATTAGTTGTAAGCCCGTCATTAATAGGACCTAATTACGAATACCAGTTTCGAGAAAGTGGAGCCAGTAGCTTAATAAACTCTTTTTAGTATAATAACATATTTAACAAACGTGTTAAAGAATTCGTCTGCTTGACCATATTTGCTAAACCTGAAGATAAGAGAAAAGGCAAGCATATGAGAGCATGAACTGAAAAGCATATGCTTTATAAAAGTATATAATTCAATTTCATTTAATTTCGTCTCCGTACACTATCAGCCACTCCTCTTCTACTCTCCCTCTTCTATTTTCCCCTTTATATACATTCAACATCAAATTCGTAACCATGTTACTAGATTAAGTGTTCTAGCTCGGCACTGTGGGCAATCTAATTTTACCGGATTTGTCTCTCCTCATTATCAAAGATGAAGTGTGTACGGGAAACACCTCTTTTCCAACCGAAAGGAAACTAACCAGATTTGCAAGTATAACACTAAGGCTGGTGGGAGGAAAATAAACTGAAGAGGGTTCCTGTTGATTTGTCATTTGCACTGCCTTGGTCGAAATTTTTCATTTGACAACAATGAGGTGATTAAAGCTTCCAGCCTTCTTGAGCCAGGGCTAGGCTTTAGTGCAGTAGTATCACCTACAACAGAGCAGGGATCAGTTCCATTATCCCTGCTTCCTATGCACCAGCCACCGGGAACAACCATGCCAGGACCTCTTGATAATAGGTCAGCATCAACTTTGTCCAATACTGGATCGTCTCTAGGGAACTTCCTCGCAAAAGGAGCATTGCTATCAACCATTCTTTGCATGTCTTTAAGAATAAGGTAGTGAGGATGTTGCTTGGGAGGGTTGTCCCAAGAAATAAAATGGAGATCACTATTCACGGTTGTGTTCCTGAACTCTTCGGCATTACAAATGACGGTGTGGAAATATCCTTCAGGCGAAGATATGAAATTTGTGTAGTACATGAGAACAGTCCGAGGTAGGTTGTCCCATCCCCATATGCAGTAATCAATGAAAGATCTTGAGAGTGCCATCCACGCGGAACCTATAAGAGAGGGAACTTAAGGTAACCAACTCAAAGGAAGAATAAATCCTCTTGCATAATAACTAGAAATATTAACTTTCAAAATTTAGCTTTCCATCAAGAAGTTGAAAATTTAGATACCAGCATTATCTGCGCCTTTTCTGTCCTATATTAGACCATGTAAGGTCAAGAATAGATTTTGTAGTATCAGTGTCAATCATTTACATGCCACAGTTTAAATGTGTTATCCTCAGCCTAGTTCAAGAGCTACAGCTGCAGTGCTAACTCTTTCATACTAATCACTGGACATGGGAATGAGCATTCTTCAGGCAGACGAAAACCATAGTAAATAAAAATCTTGAAACAGTTATGAGAAATTGAAAGAGCGTCACTAGAAGTGTAGACTACATTGACAAAACAAGGTGATAGATCATTAAAAAATGACAAGTGGTATAGATATTTAAAAAAAGAATCGAATCCAAAGTGGAACAAATATAATCATGCCATACTTTGATGTGCCCAGTTACAAGCCAAGAATATGATCAGAGTCATATCAGCATCAAGGAAGACATATAACCGCGTGATTTTAAGCTACAAGAGTTCAGTCCATGAGATAATATTAAATGATACTGGAATCATCAATCAACCAGAACCAAATTATGTTTTGCACGTGTAATGCAAATCTAGAGCTGTTATATACTAATGACGTGTCCAGGGTCATTTATTGCCATGCCCAATTAATACATACACCACAATTGATTGAACTGCTCCTAATGAGGAAGCCTGAAAAGGTCATTTAAGCTACACTATAACAAGAGAGCAAAAGAACAAAATTGAACATCTATTTTGAAATGACACAGAGGAACAAACTTTGATTAGAGGGGGATTGTATGGCAAGAAGTCGTACTTCAGTGTATAATATTTAATGTATCACATTTCTTTGACCTTGATCAGTTTAATTTTCAGGTCAACTGATTTAAATGCGCACACACAGCACAGCAAAGTACAGAATAGGCACTCTCAAGATTAATAAAAGATCCTAAAACGTTACATGACCAAATCTCAAATCATAACAGATCATGTTCTATGACCTCAACCCTCTGTAAATAGTTTACACATGATGTGCATCATATAGGTATTTACATTTCAACTAGAATAGTCAAAGCATTTCAGTTAATTTCTAGGGCTTCAATTAAGAAGCAAATATTACCAGAATCGACCTTTACAAATAAAACTCAGTCTCATTATTCAACCAGGTAGAACTATCCACAATTTCACGCCACAGGGAGTGTAGAAAAGCTTTGAAGCACTCTTCCAGGCGTTCTGAACTCAAGTGAACCGATCACAACATGAAACAAATATATGATTGACTCTGACTTTGAGCTTTCCTCGTATAATTGGATCGCTAATTATTCAAAGAAAAATTCTTAGATATAGAGCATCCCAGGAAAGCTAGAACCCAATTAAGCAGCATTGGAATCGCCACATACATAAAAAGAAGAGAACAGGAATTTACAGTTAAAAGTTATGAACAGACAAGCAAAATGATCTCACCTGTGAAAAGTTTGAAGGCAGTTGGCCTACTCCTCCTCTGTGTAACCCAGAACACATCTTCTTTCTTATTCATGTACAAGCCTGGATCAATGATTATTGGTCTGGCCCTTTGATGACTAATAAGTCGTAGAGAACCAATCAGATAATCTTCCTCACGAAAATAGAAGAAAACAACAAGGGATGAAGATCACTTACTCTTTCCATCCAATGTTACTGGTATGATCAATGAAATTCAGATCACGAGGCAAGTAGGAAAAGGCATGCAGCAGATCTAGTTAAGTAAAATCCACAAACCAGTTAGTTGGGGCAAAAAAAGTCATACCAAAAATTTATCTCATGATGCAGTGTCAAAACAACTAACCATCTTGCGTAACAAGTGGGTAATCTGAAGCACTTAGATTTATGAACCAATCCCAATCACCCCCATTCTTCAACAAGATGGCCGCCGCGTGAAGGGTGTTTGAAACCATCGTGGGGCCTCGATATGTGACTAGATTGGCCTTCGTAATCATATCCACATTCCCAAACTTCTGGAAGAGAGGATGATCTTTGACGAACTTATGCAGATCCAATCGCTCCTCCGCCGAAGATTCACGGTCCAAATGCACGAGATAACGATTGTGCGGATGGTATAGTGCTAAGAGTGTGCGCTTGAGCGTGTTGCCATCACCATTGGAACCAGATATGAAATAAGCGATACGCGGTGGAGGAGGAAGAGACGAAACCGGTATCGGTTGTAGCTTGGATTCCACAAAAACGGAGTATGAAGCGGTTAGAGAACGGTAAAAGGGAAGGAGATGCGTGCCAGTGGGAGAAGTAAGAGTCGCAAGGAAGAGGACAAAGAGAAGGAGTACAGAGCCAATGACGAGAGGGAAAATCCACCTGTGCTCGAGTGCGTGGTGGCGCCTGAGGTGCATGTAATAGCTCTTCAATTTCGTCATTTTCGGAGGTAATGAAGAAGAAAGTATATATTATGGTGGAACAGCGATTTCAGAGAACTGAAATCGGGGAAGACGAAAGATTAAAACAAGTTGTAGATGGTACTGATAAATGGACGATGACCGTACAAAAAACAAGACCAACGACATCAATGAAGTCTCTCTACCTTCTCTTCATCTCTTGCCCCAGCAACCTGCGTTCCTATCACTCTCCCTGTCATCTAACCCTCACCACTTCCGTTTAGAACTTCAGATTAAATCTACACAGCTATTTATATATAGCCCAGCTTCTTTAATTTTTCATCATCATCTCTAAGCTATAATTATTCTAATTAATTACGTGTCTTAACATTCTATTGACAAATCGTGAAACACTTTCTGAAATATTTCTTTCTTAGCTTTCTTGTTCTAGAAGGCCATATTCTCTGAACAATATCTCGGGGCATTTATTTTTTTTTTTTGTAAAAAAAAAGGTAGTATTAAAAAAGTCTAGGAATTCAGTTACTCAAAAATGAATTAACGCAACATTGACGTGGTTGTAAAAAATGACAAGAAAAATAAGCAAAACATGTCAAGAAAAGATGATGAACACTTTTACCACTTAAATTAATTTTCTTAATTTTCAATACACCAATAAATGGAGGAAATTTTTTAAAACAATACCACTTAAATTTTATAATTTTAAATTAATTTATTTACTACATTTTATAAACTATTAACTATTCTTATAAAAAAAAGTATTAATATATTTTTGTAGTAATTTCTAATTTAATATTTTAAATTTTTTTCATAAATAAATTATTTTTGATCAAAAATAAATGTTAAACCTGTAGATTAAATGGGGCCATTGATGCCTATACCTAACTTTTTTTTTTATTAAAGACATTCTTTTGACGTTAAATGCCTTAGACTTATTTTTAAAAATATATATATTAAAAAATTTCATGGTAGATCATCTTCTATTTTAGGCATCATTGCGACGAGGATATTTTTGCAATATAATAGAAATGTTTTTATCTCACATTATATGTTACGTAAGAGGGAATTTTTTCTTTAAACGATTAAATTACATCTCCCTCGCCAACCTACCATTCCCTAAACAATGCATTGAATCTACGTAAATTGTCTTCCACATGAGACTGAGGGAAAATCGAAACAAGTAATTACCTACTAACTAGGTCGCGCATGTACGTACGTTGTTTAAATTTTGATACTTCTTCTACACTAATACGATTCAAATCTATCTTCATCCATCCTCACCCTCTGCTTGTTACCTAAACAGACTTTAAGGAGTTCGTTTCACTTTAACGCTCCTTTAGTCCCTAAATATAATAAATAATTTTTTACCTCTTTTTTTTTTTTTTTATACATACTTCAGAACTTTATGATATTTTAAAGAGGTACAACTTGCAGTTTGAATGAGCATGTTCTACAAGCAATATCGTGAATTAGAAGCTTCATATGCCTGCAGTGACGACAAATTAACTATAAATAGTCAGCATTTTCAAGTTGCAATTATACGTAAAATCGATTTCAGTAACGGGAGTATCGCCGGGCCAATAAGATATAAGGCAAGTCAATATATATACCCTAATAGTTTTTTTTATATATATAAAAAAATTAGGTAAGATCAGTATCGGTCTTCCATCAATACTAGAGTATAATTTTAGGACTCAAAGAGCGCTTACAAATAATTTATAATATCGTCTACTAAAAAAACTCTTACGACAGTAATAAGGATTGAACTCGCATCCTTATGGGATACGAGTTTATTTTTTACCATCTTTGCTAATTCTTATTAGCTACTCCAATAGTTAATTAGGGTTTAAGTTTAATACCAACAATTAACCAGCATTCAAGGCCGGGGATTTCGCTAAAACACATACATTGGACGTTGACTCCACATTATTATAATAAGCCGTAGAAAAGTAGGGAACAAGTTAATTGGGCCCGATATCACTTTAGTTGTACTTGTATGCATGTGGTTTGTAACTTCATGTGTGCTGGCCTCTTCCTTTGTTAATCATGGCCCCTACTTCAATCATTGAGTTTGAGAGGCAGCATTATCAAGTCCTTAAAGCATCTCCATTCTTTAATTATACTTACCATATGTGAGGGGAAGCTAGGATGTTAGTTTTAAAGACCTATCATTAGGTATTTGCAATCTCTAATCACAATAAGCATATCTCGTGTATTTTTTTTCTTTTACTAACTATATATGTCATTCTATTAGAGATAATTATTTTTGAGATATTATTAGATATTAAATATAAATATATTTTTTAATAATAATTTAAATATTATATTATTAGGGATTAATCTGTTATGTTAGATCTAACCCCATTAGCATATAAAATGCTGTTTTTTTTTTTGTTTGACGTGCCCACAGCCACGTTACTAATGATGTGATTCAATGGGGCTTTTTAAGGCCCAATTTATGGATATTAATACTATTATTATTATTATTATTTTGATAAGATATACTATTATTTTCTTATCAACGATACTCAAATGCCTCGTACATCGCAGGCAAGTTCCAATAGACCAGTGGGCTCACGCGTGGGCCCAACATGAGCAAGGAGGAGGTTTTCTCTTTCGTCACTTTTTGTTTTTATACAAAAGAGGGTAATATACGAAAATGAAATAAACTTATAGCTGGAGAAAATAATTCCTAAAGTCTCTTTGTCTACAAGCATCCGAAGATGAACAGGGCACATAGACAAAGTAGATTTAATTTGCTAGAGCATATGTGACACAATTAATATTTCTTGAGATATGATTAAGTTACAAATCCTTTCTATAGTTCATCATCATTTAATTTGTAGAAGAACCAAGCTACAATAAGTATTATTGTTATTGTCAAGGAGCATGTCAATTATATTATTTAAATCAGATTTAATAATAATCTTGTTAAAACCCAAATCCCAAACTAAGTTGAGACCTTTAAGTATTGCCCGTTATTCAGCCTAAAAAATACTACATTGACCTAGACCATATGAAAAATCAGCTACCCATTTTCCTGTATGGCACCATTAAAATTTATTTTTATCCACCCAAGATGTGGACGATGCCAAACCATTATCATATTAAAAAATGAACTATCATTGGACTTCCAAATATTATTAACATATACGAAGGATTTTCAAGTGTGCAAAATATTAATAGCCGGTTCACTTAGTTTTTGGAAAGTATCATTAAAAATTAAATTATTCATTCATGTCCACAATTTTCAGATAGAAACACCCCAAATGAGATCCCAATTTATATTCCCAATCTTTTCTAAATCTCTCTTGAGATTTAGAGTAAACTAGTCACAAAACTGAACAAAAAATAGTTGAGAATGAAACCTGAGTTTTATGAGAAATAACCAAAGCCTCTTAGCATATGTGTAATATTGAAGAATATATAGAATATCCTCTTGTCCATATTACAGCATGGGCACACATGGGTGATGCATAAGACTCGTGACTTCTACAAGTATTAATTAGAAGTATATTATCAAAGGCTAACTACAAAAATACTCTTATTTTTTCTACTCCTCTCCACTTCCAAATAGACTTATAATCATGTCTATAAAAATGAGGAGGATTGTTCCCAATTAAATATTAAGCACTTCAATGTAAATCTACCATTAGATGTAGAATTCCATAACATGACATAATTTCTAGCACTAGGTATTGGAGGGAGAAGAGATAAGGTGTTGAATAACCTCGTTATAAACAAGATTTGCAAGTACGTTATATTCCCAAGTTCCATGGTTGACCCACTCATAAATAATGTTTTCATTTTCCTCGAATGAGAGATGTCTGAGGCGCATATTTTTTATATTCCTTTCTTGAAAAAGCCAGTGGTCATTGAAAAAATTAATGGAGTAGTGACCATCCCTTAGTTGCCATTTTGTTCCACTATCCACAATATTTTTCTGTTCACATATAAATTTTTAAAGAGGAGAATCACTAGGGTAAGTAGTCAGTAAATTATATTAATTTCTTGGTATATATTTATGACTTATAACCTCTGCCTATAGTCTATATAATCCCACAACCAAATTCTAATCAATTTTAGTACCACAAGCACGAATAAAAGACGATAATTTTTTAAAGTCAAGACCATCATAATTCTTAAGAAGAGTAAAACGCTCCCTTCCAATATAGCGTAACCCACACCTATTTTGATCAGTGCCCCAAATAAAATTTCTTTAAAGTTTCTCAATTTCATTACATATGGTTGTTGGTATTTTAGGCACTTGCATTTGGTACGGAGGGATAGAACTAAAAACTGATTTTACCAATGTTATCCTACTCCTACTCGCCATAGAGAGATAGTTAGCTTTTCAAGTAGTAAGCTTTGATTTGACATTATCAACAATATATTGAAAGGTTTCTTTTGGACTCCTCCTCCTGGAAAGTAGAAAACTAAGATATTTCTCCATCTCAGAAGATATTTTATCCTTATTATGTCCTGTATACGACTTATTTTACTTTTAGGAACTTTTGGATAGAAAATGATAGATGACTTATTTAACTCTCTCTCCATAAGCATAATAAAATTTATTAAGACATTTATCATACATGAAGCCTGATCCAGAATGATCTTTCTTCACTTGTATATGCTCATGCCTCATCTTCATTTTCCTCTTCAGAGTCTTATAATTAATGTATTGTAGTAGTTTATACATTAAATGGACGCATAACCTAATCAACGTTAGAAAAAAATGAGACTGGATATTGGAATCCTCCAGTGACAAAAAAAAAAAGATATTGGAATCAAATTTTGATATGCAAATATTATCTATAACGTACATATTTAAATTTTACTCCCTCTCGTTGATTTATATTTCAAACTAAAAAAGGTTGGTGTGAGTTTATTGGTTCGTTCTACTGTATATTTATCGAATAAGAGTACAATCCCCAAGTCAATTGATGGACATCGATTGAGAAGTACTATTAAGAACAATGAATGCCTGAAAAATACTTTTCCCTTTTCAACCTCAATTAAAACACGGTTAGATTATATTAGTCAATCGTCACCCTTATTTAATACACATGGGAAAGAGTCTAGTGGCTATTTATGAGAGGCATTAGATGTTATTAATGCTACATTTGCTATGAAGAAAAGTCATCTTTAGAAAGAGAACGAAAATTGAAGAAGGAAAGGGTTAATTAAGGTTTAATCCTGTTTTAAAAAATTTTGTCTATGAGTTTTAGATATCTAAAAGGTTTTGTTATATCAATTTCACCTCGAAAATGCTAAAAAATATCAATATCAACCTTAACCGTTAAATGCTAACATTAATTTTTTACAAGTTTAACGTTAATTTTTTATACATAATGTGAATTTGTTCATTTCTTGATATTTTTGAGATAAAATTAGTCAAACAAAAATTTTTAAATACCCACAACTAATACGTAAAATGATAATTAAAATAAAATAACAAAAGTATACTTATCTTGATTAGTTAAAATTATAATTCTAGAGTAGTATTTATAATAAGAGAGAAATGAGCGTTTGAATTCAAAAGCTTTAAATAGGGTTCCATGCCACCATCTTATTGGTATAGGAAAAATAATTGTCCCCTTACATCGTCTTCCCTACTAAGATCTAACTAATGGTGAGGTGAGCCAATGAGAGAACAAGGTGAAGATGATAGATACATATGACTCGTCAAAACAAAAAGTATAGCCATAGTAATCCATGTGACCATCATATCTATCCGAATCTACACCCACATGAATAAATGATTGATTGAAAACCAACCCTATTCACTACAAGCACCTTATTACTTTGATGATCTGATGATCATCCTTTCACACTCGTCAGGCCCAAGTATGTTGCTGCACTTTTAAGCTCACTTGTTGAACCACGCTCAATATGACACTTTTCTTCTCTCAAGGATGACTCCTTACTGTCCAATTAACATTCATATATGTTAAATAACATTCATATACACACATGTATTTTTACAATTTCAAAACCAAATTGAATCATGAAAAAATATAAAATTTTAAAAATAAAAATAACAAAAAGATACTGAAATATACGTACACACCTTGACTGACATGGTTCTTCTTTGTATTCAATAAATAACTGTCTATCATCAACCATTACATTATAAGGATTAACATCGTCATATTCAATTGTGTCCACAAAATTAGATGATTGTGCGTTCATGGAATTGAAGGATTGTTGAAGACCAAACACTTCATTTCCGCCGCCGCCGCCGCCGCCGCCATCAAATATAACACCTTCATTCAAGGACAATGTATCTGCACAGACAGGCATAGATTTCATCGGAATACAAGGAGAAATTTGGTGTGAAATATGATAATAGAAATGTTCTTTGTAAACGGCAAGCCTCAGTTTCAGATGACGTAACTCTTCCATGAGAGCGATTATCTGATTATTGTAACTCCATATGACTCCTAGGCAGCCCATAACAGGAAACTGTTCTCGCATGTCAGATTCAAAAATAATAGATTTCATGGCTTCGTCTCTCTGCCTTGGCTCTACCTGATCCAGAATCTTCTTAACATTGGCGACACCAAACAAACGGTGAGCGTTGCTGAACTTTTTAGGTTGATCTGAAGGGAAATAGGGAGCCAAAGGGCACTCCTTTGAGCATCTTCTTCTCTGATACTTGCATGCAGCACAGGCCTTGTTTGAGCATCCTTTAATTGTCATCATAAAGCAGACAGTGATACATAGCCACACGTCAGAGATCAGATTCTGAAGGTTTTTCAAGTATGGAAATGATACCATTGAACTATGAATCTGATGCAAGTGGGAACTGTGCTGCAGTATGTTTTAATGTGGATCCAGACCAAGTAAAACCATATACCTATTCAAAAGGGGGATTTTTTTATTCTTTATTTTTGAAGAAAAAATCTTTTACTAATATTTAATATACCAGAATAAACTATATACCGTAAAGTAAAGTTACTATTTAATTTATTCATATCTTTATTTCAAAAATAATATTGACTATTATCCATTCAATTGATTGATCAAAAACTAATTATTTAATGCATCTAGCCTAGTTATAGTCAATTTGATGGATTATTTGAACTTTAGCTTTTTATAATTTTTATTTATACTTTCGTGGTAAAAAATCAATATCTTCAAATCATATTCTTGTTTCGAACTAACATATATTCATTTGAATTTTATTTTTTTTATAGATTTTTAGGCTATATAAACAAGATATTTTTTTTCATTTTATTGTATTTTCATTTTATATTAGAGTAAAACATCTGATACGTAATCATTTTTATGTTTTGTAATAATTATATAGACATTCCTCTATTTTGAAAAGATATGCTTCAATTCAATACGTTAATGCTATGAGAAATATTCATGTGAAATTTCTAAAATAATATTTATTAATCAAATTGTATGAAATCAAATTCAATTTTATATATTAAATTCAATGAAATGAAATAAAATAAATTTAAATGTTAATTATTATTAATTTAGAGTGCTAGTTAGTTGTAACAGATTTAGAATGCTGTTTTTAATATCTGAAAAGAATTTTTTTATATATATGAAAGATGGTTCATATTTATAAATTCTGATATTATTGATTTTATCCTTAAGAAAACCTACTAAAACACATATTACTAATTCCAATTTAAATTTAAAATTTTAACACTAAATCTTATTTCATATAAATATCTACAAATTAAAAACAGTGATGCGTATTTATTTATATTAAGTATATCTGTGCATAATAATATATGCAGATGTATTGTTAGTTTTTTAAGGATATTGATCTAGATATGTTGTCTATTTTGTGAGTACTTACTTTACTTTGACAGAAATAGATAGGCTATAAGGACTCTCTGATCTCCTTACACGTAATTAGAGGTTATGGAAGGGTGGGTTTCCGATGAATTTTTTTAACTTTCTCTGCGTGGTGAGCTTTAAAATGTTTAATTTTTTTTAATAAATGTGAGAAGTGAACACATTAGAAAGAGTTCTTGCATTCATTAAAAAAATGAAAGAGTAATTTTTGATCCCTTGGTGATAAGGATTGTGAATACATTGTATGGTAATAATTAAAATGGTTAGTTTTCCTCAAAATTGACCGATAAATTCAGTTAGTCAGTAAATGACGTGTTATGTAAGTAGTTAGTGGTTCGTGAAACTATAGTTTAAAAAATCTTTTTAGATTAAATCATACTTTAAAAAAAAAAAATAAACAGCTTTCAAATGTCTAAAAGAGTTTATAGACTAAACTGACTATAGTTTTGGATAAATTGATAGGTGTGAAAAAGAGTTTGTGATATGTTCAATTATTATTTTGTCCCATCTTTTTTTCCACTTTCTCTCACCTCTTCCTTCTCTTGTCTTCGCTTCTGGTCATCTTCATCCATCGTTGCTGGCCGTCACCATACATTGTCGCTTGTCTGTCGCTATCGTTGTCGTCCCGACTTTAGATCTCGATGGGAGCAATGGTAGCGATAGGAGGCAACGACGGCAGATCTACAGCGATGGGTCACAGAGAGGAGGAAGTCGCTGTCGCTTCTTCTCTGCTCACTTCCGTCGCCGGAGATATGCGAATAACTTTTTTCATAATTAATAATTATTTATTTATTTATTTTTTATCTCATATCCTTTTTAATAATTTGCTAATCACAGCACTCATTCTGATAATAACTATCCAAAACTCATTTTATTCAGAATCACTTTTTTTTTCATAAGTTCTTCTCTATAAAAGTTTATAAATAATTTATTTTTTATAATAATTTTTCTAAAAATTAAACCAAACAACCTTTATAATGATCCTGGGCTTCTAGATGATGACAATTTTTGCTCTTTTGGTATTTTCGCATTGCATTTAGAATTCTCTAAATATAAAAGGTTCAATCAAAAAGAATATTTCTTCGTAGAAAACACAAGCCATTTAAAAAATACTTCGAATAAATGAAAAAATCAAAAGAATATCTATTGGATTTTTTTAATATACTTGCTAGAAATTGGAAATTATTGAATCAAATTTAAATATTATTAAGTTTAATTAAACGTAATTATGAATTTTCTTTTCTATTTACAAAGTTTTAACTTTGATCCTATTTAACTTCAGGGGAATCAAATTCTTTGACTTGACCCAGCTATATGTAATTGGTTCTTTAAGATTGTTGTAGGAATTGGGATTAGAGTGTGTTTGGATACTTGTTAAAACTATAATTTTAGAAAAAAAAAATTCAAATATCTCACAAAATTGATTATCTATCTTAAAACTATAGTTTTAAGGTTAAAACATAATTTTCTATAAACTTAATTTTTTCTATTTCTCCCAAAGCTATTACTTAATAAAATCACGTTTTTTAGAAATTATTTTCTAAAAATTAATCCAAACACACCCTAAAAAAAAAAAGACATGCACAGCTCATCAAGGACACCAATATTTATATGAATAACTTAGAAACTGTTGAAAGTCATCTTAGAAAATCAAAATTCATCCCCTTCTTATCTAGTCATGAAATAAATAGTGGGGGAGAGAACAATTTATTCACCTGATCTCCAATTTACTGATTGTAAAAACGTATTGATCATATTAATAAATATATTCAGTCATGTTGTCCGCCAAATTAATGATTACCATGGCATCTTGCGGAAAACTACAAATAATCCATTTTAAATCTGAGCGATGAATGTTTTATAGAGCTAAGCTGCGTGAGTTGGACTTTGTTACATCTATAATTTTGAAAATGACACAAGCAATTCAACAAGTCTTGGCCCCGGGGGTTTATGTCGGCAAATATGTTGCCGTCTAGGTTAAATCACCTTAAAGTCTAAAATTTAATTATTACTATTAAATTAGATTAGATAAGGTGCACTCATAGTTAAATATCTTACTATTTTATATTTTCCTTTCATTATTTTTTGATATAGATTTGATATTTAAGTATTATTGAGTTAAACTTTTTATCATAAAAATGTTGAGTTAAATTTGATTATTATCGAATTTAATTGGGATACTTTTTCTAAAAATATTTTATGCATTTTCTTTATTTTTTTATGAAAATAAGATTATAATATTATACATGACATTGCCAAAAAAAACATAGAAAAAATCAGTTTGCATGGCAAGGGTTAGAAGTTGCAAGCTTTATTTCCGAGCCTTACGTTAATGTCACAAAAAAAAAAAGCAGAGCTGGCTACTACTTTTATGGGTAACAACTCACAACCTCAACGTAAAACTCTCAAATATTAGCAATCTTATTTCATTCATTTCTACCATAACACTATATTTCCTCCTCCCATTTTTCTGTCTCTTGCTTTTCTGACAACACCTCTTTTTTCCCAAAAATAACTGTCGGTTTGTTACGAGCAAGACTCAAATTGAATTTCACATTTTGTAATTCTTTTGAATTGATCCCATTCTCTCTGATCCAGATCCTGTTGATTAGAGGCTCAGAGTGAAATGGAGATCTTCCAGAGGGCCCATGTGGTGCGTTTGAGGAGCCACCATGACAAATACTTGATTGCCGACGACGACGAAGTAACTGTTCGTCAAGATCGTAATGGGTGCTACAAGAACGCCAAATGGAACGTGGAGATCATCGATAATTCCAATTGCTTACGATTCAAGAGCTGTTACGGAAAATACTTAACCGCCTCCAATTTGCCATTCATATTTGGATCTGGCGGCAAGAAAGTGCTCCAATCTCTTCCCAGGAGATTAGATTCCTCCCTCGAATGGGAGCCAATCAGGGAGGGCGTTCAGGTGAGACTCAGGACCCGTTACGGCCAGTTCCTCCGCGCCAATGGAGGACTACCTCCGTGGAGAAACTCCGTCACCCACGATATCCCTTATAGAAACACCACACAGGATTGGATTCTTTGGGACGTCGATGTCGTTGAGATTCGTCCACAACCAGTTCAGCAAACTCCCAAACAGCGACCTCGTCCCAAGCCTATCGCTACGCCCCTCCGTTCCGCGATTTCAGCTCCAGCCGACTCTTCTGCTTCTGTTTCAGGTGGTGACATATTTTCCAAAATTGAGCTCAGGTCTCCAAAAAGAATGGAGGTTCGTTTCTTTCTTTTAAAGAATGCGTTCGATCATGTGAAACGAAACATTCGATTGGGAATTTTGAGGTGGGGAAAATAAAATGAAAAAACAATTCTGTTACTTGTCACGTGCAGATGATGAAAGATTCGGAGGAATACGCGCTATCGCCAAAGAAAGAAGGGAGGACAATATTTTATGAAATGGGGGATGAGAACGGGGACGTTGAGCCTGGGAAGGAGAAGTTCTTTGCGTTCAAGGGAAGTTCTGTGAATGAGTTGAAGGAGAAGCTGAAGGAAGAAACGGGGCTGGATGATATTCTTGTGTGTTCCCGTAATCCTTTGAACGGCAAGCTATATCCCCTTCGCTTACACCTACCACCACACAATTCTGATATGCATGTCATCATCGTTCCTTCCACATTCCAAGGTGACGTCTCTTCCGTGCCTCGTGTTTTCCTCTTTACTCATGTACCTCTTGGACTTCATCATTCTGAATTTGGAAATCTGTAATTTCTCTCCTACATTATTTGATTATGTTCTTACATTGTGGCCTTGTTTAGCGTAACTGCTCGGAGCATGCAGTAGTCAGCCCAAAGATTTGTAGTTCGCAGCTCATTCAGAAGTTGAAATGTAAGATTTGACAGATGAAAAACTGCGAAGGAAATCAATCAGACATTCAAATCATAGAGCAACTAGACCATTCAATCAGCTCTAAATTCAACATTGCTTCCCAAGTTGGTGCAGGGACCGAGCCATTTGAGATGCAATGCAGAGTGATATATTTTATGTAATTTATCTTTCTTCTCAAATTCTGTACTTAAAATGAAAAAGAAAAATTGAGTTGTCTCATCTGATCATTTTTACTACTCATTTTTTGTTCCATAGCAAGTGGACAATTCTTTCAGCAGCAATTCAAACATTGATTCGTCCCTTCCACTTAGACTAATTGGTGTTTCTCTCTCTTTTTTTTTTTTTGCCCACCCGATTCACCGGAGTTTTGCCCCGACTACATCCGGATCCGACCCGCGTCGAACTCGAGACCTCGCTTAAGCGATACCGAGCCGCTTACTACTCGGACTAATCCCCGTTGGTGTTTCTCTTTTTCTTTATATCGTTATGAATCTACCTCCCCTCTCGCTCTGATAGAGCTCCAATCTAGGCCCAGGCTGTCAGCCTAGTGGTTACACAAAATTCAGCGGGCTCAATTCTAGCGACCATAAAAAGAATTAAAGTCTACGACTAATTAATAAAAGAGTGAGATATATAACTATTTAAAATGTATTTGATTTTTAAATAGTATCACTTTATTATAATTTTAATCATGGCACTTGAGTATTAGAAAAAAAAAATTATCTTGTCCTTAGATCATAGGTAAGTTCAACTCCTTTTTAAAAATTCTTATAAACAAAAAACCCTTAGTAGCCAGGCCACACTTGACATGCATTTATAAAAGCGTACAATTTGTTTAGTACAAAATAAAGCTAACATTAAGTAATCTAAATCAAACGAGTATTAGATCTCAAACTATATTAACAACTAAAGACGCTAAACGTTGAGCAGGACAAGGAATTTCATCAAATACCTTTCAGGCATCGTCCAAAACGTTGCATTCTCAGCATCTTTCATTAATCAAACTAACATGTTAAAGTTAAATCACTGAAAATACACTTCATAAATTTGAAAGTAATTTTGATATAAATTTAGAACAACGAACCTACTAAATATTCTACTTATATGAAGGAGAATAATAAGTTATAATATTTATATGATGCACTATAAATTTTTTATTTTCTGGATATTTATATTTTTCCAACAAATTTTGAATATATTGATGAAGATGGTAAGAATATTAATATATTTGTAGTTTTTATAGTGTTATTAGTATTAATTAATCATCAATTCCTCGCTCATCAATACGGTTTTTAGAATTTCTCACGCACACCCAGACAGAATAACCATGAAGCCTTTCGGGGGCCTTACCGCCGAGAGACCATGGCAAGTTTGCAAGGCAAGCACCGTTTGTTCAATTGGTCAGGTTTTGGATAAGCAAAGAGCATGGTTACTGACCCAATCCGCCTCGTCATCTCTTTAGGGTTTTCCTCCTTTATTCCAATTAACGGCTGGAAACGCGGCGGACTTGCCTTCAGCCTCTGGAAAAGCAAGTTTTCGGAGCACATCACTTGTGAAAGTAAAACTAAAAGGGTACTTTTGCTCTTCATTCTCAGGCATTGCTTTTCTTCCTACCTTTTCTTTGCAACCACGATATATCATAGTGTATTATTTGCTGGTAGTCAAGGGAGGAGCTATTGGTGGTGGTTGGGGGCGGAGCAGCTGGGGTTTATGGAGCAATTCAGGCGAAGACGGTGGCCCCCGATCTCAGCGTGGTAATTATTGAGAAAGGAAAGCCTCTTTCCAAGGTATGTGTTTCTTCTTCTTCTTCTTTTTTTTTTCATGTGCGTGAGTGGGGTAAACCCAAGAAGATGGTATATTTTGCACTTTTCTCATTTCATCTTTTTTCATACGGTATTTTTGGCAGGTAAAGGTTTCTGGAGGAGGCTGGTGCAATGTGACAAACGGGCATTGTGCTGACAATATGGTAATCTTAATTATGAAGCTTTATTGAGTACGCGACCTATAACTAGAGAAATAGAAGATATGTTTTGGGCAACTATGATTACATTAATCTAAACGAAATTGGCAAAGTGGTGGGAATTTTTGGTAGTTTGCATTTTAGTGTTATGTCATTCTGAATCCCAATCCTTTCTAGTTATCATTTTATTAGGAGGTCAGACATATTAACTTTTTTCTGGCTGATTTAATATCAAAAACTAAAATTGAATTGGAAATGTCATCTAATGCATATATCGTAACTGATTTCTTACCTTGCTTTGGGGCGTTAAGTTTTTTTTATTCTCCAGTATTATCTCTGTTATTTAAGTCTTAAATATAGGTTCTGTTTTACTTTCTTCAAATCAGTATATTAGGCTTCATCACACTGGTCAGATGAAGTCTGGAATATTGACTAGCTCGTAGATTTTGGCAGAAAACTATCCCAGGGGTCATAAAGAACTTAGAGGATCGTTCTTTAATTTGCATGACCTAGAGGATACCATGTCTTGGTTTTCCTCTCATGGAATGGAATTGAAGGTAATTCTTGATATATTAGATTGTCACTTGTTTCTAAATTTATAAACATCTTATTCATATTTAATTGCCCATAGATTGAGGGCGATGGCAAGGTTTTTCCTGTCAGCAATAGTTCTTCTTCAATAAGTGATTGTCTAATGTCTCAAGTAAAGCAAAAGGGAGGTATGTTGCCCTGGTAGCTTATGATATAGGTCTTTTGCATTGTGTGGAGTTTTCTTGTATATCATCGGTCATTCACTGTTAGATTGACATAAACTATTATTCACTGTTACTTACTACTTCCTCTTGATTTTAGCATTTATTTGTATTGCCCATTTCATAAATCCTGAATAGATAATCTTTTCTTATAAAATAATCTATGATCATGTTGACAATTCTGGACTGTATTTTCTGCAATCGGTTTCACAATGTAATTCATGAATAACTAATTAGAATTCTTCTCCCTATTTTCCTATTTCTATCTTGGTTTTACATACATTTGAATGGAGGATTTCTTGATACAATGGTGTATTATCAAGGCTGGACTTTGTATCCTTGATCAGTTAGTATGCAGACCAGAAAAGCTGTAATCTCAGTGTCTGTTGGCAGTAGCGACAAATTCATTCTAAATGTCTAGCAGCAGTTAGTTGATAATATTGAACGAGTTGAAGTAGATTATTTATTGATAGCTACTGGTTGTAGCAGGCAGGTTGTGATGAATATATGATATATTTGAAGCGTCACGCATTTGAAACATATTTTTAATAAAAATTTCTGTGTCATCAAGCAGTTAGTTTTACTGAAAGACTATTTTCCATTCATTATTATAATAGATTTCCTCTGTTTCTAGTTGGGTTTCAGAATGACAATACTTGACTGTTTTGCCTGTGCCTCTGCAGAAGCAAAAAGTGTATAATTCATATCCTCTTGATTTTGGCATATCAAAAAGATTTTGGGGTTATGTGCTGAACCGACAGGTTATGTAGTTATTCAAATTTTTTAAAATATTTTGTCGTTATCAGTTGTTACAAATACTTTGCGTTACTAACCACATGAATAATTTCATATACAGGGTTTAGGCGGAGATATCTTGTGGGCATCGATGTCAAATAATTCATTAATTTCTATTGCTTCTGCACTAAAGCATTGTACTTTTGAAGTTGCAGGCAAGGTAGGCTCCAGATCACTTCTCTAATTTTTCCGTTGCCATGTCCCCTACCTTTTTTACCCTTACCAAAATTTCCTAATAACAACTTTCGTTTTCCTTCTAATTAAGGGTCAATTTAAGGAAGAATTTGTTACTGCTGGCGGTGTTCCCTTGTCAGGGGTTCTCTTTCTTTTTCAAGCTTTCTCCTCCCTTCTCGTTAGAAAGATAATTTTGCTAATTGTTTTTATTTTATTTTTTTGAGACAGATCTCATTGAATACAATGGAGAGCAAAATTTGTCCGCGTTTATTCTTTGCAGGAGAGGTAGATCTAAACTTGTTTTGATTGTTTCTAGTGGAGAAAGAATCAAAGAAGTAACAATCTAGTGTGGTAATCTGTTAGGACCCTCTCCTAAACAATTCCAACTTGAGACCGATATTGATATTACTGATAAGTTACAAGGGCAAGGGAGACTCTTACACACTAAGATACATAAACTTTAATCTAAACAACAGTTACACAAAACACAAACACTCACACCATAACACTATAGACTCTCTAAAACAGAACTGGGTTGCCAATCATTCGAGAGGGTTAGCACTCTCCACTCCCCAAAGGGCCAATCCAAACTTCAAACTTCTTCTCCGCCCCTCGTTCTCAGCAAAAGGGGTGATTTATAGACCCAAAAAGAGACCCTCACATTCCACAATTTGGTCTTTTCTTAGCCTTTAACCTCAGCCACCCTACAGCTACCCTATTTCTTTCTTCAAATGGCAAGTCAAGAGTCTGAACAACAAAAGGCGCTTCTCCCTTATCAGTATTTTCCTAAGTTTCCCAAAAGTGGTCCTAACATTAATCTAACGTCTAATCCATTGCAGGTGCTAAATGTTGATTTATATATGTGATCACGGCGACACATACATTTTCTTTAAAAGGGAAAAAAATTATGGTGGAAAGAAATACACACATAAATTATGTAAGTATGATATGCCGTATGATTGTTGGCACTTAGTTCCAATTTCTTTAGAGGCTTTCTTTACATAACATACTTTTCTTGGCTTAGGTATGCTTGTGTGGAGTTAGATTTGTAGCTAAAATGAAAATGAATCTCTCATGGCGTTGTAACGTTAATGACTAGCCAAGTATGAGGTTTGTGTGAGTGCGGGTGCGTAGTATTGCATTTACATTGAGTTTAATTGGAGAATGATTCAAATACTCATTCAACACCGTCAAGGTGTATTATTTCTCCATACAGATAATATATATCTATACATAGTGAGTGTGTGTGTATTCCCAAATTAAGTTTGGCCAATAGAATGAAAGCGTGTGTCATTGGGTGTCACACTGATGGTTGTGACCGAGGTTCTGGGTTGTTCAAAATAAGGAAAAGAATTTTGGCAAGTGGTTAAGTTAAAGTGGTATATTCATTCATGTCATGGTCCACCCAGAAAAGGGGAATATTCATGAGATTCATTCATACATTTACCTATGCAGAATGCGTGGTCGGGTTTTACGTCGCTGGGACCACCATCGGGAGACTAGCACACCGTCCATGTCTTCCCCCACACCCTCCTATTTCAGAGCATCCTGTTTGATTCTGTGTCAGCTTATGTTCGGATGCCAAATCTTCTTGGACACTAGGACTGTCCCCTCAATAATTTATTTTAGTACTCATATACTTATTAAATTAAAAAAAACCGGTTATTTATTATCTTATTTTTTTTTTCTTTCCAATTGTTCTGTTTTGATGACAATATTTTCCCGGTTGGGTTGCTTGGGTTCAACCATCTCATCTTCAATAAACGAATTACGAAAGGTGAAAGATATGATTATTTAAAATATATTTAATTATTAGAAAATATTATGTTATTGTAATTTTAGTTGCGGTGTTTAAAAAAATATTTAAAAAAGTATTCTAACTTTTTAGTGTTTAAATTTATATTTAAAAATAATTAAAAGTTTGTCATGTCTAATATTAATATTTTTTAGGGGTAATGAAAATTTTATTCTATTTTTATATAGTGGTGAGCTATTACCTTTTCTAAAATTTTTTGCGGAAAAAAAAAGATGAATTACAAGTAAAAACAACAGCATGCATTCTTTTTCGAATAATTGGGAATTAAAAAAAAAATCACGAAAGAAACTAGTCAGTCTCCACGATTGAACCCCATAATTGCTATAACAAATTACGTAGCGTCTTATCAAGATCACGAGGCAGGATGGCCATCTGGCTTATCCAGATTTGAAGGGTCAAAACAGGATACATGTGAAAGAGAGATGAGTTCTCTTTTACAAAAAAAAAAATATATTAGGCAAATCAGGTTCTTATAACTTATTAGAGTTGGAATATATTTTTAAGTACAAAAAATACATATAGAGATAATTATAATAAAATTTTTATATTAACAGTGGGATTTAAGTTTATAACTTTATACTTATAAGTTATAGATTAATTTTTTATTAATTAGATTACCTGTATTATTATTGAGAGGTTAGTGCCAAAATATGAAGGGCTGAGCATAGGGGGAGTCGGTTTCTGGGTGGTGACGTGGTGGAAGGAAGCTGAAAACAATATGAATTGCGAGTTCAAAGGCAAATTGAAGGGCACTCTGGCGAAAGTGAAAAAGCAAAGCTCCAAATGAGATTTTTTTTTTTCACTTATCAAAATTTTAGTCTGACTATATCTAGATCTGACCCACCTTACATATTTGACTATAGTAAGTGAGTCTCCTAATAATTTTTTTTATATACGTTAACATTTAAATTTAAAATCTCGTTTAATACTAAATTATTTATTATTTAGAGAAATTCCTGGTAGTTCCAAATAGAAATATGGGGGTGAACACGCACACGTCAACACGTCATTTCTCTATCCATGCGACCCATCACCGGCTTTCCACATTGCTCTTTTGGCATTTCCATGAAGATAAAGACCCGCTTTGTCATGCGCCAAAACAATACGATTTTTTTGGGGATAATATTAATATGCTCTTTACTTATTATCATTATTATTATTTAATACTATTATTTTTGGAATAAAGATATGGGCATTATTTTTTCTTCATATTTAACCTTCTGCACGTCAAACAAAATAAACTAAGGTATTTTAGTCAAGCATTATATCCTTTTGTGGGGGCCTAATCCATTAAAAGCTTTCTTATTTTTTGCGTATACTATAACCTTACACAAAAAATATTTAAAAATGGAACAAGTAAAAGTTATAATAAATTACACGTGATATGCTTTTGACATTGTGGGATACATTATACATAAATAAGCATTCTTATTTCTAACATTACCAAAATTATAATAAACGTGTGTTTGAAAAATTTTTAAACTATAATTTTAAAAGAATTTTTGGCTCAAATATTAGTTTAAATTTTTTTTAAAATAAATAGTCATATTTATTCAAAAGAGTTTTTGGATTAAACTATTGTTTAAAATTAAAATTTTAAATAAGTTACTGAGACTAGTTTTTAAAACAATAAAAGAGTTTATAAATTATTAAATTACTATTTTACCCTTATTTTTTCTTATATATTCTCTCCTCTCCACCCTCTCTCCTCTCTCTTCTCTAACATTTATCCTCTCTCATCTCTCATCTCCACCATCTCTCTTTTTTTTTCTCTATCATTTATCCTCTCTCATCTCTCTTCTCCACTATTTCGCCTCTCTCATATTTTTAATAAAATCATACCACTTTAATAATTTCCTAATAACAAAAGTCCTTTCGCTAATAATTATCTAAACATTATTTTTTTAGAACTACTTTTTTTTATAAGATATTCTCAAAATCTTTTTTTAAGTTATCCAATTTTTTTTATAAGCTATTTTTTTTAAAGTGAGACTCAATTGTAATATTTACAAATCATAAATAACATAACTCTTCCGTCAAATCTCATGCAACTAATAATAATATACATCTGTCCATAAAAGTAATATAAATGTTTTTTCATCCCTCTTGACCTATCTTGCTCTCCTTTAAATGAGATTTGTTTTCTTTGCTTTTTTTTTTCCCCTTTTCCCGTTGCCCTTTATCCTCTATAAAACTATTTCTGTGGTCAAAAGGGGCACAGGGGACATTATTACCCACAATCATAATTCGGTGGACGAACATCCCCGGATCTGGTCTACAGGTCAGAATTCTCCATGTTCTTTATCACTATAGTACGCCAATATTTTTTTTTCAGGATTTGCTTAATTTATTCTTAATTTTTTTTCTTATTGCGACATTGCATTCGGCTTTGTAAAAGTTAAATTTTTGTACTGATAAATTATATTCTAAAATAAAATTTTATTCTTAATATACTAATAAACGACATAATACCATTTGATACTAAAAATAGTTCAGTGTAGAGGAAGGTTATTTATTTATAATAAAGTCGGACCTAAAAAATTAAGTATAAATTTTGTTTATGATCAAATTTAAAAGGACCAACAGATCCCATCCATCTTGTGTTATGACTTTTCTAATTAGTCTAATAACAGTTAGCCTAATAATAAATTGATCATTATCTAGTATACTTGAGCGTTACGTTTTTGCATTTTCACTTGGTGAAAGAGACAGGAAGAGCTATCTAATAAAGTCAAAGTTAGATCATTAGGATACGGGTTGAGGGATCTGAACTTTTGACTATTTAAAAAAACAAAGAACTTTTGCCATCTCTTATTTATGTTAGCCAAAAGTTTACCATATTCTTTTCATATATTCCAGAATCACAAAATGAACTTTTAAATAAACCGCATGCACCTGAACATGTTTGTTTTTTTCTTTCTAAAATTATTATACCATTGCGCATCTCAGTGGCTGTTATTCACGAGACCGTGAGCTGTGCCGTTACTTGCGTTATGGCCACTTTTCGTTCTCTTTCCAATTCCATGCTCTAGTGTGTCTATTTGAGTTGGCGGCTAGCAATACTTGTTTGGCCTTGTTTTGCTTTTTAGTTTCTCCATATTTGCAGGTTTTCTTGCTTCTTATCTGCATCTTCGAGACTCAGCTCTCTGTACGTGGGGGCGCATTTCTCTTCTGGAATGCGTAGAGATTTGGCTGTGACGACGTCTTGCTGGTGGTGAGTTATACGTGTTTGCGTTTTGGCCGCTGGATTAGTGTAGCAGATACTTTGTTCGGTGTTTGGAGTGGAGTTAAGAGGAGTCTGAGAGCTGGATGGGGGAGAAGGGAGAGATGGTAGGCTCCGGGAGGAAGATAAAGGTTGGAGTCGGCGTAATGGAAAAGAAGGTGAAATATGGCCCCGAGGTTATCTCTTCGAGTTCACTCCTGTTCTCTTGTGTTTCGAAAACAGAGACTCGCCTTGAGTTGAAAATTATGTAATTCTGTGGCTATGTTCCGATCCTCATTGATGGATGAGCCTGTTTTGTATTGCAGGCTTTCTCTGCGCCTATGGCCCAGATTCTCGATAGGTTGCAAGCGTTTGGTGAATTTGAGGTAGTCTGTAATAAATGTGCTGAGTTCTGAATGTAGCTATTGGTACATGAGTTTACTGAAAACAACAAACTGATTTTTCTATTGTGTTTGTTTTGTCAAATGAAATAAAAATGCCGCGAAGCCGATTATTTTTTTCTTCTTCCTGGTGTAGAATTAATGTACTTCATCTCTTCCTCGTTTTTTTCGCGGCAGAGCTCGTCCAATTTATTTTTTCTTTTTAATTATAACGGAATCGTCTTTGTTTTTGTCTTTGTATTTTTTGTAGATCATATATTTTGGAGATAAGGTCATCCTGAAAGATCCAATAGAGAGGTATGTCGATTTAATGAGTTGGAACTTCTTGAACTGTAAATCTTGCAGTACGATTTTGGTTTATAATTTTAACATGCATTTAATCTGTTACTTGTTTTGTGTTTTTTATTCTGTTAGCTGTGAACATTTTTATTTCTGGTTTACTTCTCTTACTAGACCAATGGATTGAAAGGGGATACTCATTCCTCAATCCTCAAACAGAATTTGTGATCCTTCTGTTTTAAGGAGCATGAACTCATCAACCCTTGGTGGGCAGGGGTTGTGATATATAAAGTTTGGAACATGAGAATTGTAGCTGAAAATGTTATTATCATAAAGTCTATATGTGTCTAGAGTTGCATTGCTTGGGTGCTATAAGTTTTATTTTTTTTCTATTTCAGCTGGCCAGTATGCGACTGTCTGATTGCTTTCCATTCCTCCGGATATCCCCTCGAAAAGGCTGAGGCATATGTTGCTTTAAGGAAGTAAGCTTTTACATTTACCAAGTATATTTTATTTGTCACATCTTTTTAGCAGTCATTAGTCCCTTTACAGTGCATACTCTTGAGATTGTGTGACTTTTTACATGCTCTGGAATACTTTCATGCCCCTTGTCAATTACATCTGATATGATAAAATATAACATTGACTGCGCTTAGTGCTATTTCCTTGACCTTCTAGAAGAAAACATCTCTTAACAATTGCCATATGAAGATGACTGATTATATGAAAGGAGCGTGAACAGTAAACTGTGGTGATAAGTGGTTTAATAGTGGTTAAGTCTTTTATAGTTATTTCTACAACGACAAGGCACAATGAGTTCAGCAGTGCCATGAGTTTCTTATTTCTGTCTCTACTTTATGTTATTATATGAAGAAATCATTCTTAACAATCTTTGTGGTGGATTAGAAGAATGTCCTTTACGTTTATGAACATAGAATCCCTTGAAGCAGCATGATATTGAATTTTAGAAAAGCAAAGGCATCTTATTCTGGGGGTTATTGCTGTTAAACACTTGGAATATATTTAGGGTTTCTATACTTCTGCTAGATATTTTGTGCTCTGTTCTACTGAAAATATAATGCATTTGGGATAGTCTTCTAACATTGTGAACAGATAGGCAGTTTCTCTGTCCATAAAATTTTTACTGTATGTTGAAGCATAAGGTCTGGTTCCCGGCTTCCTATGCAGATGCAGTTTTGTTTGTTAGGTCGCACTTCTTGCAGACAAGTGAAAGTGATTGTTATGGAAGTTAGACTCTGACTGCTAGGAAGATTGTCAATTCTCCATTGGTTATTATCAATCAGTTACTGTTGGTTTGGCTTTCTTATCTTTCTGGCAGTGTTTTCTTAAGTTTGAGTACAAGAATCTGGCAAAATTATTAATTTTTCTTGAGATCAAGGAAATGCCAGAAATATCTGTTGGCCACACTGAACCAACTTCTTATTCAAGTGATTTGACCTTTTTTTTGGCCAAAACTTGACATGACTGTTTAATTATTAGGTTTTTGCTCAATTTCTCTGTAAATTTTGCTCCTGTTTCCTTCTAAATTTTAGTTTTTGCACATTGTTGACACTGGATGTATATGCTGGATAGAAGTAATTCATTTTCTATTCTTTTTTTTTTAAACTATGTTATTTTGTTATGATTATGTTGTATTTGTATTTTCACACGTTCACTTGAAAAGGTTTATTGATCTGAAAATGCTTATGCACTGTGATCCAGGCCTTTTTTAGTAAATGAGCTGGAGCCTCAACACCTTCTTCATGACCGACGTAAGGTTTATAAGGTAAGTTGGATAGGTTTCACTCTTCTGTGGTTCAGTTTTGTTTCTCAAGCTTCTCTTTTGTTGTGATATCTATTAGAGATTATAAAAATAATTTATGGCTATATATTCAAGTATTTGGAATAAGAAAAAGAATATGGCAAAAAAAATGGAATAAGAAAAAGAAAACTACTTATGTATGACAGTTTGTTTGAATACCTGCTCTCTGTTCAACTTTTTTTATAACTCAATTGACGATCATACTTCTATTTATGCTTAATTAGTGTCTCCGCTCAATGTTATTTGTTTTCTGAGATATAGTGATTTTACTGATATTCAATTTTGGGGTGCAAGCATCTTGAATTGTTTGGAATCCCTGTTCCAAGATATGCCCTTGTAAATAGGGAATTCCCGTATCAAGAGCTGGATTATTTTATTGAGGAAGAAGATTTTGTTGAGGTTAATGGTATGCGGTTTTGGAAGCCATTTGTGGAAAAACCTGTTGATGGTGAGTTTGTTTCTTATATTCAAGGGTGAAGCACTTTCTTGTCGTTGGTTGTTCAAATTTTGGTCAATAAATTATGTGCGTCAGTGTACCAAGAGCCTGTTTAACATATTTTTGAACTTTTGAAAGCAAATGTAATTGTTTCATTGAAAAGTCTGCTTCACAAAACAACTAATATATATAATGACTTTTTGTTAAGATGCTTATACATGAGAATGAGCTTTGTGAAGCATACAAAATAGATAGACAAATATTCTTCCTTGTTTATGTTCTTCTGCATGTGTTCAACAGTTACATGGCACCATAAGTGTATTTATGCTTGGATAAATTTTATTTCACCAACATGATGTGTCCAATGGGGTCTAACTTTGTTCTCTGAATTCTGTCTTTGTTCATCATATTATTAACTGGATGGGTTTTGGATACTGTTTGTTTTATAATTTGCAAAATTAAAGATTGTACATACTACTTAATTCAACTCCCTCACTCCCTGTCTCTATATATTTATATTGTAACATATATGCATTTTATTTTTTTCTTTGTCAAGATGCTCTTGTCCTGCAATCATTATTGAATACTATGCAGAATGCTATGTTAAACATATAGTCATGATTGATCTGTTTCTAAGAAAGGTTTTGAACTCAAATAATGACCTCTTTCTAGATTTATACCAATTTGCTAATATATTTTCTCAAAAGTGGTAGTAACTCTAATCTTTCTGCTTTTTTAAGGTGATAACCATAGCATAATGATATACTATCCCAGTTCAGCAGGTGGAGGCATGAAGGAATTGTTTAGGAAGGTGAGCTCTAGGATGATACCTTAGGCTCCTTAATCTAGAAGTCTTACTGTTCTTGGAGAGCATTTAAATTCCCTAGGGGTCTGTTGTTGGGATGTTTTATTTGGATTCTGTAGTATAAATTATAAAAGCATTGTTTTTATTCGTTCAAGTGCTTGTAAGTCTATTACTTTTATTTTGAAGCACACAAGCTTAACTTGGTGGGTATATATAGGTTTTTTTGGGTCTTGAATGAATATATAATATGTTGCAGACTTGTAGTTGGATAGTCAGCAAATATATATGTATTTTGAGAGATATGAATCAAAACCATTACTCTTCTTTCTCCTAGCATCTTATGTTTTTGGAAGAGTTGGCTCATTGACATACTTTTTGTATTTTCTGCTTTTCTTGTCATTTTTAGTCAAGTCTTACAAGCAATCCTTTCTTTTTCCAATTATAAAATCTTAGGTTGGCAACAGATCGAGTGAATTCCATCCAGAGGTGAGAAGAGTGAGGCGTGAAGGCTCCTACATATATGAGGAGTTTATGCCAACTGGAGGGACAGATGTTAAGGTTTGGAACCTTGGGGTTTATGTTGCCTTTTCTCCCTAAAAAAGTTTGTATTATTTACGTCATTTGGATATTTTAAACATGTATTTAGTCTTGTTATAATTTTTAAACAATTATAGGTGTATACAGTAGGTCCAGAATATGCTCATGCTGAGGCAAGGAAGTCTCCTGTTGTTGATGGTGTTGTTATGAGAAATCCTGATGGGAAGGAAGTAAGTAGTAATGCCTTGTTGTTAAATTTTTTTTGTAATATTCCTCCATTTAATATAAGTGCATATTTAATTTCTATTTGCTTGGTAAAGATCCACTTGTTGTCTTGAACTCTTTAATATATTTTGGGTTGGCTGACAGATAAAAAAGTATATACCATTCCAAAGCAAGCATGGGTTGCTGGCTCAAAATATAGATTGAAATTTCTTGTTGACCCATGTCCATAAATTTTTGGCAGGTCAGGTATCCTGTGTTATTGACACCTGCCGAAAAGCAAATGGCAAGAGAGGTTTGCGTTGCATTCCGGCAAGCGGTATGTTGTGTGGATGTGGTGACTGCTTGCCATACAAAGATTCATTATTTCTTCTTATATTCTATTACTGCTGAAATGTTTGTTTAAACTGGCGTCTGGTTATCTTGTTAGATTTATTCTCTCTAGAATTAGACTGACTAGTAATCCTATAGTTCGTTGAACTTCTATGGAATCTTTCCAATGGTCATATAAATTTTTCTTTTCACCTGAAAGGAGGTTTTAGCTTAGCTGTGGCGAGCTCTTTATCATGTTCTTGCACTTTTTCCTTAACGAAATTTCATCAGCAGCTTAGGTTATGTTCAAAATGCTGTGACCTATCTATCTTAGCAAGTCCTATCATGGAATATTTTATATATTTAGAACGAACTAGTGACTATTGCAATAAATTTAACTGGATATATTGTATCTCCTTAACCTATTCTTCCAAAGAATAATTCAGCGTGTATTTTATGTTCTGTTTAATTAGATCTGTCCCACCGCAGAATTATCATTATACTAGCTCAGTGTGTGTTATACTTCATGTCCCACCATAATTTTTTCTTACTGCTTGCAGGTTTGTGGGTTTGATCTCTTGAGATGTGAGGGACGCTCATATGTATGTGACGTGAATGGATGGAGTTTTGTTAAGAACTCACACAAGTAACTTTCTGTGATTACATTGTTTTGAACTTTTGATATTGGAAGCATTGTTGAAAATACATTTATAGTGATTACTTTTGCTTCTATTTGATTGAATATCTCAAGATTAAGTTATTTCCCGTGGAATTTCTATTTGCGGTTTTACAAATTTGTTTCCATTGCTGCTACTGAAGGTATTATGATGATGCTGCATGTGTGCTGCGGAAGATGTTCCTAGATGCAAAAGCACCTCATCTTTCATCAGCAATTCCACCAACTTTACCATGGAAATTAAATGAACCAGTTCAACCTTCTGAGGGATTAACTCGTCAGGGTAGTGGTATTATAGGAACTTTTGGACAAGCTGAAGAACTGCGTTGTGTAATTGCTGTTATTCGTCAGTATGTTCCTTTTCCTTTTTTCCTTGTATTAGTTATTTTAGTTAAATTCCATGTTCTTTATTGTTCATTCTTTTGTTTTGGCAGTGGTGATAGAACTCCTAAACAGAAGGTGAAGCTGAAAGTTACTGAGGAAAAGCTGCTAAACATAATGTTGAAATACAATGGAGGACGCCCTAGATCAGAGGTAGTACTTTCTTTTCTTCTGGTGCTTTCATAATATTAAGTCATTGGATTTATTGATGCTTTATTCTTGATCCAGTAGTCCATTATTTGCAGACAAAACTTAAAAGTGCAATCCAGCTGCAAGATCTGTTAGATGCCACTCGAATGCTAGTGCCTCGAACTAGGTACATTTATTGCGATTACTTTTTCTTTGCTCAAGAGATCTTGTATCTCGTCAAATAACTAGTATTAAAGTTTGACACACTGGCTGTTATACATTTCTTTCGTTTCTGTTTATAATTAATAGAAGCTGTCACTCTTTTAAATAATCAATATTTTTATAAGCAGGAGTTTTGGTTTAATCACAGTTATGTGCATTGTATAGACCAGATCGAGAAAGTGATAGCGAGGCTGAAGATGTTGAGCATGCTGAAAAGCTTCGTCAAGTTAAAGCAGTTCTTGAGGAGGTTATTAATTCTCTTGTCAGTGTTTTTTCCGTTATTTATTTCCTATTGTAGGCCTTGCTATGGAGCATAAATTTAGTCATCCTTCCAAATTTACTGCATTGATGTACTTCTCTTTGATTGACCTTGAATTTCTGATGTTGAATGGAATTCACTAATCCAGTGTAAATATTTGTCCAGGTTCCCCAAAAAAGGGAAAATAGCTATTTCGAGCTCCTACTCTTAATAAACAACAACAACAACAACAACAATAATCATCTTTATAATAATAATAATTCACCTTTTTCTAGAATAGCTATTTTTCTTAATGTCATAATTGCATTCTATACATACAAAACAAATACATATTTAAAGTATGAAAGGCAAAGAGAAACCAAGTAGACATCTGTGTTGATTGCCAGCAGTATGTACTTTTGATGCTTCTTTGCTTCACATATCATGGGATATTGTTTGCTGTTGCGACAAACATAAGCATACCTATTGCTAATAGTAAGAGGAGGCTACTCTTCTACATGTACTTCCTACATAACTGCAGTCTAGACTCTAGACTCTAGACTCTTGTCTCTTGTTTTTTAACTTTCCCTTTTTCTCTCATTGATATCAGGGGGGACATTTCTCTGGCATATATAGGAAGGTTCAACTAAAGCCACTAAAGTGGGTCAAAATCGCAAAAAGCAATGGGGAAGGTGAAGAAGAACGACCTGTTGAAGCTTTAATGGTTCTTAAATATGGTGGTGTTCTTACACATGCTGGCAGAAAGCAGGTTCTGATCTGCAGAAATATTAAACAGTTTTTGTTGAGTTTGAATATGAATTTATAATATTCATTGGCAGTTCTTTAATTGCTATTTTCCCTTTGCAGGCTGAAGAACTGGGAAGATTTTTTCGGAATAATATGTATCCAGGTTATTTGATTGTCTTTCTTCACAGAATTTAATGACGCTATATGAGAAGAGGAGCTAACGTACAATAATGAAAAGTATTCATAACGACACTAATTTTCTTAATTCAGTATCATAATAAAAGGATGATCGCCACCCCCTACTGCAGGACTATATATAAGCAACCAAAACAAACTACAACTTGGAACTCAAATGAACAACCAGTGGAATCATATTATAATACTGTTATGTCAGCATATCCCTAGGCCTAACAACCATTGGAATCATATTATAATACTGCTAACTGGGGCGGTTTGGGTGTTTAAGTGAAGCAATGAGGATCAAAATGGCAAAGAAAGCCACAGACTTACCTGGAACAGGACAAGAAATGCAACGAGATCTGGAACTGGATGAAAATGCGAAGTATATTGGCTAATGATAAGAAAAACAAGATTATTGATAACCAAGCTCTAATACAATAACAATGAATGTCAAAAAGAATGTTTTCTGATAATTAAGCAGTGAGTTTACTGCTGGTATTTATACGAGAGTCACATTGAATGGTAGGGGACAAATAGCCAAGTCAAAGGGATTAAATTGCTGATTCTATGCCTATTTTCTTAATAATTGCAAATGTTACACAATCAACTAATTACAATAATATCTAATAGTATTTTTGTACGAAAAAGCCTTATCATCTTGTGTTCTTTGACAAAAGCAGGGGAAGGTACAGGTCTTCTTCGACTCCATAGTACATATCGTCATGATCTAAAGATTTACAGCTCTGATGAGGGTCGAGTTCAGGTATTGCCCTTGTTGTTTGCACTCCCCTGTCTCCCCAATTAAAAGAATTACTTGTTAACTTGCTTTTTTCAATTTATTTATTTATTTTTGAAGAATTTAAGAGTAGAAAGTCTCTTAATGCTTGTCATATTCATGGTGAGAAGTGAATACATAAATAACAGATCAGAATACGTCTGTCATTCAACTGCACATAATCAGCAACTGTAACAGAGCAGTAAGATCTTAGGAGCTAAATAAGGCATTAAAAAGATTGACAAATGTGAGTAAATAAAAACATAAAATCAGAATCTTAACTGAAGTTGTAAAAGATAAACAAGTGGGAAACAACTGTCTTCTAGAATTTAGTTAATTTCTCTTCTCGATTTGGTATAATTATTCATTTTTTTCAAATTTTTCAACAGATGTCTGCAGCAGCATTTGCCAAAGGTTTACTTGACTTAGAAGGGCAGCTAACACCAATCCTGGTTTGTATTCTTTTCCTGAAGTTTTTGGCCTGTTCTTTGGGTTAGACTTTTTTTTCTCCTTCTTTTTCTGACTGAGATGTGCACCTATCTTGAAGGTTTCCCTTGTTAGCAAAGACTCCTCCATGTTGGATGGACTTGACAATGCCAGTATTGAAATGGAAGAAGCCAAGGTTAGTAATCTGCTTATAATTTTCCTTCTTTTATGTTATAGGAATTTTAGGTGTCTAAAGTAACAAACTTTAATTAAAGTCCCTTTATCATATACAAAACATTTTAGGATAAAGGGAACAGCTATGTAACTTTCGCCAACAAATTGGTTCTTGGCTTGAAGTTGCTCAATAACATATTAACTTGAGAAGAACTGTGCCATCATCCGCTGTCCAAAATGGGAGTCCAAATTACTAATAATTATGACCTTAGTCTCATCTGTATAAAAGCTTTTTCTCTGACCTTTTAGGGCGCAGGTACAACATTTTCTATACCACTTATTTGACGTTTTTTGTCTTGGTTGGATTCTTTGTAGGCGCGGTTGAATGAGATCATTACCTCTAGTCCAAAGATGGCTCATAGCAATGGATCATCTGAATTTCCTTGGATGAAAGATGGAGTAGGATTGCCGCCCAATGCATCAGAATTACTTGTCAAGCTGGTAATGTTTTGAAATATAGCAATGCATTATAGTAGCTTAGACCTCTTGGTTTGAGAATCAGGGCAGACACAAAGATGCACTATCTGAATTAATGAATATAATCCGGTTCTTTTCAGGTTCTGCCTTATTAGGATTTTATTATTTAATTTGATTTTAGCTTTATCAATAAATTAGAATGATACTCAAATTACTCCTGCATTTCTTGTATGACCCACATGCTATTATTTAGAGCCTATTATCTTTCTACTTAACATTGTTTCTAAATTATTGATTATAGGTTTCCGCTGTTCATAGATATTAATCTATTCTGGTGAATATGTCTAGAGATAGGCTAGCGATGTGCTAACTGGAAATCATTATCTTCATTATTTTGTAATTCCCATGTATATCTTGTTCAGGTTAAATTGACTAAGAAGGTCACTGAACAAGTAAGACTGCTTGCCATGGATGAAGATGAGAAACTTACAGAAACAAGCTCATATGACGTAATTCCTCTTTACGACCAAGCAAAGGCACTTGGCAAGACAAATATTGACATCGATCGCATAGCTGCTGGATTACCTTGTGGAAGTGAGGGGTTCCTTCTGATGTATGCCCGCTGGAAAAAGCTTGAAAGGGACTTGTATAATGAACGGAAGGAGTATGTATTAGCTATTTTTTGTTCAATTTTGTTCTTCCGTATTTTCTTTCTGATTCTAGAACCTTACAGAGCTAAGATAAGGAATGCTACTAATGCATTTGAATATTTAAAGCACATAAATGGACAGAAAATGTCACTTCTGGAGTTTCTAAAATCTAGTTATTTGTAGGGTCGAAACTCATTAATGTTATACTCCTTGCATTCGTATGAACATCATTGTATCTTTCATCAATGGAATTGTTTTCAAATTAAATAAATCTTCTGTTGAATTCATCTCATAAATTAGTTTTCCCTTCTGTTATTCTTTATGCTTTGTTGTAATATTTTAGCAAGCGAAAAACAATTGTTATGCTGTTCACTGATTAAAAGTGTTAGTGTCATAAATTTCTATTTGTAATTACTATTCCATGATGACATTTTTCATTTACAAAACTTTTCCGAAAACATGAAGAGGAGATTGTGTGCATTACATCATTTTTATGGATTGCCTATGCACTTCTATAATTTTGTTTTCTATGTGTGGAAAAGGGGTTTGCATACACACTGATGTTGTGTTTTATTGCAGCCGCTATGATATCACTCAAATTCCTGATGTTTATGATTCATGCAAGTAAGTATCCCATAAAAAGTTTAGGCTTTAATACTGATATAGTGTCTTTTCTAGCCCATCTGGAGATACATGATTGTCTGCGAATTTTCTCACCGTCTGAATGTAATCTGAACAAAAGGTATTGTGATAATGTTTTAGGAAGTTATTAATAGATTTTAATGCAAACTTAGATTTAAGTTTAATTTTTAAAACCTTATGATACTAATAATAATGTGTGTAAACAGATAAGAGGACTTGAAACATATTTTAAATCAGAAAACTTTTTCGGCCAAAAAAATCAGAAAACTTTATTTTGTCAGAAATATTCAGTTGAAATGAACAGTGCTCAATGACACTTAAGGATTCAACTCATACATTGACATCTAAGAACATTCAAAATAAAAATCCTTGGGACCATAGAAATAAGTAACCATGGGTCACCTTGAAGTTTAACGAAGGAATGAGCAAGGTTGAGGAAGTATTAAACTATTCTACGTTTATGTCTCTTACCGTCTATCCCGCAATATACTGATTAAACTAATCTGCAATTTTGTGTTAGAAGACAGGTTTGGTATTCTTAAATTCTCTAGTTCATATTTTTCTTCTACAAGTCATAAGTTTGACTTACATTTATACCTTACAGGTATGATCTCTTGCACAATGCTCATCTTAATCTGGAAGGACTGGATGAGCTTTTCAGAGTTGTTCAGGTACATAAAAGCACATTACGATATTTCAATGATTTTCAAAGTGGATTTAGTGGATTATAAATTTCTTCTCCAATTTGGAACACGAATGTTTGTTTATTTTTTTCACTGCGCTCATATCCTTTCTGAAACAAAACTACCGACTTCTTGCTCAACGTCCAAGTCTGAGCACCAATCTCTGCAAGTCTATCTCCTGCAAATTCTGAACTTTGTTTACAGCTAATTTTTTTTTCTTTTCATGAAAGGGGAAAAACTGATCAAGCTGTTACTGAAAGTTGCCCCTTGTAGAAAATGAACAGCTATAAAATAATGCTCGTTCACTTTTTGTCTCACTGATGGTGTTATTTTATTTGCAGGCACTTGCTGATGGTGTTATTCCAAATGAATATGGAATTAATCCAAAGCAAAAGTTAAAAATTGGCTCGAAGGTATAACCCTGCTGTAAAGCATATCACGAATTGCCTTCTTATGTTATAAATCTTTGATCCATTTCCTTATCCTGTCCTCGCATAAATTGTGGTGTCAATCCTCGTGGTTGCTTCTGATTTGAGCAAATACTATGTTTTAACACCAAAGAAATAACAAACAACTACTTTTGAAATGTGAGGTCTGAAACTATATGCAAGGTAATGACCCGTGTGTAGCATTTTGTCTTGAGTTTCATGACTGGATATTGCTTCGGTTATCAGCACTCAATTAAGTGCATTTTTTCTTTGTGTTCATCTGTAATTGTAGCCCCCTAAGTACCCCGATTTGTGCTGTTCCAATTCAGATTGCACGTCGTTTATTGGGAAAAATCTTAATTGACTTGAGGAACACTCGTGAGGAAGCCATTAGTGTTGCTGAGTTAAAGAGTAACCAAGACCATGTTTCGTCGATCTTAAAAACCGAACAGGATGATACAGAGTCCAATTCAAAACTTTTAAATAAGAATGATGAACCGAGAAGATCCAACACTTTCAGTGATATTTCATTGGATCAAGATGATGATGATGATAAAGAGACAAAATATCGTTTAGATCCAAAGTGAGTATCTGAACACAGTATGATTTTGTACATTATTATTATGTTGTGTTTTAATTATCTTATTTCCCCTCAGGTATGCAAATGTAAAGACACCTGAGCGTCATGTGCGAACAAGACTGTACTTCACATCAGTGAGTGCTTTATTTCTTTATTATTGCATCATGATGGCAGGGACTGGATTGTTAAAATTTGAGATTTGTTACACTGTATTTTCCAATTGATACAAGGGATCTTCAATGACCTTCTTGGTTTCCATTTAGTTGTTCCATTGCCGTTATTACTTTGTCCTCAAGTTTACTTTCTCTTATAAATTTAATGTTTTGTTTCGACATTATAAATTCAAATGATATTATATGTTGTATTGATTTCTTAAGTAACATCTTATTAAAACAGAAAGTAACGATGATACATCAGAACTAATTTTATATAATCAAATTCTATGTAGAGCTCGCCCATTAATATCTATGTAAATTCATGCATCCGAACTGACAGTGTACAATTTTTCCCTTTTTAGAACAGAATTATTCTGTTCTGATTCCTGTACTTTTTCTCCTCTATTATTTTCTTTGGCAGGAATCACATATCCATTCTCTCATGAATGTAATTCGTTACTGTAATTTGGATGAATCTCTTCAAGGTGAAGATAGTCTGGTTTGCCTTAATGCGCTAGAGCGCCTATGTAAAACGAGGGAGCTTGACTATATGAGCTACATTGTGCTGAGGATGTATGAGAGCACAGAGGTGGGTCATTTTAGGCATTTCCCCTTCAGTGTTTTTAATTTTTTACTGTTAGAATAGAAATATGGTTCCTTAGTGCTCTACATTCTTTTACTTGATAATTTGACTCATTGATTTCCCTATTCCTTTGACGGCCACAACTGTCAAGTCTTTATTTGACGTGTTAGGCGTTAGTTGCATGTTTATCGTTGTTCTTATATTCAACCTTTTGCCTGTGAAACTGCAGGTGGCTTTAGACGATCCAAAAAGGTTTCGCATGGAGCTGACCTTCAGTCGAGGTGCTGATTTATCCCCCTTAGAGGTAACGGTCGCGAGTCAATATAGTCTGCCAAAAATATATGAATTATGAAGGAACGGTTTGAATTCCTTTCATTTGCTGTTGCCTTGAACGATTCGTGATGTGTGAAATATCAGCAAATGTACTGCGTCTCCATGGCGAGTAGGTTTATGAATAGGTGATATAACAAAGGGTGTATTTTGTGTTTGACAGAAGAATGATAGTGAGGCAGCTTCATTGCATCAAGAGCACACCTTACCCATTATGGGTCCTGAAAGGCTGCAGGAAATAGGATGGTTTCTGTCCTTAGAAAAGGTGGAGAAGATGTTTCGTCCATTTGCTATGCCTGCAGAAGACTTTCCTCCCCCAGAAACACCTGCTGAATTCCCTACCTATTTTCCCAAGAGCGTCCTTGAGCGCCTCGTAAATTTATGGCCTTTCCACAAGCATGCCAATTCTAATGGCAAGTAGCTACTTGGATTATTTCTCATCCAACACCACCCCTAAAAGAAAAAAAGAATCCCTTTTTTCTCTATTCTTTTAATTTTACGATGTGTGAATGTTCGCCTTTTTTTTTTCTGGCAAGGGTCTGACACGTTAAATTTGAATAGAAATCAAAGTTGAAGAAAAGCATGTTTTATGGAAAGAAATCAATTATGATTCCTGAAATTAAATTCTATTACAAGTAGAAAACTGGACTGATTTTGTTACATATAAACCAGGTATTCCTATCAATGCATCATTTCAGGGTAATGATAATCAATCATGTGATTACGTGTCTGATTTGCGCTAAAATAAAAGTGTGGTTTCACTGTGTTGTAGGTAAAAGTCTCCAGAATGAATCGTTTTCTTATTCCTAATTTATGGCCCTGTTTGGTTTGATATGAAACTATAGTTTGAAAAAAGTTTATGGCCTAAATTTTGGTTTGAAAATTTTTTAAAACAAATAGTCATATTTGTCCAAAAGTGTTTTTGGATAAAACTATGGTTTAAAACCATAGTTTTAAATAAGCTATTAAAACTAGCTTTTGGAATAGTAAAAGAGCTTATGGATTATTTAATTACTATTTTACCCCTACTTTTTCTTACATTCTTTCTCCTCTCTCCTATTTTTTTTTACACCTTCTCTCCTTTCTGCTCTCTACCCTCTCTCTTCTCTTTTCTCTACCTCTCTCATCTCTTTTACTTTTAATCAAATCATATCCTTTTTTATAATTTACCAATATAAAGTCATTCTAAAAATAACTATCCAAACATTTATTTATTCAAAACCATTTTTTTTCCATAAACTTTTCTCTAAAAGTCCTTTTTTATAAGCTGTCTATAAACCCTTTTTTTTCATAAACCCTTTTTTAAAATCCTATCCAAACATGCCTATAAATAGTCTAGTTTATTAGAGATTTTTTTGCCCAAAAAAGCTTATTAGAGTTTTTATGTTATAAAAAAAGTGCAGCCACGAGGCTTAGTAGATGGGGTCTGAGGAGGAGGAATAATGTAGGTGGTGTTACTGTCCACAACTTTTTTATATTATAGATAAGTTCACACGCTAATTGATTTTGGTGGAGAAGAAAAAAGTTTACGGGGTCTGGACTACGGTTAACACTGAAAACAAGTAAAGGCAATCCTTGAGATTTGGTGGTGAGTGACTGGGGAGTTCCAATTTCACTTTTCAACTCTTGCTTTAGCCACCTTTTCTCTTCATGAAAATGGAAGATAAAGTTAATAAAAGACGATGAGGCAGCCCCTTACCAGTCATTATTTTTTTTTTTTGGTACAACCTTACCAGTCATTATAGTTCAAGCAAAAGGGGTCAATCTTCTTGTGGTGGACGTATTAGCCCTAACAAATTGGACCCCCATCATATATATTATCCACATCTTAAAAAAATCTATTTAAAAGAATTCATATTAGATTTATTAAAATATTTTTCTTTTTTATCATCTCTTCATTTGTATTTTTTTGTTGAAAAGAGTGACAAAATTAAAACATGCTTAATTATTCCTAATTTTTTTTTATAAAAATTTGTAGAAAGTAGTTAGATTTACCCACGATCTAAAAATAGGGTAAAGTCTCATTTCTTCTTAAGCGATATCAATATTAGATAAGACAAATTGATAATTATTTTTAGACATAAACTTAAATACCTAAGATACTTCTTTTCACTGCTAATTTGCCACGCTCTTTTATCATGGATACGAATTTTATCACCCATGAAATTTGACCTTGAATGCCCCTGTTTAGCCATCGATTATCAAGTTTTAATAATAGCCACTGTGATTACTTATCAATTATTTTATAGGTGGATATCCATGCTCCTATATATTATTATTTAATTTACAGCCATAAATAATTCATTTTAATATATTAAACAGGATTTACTCATATTCTTATTTATTATTTGTCTATCGTAGTCGCAAATATTTTATCTCTTGATCTTTCAGGTTCAGCTAAACTGCGCCATCCACCCAATGTGAACATCTTTTTGCTTAATCAAAATAAATATTTTTAATAAATATCAAAATAAATATTTTTAATAAATAAATAATGTCTTCTCTTTCGAAAACCTAGCAAAACAATAAATCGGCTGGAAAAGATACAACAAATTTACAGCGGACACACAACCAGAAATGATATATACGTTCACGTACGTATTCGGGATACATCATGAAGTCAACATAAAGGTTATATATATATATATATACATAGATTCTAAAACCCATAAGGTTTGTGTGTGAAATATGCACATCACTAAATTAAAGTTGCATATATTCTCATGGTCACAAGAACAAAATAAAGCATAAAGCAAACGTGATGATCCTCTTATTTATTTGAAACGTAAGTATTCCTTCATCAGCCTAATCAATTTTCACATTTCTCTCACAAAGTTCAACCTACTCAATTTCCACGTTTATTTTTTTGACCATGTATAGTTCCTGTAGTAGATTCCCTCCCCCCCCCCCCCCCCCGTAATTAATCTCGTTTTATTCTAAAATAATAATTTTCATGTTACCCCCATAACACGTTAAAATGAAGAGGAAGAAGAGAGTTCCATCAATATTGCCCATTGCCATTGCGTTCAATTGGTAATATATTCAAACTCTAGAAAGTGCTAAAGAATTGTTGCGATATTTCCCCGTATCATTAATATAATATTTATTTAATTAATTATAAAACTAATTAAATTAGTTAATATAATATTTTTTTAAAAATACTATAATTATATTTTTTTAATTTTCTCTCTCCATCTTTTACTTGTTATTGTTAAGGGGATATCAATAGGATACTTTAAAATAAATTGATAAATATAAAAAATATATATTATATTTAGAATTAAAATCAAGTTTCTAATCAAATTTTAGATTAAGCATTGGAGTAGCATGTCACGAAGGATTTGAATGAATTTATGTTTTAGGGCATATTTAGATATACTTTTAGGAAAAAATTTATAAAAAAAAAGGTTTTTGGACAATTTTTAAAAAAAGGCTTCGAAAGAAGAGCTTTATAGAAAAAAAAGTAGTTTTAAATAAATAAGTATTTAGATAGTTATTTTCAAAATGACTTTTGTTAGTGGCAAATTATCAAAAAAGGTAGGAGATAAGAAAAAAATAATTATTTCCCTACAATGTTCATCTTCCTCTCTGAACTTGGCGACGGAGTTCTGTGGCGGAAGAAGAAGAAGACTAAAGAATCTTTCGTTGTGACTATGTCACTAAAGCTAGAAGAAGAAGCAACAGTAACGACGTAGACCACGACCCATCACTAACGACGATGAGGACCCTCCTCCTTCCCAGTGATGACGATCACAGACGGAGGAGAAGACGCGATAGAGGAGCATAGACAAAGAAACACATAAGAGAGATAAGAGATTAGAGAGGGGGTCGAAAAAAATAAAAATAAGATAGTAATTGAGTAATTTATAAATTCTTTTTTTATAAAATATTCTCAATAACTTATTTAAAATTATAATTTTAAACTATAATTTAATCTATAAATATTTTTAAATAAATATAATTATTTATTTTAATTTTTTAAATTAAAATTTAGACCACAATTTTTGTATAACCTTAGTTTAGTAACAATTCAAACACAGCAATAAAATATGTGAATACGTTTGTAACAAAAAAAAAAGTGTGAATACTTAATTACAAATTCGGTAGAGTGACGCAAGAGAGAGTAGAAGCAGGCTCATCTTCTTTGAAAGGGTACACGGGACACCCCACCTTCGTATATACGTGTCTATTTATTATATATATATTTAATTTGGAGCTATAATTTGTCCTTCCTGAGAGAAATGTCCCTTTTACTCTGTACCACCATCGTGTCATGCTGCAACCTGCAGTCAAAAACACAAGCCCTCCCACACAACTAATATGATCCAACAAATAATAATAAAATACGTTTAATATTTACGAATATTTTACTATACTTTTCAAGGTGAGAATACAAATAATATGATGCGAAATGGATCATATAATTTTTTTAATTTATTAAAGGTGTATATTTGTAATCTGATTTTTGTATATGTGGGCTAAATAGTATGAAAATGAGAAAAGGGGGGGGGGGTGCATGCATGTTCCAGAGCCTTCTTCTATGCTATGGTGACGCAAAAACAACCAAGTAGCTTAGCAATCTTGCATATTACCATTCTCCATTAACATCATCTCTGGAGCTTCCACCACCTGGAACCTTCCGCACCCACACAATACACACACGTGTTCAATTCCACTCTTCAATTAATTCCTATACAGTAGGATAATGAGCCCTCCTTAATCCTTAAGTGCCGCTATTGCCCCCGCAAATCATTTATATTCATACCCGCCTAACCCTCTTTTTTTTTATTTAATACAATTTAATTTCACTTAACCACAAACATGTTAATATCGGGGTTCAACCTAAAACCTCATTTAAATATGGAGATGATGTTACCGCTGGGGGTAATTAGCCGTTACAACCCCTTCATTAATTATGTTCATTATGCCAAATATTGAATTTCATGCAGTCACATTTGTTCTCTCTGTGGTCATATATATATATATATATATATATGTTAGCCTAAAAGATTGTTGAATCGTTATGGGCATCACAGAAACGGGGATGGATCGGTCATTTTCTCTGTGATTTGTCTTTAAAACAAAAGGAGTGAGAATGGAGAAAAACATATTTATATATTCAGGCATAAAAAGCATCCATGTTGCCGCCAGATGGTGTACGGTAGCCACATGGCGCACTTTATCCGTACACTTGGTTCCTCCGGACTAGCAGTGTAAATAAAATATGCCAAATTTGAGGACTCTCTTATGCATGTTTTATCATATAGAATTATATGCTTTATGAATAATTAATTTAGCAGAAACAATCAGATCGTAGCAGACGAGTACGATGGATCTGAATGAGCAGAGAACTGACCGAAAAGCTGCCACTTCCACAATTACGACAAACCCAAGGAAACCTCCGCCTTCATTTGCATATATTATATTACTCGTACCATCGGAATTTTTAGTTTTTTTTTTACTGCGTTCCTTTCTTAAACCTCTGCAACAATTTTATAAATCATCACTATTTAATTACTGTCAAATTAATAACACTTTTCACGCGTAATACGAAATCTTGGATGAGTCTTTTATTATTATTTATAATAATTTATTCAAAAATTGATGATATATAAACGTGGAAACCTATTTTGCAGTGCTTTTCTCTGTAGTCATTGATGTCTAAAAAAAAAATAGAAACATTTAATTGAACCTCATATAACTTACGGGCAAGTCTGTACTACGATGAGAGAAAAAAACAACAACTTTTGAGGACCTGGAAGCTAGTAAAGAATAAAGTGAGACGAAGAGAGATAACTGTTTAGCGCTTTTATTTTATTCGGCTATTTTGGTGCTCATACAAAAACTTCTTCTTTATCGTAGAGTACCTATACGCAGACACCCACTTTCTTGTTGAGATGGCTGACAAAGACGAAGCCTTGAAGGCGGTGCTGAAGGAAGCTGTCGACTTGGTACTCACAAAAACAGAGCAATTCCCTTCTCTGTCTTTAACCCATGTTTCTGTGTATTGCTTCAAAGAAGTGTTTTATTCTTGTGTCATGTTTCTCTTTTTGTGTTTGTATCATGCTTGTGCTTTCTGGTGAGGGCTCTTGGGTTTTATTTTGTTGTTCTTTACGTTGCGATTTTCATGTTCTGTTCCCTCAAGTTTCTTCTCTCTGTTCTTTTTCTTTTTGTGTTGTGAGGCTCTGCTTCCGAGAATTTTTTCATTGGCTGTGATTTTGTTGCAGGAAAACGTACCGCTTGAGGAGGTTTTTCTGACGCTGAGGTGTGATCGAAATGGGCTCACAACGGCAGCTTCTCAAGAGAGGTTGTCCATTTTTGGACACAACAAGCTTGAAGAGAAGCAGGTCTTAATTTTCTCTTGACCAGAAGGAATGATTTCCCTTCTTTCTCAATTCCTGATGAAACAAAGATTGTTTCTTTGTCAGAGAATTTTGAGAGAGCTAATAAGTCCAGTTAGAAATAGAGTTGGTGGCCAAATTTTATTGTTTTAATTTTGTACTGTGCAGGAAAGCAAGCTTTTGAAATTCTTGGGATTCATGTGGAATCCTCTTTCGTGGGTCATGGAAGCTGCAGCAATCATGGCCATTGCGTTGGCCAACGGAGGAGTAAGCTCCTTCTCCTTTTGTTTCTCATTCTTTCTGTGAAGGAAATTGTTATTAATATTTTATATTCAAGTGCTCCTAGAAGAATATTCAGACATGGTTGATGTTATTCACGTGTTTCACAATTCCTGACTGTAAATCAGGGGAAACCTCCAGACTGGCAAGACTTTGTCGGAATCATCACACTCCTACTCATCAATTCGACAATAAGTTTCATAGAGGAAAACAATGCAGGTAATGCTGCTGCAGCTCTCATGGCTCGACTAGCACCCAAAGCTAAGGTATTTAATTAATTAACTACAAAAAAACTTGTATTTGATACCAGCACTTATATGTTTGTGGATTCAGCTGTAGGTGCTGTGGTTAAAACGGTTCAATATTTCTCTGTTTTCATGTACCTTTGATATGATTCCTGATATAATTATGCAGGTCCTTCGAGATGGGAAATGGGTTGAAGAAGATGCAAGCATTCTGGTTCCTGGTGACATAATTAGTGTGAAGCTAGGAGACATTATTCCAGCTGATGCTCGTCTCCTTGATGGTGATCCATTGAAGATTGATCAGGTGCGTTTTGCAATGCTTGTTATTTGTGCTGACAAGTTGAAATTAGATTAATGCATCAACTGAGTTATTATTATATGCACAAAACTTGTGTTGCAGTCTGCACTTACAGGAGAATCGCTTCCGGTGACGAAAGGACCCGGCGATAGTGTTTATTCAGGCTCCACATGCAAACAGGGGGAGATAGAATCAGTTGTTATTGCTACTGGAGTTCATACCTTCTTTGGCAAGGCTGCTCATCTTGTAGATTCAACGAATCAAGTGGGACATTTTCAAAAGGTACTCAGGAAAACAAAAATTAAAATAGATCATCTTCAAGTTTAACCTCGCTGGAACGTCTTTTTTTGTTTAGTTGATGACTTGATGAGAAGCTTTTGATTGCTTATAACCATCTATCCTTCCTTTTTGCTCCCCTGCTTTCTTATTACTTATTGTTGTTTGGATTCCATCAACAGGTCTTGACTGCTATTGGGAATTTTTGCATATGTTCAATTGCGGTGGGAATGGTAATAGAGATCATTGTCATGTACCCAATTCAACATCGCAAGTATCGTCCTGGAATTGACAATCTGTTGGTGCTTCTCATCGGAGGAATTCCCATAGCTATGCCCACTGTTTTGTCTGTGACAATGGCTATTGGATCCCATCGTTTAGCTCAGCAGGTAGCGTGACTAGTCCTGCAAATATCTTGTTCAAATTTTAAACCTTTTAAGTTGCCAGCTACCTAATCAGTGTTCTGCACAATCATTTCAGGGCGCTATCACTAAAAGAATGACAGCAATAGAAGAAATGGCAGGCATGGATGTATTGTGCAGTGATAAAACAGGAACTTTAACATTGAATAAGTTATCAGTTGACAAAAATCTTATCGAGGCGAGTGGCGTTCGGCTCTGCATGGTGTTGATTTCAATTCAAGAGTAGCACAAGTGTTTTATCTCAAACTCTTTCTCTGCAGGTTTTTGCAAAAGGAGTTGACACAGATACTGTCGTTCTTATGGCAGCTCGTGCCTCTAGAGTTGAAAACCAAGATGCAATAGATGCTGCTATTGTAGGGATGCTGGGCGATCCAAAAGAGGTATATCAATGGGTTCATCGTTAAAAATGCAAGTTTGATTCATGTTGCTGAGTTAATTTATTAACATGGTTGTCTTTCTTTTATCATTTACCACAAAAAGGCAAGGGCTGGTATTCAAGAGGTTCACTTCCTTCCATTCAATCCAACTGATAAGCGGACAGCTCTGACTTACATAGATAGTGACGGTAAAATGCATCGCGTCAGTAAAGGTGCACCGGAGCAGGTATGATCATGAGCCACACCTGATGGCTCCCTCTGTTTGATGCTATATGCATGACAGTTGAAGCGATTCATACCTTCAATTTCTTTGTTAGATTTTGAATCTTGCACACAACAAATCAGAGATAGAACGTAGAGTTCATACTGTCATCGATAAATTCGCAGAAAGAGGATTACGATCTCTTGCAGTAGCCTACCAGGTACATGTGTTTTGTGATCTTTTTAAGGCTGTAGAGAGAGAAAATATATTGAGGTCGTCCAGTCACATTGTATAGTGCAATTCTGTGATTATGTACCAGGAAGTTCCTGATGGAAGGAAAGAGAGCCCAGGAGGGACTTGGAAATTTATTGGCCTCATGCCTCTGTTTGATCCACCCAGGCATGACAGTGCAGAGACAATCCGAAGGGCATTGAATCTTGGAGTCAATGTTAAAATGATAACAGGTGCATCTTCACAATCAGTATCGTCTGATTATTTAAATATTTTACATTCTCCATAGATGACCATAAGAGATCTGTTTGATTATTTTTCATTTTTTCAAATGATATCTTTATGTTTATATTCCAATTTGCTTTAGGTGATCAACTAGCAATAGCAAAGGAAACAGGACGCCGTCTGGGGATGGGAATCAACATGTACCCTTCATCATCTTTATTGGGACAAAATAAGGATCCGGCTATTAATACTTTGCCAGTTGATGAACTGATTGAAAAAGCTGATGGTTTTGCTGGTGTCTTCCCTGGTACAGGATACTTCTATTTCTAGAATGATAATGATGGATTATTATTATTATTATTTGATTGGCAATATGCATGATTTGATTTGACCCAGAGCACAAATATGAAATTGTGAAGCGCTTACAAGCTAGGAAACACATATGTGGAATGACGGGTGATGGGGTTAATGATGCCCCGGCTCTTAAGAAAGCAGATATTGGAATAGCTGTTGCTGATGCCACTGATGCAGCTCGTAGTGCTTCTGACATTGTTCTCACAGAACCAGGTTTGAGTGTAATCATAAGTGCTGTCTTGACCAGTCGAGCAATATTCCAGAGGATGAAGAATTACACGGTAAGTTTGCATTAAGTACTAAATTTCTGATTTTCACTGTGATATATTTTTCGATTTTAAATTAATTGAATAATTGGCCTTTTCTTATTTTTCTTCCGCACAGATCTATGCAGTCTCCATCACAATCCGTATTGTGGTAAGTTGTCTATAACCTGGATATTAGCTTTTATTCCTGCAGACGTTGTTCTGATTGCTAATTTAGAGTCCCTTTTTATGACAGCTTGGTTTCATGTTATTGGCCCTCATATGGCAATTTGATTTCCCACCATTCATGGTGCTGATTATTGCTATCCTAAATGATGGTTCGTCGTCATCTTTCTTTTTCTACACTGGTTATCTTTCTCTTGATGATATGTTTATAAGAGATATTGTATTTGCCAGGCACCATTATGACAATATCGAAGGACAGGGTGAAACCATCTCCACATCCAGATAGCTGGAAACTCGCGGAGATATTTACTACTGGAATTATTCTTGGCAGTTATTTGGCTATGATGACTGTCATCTTCTTTTGGGCTGCATATAAAACAGACTTCTTCCCTGTAAATCTTTCAGCTTGAGAAATGTATTTGCACTGTTCTTCTTCCTTCCACCATTGACACATATTTTGCTACTACTTTCAGCGTACATTTGGGGTTTCAAGCCTTCAGAAGAAGGATGAAGAAGACTTTAGAAAGCTTGCCTCAGCAATATACCTACAAGTCAGTATAATTAGCCAGGCCCTCATATTTGTTACCCGAGCTCGGAGTTGGTCTTTCATTGAGCGTCCGGGTTTGTTACTTGCAACGGCTTTTGTTGTTGCTCAGCTGGTGAGTGATATTTTAATTTGCTTCCTCTTTTGCCACTCGATCTTACCTCGTGAATTTAAAGTTAAGTAACTGGTCACTCTTAATCTACAGATAGCTACATTGATTGCTGTGTATGCCAACTGGAGTTTTGCTGCGATTGAAGGGATTGGATGGGGTTGGGCCGGTGTCGTTTGGCTTTATAACCTTATCTTCTATTTCCCACTTGATTTTATCAAGTTTGTGATTCGATACGCATTAAGTGGCAGGGCTTGGGATCTTGTTATTGAAAGAAAGGTATGAACTTTTTCTTCGGATTGAAAGTAACTGAGCTGGTGTTTGCTTACTTTGTCGAATGAAATGTGTTTGGCAGATTGCTTTTACAAGGAAGAAGGATTTTGGAAAGGAAGAACGTGAACTTAGATGGGCTCATGCACAGAGGACCCTCCATGGACTTCACCCACCTGATACCAAGATGTTCAGTGAGCGTACGAGTCATGCAGAACTCAACCACATGGCTGAAGAAGCTAAGAGAAGAGCTGAGATTGCCAGGTACGTGTATCTTCAATATGACATGTTATGATTACCAGTCCTTTGCTGATGTTGTTTTGGTATTTGGTTGTTTCAGACTTAGAGAGCTCCATACATTGAAAGGCCACGTAGAGTCGGTGGTTAGATTGAAGGGCCTTGACATCGATACTATTCAGCAAGCATACACTGTCTGAGAACGGAGTAATGACTTGTAGGGTCGTTTTACTATGAAAAAGAATGGTTATTCCAAGTTTTGGTGGACAATCTTCTTACTGTTGTAGATATTTAAAAAAAAAACATTGGGGGTGTTTTACAGAGGTTATGCGTTTAAATAATAATATTAGATTAATGCGCGTGTATGTAAGATTGTTCTTCCTCCAGCCAACCATTTTGTTCGTCTCCTTTCGTTTCTTCTTCAACACGAACGTCGGCATCGCTTCTATCTGGAATTTCTGAAAGAACGAAAACTGGAACAATTGACGGAAACATGGAGGTTACAACTATGTTAATGTCTCTACCAATAATCTATTCAGGGAAAAGAAACCAAAGGAAATTCAGGGACACATGAATAAAAAATATAACGCTGAGAGAACGAAAGAGATGAAAGGAATCCATGGCTTCATTGAAATCAAGCTGCCATTGCACCGATGAGGCGACGAGCGAAACATGCTACCCGAAATTCTCCGTCAACGTCAATCCTAAACACTGTTATTGCGGCTTGTAAGGGTCGTTTATTACATGGACAAAAAAATAATTGTTTATTACGTAAATACTAACATTTTCCCACAGAAGACAAACAATTTTCTTTCTCGTTTCTTTTACAGTATTACGAGAAGGATAACTACCGGCAACTTAGGCAATGCATTGCAATTGAAACGGGCCATCAAGATGCCCCTTCGCAGGGTACAGAGACCAACTACGACCAGAATGAATACTCCTCTTTTTGTTTTGCTTTTGACCTGAGACCAGAATGAATACCAACTCTTGGCTTGATGATAGCATAATTTAAGAGAAGACAGTTCCACATTGTAATGTCCCATTTTATTGAAACGGAACTGGAACCCCATGCTTCTTGTTCACAATAGCCATGGCCAAATAACGGCTACCCATGCCAATTGGAACAGAATCATCAGATCCTTCCCAGAAGGGGGCTTCGCCATCACCCACAAGACGCCAATATCCTGATTTTAAAGATTCAGCTTGTTCATCTGTGCAGTTCTGCAGCAGCGCTTCTACACGGAAATTTATTCCGAGAGAACCAAGGAATTGAGATTAATTGGCTCGTGGACAGACACATCTCCTGCATAAATGTTACATTAGTTTGACCCTCTCTCATTCCCTGTTTATACTCCATCAGTCTATCATAATATACAGTATTACAGTTTGCAGCACAAGGACAAGCACCTGAAGCTTCCTAAGCAGAGTGTCTGATGGAAGCAAAATCAACGTATGCACTGAGATCAGCTGATCCTGGATTGTCAAGAATGTCGACAAACTAGTGTTTTCTGATTGCCTGTACAAGTGAGATAGTCATAAAACTATCAAGGTTTGCCAAAACAATAATCTTGCGGACATTTAAAATCTGCATTGTATATAATTCAGGTAACTTTTCTTTTAAAGCCTAATAGGCCTGATATTGTAGACAATAACTCAGAGACCTGGAGAATGAGTTTTAATAGGATTCATCAGAGTAAGCAAGTCAAGTGCTGATATGTTCCAAAGTATAAGCAAGTCAAATGTGGATATGTTAAGTCCATGTGGCATTATTTTATTGGGAATTGGACACTAAAGACCTAAGCACAAGTTTTCTCCTCTGGGATAGGGTGTCAGTTGAAAAACTAGACATGAAACAATGACCCTGGCCATGACCCGACCCGCCCAAAGACAGGAGACACTAAGGGCCTGTTTGGTACAAAATGGGAATGAAATAGCTTTCTTCCATATACATGGAAGACTCTCTTTGCAAGAAAGCCATTTCATCCTCTACCAAACACAATAAAAACATTCTCTCACACATTTTTCCCTTTCCTCAAATTCTTTTTCCACATGCCAAACACAGCCTAAAAAAAGCGATGCTTCAAGGTTAAGCTACAGACCTGAAGACTGTCCGAGACAACTCCATTCAAGCCATAGTCAATAATTAGAGCCCCACCTCCATCAGAACTTATCCTTTTTGCAATAGTTTGAGTCAACTCCACAGCTTTGGGGCAAACTTCAATCTGATTAAGTTTTGCTATCTCCTCATTTGCAGCCCACTTAAACCTCTTCAATAAATAGAGAGTTGCAGGTGTAGGCTGTGAAGATAGAACAAAGCGAAACCTGTGCAATAATATAAGCAAGTAAATATTAACTAAGCTATGCAAAAATACAACTTCAAGCAGAAATGCAGAATACACTGTAATACTTACGATAAATCCTCTGCCACATCAACCATTTTCTCACACCAGCCACGAGATGCCTTCTTCAGACAGGAAATCGCACAAGTTTACATAAATTTAGTGTACCAATAATGATACAGGGAAAAAAAGTGAACAAAGAGATTTCATTTTCTGTGCCAACTAATGCGTGATGTAACAAAACTTATTTAGGAATTAATAGTGATCACAAAGTGTGATCTTGGACTCATTCCAAGTAAGATGACAAGCAACCTTTGGGCTTACATTAGGATGTTTTGAACATCTCTCACATAACATGGTCATAATTCGGACAGACTGACATTATGGGAGAAAGTACCAGTCTAGCATGACTGTATCACATGGAACAGAATCGATGTGCTATTCTAGATTACTCTGTAATTTTTTGTTTTTCTCCTGTTATAAAAAAGGCAAACTATCATCTTGGCACCCAAAAAAAAAACAAAGAAAGAAAAGAAAAAAAAAAGACAAACTATCATAAATTATGGAAAAAATAGTAAAAGAAAGAAAGCTAGAGGACAAACAGCCAAGGCACCGCATAAATTGTAGGAAAAATTATACGTGTCATAATTTCATTGAATTAGCAGCTTAATAGATGTCTCAAAATTCAATTATGCAAAGCAGCACAAGCATGCTGTCATCTATGGTTCAATTGTTCACAACAGCTATATATACATTGCAGTGTCCAGGCAAAGTGTTCCACTATGAGACAGAATCAAGCAGACAAACCTGAAATTGATGAATGGGTAGAGCATCGAAGAATTCATGCGCTATGATGATTGTTGGCACTGGAGTGGAGAGTAAAAGACAGAGACAACGTAGTCAGACAGATGCTCTGATAATGAGATTTCTTCTGTCTACGCTACACCGTACAAAAATAATTCTACACTACTAGAACAATAGTGACTAAAAAGCCCATGTTCATTGGATACACAATACATAAATCCTGAAGGAACCTGCTCCAGTGTAGCATGCCACGATACAGGGGTACAAGCAAAAGGGCTTACAGTTCTTTTCTCAGTACTTTCGGCTGCATTATCTTGATCAATGCATTTCAAATTTTGGTGCTGAAGCGTCCGCAGTGTTGGACTACACTCCACCAGGTGTGCATGCAATGACTCAGTGAACTTCTTGAATTTGGAAGCCCCCTGTGTGAAGTTATAATTTCTTCATTTATCATAATACTCGAGGTGCTTTGTGAATACTTAATTGACAAGGTAAAGAAATCATCTAGAATAAAAAATTTGGCCAGAAATTGCAGAATTTTTAAAAGAAAAAAAAATGATTGAGGTATCATACACGAAGAAGATCAGCCATAAGAGTTCCTCGCCCTGGGCCTAGCTCAATTAGATTCACTCTTTGTGGTTGTCCCATTTGCTCCCATAGACACATCACCCATACACCCACCATCTAAATTCATATAAACAAGCTTTCAGAATCCTTCTTTCACTAACAAACTTTATGAATAAACGCAAACACGGAAGTTCCACTAGTCCATGACTCAGATGTGAGAAATTAAGAGTATAATAGCTAATTTACCTCACCAAACATCTGGCTCACTTCAGGAGATGTTATAAAATCGCCTTCAGCTCCAAAAACATCCCGATTGATGTAGAAACCAGCTCTAGGATTAGTTAAAACTTCTTCAATATACTCAGCAACTAAGATTGGACCTCCACGAAACTGAGAATTCAATAAAATAAGTATCTTCTGAACATATACATTATCCACCGACCTCAAAATACCTTTAGGTACAATATTATATCTGAAGTTGCTTCGTGACAACTTGATCAGTACTAAGTCTACTTATCAGGTCAAGTGCATTCACATAATAGAGAGATAGTTCAAATTAATTAAAATGGACTCCAAATTACAAAAGCAACGGCAGCTTCAAAAACTGCCTTGGAAAAATCACAGGCAACGAACCTTGATGATCCCTTTGAGATGCTTGACAAGCTCGGAATCCAAAGTTGGCTCATGAGAATGCTCTGCCACACACAACAGCGAAAAAGAAAAGGGAAAAAAATCCCGAGCTGATTGTAACTATATGGAAAAAACATGAAGCCCAAGAAAGAAAGAAATTTTAAGTAGCTGACCAGGTGGGTTGTACAAGCCAGAACGGTCGATAGAAATTGTAGAGGCAGTGGGTGGAGACTGAGACTCATCTGCATCGTCCAACTGTTCGATGAAAGTCGCGTTAGGATTTTGGGACGACGAATGAGTAGAAAATGGAAACGAAAGCCTAGAAGCCACCGACGGTCCCGCGAGTTGCGAAGCCGAGTAGGCATTGTAGAGTCGACGATGAAATGCGAAGGATTGAGCTAGCAGTTTCCTCAGCATTCTGCTAAACGGTTAACTTTACTGCAAAGCCGCGAAGAGATGGCCAAATTCCTTTGACATTGAAGGATGAAGTTGAACCTGGATGGTTTAGAAACTGTTCTCTGTTATAGTTTACTTTATCAATATGTTTTGTTAAACAACTTTTTATCAAATGGGGATGTAGCTCAGATGGTAGAGCGCTCGCTTAGCATGCGAGAGGTACGGGGATCGATACCCCGCATCTCCAAGTTGGTTTTATTTTTGTTTTTTCTATCTAAAATCCAAAAACGGGTGATTCTTCTCGGTCATGAACAAAGAGCAAGTCGATATCCATGGATATTTAACATTTTGGGGGCCAGTTAGCTTTTGAAGATGCACAGAAGTGACAACACAAAGGTCACCGACACGCATGTTTCAAAACAGGTAGATTGCATGATTTTATATTCGCCATCTCATCCCTATAATATGAAAATAACAACATAATAAGAAGGAAAACTGAAATAGACTTTTTTTTTCCAAGAGGCTTAGGATGTGTTTGGATTAGTTTTTGGAGAATAGATTTTAGGAAAAATAGATTTTGGAGAATAGATTCTGGAAGAATAGATTTTGGGGAAAAATTAATTTTAAAAAAATAAGTGTTTGGATGATTAGTAGCAGAATCACTTTTTCATTGACAATTTACTAAAAAGGACATCAACAAATATGATTATTACATAGAGTATAAATTTATATTTTATTGATTAAAAAATAATACATATACATATGAAGTATAAATTTATATTTTATTGATTAAAAAATAATACATATACATATGAGTATAATAAAAAAATGACCCTATTCACTTTAATTTTTTTTTGCCACTAAAAATGGTTCTTTTTTACTGTAGTTGAAATTAAAATGTTGTGAAATTTTTTTTATTGAATTTTTTTTTAATGTTGAAATGGCGCAGGAGGTGTGTGTGTGTGTTTAGGGAAAATTTGGGGGAACTTTTTTTTTATTGAATTTTTAATGTTAAACAATGGCGCAGGAGCTATGTGTATGTGTTTAGAAATCTGTGAAAATTCAAAAACGTACCTGGGGAGCAAATTTTTCAAAACCATAGTTTTGATCCAAAATTGATTTTGGATCAAAAATAAGTGTTTGGCTAAAAGAAGAAGAAACCATAGTTTAGATTGAAAATTAATTCTCAAACCATCAATCCAAACACACACTTATACTTTATGAACAGAGTCCAGCAAAGGCTTCTTAATTTCCTGTTCTTGGGCGTTCGCAGTCTTCCCTTCGCCATCCCAAATGAAATAGACATGGGTGTGTTTGGATTAGCTTTTGGAGAATAGATTTTGGGAAGAATAGATTCTGGAGAATAGATTCTGGGTAGAATAGATTTTGGGAAGAATAGATTTTGAGAATAAAGATGTTTGGATGATTAATAGTAGAATCACTTTTTATATTAGTAAATTACTAAAAAGGGTATGATATGATTAAAAGTAAGAGAGATGAAAGAGGAGAGAGAAGAGAGTGTAGAGAGGAGAGAGGAAAGAGAAAAAAAGAGATAAGAGAGGAGAGAGGAGAGAGAAAAAAAGAGATAAGAGAAGAGAGAGGAGAGATAATAGAGAAAAGAGAGGAAAGAGGGTGTAAGAAAAAGTAAGGGTATAATAGTAATTGGATAATCCAAAATTTAGGTTTCAAAGAAAAAGCTATTTTCAGTAGCTTATTCAAAACCTAGGTTTCAAACCGAGGTTTTGCCCAAAATCAATTCTCAACAAAAATTACTGTTTGTGTAAAAAAATTTTAAACTGCGATTTTGACTAAAATTGATTTTCAAACCTCATTGCCAAACAGGCACGTAGAAAAGGAAAGAGTTGCCACATAGTACAACCGAAAAGAATAAGACAGACTGGGCTAGGCTCATAAAAGTCGAGAATTCATAAGCAAAACCAAACATGATGGAGCTCAGCAAGAGCCATATCCCAATTTTAAGGTAATGGCGCTGCGAGGGATTCTCAGATGGGGACAGCTCACGGTACAATCGGAACCAATATTCCATCAACAAGCTGCCGAAGAATACCAAAGTGATGAACACTATCATTTGAAAGTCTCCGTTTATGTATGCGCGGTAGATTGTTGCGGCGCAGCTAATAATCATGTTGATCAAACCAAAAACTGGGAGCACGCTGCGAATTTTGATTTCCTGATCGGAGTTGCTGATAGGTAGAGGAGATAAGCTCTTTTCCTCAACGAAGCCCATTGTTTTTCTCTGAAACCTGCAATTTTCTCCTTAAGATGAGAGATGATTGTGATGGTTTTGGCTATGGAACTTGTGAGCCAGTGAGCTTTATTAAGAGCACCAGGCTCACATTTGGGTTCAAGCAGATGCCTGGAAATTGCAACGAATCTCACTCCCGCTTTCTCTACAAGAAAATTGAAAAAATCTCAAGAAATCATTTGCCGGTTTTAAGTAATTTTTTTGTCGTCTTTATTCCCCCTAGACTTTCAGTTCCGTCTTCATACGGCATGATGATGACCCTGGCACCTCCCAGGATGCTTCTCGGTAATTTTTGCCCCTATGAGGGCCCACCATGTATAATTTCGAAAGAGTGCGACTGGCCCGATGTAGGAGAAAACCATTGATTAAACTCAAACTCAAATAATAATAATAATAATAATTACTAGTATTAACTTTAGATGTAACAATTGGGACTCAGTTGTCTGTATACGGGAAAAAAAAGGAATTACAAGTGTGAATGTGTGACCCAACCCTCTTGTATTTAATTTACAAGATTGGATGAAATTAAAAGATTATGTGAATTATTTTGGTGATTTTTATAAATTTATATACTATATAAATGATTAAATATTTTATACATAATTAAACTTATAGACATAACGGATAAAGTTTTTAATTTATAACCTCTAATTTTATATGAGAAATGAGGTTTTACATGTGACAATTTAAACTTTATATTAAAAAATTTAAGGAAAAAAAGAAGATTAAGGTTTACAAGTTTAGATGAAGTGAGTGTTTGGATAAAAAAAAATTTAGTTTTAAAATAATTTTTAGCTCAAATTATGGTTTTAAAATTTTTTTAAACAAACATTCATAAATATATATAAATATTTTTAAACTAAACTATAATTTAAAATTATGTTTTTAATTAAGTTTTTAGATAAAAAAAATTATGAGTATAAAAAAATTATTTTACCCTTACTTTTCTTACACTATTTCTCCTATTTTTGCGCACGGGTAATCGGTATCACTTTCTCTTTAACTTCTACCTTGTCGTGACCAAAAGAGGAAGAGGCGATGGCGCTAGTTCTGTGGAGACGTCGTTGGGCTGTCAAATCTCGTTGGTCGACGGAGGTGGAATAGAACTAGAGGTTATCGGATCTCTGAGCTTGTCAGTGGCGTTGGCCTATGGGAGTTCTGCAATGGTGGCTCGCGAAGAGGTGGGAGTTACTATCACTTCTTCTCTGCTCATGGTGGATTTGTAGTAGTAGAAGTCGCAGTACTCTTTTTTCTCTGTCGTCTTGCTTTTCCTTCTCTGCTGCCGTCGCCATCGTTATGCTCTTCCTTCTCTATGACTCACTCATTAGCTTCTTCAGACTCATGACGGAGATGATGAAATGACGAGGGTGGATGAATAGTAAATTAAATCAATAATTAATAATAAATAAACTAAAGTAACTATTTATATATTTAATTATTATTTTATCTTATACTCTTTTCAGTAATTTATCAATTACAAAAGTTATTCTGACAATAACTATCTAAATACTCATTTATTTAGATTTATTTTTTTATAATTTATTCTCTAAAAAAATTTATCTAAATTCCCTTTTAAATTACTCTTTTTTTATATTCTCTCTTCTAATAGTCAATAGATAACAAAGATGGGGCTATGGAGATCGCGTGTACCAGATAGGGGTGGGTGAATTAATCGGGCATGAACGGGCAATCCACTTTTGAGTTTATGATGGGCCTGAGAATCATTTCCTTACCAAAAAGAAGATGGCGCTTTGTATACTCATTCAAAAATAAATCAGCCTTTGAGACGCACTACTATAGTTAGGTGCGTGATACAGATTAAATTTAAATATAGTCAAGATAAAACTCTGATAAATTAGGTGGGCAACTAAAAAAAAACTTAACAAAAAAAAATAGCCCAACATTAATATCATATAAAAAGAAGAGATATTTTATCCTACCTTAGATTTTGGGTGAGACCAACCCTTTTCTAAAAATTTTATAATAAAAAAATAAATAAATAAAACTTAGCCGAATCTTTTTTTAAAAATTTATATAAAAAAAAACTGAAAGAACCCGAGCCATAACTATTTAAGTAGAATATGTTATTATTTGGATTAGTTTATTTTAAATAATTTTATGAAATACATTATTAATATGTAAGATAAGTATTTTTTTTAATTACGTAAAAAGCATTTTTTTAATGTTATTAGGAGTTTCTCAAACAAGCACTCACACTGATACATCTTTTTTTTTCCAACTTTAACGTGATAGTTGAATTATTTTACACCTTTCTCGATTACTTAAAATACTTAACTTTTGAAGAAGTTACGCTTCACTGTTTTTTTTTTACATTTAGGAAAATAATTTCTTAAACAAAACCCAATTTCTTCACATTTTTATCTTTTAAATAAAAAAATAATTATAACTTCATAAAAAATATAAAACAACCAAACAAATATAAAAATTTCCAGGATCCTGAGAGACTTAATGTCTAATGCACTATTTGTTTATGCTTAAACTAAATTCTGTTTTGAAATATAATTAATCCAACAAATATAAAAGTTATTATTTACGAATTATCTAATATTATTCATTGGCGAAAAATTATTCAATATCGTTCAAGAAATTATTAATACTTTAAGCGAAAAGTCATGCATAAGCACAAAAATGTAAATCTGGATTTTTTTTTTGGTCATATCATAATGTAAATCTAGAATCTAAACTGTATTTTTGCTACCATGAGGCGAGCACGTAAGCCGGACAAACTAGGCTTAATCTATTATTTACAGCACTGATTTCACTCGCCCCTAATGAAACAAAATCTTTCCTGCAAACGAGCATGCATATTCTTCGCCCAGCCACTTTTTCTTCCTATTTCTTGATTCATCTTCTTTCTTCCTATAAAAACTTCTCCCGTGTTATATCAACCGAACCATCGCAAACCCCCAGTCTCATCCTTTCTCGCGCTCCTTCCTCGTTTGGTGGTGACTTCCAGATGACGACGACGACAGGGTAATTCTGGAACCCCGCCAATCTGATCCTAACGGAGCTCCATTATTTCAGTAATGGAGTTCGACAGGATGAGGCAATTGATGCTACTCTGGTGTAGAATTCGGACTACCCGGTTAGCTCTTGTGGGCGGAAACCACACCGCCGCTAGATTTTGCACTCGCTAATAAGTTTCCCTTTCGAACCCTTTTATTGGCTTTTTCTTCCACCTCATATATAGCAATCCTCATCTCTTTTCTGCATCTCGGTCGTCTTCGTTTTGGTCCATTGTGAAAAAGGGTTTCGTTCGGTGGTTAAGGGTTTAAAGGAACACTATGGATTTTAGTCGTGGGTTTGTTGAATCCGCGAACAAGAGTAATGTGAATCATTTGCATGGTGTGAGACTTGCATGGTCTTGGGCAATTTTGATGGCTATGGTTCTCGTCACAGTGCCTTGTTTGGGGTCCATCCTTGAGGAGTGATTTTCATCAAGTTCACAGCATCTAATCTATTCCGGAACTGAAATCGCCACAACTGGTTTAGTCAATACCCTGAATTCGCTTCTGCATGATTTGGCCGACGAAGTCCTTCTCAGAAAGGACGATAAGGCTCTTATTGTGAAACCTTCCCGCGGTTTTGAGGGCGACAATGGATTTGACGAGGTTATGGATTCTGATTTACTGACACAAAGCTCATTTTCAGATGAGTCATATGATTTCGCGTTCACATCCACCTCCGAAGACGTCAAATTTGTGGATCGCATTTTGAAAACTGATGTCATTCTAGCTTTCCCATTAGTCCTTAACCCATAAATTTCTTTCAAACAATAATCTAATTACAGAACCGTGTATCTTAGACGATACAATAGTTCTATAATCGTTGAGTTAGAGAAAACTAACCCTGATAATAAAATGGTAGAATCCTCAAGAAGGAGAAAGCTGTCCCGGTTGAGATCAGCTGATGAGGCTAAGAAAGTTGCGTTAAGGGGTCTTGAAGATGTACTCCTGGAGCTAACGAAACCTGCTTTAGCGAAATCAAAAAACTACTTGAAGAGATTCAAGTAACTAGCTAGCTGACTTAACAGGCGGTTCTCTTGAAGGTATAAAAGAAGAGTCTTCATTGTGGTAGGCTCGCCTAAAGAAAACGGAGGGGTAATTGAGTGGTTCCAGAAGAAGTACCCGAAGAAGGACAAGAAATTTGCAAGTCAAAGTATCCAGGATAACCCCTACACAGATGTTTCTTCTTGGTTATTGAAACATGTGCAGGAGGAGGACTATGTTGTACTGAAAGTAGAAACAATGGAGGTGGAAAAGGTAATAATGAACAGAGGAATTTCCTTAGTGGATGAGCTGTTCCTAGAGTGCAAAAATGAATGGTGGCCTGAAGAGAAAAGAAAGAATGTCAGAGCATATTGAGAGTGCTTGGCGTTGTATAGAAGATTGAGGGATGAAGGAGTTGCAGTGCAGCAATTTGGAGTAGTTGAGATTTCGGGTAAACAAGCTGCTTCATCATCCGTTGGTAAAAGCTAGAAATAGCAAGAATTGAGCATGCTAGAAGCATCTGTTAGTAGACCGTTTTGTTAAGATTGGTGTCCCAAATTTCACGATGTTTTCCTCAGCCTTCTGACAGTTAAACGCTTTTAAGAGATGGTGTATCAATGGTCCCTAGGGAGAATATTTTGAATTTTAGACATCTTGTTATGGTTAGCTGATCCAAAAATGAAAATTTAAAAGTATAATTGTGGCCACAGAATCTCTTCAAATTTGGTAACTCATAAAGCTTCAAAAGCTTTAGTTTGCTAAAAATGATTTCCTTGTCCTCATCATCATCCTCTCCTTCATGCTTCGTTATAATTACCTCTATTCGATTTCAGTAAGCAATTGAGATATGTGTGAGATGGACTAAGCATTGAGCAACTGATGATGTCATCAAAGTGGTCAACTTAGGAGAAGATGTCACTTGAAGATGCATAAGATTTGGTGAAGAAAATAAGGATGGTGCCAAGCTTATCATATTAGAAATACGTTTGACAGTGAATGTATGTTGACAAAAGAGGAGCAAGTGCGGCAATATCATCCCCTTCAGAAGTCTTCTCAAAGTCATCCTCCAACTCCAGACTCTCTAAATTTGGGAAGCCCCTCAACAATGATGCATACAAAATAGTAGCTATTTTCTTGATAGATAGATGAAACAGTTTTACTTCGGAAAAATGATACATTAAAAACTGACTACTCCTTATCATCTCAGCTTGTTTACCCTGTAATCTCAACTACTCCAAATTGTGATGAATAACTTGTACATTGATAGCCATCCACTAAGTTTACCCTGCAATCATTTTATTACCACTTCTGCTTCTGAGTTTCTCTCCATTGATCAGCCATGTAATGGTTGAAGGAGCAAGGGTTCTTCTTGAATCATCTTTGCCAGAGCCAAAATTACCTCAGTTGCTTCCACTTCCTAAGTCCGAGGTACCTCAAGTTCCTGAATTGCTTAAGCTAGAGTTACCTCATGTGCCTAAGGTCAAGTTGCCACCAATTCCAAAGCCCCAAGTACCTAAAGTTCCCTTGCTGAAAGTCCCTAGGAAAGCTTAAATTATCAAAAGTTCCTAAAATCTCTAAATCAGAAATACCTAAAGTTCTAGAAATTCCTAAACCCGGAATAGACTATATTAAAGTGAGCCTGAATTGGTTTTCGTTAATTGATTTTTTTTGGGGACAAAAAGTTTAGGTAGATTTAGACGATATAACTCTAAGACTTAAAAGAGCGTTTATAAAGAATTTATAAAATCGCCTCCTGAATAAGTCCTCATAATAACAGCAAGAATCAAATTTGTGTCTTTATGAGATATGAGTTTATTTTTTACTATATGTGCCAACAACTCTTAATGATTTTTATTTGATTATTTGTTTCGGTTACGAGTGACAAATTCATAATTTCCAAGAGGGCCCCTGTGAAGTTGATCATGCTTTATCCTCTTGGTGAGCTGTTATTACCAAGTAATAACAGAACAATTTTGAAATGCTCCTCAGTTACTTAATATATTATTTATTTAATTAATTTAATTAAACTAAAAATATTAATTAAATTAGTTAATATGAGATATTTTTTTTTCTAAAATACTATAATTATCTTTAATTTTTTAACTTCCTATCTCTTTTTCTTATTTAGTTATTGTTGAAGAAATATTAACAGAGGTAATTTGATAAATATAAGAAATATATCTTATATTTATGACTAAAATTAACTCATTAATTAAACCTTATATTAAGAAATAAAAGAGTATTACATATTTGTTTATATTTAAACCCCACTAAAATATTTTTAAAAATATTAAAAGAGAGAAAAATTATATGAAGCATAATACTGCCTCCACTCCATACTACTCCATACTATAATAGCTACATAATAATTTAGGTAAATTAAAAAAATTAGTTAAATTAATTATTTATAATAAATATATATTAATTTTTCTCTAATATCTTTTTTAATTATCTGCGTTATAGTTACTGTTGATAGAATTCTTTTACCATATACCATTAATATGGAGAGTTTATGAAAACAATTATAAAAAGACATAGTGGATTCATACCTTATATTTATGACAGAATAAATTATTTGTTTAACTTTTATATATTTATATTTAGTAATATGAGTGGAGAAAGATTAATTGATCGAGGATAGTTTATGAAAAAAAATAAAAAGATAAAATTTATACAAAATTTGAGAGGAATTACGCTATCTACGACTTTTCTTTTTGTCAAGTTATCTACGAACTTTCCCTGCAACTGATCTCTCCAAATTTTATATTTTATATTTTATATTGATCATTATCTTGTATTCCTCTCCGTACATTGAAAGAGAACGTATTCCTTTTCACAGGAAAAGAAACTCTTGTTTATTAGGATGAGCATGTTGAAGTTTTCTCCTCTAAACCAGAAGGTGTAGCTGTTACAGGTCAAGACTGTTCAACTACAGAAACCCATTATCTGATTTTTCAGGGTACGCATGTAATCTCAATTGCTTCCACCAATATCTAATTGGCTTTGCTATTTAATCTCAAAAAGTTTTCCTAAATCTATAACTATAGCCGATTTGGTATTTTGAAAAGGCTACACTTGTAAGTTTAATTAACGATGTTCAAATAACATTTAGGTGAGAAGTTAAGCTAACAGCTTAAAAAGACTTGGAGTTGCACCAACTCATCCTTCATAGCTATCCACGTGTGCTGCCACTTCATCTATAAAAAGGTCCTCTTATATCATTCCAAAACCACAATCACAAGCACGGCAAAACGCCAGAACCACCAACCGGAAAACCGATTACTATGGCTTCCCACAGTTTTTCTTCACTCACTTTATTATTACCCCTTCTGCTTCTGAGTTTCTCTGCAATAACCAGCCATATAAAGGTTCAAGGAGCATGAATTCTTCTTGAATCATATTAGCCAAAATTACCTGAGTTGCCTTCACTTCCTAAGCCTGAGGTGCCTCAAGTTCCTGAACTGCCTAAGCCAGAGTTACCCCATGTGCCTAAGGTGGAGTTGCCACCATTTCCAGAAATTCTTAAACCAGAATTACCAAAAAGCCCTGAAATTCCTAAACCAAATATGCCTAAAGTTCTAGAAAATTCTAAACCACAGTTGCATGTGGTGCCAAAGGTAAAAGCATCAGAAATTCCAAAACTGGAGTTGCCTGAAGTGCCAAAGCCAGAAGTACCTAAAATGACAGAAATTTCCAAACCAGAATTGCCTAAAGTCCCTGAAGTTCCTAAGCCTAAGTTGCCAAAAGTCTCAGAAATTCCCAAAATAGAGATGCCTAAAGTCCTAGAAATTCTTAAGCCAGAGTTACCAATAGTGCCAAAAATTCCAAAGCCAGAGTTGCCTCAACTTCCTAAGGTTGAGCTGCCCCAATTGCCAAAGCCATAGTTTCCTGCAGTGCCAAAGGCAGAAGTTCCAAAGGTTCCTGAAATTCCAAAACCCCACTAGACCATTATTTCATAAACAAGTATATTACTTATTCCCTTCCCTAGCATCTTGTATTATGATGTAATAAATTGGTCTACACTGTTCCTGTATGTCCCTTTAGTAATATCTCTTCAATATAATTTGTTGTTATTACATCTTCTCACAGAGTTCAAGTTGTGGTTTGTCATCATTATCTGTTACTTCAGCTTCTTTCTGCTGGTCCGTGTGTTACTGTTTTAGTTTGTATCTGTTAAAGAGACGAAAGATAAATATACTCAGATGGATTTTGATCAGAGAATTGTGGGCACGTTTGCCAAAAACAATACCATAAATGGTCTTTGGGTCCATCGCTAAAAAGTAATAATTCGAATTATCTCTAATTTTTTTTAACATGGGCCAACAGTTCTTCCCCAAGAAACCAGATTAGTTTAATAAACGCCGGAGTTTTATATGCATCACAATTTTGTGGACAATCCTATTATTCGATAAACGTATGAAAGTCAGAATCTAAAGTTTAGCATTTAATGGATGGTGTATATGATTTCTTTCAATTCCCCCTCCTCGTCTCCATCTTTAGATTTTCTTCTCAATTAGAAGAAGAAGACAATTCCTTCTTATGCGATTTCCTTTGGGCGGACTCGCGCGTGAAAGCATAACATCCATGAATTAAGAACGGACCGAAAATTAAGGATTACTGTACACTAAAACAAATTAAACGTGGGGGGACCTTATCCATGATAAAATGCAAGCCAACAAAAAAATAGTAACACGCTTGTAATACTCCATCTATAATGAGGATTTCTATATTTGATCGATGAAAAACCGCGCAATTAATAAGGAAAGCAAGGAGCCCAGTTAGTTTCATAAAAAGATACGATAAAAATAACAACAAGGGAGGCATGGGAAAGATAATGGCAGAAAGTAGAGTTAGAATTACGTTACTGTTAATGGCTACCTTGGCCATTACAGTTCCATGCCTCGTAGACGCAAACATCGGAGAGTTCGACGAATATCTGATAGGAAAAGCTAAGGAGGCCCGGAGAGCGGCTCTTGAAGCATACGAACCGAACCCTTTGAGCGTCGCTTCAGAGCTTAATATGCACGTTCATCTGTACGTAAGCACGTGATTGGTTTTGAATATGGAACTTTAGGGTTTTCTTTAGTTCTCACCATAACAAGTAATAAATGGATGATGCAGGGCGATGAATGAGGCCAACAAGGAGAATAACACGAGAGGGAGGAACCTGCAGGGGAAGAAAGGCGGAGCGTGCCAGGCCACCAACCCAATCGACCGATGCTGGAGATGCGACAAAAACTGGGAGCAGAATCGCTTTAAGTTAGCCACATGTGCGATGGGTTTCGGCCGCAAGACCACCGGCGGGTTGGGTGGTAAGATCTACGTCGTGAATGATTCTTCCGACGGAAACCTAACTGACCCGGAACCCGGAACTCTGAGGTACGGGGTGATTCAGAAGGAGCCATTGTGGATCATATTCAAGGGCAGCATGGTGATCAAGTTCAAACAGGAGTTGATGGTGAATTCCCACAAGACAATCGACGGACGCGGAGCCAATATTCATATAAAGAACGGCGCCGGCATCACTGTGCAAATGGCTCAGAACGTCATCATCCACAACCTTCGCTTTCGCAATATCAGAGCTAGGAAGGGTGGCATAATAAGGGACTCCCCGGACCATGTCGGGCTGAGAACCAGAAGCGACGGTGACGGCATCAGCATCTACGGCGCCACCAACGTCTGGATAGATCACGTTTCGATGTCCAACGCGGACGATGGGCTGATCGACGCAATCATGGGTTCTACCGCCATTACCATATCAAATTGCCACATGACCAAGCACAACGATGTAAGTATGCAAATAACTTAATTGCTTAATTGAATTAGATCATGAGAAATGAACATTCATTAATTAATAAATGTAGGTGATGCTGTTTGGAGCCCGTGACAAGGATAAAATTGACAAGGTGTCGCAGATAACAGTGGCGTTCAACCACTTCGGGAAAGGATTGGTACAGAGGATGCCGAGAACCAGATATGGGTGGTACCATATGGTGAACAACCAGTATTCTTACTGGTTTATGTACGCCATGGGAGGAACGGAGAATCCGACCATGCTTAGCCAAGGGAACCGATTCAGCGCTCCGTACAATATGGCAGCGAAGGAGGTTACAAGCAGAGTGGGTGAGCCGCCCCATGTGTGGAAAGACTGGCAGTGGCAGTCGGAGCTTGACGTGTTTGTGAACGGAGCTTATTTTACGCCATCCGGGAAACCTATAATTGTTCGTGATCCGGCCATGAAGGAGGCTGTGATTTCACCCAGACATGGGAGCGAAGCCCCCGAACTTGCCATGTTTTCAGGTCAGCTCGATTGCAAGGCCGGCAAACCTTGTTAGTATGCTTCTTCATTATTTCCACAACATGATCCACCAATCGGAGTTTTTAGTTTCCAAAACTCCATCTGCTTTATTTTGTAAGGATTTTATTTTCTTTTTATTTACGTTGACCTAGCCATATATGTTGTAATATTCTAGCATGTTTTCCCTGCCCTTTCTACGCGGCAGCTCAAATTCGTCATGGTTATTTGTAATTAATTGTAGATTCATTTCATTTCTTTTTTCCCCCCAACTGCGTGCGTACTCCATCCAATTTAATCAAGCGTATATATGTAAATTATGTGATTGGAGAGAATTCTCCCCAAAAAGTTCTTTCTTCAATCAATTTTATCGTCATGCTCACGTACATGCATGGAGACCATATGATAACAAAGGTTAACTTTATTTTCACTATCATTAATATTATCATTAATTAATTGAAAGAGATATTCTTTATTTAACATTCACTCACAAAAGGAAAAAAAGGCAAGTAATAACGACATACATGAACTCTATCTCCTTCCTGTGGGAGGTTTTCTCATTTGTTTTAATTAAAGTTTATATACAAGAAAAATAGAACCCTATAAAGTCAAGAAGCCAAGAAATTAGTATATGAAGTTTATTTCACTGTCTTTTTCCCCTCCTATTCCGTAACATCTGAGTTTTCTAAAAGAAAATAAGAATCACATAATTGCCTATATGGTTGATTGATTTTAATAAGAAGTCCATTTCTTTCATATGTATGCTGTGGCTAGAAAAAGTTCAGATTTTTTTTTCTAACATATCACAATATATAGAAACATCAATTTCTGCTATAGAATTGAAGATCTCTTATCACAATATATAGAAACATCATTTTCAGAGTTTACTCATTTACTATTTTACCCCTATTTTTTCCCCACTTTCTCCTCTTCTTTCTCCTCTTTCTCCTCTTCTTTCTCCTCTTTCTCTTTTTCTGTCTTCTTCTCCTTCGCGTCGGCGTCACTGTGTCGCCGTCGCCGCTCGTGGGTCGCTGCAAGCCATGGGTTGTCAGTCGCCGCTTGCCATCGTTGCTCGCCGTGGGTCACCGCTCGTGGATTGTCAATCGCTACAAACCGTGGGTAGCATCTCTGTCGGTCACCTCCGTCCGTCCGTCGTCACCCTCTATCCGTCGGTAGCTTTGTCACCGGGTCGCTTCATCGTTGGGTCACTGCCGTCGTTGGGTAAGAGAAGAAGTGAATAGTAGTCCTAAATAAATATAATTTTTTTTATCCTATACCTTTTCTGATAATTTACTAACACAAAAAATCATTCTAAAAATAACTATCTAAACACTTATTTATTTAAAACTATTTTTTTTCTATAAACTCTTCTCCAAAAACTTTTTTTAAAAGCTATATAAAAGCTTCTTTTTTTTTTCATAAGCCATCTTTTTAAATTTTATTCAAACATACGCTATGTCTGATGAACAAATAAAAACTACAATAAACTACTCCAACTGAAAGTAACAGGATTACGCATCAAAAGTTCTCAATTATTGCATTATGTGGGCACCGTCGTTGGACCCAAATCTACGTTCAAGCTAAGGGTTGCCCATTTTTGCCTTGTCCTTTTATTTGCATTACGCTTTATTATTTTTCCTCCTCTTTTGACCTTGCTCTACTTTTCATCAGAGTCGTCTATAAATAATAGAACGATTCCAATGCCGGCCATTTCATATGCCTTTCTTCTATATTAGTACTCCTCCTCTTATATTTAATATAAAAATTAAATAACTAATTTGAGTAAAATAAAATTATATAGTTATTTATAACAAATATAGTTTAGTTTTTATAACTCGCATTGTCATCTTTTATTATAACTACTATTAGAAAAAAATTAAATTATAAATTCAAGAGACAAAATAGATTAAGGTCTTATGTATTTATGACTAAATAAATTCCTCAAGTTAAATTTCTAAATTAATTTAATAGCTATTTCTTATAATTAAGCGAGAGCTCCGAGGGAATGTTGGAGTACGATGAAGAAATAGCCACTCCTTTGTTGTGCCTCTGAACCTTTCATCTATGTGTTTATATATAGATAAAAGAGGAGTAACTTGGGAAAACAATTGTGAGGACTGAGAGGCGTGGAGGCTTTTTAAGGCAACTGAAAAATAGTCAGGCCTTGCGTCCCCGATTGTATAGATAGAGACCAATGGCAGGAGGGGAATAATAGCAACCAAGAAATAAAGCCCAGCACAGAGAGATTAATAATAATAATAAAAAAATAAAATAAACAGGCATGGATGTTATAAGAATGACGTTACTGTTAGTGGGCTGGGCCATGACAACTCCATGAGTATGTCCGAGAACAAGAAGCGCGAGCCCGGCGAGCAGCTCTGGAAGCCTACGTGGCCGACCCTTTAAGCGTGGCGTCAGAGCTTAATGAGCATGTTCACCTGTATGTAATAATTAATCAAGGAACCAACAACGGGGTTGGTCCGAGTGGTAAGCGGTTCGGTATCGCTTAAGCGAGGTCTCGAGTTCGAGCCTTGGCGTACGCAGAAAATCCCCGTTGGGAGACTCACCCACCATAGCCAGGTGCGCGACGCGGGTCGGATCCGGATGTAGTCGGGGCAAAAGCTCCGGTGAACCGGGTGGGCAATAAAAAAAAAATAATTAATCAAGGATTTCATATTTGAATTTCTGGGTTACTTTTGTTTAATGATGACGCATGTGCAGAGCGATGGATGGGGTGAACAACAGAAGAGGAGGGACCTGAAAGAGAAGGGAAACCCAAAGGATGACACCGCGAAACCATGCGTAGCCACCAACCCAATCGACCAATGCTGGAGATGAGACCCAAATTGGGATAAGAATCGGTTTAGGTTAGCCGAATGCTCCCTGGGTTTTGGCCGCAACGCTAGAGGAGGTTTGGGCGTAAGATCTACGTCGTCAACGATTCTTCCGACGCCGACGTGGTTAACCCGAAACCCGGAACTCTGAGGCACGCGGTGATCCAGAATGGGCCTTTGTGGATCATATTCGACCGCGGCATGACCATCAAGTTGAAGGAGGAGTTGCTGGTCTCCTCCAACAAGACCATCGATGGTCGTGGAGCCCATGTAACGATAAGAAACGGTGGAGGCGTCACTTTGTGCCACGTGAATAACGTCATCATCCACGACCTTCACATGAGTAACATCAAACCTAAGAACGGTGGTACAATTAGGGATTCCGTCGACCACGTTACGATTAGAACCAGAAGTGACGGCGACGCCATCAGCCTCTACAGCGCCACCAATATTTGGATCGATCATCTCTCCCTCGCCAATGCCAACGACGGCCTCATCGACGTCATCAAGAGTTCCACCGGCGTTACCATCTCAAATTGCCACTTGACCAAACACAACGATGTACGCACGTAATTAATCAAATCATATGCTTGATTACTACTAATTATGATATTTAATGAGACGAGAAATAATGAACGCAGGTGATGCTGTTCGGGGATGGACCGAATTATCCTGAGGACAAGATAATGCAGGTAACGGTGGCGTTCAACCACTTCGGGAACGGATTGGTACAGAGGATGCCGAGATGCAGATTTGGGTTCGTCCACGTGGTGAACAACGATTTTACTCACTGGCTCATGTACGCTATTGGAGGAAGCTCGGCCCCGACCATACTGAGCCAAGGAAACCGATTCAACGCTCCGAACAACAACGCGACGAAGGAGATAACGAACAGGGTGGGAACGAAGCCGGAGGATTGGAAAGACTGGAAATGGAAATCTGAGCTGGACCAGTTGGATAACGGAGCCGTTTTCGTTGAATCGGGAGGACCGTTAACCTCCATCGACAGAAGCACTTTGATCCAACCAAGGCCTGGGATTGAAGCTCCAGTGCTTTCAAAATATTCGGGTGCGATGAGGTGCAAGATTGGCAAGCCTTGTTAATCTGTAATTTTTCTATGTTTGTAAGAGCGAAACACAAAGAAAATAGTTAGACCAATCCTCTAGCTGGCTTCGATTGCTTCTTTCGCTTTGATCATCACTACTTGAAGAAGATGATGATTCAGCAATGTCTTATTTTTCTCCATGTATTATTCAAAAGGAATTTAATTATTTCAGAGCGATAAGGCTTTAAACACCTCGTATTTTTAGTAGGATGTCATATATGATCATGTTGTTATATCTGTTTAATAACAACTGCTTTTAGAAGTTTGATTCCATTTTTGTATATTATCTAATATAATTATCATCCTCCTATATATATATATATATAATTCATGAAATAAGGGTTCCATTTTTTTCATTATATGCAGAAGTACCTTTCTACTAGTTTATTCAATGTGCTTTCAGATTAATTATTTCACATCTTTGGCAATTTTTTATGAAGATGTCAACCATTTCAACTTCTTTTTCTTCTTGTTTGGAAAGGTTATGTGTTTAGTACCCCCCACCTCCCAACCAGTTTTTAATATAAGAAACAAATAACCGCCTCACAAAATTAACAAAAACAAAAAAAAAACAGTTAATATTTGTTATTTTAGTATGTTAGTAAAATTGATGTAGCTTAATATTGCAAGAAAGGAATTTTTACCCTTTGAGCATTGGCATGATTAGACTTACATTCGTATCCCTTCTATTTTACCCTAACTATAGAGCCTACATAGACCATTTTAAAATTCACAGGTATGTTACAGCGACCTTTCTATTTTCAAAATTTAATTTTCATCCAATAATGAGGTATTAAACCACATTTATCAATTTTTTTTGGGGATAAAAATACCCATCCTTAATATAAACAATACTTCGAAATTTCTTGGACAGGCCAATAAAATTTTTAAACACTTGTTTTTTGATCATATTATATTTAGATTTTTTTTTAATTTAATAACTTCAAAATATTTATTTGAATGTTTTAAAAGTAAATTACCTAAATTTTCAATCAAATTGACAACTTTCCTTAAGAAAAAAAAATTACTTTTACTCAATTTGTTAAGAAATTAAATAAAAATCATATGGATCATTCAATTTTAGGTTAACTATAAACCAGAGCCTATCTATTCAAACACTAGATAATACTACTCCAGTCATCAAGGAAAATTACAAGACTGAAATACTCGAGATCATCCCCTTTCAACGGTTTAACGCCTATGGTATGCATTTGCTACTACGTAAAAGCTGCACTCCTTTCAACGGGAATGCTTTCACATTGCATTTACAATCACATCAAGCACTATCAGATTCATTTCCTGAGTCTACGTTCATAGGTTGCGGATTCTTGTACCCGCTGATCTCATCCTTGTAACGTTTTTTATCTGCACGAGCTTTAGCTTCATATGGTTCCTTCTCATCCGCTGCAAAATGAAAAGAAAGAGAGCAAAGCTTTGCTTAGTCGCAAAACAAAGCAGCTTATCATCATAAGATGTGATGCCACTGTTGGAAGCTCATCGGATAATCGACTTGGCAATCAACCGTACCTGACATCTTCTTCCATTTCTCTCCAAGTACTCTTCCTACATCAGTAAATGAAATTCCAGGATTGCTTTTCTTCAGATTCTGTAGTAAAAAAAGGAAAGAAACATAGCTATTCTGTGAAAGAACTCACTGAACACCAATATAAAACGCCAATCATCACACACGGGTTTATAAATTTCCATATCTGCCAAAACAGATTTTCACAAATTTAGAAACAACTTAGTTTAAGACCATCATGAATCTCCACACATCAAAACAGTGGCAAGTTGCCAGATGGGCTGAAGAATACCTAGATAGTGTCCTAAAAGGAATATCTCCACGAACCCAACCTGGGAACCTTGCCCCCTACCCCTATTGTTACCTTGTCCCCCATATACTTAGTACTACATAAGCCTACAGTATCAATATCAATATAACAATGTCATAGATATCAATATAAAAATAAAAAATCAACTAGAACTGTTCAAAAGCAATAAACTCAGAAGGGTAGGCACTGCATGGTTGTGAAGCACCACAACCCCCACCAACCTCCCAAATCCAAAAAAAGTAAACTACTACTGCCATGGTCATAAGTAAACAAAGAACGAACCTCCCTCTCCATTTGGGAGAAAAACATGAAACCAGACAATGCTCTCTTCGGGGCATTAGGGTCCTTTTTCTTCTTCTGTTTTTTCTTCTTTCCATCTTCATCTCCATCTTTAGATCTCTTCTTAGAAGTAGATGCCTTAGAAGACAGTTCCTTCTTTGATTCCTTTTTGGCGGGCTTCTGAGAATAAACATTGTTTATTGAGGGGTGGGACCATCAAAACTTTAACAAAATAAGGGGGTTATCAAACGACCAGGAAGGCAGGTAAAAACAAATCTTTTACCTCTTTCCCACCATCTTCACTTGCATTAGACTCATCTCCAGAATCATCAGTTGAAGAACCACCATCATCCTCATCGGCAACAAAATCCTCATCCTGTAGGTATTTATCACTGAATAAAATGTTGTATATATAGAAGCAAACCTAATTCTCAAGCACTTGCCAAATATGGGCAAACAGATAACACAAAAGTGACCAGAACAGGTAACAAAAGAAGAAAAGTAAATTAACCAGGCACTTTCAAGCCAAATAATATTCTTTGAAGTGCCCAGACATTTTCAGATACAGTAACCATTTGGCGTTTCCATAATTACAGAGGTAAAGGAGTAAACTGACTATATACTAAATGATTAACCAGGAATTGAAAGAATAATGAAAACAAGACCTCTTCATCACTCTCATCTCCACCAGCTGCATTTTTTATGCGCTCAAGATGGGGATCAACAGCATCATCATCATCTTCTTGAAGAACAGCAGCAACACCATCAGTGGCTTGGACACCTCCAAGGTTCATAATTTTCAAGCCCTTTGAACTGCATTGACAGGCCAAGACTGAATACAAAATTATTTATTACTCTCTACTACAAGATGTGGAAGGCAAATTTACCTGATGAAGTCAAAAAGATTGTGGTATTCATTTCTCTGAATATTACGGAATAGATGCTCTTGCTCAGTTTTTAGTCTAATAAGAAGGTCAAAATAATGCATATTTGAACCCCCAGCAGTATGCCTCTCAAATTCCACATAGTCAATCTAGGAGAGGGAATAAAATCAAATGATCAACTTCAATTTTATAATCTCATGCAAATCAACTGAAAGCTATACTGATCATCTGTGAATCAACTGGATTTTACCTCTTCATGAAGAATGAGGGTGGGAGGTTTAGGTAAAAAGAAGAAGCTCTTCTCGAGAGGATACAAAATTCCATCTTCAGCTTTCAAAGACGATTTCACTGCATAACCATCTTGACAGCTCCTGAATTTTCCTGGTTTGGTAACTTTGGCACCAGACAATCCACGCAATATTGTTGTGAAAACTTCATGGATGAGCCCCTAAAAATTGATTTGAAAATCAAACATCAATTATAGCATCACATAAGCATGGTTGTGTGAATAAAATGAAATGCGCAAGAGACAAGCCTCCCTTGTATCAATAAAAAGGCTCCAAAGGCACTTCTAAACAGGCACCTGGATGAATGCCACCTCGTGCAACAATAAGCATAGAGGTATGCCTTTAACTACTTTTCCCTCTAAAACCACCATATCCAAACAACACTAACCATATTACCTATACACTTTCATCATTCCATATACCCCGGGATGTTGAGGAGCATTATTCCTTGTACTAACATTTTGAAGGCGAAGAGGGAGTGGCAAAAGGTAAACCTTATATGAAAGCTCCAACTTGTCCTTGAACTTGCTGTTGTAAAGATCTTCACTCATTGACAAGGTGCTTTGAACTACGTAATCAGTTTCAAACTGTACAAAAATGAGAACAAAACGTTAGGTGCATAATTGAACTCTAACCTATTACCCAGCTATATCAACAAGCAAGCACCAAAAATACCTGCATCACAATGTGCGGGTACAAAGTTTGTCCTTTACGAATGGGAGGATCAAGACTAATAATGACAAAGGTATGTGGCTGATTTGACTGCAGGTACATAGAGAGTTGCCATGAGAATTTTTCACCATTATTAAACTAATCAAGAGGGGAAAGAGAGCAATTAAGAACCTGAAGCATCAGCCACTATTACTACTACTACCTCTCTGGGTGTGAGACAACATCCATATTAAGAAAACAATGGATAAGTAAAGAAACCTTGGGAAGTAAAAATAGGCGAACTACACTGCTGTACTGGATTTTGAAATCATTAGCCTGCCCTTGAAGCCGCAAGAATGACATATGTAATTCAACATTGTACCGCCCCCTAAATAAAAGGACATGCTTCTATTAATAGATATTATTAATAATTCGTTTTCCTAAAAACAAGTGTATAAATGCGAGCACCATACAAGATATTAATAAGTAACCAGAAATACATTAATGGTTATGTCATGCATCTTCAAATTTTCTATGCATTTTAAGGCATTACCTTGGTGTTAGAATAGCAATACCCTCAAATGTAACAACAGCATCTTCACCTCCAGCACCAACGTCTGCCATAGACATGATTTTATCACGGAAAACCTGATTAAAATTTGACAGTTAACCAAATATTTATGATGCTTTCACAGGATATATTTATTATTAATATTTAATAAACAAGCTTACCTGAGCAGGAGGACAATTTTCATCACCAACAAATTGAGTGTTGGAATTTGGTATGTGAAAACTTATTTCCATCAAAGAATCTTTCTGAAACCACGACAAGTGATGTTAAACATCCAAAGTGAAAACCAAAATATAATATATAAACCACAATACAGTTCATTGCAAAGCTTGGATCAGAAAGGATTCTTGTAAGTTGCTGCAAGTCAAAGTAAACTATGATTCTTCATAATAGGTATCTAAATACCTCATTAGCTCCAGTTGTATCATCCACATGAAACTCCAAGGCCACTTCATTTTTCCCTTGGAGCTGTGTTTGAGAGACATCTGCTAAAGACACCTCAAAAGCTTGCTTTGAGCCAACCATGAAAGTCAGCATATTTCCTAAAAAGGAAACGAAGGTTAAGGAACACACAGTAGTCAACTCAATTCAAAAATACGAACCCTAATATAATGACAAAAGCAGCATTTGTTTGACAGAAATTCTGAATACGAAATAAAGAAAGTTTTCCTTCCTACAAAACTCCTTTCCTTTCTCTTCATACTAGGCAAGACCCAAGCATAAACTTTTGGACTAAACAAAAAGGAAAGATAAAACAGTTGTCCACTAAAGCTTCTACCACACGTATTAATAAATTTTAGGTAGTGGAACTTGAATCACACGAAACTTGAAATAACCCCAAAAAAATTTATTTAAACTGCAAATAATAAAATTAAATGTCAATGAGTTTAAGGCACTTTCTCCACATTAAATACAAACTGCAATAAACCAAAGATGTATCACATTTCCACAAATAGAATGGAAGGAAAGGAGCGCTCACAAACAATGTCACTGAGTTAAGCATGCTTCCACTTAAATCAAACAAAATGTACCAAAATATAAAAAACTCAGAAAGCATTGCATTTAAGATTTGACACAGAGTTGTCAGAGAAATGCACAGTCCATGCTCTGAAGAATATCAATCACAACGCATAAGCTGGTTATGTAAATATCATATACCATTTAGATCAAAGTCTCCCCAATTACGCCCACTAACAGAAAGATGCTTTTCCTCTGGTGTAATCCCACATGTATTTTGGAAAAAGCTAGTCAAACTTGGCATATCCTACAAATAATTAAGAGAGAAGAACAAAAATGGAAATTAGCATATGCAAACATTCCAATCTTAGTCATGCCATGGAAAAACATTTGATAAGTACAGATACCAACACGACGCATAGCTTGATCAATGTTTCAAACACAGGTGCAACTATAAACATTCATTTGGCAGAAGAATGAGAAATTTATATATTTAGATCAAACAAGCTAATAACAAAAGCACAAATCTGTAAAGTGAAGAGAGCAACCTGGTCACGGAACCCAGTGAACTTGTAGTACAATCCATCTTTGATTCGAACACCAAGCTGATTAGTTCTTGGGACCTTCATCCAAGTCACTCCCATTATGTCAGCCTTATCGACCTCGATTGCTTTACCGCCCCCCTGTCTTTTCCATAAAATCCCTCCAGAAAATATTTTCATCTGCCCTGGATTCTGCAACCCCAACATATCAGAAGTACCATATGTACTTTCAGTTATCTATTCATAAATTTAGCGGATTATTTTTTTCGTTATTTCCCTATAAAAACAATGAAAATAAGTCTTCTAAATTTCATTTCAGACGCAATAGACCAAAATTTTATATGAACCAGCAGATGCCCTCCATGTATGTGGCCATATTGCCCAGATTCGTCGAGGATAAATAAGTTGAAGACAACACCATATTAAATCAAGTAATCACTTTCGTTCGATTCCAGATGGAGGTCAGGCAAAAAACGAAAACCAAAACCAAAAACATAAATAGGTTGTCTTACTCATTTCTTCCCCATTCAACTTCAGAATTCACTCGTCGCCAAAAAAAAAAAACTTCAGAATTTACCAACGATGGGTAACCTTCTAGGGCTTTAAAAAAATGAAAACGAAACCCACAGATGACATGACGTTCCTATCATCTGTTTTCACTTTTAGTTCGTCAGACAACAAAATTAATAATTTTATATCGACTCGCCAAATTTTCATCAAATTCGACGAATAAATTACTAGGGTTTTAAGAAAAATCAACGATATGACAAATTTGAGACGCTCAACTGTACGCTCAAAATCAATACCCCATAAAAAAAATTGGGTGAAAAATACTAGGGAACATTGAACCAAAAGTATATTAGGGTTTCCAAAAAAAGGCAAACAAAACAACAGCTTTCAATACCCATGTAAAAATAGATAAGTAAATGAAGAGAAAACCCAGCTAAAGACGAGAGATCGAATAAACGTTAGGTGGTGAGGGGGAAGAAAGAGAACTTACGGTGCCTCCACGGCCACCGAGAGCTATGTTGTTAAAGAGATGACCGTCCATCTTGGCTGAGAAAGCGTGCTAAACGGAGAGCTTGGGGAGGGCGCCCAACGCTCCGGGGGCTAAATTATATTTTATATGGTGCAAAACGATGCGCAATGCTCATATAGGGTCGAGGCGCGAACCGCCCATCTTGCATGTTCGGACGATACGGGTCCAGAAGTTTGTAAAGTTAGACCCCATGATTTGGCTTTAATTTTTGAATTTGTCTACGTGTACTTTAAATTCTTTTAATTCACTCCCTATAACATGTTTACAGTTTGTCCTTGATCTTTCAATATGTTTTTAATTATATCCCTACTTCTTCCGGCGAAGCTAGTAAAAACATGATTACGTGGCAAAACAAAAAAGTGCCACCTAAGCAAATCATATGGCTTTCATATGCTGATGTATTATAAATAACTTCATAAGCTTGATGTACCGACCTAAGAAATAATTTATGTTTACAGTAGAATATATGTTTATGTACTTAGGATAATTCAAACTCTGTTTTAGTTATATAAAAAATTTTGTTCCGTGCAATCCCTAAAGGCTAAAGGTCTTCATCATCATTCCAGCTCTTTTGATTCTCTCAGGCTAAATATTTTGTTAGTTTATTTCTTCATTGCAATGTAGGGTAGATTTTATTGCTTTCTTACATTATCAAAAAAAAACAAAAGTATAAAAATGCCAAGCTTTTCAGCTGTTGAGTGATATAATAAGACGAGTGAAATGATTATTGTATATGCATTATTTTTCTTCGTAAGCACCGATACATGTACAGAGGAAGCAAATTGTAAGTGGGAAGTCAGAGTAATACCATTCAAGTCAAGATCAAGAGAAAACAAACAGTGGTATATTGCAGGTGATGAATCCAAATCTGCAAACGATACAATCACACATATTAAACCTCTTAAGCAATCGTTTGGAAAAATTTCTACAGTTCTGTGTAAGTACATGAAGTTTGTCGGCATGGATCAGCCTTAAAAAGTCATTCTCAGAATTTCTTCCACAGACATTTAATAACAAGAATATATCATATTTGCAATCACTATGAGAAGCTCGCCAAGAAACCTTCATATGAATTGGTTAAGCTCGCAACAAGCAGACAACAAAATTTAACTCTCATGGACATTAAGCTGGCAACCGTAATTATTTAATTCAGTATGTTTGGAATTCGGATATTAGGCCGGCAAACAGGACAAGATAAATGTGTAGTCAAGTTTCCATGTTATTAACGTCCCCCTTGTGATAACTTGAGCCATGTTCATAACAATAAAAACAAAAACACAATAGAGCCAAAAGAAAGAAATGAACACTATAAAAAGAACCCATGCCTTGCAGACATCTCTCACCAAGGAGACCTGCAGGAGGACGTTATGATACAAAAAATGGAATTGATAATTAAAAATGAAGAGAGCGTAGGAAGAAGTAGGATGTTCATGGAAGGATGTGACTTCCAAGGAACTCGCAGCGTCAAGAGACGAAGAAGAGAGCATGGAGTAGCAGTACTTAACTGTGATGATAATCTGGATCAGAAGAGACAGCAAGTTGAACAAAATTCTACAACCCATACCGTGAAGAGAAGTTCGAGATTCCAAGGTGTCAGCAGGTTATAAGGAGGAGTTTCTTGCTCTATTTATAGTTTCAAACAACCATTAAGTTCCAGAGTCTTCCATTGTTCTGGTCAATTTGCTAATCTCTTTCAAATTGTATATAAACAGACACAAATGGACTGGTCGGTATGAGGCTCACCTATGGGACAAGCTCTCTTGGAATTTAACACAGAAGAAGAAAGGGGAGCAAGTTTACCTTGGTGAGTACGGAATAACCCTCACTATAGAGTCAAGACTGGTCTAATCCCTCTGTTAATGTTCATGAGATGATCAAATAACTTTCAATGTTTTCAGGAGCTTACGATGAATAAGAATCTGCAGCCAGAGCATATGATTTAGCTGCACTGAAATACTGGGGAACATCAACTTTCACCAATTTTCGGGTATGGTATTATGACTTGTCACCAACGAAAAGAATTAATGATCTTTATGTTTGCCTGGATGCTGATCATCTCACTCTCCTCATACTTCCAACAGATATCAGATTACATGAAAGAAATAGAGATAATGCAGACTATGACAAAAGAGGGGTATTTGGCCACTTTAAGAAGGTAGGATTTCTTATCCCAGGAAAAGTATTTGCAGGTTCATTATTGTTAATACTTCTTCAATCCTTAATATAAGAAATAGTTGATTAATTTGAGTAAATTAAAGAAATTAAATAAATTAGCTCAAATTAATTGACTAGCTCTTATATTAAATACCAGAAGAAGTAGTATTTAATACTTACAGAAAGTAAACTAGAAATCACGAGAGGTTTTAAGAGCAATACCAAGGTGAGTTCCCGGTACATGTATATGATTCTGACTGGTTTTTCTTTGACAGAAAGAGTAGTGGCTTTTCAAGAGGCGTGTCAAAGTACAGGGGTGTTGCAAGGTGATAATCCTGATGAGTGTGTAATGACTTGTGAACTGTCATTGTTGGAGATGATTCACAATTATAAAGTGAAATTGTTGCAGGCACCACCATAATGGTAGATGGGAAGCAAGGATAGGGAGGGTTTTTGGAAACAAATATCTCTACCTTGGCACTTATAGTAAGTTTTATATTTACAACCCATCATAGGACTACAAGACTAGACTAAAACAATAAGTCGAGAACAGCTTATCTGTATCTCATGCATAAACTTCTTGAGCTCATCAAAGATATGCATTTTTCCCATCAGGCACCCAGGAGGAAGCTGCTCGTGCTTATGACATCGCGGCCATTGAGTACAGGGGGATTCATGCTGTAACCAACTTTGATTTGAGCAATTACGTAACACTGTTAAGACCTGCCAGAGGAAATATCCAAGAACCAACGCTTGAATCACAGATCATACCAGAGGTTCAGACAGTGGCATCTCCATCCAATTATAATTCAATAGAGGAGGCCAAAACCTTGGCCCTTGACAGCAATTTGTTCTACACAGATTACCTGAGGTCTTCACAAAAGCAAGAGGTTGTTGAGAAGGAAATTGTTTTTATCTCAAGCAATAAGTCATCTTCCCCTACTGCTCTTGGCCTTCTTCTCCGTTCTTCAATTTTCAGGGAATTAGTGGAAAAGAATTTGAATATATCTGGAGATGAAGTTGATGGGGAAGACGCAAAGGATCGACAACCACATCTATCTGGTGATGATGAATTGAGTAGAATATTCTATGATAGTATTGGTGATATCCCATTTGCCAATGATACTAAAAGATACAATTTTGCAAGAGAGCTCCACTCCATTTTATGAACGGAGAAACAGAGAATTTCTGAAGAGCAATGTAATGCCATGATACGAATCGATATCCCAAAATGCTGCAAAGGCCTCTACTCCATTTTCTAAATAGAGAAGCGTGGAATTTCTTAAGCAATGGAAGTGAAAGTAGGGAAGTAGGAGTACTTCTATTTCTAACATTATAGATTATTTCAGTTCTATTAAAAAAATTAGAAAATGAGATGATAGAACTTGAAATAAAATATTTTAGACCATTTTACCCAAAGTTATAAAGTTCCTGGACAATTTTAACCCTTTCTAAAATATAAAAAAAAATTTAAATTATTTTACCCTAAGTTATAAAAAAAAATATACATCAATTACATACTCATTTTCATCCTACCAAATAAACTTTTAAAACCTATTTCTATCCTAATTTCATTTCTATTTCTATTTCTACTTCCATAAAAAATTATTCTACCAAACCTAAGAGCAACGTATTGACAGGGTATGCATTTACATCCCTAGAGAATCCAGTCTCACTGGTGGGGAAATGTGGGTCAGTATTTGTGAAGGGATGCGAGGCTTGCCAATTTCCTCCATTATTGTAGAGACAAATATCTCAATTTTGGAAATAATGATACTATTGTATAATTAGCAGGCCTCTTTGCAGAGGAAGATAAATATATGTGGAAGCCATAGTTAACACGATTTTTTATTTGGTGAAAGCATCTGGCTAACAACGTTATTTACAAGGGCAAGGACTAATATTCACATTTTGTAGAATAAAAGATGTTTAAAAAGTTCTGCAGAACACAAAAAGAAATCCCAACAAGATCGCCTCTCAAATAGTAACAAGCTTTGCCTAGTTTAAGAAAACTAGCTCTGAATAGGATTCACTGTTTTCAAGGAGGATCACAAATTTTAAGTCCAAGAAAAGGAGGCCGCTGCCCCTGCAGTATGTCAGATTCATTTATTTTGAATCATGATAAAATTCTTTAATCGTTCATGCAGTCATTTACAGCACCACACAATTTTAAAGAATCAGTTACATCTTTAGAAATAGTTTAAATTCATAGCGTTGCTTGTCTTGCATGCAATCATTACAGCAAGCTATTTTACATCCTGTTCAGTATAGCAGGGGGGGAAGGGTGAGGGGGGCATCGGATGAAAGCCATAACTTTGATCGCCTGAAAATTTATTAATGATATAGAGCAAGCCAAACTTTCCTTTTGTTAAAAGATTCTTTTAGGGGGTTCCAGACTATAGATAGTTATTTGGATTATCAAAAGCGACCGACCGTAAAACATTAGGTTTAAACAATGAAATCCTCCAAAGATTTTAACTTTCTTCCAACCTATTTTTGTTACAAATATTTATTTGTAAATGATCATCTGATGTTGAAATACAGAAAAGGAGAGATGAAACGGAGAAAGTAAACTGATCGCATAGTAAATGAACAGAGTTGCAAAATAATAAGTTGAACTGTGGTCAATAATTCAAGTAATCTAGATGCTAAGTCCATCGGTATACCTCTTGTACAAGCGATAAATTCGTTGTTTTCCTTACAATCATAAAACTTGATTTCCTCTCAAGAGCATCAAATTTGGTTCCTTTTATTTCTGTTAACTTTATCCCTCCTCACATAAACAAAAAATAGAAAGAAGAAAGCCCCACAGATAATGAGACTGAACCCCATGGAAATGGTGGATCCCTGAAGCACACAAGGGATGCTTCTATTTCTTGGGAGACGTGATAGACAATAGAATGCATAGCATCCAAATCATGATCAGAAGACCTCAAGTAAAAAAAGGCCATCTCAAAATTCAAATGTGACAATGCATCCTTGATATGTTTCTATGGAATGAACTCAACATGCTCCTTTTGTTTGAGCAGATCTCCGTCTCCTGCATATGTTTCTATGGAATGAAGAACATCTATAGCACTTGATATGCTGTAATTCAAGGTCGTCAACAAGACATTTCTTCGTGCTGCATAATTCTGCACAAAAGACAGAGATGACATCATGGAGAAGGGCCCAAATGGAGTCTTCCCTAAACTCCATGTATAATCCACCAGAGTATCATCGTGCTTGGGACTCCATGACAAATGTGTTGGTGAAACTCCCCACATGCTCTGAAGAATCGACCCAACAAGTGGTCGTTCAAGTTCCGTTGTATTTGTGAATAAATGATGACCATTGAAGATATAACCACTAACAATCTGAGGGTTCTTTGTCCTAACTGCAATAACCATGTCCTTGAAGGCAACAGACTGGTGATATTGATCGAGCAGCACATTCGTGTTATAATCCAAGTCAAAAACATACACAGGAATAGTCCGATGCAAATCCTCTTCAGGTACTCTTGCTGCTTCCCTGAACTCATCAGCGGATTCGGATAATATCTGATGTAGAAGCTTAGAATCCAAATACTCACTCACGATAATAGTAGAGTTATGAAACAAAAACTTAGAAGTGCGCGAATTAAGTGACTTGGAAATAGCGAACGAACAAATTGGGCAATCAGAGTATTTAACTTCATAGGCCTTAAAACTCAACGACTGGCCACGTAACAAGAGCCCATTATCATCAACCTCATCCCTGAACTTCTTCTCAATCAATTCCCAGTCAAGACTATAGGGCTCCTTCCCTCCAAATCCATACACATGTATGAACTGAACAACCAAAGGATTTTCATATGGAGCAGGAATTCTCAAAGGCGGCAGAAGAAAAACCTGGTAGGCACTCCAAATCAATGAGGCCAACTCCGCAAGCCATGCCTCCCAGACTTGGGTCGTCCATGGAGTACTCCCAAAGGATGAAACTCACCCCTAGGCAAACCCCCATCCCCTGTATGAGCCGGCCCGTAATTTATAGGTCCTGCATTCAAATCAATCCAAACATACCTCTCTGTTCCAGTGAAAAAACTCCCCAAACACCATGGAAAAGCAGGGGAAGAATCCCCTGACTCGTAGCTATAAGCATATGACCTTGCCTGGGCACCTAAATTCAGTAGGTACAGATACACTCCTTCAACGGGTTTTTCCTTTTCAAATTCATGCTTAATGATCTGATCAACGGAAGTATAGGGGATAGGTAGAAGAGGAAGTCTGGGGTCCGATAAGTGTTGGATTACTTCATATTTGATTGTATCAGATAGAATGGAAGCTAAAGAGGGAGAATGAGATACGTCGAGATGGAGCCCATGCCTGATAGCGAGACGGTGGTTCTGGATCTGAGAAGGGGAGATGACGTGGAAGTGGTTGGAGGGTTGGGAAGCTGAGAGGTAGGAAAATAGGAGGGACTCTGAATCGGAGGGGAAATCACCGATGAGTCGGACATTAACAGAGAAAGAGAGAGTGAAAGGCAGGAAGGAGGAAATGAGAGAGGGAATGTGAGGATGGGAATGGGGAAGGGAGAGGGATCTCTTGATAGAGGAGGAGAGAGAGAGGAAGGAGTCGTTGGATGCTAGTGGATCGACACGGGCCTGATGGGCAAGAAAAGAGTCAGGCCAATGATAGGGGAGGCAGTGGTGGTGCCAACGACAAAGATGAAGTCTTCAGCTGCAAAAGCAGTAGTGGTAATGGGGGAATGGAATGGAGTTCAGTGAAGCATTATGGGTCCGAATTCAGAAGTGCGAAACATTTTGGCATAAAAGAGGAATTTGGAATGGAGGGACAGCGATAGAGGGAAGCACCAGTAAGCCTAACTGCATGGCTCATGCATGCATTCAGCAGGCAGATTTTGTCGTCAGATATGGAGTAGAACTAGAACCATACAAGCCTAAACTCAAAACGCAAAGAGAAAAAAAATGAATACGTGATAAATATTATGAACGAGAGAGACCTTGAGAGCAATAAGGATTCGACCTTCGTGATTGGTGAACCTAACGATTTTCTGCAAGGTAAATGCAACGATTTTGCCCCTGCATTAACGAATGAATATACTCATTTATTATATATATATATATAAAACAAATTAATATACTCCTACATATATATAATATAGAAACTTTAATCAATGGGCACCTGAGTGATCGGGACTCATTAGTCATTATTTAAACACGTGGTTGGGCTTTATTTTTCAAACTTAATTAGTATAACCCCCTGACATTTATTTAATATATATAAGAAAAAATGTTTTAATCCTTCAATTTTATATTAATTTTAATGCTTTAATTTTTAATCTTTTACTCATAGACATTATTTTTTATTAAAAAAAATACATTTTAGATGAACTGGAGTACTTTTGATCAATAAAAAATTGAAATTAATATTTTTTTTGTAAAATCCTTTTACTCCCCCTTAAAATCTGAAGGAAAAATAATAACCTGCAAAAAAATGTTTGTCACTTCAAAATATGTTAATTTGAACAAAATTTCGAGTTAGAAATTCAAAAAATTAAAAAAAAAATAGAGAGAAGAGATAGGAATAAATTCATCTCAAATCAATAAATATGATATACAAAAAACTAAAAAAATGCACATTATTCAAAAGTCATTAACTTATTTCTCAAACTTATTGTGATATATATGAGCTGTATCTAATTTTTCATAAAAACACATCAACAATAATGGAACACATGAACTTAACATCTTCAAGACCAATAATATAGTTGACTAAATTCCACAAGAACCTTCCCTCCAGATTGTAGATCTTATCAGCGTAGAGTTATAGTTCGAACACTATTCTGACGTAGAGTTATAGTTCGAACACTATTCTGAACGGCGTCATCAACCCATTGGCAACTCCTCAGATTGAAATGTGGAGGATGATTTACAGACAATTATCCCGAAAGGGGTAAAAACGTAACAATATTTAGCAAGGTATAATTCAGCCTAAAATATAAAGACCACACTGTCATGAACTCTTGACTTTTGATTCTGAGCCACGCATTCAGAAATCCACATTAGGTTTCTAATCTCTTGCTCCCTTAACCTCATATAAGCAAAGAACACAGCATAATGGAACTGCAAAAGAAAAAGGCAGCTAAGAAATACGAAACATATGAAGAGAGTTAAACCATCATACGCATCTAGTCCTTAATATATGACCTATTTAACTAATTTAATGAGATTAAAAAAATTAGTTAATATGACATATTTTTTCTAAAATACTAATTATATTCCTTAACTCCTTCACTCCCTCTCTTGATTATTGTTGAAGAAGAATCAATTGGGATAATTTGGGAAAAATTGATCAATATAGCCAATAGGTCTTTTATATTTAAGGCTAAAATTAACTCCCCACCATAGGAGTAATATAATATTGAAGCTACGCAATTTTCTTCCAACGCTCTGACTCCACCAGTTGTTTTTACATGACTCGGGGAGAGACATGCGTATCGCAGCCCCTCCAGTATTAGTTAATTTTCTACTGGGACCAGAAATAATGAAAAAACAGCAGTCAAATATAAACCTGTTGCTCAAACGCTAAGCAAAGCCTCTTCACTTCCTCCTCATAGAACGCCTTGTCAAGCATCTGGCTCTCTCCATAAGATAATTTAGCAAAAATAGACTGATATGGAGGATATTTTTCCATAGCAGCGCGAACCTGCATGAGAACCGTTTAAGGTCCAAACGGCAATATTAAAAGTATTCAAATACAAATAGAAGTTAGAACCCACTATCTCCAAGCAGCCGACAGATTTAAAGTTTAAACTCAACGATGCGAAAACAATAGACTTGTCAAACCGAGACAGCATATTTCTGCATAAGTGACCGGTGTTAACTGGCAATATATTTCACATTGACCTGGCTATTAAACACAATCGACTATCCAGAGGGGCACAATCTAGCAGGGCCTAAGAGACAGACAAACTAAAAGAAACCAATTAACTTTTATTAATTTATATCCACCAAAGAAACTAGTCAACAAGACAACATTGAGGGAAAAATAAAACAAACCTGATCAATGTCCTCGCAAACAGCCAGTTCCTCATGGCCATAAGGATAACTGTTTGGGATAAGTAAATAATTAGTAAAAAGGACATTCCAAAGCAACACAGAAACTTCAGGCCAAAAAAGGCGGCACTTTAACTTCAATGAAAAGGCAAATAAATATTGATATAGGAGCTTACAGTAAACCAAAATTAGAGTACAATTTTCTGCGATCATCTCTGGTGAGCTCAGTACCAATGCTGTTCAAAGCGGAAATCATCATTTCAATTCTACAAATATCCAGAAAGACAAAAGGTCACACAAAATCTTCTTAGCTTCAACATACCTATTTATGGTAATATTCACGGCCCTTCTATCAGCCTCAAAAGCTAAAAGGTCAGACATGATCTCAGCAGTGGCCCCACCAAGTTTCTGTTTAAGAATAAACATTGATGAAAACGGGGTAAGCTGGCAAAAATGAGAGAATAAATACTCATAAGGCCAAATACTTCAGCGCAATCACCTGACAAAATCTGTAAAAGTCCTCAAGGTATGCTTTGTAAAGAGTGTTCCTCATTATTTCAATGTTCATATCATCCAAGTCCTAGGAAAGGAAAAAATTAGTAATAAACTGTAGAACACCAAGATCAGAGGCTATTGAATAGAATCACGAGCATATGGCTAATAAAACGAGTATTTCCAATATAAACCCCTCAATCTACTAAGATGAAACTGTCAGATCTCAGTCATTGATGCTGATACTGTCAAGAGTTTGATTCTATTTTATGTCTAAACAGAACAAAATGTAAAGCTAAAAAACAGTCTTAAAGCGACCATATACTAGTTGCCACTTGTCACTAATCTCTTGATTTTCTAAATATTATAAGCACACTCAATACCTTTAGCACCAATCAAATTTTGAGCAGACTGATTAAGGACCTAAAACCCCAGAACAAAATTAAGGAAACATAAAAGAAAATTAGGTTAGAAGATTTACATCTGATGTAATGCACTCTGAGAAGTATGGTGCCAAAGGCGTGTCAACAAGTACTAGTCTGTAGAGCTCCCGCATATTCTGAGCAACCGCCAGAGTAGCAATGCTGAGGGGAACCAAAAAATCTTTAAAATTCTATATCCTTAAAGTCATCACGTCAAAACAATGCAGAAATAACTATACCTGTCAAACATGCCCAGCGGATGGCATTTTTCTAATAGTTCTTGAACATCTCTCTCATGCAAGGTGCCAGTGACAATAAGAACAACATTATCAATCATGTGGCCATATCTGCCAGATGGAAGAAAATGAAAGATAAAGTTATTGACGTCAGCTTGCAACTTTCGGTCTGCGTTACCTAGGATAAATTCCCCCAAAACTAAAAGATGGATAGAAAACGTTGACCCAAGCTAAGCATAATTTAATCAATCTTTCCTCTGAAAGTCAGAGTTGCTAAGTAATCAAAGTGCAAACAATTTGATGCTACGGAAGAGGTCAGCTTAGCAATAATGATGTTCAAAACAAACTTTGATCTCCTTATATCCTTAACTGAGTATGCAAACTCACTATTAAGTTCAAAAGAACAAAGAAAATAATATATACAATGAGCTAGCGATCAGAAAAGTAAGACGTCGCATACGTGATGTACTCCAAAAATGTTGACAAGGGCTCTGTGGCTTGGCATAGCATGTGCTTATAGTCATCAACAAGCTTAAGAGTGCATTTCTCCACTATCGTTGTGGTGTGCAAAGGAGAAGGTTCTGCAATAGGTTGATTCACAGCATAAATCGATTAAGCTGTAGAAAATAGACATCTAACTGATAAGCAATAACCTATATCGAAATTCATTGCTCCAAACCCAGAGCAAATATAATCGACCACTAAATTGTCAAGAATCAAAAAGACAGTCAGGCATACTCTTCATTTAAGGGAGAAATAATCAAGTTCAAACTGAAGAATTAACACAAGGTATTAATTCACTTCAAAAGATTAGCACTACAAGTGCGTTTGACATCCAATTAAATCAGGTTCCGATTTTAAGGATTTGACATGTGAATTAACCCAGAAAGAAAAAACTGAACTAAATCAAAGAACGCACCATTTTGCAGGTAAGGGCCGTACTCAGTGGCAGAAAGATGCATCTTGATGTCATCGAGGGTTTCGCATTGGCACAGATTGTTATAATCGGCTGCTGTGAGCAGCCCAGCTCGGTGCCCACGCACGATTGCCTCCAGATAACCACCATGGATGTTGAACGTAAGAGCTTCGAAGCCGTACATCGTTATCCGAAGACGATCCCGGGATCTGCACGATGCAGATCTAAATGAATTATTGAACAGAACCGGTGTCTGGACTCGGGGGTGATCAAGAATATTGAGATTTCTAAATTTTCAATTTAATCATGAAATATATTAGATTATCAATTTTAATAATTTTTCTTTTTACCGCTAAAAAATGCCAAATCGAGTTTACCCGTTTGAGAATGGCTTGCCTTTTTTTTTTCTTAAAAAAAAGACAGATAAAGAGTATGGGTGCTTGGGAACTCTTCATAAAACCAAGGTTTTAGGGCCTGTAATTGAACCAAACGGACCTCGGTGTTTTTTTTTCCCATCCAGTTCACTAGAGTTTTGCCCCGACTACATCTGGATCCAACCCACGTCGCGCACCTGGCTATAGTGGGTGAGTCTCCCAACGGGAATTTTCTGCATACGTCAAGGCTCGAACTTGAGACCTCGCTTAAGCGATACCGAATCGTTTACCCTAGGTGTTTTTATCTTATTGTAAAACTCCAGAGACTGAGTTGAGGAGAAAATAGCGATAGCCTGAAATGATTTCAGGTCCATAACTCGCTCCAGGCCTGTGGATTGCAGGATGCAGATTGGTTGGGATCCGTGGGCCCTAGTGGGCTTGCCTTTGTATGAGCCATGTCTCAAAATCCAATATATTTTTTTAGTTATTACCCGATTTATTAAAGTTTTACTCTGACTACATCCGAATTTAACCCGTATCGCATACATGGCTATGGTAGGTACGCTAAGACTCGAACTCGAGACCTCGCATAAGCGATACCAAACTACTTACTACTTAAATCAACTCGGTTGGTAATCCAATATATTTTCATAAACAAGATGGATTTTTTTTCATTTGAAAAAATTAATGGATCTTGGGCAATGAATGGAGTACGAAGAATACTAGTAAGATCGTGAGTTATTTTACCTTGCGTTTGGTTGGGGAAAATGCCAGGGGGAGGGTGAACTATGGGAGAAAATAAAAGGAAAAACTGCATCTTTCCTGCTCAAATAAGAGGAGAAAGTGGAAGTGGAGGGGAGAGAAAAGTAGGGGGGCAATAACATGTAGGACCCATATATTCGTCCTCCAAATTTTCTATACTTTTAATTTTGAAATTATTTTATTTTTTTTGAATCACTGTAGACAAAATAATTAAGAAAATGTATAAAATAATTATAAATTTAGATCAATGAGTGAATTATAATTTAATTTCACTCAGGTATTTATTATGAAAATTGTATAAACGAAATGGTATGATAATTTTTTTTATTATATGTAAATATTTTTATAAAAATAGTGAAGTTATTTTGTCCATGTAAAATTGATCAATTGTCTTTCTTTCTTATTTTCTCCTATTTAACCAAGCATAAGAAGAGTAAATCATTCCTTCCACTTTTTTTCCCTCTGCATTTTCTCTTATTCTCTGTTAGGGAGAAGGTTGATGTTTAGAATTAATACAGGGATTCGACAATCGCAGTAATTGGGTAAACTATGTTGGCTAATTGGGAGACACGCAATTTGCAAAGATGATTAGGACGTGAAAAGTCCGTGAATCACAGATTAAAGTCGAAGTTTATTGGCTGAAATATTTTTTTTCTAAACAAAATATTTTCTTATTAAATATAACTATAAGATATTGAATATGAACACATCTTATAGTAAGAATTTGGATATTAATTCATTATATTATAATATATTAATTATTTCTATTAAAATTAAGCTTGTTAGTTATTTATAGTAAAAATTTAAATATTAATTCGTCATATTATAATATATTAATCCTTTCTATTAAAATTAAGTTTGTTAGTTATTGGCTAAAATGTTGTTACAAGGAGTCAAGGATTCTCTCACTTTGATGAAGTGGCCCATTAGAACACTCAAAGGGCATGAAAGTAGTCAAAATTCAATCTCTCGCAAGTCTTGCTACTAATCACTAGCTAACCCCACTTCATCAAGAGGTTAACACAAGCATATGCCGCCAAAACCCACGTGGTCCCCTATTAATTAGCTCTAATACGATAATCCCCATTATTCTTACATAATTATTTAATAACACAATCTCTGCTGGCATCCTCGGTCCTCGCTCGTGAAAACAATTACCATAATAGTCTATCACCAATCTTTTGTAGGCATCACTCTACTTCTCTTATCGAGGAGGTTGGGGGATGGATCCCCGTCTAACTAAAGGAAAAGAGTGTATGTTGAATTATCATTCAAACAAATGTCCTCCATATGTTTAATATCTTAAACGTATCTGTCTTCAATAAAAAGATTCTCGTACGTGCGTTAGGGGAAAAAATCAAGCCACCACCAGATCCACCTATCTAATTCTTAGGTCAATGACCTACGCGTGCAAGCAAAATTCGAGATAATTAGTGTCCATAACATTTAATTGGGTCGTGGTGGTGATCTATTTGTATAAAATAAAATACACGTGTGAGGATTTGTCCAGGATTACATGTGTACGTTATTTTCTCCGAGAAATAGATAATTGTTTTGAGCATGCATGCATGCATGTGGAACCAAGTTTTACGATCTTGTGGGAAATTTCTTCGTCGCTCTCAATCAAACTATGCCGAGAGGGGTCCACCAACTTCATATGATGTTTAAGAAATTAAGAACCAAATTACAAAGCACCCGAAGCGAGATAACCGTACACTTGGAATCTTTGAAAATAAGTTTGTCTGCTAGGACTATCGAATATTCAGTGTGATTCGCTTCGAGGAAGGCGTAATTAATTAATTAATTATATTGAACGACAACGTGGCACTGATATAGGGAAGTGATATGCATATCTTCTCTGGAATTTTTTAGGGATATATAATGGATTGTATGAGACTTGTCCATAATTTATTTTTTAATTCTTTCCTCCCTTGTATGGTCAAGGACCCACGCTAACACTCCATATAGTTGTTTGGTCACTACATGCATGCTTGCGATCTTCTGGTGTTTCCATATATAATTAATTTTATAATCCTTAACGATATAGGCTGAGTCGTTAAGACTCTTATGATGATTAATTAATATGAGAGTAAACCAGTCAAACTTTTTAACTTGTCACTACTCGTCAGTATCCCATAATTTCAAAAAAGGAATACTGATTGATATATATATATATATATCCTGTGTAATTATTCAGAAGCTACCTACAAATCCGATAAGTATTATTTAATTAATTTAGTTGGTTTTATTTATTTAATTAATCTCAAATCCCAATCGTGTAAAGATATTTTAATTCCTTATATGTCTTAATTATGCATTTTCTTTGCAGAATTTCATATTGTGGGAGTATTTAAAAAAACAATATAACTTAGCTATATTATATAAAATATAGCTAGGCTTCCAATATATGTTTCTTAACCTTTTTGTGACCCTGACATTAAGCTTATCATGAATCCATGAGGATACTGACATTGACACCTGTACAAAAATACTTCGATTTCTGATATGCCTTAATTATATGTTTTCCTTGCATCCACGTTTAGAGTGTAACGTGTAAAGATGTTTTAATTCCTTATATGTCTTAATTATCCATTTTCTTTGCATAGTTTTATATTGCGGGGTTGTATTAAAAAAAAACAATACTACTAACCTATATTATATAAAATGTAGGCTTCCAATATATTTTTCTTAACCTTTTTGTGACACTAACATTAAACTTATCATAAATCTACAAGGATATTGACATTAACACATTTAACTGCCCATTCTTAGAGTGTAATGTGCAAAGATGCTTCCATTTCTAATATGCCTTAATTATGTGTTTTCTTTACATCCTTGTTTAGAATGTAATATGTAAAGATGTTTTGATTCCTTATATGTCTTAATTATACATTTTCTTTGCACAAATTTATATTATGGACCTGTATTCCAAAAAAAAAACTACACAACTTACCTATATCATATAAAGCGTAGGTTTCTAATCTATTTTTCTTAACCTTTGTGTGACACAAACATCAAGCTTGCTATGAATCCATGAAAATCCTGACACTAACACCTTCAATGGCCCACTCCCAGGCATAACGTGTAAAAATATTTCTACTTTTGATATGTCTTAACTATATATTTTATTTGAACCCACGCCTAGAATGTAACATGTAAAGATGTTTTGATTCCTGATATAATTCAATTATACATCTTCTTTGTACAATTTCATACTGTCTCAGATATTGTATAAAATATAGGCTTACAATCTAGTTTTCATGACAAAAGTTGAAGCATTATATTTTGAATTTTTAAAATTAATTAAAAAGTTATGTGAATTACTTTCTTAGTCTGTGGTTCGACCCATTGTATTGATCAATGGATGGGATCAATTTGATATCAAACATAAAATTATACTATGGCTAATTAACAAAATGTAAACTTGAAACAGCTAAAATAATTGTGGATCAACCATTGGTTTGTTGAGTTCAACCCCAACTAAGGAAATGTTAGAGATGTTATTATTGTTAAGTCACGAGTAAGAACTAAACTAAAAAGTTTAGGAACATTATATTGAGTTAGAGTATTTTAATTAAGTTCGTATGTACTCTGTTACATGGTATGTGTCAAGAGTTAATGGGAGGTGTATATATATATATAGGCTATATAGCAGACAATAAGTTGTATTCTATCACTGTATGAATTCAAGAATGAAGTTTCACGCTGGTTTTCAATCTCCATCCATTTTTTCCATCTCTGATCCTTTCTTTATCAAAGACCAAAATCCGCTATAGCCCACCGGAATTCCAAGCATGGCCCCTGGTTTCCATTTTCTCAAACCACCTGTATTCCTCTTTCAGCTAATCCTCCTCCTCCTACTATTCTTTTATATATCTCTCCATTCGCTTTCTTCATCATCACCATCTACACATATTTCCCAATGCCATTTTTTATCATATTGATCTCACTCCTTTTTCCCCTCAACCTCAATTAATCTCCACAAAACCCTGTAGAAACTCTACCCTGTTAATCTCCAATATATATACGTCCTCTTTTCTCTCATGTTACTGGGCATTTGGGTTTTGTAGAGTCTCTCGCTGCATTTTTCGCAGTTTTCTCTATGGTCCCTTGTTTTATTATGTCTATAGAAGCATTTCACAGTGTCTCCTTGTTTCGATTTTCAGATCGTAATTCTGCATTACAGTGGTATGCTAATCAAGCTTGGTTTTCCTGCTGAATTTGAATTGCATGGGGATTGAGAAGAGGTTGGCTGATAGGAGATACACAGACTTTTCTGAATTACCCGAAGAGACGAATACCGACAATAAATCAATGAAGAATAACCGGCGACGTCAGAAGAAAACGCCCTCGGTTCAAAAACTATTCAATATATGCAAGGAAGTGTTTGCCTATGGTGGGACTGAGATTGTTCCTCCCCGTCGTGACATTGAGAAGGTGCGGTCTATTTTAGGTATGTGCTTTAATTATTTATCCAAATTAAACTACTGTCTACAATATTGTCTAATGTAGTATCGGCTAGCAAGCTTTCCTATATGGGGTTGCATTCTTGTTAATATTATGGGGAAATTAGATAAAAATAAACCTCTTTGTGGCGAGTTTTGCCCTTTCCTTCAACAAAATGAACTGCATTATTCCTTACCGGGGAAAAATAGTGCAATTTGTTATAAAATTTATGTTTTTATGTCGATACTGATAATATTGAAATTGATATTATATATATCACCTTGAAAATACTTCAGTCACTTCGGGTGATGGGCTGTGCTGTCTCCTTTGTGTACGTAGGAGGACTATGTTTCCAACACATGCTTTTGGTTTCAACACGCACGTGTGTATATAATTATTCGAAGTTTTTGAACTATGGATCGATCATATGATAAATAGTTGTCCGTGTCTCTTTTTAGAAAGAGATGACATCTACAGTGCTGTAAAATGCTAAGAACGTGATATGGTTTGACCATAATTTTGGTTTATGTTGTGTTTGAGTCCCTATATATTATTAGCTGGACCACCGTCAATTCACGAGTTAGAGTCGTCTTTTGTGCAGATGCAATAAAACCAGAAGATGTTGGCCTTACACCTGAAATGCCACATTTCCGGACAAGCCGTGGTCAAAGGATGCCAAAAATTACATACCTGCATATCTATGAATGCGAAAAATTCTCAGTAAGGAACTGCTAATTAATCTTAATTACTAAGAATCATATGCTGTTTTGTTGATCGTAATTGTGTTTCTATATCTAATGCAGATGGGAATATTTTGCTTGCCACCTTCTGGTGTTATTCCTCTTCATAATCACCCTGGAATGACGGTTTTCAGTAAACTTCTGTTTGGGACCATGCACATCAAATCATATGACTGGGTCACCGACTTGCCCCCCCACAATCCCATCAGTTTCAAACCAACGGAGAGTAAGTCTTCCAATTTATTTTACATTGCAAACTAAGTGTTCGTATAAAGTATAGCATAAAGTACAAATGGAAGCTGTGTTATTCAGAAGTGCCTTAAAGAGAATAATACGTATGATTATCTGAATTATGCAGTCCAGAGTTCAGAGGTGCGGTTGGCAAAAGTGAAGGTTGATGCTGATTTCACAGCTCCTTGCAACACCTCTATCCTTTATCCGGCCGATGGAGGTAACATGCACTGCTTCACAGCGTTGACAGCATGTGTAGTTCTCGACGTTCTTGGCCCTCCATATTCTGATCCTCATGGCAGGCCCTGCACTTACTACCTTAATTACCCTTTTTCCAGCTTTTCAGGTATATATACGTTTTGCCACTGACATCTGCACCGTTTTGTTTCTTTCTCCATGATTCCATGCACCACCAGAGTCATAACCCTATATATGTTACGTATCCTTTTGAAGCTTCAGTGGATGGAATTTCCATAGCAGAAGAGGAAGAGAAGGCTTACGAGTGGCTTCAAGAGAGGGATAAACCTGAGGGTATACAAGTAGTTGGAGCCATGTACGGAGGCCCTAAGATTGAGGACCACTGACTCATCTCACACCATCATCTCTCTTATAGGTTCTCAGTGCTGACAAATTTTCTATTAACGAAGGAAGCCCATTGGACGCCAGCCTTATATCTGAACGGGTGGTGAAACTTTTGTTGAGATCTTTGTCTTTATGCATGCCCTTTTTTCTAGTTTTATCATCTTCTCACCTTTATATATAGAGTTCCTAAGGCAGGTGGTAGTGATGTTTTGTTTTTTTCAGATAACAGTTCTATTATTGTATATAAAGATCAAAAGAGGCAGTAAATAATGATAAAAAGAGATTTACAGCACCAGAAACTGATGATATATATATATGCAGGGGCTTAATTGATATCTGAATCAGAGTTTAATTTGTTGGCCTAAAATGTCATTTCGAGGACTCTCACTACTTCTATAGTCTCCTAGAATAATCTTCAAATTCATTTTCGTTTTGTGTTCATTGTGGTGTTTATTAAGGAACTTCATTCATTCATGATCTGCTCATTGCTAGCCTCTTGAGTGTAGACGAATTGTTCGATGACGTTTAATTTAGCGAGCAAAGTATTCTGTGGCTGGTACATGACTTTTCTTATTTATATACAATAGTAAGAACAATAAATTAAATATATTAATATACATGTGCGCTCGATGACATACGAAGATTCTGTTAATTATTTAGTACGAGAAGAAACTAACTTATATAATAATGATTTTGAGCTTGGCACCAAATTAAGATAATGTTGCCAGAAATTTACTTGTTGCTTCCGATCAGATTATCTGGAATCTTTGACAGCACCATATATATATTGCTTTTTTTTAGTGAATTATTGTTTACTAATAATTCACATTGGAAACACAAAACTTTGTATGATATATGCAGAAACAATAATGTTCAATCTGTGATATAATATATACATGGCTCTAGTCTTTAGAATCTTTTTAGTTTTTAAGCTTCCAAAAGCCAAATGTTATATAGCGTTGATATGCATGAGAGGGGCGTACCACTATTTAATTTGATTTTAAAAAATAGCTAGGTTGACACACAAAAAGAGTAATGCATGTGAGAAGTTTTCTTCTTCTTCTTTTTTCAAATATAAAGTACACGATTTTTTTATTTTCAAAGTGATGGTCAATGACCAGCCCACATAAACTATTAGTGTATAATATATCGCAATTGATTCCGACGAAAAAGGTCTACTAACTTTATAATGCAAGCTAGACGCTTTAAAAGTGTATAAAGAAAGTAAAATAATTAAACCTGATTTCTTATATTTTAAGTTTTTAACTGTAAATAATTAGTATGCAACTTCTTAACTAAAATTAAACATGCGTATAATAATTAAAATGTAAAAATATAATAATCCCAAACATTTTTCTCATCTCATTTCAGTAGGTGCCCATCCTCATCTTCTCTGCTCCTACACATACCTCTTCATAACGACATATTCACCCGAAATTATTTACCTTCCAAAATTAACCCATTAACCCATGATGTTTTTTTTATAACATGGAACACCTTTTATCAAGTACTTTTATTAGATTTTAATATCAGGTATTCAAACAATCAAGTAATATAAGTTAAGACTTTACATCATGATATTTATTTCTATCAGGGTCTTTTTAACAAATGTGATATCAAATCTTAAATCTCCTACTTTATAATCTAGTTGGTAGATCACAAAATAGCCTTAGATATTAACTCGTGTTGTTGTTATTACTGAATTTGGGCTTGTTTTGTGTGGTACTCGACTTGTACGTACCTACTTAAAATGATCATAAAAACACGCAAGGCAAATATTCTTATTCATTCCCTCGCCCTCCGCGAGATCCATATCCATCTCCATCCTACATGGGTTGATTCTTTATGAATTGGAAAGAACACAGCCTATTCGCTAAACAGAAACGCAGGTGCGAAAAGGCAAGAAACCAAAATAATTTATTGTGCCTAGTACAGGTGCAAGTTTTTTGTTTACGTATGTTTCTTGGTTACGTTTCGCACGCTGACACCCACACACACACATCTTGGCCTGTATGTATGTGTTTATTATATATTTAAATGAAAAGTTCTTAGGTCGGTTAGGCACACGCATATATATATGGTACTTAATTACTTCTTTAAACTTAAGTGATTTACTTCCCCTCTATTAATTAATTCTCCAGTGGGATATCTCTAATTAGAGTTGGAAATCAAAGCATGCATTAATGCCCAATGCCGATGTAGTAACCGGTAACATTTGTCGTCCTAAAACTGTGGAACAACCTAGCTAGGAGAAAACAAAATCTGTCGCCCACTTAGGCTTCTTCTATACGTTCGACTGGTAATCTCCCATTCTCTTGACAAAAAGTATGTTTACATATTTTGGGGGCAGAGTACACGACCAATATATATAATTAACGTACATATTTAAATAGTTAATGCGTGGTCTGGTTCTATAACATTGGTAATCTCTCCTCACTTTGTATAAAGTCAGTTTAAGAAATCTAAATTACTAGCTAGTCTTAGAATTCTGAGAGGCCCGCACGTACGCCACGATGACTGCATTTACGATCATTTATTTTATAGTTATAGAGTTGTATATAGAGAGAGTCTCATAATTAATACTAAATATTTTTTAATAAGTTTACGATGCGAGAAAATTAGTTATTATTTACAGTGGTAGATACCCTAAACCTACCTAAAAAAATACATTGAAAATGAAGGAAAAATATAGGGGAGAAAATCTTAAAAAAATAATAAAAAATATACTATTTTTGAAAGTTTCTCTTAATAGCTTTTTTTACTTTCTATTTTTTTGTAATATTTAAACATAGGTTACAGTTGGACGCAATAAAAAAATAGAGAAATTATTTAGCTTGAATATATGAAATATTAAAAGAAAATTGTAGAAGATGGCTACCATAGTCCATAGCCGATGAAAAGATGGCAAATAAGTCGCGTTAAGCGCATTCTTTATGTTGTCACTAAAATACTACATCCGTATCACTAATCTCTGACTAACGCACCCCAACCGAATTCCAAAAGGCCGTAAATTTAGTTTGGTATGTATATGATTAATTGAGAATTATGGATGTAGAGCTAACATTGTTTACATTTACAAAAAAAAATGCCCCAAATTAAACCGCACGATTCCCCGATTGATTTCACCCCCACCAACCACGCGTCACACTGTAAAAAATACAGATCCAGATATTACGCATTGTTGATCAATGATGTTTAATTCACACATCAATGAAAAAATTTAAAGCTTTCATCATATTTACCGTTTGATAGAGTCTCCTGTGATATTTGTTAAAGTTTTTATTTGTAATATAAATTATAAACTAGTAGATCTTATAGTAAGTAGTAGGCGTAGTGATATGTTTTTTTTTTTATTTCAAGACAAAGCCTGAAATTTGTTTTATCTGAAGCCACAAAATTGCTTACGAAAGCAAGATCAGATGTTGCAGAGCGTCATTGGAAACGGGATATATGTGTGGGCTCGATTGTTGAGGCTTCTAGAAGCATATAGACTTCTCCATATGCTCCGATCATATAGAACTTTACAGCCTTGGACTTGTCAACGGATGCGTTGCTGACGTCATGCTCCGATCACTACCTGCTTCGTCGTGGATGTTCAATATATATATAAAGAAAAATCCCTAAAAACCCAACAATTTACAACAGAGTATTATAATGTTTTTAATGAATTTTCCCATCTTGATTGTACTGAGTATCGTAAATATATATATATATATAGAACTTTAGACATATTAAATCAACGTAAAATAGTTCATATAAATGTAAGATTGTGGTTAGAATTATGTCTTTGTAATTAAATTAAAGTATCCAAAGAAAAGAAACAACAAAGTGTGATGGTTTGTCTATATTTAGGAAATAAAAAGAAAAAGAGAGGAATAAGTGGAAGCTAAGCAGCCTCAAAGTCAAAGGAAGCAACATCGTTAAAAAGGAGAAAGAAAATTAGAAGGAGCAGAAGATTGCGTTTATCATGCAAGAGCTGGAATTAAATTCCAAGCCTGATGCGATGCAACAGTAAGCGTACAACGACATAATCATATTTTGAATGAAAACGTATGTATGTATATGGTATACACGTATACAAAAGTTGAAAGACTTGTTGTGTTGAAGACAGAATGGATGAATAATAATCATATTGAAACGAGTAGAACGAGGGAGGCGTACGTAACCAGCTGCCTAGCGCGGAGACAAATGAGAAAGGGATATAAATCTGTGACTATGATGGGAATTATTATGGGACAGTCAATAAACAAGCTGATGAAAGGAGAGAAAGATATTCATGTTAATACACTGTCCTCACTGATGAAATACGTATTCACGAGTGTAGATGGATGGGGACGGATTTAAGGGCGGCAAGTTATCTATTCTAAAATCTAGCTAAATTAAACTTATATATGAACCTTTTTTCAAACGTTATTTTCAGCTTTGGCTTACGCACCTTTATAATCCAAACACTATTCTCAATTTTTTTTTTGTTAAGTATATATATTTCTATTAGAGATATTCCTATCAGTATAAACTGTCAGGTATTAAATGTGAGCACTCCTCTTAATTAAAATTTGAATATTAGTTTATCATTGTGAGAAACTAACCCCTTCTACTAGGATTTGATTACAAATATATTTTTTTCTTTCTAGAAATTTATTTTTGCCTAAATAAATTTATTACCAGAGATACTTCTCTGCACACACAGTTATTATTTAGTTTGAAAAAATTACTTAAAAATTTGACACAAACTTAACAGTCAACGGCTTATAACTGTTCAGCGTTTGCGGTACAGGACTAATGTAATTTTGGAATACGCTTTGAAGTCGTGGCTAGTCATGGCTTTCATTGACAAAGGGTGAAGATATGCCTGTTTTCATGCACGTAGGTCCACACAGTGTGTGTGTGTGTGGGTGTGTGTCTGTGCGTGTACGCAATTGCATGGCTTCGCCTGTTGTGCTTTTGGAGTTTAATTCCCAGAAATGAGAATAGAATACTAACAGCAAGAAACCACTAATTCCATTATTCTTTTTACCAGCCAGCTCGTGTAGCAAATTGGCAAATATAATGGCGACTGATTAATTAACGCAGCAGAAGGAAATCATATTATTGCCTATTTTTAACAGGCAGCCCTATATGTGTGTGTGTATATATATGTATGTTGTGTCACTCTCTATCATCTCAGGGTCCTTTCTAACAAACCTACCACTCCCTCATTCATTGTCCTTTGTCTCCATTTCTGTACCTTTACCAATAACTAGTTTATTTCCTCCTTTGACTTTCCTCATTCACCTGATTTTGACACCTAACTATGCTTTATTTTTTTCCCCTTTTTCTATTTAAATACTCCTCTAACTCTAAATATAAAATCTATTTTTTTAATATAAATTATACTATAAATTTAGTCTATAGAAAATAACATTATTTGATACGTAGACTTTCTGAAAATAAATTGAAAAATGCACTTATCTTATCCACAATTCACTTTCTCATTTTTTTCCAGAAAATATTTTTCCACGTATCTAACATCGTATAAATATTATAAACATTTATTTCTAACTTTCTTTTTATCATTTTCTTAAAATGTCTCTCATCTTAAGAAGGGCTCACAACAGATATATCGTTTATTATAAAAAGGTATACATCTCGAGCCCAGACAGATAGAGACGCTTGGCAGATATGGATGGATTCTTTGAACTAAAAGTGGGTAAGAGTGGGAACGAAACACGCAATAAACATAAAGAATGGTTCGATGTGCTGGGTAAAGTGAAAAAAAAAATGGAGACATATACGTAGAAGAAACATGAGAAATCTGAAGGAATTAATGAATATATAAGCGCTTGATGCTATATATAAGCACAAGATGCAGAAGTGCTAGTTATAGGTTATATAAATAAGCATCTCTCGGCAAGTAAAAGAGATATGAGGAAGATGTGAATATATTTAGTTTGCAAGGTGGCCCCTCTTGCTTTTAATAATTTCTAATGAGTAGGTAAGTGGACGGACGTTCGGCCATTTCTTTCTAGATTTAAATTCATTACAAATAAACTAGTTCCATTAATTGAGAACATGCAATATAATATTGTCAGTATCCGTTTTGATTTCAACGTAATTAACAAAAACATCTATTGCTGTTTAATTATATCATTCCAGAAAAAAAATCAAGGTGCACATCAGTGTTTGAATGGGTCAAAGCTCTCTTTTCCCTATATATATGGAATGAATAATTATACTCTTCATATTTTTCAAAGTTTCAACTACTTCTATTATACTTTTTTCAAAACACTGCTTGCTCAATTATTTCAACGATTTCTTCCTTTTCGATCCCAATCGCACGATTTTCAAACGCAGCCACATCAATTTGATCATGACGGGGGACATGAGGTAAATGGAGATAGATCATATTGAGAATATGAAGTAACCTTCCAAGTTATTAAGTAGATGCCACAAGACTGTAGAGGGAGAGACTCTTATAAGTAGATGGTTACGGAATTTGATTTTTAAAAGACACATCGAGAGATGTTATTTTGTTTTATGTTCGTATGAGAGGCTGTACATATGCGAACATTGAACAATCTAAATAAATACATTCAAGATTCTTATGAACCTTCACATTAACGATGTGCTCCGCATGTATGTTCGTCTCCCTTTTTAATATATTCACGTTCCCAACCAATTACTTCGTATAACCTCTAATACCTTGTTTTAACTTGAGAATTTTATACACACTTCTTTTAGCAATTATATGACCTCGCTATTTCATATCACTCTGGTCTTTATAATATTGTAGAAAACATTTTTGGTCATAAATATAAATATGTCTAAATAATTATTCTCTAACTTTACACCTATTTTAAATTTAAAGTCCTAATTTTTTTTCACATTATTAGTTACAACTTACAATATTAGAATAAGTGTTTCGTATTCATAAAAAATAGAATAAGTACTTTTTTAGATAAAAATGAAATAACCTAGATTTTTATGCCATATTAAAATTTTAATAGCGACATAATTTAGAGTATTTAAAAATTATTCTTAAGGCATTCATTAATTATGAGGTGTTTGTATTGACTTATTTTAAATAAATTTGCATTATACATGGTAAACATATAGGAGAGTTTTGTCTCATAAAGCACAGAAATAATTACTTTAAGTGTTACTAAATACTGACTTAATTTAGAAATAAAATCATCATATATTAGTTCTTTCGGCCTGACCTTAAAAAAATTCAAGTTTGAATTAATGGTAGATTGAGTCATTGAGATATCGGAGGGAGGGAGGGAGCGAATAATTTTTGAAAGAGGTATTTTGAGGGTGGGGCGGGGGAGAGTAAGGGGCCTGCAGGTGAAAACAGCATAAACAAGGGGCAAGATTCAAGAATAAGAAAGACCAGAAGAAGCGGACTCAAGACACAATCGAGATTATTATTATTGGTACATATAAATAAATTATGCATATTAGACAGAAACCCGCTGTTGGAACAGCCCACTGGAATTCCAAGCATGGCCGCTGTTTTCACTTTCTCAAACCAACTGATTCTCTCTTTCAACTAATCTCTTCTTCTACCTCTTGTATATTTATACCTCTCTCCATTCTCTTTCTTCACCCATCACCTTCACACATATTTCCCAAATTCCATTTTTCACATCTTACTCCTCCTTTTACCCCCTCCACCTCTCTTCTCTAAACTGCCCTCTTAAAAAGTCTACCCGTGCCCCAAAGTCTACCCCTTCCCGCTTTCTTACTCTTTTTCTTCCGCTTATTTCCGGGTATTGTGGGTTTTATAGTCTCACTGCATTTTTTGGCAGTTTTATGGCGTCCCCATTTTCTGTTACCGAATTCTCTATGGTTCCTTGTTCTGTAATCTCTTAGCATAGTCCTGGAAGTAGAAGCATTTCGCGGTGACATTGATACAGATGTCTCGTTGTTTCGATGTTCGTATCGTAATTCTGCATTAAAGTGGAAGTAGAAGCATTTCGCGGTGACATTGATACAGGAGGGTGGCTGATACGAAAGGGAAAAACTTTTCTGAATTACCCGAACAGACGAATACCAACAGCAAATCAAAGAAGAGCCGGCGACGTCAGAAGAAGATGTCGCCGGTTCAAAAACTATTCGAAACATGCAAGGAAGTGTTTGCCTCTGGTGGCACCGGGATTGTTCCTCCCTCTGAAGACATGGAGAAGCTGCGGTCTGTTTTAGGTATTTACCTTAATTATTTATATAAATTATTGACTCCAATACATTGTATACTATTGCTGCCAAGTTTTCCTAACTAGGGATGCTACGTGTGTGAAAACTAGATCGAAATGAAGCTCTTTTTGCGATTTTCTCCGGTTGCTGAATCAACATGTGATTTCGGCTTTATTTTCTCTTTCCCTTTCCCTTGGTAATATTAATCATATGGTTTGCTTGCTCACAAGACGGGATGTTCTTGGGGAAATTAAAGCTATATATCCAATTTAATTAGCATTTCAATTTTACTTTGCGAATATTGCTTCAATTTTACCTTTTGCACCAATATCATCGATTACCATGAAAATTCTTTAAATTAGTTCGAGTGGTGGGGTGTAACTCTCTGCCTTATGTACTATGTTTGCGCCCCTAGGCGTTGGACACGCCTCTGGGGCCACTGCTTGTATATAATTATTCCAAGGTGTTCGACTAGCAAATAAAAAATTGTTGTTATCATGTGCTTCTTATTATCAAGAGACGTTTGTCTACAGTGCAGGTTCAGCTTGCGGGGTAATACCAAGTTTGTGTTATATAATAAGAATTTCGGATAAGAAATCAAGCATAGTACACTCAGTGATGACATCGAATAAAATACCTTGCTATCTCTCTTCTCGTCTTGTTTATCTTATGGAGGAATTATGCAGCATATGTTGAGAATTTTGGATTAGATATGCCCAAAATTGAGGATCCTTTAATTATAAATTAGCCAAAAAAATTAGTTCATTTGGGCTATGAAATCCCTATTATTAGTTCGACGAGCATAACAGAAAACTGTAATTTTTTGGGTGAAATCCTTTGCTGGATATTGTCTTTTGCGGTAGGCATAATACCCTGGACGTTAGGAACAAGTTTTGATCTCAACAACCGCGAGTAGTTAAGATATCGCTGTCAAAACATCTCAACCTGCAAAATCTAGTGAATTGTTTTATAGGAAACCATTGGAATCCAAAAATGCACAGTTGCATGCCTCGACCTCATCGCCATTTTATTTTTTTGGTTTGGGCTGACTTGACCTCGTCGCCTTTGCAGCAGCATTAATACTAAGAATCCTTTTCCCAATTTTTGTTTACACTTGTCATCTGTTTTATCTGCTAATAGAAACCATGCAATTTTGTCCTCTTTTATGCAGATGTAATTACACCGGAAGATGTTGGCTTGAAGCCTGATATGCCATATTTCAGGACAAACGGCGCCCAAAGATGCCCGAGAATTATGTACCTACATATCTTCGAATGTCCAAAGTTCTCGGTAAGCAAGTGATCTTGAACTGGTAGTTTGATGGTTTATAAGGAAGCATGCTGTTTTGTTGATTGTAACTGTGTTTCTATATTGAATGCAGATGGTAGTATTTTGCTTGCCTCCTTCTGGTGTTATTCCTCTTCATAATCACCCTGGAATGACAGTTTTCAGTAAACTACTTTTTGGGACTACGCACATCAAATCATATGATTGGGTTGTTGACTTGCCCCCTCAAATTCCCACCAGTCTCAAACCAACGGAAAGTGAGTATTTCTTTGTTTTCTTTAAAAATAATATCGATCTGTTTCCCTGTTTCTAAGTTTACTACACATGTTTCCTTCAATTCTGCACTGTATAAGCATACGGTTAATGGGTCATGTTTGAAGATATGCTATTTTTCTGCCTGATGTTCTGACAGATATGTGAAACAGAGGGTTTGAATTAAGGATAACATAACATACAAATGGAAGCTGTGTCGTTTGTTCCCTCTATATCTTCCGTCTCTGTAAAATAGTTCTGTTGCGAATACTTTTACGATTTATATTGAGCAGCATTGAGCATTGGCATCCACTTGCAGAGCATCCTCTAAGGGGGGAAAGGAAAGGAGAAAAAATTAGGTGCAGTTGTTCAGGATTTACAATTTGTATGTTTTGCCGTCAGGTTCTCTAATAAAAATATGACAACGAAGAAGCTTTTACAATTCAAAATCATATGATTGTGTCTTTTAGGAGTTGTCTTTTACATGTTATAAGTTTATTGGAAAATATAAAAATGCAGACATTTAAAGTCCCGACGTCTGTTGATGTCATGTGGAAACTCGGACGACATGCAAGCACGGTCAACAAGCATCATAGTTGGACAAAACTAGTTACATGAGTGTTATTATGTACTTTATTTGGCAATCCCATCAGAATGCTCAAATTTGATTCTGGTTTCTCCTGTTGCCAATCCCTTTAGATTCTGAACATAGTCTGACATAATCTGTGAGACATGTGCAGCACCCTGTCGCACATCAATACTTTCTTGGACTAAAATATATTGCTCGTAGCCTCGTACCACTTATTTATTTGTAGAAGGTTGGGATGTAATGTTTTGATGGAGCTGTCATTGTTGGTCATGCTCTTGCAATCTTAAATCTCTTCTACAAGTACCATTCCCTTTCTCTCCTATGAAGTATGAACCAAACAAGAAATAAGAAAGGGACTAATATGCGTATTCCAATTATACAGTTCGGAGTTCAGAGGTGCGGTTGGCTAAAGTGAAGGTTGATGCTGATTTCACTGCTCCTTGCAGCCCCTCCATCCTTTATCCGGCCGATGGAGGAAACATGCATTGCTTCACGGCAGTGACAGCATGCGCGGTTCTCGATGTTCTTGGCCCTCCATACTCCGACCCTGATGGCAGACACTGCACTTACTATCTTAATTATCCCTTTTCCAACTTTTCAGGTATTATGAGGCCACTAACACTGTCTTATTACTTTCTCATCAAATCCACCCCCTCAAATTGATTGTATGCTATTTTGTTTATTTCTCTTGATAATTTTGTTTTGAAACTTCAGTAGATGGAATATGCATAGCAGAAGAGGAAAAGAAGTATTACGAGTGGCTTCAAGAGAGGGAGAAACCTGAGGATTTAGAAGTAGTTGGAACCATGTACGGAGGTCCACAGATTGTGGAAGGCTAAGGCTAATCCGATACCATGTATCACTCATCTGAACCATCATGTCATGTCGCTCTGATGCCAGCCTTATCCGAACCGGCGGTGAAACTTAAGTTGATCTTCGTTCATGTTCCTTTTCCCCCCTTCTAGTTTTAATTAATTTTTCAAATGGTGATGGAACATTAGGCACCTAGTGACGTTTTCAGCCGACAGTTTTATTAATTATTAACGTACAGATGATGATGCTGAAAACAGGAAATGATAAAAAAGAGATATACGGCACCGGAAATTGATGTTGGGATGATGGTGCAGTGGCCTTGATGCCTGAAATTAAGCCGTTTGAATTCACCTGGAGTGATTTCGAGATAATAAACAACTGATGTATGTTAATCAGGATAAAGCATGATTCATCTTCTATTTCATCCCCCCATTCTTTGGCTATTTTTAAATTTTAAGGACACGTAAACCATAGAAGCTTTATGGTGTAAAGAAATTTTAAAATAAATAGTCATATTTGTCTAAAAATGTTTCTGAACTAAAATATGGTTTAAAATTATAGTTTCAGATAAGCTGATAAGAGTAATTTTTAAAATAATAAAAAAATTTATAGACTACTCAATTATTATTTTACCCTTACCTTTTTTTACACTCTCTCTCCTCTCTCTTCTATCTTTTCTACCTTCTCTCCCCTTTCTTCTCTATTCATTCTCCACTATCTCTCATTTTTTTTATTTTTAATAAAATCATACTCTTTTTGATAATTTTTTAATTATAATTTTTTTTAATAATAACTATCTAAATACTCATTTATTTAGAACTATTTTTTTTTATAAATTTTTTTTAAAAGTTATCTAAATTTTTTTTTTCTTATAAACTATTTTTTAAAAGTTTGTCCAAACGTCGATTATTTCACGCCTATGGTAGTGCGATTCCCTAGTCGGGCGTACTGCTTTTCAGGGAACCTCTATATCCAGGGTCATCAATATTTTATACAAGTTTCTTTCTTTGTGCACTTGAATAAAGTTTTTTGTAATAAGAATTTTCATAAAAATGATTTTTTTTTCAGGTCTCTGGTCTCTATCGTCGTCGGCGCCCGGAAAGACAATATTTCACCTCGTGGTCCCGTTCACCCGTTGTCCTTGGATCAACCTATGGACACGTGTCTGTTGGGTAATGCTTCCATCGAGGGACCAAGCTCTTTGCTTGTTCTTTTTTGGGGGCTGAAAAGGACCAAGCTTTCATTAATATGTCACTGATAATGGCTTTTGTGGAATTTATGGCAAAACGAGAAGAAATAACAAAATGAAGGGTAGATTCATCTTGCGTTATTGAGAAGCATAAAAAGAAAGGTGGCGGCGGCGTGCAACGTCTCCATTATGCCCATTCTATCTTATATTTTCATGCATGTCAATTATTTCGATATGAACTTAAAGTAAACAGTTATGAAATATTAAATTAAGGATGCTTGTAATTTGAGGAATAGTGCAGTAAATATGGAGCGAAGCAAAGGTTGAGGAGGCAGGTTTATATGCATGGCATAGTTATAATGCGTCTGCATGCACGTCATGTACATTGCATAGTTCAATATTTATATGAAGCTCAAGTTCCAACTCAAACCTCACATATTGCACAACGAATCTGCATCGATCTCATACATATATATTCATGATCATGAACACACAATTTGATGATGTGCGAGGGCCTGTGAAGAAAGAGATAAGTGGTGAAATGCAACTGTAATTCAAGAGAAGCGTTAGATAATGTAATGTTTGAGGTTAGTTTTGAAACAAGGGAGGGAAAAACCCAAAAAACGAGGCAAGAGTTATTAAGAAAACAGAAATCAGATCTTATATATGTACATGCTGCTATCATATCATCTCCCTCATTAGATATCTCAAAGGGATTTTCATATTTGTTAGTTATTTGTTTGTTTGATTTTGGGTCGGACCCGTATACAAAAATCACGTACCTTTTTGGTTGTTGAGAACCTTATCAGAGATTTTATTACCGTCGTATTACCATGATCCACCAAATTTAGTGTTAATTAATTATGTGTGGTAGAAAACAATGATTATGTACTACGTTTCTTTGTGGTGAGTCAATGATCGATGAGTGCAAACTTCAGGAGTACGTTGCCGCGGTAGGTAAAGTTCCATTTGTTGCATGCTGTATGCACTACGTTTTCGTTCATGCAGAAGCTAACTATACAAAATGAATATTTATCATATATATTCAAATGATTTAAAGTTCCCTAATGTTTTAGGTAGCTTCATTAATTGTGCTCTAAATCACATTCATACATTTCAATTTATTTACTTGTCTTCAAATTATTTAGAGTTCTGTGTCATAATTTTTTCAAAGAAGAGATAATCGATTCTTGAATTTAGTAAAATACTTCAAAATATACACATTATTATTAGTGATTAGTAATTAGTAATTATAATAACACAATGAGCTTCATATAAAGCCAGTTGTATTAATTACCATGATTTGAGTCGTGCCATTGGATCTTATGATATCTAATTAACAAAAATATAAAGTGTGGAGTCTGAAAGAGGAGAACGTTCGTCATTAACTAAAAGGACATGATGCTTAATGCTCAAATCACATGTTTAGCTTAGCTAGTCACTTGATTCAAAGGCTAATCAGAAAAAAAAAAACCATTGACCTACTTCACTAAACTAAACCTCAACTTGCCCCCAAAAGTCTCTGCCTCCACGATTAACAATGACACCAAAATCATAAAGTTTCTATACCCTGACGCAATTGGACCACCCAAAAGAGGGAAAAAAAACTAATTATCTCTCCTCTCTCTTCATCATATATATAATTGTTCAATGAATTATTAAACACAAGTTCGCATTGATTACGTAAGCCATGCAACCTCGTCAAGCTTTGCAGAATAATTAATTAAGTAGTAATAAAACATAGAGAGGCTAGATAGTGAAGCCATAGATACATATTTAATTTTAGACGCAATAGAAAGACTGAAAAATATTTTGGTACGTAAACGCTTTGAATTATAAGACCGCTTCAACATAAATTAATTGAACATATATTATATAATTGCATAACAAATTAAAGAAAGGTGAAATTAATATTATCACTGGAGAGCTCGAATCTGTAACAATTTGAAAAGCATGAGGTCCAAAGAGGCATGGCCAAACTTAAGAGGGGTTAATATGACTCTTATATACCATGGATCAAAATTTGACAAACAATCAATGCCAAAGGCCAATATATATATTATTGTGAATATAAATTATGAGTTGGGATCTGATTGCTTATAATTTAATCTCAGCCTTAAATCATCGGGTTATTACTTAGTTGCCAAGGGATACAAGTGTAAAGGTGGTCTTCACTCTTCACACACTCATGCATCTACAGGATTAAATATACGTGTGAGTATATAATGTTCATAATTAATGGCCCTATTGACACCATCGTGGGGTTTTCTAATGTCCAAGTGAAGACTTTCAAGATCAAAAGAGTATTTTAATTTTGAAACAAGTTGCTTAAGTTTCAAATGGATGAGATTGTTGATTTGTTATATAGCACTCAGATCCCGAGGCATATACTTTAATTTGAATCCCACCGAGAGAACTATCAATATGTTTAATTAGATTTCCGCGATTCAAATGCTTGAAATTTCTGAATCAAGCAATAGGTCTTTAGCCATCCAAGTTTGCATTTTTGCGACCGACTTCATGTTTGGCACACCTATCTGAAAAGGTTGGATTTTGCAAAACTCATACTTGATGACGACGCTTGGACCATCAGTGTGAAAACTGAAAACTAGTAATTTATATATAGACTTCCTTGTTTTGCAACTTGGTTTGAGAAATTTTTAAACATTCTATTTTCTCTTAGCTTGGGGGTTTGAAACCAACGATTTAGACTTGATCAACTACCACAATCTTATCGTATTAATATTATACCATTATTTTCCACAAGTCATATGTTTTATATACTCAGTAAACTTCTTACGCTAAAAGCGTGTTGTAGTTAATTAGCTGTTTACATACCTAATACAAATACAAATGGTTTAGTGTACAACTTAAAAGCTAACAAGAGGAACCTTGAGAGAAGACTTGTGAACAATTTTATAATAATCTCTAACAATAATAAATTCCTATTTTACACATAGAGAGATAGAGAATCTTCATTTTATTATCATCAATAACTAAAAGAACAAGGACATGTATTAATTAAGAATTGCATAAGAAATAAGAAATAATCTCAAGTAAATGGGAGTGGACAGCAGAGCAAGTGCAAGAGAGCACAGAAGGCGTATGGACCGCGGAGCTGAGAGCAAAACAAGGCTACACCATTGACAAAGACGTACTTACAGATCATAAGAGTTCAGTCGCCGCCATGGCCAACCCATTACATATTGCTTCTTTTGACTCTTCAGCCATGTGACGTCCTCTCATCTGTACGAAGCTTCAACTTCTATTCTATACCAAGTAATTACATATACAACTTGTACTCTCTCTCTCTTGATTAATGATGACTTACATTTCGGAGATGTTATTATTTTATTCTTACTAATACATAAAGACAGGAATGAGCTTGGCAGAAATGTTGACCTTTCAGAGGCGTGGCTGCGTAATGGCAGGAAGATGAGCACTCGGATCTGTATTTATTTATTTCCTTAGTTTAGTAGATATAGTTGATTGGTTTGTAAGGGGCTATATATACATAAATAAATAGCTATATTATGAAGTGTATTTACGAGGTAAGAGAAAAGGTCAGCTTCTGATAATGTCTGGTCCTCGTGGTCTGCACACTGGAGAGAGGAGAACAATTCCCATTTGCCTTGAGGAAGATTGCCGTGTTCAAGAGGTTAGCAACTTCAATCCATTGCATCTTCTGTAATTCTTTCTTCTTTAGGAACTCTTGTTGCTTTTTATGATTTTTCTTGTCTTGACTTTAACTTCTAGTGTCATCAAAATGTGTGTGTGAGAGATAAAACTGCATGACCTGGCTTCTCATGCAGATTTCAATCATCATCAGAATGTTTCTCAGGGTGTGCATTTAGATATGGATCTTATCTTGTATCAACAGGGTTGTATAAGTATTCGTGATAATAAGGTTTAATTGAATTTTATTTTATATAGAAAGAACACTGTTTAGATAACGCAAACTTATAAATCAGGTATGATATAACAACCTAAATTTCCTTGGTAACTAAAATAGATACTGTGGGAACCTCAGTTTTTCTTGACGTGGCGGGACAGGTGCTGCATAATTCATATACTCTGAATGATCCATGAGCGTTTCACTCCGATCAGGGGAAACTAAACAGTAGCTTGAAATAAATTGAATAGGCCTACTGCTTTTGTTATAATTTAAAGCAGTATTGATTAAGAAATTCAGGTCAAAAGCTAATTGATTTCTGTTGTTATTTATTTTCCAATGAAGAATGATGAAATCAAGTCTGCTAAAGAAGAGATGGGTGTGGTGAAAGAAGAAAATGAAGAAAGGTTGAAGATGATGCTGAACCGAGTGGAAAAGGATTACCAATCCCTCCAACTGCGTTTCTTTGATATCTTGCGCAGAGAAGCTTCTGAAAAAGGCATAACAGATTCAGCCAATTCCCATGAGGAAACTGAAGAGCCTGAGCTCGTGTCACTTTGCCTGGGAAGAAGTCCAAGTGACCCTAAAAAAGATACAAGAAACACTGCTAAACCTAAAGAAAGTGAAGATCTGGAGGCTTGCCTTACCCTTGGATTAGACTCCAATTGTGAGTTATCAATGGAGATGGTGTCTGATCAGAGCCCAGGAAACAGCTCAGCAGAAACTAAGGAACCAGAAATAGGGGGAACATGGCAATCAAATAAATCTGTCAAGGCCAAAAATGGAGAAGATGAAATTTCAGAGCAGATACCTGCTAAGAAAGCGAGGGTTTCCGTGAGAGCAAGATGTGACACCCCTACGGTATGTAAAGGTTTATATTTGCAGGTTTTACCTATTCAAAAGTTTAACCCTGATGAATTTCTTGTGTAATGGTTTTTATGCCTAATGACAATTGAAATGCCTTCATAAACAGATGAGTGATGGATGCCAGTGGAGAAAATATGGACAGAAGATAGCCAAAGGGAATCCTTGTCCACGTGCATACTATCGCTGCACGGTTGCACCAGCATGTCCGGTCAGAAAACAGGTAAGAATCATAATGCAGGGTATAAATTTTACAAGTTTCTTAAGAGACATAGAATCCAGATATTTTCAGATTAGAGTAACCCTACTGAAATGCCTGACTTTAATTAGGTGCAAAGATGTGCTGAGGACATGTCCATCTTAATCACTACATATGAAGGGACCCACAACCACCCACTTCCAGTTTCAGCCACAGCCATGGCTTCCACCACTTCAGCTGCAGCTTCCATGCTATTGTCAGGTTCTTCAACATCTCAGCCTGCACATAACAGTTTTGCATCATTTACAAATGCTCCTACACTGCTTAATAATGCCCCAGACCTTGGACATTTTGATCTATCCAAAGCAAAACAGGTCTTCTTGTCCAACCCTGCCCCACCTATGTTCCCAACAATCACTCTAGACTTAACTTCTGCTTCATCCTCATCAACCTATGTCAATAATCGTCCCCCTTCAAACTTTGCTTTAAACCCAAGATTTCCTGCAACAAGTCTAAGTTTTTGCTCCAAGGAGCCCAACATTCAACAAGCAGTACGGGGTAATGGAATCCTTAATAATGAGAGAACCCACATGAGGTCAGTTGATCTGGGAAATCAATTTCAAGGACAGTTCCATCCAAACTGCATGCAAAACCAAGCTCATTCACGAGAGGCTTTAGCAGAGACCTTAACCAAAGCAATCAGTACGGATCCAAGACTTCAATCAGTGATAGCTGAAGCAGTTTCATCTATAGTGGGTCAAGGATCCGCCAATGTGAATCAGCCAGGGGGAAGGGAAATTTCAGAGTTAGGGTTGAACTTGAAACTAGGACAACATTCTCAGTTTGCTTCTTCCAATCCGTTGACCCAAAATGGGAAAGGATGCTTACCAGGCTATTTCAACAGATTGTCGTCAAATTCCTTTACTGGAAACTTCATGCCTCTCCAACCTCCAGTTCCGTTTTCTGTATCTAAGAGAAGCGTGCCTCCTTCCGTTAGCGATCAGATCAATCGTTAAGTTCTCAAGAACAACTTACAGCTTTAGATTCTCTTGATCTTAACCGTGTATTAAGTTCAGGCTAGGGGAAGGGTCCTATCATTTAAAAGGATCTTAAAAAAAACAAAACAAAACAAAAAGAGCAGGTAAGATGCAAAAGATGAAAATCGGAGGCTGAAGAACAGAATGAATCTTGTCATCTGACCCTGAGTTGATTTAAATTTCCTTCTGTGTCTAAATCCATGTAATACTCAAGTACAGTGTAAAAATATTTGTTATTTAACTAATAATAGAATTTTTATCCCCTTCCCAATACATTACATTTGAACACTTTACAAAATCCAAGTATTTTAGGGAATCCAAATCCAACACCGAGTACCAATAACTTCGAATAATCCATGCTTTTTACCACTATTCGTCGTTGTGTGCATTTTATCATTTAGATGATTGTGAAATCAATGAACGGAATGAGGCAATAGACAGCATTCCTCTGGCTTGTAGAAGTAACAACACCCCCAGATTATTGCAGTTTCTGCTTTTTTAAAGTGAAGAGTACCGTTTGAATGATAAAATGCCCTTGCTTAACTATTTATCGAAGAAAATTCAAGGATATCGGTAACTATGCTTTTTTTCTCATACAATATACTTCCTAATGTACAAGGTTAACTTTAGACGAGCAAGACCCAACGTGTCTGCCATAGAACTTAGACATAGCCGGTTCCATTTCTTAACGCAGAAACAGATCACAAATCATAAAATGAGAACCAAATTAAGGAGCATATTTAAATTGCCAAACAAACAGAAAAATAAAAGGGAAAAGAACCGAATGATTGCATTGCACAAGTGTAAAGCAACAGCAGAAATTGCATAATTAGAAGAAAAAAAATGTTATGTTGATTAAGGGATTTTTCTTTCCAAATTGCCACTATATATCAAGCTGAGTGGCCCTCATGAACACCTGTATTATGTACAACAGATTATAGCTAAAATGAACTATAAGACAACTACTATTCTGTCTCCTACCCCTATCATTTCCAGAAAGAAATCAGCATCTGATATACAAATCCCATTAAATAACAACAATACACAAATTAACACAAATTCAAATATAATAAAGAAATTTAGCAACATTATTAATGAGAATAGACAGCGACTTAGGAGCCTCCCTTGCAACGAGCATACTGCTTTCACTGTTTCTTTTATTCTTTTACGCAGCCCTCTTTCCCTTGTATCGTCTTAGAATTATGTCAGGGCATTGAAATCCCAAACCTACTGAACAGAAACAGAAGTAAAACGGGGTTAGAAATTTCAGTTACTTAATAACATGATTATCAGAACGTCTGTCAATTGTCCATTGGGGGGAAAGTACAAGTCCTTACCAATTTCTACCATGCTATCAGTTTCTGACATGGCTGTTATGAAACTTTCAATAATTCATGGAATGCCTCTTGTGGTATATCAACAGAACCAACCCGTTTCATTCTCTTCTTTCCTTCTTTTTGCTTCTCCAATAGCTTCCTCTTCCGAGTAACGTCACCGCCATAACACTTGGCAAGAACATTTTTCCTCATTGCTGAAATCCTGAAACATTGCAAAGAGCATCGGCAGAGCAGATCAGAAAGCGAAAAGTCACTTCAATCTCCCAATGCATGTGAATCAATGACTAGATTCTCCATCCTATACTTTGGTTTGAGGCTCAGATTCCATTTGCTTAACAGCTATTGAACATAAAGATTTATAGACGATGAAATCTCTGATCAAGATTAATAATTGCATAACAAAAGCACACAGTTCCATATCAACCACTCTACTGAATCAGCATAACAGAAACTTACGTCTCCCTTGCTATAACTTTTGACCCAATAGCAGCTTGTATGGTTATCTCAAACATTTGCCTGCACAGATTTTATAAAATATTGCTATTAATACTGCTAAAGCAGAAGTTTGAAACTAATACTCTTTTTTTATGCCAAAGGAATACCTGTCTATAACTTTCTTCAATTTATCCACCAGTTCACGCCCCACTCGATATGCTTTCAACTTATGGACAATGGTTGCCATTGCATCAACTGGTTGTCCATTCAAGAGAATGTCAAGTTTCACCAGATCAGATTCCTGATAACTGCAATAAAACCCGTCAAATGCATTATAGGGGAGGAAATATGCCATAACAAATTTAATTTCACTTGCTTATATTATTTGATTACATGCGACAGCCAAATAAGTACATGAAGATAACTCGCAAATTAGAACACTCCTTTCCATCAGGCGTTGTAGGCTTTTTATACTTGTTTAGATTAACAAGCATCACATAACTGTACTGAGTACAAATGCATTACAGTATGTCATCATTGTAAAGTAGATATGAATAATGCACAATATCAATCATGCCAACGAAACACGGAAAAAAAAGAGGTACTTACTCTGCATCCTCATAATCGAATGAAGCGTAGCCTGATGTTAGACTCTTTAACTCATTGTAAAAGTCGACAACAATTTCCCTCAAAGGCAAACGATACTTCATGAATGCCCTTTGACTGCAGGAGTGAAACTGAAATTATCATAGGTTCCACCACAGATAAGGAGTTCAAGTACACACTAAAAACCCAAAATTTCAAGAAAAAGGTAAACTGAAAAAAATGTGTAATATCTTTCCTCATTAATGGCAAATGTAGAAACACACACACGCAGATACCTGTCAATGAATGAGTACTCCAATTGCTGGCCTCTTCTCTCAGAGCAAAGGGTAATAACAGACCCCACATACCTTTGACCAGCCACAAATAAGATAGTTAATATTAGCTTTGGAAGCATCAAATGAAATTTCTCCTGGGTTTGCAAGGGCTTACTGACTAGGAATGATAATTGTGGCTATCACTGTTGGTTCCCAACAGGCTGTCACTCGTTGCTTGGGATTAGACGGTAATGCAGCAGGATTCTCAACTTGCAATTTGCTGGAAAAGCCAAGCGATTATATTAGTAAACAATAGAGGGAATTAGTCTGACATACCCAACTTTATTACCTACCTTCCATCAGAATACTCAAATATATATGGCACAGTTGGAACAGTTGAGATAACATGAGCTCCATACTCCTGTTAGTTCACCATAAACAGGTGAGTTGCCAGACAAATCACATTCACAATGAACAGAGCACATAAAATAGAGAAATTTGGCACATATTTCATTTCACAAAAGAAATATTGACCATCAGCCTGAAATTATTATTTGGATTCCATAAGGAGATATGGTACAGTTGGAACATTCACAATGAACAGAGCACATAAAATAGAGAAATTTGGCACATATTTCATTTCACAAAAGAAATATTGACCATCAGCCTGAAATTATTATTTGGATTCCATAAGGAGATATGCTGTTACCTGTTCGAGCCGCTGATGAAAAACATCCATGTGTAGTAAGCCTAAGAAACCACACCTGCTTTTAGATTAGCAGAAACATAAGAAAATTATCCCACTCAAAGCCAACTAAATGCATATTAGAGTAGAATAATAGTCTCCATTCTCTTAAAAGTAGATACTAGACCTGAATCCCAGACCTAGGGCTGTACTGGTTTCTTTGGCAATAGAGACACTAGCGTCGTTACATGTCAGTCTCTCTATTGCATGATTGAGGGCTTCAAAATCAGATCCATCCGCTGGATAAAGGCCAGAGAATACCATATGTTTTGCTGGCTTAAAGCCTACAGTTTGGAAGCATCAAATCTATATTTAAAATAAAGACATTTCGGATAAGGAAGACAAAGGCACACACCAAAACAAACTATAAGTGATAATTAGCACCGGGGGAGGGGGGAGGGGAGATAACAAAATTAATGTCACATCAATTTGATTACTTACATATTTTTCAAAAGTAGACACAAGTTTTCAGAAGAATAAAATGGACTAAGGCCAGTTACAGTAACTCTAAAAGTAATGAGCAGAAAGGATAGCTGACATGCATGGAAGTCACAACCCACCATCTGAACTGACAGAAAATGAATTTATATATAGTTCCTTAACCAAAAAGTTGCCAACTAATGTCGGAAGGAATGGTAGCTATACCTGGAAGAGGCTCTATAGTGCTTCGAGTATGGAAAAGTGTATCTCCAACACGTGCCTCTTTGGTTGAACGCATGCCACTAACAACATAACCAACTTGTCCAGTAAGCAGCATTCCAGTAGATTTGAGTTCGGGGTGCATGATGCCTACATCCAAAGCTTCATAGGCCTGTCCAGTTGCAGCAGATGAAATTTTATCCCCCTTGCGCAGGGCACCATCAACAACAGCAACATGGCATATTACCCCTTTGTATTCATCATAATAAGAATCAAGCAAAAGCACACGTAGGGGAGAACCACTCTTCCCAGGAGGCGGAGGTATGCGCTCTATGACAGCAGGAAGGACTAGCTCAAGACCCTGTCCTGTTTTAGCAGATGTTAAAAGCACGGCGCTTGGGTCAAGATCAAACATTGATTTTAGTTGCGCTTTAACACCATCAGGATCAGCAGTTGGCTGATCTATTTTGTTTATGACAGGAATAATTGTTAGGTTGGATTCAAAAGCAAGATAAAAATTGGCAACAGTTTGCGCTTGCACTCCTTGAGCAGCATCGACAACTAAAAGAGCGCCCTGACAAGCTGCCAGTGATCTCGACACTTCATAACTGAAGTCTACGTGCCCGGGAGTATCAATAAGATTTAGCAGAAAGCTTGATGGACCTCGGTCGTTACTACATGTGGCTTCCCGAATGCTGTGCTTATAGAACATTGTTGCTGTCTGGGCTTTAACTGTGATACCCCTTTCTCTTTCTACCTATGACATATCTAACTTCAGCAAATAAATGGCGTGATGGAATATGAGATTAAAAAACAACGAAAATAGTTTCATCTATCAAAGTTACATATTATTTCCCCAGTAATAGAAGGCATGGAGAACATTACTGCAAGGCAAATGTTACTTGAAGACAAAGGGGCTGCTAATTCAAAGCAACAATTTTAGAGAATGCCCTTTATGGGAAATGACACTCTTATGTAACATAGCAATGAATAAAAGATGTTGCATTTTAGCGTACCTGCAACTTGTCAAGATACTGAGGCTGACCATGTCCCTTCTTAATAGTCCCTGTAAGCTCGAGCAGCCGATCAGCAAGAGTGGACTTGCCATGATCTATATGTGCAATTATAGAGAAGTTCCTTATTAGGTCTGGAGGGTGTTGAGTCAAATCTATGATTTCTTTGCTGTTTTGGCGCGGTTGAGAACAGAACAATGCACGGCTCAGAGCCATGCGACGACAAATTAGTCCACTTTCTAACTCTAATGATTTGCCTCCATAAATATTCGACAATGGGGAGGAATTAAACAACAGGGACAAGTACCTAGATTGCCCTAGCCTCTTCGAAGCTCTATTCAGGTAACCCATATCAGGGTTTGAGGTTTCGCAACTGCTCGTTCAGAACACAGGCTAGATGGAACAGAACGAAGCCGGCGAGCGACGTCGTGGAGAAGGGACAGACACCCTACTTCGTGGGCTTAAAAATTTCTTGATTGTGGATCCGAACATACCAACAAATGGCCATCAGCTGTTTAAGGCAGATCTGGGCCAAAGGCTGCTTTTACTTAGCTGGTAGACCTTTTTGAAACTCATGAGTCTGTCCCGATAATGTAGGTCATGTTAAGTTGACTTTGTATAACCCAAAAGAAATCTCACACGCTTCATATCTCCCTGTTACATGGTAATAATAATTTTTTTATAAGATCAAAGACTGGATTATGTTTATCTTTATTAAACGTTAAGAATCAATTTAATTAATTTGTCCAACCTATATAGTAACAATCACTTACAAAAAAGTCATTTCTATTTGATTTGGTCTAAATGTTTCTTAACTAAATGAAAAATAACCTTAAATCTTTGTTAACTAAACCCTAGACCCTAAATCAAATTGTTTGGGATTTAAAAGAGAAAGAAATTATTTTATATACTAATAGTGAATAAATTAGAGTATTATTATATCACCTCACTTATTGCTACAGTTATATATATCGGTATTTTAAGAATACACCTTAACAGCTAATGGTAACAATAGTTTTGATGGGCAATTTTGTTAAAATAAGCAATTAATAAGACGACTGTGTTAGTAAATGATACGGGGAAGTGTAATGACATTGATCTACAATAAGCTTAACAAACTCTTGAAATAGCATAAGCCAAGTAAGAGACAAATAATTGAAGCAAATCTAGTTCTCATACGAGCTAGGATACAAGTAGATGTTATCAATATGATTTTATAATAAGTTGGTGTATATGAATAAAATAATTAAAATTTTAAATAGGTTGTATAAAAAACTTATGTTGCTTTAACAGAAATAACCCTTTTGTGGTTTTTTCTTCTACGACCCAGACACAATTTTAATAATTGATTCTTACCGTGTCAAGATGATCACCAAGCTCGGTCAGCCAAACCAGATCACCAATTTTAATAATTTTAAATAATAGATAGCGTAAATTGCTATAGAGACTTCATGTTGTATTGATATTTAATAACGTAAAATCAATATTAACAATAGGGGGGGGGCCTTTCACATATAAGCATTATTTTATATCAAATTTAAATTTAAGAAGTTTACAAAATGAGAAAGCAATATTAATCCATATCCAAACACACAAGGTGATTGATGTGATATAACTCAAAGGCAGAAAGCAAAGACATGGGTTCCTTGGGTGAAGAAGGGGGCGAGACTCAAAATATATCCATGACCAACGTAGATGCAGCCATTGTTTATGGAGGCTCCTCCATAGACAGTTGCGTTCGTGTTGAAGGACCAGAGAATGTCACCACTCTCTGCATTGATCGCATAAATAGGTCCGTCTGGGGTTGAGGATCCTGCAAACGCAACACCATTCGCCACACTCACTGGCCCATTCGTGAAATTATTCCGAGGGTTTGCTATGGACCACAAGATTTCGCCGGTGCTTGCGTCCATAGCCGTCCACCCACCGCTTCTCGTTGTCTTGTTTGATGGTACCAGGCTGAAATTCTTGCCGTCTGAGTTCACAATGTTGGTGTAAACCCTTGCTCCGTCCGTCGCCGCACCCCACGTTCCTCCTCCAATTGTACCACCAGGACCAGCTTGCTGCATGCATCAACATATAGATAGCTCACTCCTTAATCATTACTCATTTAAGACCGTAATCAATTAAACTAGGTTTATGAGTTACCGTAGCCCAAACGAGATTGCCATTGTCACGATCCAAAGCCCATGCAATGCCGCTCTTTTGGACAGCCACAACAATGTCTCGTGTGGTTCCGTTGGCATGACATATAGTGAGAACCATGGGTGCCTCCCCAAAATCAGTATCTGGATTATCACCCGGCGGAGGACACGAAGGAGGAGCAGTCGAAGGAAACGCACATGCAAGGATCCCAACATCGTAGCCTCCCAATTGACGGTACCACGTGATGTTCCCAGAATCCAAATCAAGAGCCAACATTGAGTTGGAGTGATTCTCAGGCTCGATACATGGGTCTGGTTCAACGGGCAGAGTTTGATTTATTTGCCTTTCTCGACACTCAACGATACGATCAGGGGCCGAGTATAGGTTTCCGGTGGCGATGTAGACATGGTTTCGAAGTGGATCGATGGAGGGACTGCTTCCCCAGATAGCAGCTCCTGCATAGTCTCCTCTTTGGTTATGGTTATCAGGAAGCATATAGGTCTGCCATAAGACACGACCGCTTAGAGCGTCTAGTTTCGCTAGGCTCCCGCGAAACACACAACAATTGTCCAAGCTGTAAGACTCCTCCCCTGAAGATACGCCAACATAGAAACTCCTGCAGATTGCCAAATACAGATGAAATCTAGAGTATGTATATTTCGAACAAATTCGTCAAATAATCCATCTGTTTAACTCTATATAACAACTAACTAACCCTTCGTAGTAAGTTCCAGACATGGTGATAAAGGCTGCAGGGTGATCATCCAAGCGAGTCAACCAGATTAGCTGGCCAGTTGTTCTTCTAAGAGCCATGACGAGGGCAGGGCCGTAGATTCCAACAATAATTAAATTAGCACGAGGGATTATGGTAGGAGTTGACCTAGAAAAGGTCCAATTAATTCCAGGCAAAGCCCCAGTACCATTGAGCCCTGTTAAGTCTCCCACGTTTTGCTTCCAGACAAGAGACCCATCGGCCTCTTTCACTGCGTAGATGTTACCGTTCCTGCTCGTAAAATAAAGGGTTCCTTTGAAGATGGCTGGGGTTGCAGAAACACCATCGCCTGTGTAGAATTTCCACTTCAAAGCAAGTTTGTGAGCTGTTTCGGGGCTGATCTTGAGTTCCTTGGAGGAAAATCTTCTGTTGAACAGATCTCCACCATGATTCAACCACGCCCCAGATAGTGCCTACAACAAAGTGAACAAGTTGCAACGATTTTACACCTTAACATATATATCTTCAAAAGGTTCTAGAATCCCTCTATTTTGCTAAAGATTTTTCGTTCACACTTCAACTGTGAGATTAAAATACAGTGATAATTAAAAAGGCGTGATCATACCCGAGAGAATGCAGAAAGAGGACAGAGTAGGAGCAAACAAAGAAACAGATGAAAGGCGTTTTTGGAAGCCATGGGGATGGGTGCTCGCCTTTGCATGTACCCCTATTTGTAAAGGAAAAGGGAAACGGTCCATTGCAGATGTAAAAATAAAACCATCTCCATATATTATTGGCAATTTGTATTGACTATGAATAACGAATTAGAAATTAGAAAGCGCACTCTGTAAGTTTCCTCAAAGTATATTAATTAGCGGAGTATCTGACTTGGTACGCTTGCAATTCTTAACATTGAAGTTTGGTAAATCATCCTTATCTTCACGTAAGTGCTGACGGAGCTAATTATTTTCATACTAAACTACTTAATTAGTGTGAACGAAACATGAGCACTCATATGTACATAGATTTGTCTGTGAATGTGACGAAAGCCGATGCCCATCTATCGAATAAACAGGCCGTTTAATTCTTATGAGACCATAACAATTCTTACTCTCTCTCTCTCCTTTCCTGTTTTGATTAAAATAGCTCCAAATCACTATTCGTCCTGTATCTTCAAATTCTGTAATGCTTTTTTTCCTCTTTGGAATTGTCCACAAATATCATATTGTATCACTCTGCCTTTAACCACAATTACCATACGTGAAAGCCTATCATAAAGATCTCCGATTTTTTTTTTTTTTGGAACTTATTCTACGGCACATTATTAAGTTGTTCAGTTCCTATCAGAAACGCTAATGCTGACAAAGTTGTTTATTGTTTGTTTACCACAAGGATTTCGTCAAAGTACGTAACCTTATTTCTGTTATTTATTTATTTATTTTGTGTGTCAATGTTTTATTTTATATGATAACTATAAGGCAGATCACACCAAGTCATAACAAGCAAAGGTATTTAATATGTCTCGTTCATGTACGTTAATGTTCCATTTAATGAATGTTGACGATACTCTCCTATGTTTTTTTCCAAGCCCCGTGAATAATGATCTATATGTGCCACCCTATTTGTGATATTTTGCTACATCCTAGGATATATAGTCATGTGTTATCGTAAAATATAATGTACACACGCGTAGAAAAATAAAAGTAAAATTGCTTGTTATAGTACTTTACTATTTAAAAGATTTTGATTTTGAATTTACCGTGTGAGGTCCTGTGTTGCCTAGTTCCTCATAGTTTGAAGGAGTCATTCTGTATTATATTTGTTGTGAAATTTACATGATTATTATTCAGGGAAAATGGCTCAATATCGTGTCCTTTTAATTTTCTTCCACCTATATTGTTTTTCGTTTCAGTTGTCTTAATTGGCCACAAAAGCAAATGGCTCACAGTAAGGTGGGATAGTCGAAAATTAACATATCAACATCACAAAGTTATTTGCGCTGACTTTGAATTAAAAATTAATGTAAATTTTCATGGCGTACATCAGAATTGGCACTTGCAATTGTTTACATTAATCAAAGTTTGATCAATTATCCTTCTCTTCACGAGAGTGTTTATAGAGGTGATTATCCTTTAGTATATAATTTGGTCAACAATAATTGTTGACTTCTTGATTTGTCACACTAAATACATTTTTTCATACTGAAAAAATTTAAGTGGGTTCGGCATCAATTTTCTATCAGGGTCAAAGCATAGCCTTAGAGTTCAAAGAGTATTTATGGGAGATTTACGGGATCGCTTATCAAATGAGCTCTCACAATAACAGTAGGAATCGAACTCGTATTCTTATGGGATATGAACTCGTTCATTATTATCCGTGTCATGGCAAATATTATTTTTTTATTGATTGCTTGAGAAGATTCCTTGCTTGTGGATCCTAAACATGCCAACAAGTGACCCATCAGTCCTTTAAGGCAGATCTGGGCTCAAACCCCAAAGGCTCCTTTTTCTTTGCTGATGAAACCTTCTTTGAAGCTCATGAGTTTGTCTCAAAAGAAATCTAACGGACTTCACGTTAAAATTCTAATAAATATATTTGTCATAAGAGACAAAAATCTTTTAATGCGGTCCAAGCCTCGATATCTCCCTATTGCATGCTAATAGCTTTTTATAAGATCAAAATCTGGATTATAAAAACTGGATATCTTTATTAAACATGAAGAATAAATTTATTTAATTAATTTGTCCTGCCTATAGAGTAACGGAATAATTACAACTATAAATTTTTTATTAAAGAAGGTCTACAAATTTGTTAACTAACGTGTTTGTGTTTACGGGGAGTTGCTTTGACAGAAACCACATTCTTGTGGTTTTCCCTGCCACAGATCCAAACGTAATTTTAATCATTGATTCGTACCCTGGCTAACGTTTGAAGCTCAGAATGTATCATGTCAAGATGGCAATTAAACATTAAAACACAATTCTTTTTAGTTAGGAAAATAGGTACTAAGTACTAACGACATTATAAGTGAGATGCAACTCACAATCACATAAATAACAATAACTCCCACCAATGAGAAGCTGAGCAGCCTCGTCGTTGACACTGAGATAGGATAACTCACTTGTAGAGTAATCCCCCCTGCTCAATATTCGTACGCTTGGCTTTGAGAAATAAGGCAAAACCACAAGGTCCACGTTAGTTATTACTATTATAACGCTTGATTAAGTCCAAATTAATTATATTAGCAATCATATTTGGACTTTTGTTGATAGCATGACATGATTAGTTAGTAAATTGAACAGTCGCTTTTATTCTACGTCGTGAAGGATACTATTTTCAAAATAGTATAAAAAGCTTCCATATATAAGCAATATTATTTTATATCAAATTCTCAAATACATTATTCCATATCCAAACCCATACACGAGGGTAATATAATTCAAAAGCAGAAGGCAAAGATATGGGTTCCTTGGGTGAAGAATTGAAAGGGACGGGGACCAAAATATAACCATGACCAACGTAGATGCATACAGCCATTGTTGACGCAGAGACGCCTCCATAGATAGTTGCGTTGGTGTTGAAGGACCAGAGAATGTCACCACTCTCTGCATTGATCGCATAAATAGGTCCGTCTGGGGTATGTGATCCTGCAAACACAACAAGCCGCACTCACTGGCCCAGACGTGACATTGTTCCGAGGGTTCGCTATGGACCCCAAGATTTTGCCATTGCTCGCGTCCATGGCCGTCCACCCACCGCCTCTCGTATTCCTGTTTGATGGAACCAGGCTGAAATTCTTGCCCTCCGAGTTCTCAATGTTGGTGTAAACCCTTGATCTGTCCGTCGTCGAAACCCAGGATCCTCCTCCTCCTGCACCACCAGGCCCAGCTTGCTGCATGCATCAACATATTATATGTCATTACTTAGTTAAGGCCATAATCAATTAAATTAAGTTCACGAGTCACCGTAGCCCAGAGTCCCAGACGATAGAGATTCCCATTGTCGCGATCCAAAGGCCTTGCAATACCGCTCTTATGGACAACCACCACAATGTCTTGTGTGGTCCCTCTATTTTGCTACAGGTTTTTTGTTTAAAAGCATCAACTGCGAGGGTAAAACACAGTGATAATTAAAAAGGCATGAATGATCATACCCGAGAGAAAGCAGCAAGAGGACAAATTGAGAGCAAACAAAGAAATAGATGAAAGGCGCTTTTAGAAGGTGCCATATGGGGATTGGTGGTCGATCTTGCATGCAGAAAGAATTAAGTTTGAGAAACAATGGGCTCCAAACACAGCTACTTTTTTTTTTTGGTAAAAATAAGTTTAGGTGAGTTCGACACCGGTCCCTTACTAAGATCATAGCACAGCTCCAAGGTTCAGACAACACTTATAGAGACTTACGAGATCGCCTATTAAATAATCTCTCACAGCGATAATTGAATTAATATCTTTATAGGATACGAACTCATATCTAAATTATTAATTTGTATCAACTTTGAATAACGAATTAGGAATCGCTATAAATTTCCTTAAAGTGTATTAATTAGTTGTTTAACTGACTTTGTACACTAGCAATTATCAATATTGAAGTTGGGTAAATCATCCATATCTTACGCCCCTCATATATATATAGAAATCATGACTCAACCAAGCTGTGGACGTTGAAAATAAATCCCCAACTTTTATTGTTTTAACAATAAATTGGCAATACTTATTTCCCCCTCTTGCTAAAGTTTTTATGCCAACACCTATCTACCTTATTTTAATGTTTATTTTGAAATTATATGTTGAGTCATTTATATTCTCATTAAATTTTATTTTAATATTTTAAATTTAAATAGTATATTTTTAATCATTTACATTTAATATTATTAATGTTACTAATAAAAAAAATTGATTTAACAAATTTAAAATGATAATTGTGTAATTAAATGCTGATAAAATATGTTTATATTTTAATTTTTTTAATATAATATTTTAATTTTACCAAAAATAAATTTTTAATTTAAAAAATTAAAATGAAACCTGAACCAAACATACAGAATCAAACATATTACTTCAGCCTTTTTAAATTTGAAATGAGTAAATTTCATCGTTATTTTGTACCCATGGCCGCTCGTCATTTTCGCATTTTTCCCTGGTCATCATATCCGAGAGTTTCCAATCATTTCATTTCCTTAGCAAAGTTGGGAGCGCGTGGGCATGGCAGACGGAATAGACCAAAGACTTCTCCCTATAATGTCGCGAAGTGAGTGGCACTTGGCTTATTATAACCCGTCAAGCACTTCTGACTTGTGAGTCTTGAAACACTATCTCTTTCTTTCTGTCTCGTTTTTCATATGAAAATGTCCAAGATCTCTGTGCTCCTCTGTCTCCTCTTCTTAACTGCTTCTGCTTTTGTTAATGGATCTGTGGACAAGAAGATTCGGATATTTGAGCTCAAGAAAGTTGATGTTTCTTTGAAGGTCACTAACTAGGGTGCTTCCATTTTATCACTGGTACTTCCTGATAAGAACGGTATGCCCTCTATACAATTCTCAAATCTTCAAATAGCTCAACTTCTAACTTCTTAGCTTGGTTTTTCTATCTAATTTTGTTCCTTCCTCTGTGATTTGTCTTCAGGAAAGCTCGGCGATATTGTTCTTGAGTATTATTCAATCAAGGACTACACTGTATGTTTTCTCTAATTATTTCGTCTTTGGCATTTTCTTCGACAAATTCCTCTGGTTCTTATTTCCCTGCTGCGACATTTGACATTGAATTTTGGCTTCATTCCCATCAGTAGAAATGTAGCATTTGTTTCGTTTTACTCTTCAATGCTGTAGTATAAGTGAATACTAATACCAAAATTATGCAGACAAACACAACAAACTTTGGTGCCACAGTTGGTCGGGTTGCTAATAGAATTAGAGGAGCTCAATTTACGCTTAATGGAACAGTTTACAAACTTGTTGCTAATAATGGGAACAATACAATTCATGGTATGTGTAGATCCCTGATAAATTGTTTGGTAATTTATTCGGTCCCCATATCTCATATACGAAGAGCCATGCCTAAATGATCAGGTGGAGCCAGAGGTTTTGCTGATGTTATCTGGAATGTAGAAAAGTATCAAAGAGAAGGGAACAATCCAAGCATCACCTTCAGCTACCAAAGTGTTGATGGTGAACAAGGTAAATTCAGCTGCACTTAATGCTCTAATTCTAGTTGAAGGTTTCATATCAGTTGATAGACGCTTGGTTAACACACAGCGTACAAGAGTACAATTTTGCTGTAACTCAAATGAAATATCCAAGTGATTTGCATATTTGAATGGTTCGTGTTGCGGGGTCTCCTGGTGACCTCATAGCAACAGCGAGCTACACTCTACTGGGGAAAAACCAGTTGAGTATAGCCATGAAAACAAGGGCCTTAAACAAGGCTACCCCAGTGAACCTGGTAAACCCCGCGTTTTGGAACCTAGGGAACAGTGGCGATATTCTGGGTGAAGTAGTGAAGATATTTGGATCCCAAATCACAGCTGTTGATAGCGAAAACATTCCCACAGGAGAATTCACCAGTGAAAGGAACCCCATATGATTTCATGGAACCACGCAGTGTTGGAAGCATAGTCAAACAGTTTCCCAAAGGTTACGACCTCAATTACGTGCTTGATGGTGAGAAGGGGCAAATGAAATTGGCAGCTAAAGTGCATGATAACAAGTCTGGGAGAGTGATGAAGCTGTTTACGAATGCGCCATGTTTGCAGGTTTGTACTGCTAATAGCCTCAAGGATGTGAAAGGGAAAGGTGGGTTTGTGTATCAAGCTCATGCAGGACTCTGTTTGGAGACTCTGGCCTTCCCTGACTCAGTGAATCACCCTAATTTCCCTTCAACGATTGTGACCCCAGAAAAGCCTTACCAGCATTACATGCTTTTCAAGTTTTCCACCAAGCCTGCATCGGCTGTCTCCAAATGACTAGGCTTTTGAAGATTCTCTCCTTCCATATCTGACTTCTTAATCGGTGTACTCAAGCATTCAACTCTTATGAAGAACAAGAACCTACGTTGTGGTTGTTCTTTAAAATGAATAACAATACGACGTTGTGGTCTTGTGGACATTCCTTCAGAACTGGTGGTGCTTTATCAGTTTCAAGTTATTGCATTAATTAAAACTTGTTTTAAATAAAGAGGCATAAGAGGCCTGCAGCCTCAGTTCTGTATGTAGTGCCACTTGGTTATGGAATATTTTCATCCACATAACTTTAAATAAATCTGAAATATATTTTAAAGTCATCAAAATTACAATTCTTTTCTGCATAGTAATTTGCCACGAATTTGACTAAAATCAGGTGAAAAACACATCCTTCGTTAAAATCCTAAGAAAACAATAATTTTGAAACAAAATTAAATGTATGTATAGTTTGATTCTTAAGGAGTAATATTAGCGCGAGGGAAATTACTATTCATCCAAGGCTGGTGAAAACCGCCTAGGTGTGATACAGTGGGGCCCGTTTTCTGTTGCTGATGTGGAACCCTATCACGGGTCGTTGACAAGGGGAAAATGGGCGAATCGATTTACCGAATGCCCCATCGGTGAGCAACACCACCAACACGGAGGATGTCGACGCTCTGGAATCCAGTCACTATCTTCCAGAGCGAGCTGCCTTGCTTCACTTCGAACTCAGGTTCTCTCCTTGCAACTCTCTTGCTTGTGCGATTCTTGACCATCACAAGGGCATAATCAGTTTTGTTCACATTGATGGTTATCAGCAAATATTTGGAGCATAAGTAGAAGAAACCCTCGGTACAACTTCGATTCATTGCGTTATATTCATTCCGAGAAAACCCAGTTGCGGTGTAGTCATTGTTTGTCAATGACTTGCTCCCACGTGACGTCTTCGTTAGGCACCGGTAAAAAATCGAAGAGAGTATGGATATGGACGAAAAACAAGCAAGTCATGATGGCTGCCGTCGAGAGAGGATGGGATACTTTCATTTTCTCGCCGCAACATCGACAGCTTGCCACTGACTGGTCATGTATGTACTTTGCATTCTTAATCTTTCGTTTAGTTATCTAGAAGAGCGAACTCCTTTTACCCATTTGTTATTTTGGGTAGCTGAATATAGTGTGTTGAATTCCAAAATTTTGTTCATGACGAGTACAGCTATTGCGGTAATATGCCCTCTCTTTATTGGTGAGGGAGAGATTTTGGATGGCCAGAGCAACAGGGTTGCTACGGTTTTTGATGTTTCAACTCCTGATGAGTTAGAACGACTTAGGCCTGAGGACGAGCAGGCAGAAAATATTGTAGTTAACTTGTTAGATTGGCAGGTATGCTCATTGCTCACTGCATTAATAGTAATCATGTTGACCTTTCACGGGAGATGAGGTGTTTGCTTTGCGTTAAGATTGACTCGTCTACATTACGAAGGAGTGTCGTTAACATGGAAGATTTTGTTATGTCATGCTAGTTCTAGCTCATGGTTTTACTTAGCTGTGAGATCTAAGTTATGAATCGTCATATGCAATCAATAATTTGTCGATGCGTTCTGTAACTTTGGCAATTTCAGTTTGCTCTGAATTTTTGTGGTTGGTTGATTCTCAGATATGCTTAGTTCTACGATTAATCTTGTGGAAGGTATTGTTATGACTTCTATACTTGTTGTTGGATACTTGGAGGTATTGAGTTTGCCAGTCAATCATATGGGCATTCATATGTCTTATGTAAAATTATGTGTATAGACTCTGATCGCCTTTCGTAAATCTCATTGACTCCAACTGTAGCATGATCAGTTTTCCAAATCATGTTAGCAGCATCACCTTTGTCAACTTTTGCTTTTCTCTCTTGACATTGTCTGACTTCAATTTGTTACTACAAAAGTTTGGCTGTCTTTTAAAGGTATAATAATAATTTGTCTTAGATAATAGGCACTTATAATCTTGTATGGTATTGCTTAGGTAATACCTGCAGAAAATATAATTGCAGCATTCCAAAGCAGCCAAAAGACAGTGTTTGCTATCTCCAATAATCCATCTGAAGCTCAAATCTTTCTTGAGGTATATAATTTGACTAATAAAAATGTAAACCTTTCAACTAGTGGAAGCTCTGTGAGCTGGACATAGTAATTTGTAGCCCTCTTTCACATTTAACTTTCATCTCGCGATTGCTCCCTTTGGACTTTGTAGGCACTGGAACATGGGCTTGGTGGCATAGTTCTGAAAGTAGAAGACGTTGAACCTCTTCTCGAGTTAAAGGTAAATCTGTAGCTGGGTGAAACCTCTTTAGTAATGAGGCTTGGCCTCTTATTTTACGATGAAACTTTCAGGAATATTTTGACAGAAGAAAAGAAGAGAGTAATGTACTAAACTTGAAGAAAGCCAGTGTCACACGTGTCCATGTGGCTGGAATGGGTGATCGTGTTTGTGTTGATCTCTGTAGCCTTATGAGACCTGGTGAAGGACTTTTGGTATGCATATCTCTGAGCTAATTTAGTGAAATTGTCATTTTTATATGCAAATGCTTTTCACAGGTTGGGTCTTTCGCTAGAGGACTATTTCTTGTCCACTCAGAATGTTTGGAGTCAAATTACATTGCAAGCAGGCCTTTCCGGGTGAATGCAGTAAGTTCTACACTCAAGTGCTGTCAAAACTGCTTAAAATTCTTATTTTCACAGTCAATGACCTTTGGATACAATAGGGTCCTGTACATGCCTATGTTGCTGTTCCAGGAGGGAAAACATGTTACCTGTCGGAATTAAAAGCGGGAAAAGAAGTGATAGTGGTTAATCAGCTGGGTGAACCACGAATTGCAATTGTTGGGCGTGTGAAGATTGAGACAAGACAGTTAATCCTTGTGGAGGCCAAGGTTTGTGTTGTGCATGAAGATGGAAATAATTGATAACACTGTTTCTGCAAATGAGTAGACAAGAACTTCTGCAAGTAATATTGTTCCTTTTGCAGAGCCATCATGATGATCAGACTATCTACAGCATCTTTCTGCAGAATGCAGAAACAGTGGCCTTAGTTGGTCCCTCCGAGGGTAATAGTTTTATTTACTATTTCCTGCAAGTTTGAGTTATTTCTGTGTGATTCCTTAATTGTAAATTGTTTTCAGGAAATACACAATCGAAAACAGCTGTTCCTGTGACCTCTCTTAAAGTCGGAGATGAAGTTTTGCTGAGAGTGCAAGGTGGGGCTCGCCACACAGGAATTGAAATTCGAGAATTTATTGTTGAGAACTGAACTGATAACACGACATGCTTTTTATGTTTAACATGATTGCAAAATTTTCAATCTAGTCCTCTAAAACTTAAGCCTTTCAATTTTGTCTCCCGGTAAGCTTTTCTCCCAATCCAGTAGACAACCAACTTGCCAATTTCCCAATTTCAAAACTGCATACAAACTCAAAGTAACAAGCTATATGAGACTTTGATGCATGCACGCATGAGAAATAATTGTAACTGGAAAAACTTTGAGGTTGCAGGGGAAAAGGGACGCCATGGTGTTCTTTGGGTGGGTGCATGGTTTCGTGAAGTTAGAAGAAGCATTGTCGGGCTTGGGGATAACTCTCAAAAATAATTTTAACATTTATAGATTTAAATTTAAGATCTCATATTTAAGTGGCAATGACTCCTTCCATTAGGATTAACATTTATTGGTGGCTTTAAATGTTAAAATAACATGAATTACTGAATTTTACGGAGTTAACATAGCTTGACATAATAGGTGATGTGCTATTACTTGATAAAATGACCATGCTTAATCAAGTTCATGGAATTAGAAATTTTCATTGATTTAATGGCTAAATTTTCATAATAAGCTAGCTAAATCCGACTTCCTCTTAAGTAAATCCGGACAATATTAACTTAACATGCCAAGGCTTTTGTTACGAAGTCATTGAACATGTGCTTTTTTTAGTAAAAATCTTATAGTATCTCTTAACTAATAATTTAAAGATTAATATTTCTGTGCATATTTTCTACGCATGTTTTTTCTCCCACGAACATTAAATATATGTTAGAAGAAGAATCTTAAAAATGACAACAGATGGAAAAAGAAAAACAAAAAAGGATACCGACAATATATACCTATAGAATCAAATCCCCACGTAAATCTGAATTCTTACCATTCTTCTAAGGCCATGGACGTGAACAAGAAAAACACACACATATACAGATGCTTGAGGATGGGATTTAATGAAATATTTAAATAAAGTTAGTTAATGGTTGAGCTCAATCATGACATGTAATTCATTGGCTTTAATATGCAATTATTGAAGAAAGCATCAACATCTGATTCTGTGATGATATATCTCGCCACTTGATACCGTCCTCACACTTGTCACTCAATCCGCAACTGTTTGTGTCACTCATTGAATCTTCCTTTGACTTTTCTGATTGCAGCAAGCAGACAAGACTTCACGATCTACCACTCTTCACTGCCTTTCAAATATCTCCCACTTCAATTCATTCAAGATACCAGATTTTGATCAATCGTAACTTAAATATCTTCAAGCACATAAAATTGCATTAGTTTCATCTCGACATTGGTTGAACTGATATATAAATAAATATATATATATATGCATACACGCCTGCTTTTCATTTGAGCTTAGTTATATATGGCCTGGCATATGCCTTTTAGATGGATTGTCAAGTGTCGAGGGCCCCTTTTTGTATTTGTAGAGAGAAGTTTCTTAACTGACTTGTTGTATGTGTTGAATTTTTTCTCTCAAAAGAAATACCATTCTAAATAGCTGCACAACGAATACTTCGTTTCGTGGATATTTGGATTTGTATTTTCACTCCAATTTCAACCAAAAAATTGCAAACTAATTAAATGGACGAAATCATGTTCGGAATAAAAGCAATAAAGAGACTATATACGTGTGAAAGCATGTAAAAAATTTAAGCACATATAAATGTTTTATTAAATTAAAATTTAATGATTAATGATTATCTAAATTTACGTAGAAATTCCTCTAGATCTTAATCTTCTCCGGTTAAAATATAGAATCTATAACTATTCACGAATCATGATAAACAAAACCTTTTCACAAGTTAAAATGAAAAACATTTCTAATTTTAGTTACATAACACGATAAGCAGGCAGACTCAGCAAGCACTAGCCAACCAAAACGTCCATAATATGTCAGCCATGGATTTCACTCCAAAAAAACTAACGGGTAGTAACATGCTTGCAAGTTATCAATAATTAATTACAATGTAACCAAAAAAAAAATTAATTAATTACAAAATCTCACTGTAACCGAAAAAATTACCAAGTCTTATTTGGGACGAAAACCATGAAATGATGTGGTGTGGTTGGGATTATTAATTAATGAGGTTGAGAACTGAGAAGGGTACTCTATAATATATATATCTATATATATATATATATATATATATAGGTTGGGGAAGCATGAAGTAATGAAGTAAACCGTATCCTGTATCAACTTTCTGGCAGATACCTACAAACACACTTTACTCAGAGAGAGAGGCTTTGCTTTGGCAGTGGCTCACATGGCATCTTCTTCAGCTTTCAGAGTTAAGTAGTTTCCCTTGTCAGACTTATTTTGGCAAACGTCGCCTTCATTTCTCATCCCACTTCCTAACTCCTATCACCCTTTTATTATTTCTGAATCAATGAATTTTTGTACTACTGTTCATTTCACAGTCTTCCCAGCCCCACAACCTGCTCTCTCTCTCTCTCTCAACCTTATATATGCTTCTTCCTTTATAAAGTCCCACCCAGATTTGGCTCTTCATCCAATAACGACATGCTTCCTCCTTACCTCATCTTTCGCTCATATCATCTCATGATTCCAATGCACCACCAACATGAAACCATTATTTTTATGTTTCTATACTCAAACGTTGCTACCACTGAATCCCATTTCTAATTATGCCCCATACTTTGATGCCAGAGCTGGAAATCCACTAAGGCTCACATGTGATGCCTTGACTCCAACTTATCCTTTTTTGTTTATTTCCAGTATAAGCATATATGTATATATAATATAGTATGGGAAAGAAGTTGCACTGACTACTCAGAAGTCCACCAATTGATCCTCACATGATGATGATAAGTATATATGTTCAAATTTTTATACACCATTACTACTCTACTTGAGAACCGTAAATTCAAACCGAGACTGAGAAAAAAGCGCCGAACTTTTTTTTTTCTTCCCAATAATCAATCTCACCATATCAGAATCAATGAAAATGGTGCTGCTCATGAGGCCAGGTCCAGAAGTTCTGCTGCTGATGATCATCGATGGTGGGGTTGGAGGTGGGGTTGAACATGTTGGAGAAGGTTTCGTCTTGGAGATCTGATCTTGTTGAGAACTGGAGGAGTTGTGTTATGCTGGTGGGCTTTGGATTTGAGCCTAGGACGAGCTGATGGCTTTTACCGTTCTGAGAACAATCAGGACTGTTTCTAACTGGTGTTCTTGAAAGGTCCAAGTTGATGTCTGAGCTGTTGTCACTTCCATTATTGCTCCAAGAGCCCTCCGTTTCTTTCTTCACCAGGCTCACTGTTCCTCCTTCACGGTGATGATCTCGTCCTTTCAGGGCTTGTAACTGCCAACACCAAACAGTAAAAATCCAAAAATACTAGTAATGGTAGCTAGTCAACCGTGTATTTGATGATATATCCATGTTTTCTTCTATGTGGATATATATCACAGAAGAAACCCGTTAGAGACCCAAAAGCCCACAAACAATGGGAAAAAGAATAACAAATATAATATAATATATTATGTGAAAGACGCAGTTTAGAGTTTTTTTGTTTTAGTTCTGTCATACTGACACTTCACAACAATGATCAGACTAATATAACTAATCAAGAGGAAAAAAAAAAGTTAATGAGAGGGAATCGATGACTTCAAAAGTCACTGATACATGTGGGATCAATAACTAAGTCAATGAAATGGAGGTTTATTTCGCAGTAAATGTGAAGCACCAAAGATCAAACAAGAAAAAGCACTTCCTTGTACAATAAACGATAAACCCGTTCAGTGATACTGTTCGGTTCTCCACTGGTAAACACGAAGATATAAATCAACGATTCAATCCAATTTTTTGGGGATAAAAGTTTTCTCTACTTGGATATATATACCTATGGAACTGAGCAAACTGAGTCCAGCAAGTTAGGAAGAAGAAGAAGAACAAGGATTAAGAAATACATTCTAGTTCTCCAAATCCGAGGATCGATCCCCAGACTTAACATGTAGTTGTAAATCACAAGTAAGAGATCAAGTTCTCACTTTTCCAAAAGGATTACTAGTATCATGAAAAAATGATCAAGGCGCTAGAATTGAGTAGACAGATGGGACTGAAATTGAATAAAGAAATACCTCTGCATGAAGTTTCTGGTTCTGAAGGTTAAGAGCGTCGTTGTCGGCCTTGAGAGCTTCGAACTGTTTCTTGAGGGATTCGTATTCTTTCTCGAGGTTCTTGGCCTTCCATCGGGCTCTCCTGTTCTGAAACCAAATGGCGATCTGACGTGGCTGCAGACCCAAAGCCTTAGCCAGCTCCAGTTTCCTCTCTGGCTCAAGCTTGTTCCCAACCTCAAAGCTCTTCTCGAGTGCCTTAACCTGCTCCATCTTCAGCCTCTTCTTCTTCTCCCCTATCTGCACCGAACCATCATCCGACAAATCATCATCACCTCCATTCACATCCATATCGAACCTGCTCTCTATCCCTGAAAACGACATCGATCTCTTCACCATGAAAGGTGCACTCCCTGCGTTTTCACCAACAAAAAAGAAAGTTACTTTTTTCTCAGAAAAATGGGATTCTTTAAATTAAACTAATCCTTTAAGAGATAGAGAGAGAAAGAGAAGAGAAAGGAGAACTTACGAGTTTGAAAGTGTTGGGGTGGTAATGGAGGGAAGGATTGGAGAGACGGAGATGAGGAGAGGTGGGGGTCGTGCTGCTGCTGCTGATGATGATCTTCATGGGAGCGATTGGTGTGAAACATGAAAGTGTGAGAAGGAGGGAAGGCCATGGGAATTCAGATGAAATGAAACGGAGCAGTAGCTAGTGAGGGTTTATGATGATGACGATGAGGCTTATTTGTCTATAACAATTTAAGGGGTTGCCGATCATCGCAGGTTTTGGCTCTCACTCTCATGGTGGCAGAGTTTTCAGATTCAGTGAAAGGGAGGATAATGCTAATGGATGCACACAGACTCAGACAGACTCTGAGAGAGAGAAAGCGAAAGGTGTAATTTTTGTTAAAAGTATAATCAAAGTTTAATTTGGAGCTTTCCCTGGTCCCCCCACCCTGGGATATAAAGGGACCTTCTCTCTCTCTTAATTCTACTACACTATAGTAAGTGTGTAACAAATCGACCTCGCAATAAAGATAGGCTATAAATCAATTATTCCAGAATTAACTTCTGGGTCAAATAAACTATTCTTATTTATGCATATTTTGGCCTCATATTGCTCACCGTAGCTCGCAAACAGAGATCGGATCCACCAATCTGCTCCGCTTGATCCCTGACCACAACAAAAAAAATCAAATATTCATTATTTTTTTGGTGGGAGAAATCTATAAGTTGCTTAGTTGGGTATACGTACGTACATAATCCTTGAGCGGTAACAAAGTGAAGGGATTTATGTATGTAATGAGGAGAAGTGAGATTAAGCAAGCAAGGGAAGGGGGAGAGAAGGACAAAATATGGCAACATTGACAACGTTAGTTGGAATCTTGCACCTGTTGCATAGGCCAAACAATAGCCACTTGATTTTATGTGCTCAGGGAGGTAAGTTGATAGGTCATGTGTGACGAGGAAACACTGGCATTCCGAACATGAAAATCCAGAATCCAAGGAGAAGTATATACATATTCTATTATTTTGATTTTTATATGTATCGACAGGGATGGATGGAAACTTGCACTTGGGAATTAAATTGATTTATTAATTGCTTAATGAGATCTCTGGCGTCGGCTCCATATAATATTTGGTTATTTTGTATGGGAGATACTCTCATCGGGATTTTCAAATAATGTCCTATATTCAATCCTTATGTAAACATGTTTGCTTTATTGTTGTTATTATTAATGGCTAATGTATAAACATAGAGGGCTCAGAAAGATGCATGAGCTAGCCTCATCCTGGAACCAGCCTGCTGAATATATATAGTTTAAGTCACCCCTACTTCTTTCCTCCTCATTAATTATTACCTTAGCCTCGTTCAATATTCTTAATCTGATTTAATTACAAGACCCTTTAAAATAAACTTTTGAGAAAAGGCGGGATTCGGGCAGTCAAGCAGTCAAGTTTTGTGGTAAGCTAATTAAGTGTGATATTATTGTATTCCATGCCGGTTAGGGTGTATTTGTTTAGGTGTTTTACAAATTATGGAATGTAAATAAATAAAATTAACATAATAAGGAATGGATGAAACAAAATAATTAAACTGACTTGTGTGAAATTTAATATGAGAACTGGCGAAGATTGATCCTACGTGAATCGTAAGCATATTGTTGAGTGGTATAGGGGGAATATTTGTATTTATATCTTCCATTTCCCCTCCTTATGGTTTTTTAGTATTTGGTCATTTTATTACACGGAATTATCATTCATCCAAGATTACTGTGAGTGCGTGAGTACACTAAAAAGAAAGAAGAAAGTGGTGGGAAGGAGGAAGGGGCATCTTTTTAAAGGGTTGAGTAGAGTTGAATTGATGAAAGAACACTGACGAGGGGGATGGCCTAGCCTAACATAACATAGCATGGGAAGAGAAATATGAAATGTGTGGGATAGGGATGTCTTTTATCCAATGAAGGACACATCATCGGGCACCCTCCCTTTTCTACGGCAACCTCTCCTACCCCACTCTGCTTTCTTTTAGGGTACGCTACATCTATCCCTATTTCAAACCTCCCCTCCTTTTAATTTAATCAGGGATCAGGGACGCCCCTCGTTCTTTTGTTTCCCAAAAAAAATTCTATTCCAATCCATCTATCTTGCCCATGTGCCTTTGCCTTCCCTCCTCCTTGGTCTCTCTTATTCTCTCATTTATTTCTTTTTATACAGCTATTTATTAAATTATATTCGAATATTATTAAGTTTAATTAAAATAATTTTTCTAAAAATATTGTTTATATTCACACAAATAAACTTCATAGTTAAATGGTTAAAACCTTTTTTCAGTAATACTAGACTATAAGTTGGTATCTTATTTATATTTCTTCACATACTATTTTCTTCTAATTAAATCAGATATTCCGAGGATTCTTCTATTCCCCTAACCATACATGATTTTATTGTTCGTGGTAATTAAGCTGTTTACTTCTTCTAGTTCCGTCTGGGATCTGATGTCCTCCTCATTCCTCGTTTCCCAAATGCTATTACTTTATCGAACGCGCGTTCCCCACAAGGCTGCAGGAACGGCGTCGTATAAGAAGATAATGACTCACGCTAGGCAAGTTTAAATCCCCATTGAATAAAATCACGCGGGTTCTAGATTACAGCGCATCATGCTAAACGGTCTGTTAATGATTGGAACTTTGCATAATGTTTGAATAGGAACAAAATATAGTAAAGGACTGAATAGATCATAACTTTTGTGTTTGAAACCTTAAGAAGTAGTGAAGAAAATTAATAGGAACTTAATTACCAACGTACTAAAAAAGAATGAGGAAATCATGGGCTAAATATATATTCTGACTTATTGATCTCGCTACATATGAATACAGGCTAGCTAGCTAGCTAGCTATCCAACATTAATTCTTTATTAAAAAAAAAATACAACAGTAAACCTGGAAGTAGCCGTTCACACATATGAATGGGAATAGCACAGTATACGCGATATGAGGAGACGAATGTCTTGTTCTATAGGATCATGGAAACATCCCTCGACAGTAATATTGGAGAATTATTATTATTATTATTATGGTGATGATGTGAATGAGCAGGTGTGTGTGTCGTGATTCGCGAATGACTATAACGCCTGTGTTAAAAGGTTTTTAGCTTAAATAATTTTGATTTAATTTTTTTTAAATAAATAATTATATTTGTTTAAAAAAAATTAAACTATAGTTTAAAATTAAATTTTTGTATAAATTATTGAGAATATTTTTTAAAATACTAAAATAGTTTATGAACTCCCCAATTATTATTTTACTCATATTTTTTCTAACATCTTCTCTCATCTCTCTTCTTCACTTTCTTTCTTCTCTCGTATTTTTAATAAAATTATACTATTTTTGATAATTTACTAATCACAAAAATAATTATTATAATAATTATCTAAATATTTATTTATTTAAAAAAAATTCTATAATTTTTTTTAAACTCTTGTATAAAAGCTCCATATATAAATATATACTAGCGACTAGAGAGGAGATGATAGGGATGTAGAAATACTAATAGGGGCGCACTTCACTTCATGGCAACAAATTCAAAGAATCGAACGCGGGTGTTTCCTGCCACATTTCTGAATTCTGAATTTTCTCGCATTTTTATTCCTAATATTGTGTGGTCCTGGGATCCAACATCATTTTCGGCTTAATATTCCCAGTATTTGAATTTTAAGATAAGAGGGATGATGGGGAGATGAATTAGGTGCGTGCGTGCGTGCGAGACAGGTGGAGGAGGAGGAGGACACGTCGTTTCATTTGACGTCACGTGTCTGGCGAAACGATTGTTTTCAAAACGCCGAAACGAAACATGTTTCCTGTTTTGGGGATTTTGATATGAAAGGGATTCATTGTTTCAACTTTGAACATGATATATGTATAAGCATTCGCCTCACAAAATCACGTCTTGTCTTGAATCTTGATGGAGAAAATATTGAATATGAAGAGTATTTGGTATACGTATGAGATAAAAGGATGGTCAGAGTTGTACCGTTCATACCGATGCTGCTGTGGCAGACGACTCATTACTTTCCCAACCACCCATCCATTTCGACTTGTTTGGGCTCCAAACACTAACTCCTCCAAATTTCAGCCCTTTTTGTTTTTTGCTTACAAAAATTGCAAGTTGGGCTTTGATTATTCAATACGTAAAACGTACATCTAATGACAATTAATATATATGGTAAAAAACATACTCATATCTCACTAATATTCAAATTCAATTCTCGCTACTATTATAAAAAAATTTTTGATACATGATCTTATAAATCTCATATAAATATTCTTTGAAACCTATAACTATGTTATAGCCTTAATAGAGAATCGGTATCAAACCTACCTAAATTTTTTTGTATAAAAAAAAAAAAAGTATAACATACAAGTTACTTACAACTAATACTTCTAGAACTCCCGTTTTTACTCCTCCGATATTTTAACTCCAGTAGCTGGCTTCACTTAATTAGTAAGATGTCTTTAAAAATTAAATTACGACAAGTTAGCTTCTAAAAAAGTTCATACTCCTTGGATAATTTTTTTATTTACCATTTCATTTTTTTTAGGAAGTTAGAATTATCTTTTAATATTAAAAATGCGAAAGAACTAGCTCTTTCTTATTTCAAAGTATTAAGGAGATAACTCTTTATGGGGTCAATGATATTTTTTAAAAAACAACTATCATAAAACTTCCCCGGATTTTATTTGGAAAACAAATTTTATAACTATTTGGGGAGTTGGGCCCCTAAACTCCCTAAACACGCACGCACAGGCATGCATTGTAAAGCAAACAATAGATTACCAACGCAGGTTAACACAAATAGCAAAAGGTATGTGTCTTTTAATTATTGCTCTCGGGATACGATCTTTGAAAAATAGGAATGGAGCTCACGTACTTGAAGAAGGTTGTTTTTGTAACTTAGTATCTACAGTACTCAAAAAAATAGTCTCTTATTTATTGGATAGGGATACTTTAGTATACATACAAAAAATAGATTCCCTTACTTGGAAGTAGCAAGTGACCCCTTAAAATTGCTTACTCCAAACATCAATAATCTGTTAAAATCACGTAATGGCGGCACAAAATTGGTTGCAAACACCTATGATCTGTGTATATGTGCAAAGCGATCGTTTAGTTGAGAACAGGAGCTGATGAACTCGTGTTTCTCCTTGTTGGGCTGGGAATGCAAGGACGAGAGAATAATGAAGGCGTGAGGGGAAGCCACGAGATCCAATAAGCAGAGCACGTGGCCGGGTAATAATGAGCTGGACCAATCCCCACGCACTCCCTGTTCCACGTGTTATCTCATCTGGATAAGGGATTTCGATCGCCCCATTGGAAGCCGTATCATTATCATCACATGCATATATCCCCTTTGATTTTGTGGATACCTTTGTTGGCTTTATTTCCCCGTATCACTCACACATTTGGATTCTCTACGCTCCTCGATCATTCCCGTGCGCATTAATCACATCTTAACTATGAGATCATTAATTACATCTTAACGTTTTAATTAAAATACATAATTTATATAAATTGAACTTCACTTATTTGGATCGGCCCCCCCTTGCCTCGTTCTTTCTTTATTTCCCTTCATCCGTTCCCCAATTTCAATTTTAAGCCTTCCTTCTTATTCCCATGTCGCCAACATCTCTAACAAAGCCCTTCATTTCTATATTTAAGCCTTTCTATAAATTGAACCTGGAATTAAAAATATATTTGAACTATTTACGGCTCCTAATCAAATAATAGTGCTTTCCATAGTTGCTAATTAATCTTGATACACATGTACATGCCCCCAACTAAATAATTCATCGCCAGTTAAGAAAGGAATTTATCAGTTTTCAAGAGTCGGCACAAGTTGTACATGTACATGTCCCAACTAAATGCAAGCGATGGCTTATGAGTTATGCATGATAACGCCCATTTCACCAACTGCCAGCCACCTCACCCTTTTTACCCCAAGATCACAAGAATCTCAGTATATATATATCTTAACTTGATACAAAACAAATCTAGAGAATCTCTTGATCCATTCAAGTTTGGAAAAATTCAATTCTCGAGTCTCTATCGAAAGCTACTTAATTCCGTTTGGTGTGGTGTTTATCTCTCAATTGCTTAAACCCGCCATCACCGTACAACACCATTAATATATTTCGCTCCTTCTTTTGTCCACCCTAATTATTATTTCAATTACTTCATACATTCTTGCCAACAAAAACTAATTAGGCGTGCTATCATTTAACCACCATAAGTATGTCTTGTGCTGGTATTACGTTGTACTTATCCGATCTTTAATAGGAACTAGTTGATTAATTTAGATAAATTAAATAAATTTATTAACCAATTATGACTAAATCTAAACTCTCAAGATAAATTCATAGTGTATATTCTTTAACATACGTAGATTAATAAATTAATTTTTATATTAATTAGAATTAACTGATTTATTTACTTATTTTAATTTATATAAATTATTCAATTAGCCTAAAAGCAAATGGAGTATTTCCTTGCAAATTTGACCGCTCCTATTATTGTTGATTGGAGCTCTGTTTTGTTTCCAAAGGTTTTGCTAATTTAAGTTGTTGTGTTCTATGTTTATGCACTCAATGCTATTTCTATTCTTAAGATGATATCTATCTAAAATTAAATGGATCTTTAAAAAGTTATTGTTCCATCTCCAAATATAATTAACTATATATGTATCTATATTGACTTTTGTTTAACGCATTACAAAAGTAGGTTTTCATATATATATATATATATATATATATATATATCCAACAACTACCATATTTATCAGTAGCTAGTTAGTTAGTAGATGCTGTTCAATGATCTCAACCGTTTTTTCTATGCACACAAGCTCCTTATGTTATGTATGCCAAATGCCAAGGGGAGAAATACAATTAAGAAAGATTTGTGTACACTGATTCATCAAAAGAATTAAGGGAATCTAAATATCTCGTATTTGGGGTTTAATTAGTGACTATAAAATACAAGTAAACTCAATAATTTGCATATGCATGATTGATCCGTTGCATCTCAATGTTGCGCGTATCTTCGTTAGATAATCAGCACCATCAAGGACAAAGAAATTTAATTTTTATACAATACAGAAGAAATCAATAAATTAAAATAGCAAAAATATGACTACTTTTCCTACCCGAAGATGATGACTGTTACTAAGCGTGATAATTATATGAAAGGCAGTTAGTAGAATAGTATTTTACGTACCTGATGCCACAAGTAACAACTAACACTGATCCTTAAAGAACAAACAAAACAATCAAGCAAAGAAATAAAGAAAACAGAATACAAATATGTAGGTGTAGCCAATGGTTTTGGATATTAATCCCAATTAAGAGGAAGGTCATAACAGTAAATTCGATGCTGAGTTGTTGGACGCGCTTGTGAGGAAGGATGACGAAAGCAAGTGGGGTCCTGTTGAGCGCGGCACCCCAAGGTTATGGAGAAAGCACTGTACGCGCCACAACCTGCGCGTGATGGTGACCCTGCCACCGGTGGCCTCCTCAGCCTCGCAGACGCAATAACAATACCCACTTTTAATTAAAGAAAACAAAAACAGAGGTCTCTCACATGACTCGTATACATAGGACGTGAAGGAAAGAACCGAGGGTTCCGACTCGTTTTTTTTTTTTTTTTTTTTGTGGGGACTCATTCAACTATTCAAGCAATGATTTTTGCATACTGATTTTCTCGTCTGAACCTAAATTTTGTCGTTTTATTAAACCCCGGTCATTTCAAATCCTTCGTTCAAAACTTCGTAGGCAGATGTTGCTCCCTAATTAACAAAGTTGTTCTGTTTTGAACGAGAGAAGAGGCCAACCCCGGCGGGATCAGGGTTCAGACTTTCAGAGTGCTTTCTTTGACTTTGCCTTCGATTCCTTTTTCTATTATAGGCCACTTCTCTTGCCCCATTGGTCCCTCTCTTTTATACCATTTCCTCAAGACCGATTCAGAAATCTTCCCCCCGTGCTTCTTTTGTCCTGAATAGGTCGTCCTTTTCTCTGCGCCAAAATCTCAGAACAGAAGCAGAGCGCACCACCCTCTGCGTTACATTCAGAGCAGTGATGAATGAGCTGTGTCATCAATTTTGATGCTAACCCTTTGGTGGGTTTCTTGTGAATTTGATTTTTCTTGTGCTTACCCTTTTGTATTTTATATTTTGGTAATCATGGGCTGTGCTAGTTCGAAGCAAAAGCGATGTCGGCATTGCAATGCTCCGTATTCCCCTGTGCCGAGAAGTTACTCAATGCACGTCCACCACCCACCCCAGAAAGAAGGCGATAGCTACCATGCCGTCGCTCTCACCTCCACCACATTGGGTTCCCTCAAGCTCGATTCTCCTCTCTCAAATTATCAGAAAACCCACAGGCTTACAGAAATTGGAAGCCAGAATGGTTTCAAGTTTCCCAACAGCAAAGTCAGCGACAGTGATGGTTTCAGCTTTGGCAACGGCAATTCGATTGAAGACGAGAAGAAGAAGAAGAACGAGCCATTATCGGAAAGTGAGAGAAAGAATAAGGAATTCTCCATGGGGCTAATCGAGGCCAAAACATGGTCCAGTATGATCGAGCAGAAGCTACCAAAATCTATTCCGAAGACCCCAATCAGAACTCCTCCAGGTGAACCGGAGACGATCAACACGTGGGAATTAATGGAAGGTCTCGAAGACATCAGCCCCTACCGATCACCCAATCACTTCAGGAGCTTCTCTTTCGATCAATCTCCGGCCGATCCACTCAGGCCAGGTATGTTAGTAGATGCCACTCGGCCCTCGAAACCTCTGTGGCTTGAAATGACGGAAGATGAATTAAATCCCAGGATCCCCCCTGCAATTACCGATTTTGATCCTGAAGTCATTTCCTCATTCAGAAAGTCGTTACAAGAGCTCTCCCCAGACAACGCTTTTCAACTACGGCGAATCAATGGAGAGAAGCAACATATCCTGACTGCAAATAACTTATCCTTTGATATCACCAAAGAGAAGATGATTGAAGGTGATGATATGGATTTGAAGACTCTCCCGTACGAGAAAGGCAAGGTAGTTTTGTACTTTACCTCCTTACGCGGGGTAAGGAAGACTTACGAGGATTGTTGCCATGTGAGGCTCATTCTGAAAGGATTAGGTGTCCGTGTCGATGAACGAGACGTGTCGATGCATTCGGGTTTTAAGGATGAGCTCAAAGAGCTTCTGGGTGATAGGCTTACTGGGATTGGATTGCCTGTAGTGTTCATCGGGAGTAATTTAATTGGTGGAGCTGAGGAAATTCAAAAATTACATGAAGATGGTAAGCTTGAAAAATTGCTCAATTGTTGCGAAAGAATCGGTGATGAGCGTGGAATTAGCAGTGATATATGTGAAGCTTGTGGGGATATTCGATTTGTGCCCTGTGAAACATGTTCTGGAAGCTGTAAAGTTTATTTGGAAGCCGATGGAGAAGATGAAGATGGTGAAGTGGGTGGGTTCCAACGGTGCCCCGACTGTAATGAAAATGGGTTAATTCGATGCCCGCTGTGTTGCCCATAGATTTCACGTTCCAATTACATTTGAACAGAGGTAATTTTTCAGTCTTCAGGGTGTTCGTTTCGTGGGTTCTTATTATACGGTGAAATTTTCGTGCCATAGATATTGAGAAAGGGGCACGACCGAACAACACTCTTTCACTCCCTCTGACTCTGTACAACAAATACAGTTTAAAATGTATACCTTTTGGTTCTTCCTTTCCTTTTCTTTTTAGGAAGGAAATAAAATTGGTCACTATCGTGCGTCTTTGGTGAAAATTATAAATATATAAAAAGAATGGTTGCAGTATTGCATTTGTGTAATTTATAAATGATTTTGTTTCATTTACTTTCCAATTCGTGAGGTGCAATTTACAGCTGTAATTGTAATGTTCAGTGATGAATGATTGGTCTGAATCCTCTCATTGGTTAAAAGAATGATTTACTGGCACACGCATTAATATGGATAATCTAAATTAACTGAACACGAAATTCTTTAGTCAAAATAACAATAATTTTTCACCACAAAAGAAGAGAATCTAGAGTCACATAATAATTATTTTATATATTGTGGAGTAGGATGTTTTATATTTGCAGCGTAGATTTGTCCTTATTCCTGTGCTAATCAGGGAAAAAAGAATATAATATTTAGAGAGTGGAATTTATGAGCTCAATGAAAGGCATCATGCCTGCCATGATGATTGCTTAGGAGTAGCAAGCTTGTTTCCCCTGCCCCGGATTACCGGTTGAATTATTGAGAGGTATTTAATTGGTTACTTAAGGATGAATTATAGATTATTTTCTTAGAAGGGAAACAATTTTTTATAGGCATGCCATTAAATAAGTCCAAATTGCAGAAAATCCGCATATCCATTTGTTGAATTTATGAATGATTTGAGGTCTTTAGTTAACGCGTTGTGAAAAATACATACAGATGATTAATGCATCTAAAAGCACATGCTTTGTGGAGGCCATGATTGAAGTGTGACTTCTCCACGTATTCCTCTGTAGCTGACATTATAATATTGGGCAAGAGGATTTGAATACAAACGTAAAATAGAACATGATATCAGAAACTGGGTAAACGTGGGCGACAGAGGTAGTGACCCGGTCAAATCACATTTCAACCCAATAGACTATTCGGTTAAGAAACCTACACTGCTACACAACAGTCCAAAGCCATTTTCTTTTTCTTTTTCGCAAAAGGGAAGTTTAAAGAAGAAGCGACCACAATTGTTTATCATGCCACTGAAGCTTCCAGATTCCTTTTATTTTTCTTTGTTCTGTATGTGACATTGAATTTTCGGCGGATCTTGAGCAGGAGATTGACCAGAGATATGCTGGTTGGCTCGGACAAGAAAAATCTACCTCACTCTTTTTTTTTTCTCAAAAAAATAGGGGTTGATTTGAAATTTGAAATGAACAGGAAGGTTCTTTAAAAAGAGTATTTTTTTTTGGTAATGATGGGGGGAGGGCGGGGCATTATTTTCATTGGAGGCAGGGCCACCAAATTACGCAAAAGAAAATGATTGGGAATTCCGTTGTCCCTCTCAATCTCACCTACGAAACACTGAGCAGTATATGAGCGCCTCAACGATCCAAATGATGATGTGCATGTTACCAAATAAGCTACCATATGTATTTACTTCTTCTGTTAGCCCACCCATAGCTCTCTTTAATCCGCACGGCCACACTTGTTTTCATTTTATGCTATTTAGAGTTACTAAATCGACGTTTACCGTTCCATACTTTCATATCATACAGTAGCAGTATTTGCCTTTCGGGAACGGACATTTTATGGTGCTCTTTCACAAAATGAAATGGCATGATCAAAATCGCGGTCAGCATCGGAAAGAAAAGGAAAGGAAAAGTCAAGGTTCCTGAAAAGTGATTGCACATGAGAAAGAATCCAAGCAGAAGTAGGACAACATGAACTTGGATCTTACAGAAAAAGAGGAACCCATACAGCAGCCCAAGGCGGTGGATGTCTGTCTGTAATAGTGCGCGCCAAGCAAGGTGTCCACCTCGCTCACTTTTCGCATTTATCAAACCCACAAAAAGTCAAATAATAATAGAAATCAACGCTTCTCATTTATCTGTAACACTATCGAACTAGCTAGGCCGGCAACCGCAACGGCAACGCAGCCTCTGGCTTTTCAACATCATATTATTCATTCTAATTAGTTCTCCCTCTGAGATTGAGATTAGTTGAGTGGGATGCCTCTCGAGTGTTAACATCGTCCAGTTGGAATCGAATATTTAGCAACTAAAACTTGCATTAAACTATTGCAGAGTAAGTCACGTGTTATTTATATTGCTCCAGATCTGTAGGCAACAACCGGATGGTACGAGCCCTCATCCAAATTTAATGACTATACATTCCTCCCTCAAATATTTCGTACCGAACTCCCCATCAAAACAAGTTTCCCATTTTTCTTTTCTTATTATTGGGTCAATGTCTTGTTTGCCTTCTTGTTTCACGATTCATATTTTGTCACGGGTGTCACCTTACATATTTTGCCTAAACGCGTTTCAAAAGTCAGACATCACCTTACAGAATTATTTATGTTATACAAAACCAAGAAATACGAAGATAAACATGTTATTGTTCTGTTGACAACAGGAAACTTGAGTGCTTACAACTTACCCGCTGATCAGGGGTCCTTCAATTCTAATGTTCCAATCAGCAGACATTCCGATGTTTTCATTCAATATGTGAACATGTACACAAGACCAATGGCTTCAGCACTTACACAACATTAGAATACAACAGTTTCACTTGTTGTTGCTTTGACCCAAGTTAGCGGCAGCTTTCGCCGCATGATTCAACATATCTGAAACCCAGAGAGCTCCCTTTGCAAAGTAAGTGCCATTGACGACGGCATTGCCAGCTGCCATTGCTGCCCTCCCTGTAACTGTAGCCAATGCTATTGCTGCTGTCCCTGTAACTGTTGCGGCCGATTTGGTGATATCGGTCACATGATACTTCTCGTCTACTGATCTGAAAGTTTCCCGGCTGGAATTAATTGTATCCGTCAACCCAATTTTTTCGCTGTGGATGATATTCCATGAGACTCGTCAAAATCTTTTGCCTTGATCAATGCATCTTTTCCCAGCACATATCCCTTGGCTACCATTGTTTTCGCAACCTCCTGCGCCATAGTTACTGCCTCCCCTCGGGTAGAAGCAAGTTTCTGGATATGAATATCCTGTAAAAGAAAATGATGTTCATTTATTCAATAATAATAAGAAACACCATAGAACATTAGTTTGCTTTACGAATGGTTATTATAGCAAATACGCTTTCTAAGGAAGAGTCTGAAGCATACTGATGAACTTGTACTATCTTCAGGCCTTGATGCAAGGCTACTCCAGTTATCATAGTCATCTATCGGACCCTCCCAGCTAGAAATGCAAATAGGTTGATATACAATCACTGATCCCTGAGATAGGTTGGTTTGAAACACAATATTAAGATTGAGAAGTATAATAGTGATCAATACCAGACTATTGAATAACTAATGTTCAACAACAAAAGATGAGTAACAAACCCATATTTTTATATATTTATGCATATCATTTTGGTGAGTTTTTGTAATTATTTTTGTCCTTAATTGTATTATTTGTGCACCAATTAGATTAATGTGCCTTACATTAAATTCATGCTTAAAAGGGGCATAATTGTCACATTTTTATGATTTATCCTAAACAATTATTTTGAAATGAAAGGTATTACATTATTATGATTTGCATTTCAGGTATTCAGGAGAAACTAAAATTTACAAATGACATCACGATCTCTGCACAGAGGCAGCCGTCTTCTGAAATCCCGGTCTATTCAAAAACAGACCGATGAAGGAGTTCATATTGAAATCATACAAGGTATCTTGCCATACAAGTTAATATAATGAAAGAAAGTTCTTGTGTGTAGACTTAGACTGTTCTTATTAGATAACAAGGAGGCAAGATGGATTAGCATCAACATAAGCAACAAGGCAGTTTCCAGAGCATAAGCATCCCGAAAAGTCACATACGCGGTATTCGCATCTTCATCAGATCTGCATCATGACAAAAGAGAAATTATATAGACAAGCGTCTGTCACCCCAAGCCTTGCAAGTATATGGAATTTCTATACAGCAGCAACATTTATTATAATTCTCGTTGGCAAATTACCGCATTCATTTATATGTTTTTTTCTAACTATTTTTGAGGTCATTACTCATAATTATGATAACATTAACATTCAATACGTCAATGAGTATGCTACATTTGATTGGCTATGTTAATTGGAGAAAAAATGACAAATTCCCTATGACAACAATATTTGTATTTCTGCCTCCTACGCATCGCGCGGGCAAAATTTATCTAGTTTCTATACAACAGCAACAGGAAATAAAAAGTATCATATGAAAGTATCAATTCTCAGTAGCATTAAAAAGCACTAATGTATCAGTATTTTAATCAATATTTGTTCAGGTAAAAGCATTTTAAGAAGAGAGCAACATACTTCGTTTATGGTGCTAACGTTTATGTGAAGACTGAAGAACATATGAGATGCAGTTGGGATACTAAACAAGGTTGGCTATTAAAAATCTCCCATATTTGCTATGTTTTGTCTTCTAGAAGTAAAGACCCAATAAGCGTTGCATCAAAATGTCACCATAAATTAAAATCACATGTTGAACATATAAGTTTAATTTAACTTCAGGATTACAAAGCATTCAGTAAATAAGATTGCACAAAACTACCTGATGATTTCAACAAGCTCAATTACACCAGAGTACGCAAAAAAATTGTGCATATCCCTCTCTGTTGCTCTAGGGGATAATTTGGTGATTTCAGCAGTGTAACCACCGGAGTTCATTATTGTCCAGTGACTGAAGCCTCTACTGGAAAAATTGGAATGAATAAACCTATGAAAAGCAACGGAAATCAAATTCCACCAAACAACAGAAGATGACCCTGTAGGAAATCTTTCAATCACTCCAGAAATCGCTAATCAGAAGGCATAGCTAAGCCACCCCTTTTTCCTTCCATTGCTCCATTTTTAAGGCCATGTATAATTAGGACACACATTGAATATAAGAAACAAGCCGTTCAAGGCACCGGACATTGTCCATCGATTCGTAGTATGCTTAGTTCCGTTGCCCATATCGAATTCATTCCAAAACATTCAATACATGTCGGCATTGACACACAGGACATTACGTGCCGAATTACAAGTATCTTATCTATTTTTTTTTGGCACTCATCCGATGCTTCAGAAAAGTATATTGTTTTCATCAGGGAAGAAATGAATAAGAAGAAGGAAGAGTGGTTTTTTTTTTGGGGGGAGCTCGCGCCTACTTCATAGAAACAAATTTCTGGATACGGGGTTTCAATTTCAAGGACGGCAAGGTCACATTCAATCGACAGAACAGATACGAAATTGATTTGAAATATGTACAGTGCAAAAAAAAAAGCATAGAGAAGGGAATAATGAAGTAAAATTACCTGAAGGCTGTGGGAGGAACCCAAAAGATAACTGGACGTTGCAAAAGAATTCAAAGAAAAAGCGAGAATTTGAAACTAAGAAGAAAGGCGGGGCTGAAGATGCAGTGGATGCGGAGAAGAACAGAAAATTGAGAGGAAGTAGAGTATCTGACGAAGGATAGAGCTTAACCAATCCAAAGTTTAGAGCATGCAAAGGTGACTGAACACGCCGTTTGTCTCCTGGGAATATTGGACTGGTCTCATCATTACAAGGAGCGTGATGCCCCCCGTCCTTCAAAAAGCGTCGATGGGATTTCGGAAAAGCAATTGGCGAGTACTGTAGTTAATAGGGTCGGTGGGGTATTGCCGGCAAACAGAAATAAGTAACAGGCGCTTTACCGTGTTCGATGAATTTGTTGAGATCACGGTATTTAGAGAGATATTTTTAGGTTTACGTTTGAGATTAATTAATAATTTATCTTGTATCGCTTAAAAAAGAAGAAGGAAATTTTACCCAGTTATTAGATAAACAGTCACTTTACCAAATAAAAATTAAAAAGTCCTCTAGGCCCGGGATTGTACTATTGAATTAAGTTTTGACTGGGTCGTATTGTGGTCTATAGGACAAATGGATAATCCAAATTAAAAGAAGGAATTCGCGTTGATGGACTGGGCCAACAACCCAAATCACTTTTTTTTTTCTCAAGTTTGTTACCGACTCCCAGTGCCAATAATAATTAATACAGATAGTAAAAAATAGGCTCGTATCTCATAAAGACGTGAGTTTGATTCCTACTATCATTGTGAGGACTTATTTAATAAGTAATCTTGTAAGTCCCCTGTAAGCGCTTTTTAAGTCCTGGGGCTGTGCCTTTGTCTTGGTGGGAGACCGATGCTAAACCTACTTAAAGTTTTATATATATAAAAAAAAATCACGAACACAGTTACACAGCTGCTGTTGTGAGCTCTCTCATTTTGACTCAGTTTAAATAACTGTCTTTTAGATATAAAATGTAGAGGGGAAAAGCTTTTTATTTTTTTTAACAAAAAAAATCACATAATGAGTAACTGCACATATTCATTCGTACATGGAAATGTAATTAATTCGTATTTTATTTTTGAATTGCATCTGTAAAGATAGAGGGCTGTATCCTCCAAAAAAGAAGGGCAAAAAAGGAGAGAGGATTATTGTAATTTGAGAGTAATGAATCTACAGTATTAATTAATGTCATTTGAGGTTGCATTAACATATACAAGATTGGTATAAAGTCGGGTGAAGAAGGAGTGAAGGTAAAGGGGGAAAGGATTTGTGGAGGAGGAGAGTGATCACAAAGCTCATGTATCGTTTTCGGAGTGCAGTAGAGGGAGGGAGGAACGTATGGATATCATAAGGGCTGGGTCACAACGTTATGTGATGTCCCTTTCTGGTGTTTGTCGGTTACAAACATTAATCTGCAGGAGTTGTTCATTCACCCTCCCAACTTGCCCTGTAAAGTCAAACTTTGGTGGCTATATATAAATAGACCCCCTCTGTTCCCTCTCTATTAATGCTCACTTAGAGACAGCAGTAAAAGTATAGCCATCCATGCCCTTTATTCCTCCTTTGATAATGACCTCCACACTATACCACGCTTTTTTCGAATTAGCTTTTGTAGCTTTACTTATTGTTACTTGGCACGCCATGCCCATTTCTCATTCAATGTACTACGTATACGTAATGTAACCGATCGCACACACTCTCTACCTAAGACTAACTGAAGTATAGTTAATAATTAGGATTAGCTATTTATGTTTAGTTATATAGAATGTGCGTAAGACCCACCCTGATTGCATTCTCTCATGCATACGTCCACACGTTCAAACATTATCAAAGGAAGAAATATAATGTAATATGGATTGGGATCGTAATGGAATGTATGTATTGACTACATCAATTCTATTCTCTCTCATATACTCATATGATGAACCACATATACTAAAAGTGCGTTTCCTTCCTAGTTGTCTGTAATTATCATTACAACGGTCAAAGATAACACTTCATCTTCCCAGTATCAGATGATTTGATTTTTCTTTGGTAATATTACATAATATTATCTGTTACTGTACCAGAAGAAAAAACATTACATCGTATGCCCATATATGCACTGCATTGCAAGACAAAATATATTACTCCTCAAATCCTTGATATAATATATATTTAACTAATTTTATTATATTAAAAGAATTAGTTAATATAATTTTTTTTTTATAAAATACCATAATCATCTTCCTTAACTCTATCACTCCCTTTCTTATTTGATCATTGTAAATGAAGTATCAATATAAATAATTTAAAAAATAATTGATTAACCTAGAAAATAGATCTTATATTTAATATCAATATTAACTCTATAATTAAATCATATATTATGATTTAATTAACTATAGTTTTAGGCGACAAATTAAAACAATTTGTTTGTGGGCAGGGTTTCGCTTTAACTAAGTTTGAATGAAATGTAAAATATAAACTTAGATATACGAATGATTTTTGGTATAAACTAGTCTCTTTCTTGATAAGAACAAATATCGATCTTCTCGGTATCGGTGACTGTGGAGATTTTAATGAGGGAAAGGGGGATAAGCACCAACACTCGGATATAATATATGGAAAGAAAAAAATAAGGAAGAAAAAGGTAATATGTTCCCAACTGCCAATGGTATATATATATATATATCCTTTGTGGTGGCATCTTTTTAACACAAAGATGAGAGGTACGTAACAGCATACATAGAAGGAAACACAGTGACATTTTAAAACACTTAAGAAATATTGACGAGAAGAAGAAGAAGATAGCAGTACAAAAAGTCCACAATAATGACAGAAGACTGTAGGCGATGAAGCGATCGCATCAAGATGGCGTACTAGAATGGCATTTCTAGCAATATTGTAAATTAATACGTCGTCACTCGACATTAGGGGTCGCGTACGTTGGCAAGTGTTGGAGGTAGCCAGGATATGTCTTCATTATTATGAATATGATAATACATAAATAAATATATAAAATACAACAACCAAGAAGAGAAAAAAAATTATTATATAAATATTGATAGGTAGTAATAAAAAGGAAACCAATTAAAAGATCAATTCCTGGAACAACCACTACATTTCAAATCCTTTTTCACCGTGTAACCGAAAAAAGGAAGAAGCTTTTCTGCCGGCATCTTTTATAGTTAGTGGTCTCTTTCTTAAATCTTAATACTAAAAAAACGATGGTCTCTCTACGCCAAGAAAAAGAGCCATCCAATTCCAACATTTGATCAAATCACGTTCATGTCATCCACTTTCCAGTCCCCTTTTCTATATTTTTAAAATATCCACGTTGTAGAAGCTTGAACCCAACTTTACCGACAATATCTCCGAGTAAAACACGTCTACATATTCTTATTTAAAACATCTACACATGAGCAAACTCTAAAAATATAGATATCTTCTCCGCCAAATATGACATATATGATATATCAAACCTATATATATATAATAACCCAAGTCATTGAAGTACGGCGCTTGATTAAAAAAGGCTTAACGAATTAATTAACAACCACTACATTTTGGGCTCCCATGGAATATATATATATATAGAGAGAGAGAGAGAGAGAGCTAGCAAGTAGTACAACACTACAACTTCTTAATTTTATTCCAAAGCCTTTCTCTTGCAAGTGCCCTACCTACCATAAGGGGATACCGTACAAGCGTGCACCTCAAACTGCACTCTAAGCTAGCCCACTCTAATTAAATAAGAGAAAAAAAGTACACTCTTATGTAATCTTGTTGAAGAAGGAAGTAAAAGCACACTTAATATGATTGCTTATTGGTTAATTAGGCTCCTAATGATGGAAGCCTCGGCACTATCAGCATCAATGGTGGAGAGTAGCTGAGAGAGTCGCTCGCTCAAGTCATCCACTTCTCTGTGCAAGTTCCTGATGTAGTTGCAGGTCTCCTGTAGGACCTTGGACGCTGATACCTGCACAACAAACAAGACCAAGTACTCCTCCATTACTTACCAGTCACTTTCTGGCTTCTACTTATATTGTGCCGTCCTGTGTGCCATTATGGGGCAGAGTTCTTTTGCTGCCTGCTAACACAAGTTTCAGGGTCCAGACACTCTCATTCTCTCACAACATATTGTGAATCGTGATGGCTTGCTTAACTGGTGTCTCCTTTAAACCCACGTAGCCAGTTAAATATTTTTTCTTTCGTTCTTTTTTGGGGCTCTACGTTACTTTTCTGTAACTTGATATCCGTTTCAGGAGACCGGTCAAAATGTAAACGCTCTGACGTCTATAGAGATCTCTGCGTATATTTTGGAATTGTATGAAAACTACGTCCTTAATGCCTGGGTCAATCTCGGACTGTCTGGAGATCCATCTTGTTTTTTTATTATAGATAATATATAGTTTACATGTGGTTCCCGAGACACCCACTAAGTTAATTAGACTGTTGGGAGGAACAAGCAACAACATGTGAAGCCCTTGAGCTAGCTATATCTACTTCATCAGACGGAGGGAGACTTCTTTTGTTTTTGTTACGCATGTATATATATTTTATATATAAGCTAGGCTAGTCCTTGCCTAAGTGCGTTGTGACTCTTTATATGTCAATGAAACCCTCTTAGATGGGAAAAGTAATCGAGCGGTTAGGTGAAGGCTGAAAAACCCACATATAGTTTTATAAAGAAGTATAGAAGAAGGAAGAGGGGCATTATTAGGCATACCTTGCTGGAGCGTCTATCACGAATCTCAGGGACAAGTTGACGCAACTTGGAAACGAGTTCGATGATTTGGTCATCGGAGATTCTTGTAGAACCCGATTGCTGCCTGGACCTTCGGCTAGACATGTCTGAGCCTACGGAAGCTTGTTCTGGGGTAGTACTTGCGCTTAATTAGTTTGTAAAGCGCGAGCGAGGAGGCTACGTAGCCAGTCGCTTCCCTTCAGTTTGAAAACAAGCAAGCAGAGAAGGAACCAAGGAAGAGCAGGGGAAAGGGAGAAAATTAATAAGGCTATAGGAGTTAGATGTAAGCTTAGGTATGCAGAAATGAAGAAGGTGATAAGAGAGATTTAAAGAGAAGGGACGGACCACAAGGGGTTGAGAGAGTACAATAACAAAGACAGCGATGTTGGATGAGAGGAAAACAATTGCGTTGGAGAAAGCATGGGTAGTAGGCTTAATGTCTTTATTGGAGAGAGAAAAATTAAAAGCAGAGAGCCACAGGGTTTTTTCTCTGCCTGTGTTCCCAATTGGGCATTGATACTCAAGTGGATTTATAAGAATGTGCTTGTTTTTAAGCTAACAAAGTGGGCCTTCCTGTACATTTTCCCCTAAGCAGCACCACGTGATCCATAAACTAAATTAAACCTCCCTCTCTCTATATTCATAATTTCCTTCTCCCCACTATAATCACACAGCCCCACGCCACTATTCTCTCATACTACAACGCCAGTGGCTTCACGAGTCTTCGCTCCTATGTTTCGGGCCTCTGTGTCAAACAACATTGCCTCCGAAGATCTGACATGGCAGCCAATGATTGGTCCAAACCCAAGCCCTCCCATTGACTATTGGATCTGAACTAGCGTAACCCGCGGTAGCTTCTTTAATTAATATCATGATGTCTCAGCTGTCGGAACCATATATGTGATCCTTTTCTTTTATTATTACGAAAAGCAAGAAGAAGAAAGGATGACTCAACATTTATGTTGGATTGCATTAGGGACCAAGAAAAATATCTCCCTGGAATATTCATGTCCAACTTATATAACATTTTAATATAGTTGAGACAGGGCTACGTGAGGGAGCCTAATCTTGTGAGAGATGGGTCACATGCAATTTCTCTGAAGCAGACGACACGCCACGTGGCATGGATCGGAAATTTCCATGCTTTTCTCAAGCACCGTCACGTGCAGCTTTCAAACTCACACCTTGCGGGGACCTCTCCCTCTCTACCCCGTTCCTCCCCTTCTCTTCTTCTTTCTTCCTGTTTCACATTTTTGCTAACCACCGGCATTTCTCTTCCATTATCATCTCTTTCTTTTTCCCACACCTAACCACACTTCCATCCTTCTACAACATGCTCCTCACTGTTTCCCACATCACATCACCTCAACACGCCAGCAAGATATATACATAATTAACTGACCACGTGGACATGTCATTATATATATATACACACAGACACATGAGCTCCTCTAAAACTTTGGTTTTTGCAAATTTAGTTTGTTTAAACTTTAGTTTGCGAACAGATTTGCAAACAAATTCCGTGGTGTTATGGGGATGCTGTGTCACTTGAGAGGGCCATTGGAGTATATATATGGATGTTGGTGCAATGATAAGGGGTGTGATGGAAACTCTGATCGGCCGTCACGATGGAGTGAGGTTTTTTAATGCCGCAACAACGTACACATTAGATGCCCCGTGGCCCAATTCATTTATGATTCTACTACTGCAACAGGCCAGAAATTGCATAATAATAATCTCATTAATTGTTCACACGAGCCACCACCATTCAATTAATATCCAAAATGGAACCGCCTTCTTCATTACTTTATCAGGGTTAATAGTTGGGATTACAAACAAATGAAGAGTGATAAACACCGTTGTTGTACGCTAACTACCTAATTATTTAAGGAAACGACTACCTTCGCTAATCGTATACATATCTCAAAATTTAGGAAGCATTACTTATATACGAGAGTCTAGCAGTATTGTCCACAGAAAATCACTGCACTGCAGTGAGATTGTAAAGAAGAGATATAATTATTAAAATAAGTTAATATCTATGAGCCTGTTGTTATTTTGACGTATCATTACGCGTAGCTCATTTATTTATTATGAGTTTTTTTTAATATATATATATATATATATATATATATATATATATTCTTTCTTTGACACCTTATATAGTAATATTCCTCCCATTATTAATTGATCCCCCAAGTGCATGGTAACAATTTTCAATCGTATTTGAGATTTCTATATTTCTGATCTCCAACCAATCATCCCCTCAAGTATTAATGCATGCCAAGCATATATATAAATGAGACCTCCTCTAATAAGTTATGCTTCTTGAGTTATTGATTTTCGCATATGACTTTTAAGCTTTCTAAGCCGAACAGTTGTTATGTGTGTAGGGATGTATATAAATATAAACCCAGAAAATTCCATATTATAAACTGATCCGACCTCGCCAAATTGAGTGAGATCACACAGACAAAATTGTTATGTGTACGTGGTCTTAATATACGTTTGGTTTTAATTTATATTGAAAGCCATTGCTCTCAGCAAAATTATAGTATAATTTTAGTACTCTCTAACGTAAAATCAAACACACTCTTAGCTTAGAAAATGCTATAGAATGAGTTCTATCTGCCTCATGGATGATAACAGTCAAACGCTTCTTGTTTCCTTAATTAGTTACAGAGAGCTGGTTAGAACTCAATTAAAACGTGCCAAAACTCGTTATCTACGTCCATAGCCAACGTCAGGTTAGTTTGGGGCCCTTACAACCAGCGTCCGGTTCGTCCATAACTCCATAGTTCTTAACAGCAACTGAATTCATAAATAAATAAATTCATCGGATTTGGCACAACTAATTTAATCGGTTATGTTGCATTGTGGGTTATGGCTTATTTTTATGCACTGCCTTTTCATGTAAATATACATATATACATATACTCCTGGTGGCTTCCTACAAATATAGATTAATAAACTCATGTTTAAAATGTCGTTAAAATATTATTATTCTGCATAATTAGTAATTAACATGCAAAGAACATATTCTCTGTCGTCTTTTGCTCCTCAATTGAACTTTAACAAGCAATTTTTTAGAAACACTACGCACAAATAAGATCTATGACTTCCTGAGAGCATTAAACCCAAATAATTTTTTAGTTTATTAGTAAAATATCGTTAATGCAGTATAAACATGATTTTATTTATTACTTTATAATTGTCTAAACCAAACTTCGTAATCAAGACCTTTTTGTCTAAACATCCTTGAATTGTAATTTTTATTCTAGAAACATGGTCGGGTCCCACTAGAAATTTCCGGGCACATATGCAAATGGTTCACATCAAACTTTCATTTTATTTATTACTTTATAAGGGGGCAACCACATGATCCCGTAGACTCACATATCTAAACCCGACAAGAAGTTGGAAGTTAGAAATCTGGTGGAATGCATGATGAACAATCAAAGATGCATAAAGAAAAACAGGAAAGTTCAGAAGCACTTTATAAGCTCATACCCCTTGCCTCCTCTTCACAATGCATGCGTAGTTCCTACTTTAGTTACTTAAATCCGAAGAAACTCGTCCCTTTTCCAAATCCAAATCGACTGCAAAAAGGGGTCATTAATTAACGCCACGCTTAAATACCTTTGATGATTTTGCGACCTCATAATAACCACATTTTTCTTCACTTTATCAGGAGTAAAACTAGGGGATTAAGGAGTACTTGTTTTGAATGTCCGACATTCAGTTAAATTTTGTCTTAAGCACATGCGCAGCCAAATTATTATTAATGCACTTTATAATTTTCTTTGGGAACACACAACTATTGATGACCCAAGTGGCCAAGTAGTGAGTCATGGCAGAACCCAAGGATTCAACAACGGATTTCGTGGAACTAAAGCTGCCCTTGAGCTCCACAAGATACACATATCACTCTCTACATTGACCTATCTATCACCCATCACGTTAATTTTGTTTCTTAAGATTGACTTGAAACTTCCCACTATTCTCATTCTTTTTGCCTAGGTTCTCATTTTCCAAAGTCATGCTGTCTACTAAACAAGTGCCCAAGCACTTTTTTCCTCCCGCATGTTACTGTTTCGGCACACATACTTAAAACCTTTTCTCATGCTCACAAATCAACGGTACGTAGATTACACACTCTTTTTGTAGTTCCTCAATCAGCGTAGTACTTAAAAGTTTATATTGTCCTATATATCACTTCTAATTAAAATAGCAATCCCTGAGGTTAATCTTTCATAATATCGCAAACTAAAATTCTAAATCCTAAACCTTTATCAATATGTGACAGTGTCTCAATTAGAATTACTCTTAATAGAAAAATACATATACTTTGATGGAAAAAAAGGCAAGCCCTTATGAATAATCTGTTGAACTTTGTTTTTGTTATACAATCTGTTGAACTTTTGCCAAGTTTATATGCTGCCCTATATAAGGGTTTCTGAACTGGATCTATGTATAGAGTACTCACTCTTTCTTTTTTATACAAAAATTTTTAGAAAGAGATTAGGCCCATCCACAATTCAAAAGCAGGGTAAATCTTTTTTCCTTTTAAGTGATACTAATATCAAGTAGAACGAGCTGTTTATTACTTTCAGGCGTAAACTAGGCCAGACATACTCCTTTTTTTTTGTTGCCCACCCGGTTCACCGGAGCTTTGCCCCGACTACATCCGGATCCGACCCGCGTCGCACACCTGGCTATGGTGGGGGAGTCTCCCAACGGGAATTTTCTGCGTACGCCAAGGCTCGAACTCGAGATATCGCTTAAGCAATACCGAGCCGCTTACCACTCGGACCAACCCCCTTTTGGTGACACACTCTTTTTTTTGGTTCCACATAGCGCCATTTCGAACTCGGGACTTGAAGGGTGTCACGAAAGTGCTATCACCATCAAGCCCATGATTTCAAATAGCAGTTCACACTGCTTCTTGAGAATGAGAGGTCCTTTAAGAATTGATAGGCCCAAGAACCCAACGGTATAACAGGCCCAACAATGGACATTGGGCTCAAAGTGAAATCAACCGTCTATATATATACTCTTGGGCTAGTCTTTTTATCCTGTGTAGGGGCAATCATGTCCATTCCTCTCGCTAGAGAGAACTGAGAACAGTTACAAGCAGAGAAGGAAACCAGGAGGGTGTTCTACTATTTTTTCTTCGGTGGCTATAGTAATGGAAGAGAACTGTTGAATAAATATTACGATCAATGGTATAGGTTTGTTTGGTGATGTTGTTACATCAAATTTGGAAAACTCCATACATGTAGAGACAGCATATTATCGTTAAGCTGTTCACTCCAGCAACCAGACAACTTTCCACAAATCGAAACTACGTACGCAATCTTTAAACAAGATTTCACCGACTCAACACTAGGTTCTTATTCTCTTTTGTGTGTCATTTTATGAATCTTACAATTCTTATCTACAAATCCAACATTGAGTCGCTGTTTAGTACAATTATTGGTCGCTTCGCTAATAATAGAGAAAACACATCGGTTCCACCCCTCAATTCAGTTCCTCTATCAAGATGACATAAAACTGCTCATTTCAGTTGTTCATGAAGCAACACTACGAATACCGGTACGTAGAAAAAATATTTTCTCACATCCCAGTTTATTCCTCAGCTTGGGTTTGCTGTATACATGATGTTGACAATCTATGGTCAAATTCAAAATCTCTACAAAGTTTGCCGACTGAAAAAAAAAAGGAGTACTAAGTAGAGATTATTTAAAGCAAGCAAGGGCCTTTTATTGATCACAAGAAAGTGTCAGAGTGAGAGCAGAAGGGTCAGGAAATAATAATCAAGCTGCAGCTTCACGTCATAAGAAATTATCATGGGTCCCTTTCTATGACTAGATAATGAGAAAAGCCAAATTAATGAGGTGAAACCGATGACCCCAGTGGTCTATTAGTAAGCCAGAACAATAATTATTTGTTGTGACTTAAAAGCTTCTTCAGCCTGCACTGCAATGGCAGCAAAACTATTCAATTACCAAATCCCAGCCAGGCATAGAACATGAAGAATGGCCAAGATGGTTCAGACATGAGACATTGGGTTGCTGGGGTCTGCAGAGTCAGACCTTCCCGAGACTAATGGTAAAAAATGGTAGACTCAATTGTCACTACTACCCTCATAAAAAGCTGTCTATAAGTTACTGTACATGTACCCTCTAAGAATCTAACTTGTATATGTAGAGGACCCACGCCTGCTGCAACTTCCTGCACAGCAGCTGAACCACCATGCCCTTTTGATTCACATGCATCTACCTTCTTCTATCTTTCTTCTTAAGCATTATCTAATTTTCCAATTATATGATGGGATACTCCTTCATTAACGTTCACAATGGGCTTTATAAGCTTATTAGTTCTCAACTGTTCATTCCCCAGCATGCATGTGATTGAAAGATTAGCATTAATGTAACTATGCATTAGGATTTGTGAACATGAGATTGTGGGAAGCAGCTGAATATTTCCCCTCCAAGAAAGAGACAAGAGGCAGAAAACAAAACCGTACGGTATATAACAGGGACTGGCGATTTACTCATATCTTCAGCTACTGTATTCAACTCTGGTAGATTCCCATCCCTCGAAATATATTCAGAAGGAGGACTAGATTCATTTAATCACTTCTGAGTAAAATTTCAGTTTTCAACTTATTTAATGGGAGGGTGTCCTTTGGAAAGGCCAAAGCCAAAAGCAAAACCTCTCATTCTCGCTTTCACGTGCCACCTCAGAATTTACCTGTTTGTTGGAGTTGGACATTTATTCACTCGAGAACCTTTTTGCTTTTGTTCGCATACAAAAAACTGTTGGCTAGCTCATGAAGTGTCTATAAATTACCCTCTGCATTATGCAGCAAGAATCAGTACCTAACATACCAACGGAATTTAGTCCGAATGATAAACAGTTTTTAAATGAGGTCTCTAGTTTGAGTCTTGGTGTATGCAGAAAATTTTCGTTAGGAGACTCATCCACTATAGTCAGGTGTGCGACACGGGTCAGATCCAGATGTAGTCGGGGCACAGCTTCAGTAAACCGGTTAGAAAACTAAAAAAAATAGAATCAGTACCTAACATGCAGACATGCACTATTGTGGCTCGGCATTTAAGGACTCTGATGTGATGATCAACTCTCTATTTCGTCACCTATCTTTATTACCTTTAATTATTAAATCTTTGCCATGTCTTGGTATCTCAATTTCATTGGAAATGCAAACCCAGAGGGGCCAAGCCCTCGTGAAGCTTTCTGTGATTTCTTTTGGGGCAGATGAAGAACACACATGGATGTGGTCGCATCCGTTTCAGTATAGTTGACAAGAAAATCAGTTCAATCTGATAAAGGAGCTTATGTAAGAAATGGGCCATAATTATTCCCCACAAAGAACACGGGGAAAAGAGATAAGCAGTTCCACTCTGTTAATTGTGATATGATTAAAAAGGTTCCTCATATAAAATAAGGTTCAAGAAAAGGAAGGCAGAGAGAGAAGAGACCTTCTAGGCCGCATCAAGTGGGTCATTCCAAAGACTTTAAAGAACATATAAAATAAGGTTATGCCCATCCCTTGCTTTTCACAATAACTCCGACCATCTGCCTTCACTGATTATGTCTCCTGCTTGTTAAAAGGAGCCTCTGCCCTCTCAGATACAACTATCAATTTGTGAATTTAAAATAAATTATGGGCTACGAATTATGTAAGATAGTTATTATCTTAAATTCATATTGTTAATGGGTTGGTATCTTAAATTTAAGTAGTCACCATTTCAATCAAAATAGTTTATCTATTTCAAGTTTTTAACTCAAAAGGAAGAGAGAACTGTTCTCCTTAATTAAGTCCCCCTGTGAGAAAGTGCCAAGCATCAATTGGTGCAAAAAGTTCCCAATAAGTCTCTAACTATCCCTTTTTTATTTTTTTATTGCTTTCCCCAACTAAGATTTTCCTAAACCAACCGAACTAGGAATTGAAAATGTGAAGAAAATCTCCACAAAACATTAAACTTTTTGCTCAAACTCTTGGTAATTCTCACACTCTCATTAGAACGTCGATGATGCTTATCTTGTGACTTGAAATCAAAATTCCATCGACCGCAATGACAACTACAAGATCAGTATTTGAAAAAGAGATGAATCCCTTGGTTAATAACCTAGAATTCATTGGTTAATGTGGAGTAGTTCATTTAGGAAAAATCGTGTAAATCATGCGGGATACTAATCTACATAACGTGTGGTTGAAGTGAATTGAATTAAAATTCATTCTACCAGAACAATCCAAGAATAAATCCACCAAACTTACCAAGTAGCTATCCTTATGAGCTACATCTTTTGACTGAAAATGCGCAGAATACACATGCAAAGCTAAAAGTGAAAATGGCAGTCCTGAGTCCTGACTCCTCAGGGACGCATCATGGCAGCAAGCAATAGTGGGGCACAAGAATGACTCAAAACAGCTAAAAAAATTAACTTTTATGCTCTACTTATACTCCATTATATAATACTTGCTGATTGCTACTCCATTGGAAATAGAACAGTCGTCTTTTAGGTACATAGTACAAACCCCAATATCTCACATAATATCTACATGTAAAAGAAAATGAAAGCACAAGGGTTAATGACTTTACTGGGACCCAAAACCCTGCTCTCACATATGATGACTTTGTAGCTGCAAGAGTCTCGAATATGCACCCTCTGGTCTGCTCACAAGTTCCCCATGGCTTCCCTGCTCCACAATTCGCCCATCTTGCACCACTCCGATACTGTCAACCCCTCTAATGGTCGATAAGCGATGAGCCACAAGCACCGTGGTTCGCCCCCTCATCAGCCTCTCTAGGGCTTCTTGTAGGACACACTCTGATTCTGCATCAAGTGCACTCGTGGCCTCGTCTAACAGAAGTATTGTAGGGTCCTTAAGGACTGCTCTCGCAATGGCTATCCTCTGTTTTTGACCACCAGATAATTGAACTCCTCTCTCACCAACTGGGGTCTTGTATCCCTCAGGCAAACTACTAACAAATGAATGAACATTGGCCGCGCGAGCAGCTTCGATTACTTCTGCTTCTGTTGCTCCATCTTTGCCATAAGCTATGTTGTCGAGAATGCTTGCTGCGAACAGAGCAGGCTCCTGTTGCACTAATCCAATCTTTAGTCTTAAGGACTTCAAGTTCAATCGTTTAATGTCTTTTCCATCAATCATGACTTTTCCAGCTATGGGGTCATAGAAACGCTCGATCAATGCAATGACAGAACTCTTGCCTGAGCCACTTGCTCCCACGAGAGCCTGGCTCTGCCCTGCACGGATTCTAAGATTAAGATCTTTAAACACCATCACGTCAGGTCGTGATGGGTAGGCAAAATCCACATGTCTTAGTTCAATCTCCCCGCGAATGGACTCAACTGGGTCAGCATCGAGATCGTCTGGGTCGATCCTAGTTTGACGATCGAGAATGGAGAAGACAGAACCAACGGCTTCACCGCCTCTGATAATTTCAGGAGCGAGGCTGACGGTTTCTGCGACGGAATTGGCTGTGATGACTAGGACCACGAAAACTTTTATGACCTTTGAGAAGGTCGACATGCCTTTGCTTACAAGATGCGCGCCGTACCATAGGATGAGAGCTTCGGAGGCATACAGGGCAAGCTGGGAGAGGCCAAATAGGAGGCCGGAGGTTTGGCTCCGGCGTAAACTCCGGCGTTGTGGAACACGAAGCTCGTTGCAGAATAAATATATGATCTTGTTTTGGGCGTTGAATGCAGCGACCGTCCTGATGTTACTGACTCCCTCTCCGGCAATCATACTTGTCTTTGCATGAGCCTTGGCTGTGTCTCCAGCAAACCCTTTTAGAGACAGTTGCTGCGAAATTCAACGACAGAAAAATTCATACTCCTCAAGAGAAATTAATATATTATATTAATAATTAATATATAATTTTCATCTATCTAAAGCACTAAATATATTCGAGCAATAAAAGAAAATTTTCGTTGGCAGTAAGCAGGAGCAAGTACTCCAATAACGGTAACTTAATTAATTATTAATTTGGGGTGGATAAGCTTTTGCCACGTACGTAGGGAAAAAATTATTGCCCTGTGCAACATAATAATATTGTGAAAAAAGAATCCAGGAAAGGGGACCCACAAAAAGATGAAGCAGAAGAAGCCTTGGCGATGGCAGATGATTCATCTAACATGGACACCTACATTTACAAGAATTATTTTTTTATAAGAAATGACATTGACAGATGGCAATGCGAATGCTACATCCTTGACCAATCAATCTATTTCATGCACTGTTCTTGAGGCACGCGCAAATTTAGAACACTGTCCCGTTGCAGGACAAATCATGAATGGTTTCAGAATTTGGTCGAATTCTTTGTACTGTGGTTAGAAAACGAACCCCATTCTCAGGAATTCAAAATCCTGAGGCAGAAGTGGAACGTAAAGGTAAAGAAGGACACTCCCATAAAACACAGGATAAAACAAGAAGGGCGTGAGGGTACGGGTTATTTTATTTATGAACTTATTATTATAACATAATGAGGAATTTCCTAAGAGTTAATGCACTGGTGACTTGACTCAGAGGGAAGCATGTGCGCTGTTCAACAACAGTCAGACCTTTTTACTTGTCGTTTAATGCCAGTTATATTCTGAGAGCAAAAGCAAGTGTAGGTATCTGACACTAGTAAGACGCTTGAAAAAATTACCTAGAGGCTAGAATGTTCTCCCAACACATTTCAAATGAGCCGTTAACAAGTTCGACGAATTAAACGAGGATTGAGTTTTACCTGAGCAAAGTTAGCTAGAACAAGAAGAGGGAAAGTTCCCAGGATGAGCAAGGAAACTCTCCATTCCACAATGAAAGCAACTATGAAAGAAGTGAGAAGAGATGTCATGTTCTGCAGAATCACTGAGATCCTCTCAGCAATAGCGGACTTCACATCTGCAGCATCAGTGGCGAGCCGAGCCGCAACTAGGCTTGAATTGTGCTCCTCTTCATCGAACCATCCTACTTCATTCCTTAAAATTGCTGACCAAAAACACAACTCAAATTGTCAACCACTTTTAAGACTTCAAAACGCAAACCAAGTTATAAACAATTAGACATACCGGCAAGCATCATTCTTCGAACCCTTGTAGTGAGATTTTCACCCATAATGCTGAAGAAGTAATGCTGTATCAAATATGCACCAACCGCGTAAAGACCGGCTCCAATGTATATGAAGACGTACTCCTTAGTCTTCCTCTCCATGGATGCATAATTTCTATAGTAAAACACCTCGATCATATTGCTCATAACAATGGCAAAAGTCGGGCCAATAAACCCAGAGAGAACAGATCCTACAGCTCCCATTATCGAGTAAGGCCATTCAGGGGCATTTAACTTGAGTAAGCGGAAGAAGTATCCATCAGGAGCAGGATTCTTCTTGTCTGTTTCAGCATTTGATATCATCTCAATGCGACCATCCGCCCCTGTGCTGTATTGGTAACTGAGGTTCCTCAAGCTACCGGACCGGAGGCTTAAAGACTTGGTTGAAAGCGAATGGCTCAGTCGTGATGAACGTGTCCGGTGAGTCGACGGGTTGGAGAAGTCTCTGTTTCCAACCATTTCTTGGAACCGAATTAGTGAAGCATAGGTCCCTGCCTTGGCGATCAGCTCTTCATGAGTTCCTGTCTCCACAACTTGCCCTTGCTGTATAACTGCGATGCTGTCAACATTCCTTATGGTGGATAGACGATGGGCGACAACTACAGTTGTACGACCAACCATAAGGCGATCTAGTGCTTCTTGAACAATGCTCTCAGAACCAGCATCAAGAGCACTAGTTGCTTCATCCAAAAGAAGGATCTTGGGGTTCTTCAGCATAGCTCTGGCAATGGCAATTCTCTGTTTTTGACCTCCAGATAACTGCACCCCTCGCTCTCCCACCTGTTATGTAAAACAACAGAATTGATTTATACTCTTGACAAGCATTCGGTGCTCAGACTGAGTAATGAAAATGGTTTGTAACTTTATATACCAACCTGAGTGTTATACCCATTAGGAAGCAAGGTAATAAAGCTATGAGCATTTGCAGCAGAGGCAGCCGCTTCTACTTCAGCCATGGTTGCGTCAGGTTTTCCATAGAGTATATTCTCAAGTATGGTGGTTGCAAATAGTGCAGGTTCTTGATTCACCAGCCCGATTTGATCACGTAACCATGTTAATTGTAGTGTCTTGATGTCTACGTTATCCAATAGAACTTGCCCTGCATGACCATGAAAAGGAATGTCAGCAGTAAATTCATTCAGGAGTAAAACTTACAATCTTATAGCTAAAAACTAAAAAGCATGTTGGTTACCTTCATTAGGATCGTAGAACCTTTCTATCAAGGAAACAACGGTGCTTTTCCCCGACCCACTACCCCCAACAACGGCAACAGTTTTGGCAGCAGGAAAAAAGATTGAGAAATTGCGGAAGATAAGTACATCTGGCCTTGATGGATAGCTGAAACTTACATCCTTAAGTTCAATATTGCCATTAATCTCTGACAAACACTTCCCCTCAGATAGGTCTTCCACTATGGTGGGTTTCTGCTTAATGATTTCCATTAATTTGTATCCAGCTGCTTTACCTTTACTAAATGCCCCTAAATTTGAAAATGACTGCCCCAAACTCCTGTACGAGAGGCAAATATTTTTACATTACAAGAATTAAATGGACTTTCAAAGAAATTTACAAGTCACTATAAACACAGTCATGCGGGGAGGTCTTACATGCCACCAACAATGGCGGAGAAAATAGCAGTGAATGCCTTTCCTCCATCAGTTTGGCCATTCCTGATGAAAACTCCAGCATACCAAAACACTAAAGCCCACGACATGCAAGCTATCCCATATGTACATCCCAAGCCTAAACCTTTGGCCATCCCGGCCTTGTATCCCAGCTTCAGTGTGTTTTGTATCAAATCAGAATAAGAACTCAAGGCCTTACTCTCACCAACATACGAGTACACAGTTCGAACTTGAGCAATTGCCTGCACATTTACACATTGAGAGAACAGAGATTTAGCAAGCCATGATCGTATGAAAGCACTGCATCTACCTACATCTTAGAGTAACAATAAAAAGCCATATTTTCTAGGCAAAGAAAGAAGAACAGAGTCCTGACCTGCTCGGCGATTATTCCGGCATTCGCATAGGATTCGCGACTCTTGGAGGTGAGGCCTGTGAGGGTGTAAGCATACAACCCACCGGCAAAAGCAATGCCCGGAATCACTGCAACACTTAGAAGAGCTAACCTCCATGCTGACACAAAACCCACCACCAGACCCGCCAGGAACGTTGACAGATAATGTATGAAGTTTCCCACCTGCACATTCTCACTAACACATATTAAACCATAAAAAAAAACATGGAAAGAAAAAAAGATTATAACAGAACTATGAAACAATTCAGTCATCTGTAACCTTTAGCTATAATTTACATCCCCGGCGCACATTAAACAATGGCGCCTAACGTGCGCCTTCCTGTGGGAGTGCATAACATGGGTCCCGCTTTTTATGGGTAACCAACTACCCAGGAGAGGGCATATTTTGATTTTGGATTCTGACTTTTAACCCAAATGGTAGAGGAAAAATGAAACAGGAAAAAAATCTATGAAGAGAAAGAGGGTAAATTTATGGAACCTTCTCGCTAATAGCATCTTGAACGAGCAGAGTGTCAGTGGATACACTAAAAACGATATCCCCTGTTCTTGCATCTGTGTCAAAGAACCCAACGTCCTGTTTAAGCACCGCCTCCAAGTACTTCTTTCTCAGCGTGCTTACTTGTCTCTCCCCGGTATACATCCAGCACGCAATTTCTGGTAAATTAGGTAGGAAAGAATCCATTATTTTGATATCAAAAAGGTCCAAACTTTTTCCATAATTTGAGAGCAGTTCAGTTAATTTAGGACGAAACTATGTGCACCACCAGTCCACCACAGCCACTAATCACAATAAAATGATAGACATGCAGCTTAAGCAGGAAAAATCGAAGACTTGAGATTAACAAGAATAAAAGGACTTCGGCTCACACCCAAGGAGATGAATAAATAAATCTTAAAGAGTGAAACATAAATGGCATACCTGCATAGGATGATATGCAAACGACGAGACCAAGGTACACAAAATACAGAGCATACTGATCAGCAGAAAGAAAGTAAAGAAATTATCAGAACCAAGATCTGAGAGAAATTTGCTTCTAAAGATTGAAGCTTAATAAATTTCGAACCTTTGAGACTTCTTCAGTCATTTTCTTCAAATCCATCTGGTTTTTGCCAAACCCATTGACCATCTCACCGAAAAGAAGAAAGAAAACGGGCATAGATGAGCCATGAACAACTGCTCCTAAGCTCCCAGAGATCATGAGGAGCCAGTCATACTTGTCCGCAAAAGAGAAGAGCTGGTAAAATGGCAAACTCTGCTCCTTCTTCTTCTCAGCCTCCGGCAATGGTTTAGACTCTGTAACTTCGGCCATCACCAACCTCACAGATACAAGCTTCCAGAGTGAGCAGTAAAGGGTCTGTAACTCCTACTCGCGGCTCAATGCCATCAACAAGGAGATCGATCTGGGCAAAGCGGGGAAGTCAATAAGGTGTCAATAACTTTTTATGGGCATTGAAGAAAAGCGATCTGGAGAAGCCCTTTTCTCTTTCCTATGTTGCTAGGAACTGTCAATGTCTTTTAAGCCCTAGACTCCCCTATAAGCAACTTCCTTTGCGGAATATGAAAGCAGACAGACACAGAGCATATATAGAGGGATGAGGGAGAGGGTGTTGTTGGACCAGTGGTCAAAGGAAGTTAGAGAAGCAAGGGTTTTTCAAGGAGAGATTGCCAGATAAGTGTGTGATTTTATAGCAACGCTTAACTGTGGTTGTGAATTACAGCTTCTGATCAATCTCAAGATTGGGGGGGGGGGGGCAAAAAGGAATCTGGTTAACAGCGTCATGGGGTTCTGTGCTTCTGAAAATGTACTGCATTGTATTGATTATTTAATGCATTATAATAATAATATTAATTAATTATATTAATATTGCACGTTAGGATTCGAAAACCGAGGGAGAGAATCAGGGTAAGAGAGAAATTGACGAGGCAGTCAACGGCTCCGGGTAAATCACTGGAGAATGGTGTGGCTCTCTGAAAGATGTTCATGGTGGTGACTGAAAGAGATTATTGCTTTTGTTCCTGATTCAGGGGGAAAAAAAAGGAAAGAGCGCAAAACGGGAAGCGCCATTATTTTTTATTTCCTGTTGGCACGCGTGGCCTTTCCATGACCGATACTTGTAGTGTGGGAGAAGGGTAAATTATTTATTCCTCAAAGGCTGTGACTATTATAATGGATTGTAAAATGTATGACTCGTCTTATAATAACTACAATAAGCTGCTAGCTTATGTTCTTAATTGAGCTATTTGTTTAGTGAATATATCAATTTATCTAAAAAATTTATTTTTAATAGAGAATGATAACATTATACTATTTATCTAAAGATTTTATTATTATTGTTATTTAGTAAAGATAACACGTTGCCTTTTAAATTATTGGTCATGAGAAGAGGTAGCAAACTAGCAATAGAATTGCTTATAGTTGTAGGGTTGTCCAAAATTATCCCGTCCAGGTGTCCCGACCTGATCCCGATAATTTTAGGACGGTCCGTCCCATCTCAAAAAGGATCGGGCTGGGACACTATCAGGACGGGACAAAGAGAAAAGTCAGGACAGGACGGGTCTCGATCTTTCCTTCGGGAATCCCGTACCGTCTCGAACTAATTTTTTTTTAAAAAAAATATTACATTATCATATATTTCTCTCTCTTATATAGATATTTTTATTCTTATACAGATATTTTTATTCTTTCTTACTATTATTTTTTTCTTTATATTGGTAAGTTATTATTTTATATTAGGGAAGAATGTTGGTATTTAGAAGAAGTTACTGTGGCATTTTATATGAAATAATTTATTGAGATGATTTTATTATAATATTTTTTTAAAAAAAAATAAGATCGGGAATTCCTATCCCATTCCGATCCCGTCGGGACTGGGACAAATTTGAGATATAGGACGGGGTTATCCTGGTCCAACCCGTCCCATAAACAGTAATTGGGAGGCAATTGCATGTTTGCATGTGATTTGTATTGCAACTTAACGAGACATACACGACATGTCAACCAACTATCATGCACATTATAATTCTGTGGTGTTCATCTGTCCTTCAATCTCAACGACTAGAATATTATGCCTAAAATATTCAACTGTCGTTTATAGTGTCACTTTTGACAGGAATGTACTGAAAGCAAAGATTCATTGCCGTTTTAACGTGGTAAATTATAAACAAATTTTATATTCGCGTGCGTTCTAGCTATTAAAAGATTGTTTTACATTCCCTCTGCAGCTATTCTCACTAAACAAATACAAATAATATAATGTCCTGTGTTTGTGATGATTTTGAAATATTGGCAAGATTGATATTCAAATTCATGAATGTTTTCCTAGTTTACCGTGCATGGTAGCTGAAGTGCAGTGACCATATGATTAGGCACGTAATTACAGTTGATGAATGGCTGTGTTTGTTGACCACTGATCACGGCTTTAATTGATTACAAACGCACATTAATTGATCTCTTTTTATGTTTTTGACCAAAATTCCTTTTTATTCGCCGATTCGCGTATTGGGGAAAAACATAACTTCCTTTTCAGAACATGCATAAAATCATGGAAACTGCGGGTTTAATTAGTTAATTTCTTAGTCCGACCTTATCCAATAACAATCACTACTCCTTTTTCTTTCTTTTTCAAATGAGGTTTCCAATTGGAATTCTCTAGCTCTGATTAAGATGTATCCCAAACTTAGTGTGAATTACAAAATAGACCATGTATTTTTTTTTTTTGGTATACAAATAGACCATGTATTTAATCGCATGCCAAGAAGCAGAAACCAGACAAAATACACGTTAATAACTCGTGGATTTTGTGCAGTAGTTTACAGGCCTGCCTGCTATGCCCATCAAAATATTTCTTTTTAGCACAGATACCCGTTTAGTAACAGTAGTGTACAACACGGAATTTCGAATTTCAAATTTCAATATTTTTTAAAATATATATATATGTATATATATAGCTGTGGGGGTGGTCCAAATAGTGGGAATACAAACTAATGCTGCTTTCTATAAATGATCATCACAGCCATTCATAGGGGGAAAGCAATCATTTCCAGCACCAAGCCGCTTGTTTATGAGTACCCATCAATAGAATCACCTTTCCCTCACAATCCAATCATCCAATCCCACTCCTCTTCACAAAATCTATTGATATAAATCAGCATGGATTCGCATACTAACTGGATTTTAAAAATAGTCATATTGTTTTAGATTTATAGAGAATAAGCTAGCTTATAACAAATTTTATATGATATCTAGATAGCTAAACCCTATAATACTAATAAGTGTTAACGTAAAATTTTGTCTTGTAAATTTTTACATAAAATTATAGTATCTAGAATATTTTTTTAATTAATATCATTTTAGAATTGTTAAAAATAAATAAATATTGTTAATACTTCTAATGATCAATATGACATTATTATTCGTTTTTTAACACTTTCTATTATGATATTGATTTTTTTTAATGTCTATAATTTATGCGTAAAATTTTCTAAAATAAAATTAAAACTTGGCCCTACTAATAACGTCAACAAATAATTTGCTTAATCCACAGAAAATAAAAAAGAAAAATCGATGTCGAAGTCCAATTAATACAGGGACATCACGGCACCAAATCGACGACCCTTTAGCCGTTCCTTTCATTTTATTTGTTCATAGAAGTGACATTTACCCTTGGTAACTTGTGCGTAAATCCGTACCAATAATATGGCTTTGGCAGTTTTATCACTGGTGTGTCCTGACTTGGGACTTCTGACTCTATCCGTAAACAGTTAAAAATGTCTTTCCCAGACCAGTTTCCGTTATAATCTTAATACTAATATTTTGCTTCTTGGGGAAAAATCCCGTTTTGTTACTCGTGGCCATTTCTGAATTCAGTCTCTTTTCGTATTTGGCCAACGGAATTCAGTCTTCTCATTTAATATTATTTTAATGTCGCACAGAATGTGCTAGCTTTATTTGTTGAATGAATAGACCCTACATCCCTGAGCAGTAGCCAGTTTAAGCTCAGAATAATAATATAGAAAGCTTACTGCTTGAAGAGAAGCCATGTTAGGTGTCACAAGTTGGGAGTAGTTAAGGAGGCCAAATCAAGTGACACGCTTGGATCCTATGATCCTACCCCTATAACACCACACTTGACGATCCAAGTCAATGTCGTCTCCGTCACTGTCACCCCCTTGGAACCTCCCCACTTGTCCTCTTCCCTCCTTTCTTGTATCCAGGTCACATCACTTCTTCTCTTCCGCTCTCTATGATCTGGGCTTACTGTCCATCATATTGGATGTCGGCCCAATAGGCCTAACAGAAATACTTCGTATTTAGAGATTCATTTCTTCTGGGCCTAGTCTGCGCTCTGCTCCGCCGAAAAGAAATACGATGCAAAAGCAGGAAGTGAGCGGCGTTGCGCCGGCAAACCATGGGCGCTCAATTACCGAATCAATTAATCTTTAAAAAAGTGATCATGAAATAATCCATAATTAGCTAGCTGCTTTACACTGAATGCCGCGGAAATAAAGGCCATAGAGAATGGAAACTTGTCGGCTAATCCTTCGGCAGTTAGATATACTTTCCGGGGCCTTTGTGAGGAAGGACCCTTCATGTTCATGGGTTAATTCCACTCTGAATTTGCACACTAGTATAGTTTAAACTCTTACTTGCAGTAATACGATTTTGTTAATAACTTAATATGATCGACGGGATAGGGGGAAAAAAAGGAAGAAAGTGAAGACGCTGAGTGGCATCGGCTGGGTTGTAGGGTCTTTTGGGGACAGGAGATCCATTTTGGTTAACTAATTGAGCTGCTTGTGTGTATATTACTTACAAGCACCACGAATAATGCAGCATGTGATGTGCTCCTAAATAATATCACTTTTTGTTTTTTAAGTCTTGATTTACTGTCCTCCAATACTCCCTCGCCACTATTCAATTGCCTCCTCATATAACTTCCTTTAGGGTTGATACATATGCTACGCAAATACCCTCAGAGTCCAAAGTTATGGACTACATTTTTAGACTGTTGACTCCTACACTCCTGCTTTTTAGGCTGCCTGTTCCCATTTTAATAACCAATTCGCACATTTCATAGCGCATACATATGATCTCGCATCCCTCCTAACAAAAATATTGATATAGTTGGTAACAAGTTAGTTTATAGTCTATAACATTGAGTTTAAATTCTATCGTCTAGGTGCGAATTTTATTAATAAATGATATGATTGTTTCGTCTCATCACAGGGATATCCATTTTCCAATATAGCAGGCGCGAGTGAGAATAGTCAACAGCCACATAACGTATTGTTGTATGTAGCTTCAAAAACTGTAAAAACAGCGCGTTCAATGTTCATACACAAAAGCTCCGTAATGCAGCATAGCATAGCCGCAGGTGAGGTGGCTCATCTTTTGATGCATGGGACCATGAGCCCATCATTGTCCCAATGATTCCCACAAACACGCACCTTCCTGTGATCCTACTTTGTAAATTATAAGTAAGCCCATGATTTTGTGGGAGCTATGGCCTAAACAAAGGAACTAGTATTCTGGAAATGCAAATGGTGATCGAAAACAAAGTGGGCTGCTTCTGACGCGTGGAATTCTTCTCATGACTGATTATGAGCTTCACAAGCCATAACATGCACGCCTCTTCACAAATTACTACAAACTTGAAGCGCAACTGTTTGCGGAAGTATCCATAGCGGAAAAGTCGAAACCAAAAACAATCATGACATGTAATTTTCTTTCTTTTAATGTATAGAGAGGCAATCATATTTTATAGTTGCTTTTTTTTTTTTTTTATCGAATTTTATTTCAAAACCATTATTCGTAGGTAAAAATGTTTGTTAAAAATTGAGTATTGGATGCTGCCCATGTCCCAACCCCATATTTTTCTCACCTAACCATACATGGCTGCATATGTTAAAATAGAGACATGTCTGTAAAATCAATAAAGTCATATTATGACTTTTTATGAAGTATAAATTCTAACCTTTCAAAGTGTTGATTGCTGTTTTCTCTGCCTTTTTATGGGAAGTCCTGAATTTTAAAAATTAAACTTTTAAAGTTATAAATTATTATAAATCTTTCTTTAAGTATCCATTTTCTTTTTTTTTTTAGCATAAATTTTTTTGGAAAGAGGTTGAACTCACCTACGATCAAAGGGTAGGACGAAGTCTCCCTTCTTCCTAAGCGATACTAATGTTAGACAGGGCGAGCCGTCTATTACCCTCAGGCGTAAATTTAAGTATCAAGGAGCTAGAATATCTCCCAAAATGCTGTGATTAGAACCAAAATAAAATAGTATTCCTCAGAGATCATACCCATTTTCTGTGGACAGAAAGGGTTTTTTCTTTCCTGGAGTCTTGTATTTTGTTCTGGACCGTGGAACCCAGTAGGCTTCATACCCATTAGCCCAAGTAGCCTGCCCTTTATCCGGTGCTATGTATATGAGCCCAAAGCATGCAGTCTTCACAGAAAAAACAACGGGGCTGTCGATTGTGAGGTCTAATCATTCCATGTTTGTTGAAATTGTCGAAATACTATATTTATTTGCCTGTTAGTTAATCATACCTTCAATCTTCATATAAAGGGTTCTAAATTTAGATATTAACTAGAGAGAGGCTTACAAAGCTTCATTGAAATGCCACGTCAAGTACTGGTTTTCGCTGATCGGGGGGCGGTAAAAATAAAACAAGAAAAAGAAACTTTCCGCTTTTCAACTTCTTGATATCAAGACCCGGGGAAGCATCTAACGTAGGCTAAACCAAAAGCCCAAATCTGTATGTGCCATTTTCTTGCCCTAAAGGGTCCCGGGAAATGCCGACGTTAGGCTAAACAAAAAAAAAAAAAGCGGCCTTTTTTTATAAAAATTTTAAAAGGGAATTCGACTCATCACAATTTAAGCTAGGTCTCCCTCATAAATCTAAGTATCTAAATATTATATGTCTTCCTAAACGCCTACTACAACCATAACAAAATATTACTAGAATCAAATAGTCGCATATATTTGTATAAAAAAAAAAAATAGTCGCATATCCCTCCTTTTCCCAGTCCCACCCACGCTCCAAAAGCCGCCCTTTTGACGTCCCTAATTTCCGCTCCGTTCTCACACTATTTCAAGAGCGAGGCTTCTGTTCTGTCTTCCCCACCTGGTTCCCAGGCCCAGTCATATCTAGCCTCCACCTCCGGGGTTTTTCTTCTAAAGTACCATTTTATTAGGTATTTGTACTTTTATTTCCGCAGAACTCTCCTGCACCTTGGAGCTTCTGGTTTTTCTCTCTAACCAACTTGCTCTCATTCGGCCATTTGCTCAAGCATGTCAGCGAAGTGGCGGGCTCTGCAGCACCGCCATCGCTACACCTACAGCGCCGTAGTTTTTCCTCATTCATATGTCGAGTCCCTGAATCTATTGCTGTCCCATGATTCATGTTCAAACTTTCGCGCCAAGTTGCAAGAGTTAATCTCTCTGAATTCCACTTTTGCTCAAGTCAATCATGTCAAAGAAGTAGCTTCGGCTTTTGGGGATTTGTTGCTTCTTGGGGACGAAGCTGCGGTCTGTGACGCTGCTTGGTTGTATTTGCAACTTTTATTTTTCGAAAATTCTGTTCCATTGCATAGAATTCTGATCTCTGTTTTGGCAAAGAGTCGGACTTTTCATTCTCAGCTTGTTGAGTGCTTTCGGAAGCTCTGTGATGAGCTCAGCGGTGGGCAGGGAAAGGGGAAGTGTTTCTGTGTGTCTCGGGCTGCCTTGTCCGTTTTGGGTATGCCTAAGTTGGGGTACCTGGTTGAAGTCGTGGAGGATTGTGCAATATTAGTGGCTTGGGATATATTTTTTAGTTTGAACAGTGTGGTTTCTGAGACATGTGAACGGGCTCGCCCGTCACCTATTGTTATGGAACAATGCCAAGAGGCTCTGTCTTGCATGTATTACTTGCTTCAACGTTTCCCATCTAAGTTCAAGGAATTGAGTAACCATGAGAACGGTTTGGTTCAAGAAGAGTCGAATGTTATGGAGGGAATTGTCACTGTCATTTTGAGCATATTGAATTCTCCCGCGTTTTCAAGAGATTGCTTTGTGGCTGCGGGGGTGGCCTTTTGTGCGGCTCTGCAAGTTTGTATCAATTCTCGAGAGCTTGGCTTGGTCATAAGTCGAGGTATATTTAACTTAAGTACGTCTAATTCGGACGTTGATTGCAAAAGTGAGTTTAAAAACGCCATTGCAAAAATTCCTTTTAAAGGAGACGTCTATACAGAAATATGTAATCTTTCTGTGCTAAATAGACTCTGTTTGATTAGAGGAATCCTTACAGCAGTGTCAAGGGACTTGCTTAATACTCATTACCATGTGACAACCGATGGTTTGAATGGTTATGAGGCTCATCAAGATGCTGAACGCCCAATTATGACTATATTATATGATGGAATTTTGCCTGAACTATGTAAATACTGTGAGAACCCTATTGACGGCCACTTCAATTTTCATGCGTTAACTGTGATGCAAATCTGTTTACAACAGATAAAAACATCAATGCTATCTAATCTGACCAACCCTTCAGGAAACTATGATCCTGTTGCTGATAAAATGGAGATGCGAATACTTAGAATTATTTGGAATAACTTGGAAGATCCTTTGAGTCAAACAGTGAAACAAGTTCATCTCATTTTTGATCTTTTCTTGGACATTCAATCATCGCTCTGTTGGTCAGATGGTGGTGAGAAAATAAGGACATTTTTGCAGAAGATTGGTTCAGATCTTCTTTGCCTGGGGTCTCGGTGTAAGGGAAGATATGTTCCTTTAGCATTGCTAACTAAGAGACTGGGAGCTAAGACAATGTTAAACATGAGCCCGAGCCTGCTATTTGAAACAATACAGGCATATGTTGATGATGACGTCTGTGGTGCTGCCACATCATTTCTCAAGTGTTTCCTTGAATATTTGCGTGATGAGTGTTGGGGCTCTGATGGCATTGAGGGTGGGTATTCTCTCTATAGAGGACATTGCCTTTCCCCTTTACTGTATGGGCTAGCTTCTGGATTCTCAAAGCTCCGCTCTAATTTGAACACTTATGCTCTGCCAGTTTTAGTGGAGTTGGATGTGGATAGTATATTTCCGATGCTTTCTTTCATCTCAGTTGGGCCTAACTACGATGAAAGTAGGGTTCTGTATCCAGAACTTGCTTGTGCAAACATAGATCTGAATCTGGAACAGAAAATTGCAGTTCTAGTTTCATTGCTCAAGGTATCTCGATCACTTGCTTTGATTGAAGGGGACATTGATTGGTGTGAAAATCCTGTTGCTGGCAAACAAGAGGGCCTGGGAACAGAAAGTCATGCTCTTGTTTGCATTAAAGGAATAAAGGTTGAAATCCTTGTTCAGTGGCTGGTAAAGGCATTGACCCATGTGGATGAGTCACTTCGCGTAGATGCTGCTGAGTCTCTCTTTTTAAACCCCAAAACTTCTAGTCTACCTTCCCATTTAGAGCTAACTTTAATGAGGGAAGCTGTGCCTTTGAATATGAGGTGTTGTTCCACAGCTTTCCAGATGAAGTGGGGCAGCTTGTTCCGTAAGTTATTCTCTAGGGTTCGAACGGCCTTGGAAAGGCAATTCAAACAAGGAAGTTGGCATCCTCTTGAGTGTTATAAAAATAATGAAGTGTATCCCTCTAATGGGAATCAGGAAATGGCCCTTAAAAGGGCTGATGACCTCTTTCACTTTATGAGGTGGTTGAGTAGCTTCTTATTTTTCTCATGCTATCCTTCTGCCCCATATAAGAGAAAAATGATGGCCATGGAGCTCTTGTTGATAATGATAAATGTTTGGTCCATCATGCCATCGTTGAGAGAGGAATTTGATTATTCTTCAGCAGAAAATAGTCTTTATCCATACAATAAAGGAATCATTTCATCCAGTTCAACTCTACTTTTAGTTGGTTCTATTATTGATAGTTGGGACAGGTTGAGAGAAAGTTCTTTTCGCATATTACTCCATTTTCCAACCCCACTACCTGGAATTTCTAGTGATGACATGCTGATGAAAGTAATTGCTTGGGCAAAGAAATTAGTTTGTAGTCCACGTGTAAGGGAGAGTGATGCTGGAGCTCTAAGTTTGAGGTTAATCTTTCGGAAGTATGTGTTGGAGCTAGGCTGTCTGATTGATGTCTCATCTAATGCTGTTCATTTCACCCTAAAGCCTGAATTGGCAAACGACACTAATCAGTCTGGTTTCAACAATCCTGTGGTACTGTATTTGGAGTCCATGATTGATTGGTTGAGTATTGCTGTGAGAGATGGAGAAAGAGATCTTTCTGCAGCATGCCAAAACAGCTTTGTCCATGGTATATTACTTGCTTTGCGATATACTTTTGAGGAATTGGATTGGAGTACTGATGTCATATTATCTAGCATCTCAGAGGTGAGATATTTATTGGAAAGGCTGTTGGAGCTTGTCATGCGTATAACTTCGTTGGCATTATGGGTGGTTTCTGCGGATGCTTGGTATCTTCCTGAAGATATGGATGAGATGGTTGATGATGATAATCTTTTAACGGAGATACCAAATCAGGAGCATGAACACATGCCTTCATCAGAACATGAAAGCAATGATTCAAAGCTTTCCAAGGATGTTAGATCATCAGAACAGATTGTCATGGTTGGTTGCTGGCTTGCCATGAAAGAGGTACATAACTTGAACGTTGTGCATATAATTGATAATTTTGTTGAATTATGGTGCCCAGAAATTATTTCGTCTAAAGGTTACTGAAGAAAAGAATAGGTCATGGTTCCAAAATAGCATCAATTATTAATAATTTCATTGATGATGGTGATATTTTCCTTAAAGAAATGATGCATAGGTGTTGTTTTTACAAATTATTGCTTAATGTTTTTCTCAGAAAAGGATCAACTAATAGTTACTCATCATGTTTTTCAATTTTATATGAAAGTAAAAATAGCCCATCTTTTATATAGTTTTTTAATTTTTTGTTCAACCATCAGATTTTTTTTTTTTATAAAATTTTTGTTTTTTAGGTGAGCCTTCTATTGGGAACTATAATAAGAAAGGTACCGTTGCCAAGTAGTACATTTTCTGATATTTTGGAGGGGGGTTCTTCTGCTGGTTTTCCATCTGATGCTGTGCTTGATCTGAAACAACTCGAAACAATTGGGAACCACTTTTTGGAAGTACTGTTAAAAATGAAGCATAATGGTGCAATTGATAAGACAAGGGCAGGGTTTACAGCTCTTTGCAACCGCTTGCTTTGCTCAAATGACTCAAGGTAAAAATATGGCCACTCTCTGTTTCTACTGAAAGCTGAATCATTTCTGTATCTTAATAATGTCCATCGTTTTTCTATCTGATAAACAATGGATCTTTTGTGTTTATAATTAGTATATAACATGATTATTTTATCATGCCTAATGATTATATTTTTATTACCCAATTGTCTAAAGAATATGAAATTGAAAACTATCTTCATTCTTGCACTAATAAAAGAAATGATCTGTAAGAGTTCCAAAATTATTGTCTGTCTATTGTGAATTAGTCTGACTTATCAAGTGATAAAATCTTCTTTCTCCTTTTTCTTTAGTTCTTGTCAAATAATGTGTGCCTCAAGTAAGCGCTTTTTGGTGTTTCAATCATGAATTTTTATGCAGACTGGGTTTTTACTACCTTGTGTTTTCTTTATTTACACCATGGTTCACTACATTTTGATGGACTATTGTATACAATGTGGGTTTCAGCCCTTGTATGAGTTTAAATAATGAACTCGGGGGCTGTGCACGTGCTACTTCTGTGCATGATAAAATAAGATCTGTGTTTGACTCAAGTTAGAAAGGTTATGTCTAATGTATCATTTTGATTGTTCATGATATTAGTTATTACAAATAGTATCTTGGGCTTCTATGATGTTGTCTTCCTTTCAGACTCTGTAGGTTGACAGAATGCTGGATGGAACAACTTATGCATAGAACTGTGGCTAAAGGACAAACAGTGGATGATTTGTTGAGAAGAAGTGCGGGAATACCTGCTGCGTTTATAGCTCTATTTCTCTCTGAGCCAGAAGGTACACCGAAGAAGCTCCTTCCACAAGCATTACGGTGGCTTATAGATGTAGCTAGTGGATCTATGCTTAAAAACAATGAAACTGAGGGCAAGCATGGTGAGACATGCGAGTTTGTGTCAAAAGGTTGTGGCCAAGAAAATGTATCTTCACAGGAAGCTGAAAGGAATGTGAGTCAGAAATCATCAAAGATCAGAGATGAGGGTGTCATTCCTACAGTACATGCATTTAACGTTCTTAGGGGTGCATTCAATGACACCAACCTGGCCACTGATACATCTGGTTTCTCTGCTGAGGCTTTAATTATCTCTATTCGCTCCTTCTCTTCCCCTTATTGGGAGATTAGAAATAGTGCTTGTCTGGCCTATACTGCATTGGTTCGTCGGATGATTGGATTTCTTAATGTTCATAAGCGAGAATCAGCACGGCGAGCAATAACAGGGCTTGCGTTTTTTCATAGGTATGATTTTGACTATCAGATGTCTTTTCTTGAGTTCACGTATTTCGTTCAGGGCATTTTATCCAAAAACATTTTTTAAAAAGGGTTTTAATGGTTAGATGGCTGCACGAGAACCATCTTTGAGTCTTCCAGACCTCTGTTACAAAAAAATCTACCAGTCAGTGTTAAGGCATGAGAAAGCAACTTTATTGTTGACTGCTACCCTTTTATTAATCATTCTTATTTGAAAAGCCGAAATTATGGAAAGGAAAAAAGGAAAACATGAAGAAAACAGCAAAGCCTCCCGCTACCTCTGCCTATCCAACAGAGACACCTCTATGAAATATAACCATATCAAATTAAAGGGACTCCAAACACACTACCATCTCCTACTATAGTTGCAGAGACCACAAATCACCATTAGAAATGCAAGCATTCCTCTCCAATAAATTTCTTAGGCTCCTTATGAATGGAAAACCAGTGAGAAACTTTTCAATGAATATATTAGTTAACCTTTGCCTATTCGGTATTTGACAACATCTTGAAACTCCTAGAGATTTGTTACTATATAATTAGTGGATATTAGCCAGCACTGTGATAATCGAGAAACTAAAATTATACCATGTTGCATGAATGTGTCAGTAACAATTACTGGTTGCTTTTCTGTAATCTATGTATTGGCTGTTGATAAGTTATGCATGATCAGATCTGTGAGGGAAAGGTTCACTTGGCATCATTTTGTCCATCTTAATATTGCAGTGAGAAGTAAAATACCTGTATGGGTATTATGCCCAAGAGGGCATTACCAGGATATGGTTGAATAAGTTTGCCTTTTATTTCTTTTCATGTCGTCTGCCTCTATTGGATTAAGAACTGATCTCTGCAGATCGAAATTATAATCCCTGGAAATTCATGAGATCCTGGCTTCTAGAATTCTCTGGACACCTTATTTACAGTTTATGTATAATTATTTTAGACACCTGTCATGCAATTCTTTGGAGTTTACATCAAAAGCTATTGATTTATCAATATTTTTGGCTTCTCCTAGGTATCCACCACTGCATTCATTTCTGTTCAATGAACTTCAAGTTGCAACCGAGTTGCTTCAGCCCGCATCTTCAACAAATTCAGGATTCAACCTGGGAAATAATCTGCATCCAAGTTTGTGCCCTATTCTGATCCTTATGTCTAGGCTCAAGCCTTCATCAGTCACTTGTGAGACAGGAGATGAGCTGGACCCTTTTCTTTTAATGCCATTTATTAGAAGGTGCTCTATCCAAAGCAATCTACGAGTTCGAGTTCTTGCATCCAGAGCATTAGTCAGTCTAATATCAAATGAGAAATTATCTTCTGTTCTTCTTGAAATTGCTTCTGGGTTGCCCTGGGTGGAAAACCTAGTCATATCAGCTCCTCCTTCCAACTTGCCATGTGAAATTCAAGGTTCCGGTAGTATGTTCAACTTAATTCATGGGATTCTATTGCAGTTGAGTTCTCTGTTGGATACTAATTGTAGAATTCTTGCTGATAATTCAAAGAAAGATCGTATCATTGGTGAATTGATTCAAATTCTTATACTTCGGTCATGGATTGCAAGGCCAACTCATTGCCCTTGCCCTATCCTGAATGCTGCATTCTTAAGGGTTCTGGATCAAATGCTTAATATTGCAAGAGCATGCAAAAGTAGTCAACATTTCTACCCTATTCGCAACTTGCTTTTAGAGTTATCTGCAGCATGTGTGGATTCAGAGTCTTCTTATGGCCTGTCATATTATGACCCGACCATTGCTGAACTTCGTGAACAAGCTGTTACATCTTATTTTGGTTGTTTGTTTCAAGCATCCAAGGATGAAGAAGAGGTCATATATGTGCCGCTGCTGAGGGATCATCTTTCCAACCCAACCTTGTCTCCGACACATGAAATAGAGAATGCCTTTGATGGCATTTTGGACAGGTTGATTCGCTGCATGTCAGACTCAGTATATGAAGTTCGACTTGCAACGTTAAAGTGGCTGTTGAAGTTTCTGAAAGCATCTAAATCTGATGTTCTGGTCCATGATCTGTCTAGTAATGAGAACAGGGCTATCCAGACCTGGGCAAAAGCTAACCTTCTTGCCACATTAATGAAGATTTTGGCAACAGAAAAGAACCATAGATGTAAATATTACATTTTGAGGATCCTGCACATTTGGAATTTGATGCAGTTTGAAAAACACAGCCATGGCAAATGCACTGGAACAAATTATGTTGGTGAGATGGACTTTTACTCTGTGTTTCAATTTTGGAATGAATTAGTTTCCTTGTATCAGCAAACAAGACATGCGAAGAATCGGGAGACTGTGGTTTGTTGTTTGGGTGTATGTTTTAAGCAAATTGCAATTTTGCTCACAAGCTCTGTTCTATCTGATGAAGAAAGAGGCAAGTTTGCTGAATGCAGTGAAATTATCCGAGAGGAAAATTTTGGTCCGCTACAAGACTGCGTTGGTTTTTTCAGTAACTTGATCAAACAACATAGTTCCTCATCTGAGCCAGCAAGCATGCGGAAGGCGTCGGCAGAATCCTTGATAGCTTCTGGTTTGCTACAACAGGCTGGGCGCATTGGCTTACTTTTGTCCAATCAACATAGTCCCTCCGACACTTCAGCCTTCAAAAAACAGGAAGCTGTGACTTCGTATGCTCATCAAATACTTGATGTATGGTTCACCTGCATCAAGCTTCTGGAGGATGAAGATGATTCAATTAGACTTCAGCTTTCTTTGGATGTTCAAAATTGTTTTACTTCAGAAAGATCCAAGAGCAGTCCTCCTTCTGAATTGGTTCCAGCCCAAGTAGATAGAGTGATAAGATTCTGTTTTGACCATCTCTCTTCTGTTTTTGGTCACTGGATTGAGTACTTCAATTACCTTGCTGAATGGGTATTACATGCTGCACGCTATGTAGCATCCCAAGGAGATCTTGTGCGGCGGGTTTTTGACAAGGAAATTGACAATCATTATGAAGAGAAACTGTTGATTAGCCAAATCTGTTGCTCCCAGATGGAAAAGCTGCCCAGTTCAAAGTCTTGGACTGTTTACATGAATGACAAGGATGAGTTGAGGAATTATTTTCATGGATGGAGAATGAGGTTCTTCCATCAGTTGGTGTCCTTTGCTGAAGACCATGTTGGGAAACATGATAGGATTGATTGGATAGGAGGCGTGGGTAACCATAAAGATGCATTTCTGCCATTGTATGCAAATTTACTTGGTTTCTATGCCTTCTCAAATTGCTTGTTCTCTGTGTCTGGCGACAATGAAGCTGTACGATTCTTATCTGATGTGGTTGAGCTAGGTAGAACCATCAAACCATTTCTTACGAATCCTTTAATTGCTAACCTATATTTGTTAGGATTAAAATCACATGAAAAAATGGCTGGCGATGTTGCTGACCCCTTCATCCTCGAGTCTGGTGTTGACTCTATCTGGGAGAGCTTCAATCCTTATTTTCTTCTTGAGTAGGATTTGTATTCTAGTTGTATTTTTTAAGTGCAAGCCATTTTACGTGCGGCTTGGAGGAATTTTGACACAGCTTCAGTATATATGTGTTGAGTGATTGTTTATACAAAACATTTGTAGTTGTAACAGCTTTGTAATGGATTCATCTAATGTTAAGAGGCTCTATTGAGACCATTGACCTGATTGTTTGTGTTATTATTGTGACACCTGTCTCTGATCTACCGGTGTCATCGAATCATTTATTAGTGGATTCAAACTTGGCTCTCATCGATATTATTATTTCTAAATTCTCATAGTTTTCAATAATTACTTAATGTCTCCCTTTATCATTTATTAGTATGGTGTTTGCACATACAAAAGATACTTATAATGTATTGAAAAAATTAAAATTGAACATTTTACATTTTTATACTAAATAATAACAAATATTTTAATAGTAGAGGTAGTATTGTCCAACAAAACATTAGTTAATTCTTTTCATAGGGATATCAAATATAATTCCCCATTCCATCAAATCTGTTTCTCCTTCCCATTTTTATCTTCATAGAATTGTTCCATAAACTAAAACATGACCTGACATTATTAGCCTTTTATATCCATTGCTGAATCCTAAATGTCTTATATTTTTAATATGAAAAACTGTTTTATAAACCAATTAAAGAGTACTTTTATCATTTGATTGATATTTCCATCTGATCTGGTATAATCTAATAACAAATAGTTGCACATTTGTTTTTATTTTTATATTATTTTCATCCTACCACATGCAAATTTGGAGCTGAATCCCCAATTTTTCTCTCAATATAACGAATATAATTATTTTTTTCCATATATCATTCACATTCTCATGATGCAAAAATAATTCCGCAAAGCAAACGAGGCCATATTCGTGTTCGTCCTCTCCTTTTTATATTTGATATTTCTCACTGCAAAGAGAGGCCCTTGTCTGCATCTCGACCTCTTCTGTGTTTTCTGGAACTCAATTCATTTCTAGTTTTGGTTACTTACATCACATTTCAGTAATTTTATTCAGAATAATTCGAGAAATGCATATGCCAGCATGCAATTTGTTGTCTCTGGGAACTCCCGCAAGCTGTGTTCCGAAAGCTCTTCTTCGATGGCTTGTCCTCTCTTTGCTCTAATTCCCAAGAGTTGCTCAACGACGCCGTTGCTTCCCAACCCATCTCCATTTCAACTTCAAGGTTCCGCATATTGTATCTCCATTGTTCTTAAAATTATGTATATTAATATTTAAAATTAACTCATAAATGAATCACCCTAGCCAATGGTTCTTGGTTCATATTTATAATGGTTCTACTGGAAAAGGTGCAAGCTTTGTATGTTGTCCTTGTCCCTAACATTGTACTTTCATTGCCAGTTTCATTTTTTATTTTTCTGGGGTCACGACCTTTTTATGCGTACAGGACTATTGAAGATCAAAGACAGGATTTGGGTGCGATGTTAAGCAAAATTATTGCTTCTCCAACTCGACGGATGTTGTTAGCGAGTTGGGCTATGTATTCCAGCTTCTTCCATCCTTCAAGGTACTTCTCAGGTCCGCACGGTTCTGCTTGATTGTTTTAAACTTACTTTAGATGCAATTTCTTTCAGTATGAAATGTATACTGAAATGTTGATGGGTTGGCTTCACTTAGCTTGTAAACTTTAATTTTCACTAAATTACGTGCCTAAAACCATGTGAGACCAACAACAATAGAAGTTCGTTCATAATGGACAATAGTGTATAACATGAACCTAGAACATAAATCCGAGAGTGTAACAAACTCCCCGTACTATTTGTCAAGTGCTGCAGGGTAAGAATTGCCTTGCGAGTTAGTGAAGAATTATTGTAAAAAATTGCTGTGGTTTTGCATCATTATATATTGTAATATGCGAAAACTTTATCTTGGATCTGCAAAATATACAAGTTTATTGGCTTGCATTTCTGGCTAGTTGTTAACCAAGCGGTTTTTAGATTCCAGATTGCAAAGGAAGTAGCTAAAAACAAAACCATTGCCTCTCTAATTGTCAGATCAATTTTTTTCTCCCAAGGTTTCCTCAGAATCTATAATTCTTCTTGGGACATACCTAGACAGTCAAATTCCATTTATGAAGAGCTCATTTAAGAATATAGCCGAAATCTCATATTGATCTGATTAAAATTCTCATGTGATAAATTGTAAATATAGCTCAAGCCTTGAGGGATCCATCAGTTACACTCGAACAGGTTACCCCTCCTGTGTTTTCTTCTTGACCTCTGTTCCCCTCTGAGGTCAGCTTTCATTTATATATCTGTTTATTATCTTGTGATTCTGGTGCTTGCTTACCTTTTGTGTAGCAGTATTCCTGTCAGATTATTCTATTTCTTGTGATTTTTAGGATCGAATTGTCCAACCGTTTGAAGGGAACACGTACTCTGTCGTCAACATCTTTGATGTGACATTGCGTCCTCAACTAAATGTAACTGGCGTGGTTGAGGTACTCTCAGTATTGAACGCCACAATCGTCTCTTTGCTTTGAAGCTTGGTACAATTTTTTGGCATAACATAAATGTTACTGCTTTTGGACTGATGCTGGCAGATTCCTGAAGGAAATGGTTCTGGAGTAGTTTGGGATGAGGAGGTGCACATTGTTACAAATTACCATGGTGAGCACTGAGATCCAATGGAGAAAGATGAAGTTTTTGTTTAATATGAAGTAACTTTCTAGTAGTTCCAGAGCAGTAGATATGTGCACTTAACAATATATCTCTTCATAAGGATTTGGGGGAGTTATGTTCTGATGTGCATAACCATTCAAGTCTTGCACATGTTGACTGGGCCTTTTACCCATTTTAATATTATCCTGAGGCTTTCTTTTATTTTAGACCCCAATTTAGAACATTGTAAATCACAGACAAACTTTCATACCAAGTGCTATTAATCACATCAATTTTAATGTTATTTATCTGGAGTTGATGAAAGTTCTAGCATTTGGAAGCTGCATGGAAAGATATTGTGGAAGCTGCATGGAAAGATATGGCCACCTGCTGTTTCCATGCGTTTGCTTCTACAATCTACTGACTAAATATTCATTATTTTAACTAAGAAGGATTTCAATTTCGTTGGTCAATATGACTCATCGAAGCTTTAATATATCCTTCACGGTAATTAACAAAGTGAGAGCCTCCTCAATCTGTCAAATTGAATCATCACAGTAACTTGAAAGGTAAGCAAATAGAATCTGGGCGGGAATAATTTACAGAATATGACGCTTGCTTTTATATCAATAATTTGCCACTTTAATGGGAATTTTGACATCTGTTTTAATACATTTGCTTCCTCAATCAGTCTATTCAATGAATGTTTAATAATTCAAATTTAAATTCAGTAGATCATGGCATGTATGGCTATATGATTCTTTGAACCTTAATACTACGGGTTAATTAATATTAATTCCCTGTCTGTCAAATTTGGCTTTGCTGCGGATAAGTTTTGAGCTATGGCGGTAACTTAATATTAATTCATGGCATGTGTGTGTGTTTGTTGTTAAATTAAACGCTTTACGAAACGTGTAAACCTAATTAATTTAGATTCTTTCGTGCTGATACTTCAAACATTTTCAAATTTCAAAGCCAAAATAAATGAGATGTTTTTATATATATCATGCTTTTATGATCATCATTTATAATGATTATTTTTATTCAAAATATAAAAGATGGATTTTATTTATAACAATTTTTTAATTTCAAACCTCCTATGATGATGATGGAAAGACAGACAAAAATCTGTATGAAAATATGACATGTATTAAATTCCCCCCCTCATTTTCTCATTCACTCCTTTTTTAATTTTTCTCCTAAATAAGATAACTTCTTTTTTTCAGAATAATAAGATAACGTCTATATATTCACCTGCATTTCGGATTACAAAGAAAAGATGCGGACTTTTGAAAACTTACAGCTAGACATGTCACGTGTAGGTGTAGAAGATAAAAATACAATTGCAGTTGAGTCTTATTTAAAAATATACATTTTGATTGTTTATTACTTAAAACATGTTTTTAAAACGAAATTGATCGAAATTAAGAATATAATCTCAATCATGCAGTCTAATTTAAGCAACTCTGAGCAATTTTAATAACTAACTATTATATTTAGAGACATAATTGTTAACACCAACCTTATGTTTGGATAGAAATAAAATTAGGGAGAAACGAATAGGAATTTGTTTTTAAATAGTAAATTTTTTACTATTTTAAAAACAAAATTCTTCCTAATATTCCATCCCCTCTATTTTCCCTTTGCTTTTCTCTCAATCCAAATATACCTAAAGAAAAATTGTTTGGAAAAACGTAGGCTGAATTTTACGCCACGAGTGATGATAAGTTCTAAATCTCCAATTAAAAAAGTATTTCTTTCGGTCCTAATTATAAGATCTCGTTGATTTTTTTAGAGAGATTAAGAAAATTAAATGAATCACTTTAAAATATTTATATTTATTTTTTATCAAACTAATTTATTTGACTTATAAACTATAATTAAATAGTTTATTTAATTTTTTTAATCTCTCTAAAAAAATAATTGGGTATTATAATTAGGGCGGAGGGCACAATGGAGAGTATTTATTCATGCAGCTGATAAATTTATAGGTCAATAAAAACATTCATTTTTATTAATGTGTTTTTTTACAGAAAGTCAAATTTTTTTTATTTAAGAAAATAAAGCGATACAAAATAGTTTGAGCTTCCAAGTAGATCATGATCTAATGCAAAACATGAAATGCCAGTACAGTTTTAGAAAGCATACAAAGTATTTAATCACATGATAAACTAAACACATAAACTAAATTATACACATGATAAACTGTAAGAATTAACCTTAATTAAGGAGAATAAAAGTCAGTATAATATAATATTCCGCACATCAACAGTTAGGCAGACTTCAATTCGATGTCTTGTGAAAATTTCCACTGACAAAAAGTTTAATTTAATCAATAGATTAAATTTTTATCTTCTTTATATGTCAAATAGGTGGGAGTTTTTTAATGCTATTTGGATGGATGACTTGCTTTTATTTGTCACAGGAGAAGAGGAATGAGTCAGAGAATCAATCAAGTTGAATACTACCTCAATTAATGTAAGTAACTGGGCCAATCCTGTTGGAAACAAAGAAGAATTCAAGATAGAATCTGCTATTAATTTAATAATTAAGACTAATTACGTTGGAAGCTTGCATTGTCATTTTTCTGTTGTCTGTTTGATTAGTTGGAGATTAAAAGAGGGCCTCATGAGCAAGTCTGAAAAGGGAAAAATCATCCGTCTATAAAAACCCATAAACCTTACCGATCCTGTCAAGGGGTTGAACGTGAACGTGAACGTGAACGTGAACGTTGGTTAGTGTTACTGAGACCTTCACTGAACAACGGGTCTACTTTCTTCTTGACTTGACCCACTCCATTTTCTCTTAAGCTTCTTTCAACACTTCTCACCATTAGACTAATCCCCTGGCCCTGCTCCAAGTAAATTTCCACACACTGTTAACTGCTTCATTTCTTTTATGTGCGTCTGCCCGGGTTTTCTGAAATTTTCCTTGCTTTTTTTACAGAGACAACAAGAGATGGAAAGTGGAGAGGGAGGAGAAGAACGAAATAGGCATTTTTGATGATGTTCTGCTGCCTGGTTTTCGGTTTCATCCGACAGATCAGGAGCTTGTTGACTTCTACCCCAAGAAAAAAATACAGCACAAGACCCTGCCTTTTGACATCATTAAGCAAGTGGATATTTACAAGTACGACCCATGGGATCTTCCAAGTAAGAAAGAACCAATTCCTATGACTTTCCTTGTATTCCAAGTTTTTTCTTGTTTGATTCATGTCATGATTCCAACTCGTTCATTTTTTGTGACAAAAAGAGATGGCGAGCAGTACCGGTGAAAAGGAGTTGTAGTTCTACTGTCAAAGAGATCGAAAATACAGAAACAGTGCTCGCCCAAATCGTGTGACCAGTGCTGGGTTCTGGAAGGCCACCGGAACTGACCGACCTATATACTCTTCGAACGGAAAGTACATCGGTTTAAAGAAGTCGCTTGTGTTCTACAGAGGCAGAGTCGCCTAAGGCATCAAAACTGAATGGATGATCCATGAGTTTCGCCTTCCTTCTCTTCCTGATTCTTCTCTTCCCAGAAACCTCCCTCCCAAAACACTCCCTCCAACTGTACGTATACTTCTCTCCTCTGTATATATACTTGGATTTTATCATTTCTCTTTCTCATACTTTGACTAACTCTGTTTTCTGACTTGTGAGGTTTCAGGACGCATGGGCAATTTGTAGGATATTCTAGAAAACCAGCTCACACAAGCCTTCATCTCATTCTCACCCCTGGATCACTCAGTTCACAGAGAGCTTGCCGGTAGGTGGTGCCACTGCCACCGCCTCCGGCAGTCACTTGAGTACAAAAATATCTCAGGCGCGTATTTCTCAGCTTCAGATTTTCCCTGTTACAACCCCATCTCCGCATTGGAAGCGTCAGGATCCATGCTTTTGAACCCAGACTATGAAGGATTTGAAGGGGCAAACCAGCAGTTTAGTGGCTTATGAACAAGCGTACCTCAGGATTAAACAGAGGAATAGGGTTTTCTTTCACTTCGCCTTCTTCTGGTGATATTTGGAAGTCTCCTCTGCTATGGGACTTCCCCTTGTTCAACTGGTAAATGCTACAGTTGGTGAAATTGGGGCTTATTAGAGAGCTTTCTCTTGTTTGCAAATCAGCATAGATCAGGGGTTAGTGCTGCTCAGCTTACAATTAAGTTTAATAATGTTCATGAACGCTGGACCCGGCCAAGCAGCACGGAGGAACATGTTCACATATTTGTCAACCAGAGGCTGGGCACTTCACAGATATTTGTAATTGACTAATTGTACGTTTCTCATATGCTGAATTTGTTCAAATCAATAGCTGTGATGAAGTTAGATTTGAACTGTTCATTAAAAGTACTTTAGTAGAACCTCTGCGTTGTAATTTTCCCAAACAAAAAGGAGGTTAGATTTCGTTTGATTTCTTTACCTGTATATATTTTATCCCTCTACATATATGCTTAAGCACTATTTTCATATTGGCTTAATTATTTACTTTTCTCCTATTTTCTTAGTTACTAATAATAGGATGACCTCTCTATATCTATAATTTCATAGGCATAACATATTGCATTACTTCCGTTGGCAAAATAAAACAAAAACAAAAACAAAAACTCCTTACATTAGGTCTCACCCCTCTCTTACTTATATAATTAATCTTATATGTTTAACTAATTTGATTATATTAAACAAATTATTTAAGTTAGTTAACATAACATTTTTTTCTAAAACACCCTAATTATTTTTCTTAATTCTCTCTCTCTCTTACTTGATTATTGTTGAAAGAGTATTAATAAAAATAATTTAAAAAAATAGATAAATATTAAAAATATATCTTATATTTAGGATAAATATCAACTCCTCAATTCAGTTTTATATCAATGACTGAAAGAGTATATTATTATTATCATCGTTTATTTTTATATTTATTTCTCTCATTTAATCTGAATTTGAAATCTAGCACAAAAATTATTGTTCAAATCAAAATATTTGGACAAAGCTTTTTGCCCAACTTGGAAATTAGTGTGCAGAGGCTGGAATTATTAGATATATTTGAAATATCATACCATAAAATACGTATATGTTGTGCCCAACAACCCAAAGAGGGGATATATACAGCAACGTTTCTCCAAAGAAAATACAATTATATGGTTATATATTTAGCATACAAAGTTAGCAATAAGTAAAGTTGGACGAGTTGTTCTAAGGCACCAGTTTTAGGTACTGAAACGAAAGGGCATGGGTTTGAATCCCATTCTTGACACAATGGCTAGTTTTTCCTTCCAAGAAAATTCAATTAGATTTTGTAAAAAAAAAATCAATTAGATTTTCACGTCATGTTGCCCCGGTGTAAGCTTTTTCTTAAGCTTACAACTTACGAGTGTATATTTTTATTATTAAATATCACATGATCGAATTTGTTTTAAAATTCTGTATCAGAATTTATTAGAAAATTTAATGACCAATATATTAAAATTGCAATTGAGCATGACTCATTAGATTATCCTCTAAATTCATCAAACATAATAGCAATAGCAATACGAAACGTTCATCCGAATCTGAGGTTCTATTATCGAGATCACAATCACAAATAGGACGCGCAATGAGGAAGCTCACTGTTTTTAAAGCAGAGAGCCTCCAGTTCTCCATTATTTACATGGAATGGAAGTGTTCAATACTAGCCCCTTCTTAGACCACTTCTTGCAGAGAAAATGAAGCAGGGTAATATGTTTTTTTTTTATAATTTTTTTTAAAAAAATTATACTCACAATGAAAGCTCATTTACTCTTCCACTCTCAAATAAAACAAACCGTCAGACCCTCAAACGTATAAAGCAAGGTAATATTCATAACGAAATCGACAGTTTAAAAATTCTAAAGCAACTCAACGCGTGGCCGCCTGACATGCCTAGATTTTTTTTTATATATATAAGACGCATAGATATTAAAATAAGCCCAATCAATTATCAAAAGAACCTCGGGAAATAGTAGCTGCAAATAATGTTGGAATCACTAAAGATAACGCCTTTAGCCAGGTGGAATTCGCCAACATACAAAAGCACTATTGTAGAATTCAGTCATAAAACTTGGCAAATTACCGAGGATAAAAGCCGGGCTATTCTAAGCTAAGAAATTAGCCAGGCTTACTTCAAAATAATAAAGCCACTCCTCATGTAATTTACCACATGTAAATAATATGAACTTCATAGAGTCTGAATTCACGAAACCAAGCATCACTTCATCATGAGAAAACTTTCATTAATAAATTCAACCAGCTGATTACTCAATGTGTAACGCTCACATTTAGAATTATCATTAAGAATGCATCAAATCAGCAAACCTGGTAATGTATGCTAACATAAACTATAAAACATAAGTATCTTTAAAATAAAATTCAAATCAAGCTCGTCATTCATAACTCCATCCAAAGTCAAAATTTCTTTGGCACATTTGATCCATGTCCCGCTCAACTTAACTCCTTGATGCTTGCTTTTCTTTTGCCTTTTGGATCTTCAATACCTTCTTCACAATCTTTTGCTCCTCAACCAGAAAAGCTCGGATTATCCTACACAATAGTAAAAACCTCAAAGTTACTCTCATTAAGAAGAAAGATAAAGAAGGAAATATATAAATAATGATTTCTTAAGTAAACATACCTTTCTCTTACAGCTCCTCCAGACAATACACCTCCATAGGCCCTGTTAACCGTTCTACGGTTCCTAGGCAATCTGGACCTCTTGTATTCAGCAGGTCTCAAATGTGGAATCTGCAAATTAAATCAGGATCAGAAAAATTAGGGTAGGGAAAATGGCACAGTAATATCAATAGTTACTTGACACTGGCACAGAGCAAAACAACTTCAAAGCTTTAACCTTCAATACCAGAGACGAAGCAAATGGTAGATAATGAAAAATTTTGCATTCATAACATGCACCTTGGCATTATAACACTACTTGGATTTAAATTGGTTGCTCCTACGATTACCATAAACAACAAAAAAGAAAATAGATTTTAAGTATGATTAGATCTTGTCCTCCACAGGCATACCGCATTTATTTCAATATATCAATCATTAAGAATAACCGCCGCATATCCTACCGCACCCCCTTTTTCTCCGCACTCAACCTCCCCTTCTGTCTGGAACCTAGGATATACAAGTGCTGACTGCTGAATAAGTAATAACCGATAAAATGCGTACTGGATAAGCCCGGGTCTCAAAACGACCACGTAAAGGGGGATAAAATTGGAAAGAAAAGATATAAAAAGGCATAGAAAATATGCATATAACCAAGAAAGAAAAGAAAATACACTAAATTGCTATCCGATATGCTATCAGACCAACACGCAAACCAGGATTAATGGGACGTCAACTTTTTTACGTATTTATCCACATGTATATCTTCTTATCACCAAAAACCAGTCAATACTATCTCTTCTTACCGGATTGCTTCATCTAAGTTAGAGAAAATACCAAGCATCCAGCAATCAGCCATGAGAAAAGTTATTACAAAAAATCGATTATGCAAATTCTATATAATGCAGTACTTGGCCCTATACTTCAAAGAATGGCAGAGCAAATGCATACAGGCTTCATAACATATTCTACATAATTCAGAAGGCATACATACCCCTTGGATCCTCTTTCCAGTAACAGGACACTTAGGACCGCTTGCTCTCTTCTTTGTGGTTTGATAAACCAACTTCCCACCTAAACATCATTTCCGGATGTTCAAGACCAAAACGCGTTAAGAATAAAAATACAAATCCATAGCTGAGAGGTAAGAACATCTACGTCAGGCCACATAATTCATACAAAATGGGAAGAAAATGGACGAGGCGCATCCGAGAAAAATCGGGAGAGAATGAAAAACAGAAACAAAAAGAATATACCAGGGGTTTTCACAACCCTGTGCTGGTTGGATTTGGTGGCGTAGCTGTGACGCTTCCTGTACGTGAGCCGCTGCACCATCTTCCTGCCGTGATTCCAAGCTCCTCCTCAGTCTTGGTCTACCTGAGAAACAGCCCCAAAACCCGGAAAGGAGGGATTACTTTTACTTTTTAAGGAGCCGACAAAACCCTAGATCATACGGCTTGTCGCCTCTCTCTCGCTTTCGATTAAGCGTGTTAATGGGCCGTTACTTGTTTGGATTCATACCATTCAAGCAAAGCCCAAAGTTTAGGCCCCCAATAAAGGCCTGACTAAATACAAAATATTTGCTTCCTCCCCTCAAACAAAAATATAAAACTAACGGGATTGATCCGAGTGGTAAGCGACTCGGTATCGTTTAAGTGAGATCTCGAGTTTGAGCCTTGGCGTACGCAGAAAATTCCTGTTGGAAAACTCACCCACCATAGCCAGGTGCGCGACGCGGGTCGGATCCGAATGTAGTCGGGGCAAAGCTCTGGTGAACCGGGTAGGCAACAAAAAAAATATAAATAATATTGTATCAAAAAAATAAAAATAAATAATAATAAAAACCAAAGCAAAGACCATAAAACCTAACATAAATAAATAAATAAATAATATGTTTAGATGCTAGAATATAATTTCTTGTGCCTTACTATAAGTTTTAAATTGAAAGTTATATAATTATTTAGGATAATTATGAACAGTGTTTCCGCTAATTATATTTAATTACAGGGTATAATAACAATAATATGAAAAAGTACGTATGATTTTTTATTGCTTTAAGAACAGCCGCTTTTATCCAAGTCAACATTTTTTATTTGGCTGAAATCGAATTACCAAAAGACACGTAACAATATATGTAGATAATATTTTCGTACGAAGTAGGGGTGTTCATGGGCAGGGCTGAGCAGGACGACCCTCCTGCCCGGTGCCTTGCCCAGAAAAAGCATGGGCTATATTTTACAGCCCGATGCCCGGTAAAAGCCCTAACCATTTTGGGCTGGGCATGGGAGAGCTGGGCGTGGGCGGGCTGGGCATACCCAAGTTATGATGCCATGCTCATGTTGTGAAAAAAATTTACAATTATAAACTTTTAAAATAATATCATATTCATATGTCTTCAAGAGTTAAATAATATCTATAATCCTCTAAAAATAAGGTAACAAAAAGATAATAATTAAAGTCTTGAAATTCATTGCATATAAAAAAATCTTGAAGTCTAAATAGTTTATAATACAACTTTACATCAATTTTCCAAATGTTGACAAGGATGAAGTATCTAAAAAAATAAAATAAATAATTATAATTTGTAATGTAATCATATTATGATTAATAAAGTTAAAAAAATTAATGTAGTTATAAATATTAAAAGATATAATTTATATATTTAACTACTTATATTTCTAAAATGACCCTTTAGTCACCAGTAACTATCATATTCTCCCTTCTAAATGTAGCATCTACGAAGAAAATAAAAAAATAAAAAAAAGGGCGCTCATGGGCAGGGCAGGGCAACCCCCTACCCGGTGCCCAGCCCGAAAAAAATATGGGTTGCATTTTGCAGCCCGATGCCCAGCCCTGCCCTATATTTATCGGGCTGGGCAGGGTCATTTTTTCGCGGGCTCAGGTGGGCATACCGGGCCGCGGATTTTATGAACACCCCTAGTACGAAGGGATACTTTTTAGAATTAAATTTCAAACTAGATGCAACTAATTTCTTATCTATTTTAAATGAATGAGTGCCAAAACGATGTCGTTAAAGAATTAGTAGTCGTTAATCTTGTTTCCTTAGTACCATTAGTGCACCTATCTTCTTTCTTCAGTAGTTATTCAAGCTCTTAACCTGCCTACGGCCAGCAAAGTGTGTGCGGATTAGGAAAAATCTTTACATGGTGGGAAAACGAGTTTATTGCAAAAGAGAAAAAATTATGTTTGTAGAATATAAACATGCTGGCGCGTTGCAGTCGTTAGGAGGAGGGACTTGGGGTTCATTTTATAATATACATTAATCAGTCTTAATTAATAACTGCTGGAGTGTCAACAGCAAGTAGAGAGGCCGCATGCCATGTTTGAATAACGTTCCGGATTCGAACCCAATGTTAATATGTCTGTATGCGTGAGTATGTTTAAATTGTATAAAATAAAATAAAAAATTACCGGTGGACATGATAAAGGACGGTGAAATAACGGGGATTAGGAGGTCAAGAAACTGTTAATGAAATTTAAGGTGGGGAAATCAAATAACTATGCACTTATAATTTGCATTTGATAACACACGCACGCACTCACAGAACCTGTAAGCACCTCTAGTTTAGATTTCTTTTTTGTTCATTTCTTATTCTATTAAAAAAAATGAAACGCTGCCTTCTTTTTCCTTTCTGGAATTTTGATTCCGGGAAGGAGCTGCTAAAAATGGGGGGAGAACTGAAAAGAAAGAGGGGAATTAAGGTTAGGTCGGGAAAAGTAAGAATGTTGGTTGAACATGTAATGTTCGATTTACAAAATGAATCTTGTTCAGTTTATTACGACACCACGCCAGTTGATCCGTCGTTATCCTCGACATGTTCAACACTCTCCACACTAATTTCATATCCACTTGTGAAAAGAAATATAGATACTGCTCCGTCTCTTCCTCTTTCCCATGCTTCTGCAATTTCTTCAATATGCAGCTTCCACTCCTCAATATCTCCCTCAGTCTCTTCTCTTTCTGCATCATCATAGCATTTAGCAAAACGAAGAACAACATTACAACAATAATGAACTCTCCATCACGTACCTTCTGAAGTTCTGCTCGGACTTCTGATAGAAGCTCTGAATCTGCAGGGTCCTGGAGCTCTTTTACGCCTTTGAGTGTCAGGTTAGATGCATCTTTATCCGCCCTAATGAAACGCCATATCGTTCTAATTGATTCTTCTAGGATTTCCACTAGCATGCCACTTGTGATGGCATCCTCATCTGAATCTCTTTTTCTCATTTTCTTCTTATCCTTTGCGTTGTCCTCTGCACCCAAGTATTGGCTCTTTTATCAGTAAATGCCTGCCTTACACGTGGGATTTTACCGTCCCCCACACACATTGCACAAACTCAAATAAGAATAATAAAGACACAGAGCACTCTGCAGAAGTCTTCTAAAGTTACTCACCTCTTATTACTGGAACTTGAAGAAGATTCTTCATGGCGTAACGATTTCTGACGTAATTCTCAACTCGCGGCCCTTGGAAGGGTTCGTTCTCAATAAATCTTTGGAGGAGGACTTGGAATCGCTGAAACTCGCCGGCCACTTCGTTGAACCTTCGTGCTCCGAACTGGTCAGATTCCCATATCTCCAAAAACTTCTCGTATTCCCACTGGAGGAATTCCCAGGACAGGCTCAGCTGACCCACGTAGATCGTTTCCAGATCACTGTACAGTTCTCTGATGAACTGCTTCGTGTTGTCTGATTCAGATTTCTTGCGTCTAGAAAGGTGAAAGCTTTGTGAAAGTTGGGACATGATCTTTGGAGCAGATGTATTGTGGCTTGAAAGTGACCGCAATGGCTCCTTTGACGGCAAAAAATCTACAGAACCATTTTGAAACTTTTAAGTGCCCTGCTCTGTCGTTTTGGATTCTTAAACATTAAAGCAAAATGGGAAGGCCACTTAGAAATTTACAAACAAAAAGTGACATTTCAAAGTGCCTTGCTTAGTAAGTAAGAATATATTTTATAAGGTGATAAGACGATTGGGTGGAGCATTAACATCAGCGCTGGATCAGCATATTTTCTCTTTGGGAAGGGTCCAAGCGATATGACGCACAAGACAACAATTACAAACCTGATGGGTACGAATTCTTTACAAGGGGTTAAGATAAAGAAACATAAAGAAAGACGGTGGGCATATTTTAATGAGTATAAATATGTCTGAATAAAACTAGTTATTTCATCATAAAAAACTGACATGGATGTCCTTTTACAATTGAAGGCAATTAAAATTCATAGTTGGTGGCACTTGTCGTATCTGCCGTAGTAGGAGCAAAATTTATGTTTCGAAACTACAATCCAACCCCTCTTTTCTGTATTACCAAACAAAATAAAAATGGATTGCATAAAAAATAGAAATACTATAAAATTAGCCGTTGTTAAAAAATAAATAAAATACATTAGATTAATATTTAAAAAAGAAAACTAGGAAAAGCACCTAAAATACTGATACCGCGTCCACCCCGAAAGAAGTCTAGGTGTGGCTCACTTCTACCGTTCTACGTATTTAGGTAGTTTATATTTTGGGCATTCAACAAACCCCAGATATAGTGGGACCTAACCTATAATATAATTTTAATGACTTAGATGAGGGGTGTCGTGTTAATGGACGATGATCATAGAAACTGAATGAATGGGTCATTAATCAAGTATACTCTGAAGAAACTTCGCATGAAATATCAAAATGTTTAGAAAGAATAGGAAAGAACCAGAACCAAAAAGGAGGAAGAATGAAAGTGGAATCAAGATATCAAGTAGTAATGGGACGAAATTACTGACCTATAGCCCACATTTTTTGGTAATTCAAGATATCGAATTTTCGCATGCGTTCCCTGTAACTCCGGTAGAATTTGGGGACCTCGTTGGTCGTCGTACTAGTACCAGGCTGGAATTTGTCATCTATTTTCCATGGCTTCAAGTCTTCCATTTTCCTAGGAAACTCAGAATCCTCGAGGATGGTCGGAAGGCCCGTGGCTCTCACTTTCTTCAGCTCCATCTTCAGCTGCTCTATCAAATCTTGATGTTCCCACAGCGTATCAAACCTGTTGGAGTCCTCAAGATCCGAACCTATTGAGCTCTGTAGATTGGGTTTCGCAGATTCCTCGGAACAATCAATGAGCCGTTTTTCTTGGTCGCCAAATTCATCGGCTTTGCAACTAACGTTGTTATTACCTGACAGCTTCTGTACCAGAGCCTCCTCTTCTAACTTTTGAAGCTCTTCCATTAAGTCTTTATCTTCTTCATCAAAATCATCGGCCTCGTACCCAACGTCTAAATTATCTGACCATCTATCCACCTCTATGTCCATATCTTCTTCTGTTAACCCTGCATTTTCATCGTCTTGATTGCTTGACTTGTCAAGCTCAACAGTGGTTCCCAAGTCCGAGTCTGATAATTGACTATCGAGCAAATAATTAATATTTGAACTCTTAGAATTTGATTCATGGGCTGAATTTGAAAAAACATCGCTTGTAGAAATATACGGATTCTCCATTTGATTTTTCCCTGATTCAGGTTGTTCTGTTGCTTTTACAGACGGCATAGCTTTGAGCTTCTCAGCCTTATGCTCAATTACGTCTCCTCCTTTACACTCAGAAAGGAACCGAAAATTCTTGATTGCATTGTTTTCCATGGACCCATCATTCGCTTGAACAAATAATTCCTTGACAGCGAGAATCGAAACCTCGGGTTCCTCCAAGTAGTGCCTGGCACTCTCGCCTGAGATAAACTCGTATTTGTTGGTGCTTGCAGAACCTGTCTCACGGTTGTTGACCAAATGAAAACTTTCATCACTATTTTCCTTGAATTCTTCAATGGGTTTCCAATTCTGATTTTGGAACTTGAAAACCAATTTCGGCGAGTCGGCTTCTTCACTACATACAATTTCGGTGTCGTCCATAATTTCAGAGCACTCTATTTTGGGCTCTGTTTCTGGCCACGAATCATTATAATCTATTAAATCACTTTCCTCTGGAAAAGAACCAGTACCTTCCTCGAAGCTTGCAGAACTCAACTCTTTATCTTTGGAAGAATTGGAATACCCCACTCCATCTTCTGACTTTGGCACGGAAAAATTTGAGTCACAGGAAAGAGTAGCAGAACGAGCTGATTTAATCGCTTCAGGACTGAAATACCTGCCAACGTAAAGAAACAAAACATAAAAACAGATTAGTTGAGGAATTAATATACATGGAAACACGTGGGTGAAGTGGAAACTGAAAATTAAGAACCTCATGAAAATTCTGGCGAATACCCAGAACAGAGCTCGCCAGAGGTAAGAGAGGAGGATCCCAAAATAACCAGAAAAAAGAACCATCTTTCGGTGAAGAAACCCTGTGGGAAAGCCCATGCTCACAGTAAAAGCAGGAAGTTAGCCGCTGAAATGTCGTGGAGGCGGTCGTGGAATAAATCAGCAGGTTCATTCCAATAGAAACAAAACAGAGGAAGTCATGAGGAGGATGATTCGGCGTTTGAAAAGAAGAGGAAGAGAAGGGGACCTGGTACCAGAGAAGGGGACCTGGTACCAGGGAAGACGAACGTTCACGTGTAGAATCAGATTAAGAGGGGGTTGGAATCTGACCTAATAAGAAGGGATATGGGAGCAAAAAACTAGGGAAGAAAAGTACATGTCAGCGACTGGGGTTTGAACTAATATGAGAAGGGGTTGCTTGGAGGCATGGGATTCTGAGAACCGTTATGCGAGAGAAGGCAAGGGCAATCAGGTGACAAGTACTAAGCTCTTTTTATACAAATGATGCATTTGGGAGAAATCGAAATTTTACGCCTCCAAATTGAGGTTCAATTTTCATGCGAATTTTATAAGGGGTGAAGGGTGAAAGTTCATACTTCACACCCCTGTCGGGTCATGATTCGTCGGCTCAAATATTCAACCGCATCAGTATGCTTTAACAATTAGCTGTTTTATTTGCCTTTTCCTTTCTCATTTACTCCTTGGGCCGAACCCTCGTTTTAGATAAGCCGGCCTATGTATGGCTCTTCTCTCTGTTTTAATATACAGAATTTTTGCTGAGGAAACGTATACTTTGGAAGCAATTTTGACTAGAGTTAGATCTATAGCTTTTGTAAAGGCCGTTTGGATTAGCATGTGAGAATAGATTATAGGAAGAATAGATTTTAGGGAGAATAGATTTTAGAAAAAATAAGTGTTTGGATAGTTATTTTCAAAATAACTTTTTGGGAAGGTAAATTACTAAAAGGGTATGATTTTATTAAAAGGAGGAGAGAGGAGAGAGAGTGGAGAATAGAGAAGAGAGAAGATTGAGTGGAAAAGAGAGAGGAGAGAGTGTAGAGAGGAGAGAGAAGAGAGTGTAGAGAGTAAAGATGAGAGATAGTAGAAAAGATATATGAGAGAAGAGAGATAGTGTAAGAAAAAGTAAGGGTAAAATAGTAATTGTATAGTGCATAAGTTTTTTATTGTTCCAAAAAGCTATTCTGACCAACTTTTCTAAAATTATAGTTTGGCCCAAACTGAGGTTTTGAACAAAAATAACTGTTTGTGTAAAATTTCTCAAAACCAAAATTTTACTTAAAATTAATTCTAAAATCAAGGTATCCAAACACACGCTAATACAATAAATGGTTTTAGAACTTATAGAGCGTTACTGTAATTAGCCTCAGTATTTAGGTTGTCATAAGCAATTGTTGTTTCCTGCGATCCTTTGGGATCTCCGCTTGTACGATTCCCAAAGTAATGAAATCTCTCCATTTCCACTCTAAAAAATATCTGCCCAAGTTTTGTTATGATAGTCTAGTATATAGTATTTTCTTATCTAAATTAACAAATATTTTTAAAGAAAATTATAAAATTTAAATAATAGTAGATTAATTTGGCATTTATGTTTTTAATATTTTATTATCATTCAAAAATATTTTAATGAGTTGGTCCTATAGACTTAGTAATGGGAAACAACCCTCGACCAGCAAAGACTTCTGTAAAATGGATTCATAATTGATTTGCCAATAAAATTATCACGCAGAAAAATAATTTTGAATCCACATTCTTATTAAACATGGGTCAAGTCTTTTTTTTTTCCAGCGGGGAGTCATTTTTAATTGACCCATTCTTATTGGCTTTATCGTATTCTCTTTGAATTATGAATGCTAGTTGTTGCAAAATGGTATTTTCCATAAACATGCACTGAATGTATTGATTCCACGATTAATGTTCATTAATTAGTATCAACACATTAATTCCACGCATTCAAATTGAATAGCCTTATGAAAGTGAACTAATTAATAAATATATACGTCTAAAACACTTACAGATATAGTATAGTCACAAATTATTCAATCAATAGAATTTTTACATCGACAACAACGTGATTTGAATCTATAAGAGTTATGACTTATGAATAAAGTGTGAGATATTTATTATAATATATAACATATTTAGATATTAATTAGGATAATTAATAAATATTGTTGAGTGTGACCCGTAGTCATTAGGCCCGGTCCAAGGTAGGTTGGTGACTCAGTTTATTTAAGATTGGTTTCCTGATGGTGGAAAGACAACAACAGTTTTAGAATTCAATATTGTTCTCTGAGTCCTGAGCGAGTCTCTTTTCTCTGCTCCCTCTCGAAGGTTCCCCACTGGTGACGGCAGTTTCCATAGTTGTCATCACTGCGCATAATCACCAGCTGGAAGAACCTGTCATTTATCTAACAGCGTTTCTTTATTGACAGATGTTAATAATTGATTCCAGTTCTTCTCACATCCAGATCAGGAAAATAATGGCAAGAGGTAATTTAAAGTTTCCGCTGCATCTTGTATTTGTGTATATGATAATCTAGATTGATTATTGTGCCTTTGAGATGTTTATTTTCTAACATGAAGTACCTTTATTGGTAGATTCCGAAGGGGAGAAGTGACCAAAAACAAAAGCTCGCATGATATATATGGATTAAAGATGAAAACCGTGAAAAAAATGAGTATGAAAGCCTCCAAAGGAAAATGAATCAAATAGATGGCCGATTTTTTCTTAATTACTTACTTGACCCGCAATGATACGGGTGTTTGTTTATCAAATGTGGGGACAATAAAACATTTCTAAAGTTAATTTGAGATAGATTATAAGCAAATTAAGAATGAATTCTGCTTCCTATGTATTTTATCTTACCTTGAAAATATATTTTAAGTTTTGAAAAGCTGTAAAGCTTCAATTTCTTCATCGTTTCTGTTGATATTTTGTTTGTTTTTCGTTTATCTTATCATTCCCAGCAAGAACAAGAAACAAACATGGGAATGATAAAGGCGACTGAAAACAACTTTCTGATGAGTTTTTATTTGAACTATTAATATTAATTGTTATATGTGGGGAACACTGGATTCCATTCCATAAAAATAATAAACTTGATAAGAAACAACATTAACAAAACAAGCTTTGCTAATCATTCATATTTCATGCGTTGTAAACCCCATATGTCAAGAGCCATGCGTTTATCTCGCGAGTTTGAACTTTTGAATATGAAATGTAGTTTCAAACACAAAACAAGACTATAACTATAATAGAAAGTCGGTCCTAGTTAGTTATATAGACTTATATTTTACTCCCCTAGTCCATTTATTTAACTAATCTGATTAAATTAAAAAAATTAATTAAATTAATTAATATGGCATATATTTTTTTTAAAACACTCTAATCATCTTCCTTAACTCAATCTTTACGTTTCTTACTTGATTATTGTTGAGGGCTTGAGAGAGTATCAATAGGGATAGTTTAAAAAAAGTTAATAAAATAAAAAATATGTCTTATATTTAGAACTAATATTAGCTCCATAATTATGTTATATATTAATGACCGAATAAGTATATACTTTTATATTGATGACAAAGAGGGCGTTTGTATTAACTTTTTAAAAGTGATTTAAGTAAATATTTCAGAGAGATTTAGCATAAAAATATTTCTAAAACCGTGAGAGTTTCCTAAACAGTCTCTAGATTAGTATTAAAATATCGGGAAAAATAAAACAAAAGAGGGTAAGGACTCGCTAGCTCCATGAAAGTTGAGAAACCGAATGCAACGAGCAAAAATGGCACAAATGTATTGAGATATAAGAAGTTCCTGACGTTACAAAACAAGAACAGCATGTCCCCCTCAAAACCAATGATATAACACCTTGCCATAAAGAAGTTTTGGCGCTTTCCTGAGGGCTGCTTCTTCTTCTTTTTATATGCTCCTTAATTAATCATTCGTATGGTGATTGTGTTACATGTTCATGCATGGCATCGGGGTATGGGTCATGTAATTAACCAAAACAACAAGAAGATCTACTTTTAATTAGCTAGGGTTCGTGTGAAAGTGACCGAGAGAAGAGGGAAATTAATGTCCGAATGAACGCGCTATTTGGAATAATAGTGGCCCCGAGTATATTTGGGAAGGCGGCAGAAATCGCAGAATTCGATTACATTCTTCGGTGGGAAATTAAAACATAGGACTCGCGAAAATAAAGACGAACTTTTTATATTTATATAAACTCAAACTTGGATCAACGTTGTTGTTGGAAATAAACATTTTTTTAATGGATAAAAATGCCTTCTCCACCGTCACTGGAATCACTGCTCAGAACTATTGCCAAAGCCACCATCAGGGACGGTAGGAACATGTTGGATTCAACTGTTACTGAAATATGATTTCATGACTGCTAGTAACTGAGTTATATGAGAAACAGTTCAAAATGTTATTGGAAATATACGAAATTTGAGATACTTACAACTTTCTAATTTTCAGTAGTGATCAAATTACCCTTTACTGTTTTTAAGTATGATCAAAGAGATTAGAAAAATCTCTTTTTTAAAAATAAAATTCTCTGCTTTTGTTTTGTTCTCTTCCCTTTTCCCTTTCTACCTTTGTCTAAAATGGGTATTACTCCAGTTTATCAAATAAAAGCAGATGAGTACTACCCAGTTGGCCTAAAAAATGTTTAAATTTGATCAAATATTAGATCTTTATCTTAGGTAACTATATATATAGAAAAAACAAATGTAACGTGAGAACAGAGAATGTGCAAGACAAAAAATACTGTTTTAAAAAAGAGAGGATGTACGCGTTGACAAAAGGCACTGTAATATTCATTGAATTTATTTAAATGATAATTAATAATAAAATGAATTTTGGAACGGAGGCAGCAATGCATTGAACTCATACTCAAAACATGGAAAGCAAATTAATTACGAATGGAATGAGGAAGGATCTTAAAGATCTTGGGGACAAAAATTAGGTCAGAGAGAGAAGAAAAAGTCAAAGGCAGAAGCCAACGGGCAATGGGCAATGGGCAATGGGCAGTGAGCGAGGTGGGTTCATATTTACCTATAACTTGTAATAATAATCTGCTGCAGATGTCATTCCCGTATTTATTATGCATTTGTTTTCCAAGTAAAACCCCAAGTTGGCTCACCTTGCTTGCTTCCCCCCATTATTGAGTGTATATATATATATACACCCTTCTCAGCATTTATTCTGTGTCTCCACTCTGCTTAAACCCCTCATTGTCATCCCCTCTTCTTTCTCCATCACCACAGTCCAAGTTCGTCAGCTCAAAGTAATTTGAATCCTTAATGAAGGTGAAGTAATTAAACTTACAAAGCAGGAAGCTATGGATGAAATGAGATGGTTTTAGAAAGAAATAGCAGGCAATCAATAAAGTGTAAGTACTGAGGCAACTGGGGTTTTGCCGCTGGGGATTAGACTTTTTATAGGGCGCATTAAAAGCAGATAATAGAGCTTTTTCCCAGAGCAGTGTGTCATTTAATGCCACGCGGTTTTGATAGCAACAAGCTGACTTTGCCGTCTCCCCCTCCTTGCACTTAATGCTCTTGCTGTCGACTTTTGACTCTTTGCCCTTCCCCCTCTTTACTCTTGTTTCAGTCAGCGTCTTCCCTACCACACTCCCCTCTGTTTTCTCTATATATTCACGCCAACCATTTCTTTCTTCACTCTGCCTTTGACGCATAAAGCACTCACGTCATCAAGTACTAGCACCAAAACCACATCAAGGGTTTGCAGAAAGAAAGAGAGGAATTGCAGAAACATTAAGGAACTCACGAGCAGACATCATGGGAAGGCCGCCTTTTTTTAACAGGGAAGGCGTCAAGAAAGGACCTTGGACGCCTGAAGAAGATATCTTATTGGTGTCATACATACAGCAACATGGCCCTGGAAATTGGAAGGCTGTTCCCACCAATACAGGTATAGCTTGATTATACTTCATCACTCTCTTTCTCCCGTTCTTTTCTATCATTAAATTGACTTTGATGGCCTTATACTGATCTAAAATTGGTTTGGTTTTCAGAGTTGTCGCGGTGCAGCAAGAGTTGCAGACTTAGATGGACTAATTACCTGCGGCCAGGAATCAAGCGCGGCAGCTTCACAGACCAAGAAGAGAAGATGATCATCCATCTTCAAGCTCTTTTGGGAAATAGGTAATCCATCTGAACTGCACTTGAGAGACAGAGATATTACTATCAACTGTTTAATATTAAGAGACACAAGCTGAACTGGAGAATATTATTGATTGCGGTGCAGATGGGCTGCCATAGCTTCGTACCTTCCTCAGAGAACAGACAACGACATAAAAAATCATTGGAACACCCACTTAAAGAAGAAGCTGAAGAAAATGCAGACGGGTGTCGAAGGGGAGAGCATGAGAGATGGGTTTTCGGCTTCGCACACAATGCCTCGAGGACAGTGGGAAAGAAGGCTCCAAAATGATATTCAAATGGCGAAGAGAGCTCTCCGAGAGGCACTGTCACCTCCTAAGCCTTCTGGCTCATTTCAATCCAACACCTCTAATACTACTGGCTCCTTCTCTTCCACTTCTGCTAAACCAACCCAGTCCTTATGCTATGCGTCGACTGCTGACAACATAGCTCGTTTGCTGAAGGAATGGAAGAAAAAACCACCAAAGAAAAATCCCTCTCGCACTAACTCAACCGTGACTCAGAACTCCCTCGGAAACTCGGGTGCTTGTAGCAAAGAAACTCCAAGTGATGGATACAACAAGGGATGCAGCTTTGAAACATGCGGTACGTTTGAGTCATTGTTTGGGTTGGAGTCTTTGGAATCTTCAAATTCTGAGTTTTCCCAATTTTTGTCTCCTGAGCCTGAGCCTACAGCTAGTCTTTTCCAACATGAAAGCAAGCCGGAGATTGGTGCAGAATTGCCATTTTCTTTTCTTGAGAAATGGCTTCTAGATGAAGTTGCTTTGCCAGGAATAATGAGTTAGTGGTGGCATGCAATGGTTTTAGACTTGTTAATTCCGTACGTGTGGAGTATGATTAGGACTAGCTCCGGAGACTTTTTGTCAATCTCAGTTATAGGACTCAACTATCTTATCTAGTCTTACTTTTGCTTAAATCAAATGTGGGGCAGAGATTTCAATATCATTTAGCCTACTGCAAGTGTATATGATGATATCACTCCTAACTATTATATCATTCTATTGATCTACATATACATGTCTTACTGAAAAATTTGCATATCTCTCGTCCAGTTTCAAGTTATGAGATTAAGCAGTTTAAGTGCATTCTAATTTGTGTTCTCTTCTGTGCGGTAAGTTTCAATGTATGTATATTATTCACTCCTGTAAAAGTAAAGATAACTCACAAAAACAAATCAAGCTGACACGCATGAAAGCTGTTTAAGTGTGTAGAGATGGGAAACTCTACTTAAAATGCTAAAGCTTATAATTCTACACCATTGAATCAATCCTAGTAGTGTTTATGTAAAAGTACCATCAAATCTTGACCGTTGGATTGCTTTGGTGAAAATTAGGAGCGGGAAAATTAGTTAAAGATAAGATTTTAAATCTAATTTTGACAAAGATAAACGTGGATAGCATGTGGTAACACTAATTAATCTCACTAGATTTTTTTCTGGAGCCGTTTAGATTGACGATATGAGCGTAGATCAGTTTGTCCTTTGTCTGTCTAATTGATTTAATTTTGAAAATGACCAGTGAATCACAAACATGATTTCCTGTTGAGAAGGACTTCCATTATTAATTTGCACAAGGTTTTAAAGCTATCTTTTCACAAATATTTCAACCTAGTGTAGCCTGCAAAATTAAAGTTGGTATTAAACAAATACACGGAAACTTATTATGAAACTTAAAGTTAATCTGAATTAGTGTAATATATTTTTATAAATTTTTTTAAAAAACATTTTATCAAATGTAATGAACGATCCAGCAAGAAAGTATTGCATCTCACAAGATCCTCTCGGATTCCCATCTGGACCCCTTTTTTATTCCCCTCTTCCTCATCCCTTATTCTCATAGCAGTCTGTAAGAACTGATTGGCCATAAATGCACATGGGATACATACATTTTCTGGTTCACTTATGTTTCTTTTTTAAATAAAAGAAAATTGTAAATGAATGGGAAGAAACCTGAGATCCTCATGAGTCCCGTTATGGCAAACCCCAAAAGATTATAAAAGTAAACAGTAACTCTAATTTCCTTGTGTTTTCTTCTGAATATGGGACCATTCCATTGATAAATACTGCCCCTCTGCGCCTATGAATATGTGACGTTAGATATATACTACGTACTACTCCACCAGTGCTACAGATTTACGCAAAAGAACTTGTATTTTTGAGGTGTAACACGAACATGAATTTCCTCGTCAGAAACCTCAACAAGTGTTTGTAATTATTGCAACTTTGCTTTGTGAACAGCGTCTCGAAGCTTGCTATATAGCTTCATGTCAGGGCTAGCAAACAACTCGAGTGTTGCCCTGTGACTTTGTGAGTACGAATCTATTCGAGTAAACTCAAGGATGTTAGTCGAAGCTGGTTTGTAATTTTTTTATGGTTTTATCGAAATTTGACGTATCGTGTTGTTAGATATATGATATTTTAAAATATGCGTGTGATTAAAATATATTATCTATGATCGACCATATATTAGTTTTAAAATTGAACAATCTGTGGCTCGTGGCGGAAAGAAAAAATGAAACTAGCAGCCAACCAGAAGAGAAACTTGTTGTCAAAGAGTAAAAGAAGACAGAATCATGTGCCTCCCAAGGATCACCTTCTGAACGAAACTCATTTTGCATTAAATGCGGCATGTGGCCACATTATAATGCTTTGCATTTATTGTCATACGATACACGTAACTAAGGAAGAAGAAAAGCACAACACAATCACATATGATCAAGAAGAGAAACGATGATATATCCACCAAATGTGTGACATATAATGTTTAACGTTAAACTAATCCATGACAGCCTTCTTCGAACGAGTCCATATCCAGTGCACCACTGGTAAAGTGAAAACATCGTTTCTAATTGCACTTGGAGGCATTATTTAAGAATCTTTAATTGAATTGAAGAGAAGTTGCAGGTTCTTCTAGAATATCGGTCTGACTTATGTTGTGAGCAAAACAAGGAAAGGGTCAAAACCCGAAAACCTATGGGTGGGGACTATATGTGGTTCATGATTGGTTCAATTTACTATACGCCAACTCCATCAAAAGGATGCTATTATATATACAAAAGCCAAAATCCATATTAACTTCCCGCTCTGCGGAGCTTTTAGCTTGCAAAATTAATAATTTAGAGAGATGACAATTCAATTTCTGAACCTATGTGCTTCGGCCAAATTATTTTTAAAAAGAAAACTACGGCCGGGACTGCGGTCTTGTTCTTTCAGTGGGCATGAGATCTGGGAAATGGAGGAGCCATGAGGAAATATGAAAGCCGCTTAAAATTCATTCATGGGCAATCTTGATTATGGTTTATTAGGTGGTCCACCATGGGGTTGAGCTAATAATATTACCAAGTTGACTGGTCTAAGCGAATCACACGCAGGGTTCTTAAACTTGTTTGGTTGAAGTCCATGGCAAGTATTAGTTCGTTTGAAGAATTCCTTTTACATTTAATCTTTATAGTTAAGCAAATCAATTTACTCCTATTAAAAGTAAACCCACATAATTATGATTGCCAGCGGCTCATAAGTATATGTTTTACCACATCTTTCTTTGAATACTAAACAAAAAAGAGTACTCCAAAAGCTCAAATTTGAAAGCTCTGCTGCCTCTGCATTGAATTATTATATCCCAAATTCTGCAAAATTTACTGGTAATTGTAAAACAAACACTTCAAAAAATATATATAAAGAGAGACATAGTCCTGACGCATGATGAAGACATGGTATGTCAATCACGGTCTGAATGTCGAACGAAAGTAACGTGGTTTTGTTAATGTTAGTTTACGGTTTTGTGGGTGTGTGATTAATATGGAATTAATTACGTGATTAGACAAGATTAGGCTCAATACTGATAATAAGGAAAGGGCCCAAGATTAAAAGCCGAATGGACTTGTGGGAAGGTGGAGGTGGTCCAAACTCCAAATAATTTAATCAAGTTGCTAATTGTGGATGTGACTCCTTAATTCAACTTGATTACATCGGAAGCTGGCATCCTCCATGAATTAATTGAATTGATGCATCGGCAACCCCCCGCAATCTTCAATGAGCCCTCTTTCTATCCATTTGTGTGCTTGTTTGTGTATTCCTCCCTGTATAATTCCCAATATAACATATTTTGTTTAAAATGTTAGTTTTTTATCTAATACTTCTAATTAATTAACCAAATTTCTCTAACGAGTATAATTTTTATTAAGAATAATTTTAAGATTTTACAAGAAAAAAAATTAATGTTACCTGAATTTCTTATCTTGGGTAAAGTATTTGATCGAAGCATATAAAAAGAATCAGAGTGACTATTTCATATCAAAATAAATAAATATATTTAAAATATATTTTCATATAATTGCTTGTTTGAACTTTGAATGTCTGATTGACCGTTAAATTAAAGTACACTGTCTCGGGTAGAAAAGCCAAATAAAAATGGGTGAGAGAAGAGAGTCTGGTGAGATTTTGGTATTTTGGTCATCACTTCTCGCCTGAAAATATTTTAGCAAGGGTCAAGTGTATAATTTTTAAGACTTTTGTCTCCTAATTTATAGAATTACTGGAAATATGGATCATTAAGGCGTGATTTAAACTCCTCAAAAGATAAAGTTTAGGGGGGAAATTTAGGAAGGTTTTGCAAATGGTCCTGCAGAAATTACAATTTAGCACAAATCTTGCGAATAAGTCCCCACATGATTATAAAAGCATTGAGCTCGAATTGTTTCATTTCAATAGGTGAAATTGGAGTCAAGATTGAGTGGAGAGAAGCCTCCCTCTATTGTGGGTCTTCTCAATTAATTAAAACGACGGTGTTTAGATGTTAAACACAAGTATGATTATTAAAAAAATGAGTTGTAAATGGTAATTTAAAATTTGCCTTTTTCCCACTATTAGACTAAAATTGTAAAACCCACAATGCCCCCGCAGAATTCACCTTAACTTATTTTTGTCTGATTTAATTTAATTCATACAGTGATTTCCCTCCCAACCTACAGAGGAGACGAAAAGTCACAACAGCACCTGCGTTTCTAAATAAACCAGCAGATCAGTATACACAGTGCCACTTTTAATTATTCCATTGTCGTTGGATTTGATGGTGCAACGTGAATCCTAGGACAAACAAGTTACATAGAACTTCTATTTTCATACCTCCGGAAATTTCCCGGTAAAAATTTTGCTGATAAAAAGTAAAAAATATGATACATGGATATCAAAATTCAAAATATTTAAGAAAAATAAATATATATCAGGCAAGAGGGATTTCTATAGAATTCTTGATTGATAGAAAACAATGGAAGTATTTGTGATGGATATATCAATTATAAAATGTTTAAATAATATACTTAAGGTGGTTCAGTTAATGTGACAGGTAGATTTCTAAGGCTCATCATCCTACCTACTTGTTATAAAACCAAAAATTATAATAAAGTATTATACCTTGTACGAACTAGCTAGGGTATAACACACATGCATAGTTTCTTTGTCACGTGACAAAAGTAATTATTATTGACAATTTTATTTTTTTTTAGATTTTGTATAATGCACAAGGGGCAAAGACATGTGTATTATTTGATATAATTATTATCGAATTATTCCCTTTTATAAACTATATATATTTTTTAACTTTTTATACACATAAATAAATTGGAAAAATCACTAAATCATTACCTATATCATGAAATTTTTCTGTTGCAATAAAAAATTTAGAGAGTATAAGATAAAATTTGCGTAATTAACAGTTATAACTTGAATGATACATACGATTTATTTACATAAATCACAATTTTTTATTTTTAAAAATATGCAATATTTGGTGTTTCTGTTTAGAATAATTGGATATATATTTTCTAAATTTTTATTAAAAATTAATCAAATTGTTTTATCAGTGTTGGTAATGAAGAAGCAATTCGAAATATTTTTTGAATAAAAAGTAAAATCAATATATCCAATTCTTCAAAACTCTGACGGTCTTACCCGAATGTTGTATATAATTACAATTCCAATTGAATGGAACATTTCCCAACTTTGTATATCACAATAAAAAAAAAAGAATATTTCCCAACAAACGTTCTAAAATTGAAAGCAACCCCCTTGTCTTTAAATTCATTTCAAAATGTGCAAAAATTTTTATGAATTCGATCTTTTTTTTTCTTAGGAAAATTATCATGGTCCAGAAGAGTGACACGTGGAAAGTGCGGTCCAAGTAGAAAAGGGAATCTTGCCCCATAGAGGGCAAGACTTTTTGTACATGAAGGACGCTGACAACTTCTCATAGTGTCTAAGCAACCCAAGTTTTTGTGTCAGCTCTAATTATCTTTAATCAATATCAAGTTTCCTTCTCCAAACTCAATTTTCCCCCAATTTTATCTGCATTATTATATTATTGCACATCTTTATCATCGTTTTAAATCTTTTTTAATATGTGGTTATTGTTAGGGTTAACGTCAATTTATAGGCCAATTAGGGCCTCAATCATTTTTATGAACAGTCTCCATATATACTACTTTCATCTATGTTCAAACGAAATTTACAATAACTTTATTAATTTTGAATTATGATTGAGTTACATCTTGTATTTTAAGAGATAATTATCTACCATAATTAAGATAGATACAAATGATAATAAATTAGAATGGGTCTTTATGTATTGCATATGGAGTTTGGGGTGTGTGTATTTATGCCTTTTGAATATCAAATGAGAATTAGTGGTTAATTAAGTTAAGACTAAGATGCTTTATGCGAAGGACGATATCATAATGATGAATCCTTTTACTGTTTCGGCCATCACAACATGGTTGGGTAGTTGAGTAGCAAAAGACTTCATCTTTCTGTATTCTTCCAAAATATCATCATTCTTAAATATCCCCATCAACCCCTAAATCCATATCTTAATCAACCGCCCTTTTATTCTCCCCCAAAACATTATCCCCGGTCCTAGCCAGAATTACAACTAATTAATCATTTCGTTTTAATTAAAATTGATTTAACGTAGTTTGAATCATATCGATCTATCTCTTATCATTTTTTTTTTCTTTTGGGTAGCTGGTAATTAATTAAGCTAATGCCCCAAATGAAGACAAACACAGACTAGCTTTAGATGTGATGTGGTCTTAGTTTAATTAAGCAAGCTAGATGATGCTTGCATTTGACGTCCCAAATCCAAGCACTGTCATAATTAATTAGGGCCATTTTCCATTAACATAATTAAAAAGTAATACTTGAATAAAAGACATTTATTATTGGCACAACACACTCCAAAATTTGAGTACAGAATAAACAGATCAGTAATTACATTTACTAGTTACTAATTATATATGTTATCATCGTGCCTATGTACAGATATGAAGACAGATAATAGGGATGTATGTTTGCATACATAAAAAGGAAACTTACCCAATTGGTCAATGTTACAACTATTCGTAAGTTCTCTGGATAGACTGTCATCAAATTCTTACAGGGCGAAGATTACCAAGATGCACGTGAACTGTATAACCCACTTACTTAAAATGTAAAAATTGTTAAAACCATTGCTCAGGGAATGGTAGAACATCTTTTAACTTTAGAAAGTAATTAAGGGACAAGCTCTCAAAACTTTGAAACCCCCCCCCCCAAATTTCAGAAATCAAATTAAAGCTCTATATTAGTTTCGCGTGTGACCTAGTAATTATATTCATCTAATACTTTTTATGTCAGCAATACAGTGGTATTTTTTCTTAAGGGGGCAGGGGGGGGAGAAAACTTAATCAGACACAAATTCTTTCCTTAAACATTGTTGATTAAAGTAGATTGAAGTTAACCTAAAAGTTAAAGGGTGTGGATTAGGCCATCCTGGTGAGAATATGAATAAATCAAGAGATGGATTTGTCGGGCTCACTGGTTCAATTTAGGCATACAAGAGCGAATACAAGGCTGATGATGAAGAACACTGTTCACACACGTGGAACAAAAATGGATAACAAGGGGCCAAAAAGGAATAAGGCCCTTTTTCTTCAATCTTCCATTATTATATATATATCACGTACCACCATCACTTCACCAAACTCCAAAGGCAGTTAAAACATTAGGAACTTTTGTCTTACTCTTGTACACTTTAGCCTCTCCATGGATCACTTGGTGCGCGCGCGCGCGCGTGTGTGTGTGTATAACTCTCCCATTCTCAAGATCAAAATCAAATTATGATATATTCTAAAGCAAGTACGTATGTACGCCAAATGTCATACACGTACAGTAAAAACGTAAAAAAGACTTCATAGAGAGAGAGAGAGAAACCCTCCTCAAATTAATGTATTGGTATCTGAATGTTTGATGCATGATTCATCTAAATACATTTCATCTGTGTTCTTTCGGAAAACTTCCCCATTAGTGTGAAACATATTGTACAGAAAAAATTAATGCCTGGGCTTGCTACCAAAACAAGAAAAAGAAAATTCAAAATTAAACTGAAGCTAATATGCCCTGTAACTTTATATACTTTATCACAGTAGAATATATACTCTATCTATCTACACCAACAAGAAGAATTATATATCTCATCGGCAGTGAGCCCATCAAGACCCCCGTTATAGCTAGATGCGTGATCATGCTTAGAAGACCAAATTTCCCCTTTAAGCTGAAGAAAAAATTAATTCGTAACCCGAAGAGTTGCAGTATATTCATAAGTACTGTTGACTGATTTTGTCAAAATTGATTATATAACATAGTTTAAGGGTAAAAAAATACACATACGGAAGTTGTGCCCTTAAGAATCTTTGTTTATGCACTAATTAAGGCCAGACATACTTTTAAGACTACATTTATGATGGTTGATGTTCAGAAGGGTGATGCAAAACTAGCATGGCAGAATAATGTTATAAATATAGACCAATGGGTGCCGTATATAAATGAACCCAAGTCTTGGTTCCTCCACTTGTCGTTCGATCTATATGCGTTGTCTTGTAAAAAGCATTCAAAGCTGGCTTTTTAATCCTAGGTAACAAGAATTGATCTAGCTTTCATGGTAAATAATAATTAGAGTAACAGCGGAGAAACATTATGATATATGATTATAATTTACTGGGAGGATAAAACAGAAAACCTTTCATATCTATTAAGTAAATATGAATTCCTACAGAGTAATTACATGAATGGACATGCAAACAAAAGAATCACGGTGATTTTGTCGTACAGGTTTGGCAAAGCTCGCCTATCATGTTCACGTTTTTAGGTCAAGAGCTATGGACAATTCTTATTGGCACCGTATCATTGCACCCCACAAAACTGCCTTTTACTATCAAGTTAGGGGCCACTGTACGTTTTCGGGGTTAAATCCTGCTTAGCTGGTCCTTCCAAATTAAACCCATCTTTATTTTTTAGCTAAGCAAACCCATCACTATTTTAGGCGAAAGGAAAAAGTCTTTCCGAATCAAACCCATCACTATTAAGGATTTTCCTTTAACAAGGAGGAATCACTTCGATTTGATTTCCTTTTCTTTTTATTCATCATATATCATGAATTACGTGGCTCAATATGAACCACAAATAATTCTATGTATATCATGTTAGTTCCGGGTGTGGGCTCACCTTGCAGTATTGCCATCACAAAGCATTAAGCCATAATTACCGTGCATTAGAATCACTAGCTAGAGCTCTAGTTCTAAATAATGTCCCATCTAGGGTTTTCAAATTCGATCACAAGATCAAATAGTACGCACAGTAAAAAGTGTTTTGTGATCAGTTGTTCCCACTTTGGCTTAAAGATTTTAATATTAAGGATGTAAATCGATCATAATTAATTCAATCAGCATTTAATTATAAATACATGTTCTAGGGTTAGGGCTCGATGGGCATATACATTACAAAGTAAGCTATGTATCCCCTCTCTCTTCATCACTAGTTTCTCTTTCCCTTCTCTCTCTTTTCTCATCGCCGGTTTCTGATTTTGAGCTCACCGATAACTTGAACATAATACTTGCAGGCAGGGCTGGAACAGAGGGAAGTGGCCAGATGAGGAAACGTCAAGTTGTGGTGAGAAGGGAGGAGCCTGCTCGGTGCTCAAGCTCTTCTTCTTTTACTGTTAGGAGTGTGAAATATGGAGAGTGCCAAAAGAATCATGCGGCTAACGTCGGAGGATACGCCGTGGATGGTTGCCGCGAATTCATGGCGAGTGGAGATGAAGGCACAGCCGCTGCTCTGACCTGTGCCGCCTGTGGTTGCCACAGGAACTTTCACAAAAGAGAGGTGGAGACTGAAGTAGTGTGTGATGAGTGCTCTTCACCTACCTCCAACGGGACTTGATGATGATGAGCCCTCTCAATTTATATATCAATAATTACTTGTGGTATTTCATCTAGTATATGTTTCCTGGTTTGGCTTGCTTTTGATTGTTTGAATTTGGGGTTTTTAATTATAACATAGAGTGATATTGTGGTCATATATACATATGGTTTGGAGTGGATGAGACTTGCACAATCCCACTGACGTTATTCTCTTCTAATCAACTAGGCCAGGGGAAAATTACGGCATAATCAACTAGGTCATCTTGTGCTGATACTCTTGTTCTACTTTCTTTTAAGTGTAAGTTGCGTTCTGGGTTTGTTTGCCTTAGATTGTTGAGAAAGCGATGATTCTCAGCAGTTTCGGGAATGAAAAGGTGGTTTATATATATATATATATATATATATATATATATATATATATATATATATAATATACACGGGACTGATGCAATTAATTGATGAAATTTATGGCTTTTTAGTTTGTGTCTTTTCATAGAGTACTGAGTTTGATTAGGTTCCAGCAGAATCTTTGAGGCCACAACCAAAACCACAAATACTTCCACATCATATATAACAACCTAGCTTCCTTTGCTTTGCGGCCCTATGTCCAACGTTTTGATATTTCCACTTATGTAAATGCCGTGTCATCAGGATTTGATCTCATCTCATGATATAACATGACAGTGTCTCTTGCATTTCAATCACTTTTACTATATCGTGCATGCTAGCAAGTTTGCCAAGTGTGGGGCAATCTTGTGTCGTGTAGACAAAGGTGTAAAAGTCACAATTTTAGCCGTTTCTATTACTGGCCATCTCCATGCATATATGTAGCAACATTTACCTGCCTGACAAATTTCTGGTGATGTTAATGACAAATTTCTCACCTTTTTTCCTCTGCTGAGAGACGCTAATAAATAGGTTGTTTAGTTAAGCTCCATGATCGATCACTAAACTTCCAAGGCACTAACTGGTGGAGTTAGTTTGAGATCACTTTGAACACATCAACGGTCCACATGTCTAATCATGTTGGTTGTTGAAATAAAGAACATTTTGTTAGCTACTTATTAAAAATTTAGCTAACTCAAACTGAAAAAGATATACAGAAAGATCATATCGTATCGCATGATACGGTTCAGTGGAGAGTGTTAATTATTTTTAGTCATTATTGATTACCCAAATTAATCAAATTTAGGAACAAAGTGATCATGATAATTAAGCAGTAAGCACCAAGCTATAGATCAAACTTGAACAAAAATCAAGGAGTTCGTCAATTCTCATGCGTACGTTGGTCAAAACCCTAATACATTTAAAGCCCTTTAATACGGATCAGATTGAAATGAAAGCTTGGTAAACAAATATTTGACAGTTTCCTGCTGTCGCAAATAGCTCTAGATAGGGAGGACCATGGTTTTATGGGTATATATTTTGCATGTGAGATGTGTAAGCAAAAATGGAGATGTTAGGCTTTGGAGTAAATATAGAGGAACGAACTTTCTGGTATACATGGGAAATCAGGTAAATGTCAAATCGGAAAATGCAGGTCAGAAGGGGCATATCCCTTGAGCTCCACACATTTTTGAAATATATATTTGTGGCTAAAGGTGTGTGTCTCATTATTACTCCATTTTCTAATTCCAAGAAAGAAGTTTCCAAATCTCTATTTTGTTCTAAGATAGAGTCCTCTTAACGGTATAGGGTAGGCTTTTGCATGTTTGATTGAGGAAAAATTATTACAAAAGTAATGAATTAGAGTTCCTAATTAATTATAAATATTAAATTAAAGTAAACCACACACAAAATGCTCGAAAAAATTATCATAAGAAACTGCTATCAAATTGAACATAAATCACACACACAACACACGCTAATTAGATTGTAGAGAATACTACATGACAGGGTAAACGAAAATAAGAAATATGTGAAATTCATGAAAATGAATAAGTTTTTGCCTCAAACATGTAAGTCCTTTCTGTGAACTGTTTTTGGGGTATATTCTGAAAGAATGCTTTATGGGTGTGTTATAAGACCAGATCCAAACTCCTTCCTATTGAAAGTGGTAGTGTTTTTCCCTTTCCTTTTCCTTTTAGACAGAAAACATATAGTCGTTTGAAGTAGAAGTCGTTGTTATATTTCGTTATTTTGAGCTATGTGGCGATCAACTCTTACAAAAACTTCTCCCGCTAGCTATATTTATGTAGTTAACTAATTCGAGTGGAGTCAAATGAACGGAATGTGTGAATATGCATGTCATTAATTCCTTTAGATATCATCGTTATGTCGAGCAGGTTTGTCATCTATCTTCATCAATATTTAATGTAAGCTCATCTCTAATCTTAACTCGTACACATACAAACGAAAGTCGAACGGTTCTAGGCCTACAAGATTTTGTTCTTGAGTATATATATAACGAACAAGGAGAACTTGTACAAACCAAAGAAAAGTTAAACTGGCGACCATTTAAAATTATTATTATAGGCTAATTTTTAATGACGAGGCGTCTATTTTAGATTTGTATTTTGCATCACTCAATGCGCTCGAAAATGCATCAGTAATCAAATCATTCTTATTCATAAGCTTTTATCTGTTTTTGCGGTCCGATGCTGATCCCATTACATGATGTATCTCGATTTCAATGTTCTTCTGTGCTGATCCAAGTGTTAGTGGAGCTTCCAATATGAACAACAAGTATATATGGGCGTGAGTTCATGATTATACACACATAGGGATTCGGTTTTCATATATGGATCATGGAGGAGATGAAGATTTATGGATTTCATTGATTTATTATCTACTCAGTTTCCTTTCCAAGTTTCAAAAGCCAAGGTGACTATATCTTAGCCTTGTCTGCATCAACCAAAATATAGAAGTCCCAAGTCATATTATTCACAGTTATCTGAACAGCATGATTGCCAACCATCTATATATACGTATATTTATTATTAAGACAGTATATAAAAAAATAAGGTAGCTATGCCAGGGAAAATGATATTTATAGTGTGTTTGGATGAGAAGAAAATTAGAGATAAAAAAATACTATGAGGGAAATCTCAAAAAAAGTAAATTTTTACTCATCCATCCCCTATTCTTTTTTCCATTTCCCCCTCCATTTGTGCCACACTTGTTGACACCTTTAACAATACTTAAAGACAGATTGTAAACATTTCATTAAAGAAAGGACCAAAATTCTTCGTGAGAAATGGAAATCAAAATGCCTTGACAATATTTTTTATAAATTAAAAAGATGAATATAAAAAAAATAAAGAGGGCTCTAGCGATGGTAGGGGAGGGCATTTTCGGCCACCACTCAACAAAATATTTTCCCCCAAAAATATTAGAATTTATAATTTTTTAGGTAAGTTTAGAATATTCACTCCTTGAAATAGTGACTAGCTCCTTTGTATAGTAGATTTCTCGAAATAGTTTTAGTATTAGTCATAAGACTCTAATTATAATTTAGCAATTTTTTTATATAAAATTTTTTAAAAGAGGATTGGACTCACGTAAAATTTAAGGGTAAGACGAATTTTTTTTCCTTATAAATAATACTAATGTTGAGCAGAGTCTCAATTCCAAAAATTTGGCAATTTATTTATTTATTTGGTACATAATTTTTTTATTTTTGTTACTAAGGAATCGGCGTGAAATGTCATCTTCGCTGGGTGGAGGGGTGGTCCGGCAGAGGGAATGATCCTTCATGGGCCTCACCCTTCTTCGTATGCCCTTCTGATATGACCCCTGACTCATTGCCTTTGACCCATTTCCCCATTCACTTTTATTTACATATCCGCCGAATTCTTCCATGTTTTATGTAAATTACTTAGTATCCACCCATATAATATATTTTAATTTCCCTGGATACATTAAAAAAAGTATTTGTTTCTGGGTGAAATTAAATTAAGCCTGAACGGTGAAGCTTCGTTAGGTGATATGCGGAGATCATTGCATCGATATGGAGCCCACCTTCATGGGTCGAAGTCACAAACCGAAAATAACAGAAAAGGGAAAACGCCGCAATGTTAAATTAATATTGAGATTTGAGAAAACCCCCATTGGAGTCAAAAGTCAAAACCCAAGTCCTGTCCCATACTTTCCGCCTCATGAATCACGCGCCATCCTTCTCTCGGTTCCTTTGAATCTTTAAAAAGATTACTGAATTATTAAGCTACGTGTGTGGCATATTAATGTTGGGTTGCTACTTAGTTCATGGTTGTTGTTGGAGTTGCTAAGCATTGATGGTGGTTCTTAGTTATGTCAGAGAACCGAAACAAACGAGGAAAGCGTGAATATTTTTTTCCTACAATAAAGTGTCATATTGACGACAACGAAAAATTTGAACAGGGTTTCAAGCAGTTGTGGGGCTTGGGCCCAAACCATGGTGATGGGCTTGGCTCATAACCACCGACGGGCTCTTAGTTACAGGCCGACCTTATGGTCAATAAAACAGAGAAGAGGAGAAGACATGTTTCGGTTAGGTTTTATGTATTCCATACAGAGCAAGGCAGGATGCGTTGGTGTTATTAGAGTCAGGAAAATGGGTTGCTGGTTTTACAAGTAAGTTAGAAATATATAGTGTGATCGAAGCGGAATAGTGGGCGGTATATAAAGGGCTTCAACTAGCTTGGGATCTACGATTTAGGAAGCTTATTCTTGAATCTGATTTTAAGAATGTTATTGATTCACTTACCAATATGAATATGGAGAGATGCAGTTTATTAATGGTTCAGATTCAAAAGCTCTTAAAGCTAGCATGGGACACTAAATTACAATTTGTCCCTAGAGATCAAAACAAGCTTACAGATGCGTTAGCAAAGAAAGAGTTAGAGAAATCGGAGATATTGTACTCTTGTCCATCTAATTTGGAGTTTATTGTGTTTTTAGAGTGTTTGGGATTGAATTCCCTTACGAGGTAGTTTTATTTATTTCGGGCGCATAGCCCTCACTTGTATAAAAAAAAAAGGTTTTATGTATTTAATACTCAAATACTAATGTTTAACCCATCATCCATGGATTTAATTGGCGAAGAGTTAAGACATGCGACTATTTAGAATGTATTCGAATCATAGAGAATACTATTTTATTGTGGTTTCAGTCACGGCGTTTGAGAAGACATCATAACTTTTGAGTGTCTAAATTTATGCTTGGGATAATAAACGGCTCGTCCTACCTTATATTAGTATCACCTAGGAGAAAAAGAAATTTCGCCCTTCCTTTATATCGTGGGTGAGCTCAATCAGTTTTTTAAAATTTTCTTATAAAAAAATACTAATATTTATTAAAAAAAAACAAGAAAAAGACTTGGGAGTCGGAAGAAATGTAAGATGGAGAGTAGGGTGTGATGATGTTGATGGGAATAGGGATAATAGGGATGAATGCGTGGGTGAAATAAATGGTAGTTTGTGGGCCTTTCTGGGTTTTCCATGTGAATCCCATTCTGGTTTTCCTTATTGGGTTACACATCTCCTCCCTTTCTTCTTCCTCTCACTTTCACAGATGAATCTCCTTCTTAATGCCTCTCATTCTAATTCGTTCACTAAATTCCCCTCTACAAACACTTCACGCTACACTATTCTATAACTCGCATGCAGTTCAGATAATGGCATGGACTTATAACACCTCAATTAACTAGTATCAAAACTAGACTTTATAGATCGCGGCCCACCGGCAACTTGTAAATTAATATTTGTCTCCCATGGTTTTTCCACTCTTAACAAGATGGAACTAATATTCTACATGACTTTCTTGCCATCATTGTGCTTTTACCCGCGTATAAAGGAAACAACTCATTACTCGCTTAAAAAGTCAAGACATCTGGCTCTGTTACTTCGTGGCACTGCTTTCCTTGCACAGTGAGTGCGAGAACACCCATTATGTATTGGAGCTGGAAAGATGGTAGACACAGAGAATCAGATCCCCACAAAAGAATATATATATATATATGGAGAGAGAGAGAGAGATTACTTATCAGTTCTAGAAATTGAATTAAGGATATGTCATGCGCGGAGGTATATACATAGAGGAGATTAATGACGATGGCAAACCCTATCCCGAGTTTGTGCAAGGATATGTCATGCGCGGAGATATATTCATACAGCATGTTAAAATTCAAGAAGGGTGAAAAGGCTGACGAGCTGATGCACGGGGAATATTAAGGATGGAGATTGTTAGAGATAAGACCGCGAATTATAATAACAACGGACCACCACATTCGCCTCTCCATTAATATATCTTCGTATATGCTGTAAAATAATTGCGTGGTCCCCTGTTGACCTCCCACGTAATTGGTCCTTTTCCATCCTTGTTGCTTTGCTCGCTTTGCTGAGGTATTTTGTTCCCCCCGCTTTAAAACACTCTTGGACAAAATCCATTAAAGCCAAACACTCCCCCCCGTAGCAAAACTACAAATTCCTTAATCCCACCATAATGCAGAGATGTCCACTCCGATATGCCCCCTCAACAACCATCTTAAGCAACCTTTGCATTATTAAGATAACAACGCCGCACCCTATCTTACATGCTCTACCTCTGCTTCATCCCTAAGCCTTCCCACTTTCTACTGAATGACCCCTATCTCGTATCACGATGACGCTTTTGTATTGTAGAATTTGGAATCCAACAAGGTTCCCCGTTTCTATCCATTCCTTCCTTACCCCCCCCTCCTCATAATATTAACACCACTATTATTCAACTGACTTTGTCCGTTTAAGGAACCACGCCCATGCCTCCCATTAAGATTCCCAGGTATGCAACATATGCACTCATAAATTCACTTGATGATAGAGTTGAAATTCGCAGGCAGACGATTCAAGTTTCACCGTCCCATGTAGAGAAAGAATATGACCATATTCTCCCACCACAGTGAGTTACTGTTGCATCCAGTGGGAATTTGGGACTATGCCTCATCCCTACTTTGTCCCTATTTTGTCGAGGGCCAATCCAGGACTAAGGACTACCAGCCCATGCCTAGCTGGTCAGGGGGGGGCACCAATACAAGATTACTGACCTCATCATCAATGACCAAAACCATAACAAACCCGTGCTGTGGACCCCAGAACTATATGTATTCAACGAGTAACGTGAACCTGCTACAAACAAAAAGCCACCCATACCTTGGGTGCTGGCCAACAAGCCTTGGTAACTAGGGGTGTCCAACCTTATCCCGTCCCGGATGTCTCGATCCGGTCCCGGGGATTTCGGGACGGGTCCGTCCAGTCCCGAAATGGACCGAGACGGGTCCGTCCCGGGACGGGACAAGATTGATATTCGGGACGGGTTTCGGCTCGTCCCTCGGGAATCCCGTCCCGATTTTTTTTTTTAAAAAAAAATTTACATTATCCTATCTTTCCCACTCTTATATAGATATTTTTATTCTTATACAGATATTTTTATATTGATATTTCTATTCTTTTTTAATATTACTTTTTTTTCCCTTATATGGATAAGTTATTATATTATATAAAGGAGAAATGTTGGTATTTCGAGTAAGTTGTTGGGGCATTTTATATGGAATAATTTATTGAGATGATTTTATTATAATATATTTAAAAAAAAAATTTGGGTCCGTCCCGAACCCGTCCCGGTCCCGTCGGGACCGGGACAAATTCGGGACGGGACGGGACACGGGACGCATTTTGCGTCCCGTGTACTATATCGGGACGGGACACGGGACGGAGTTGTCCCGGTCCCGACCCGTGAACACCCCTATTGGTAACCATACTACGCTCCCCGGTCATTATCCTAATCCAAGATTAATAATAATATCTTCGTTAATACAGGATCTAACTCCCCTTAAAAAGACATGCCCCACCCATATCTTCAACAACACGTTCAATTAGGTTATGCGATAATCGTGTTTCAACTTAAAAATAATGGGTTTAAGATTCCTCCCCCGAGCTACGTACCATCCAACGCAACGGGTCTCCATCACTTCTCATTGTAGTGAAGGAGGGATGCATGCTTGATTAGAAAAAATATTTAAAAAGCATTACAAGGTTTCTTTCGGAGTCACCAGCCACATGAACTCTACAGTACTCAGCTTTACCATCTAAAGTTAACCCTGATCTAGTGCGAACGGATTAAAAGTTTACAGTTTGATAACGCACTACATAATAGAAAACGCTTATGATTTAGTTTATGCCTCTCTTTCGTGGTGGAAGGAATACAAAATAGAATCAGCACAGCTGCACATGGCTTAAAGCAATAAAATAGCGCAATTCACAATCGCCTAGCTTCCGAATTCTAAGCCGCTAAACTTTCTGCCTCTTTCTCCAGGACATAACTTCTGAAGAAAATCATATTCTCTCTGACCGGAGAAAAGAGAAAAGGCGCATGACGCTTTTTCAACTTCCCCTAAAGAAGAGAACATCAAATAATCGCACTGCGAGTTCACAGCTCATCACCCTCTATAGTCTGAAGCTCTTCCAGCAAAACCCAATCTTACACTAGAGCTGGAGCGCGAAGGCGAAATAAAATCATCTCAGAAAGAAGGGGGGAGCACGAGACATTTACAAGACTACAAGGCTGGAGTAGTGACTAATAAAACTACAACTGAATTTACCATTGATAACCATAGAGAAAAGGTGACCCCAGTAAATAATTTTAAATTCCCTCTGGATATCAATCTCTGCCATGTTAAATACCCTGAAGAAGTTGATCACGATCATCTCATTGATAAAAACTAAATTAAGAGAAAGAAAAGAGGCGACTAATTAATCAACCGGTAACGGTCTTACTCTTAAGATATTATTTTATCCCTTCCCTTTCGTCGATTCTTTCATCCTCCACCAAAGACTCAAGAGGACGAAGAGGACCCATTGGTACCAAGGTTTGCCCCAATACTATCGTTGGTGTAGAGGAGGTGATTCGGATCCTGCGCGCTTCCGTTGTCGTTGTTGGCGTGGATTTCAGCGGGGAGGGCGTGAGGGTCTTGCTCTAGAGTGTTCCTACCATCATGATTATTAGCAGCATCTCTCTTGCCGAAGTTGTTCTTGTTGTTGTGCATCCAAACCTTCAACACTCCCCTGTCAACCCCAACTTCATTGCAGAACTCATGAATCAATTCTTCGTCCCTCTTCTGCATCTTCCACCCCACCCTCTCCGCGAAATGGTACATCTTCTCCTTCTGATCCTGGGTGAACTTGGTCCTGAACCGCTTCCGTGCATTCGGGCTTGGCGTTGCCAGAGCGCTTGCGGGAGCAGCCGCGCTCTCCGGAGGAGCTTGTATCCCGGCCGCAGAGAGAGCCAGAAGCATATGGGGTGCGGACGGGTAGTACGAAGAGGAGATCGGAGGTGGCGACGCCGAATTGGGGCTTCGATTGGAAACCTGAAAAGGCTGAGGCGGCGGGGGATGGTGTCGATGGTGAGACTGGTACTCGATGACGTGGGTTGTGGAGATGGGCTCTTCGGGCTCACGGCGGTGGAAATTGCGGTGGCAGCCACAGGCGGCGCATTTGATCGAGCTGGGGTCGGCGGCGTTGGCGGTGGGAGAGGCCATGAACTCGCCGCAACCGTCGAGGGCGTGGCCTCCTAAGGTGGCTGCATGGTTTTTCAGGCATTCCTTGTATGTGACGGGCAGTTGCTGGCTGGGGAGGCGGTGGTGGTGGTGGCGCTTGAGGACGCCGTTGGAGAAGGACAAGGGCTTGGCGGCGGTCGGGATCCGGGTCGGTGTTTCACTGTCATGTTGTGGGGATTTTGTACTAGTAGGAGTATTGGTGGCCGTGGTGCTGTTGGCGATTGCGGGGGTTAAGTCCATGGCTCAAACATCTAGGGTCGCAACAAAATTGAATCCTAGCTTTTGAATGGCTGTTAGGTTTAGGTCTTTATTCAGATTACAAATATCAAACTCCATAAAAGTTGCAGTGTTTTTCTCGGGAAATTAGAGGGGGAAGTGAGAGTGGGATGCGGCAGCCGAAAAGAGAAGAGAGAAAGAATGGCCACTTTTGGAAGGTAGCGACGAAGAAAGAAGGAGAGGAGGGAAGAGATGGGGATGATGGTGGCGGTGTGGGCGAAGGAGCCCCTGAGATGATTGTTGATAACAAAAATCTGGGTTATGGGGTTGTCCTTCTTAACCATCTGAAATTTTAACCCTGGTTCTAATCCGTGGTTAAGTTACAGACCCCACTCGGGGTTAGATGTGAGTAATAAATATACCCCTCCCGTTGGAAATAAGAAGGAGAAATGACCCTCAGCTTCATAGTTACTACAAAGTAGCAGGTCAAAATACTACCAGTAGTACTGCAACTGCGACACAACACAAGCACGTCTTAATTAACCCCATTTACCGGGGGTGCCGAGGGGGGTAAGCGGAGAATTAAAGGGGCGATTAAGTAGCGAGGCTTGGGGTTGCAGAGAGTGGTTGCTGCTTTGCTAATAGCATACAGATGGGAGGACCCGCAACTTCTGAAGCATCCACTGTAACCCAACTTAGTTTGTCAAGTTGGCAGTCAAGGACGGGATGGCACAGCTTTCACAGTAAATCATTGAGCTCGTTTTATTTTTTTTATTATTTATTTCTTTTACGCCTGCACAAATTTATCCCTCTCCCCAGCCTATATAAAGCTGGTGGCAAATTCGGGAATAGGCATCAGCCGAAACGTTTCGAACAGCGAGTGCCTCTAAGGTATCTTTGTCGGCAACGGAGAGGAAGGGCGAGATGGAACGACGCCGCTTTCAGCTCTTGCCCAACGAGCCCCGATAAAAGAAACACGTCCGGGGAGGCTGAAACGATCCCGTAGGATAGGGGGCCTAACTTTTACTTTTCGTGTGCGATGGGACCGAAATGGCCTCGGCCGTTGGGGAGTGCTTTCCGTTTTTGCTCGTCACTGAGTAAAATGCACTGGGATCCCTCGTCAACCATAATAATCATAGTTAATTAAGCGGGATGAGGGGCATCCCTCATCCCACCACACGTGTACCGGAAGTGCCACGTGTGAGTCGGGACAGGTGTTCCTCGGAGTTCCCGGAGATCAATGTCAAAAACAATAAAACAATTAACAGGGGAAGGAGGGGTTGGGTGAAATCTTAGTAGGGAAACTGTGAAATAGGGTGGAGGGGAAGAAGGCACTGACTTTGAAGCGTCGTGTAGTTTTACACGGCAAATCAGAGAAGCTCGGATCAAAGTAAGTTTGTTTTACATTTTTCTTTAAAAATATATATAATATTCAAATGAATAATTTCGGGGGGTGACGTGAGCAGACCAATCATGGAGGAGCAAAGGTTTAATCATGGAATGACGTGTAAGCAAGCTTTGCCTCGAAACTCACAATCAACATAACGCAGAAACAGGGAGCTCCTGTCCTTCGTGATAATACACAGTCATATCAAACAAAATTCCAAATTAGAGGGAAAGCGTATGTTGCCCTCTGATAGCCATATCCAGATGAGGAAGTCTCTGTGGATTAAGATACGTAAATAACCTCACCCACGCTTTTCTTCTATTAACCTTGGATCACGCTAATTAATTACCGCAGGGCTCTCATATCAGTTTAATTCATTAATCATTGCGGAGCCTGTTTTCACCAACCCACCAACAATGGCAGAGAGGCTGTGCTTGTTTCTTCAACTAATAACAATTCCCTCGCTCATTTTCTGCTCAGTAACCATTTCGTGCCAGCGTCCAGTACGAGACGTTCACTTGGCGCCACATGCGGAGAGCCCGCAGCTTCATTGCTTATTTTTCAAGAGTGAATGAGAGTTAGGTCTTAAAAACAACAATAATTAGATTCTCATAGAATATATGAACATTGAGTGGCAAATAACCATTCAAATAATTATAAATCTAGGGTTTTGAAACGTAACTCTCGATTTGCAACTGATATTTCTTGTTAACAGTTATTTGACTTGATATTAATTTGTAACTCGTATGTTTCAGAATGTTTTTTTCTAATAACCTAACTATCGTTGCTTTTAAATATATCATTATCCTGGTTTTCAATTCACAAATGAACCGCAACTCTTTTCGTTGTTGTTTAACACTCCCTTCGATTAAAATTACAAGGCCCTTTTAATTAATTTATTGTCCCAATAAATCAGTTACTGACTCTCAAATTTCAAACAAGGGCATTTTTTAAAAGCCCTCGCTAATTGCATCCTAAAAGATAAAAACTGCCTCATCTTTTTTAAAAGTTATACTTCAGGAAAAAAAAAAAAAGGAACCTTACAACTTTAATCGGAGAAAGTACATGACAAGTTTTGCATATTTTTTTGTGTTTTTATTTACAAGACGATTTATAAAATTTAAGTAATAATATATATTCTGAAGACGCCTTCTGAAAAATAGTATGCTGAGCTAATTATTGACGAAGAGAGTGTGAGATGGACAAACACATGCATTGGAGGGAGGGCATATGTGTGAAGATTGTGCAATTTTAAAGATATTGTGTAGTTCTCTTAATATGTGTCAAGTAAGTGATTTTGTAAGGAAAGACTTCTAATCATTATATATAAGCTATGAACCATGTAGCAGCAGCTCCCAGCCTATGTGGCTTTTACCAAACTAACCCGCACGTTTTATAAATACTATATTCAATCCTTAATATAAAATCTTAGCGATTTTTTTAAAAAAGATTAAATCAAATAAATAAAATATTTATTTATAACATGTACCACGTAATATTTTTAAACCAAGTAGCTTATAAGTTAAACAAGCTAGTTTTATAAAAAAGAAGAGGAGGATAAATATGGTACTTTATAAAATGAAAGACAATTAACATGTTCCTTTGTGGTCACGCCCTCCATGTACCTTACTCCACTTAGCTGGTGGATTAAGGGGAAAGAAAATTAATTAAAGGCGAGAGGCCACTAATTAATTAATGCCCGTGAGACTTGTGTGTTCTGCTGATCGTTAAAAAGGTTGAAAATGAAACTTTAACTTTGATGTGGACACCACAGTGAAGAAATTGTGAACCAGTGAACCCCACCTTCTTCATATATCAAGAGAACGAATCTTAATATTAACATTAACATTTAAATTTCCACAAAAATTAATACACGAACCCTCTAACGCATGTAGACCCAACAAATATATAATCATCCCTTCAACAATTGCTGTGTTTGTTACTTCTGTACTGTGGCCTTCAAATTTCGTTATTAACTCATTCTTTTTAAAATAAGAAAGAGAAAATAATGTTATGTAATGAACCCAAAAGGACATGTAGCTAAAGCTAAAAGAAATATCAGATCCGGGCAAGAAAATTAAGGTTAAGTTTCATAATTTCAGTGGTCTTATTAATTAGTTGGCTTGTGGAAAAAAGATGAAGCGTCGATTTCAGGCAAAAGTGAAAAGGAGAAACTGATAAGAGGCAAATAACCAGACGCGCTATGTCGAATCGGTGTTACACGTGTCTGCCTGCGAGAGGGTAGAAGCGCCAAACCAATTTTTTATTCTTGTGGTCACAATAATATTACCGTAGGCATCTTATTTTTCTGTCCACTAACATTTTAATTTAGATTCAAATGAAAACAAATGAATTTGATTGCTATGATCCCCGTTGTACCATATTCTGCACAGTTTGCAGCTGACAAAGGTTTATAATTTTTTAAAAAAATTATAGAGATACATATTATAAATTTGACATGTTTATATTAATAAAAAAATAATATATCAGGGGGCCGTCATGATATATTTATTAAAAAAATTGAATAATAACGCATTGAGCTGACTTGTAATTTTTAGTTGTGATTTAAAACGTGTGATTTCTTTATTGTAATGTTTGTAAAGAAATACTAGTCAAATATATAATAGGATAAATATATGAAATTAAAATTAAATCGTCTAATTTTGAGTTAAGTCGTCGTTTAATATTTTACTGCAAAGCCGCATCTTATAACAGTATTAGTACTGGCTACCCAAATCTGTGTCTCATCTGGCATCTCAGAATAAACCACCAAACGATGCTAAAGATTTAAAAAACCGTCCCTTCTCTGGAGATTAGAGTGTTGTGCCAGCACTTATTTGTCCTATTTCCTTTGGGAAGCAAGATAAGTCTTCTTTGGGTAAAAAAAGTTGACGTAGCCAACCAGAAAGAAGATATTGCGGTTATTTAGCAGTTAAAAGTACAACTTCATCAAAAGACTTCCTATTCAAGTATAATTAGTTTACTTACTTAATTGCACGTTGTGGAATTACTATATTTTGTTAATAATTTTACTACGGATCTTCAAGAGAAACGAGCATTAATTGTTTGACTTCATAAATCCCAAGAACTGGAGGGGCATAAATCTAATCCAGAGATGATGAGTCAAGAATAGACTTGTTCGATTCATTTTCACTCTCTCCCTTTCATTGTCGGAGATTTCTTGCGTCGGCAAAACACTTGCTAATTTGCGGGTTATCACTCCTAATTCCGCGGAATTGACACCTAGAGTACAGAAATACGTACAAAAAAGAGAGGTAAATATAACACCGTTGTTTTGCCCTATTAGAAGCAACAATTGAGAATCTGACTCTCAATATTGGATGGATTACGGATTTCAACCATCATGGGTCCATTTATATAGACTTTTAAAAAAATTATAAAATAAATATTTTTTTATAACTTTTAAAAAAAAGTTTATAACAAAAATAATAATTTTAAATAAATGTTTAGATAATTATTATAAAAAAATATTATTAATAAATTTATTAAAAATTGTATAATTTTTTTAAAAAATAATTCCACTTCTTATTTTTTTCTCTTCTTTATCATGTTCTCTTTCCACTTTCACTACCAACAGTCGAAGCACAAGCATAGATCAGGAAACCTCCCTCAACGACAACCATGGAAGACGAGCCCAGAACAATCGCTTCATCCCTCAACGATAACCATGGAAGACGATCCGAGAATAATTGCTTCATCCCTTGACAACGAGCCCAGATCTTCGTCGATGAGCCCAACCACGGACCAGCGAAGCCTCAGCAACGGACCATCGAAGAAGAAGAAGTCTGAGAATAGAAGCCTTCAACGGACCAACGGGGTTAGTCTGAGTGGTAAGCGGTTCGGTATCGCTTAAGCGAGGTCTCGAGTTCGAGCCTTGGCGTACGCAGAAAATCCCGGATGGGAGACTCACCCACTATAGCCAGGTACGCGACGCGGGTCGGATCCAGATGTAGTCGGGGCAAAGCTCAGGTGAACCGGGTGGGCAACAAAAAAAAACAAGAAGCCTTCAACGGAGACCCAGAAAATTTCATTGATGGCAAAGCTCTATCCTCGGTGAAAGAGAAAGTGTGTGAAAAAAAATACGGATAAAATAGTATTGGGATAGTCTATAAATTTTTTTATTGTTTCAAAAATTATTATCTGTAATTTATCCAAAATTATAATTTTAAACTATAATTTGATCCAAAAACCTTTTTAAATAAATATGGTTATTTGTTTTTAAATTTTTTTAAACTAAAATTTAAGTCATAAACCATCTTAAAATTTAGGTTTATAAGCTATCCAAACAAACACATGCATCTAAAAATTACGAGCCAGAACAAAATAATAATGTACTTTTAAAGACGTGAGGAGGAAAGCACCCGTGATGATTTTAAATAGGAAAAACATGGAAACAAATTTGTTCATGATGTTTAACATTAAATATCCCCGGAACTATCTACCACGCATAGCAGTTTTTTGCTGGGCATGTACAGTCAAAAAAAATTTGTACTGTAGATCTACGTTCTTAAGTTCGTGATTATTGCTTCAAACAAATGGCCGAGGATCACAACCCAGATTCCGCGGCTCTCTTAATCCATACAGATTCCAGTGTCCATTTGACTCGTCATGATGTACCAGAGGAAGAAAGAAATGACAACAAAAGGAATGGAGTATAAAGGCAATCGTTGAGCCAATTATCTAGCTTGCCACAGTCATTAAATAGATATTGAAACTATCATTATGAATGTTCATTCTTTAGGGTATAGATTAGAGCCCCTTTCTTGAAAAATTATAGTAATATAGTTAGTCCCTGCAGATTTTCTTGCGTCCTTTTATCTGAGAGAAAAAAGAACGGCGAAAGGTCATGGGTGTTGCAGGGATAAGGCACGGTAGGGATCGCTGGGTATATTATATAACTTATGGTTGTATGCCACTTATGGTTATATAACTGGAAATAACACTTGTGTGTGATGAGGGTGCTATAGTATATGGTATGCCCTACCAGACGGTAACTAGGCATAGCCATGTATTGTAGCTAGGGTTCTTCAATTTGATCAGGTAGGGGCAATATCTCAATCCTATATATTCTGCTAGGCCCTCCTCCCTTCAAACGCCATGAATGCTCCACACATTTCACAATCCAATTCCAAATGCATCCATTCTTATTATATATGGCCCTGAGATCTCCACAGAAAATGCCATATCCATCCCTTTGCACGGGGCACCTTCTCTCTTATGCTTCACTTTCATTATTCCCTTTCTCTCATACGTGTATTTCATCCCCGTCTTTCTTGTTCCCCTCGCCCACACATTCCATCTCACGGTAATATTCATGATCTTCAATACAATATATACTGCTGACCCTTTTCTTTTGAGGATAAGCGTTTCCCCCCCTTTCCATGGGTCCTTTTGAACTTTGATATCCATAAAAGTCGCCGGCAGGCTTCTCTCATCGAGAACCCAACTCTGTAGACGTAGAAAATATTTTGAAGAGAATTACTTTTAATTAGATTTAACGATGATTGAATCTGATAAGATAGTTATATAAAAAAAAAGAAGCAAAGTTGGCGTCATCACACTACTATTGCATGACGAGTCTTCGCCTACTTATCGTTTGCTTCAAATAAATTTTCTTGTTCATATGTCAGTGTTAGCACGAAGTATTTGTTTCAGCATTAGTACATACATATTTGTATGGACCAATATATGACTCGAGGCTCCCAACGTAACTTCATTCAACTCTCGAGCCAGTGCCAACAATTAGTGTTGATTAAGGCATCATTCCATTCCCCTGGTTCATTGGACAGCAAATGGCAGGCTAGTTTCTAGACTAAGACTAATTTCTTCAAACCCGTCGTTTCTTGCTCTTTGTTTTAATTTCCTCACGTCTCACTCATTCTATTTTTCTTATTAACAGAAGAGATAATGTTGTGGGTGAATTAAATTTAATGTCGGGTAATAGAAGATGAGGAACAGTCAAGAAGAGAAGGTGAAACGGGTTGGTGGGGGCCTGGGAAGATGGGTTGTACTTGCTTAGTGGTCAAATTCCATTCCCACAAGTGAAAAGAACAAAATAGAAAAGGCGATGACAGCTGTGGGATATGTGGGCCGCGACTATTCTGAGACGTCCACAACACCCTAAATTGGGCTCCATCGTCACCGTCCATTCACCAATTTATAATGCTTCCCCATTTAAAAAAAAAAGTAATTAAAGGGAGAAATCGTTATAATGGCATCTGACAATTCTACCCAACAGTGCCTTTCAAGGTGTACAGATTTCCCAAAGTTGGGAGTTCAATTCCGATTATAATGACAATGGCGCTCTCAGATTACATCATTCATGACACCACTGCTGTTATGGGCATACATGCTTCCTTTGCAAGCTTCAACACCTAAAATTAATTCAATAGAAGTATCTTTTATTGTAATTTTTTTTACACCTTTTATTATAATTTAAATAATAATATTTAGAGAAGTATTCTAAATTTTAGATATTTAAATTCATGTTTAAATATAATTAATGACTTATCTTATTTAATATTAGTATCGCTTAAGAAAAAGGGAGATTTCACTCTACCATTAAATCGTAAATAAACCCAATATCCTTTTAAAAAATTTTATATATATAAAAAAAATAATACCAATACAATTAATCAATTATTAATTAAGCAAGTGTTATTTCATGAAGCCGGTCTTAGATCGTGTAATGTCACCATAACAACCGGCAATTTTGTTACTGTGCTTCCTTCCTATCATGCACACCAGGTTGCTCGTAACCTCCCACCACTCTGATGCCTGTGCCTTAACCACCTTAATTATTATAACCCCTCCATCACCACCTATCCATATTAATTTTTCTGTAACAAGGATATATTTCACGCTCCGGATTAAATCCCTTTTCTTGGGGGCAGCAAACACGAGATAAATATACTTTTTCGGATCCCATATAAAGAACCGTTCGATCATTTTGGCATATAAATTTCTCTTTTTTTTTTACAAAAAACAAAATTTAGATCGGTTCAATACCGATTTTCCACTAAAATTATGATACAACCCTACAGTTTAAAGAGTATTTACAGAGGACTTACAATATCACCTATTAAAAGAGTCCTCATAATAGTAGCGGAAATTAAACTCACGTATTTATAAAATGCAATATAAATTTATTTCTTATTATCCATATTAACTAGCATATAAATTATCTAAATCAAGGCAAGGCGATTCAATTTTTTTTTGCCCACCCGGTTCACCGGAGTTTTGCTCCGACTACATCTGGATCCGACCCGCGTCGCGCACCTGGCTATGGTGGGTGAGTCTCCCAACGGAGATTTTTTGTAATCGCCAAGGCTCGAACCGAGATCTCACTTAAGCGATACTGAGCTGCTTACTATTTAAACTAACCCCCGTTAGTAAGGCGATTCAAATTTGCTTGCCTTAATATACCAAAAACAAAAAAAATGGGCTCGGCTTTGAGAAGTGATCGTATATTACCAAATAACAAAAACGACGCCTGTACCAAAAAAAAAAGGACGCAGGCTTCGCTCGCACTATTTGGGCTTTCTATTTGTTTGCCAAGACTATAACTGGGTTCAAAAACCGTATTTTGAAGTTTTGGGGTGCTAAAATTTGTACGAACAAATTGTTTTCTTTTCAAAAAAAATTATGAACATATTTTCATAATTTATCTTATTTAATATTAATATCGCTTATAAAAAAATATATTTTATTCTATTTTTGAGCGTGGTGAACCCATCTTTTTCTAAAAAAATTTATATAAAAGAAAATTGTTTTCTTTTCCTGGTATAAATTAATTATTTACGGTGAGATGACAAGCTAAAATTGCTGTGGATAGAGTGGGCTTATCCGCGCGGGAACACATATGTGGTAACAATCAATGAACGCTTTAATCTCTGCGGTTGTGTTTGCCATAAATTAATTATGCCCACGCCATCTTCTTTGAAAATGCAAAGCTTGTCGCACCAGCTAAATCAATCTCCCAAGGTTTGCACCTTGCAGGGTGGAATTTAATGGACAAGGCAAAAAAAGAATGTTAATTTCCACCTTGATGACAAAATAGTTTTAATTGAGCAGTAATTGTATTACAGTGATATGATGATATATACCAATTACTCTTTTCATTCTTAATATGTAATAAATTTAACTAATTTAATTATATTAATAAAATTTCTTAAATTAGTCAATATGATATTTTTTTTAGAACATCATAATAATTTTTATTAACTAAATTCCTTCCCTTCTTACTAGTTTTTTGTTAATGGAGTATTGATAGGAGTATTTTACAAAAAAAATAAATATAAAAAATATATTCTATATTTATAATTAATATCAATTCTTTAATATCATATATATATATTTTTGTTGTCCACCCGATTCACCAAAGTTTTACCCCGACTACATCCGGATCTGACCCGCGTCGCGTACCTGGCTATGGTGGGTGAGTCTCCCAACGAGAATTTTTTGCATACGCCAAAGTTAGAACTTGATACCTCACTTAAATGATATCGAGACACTTATCACTCGGATCAACCCCGTTAATTTTAATATCGTATATTAAAAATTCAGTAGTGGATACTTTGATTTGTGTGCATCAGAAAGTGTTTGGACTGATCCGGCGCATGCTGCGTGCTAAAATTAATAGGCCCAGCCCCGAAATACTGAGCCAGCAAAATTTAGAATTCTAAGCTCGGGCCCAACCTGAAGCCCAATTACTATAAGGGCCACAGCTTCGGCTCATGCCTGTACTTTGCACTGCTTACCTAACCAAAATTCCAACCTCCATCGAGAGAGAGGTGTTCATTTAGTGCTTGACCTTGCTTTAAATATGACTAACTTCAACCTGACACCATAAACTCATATTTACTGATTTATGTGGATGGTCTTGATTTTGTAAAAGGTACCCTATCCTTAGCTAAATGCCCTGATTTCTTCGGCCGTGTCTTCCAATTGACCAAAAGCGATATTTTTTTCAAAAAGGAGGACGAAAACGATACTAATAATGGCCTAGATATTGAGCATGAGGAGAAAATGAGAAGGTTTAAAGAGGAAATGGAAGAATGGATTAAAAAAAGAAGAAGAGGAAATGGAAGAGAAGAGAGGTGGGCACATGGGGGAGAATGATTAGGGTGGCAGATTGGTTGATTAAAATTAAAAGAAAGGAGGGGAGGGAGGCAGAAGATATTTACTAGAGGGAAGTGGGAAGGGGGGAAGGGGCATGTGGGAGTTTGACAAACCGCACATGCCCCACCCTGGTACTCTATACCTACTTGTTGCCCCTCCTTCCTCATCATGCTCTCCCTAGTGGGTAGGCATTCTCACGCAGCCACTGTAGGCATTAATTGGATCTCCATCATGCTCCCTCACGTGCTTCTCTCAAGCTGCCCTTTTATCCAAACCCTCTTAACTAACCCCATTCACACGTAAGCCTGATACGACTGAATCTCGCTACTCCTAATACTGTTAATCGCTCCTCTTTTTAAATAGTAACGACAATAATCATCCATGGACGCAATCGGCCACTTTCCCTCCATCACTCTACATCGTGCCTTATTCATGCAGTTTCACCACTCTATAAGCTTCAGTATTTGATCCAATTTTTAAAAATAAATGACAACGCAGAATATCTACCGACGACTAGATCATGATGACCGCCCATTCTTTCTAGATCTACCGTACTTTCTCTCCTCATCTAATTAACTCGCTTGAAATTTATATTCGCCATAGATTCTGAATAAAATACTCAATGCCGCCTGCACATCCATCCAAATTAAGATCAACGCATGTTCTCCGGCACCATATATTAATCGCCCCATGCAACAGGATATATCAAAATTAAAATCCAAATCACCTAAACAGGAAGCCCACGTCCTTTGCCATTTCTATCAACTATTTATACCCGAGAAAAAAAACTAAAAATCACCGTGTACTTGCCATCTATACACAGCAGTATTAGGGGGAAAATTAAACCAAACACCATTTTCAGACAAGTAGTATAATAAACAATAATAATGCAAAATAATCAGCCATAATTTGTCTGTCCTACTCTTGTTTGATTTCTTTTATTGGATCCACTTTCTGCTAGTAGTTTTTTTTTGGTAAAAAATATTTAAATAAATTAGACTTCAACTCTTTACTAAAATTAAGAGACAGCCTTAGCCCAACGTGACACACAGCTCCAGTCCACTTTCTGCTAGTAGTGGAAAGCGCGGCAATTTGCCAACACGTCCGGGCTACGGTCCAAATTCCTTAGCTTTTCCACCGGGCCTCACCGCCAAACTAAGTTACCTAGCATTTACAATCCTACCATTAGTAAAATGTCATAAATGAATAGATCAAATAACTGATAAAAAAAATAAGACATATAATTATTTATAACGTATTTAATTATTAAAAAATATTATTTTATTATAATTTTAATTATGATATTTAGGGATGTATTATAGTTTTTAGGTACGTAGATTTACGTTTGAAGGTAATAAACAGCTCGCCCTACCCGATATTAATATCACCTAAGAAAAAGATAAATTTTACCCTACTTTTAGATAGTGAGTAGGTCTAATATTTTTTTTAAAATTTTTATATAAAGAAAAAAAAAATCATCCATTATTACACCACCCACTATCAGTTTATTCTTGTTCAAATTCCCATCCACAACACGGCCGTACGAATCCTCAACAACGGCAATGCTGTAGCATCTTCAAATCTGAGCCAACACAGGTGTCATGTTCTGATTCGTGGAAACGCACACTACTCTGTGAGCGCATGCACCGGATTAAGAATCCCCCTCTCCAAGGTTCTATATATACCCCACACTCTGAGTTCAGATATCCCATCAGCCCCATCCTCCCTTCGGTTTCCAAACAGATCTTGCTAAATCGGGAGGATTCTTCAAGAAAGGCCATGGCCAAGTTCGTTGCCGCTCTTATCTTGGCCCTCATTGCCATTTCCATGCTCCAAACTCTGGTAAATCTCGATGCAAACGGTCATCCTCACATTTTTAAGTCTCTGTATGCCGTGAAGTTTTTTTCCCTCACATTGGAGTTTCTCCGATGTTTTTGCAGGCAATGGCAGCCCATGGGCAGGGAGGCAACCTCTACGATAACAAGGTAATCCGGCCTCTTGTCTTGTTTCCGTCGGTTGTAGCGTGAAGATTCATCCAGTGTGTTCTAATGTTGTTGTGCTGCTTAATTATGGGCTTTCAGGGCCGAAGCCCGTATGGACCCGGCAGTCTCAAGAGCTACCGTAAGTAAAATTCCTTCATTTTTGTTTCTCGGCTTCATTTTCTGTCATTGTGCCCGAGCTTTGTGATCCATGGGAAGGAAAAAGGGGCGATTTTTTGTTTTTTTACGATCAAATCCAGCAAGTAGACGCAGTGTAGTTTTCTGTTTCTTTGAAAGGAATGAAAATATTGATAATGACGTTGTTGTCCTCGATTGTGGGTCAAATTTACTTGGACTGGAGTCAAAGTTGGTTTTAAGCAAAAAGCTGCAATGTTTGACCGTAATGCATGAACAGAAGTAAAGGTGGATGAAAACTAATTGATGTTGGGGTGTGTGATATGACCAGAATGCCCATCACAATGCAATAGGAGGTGCAGCCAGACCCAGTACAGGAAGCCATGCCTGTTCTTCTGTCAGAAGTGCTGCAGGAAGTGCCTGTGCGTGCCCCCGGGGTATTATGGGAACAAAGCCGTGTGCCCTTGCTACAACAACTGGAAGACCAAGGAAGGAGGACCCAAGTGCCCTTAGGCTGCCATAATTTGACATTTATGTCCCTTCCTTGCCAGCCATTATGACCATGCCTTACTACTACTACTATTACCACCACCATATTTCACATGGTTTGCCCTTTTTTGCTATCTATAATGTTTTGTTGTGCTCGAGGATGTCTCCTGTTTTAGTCAACCTAATCTTAGACTCCTCTGTTATGTTGTCACTCCACAAGAGGCTTTGCCTTCGATGAGAGTGGCCGTTGTCTAATGCTATCGCTATTATCTATGAAACTTTCAATCATATTTTATATATTTCCACCCACTTTGGTATAGTTGGTTTCGCCAAATTATAGTTTGTCGTCAGCCAATAGCATTCAGGAATCAGAGCCACGGCCTCCTTAAATGAACTAAGAAGACAGAGTTGAGCTTTAATTAACAAATGGAATTGGTGACAATAAACTATGAAGGAATAATATAGCAACAGAATGGAACTCATAGTAGGCATAAGGAGAAATAAATAAACTAGCAAGAGGAGCCTGGATGATATAAGAGCAAACAAATGAAATCTGTAACTCTTCTGCTTACTTACATGTTCTGGCCTTACTGGTTAGAAGAATGAGAAGGGATATTATCACAGAAAATTTTCGTGTTCGCTCATGATGAAGCACATTCACGAATTTTTCAATGTACACCATTCCCCCGTCTGGATGATTCATATTTAATATTAATACTTCATAAAAGTATTATTGAATCAAAGTACTGCAGATCGTCGGATCCATAAATAAAGCTGAAACGGGGAAGAACAGAAACAAGTGGAGAAAAAATTGACTTGGATAACATTAGCCGAAACAGTGCCCAGAATTATTGTTCCTCCTTTACGCTATCGTTTTTTTTTAAATAAGATCTGACGTTTATTTAAAAACATGGAGAAAATTATTGGATTTAACACTTGGGCATTGTTTGGTTCAATGAAGGGGAGGGTAAATTAGATTAATTTAAGGGAGGGTAGGTATGGGCAGGGGAGGTTATAAGTATGAAGGTAGGGGAGGAGAGATGATATTTCTTGTTTGGTTCAGGAAGGGAAGGGAGGTAATGAAAAATTGATAAATATATCTCAGGCCTTTATTTAAGGTTTTTTTTGTTTTTTATTTATAATATTTATATCAAAATTATTGTTATTTTATTTATATATTTAAAAAAACTTTTTACCATTGCTAGTAATTCTCAAAATGTCTGGCGATAAAGGCAACCGTTTGGGCTAAGGTATAAGGAATAATGAAGCCTAAAACTCCCATGGCCAAGGTCCTTTTACCTGATCTAGAAATGATGGTTGGATCAATCTTTACCCCAACTAGGAAGACGAATATCATTAAACCAAAAAACGCGAAGGTATCAAGCACACATTTTCCTTTGGGTGGAAAAACTCTCTTGGCAAAATCTGAGTTGCGCCCAAGAATTGAAGGTCCTAAAGTCAAACCGCCCTAGTGAACAGAGATCATTGAAGAAATTAGACACAAATCACTGGCATCAACTGTAAACCATGAAAAATAATTGTGTAAATTGCAACTAGCAGGGTTTTATGTTTCAAACTCAAGAAAAATTATCAGATAACAAAACACTACTGGGCAAAATATAAGACTTTGGTGGCTGTTAGTCTTATATATAACTTTGTTAACAACTGACAAGTGCATTGGGCCATTGGTCAGTGATTAAGCGACTAAAAGAATAAGTGAGAATACTGATACGACCTACCATAGTGGCTACTATAATGGGGTTCCAGTTACCAGACGTAACAGCCAATGGAAGACCAATGATTAATTCCAACAGTGATTTTAACATCAAAATGGAAATTAATAATAAGCAGGCTGCGAGCTTACAAGAATTTGAGAAATAATATGGGGTTGACCCAAGGGCTTGAGGAGAAAGAGAAAGAAACCAGTGAAGATGGACATGAGTGAAAGCTGGAGCAAAATGAGAGGAACAGGGAAGTTAAGTGGATCATCTCCCAAAATGAAACCCTTGGAGTTGAGAAGATTGAAGGCATGGCAAATGAATGAATCTTCAAGCTTGATGTGGGCCTGCGTTGCCGCTTTAATTGCATTCTGAACAAACTTTTGTCGTCCTCCCCTCATGGGAGGAATCGCGTGAGACTCATTAAGAAGCATTTGGATGAGGAGAAGATCGAGAAGCAGAGGAATAGAGGAGGAAACGTTAGAGAACCCATTTGGGGGAGAATACAGAAATCACGGGTGGATGAGAGGGAGAGAGAAACAGAGCAACAAGTAATGGCTCCATTACGATATGATTCCATGAAAATGAAAATAAGGCAAATGCTAAAATAATGGATAGATATATTTAGTTATTCTAAAATAAACAGATTTTCTTTGGATAAACAGTGGAACTAATGTTAAATGTCCAAAACCCAGGTGTAGGGGTTTCATTCAAGGATCAAATCTTACAACTTCAATATATTAAATCATTTCTTAAAAAAAATCATGGTAGCTACTTATTATATAAAAATAGGTGGTTTTTTTGCGCCAGTAAAATAGGTGGGATTCTATTTATGGAATAACATTAGAAATCGAAGTTTGCATGGTGTGCCACAACAAACAAATAATAGAATTTTATCATATTACGCTCTTGGATAAAAAGTATCGACGAAAAAGGAAGTGGATTACTCAACTTGAAACTTAGCCATGAGCATGTTTTGTGGCCCCCATTGGTGCTTGCGCCGGCCGAGTTGACTGCTACATGCGGTCGCTGCCAGAAAACACGAAATCGAAGGTGTCGCCAGTGAAGGGTTGCCGGGTCCTGTCCAGGAATGATAAAAGGAGGCGACGGTTTCTTGAAGATTCCGACGGAATCAACGAGCCCAACTTCTTTCAGAGCCCAGACATCCTCGTCGGTGGGGGCGTTGACGCAGATTGTTCGGGAATTGGTAGGAGATACTCCTCAACGATCAATTCCAAGAATATGGTGTTGCAGTATTGAACGGTTCAGCGCCATTTTTTATCAGACAATGTGCCTGAATGGCGGAAATGAAAAGAGGAAAAGGGTTTGTACAAGCGGAGGGCAATCATGGAAAATAAAAAATTTGGCAGGGGTATTTTGGTCAGGATAATACACAATATTTCTCACCCCTCCAAAAAATCCCAAATTTGGAGGAGAGAGAGAGAGAGGGGTAGGGGAGCAGAAAAGGACAAAAAAATTTCCCTCCCCTCCACTCCATTTTTTTCAACCAAACACACTTATATCTCCCCTCCCCTCCCCTTCCCTCCCTTCTAAAACCCCCCAACCAAACAATGCCTTGGGCTGGGCCAACCTGTAGTATTAGAGCGGAAACCATCATTACATCCTGGGGAATAATGCACAATCTAATACACTTTTTTAATGATTGGATCGAAACGCCGAGGTTTACAACCTCTGCTCAGTTTCTATCACGTAAGCCAGAGTTAACACATAAAAAAAATATGATTGATATTTTATAAAATTGTGAATTTGATTTCTATTGTCGTTGTGAGGATTTCTTTAATAAATAAATTTATAAGTTTTTTATAAGTGCTCTCTAAATTTTAGAACTGAGTCTTAGTTTTAGTAGGAGACCAGAGTCGAACCACCTAAATTTTTTTTATAAAAAAAAAAGTTTTTGTCACATAACCCAGCACACAGGAGCTTGTTATTGCCACTGCGGCAACTCAAGCTCAGATTAGTATATGACTGCATAAGATTATAGCATCAAACAACAATTAGATACAGTTACTTCAACTACCACAGCACGAAGTGCTTACATGTCCAAATTTATCTACAACCAAATGTTACTGATTCCATATTTACAATTAAAGCTGATATGAACGGCACACTCTCATATATACACGTGTACGGCTATAAATAGTCCCAGATTAATTTTGTTGCAGAATCAGACCCTTCCTTAGAGCACCAGCCATCACTCTGATCGGTACCTTCCCCGGAAGTATCTCCACAGTCTAAATATATAAACACAAAATCATAATCAAAGCTATCCATCGAAAAGGATCATGTAGCACACCCATCCACAAAAACCAACTTACCGGCACTCCTAAATCAAGGACACTACGTAGAGCGGAGCCAGTGCAAGCACCAGACCCTGCCATGCCAGTGTTTCAATAATTACTCTCAGGAACTAGTAAAAAATAAATACAACGGCATTGTCTGTCATCCACACTCACAAATGTAAGGTAATTAAAAATTTTGTCCTGCTGCTGAGCTGGCCTACAGTAGTAAATGTCCCTCAGAATCATCACGATAAAAATCTGCAAGCAACATATTACAGTTGATTAATTTTACCTTTTTAACACGGTAATATATATAATACAGAGAGAACAATGCCTATCTATATTGTAGCCCCACTGAACGCACGCATGTGAAAGAGATTAACTAATATGAAGATAAAGTGGCGAGTGTGAAGGCTTACGATGAGGACGCCAGTTCCGCACAGGACGCCTCCTGAGGGATGTCTCAAGTCACAGTCCTCATTCAGAGCTGCCGCCACGCGATCAGTCGCCATCTCCGCCAGCACTACCGGAGAATAAACCTGAGCACTAGTGCCCGGAATTCTCCACCCTTCCCTCCAATATTAACTGTTGAGCAATATTCCTTGTTTCCAGTTTATTTTCGTGGACGTGATATGCATGTTATATCATAAAAAAACATATTACTTGATTCAAATGATTGAAATATTCCACTACAACAAGGCATGAGAGATATATGTGGCTAAAACTTACCTCTCATCATCGTCGTTGTTAAAGGAAGAGCTCCGTGCCGTCACAGCGTAACTTGGACCGTAAGGCTGCATATATCCAAATCATGATAGGATGGATCAAGAGGTTAAGAAGATTGCAGCACGTAGTTGCTATATATATATATATATATATATATATATACACCTGGCGGCAGATCTCACAAGTGGTGTTCCCTTTGATGTTGCACCATTTCTGGATGCAACTCTTGTGAGCACACTAGCGCAGTGGAGAGGACAAAGTGTAAGAGGTTTATTATTCTATGTCTCTTTCTCGTAGGTTTAAAAGTCAAACTACATTAAAAACCTCTACATAATAACTATTGGAAAGCGATTTACCAATATTAATATAGAGTAAGCTAATCATATTAATTTCGCCTTCAAAAAGTACTCGATAATACACCAATGACGACTTTTTTAAAACAGTTGCAAGCAACATGAATTTTTTATTTTATGTGAGAATGTGTTGCTGTTTGGACAAGAAGTTTAATTTCACTTACGTCGTCGTTGTGTTAGAAAGCTAATTCACGAAAACGGGGGAGGCGGAGTCCACATAAAACAAAAGTAGCTGTCATTTAGGGATAGACACTCGCTAATTACCAATTAATAATTAATAAGTATACATGAAAAGTGAAACTTTATGTGAAAGTTAAACACGTCAACACAATAAATAATAATTATAACTATAATTGTAATTCATAATACAAGTATATGTATATGTATGTTTATGTGGAGGGACATTGAATATATATTGCACCTTCAAAGCGCCACTGCAACGGCAAGGTGGTTTCAAATCTGGAGACGCAGTCGTCCTCGTGACAGAAACGACATTCCGCTCTTGGCCCGCCGCCGCGTCGTCCTTCCTGAGGTTTCTTGGCCTTATCATCACCCTCCATGGCTGCACCCATCATCTCAGTGTCCATCGGAATCGCAATGTGGCTTGGGCTACATGAAGAAGATGCCTCATCGGTTGGGTTGGTCAGAAGTTGTTCGTCACAGATACTCATGTAATCTCCCATGTCGACCTGTCTCCATCAAGCATAAAAAATATGTTTATAAACTTAAGGTAGAAACTTCTTGTCTTATTCATTATTAAATATAATGTATATCTTGGTTGAGAACGGTGTGAAGGTTATAACGGCGCTTTCACCTTTTTTTAATCATACTAACAAAAAAACGTCTATGTTAGCGTCGTTAATAAGACATAATTCAATTCATCTTCTAGGGAAAGCCAAGCGTACACCGTTTCATGGGTTTAAGTAGAAAAGGACAGAGTTTCTGTTATATATCAAAGCTTCGAAAATCCCCCATTTCAGAGACCTTCGTGCTTCATATGCATGAAGTCATCACGCACCGTATATGGTTAATATATAAACTCATGCAAAACAAAGAGTATATTGCTCAAAATAAAGAGAAGGCGATTACATATTAACAGAATCAAAATTTAAAACCCAATTCAGATCTTTATCCCGTTATGAACATGCATGAACAATATAGACTAGCTAGAGAATATATATATATAATGTGCGCACGTGTTTGCATATAGCTAGGAACGGACAAATACGTGCGGTTATTGTAATCTTCATGTTACTTTCATTTGAATCAGAAGAGACAGAAAGATAAAAATCACCTTCGTAAATGAATGACCGTCTCTAAAATGCACACGCCGCTTCGTTAATAAAGGGAAGAAATTAAATAAAGCTTTGAAACCCATCTCATTAATATCGATCTCCATCGTGCATATATGCAATGTCTATAAACATGAAACTAGAAAAATAAAAACAGAAGAAAGAAGAAGGAAAATTTTGCTGCGAGGCCCTGGAAACACAAAATCCACAAGACTCTATATAAACAGTAAATAAAAAAACTAGAAGATTGATGAGGGAACTAGAGAAAGAAAACAGACAAAATAAAAGGAAAAATAGGACAACTTCAGAACTTGAGTGCTCACCCTAATTTTTCTCTGGCTTTCAGAACTTGAGTGCAGGGGTAAGGAAACCCAAGGCATTGACTCTAGTACTTATACAGGGAAGTGAGAAGACTCCAAAATGCTAAATCGGGGATGAAGACGAAAGCCCTCCCGAAGCTGTTAGGTTCGGAGTTCCATTTGGCAACTCCATAGGCCTGCCTTCTATTATCAGCTATGTGGCTGCGGGACGCATAACGAAACCTCTCTGCCACATATTCTGTCCCTCTGATCGTCCCTTCTATATATCACCCCATTTCCCTCTCCATTTCGTTGGTTCCTTCTGCTTTCTGTTACGCTAAAGCTGCTTGTTTACCATCCTGCCCCTTCCCTCGATCGGTTTCTATTTTCTCCGGTGCCTTTTCCTTCTCGTCTGAGGTTTATCACTTTACCCTCCACTTAAGAGAACAACACCCCCCACCGACTGATCCTTTATTTATCTCGTCATCTTCTTCCATTTTTCCTCTCCCCTTTTTATGTCTTGCTTCCACATCCTCATTTCCTTTTCCCCTGCTTACACATATCTGGTTACGCGGCACGTTCACATTCAAAGTTGGTTTTCCTTTGTCATGATATTCTCTCAAGGGTATGAATATCGAGAATATTTAATTAGTGATTATTTACTTTTAAAACGAATTAATCGTGATCGCCCTGTACGTTGGGGTAGTGACACTATTCATAATAAACATTTGTTCAGCTTATTAATCTTCACTCTTGTGAGGGATTTATTTTTTCCTTTTTTGAAAGGAACTCTTGTAAGGGCCTTATGGATTACGTTATTTGATTTCATTTATCAGTTTGCGTGTGACATACAGTCGGTGCTTTCATATATTATTCCCAGGAGACAAAAAAAAGTAATGACTACATCTTACTCGAAAGAAAAGGCAAGTGAAAAACTTTATATCAGCCTTTTCGTCAGGCAGAAAAGGATGAGGAGGAAAAGGGGGAGGGGGACAAGAAAGCCATTTCAGCTCGATAGAAGGAAAACAGCAGAAGGTAGTACCTCGATTATTGTTCCAACGAACAATTTTGTCGTAAAGAAGAACACGGGCGACAAGATAATAGGTCTCAACGAGAATATACAACATCAGAATAATATAGAGTAGCAGACAAGAACTCTAAAAAAATCTCATAAAACGTTTTAAACATGACGACATGTGGAAGTGGTGGTTGGTGATTGTCCAATTCCCAAGCAGTAGCTGAGCATAACTTTGGTGCTCTGCTCGCTGGTTGCTCCAATCTCTCTTATATCCAGCAGATTCATGTGCAGTCATCAGTCAGTCTTGCTGCTTCTTCATACGCGCTCCTCGCATCTCTGTTTAAACATTCTCATATCTTAATCCTTTGGCTTATTGTAAATGTTTTTCCTCGTGTAAAAAGAGTTTAGTTTTGTCTCAAATTATATAAATAAGCGTTTATGGGTGTCCAACTTTAAAGCAACATTTTTGTAGTTTTTTTTTTGGAGAAAAGCAACATTTTAATAGTTCAGGTTTATTAATTTATTTTTTCATATTCAATGATATTTTTTGTGAAATATTTAATATAGTCCATCTCTGTTTTATTTGATATTCCAAAACCATCAATTTAATGAATTTATAGCAAACAGGGGTATGATTACGAGTTGGGTTAGGTTTGGCCTAGACCAAAAAACTAAATAAAAAAATTAAAAAGAGAGAAAAAAAATATAAAGTTGGTTTCATTTATTAACAATAAAATAATTAATTACCTTCATCTATAACCATTTTAAAAACGATAGGTCAAAAGTAATATTTTCATGATTTCTGGATACTTAAAATTAAACTCGACATCTTCTTCTTGTCTTTTTAGAAAAAGTTGATTATTTAATTCTTATTGTTTGAAATTCAATCTATATAGTTTAACTTACAGTAATTCAAAATTTAGTCCGTTTAACAATTTCATCCTTACTGTTAGCGAGTCAAAGTTAACTGCGTTGACGTGTCACAAACGTTGTCAACTGTGGCCTCTATGGCATCCTTGTCAGCAAAACCATAAGATTATAATTGGAGATTTTTTTTCCTAATGAACCGCATCGTAGTTGAGATACAGAGTTTTGACTTGGGGAAGGGGAAGAAGGTGAAGAAGGCGTGGATCAAGGGAGATATTAGAAAACTAGAGACGGAGAGCGCTCGAGAAGGTTGAGATCGTAGGTGCGGTGGCACGGTTCATTGGTGTTGTTGGAAATTTTAAATATTGTGAGATGGTGTGTCAAAGAAAGAAGTGTCTTTCTAAACATGACTCTTGGTTGTGAAAGGGTATGTTAAAGAAAGAGGTGTCTTTCTAACATGACTCTTGGTTGTGAAAGGGTATGTTCAAGAAAGAGGTGTCTTTTTAACATGACTCTTGGTTGTGAAAGGGTATGTTGAAGAAAGAGGTGTCTTTCTAACATAACTCTTGGTTGTGAAAGGGTATGTTGAAGAAAGATGTGCCTTTCTAACACAACTCTTGAACTTAAGGGACATATGTCTAAAAGACATGTCTCGTGTCCTTCCACAGTCTATAAAAAGGGCTTCTTAATGAAGAAGAAGAAATATAGAGAAGTCACAAAAAATTGGAGAGAATGTCAAAGAGAACACAGAGAGAATGAGATATCAATATTTTGAGATTGTTTTTATCTTCCACCAGTTATGTTTCCCTGTATCAGCACAGGAAGAGTTCGCTTAATCCTGGAGAGAGTCGCTTCCTAGTTGATGAGGGGTCGCGAAATATCTCTTAAGGACAGTGTCCTCGGACGCGACTCGAACTATAAACATTGTGTTTTGCAGATTTCGCCAACAATTTTAAGAGATATTTCTTGCAAATTTTTTAAATTCAAGAGAGAGCCATGGAGATGTTTTTGATAGGGAAATTCTGAAGGAAATGGAACCCCAAAATGTTTCTTTGATGATATTTTTGTTGAAAACCATGGGAATCATCAAGCCTGTTGATCATAATTGCAGCAACAGTTGAATTGGTGTCAATGCTTGCGCTAGAACTGTTGTGGCTGAGGATAAGGAACTTTTCCTTGGGGAAATTTCCATGGCTTACGGTGGTCGAAGACGAACCTCCCGATATAGTGTGAAAAGAAATCTCTGCAACTTCTTGGGTTTCCATGGAATGAGAATCTCATGTCTCGGAGAAAGCTTCATCCCTTACTTATTTTCTACAATCCCATTGATAAGCATATAACAGAGATGAAGGGAGAAAATTCTGGAACCAGAGGCTTGATCTGTTGGAAGAAATGTGGGAAAGAGAATGACATAGAATGTTTATGACTAACTGAAGACAAAGCAGAAAGAAAGGAAGGTACATATCGTTTGGTCACAATCTAATCAAGTGAAAGAGACGTTGATACCTCCAATTCCATGTAACGGTATGTTTACAGTTAACAAAAGAACAGGTGCGTCTCTCTATATTATTCCAACTGTTGGGTTTATAGAGTAATTATTTGTGGGGGTCATGAAAATTTTAACGAGAAATATAATGTTGGGAAATGATAGAATGCATGTGCAATTTTATAAATATAAATATGAGAACGTATGTGACCATATTTATGGAGTGCATGATAGTTTCCAAATATGCATGCATATATGTGTATATATGAATAAACTATTTAATATATGTGAAAAATTATAATTTAATTAGAATGGGAAGGGATTATATGATATGAAATTATAACTCAATTAGAATTATCATTTAGAAATTGTTAGATATAAATTGATATTTAAAAGTGTGGGGGTATCTAAGATGTAGGATATCTATCAAATTTTATGATAGAAGCATAAAAATTTGATCATTTATCTAAGGAGAGATAAAAATATTTAATTTTCATAATATTTTTATTTGTGGGTATATATTTATCTTAGTATAAATATATATGATGTGAATTTTTAATGTGAAGAATATATTTTGTAATATTCTACTGCTTCAAATCTGAGTTTGAAAGCATTGATGAATTAAATATGGTTTTATGAATTAAAATCATAAATGAATAGTAATGATATATTATGTTGAGATATATATCAAAGTTTGTTGTTAACAGTAATATAATTTTTTTGTTGTTGCTTGAAACAAACATTTTGAGTATATAAAAATTTAATTATTTGTCTAGTAGAAAGATAAATGTGTTTAAATTTTTATTATTTATGGGTATATTTGTTTTAAAATAAATATACATGATTATTGTGAAAATATGAGTTTGGGTGTTGAAATCATAAAGGAATATATCATCTTAAATGTATTTCAAATATTAGTTTTGAGAATCATTGTGTGATTATTCCTTATGATGATAATACATTATTTGAGGGTGTTATTTGCTCAATTTGTTTATGGATAAATTCTGGTAATTTAATGCTAACTATTGTGATATAGCATATATTGTGTGGAGGATTGAGCATACACACATAAAAATTCAATCTCATGAGGAGAATGAAAGAAATATTTGAGGGGTACCATAACTATTGGTATCATGTATGGTGAATTCTCGTTGTATTAAAATACACGGATGTTAAGTGGTAATATATTCTGAGTTTATCACTTTATAAATTGAGCATATATACTCACTATCCAAGCAGTGAATATTAGAATACTTTAATAAGGTTATTGAGACACCTTAAAAGGCACCATGAATTATGGTACACATAATAGTGGATTTATCGCTGTATTAGAAGGATACAGTGATGTGAACTGGATCTCGGATTCAGAATGGTTAAAATCTACTAGTGGTTATGTGTTTATTCTTGGTGGTGGTGCAGTCACGTGAAAATCATCCAAGCAAATAATTCTGTTCAAATCCTCAAGGGATTATGAATTTATTGCTATGGAATTGACTGGAACTGAGGCTAATTGGTTGAAAACCTTTTAGCAAATATTTTGATGTAAATCCAACACTTAGTGTTGATGAGTTGTGTTTGCTATATAGCAATAATCTTTGTTAAGGATAACAAAGACGTACAACATCTAGTGTTGATTTTAGCAAATATTTTGATGTAAATCCAACACTTAGTGATGATGAATTATGTTTGCTAAATAGTAATAACTTTTGTTAAAGATAACAAATTCGTACAACATCTAGTGTTGATGAATTGTGTTTGCTAAATAGCAATAACCTTTGTTAAATATAACAAAGATGTATAACATTTAGTGTCGATGAACTGTGTTTGCCAAATGGCAATAACCTTTGTTAAAGAGAACAAAGATGAGCAACACTTATTGTTGATGAGTTATAATTGCAAAATAGCAATAAACATTGTTAAGAGAACAATGGTGTAATCGTTTGAGATACTATGAGAATAAGCATACTTAAAAATTATGGAGTTATCTCAATTGATTTTGGTGAGGTTAAAATAAACCTATCGGATCCGTTAACAAAACCCCTGGGAAGAAAACAATTAAATTGTTGAGACATCGAGGGGAATAGGACTAAAGCCAGTGTGATTACGACAGCGATGGCAACCCAACCTTTGTGATTGGTGATCCCATGAAGAAGGTTCAATGGGTAAGAACAAGTCGCTTGTTAGTACTGCTAGCACCAAAAGATTATTACTGGTCATTTCCTATGGTGTGTGATAAAGTGCTAGATTGCATAGAGGAGGATGAGCAAAAGCTCTTAATGATTTCAAATCCCACGGGATGGTGTATTATGTGCAGATACACTTAAAGAAATCACCTATACGAATGAGGAGTGTGAGCCGCTCCTATGAGATCGTGGCGAAATCTCTAAAGCATTCGTTAAAAACAGGACACGCGCATGGCTGCCTAAAGCGCAAAACCGCTCTGTAAACAGTGGAAATGTGGGGGTATAATCTGGCTGTTAGTACCTCTGGTATACATCCAAGAAGTGCTAGTTCATAGTCCCGAGGACCACTGGCATGTCTGTGTACCAAGTATTATCGGTCTAGGTCTGGTTCATAGTCCAAAGGACCACTAGATACAATGATTATATCCATGTATAGAACTCATCTAATGGTGTTTCTTTGACACATGTGGGGGATTGTTGAAAATTTTAAATATTGTGAAAGGGTGTGTCAAAGAAAGAAGTGTCTTTCTAAACATGACTCTTGGTTGTGAAAGGGTATGTTAAAGAAAGATGTGTCTTTCTAACATGACTCTTGGTTGTGAAAGGGTATGTTGAAGAAAGAGGTGTCTTTCTAACATGACTCTTGGTTGTGAAAGGGTATGTTGAAGAAAGAGGTGTCTTTCTAACATGACTCTTGGTTGTGAAAGGGTATGTTGAAGAAAGATGTGTCTTTCTAACATGACTCTTGGTTGTGAAAGGGTATGTTGAAGAAAGATGTGTCTTTCTAACATAACTCTTGGTTGTGAAAGGGTATGTTGAAGAAAGAGGTGCCTTTCTAACACAACTCTTAAACTTAAGGGACATATGTCTAAAAGACATGTCTCGTGTCCTTCCACAGTCTATAAAAAGGGCTTCTTGATGAAGAAGAAAAAATATAGAGAAGTCACAGAAAATTGGAGAGAATGTCAAAGAGAACACAGAGAGAATGAGATATCAATCTTCTGAGATTGTTTTTATCTTCCACCAGTTATGTTTCCCTGTATCAGCACAGGAAGAGTTCGCTTAATCCTGGAGAGAGTCGCTTCCTAGTTGATGAGGGGTCGCGAAATATCTCTTAAGGACAGTGTCCTCGGACACGACTCGAACTATAAACATTGTGTTTTGCAGATTTCGCCAACAGGTGTAAGGTGAGAAATCGAGAGTTTGAGAATCAGGAAATCACACTGAAGAAGGAAAAAAGAGAAAAACTTATGAAGGTGTGCGACCGAGAAGAGATGGGGGAAGGAATAGATCGAGAAGCTATGACGGAGTGGGAGGAAGAGACTGAATTGTTCCAAGTATTACGTCGTACCTTTGGCCAACGGAGCAGGAGGAACAGATCGATTGAAAGCTGTAATCTTTTATGTGTTCTGGATCTATATCCATCTTTCCTCTTCTCCCCTGTTTCAGGCATAAAAGAGCATAGCACTTTCAGATCATTTAGCCGTAAAATTTTAAGCAAAATTTTGGTTCTTTAACAAGCTCGAATATGTAGGGGCTGAAGATTACTATTATAAATCATTGTTGATTAATTTTTCAAGATCGGGATTGGAGGCTGAATATGTCAAAGTTTAGAGCTGATAGCTTTGACCTCATATACTAAAGCCTGTTATTCACGTCATATCTCACTTTTATTCTACATGTGATTATAAGAAAGATAATATGGTGGTGCTATCAAATCAAATAAAAAAGAGTATCTCAGAACAAACACACAAAGAAAAATATTGCCGAAGGAATCTAGATTCTATTCACTCAACATAATCCCAAGAAACAAGTTCATGTGTGTGGTCTCAAAATTCTTAACTAGCCGATGGAGCTCCCTTTCTCAGGCAAGGGAGAAGAACCAGTGGAGAAATCCACTACAGAGCTTCCTTCTTTTTCTGCAACAACGTGAGGATACTTGTTGCAGTTGAGAGTGCAAAAAAGAGTGAGGAAAATAGGAGCACTAGTGGAGTGATCCACCCCCTGAACTCCGATTAGCAACAATAGGACAACTGAAGCGGACTCAACTGCTCGACCTATAAGCAACAAGAACGCCGAGCGAAGGGGGAAGTGGACGCGAAGTCGACTGAAGTCTGCAAAGTTACGACTTATGTTCTTTTTCATTTTTATTCATACTTCTCTTACATGTGGAGCAATTCTTTTAAAAGGAAAAAGCTCTCCAATTTGCTGGCAAGGATGCCACGGAGGATACAATTAACCCCAGTTAGTTATGACACATCAGGGCAGTCAACTTTGACTCACTAACAGGAAGATGAAACGAACCAAATTTTAAGATTGACTGAATTATAAACTAGATAAAATTATAAAGATTAAATAATTAAATTTTTTTTATACAAAAAAGAAAAGAAAAGAATGACAGTGTATATTTATTTTTTTTGTTGCTCAACCAGTTTACTGGAGTTTTGCCTCGACTATATCCGGATCCGACCCGTATCGCGTACCTGGTTATGGTGGATGAGTCTCCTAACGAGAATTTTTTGTATACGCCAAAGCTCGAATTTGATACCTTACTTAAGTGATATCAAATCGTTTATTACTTGAACTAACCCCCATTGATAGAAAGACAGTATACCTAAATAATCACTTGGAAATGTGAAGCTTTTTTCCGTCCAAATCGGCTCCCCCGTGGACCTTGGTAAACTCTCTCTCTCTCTCTCTTGTTGTCCATCGGATTTACCGGAGCTTTGCCCCGACTACATTCGAATCTGACCTATGTCACGCACCTGGTTATGGTGGGTGAGTCTTCCAACGGAGATTTTTTATATATACCAAGGCTCAAATTCGAGACCTCACTTAAACGATATTAAACTACTTACTATTCGGACTAACCCCATTGGTCCTTGGTAAACTCTTTTTCTGCCATAGACCACGTTAGACAACTCTGGGCTACATTGGGCCTCTAGGCCCATTTTATGGAAAATTTAAAAGGCGACGCACTTGAGTTCCCGCCAAAACCCTCCCTCTACCAATCTAAACTTTTTTCATATAAAAGAAAATGACCAAAAAAACCTCATCCTGCCGGAAATGTCGGAAGGAGCGGTGAGACTATTTTCTTGCTTCTGCTGAAATTCAAATTCGAATTCTGCGGAGTACAGATCAGACTCAGCCGTTGAAGGCTTCTGGGTTCTGAGTTGACTTGGAAGTGGAAATGGAACCGCACGAAGAGGTTATGGCTGATGGGTCTGACTCAGTCCCTGGAGGATCCAGACGACCCAGGCTCTTCATCAAAGAAATGGTCATGAAAAACTTCAAATCTTATGCCGGCGAGCAACGAGTTGGGCCCTTCCACAAGGTCTTGCATCTCTTCTCTTTTCCTTCATGCTTAACCTAACACCTAGGGTTTTCATTCGTTTCTTCAATTGGTTCCATGTATATGGAAATTTCGCCCGGTGGCCGCAGTTTCATGGGGATGAACTTGAGAAAAAGTAGAATAACACTCCATTTAACTACATATTAGGTGATGTTGTTAAGTCTCCGTCAAAATTTTGCATCTTTAGGAAGCTAAAGAAGCATCCTTGAGGCTTTCAATGTGGCTTCTCCTATTTGTCCAAAAAAAAAGATACTGCGGTTTCTCGTAAATTATATGAGCATAAAAAAGGTTCTGTTTCCACTTCTATAATTTTAACTTGTTTTCCCACCCTTCCTGGCTTCAGAGCTTTTCTGCCGTGGTTGGACCAAATGGGAGTGGAAAAAGCAATGTGATCGATGCTATGCTCTTTGTGTTTGGGAAGCGAGCCAAGCAGGTGTGTATCTGTGACCTTATGATCATCTTTTTGCTGTAACTTTTACTCATAACGGGAGAAATCGATAGGTGTGAATTTTTCTTTTTTTATTTTCTTCCATTGTACTCCATCACATGCGAACTCTATACTTGCAGATGCGACTGAACAAAGTTTCCGAGCTTATCCACAATTCTACAAATTACCAGAACCTGGATAGCGCAGGGGTTTCTGTTCATTTTCAAGAAATTGTTGATTTGGTACGTATTTTTATCATGGTTCTATTTTTTTTCCCAAGTTTTTTTTTTAAATATTCTCCTCCTTTCACTCTAAAGATAGAAAAGAATGAGGTACAGCTGAAGTAATCCAATGGCTAAATTATTGCACCTTCCAGGATGGTGAAGCATATGAGGCTGTTCCAGGAAGTGACTTTACAATCACTAGGGTGGCTTTTCGTGATAACTCATCAAAATATTACATTAATGATCGCCTCAGTAATTTCACTGAAGTTACTAAGAAACTCAAGGGCAAAGGTGTAGACCTTGACAATAATAGGTTTTTGATCCTTCAGGTTAGGAATTGTTATATGGCACTGTAGTATTTTGGATATGCTTCTATCAATCTCTCTGGAAGTTGATCTGCTTGTTTTCAGGGTGAAGTTGAGCAAATTTCACTTATGAAACCAAAAGCTCAAGGACCACATGATGAGGGTTTTCTAGAATATCTTGAAGACATCATCGGAACCAACAAATATGTTGAAAAGATTGATGAATCATCTAAACAGTGAGCACTCTTGCTCTATTTCAATAAACAATAATTGAGGACACGTGACTTTCTTAATCATCACAAAATTTACACTTACATGTGGCTGCTTTTTTATAATTGGATTTTCTGGAATTTCGTAGAAATTAAGTTTCATGCAACCTTCCTATTGTTTGTTCTTTTTTCAGGATAGATTTATTATTATTTTCGATGTTGACACAGTGTTTAATTATCTTTTATCTTCCAACTCAGGATTTCTAATGCTTGCAATGATATTGTTGACATTTTAGGTTAGAGCTCCTCAATGAAAGAAGATCGGGAGTGGTACAGATGGTTAAGCTGGCTGAGAAAGAAAGAGATAGTTTGGAGGCATGTATATAAAGTGGTCACACTAATTTGTTGTTTGATTTCAGAACAACATTTAACATTTTTTCTCGGGACAGGATGTGAAGAATGAAGCGGAAGCATACATGCTGAAAGAGTTGTCTCTTCTAAAATGGAAAGAGAAAGCCACACAGCTGGCTTGTGAAGATAGCTCTGAAAAAATGGAGGGGCTGCAAGGAAATATTTCTAACCTAGAAGAAAATCTCAAGAATGAAAGGTAAATTTAGTTTTTGACTTGCAACTTATTAACTTGTGTTTTATTCATTTGTAGCTGAAAAAATGTTTTCTTGATTAAGGACTTGATGTGTGATGCCAGGGGCAAAATCCAAGAAAGTAAACAAACTTTGAAGGAGCTTGAAGCTAAGCACAACAACTATATGAAAAGACAAGAGGTTTGAATGACATGGATATAGTCTATATCTGTTTGCTTGACGTGATGTACCATTGTTTATAGGTTTTAATTATTATGCTTAAGATCAAGCGTGTAGGTTATCTTCTGGTCAACTTTTCTTTCGTTTTATTGGGCAGGAGCTACATAATGATATGAGGAAGTGTAAGGAAGAGTTCAAGGAGTTTGAGAGACAGGATGTTAAGTATCGGGAAGATTTTAAGCACTTGAACCAAAAGATCAAGAAACTGGCTGAAAAAGTTGAAAAGGTAAGAGGAAGGTGCAGTTCACTGCAGCTGATCATATCCACAAATGGTGCACCTTATTCATTTGTTTTTATTTCAGGATTCATCAAAAATTGAAGCCCTAGTAAAGGAGTGTGAGGAATCAACTAATATGATACCAAAACTTGAGGATGCTATCCCAAGGCTGCAAAAATTATTACTGGACGAGGAGAAGGTTTTAGAGGAAATCAAAGGAAGTTCCAAAGGTGAAGTCCTGTTGTTTTCCATTCCAAGAAATTGGAAGGTTCTTTTGTGTTTTTATCAAACTTTGTTGAAGCAGCGATGCACCAAAATTAACCCCTGCATTCCACTGTTTTTATTGAATTTGAACACTTCATTTTGCTATAAAATTCTAGGTTTGGGCTCCCAAACTTCGTTTTGTTTTACTGACCATTATTCATAAGAAAGTCATGTCTTTATGCCACTTCAGATTTGTTGATTCCGTAGTTGTGTCTTGATTTTGATAGAAGGAGGATGGAATCATGGCAACATAACTGTTCGGGTTTTTAAGTTTGAATCATCTGTATATTGTACTAGTTTTACTGTGAAGGGCAAAATGTTGGTCTGATTGGATTTGACATAATTTTGCTGATTTTGACACTGATATTGATATAAGCATGCATATACTTGTTCTGTCATACAATATGTATGAGCCAGCATCATATTGATAGAAATTATTTTCTTCGAGCTTTTATTTGTGCAGAAGTAGCCTATAAATTTTGTTTTGTTTGCTTGTTCAGAATTTCGAGAATCCCATTAGGCTTCTGTTGTATATCAGATCTATAGCTTTTCATTTCAGTCTTTTGGGTGGTGATTGATGGTCTTTATTCTTCATTTTATTTATTTATTGCAAATCTTTTATATGATTGGATCTGGAATTTTATTTGCTGTGGTGGTGTTTGTTTTTAGATTTTTCATTTCTTTCCTCTGCTTTGTTGGTCAAATTTATTGTTATTGATTTGTAAGCAGCTGAAACTGAGAGATACCGCTTGGAGCTTGCCAAAGTTCGTGCTGAGCTAGAACCATGGGAGAAAGATTTGATTGAGCACAAAGGGAAACTAGAAGTTGCATGTACAGAGAGCAAGCTTTTGAATGAAAAGGTGTTTTCCCCTTTCTTTCATTTAACTAGCTCTTGTAAGAAAGTTCACTGCTATAGCGATTTGCTTTCTCTTTTGCTTGAAAAAAAGTATTAATGGACATTGATCACAAAAATCAAAGTTCCTTATCCATTTTCTTTAAAGGATAACCTTTCTATATGATATGTAATCCTTGAACTTGAGGAGGAGGCACAAATGTATACCTTCCAGACCAGAATATATTTTATTTAATAGTAGGTTGAAGGTTATTTTTTAATCTTTCAGCATCAAGCTGCTCGTGGAACTTTTGAAGATGCTAAAAGCCAAATGAAAAGTATATTGGAAACAATTAAAATAAAAAGTGGGAGCATTTCTCAAATACAGAGTGGTATAGAAAAGAATAAGCTTGAAGCATCAGAAGCTCGTGAAGAAGAACAAGTATGTGCTTTTACTTTCTTAATTCGTGTTCTTTGTAAGATTTTTGCATTTGGTGATATGGATGGTCCTTTTCAGAAATGCATCAAAGAACAAGATGCACTGATTCCTCTTGAACAAGCTGCTAGACTAAAGGTTGCAGAACTAAAGTCTATTATGGATTCTGAGAAGAGTCAGGGATCAGTGTTGAAGGCAATCTTGAAAGCAAAGGAAACCAAACAAATAGAAGGAATTTATGGCCGCATGGGTGATTTGGGTGCTATTGATGGTGGGCCTTTTCAACTGTTGTTCCTGAAGCTTCAGTCTTTTTTATTTAGAAGCTCCTGGTTTTAGAAAGTACTATTCTTGATTTTTAAGTTTACAGCCTGAACCCATGTTTTATAGGGCTTGCCTGGATGAATGTGCTAAAGTAATTGTTTAAACTTAGGCCAGCCTGTTGGGCCTTGTGGTTTGGTCCTAACTTATTAGGTATTGCCCCATTAAAGTCTTGCTTGGTCTTTCATTAAAAAAAGGGCATCATTTATTTGTTTCATATATAATTTAATTAGTATTATTCTCCGTGCTATGCACAGAATCTAACACAAGGTAGTTACTATTCACAAGTCAATTGGCTTCCTATGACTTTTATACAGTATATATACAGCAAGTTTATGCTTGACCAGTTGACCTGCTAATAAATTGCATGGTACAGAGGACGACTATAGCTGGAGGAAAATGAGATCTGTAGTTACTTGGCTGTCGTTGTAAAAAGTTTAATATGTTCCATTTTTTTAAAGTAGAACATGTAACCAAATTTTTATCTGATCAATGTATGTCAATATATTGACTTCTCATAACCGATCATTGCAGCAAAATATGATGTCGCGATATCAACAGCATGCGCTGGACTTGATTATATCGTGGTAGAAACAACCAATGCTGCACAAGCATGTGTTGAGCTACTTCGAAGGGAGAATCTTGGTGTTGCAACTTTCATGATATTGGTATTGTCTATGGTTTTTTTGTGGTTTTTAGTATCAAATAATATTGTTTTTCTTTTCAAGTTGGGCTCTCATTGGTATTTTCTTTCTATGAGGAAAAACAGATGAATTTAAATGCACAGGCCTTTGCTTGTATAGACTTGAGAATGCTGGCTATTCAATCTACTCATTATACCTTAAATAACTGTGCAACTAACTTCCAAGTGGCTTAATTTTCCCCCCTAAACCGAAGTGAAGATTCAGACATCCACCTTCCCCCCATCTGAATCTCAGCACTGTAGAGGGGGCAAACGAAATTTTTAACCAACAGAAGGCCACCTTCAAGAATGTAATACTTAATATTGGTTAATTTATAAATTTATAAAGGGAAGTCTCACGGGAGCAATTTAATCCTGAGTAGGGGAATGGAAGCAAGCTGGTCCACCCTTTTAAATGGTACTGATTTAATTGATCTCAGTGTACTCTTGATTGAATACAAAATCATAGTGACCAATCATGCCTCGGTTTGTTCTAATAATTTTGATATAATTTGCTCATTGTTTTTTGGATGTACTGATAGTACTTGAAAGTGCTTATTTTTTTAATAATTGTAAAGCACCTTTTCTTATCCAGGAGAAGCAAGTCGATCTGCTTCCAAAGTCGAAACAGAATGTAAGCACTCCAGAGGGAGTTCCACGCCTTTACGATTTAGTGAAAGTTCAAGATGAGAGAATGAAACTTGCTTTCTTTGCAGCACTAGGGAACGCAGTGGTAGCTAATGATCTTGACCAGGTCAGGTTTTATTTCTTTATAGATTTTCTCTACTATTGTTTTCTTTAAATCATAATGCCTAGTTTCATCCATGGAGATTCTTTCAGACTTGCTTATGCGTCTCTGGTTTATACTTTTGGTTGATGAGCAAATTTTGTTGCTTGGTTGATTTTTGATGCTCTGAATTAGCTAGCATGTTTATACCATGAAGTTCATTAACAACTCAAAAAACAAGGAGATAATAATTGTTTCCTGAGGCTTATTGTTTTTTGCCATGTTCCTACAGAAGTATACAGCATGGAACTTATGTTTCCCAGTATATTTGCAATTGTTCTTTTCAGTGGAGGAAAAAGATGAACAAGTTTTTCTGCTTTAATTGTAGGCATCACGTATTGCATATGGTAGAAACAATGATTTTCGACGAGTTGTTACGCTAGATGGTGCACTTTTTGAAAAATCTGGAACAATGAGTGGTGGTGGCTGCAAGCCACGTGGTGGTAAAATGGGGACCTCAATTCGAGCCAGTAGTGTGTCTGTAGAAGCTGTTTCAAATGCTGAGAAGGAATTGTCTGGGATGGCTGATACATTGAATACCATTCGCCTAAAGATCCTGGATGCAGGGCAGCGATACCAGGCCTCAGATAAAGCTATTACAGCCTTGGAAATGGACTTGTCTAAAACATGGAAGGAGGTAATGCTTGTTTCACATTCTGAGAAGGGTACATTATTTGGGGTTGATATCACAAAATTGAGCACTTTTTCCTCAACAGGTTGACAGTTTGAATTCACAGCATAGTTATATTGAAAAACAACTTGCTTCTCTTGAGGCTGCCTCACAGCCGAAAAAGGATGAACTTGACAGATTGGAACAGCTGAAGAAGATTATTTCTGCTGAGGAATTGGAAATTAATAAGCTTACTGATGGTTCTAAACAGCTGAAGGAAGAGGTTGGTTGGTTATGTTATGTTGTGCCTGGCTGGTTTTGCACTAGATTTTGTTTTAGTGTGAGAGAATCTTGAAAACTGAAATTTACTTATTTTCATGCTCATCTAGACTTTTTCTATTTATAGGCTTTGAAGCTTCAGAGAAATATTGAAAATGCTGGGGGTGAAAAGTTGAAACTACAGAAGTCAAAGGTTGAAAAAATTCAAGCAGTAAGCATCTACTACACTGAGAATAATCTTCAGATAAATTTGATGTATTGTCTGAGCTAATGGCATTCAATTACTAGGATATTGATAAGAATAACTCGGAGATTAACCGCCACAAAGTCCAAATAGAGACAGGGAAAAAAATGATTAAAAAGTTGACTAAAGGAATTGAGGAATCTAAGAAGGAGAAAGAAAGGCTAGGTGAGGAGAAGGAAAATTCAAAAGCTACCTTCAAAGAAATAGAACAGAAAGCATTTGTGGTGCAAGAAAATTTTCAGAAAACACAAGAGGTTTGCCCTTTCTTTCTTCTTATGGTTATATAAGGTTGTGTTGACACAATAATATGTAAGATAAAACAATGCAACGTATCTTTTACTGTCATGTATGTACTACTTCTGCTGTACAGATACTTGAAAAACATAAAGAAGTCTTGGATGAAGCAAAATCTGAGTATGATAAGGTGAAGAAAACAGTAGAAGAATTGCGTGCTTCTGAGGTACTTTCTCTTGTGGGTGTTTTCTTTTGATTTCATGTCATACTTTGTAGTATGGAATTTATCATGGCAGTGATGATTTCCCAGGTTGATGCTGACTTCAAATTGAAAGACATGAAGAGAGAATACAAGGAATTGGAAATGAAGGGGAAGGGTTACAAGAAAAGACTTGATGAATTGCAAACAGCTCTTCAAAAGCTTTTGGAACAGTATGTCATTTGGTAATTATATGGAATATATTGTCTTACATTCTCAAGGTTCTATGAGATTGTACATTGATTGCAGAATTCAGGTTGATTTGGTGGATCATGAGAAGGTTCAGGCTACACTGGCTGAAAATAATCTTAATGAAGCTTGTGATCTGAAAAGGGCCCTTGAAATGGTTGCATTGCTGGAAGCACAGATGAAGGAGATGAATCCAAATCTCGATTCAATTTCAGAGTATGAGTTTGCAAGTCTATTTTGTTTATTATATTTCCTTCTGATTTCTGAACTGTTTATACTTCTGATTTATTATTAGATATCGTAAAAAGGTATTGTTGTACAATGACCGGGTTGAAGAACTTAAAAAAGTCACTCAGGAGCGGGATGATATTAAGAAACAGTATGATGAATGGAGGAAGAGAAGGTCTGCAAACTCTTTTTTTGTTCTGTATTCACTTCATATCTCCTTTTGTGACAATAACCTTTGCTGAATTTGTTTTTCAGATTGGATGAATTTATGGCAGGATTTAATGCCATATCTTTAAAGTTGAAAGAAATGTATCAGGTTTTAGATCCCCCCTCTCTCTCACACACACACCTTTTTCAGAATTCCCCAATCAGTGCTCATTTATTTAGCTATGGATCTTTTATTTGATTCTTCTTGCTTGTTTATGCCTCATTGAACTGTCTTCCTCTGCATGTTTAGTATCATGTGCACGCACTGTTAAATGTCATTAGAGTTAGTTAGAGGATTATCACTTAGTTAGATAAGACTATTAGTATAACTAGGGGGATTAGGGAATGTATGAACTGTCTTGTGAAATAATATTCAATTTCCTCTATTATTCTCTCTCTTCTCCCATTACTCTGTACCAAATCGTCTCAGAGCTGGTTTTTAGGCCGCCGCCGCCGTGGCTCCTACTGGTCCCCCAAAAAAAAATCCTGACCATCGTCACAGAGTTAAGAGCGCTCAAACATGTCTCCATAGTGAAGGATTATGCAAACCAATTTGAAGCTCTCTTACCGTTTACGCATCTGCCAGAATCCACCGCGATCAAGGTGTTCATCGATGGACTTCAACCACACATTCAAGCATACATTCAAGATATAGTCCGATGCCTTGGTCTAAGCTCCCTTCCCGCTGTCATTTGCTATGCGGACATCCATGAACGATATGGACGTAAGCTACAAGAATCATATGAGGGCGATGAAGAAGAAAAATGAGAGAAACTTGGATCCGAAAGAAACAAAAGGCGTACAAAGGTACGAGTGCATAGAAGATGAATAAGGTTTTATCAAGGAAGATGTACGAACACTGAACGACAACCAAGAAGAAGGAGCAAAGGCATTCATCGGTTCATTGCATCAAGAACTAGGACCAGCGACGTACCTAGTCTCATCGAGACCATCCTCTAAATCGATTTTGCTGATCGACTCGACTCCTGCAGAACATTCGATGCTTCATTTTCGCATTAGACTTTCATCGTCTTTTTTCAAGCCTTCTCTTCTCAGTTTTTCACGTGGCTCTCCACCACAAGCGATCGTGCGTCTACAACATGATGGTTCTTCTCCTATCTATGATTTCATCGATGTTGGGACAAAGAAGTCGCGATGGAAGGGAATGGGTGCTTGTTTCATCTCCGCAAGATTGCTTCACCTCACCAAAGCGAACCCCGCTGCGTTCACCGGATTTGTTCGCATAATTAGTCAATCGGAGGGCTTCCGACCACCATGCTGAAAGGGGAAGGTTGATGGATGAAGGCGGGGAACGGCTCATTGAGCTTGGCCTCGCATTCGGGTTTGGAAGGGCTGTTGAAGGAGATGGGATGGGTGGTTCTTTGCAAATGGAAGACTGGTTGGATGACGCTTTGCAGAAGGTCCCATCCAAGCTTTGGACAAACCCAATTTCAAGTCTTCCTTGCCGATATTACAACTTCAACGCCGACGTAGTAAGAGAAGACTCAGCCAAAAATGATTTTCGGATTCCGTCGCAATTATTCCTTCATTTCTCTTCCTTGCTCAGCTGAAGTCTCAAAGGCAAGTTTCAAAGAAAGCCATTAATTCTGTCCATATTCGCTGACTTGAAAATGCTGAATAGGAACGATTTCTTTTGCTCTGTTCATTCATCGACCGGAAAGGTACCCCAAGTATCAGCCCAATTTTTGCCACAATGGCGATTTCATATGGCACCGGTGGAGGCTTCGACCCAATGACTTAGGTAATAGAAGTACAGTAGCAGTACAATTCTTTTACCTTGATAAGGTAAAGTCAAATGGTCAAACACGCAAGTCAGAAGGGTTTGAGAACGTTTCCTTTCCTTTAACTCTCGTGTCACTCATGGCCATTACTTCTCTCTGCCTGTTGGTACAGGGCGCTCTTGGAAATTGTGTTGGTACTGCTGTCCAGCTGTTGCCCATTACTGCCAAGGAGTGCACTCTTCAGCCTTTAAAACCTGACGTGGACTTGGGTATCGTTTAAGAGAGGTCTCGAGTTCGAGTTTTAACGTATGCCGAAAATTCCTGTTGAGAGACTCACCTACCATAATCAGATATGCGACGCGAGTTGGATCCAGATATAGTCGGGACAAAGCTCCGTGAATCGGGTGGGCAAAAAAAAAACCCTACGTGGACTTAATGGAGGTGGGATTATTTGGAGTGTGAAATTGGGCCTCTCCCATGAGGAGTTACTGCAGCATTCGTGGGTTTTTGATGTTGGATAGAATATAATGCTTCTGCAGTGGCCCAATGGCATTAGGAGATTTTGAACATCTGTTTGTGGGGCTATATTGTTGGAGGGTTCAATAATATTGTAAAGTGTCCTCCGTTCCAACTACTATTTTGCATTCTTGAATGTATTTTTTTTTCCTTTACAATTGTACTAATCCTTGAGGACAGGGATATTTTTTTAGAGGAGGTGTATCGTTATGTGTCATTAGAGTTAGTTAGATAAAACTATTAGTATAAATAGGGGGATTAGGGAATGTATGAACTGTCTTGTGAAATAATATTCAGTTTCCTCCGTTATTCTCTCTCTTCTCCCATTACTCTGTACCACGCACCTTGTAGGGTTATGACAATTAGCACGTAATTCCTCTTGTTTGCAGATGATCACACTTGGAGGTGATGCAGAAGTTGAGCTTGTGGATTCTTTGGATCCTTTCTCTGAAGGTGTTGTGTTCAGTGTTAGACCGCCAAAGAAAAGCTGGAAGAATATTGCAAATTTATCAGGTGGTGAAAAGGTTAGTTATCAAACTTGTTGGGACTTAAGCTTTGATTTGATTCAAATTATGAGGATTGCAAGTTATGTTTTTACGAGCAGTTATGAGCAGGTCTTCTTTTTTCTGGCCTAACCTGTAATAGCGTGTTGTTTAAATTCTTTGTTTTACTTGCAGACTCTTAGCTCATTGGCGCTTGTTTTTGCTCTTCATCATTATAAGCCTACCCCACTTTATGTTATGGATGAAATTGATGCTGCTCTGGGTACTTTTTATTAACCATGTTGCTTAATTCATTAAATGTGTTCTTCGTTTGCAATATAATTGATTTAATGGGTTACTTGGTTTGATAGACTTCAAGAACGTATCTATTGTGGGGCATTATGTAAAGGACAGGACTAAGGATGCGCAGTTCATTATCATAAGGTTGGTTTGGTGCTCACCTCAGGGTTTTATTTAGGATGATTATTGTTACAGCTGATGACGATTACTGTACTTACCATGTTATGTTTTGCCTTGAACAGTCTCAGGAACAATATGTTTGAGCTGGCAGATCGACTAGTTGGGATATATAAAACTGATAATTGCACCAAGAGCATTACTATAAATCCAGGAAGTTTTGTGGTATGTCAAAAAGCTGCTTGATGGATCTGTCACTAATGATGTTGGATAGGAGATGCTTCATTACATATCTCATGTACTAGTTTTGCATGATATTGTATTGTTGTTATTTATATATACGTGCTCTAATTGCTGTAACATATTACTGCTGTAACTGACCTTTCTCCATAGTATGAACCTATGGAAACATTAATGAAAGATTGTTTCATCTGATTTGTAAACTCTTGCGTGCTTTTGAAAAGTAGGTTTCTTATCTGTTGGTCGTGCCAAGTTCAAGTTAAACATCTAATTATACGTATTAAAGTTTGATCCATTATGTATTAGAAAGTTATGCTGGTATTCTGAGTTAGGACAAGTGTTGCTCCCTATAGTGTAAACGTATGCTGAACGTAAAATGATGAATGAATTCAAGAACTGAATGACACTCCTTTGAGAGATCCTTTAATATCTAGCATGGAGGGTGCCGTGGCTGCGTTTTAAATATTATTTTCACTCATAATTTTTGAGCTTTCTTTGTTTTAAACTTGCTCGGTTTCCCTATTCTTTGAGCTAAGCTCAAGTGGAAATGATAGCAATGAAGTGGACGAAGCTGAGTCATCTGTCTCTTTAATAGTAATGTAAGACCCTGCTCCCAAAAGTGCCCCGGTAACTGGTCCAACCACATAGACCCAAAGTCCTTTATAGGATCCACTTGCTATTGCAGGACCAAGTGTTCTTGCTGGGTTCATTGATCCCCCTGATATAGGTCTGCATAACCAGTAAATCGCCATTCATAGCTTTAGGGTTATCTGTTATAAGTGGTGCCTCTTGTATGTGTGTGTACTATGCCACTGTACTTACCCTGCAAGGATGCCTGCTATGATTACTGAAGAGCCTACTGCAACTCCTGCGAGCTCTCCAACCTGTTAAGTGAAATACGTTTAAATGGAGGTGCAATAATGTGAATTTTTGGTAGGACTGACGGAAAATGTTTTAAAAGAAGCATGATTTGGATGAATGTAAGGTGATTTTACGGCTTTTGCATCAGTTGACACGGCGGAGGCAATGAACATCATAGTGAACGTTGCCACCATCTCCATGATGAGAGCTTGAACATCACTTCCAGAAGGTGAGGTTGTCCCAAGCTGTCTTATTGGGTCCAATATCAGCCGCAAAGTAAAAGAGGCAGAAATGGCTCCTGTCAATTGGGCTGCCACGTATAATGGGACCTGCATGCATAGTAGTAGAGCGAATTTTTTTTTTCTCTTAGGCGATACTAATATCGGGTAGGAGTAGATAATTAATTATGAGGGTATTCAATTACAGGTGACCCATAAACAAAAATCGGTTAGTTTGACTTCTACTGGAAACTTTTGGGCTCTACCTGAGCTTCCATGAACAAAGACTACGGCTGACTTTCTTTCTGGTGGCTGGGTTATTCTTTCCATTTGGTTCTTTGTTTTCAGAGGGGAAGACAATAATTTGAAATTACAAATGAGATTAAACTTATAACCTACTTATCGTCTGTATTCAATTAGCGAAAAAATGAGACATGCGATTATTTAGAGCGTGTTCAAACTTTAGGGAGTACCACTTTGTTATGGTTCTAAGTCGCGGCGCTTAGGGAGGTATCCTAGCTCTAGAGTGTTTAAGTTTACGCCTGAGGATAATAGACGCCTCGTCCTACCCAATATTAGTATCGCTTAGGAAGAAGGAATATTTCACCCTGTCTTTGGGTCGTGGATGAATCTAACCCCTTTTCAAAATTTTGTACTAAAAAAAACTTACAACCTCTCAGTTTTAGGAAAACTTTTATGTCACTATACTATAAGATTATTAGTCTTTTCGTTTGATTCTAAATTCAGGTGATGCCACCCTTTTTTCATACATTCTTAGGTCCCTACGAAAGAAAAACTCAAATTGCATATGCAAGTTGTGGGCATGTAGAAGATATAGTTTTTTTTTTGGGTGCATGTCTAAGATATAGTTAATGTAAGCACATGTTCTACAAGAGGCCCATCGTTGTTGCTTCCCCTTCCAATCAATGATCATAAAAAAATGTCGCAAAATAATTCTTGCCTTCCATATATGTCAGAAAAAAAATAATTGTGGCTTTATGATTGTTAATTTATTAATTGCAATAATTGGTGGGTCAGGCGTCAAGACGTGGATAGAACCTTGCTTACATGCGGTGGGGCCCATCCAGGTAGGACGTGGGCCCCAACGAAAACAAAGCGTTGACCCCAGGCTATTATTGGCGATGAGGCAGAGGCAAGGCCATTGCCATGCTTCGATTCAAACAAGAAGCATATTACATGCCTCACAGCAACCAAAAAAAAAACCATCTACGCTGAGAAGTTAATAGGATTACAAAACTCAAATTACAGCGATTGGCAGTAAACATGTAATTAGTTAGCTAATTACCTGTTTCCATGGAAAATGCCCGACAGCGGCAAAAGCAAAGGACACTGCTGGGTTCATGTGAGCACCAGAGATGTGTCCGATAGCATAAATCATCACAATCACAATGAATCCTCCTGCAAGTGAAGCTCCTAGTTTTGATATTTTCTGCTCATCATAAGCATTCAGAGCAGCCGTCCCACTTCCCACAAACACCAACAGATATGTTCCTATTATCTCTGCCAATACCTGTTTTAATAATATCACGTATATATATGTATTGCATCATCCCAAACAATGATCATATGTTCCTCATAAACTATAGCATATTCTTGTCAAAGACAAATAAGGCCTAAAGAGGAAACCAAGGATTATGTATAAATCGTGTCTGTTACCTTCCTGAGAAAACCAGGAGGGTAATTCTCTGCAAGTTTTGCAAATGGAAGAGGAACAGGTGGTTTATGGGTGCTTGGGTTGTGCGGCTGCTCTCCTTCAGGATTCAAGCTCCACATATTTTGACTTGTCGCCTGCATATCGTTGTTTAGAGGAAGCTATTTCTCACAAATTTAGTTTATATTAGTGGCGCGCATGGGAATTATATCAAAGGGCCCTTTTATGATGTCCAGGACTTCCCAGTTTTCTTTGTTTAAGTTGTAGATTAATTAGAGCAGTATATATTTTGTTGGTACAAAATTTTTTTGAAAAGAGATTAGTTTAAGAATAGGGCGAAATCTCTCTTTTATTTAGGCGATACTAATAGTAGATAGGGCGAGCCGTCTATTACTTTTAGATATAAATTTAAGTACCTAAGAGTTAAAAATATTTTTTTAAACGTCATGATTAAAATAATAACAAAATAATATTCTCCATAAAGATCGAATAAGAGCAGCATATGGTTTAATCCTTGGTCGCACGCCTAACCCACTTGAATTGTGGGATTCTAATTGGTTTGGGCTCTCCCTGCGCGCTTAAAAGTAATCCCCAACTAAAAATCATGAAAATGATGTGAGCATTCGTTGATTTGACATCGAACAAGCTAGACCTTACGTTTAAATAATAATGTCACAGCACAAATATTAAAATATTCAAAATTATCCTTCATCTTAAAATTATTCTATTATGCGTAGCTTTAATAAATGAGATATTTAGTATAATATAATTTATTTAAATATTAATTAAAATAATTAATAAATATTTTTTAGTGTAGTATGTAGTTATTTGGATTTAATTTAAAGTGAGTTATTAACTCGATTTATTAAGATTAATTTTTTTATGATAAAAACTAACAATTAACAATTTTATTTTGTGATAGTTTCTGAATCCCAGAGCGATAAACTAGTTTTTCTGTTCACTCTTCACTGATGACAGCAGTACATAAGTTATCATCACTATACTTAATTATCAGTTAGAAAAATTTGTTATTTATCTAATAGTATTTTCTGATCGAAAAGTCTCTGCGTTGAGTTTCAATTCTTTCTCATATCAGTTAAATTAATGACGAGAGGTAACTTTAAATATTCTGTCGCATCTCATATAGGTTTTATACTTATATATATTATAATCTGAATGGATTATGTTATGTATGAGATATTTATATTCTAATATTTTTTATCATAGCCTTATTTGAGATCCCTTTATCTTGTTTATTAATTTATAATTATCGTGGGTAATAATCTGAAATAGAATATGGGATATATAGATATTTAGATATCATAATTTGTTGGCTCTTGATCATAACCTATTTGCTTTGTATATCTGAAATTAAGAAGAAAGAGAGTCTCAGAGTAAGGGAGTGGTTAATCCGTAAACTTTTTAATTTAATTTCTCTAATACACCTCAAGCTTTGTCATCATATATCATATAGATGTTTGACCTTATGGTATTGTAAGGAGTCATGGTGTGATGGAAGTGGCGGTGACTGGGCAAAGAAAGAAGCTCGACTATTGTGATAGGAATTTTCGTCGGCGGCTGAACGAAGAGAAAAGAACAAGAGGGTTTTCTTTACACATTTCCTATTTTTTTTTATTTTTATTTTTTTGGTTGCCCACCCGGTTCACCGGAGCTTTGCCCCGACTACATCCGGATCCGACCCGCGTCGCGCACCTGGCTATGGTGGGTGAGTCTCCCAATAAGAATTTTCTGCGTACGCCAAGGCTCGAACTCGAGACCTCGCTTTCATTGCTAAAAGAAGCGCAAGATGCGTTAAGGCCATTCAATTTAATGTTTTTTTCCCCCTTTTTTTTTAAAACTAATTGGGTCGTCACATCATTTGGGCCATCATATAAAAAAAGCGAAAAATTTAGAATGGGCCATGAAAAGTTTGGGCTACTCCAGAATATTTTTGCCTTTTAATTCTGGGCCGTCATTTTGGGCCATCTATAAAATATTTTTTATTTTGTGAAAAATAAATTGGGCCGCCTTCCTATTGGGCCGTATAGTGAAATCTTTTTTCCTTTTCTTTTTGAAAATAGAATGGGCCATGATGCATTTTGGGCCTATTATAATTTTTTTTTGGTTGCCCACCCGGTTCATCGGAGCTTTGCCCCGACTACATCCGGATCTGACCCGCGTCGCGCACCTGGCTATGGTGGGTGAGTCTCTCAACGGGGATTTTCTGCGTACGCCAAGGCTCGAACTCGAGAACTCGCTTAAGCGATACCGAGCCGCTTACCACTCGGACCAACCCCCGTTGATTATTATAATTTTTTTTGAAAAGGCTTTTAGACTACATGCATTTTTGGGCCACCAAATTTTTTTTTCTTTTGCGTACTGGCCGTCTATCTTGGGCCAAAAATATTTTTTTGTTTGCTTTCTGGACTTGCGTTTTGGGCTTGGATATTTTTTTTTGGAAAATATTTTGGGCTAGGTTTTGGACATTTTGAGTTAGGGCTATTGGGTTTTATTTCTAAGAAATTATTTTGGGCTATTTAATTTGATTTTCTAGAATATTTAGTTCAATTCAAAATTATATGTCCTTTTAATTACTATTACATGCACTATAAATATTTAAATAAATAAAAAAATTAATTTTTTATTATTTTGATTTTTATTTGGAAAAAGGTGTTTATAAATTTTAACTTTTATGTTATTTAATTGCCTATATTAATTTCTCTTTAGGTAATTAAATTAACTATTTAATTTTATAAAAACTTTTTAAGTTAAAATTAATTATTAAATATTTTTTAGGTGCACGAACTAGTGAGAGAATTTAAATTAAATTATTTAATCATATTTATTGACTAAATTAATTTATTAAATGCTCCATTAAGTTGTGCATATTTGAATTTATATGCATATTAATGATATTTATAATTAGTATACAATTTTCTAAGGAGTGGCCACAGCATCCTTATTTATTAAATTTTATTGCTTGCCTTAATTAATCACATATTGATTTAAAATATCAATTATAATTAAATGTATAGTTATGATTTATTTTTACCCACAGGTAGATAATCTTATAATTGTATATTTAATTAGGGTAAGAAATAATTGCTCTATTAAGTTGTGCATATTTAAATTTTCAATGCACATGAATGATATTTGTGATTATCATGTAATTCTTTAAGGAGTAGCCATAACATCCTTATTTATTAAATTTGTTGCATGCATTCATTAATCACATATGAATTTGAAATATCATTTGTAATTAAATGTACAGCTATGATTTATCTTTGCTCACAGGTAGATATTTCATAATTATACATTTAATTAGGGTGGGATAGAATAACCTTGTTATTTTCTAAGTAACTCACATGTATTAAAAAAGTACAAATGCATTCTAATTCCATCACTTGAGATAAATACATACTATGCTAATGCATTTGCCCACAGGTAGACATTGGTGATACGTATTTATACTGCTTGCATGCTACAGTTGTGCTAAGAATGCATACATATCACAGTGACTTATAATTGCTTCAAATTCTAACTCATGAGCTTATTTGTACATTTATTTGTTCTATTTTGTAGATCCAATTGCTACCCCTAGGATTATGACTGTTGTAAGCAACAAAATAATCTTTAGATGACATCATTAACTATACTAATTGGAGAGATGATGTTTTGCTGCAGCTCAGTTTCTTGGACTTGGATTATGCCTTGATGTATGAAAAATCTTTGAGACCTAATGATGCCTCTGATGATAGAGAGACAAAGAAAAGGTATAATATGTGGCAGTGGAGCAACCGCTTATCTCTTCTGTTTATACAATAAATGATCACCAGAAGTATTAGGGGAGCAGTCCCTAAGTACGACACAATCAAAGGATACCTAGAAGGCTTAGATAAATAATTCAAGTCGACAGACAAGCATGTGGTGCCATCATGTCTGAATTATGTATTATGAAGCTTACAGGTATTGGCGGTGTGAGGCAACATATAATGAAGATGAGAGGTATGCTTTTATCGTGTGTTACTTTTGAATCTATTTTTTCTAGCGTTAATGATGACACTTGGTGGATTGACACTAGTTCAATGATTCACATTTCTACTACCATGCAAAGCTTTCTATTAAGTAGGCCTCTATATCCCAATGAAAAAATTGTCCTTTCAGGTAGTGAGACAGGGGATCATGTGAAAGCTGTTAGAACTTTTCGCATAACTTTTTTGAATAATCATGTTTTAGAACTTTATAATATTTTTTATGTTCCCTCTTATAAAAGGAATTTGATTTCTATGTTAAAACTTATTCCATTTGATTATCATTTAGTTCTTTATAAGAAACTTATGACTTTGTCAAAGGATTCTATTTTGAGTGCGAATTTAGTTATGATTAATGGCTTATTTAAAATTATTTCTGATTCGCCTCAATCTTTTTCTGTTTCACGTGGTACTAAGAGAAGTATCATCGATGAGAATTCTTATAGCCTGTGGTATAGGAGATTAGGACATATCTTCGTTGACATAATCAAAAGGTTAAATAAAGAATGAATTCTTTCATCTTTGAACCATACTGAATTTGATTCTTGTGTGGACTGCATAAGGGGAAAGTAGACTAATAAGTCACATAAAAGGGTTAAGAGAAGTTCTGAATTGTTAGAAATTATACACACGGATATTTGTTGCCTTGATTTGACTGCGTATGGTTAAAAGTACTTTAGCACTTTTATTGACGATTACTCACGATACATGTATATCTACATGCTTTATAATAAAAGTGAGACACTGGATGCTTTCAAGGAATATAATGTAGAAGTAGAAAAACAAATTGAAAAACTAATCAAGATCGTGAGATCAGACCGTAGTGGTGAGTATTATGGCAGATACACTAGTGAAGGATAAGTGTTAGTTCCATTTGCTGATTTTCTTTGAGAGCAAGGTATAGTAACCCAATATACTATGCCTGGATCACCTGACATGAATGGTGTAGCTGAAAGAAGAAATAGGACCTTGCTGGATATGGTTAGGAGCATGATGAGTAGTTCTAAACTTCCATCTTCCCTATGGAAGAAGCACTCAAGACAGCCACATACATATTAAACAGGGTTTCAACGAAGGTAGTATTCAAGACACCCTTTAAAATTTGGAAATGATGAAAACCCAATTTAAATTATTTCAAGGTATGGGGTTGTCCTGCTGAAATAAGAGTGTACAATCCACAGGAGAAGAAGTTAGACCCTAAGACCATTGGAGCTTACTTTGTAGGCTATGCAGAGAGGTCAAAGGGTTATAAGTTTTATTGTCCTCCACCTTCTAAAAGGTTTGTAGAGTCTAAGAATGCCAAATTTCTTGAGAATGATGTAATTAGTGGGAGTGATTGTCCACTATATGAGTACATAGAGTGAACCACTGACATCATTCATGAGGGGACATCAATAGTTAATGATCATCCTACTGTTGAGATTGACATTGAACGTGATGTAGACCCTGTGGCTCAAGTTGACGATGTTGAGCAAGATGAACACATACCAGATGGTAAACCTATCACACAAGTGGAATCACCACAAAATGTGATAGATGATATCCTTATTCAGCAACCTGAATCAACCCAAGAGGTTGAATTAAGGAGGTTAACTAGAGAAAGAAGACCGGCATTACCTGATGACTACGTAGTATATTCTGCTGAAGTTAACTATGATATAAGTGTTGAGAATGATCTTTTAACATTAACTCAGGCTATGAAGAGTGCGAACTCTAAGTTGTGGCATGATGCTATGATTGATGAAATGAATTCCGTGGCAAATAACCATGTTTGGGAACTTGTAGAGTTGCCTAGTGGGTCTAAAGCCATTAACTATAAATGGGTTTACGAAACTAAAATAGACTCACAAGGCAACATTGATAGATACAAGGCTAGGTTGGTTGCTAAGGGCTTCACACAAGTGGAGGGAATCGATTACAGTGAAATATTTTCACCTATATCTAAGAAAGATTTGTTTCGTATCATCATGGCATTAGTTGCCCATTTTGATCTGGAGTTGCACCAAATATATGTGAAGACTGTATTCCTCAATGGTGAACTGGAGAGAGAATCCTATATGAAATAATATGAGGGATTTGTGGAAGAAGGTAAAGAACAGTTGGTATGTAAGCTAAAGAAATTAATATATGGTCTGAAACAGGTTTCACGACAGTGGTACTTGAAGTTCCATGAAGTGATCACATCATTTGGTTTTGTTGATAATATCATGGATGACTGTATATACCACCAGGCTAGTAAGAGTAGGATTATATTAATTTTTTATGTGGATAGCATTTTACTTGCTACAAATGATTTGAGACTATTGAGTAAGGTGAAGCAATTTTTGTTCAAGAGTTTTGACATGAAAGATATGGGTGAGGCATCTTATGTCATTGGCATAAAGATCCATAGAGATAGAACCCAATGTCTCGTAGGTTTATCTCAAGAGGTTTACATTGTCAAGATTCTTGAACGATTCAGAATGCAAAACTGTTAATCTAACGTGGCTCCTATTGAAAAGGGAGATAAATTCAGTCTAAAACAATATCCTGAAATCGAGCTTAAAAGGAAACAGATGGAAAAGGTCCCATATACCTCAGCGGTGGAAAGCTTGATGTATGCACAGGTTTGTACAAGACCTGACATCGCTTTTGCTGTGAGTATGTTAGAAAGATACTAAAGTAATCCTGGGGAAGCACATCGGACAGTTGTAAAAAAGGTATTTAAGTACCTACAAGGCACTAAACACTATATACTCGTGTATAGGAGAACAGACAATCTGGACGTAATTGGATACTCAGCTTCATATTTTGGAGGATGCGTAGACACAAATAAGTCTACATCTGGTTACATCTTCCTATTGGTAAAAGGAGTTATATCGTGGAGAAGCGCTAAGCAAACTCAAACAGCTCCTTCTACCGGTGATGCTGAGTATATTGCTTGTTTTGAAGCAAGTTCACAAGCTATTTGGATAAGGAATTTTATTGCTGGGCTTAAGATTGTGGATTCAGTCTCTAAGCTAATCAGAATATATTGTGATAATGCAGCTACTGTGGCCATAGCGAATAACAAAAGGAATAAAAGTCGAAGCAAGTTTGTCGAACTTAAATTCCTTTGCTTGAGAGAAAGAGTTCAGGATGGCCAAGTTTCTGTTGAATGCATCAGTACATTGGATATATTGGCTAATCCTTTGAAGAAAGGATTGAAGCCTAACATCTTTGTCACACATGTACCTCATATGGGATTTCGTCATACTTTTGATTAGTGGATGTATGAGCAATGAAATCAGATTTTGTAGTTGATCATTTCAAATTTATGATTGTATACATTTGTGTTATTGAAATTGATAAACATTGAGACAGGAACCGAATGAACATTGAGTTCATGTATAATGTGATACCTATTAAATGATGGTGCTACCTGTAATACATGGAAGGTAATACTCGATAAAAGGGGACTTATCGCCATCATTCTTGTAGTATGACATCAGTTTACCTAGACAGGATAATGACATTGAGTATAAGGGCCAAGTGGGAGAATGCGAGAGATATTTATTATTATAATATAAACTATTTAGATATTAATTAGGATAATTAATAAATATTTTTTAGTGTGACCCATAGTCATTTGGGCCCAATCCAAGGTAGGTTTTTGACTTAGTTTATTAAGGTAATTTTCTGATGGTGAAAATTAACAATTCACAGTTTTATCGTGCGATAGTTTCTAAATCCCATAGCGATAACCTAGTTTCTCTGCTCACTCTTGAAAGTTCCCCACTGGTGACAGCAGTACACAAGTTGACATCATTGTGCCTAATCACCAACTGAAAGAACATGTTGTTTATCTAACAGTATTTTCTGATTGACAAGTCTCTGAGTTGAGTTTCAATTCTTTCTTAGATCAGTTAAACTAATGGTGAGTGGTAAGTTTAAGCCTTCTACTGTATCTCATATAGATTTTATACTTATATATATTATAATCTAGATAGATTATGTTATGTATAAGATGTTTATATTCTAACATGGTAAAGTTAGGGAAGTATTTTCCGACAAAGTGTAAAATTTGTAGCTGGTTCTTGCTTCTTCAACTCATGTGTTTTTTTAAGAACGGTAAAAATTTTGATTTCATTTTTAAGATTAAGAGGCTGGAAAGAACACGAATAACGGCCAAAGAAATAACGTGAGAGAAGTATATATAGTTCTTCTTGTGTTCAAGGATGCAGCATTTTTAACTGAAAGATGCCAAATTCACTTTTCACCAAATTCTCTCAAATTAAGGTAACGTTTCCAAGTCAAACGAGAAATTCCTACTTTGCATATTATTTAAAATGAGATCACTCTTTTGCCAACTAATACAAATATGTACGTAGAACAGGTCCTACGGAGCAGGAAGATTGTGCAGCAGGTGAAGTAGAGTGTTCCTTTTTTTCTCATTTTCTCCTTTTCTTTTTATAATAACGTATCTCCTAAAGATGAAGTGGCACCTATACTTGACCACTTTTCAGGGCATATATCTTGGATTTAAGAAGATAAGTGATACATGCATGGGTTCTAGAGTTGGAAGACTGTCAACTGAGACCCTTCAATATGCTGCAGGTCAAGTTTTAAACTCTGTTCGCACGATCGTGTTCCACGCCAACTTGCTCAGCTTCCTTATTCATGGAGCGTAGCTTGGATAGACATGAAGTTAGTTTAATGGAGGATGCTGAATTGTCTTCATTCTCCTGAATAGTACTGTAAGACCATGCACCTAAAACGGCCCCAATAACTGGTCCAACCAGATACACCCAAATTCCTTTATAGGACCCACTTGCAAATGCAGGACCCAATGTTCTTGCCGGATTCAACGATCCCCCCGATATCGGTCTGCAGCCAACAAAACAAAGAGCCTTTAATGCCTTTTAGTTCTCGTTAGAAGTTTTCCATATATTTTAAGTTTTTTTAACTGTAATTACCCTCCAATGATGTTTCCTATGCCCACTGAAAAGCCTATTGCAACTCCCGCTAGCTCTCCAACCTGCCAAGTATATATATATACATACACTTATGTGAAGGTGGTATGGTAAAGTACTAGCATGTGTAGCTTGTTCTTTTTTGGAACTAATGTAAAATATTTTGATAGAAGCATGATTTGTGTAGTAAGTATTAGGAATCATCATATCTCACAGCTTTTGAATCAGTTGTGACGGCGCAGATAACGAACATGAGAATGAAAGTGATGAGGATCTCCATGACTAGAGCTTGAGCATCTGTTCCAGAAGGAGAGTTTGTTCCCAGATTCTTTATAGGGTGTAATAACAGTCGTAGAGTAAAAGACGCTGCAATGCTTCCTGTCATTTGACCTCCCACGTAAAACGGGACCTCTTTCCATGGAAAATGGCCCAAAGCCGCGAAAGCTATGGAGACGGCTGGGTTTATGTGGGCCCCCGAGATGTGTCCAATGGCATAGACCATCACCATCACAATGAATCCTGCTGCAAGTTCAGCTCCTATTCCTGCTACTTTCTTCTCATCGGAAGCACTCAGTGCAGCCGTCCCACTTATCACAAAAACCAGCAGATATGTCCCTATCGTCTCTGCCAATACCTGTTTTTATCATATATTGCACCAACCCGAATATTAATCTCATCAAAGCCACTGCTTTTACTAGATTATATGTATCATATGATTGTGTGATATTTTCAGTTACCTTCCTGAGAAAACCGGGAGGGTAATTCTCTGCAAGTTTTGCGATGGAAAGACCAGCATGTTGCTCCTGAGCACCAGGGCTTGGCGCCTGATCTTGATCTGTTTCACTATTCAAGCTTTGCATGTTTTGACTTGTCCTGGGTATATCCTTGTTAATTTCCTCCAAAGTTTAATGTCTATGATCAGTTGACGATTTGCTGCAGGGTAATGATTGAAGTGCCCTTTATATTGTAGTAATACACCCCACGAGCCCACATTTTTGTATGTATTTCGAAATTGATTCTGTTTCTACTTCGATCGCCAAACGCAGTTACTGGACTTAGAAGTTAGAGCACGTGCGATGTCACATCCGTAGCTATTGGTCTCAGAGGCATAGGCATTGGTATGCATGACTCGATTCCTCCGAGAAGCATATGTACATGCGACGACATTGAAGAGCCCTTTCTAGGTTGGAAAATCCGAGACAAGCTTGTCCGTTAATTATTGAAATATCGTTCTACGGATATGTGAACAGCATCTTTTATAAGCAAGCCTTCTCTGTCAGGAATACATTGGCATTGCTTATGACTTTGTCTTGAATATAAGTCTTTTTGTTTAAAATTGTATGCTCCAAAATGTTAACAGCATCATTAAATGTTTATTTTTCACAAATATATAATGGACAGTGTGCTGAATTGTAAATCATTTTTATCATTACTTTTGTATTTCAATATCCAGTATTACTTTTTACCGAATTCTAATAGTTTATATTCCCATTTAATATTCTTTTACCTCCTAAATGCTTTTGTGCCTAAATACTACTTTTATATTCACATATTTAATTAATATTCTTCTTACCTATTCCAGTTGCTATCTTTCTAAGTAAATCTGCAGTGATACCTGAAACTGGGAAGAGTCCACATGGAAAAGTAAATGTGTAAATGAAAGCAGTGGCAAGTGGAAACTGGAAAGAGTTACATCATTTATAATTAAATATATTTTCACTTAAACAAAGACCTTTGCATATTGTAATCATATGGAAGGGCCTCTAACGTATACGTGGAAGCTTGGTTTTATCACAAATGAAAACAACGGCATCTTTTATATATGTTAAAAAACACAAAGATGAGAAATATAATATTGCTTAATCATATTGCACTTATATGACATTAAGAATGCATTTCCAGAAGTTCATATTCCAAAAATTAACTAGATATATAAAAAAAGAGTGGGGATTCTTGAAGATATAGAATGAGTGAAACATGCTAATAGTTTTGTAGTCTAGTGGTATAAAAACTCTCTTATAAATGAGAAATTACGAGTTTGACCCTATTTATATCCTTAGGTCATTAGTATGCCCTTTTAAATTAAGGGGGGAAAAAACAAGAATGAGTTCGACGTGAGAATTTTGAGCTACAATATTTGCACTCGACAAGGAGGAAAGCAATCTAAGCATATACCCAAACTGATCCACTGATATAACTGGAATATTTTGGTTAGTGTCGAGTATGAGGCTATTTTAAAATTCAACAAGAGAGTTTCAAGTGTATATATGTTATGAGCATTTAGTCTCCCTCACACCGCGATCGGCTGAAATGAGTTATGCCATCCCCATAACAAAAGCAGACCTATTTTATGAAATAATAAACGGAAAAATTTAAATGCTTATTTAATTTGTTCAAGCTTTCAGTAATTTATTAATTCACTCCCAACTCCCAAGAATGCAACAATGCATATATAACTAAAAATGCTCAATAATTTGTTCGTGGGAGTAACGTGTAAGTCCCATGAATATGATTCCCTTTGTGAGTGAAGTTCCAAAGCAGAAGCTTCTGCACGTGCCTGAAATCTTTAAATAGCACAAACATGGCAACAGAATTGAACCCATGATGCTTAGAACTGCTCCAACCGGAGACATTTGGTAAGAGTTGAACCCAGGCACATCGGGTTGGGAAATGTTAAGGCCAACCTAGTACAATAAGAATGACATTTTGAAATATTGTAAGAAGAAGAATAACAGGTAAGAACCGTTTTCAATTAAATTCTAGTTATTTTCAACTAGACTTTGATTATATCCAAGTATGTTGAGCTTTTATTGGCCTTCTTACAAGATCCCAAAATGTCATTTCCCCCAACTAATAAACCGGTGCAAACACGTGTTTGAGAAGCCTTGGTGTGTTTTTAAAGGGAGTAATTTAAACACACACACACACACACCCAACAAACTCGCAAGAGGCATACTCATCCAGGATAACACATGTAACTTCCCTCTTATGAAAGAAGTGATTAAAATTAAACAAGGGGGTCATACATGCTCAGTTTGAATAATCATGAATAGCATCCGTTATTCGCAGAGGTTGAATTGTTGTAAATTTCATATTTTAAGTTGGATACTCATTTTGTGAAAAACCAAATACGAAGCAAGACAAAACTAGTCATTTAAGGGTAATTAATATTCAGTAGGATGGGGGTTTCTTTGTTTTTTTTTAATACAAGAGAGGGCTAATACACCATAAATACAAACTTTTTCTTTGGTACAAACAAATTTAGGTGAGTTTGACACCGGTCCCCTACAAAAGCCAGGGCACAACCTTAGGGCTCAAAGAGCACTTACAGGGGGGACTTACGAGATCACCTACCAAAGGAACACTTACAACGGCAGTGAAAATCGAACTCGCGTTCTTATGGGATACGAGCTCGTTCTTTACTATCTGTGTCAACTCTCATTGGCGCCCTAAATACAAACTAATCTACTAGGTTTCTTTTTCTTTTTTGTATACCAGAGTATCTCCCACCTGATAGGTGATAGACTAATCTCCTGAGTACTGTAGAGGCCCAGTTACGAGGGTGACCCTCCCATGCACGCCAACTCTATTCCCATCCTCCAGGGATCAAACTTGAGAGCGATGGTTAAGGGATACAGATTCTCAACCATATGTGGCAACGTGCATTGGTAAATCTACTAGGTTTCTTTTTTTGTTTTTTTATACAAGAGAGGGTTATAGCCCGAAAGTAAAATAAATTATATTACTGAGGAATTTAATTATAAATATTCTGAATCTAACAAGTCACGTAACGATGCAGGACACGTCTTAAATGTGACAGATCTAGAGAGGCCTTCCTTTGTAAGGGCATCTGCAACCTAGTTTACTTCTCTTGGGATAAGCTGCAAATGTAATTCCCCCCTAATCTACTAAATTTCTTTTTTTTTCGTTTTTTTTTTACAATAAGTTTTGGAAAGGGGTCAAGAATTTTTGTAATTCTCCCTAATTGGATAGTCCATAAACTCTTTTACTGTTGAAAAAGCTAGTTTTAATAGCTTATTCAAAACCATAGTTTGAAATCATGGTTTTGTCCAAAAGTACTTATGGACAAATATGGCTGTTTGTTTTAAAATTTTCTCAAACCAAGGTTTTGCCCAAAAGGGCTTCTAAAACCATGGTTTGCAACGTTTCCAAACACACCATAAAACTAGTTTTTTCAACAGTAAAAGAGCTTATGGACTATCCAATTACTATCTTACCCCTACTTTTTCTTACACTCTCTCTCCTCTCTCTTACTTTTTCTTACACCCTCTTTCCTTTCTCCTCTCTACCCTCTCTCCTCTCTCTTCTCTTTTCTCTACCTCTCTCCTCTCTCTTACTTTAAATCAAATCATATCCTTTTTGGTAATTTACCAATATAAAAAGTCATTCTAAAAATAACTATCCAAACACTTATTTATTCAAAACCACTTTTTTTTCCATAAACTCTTCTCTAAAAGCCCTTTTTCATAAGCTGTCCATAAGCCTTTTTTTTTATAAGTCTTTTTTTAAAATCCTATCCAAACAGGCCCATAAATAAAATACTATATATGTTCAAAAAAGAGCTAGAAGTTCAAGCTTTTCCGTGAGAAACGTGTCTATCTAACTCTTTAAAATAATTTTATAAAAAAAATTAGTATCTTAAAATATTTAAGGATATAATTAACACTCTGAACTAATTTTAGAGGTACGATCAGCACCCTAAAATATTTAAATTAGTATAATTTTACCCATTCACTTACAAAAACACTTATTTTCGTTTAATACATATCACATCAACTTTTTATTTTGACATATTATTATTTAAAAATTATATGTATAATATTATTTTAATAAATTATACTAAATAAACCATAAAATTTTTTAATTTTTATATATGAATTATATACAATGTTAATTTTAGGGTTCATTCAGAACTCTTATTTAAATAATATGACACATGTTATATTTTAAATAATAATATATCAAAATAAAAAACTCACGTGACATGTATCGAATAAAAATTTATATTTTTATCAGGAAAATGATAGAATTATACTAATTTAAATACTTTATAATACTAATTATATTTTTAAAATTAGTTAAGAGTATTAATTTTACTTTTAAATATTTTAAAGTATTAGTTACACTTTTAAAATTAATTTAAAATATTAATTATACTTTTAAATATTTTAAAATATTAATTATTTTTTTAAAAATTAATTTAAAATACTAGTTTACCCTTTAAATAATGGAGTGGTTTAAGAATAGGGTAAAGGTGCATCCAGCATCCCAAACTAATTTTGGAGGAGCAATTAACACCCTAAAGTATTTAAAGGTGCAATTAGCACCCTGAACTAATTTTGGAGGTGTAACCAGCACCCTAAAGTATTTAAAAATACAATTAACACCCTAAACTAATTTTGGAGATGCAATCAGCACTCTCAAATATTTAAATTGGTGTAATTTTACCCTTTCACTAACAAAAATACTTACTTTCATTTGATACATATCACATAAATTTTTTTTTTGGATACATTATTGTTTAAAAGCCATATGTATAATATTATTTTAATAAATTACACTAAATTTTTTTAGGGTGCTGATTGCACCTCCAAAATTAGTTTAGGGTGTTAATTGCACCTTTAAATGTTTTAGGGTGCTGGTTGCACCTCTAAAATTAGTTCAGGGTGCTGGTTGTACCTCCAAAATTAGTTCAGGGTACTAATTGCACCTTTAAATACTTTAGGATGTTAATTGTTCCTCCAAAATTAATTTAGAGTGCTGGATACACCTTTACCCTTAAGAATATGGACAAAAAGGGGTTAATATTATTTATTTGGCGAGTGTGGGCTTGGTTGTGTACCTACCTGCCTCCTCATTGTAATCTCGCTCTCTTCTCTTCAATATCAATGGAAGCGAAGCAGAGCGATGTGGTGAGCCTGAGCATTCCCTTTCTCAATGGCGAAGCAACACCAAACAAAGCTGCTTCTGACGACCAAGCCAGTGACGGCTCCACCTCCTTCCTCAAGACTGGCCTTAATTGCCTTAATGCCTTATCAGGTGCTTCTCACTTCACACTTTAGTCTCTTCATCATTTTTTTACAATATAATCCGTGATAATATACAAACTTTCTCGGAATGGAACGATTTAGCGTTCTCAAGTTTGGGTTAGGAATTGCTGTTTTGTTTTTTTACCAACGTTGCTGTTAATAATATCGTCGTACGTATTCTCCTCTTCTTGCTTTCTTCCAATATCCCCTCCCAGAAGCGATCTGGGAATTCTTTATGTTGGACCATTCGTTCGCTCTGAATGATTCTTTTGTTTTGTTTTGTTTTGGTTCAACTCTTCGTCAATGGATCCTGGCAGCTTTTATTCCCGCCCCCCCTCCCCTCACCCCCCTCTCTTTTTAAATGTTACAACAAGTAGCTATTTGAGTCACATACGGAAAGGAAAAGGAGAGTGACATGACATAGCATGAGATTGGTCCAAGAAGCGGCGGTAGCCAGTGAGCTATACTGGAAACCGCCTGAACTGAACATCATGGGGATGGCTGTTGTCTCTAGAGGCAACATTCTTCTTCTTTTGACAAGTGTGTAAATAGTTATTATTTTTTCATTCTGATCATAAAACAGGGAAAGCACAGGTTTTAATGGGATTGAAGTGGAAAGAAAAAGTTTCTTAGTTAGAAATATACCTTCACGGTGTGGGGTTCATATTTAGAGTGTTTAATCCTTTTGCGTTGATTCTGGGATGTGTTATTCAATATTTACAGTTCCTCAATTATAATGAAACTAACGCATAAGTTATATCCTGCAATTGGTTTTCAGGAGTTGGGATACTCTCCGTTCCATACGCTCTTGCATCTGGAGGATGGCTCAGCTTAATTCTTCTATTTATCATTGGCACGGCAACATTTTACACTGGTGTGTTGATTAAGAAATGCATGGATATGAATCTGGCAATCAAAACCTATCCCGACATAGGTCATCGTGCGTTTGGAAGGAAAGGAGAGCTTGCTGTGTCAATAACAATGTACACTGAACTCTACTTAGTTGCAACAGGATTCTTAATTCTAGAAGGGGATAACTTAAACAACATATTCCCCAATACCGTCATTGAATTAGCCGGCTTACCAGTTGGCGGAAAGCCATTATTTGTGATTCTGATAGGCCTTGTCATTATGCCTTCAGTTTGGTTGGATAACTTAAATCTTCTTTCTTACATATCAGCAAGTGGTATGTTTGCTTCTGTTATCATAATTTGCTCCATATTTTGGACTGCAAAAGTAGACGGAGTTGTATTTCACCACAGTGGAACCCTTCTTAACTGGGATGGCATCCCTACTGCTGTTAGCTTGTATGCCTTCTGTTATTGTGCACATCCAGTCTTCCCCACCATGTATAATTCCATCAGAGAGAAACCTCAATTTTCGAATGTAAGTCATTTAATTTTTGCCTTCTACTCTCAACAGGTCATATACATGTTTTCTTGACTTATATAGTTCTCATCAATTTTGCTTTATTTGCATTTCAGGTCTTGTTAATGTGTTTTGTGCTGAGCACTCTTGGTTATGCTTCAATGGCTGTATTTGGTTACTTGATGTTTGGCTCAGATGTGCAATCACAGATAACGTTAGATCTACCAATAAACAAGTTAAGTTCAAAAGTTGCAATATTTACTACTCTGGTGAATCCAATAGCCAAGTATGCTTTGATGGTGACACCAATTAAAAATGCTCTGAAAGAGTTGCTGCTTGGAACTTGCAAGAATAGGCACACAAATATCTTGATAAGCACGGCCTTGGTAATCAGTACTGTGATAGTTGCCCTGACAGTTCCTTTCTTCGGATACCTCATGTCTTTAGTAGGAGCAGTTCTGAGTGTGACAGCTTCAATTCTACTTCCATGCTTGTGCTACTTAAAGATTTCAGGGACATACAAAAAATTTTATTTTGAAACCGTGGTCATAGTGGGAATAGTATTAGCAGGTGTAGTGATAGGAATATTCGGCAAATACACTTCAGTCCTAAAAATTATAGAGAATTGGTAGTCATATGCAGTGTTAGAGCATCCTGAAGGATCTGATTGTCATCAAGAAGAAGACTGGGCGATAGAGCTGCTGACAGAAAATGCTTCAAGGGATTTGGGACTGCAAGAATGATTCTATTAATTGGATATATATATGGTTTTGGATGAGGATAATTCAGTTGAAGACTCGAATGCTGCTGGAGTGAGCGAGGGAATAGGCTGCTGTTTTTCATTACGTTGTGCCTTTGTCTCTGTTTGCTGTTTGATGTAGAGTAGTTATATTTGGTATTAATGAAGTATTTATTTGTTCAGTCCAAAAGAAAAAAGTCGTGGATTATTCTTTAATGAAGTAATTTTTGGTTCAGCCTCCACTCATGCTGTTCAACGACTACAAAGGAGAATATAGGGAAATGGAAGCAACATACATGATATAATGGATTTTAAATAACTATAATTAAAATAAAATAAATAAATATCAATATAAGATAGTAATCTTCATCAAATATTTAAATTAATTATGTTATCTCCTTCTATTATATTATTTGTCTCACCCCTTATATCATAATAATATATTTTATCTTTTAAATAAAGTATACTAATACTCATCATAAATCTATTTATAAAGTGTATTATTTTCTCCCTTACATTTAATTTACATTATTCCTTTCACTCTATCTCTCACACACACAGTGTGTATATGTATATATGTATGTCACTTTCTCTTTTTTCTTTCTATCTCTCATGTTTAATCACAATCCTCCCCCTCTCTCTAACACACACTATATATATATATATATATATATATTTCACTTTCCCTTCTTTCTCCCTCTCTCTCTCAATCTATCTCTCTCACATACACACATCTCCCACTCTCTATCTCCTCCCCACATTTTCTCTAACATACACCCACTAAACACAATTATAATATATCTCTTATACATACACCCTTTCATCTCCTTCTTTCACACACACCACATTTTTATCCATATAACCTCTTCTTATTACAATAACAATACTTGAAATTCCTTTATTTATTCTTTAAAAGTAACATTATTCAATAATTTCATTCTATATATTAGATACGCTTAAAAATTCTTCAAATTAAAAAAAATTGCATGAAGACTTTTAGTGGTGACTATCGCCGCTGAAGATAAGAAAAATTGCCTCTGAATCCTACCTTTTTTGTCCTCGGCACACTATATGTCGTCGTAGAAAATATTGACCTCTATGGTGACAAAAAAAGTTGCCTAAGAAACTATAGACTTTCTGCGGTTACACTATATGTTGCTGCAGAAACTATTAACATCCTGCGGCGACAAGCTAATGAAACTTCCAGCAGCAACCTTTTTGTCGTTGCATAAATTTAAGAATTTCAACAGCAATTTTATTATTGCACTGAAAGTAAGACTTTTTTTTTAGTGCTTTATGGTTATTTGTAAAGATTATAATTAATAATTACTGGATTTAAAAAGCCATTATCATATTTTAGGGAAGTTAGCTGTTTAGATTTCACTAGAATGACTTTATAGTGACTTTCTCTATGAAAAACTAGTGATAACATGTTTATAGACAAGTAGGTGTCGATACTCCTTTGGTGTGCGATGTGCCAATTCCTCTTGCAATCACTGGAATAAGATTATCAATATCTAGATAAAGAAAGAGTATATGGACCTGCCCCAACTCCCAACTTCTGGAGAAATTAAAATTAGAAAAGAATAAAAAAAACAATTATTGAGTTAAGTGCATTCGTCAGATTTTATGAATTAAAGACAGAGACTCCAGACTTGGAGACAAAAAGAGATGGGTTGGCTAAGTTCTGTTAGAGTCTCCACTCTCAAAAGAGAGAAAGTTAAACACACTAAAAACCCCAAAAGCTTTGACTATATATAAAATAACAAAATAAAATAAGAAGCTTCTATATATCATCTCGGGGTTTCAGTCAAAATCATTATATATATGACGAAATTAAAGAAAACAAATTTGAGTTTGAATTCAACGATCACTTCTATAGAATACAAATACCACTCAAAAGTTATACATTCTATTCAGAATTTCGCATACACTATTCTTAGAGACTTATTAAACATTTTCAACTAGCGTCAGATTTTATCTTACATTATTTTTATTAATTAGTTATTGGGTGATTAAAAACATATATTCTTCATCTAAAATTTACCAGTATGTGCCTTTGTTGTGTTAGAATTATTATACAATTCATACACTAAAAAAACCAACAGAATAATGCATATAGCACTGTAGTTGAACCTAGAAACTGGTCGTATTCATATATTGTAAATTACAGCATAACAGACAAACTAGAAAAACAAACCCAGAAAGTAGATGAAGTGTAGAGTAGTAGAAAGGCGAAAACAAATTAAAACATTAAGGAGACACACAGCCGACGCCATGCCTAGAATTAGGGAAAACGAGAAACAAGCCACTGCAAACTATTCCTACCATCAACGGGAAACTCTCCATGACCTGGTCCATCTCCTTCTCGTGCCCTGGAAACAAACAATCCGTAACCCTGTGATCCGAGAAAGCGATCGCCACGAACACGATCACCGACATTATCGCATGCACAAAGTCCGTCAACCCCACTTTATACCTCTCGTCCTTGGGCACTTCCACATTAAGGCCCGGCTTGAAGACGGACAACCCTTTTGGGGTTACGAAGCCGTAGTAAACGGTGCCTTCGGGGCCGCGAAAGCTGTCGGTGAAGTGGAAGAAGAAGCAGGAGAGGGCGCAGAGGTCGAGGAGGAGGTGGATCATCAGGGAGTGGACGTCGGAGCAGTGGCCAGATTTGGTGATAGTGGGAAGCACCATCTCGAAGGTAAGGAGGGTGCCGGTTGGGAGGAAGTTAACGAGCATGGAGGTCTTGGAGAGGGTCTTCTGGACGCCCTTTGCAACGGCACGTCGTCTCCGACTACCTTCTGCCGGAGGCTCTCCGGAAGTGCCATGGGCTGCTTCTTGCACGGGAAGATGGGTTGTATCGTACACTTTGATTCCTATTGCTTCATCGGTACGATCCATTTCTCGCTCCACAAAAAGACGTACCAAAGGGTTCTAACCAAGTGAATAATGTGGGATGGCTTTGGCCGGTTTGTACTAAAACATATGAGGGGGCAGTTCCATTTTCAAAATTTTCTACGGTTATTGACGGTTTATATATTTACGGCAACAATTTTTTAACGCAGGGCAATATATGTAGAAAAATATATATTTAGTTTCATAATTTTATTAAATTTCATTAATACGACTAACTATGAATCAGTTTCATTACGTATAATTTATTTTAACAAAAAGGTAAACATGTAAAAAAGAATAAAGCAAAACTTAACTTTTACATACATGTATGATATACGATGAGATATTAGCTTTATTTAAATTACAAGTATTATAAAATAAATTTCAAAAATTTTAAAATAAATAAAAATACAAGTAGAAAATTATATTTCTAAAAATTCTAAAAAAATTGGAAAACAATTGTCAGAATTGCAAGTTAAAATTCTCTAAACATGCATTATTTAAAGTAAAAAATGAAAATTGGGAGGACTTATTTAATATCTAAATTTGTATGTTTATAGTAAAAGTTAAATAGGGTGAAAATATAATAGACATTATTATTTAAGCAAATGAGCGCATAATGAAGTGGGGAGAATCTGTGAATGCTAATTCTAGAGTAGAAACAGGTGAGATGGGTTGTGACAACTATAGAATAGTGTGTATTGGGTAGCCTCTGAAATGCACAAACAAACATTATTAAAACTATATATACACACACACACACACCCCTTTATTGTATATGCTTCCCTCTATATTCTACAATTATCATCTTCCCTCTTCTTATCATTTAGGCCTTCACAATCACAAATCACAATGTCTTCAGAACCCAGCTCGTCGGAATCATCGTCTTTCCCAACCGCCGACGAATTGGACGACTTCCAAATTCGAAGGCTCACTCTGCTTCTTCCTTTCGTTTTCAGGCTAGCTGCTCGCCAACGTAACCGTCACCACCATGACGACGATTCCGTCCTCGATCTTCCCTTGCGGGTCATCCTCTTTAACCCTGCCACCAGAACCACCGTCATGATCGACCGCTCCCTCAACTTGGACTCGCTACTCCAGGAGGTGCCCACGACGAAGCCCGGGTTGTTGCCCGCGTCCAAGGATTCCATGGCGGCCATGCCCACCGTCATGGTCACCGAAGAAGGTTCTGGGTGTGCGATTTGCTTGGAAGATTACATGATTGGGGACGAGGCTAGGGAGATGCCCTGCAAGCATAGGTTTCACCCTCGCTGCATCGAGAAGTGGCTCGGGATTCATGGTGTGTGTCCTGTTTGCCGATTCCCGATGCCCGTGGACGCTCGTGACGTCGAGCTTGACGATAGCGAAACGGCGGAGAGCGATGGTGACCTCATGCAGGCGGGTTCCGACCCTTCCCGGAGCTCCGCGCATTCTGATCCTGCTTCTGATTCACAAGACGAGAGTTCTACAGTGGATGAATCTTCGACGAGTACAGAGTCTGTAAGCGTGGAATAACGAACAAGTATCGAAAGCCCCCGCATTTCTCCTCTTCTTCCTTCTCTTTCTTTCAAGAATAGATATGTTTTCGAATTATTTAATTTTTTAAAAAATAATTAATTTATTTTGCAATATCCAATCATTTTAAAATAATGCCGGGAAGGAGTTAAAACAAAAGTTGCAAAGTAGAGGTGCATTGGCAGACAGGATAGCCACCTCCTCTCTTATGTGCTCTACCCAAAAAATATATAGGCTATATTTTATAGTCTGATACATAATCTTATCGATAAAAACTTTAACTATTTTAGATTGGGTATGAGTGAGCTTGTATACCCAAGTTATGATGTCATGCTCTTCTTGTGAAAAAAAAAAATCTAAAATTATGAACTTCTAAAATAATACCATATTCATATATTTTTAAGAGTTAAATAATATCTATAATCTACTAAGAATAAGGCAATAAAAAGATAATAATTAAAATTTTAAAATTTATTACATATAAAAAAATAGCTTTAAAGTCTAAGTAATTTATACTTGCAACTTTGTATCAATCTCCCTAATATTGACAAGGATGAAGCATCTTAAAAAAAATTATAATTTATAATGTAATCATATGATGATTAGTAAAGTTAAAAGGAATTAATATAGTTATAAATATTAAAATATACAACTTACCTACTTAACTACACATATTTCTAAAATGATCTTTTAGTCATCAATAACTATCATATTCTCATTTTAAAGTGTATTATCTAGGAAAAAATAAAAAAAAAATAAAAAAATGGGTGCTCATGGGCAAAGCAAGCAGGGCAGCACCTCTGCCTGGTGCTCAGTCTAAAAAAATATGGGTTATATTTTATTACCTAATGCCTAACCCTGCTCTATATTTATCAGGTTGGGTAAGACTTTTTTATCGAGATTCAGGTGGATATACCGAACCGCGGGCTTTATGCATACTCCTATTATAAAGAATTCAAATAAAATATACAGAGAAAGATTGAAAAAAACATAAGTTCATAAAACCGGATTAAAATCTGGCAATTAGATTATGATTAATCACTTATTACATACACTAAACTTAAAAGTTTATAAAGAAAAAAAAATTTAGCATGCTGAGAAAAAAAATAAAGTGCTATCAAACGCCACCTTAATTTGGTTGTCCGAATTTAAGAGAGACCTTAGTTGCTAATTGCTAATTTGCGATGTTCAGGACTCTCACAAGTTATTCGGAGCTCCGTGTAGATGCCCACTCTAATTATATCTAAAAGAACAGATGAAAAATAAAATTATATTATTCGTGATCATGTTATAATTTTTTTGTGTAAATTTTTTTTAAAAAAAATAGGTTGAGTTCATCCCGATCTAAAGGTAAGGTGAAGTCTCTCTTCCTCTTAGGCGATACTAATATTAGACAGGACAGGCTGTTAATTATCTTCAGACATAAATCTATACACCTAAGAACTAAGATATATTCTCAATCATTACGACTAAAATTATAATAAAATAATTTTTATTGAATACTTTCTAAATATTATAATTTTTTTTTGTTGCCCACCCAGTTCATCGGAACTTTGCTCCGACTACATCCGGATCCGACCCGCGTCGTGTACCTGGCTATGGTGGGTGAGTCTCTCAACGGAAATTTTCTGCGTACGCCAAGGCTCGAACTCGAGACCTCGCTTAAGCGATATCGAACCGTTTACCACTCGGACCAACCAACCCCGTTGGTTTTAAATATTATAATTGAACACCAGCCTGCAAATCTCAGAGACTTTTGGGCCTTTCCATTTACAACGACGAAAAAACAAAGATGATGGTCAAAATTTATCCCAACTTGAGCTCAAGACATGCCCTGAGCCTAGATGGCCAATTGGGGGAAAAAATAAACACAAAGTACTAATTCTGAAGGACCTACGAGAACATGCAATCGAAGTTGACAATTAATTGAAAATGAATCTGGTGACTCAGCAAACTTCTCTAATTTCTTTGTCAGATAACTATTATTGAGTCAGTATCATGATTAAATAATCTCTAACCTTGATTCTATTTCTGTTAGATATCTCAATTTTTTGCGTTCATGCCATAGTAGTTATTGCGTACATTTTAGTGAAGAAGGTGGCAAATAACTAACGGATGTTAATGTCCATGTTTTTGCCCGCTCATTATAGAATTATGGACCGGGGACGCTACTTTTGTAGGAATATTTCCCCCTTTTGTATCGGATCATTTATCAATGTTACTTGCAACCTAGTTGGTTAACTCCTCCGTCGTGGATGGAAAATGTTTCAAATTCAAGCATGACGTGTTTTCCTATGCCGCCCACTTCCAGAGAGAAGCATGAATATATTCTAAATCAATTCTTAAAACATTATAACTCTGTCATATGTATATATATACTGACACTGATTCACAGATTCAAGGGCAGAAATTATATATTGATAGAAAGGGACAGCAAATCTACCCAGAGAACTAGAAAAATGGGGACCATCATTCATAAAATGGTAACTTTTCAGGAATGACCAATGAAGACTTTCTCATCCATTAAGAATGTTCAAGTTACTTGCAGAGCAACAGAACATATCAAATTTCATGAAAGTTCAAATGCAGAAGAGTATACATGACTCTCTTTTCTGTTGGAAGCTTAAATGGTTATGGCAAATGATGCCAAAATAATGTAATTTTGTTCATATTTTGACTCATTAGCATATCCCCAAGACGATTAGTGTGCATGTAGACATATGTAACAAATAGAATCTGACTTTGAAGAGAGAAATAAAGGAAAATGGAAAAAACTGCACAAATACTTACAAAACACACAAGCAGATGGGAAGCTGTATAACAGGAACAAAGACACTAACACAAAGCAACAGAAACAACACATTGTGTAAAGAGATACCAGTAAAAACCAAATTCATAAGGCTCGATCGCTCTGATCATAACAGAGACTTCAATTTTCTGACCAAATAATTCAAATCGGACACGAGTTTACACTCTGTAATTGAGCATTTGGGTTCATGGGGTGGGAATAATGTATATAAATAGTGAAGGTTAACACTACAACTTCTACCGATGATTAACATCAGGGTGTTAACTGTGAAATCGAGTAAGCAAATAAAATATTAAAATTCATAAAATCAGAAGCAGATGCTATCACTTATCAGAGAACAACTACATACCCCACTCCTAACTGCAGCATGTGAGAATATAGCCAATAGCCATCTTTAACTACGATTATCAAGAAGACGGTAAAGAATAAGAGAAGCAAGACACCCGAAACAGAAAGGTGAAAGAACAGGGATTTGTATATCCTAGTGGAGGGAACCGAATAAAGGTTTGCTATATTCTCAGTTATAATTTAACTGTACATGATCCATAGTACCTTACAACTTTATTGCCAAATAGGCTTATTTAAAGATAATTTAGTTCATATCAGATTGGCCAGAGAAGAGAAGACACGATGACCACTACATTCTATAAAAGATTATTCCTAAACGCTCTCATGTATCAATTCCCTACCTCTTGATCTTTCGAGGCTTCTTTGGACCTGGAACTTCTAGTCTACCAACAGAACATCCACATCTTGCTCGAAGAATCAGAACAGCCCTTCCATTAGGGGGTGCTATCTTCTTCAGTTCCAATTCCAGTTCTCGCTTATGATCGCGAGGCAGTTCAAAGAGGCCCTTGTTGATTCCTTCGTTAGGTGAATTCTTCACACAATCCTCTGTTTCCAACTGAATGTCAAACTCAGCAGCCTTTCTCAAGCCCTTGCAACCAGGATTCCCACATTTCCTACTCGTGCATGTCAAAGCTCCCCAGACAGAAAATGCAGCAAAAGAAATGCCAAATCCTACGTACATATAGATCGGTGGCGCAAGAGAAACCTCTTCTTTCACCGCATAAAGAATTGCGCCAGAAATCTTAATAGACCCAGTGATAACATAGTAAATGAATGGAAAGAACAAGAAACCGAACGCGCAAATTGCAGCAATGAATAACGCTACTTCCACTACAGCCCATCGAGATCGATCGCATGTCAGAACTTGCGGGGAATTGGGGGAAGTGGGCATCCTTCTATTCCGCTGTGTGCTATTAGTTTGCCTCGAATTAGAAACGATTCCGGAAGAACACCAGGAATTTGCCACGACAGAGGCTCGGTCAACGGGCTTACAGAGCGAGATTGAGCTATGGAAATAGACCATCTCAAACGGAACCTTAAAACAGAATCTGAAATCCAATCCGCGATTGAACTCCACCAGATTAAATTACAGATCAAAACCCCCAGTCTATATCAAAATCGGATCGACCACCTCGTAGATTATCGAAGAGATCGAAATTCGACGGAACCCGGATGCATCAAATTAATAAATTATCATCCGGGTAAGTTTCACAGCCGAAGTCCAATATTTGATCCAATCAAAGTATTGTGTTAGAGTAAAGAGAGAGATGATAGATCAGTCAAGGTATGAGTGAAGGATGGGCTTAGGCCGGCTGAAAGCAGAGCAGAGGCAGAGGGGACAAAGGAAGAGTCCTCACTGATTTATTATCAACAAAATTGAGAAAAGGGGAGGGGAAAGCTGCGTTCGATGTAAGAAGATAGGTTGGCTCTTTTAATGAGGAGGGAGGGAGAGGTCAGATCAAGTCATGCCCGCCAAGAAAATACAAGGACACGTTTTGCTCCGTTACGTGGGCTCTCCTCTAACTAAAATGGGCTTGGATTCCCCCTTTATTAGCTCGCCACTTGAAATCATTCCTGAATCATTTGGTGGGCCATCTCTTGGGCTTTCATCGCCCCTTTTCCTTTTAAATTATAATAAGAGACACTAACCTACTCTAGGTTCAAATGATAAATGGGGTGAAACATACGACTATTTAGAATGTGTTTAAATCTTGGAAAATGTTATTTTATTATGATTCTAATCACAGCGTTTGGAAAGTTATCTTAACTCTTGAGTGTCTAAGTTTACGTCTGAGGGTAATAGACGGCTCGGCCTGCCCGACATTAGTATTACCTAGAATGAAGGGAGATTTTGCTTTGTCCTTGGATGGTAGGTGACCCCGACCTCTTTCCACAAATTTTGTAACAAAAAAAATAATAATAAGAGACACTAATAACATGAAGTAACATACGCGATTGAGCCTGATATTTCTTGTAGACGGGATCTATTACTCGCACCAATTCAAAGGGGTTTGTAGATATGTGGGTGTGTATTTCACCGTCTTTTATTTTGTTTTGCTTTAACATAGGGATGAAAAAACTAAAAAGGGATGTTAGCTCATATGGTGAGTAAGAATCCCATATCGGAACATTACTCTTTCCCTTGGGGGCAATGTGAATTAGGTAGTCTCTCCTGCTAGAGTGAAAATGATGAAAAGGAATATATTTGGGTTAGAATGACGTAGTTGATAAGGATCTTTTCACATTTCAACATATAATGACGTCATTAGATTTAACACAACAGTTTATGATGATAGTAATAGTGATCAGAAGAGGGTTACATTTGAAGTGCAAAAGCGTTGTCCTTTTGTGATTATTGAGATGTTGGATATTCATGAGGATCATAATGACTGGATTGACTTGTGCAATTGGCAGGGGCTTAATAGGTAGGCCTCACCGGGTGGCTCTTATGGGGTACGGAGCAACAGTTGGGTGGATGGATGAGGAATACGAGGAGGGTCAATATAAGCACATAAGCCGGGGTCGTCGACGAATAGCATTAGTAGCGGCTTCCTCCTCAATTATTAATGATCAAGTTGGAGAGTATTTGACACCCCACGGCTTCCGCGTTTGGTAGGCCTTTCAGGTCTCAAGACAATTCCCATACAACATATTCAAGGTGCCCCCATACATAATTTGGGAATTTCCCATTGACACCAATAACTCTTCTAATTAGAAGTAAAAATAGGTCAAAGTTAGACTTTAATCTTAATATAACAATTATATCATGTAACAAATCCTGAACCTAGCAGGAAACTTATCATAGGATTTTTGTCAGCCTAAACATAATTTGTACAAATATCAGGACATGACCTAATACCTATTAAAAATGTCAATGTTTTGAAAAACTTTGGACAAGCTAACATGTCTACGCCTTCAAAAAGATTGAAAATTGGCCTTTGCTGAAAAATAGGCCGAAAATATGTTACATTTAAACAGGTTAAAAATATATGATGGTCCTAAGTTGATCTTTCAAGCTTAATAGACTTATCGGATAACTTAAATCTGATTTATTAAGTATAAAATGTTTTAAAAAAAAGTTTGAACCTATTATAATTTTTACACGAGAGTGAAGTTAGGGTATTTTTAAAATTTAACATTATGGTTGCAAAATGAGATTTGAGTTATTAATAAAAGTTAACATAAATAATAAAAAATAGAGTTATATCTTATAAAGATTTGATGAGTTTAATTTTTATTATTGTTATAAGGATTTATTTAGTAGATAATTTTGTAAATTTTATATAAATATTTTTTAACCATTTCAACCATTTCGGATTCTCGTTCTTCTCCCAACACTCAAACTCCAGAATGGAGAGTCAGCCACAGATTTCAGTTTGATCTCCAAGGCAATGATGCTTGCACTGACCATGGGGGAACGTACAGGTAAAAGCGCGTGCACGAAACCATATACAATGATCTCATGGTTCCATAATTGTGTTAAGAGTCAAGGTGGATTAGGTCATTTGCAATTAGTTGACAGCTGCTGACATAATTCTACTAGAAGGTTGAGTTGTTTTCCTTCGTCTCTGTATGTCCATTTTCTTGAAGGTTTGGTAAACTGGGTCATTCGCCTCATAAATATTTTGTACATATAAATAAACCAAAAGAAATGGGATGTGACCACTGCATTTATTTTATGAATGATTATACACATAAACGTGGAACATAACAGTTCGTCTAATTTCAATTAACTGGCCCTATCCCTGTGAATTAATTATACTAGCTTTACATCTGTTTTTATTTTCACTTAATGATGATGGTATATATGAGTTGACACACGTGTCCCACGAAATATCAGCATATATATATAACAAAAAAAAAAAAAAAAGACTGCGAATTGGCTCAAGTGGAGAAATGCCTGTGCCTCAAAGTCCGTCCCAATGGATTGAAGTAAAAAGAAGAAGTCGCAATTGAAAAGAGCAAACCGGTCAAGTAAGACGCAGTTGGGGAACGGCAAGTCAATTTGACGTCATTGCTGAAATGAGAACGAAGATTCATATTTGAAAATCTCAACTATAACTCATCGTCTGAGTTAAACTGATAAGAAGGTAGAAGATACCACTATTTGAAACATGTTTAATTTGTAAGGAGTATTATTTTGTTATAATTTTAGTCACAGTATTTAAAAAGATATATTAATTTTTAGGTGTCTAAATTTATGTCTGAGGATAATAGACAGTTCATCTTACTTGACATTAATATCGCCTAGGAGAAAAAGAGATTTCGCCTTGAATCGTGGACGAGCTTAACCCCTTCTAACAGATTTTATATCAAAAAGACAAAAGAAAAGAAAACCTCAACCACAGAGTAAAATTAAGTTGCTTTCTTTTTTCCCTAAAAAATTATTATCATAAACCAGATGTTGGGCGCATATACTACACATCATTTAAAATTGAGTTATAAGTTCATGACTTATTCATACTGCACTTCCATTCACATATATTGATTCTGTTAGAAATAAAAGAGATAAAAAGAAAATACATTGGTCATGTTCTGCCTTTTTTCCATGCTGACTGCGGAGGGCGATTGTGGGAAGGGCAGATATGCAACTAAGCTTTCCGTATTGGGCCTCGAGCCCACTTCGCTATTAATTTGACCCAATTTGCAACAACGCGTGGCCCAAAACAACAAATAATTTTATGGCGGATGTCAATATGGCCCACATAAATTTACCAACACGTGCTTTAATTCTTTAAATAATGTATGTACGGTGCGTAGCTTATTTTCCAAATTTAATATTAGTGTATACGAATCCCCCCTAGTTCACAGCGTGCGAAGGTAATCGAACAATAGAGAAGCATCTGTTTATTATTATTCTTTCTAAAATACTGTGATTGAACTCATATAATGCATTTACTTGGTATATGGGGGAATGGGTGAAATCTCAAAATACGAGCCAAGAGGGCTTGGGGTGTTACTTAGGCAAAATACGAGGGAACAAGCACCAACCATCCGAATGGAAATAGCAACGTGTCCTTATAAATGAAACCCAATCAAGGGCATTATTGGGAAATCATTGAATCATGGGGAAAAATTATGAAAGACCTTTAAAAATTTGTTATAGAAAAATAATGAGATGAGGAATCAAAAATCAAAATATGCTACAACTCCTGCTCAACTTTAGAAACTTCACCGTTCGACTAATTGGTATTGAGTTCGATTATTAAATATAAAAAAAAACTCTCAATAAAAGATTATAATATTTTAAGTGGACCTTAGTCAAGTGAGGGAGAATTAATCATTTATTTAAATACGTGATAATATAATCTTAAAAAAATATTAGATACTGGTTGATTAATTATAATAAAAAAAAATGTAAAAGTTGTAAAGATAGTTATGGAGGGATAATGAGCACCACGTGTTGAATTAGCGGAAATGGATGGGAGACTCAGAGCGGTGAAGGGGGCGGCATGGTTGGATTAGAGAGTGATTTGCCTGCTGACATGGCTTTCCACTCCTTCACTTTTCTCCTTCTTATCCATACCTTCCACTTCTCCTCATTATATTCCCATCTTACTTCAAATCGTCCATATATCTACTTATATATACAAGGTATTTATAAAATTTTAGGAGCAATTAATTTCTTCTAAAATGCCCATAAACAGTGAACAAAATGACTTGATCCACCTAATATATAAATAAGCCTAAAAGCGGGAATATTGTTTTGATTTAAATGGAATTTATGCAAATGATTTTATTTATTTTTTAAACAAAGGAAGAAAGCGAAAAAGGGTGGGGGCGGGGGGTGGGTGGGAGGGAAGAAGATTGTGTGGATGCTATGGAAGGGGCCAGGAGGGGGCATCGCATGTGCGGTGCACGTGACATGCGTGTTGGTGGAACTTCATCTCATGTTTGGGTGGGAGGCGCTGTTGCTGTTGGCTTTTGGGGGCAGAGGCAGCCACTTTTTCACTTTACTTTCCCCGCGGTGGGACCCATCCCCCATGAGCTGGCTCTTTTATCAGCCAAGGGAGCTTATTTACCCTCACCACCCGTTTCATTTCCTCTGTTTTGTTATTAAAAAAATCATCTCCTAACATCTCATAATAATTACCGCATGTTCAATTAACTTGATAAACAAAGCTCCTTTACATCAAATACATAGCTTTCCCTTTTCTTCTTAATGCCAACTATTACTTTCAACAAGATGATGTGGCACTTTGTTTCGTAAGAGCTCTGCTATGAGCAAAATTTAAAGGAAAGAATCTAATCTAAAAAGATTATGTTAGCACTGAACTTATAACCCTCACTTTTTTTCTTGTGTGTAATTTCATTGGAGTAGAGAGTGATATGCGGGGATTGCGGGGTGGTCACGTGGTGTCACGTGTCTACGAAACTAATGGCGTTGTTGGTTTTTGGTACAATGGGCAGGGCAGGACGCAGCCAATTAACAGGAAGAAAAAGAAAAGGAACAAAGGTGGCAAATAATAGACAGTGCACGGCGTTTACCACAAAAACTGCCTCCTGTCTTTCACCTTTTTGCTGTGTATTTAATGGTGGCCCCAAATATTGTGCCATTCAAACTCCCTCCTCCCCGCAATTTGTTTTCTTGCTTTTGTTCTTTTTGGTCTCATATGCCATTCTCTTTTCTAGCCTTGCCTCGCCTTCTTCATAGTACCCTCTTCTACACCACACAAGTTTTATTAGCTACTAGTACTATCCTTTTCCCAAAAAACAATAAAGAAAGAAATCGTCCCTTGAGTCATGGGGATAATAAGGGGTAAAAATAAATCGAAATTGATGTAACCAAGGAATTGTTCCTTTTGTAGGTTGAGTTTGAAGTGTTTGTTGGTGGCTTTATATGGGGCTGGATGTGGGCGTAAAGAACCCTAAACAGCACGAATGATAATAAGGTTCCACATGAATAAATTAATAATAATCAAGTTCCCAACAATTTTTTTATCCTCCTATTATATACTCATATTCAATACACTGTTATATATTAAACGTAAATACCTCTCTTAATAAAATTTAAATATTCATTCGCTATATTATTAAATACTAACTTATTTATTTTAGTAGATCTAAATTAAACCTAACAATTTATTTTAAAAATGACTTGTAAATATTGATTTAAATAATTATCAATTTAAGAATCTTAATTATAAACATTTATTTAAAATTTTCAATATATCTCTTAATTTACAATTACTTAAATATATATTTGCAACATTTTCAAATTAATTTTTATTAATTTGCATTTTTGGACTTAAACATCATTCTCTTACGGAAATAAAAAAGAGAGAAAGGTACAAGGAGTGGCGGGCCAAGATGCATTGTCATCCACAAATAGCAAAAAGAGAAGTAAGAATATGGTTATTATCAACAAATAGTCAAAAGCATAACTTCTTCAATTTTTTCTTTTTAAGAAACGATGAATGACTAAAATTTGGTGGGCGAGGATAGAGAATATAAGGGGGGACTGTTGTTTGAGAGAGAGCTGAAAAGTGGTTAATAGAGAATTGCTGGCTATTTGGCATCTCTCTCGAATTTATGATGTGTTCACAATTTTACATTCATTAGCGTCCCCAAGAGAGAGAATCAAAAGCAAGAAAGAGAAAGTCTTTTTCAGGCCACAAAGAAACTTGTGGCTCAAATTCTTTGTGGCTTCTGACGTGGCGACCCCCACCCGCTTCCCCGGATCAAAGAAAACACCCACACACGGAGAAAAGAATACGCAGTACAATTACCCACACCCCGACGACACACCCACTCTCCCCACACAACGTGTCGGATCTCTCTCTACCAAGTTTGCAGCTTTCTCTCTCTTTGCCAAAACAAAAGGAAAAAAACATTGAAAAAAAGGAGGATTTTAAAAAAAAAAAGGAGAGAGAGAGGTCGAAGATAGAAATGTCGGAAGCAAAAGACCCCGCGATCAAGCTCTTCGGGAAGACGATCCCGCTGCCGGAGATCCCCGCCAGGTCCGGAGGCTTGGCCGGAGCTCCATCTTCTTCTTCTGGGGATATTGCTGATGATGGAATTTATCACAATCGTGCTTCTCCCACCAACTCATCGCCAGAGTCCAACACGATGAGGGATGAGGAAGAGCAAGAAACCGAGAAGGTCTGAAAATTTCGTAAATTATTGATTTTGAGTGTGACCCCTTATGTAAAACGCAGAGAGATTTAATGGGTTGGTGTTAGTTTGGATTTGGCAATGCCATTTCTGCTGACTTGCTCTGGTAGCCTCTGTCGATTAATATTATGATTCGAATGATTCCATTGATTCCATTGATTCGGTGTTTTGGTTTAGTTTCCATTAGGATAGCTTTTGATTGGTTTTTTTTCCTTTTAAAAATTTTCAATTCTTTTTCTGAAGTTCAAGTTTTTTTTAATGTTATCTTTAACACGTTGATGCTTGAGTTTGTTTCCACTAGAAGATTTATGTTACTTTATTAGCATTCCTATTTTGATGAATTCTCAGGTACTTAGTTAATCTGTCAGGTTCTAAAATGGCAGTATGATTGTATGGGGTTAGCATTATTTAATCTATTGATTTTCTTATAGTGCTTGTCAATATAATTTATTTTCCTCCATTTTAATCTGTTATTTTCCTGGGATTCAGGCTTCTGGTGAGATCTGTTGTATGTTTCTTCGACTTCTATTTTTTGAACCTTTATAATAATTTACACCATACGCATGGACAGCCATAGACAAATCTTATTTTTCTTTCTTCATATTTAGATCCTTCTGACCACAAATAATTTACTATACATGATTTTTCTACTTCGTTTTCTCTGGGTTGGAAGCATGTTTGCGGCAAAATTCTTTTTTCTATCTGGCTTTTGAATGTTATAGAATTCAACACAGGAATTGTGCCATTTGTACTTTTCCACTGGTTTTCTTGTTGTTTGAACTTATTTTTACTTATATGTAGGCTTTGTTGTTGTTGTTGTTGTTGTACACTTATCCTTGCCTCTTCCGGGTTTATAGTTGATGTTCTCTCTTGTGCGAGGAGAGTTTTGATTTGAGTCATAGTTCTCTGAGAAATCCACTATCATTTATTTAAGTTACTTAGCTTCCTCTGTGATTGCATTACCTTTCCCTTGGTTTTGAACCTGTTGCACAAAAGGTGGATGGTAATATTTCAAACCTTCAACTTTTTACTGACATATTGGAATAACATGTTTGTGGACGAACACTTGTATGGGATTTTGACCGTTGATATTGCACTGTGGATTTGAAACAACTGGTGGAAAAGATATTGAGCTCTGGTGTATTATTGAATGTTTTAATGAAGTAGCTTTCAATATCAAAAAAATCCTGTTGAATGAAATATGCCTTTAAGAAGCCTCAGTATATGCAGAACAGGAGAAGACAATCATAACAAGTTTTTTTCTACCACTCAGAAATCTGATATTCTGACTGTATCTATTGTTTTAATAATGCTAAAGTTGTTATGAATACAGGACGCTTTGGGAGAGAATCCAGATGAGACTATGGAGGATAGAGCCCCCACTGAATCTACAGAAGAGGTCACTAATCAGGATGCAGCCTCAAGGACGAGTGAAGAATCGACTACACCCCCTACTGAGAAGGACGCTACTACGTTGAAGGTTTCAAAATCTGAAGAAGAGCAGAGTGAGACAAGTAATTCACAAGAGAAGACTTTGAAAAAGCCAGACAAAATACTGCCTTGTCCCCGCTGTAATAGCATGGACACGAAGTTCTGCTACTACAATAATTACAATGTCAACCAACCCCGTCACTTCTGCAAGAACTGCCAGAGATACTGGACTGCTGGTGGAACTATGAGGAACGTGCCTGTGGGTGCTGGTCGTCGAAAGAACAAGAATTCTTCTCACTATCGCCAAATAACTGTTGCTGAAGCTCTCCAGGCTGCTCAAACAGACATGCCAAGTGGAGCACATCATCCTGCCCTGAAGCCCAATGGCACAGTCCTTGTCTTTGGGTCTGATGCACCTTTGTGTGAGTCAATGGCATCTGTCTTGAACCTTGCTGATAAAACAACGCAAGACTGCACAAGAAATGGATTTCATAGGCCCGAAGAACTAAGAATTCCTATTCCCTATGCCAGTGGAGAGAAAGGAGATGATCATTCTAATAAATCTCCCATGATGTCAACAAAGCCGATGGATGCTACAAGCATCAACAGGCAACAAGAACAAGCAATGCAGAACTGTCAGAGTTTCCCACCTCAAGTTCCTTACTATCCCGGGGCACCTTGGCCTTTCCCATGGAATCCGGTGCAGTGGAGCTCTCCGGTACCATCGCCCGCGTTTTGCCCTCCAGGATTTACCGTGCCATTCTATCCTGCCGCTGCATATTGGGGTTTTACTGTCTCAGGTGCTTGGAACATGCCATGGCTACCACCACCACCATCACCGAACAGCACGGGCCCTAATTCTGGCCCTAAATCGCCGACCCTGGGTAAACATTCAAGAGAAGAAAATATACTCAAGACAAATGATTCAGGGGGAGAAGATGAACGTTGTAAAGAAAATGGAAAAGAGAAGTGCCTTTGGGTTCCTAAAACTTTGAGGATTGATGACCCGGGAGAAGCAGCGAAAAGCTCTATATGGACAACTCTGGGCATTAAGAATGATAAGGCTGAGTCAGTTCAAGAGGGAGGACTTTTTAGGGCATTCCCATCAAAGGGCGACGGAAGAGATCGTTCAACACAAAACTCAACAGTGTTGCAGGCCAATCCAGCGGCATTGTCTAGGTCACTCAACTTTCATGAGGCCTCATAAACATTTTGCTAAAATATTTGTAATTTTTTTGGGTGCAGCAAACTCCTATGGCGTCGTCTATAATATGTTCCTAAGGAAGTTACAAATGCCAGGCAACATGTGCTCACCGGCCTTGTTTGGAAGAGTAATTTCTTGCCGTGAGGCAGCCGAAGAAGAACCAACGAAGGATTGGTTCTTCCTGAATTCGCCTTGAGGAGGAGGAACCTTCTTGTGTTTGCAGAGTTATTCCTCTTTCTTAAGTGACGGCTTGACTGTTTTACCCTCTTCCTTTTCAATGAGATGGTTTGCTTAGATTAATGTACATAAGTTTTATATGACATAGTGATGGATAGAACCTAGTGAATTTGTCTACTACTTAGATTCGGGATGTATATAAATAAGAATGGGAGTTCAAATTGAACTTCTTGTTCTTGCATCTTTCCTTCCATAATGTAATTCTGTGTTTGGTTGAATTAGGCAGCCTCCCTCTGTTTATATTGTACAAACTTGACCGCAAGAATTTGAGAAATCCTTGAATGCATTCGAGTTTCCAAGCATGTTAAAGGCAACGAGTGTATTTAAGAGAATGGTTGAAAGATTCCGGATACATTGTACGAGAGATCTGTGCTGTATGTAGGATTTGCTTGTAAATTCCAATACAAATTACAAGACAAAATGGATTTTGTATACTTGTTATTCAGGGTAACTTGTGACTCTGTACAAACAAAGCACTTGGAATATTTTCGATTCATTATTCTTATTCTCTGTTAATGAAGGAGAGTGATGGTTATCTCAGTTTATGCACGAAAACTATTTATACAGTAATTAATTTTATGAATTGATGAATATATTATGATGCGATTATTTCGAGTAGACCTCGACTGTTTCTGTGAAAGAGAAGTAAAGGGAGATAGAGTTAACGCATCTTTAAAAAGGTCACAGTATGATATAGAGGCATTATCATAAATATAAGGCGCCATCATTGATACTCAACGAGTTAATGAAGGCTGCCTACTAATTAGGTATAAGTAATAAGTGCTCCCATCAGATCACGAGTTGAATATATCTTACACATCTTTATTCACCACCTGCCAACCCAGGAAATCCCTCGAAACCACTCTCTTTTCTATTTCTTCTTCTCTTCCCTCCACAAACCATATACTCCTCCTGTCTTTCATATATAATATAATTAAAAATTTGATGTTCATTCTAATTATAATATTTATTTTTTATATTTTTTATTATTTTTTTAAATTATTCGTATAGATACTCACTCCACAATAATCAAATAAGAGAAGGAATAAAGAGTTAAGGGAGATGATTAAGATATTTAAAAAAAATATCTTATATTAACTAATTTATTTAATATAATTAAATTAATTAAATATTATATATTAAAGATCGAATGAGTATATATATATCCGCTGTGTGAGTCATGAATTACCAGTTTTGTTTGGCCATATTGAACTGTAGTCCCAGTTTTCATGTTAACGTCCATAGGATTTACAATGACATTGTTACACTCCTGGCAATGTCATTGTAGCAATCGTACTTGTAATCTGATACTGTTAATATATGTCCCCCTCCCTTACTATATATACCTTTGATTAGCTAGTACGTTCTTCTCAACTAAATCCAATTATCATCTATTCTCTTCAGTTTTAATTATAAAAATTAAATAAAAAATTTACTTGAGTCTTTAATATAAGAATTCAATCCACCTTATTACTTAAAATTATAAATTTACCTTTAAAATAGCCCTATATGATTATACATATTAAGAAAGTTTCTCTTAATAATAGTTTAAATATACATGATTAAATATGGTATTTTAAAAAAACTAACACATAGTTATTACAAATAACTAACTTAATTAAATTTTTTAATCTATACAAATTAATTAAGTAAATTTTATATTAAGGATCGATATATTATTTGTATGTTCACCATGAATTATATATAATAGTGGAATCCTGGTAGCACAGGAAGTAACATCATCCAGAAATTACGTATATGTATGGAGCCAAGAGATGGAAAAGTATTTGTTTCTGCATTAAGGCCATGAAAACAAAAACAGGGAGAAGCTATGATTAATATAGTGATGGTGGAAAGTCCATTTTAGAAAAGACAAGTAGGTTCGGCACAAAACAAAGAAAAGCCTCCCACTTGGTGTAGAAAAAAGCCAAGGCATCCGATGTGCCAACTTTAGAGCTAGTGGAGCACGAGCCTCCTAAAGTGTGTGCGTGTGTGTATCCATCTATATATGTTGATAACGACTTGGCAGTTATGTATCCATTCATCCATACCTTAAAAAACTTGGTCCATTTATGCTCCAGCCCCTAATTTAAATACAATAACGTAACCCCCAAATGAGAGAGCCTAGAGAACTTGCAAACATATAGTATAATGCTCCCGGGCGCCTCAACATCCACACTCTAACGACGTCGTCTCTTTTGGTTTCCCTTTATATTACATCATTATTAAGCCTGCTATCTTTTTGTCACCTTCATTTGAACTGATATGATAGCTACCAACGATGATTCATTATTCTCAAGTTACTTTAGTCCCAGTCCTTTGGATCTTGATCGTTCTTCCCAACACCAGAATTTTTTTTTGTATAAATTAGGATTATGACCCAAAACAACTAAAATTAATTTAAAAAGAAATTAAATCTTAAATACTTAGTACAGACAATAGATCCTAACTGTGTGAGACATAGATATAATATTCGTCAACCCGTCTTTTGTTATAATATCCGTAAATATATTTTAACCTCTAAACATTAGAACTCATATTTTAACTAATGAAACCATTATAAGTAAAGCCCAAGCTCATTGCCGCCAAGTGTTCTCGATATCAAGTAATTTTATTTATTTTTATTTTTTAACTTTTTTAAATGTCTAGAGTACAAAATAAAATGAGTATTATATTTAATTTTTGCTATTAAATTATTATTGTCTTATCCAGTCCCATTTAAATTTTGTGTTGAAAATCTCGAGTTTGAGCCCGAATCGGGTGAGTTGACCCTCAATTAAACTTAAACCCATCAATTATATTTGTCAAACAAGTTTTTTTTAGGAAATAAATTAAGTTTATTGCGAGCCAATAGACATTAAGAAAATGAACAAGTGTCAAAAAGTGGTAGGCAGGGATTGGGAGGCGGTAGGCACCATTAACGAAAATGAAGGCCTCACTTTGGATCTGAATAAAGGCGGTTTCCCAGAAATCTTACTCTCTTCGGATTATGAGATCATTTTCTTTATTGAGAATTAGAATTAAGGACGAATAATAAATGATATTTATTAGAAAGAAATATAAAAATTATAATTATTTAAAATAATTAAATATAAAAGTAAAAATTTATAATTACTAGATTATCTTTTATTAATTTTTTTATATTTTCTCTCACATTTTATTTTTAAAATAAAATCTTTCCGACATTGTATTTTAAAAACTAATATAAAATCCATTTTCTATTAAAATTAAAACTGCCCAAAATCCACATAATCATATTCTCAGTATATCACTAAATACATTATTGATTATATTAACGTTTTTATTTACAATATTTTTTTGGGTTACCACTATAGCATAAAAAATATAATAGATTATTTAGATTTTAATAAACTATATTAACATTATATGGATTTTTTTATTTTTAAAACTCAACTTTATTCTAAAATAAAAATAGTTTATATAAACTTCTTTTGAATGGTTTCAATTTTTTTTTTAATTTTTAGATATGTATAATCTTTCTTTAACATATATGATAGATTATAAAAGATCACAAGTTTTCTTAGAGTTTATGTCAATTTTAAAAATTAAATTATAATTTTGATAAAATTAAATAATATTTTATTATTTTTTAATTGATATGTCTGTAAGTTGTAAAACATTGAGATAAATTTTCTTTAATTTGTTAAAGTTTAAAATTTCATATTAATTTTAAAAATATAATATAGAAAAATATAGAAAATTTTATTAAGGGACAATTTAATAATTTTAAAATTTTATTTTAATATTTAATCCTTTTAAATAATTATAAATTTTATGATATTTCCCAATAAATATTATTATCTTTCAATCTAATTCTCTTTGTACATATAGCGATATCGCTTTCTCTCGCTCTCTTGAAATTCAAAACCATCTATTCCTTCCCCTCCGATACCTTTACATTTAGCCCTGTCTTCTAGCTTCCAAAAACTTCCCAACCAAAATGATGGGCTCCTCACGTTTTCTCGCTCTTCTTCTGCTCACGTCTCTGCTCTCTCTCTCCTTCACCTCCGGTATCTACTCCTACTTCTCACTTCTGTCGATGTCTTCGTTCGTTTCGTCGATTCCTTGTTGTGACCGTGACGCTTTTTCTCTCTGAATGTTTAAGGTCTCGGGAGATCGCTGAAGGAGACGGTTCCTCTCCATCATTATACAGCTAAGGCAGACACTACAGAGGTTTGATTCTTTTCCCAGAAAATGTCTGCATCTGTTAGAAATAAACCTAAGATCATTCTCGTACGCTTGCTTCGTTTTTTCATATAGGAACATTCCCCAAGATTGAGGATGATGGCACAAGTGATGGATTATGGCGACCCAGAGGCAAACACAAATCCCAAATATGGAAGTCTTCTCAGCCCTCCTGCACCTTATTCACTCGGTCCATCTCCCTCGTAGTGAAACAAGAACAATTTTAGATTTTGTTACTGTGATCAATGTTGTCTTTCTCTTTCCCTGTGTATTTCTTTTTTTTTTGGTGTTTGAATAATTTGCTTTGGATTTGAATGGTGTGTGTGATCCCAGAAAGTGCTTGTGCATGGTTTAGTTGTGTTATTGTGTGGAGTGCTATTGTCGGTAATAAAAAGGGAGTCGCCTATGGATCTCATACTTATCTAAACATAAAATAACATTTGACTTAGAAGTGAGAGTGTCTCTATGGATGCGAGATTGGCCGACTTATGAGTTATATGAGTGAAGGAGGAGGAATTCTTAAAGAAGGTTCACGTGCGTTCCATGGGGGTTGACCTTCCCATATGCCTAAATTATTTGATAAAGCAGAGCTTGATTCCCTCCTTTCATGCTTTGATATTTAACAACCCTCGTATTTGAAGAATCCTTAAACACGGAGCTTCTTCATGTATAACAACATTAATTAGAAGGGTACCATGTAGTTTCCTCTTACTTTCTGCACTTGACATTATGTATGAGATCAAGAAGGATATTTGGCATTATAAAAATACCAATTTCATTATAAGAATACGTTCACTATCTTGGGTTGTGTGCAATATATCTGCTCTTTTTCAGTTTTTAAATTAGTTTCAGTCCACTGCTCGCGGCAATGACCAAATTAAAGTTTCTTTGCATTTATGCTGAGATGTGTATTAGTTTTTGTTTTTGACATTGAGCTGTTATTAGTTAGAACGACAGACTGCGAGAATATTAATATATCATAACAAAACGGTTAGGTATGTGTATGTAGTTTACAAGGCAATGGTCAAATTGGGATGGGCAACCCAAGCTTTTTCTCTGCAACAATTTATCACCCTTAAAATGGGAAAATCCTTAGAATGAGTAAACAAAGATATTTTGTTTTATGTGATTCAGTTTGTGTTGAGGTAATTAATTTAGAAGGAGCTTTGCAACAGAGTCATCCTTAGTTTGTCAAATTATAAACAACTAACATCTTTTACTAAACCCAACTCTCTCATCTCTAATTTGACATCTTTCTTAACTTAATTTAGTATCCCTTAAATTTTAAGCCCAGTTGAGTTCATAGGGTTAAGCCAATTTTATCTTTGACACACGTTAAGCCCTTTTTATTGGGCCAAAAGGATTGGGAGGGCCTTGACAAAAAAATGACATGAACAAGGACATCGTCATATAAACTGAAAGTGAGCAACAAAATAGGTTGGTCCAAGTGATAAGCGACTCAGTATCGCTTAAACGAGGTCTCCAATTTGAGTTTTGGTATATGCAAAAAATTTCTGTTGGGAGACTCACCCACTATAGCCAGGTGCGCGATGTGGGTCAGATCCTGATGTAGTCGGGACAAAATTTCGGTGAATCGGGTGGGTAACAAAAAAAAACTGAAAGTGAGCACAAGTAGCATGTTGTGTGGATTTAACTAATAAAAGAATGAAACATATAATTATTTAGAGTATTTTTTATTTTTATAGAATATCATTTTATTATAGTTCTAATCACGGCATTTAGGGAGACATCTTAGTTTTTAAGTATTTAGGTTTTATATTTAAAGGTAATTGACGGCTCGTTCTACTCGATATTAGTAACGTATAGAAAAAAGAGAAAATTTACCCTATTCTTAGATCATGCATAAATTTATTTATTTTTTTAAATTTTTATATGAAAAAAAAGAAAAAGAAAAAAAAGTGAGCACAAGTCACATCTCCAAGTAAATTCGGGGCAATTCCATGCAAGGGAAACGAGGCCGGTGCCTCGTAAAGCATCCATCATGTATTTTCTTTATAAAGTTTACATAAAGCATCCTATACAATCAGCAACTCCTTGGTCATTAATACATTTAATACATGGTCTAATTAACAAAGTAGTCTTAATTTTAAATATAAGGTATATGTTATATATCAATTAATTTTTTTAAAATTATCTATATTGATATTCTCTCAATAATTATTCAATATAAGAGAAAGTTAAGAAAAATAATTAAAAAAATTTAAAAAATTATATTAATTAATTTAACTAATTAATTTAATTAATTAAATATATTATATATATTAAGGAATGGAGGAGTGTAATAGAAACTCATGAAACTACAGGGCTATCACACAAATATAGTCTACCTGAAGAATTCATGTACGCGTCTATTTTCCCTCATGAGTCCTCATACGTTCTAACAAATTCTTATGCATGATGGAGATATTCTTTGTCCTAAAACTGTTGAATGAATACGACATGAATTCAAGTTGACGAGCGATAGACTGGGTTAAACATTAATAAATAAATAAATAAACACATGGAGAGCTGCATCTTTTCTTAATTTCCAAGCAAGAGGTCCTGAATGTCTTGGTAACTACGGCTGAAGACTTTTTGTTGTCCCAAGTCTGAACTCCTAAAGACTCAACAAGTATACGCAGTGGCCTCCTTTATGCTTAGTGTCAACTCTCAGCTACGAAACGATTTAAATTAGTTCTTTACTGTTCATAATTTTGATTCCTTTCATATCAGCCATCAATCCGCTCTTAAAACTCTTTGTCCAGATTAATCTTTAAAACCAAAATAAGACAGAGCTTCTCATTAAGAAAACGTTTGAAACAAATTAACGGTTAATATGAAAACAACCAACACAGTCATTAATTTACCTCTTACAAAAAACAAAATAACAAAAATAGTTCAGTTGAATTTAATAATCTTGAACGAATTTATCATCCATATTTCTACCCTATTTATGACAGAAAAATGCTGGGAAGTGAAAGAAATTGTTTGTTGCTTGTATTCCTTCCTCCTGGTTGAACATCATTGTAATTTGCGAAAAGTAATTCCACGATAGAGAGAGAGAAACCTGGTCCAGCGTCGGCGTTAAGGAAACGATGGCCATGGAAAAGCAATTCCACGCAAGATAAGTCAAAGACGCAAAAACAAAATTCCCATAATTGCGTATGAATTCCCAAGTTTCCTTCAAGCTTCTTTTTCTCTCTCATCTTATGGAATTCCCCTGGAAAATACCTTTACACGGAAAATGACGCCCTTTTTATTCTGCCTGCCTTGCTTTCCCTGTTTCTTGAAGCAAATGTTGAGACAAAATCAAAACACAAAAAGACAAATAAAAGCAGGCCAGCCTGACCCTACTTTACCAACGCACCCTCTCCTTAAGGGAACAATCTTTTTTCAATTTTGTCGAGAAAGATCATACGAAGTTTCTTCCTAAGACGCTGTCGCCCGAGGACCATTTCTTCTCTTCTTCCATTCTATTTCTCCGTTTGTTATGCCTCTTAATTCCATCTCCTTATAAACCCCATACCTCCCTCCCTCCCTCATCCAACAATTTGACGATTTGAAAGATTTTAACTTTACAATTACAAGTATATATCTCAATCTGTAGCCATGGTTGTTGGTGAAATTCCCTACCTTATCACTATGGAGGAGAAGACATCACAGTCTCCCCTGTTTGGTCTGCTCGATTTTTTCCTCTATGGTACACTCTTAAACAGGATTCAGACCTTTCTCAGAAATTATTTGTTCTTTTTTCTATCCCAACCTAGCTCTGTCAACCCAAGGGTAAAAGGATATGTACAGGTTTCAGCTTCCGAGATGAGTCACGAAGCGGGTTTGTGCCATGAAAACAGAGATGACGGGAAGCTAGAGAGGGACGAAGTGAAAGTGGTGCTGGCAAATTTGGGATTTTTGTGCAGCCGAGAAAGCGATGAACTCGATGATAGGTATGGTTCGGGTGAAATTTCTGGAATGTTCGAAGAGGAAGAACCGAGCCTGGAGGAGGTGAAGCAAGCATTTGATGTGTTTGATGAGAACAGAGATGGTTTCATTGATGAGAGGGAGTTGCAGAGAGTTCTGTGTATTTTGGGGTTGAAGGAAGCCACAGAACTAGAGAAGTGCCAGAAGATGATCACCAACTTTGATCAAAATGGAGACGGAAGAATAGATTTCCATGAATTTGTTAAAATTATGGAGAACAACTTCCACTGATTTATCATAATTATATGTATTTCCTAGAGTTGGGGCATGATCCGATGGAAAGTTGTGCCAGCTTCTGAGCTTCATTATTCATCTTTCGTCAAATAATGTCAATATTCTTTAAGGGATTGATGGGCTATATTTATTTTTTTAAAAAACAAATATTGTATAATGTTTTTCATGATATATTATGTCAATAATTATAACTATAATTAACGTGAGTCCTATGTATTACACCGGGTCAAAAATCAGAATTATGAATTACTTATTAGAATCTCTATATCATATCTACACATAAAAATATATTTTTGTTGGTATAATTTTTATTTCCAGAGTATCTCCACCTCCCGAGTATTACATAGGTCCAATTAGGGTAACCCTCTCAGTCAGCTCCCTTCCCCACATACAAAATTTTTTTATTAAAATTAAAAAAAAATATTGAGTTCACTCATGATCTAAGGGTTTAATGAAGTTTTTATTTCTTCTAGATGATACCAATATAGGGTATGACGAACAATCAATTACCTTCAGACATAAACATAAGCTTAGCTCCTCAAATGTCATGTCTAGAACAATAACAAAATAATATTACTCAGGGATCAAATACCAAGTTATTATTATATTGTTGGCAAAAATAATATTTTTTTTGTATAAAATTTTTTGGAAGAAAGTTGGGCTCACTCACGATTAAAGGGGAGGGCGAAATCTCCTTTTCTCTTAGGCAATATCAATATTAAACAGGCGGATCAATCAATTACCTCATACGTCAACTTAGACATACAAATATTATAATAACTCCCCAAACACTATGAATAGAATCATAATAAAATAGTATTTCTCAAATATTATGATAAGAATTATAATAGAATGATACTTTTTTAAAAGTTAAATAGGCTCAAAATAGATCGTATTTCTCATTTTTTTAAGGATGGTGGGTATCACAAAAATAACGTTGGGTATGAATATATATTTACTAGTCGGGCCATTGATATGGGCTTGGCTCCCACTCAAGTGACGAGATAACCCAGAGTTTGGACCCACACACGAAATCCTCTCCGTGCCAGGAGAAGCCTGCCTTTTTCTTGCTGTTCAACTCAACTCGTGTTGCCAATAAAAATTGGTTAAATTAATAAAAAATTAGTTCATAAAATCGTAAATTTAAATATCAATACCAATATAAGAACCTTATTAATATTAATACCTCTATAAATACTATTTAAATATGAAAGCATTCCCTAATTTAAATAAACTATTAAGACCCAATTCACCTAAACTTTTTTTATATAAAAAACTTGTTTAATTTTTTAAATCAAAATTATATTTTATCTGTAGTTGATTTTGTTTAGTTTTATTCGATTTTGAAAACTTTAGCTGAAGAACTATTTAGGAGTTATCTTATTTTACTTGATTTTTTAAAAAAATTAATTGAATAATCAAATGAATACTTTTCGATTTGATCCCCACAACTTGATTTCCAAAAAGTTATCTAGCTGTATATAAAAATATACATAATCATGGTGACCTGCTAAACTCATCTCAATACTCTAGCAATATATAAGACAACAAAGCTCGGGAATAAGTAGTGTATCCATTTGCCTCAAAATGCTCTTGGTAACACGTTACGGAGGTTCGCATAACAACACTTCAAATAAAACAAAGGAACAGAACGAACGATAGAAGGCCCTCAAAGGAGTATGGTAGCTTGGAAAATACAAGAGTCAGAGACAGGAGAAAAGCCATGATACTTACTGCATTACAGATTAAAAAAAAATCAGGGCAGACTTCTTTGAGATCCAACTAGAAGGTAACAAATATGAATAAAAAAACAAGAAGGAAAATCAATCGCAAGGGATTTCAAATTTTTTCCTGAGCCAGGTGCCTTCAATTACTTGAAAGTCAACTCATCAACCATAGTAAGGCTGTTGACCAGGAGGTGAAGCGCCACCAGGTCTAATATTTGGCTGACCTAATCCTTGAGCATCTGGGCTGCTTTGTACAAGAGGCGATGAACAGGGACCTGAAGGTGAAGCGCCAATGGGCTGTATATTTACATTCTGTTGAACCCCGGGTTGAGCGATTCCCAGAGAATTTGCATTATGAGAAACAGGACTTGTCTGTGCAAGAGGTGATGAAGCAGTAGGCATTGCTGCAGGGGAATAGGCAGGAACTGGAGAGGCCACATAGGTTTGACCAGGAAAAGTACCAAGTGGTGGTGCATAACTTGGTGTAACTGCCTGCATGGTTGGATCCCATGATGAAACTTGTCCTCCAGGGACCTGACCCTGTACTGCAGGAGAACTACCAAGGTACATAGGAGAAGCCTGAAAATTCTGCCAAGCAGGGGCAGGAGCCTGAGCTGCAAGCATGCTTGGATCTGGGATCGTATAGTCTCTACTCTTGTCACTGAAAGCCTAAAACCAAAGCATAACTACAATCAGCTTGGTAGATGATTATCCAAACGAATAAAAAAATTGTAAAATAAACCAGGTGTCAAGAAGCATACATTTAACAAATCTCTTTCCGACCACGAATAGTCCAAATTTCTTCTTAGCACATCTCTAATATTTATCCCCCTTTCATTTTTCCCCTCGTGAACATTAACTCAAAAACACATTTTTATACCTTCACATTGAGATCAGTATGACGAGAGTATGATAGATGAAGCTTACAATAGCCACCATCATATATGCAATGCCCCTCTAATGCTTCTCTGGCAGTTGCTGCTGTTGTAACATCTGCAGATAAAAGGTAAATGAACACAAAAAAAAAAAATACAACAAAAACAGAAAAGCACAGGATGTCTGATTATGGTAAGACAGCAACTGATGATTCTGTCAGATTATAGTTGAAGCCAATCATAGGTCAACATAAAGGTCCAAGAATTACAAGATTAAAGGTAGTAAAGTCAAGCCAAGAAACATAGTATAGTACGGAGTTAAAATTAAAAGATGCATTTACTGCTACTCTAAAGTCATAATATGTGAGATCCTATAACTCACCAGAACTACCACAATTGCAGGTAGACTCAATTTCTTTTTTCCTAAAATGTTATATTATATTCCCACAAACTTAAAAGGACATCCAGCTTGTTGCCGTCAAAAGAGAAGTCCAAAAAAAAATGTTCCATCCAGAAGCAGGGTTCAATCTTTTATGGCACTCAATGGGCTACAAACCAAGAAACATGCTTTTCCCCTTTCCCAACAAAACACACAAAGCACAAAAAGTAATTCTCCATCATATTTTATGAAACACATACAATAAATATGTATTTCTGAAACGCCTATCTAAAAAAGGACATCACACCAATTCCCAAGAAATAAAAAGTCAAGTAGGTTTAGTACCTGGGTACTGAACTAGAGCCTGAGTTTGTCCATTCTTTTCAAATATAGCAATTTTCTGCACAGTACCAAATGCAGAGAAGACCTGTGACAAGTAGACCAGCAACATTCATTACAATATGTCAACAGCTTAAAATTCATATGAGGAATAACTTCTCTTACCGTGTGAATAACATCTACAGTGACAGCATACTGCATGTTTTCAATGGATGCCAGAAGCACATTACTCTCGGGTTCTTTTTTCTTCCCATCAGGACCAACAGCAGGCTGGAGATCATAAGTGGTTAGTAAGTATTAAAGACAAGAAAGCATAAATAAGATAAAAAGAATACCTGCACCACCCCCTCTATGGCAGTAGGATTAACAGGAAGGTAAGGATTAGTGTAGTCCCTGCAGAGTTGTCAAAATAGTTCAGCACTATTAACCAAACATCAACAATTGGAAGAACATTAAAATAATATTAATTTAAGAAAATAAACTCTCCCGACACTGTCTGTCTTGAATAAAGCTTTAAACAGAAGCGGGTATGAATCATAAATGGAGATTTTCTTGAAGCCTATGAACTCTCTTTTAAGGAAAACAGATAACTAGTAAGATATATGAGTGATTAGAAAATATTGTTGAATCTGCCTGCTTATTTAAATGCATCAAAGAAATAGGAAGTGCTTCAGCAGAGATATTTGGGCACTTTGGATTTCTCAAACTGCGAGATTTCGGTTCCTAGCATTTTCATGCATGATAAGCCCTCCATAGGTCTCGTATTTAACATGGTTTAACTATGACTCCTCCTCTTCCTAAGAGATCCCTAAACTGGAAGAGACTATGCTATAAGGATAATCTTCTCAACTAATAAATGCAGTTTCACTAAAGAAGAGGTGAGGAATCCAAGACATTATCCCATGTCAAAGCAACTATGAAATATAAATAGCTAGAATCAATACCAATTACCAAAGATAGTCAGAAAAATTACCCACAAGCAGAAAAACATCACTTCCTTCAGTTCATTTTGGCAAAGAATAATAACTTCAACTTTAATGGCAATAACAGGAAAAAGATCAAGAAATTTACAAAGTGGATATGCCAACACATCTGTATTCTGACTATCAGGCTTCACTAAACCCTAGATGACAAAAAGCACATATCAATTGGCAAGTCAGAGAACACCATGACAAATGACATCAAGGACTTTGACAATTTATCTGCGAATCCAAACACCAGCCATCATATGATTAAACAATACTACATTGTAGCGGTTTTGCAAGTAAATCATTACCTGCTGCGATGAGACTGGAACTTGATATTAAGATCAGTGTGTGCTGAGTATGAAATACGCAAGTTGCAAGAACCAACATGCTCAGGGAGCAAGTATCTGAGTGCAAAAGCATAACTAATCAGCAAATTTAATCCTTGCTCAGCTATAATCAGAATCTACGATGAAGGATAAGATGGAAGGGGGAAATTGCAAATGTACTACTTGCCTGGGTATGCTTCTTCCATCCAGTGCATTCCTAGCCGAAGCAGCAATATCAGCATCACTGAACTGAATCAGAGCCTGCCATAATAAAACACATAAATAAAATGGATAGTAACAGTGACAGAAATGTCATATGATGATAAATAACTGTCCAACCTGGAAGCCTGCAGCCTTTTCAAATGTAGCAATTTTGTGCACAAACCCAAAAGCAGAAAACACCTGAATAACAGAACAAAATACTAGTTCAGATGTCAAATTGATTTTTTCCTAAAAGAATGAGGTGGGAAAGTACACGGTACATGACCAGATGACCTGGAATCATCACAAAGCAAGAGATCATCAGGCAAGAACAAGAAGTTTCAAACTGATGAGAAATAAGTGCAGAATGACACCTGGACTTATATGGGTGACCTTAGAAAGGAGTATGACGTACATGATAATTATTCCAAACTGTCTCCAACAAAAGTCTCTAAATATGAGAGATCACCATCTGTGATTCAACCGATTTCAATCAAAAATGGCACATGATTTAATCAGGATTCTTTCTAACTCTAAATATAAGAGAAGTAGATAAGAGATCACAAGATTAAATGCTGAAAGATGATATTGAACTCTGCAATTTGAAGGTATAAAAACCTAGAGATATATGACAAAGCATCCAAGTGAAATTGGAGAACCCCCTTTTAAAAAATAAAAAATAAATAATACTGATAAGATGCACCAAGAATAAGGAGTTCAGGTGAATTAAAAACACAATTTTCACAATTGCAAAAATTCTCCAATGATGAACCTTGATAGTATATACCTTTCTCCTAATAGGAAAGTGATTCCAATCTCTGTTAATATCATAGATCACGAAAAACGAAAAAGGGTTAACAGGCTTTCAACTCTGCATCACGTGAACAGCAGGGGAAACAACTAAGATTAAACAACTGATTTTTCTATTGTTAGTGATTCTTTCTTCGCTTTTTCCCCTTCAAGAGGCTGCCACTCCTTTGCTAGTCAAACACTTTGAGTTACATTACACAACCGGATATGACTTAGCGTTAACCCTCCTCCTTTGCACTAAAACATATGTTTTTTTCTAAGAAGTATGCCCTCTTTTTCTCCTTAGAGTTTCATATCTTACAGCAAAAATAAGGTTACCTCTGCTTCATACGCCAAAATACAAAAGTTTAAAACAGAATTTGATTTTAGAGGAAAAACCACTTTCTAGTGATATTAGCTATTAAACTATGATTCATGACAGTCTCTGTATGTTAGCATTATATAGTTCTGACCATACTACTTAACCGTTCCTGCTATCTAAATAAAAAAAAATTGCATGACCCAAGAGGAAAATGTTGTGTCTAATGTACTTCAAGATGCTGGGGTGCAAGGATCATGCATTTATGCCCATTATTAGAATGTAACTGAACGGTTATGTTCAAGCATAAGAGTTCAAATCAAGTAGAAATGAACCAAATTAGCAGAGAAGCATATAAAATAATGAAGTAAAGCCATGCTTTTGCCCAAACAAGGAGCTTGCAGCATATCTCCAAATCAACCCAAAAAGCACTTACCAAGTGGATAACATCAATGCTCACGTCTCCAGCCTCCACACCTTCAATTGTTACCAGCAAGACGTTTCCAGGAATATCTCCAGGACTTTTATTGTTAACAATTTCGTGTCTATTAGAATACTGAATATAAACAGTTTTGCCACGAACTTGGGCAGGCTCTGAAGATGAGGCATAATATGAAACCATTGAAATGGCTTGATTTAAATCTGCCTGGTAAAGTCGTCATTAAGAGTTCAGAAATCAGGGTTGGAAAGTCCGAAAAGAACAGTGTTTCATCATATATTAAAAAGCACACCCTTAGACATTTGGCAGACACAGACTATTTTAATATAAGTAAATGAGTTGAAGTGCTTCCTGGAAAGTCATTCCAATCAACATTAGCTGAACAAATGTATAAAAGCAATTTTTTAAAGGTCATAATTTTTGTTACGAGTATATATAACTTCAAATTTTCAATTTGTTGTTTTAAGCAATTTACACGTTTCATTTTCATCTTGGCCTGACCCCGGCCCCTCCAAGAATATCGTAGTTCAATTTCTTTCATGCATCGGCCTTTGGCAAGTACCTCAGTTTATTTCTACCCTAATTTCCCCCAAAAGACAAAATAGATGGATAAAAAGTCGAGCAAGAATCCATAATTAGATAACAGATGAGAGAGAGAGATAAGGAACTCACAAATTCAACAAAAGCCTGGTTCCGATTGGCGCCGACATTGCACTTGGTGTTGACAATCTTACCGAAGGGTTTGCAAAGCTCCTTGAGTTCCTCTTCTGTGCACTCCCACGGAAGATTGCGAAGGTGCAGGACCTTAGACGGGGTTTGAGTGTACAGGAACTGGTGATGGCTTGAGGTTGACATTTCACGATTTGGGGCACCGTTATGGAATACGGCGCAGCTAAAGATTACGGGTCGTAAAGGCAAAGTCGAGTGTCTGGTGGTCTAGAAATTGCTGCGATTTCCAGATTGCTCGAAAGAGTGAGGGATGTGGACGGGAATTTATAGCGTCGCGGAGATGGACTCCACTGAGTTTAGATCTGTCACATAACCGTGCGTTTTTTTTTACTTGTAACAAGTCCCCGTGTTTCCACCGCCAGAATATTTGCTGACTTATTTATCGAAATAAATAAGTAATTTTCTCTTATGACTATTTATTTATTTCTTTTCTTAAAAAAAGGAAAAAGAAAAAAATGTATCTATTTTCTTTCTAAATCAAATTTATTAACATATCTCGTCCCTCTACTCCCTCATCCAAACAAGGGGTTAATGGGAAAAGTGAAAATTATGACCAAGTTTATTTAGTCTCTGTCATTTAAATTTATACTTTTTTATTATGAAGATGAGATTATTTATCACATTAATTAATAATTTATTAATTTTAAAATTTAAAATTTTATGTATATTACAATATCATTTTGCTAAGACAAAAACAAATTTGATTGTACATTAGCTTTCTTTTTGCCCCCAAAATATATTATAATAGTAGATATAACTATCTTATATCCACTATTAATGGTCTATTCAATCATGGGTCTTACCTAATTATCTCGTGATTTTTTTAGTTATTATTAATTAGAATTCACATATAAAAAATAATTACTTGAATATTAATAAAATAATATATATTAATATAGAATTGATTTAGCGATATAAAATAAATTAGTTCTTTAAATTTTGAGTTTAATTTTTAGAAAAAATACTTATATTAGGAAGGATAATTATAAATTTTAAAATTAAAATTAAAATAAAATTTTAAAATTTAAAAAATATTTATTGACCTCTTCAGGCCCAAACATGGGCCTGTAGAGAAGTACTAAATTTCATCGGATCTTGGGTTAACGGTTAACCGTGATTAAAGCGGAGATATTTTGGGGAGACCGGAAAACAAAAATTGAAGAGACCGGTTCGAGCAGGGATAAGAATATCTAATCTAATTCAGTTGGCTACATAGGCTGCCTAATTCTGTTCTCCAATTTCTTCACATGCGAGTAGCGACGACTTTCCTGAGTTGAAGTGTTGACCAAATTGATCCATCCATTGCTCTCTTCCCATATCAGCACGCTTACAACGTATTCTCAGATCTGTTTAGCTTAACGTGTTACTATTCTCTTCTTTTTCATTGTTTTTCTCAGAGAATTCTCCATAGCCCCTCCGTTGAACTAAAGGTAACCGCACCCTTGATTTTTTGAAAAATACATTTATCATCCTACTCGCGCTTCGCAATTGATCAGTTATGTCTGTGGTTTAATACTCGTCTTATCGATGATTTCCCCCGTATGACTGTTGACGATCGGCGCGGAATTGTTCCTATGAACCATAAATCTTGATTGTGGTCTTCGAATTAATGGCAGCCGTGTGCTTATGTCATGGTTGATGCATTTGGGTATTAATCTTTGATGACAGGGTTTGTTGCGGGCTAATATGTTCTTAGAATATGCGGTTTCATGCTGAGAGGCCAAATCCAACACTTTAAACGGCTCATTTTTAATGTGTTCTTCATTCTTTGTATTTGACGGGGTGGCTTGTTTATTACAAACGATGGAATTTGTTTAAATGTTTTTATTTTCTTCAAGCATTACCCGCTTAAAGTAGAGGGCAATCAATTGTGATTCTTAAAATTGAACTAGATCTGAGTTTTAAAATTACAACAAGAATTTCTGTCATGAAGCAATTTATTGTTCAAACGCGGGTTTCTGTTTGTTTCCGTGCAAGTTTGGAAATGAATAAATCTTGGTCATAATTTTTATGAATCTCATTATGTAATTTGTGCATCTTTGGCAGATTATTTAAGCTCACCAAAAAGCTTTTAATCTGATTTAGAATCGGATATAAAGTTTTTTCTGTAATGGCTGGTCATGGAAAGCGTTCCCGCTCTCAATCTGACAATGATACCAGAGGAAATAAAAAGAGGAATACGGGTGATGATAGGGAGCAGTTAGTAATTGATCCTGAAGATACTGTGTACCGTTATCTGTGCCCTGTCCGAAAGATCGGCAGTGTTATTGGTAGGGGAGGTGAGATTGTTAGGCAACTGAGGATAGACACCAAATCCAAGATTAGGATTGGTGAGACAGTTCCAGGATGTGAAGAGCGTGTTATTACAATCTACAGCCCCAGTGACGAGACTAATGCTGCTGAGGATGGGGGCTATTTTGTATCACCAGCTCAGGATGCTCTGTTTAATGTGCATGAAAGAGTGGTTGCCGAAGAGTTTCATGGAGATGAGGACACCGAAGGAGGCCACCAAGTTGTAGCTAAGTTACTTGTACCATCTGATCAGATAGGTTGTGTAATTGGAAAAGGTGGGGTAATAGTTCAGAGCATCCGTAATGACACTGGTGCCCAGATTCGTATACTAAAGGATGAGCATTTACCTCGATGTTCATTGAGCTCTGACGAACTTGTGCAGGTAAAATGAATGGATTTCTTCTTAATGTTTTTGTCTTCTTTCCTTTATATTTTATTTTAAATTAAACACGTTTTTCTTTGAGCCTAAATATTGATCCACATTATTCATGGCTTGTGAATAGTGTAGTTTGCTAGATATTTTATTATATTGATATACTGATTAAAAGTATTTCTTATGCGATTGTCCCTAGCTATTCCAATTCCTGTTTCATATGGGTCAGGATCGGATTGTTAATTGCCTAAGAAAGTTGCGAAACCTTCCCCACACCCGCCCCCTTCTCTCACACACACGCACATGCATGCACTGAGGATTGTCTTCCTCAAATTTATTTCTGCAGCTCTACCTTTAGTTCTACCATGCTGTTTGGTGTAAGTATACTCTACAACCATCCAGTAAGACCAACATTCATTGTGGACATTTTAATCTCTTTTTTTTTATTGTTTATTATGATTTATTTCATAGTGCTTTCAATGGCTAGTGTTTGATTTGCTGTGTAGATGATTTTGTTGTACAAGTTGAGGTTTAGTCTATGCATGTAGTAATTAATTTTCGTCTTTGTCTTGATATGAGTTACCCGAATATTGTTGGGTAATAATGGGCATAATTATATGTTAATGTATTTCTGTACTGATTGGACGTGGAACAATAGATTTCTGGGGATCCTGCAGTTGTGAAGAAAGCTCTGTATCAGATTGCAACCCGACTTCATGATAATCCATCTCGATCTCAGCATCTGCTTGTCTCTGCTATGCATTCTACTGGTGGCTCACTTGTGGGTCCAGCCACGGGAGCACCAATTGTGGGGATAGCTCCTCTTATGGGTGCTTATGGACGATATAAAGGTGATGCTGGAGACTGGCCGAGGTCATTGTACTCTGCTTCAAGAGATGAAATATCATCAAAAGAATTTTCAGTTCGCTTGGTTTGTCCAACTGGAAACATTGGAGGTGTGATAGGCAAGGGTGGTGCTGTAATAAATCAAATTAGGCAGGATTCTGGTGCAACAATCAAAGTTGATAGTTCAACAACCGGAGATCATTGCTTAATCACCATTTCAAAAAAGGAGGTACAATGTCAATCATCCATTGGGCCTTCTTTCTTTGAGTTGATTTCTATTTTATATGTGATAGTTCTAAAATTGTGATCGTTCAGTTCTTCGAAGATACATTTTCTCCAACAATAGAGGCAGCTGTGTGTTTACAACCCCGGTGCAGTGAGAAAGTTGAACGAGATTCAGGAATCATCTCATTCACAACCCGCCTGCTGGTGCCAACCTCACGAATTGGTTGCCTTATTGGTAAAGGGGGATCTATCATTACTGAAATGAGGAGGCTTACGAAGGCTAACATCCGCATCTTGTCAAAGGAAAATGTTCCTAAAATTGCATCCGATGATGATGAAATGGTACAGGTAAGTGCATTGTTATAGTTTCATTTGTTCTTTTTCCTGGATTTTTTGTGTGAGCAAAGGTTGCTCTTTATGTCCTATAGTTTTGAACAATGTTTATCTTCTTTAATGATTAGGTTTCTGGAGACCTCGATGTTGCCAAGGATGCTGTTGTGCAAGTCCTCACACGGCTAAGATCAAATCTTTTTGATAAAGAGGGTACCGTTCCTGCATTTCTTCCAGTGTTGCCATATCTTCCCGTTTCAGCAGATGGCTCAGACTATGACAATAGAGATGGCAAACGTCATGGACGTGGACCTTTATATCAAAGTGGCTATGGTGGTTCAAATGATTTGGAAGCTGGTGATGGTTTTGCAAGCTATGGCAGTTTACAGGTACTTGTCCACTACCATGATATTCCAAGAAGATTACATCTGGATGAGTTATAAATCGCATATTCAACTATTATTTCTTACCCTTTTTTTGTAATAATGTTCCAAATATCTATAGCTTGGTGGCAGCAGTGCTTATGGAGCCTATGGAAGTTATTCTTTGGGACGGACTAGCATTTCTGGGTAACTAATTTTCCCAATACTGTGATATTTGTTCCTTGAGTTTTGGATTTTTTGTGTGTGATTTTCACTATTCAGATCAATATATGACAATTATTATGGATTTGTGATCTTATTGTGCAAGGTCCAAAGGGTTTTGTTGTGAGCTATGAAGTGAGCCCCATTGGAAACTTATGTTTTACTCCCTTCGGTGCTTATTATAAGGGCTCTTCCAATGGTCCTTTATATAAGATCTTTTGTCTAAAGCATTATTTTTTCCTCCAAGTGTCCTATACTTTGATAATCCTTAACAAACTAAACAATCTCCTAACTAACTAAATAACCTCCTCTAAGTGATGAACTTCATTGAGGGTAATTTTGAAATTTTAAAAACATTAATTAATTTTAACTGAATTCCTTAATCTCTGTAAACTTGTTGATTGATTTTTACAATGAGGACAAGAGGGAGTATTTATTTATAAAGGTTCTTACAACGAAAGGTTTTGACTTGTGTTGTTTTATGAATGTTGACTTCTTGTAAAGTGTTGTGTTTTCTGGTCAATTGATACCCACCCTTTCATGAAGGTGAAATTGAGTTCATCTCTGATGGAAAATTCTAGAAATTTAGAGGATGTATAATTTTTATAAAACTTTTTTCAGTTAATGTGTTCTTCAGGAAAATATTCTAAACTGAAACTGTTTTATAGGCAAATGTTTTGTGCCTAAAATATTTTCCAGAGTCATGATATTTCAGATGAAAACAAACGGGCCAACTTTTGCCATAAAAAAAGAGAGGGGAGTGGGACCGAGACTCCTTATTGGCCTTGTCCATGTTGTGAAGAGATTACACTTACTGATATTTTATTCTAAGATCTTTAAGCTCATCATGCTGATATTTAGTGTCTCCTACCAGGTTGTCTAGTCAGAACAATGTTTCTCGCAGGAGAAACAATGGTTACTAAAACTTGGTGGATGGGTACCTGCAGGTAGACTACAGTTTTTATCCATTTTGTCTTTTATCTGGGAACTGCCTATGATATAGCCTAGACACATTTGTATATAAAAGTTTGATATCTTAACCTGACCGATATCCCATGTAGAATTCTGATGCTCTTCTTTTCCCTTTGTTGCCTTTCCCTTCCCATCCAAACAGCTGAGATTTGTGAAGCCTGAAGCCTGCCTACTGCCTTAACCAGAAGACCAGATGAACCAGGGTCTGACAAACTCATGGCCCTCCTTGACGCTTCTACTTAGTGGACCAAACATACATGGAGACTATTAAAATTGGCCATGTCCTTTTTACCTTAATTCCCAAGCTTGATAACTTGTGCTCCCAAGTATATAGTCGCTTACCTTTGTTGCTGCTTAATGATTCTAATTCGTGTCTTTAGAATTAAAAATTCTAAGTTGCTATAATCCTTGGGTAGTTATATATTTGTTTGGGTTCTGTTTTCCTAATGTTTCAGCATTGTTTGCAGTATGAACTTTTTGGCTATTTGAATTTAGTGGTGTTTATTCCTGGTAAGTAGTTCTTTACATCAAATTTTGGTGGAGCCTTGTGTCATCTGTATTGCAGGTGTCAATTTCTTTCCCAATCTATCACTGGAAGCAGGTGTGGGTATGTTGCATTATTTGCCTGTGAAAAAACTTCATTCTTAAAAAATTAAGAATACTTATTTGTTGAATTAATAATGGTATGAACGTATTGCAACTCGCTCTGCTAGGTAAGATTGAAGTCAAAAGCTAACTTGACTAAGACAGTGTATTGGGTGGCATGCTGTATCTTTGGTGATCCAGAAATATCTCCTTCTGTTCATCTCTTTCCTGAGTTACCGATACGGTATATTATTCGATGTCTCTAATTGTGTGCCTGGTGCATAGTCTTTTTTTATCTTAATCAGCTTTACAGCTTTTAAAAATTCCAACAGTTTTTCTTTTACATTTAAACAAAGACTTAGATGAACTTAAGAGGTTAGGACAACCGAAATTGCTTTTAGATATCTTCCAGTGTTTCAGGAAGTTACATAGTATGAAACTATGAATAAAATGTTTCTGCCCCATTTTGATGATTCGTGCAAATTTGGTAATTATTCAAGTAATATTTGGAGGTACTGTGAGCGATTGAAATTTAGCTGTTGATGTGGTAGGCTCAATATCAAATTTAGCTTTAGCAAAACGATATTCAGGTTCTTTGTAACTCATTTTTTTTTTGTTACAATCTTTGTAACTCATTTAATCATTGGGCAGGACGTTTTAAGTATATAAAAGTACAGGCCAGCAAAATTATGGGCCATCAGTTTCCCAGCGATTCTGCCTTTCTGATTGATTGTTCATTACGGACAGCAAAAATCTAATCTAAAAATAATACTCCTTCAGTTAGCTCTTATATTTAGGACCGATGACTCATTGTCTATGGGTTCAGCTAGAGAAATGGTGAGACATGCGACTATTTAAAACATGTTCAATCATTGAGGAGTATTATTTTATTGTGGTTTTAGTCGTAGCGTTTAAGGAGATATTTTAGTTCCTGTGTACTTAGGTTTACGTTTGAAAGTAATTGATAGTTTGTCCTGTTCAATATTGATATCGTTTAAGAGGAAGGAAAATTTTATCATGCCCTTAAATTTTAGGCGAGTTTAACATTTTTTCAAATATTTTTGTATAAAAAAAATATTTAGAACCGTTAGTATTAATAAATTTTAGAATTTGAGGAAGCGGGGATGGGAATGATTACCATTATTTCCTTGTTTAATGCATGAATATGATGTAGAATGACTGTCAATGTTTCTAATGAGAGTCAAGAACTATCCCTACTTAACGTGCTGATCATTGGTCTATAACAAATAAAAACAAATTAATAATGACGTTTGTAAACCATGTCTATATTATGGCCCCAAAAAAAGCACGGTGATTTTTTAAGTGCCTGGTAAGAAGACAATGCATTAATATGCTAAATCATATCGCCATGGCTTGACGTTTTACGCTAGTATCAACAGCTTTATCTGGACCCAAGCTTCACGAACCGAAATGGTTTTGAACAAGATTTATGAACTTCAAAAAGTCATAGGGAACTTCATTATACGGAATCATTCAGGATCCGGTCAACTATTAATTTTTTTTATATAAGATTAGGTTAGAATATTGGTTAATATGAGGCAGTCAATTATTAATGTACCCAATGGAATACAATATCTTTGCATTGATTGAGCAAAATGTGATGGCTGAAAAATGATAGCTTGACATCTTTGGACTTTATTTTTTTGGGTATAAGATTGACATCTTTAGACTTAATAGTGGGTTTTTCCATTATGCTTCAAAGGAAGAGGAATCCAGCGATCTTGATCCTAAATCATCGACTCCGATAAAATTTGCATGTGTCGCTCGCTACCTTTCAAACAAATAAAAATTATTATAAAAACAATGTCTGTGCGTCTACAAGAGGATCAGAATTCAGAGTTTTTATAGTTTTACTAGTCATTCATGGTTTAGCTAATAAAAGAATGAGACATGTGACTATGTGACTATTTAGAGTATATTTTATCCTTATGGAATATTATTGTGATTATAATCGTAGCATTTAAGGATATATTCTAACTCTTGGATATTTAAGTTTATGTCTGAAGATAATTAACAGCTTATTTTGCCTAATATTAATATCGCTTAAGAAGAAAGGAGATTTTATCCTATTTTTAAATTGTAGATAAGTCTAATTCTTTTTAAAAAAAATTGTTAAAAAAATAAGAAGAAGAAGAATTCAGAGCTTTTTCCCGTGAAAGGCTCACCAGTTTGCCAGAAATAATCGTGGTGTGTTTCTTTACGTCCAGTTGTAGTAACTCAAATTCACCTAACTCAACTGACAACGGCCTCTTTTGAAGTGAATGAATAGTACAACTACTATTTTTTTGTTGCCCACCCAGTTCACCAGAGTTTTACCCTGACTACATCCGGATCCGACCCGCGTCGCGTACCTGGCTATGGTGGGTGAGTCTCCCAACGGGGATTTTCTGCGTACGCCAAAGCTCGAACTCGAGACCTCATTTAAACGATACCGAACCGCTTACTACTCGGACTAACACCCGTTGGTAGTACAAGTACTATTGAGATACTGCCCCTCCCTCTATTCTAAAACCTACCTATTTTGTATACAAAAAAAAAAAGCTGGCCTTCTCTTAAATAACCCTCCACGTTCCACTGTATGGTGTCATCTGAGAACCTATTCAGAACTTAAGCGATGGGTTTGCACTTTGCAGTTTTCTTTGGTCAAAATGGATTTGCACATGCCTTTAAATATTTCTCGGTTCTTTCACCAAAGCAAAAGTTACATCTTGCAATAAGAATGCTCCAAGTTACTCAACTTTTTCTCTTACCCTTTTAGACAAAGGACAACCATGGGACGGTTATAGGGCTGTTCCCACTGGCAGAAAATGCTACCCCTCATTAATGCATGTTTTTGCTTTGCTTCCCCAACTTGTATAAGCAATCTTCTTTATGCAAAACCTTAAGGGCATTGCTTTCTTTTATAGCCTCAAACGCCCATTCGTCTATTCCCTGCCAAGCACGGCATTCTAGCCCAGTTACCTTATTCTTCTCTATCAGTTAACAAATAGAGTGGCTTTGTTTTTTTAATCTTCGATCGTTTTTAATTGGGATTGCTGTCTTCCTCATTCAGGGAAGTTCCTGCTGTAGTATGTTGTGTTCATGCCAGTGATATTCTCTCATTTCATTGGCTACACTCTGCACTTTCCTTTTCTTTTCTTTTTTCTGTGGTAAAAATAGTTACTTTGGGATTGTTGATCCTTGAAATTTTCATCAATGGTCTAGCATGTGGGAATGAGGTCATGTGATGCAGCCAAGGATGACTTGCCGGCAAGGTTTACTTTATGTAATAAAAGTGACCGGCAAGTCATCTCTGGCTTCATGAAACCTTCATTTTCTCATGCTAGATTTTTTTGATGAAAAAGCCCTACGTTCACTTCTGGAGACCACATTGCCTGCTCAGAATTTTGGGATTCACTAATGCAACTGTAAACTGCTTGAAAGTTTAATGGATACTTTCATGCCAGCTGCTGAAAACATGGCATAATGTACGAAAGTATATACTCAAACAGCTAAATATTTAGGCTTTTAATAAGTTTCTCCTCAGGTTGATGTAATCAATCTTGCTGAATCTTTGTTTGCACCAAGGCATGAAGCAGAGATTACTATTGCTAAACTTTTCTAAACTTGAGTAGAATGGTCTACGTGAAATTTATTATGTATCATTTTCTGCTTATTTTTTGTATGATAACTGTCTTCTCTGCTAGGAAGAATATTATTGAAATGATTCCAAGTTGTTATGCGTGTATAAGGACTGGTAAGTACTTTGTGACTAGTTGTTTCAGCGCCTACAAAGCTAGTGTTACTGTTTGCGCTCATGGCTACTTACTATACAGGCGCAAGTTTTCAATACAAGGTGGCTCCACATACGAGATCCGTTGCAGTGTTCAGGGACCAATGAATACAACTCAACTTTTCTTCTTGAGGCTTCAGACTTTTCTGGAAAAATTATGCAGACAAGACATCATGCAAGAAACTATGTTCTGGCTTCATGTGGAACCGTTACTTTTTGTTTGTAATATAGGAAACAAAGAAGGTCTTTTCTCTTGTTTTTTTTTTCCTCTAACATTTCCTACAATCTGATTCTGCAAAACCTGCCAAGAATTTTACTGTTATCTTGTTTGTTTGGGTGAAATTTAGGAACTATAGCAATCAAGATTGGTGTTTGTTACTAGCAAGACCAAGAAGGTCAAATTGACCGAGCCTTATTAATCGATAAAACTCAGAGAATTAGGTTCACATTTGAAATACGAAACGAAAAAAAAAAAAACAGTACATATAATCAAGAAACAGAGCAGACTTCAGGAGTACTGAAAAATTTGAGACAAGTCAGATGGAGATAAGACCTTCTCGTACGAGCAAACCGAACATGAGGACGAAGAGGCCAAGTGTGATGCATTGAGTTGGGGATATGAAGGTTTGTGAGTATGCCGATAAGGTCAACACTGCACCAACAGATCCAATCAGAAGGGAAATCATGTTCTGACTCATTTCTTCTACAAGGAGGGGGGAAAATGGAGAGACTCTCGTCGTCTTCTTCTGCTGCGATTTGCTTGTTTCTCTTGATGCAGGAAGAAACCTCTTGTGTCTCGTTTTGATGGTTAAAGGACCAATGTTGGGATTCTGCTCTGGTTTTGTGGCAAAGTCAACTCTCATTTCACTATCTGGGGGCAGCTCATGCCATATTTAATTTGAGATCAATTTAATATAATCTACGGTCATGAATGTTGACACGGTCATGATCCCTTGGTCTCCCCTAGTTAATATTTTAATTAAAAATATATTTTAATTTTAGCTTCTAATTTTATAAAGAATTTTTTATTTTTTAATCCTAATATTGTTAATTTCATTAAAAAAAACAGACGTTACAATTTAAAATGTTAATAAAGCATTATTAAATATTGACATATTAAGTATAATTTTAAAAATGAAAATGATAAAATTAAAATATCAATCTCAACATTTAAAATATCATTTACATATAATTACTTTGTCATATGAATATGCCAAGGAAGTGACGATATAGGAAGGTAATAATTTTTGTCATATTAAAAATAAGGGAAAATTGAGTACTAAAACAACCCATATTTATTAGAAAAAAAGACAAGAAACAACTATATGAATTTAAAAATCATAATTTGAGTATATGAATATCTAAAAAGATAAATTGACAGGAGGCTCAATCTATTTTTTATAAATTTAGGTGAAAATACTAAATGATCTTTGAAACATGTGAAGAAAAAACGGAAGAATAAAACTTATGACAAAGTGGGAGAAAAAGCGAGAGAATGAAGCGAGAGAAAAAGTAGTTTCAAATTTATATAAATACCACATGATACTTCTCCACTCGTTGTTTAAAACTAAGAGTTTTGAGATATTTCTAGAGAAAAATGTTCGAAACAAGGTGAAAAAAAGTCTTCTTCCTCTTCTTGATCATGGAGAAAGGAAAGGGATTGATCTGCAAGACCTCTTTAATCGCTTCAACTTCGGCATTATTTGCTCCAATATCTTAGGATCTAACCCAAAAAGCCTTCCCATTGATTTCCCAAAAGTTGCTTGCGAGAGAGCTTTAATGAAGCTGAGGAGCTTATATTCTACAGGTATACAGTACCTAAAAGCATTTGGAAGCTTGAGAGATGGCTTAGAATTGGATTAGAGAAGAAGATGGCCTTGCAACTCACTTCCCATAAGTTAAGTAGTCAATATCATTGAATAAAATTGTGCTGTCAGTTACAACTATTACAGGAGTTATAAATGTTACAATTTCAGTTGTAAATCTTATTAGATGAGTTATAAATGACACTACAAGAGTTGTAAATTCCATTATTAAAGTTATAAATTCCATTAGACGGGTTACAAATATCATTACAGGAGTTACAAATCTCATTAATAATAGATTGTAATTTCAGTTGTAAATGTCATTATTGAAGTTACAAATACCCTTACAGAAGTTACAAATCTCATTAGCAAGAATTATAATTTCAGTTGTAAATGTCGTTATTGAAGTTGCAAATGTCATTGCAAGAATTGCAAATGCCATTATAGGAGTTACAAATCTCATTAGACGAGTTGTAGATGCCACAGTTGCAAATCCTATTAGCAATAGGTTACAATTTTAGTTATAAATGTCGTTGTTGAAGTTACATATCACATTGTTAAAGTTACAAATGTCATTGCAAGAATTGTAAATACCATTGTAAGAGTTATAAATCCCATTAGACGGGTTGTAAATCACATTAGACGAGTTGTAAATGCCATTACAGGAGTTACAAATCCCATTAGCAATAGGTTGCAATTTCAGGTGTAAATGTCATTGTTAAAGTTACAAATCCTATTGTTGAAGTTACAAATCCTATTACAGGAGTTACAAATTCCATTAGCAATATATTACAATTTCAATTGTAAATGTCATTGTTGAAATTACAAATATCATTGCTGAAGTTACAAATACTATTAGACAAGTTGTAAATTTCATTAGCAATAGGTTACAATTTCACTTGTAAATATCATTGTTAAAATTACAAATCTCATTGTTAAAACTACAAATCCCATTAGACAAGTTACAAACCCCTTTAACAATATATCTCCTATTTTTTCTTTAAATGCTTCAAGAGTCATTTGGTATTTTCATTCAAATTTATAAAAGACAGATTAAGCTTCATGCTCAATTTATCTTTTTAGATATTCAGATGCCCAAATTATCATTTTAAAATTCACGTGAACTCCCCCCCCCTATTTATTAAGAAGCATCATAAAAACTAGAAATGCGATAAAGGATCAAAATAAGTTTAGTTGACCGTCACTCATACCCATTATTAAAAAGAAGCCTGATGCCTTAAATTAAAGAAATCATACTTTACATTCATCCTCGTTTCCTTTTTTCCTTCCCAACCACCAATTTTTTTGTGGGTTAAATGGCGGATTTGTCTTGAAAGTCTTAACAAAGATCTGAAATTGGTCGTTGTATTTGCTTTTCTTCTGACTAACGAATTTTGACCGGATCAACCAGAAAATTCCTTTAACAGCGATTCAGCCGCTTCATAATATCAGTACAACTACACTGCAAGATGTAGGAAGCAAGTGCATATAGATTATTGGTTTGGTTCTGACTGAAACGTGAAGACATCCTTGGAATATAGACTGGAACCCACAATCCCATTTTCATGTTCCAGTTATTTTCCCCGCGAAGGAATATTATTGTGAAAAGAAACCCACAAATGTCACAGGCTTCTGTAGATTAGATCATATCAACAAAATACATATGAACCGAGTAGAACATGGGATTCAATGGCATCTTATCGCCAATTTCGCAGCTATATCTGGCTTCTTGATCTCAACTTAGGTTTTGAATCAATCAAATAATGCGTAAGAGCTCTGTCATCTGCTTCAACTAAACTGTGCCCAGGATTCTTCTTTACTCCACTCTCATCCATCATCTTCCTCACTTTCTCTGCCCCAACCCACTCACCTCTTGAAGCATATACGTTAGACAATAATACATAGTCACCACTCTCGTCCTTTCTCATTCCAAGAAGCTTTTCGTTCGCCAGTTTTGCCAACTCCACGTTTCCATGAACTCTGCAAGCTCCAAGCAGGGTCCTCCATATTATTGCATTAGGTTCAATCTTCATTGAGTCTATGAAATCAAACGCTTCCTTCAATAGTCCAGCACGTCCCAGCATATCTACCATACAACCATAATGCTTGATGTTGGGCTCAATTTTACACTCACTTCTCATATCGTCAAAATATCGATAACCCTCATCAACTTTACCAGCATGGCTGCAAGCTGCCAAGACTCCCACAAAGGTGATCTCGTTTGGTCTGATTGTGGTCCTCTGCATCTCCCTGTACATATCAAGTGTTTCCTCAGCATGTCCATTGAAAGCCAAGCCTCCTATGACTGAGTTCCACGAGGTCACATCTTTGTCTCTAATTCCTCTGAACACTTCAAGCGCCTTTTCTATGCTTCCACATTTGGAATACATATCAATGAGTGCATTCCCAAGTATTGTGCTGAAGTGTCCTGAACACATTTCCCAGATGTAGCTATGTATATTTTGCCCGATGTCCAAATCTCCTAGTTCGGCACAAGCAGATAACAAGCTCAACATTGTCACTTCATCTGGGCGTTCCCCAACTTTTCTCATCTCCTCGAACAGCTCTAACGCCTGCTCATGCGAGCCACAAAACACGTAACCTGCGATCATTGCGTTCCAAGTAACCACGTCTCTCTTTGGAACTTCGTCAAATAGCTTTCTCGCGCTTTCCATCTCCCCTTGCTTAGCATACACGGTTATCATTACGTTCCAAGAAACTAAATCTCTCACAGGCATTTCATCAAATAGTTGACGTGCAACACTCAGATCCCCTCGCTTGGCATACCCCGCGGTTAGTGCTGACCAGGGGACTACGTCCGTCTTCGCGTGATCATCAAAAAGTGCGCTTGCAATCTTCAAGTCTCCACAATTAGCGTGAAAGAATACGAGAGTATTTCGTACAGATGGATTTGACTGGAACCCGAATTTAACAACCCTTCCCTGAACCGCAGTACCCGTCTTAACCCAGAAAAGCTTTGTGCAAGCCTTAAGCACAAAGGGGAAAGTGAAGTTGTCGGGCTTTATACTTTGACTGTCCATTCGGGCATACAGAGCAATGGCCTTTACGGGGTTTGAGCTTTGAGCGGAGGCTCTGATCATGGTGTTCCACATGAAAATGTCTGGTTCAGCAATATGAGCAAACACTTGGTGGGCATACTCTATAGTTCCCATAAATTCCATGGCACTTGTGAAAATGAGTTCTCTGAGGTATCGAACGTTTGAATTGAAGCCATTGACGATCATGGAAGCGTGGATCTGTTTGAGAGTTCGAAAGTTGGTGCATTTTTGCCATATACTCGGTCGCCTGCGGCGATTAATGCCGCTTCTTTTTCTGATCATCAGACCCACCGGCGTTCCCCTCTGTTTCTAATCTCAAGTATAGCATTAATGCAAGGAGAAACGTGAGAGGATATAGCCGTTAGAGTACATCAATGATGCGAAACACGTTCATCTGGTGAAGAACTAATGAAACGGTATGCATACCAAGCAGGATGCGTGGACAGCTATCGAGGACAATTTCCATATGAACAGGGTGTTTTAGGTAAAACTAATTAAGTCAAACTAGTTAAATAATTTAACTAATTTAAATAATTTTTTTAATTTAATCAAATTAATTAAATAGATCTTCTACTATAATAAATAATAAAAAAATATTAAACATAATTAAATATAATTTTTTTAACATCGTTTTCATACAATCTATTTAAATACTCAACCCAAATTAACAAAGAAATTGATCCTTGTTTTACTCAACCTAATCATAAATTCATAATCATACATGAATATATAATAACTTTTTTTAAGCATAGATATCATATTATATTTTATTAGAAATAATCATATTTGAAGTATTGTCAATAATAAATATAAACACATCTTCTAACAAAAATTTAAACTTTAGTTTGTTATATTATAAAAGATTAGTCCCTCTTGTTAGACCCAACCTCTTTTAATTGGTTGGATAAGAATTTTTTTTATATATAATATCAATCGGTATCTAATACTTATTTTAGATTTTTTTATCAAATACTAAATAACCGATTAATCTAATTTTAGATTTTGTTATTGTTGTACTAGTGTCTCATTTAGAAGTTAAATTTAAAATCTAAAATTATTTTATAATACTAAATTAACTAGATATTAATAGTTGGACAAGAACTATTGCCAAAACTCAGCCTCTAAGGAGTTTGAGTCTGTTAACGGGGCCGACCAAGTAAACTAAATTCGACGAATCGGCCCGTTGAGCATATGGGCCATGCCAGTCTCATAAACATGACTGGGCGTTCTAGACGGAATCAGTGTTCTTGAAAAAATCCGCCAAAAAAGACCCAAACTGTTCAATAGAGACGATTTGGTGTAACCAAAAAAAAAATAGAGACGATTTGGCGCGCGAAATGTGCAAGGAAAGGAAACGACCGAGGAGAAAAAGAAAGGAACATCAAAGGAAGATCCGCTGTGCGATGGGTTTAGCAAATGTTATGGAGCAAATCAGCTACAGGCAAAATTCAGTAACAGAGGTAAATCATCGATAACCTAGCCTATGCGTATACGAACGATTGCACTTTCAATGCCAAATATTTATAATCATTTAACAGTTAGGATTTGTATTCCCTTTGTTTGAGGAATTTCCATTCAGTTGATTTTCGGAACGCACGGATTAGACTCCGTTCCTTTCCTTTTAATAAGACGGACCGTTGTCTAGGTAGATCGAACTAATGGTCGATTAGTAACCTCATGATTTATGAATTTGGATCAAACGCAGTTTATGCGGTTAGGTGTGATCAGCACAAAAAGTAAGACGCGTTCATTATATATTGGGAAGTGGTATTTAAATTTGGATTGGAATCTAGGAATAAGGATGGGGGAGCTAATACCAGAAGAATGTTCTGGTCATGACTTATGAGGATGGGAGACATGAGCAAGAATTCATATATCGTCGAGAGTTAAGATCATTGAAACTTATTTCGTCCTCGCAATGATATATGACAGTTACCAGCTGGTTAAGGAAACCCTGGGTATCTTGAATTATTTATTTTGTTATTTATTTTCACGGAGAACCTTTGTCGAAGCCTTCGTTCATGCTGGGCATCACAGTCGTTCTTATTATGATTTACGCAAGTCTCTAAATGAACTTTGATTTTTGTATATTGTTTCTTCCAAGATGGCTTCGATTATCGAACTTAGCAAGCTATTTTTCCAGGGTGCTTGAAAAACCATCCTGATTTTTAAGAAACTCCTATATGCAATTGAGTGATTTCTAAGAGTAATCTCTTACTACGGGATACATTTGAACTCTTCGTACTAGTTTAAGTTTCACATATATGGAATGGACCCTACATAAACTTACAGAGTGTGCCGATTTACGGTGTTTCTAATGTGACTGGTTGGTTCACCCACCATCGCTAGGAAATTATTGCAAAAACTTGTCCTTTTTACCACTAGCTTGGTGGCCACCGCTTTCAAGGAACAGAAAAAGCTTAATGAGGTGAACTCCACCGAGCAAAAGAAGCTTAATGGGGTGAAACCCACCAATTTCCTTTTCTGGAGACTACCCTAAAACTTTAATGAAAGGAGGAGATGACGTAGAAAAAGTTAGCTCCCTCATTAGGATGGATAAATTTAGGTACAGCCGTGCGATGTAAGGATGAGCCCAGCAGCATTATTTGTTCAAGAACTCAAGATTATTTTCAAATATTGAATGCAAGCCTAGGGATATTGATCAGCAGTTGGAGGAATCTATTCTGAATCTGGAAACACATTAAGTTAAATTAATAATCACGCACATGAATGTAATCAAAAGTTTCAACCTACTCAAAGTTAAGCCTTAAAACCTTAAAAGTCGGTGTCACCTGATGATGCCTTCATTATGACATTTTTGGATGTGTTTTCTCTGGCGAAAAGGACATCTCTGTTCATGACATGGTTTTATGATGAGTTATGACAAATTATTTATACGCTTATCTACTAACAAACCTTGTAGAGAAATAAGATGTGATTTACTCAGTGATCGGTGATTTAATGAGTTCAGGCTCTCCTACCTACAGTATGTTGTATATCTCCTATTTCAATTTGACCTCTGGTATTATTAAGTTTAATTTTTCATCCATATTACCATCATATTAAGGCACCATCAAGATTATTACCTGCCACACCTACAACAGCGTAAAGGATCAGAAGTTACTTCACCCTTCCGGATCAAGTAGTGACTTAATGTTTTACTGATGACATGGGTGTCTTGAGCTCAATCAGATTTTTGTTAGCACTAGAGCATTGAAGTACAGAGATTATTATTTTTCAATGAGTTCGCAGATATTTCTTGTCATTTTGATATTTATACATCGCATTCCTCAAATTATGATTGACCAAGTGAGCTTACCAACTTCCTTGATCATTTCTTGGTCACAGGGTATTCTGATTCTACCGCTGGAGCCAAATTAGTGTCGTCGGTGCTTGTGAATTGTGGCTCAGTAAACGTTGCCTGGCTCAATTATGTCTCCGGTGAAAATGATAGTATTTCTTGCAGACACCGAACTGGAGCACATTGAGATGAATGGCAATGGTAAATTGAACGGATTTATTTGTTGAAACGATTCATGAGTCGATTTTTTCATCCCTTACTGTCGGTTATCATCGACCACGTGGGACTCGTATGACTTTGACAAGTGTAAGGGATACTCATTTAATAGGATCATTATGACAGTGCTGGACCATTACAATGCTAGAGCTGGCAATGATCAAAGAAAATTTAAGAAGGTGTCCCCATTGTCCTTCCTTTTAGCCTATATGAGTCTTGGATCCATGAGACCTTTCCATCGCACAACAGATCCACACATTTAAGTTTTTCTATATCAGCCCTTTTTCATGCATCAACGGGCCCTTCTTTTGTCTTTTCGTGCACCAAATCCTTCAAGATGCCCTCCCGCAACCTCAGGGCCCCCACCTTCATAAATTGCTCGTGTTTCCCCCCCAAATTAAAACTCAGTCGTTAAGGAAGTTCTTCACTCGACTCAGTTTATCACAGTCCCAACCATCAAAACGTCCACCTTTTTTGGCAGCTCAAGTTTCTTATCTGGGTAACCGTCGACTTATGGGTTAAGATCCTCCAGCATCTTTCGTAGATGCCTTCTTAATTTATTTGGGTCTTTCTGCTTTTTCTCAAAATATTGCTAACAGCTCTTCAATGAATTTTAAGGTAAGTAAGGTCCTCGATGAACTGGGTCTGCTCATTCTTACGTATTCGTGTCACTCTATAATGTGAAAACAAAGACTTGCTAATGTTTAGATCAAATGCTACTAATTAAGTTGATCCTTTCTGATTGGGACCTCTCTATATGTGCCATTGCAAAATGGACATAAATTAATGCGACTATGAAAAATATTGAGGATGCATTTGCCTCGTTGTTTTAGCAAAAATTAGGCCTTCATTTAGTAGTTGCAACGGTCTTAAAGTGATCATATAACCTTGATTGCTTGTGCGATGCACTGAGTTTTTTTTTTTGGGTATAAGAAAGTTTTAAGTGGGTTTGACATCGAAGCTCCATTAGGTATAATCCTAGGGCTCAAAAAATATTTATAAAAAATTTATGAAATCACTTACTAAAGGAGTCTTCATAACGATAACAGGAATCGAACTCATGTCTTTATATGATATGAGTGTATTGAGTTGTTTTCATGTCTAGGGGTTAGTAGGGGTGTTCATAGGTAGGGTTGGACAGGGCAACCTCCTTGCTCGGTGCCCTGTCCGAAAAAAACATAGATTGTATTTTGCAACCCAATACTCGGCTCTGCCAGATAAAAACCCTAACCATAGGCTGGGCATGGACGGGCTGGATGTGGGTGGGTTGGGCGTGCCCAAGTTAGATGCCATGCTCATGTTGTAGAAAAAAATCTGTAATTATAAACTTCTAAAATAATATAATATTCATATGTCTTCAAGAATTAAATAATATCTATAATTTACTAAAAATAAGGTAACAAAAAGATAATAATTAAAGTCTTGAAATTTATTGCATATAAAAAAAAGCTTTGAAGTCTAAGTAGTTTATAATTACAACTTTACATAAATTTCTCAAATGTTGACAAGGATGAAGTATCTAAAAAAATAATAATTATAATTTGTAATGTAATCATATTATGATTAATAAAGTTAAAAAAATTAATATAGTTATAAATATTAAAAGACGCAACTTACATACTTAACTACTTATATTTTTAAAATAACTCTTTAGTCACCAGTAATTATTATATTCTCCCTTCCAAGTATAGCATCTAGGGAGAAAAATAAAAAAAATAAAAAAAGGGTGCTCATGGGCAGGGCAGGGTAACCCTCTGCCCTGTGCTCAGCTCTAAAAAAATATGGGCTATATTTTATAGCCCGATACTTAACTTAATCTTATATTTATCGGGTTAGACAGGATTTTTTTTCACAAATCAAGCATACCGAGTCACAAGTTTTATGAACACCTAGCGTTAGCATCTAAACACGGTCATATCGTAGTCATTTTGCATAGCGTAACCCTCAAGTCAGTGATCCATTCCAGGTCCTCTCTGCTCACTTAATGAGCCTAAAAAGAATCCTTACAAAAGTCTAGGTGCGTGCATTATTTAATTTTACCACGACGTAATACCACCCCCTGTCATATCCTTACATGTTAATATAATCATATATAATAAAAATTAAAAAAAAAAATAATTTAATCCTTTAACTTTTTACTCACATATAGCTGCCTTAACCATAATTTACTCACTTTTCAATTATTATTTATATATATTTTTATTTCTTAATATAAAAATTAGTTTACTTTTTTGAGTAATTTAAAAAATATAAATAAATCAATTAATTACAATTAAATTTAACATTTTAAGATAAATTTATTTATATACTCCTTAATCTATTTAAATTAATCAATTAATTCTTATATTAGTTATAATTAATTTATCTGACTTTTTTAATCTACCTAAAAAATTAACTAACTTTTATATTAAAGATAATAATAAAAAAAGAGTTGCCCTGTGTGCTAATGAAAGCTAATCGCCTTATCCAATTGGACTTGTTAATAATCCAAGCCAATCAGTCTGTTTGGTGGCCATATTACATCCTAGCTAATACTATCAGATGATCTGATTGACCGAGTCAGACACAAGATTCATGCATTATTTTTTTACTCAGAAGGGTAAAAAGTAGAAGTCGCACGCATCAGGACTGAAACTCTCTCAGTAATCTGTTGGTAGGCTGTAGTCGGCCTCTAATCGACTGCTTTGGTGGCTGGTAAAGAAAAGACACTAGCTTGCTATGTACACTATAATTTATCTAAATTATGACTGTCTATGGCCAAAGTTTCAGTCAACAACTTTTTTGTGTCAAACCTTACGAGAAAAGTGCCAAAAAAAAATTGTTTTTGTTGAGACCTCACCCTCATGTTTGTAGTTTGCACTATTCAACGACCGTATAAGTGAATTCTCTGGCTGAGCTTCACTGAAACTACACTTAAATTTAAACCCTTTCATAAGTTAGTTGTATTTTTCTACATGCTCCTGTACTTCACTATAAACAGAAGTTTTGTGTACTTTATATTATTCAAAAGGGGAAATGAAAGAAAGAAAAAATCTACATACCAATCGATGGACGGATAAAATAAAAATTCGTGTGGACCCATATGATGAATAATTAAAACAGGCTCTAGCTATGCCATAAATTTTGGGTGACGTGTTACTAAAAAGTTATGGCTATCACTTGGTAGCTCATTGTTGTCAATAGTATTAAAATTCCACTGTATTTTCGTTTCTGCCCTTTTAAAACTATTACATCAATGCATTTGCAAATCCCCAAAGCCAAAAGGTGGAATAATATAAACGCATAATTCAGTAGCAGGAAGGGTACTTTTGTAATGATAGCTCACATATACTCTGTCAAATTAATTTCTTATCCCATTTATGCCGCTGACCTTTCGTCTCTGCCCATCTCTTCATTTACTAGTCACAGTCCTTCCCCCCTCTCCTTTCCTCTCTCCATAGCTTTCTCCCCTTGTGCTATATAAACAAGAGGAGAAGCTACATACTACAGTCTTTAGTACTGCACTTCCGAATGGGTCGGTCACCATGCTGCGACAAGGTGGGCTTAAAGAAAGGGCCATGGACTCCTGAGGAAGATCAGAAACTTTTAGCTTATATCGAAGAACACGGCCATGGAAGCTGGCGTGCCTTGCCAGCAAAGGCCGGTAATTTTCTGACGATATTAGTTCAATAATGGTACAAGTTTTTGCAGCTTACTTCACCTATATATCCTGTAATCGGTGCTGTTGTTGTCTTATAGGACTTCAGAGGTGTGGCAAGAGCTGCAGACTGAGATGGACCAATTATCTTAGGCCTGATATAAAGAGAGGAAAGTTCAGCTTGCAAGAAGAGCAAACCATCATTCAACTCCATGCCCTCTTAGGGAACAGGTTTCGTATTCTAATTCTTGTATATTAGGACTTGGTAGTTTTCTACCGACAGCCATTTTCTTGGTCTTCAGGTTTTTGTCCTTGGATTTTCATAAGACATAAGTACTCATACCATTTCTTCCCTAGTCTCTCTCGGCGGCCTGTTGATCTGTGTTGAGTACACAGGCGCGCAGGCACCGGATTTATGAAAAACCCCATCATGATTCTAACTTTCTTCAAAGTGTGTGAGCATTGATTCTTACTCAATTCTTACTATGCACTATATTGTGTTTCTTTGCTTGTTTTCTTTCCCTTCTTGTGTGCAGTATGTATTAAATGCATTGGCCTCTCTCAGTTTCCTTAACCACCTATTCTGACCTATCTTCAACAAATAATATTAAATGTGCTTTCTGCCATTTCCATAGATTTAATTACTCCCTGACGTTCAACTTTTTTCAATTTGGTTTTTAAATGCAAAAGGATTTAAATCAATGCGCCATGCATGTGATTTCTAGTGCAATTGGAAATGAACATGTCATGCATTTTCATTTTGATCTATTAATTAAGTTGCATTTGACATATCTGAAACATAAAAAGTTGCTTCTAGCTAGTCATCGATGGATCCAAGGGTTAGCCTTGGTTTCTATGGCATGTCTCTATTCTTTCCTGTTGTCTTGTACGCAGGTGGTCGGCTATAGCAACACACTTGCCAAAGAGAACAGATAATGAGATCAAGAACTACTGGAACACGCATCTTAAGAAACGGTTAGCCAAAATGGGTATTGACCCGATGACCCACAAGCCCAAGAACGATACCCTTCTCTCCATCGACGGCCAATCCAAGAGTGCTGCCAACCTTAGTCACATGGCTCAATGGGAGAGTGCAAGGCTTGAAGCTGAAGCAAGGTTGGTTAGAGAATCAAAACTACGTTTACATTCATTGCAGCAGCAGCAGCAGCAGCAGCAGCTTTGCAGTTCTGGGTTTTCATCTTCATCTTCTGCTTCAACTTCATCAGCCCCAGTTGCTAATGATAAACCAGAGGGACCACCACTAATTTCCTCACGCTCTCTAGATGTGCTTAAGGCATGGAATAATGGAGGATGTTGGTTGAAATCTACTCATGAAGGCCATCATCATAATGTTGGTGGCGGCGGCGGCGGCGACCTTGAATCCCCTTCGTCTTCCCTGACTTTCTCCGAGAACGCTCCGCCACCAATTATGACCAGTGGACTTGGAGAAACTACAATGCCCATGATTGAGTTCGTGGGCTCGTCTGGTTCCTCCGAGACAGGAATTGTGAAAGAAGAAGGTGAGCAAGAATGGAAAGGTTATGAAAGTTCAGTGCATCTTCCAGAATACAAAGATGGTTTAGATCATAACTCCATGTCTTTTGCGTCAAGCCTGCATGAGTTGACAATGTCCATGGAGGGCACGTGGACGTCTGAGTCTCTTAGGACTAGTACTGATGCTATTGTTGAGGACGGATTCACCAATCTTTTGCTTAACACTAACTCCGACGACCGGAGTTTGTCGGAGGAGGGCGGAGGAGAGTCTATTAACTGTGACGGTAATAATGGAGGCAGTACTGGAAGTGGCCTCTATGAAGATAACAAGAACTACTGGAACAGCATTCTTAATTTAGTCAACTCTTCCCCTTCTGACTCTCCCATGTTCTGATTATTACTTCAGTGCCATGTTCCTCAATCCAAATCTAGAGCCATTGATTTTCTTTCCATATTCGCCATAAGAAGCGAGCTTGTTCACAGAAAAGAAAAGGGTTTCGTTGCTTTTAGGGAGTGGCTTTTCTTGGGAAGTATGTAACTTATGAAAGCGGCGGCGGCTTCCGTGGAAACCAGGTCACTTACTGGTCGCTACCACCACCACCACCACCAAATGTTCATATCAATTTGTTCTGATTCGACTTGATTTCATTATTATCTTTTGTATCTCCACCTATCTAAGTCCTGATTATTTTTCTGGGTTATGTTCTTTTAGAATGATAGGGTGTGAATTGAATGACTTTTACGGTTTTACCCGCTACAAGTTATTTCCTGTGCTTAATAATAAGGTCCAAATAAAGCGGTATTTAATTACTATGGTATTTATTGCTGTTGGTTTCACGTCACCGTCTGGCTTTTCATGGATTTTAATCTATTCATTGTTTAGTTTTGGGGTTATCTTTCTCTTATCTACTTCATCTGCTCGGTTGTCAATGTACTATTTCAAGATGGGAACTAAATTATATACTTTTTTGACTTTGCAATTTGAATGGTTCATATGAGTACAAATTTTCTGATAGGCGTGTCCATATATATATATATGAACATCCACATCTCATTCATAATTAGACCAATTTAGTGGTTAACACCTTCCAGAAGAAATTATATTTGCATGTTTAATTTTAATTCAAATTGCTTATGAGGCATTCGATGCACGCGGCAAAATAATTCTTCAGTTTGTGAAGATATTTCGTGTTTAATAATGATCTTCATGTGCAATTACTACTAAGTAAACATGTTCCGAGTGACGTACAGTTATATTTTATATTTAGTGTTTAGTCTAAAAAAATAAATTTTATGAATAAGACCGCATTATCATGGACTTTTTCATTCTTTCGGGGGAAAAAATCAATTGTGAACGTGACTTTATTTTTAGTATAATCGCCTATTTTATTTATTATTAGTGTGAATATAACATGTGATAATAGAGGCATTTGGTGTATTGGGTTCAACCTTATGTAAACCACGACAACGAGACAAACTGTCTAAAATTTTGATTAGACATCTAATTTGTGCAAATAATAATATTATTAATTAGTTTGACTGATAAGTAGTTGTTTAATACTATAAAAAAAATAGTTGTTTAATGAAGCGTTATTTTCACACCAACAACATGGTACGCAGGAGAAACTAGTTTAAAGGAGGCTTTTGTGGATGGGAAAGATAGAAGAAGAAAAATAAAACATGGATTTTCTATACAATATATCTATTACTATATATTTTATCTAACATTAGCATTTTAAATAATTTTTCATGCATAAATACGATGATTAATTATTTTTATTCGCTCTGCACCTGCTTCCCTAAGAGGATCCTGTCATTCTTGTGCATTAGAAAGAATCTGACCATGATTAGTATATTCCAATTTATTTTATATAGTCAAATAAATAGCCTCGTTTCGCTCTCAAATGGTTGAACAAGAGAAGGCTTGAATCTCTGGGGGGAAATATCTTATAAAAAGATATCACAGAAACATGGGCGGCAGCTTCGTGAGAGTGACATCTCATTACAAAATTGATAAACGTCGCTCCCTCAATGATTTTCATTTTTTTTATAAAAAAATTTAGGTATATTTATCACCAGTCCTCTACTAAAATTAAAACACATCTCTTAAGATTAAAAAAATACTTACAAAAAATTTATTATATAAACTACTCAATGAGTCATCATAACAATAAAAAAATCGAATTTATATCTTTATAAGATATAAATAAGTTGTTTAATATTATTGGTCCCTGGAAGATTTTTATGCTTCCTCCAATCAATGCCATGTGCCCCGTTGACTTTTCAAACCAATACTATTGCTGACCCATTTTACAGGTAATTATGAAGTTTACTTTAACCCAATGCCAAAGTGATTCAGTTTTATATTTTTATACTGATAATATCTTATGGTTAACACGATAATATTTTTATGAGTAATTTGTAAACATTACTATATGCATTATTTAAATCTTGATATCTGTTTTGTTGTTTGATGAGCCTGATTCATTTCATCTAAATATTTTTCTCATGTCACTTGAAATTGGCGTTGGCATACTTAGAAAATCTGATAGAGCTGTTATGTAAGCTAAACTTTAATCCTTTAAATTTTATATATAATTTAAAAAACAAGTTACACTATTTTATAATTTATTAATTATACAATTTTTATAATTCTTGCTTTATACATTATTATTTAAAGGTTTGATTGCTTTATATCAAAAAAATTACTAATTTGAATTTATTTATGAATATTAGATTTTTTTACTATATAAATTAATCTAAACATTAGAAGCAACCAAAATTGAGCCAACAAGGAAAAGTTGCTTGCCCTTGAACCCTAGGACTATTATTTGAGCATTAGATATTAAAATTTGTTGCTTACGTACACATAAGCTGTTTCATTTTAAAAATAGTATAAATTTAAGTATTTGGTAGGACCATGAATATATAAATCATTGTTTAAACTAGCATCTCATAACATGCATTTAGAGTTATGGATGTTTTCTCCATTAACAAAGCTACAATTAATAAAAAAATTATGATAAAAATGTTCCTACTTTGCAATTTTTTAGAAATTTACAACTTATTGATATTTTTTTAGAGAAATAATGTTCACCTTTCAATAAAAATGTTTACGATATTTTATTTTCAGTAGTACTTACTATGTATATTTATAAATTGAAGCAGAGGAGTGAATGCTAGTACACGTCAAGATAAGAGACATAGCATTATTGAATTGTCACCTTTCTTTCTCACGCTATGAAACGTCACTTTCTTTCAATAAGTATGGACAAACTCCTCTCTCTTTTTCTTCTTCTTCTCTTTTTTTTCCTATCTTTTCATAAACACTTCCAATCTCTATTTTTTTTCATTTATGATTTATCAAAAATTAATGACAATATATGTATCGAGAATTTTTTTTAATTAAAGAAAGCATCAAAAGGTTCAAGCGTTCATTTTTCACATACACGAATTATTCTTATATACATATACTATAGATCCTGTAATGTATTTCAAAATCAATTTATCCTCTCGTTATTTAAGATATTATAACTAAACTAGGTTGGAATTTTAAAAGGACTTCACAGAGTAATAAGGGAAATGTATTCTTAACAAGAAAATATTTATTATTTTGATTTATGTGATATTGTTATCTGATTATGTCGAGTTTAAATATTGTCGGGTCCAATTGGAAGTAAATCTCTCAAAAATATTTTTTTATATTTACATAAATTTAATCTCAAAAATTTGTGTTTAAATAATCAAAACTCGTTGGTATCATGTTGAGTTGTATATATTACTATATTTTTTATAAAATTCATATAACTGAAATGGTAAGGTGAAATGAATGGTATGGACTTTGATATTTCAAATAAGGGGTTAGAAATTTAATTAATTGCCTTTGTACATATATAGAGTGAAGCTAATCAGGACGCATCTAATCTTTGTTCTTACTTTTCGTTTCTCGTAACGATTTAAGGACACTCCCATTATTTAAAAGAAAAGGAACGAAGAATTCAATTTTCTTTTTAGAAAAGAAAACAAGAAGGAGGCTCGGTTGAAACTTGAAACTCTCCACATGGAGTGAATTTATAGCCAGAGCACATGTATTGCCTCATCCTTATTTATCAATGTTCATTTATTTCTGAGAATTATGAACCCACATGGCTCTGGATTTACCATGAATGCGACACTTTAATCCACAGGGGAAATCTCTGGGCAAAATGAATTCTAATTTATTAGCTTCTAAATAATAATGATGGAAAGGGAAAACTACCTTCTTCTTAACGAATAAGTTAATTATTAAATCGTTATTTACATCCCAGATTTTATAAAAAATTGCCTCTTATTGATGACCTCCAATAAAGAAAACTCTGATGAACACGCGCGTAATTTGATTCATAAAAGCCAATTATCTTTCACGCCCAAAAAAGAAGAGGCAGAAAATCAACGCCTTAGAAGAAAAGATTGTGTGAAAATTGACAATCCGCATGGATTTAATATTTTTTATCTCTTTTCTTTAATATAAGAGTTAGTTAGAGAGTTAATTTTGATCATAAATATAATATTTTAATCTAACATTTATTATTTTTTTAAACTAATTTATCTAACTATTAAAATGATGTATAATCTAATATTATATACAAGTAATTTAGAAAAATCGTGTCATATTTATTATAATTAATTTATTTAATTTATTTAAATTAATCAATTTAATTTTATATTAAGAATTAGATGAGATATCGTTTACGAGTTTTTAGCCTGACTCGAGACAACCCTATATTTCTCCCAAAACATCAACTTCTCTTTCAAGTGGCCATGTTTTCCTCTTGTTCTGCTTGAAAGCAATATTGCACATGAATGGGACTGTTTATTATTCCTCCCATATATACATCATAATCTAAATTAAATTCTCAATGAAGACAAAAACTTTAGATGAACGATCTCCGCGACTACTTTTTTTTTTAAATAGTATTCTTATATTGTTTATTCATTTTTTTCTATTTTAAGTACTTATAAAAAAATAAAATTTTGGGGCATCAAATTAAAGACCCATTTAAGAATAAACCAAAGGGCCAGACCAAATAATAAATGAACGACCTAACTTAAGTGAACTGAGAACAAATCACTCGAGTGCCTTGATGTTACAAAACAAGTCACAAATCAGACATAGGGCGATTGTTAAGGTAAACGAGAGAGACATAACAGACACTAAGAAAGCTTCTTCTCACTAGTGAAATTAAATCAGCCTCATAATTAATTTAAAAGTTAAAAAATGCTGCAAATTCCGTTCAAGTTATTAAGGAACCAATGAAGTAAATGAAGCTCAGGGAGACTTATGGGTGAAGAAGGCCATTCTTATTCGGTTTTTTAAGGAACAACATTAATTGCTCAATGACTCAAAGGACCTGGCAGAGCCATGTATAATGGCTTCATCGTTTTATTGCTCAGTAGATCACTGAACACCGTGTCATAATAATGAACACAAGAATATGCAGTTTGATTTATTTATGGCATTCAACTAAAGTTACTTCAATTGCTATGTAGGAGTAGGTATTTTCCATGTATCATAAAGGCGTCATGTTGGTTCTGGCAAATGTTCTAAAGCTTTGTTCCATGCGGCAGAGGGGGGGAAATTATTACACGATCTCATCCCTCGGAATATGACAACTTGAATATTTATGATGCACTACCAACTTGATTTCCTCATAAATCTCAACTATACGTATCACTCCAACAATCCAAAGAATGCCAGAGATTATAATGCACATATTATGAGATGCGAATCGGATATATATCTTATACGTCCATGTGTTCTTTTTTCTAAATATGGTTGACGATATTTTTAGCAAACGACCCTTTTATATACATTAATACACATTATGATTAGGCATCAAATTATACAAAAGTTACTGAGCCTTCAAAGAGTTCATTACCAATACAAGTTCAAATCAAATGTATCAAAGCAAGTATATGGAGTGATCATCGGTCTTTGTAAGTGCACATACAAGATAAATTTGATAGTAAACACCTATAATTATATTTATACACATTAAAATTAGATATAAAATGATATAAATGTCAATGAGCTTTGTAGGAGTGTATTACATATACAAACTCAAATACTAACAAAAGGACATCTATTCGCATCATAAAATTGTCATTTCTCAACTAGGCCACATATATAATTTTGAAGGGTCACAAGGCATGTAAAAATAATTATGGCGCCATTGCATGTCAAATTCAAACGTCTGAATCAATCCCAACTTTCCCACATTTGGATATAGGCAACTAAATCAAGCATCAAATTATGCATTGATCATCAATCTTTTGTATGTCAAGCCTCTCAATCAATCTATATTTTCCCACATTCGGATATAGGCAACTAAATCAAGCATCGAATGATGTGTCGATCATTAATCTTTGGCATGTCAAGTTCAAGCCTCTAAATCATTCTATATTTTCCCACATTTGAATATAGGCAACCAAATCAAGCATCAAATGGTGCATTGACCATCAATCTTTAGCATGTTAAGTTTAAGCCTCTGAATCATCCACATTCGATTGTAGGCAACCAAATCAATCATCGATTCATTGATTATCAATCTTTGACATGTCAAGTTCAAGCCTCTAAATCAATATCAATGTTCCTATATTTGTAAATAAGCATCAAAATCTAGCATCAAATTATGTGATGTTCATCAATCTATGCGAGTGCACATACACAGGAAATTTGCCAATGAAAAATATAAAACATATATGTACGGGGGCTACAAAATAATGAAGACATGGAGAGTCTTAAACTAAAGAGCAAAAATAAAACCCCTAATTATATTTATACACATTAAGATTAGGTATTAAATGATATAAATGTTAATAAGCATAGTAGAAGTGCATTACATATACAAAATCAAATTCCAAAGCAAGTACTTGTATTCAATGTTAATGAGCCTCGTAGGACTGCCATTCATCTACAAACCACATATATTGTTCCGACCTAACACAAGGCATTCATGAAAAACAATTAAGGCCGCTTAACTTGTAAAGTTGGTAAATTTCCAAATTTATGATACTCACTAACATAGATTTCCCAAACACTACTGAATGGAATATAAAGAAAAAAAATGAAAGAATGATATTTATCCAAGCAGCAGCTGAAGATACACAAGGGCTTCTAGCTTGTTTGTCAACCCAAATATAGTATCTTTTGAGAAATACTCTTCCGCTGCTGGATACTGGCAGCCTAAACATGTTAAGGCTGCAAAGCGGACCCCAACATCTATCTTTGCACTTTGCATTAGGCCACACTGATAATTAAGTTTATGCAGTGCCTTAGTACTGTGCATCGTTGAATCAAAATATGGTGTAAGTTCAATATAAAGCCACAGAAACATTTGACGTCAAGTAGGAAAGATACAAAAGGCTGAAACAAAAATACAATAAAATCAAAGCAAAAATAAACAAAAAGAGAAGCAGGTCTTACTTCTGGAATTGTTATTTTAAGAAAAAATAGAAGAACTAGTTAGAGTAAACTGGACTCTGAAAAATCCGATGCGCCATGTGTTTATGCTAATAGGCTGGACTGGACACTAAATGTAAGAGGGTCTCCAAACCTGATTCAGGCCTCAAGCAGCGGAGCTCTCTTCTGTTGAGGAGATTTACTCGTGAAGGCTGTAGAGATTGGGATCGATCCTGAAACCTTGCTTGGCGCGAAGGGCCGTGAGCAAGAGGAAAACTATTTTTTAGCCGTTTGACAAGTAAATCCAGCAACCGATAATTTGGCCACTTTGAAATGACCGTTGGGGCACGGCGCCAATCGGTCGGTTTCTCAATTGAAAAGTACGTTTCGTCTGGGTTTCCCTCTTTGGCAATTACACTCTCCTTAAAATATGTTTAAATAAAGTATGAAAATTAAACTTTTAATTGATTATGTTTTTATAGAACGTATCATATTTATTTTAAAAATTTATCACTCATGGTATCTTTTGTAAATATATATTATATTTTATTATACCAGATTAATTAACTCTAGATGAAAATTAATGTTTTAAAGAAAACTAAAATAAAATTAAATTCCTTTTTTGTAACAAAAAAAAATCTTTGATTAAAAATATTTTAAAAAAATCAATTTTACATATCATAAATCATTTTTTTATAACATCATAAATATATACTAAACTTTAAAGCACTAATTTAGGAGGGAAACCATTTTTTAGACAATAATTGAAGGTGAATAATTAATTATACTGTATATATACCTTATATATGTATGTGTGTGTGTGTACACAGTCTCGAACCCGCATCATCAAGGAGTGTTAAAGGAGAACGTAACCAGAAAGCTACGGGGGAGACCGGTTACTGTATATATACCTTGTGTGCAAAGGAGGCTTACAAGAGTAAACTAGGGCGAGGCAGATCTTAAAAGTGCAACGTAGGCCTACAGGCTCTACCTGGTCTGGCCCATTTTGTTGCAAGTGTCTCTTCTTTAACGGCCCATACAAGAATCGCTAGAATTTTAAAATTAATTAAAAGATTTTTTTGTACAAAAAAAATTAAAAGATGTTTTGACTTTTGGGAGAATGAGGAAAAAAACTCTGCAATATAATAAATTCTAAAATAGAAGTAAAGGAGCCATACTTCAACACTTATCATTTTTTAGAGGATTTTTTCCCCTGTCGTTTTAGTGTTCACTTTTGCCCTTGGTAAAAGAAGATAAAACCCCGCAGCTGCAGCCAATCAAGCGCGGGAAAAGAAATCCGCGGTTTGTTTTTCAAAGAAAAAATAGTTTCCTCACAGCATAGGCTGGAAAACATGAAGCGTATTGAGATCGAGAATATCATGTCAAACTAATATGTCAAGAAACATGTTGATCGGAAAAATGTCTCAAATGTGAATCATGAAAGTCGAGCACAGAAAAATGTGGCACAGAAGACAATAGATGCAAAAAACTTTGATCGTTGATTTCGGAGATTCTTCGAGTCCGTCAACTTTAGTGCCGTTGTCCTCCTTGCTCAGTGGAGTCGGCCACCGTACTCATGTCACCGCCGTTGTTTGCTTCGCACAGCTCCTTCGAAGAACGGCTCCCAATGCACCGGCTAGGTTATAAACTTGACAAGTTAAGATGAAAATTGGAATAGGGCAAAGTTGTCCTAATATTTCATAACCGGGGATATAAATGTCCAAACAGAAGAGTCTTCATGGAAGTCTCCTCATTTCCCTGGGCCTAAATATTGAAGGCGATGGAAGCCTTTTTCGAGGAATTGGACTTATAACTGTAAACCAATAACTCTGCGTGGCGGAGGATTTTACGTATATTATTAGCCTTATAATATCATTTAAGCTTAATACTATTCAATTTTTAAAGGTCTATCGTTAGTATGCAACATGAGCTTTAAGAAAATTATATTAGAATCGAATACAGAAAATATAATTAATTATATTTGATAAATAGATAATAATTATGTATATAGCCTTTTGATGATATAGATCTACTAAATGGGATGTTAAAATTATCTATAATATAAGGAAACATAATTATGTTGCTAATCTATTAGCTAAATAAACCTTATCCATGTCATCATTTTTTTGGAATTTATCTTCTTGTTTGGAAGCTTTAATAGCTAAAGAGAATTCATGCATTGGTTCTCTATAGTCAATTTTCTTGTAATTTGGGTATAAAAACAAGATTACTCCACGCGGCTTCAAACCCGATTTGGGTCTTCATTTCCGACTCTTTATCCTCCCTTTCACACAGTAAAATATATTGGTTTTATCAAATTAAAATACATGCAGTAATCCTCTTCTTACAAGGATATTGTTAAATAATTAAAAATAAAAAAGGCAGCTCGATTATAAGTAGCAGTCAAATAATGTTGAGAGAGTTTCAAACGTCTCCTAAGCTTCTATTGGAAAAGGAAATTTTGTTTTTTGCCAATGGGAAAGGAATTTCTTTGGTTTTTTGCCAGCGAAAGGGGAAACACATAGGAAGGCTGCGTTCTGCTGCCTCCATCGATTCCCGTCGCCGTCAATCTCTCTTTCTCAGTTGGCCTCATTAGTAAAATATCAAATAGCCGATTGGTAACTGGTAAATTAGCAAATAAAATTTAATTTAATATAAATTTCAGTTCAAAAATATTTTTAGTATTTAAAATAAAAAAAGGTATAGGTAAGTAACACAAGATAAAAGGATGAGCAGGATATTTTGCTCCTCCTGTTTTCCAATAAACACTTACACGTCTCTAGGGTGCTACTTTATCTATCCTCTTTATTATACTCTGACTAATTAGATAAGTAATTATATTTTAATTAATCAGAATATAAATAAAATATTACTATGAGGTAGGGGCCGCCGCGGGTCGGAGTGGAGACGGGTTGAGGAAACCCCAACCCGAGACCGCCATGGCGGGTTGGCGGGCTAGCCAGCTAACCCGCCAGCTTTTTGTTTTTTATATATATATAATTTTTTAATTTTTTTAATTTTTTTTTTTAAATTACATATGTCAATATTAATTAGATTCGAATCATGTCTTAAGTTATCAAAATATTTATTTAGTCAATTTTATCACTATCTATAGATAAATCTATCACAAAGAAAATAATAATAAAATAAAATAAATATATATAAAGAAAGAAATGACTCAATGAGATAAAGTTAATATAAATTAAGTATAATATCTCTTGTTTAACTAAGGCTCTCAAATTAATAAAGTATAAATGTGTAATATAAAAAAAAAAAAAAGCGGGCTAGGGCTTGGCGGGTGCGGGTCAAAAAGACCCGCATCAAAATGGGTTATAATATTTACAACCCAACCCGTTATTTTTTGATAAGTTGAGCTTGTCGGTCTAAGTCAAATTATCAGTCCTATTAGGAGGGCGGGTAAATATTTGCCTCTTAACTTTTGTGATCAATAATTATTTTAGCAAAATTGACCAGTCTGGGAAAAGTTTTAAAGCCGGGCGGGACAGGGAACGTCCAAAGAAAGAGTTGATCTGAAACTAAAACGTCTGTGGACACATATTCAGAGCAGTCAGACCATTTTAGTTAACATCAATGTTATGATCATATATAGGTAATGCTTATGTAAGTAAATAAAGCAATGATGGAAGTTACTGTGAGAGACGAAGTGGAACAGTCCCCCTTTGATGAGTGATTGAAGGGATGTAAAGTAGAGCGGACCCTAATTATTAATCGGTGAAGTAGAGAGAGAGATATTGGAGAGGCGTATGCTTTTGGGTTGAGAGTAGAGCTGGGAATGCGGGCTGACCCGCCAAAAACGGGCCAGCCCGCTCCCAGCCCGCCAACAAACGGGGCGGGCTGTGCAGCCCGCCCCAAAACGGGCTGGCAAAACGCCAGCCCGAGCCCGCCCCCGTCAGCCCGCCACTTTTTTTTTTTTTTAATTTTAAAAAAAAATATTTTTAACATTTTTAAAATACTAATAAAAAATTTCTAATGTTATATTAGTATAATAAAAAAATTACTCATGTTATACTCTTAAAAATTTTTATTTTTTATAAAAAAATCTCAAATTTTATAATTATAAATCTAAATAAATATTAACATAATATTAATCAATTATAATATGTAAACATATATTAACAAATAAGTAATTATCTTTACTAGTATTCGATAATAGGAGTATTCAAAATAACATTTAAATAAAATAAATATTAAATAATAATATTAAATTTAAAAAAAAAAAAAAGTGGCGGGCTGGCGGGCCAGCCCGCCACTAAACGGGCCAGCCCGCCAAATTGGCGGGCTGAGGGGGGGCGGGCTGTGCAGCCCGCCCAAAAACGGGCTGGCATTTTGCCAGCCCGAACCCGCCCCCCCCTTAGGGTAAAACGGGCCCAGCCCGCGGGCTGGGCCCGTTTTACCAGCTCTAGTTGAGAGGGGGCATTATCAGAAAATGATGAGTGTTGTGCCCACTTCTTGAATCAAGTGGACCCAACGCCATACGCATCTATTTCATTTCATCCCCTCAACGCGACTCTGCCTATTTGGCAATTAGATTTTAAAATCAATTTTAGATAAAATTACGGTTTAAATTTTTTTTATATAAATAATAATTTTTGTTAAAAATTGATTTTAGATAAAATTTCGGTTTAAAACCTAAGTTTTGAATAAGCCACTGAAAATAGCTTTTGGTTTGAAACTTAGGTTATGGATTATCCAATTACTATTTTAACCCTACTTTTTCTTGCACCCCCTCTCCTCTCTCCTCTATTTTCTTTATCATCTCTCTTCTCTTATTTATTTTTTTCTCTTTCCTCTCTCTTCTCTTATCTCTCTACACTCTCTTCTCTCTCCTCTTTCTTCTCTCTCATCTTTCATCTCTCTTATTTTTAATCATATCATACCCTTTTTGGTAATTTACCAATATAAAAAGTAATTCTACTACTAATCATCCAAACATCTTTATTCCTAAAATATATTCTTCCTAAAATATATTATCCAAAATTTATTATTCTCAAAAATTATTCTCAAAAAATTAATACAAACACACCCTAAACCTTCTCCACACATACCACTCTCCACCGCCCACCTCATCTTAATTCCGCCTGCCTTTTTTGAACAAATAATCATGTTACCTACACAATCCCAACACTAAAGCTCAATTCTAAACGATTCGTCGTCTATTGGGAGGATAAAAAGCATATTAAATCTATAAATCCCATCTTATCTGTGAGACTCTTTAATATAAGATTTTATCGATCAAAATCTTTCAATAAATACTAGCAACTCAATAAACACACATTTAGTAGAAACATAAAACTAATATATTAAAAAGAGTCCTCCTAAACTTTTAAATCCCACTTGAACCATGAGCTATCAATAAATCACTCGTAAAAAATCATGTAATAGTGTATGTTACTATTAGATTACGTTAAAGGCAAGGTGTTATTAGACTTGGTTAGGGATAAATCTCTAACATCATCTTTATTTGTTCATCCGCAGAAAGAAGAGGGAAAATAAGGGTTGAATCCAATTATATTAAAAGATGTGTGCCCTGTAAACGAGAGATGCTGAAAAAAGGAAATACTCTTGCTAATCTAATACCCTCCGCCGTCCCGATAAGAATATAAAAACCAGCGTCCTTTTCAAGTTTATGGCGACTCGAGGCTATCTTCGGTTCCAGAGAACCAACCACTCTCGATATATACATTTGAAAAGACCTCGACGAAAAAAATTGGAAACGACAGACACTGACGCGCCAATGTATAATTAACGTTGATGGACAGCACATAAACAACTTGTGATTCCCACATTTCTAAATTTTAAACAAATGTAACTTTGTCTTCCAAGCCATATTCTGGCCATACAAACAATGTCTAATGAACAGTTTAATTAAACTATGTGAGATAAGATATGATACTAATTAATTACTACAATCCATACATTGTTGCCCCGAGACACTCGTTATCATGTATGAACGGTGAATATTAATGGTGTAAACCGGTTACCCTTTAATAAAAATCCTGTAATTAGAGAATTAATTACTGCTATTGATGGTAATTATTTTATTCTATATAAAAAATGTATTGATTGTGACACTTTCTGTCACGGTCGCAGTTTCATAGGTTCATAATTTTTCTTAAATTTAATTGTATAAAAGTATCCATCTAACAAGCAAAGACAGACCTGTACTAGTACTAGAAAGTGTGGAAGCAAGAGCAACTGTCCCCACTAACTTTATTCATTTAGTTCAACCCGTTGATGGATGATAGATAGGCTTGTAGTAGTTGGGGTCGGCCTTTATTAAATAGTCATGTGCAACCCACGTGAGATCCTATCTAATTTAATAATTCTATAAAGTCCCATGAATTCTAAGCGAGTTGCATATAACCCCAAAATTTAAACTGATGCATGGGGTTACATGCAATTAGCTTAAAGCTTTGGGAGTTTTATAAAATTATATAAGACGCCATGCATATTTTGTTAATAGTCGCGTCAATTTTTATAAAAAAATATTTACCAATCTTTAATATATATAATTTAATTAAAAAAATTATATTAATTTTAAGTATACGATATATTTTTTATATTTATATATCTTTTTTTACATTATTTTTATAGATATTCTCTTAATAATAATCAATCAAGAGATTGAGAAAGGAAATTAAAAGAGATGATTAAGATATTTAAAAAAATATTATATTAACTAATTTATTTAATATAATTAAATTAATTAAATATATTTTATATTAAATATTAAAAAAGGATATCGATAATTTAATGGCAAAGAGTCTGTGATAAATAAATAAAAAAATAAAGATTAAATTTAAATTCTAAAATATTAAGAGTTTTGTTCGAGTGATCTAAAATGTAGGGGTCGATACGATTAAGTTTATTTTTTATTTAATTTTTCCCCAAGCATGAGGGCCCCAGCACTAAACAATTAACGGGCCTAAGTTGAGAGTGCCGCAGCAAGTCCGCATAAGAGCAATAATGGATAGGAATTTAGATAGCGGGTCACCATCTTTGAGGAATAATCGTTACAAGGATTTAACTAAGATTTAAATATTTTCAGCTAATTAATAATATTTTTTTAAATATTTTTTATATTTATATGAATTGGAACTGGAAACCTATTTGAGACTAAACACTTTCCCTCCTCCCATAACTAAATTAATGGCCATGTTCTGTGTGTATATTTAAATGAATAGTCAAATTCTAAAAGACTAATGGGTTGGATGTGAGAACTATTTAAATTAATAAATCACACCTCATTTAAGAAATGAATTTGATGACAATACACGAAATTCCGAAACATTTTTATGGAAATGTCAATGACCATGTAAAGTTATTTGTAAATAGAGATTGGATTGTTGTGGTAAATTATATGCACAGAGAATGTAATTAACCATGTAACTCATTCTTCAGCTGTCTCTTGTAGCTGTGCTGATGATTTTCATATATTTTATCAACCCTTCGTATTTTTGTGTGAACGGTGACGGTGGTGAATGAAAATAGTTCTCTTTCTTTCCTTTTTTTTTTCAATAAACCCTTGTTTTGTCTGGTTAAGAGTAATGGATCCATCTTTTTAAAAACAGGGGAAAAAGAACCCGCCCCTGCATCTAAAGGTCACTATTGAAATACTTTTTGTTTGTATTGGTGGATGGATGGCATGGTTGTGAGCTTTTGCGGCTGGCCCCTCTGAAGTCTCCCGAGGAATCATTTAATGCTACGCTGCTCCTATTTTATTTTATTTTATTATAAAATTAATTTTAATTATAAATATAATACATATTATTTATATTTTTTAATAATAATTAAACATAAAAAATTATTATAATATTTTAAAAAAATATTATATTAATTAATTTATTTGATATAATCAAATTAATTAAATATAATATGTATATTAAGGATAAGGAAAATATAGATTTTACAGGAACAAATATGCGACAAAGCGACAGCTTCAAAGACCAGCTACTACTAAGATCTGGTGAGAATCTTGTGTCTTGCAAGTGGGTGGTAATCGACGGATACAGGGAACATATTATAACCATAATTGTAATGTAATTATAAATAGATTAAACATACAAAATCTCTTTAAATTTTAAACCAGTTACACATAGCATATATAATATTTAAAAATTTAAATTAAATACCTTAAACTTAACAATTTATTTAAAATTTTAAATAGTTTATATTTTTATTTAAATAATAAGTACTTAAATAATTATTTTAAATATATTTTAGGGATTTTATATTTTAACTATTTAAAAAATACTTTAAATTATATTAAAGTATTAAGTGTTATTTAAATATTTTATTTTAAGTATTTTAAACAAAATTTAAATTATATATCAAGTAATAAATATTTTTTTAAAATAAAGTGATATATAATAAAAAATATAAAAATTATGATATGATAAAAATTATTAATTTTAAAAATAATTTTAACGGTATTGGCTTGATAATTAAAATATGAAATATTACGATTCTTAATTTAAAATTTTAAATATTATGGAGGTTATGTGTAATTAATATAAAAGTGTTAAGTGCTATTTAAATGTTTTATTTTAAATATTTTAAACAAAATTTAAATTATATATCAAGTAATAAATATTTTTTTTAAATAACATGATATATAATAAAAAATATAAAAATTATGACATGGTAAAAATTATTAATTTTAAAAATAATTTTAACGGTATTGACTTGATAATTAAAATATAAAATATTATGATTCTTAATTTAAAATTTCAAATATTATTGAGGTTATGTGTAATTAATATAAAATTTATAGAATTTTGTATGTTTTAGATATTATAATATTAATGTATTTTGTTATACATATACTGTATATTAGCTTATCAACAGGGCTAGCCCGCTGTTCAATTAATTAATAATCAATACGTGATTAGAATGACAACTTTTTGTTGGGCTATTTTATTGATTTGCTATAAATAATAAAAATTATTAAAATACTACACTTAAAATAGTTTTGTACAAAAAAATTGTTCCCTCTAACGACATTTTTTTCATGCAAGTCTTAAATTGTTCTTAGTGCCTTTGAATACTGATGAAACATAAGTTAAAAAAAAATCTAAATTTTAATATAAAAAAATAAAAATAAATACTCATATTTATTTAAAATAATTTATAGATTAAACTATAATTTTATCTAAATTATAAAAAATAATTTTTATAACTATAAAAAAATTTATATATTACCTACTTATTATTTTATTTATATTATTTTTTATATTTTTTCTCATCTTTTTTCTCTTCTACTATTGTCATTTTTCTTTTTTTTGTTTTTCCCTAGCTTCTTCTTTCATTATTGCATCCTTTCTCGTTGCTTCCTTCCTTCTGCTTCTTTTTTGTTTCTTTATCTTCTCTCTCTAGGCTTCTTTCCTTTTTAAACTTTAACCACTTTTTCTCTCTCTTTCATTGCTGCGGCCATCTTCTCCACCAAATCCTCCCCCGTTCAAATGCAGATTATTAAAAATGAGAAAAAAAAAAGAGAAGAGATATAATAAATTTTTTTATCACATATAATTTTTAATAATTTATTAATTATAAAAATTATTATAATAATAATTATTAAAATATCCATCTATCCAACATCATTTTTTTATAAACTATTTTTTAAAATTTGTTTAAAAATTATTTTTTTCTATAAATTATTTTTTAAAAATCTATTCAAACGAATTCAGCGTGTGAACGATTTTAAATGCAAATACTTTTTACCATGGAGCGTTCCAATGATGATTTTTACTGTTTATAAAAAGGTCCACTTGCTGCGTTACTTCAATTCCACTTGCTGCGACTTGTTCAAAGTGTATCTAATGGCTGATCCGATGTGGAGCAAGCGTGACGACGCCGACTAGGATTTTTTGATGTGCGCGCTATTCACTTTGTCTCGTAAATATTTTATGGGCATGTTTAGTTGGCTTGTAAACCGTGGTTTTAAAAGGGTTTTTGGCCCAAACTTCGGTTTGGGGAAATTTTAAAATAAACAGGCTTATTTGTCCATAAGTGCTTTTGGACAAAACCATGGTTTTGAATAAGCTATTTAAAATAGCTTTTTTAACAGTAAAAACACTTATGGACTATCCAATTACTATCTTACCCCTACTTTTTCTTACACCCTCTCTCCTCTCTCCTACGTTTTCTTACACCTTCTCTCCTCTCTCCTATTTTTTCTTACACCCTCTCTCCTTTCTACTCTCTTCCCTCTCTCCTCTTTATTCTCTTTTCTCTAACTCCCCCCTCTCTCTTACTTTAAATCAAATCATACCATTTTTGGTAATTTATCACTATAAAAAGTCATTCTAAAAATAACTATCCAAACACCTATTTATTTAAAACCATTTTTTTCCATAAACTCTTCTCCAAAAGTCATTTTCCATAAGTTGTCCATAAGCCTTTTTTTTTTATAAGCCCTTTTTCAAAATCCTATCCAAACAGGCCCTATATTTTTATTTAATATCTATACCCGGTGCACTGTTTCATTTCATGCTGTATAGATTTTTATAATTGAGTATATCGTTTATTAATTAATTCTTTGTGATGATATATTGAATTTGTCTTTTAGCTCAATCACAACTATTGCCCAAGGCCATCATTCTTTTTTACTAACTATTTATGATTTCAAAATTAGGCAAACTCGACATGTTTATGATTCTCTCAGAAACAAGGACTGAGCATAGATTTCACTACAAACATGTACAAACATTTGCCAATGGACTCATCCGACGTGGCAAGCGAGCAGTCTCCTGGTATCTGTCCATGTTCAATGAACTTTGGGACCATTCAAGTGCTAAACATTATTAAAACAAGCCATGCAGATCTTGTCAGAAATTACGGATATTTCATATTTCACCCCCACGCGTTCTTTTATTTCTAATTTTGGAAAAATCTTAAAAAAAAAATTGTCACCTTACAAAAAAATTTGATTAATTAAATATAAATTTAAATCTCATAAAAACATATTTATTAAGAGTAATAAAATTTCTTTATACTATAAATTATAAAATAATAAAAATACTTTTAACTAAATAAAAAAAAACTATAATGCTTCAATACATAAGTATTTTAGACTGGTAGGGATTATTATAAATTAACTAAAGGCTTCAACTCTCAGATTTAAAACTTGGGAACTCAGAAGTATAAAATGGTAATAGCGTCGCTTGAAAAAATATCCTGTCAAATCTCAAATTTAGGTTAATCTAAATCCTAGTTTTTTTTTTTGTTTGTGATAAGGAGTTCGCCTAAAGATAAGTGAATTATGAAACTGAGGCTAAAAAAAATTATTTTAGATATCCTAAAATTTATCATAAAATAACGAAGCAAATTATTATTATTTTTTAAAAGCAAGCCCCATTTTCACAAAATCCATTTGTGGAGCGAGGGAACCTGCCATTCTGAGATTTACCTCCCTATATTCCATCTCAGTAAAATATCCTTCAAAGATTTGGATGGATTCGAATGAAAGAGAGACTCGTGCAACATCATCTTTAATCTAGCAATATGTTTTAAACTAATTATAGATATCAAATTATCAAATATAACTAATTAATTTGAAGAACTAATAATGGGAGGATTCCAAGGGCTCTACAACAAAGCGGAAGAGGCTAATGAGGTCAGAGGAAGATTTTTGGACAAATTACATGTCTCATAGAAGAAAATTAAACACAGAGATGCATAAAAGATCTAATTTAATAATTTATGTTGATAAGCTAAGCTTTAATATTTATAAATTGAGTTGTTTCCTTGTATATTTCTGCGACAAGAAATAAAAGAACGAAATGTGGGAGTCTTGACGCCCCACACAAAAAATAGGAAACCCCATTTGTGCATTTCTAATTTCCGGGCAACTAAAATAGAAAATAAATAACAAAAAAGCGATAAATACCAGGACAAGTAGTATACTAATACCCGCCAACCGAATGTTAAGGCGAGATATTATGAGGGAACAAAGTATACGCGGTTAAAATTTGACGCCCCTAACGCAGCCGGAGTCCATGGTAAAAAAATGAGAGTTAAATGTCAGTGGGCAACAGTAAAAAAGCGTACAAAACGACAAATACTTCGCGCTTATTAATTAAACTCGCTATTTCATCGTGGCCTCCAAATCCCCTCTTCCTCATTCTATTCCGCTGGCAAAGAGAGAAGGATAGAGAGGATTCCACCGTGATAATCGTCGGAAATGGCCGTGTCAAGCTGTGCTAGGGTTTTCCCCTCCTTCGAGTGTCGCTCTGATCCTGATTTCTCTGCTGCTCCGAGGTTCGAGAAGCTCGGCCAAGGACGATTCACCGCCCGCCTCAACGCTGCCGCCGGTGGAACGGCTGCGTTTCGTGAGCTCTCTTCCCTGATCCTGAGGTTTCCTCCCAACTTCCAGCGCCAGCTCAGCATCAAGGCGCGGAGGAACTGCAGTAACATTGGAGTGGCGCAAGTCGTCGCGGCTTCGTGGTCCAACAACTCTGCTTCTAATGGTGTACCGGCGTCGTCGGCTGCTTCGTCAGCCGTCGATGCCACCTCTGCCACAGCTCCCCTATCCGTGGCTCCGGTGGAGCTTGCCGCGGATGAAGACGTTGTCGTCTCGGGGGGTTGTGACGAAAATGGAGCTGTACAGTTTCAGGGTTCAGTCGATACTTCTTATTCTTCGTTTTTGAAATCTGATGGAAGCATAGCGATTCATGCCGGTAAGTATAGTTTCAGGGTTCAGTATGAGCTTTTTGATCGGGGAATTTCTGTGCAGCACAATGGGTTTGTTTTTGTGTGATTGTATTCTACATACTTCCTCTTTTCATATTTGGAAATCTGGCATCTATTTGAACTAGATCTTACTCTATCTATTTTGGTTTCGTATCCGCTTGCATCCTTTTGTACTCGGGTTTTTTTTTGTCGAGCCTCAAGTTTTATAAGTACCCCTAACAACTTCTAGTGTCTTAATTGGAATATGATTTATTCTGACGTTAAATTTCACGTATCTAAGTTCTGATATGATTAATTTTACATGTGGCCTGTGCAGGTGAAAGATTAGGTCGTGGTATTGTAACAGATGCCATTACCACCCCTGTGGTGAATACTACTGCCTACCACTTCAAGAAAACTGCTGACCTCATTGATTTCAAGGTAAAAATTAGGCCAATGAATTTTCCTTTCCTTTGAAGAAAGTTGAGAACTATGAGTTCTTCTAAATCATGTAAAAATGGTATTAGTTATTGATGCACGTTATGATGAATGGACTGTTTTCATCATGTATCAGGAGAAACGTGCATTCAGTTTTGAGTATGGGCGCTATGGTAACCCAACCACAGTGGTTTTAGAGGAGAAGATAAGGTTGGCATTTGGTGGTATATTGATCTTTAAAATTTTTCATGTGTTAGAGCTGCACTAACGATTCTTTTAAACCAGTGCTCTGGAGGGGGCTGAATCAACTTTGGTTCTGGCATCTGGGATGTGTGCTAGCACCGTCATTTTGATGGCACTGGTTCCAGCTGGCGGACATATTGTCACCACTACAGATTGCTATAGGAAGACCAGAATTTTCATTGAGAATTTTCTCCCAAAAATGGGCATCACGGTAATATGATGCTTGCTCTCGTTTTCGATCTTTCTTTTATTTTCTTTCTTTTTTTATTTGTAAACTTTGTTTCTTGGTATTGAGGGAGAAGAATGTGCTTCTTTTCCTGATGTCCTAAACTTGCGTAGCCTTTATAACTTCATCAGATGTGTTCACCCAAAAGATTTTTAAGGACAGAAATTTAATAGGAAAAGGCTCCACTGTGGAAGTCTTGATGGTAGAAAGAGGGAACTCAAGATAATATTTTTACAGCAGCAAGATGTGCGGAATATATAACTGGGTTTCGAGGATAGTGTGTGGTAAAGGTTGATTGAAATATTTTCAATAGGCTGACAGTCGATGCTACTACCTTTTTACATCTTCGCCACATCATTTGTGGTTTTAAAACTCAAATTTTCCCCTTTATGGTACAGGCCACTGTTATTGATCCAGCTGATGTGGGGGCTTTGGAAGCTGCACTGAATCAAAACAATGTCGGTGGTGATGAGATAAATGAATTTCTCTTTGAATCCATGTGTGTTTTTAATAATTCTAAAATATGGTTAATAGTGCATTATTTTATATGCATGCAGGTGTCTCTGTTCTTCACCGAGTCTCCCACCAATCCATTCCTCAGATGTGTTGATATTCAGCTGGTTTCAGAGCTTTGTCACAGAAAAGGGGCTTTGGTGTGCATTGATAGTACATTTGCCACAGCTGTGAACCAGAAAGCCCTTGCCCTTGGGGCTGATCTTGTCGTACAATCTGCAACAAAATACATTGCTGGTCATAATGATGTAAGTCAGCCTCACCTTCTCTGGGCAAGGTAGTTTGTTGTTTTTTAAAAAAAATCTAACAATCAGTATCTAATAGTTCGTGGCTAATTTATAAGTCATTTTTTCTCGTTTCAGGTTATTGCTGGCTGTGTAAGCGGTCCAGAGAAGTTGGTTACCGAAATTCGCAATTTACATCATGTTTTGGGTGGTACTCTTAACCCGGTAAGTCTTTTATTTTAACCCATTCCCTTGAGTGGTTTATATTTTCAATTTGTCTGTATTGAAACTTGCTCCTGTGCCATACCTAATAGAATTCAAATGTGTTCACTTAACAGAACGCTGCATACCTTATCATCAGAGGCATGAAAACTTTGTCTCTTCGTGTACTGCACCAGAATTCAACAGCGTTGAGGATGGCCAAAATTTTAGAGGCACATCCTAAGGTACAATGAATTTATATGTACAATGTCACTGTTATTCATTCGGATTTTGGACGAAAACTTGGTTTTATGAGTCAGAAAGGAGTATGTGTATAAGAAAGATGACCTTTTTTTATATCATCATTACATCTCTGTTGAATTTATTATTGTTTACCAATGTTTGTCAAAACCAGTTTTCCCCATCTTTATATGATGTATGACATATTAGTGGGTACTGCTTATTGGAGCAGACAGTGACATCGTTTTATATTGATGTCACATCATCATCAATGAATATTAGTAGACTATTTGAATTTTATTATAGTATTTTCAGTTTTCATATGAATGCCCTGAAAAAGTATTTCTTAAGTTTTGCTCCTGATATGATGTGAACTGGTTTAATGGTGTAATATAATACTATTGGCAGGTGAAGCGTGTCTATTATCCAGGCTTGCCAAGTCATCCTGAACATGAGCTCGCCAAGAGGCAGATGACTGGTTTTGGGGGTGTTGTCAGTTTTGAGGTGCGGGGACTACCTTTCCATTGCTATCATTTTCTTTTGCAGCCAGTTTTGCTTGATGCTATTTATGTGTTTGATATTGATATCTCTATTGCTTATCATGCAGATTGACGGAGACCTGATAACCACCATTAAATTCGTTGATTCACTGAAGATTCCATACATTGCCCCGTCCTTTGGTGGGTGCGAGAGCATTGTGGATCAGCCCGCCATCATGTCATACTGGTTCTCTCTAAATTTTCTTTGTTTCATTCCTATTTATTTGGGTGTTGCCAAAAAGCGTCTTTAGTGGGTTTCATGATATATGATTATCATATACGTTTATCCTGCAACAGGGACCTTCCGCAGTCAGAAAGAGCCAAGTATGGGATTCTGGACAACCTGGTCCGATTCAGCTTTGGGGTCGAAGACTTTGAGGATTTGGAGGCGGATATTCTTCAGGCTCTGGAAGCCATCTAGAGCTTGGTCACCGATGCCTTCTTTATTTGGTTCTTGATCCCCATTTGTTATCTTTCCTGGTGAATCAATTCGAGTTTGATCATCACGCCTTCTGTAGGCTTTATGTTTAAGGATTTTAATAATCTCAGTTTCAGTTTCAATGTTTCCCTAGTTTTTCTGAAACTTCCGTTTCATGTTTGATCATCTTCCTCCTAAAATAAAGCAATTAGGAGCTGATAATTGATAGGGAAGTTCACAGGAAAATTGGAATTACGTCCAAGAAACTCAACTAGATCACGATAGATCAACTGATCGACACATTCAGATAAGCCACATCGAATTTGCCAGATATCCATAAGAACAATAAAGTAAAAAGTAAGATCGTTGGACATATAATGAAGTATTTATTTATAAGAAAATAAAATATTCTTAAACTAGTTGGGCCTCCTGAAAACAACACACAAGTTTATAACCTGAATATTTGACTTCTATTATGGGTTTACTATTTGACTTAACATGCCATGGAGTTTTTTTCCATATTATGTTACTCCAACTTCATGAGTCTCCGTGCTTTGTCATGTGCTCAGGCTTTTATGAGTTGTAAAAATATGCACATAATCTGAATATGCATAATTAAGGCGTCATTTACATCCTATACTAATGTTGTGTGCCTTTAATGCAACTGATTAAAGCTCAAATATTATTTGGTCTCTTATTTCTTCCATTCTTTATTGAGCCCTTCTTAAATGACATGGACGCAACGATGACCGTAGATACTACATGTGGTTATTATGCGTGATGGTCCATGACATATTGACAGGATATTTAATAATAAAATTTAGTAAATAATATCATAAAATTGATGACACATCGACAACAATGTAGAACTTGGATGTTGAACATTATTGAAAAAGAAGAAGAAGAACTTGGATGTTGAATGCCCACTTAAACGCCATCTGTTCGGATCTATAATGAACTCGCTATTCGCTGTTTTTGAAAGGTTACTCTTTTGTTTTTACTTGCTTGTGCAGGGGCGATCCATTTAGTTATAAGCGATATCGTTTTTCTTTTAAAATCTTTTTCTATTGTGGTGAGCAACTCTTTCTAACAAATTTTGTAACAATTTTTTTTTATTTTCAAGGGTGTTTAGTTTAAAAGAATAGATTCTAGAAAAAATTAATTATAAAGTAATTTTAAAAAATATATTTTGTATAAAAAATAATTTAAAAAAATAAGTGTTTAGTTTGTTGTTATCAGACTAACTTTTTTTTATAAATAAATTATCAGAAGAAATATAAGGTAAAATAATAATTATATAAAATATATTTTTAAATTTATATTTTCTATTTGATATTAAAATAATATAATTGATAATAAATAATTAAGAAATCATATATATTTTATTTTTTAGTATATAATTAAAAATTTGATTTTATATATTTCAATTAATATAAGTGACAGCTAAATGACAAAAAACTGAGGCAAATATGTCATTTCATTGAAAAATGTATTGGAAAGCTAATCCCATTGACTTTTGGAAACCATAGTTTCAAATGAGAGAAATCATGATTTTTTTCTATAAGTAATTTTGGATCCAAGATAGGTGTTTGTGTGATTTTAGACCTAAACTATAGCTTAGTTCCAAAAGTACTGTATTTTTCTTTTGCTAAACCAAACAGAGACATCAGTTTTGTGCCTTAGGAGAGGCTCTAAACTGACCTGGTTCAACGAAGATTTCCATGAATTATTCATTTTATAGTTTGTTCACTTAAATATCTTACAACTGGGGATGTAGCTCAAATGGTAGAGCGCTCGCTTTGCATGCGAGAGGCACCGGGTTCGATCCCCCGCATCTCCAACATTTTTATTTTTTGTGCTATGGACGGGTAAAACGATACAACGAACTACGTAGCCCATTGTTGGTCCAGGGTGCATACTGCATCATATCTCTATTTACAATTTATTATTATTAATCAAATATATCGTCCATATATAATTCTGATTTAAATAAATCATATTTTACGTTTTGGAACAAAATGATCTGTGTATTCATATGTATGTATATTTTTCCTTTTGCTGGTCTGATAGAATCCTTGAACATTAATGGTCAATTACATGTTTAATTAAAACAGAAACCTTCAAAATTAAAAAAATAAAAGCAATGAGCAATGATAAATCGAAAAATATATATGGAGCGTCATCATGATCAAAGAACTAGGTCGAATTCTTTAACTTGCTCCTCTGGAATGACCTGTAATCTGCTAACAATCTGACCGTGTATCCTTTCTTGATGTCCTCCACGACTGTCCGGATTATCTGTTCATTTATAAAACTAATCAAACCCTTAATCATAACTTACTGATTACAACAACACATACGTAAGGGGAGACAATAATATTAGGCTAACCGAATTCACGATATTGTCCAAGACATGCTGAGGAACCCAAGAGAGAAGTGGAGGGAAAACAACGGTAAGATTGGCGTCTAATCGATTCTTAATAATGCAGGTACGATCAGTCGCACGTGTTAGAGGGTACAAGGTTCCAGAAGCTTCCAGGTTAAAGAAAGGTGGCATGTAATCTGAATGCACACCTTGAAGCTCCCACTTTGTCTGCAGATTGTAATGAGGGTTCATGTATAGATAAGAGAAGAGCATGAGAGGAACGATATATGGATCGAATGTAAGAAGGAAAATGCTTACAGTACGAGTCTCGAAGAGCTTAGGGATGTGAGAAGGAACATGAGGAGGGTAATCTTGTCCATTCGATTTTGTGGTCACTCTTATGTCTATCACTGGCTGTACCTTTATCAGTAAGGCTTCGATCACCGGCATTTTTATTCTCCACTCTTCCTGTTCAATTGCATCACATTTCATAATATACATTACATTAAAAATGAATACCTATTTCTGAAAAATGATTTTTTTTCCATGTAAAGTAAATGTATTGGGGCCGGGGGAGTCCCCAGCGACGTGACGTAGAAGGGTTTGGGGGAAAATTAATGAGTACAATAATTTCCTTTAAGGGCGTTTAGTTAGACTCTCTTTTTTAATACACGTTTAGTTAGACTTTAGAAGCTCTATTTTGCACGACCGAGGAAAAAAGGAAATTACAAGGAAAAAAGACGTAAAAAGATTACAAAATTCAATTTGCACCACGAAATAACATTACATCAGATTCTTATGCTCGATTAATATTGATGATGATGATGGTATGATGAATCATATGAACATGGTAAATGTAAAATATATTAATATCTCTGGTTTTACGTACGAATATTTACAAGGAGATACACGCAGTTAATTAGTGTTTGTGAGAAGGAGAGAGATCTTCATGATGATTAAAAATGTGTTTGCCGTTGGTCTCTTATTAAAAACCATTAATATTTAATACTATAGTTTGGTAGTTTTTAACGGGAAACAAGACAAACAGTCAAACACTGGAGTTGTGAAATTCCGAGGGATACAAAAGCGAAAACAAACATTTTACTACACACAAAAAGCCAAACAAAAAAAGAAACAAAGAAGGACAAAGAGTGAGGTTCACGTTATGTTTAGTTGGAAGTTTCTTGGGCCTTCCTTGTTCATGATGATGAACGAAAACAGTTGCATGCGTAAACTGAACATATCGATTTTTTCTTTTACAAAAAATATGTCTTAATTTTTATATGAAAAAGGAGAAGTGCATGGAGATAAAACTGAACACATAGATGAAGAGTACGTAAATACCTGATTGAGGCGTAGAGCAGTTGATTTTTCTGGAATGATTGCTCCCACTACTCTCCCAATGTCCTCCATATACTCTTCAAACAAATCCTGCCAAATACCAATTAATCATTAACATTGATAATATATATAACTTAAAATTAACATAACCCCAAAAAAATAGAAGATTCTGATATAAAAAAATGACAGAAGGAGGATATATATATACCGGAGGAGCGCCGGGGAGGTGACGGAGAGGGACGTTGTCACGAGTACGGTACGTGAAGGTGCAAGCTTTCCGATTGTAGATCACAGAGCGGCGTGAAGACGGTGCTGATAATACAGATGCCTTTTGACGACGTCGTCGGGGCCTGCCTGGAGCTCCGATCAGCTGGGGTAACGACCCGGTGGAGTAGCACAGACGGGTTTGGCAGGGAAACAGTACGGTGCTTGCGGCCATACCACACGAATATGGATCACTTCCCCTTCTTTGGAATTTGAATGATCATGCATATCGTAAAGTTGTTGCACTTTTGTTTTCCTATTTATACGTGCTTGGCTTCCACCCTGGCCACATATCATTATTCTTCTTCCCACACAAAAAATAAATAAATAAATAAATAAAACGCCATATGAAAAATATCTACTTATTACAATTAACTAACTTTAAACTAAATCACCATATTTAGTTGTATGATCTTTTTTTGGTAATAAATATTTAGTTGTATGAGCTGTTTTGTATGTATTAGCTTTTTTTTTTTAAAAAAAATCTTTAGTTTTTTATTTAAAATATTTACTTTATTAGTAATTGAAATTTGTATCTAATGGATTTCATACTTATGATCTTCATGTTCTCCTTTCTAGCTCTCTTTAGGTGTATTAAAATACATCAAACTTCTTCTTCTTCTTGTTTTTTTTTGTTGTGGCCTTGGTCGATCCTGTTCTCTCTTAAAATGATAAAATATCCAGAAACGCGAACGCTTGTATCCCCAAACCTTAAAATACACAAACCTTCAGCCATGATTATATAATTAAGACCTGCAAATTAAAGGAGTCATTGAGTCAAACAACTTACTCTTGGACGTTGTTTACATGCATATATATATATATATATATATATATATATATATATATATATATTATCATTCTGTCTTCTCATTAATCGTATTGATTTATTTAGAAGTAGTAAAAGGTTGGAAAAATTTAATTCTAATCAACCAATACTTTATTTATTTGGCAAATTAATATAATTAGTCGTGTTTACGTGATTAACTTTATAACTTACTCTCCCTGTGGCTCCAATTTTGTCTACGCAAGAGAGACTAAAATTATTAAATATTGATCTCCAGGTTTTGAGGTATGTAAGAATAACATGACTAAATTAACTCTCAAATAAATGAGTTAATTATAATAAATATTATTCTATAAAATACCATCACATAACTTTATGTATTATATATATCATATTAGAAGTTAAATAAATTATTTTAAAAAATAGTAACAAATATAAGAGATAAAATATATTTAGGTTTTATAAGATTAAAAGTAATTTTAATTAATTTTTATAATTAAGATAGAAGGAGTACGTAGTTAATGATATCACGCCAATAGCGACTTTGTGATGAAAGAGTAGCTTAATCTCCTTCGCTCAATTACTTATACGTCTTGTTTTGTAACAGAAAAAAACAAATTAGGGCAAGAGTGATAGTAAAGGATTAATCAATGAAATAGGAAAGCTAGACAGTGACATCACCCTTGTCCCGTTGGGACGTGACATATATTAGTAATAATCAGCGGTGTGGGGTGTTTAATTAATTAAATAATAATAACGATAAAGTTTCTCTATTAAAATTTCTTGGGAAGGATATTCCTCGTTAACTAAAATTCTAAGTTTCTGCCAAAAAAAACAAACCTAAGAACGGAGAAAAAAACATCATGAGAAGAAAATAAGTTGTACACGAGAGGGAATCTCTGCTTCTCACTTCCCCCATTTTTTTTAAAAAGAAAAAAGAAAAACTGAGGGATTATTGCGTAAATTGCAGTTTCTGAACTTGCCTTTAACAACCGAGCCACTCTACTCTTGTGACTGCCCCCCCACCCCAACCCAAAAAAAAACAGTATGTGTGTGTATATTGGGTCTGATTTAAATATTATCAAGCTGAATTAAGAATAATTCTTCTCATATAACCATTTTATTCATCCAAAGGGTTCAAATTCTTATGCAATATTTGGTATTGCCTTAAGGAAATACACTTTCCCATGTTCTTCTTGAAAATACCTTTTCATATACCAAATATAAACACTTTCATCCAAACTGAGATAAAACTCGCTTTGCATGCTTATCATGTTTGAGGCAAGCACTACATCTTGACACATTTTTTATTAAAAATTTTAATTTTAATTTATTACGTTATGATGAATTAACAATTTTTATTAGATTTAACTTTCGTCTATTTGGTAATAAGTACAATATTATTTGGTCTATTAGAAAATAAAACTTTCAGGCTGGGCCAAGCCTCCTCTCTGTCCACATCATTCGGCCCACAGCCCTACACGCATGCTATAGTTTGGTCCAATTATAGGGGACGCCAAATTCAACCCCTTTCAGTTTTCAGTTGTTTGAAGGATACCGAATCCAATGGAAACATAATCCAAATACAATTAATTTTCCCTAAACCAGGTGATTAAAAAAAATCCTTCTCAATTCTCATATATGAAACCATGCTTACCTTTTTAAAACAAGGACAAATATTCCTCATTTCATACAAAAAATAACGAGTTGGTGTTTGGGACTGCCTAACTACGTCACCCAGCCTCCCGAGTACAGATATCTCGTGCAATGTTTTTGTATTAAAAGGTGCGTTTTCTCAATTCATAAAAACAAGTATACGAGTTGTTGGTGTTATTACGTTGTTTATTATTATTATTCATTCAGCTTTTAATATATAATATATTTAACTAATTTAATTATATTAATTAAATTAGTTAATATAGTATATTTTTTTTAAAAAAATATCATAATAATATTTATTAACTCCCTCCCTGACTCGCTTACTTGATTATTGTTAAAATGTATCAATATGGGTAATTTAAAATAATAATAATAAATATAGAATATAAATATTATATTTAGTATCAATAATATTTTTGTAAATTATGTACTAATGAGTAATTGAGTAGTTAAATTATTAAAACAACGATTTAAAATAATTTGTAAACCAAAATAGGGAAAATATTACTAGTGGTATATCTTGGATGAAAGCAAAATATTACAATCCCCCTACCTATTTAATTAACTTGACTATATTAATGAAATTAGGTAAATGAGTTGATTATATCAAATATAACATTATTTCTTTAAAATATTTATATATAACATTAGATTATATATATAAGTTATGTAAATTAATTTAAAAATAATAAATAAATAAATAAATTGATTGAAATATTATATTTAAGATTAAAATTAAACATAAACACATAAATAACTGAGAGAGGGAGGCTAGAAGAAGACAATATGAACTTAATTCAGAAGATGGTGTGTTGATATTCAAATGCACAAAAGAGGACCACCTCGACCGACCATTATGGCACAAATGAAAACTATGGAAATAATATTAATACTCAATCATAGCTTGCACCGTTTAAAGTCTCAACCTTTCAACATCTTCGAATTCATAATAATTAATACTCAATCATAAATCTTCTGGAATTTACACATTTAAATATATTAAATAACTAATTTTGATTTTCAATTTTTGTAATACGTGTGGCGTTATTACTGAACAAGTATCCAACTATCCATAATCCATACATAACCTAATTTATTCCCAAAACGTCAATCGAATGCGAAAGGCAACTAATTTTGCGGTGATATATAACAAAACTAGTAGGCACTACGTCAGCAACACAAAAAATGGAAAAACTAATTTACATTTACTTATATTTTCTCTTTTTTTTTTAATTTGATACCCATAATTATTTTTTTTATTAAATTTTTAATTTAATTTTATTAATTTTACTCTGTATTAACTCTTATATAGGTGTAAATTGTCCTAACAGAATAAACTTAAATGATATATTAAAAATAAATAAGGTACAGAATTTAAAACTAAGGCACTGAATTAAAACTGAAGTAAATTATAAGTACCTAGATTTTCTCAAAAAAAAAAAAAATAGTAGGGACTAACACTTTTTTTCTGTCCCCTTCATCTTTGTCTTTAGCGGCGCATATTTTTTTAAAACTCTTCCCTCTCGGTTATTTATTTATTTGTGTCATATTTTTTTTACACCAGACGATAAACTGGAGACTTTACTAAGAGAACGAACAACCAACTGTCATTAATAATTAATTTATTCTTTATTTGCAATTTCTTTTCTTTTGCCAACTTCACTTGTCCAATTCCATTCCACATTAGTTCTTTCAAGTAATTATAGTGAGCGGACAAACGTATAAATAAATTTATCATTAACATAATGTAAATTTCCTTTTAATACTATGGCCATGAGAGCTTCATTTTTCCCTGGTGAATTATTATAGTGGGACTAAGTGAGATTCTCATGCACGTTACAACGGGTGAATAGGCAGAGAATTTAAACCATAGGCCAACTAATTAATTAATTGTCCGTAAAGGGCCACTTCTTCATTACAAAAAAGGCAACTTACCTTCTCGATTCTGTGGACAAAAGAGAGTGCACGTACGTTGGCTCATCTCCAAATCTGCCCACGCATCTAAGTCAATGAGGTCCTTTTATTTAAAGCTACCTCACATTCCAACCCAAAATGGTATCACAGAATGAAGATCTCATGGAGAAATCCTCGGGACTCAGAACTGGCAGGTGGTGCAAAGAAGAAGACGATCTTCTCAGGGCCTGCGTTCTCAGGTATGGTGAAGGAAATTGGCACCTCATTCCTCAAAGATCAGGTATATGCTCTATTAATCTTCTTCTTCTAAACCATATATAGTAACATTACGATTACTAGAAATTTGTTTGTATGTATGATATATTGAAAAGTTAATTTTAATAGGTTTAAATATAAAGAAAAACCAAAAGTAAAAAAAAGGAGAGTAGCATTTGATAAAAAAATCAGTCTCTTCCAAAGTCATACCAAACATCATTTACTTAAATTGATTTTTTGGTTGGTCAGTTTTGACATGATCTGCCCTTGTAATAACTAGTAGGATGATTGTTGATGAATATAGTGTATGTACAAAGTAGGTCACATTTCCTCAGTTCACTGTTCATGTAGTTCTTTATTTTACAAAACCAAAAAGGATACAACTGAAAACAGTACAAAAGCTAATTACTATTTTGTGATGTTTTTCATTATGTGGAGGCTTGAAAAGATGCAGAAAAAGCTGCAGGCTGAGGTGGTTAAACTATCTGAAACCTGATATCAAGAGGGGAGACTTCTCTGAGGATGAAATTGATGTGATGATCAGACTTCACAGACTCTTGGGAAACAGGCACGTGTTATTGTCCATTCTAGTACATATGCCATGTATATATATTATTCTCCTTGACCTAGTTCCTATTTCACAACCAGAACCTGCTAGCTTTTGTTTAAGTACTGTGCGTAATATAGAAACAGATAACGACACTAATTACCCTCATTACTAGTCTTAGTTACAATTAATCTGATGGCTCTTTTAAACAATTATATATACATATTTGTAGATGGTCACTGATAGCTGGAAGGCTTCCTGGAAGAACAGCAAATGGTGTGAAAAACTACTGGAACACCCACATGCGTGAGAGGGGACGACGTCGTCATGGTTCATGTCAGTTGGCAGAAAAATCAGAGGAAACAAGCATGAGAAGCCATACACCAATAACAGTAATAAAACCTCAAGCTTTCAGGTTATCATCAAGAAGCTCGTCGTCGTCTTGGTGGAGAGAGAATATTGCAGGTGGCGATGAAGTAGTTATTAGCGAAGAGAATAGTAGAAGCAGAAGTGGCCCAGATGAAGGGCAAAACCAGCAGGAGGTAGATGACAAGTCAATGGAGTGGTGGAAATGCTTTGATGACAATGATACAATTGGCTCGTCGTTATCAATATCATCGTCTTTGTCGATGACTGAGCAAGAAGCAGGCGCGTTTCATCAGTTCTGGGATCAGCAACTTTCTTGGACTGATGGCGACTTTCCTTTCTTACACACCTATCTCTCCGATTTTCTCGCTTAATTACGGTACTTACTATTTGGGGAAATAAATACTTGTATGGTCTCAACACAACAACACAATGAAGAAGTCGATGAGGACCCACACACACACATAGATGCTTCATTTATATCAGAAAATTAATCAACCTATACTACTTCTTATCCCATAGTGAGTAGAGAAGAATGTGTATAATACCAATCACGAGTGTATTTTAATTTTGATTTATAATATTGGATATTATATATAGTTCACATACCGTAACAAAGGATGTAATTAAATTACGGTTCTTCTTGTTTTTTACAAGAAGTTTGATAAATTAATGAGCTTCACTATATTTATATATAGATTATAAATAGTATGGCTTGATATAATTTTTATATTATATATAGATAAATCATGTGTAAGGACATGGATAGAGTGATTCCATACATTATATTGTTGGCCATTACCCATTTGCATTTAGATGTGAAAAAAAGAAGCAATATTGAAGAATAACTACTCCAAATTAACCAATAAGTGTAAATTCAAATAGAAAGAGTTTTGATTGTTTAAGTACGATATTTTGAATCCGAATTTTTGTGAATCTAAAAAATATTTTTACCCTCAATTAGGCCCAATAATACGTAAGTCTAACTCAGTTGGATAAGCATATGAAAAGAAAATGAGGAACTAGTCCAAATTAATCCTGTACTTGCTTCTCAACGACCTAAAATCTACTAAAAATCTGAGCGTGTATCCTTTCCTGATATCCTCCACGACTGTCCTGATTATCTCATTAATAAAACTAATGAAACCCTTAACCACACACTCACCATTATAACATCGAAACCTAATTAATTATTAGAAGCTGGAGAGTAATTAAGAGAATTAAGGAAACATTAATATTAATGAATCAGGCTAACCGAAAGCATGATGCTATCAAGGACATGTTGAGGAACTCATGAGAGTAAGTACAGGAAATACAATAGTAACATTAGCGTTTAATTGATTCTTAATAACGCAGCTACGTGTTCCACGTGTTTGAGGGTACAAGGTTCCAGAAACTTCTAGGTTAAAGAAAGGTGGCACGTGATCCGAATGCAGACCTTGGAGCTTCCACTACTTGCTCTGCAAATTAATTCACATGACGAAGAAGGGCCTAATGAAAGCGATAATATATATGTAATGATTCATAATTAATAAGAAGGAATTAAGTGGTTACAGTGTGAAGCTCGGAGAGTTTGGGGACGTGAGGAGGAACATGAGGAGGGTAATCTTGTCCATTTGATTTGGCTGTCACCTGTATGTCTATCATTGGCTGTACCTTTGGAAATTAGGCTTCCGTTACTGGCTTCGTCACTCTACACTCTTCCTGAGAATATTCATTGTGTCATATTATTCTTATACATACAGATACGGTTACAGGATTAATCCTAATTAATTATATTTTAATTAGTTACAGATGTTGTTTGATAGGGACTATCATTTCAACCCAAACTACCCTCACTTGTAAGTGTTGAGTCTTTTCATTATTTTTTTTAACGAAAATTGGATACTATAAGTCTGTTTATATAAGAGTTTAGAAAAGTGTTTGTGAAAAAAAACATTTGGACAGCTTTTAAAAAATAGTTTTTGGAGAAGAGTTTATTAAAAAAATAGTTCTGAATAAATTAGTGCTTGGATAATTATTATTGGAAGGACTTTTGTAATTGAAAAATTATCAGAGAGTGTATGATTTTATTAAAAATAGGAGAGAGGAGAGATGTGGGAGAAGAGAGATGGTAGATGAGAAAATGTATAAGAAAAAATAAAAATAAAATAATAATTAGGTAGTTGATAAACTTTTTTTACTGTTATAGAAGTTAGTCTTTATAACTTATCTAAAATCTTAGTTTTAAACTATAATTTAGCCTAAATTTTTTTAAAATAAATATATTATTTATTTTTAAATTTTTAAATTTTAAGCTATAAGTATTTTTAAAATTTTAATTTTATGAGTTTGAGAGAATGTTACAAAAAGATATCCTAACTTCCTTCGTCAACTTCCACCTGTTGAATTGAAGAAGGTGGAAGTTGATCAAGAATACTACGTGTTGAATCTTCAGAAGCAGACAATGATTGTCGATTGATACCGATTAAATGGGAAAACTAAAGAACACCTGCGCATCACGCAATTCTAATCGGACAAGCGATTATGAGGTCAAATCGAAATCTGAGTGATGTACTGATGTGGACAGATCCTAGAAAAGGACGGTAAGAAAAAAATATAGTGACTGAAAAGTCAAAGAGTATAGGGTTGAGTTTGAAAATTTTTAAGCTACAGGTACCTACTTACGTTTTTAGTTTTTTAAAAAAATATAGGATTAATAGATTACTTTTGCCCCTTTTCAACACAACGTTAAAACACAAATTTTTCATGTTGCCAGACAAAATAGGTTTTCTTATAAATGCATCGTACGTATGAGAATGAAGTTGAAAAATGCAATGTGCAAGCGCTTCTCCTAGTTAGACGTGACATATGTAGGTAAATAGGGTTGGAAGATATGATGATGACTGTTCCTGAAGAAATGCACGATGTACTTCTTTTTTTCTTTTTCTGCTAGTATAAAAAATAAGAATGTATTAATGAAAAATTAAAAGTAAAATTTAGTGAAAAGTCCCTCTTAACAAATTTTATTGATCAGAAAATTTTAAATTCAAGTATTAATATTTTATACATGTCAAATCTTTATAATATTAATAATTTTTGTATAAAAAAAATATATCAAGTCATTTTAACAAATAAAAAATTTAAACAATAACTTTCTATCAATTTTCCCTAATTAAAAAGTGAAGTGCACAGCCCTAGATTAATCAAGATCCATGAGAAAAGATGTCTACTATGTAGTGTGTGACAGAAGAGAAATGGTGTATAATTTCCACCTTCTAACTATTGTTACTCGATATCATCCGGCCGCACCATTTCCATGGAATCTGATGGATTCAAATGACGAAATTAACGTACGAAACAGACAAAGACATATATATACACGTACGTGTGCATCTGATGTGGAGCTGTTTTTTCTTGAAGATGTACGAAAATATAAGTAGAATAATCAATAATATTGATTAAGATCGGAAAACACTCGGAGAAGCTGAAAATGCATAGATACCCGATTCAACCTCACAGCGCTTGATTTTCCTGGAATTATAAATCTTCAAACCAACTCTGCCAAACCCAAATCATCCATAAGTCTGAGTCATGATCAATAATTGAATGCCTGATGCTTCTAAATTAAACAACAATCATATAACATCAGAATCAATGATTTGATCTATCTCAAATCAAAGAGATATAATGCATCAGCTCTTAAGTAAAGTCTCCAGTACGGGTTTTGTGAACAAATGAGAAAGAAAAAAAAAAACTCCCTCTGGTCTAAGTATAAGTTGCACTAAAATAACATCTTATATTTAAGCTTAGAAAGAAAATCGTCTATTGATAAAAAAAAACTAATTTCTTATGATTACAAGATTCATTCAAATATGAAATCCCATCCTGCAAATACAGCATCCCACTTTTTTTTATTATCCAAGGTTTCAATACATTATTTAAAAATCGAGAAATTTCTAACGGAGCAAGAATATACACAAGGATACAGCATGCAGGGGTTCCGGGGAAGTGATGGAGAGGGACGTTATCGGAAATATTGTAAGTGAAGGTGCAGGCTTTCTGATTGTTGATCACCGAGTGCCGTGACGGGGATCCAAATGGCTTTTGACGACGTAGTTCGTGCCTCTGATCATTCTTTGTGGTGGCAAAGTAGTACTGGCGGAGTAGTAGCAGAGACGGGTTGGCAGCTGGCAAACACCATACTTGCCATCACACTCGATCCAAGCTACTTCCTTAATTCGTTTGATTATTTGGTGCTGTGGGAAACTTGTACTTTCATTATCTTTTTCTAAACCTCAGTACTTGCTTGTCGCTTGGGGTATACTCTATGACCACGTACGTCCATGTCATTATTCTTCGTCCAAATAAAACTTTGGACGATTCAGATTTGATATAATCTTATGTTTATACTATTAATAAATGATTATTTTGATAAATACAAAATTTAAAAATTAAAAGTTTTAAATATAAACCATCAAAATCAATTTTAATTTGAGAGGCCCATATTTTAGTATGGCAATGGACACATATAATGGTACTCCTGTGGACCCCAAACTCGGGGTTGCTGAACAATATCTTGCATCCAAGCGGTACTTTTTTTTGTTGCCACCCGGTTCATCGGAGTTTTGTCCCGACTACATCTGGATCTGACCCGCGTCGCGCACCTGGCTATGGTGGGTGAGTCTCCCAACGGGGATTTTCTACGTACGCCAAGGCTCGAACTCGAGACCTCGCTTAAGCGATACCGAGCCGCTTACCACTCGGACCAACCCTCGTTGCTAGGCAGTAGGTTTCAATGTGTGTGTATGTCTTTTTTTTTTTTTTGCGTGGGTACAAATGTGTGTAGGCGCACACTGAGCTAATTCATTACCTAACAGATTGTTTTGTTTTTTTTATTGGAACCTAACGGATTGTTGTCAGGGGCCTGTTTTAGTACATAGAATGTATTTTAATTACAAGAAAAGGAAATAAAGGAAACATTTTTCAGAAAAGATCGAACACTTTTGATGTACATAGAGAAAAATGAAAGAAATTAATAAATTATTTTAAAAAATAAACTACCTAAAATGTCCATGCATATCTCTTTAAAAGAAAAGCTTGAAAATCTCTCTTTCTATTTATTAGGCAGGGAGAGGAGTTTTTTTAAAATTTTATTTATAAGCTATATCTTTAAATTATTTTATATGAATTAGGAGTAAAATTAAAAAATTACTAAATTTTAAGACAGAGTTCACAGGTTGTAAGTTTTTTTTTGTTTCGACTAAATAAGCTAAAAATAACTTATAAATAGCATTACATGTGTAATAAATAATTTAGAGAAACTTATTTTTAACATAATATTAATTATTTTTTAATTATAACCCTATTTTTACTTTCTCATAAGGTATTTCTATTCGAAGTACTACTAAACATTAAATGTAGACAACTCTTTTAGCGAATATTTAAATATTAGTTCGTCATATTATGAATAATTAACCTTTTTTACTAAACAGAACTCCTATTAGAAAGTCTAATTTATTTAAGCGAAACAAAAAGATATAATACCGTTGGGGAGATATTTATATTTAATATTTAATATCATCTCAGAATAAAATTTAGCTGCAGGATACATGTTTTTTTTTGTTACATAATTTTTGGAAAGGGATTGGACTCACCGACGATCTAAGGGTATGACAGAATCTCTCTTCCTCTTAAGTGATATTAATATCAGGAGGGCCAATTGTCTTATAGGGAAAACAAGATATTGAAATTGGGCTCCCCACTAGATCATGAGCATGAATGGATCAGGGTAGCCCGATACATAATACATAAAGCATATAAAATATAATGCAAACAGAAAAGCGAAACCAAAGACGAGATGGGTCATGAAAACATAACAAACAAGCCCAGACTTATTTTTACTAGCTTCAAAAGTTGAAGATAATATTAATTATTAAAATAATTTAAGAAATGTACCAAAAAAATAAAAAAATAGATTAAGAACGGGTGAAAAATTAAAAAAAAAAACATAAAATATTCATTACAAGTAATCAGCAGGAAATCTTGTAATGATCGTCCTAAAAACAATGAAGAATATCTTGCAACAATTATTTATACTGAGGAAGAAAACAGGGGAAGACAATTTCAAGGTATGGGAAGGTAATCTTGCAATGATTCTTTTAAATTTGGACATATATTACTTCAGAATTCTGTTTATGTGTGTGACTCTATTTTGATCAATCAAGTGAGTAAAATAATTTGATATACAATGAAGAATCAAAATAGTACTCCTCTAATATTAAATATAAAATATAATTTATATTATAAATTAATTTTTATATTTAAGAGTAATCAAATATCATGTTATATGGTATATACTAAAATATACATGTGTGCTCTCTCCAACAAAGGAGGGTAAAAGAAAAAACAAGCCCGCTATGAGATATTTGTATATTTAATTATTATAGTTTTGTTGATCCCTCTTCCTTATTCTCACAGTCATTTCATATCAAAATCATCAATCTATCAATAAATTCGTACTCTTTAACTCTTTATTATTATAAGAAATCTTTTAAAAAAGACGGATAATCCTTGCTATTACAAGATGCTTAATCGAATATTAATCAAATTTTTTTAATATATTATTCTATTTAAAATTATTAATTAACTATGAAAGACAATATAATATACACATATAAAAAGATTTCGTTTAGATACGAGTAAATTAAAAAAGTTATTTTTTTTAAAAATAAATGTACTGATTTACTAACCTCTCTTTTATTCATTAAGATGGAAGGGAACAATACTCCTAAAATATAGTCATCATATAAGCAATTTCTTCTTTAAATTTCATGCAATGCATGGATTTATGTATCTAGTTTTACAAAATATAAACATATACGGCTTGAATTAATAGATCATCAATATATAATAAATTCAGAACAGGCAATACCTATAAAAATAATTTCATTTAAATAGGTGGGACCCACATGCCAACAAAGACAAAAGGCAATAGGAATACGGTGGCAATCGACCAACACAAAAGGATAAAATAAAAAACATGCAATAATGATACTCTCCCCAAAAAAGGAAACACTAGTGATGTCCGCCGCCCGCATTATCGCACACGTACCAAATGCTTGCTTCTTCCTTCCTTATCCTCGGCGTCATTTCATAGCAAAATATTCCGATTTTCCCCTTCTCTGGCCCTTTTCGAATATTCCTCTATCTTTCTCTCTTCCTCCGCTGTCTTCCCGTTCATTCTCCGTCACCAAATATGCAAAAGCAGAGGTACTTGTTCTGTTTTCAGCTCTGATTTTTATCGATTCATCGTCAGCTCGAGACCGATTTACCAGAGATGAAATTCGGAAAGGAGTTCAAGACCCATTTGGAGGAAACCATTCCCGAGTGGAGGGACAAGTTCTTGTGCTACAAACCCTTGAAGAAGCTCATTAAGCAGGTTCCAACCTCCGGGATCGCGGTTGGCGATGATATCCTTCAACCCCCAGTCGTCGTCCCGCCCGTCCCCTCCGTGCAATCCGATGCCGATCAGGATCACCCGGAACCTGCTCCTCGGCCCTATTTGGATCTGCAGGCCTGGTTCCTCGTAATTCTGTACGAGGAGCTGGAGAAATTCAATGATTTTTATATTGATAAAGAGGAAGACTTGGTCATCCGCTTTCAGGTTCATTGCCTTCTCCTTTTGTAGGAATAGGAATTACTATGGGCACGATAAGTTGTCACTCACGCATCTTCTTTAATTTCAATTAATGGGTAGTTATCAAATTGGGCACGTGTGATTGGATCATTAAAACTTCTAATTCAGGTATAGCTGGATAACATCTTTGCTCTGTTTCCAAGTTTGCTAGCTTGTTACCACTCCCAATCTAGACCATAAACGAAAGTTTTTATATTCACATGAGTTGCACATCAGTTGAACTTCACATTAATTCGTTTCAAGCACTCACAATAGGTACCCTTATATGTCTTGCGAATAAATCATTGCCTTTATTGCTTCCAAGTGGTAGAGACACTGATCTGAAGAACTCCCCACAATAACGTGAACGACTTCTTTAGAATTGCTACCCTGTCACTCGATGATTGTGGTTAAAAGGTTTGTTTTGTGTTATCATTAATTTGTATATATTTCTTCCATTGGTACTACATATCTGTCTTTAGATTGTTGTAACTCATGCCTACAGTCTTGACCAAAGGAAGATAGAATCTGGAGTCTCGTTATTTCTTTAATCTCAATGACTTACACATAAAGGCTTCTGGCCATTGCATAAGCTACTTATTCAAAGGAAATTAACCATGTGGAACAACTCAATCAGCTCAGCTAAACCTATGTTCCATGTCCCTAGCAAGCGAATCCCAAGCCACGTCAGATATTGTGAATTTAACCAGTTATAGTTTATATCTTAAAACAATAATATATGGGTTTTCTTCCAATATTATTATTCCCACTAGCTAGACGAGCCACTCTCTTCTAATTTAGTGATATAGAATTTGCAATCTCATAGTTGAATCAGCAAAAAACAAATTGATACATGCTTCTACTTTTGGGAATTATTTTTGACATCTGAGATATGCTTTGCTGAAAAAGTATAATGGGAATCATTGACTACTTGCTGGAGAATCTTCATTAAGCTGTCTGGAGAATCTGTGACATGCACTTATATTTTGTTAACGTAGCCCTTCTGTGATTTTTATCTACAAATCTGGACAGGTGCTGAAGGAAAGAATTGAGCATCTTCAAGAAAAAAGCAGCAGGAATGAAATGTACACGTCTGAAAGTGAATTCAGTGAAGAAATGATGGATATCAGGAAGGACTTGGTTACCATTCATGGACAGATGGTGCTACTAAAAAACTACAGCTCCTTAAACTTTGCGGGTAGGGCATCTAGTTTTCTTCTTCTTTTTCTTCTTATTATTTAACCTAAGTATTGTTGGGGTGGCCGTTATGACTTTTATGTTGAAGTGGTATCTTCTAATGTGATAACTGCTAATTCATGGGTGTCTGGTGGGGTTGCAGTTAGGGGATTGTATGTTCTGAAACCTTTAACATATTTCTGCTTCAACAGGGCTAATTAAAATTCTAAAGAAGTATGATAAGAGAACGGGTAGATTGTTGCGTCTGCCTTTTACTCAATTTGTTCTTCGTCAACCCTTTTCCACAACAGAGCCTCTGACTAGGCTAGTACATGAATGCGAGGAAAATCTTGAACTGCTGTTCCCCCTTCAAGAAGAAGTAATTCAATCTGCTCAGCCTACTGAAGATCAATCTAAATCACCTGTAGATACTGCAGCAAACACCTCGCCTGAGGCATCCTCAACTCTTGGCGAGGAAACTGCAAATTTATATCGTAGTACTCTTGCCGCAATGAAAGCCATAAGAGGCCTTCAAAAAGCTAGTTCCACCTGCAATCCATTTTCCTTTTCAACCCTCTTTTGTAACCAAGATGCTGATAGTACTGGTGCTGTAACAGTTGAAAATTCTCCAGCAGATTCTCGAGCTTCCTTGTGGGATGGGGAAGACACTGATGAAGAGGAAACATATTCTATGTAGCATAACCTCTCTCTCAGAGTAGCTTGCCTTCACGTTTGGAACTAAGCAAAATCTATTGGTTGATATACAATAAATAGCGTGTAATGCTAGCATTCGGCTCTGAAAAATGATACTTGCTCACCACCTTTTTTGTCCACTTGTACGCCTTTACGTGTCTTTACTGACCGGTTATTGTGTTGATAACATTTTATTTATGGTGAAAAATGTAAACTCTGATGGTAACCTCTGTAGGAGTTATTAACTTGAAAGCATTTGTTACTACTCTCTAGTGTAGCGTGTGTTGCTAGCTGTCATAAGGTAGCGTAAAGAAGTTGTTCACAACAAATAACATTAACCTTCATCTATTTAAGGCCTGGAATCAAATTATTGTAATGGATTCCGTCTGACATATGTGGGAGGAAATAACATTAACCTTCATCATTTTCAGCTTAATGGATTAAGTTGGGGTTTCCCCAGTTCTCAGATCATCCTCAACACTCTTGTCACTATTTCAGGGAACAAAAACCACACTAGTTGCTGCATGTTCATGACTTAAACATTGGCTTGTATCCAATTTACCGCAAATGAATTCCTGTTATTATTTTCCTTCCGATTTCCCGATCTTTACATTTTCATGGCCGCCTCTTTCTCTTTGCCGTATCTGTCTACAGTTTATATGGCAGTGTGCTGTTGATAATCTTCATAGTTAAATGGCAGGGGTACTGACTTGAATGCCCGATACTTTCCTACATTGTTCAAGTGCTCGTTCTCCAATCTGTTTACATAAACCCAGTGGTATTATTTTATTATTTGTTTTTTACCAGCACCATGAGGTGATCGGAGTTCACTTGATTGCCAAAAAACCATGTTTAGTTACTTTTGACTTTTTCATTAAGCAACGCATATCTAACAAGTGGGGATGAAAATGACCAAATAGTCTAGCTGTTAATTTATGCAGTTAAGAACAAGTGAAAGCTCTGTAATTTCTACTCTATTTATTTCCCATAAGAATACGAGACCTTTCCATTCTCACAGTAACCACTAACTATAATCATGTTGCTCCACAGTAAGAAGTTTATTCACTAGTTACAAAGCAATACCTGAAGAAATTCCAAATGCCGCGGCGAATGATCTCCAAGCAAGCCACCACAGCAGTTAAGGCCCTTCTATGCAGGAAAGGGGCTTGCGTAACCCCTAAAACGGATTGCATCCAAGCAAGTCGCAGTAAAACATTCAACACCTGATAGATGTTTTGTTCATAAACAATTAAACACCAAGCAAATTAATCAGCCTGCAACCAACCCAAATAATGAAGAAGACAGAACCATAAAATAACTTACCATAGCAACAAAGTATATCATTTTGTTAGAAACAGAGAGTTTATCTCTCAACCATGGGTTTCTTGAATCTCGTCGTAGCAAACCCCAATCTATAACGATGTCCCAATATGTGTTCATAATCGTAGCAACCCCTGAAGAAGCTGCAGCCAAAATTCTCCATGGCACTACTCTGTTAAATGTCAACTCATTGCCAGTCCTTGTGGCTATGGCAAATATTGTTGACATGTACTTAAGCCCATTAAGCCCGTGCATTTTATTTCTTTCCTCGAGCACAAATCGTCGAAGGCACTACAAAAGTACGGTTCTTGTTAAGAGTTGCCAAAATCACCAAGCTCATGTTTAAAGTCCAGAGTAGCTAAGATGATACAAGTTGCACTAAGATTTGCCTATCTGTCAGTTTCATACCTGGAGGAAACGGATCCAGAATGGAATAATGGCTACAATGAAGTAAAATGTTTCATATACTTTATTGTCAAGGCAATTGTTTTTTCTGGTCCTGAAGTTTCCGGAGACATAGTAACAAACATAAAATTCCAAACTTCTGAAGGCCTGCACCTGAACTCAGAAAAAGAGCAGTGTCGGCTCAATATGAATGAAGCAAAATAGGAGAATCTCTTAGTGGTTTCTCATTTCTCTCTAGTGACTCGGTGGAATGTGAAATGTAAGCATAAGCAGTGTGTGTGAGATATTAAACCTGGCTTGTAAGCTGGTCTGCGAAGATATTATCTGCGAGGGTAACCTACAAACAATGAAGAAATCAAGGGATGTCTTATCATTTCTGAAGATTTTAACATAAGCAGATTATGTATCTTTGTATACTTCGAATTATTTCTTCTCCTTTACCTTGTAAAGAGGAGCACAAATACAATGAAACATGCAATGGATAAGGAAGAAGCGGCTGGATTTATATATGATGTTGAAGGGGCAAAATGTGATGACAATCAAAACCTGTGATACACATTCAATTGTATAAGTTGACAGCAGTCAAATAAATGACACAATATATTGAATTGATCGCTTGTGTTTAGGCAAACTTTTACTCTTCTTACATATCAATTGTATAGCCAACGACACATTAACAAGATTGGGAATAAGGTGTCTTCTAGAAACTTACAACAAGAAGGCCTAAAGGAACTAATTCTGTAAATGCTGAGAAACTTTTTGTTCTTCTGTCCATCTCCATATCCAGGTTTGTGAGGACTGCAGCCCATGTGAGTACTGCGAGGCCAGAACTAAGAAGAAGAACTTCTCTGTAACTCAACTCTGTTCCTTGTTTGAAGCCAAATATGAACGAATAGTTGATCTTGAAACGACGCCAGAAGTATATATTTACAGAGTACATGAGCATTTGCAAGATTATGAATCCAAATAAACTGCAGATATATGAAGTTCTTAGTCATATTTTTTGAGATTGCGGAAACAATATGTACGGTCAAATCAAAGGCACAAAATTTCACCCTTACCTGTAAAGAGGAAATATGTTTTCCATATAATCATTTCGCCCTTCTATGTTTAAATAGTTTAAAATGTCCCTTGCTTGAATAATTATGATAAGTGCCACCATGAGAGCAATTGAACAACCAGTAAGTAGCCCTGATAAATAAAACAGTAAGGATGCTAAGTGAGAAAGTAAGCTGAAGATTCACCATTTTTTATGGAGAAACAATTAGTGGAAACTCAAATAGTACTTTTATGACCAAGTCCAATTGTCGAGGGCAGCGAATGAAAGAATATGGAATCCTAAGCACCAAGACATTATGTGTGTTTGGATAGGATTTTAGAAATGGGTTTTTAAAGAATAGTTTATAAAAAAAATTAATTTTGAATAAATAACTATTTAGATAGTTATTACCAGAAAGATTTTTGTGATTGACAAATTATAATAAATGGTATGATTTTATTAAAAATATGAGAGAGCAGAGATGGTGAAAAAGGAAGGAGAGAGAGGAGAGAGGGTAGAGAAGAGAGATGGGAGATGAGAGATGATGGAGAAGAGAGAATAGAGAGGAGAGATAGTGTAAAAAAAGTAAGGATAAAATAGTAATTAGGTAGTTCATAAGCTATTTTATTAGTCTAGAAGCTAATCTCAGTAACTTATCTAAAACTTTAGTTTTAAACTATAGTTTGGTCCAAAAGCCCTTTTAGACAAATATAGTTATTTATTTTAAAATTTCTCCAAACTAAAATTTGGATTAAAAACCCTTTTAAGATTTTAGTTTGAAAAATTTCTAAACATGCCCATTGAAGTTATAGCGAGCATCATGAAGGAAGTTTTACATTCATCATATGACATGGAAAGAGAATTGTTTCAGAGCAAAAAAGTCGTAACTTCCTGTTTTCACCAAGATTATGTCCACCATAGAATAACAACTAAATAAATAATCACTTATTAGAGCTCAGCTATTACCCAAGAAAAATGTAATCCTGTGTCGCTCTCTTTTAGCTGTAGGTCTCAATATGTTAATTCCTTTTCTGTGATTCCCATTTGAAAAGTGCTTTATGAAGGCAGCTTCCACCCTTTCCATGAGCCTATTAACCTGTACACGATATGACGAGGCAAGAACCATTTAATCTAAGTCTAGGAACACAACTTCAATAACTAATAAAAGATAAGTGCGTGATTTATCTATAAAACCTCATCAGAGCTGCCAACGTAAGAATTGCCCACCATTTTTAAGTACTCCTTTGAAGCATTCCTTGAACAGACCTGCAGCATTACAAGTCAATGTACAGGGAAGCCAAAACACTGCAGCCAAAGATTGTCTTTCAAATAAAATAGGTGGATTGGATACCTTGTCATACTTCTTCATGATCTTTGAGAATGCCAACAGGTTCAAGAAGCTGCAAGCAAATAGCGGGTATCTTTATTAATCTTGTAAAAACAAAAATTCCACCTATTAGGAAACCATCTCACCTATAGCATTTTAGAAGCCGAAGCTTAGTATAGAACTCCTTGAAGGCCTTGCTTAGCTGTTCCTCTGCCTTCCTCAGCTCTTGTTTGTTGAATGACAATTCAGATGTTGAACCGGTGAGGAGCCCTTTTACTGTTGATACTGGCGTTTCAGGTTCAACAAGGTTGATTTTGACATGATCCAGGATCCTCAATGAAGGTGGCGTAAAGCCCCGAATTGATGTCTTAGAAGCAGTTTGTTCTGCACGATTTCCACTTTCATCTTCTAAACGCCATTCACTGCTCATCTCAACTTCTTGAATCGCATCCCAGTGGTAATGGAACTTACCTTCAAAATGTTCATATGCTCAATTGGATTTGAAATTAAAATCTTCTCAAAAGAAAACCGATTCTAATTGTGTGTGTGTGTGTGTGTGTTTGATCTCATTAAGAAATACGAAAATCACACATGTAAGCTTACTAGGACTTTCATCATTCACGTGGTGTTCCTGTTCCATGGTATTTGAAGTTGAGGGAGTATTGCCGTCAAGATTTCTGAAACCTCCCACTTTATCGACCTTCACCCTCAGAGCAATAAGGGCATTCATTTGTTTACTAAGCTCCTCTGCCTCTTCCATGACTTGCTTCACCTTCATACTGTAGAAGTTATTGACCTTGTTGAACTCATCATCTAGCTTCTTGAAAAACAAAGCCTCTAGTTCTCCAACTTCTTCCGCAGACTTGAGAAACATTGTCTGGTACAACCTTTCTGATCCTTCTTTCTCCTCTTCACGAATAAGTATAACCTGATCCTCATTACTATTCGTTGGCGAACCTCTTTGTCGACCGATAAGCCCACTAAACGCTCTGTACAGAGTTAACCTTCTCATCAGAGATCCCTTTGGGGTGGTCGCCATTGCCACCGACGGCGCATTTGGTTTCCTGATCCGTAATATCTTCTTGAGAATTCTTTTAAGATCGTTGTAATTCATGTATGCTACGTGCCATTCTGGCACCACTTGTGAAGCAAATTCTTTCCCAAACTTCATCTCTTCTGCCAAAAATTAGTGTAGACAAACTTCAAAAGCTAATTTGTGAGCTACAATAATGGGAATGGGAATTGGAAATTCAACTCTCCTGGTTGGTTTCGTCTATTTAATTTAAGAATAACAACAAAAAGGATCCCCCCCCCCCCCACAGAAGTTAGAACTCTGTTAACTTCTGAAATAAATGAAGGAAGAAAAGAAAGTTGGCTAATTTTCTGAAGCGACCCCACATTCAAAATGTGGAAAAATCTTGTTAGGAATTGGGGGACCACATGCACGCAGGTCTGCGTCTGCAAATTGCAGTGGAACTTGCTAGTTGATAGCTGAAAGTGAAAAGACCGACCCATGCTCATTGATAATGCATTAAATTGTGCTCTCGTTGTGATTAATAAGTTAGGTTTGCATGAGTTGGATCTTAACTGCATTTGCCACGAAATCATTTGTATAATGCTCATGCACCTAAATCTTTCACAATAGTGGAGATTATGATATACTTTCCTATATTGGCTATATGGATTCGTAGATATTTTTCTTCTTCTTTTGGTTTTATGATTCAGTTCTGTCATGATCAGTTAATTTCAAGTAACCATCTCATTCTTTTCTTTTCACACGATTGAAAAGGTTTGTCATTTAAGGCCCTGCTTGAAGAATTTAAACAATATTTCTTGCGATTTACTCTCCAAGATGAAAACAAGGAGGCACATTTCTGACCATAAAAATAAGCCTTATCACATTAGAGTGATCGGTTAGATAAATCCCATGACGTCACTATAACCTATCAACCTCCAACTTAATAAGTTTTATTTAATAACTTTAATAAGCATTTTATTTAGTCTTAGTATTTTTTAAAAGATCTATACTTTTTGGTTCACCCTCGTTAACAACACTTTTAATAGTTTTATTTATACATGTTTAAATCACTTTAAACAAGTTTTTATCATTTTTTCTCTCAATAAATACTGCGCCTACTCTCTTTTTTTTATATAGTCATTTTAAATATTGTCTTTCTTTATATGATTAAACATCTATTTTAATATCTTTATCCGGTCATTTCTATTATTTTAATTTTATGCTCTTGTTATTTCTTAAAGTCTATCTAACATTTATTATCATATAATATTATTAGTTTTATAGTAGTTTGATAAAAATTTTCTTGATTTCTTTCGAGTACAAATCCATTAGCTCTTCTCTGTTTAAAACAATCTGCTTGTATTACACTAGAAACTTTCCTCTCACGTCGTATTTTTGTTTTTTTGTGGGAAAGACTAGAAGTGGAAAACCATGACTTACGTGAGGGATAAAGCTGTAGACAAATTAAGAAAGAAGCATGAAATGAAACACATTGCAATACGGCAACAAATCGAAGAAAGAAGAACGAAAACGACTCCATAATTTTAGGGCATAGATCCAAGCTTTGTTTTTCGCTTACCATATAAAATCCAAATTTGAATAAATCCCAAAATCAATTTACTTTCTGACATCCTCAATGTCCCTGAAATTGACTTGGTGATGAGCACTAAAATCAAAATGATTCGAATTTATTTATTCTTACTTTCATATTTTCTTTAAAAAAAATATAGATTTTGGATTCCCAACAAGAAGCATCACGGTGCTTGGATGACTCGCTTATTTGTTATAGCTTTTTTTTTAATGGTTGAAATGACATTGCTTTTTTAAAAAAAAATTATAAAAAAATTGCAGAGTTAAATAATTGCAAATATCGTGGCTTATGTCAGGTTTCATATAAATAAATAAGCCACATTATATAGATATCATGATGTTAATATTTTACATCGATATTGATACTGATTAATGATAAATATAACTGTTAATATTTATTTTAACTGAGGAAAGCTTCTTCTTTTTTTGAACGAGCATTTTTACCATTGGATACCTACATGGCAAATACTGATTGGTTCCAAAAACGGATCACCCTGAAACCGGTAGCAAATTAACAAAACTGAACCCGGTCGTTATTTTTCTCATCCTCCGCTTCGCGTTAGCTGTAGCTCTAGTCCGGTGCCGTTTTGATGTGCGTCGGGACATCGTCCCTCACCTCATCGTTCTGCAACACCTAATAAGGACTCCTTCTCTCAGATCTCAATTTGTCCTAATAGACCATTCACCGACGAAATGTCGGAGTTAAATCTCCTTGTTGCTCTCACCGTAGCATTCGTGTGTTGCTTCGGGAATGCTATGAGATTTGAAATCCGTTCGGGTCATAACAAATGCATTGCGGAAGACATCAAGAACAATGCGGTGACCGTTGGCAGGTACTTTGTCGTTAACCCAAACGAGGGGTCTCCTCTTCCTGATTCCCACAAGATCACTGTCAGGGGAAGCCAAATTCGTTTGGATGTGTATGTATTAATTCCTTTTATGTTCTTGTTCAGCCCTTTCTTTCGGTTATGAATCGGTTATTGGGCAGATTAAACTGGGATATGCTTTTAAGCAAGGTAAGAGAAGTTTATTGCAAACAATATGGAAACAAAATCAGTTCATTCTCAAATGATTCAGCGTTCTACTTTTTAACAGGTTTCTTGTATCATTCATAATTAATTTTTCGTGTTTTAATTCCTATTTAAATCAGATAATTGAAAGTGCTATTACAAAAAAAAATATTGGATTTCTTGAGGGATTGATTTAGCTATAATAGGGTTGCCAGGTGAATTCACCTTACTGGAACAGTTACCACACTGGGAATCAAGTGGATTCCGGTAATTTTGCATTTACTGCAGCTGAGGCTGGTGACTACAAGGCTTGCTTTTGGGCACCTGATCACAAGCCTCCATTAATTGTGACCATTGAACTTGATTGGAGAACTGGTGTTGCCGCCAAGGACTGGTCAAAGGTTGCTAAAAAAGGACAAATTGAAGTAAGCAGTATTTGGCTTCGCATTTATATAAGTTTGACTCGTATCAATTTAGCATTTTGAGCTATCACAAATTCATGAACTAGTCATCTGAATTGCTGAATACTCGGTATTGCAATGTTTGTGTTATTTTGAACTGGTGGGGTAGAGTGTATATATATTATCCCCCCAAAAAATACTGAGTCAGAGGAGAATCTGAATGTTAGTTTAGCTTGCATGCTAGATAAATTATGGGATCAACAAAATATAGGAGACTGAAAATGGAGCCAAATTTAATATTATGCAAGCAAAAAGGCTCCACACACAGAGAGATAGCGAAAGAGGGAGAGGGAGAGGGAGGGAGGGAGGGAGGGAGGGACTGAAAATGGAGCCAAATTTAATATTATTATGCAAGCAAAAATATCGTGATATGCCTACAAATTGGTAATGAATCCTGCGTTGTGAGCTGATTCTAAGATATAAAAATATCGTGATAGTATATTTTTTAAAACTTATGTAAGGATATCGTTCCTTGAAAATCTATTTATTTTGATAGTTCATGGTTGCTAATGTATGTTTCCTTCTCATCTGCCAGGCAATGGAATTTGAGTTGGGGAAGTTGTATGAAACAGTTACGTCCATCCACGATGAGATGTTTTATCTTCGTGAAAGGTTATCACTAGTTTCCATTCAAAATGGAAATATGTGGAATACATTGTTGTTCGGTTAGAAGAAAAATAAAATCTGTTGATAAAGTTCCCTCTATGTGTGGAGGTTATACTATTAGCTTTTCAATAGCACAATGAAATCCATGTGGAACAACTAATGTCATGCATGATTGCATCAATTATTGCTATTATATGTCTGGTTTCGTTAAACGTGATTTTCTATTAAATAACTTTCAAGAGTGGCCTAACTCATCATGTAAATTATGTGATCTATGTAACGGATTCATTTTATAAGATAAGACTTGTTATTATCTTTATTGTCGTATAAAAGTTTTATTCATTCTTATGGCAGATTTGTCACTTGATTTAGCTACTCAATATCCATTTGAATGATACAGGGAGGAAGAGATGCAAGACCTCAACAAAGCAACTAACACCAAGATGTTTACCTTCAGTTTCCTTTCGATTTTGGTTTGCTTGTCTGTGGCTGGTATGCAATTATGGCATTTGAAGTCGTTCTTTGAGTGGAAGAAGCTCCTGTAAGTTCCTCCCCAGCCTTTTTGTTCTCGATGTTTCATCGGTTTTGATTTCCAGTTGATTGGTTGTCCAGATGTATGTATCCACCTGATGTATCATACTGCTTCATAACCGTATAATTTTGTCATCTTATCATGAGAATTATTCTATGCGCATTATTTTTATTTTAATTACAGTAATGGCACACAGCGCTAAAATAGTAGATGCTATAAACATTTTTCAGTCTCGTTATTTATGATGTGAATTACCATTCGGTCTGAGTACTGGTTTCATGGTTTTCTGATTCCATAATGGATCAAAGCGCTTCATAATCTTTTTTTTTTTTGCAATTGAAACATATTAATATATGCAATTAACCAAAAAGTAGACACTAATAAACAGGGTTACTGAAGAGATGAGTTGTGCTCAAAATAGATCTCTTCGCAAATCCTCTAAATATTAAGCTAAAAGCTTTTCTTTAATTTAGAATTAAAATATCACGTTCTTTCTTGTATGCTTTATAGAGAGATAATTGAGAAATAAGTAAATAAATACACGAATATGAATCTGGAGGTGACAGAAATATATTTCCTCTAAACCAGTTGGAGCCTTGGAGGTGAGCTAAACAGTCCTACCAACAAGAAATGAGGAATAATAGCATAGGTTACTTCATAAGGAAGCGCTTCTTCCATCGCTCAGTAATATGTTCGAGACTTTGAATTGACAATTCATGGTTCGCTTGCCGCCACCGCAGCACTGGCAAGCTACGCCCAATATTGCAGCAACTCTAGCCTGCATGGCAGAGTCCTGTGCGTCCATGGCAGACCTCAAACGGATCCATGCCTATGCTCTCCGTACATATCTCCATCAACACGCCGTCGTCCTCGGCAAGATGTTTCGCTTCGCTGCTATATCACCCGGCGGCGACCTAATTTATGCTCATCGCCTCTTCTCTCAAATCCACCAACCAACCACTTTCTTCTACAACATTCTCATACGGGGCTACTCCAAGAGCTCGTCGCCTTCGCAGTCCATTCGATTATTCAACCAAATGAGACAAAACTGCATTAACCCAGATGAATACACCTTTAATTTCTTACTCAAGTCGCGGTCAAGAATGAAATTAACTTATCCGCCCTTAATTTTGGCTTCCGACGAGATACACGGTGCTGTGTTGAAGTTTGGGTTTTCTTCACACTTGTTTGTTGATAACGCGCTGATTCATTTGTACGCTGTAAGGGGAATGCCACTCTTAGCGCGTCGTGTCTTCGAGGAAACTGTGGGTGTCGATGTCGTTTCGTGGTCAGGATTGCTTGTTGCTTACGTGAGAGCTGGCGAGTTGGAGGTTGCACAACGGGTGTTTGATGAAATGCCTGAGAGGGATGTAGTGTCATGGACCGCTATGATCTCTGGGTACTCCCAAGCAAAGTGTTCAAGAGAAGCATTGGATTTATTTTGGGAAATGACACACGCAGGAGTAGGGCCTGATGAGGTTACTTTGGTGAGTGTGATATCTTCATGCACAAATTTGGGTGATGTAGAAACAGGACGAATGATTCACCAATACATATATGAGAATGGGTTTGGTTGGATGGTCTCACTCTGCAACGCACTGATAGATATGTATGCAAAATGTGGATGTATGGAGCAAGCTTGGGTAGTGTTCAACAATATGACTAGGAAGAGCGTAGTTACATGGAACACAATGATAACAGCAAGCGCAAACCATGGGAATGCAGAAGATGCATTGAACTTATTTGAATGGATGAGAATTTCTGGTGTCATGCCGGACAGCGTCACATTTCTAGCCCTTCTGGTTGCATACACCCATAAGGGCTTAGTTGATGAAGGTATAAGAATATTTGAGATCATGCAAAGGGACTACAGAATTGAAGCCAGGATTGAACACTATGGATGCGTGGTAGATATGTTGGGGCGTGCAGGGAGGCTCGAGGAGGCATATAATTTACTCACAAGCATGCCGATTCCGAGCAATGACGTCGTATGGGGTGCACTGCTTGGTGCCTGCAGGATATATGGTGACGTAGATATGGGGGAGAAGGTTATAAAGAAGTTGTTGGAATTGAAACCAGATGAAGGAGGATACTACATTCTACTCAGAGATATATACAATGCTGCAGGTCGGACTGTGGAAGCGCAAGGGATGAGGGAAGCCATGTTCGCAAGTGGAGCTACAAAAACTCCTGGCTGTAGTTGGGTGGAAGCCTCAAGTGGATAGGTGCCTTCCCCGGTGAGTTGTTTTTACCAAAACCTATAAAAATAACGTCACTCGTTTTGTTCGATCAAGCTCCCTCTCATTCGTATTTTCCTTCACGAATGAAAGAAATCCTTCATTTCGCTTAGTTGAAGGAAAAATTTAAGTTTCCTGTACATGTAGCAGTTCAAATTTAATATTTGAAATGTCAAATTATACGGATCTGATTATTACATCCACTCATATTCAAATGCACACAATCTGCTAAAGTGCAATACATACAGAACACAGTCATACAACCAGAGTTAAGATCGTAAATATGCCCCTTCTTTCATATAAAATATAAAATTTATAACACAACGCACTTTTTTTGTTTTTTGACAAATTGTAAAAGTTTGATTCATTTGTAAGATTTCAGATCCCATGCATAGGAAACTACCTAATTTCAAAGAAAAGAAAATCAACTAAAGCTGCGTTTGGTATGAAGAATAGAGGAGGGGAAAAGACCAGAAAATATAAGCTCGACTGATCCACGAATTGTTTTACCTAAGGGAAAACCCTTTAATTATGAGGAAGTCATGGCGATTCCTTAGGTATACTAATAGTGAGGGCAATTTGCCAATATGTGTATTAGATGTCAATTTTACCCTCTGAAAATTTAAACATTTATTTAGAGGCATTTTGATCTTTTGCAAAATACTCTTATTTTTTCCATCAAATTATTATGTCTTAGAGGGATTTATTATTTTTATTCCATCAAAGTTTTTTCTTTAAAAATGTTTTTTCAAGAAATTTTTCATTTTATCAACTGTTACATAAAAACCAACCCATATTTAGGATATCTTTAGAACTTAAAAGCCAAACGCCACCAACACTTCAGTGCATGCTGATAGTTTATTTTTATTCAAGTACGAACTCCATAGACCACAATAGCAGTAACACACATGAAGGAAAACATGCCCAAACCGTTCACTTGATAATGCACACATGACAAGGCAAACATCACAAGACTCCACATTAACAATCTGACCCATAGCAAGGCAAACATGACCCAGCTGTTTATTTAGTAGTAGGTAATTCTGGAATAACTTCCATTCTCAAGCCAAATCTTCAATCTCCTGCATTTTGATTACTCATCATCGTAACTCTTGTGGTGATGATGCTTGTAGCGATGGTGCTTCCTCTCACCATCGTCATCATCGCCGCTATCATCTCCCTGCCAAGAAAGGAACAGAGAGTTAAAATCAACGTTAAACTGGACTGCCTCATACAGCCTACATCAATTCCTAATGGCAAATTAGTGGGACGCAGGAATACATTTCATAGAAACTCTGGATACTGTGTACTTTGATCCCAACCACGTCTCCAATATTACCAGCAACCAGAAAGAAGTTCAGAGAGGGAAAATTCTTCTTCAACTTAAATTAGATACATTGACCTAGTTATGGAGGAAATAACAGTTCTTACATACTCCAAATAATGTATACTTGAATGTATATACACCATAATACCGCCCGTTAAATCATCCTATATGCAGACATTCTTTTGGTAACAATTGGTTCATTATTATATGCAAGAGAACTCCAAGACAAAGTAAACATCAATAAATTGTTCATCCAAAAGCATTGATGAAATTATAAATTCAAAAAACAGCGCATAGAGCAAGGAATGTGATCGTATAACATATAGTCCCAACTCTGGTGGAGATAATACATTACTAGTGTACACCCAAAAGAATCAAGGAACAATCCAGACTCAAGACACAAGAATGCAAACAAAACAACTAGTTAGGCATCCTGGCTCCTGCCATCCTCCTTGTTCTATAATCATGTATCACGACTATTCTTGAATCTACTTGTGCCAAAATAAAAATAACCATTAGATATTCTTTGTTCCCCCGGACTTCTATACTCGATGCTTCACGTCTTCGTGAAAAAAATTGACCAGGATGATCAAGCACACCAAACAGAAAACACACATCAATCAACCTAAAGTCATATCGCAAGTAACCAAGGATATGATCAATCTGTTCTCTTCGATCTATATATGATGTTATTCAACTGCTATCTTCATTTTCGATTTATGTTGAAATTTGGACCCCAGGTACAGAATCAAACCAAAAACATAATAAAATATGTCGTGAATGTCTGGTAATATATGTATCATGGATGTTATGCCTAATAACTTCATAACATTACGGAATACGATGCCAAGGGACTAAGCAACGGGCTCAAACTTCACTCAACCACGTCAACGACTTAGCAGAACCAGAAATCACAGGGTCGCTTATTAGTAGTAAGTTTAATTAATCAATGGAGTACTTACATATTTCTTACGTCCATAGCCCTCTTCATCATTATCACGCCTCTCATAACGAGGTCTGCTGTATTCCTCCTCTTTGCGCCCATAGCCATATTCTCCCCCTTTCTGGCTCTCATAAGTTGGCCTTCCATAACTTGGTCTCCTCGGCGGCTCATCCTCATAGTCAGGCCTCTCAGTTCTTCCCCCGTAACCATATACTCCACCCTCTTCCTCCCCGTAGCTGGGCTTGCGACCATAACCGGATCCATATTCAGAATCGCCTGTCTCATCTTGAGTTCTTCGTCCATAAGCGGATCCATATTCTGAAGTGGGTGCCTCATACTCGGACTTCCGCCCATACCCAGACCCGTATTCTGAAGTGGGTGCCTCATATTCCGGCTTCCCACCATCCCCAGACCCGTATTCCGGCTTACGACCGTGCCCAGATTCATATTCCGAGAGGGGTGCCTCGTAATCCGGCTTACAACCGTACCCAGATCCATATTCCGAAGGGGGTGCCTCGTACTCCGGCCTCCGACCATACCCAGATCCATACTCTGAGGGAGGTGCCTCATACTCCGGCCTCCGACCATATCCAGATCCATATTCCGAGGGGGGTGCCTCATACTCCGGCTTCCGACCATATCCAGATCCGTAATCTGAAGGTGGTTGATCGTACTCACTCTTCCGACCATACCCAGATCCACCATAGTCTGGCCTATTCACATCAGGCTCAAAGCCATAAGCAGGCTCAGGCCTCCCCCCGTATTGGCCTCCAGGTTCTCCCCCTGGATTGAATGCCGGTGCAGGCCTGGGCTTGGGACGATCATAGCTGCTGTACTCAGTATCCAAGGCATCTTCATTATAAGCAGATGGTTCAGCATAGGAGGTATATTGGGGACGATCATAGTCGAATTCATCAGAGGTCGAAGATGAGATCGGGTAACAGGTCTCATCAGACGGAGGAATGGGGCGACCATAGGTGAGAGTAATGTCGTATCCACCGCCGTATGGCGTTGGATCGTACTCATCGAAATCGTCGACATCGTCATCACCACCCCTGGAATAGTACGGCATTGTGAGAAGTTCGCTGCTTTCAGTTCTGAAGCTGAATCCCAGATCTCAGTGTAGTCACCGGCCATTGACTCGTGATCCGCAGTGATTTTATAGCAGCCTGGCAAATGGCTCCCCTTCTACGAGATACTAGTAGACGACGAGACGGGGATTCTATTTTCGCCCCTTTACGCGGAAACACTTAAACGACGGAGTCGTTTACATGGGAACCAGTTTGCTTTTTTGGTGGACCCGACCCGATATATATCTAACTGGCTAATGTCAATATTAGGGGTGTGCATGGACAGGGTTAGACAGGGCAGCTCCCCTGCTCGATGCCCTGCCCAAAAAAAATATGGGCCACATTTTACAGCCCGATGCTGAGCCCTGCCCGGTAAAAGCCCTAACTATTTTGGGCTGGGCATGGGCGGGCTTGCATGCCCAAATAGCCTGCTCATATTGTGAGAAAAAAATATGCAATCAAAAAAATTTAAAATAATACTATATTTATGTCTTAAAGATTTAAAAAATATCCATAATCAACTAACAACAAAACAACAACAAGATCGTAACTGATCTTCATGAGAAAAGGCATACCAGTAAGATATGCATGAAAATGATGAAGACATGCAAATGGTTAGGTAAAATTGTTTCTTTCTTTGTCCCAAAACAAGCACGTATAAAAATGTTTTTCAACTTTTCATATGAAGCCAAAGGTTTAGCAGAAACAAGCTGATGTATCACAAGCAATCTTTCGTAATACCATAAGGAACAGATAATAAGAAGCTATTATTATATCAACTAGATTCTTAGTCCTTCATGTAGCATGAAGCCTCTATGAACAGTGCAGCTTTTAATAGTTTAGTTATATATTGATATTGAGGGCAGCTGAAAATGACCAAAAAGAAATAAAACACTGAAATAACTGGACTAGGACATGAGAGTTTGAAAATAGAAACTTTCTGAAACTTACATTGAAGTAAACCAAGGAAGCAGACTTTAACACATCTTCATGCAATGAAATCTTGATCATCTTAGACAAACCATCACAGGGAAAGGAAGTCTCTGGTTCTCTGTGCAAACCTTGAGGAACTAAAATTTCATTTTTCCCTATGAAAAGACCATTAATTTCCAACTCAATAGAAGAATTAGTCAACACAGGATTGTTTACAAAAGAAACATTTAGTACAACAGTTTTGCCCAGTGAGATTTCTTTTGGTAGGGATTGCAATGAACTGCTAAGCTTCAATATCCCTTCCCTTATTTTACCAGAAATGACATCTTCAACTGCAGATGTTATTTTCCCTTCCAAAAGATCCAATATTCTGGAACAAACATAAAGAAATTAATGCCATGTTATCTTCAACTATCGATCTTCCTTGGCCACTCAAATTATTGCAATGATCTGATGGTGCCAGTTTTTGTAACCAGTAGATTAAGAAACATACACAACAACGCTTTCTTCTGTGTGAATGTACTGGTGCGCTAGTGTTTCAAATATTTTTAGAAATTGTGTCCAAAGTCCAAAAACAGGAAAGAATTGTTTGGGGTGGGGTGGTTTGGGCAATCAGAACAAAAATAGACATAGGATTGAATAGAAAATGCGATGTCTTTAATTTGACAGAAAAGGGAACAGATGGAAACAGAAAGGGAACGAGAACGAGAAGCGCACCAGATGCAGAAGCAGGATAGGCACTTCGAATGGCACCGAGAACGACAACGGATAGTAGAATGAGAGGCAGAGACTGGTCGGAGACTTGCAGGAGAGGCAGAGGTCAGAGCGTGAGGAGGAGACTCGCAGTCTCCCAGTCGTAACTTTGCAATTGGTACTCGGCACTGGTGGTCGATTGGAACTGATCGGCTGAGAGGTAGAGGTCGGAGCGTTAGAGTAGAGGCGGAGAGCCGAAGACTTGCAGTCGGAGAGGCCAAGGCTGTGCCGCTGTGGACTGGTCGAAGACTCGCGGCTCACTGGTTGCAGGAAGACTCCCAATTGCAGACGCATCTGTTCATCACTGGATATGGAGTATGGACACCGATATGAACTCATTAGCCATTAGGGTTTATTTTAGGATAAATAATTAAAATATATATATAGGGCCGGGCCAAACGGGCAGGGCGGTATACCTCGCCCGATGCCCTGCCCGGCCCAAAACTTAGCCCGGCCCGAAACTGCCCAATCATATTTCGGGCCACTATTTTTGGGCCGGGCTGGGCAATTTTTTACCGGGCACACCGAGCACCCGGGTACTATGCACACCCCTAGTCAATATATATTTTTTTATATAATTTTTTTTAAAGAAATTGAGTTTTTATCTAGCGAAGTCTCTTTTTCTCTTAGGTGATACTAATAGCAAGTAAGGCAAGTTATCGATTATCCTCATGCGTAAATCTAAATACTTAAAAATTATGATGTCTCATCAAACACCATAATTAAAACTATAATAAAATAATATTTTTTAAAAATTAAATATATTTTAAATAACCATATTTCTCATTTTATTTCCCCAGCCAAACTAGAGGATGGGTCATAATGCAGAATTGGACGTGAAAATGATTGCTAAAGGCGGATGGGCCCTGCATTATTGGAGTCAAGAGGCGGTCCAAAAACTACTTATAAAACAAATATACTTAAGGATTAAAATACTTTAAAATTATTAATGGGAGATAATTCGAATAATAAGCGATTTGATATTGTTTAAGTGAGATTTTAAGTTTGAGCCTTAGTGTATGCAGAAAATTCCCGTTGAGAAACTTAGCCACCATAGCTAAGTGCGCGACATATGTCAGATCCGGATATAGTAGGGACAAAACTCCAGTGAACCGGGTGGGTAAAAAAATTTAAAATTGAAAGAGATTATATTGAGTGGGCAAAAAATACCACTGACGTTATAATTTTTAATAAAAAAGATATGAAAATAATAAAAGAAATCAATTTAAATTTTTTAAACTTCTTTTTTAAAAAAAATCGAATTAATTATAAAATTTCATTTCCTCTATTTCTTGTGAACCAAAAAAACAATATAAATTAAATACTGAATAAGTATAAATTTGATAATTGTATAAATATTAAAAATATAATAATGTTTAGAATATGTGAAATAAAATTGTATAGGTAATTATAAATAAATAATTATTCTTACCACCGTTTATTTTAGAATTTATTCTCTACCATATTTATAATATACTCCTTATCTCCTTAATATAAAATATAATTAAAATATTAATATTAATTTTAAATATAAAATATATTTTTTATATTTTTTAATTTTTTAAAATAATAATAATTAAATAAAAGAAAAAGAGATGTTAAAAAAAATATTCAAAATATTTAAAAAAATAATATATTAATTAATTTAATTAATTTTTTTAATTTAATTTAATTAATTAATTAATAGATTTTTGCCATGTTCGAAAGCAAATTCGGGAATGGCCGTGCGGTCGCATATTAACGTTACCCTTCTGCGAAGCGATACATTTCATCGTGCCTTGAGATAACAAAGCAATTCCTATTTAACACTAAATCAGACTTTCGAGTTCGAGATTCTTTGTCGCGTAACTTCCTTTGGATGGTTCTATATTTGCGTTATCTCTCCGCTTTTGATCCCAGTCGCCGCTATATAGATAAAGCTTTCTCTCCATACTCTTCTCTCATAAACACTAAGAAGATCCACCAGATTTCCTAAGAATTCAGAACTCCCATGGCAGCTCGTGTAATCACGGTTTCACAGACCGGAAGCGGAGAGTATCGGACGGTGCAGGAAGCAATTGATTCCATTCCCTTGGGAAACAACCGTCGGACGGTGATTCGAGTGTCTCCGGGAATCTACAAGCAGCCAGTGTACGTACCCAAGACTAAGAATTTCATCACCCTTGCTGGTCTGTGTCCGGAGGATACTGTGCTTACCTGGAATAATACCGCTGCCAGAATCGAACACCACCAGGTGGGCGAACATGGATCCTGTTCAGCTCATATGAATTTTAAGTATTTTTGTTTTTTACGAGTAGGGATTATCCATTTTGGCGGTGGGTTTTCCTGCAGGCTGCTCGGGTAATAGGCACTGGTACTTTTGGCTGTGGTAGTATCATTGTGGAGGGAGAGGATTTTATTGCCGAGAACATCACGTTCGAGAATTCCTCTCCTCAGGTAATGCCTGTGAAATAGTAGTTTTCTGCAAGCTTCGTTGTCATCACTTGCAGTTTGTGCCTATCTAGGATAAAGTAGCTATCGTTAATGTGACAAATGTGCATATATGATATATAAATAAAACTGGTTATTGTTACAATCCTGTGTGAGCATTCGAAATAAACAATTCATTTTTTCCCAAGAAATAAACAATTCATGATATCAATATAAAACAAAATTGTCGACCAAGGTGTTCTTCATGCATAAACTTACGAAATATTTCTTATTTACAATTGTCAGCATGATATACAATTTAGAATCTAGTTGTCCTTTTTATACTTGTGGTTGGAAGTCGTCTTCTTACTTACAAATGTGATATTTATTTTACGGGGAACTAGTAGTTTGAAGTTTCACATTTTTTAGGTTCTGAATGCGCTCAAGAATCAAGGTAGAGACTTATTAGGATTCCTTTTGTCACTATTCAAAGATGCTGCTAAAAGTTTTTTGGATGATTATGTTAGTTTGTGCATCCAAATTTTGAATAGCATCTCCTGAAGCGATTAGCAGGTGGAAATTAGTTACAAGTGTATCGTGTTTTTCCCCATTTTGCTTCTCTTTTTGGCAGGGTTCAGGGCAAGCGGTGGCAATTAGAGTGACAGCAGATCGATGTGCCTTCTATAACTGCAGGTTCCTGGGATGGCAGGTATCTCCTTGTCTCAATGTGTTAGTTCAATAGTTTAGAGGCTTCTTGAAATATTTTATGTAGAGATGTAGACTTGCGGAACTGGTTGATTTAATTTTCGTTTAGATATATTGATTAAATATTTATTTGTTGCAGGTTTCATAGTAAATTATAATTGTCATGTTTTTAAACTTTTACCTTAGGATTACGCTTTAATCTACTTTGGACCATGGCTGTCACTTGTCAGACAAGATGCTCTTATGTGTTATATGTGGGCCAGTTCTCTTTCATTTGAGGATAATCTAGAGGGGCTACTGGGGAGATAAATTGCTGACATGATTATGATGCAGGACACTCTGTACTTACACTATGGCAAACAGTACTTGAAGGATTGTTATATTGAAGGAAGCGTGGACTTTATTTTTGGCAATAGCACTGCTCTTTTGGAACATTGCCATATTCACTGCAAGTCTGAAGGTTTCATTACTGCACAGAGTAGAAAATCTTCTCATGAAACAACTGGTTATGTATTCCTAAGGTGTGTAACACTGTAACCGACCATTGTCTACACCTTCCCATCTATTCCTGTGCTTTAGTCATTAGAAATACTTAACATGTCCAAGCAGGAAAAGGTCAGTTCCTGAAATATTTGGTACACCATGATGTAGTTTAGTACATGATAAGGGAATGGAAATATTTACTATGTGTAAGCGGGGAGGCTCAGGAATTGACTCAAATTTCTTGTCCAGCCTGTGGGAATTGATATTTCACTAGAATTTAAAATTCTATGATTAGGAACAAGAATCAGTTACCCATACAAAGTGAGGCTGATCCCTTCAGATATCTAAGGTATCAGGTATTCCATTGCAAATCACGGAATCTTCAATTTTTGGAGACACCAGAAGGAAGAGTAAGGATTTCCATGACTGAGGATAGAATACTTAAAGTCATGATGTAACAAAAAACAAAAGGAAAGGAAAAGGAAAAAAGAAAAAACTTAAAATCCTCATACTTAAATGTAGGAATCCTTATCAAGAAGGGACTTAGTGATCATTAGTTTCATCAGCATAGCAGCTTCCTTGTCAGTTTCTTGTTCTCCAGATATCCTATTGCGATTTGTTTGATGTGCCTACGACACAAACTTAGAATTGTTTTTACTCATAATTTACATGCTAGTACAATACTACTTAGAAGCTTTTGGCCGTAATTAATTCTTTTTTTATTTCATTTTTGTTCTGGCTGGACCTTTTGAGTACTTATGGTATACATATTTTGGCCTTTGTTGGCTGTTGCCACCGCAGATGTGTCATAACGGGTAATGGAGATACTTCATACGCATATCTTGGACGACCATGGGGACCTTTTGGACGAGTGATCTTTGCATACACTTATATGGATCGATGTATAAGGCCTCATGGCTGGAATAATTGGGGTAAATTCGAGAATGAGAGAACTTGTTGCTTTTATGAATACAGGTGGGTATGTCATGTCTACTTGTCTAGTTTCATTTTGTCTTGTTTGATGCCTACCAGCATGTTATGGAATCAATCTAACTGTTACTGAGATATTGCCCAAGGATTTAATCAACGTATCTATAGATCTAAGTGAAACCGATACAAATGTAACTATTCCATATATTCAACTAGTGACTGAATATGCTGAAGCTGTCTAGGATTTGACTTCCTTTAAAGTAATGCGCCTATCTGCTTGACAATGCCTTTATGAACTACAAATATGATGGAAATACTTGTAAGCTGTCTTAACATGTTCAAAACTGCAGGTGTCATGGACATGGTTGCTGTCCATCCAAACGAGTGGCATGGGCGAGAGAATTGATAGATGAAGAAGCAGAGCAGTTCCTTTCACATCGTTTCATTGACCCAGATGCTAATAGACCTTGGCTTGCCCAAAGAATGGCTTTGAGGATTCCATATTCTGCTTAGAAATTATTGATGTGACTATAGTAGACAGTTCCAAGCAGTTCATTACATGTGCGCTTAAAATTCCCACCGTTTGTGGAATTTATATACCAATTATCTATGATGATATGGCCAGTGAAGATTAGTAAAAGTTATTGTAACGGTGATGCTCTTTCCAAGTAGATATTTCTACTAGTTATTCTTTTCAGCAAACGAGTTTCTGGTTCTCATTTTTTTGAGATCTGGGGAAATTGGTTAGCCGCATATTTTTAACTTCTTGTAGGTAAGGACATATTGCTGGATGCTATTCTCGAAGGCAAAGTTTAAGCAAACAAGGTAAAATAATCTATAACGAACTAAACAGGATGGATGCCTCTGATAATTAGGTTTTGGAGAACTACCAGATTGTAATTTTAACCTAGCAAGCTTTGTAAACAAGGGTTTGTGGAATGGCACACATCTGTGTGTCTTTATATATATATGTGTGTGTGATTTTATTAAAAAGAAGGCAAGACAAACTAAGTGTGTGTTTGGATATTAGGTTTTAGAATTGATTTTGGGTAAAATCTCGGTTTAAATTTTTTTTATACAAACAGCTATTTTTGTTCAAAACCTTGGTTTGGGCCAAACTATTGTTTCAAAAAAGCTGGCGAGAATAGATTTTGGAACAGTAAAATAATTTATGGACTATCTAATTATTATTTTACCCTTACTTTTTCTTACACTATCTCTCATTTTTCTTTTATCTTTTCTACTATTTCTCATCTTTCCTCTCTACCCTCTCTCCTCTCTCCTCTTTTCTTTATACTATCTTTCCTCTCTACCCTCTCTCCTCTCTCTTCTCCAGCCACTCTCGTCTCTTCTCTATTCCTTACCCTCTCTCCTCTCTTCTCCTTTTAATAAAATCATATTTTTTGTAGTAATTTACTTTCCCAAAAAGTTATTTTGAAAATAACTATCCAAACACTTATTTTCTCCACAAAAATATAATTTATCGAAGACAACAAAAATGATGGGAAATGGTTATGACGTATGGTACGACGTTCTTTGGTTTTAACCACTCCGAAAAATACGACGTTAACTGAGAATATCCCACAAACAGATGAAAAAGAGGAGGGTCTTTGGAAATGCGGGGGTTCGACCCGTGCCTCTCACGAGCGCTCTACCATTTGAGCTACATCCCCATATCCGTTAAGTTATAACGTGTATCGTATAAAGTAGCAAACCAATCCCTACAGACTTCCTTAAGAGATTTGAATGCTGTTTATAAAATTCTCTCCATACACATAAGCAGGAATCGAACTATTGACTAAAATACTTAAAAGAAACTAGCTAAATCTCCACTTTCCTTTCTTAAAGACTATGCCTATGTACTTACGTCTATATGGACAAGATGCCTAAATTTCGTAAATATTCTTATATGCAATAAAGTTTAGATATAAATTTTTTCATGAATACTTTTAAAATTTTGGTCAAAACCTAAATAGATTTAGCACATAAAAAAACGGCTTCACTTCACCTCCACTATAAATCTAAGTTATTAGATAATGGTTCAAAATTAATGTTTTACAAAAAGAGAGAAAAATTACTAAAGCATAAATTGTCCATTACATATTTGACATTCGAAATTTACAATGAAATCATCAAGTGAGACATCATCACGAAAGAAAAGATCATCGACCATTCTGTCAGTTTATTACCAATCAGCAAAACTATGGTGTTTGGCCCAAAAATGAAAGAACAGGGGCAAGCAACAAACCAGTGTTATGAATTATCATTTCCAACTCACAAGTCTATGAAAGTAATGACTGGTGATCATTAGTCACCAGTAGTCTGAGCAAGAGCATGATCCTTGTTTGAAACTATGAAAACGATAACGATCACGGACGACAATGTCTCGGTTGTATATGTCAGAGGCAATCTTAATAGCAGAATGACAATCTAAGCATATCCTCAGGTTCTTAAAAGTATACAATGGAGAACCAGATCGTGTGCTTATCAGGCCAAAACAGAGAGCTAACTTCTCACTATATGTGAACAATACCTGCTCTACCTCCTCCTACTCTTCTTCTCTGTAGTTATCCCTCCTCCAACTCTTCTTCTCTTAGTTATCCCTGCCAGAACAACCAGATAACACTTGAGAAGCCGTATTGGGAACATAACCAGCCAGCCTTAACCTTCGAATCATGTCATCAAGCATCGTATATATCTCTGCAGTTTGCAGGTGTGTCTTATCCCCTGCACTGAATTGATGTAGTTTGCCAGCAACGTATATTGATACCTCTGTTCTTAAGAGCTTGCCTAAGAGAATTAGCCTTGTCCTCTTTTCCAGCCAATGAGTACATATTTGAAAGCAGAATATGACATTCTGTGTTGTGGGGATCAATCTGAACCAGCTCCTGCATAATCTTTTCACCGAGCTGCAACTTACCGTGGGCGCGGCAAGAACCCATAATGGACCCCAATACCACTTCATTTGGAGGAATTGGCATCTTTTTAATGAAGACAAAAGCTTCTTCAAGACGACCAGCTCGACCCAATAGGTCTACCATACAAGCATAATGTTCTATTTCAGGCTTTATGTTGTAAACAGATTCAAGGCTGTGGAAATATTACCAGCCCTGTTCAACAAGGCCTGTGTGGGTGCAAGCATTTAAGAGAGACATAGAGGTCATAGCATCTGGTTTCGCTTCTTTAACCATACGAGGAAACATTTCCCCCAAAACTTTGACCTGTCCATGCATGGCCAACCCTCCAAGCATAGCATTCCAAGCCACTGTATTTCTTCGTGGCATATGCTTAAACCCTATTAATGCCGTGTTTATCCAACCACATTTTGCGTACATGTTAACCAAACTTGTGCCAACCATTATATTCATGTCCCTACCCATTGATTTCAAAGCATAAGTGTGAACCCACCTGCCCAGAGCCACATCACCTGATTGTGAACAGGCTGACAAGAGTGAAGAAAGAGTAACGTAATTCAATCCCATCCCACAATCAAAAATCATTTCTTTCAGAAGGGAAAAGGCATCCCGGGTAAAACCGTTTTCTACATAACCCACAATCATAATGGTCCAAGCAACCTCATTCTTCTCCAGCATCCTGTCGAACACCGCTCTTCCGCTTTCCTCTCCTTCCCATTTTACTGCTCCTTCCGGAATCCCAGTCCACGACACAACACTATGCTGCTCCATCTCTTCAAAGACCCTTCTCGCTTCACTCAATAACCCACACTTCACATACAGATCCATAATTGCATTGCACAACTTCACACTGTTAATTAAACCAGATTTCACCGCACCAGCATGTGCTTGTAGTCCAACCTTAACATCGACGAGGCGTGCGCAGGCATTGAGCACACAAGCCATGGCCACCTCATCAACCTCCCAGCCCTCTCTTCGCATATCAACGAAAAAACTAAGCGCCGCTCTAGGCATGCCATGGCGAACACAGCAACCAATCAAGGTGGTCCAATCTACAGAGTCCTTGCGTGAGTGAGGAATTTCATCAAACACCTTGCGCTTATACGGAGCATAACCGCAAGCCGTGTAGAGATGGAGGAGGGAGTTGCGAAGGAAGTGATGAGGAAGAGAGACAAGGCCGGTAACAATGGCCGTAGCGTGGAGCTTCTTTACGGTGTCGAGAGAGGAATTGTGAGCACAAGCTCTGAGAAGTGAGCGAAAGCGTGGAGCGAGGGAGGAGGGCGCCAAGTGGGACGTCCATATCATTCGACAGACTTGGATGATAAGCTTGTTATTGAGAGATATTGGTGAAAATTAGGCTAAGACTTCTTTAAACCGATTATTACTTCACAAAAGCTTGCTTAATTATTAATATGCCTAAATTGAAGTTGCATCTTACGCAGACAGACGACAGGTTTGGACTTCGGAGAGGTGAGAGTTGTCTGTGAGTATTGCAGTTGCAGCAATGCAGCACCGGCAATCCGAGTCGCCAGAGATGTTGACCCACAATCAACAAAGTCATGTTACACCGCATCGGCATGCAGTAATGCCTTGGACAAAATTTTACTTCATATATAAGCAAAAATCAGAAGATAATTTTTTTCCTTCAATATAAGAGAAAAATAAATGAGTATATTATTAAATAATATACAAAGGTATTTTGGAAAAAAATCAATTTACTACACAATTAAAAGAAATAATTACTTTTAACAATTTTTTAATATTTTGGAGTGTTTTTTTTTTTACTTATGTATGAAGATGGAGAGAGTATCTCACATGAAGTGGAGCCTCTAATTATAATATATTCATTTTTATATGTTCCTCTAGAAGGGAACTCCAGCATCAGCTATACCAAAATTAAATTGCGGAATAATACGCAGAGTTCGGTTCAATATGAATCACATTGTTGACAATTTGTAAATAATATATCCTTTTTATAAATTTTGAAATTTTAAATTGTAGTATATAGATATATAAATTTCAAATTTGGAACCGAAATATAACCAAAAAAATACAGAATTTATCATCTCGTTTTCATATTTCAACATCCATCCTGAGGACGGCTCTGACTTGTGAGCAAAAACGTTATTCAAGAATGGAGAACAAGCAGCCATACTAAATGCAGCAGAAAGGTCGGTCCGATGGATGATTAAAAACCAACCTTCTCCAAAATTTATCAGTATAACCACCGTGAATCTTTATATCATAACACAATTCACGCAATAGCCAATAATCGATACAAAACCAGAATTCCAAACCTGGCAAAGCCAGCATACACGTCATACACTTCAAGAAGCAAGCATAGTCAAATTAGCCAGCGAAAATCTGTCTGAGCAATCACAAACCAGAGTTAAAAAAAAAGAAAGAAAAGGAAAAGGAAAAGGAGAGGGGGCGAGAATGGAAATAATTCTCAGCCATATATCTGGACAATATTTTGGACCAATATCAGAAAATGTCAGGTCTTGGCTATTTACTTAGTTTAAAGTACAGAATTAAGGCGATGGCTATAACCAAGACCGCGATGATGCTGCCAATAATCCACTTGTTCCTGCTCAACCTTCTTGACATGTTAGTCAAAATTCTCTTGCTCTTCCCAATGTTATCATCGACTCCATGAAGCTGCAAAGGAAAATATACCGCCCATGAATAAGAGGACTGTGTCTCATAAATAGCACATATTTCTGTCTAATGTTTCTACACCAATTTCAAGCATAACTCAATGAGCAACATCAGAGCTATGCATGCTGATATCACTATAATAGATAATAGAAATCACAAAAGGCAGATTGTTAAAAGATGATCTACAAATGAATCAAACACTAGATTATAAAAAGATTACCGTGTTATGCGTATGCAACAAGGATTGCCGTTGTGAATGCAAATCTTGAAGAATTGAAACACCAAGCTCTTCTGTTTCCAACATAGTTCTTCTACTGTCCTTAATTCTGTCACTAGACTTGTTTAACCTCTCAGTTGACATCATTAATCTTGCTCTCTGATCAGCTGATGCCTATTGCATTCACATTCATGCTGGTGTCAGATTTGGTGGCGTTAGTCTTTAAGATAATTAGTAAAATTAAGACGAATCATTCTCCACATCTGGGAATCAGAAGGAATAATACTAGCTTGGCTAAAGTATTAGGAATATTACATAATCGAAGTAGCGTATTTTGCTTGAGATGGTAAACCCATACCGACTACAATGGGCCCATGCATTCGCACAAAGCCCAAAACAAGCTGCACCATGTGACTTCCCTATATTTCTTATGTTATATTGACTACTCATTTCTAAAGACAAAATATAAAAGCTGCTTCAAAACAGTTTCACAACACAATGAAATCGTCCTAAGTAATACATCAATTAGGAATGTTACCGTCAAAGCATCTGTCATGCCTGACTCCAACAACTCATCCCGAGCAGAAGGGTTCAAGTTACCAGATACAATTTGCTTAACTTCACTTTTAAGATTGTTCAAATCTGACTTGTACTCCCGCAACTTAACAAGAAGCACAGCCTTGACGTTTGGTTGCAAATTTCTTGCCTCAAGGTCCATTTTTCGAATCTACAATATCATAAGCTCAGTCATATCAGAATCCCAGAGTACAGAAGAAAGACAAGTTTCCCACAAACAGGAGAAGAAAGTACCAAAGCTTCTGCTTCATCAATTCCAGCCTTTATTTCAGAAACTTTTTGCTTCTTTTGCTCTGCAGATCAACCAAAAAGTTATATGAATTGTACGGGAACATGAAGAAGATTCTACAGAATTGAAGCAAAAAGATACGCGTGTAATTCCTTTTTAACCTTCCTAATACCTCAAACTTTAAAACCCACAGAATGCAGTTTCTGCTCCAAATCAGGTCATTCAAGAATCACTAAAGTTAACAATAGAGATGTTTTCCTCCTAACAAAAATGTGATTGTATGAATAACGATACAAAGGCAATTGTCTCTTAACAGTTAACACTATAAGGAAATGACAGGTGGGAGTGGCAAGCTTCAGAAAGTATTAATAGGAGAAATTTATCGAAAGGATACTTCTATTACCAGGATCTAGACAACAATAGAACCAAAGTCCAAACAATATATATACAGATTAGACAACTACAGACTACATTTTTGTCTTTCTCTAAAAAGGTCGCAATTCTTAGTATAATAATTTTTCACTGGTTCAAATTGCGTCTTCGCCATGACAATGGCCATTATCCAAACTACATCTGGCAATAGAAGTAATTTTATTTCATAAAGGAAAATCCTATTTGCTATGGAAATCCTTAAATAATGATAAATACGCATTTTCGACATAGACGAAATAATTTGGGAGATTAACTGAAATTCCGAAACAGAAAAAAGAATGAAGCAGATTCAATGGGCATTCAAAAGCATCAACAACATTCCAGACTCGTCTAAAAACGGGGAAAAAAATATAAAAGGGAAGATCGGGCAAGAATTTTCAACTACCTCCATTAAGAGCAACAGCTGCGGTGCACTTTTTCGATAGATTAGCCGAGAGCTCGCAGTACTGGCGTTCATATCCCTCAAAAACGTTACTCATCGTCCAGGACCTTCTATGCCCTGTGTTCAATTCAAGATCAACAAGTAGGTTCAACGTAATCAATCGTCAGGCAACTCGAGATTACTTTCAAATAATTCACGAAGACAGAAACGAAATCGAGACATTCGGCCTGAGAATTAACAACTAAACCCTAATTCGATCGATGTCTAAAAGCAAAGTATAAAAAGGTACAAGTTCGGTGTTAATCAATTGGGGCAGGCAATAATCTAAGCGAGAATCGAAACAATTGAACAGATCGAGAGAAGAAAACCGTGGGGCCGCACCTGAGGCAGTCGCAGAATCGGAGATGACACCGAAATATCAGAGAACCGACGGGAGTTAGGACGGAGACCGGTGGTGATGCTTTTCGTTAATGTATGGTAGAAGCCAGAAGGGCCAAAACGGCAGCGTGGTGTAAGCAGTGAACCAAGATAAATGTGCTGCTGCTCGTGGCGAAAATGTCTGTTTTATTGTTTATTGTTTAATTGGTTCACACGTGTGTATTGTGAGGTTCTGGGTAGAGTTAGGAAAGCGGGTTGACCCGCTGAAAACGGGCCAACCCGCTTCTAGCCCGCCAAAGGGAGCACAGCCCGCCTCAAAATGGGCTGGTATTTTGTCAACCCGAGCCCACTCCCACTAAGTGGCGGGCTGGCCACTTTTTTTTTTAATTTTTAAAATATTAATAAAAATTTTCTAATGTTATACCAATATAATAAAAAAATTACTAATATTATACTTTTAAAAATTCTTATTTTTTATAAAAAAAAATAAATTTTATATCTATAAATTTAAATAAATATTAACATAATATTAATTAATTATAATATGTAAATATATTTTAACAAATAAGTAATCATCTTTATTAGTATTCGATAATAGGAGTATTCAAAATAATATTTAAGTAAAATAAATAATAATATTAAAAATTAAAAAAAAAAAGTGGCGGGCTGGCGGGCTGAGGGGGCGGGCTGTGCAGCCCGCCCAAAAAGGGCTGATATTTTGTCAGCCCGAACCCGCCTTCTTTAAGATAAAATAGGCTCAGTCTGCGAGCTGCCGTTTTATCAGCTCTAATTTTGGGTATAACCTGGAGGGAAATTATAGCACTTGAAATGCATTCACCTCCCACCATTCATGTAAGCCCACCGTTAAACTTTTTAATTTAATAAATTTTAGAACAAGTTGTATTTTATATAGCGGTTATAGATAATGCTTAACACATCATAAAAATTATAATATACCCTCCGGTCCTAAATAAAATTATACTATAAGTTATATTTTATATTTAGGATTAAAATAATATTATATTATTTATAAATTATAAATAAAATTTGGTCTTTAATTTTTGTATACAATAGGGAAAGAATGTGTCTATTTAATATAATAAAAATATTTTTTCTTCGGAACTAGATCTTACATGTTGCGAAATATGGAAAACAGATTTGTATATGAGAACCTGATAGACGCATTTTGGCGCCAACCAGTTGATTTTCCAGCCTAGAACCTTGGATTCTACAAAGATTAAAGGCTTCTCTAATACTCATCAGTTCTAATTAAAGTGGCGCTAAGGATAAAAGCCCAAATAACTTCCTTGCTATCATCACCATCTTATATAACCTCACCCTCTTGATTAACCAATCCTTCAACATAGCCACCATAGTTTGGCGTACGCAAAAATTTTTTGTTAGGAGACTCACCCACCATAGCCAGGTATACGATGCAGGTCGAATCCGGATATAGTCGGGATAAAGTTCCGAAAAATCGGGTGGACAAAAAAAAAAACAATCCTTCAACATCTGATCTTCTCCAACTCATTTTGTCTATGACTTGTTCTTTGTGATGGCACCATATTTGCAATCTGTCCTCCAAGCAACCTTTTACAGAAATCGTGGGCATTATTTTAAGTATGTGCAAATCGATTTTTTGAAGAGCTTCCACGTGGCAGCACCCCGTTCATGGGCATTATTTTTGCAAATATATAGTACTTTGATTCAAGTTGGAAGCAGCATGAAGCATATTCAGGGAATCATGCCGTTTGATTAATTATGATTCAAGAGATAACTAGAAAACAAATCATCATTATAGCATACTTCATTCATCCGGCAATGTAATTGTTAAATTATTAATTTGTATATATTAAAAAATTAGTTAAATTAATTATCTTTAGAAAGTATGTATTGGGTTTTTTAATTAAATTACTTATTATAATCTTTTATATACGAGAAATTACTCATTTACTAAAAAAAACTCTCAAAGAATTTTTTTAAAATAAATTATAAATTTAAAAAATAAAGTTAATTGAAAATAAATATTTTAATTAATTTCTATATTTAAGATATCCAGTTAACAAATGACTATTTATATCATCAATCATTTGATATGATTATTGAATTTTCAACAATTTTTTTTTTTTTGCTGAAATCAAAGCCCTGTGGGTTGGTACATTGTCTCTTCCTCTAAACTCTTGTGTGTGTTGTCTCTTGTAATTTAATTAACACAATTTTCTATCCTTGTAAATGAAAAATGATCCTAAACGCAGATTTCTTGAGTGCCTGAGACTGATATATTCCCCATCATCATAAAGTGAAAAAGGTATTGAAAGATGCATGTGTAGCAAATACTTGATCAATTTGAAAACTATATAAGCACTCGAAGATAATCAAATCAAGGGAGCTTCCACGTTATGTTTCTAGTCTGATCCGTACTCTAGTAATGTCTTACGATCATCTTCAATATTTCAGAAAAGGAAACAGCTTCTCAAGTTGGTCCAGAAACGTCGCCGTCTCGGCTGTAGTTGAAGGACGAAAACCCCATCAATAATGTTTATACAATTGAAAAAAAAAGTTTATATGATAATATAATTTTAATCAATCCAAGTTTGATAGCGACACTATAAATATAATCGAATAAAAATTAACAAAAGCAGTTCCATTGGCGCGACATCATGTGTCTCGAGTGGGAAACATTGGAACGACAAGAGGAAACTTCACTGGTAATAATTATTATTAATTGGTAATTTATGGTTAATTAAATAACGGCGATATTGACATAGTTTTCACGTGAAAGAGACTTTTACATTGTCATTTCTTACCCGTTTCATAGCTAATTGCTTCGCTTTTAACCGTTTTCAAAACTTAATTTGTGTCAATCTATAACCTAATCAAATTAGTAACTTAAAACCGACAAAAGTTAGACCCAATTAATAAAAAATTGATTTATAATCTATAAAATTATAAATTTGATATAAAAAAAATTTAAATATATATAAATACTTTTTAAACTAAAAAATATATTATGGTTCTAATGAGTCCTATGACTAACTCATAAATTTTTTTTATAAAAAAAATTAGTAAATTAATATCATTAAATGTATATTCATCGTGTCAAATAATTGATAAAAAATATTTTAAAAAAAATAAATCATAAACATACTTATTGAACCTAACTGTATTTTTTAGTTTATGTGAAATGATAACGTATTTTTTCTTATAAAGAGTTCAGGAAGGAATATACTGCTATGATGCTATCTTATTTGTTTTTCTACTGCCAGTAAACTTAATAACTTGAATCATAGAAAAATCATTTTGAAAAAAATATATATTTGCACCATGACCAGTTCAGGTTAGCACTCCTAGGCGAAATCTAAGTCCTAGCCTGGTCAAGCAAAACAAAAGAATGAAAGAATAAACAATAAGGGCGCACTGATTACAAAGTCTCAAAAACTGCCAAATGCTTGGATGTTGAAGCCGAAATTATAATGAAGCAAAAGAATAAAACCAACCAAAGCGACTCATTCAGCCTCAGTACTTACTTGAACACCAACCCCTCCACACACCCACACACATATATAAACCACTCACTACCTTCAACTTCAATTCAAGCAACCAACCATAGAATTCAAGCTAGATATAGATCAGAGAACAAACAAGCCTAGACTCTGAAAGAAGAGCTGAAAATGGCAAGGAAGAGGAAGGCTGCGGAAATGGAGGAAGAGAGAAGCATGGAATGGGATGAGATGGTGAAGGAAGCTGAAGCACTTGGAGTGAGCAGAAGAGCCAGGAAGCGTTTTGTCGGGGTCAGACAAAGGCCTTCGGGAAGATGGGTTGCAGAGATATTCAGAAGATTAGGGTTTGGTTGGGAACTTTTGATACTGCAGAGGAAGCTGCTCGAGCTTATGATGAGGCTGCTTGTCTCCTTCGTGGTGCCAACACCAGGACCAATTTCTGGCCTTGTTCTTATTCTTCTTCAACCCCTGTTCTTTCCTCTAAGATCACCAATCTCCTCCTTCAAAGGCTCAAAGCGAGGAACAACTCTTGCTTTGATTCTTCTTCTTCTTCCTCTGTTTCTCTTCTCTCTGATCAGCACAATGAAGAAGAAGCTGCGGATTTTTCTATTGACCAGTTGACTGATTTCCTAAACGAACCTGAAGATTACAACAGCGCAGGCAACAATGAGTTTAATATGTTCACTGATCATAGTGCGCAAGTTGATTCCTTTACCAGTAGTCTTGAATCATGTTTGACTGAAACAGATGGGTGCAGAGAAAGAGAAATGGGGTCGGAAAATGACGTCAGAAATATTGCTGAGTGCAATTCAGGTGGGGAAAGAGAGGAAGAAAGTGAAGAAGAAACGACGACGCAGATGGGTGTGAAAGATTTCGAGTTTCTGGAGAAGGTTGCTCCATCATGTTACTATTCACCATTTGAGATGGCTGCAGAGATGGAGGAGCATGTGGCGGAGGCAGAGAGCTACGGGGAAGAGCCTGCAATGCTCAGAGATGCCATCAAGAGGATGAAGTATGAGAGGAAGTTCTCAGCTTCTCTCTATGCATTTAATGGAATACCTGAATGCTTGAAGATGAAGCTAGAATCAGGAAACTCCAAGGCAAGAAGGGTTTCTGATCATTTAGCCAACCTTCAGATGGCCTGTCGCAGCAAGGATTACAAAGAAGACATGGGAGTAATGGAAAGGAAAGAAGAACACCCAGTGAGATTAAACGAGGAGGAGGGCTTTTCATCTTCTACCAGTGTTGGTGGTGAATTGTTGTTTTGGAATTCACTGGATCTTCCTCCCATATGTTTAGTTAACTAAACAATGGTTGGTTCCAACATATCATACGTCTCTGTAACTTGAATGTATGCTAAGTGACATTGTGGTAATCAACATTAGTTAATTTATGATATGTTCATTATTCTTTGTACTAGCAGCAAGTCAGCCGCTCAAAATCATTCTTATTTCTTAAAAAATATTGGCGTGTGTGTGTGTATTCCAGATGTGCGTGTGCACGTGTCACTCAACCTTCATATAGCACTATCAACACTTTCATGCAAGGGCAAAAGGCTAGCCCTGCAAGCATATTACATGCTGCATGGGGAGAAAGCCTTGTTTCAATTACCAGTTATCAAAAGTATTTACAAGTTATAACACCAAATAAAGACTAGCGCTAATTATTCCATAGCGTTCCCAGATTTGTCATTTTCACATAGTAGAAATTCAGTTCCCCTGCGGGAAAGTAAACCTAGTTGAACATCAAAATTATGGAAGCAAGTCTGATATTTAGGGTTAGCTTGCAGCAATAATGGTCACCCGGATAACAAAAGAAGTAGGGTTATATTAAAGGACTAAAACTGAAATTGCATTTATGTACAATCCAAGCTTATCTACAAGCTCCATTAAACACGTCTCAAAGTCTCCCTCGTCAGCCTAAGCTCTTCGCTCTAGAGGACACGTAGCTGCGCAAGGAAAGAGGCACAGAGATCCAAGAAGAGAAACTGGGGGCCCTGGACCCTTTGAAGATCAAGCAGATACTTCTCTTCACGGGTTTTGTAAAGCTGTCAAATCCATGAAAGAAAGAAGTAGATGTTACCTTTGGAGTTTACCGGATAAGACACAACAAATTGAGACTACAGTTTTCAAGAAAGGTTACCTGCATTTCAAACTTGACTACATTTGACTTAGAAACAGCATCATTCTCAATAATAGCAGAGTCATCTCCAAAGTAATGATTATGGTTGTTAACTATTCCTTCAGGATGACCCAGAAGGCCGGCAACCCACCGGCACTTCATGTTATAGTGTCCAATCTTCTTCCAACACACATTCAATTCTTGCAGAGCTTTAAGGACCTCATTCATTATTGCACGAGGATGGGCTCGAGACTGCCACAAGATAATGAATAGGTTAATAATTACCAAAGCAAGTCCATCAAAGCTGAATTCTTCTGATGCACCTATCAACAAGGAACAGTATAGACACTAACAATTTCTTTTATTTGTGCATAACCCATGAGAAACACAAAGTAAGCAAGCAACAGAGTCAATCAACAAAATTGATCACCCAAACTTTGATAAAAGAGATGGAATCGGATAAATAAACCCAGGCATCAAACATGGATTTCCTCATAAAATAGTTACACATCATCACCAGTGAAGGTAGCATCTAAGGGGAAATGCGCATAATGAACTCAGCTCCATTATGAAAACAGATAACAATTAAAACATTGTACCTGGAGCCCAAGGGCCCATTTTCTCTCAGCAGGGAACTGTGGCCTCAATCCAGCTCCTTGATAATCCATATACCCTGGAAAGCGGTTCCCAACAGCTGGAGCAGCGACATCACTAGGATGGATACGATTATAACCAGTATCCTAATCAATCATCAAATAACCAAAGCTAGTGAGCTTCCAAAAATTGTCTAGGAAATAAACAGAGAAATATAACAAACCAAGGTATATAACACCTTTTGTTTCACAATTATGAACTCCATAAAGTACAATGTCCAGGAAATAAAATAAATTTCAATATTTCCAATAAAGGGTATGGAAGTGCGGCTCAGTTCACATGACTAATGAAACCCAAGACAGGTGAGGCGAAGACAAACTCACCATACTCTCTTGAAACTCATCACCAAGATAGCCGCTCGAAACACGGAATCGATTGTCCAGTAGCAAATAGTATGCCACAGTACCCTGAAATACATGGAAGGAAGTAAGAGAGAATGTAGCAGATATACAGTTAAAGAATAAAGAGTGCATACTGATATGTAAAATATAAATAAGCAATTTAAGTAGTTTTATTATTTTATTAGAATTAGTATTATATATTCTACAATATTAGGAATATATATCATGATTAGATATTATGATATATTAGTATTAGATATTTAATTAGGATTAGGATTACCCATTACTTATAAATAAGGGTGATCATCAGTCTTATTAGGAGATGCTTTGATTATGATGTGAACCCTTGAGTATTCAGTATAATTCCAGTTTCTCTTCTATTCTCCTTCTATTCTTCTCGATTTCCCTTTTCTTTCTACAATTACATAACAGTGGTATCAGAGCAGTCGTTCGTCGGCTATTCACAAGAATCAATAACAAAATGAGCATGGATATAGAACAGTGTCTTCAGAATATGGCGAGAAATCTTGACAGGATGGGTATAGATATAGAGCGGCGTTTTCAGAATATGGTAAGGAATCTTGACAGGATGTGCGTCCGCTTGCAGAAAAATCAGCCATTAAAGACAGATGTGGCAGAGTCACGGAAAATATTGCAAAAGGAAAAGGACATTCTTGGTGATCAAGAAGAGTGCCCGACAGCTCAAGAAGATGAGTCTTCCCTCTCGGCACCCATTGATGAGCAAAAAGATATGCAAGAAAGTCCCAAGAACTCTAGCCAGACTCAAGATTCTGATGCGGTACAGATAACAGTTCAAGAAGAGTTGAAAATTCAGCCTATCATTTTGCAAGATGCAAGAAGTTTAGCATGTTCAAAGGAGATCAATTTCCAGAGCACAATTAATGGTTTACAGAAACCTTCTCACATAACGTGCAAAAAGGAAGTGATGAAACTAAAGTGTAGAGTTGATGGATCATCAAGTCTCAACTTTTGTGAGGGGTTTAAGAGTGCACTTTGCAACATGTCTTCAAGTTTGGCACCGATAATGTTGGCGATCTCAAATCTCCTAGTCCAGATTTGGTTTAAAGGAGAATTAATTACAATGCTTCTTGGCTCTAATTTAGTATCGTTCTTGGTACTTGACCCTTGGGGACAAGGGTCTTTTGGGGAGGGAGTATTGATATGTAAAATATAAATAAGCAATTTAAGTAGTTTTATTATTTTATTAGAATTAGTATTATATATTCTACAATATTAGGAATATATATCATGATTAGATATTATGATATATTAGTATTAGATATAGGATTAGGATTAGATATAATATATATCATGATTAGATATTATGATATGTTAGTATTAGATATTTAATTAGGATTAGGATTACCCATTACTTATAAATAAGGGTGATCATCAGTCTTATTAGGAGATGCTTTGATTATGATGTGAACCCTTGAGTATTCAGTATAATTCCAGTTTCTCTTCTATTCTCCTTCTATTCTTCTCGATTTCCCTTTTCTTTCTACAATTACATAACACATACCTCATTCTGTATCCTGTTGCGAAGAGATTCAACCAACTGATTCCTATCAAATCCCATATTAACCACTTCCTGAAGAATTTCCTCATCAATCTACAAAACCATAATACTGGTTGAAATTAGTTGTTTGCACAGATCATACTTTTCCAATAATTAATACCAAATCAACCACAAAACTAAGAATTCCAAACATAAGATACATAGCAAAAGTATTTAAGGATAGGACAGAACGCGGCTCAAACTCTTAATACGCCACAGAAATCCACACACAAACCAGATCATGAAGATGTGTGGACTGCAATGCCTGCAACCCAGAATCTTCATTCCTTCTTTAACTATACGGAATTTAAAGAGAGAATGGTAGAAATCAAGTTAATGCCTGCCTCATGTCAATACTAGAATAATTAGAGAGTTTGCGAAGCGGATGATGCACCAAACAAGTTGCAGAAGGAAATTGAAAGAATTATGAAACTCTTTGCCCTCAAATTAGAAAGGTTCAGCATGTTCTTTAATTAACCTCCAATGCCACTGAAAGCGTGTAATTTCAATTACCAAAACATAGCGCCAAAAGAAAATTCCTTGGATGCATGTCAGTTTCATCACCAAAAGAACATCGAGCAATCATGGAATGGATAAACAAAATAAGCGAGAGAGAAAAAACACTTCCTGTAAACAAGCCAGCTATCAAACACTCGATATAAAATAAAGTAGCACAAAATCATCAAATCATATGCAAAAAAGCAAAAGCATCAAAATAATATATAAGGAATAAGCACAAACCTTTTTAGCTTGTTGTGAAGTATCGGGTGGTGGCACCGCCAAATATCGAGGGAGATGAGCTTGGAACCATGGGTGTTGACGGATCTCAGGTATGGTCACCCTTTTCATAGGATCAACCACAAGCATCCTCGGTATCAGATCTCTAGCACCAAGTGACAGATGACTAGGAATAGTGTATATTCCACCCTATAAGAAATAAGAGGCAACATTGGGAAGCAAAAGAAGAAACGTACGTATTGCATCTTTGAGAAATACTAATATATAGCATTTATTATGTTGGCTTTATAAATCAGCACAGTGTAGGCTCACATTTTAAGCTACAAAGCACTGAGAAGAGAAGTGGCAGAAGAAATAGAAAAATGCAAAGGAAACACCAAATAACTCCACCTCATCCTCTCTCCCAATCAAAAAGTGAAAAAACTTACATAAACTTTCCCAGGCAGTGACAACAGACACTACACTAATGTTACCGATAACAACCTGACACTGACACATTGCTTCTAGGATAAACAGATCCTGCTAGAGAAATTATATTGTCCATGAAAAAATAGCAATTAGAAGCAGGTATGTATTAATAGCACAAGTACACAAACAGACCACAGAAGGTACTAAAACTGATAATCAAAGCTTAAAAAGATGCAATCAATATTGAGCTCAAACCTATAAGCTTTTCTGACCAAGACACAAATCTTCCTCATCACAAGGACAATACCACGCTCAAAACCCATAAAGAAAATAATTTGAAATGACAGAAACATTCTAAGCATGCCTCCCACCTAAAAGATATAGGATTAAAGACAGACCAGCAATACCTTTATTTTCTTGAAAAGGTTTGGAATGTTTTCATCATCAAAAGGAAGAGTACCACAGAGAAGAGCGTATAAAATTACACCACAGCTCCATACATCTACTTCAGGCCCAGCATAATATTTTCCAGAGATTACCTGAAAAACAAATGCAGAGTACAACAAAAAAAATATGAATCATCAAAAGACAGCAAATATGCATCACAAAATTCTTTCTAAATAATAACAGCGTCCATTTATTTGCAATCAAAAGGATTCCAAACCTCAGGAGCAGCATAGTTTGGGCTCCCACAACTTGTCTTAAGGAAATGACCATCAACCATGACGTTGCTCAGACCAAAATCTGCAATCTTGACATTGCATTTGGAGTCCAACAGCAAATTCTCAGGCTTCAAGTCTCTATGAGCCACCATATTCCTGTGACAGTACTCAACACCAGAGATTATCTGCGTCCAAAACACAAATTTAGCTTAAATGATGATAAACATAAGTTGCTGAAATATAAAAATTTGCCCTTAATCCTACCTGCTGAAAAAAATTACGAGCTTCATCTTCTTGCAACCTACCCTTTTCTACTATGTAGTCAAAGAGCTCTCCAGATTTTACGTACTCCATTACAACATATATGTCTGCCGCGGTTTCTATGACTTCATAAAGTCGTATGATGTGAGGATGCATGAACAATCTTAAGATTTTGATTTCTCTTCTCACTATGACAAGTTTGAAGGGGAAAAATAGAAATTAAAATTCAATTAACTGAAAGCAACTGTAGGAAACATGCAAAATTTGAAAGCTAACAACTACAAAAATCAGTTGTGCATTTCTCCCCAACCTCCATACCATCCGAAAAATAATGAAATCGGATCTTAGAAAATACCTTAAGTTTTTCAATCTAAAAACCAGAACCTTACAAAATAAAATTATAAACTTAAAACCAAATCCTCAAATTGATATAAAGATTTCAAGAAAATTTGAAAGCAGGCTACACGAACCTTTTTCTTCCATTTCCATGTTCTTTATCTTACGTTTGTTGAGGATCTTAATGGCAACTTTGTGACCTGTCAAAACATGCTCAGCAATTTTCACCTTGCCAAAGGATCCAATACCAAGTGTTTTCCCCAATTTATAATTTGGTAGATACATGTCCACACCAGTACCACCACGACCAGTTGACCCATCCATTTTCAGATCTGGACGCATTATTACAGAAGAAATATCATGAAAATTGGATAGATAGACAATCTTCCATTATCAGAAAGTAACATACTCAAATTGTATTACAAGCAAAAATGGTCACAAGTAGCACCAAGCCTTTTCAAAGGCTTTTCACACAATACTAGCGCAACTTAACCAAGGGTCCAGGCAATTAAATGTCTCAGATACGGAAGTCTCTGAAGCTATTAATATTAACGATCATACAATGGGAATATTGTTAGGATTGATACTTAATGAAAAGATGTTTCCACAAAAAGGATTGATTTTCTTTTAAAACAGAACAAACTAAGTTGTAATTAAGGATGATAAGATTGTTATTTGCATTCAAGCCATTTTAGTTCGCAAAAAATATTGTGATCTAAGAAGAGACTCGACAATGTTTAGTTTTTCTCCCAAAATCATGCTTAGCAATAAAAGAGGGGGGGAAATGTAGCAGCAAAATAACAATCTTTCTTTCCTTTTCTTTGATATTGCACATATTTGCAGATCTCAAACTTAAAAGGTCCCTTTCCTGAAGGATTTGAAAATACCACTAGACGTATAGGTAGTAGACAAAGTTACATATAATTTTTCTCAGGAAGATACCAATCACCCAACTATAACAAAGTTTTTTAATTTTCTTTCTTCACTAAAACCAATTACAACCATGAGAAGGAACTACTAATGTCAAATGTTGTCATCTACCACTTGGCACCAACTGACTTTGCTTATTTCTATCTCCGACTTGAAAATTATATGAAATTAAGTTAAATTTATTGGAATAGAAAGGTATTTGACACATCATGAGTACAATCGAGTTCCTGAGATTTCTCAGGAGAATCCTGAGGCTTAAAGAAGACCAAGCTTCAAAATGCTGACAATTCATTGACAAGTTCAGAAACACGAGTGCAAAAGGTATAGAAGCAATTAATTGAGAACAAAATCATATCGAATCAAAATAGGGGAAGTAGCATAAATCTTCTTTTTTGACTGGTATCTTTAATTAATATGAAGAGAAATCGTTTAACTATATTTTCTACCGTAGCCCTTTCGTACCACGGTGAAGATGAATCCGGATCACCCAAAACTAGAACACAATGTTCCAATTGAAACGCCTAATTATATATTGAACACAACGCAGAAAAATGAATGATAGCAGTAAAGGTTCAATCCAACGACGACAAGAATGCATTTTGAAAATCGATCCAAGAACCCCCAAAACGTTACCTCCGATTAAACCGTAGACAGAGAGAAGAAAACTTGTAGGATTTGGGATGAAGAATCGAATTCGAAGCAACTGTCCTGTTACGACCCAGAGATGATGTCCCTCTGCCGTAACCTAATCATCAGGAATTCAGGAATATGACGAATAATAATAGACCCTTGATGTTCTCCTTCGATGCTTTCGCTCGCATTGAGCACAGGGCTGCTAAGCTAACAGGAGCAAAAAGTAAAACGGCGCGTTTTAAGGGTTTCTAGAAGGCTACAAGACGATTTATTGCACTCCTGACGAGCGCGAGCTGCTTGCCTCCCCTCCCCACCATGATTGGGATTTGTTTGGAGGGAAGAGAAACATTTTGTCATACTATGACGAAAATACCCATAACAATATTTTAATATTTTATGTTATGCCTATATTATTATTATTTAAAAAAAATAGAGATTTTATTCTGTCATCAAACAGTGAGTGAGCTAAATTACATTTTGGTCATAATTTAAGTATCCAATTTTTGTTACGAACATCGAACTGAACACTGAAAACATAAGTAACCGAAAATAAAAGACGAACAGAAACTGGAAAATTGAATTAATCAAACCAAAAACCAAATTGAGCTTCAGTTCGGTTTTACTCAATCCTATTTGGCCATATGCGATTTAATAGCAAAAATCCATAAGAAGATAGAGCCAAACACTACCAAACAATTATTACAGGCGACTTTGATGGGGATAGCAAACAATAGTTTTATACTAAAAAAACACGTGCACAAAAATCAAGATCAATAGTTGCTAAATGCGATAATTTTATCTTATCAACAGTCTCTCCTGTGGTAATGTAGCAAGTAATTGAATTAGTGGATTAAAAAATTAGTTAAAAGTAATAAATATAATTTTTTAAATATATATTTATTTATAAAGTGAGTAAGGGAAAATAAGTGGAAAAAAATGAGAAGGAATCGATGAGAGTAAATAAAATATGAGAAAGATATATAATCAATTAAAAAATGAAAATAAATATATAAAAAAATTATTGTTTTAGATATGCACCTAATTTATAAAAGGAAAAATGACAAAAAAAATCATTTAAAATTTAAAAAGATAAAAAGGATCCATGAATTTATAAAAAGATAGATTGGGCAGGAGACCCAATCTGTTATTTAGAAATTATTGTGCACAATTATAAATACTATTATGGGAGTTGCAAATACTATTGGCAGAGTTGCAAATAAAAAACGAAATTATACTTTTTACAACTCTGTCAATGGTATTTGTAGCTCTTGGTATTTACAACTTTTTCAATAATATTTACAACTCTGCTAGTTGTATTTGAATTCCTATAATGGTATTTGTAACTCTGCTAATGATATTTATAATTCCCATAATAGTATTTGTAACTGTGCACAGTAATTTGAAAATGATAGATTGGGCCTCCTGCCCAATCTATTTTTTTCCAAATTTATAGGCCTTTTTTATCCTTTTAAATTTTAAATGGGCCTTTTTTTATATTTTTCCTTTATAAAAAGGATTTGCCCTATTCAAAAAAATGATAACTTATTCTAAGATAAGAGGAAGTACTAATTAGTATATTAATTAAATTAAAATTATTACGCTGATATGGGTAATCAAAAAGTTGAATTGTTTAGTAGTAAGATAATTAAGCTGATTAGATTAATAACTTTTTTAAAGTCCAAACAGTATATATAGTTTATAGTTAAAACTACTCCTTCGATAATCCAACTAATAGTTTTTTGGAAAAATGACAAAAAAAGATCATTTAAAATTTAAAAGGATAAAAATGGTCTATGAATTTGGAAAAAGATAGATTAGGCAGGAGGCCCAATCTATCATTTAGAAATTACTGTGCACAGTTACAAATACCATTATGAGAGTTGCAAATACTATTATGGGAGTTGCAAATACCATTAGCAGAGTTGTAAATAAAAAACGAAATTGTACTTTTTACAACTCTGTCAATGGTATTTGCAACTTTTGTAATGGTATTTACAACTTTTTCAATGGTATTTACAACTCTGCTAGTTATATTTGAATTCCTATAATGGTATTTGCAATTATGCTAATGGTATTTGTAACTCCCATAATGGTATTTGTAACTGTGAACAGTAATTTGGAAATGACAGATTGGGCTTCCTGCCTAATCTATCTTTTTGAAAATTCATGGGCCCTTTTTATCCTTTTGAATTTCAAATGGTCATTTTTTGGCATTTTTTCTAGTTTTTTTTATAAACTGTAATATTTTTTAGTTGATAGTTTAAAAATTAATTATTCTAACATATAGAGATAATAAAAATATATTTTGTCTTTCCTAACAAATTTTTTTCTATGCGCAGTGCTAGGTTAGAATTCATGACATAATATTTAAGGGATTCAACTATTTACCAGCTGTGTCAGATTTTATTATTACTCTAATAAATAGTTTTTATACAAAAAAATTTAGGTATGTTCAGCACTAGTCCCTTATTAAAGTTAGGGTATAATCCCAAGGCTCAGAGTGCTTGTAAGGGATTTACGAGATTGCCTAACAAAAAGTCCTTATAAAGGTAGTAGGAATCAAACTTGCGTCTTTGTGAGATATGAGTCTGTTCTTTACTATCTGTGTTAACTCTTATTGGCTACTCTAATAAATAGTTGACCGAAGATTTTATTTTATATAAAAAATTTTAGAAAGGGGTTGGGCTCATCCACGATCCAAAAGCAGGTATTTTTAGACGATGCCAATGTCAGATAAGGTGAGCCGTCAATTATCTTCAAATATAAATTTAATCACCTAAAAATTAAGATATCTTTTTAAATATTATGACTAAAATTATAATAAAATAGTATTATCTAGATATCAAATATATTTTAAATAGTAATACGTGTCTCACATGTTTAGTTGACCGAAGATAACTTGTCCGATTCTTTACCCTGTTCAAAGCCCAACAAAAGGGGTTGGAGCAAGAAGAAGGGCCCAAAGGGAGGAATAGGGTTGGAGGGAAGAGGCATAAAATGGTGCGGAAGAGAGAGGGAGGGAAAACAGAGCGCCTAAGGCCGAGCGCTTCCCTCTTGAGGAAGGGGTGGCGTGGTATTCCACGAGAAAAGGTTATACAGTGTGGCGCACCCTTATGGCGGTGCGTGGGCGCATATCAATTCATTTCCATGAAAGGGCTTCATGGCCGCTTTTCTGCTCTAGTTAATAGCAGTTCAAGCGAGGTGTTTGCCCTACATCTCTTCTATCTCTCTTTAAATTCACCAATTTCACTTTTAATCTGCAAAACTTTCGGCTTTCACATCTTGCCCTGTATTTCTGATTTAAACCCTAGCCATCCTTTTGAATGAAAACAATTTTGAAAATAAAATGGAAGCAGATTCTTATGTCTACTTCTTTGACTGGACAAACGTGTACTTCAAATTTGTGATTAGAGTTTAATTGCGCGGTAATTAAGTTGAAATTTAAATTACTTTTGAATAGATTAAGATGAATTGGCGTTTTAATTCTGGAACCGAGTGCGCAAACTTTAGATGTCTTGTTTCAGTTTTCTAGTTTAAACCTCATTTGTGATTAGAATTGTTTGGTCCCAAAAGCCTCCGAAACGGTGAAAGATACTTCTTCAGTATCTTTCCCCTGGAATTTAGGAGGCCATTACTTCAACTTAAATAGTGGTTTCTTTAAAATATCTTCATTGCAACGCAGAGCATTTTGTATGTATTTGTTTAACGAGATATTCTGATACTTTGACACTGTGTCTTCGAATAATCACTAGATTCATGGTGGGGATTGCAAACTCAAGAGAATCAATCAATAATCCTAAACTAAGAAGTAAGCCATTTTTTTCTTAAATTACACCTTCTTGGAAAAGGGCAATGTACATGTCAGGGTTGCTCCTTATATAAACTGATGTTAAAACAGTTAACTCCTGTATGTGAATAAGGTCGGGAGGATCAGAGTTCCAATGGTTCAGATGGCCCTGAGTGAGTGCTGAGTCCAGCAATGGCTAAAATGTTGGGCAAAACACGCTTGACTACTCTCCTTGAAATTCCATCATTTATCTGCAAAAGGCATTGATTTATAACTAGCACTCTTCATCTGTGCATGAAGTATTAGGTTGTTTGTTTACTTTTAAGCAGTTGTGGGAGAGGAAAATTATGTATCTGATTTACTGATAATGCCACAAGCACTATTTCTCAAGCTAACTAAATCAAATGTACAAATTGGAATTAATACTTGAAGCGAAGTTTCCATGAAATAAGCCCTTTTTGATACAAGAACCAGGTTATGAAATGATAGGACAGATGCCAAACTGTTTCTTTACCTTCCTAACCTTGATTTCCCGGCTGCAGGGCGTGTGCTTTCATTGCCAAGATTTTTGTGGCCCTATAAATTATTTGTTAGAAGAAATTAAAATTAAAATGCAATCTGATACAAACAGAACGATAGGCTGCAAGTGTAAAATGAAGCAGCAGCAGTTGCATGCGATATACATATACATGCACGTTACTCTCTCAAGTTTCCAAGCCTGTACCAGTTCATTGGTGCCAATGTCATTTGATGTGTGATAAAGAAGAACAACGTGTTAAGTACCATGTCGGAAACCATGTCATTTGATAAAGAATAACAACGTATGTAGTTTTGATAGAAGTCACCTACCAAAATCATGATTTTTGCAGCTTCCAACATAAAACGAGCACATACTAAATGACATTTAGGTATTACTCCTTCCATTCCTATAAGATCCTACTTTTTAATTCGTCCATCCCTTTTTATAAAATCTTTTTTGGGTTTATCTGAACATTAAATATAATTTTATCTATTTTACCCTTAATTAATATATTCTCTCTTGATATCTTTTTAGTTTTTTCTATAGATTATCTCTCATTCTTTTCCTCACTCTCATCTATCCACTTATAAACAAAGGTATCTTTTTTCTCACTCACTAAATGACATTTAGGTATTCACAATCATAGCCTTGAAGATTTTGCGCGAAAAAAAAAAAATGTTTGCAGTTGCATGAGGGTTTCAAATTTACCCGAGTTTTCAACACACCATCTGGTGTTTCCGTGGGATCAAAAATGGTTGCTAAATTTGAACATGCATCAATATCTTCCGGTTGACCATGGTGAGCCTGATGGCTTGTATTGTCTTTATATTTTTTTTCCGCGAGATCGATCACATGTCTGGTTAAATCATATGTGCCTTTTGCAAAGGTTGGATCCAGTGCGCTAATTTTGCTTTTTGAACCATCTGATAATGTGGATGAAACCTCTGGTTTTCTTCTTTTTGCCCATGCAAAGCCACTAGCACCTGAGGCTGGTACTGGTCCTGCTAACATACTAAAGCCATGAGGTACGCCATTGATCTCGGAGGTCTCTGACATTGCTTTCATTGAAGGCTTGGATGCCTCCTGCATAGCTACTCCTTTTACCTTGTTAGGATTTGATTTAACATCGTCTTCAACAGCTTTTTGAGAATTGTTCTGCTTTTTCTGCATATATAAGGATACAGAAGTAAATAAAAACCGCGATCATCTTCAAGGAATGTAGGATCATGCACTGAGAAAGATCGAGTACATCAGTTGAAGCTGGGTTACTGAAATTGTTTGGTTCTTGTAAAACTTTACGGAGTCGTCTTTGCTTTTTTGATGTCGCAGCCTCTTGCACTTTACCTTCAGCCTTTTTCCTGAGATAACAAAGATCCACTTTAGCTGCAGAAATCGGAAGTGAAGTGCTCGGTTTTATTGGAAGGCATAACCAGCCCAACTAAAGTTTTTAGTTTAACTGCTTGCTTCATTTATTCAAACTTGGACCTCATTAACGGTTTAATGGACAGCATAACCGTAACAGATCTTGAATATAGAAAAAGGATGATGATGTTTTCTTTATATTTCAAGACATTGTTTACTCCAATTATTCTTTTTCACCATTGGGCTTTGATAAGATGAAAATATGGTTTTGGTGGAAGCAGGTAAAGTGATTTTTAGCATGAAACGACATACATTCTAAGTTAATTAGAGCCCTGACATTGATGCAACATATAAGTTTCATTCCATAATCACAAGCCTTGTCCATGACAAATATTCTGGAAAGACGAGACCATTTACCTGCGAACCTCTTCCCGATTTTTAGCATCCATTTCTTTGTTGGGTGGATATTTTGGCAGGCTTGATGGATCACAAGCAAGCGGCTTGGTGCTGAAATACTGTTAATTGACATGACGTGGGACATGAAACCAGAAATTTAGCTTAATTATATGCATTTGATCAAACTCAGGTAAAAATCACAATAAAATAACATTATCAGAATAAAAATTTTAATGATTGCATATAGCAAGTCCAAAGAAGTTAGCATCTGAAAACCAACATATTCCAGCATCATAGTAAGGAATCAAAAGGTTAAAAAATGTATCTCCAAAATAAAAATGATTGTCAACGGAGGAATATCCAAAATAAAATCTGGCAGGATCTACCTCAGACATCAGAGCAGAAGAGGCAGTCCCACGGTCATGGGAATCAATGGATAGTAGAGTCTTCATTAGGTTTAAAGCAGTTTCTGGAATATCTGGAAACCTCTCCGAAAAAGAGCTTTCATAAGTCATCTGAGGTTTAAACATTGTTGCATGAGGAAGCTTGCACTTTTTCCAGAATTCATCAGGTGGTAAACCGCAAAGCTTAAAAATTTTGTGCAATTGTTCAACCTGAGTAGATTCAAGAAGAACATCACATTCATTTAACTATCAAATTTAAATTTTAGATTTAATCTAATATATGGAATGGCACGAGTTGAACCTGTTTTGTAAGGTTTAATAAGTAAGGATTACCTCAGTTCTCCCCTTGAGGATAGGTTTGCCATGAAAAAGTTCCCCAAATACACAACCCACACTCCATAGATCCACCGATACTCCATAGTTGGTTGATCCCATCAAGAGTTCAGGAGGTCGATACCATAGAGTCACTACGCGACTGGTTAATGGATGCTTGTTACTTGAGCTAATTATATTCGCCAATCCAAAATCGCCTATCTTGAGTATACCATCATTATTTACTAGTATATTGGATACTTTAATGTCTCGATGCATGATACCCCGTAGGTGACAGTGCTCAAGTCCACTCAGTAATTGCCTCATGTAACATTTCACCTGTTGTACAAAATTAAGAAAAAAATGCGAAATATAACCAATAAAAGAAGCCAAGAAACACTTTGCCCCAGGTATTTCATAATAATAATTATAATCAAGGAAATGAGTGCAACAAGTAATGTGGATTTTGGCTTTCTGCATATTCAGATGTGAAGGTGCTAACTAGTTTATTTCCAAACACAAAGATTAAGATATCAGAGAAACACTTTTAAATCTATGAAAGGACTAGAGGATATATGAGTCTCTTTCCAACTGTAGCTATAAGAAAATTTTGTTTTCTTTCCCTTCTTGTCTGATATACATGATGTTCCATCCTACGAAGACAAGGTTTATGGAGAACGAGATGCTGACAAACCTGTGAATCGCTGAACGTTATTTCAGGACAAGATACTAGTCCCGCAAGATCATGCTCCATATATTCAAACACAAGGTATAAACTACTTGATAATCGGGATGTAATTACACCCTCCAATTTCATAATGTTTGGATGGTCAAGCCTGCGAAGAATTGAAATTTCTCTTGACATGAACCTCACGCTCTCAGGCTGAATATTGTCAAACCGCACCTTCTTCAGGGCAAACATCCTCCCAGTTTCAACTTCACGTGCTCGGAACACACTGCTATACGTACCTTGCCCGATCTATATATAAAAATACATTGAAAAGAAGGATCAGAAAATGAAATCGGGGGGCCAGATAATGACAATACGGCCCAGCAATGATAATAGTGGCTAACAAAAAAAAAAGATGTTTTCTAGGGTGAGAATTTGAAGACACTGAGCTTAGCTTTCTCAAACCAATTTCCAAGGAGCTAAAAGGTGAATTAACTAACAGCCGAAGCTGTACTCCCCAGTTCACTCCCCTGGTGTGACGATCCTACTTCGTAACCCCATAATCATGGTCGTTGTCGTTGTTATTATTATTATTATTATTTAATTACAAGAAACTTTCCATTTATTGAGGAAAAATGAATATTCAAAAGACGTGAGAGCATTAAAATCAGTCTTGCAATAACATAGATGAGTATGAGCTTTCCTGCCTTCTCTAATTTCTCAAAAGAATCTGCTCTGAGGGGAACCCATCCATGAATAGCTTCGCCCGCAGCAGCTGTGAGCCAAGAGGGCCATCCAGCCGCATTCAGCTCCGCTTCCACGAACCGATGCGAAATCCCCATCTTGAGACTGAAATTCCCGCTTCCTTTGGAGATATCCTTCCCGAACTTCTTCTCATCTCGATTGCTATCCTCCGATTTTTTATCCCCTTTAGAGGCAGAAGCTAACGCCTCCAATCGGGATTTGGACGGAGGATCCACAATAGCAGACCCATTGTCGGTGCGCACCTTCGGGCGCATGGGTGAATCTCCGGCAACAGCATTTTTGGAGTTAATGCAACCCATTTACCGCCAAATCCCGCCAGAATCGACCAAGACTCGAGAAACGCGATCGATCGATTTAATTCGGGATATGGAAGAAGGAAGGGGCAACAGCCCTACATGAGCACAAATGTGGTTGCACCACCTCCGAAAATGGTCGTCATTGAGAATGAGAAAAACCCAGAAACGGGCACATTGGGAATCCCCCCCTCCCCCAATCCTTTCTGTCTCGTCTTGGGTCCTTTTCTGTCCCAATTAGGCTTGCGAGGTCTGCGGGGGATGGACGATATGCAATTTCAGAGAGTTGGCGGTGTCCGAAAGCAGAGGAAGAGAAATTCGCGGGTCCGAATTGCTTCATAATTTCGGGGTTTCTTGGTATTGCGAAAGAAAGGAGAAGAAAAGGTGGAATGTAACCGTTGGGAGGCTCTGTTATCGTTTTCCGTTAGTTGAACAGAGACATCGACTAACAGGGGCAAGTCCCATGGTGGTCATGGTACCATGCCAGCCAGCTCTTGATAGCGCGCCACTCTGCATCCTATTCAGCGGGAAGATTCGAATTGAATTGGACACTTTTTAAGTAACGGGTTAGTCCAAATAATAAACGGCTTAATATCATTTAAATTATGTCTCGAGTTCGATTAATACAAAATATTCTCGTTGGGAGACTCACTCACCATAACCAGGTGTATGACGCGGGTCAAATCTAAATTTAGTCAGATAAAATTTCAGTAAACCGGGTGAACAACTAAAAAAATTGTACCCTTTTTAGTTTGTGACCTTTTGGTGATCCTCCGAGTAGTATTATCAATACATAATTAATATAAGTCATTTTATAAAATATTTGAAATATTGATAAATTATTTTTGGAATTTTTTTGCTAGAAGTAGGATTTTTTTACTTTATGTGCAGAAAAAAGATCTGGACAATATTTAATAACTTTAATTAAAGAAAAATATAGAATGGTGTGATCATTTTTGAAAATAAATATGGTGATAAACTAATTTTAATTAGTTTTCTTAATCCAAGTCATTTAATTTAAACGTATTTTATCAAGAGAATAATATATAATAAAATTTATTACAAGTTATATTTACAACTTATTTTAAAAAAATGTGAGTATATTTGTAACTTATTTCTACTTTTCTTCTCATTTGGGAAAGTATAGAATTCGCAGTTCAAATGGTGTTGTGAACACTATATTCTGTTCGGGCTCCTTATAAAAATAATAAAAATGAATGAATGAATAACACAAGAAAATAATTCTGAACATGACCTCTCTCACACGAAAGAGAAATCATTCACGAAAAACAAGGTTGAGATGAGACGTAAAAATCACGAGAGATTTATCCGACACCTAAAATTGAGTTCTCAGCTTGCATGGAAAAATGATGGCATGCAACCCACGTAATTGTCTAAATTTAGTTCCTTTGCTACTGAAATTGAATAACTATACATCATAGAAATAGAAAAATCAACTGTTCAAATATTTGCAAGCATATGGATCATCCATTACAAGGCACTACCAAGTACGAGGATATAAATATAATACATACATTGAACTGAACAACACCCTATGAAAAACAAGTTGCAAGAGGTTTGAAAGTTTACAGGGTAACAATAAGCCAAAGAATTCTGTGAACTTTCCATGTGAATCCATCTTCCCAATTTTTCTTTGTGCTCTGCTTTCAAGGAGGATTAGACAGTACCAGGAACAGCCTGATAGTCTATAATTACGTTAAGACATTAGATGTAGTAATCTTCATACATGTGATTGTGAACATGGTATACAGAAAGTGTTACATACAAAGAACGTAGGTGAGTTAAACAGAAAGTTGCACAACTGATCTCTGACACCAGACTATACTATGATTTGCTCTTCTTTCAAGCGTAATGCGACCGGTCTTTGGTTGTTATTTCCAAAATCCATATCCCTAAGCAGAGGATGCTTCTCAGGCACCACTCTCTGTGGTTTTACTGGCATTGAATTGCTATTAGCTGTGTTGTGGCTGCTGGTTTTAGCAGCAGGAACATCATGGTTATGTTTTCCCTCATAGGTAGTTATGACAGCTTTGGGGTCTGTTGAAGCCCTCTCAACATGCTTACGCACATTGCATCCTGCACTGGTGCATTTGTAATAACTCCTGTACTCAGAATTTATGCAACATAATTAGATTTACCCCCAAAAAATTAAAAAAATAGATTGTCTCACATATTTATATAGAGTAAACTAGAGTAAAAGAACGTAAATTATCACAGATAAGGCCATTCAAGTGCTTTCCTTGCAGGGTTATTAAACTCAATATAAGGAAGTGGCAAAAGGAATCCGTAAATTATTAAAAGGGACTTCTAAGCAGATTAAGGGCGACTTATATGCAGAGAAGCCAAAAGCATGAAGAATGGACTAGCAAAAAAAAATGACCAGGTCAATATTTTTAGTCCAGAAGATCTTAAAAACTATGTAGTTGATTAATGAGTAGACTTCAAGATTTTATGAAAGATGATAACTTTAAGGACTCAATCATAACATTTAGATATCTAATTCCAAATTCCATATTAACTATTGTTTACTTTTTTCTTCCCCTTTGTTCACATTGTGAAGGTTTGAACTCGAGTTACTATCAACACCTCACCCTATCATACCATCTAAATCTAACCCCAAGTGGCTCTCAGCCAGAACCTACGCTTCTGCTTGAAATGGACAAGACAATCAAGATTTAAGACTAAATTAACAAGAAAAACTTCCCAGACAAGATAAGGAATTATATGTCGGGATTGGTGTCATTGACTGAAATTCTTAATGACACCAATCCTGTATGTTTGATTAACTTTAGAGGCTACTCTGTAACCAAAGAACATGAAACCACTTCTCACTTCATATGATTTCAACATCATAACTCGTTAGAATCATGTCTTTCTTTAAATTTTGAGAAAACAGGAACCAACAGATCAAGTGGTCACCTTGGATAGGGATTTCCTTTTACCACTTTTTGCCCATACTTGCGCCATCTGTAGCCATCATCCAGAAGATCAACTTCGCTTCTTGTTTGCACAATGATTTTGGGTTCTGTGACAGTCTTGTGAGACAAAGGTACTTCAGAAGCCACAAGATCAGTGTTCCTGCATAATTCAGTTAATATTATAAATTAACAAAATATATAGCTGCATGATATAGGATTAAAAAGGTGACACTTGCCTTCTCTTGGGATTTGGCTCACTGACATCTCCCTCCTCTTCCCTTGTATCAGCATCACCCCCTTCCTCACTCTCACTTGATCCAGGTGGTTGCCTGTGAGCACCTTGATTGGATGAGGGATCACTTTCTGGCACTGAATGATCAGACATGCTTTCACCAAACTTGGTTAAATTTCCTACCCAGCGTTGTCTAGTCGAGTCAGACTGAACTTGAACACTTGTATTTCCATTTAAATCGGAATTATCTTTGATACGCTTGCTTGGCTGAGGCAGTTCATGATTATGCTGGCCTTTATAGATAATTTCAGTTATGTGGCCATCAGGAGCACGCTCAACCTTTTTCTTTACTGGGCAATTCAGATGTGTACACTTGTAGTAGCTCCGTGGGTACTCACTCCCTTTAACCTGCTTCTGCCCATACTTACGCCAATTGTAGCCATCATCTGCAGGTTTATCAATGGCTAAGGAAGAAGGTTGATACTTCTTATCAGTGTGAGAAATATCTGAAGTCTCCATTTGAGCACTTCTAGAATCTGATGCAGATGGTGCCACTTGCTGGTCTGAAGCTTCACTTGGAACAAAAGATGGCTGCTGCATCAATGGTTCACCAGGAGCTGTTACAGCAGATTGTTGATGATCACCTTGCATGTGCATATGAGATTGTGCCAGGACAGCTTGAGCTTGAACCTGAGCCAAAGCCTGCTGATGGGACATCCCAAAGGGGCTCTGTATATATTTTGAAACGAAGAGACAATAAGACACTCATGAAAATATATCCTCCGTTCTTAGGCCAATATATGTATGTGTGTGTGCAAAAGCTTGTGCGCAGTGTGCACCACTGGCCACAAGAAAATATCACATGAATGTGTAACAATGATAAGAAAATGCCCAATGGCATCACGAGCAGACATGCCGTGTTATGCATTATCCTGCACATTCACCCACTGTCAATACTATGCAGGCAAGACATCTCTTCCAGGGACGGTAATGCCTTATATAAAGCTACTTTGAGACATAACTATGTTTTACCCAGAAAAAGCTCAAAAAAAAAATCACAGGAGGAAGACAGATCTGAACCATCATGTTTAGTTATAAAATTCAACATAGATCATTGAGAAGACAGATCTGCTCGACTGTAAATAGCATGCTGTTAACTAAAACTGAGTAGGCTATAGTGTAGAACCCCACTTTCAGACTAATAACAATAACATCAAGGAATCCCAGAACCAAAAGAACTGCAGTTCGACATTGTCAAAACAAATTAAATTTCAATTGATCGAAAACAAATATATTGTCTGACCAATCACAAGCAGCAACGAACAACCATTTGAAGCAGCAATTCAATCGGCAAAGCATGTTGCATTTCTTGAGATAAGTGGATATCAAGTGCGACAAAACTAATCAAATTTTAATTTTAGACAAGAAATGACCAGATGTCCAAGCATAACCATCAACGAACAACCATTTAAAGCAACAATACAATAGGCGTCAATTGATGCAGTATTTTTTTAATAGAAATGAGCTACCAAGTTCATAAACAGAATCCCATAAATGTTAACCCGAAATTGATGGGAAAAGAAGCTCAATTACAAAAGTCAATTCATTCAATTACCTGTGGCGGAAAGAAGCCCGGTGAATTAAGCAACCCAGAAGGGCTTAATCCAGGTGGAACTGTAAACATTGGTGAACGAGCAATAACCAGATTCATGGGTCTACTCTGCTTGAAACCCGAATTCTTCTGGGCCCCATCCTCAGCAGTAGCTTCTTTGGAGGAATTGTCGGTCGAATTTTCCGGAAAGAAGCCAGGCCTCGCACTGAGAGCAAGCGGAGAAGCCATAGCTCCGGCGAGCAACTGAGAAAAGGACCGACAGTCTGAGTCAGGGTAATTATCGGAGAAGAAACTGGATACGAGGGTCATCGGGCCGGGGCTTGCGCCAGGGCCACCGGAGAAGAAGACCTCCATGGAAGGCCGAGGGGGGAGAGTGATCGTCGGGCGTGGCGGTGGCGCAGTGGCGGATCCGCCGTTCTTTGCGGCCATTAGTTGATAACAACCGCGTGGGATTTCCGTATTTGGCAACTAGAAATGGTGGCGTTGTCGTTCTTCTTCGTTAATCTCGCAATGGATGGTTTCGTGCAGTCTTGAAACTCAGTGTAAGAAAGTCCACGGAGCAGAAACTGCAATGATTTCTCTTCTTTGCTGTTCCATTATTATATGATTATTTCTTTATTATTACTATTTAAGATAAACGCAACTTGCTTGTCTTCTTTTCATCCTCATTTCCCTCGTTAGTTTTATTTGTCTGTATTAAATTTTAATGAATTAGATTCATTTATTTATTTTTTGAAAATTAAAAAAATTTAATACTAGTAGTAATATGTTGATAATATTTTATAAAATGTTAAATTTAAACCATTTAAAGCAATACAAATCCCACCTAACAAATTGAAATAGAGTGGTAAGAGACATCAAAAAAGTATTATTTGACTTGTGGCCATGTCTTACTTTTTATTAAGGCAAATTTTAATATTAATTTGAATTAACATTACGGAGAATACTTAAGGGCATGTTTGTTTATATTCTCTATTTGTTTTTCTCAATTTAAAAATAAATTTTGGAAATAAAAAAACCTATTTTGATAATTATTCTAAAAACTTATATTTAAAAACAATAAAACATAAAAAGCTGTTTAAACTAATTGTTTTTAAAATTAACTTTGAGACTTAAGATAATATGAGATAGAGTGGATAGTGTAGTAACAACGGATAAAGAGTCGGAAGATTGGGAAATGATATAAATAAGAGAAAAATAATTATTCTTACCATTAATTTAAATTATAATCAGCGATAATCGATGACAAAGGTCGTTGGTGGTGGCGGTAGTCGCTATTACCGCTGGTCGTTGATAGGGGCAGTCATAGGTAATGGCTGACGGCGATATCAATCACTAGTGGCAGTTGTGGGGGTCATCGTCGCCACAAGTTGTGGGTAATGTGTTCAGTATGGATCGATGGCAATGGTAGTTGTTGATGACAATGGCCATCAGTGGCAACTGGCGTGGATAGGTGTCATGCACAAGGACAGTGCCCACGTGAACAGGGAAGAGAATAAGTCAAATCTGTTATCCTCCACTACACCCACTACAAGGAATAGTACGAGGAATAGGCGCAAGACGTGGAAGTTGAGGGAGTTAGAAGATAGTGAGCCCATCAACTTATAAGTACCCGAGAGATCTACGTAGAGGGCAGTGAAGAGTTGTATGAAGTTCCCTTTCTCCCTCATCGATGTACTTCTCTTTTCCCTGAACTGTTCTCATCTGAATTTCCCCCTCCCTTCTTCTTGCGTTGTACCAGATCCATTACTGAGAAATATATATATATATCCTGCAGTGTTTGCCATTACAATTGGTGCTTTCATTTAGAGGCAACTAAACACGGGACAATGGCAGACAACACCCGCATGAAGGAGATGCAGGCAGAGATAAAAAGGGCGAGTGAATTTATGGAGTATGCTAAGGAACGCTTTCAGCAAGTTGACCAACTCAGTGAAGTGCTCAAGAACCTCACGAAGTCAGTGGATTCACTTCACATTAAACTGGAACAAACCAAAGACGACCCCATGACATCGGCATCCGGGTTCCAGACCCCCGGCAATCCCCACTTCCATGGTTTTAAAACTGTCAAACTGGATTTCCCTCGGTTTGATGGTAGTGAAGCCTTAGAGTGGATCTTTAAGGCTGACCAATATTTCAGATATTATGAGATTCCAGATGCCCAAAAGCTTGTCATTGCATCGGTACACTTTGACGGAGAAACACTCCCGTGGTTTCAAATGCTTGAGAAAGCCGGGCGTATAACAACGTGGCAAACCTTGACCAAAGCTGTGGAATTACAATACGGACCATCCCAATTCGATTGTGCGCGATCACAGTTATTTAAACTGACGCAAAGTACAGCAAGAAGATCAGTAGATGACTATAACACCAAATTCCTATCATTGGCAAATAGAGCGGAGGAGTTACCCGAGAGTGCCCTGTTGGATTGCTATTTAGGAGGTCTCAAACGTGACACACTAGTCCACCAACCCACGACCGTGATAAACGCTATGGCACTTGCTCGCCTCTTCGATCAGCCCACCATCCTAACTACCAACACCACCCAAAAGATAGAACCCACCTCAAAACGTGAACCCCCACCGAAACCCCGTTACACCACACCCATCTTGAACCCAAACCGAGCTGTCGTCCCATACAACAACCCAAACACCAATACCCCACCTACAACCTCGGGTGGCGGAAAAACCAATCTCCCTCCAATTCTGCCTACACCAACCCTACCACCCATTAAATGAATGACCGCTGCTGAAATGCAAATTCGGAGGGAAAAGGGGTTGTGTTACACTTGTGATGCTAAGTTTTCTCCAGCTCACCGGTGCCCAAACAAGCAATTGATGTTGTTACAATACGAGGAAGAAGACAAGGGAATAGAGGGAGAAAATGAAGAGTCCGACGCTGAAGCTACACTACATCATCTGTCTTTACATGCATTAAGAGGGACACATGGGGCAGCCACCATCCGTTTTGAAGGGACGATACAAGGAACCAAGGTGCAGATTCTCCTTGACGGAGGAAGTTCTGACAATTTCTTACACCCACGGATGGTCAAACATATTGGACTACCAGTAGAGTACACTCCCATGGTGCGGGTATTAGGAGGCACAGGAAAGGTATTGAGCAGCAATGAGAAGGTTGTCGACGTGCCGATACAGATTTGCGGGTACACTATACCAGTTACCATATTTGTACTGCCGGTGGCTGGTGTTGATGTGGTAATCGGGGCTGCCTGGTTGGAGACGTTAGGACCACATGTCGCCGACTACAGGGCATCGCTAGTACGATTCTTGTCAGGAGACACGTTTATTACCTTACAGGGACACCGCGGGTCAACAACGACTATGGCCCAACACCACAGCTTGATGCGGCTAGCACAAACCAACGCCATAGCCGAATGTTATGTGATTGAGGCTCTAGAAGAAGAATAAGGGGATGATTTAGAATTGCCACTAGACACACCAGTAGACTTGAGGAGCCTTTTAGAACAGTATAAGTCAGTGTTTTCTATGCCACACGGACTACCCCCTAGAAGAAGCCACGAACACAGTGTCGAGCTTGTGACCAATACCAACCCAGTGAAAGTTCGCCCTTACAGATACCCGGCTAGTCAGAAAATAGAGATCGAGAGGATTGTTTCTGAGCTTTTAGAAGAAGGCCTCATAAAACCCAGCAACAGTCCATTCTCAGCACCAGTTATTTTAGTCAAGAAGAAAGACGGGACATGGCAATTTTGTGTTGACTACCGTGCCCTTAACGCCGTCACTATTAAAGATGCCTTTCCCATGCCCACCGTTGATGAGCTCATCGATGAACTACATGGAGCCATGTATTTTTCAAAGCTAGATCTTCGCTCAGGTTACCATCAAATATTAATGTGGGAAGGAGACCGAGAGAAAACAGCTTTTCGAACACACCAAGGGTTATATGAATAGATGGTGATGCCCTTCGGACTGACAAATGCACCAGCAACATTCCTGGCACTCATGAACTCCGTCTTCCGACCCTTCCTCCGTCGTTTTGTACTAATATTCTTCGATGATATTTTGATTTACAGCTTTGATTGGGGTACTCGTTTACGTCATATTGCGGATGTGTTAGGAGTACTATCTCAACACCAACTGTACGCCAAGATCACTAAGTGTGCATTTGGGCAAACCAAAATTGATTACTTAGGCCATGTAATCTCAGCCCAAGGAATAGAGATGGACCACGACAAGATCCGAGCAGTACAGGAATAGCCCATCCCCAGAACTGTGACTCAACTTAAGGGCTTCCTTGGTCTCAGCGGATATTATCGGCGCTTCATTCGTCGCTATGCTCAGGTTGCGAGTCCTCTGACCGACCTCTTGAGGAAGGATGCATTCGAATGGACATCGAAAGCACAAGACGCATTTAATCAACTTAAACAAGCAGTGGTGGAGGCACCGGTTCTTGCCTTACCAGACTTCACCAAACTATTTGTGCTAGAGACGGACGTATCAGGATCTGGAATTGGGGCTGTATTGAGTCAAGATGCACATCCAGTGGCTTTCTTCTCAAAGAAGCTATCAAACAAAATGCAGACACAGTCAGTATATGTTCAGGAACTTTACGCCATTACTGAAGCGGTAGCAAAATTTCGGCATTATCTGTTGGGACACCGTTTTATCATAAAAACTGACCATGAGAGTCTCAAGCATCTCAATGATCAGATAATTCAGACCCTAGAACAAGAAAATTGTCTCCCAAAACTACTGGGGTATGATTTCACAATAGAATATAGGTCGGGGCAACGAAACCAGGCAGCTGATGCATTATCACGGGCCCACTACCTAGCGCTATCCTTTGTCGAAGGCACGTTTATGGACAAAATTTATGATCAAGTGCAGCGATCTACGTCTATACAGCAGTTAAAAGCAGATATTATAGCTTCAGGGAATCCGACGCCCAACTTCACTGTACGGGGTGGCCACATTTATTGGAAAAATCGATTAATGATACCGAGCATAGACAAGGAGCTAATCCACCAAATCCTTAAAGAGTTTCATGCCAGTCCGTTAGGAGGTCATGCAGGATACCTACGGACATTCCATAGGATTACCAGGTTATTTTACTGGGCGCAGATGAGACGAGACATCCGAAACTATGTTCGAACGTGTGTCACATGTCAACAAGCGAAAGTTACTCAACTTCATCCCGCAGGTTTGCTACAACCTTTAACCATCCCGGAAAGGATCTGGGAGGACATAGCCATGGACTTTATTACCGGATTACCATTGGTTCGAGGATATACAGTCATTATGGTGATAGTAGACCGATTATCTAAATACGGGCACTTTATACCATTGCCAGGTAATTTTTCTAGCCATACGGTGGCGGAAGCAGTCCTCCAACATGTGATCAAGCTGCATGGAATGCCAAAAACGATCGTCTCGGACCGGGACAAGACGTTTACAAGCGCATTTTGGAGACATCTCATGAAGCTCCAAGGCACCAAACTATGTTTTAGCACTGCATATCACCCTCAGAGTGATGGGCAATCTGAGGCCCTAAACAAATGCATCGAGATGTACTTGAGATGCTTCGTTCATGAATATCCACGCCGTTGGCTTGCATTCTTACCGTGGGCAGAATTTTGGTATAACTCTACCTATCACTCATCGACCGGTTTCACCCCCTTTAAGGTTGTGTATGGTAGAGACCCACCACCACTGGTCAAACACTCATCTGAAGCGGACACTCCCTTCGACGTACACAACCAGCTCATGGAACGAGATGAAGTGCTGCGCACTTTAAAGATCCATATCAGCCGAGCCTAGCACAGAATGAAGCACTTCGTCGATAAGCAACGGAGGGATTTGGAGTTTCAAGTTGGGGACCAAGTTCTGGTCCGCTTACAACCTTATCGGCAACACTCAGTGCAACTACGAAAATACCAGAAGCTAGCTCTATAGTATTTTGGCCCCTTTAACATCCTTGAACGAGTAGGGTCAGTCGCATACCGCCTTCAATTGCCCGACACGGCCAAAATTCACCCGGTCTTTCATGTATCACAGCTCAAACGCTTCTACGGCGACGACCACCGTGGCACATATTTCCCGATGCCGCTCACGTCCGTTCCTGAAGGGCCCCTGAAACATCCTCCTTTATACTCCTCAGAGTACACTTGCGGAAGCAATAATAGCTGTACCTAAGTCCAGAGATTGAACTTTTACTCCTAAGTTCCTTACTTTGAACCTGTACTTTGAGAACTGATTTCTCTCACTATACACATCCAAATGAGGCTTATTACCTATTCACGGAATGCCCCAGATGTGTACTGACGGCTCACTAAATCTTGTGGCCAGACTCCTCCGTTTACTAGGTAGAACTGAGGTCAGAACACTGCTGCCTCAGGACCTGCGAATTTCCCTTCTTAATTGAACATACATAAATTGAATATGCCAAACAATACTTATCATTGAATAACATAATGTCATACAGCATGGCATACACAACAAGACATATACATAATCTTGCTATCTCTATTACATCTCTTTCTGCCTATACTTCGGCAGCACAACCGCTACGCTTCATCTGTACAAATAACTGAACTGTACTGATTCGGTAATCCCCTCATGAGAACTACCATTCTACGTAGTACTCAGGAAAGACTATATGAACCGGCTAGGTCCACTCACTTCTAGCCTCCTTAGACAGCACTACGTACACAGTACTTATCATATACTGATGTTCAGTCTTTACTTTGGCAGCATAACGGCGTCTCCTGGTTTTCTTTAAAATCCAATTCAGCATAACCTCCCTGTAATGGGTTATGGATGGGGATGAGATTCGGGGGAATCTCGGTAGCAACAATCATAACAATATATGTAATGCAGAGTGATAGTGCTTGCTTGTGATTGTGTACAGATAAGTATGCTGCGTGCTTCCATGCTTAATAACATATGATCATAGCATTACAGCAGAGCTTCAGACATAACATATAAGACAACAATCCAACCAAACAATAGCACAACAAATCACAAAGCCATTACATAAAAGTTAGGATTAGTTACTACCTGGCTAGCTCAGCAGAACCTTACTATCTGTATTCTGCTTCCAGCTCCGCCAGAACTTCCTTTCTCCCTTTCTCTCTTCCTTTCCTTCTCCCTTTCTCTCTTCTCTCTCTCTCTTCTCCTCTCCATGCGTGAATGCAAATGAAGACCATGGGGGGTATTTATAACCTCCTCCAATGGCATTTATGTAATTACCATGAACTTTGATCCTGCGGTCCTGGTTTTTCCTGGATTTTCCTATTTTCTTTAATTCCTCCTTTACTGCATCATGCATGACATCACCAGGACACCTCAGCATGCCACCTCAGCGCCACATTTATCACATGTCTCAATTCCTGGATACCTCAGCATGCTGACTCACCGGGCTGACTCACCGGTCCAGTCTCCTGCCTCGTAATGCGTGCCCTCAGCTTTATCTGCTTTCTCCAGACTAATGACATGTGGCGACTGGAAGAGACCTTGCACGCTTCCCAATGCTATCCAGATAAGTCCCAGACTTATCTGATCACTTCCTCGATTTTCGTGCCAACCGAGTAACTTTACTCTACTGAAAGGTCACTGAATCACCCCTCTAATGCCATGTGGCATCTTGTGGGTCCCATGAGGATACCTTATCAGTCTACCTCATGGTCTTCAGATAACCTTTTCTGTATCTGACCTCCTGCCTCCGGTCTATCTCTAACCGGGTAACTATCTCATTTGGACCCTCTCAACTCATGGCCCATACGCCTAGCATCACTTTAGTCACTAGTCGCGACCTGATCATCATCTCAACCCGACATAACACTTATGTGTACATTAGTCGCGACCACAACTTTCTCTAGTCGCGACTACAACATTCTTTCGTCGCGACCACAACACAATCTAGTCGCGACTATAACATTTTCTAGTCGCAACCAGCCCATTTTACCTAGGGGTGTTCATGGGCAGGGCTGGGCAGGGCGACCCCCCTGCCCGGTGCCCTGCCCAGAAAAAGCATGGGCTGCATTTTGCAGCCCGATGCCCTGCCCTGCCCGGTAAAAGCCCTAACCATTTTGGGCTGGGCATGGGCGGGCTGGGCGTGGGCGGGCTGGGTATGCCCAAGTTGTGATGCCATGCTCATGTTGTGAAAAAAATTTGCAATTATAAACTTCTAAAATAATATCATATTCATATGTCTTCAAGAGTTAAATAATATCTATAATCTACTAAAAATAAGGTAACAAAAAGATAATAATTAAAGTCTTGAAATTCATTGCATATAAAAAAATCTTGAAGTCTAAGTAGTTTATAATTACAACTTTACATCAATTTCCTAAATGTTGACAAGGATGAAGTATCTAAAAAAATAAAATAAATAATTATAATTTGTAATGTAATCATATTATGATTAATAAAGTTAAAAGATGCAACTTACATACTTAACTACTTATATTTCTAAAATGACCCTTTAGTCACCAGTAACTATCATATTCTCCCTTCTAAATGTAGCATCTACGGAGAAAATAAAAAAAATAAAAAAAGGGGCGCTCATGGGCAGGGCAGGGCAGGGCAACCCCCCTGCCCGGTGCCCAGCCCGAAAAAAGCATGGGCTGCATTTTGCAGCCCGATGCCCAGCCCTGCCCTATATTTATCGGGCTGGGCAGGGCCATTTTTTCGCGGGCTCGGGTGGATATACCGGGCCGCGGGCTTTATGAACACCCCTAATTTTACCTATTAGTCGCGACACACACATCATTCAGTAGCGTCTAAACCTTTCTGCCATTATTAGTCGCGACGTAACTACTTCCTAGTCGCGACCACACTGCTTTCTCGTCGCGTATAACTCTTTCTGTAACCATTAGTCGCGACCATACCTATCTCTTGTCGCGACCTAAATGGTCAGCTCTCAACTCCACATCCTTTGACCTTTACATCATCCCAAATGGCCATTCTACCCCTTGGGACTTTCACTGTTTATACATAAGTCCCCGTACTTTCGCTTATTTGCAGCTTAGTCCCTGAAACTCTCTGCGTATCTTCGGGACTTCTGCTTAAAGGGGGTCTAGTAACCTCTCAATCCTAGGCTATTTTCACGTCTCTAGGCCTGAAAATTGGGATGTTACAGCCCCTGTGCCTACCAGTGGCAATACTAGCCTCACGGCTTGTTCATATCCACTAGACGAATTGGGAGCGTCACTATCTTGTGCAGTGGGACTGCTCACCAGAGGCTACCTGGGAGAGTGAGCATGATTTACGATGTCGATTCCCTGAACTGGCCCTTGAGGACAAGGCCCCAATTGAAGAAGGGGATATTGTCATGCACAATGACAGTGCCCACATGAACAGGGAAGAGAATGAGTCAAATCTGTTATCCTCCACTACACCCACTACAAGGAAGAGTACGAGGAATAGGCGCAAGACGTGGAAGTTGAGGGAGTTAGAAGATAGTGAGCCCATCAACTTATAAGTACCCGAGAGATCTACGTAGAGGGCAGTGAAGAGTTATATGAAGTTCCCTTTCTCCCTCATCGATGTACTTCTCTTTTCCCTTAACTGTTCTCATCTGAATTTCCTCCCTCCCTTCTTCTTGCGTTGTACCAGATCCATTACTGAGAAATATATATATATATCCTGCAGTGTTTGCCATTACAATAAGATCAATAGGGATAGCAGTCGTTAGGGGTGACAGTCCATAGTGATAGTGGTAGTGGTTGTTCGGGGTGGCCGTCATCAGAAGCTATGTAGGATCGTCAAGACAGACAACATATGCCATTCAGAAATTGTTTTTCAATAATGGCCCACTTTTCTAAAATACAAAAAAAAAAGAATAAAAAAAAGCAATTTTACAAAATATTTTAAACTTGTTCTTAGTTTTTTATTTTTAAAAATATATTTCAGTTTTTTTGTTTTGGAAAACAATTAGATGAAAATAAGTTACCTAAGATTTTTTTTGTTTGTTTTTGAAAACAGAAAGAAACAAGCCCGAAATAATTAAGTTGTATATTTAATGTACTTTTTCAAAATTAAATTATAACAAGATGATTACAAATTCAAAAAAATAAAAATATCAATCACGAGGCTAAGATAAAACATTAATATACAATTTCTAGATATTATAGCGAGGCATACCAGTATAAAGTATGGATTTTAAATAAGATGCCTTGATTTTTAAAATTCTTCTACAATTTATAATCTATTAATGGGGGATTTATATTTTGACACGGTGGCACAATTTAAAAAATGAATAAATGTTGATTTAAATCGACCTGTCCTTAGTGGACCGGCGATGGTGACGTGCGAATGCAATGAATCTGACCACCACGACTCACACCGTTTTCGAACTGCGTTTCATGCCCTTCCTCTGTTATCTCAGTTTCTTTTTATTGATGAAAGTATTTTTGGGAATAAAGTCTAGAAGATAAACGCTGAACGTGACGGAGTAATTAACTTTTATTGGAACGCATTTCATATAGTTTGAATTATTTTTAAATGATATTTAGATGTCACTGTTGAAGAAGAGATTCATTTTGGGGTAAGGTGGAAAAAGCAACACCCACGAAGACGCCTCTGAAAATCATAAATAAGAATTAAAGAAAAAGGCCCCTTGAGCAGCTCAAGTGGGCAACAAAATGTGGGTGGTGCATCCTTTCAATTCAATTCATATCTGATTATCTGTATCATTAATATACCAACTTCACTGCCATTAATCATTTTATATTTTAAAATTATTTTTTCCTAATTTTGGATACAGGAATGTTATTCATCCGTATATTTACTTATTTCCACTCTGATTTTTATTATAAGACAACTCTAATAGACACCCACCCCATATTCATACTTAAATTACATCGTATCTAATCTTTATTAGAGAAAATTTTGTGATAACCTTATTTTTTTATGTATAATATTTAATATTTATACTTTGTTAAGAAATACCATTGAATTTCCTATCGCTTAATTACCCTATTTTTGTTATAGATAATGAGTCTGTTTGGATAAGAGTTTAAAAAAAATTATATAAAAAAAATTGGATAACTTTTAGAAAATAGTTTTAGAAAAAAATAGTTATAAATAAATTAGTGTTTTGATAATTATTACTAAAAATATTTTTATAATTAAAAAATATATCAGAAATAGTATAATTTTATTAAAATTATTAGAGATGAGAGAGAGTGAGAAAGAGAGAGAAGTGAGGGTAGAGAGGAGTGGGGATGGAGAAGAGATAAGAGAGAGGAGAGAGGGTAGAAAAAAAAGAAAAGAGAGAGTATAAAAAATAAGAGTAAAATAATAATTAAATAGTCCATAAACTCTTTTATTATTATAGAATCTATACTCAATATATTATCCAATATTTTAGTTTTAAACTATAATTAAATTTAAAAATATTTTTAATAGATATAATTATTTATTTAAAAAAATAAAAAAAATATTAGAAGTCTTTTTAAAAATTGAGTTCGATTTCCAAACAGGTAAAACAAGTAAAAAAGTGCGTTTGATTTGATGGTTACAGAAGCAATAAATACTCAGAGTAGAAAGAGAAGGGTGGGGGAACAAGTTGCTGTGGGGTCTTCAATGCAGCAACAAGTGGCTCAACTAATGACCAAAACAAATGTTAACTCAAAAAAATAGATTTTTTTTTTGCTATAACAATTTGCATGAATTTATATTCATGAAAGATATAAATTGAAATTAATATAAAAAAAGTGCGTTAAACTCGATTAAAAAAGTGTGTCCACTCTAATAGAAAAATCAATAGGGTGTGGGTGTAAGTGAGGTGTTTGGTTGGGAAACTGACTTGAAGTCAACGATAGCGGTAGATATAAGCTAGGTCGTGACCTCGACCAACAAGCAAGTTGCCATATATGATTCACTCACGGAAAATGCAACCTTTTAGTTGCTTTAATAGATGATTATGCTATTTGATTTCAATGATTTTGATTATTTTTTTAACATTTGTAATTGTCTGTTCTCAAACAATGCAAAATATACTGTAATTCTGTTAACTATTTATAAACATCCCAATTTTAACAAATATTAAATATTGTTCATATCATATATTTTTATGTAAAAGTGCATCAAACACTCTAAACTAATTTTAGAGGAGTAATTAGTATATTAAAGTATTTAAAGGTATAATTAGTACTCCGAACTAATTTTAGAGGTACGACCAGTACCCTAAAATATTTAAATTGTTACAATTTTATCCTTTCACTGACAGAAACACAAATTTATATCCGATATATGCCATGTAAACTTTTTATTTTAACACACTATTATTTAAAATGTCATATATGATATATTATTTAAAAAAGAATAATAAATAAATTTTAAAATTGACATTGTATAGAATTTATATGTAAAAAATTTATAGTTTATTCAATACAATTTATTTAAATAATATTATATATGTGACCTTCTAAATAATAATGTGTCAAAATGAAAAAATTATGTGGCATGTATTAGAAAAAAATTGTGCTTTTGTTAACGAATGGGCAAATTTATAATAATTTAAATATTTTAGGGTATTAATTGCACATCTAAAATTAATTTAGGGTGATTATTGCACCCTTAAATACTTTAAGGTGATAATTATATTTCTAAAATTAATTTAAGATACTAATTACACATTTACCCTATATTTTCAAATCAAAAAATTAAAAGTAAATTAAAAGAGAAAGAATTAGCTCATAACACATAAAGTTAAGTTATCGATATTATAATATTATTAATAGATAATTTATAAATATTTCAGTAAATATTATTTAACATTAATGGACCCTCGACATCTAGCTTGTTTAAATTTTTTTTTCCAAATTGATTAAATTTAAGAAAGTCGCCGCGGAAGAAGAAGTAACGTGACGAAATTAATCAATTGGCACACGTTGGTAAAAGAAATGAACCGGCAACGAAAGCTCAACAACACATACAAAATATCCGAAGCATTATTTTCAGCAAAATATCTACAGGAAATGTGTGTTTGTGTGTGTGGGGCTTAGTGAGAGAAGTATGGTCGAAGATTGAGCAAGTTGCAGCTGCACACAAAGCCCAATTATGCTGTTTTTGTTTGGACAATACGGGAATGCAATTAAATGTGCTCGACAGTGGAATGGATGCACGCATCACTATCCCCGTTTTACCATTTTTCTTGTGCAAAATGAAAATCTACGTAGCCCATATATCTCCAACGGTCCCAACTATCCACTTGACCAGGAGAGACAAAAATATTTTAATAAATACGGCTATTATAAAAAATAATTAATTATCAATTATATTTTTAAAATTTTATAATACTTAATTCAATTAAAAATAAATCTGAATCAGCCCAACCTAGTATTTTTAATTTGTTTGTTTGAATATCGTGAATAATAATCTCAATCGGTAATTATAATTTTAATAAAAATGAGTATTATTAAAAAGAAATAATTAGCATGGAAAATAACAATGAATTAACTATTAATAATGTCAATATTTATTAGTCACGCGAAATAATTTTGAGAGGTAACAACTATGAAAAAGGTCAGACAAAAGGAAGTCATATTTTTGTCAACAAATTCGCAAGGAGCGGCGTGTCCAATAACTCATTCATCCCATGCGGCCATAAAATAAGGTGAGGGTGTATCTCAGGGGGTCTTCGTTTTAATTTATTGCTTCCAAGACTACGTGTCATTATAGTACTTAGGCGGCTATTGATAAGAGTGTCGTCGTATATTTAGCCTAAAGACTACGTGCATGGTTATAAGTTCACAGGATCAATTCAAGTTCTTTTGCGTTGCGACTAGAATAAATACACGTATATATCTCTTTACTAACGGGGATTAGTCCAAGTGATAAATAGTTTAGTATCGCTTAAGTGAGATATCGAGTTTGAACCTTGACGAATGCAAAAAAAATTCGTTGGGAGACTCACCCACCATAGCCGGATGTGCGACGCGGGTCAGATCCGGATGTAGTTGGGGTAAAGCTCCGGTAAACCGGATGGATAAAAAAAAAGGTATATATCTCTTTAAAAAACAGCCCGTACAATCAATCAATCAATTCATATGATCAATAACAACATAAGATGTTAAATTTATACTGAGATACACTATCCAAAAATTCCTAAATAATACAACTCGTTATCTACGTTTCGTGCAATGGCCCTGAGACATCTTTAGTGAGTTCATTGTCCCACTCGTTGAATAGTTGAGTTTTTTTTTTAATAAAAGATAGTTCTTTGGTCATGTTGAGTTTGTCTTAACATGAGCTTGTAAGGTTATAGGTGTATTCCCGCCAAAAAATATTTCTTATTATTTCAAGAGAGGGTTAGAACCCAAAGAATAAAACAACAATAAAATGAGGGGTTAGATCCTAAACATTTAGAAGTAACTGAAGCCTATAAAGAAAATTTTGATTAACCCTCTTTTACAAGTGTATCAGCGAGATGATTCTACTCTCACGAGATATGCTGCAGTTTCACATCCCATGAATATCTTGAAAGATATTTCTTATACTTAATAGTGATTTAATTTATTTTTTTTGGGCACAAGAAATTTTTAAAAAGGGGTTGGGCTCATCCATTATCCAAGAATATGATGAAATATCTCTTCCTCCTATGTGATATTAATGTTGGGTAGGGTGAGTAATCTATTATTCTCAGGTATAAACCTAGGCACCCAGGAGTTAGGATATCTCTCCAAGTATCGTGACTAGAACCACAATAAAATAATACTCCCAAAAAATTAAACACGCTCTAATGATTTAAAATTGAAGTTAAGAAATATGCTTTGTTTCGGAAAATCAAAATTAATGATTTTGGGCCAAAGTAAATGTCCATGTAGACGATCTTTTGTCGTTATGGGCTTGTGTTGTGAATTTGACGCATTTACTTTAATTGCTAACTGGCCCTTTCAAAAGTATTTTTTTTTTCCCACCTGATTTACTAGAATTTTATTCTGACTATATTCGGATTCGACCCGTATTACACATCTAGCTATAGTAGATGAGTCTCTTAATAGAGATTTTCTATATACACCAAGACTCAAATTTAAAACTCTACTTAAATGATATCGAATTATTTACTACTCAGACTAACCCGTCAATTAATTTAAAAACTGAACCTCCAACTTGGAGAGAAATAGAAAGTCAGGACCCACGGGCCACGAACTCCAATACGAACACCTGGTTTTCCTGTTGGATTCATCATCCAATAAATAAATAGTTGGCCGTAATTCCATGTTCTCCTTCTCTAGGCATAAATACGTTTTTTTTTGACAAAAAGAAATTATAAATAGACAAACTAAGTGAATTCAAACCCGCAAGCTTGCACAAACAATAAATCGTCGGAAAAATTGACGGGGTCTTATAGTCATATCACCTTTGTAGGCTCTGTTGCCGAAATCGACATCGATAGTTGAAACAGAAATATCATAATGAACAACACATAAAGGCCTTAATTAATCAGGCAAGGTGACTTGTTATAACCCTTTGTCTCTCTATCTTTGGGATACAATTCTCAGACTTCATATATTAATAATTCCCCAAAACGCCACGAAAGGCGCGAGGCAATGAAGCGCATTGAACACAGAGAAAGTAGAAGGTGCCGAAGAGGGAGAGGGAGACGGAGCAGGAGCTGCTTCACGGTGGTCACGTTGGACGGTGACGGCGACTTTCATACCTTGAAAGCAATAGCCTCCACTAGTGAGGTAGTAGTAAGTCCTTGCCTCTGTCAATTGCACCACGTCTCTACCACCACGCGTCAAGTTCTTCACGAACCCATCGTCTCTGCAATTCTCGTAGCTGGTCTCATTCACCTCCAGAACGTTGAAGTATCGCTTGTCAAAGCTGAATACTGCATATATATATTATACATGTTTCTCATTTCAGCTCACGAGTTAATCATCATCATTAACATTAACACTTTACAGTCTCCAAGAAAATGGTAAAAACAGACAAATAGTAATTATTTTTTTTTGGTGTTCTTTTAGTCTGAGAAGTTTTCAACTTTTTCTGTCTTTTTTCTTGACGTTATATGGCCTCAAACTATGATTTAAAAAGGGTTTATAACCTAAATTTTAGTTTGAGAAAATTTTAAAATAAATAGTTATATTTATCTATAGAAAATCTTTGTTGGGAGACTCACCCACCATAGCCAGGTGCGCGACGCGGGTTGGATCCGGATGTAGTCGGGGCAAAGCTCCGGTGAACCGGGTAGGCAAAAAAAAAATTATATTTATCCATAAGTATTTTTGGACAAAACCATAGTTTTAAAAAAGCTATTGAAACTAACTTTTGGAACAGTAAAAGGGCTTATAGATTATCTAATTATTATTCTACCCCTACTTTTTCTTACACTATCTCTCATCTCTCCTACTTTTTCATATGCTATCTCTCATCTCTTCTACTTTTTTTTACACCCTCTCCCCTCTCCCCTCTCTCTTCTATTTTATTTATCTCTCTCATCTCTCTTACTTTTAATCAAATCATACAATTTTTGGTAATTTACCAATATAAAAAAATATTCTAAAAATAACTATCCAAACACTTATTTATTCATAATCACTTTTTTTATAAACTTTTCTCTAAAAGCTCTTTTTTATAAGTTGTCCATAATTTTTTTTTTTAAAAGTCCTTTCTTAAAATACTATCCAAACAAGCCCTATATCGTCTAAATATATCTACAGAGTGTTTTTGGTTACTTTTAGGTATGTACAGCCAGAAAAGGAAACTGAAGAATTCCTGGCCAAAGAAAAAAAGAAAACAAAGCAAGGAAGAAAGGGGAAACTGGAGAATTGAAATGATGATGAAATAGTGGTGAATGGCAGAGTGATTTCGGTTCAAATGTAACTCGCGAGGTCTTGGAAGCATTTTCTCATCACTTTAAATATTCTCTTTTGTTTTGTTCTGTTGGGAGCCAGGACTGTTCTTTTAACTTTTGCTTTTCCCTCCTTCTCATCACTTTTAATTATATTGATAATCACTCAACGTATTTTATATATGAAAGTGAATTTTACTAGGTCATCGCTATTATTATATAAACTTAATATATACATGCGAAGCAAATCTTAATATCAAACTTAAACGACGTTGATATCTTCTATGGTTGAAAATTCAAACAGACGTTCCAGCCATGCCCACACAGGAGATGGCTTAATTTACATATAGCCTCAGCAATACTTCTAAATATAGCAAAAAGGTGAAGGGGAAATGCTATTTTCTATTCTGGTGCTGTTATTAGGCAACATGAGTGGCAGGTATATATAATAAATTAAATATAATGCTGATGATATGTGTTCGATATTTTGGGCGATGGGAATGGGATACGACGATACGTTATTGAGATCTAATACCATTAAAGAAGAAGCCTAACACCATGCAAACTTCTCTCCAACAAAAAAAAAATAAATATATAGTATGTGTTTGGATAAAATTTTAAAAAATAATTTATAAAAAAAATAGAATTTTGAATAGCTTATGGAAAAAAAATTTTAGAGAATATATTATAAAAAAAAAAAGTGATTTTAGATAAATGAGTGTTTGGATAGTTGTTATAAAAAAGAGTTTTATAATTAAAAAATTACTAAAGAGGGTAAAAAAAATAGAGGAGAGAAGGTGGAGAAGATAGAGGAGAGAGTAAAGAGGGTAAAAAAAATAGAGGAGAAAGGGCGGAGAAGATAGAAGAGAGAGTAAAGAGGATAAAAAAAATAGAGTAGAGAGGAGAGAGGAGAGATAGTGTAAAAAAATAAGGATAAAATAATAATTTAGTAGTTAAAAAGTGATTTTACTGTTTCAAAAGCTACCCTGACCAGCTTATTTGAAATTATAGTTTTAAACTATTATTTAGTCTAAAAAATCATTTAAATAAATATGGCTGTTTATTTTAAAATTTCTTTAAACTAAAATTTTACCTAATTTTTTTTTAAATCATAGTTTACGAACAAATCAAACTGGCTCATAACATGTGACAGTTCAAGGGATTGAAGTAAGGCATACCAATCCAAGTCTATTTGTACTGTGCGGGATCAACAAATTGAATGAAAGAAGGGAGTATCTATATAATAATTGGGAAATGACAGAGAAATTTACATTCAAGATTACTGCGAAACCCATAACGTCACGTCAAATAAAGAAATCAGGGGATTAAAAGAAGAAGAAATTTAAGTTGAATGACGAGAGCGAGTACTTACGGAGCCAATCACCGGGAAAGAATTGCTCGTGAGCAGACCATACAGTATAGTTAACGGCTTGATTAATCCAACCTTTGGATCCACCCACCTTGTGCAGCACCGGATCTCCCGTCACCACCATTATCAGAAACATCACCGCCATCGCCGCCACCATGCTCATCACTCTCAATCTCCAGTAGTTTCCCATCTCTCTCTCTCTCTCTCGCCAAACACACACCCAAGAGAAAATGAGCCAAACTTGTGCCTCGAGAACCACGTTCTCTCCGATCTTAAACTGCGAGGCTGGGATTAGCAGGGAAACGGAAGTAACGGCTCCCTCCAATTTAAGGACAACTCTGCCGCCACCATGCAACAAGCGTGTAGGAGCTCGCACCAAAGACACAACTCTGTTACAAACGAGGGCCCCCCCTGGATTCCTTCTAAGCGTTCCATCACCGTACACGTGTACTTGAATTACCCAATCCCCTCGGATGAGTACTCTCTCCTTTTAATTCCCTTGCTTCTTGAGCAGCTACTTCAATTTCAGTAATCCTGCTTCGCAATGTTACTAAAATTACTTTGTATTAATGTTGAGGGCTATCAAATTAGAAATTATGTGTTTTCTTATATATTAATCTCTGTTTGCCAGCTAATTAAGTGTTTTAGCGAACCATCTTATGTTTGATAAGATAATATGGATTAACTTGGATTATGAGCAAAATCAAACAGCTTAAGCGAGAAGGCTATTCGCTAACCATCGTACGGGGTTTTGGTGGAAATTAAGATAAGATGTTCTGATGTTTAAATATATGTGGGAGACGCCACTGAATAAATTTTTAGTTAGCATTTTACCCAAAAAAAAATTAGTTGGCATAGCTCAGCCTTAGGTATGTTTTGCTTCACACTCACACCCCCACACTGCCCACAACGGTGATCACGAGTGCGCTTTTATTAGGACTTTAATGCCCTTTCATTTCTTTCCCTTTTACTTTAACATTTCGTCTCATGTCATCAAACAAAACACTTGTATCGCCACCCATCTCATCCTACACCTTGGTTTTAACGGCGTAAAAATGTAAAACAGGCTTGAAGCATAAGCCAAGTTTGGATCTTTTTCGTGTTGGACCGCGCTAGGTTAATTTCTCATGTTGGTTGAGCCTTTATTTCTAATATAATATTTATTACAGATTTTAGAGTAAATTGTGAGGATCATTTTTTTTCCCAAAAAAAAAAACAAAATAGTAATGGGTTGGATCAAGCCATAGACCACCCATTATCCAATACAATCAATCTGGGCAGACACGTCAGATTTTAAGACGCGTAATAATAATGCTCGACTGAAATTTCACATGGGCGATGGCCCAAACTAAAAATATTTTTTTAGTTACCTAAACGGTTCATCGGAACTTTATCCCGACTACATTTGGATCCGACCCGCGTCGCGCAACTGGCTATGATGGGTGAGTCTCCCAACAGAAATTTTTTGCTTACGCCAAGGCTCAAATTAGAGACTTCGTTTAAGCGATACAAAACCGCCTACTACTCAAACTAATCTCGTTGGTCTAAAAATGTTTCTTAAAATGATGAAACTCTGTTTTTTTGTGTTTGTGTGTGAAAGAGATGGGAATAAAGGAGCGGACAGATTAGGGATTGGGAGATAAGGTGAAGGCAGCCCACGTGGTTTGATTCCGATGGCATTGCGTGGAGCCTAAGGCTTGCAACCGCACCCTAATTTAGCATTATGATTAGCCAATAGAGTACACTTACATTAAATTCTTTATATCTATGTTAAATTCTTCAATCCTGCGTTGTCATGTATATTATTTTTTTCATATAAATTTTAATTAAATAAAATAAAAAATAAGACACGAGATAGAAAAATTTGATGAAATGGCAGTAAAAAATTTAAGTTTTCTCCTTAAACCGCTTGGAGCATATAAAGCTTCAGGAACTGACTTGTGTGTTTATACATCAAAGAATTAAGCATAGCCCGCAACCCTACTTATTTAATTAAAGTATTTCCACTTCGTTGCAATCACATTCTGACCTTCATCTTGAAACCGGTAAAGGACTCCATGCTACGTGTCTCTGGCACTCCTTCGCAACATTTTTGCCAACTCATATAAACAAACATTGCAAATATTTACAATACAGTTAATTTAATTTTAACCTTCAAATTGTGGTAAATCTTTTCTTAGTACAAATGAGGGCTAGATGCCTAGAACAAATGAAGTTAATTCAACAAGAAATTAGATCATAAATACTCAGTACGAATAATAAATTCTAAATATGAAGGATATGAATATAATATTTCTGTTGTCGTCAAATTATTTTTAGTCAGAATATCCGCAAGCATATTTTCATTATTTTGATCTCTAAGGATAAATTAGAATTTGATATCCTATGATGACTGTACGAGTCTCTGTATCTGTGTAACTAACATACTGTATTTATCAATATTAAGATTGGACAATATATCAATACAATTCTTAGAATTAAATTCTAGAATAAATTTCTTAAATCTTAGCTCTAAAGTCAGTTCGAGTCCTTTATATATTGTCTATTGCTTTGCCTCAATGATACTACAAAAACTCAAATGGCATGTAAAACCAAGTTGCCTATATAAGCTCAACTTGGCCCATTAACCTCGTTAACTCCATGATCTGTTTTGAGCTTACACATAACTTTTCCATGTACCAACGGGGGTTAGTCCGAGTGGTAAGCGGCTCGGTATCGCTTAAGCGAGGTTTCGAGTTCGAGCCTTGGCGAATGCAAAAAATCCCCGTTGGGAGACTCACCCACCATAGCCAGGTGCGCGACGCGGGTCGAATCCAGATGTAGTCGGGGCAAAGCTCCGGTGAACCGGGTGGGCAACAAAAAAAAAATAACTTTTCCATGTTTTTATAATGATCAAAAAATTGAATATGAGTCATGCATGCTCAAAAAGCCGAAACACAAAGTGGACCACTAAAATCATGGTTAGGATTTCACGCGGTGTGGTTTTAAGGCAATGTCCAGATCTTGGATCCTTTCCAATAATGGATTCAATTCTTGTGGTCTTGCTCCTGATTGAGAGATCTGGACTCAACAAAGCAGTACAGCTGAGAGATTATGTGCAATTTTTTCTTTTGCCTCAAAGAAGAACACGGATTTGAAAAGATCCTGGACTAATAACTCACACGGCCAAGGTCCTACAAGTCCAAGTAAACAACAATTTTTTCCGCAATTCCCGCAATTGAATCCTCCAATAAATTAACCCAATCAATACACCAAATTAAATTAAATCACCAAATGCAAGTTTAAAATCAAACACCACCCAAACATGAGCATCGCCCTCGCCCCAATTTCAGCCAGCAATGCCGGATAACACCAGCAAAAACAAACAAAGCTATTTTCTTTTTTTCTTTTTCAAGTCCTTTTCTCTTTCAGAGATGGACTTAGAATCATCATCTTCACCAGAAACGAAAGAAAGCATCCCAAGCCGCTCCAATGGCAAACGCTACAGGCAACAGAAGAACAAGACCTGATGAAGAGAGAGTGGAAGAAGCAGCTTTTTCGGGAGAAGCTACAGGTGGTGGGGGTGGTTTTTGCACATGAATGTGAACCTTCATTCCCCCATAGCAGAATCCATTTCCACTCACAAAGTAGTAATCGCGAGTTACATTCAGAGGAGCCACGTCTCTTCCAGCTCCTGTAGTGTAGTTGTGAAGTGGATGATCTATGTTGCATGTCTCGTAGTTAGTCTTGTTCACCTCCAGTACGCTCTGCTGGTTCCTATCGTACACAAAAACTGTAATATAACTGTGTTATCGCCTGATTTCAAACAGAACAAATGATACAGTAAATGAAGTGAAATGAGCAAAATCTGAATTTAAATGAAGTTCGGATCATCCCAAGTCACATTAATAATGACATATGGGGCTTAACTCTAAAAAACTGCTCTGGACAGATCTGACTGCAATAGCACCACCTTGATAATTTCAAGTAGCGGAGAACTGAAGCCAATCACAGAACTTGAGTACTGAAAACTAGTACTAACAAGATAGAAGGTAATGGCGAGCAGATATCAGGAAGTAATCATAATTACAGTCGCTAGAAATGCGTCAACAGGGAGAAAATTAGAGGATCATAAGTTTGCCCGAAAAGGAAACACTTATAAGCAACAAAAACGGTATAAAGTCCTGGATCTGGGTATCTATAACATGAATCTGGAAAGGTAAAAAGGAATCTAAACCCTATTTTCGCAATCGCAGTCCCTCTGGGCTCAAAATGGCAAGTGAATAATCACAGTTCTAAGGAAGTCAGATGAACATACAAGCAGAAACAAGTAAAATTATCTCCGTTCTTCTATTACGATGATGAACTTTTCTCTCTTTTTCTCCTTTTTCCAGAAATTTTTTTAGGAACGCAGTCTGGATTTGCCATAATGCTCAAAGACAGATAAAAGCAAAACAGAAGTAGCCACATTAGCTAATTTGAACCTACTCGATACATAGAAACAAGAGAAAAGCTTATAACTTAAATCTTTTAGCTCATCCTATGCGTGAACATGAACAGATCTAATCTACAATGCGTATACACACATGTATCAGAGACGACCCAGCAGGGGGGGGGCTACAACTCGTGATAGACACTAAGAAAGAATCTCTTCATAGAAACCTCAAGTTGAAGCTTAAATCAGGAAGATAAGAATGTGCTTACAGAGCCAGTCGCCATTGTAGAAGTGCTTGTCCCGAGCCCAAACAGTGTAGTTCACATTGGGGCTCCAGCCCATTTTGCCTCCGACAGTCCACCTCGTCGCCGACGCCTCCGGCAACGTCACAAGCCCAACGCACACCACAAGAAGCAACCCAAAATACTTCTTCAGATTCGCCATTGATTCTTCACTCTTCGGCGCCTTCCAGATACCCTCTCTAGGGGAAAGAAGCAGTCCCCAGAATACCCTGTCTATATCTACAAAGTTCTGTTTCTTTTGAGGCCTTTTATGAAGGCAGGGGTTAGGGGTTAGGGGTTAGTTTAGTTTATGCGCTAACATTTTTATCTCAATTTATTTTTTGGGTGTGGGGACAAACACTGTTGGGGGGATTGCGTTTTAGATCTGCAACTGCCACTGGCTGTTTATCCCTTGTCCGCTAGAAACACTTGGAATTAATTGCCCTGTGACAAAAGAAGCATGAAATGGATATGGATCCTCTCCAGCCAAATTCATCAAGCCTTCTCTCCACCCTTGAAGTGATCTTGCGGTTGAGATGTGATCCATAGTAGCCTCTGCTATGCTCTAATGCTTCCGAGCTGCTTTCCGTTGGATTCATCAATCCTTATCCGACTTAAGGACCAGAATATCTCTTTATCTAATATAGGGCTGTTTAGTTTTTCTAATTATAGTTTTAAAAAAAAAAAATTAGTTCAAATTTTATTTTTTTTAAATAAATAGCTATATTTATTTATAAGTATTTTTAAGTTAAAATATAATTTAAAATTATAGTTTTAAATAAACTACTGAAACTAATTTTTTGAACAATAAAAGAGTTTATAGACTATCTAATTACTATAATATTCCTCCTTTTTCTTATATTATCTCTCCTCTCTTCTCTCTCTTCTTCATCCTCTCTCCTCTTTTCTCTATCATCTTTCATCTATTTTTTCTACAATTTTTTCTACTTTTAATGAAATCATACATTTTTTTAGTAATTTACTAATATAATTTTTTTTTCTAAAAATAACTATCCAAACACTTATTTATTCAGAATAATTTTTTTTCTATAAATTTTTCTTTAATTTTTTTTTATAAGCTATTTAATTTTTTTTTATAATTTTTTTTAAATTTTATCCAAACATACACGTAGTTTAACAAACTATTTTTTTTTTATGCTTTTTGCCTCCTTACATCTTAACCTTTTTATAGGTTTGGTTAGTTACAATTTAGTTCTATGCTCAGAATGTTTTGTAATAACTAATCTTCAGTTCTTATTAATATTATTTTTTCAGTTCAAAAGGAGGACAAATCAGCCTTGTGGAAGATCAAACCTTCCCCCTTCATTATTTGAGGGGACTATTTTGTTATTAGGGCGATGCACCAAGTGCTCATTAACTATATTTTGTCTTTTAAAAAAAATAAAATAAATTCGCTCCTTTACTGGCAGCATCTCAATCGTTGAATTACACCAATGGTGAGGATTTGGCCGGTGAGAGGTCCAGAGGAACTTAGGTTGGAGAAGATCCGTGTCTCTCTCAGGAATGATTCCTTTTTTTTATTTTCGGCCACTTAAATCTTAGCCTTTTTTCACGGGTAAAGATTAAGTAGGATAAATATACAAGGTTCGGTGCCATGATAACTTGCATGTCCAAGTCCAATAGGAATACTACATTAACCAAAACACAAGTCCCATGATTTATATAAAACATGAGATTGAGTGATGTTAATTCTTTGATTTATAAATATTATTTTTGTGGAAATTATGTGAACAATTTTTTTTTCTTGTTAACAGAAAATTCACTTCAAAGTTGTTCAAAAGTAAAGAGAGGTAGGATATGACCATGGGACAATAACATCAATGTCTTCAAAAATAAATTTAATTACAGTTAAGTCTCTCGACATTTTTTGTTAAAAGTTGAATTGCAAATATTTATTTAAATAGTTGAATTATAGGAGCATGAATTGCAAAACAAGCGTTTAGGTATTATCAGTAATTCCCGACAATTTGTAAATCAAGACAGCTATATATTTGTAAGTGCCCGAGTTCATATTTATACGTTATTTATGTTTTTTTTAAAAAGCCAACCTTCATTAAATTAATCTTTTAGAAATTAAAGATCATCCCTTTATAGCAACCATCACTAGCACCGTCCCAGTTGATCTCTCGAGTTATAAGGGTTACTGGCACATGGGAGCTCTCTCCTCCCAACAAAGGAACACGGAATAAACAAGAGGGGACAGATCTAGCCGTGCCTTAATGAGAATAATTATTATGTTTACTAGGTTGAAGGTTGCTGGGCGAAACCTTAAAATAATAAAGTGTATTTATATTTTAAAATACGAGATAATTAAAGAAAAAATATATATGAAAAAGAAAATATTATTTTAATCATCGCGTTACTTTATAACCATTTCAGTATTTTAAGATTTATAAAGATAAAATAAGTCCAAAAAGGGGGCATGAAGGGGGGCATCCATCATCCATGCGGTGCAGTATTGAGTGGGCCCAGGATCAATGGTTGGATTGATTATCAATCCAGTGCTGTTTATCTATCTGTACTTCGGCTCGGTATCGCTTAAACGAGGTCTCGAGTTCGAGCCTTGGCGTACGCAGAAAATTCTCGTTGGGAGACTCACCCACCATAGTCAGATGCGCGACGCGGGTCGAATCCGGATATAGTCGGGGCAAAACTCCAGTGAACCGGGTGGGCAACAAAAAAAAATATATATTTTATGTGACCAAAAAATATATATATTTTAAAATTAGAATTCAAAATTTTAATAAATTTAATAGGACTTTATATTACTAGATTAGGATTATAGCAGTAATTGCTTACTTTTTGCGAAGGTGAGGATAACGCAAGCAGCACATGAACACATGAGAATTGGGTTGGGAAACTTTGACAGTTTGATAACCTAAATACGAATTGAGTTACTTGTATAACTTAATAAGGTTAGTTGTTGGGACAAGATAACTTTTATAATTGAGTATAAAATCCTGCAATCAAATCTCGTGGGTCAAGAGTCCCTGTGTAAATATCCCTCCCATGCACTATACCTGTGGGATCTCGCTGCACTCTCCCCTCAAACCCATGTGCCCTTCCCTTTCCTTTTTCTTGGTTGGCTTGGTCACTTCTTTACTTCTCTCTTTCTGCCAGCTGTGTTATCGTCTCTGTTCTTTTACCTGCCCTCTTTTTTTTTTTTATACAAAAAATGATCACTTGTCAATATATAAACAATTATTATAGCATTATTTATAGATTTTTTTTATACAAGATAAATTTATATAAGTTTGACACTAATTTTTTATCAAAATTAAGACATAATTTTAAGATTAAAAGAGTATTTATAGAGAACTTATAAAATTATTTACTAAATAAGATCTCACAACAGAAATAAGAATTGAACTTATATATTTATAGAATATAAATATATTTTTTATCATCTACACTAATCTTTTTCTTTTTTTTTGGGTCACCAGCGTTTGAACCTGTGCTCAAACAATTCACTGCCAAGCAATGAACGACAGAAGCACAACTCAGCTGGTTATACTAACTCTTGTTGACTGTATTATTTGTAGATTAAAATTAGTAGAAATCCCTGCAACGTGGTTCCTATCTTATCATCCAAAGATGATAATAGAATGTGGATCTCGAATGAGCTTATCCACAGCCCACAAAACTAATGGATCCCTCCTTGCGGGCTTGGCGACCCGATTGATGGCATGAATTAGTGGCGTGCGAGGGTCGTTCTCAGGGAGCTGCCTTATTCTAAAACTAATCTGACAACATCAAATCAACTAAAGCCTATATATTAGAAGCCCTATCAGATTACTCTAAATCTCATATTCAATCATTAGAAAATAGGGACCTCTATAAATCTTAAATTTAGATGCATAATAACAAGATTCAATAGATAATATATTAAAAAAAGCCATAAATATTAGGCTTAGTCAAATTATCCTTAAAGTACATGAGTTTCTTTTATAAAAGGTGATAAGTTTAACCCTACTTAAAATTCTAAATTCTTAGATTTTGTCCCTCTGATTTTATTTTTTTAAAAAAATATTCTGCATTTGTACGTTGCCTCCATGAGCCATTGGAGCTTCCTGACCCAACTAACCCCGTCAACTGAAATCAGCATTCGTCTTTACGCACACTTGAGCCTCTTGAGTTAATTGTTCTTCTCCTATCATAGACTCTCGAAACCCTCAACACTCACCCAAATTCAGCATCCCCCTGATCAAGACAAGTGTTGCTTTGCGACAAACATTGCCACGTAATGAGGTGTGGAAAGAAAGAAAGAAAGAGGAGCAACGAGGGGCTTTGCACTTGACACGTCATGTAAAAAGCATTCTCCATGTGTCCAACTCTATCCACCGTCCCATGCTTCCACTATTTTACGCGTGGTTCCCATTCTTTCTCAATCCTTTCTCTTTTTATATATTCCCTCTCCTCTCATCCTTCTCCCACGCACCCACTGTTGAGCTCAAAGCCATGGAAGCCTGTTTCCTCGTCTCCAATTCCTTCACCAAAACCCCCGACCAGCATCTTTACATTCTCAAGTCCCCTTCCCTATCCTTCCCCAAACGATCCTCTCTCCAGCTCCACTCCAGGAAAGTCGCCGTTCCTTGTCAGTTCTTTCACTTTCCTCTCTCATTCATTTTCTCAACAAACCTGCATATATCTTATGTATTTTCGATTGCTTTGATTTGATCTTTACAGCACGAGAATAATGCTGATTTGCTCGTTTTCATGGCTCGCTGACTCACAGGCTGCAATCTGTCATCCTCCTCGCCGTTCGGTGGCGATGACGATAATCCGTCTCTTAACGCGGACTGGCGATCCTTCCGTGCAAAGCTGGTGGCCGGAGAACAACTCAGAACGACGTCGGACGATCCTTCCTCTTCTTCTGTCCCCGATCCCGCCCCGATCAGCGTGGGGGACAAGTGGGCCCACATTATCCACGAACCCGAGAAGGGATGCCTGCTCATCGCCACAGAGAAGCTGGATGGGGTCCACATATTCGAACGGACGGTGATCCTGCTTCTCTCCACCGGGCCCATAGGCCCATCAGGGATCATTCTGAATCGACCGTCCTTAATGTCGATCAAGGAGACGAGATCGACGGCCATGGATGAGGAGGGCATTTTCTCAAACAGACCATTGTTTTTTGGTGGGCCGTTGGAGGCGAGCCTATTTTTGTTGGGCCCAAAAGAGGAAGAAGGCCTCGAGAAGAGTGCGAGTGGGGTGTTGGAGGAGGTAATGAAGGGCTTATACTATGGGACGAGGGAGAGCGTGGGTTGTGCAGCTGAAATGGTGAAGAGGAGTGTGGTCGGGGTTGGAGACTTGAGGTTCTTTGATGGGTATTGTGGGTGGGAGAACGAGCAGTTGAGGGATGAGATTAGGGCCGGGTATTGGACCGTGGCTGCTTGTAGCCCAAATGTGGTTGGGCTGGAAAGTGTCGGAAGTATTGGGTTCTGGGAGGAGGTTCTTGGGCTTATGGGCCGGAGGAAGGTTTGGTGAGACCTCCCTTTGGGCTCAGCGGCCCAATCTAAGCTGTATAGAGAAGACTCAAGATTGATTGATTGAGTTGACAATGGGACTTCTTTGGAAGGCTCTAACAACTACTAGGGTCACTATGAGAAAAAAGAAAAGTAGGTTGGATAATCCAAGTCCTTGTGTCGTTTAATGTTGTCCTTACTAGTCCATACAAGTTGAAAATTGTGGCTTTTTTTAATTGCTTTTAAACCGTTTAAGGGGTTTTGGCCCTTTTGGGGTTTACCTTAATTATGCCGTCAAGATAATGGCTTATAACATATTCATATCACCAACTTGCGAGAGGTGATGCGGTTCATTCAGCTTTATCCGGTAAAAGTTGACTAACTCAAATTTCACCGAAAAGAAAAAACAGAATAAAACAATTAACAAAATTTGAGCATATGACGGTTTTTCAAGTTTCGTTGTGTGAACATGCATGTTGTTTCAAATGTAGTTCAATCAAGTACTATTACCGCATTTGGTTATGATGCGATTAAGAAAAGGCAAGTTTCGTTTAGCAAGTAGCTTCCAGAAGAATGGTCAAAACAATTGTTAAATGTTGGGTGCTATTATGCGATATTTAGAATTGTCCATTAACTCAAATTTAAGGATTACTGGGTCAAAAAAAATTAAATTAATAGAGTCAAACAACTCTTGTTTACTCACACTATCAACTTATATAAATTATATATATCAATACATTGACTTTCTGGATTAATTATAGATTAATAATGGTGTGTGTGAGAACTGAGAAGCTTATGATATTCATTAATATGGCCGCATGGTGGGTCCTCCTCCACAAGCTCTCATAAGTCATCACTTCCCGATACGGTGCCGATTGTCGCTGCATCAGCGGCTGTCCAGGCAAATTCAATAAACACCCTCGATGCTGCTTGAGCTTATAAATATTGTAACTTTATGATTAAAGAATTAATTAGATTTTGGTCGGATTTATGGGTCACTAATCTTGATCTTGGTCCTATGAAGCATCTTGCTTCTGCAAGCATCCTTGAAGCAAATCTTTCTCGCCCAATAATTGATTACATTGATAACAATAGTTCTTGGAAATGACATCTTTTTAATCATCTCTTACCTCATAAAGTTTTACAGGATATAGCTTTTATTCATCTGGACAGATCGCTGCAACCTCCGCTCTGTTTTTGGCATCTAACCTCTTCAGGTATTTTTAATGTCAAATCAGCATATCAAGCTATAGAATCTCTCAATTGAAACAATGCCAATAAAGTTTGGAAACAAATATAGAAGTTACCAATGGCACATCGTGTTAGAACTTTTATGTGTCTTTTACTCAAACAGAAACTCCTTACAAACAAGGAAATGTACAAACGTAAGTTAACAACTCATTTGACTTGTGAGCTGTCATGGGGGAATTGAGGATATAGATCACATCTTTAAATTCTGTCATTTGGCTTATAGTGTTTGGAAGAAAATTCTCCCTCGAGATCTCTGCGCTGATTTTTTTGGACAAGATATTGTTAAGTGGCTGAAGAAAATTATTTTAACTAAGCAACTACATATTTCTTGAAAAATTGGCATAAACATTATTTGTTGGAAATTATGGGAGGCTAGGAATAGACAAATTTTTTCAGATGAAGCATATTCTCTCGACAGAATTTTAATACAAGTAACAGCTATTGTTAGTCACATTTTGAATAGCTTTAACATTTATAGACTGCTTTTGTAAATTTTTTCTTGTCATAGGTAAGTTATATAGTTTTACTTTGATTGTTTAGTTTATAATGATCTAATTTATTTTTGTAACCTCGGTACTCTTCCGCTACTTTAAATGAAGACATCTAATAAAGGTACCGACCTCCCTCTCTAAAAAAAAATTAATTAATTAATAAATAATGACAGATGTTTCAGAAAAATGGAGTTCCCGTAACAAAAGCCTGCCCTTCTTCCTTTCTGAAATAAAAAGGCAGTTTCCTGCGTAGCACACCCTTAAAAGCCTCCGCTCATCGAAGCCATGGAAACAGCCCCGAAACTCGATTCCAGTTCTGATTTTGATCTCATCATCTTAGGCGCTTCGGGTTTCACTGGCAAATACGTTGTCAGAGAAGCTCTCAAATTCCTCAACACCCCTTCCTCCCCTCTCAAATCCATCGCCTTGGCAGGTCGCAACCCTTCGAAGCTCTTCGAAGCTCTTAAATGGGCCAGCCGTCCTGATCCCCCGCCTTCCGTCCCAATTTTAACCGCCGACACAACAGACCCCCCTTCTCTCCTCAGCCTCTGTGGCCGGACCAAGCTGATTCTCAATTGCGTCGGCCCCTTTCGTCTCTACGGCGAGCCTGTCGTTGCCGCTTGTGCTGAAACTGGTTGTGATTACTTGGATATATGTGGCGAGCCTGAGTTCATGGAAAGGATGGAGGCGAAGTACCACGAGAAGGCCATGGAGACAGGATCTTTGGTGATATCGGCGTGTGGATTTGACTCGATTCCTGCTGAAATGGGAGTGATGTTCAATTCGAGGCAGTGGGAGGCTCCGTCGGTGCCGAATCACATCGAGGCGTACTTGAGCTTGGAGTCCAATAAAAGGATTGTGGGTAACTATGGGACCTATGAATCGGCCGTTTTGGGCGTGGCTAATGCGAAGAAGTTGCAGGAACTAAGACGGTCGAGACCCCGAAGAGCTAGGCCTGTGGTAAGAGAATCTTAAACTTGAAAAATATTTAATAAGCCTTCGAGGCATTTCTGAATTTACTGGCTTTCTGATGTAGACATGTAGTGAGCTTTGAGGGGCAAGTCTAACTGCAATTTTCTGCATTTTGATTATTGGCACGGTTCCTGAGAGCTGAGATGATATTTCATAGTCGTTTAGTTGGTAGGAAAAGCTCTTAAAGAAGTTCGAGGGCTGTTTCATGGTAACATTTCGATTTGCGTGATTGAAAATCAACGGAAGCATAACAGATGGAGCAAGAGTGGTATATCCGTTCTGACCCAATATGAATGAGTTACTAATGTACTACCACGTATAGACTAATATAGAGTGCTATCCTTATTGGGAAACAATGTTGCGTCCTAGTTTAGTAACCGATCACATAACCTATGTAATGTTTAATGCAATATGTCAAACAGACAAGCAAATTGCACTCATGTATATAGCACAAGCACTGATAAAAACATAGATAACATGAGGCATTGAAAGATTTATATACATATACCTTGAAATGGAGTGTAAGGGATTAAATATAGATTTCTAAGGTCCTGGTATCAGACTTCAGAGTGAGAAGCCTGTGCAATTGTGTGGGATGGAATTGAAAGAAGTTACCTGCCCTTTGCTAGGATGATTATTGAGAAATGCAATATAAAAGGAGAAATTGTTATAGTTAAAAATTCGAAAATAACATTTATACAATCATTTTAGAAATTCGATTTGGAGGATGAAATAGTAAATTGCTTGCTTTCTTTTCCTTTTCTTTCTTCCCCAAAGACATGTTCTTCTCTTTTACCTCTCAATTTGGAGGGGAACAAAATGTGGCGGAACAGGAAGGGCGTATTTTTTACTTATAAATCATTTTGAATGTCAGAAATTTTGACTTATTACTTTCCATGGATCATTTTCTGTCTCAAATGTGATCTTGCGATCAACTTAAACTAATGTTGATCTTGCTTCTGTTGTCTATCGACCTTTTGCGCCCTTTCCTTCGCTCTTTTATATTGTTTAAAATACTTTGTCATTATAGCAACTTTTATCTTAATGCTCGTAGATTCCTGGAGCTCCTCCTCCCAAAGGAATTATTGAACACCGGAAGAAAATTGGACTTTGGGCAGTGAAGCTACCTTCAGCAGACTCAATTGTTGTACGAAGAACACTAGCAGCTCTAACAGAGAATCCACGCGGCCTCCCTGGAAGGAATGAGAGCGCTGAGGCAATTGAGAAAAGGGGGGCATACTGGTCAGATGTGAAGCCAGCTCATTTTGGCGTGAAAGTAGGCTCCAAATCCTTGTTGGGGATTTTTGGATTTGTTACAATCGGGGTTTTCTTTGGTCTTTTGGGAAATTTTTCTTTTGGGAGGTGGCTTCTTTTGAAATTCCCTTCATTCTTTAGCCTTGGTGGGTTCAGGAAGGAAGGTCCCTCTGAAGAGGAGGTGGAAAGTGCCTCATTCAAGATGTGGTTTGTAGGGCACGGTTATAGTAATGAGAGTATTGCGGCGCAGGGAAACACAAAACCTGACATGGAAATTATAACAAGAGTAATGGGACCTGAAATTGGATACATCACCACTCCAATCACTCTTGTTCAGTGTGCTCTTGTTCTTCTCTGCCAACGGGACAACCTACCAAAGGGAGGAGTTTACCCTCCTGGTATAGTGTTCGGTCATACTGATCTTCAGGAAAGACTTCAACAAAATGGGATATCATTTGACATCATTTCAAGGAGCACTGTTTCCTCCTGATTTCCTGATTGCTACTCTTTAATCCTTTGTTAGATGAGGCAAAGTTATCCCGATCGGCAGAGAAACTCTATTTCTTTTTCTATTGTCTTTTTTACATTTTGCAAAGGATACTATAGTTTTAATGAAGATTTGGCTTGTTCTGAGTTTGATCATCTCTTGACCAATGGCGTACTTGTTCAGGTACATTTTAGGAAAATAATATGATGCAAAGCAAGTGGCGTAATTTCTAATTACCTCCGTTTTTTTCTAGTGTTATTGATTGATTGATCATGGCGTGTTAATCCCACATTTTGTCCAATAAATCTTATACCCTCGCTGGCTCTTGCTCCTATGATTTTCACCTCACTATAATAGTTAACTGATTCAGACAAATAATGATATCTATGAGCCTTGTCGGCATCTCTAAATAATCTTCGGCTTGGAAAGATATAAAAAAATAGTAGAACAAAGGTCTGTTTTAGAAGGAAGAATGGGAACCTTGGGTTTGATAAGAGCCGGAAAATTAAAAAAATTAGAAAGGATGAGCTGGCTGGACAAGTAAATCTGCCATTAGTAGTATTAGTATTATAGTGAAAAGTGATCCTTGAAACAGAGGAATATTTTGGAAATTGGTTTTGGTGAGTTCTATCCCCTGGAATGCTAGTATGCTACAGCGGTTCCTTGTTCTGTTTCTGTATTTTGTCTATATCATCTTGTTTTATCTACTTCTTCTGCCTATTTCATACCTTTGGGGACGTGCTGGATTTACTGGATATTTTCGTACGGTAAAAAGAGCCTCTTGAAGGCTTCTATATCGATTGGCTCCACACTTTTCATTATTGGATCATGTCTGTGTTGCAACCTTAGCCTGGGACTAGAACGCTCCTGGAAAACCTGCTTAACGAGCTTTGAGTCTCACACCGAGAGTATAAGATTTCGATATTAGCTTTTAGAATGTACTTCTTATAAAGCTCTTATAAAGTAACACCTTATATTACCGCCCTATTTAAATTATCAAGGACATTTTTCCTTAAGACATTATTTTCCCCAATAGATATATCCAGCAATCTTCACGAACAACTCAGGGAGTGGATCACTCCAGTACAGAACCATAATTAAAAAAAAAATAATAACGACAACCAATTTTTATTCATATTAATTTAATTTCAACACAGTCGCTCCTCTTTTTTCACACATTCAAAGAATGATTCCACGACTTCATCGTTCCATTTGTAATAAGGTTTCAATTCTGTAGAATCGAAGAGACAAAATTTTATTGAGTAATAGAATCAGAAACAGAACACAGACATCGAGGAAGAACAACGGGCTTTTCATTCAAGGTGGTCATGTGGCCTTATTGACATGAACATGGCAGCATACTGCAAGAGCCTGCGTTCAGTACTGCTGCTTCCCCCACCTTCGATCACAGGGGTCACCGGACCTCTCGTCCTCTGCCTGTATCGCCGCCATGCAAACTGTATGTTCACCGCAGCCCACGTTCTCCAATTCGATGAGTAATATCTCGCCGTTCTCTTCAGCCTCTCGTTGGCAAACTTGTACCTGAAGTGGTCCGTCACGTACTTGAGGTGATCTGCATCCAACCCAAAGGTTTCTGTTGATTCCAGGCATATGAACGAGGCGGACGCTGCCGGAAGTCGGTCGAGGAACGGCCGGCGAAGGCACCAGGAGAGAAGCTCGTCCCCCAGAAAACCCCCAGCCTCGATGACGCTTGTGGCCACCATGCCTTTGCTTAGGTTTTGCATGCGTTTTATGCGCCCGCGAACTATGAATACTATTCTTGGCACTGGGTCACCTTCCCTTATTATCTGTTTAACAAAAAGCTTGTATACGTTAATCAAAATCATGGTCTTCCCTGCTATCATATACAGTAATATCCAAGGCATCAGATATATAAATAGAGTTATAGCAACTATCTTCTCAATGTGTACCTTTTCATCTTTAGAGAAGACTAGGGGTTTAACCCTATCACAGATGTTGTCAAGGATAAGATCATCCAAGTTGTGAAACAGAGGTACCTGCGAAACAGAGGCCACGTAGCTCTTTCATCTTTTTGTTCTGTTTTTTTTAATCCAATCTTATGTTATAGTGGCTTGATATGGATTTTATGTTATATATGGTATATACAAATATATAGATTAATCTCTAAAAAAGCGATTTGCCTGTTCTCCATACATTGAAATAAGTTGCAGAGAACTGAAACCACTGATTGGGGCAATTTTTGTTACCTTTTTAATGAGGTCTAAGCAAAGATAAAGCTTGATGTCTCTCCTCAATCCTTCAGGAAAGTCTTTGATCAATTCCATTTCGTCCTCTCCTCCCATGGCTGCCCATCTCTGGCGTTCATACTGGCGAACTCTATGTCTTAAAGGGGACGGAAGCTGCCTCCTCCTCATCCACCATTCCATGTCACGACATCTCAGCTGCATCTTTCTTTTCTTCGCCATTACTGCGTGTAAGAATACCTTCATGGAAACCACAAATCTTCATGTAAGAAGTATCGTTTTGATGGAAATGCTTTTCTTTTTCATAATTTCCCCCTGACTTTCATATATATATATATATATATGTGTGTGTGTGTGTGTGTTGTATATACCTGGATGTTACCAATCAACAGAGTGAATAGCATTAGTCCGCTGAGTACGATGCATATGCTGAAAATCAATTCTAGCCAGTTACTCGTGGGCTCAAGCTCATTGCCAAAAGTGCTGCATGGAAAACAAAATTGATAAAACTCATTGAAAGGTAAGGAAATCAAGTCTTTTGTTATATTTCTATAAGAGGTAAAGAACAGAACGTTTAATCTAATATGTTTGAGGAGGTGCATGCAAATAAATCATGACCGATCGACAGACATCAATACAGAGTAAAATCCTAAAAACTTGATCCAATATACGAACTTGGAAGGATTATAATTTATATACGAACTTGGAAGTGTAACTTACGGGTTTTCTATCCAAATAATAGATTGTAATAATCAAGAGTACGTTTTACTTGGGAATACACACACACACACACACACGCATATACATACCTGAGGGTCATCAAACCCCAAAATATGGGATAAAGAATCTTGACAGCCAAAGAGTTGCTGGAAATGACTGGGAGAGCCCACTGGTAGATCCCATATTTAAAAGGACCTTGCACATCTAAACACAATGGCTTTCTTGACACTACTGTGAAGTTTCCATTACATGAAGTTCCTTCTGCGCCTGTTGGTGACAGAAACTTGTAACACACTTCATCTGAACATGACAGAGGGATATCGCATCCATACCCTCTTTCACACTGCTGCCTCAGGCACGACGCTACACGTTGAATCGCAAGCACATACCAGCACCCTCCTGCTACCTGTAAATAGCACATTTAGATCAGATCAACTTAAACTCGAAAGTGAGTTCGTGGGGTAGGAACAATGGAGGGGGCTGAAGGGTGTGGTTAATTACGTGAGAAGCAATAAGGTAAGCTATGAGGTTGAGGCCAAAGCCCCACCAAATGGTGCCGAAGATATAGCCCGTGACTTTTTGCATCCTCCTCATCATGCAGATGCTGTGGTAAACCTTGGGCAGAAATTGAAACAAGAAGATCAATAGCATTATAGTCATTATGATTTTAATTTGCTCTTCTCTTATCAACTTTGGGAGTACCAGCCAGAACACTGCCTGCAAATAAAACGCAAACAGCGATTCAGAAGAGCAATGCTTTCATAACTAGTCTAAGGAAACTAGTATAGCCAAGAAAAAATCCTAGGAAACTAGCTAGTATAAGTTTGATTGATTTAATTTTTAATTATTTGAAGTCAAATAAGAATCTAGTAATAAATTTAATTAGATTACTATACCATGGTTCTTTATTCATAATGACATACCTTGTTGGCTAGGTAAAAAATAAACGTTCGAAACTGCTTACGTCAAAGTCATATCCCTACGTAAGGAATCAGCTTTTTACCGTGTCAAAGAAATAAACCAGCGAGGAAGGAGGAGTAAATTGGAGCTTCGAAAGGACATAACAATCATTGATGTATGATCAACTCATCACGTGGCAATGACGCTTGAAGATTCGAAAAAAGTTTGGGAATGAAGAAGAAAATTTGCTTACCTGAGGAACGGGAAGTATCACAAAGGCGTCAAACCAGAAGCCTCTGAAGGACCTCAGGTAATGCGCTGCGATGGCACGCGCGTCCCACACCAGCTTCCCACAGCCAACCACCATCGACTCCTTCGACACGTACGCCAGCCTGAACTGCAACCACACGTGGAACACGTGAACCACATCCACCAACGTCCTCACCACCGTCACTATCGCCGCTAAACCGCCGTCCATGTACAGGCACGGAGTCCCGTCCCTCCCTATTGACAGCGCGTAGAAGAACAATGGGTCCACCGCCAGCGCCACCCCTCGCGCCAGTATCAGCGCCCTATTCCACCTCTGCACGCGCTTGCTCCTCGGGTCCAACACTCGCCCGAACGCCCCTGATTTGGGTCGTTGCCTCGGATTCCTGGCCGCAGTTTTGTTCTGCTGGATAGGGATTAATGAAGAACCAGCCGAAGCCTCCCATTGAGGCGGGTGATAGCTGTCGCAGCTGGTAGAGTGGAAGACAGGAACGCCCACTTGAGTGCAGGCATAGCACTCGACGGACGAATTGGCGTTTGGGCTAGTATCATCGGCGACGACGTCGATGCCACTGTCCCCGGCGCCACTGCTACTACTCTGAGAATAACTTCCCAAGCACCTAGGGAGAGAGAAAAGAGTAGGCATGATTGGTCATAGAGAGAAACCATGGGAGGGAGTTGTAGATATTGAAGAGAAGGAAGAAGGAAGAGCAAAATGAATGTAAGAGAAGGTTGATAAGCTAGGGACGGATGACGACCATGGAAGGAGAGAGAGGGAGGAAGAGAGAAGAGAAGAGGTGTGGCTGAGAGAAGAGGTGCGTGTCAGTTAGAGCACGGTCAAAGGGTTATAAAAAGAACCACAGCATGATAGAATGAGGTAGACTCTACCAATGAGGTTGGTTTGAGTGGTAAGCAGTTCAGTATTATTTAAACAAGGTCTCGAGTTTAAGTCTTGACGTATGCAGAAAATCTCCGTTAGGAGATTAACCCACTATAACCAGGTGTACCAGGCGGGTAGAATTTAAATGTAATCGGGGTAAAATTTCGGTGAATCAGTGATAACAAAAAAAAATGAGGTAGACTCTAGATAATGAATGTACAAGCTTTTTTTTTTTTTTGTGAATTTTTCCCTAATAAAACTATACGGTATATAGTTTTGTAATTTAATATGTATAGAACCAGACTTGAGGGTGTAATGTTCTGTTGCGGTGGCCTCGCTGTTTGGCCCCTCATCACCATTTCCGATGGGGGACCAATGTCCGTCTACTTTTGTTTCTTTCTCTTCATTTCCTTTTTACCCTTTGTTCATCATTTTCAATTAATATATATACATATTCCATCAATCATTATGAGTTCTTAGTTGAGTTCTCTAATCTCTCCTTCGAAACAGATATCACTTGGAATTTTAAGACACGGTGTCTAATAATTATTACCTTCAGTTTGATTTATAAGACTTTATTCATTGATTCTTAATATAATTAATTAATCCTAATATTGGATAAAATATTTTTTTAATCAATATAAAATTAATTTAGTAGTATAAAGTCTTACTAAATTTTAAATTTAATTATTATAATAGACATTAATATTGGGAGATATGGGGAGAGAAAACTATGAATTTTAAAACTGAATATAGATCCCATTGAAGGACACTCTTAGATTTTGTAATGATTATGACGCGTTTAGAGTTACGGGACTTTTATTAAGTTTGTGAAGCAAATAAATGGTCGTGTTATTTATAATGTTAGGAAGAAAATAAATAATAATAAATACAGAGAATAAAACGAGTAAAAATAAATAACGGAGTGCTTATAGAGAAAGGTCTAGAAACTGGCTTGAAAGTGAGGTACATTTATACGTACTGAAATTAGTACAAACAAATTTTGGTCCCAACAATTAATATAAAACACAAAGACGGAATATACAACTGAGGGTGATGTTGAAACGAGTACGTGGCAGATGGTTATCAGACGACTGTTACGTGGTTGCTCATTATAAAGATAACGACGTCGTATGTTGCTGTCTTCTTCTTCTTTTCTTGGTCAGGAATTTTGGGACATCTTAGTGTGAGTATTTGTGAAGATAGCTCAAGGGCCAAAGCATTATCTCCCATTTTTGGCTTTCACTAGAAGAGTTACTCCAACTTGAAGTGAGAGTCAAATTCATTCTTCCATTGCTATCAGTGTTGTTACCAATAAGCGAGCGAGTGATCAATGCCTGATAACGAGATAGAAAACACACTTCTTACAATTTTCAATCATATAATAGCTTCGTAATGAAAGTAAGCATCGAGGATGAGTTAAGGTCATTGATATTCAGTTTTTCCCCCTATTTTCAAACCACACAATAGATTCGTTTTCATTGATATTATATTCACTTGAGCCATAGAGTGACGAACTCTAGTTAGTCTATGCCTGGGTCATTTCATTTAGTATATTAACTCATTTTTAAATATAAGAATTATATAAAAAAATTATTTTTATCATAAATATAAAATTTTAATTCATTTTATCTCTTAAAATTATAATTTTAAGAGGTCAAGTTAATTTATTAGTTAATAAAAAATAAAATTATATATATTTTTTTAAATATTTACATTGACAGCACATATTAAAAATATTTTTCTATTGAGGGTTGTTCCATTACATACGATTAAAAGAATATATTAAAAAATTAATATATATTTATTATAAATAATTAATTTAATTATTTTTTTAATATATATAAATTATTTTGTTAACTCTTACGTTAAAAAAAGAAAACGTGGGAGTAACATTTAGGGGTCAAAATGATACTCGTGATCCTTCAATTAAGCTCCCTTGTTCACAATAATACGGTAGTAATAAACTCGGTAATGCACCATACATACAAATAAATCCTAATTAAGAGACTTACAAGTAAATTTCACGAATTTGCGAGAATAACACGTTTGTTTATGTAAATAGACAAATTAAAGAGACCGATTTCTCAAAAGTCAAACAAAATATCTGAATAAAACTTGAAAAGTTCGGTGAAAAACATTATTTGTTCAGTGTTAATTTGGGGACCTGTCTACGTCGCAAGGATAGCATGAAGATTCCCCTTTGTTCATATCTGATTTATACCTAATTTATACAACTTTCTTAAATTTATTTAAAAAAATTAATTAACTCTTATATATATATAGTTGAAATCGAAAATTGTGTGGTCGTCTAGTAATTTCTTGAGTAGTGCATATATATATATGTGTGTGTGTGTGTGGGTCTGTGTACGACATTGGATTTCTTTTTTCTTTTTGTCAATTGATATTTGAGTTAAATTTGGTCTGGCTCAAAATATCAATGAAGTTAGAGTTGTCTAATTACACAGAACACGGTATATAATCGTTTCTATCTATCACTGGGCTGGTCAATACAACAATTTTGTTGCCCCTTGCTTTTAATTTCTATTTTTTGTTTTCCATTTCAAATTAACCATATAGTAATATAGTTAAAATAGAGTCAATGTTTTGTTCTCACCTGTCACCGATGTAGACCTCCGATGACCGTCACGGGCCGCAGCCATAAACCGCGGTCAACCACCATTAACGGCCGTTGTTAAGAAAAAAACAACACGTAGTTATGCAACTAAATCTAAGCTTAGTTGTTGTCTTCTTTTAATTAATTACGCGGTTTCGTTGTTTGTATGCATGCATTATATTTTATCAACGAATCTTCCAAAGTCTCTTTCTCTCTCTCTGTTTTTTTTTTTTTTTTGCCCGAACAAATCATCCATCGTTATATATATGTTCATAGTGCTCGAAGGTGAATTATTGGGAATATCGCTTTTTTGGACTTTGCCTCTCACTCAAAAAGGCAATAGTGATTAAGTGTTGGTTGCTTCAATATGAAGCCATGCATGCATGATTAAGTGGTCAATCAAATCAAAGGAACTGGGAAATCAAGCATTATATTTCTTCAATAATTATTCGTCCGCAAGCAGAATTAAATAATAATATTAAATTTCCCTAAATCAATAGAGGTGTTGGGTGACATTAATTATTTGAGCATGCGTGCACTCAAAGTGATGCCTACATATATATATATATATGTGTGTGTGTGATTAAAACACGTACGATTCATCGGCATTTAGCACGTTGTCAGCGAAACAAAATTATAAAGAGATTTCCTTTTTTTGATTTGAGGTAATTACTGGATATTGTTCAATAGGTACCAAAAGGAAAAATAATTATTAATTGGAATCATTCCACCCATGCATATGAATGTATTGGCAATAACTCCGAAAAACAATTACTGAAACAATATATATAGTACTACAATACAACTACGATAGTATTTGAAAATTTTATATTACTCTCATTATTCTTCAATTTTATATATTTTAATTCATCTTTTTAAATCAATATAAAGTACAGAAAATAAATTAATTGGTTAACAAAATAAAAATAATAACCTCATTATTGAATATGAATAAACAGGAATATATATACACACACTTTATATGTAAAATGTTAGATTTTGTAATAAAACAATGAAACTTTTGGTTTATCAACTTTTTTTTAATTAATAATTCAGTTCATAAATTTTGACTCATAATAGCTTAATCTCTATAATTTCTTCATTTGGAATAATTCAATTCTCATAAATCTACAACTCAACCTCCATAATTATTCAATTCAATAAATTAAATAATAAAAATATGTTGTATTGAGTTAAAATTTAGATATAAAAATCATATCATTTTTTTAATTTATATAATATTATGTATAACTTCAATCAATCATATTAGAATTGAAACTTGATAAACCTAATCTCAAGAGGGCGTACAAGATTATATGATACTGAAGAATATACCCCGGAGGCGGGGGGTATGATCGAGGGAGTTAGGAGTAGGAACCACCTACGTGTAGAGACAAAAGGACGATGGACCCCCCAAAAAAACAAAAAACGGAATCGAATAATTGAAACGCGACAACGCCTTATCTTTTGTGGGTCCCTTGCATGGTTCGTGCCTGCGCATTCTCACATTCCGTACGCTCCTTTTTCCTCCCCCTCTTCACTTGAGTGAATTTCAAGCAACTTCCTCCCGTCCGGTAGGTACTTACGCATGCATGTATGTGTTTGCGGGTCCCTCGCCTTGCGTCTCACCAGTTTTTGATTTGTTTTCAATAAATATGTCAATACAAAATTTCTCTTCGTGTACTCACTTTATAAACCGTAAATCATGATAGAAGAATTAAATTGACACTTCAAATCACCAATCCAAATATTTATATAGGCTGTGAGTTCACTTGTATGTATGGTAGCGATTTAGACGAAACGGATATACTAGTCATTCTAAGCATTTGGAGGAGATAGATGCTGCCCACCACGGAGCTTCCTTCTTATAGTAACAGGAATATCAAATGCTGTTAGGTATCGAAAACGATAGAATGTACTGTTGGTAGTCATTTGAACAAGTAACAATAATACACGATAATCCAAAACCCATAAATAAAAAAGCATTTGGCCATATTGGATGAGAATAAGAAGGAATAATTGAGAATATATAATTGATGGCTACTTATAAATATAAATAAAAATACAACGGAAGGGTTCGATATATTTTTCTTCTTCACGTATATATATTTTTATTAGAGACGATCATATTTAAGTTATACCGATATCTATTGTTTGGAGAGGGTCCATATATTGAAGAGGGTGAAGTTGGATCTTTTTGGTGTGCCTAAATATTAATGGAGTGCTTTGTAGAGAAAAGGGATGAGATAAGTAAAAATGCATGGAGGGGGTATGACAGCCAGAAGAAGAAACGGCTTAAGATACGACAATGTAATATACAGCTGTGCATTTTTGTTTATAACTGCTTCCGTGGGCCAAGAGTGACGCAATGATCATCCCATGTTAGACAACCATCCACATGTAGCCTGAATAATGTTTGTCTAAATGTCTCTATGACTATGAACATGGCATCCTATGCGCTCTTTCGTATTCATACACACATATATACAAACATACATGTACTGCCTATACGTATATTTGTGTGTGTATGCATGAGCTCGTGGGCAAATCCTGTTGTTATTATACTCCTGCAATCTTTAATATAAAAAATATTTAAATAATTTAATTAGATTAAATAAATTAGTTGATATAGTTTATTTTGTTTAAATATCATAATAATTTCCTTTAACTCTTCCCTCACTCTCTTATTTAATTATTGTGGAGGAGGTATCAATAGAGATAATTTTTAAAAAAATAAACATAAGAAATATATATTATAATCAAGACTCATATTAACTCTCATATTAAATTCTATATTAAGGGTTAAATGAGTAGAATATAGAGCAACGATGCACAATGTCCATGAAATTAAATTTAGTCCAATTTATAAAAATATGATATCAGCTCAAAAAATTCTGGAAACATGGTCCATATATACATCATAAAAGGCATAGCTTATATGTGTAACCTGTAAATATCATTATAAACCATGGGTTGTTGAAATTCAACTCAACTAAAGTTTGACATCACGGGGGGGGGGGGGTGTTACTAGTGGCTTTTTTTGGCACAAGCCTTTTAGTACTTCGATGAAGTCGTATGATTGTTTTTAATAAAAGTACATGTTTAATACTCTAACTTTATATATGATTTTAGTTCTGTATCTTAATTTTATAGAGTATATTTTTAATCATTTAATTTTAATTAACCCATTACACTGTTAGCCTAAAGTGATGAGTTGTTGGGTCAATTGTTATTATTTTAAAAAGTTAAACTCAATCTGTCAGCTTTTGAGAATATGTTGCCAACATTTAAGGTTTTAATATCAATTTTGTTAATGAAACTAAGGGTTAAATGATCGCAAGACACTTTGCAAAATTTTAAAAAATATAATAAAATATTATGTACATTTTTTTTTGTTGCCCACCCAGTTCACTGAAGCTTTACCCCGACTACATCCGGATCCTACTCACGTCACGCACCTGGCTATGGTGAGTGAGTCTCTTAATTTTATTATATTTAGAAAATATAATAAAATATTATGTAAATTTGAAGGAGCAAAGATGCTTTTTTGTCTCCCTTTTTGGGTCAACAAACGTTTCCCCCTCAAGCATGGGCTTGGAGATGGGCTCAATTGTCCATCAATGGAAGCGTTGGATATTCTGGTCATTTAAAAAATAATTGTGGAGTTCGAGCCTGGGCTCAATAATTCTGGTCAAAAAATAATCGCTTAAGCGAGGTCTCGAGTTTGAGCCTTGGCAAATATAAAAAATTTATGTTGGAAGACTCATCCACCATAGCCAGGTGCGCGACGCGGGTCGGATCCGGATGTAGTCGGGGCAAAGCTCCGGTGAACCGGGTGGACAAAAAAAAAAATTATGGACGAGAGGTCAATCTTATGTCAATTCGTTTTGATTGTTTTATTGTATAATTTTTTTTACTTATTTTTAATCTAAAACAGTTTAAGATTCTAATGAATTTTCTTATAGTTTTTTAAGTCCATAATCCGTTCCATTAAAACTTGGTAAATTTTAACGAAGAATCTAATTTTAAGATATATCAATAATATGAACACGAAAAACTGATGCCTACAAAAGAAGATTTTTTTATTTTTTTTTTATAAATACGAGGGCTTAGTGCCCGATAACAAATAGTATAAGTCATAAGAAAATTAAGTCTTAGATAATCAGTGCGAACCATAACCTCTAAATATAGAGGATAAATATATAATATCCCTGTAGAAGTCAATCCCTACATTTTTTTTGCTGTCCACCCGATTTACCAGAGTTTTGCCCCGATTACATCCGGGTCTGACCTGCGTCGTGCACCTGGCTATAGTAAGTGAGTCTCCTAACGAGAATTTTTTGCATATGCTAAGGTTCACTCAAAATCTCGTTTAAGTAATATCGAGTCGCTTACTACTCAGACTAACTCCGGTTGGTTCAATCCTACCTAGCATACAAAAGCTGTCCCTTGGATTGTGTATAGGCTTGATTTGGTGGCCCAGAAAAAGGCATAGACGTATTATGAGTTCGGCTCACTTAATTGGGTCCAGTCCAATTTCAGTTCATATTTTTCCAATTGAAGTCTAAAACTTAACTCCAAATTCAATTACTAAAATTAACGGGGGTTAGTCTGAGTAGTAAGCGGCTCGATATCGTTTAAGCGATATATCGAGTTTGAGCCTTGGTGTACGCAGAAAATTTCCGTTGGGAGACTCACCACCATAGCCAGGTGCGCGACGCGGGTCGGATCCGGATGTAGTCGGGGCAAAGCTCCGGTGAACCGGGTGAGCAACAAAAAAAATTCAATTACTAAATATTATTTTATTATAGTTCTAATTATAATATTTAGAGAGATATTTTAATTTTTAGGTATCTAAATTTATCTTTGAAAATAATAGAAGGCTCGTCGTACTCGACATTAATATTATCTAGGAAGAAGGGAGATTTTGTTCTACCCTTAGATTGTAAGTGAGCCTAATCTCTTTTTAAATTTTTTGTAAAAAAAAACTCCAATTACTAATATTTTTGCCACGTATAATTCTGACGAGGAAGTATTTTAATTTACAGGTATTTAAATTTATATTTAAAGATAATTGATAGCTTGTCTTATATAATATTAGTATTAATTAAGAGGAATAAATATTTTGTCATATTCTTAGATAGTAAGTGAATCTGTTTTAAAAATTTTTATATAAAAAAAATATTTTTGCCATTTTAAAATGAGAGAAGGATAATCACAAAAAATAAAGAAGAAACAAAGAGACAAGACTAAGGTGAAAGTATACACGAAAGAAAGAAACGCCAAAATTTCAGGCCACGTATGGCAAGAAGCTCCAAAAAGGAATAAGATTGTCTTTTAAAATTTAATAATCAATGAAATAAATAAATAAATAATAGTAAATCGAACTCTGGGGAAGCCTGGAGCTGGAGAAGTTGAATAAATCTGAGTATTGGTAGCCAAAATATCCTAGCATTGGAAAAGACGACGTCGTTATCGAGCGGGTGAAAAACGAACGAAGTAGGTTGTGGTTGCCATTTGCTGGCGCTGGATCTGTGCCACCACGTTCAGTACAGATGCCGAAACCTAAACCAAAGTGAGCGAAGCCCCATCACTGCGATCATACGCCCTCGTTTCCTTCATTTCTTCCGTTGTTGCTCTTCGCTTCACTCGCTGACCCTACATCCTTCCTCCGAAGCTCGCGACTCGCAGTGCCAGATGGCTACATATCGGAGATTTCCTTAGCTATCTCTTTTATTCTCTCAAACGGTGCTTAATCGCTTCCTTTGTTAGGTACTGCTTCTTCTTCTTTCTTGGCTTCCCGCTTCTTTATTTTCCTCTGCATAATCTTTAGTTATCTGGCTTGATTTTCCATTTATGATCCATCGATTCCGATGATCGAGTTCTTTCCGCTGGATTAGTAATTTCGTGGGGGATTGCAGTTGTTTTATCTCCCCCTGTCGTTCGACAGTTTTGATTTTTACGTTTAGAATTCTCTTTCATTCTTTATTTGGATTCAATTAGATTGTAGAATTCAAGTGATGGATGTTTGTTATGTTTGCGAACCTAATATTTGACAAAACTTTAGAAGCAGCGGTTGCGATGTAGGTTGAACTTCGAAGGAAATTTTTTCTCTATTTGTTTATTTAATTCTTCCTTGGGGCCGAGGGTGGGAGCTCAAATTTGAGCTTCTTCTGCTTAGTTCTTTTCATCTATTAGGCTTTTTTGGATGCTCCATAAGGCTAGATAAGACAACTAGAAGGAGCGAATTTTGTTCTGTGTTAGTGTGCGCAATAAATTGTGTAAGCGGTTAACTTAGAAATGTCATCTGCATATCATTGTATCACTCTATCCACCCAAGAAGGCCAAGAGATGTATAAGACATGATAAGAAATCCTGTATAAGTTTCTTCAATAAAAAATTATTGTAATCGTTATTCATTATCGTTCTTACCAATTCTGCTATATTGCCACTAGCACACCCCTTGGATATTGTTGCCACTACTACTTCTATTGCCACCTCCACCTCCACCTCCATAATTACTCCTATTAACGTTATCATCATGTTAACACCACCTCTATCGCTGCCACGCCAGTGCCATGGTCACGGCTACTACTATGTTATAGCCAAAGCAACCACAATTATGATGGGCTGTTTGGAGCTTATTCATTATTCACGCTATGCGTAAATTGAATTGTTTTATAAATGCTGTTAGGATGCCAAATTTCGTTTTGACTTTATTGCTAAGATGCAATTTCAATTGTAACTTAACAGTTTGGGTCATTTTGTATACTAAGCATATGATTCATAATTCTCGTTGCTATGTTATGTTATATCATGCATGCTTCATAATCGACATCCTGCTTTTAATCTTGATTTAGTGACCACCTCACACACAGTCCATCCGCTTTCTAGATTATTGTCTGTAAATTTTATATCATTGCATTAGATGATTCCTGAATTCTAGTTTTTTTTTTTTCTGAACTACTTTTGTGATGCGTACAGAGTTGATGCTGGAGATATGGTGTTATCCTAGTTAAATGTGTTTATATGCAAACCCTCAATTATCTATCAGCCATGTTTCATGGTTAATTAAGATGCACGGTGCTTCATTATCAGAAGTTTCTCATAAAATACTGTAAACTTTTTCTTCTTTTCTTTTTCCCCTGTTGTTGAACCATAAACAAATCTGTCTATACAATGTGGTACATGACAGTATGAGGGCGAATCTATTATTTTTGTCAATGTCACGTCACTCTTTTATTTTAGGTGTAACTTTATATGCATCTGTCCCTGTTGCAAATGTTTCAGGCGTGATGCTTTGGGACCTCAGTTGCCCATCATTAATGATCGTGTTGAGGTCTGAATAATGCTGTTTGCTTTCTTCTTTTACCTTTTGTGATTCAGAATGTGGAACTTCGCATCAAGTTGTATTGCTGGGAGTGTGAAACTGAAAAATGATTCTCTAAAGCCAACTCACTCTGTTTCAGAATGCTCTGATGATGAGACTTCTTCTGTTGTGAGCAGAGAGGAAAGGCTTGAATGCCCAATATGCTGGGAATCCTTTAATATTGTTGAAAATGTGCCCTATGTTTTATGGTGTGGTCACACCCTATGTAAAAACTGCATCCTAGGATTGCAATGGGCTGTTGTGAAATTTCCAACGCTGCCCATTCAGCTTCCCCTTTTTATCTCATGCCCATGGTGCAACCTTTTATCTTTCCGTTTGGTTTACCGGGGAAATCTCAAATTTCCTCACAAGAACTACTTCCTTCTTTGGATGGTTGAGAGCATGAATGGGGATAGAATGAAATCACATTCAACTTTCTGTGGGGATCATCAATCCCTCTGGCCAGTTAAAGACCATTTAACAGCAGGGCAACTAAGCCATGGGAATCCTCGGAGGGGACAACTTGTTCGCCGTCCAGAGCCATCAGGTTCTAATCAACGTCAAAATAATGTCAGTAGTTTTCTCAGTTTGGAAAGAGTGCACACTTCTCTTCGGAAGTCACTGGTTTTCTTTGTACACTTGACTGCTAAGTTCCCGCTGATCATTATACTTCTTCTTATCGTCTTGTATGCAATACCAGCCAGTGCAGCCATTTTGGCTCTGTATATACTTGTTACCATTCTGTTTGCTCTCCCATCATTTCTCATCCTGTACTTCGCATATCCTAGCTTGGATTGGCTTGTCAGGGAAATCATTACATGAGATTACGAGGTGATATGTCTGCAATCACTATGAACAGAAGTCTGCCTCACCTAATTGCCGTCTTTATCCTGGATCTTCTGCTTTGTGATTAGCCGACTTTACCTTTATCAAGCTGCTTCATTACTCTCTGTATACACTATACATCCCCACTCAATTTCAGGCGACTTTCAGAGTCTCTGGAGCTTTGGTAGAGCTTCACCGTTTTTAGGCTTTGAAGTATTGATGTTAATTGCAGGCCCTGGAGGGATTATGGCGATGAATAGGTGATTGATTGATTGATTGTACCTTTTCCTGGCTGTAAGTGTTGTGCTTTATCAATTTTTTTCATCAATATTTTACTGAAGAACACGTCTGATATGGTTCATGTGTAGTATTGTAAAGGTCCTGTTATATGTACCCATTTGGGACTATATTTCCTTTATTTGAAATATAACTAGTTATATGGAATCAATTGGTGTACTTCATGTTGTTGAAGTTCTTAAATGTTCGTTATCAATTTTTCTAGTAAAAATGTCACATGGATAAATTATTGCAAAAGATCCGATCATGTGATGTTTATATTTTAGTGGGGAACTTTGAGGACATATTCCCAACTTCAGGTGGAAAGGTCAAATTGTAATGGACAAATAATCAGAGAGCCTAAGGTTATGTGAGGAATACGATTTGTTTTCAAGGGAATAAAAATGAAATAAAAAGAGATATATTTTTTAACTAGAAAAAGGATCTTATGGACTTCACTTTGCATGGAATTTATGATGAGCTATATTGTAGACTCCTTATGAATTGTTTGGCTTTGTATAAAATGATATTGGCCCTCCAAAGGGTTGCAATGTAATCGTTTGCAAGTTTGATATGTGTCATTTGAATACTTTGTGGAATTAATTCATTGAACCAAACGTCATTTTTGCCCAATTGGCCCACAGCAAACATGGCATAGAGAATGGATTCAAATGTCTCACGTACCAACGGGGGTTGGTCCGAGTGGTAAGCGACTCGGTATCGCTTAAGCGAGGTCTCGAGTTCGAGCCTTGACGAATGCAGAAAATCTCCGTTGGGAGACTCACCCACCATAGCCAGGTGCGCGACGTGGGTCGGATCCGGATGTAGTCGGGACAAAGTTCCGGTGAACCGGGTGGGTAATAAAAAAAAATGCCTTGTGATGCGCCAGAACTGTTGGAAAGAGAATTGCAGCGTTGAGGGGAAGTTGTCTCCTTCAGTGGGCTAAGGGAAGGAGTGATTGACAGCAAAATGTGGAATGTTCATTCCCAATTCAGAATTCATGCACATACATTTCACTTCCCACTTATTATAAGGAGAGTCTAATGGGCACATCCCTAATTTCCAAGTACTTATAATATGGTTTATATTTTAAATTTTTCCTCCCTCATGAACCACGTTTATGCAGTTAAAGAGGGCTAGTTTATCTACTTTTCTGAGATGCTGACAGTCAATTTTCCATTTTTGGATAGCCACCCTCCTTGATTAAGTTTTCCCGTTCCCTAATTCCGGGTATTTCACAATTCTCATTTCCCCCTGGCATCATGCAGTTTTATCAAACTTCCACACCGCCCCTGTGGTTTTTTTATATTAAAGTGCATGAAGATTGACAAAGAAATCAACGGCATTATATATTAATATATTATTATTCACATGCTTCTTTTCTCCCCTCCCCCCTCTCTCTCTATATATAATATTTAATATAAAATTTATTTAATTAATTTAATTATATTAAAAAAATTAATTAATACGAAATATTTTGTCTAAAATATCCTAATCAATTCTTTTAATTCTTTTTTTTCTTTTCTTGTTTAATTATTATAAAGTGAATATTAATAAAAATAATTTAGTAAAAAATTAATAAATATAAAAAATATGTTATAATTAAGATTTAAAATTAATTTTTTAATTAGATCCTATTATTTCTCGTAATCTAGAAATATCCTATAATCTCGAAATCCTATTTGACGAGTGATTTCGAGTTCGGCTTTGAGTTTGGTTAATCCGAACGCCGAAGGAAGTTGTGACTTTGTTTGTGATGAATGATGACGACAACGGGGAGTTGGCCGCGACGCTGGTGATGTGTGGAATATGGAAATGGAATATTCTTTGGAACTCTGGAAAAGACAATTAGTTCTAACAATCAATAAACAAACGCTAATTAGTGTGGGCTTAGGATAAGTGATACCCTAAAAAATTAATACTAGCCCAGACACAATCTTAGTCTGCCTCGTTAACACTAAATTTATGGCACCCGCCTCCCCTTAAATTAATGTAGTACCACAACTTTGTCTTTATTCTTCCTTGATTAGTCAAAAACACTTCTTACCTACTCTACTAATTTCTTTAGGAAAGTCACGTACTTGTATGATTTCCCCCCCTAAATCATAGAAATCAAGAAACGGAGTTAAATACTTAAATTAGATTTTTTACAATTAATATATTAAATATTTATGATTCCTTTTCTAAAACACCCCTGCCATTAATTTATTATATTTATTTCCCCTAATTCTTTTCATTAACGGATTGACCAGAAAAAAAAATGGAACGAGATAGTATGAAAAATATTGTGTAATAGACTAAAATAGACTTGTCTTATATTAACGATGAAAGTAAAATATTTAAAAGGTTGGCAAAAAAAATCAAATAAATTGCTATATTTTTGGAAACTTTCATCCATCCCCCATCCTCCATATGACCAAATCCATCAATTATTGACAGGGAAAAGATAATTAATACTTTCTGCAATAAATTAGAAATCGTTGGATTCACTCCGTCGACCCTTGACACCTAAGAAAAAAACTGACAAAGCACGGAGTTTGAAGGGGAAGCCGAGGACGTGAAAAAAGAAAGCAAAACGGAAGAAGAAACTAGAATCAGTTGGTTTCAGTCTTTTCGCTTTCTCTTCTATGAAACCCGATCCTTCACAGAAAACCAAGGGTTAAAAGTTTTGTCACTCTGTTTCTTGTTCGCTTTCTGATCATGCAGGCTTTCTATGAACCGTGACTATTAGAAGGTATGCTATTTTTACTCGTCGACAACCGAAATTAACAGACTATGAAAACCATCTTCACTAATATTATTTCCTAGGTTCTTCTTCTTTTCTGTTATATTCAAATGGGTTGGCGGTAAACTGTATTTTACTTATCTTCTCATTTTCGTTGGGTGGTCCAATTTTGCCGCTACTAAGAATGGTTTGTCATATTCATCTGAGTTTCATTTCTCTTGCACCGGCATGGTTTCGTTGGGTGTGTTTCCTGGTTGTCATCATATTCCTTGAGTTTCATTTCTGCTGGACCGGTTTGGATTCATTGGGTGCGTTTCCTATGTATCTGTTTGCTTGTTTGATTGATTGTTTGTTCTTTCTGGTATAGTTGTTGTCTTCTGAAATGGTTATTACTTGATTATTACGCTTGTACCTTTTATTATAATGTGGTTTTGTGCTGAATGATCAATGTCAACCGATGTTTTGTTCGGAATATGAATTTCCATGATTGATTTTCTTATCGTGTCATGGTATGATTCTCAATTCTTCTGCTTTCATTCTGATGCAATGAGTTTTTTCTACACCCCTGTTCTTTTTATTTGAATATACTGTAGCACTTGATTTCCTCTCATCACCAAGCTGATTATTAGCTTGACTTCTAATTTTTCACATTACAAGTCAAATTTTGTCGCATTCATTCTTCATTGATTTCATCTAATTATTTATTACCTTATCATTGGATTCTTTGTGCCTTTTATATCAAGGGGATAATAATTTACGGGATGTTTTGTTTTATGTTGTTCCTTTGGATGTTCCATGATATCATTCCGTATCTATTTTTGTGGCCCTATTACCTGTTCCTGTTGCATCAATACATTCATGTGGGAATGATAAAACAAGTTAGGAAAGGGAAGAATTTCTTATGATGTCATATTTCATATAAATGACGGGTTTGAACTTTTCTATTAGGAGGCACCAATCTTAAGACTCAAACCAGAAGAGTGCAGAAAATTGATTAGTATGTTCAATATCCGGGATTTGTTTCCCCTAAATCGAGGAAACTTTAACTTGATATTTCCTTTCGTTTTTCCTTTACTGTTTGAATTCCTCATTACCTAATTTGTAATCCTGTATCATTCCTTGGATCCATCTAAAATTAGGTCTGTTTTTGAGTTTCAGAATTGTTTGACCTCAAAATGTACACGCCATTTGAAGGCTGAGGAGAGTGCTGATTTACCAGTAGCTCCAGAAGTAATTGATTCGTCTTCGGTTAAATTAAGAAGGAACTCCATTGCTAAAGCAAGCTCTGGAAATATGGAAGATGTAGTTGTTCCTCATTATCGCAGAGCTTCCATCGCCTCTTGTCATGATTTTTGTAAATATGGTTGGAAGCATGCTTTTGAAGTGAAGGAAAAACATTCTATGGCCAGCAAAGTTCAAAGAAATCCACTCAGTCAAAGTTCTGAAGCGGATGTGAATGGCGTCAAGACTTATGTGGTGAACCGTAGAGCATCTATTGGTTCCAAGCCACCAATCAAGGCATCAATGGTCAAGCTCAGAGAATCAGTTACTTCTGAGCCCCCGATTTCCAGTACCTTTGAAATGCCCACAAAATTATCTGACAGCATGAAACAAGGAAGGGGTGAAGTTCCAGTAACAGAGAAGAAAGCTTCAGTGGTCAAGTTGAAAATATTTCATAAAAAATCCCATTCAGCTGATCTTTCCAAAATTATCAGACAAGGGAACCCATCAATTTCTGCAAAGCTGGTAGGAACTTCATCAAAGCCAACTTTGGAGCCGGTGAGAGATTCATCAAAATCAACCATGGAGCAAGTAGAAACTTCAAAATCAATAGCAGAACAGCAAGTAGAAACTTCATTAAAATCAACTATTGAACCAGTGGAAACTTCATCAGAATCAATTATGGATCCAGTGGGAATTCCCTCAATATCAATGGTGGAGCCAGTGGAGTGTTCATTAAAATCAACTCCGGAACCGGTGGAAACTTCAACAACATTAACCGAGGAGCCAATGTTGACTTTGTCAGAATCGATTATGGATCCAGTGGAAATTCCATCAATATCAATGGTGGAGCCAGTGGAGTGTTCATCAAAATGGACTCTGGAGCTGGTGGAAACTTCGTCAAAATTGAACGTGGAGCCGATGGTGACTTCATCAGAATCAATTATGGAGCCAGTGGGAACATCATCAATATCGACTGAGAAGCTTGTGGGCAGTTCATCAAAATCATTTGAGGAGTATGCAGAGGCTGCATCATCAAAACCAACTGCGGAGCCAGTGGAAGCTTTGTCAAAATCAATTGTTAAGAAGGTGGGAGCTTTGCCAAAATCAACTCCAAAGAAGCTGGAGGCTTCACCAAAGTCACCCACCAAGAAGGTGGAAGCTTCACCGAAGTCAACTGCTAAGAAGGTGGGAGCTTCATCAAAGTCAACCGCTCAGAAGGTGGAAACTTCATCAAAATCATCTATGAAGAAGTTGGAAGCTACATCAAAATCAGCTGAGAAGAAAAAAATAACCGCCAAGAGGGTGGAAACTTCACCAAAATTAGCTGATAAGAAGGAGGAAATGTCAATGAAATCAACTGCTAAGAAGGTGGTAACGCCAATGAAATCAACTGCTAAGGTGGCAACATCATCAAAATCAACTGCTAAGGTGGGAATGTCATCAAAATCAGTTGTCAAGAAGGCTGTAACTTCACCAAAATCAACTGTTAAGAATGCTGAAGCTTCATCAACATCAAATTCTATGGTACGAACTTCATCAAAACCAACCCCTTTAAAAGCCAAACAAGTGAAATTATCTGAAAAGCACGTGGCTCCTTTGAAGTCAGACTCTATCACAGTGAATTCCGTATCTTCTATGAATCCTTCAGAAGGTTCTAATGGCCAAAGCAATAGTAAGCTCAAGATGGAAAAACGGGCACCATCCTTGAAAGTAGCTGCAAGAAAATTGATGACTCCTTCAAGAGCTACATTTCCCTCCAAATCCTCTCATAATACTAATGGAGTTGTAAGTATTAATGCTAGAAAGCACAAGAGCCTCAAAATTGTATCTCATCTAAAGAATCAATTGAAGACCAGAAAATATGAACACAAGGAACCTGGCAATGATGCGGTCGAGGAAAAGACGTTGTATGTCATCAAAACGGAAAGTGGAAACAAAAGGTTGCAGATTGATGTTGAATCTTCCCCTCAATCATCATCATCACCTCCAAAATTTTCATCCTCATCCCAAGAAGGTAAAGAGGAATCCGAATGTACAACCGGTGAAGGCAAGGATGATTCTTTTTCAGTAAACCATGAAGCTGAACTCATGAAAAATGGAGAGGCTTTGGAAGTGAAGGATATAGGCGAGCCCCGAACGGTTGGGATTGTATCTTCTGAGGACAAAGCTAGCCAAATGTCAACACTAAATTTCAGAAGGGGAAAATTGGTTGACATTCAATCTGAGATAACTTCTCCTAGGAGGCTTAAATTTCGAAGGGCAACAACAGGAATTGGGGAGAATGCATTGGTAAGGTCTGAAAGCCTTAGGAGAAGTTTTAAAAGAAGATATGAGAACGGTATTGACAGAATGGGAACTCCAAGTGGTCCAGAGAAAGTTGTTTTGAGGGGTCAAGGTACATACGGCAAGCGAGATGGGCACGGATTGTTCAATAATGTAATTGAAGAGACAGCAAATAAGCTGGCAGAAATTCGGAAGAGCAAGGTTAAGGCTTTGGTTGGTGCATTTGAATCTATAATCTCTCTCCAAGAGAGAAAACCTGCTGTAAGGACTATGAGATCATTGTGATGTAAAGAAGTGAAAGGAAAATAAACCTGAGCTTGTCATTTAACGGCCTCTGGTTTTGTATAGAAGCTCTAAATATAAAGTTGATTCATTAGCAGCTCATCTTAATCTGCATCATATACATTTCTGGAGAGAATACACCCACACACCCACACACACACTGACTGTCACAGAGAATATGTATCAACAAAATTTGGCGCCAAACTAGAGAGATGCGTTGCTTCCTCCAAATGACCCTTTTTTATGCTCTATAAGGGTTTTCGCTTTTTATTCCATATTATGATTATGATTTTGCCTTCCCCCACCCCAAAAATTAAAAATGAATTAAGAAAAATGGGGCAATCCAGTTTAAGAGTGCTCTATAAAACTGTCATTGAAGTAAGTCCTGGGATGCAAGTTGATAATGTGATGAAAATGAGCAGACTAGAAGAATAGAGCTGTTGTTAGGGTATTGAATTCCAAGCAACATTAGAGAATTCAGATGATTTGGATTTATGGATTGCTAAGTTAATATGTATTTTTATTTTCTGTCAAATTTTTTAAATGTAAAACATGAATCTATGTGGATATAAAGTAGTTTTATGAACAGTGCAGCTCTAAGAGCTATGTATAATCTCATAAAAATGAAAAAAAAACTAATTGATTATCTATTACAAACACGACACAGAAAAAAATATATAGTCGCTGCCTTACCGGTTTTAAGAAAAATAATTTTAATTCACGTATAGAAATTAAAATAAAATATACTAATTTTATTTTATTTTTAAAAATTCCATTTTATCATATGCAGTAATATCTCGTATCCCAAGTGTGGGAAAGAATCATTTGCAGGAGCTTTTGAGTTTTATAGCGATTGGCGACAGCTAAGGCTCGTCGATTACGTCATTTTACGAAAATGACCTTGCATTTAACATGCCACGTCAGAGACAGCAAATCCACTAAACCTTCTCTGTGATGCCAGCTAGACATGTTTGAAATGTGTCGTGATTTTATTTGACAGTGATATATTTTGTTTGACCTACCGTCACTCTTTGCTTGCCCCTAAATTTATTACACTTTCTCATAGTCACCTCATCCCCTCCTCTGCATTGGCTGCAGCTGCTGATTTGAATGTTTTCCATGTTCTTCTCGGCCGAACTAATCCTACTGAGGTGAATTTGCCGATGATTTCTTGCAAGAAGCTGCCTTTTCTCTCCTTTTGTTTTCAATTTTATTTTTTCCTTTCGATTTCGTTTTTAGCGGAGTCCTTATTTGTGCTTCTCTGTTGGACGCAGAGTGGGGCTTTCTATAGGGTTTTTCCGTCTATGCGGAAACTGGTATTCATTAGCTGAGGGGAACCGGATTTTCTGATTTCTGGTCTCTGAGATACATTCCACTTCCAGGTTCTTAGCTATTTGGTTGGTTTCTCGGTCTAAGGCCTGTTTGGTAAGTTACCAAACCGCCCTTTTAAAAGGACTTTTAGCCCAAACCTCGGTTTAAAAAAATTTTAAAATAAACAGGCTTATTTGTCCATAAGTACTTTTGGACAAAACCATAATTTTGAATAAACTATTTAAAATAGCTTTTTTAACAGTAAAAGCACTTATGGACTATCTAATTACTATCTTACCCCTACTTTTTCTTATACCCTCTCCCCTCTCTCCTACTTTTTTTTACACTTTCTTTCCTCTCTCTTACTTTTTCTTACACACTCTCTCCTTTCTCCTCTCTTCCTTCTCTCCTCTCTCCTCTTTCCTCTCTTTTCTCTAACTCCCTCCTCTCTTACTTTAAATCAAATCATACCTTTTTTAATAATTTACCACCATAAAAAATCATTTTAAAAATAACTATCCAAACACCTATTTACTCAAAACCACTTTTTTTCCATAAACTTTTCTCCAAAAGTCCTTTTCCATAAGTTATCCATAAGCCCTTTTTTTAAATCCAGGCCCTAAGTCCCTAAGTCGAGAGTTTGTTTATGTTTTTTATTGAGTGCCGATTCAGTGATGTGTCAATTTGGGTCTGCCTCTCTATCAAGTGGATACGTTAACCTATTTTGCATTTGCTGATGATAGTGCCTCAGAAGGTCGTCTGCGCATTGTCCATCTGAAACTTTGGGAGTGGTTGGCATGCATTAGGAAGCTGGTGGCGCTGCAAATCACCCATACCTTTGAATGGTGTATTTTTATTTATATATTATTGTTTTTTTGCCTGGTCTAACTATTTTGTTTTGGTAATGCCATGCTAGTGTGACATAGAGCTGGCCACATTATAAATGATTCGATGCTTCTGAGGAGTTCGAACTTTTAGATGCGTGGATATGATTTTTTCCTAAAATAACAGTAGTCTTGATTTCAGTGCTGTGGTATTTAAGTATGTTTAACCGGGAAAACTTGGAGCTAAGTGTAAAACAATCAATTAAGCATCGCTTTCTAGCTTAATTATATCAGTTCCTGTTCTTATGCTATCCTCTTTGGATTATGCCAACATTTGAGTATCTGCGACCAAGAATATATATATATATATATATATATAGAAAAAGAAGTTTCTGCGGAAGCATCAGTATCCATTACCATTAAAAGTCATGCCTTATTTTGTTTGTAAAATGATTCATCAGTGTTGGCTCCTTGCCAGTTAAGAGCTGAAGAGACATCATTTGAAGCTTTTTTGTTTTATCAATTTGGAAATAGAAGTTGTAATTTGTGGATTATAGGACTACTGAAGTAACAGTTCAGGGGAAACTTACTACTTGCCAATTTGATCAAATAGAAGAAAATGTCTTATTTTTCTTTTAAGCCAACTTCTGAGTACCTGTGTCTTGCTAAATTTAATAGAAACTACGAAATTTTATTTGTAAAAAATTACAAATCAGTATGAAGTTTATATGTCCACGACATAGTCTATCGGTTTTGGTTGTCTTTTGATGTTTCCTGCTTACAATGTACTGATGTTGCACCTGACATAATTATTAGACATTTGTTGAATGTATTGATACCCTAATTTATGCCAACAAACAATTGTGATAAATTGGCGTTTCTAATTGAAACAGGTGAAGAAAATGATTATAACGAAGCAGTACCGATGCATACACTCAGCTACCTGTCATGCACTAAGGGCCATTTAAGTGAAGACGTGATATTCTTAGTATTTCACTCTTTAAATTGGAATCCCAAGCTAATTGCTTCGCTTTCGTGTGTTTGTAAATGGTTTGATGATTTTGCCAAGCGGGTACTATGGAAGGAGTTTTGCCGAACAAGAGCTCCAAAAATGATGATTGATCTGCAATCTAGTGGGAGCCACAGTGTTGATGGGAACTGGAGGGCTCTAGGGAAGCTGCTTATTTACTGTTCTGGATGCAAGAAAGGTGGCTTATTTAATAACCTTCAGATCCCTGGTCACTTTGTTTATAGAACTCGGTTTTCTAGAACATCGGGAAAGAGCTTTCTTTTGCCACCATGTAGAACTGATGTTTTATATGTGTCTGATCCTTGTGAGCATCTTCACCAAGGAGAAGAAGGGGATATAGGATTCTTCCGCGGAATTTTCAAATCATTCTCTACATCAAAAGTCAGGAAGATGCTCATTAGCAGAGGTGCCAAGCTCCATCCTACAGAAGTTTGCCCTTACTGTAAGGCAAAGTTGTGGAGCATGCTGCAGGCCAAAATGATTCCACAGAGTGCTAGCTGCAGGTTGGGTTCCTATGAAGATTGTGTTGAGTACTATGTGTGCCTCAATGGTCACATGCTGGGGATATGTACTCTGTTACCATTGTCTGATTCAGAAGAGACATCTGAGTTTGACTGATACTAGATGATTCTCAAGTACATGCCCACATCTGGAAACCATAACTTGCTGTACCTTTTCACTCTTTCTCTTTGAGATTTCTATACGCGATGTAAACTTATTGACTCAAATGTTATGCTCTGTATGAAAATCTATAGGGTGATCGGTGGCAATGGCATGCATCGCGTAGTATTTTGGTCAAAGATTTGCCGTTCATTATGATGATTGTTTGATATTTGACCAAAGCTAATTCTATATTCCAAGGAGAAACTCAATTAGTTAAGGCATAAACCTTCGGCCTTAACTACTCTGTTGTGAAGTTTAAATAACATGAATTTGTTTTCCTCGGGCAGGTTGCAACCAGTTTCTGGATGATGTTTGAATAAACACTGCTGGTTTGATCCTGCGTATTTTCTGTTTAGCAGCAGCTGAAATATACGCCTACTCTTATAATGATTCTACAAAAGAAATTCAAGTTGATGATGCTGTTCTGATCCGTGCCAGGTGGTTAAGGATAGAAAATGCTACTGCATTTTTCTTTATTGAACTATTACATACAAGGTTAATTGGCTAAACAGAGAGCTATTAGACGTGAGGTTGTTACCGTGACTAACTGATACGTATATCAATGTGTTGTTATATGGCCTTGGTGACAGATCGGTAGTTGAATATTCCATTGAATATCAGTCGGATTCATTTGCATTTCTCGTTATCTCGGAAAGATCTGATCCCCTATCCATCCTATTCTGCTGTACGGAAGATACTTGATTCTATTCATTCATTGCTCCGAGGAAGATTTTGTTTTTTGTTTTAACAGTACTTTCCTCTTTGCATAATTTAAATTAATCTTTAAATTTGAAACCTTTTAAAATCTTTTAAAGTTGCTTTGAACTCGAATCACTACGGTCATATAAAGTAGGGGTGTTCATAAAGCCCGCGGCCCGGTATGCCCACCCGAGCCCGCGAAAAAATGGCCCTGCCCAGCCCGATAAATATAGGGCAGGGCTGGGCATCGGGCTGCAAAATGCAGCCCATACTTTTTTCGGGCTGGGCACCGGGCAGGGGGGTTGCCCTGCCCATGAGCACCCTTTTTTTTATTTTTTTTATTTTCTCCGTAGATGCTACACTTAGAAGGGAGAATATGATAGTTACTGGTGACTAAAGGGTCATTTTAGAAATATAAGTAGTTAAGTACGTAAGTTGCATCTTTTAATATTTATAACTACATTAATTTTTTTAATTTTATTAATCATAATATGATTACATTACAAATTATAATTATTTATTTTATTTTTTTAGATACTTCATCCTTGTCAACATTTGAGAAATTGATGTAAAATTGTAATTATAAACTACTTAGACTTGAAGGTTTTTTTATATGCAATGAATTTCAAGACTTTAATTATTATCTTTTTGTTACCTTATTTTTAGTGGATTATAGATATTATTTAACTCTTGAAGATATATGAATATGATATTATTTTAAAAGTTTATAATTGCATATTTTTTTCACAACATGAGCATAGCATCACAACTTGGGCATGCCCAGCCCGCCCACGCCCAGCCCGCCCATGCCCAGCCCAAAATGGTTAGGGCTTTTACCGGGTAGGGCTGGGCATCGGGCTGCAAAATGCAGCCCATGCTTTTTCTGGGCAGGGCACCGGGCAGGGGAGTCGCCCTGCCCAGCCCTGCCCATGAACACCCCTAATACAAAGCGTTCAGGGGATGAATTTAAAACCTGAAAGATTAATTTAAAATAATAAATAAATACTAATATAACATTTTACCTCGTAGGACTAATGAGCATAACAAATAAATTCATAAGCACATATGTGTGGAAATGGATGCCCAGGATTTTGTGAAAACTCAGCCATAGACGCTGTTAACCATTGATGTAAAACGTTTTAGAAGAAATTTAAATTTAAATCCAGTTTCCAATTTCGAAATGATGTCCTTTAGTGAATGAACTGAGCACCCTTTTTGAAGTCCTACAATTGGCCATCTCTTGCATGATTCACATATTAATTCATTTACATTCTTAAAATTACTGTTCACAACTAGGCTATAAAAAACTACTACCGTTGTGCACCACCAAAATGTTTCCAAATTAAAATGTTTACCATTAGTCTCTTGAAAAAATAACATAGGTGTCCTACTCAGTTTCTGAACCCTCTGCTCCAGAGTCAAATCCAGAGATCGTCATTCGTCCAATGTTAACTACACCATAACAATCATCAATAAGAGTTAGAAAAAGCAGTTTATTATCTCTTGCTTCTGATAATGCAATCATATGTACCTCACGCAAGCAAAATAGAAGCTCAGCGCAAAGCGGTCACCAGGGAATAAAGTTTTCCAAAATATAATAACTTTTCAGCAGGCAATAGATTAACTGTCCAGAAGAACATGAAGATTCAGTCATACCATGGCAAAGTTTTACAAAATAGCTTAGTAATCAAGCATACTTGCATCTAAACCCACATCAAGTTTCATAAGCGTAGCTTTATGCAATTGGTTGTAAGTAAATGGATTACACTATTCTTCTCCTTTAAACATAGTTGACTTCTTGTATGAAGTAAAAAAAGAAAACTTTGCCTGGGATTAGATGCCTCACATGATCAAATTTAATGTAAAAAGCAACATTTTCTTAAGCTAAGTGGTCCCACATACCCACAGCATTCAGCCCAGCTAACTTTGGCATGAAACGCCTGATGTGGTCTTCTGCTTCTTTTTCAGCTTTGAGTGTCTCACACTCAAATGTAACCAACATTTTGCTCTTTTCATCCTTTTGTTCGACCATGCCCATGACATCCTCATCCCAACTGTTGCAATTAAATGTGAACAAGAAATGTAAACTATCATGTGTCATGGTCATCGCAAAGGTGAAAAGTGCAAATGATATTAACACTTCAATCTAAAAGTAGAATGGCCGAGATGAAATGAGATTAAAATATGAGCTTTTCTAGAGGCAACATACCCAACATATGTTTAATAAAGAACGTTGATAAACATAAATAAAATGTGAATAATGTTTAATAATCAAATTACATGTTTACCCCAATAAATACCATGACCTAGATTCCAAAAATATAATTTCTTAGTCACTAGCCTTACCCATGAGCATTGTCAATGCTATGGAACCGAGCAGCATGGTGACCTCTGCACTCTACAACAACAGCTCGTTCTTTCCTCCTCTTTTACATCAAAGTATAAAATCAATGAGGCAATGAAGCACAAGTAAAACAGGATGCAACCAAAAGAGAGTTAACCTAAAAATAATTCAGTTCCTACACTGAAATCTGTAATTGTCAGTTTGATAAGACGATAGTCCTCACCCCTACTGCACTCCCTTTCACATGCCAACTCTTTCACCATGAACGAAGAATTTAGAAAGGCAAATCATAAGTAATATTACATGAATATAAAAAAACCGTCAACAACAAAAGAATATTTTCATACAAGAGTCTGCTAACACAAAGATAAATCAGTTAGTTATGAACAGATGCAATAGTGGTTAGAGCCTATACAAGCTGTAAGTGGCATATAGTCCCTTGCAGAAAGGCGACTAAAATTTGTGAGTACATATATAGTTAACCCACAATATGAAATTTTAAGTTTCTTCTGGAACCTTAAGTATTTACAAAAATAAATGGCAATTTCTAAAGCTCTTAACCTTTGAACTCATCATCTATGAAAGAATCTCTAAAACAAACAACCAGAGTACTCTGAAGAAATAAGACTCTTATTAATTGAAATTTGTGGTGTAAATCTGTAAGATGATCATGAGTGAATCTTATTCAGAAGAATTTTGAATTTTAACTAGGAAGCAAATGATGGGAGATATACTTTCACAGTGAACAGGACTCCCCAACAAGTAATGCCAACAAAACCAAAATTTCAAACCTAGCTATCCTGCACGATTTGTTGCAAGTCCTCTTTCTGCGTCTTATGAAAGTGCCAATCGTATAAGAATTACCAGAGCCATGAAGACCATAGCAGACAGAATGGGGAAGCTGGATGAAGTGTCCTGAGATAGACCCTTCTGGTAACAATGCTATCGATGCTATTCCTTCCATCATCTCCTCCACCTTCCGTGTCCTCGACACCTCCTCTTTCTCCTCTGCAATAAAATTTTCGAGTGGAAGAAGTTTAAGAAAAATATCCGAAGTTTGTGTTTTCTACGGTGTCGATTCAGGGGCAGGCCCGATCAACTCACAGATTACATATGTTCCCAGTAAACCTTCTTCTATTAGCAGGTTCGCTGACGAGCGTCGTTTTGTAAAACAGTGTCGTTTAAGTTTTCGCCTTAAGGTTGTCGCTTTGTCATCTCCGACTTCTTTTTTGTGTTCAAATTTCTTTTAAAATATTTTCTACATCTTTTATTGAAAATTAGATTAAAAGTTTATTCTGTATATATATCTATAAATTAGGTTGGAAAATTATTTTTATAAAACGTCTCTATTTAATTAAGTTACGCATTTCTAATGGACACGGCATTACATGGAAATTTTCAAATGGTGTCCATGTATCTACTTTTCTATATCAAGGTCTATAATTGTAGTAAGACCAGAAAAGCAAGACTTTCGGCATACCAATCAAATAGGATTTCTGCATAGCCAAGGATATGAGGGAGGATATTAACGATACAAGCCCGTTAACTCTATGGGATTACTTTACACCAATAGCTTTAAATACTACTTATCTACCAGCATAACTGCAATTTAACACAAGATTCACCACAGAACAGCAAGCAATATTGCCGGTGAAAATCAATACTTGGATCAAGATATTCTGTTACTTGTGATATGAGCATTATTACAAGAACAATTATTTGGTTATTTTCTTGGCTTGAGCAAACAAAGAGAAAATCTATAGCAATTTTCACCAGAGGCATATGGAACAATATCATTTAATTGTATTGGCCACTCAACAACATTTGAATAATTGCTTTTAGGATAGGCGCAAGCTATACACAGAATGAGACTTCAACCGGTATAGGAGGGTCATGCATTCTCAAAAATTGTGTGAAAAGGCAATCAGAAAGGCTGGGGGAAGGCTTCCCGGCTGTCATCAGCAGTTGATTCTGAATCAGCTTCAAGTCTTTTAAAGACTAACTTTTGCTGGGGGAGTTGACCATTAGCAAATGCTGTCACTTCCGTGTCTACTAAAATCGAGTCCTCCTCCTTAAATTCTCCTCTTAAGATACCCTTGGCGAGTTCATTCTCCACATGCTGTTGAATCACTCGCTTCACCGGCCTAGCACCATAGTTGGGGTCATACCCCAAATTCCCAAGAAGTTGGACAGCAGCATCTGTCACCTGGATTTTCATCTTGCGATCCGCAATTCTCTTCTGCACACGCTCCAACTATAACACACAAACATACCATGAGATGAGCGATTTAAAATACCACAAAATTGACAGATTTCTTACCAGTAGCAACTAACTACCAGTCAGAGCAGCAGGGGCATCAGATATATAACAGCTAAACCTTCCCAGGTATAAAGCATACTGATCAAACCAGAAAACTCAATTGTCTCCATCCTAATTAGGAGGCTACCTAAGCTGTCTCTGATAAAGTTGCCACTTTTGCAATGGTTTGTAATCAACACAAAATTTCACATTGGTTTCTCACAAATACAAGTTGGCCCACGCGTTTCAAATTCTTCAATTCAATTATTTCAAGTTGAACTGTTGAATGTAATTGTTTGTGTGTGTTGGGGGGGGGGGGGGGGGAGAAGTATGTTACCTGTAACCTGACAATGCTGCTGATTTGCTCGCGGTCTAGAGGCTGGAAAACAATATATTCATCCACCCTATTCATGAATTCAGGGCGAAAGATGGACCTAGCAGCATCCATTACCCGCTGCTTTATGGTATCATAAGCTAGCTCTTTTGGAGTGTCAACATCAACATTGAGAATGTACTGGGATCCTACATTTGATGTCATGATAATAACACTGTTGGTAAAACTCACTGTTCGACCCTGTGAGTCAGTCACTCTACCATCATCCAAAATCTGAAGGAAAACATTGAAAACGTCTGCGTGTGCCTTCTCAATCTCATCAAACAAGATAACTGCATAAGGTCTACGGCGGACTGTCTCAGTTAGTTGCCCTCCCTCTTCATACCCTACATATCCAGGTGGAGCTCCAATCAATCTAGAGACTGCATGCTTTTCCATATACTCACTCATATCGATTCGTACTAGTGCTTCTTCAGTATTAAACATGTAGGAAGCCAGGGCCTTTGCTAGCTCTGTCTTGCCGACACCAGTAGGTCCCATAAACATGAAACTTGCAATTGGGCGGTGAGGATCTGAAAGGCCTGCTCTTGAACGTTGGATAGCCTCAGCTACAGCCCGAATGGCAGGATCTTGACCCACAACACGCTTATGGAGCTCTTCATCTAAATGCAACAACTTTTCCCTTTCTGTTTGTTGAAGTTTTGAAACAGGGATACCAGTCCACTTGCTTACTATCTCAGCAATATCACTTCCTGTAACTTCTTCTCTCAGCATAGACTTCCCAGATTTCATATATTCATCCAACTCCTTCTCTGCACTTTCAAGTTGCCGCTGCAAGGAGTTTAGACTGCCATACTTCAGCTCAGCAGCACGATTAAGATCATACTCCCGCTCAGCTTGTTGGATCTCAAGATTTACTCTGTCAATCTGCATATATAAATGCAAGCGTGGAGAAAATTTGAATTTCATCTTCTGATTATTATTATGCCATCTTGTGTAAGTAAATTTCTAATTTCACTCAAAGTACTAAATGTCTAAATCAACTGCATATGGGATGCAAGTTACTTATAACGGTTACTCTGCAATAAATAAAAACACAAAAAGCTATCTTGTGATCTTTTTATAGAACATGTAATTCTTTTACGATTTCTTAATTTGAATAAAACAGAAACAGAATCATTAACCTAAATAATAAGGATCTAACCACACACCTCTTCTTTAATTGACTGGATACGAGTCATTACAGACTTTTCATGTTCCCACTGCTCAGTCAGCTCTGCTTGTTTCTCTTTTAAGAGAGAGAGCTCAGCCTCGAGACGATTTAGTCTATCTCTAGAAGCTCTGTCAGTATCATTTGTGAGAGAGAGTCTCTCCATCTCTAGTTTCAAGACTGATCGATTGATCTCATCAAGTGCAGTGGGTTTAGAAGTAATTTCCATTTTCAGTTTAGCAGCTGCCTCATCAACCAGATCAATGGCTGCAATTTAATAGGAGTAAACAGTTAGTGCTTAAAGAAAATAATTGTTTCTATCCCATAAAGGAAAGGGAACAATTTAACCAAATAAACTCAGCAGGAAGCAAAACACAAGTTAGAACCATATTTCTTTTTATGCCAGACCAATCCAGGGAAAATGAGGAAAACTCTGATCACAACTATGTAATCAAAAGCTCACAAGTGCTATTGCGTTAAAGATATTTACAAATCAGTTTCAGTTGATGCTGTATCATGTCCACCTCAAAGATGACATACTATTCTCTTAGGATAAGCATAGCAATGATTTTGAGATCAACTGCAACTGCATTTTTTCAACGTGACCTTAACTACCATACATTAGCCCTTGACTAAACTGGTGTGTCCACATTTCCAAGAAACAAGCTTAATGCAGACAGATATTCTTGATTAGAAATCAGATTGCTTCCCTCATATTGGTTGCAAGAATATAAGTCAAAGTTCTCAGCATCACGCATGTGTGCCTGGATCTTCTATAAGCAAATCATCTTCTATGATATTACTAGATTTATTATTTATCACTAGACATGCTGATTCTAATACTTTCAGACACAGAACACGGTGTGAATGATTTTATTTCTGTGTATCTTCTTCTGCTGTACATGGTTACATATATACACAAAACTGAATCCCCTTCAAGGCGGGATTGTGGGAACAGAATCAGAAATAATTAAAATACAATCAAGTCATAATCCCATCAATCTCTCTCAATTAATTCCCTACAATCTCTACATTAATTATAATCTTTTTCCTCTCAATGAATCCCACTAATTTCTCTTCTACACTCCCCCTCAAGTTGGAGCATAGATGTTTATCATGTCCAACTTGCCGATTAAATATTCGAATTTGTCTCTCGTTAATCCCTTCGTTAGTATATCTGCGGCTTGTTCCTTAGAAGGAATGTATTTGAGATCAATCGTCCCTTCGTCAATCTTTTCTCGTATGAAGTGTCTATCTATCTCCACATGTTTTGTCCTGTCATGCTGGACTGGATTGTGAGACATGTTAATGGCTGCCATGTTGTCTGACTGTAGTCTGATAGGCAAATTCATTGACATCTTCAGTTCTTCCAGTATTCTTTTAACCCATAGACTTTCGCAAATTCCAAGAGCTATAGCTCTAAATTCAGCTTCAGCACTGCTTCTGGCAACCACACTTTGTTTCTTACTCCTCCAAGTCACCAAATTTCCCCAGACATAGGTAACGTATCCTGAAGTAGACTTTCGATCATCCTGGTCACCTGCCCAATCAGCATCTGTCATCATTTCCACCTTTCGATTTTCTGATTTTTTAAACCAAAGCCCTAGCCCAGGAGACCCCTTCAGATATCTCAGAATCCGATAGACTTCATTTAGGTGCTTTTGTTTTGGGTTATGGGAATGTTGGCTTACTACACTGACAGCATAAGCTATGTCTGGTCGAGTGTGAGACAAATAGATCAATTTTCCCACCATTCGCTGATATCTTCCCATATCCACGGCCTTTCCTAGATCCTCAGTATCAGTAATTTTGTCAGCCCGTATAGGGGTGTCACTTGGTCTGCAGCCGAGCATACCAGTTTCTTTTAAGAGGTCGAGTATATATTTCTTCTGTGAGATGCTGATCCCTCGAGCAGATCTAGCTACTTCCATACCTAGAAAGTATTTCATTTCTCCTAGGTCTTTGACTTGAAATTCCACATTTAATGCCTTCTTGACTCTGTCAATCTCTGCTGGAATGTCTCCTGTGAGTACAATATCATCAACATAAACAATCAATACCACTATTCCCTCATTCAGGTGTCGGAAGAATAAGGTGTGATCACTCTGCCCCTGTATATAGCCTTCATTCTTCAAGACTTTGGTAAACCTTTCAAACCATGCTCGAGGAGACTGCTTTAAGCCATACAGTGATTTCTTCAATCTGCATACTTGGTTTTCCTTCCTTCCGGGAAATCCTGGAGGCATTTTCATGTATACTTCCTCTTTTAGTTCTCCATTCAGAAAAGCGTTCTTGACATCCATCTGATGTAGTGGCCAGTCTAAGTTTGCGGCAAGTGATAGCAATATTCTGATGGTATTTAGCTTTGCCACTGGTGCAAATGTCTCAGTGTAGTCCATACCATAGACCTGGGTGAAGCCTTTTGCCACTAACCTTGCTTTGTACTTCTCAAGACTTCCATCTGCACAATATTTTGGAGTGAATACCCACTTACATCCTACTGCCTTCTTGCCCTTTGGTAGGTCGACCACCTTCCATGTATCATTCCGTTCTAGGGCCTCCATTTCTTCCATTACCGCCTTTCTCCATTCACGACTATCAAGAGCTTCATATATGTTCTCTGGTATCTTGACCTGAGTAAGATGAGATATAAACCCAAAGTGTTTGGGAGATAAGGCTTGATAAGAGACAAACTTCTCTATAGGGTGTCTAGTGCAGGCCCTTGGTTGCTTTCTTATTGCAATTGGGATGTCAAGATCATCTTCTTCTGCCTCATTGTTAGGACCTGTCTCTGGTTCAGACTCTTGGATTGTGTCAGTTGCTTGAGGTATATTACCTGTCGTGTCCTTGTTTCTGCGGGTATAGATTTGACCCCACCTGTTAGTGTCTCCCCCTGAACTAGACTTCTCGGCACACTCCCTAGGGTTCTGGTGTATTGATTCTTCAAGAGGGTGGATTTGACCAGGAGGTTCATATAGGATTTGAGGTTCACTCCAAGTCTCCCCCTGAACCGAGGACGATGTATAAAAGGGAATGGTTTCATGAAAAGTGACGTCACGAGTGATATAGAGACGTTGAGATACAGGATCAAAACATTTGTACCCTTTTTGGTTACTGGCAGGCCCTAAGTAGATACATTTGGTAGCTCGTGGGTCAAGTTTGTGTGTATGGTGTAGATGAACAAATGTAGTGCAACCAAAGATGCGGAGAGGTAAAGTATTTTCGAGGTACGGTAAACTAAAGTGTTGGTGAAGGACTTGGAGAGGAGTCTGGAAGGTCAGGGGCTTAGATGGCATCCGGTTGAGTAAGAAGGTGGCAGTTAGGATAGCATCATCCCAATGGTAAGTAGGTACATGACTGCTAAAAAGAAGAGCCCGAGCAGTTTCAAGAATATGCCTATTTTTCCGCTCGGCAATTCCATTTTGTTGTGGACTATGAGGACAAGAGCTTTTATGAATGATGCCTTTTTCCTTAAGAAAATTTGATAGTTGATGGTTAACATATTCGGTGCCATTATCAGTATGAAGGATTTTGATCTTGGAATCAAATTGTGTATAGATCATGTTATAGAAGTCGATGAATGTTTGGTATACCGCGGTTTTTTCCTTTAAGAGGAAGACCCAACATACACGGGTGTGATCGTCAATGAGGGTCATAAACCATTTTGAATGGGTACGATTTTTAACACGAGATGGACCCCATACGTCACTGTGGATAAGGGAAAAAGGTTTTGAGGGTTGATAAGGAACACTGGGAAAAGTAGTGCGATGGTGTTTTGCTAACTCACATGAATCACAATGGAAAACTGAGTTTTTATTTAAGCAAAGAGAAGGTAACATCTTACACATGTATTGAAAGTTGGGATGTCCTAATCTTTTATGCCATAATTCCATCTCACTAGTCCTAGGAAGAGACACTTGATTACAGAGAGGAGTTGTTGAATTTGGACAGTCATCCAGGTAATAAAGTCCACCAAGTTCCTTAGCAACACCAATCGTCGTCCCCGTGAACAGATCCTGAAAAACACAGTGGGTAGCAAAGAAATCAGCGTGGCAATGTTCCTTTTGATTCAGTTGACTTACAGACAGCAAGTTACATTGTAATTTTGGAACATAAAGAACATCATGCAGCATAAGTATATCAGAAACTTTAATAGTACCACTCCCTGCTACCAGAGAGTCTGAGGCATCAGCGATTTTTACTGTGAGTCGAGATGTGGCGGGAGTGTAGGTGGAAAATAAAGAAATATCATTAGTCATATGATCGGAAGCACCTGAATCAATTATCCAACAAGGGCCTGTGGTCTTACCTTTAATAGTGGTAAGAGCTGTAAAAAAGTTACCTTTGTGTACCACGGTAGCCACAGGTTTACGGGACTGATTTTCTAGTGCATTTAGGCGCTCCAATATCATAGTTAATGGATCAGTTGCAGAAATGGGACCAACTGGGCCTGGAGCAGCGGAATGGAGCCCATAAGGAGTTGGGCCAACGTGGACTGATCCTGGAGCTGCAGAACAGAATGGGCCTGACGCTGAATTGGGCCTGTGAGTGGAGGATGCATTTGGACTTGCGCTGTATCCTGGGCTGCAGAGATCCATGTCGTCGGAACCAGAAGCGACCAAATGTCCTCGCGGCCGTCGGTGCTTTGCCTTCCAATCTGGCGGTTTTCCGTGGAGGTCCCAGCAGCGTTCCTTGGTATGGCCAACCTTTTTGCAATGCTCGCATGTCGGGCGTTCTCTCCTGGAACCAGAATCTGGTGCGCGGACAGCCAGAGCTGAAGCTTCAGTCGCCGACGGAGGTGTTCCATGGTGAGGGAGCATTACTTGCCGACGGGTTTCTTCGTCACGCAGGAGCGAGAATGCTTCTGATACAGATGGGAGAGGGACTCGGCTGAGGAGACGGCCCCGGGCATCATCATACGCCGAGTCGAGCCCAACAAGAAACTCAAATAGGCGTTCCTCTTCCATGGTCCGTTGATACTCGGCAGCGTCTTCACCGTTCTTCCATACTCGGCGTTGAAGCAGATCGATTTCTTGCCACAAAGCTGTCTTCTCAAGATAATAGACATTCAAAGGGCGAGTGTTCTGTTTCACGGTCCACAGGCGAGCCCGAAGGTCAAACAGCAGAGAAGCATTGGGGCGCTTTCCATATGCTTCTTTCACAGCGCACCAAATAGCCTTCGCAGAGGTTAGAAACATAAAGCTTCTTCGAACAGCTGGAACCATGGAATTCAGGAGCCATGCGGCGACAATGGCATTTTCTGATTTCCACCGTCGTCGGGAACTGTCATCATCGAAGAGCGGTTGATCGTGGTAGATTAAATCAAGTCGATCTCTACCGTCGAGGGCGAGGAGCATTGACTGGCTCCAATCTAGATAATTTTCGCCGGTGAGTCGTTCTGGTACAATGATAATAGCAGAGCCTTCAAAGCTGACTGTTTTCGCGGAAGCTGGACGCAACTCCCTGTTGGACAAAGCCTGCTCTGATACCATATCACTAGACATGCTGATTCTAATACTTTCAGACACAGAACACGGTGTGAATGATTTTATTTCTGTGTATCTTCTTCTGCTGTACATGGTTACATATATACACAAAACTGAATCCCCTTCAAGGCGGGATTGTGGGAACAGAATCAGAAATAATTAAAATACAATCAAGTCATAATCCCATCAATCTCTCTCAATTAATTCCCTACAATCTCTACATTAATTATAATCTTTTTCCTCTCAATGAATCCCACTAATTTCTCTTCTACATTATTACCTTTGTCAGGCAAAAATCGCCCACTGATGTAACGATCTGAAAGAATTGCAGCTTCCACAAGTGCACTGTCAGAAATGCGAACTCCATGATGCAACTCATATCTTTCCCTCAGTCCTCTTAGTATAGAAACGGTATCTTCAACTGAAGGTTGGTCAACATAAACTTGCTGGAAACGACGCTCTAGTGCTGGGTCCTTCTCAATATATTTCCGATACTCATCCAATGTTGTTGCACCAATACATCGCAACTCACCCCGGCCAAGCATAGGCTTTAAGAGATTACCAGCATCCATAGCACCATTGGTAGCACCTAAATATAAGAGAGATTATTGTGCAATCAAATATAACATCCACTTCAATTTAAATTCAACGTTTTAAGGCTAATAGGTTGCTAGCTATTTTTAGGTGGAAAAAGATATCCATCAAAATATATCATCTTATTCTATAAGCAAATCATCCTCTATAAGCAAAATCGCCATTGTTCTTTGTATGATGAGAGAGAGTGCAGAAAAGGAACAAAGAGTAACTGCTCAGAAACTGCAGACCCTTTAACTAGAGTTTAGAATACTAGAAGATCATTTGCCTAAAACTGGATAGCTTTGAAGCTTATTACCTGCCCCAACAACCGTATGAATTTCATCAATGAAAAGGATAGTCTGGCCTTCAGATTCAGTCACTTCTTTAAGAACAGCTTTCAATCTATCCTCAAATTCTCCACGATACTTTGCTCCAGCAATAAGTGCACCCATGTCAAGAGATATAAGCTGTCAAGCAACATGCAAGCCAGATCAGTTCTCTAGCATTGAGTTGACACATAGCCCAAAAAGTTTTTTACTCCAGGAGCCCATTCTTGCCCCCTTTTTCCTTCCATATTCAGCCCTACTAAGTATTGCCTAAATATTTGAATAAATAACATACCTTACGATTCATTAAAGCTTGAGGCACATCTCCTTGAACAATTCTCTGTGCAAGTCTGTTTAATAGAAAGAGTAAGGTTAGTACACACGACTGAAATGAGACAAATAAGGTACAAGCAAGACCAAATTATTTGATGATTTGATCAGCTACTTTTGCTTAAAAACTAATGAAATAGTATCACATATTAAGAATAAACACATTGTTGAATTACTTCGCTGCCATTAGAAGAATTGTAGAATAGGCTACACAAGGAATTAGGGCCCACAGATGCTGCTAGCATCATGCATTCGGCACAAGAATATATTTCAAAGAGTAAAAGTTCAAAAATAATAAACCAAGACTAGAACAAAGACCTCAGTGCTTACCCTTCAGAAATTGCAGTCTTTCCAACACCAGGCTCACCAATTAGCACAGGATTATTCTTTGTTCTTCTAGAGAGAATCTGAATGCACCTACGTATTTCATCATCTCTTCCTATGACTGGGTCAAGCTTGCCAGCTTTAGCCATTGCTGTCAAATCCTTCCCATATTTTTCCAAGGCTTCATACTTCCCTTCAGGATCTACAATATATTGAACACAGAACATATAAAGTTCAGCTCCTTACAGTCTTAACCAAGTCAAGGGCAACCTGAAACCACTGGTCTACAAGAATCTAGAAGTAGCAAGATCTTTGACCCCTTAATGGAACATAAGCTACTCTGACTAATTCTAACCAAGATGGACGAGGAAAAAGAGGACAGCACAGGTAACTGTATATTTATAAAAAGAATACAAATGGAAATGTCATCACCTTGGTCAATAACTGACTGACGTCCCCTTATGGACTCTATCGCAGATTTTAGAGCTTGCAGAGATATTTGGAAGTCTCTAAACAGTTGCTTTCCAAATCGTAGATCTTGGGTAAAACCAAGAACCAAGTGTTCAACTGACACAAATGAATCTCCATATTCTTTCTTGTAATCCCTGGCTCTCTGAATCAATGCTTCCAAATCACGCCCTAACATTGAACCAACTGATTCCCCCAGAACCTAGCATGATCAAACATGAGCAAAATGCCAGTTAGTCATTAAGTCATTTTGTATGAATCATATCGATATGATCTCCTTTTCAAGCTTCATTTTGATTGATACCTTCTCAATTTCACTTCCACCATCACTATGCGGATTCGCACTTTTTCTAGTTAGGAACAAGGAAAATGCAATGGCTCCAAAATGGATTCCGATAGAAAAGAATTAAACCTTAAACTTACACTAATAAAATAAAATCCCAAACTAGTTAGAATAGATTAATCACCTTGGGTTGCCGTTGGATGTATTTATCAGAGGCCTCTAGTAACCGAGTATTATCAACCCCAACCTTGGAAAAGATTCGGCGAGCGAGCCCATTCTTCTGCTCCAACAAAGCTTTCATCAAGTGCTCCGTCTCCACGATCTGATGCTTGTTCTCTTTCGCAACTTCCGGCGATGAAACAATCGCTTGCCACGCCATTTCTGTGAACTCTTGCTGCGTAATCTGCTATCCATAAAAATTCAGCATCAAACACCCCACCTCCAAACCACCAAACTAAGCCAACTATCAACTATAGATGAGCTAAAACCAAACATGTTAAATTGCGAATTATGTAGAAGGAGTTTGACATTGAAGCAAGATTGAATTTCCACATAACGTTTTACTAGTTGACATTATCACTATCGAAGCTTGAAAAGAAATGAAAGTAATGCGCAGAATCCACGTTACCCTTCCATTTGAAGCTTCACAGCGGACAGAGAAACGCTTAGAATTTCTACAAATTCTCGGCAATCCATTAGTCAAAAAAGCCATTCTATTCATTGGCAGGGATTTTAAGGCTTTAAGAGACGCGTGTTTGGACTTGGAAGGAAAACTTAGGGAGTGCTGTGGCTGAGCAAATCGAGCATCGCTTCTATTACAGCAAATTGGAACTGAGTTAGGAGCGCTGAGCCCAGAAAATGCCGTCGAAGAGGCCATGACTAGACCCCAGAAACTCCAGTGAGCTTATCTGGTTAAACAACTGGGAAACGAACAAGGCTAAGAACTAGAGAGTTTGCGTGAGAATGGGGAAAAGGCTAAATATAAGTAGGTTGAACGAGTTCAGAGAATTCGCGCAGGTGCGAAATAGTGGAAACCTCCAAAAATTGTTTGGAGTTCGCTACTTCCCCCAATGGGTAATGTGCCGCCTCCACCAGTTTCATAGACGTGGGCCGGTTTAGACATACGATGGGCGAGGCGACCTTGGCCTCGTCAGTAAGGGTGGAAACAGGGCAGGTGGTCTGTCAGGAGCTTGTGACCTGGCCTATATTTGGCCTAATTTGGCCTAGCTTGTTTTAAAAATTACACAGGCTCAAGCCTATATAGAAGCCTGTTTTACTTAATAGGTCAGGCTCAGGCTCTGTAAGAAGCCTGTCAAGCCTGTTAGACGGCCTGGGCCTGTTAGAGGGCCTGTAATTTTTTAAAATATAATATACAAAAAAGCCTATTAGAGGGTCTGTTACGAAGGCCTATTTTGAGGCCTATTACGGAGGCCTGTTGTAGGGCCTATTACGGAAGCCTGTTATGAAAGCCTGCAAATATAATGATAAAACAGGCTCTTTTAACAGGTTTCAGGCCAGACCAGGCATATTAACAGGCCAGACTTATGCGAGAAAATTAGCCTGCAACAGGCTACAGGCCAGGCTCAGACCAGATTGTTACATAACAGGCCTGGCCTGGCCTGTTTTCACCCCTACTCGTCAGGCAACAAATAAAAGAAAATTACCAAGAAAAAAAAAATTCCACATTTATTATTAGGGGTGTGCATGGGCAGGACTGCCCCCGTGCCCGGTGCCCTGCCCGAAAAAAGTATGGGCTGCATTTTGCAGCCCGATGCCCGGCCCTACCCGGTAAAAGCCCTAACCATTTTGGGCTGAACATGGGTGGGCTGGGCATGCCCAAGTTTTGATGCCATGCTCATGTTGTAAAAAAAAATCTGCAATTATAAACTTATAAAATAATACCATATTCATATATTTTTATGACTTAAATAATATCCATAATTCACTAAGAATAAAGCAACAAAAATATAATAATTAAATTCTTGAAATACATTGGATGTAAAAAAAAGCCTTGAAGTCTAAGTAATTTGCAATTGTAACTTTGTATCAATCTCCCTAATGTTGACAAATATTAAGCATCTGAAAAAATAAAATAAACAATTATAATTTGTAATGTAATCATATGATGATTAACAAAGTTAAAAAAAGAAAAAATTAATATAGTTATAAATATTAAAAGATACAACTTACCTACTTAATTACTCATATTTTTAAAATAACCCTCTAGTCACCAGTAAATATCATATTCTCCTTTCTAAGTGTAGTATTTAGGGGAAAAAGTAAAAAAAAAAATAAAAGAAGTGGTGCTAATGGGCAGGGCAGGGAAGGGCAACCCCCTGCCCGGTGCCCAGCCCGAAAAAAGTATGAGCTGAATTTTGTATCCCGATGCCCAGTCCTGCCCTATATTTATCGGGCTGGGCAGGGCTATTTTAGTGAGGGTTGGGCTGGGCATACGGAGTCATGGGCTTTATGCACAGCCCTATTTATTATCATCTTTTTGGCCTCTTTTTTATTGTTATTTTTCATAATGTCTCTTTATCGTTATATATATATATGCGTGTCTGTATATATTCCATTATTTTTCATCATTATTCTTTTTTTTTCTTGGCAGGGATTTTTTATAATGCTTGAGTCCGATGTTTTTCCTGTTAGCAGTATCCCTATCAATGAATCAATATAAGATCTATAAATTTATACCCAGTTTGGGGTCATGCATTTTGTTAGAGTTTAAAATGAATCATATTAGTCATGATTTATTAATAATATGATCTTTCTATTTTTTTTAGGTTTTTCTAGAATTTTTAAATAAATTACTTATAAATGTTATATATTGATGGGTGTTGACATTAATTTATAGAAGATTGCATTATTAAAAAAATATGACTTTGGTATAACTAATATGGATGAACATTCAAAAATAGAAGATTCGCCATTGAGAGTGTTCATGGATGAATGTGGATGGAAACATGTCAAGGTTTCCTTGGAACGCAGTGAAGATCGAGCAAATCCGAAGGGCAGCTTGAATTATGTCATATAATCGATATAGGGTCTTTACTCGTCTAATTACAAGTTTACAACAAAGTTTAATGTAAATTCAATTAACGATACTGGGGAGGAATCAAAACTATTCATCTCAATTTATATAAGACTACGAGAGAGACTGCCTCAAAATTTAATTTGTAGCACATTCTACATGACTCTGGAAACATTTTGCATCAGGGACAAAATGAGTTCTAATATATAATCATATTCGATTTTTAGGGAGTACTATTTTATTGTGATTCTAATCATAATATTTGAGGAGATATCCTCACTCTTAAGTGCCTAAGTTTACTCCTCAAGATAATAGATAATTTACCCTGTCCGATATTGATATTGCTTAGGAAAAAGAGAGACTTTACTCTACCTTAGATCATGGGTAACCTAACCTTTCTAAAATTTTTTATACAAAAAAAAAAGAAATAGACACACTGGTAAAATGGAGGAGTTCATTTCAATGCTATTATACCCCTTCTGAAACCATTCCTATTCTCTATTCTATTCTCAATCCCCTTCTTTTTTTTTCCACTCTATCAAAATCTGTGAACCAAACGTGGCCTAATGGATGGCCTTCAAACTTCGCCTTTCCGTGCCCAAACATTTTTTGGACCAAAAGCTCAAAAATTTTCCTTCTGAAGGCCTTTCATCTATAACCACAAAAAGAGCAAAAAATAATTCTGCACATTTCCAATGTGTCGTAATAGTACAAAACGAATACCAAAATATATCCTACTAACAGTTCCCAAATTCAATACATCTGTGCCAAAGCAATCTCAAGAACTACGCCTAGAATTTATCGTATCATCATATCAAAATTTAAAAGGATTGGGGTGTAAAAATGTGGTACTAAGAAAAATTAAACTAAAAAATGAAGGGGAAATCCCTGTACTAGTGGCGAAATTTCATATTATGTCTCAGTTCTGATCCTTGCCCCAACTAAAATGATGACTTGGCGTGTATCTTTCATCTTCAGCGTTCAGTTTATTTTCTGTGAAGTTCTTCACTAAGTAATCCTTATTATAGGCGCCCCCAGTGAAGACCAAAACTATTTCATCCTTTCATCAAGCACAAAATACAGGATCAGTTTTTTTATCACAAGACTGAAAAGTGAACCTCAAGGCCATTCCAGGATGATAAAAAATTGCAAAAATATAGTGGATAGCAGCAAATCCACCCACAATTTTATATCGTTTTGCCCTTTCAACTAAACCTCTATTTGACTTCCCAAATTCATCTTGAAGAAAATCTCAAGCCCAAAAAATTCAGATGAAACCTTTTTAACTTGTCTCTTTAGTGTTGGCCGTTGTTCATACCAACACTCTTCTCGTAAAACTCACTATGGTTCCAGGATATGACAGTTGCTGACAAAATCATTTGTATAATTGACATACTTGGTCCAAAATGGCCGAAGATGTTCAAAGCCAATTTCCAACCAGGGTTTCGACTGCCCATTGTAGTGGATAACTGCAGCCTTCTTTACACTCTCAATATTTGTTTTATTCTGATATCCCAAGCCAAGCATGTGCCAGGAGGGATCAATTGGGTGAACATGACCTTTAAATGCAATTAAAGCAGGCGGTAAGGTTCCAAGCTTCCACATCGTCAGGTTAGACTTCAGATTCTGTAACAGAGGAGCTGTGAATATTATAATCTTTCAGGAAGGGGGAAAAATAGGACACAAAAATGCATAGAAAACTTAAGTCCACGTGTCTTCCTACACCACTGCCTTATAAATTAACATGTGAAAAGGTTTTAGCCCCTCAATCCATTGTAGTAAAATAGCACTAAATTAACAAGCAAGATAAATTTACTCAGCAATTAAAAAATTAGAATACTGTCGATCATATTGTAATAGGATTTTTACCTCTTTAAGCCAGGAATGATATGTCTCTTTTATGTCTGTTCTTCTCCATGCGCGCAAATCAAAGATATTCATCCCATAAGCCCATGCACACTCATTGGGGTCCAAATGCTTTGCAATAAGTGGGTGGGAAAAATTAAAGTAATTTCTAAAACGCTTAGACATAACCCATTCATCTTCACCTCTGCATGTTTCCACAGCCCCATTAACTTTTCCTTCTAGATCAATTTCCCAAAGTTGAGACAGGTCACGCTGAATTACCACATCATCATCTAGAAAGACGACCTTGTCAAGGTTTGGGAAAAGCTGTTTGGCGCACACAAGGAAAATTTAATCAGCAAAAATAGTTTCAACACCAATTTTACTTTTCAAACAAGAGAAAGAACAAAGTGTGGCAGGAGTTATAAAATCCAAACCACAAGTTTTTGGTAATAAATGGCAATCTCAACATCAGTAACATTGACACATAGGTGTAGAAGGGTGTGTGTGTGTGTGTGGGTGAGGGAGAGAGAATCTATCAGCCATTTCATGGCTTGCCATAGGAACAATTTTTGCTCCTTTATGTTCTATAAATATAACACAGATTTGATATAAACCAAACTATGTAAGCTGATGCCTTTATATGACATAATTTTACATTTCTTATCCGTTCAATTACAATGATATGAAAGAAATTCTTTTCAAAATCCTGAACTATAATTGCTACAAAAATTTCAGTTCAATAAAACTTTGATAGCCTCATGAAGCACAATTTTGAAGAAATATAATCATCTTATGATGACCCAGGGTTGATTGTTTTACTCCTTTTAGATTCCTTCCCATAAATATAAGATTCATGAGTGAGAAGAGAAAGAAGGGGCAAAAAGAAAGAGGCACAAGCAACTCGTCTACAAGAAAGTCCTCGATGAGAGGAGTTGAAAAATCTAACTTGCCTCTGGTAAGTATATTCGGAGATGGTTGAGTAGCGATATGTACTTTGGACTTCTAGACATCAATTTTGATGCAAAAGTGCGTGGAGTTGTATCACTGAGATTGGCTCCTGCAACATGATTCCCATGGTAGTAATTTCTGATCCCATTTTGATTTTCCACCGCTTCAAGTACTGGAACATTTTCTCTGGTTAACCAGTCAAACTGGTGAACACCTTTGACTTCAACTATAGCAGGGTAGGCAGGATTGAGCGCAAACCATGAGTGCATGCCTGCATAAGTTTTTTTGTCTGTGATGACATGGAAGACTATCTCGTCAGGGTTCAGCGATGACTGGACAGTAGAAGTAACAACTACTGAAGCAGCTAAAATGTTATCTGTTGACACAATAAAATGGTGGTAGGAGTTGTCAGACAGCAGAGGAAGTAACTCTGGTGGTGGCAGTTGTTTGCGTGCATGAGCATTTGAGGAATATTCATCAGTCAAACGCAAAGATAGACAATGAATCCCTTTAGGGATTGAACTTGCTGCAATGTGCTTGTTCATCAGCTCTGCAAACTTGGACTCTCTGATATCTCTTTCAAATTTCTCCATCTGCATAAAGAAGCACCACATCATAACAAAGATAAACAAATACACAATTTTTTAACACACATAAAATATTGCGTGGGATGAGCAAATGTAATCAAGGCGTTTAAGGATAGATCAATTATATGAAAGGCAGGCAGATGCATCCACATTACCCACATCATGAAGTAAATATCTCTTCAAAAACTAAGAGACCATAACAAGAAAGGGAGTTGGAAATGGGGAAAAAGTACCATAAATTAATGTAGTGCTCTTAAAATGAAGCCAGAAAGGAACAATCAAATCTTCTATATTATACACTATCTCCAAACAAAGTTATTCTTGTCGTATTAGGTCATTAGACAAAGCATTTAACTAAATGATCTTAGAAAAGTTTGGCCCAAAGGCCTCAGTTTGAGAAAACTGGGATTCTGCAAGGTATCAGAAAAGAAATTTACATAATTAGGTGATAACAGTCATAAGCAACTCCCCAAAGTAGTTCTCCCAGAGCCGAAGACTATGACCTTTGGACCCTCTCCATTCACGCATTCATGTATTCAGAGAGAGTGGCACAAGAAAATTCTTCTATGCATGGGGCCCTAATCTCATATAACATTAATCCACTTTTCTCTCTCTATCTCCTTCTGAATGCAAATAGTAGGATGAAGAGGTAAAGATGCTTCAAACCAAGATATGCCATGGAAGAAAAGAATAAAAACCACAAAAAAAAAACATAAAACAGGGTGCGCTCATATGTTGGAGGGAAATGAGAAAACTATTCTTTAGCTTTATAAGAACTATACTAAAAACATATCAGACAGTGTAACAGGATAAATACAGTGCTCATAGAAATCTCAGTATAAAAAATGAAGCCCAACTTACACAACTGTGGAATCCTTTGAAGGTACCAATTCTCAAATGCAAATGTTTTTAAGGAATCTTCATTGATTAATAGAAGTATAAAACAATCTCAAAACTAATTTTGAATATAGTATCTGAAAACTAATGCGTGTGTTCATGCAAGCCAATAAACTACAAACGACAGCTGACTTCAGTTTGAGACAACCATTTCCATACTCAACCTCAATTAACCAAGAAGCGAATAACACTTTAAAAAAAATCTCACAAGCAACTTACCATTCCTCTTAACAAAAATGCAAATGTCTTAGCATCATATTGATTATTCTTCATATCAGAAACCAGTTGTTCAAATGAATCTGGCAGCTTTAGACCATCTGGGATTTCCCCACTCCTGACTTCCTTAAGGATCTTGTAAAAATCTCTAACCAATTTCTCCTGCACCATAATTATAATCACAAGGGTTCAGAAAAAAACTATTAATCAAGAAATTTTGCCTGAAATCTATTTGAAGCAAACAGAAAAATGATATTTACCCCCGAGTCATCAACCCTACCAAGAAGCCTGGGTCCTAACCGCCTGCCCAAACAGCCTGGAGCACAAAAAAAATACGCAGTCAATGATCTAAAAAGAATCAAGGCATGAAAGAAAAAATCACGTTTCCGGATCTAACCTAACTAACATACAGAAAGCAGCCAGCACCCAGATAAATTTAAAAGGTGATAAAATCAGATAAAGCAAAAATTTGGTTAATTGACTCACAGCAGTGGAAGCCATCTGTGTTTAAGCAGGGACCTTAAAAACAACATTTATTACCCCAAGAATTTATTAACTAATGAAAAGTGAAGATAGTTTCAACTATAAAACACATTGGTGATTTGTAACATGAAATAGTGAACAGCGAGCTAAGTAAAGCAATGATCGTTTCCATGTGATAGGAACATCTTGATAACTAATTTTGAGTTCAATCGCAATCAAATTATGCAAATTAAGCAGTTAAACAATCCAACCACTTCGGCTCCTGATATGAATATTCACGCTAGGAATAAAACTTTTATTATCACATTTAAAATTGCCAAAAATATACCAATGTACGTTTATACTTCCTATAAATTCAGTGCTTGCATTTGTTAAAAGGGGGGTGGGACAAAGAAAATCAGAGAAGCGTGAACATGACACTGTTAACCCAATGTTGAAGCTGAGATCTATGCCAAACAAATCAATGGACCGACAGATAGTATCAACAAGATCAGAATACTAAGAATTTAAAACTCAGAAGGGTAAGTTTATATTAGAGTACCAAATGAGGAGCACTTGTTGACACCTTCAAGGGTAACAACTGCAGTGAGAATGAAAACAAATGGCAACAAGAACGCAAGGATGAGGATGGTGTGGAAGAGGGTTCGATAGGAAATGTGGCGAGCTGCGACCTTGACCTTCATCAAGTCAATAAAGCCATTGTTGCTCGATATCGTGAAGCTTCGCATGCTAGGCGAGAAGCGAAGCTGCATCGTCGTGTACGCAGCCCCAGGTCGTTGCCGTCCACAACAACCCTAGCAGAGTCGCCGCAACTTACTATATCTATCGACAACCATAGCATCAATACACACACCATCAGATCCAATTCCACATGCCCCAATAATCCACTGGCAATGCCCCTGCAATTGAGTCCGGGATTGCAAGTAAAATTTAGATCTATTAATCTGAGTTCTGCTCAAATCTGTGCCTTTATGCGGCCTTTGGGAATACCGCATTTGGCGTAAAACAAACCGGTATCACAGAATCAATCAGAGACTTCCAAGTTCTGGGCTACAATAAAGTTCCTCTCCCATGGATCAAGAGGGGGGAAGCGCAGAGAGGACCAGGGCGGGGAATCGAAGAGAGAGGAAAATCGAGCCTGTAATTGATGGTTGATCTTGTGTAACAATAATCTTCCGTGGTTTATGCGTAGCTTTCTAATTGGTCCAATCTATAATTTCCTTTTTCCCGGAAAATCATTAAATAAAAATAATAATAATAATAATAATAAGCCTCCAAAGAGTCAAAAGAAAAGCGTACAGGTTACATGTTAGAGAGAAAATGCAGTGAGATAGAGAGCCGCGATGTGTGTTTGACCTTGAGTTTAGGAAGGAAGGAGTTTATTTTGGAGCTAAATTTACAAATTTAGAGACTTCCTATGTTTCTGGGCAAGCCTTAAAAGCAGCATGTGGATAAAAGCAAGTCGTGGTTAATTTTAGTTCAACTCTTTTTATCTTTTGTGATTAGTGTGAGGCTGAGTATGGTTAAAGGTTTGGTATAGATGTGAAGGATGAAAATACAGAGTGCTATTTTTAAAATAAGTACTCTTGAAAAATACTAGTACTATTGAAGGATAGTGTTCATGGTAATGTAAAACTATTTTTACACAGGCCCCACCTACAGCGAAGGAATGGTAGCATTTGAGCCGATAAGAATATACCATGAAAAAATAAAGTGGGCTTGATTAGCTTACGTCCTAAAATTGGTATGAGTGTTAAAAAGTTATATCTGAATTGATGGTGTGAGATGTCGATTCTCTTTCTGATTATCTGAATTCGTCTGATTTCTATGTGGCTGAAGAAATCTCCTCGTATCTTAAACCAGCATAAGCTGTTCCTGAGCCAAAGTAGAGATCTTGGTGTTGCAAGTTACAAACTGTATCTAAATCATGTATTATATATAAAAATTGAGGGCCCCCTTGAGAAATTAATTTATACGTGTGTAGGTATTGTAAAGCAAACGATAGTATCTTAACTATTTGTATTCTATGAATATTGTTTTTAAGGTTTAATAAATGATTTATTAAATATTCAATGTATTAACTAATATTATTTGATTATAAGATAATTATTATTGATAAAGTAAGTAAATAATATGGGTGATAAAATACTTCTAGGCTGCAAGATATCAAATACTGTGTCTTATAAATGTTACTAATTTTAATTCCAACATCTCACATTTGTGAATTGTGTGTCAAATTGACATGTTAAATTTTAAAAAATTGATATTTTCTGTTAATTAAAATATATTGATTAAAATAGAAAAAAATATTTATTCTTCAAACAGATATTGATTTATTATTATTATCATAGATGATTGCATTTTGCATACATGACAACTAAAATCAGTGAAGGAGGTTTCCACCATAACTATCGCCCATGAATGCAAACACATGCCACGGTTCAGGGAAATTGAACTAGCACAAGCTGATAATGGAGAAGCTACAGTGTTTGGATTCGAACATGTTTAGAAAAAAGTGATTTTAATAAAAAATAGTTTATGAAGAAGTAGAAAAAATTAGTTTCATGAAAAACTATAATGTTAACCTTGAAACCATGGATTTGGTATAGATAATTGATTATTGGGTTGGGTTTCACCCCTTCATGTTGTGTTACGTGAAAAAGCATCAGAGCACTTCTCGGATCCCCATTCACAACGTACGTAACCATTGACCAAGCTCATCCAAGTCACCACATCCTTCTCATTCATCCTATTCGCTAATTGATCATGCTTCTTCCATTCGACCACACTCGCCATACCCGAGAACAAACTTCGGTGAGGAAATTTAGCAAACAGCTTGTGAGCATCTAAGGCATGAATTGTATTGTGCATAGCAGCATAGGTTGTGGCTGGGATTGAGCAAAGCTGGGAGGGAATAGGAAAAAAGAAGGCCAAAGGTGGTGAAGACGCGGGTGTGTAGTTCTTTAGTTTTAGAAAGCAACTGAGCCGCCGCGCCGCATACTTCCTTAATGACTTAGTAAAAATCTCTAACCACTGTCCTCCTACACCATAATTATCATCACCACAAGGATTCAGATGAAAACTCTTAATCCAGAATTTTTATCTGAGATATATTTGAAATTAGCAGGCGCATGTTTCAGAATATTGCTTCCGGAGCTTAATAATAGTACATTACATCATTAGTTCTTCATTTCTTCTCTTCTAACCCAGTCCATGAGAGCGAACAATGTTCAGTGGAATTGACGCACCAAGAATTTTGCACCATTACGCAATTAATGAATGAAAACAAATGACTTTGCTTCAAAGAACAAGACAGTAACAAGTTAAGAATTAAGTGATACAATCAAAATCAATTTGCAGAACCATGATTCAATAGAGAAGGAAGGGAGCTCTGTCAATCTGAAATCCAAACAAATACTGCAAACACAATCAAAAGTCAATCAGCTGCTACAAAATTGCAGACGGAAAACCTACTGTTTCAGGTCTTTCAAATCAAAATTCTTACACCCTTACTCTTCGGCAAATCATCTCTAGTTTCCATCTTTAAAGGCAATGGGGCAGAAAGTATAACCTTCCCTTCATTTCTACAATCATTCTTGAGATGCCTTTTGGAGTTTCTTTCGCCATCAATGCTCTGTGCTGATCCCCCATTGTCCAGAAGGGTTTCCTCATCAACTTCAGCACCACAAGAAGAATCCAAAGCATCTTCAACTTCATTTCTAACATTCTCCAAAATCTCTTCCTGTTCATCGCCAGACGAACTTCCATCCAAACAAGTCGCATCTTCACTTAGAGCTGGTTCATAATTGTTGATGTAGATCTTAGAAACATTTCCACTCTCTGCAAAGCTCACACTTCTCTTCGCTTTTGGTTGATGTTGAAACTCTTTCCTTCGAACAAAAATTCCATTGTTAGTTGGGGCTACTCCCTTTCTTCTTCTGATTACTAAACTGGGATCTGCATCATCAGCAACATTGTCATCAATGACATGAAGAATGCCCTCAGATTTTACGTCCTCCTCCTCATTTGTGGAAAGCTTACATAATCGGCTAATCCTCTCAACTCTTCCCCTGAGGTTCTCCAGCAATTTCTGCTGATCATGACCTGAGTTCCCCCGTTTACAGTTTAAACCTCTGGATTTGTCCATGTTTTGACCAAATCTCGCATTCTTCGTTGCTTTGACTAAACGCAAATGCTTTTTCGCAGCAACCCCTTCAATGGAGTCCAAAAAGTGTCCTAAATCTCTGCTAATGGACCCCTTCCCTTCCCTGATCATCGGATCGCAGCACTAGAAACATCACAGCAAAATGTTGGAAAAAGAAAAACAGAAATAAAAAAAAGGGAAGGAAAAAAGAAAAAGAAAAAGCTAAGATTAAAAAAGCTTCTAGTGCTGAGATTACTTCGATAGAATCAAGCTGGAGAAGCAAATCCATGGCCTCGAGGGAGAGAGCTGCATAATCAACGTGGACGTCATTGGAAAGCAACGATTTGAGAGCATTAAATCTCGACTTGATGCAGCCGAGCTCCTTAAGCTGCCTGAGGGTTCTCGATCTGCGAACAAGGAAGGCGCGGAAGTGGGTTTGAATAACACGAGCTGCTGTGTCCCGAAGGGAATAATTCGAAGACAGAAGACAGCCATGTGAAGAAGAAGAAAGATGGTGGAAAGAAGATTCAAGGGCTTCAATTCGGCTGAGAAGGGAAGCGATACCAGAAAGGGCTTGTTGTTCATGCTGACGCAGGCGATTTTTAGAGGAATATTTATGGTATTGGTTCTGCTTAAGAAACCTGTAGGCCTCAGACTGGTCGCATTGAGTGTAAAGATGTGGCGGCGGAAGAGGATCACACTGACCATGAAGTGAAGCAATGGCTTGGAGCAACTGGTCTGTTGGTGGTGGTGGTGGTGGTGGAGGAGGGCAACAATAGGGAGGAGGATTACAGTAGCAGTGGGCCGCGGCGGTCGGGAGAGGTGGAGATTGGTGGTGGCAGGGATGGGAGTGGTGGTTTGGGTAGCGAGAGGCCATTCAGGGTGGCGTCGGAACCCTTGGAGATCCCGGGAGTATCAGAGAAGAGTGCGAAGGAGGATGTTGGACTTGGGTGGGGTTGGCTCGTGGGTGCGGTTTTCCCTACCATCTCTTTTCTCTTCTCTTTTTTATAGATTATTTTTTTTTTATTTTTAATCAAATCATATTTTTTTTAATAATTTACTAATATAAAAAATAATTCTGCTACTAATCATCTACATATTTCTATTCTCAAAATTTATTCTTCCTAAAATCTATTTTTCTCAAAATCTATTTTTTAAAATCTATTATTTCTAAAATCTATTTTCTAAAAACTAATTCAGACCCACTCGAAAATAGGCGTCGACGACACGTAGGACCCGATGGGCACTGGATTATTCCATATTTTTAACTTCAACATGTTTTTATATAGATATTTATAGATTATTTATTATATATTTAATTCTTTATATTTATATTAAATTTTATTTTAATATTTTAAATTTTAAATATATAATTTTAATTTTTTAAATTTAACATTGTTAATTTTTTTAATAAAAAAATATTGACTCAATAAATTAAAAAAATAATTATATAATTAAATACTAATTATGAAATTAAAATTAAAATTATGTTAAAAATAATAAAATACTAACATATTTTGTCAATTTAATTGCATAGTTATTATTTTAAATTTATTTAGTTAATATTTTTTATTAATAAAATTAATGATGTAAAATTTAAATGATTAAAAATATATTTTTAAAATTTAAATAATTAAAATAAAATTTGATATAAATATAAATGATTAATTATTCACTTTAGCATATTATCCATTAACAAAGTAATTATATTTTTATTGAGATTTAAACTTATAATTTTATACTTTGTCTAGTATCATAGAAAAATTTTATAAGTCAATTATTTATTAACTGGATTAATTTTATAACTAATTTTGACAGTGCACAAATAATTTTTAAAACATGAGGAGTTTTAATTTTATGTCAGAACTTATTTACAATGAAAGTTAATTAAATTTTGAAGTTATTTATACATTTTATGAGACTTATTTTTAAAAAAATAAAAATCCTTTTATAGAATTCCGGTGAAATTTTTTTAACTGAAGTGTTCAGGAGTAAATAAAAAATTATTCTCTGTGATATGATTGAAAAGAGGTGAATAAGAAAATCACATGTAATTTCCGACTTATATCAGCATAAATAGTAGTAAAATAAGCACCTGGAAATAATTCAGGGTCAATAAAGAGTACTACAATATACTTTTAAAATTTTGTATAATGTACGTAAGAGCTTGGATTTTACCGGGTTCGTTGCCATGCCCATTATTTTAAGACGAGCCTTAACATTAAAGTCAGAGACTCAGCCAGAATTCTTTTTTTTTTGCCAATTAGGCCCTAGAATTTAAAGTTGGATTTCAGCCTAGATTCTTTTGAAACATGAATCACGTCATTACCAATAGTTTATAGTTTATAGTTTATACAATTACTGGGCCCATCAAAAGAACTTCATTACTCAACTACACAAGTAGTACACGACAAACCGAGAAAACAGAGATTAAGGAGCACCAAAATGCATACTGCCCGAGAGACATAGGTAGACAACAAAGGCAACGCAACAAGAGGTGCTCTGTGGATTAGAAGTTTGCTTGCAAATCAAACACAGTGGATTTGTATTTTGTGATCACCTTTATTCTACGAAGAGATTCTCCAGGGGCCACGCCTCACGCATCAAAATATTTGCTTCGTGTTAGCTTGGGAAAATATTAATCCAACCTTGCGAAATTGTTCGTCTCCGTGTGGTGACATGGTCCAAATGATTTATTTTATATGTATACACTATAATTTCTCCCAATACAACCCACAGAAATTGTAACCAATAAATTATCATTTTAATATGATAAGTGGTCTCATCCTAATAAAAATAATATAAATTTAAATTTTTAAAAATATACTTATCGATAGAGATAAAAAATAATAATTTTAAACACTGGAATTGATTAATTTTAAGCTCAAAATAATTCTGGGATACTCTTAATTAAATAAAAAAAATAATAGGGCGTCTTATAAAAGCTGAGTAAGTTTTATAAATTGCATTGTAAAATTTTATTTGCTACAAATGAAAAGAAATTTCAAGGACAACATGATTGCTAAGCCAACATTGGTATAATATGATATATACGCAATGAAAGATGTTATTAAATTTTATGTGTCAAGAAATAAAAGTTGATTGAGCACATGACAAAGATATTTCAAAGTAGGGCTGTGATAGGCTTACCCAGTGAAAAAAGTCTATAAAGAAGAGAGAATGACGATAATGTCAGGTTTAGCTCTTGGAGAAAGTATTTAAAGGACAAAATATTAAGCCATTAATGAAATAAAGCATTCATACAGGATATATTTTAAAAAATAAATTAATAATCCAGGGTGTAGTCAAGCATCCATAGGAAAAATGCATTTATTTCTTTAGTATAAAATCTTGTAATCAAGTCATGCATTTTGCAATTATAGAGACATTCTGGGGCCACTCCATTAGGTCCTTTCATTGCGCTCTATTTTTTTATAATTATGTAATTTTAATATTGAATATTAAAGAAATATGAGGTTGACTATGATGAAGAGTTAGAGGAGCGTGATAGATGATGAAAAATAAACGATGCTCTATTTAAACATTATTTATTTATTTATTTATTTTATTTGAGTATATTTATTTTTATTTGTTTAATATATAGCATTTAATATCAAAATTACGTAATTTTAAATGAATTGAGGGTAATAGAGGGACCCGAAACCCTTGAGATTGAGACTATGATATTTGTAATTTATAATATCCGCGCTTACAATTACATTTTTATTTGTAATTTTTTTAAGATAGAAAATAATTTTCATTTGCTCTTCTAATTCTTGCATGGATTTTTTTTATCATGGATGGTTTAATTTTCCGATAGTTTATATTAGGGATAATATAATTTTTGACTATAAAATTTACACAAATTTTAACTTTAGTATCTCAAATTTTAAATTATAAATTTTAGTTTCTTAAAATATAAAGTGATCTAAATTATTATTAATTTATAAAAATTTATATTTTAGATAAAAATAAATTTAATTTACCGAAATTTATGAATTAAAATTTGAATTACTAAAACTGATAGCAAATATAAAAAGAATAAAGATTATATTCATTTTTATACTAATACGCCATATTTGTCGCAGTACATGTATGTTATGAAATATCTAACGGATAATAGAACCTGAGGACGTCGACGAACATTAACCTGGTCCCAGCTCGCGCCACGTAATATACGTATGGAGGGCTTGATTTCTGGCTTCCAATAATTAAAGGCTTGGACAATTGAACAGAGACTCCAATGGTGCTTCTCAAATACAGCCCAATTAAACTAGTGCATAAAATATAAAATATCCCCTTTATTATTCATCTGCCTATATAAACATAGACTGAGAATCTTCTGAAATCAATATCTTTCAGTAGTGAAGTTGAGAGCTTGCTATTTCATCTTGTATATGAATATTATGAACACTTATTTTGTCATCAACACATAAAAAGAGCATAACTTGGCGTACTTTATAATTGCACTGCACATGTCAGAACAAGATCAGTGATCTTAAATTAATCCATGTAATCTCTCCCTTAACATAAGTATGAAATTCTCTGGATTCTAGCATAGCTATTTGGGGTGCTCAAATTTATATCGATATGATCTCAAAAATTTTAAGATAAATCTATCCTATCTCGAGGAAGATTAAGACAAAAATTTATTGGATCGAGATAAAAAAAAATCAGGATAAAATAAGTGTCGATCTAATCTCATGTCGTCCCGTCCTGAATATTCACTTGAGGCATGGCAATACTCTCCCTATATATGTTTATTTTTCCACCAAATAATTTAATTTAATTAAAATTTAAAATAAAGTAATATTGCTTGTCTTATACCTTTATCTGGCGGCCTTGTAGCCTTGCTTTGAAACGTCCACGATCTTCCAGCTATCTCCCAAAAAGTTCCATTCAACCTTCACGAGATTCATTTTTTCGCCGTCTCAGATTATTTCGGAACTGTACACTGGCATAGAAAATTATGTATTATGTAATGTTCAATGTCTTTATTTCTGAAAATGTAAATAATAATTAAGTGAAAAATACTAAATTTACTAGTTCATGTATTCCGGGCTATGTACGAGTAAGAAGAGTTCAGCCTCCCAATGCTAAGAAATGCAAAGCACAGCGGTGACACGTCACGTGGCATCCCATATAAAGCACCAGCGGTGCAGATGCAGAGGCAGCATGAACATATGAGATCACGCTACAAAATCTTCTTTGGACGGAAGACGATTGCTTTAATCTAATAATGAAGTGCGAGGACTCGTGACTCGACATTTTCCATTTTTCAACACCTTAATTGGAGAGAGAAACCGAACCCTGTCTCAGAAGACAAGAGAACTCTCTCACCCTCACCCTCACCCTCACCCTCACCCTCGCCATTCGTGTGTCTCTGTGATCTCAGAGAGAAATAGCAATGGCGACATTGCAGGTCTCTGTGAATCCAACCAGAACGGAGGCATTTTCTCGTTGTAATTCCATTTCTGTACTTATTGGTCTCACCTCCAAATGCTCCAAATCGAGGATGTTGCTGATCGGAAGGACAGTGAAGTCACGGCCTCTGAGGAGGTCTTTTTCGGTGAAGAGTGTGTCCAGTAGTGAGGCAGCGCAGATACTGAAGGATCCTGGTCATCAGCAAGGTCTGAATTTTTTTTCCTTCTTTAGCCTGAATTTTCTTTGGCTTTTGATGATTTTGTTCTCTGATGTTTAATCCATCTGCAGAGTAGGTCTTGATGCTATGGTTTAGTCTCAGCTTTGGTTACTTGATGGTTAATACGTAAGCCATGGGAATGATGAATGATTATACAATTCTAATGATCTCATCCTTATTTATTCCGCTGGAATCTTGTATTTGCTCGTTTCAAAATTCTAGAAACATTTATTTCAGAGGGAATCTTTAGACTATGGTTTTTCTGTTAAACTTTTGCATGGAGTTTAGGACATGGTATGCCATACTCTCTCTTCCTACATTTTATCTTGTTATCATAGGAAAAAGATTGAAATCTTAGTAGCATGTCAGGAATGCATCATAAGTTGTGCTCTATCGATGATATCTCAATTTTCAACCAAGTTTTTATCCAACACATTCGAGGGTGTCCAAAGGTGCTCCAGGAACGTAGTTGTAGGATTGGTTGTTGAGAATCATCATAGTAAGCTGGCTTATTGTTGCAACAAGCCATGGCATGTTACTCTGCAGTTGATAGGTTTGGATCTTCTTTTTATGATGACATGGTAATGTGTTTTGTTGCTGGAGACGTGGTATACTGTAGTCAAGAAGTAGTCCCTATACAAGATAAACTTTGTCCAAGCTAAGGACTACTATTTTCATTTTTTTTTTTTGGTTTCTGTATATTTAATGGAGTGTGGGAACTAGGGATAACATGGAAGGTTTTTGATAGAGATTATTCCTCACTTTTGCGTGTTACTGACAATTATATAGGGTTCAAAGTGATCTGATTAATCGTTACTATTTGTGGATTGTTTTAGAAGCTGCTACAACCACTCTCAGCTCAATGACACCGGACGCTGAATCTATTGCCTCAAGTATCAAATACCATGCAGAGTTCACTCCAATGTTTTCTCCTGAGAAGTTTGAGCTTACGAAGGCTTTTTTTGCAACTGCACAGAGTGTTCGGGATGCGCTCATAATAAACTGGAATGCTACTTATGACTATTATGAGAATCTAAATGTTAAGCAAGCATATTATCTCTCGATGGAATTTCTTCAGGTTTGTGAGGACTTTAACCATTAGAATGATTTTTACAACTGTTCAAGACAATTTTTCGTATTTAAAACTTGTTTTATGTATCATTCTATCGTTCAGGGTAGAGCTTTGCTCAATGCAATTGGAAATCTAGAGCTCACTGGTCCCTATGCAGATGCGTTGAGCAAGCTTGGCCATAAATTAGAAGATGTGGCATGCCAGGTGAGATATTTCCGGTATTAAAACTTTTGTACTTGTTTATATTTTATCGTGCCTTTTTGTTTTTTGTGTATTTGATTTGTTGCTACTGGCTTGAGTTATTGTCTGTCTAATGCAAAGTATGTCAACATCCAATGGAACTGTTTCTTAATTCCACCTCCGTTGGGGTAAGACTAACGTAAAAGCTTCAGAACCTCATGTGATAGCACCTTGCGATCCTCACTTATGAGGCAGACAAGGTTCATTTTGAAATAATCTACAATGTTGTTGGTTTGGTCATTGCTCACATGAGTGGAGAATGATAGGAGCTACATCATTATAACAATTCAATGTCTTGCTCTGACTGTTAAATGCTCATCAAATTCCCCCCCCCCCCACCCACGCACCCACATTTCAATTTTTGATGTCCAACAATAGGTAATATAATGTGTCAAAGTGAATCTCAACATAAAAATAACTGAATCAAGTGTAAGCCAAATATCTGTACTCCAAATAAGCATTACTGTCTTCAACGTGGATGAGAATTCTTTCATAAAGGAGTTCTTCAAACTTTCAATAAAATATACTCTGCAGGTTCAACAGGTGACATACTTCATTGGCTTATCACGTTCCTTTTCCTACTTCTTTTCTTTGAGACATTGCAAGATTGTAAACGTTGCTATTTCTCTAAGCACCTTAGCAACTGGAGCAGTCTACTACTATTTATTTAATATTTTGATGCACTTTCTCAACTGGAGTTATAATAATCCTTTTTGGATGATAATATTAGGAGCCAGATGCTGCACATGGAAATGGGGGTCTTGGGAGGCTGGCCTCCTGCTTTTTGGACTCCTTGGCAACCTTGAATTACCCAGCTTGGGGATATGGACTTAGATACAAATATGGCTTATTTAAACAGCAGATTACCAAGGATGGACAGGAGGAAGTTGCTGAAAATTGGCTTGAGGTTTGTTTGATTACTGATAAACAATTTGTCATGTCATTTACTTAGGCTTTAATATATTAGCTTTAGGCCTTTTTATTCTCTAAACATTTTCCTTACTTGAAACCTTTTCTCACAGATGGGCAATCCCTGGGAGATTGTCAGAAATGATGTCTCATATCCTATAAAGTTTTATGGCAAGGTTGTTCCAGGATTAGATGGGAAAAAACATTGGATTGGAGGAGAAGATATAAAAGCTGTCGCGCATGATGTTCCAATTCCAGGATATAAAACTAAATCCACAATCAACCTGAGACTTTGGTCTACAAAGGCCGCATCAGAAGATTTTGATTTATACGCTTTCAATGCCGGCAAGCACACTGAAGCATATGAGGCTATAGCAAATGCTGAAAAGGTACTTTGGATGCATTTACCATGTGTAACTATATTTTCATATGGTCTGTTACTATATTTCAGAGTCTGTTATATTATGTAAATTCTTTTGGAAAAGGTAATTGAGCTTGAATCTGGTGGACAGTGCTTGGATGAGTAATGCATATATCATGACGGCATCTAACTTGTTCAGCCTACTGACAGTAATGTATAGTTTTCTTAGATTATATCTTCTAATGACCTGTGGAACCTCGGATGCTATGTCCTCTTCCAACTCTGTACAAAGCATCTCAGCAACCCCTAGTAATGTGTAGGGTTCCTAGTTAGTTGCTACTTCTTTACTATGTTAATGGAAAATGAAACTACATTTTTAATACTGTTCTGTTTCAAATGCAGATATGTTATATACTCTACCCTGGTGATGAAACAATAGAAGGCAAGATCCTTCGTTTAAAGCAACAGTATACTTTGTGTTCAGCTTCTCTCCAAGACATCATTGCACGATTTGAGAGAAGATCAGGAACAACTGTGAATTGGGAACAATTTCCTGAAAAGGTTGCAGTGCAGATGAATGATACTCACCCGACCCTGTGCATCCCAGAGCTAATGAGAATCTTGATAGATGTAAAAGGATTAAGCTGGAAGGATGCTTGGAATATTACTCAAAGGTAACATAATGGTTCATTTTTCTTTCTGCATTTCTTTTACCAAATATTATTTTATTGATCGAATGCTTGTTATCTGCCACAATGATCAAGGACTGTAGCATATACAAATCATACTGTTCTGCCTGAGGCATTGGAGAAATGGAGCTTGGACCTCATGCAGAAATTGCTTCCTCGCCATGTTGAGGTCATAGAAATGATTGATGAAGAGGTAATATTTAAATATCTCCATAGAACTCATACTTTAGAGTTTGGGTATTAACTTGTTTCTGATGTTCATGCTTTGCAGCTGATTCAGAGCATAATTGCTGAATATGGCACAGCAGATTTAAACTTATTAGAGAAAAAATTGAAGGAAATGAGGATTCTTGAAAATGTTGAATTACCTGCAGCATATGCAGATTTATTTATTAAACCCAAGGAGACTGTTGTTATTTCTGGTGATGAGCTTCAAGATGCGGAAGAAGATGGAAGAGAAGATGAGGAGGAGGATGAGGAGGAAGAAGAAGAAGAAGAAGCAATTGGTAAAATGAATGGAACAGATGAAAGTCCCATTGAGGATGAGGAGGAGCAGTTGCCTGAGCCACTACCAGAACCGCAAAAATTGGTCCGTATGGCTAATCTCTGTGTTGTGGGTGGTCATGCAGTGAATGGGGTTGCAGAGATACATAGTGAAATTGTGAAGGATGAAGTATTCAATTCATTTTATAAGGTAAATATGTCAAATGGTTTTGCAATTAGTGGTTTGGTTGAGGGAGGTTTCTCTAATTATGCTCTTATCCATTTTCTTTGTTCAGGATAATTAAGAACGTGAGTTTTATAACTATGGAAAAAGCATAGAAGCAGTTATTTCGATGTTTAGCTACATTGAAATAATCACATATTTCTTTTTTAATAAATATGACCTTCCCGCTTTTTTATCTTCCATTCTTACTAGTCCTACAAACCTTTTCCAGCAATTCCTCCTTTTCTTAAAGTTTGGGTTTATGATGAGACCAAATGGAATTGTTTTCCATATCATTGACCTCTACACTTGTGTTCCTTGCAGTTGTGGCCTGAGAAATTCCAAAACAAGACCAATGGGGTGACACCAAGAAGATGGATCAGGTTTTGCAATCCAAATTTGAGTCAAATAATAACCGAGTGGTTAGGCACAGAAGATTGGGTCTTAAATACTGAAAAGTTGGCTGAACTACGAAAGGTAATTGTCATTACTTAATTTTTCTGTTTGTTATAATTATGAATTAATGATTGTGAAATTGAAAGATAGATATTACTTTTTCAGTTTTTAGTTTCGACCTCTTTTTTTCCCATGATACTTCTAAAATACTTGTATTCGATTTTGATCAACTCACCATATTGAATTGGGGATACCATGTATATGGCTATTTTTCTTTGGGTTAAAGGGCATTTTTGCCCCGAAAGTATTCCGCGAGGAGCTAATAAGCCCTGGAAGTTTTATGAGGGGCAATGTCGCCTTGGAATTTTTTTTTTAGGTAATGTCGTCCCGGAAGTTTAAAAAGTAGCATTTTCGCCATGACCGTTACCCAAAGTTAAGTTTGACCGTCACTTGACCAATATGATGGCGTGGCATCCACGTCATCTTTTGTTGTTGGTTAAAGTGTAAATTTGCTCCGGAAATTTTCACTCAGGAGCACTAGGTACCCCGGAAGGTTTTTTTGGGTTCAATAGTGCCCTAATTGTTATCCATGTTCAATTTGACTGTTAGTTTGACCAAATATACTAAACTGACTAACCCACGTGCCATCCACTTCATTTTTTTCGAGGTTAAATTTATAAATAAGGAGAACTTAAAAAAATAAATTCCTCAAAAGCCCTATCGTTAGTAGAGTATCACTCTCAAGAGATCATACTTCATTTTGGAAATAACATGTATTATTTTTTGAGCGGTTGCTAGAGTACAGTGTGCTGAGAGCAATACTTTGATAACAATGGAGTTTGGAGGGATGTATTTTTTTTTAATTTTTTTCTTTTGTTTATAAATATGACTTGGGAAAAAAACATGAAGTAGATGACATGTGTACTGACTAACTTTTTTTTTTGCCAAAATGAAGTATCATGTCCCGATAGTGTTACTCTGTTAATGACGGGCTTTGAGGAATGTATTTTTTTAAGTTTTCCTTATTTATAAATTTAACCTCAAAAAAAATGAAGTGGATAGCACTTGGGCTAGTCAGTTCAGTATATTTGGTTAAACTAATAGTCAAATTGAATCTGGATAACTGTTGGGGCAATATTGAACCAAAAAAAAAACTTCCGGGGTAAATGTGCACCTTAACCAACAGTAAAAGATGACATGGATGACACGTCAGCATGCCATATGGCATGCAACGTCAGCATCTTGGTCAACTGGCAGTCTAACTTAAAGTTACACTTGGTCAACTGGCAGTCTAACTTAAAGTTGGGTAACAGCGGGGCGGCATTGCCCCTAAAAAAAAGTTCCAGGGCGACATTGCCTTTTATAAAACTTCCAGGGCGTGTTAGCTCCTCGCGGAATACTTCCAGGGCAAAATTGCCCTTTAACCCTTTTTCCTTTGGCCTAATGTTGATAGGATTGAAGGAGTGGTCAGAGCTATATGGAAGTCCAGCTCAGGGAATCAAGGATCCATATATATATATAAAGGATACTCAAACAGAAATTTAATGAGCAATTTTAATACCCTTTTAAGACATGCCAAATTTTCTATTATCTTGTAGGGCCCGTGCATAGAAGTTTGAAACATAACTGAAATTAGGAATTGAAATCTTCAAATGCAAATTTTTTTCAAAGTAAACAAAATACAATCAAGAATTGTAGCTACTTCTAGTAGTCTTCTAAATGTATCTATCCTGCATCAGCAAATACCCTTGGATGCAACAATTTCAAATGAAAACTTACGTGCTGCCAAAGCATTTCGAATATCTAACTTACTAATTATATTTGAATTCCTACTGATTCTAGGGTGTGTCTGATATTATTGAGCTTCCTTAACATACATATTAGATGGGACTGTAAAAGTGGTATTTATTGCTTGTTGTACTGAAGGAGTCTACATTTTATATGGATTGTAATTTGTAGCACACTTTGAAATTAGTATGCCATGGTTAACCATTTGACCCTGTTGTGTATTTCCTGCATCTTCAAAGTTGGTTAATGTTCTGTTCAATTTGATTTCTTAGTGTCGGTAATGCATGCTGAGCATATTCGTGCCATGTATTTAGTTTGCAGATAATGAGGATATGCAGATCCAGTGGAGGGAAGCAAAGATGAGTAACAAGATGAAGGTTGTTGAATTTCTCAGAGAAAAAACAGGGTATTCTGTCAGTCCTGATGCAATGTTTGACATCCAGGTCTGATGCTATCTTAAAATTTTTCTTTCTTGCACATCCGTTTTTGATTGGGCTCTAAGTTTTAAACATGTTGTAGAACCTCAATGAGGAATTAAAGGATTTAAAAGGTGTATTGCAACTGTCTATATCTGAAATATTAGCAGCCCTTTGAAGTTTTGTCAGCTGTCTTTGTAGAATGAATTAATGGGTTTGAATAATGCCATATACTGAGTGTACAAGTAATTTATTGCCAAGTGTTTTAAATTTTGAAGCTGTCTCCCTGTACTGTTGTTGCTTGTGACATCAGTTTATAGTTTATAATTGTGGATTATGTCCAACTGAATGGATTTATTTAGGTAAAGAGAATCCATGAATATAAGCGGCAGTTGTTGAACATTCTGGGAATTGTTTACCGCTACAAGATGATGAAAGAAATGAGTTCTGCAGAAATGAATACAAAATTTGTTCCACGAGTTTGCATCTTTGGGGGGAAGGCATTCGCTACATATGTGCAGGCCAAGAGAATTGTGAAATTTATCACAGATGTTGGGACTACAATAAATCACGATCCTGAAATAGGAGATCTGCTTAAGGTACAAATACTTTCTTGTTTGGGAGTTCTTTTTGGTTTGTTTATTGTTCAACAGCTATTCCATTTAACATTGTCATGTTAACCTGCTTCAGGATAATATACTGATATTTAACTTGGTAAATGGTTCTCAGGTTTCTGCTGGGTAATCTATTTGATTCTAATGGTTCACAAGTAATCTTCTGTAATACTGTGAGTTTATAATGAATGCGCAAAGTCACAGATAACTTAGTGTACCTTTACGAGGATAAATCTTGCAAGCGGAAGCCCATTACGTGTGGCAGTCTGATACCCAGAAGTAAAATTACCCAAAGATAAAGGGAAAAAAATGGAGAGGAATACCGCTAATGTTTCTTTTGCTAATGCAGTTTTGAGGCGCCTTTATGGAAATCTTGAGCTTCAACGTTAATTCTTCCACTCTCATCTCTGATAACATCTTCTACCTCTGGACAAATCACATTTTTCTTTTAACTTGGTCTATAATATAATTCTCTTAATTTTTTTTTTGCCAAATATAATTCTCTTAAATGATTATGGTTCTCGTTGAAGTGAAATATTTTTATTCATAAATACTATAAATACTCTACATTGTGCTTTGTTTAGTCATTTGTCTGCATATAGACAACACAAAATATCATCAGTCATTTATTCGTGAGTGTTCAGGTTGTCTTTGTCCCTGATTACAATGTCAGTGTTGCTGAGATTCTTATTCCTGCAAGTGAATTGTCACAACATATCAGGTAGTTTCATTTGCTATTACTTTGATGGGACATTATAGTTAATATTGCTATTACTACTGTGTCTAATCTGGTCTTTCCTGTTTACCTCCCTCTTTAGTACTGCTGGAATGGAGGCCAGTGGAACAAGCAACATGAAATTTGCCATGAATGGCTGCTTACTGATTGGAACATTGGATGGGGCCAATGTTGAAATAAGGGAAGAGGTTGGAGCAGACAACTTCTTTCTCTTTGGTGCCAAGGCTCATGAAATTGCTGGGCTTCGGAATGAAAGAGCGGAGGGAAAGGTTAGTCTTATACCGTTACCTATCTGATGCCTACCTGGCGAGCCATTGTACTTTGGATTGTTGATATTCTTGATGCCCTTTTGGTTTGAACAAACACGTTCCTCCCTAAAATTTTTAAAATTTTAGTCATTGTCACAGATTTTCTTTTTCTTGTTTCAAAATAGAAAATCCTGATTAGAGGTTTTGTACATGATTTTTTATTGGTGAAATCCTGAAAGTTTGTTGTTTACTTAATAATCCAACTGGCCTTTTGATGTAGTTTGTGCCTGATCCAAGATTTGAGGAAGTTAAAGAATTTGTCAGAAGTGGTGCTTTTGGGCCTTACAACTATGACGAATTGATGGGATCATTAGAAGGAAAAGAAGGGTTTGGCCTCGCGGATTATTTCCTTGTGGGGAAGGACTTCCCCAGCTACATAGAATGCCAAGAAAAGGTCGATGAGGCATATCGAGATCAAAGAGTGAGTTCATGCATTTTTTATACTACTTTTCATGCAACCCATACATCAATTGATTATATTTCATAGGCATAGCCCATTCTACTTTTCTAGACATCAAATAATTAGGGGTAGATTTGGTCCTCCGTGGGTCAGCTTTTCTTGGGAATTATCAAAGTACCTCATTAGACTGTGTTATTGATTGTGAATATGTGGCATTAACACCAGAATCGTGTGAATGCAGACATGGACACGAATGTCAATTTTGAATACAGCGGGCTCGCACAAGTTTAGCAGTGATCGCACAATTCACGAATACGCCCGAGATATATGGAACATTGATCCAGTCCCATTACCTTAGAAGATGGATGTCTTCATACGTAGCAGCAGAAATATGAGGGCCCCTCTCATGGCTCTGACGATCACATCACAGCTTTCTCTTTATCATATTTCCGCTGAAAATAAATAAAGATTTTGGATGGCTCAAGAGTAGCAGCATTTGAAACATAACTGCGGCTATGGTTTTGGCGAGAATAAGCCTGCATCCTCTTCTTTTACTCGTTTCTGTGTGGCACCGCAACTGAAATAAAGTTCTTTGTATTGACTGTAGCCTGTAGATGCTCGTTAAAAATAAAAGATATGATGAATTTTGCTCCTATGTGTGTCAATCCATATGATGAGTAACAGTATATAGTCTATAGAGATCTTCATGTGGTACGATATCATTATATAAGTCGTGTTTTACTGTTTAGTTTTACTTAAAACGGGAAACATTCTAAAGCACACGTCTGCTGAAATATGCTATTAATGCATCATAAATAAATAGTGCAATTTATTATCAAATATTGGATAACCCAATGGATTTCACTGTCAACTAATAATGATAATGCCCCAGAAACACCACTGAATATGCATCCAAATTTTTTAGTTGCAAATCAAACGTCCTTGTGTTGTATGGAGCATTTACCGAAAAAAAACTATATCTTGACATAAATTCGGACATGAAAGTGGGACAATTGATTGAAAGCCCAAATCCCCATCAAAATAACAAATGAAAAGAGTCTTGTGAAAACACCATATTGGTTCTTCATGCTCGGGACAACCAAAGGCATGATGTGTTGGCTACCATTTAAGGTGTCTCTATTCAACTATTTCCATATGAAACTAGAAAATACCATGAGACAAACGAAGTTGGATTTTGCTTGATCAAGATGGCTAAACAACGCATCTCAAAATTACTTATTTGTGTCAAGAAGCTTGTTTCTTCATCATAACAGCATGCTTTTGCCCTGCAAGATGATAATTAAATACAGTGTCGCTATTACAGACCACATTACAAATAGTACATATTTTAACTGCTTCTGCGGCTGCCCCACCTTTAAGAACCTTCTTTTTCTTCTTCTCTAAATCTTCTGGTGTTTCAATCGCTTTCCTTTTACTCTCGCTCCCAGATTTGCTCTTGGTTCCCTCCGGTTGAAGTCCTATCAAAGGATTAGATGACGCGGCGGGTGGCAGAACAGGAACTTTTGGTGGCCTTAATGCTTCTTTTAATTTCTCCAATTTCTTCTTGTGCTTCTTTCCTAACTTATGCTGGTCCAGAACATCCTTGCCAGTACAATCTATCTTGCAAACTTCACAATATGCAGATTGGACAACCTTAGTTTTCAGTTTCTTCAGGGGTTTCTTCCGTGCCCCATTTCCATGAGGTTGGGTTACGGTGTGAGCCCACCAAGCGGAGTTAGCATTTGCAGTAGTAGCCAATTGCTCTGATCCAGTAGAAGCTACGGGGATAGGCTACTCATAAGAATACACAATGCAATAAAAGATGAGATGAGATAGAGACAATCATCATTCCATTCCTTTATACTGTAGAATTCCAACAGTAAGCAAATAGAGGCACTGAATTTCCAAAGAGTATTTCAGTAAACCAAGTTTCAATACCCTCTGAACAAAATAGGAGCACACAATTTTTCGTTTCTCAATCACTAATTGCATAAGTAAACGATTAAGAAAAATAAAATGTACTCAACATTTACGAAAAACACGTTCGTTACTGATCAATGAATTGTCTGAATTATGGTATAGTTTTAGTAGAAGTTTAAAACTTCAAAATATATCAAAAGATGACCGTTATCAAGGAAGAGATAGATAAGGTAAGTCAAAGCAGCACAACTCCACATATTCAAATTGGCAATAATTTTTAGTTTTTAATTCTTCTTAATAGAAGACATTGTTTTCCTTAGCTTCAAGGACCAGAGAGAAACAATTAGGAATTTGCTCAAGTGGTGCATGTTTTCCAAAATTAACATAGCTCAGCAAATTACATCCAAAGGTTCATTTGAATGAAGCTTTGTTATCCTCAGGATTCTCTTATTAATCTATCTACCTCCCTAAATTCAAGGACTGGTTTTAAAATTTTAGACAAGAACATTTATTTCATGGCATCAAGGATGGAAACTGATCCAGTACATGGTGAGTGGTGTGCAAAGAGAAGAAACGATCCCATTTTTTTTTTTTTTTTTTGCATTTTAGCTTAGAAACAGCAACGTTTGGTCTCCACACACGCCACTCGCCACGCATGGAATCAAGATCCCATCAAGAACAGAGCAAATTTGAAATTATTTATCATTAGAAACATATCAACTGGCATAAATCATTAACTAGATGTCATAAACCAAGGATACGCAGCTTATTAACCAATTAGAGATATAACTTTAGAAACGCATCTTTCCAATACTTCAGCTAACCAATTTAAAAATATCCAAGTGTTGTCAATCAATGTTAGATAATTACATGCTGCTTCACATAGTTTTAGGCTCCACCATCTAAACTAGAAACCAGAACATAGCTTAATACATTCGGATTCCTAAACATGTTACATTTGATCCCATTCAAAAAATTGACTTCTTTCCATGTTCTAACCTATCCTTTATTTCCAACCAAAACCTCAAACAGTATAGTCATCCCTCCAAATATTTAGGACATTAATTATCAATTACCTCAATCTATCTCACGCCATACCACAATAAACACAACATGAAACTTTAAAGGAAGAAAGAAGGAAATGAACATACAGCTACATAGCCAACCGGGTCCACCCCGAACTGCTTAACAGCCTCCCTAGCAGCCCAATTTTGACCATTCGGGTCAAAATAGTATCCGGAGCTCGAATCTGCAATAGGGTTGTGAGTATACGAGTAATCAACGTTGGCTTCATGAGTCAGATGACTAACTGAATCGGAGGTCAAGGGGGCATAGGAAGTAACACCAGGAGGGTTCACCTCAGGTTCCGCTCCGTGGCAACATAAAATACTTGAGTTCCAGTAGAAGATTGAGGGTCTGCAGAAGAGGATTAGGGTTTTGAATGTATAATTGGTAATGGGGAGGGTAAGATGCGGGAAAATAAGCGGCTACAGAAGAAGGGTAAGAAGAAAGAGCCGCTGGCGTTGGATTTGGCTGAAATTCAGGCACAGTGGTGTAGTCCATTGGATTTTCAATTTCAAAGGGAAGCTGAGAACGGATGGAACAGAGTGATGCAGAGGAAAAGATGAAGATGCAGTGCTTCCGATTACGTGATGAAGATTGAAAAGCAGTGTAGCAGTTTGCGTTGAAATGGATCCGAGGTCAACCTTACTTGTGAAGTTGCTGGAGGCCCAGTAATGGAGAATCCCGATTCAAGAAACATCGTTCGTGCTTCAACTGACTTGTGAAGTTGCTGGAGGCCAAGTAATGGAGAATCCCGATTCAAGAAACATCGTTCGTGCTTCAACTGACTTGTGAAGTTGCTGGAGGCCCAGTAATGGAGAATCCCGATTCAAGAAACATCGTTCGTGCTTCAAACTTAGATAATTTAAAACGTTTTTTAATTACTATTTTATTATAATTTTAATTATAATATTTTAAAAAATATTTTAATTTTTAAATATTTAAATTTATATTTAAAAATAATAGATAATTTATTCTATCTAATATTAATATTATTAAAAAAAATTTACTTTTAGATCGCACCCTATTTTAAACATTTTATCACTAAAAAAAATCAAAGCAGGGCGATGCAAGAGCCGGTGCAATTGATTCGACAGCCTTAGACATGGGCTTGGACAGAGGTTTTCCATAGTCCAGAGAGAGAGAAAAAAATCATTGTCAAGGACTAATAATTAATTTTCTGTAAAAGGCTCAAGAATTTGAGAAACTGTGAATCTGAGGAAGAAAACGCCACCATAAAATGTGGCAGTAACGATTGAGGAAGCGTTGTCTCATAACACACAGGACTAGAACAAACATTTTAACGTCCCACCAATTCAAGCATCCCTTCGTAGTTCCTACCCGCCAATGTCGCTCTAAACTAATGCAAGGCAGTCTAATAAAATACATAGAAGTTAAATAATGATTTGACGTTTGAAAATATTACATTTAGTTTCAGTTCGTTTTTTCCAAACAAAAAAAAATTAGTTTGTTGTCAACATTGGTTTCAATCAAAACAATATATTATCAGACAAGATCACTCATTAAATTTAAAGCATGTGACATAAACAAGAAAGATAATTTACTGTCAACGTAAACTTTGATTTTGAATGGTTAAATTAATATATGATTATGCTTTAATTAATTTAGTAGGGAGGAATTTGTCTGTTATCCTCATTATCTTGAGAAGATTAGTTGTTTATTGTCAGCCTTCTTGTCCATTTGAAAATATATAATTACATTGTAATTCTAGTTTATACAAGTTTTTTTTTTCTGATTCGTTTTTTGTGAATGGCTTAAGGTGTCCTTTCTTCACATACAAACTACGCAGATTTTGAATAGTTAAATAATCAATATTTACACTGTAATTCTACCCCCTTTTTAATCTTTTTTGTGCAGAACTCTGTAATTCTACTTTGCATGTTGGATTTCTTTCTTGGTCTTTTTCCTAGTTCGTTTTATATCCAAAAAATATTCCAAACTACTTGCATATTGCAAAGGGGGCCTGTTCCGGTTTCTTTTTCTTTCTTTTCTTTTTGTTTTTTTAAAAAAAACTTCCAATATCTAACTCATTAATTAATAGGTTAATATAAATTTTGGTCATTAACTTCATATAAATTTTAGTTTTAATTTTTTAACTTTTAAACATGAAATTTTAATTCTTTAAATTTACCCTGTTAGTCCCTATATTTTTTATTATATTAAATTTATCTATGTAACACTATCACTACTAAAAATATTTATTTGAAGAGATGACTGTATAAAATTAGTAAAAGTTATTATAATTGATAAAAAAATTAGCCTATAATTTATAAGATCGGTGAGTTTTAAGTAAGGATATTATTGGTGGAAAATTTAAAAATACTTCTACGAATCTATGAGACCGGAGACCTGATGAGCCTCCCCACCCAACTCTGGTAAACTTTTACTTGTAAAAAAAAGAGCTGAACTGTAGATGTGTATGTTGACTAGATATATATTTTCTTTAAGAAAAAACATTAAACCCAATTCAAGAAGCATGCACACCCTCCACAAAGGGTTTAGGGCACGCCATCTTCTTCCTCAGCAGTGTGCCAGCAAGAATGTGGAAACACCGTCTATGGCCTAATTCACCCCAACAATATAGTAGTCTTGAACCCAACAGAGCAAAAATAAGCAATCCCAAAGGAAAACCAGAAGAAATTACACAATAAGCATGTTAAACAGTAGTTTGTATAAAAAAGGATATTAATTACTTATTATATGAATTATTAGGTTGAGTAGATGAAATAGGAAAGTGTGTCAGGAAGCTAAGGACTTCCGCTGAATGCACTCTCTTTTTCTCATTTTATTTTATTGAAATGAATCATGCACAGTTGTTTCACAAAGCAAATGCAGGAAAACTGAAAGAATCGGAAAAGGAACTAACATTGACGACGGCCGGCGAGAGGAGCACCGACGACGAGAACTAGCGAGGAGTGAGAGACACATTGACTGAGTCGAAACACCAGAGAACGGCTGAACGACCGAAGCGCTAACCCTCGCTTTCTTACCGCCTCCACAATGGCCGCCTACCTCTCGTCTGTTCATCGTCCCTGCTTGAACGCTTCAAGTCCCTCCATTTCTACCGATCGGCGGGAGAAGTACTTGAAGGCGAAGGTGTCATTCTGGAGTAGAAGGAGGACCATGATACGGTTAACTTGGTGGAAGAGAAAATCAGAGAGGAGTAAGGGGACGCCGAAGAAGTTACCAGAGAAAATGAAGAAACTGACGAGTGAGAAAGCAGTATCGAGGAGGCAGGAGGAGGAGGAGGAGGTTGATCGCCGGACGCCAGACCCAAAGACAACGAGATATGGAGAAGGCAATGAAATGGGGTCGTTTGTGGAGGACGGTGGACGCTAAAGTCGACGATTTCTTTTCTTCTTTTTAAAAAAATATACATGCAGTTTGTATACACGTCATCACTAAATAAATATTTTTAATAGTATTAGGCAACGTAAATAAATTTAATATTATTAAAATTATAGAGACTAACAATTTTATTATAAATTTAAAAAATTAAAACTTTAAATTTAAAATTTAAAAGACTAAAATTAAAATTGGTATAAAATTGACAGAAGTTATATTAACTCGAGAAAAAAGAATGCTCATACTGTGTAATTGTCAGTCTCGGATAGGCCGGCCCGGGCAAATGGCATCACGACTCATATTTCAAATGATCCACATTATTTCAAGTCACAAGCCTCATTTTTCCTCCGATATTGATGGGGAACATTATTGTGTTTCTCGTGGGGTAAATGTGTAGTTTTCGGAATTACAATGAGATAATAACAGCAGATTTATCAAACAAAAACAAGTTTCCCAAGTAAATTCATAACATCCGGATAATAATGAAATGGGTTACAAAAAGCAAGGCAAAACATAGAACCTTTATACTTTCCCTGAATTTTTACCAATTTTGTGCCGACTACAAAGGGAAAGGAAAAAAGGGACAAAAGGAAAACTCTTATGAAAATAATAAAGAATCAAACTGAGAGGGAATGCATACAATCCCCTTAATGAAATTATCTGTTTTAAGCCACTGCTGGCATGTCCTTAAGCCATGGGTCCAGTGGCTTACCGATAGAGTAAACGATGAAGCCAATCTCACGCAACTTGTCCACATCCACAATGTTTCTGCCATCGAACACATAAGCAGGCTTCTGCATGTTGTCGTAAATCTTCTGATAATCAAGAGTCTTGAACTCATCCCATTCAGTCAGAATGCAAAGACCATGTGCGTCCTTTGTTGCATCATAGGCATCCCAAACCACACTGACTTGCTTCACCGTTGAGGGACTCATGGGCTGCAAGTGGATAGGATGGTCCCAGTCAAACTTGTTCATTGTGAGATCCCTCTGGATTTGCTCTTCAGTGACTTGTGGATCATATATGCTCAGGCGAGCTTTGTCACCCAGCAGTCCCTTGCAAACATCAATTGCTGGGGTCTCACGAGTATCTCCAGTGTCTTTCTTGAAGGCAAATCCCAGAATGGCAATCTTCTTGTTAGCAACTGTGTTGAACATTGAGGAAACAACACGGTTCACGAAACGGCTCTTCTGATAATCGTTGATCTTAATGACTTGTTTCCAGTACTCAGCTACCTCTGGAAGGCCATTGCACTCACAGATGTAAACAAGGTTCAATATATCTTTCTGAAAGCAGGATCCACCAAAGCCAACACTAGCATTGAGGAACTTGGATCCAATCCTTGTGTCTGTACCAACAGCAAAGGACACCTGTTTGACATTTGCCCCAGTGGCCTCACAGAGTGCTGACATGGCATTGACAGATGAAATTCTTTGGGCCAAGAAGGCATTAGCTGCAAGCTTAGACAGCTCTGCAGACCAAAGATTTGTGGTAAGAATTTGGTCCTCAGGAACCCATTGAGCATAAACATCCTTCAATGCTTGAATGGCCTTTTGCCCTTCAGGAGTCTCACGACCACCAATGAGCACACGGTCTGGTTTGAAGAGATCTTCAATTGCAGTTCCCTCGGCAAGGAATTCTGGGTTAGACAGGATCTGGAATTTAATCCCCTTGCCATTGTGGGTAAGAATTTTCTCAATGGCCTCGGCAGTTTTGACTGGGACTGTAGATTTCTCGACCACAATTTTGTCAGATTTTGAGACATCAGCAATCATCCGAGCAGCACTCTCCCAGTATGTCAAGTCTGCTGCTTTTCCAGCTCCAAGACCCCTAGTTTTGGTTGGTGTGTTAACTGAGACAAACACAATATCAGCTTCATAGACATGTTTTTCCACATCTGTGCTGAAGAAGAGGTTCCTGCCACGGCATTGCTTTACAACATCGTCAAGGCCTGGTTCATAGATAGGAAGCTGGTCGCTGTTCCAGGCTGCAATACGGGATACAGAGATATCAACAACAGCCACTTCAATGGAGGGGCACTTAAGTGCAATGACAGCCATGGTAGGTCCCCCCACATATCCAGCACCAATGCAGCAAATCTTCACCATTTTTCCTCTTTAAATAACCTATATAAAACAGGTTCAAATGGATGGGTAAAAACACAATGATACAGCAATAACAACTTTCATACGAAGTATTGGCTTTGAAGTAGTAACACATCATACTAAGGTCCATATTGCAATTAACAACTAGTTTCATTATGATGAAAGAGGCAGCAAGTCTTAATATTAAAAATTCATTAAATAATGAATGTATCATTGGACAATACAAATATGAACAAAATTTCCGTGAGCAAACAATTTCCTTCCAAATAGAACCAAGCTGCAAATTCCATCCTATCTCACATAGTCTTACACTAAGCAATAACAATAGAAAAATATACGTTGAGGCACGATTTCAAGCAGTCTCCATGCGTTTTATTTGCGTTGGGGATTCAAGAATAGTTCAAGCATGATTGGTACGGCCTCACTACTAAAAGACTAGTGAGCAGAACCAAGTGCCGCTATGTTCTAACTGGGTGGAAACTAAGATGATGTATTCAAAAGTATTAGACTCGACATAGATAATCATTGCATGTCATCACTCAAAGGTCGGTGCAAGATCTAAACGTAATGAAAGTAACTCGAGCAAATAAAAGGAATTCAACTTATTTTCTTCCAGTATCCATAGGAAGAGATTAGGAGAAGCCAGATCTAATACATAAATGCAAAAGTTGATGCTTGGATTTTTAGATTTCAGGATCACTATAGGTTGACCACTCGTGATCAATCTTACAAACGAAATATTAGTAGATCTAGCTCAATTTGGAGAATCACAAACGAATTGCTATCGATCTCTATAAATTAAACATGAATTATAGTAGATCCGTTGTGAACGAGCTTCACATAAGAAAAACCAAACAACAAAAGCTGATACCAAACAGAATTGAATTAAGCATAAAATTGGACAACTGAAATAACTAACAGCGTTGAAAAAAGCCACGGATCCGCAGACTATTAAGCAAATCAGAACTAAAACCATCAATTACTAAGGACTAGACATTCCATTTTCATAAGATAAACAGGTGAAACGAATCTTAACAAGAATGGTCGGTTCCAACGTAACAACAGAGACAGGAGTCAACAGTGATTCAAAAATTGACGAAATCTAAAACAAATCAGGAAATGAAAGTGTGAAATCTGACAGAATTTTACCTCTCCAAGCGAATCACTTTGAAATGGAGAGAAAAGCAAGAGATCACAGAAGCTGAGAGAGGTAGCGAAAGAAAGAAAGAAAGCGGGCGAGGTCTGCAGAAGAAGAGCGGGACAGAGGCAATATATAGCAATGCAAACTCAGAGGCAGTGGACATGTAATTACCAAAAAGGACAAAGGCATGGGAAAACGCTGCTCCGGTTGGTGGGGAGGGTCATATTTGGCAGGAGGGGAACCCGGGGGCAAAGTTGAGAAGTAAAGTGAAATGACTTAAATGCCACTAGATTATTAGTTAGTTCATATTCACGAATAAAAGTCAAAGTCTGGGGGCGAGACAGGCAAAGAGGGGTTTCCAGCTTCGCACGCGTTTCCCGCACAAGGAACCGCTTCTTCCTCTGAGAATCAGTGTCAACTTCAAGTCCTTTGTCTTTATTGCCCTTTGTTCCCTCCCCATGTAATAATATGAGAATAGGAATAATTCTGGTTGGCATAAATAAATAACTTATACTTTATAAAATATAAACCAATAAACCAGTACGAGCAATTCATCCTCACTTTGATCCCACTAAAAGTTTATGACATTAAGATATACTTATACGTGAGGGACTAAATTGAGAAGAAAAGTTTAAGTGAGACTAAAATAAAAAATGTCTGTATCAGAAAGGATCAGATCAAAGAATGCCGCATTGGTGGGAGACGCAGAGAGTTTTTTTTTTTCAAGTCTTTCACGGAAGTGTCAAATAATTTATAGCTAAAACTTAGATATGCCAAATTCATTTTCTTTTAATTTAAGAGTAGATGAAATATAGTTTTCTTTAGTCCTAGTAACTATATATATATAAATATATTCCTGTAATGAGATGGGATGGGATTATATACATTGGGGGTTAGAATTTTATAATTATATAAAAGAAAAGTGCTTGTGGTTAGACAAAGCTTAAGCTTAATTGATGAAGGTGATGTGTGATTGAAGAAAAAAAATAGTATATTCAAACTTTTATAATGAGAAATAACTTGACTAATAATCTTTGTTGAGAGAATATTCTTTATATACTCTTGAGTTATGTCTGCACGTTTTTTGTCCATGTGCGTTTTGTTTTTATTTTTAGAAAAGGGCCCTTAAAAAATGGTTTAATTATCACCATGTTCAGGTAATTTAAGGAACCGGTTTATACTGCCTCTTTCTATACTTTCTATATTTAATATAGGAGCTAATTATATGGTTATACTTGATCAATAAATATAATATATTAATCTATTTTATATATAATATTTATATTTTTTTAAACTAATTTATTTAATTTATAAATTTATATATAATATAATATTATACCAGGAGATAAAATGGAAGAAAAAAGGAGTCTCTATAAAGGGAAAAAAGGAGATCTAAGTAGATCTGAAATTTAGATATGTCCCTCTTGTTAAGAAGGAAATTGAATGCAGAAATCAGGAAGATCAAAATCAAGATGTGATTGAGAAGGATTTATGGAAACGTGATTTAGATGTGCTTTTAGGTGAAGACGGAGGCACCATCATTGAAGAGGCTCTCCATAAAAGCAGTCTTCGCAAACTTGTAAACTAAGACTGGACTTTGCTTGAGAGGCTAGAAATTGTTAGAGTGCATCTGAAGCTATAAAAGTTAAAGATATAGCACCTCACAATTTTAATATTTAATTTTTAAACCAATGAAAAAGAAAAACCTATTTCTTTCCATAGCAACGATGGGCTGATAGCTCAGGATTGTTCTTCACATGCAGAGATTATCAATGATCACAGATGAAAAAGAGCAAAACAAGGCTAAGCATTGTAGTCACAATATTTGAATTTTCAAAGAAATATCAGGCCAAAAATAATTGGCAAGAAGTGCATTTTCAAGCGACTATAAAACTTAATCACCATTTTCTTCCATATGAAATCACGAAATCTCCAAAATTAACCTTTGAAAATTTCGGATAATTTATGAACAGTTGGTTTTCCCCCCTCAGGATCAGGACTTATTTTTCCATCTTAATATCTAATTTTTATGTATAAATTTTGCTAGTAGGTATTGAGTTTGAACATTTTTCAACCTGGCCTTTGCCCCCCCTTCTTTTTACGCCAGACATCCCTATTTATAATTTTAAAGAAAAATTAAATGAAAGTACGGATCCATATGTAGATTGGGCCACCGACTACGAAGTCCATTCTTTTCGGCCCAAAATGAAGCCCATTCTTTTCGGCCCAAAATGCTCACTTTTGCGTAGCCAGAAGGTTCTGTCCTTTGTACCAAAAAAAAAAGTTCTGTCCTGATTATAACGTTCGTTGAGCAGAAATCAGATCACCGCCGCATTTACCTGAACAGCGAATCGAACGGACCAGAAAATCTAAACAAAATCTCAAATAAAACATCCAACGGCTTATGATCAGACCCACGAAAAATAGCCGTTACAAATCGCGTCCCCGGCTCAACGTTACTATTTTTCCTCTTATGCGAATCAGAAAATCATCATAGATGGCCAAAAAAAATCAGAAAATCATCAAAATATCACACATAGTCCCACAGTCTTCATCTTACTTACTCTCTCTCTCGCTCTCTGTCTCTCCCTTGGTTTTCAGAATAGTGGCGGCACGTTCTTGACTTTCCGAGGGAATTGGCTTGCAAGAACGCCGGAGTTATGACTGCCATGAAAGAATCATATGGGCATCGATCAAAGAATCAGGAATGCTCAAAACATTCGGAGAATTTCAATCCCAATGTATCTCGTCGCAGCCCTGTTTCGAAAAACTTAAATCCCCCTGTCAGTTCCAAGTCTGCGAAGTCTTTGAAATCGGCGTCGATGAATCCTAATTCAGGTGTCTGTCTACCTCAGAACAAGATCCGTCAGAGGAAGTTCGTGACAGCAAAGAACAATCCGAAGAAAGAAGACGACGTTGTTTCCAACTCGACAGCGACGTGCAAGTGCAAAGACAAAAATAAAAAGAAGTGTCTTTGTGTGGCCTACGAGAATTTGAGGGCGTCCCAGGAGGAATTTTTAAAAAAACAGGTAGATGAGAAAAATCAATCTAAGGCCTGTGACGAATCAGAAATTTTGACGACGATACAAGACCATCCAATTGATGAAGATGGCCTGACGATCAATGACACAGAGTCACCTGATCCAGTAAGCAGTCCGACAATGAAACGTCGGAGGGACAAATTGATGGAAGAAGCTAGAAGGAGTGTCCCAGAAGGAGGTTTTGGGAGAGTGATGCATCTGGTGAAGGCATTCGAGAAGCTTCTGACTATTCCGAGTTCAAAGGACTGTGATGAGAAGGAGAAGGAGAACGAGGAGGAGGATAATTTAGCAGACGATGATCAGAAGAAAGCTACGAAATGGGCATTGCCAGGATTGCAACCTCCTCCGAAGGCACCTGAAACAGAGTTTTCATCTTCATCATTCTGCCCTTCGGATTTGTTCCTCACATCCGAAAGCCTTGGCTTGGACCCACCAATTTCATCTTCTTCTTCTTGTGATGTGAATAGCATCCGTGAAAGGTTCGTGAAAATGAAAACAAAACTAATTCGATATTTTTTTGAGTTTTCTCTAATGTTTGTTATTTTTGTTGAGATTGCAGTATATCGAGCAGGACTTCTAGTGGGGGTCAAAGGAGTAGGAGGAATGTAAGATTACAAAATATAATCAGTTAATTCTACAAGCACTGAAGCAGATTGAATAGCGATAAACGGAGTAATTGAGTTTGCTTTGAATTTTTTTATTTTCAGAGCTTGGAATCGTCATGCACTTCTTTGGGAAGGAGGCGGAGAAAACATGTAAAAGCCAGAAGCCAGAAACCATTCAAGCTGAGAACAGAGGTAGTTTTAGGACACCACGAATTGGTCTTGAATTTCAATTCATTTTTTAGTTTGGATGGTGACACTTGGTAACTGTAACTTGATAAAACTGTAGCAAAGGGGAAAGTTGAAAGAGGAAGAACTTATGAAGAAGTTACAAGAGGAGATGATTGAAGAAGAGAAGCAGAGAATACCCATTGCACAGGGTCTTCCATGGACCACGAATGAACCAGAGGTAAGATCATCATCTTGTTTAGAATTTATTATGCGAGAGAGTGGAAGTGACGTGTGAGAGTCAGAGAGAGATTGAGAACTACCATGTTTGTCACGTGTTTGCTGTTACTAAGGATTTAATTAATTGGGTGCTACTCTTTCAGAACCTCGTAAAACCTGTAACTAAAGAAATCACAAGGCCCATGGACCTGAAGCTTCGTACTGAACTACGGGCGATTGATCGTGCTGGGTTTGACCATCAGGTACTTTTATCATGGAAATGATTTCAATTGGTGAAAATTGCAAATTAGAAAAAAAAAATTGATGAATGTTTTATGCAGGTGGCAGAAAAGTTTAGCTTTATTGAGCAATTCAAGATGGAAAGGGAGAAGCAACAGAAGGTACAATATAATAGTGATAGATTATTCCTCAATCAATGTCTACATTGTTTTCTTCTTACTATAGATGCTCAATATTTTTCTTTTCTTTTGTGTTATAGTTAGAAGAAGAAGAAGAAACCAGAAGGTTAAGAAAGGAACTCATCCCTAAAGCACAAGCAATGCCTTATTTTGACAGACCCTTTATCCCCAGGAGGTAATAATAGATTGATTACTCATAATTGAATGTTTTTGTTGTTTATTTTTGCTTCAATTTTGTTCTGTTTTAAGAAATTTGTCTCTCCTATCTTGATTTTATGTGCCAAAGATCAAGGAAACCTCCAACCATCCCTAGAGAACCGAAGTTTCAGTCTCCTCAGAATCAACAAAAGAAAGATCAGATGCTACTTATCGTGGAATGACAATAACCCCTGCATTTCATTAAGATCAGAAGGGCAATTATAGACGTTATGTGTAAAATGAATAACCCTCTTACATTTTTTTGCCCCTCTGAAGAGTTTTGATTGGTTTTTGCATAGCGACTCCGCCTCCGCTTGAAGTTGGTACAGTGCTTTCTCAAAAATAGTTTTATAAAGTGATTATCATTATTTATTAATCCTTCTATTGACAAATTTGATCGCTATGTAAAGCATTATGGACCTCTCTTTATGAGACATCACAAGAAAAGCTCCCTAAATGCTCTCACCAAAATTGTTTAGTTACATGTATATGGACACGTATTCCTAATTATAAGAGTTTAGATGGGGATTAAATTTGTTCGTAAATATAAAACTACAATACACTTTATCTTCTAAAATTATAATTTTTTCTCAAATATACATTTATATGATTACACATGTTAAGGGGTATCAACGATAGTTTAAATATAAATACATATATGATTAAATGAGATATTTAAAAAAAAATTAAAACGCAATCATTACAATTAATTAATTTACCCAACTTCTTTCATCTATTAAAATTAATTAAATAGGCCTTATAATTAATACCAGAGATATTATATACCAAATTATTCTTTTGATTCTTTTTTTTCGTACAACTTTCTAAATTTGGGAACAAGCGGGTTATCTATGCTGTCCCCCCAAAAAAAGGCTTGACTTATCAATCGTCTAAACTAAAGCCAGGTCACCTTCCACTAAAATTACAAGTTCAAAAATATATTTTTTGTTACAAGAGATTAAAAGAAATTAATTCCAATCAAATCTCAAATACTCCCAAACATTCATTATCCACAAGAACTCTTAAATGATAAGAGCATACAAATAATAATTCTATCGTCTTTAATCTATCATTTACCATAATATCCATAAGTTGAATTTTTTTTGTTACCCACCCGGTTCACCGGAGCTTTGCCTCGATTACATCCAAATCCGACCAGCGTTGCGCATCTGGCTATGATGGATGAGTCTCCCAACGAGGATTTTTTGCATACGCCAAGGCTCAAACTCGAGACCTCGCTTAAGCGATACCGAACTGCTTATCACTCGAACCAATCCCTATTGATCCTTAAGTTGATTTTAATTTCTAGACATGTTATGATAACTTGCCATGCCCTTTACTGTTCCAGACATTACAAACCTCAGGCCCAGAGAAACAGTACCATCCTAGTTTTTCTGAAAATATTAATTCCTTGCCTTTACAAAGGCCTTAAAATTTAGGGATGATTTTCGCCCGAAATCTCTCTATAATTTGCATGTCTCATTTAGACTCAACTAAGGTCAACTCTACGTGTTTATCAGTTGCCTGTTTTCATCTCGTAGTTCAATATATACAATATTCCCAAATTATGTTTAGCTATCATTACCTACAGGCCTTAAAATTTAGGGATGATTTTCGCCCGAAATCTCTCTATAATTTGCATGTCTCATTTAGACTCAACTAAGGTCAACTCTACGTGTTTATCAGTTGCCTGTTTTCATCTCGTAGTTCAATATATACAATATTCCCAAATTATGTTTAGCTATCATTACCTACGGCTGAGGCCGACGTATGCCAATTCAGAGCTAACTTCAATAGGAGAGAAAGGAATGTTCCATGAGAACATAAAGGAAATTTTGCGGTAACAAGCATCATCGATTCGGCTTCCATGTTCACAACACAAGAATGTTCCATGACAACTATTTGGAAAAAAGAACGCGTAGTAGACTCTGCTCTGCTCAATGCGCTAAATTATGTCTTGACATTATCTATAAATCTCAATGAACCAGCAAAAGATTAAAAAGAAAAAAGAGCCAATGCTAATGGATTGTTAATTCAAGGTGCAACCACAATTCGGCCAGCAACTTGGTCAAGATCCCTTTGACCACTTGAAGTGATTTTCCTACCTCTGCAACAAACAAACCATAAATAAGTTACAACCATCGGCACAGATTAAAATGAAAGTGTGACAAAAAAACTGTACGCAGCCCCACAATATGAAAAGAATGACTACTAGGTGTTTCATATTGTAGATCTCACGGCAAAAAAGGGAAGATGAAGCAGTCAACAAATATATGAAACTCTGAGGAATGCAGACCATCCTAAGGATGTTTGTGTTTTTGTGTGAGAGGATATACAATTGCAACTGGAAGAAAGAAAATGAGAAAGTAAAAGTTTCAAAACCATTTTTGGCATTTAAGACTTAAGAGTGGAATATGACTTACCCTTTTGGATCAAGCTCAATAATGTTCATGTTTTGCAACTGCTGAAGAATGTGTCTGGCAATGGCTCCACTGCTCTTGCAGAAATGTGGGGGGCGGCTTCCATTCCTCTGGCTTCCACCATAAATTCTTTGAAAGGCACCGGCACCAAGACCACCTCTCAAGTATATCTTTCTTGCCATGGAGGCTGTAACCAAAATTGAACTCTAAATTAAGCTAAAAGCTAACAAATAGATATAAGCAACGTAAACTTTAAACTATATGGCTTGTCCTAATCCTAGGAAACCCTCAGACCAATTCACTCAATTTTTATCACCAAAGGAAAAAAAAAGATCCTAGCTCAAAAAGAAAATTGCACCTAGAGATAACAAACTCACCAGCTCTAACATAATACCAGTCAGGATCATATGGGGCAAGTTCTTTAAATCTTGCAGTTTTTACTAAATCCGCCCACTCAGGAAGCTCCATCTATTAAGAGCCAGATAGAAATCATAGTTAGAATAGAAAAATAATCTTCACGTGAAAGTGAACCACAACTCAGTTAACATGCAGCAAAACTGATCCCATGCAGAAATTTTCCTCAATTGAGCGATCAAACAGGAAATTTATTGTGACCAAGAAGCAGTGCAAGTAGCAGACTGGCAGAGGTAGCATTTAAAAAATAAATAATAAAAAATATTACTCAAAAAGCAGAAGCAGCATCTTCCAGCAGTCAGCGCCCTAAAAAAAGGCACAATTTGTGTGGAAGAGCTATCGGAAGCCATATATGTCATTACAAAGGAGTGGAATCCACAAAACGAAAATTCCACGCTTTTATTGCTAAATGGGCATGCATTATATACTGGTAAACTACAGTTTTCTATATCTACTACTTTCTAAAATCGCTGATTACTGAATATTACTATCTATGGATTTATAAAATCTAAGCTAAACAAATGACGAATTTCATGCGAAATCAAACAACGAAAGATAGAGGAGGTGCCATTGGAAATCGTCAACTGGGGATCAAATATGAACAACCCAGAAATTTAGTGAGATTAGAAAAAACAGAGGCCCTTAATCATATCAAAATATAAGTGTTTCTGCTCTTCCTCCCCCCCCCCCCTCCTTTTTTTAAAAACATGCACATATACAACAAGCAGAAACTGCATCAACGAGCGCTAGGTTGATTGTACCTTGCCAGAGCGCTTGAGGTGAGCTGAGTAAGCCTTGACGAACTCATGCGGTGAAACGTCCTTCACGGTTCTCGCAGTTGCCATGACTAAATCACCGGGGCAAACGAGAAGCTGCTCCAATGCTCCAAACGATGAAGCTCTCGCCGATGCGCCCTCCTTTCCAGGTTTTAATGGCGTCTTCAATGTTTTATATGGACCGGGATTATCCTTTTTTTTTGTTTTTTTTGGTACAAAAAAAATGTTTAGGTAGGATTGTCCATTTAAGGGTTTTGCATCCGGACATTGGTATATGACGACCCGGTTAGGCATTTTGTTTCATTGGGCTTCAATATGTAATACGACCAACCCAATACATTTTTTTAAACTGAATCGGCCCAACAATTTTTAACTATAGTTCGAATTATTTTTATGTTTTGGTCTTTTGGAGAGCTGTCTAAATAGGGATACAGGAGGCCTGTCAAGGACATATGACCTAACCTGTTTAAAAAAATATATAGGTTTATGCTTATATTAAAGCCTATTTTTTTTAATAGATCAGGCTCAAATTTCTTGAAAATCTTGTTAGGCCTATCAGGCTGCCTGAGCCTATTACCAAAATATATTTAATATAGATATGTAATAAGTGGGTGTTGAACCCACTACCTATTGAATGCAATATAATAATTAAACCACTGAACTAACTCATTTTATTGTTATTTTTATTGTTGCTCTATATATTATAGCTTGTATTTTATTGCTATGTTGTAGTAAGTATTAACAGACTTTTTTAACAGGCTTCAGGCCAGACCAGATATTTATATAGGCCAAGCTTATGCAAATAAAAAATTCCCTATAACAAGCTACAGGCTAAGCTCAGGCTAAATTATCATTTAACAGGCCTAACCTGTTAAGACAAGGCCTGGACTGTTTCCCTACCTATGTCTAAATCATCACCCTTTCTCTAATACGTTACTAGTAACTTATATTAACTAAAAACTTATATTTTGAACTATATTTTTTTTTAATAAAAAATTAATACTTAACTTATTTAAATTTTTTTATATAAAAAAAGACTTATATTAAATTTATACCGATTTTTTTAATTTTTTTGTAATAAAAATATCAAAAATAATCTTATTTGATAGAAATATATTTTTATGCCTCATCAATATCAAAATATAAAATATTTATAGAAAGTGACAAATTGATGATATGAATACAATAATATGTAATTAATATTTTAAAATTAAAAAATTATTTTTAACATAAAATAAATAATATTTAAATAAAAATAAAACAGATTTTCATAAAATAATATAATTTTAAAAAAATAGTTGGATATGTTATAAAAAGACTCATTATTCATGAAAAAAAAAAGAAGAAGACCTATAGTACTTATAATTTTAAAATATCTAAAAAAAATTACTATTAATTTATTATTAAGACATTGAAATTCACTTTCTTTCACTTTGGTGGGGAGAGACCAAATTAAATCAGGAAAAAATGAAGGGATAATTTTTTTTAGTATATTTTTTTAAAAAAAAAATTAGAATCACCTACAATCTAAATATAAGGTAAAATTTCTTTCTTTTCTATGTGATATTAATATTAGATAAAATAAATTATTAATTATTTTTAAATATAAATTTAGATTCTTAAAGAGTTAAGATGTTAAAATAAACATATAAAAAAAAGAGAAATAAACCGCGGAAAAACAGGCCCCAAAAAGGGCCGACATTAATTGGGTGGGGAAGCAGGACGGGTTGGATTGGTACACCCAATTAGTGTATTGCCGTCGATCTTCAAGACGAAAACCCCGATATGCCAAAGTTAGGAGGGAAAAACCTGCCGAGAAATGAAAAAGTCGGGAGTTCCAAATCCGTTAAAACTGTCATGATGTTGATGGTTGGGGGCATTGTAATCATCGAGGGTTCAGTGCACAGCAGAGTCCGGTGCCTTCGTAGTCTCCATCCGTTCCACCCCCTCTTCCTTTTATCATTCTCTGATTTCCCATACCCTCATAGATCTTATCGCTTCCCAGTTTATATTCTCACCCACCTCCATCCCCATTCTCTTCATTAGTTGGTTATAACTAACCCAACTGACCACAGACAAACGAAGCAAATTCTGCATTTGGTTTCAAGGTTTACTTCCCATGGCTTCCTTCACTGTTCCTTGCCCCAAGTGCCCTTCTCCTGCTCCTTTGGGCTTCAGCTCACTGAATCTTCAACGGCACTCGCAGAAGCTACCCTTTCACAATGGCTTGAGCTTAATACCTGCTCAATCATCCGGATCTTCGCGAGCTGCTCTGGCATCGTCTGCGTTTCAGGTTTGTAATTGCGTCGAATATAAACTAGGCTCTTAGTAAGAATTGTTGATTTGTTTGAGTTTATCTACTGATACGAGTTAATCTTGAAGATACTACATGGAAGGAACTAGAATGCAAATTTGATTGAATTTCTGGAAATTTGGATGCTCGCTTTCTTCTTTTAGCACACGGTTATTGATTCACGGGTAGAAAGGAAAAATTCTTATTCCTGGCACTTCTCTCTCTCTCTCTGTTTTTTTTTTTTGTTCTTTAAACATCTCACATTTTACAAACAACCTTCAGAAAATATATGTCACCACGACTTATAATGCTTCGTTTGGAACCTGGAGACTCTGTAAGAGGTTATGCAAATCTTGTAATTTTAGCCATCTACGTCCAAGGGAGTATTCAATTGACCCTTTTAATTGTAATGAAGATCTAGTGTGTGTGCGCGCGCGCGCGCGCGTGCGCATTTTTGTCTGAACATAAAATGCATTCGCACTACATAAAACTAGAAGCAAAGTATGCTAAATGGCTGCAAGTAAGCTTTAGGGATCAGTGTTCTTGCTAAGATGATGTCTGCAAAAGTATGCTTTGCATGTATAATTCATAGACTTTGCATTTTTCAGCTATTTCTTCTGTTTTTGGTTGTTTCATGCTATTGTTGTCTTCTGCAGTGCCTAAACAGAAAGCGATTTTCAGGATGGAAGTTACTTGCAAATATTTTAACTATAAATTACACTGATTTGTACATCTTAGGCTACTACGGCTGAAACTTCTTCAAATTCTGCACCTGTGCGTGCCTCTGGATCTGGAGTTGGTGCATCAAAAGAGGAAGATGAGCCTAATGAAAAACTCTCAAGTCCTAGTGCCATTGCAGATGCATCTTCAGTCACGGCTTTCATGACTCAAGTGTCAGATCTTGTGAAGTACAGCATCTCTTTGAATGCAATTCCTCAATCCTCATGCTCCATTTTCCTCCTAATATATGTTTAGAACTTATATCATCTTCAAAAATTAGTTTAACGTAGTTTGCATGGGCAGACTTGTGGATTCCAGAGATATTGTGGAACTGCAACTTAAGCAGTTAGACTGTGAGCTCTTGATAAGGAAAAAGGAAGCTATGCAGCCCCCACCAGCCCCAATTCTGTCCCCCGTGTCACCACAAGTGGCCTACCCTGCGGTCCCTTCTCTGCCACCACCAGCTCCAGCAGCTGCTGCTTCTCCTGCAAGCCCACCATCTTCAAAACCAGCACCTTCCTCACCTACCCCTGGAAGAGTAAGCCCATCATTATCTCTTCCAGCACTCAAATGTCCAATGGCTGGAACATTTTATCGGAGTCCCGCACCTGGTGAACCGCCATTTGTTAAGGTATATATTGAGAAAATAGACGATATAAATGGTGTTCTTGTTTCTCTGTCAATGTGTCAATAATCATACTGCTGGGTATTTACTCAGTTCTGCATTTTTTCCATTACATATTTTATTGTTTTCTTGCTGCCGTAGGTGGGAGATAAAGTGAAGAAAGGCCAGGCTGTTTGCATTATCGAGGCTATGAAACTGATGAATGAAATTGAAGTACACAAACTCTTGTCTCTTTTACTAGTGCCATGATTTTATATTCGTTATTTATCCTCTTTTACTTTACTCTACCATGTATTTTACTTTAATAGTCAGAAAATCAATGCTTTAATTACTTGATTCTCTTTCGTTGCTCTTCAGGCTGATCAATCCGGAACAATAACTGAGATACTTGTGGAGGATGGTAAACCAGTCAGTATAGACATGGTACTCTCCCTCTCATTCTCCTCCCTGTGAAAAAAAGAGAAGTTTAAAGTCATGCTTCATCTCTCTAACTCAAAACACGTGTTTCCGGTGCAGCCACTTTTTGTAATTGCGCCGTGAGTACTGAAAAAGGGGCTTCCTTAGATTGCGACCTGCCTTGTTGGATGCTGATGCGGATTTTTCAGGATATTTTTCAATGACCATTGGCCTTCAGGAACAACTTATGCGATTATGTTAGTTTTATCTCTAGAAATTCTTGTCATAAATCTTAACATAAAAAAATCTAGAGACGTTGGAGGCATAAAAAGACGGCATTGATATTAATATCAGTAGAACTTGCAGTTCTAAACAGTTTTTTTATACAAAAAAAAGTTTAATGAGTTCGGCACTAGTTTCCTATTAGGTTAGAGCACAACCCCAGGGCTCAGAGAGTTTATAGGGAACTTACGAGATTGCTTATCAAAGGAATTATCACAATAACCGGCAGTAGGAATATTTGAAACTTGAGTAGGAATGTTTGAAACTTGAGTATGAATATTTGGTGAATTTAAGTGTTCCCATATTCTTGTACCATCTTTCTGCTTGAAAAGAAACAAGTTCACATACAGAATTATCATCTTTTTCATAAATACTCGTTTTAGTTATAATGATCTACAAATTCTATGAAATGTGTCTAGTCTTTTTCAAACAACAAGAAGTGAAATTATTTTTACGAGATGAAAGTTACATATTTTGATACCTATTAAATCTTACAAGACCTCGTTCAAAATAACCCTGGTACCCTTGTGAGACTTTGTACCAAAAACAGAGAGCTTAAGATATGTAGAATAACAATTGACAAAATTGGTTATAACTAGTAAATAATAGAGTCATTTAAATATAATATCTTAAATTTGAACTAAGTTGTATGTATAAAAAAAGTTTCGTTAGAAGTAGCACATTTCAATAATCTCTTTATAAAGATTAGTCTTTAAACTATTGGCTAAAGGAAACTTAGCCTAATTTTTTAAAAAAGCATGTTCAATAACAATGTCCGATGTAAAAGATTATGATGCGGTTTACTTGTCCTTCGGCTTGTTAATTGCACTACTACTGTAAGAACGTCTGGGGGCGAAACAAAGGATTTTCCCATAAAAATTGGCTTACATCAGGGATCATCATTGAGTCATTATTTATTTAATCTGGTAGTGGATGTTCTAACTAAACCTATTCAAGATGAAATCCCTAAGTGCATGCTTTTTGCGACAATATAGTTCTTATGGCGGAGTCAAGAGAAGAAATTAATTTTAAACTTGAGTTATGGAGAAGTACTTTAGAGTCGAAGGGTTTTCGTCTGAGTAGAAGTAAGACTGAATACATGCATTGTAATTTTTCTAAGAGGCAAGTTAGAAGTAACTTGGAGGTCAGATTAGGAGATCAAGTTATTCCACAAATAGATAAGTTCAAATATTTGGGATCAATTATACAGAAAGATGATGAAATTTTGGAGGATGTTAATCATAGAATCCAGGCTGGGTGGTTTAAATGGAGAAAGGCTACTGGGGTTATAGGTGATCGGAAAGTGCCAGATAAAGTAAAAGGAAAGTTTTATCGTACTGCTATAAGACCAGCAATGCTTTATGGAAGTGAATGTTGGGCTTTAAAAGGACAACAAGAGCATAAAATTGGGGTAGCCGAAATGAGGATGTTGAGATGGATGTGTGGGCATACAAGAAAAGATAAGATTCGCAATGAACAAATACGGGGAAGAGTTGGAGTGGCACCTATTGAGGAGAAAATAGTGGAGAACCGTCTTAGGTAGTTTGGACACGTACAAAGAAGGCCAAGGGATGCGCCGGTGAGGAGGGTGGATCAAACGGTTTGGAGTCCGGTTAAAAGGAGTAGAGGAAGGCCAAAGAAAACGCTCAACGAGGTCATTGAGCGGGATCTCCTGGTCAATAACATATCCAAGGATTTAGTTTTTGACAGACCACAATGACATCGTATGATCCATGTAGTCGACCCCATTTAATGGGAAAAGGCTTTGTTGTTGTTGTTGTTGTTTGGATAAACTTTTGGAAAAAGATTTATAGAAAAAATGGCTTTTAAAGAAGAGCTTTTCCTTGAAAATATGAGTATTTAGATAGTTATTAGCAGAATAACTTTGGTGATTAATAAATTATCAGAAAGGGTATAAGATGAAAAAACAAATCAGCCTTTGCGTTCCACTGTTAATCTTCGTTTATTTTCTTTCTCTCAAGACGATGAAGGAGACGGCGAAGTGGAGACGACATGCGCAGGTGAGGATAGCGGCGAGGGCGACGATGGACAGAGGGTGACAACAGACAGAGGTGACCGACAGAGGTGAGGACAGAGAAACTCTACCCACGACTTGTAGCAACTGACGACCCATGACCGGCGACCTATGGCGAGCAACAACCCATGGCTTGCAACGACCCACGAGCAGCGATAGCGACAAGGAAGGGAGCAACACAATGACGCCGACGCGAAGGAGAAGAAGAGAGAATGAGAGAGATGAGAAAGAAGACGAGAGAGTGGAAAAAAATATGGGCAAAATAATAAATGGGTAGTCCATAAACTCTTTTACTATTCCAAAAATTAATCCTACTAACTTATCTAAAACCATAATTTTGCCCAGAAAATATGACTATTTATTTTAAAATTTTCCCAAACTAAAATTTTACTAAAAAAATTCTAAAACCATAATTTTACTGTAATCCAAACAAGCCCTTAATGGCCGAATCCTATTTTATAAAGGCCCTACAATTAACTAATATAACTTTCTCATTTGAAACAGTTCATCCAGAAAAGATTTGGAAGTCTTCCTAAGTTATTGAAGCAAAATACTCGATTAATTCCAATAATGAATTACTTTTCTGGATCATCCCATGCAACACGGAAATCTTCACATTTTCTAGCTCTAGTAAGAAGGCTGCCATTATTTTATTTTTTTCATTTGGAATTCAAGCCATTCGACCAACTGTTTTATACTTAAATATTTTCATTGAGCCAAATCTTTTACATGATGTACAACATACAGCAGCAAGTTTTTATATTTCTAATGAATTCTTGAGGAATATTCAGCAACTGATGTAGTGCATTTCGGAACTTTAAGCAAAACTAAGATGGTTAAACAGAATCGAGAAAGTAAGATTAGAAAGAGATGGGGTGACCCAAAAACGAATTATGATCAACAAAAGAATGCAACCAACCAACCACCTTTAAGCAAATTACAAAAGGGAGACCCACAAGAATGATGCACTCCTCTATTAAAGAGGAATATTACAGAGCCCTCTCTGCTTTCCTACATCGTTTCTCCTGATTTCTATTCTTTTGGCTCTCAACCTATCCTATATCTTTTTTTTTTTTTCAATTCCTATTTAATGTACAGGTTAGCCTACCTATCATGTAATTACAGCTATCAATACTGCCTACTGCTTCTAAGGTTAACCTTGTGGCCACTACTATTTAACTTACGTATGCCACCAGACCAATCTTCGTCATACTCCTCATCGTCATCTCCACCTGCGCCGGCCATGTATGCAGACTTCCGAACTTTTCTGGGCGTAGGGCGCTTTCTTTTTATATTTGCAGTGTAAAGCGAATAATCAACAGTATCTTCCTTCAATGCATTCTTAAATTCCTGGTGAGAAACAGAGAAGTGATCTCAGCAAGCTGACCAGCCTGCTAAAGAAAAATGGATTTCATTAAAGCTATGATACCTGGTATCTTTGAAGCAATTCTTGCGGAGTTGTAGGCAGACTAAAATGACATTCATTGATATTAAAGGCAATATTCTGTCTGGATAGAACTTCTCCTGGTTTCGGAGGTTCAGCTGGATTATAGGCCTGATGAGGAGAACAATAGCACAAAGACCCAAAAAAGGTTAGCTTCCAGTAACACACTAGAGTAAAGTGACCGAAATGTATTTCTATTACTCTACCTGACATCGGGCATCGTTGAGACTATACATGATTTTTAGATGTCTCTTTAGCTTCAAAAGAAGCTGCAACGCAATCCCTGACAAACAGTCAGCCTGCATCAGAATAATAAGTAATGCTCAGTGCTCGTCTGCAGCCCTAACATTGTTGAGACAGTTCTCACAAACAGATAAACATAATCATATGTAATTTGAACAACAGTATCACATTATTCATCACAAACTCATTAGCATCATCAATAAAAATCTCAGTAGCTTTGAAGTTACCTGAATTTTCTCCATATCATCGTCTGAGATGCCACAGATATTTGAGAAATCTTCATGCAGCTCCGAGCTACCATTATTTGATGAAGCATCGCATGTCTGTTGTTGAATTGTTCCGTTTAAATCCACTGATCTCATGCCATTGGAACTGGGTTGATCATCTATGTTTTGATAAAATGTTCCATTCAAATCCATTGTCATCACTTGGGTTCTAACAGTCTGTTCATATGGCCCCTGTTGCCAAATTCCATTTCCATAAGCTGTACTCTGAAACTCTCTTCGTGAAAATCTTGAATTCCATGCTTTAAAGTTCGATTCAAGTGGCCCCGCCCTCACTTGAACTATTCGGTTAATAGCATAGATTAAATAAAGAGGTTCATCAGGCGAGGTGAATGGCAGTAATCCAAGGACCTCTGTGCAATATCTGAAAAGAGAGAATACAAAGTTATTTAAGAACTTGCATACAAAAGCTTGAGAACAGATATCACAAAGTACTCACGTTAGAAAAGCTATTACTGATTTGTTCCAGGTTGGATTATCAAACTTTCGGACAATTGAGGACATGAACTTGTTCCTTGATATCCGGTTTCCTCGGATAAGCTTGTATATTCGAGAAACCCCGAGTCTTGCTTGAGTGAGAGTCTCTGATTTCCCTTTTCCAGATTGAACCTTATGGTTACTATTGTCAGGACTAACACAAATGGATTGCATAAAGATAAATGACATTTGAAGCCCATCCCCCAATCGGCTTTCAAAGAATGCAGGGTACCTGAAAATATGCTTTAGTTAGCTAATACAATCAATTTCATACGCAACACATCATAAGAAACTATTTATTATGAAATTACTTCTCGTTCATATTCATCAGAAGATGGTGAGCCAACTTTGCATTAGATTCCTGAGGATCTGTTTCAAGTGCTATAAGGTATGGAACGCAGGTGATAGGATGAACAAGACCTTGACGCAGCACAACTTCAACAATCTGCATCGTCAACAAATCATAATTCTTGGCATTCAACAAAAGAAGCTAAAATCTAAACTAGTTTAACTCCACACCAAGTTTTCCGAGAGAAATGTGTTTATGACTATTGTCATGATTATGAAGCAGTACATGGGAATTGAGATAACTGAAAATCACATAACTCCAGATTTTTTTTAAAAAAAAAAACATGAAAGACGGCACCAGTGAGGTTCACCTTCATTTTTTTTTTGTTGCAAACCATCTTTCATAAAATGACACACTACACCACTCACCCCGCCAATCCAAATACCTAAACATAATAAATAAAAAGAAAAGAATGTCGAAAGAAAAGTCTCATCCATAAAAGCTAATAAGCTCGAGAGTTCTAAGTTTTTACTAATTAGTTATTCTTAGAAGCATGAAATCTCTACCAATATAAAGGATGGGTTCTGACCTTAACTGCCGATTGTCGAACTTGTTCATTGAAATCCAAACATCTTCCTAAAATATGGTCCCAATACAATTGAACTATACCCCCACATATGTTTGTATCCCCAGCACCAGCAGCAACAGGAACACTTTGCCCAGCTCCAACTGACATATTAGCCACATTATCACTGGCCTTATCTGTTCCCATCTGGCCCTCAGCATCTAGAAGATACTCAAACATGTTTTGCAAAGCTTGAATCTGATATCCAGAATAACTTAGCATCAGCGCCAAGAAGCACCAGATATATTATATATATATCAGGGTGAAAACCATTACCTTAAGACGAATATCAACTGCAGAAGATAATGTTCCCTCCAGTATCTTCCCAATGTCCTTTTCCAACATATATTCAGGCCTTGCAATCAGAACAAAGCCTAATGCCTACAAGAGTAACAATAAAACATCAACAAATGTTAACAATCAACTCAATCGGTCAAAACAAGAATGACGACGAGAACTCTTACCTGCAATGATCGAACCTTGACAACAAAATCCTCCATGGAAAGGTACCTTGTAAACAAGCCAAGACTCTTTCGGACATCAATGCTTTTATTACTGGAGCTTGATAGCAGACAGCTGCCATAACGAATCAGCAATCCAAGACAGAAAAGAGATCTTCCCACTTGCTGGATATGGCGGGAAGGAGTCAATTTCATTGTCCATGCAATGTAAAATTAGGACAAAAAATATTTACCAAAAAGCTACTAAATTTTTTAAAATTTAAAAACAATGTAGAATATAGACTTTACTGCATACAGGCATACATTTATGTCCACCCCAATTATCATACGTTTATATATTCTACACCTCTAACTCTGACCATCAAACCATATCATATAAAATGATGCAATTATTCTACCATATATACCACATTGATTACGAAACAGACCATACAAGTGGTACTTTCCACACTGATTTTGCCATCTGAAACCTGGGCTACTGAAAAAAATTTCCATCACATGCGAACTAGAGAATAAACTTATGGAACAATAACTGAAAAGCAATATCACATATTAGTGTTTATGCAAGATGAAGACAATGCACGTAACACTTAGCACCATCGTTATTAATGGAGCACTGTGGAGAGCAAAATGGCCATATCACAGTGCGGCAGATTTGGCATTGCAAATTTCAAACCTTAACCTTCGCAATGGCCCATTTGGGGTCCCTCTCGGAAAGAAATATAACCAGCAACATAAAGAGATTTAGCAGAAATGGATAGAAAGAGTGGGATAAAGCAGAGTTTTACCCTAACGAAAAATTAACATAAACAGAAGTTCCTAAACAATGAATGACATGTTCTCAATTCATTGATTTCAAATGCAACCAGATTTTGAACCCTTCTAATATGAAGTATTGGGCAATACTCAACATTCACATTCAAGAAGTTATTACCAACCTGCACCCATTCTTCCTAAAAGAAATGGAAAGAGAAGCAAACCAAACAGCATGATTTCCCATCTTTTAAGTTAACGAACCCTTATTTTTCTAAAAAGGTAAAACGAATGTGCAAAATACCCAACAGGATATAGACAAGACATTTAACTTAGTCACCCTGATAAATAACTACAGTTCTCCAGCAATTCACCTGGTTGTTCTCAACTGCCTGTGTATCCAAACGTTTGAAAAAGACCTGAATAAGATGCTCAACTACACCAGCCCCTTTTCCAGCTATCTTACTCACAGAGCAGAGGCACCTGCCAAAAAGAAAAAGGTATTCAGGCCAACAAGCTAAAGAGCAAGCACAATTTTCCACTAAACCCAGCCTATAACAGTAACAAACATTTTGGTTCACACAAAATTCTACACCCCCCAGTTTTCATCTTTTCAGATATGACAGTACTCTAATAATAGCTAGATCCAAACGCTTCTTTGTAGGTTTACCAACTAGCGATCACTTTACTTAATTGAGCATCAATCAACATGTGCTAAGGTTCTATGTGCCTCTGGTGCAACCCCCCCCCCCTTTACATAGAACTTGGAGGGAGGCATCACCGAATAAGCTATTGTACAACCTAGGGAAATGACTTGGCTAAAGCAGGACATTAAGATCATCTGCCGAACAATTCGGCTGAGCAATTGATTTCTCAGCTTCAAGTTTCATTCATAGCAACGTAGGGTACATATAGAGTGAGATCTAGGGTTTTGTTACAATCAAACAGAATCTGGAATTTAAATTATAAATATCAGATCACATCAAATCTTATTCTAATCTCCTAAATTAAATAAAGGATAATGAGAAAATATATTAAATATCAACTAATAACTCAGATTAAATGAAACCCATCTTAAATGGGCTTGGGCCATCATCGCCTACCAACATCTACCAAGCAGAAAGAACCAGCAAACATCCCAGCACAATAAGTACTTTCAGAGAACTCCCAACTATTATCTAGAAAGAGAGCGTAATTTTGAGAAAACAGCTCTACGCAAGCTAATTACAGAATGTTATTGGTAAAGAGACATTTTCCTTCACGGCCATATAATGGGTAGATAAAAGGATGAAGAGGCATTTAAACTATGAAACTAGAACAAGATTCAAGCAGTGCACAATAAAATAAAATAAGACAGCTAACATAAAAACAACAATGAGAATCAAAATTACTTGATACAAGCATGGACAACTGTCAAGAAGGAATGCCGGACAATCATCTGTTTCAAATCTTGTTCGAGTTCCTCAATGATACTCTGAGGTAACTTGCGAATCAAGGGCAACACAGCATCAATTATAAATATTATACTCTCCAGTAGCTGTGCAACCATGCGACTGTCAACCTAAAAACAAAAAGAGTAAGTTAAGGTGCAATATTCTCATCATCATATCTTATCAAGGATAGAACAGTGCCAGAGACAATAGCTAGTTGCACCAAATACAATGATAAACAGAAACCAACCGTGGCTTATTAAAATTTATAGGTCAGCATGCATCAGTTATGACGTTAAAACAGTATGACAATTTTTTCAACATTCTGTCCAATCTATACAGTTGTACTCACCCTTTTAAAGGCCCTAAAGGCAGCAAAGGGGCAAAGAGGGTTGAGAATTATGTAACCAGTATCTTTCCATACCAGCAGAAATATAAATACATCATCGCATGAGAATAACATTTTGGTTGTTCAAAAAATGGTCAGTTTTAACTAATTTACGGAAAACTGTAAGATGCATAAGAAACAACGGGGAAACAGGGTTGATCCCAATGGCTTTTGAAAATAGATAAATGTATGACCTGACTCTTCAGATATGGCTGCAAAGTAACAACAAACTGGGAAGGGTTTGAGGCTGGAGCACAAAGAGTAGGATCCACAAGACAAAACGAATGCAATACAAGCACATATGGAACTGCATGCAACTCCACTTCATTGCTGTTAGCTTCCTCAACCTGATTAAAAACACACAATTATTTTATTTCCATTTCAACATAGCCAAATGCAAAAATTAGATACAATAAAACCGGAGTACCTGTAAGATTTTCTCTAGCAAGCATTTGCACATCAACTCACAACGTTTGCGCACTGTTGTGAGGGAAACAGGGTTGATCCCAATGGCTTTTGTAGATTGTGGCAAAAAATCAAGGGATAAATTGCGCTTAATGACAGTTACGAGGAGCTGATGATTTGGCATTCTCCTCAACATTTCAACTATTTGCTCAGTTTTCTTAGCCACCTCAACTGGAACAGAGCTACCATCTTCATAGACCTGAGTCTGTAAACCTGAAGGCTCCTCAAACCAGAACTCATGAAAAGTTTTGCAAACAAGGTCCTGTGAAAAAATTATGATAGAGAAAATGCTTAGTGACAGTTGGGGGAATTGAAAATGTATGTATCCAACATAGGGGCTACGCTTAAATGAACATATATTCATCCAAATGACAGCTATTTGCAACAGTGAACATTTGCATGGCACAGCAGTACTACCAGTCTAGGGGTTTAACTGGAATTAGCACAAATGATAACGATAAAAAAGGCACAGCAATCTTCAAACATGCAAGTGCAACCAATAATTTCATGTCAGCGACCATGGCAAAAATTTGAATACCACAAATTAACTCCTAAAATATAATTTCTGTGACATACCAATATTAAAACCAAGGCTGTCAAGATTGTTATTTGGATCATAAGATTTTAAGATCCTCACCCAAAAACAGTGTCCCTTCAATGTAGGATTTAAAAGAACCAAGATTTAAGTCGAGTCATGATCAAGATCATATGATTGTAAAATCTTTAAATACTAGAGGTGAAGGTAAATTTTCAATAACCTGGATGCTTGACTCGTCGTCGCTCACGCGTGAAATTATCTCAGTGCAAGCTCTAGTAAACCCAGAGAAACTAGCGTTTGAAGTGCACATATCTCGAATAATCTTTATAGCTCGCTTTCGAACACTAACTCCAGTATCTTTTATTCTCTCTGCAATCTTCTCAAAATACTACAACACAATTTGGGGGGAAAAACAGCATCATCAACCCAAATTTGCAGACAAATAAAGCTGGTATGTCTAAAAACACCACCATAGCTGCTATATAAGATAATAAATATTTTTCCATTGAGGGAGACCAATGACCACATACCTTAAAACCCACGTCAGGGTGTGAAGCAATATGCCTACCAACAAGCTCCAATGCTGCTTCTCTAACAGATATTGCAGAGTCACAAAACCTGCCTTCAACAGCTGATTGTACTCGTTTGTCACCCAGCACCTCTGGATCAGCTTCTACAATGATACTAACCTGATCATCAAGTCAAATGAAAAGAAGAACAAAGTTCACTTTGTCCAAATGGGGAAAATAGTATACATCATAACCATCCAAAGTTCAATGGAAAAGCAGAGGTTCCAAAGAAATTTCAACTTACTGCTCGTAAAGCCTTTGCTCTAATTACTGGGGAATTCTCCCTCAAACTTGCCTAAATATGTCACAGGAAATTCATTATAAATATAAATTGACAGGTATATCAAGGAGTACAAGAATATCAACTAACCAGAAGCATATGAAGAATCTTGTCAAACCCTCGACAAAATGAACTGTTTTGCCCTAATGCTGAGGTGATCCTCTTTATTGAATCCCTTGAGAAAATTGAAGACACAATCCCAGAGTCTCGCACAATGATTTTTGATTTCAGTCTAGCAAGGCAGTAAATGGACTTTTGCTGACAATTCGGATCATCTTTGTACCACAGGCAGAGGTAAAACCTGTACAACGTATAAAACCATGGCATTAGCATATATTAACTAGAAAATTTGGTAGAAGGTTAGCTCATCAGTACAAACCAGCATATAAAAAGATGGAGATCATCAGTAGAGGCAACATCTTGAAGATAATTCAAAAGCAACTGCTGGAGAATTTCAATCTTAGCAATCTGACCAAAAGGTCCAGAATCATCTTTTGACAATTTGCTCTTATTCACACTGTCCTTACACTGGGACTTGCAGTATGATTGTAATACAAGAAGTTGTTTCTGGCATATGCATATCTGACAGCACCAACTCCGATTGGAAATTTCATGTTCTTTAACACCCAAGCAATCAATATGAAAAAGTTTACGGCAAACATTACATATGAGCAAATTTTCTACTCTTCCACCCATACAGACATAACACATATCTTTTGTGCAATTGTGAGTAGCATCATCCTCACTAAGAAGATACCGAAGTACCCAAAACTTATCCCGGCTGCAAATCACAGCATCACGCTTCAACCTTGCAGCAATTGTGCCAAGAATGTCAATTGCCAAGGAACGTGCTGAGATATCCTTGGATTTCAGTCCAGCATTTTGGAGTAATAGAACGCATAGAACCTGGAAACAGTTCGGCAGTAAATAAACCTGACACGGGCACACCTACCGAAACAATAATACACCCACACACACAAATGCAAACATAAGCACGCACAAAGTACCTCCAGAATAGGAGCTGACGCAGGATATTCGGGTAAATTTAGCGTCATCAGTAAATCTGTAACAATATTCTCCATTATCAGTTTCACCTCAGATGCGTCTTGAGCCTTCACACTTGCAAACCGCTGAAGTACACGGCTCCAAAATAGGCAGCAGGCCTCTGTTGCTGCCTCATTGCATTTTGTTGGATAACTAGAATCAACTGAGACTTCTAATACAGCACTACCACTAGATGCTTGTCTTAAATTATCAGGAAGGTTGGCACTACAGTGAATTAATTGAATTAGCAAAGCAGTAACCATTTGGATCTGCCTTTGCTCTTCATCACGTAGGTGATATGCTCTTAAAGCTCGCTTTGAATTTGGCAATTTCCAAAGGAGCAGAAGCATTTCATCTATCACATAAGTGCGATGTTGCACATATAAATAGAATATCTGTACCAAAATATTGGGAAAATAACAGTTAAAATACTTACAGAGCTAAAAGAGCATGTATGTTTTTTTAAGAAAAAGATAGATATCCTACCCCACTGACTAAACTAATAGCCTTCAATTGCAAAAGCTGGATATTATCAACCAAGAATGTTGTCATGCTTGTTTTCACAAGTTGCAGGATGCAACTATCTGACAGCCTCTCAATTAACAACAAATCCTTTAGAAGTCCCACAACAGTGCACAACTTCTGAAGAGTAGTATTCACAGCAGTAGAGACCCTATTAATATGAGAACCAGAAAGAAAGTAATAAGCAGATTAAAAACCTAACTTTCAATACACTAAAAAGTCAACTTAACAATATAATAATGCTTTAATTATTATCATACCTGCTTGATGCTGGTTTCCGCAATTTTGAAGTCTTGCTAGTACGCCGCTTCTTGTTTGCCGAACCAAATTCAATATCGTAATCTTCATAATCATCACCTGGAAACAAAACCAAACTTGGAAGTATGATATGGCTTAGAGGAAATAGTTTAGTTTTTCACATTGCCTTTTTTGTATATTTCCTGTGATTTTCACCATTCCTTGATGGCTATCCGATAAGTGATAACTCATAACCAGATATCAGAACAGGAGAGATAAAGATTAGAGATAAAATTCTATAACTCAACAAGGAAAAAATCTCATGACAGCATACAAGGTATAAGAGGATCACCTTCAAACTCAATATTTTCATTAGGTCTATGTAAAGCACGGTATGATGGATCACAGGCACACATTACATCCATTATTTGATGCCTCGTAAACTCCAGAATTCTCTCAATGACCTGAGATGGGGCGAAATAACAGCCAACACAGGTAATTAATGAAAAGTGACAGTCTAAGAATAACGCGACAGACAGTTCACTAAAATAATACATATGCATAACAGTATTCTAATTAGTACAAAAAGCACCTCTTCTTTATAAAGTTGCTTTGGCATCTCAGTATGAGCCATCACTGCAAGCGCTGCATGAATGGACTCCAAAGCACTTAAAACTGATGAAACTACTTCTGAATCTGACTGAAACAGAAAATTTATCAGTTATGAAAGCAGAGAAGTGGAGGGCTCATATATGAGCTAATTATGCAAATTATGAAAATAAACCGTGCAGCAAAAGTTAAGTTGGAAGCTGCTTTTTAAGAGAATCTATTTCCCTTTCCCGAGGGAAGCCAATTCAAAAAGAGAAATAATAGGAAGTGAAACAATGTGCATCACTACCCATGAAAGTTAATATTCTGGGGGTTAAAAAAGAAAAGGTTGAATGAGCATGATATGTAAAATATAAATAAGCAATTTAAGTAGTTTTATTATTTTATTAAAATTAATAGTAGATATTCTGCGATATTTGGATTAGATATCATAACATATATATTATAATATATTAGGATTAGATATTATAATATATATCATAATTAAATATTATGATATATTAATATTAGATATTTAATTAGGATTAAGATTACACATCTGTAAAAGAAGATATTCAGAATTAGGGAGTGATTATAGGAATTAATTAGATATGATTATAGGAGGATATGGGGGATAGGATCAGATTATATTATTAAATTGTATCCCATGATTTGTGCCTAGCTCTCCGTGTAATATGCTCTCTTGATTGTGCATCCTAGTGTATATATATATGTGTATATCAACATAGATCAATACAAGACAGAATTTTACCTCAGTCTCTGTTCTTCGTCAAGTAATTCCGTTGCCCACTCCAACATGGTATCAGAGCAAGCCACGAGATCACCATCCTTGTCCTCCGCCGAAGTCGACCCAGTCATGGTTGATGGTGGGATGCGTCTACCCACCAAAGTCACCGGCGTTGAAGGCTCTACCGTTGTCATCGTACCTAAACGGCTCACTGGAGATAATTATGCAGAATGGGTACAATCTATGATGCTTGCCCTTGACGGCCGTGATTGACTGGAATTGATTCAGCGGGAGCCTCCGTCCATCGATGACGCTAATATTCACCGTCGGTGGAAAACAGAGAACTCACTGGTTGCGTCATGGCTTCTCAATGCAATGGTCCCCACCGTTCGTCGAAGTTTCATGTTCATTCCAACAGCCAGGGAAATCTGGCAAGGCTTACGAGAAACGTATGGCAAGAGGCCGACGGCCTCACTGGTCTTCAACCTGCGCTCGCGGCTATGGACCGTGCGACAAGGCGAGAGACCCCTCAATACATACTATTTGGAGAAGAAAATGATGTGGCAGGAACTTGATCAATTGAAACATCACCTCTGGAAAAATGCCGAGGATGCTACAAACTTCCGACAGGATCTAGAAGAAGAGCACTTGTTTGAATTCCTCGTCGGCTTAAACACTGTGTATGATGATTTGCGAGGTCGTCTCCTTGGACGGGTGCCTCTTCCTTCTGTGTCTGAGGCATTCGCTCTCTTGAGGGATGAGGAATCCCGCCGCTATGTCATGTTGCCGGACTCCACTCCCAGACCAGCCGTCACCACAGAGAACTCCTCCACCCTTGCCGTTCGTGTGAGTGAAGCCAGGAGGGAGCGTGCCACCTGTGACCATTGCCGGAAGACAAGTCACACGAGAGATACCTACTAGGACCTCCATGGGAAGCCCCCAAATTGGAAGCCCCGACAGCGTCGCTTGAGAGGAAATGGCGCGGAAGTGAATGGTGAGTTGGGCTCGGTAAACAGTAGAAGTGAAGGCCCAGTCAACAGTCAACCCACAGGATCAATCCATGGCAGCGTCCTAGGCCCAGCTTCATTTGGCAGTTCCTCAACTCAAGTGGGCCTTGCTCCCACGGGCCCAATCCACAATGTCTCTTCAATCCATGATCCATTGGCTATTATTTTGGAGCGGTTAACTGCTCTCGAAAATCAATCCCGTAAGCAATCAGTTGCTAATGTGGTTCAGGGAGGTAATTTCTTTCAAGCTCTTGCTATTATTAAACAAGGTATAGGGTCTTGTTAGATAGTGGACTCCGGTGCCTCCGATCACATGACAAATGAGGCTTCACTATTCTCTCACTATACTCCTACAAAATCACACCTTACGGTTAAAATTGCCGATGCCTCTGACTCTCTCATTACTAGTAGTGGTACCATTAATATCTCACCCACCATGACACTTCACAATGTTTTACATGTCCCGAACTTAAAATGTAACCTATTATCTGTCAGCCAACTCACCCGTGATGAACGATGCCATGCTAAATTTTTTGCATCTTATTGTGTTTTTCAGGATCTGCTCACGGGGAAGACGATTAGTGTTGCTAAGAAGCTTGATGGGCTCTATTACCTGGATGATTGTCATCAATTCATATCTCATTTATGTAATAAAGTGTCTTCCCCTAGGGCTAGTGAACTGGAGTTATGGCACAAGCGATTAGGGCATCCGAATTTTCCATACATGTGTAAGATGTTTCCCTCAATTTGCTCTAATAAAACTTGATTTTTCTTGTGATTCATGTGAACTGGCCAAACATCACCGCACTCATTTTTCAAGTACACCATATCGCCCGTCTAAGCCCTTCTCCATTATTCACAATGATTTATAGGGACCATCCCGAGTTCCAAATCGCACCCAATCAAAATGGTTTATGACCCTCATTGATGATCATACCCATGTCAGTTGGGTCTTCCTCTTAAAGGATAAAACTGAGGTGTATCAAATTTTTGTTGATTTTTATAACAAAGTCCTTACTCAATTCGATACAAAAATTCAAACTCTTCACACCGACAATGGCACTGAATACTTTAATCAGCCCCTATCCAATTTCCTCAAAGAACACGGTATTGTCCATAAAAGTTCCTGTCCATATAGCCCACAACAGAATGGCATTATTGAACGGAAAAATCGACATCTTTTGGAAACTGCTAGGGCCCTTCTGTTTAGCAGTCATGTCCCTAGTTTCTATTGGACCGATGCTATCCTCCTGGCCACCTTCTTAATTAACCGAATGCCGTGTAAACCTCTATCTTTCCGAACCCCTCTTCAGGTTCTCCAGGACTACTTCCATCTACCCTACCTTGAAAACATCCTTCCCCTCAAGATCTTCGGGTGCACCGCCTTTGTTCATCTCCATCATGCCTCCAAACTTGAACCCCGGGTTGTCAAATGTATTTTCTTAGGACCTGCTAGTACCCAGAAAGGCTACAAGTGTTTTGATCCTATATCTAAGCGTCTTTACGTCACTTGTGATGTTACCTTCCATGAAACCCTTCCTTTCTATACTTCCTCTTCAATTCAGGGGGAGACTTGGAGTGAACCTCAGAGTGCACCTCAGCAACCTTACCTCCACCAAGAACCTGACATCATATATACCCATGACTTACCAACACATGATGAACCTAAGGAACACACTAGTTTAGGGGGAGACACTAACAAATGGGGACAAGTATATACCCGGAGAAACATGACAGGTAATGCTCCTCAAGTGAATGACGCACACCAAGAGTCTGAACAAGGTGTAGGTCCTAAACAGCCACAAGTGGGAAACGATGATCTTGATCTTCCGATAGCAGTGAGAAAACAACGCAGATCATGTACCAGACATCCTATAGAAAGGTTTGTCTCTTACCAGGCTTTGTCATCGGAACATCATGCTTTTGTCTCCCATCTTGATCAGATCAGAATACCAGAAACTATAAATGAAGCTCTTGCCAGCCCTGAATGGAGACAAGCAGTAATGAAAGAAATGGGGGCACTAGAAAGAAATGAAACATGGGAAGTGGTGGAATTACCCAGAGGAAGAAAGCGGTAAGGTGCAAATGGGTATTCACCCCAAAATATCTGGCTGATGGAAGTCTCGACAAATATAAAGCACAACTGGTAGACAAGGGCTTCACCCAGGTCTACAGGATGGATTACACTGAGACATTTGCACCAGTGGCAAAACTGAACACCATCAAAATCCTACTATCCCTCACTGCTAATCTAGATTGGCCACTACACCAAATGGACGTCAAGAATGCATTTCTAAATGGGGAGTTGAAAGAAGAAGTATACATGAAGATGCCTCCAGGATTTCCGAGAAAGAAGGCAAACCAGGTATGTAAGTTGAGAAAATCACTATATAGATTGAAACAGTCCCCTCGAGCATGGTTTGAAAGGTTCACCAAAGTATTGAGAGAACAAGGCTATCTACAAGGACAAAGCAATCATACTCTGTTCTTCAAAAATGATAACGGGAAAATTGCTATGTTAGCAATATATGTAGATGACATTATTCTCACAGGAGACAACTCCACAGAGATGGATAGAATCAAAAGGGCTCTTAATCAAGAATTCCAAGTAAAAGACCTGGGAAACATGAAATATTTTCTAGGCATGGAAGTAGCCAGGTCTGCGAGAGGAATCAGTATCTCACAGAAAAAATACATACTGGATTTCTTAGAGGAAACAGGGATGCTAGATTGCAGACCTAGTGATACTCCTATTCAGGTTGACAAAATTAGAGATGATGAAGATTTGGGAAAAGAGGTGGACATGGGGAGGTATCAACGTATAGTAGGAAAGCTCATTTACCTATCACACACAAGGCCAGATATTACCTATGCTGTCAGCGTTGTAAGTCAACACTCTCATAATCCCAAACAGAAACATCTAAATGAAGTCTACAGAATTCTTCAATATTTAAAGGGCTCACCTGGTTTGGGTCTTCTATTCAAGAAATCTAACAAAAGAAATGTAGAGATCCTCACAGATATTGATTGGGCAAGTGATCAAGATGATAGGAGATCCACCTCAGGGTATGTTACTTATGTATGGGGAAATTTGGTCACATGGCGCAATAAAAAACAAAGTGTAATTGCCAAAAATAGTGCTAGAGCCGAGTTTAGAGCTATAGCTCTAGGACTATGTGAAAGCTTGTGGGTAAAACGAGTACTAGAAGAATTGGGAATGTTACTAGAAGTACCTATCAAGCTATACTCAGACAACATAGCCGTTATCAATATGCCACACAATCCAGTCCAGCATGACCGAACAAAGCATGTGGAGATAGACAGACACTTCATAAGAGAGAAGATCGATGCTAGAACAATTGAATTAAAATATTCCCTCCAAAGAACAGACAGCTGATGCGCTTACGAAAGGATTAACTCAGGACAAATTCGAATATCTAATTGGCAAGTTAGACATGATTAATATCTATACTCCAACTTAAGGGGGAGTGTAAAAGAAGATATTCAGAATTAGGGAGTGATTATAGGAATTAATTAGATATGATTATAGGAGGATATAGGATCAGATTATATTATTAAATTGTATCCCATGATTTGTGCCTAGCTCTCCGTGTAATATGCTCTCTTGATTGTGCATCCTAGTGTATATATTTATGTGTATATCAACATAGATCAATACAAGACAGAATTTTACATCAGTCTCTGTTCTTCGTCAAGTAATTTCGTTGCCCACTCCAACAACATCACTTATAAATAAGGTTGATCATCAGTTTTATAAGGTTATGCTTTGATTATGTTTTGAACTCTTGAGGATTCAGTATAATCTCAGTTTCTCTTCTATTCTCTTTCTATTCTTTTCGATTTCCCTTTTCTTTCTACAATTATATAACAGTGGTATCAGAGCGATCATTCCTCAGCCACTCACAAGAATCAATAACAGAATGAGCATGGATATAAAACGGTGTCTTCAGAATATGGCGAGGAATTTTGACAAGATGAACATGGATACAAAGCGGTGTTTTAAGAATATATTAAGGAATTTTGACAGGATAAGCTCCCTTCTACAGAAAAATCAGCCGGTAAAGAAAGATGTGGCAGAGTCACGGAGAATATTGTAAACAGAAAAGGACATTTCTGGTGACCAAGAAAAGTGCCCGGCAGCTCAAGAAGATGAGTCTCCCCATTTGACACTCATTGATGAGCAAAAATATATGCAAGAAAGTCCCAAGAACTCTAACCAAACTCAAGATTCTAATGCAGTACGGATAACAGCTCAGAAAGGGTTGAAAATTCAGCCTATCATGCTTCAAGATGCAAGAAGTTTAACATGTTCAAAGGAAATCAATTTTCAGAGCACAACTGATGGTTTACAGGAACCTTCACACATAACATGTAAAAGGAAAGTTATGAAACTAAAGTTTAGAGCTGATAGATCATCAAGTCTCAATTGTTGTGAGGGGTTTAAGAAAGCACTTTGCAACATGTCTTCAAGCTTGGCACCGATAACACTAGCGATCTCAAATCTCCTAGTCCAGATTTGGTTCAAAGGAGAATTGATTAAAATGTTTCTTGGCTCTAGTTTAATATTATTTTTGGTACTTGACCCTTGGGGACAAGGGTCTTTTGGGGAGGGAGTATTGATATGTAAAATATAAATAAACAATTTAAGTAGTTTTATTATTTTATTAGAATTAGTATTAGATATTCTGCGATATTAGGATTATATATCATAATATATATATTATGATATATTAGGATTAGATATTATAATATATATCATGATTATATAAGATATATTAGTATTAGATATTTAATTAGAATTAGGATTACACATCACTTATAAATAAAGTTGATCATCAGTCTTATGGGGATATGCCTTGATTATATTTTGAACTCTTGAGTATTCAGTATAATTTCAATTTCTCTTCTATTCTCTTTCTATTCTTCTCGATTTCCCTTTTCTTTCCACAATTATATAACAAAGCACATGCAGACAAATCCAAGAGGCAATGCACAATACACCCATTGGCAAATTAGAGCAGCAAACACAATTTGGTAAATGAATCAGAGAAGGCATAAAACACTATAGATAATAGGACTTCACAACAAATAAACCCACTTCCCTAAGGGGATTACATCTTTAACAAGGGACTGCCACCACTCAGTAATAGCTGCTATGCGGAACTGACTTGGAAAGACATCCATCACTATGTCTTAAAAGAAATCATCCTGAAGGCGCTTTAATATTGTAGATATCTTAAAAAATATATCACATCTCATAAAAGGTTTGCTTTGTCTCATTGTATAAGAGATGCTGCAGCTAAGTTCAATTTCCTAAAGTTATCAAGATGTGTAGAAAGCCTGTCTCTGTGCCTCAACAAATTTTTTTAGATGAAAACAGCAGCTTGCGACCATGCTAAACTTCATTTATTACATAAGATATTATGATAATAAACATCTATCAAGTACTGAAAGAAAATTTTGCTAATATGAAGAACTTCCTTAAAGAAATTGTGCTTCTATTCAAATAAAAAAAAATCCAAATAAGCACCAAAACTTGTAGCACAGACTAGCATAAGTGAATTAAGAAAACTTACACTATCACATTCATCAATTGACAGACCTTCTGCTCTATGTATTTGATGGTCCAAGACTTTCAGTAGTCTTACAAGGATATCTACAGGAACCAAATGGAGAAGTTTCTTTGTACGTATAGACACTATTTCATTAACAAGCTTTCTAAGATCAGAAAGCGACAACGGCAACCACTCTGCTTCTTCACGATCCTCACTAAGAAGTTCAGCTTTGTTGCACAAGTCCTCCAAAAATTCACAAAACCCCCCAACGATGGCACCTGAATTGGTCATAAACACCAGTTGATTACATAGGTAAGAAAGCAAATGCTTAAGGATGGATGCGATGACTTAACAACAATACATTAAGAAACAAGAAACAGCTATATTGACCTTGAATCTCAGCAGAATCAGATACTGCAGATATACCATCTCCACCTTTTTTCTTGACTTTTGATTTTTTTGAAGACAACGTGGAAATGTCCTGCCAGATCACTTTGGAGATTAGCAAATCAAAAAGAATCTAAGCAAATAAAAAATAATCTAAAAGAAAAAATTGCCATACATTTGTAGAAATATTAAGAAGCTGGTGATTTTGAGTTGCATTGTAGTCTTTCTGTGTCTGACTAGCATGAGGAAGATTTGACTCAAAGAGCCTCTTTTCAGGTATTACACTACCAGAGATCTGATCCTTGAGAGGACCTGAGAAACTTGAACAATACAATAAACAATAAGCAGAGCACCATCAAATTATTTTATAAAAAGCAATAAGGTCAGTGGAAAAAAGAAGAGCAATAAGCAATAAGCAGAGCACCATCACAGACTGAGTAACCTAAATTAACTCAGCCGTTTTCAGTGTCATAAGACTTTATTTTATACATATTACTTGGACCAGTTTTTTCAAAAGTCTCATACAAAGATGCCAAGCATTTATTAGCCCCAATATTTGAATAGATTTACATAGGAATATGCAGGAAAGAGACCAAGCACTGTATTTACCTGCAGCACTGCATTCAAATGCTTCAGGATTGCACCTTAGAACTTCCCCATGGAGTTCTAAAGGTTCAACATAGACATAGGGAACAGCCTTGGCATCATCTCTTAGATTCCTGAATAAAACACCATGCATAAATTAATCAAATCAAATAATGAAATAAATCGATAATGTTTATAACAGTAAACCCAAAAGAATGATGATTATGACAACAATGATACCCTCCTCCTAAGAAAATAGAGGCATATTAATCTAAGAAATGGACATAATCAATAGCTGGATAATATACCAAAAGACAAAAGCTCTGGCAGGAGAGAAAAATGCCTCCGGTTGGTATGAAATCTCTTCATAAATAAAATATCAATAGCAATAATACTTATATCAAATAAGCACTCAATGATTGAGTTTAAAAAATAAACTATCGTATTACTATTAATACAATTCAAGTACAACTTTTTTGAAAAACGGTCAGACAGCTTGCGATGTAAAACCAAAGCTCAGTTTAATTACGCAACCGGCTCAGTTTACATACGCAACCTAATTTTTGAAGAAGTGAATAAGTTTCACAGTTCAACCACGCACAAAAACAAAAGTCAAATCGCATCATAACTATTATAGTCAATTACATAAAATTCGAATGCTAATAAGCTCAGCTCAAAACCGAGAATTTTTAGTGCACGAAAATTCCGCAGCAAATGAGTTTCCTAGTACGTCCACTCTTCCTATAGACAAAAATCAATGCAAGACATATCTGTGAAAAATGCGGGAGAAAAGCGAAGGATTACTTACAAGTACGACACATCCGTCTGCTGGAGCAACTCGGCAATCTTACCGGACTGCGCAAGCACTTCACCGCGGTCCAAGAACCTAGATCCCTCCAGCAGCCGGAAGTCATGATCGGAAGCTCCGCAGAACACCGGAAGTGACGGCAAGGGCAAACAAGAGGCAACCTCAGAGTGGATAGTGTTAGTCAAACTGATGCCATGGGGACTGAACGCCGCGGTGGCGGAACTCCGTGGAAAACTCATCGATTAATTAACCGGTGAGTCTGTGGTAGACACTGGAAGAGCATGTACGGACGGTAAGGAGTGTAAAATGCAAAAATCTACGGGTGAATTGAAGGAAAATAGGGTTCCAGTTGAAGGTAAGGTGGTGTGCAGAGACGAAGAAATTGGAGCCCTAGAAGGTCAGATTGGGAAGAGGATCTTTTGAGGAATGAAGGCAAATGGCGGGGAAATTATGTTTTTGGTAAATTACTTTTGGGGTCCCTCAGAGGGAGTGGCTTCCTAGCGGATTTGGTTTTATAGGTGTTGAACTGAGTCCAGTAAGTGAATTACGGAAGGGCCCCTCCCTCTATCTGGAAATGACTCTCGGAGTCTTGTGCAAGTTCACGGGAGGTGCATAATTCTGACGGGAACTAGGATTCCGGGAGGTTAACAAATTGAATTGGAGATTAACTGAAATTACAGAATTATCCCGGTAAAGGTGCATTGCAAGCTTGCGGAGGAAGCCGAGGTCTCAAAGGAGCGTATCCCCCTTCAATAAAATTTACTCGCGCTTCATAATTTAAATGTTCGTCAACAAATACCTTCAAATTAAAAATATAATAATTTTTTACGCAGTTGTTTTCGTACTTTTCTGTAATTCCGCGCGCGCGCGCGCGTGTTGAGAGGTAGATACATGTATTAGTTTCGTACAAGCGCCTACATTGATGTAATATGGATATTTTACTAGATAACAATATGGCAAAATATGTAGCTAAAAATTAAGATATTTTTGGTGTCAGTGATGGACAGAACAAAAGTAGACTTTTATCTTATAATTTTAAATAAATTAATAAGAATTAACATAAATAATAAAAAATAAATTTATATTATGTAAAAACGCGAGTTTAGTTTTAGTTAATATTATGAGTACCTATTTAGTATATTATATAATAAGTTTGTTATAAGTATTTTTTGAGTCCACTATATTCTGACTTTTGTAAAAAATCGATACCGAATCTACCTAAATTTTTTTATAAAAAAATATTTTAAGTAAGGTTTCAATCGAGTAGTTTGATTTTATAAAGTATATTTTTATCCTCATAACTTTCACATTATTATTTTAATTAAAAATAATAATAACGCTGCAATTTTAGACGTCGACAAAGAATTATCAAATAACAACATTTCAATTCAATCGTCAAACAAAAATTAACATATCAGTATTTAACAATAATTTGCCAACATTTAAAATTGTGATGTTGGTATTTTTTTTTTTGTCATTAGATTAATGTTTTAATTGAATAAAACAGTAGCAAAAATATACAAAATGCAATTAAATTTATTGTAAATAATAAAAGGGTAATTTACAATATAAAAAATGTAGCTTTTTGAAGTAGAGTAATCTGCTATGTTTAGCATGTAAACCATAAATTACATTATTCACTTCGAAAATGTAATTTGTAGTGAAGTTTAATATTCATTCTCCGAATCAGGAGAAAATAAGTGAGTTTAACTTATAATGTCCACTATTTGTTTACTATCTACATAAGCAGATTAAAAGATGTTAGCTTTATTAGAGAGAAATAAGGAGAAGAAAGATTAAGAATCATATGTATTATTAAGAGCAACATGCTCTTACAACTATGGTAACCCACTTGGGTTTACACACTAATCTACCCTCACTTGAGGGAGATAAACTAACCCCACTTGGGGACTTTGAGAAGAGACACAAGTTACCCTCTCCTTCATTATGGTGAAGATTACATAATCCCACACCCTTAACCAATAGACTAGGACCTTTTATATAGACTTAGGGTCATATAGTAACCAAGTGATTAACACTAATCACCTAATTAATTCAACCTTCTAACACCCCCGCTCAAGTTGACACCCCTTAACTCTAGGTGTTCAACTTGCCAACACAACACAAGGGAATAAGTTGAATTAACCAAACCATTTTCATTTTACAAACTGAACATTGAACATTGCTCTATTTCTCTTCTTCTTCTTCATCTTCTTCTTCGACCATGATCTTGTTGCAGTCCTCGAATGTCTACTTCTCTTCAAATACCTCTAGAAGCTCCCATGGCATGTTCTGCAAGCAGTGCTTCAGTTGCAATAACAACTCCACGACCAGTTGCTGATTCCCGACCCGGTGATCCACGAAGATCAAGAGGCTTTCCCGTAACAATAGCCGGTGAATAACCATGAAACTTTGAGTATTCATCAAATATCCAAGCCATTGTCTGAGCATTAGTGCCCATGTCAGGGGCTAGAACATCAGTATGTATTCCAATAAGGTCATGAATTTTCTGAGTAAAAGTACGAGTTAATCTTTCCAATTCGCTGATGCTTAAATCTTTTGGGTTGCATTCTATTCCACCTTTGGCACCACCATAAGGAAGATCCACCACAGCAGTCTTCCAACTCATAAGTTGAGCAAGAGCATTTACTTCATCAATATTAACCTCATGATGATATCTGATTCCTCCCTTCATGGGCCCACGAGAATTGTCGTGCTGTACTCTATACCCAATGTATGATGCCAAGCTCCCATCATCTTTCGGAATCGTGCACTCCACCTAGATAACAAATGTCAAATCCTTCAATGATTTCCCATGTTCAGTAAATCTCTCTCTGTTCTTTAAGTTGTCCAGATAATCATCTGTTTTGAGCCCTTCTATGCGCACCTCCCCAACATCAAATACACGAAAATGTGCGTTATAAGCAAATGAGAAGGTGAATGGTTTCCCATCTACATTAACATTTCGAATGCGAGATATCAATGTCAAATTTCCATCAAGTCCCAGAATTCTCGGGTTAAGGCCTTCGTCAAGCTTGTGAACTCCGGCAACCAGCGCAGTTCTTGATCTTTTCTTGGATTTCTTCTCACTTGCACTTCTTCTTTTCAAATCACTGCGTTTTACCGTCTTAGAATTTACGCTTTCTTGGGATTTCACATTCCAATATAACATATCTGGATCTTCCGCTTCGATCACCGTCACCTCTGAAATTTGGTCATCGCAAGTTTCTGCTTCATCTGAGCAAATGGTCTGAAACTTCCTTTATCTCGAGATTTTAAGACCTCTCTTCTGGAAAGCTACCAGGATTCATGCACACGTCCATATATTCCTCATTCCTGGTACCAAGAACTTGTTCATCGGGGTTCTCCCTCTGAAATAAACAAATTTCCTCAGGTTTTATCCTAAATGGGTTGTTGTCAGGAACCTTTAACGGAGTTTCATCAGGAATATTTTGACCATGTTAGCTTTATTAGAGAGAAATAAGGAGAAGAAAGATTAAGAATCATATGTATTATTAAGAGCAACATGCTCTTACAACTATGGTAAGCCACTTGGGTTTACACACTAATCTACCCTCACTTGAGGGAGATAAACCAACCCCACTTGGGGACTTTGAGAAGAGACCCAAGTTACCCTCTCCTTCATTATGGTGAAGATTACATAATCTCACACCCTTAACCAATAGACTAGGACCTTTTATATAGACTTAGGGTCGTCTAGTAACCAAGTGATTAACACTAATCACCTAATTAATTCAACCTTCTAACAAAAGAACGCTGAATAGCTGATTAATGACATTGATTTTTTTCAAAAAAGCAAAGCGCGCGCATACTGGCTACGCTGGATTTTTATTTTTATTTTTGCGGGGTATTGACATTTTTTATACAATTTTTTTTTAAATAGATTGAATTCACCCACAATCTAAGGGTAAAGCGAAGTCTCCCTTCCTCGTAAGTGATGCTAATGTCGGACAGGATAAATAGTATATTATTCTCAAGCGTAAACTTAGATACTTAAAAATTAAGATATTTTCTTAAACGTCGTGACTGTAACGCTTTAGTTATCCTACAATTTTAGCCATAAGAGAACGCATATCGGACAATCATAAAACCTAGCCCATCAATAAATTAAAAACACAAAAGACTACAGGTATATTTGGTATAAGGGAAGTCAAAATGGAAGTAAATTTTTTTACTTCCTTTGTTTAGTATGATATTTGTTTAGTATGATGGAAGTCACTTTCACTTCTAATATTTTGGGCCATTTCAATTTTATTAGAAAACTTGAGAAATGAGATTATAGAAGTGGAAGTAAAATATTTTAGACAATTTTACCCGAAGTTATAAAATTTTTAGATAACTTTAACTCTTCCTAAGTTATAAAAAAAATTTAGACCATTTTACCCTAAGTTATAAAAAAAATATATCAACTATATACTCATTTTCATCTTACCAAATAAATTTTAAAAGTTATTTTCAGTTTAATTCCATTTTTACTTCTATTTTCTATAAAAAAAATCTTCTATAAGGTAACATAAACGTTTTTTAAAGACAAGCATTACACTTGCTTTGAACAATGGACAATCTCACTTGACCATATTGTATTGCAGAGAAGCATAAATTCTGAAAGAGAATCATTAAATAATCTGGGCACTAGTAAAATCTTATTTCAAAGCACGTGACCGGTCTTCCAATCCATACAAATGCTAGATCAAATATTTTTTCCTTTTTTAGAGTACATTTGGACCGAATAAAATATGTGAAGGAAAAAAAATACTAATTTTAGTTTTCAAAATAAATTTGTCACCCCCTCTCTCGTTTATTTCCTTCCACCCAATTTCTCATTCAAAGGAATTGCTGTTATCAATGAAGGCAGGATTTTCACCAAAAAATAAAATGAGGCAAGATTGTCTGCTTCCCGTGTTAGCTGAACAGTCAGCTTATTTTATACACAAATGGGTTACTTTAACCCACAGGAACTTGGTTCTTGGACCTGCAAATCTAGCCCTCACTAGTGAATAAGGAGGAAGAAGCCATTAGAACTTCACAGAAAAATCTGAAGAAAATATTGTACTTTATTAACGACAATTAACAGATAAAACATTTACAGAATATGAACATACATACAAGACGTCATTATCATGGCAATCCTTTACGCTGAAAGTAAATTATCACACAAACACAATGCTTCCAGTTTATTTTTTGGTATCGTATTTCATCAAAATTCACAACGTTCACTTCCAATCAAGCATGTCCAATAGCCACAAGACTTCTTTCTTAGAGTTTGCCACATCACAGAAATCCAACTGCATGCCAAACACATCCATCGCTCCCTCACTTCCATCTTCCATAAATAGCAACGAGATCCATGCCCGGATGCCAGACAAAAAGGGGTATACAGGGGAAATGTCCAGGTACTCAAATGCCAAGGCCCTGTACAATGACCAATCGATGTAATCAAACATAGACTTATTGATGATCCGAGCAACCTTATTTGAATCCTTCCGCCAAACCAATACTGAGATGCTTACTGTCTCAGTTTGGCTTGGAGGTACCTTAAACCTAGGTTCAATAGGTAATGTCATCTTGAACTCAGAGCCCTCCAAGTGATATTTAAGCATTTCACAAACTCCAGATGGTGGAAATTTAGTTCCTTGCTGCAGGACAGAGCCAGGTACCACTTCGGAGAAGAGTAATCTATTTTCAGCCCAAATGTCAATGAAGAACTCCAAATCATCAAAGGAAATTCTTGGAGGGAGAAGCGGTTTATGATGCTGGCGTCTGTAGAAGGTTTGGTACAACTTGTAGTAGCTTACAGTAGGAGGATTAGGTCTCTTGCAGATTGAAGGCCATCTCTTGGCGCAAAGACATTTCCAAAAGTAATCATCTCGAGCTAGATCTCTCCACTGCTTACATACTACCATACAAGAAGCAAGATCAATGCCCTCTAGTAAAGGAAAAACAACTTTCATAACTTCCTCAGACGCCATTTTTGGTTCCCAATTACAATTAGAAACACACTGAATCAATGTCGACACACAGCAACAAGGAATATGAACATGAAGAGTTACCTGAGAATACAATAAGAAAGTGAGAAAGTTATCAAAATATGCCAAGGCATAAACACTTAATTTATAGAGGTCGTTAATGCACACCAAAATCATGCTAATCATAAGATTTAACAGCATATTGTTACTGCATCACACGGTCAAATAAAGATAGCATGTATTTTTCAAATAGGACTCTTACCATGAAAAGAAATAATTTTGAATTGGGTCAATTACAAATTTGAAGATAAAGTGAGAAAAATAAAGCAATAAGAAACAAAAAAATAAAATTCAAATTACCAACACAATAAAGCCCTCAGATCCTGACGAATATTCTGGATTAACCCACCTAAAAAGACTACACATCAAGCACCATAAATCTTTATATTTGCTAACAGTCTAACATGCAGAAATGCACAATATCTCTTTATCAGGATCCTATATACATTTTGTTTTTCAAAAAGTCTAAAACCAATAGGCAGATCTCCCCCAAACCTAAAAAATTGTAGGACAGTAACATATTCCCCATTATAAAGGAGAAACTTGGTGACTACTCAAAGACTTAGACAACAATCTTGGCAATGGCCAATGATGGGTTAGATGCTCTTCTCACAAAGATAATTTATGCAGCCTCCTCTTAAGTTTATTTCCCATGCGGAGATAAACCAAATATTCTTTTTACAATTTAGAAGTGAACTTAAATTTGCAGGGTTAAATTGTATGATCAACATTCATCCAAACTAACTGATTACACGTCACTGTATTAGCATCTTCCTACTTTGGAAGCAGAAGGCATGCAGGAGCAGCAGTTAACACTGCTGAGCACTCCGAGTAGCGTCAGTCACAACCATTCTATATCAAACTTCCTCTGATGTTATAACACAGAGTAACTCATATGATAGAGGTGGGGATGGGATTCAAACTCTGCAATATAAATATAAAAACTTACTCTACCGGTTTTCTTAAATTAGAAATTAAGATGAGGGTTACATGAAACCCTGCACTTCCATTGCACCATCCGAATTTGATTTTCTAAAGGAACACACCCTCCTCACAATTATTGAATGCATACACTCTAAATGAAAGTGAAGAAGTTGGCCAGGGAGAAAAATAAATAGAACTAGCGCCTTCCCTCGCGCCACCAGAAGGTTAAATGATATTCTTATAAACCACAATTTCACATCGAATAACTAATTTCAAATCAACCCTCGTATATTTGTTTAACTTTCTATATTTGCTTATGAACAGTAAGTTAGCGACGTTGTCAGAAAATTATCTCCAGGCCCAAATTGCACTTCGCACTCCATATGGAATTAAATATCACCGCCACCAACAACAACAATTAACGATCAAAGAAAAAAGAAAAGGAATTAAATATCATCTCGAATTCTTCGGGGACAAAAAAAAAAAGAAAGATCCGAAATCGAAAAACAGAAACATGAAGAGACGAATATTTCTAAACCATTCACAATCTAGAAAGCACCATAACAAGGGAAAAAACAGAGATCAAATTACAAATTACGAGGAAGAAAAGGCAGACAAAAACAAAGAAACATGAGCTCCACATTTGTCCATAAGTTAGGTCCCTGATCGTTTTGGTAAAGTAAACCCTAGAGTTGGTAGGTTCGATGAGAGGGATTCATTTGTTTGTTGGAGCAGGACGAGAGATACATTCGCAGTCAGAGGAAACGGAAAGAAAATGGGAACATGAATCCTGAAAGGGATTAGAAAACACGACCTGAAGAGTGATCTTGTTCTTGCGAGACCTTGGGCAAATCGCGCGATACCCCTTCTAACCCGAACCAAATTTGGCACCCCCCAGTTTCGTCCCTGTCTAAAAACTGTAACTATGGGCGGGTTAAAAAAAAACCGAGAGTTTCTTCGTGTTTTTAGAAAATAATATATGTTTAATGTCTATTTAAGATTGATTAAAAAATTTAAATATATTAATTAATTATAACAAATATAATATATATAAATAATATTATATTATATATTATTTAAGAATACTTAATCTAAATAGACTATAAATTTGCCCAATTGTGTTGAAACTCCACTTCATTAAAAGAAGGCTCTTAAAAGAGGCAATAGGGTGACAAAACCTCAATATGAATTAGCTGAATATTTGGATATACAATAATAGGATAAAAAATTGATGAATAAAAGAGTTATAAAAAGATTAAATTATATATTAATTTGTAAGTTATTAAATTAATTATAAAATAAATATAAATATGATATATAAAATAAATTAAAATATTACAATTAGAATTAAACCAAAATATTTAGGACCCTACATCTTGTATTGATATTAAGATTAATATTACTCTCCTTGTTCCTAATCATAAAGGTTAGAGGGGAGTTAAATTTATTCATAAATATAAAATATAAATCTATTTTATTTTTTATAATTATAATTTTTTTAATATATATATAATTATACATATTAAAAACTATCTATCGAGGATAATTCAAATAAACATGATTCAAGATAATATTTAAAAAAAAAAACTAACCACAATAATTATAATTAATAAATTTATATAATTTTCTTACCAAATTAGTTAAAAATAACATAATATATATAATCAAAAATCAATATAAAGCTGAATAAATCATAAACAATATTATTGTTATTTAATACAAGAATAGAGAAGCCTGACCTTTCTAGTCATATCAAGATCAACATGCATAGTTTACTAACTTATAAGTGCATATAATTAATCTTTTAATTTAAAAAACTAATCAGGAACTCGCATCTAGTTTGTACTTACATCGTTATCCTCCAAAAGCATCTTACCTCATGCAACATCACGTCATCCCCACAATCTTGAGTTTTCGAGTTCAGCGGAGAACCCAATACGACATTGAAGCCCAATTCTGCGCAAATTAAAAAAAAAAAAAAGGACCGCTAAAAGCAGAAAACGAAAGTGCCTCAACTCCCCCAAATCATTAAAGACCAGCCGAGCTCGGCCTTTTATGCTTGTATCACCAAACTTCTACAGCATTTTGTTCTTATCCATTTGGACTGTTGATGGAGAATATTCTAAGAACTCGTCGATAAATTGTTTGCTAATTTATAAATTACAAATTTAGAAGCTCACGTCACAGCAGCTCACTTTTTTGTGACACTGCCAGGGTCAGCAGAATCCAAGACGAGAGCAACTATTCATTTATTTGTCCCACTACTTGATGAGCTTCCTGCAACAACAGGTGCTCCCCCTCCTTGAACTCAAGATGGCCAAGGCTTTCGATTACATTCAAGCGATCTTGCTTCTATTTTTCCAAAAGAATACAAAAAGGAAAGTAGATAAGGAGTTATTTTAGCTATTTTTATGTCAATCTGATCCATCTTTTCCATCAAAGATGTCACTCGTCACTTCTATATATATGTGTGTCTTCCATTTGCCAAATCCACTTTCGAAGTTATTCAGATATTTTTGTGATTGGCTTGGCCAATATCTATTCGGAGATCAATCAATGTGCCCAATCGAACTGATCATGAGTGGAGACACAGGAAAAAAACTTTTAAAAAAATTTCCGAATCAATGGAACAAAAGAATAGATCATCAAGGGCAAAAGCTTCACTGCAAGTGCCTTGCTTGCTTTATTTCTGATTGGGTCACTCCTCCTTGTTTCTCGTCTAGATGAGCCTAATCCAATAATGCTGTTCTTTTCAACAGCCTAACTGCCTTGTCGCCTGTTCATAGGTCCCATGAAGGATCAATAAGAGAGATTTTAGGACTAAATAGCACAGTTCAAAAACATATTATAGCTCTCGTATCCTATAAATAGTTTTATGGTACACACCTTCGCCTCTATTATTTTGATGCTCCCAAGTACCAATCATCAAAACTTTAACAAGTTAAACTGCGCTATTCATTGATTATTTACTCCTTATATATATATATATATATATATTCTTCAAACTCTTGGCAATGAATAAGATCAATGTCCAGGTCGCTGCTTTATGTCTGTATGCATACGTATTGTTGAATATATCACATATGCCAGGAGATTTCTCTTTTGGAATCTATCAATTTCAGTGTTTTACTGGCAAGTGTACCACTAAATTTGTGCACAGGGTGGTAATATATAGCAAAATCTGCCAAACACCGTTTTGCATATTACATGGGAGCATGTTGGCTAAGCTACAAGTGAAAAGGATTCAAATTAAGGCAAATCAATGCTCGGTTTACTTAAAATTTAAAATAAAGAAAATGAATATCAATGATGTTTTCGTCAAAATATAAGAACCTTCTACGTATATAATAGATCGCTATGTTATTGAGCATTTTTTAATACATATAAGTATTCTTATATTAAAGATAATATAATTTGAAGCAATGTCAAGTACTACATGTGAGTACTTCACTTAATAAATATTTAAATTTAAACTTACCACGTCGTGGGAGACTATCAAACCCTCATTGACTCACTATTGAGCATTGTGACTAGGGATGCATAAAAAATTGAGGCAACTTGGATAATCCAATATAGTACAAGTCTAGGACATGGTAAATGCTATGTTTAATTGTCTAACCAGTGAAGGGAATTGAACTTAATTTTTTATTGGACGAAGGCATGGGTAATGAGGAAGTAAGAGGAACATAGTGGCAGTAGTGGAAGAGTTGCATGTAGGGAATGTGCAGAACACGGTGTAAAAATATGTGATAGCTGCTTTTTCACATGCACCAGTTTCCCAGTCCCCATGTAGTCCAAATCTCTCCCTCCCACATGTGCTCTCCCTTGTTTTGTAGGCCATATCACCTTCACATGCACCCTTTCTAGGAAGCCACACCTTTTTACCCTTCTGCCCCTCTCATTCCTCCTTATTCCCTCCCTGTTCCTTTGCTCCGTTTTTTACCCTCTCCTCTCTCCCTCAACACACACGCCCTGTCTCGCTCCTATTTGTGTATACCATGCCTTATCAATTTCTTCAATAGCCTTTTCTTCTGATTGTATAAAAACTCTCTGTAAAAAATTCGGAATTCAATTCTACTTATAACCTAATACTATATATTCTTTTAATTATTAAAAAAAAACTCCCACCATGCATGCCTTCCTTTGTAGACCTTCTAGAACTCTCCATTATCATCATCATAATCATTATTATTATTGGTTTCAACTTATTTGTCGCTCGTGCTATATATGTTGTTGACATGGGTCAGTTTTGATTAATTGATTATTACAAGCACTTCATGTAGCTCGTTTTCCAGATTGTTGTCGGCTTAACTGAACATCTCTTTTGCTCTTCCCAACTATCTCGACTCCTCTTTTTCTGTGGATATGTGATTGTGCCTACTGAAATTACTTCCAACTCCTTTTTTTTTATTGTAAGAATAAAACTTATTGTAATTATAAATACGGATAAAAAGAGTTTTATGGAAAAGGGTTGAAGTGTGATTTGATGCGGGTAAAGCAGCGCGTATGGGGAGAGATGACTTCCTGATTATGGCTAATTAAAAGAGGAAAATAATTGGCGATTGAGAGGCAAGATTTATAGTATCTGTCAGTCACATGTCTTCTTCTTTTTTTTTTTATAAAGATGTCACATGCCTTTTTTTTTTTTATCCGGTTTACCGGAGTTTTGCCCGGACTACATCCAGATCCGATCCGCGTCGCGCACCTGGTTATAGTGGGTGAGTCTCCCAACGGAGATTTTTTGCGTACGCCAAGGCTAGAACTCAAGACCTTGCTTAAGCGATACCGAGCCGCTTACTACTCATACCAACCCGTTAATATGTCACTTGTCTTTTAAGCGAGAGAGAGGAATTATAGGTGGCCAATTGCCCGAAAAATTAGGGAAAATGGGCCACTTTAATTCCAGTTCCGGAATGCCTTTTCTTTTGTCCTCAAAATAAAGCACAGAAGCCTCCCTTTTAACAAGTTCCTACGCTTTTATTGGAGATTTTTTAATATTGTTAAAAACTGAAATGTCACACCCTATAGTTAAAAAAAAACTTGTAGTTATTAGGCCTAATTTTATTTTTGATTATTTTAATGGGATTTAATTGAAATTTTTCCTTTTTGTTTTGAAGATTATCATCTAACAAAACCCTAAAAGAAAAATCAGCATTTCAGTGTAAACACACGTAACTATGTCAATGTTAAGTTGGAACCCATGACCTTTGCGGGCGGAAACACTTGACACTGTGGGGCAGCTGCACGAAAATCAGTATTAATTTCAATACCTTTATCATCACCAACGTCCATCAATTAAAAAACAAAATTTATAACAAAAGGGATAATTTGATTATCTGAGAGGGGAGAAAAAGGGGGAGTGGAGAAATAATAATAGCCGGGGGCAACTGAGTAAATAAGGAATTGAAATTCTCGGGCCTTCACATGTGCCGTTACAGAGGGGCAGGCTTTTCTGGCTGGAGAAGTGCCGTCTCTTTCGCAATTGGCATAAAAATGAGTTAGGAAACTGGTGCCCCCCTACTTCCCTTGTTTACATCCATGCCCTTCTTTCATCCAAATATCTCTTCCCCTTCCTTCTAGCCTTCGGACCATTCTATTAATTTCCTGATTTTCTCATTACTCCCTTCCATTGTCTTTCGCCACTTTGATGCCTTGCTTCCATTAATTCTCACATTCTCCTCTTCAATGCTACTGCACTTTCGTTCATTTGTATTTTGCTTTCCCTTCATTTACTTGCATTCCTTGAATCTTCGTCTTTACATGGTTTCTTTGTTGGTTTCTCCTCAGGAAAAAATAGTAATTTAAATTGTTGTCTGATAAAGTTGACTTTAATAATGGAGAGTGCTAGCTGAATACAAGTACTTCATTGTCTTCACACAATATCAGTGATTCCATTGGGATTTATGCTAATAAATCCCAATACATTGAAATGTTACGATTTTGAAGGAAGAAGCAAAATAAATGAAGATGGTCTAATTTGTCCACCTAAATTTTAAAGATCCTTATTCAATCGAGATAAATAATAATTCCGTCATTTATCCCCTGCTGCGCATATTCCATCAAAATTTTGTTGATATTATACACGTACATATTCATTAGTAAGTTTATATACAACACATGGATATTTTGTTCCATCAAGATCTTTTCCCAACCATCCTGATATTAAATTAATAATTGGGGACATGTGCTCATAAATTTCTTTTTTAAAAAATGGCACATTCGTAATAACTTTGACGTTACGTGGCAAACTCTTAAAGCGCCATTACTTAAACCCAGAACCCCACTCTCTATGTAAGTCTCTCTTCCACGATCCCTCCCCTGATTAAAAAAAAAAAAAACCACATACACTCACACCCCTCTCTGCTTTTCTCTTTTTTCCCCTTGTCATGAGCTTAAACACGAAGAACAATTACAACCTCTCTGTGAAAAGAGCGAGAACAAGAGGACGACACAGAAGAGCCTACCCATCATCATCATCATCTTCTCTCTGGACTCGCTCACGTGCCTGCAGAGCGAGAAGAAGCTTGAAACATATGGAGGCCAAGTCCAAGCTCTCCGGCAAGCTTCAGGCTTTGAAGAAGCTAATCCCAGGCCAGACCGGCGAGACCATAAAAGCCGATCGATTGTTCCAGGAAACTGCCGATTACATTGTTCTACTGAGGACCCGGGTCGTGATTCTGCAGAAACTCGTCGAGATTTACGGGAAGGTTTCCGAGAATGAAAATGCCGTATCATAGTTTGATACTGGTTCCTTTATCTTTTTTCCTGCTTAGTTTCATACTTCTTATCTTTCGTTTTGATTAACGAAAAGGAGAAATCTGAGATCTTTATTCTAGTAGGTTTAATTTGCTTTCTTTAATGCTCTTGTCACGGCACTTGGTCAGATTTTCTGTTTGGTAGAACATAAGGTAACGAGTAAGGCAATGGTGAAAGCCGGTAAATAAACATCGGATGCATGAAGAATTTTTTTGTTCACTCAGCATTGTCGACGTTGAAATGATCTTTTATTAATCTTATCCCAAAAGAAAAAATGGACAATTCCAATTAGCCAAAGACAGAAGTTTCGAACTTTTAAAGTCAAGTAGACGAAACTTACACCTAAATTCAAAATCCCAAGCTTCCTCTTAATGCAAAACCGAAACGAAACAATTGGCGATGTGCTAAACGTGTATATTATACAGTTTTCTCTCATTCCGTGCAAGATTCAAATGAAAATGATTAGAGAAGGCAAGAATAAGGGACTTGTTTGGTAAAGCAAGTAACTTTTTTGCAAGCAAAGGAATGTAAATGGAGAGCAGAGAGTAGACAAATTGTGAAAGGTCAATTTAAGAATGATGTTGGTGAAAAAAGAAGCAGGGGAAGGAATGAGAGGGAAGAAGGAGAAGAAGAGAGAGGCCGGGGGGGGGGGGTTGTAGAGAGAGAGAGTGAACGAATGTGCAAAGAATGGGGGAGCATGCGCTCATGCTGGCTGGCTGAAAAATTCAGATAATATCTGAGTGATAAGGACAGAAGCGCCCTCATTCCTGGCCAATGGAGGACACATTGCTGTGCTTGTCATCATCCTTGGCAATGTTCATTGAGAAACCCATGTGCTAAAGCCAACTTTTAAGGGCTGTTTCCTCCTTTGCTTATCCACTTGTGTGTGTGTCTCTTCCTCTGTATTCTGTATTCCTCTTTCTCTCCATCATTTCCTATATTCAGTTAATCCCAAATTCTTCAGGCTTATTTGTTGCCACCTGCTTTCACTCTACTATATACCCTGTTGTATTAATAAGTCCACCTCTTAAAATTTGAACTTTTTTTTTACAAGAATGATCTCACTTACCAACTCAACTACTAGGAGCTTATTAGTTGCTATATGTGCCATTGTTATTCTAACATTACTATTTTCTTTTCTCTAATATGCTTCAGTTTTATAAGCTAGATTTTGAATTATTACAATTAGTGGGAGTAGTTAAGTCGGTCTAGAAACTTGGCCAAAAAAGGCCTGCCTAAAAAGAGTATATTAACGGAAATACGCATATTTGTTTTTCTGAAATAAATATTTTGTACGGATAACTTGGTCATATTCTTAGATTTATAATCACGATGAGGACCTTTATATCATCTGAATTTATTATTTATTTATATTATTTACTACATCATATTGTGGTTGTTTGGGTAATAATAAAATTTAAGTTTTAAAATAGTTTCTCGCATAAACCTTGGTTTAATAAAATTTTAAACCATATTTATCCACAAGAATTTCTGGACTAAACTATAGTTTAAAATCATGATTTTAAATAAACTCATAGGAATAACTTCTAGAATAATAAAATAGTTTATAGACTACCTAATTACTATTTTACCCTTACTTTTTTTGATGTCCTCTCTCTTCTCTCCCTTTTTGTCGTCATTCCTGCTGTCACCGTCGCTGGAAGGGAGGAAGGTCCTCGTTGTTGTCAGTAGAGCTGGTAAAACGGGCTCAGCCCGCGGGTTGAGCCCGTTTTACAACAAAACGGGCCAGAAACGGGCTGGCATTTTGCCAGCCCATTTTGGGGCGGGCTGCACAGCCCGCCCCCTCCTGGCCTGCCAGTGCTGGCGGGCTGGCTCGTTTTTAAGCGGGCCAGCCCGCCAGCCCATTTTTTATTTTTTTTATTTTTAATAATATTATTTATTTTACTCAAATATTATTTTGAATACTTTCATTATCAATTACTAGTAAAGATGATTACTTATTTGTTGATATATAATAATTGATTAATATTTTGTTAATGTTTATTTAGATTTATAGTTATAAAATTTGAGATTTTTTATAAAAAATATGAATTTTTAAGAGTATAATATGAACAATTTTTTTATTATACTAATATAACATTAGAAATTTTTTATTAGTATTTTAAAAGTTTAAAAATAATTTTTTTAAAATATTAAAATTTAAAAAAAAAAGCCCCCAAAACGGGGCGGGCTCAGGCTGGCAAAATGCAAGCCCGTTTTGGGGCGGGCTGCACAGCCCGCCCCGCTAGCCCGCGGGCTAAAAGCGGGCTGGCCCGTTTTGAGCGGGTCAGCCAGTTTTCCCACCTCTAGTTGTCAGCGGGAGTTTGTGGTCCACGTCGCTACTGGGTCATCGTTGGTGGTCCGTTGTATGATGCTGCTGCTTCCTAGTCGCCATAAAGGATAAGGCTAAAAGTGGGAAGATGTTGGCCTTGATCGTCTGGGGGTTCATGTGGTGGGTGACGAAGGAGGTGCCACTCACCTTGACCTCCATGTGCCCACTCTTCCTCTTCTCTCTCTTCGACATAGCTTCTGCCGATAGTGTGGCTTACTCTTACATGGACAACGTGATTACTCTCATTCTCAGAAGCTTCATTCTCGCTCTCGCTATCAAACGCCACAACGTACACAGAAGACTGGCCTTAAACGTGATATCTTTCTATAGTTTTTGTCTCTGTTTAAAAAGAGGGAATTATTTTTTATCTTATATATTTTCTGATAATTTATCAATTACAAAAATCTTTCTAGTAATAACTATCCAAACACTCATTTATTCATAATTTTTTTTCCATAAACACTTTTTCAAAAGCTGTCCAAAAATCTTTTTTTATAAGTCATTTTATAAAAGTCTATGCAAACAAGCCTATTATCATGTCTTCAATTTTAGAATTTGTGATTGTCCTCCTAGTCCTAATATAAATGTTTTCTCTTTAAATTAACCTTGAAACTTGGAGAGATATAGCATAGTTTTTTTATAATAGCTTATTTTGATAGTTATGAAGATAATAATTATCATTTACTGAGAATCTTTAACTATTCTCTAAACACCTTGCACGTGATATATGAGTTCCTCGAGTATTTTATACCCTTTCTATGGTGAAGAAGGCGTCCGAATTCCTATATAGCTTTGATCGAAGAGGGGGGGAAATCCTACACTGCGCGAAGGAGAAGGTAAACAAGTCTGATAATTGAAATTCGTGTTAGGTTTTCACTGTTTTCATTCCAGGACGGTAGAAGTTAAAAGCACAGGTGAGAAAAATAAAGTAGAAAATAAGAAAAGGAGGAGGGAGACTATTTTTTTTTAAATATATATAGCTTTTCAATTAGAGTTAATTTTATTTAAAATATTATTAAATATTAAATATAAATATATTTTTTAATAAAAAAATAAATTTAAATATTTTACATTATGAGAGATTAGTTTATTTTGTTATATCTAACCCTGTGAGTTAGTAGAGGATATTTATTAGGCCTAGTGGGAGTGCAGAGTCCCACAAGCCCTTGGGGCCCCGTTTTGTGGTACCTTGAGAAGTTGCAGAATGGTAATGATGATAGCCCTCTTTACACCGACATTACATACCTGGTACTTAGATGACTAGGTCTGTCTTCAGGATTATTCTATCTATATATACATGTCATTATATATAATCTATCTCCCCCCTTTTCCCTGGATACTAGTACCTAATAGCATGTACAATCCAATCTTCCATTCCTAAGATTCCCAGCAACCATCGCAATTTTCTAATTCTTTTGGGAATATGATACATCTTACTGGTATTTTTGAACAATTTTTTCATATTTATCTTCATTATGGTCTTATATTTTAAGAAAGCATGCATATCTCTGCTTGTCGATCCTTTGTCCCATTTTTAAAAAAATACTTTTTGATACTTAATATAAAATATAATTTATATTTTATATTTAAAATTGAAAGAGTAGTATATTTATTAAAATTGTAAGAGTAACTAGATAAATCATTTATCTTTATTTAAAAAAATTAAATGACCTGACTATAATTAATATAAAAAAATGTATTACTGTATATGCTACTAAACCACCCATATCTTGTGTGTGAATAAAAGTATATACCAATAAATTGGATATGAGAGCTCGTTAGGATTAGAATGTGTCTTTGGGGTGATGGACAATAAACTCGATTTTTGAAAGATTGTAATTTCTAACACTTAATTTAAATCTGATTATAATGTATAGAAAACTATTGAATGAATGAGGCCAAAAAGAAAAACATTTAATGAAAAAGAAATGCATATGGAATTGAATTAAATGCGTGAAGAAAAATCCAAAAACAAATCAACATGCATAATTTAGCAAAAGTTGCGCTACTGATGACATGTCATATGAACCGTATGTTATATATATATAAAAATTTTACATGTTATATTGATATTAAAAACAATAACTGCAACTGCGGTGGATATACACCATTCGTTCCCTTTGGCTGCTGCATGCTTTGAAATTCCACGGTACAATTCTTTCAGATGCCTTTCTTGAATCCCAAGAAGAGGTACGCCCAATATGATTATCAACCCTTCTTAACGCTGCAAGTGTCCATCAATTAATTACATTCATGGAGTTTTTAGCTACTTTACCTTTCTTTAATTAATAAAATCACAAATTAAGACAACATTGGGGGGAGGTGGGTGCGTGATCTTTAAAAGAGCATAGAACTCACTACTTAATGCTTAGATTAGCTGATAAAATTCATTTTAGTGTAACTAAGAGTTTTAAATTTAAGATTTATGAAAGCAGTAGGTTGTAAGGCAGTTTTAAATTTAAGATTTATGAATGCAGTAGGTTGTAAGGCCGCCGCATAAAAAAAAATTGTCTTATCAAATTTTGAAGGGTTGTTTTCAGATATTGGGTGCGTAAAATAAAATTAAAAAAAAAAAAAGAATAAGAGCATGGAGCTCTGAGAAACCGTTCAGGGGGGAAGCGGAGAGATGAAGGAAGAGTATAAGACAGATACGTCCCGTTGCAGAGACAGCATTGTCGGTGGTCCTCCAGAGCGTTAACGATACAGAGAAGTTGGGTGAAGGAGACGACCTGAATCTGATCATGCTCTGTGCCACTGCCAGTAGTGTGTTCTTAACCTTGAGCATACATTCCAATATACATATATTTCTCACTCCTTGTCTGTCTCCTGAATTCATCTCACTTTTTTTACTTTTCTTGTTTTCTCTGCTGTCTTTCCTCTCTTCGCCTGTCTGTCCTTTTTTTTATGTTTTCTTTGCTGCCTCAAAGTTCTGTACCACAGCCCCTTTGATATAAGTATACTAAATAATCTCATTATAAGCTAATTAAGCGACGTCCGGTTAATCATGGCAACCATTTCATTGTGACTTGGTATATATTACTGGACACTCTTGGCAGAGTATATATCACTGTAGAAGGTTGCAAAATCTACTTTCACGTTACCAGATTAAGCATTGAATTTTTCACTTTGATGAAATGCTGTGCAATATCCGTTTTGTTTGGCTATTTGGCTTGAACTTTGCATACATGGATATAGCAGCACCATGAGGTTAGTAGAGGAGGTATTAATGGAAGTGTTGCATTCCGAGACTGTTCCTCCTTATGAACATTCCTCAAATGGTTACCAATATGTAGTTTGTTTGCTGCTGCTTCTGTTATGTTCTTTTTGTTTAATAAAATAACAGCAAGGCTAAAAGATAAGTTTAGTTATCTATATTTACATTAAGTTCAATTTTAATTTATTAAATTTAAAAAATGTAGTTTTAATATTTTAAATTTAACACCTTTAATTTCATAAAAAATACTAACTTAAGTGATAACTATGCAATTATCCCTTGATTAAATATAAAATATGTCTGTATTTTAATATTTTTAAATTACGTTATATTTTATTTTAAATAGATATACTTTAAATAGTTAATTGTTAAATCAATAATTTCTATTAATAAGATTAATAGTATTAAATTTAAATAATTAAAAATATATTTTTTAAATTTAAAAAATTAAAATAAAATTTGACATTAAAAATATTCTTTAGCTGCCTATTTAGCGGCCTAAGAATAATATAGTACCTTGGTGAACGCTTTTATGGTTCCAGTGGTCAGCTGAGAAGAATCACTATTCATAATCGGAGAAGTACTGATACCCATGCTATACGAGGAGGCTTGGAGCTTTTAAGGGCTTGCCCTGTATTAATAGGCTAACAACTGAATTGGGCCAACCCATTCAGGTCCAGTAAATAAAAATTGCAAATCAATATATTTAGAGTATATTGAACCCATCCTCTATACACTATTTATATTTAGAATATATTTAATTTTAAAAAAATATTATTTTATTATAGTAAGAGTCATCGTAGTTCTTAGGTGCCTAAATTTACTCTTGAGGGTAATTGACGGCTCACCTTACCCGATATTAGTATTGCATAGGAGAAAATAAGATTTCGCCCTACTATTAGATTGTGATCGAACTTAACCCATTTTTTAAAAAAATTTGTAGAAAAAAAGTAGAGTACATTGATTGATGTGTAAATCCTACCAGCAAAAATTAATAGTTATGTGAAAAAGTACATTGAGAAAACACGATTACTTGATTATCCTTATATTATTTATTAATTATCAATGTTTTCTTTAATTTTCAATTCAAATTTCTTATATACACTTTTAAAAGATTAAAGGAAAAAATATATAAAAATAAGATGTACTAATGAGGTTGATGGCCTATATAGATCTACCATATTTTGACAGGTGTCTAACATTGCTGGATTTAATAAATTCAAAATATATGGGATTAAATTCCTCTCCAGTATAATTAATTTTTAATTTGGGCTATAATCCTTTCTCTCTCTTTCTTGTATAAAAAAAAATGAAGTAGACTATGCATTGAGATATTATCAAACCGAAGTTATGCATGTAGACATCTTTTATACCAAAGTCTATGCAAAGAGTAACCTGGCATTTGCTCTTCTTTGGTTGCGAAGAAATTAAAATTAATCATGAATATTAATATTAATCAAATTTGATATTTAAGATGTGATATTCCGTATAAAATTTATAACGAGATATTATTCATAATTAATAAATGGTAAGATTATTTTTTAAATTTTAATGCTGATTACTTACCAGCGATTAGTTTAATATATATGATAATCTGACACAATCTCAATTCAAGCTTTCCTCTATTCACTGTAGAGTATAAAAAAAAGGAAGAAATAAATTGCCCTTTATATTGTAGCGTGCTTTTGGCCTAATATTGCCGCATAAATTGCTCGACACACATTGGGTTCAGTCATATCAGCGCTTCCCCTAGGTGTGGTTCAAAAGAAAAAAGAATTCAGCGCCCCATCTTTGCTAATTTCATGATCTTGATACTCATTTTGTATCCCGCGAAATTAAACGAATAAAAGAAGTCTGGATAAACGACTGGCTTTGACGACAACAATCAGAAGATTCAAGAATGAGATTCAGAGGCTGAAGAGATTTTGGCAACGAAGTAACAAGCGAACTGGGAATTTTATCAAAGAAAACAGATATCCCTTCCGTGTTAAATTTTTCATTCGATTCGTGGCCTTCAGTCTCTTTTCTCACAAAAAAAAAAAGGACTCTATCGGAAGAATGACTGAGGACAACCCAGTTAGGGCTTCTTCCCCGAACGAAGCCTCTCAATCAAGGCAGAGGTACCCGCCGATTCCAGATGCAGCCTTCTTTATCAAAATGGTTTTTTCTTTTCCGATAATAACAATTGAAGCTTCGAGTTTCAGTCCTTTTTTGGGTGGTTGATGTCATTATTTAATGGTTATTTCCCCCTAATTGTTAACGAAAATATTGAATGTTTTCCCGCCTGAGATTTAGTGTGGTATCGGCATCTGCTTCAGCTTTATTCATTGCATTTTGTGGGTGTTTGGGGGTTATTTTTGCCACTTTGAATATCTTTAATCTCTTACTGGTGTGCAGGAAGAAGAGAAAGTGGGATCAACCTGCAGAAACGTTGATAACAGCTGGTATAGCGCTCCCTGGAGTTCTCCCTTTGGGCAATGGGGCGCATCTAGCTGGGGTGGCATTTCCAGGTGCAACTTCAGTTGCCCGCGCTCCTTTGATAAATCAGCTGGCAGCTAGCTGTGCAACCGTGCCGCAGGTATTACAGGCACCTTCAGTTCAGCTACAAGCTGCTGCAGCGTTCCAAAAAATAAATCAAGTGAGAACTTATTCTGATAACATTTGTGATGTTTGCAAATGTCCTTCATTTATCAAACTTCCTTTATCATCCTTTTATGCTGTGAGAAAGGCCATGTGTCATTTACTGCACAAGCTCCCTGGATTCATCCCTGGGTAACGGTTGTTAGAATTTGCATTTCATGATTGGATATGAGTTAGTTTTTGTAGCTTTCCTCATCATGGTTAAAAGTCAAACTTCCAAGAAATGATATATATGTTCCTTTTTTTTTAATAATTGTAAACACAGAGCAGCTTGGTTAAACTAAAGCATTTGAATTCACGCAAATATATGCACTTCAGAGCATATCTTTGATTGCAAGTATGTACAGGATACGAATATCATGAGTCCAATATCACACATATTCCTCTAAGCACTATGTTCTGAGTGCTTGTTTGGGAATGATGCAATAACCTTCCAATGTACGAGTGTGGTGGCTCAACGATGGCCTTAATGTGCACTTCAGGCAGATATTTGATAGCAAGTACATATGGGTTATGAATACGACGAGCCATATAGCACTCATATACTCTTGTAAACCTTGTTCTGATTGCTTTCTAGGGAACATGGCACGGCAAACATTTATGCAACTAATATGGTGGTTTGAGGATAGGCTTACTTTTCTTTCCACACCCCTTTTACAGATTGTATGGCAATCTGCTTCCCTTGCATTTCCTTTTTATTGGATTTGTGAGAATACATTATATGGAAACCACTGTAATTAGAAAATTATATAGAATCCACTATTATGAGCAATCCTGTGAATACTATCTTTGGATAAAATGAAGCCTTTTATTATGAAGGTAACTGTTCCCTTTTATTATGTTTTTGAACTTTTCAAGTTATGTAGCCCTTTAATTTTTGAGGTCTTTTCTTTAGGATTGAATTTTTTATGGACTATAAGTTCAACGTTGCAGTATTATAGATTTGAAGGTAGGGATAGGAATGGGCATTGTTGGATACTGCACATAGTTAGTGGCGCTATGCTTTGTTTTCTAAGAAAATTCCGTAGAAGTTTAATTTATGCTGAAACCCGTTAAAATTTAGTTTATTCTGTCTTTAAATGCACCTTTTGGTGTCTTATCTTTAGTTGTGTGGTCTACCATGTAATGGATGATCTGAGTTCATAAACTATTTACAGTATTTATGGAATTTTGTTTTTAAAATATCTTTTCGAGTGTCCATTAGAATGTGATATTTTAAGGTATATGGATGGAGTGGATTCACTGACTGAATTTATTCTGTAAGTATGTTGTTATCAATAGGATTTCTGAGAGAGTTAATTTTTACTTCATATTGTGTGTTGAGAGTGTTATTTACAAATTAGTTTTTTACGCTACTCGTTAGTTTTTTCAATCTAATTATTGCATTAGTTTAGTTGTCTCAGTGCTACACGTCTAATTCATGAATATTTATTAATGTAACATGGTAGATATTTTGTGTTTGATATTTTAAATTTATATTCTTTATCTGGATTGTGGGATAAATTTATGTAGCAAAAGATACAAGATGAACTAATAATAGCTCGAGAAATTGTCATAAATGATGCGGAGTCTTCTATTCGTTACAAGCTGACAAAACGCCAGACACAAGAAGAGGTGACTAAGATACAATCAGTTCCACATCCTCTTAACTTAGAGCCTCATTTTGCTTTTATTCCTAATGATTAGATTCCATCATCATGCAGATTCAGAAGTGCACTGGTGCTGTTGTTATAACTAGGTTTGTGAGTCATTCCAGGCTGTCACAAAGTCCATCTTAGCATCTTCTATATCCATGCATGTAATTTGTCCTCTGAATTTCTTTTACAGGGGCAAGTATCGACCACCTAATGGAACACTTGATGGAGAGAAGCCGTTGTATCTTCACATCTCTGCTGGAGCTCATGTAAATGCTACATCTTGTTTTTATATTGACATGGTTTACAATTATATTTATCTTATATGTTGATCTAAAAGTTTGCGGTCAACATAAATTGTTTTATGTCATAGCCATTCAGAGATTCATGCTGAATAATTTACTGGCTTTGAGTTGTTAAAAGAAGAATCAAGTCTAGGCAAAGTACTGGATTATTTTCATGTGAAAGATGTTAAAATTGAACAGTAGTGGTACACAGTCATTAAATTTAATTCAGTTTGCTTTTGGTGGCATCAAATTAAAATTACAGTTAAAAGAAACAGCTGAACGAATTTTGTCTGTTGATCGTGCGGCTGCCATGGTTGAAGAAATGCTGAGGCAGGGTCAATGTTCACCGCCAATTTCTTCCACAGAAACTCCCACCTTGGCTAATGGAGTGAAGGTACATACATTTATCACTGCTAGCTCTTGTATGGTGCAGCAAAATGAGGTTTTGACTAGTGGCACTTTTTACTGAGTTGGGTTGATCAGGTGTTGAGCACTTGTGTGTTTTTGGGCTTTGATGCTGATCCATCATTGAACATTGTTGCTCATATTCGTGGACCAAATGTGAGTGCTTCCCTAATTTTTTTTCTCGTCACTCATAGCAGTGAAGTTTGTGTATGGCCATATGTGAACTTGTCATTATTATTTTTAATTTGTAGTATCTCTTTTGCTGTTCTGTCAGCTGGGTTCTGGTTTTCCTTTGATGTTCTTTGGCCATAGTGTCATTTGCTGTATATTTTTCATACATGTAATAACTTATTACATTACTATGATTTAGTACCGATTTCCTTGGTCCCCACTTATTTGATGGAGTGAAAAATACTAATGGATGAGCTGGATCCCATGTGGATTCATCAAAGAGTCATCACTTTTTAAGTTGAAGGTTGTAAAATTGACAAGCAAGTAGTGGTTAGTTAAAATTGGGGGGAGGAGGGGTGAGGCAGAGTAAGATTGTTGTTGCAATTTGTGCTGAAAGATGGCATTAATATGTTGTTTAGGCACTGATGATAGTCTTTTGGATCTTCAGATAGATGGCAAACAGTTGAACTGTTGATTTTATCTAGACCTTTATCATATTGGAAGAAAGCCTTGTGTGTATTTTACTTCAATATTTTTTTAATGAAAACTTTTGCAGATCAATTGCTGCATACATCATTGTTGTTAGAATTTATATGAACGAGAGGCACTTATGGAATAAATAAATAAGTAGAGGTTAAATACTTACATATCGAAAAATAAAACTGTTCTTATTCTGATTAATAGCCTGGCATAACATTATTATTAAGCCTGCATACATCTTTATGCGTTTCATTGTTTTTATAGTTCTGCAGTTAGACTGTTCATGATGAATATAAGATAATCTAATGTTTCAAGCTGTCTCTGACATCTCCATTAAATTGGGAGAAATGTTTTTGGTGTTGGTGGTGGTTTGGCTTTGAACCTGCAGGACCAGTATATAAATCACATTATGAATGAAACAGGAGCAACTGTTGTACTTAGAGGACGTGGTTCAGGAAACCCTGAAGGACCAAACGGAGAAGGTACTTTCTGGATTGATGCAATCTTACCTCTTGAAAAGGATGTTTACAGAATAGCATTGTTCTGGTAAACTATTTGGTTTCCAACTTGATTGTCTTATTGCAGATGGCCAGCAACCCCTGCATCTGTTGTTGTCAAGTAATAATGCAAAAGGTCTTGATGATGCCAAGCGTCTGGCTGAAAATCTTTTGGATACAATCAGTGCAGAATGTGGTGCTTCCAGGTATTTAAGATGGCAGGGTGTTTGATGTTCAAGTCATATTTTAACTTCCCCATTAGTACTGTCATTTTCCAACAAATCTAATTGCTTTTTGGTGTATGATGTTCTTGTAACTCCAAAATGACAAGAAGTTTTCATATTATTACCATCCTTTGTATATCGGGAGTGAATTTTGGAGTTTTGTTTAGTCATCAATCGGAAAAAGGGAGCTAAACAGTGTCTTTTTCATGCACATCCTAAAAACATGGGTCGGGTCCTCACATTGATATGTGATTTGATTTCATTTGAAGTTAGGCCATAATGATGTCAAAGTGGTAAAGGTTTCCAGCTCTTAGCTAGATCTTGGTTTGCGTAGTTCTCCAGTTTTATGCTGTGCTAATTTATTTCAAGACAGTATTCAAGTTTGAGAGGGTAGTGCATAAGTGGTGAAGAAGTTTAACCTTGTGCATTTGCATTTCTTTGTGCGGAAGTGAACCTTTTTTTTATTCTTATGTTATTGTCTTGTATTGGTACCATGATGGCATAAAATTTACATGAAGCCGATATTGCTTCAGTATCAGTAAATAACTTAATTGTTTAACTGTCATAGGGTTTCATCATGTAAGGTTTATAGTGCTGTTCCACCTCCACAGCAGGTATATAGTTCTGTTCCACCTCCCCAGCCGGTTTATGGTGCCTCTCCATTGCCACAGCAGATTCCTCCTATCTTTTCACCCGCACAGCAAGTTTATAGTGCTGTTCCACCCACACAGCAGTTGTTGGCCGGTGTTCAGAGTTCAGGCTCTGAAGTAAAGGCAGGTATAGGTCTAGCGGCTAGCTTGATGTCATCATCAGCTGTCGTCTCTTCAACAGCTCCTCTAACCTCCTTCGTTGGAGGTCCTGGCATCACCTCTACCCCTGCTTTAGGAACTGCTCCACAACCTGCAGGGTTTTTAAGCTCTGGGCAGCCTCAAGCAAATGTAGTTGGTTATGCTCCCCCTTTAGTATCTGGTGGCACTAGTTATGTTGGATATGGTGGAATATATCCGCAAGCAACTCCTTTGCAACAAGTTGCCCTTGCCCTTAGACACTCACCTCCTGTTGCTGCAACAGTTGCTCCTACAACATCAGCATCTGGCGGACAATCCAAGTCAAGTACAAGCTCTGATCCTGAAAAGGAGAAACGGCCACCTCAGAGACGGAAGTTTCAAGAATTACCTGTTGATTCAAAGGGCCCTTCAAAACTTTATCAGGTCACTGCATTTTGAATGTTAATTCCTAATTTTAAAAATACTTCATGGCATATTGAATCTAGGGAAATATCAATGACCTTACCTATTGTAGTTTCTGATATGCTTTTAAACTAATAACTTAGTTTGGTTAATGGGGGAAGTCAGTGTGTTGTTTATGAGAAATGGTTAAATTTGATCTGGAGAATTTTTCCCAAGTGAACAGAAAAAATGTGGAGAAATTATGTACCAAAAGTCATCACAGTGAGAGTGCCCTCCCATCACTCATTGAATATCTGTCAAAAAAATTCCTTAGGACTTCCAAATGAGGAACACTATAGAAAAGCTAAATGCCAGAACAAGGTGAAGGAAAATAAATTCAATTCCTCCCCATTAAATTAGAAGATAGAAATTGGTTTTGTAGAATCTCAAGTTCTGCTTCAACCGAACACAATATTGTATTGCCAACAGGATACATCACCAGGGAATTTTCCATGTTCACTTCGAGAAGTACCTATATTGAGTTGACACTAACAACTGCAATAATTCTGAACAGACTGGCTTTTCCTTAAATGATTCATATAATGTATACAGGAGTAATGTTTCTTCTCTAGACATCTTATTATTGAAAACTCTATTACGCTATTCATGGATCATTTTGAGTTAATTGAAGTGATTATATTTTTCTGGTTTTTTAAAACAAAAGGATAAAAAATATAAGATGATATTGTCCAACAGGTTAGAAAATATTGAATTTCAAATGCATCTGAATTTTTAAGTTAATGGTGTCTTAACAGGTTGGTTTGATCATAAATCATCTCGTTCCAGTGTAGCAGCAATCATCTTTACTCTTTTTGTATTGTTCTGATATGTTCATTCCCTCCCTCCCTGCTGGCTGCAGCATGTGGAGTGATTCTTTATTGTCCCAAATACTTCAATAATATGTGCTTTTTGTCCATCCACTTGAGCGTGAATGGATGAAGTTGTCATTTAACAAAGAAAAGTTTTAGCATATTATTTCTTTTATTTATTTTTTATTTTCTTTGAATGCCCCTTTTTCTCTAGCTCTGTTATGATTTGTACATATTACCCTGTGCTGACTCTCATTGCTTAATATTCCAGGTATTTTGTCTGACCTTCTATGAAGCTAATAGGCTGACACTGGACCTGTCTGTTGGGCCTATGGTTTGTATGTTTGACAGGGTTTCCATTTTGGAGGCATTAGGAGGGTGCTTATGGATATGCTGTTTTTGTGATTGCCAATCCAGGGTCTTATGCTTTTGGGTCATGCTTTTTATCCTTTTGCAAATACTCTTTTGTCTGGCCTTTTGTTTGTGCATGTGTCACTGGTCCACTGTGGGAAACTTTACGTAAGGATACAGCAATATGTATTGTCAATTTCCTGAAAGGTCTATAAGCACCTAATTGATGCAATCTCTTGTAGGATTAGAGACAATAATAGGTGGGAGAAAAATATAAAAACTGAATTAGATATCCTCATAAAAAGAAAGAAAATGCATTATACTTCAGCAAAGCGCATAACAAGTTAAAGCTCTTTCATTTCCTTGGCTATCAATTGATTAATGCATCTAATTTTTTAAGATCTATGATGTTGACAACCATATGATAACGTCCCAACAACAAAGCCTCTAAAGACTTACTCCAGGAGACTCAAACGACAAACAGCTCCAGCAACAACTAATTAACTTATTTTCCGTCGGTTATTATTTTGTGTCAGTTATTTTTCTATCAGTTACTGTTTTACTACACGTTCATTTCTGGGTAGTTGGCAAAGTAGTGGGTTATCCACGTTTAGGAGCATTAGGCACGTAGGAGTAGTGGGATTCAGTTTTCTACTTTCTCTATTATTTATCTTTTAGAAAAACACCAAAATATGCTTTGTAAAAGAATATAAAAAGGCCACTGGACCCGAGAAAGGATATACAAGGATTTTTACAGAGCATTCCCCATTGAGATTCTCTTGGCTTCTGCCTGTTTTCTTTACGAGATACTTGTGAGGAAACTGAGTAGGAGAGGCAGACCCTAGCACCATACCATAAAGGAGGTGATTGAGTTCAACTGTCATTTTAAATACATCCTCAAAAAATCTCGCCACACCTCCACTTGTTCTCATCATGTTCCTTGGTGGAAAAAATCATCTTGAGAATATTGATTGGGCATTTTCATCGGGAAATCTTATTATGCTATTTCACTTCAAAGATACATTTGGTGTTGGTGCTTGAACGTTTTCATTGGGAAATCTTATGTTGCTGTTGGTTATCAAAATCCATGGCTGGCATATATGCTAGGGCCCCCTTGAAGCCTAGGCAATCATGAAATTGATTGGATTGCTAGATTATGACCGCCTGAATTTTTAGTTAAGTGCCTATTTTCACATGGCAAGGCTCTAGTTATATCATTATATTCAGTAATTGATGTAATTAGCAGACCCCACTGGATTTATTGATGCAAAGGCAGATATTGCTGTATAAGTTGCAATGTTTATCATGGTCATTTATATGATACCAGACCACGTCAGAATGGTGTGCTTCTGACGGGTATTTCCTGCCCACCTGTTTATTTAAATTCAAACCTTGTTCTTCTGTCTCCACTTTTATGCAGTGCAGTTGAGTTTGATTGACTCAACTTGTTTGGTATTCTGGAAAAATTCACAACTTTTTATTAATATTATATCCTATTCAGAATTTGTTTGGTTTTCCTGTTCCCCTTTTAATTCACTGTAGGAATTGGAACCTTCGGCAGCTAGTGAACAGTCTGAAGATCTGGTTTTGAGGAATGTATCAACAATGCCGCCTCCAAAGAAGTTGATCAAGCCGTTGTCTAATGGAATGCCACCATCCCTACCAAGAGCCATGCCGCCTCCACCACCTACGCCTAAATTTTCTGCTTCACCTGAAGTTGAAGAGCCCAGAAAGAGTAAGATTTCAAATAAGACAAAATCTGATGCTGTTCCTGGTGAGATTTCTGCTTTTATATCTTCCGATTGAACTTCTTGTTTGTTTGAATACCTTTAGTGTTTCCTTTGGAGTTTGTGGAGGATATATGGTCGGATTTAGAGCAGTTTTTTTATATAGAACATGTATTTGTATCAGATACTTTGATCAAGCTGATGGAATATGGAGAGGATGACGATGACCTAGAAGATTCTGGCGAGGAATCACTTGGCCGCAGCACCCCTACAAGTGGGGCTCAAAAGCCTTTTTGGGCTTTATGAGCTATAGGGGTGGCAACGAGTTGTAAATAAATAGCTGTTTGTGTTGTTATCTATGCCATTGCACGTGCGTGCATGCTGATAGCTGATTTATCTTGACTCTCCCAGAGAGTGTGAATATGGAAGTCGGAAAGTACGATTTTCTTTGAAGTAACGGCTTACGGAGTATTTATCTGTGAACCTTGAGGCCATGATTGCACTTTCTGGGGCCATCTGCTTTGGAGGAAGAGTGCCTTGTATCGTTTTGATCGTGATTGAAGTATACATGTACATTGGTAGTCTCGGTTTTAGTTGTAGCTTTTAATTGTCTGTCATTATAAGGGCTTGAACGCTGGTTTCTTACGTCATCCCTTTTTACAGCCGACACAGTTTCATGCTATTGTAGAGCGAATATTCTACATTTTAAGTTTCATGATATGGTTCTTGATTAAGCCAATTCGATGGTGCAAATCTATACGAGGTCCTGAGCTCCACATGGTAATGATTTGAGGCAGTAGGCACTGAGACTAGCTAGTGTTGTTGATAATCCTTTTTTCTCTTTAAAATGCTGCGTTGTTGAATCAGTGAATCTAGCTATAGTCAAAATGCGCTGAGAACATCGTGAATGCAAGTATTACGTCTTCGTTGTGCACAGTTGTAAAACGGCATAGATTAGCACCGTATGAACATAAAAACATGAATTGATTCGCAAGATCATGCTATAAAACATGAATTGATTCGCAAGATCGTGCTAACATTACGTAATGATAATGGATTCGCAGCAGGCAATATGAATTCACGATGCAAATATCTAAGGAAAATACTCAGGACTAGCATTTGAATGGCTGTTCAAATTGTAACCATTGCCAGTGTCAAATGATGATATGACAGGATTTCAAACAAAGCTTCATAAAATCTTGGAGAAAGCAATAACCTTTGTCATATAGAATCCTCTTTTAGCCCTGTGGGGTGATCCCACGACCACCCCCATACTAGGAGGTATCTTTGCCAAACACGCCAAAACCTTAACCAAAGCCTTTTGTTTTGGAGAAATTGGCTAATGGATATAGCGCCTTGAGCTTGAGAAATTTGGCGCGTGCAAATGAGCTTCGATTCCTTCTAGAGGATGTGAAAGTACTAGATCCAATATAAATTGAACCAAAGGAACCCTGGTCCTTAAAACCTAAACTTTATGGTAAAATACATTGACTGCAATTTAAAAGACAAATGATTTAACAATAAATAACTTAAATGGCTAATTCACTAAAGATGCCTCCAATTTAACAAGTTCATACTTGCAACAGAATGTTTGGATCAAGTTGCAGCCTCATTCGTTTTGTTATATCAAGTCCAACAAACCAAGAAAGTTAATTCATATTCATGCTCCAATTATAAGAGGCCACTTTTAGAAAGTTGTCGACTTTCAAGCCAGACAACATAGTTCATGCAAGCTAGGTCCGGGAAAAGTAAACAGATAAGCAAACAAAGTTGATTTGCTGTGTCGAACAATCTCCAATGCCACACAAGTTTATTGCACATTGCAAGATATCTTAACCACAAAATTACTCACTACCGGCTCTCTCTCAAGTTGTCTTCATCGTTGTTCTCTCTCAAATTATCTTCATCGTCTAAGCCAGTTCCTTCATTTTGGTTGCCACCAAATTGGCCAGCATCATCTCCCATACTTGAATTGCCACTTGGTTCAAAGCCTAGATCTTCACCTGAGCTTTGATTGAATTGGTAATTGCTGCCACCAGCACCATCAGGAACACCATAATTTCCACTGCCCCCAAAACCATCACCACCGCTTCCATAACTTGGATTCCTATAGTTATTATCGCCTCCATAGTTACTTCTACCGGAGCCCCCACCATAGCCTCCCCCACCATAGCCTCCCCCACCATAACCACCACCACCACCATAACCACCCCCACCATAGCCGCCAGCACCAAAGCCTGGACGTGACCTCTCTGTAGCATGGTTTACCCGTATCCTCCGACCATGAAGATCCTACATTGCAATGTATTTAGAGATGCAACAAGAAAGATTAGCAAGATAACACAGAATTGAGGCTATTTTGTGAGCAACAAGTTTGATAGAGAGCAGCTTATAGACTACATCCTATATATCAGAACTCTTACTCCAGCACATGTATAAGGTGTTTTACAATTTCACCCATGACAAGATCTGAAGGATAATCTCAGAATTGTCAATAGATGCTTCTTTAAATCATTCTCATTGACGAATGAGCCTCCAAAACCATGCTAGCCATGTGAATAACTTTTAGGTGTGACAATTTATGAGTTTATCCAGACCAATAAAAAAAAACAAAAGGAAAAGAAAATGGATAATACCTGACCATCCATTGCCTGAATGGCAGCAGATGCCTCCTCACTTGATGCAAAAGTTACAAACCCAAATCCTCTGGACCTTCCTGTCTCACGATCTATAATTACCCTTGCTGGAAAATTTTCAAAACAACAGCCAACTTAAGTGATATAAATATAATAACTAATGACCACAACATGAAACATGCATGCTAGAAGAACAAATAGACACCATTCTTATTCTGCCATGTACTTATATCAACATTTTCAGTGTAGCCTTTCCAATTCATCACACTTCAAACAATCAAATCAATCTTTGATGATTAACAACCGGAGTTGTAAACTAATCCTATAACAGAGGAACACAAAAGGCAGCAAAGTACACCCAAAAACCATACATTGGCACGTGCATACAGTGATAGATATGTAGCCTATACTCCTAATAAAAATCTCAATTCGTTACTTATAAAAGAGTAAATACCCATCAGATCATTTAAGTACAGTCTGTGCAGAGCAATAGTGCAAAACCAAGAGATACAGCAAATCAAAAAGAAAAAGTGGTTACCATCAATTATCTCTCCATAGCGACCGAAGGCTTCTCTCAAACTCATATCATCTGTGCTATATGAAACACCTGCAAAGGAGTTGAAAACTTGTTAACTTGCTCTATTTGGATAAGGTATAGCAGAATAAAACAATTTACCTCCAATAAAAAGTTTTGCAGATGACATGGATCTGATTGCCTGGAGAATTGATGGAGTAGAAGCAGAAAATTCTGAGCCGATGCATTTCACAGCAGAATGCTTGAGAAGCTTTCCAATCTTGTTGATAAATGCCATTGCTCAGCCTTAAGAAAATTTGGAAGCGCAAAAATTTAAAACATTGGACTTTTTATATAGTAAAATAATCATTGTAACTGAAGTAGAGAAAACGCGTCACAATTTTGAAAATAAAAACTAAGAAAATACTAATGTGATCTGAATCCATATCATTGCATGACAAATAGAACCTAATAAAATATAGGCCCCAAGCATCTGAAAAGTTAAACACGCCTGGGTAAGAAGTAAGTACTGCTATTCCATCAAAAAAGAATAAGTACTGATAACTTTCAGTAGGACTGTTCACGGGACGGGTCGGGACCGGGACAACCCCGTCCAGCGTCCTGTCCTGATACAATACACAGGACGCAAAATGCGTCTCGTGTCCCGGGTTCGGGACAGGACGGGAATTCCCGATTTTATTTTTTTTAGAAAAAAAATATTATAATAAAATCATCTCAATAAATTATTCCATATAAAATACTACAGCAGCTTCCTCTAAATATCAACATTCTTCCCTAATATAAAATAATAACTTACACATATAAGGAAAAAAATAATAGTAAGAAAGAATAAAAATATCAATATAAAAATATTTGTATAAAAATAAAAATATCTATATAAGAGTGGTAAAGATAGAATAATATAATATTTTTTCTAAAAAAATTAGTTCGGGATGGGACGGGCCGAGAGACCCGTCCCGTCCCGACTCTTCCCTTGTCCCGGCCCGGTCCTTTTTGGGACAGGACAGACCCGTCCCGAAATTATCGGGACAAGGTCGGGACACCCGGGACGGGATAATTTTGGACAACCCTAACTTTCAGTTCCCACCCCACCCCACCCCTCCCCTCCTTCCGTCTCCAGGAGGGAGAGGGAAGGAGGTGGGGGTAGAGAGAGATGGAGATGATTATCTACTATTCATTATAAATCGAAGGTTTAAGCACCACAATAACGAGTACTTCATTTCCACTGATAGTTCCAACAGCGTGCCAAGATTGTAGCCTCGTCACAATAATAGTTCACCAGAAAACTCTATCCATTCTGAATAGATGCATATATGAGAAGTAGATACATAAGATTCATCAGAGCAAATGAGCTTGCGGCCCAAAAAGCCGTAAATAGTTTCAAAATCAGAAGTTTCAGTTTCTCCCTTCCTCGGTAATCCATCACTCTATCTAAATCGAGCACCCATGAGAACCACGCAAAAAAAAAAACAGAGCCTCGATTAGCGAGGAAAATCCGAATCAAATACTACAAGAACCCCTCATAACGATGAAGAAGCGGAACTCTGAAATCAAAATTGAAATAGGAAAACTGGGACGAAAGAAAACTTTGCTTATAAGAAATTACCGTTACACGTAGAAAGGCCACTTGTAGCCTTGTAGGTGCGAGTGCAGCTCTCGGTCGCGCTCTCTGCTTCGTTCTGCGTTTTTCAGTTCGAAGAGCCTGAACTCTGAAGTGCTAAAAACCCTTACCACTAATCACCCGCTTACAAGGCTTTGGCACATGCATCCTGAACCGTTAGATTCTTTCCAGAGGACATCCGCCGTTCAACTAACTTGATATTTAAGACTTTTTTGTGTGCGCGTGTGAAATGATACTTTTTTGGGCTAATTAGTTGGAAAATATGCTATTTACCCTGCGGATATTCAAATGCTTCCCTTTTTTTACCAAAAAAAAAAAATCCTTCCCTTTTAACATATAACTATAATCTAAACTTTAGGTTAAAAAACAAACAAAAACAATTAAAAAAGAGAGATTCTCCACGGAGGAGTATTGCGTTTATCTACGAGAGCTAATTAATAAACTTACTTCAATACTAAATATAAAATCTTAGTATATTTTGTCTCTTAAATTTAGAATTTTTTCTCAAAAAAATCTATAGGATGTTGGATGTATATACTAACAAAATATTTATTAATAAAAATAATTTTTAATATAAATAATTAAATAGAGTGTCTTGGCCTATGTTTTTACAGATAATTGATCTAATAAATTTTTTTAATATCCCTAAACTAGTCAAGGAAGGAAGTATAATCAAATTTGATGTGTTTTTTTGTACAATGATATATAATACTCTTTCAATCTTTAATATAAGATTTAATTAAAGAGTTAATTTTTATTCTTAATATAATATCTATTTCTTATATTATCTATATTGATACTCCTTCAATAATTATTAATCAAATAAGAGAGAGAAAGATAATTATGAAAGATTGTTATCATATTTTTTTTAAAAAAATTATATCAACTAATTTTTTAATATAATTAAATTAATTAAATAAATTTTATATTAAAGATTAGTTAAAACCTAAACGCAGCAGTCAAACAGTCATGATGCTATAATAGTACAATTTATTTGCATCAATGTACAAGAAAACATATAATTGCTTCGTTGATGTATTCTAATTTGTCTTCAAGTCGAAATGATCTAGAGGTCTTTCATAAACATAGACGGTGTTAATTTGAACAATAACCTTTTGTCCCCAACTTTTTTAATGCCCAGCATCAAATATTGCATCAAATTTTTATTTGCGTATAAAAAAACAAAGAAATATTTTCCGTTGTGAAGTCCTCTTCAATTTTAATATTGGAGTCGTCTGAAGCCAAAAAATTCGCTTATTCAACATGACCCAGAAGAAAACCGTACGAAGTTCAATTTCCTGACCGCCACACTTCATTGGTTTGACAAACAATAAATTAAATTCAATATTTCCAGTCAATTTCCATCAAATGCATCTTCCGTCCGATACGAAGATATCTATGTTGACACGTAAATTTTCTTGAAGACTTTTACCTAGAGTCAAATGCTTAATTTTTTCCCCCCCAAAAAAAAAAACCTTGCGCATGGTTTTCTCCAGGCCTACCCAGTGGTAACATTTACAACCAATGACATTATAGTTTAGAATGAAAACTGTCATATAAAAAGAAATTTATAGTTTTAATCGTACTTATAATCTCAATCCATTAATATCTGCTCCTCTAATTAAAAAAAGAAGTTGTGACACTTACAAGTGATTTGGAAGCAAGAAATGAAAAATTATTTGCTGAGGATGTTCTCATTTTTCAGATTAGCGGTGCTGTACATAAATTACAACTCACAGAGGCACAAACAGATGATCAATATAATGTGTTTAACCTAACAGTACAATAGCAGCACAGCTCTGAGAACTTCTCCAACCACTGAGTACATGCAAATCACCCAGTTTTACCCCCAAAAGAAAGAAAAAACAAGAAAACTAGCAGGTTTTGGCATGGACCCTAACCTGATTGAGAGTGTAGAAGAAGCCTTGGGCAAAGAAGAGATTATTCTGCTTATCTGCTATTACCTCCTATGAGGATTTTGCAGCGATTTTGGAGATCCCTCGAAGAAATCCAAAAGGTAATTTTCTAAATCATCAGCATTGTACTTAATGTGTTTGTCACTAATGTGATAACTATGCCTCCCTACGAAGGTCCTATAAGCATGAATCACTTTTAGGGATATAGAGATCCTCAAGTCTTCACGAAGCTGCACATCAGGGATAGACCAAGCTGTTTGGCTCTTATAAACATCCTCGAAGGCAAGATAGAATCTCTGTAAGTTCTCCTTCAAAGGATTTTTTGAGATAGAATGTGAACCAGGAAATTGAACTCCATCGTCCTTAAGCAACGACAGAATGGAACTCCAACAAGCCCTTTCGTAGTTCATAGCATGTTGCTGAAACTTCCAGTTATGCTTTCGAATCCATTCATCTTCATATACGAGCCTAAGTTCAGACCCCTTAACCTTCTGAGCCATATAGTGTATATTGTTCATCAAGAATAAGTGCTGCAAGCCAGCGTCCCTGTATAACTTGGACTTCTCATCAAGTTTGCATTGAAGGATGGAAGCAACTGATCGGAAGTGGAGGGCCATCGAGGAAACTCGACTGGGAGACCCCGGAAGCTTGCTATTTTCTTCGGCATCTGGGCTCATGTCAGGTGACGGCAAAATGGCATCATCTTCTTTGTTCTTCAGAAGCACATTAAGGCTCTCACCATAGTCAGAGAGAGTGTTCAAATAATTCATGACATATCTGGTTAAAGGATGGATTCCACCACCTACAAAAGGGGTTGTAGATGCATTTGTTGCAATAGCATTTTCAAATTCAAGGAATGTTAACTTCACACAATCACCTAATCTCGTTAAAACTTCGTGGCATTCAATTTTAACAGAAGAACCAACCTCGTTTGGATACAAGGCATCTATCTCTGGAACGAGTTCGGCTAGGGCCTCATACATGTCAAGAATACGAAATAGTTTTTCAGGCTGGTGGGGGCCAATGGACATGGCTTCACCAAAGTTCAGAAGCTGACATATTAAAGCTTTTGATGCATCGACAAAGCAAGAGACACTAACTGGTTCACCCTCCCCAAAAATCTGGTCACTTAGCCACTTCTCACTTGCAAGATAAACCCTGACAAAGATTTTCACTGCCCAAACCCATCTTTTGATTTTGGAATTCAAAGTACTCCACTGCATTTTCAACACATCCTCGATGCTCAGCCTTTCCATTTCAAGAATCACGAGACATTCCTCCAAGGAATCCCTTCGAGCAACAGTATAGGCATGGGAGCATTCTCGGTCATACTTTGAATCAAACATTTGCTGTGCAATAGTCCTGAGTTCAGGGATCACATGCGGATGGACTAAATCAATTATATGCTCCTCTGAGCCTCTGCTCACCACACTTTCTCTTGGCAGTGACTCCTCGGTTGAGTCATCAACCGAAGGAACTATAAAGCCTTCATCAACCGAATCATCTTCGTTAGATCGAAAAGACACGTATTCGGGTTCAAAAGGTTGCTTGTACTGGATGAGTAAGTTCATGAACTCTTCCTCAAGCCGAGCCATAGCTGTTTGAAGAACACTGTGAGCCCTCAGCATAGACTTGTACTCTCGATCCTCTCTTTTCAAATCTGAACTCTCCAACTTTTCAATCCATAGGCGTGCTTCATCAGCTGCAGCCAGATACTCAGAAATTTCATCAGCTCCTGAATCCCAAATCCAAGACCGATCTTCTTCCCACCTCATAATTTTCTCCTCGATGATATTGAGCCGATCTTCAACTGCACTCACTTCTTCCTTTTCTTCTTGCCCACCTTCCCCTTCATCTCCCTCCTCCTTCTCACAGGTTTCGGTCATAGAGGCCAAACGGGTGCCAAGATCAGCCAGAATTTTCTTGGCATCACCAGTGAGGTTCCTGTTTGACCCTAAAGCCCTCACAATGTCCTTTACTGCAGCAATTAAATCTTCTTCATTTTCTAGCTCTGAGAGGGCACGCTTAGAATCAGACTCCTCTATAGCCATAGAGATTCAGAGCCCAACACCCAAAGGAACAATCAATCACCAAAACCGATCAAACCTCACAAAATTAAGAGCGCTTCCTTCAATAGAATCCTCCACTACCACGATAGAAACACGAATTGCAAGAGGAACTTTCGCAAGACTCACCAGTCAAAACCCTGAAATAAATAGTAGTAAGAGGAGGCGTTTATACCTGCACAAATAAAAAGACCATTGCCAAGAAAATTTGAGAGCAAAAACGAGTAGAAGGAGGAGCACAGACACAAAGTACAACTCCGGATCTGGATGCCCTCCTGTGCAGAGCAAGAGAGAAGAAAGTGATAGATAGCTCTATCTCTCTATCTCTCCCTTTTCCCTTGAGAGGATCTGGCCCTTTACACTCCAAGCTGAACCAAGAACGACGAGAATAGAAAGTGGAACAAGCAGCCGAGAACACAAGGCTTCCTTAAGCTCGTGGAACTGCTCCAAACATCGGTGATGAACAAGAAGCAGAAACAGTGAAGTTGGAGAAAAAAACGAAGGAGACGACTTTTATGAACTTCATTTTGCCAAAAAGCAAGTGAGCGAGAATATCGGGGATTTAAATCTAACCATACTATTATGATAGGCTGCGATTTCTATGATAGCCCGTACTCAGTCCGTGCGACTTACGGACTGCTAAATATATATATATATATATATGACATATAAATGAAAGAATATATCATAAGCTAATAAATAAGCTTTGCATTCATGGAGGATAATAAATAATTCAACTATACACGTACACCCCATAAATCTTAAATCCAAAAGTTTGGTACGGGTCTTTGTTCGCTTTTGGGGACCATGAGTAGCACGTCCTTCTTTTCTTTTCTTTTCTTTTCTTGTTTCTTTTACGCGGTTCAGTTGGGAAATGTATGTTTTAATCGATCATCCCTCACTTGAGATGCTCTTTTCCGTCGTTATCCGGTTCCGAGGGGATATGTTTTATTTTTGGGGTTGAGTAAGTAAAAAAAGACACAACTTTATTCCATCTTTTGAGCCAAAAAAATAAAAAAGAAAAAAGAAACCCTTAACTGTTGGAATAGCGTCGTTAAATTGAGATATGAATAATAAAAAAATATATCATAGCTTTTCTTTTCTTTTTTAAATTCTACAAACTTCTCAACTGGCGAAAAAATTACCAATACAAACTTATCACGTATTTATATTTTTATTATGTGTAAATATATATCACAAGTGGCTCTTTATCTAATATTCTGTCTGATACAGAGACTCCACAATCTTATTCTATTAAAATGCATTCTTAAGAATACTATGACGTACTACATATTTTATTATATATTATACGCACTAGATATTTTATTCTATTAAAGTTTATTACCAACCCCCCCCCCCCCTCTCCCCCCCAAAAAAGGCCAAAAACACATTGGATTGGAGGTGGAGGGCATCATCATGAAGATTTAAAGAACAAAAATGCATGCTTACAGTTACAGAATAGAATATTTAGTCTTCCTTCCACTTGTTCTTTTTTCCCCCCTGCTCTTTCCCTAGTTTGTGAACTAACATTGCGAAAAGACATAAAAATCCTTAACTGGAACAAATATGAAAATAACAAGTAATCATTAATTAAGCAGAAATTATGGTATCATCTTCGATCTTTGCCATAATTTCCACTCGTGTCCTTGTTGTATATATTTTAGCAGTTCTCAGGACTTGGGAAGAGGTTTTGCTGAAATGAATGATTTGAATAACTGGAGAGCAGCTCTGGGCTTGAACAGCGGCACTTCATGACCCGCCCCTCTCACTGTCGCGAACGTAAGCCCTTCATATACCTCTGTCCATCCCCCAACCTTCACACAAAAAACCCACATCCGTTCTTTTAACAGTTTGAGTTTACAAGCGGGAAAAAAAAAAAGAAACATATGTGACATCCTAATTTACAAGGGAAGTTTCATGCAACTAGACTACAGTCTACAAGACCATTGACCGAATTCACGTAAGTTACTGTTGAGATTCACTTACCTGTTTCTTGACGTACCAAGGATACCAAGGAATCTTGGTTGCCAGCTTGAGCTGTGCGAGGGAATATCTAGTTGCTGTAACTGGAACCACCGAATCAACATCCCCACTACATTTTTATTCACAATAATAATAATAATAATTAATCAAAGCACTTAAAATTAATTGGAGATATTAATTAAATCAAAGCATTCTGAGGCTAGGCAATTAATTAGTTGTAGGGTGGAATAATAAGAAAGAACGAACCTGAAAACCCAGACTCTGGTTCCATGTGCAATCAACTCCCTGTAAATGGGAAGCATGGACACATCTGTATCGTTCCAGTTTCGATTCAGAACCTCACTGTATCATCGCATCAGTAACTTTCTTGTCAGTTAAAAAAAAGTACTCCCTCCGGTTCTTAATACGGAGTTAGTCATTTGAATTTGAATAATTAATTAATGTATGAATGAATGAATGAATGAACGAACGAGCGAAGGAACTCGCCTACAAGCAGTCCACTTGTAAGGAATGGCGGTTGTGTTGGCATGGAGGGCTTTCTGAACATCAGGCTTATTGTAGTATATCTCAGCATACTTCTCTGAACACGGATCATACCCAGCCATTTGCCTAAATATCTGCAATTTTCACATCACTATTGTTAATTAATACGTACTTCTCTTTATCTGCATAAAACAATATATTTATCATTGATCCAAATTCAAATTTTATTTGTTGGTGACTTTGTCAGATTACCTTTTTCAGTTATAAAAGAAGTACCAAGTCTGCGGATGCATGTAAAGTGAGAAATAGGACAGAAAAGAAGGATGAAACCCGTGTGCATACAGGACTGGCAATTGTGTCTCCAGAGTCAGATTCCATGTAATTTAAGTGCTAAAAAGTCGTGGTTATTATTTCCTTTTTCATGAGCAAAATTATTGTTGTATTTTAATAAAGTTATACTATATAATTAAATAATTTGGTGACATAGTTATTAACAGTACCGGATGATGAGGGCGGTGGGGCAAGCGCATGGAGCGGCGGGTGGTGGCGGAGCTGCCGTCGGAGTTGTTGCATGGAGGAGCATAGATGTTGTACTGATCAATGTTACCGAATTCTTGATCCATGGCGTAGCTATACAAGGACTCACACTCATCGGATTCCTTTTGCCGGTGGAAATCGCAGGTGCTCATGAGCTGCCGGTAAGTCTGATCGGAGATCATAGCGTGGCTCCACCAGTACGTCACCGTCCCCAAGTTATCATAGTAATTGTCCGTCACCGCATTCCCAACCTACAACACACACATATATATAAATACCAATTTCTCCTTCATTATTGTGACCTCTTTTGGATAAACCAAAAGTTTAAGAGAAGCAATTAGTGAAGTGATTAATTACCAAAATCCCTTTGATATTGATTGGGTGCTTGGCTTTTGCATTATACATGATGATTTCTCTAGCTAATTGAGGCACATAATGCCCTGCGTAGCTCTCTCCACTGATATAAAGTTCCCGATTCTTGTACCGCGGGAATCGTTCTAGCCATCTGATTATGAATTCCAGGGAGTCCTTCGCTGATGAAGACACGAGCAAACACTAAATTCTCAGTTCATGAACCCTACCCTTCATTAATTTGGGTTACATCATATCGTTATAAATATATGATTAAGATTGAATTGGAAGTTTCCACTTTCGTCCATTGTGTTTGATAAGATGTTTTTGTGCTCAAGAGAATGATGCTAAGTACATGAAAAAAAATATCTACTATAAATGCGCATGGAGAGTCAACACAGACACATTATTATAAAAAGAACCAAAAATCTGGGCCACCCAATGAACGGTCCATCAAATCGCAATGATAACATATAATGATAATGTTGAGCCGTAATTAATTTGGTGAACCGGCCAATCCATCCATGCAACCACTATAGTCTTGGCTAATCATAATGCAAGGTAAGATTCAATGATTCATTACATCATATATATATATATCATCTTGTATTGTATTATCCATAATAACATGGCCTACCAACTAATCATATATATATATATAACCCCATCCCTACTTTAAAAGAACTAATTATAGTAGCAACCGTGAATGGCGGTGACAAGGGGCAAGTCATAAATAATAAAGAGGAGTTTAGCGGGGCCTACCGGTGCGGCGGTCGCCGGTGTCGTAGAGATCGGAGGAGCGGTTGGAGTAGGAGAAGCCGACGCCGGCGGGAGCTTCCAAGAAGAGTAGGTTGGCGACGGTGTTCCAGGCGAACTTGTTAAGGTAAAGGCCCGAGGCAGTTCTATTGATCCTGAACGGGCCTATCTCCTCGGATGCTCCATAAGCCACCGATGAACAACCCGGACCTATATAACACAGGAGTTCATTCTAATTGTACGTGTTTCCGTTACAGCGTATTCATTAACAGTCTGGGTCCTTGTTAATTAGACAAATGAAACGAACAAGACCAACTATATATATATATATATATATAATATTAGTTTATTATATATTGTGGTAAAATTAGGGGTAGCATTAATGATTCAAGAATAGCAGCTGACAAAGTTGGCAAAGAGAAACTTAATAATAGCCCCTGCATGAGACTGATTAATGAGGTGTGTGTGGTTGTTTCAAGTTGCTTTCACGCATTAATGATCTCTCATAACTTCACACAAATATATATGTGTGTGTGTGTGCGCGCGCGCGTGTGGAAGTGGATGTGTACGTGAGAGACGAGAGAGAGGGATTTGGTTAGTGTGTGAGAAGGTGCGTAGTAGTCATAGAGGAGTAATGTGTTGTCGTGTAAGGATGATGATGGGATTTTTAGTACTATTCATTCATTGTTAGTTAGTTGGATCATCATTCTTAGCCATCTCATATTCATGTGGGCTCCATCTACCCTTAAATTTCTCTTTTATCTTTTTACTTTCCAAATTAATGCTCACTCTCCCAGCAACTAATTCACTCTTACCTAATAAAATAGGGCTCCCCCCTTCAACGAAATTGGCAGGATATATATATATATATGGCTAACAGAGCTTTCATTAAATTAAATAATTTAATAATTATTATTAGCACCACATGATTTTTTAATAAGAAAACAAAGGCCGACAAAATAAGAAAATGGAGAAAAATATAGGAGCGGTTTAAAACTTAAAAGGATATATATACGCACACACATGGAGTTGTACATTTTGTTGACTAGTATGTCGGCAGCAAAAACAAAAGGATATATTGAGATATATATATATATATATATATATATATATATATATATATAAAGTGAAGGCATGGATACCCAAACGAAGAAAATGAAAATCAGAGCTTTTTTAAGAGGCGATATAACAGTGACGAGAGGTCGGTCGAGTAAATGAAAATGTTTGAAAAGAAGAGAGAATATATATGAGAGTGCATGGGAAGAGAAAAGGAGCAGAGAGTAGAGAGTAGTAACCTCCATTGAGCCAAATGACGAGGGGTTTGGATAAGGAGTTTTGGGGGGATTCAGTGAGCCAGTAAAAGAGGGCTCTACCAGCAACGTGGTTGACAGTGACGTAGCCTGAGAATTGCCGGAACGATACTTTTGGTTGCCCGGGAAGTTCTGTGATCCTATCAGCTTCTTCTTCTTCTCTTACTCTTTCTGCTGCTTCCATGCCACTGCTTTCTCTGAACCCCACCATGAACCAGAAGATGAGCACCAAATGAAGGAAGATCCGTTTTTTCTTCATGGCTTTAGCTTCAAAGATCAGGTGACGACCTCGAGGAAGATGAAGAGGAGGAGGAGGAAATGTGTGAGAGAGAGAAAGAGGGTGATAGGGAAGGAAAGTTAGGCTAGTGTGGCCTCCGGGAGGATTAAATAGGAGAGAGAATAAGAGGGCGGAATAGGAGTTATGGCTCTAACAGTTTGGACACTCCAAGCTACATATACACAGTAGTTTTAAATTTCAAACAAGTGCTTCTATTTCTACATATACACAGTACTAATATATTATATCCTTCTCGCGAATAAAATTTTAAACACAATTTTTTTACTGATTTTCCCTTTTTATTTCATTAAAAATGTTTCACATAATGGTTGATAATGTTAATGAGAGTTAAATTATTTAGGATCAAAATTTTTTGGTAATATAAAAATAATAAAATATTAACATAATCAATTTACAAAAATTTCAAGACTCAAACTGATGGATCTTAAGATATCAACAATAATTTATTTTATGGTTTTTTTAAAAATTAATATTTTTGAAAAATTAAAAATGGGGAGCATATTTAAAATAAAAAAAATAGCTATGAAAAGACAAAGGAAAAAATGTGTGAATCAAGAATTAATTGATCGAAGAGACTTTTGATGTCCTGCAATTTTAGTTTTCTCTAAAACTATACTTTAAAAAATATTTTAGATTAAATTATAATTTAAGTTAAAAATTAAATAAATAGTTATTAAATGTATAAAAAAAATTTAGACCAAACTTATAGGATTAGTTTTTGAGTGGACTAAAATATTTTTGAATTATATAATAATTATTTTATTTTTATTTTTTCTCTATCATTTTACTCTATATTATTTCTGATAATTTATTCATAAAACAATAATTTTAATAATAACCATCTAAATATTTATTTTTTTTATAAAAAATATTCTCACTAATCTATTCTTTATAAACTCCCCCACATAGATTAAATCTCATGTCATGCAAATCTGATACAGTGAGAAGAGAAAGGTGGAGGGTGTGCAATTCCCGATATAAAGAAGCAGATCATAACACAGTTTTTAGAAATGAAGCTATCTATCTTAATTAATTAAATATATATATATATATATATAGCTACAACAACAGCCTCGCATGCTCCTCCCATGCCCATTAATTCAGCACAATAACTTTGACTTCCTCCTCTCTTTTTTCTTTTCTTTTTTATCTCGTGCATCGGTTTTTAGCCAAAAATCTCTACTCTTATATATACACTAGAGTTTGGTTTTCTTAGGGCGCTTAGAAAATATCTGGTTTGTCCGGGAGAAACACCTTATAATTGATGAAATTACGATTAATTTTGTCATATAAGGGGGGATGCAGGACAACATTAATTATTTCCAGATTTTTTGGTACCCTTCTCAATTTAATGAATTATTGTGGTCGTCTGGCTAACACCGTTTGAGATTACCTCCCCAGATATCTCATTGGCTATATAAGCGCTTCCATATGTATCTGTGCTGTGCGTGTCTAAATAAAATTTTCCTCGCACACGCAATGGCATAAATGTTTGCATACGTATATCCCCCGTATGTACCCATGGTAATAAAAGATTTCGGGAAAAACATACAAGGGTTGGTTTTAAATTTAAAATAATCACTATATACTTATATAGTCTTACATAAATATTATAATTACTCAAATTTCGTAGTAACGTGCAACTTCTTATTAATACTTGCATTAAATTTACCAATGAAGTTAGACCCAATAGAAAAAAAATTAATTAATATTTAATTTTTTTAAATATATGTTTATATTTAATATTCGATAGTATCTTAAATATAACTGTTTTAAATAAAAAGATAAATATATTTAATAAAATAAGAGAGATCTCTCCCAAGAGTTTTTTTAAAAAAAAAAGATTAAAAAAAAGTGAGATTTGTGTTATGTATTTGGATGAGAGGATTAGAAAATATCAGATCTGTGGGGTTAATTAAAAGAGGGAGGGAGGAAAAAGAAGGGATGAAATTAATATGGGGAGGTCCCTTTACGTGCACGCGAGGTGTAGGGGCCATGAAGCTGTACATACCATTGGCCAAGTTATCAACATTATGATGCCTTTTTTGGACCCTCCTTCCCCCCACCTGCCCTCTCTCTTCCACATTTCTCTCTTCTGCTTCCCATTGTTTTCTATTACACCCACATGCCTTTTCTTTTAAAAATTCTCACCGCAATTGAAAAGCATAATATTTTCGTGACATTTATGGTCTTTTACATGTTACAATAGCAGACAAAGAAAGAGCTTGGTCTTTCTAGTGTCATTATCAAAATGGCGAGTGTGACATTTGAAGGGCGTCAAGCGGGCGTGTTGCCCAAATCTTGGAACCATTTCCAATGAAGTAAATCGGTATAGGATTTTGGGTGACCGAGCAGTGTCTATCTAAAGACCTGGGGAAGGAAGGTCAGATTTCTGAAGATACGCAGTAAGAGCTACGCTAAAAACAATTGCCCCCTTCAAATCTGTCCCATCACAGTCCAATCACAACTTCCACGTACTTTCAACCTCCTTTTGACCAATGGCCTCCCGCTGCCCGCCCCATGTAGTAATAACTTCCTATCCCTCCGTACACCTGTATTAGGGACTGTTTAGATTAATTTTAGAAGAATAGATTTAGAGAATAATAGATTTTAAAAATAGAGATGTTTAGATGATTAGTAGTAGAATCATTTTTTATATTGATAAATTATTAAAAAGGGTATGATTTGATTAAAGTAAAAGAGATATAAAAAAGAAAAATGAGAGAGGAAAGAGTGCAAAGAAGAGAGAGGAGAGAGATAGGGTAGAAAGGAGAGATGAGAGATAAGAGATGAAAGATGAGAGATAAGAGAAGACGTAAGAAAAAATAGAGATAAGATAGTAATTAGATAGTCTATAATAACTTTTATTATTCTAAAAGCTATTTTCAGTAGCTTATTCAAAATTATAGTTTTAAACTAAAATTTTAATAAAAATCAATTCTTAACAAAAATAGCTATTTATGTAAAAAAAATTAAATTAAAATTTTACTCAAAATTAATTTTAAAATCTAACATCTAAATACACACTTAACGTTACTAATACTGAACAACATTTAACAATCATTTTTAAAATATTAAAATTGATGAATATATAACAAAAATTAATTCAAAAAAAAAACTAGGATTTTTAACTATTATTAATATTTTTAGAGAGTTTTAAAATGTTTATTTCCCCACTAAATGATCCCCCATTTTTCAAGGGGACAGGTGAGACGGGCAGCATGGCTCGGTCGAGAAAGAATTAAATGTGCACGAAGATGTCAAAAGGAGTACATCTACTTATTTTATTTGACTAAATATTATGAAATAAGACAAGTAGTTAAAAGTAATCTGTAGTAGAAAGTAGGCACTAGATACGGAAATGAGGAGCTTTGCTTGAAGAACTCATAGCCTCAATTGGAGGAGAAACGCCATGGATAGATACAGAGTCTGTTTAGTTTAGCCTGTAAGCTCAAATAAAACCGTATGAGTTTAACTAAAATTATGATCGCGATTTTAAATTCCCACTGCATTTTTAGTATAAATGACAAGAGAGTTATTTATGTGTTTATAATAATCTAAATTGATTTTAGCAATAAAATTTTTCCCTATTTATCCTCATGCACCTTTCTTATGATAATAATAATTTTGACAATAAATATTATTAAAAGAAAATTATATTTAAAATTAATGTAATTTATTGAATTATATTTAATAATAATTGTTAATTATAAATTTCAAAATGTTAAAAACTTCATAAAATTTATAGCCTTTCTATTAATTATACATTGTGATTTTAATAATTTTTTTTTGAATATAATCAAAATTCTTAAAATCAATTATTAAAAAAACACCCAAACAGAAATTACAGTTAACCAACATCACTTATAACTAGTGTCACTTATAAATATCATGATCATCTAAAATCACAGCTGTCCATTGTTAATTCAAGCATACTCATAATTATGTCTCAACAACTAATATAAAGTTAGTCTAGCCTTATTATAGCCTTATAGATCTCAAGTTTGATTTTTATAAAAAATATACGTGTTAGGAGGAATAGCTACAAACTCTAAAATCATGATATATGATAATATGATCATGTAAATGATATAAAAAAAATTATTTCCTCAATATATGATAATACCATATATTCTTTAACATAATTTATAGTATAAATTATACTATAAATAACTAATTATTATATTAATGCTGAAATGGGTACTTGCCATTATTGTAATCTAAGTTAAATTATCGAGTTGACCAATGGCTTTAAAGGTGATTTGAGCAATTATTTGATATGAACAAGTCGAGTCTTATCCACGGATCTATACCATCATTCGATTCAAATTAGCAAAAGTAATGTCTAATTGCATAATATGAGTGAACCTTGAGTTGAGCCTTATCCATAGATCCAATATTAGTGAGCCATCCTTTTAAGAATTGTTAAAGATGTTTTACTGGGAATTTTGTTATTATTGCTTTGACTAATATTTCCGGAAAAGTAGATCCGGCTCCACGGGGCTCAATTCCTTGATCCGGTGGTCTGTCCGAAAGTGATATGATATGAGCATAAGATGAAAATTAGAAGCGGGGGAGTGAAAGTGAAAACACTATTGGGTACATTTTGTTGGTTATGATAGATGACCAAAGAAGGAGGGGGCAAGCCAGAAAAAGAGGGACAAACAAAAGGCAACAAAGGGGTTGGTGCTGTTTCACAGTTCTAATGATCCTAGCAAGTATGGTCCACAGAAGAGTATAAAGCTAATGTTGAGTGATGAGTGAGGGGAACTATTCTTATATGTGTGTGTGTCCTTTTCCAGCCATAACCGGCAAACACAATGGAAGAGAGGTACGATACCACCCAGGATTATTATTCGCTCTTCATCACAATAATAATAATTTTCAAATATCAAGATACTATGTTTTCAACGGCGATTTTGATTGGTCATCAAGTGAATTTCAAGTGGAAGCAGCAGGCCTTCCTATTATATCCCCTCAACTTGGCACTTATCCTTAGTTAGCATTCAAACGCCACTCCACTCCACTCCACAATGTTATGTCTCCTTCAAGGTATCACAGTGTTATTCTTCGTAAATATAATATTTTAATATATATATATATATATATATTTTTTTTTTTTGTTGTTGCTGTTGCTGTTGCAAGGGAGGATGAAAGAAAATTCCTGGATGGAATAGGTGATCTGTATATAACATGCCACTGGTGCTCCCCTCTTCACAAAAGTCAACGAAGCTTTCAAACATGAGGGGTGGTAGTGTCGCCTGCTGGAGCCTGCTAGCCAACGAACCCTTGCTGCACTTTAATGCTCCACTTGCTTTCCTCTCTCAAATTCCCAGCACACCTACTCTACTTGCAAGCCTTTAAATCTTGATCCCCGGCCTCATTTATCTTTATTCTGTTTCTTTTAATTTGTGATTTATTATTATCAATATTACTCCCTATTAATTGAGGCCGCAACTAGGCGGCAAGGGAACTAACTGATCATGGCTCGATAAGTTTTCAAGTGTACGGTTCAACTGACAAAATTTTGGTGCAATTGTCTGTGGGTCTAATCACACACACTATTATATTATTCCCAATCAAATATCAAAGACGGAATAGCAGTTCAACTAGTTGGGTCATGCTCGAACTATTCTTTATCAAACTATTAATTTTTGTCAGCAAAAAACAAAACTACTAATTATTCGGTTAAAACCGGTGCAAAATTGTCCAGATTCATCACTTTACTCAGCATCTCTGTAATGGAGTCAGGATAAACCATCAATAATGAATGATAATATAAAGTTGTGTACTTTACAACACGTGAATATCAGCTGAATTCTAGGCTGGCGCCACATTAACAATGTACAAGTCAAAAAGTACAAGAGAAATTGAAAATAAGTATGACAAAGCAAGAGTGACAAATGACTATTGTTCTGGGCTCAATACAAAACAAACGAACTACAAAATAAGAATGAGGAAATACTTACAGATGAGAGCTCAAAATAGATGTTCTTTTATCGATTGACTGCCTTCTCTATTTATAACGGAGCCTCTTGAGTTGGTACATCAGTTTCGTCCCCTCTAAGTTGATGCGTCGATTCCATCTTTTAGCTTGATGTATCGATTCCATCTTTCTTTAATCTTCCTGAGTTTGGTGGGAATATTTTAGGAGAAACGAAGGTCGTACTTTCTATATTTGAATCACTAAAAAATTTGTCTAAGTCTAATTTAAGTGAGTCAAATCAGGTACATTAAGCTGGGTAGTTTGGGATTGGACCATCCTTGTTAAGAGAATTCATGTTTGAGCCCCATGTAGTATTAATTGGTCCCTACAAGTATATTCACGAAAATTAATGTTAGTTTGTAATCTCTCTCTTCCCGGTAATTCACTGCAGCGCCCTGTCTTCCTCCGCCACGTCGTTCTCCCTCCACCGTGCATCGTCGCATCATTGCGGTGTTCCTTCCAGCCACTTCCGTGCCCCCTCACGAGCTCGCCGTACGTGGCGTTTCTCGTTCTCTCATCCGTATTTTACTTCTTTCGAATCTGCTGGCTTCTTTTCTTTTATTCTCTTTCATCTTTGTTGGACCCAAATGTGATATGAATTTTTTTGCTTCTTCCCCCCTTCAAGGGGTAATTTACATCTAGCACTTACAAGTTACAATATACTCTCTCAGTCCCAAAATATAAGATCATTTTCTATGAATCACTTATATCCCTTTTGAGTTTGTCTAAACAACAAGTGTTTTTTTTTTAAACTCATTTTACCTATTTCTTTGTTATTATTTTATTTATTATTATTCTCTCATTTTAACCACTATTCATTATTAGTCACTCATATTATTTTTAACTAATTTTAAACAATAGAATTCGATCGAAAGGATTTTATATTTTAGGACGGAGGAGTACTAACAATTTTCTTTTATTTGTTGGTATGAATATAGTATATAATTGTTTCGGATGCTCCTCCATTGGAGGATTCTGTTTTTGTAGAATGAAGGCCAATAATCAACGGGGGTTGGTTCGAGTCGTAAGCGGCTCGGTATCGTTTAAGCGAGGTCTCGAGTTCGAGCTTTGGCGTACGCAGAAAATCCCCGTTAGGAGACTCACCCACCATAGCCAGGTGCGCGATGCGGGTCGGATCCGGATGTAGTCGGGGCAAAGTTCCGGTGAAACGGGTGGGCAACAAAAAAAAAATGAAGGCCAATATGCTAATTTCTCACCGGAATTTCTTTTCAAACAGCGATCTGAAATGGACCGAATCAGCTTGTGGTAATTCAAAGGTTTTCGTTTACTAATAATTTTGCGCTGAACTCTTGCATTAATAAACAAGTTTTTTATGCTGAATTCTTGTTCTGCAAAATAAATTGACTGATCGTTGAGAACCCGATTTATTGCTGAGAGACTGATATGGTATGTTCTGTGGATGGTATGCAATTGAAACATTAACAAGTACTTGTCATTATAATACGAATTAGCATTGACTCTATCGTACGATGCATGGGAAGAATTCTCTTCAATGTAACCAATGGTCCCAATTCATTGCAATTTCCATCACTAGAAAGCATCAACATAGATTAATTAATATTCATACTTAGTGGGATAAGGCTTTCCTTACTCTAAGCGGACTTCGTACCACTGGACTGAACCAACATCTCCATCAATTTGCAGTTCACAAACAGACCGTACAAGGAAGGAAACAGCTTCATCAATGGTTTCATATCTTTCAAGATCAGGTGGAAGTGTCTTGCTAGGCCAGTTCTGTAGCCAATTTTTCAATGCAGACTTCAACTCTTCCTCACTCACAAACCTCTCTTCCTCACCTGGTTCTAGCAGTACATAAGTTCCAGTCCTCTCATTTGCCCTCCTCCTCCTCCTCATTGCACAAACCTGACCTCAAAATCAATATTACAATTCAATCACACTAACTTTGAAGTTTGGACTATCCAGTATAGTAGCAAAACTAGATTTTTACCTTCACCGTACTTCTGCGACCACTTGCCACTGGGCGCAATCTCTGATGGATTGAACAACTAACACATTGAATTTGGCTTGGAGACCATGTGTTAAGTATTGGACTCCCACCGTGGAGATTTTCTCCTTCTTTAGCTGCAGACAGTCAATTCTTCTTAGATTTGGACAGAGGCGTGTATCGGTAATGTCATTTGAATGAGTGAATATTAAAGGATATTTCAGAAGGAAGAACCAAAACAAAAAAGCAAGAGTTCAAAGAAGGCAATGCCTTAAATACAAAAAGATGAGTTCAGAGCTTACAGCAGAGGCGGTGAACACCAGACTTGAAGAGCTGAATATTCAGAATCCCATCCATTGCTATTCTTCTGCTTAACCTTTATTCATATTTCTGCAATACAGTCTCTTCGCTCCTCTCTGTATCCACAAGCTCAGGACAAGTGAAGATAATTAGATAACGACTTACATCCTCGGTCTTCTAATTACCCTTGTACTTCATTTTATTTTCAACCCTGACCTTGTGTACTGAAATTCCTATTTTCACCCTCGATTAATTTATAATAGTATATTTTTTATATTTTTTTCTAAAATTATCGGATTATTTTTCTATTGACAATTTGTGCCTATACAAGATAGGGCTAAGCGCTTGACATAAAAAAATCTAACTCAGTTGGGGATTAGATCTCAAGTTATCATTAAGAATCAGAGACTCTAAATGTCTCAGATAAGAATATAATGTCTCTGTAGTAGTTAAACCCTTAATAAGAGCCATCAGCCATGTTCTATTCGCTGTTATGTTGTTTAATATCCAGAAAAACGATATTTATGGGTCAAATAAGAAAATAGATTATGAAAACCTGGTGGGCTGGGCCTGGCCCAAAATATGAGGAAGAAATAGGCTCGAGGTTGGGACTTGGGAGGGATGGCGGGTCACGCGGTTGGGACTTGTGCTCCTCCTCTGTTCGTAAACGTATTTTTGATTGGGCTATAGCCCCCACTATTTATCAAAAAAAAAAAAACGTCGTTTCGTTGTGATTCTTCTTTGGTGAGTTCGTTCATCTCTTTAGTTGCGTAACATGTAATTCCCTGATATCCTCTCTGTCACTCCTCCTTTATCTTCACCTGTTTCTCCCTCTGCAAACCAAGTTTGGATCTCCCTTTCCTTACCTGAACTTTCCCTTCTCCTTTTCTTGTCGGTGCATTGTCGTCGTTCCTTTCCGAATACGTGCCAATTTTTGTTTCCAGGATCTTTCCATTGAGCTCCGTCGATCGCCGATTCTTTGATTTCAGTGGATCTGGAATAATTTGAGTAGGCCATTCGGTTTCTGCGACGAGTCTGTGAGTAAGTTTTGATTCCGTTGATTTTATTCGGTCATTTTACACTGAGAGACGATTCTTGTAGATTTGTCTTCTCTTACGATCAAAGATACAAAATCTATTCAGATTCTTGCTGTGGATTTGTGTTGATAAATCACACCTAATAACTTGCATAGTCAACACATTCAACGTGAAGACATAATTACACATTGCCTGGCGTCGATATGATCGGTTGCTTCTTCAACTTTGATTTCTTTTATGATAGTAGCCAACCCTTGATGTTCCTCAAATCTTTCCTTGTGTCTCTTGTGCGCGGCCTTCGTTAGAGTTTCATTTGGGTCCTTCTCGTGGTAGCAGTTACGTCTAAGCAATCACCTTACGGGTTTTTTCCCCCTTAAGAATTAAATTTTATTTCTGCCGAAATAGATATCTACTATTAATATAATGTAATAAGTATTGCATATGCATTTGATAGTACTAGCATAATTAACTTTTTAATTTAAATATTTAGAAATAAAATTGATAAAAAAATATTATTTTTCGGAAGGTATACTTTTAGTAACAGTCTAACAGAAATCAATATTCTTTTGATGATATTATAATTGGAAAATGCTGTGTATATTTTCATACTAGAAGAAAAGAGATAGTTTTATAATTTATAAAAGAGGAGAATAATTTACACTTTGTTTATGCACAATGATTTGTTGATTCTCATTTTGTCGCAATTGCAGTCTAAAGTACCAGAACGAGGGCTTCCTTGGATCATAAAGATGAAGAAGGAAGTGTCCATAATCTGAAAGTGCATCTTGAACGTCCTGTGGATGATGATCATTCCATCTCTCGCCATAAACGATCAAGGTGTTCTTCTTCATTGTCCGACTCTTCAGTAGAATCATTAGTGTTAGATGAAAACAATGAGCTGATGATACTTTTGAATCTAAGCATGCTCATAATGAGCTTCCAGCATGTTCATTTTCAAGCGACTTTGCTTACCCATCCCCTGTGTGGAGCTTTCAAAGTGCGTCAACTCCACCACGCCCTCCAAGCCAAATGATGGGTCGACCGGGCAATGATCCAAACAGAATTCCATTGCCTATATTTTCTAGCAGACCCACAAAACTTTCGGCATGGAGTCATACATCAAATGAATCTGATCTTTTTAGTATACAAGCGGGAAACAATAGTTTCACAGGGAACAAATGTGCAGAATCTCCAAGGTTTGCTGAATCAGTCAGCAATTCCACGGCACTGCATCGTGTTGAAGAGGTGGTCCCAAGCAATTGTGCTGACACTGACATTGAAGGACACTCAGATTCAGTATTAACAAGAGTTGCTTGTAAGGAAATTAAATATTCATCCATGGTGAAGCACTGTGAATCAGTAAAGACGTTGGCAGAAAGGGAAACAATTGTGTTGCATGAGACTACAGGGGAAAATAGTAAGTAAGCAATGGCCACCAGTGTGTCTTACCACTCTGAAGAGAGCCGTATCAGCCATAAATCTTTTCAATTTTCTCTCTAAGTTCCACCATCCTTTTACTTTTCTGCAGAAATATATACGCTATATATACTTCTCGGTTGAAACTTATTTATTTTACGCAAACCTACAAGAATGAGCATTTGCATATTCCTCATGACTTACTGAGCTATAGCATATCCAATAAATATAATAATAACACCCTCAAATATGGTTCATATCAAGCCAGGGATGAGTGATGGGAAAACGGCATTTCATTTCAACTTAGTTACTGTCCGATACAAGTAACTACGTTCTTACTATCCTAGTTTAGGTTGTTAGTAACAACACTTTGCTATGCTGATTACTTCTATAAACATTAGTTCGGTGATTCACTAAGAGATGCTCAGATGGTTTTAGAATGTAAACAAATTACATGAGGGAACTGCTTTGGAGAATGTGATGAATTGTATGATGCGCCATGCATGATTATGCCGAATGTTTGCACATTGAATGAGTATTGGTTTTAGCTAGAATTCGTGTTTTAGTTTCCTGGTTTTAACTATTTGAATTTGGGAAGAGGGTCATATGATTGCTAAGTGTTGACAGTGGGCTTGTGTTTGATTTGTTTCGGATGGTCATCAATTCAGGGTGGAAGGAAGAGCAAAGTAAAAATAAAATCAGAGAAGCAGCAGGATGAAGATAAGCAAGCCATTAGAGCCGCCTAGTGCTGAAGCTGAAAAAGCTCCAAATCCTCGACTAAGAAAACGCTGGTATTTCCCCTCTTCTTGTCGTTCACCATGTTGTGGAGAAAGCAATCACTGAATAAAAATCAATCAGGCCTTCTGTTGGACCACCGTCTTTATCGAACCTGTTTATAATCATTTTGGTGTTGTCATATATTTCTATTCTTTAATTTATTTGGGTCTCAATTACTCTATCCTCAAATGCTTAGGGTGTGATTGGATTATATTCTACAGTAAAATAAATATTGAGTACAATATATCTTAAAAAAATTATTCTTGAAAAAGTGGGTTTCCCTAGCATATATTAAAACCATAGTTTTGATAGAAAAATAGATTATGAGAAAAAAATAAATATTTAGATAGATTATAGTTTTGGTAAAAAAATTAATTGTAAAAAAAAAAAATTTGGGTAGCTTTTTGATACCAGACCTAAACTAAACACATCCTTAGTTACCAAGATATGGATGTTTAAAGCATTGATAAATTCAATACACGCTGGAATCTGAATCTTTAAAACAGTCGTGAAAATCTTCATATATGAATAATTCTTACACGTAAATTCTAAATTCCGCATGAAGTTTGGGTCTCTGCACAGGATCTCAATTACATATATGGTTGTTTGGTCAGGATTGGTTTTGGTAGCAAAATCCGCGAACCATTTCCCATAAAACACGCACGCTTCCCACCAGGCCGGATTAAATATATTTTGTGCGATTTATCATGTTTGTAAATTGTCATCCTTAGCTGTTTGTTGCTATTATATTATATTTTTAATAGTAAAAACACAACATATTGAGAAATTTTAATACGATTACTAATAATATTTATTCGTATCTTAATATCTTTGCTAAAATGAATCAATAAGGAACACTTAAAAAAGTCGTTTGAATTTTGTCCCGTCACCTGCAAACAAAGGCAAGCTTTCCACAAAGTTGCCCCATTTCAGCGGTAGGCATGCGTCACGATTCCTTCTATCTTACGCTTACAGCTTACTATTTTATTGAGTTTTCCCTTGAGATATAATGCAAAGTAAATCACTCATAGTTTTCGTTCAAATAGTATAATATTTAAATTTGATTTCATTATTTTTTTTAACGAGGAATATCTTTGGTAAGAATATAATTAATATACTCCTCAAATACTTATAAAATATATATTTAACTAATTTAATTATATTAAAGGAGATAGTTAAATTATTTAATATGACATAGTATTTTTAAAATATTTTTACTATATTTTTTAACTCTCTTATTTTTCTATTATTTGATTCTTATTGAGAAAGTTCTAATAATAATTTTAAAAAAGATTGATAAATTAATTTTATATTTAAGATTAAAATTAATTTTTTAAATATATTTTGTATTAAAAATAAGAAAAATAATAAATAATTTATGACCTTTAAATCTGGTTTCCGTAAATATGGTTTCCGTAGCTTGTAAGTGGATAGAAGGGGCTTCAGATTTGGAGTGCCAAGTCAAATGCGAGGGCGTTCAAAGGCAAATAAGACCCATGCGTGGTCAGCCACGGTGGAAATTCATATCACTCATCAAACTGTGGAGAACTCAATAAAATGACCTGTCTTTTCGATTAATTATAAAAAAACAAAAAGAAAAACAAAGGAACAAAGAAAGAGAATGACTTACCTACGACCATTCGAGTATGAGTCGTGTCACATGTGCTGAAACATGGCTTCCTTACTTCTCTTAATGAATCTAAATTATTTAAATTGATTGAATTGAATAAACATGATTTATTTACAGCAACTATTATCTTCTATTAAAGACCAAAAGGATCTTTAGGAGTGCCATCCTTTCATCAACTATCTTTATTAGCGGGGAGTTTTTTAAGTTTTTTTGGGTCAAATCAACATAAAAATAAGTTAACAGGATGAAATACAAAATTGATAAAAATTATCCTTTTTAAGCAGTTGTCATCCGTCAAATGTATCACAATCCTTTTTTTTATTATTATTATTAAGGTCACTAATGATAAAGAAAGAAAGAAGGGGGCTATAAAACTCTACAAAATTGACAAGTAGTGGGGCCCTTGGCTTATCTGGACCGCACGAAGCAAGGACCAACAACACCAAAAAGAAGGTGGGACCCTCTAACATCCCGGCACATTATCCCACGTGGGATGCTATCCATGGAGACACGTGTTCAACTTTAAGGAATCTTTTGACACCTTAAAGCCTAACTACCAAGGACCCTTAATTTGACGTGGCTCCATCATTTATTGACCGGCTGTCGTCCCCACCCTCCTACTGGCTAATGTGGAGCGGGCCCAATTACCCCCCGCCGTTTCCAATGGCCACGAAACCCCTTTTTTATTTTTTTAATTTACTTTATTTCTTTTAACAAACATAACCATAAATAATTTTTTATAAGAAAATAATTGTTTTTTTTTTCTATAACGGAAAACGAAAGAAGAGATTGGGGGCAAAAAATGTAAAAGCAACGCTAGAAAAAGAAAGCAAGAAAAACGCGTTTTCTGAAAAGAACACAGTTGAAATATTCACACTCTTGATTGCTGCACTATTCCTTTGCCCCTGGCTCTCTATCTTTTTCTGTGTCTTCCTAGCCAGCAAAATTAGGGTTAGGGTTTTCAGAAAAAAAATACCCTTTTCTTTGTCTGCAACTCAAAGGGAAGGGTTTAGGGTTTAAATTATCTGGGTCTGGAAGGCCCTTCGAGGGTTCGTGAGATGTTTCCTCCTTTTTGTACTTCACTGATCAAATGGCGTTTCTTTCACAAGCCCATGTCCCCCTTGCTTCTTCTGGAATTCTACTTTCTTTTATGGGCCCTCTTCACGTCTTGGAGTGGCGCGTTTCCCACCGATTCGGACAAATCAGTGCTTCTTCATTTCAAGAGTTCTGTCTCTGATCCGTCGGGGCTACTTTTGAGCTGGAATTCCGCCGGAGATTCCAATCACTGTTCTTGGTTCGGTGTTCTCTGCGACTCGAATTCGCGGGTTGTCGCTCTCAACATTACTGGAAATGGTGGTCGAAGTAATCGAAGCTTTTCTCCGTGTTCTGATTCTGCTGAATTTCCACTTTATGGGTTCGGAATTAGGAGGAGCTGTGACGGCAGTAGAGGAGCATTGTTTGGGAAGGTTTCGCCTCTGATCAGTAAGCTTACTGAGCTCAGGATTCTGTCACTTCCGTTTAACGGTTTCGAGGGTGAAATTCCTTCTGAAATTTGGGGTATGGGCAAGTTGGATGTTCTTGACCTAGAGGGCAACTCCATAACTGGGTCACTTCCGTCTCATTTTGATGGCTTGAGGAACTTGCGAGTTCTTAACCTCGGGTTTAATAGAATTGTCGGGGAGATACCGGACTCACTTGCACGTCTTGAAGGTTTGGAAATTTTGAATTTAGCTGCGAATGGCTTGAATGGATCTGTTCCTGGGTTCAACGGTAAGTTGAAGGGGGTGTATCTACTGTTTAATCTGCTTAGTGGGCCTATACCACTTGAGATCGGGGATAACTGTGGGAAGCTTGAACATCTGGATTTGTCAGGTAACTTCTTAGTTCATCGAATTCCAAGCAGTTTGGGAAATTGTAGTCAATTACGGACACTTCTGTTGTATTCAAATTTGTTGGAAGAGGGAATTCCTTCCGAACTTGGTAAACTTAAGCTGCTTGAAGTATTGGATGTTTCAAGAAATGCTCTCAGTGGTCCAGTACCTCCCGAAATTGGGAATTGTTCGAACCTGTCTGTCCTTGTGCTATCAAATCTTTTCAATCCACTTCCTGAATTCAACAATACTGTAAGGGAATCTTCGCAATTGGTTTCTATAAATGATGAATTGAATTATTTTGAAGGTGCCATGCCTGTGGAAATTACATCCCTCCCAAAGCTGAGAATATTATGGGCACCGAGGGCAACTCTGGAAGGTAATTTCCCAAGCAGTTGGGGTGCTTGCGATAACTTAGAGATGGTCAATTTGGCTCAGAATTATTTCACTGGGGAATTTCCTAATCAGCTTAGTGGCTGCAGGAAGCTGCATTTTCTTGATTTAAGCTCGAACAACCTTACTGGAGGGCTTGCTGAAGAACTTCATGTTCCTTGTATGACTGTGTTTGATGTTAGTGGCAATATCTTGTCTGGTTCAATTCCTGAATTTTTTAATGGCACTTGTCCTTTAGTTCCTTCCTGGAATGGCAATCTGTTTGAACCTGACAATGTCTCAATTCCATATATGTCCTTTTTTTCATCAAAGGTTCATGATGGATCCCTTTTGACTTTAGTGGGAGAAGTTGATCTTTCAGTTATTCACAATTTTGGGAACAACAATTTTACTGGCATGCAGTCATTGCCCATAGCGCATGACAGATTGGGGAAGAAAATGGGTTACGCCTTTCTTGTCGGAGAAAACAAGTTTACTGGGCCGTTACCTACCAACGTATTTGACAAGTGTGATGGATTAGATGCCTTGCTCTTAAATGTCAGTTATAATAGGTTATCTGGCCAGATTCCTGCAGAGTTTGGCGGAATGTGCAGGTCATTAAAGTTTTTGGATGCATCCGGGAATCGGATAACTGGACCAATTCCTGTTGGTTTATGGGAATCAGTATCTCTTGTTTCTCTGAACCTTAGTCGTAATCAGTTACAAGGTTCGATTCCTGTCAGTCTTGGCCAGATGAAAAATCTGGTGTTTCTTTCCTTGGCCTCTAATAACTTAACTGGCTCCATTCCCCCCAACCTGGGGCAGTTGTACTCTTTAGAAGTTTTGGATCTTTCATCTAATTCTCTCACAGGTGAGATTCCAAAGGGTTTTGAGAGCTTGAGAAATCTGACTGGCCTTTTTCTCAACAACAACAAACTTTCTGGACATATTCCTACTGGTCTGGCAAATGTCACTACCCTCTCAGCATTTAATGTGTCCTTCAATAACTTGTCTGGATCATTGCCATCGAATAATAACTTGTTGAAATGCAGCAGTGCTGTTGGGAATCCATTTTTACGTCCTTGCCATATGCTTTCCTTGACTGCGCCATCGACATATCAACAAGGGCAGGTAGCAGAATCAAATTCTTATACTGCTGCAGCACCACCAGAAAATTCCAGCAAAGGTGGTGGGTCTGGCTTCAATTCTATTGAAATAGCATCTATAACGTCTGCATCAGCCATCGTTTCTGTTCTTATAGCCCTAATTATTCTGTTCTTTTATACCCGTAAGTGGAACTCCAGGTCCAGGGTTGTTGGTTCCGCAAGAAAAGATGTTATTGTTTTTACTGACATTGGGGTTCCATTGACTTTTGAAACTGTCGTTCGTGCCACTGGTAATTTCAATGCAAGCAATTGTATTGGAAATGGGGGATTTGGAGCGACCTATAAGGCAGAGATAGAACCAGGAAATCTAGTGGCGATAAAACGTCTGGCGGTTGGACGATTCCAAGGTGTTCAACAATTTGATGCAGAGATTAAGACCCTTGGAAGACTTCACCATCCAAATCTTGTCACTTTGGTTGGTTACCATGCCAGTGAGACTGAGATGTTTCTGATATACAATTATCTGCCGGGTGGGAACCTGGAAAAGTTTATCCAGGAGAGGTCAACAAGGGCTGTGGATTGGAGAATTCTTCACAAGATTGCATTGGACATTGCCCGAGCGCTTGCCTACCTCCATGATCAGTGTGTGCCACGCGTCCTCCATCGTGATGTGAAGCCCAGCAACATACTGTTGGATGATGATTTCAATGCATATTTGTCTGACTTTGGACTGGCCAGACTTCTGGGAACTTCTGAAACCCATGCTACCACAGGGGTGGCAGGTACATTCGGTTATGTAGCACCCGAGTATGCCATGACTTGTCGGGTTTCTGACAAGGCTGATGTTTACAGTTATGGTGTTGTACTTCTAGAGTTGCTATCAGACAAGAAGGCATTGGATCCTTCATTTTCATCCTATGGGAATGGCTTCAACATAGTAGCATGGGCATGCCTGCTACTTCGGCAAGGGAGAGGAAAGGAGTTCTTCACAGCAGGGTTATGGGATGCAGGACCCTCAGATGATTTGGTAGAGGTGTTGCACTTGGCCATTATGTGCACCGTCGAATCTCTCTCAACGAGACCGTCGATGAAACAGGTTGTACGAAGGCTAAAGCAACTTCAACCGCCATCATGCTAGCAGGTAGCCCCCTTTGGTGAGTTTGACATAGTGATTGTTAGAAGTATTGGCCACTTGTAATATGATTTGTGATTTTAGGCTTGGGTCCCTTTTTGTGGACTGTTCTTTCTTTCTTACTAGGTTGAGTTCTAAATTGTAAATTGTAATATAGTGGTGATGCCCTCAGTTTTCGATGCTTGTTTCTAGATTAGGGGGCTTTGGTGATGAATCTGCAGAAGAGTGCAGATGTGTGATTTCCACGCCATACACGTGTATTCCTGTTTCATTTATTTAATAAGATCATAGAATGGAATCAGTTTCTCCATATCTTTTCTGATGTTCTTTTATTCGCTTCGTAATTATGTTGCCTCGCATGCGTTCCGACTAATAATGTTGTAGGAATAATGATTAGAAGGAACAGAACTTTTAAAATACTTACCGGTGGCCGCTGCTTCTGCCGGAGTAAGGGCTACGAGAAGGCGAGAACCAGAATTGAATCCTATTTGTCAGCAAGAACTCTTTCGTGTTCGTCCCCATTATTGCCCTAGACGGGTTTCAGCCTGCCTTTTGTTTTATAAATTATGCAATTTTAGAACGAATCGATAATCTTTTGGCTAAAAAATAAATCTTGTCAAAATTTGATGTTTTAAAAATAAAATCTTTCTACTTGGTGGTCGAATCGAAGTCCTTTCAAAGTTTGTATATGATACAAAAAAAAATTTTAAGTGCGTCATTTTTGTTTACTTTTACAAATTTGGTGATTGTGTTAAGCCACCATATTTTGAATGACAGGATCCATATTCTCTCTATTTCTCGATATGCCATCCCCCTCTCCCATAGTCAACTCCCGTAACTTTATGATTTTTTGTGATACTCCACAACATGTTCTCAGGATTTGAGATCTTTGCACAAATTCATATCATTATATGATATGATCATATGTATTCTCATTCATACATGCCCTTTTAAGTTTATTTTTATTTGAAAATAAATAAGGATTAAATTAACAGACTTCAACCTTTTTAGGAGTTCTAAAACAAAACGATTGGGAATATTTAATGCTTCACAGTTTTCTTGGTACAAAATGAGAAGGCATCACGATACATCCTCGAACATTTATTGTTCAAGTTACTGTACAATCAAACATTCCTGATCATATTGCAGAATGTGACATTCTTGATCTTTCCTACACATTTAAGTGTTCCATAAAATTTTATTTATTTTTCGAGGAATATAAAAGCCAGAGGTCGTTGTTGACAAAATATCAACGACCACCTCAACTGTCTGAAACTCCGAATTAAGAACTAAATGCCAAATTTTCTTCACGTCCACCCACAACTAAGGCCTGTTTGATTTGATACGAAATTATGATTTGAAAAAGGTTTATGGCCCAAACTTTAGTTTAGAAAAATTTTAAAACAAACAGCCATATTTGTCCATAAGTGCTTTTGGACAAAACTATGGTTTTGAATAAGCTATTAAAACTAGCTTTTAGAACAGTAAAAGAGTTTATAAATTTTTTAATTATTATCTTACCCCTACTTTTTCTTATACCCTCTCTCTTCTCTCATACTTTTTCTTACACCCTCTCTCCTCTCTCCTACTTTTTTTTACACCCTCTCTCCTTTCTCCTCTTTACCCTCTCTCTTCTCTCTTCTCTACTTCTCTCCTCTCTCTTACTTTTAATCAAATCATAACCTTTTTGGTAATTTACCAATATAAAAAGTCATTCTAAAAATAACTATCCAAACACTTATTTATTTAAAACCATTTTTTTCCATAAACTCTTCTCTAAAAGCCCTTTTTCATAAGCTGTCTATAAACCTTTTTTTTCATAAGTCATTTTTTAAAATGTCATCCAATCAGGCCCTAAATATGCAACTGCATATCAAAAATATAGAACTCTTGAAGAACTAGGAAACTAGCAGAAAAGAAATAACACGCAAAGTCAACAATAAAAGAGAACAAGAAGAAAGATATCAGATCCTCCATAATAGCTTACACTTAGGATATTAAATGTTTGCAGGGAACTTCCATGACCAAATCAAGGGCCAAATTTCAAAAAGAAACCAAAGAGAGTAACGACACTATTGATTCCTCATCATTGGTTCTTCCGTCCTGACTCTTCACATTTTTACAAGTTACAAAAAGCTTGGACTCACTACAATATGCTTTAATGGATGATCCACATCACCGCCGCCCGCGTGCTTAACGAACTCGGCTGGTGTAAGGAAACTGCCATGACAAACACAGAGTATCCTCACTTCCTCTCCTTTCCGGTACCGGTAAAGAAACCCTTGAACTCTCTTTCCATTGGGGCCCATACCTTTGGTAGACACACAAGGCATATCTTCAATCATATTCTTCGTATCTTTGGCCCTGTTTTCTGGTGATACATGTTTGTTATCCTGGTTCCTCATTGTAACAGCACTAGTCTTGCCTGATTTGTCGGCAATCAGTGTTCCTGCAGCGAACGTTGATTTCTGTTCGCCATCTAGTGACGAGTTAGTACAACCATTCAAGATTCTAGCATCAGGGGATTTTGTTCCTGAAAGCAGCAAAAATGGGTTAGGATAAAAGTGTGGTTAAGGCATGAAGCCAAGCGGTGACAGTTTGACAAATACTAGATATCATGATAACAGCACGAAAAAATTGTAGAGAGAGACGTGACAGAAATATAGTTGAACAATAATCCCAATCGTCAAGGATTTTAGACTAGTAGAACTAAATGGTGCATCAAAGTAACTATAAATATGAAGTACATATGTTCTCAGGATGTCCTTGTACTAGCCGTTTATTCCAAGCAAAACCCTAATTAAGATGAACGAACCAAAACCCATAAACAAACCACATGAAACTCTTTCTATGTTAAGATGGCTCCATGTATTTCCAAGAAACCCGAATTGAGCTTGTTCATGGTGGAAAAATAATGCAGCTTCCTACAACTTTCATAGATATATTGATGCTATCCATATTGATATTGATGATAAGCAAAGGCATAGTGACACAAATAAACGAGGAATCGACTCATCTTCCAAAACCTTCTTGTTTTGATTAAACACTGTTTTGGTTATTTTAAGTTAATTAATTTCTTCAGTTGTTTTTGTGCCCAGCCAGAAGAAAGTTTCAAAAGACACGTATGAAGTTAACCCCTTCATGGTCCTCGACTAAACATTTTGCATAATCTTCCTGGCAAATTATTTATAATTCACAATTCAAAAAAAAAAAATCTAGCGTTTTTTACACCTTCCTTTAAAATACGACTAATTTCACATCGAGAATAACATTTATTTAAAAAAAAACATTAAAAAGCTTGAATAAGTTTAGTACACATTGATTTGGAAAATGATCAGGTGGGTAGTACATTCAACAAAATGTAGCCCAAGGTTGTCTTGTCCCTCACCCTCTTCGCCAATTTTAGAATTAAAAAATTCCAAGGCAAGGACAACGCAGTGTAAATAGACATTCAGATAAGGCTATATACAGTAATCTCAAACAATCGACCTGTGTCCAAATTCGAAACATCAAGAAATCTGAGACACTCATGAAATTAGTAAAAGTACAGCAGAAATGAACTAAGGAAACCTGCGACTTTGGGACTGAAATTTTGTTAAAAAAGATAGCGATAATCAAGAGAGGGAAGAAAAGGACGACGAATCAAGCAAGCAAATGTAGATTACTTCAATCACCAAAAAAATTCGTAATTTATTTACCAATTGAATCGTAATTACCTGAAGCTGGTTGACTATCAGATTCTGAGATGCCATCTGACCCATTGGAGGTCTTGGACAACGATGGAGGACAAGGTGGCGGTAAACCGCTGCCTAACGACGTCGTTCTGGAACCGGCTAAATCACTCATCGTCCGAGTAGCAGCATCCCGCTCAGCGGCGACGACGTCGTCTTCTCGATTTCGTTCCCTAACGGCCCTCAAGTTTCTCTGCTTCTCCGACCGCTTCCTCCTCGCCTCCAGTCTCCTGAGTGTCTGCAACTCCTTCCTCCTCCGCCACTCTTCGTCCGTCGCCGTCGGCAGTGAGCACGTCCTCACCAGCGAACTCGTACCACATCCCATTGGTATCCCGATCGCTGTCTCTTCCTCTTTCAGAATTGGATTGTGATTCATGAATTCCGGTATAGATGAAGTTCGTTTTATCTTCTTGGCTCTTGGGTCCACCCCAAAACGACCGTTCATCGAGAGCCCAAGGGTCAGCTCTAGCTCTTCCTCATCCTCCTCGCTTGCCCCCTCGAGCTTCACCTTCACCGGCAAGTGATTCACGGACATGAATCTCTGCAACTGCAACAGATCTCGAGGGAAATTACTACGCATTGGGCTTGGAATGAGCCTCTTTCCTCCATCCCCGACGTCCGCCATTGACAAAACAAGCTTGGCAGATTAAAACAAACATAGATTGCTGAACATCATGTAAAGATCAAATTACCGAGGGATTCTGTTGTGGCCCCCCGGGAAGAAAAGAGCTTGCAAGTTGAGAGCTGGGTACTTTTCAGAGAAAGTGGGATTTAGACTTGTTTTGATTCGCCTGGGAACAGAGATTCTACAGTTCCTTGCGGCTTCCCGGTAAAATCGTTTCCCCTCAAGACACGGACGGGCATGATAGCGCGAGATCGCCAAGGTATCAAGTATGAAGAATCAGGGCCGAGGAAAAAAGTGAAGACGGTTGAAAAGCCGTAGAGATAATAAAACCCAGAAATGGGCAAAAGAAGGGGGGGGGGTGAAAGTGGCGTAATTACCACTGGTGACGTAAGGAGGTCTGAGAATTGGACACGTGGGGTGGAAAAGGACTGGGAGGAGGTGACGTGGCGAGGAGGCCAGATCTTGAGGTAACGCCCACAAGGTGTCTGTATGTGTTTGTCTTTTAGGAAGGGCTAGTTTTGTTAGGATGAGGTTCCAACGTCCACGTGTCGAAAGAGGATTATGCTACCTGACACAATCACCACGTGGGTGAATTACAGCACGAAACGTTTGTAACAGCACATAACTCCGAGACCAGGGTCTTACTGTTTCCATCTTTTTCATTCATATTAATATCAGTATTAATATTAATTAAAAATATCAGAACTTTTTAAAACATGCTAGAATTTTATTTGTAAACTCAGTCTCAAATACAGGGGAAAAAAGAACACTTGAATTCAATTCCATTAAAAAGTTCAGCCATACGTTTCTCAGGATTACTGATTAGTCGGAATTTAAATATAAGTATCAGACCTGGGGTTGTTGTTATTATTATTATTTTATAAAGAGGCGAATATGTGGAATTGGAAGTTTAAAGTTGAACCACTTGAGGGACATCATGATATCAACTTGCGCAACTTGATCCTTTTACTTGACTGACAGCTTTGCATTACGTGTTCCAGGATATTTTTTTTTTTTGCCCTTTCGTGCATCGTCTAGATTCTTTTTGGCTGGCCGGAACCATCATCTACATCCCCAAACAAACAAAATTAAACACTAATTACATCAGTAAGTCAAAAATAAGTTTCCTATATATATTTACTTTACCAACAAATATTAGTCCAACTAACTGGCACCTTAACCCCTCAATAAATATATATTTAGTTTAGTTCTCGGATAATAAATTTAAAAAAAAAGTGATTATCAAATAATTTTAGAAAATAAATTTGTATAAAAAATAATTTTAAATAAAGAAATATTTAAATAATTATTATAATAATTATTTTTTAAAAAAATAAATTACTAGAAATAGCATAAAATAAAAAGATAGAGGAATCAAAAAATTAAGAGGGATAAAATAATCATTTACATTGAAAATATCAAAGAAGAAGTAGTGAGATTAGTTTTAGGAAAACTATAGTTCGAATGAGGGAAACTATTTTTTTTCTTCCCATAATCAATTCTAACACTTTCATATGTGTTGGAGTCATTTTCAGAAAGTAATTTTTATCTTGGCAAACCAAACACATACTAAGGTGATATCAAATTTGATCTTAGGATATGGAGAAAACTTTTCATATGACACCACAACCCCTTAAGCTGACTTATGTTAGGCGAAATTAGATTAATCACGTATTTAGGTATATAATAATATGATATAAAAAAAACTCAAGGATAAATTATTATATAACTATCATACTGTAAATCCTTGAATTAAGAATATTATACGTTTTCTTAATTTTGTATTTTTGAAATTTAACAAGTTGTATCACACGAGTTGCAGAGGATAATTCGTTTTCTTTGGAATGATAAGAAGGGGACAAAATCGACACAAGTTCCCCCACAAGCTATGGACGTCATTCTTTTGTTCTTTTTTTGGGTTGCATATTAATGTCACCTCCGTTCCTTTTCATCTTTTGTTGAGAGGGACTGATTTTCTTTAATTATCCATATTTTCTTTAATTGGGGGTCACGCCATAATTCCCAATTCCAGTGTGTATCGATTCTCATGAGATTGTGTAGATTGTTTTTTAAGAGGACGCTATAACCTTACTGCAGTGTTTTGGGAATATTAGTATGTAAAAAGTGGGCACAAGAAGATGATCACAGCCACGGCTATACTTGTTTACCGGTTCAAGTTACAAGGCATGCGAACTAGTTAATTTCTTAGCATGGAATATTTTTCCCGTCACCTAAACTTAGGATCTGTTTGATTTTTTTGAAAATTATAGGTTTTAAATTTTTTTTTGGGTAAAATTTTGATTTAAAAAAAATTTAAAATAATTAGTCGTATTTATCTAAAAAGGTTTATGGATTAAATTATAATTTAAAACTGTAGTTTCAGACAAGCTGGTCAGGACAATTTTTAAAATAGTAAAAGAGCTTATGAATTACTTAATTATTATTTTATTTTTAATTTTTCTTACACTCTATTTTCTATCTCTTATATCTTTTTCACTATCTCTCATCTCTCCTCCCTCATATATCTTCTTCACCATCTTTCCTTTCTCTTTTTTACTCTCTATTATCTTCTCGTACTTATACATTTTTAGTGATTTTTCAATTATAAATTTTTTTAATAATAACTATCTAAATATTTATTTATCTATAATTATTTTTTTTATAAACTTTTTTCTACGAGTTTTTTTCTAAAAATTACCTATTTTTTTTTCATAATTTTTTTTTTTAAAATCTATCCAAACACATACTTATTATAAATTTATCTCTCTTTGATTTTAAATGTTAGAGTGATAGACAACTGGGTATTTGACCAATAGCATTAGATATAATAAAAAATATTAATAATGTTTAAATTTTTATTAAAAAAATCTATATTTAATACCAGATAATATATTAAATAAAATTATCTCTAAAAATTTTGAGTATTTTGTTTTCTCTCATTATCGGTGATAATTAAAAATTCATCCATGATTAGGTCGACTAAAAACATTAATTTAGGAATAAGAAGTGTAAAAAAAAAGATGAGCATTATAGATGATGAAAAAGAAGGGGAAGGGTTTTGATTGGGGAAAGATGAGATGAGGGGAGCATAATGGTAAAGGTCTGATGCTTGACTTACAAGAAGAAAAGGGAGATGGAGAAGGCAAGATATTAGCAAGTGGGAACGTAAAGGAAGGTGGGAAGACGTGAACCGTACGACTAAGACATCGACGAAGGAGATCCAACGGCGGAAAGGGGGAGGATTGTGTGGGGTGTTGAAGGACACGAGTCGGGGGAGGAAGACAGCTAAGGAGGAGCAAGTTGCGTGGGGGAAGGGTTGACGTGTCAGGAGGAGAGGGAGGGGCTGCCGTACACACGTGTCGTGTCAGAAGGCTAGGCTACTGTGGGTGTCGGTCTTTGGAAAGCTGTGAATGATAATGATAGCCTACAACCCCCACTCCAACTGGTTCCCGCCCCCACTGCTTTCCCTTCAGTCTCTCTCTCTCTCACAGAGTCTCCCAGTTAAAAAATGGAAATCATTCTGTGACTCAACTTGTCGCTTTGTTTCTTTAGTGAACAAGTTGCTAAACTTCATAGGATAACATTTATGTATGGTAGAAGAATAGCATAACTTGCTTGGGAAATATATACTCTTGAGCCAACTATACCACTCCAATTCTTGTTACAAGTTGTGTCTAGAAGAATTTTTAGACTTAAATATAACTATTTTTAATCTTACCCATATTCAATTCTCGTAAATATAGAAAAAATATATTTAAAAATATTATTAATTTGAGACATATCTAATTAATTAATTATCATTTCTTAATATGTGTGAATGAGTTAAAATTGACTTATATATAGAAAGATAATTTATAACTAATTCACACATATCAATAAAAAATTAAGAAAAATAAAATTTTTAGATGAAGAGAGTATAAAATTTCACTAAAATCTTATATTCAATGTAATTATGGTATACTTCTAAATTTAAAGGATATTTATAAATTATTTACTAATAAATCTTCATAATGATAATATGATTTAAATTTATAATTTTATTGATTATAAGCTAACTGTTTATTAATTATGTCAACTTTTAAAAGAAATTTTTAATATATGTAATGAAGAGAGAGGGTGTAGGGGGAAAATTATTAATCTAAAAAATAAAATGAATTAAGGTCACTTAGGATAAAAAGAAATCCTTCCACTATCTTACACTCAGAATTGAAGAGAATATTTAAAAAAAATGTTTTATACAAATCGATCCAATCTTCTCCTTTGAAAAGAAATGAGTAGAGTCAATACTCCGATAGTGGATATTGATTTTGATTTTATATTTAAAACCCTTTGTCTGGGTAGTATAAAAAAATCCAATTTCCAATATTTTAGCAGCATCCTTTGTCAAGGTTCACATTTGAAATATTTAATTTGCATAGTTTTTTTAATCAAAGGTTACACGAGCTTGGTTTACAAACTCGCAATAAACTACGAGTAGTATTTAAATCGTGGGTTTTAGTAAAACAAAACAAGATCTTTACGAAGTTTCACATAAAAAATCCAACAACTTGGGTTATATTTTCTGATGTCGCTCTCGCGTTGAATGGGGGAGTAGACGATTGGGCAGACCCAGCGTGGATATTGAAATGGAAGGAAACTTTTATTTGCAAGTGGATGCATTATCCAATTGCGCACATCTCATTCTCATCATTCGTTTCACCCTATTCCAAAGTTTACTAGTATTAGTTTTTTAAAGGGGCTTTATTAAATTATTCGAGAAATTGCAATCCTTCATCTTCACTCTTTTTAAAATTAAATGAAATTTTAACATAATATGCAATCGCTTTGTTTTTAATTGCTGTGCATAAGTGGGCACGCCATCTTGAAGAGACTCGGACTTGGATTCTCTTCACTTCTCATCTCAATTCTTAAATTGAGATCTGAACGTTTCAGATTTAGTATTTTATAAAATACTTCTTATTGTAAATATTGAATTGTCTTGCCTAAAATTTAACAGTTTACATTTATTTATTATTTTATTAATAATTTTATAAAATATTTAAATTTGTACCAGTCAAATTTCAATCTAACAATTCAGATGGAAAGTAAAGGGAAGTGATGGAGACCCTGTCCAACGCTGGAGTGGTTTCTGATTGGGAGAGAGAAACAAAGGAAATGAAGACACGTGGATGAATCTTTTCAAGTCCCCTCTCTCCTCCTCTTGTTCTTTTCCCTTTTTTTTACAAAAGAACTGTTCCATTCTAACACCATTGTTCACTCCATTTTTTTGGATTGATTTGAGTGAATTGTAGCAAATATCTATGAATTATTCAGTGCCCGTTCATTCTAATTGAACAAAAGAAATATAGGCTTAGTAAGATTGGATTATAGGAGGGAGATGCAATGGAACGGCTAATTCAACGCTAACTCTAGACAAAACTGATCCACCAAGGAGGAACCAACAAATCCAACATAAACATTTGTTTCCATAATATTTAGAAATAAATAAAAAGTAGTATATCTTGGTGGCTAGATACCTACCTACTATACTAAACTACTAAGGAAGGATCATTGCATTATAACTACAAACTACTACAACTGTGCAATTGCAATCAAAGGTAACATGAGGAGCTTTTGATGCTGCTTGAGAGCCGCATGAAGATTTGTGCAACCAGCCCTGTGCCTGTGTTTTCTAACAACTTACCGAATAAAACAGCCACAATACAGCCTTGTCATGAGTTTGTCACTGACAATATCTGATGTTCTCAAGAAGAAACAGTACTGTGCCTTTGTCCACTTGATCGGCCGCCTCTTCCTCTCCCTCCTTGGTGATAACCTTCGCCGCCACGATTGCCAGGGCCCCGACCTCTTCCAGAGAACTCTGGGTTTCCATAGTCATTTTGACCAAACCCTCGTCCACCACCAAAGCCACGGCCCCTAAAGTCATTTCGAAACCCACCCCTTACAGCTGGGAACCTGCCTCTTCCAGGATTACCGGCACCAACTGCAAAACAAAGGCTCGCGTTAATAAGCTATGATAGAAATTGGTGTTGATATGACTAACAATTTATTCCCAATCTGCCATGTGCCTTTTCTCTTTATTTTCTTTCTGAATTAATGATGTTATCCATGCAGGTTAGCGACAAATTACCTCGAGTAGTAGTTCTCTTCATCTCGATTTCAGCCTGACGACCCCCAAACGGAATAGGTGAAGCCTGAAAGAAACACAAGGGAAGTGAGGAAGTTTTACCATAGACTGCAAACCTTCAGACAACAAAGCAAAGTTGATTGTTTACCATGCTAGAAATGTTCAAGCCTCCAAGGGAAGAAATAAAAAAGGAAATCACAAAGTCTAATACAGGCAACATACCGGCATGGCCATGTACTTAGGTTGCCCAATACAATTGTCACTAGCAACCCAATATTACTAAACCAACCGAGTATCAAGCATAAAACTAGTGGTCAGACAGTTCATTTGACCAACAAAATAGAAATACTACTAGTATCAAGTTGTAGCCAGTGCTCCTCTTAAAACAACACTATAAAGGAGGATTTTGGAGTGCTAGTCTTATAAAAAGGCATGTTTGCAGGGATAGATGAGTTTAAAGTCAATACCAGTATTGTCAGGCTCAAAGTGGCCATAATGATTACATGTGAAGTTACAAATAGACATGTCCCAAAACTTGCGAAATGCATATAGCTTTTGAAGGAGCCAAAAGGTTTCCATGGGGGAGCCAGCATATAGCCTTTAAACTAGCACAATTAAATTCCAAAATTCAAGGAATCTAAACTACTCATCAATAAGGGATCTACCTGAATTGCATTATTCATGGAACTCGGAGACTGGAATTCAACAAATCCAAAACAGTATCCCTGCTGCTGCAAATACCAAAAATGAAAAGGTGTTCCCAATAAAGCATTATTAGAACTGTAGAAGAAGGTGAACATGGTAATTAAAAATTTTGAAAACACAAGTCACATGGTAAATAAACGACCTTGTTATTTCTGACTTGGATGCCCCCTTGTTTGATGGGTCCAAATTTCTTGAATTCCACCTCCAACTGAGAAGCCGTCACGTGTAAGGGCAAATTTCTGATGTAAATGGAATACCCTTCAACTGTGAGGTTTACACGCATGTCAGAAACAGTTACAAGTTTAAGCAAGACACTGTGGCTTCAATCAAGCAGCCAAAATTCCAAGTTGAGAACGATAAAATGTAGTTTTATGTTTGTTGAGTTCACATTCAAATAATGCAAGCTTTATAGACACGAGTCAAAACATAAATTATATGAAACACAGACGAACATGTACCTTCCTCATGATTATTACTACTTTCAGGGACGCTGACACTACTTGGTTCTCTTTCAGGTTCAGGTGCTGCAGCAGATTCAACAGGCTCAACTGACTGGTTCACAGTTTTTTTAGGCACCACCTTTACCGTATTAGTAGGGACATAGACTTTCCTTGAATCTGAGCTTCCTTTAAGGACTTTCACCTAAAAGAAATCCAATAGACTTGAGATCTAAATTTTCACATTGCTTGAAGCACAAAATCTGAGTTTGAACACTTACAATAGACGCATAAGACTTCTTTGGAGTGTCCTCTTGAGCTGAAGAAGCCAACTCTCTGGCCTGAGAAACATCAACGCCATTTGACTGAGACGGGGGCTCTTTAGCAACCTCAATTTCAACAAGTGATTGTCTTTCAAGATTAGATGGCACAAAAGCATTCTCAGCACCATTTTGATCCTTGTTCACATGAGAATTAGCAGGGTCTGGTGCAGATGGATCAGAAACATGACTGGGGTCTGTATAAAAACATGAAAAGCATGAATACAGTTTCCAGATGATGACATAACTAAAGAAATGCAAATAGTTCTCTTTAATTGATCTTGCCTGGGCCAGAAGTTATAGGAACATCAGTTGCATCATCAACCACATTAACCGAATGCTGTTCTGAAGGTTCACTTTCTTCTAGATACCTAAAAACATCATTCAGAACAAAATATCCACTGTCTTGAGGAGCGAGAAAGAACGATTGTGCAAATTGTCTTCTCAGGTTATCCTTGCCAGTCAAACAACCAGTTACCAACACAGTCACCCCATCATTGTGAGACTTTTGAGCATCAGCAGTCTTGATCTCTGCTTTAAAGTCTTTGAAGTTTAATGAAAGGATCTTCTCGTTAATGCCCTGCAGCAGAAAAAGACAGTGATGCCCCATGAAATCAGGGATTGCCTGGAGTGTGTCTGTATAAATTAGCAGGTCAACAAAATTTACTTAAAAAGCCTATCCAGCTTAACTATAAAAGAGGCGCGTGGGGGGTGGCGCTTGCAGATAAAACTAATTCACATCTGTGGCATATAGGATACAAGATAGGGTAAATTACTGGTGCACTAATATCTGGTGGATAGCCCATGCATATAGCACTTTTCTTCTTCTTCTCTTCTATCTCTCTCTAAGTTTTGGCTTGAGCAGGTAGCATTTTCTAGTTTTTACAGCTATTAATATAATTACAATTATAATGATTATGTTAATTATCATATGACATTACAGTGTTTGTTTTCCTAATGAAACAGTTAAGGGGGGAAAACTATGAAGAGATATACATGCACCATTTCCAGATCTTCTTACTTTCATTGTTGTCACTGATGCCATCACCCCGTTAGAATCAGGTCTGCTCAGCACACTAGATTCTTGATAGAACCGATAGACTAATTCTGGTGAATGGTGAAGAATATGGTAGTACTGCTCAACAAACGCATTTCCAACCATTTCAGCACTGGGAGTAGTTGGATGAGTAGCTGCTTCCATGGCCATTCTGCTAAAAAAGCAATCAATAGAAAATCTCAAACTTGACAACACTTGTAAAAAATGCATCAACTAGATATGCCAATACTTCTAATAAAATCAGGAAACATTGACTTATTCTGTTAAGAAAGAAAAACAATTCAACATACATTCAAACAGGAAGCACATACAGTATCATGTACCAATCTATATCAGGCACACATTGAATCTTAATGTTTACCCCCATTGAAATATGTAGATAAGAACCATATTGCTCATGAAAATATTCATCCATAGCTTCATTTTAAGACATATGCGAGGAAGCATTGGAACCAGAAATATGGATGTTAGGAAAGGCAGAGGTAAGAATTTAATTGTGAAGCCCAGCGAACCATACAAAAGCTAGCTAGAATAACGCTGGGGAAACTTTCAATTTTATGAGCAAGTCTGAGTGCGGCATTTTGATTTCACCAAAATGACAGTGTATAAAGCTACCTGGATAAAATAGTCGCTCGCTGATCCTACAATACCTCTTGATCAGCCTCAAAGTCAAGAAGTTAGAGAAGCCTGACCTAGGAATGATGTCATTCTCATTTACACATCTAAAACGTAGAGGTAGAACAGGAAACATAGAGATTAATAAATAGAAAAACAAGAAACTCTGGGAAAGTTCTGTGAGAAACTTGAATAGCCCATAATTCGGAAGGAGCACAGGTAACATTGGAAAATACAGAAATGTAAAACCCACATTCTCAAAATGAAGCAGAACGATTTGAATATATCATATAACCACATATCATTAAAACTTCAAGCGTGTTTAAAGTGAATAATGTAATTCAAAAATAAAAGAAAAATCATCAAGCTGGTATCTTGAAGGGCGTACAGCATTCAGACAAAGCCCATAAAGGGGGAACAAAAGTAGCATCAGTACAATACGCAGATCCAAAGAGAGAAACAACTGAAATCTAAACCCTAAACCGACATCATAGTGAAAAAGAAAAAAAGAAAAACACCCACTATGATTAGCAGCAAGCGACTCAAGCACTACATACGGAAAAAGTTTCATGCGTGCTAAAAAAATATCAAAGCTTTAAAAATAAAATATAGTTTAGTCACTATTTATTAACATTCAGCTGTCTCGAGGCCATTTAACAATGTCTGATCACAGAAAACGCAAGACCCATTTCGAATCAGCACGAAAATAGAATCTTAACGTAACACAGGCATTATCTGAAAAAAAAAAAATCAAGCAATTGGTCGAGGGGGTGTACGAAATCACTCATAAATGACACCAAATCCCACTCATCACGAGAATCCAAGAAGAAAATGTCGCGCACCGGTGATTCACGAGGATGTTTATGGCAGCTTACGGGATTCAATTGGCGAAGAGGAGCGATGAGACAGTGCGTTTGAAGAGCGGAATGGAGGAGAAGAGACGACCAGTTAGCGAGCGAAAAAAGCAAGTGTGCGAAAGCTACCCCTTGGAACTATGAACTAATTTCCCTCTTTTCCCTTTGCAGCTGGGTCAGGTGATCTCTTTTACGGTTCGTCAGGTTCTCCTCTTGTGCTGCTGTGGTTCTGTTCGTTAATTATACTATTGCCAATCCGCAGCTGCCATGTGTCCCAACGCATTGGAAATTTAGACCGAACCATTAATTTAGAACCGGAGAATTGTGCATTAAGTATATTTATTATAAATGTATAGTAATAACTTTTGTGATAAATATTATTATTTGAACATTATCCAAGGCAGAAAGGTTATGTTAGTGCAAAAAAGGTTCTTGTTTACGGAAATATACGTAATGTATTGGGACAAGACTTTTAATTTTAATTTTAAAACAATTGTTAGTTTTTATTTTATTTCATTTGTAATAACTGAATTTTAAAGAAATGGTTTGATAGGATGAATACCATGGCGGTTAACTAACACAATAATGTTAAATAAATTATATATTAATTCTTTTATATTTAGTAGTACAGTCTCTTATAATTCTCATGTATTTGCTTATTAGACATACAAAAGTGCAAGCGATTCTCTTTTGATTGGACATGGAAAAGTGTATTCGATCATCTATTTATTACATATTAAAAATTCATAACCTCGTATACAAGATAGAACGTAGTATATACATCTCTCATGACCGGCAATTAAGTATATCCATTTCACTTGGAATAAAAAAAAAGTATATACATTTCACTTTTTAGTAAAAAAAAAGATTATGCATGAATCACATTTAAATATAATCATTAAGGGAATCAAGAGACATGGATGTCATATTTCAATTAGATTAGATTTTACTTTATTGTGCAACAAATATCTAGTATTATTCATTTGTTTTTATCTCAATTTGTTTATAGTTTTTAAAATTATAAACTATATAATTGATTAGGGTTAGGTATAGTCACAAATTAATATTTAAATATTTATTATAAAAAATAAATGATTATATTTAATATTCTACAATATCTCGAATATGATTGACTCAAATAAAATAATACGTATATTTAATAAAAAAAATTACAGACCATCCATGTTGCCATGTACATGCGATATGGCAAAGATTTTACACACAATCAATGGGAGCAAGACCATGCATTGTCTGCCCAAAATCAACAACATATATAATATCATAGCATATTTTTGAAATTAGGAGGCAACAAGGTAGAAACAAATTGAATCATGTTAACCAAGTAAGTCAAAGGCAACATCATTAAAATTTTGTGGCCGATAAATGGGAAGGTCACATCATCAAACTACAGACAGAGAAAATAGATATTTGGACTTGTGTTTGCGTGAGAATAGCATCTTTGAATAATGAAACAAGTATGACGACATTTTTTTTAGTTACCTACACTATTAAAAAAAATTATTTATCACAATACTATTTTACTATAATTATAAGAAAATTATTATAAAAAAAAGACAATGACATTTTTATAAATAAAATTAATTTAAAAAAAAAATTAACGACAAATTTTATAAAAATCATAATTAAAAATTATTATGTGAGACTTTTAACCGTAATTTTTATTAAAATTCTTTAGGTAAAATTTTTTATGACAGTTTATAAAAAATGTCATAAAAAGTAGCACATGATAACTTTTAATTATAATTTTTCAAAAAATATTATAAAAAATTTTTGCAAAATTTTAAAAACTCTATACTGATTTTAATTTCAGTTTCACTTTTCATAACTGTCTATGGTCTTCTTTCTCTTTTCTATCACCATAGACTAAGACAAAGATCATTTTCTAGGATTTTCCTTTAATTTTAGTGCCCATCTAAGTTGTTAATGTTATTATTTATCGTGAAGTCGTAAGTCATAGTTTAACTTTTTTATTTGCTATTTTTTTTGCCTTTTCGGTTGTTTGTTATTTATAAACTATAATACATCATATAAAAAAAGTTGACCGTAGTTCTTCTTCATTTGTTATTTATAAATTGTAATACATCAGGAGTTTGGAGAGTTTTAATAGCAAAAAAATTTTAGATCTTTAATATTTTCGCCAAATCTATAACTTTTTCTCTATATCTTTAACATTTTTACCATGTTCAACTTTCTAGTGAGGTTGACAGTGGTAGCTAACAGTGGGTGTCAATAAATGGACCTTAATGAAAACTTATAGATTTTTAGTTTTTTCATCACATCTTTAACTTCTTCTTTCCAAATATGGTCTAATACTTTTGATGAGTGTGATCGATGTGACTAATATGAATATAGGCAGAAGAAAGCAAAAAAAAAAAAAAAGCAATTAATGACGACTTTTTGAAAACTGTTAGGAAATATTATCTTTAACGGCTATTATAAAACTACAATTTAAAAGTATACTTATAACGATAATAGAATTTATAGTACTAAAAAAATTATTGTGAAAATTGATTTTAATGACCGTTATAAGTATTTTTTTCTAGCATTGCCGTGACTATATATATATACACTCCTTGTTTGCATTGGTAGCGTTATCAGTGTTAAAAGTTACGACGTTAGCGTTGCCCTATAATGGGCTATATATTTATCTTCGTAAATTATTTTATATGGTTGAATAATATACTTTAAAAAGTCATCTAATTCAAAATTCAAAATTATGTAACCTATTTCTTCTTAACAAGTGTTTACGTAATATTAATAAACCTCGAAATTCTGAATCATCTACAATGTCCGACGAATTAACTTCCTGTTCATTGTATCCAAAGGAACACACACACACTGCGGTCCCTTTTCATATTATCGGTGCAAATTGATTAATCTCAAATGCAGTAGTAATAACTAACAAATATTATGATTATTACACCTACTACTATAATATTATTTTTCTTTTCTAGGTGACATACTATAATATTATTTTTCTGCGAATAGAGAATGGGAAATATCATTCCATCATTTGTACGTAGTAATCTCAAATATATGCGAAAAATAAGAAAGAACGCAACAAGAAAAAACAAATTCAGAGTCATTCTGCAGTCCAATCTTCCTAATTAATTCATTTGCTGTCAAGGCATGAACCTGCATTGGTATTAAAAAAACGGATAATTGACATGAAATGAAGCCTACAAAGTCATTAATTAATTGAGCAAATATATTCTAGTGAACTAACATGCATGCACGTAAATCTCGCAGTCTCTGCCTACTACTTCATTGCTTCTATTTCTGAGATTGCAATTAGGGATTGAAGATATTTACCAAAAACATGACCGAAAGCTACCATGTCGTATCTGTTCAAAACCAATCCAATCTCTACTCCTCCATAACCATTTCTGCTCTCAGAAATAGAGAAAGCTCTCGTCTTGTCTATAGAAACGATATCCACCTTCACCGGCCTTCCCCATCCAAAATCAACTCTGTAAACCTCAAACCTCAGTGACCCAGAAACGCTAAGTCCTCTTTCATTGTTCCCACTCGTTCCCATCTTCTTCCTCGAACCCCAGCTATCTGCTCCTCTTACTAACCCTAGCTCCAATCTCTTCACAGCTTCACTTATACTGCTTCCACTGCACTCACAAACCCTAATTCATTATCCATTAATGTCTTCGTCTCTGTGATTGCACTCTGTCCCACTAGGCAGTTCCCGAAGTAGATACTCGGAATTGGAGGGTTCAGACGACCCCTGCAATCTACTGCGAATCCGAAGTTCACTTTCTCGGACTTTGTCTGCTCTGCCTTCACCAGACAGCAACCCACGTAGGTGTATGTCACTGAGAATGTCGACACGTGTCCATTGTTTTGAGCTTGGATTGTGCATATTTCTTCAGGATTTCGATGTGTTTGTGCGTCAATTCGAACGTCCCTCGTACTGCTTCCGATGGAACTTTGTGATCCCAGTTCCATAATATTAGGCTTCTGTTGTTTTGTACTCCTCCGTCGTTTGATACGTTGACGAAGGAAATTGCAGATTTACCATCCATGACTGCGTGGTGGAAGGTAATTCCAAGAGAAAAACCAGAGTTTGGGAAGAGGGTAACCTGAAGGGCCAAAACTGAAGCATTTTCGTGGGAAACAAGTAAACGGGGCGCGCGTAAAAAGATGACATTTTGAGGTTTCAAGGAGATCAGAAATAGAGAGATGGGTGAAGCTGGATTGGGATTGGGCAACAGTGAAGGAGACAGAATCGCCGGGGACATAGTTAACGGTGGGGTTGGGAGAACGGTGAGGCCACGTGAGGTTGCCGGCGAGGGGGAGATAATGTTGAAGGGTGAGAGAGAAGGAGTGTTTTAGTTTTGGAAGGAGGAGGATGGAGGGTGAGGGTATTGGTAAAAAGAAAAGGCACTCAAGAGGTGGTAAAAGATCTGTAACAGGTTAGTTCAACTTGAGATAATTTAAGAAAAATGAATAATTAAATAACTCATGAAAATTTCGGGATATTTTTTTCCCGGGATATATTTTTTTTATATAAATTTTTTTAGAAAAAAGTTGGGCTTATCCACGATCCAAGAGTAGGGCGAAATCTCTCTTCCTCTTAAGCGATATCAATGTCGGGTAGAGCGAGCAGTCTATTACCCTCAAGCCTAAACCTAAGAACCTAGTAGTTATGATACTTCTCTAAGCGACGTGACTGGAATCATAACAAAGTGATGCTCTCCAGGGTTTGAACACGCTCTAAATAATCACATGTCTTATTTTTTTGTCAGTTGAACTCACAATAATTTTTTTCAGTATATTTTTGTATAAAGCAACGCAAAAGATAAAGTCCTTGCAAATCATTGGGCTTTTTTGTCTTAGACTGTATTGGGCCGTAGTCCAAGTTTTAATGACTTCAATTATCTTTGGACTTTGATCTTTGATCTTTGTTTACAACTGAATCTGGGTCAACCAACGGGGGTTAATCCGAGTGATAAGCAGCTCGGTATCGTTTAAGTGAGGTTTCGAGTTTGAGCCTTGGCGTACGCAGAAAATCCCCGTTGGGAGACTCATCCACCATAGCCAGGTGCACGACACGGGTCGGATCCGGATGTAATCGGGGCAAAGTTCAGGTGAACCAGTTGGGTAACAAAAAAAAACTGAATCTGGGTCTATCTTCAGAAAAGAGGTCGAGACAGGGGACGAAGCCCAAGCCCAAAGTTAGTATAAGCACTGTTATATTGTGTTTATGCATGCAAATTACTGATAATCTTGATGTGGGAAAAGAAAATAATCTAAACTGGCAATTCTTTTACAGTTATAACTGTATATTAATAGTTCAAAATTTGAGTAATGTACGAGTATCTGAAATTAATGCAAGTTGGAATTCTTCATTCAACAACTAAAAGCATTTGCATATATTTTTTTTTGTGACTATAAATTTGTTTAGATTAGAGATTTAAAACCTAAAGCACAAACAACCAATATATCCATATTGGTAGTGAAAAAGGGGGGTGATAATGAAGAGAGCAACCTTTACCAAACTGAAATGGATGATAAGGCATATATATAGAGAGAGAGAGCACAGAGATTTTAAAACATATGTTGTTATTGGTATTACGCAACTCTCTCATGTTTTGGAATTTTAGTCTATATTTGCTGCGAGCAGACGTTATTCCAAGATGCCCACTAACCTCATAGTCTTTCTAGATTTTGTTGGATGGCCAACAACATATCTTGTTTTTGAAAGAGAGGTTCAAGACAAATCGAAAATTAACACGATCGTTTGAGTTGATATTTTTGAGTTTAATGACGATTAATAATATTCCAAGGACATAGGTAGATAATGGGAAGAAGGGAGAGGACCATAAATTGGATAAGGTGCAATGATGCAGTGGTGTGTCAGGTGCATGATAGAGATGGACAGAGAGAGACGGTGTTTGGTTTGGTTAACAAGAAAGAAAAAATGGACAAACATGACAGTGGTAAAACAGTACACTGACCAACATGATCACATTAACAAGTTATCCATCTTTTCTTTTCTTTTTCCTAATTAATAATGTTAATAATAAATACTCCCTCTATTATATGATGCTCCCTTGATAGCTTTATTACTTCCTTCGACATTTAGCAGCCTACCTAGTACTTATTTCCCGTCTTTCTTTGCCTCTATATGTTGTACTGATCAATGTTTTCTTACCATTTTGGCCTTCTAATACACTCTTTCAATTAATGCATGAAGGGTGCATAACAGGCAAGTGTGTGTGTGTATATTTAAGAACTTGCTTCAATATGTATATATCTTTCTTTGTTTTGGGTTGCTGCAGAGAATTAATCTGTCTTCCACTCTTAATTCCTCACACCTTGATGGCTTTTGTGAAGTCGGCTTCTCCTGGTTGAAATGTTCCTCAACTTCTGTATATTCCGATTAACTTCAATTATGACTTAAAGCTAGTTAACTAATCAATAACGTGCGAACACACATATGTTTGGATTTCTTTGGAGCTTAATACATATGTTTGGATTGAAGAGAATTTTGGAATGAAAGAAAAGATAAGAACAATTTTAATTCAAACATTCCTTGATTTATATTTAAGTATAATGAAAAAGTTGAACAAGTATATATATATCAAAGGGTCTTATTAATCTTTGACTACTGAACCATCATAAGCTGCTTGCTCTTGACACTTCAGAGATCTTAATATGGACCCGAGCCAATTTGGATCTTGATTTGTGTCTACTGGCAAATTCTGTAGTAGTGTAAGCTAATTAATTTACATTTAAATATTCTAATAAGTAATATAAACTCAAAATCAACCTACGACCAGAAAATTTTTACTGTATGAAACTAGAGCAAAATTCAACAAAAGGACAAAAGCGCAGACAAGCTGCTTCTGATGCAATTCCTGCGTTAATCAGAAAGTTGAGAGCGATTAGTCATGAACCCTAACCAAGACCAAGGGCCTTTTTGTTTTTGCAAAATTTGGGACCGTTTTGTTTTGCCATTAAGGAAAACCCTTCTCTACTAACCACTTGTTCACTCAATCTTGAGATGTACACCCACAGTGTACTGCAGCTTATCTACACTCTCTTGGCTCCTATCACACGCGTCTCTCTCTCTTCTCTATTCACCATTTGTTATTCTTCAAAATCTTTCTTTGCCTTCACTGGCAAAACAGAAGATAAACGACTGATCTTCTTGCTCCTTTAAGATCAAAGGAGTAGCTTGGCTTCTGTGATCGATTTGTCTTCATCCTCCTTCCTCTTCTTAGTTACTATTTTCATATTCTTTTACTTGTGGCCTTCCAAATATAATAAATATTTTGTACGATGAAATGCTTTCTGGTCTGCATGGCTACATCTGGTATTTTCTACAACTAAATCCTTATTTTTGAATTATTTTCCTACGTTCACAAAAGCAGAGTTTCCCCCTTAGAGGATGACATTACAACCAACTTTGCGGCTTTTCTAAAACTGAAGCGAAGCAAATATTATATTGGTCTATATTCAAATACTGTTTTCTTGGTGAGGTATAGGTTTCGAAATTTTAGGTTCTCTCTTGACCAATAAAGCTTCAGTTACTCAAGTAGTTCCTTAATAATGTCTCAGATTTGCTACATAAATCCATGCATGTTTTGTAGATTAAAACGCATACACAAACTAGGATGCATTAGGGTTTTTCATATCAAGTCATACATATATATGCATTTGTAAGTTCGATTTAGATTACATAGTCAACAGCAGATCGAGGAGCGAAAATTTCTAGGAGAGACTAAGAAAGAACATGTAGGCCGTAAGCTAGTTTAATTTCTTTCTCATACCCAAATTTCTGCAAACCTGTATGGAGAGAAGGGAATTGTACTGTATATAGCATGGTTGTAAAAAAGCATTCCTTGTTCAACATTTCAATTTTGTTTTTCAAAATATATGAGACGATTTTAGGGTTTGTAAGGAAACATCCCATATCCTCAAAAGTACTGTGAATGGTGAAAGATAAGGCAAAGGTGGAAAATGAAGTAGCTAGATAGAGTATTGAAGAAGAGAGAGAAGTTGTGTACGTTTCTGTATCACACTCAGAATTTATTTAGAAGAAATTAAAAGCATGCTATGAAAACAGCCACTTGCTTGTGGAAAATAATTCTCAAGTTGTTGCTCCCATGCATATTATATATATATATACAGCTAGGGTTATCTCTCTGCAAAACTGTCGCTGTTGTGTGGTCCTCTTTGTACGCAACGCCTATAAATATATGGTCCCTCACCTACTTGCTTGCTTTTTTTTTTCTTTTGTCTTATGGAGCCATCACGTCATGCACTTCCAAAATCACAGTCTTCACACACCACAACTTTTGAATCTCACTAATCATAATGATCTTATCTAAAGTGGTTTTATCTTCTTGTCTTTAGATGCCTTATAGTTTGTTTTTTCTCCCCTTTTTTCGATTCTCATTTCGTTCCTTGTTCTTTCTTTTTCGGCTTGGAATGATTCACAAAATCTTTATTCTCAAGAGATAATAATTAATTATAACCAAAAAAAATAGCTGACGTAGTTGCTGATGATATATATGTAACTCCAGAAGTTGTTTATCAGAATTTTGAGAGTTCTTTTAAGATCAATAGACTCAGATGTTGTACTAGGATGAAAATCATGTTACGAAGTGAAGAACACTTTTGCTTTTGCTACATATTTAGGCCTGCTTTAATGTGTGTGGACCCTATATATAAGTACTGTGAACTTCAGTCACAAGCTTTTGTAGTTGTCGATGAAGAATGATTTGCCACTTTTCCAAGAACGAAAAGTGTAATTCTTAGGTTACTAATTGTAATCATGAAGTAGCGGTTAGAGAGAAACCATGATAGTTACAATCAAGTAATAAATCATTTAAAATAGTTTTATAGAAATAACTTCATCTCTATAATGAAACCTCTTTGTAATCTTTTTCTGAGTAAAATTAAGAAAATTCTCAATTCAAGTCTAATTTGAAAACAATATTTTCTTAAACTTGCAAAACACTATTTTGTTTAACTTTACAACAAGTTATATGATGATTTATATATCTATACTTAGTGAAAGAGTCTCTTTATATAATACAGAGAAGTGTTCAATATCCTTGCTTAGTTATATGACATAAAGAAGTGCAATATTATTGCAACCCTTTATTGAATAAAAATAGGGGTGTCTGTGTGTGTGTGTATTCAGTCTTGTGTTTATTTTGTTATAGGCTAATAATTCTGTGCTCTTGAATAAACTAGCTGTCAGACACGCATTATTTTCAAAAGCTATAAACTGCTTTATAAGTAATTAATTAATGTAAACTTTGACGAATTGTTCAATTTTTCCACACGAGTATAATAATGCGAGGCAGGTCTGAAATTGATATATACAAGAGATAGAGGAGGGGCCAGCTAGTTAGAAATTAGAAAACCATATTAATTTATTTGACCAATAATTAAGAGAGAGCCACGTGGTCATCTATGAGCCTTTTCTTTATCTTTCACAGAAGCGTGGTCGGTTCAATTCCGGCATCTACCTTTTCTAAACCTGCGCCTCAAGCTTCTTTTAATCTTTCACCTTCAACCTCCACATTCTCTTCTAACTTCAAGCTTCACTTCTTCCCTCTTCGATTTGGTGCATATGGTGTCATCAGATAGAGGTATATATATATATATATATTATGTGAGTTTTCTTGATGGATGCAAAGTCTTCAACTTTACATGCTAGCTAGCTAACTACTTTTAACTTTCTGATGTGAAGCTTTGTGCTCATGTTTTGCTCTTTAGAATTGCCTTTCTTGTTTTTGGTTATGTTGTATTTCTTGAGTACTATAACTGTCTTGACGCTTTTGAATCTTATGAACATGTTTTTCTGATCATTCAAAAACTGATATTCATCCTCCGCAATGAACTCTATGCTTGCAGTTGATTATATTCGTCTGTCCCCTATGAAATGTTCATAATATGATTCATTATATATGTTAATCTTAACAATCCACGAGATGTTCTTTTTCTTACAAGAGTATTTTTGGATCCCCTTATGAAGCATCCTAATATATTTTCTCCCACTTACCGATATTAATTCTTCTCATCATTTTTTTACTTATTTAACGTTTTATTCCTTTGGAAGCAAATTAAACATTTGCTAGCGAGAAGAAACAAGAGCTGAATTTGCCCAGATTTGGACAAATTAAAAATCCATGGGAAAGCAACAAGGAGAGACAGTATTACTATAAGATGATTAAGATTCCGAAAGAGCAATCAGATGTTCCCAGAAAACAGGAAGATTCATCAAGTAATTATGCGAAAGCAAAGGCATCATCATCATGGAGCAGCATGGAACAGCAATGGGTGAGGTTGAAGGATCCGAGGATAGTGAGGGTGGCAAGATCCTGTGGGGGCAAAGACAGGCACAGCAAGGTTTGCACCATACGAGGTTTGAGAGACAGAAGAGTGAGGTTGTCGGTTCCTACAGCCATTCAATTGTATGATCTTCAAGAGAGGCTAGGGTTCAACCAACCCAGTAAGGTCATTGATTGGCTTCTTGATGCTGCCAAGAATGACATTGATGAACTTCCTCCTCTTCCACCATTAAATCTGGCCCTGCTTCATCATCATGCTATTCTCACCTCTAATAATAATTCTCAGCCTAACAAAGAAGAAGAAGCTGCAGGTGGTGGGTGGGAAGCTTCCAACAATAACACTACTTTCTGGAAATTGATAGAGCCCAAAGAAGCTTCCTCGTCTCATGAAGACAATGTTAAACAAGGAAGCAATAACGATAATGATCAGTTATCTCATCATGCTGTACAAGTTGTTCCCCATCATCATCATCATCCCTCGTTTGTTGGGTACCAGTGGGAAGGTTCTGGATCAGGTGATCATGTTTCTCACCAGAGAGATTTGCAAAGCATTAACGTTGCACCTTTCTCATCAACTTTGTCTTTGTCCACTGGGGATTCTTCTCATCATCATCATCATCATCATCATTTTGCTTCACATTTTGGAGCGAATATGGACATGGATCATAATAATATGCCAAGACAAGTCAACTATAATAACCAGCACTATCCCATGATGCTGCAGGGTGCTAGTTCAAATCTGTACCCTATCTCCATGGCACAATCCTTGAATAAACCCTTTGGGTTAAGCATGATGACTCATAACAACACTTCAGATCATCAGAGCCATCATCAGTCACAAAACCACCTTCAGAATTTTCCCACCAAATGATGATAATGACACGGACGAAGTACGAAGCACTATAACATAAAGCATGTGCGGTGATCATGTTTGGTAAATTATATATAATATTGCTGCCTTAGTTTCTACTTGATTATATCTTGTTGCTAATTAATTACAAGCTTTTCAGTTCAGTTTGAGTTAATCTGAAAAGCCTTGATGAATTGTTCAATTAATGCATGCAGCGATCGGAGCACACAGTACTGTACTGGACTACTGCCATCATCTTCAATGAATTGATGTAGGTCAAAGAAGTTGGGGTTGTGATCCATGTTTTCAGTTGTTGTTGAGGAGATTATTACGGGTTAATAGAAATATACAGTTACACATATGTGTGTGTCCCCCGCGCTGTATAATATCAACAGTGATTAGCAATAATTTACAATCTTTGTACTACATATTGTTGATTGATTTGATTTCCTTTGGGAGTTAGCTGCTGAACAAGATATATATAACGTGTTTTGGACGTGACAGGAATAAAATATTTTAGGTTACGAGTGCAATGTGTGTGTGTGTGTGTGTAGACGTTTGTGAAGTAGTAGAAGTAATATTGTGAAGGTAGTTAAATAGACATAATGTAATATTAAAAGAATATTTATAAGGATAGTTGCCCTAATATATATAAATTTGAGCAGGAGTATAGAGTACATACGTACTCGCTCTGAGTTTTAACTCAAAAATCAAAATTTATTGGTTAAAGTATTTCAATATTTGCATAATTTATGTGGAGTTGCATAATTTGAAGTAATTTGATAAAGAGTTGCAGACTAGAAAATTATGCATTTGGTTCACTAACATTATGATCATAGAAGACGCATTCAAATTTAAATATAAACAACTTTTATGTGTATTTTTGATTAAATGTACATAGTTATGTGATGTCACATTTTAATGTACCGTAAGCAGTGTGAAATTATGAAAAACCAAGTCAGATTTTTCAAAATAAAATTTCAATTTGATTTCCTTTAATTGAATAAATAATGAATTACGACATCTCAAAGAGAATGACAAAGAAAAAATAAAACTTAGGTCAGTATTCTTATATCCATTAAGTTCACATGCATAAACCATATCATTAATAATAAAAATCAAATATATCAATATTTGATAGGAGAATTGGACAAAACAAATATAAGTAAATGGAATTAAATTTTATCCAAAACTAAAATATATATTTTTTATTTTTTTGCTCACGGTCTATATATTTTTTTTTGTTACTCATCCGGTTTATCGGAACTTTACCCTGACTACATCTAGATTCGATCTATGTCACGCACTTGACTATGATTGGTAAATTTTCTAACGAGAGCTTTGCTCACGGTCTATATTAAATCCCTAAAGATCTGTCCTCGTATTACGTATTTTTTAGGTTCGTGATTAGTAATTTTATCATTGGGCCCGCGGGTTCATGGTTAGCACTGAATGCCCACAGGCCCATACTACATACTCCATTGAATGCCCTCTTCCCAGAGAGCACAATACCATATACCCCACTTAGTCCTTATTATAAAGTTCTATAACAAAAATTCGATCATAATTAGTTACTACTTCTAAAATTTAAAAATTATCCTCAATAAAATTCATTTATTAAAGAAAATTGTTTAGTTAATTAAAATCTTTAAAAGTTAGTAAATACTAAAGCAAAGGATATTTAGAAGAAAAATTATTTTAAAGGCATGAATTATTAACTATAATCACCATTAATGATAACAGAATAATCGCAATAGTCATCTTTAATGAAAACAAAAAAATAATAACAATACTTATTGACAAATTAAAGGCAGTGGTTGGCACAGTAGTCTTCATGTTTTAAGATTATAACCCAAACGACTGGTGTCAAAATTGGTAATACAATCGTTTCAATTTCCAACTAAAATATAAAAGCTGTAACTAGGAAGGATTACAGCTTCCTTCTTTTCCTTTTGAAATATTTCAACTCAGATTAAGCCTAATTCTTCAGACAAATAACTCAACAAAAAAAAAACTTCCTTAGCGAACCACCAAGCCTTGTGCTGCCTGAGAGCCATCTTCGGTTATTTTGTTAGCTTGAATGGTGCTGATCACATTAGCAATATTCCCCTGGTAAACCAAAAGGCTTGAATTAAAACAGCATCAAGAATAAAGTATGTGGGGGTTTTAGAATTGCATCCAATTTCTATTTCACGAACCCCACCACCATCAAGAAAACATACCACAGAACCAACATTAATCTATATAACCAAACGTCCTCCAATATACTGTTGTTTTTTTTAAGTGGGAAAAGAAAACAAGTTTAGGAATTTACCCTCCATGTGGCTAGTTTTGTTCTTAGCGTTTGCCACTGGTGCTGCCCAAACACACGATCGCTATGATGACTGCATTATTAAATTTACGTCAAACAACGCCCATTAAATATTAATTAAATAAATAATAGTTGAACAAGTAAAGCACAAGGTACCGGATCAGATATAGCTACAACTGACAAGAGGAGGAGGAGGGATGGAGACAGAGAACAAACCTAACAATTACAACTTGATTCATTTGGTCCATCTTACAGTCAATCAACTTGGCAGTGATCGCTTTAACCACCCATAGTTCCACCTCATCGTCATTGATCTGAAAGGGAATTAACAAATGTTTCAAATAAACTAGAGAAGAAAGAAAACAACCAACTACAACTAAAAGGAAAGCTAGTGCAAATACCCGAAGTGTGTCCCTAATAAGTACATATGGAATTTGGCCTGATTCATCAGAGGCAAGATCCACCAAAGACATCAGCCTCATCTTGGTAATACAATCTTCATGGACAAGATCTGAAGACAATTAATCCATTAGATGTTTCAATTATAAAGCAAGGAGAAATATAGCTTAGTACATGCATGATGTGTCCGTTGCCCAGAAATGAAAGAATTGACGGAAAGAAGAGGGAATCAGAAAGAAGGAAAGAAACAGAACAGAAGGGGGTTCGAGAAAGAAAGAGAGAATGAAACGGAGAGAAATCAGAGAGGCTGTACGTCACATATTTATTCCACTGTCAACATTATGCACACCCCAATCAGTTATAGGATTCACTATTTATAGACTAGGGAAATCAGACTTATTCTAACTATCTATAGTAATTACTGTGGTAACCTTGCAGTAACTACTGATTAATAAAAACTTCATAACAATACCCCCTTCCCAAAGAGATCCTTGCCCCCAAGGATCAAGCAAGATCAAAAAATACAAGTCTGAAAGCAACACATAGGCTTTAAATTTTGACAAAAGCTTCTGCTAGTAGGTGAAAAGCTCTCTGTGATTTGGACTCAAAAGTTGATTCCTTCAAATTGTATTTAATTCTGCGGCATTGCACACTTCACTTCTTTCTTTTCTTCCTGCTTGGAGAGCAACCCCTCCCAAAAAGCATTGTAATTAGTTCTCCTTTGAACCATTCTAGCACCAGTATTCTTGCTGGATAAAAATTTAGAAATGAGACCCATTTCTGAAATGACCCATAGTTGATGGCACCCAAAGAAATTGTAAAGCCCAATTGTAATTCCCTTGGGTTTTCCTCTTCGCTGCCATCTTCTAAGCCTATATACCCATATGGTCTTACTAAATTTGATGGACTTCTACAGTACTTCTGCCACTTAAAGGAAGTGGTAGCCAACCGTAACCCAATACATGAGGGAATAGTAGTTGCAGCAGGTTGAATAGTGCTGGAGATAAGGAAATTAGGAAACCCAATCATTCTGAATATCACCCACCAGGACCCACTTTCACATGGTGTATGTTTCCTAAAGATTGAAGACCCATTGATTTCAGAAATGATTTTCGCACCTTCCCACGCTTCTAAGTTGCGAAAATCAGAGACAAAAACAGAGATGGCTCCTAAAGTCGCTAGTCTAGAACCCCCATCATCCTCAAAGGACACTTTCGCATTGTTTCTGGTTAATACAGAGGCGACGCTTGATGAAAATGAAGAAACTGAACCTATACTTGACGAAACAGAGCTTGAAACAGGAGAGATGGGTTTTGAAACTCCTCCAGCAGAATCAAAACGCCAAGACCTATTGACTCCAGACGTGATTTCCATACTCTCCACTTCTGTATTCGAAGACAATGATGAAGCATAGTCTTCATCTGCCAGCAAACCTTGGGCCTCGAAGTTGACGGTCAAATTACTTTCAATATCAATGAAAGAATCTTGGTTCGTCACAAAATCACCGTCGCATTCTTCTTGTATCATGACATGTTCTTGGGGTACGTTCTTGATCGGTGGAATCCTCTTCTTGCTCATACGGTGATTAATCGCAATCTCCTGCACCCTCGCCAACCGTCGGGCCTCCACCAGAGTTTGCGGGTCGAACATTAATACCGAGTCGGCTATCTCTTGTTTCAAGGCCCTCACATATACATCCACCAGATACGTCTCCGCCAGGTCCAGCTTAGCAGCGATCGTGTCAAACTGCACATGGAACTCTGCCAACGTCGCCGTCTGTCGGAGATGATTTAGTTCTGTCATGGGCTTCTCGTAGGGAGGTCCGAAGGTCTTCCTTAATAACTCTGCGTATTCCAGCCATGTGAGTCGGTTATCTCCCCACCGTCGTTTGACCGCCAGCTGCCACTCAAAAGAATCACCATCGAGGTTCACCGCCGCCATATCCACCTTCACCTCCTCTGGGGTATTCTCAAGACGGAAATACCGCTCGCACCTCAAAATCCAAGAATGTATGTTCTTGCTGTCGTACCGTGGAAATTCCATCCTTGGAATGCGGGCCATCGTCGATCTTCGGTGTCGCTGTGGTTCCGTTGCTGCCCATTTCGGTGGGCGTGGCCTTGCGTGAAATTTCGCACTTCTTGCGTCAGGGTCTGTACTTCCTGTAGGAACGTGCATCCCATATTCTGCATTTCATCATGGAACTCCAGAACCATTTCCTGGAGCTCATCCACACTCTGCAAGCGTTGTTCAATGTTCTGCATCCGACTGTCCATTTTCTTGACGTTTTCTTGCTTCGAAGTCTTTATCATTCAACGTTCTTTGACAAAGGTCCGAGGATGGTCAGCTCTGATACCACTGATGTGTCCGTTGCCCAGAAATGAAAGAATTGACGGAAAGAAGAGGGAATCAGAAAGAAGGAAAGAAACAGAACAGAAGGGGGTTCGAGAAAGAAAGAGAGAATGAAACGGAGAGAAATCAGAGAGGCTGTACGTCACATATTTATTCCACTGTCAACATTATGCACACCCCAAACAGTTATAGGATTCACTATTTATAGACTAGGGAAATCAGACTTATTCTAATTATCTATAGTAATTACTGTGGTAACCTTGCAGTAACTACTGATTAATAAAAACTTCATAACAATGCAACTATAGACAAACATCTGTGGCATGAAATTACCGTAGCTTTTCAACAAAGTAGAATTTGCAGCATGAAACTCCAAGTATGCATCCAGTGTCTGAGTAAGGAAAATTTTGAGTAGCTGATATACCAAACCATATTTTGCATCCATCTCTAGTTGCCCAACGGCTGGCATGTCTAGTAAATCACACTGCAACATGACGGTAAAAGACTGTCAGTTTATCCAGAAATCATATTAAAAGACATGATGAAGCAAATGACTTCTATGGAAAAAATTAAAAAAAAATGAACACACGATAATACACGCAGCACAAGATAATGAGAAAACAAATTTAGGTCCATTCATAAAACAAAACAGCAGGGTGCTACAATAAATGATGGAGCTAACTTTTCATTCAAGACACAAGAAACACAATAGAGGGCGGAAAAATGATGGGCATCATTTAACTCTAAAGTCTAAAACCAAAGAGTCTACAGTAGATTCACAGATACATTTGACTCTAGTTTGACATTTTCTGAATTATAATTACCGAATTATCACAGAAACAAGTAACAAAAAACCAACCAATGGGCCGTATTCATCACTTCACACAGGCAGCATTGTGTCCCAATAAATTGACAGAAAGAAGGCATTCATGTCACCTCTAGGATTTTAAAATTAGGCAACAAATTATCACGTGTTTTAAAAGATGCCACTGTTTTACTACTGCTTGCACTCACCAAGGAACAGAGAAAGTCGAGCACCCCCAATGATAAAGAGATAAGAAAATAGATTATAAGACTACAAACATGACTTTTAAAGATAGCTATACGGTGTTGGAACAGGAGCATCAAGATAGGCATTTATCAAGAAATAGCATACAAACAATAGCTCCTGTGATCCTTCAAATTGCATATAATCAAACAAGTTACCTGGAATATGTCAGGCGCCCTCACAAATTCCACAACAGCACGCACAGCCTCCTCTTTTGATTCGCTTAATGCAGATGCATCTTCTCCCGAAAAAGTTGCCAAATAGTTGGTCAGAAACTTTAATGAGTCCTTTGCCATGCTGGGACGAAAGGGAAAAGAATGTTAAAAGGACAATGGAAAATTGCAAGATGAATCACAAAATGGCTGTCTTCCTTATTGTGGGGAATGATTGTCCTGATAGATTGAAACTGAATTTACTCCCAAAACCAATTACAGTGAAGCAAAATAATATTAATTTAAGTCCAAGGAAAACAATTCTGACTTCTACCTTACCTTTTATTATCTTTCAAAATGTCTGAGATAGTGAGGAAGAGCTCACGTTGCTCCACTATCCCAATGCTGCCCCAGTCTTTCAAGAAGCTATCCATCTTTGTGAATGAAGGTATGATGTGTTCTGTGACCTTTCCATGAACTGCTAAATTCAAAGCCTTCAAATATACATAAAAACGGCTGTATGGTGTCTCCAAAAGGTTGTACAGATTGAACAAACTGTAGAGAATGGAGAGATTTAAAAAAAAAAAAGTTATATAAGCATGCATTACCCAAACCTTTTTAAAAAGCATGAATATAAGAATATTACATCTTCAAGCGCACTGCAGGCTTTTCATTTGGTTGTTGAATTACTTTTGCGGCTATGACTTTTGTTATCTCCAGCTGTTCATCTGGATTCTCAGTCTTTGTAACAAGGTTGCATATAATGGTGAAAATGGATTCGACATCTGTATCAAAAATAATGACCACAGGCCCGCAGCATTAGTTATGATTGACATTAAAATAATAATGAAGTCTTTGATGGACAGCAAATGGACTATGTTCACACATGCCATCATTTGGATTAGTTTAGAACATTCGTACCACATCCAATTTCCTTGAACAATTCTTTATTTTTTCAAGTTACATCATAACACAATAAGGTGCAAAATGCATTTTGTGAAATAAATTTCTGAGCCACAATAAGCAAACATTGTGATATCATCTACAAAAAGGTTTAACAAAGATCAAGTGCCAGAACTGCCATAATCAGCCAAAGTTGCAGGAATAGGAGAAAATGTCAGATAATTGTGGGATATACATACATCAATGGTTAATGTGTTTTTATCAACAGAACTGGGAAGCGAAGATAGGGAAGCTAGAACACAACGCCAACTCAGCAAGTAGAGTATGCTGAAATTTAAGAGTGCAGGCCATAGATCAAGCAAAAACTGTACTCTACCTTTTTCAGACACCTTTGAGAATATCAATTCAGCAGAAGTGACCATCAGTAATGCTAGCTCTAACCACTTTCCCATTGCAATGAATTCCTCAGCCTCCCTACAGAGTCTACTGACTTGTGGCTCAGCAACCTGAAAAACCAATGACAAATACATCACATATACAGTCGGGGATGAGCATACAACAACAATGCACTTTCCAGATTCCAATGACAGCAAATAAGGCGTATTCACATATACTGAAAAGGAAGTGTACAAATGATTCTAGGTCAATAAACTATACTGGGAGGAGGGAATCTTCAAGTATATGAAAATAAATGGAAAAAAAAATATTTAGCTCAAAGATAAGAAGAGAAGCGTTTAGTACCTCAGGACCGGCATCAGCCCACGCAAGCTCTGATGCGAATCGAACAACAGACAATGAGGGATCTTCCTCGGAAGTTGGCACTACAGTCGTCATTGTTGCTGTGAGAGCCGCCCTGCTCAACGAAGTTTGAAACCCTAGAAACAGAGCAGAGAGGGGGGGAAAAGGCAAAACAGTAGAGAATCAAAAACTTAAAAAATACTCTTATCAATCCTACGGAAGCCAAGTGCTTTTATAATATGAGGATAAGTATGATAAAAGAGGGCATAAAAAATTCCGACGTCATAGAACAAAGCTCCAAAGTCATAGTTTTCGTTACAAGTCTATGGGAACTCAAAATTTTCGCTAGCATAAAGTAGCTAAGATTAACCCAAAAGCATGAAGCAATAGTCACAATACATCGAAGAACAAACCATAACTTTTTCTCTACCAAAATGCCCAAACCATTTAGTCAAAAAATGAAACAGAGCAACTCACCGACTCTGAGAAAGATGGCGATCTCAGACAATGTCGCCGTCCCCAGCGTCCGGAGTTCTCTCGCGTCAGGAAGCTATTGTGAGGAGATACTTCGTGCCCTAGCTATTGTGAAGCGTGAGAAAAACGGGGCTTATGTGGAATAATATTTTCTTTTTGTTTATCTTTTTATTATTTTTCTTATCTGTCTGATACGGGGCTTATTTGGCATTTTGGTTATTTTTTTTATCTCCATTCTCTCGTATAATACTCCCTCTCAGTTAGTAATAGAAATGGGTAATAATGTCTATAAAAAAACCAATGAGAAATAATAATAATAATATAAATTTCTGTTAGTTTAAAATATTGATCCTTAAAATTTAATATTAAATTATTTTATCTTTTAAAAATTAAAATTAAAATTAGCATAAATTTTAAATATAAATATTATATTAATTTCAATAATAATAGATTAAAAAAATCTCTCTGTTTTTTTTTTCAAGCCAAAAACACCTTATTCTTCTTGGGCAAACGTGTAACCCAAATAAGTAAACAACCAAACAAATTATTTTTTTTTGTTATAAATTTTTTTAAAAAGGGATTTGGCTCACTTACGATCTAAAGGCAGGGCGAAATCTCTCTTCCTTTTAGGTCATACTAATATCGAGCAGGGCGAGTCTTCTATTATCCTCAAGCATAAACCTAGACACCCAGGAATTAGGATACCTCCCAAAGCGCTGTGACTAAAACCACAATAAAATGATACTCCCTAGGGATCAAACATGTTTCAAATAGTCGCATGTCTCATCCCTTCGCTAATTAAATACAGACGATGGGTACTAAACAAAAAAATTGAACCCAAAAAAGGTCGTAGATTTTAAGAAGGCCCGATTACATGTACATGCAGTTAAGGTATGAACCGGTCACTGAAATTGAAACCATGATTGGTATTATTTAGAAAGAAATAATACTTCGTCTTGTCCTTAGATCGTGAGTGAACCCAATCCATTTTAAAAAATTTAGTATAAAAAAACAAAAGAAATTGAAACCGATGATAATTACTTCAAAATTCATTAATTTAACTGTGATTCAATCCTAATTGAGTTGAGATCGATAAACTTAATATATGTTTAATTTTATATATTAAAATACTAGGTAGGAAATTATAGAAACTATTACTAAATTCTGAACTTACAGCTTAAATTTAAATAAGTTCATATTCTCCCATCATCATATATTGAACTTAAAGTATCAACTAATAATCCATCATCATGGTATTCATGAAGTATATAATTTTATTAAAACTTAGCACAAACCATATCGTTCCTTCTCCAACGTTTAGATCCAAAACGTGTGGGATTTTATTTAGTCAATAAATTAGTTCCTTATATTTTGCTGCTTATTTCTGTTGAGAATAAAAAAAGTGAGTACGTGTGGAGAATATATAGGAAAGTTAGGTGTTGCCTTAAGTTATAAAAGGCATCTGGTGTATCAAGTTTCTGTTCACTGGGAAATAAAAGAAAATCTTCACAAAGCTAAACTCTTCTTCGTGTTTTCTTTTATGGTATCAGAGGCAGGTTTAATGGAAGCCTCGACTAATGGAAACAATCAAGCTGGAATGGAGAAGCTGGTCGAGACCAACTATAAATACTAGAGACTGTGCATGGAAGCATATCCCCAAGGCCATGACTTGTGGGAGATAGTGGAAGGAACCGACGTAATCCCGCGGAATGTTCTTGAAAACTCCGAAGCACGACGTAAATGGAAGATAAAGTGTGGAAAGGCTCTGTATGCCTTGAGGTCTTCAATTAGCAAGGAGTATATTGAACATGTTCGCGAGGTTGCTTCTCCGAGGGAAGTGTGGCAGACGCTGGAAAGGCTATTTACGAAGAAGAACACGGCACGAATACAGTTGCTTGAAAATGAGTTAGCAACCTTGACACAAGGAGGTATGTCGATCTCTGAGTATTTTCTGTGTGTTAAAAGTGTTTGCTCTGAAATTTTAGAGATTGATACGCAAGAGAATGTTAGCACGATAAGATTACGGCGGCATCTCATAAGAGGCTTGAGAAAAGAATATGGCCCCTTTGTCACCTCCATTCAAGGGTGGGAAACACAGCCCTCATTTGAAGAGTTAGAAAATTTGCTTGCAAATTAAGAAGCTCTGGCCAAGCAAATGTCAAAAAGTACAGAGCACGTCGACGTCCTCTTCTTAAAAGGGAAATCGAGTGGAAAAATGGTGCCTAGCAGCAAGGGGAAGGTGGTGGACTCAAGTGATGAGGAGGAAGGAGAAATTCGTGTCAAGAAGAATCAAGTGCTATAGATGCGGTAAACATGGACACATTAAAAGGTTATGCCGAGTAAAGTTCTCAAAAGCTAACGTTGGTTGCACCAACGAGGACGATGATCAACTCAATTGGGACCAGTTTTACAATAGAAGCTGTAGACCAAAAAGCTCAGAGTTGTGCATACTATGCATCTGGGAGCAGTCTCATCATGTGACTGGGAATGAAATGTTGCTTTATGATGTACGTGACCATGACAGAAAGAGTTATTATTACCGCCGACAACTCAACTCACCTTGTAACCAAAGAAAGAACTGTGACAGTCAAGGTAAATAAAGATACAAATGTCAAGCTACGTGATGTGTATCATGTCCCAGGTCTGACTAAGAACTTAATGTCAGTTCCTTAAATTACAGAGTCTGGGAAATATGTTTTATTTGGGCCAGAGGGTGTAAAAATTCTCAATAATGTTAAAAAGATATCTGCTGATGTTTTGTTTTCTGGTGAAAAGAAAGGTTCTTTATTTGTCATGTCAGCAGGAGAAGCCTATGTGAAAAAGACGAGTCAAACTGATAACTCTGTGATATGGCATGCTCGCTTAGGGCATGTGGGCTACCAGTTATTGCGGGAAATATCATCCCAGAATCTGCTGAATGGAATGCCGATGTTGAAGAGTGTGCATGAAGACGTAGTGTGTCAAGGCTATCAATATGGTAAGTCACACCGACTTCCATATAAGAGGTCATCAAATCAAAAGGCGACGTTTCTTGAATTAATTCACACGGACCTAATGGGACCAACCAGAACACCAAGTTGCAGTGGTCAGAGGTATATGATGGTGCAGTAAGAAGCAAGGCATTGTTGCATTATCTAGCACGGAGGCAGAATACGTAGCAGCTACTATGGCTGCACAGGAATGTGTATGGTTGAAGAGGCTATTGAAGGAAGTGCTAACCGAAGGAGACTACACTGTGCAAATCAAGTGTGACAACCAAAGTGCAGTCAAACTTGCTTTGAACCAAGTGTTTCATGCCCGAACAAAGCATATAGAAGTGCGCCATCATTTCATACAGGAAAAGGTGTTGAGTAAAGAGATAGAACTGGTTGGTGTTCGAACAAATGACCAAGTAGCAGACATATTTACTAAAGCTTTAGTAAAGCCCAGATTTCAAAGTCTTTGAAGAGCCCTCGGTGTAAGAAATGGAAGGTTTGTACTAAGGGGGAGTATTAAAACTTAGCACAAACCACATCATTCCTTCTCCAACATTCAGATCCGAAATGTGTGGGATTTTATTTAGTCAATAAATTAGTTCCTTATATTTTGCTGCTTATTTCTGTTGAGAATAAAAAAAGTGAGTACGTGTGGAGAATATGTAGGAAAGTTAAGTGCTACCTTAAGTTATAAAAGGCATCTGGTGTATCAAGTTTCTGTGCACTGAGAAATAAAAGAAAATCTTCTCCACAAAGCTAAACTCTTCTTCGTATTTTCTTTTAACTTTATTAATATTAGAACATAGGAAGAAAATATTATTTAAAATTGATAATTAACTCTCTTTATCATCTCATTAAAAAAATAGAAAATGTCTAAAATCCTTCACAATTCAAGGTGATGGACATGGAAGCATCTCAGCAAATGTAACTTATTAATGGTTTTTATGTTATATATAAATACTTGTAACATAATGTAGGGCTGTTTGGAAAACTCCCAAATCTAGGTTTTAAAAGAGCTTCTAACCCAAATCTTAGTTTGGAGAAATTTTAAAATAAACAGTCATATTTATTCAAACCTCAGTTTGGACCAAACCATGGTTTCAGATAAGCTGGTCAGAGTAGCTTTTGGAACAGTAAAAGAGCTTATGAACTACTCAATTATTATTTTACCCTTACTTTTTCTTACACACTCTTTCCTCTATCTTTTTCACTATTTATCCTCTCTTCTATATATTTTTCACTATCTCTCATCTCTCCTCTATCTTCTTCACTCTCTCTCCTCTATCTTTTTTACCCTCTTTCCTCTCTCATCTCTCATATATACCTTTTTTAGTAATTTTCCAGTTACAAAATCCCTTTTGGTAATAATGATCTAAACACTCATTTATCCAAAACCACTTTTTTTTCCACAAGCTCTTCTCTAAAAGCCATTTTCCATAAGCTATCCAAAAGCCCGTTTTTAAAATCTTATCCAAACAGATAGATTTTTAGAAAATAGCTTATAAAAAAAAGGGATTTTGGGTAATTTTTGGAAAATGACTTTTAGAAAATAGCTTATGAAAAAAAAATAATTTTGGATAAATGAGTGTTTGGATAATTATTTCTAAAAGAATTTTTGTAATTGAAAAATTACCAAAAAAATGTATAATTTTATTAAAAGTATGAGAGAAGAGAGAGGGGAGAGGGTAAAAAAGAGAGGGGAGAAAGGAGAGAAGAGAGAGGGTGGAGAAGATAGAAAAAAGAAGAGAAATGAGAGATAGTGAAAAAGATAGGAGAGAAAGCAGATCTTATCCTCTTCATCTCTCTTTTTATCCCTCATCATCACTTTTCTTTTCATTTTTTGCCTTAAAAATATTTTTTTAAAAAAAGTTTTTTTTAAAACACTTTAAAAAAGTGTTTTTGATTATTTTTAAAAATGTATTTTTTTAAAAAAAACTTATTTTTTAATTTTTTTTAAAAAACACTTAGTGTTTTTTAAAAAATACTTTTTTAAAAAATATGTTTTTAAATTTTTTTATTTTGCAACCGAATGGATAAAGGGAGGAGGAGGTAAAGCAAAAAGAAGGAAAGGAAATGATGTTGAGGGATGAGGAGAAAAATGAAAAGGAGAAGATCTAGATTTGAGAAGAAAAAGTGTAAGAAAAAATAAGAGTAAAATAGTAATTAAATAGTCTATCAGCTTATCTGAAACTATAGTTTTAAACCATGGTTTGGTCTAGAAGCTTTTTTGGATAAATATGACTGTTTGTTTAAAATTTCCCTAAAATAGAGTTTTATCTAAAAAGACTTTTAAAATCATAATTTCTATAGAAACCAAACATGCCCATGGCTTCATATCACAAGCACTACAGAATTTCCCATCAAAGGTTTCTATATATTGACAAGTGAACCTACTTTTCCTTTCTAAAACGAGACAAGAAATAATCCCGTAACTTAAACAAATACGAATGTAATCAAGTCGTGCTACCCTACGGTACCCTTTTTGCTAAGGATAAAACTCAAGATTTTGGTGTTTGCAATAAGGATCTCCAATAAAAATATAAGAACAACTGATATATATATATATATAACAAATGGATCTCCATGTAGCTTTTTTTCATCTTTTTTTTAAACCTCTACATGTAATGCTTTTATTAGAGAGCATAATAACAAACAACTAAAGAACTTGACCTAACTCTTATCCTTATGCTAAAGAGTGCACAATAAGTTACTGGTACCATTTGCATTCCTCCGCCATGTTAGTCGAGGTTTCTCATGAGTATGCCATCAGAAGCAATTTGAGCAGAATAACGTTTTCAAGGGATCTGTGAAATCTCTACCAGTAACTTGTGCAGGGCTTGAGGCTTTGAGAAAAAAGGAGAATGATCAGCCCCTTTCAACCGGAAGACTTTTTCTGGGGGATTTGCATTTATCATGTTCTCCTGGAGTGTGACGGGGATTGCATTGTCTTCAGGTGTTGCAATGTAGAACCTCCTTACAGATCCATATCTCAGGTCAGAAAGAGAAAGCTTCTCTAATACCGGCGCAAACGGTATTGGCCTCATTGAAACAGATGCTAATGCCACATCCTGTAACAAGATGTCAAAATAATCAAGAAAAGGGGAGGATCACTCAAGACTAGAAGACTTGATACAATCCACATATTGGCACACGTGAAAGACAGACACGGACCACAACCACAGGAAAAATTATCAAATCTCAGTACCAAACTTCCATAGTATAAAGTACCCAGAATATTGAAAGTTTTATGCTCCTTGGCTCCAATACCAACTAAGAATTTTATGCATTAGGAGTTATCACAACAGTAATGGAGATTGCACGTTCAGAAGCATGAGGGAAAGCTTCCCGTCTTCCTTTGCAAGAAGGAGGGGCTGGGGAATGGAGGAACCTGAAATTTCCCATTAGAAACCGAATCTGTAATAGCTTTCTGGTTCCCCAAGATGAAATATCACTTCAATGGCCCACATGCGCCTTCTCTCTTAAATGCTGTATGGGGACCGGATCTTAAAAATTTCTCTGTACAGCTTTAACATAATTGACTATCCCCCCTAAAAAAATAAAATAAAAACAAAGCCACCCTTGTGGTCCAATAGATCAATTTCATTTATATCACAATATTAAACCATTAAAGTAACCTGAGAATTTCTATGTTAATACTCTAACTTACTTTGGCTGGACTTTGATTGAATAACAAATCCCTCAACAATGACTTGTCTAGATCGATACAAGAAGGAGGCTTATCTTTCCCATTCGAGTACAAAAAGATCTGAGCTCTTTGAAGAAGATCATTTGAACCCACCTGCAATTGATAGACACAAAGAAACAAAATGATATGATAGAGAAAATCTGCATTATGATTTATAGAACTTCACTGTTTTGATAAGAGCAGGAAACCACAAATTAACTACAAAAACGCCCTTGAGGATTTAAAAAGATAAAAGAAACATTGAGAATGAGGTTTTAGAGTGTCAACATTTTCATTTGACAGAAATCATTTGTATAAATTTACATAAATTTAATGAGAAAGATTGAGATAGAAGTTCACCAATTAAAGAAAATGTTAATGCACATTAATTAACTACGCAGCCATAGAGTACGCATAACTCAGGCAATAAGCATTTCAACTCTGAGATGGGCAAATTCTGAAGTATACAAGTTTGGAATGAATTTTAGTAAACTTGACAAAGACCACTAATTATGGAAAAATCCCAAACAAATCCCCTGATTAGTATCAAGGGAAGATTACTGTGCACATCATTTCACATGCTACTCAATGGATGGCAGAGAGGCAATACAATAAACTGATGGTACATCTTAGACAGAGTCAATCGCAGCTGTAGCTGTAAGCTCATAAACATTATAATGAAATATAAAACTATAAATGGCGACTACTTGCTTTCTATAAATTTTATAAATCATAGGTGTAGGCGTGTAGCAGTCATACCACTAACAGGAGAAATTCACCTGTTGAGAAAAGATATCAAGAGTACTTTGTCCACTGATCAGCATTGCTGCAGAAATAAAGACAGCCTTGGAAATTTGAAGAGGAAACAACTCGATAGCATAGGATATACATGCCCCACCAAAATCATGTCCAACCAATATCACCTGCAAACAAAATCAGGGAGAAATTAATACAAAGGAAGTACATTCTGCAGATAGCTTATTCTCATCGCTTACCCAAATTTTGCATCCTAACAATACCCAATTGATAAGTGTCCTCAATCCAAATTATTTTTCTCCACTTTCAGTTTCAATTACCTTTTCAGCATCTCTGTTTCTTATTGTTCTTTGCCTATGCTTGAAACACAAATGATCATTCCCATTCCTAGTTTTCTTTTGTAGCAATTCATCAATATTCATACACATGACTCCACCATAACCTCTTACAGACGCATAATTATTCATTCTGCAAGAATTAATCTGGGACTGCAGGGTAAGGGGAAACGCATGCACCGAGAGTGGGGGAGAAAGCAATTAAAAAATGTCATAACCTTTGCAAGATTCTGGCATTGTTGAAAATAGATAAATTAAATTTCAAAATACTTCCTATCCCCACCTAGACTCAAAGACAAAAGTGGCTAATTAAAAAATAAAGGCAACAGTATAGTTCTAATCAAATTGTCAGTTATTAAACATGAGAAAACAATAAGATAGACACCTTCTCGTCTTCAGGAAGCTTGTCAAGAAAATCAGTAAGCGGCTTCACATATTGTGATATACATGTAATGTTGTTGGTATCAAAGGAATCAACGCCAGAACCAGCTAAGTCTATAGCATCAACCTTAAAACCACCTTCTTCAAGAAGTGCAATAGTTTTATACCAGCACCAAGCGCCAAAGCCACCTCCATGGACAAGTACAAAATGATTGGTTTCCAGATCGTCAAGCTTTATATCCTGTCAACGTGGGGAAATTTTGGCATTTAACTAAGGGAATCTCAGCATTTAAAATATCATGTTTTGACATTTCATAAACCTACTTTTGTCTATACCCAGATCCAAATTGTCAATTAGCGATGTCTCCACACACCCATGAACAAATGCCCCGGATGTAAGACAACTTTAGCAGCAATTGAAAGTGACCTTCCACTAGGCCCCTCTAAAGTTTTAAAGACAAGATTGAGCCGAGGCTAACTTCAAACACACAAGTCAAAGAGGGTGCCGTTGGATCCGATCAATAGCATTTTAGAAATTAACATCTCTCTCGCGAAAAGAAAGAAGCGGAACAAAGTTGCCTTCAAAGCTACACCAGGTTTTTAGCCAAAAAAATGGTTCAAAAGAGCAGGCAAATAAAGATCTTAAACCCTCCCTTAACAAAATTGCAGGGTCTAGAAAAATATTCTGATACATGTCTAGAATACCGATAATCAGAGAACAATCATCTCACAGTTCACATTTTATGAAGACATGGCTTCAGGGGGAGCTAAACTTCATAAATTGGTATAATTTTTATCGTAAATCACAGAAACCCATGTTCCGAATGTAAGCTGTATTCCACTTCACAGCTCAATCGCCTGAACAGATTTTAACAATTGTAAACAACACCATGAATGCAAAGGGGCAAATAAACCAAATCAAAAAAAAAAAAAAAACAGAACAAGCAGCGTTGTTCTTCCCGAAGGTCATGATCATAATTCGAACTGATCAAATTTCGTCCTAAACGGTTAAATTTCACAAACAAATACCACAAACATGGTCAACCGTCCATAAAAGCAAACCTGATTAACAAGTTGATGAGGTTGTAGCACAGAGTCAGTAAGTGATCGAGCCCTGGAACTCGAACTCCGCGGCAACGAATTCTTCTTATTACCCGCATTCGGTTGTCGGAGAGAGGTGGATCGATCAAACGGTAAAGTACCATTCTGCTGCCGATGCTGCTTCAAAAGCATCGCAGCCACAAGCGATTGTTCTTCAATGGCAGCATCATCGACTTTCTCCGGACGAGAAGAACGCGTACGGGCCCAACGATTACTGGGATTGGAAATCGATGGCGCATTTGGTAAGCGCTTGGTTTGCTTTTTCTTACTAGGTGTTTGAGGTGCGGGGATGGCACAGAGATTGCCCATGGATGGAATGCATGCCAGCAGAATCCAAAACTGACGAGACAAGTGTGACCCCTGAAAGTGACAGAAGAGACGGCTCGCAACAGAGGCTGCTTTATATACTTGACGGAGCGTGATGCGGGAACCGAGGGGTACGAAAACCACTTCACGAAATGCTCGCGCTCGTGCCCAGTTACCATTTTGTTTCTTGTTTTTTTGGGTAAACCAGAAAATGTATCTAATAATGTCAATATTAATCAATCTCCAATCACACAGCATCTCAAAAGAGAAAAAAAAAATCAAATGATACAATTTATTTACGGATTATTTGAATATATAATTGTAATCTCAAATGTTTATCAACTGAACTGAACCAATCTAATCTTTATTGATAAATACAAAATCTCCGTTTACACAGCTAAATACCCGCGGTACGAACGCCCCGCGTGAACGGTTTCTAAATAGAATGAGTGTCAAATTTCAATGGTCAATTTAACATTTTACTTTTAATATTCAATATAAAAATAGTATTTATTCATAAATTATGGGTTATTATTAAAATGAGCTGCTTCAAATCGTTAGGAGCACAGTCTAATTTTATATTCGTGAAAAATGGGCATTTTATTTTGGATATGGAGTATTTTGTAGTAGTGACCGAATTTGTGAGGGGACCAAATAAAATAACGAATGAACTTTATTTATTTATTTATTGATAAACAGTGTCACTTTATTTTTGGTTTACGTTGTTTTCAAATTAGGTGAGATATTCACTTACTAGATTAGATGTGATTTCTTACTTGCCACTTACTAGATTAGATGTGATTTCTTACTTGCCAAATTAGCTGTGGATATAGTGATAGGATGGTTGGATGGTCGGTAGATACGTTTAAGTCAGAGGCTATTTAGAAAAATGGTCCCTTGATAAGTAACATTAATGATACGTTAAGTTGTGACATATATAGTATTATAATTTATTTACTCTCCCTTATATTTATTATAAGCTACTTTTAATTATTTTATTAAAACTAAAGAGATATGACGAGATTTTTAAATTCTAAAAATAGAATAAATTTTTAATCATGCTCATTTCACTAAAAAAAATTGTATATTACTATTTATTAATGAGTTGTTTATGTGAGGCTACACAAACAGCCTAGTTAGTAGTTACTAGCCTTTATTGCGAATCAAACGGCTGAAATTAATTGATTTCTCCGTGTTACTTCTCCCACTTACCCCAATGAAGCCCCCTCGATATTTATTAAAGTGATATTTTTTTTTGAATTTATCCATCATTAGCAACTAATTATCATATATTTTGAGTTATATCATATTTTTTAAAAAATTGATTTTAGTTAATGTACTCCTGCAATCACTTATAAATATTATAAAGAGAATTATTGTAAGTCTTATATAAATAATTTTTTATACATATCCTTCACAAGTTCACAATTAGTGAACAATATACATTTGACATAAAAAGCTGTATAATAATTTGCATCATGCTGATTTATCATAATATATTTTAACGATTAAACTAATAACGTAGAATTACACAGCCAGATAATTACGTGTGTGTTTGGATAATTTTTTAGAAAATAGTTTATTGAAAAAAAAAATTTAGGTATCTTTTAGAAAAGAACTTATAAAAAAAATGATTTTGGATAAATGAGTGTTTATATTGTTATTACTAAAAGAATTTTTATAATTAAAAAATTACTAAAAGGAGTATAATTTTATTAAAAGTATAAGAGAGGAGATGATAAAAAAGAGATAGGAGAGAGGAGAAAGGGTGAAGAATATAGAAGAAAGATGAGAGATAGTGGAAAGATAGAGGAGATATGAGAGATAGTGGAAAAGATAGAGGAGAAAGGAGAGAGAGTGTAAGAAAAAATTAGGGTAAAATAATAATTACGTAGTTCAGAAGCTCTTTTATTGTTTCAAAAGCTACTCTGATCAGTTTATCTGAAACCATAGTTTGGTCAAAAAACCCTTTTGAACAAATATGACTGTTTATTTTTAAAAAAAATTAAATTAAGTGTGTGTTTGAGAGTAAAGTTTGAAAAGCCTTTTGGACAAAATATTGGTTTGAAAAAATTTTAAACAAGCAGCCATATTTATTCATAAATAATTTTAGGCAAAACCAAACTATGGTTTTAAATAATATACTGAAAATAGCTTTTAGAATAGTAAAATAGCTTATGGACTATCTAATTACTATCTTACTCCTATTTTTTCTTACACCCTCTCTCATCTCTCTTATTCACCCTATTTTCTCTCTCTTCTCTACACTCTCTCATCTTTTTTCTTTATTCTTTCTCCTACTTTTAATTAAATTATATATTTTTTAGTAATTTACTAATATAAAAAAATATTCTACTACTAATTATTCAAATATTTCTAATTTTTAAAATCTATTCTTTCAAAATTTATTATTTAAATTTTTTTTTAAATTTATTTTCTAAAAATTAATCTAAATACACCTTAAAGTTTTATCTAAAAATAATTTTAAAACTATAATTTTAATTGAGGCCTGTATCAAAAAAAGATAATTATAATTTCAGGATCAGGAACTTCATTTCCACGAGGCAGGTGAGAGGAAAGAACCTGGAAACTCGCACGTCACAACCAACCATTGTAGTTATTGTTATTCAACTTGTGGCGGCGCGAGCAGTTTTCCACTTTATGCCTTGCCGGTTACCGCCCCCCACCTTCCACCATGCTTCACGATTTCCAGGATTGATTGGTTGATATATTTAATATTTTTTAATCAACATTTATTAGCGATATTTAATTAATTCGACTACCGATGCCAATATACAAATAGCTGTTTACTTCAAGTCTTCACAACCAAGCAATCCCCCCAGAAACCGAAAGGTCCTTCTCTTCTATCCGTCCAGCTTTTACAGAGTATATTCCTTCTCTTTTCCCTCTTTTGTTTTGCTTCTTGTTTACTTGCTTAATCCCTACATCTCTGCTTTAACTCTTATGTAAGTCGTCTTCTTTTCACTTACGTTGCGACTTTTGTAGTTGTTATTCCGTTTTCCTTTTCTATGCATCGATCTGTGCCCTTTTCTTTTTCTGTTAGCCTTCTTACTTGGAAATCGATATCGCCTTTCAAATCTATCCACATATAGTATTCTGGTTATGATTTTAGCTGTTCCTTGTTTAGTTTATTTTGACTTCGACTTATTTCATCTCCTTCTGTGCTTTCTCGATCAAGCGTGACGTCTTTTTGCCGGCTCTCAAGCTTTCGCATAAAATTTCAAAACTAAATCTCTCATAAATGCATTTAACTCACGCTGATATCGTATGTAATTCTGATAAGAAATAGCGCGTATGATGTGCTATAAATGCAAGCCATTAAGGAAGGCTTACATTCTTTCCATGAAGATGGATCATTAGGTTCTTGACATATCATTAATGCCTTTTAGTCATTTACTTTTCTACCGAACTGTAATCTTACATTCTAGATGGTTAGTTTTAAATTGAAGCCGTTATTTCAGAAGCATCAACTCATGTTTTGAATTGATGGCCATTTCTAGAGGTAGAAGAACAACCAACTTAAAAAGTGTATCATAGTGGAACCTTATTATGGATCACTAGACTTAATTAGTTAAGGGCCAGCCTTTATTTGAGTGAAATGATGCAGAGCTGAAGTGATGAATTATCAGGTCTAAAGAAACGTAGTACACGGGACAGATGGATTTTTTCCAGAATAGAGCTCTTCTCTATGAGACATGAAGGACTTTTAAGATTATTTTCTTGTCTTTAAACCAATGGAACTAAATAAGATTTCATTTTATAGACATAATGTATATACTGTTTGCAGTTCTGTTCTGCATCAAATCATTCATGTGAGCTTGCTGGCTTGGTTTACAGAAAGGTGTTTCTATTACCTGTTTTGTTAGTTAGCGTTGCCTTTGTTTTCAGTGTTTAGAAAAGGACATTGAAGTGAACTTTGAGGGTTGATTCAACATTTATAAAGAAAAACAGGATGGAGCACCATGCTGTAGAAGGTATTAACAATAAAATTAAGACAGATGAAGCAAGATGTGATGATCAACCAGTTCGTAATGTACCAGAGGAAGGTATTAACAATCCAATTAAGACAGATGAAGCAGGAATTGGCAATACTCTAGTTTGTAATATACCAGAGGAGGCTACTTGCAATCCAGTTAAGACAGACGAAGGAAGAAGTGATGCACAAGTAGTTTTTTCTAAGGCTGATGAAGGGAGTAAAAGTTCTGTTTCTGTCTCAAATGAAGAGGATAGGCCAGAGGTTTCGAGAATCTGTTTGGTTGAACCATCAAATAGATCTTTGAAGAAGAAGCTTCTTGTTCTTGACATAAATGGGCTGCTTGCCGATGTAGTTCTCCCCCGACCAGTTGACCACAAAGCAGATGAAATTATTGCTGGGCGTGCAGGCGAGAATAAATTATTTTGTGTGTTCTCTGCATTTCTGATAATTCCTTCACACTTCACTGATGAGGTTGTTTTTTATTTTCAGTATTTAAGAGACCATTCTATCTGGAGTTTCTGAAGTTTTGCTTTGAGAACTTTGAAGTGGCCATATGGTCTTCAAGATTGAAGTAATCTTTAACTATCTTTACTATATGTCACTCTTTATATTACTTATGTTTAGTTTGTATGTTATTGATCTGCTGTTTTATATAAACAATAATCTCACTTTCAAATTTATAATTTCTTAGGAAAAATGTTGATAAAGTCATGAACTGTTTGATGGGTGACATGAGACATAAGCTACTTTTCTGTTGGGTAAGCACTTGAGCTATTGCTATATACACAGGTCTGGCTTTGCAGCCTATAATTGATTCTTAGTGATGCTGAATTTGGCAGGATCAATCTCATTGCACTCCAACAAGTTTTGGAACTCTTGAAAACAGGCACAAGCCTCTGGTTTTTAAGGATCTGAGGAAACTTTGGGAGAAGCATGATCCTAATCTTCCATGGGAGAAGGGATACTACAATGAATCAAATACGTTGCTCTTGGATGATTCTCCTTACAAAGCATTACTGAATCCTGTAAAACTTACTTTTTAGTAGCTATCTTCTATTTCTGTTTACATTACTTTACAATTTCACATACTTATGGGTGTTCTGTACAATCATTTCAGCCACACACCTCCATCTTCCCTTACACATACACGTATCAGAATAAGAGTGACGATTCATTAGGTATGCGTACTTAGTACATTCTTTGCTTGTGCTGTTATACAAATGAATGGATATACAATCTTAAATTGCCATGTTAATCTGTTTTTTTGCTTAGTACTTTCATGAATGCTAAATATAGCTGATCCAGTATGTTATATGTCTGGTGCAAATATGATTCAATACAGGTGTTGGAGGCGATCTGAGAGTATATTTGGAAGGATTAGTGAAGGCTGGAAATATGGCAGATTACATTGAGCAAAACCCTTATGGTCAAGAGCATATCACCGAAAGAAATCCTTCTTGGAGCTTCTACTTTCGGGTTATGCGTAGTCTTTCTACCAGTCAACTTGAAAAGATGAGCCTGTCAACTTACAACTGAGGTAGCCAGAGCAGAGTCATTCAAAAGATAAATTGAAAGATATAGAGCTTTTTTGTTTTGATCCATCAATAGTTTCATATACATGTTAATGTTTTCATCATCCAAGTATCCTTCAAGATGTTAAGCATTATGTTACTTGCAAGCAAAGCTGTATCAAGCATTTTGGCTGTTACAGTCTGTCATTGAAGTTGAATTAGGTTGTTGGGAAAAGTATCATAGTATCAATGATTTATTGTGTTACTATCTTCATATTTGTAGTATATTCATGTTTTGCCCATGCTCTCTGACATGGTTAAATTGTTTTCTGATGAGGCCAATCATCAGTATTTTGGGATCTTTTCATCCTTTTCTTTTTGGATCAGCAAGTGAGGAAAAAGGATAGTGAAATCGGGATGGTAATATACATACAAGGAAGGCCGATTCCCACTTTGAATAGCAAGCATATCTTCTTTTTTTCTGAACTAGAGTAACAAGTACTAATATTCTGATATTACAAATTGAACCGGCAACTTTTCATTTATAGAAAAGTTATCATATCACTGGGTCACAAGGCGATTAACAAGCAAGCGTGTACCTATAATGAATGGGGTGTGTTGCCAACCTAAGACTGCCCAAACAGTGGGTGAAAGGAATGGTCCAATTTATTGGAGAGCAGAGGCGCATGCATTGGATCACACAGAAGTCCAAAGATGTTGACAACGCAAAACACTTTCGAGATTTCCCACTTTGTCCCTTGTGGGGGATCTATCATTCATCAACCAAACCCTTGACTTTTGTCCCTGTCATTATCAAATGCTACGGATCACCACTGTTGTCAAGAAAACGCCCAGAACCATCCTCCGTTATAACTACAGTGAAGGCATTATTTGAGAGAAATTATGAGTTTCAACGTGCTCCTCGGGCTTTGCTCATCATTTTCCCCTCTGACGCTTATACTGTGACGCCTCTTTCTGTTCTTTTGCCCATAATGCCACTCAAATTTTATTTTTAGATTTTAAATAATATTGATGATGAGCAGTTTTCTTTAGGAACAGAGCCATATGATCATAGCTACATGCCAAATCATCATCACTTGCTATATAACATGTCACATTGTTCTGTTTCCTACTCTGTTCTATCATGTTCTTCGCGGTTGGCACCACCCATCTCATCAATGCCAATTACAGGAAATTACACTATTACAGTTAATTTTATGGTTTCGTCTTTCGTGTGTTGGACGTTCCCCTCATTATTAGATTCAAATGGGATCTCTATCTTCTCATTATTTCTCTCTTTTTTTTCTCCACATCCCATCTTCGAGCTACAGTTACGAACTGCTCATGTCAAATTTTAATAGTTAGAATTATTTATATTATAATAGTTCAAAGGCGAGGATGGATGAGAGGAAGAAAATGAGAGAAATTATGATGAGATGATCCATATGATTCGACTGGATTATACCAAAACTGTTCTTCCAAGTTACAAAAGAATAAAAGAAAATTAAGTTGGATTACTTTATTGACCAACACATGAATAAGACATAATCGCACAGATGACTGAGATAGTATATAGAGTATGGCTGACTTGCTTTTAAATCATTTATGCACTCTCTGGTCTTTTTTATCTATTTCTAATTCGAAAAGGAATAGCCAGTGGATTTGGGCATAATATAGTACTCGTCACATTATAAATTAAATTTTATATTTAAAATAAAAATAATAATATTTATAAAAATATTAGCCAATCTAAAATATTTTTTTAGATGTATTTAACATTCTAAAATATTTTATAATTTATTTAATATATTAAAATATTTTTTGATATATTTAAAATTTTAAATTATGAAAAGTAAAATTATATCATAAAATACATTTAAAAAACGCTTCTCAATGCATCCCATAATAAGTTTGGCACGCCACACTAACAAATAAATGTGCTGAGGAATAGGATTAGCGGGCCTACAAGAAATTAGATTGTATGCTGTATAAATTGAAGAAATATAATAAAAAATAAATTTATATTTTATAATAATACGAGTTTAATTGTTATTATTATTATAAGAATTTATTTAATAAATAATTTTATAAATTTTTTATAAATATTTTTTAAATTTTAGGGTGACACGTTAATTTTAATAAAGTATCAGTATCAAATTCAACTAAATTTTTTGTTACTATAAAAACTCAGAAGACAAACAGTAAACAGATAAAAGGAAACCGACAAGAAAATATGTTACGGAATTTTCTTGATCTTTTCCATTTTTAAGCCAAAAACAAAAATTGTTGGCGGTACTTATTATGAGATGGGCATGTGATTCTGTACTGGGAGCCTTAGATTCAGATGACCTGTCAATTTTTTCAACAATATGATATAGTTTTTGACTTTTTCTTATCAATAATTTTATCATTAAAAAAATATATGTTTCCACTTTCTTTTAGTATCTTCCTTCCAATTCACTTCCATCAAAGAAGGCGATTATATATTAGTAGAATAATAAATAATTCTTAGTACACGTGACTCCTATTAATTGATACATACTACTTTATTCCCTTCTCTTATTCCAAGATAAAAAAAAAAACATATTTGTCAGAGAATTCAAAAGCCAGCTCCACATTCTTCCTTCTAGTTTCCACTTTTGATTATTAATTTTAATAATAACCTTTTAAGAAAAATTGCGGAAAATTTCTATTAAAAGTTTTATTAACCAAATATACCTAAAAACTGTTTAAAAATCAGCACTATAAATTATCTTTAATAAGTACTACTTCTATCATTAATATAAGATTTAATTAAAAATTTAATATTAATCTTAAATATAATATTTTTTTATATTTATTAATTTTTACCTAAATTATCCATATTGATATTTTCTCAATAATAATCAAATAATAGAGTAAAAGATGAAGTTAAAAAATATAATTAAAATATTTTAGTAAAAATACTTCATATTAATTAACTTAATTAAAATTTTTAATTTAATTAAATATATCATATATATTAAGGACCAGGGTATTATAACATATTTTAGATTATAAGTAAATATTTTACATTTTGAAGGCTTTTGTATATAGTTTAAGATGTGTGGCATAGTTAAATAAGGGTTATATTCATTAAAAATAAGCTGCGCACGTTTTATTTTAGAGACAAAATATATAAGATATCCGCAGTCAATTCAAGAAGAGTTGTACACACTGAAATGAGCTGCATTTGCTGATTCCTAAATTTTTTGAACAATTCTCTCTCTTTCTCTCTAACCACTAGTCAAGCTTCTCTTCTTCTTCCCCTTTATCTTCTTCATCATTTCTTGGAAATACTAAGAAAGTGACTAAAATAAAACATAATAAAAGAAGGTAGCATCATATGACTTGAGATTCAATGTGTGCCCCACCAATCAAGAAAAATAATACAGGTCTAGTTTAGTGAGCCTGAACTTGCATGTGTACGTAATAAAATTTCAATGGACGACGACATTTAATTTTTCATGTGACATTAATATAACGGGGATAAGGTGGAATAGGTATAATATAAGACCTGACTAAGGGTGTCTGTCTATATAACATGGAGTGTCCCTTGTTTAAAGGTGACTCCATGAAGGAACCTTTAAGGCAATATCACTTAGGAACGTGAGTAGGTTCCAATTCTGGTTTTCTTGTGAATCTATGCTTCTCTATATTTGTTTATTTGATTAGATATATCACCATTTGGATAGTTTCATCTCAAAACTCACATGCACATGGCTAATTAATAATAATATGGGATAAAGTTTTCTTCCATCTTGGAACTTAAGGTATGTTTGATATGTAGATTTATAGAATATTAATTAATTGAAGAATACAAAAAGAGAGAGGAATAAAACGATAAAAACCAATTAATGGGCAATAATATAATATGGTTACATCCGGTGAAAATTATTCAATTCTTCTCAAGTAATACCAAGAATTTGAAGATTAAAAAGAAATCACGTCATTAGCAGAATTACTTCTAATTAGGTCTAGGTGTTCATATTAGCTTTCTAAAAGTGATTTTAGGTAGAACGCGAGATGAGCTTAGTATAGAAGTTTTTCTAAAATCATGGTTTGAGGGTAAACATGGGGATTATATGGGATAAGATATAGCAATTGGGAATTATAATTCGTTTTGCTGCAACTCATCAAAACTCATGCACATGGTAATTAATACGGGATAAAGCTAGCTTCTTGAAACTTGGAATTCAAGTCTTTTTTTTTTAAATAAAAATGGTAATTGTATCCCTAATTAATTATGATAATTGGAACGAAACATGAGCTGAATGATGATGATGGAGACGTGGGGTTGATTAGTTGGTCAATGCTGAATAAAAAGAAGAAGATGCCTCGTGACGCTTACCTTTTTCCATGTGATCGTGTAACCCACTTTTCATATACTCTTCAACCACACATCATCTTTCTCCCAAGCAATCATATATTTATATTATATAGGTTGAAGTAGCCTTAATATCTTTAAAGTGTACTCAATATCTTATTTTTATTTATAGTATAATTTTATCTTTTAAGTTTTTAAAATTAGAGCAATCTCATCATTTGTTAACAGAGCCCCAACTGCGATTAGCATCACCATCTTCCTCTTCCTCCACTTTGCAACATCTCTTCCTTCCTTAGATGCTTCCTTCTTCCTCAATATTCATGAACAGAAAAACATCACCCAAGAAGAAAAAAATATCACAATCGAAAGAAGAAGAAGAATGATCAAATACTGGACAAAAATTGTAGAAAAAGTAACCAATACAAGAATAACTATTAACAGAAAAAATTGAATAAAATCACAGAAAAAAATTGCCAAGTTGGAGAAGAAGATTGAGCAAACCTCCAATGAATAAAATATAAATCGTAGACAAAAATCAAAATCAAAGAACCTATCCAGCTAGAAAGAGATTGAAGAAGCTGATGAAGAAATCCTCGATCTAAAAATACAACCTTTATTGGATTGCTGTCGAGATTGGATGTGGAGTCGGAGCGACAGGTGGAGGTTGCTATTTTCGTTGCCACCGCCATCGTGTTATGCAAGTGGGTGCTAGAGGAGGGAGAACGAGTCTGAAATGCACCTTAATTCCTTGTTTTTTTTTTTTTTTGTGAAGATCATCTTCCTTATTGTTCTTTCGACGAACATATTCGGAAGCATTTCGAAAGTGTTATTGGAGATATTTTGGAACATGAATAAGCTCAAGTGAGTGTTGGCTAATTCGATCCATGAACTCAAGAAGAATGCCATAGATGCTGATTTTATGTCTGATTCTATCAATGGGTCCACTTTTCCCTCAATTGTTGCTCAGTTAAGATCAACATGGTAAGAACATTTTTTCTTCCTCTCTTGGCGGCAATGCTCAGATTCGTAGAGAGGATGAAGAGAAAGAAGGAAGCATCTGGAGAAGGAGGAAGAGAGAAGGAGGAAGCAGAGAGGAAGACGGTGCTAATTAACGGCGTTTGGGGCTAAGGTAAGATTGTTCCGTTTTTAAAAGATTAAGAATAAAATTATATTACAAATAAAATTATAATATTGAGTATACTTCATAAATAATATAAGGATACTGGATGCTACTTCATCCAATTATATATACACATCAATATAAGTTAATTTAACATATTTTAGCTTACTTTTTTAAAATATCAGAGAAAAGTTCTCTGGGTTTTTTATTAATTTTTTTGGCTCATCTTAATCCGAGTGAAGCCAGGAATACTTGTTAGAAACGACTTCTTTCTTGAAAATAAATACAAAATTTAATTTTGGGAATGAGTGTGATTTGTAACGATCGTGTGCCCTGATTATACTAAAGGAAATCGATAAATGAATAAAGTAAGAGTTATATAACGTATTGTTATGCTTTTAACTTTTAAGATTAATCGTGTAGTTTGGTGTTTATCAGTTTCGTATATTCATCTCTTGTTTAAATTAACTATAAGTTTGATTTATTTACTGCGTGCAGACAAATTATGTTATTAAATTAAATATGTAAAAATATTTGTATAACTCTCTGAATATACCATTGTCAAAAGTTAATAATGCATTAATTACATTGAATTAATTACTTATAAAGTTTAATCATACAGAAGGGTAAAATAAGAAAAAAAGTACTAAATGCTTCAAATATTATTAAACTAGACTTATATTCTAGAGCAAACCAAACTAAGAAAAAATATAGGAGGAGTACTAATAATCTAAGGTGTTTGGTCTAGCGGGGGATCAACTAAATTATAAAAAAAATACTAAATACTGTATGACATGTATAAAGGATCATATAAAAAATAAAAAAATAAGTATTAATGAAATAATGGTACATTAAATTGATAGATTATTCATCCATATTACATCTAAATCAATTGTTGCTGAAGTCATCACGATAGGTTTTTATTATTCTTTTTTTTTATTTAGGGATAAATAGTTTTGATTATTCTCATTAATCATGTTTTGGAGAATTTCGGTTTCAGCTCCAGCTTTTCCTCTCTTTCATTTGTCTTCACATGCAGTTTATCGAAAAATACAAAACGTCCTTGTGAATTTATATATTTCCAACTATACATAAAAGTCAAATATGAAAGAAAGAAAGAGAAACTCTAATTGCTGTTTATACTGAATCCATAAATGGAGGAATATTCTATACGTCCGAGCTCTCTCATCATGCCATAAATATAAACCCTAGGGAGACAAAGTCATAAGGAAAATAAAAGAGTGACACAGCTGGCTACATAGCTAATACATTAAATTGATCGTACACTTGATCCTGTTTTCCCATGTTAATCCCTTCCCCCATACCACATGACGTTTCGTCTTTTCTGGTTTGTGATCTGACACAAGAAATCTACTGGCCCAACATGCTCCATTATCATCTTCTTCTTAGCTTAGAGCAGGTAAACACACTAAAAAACCCTAGCTACCTAGCGTAGACTCTAAGTTTCACAGTTACAATATATATATATATATATATATATCATTTCTACATAGGAACTCTTAATCCTTCCTTGAGTTCACCATGCAAACTTAGCTGTCAGATGACTGTAACTTTCTCTTTCAATCAAATTCAAGCCTTCTTGAAGAAACCCAGCTTTTCCCATTCTTTCAAGCTAAAGAACAAAAAAAGCAGAGAGATCCCAATTAATTGTATTGAACCATTATTAATTAAAAAGACAATGTTAATTATTGGTAGGCTTAAGGTGTACATTTTCTCCAAAATTTTTTGTTTAGAAGCAATGTTGCCATGACAGTCTTTTGTATTCAATGTTGTTACAAAATTTTTAAAACATAACAATATTGTTTTATCTTATTAAAAAATTAATATTAATTATTAAAAAAATTATATTAACTATTAACATTTTTAACATTAAATCTATTTTTTTTAATGACAACATTACTCTTGAACGGAATTTTTTAAAGATAAATTTATACTCTGATTAGCATGTCATACGTATGCACGCATTCGCATATCTTAGTACCTTCCACAGATTAATTAAACAAACCTATCCTACCCTTTAGTTTCTTATCCTACGCAAGCTTGACCTAAACCTAAAACATTATTAAGTCACACTTTTAAGTGTGAGAATTGACAATCTCCATATATATGTATATATATGATATATAAGCTCGTGTTTTTCTTTCATCGCTTTCTATGATAGCGAAATTTCCAGGCACAATAAGAGTTAAAAGACGAACAGTATTATTTGGGAATGGCGACAGAAATAAATCAAGAGACCAGATTTCACCTTAAAATAGACAAAGCAAAAGCAGCATCATTCAAAGTACTAATGCGCGTGGTTCTCAATTTTGGAAGCTAATGGGTCCAGTTTTTGTACCTTTTAAAGTACAGTGGAGGATCTCATAATAAATATAAGAATAAATGGTGTTTTATAAACTACTTCTATGGAAGTTTATTCATTGTTCCTTGTTTAATTAACAGTTAACAATATTAAAAGTTGATGAGAATATTATTATTGTAGAAAAAGGTTGTAATTAGTCAGAATCCACTATCTACTAATTGTACAACTACTGCGCGTGTGACGCATAATAGTCAGATTACAGATATTTAATTCAAATGGCATCATATAGAATAATATCATACGAAATATTTCCTTAGTTGCATGGGAAATGGAGGCTGTATATATATCGCAATAATCAATTAAATTCTTTAAGGAATCGAATTTCCATACCTTTACGAAGATCTTAATTAAATTCCCATTATCAGATAGCATTCTTCTGCGTGTGTGTGCCTTTTGAAAAACACATACTTACAGCTCAAGGGAAGAAGACTGGAGAACAAACTTCATATAAATAATGGCTATTGTCAATATATTAATTAAGTTACAGGCATCATTTGTGATTTAAAGGAAACACGCTTCACAGACAGTAATTTTTGTCTCATATGACTTTTGCAAATTAAAATTAGAATAAAAGTTAAATAATATAATGTGATTTATGTCTGAATAGATTTGCCGGATGAATAAGTACATAAATTTTCATATATATTAAAGATACTGTAATGTCACTTCATTTTCACTTGCTTTTGCTTTCCTCCTTATTATTAATTAATTACTCTTGTTCTATCTCTTGAGTCACAGCTTTGACAGAAACAAGAGGGCAAAAGAAATAGTGAAATCCCAAGTGTGATCGAGAGTACTAATTGATTTGAAAGCGACGAGGCTTTAAATAACATGTGCAAAGTGGAAACAAGAGAGACCAAAAGTTGGCGACGAAAACGATAAATATATATTACGTCCCATAGGACTGAGGTTTTTCATTATCATCGATGATCTTCTCTACAGTTTGATTCACAACAACATTTATTTCATCAGACATAGTTTCTGTCTGCACTTGGCCATGATATTTTCTGCCAACATATTGGACCACATTTATGCTGAAATGTACCTATGACAAAAGCAATTATCCAACACGACACAACAATTTTTAAGCCACTTTCCTCAACTGGTGTTTCTCATTCAATGATTCATAAATGCTCATTTACACTGATAGTTGAGTAAGCAGTATTAATATTAATTACATTCTGAGAAAGGTTAGATCAGTTCTTTCATGCTGCTGCATAATGCAATTCCCCAAACAGCAAGATGGAGGATTGATATCAGAAGCATCATATTAGGCTAGTACAATATATCACTTTCAGGTTATTTATGAATTCTATTTATTCATGATTGAGATTTTAGAGAGTACATAGCAATAGTAACAAAAAACAATTCAACCAATTTTCCCAAAGGTTTCTCAATTAATTATAACACCCTTTTTACATTATATTGTTTCAGTAAGTAATCAATGACTCTCATGAAATAAATTCTGTCACTTTCATAAATTTACAACTCTATAGGACAATAACGCGCGAGAAGATCATTATGTTCTGGTCTTGAAAGAGTTTAAGCGAGTCAGGTGCAAGGCTCAACAGGCTCTGCGCGAGATCAATATGTTACCTTGGCCTTGAGAAAAGCAAGTACTCCGGAGGTCCTTAGTATAGTTAGGAGCTAAATTAATATTTTTTTTATAGATTAAGTTAAATAAATAATTTAATTTTTTAATTTATATAAAAATTAGTTGACTAATTTAGATTAAAGAGTATATTATATAAATTTATTTTAAGAGATTAAATTTAATTATAATTTATTTATTTATTTAATTTTTTTAATCTCCATAAAAAAAGTTAACTATTTGTTATAAAATTAAAGTAGTATTTTAGAATATAAAATGAAATTGAAAAGCTGTCAGTGGAATGAAACAAGAAGATAAGAGTGTGAATAGTTGAATAAAGCAGCTTTTACTTTCAAAGAATACATACCAGTCTATTAGTTTTTGTTATTATTTTCTCCTCTTGTCTGACAGGCTCCACATGGTAACAGAGAGAGACTTGAAACTTTCCAAGTTTCTGCCCACACCCACGTTATTTTGTCCACATGGGAGTCCACATGGGAAGTGGTAGCAAATGGCCATTCCTAGCAGATCTGATTCACACATTCACGCACAACCTATCCCACTTCTCTCTCTCTCTCTCTCTCTCTCTCTCTCTCTCTCATTTTATTCATTTCTTCATTATATTTTTTAGCATCTAACAACTTGAACTCTCAGATTTGACCCCAAAAATTCCACACTTGTTCTCCTCTTTCTTACGTAATGTAATTAAAGAGGTTGTCACTGCTTAGTGTTGTTATTAGTATTCAACACATCTATCCTTTCATTTCATCTATATATTATGCTCTTCCCCCTTTCAGCTGCCTCTACTAGACAGACCAAGAGATAAAAACTATTTTGTTCTCAGAAAAGAGAAAGAAAAACATCTTTTCTTGGGGCTATCACTTTTCTTTTCTGCTGTTTTGGGAGTATGTAATCAGAAGAAGAAGGTGGTGGATGATAGAGGTAGCATTTTGGGATTTCTTCGTTTTCACTACTTGTGTTGTTCCTTCTGCTTCTTTTGCAGAGGAACGTTCTCTCTCTCTCTCTGTGTCTCTCTCATGTTGTCTGAAATCCCAACATCTGAATTTATACAATTTTCTGTTCTGTTCCTCTTTCTCGCTCTGTTTGAACATGTTCTTTAATCCTGTTCTTGGACATTCTCTTCTGTTTTGGGAATTTATTATCAAAATTCCTTCCTTCGCTTTCATGTGTAACGGATAAAATCAACTCAAATTGAAATCTCCCGAACCAAGTGTTGTTGTTGGTCCATCCATTTTCTGCAAGTTTTTAGTCAGTTTGAAAACTTTCTGATTTCAAAATCCAATCTTTTCATCTCCAAACAACCTGACATTTCGAATTATCTAATTACCTTCCCCCATTGAAGCACATAGTACAAAATTGAAGAGAAGAAGTAAAGATGTCCAGCAAGGCGTCAAAATCTATGAAGAACAACGAGAAAACAGATTTGCAGAAGCAGATTGGGTGCATCACTGGATTGTTTCAGCTCTTTGACCGTCACCGTTTCCTCGCAGGTATTTTACAATATAATCTTGTTTCTGCATTTTTCATCAGAAGCTGATTTTGACGGTTTAATTAACTTACAAGAACAAGAGAGAAAAAGAATTACTTGAAAAGAAAAGCTTGGCTTTTGACGTGCATGTTAAAATCACTTTCCTCAGAGCACATGTCAGGCAAATGAGTCCACTCACGTACTTTTCTTTTGTTTTGGTGGATGATAGGGTGGTAACAATCTATAACCCCACCTAGTACCTAGTTTTACTTACAGTTCCATGTTGCGTTTGGTTTTACCGTTTGTGTTTGGTTCCATTTTAATAATTTTGACTGGCGTTTCTGTTTTAGTGGTCCAACTTCGTAGTGTTGGCTGTTCATGGCAAATTTCATTTTTTTTCCCGTGTTCCAATTGTAATCTGACACACACAGGTTTTGAAGCTGAAAAGGCTTTCCTTCGTTTTTGTACAAAAATATAATCTTTCTATTATCTCTTACCGATATATATAAATATAATCTGGCTGCCATTGCCAAATGCCTTGGAGAACTTCCTTTGGCGCTTTTTCCGAGACGTACCAGAGGCCGGAAATTTTCCATTAGGATGTCCAAAAAGCTTTCCATGCGAAAGTTTTTTCCTTTTACAGAATTCTAAAATTTTCATTTTTTTTTCAAAAAACCTGTCTCTGAACTCTAGCATGTAATTCACCTCGAGTCACTTCGTTTTCCCATTTGCCTCTCATTGGATCTGAATCATAAGAATTTGAAACGTTGTAGCTATGAACGGAACCACGAAGAATTCTCGACCATTAATTTATGCAGCACAAGATCATATAGAATTATTCAGATCTCTTTTGTAAGATTATATATTCAAAGAAATACACACACACAAACAAACAAGTAAACGGGGCTGATTCGCTATTTCATGTTGATCTCTCTTCTCTGTGCCATTATTGCACCTTTCACATTTCACTTGAGAATCTTGTAATCAAATTTCGTTATTTGCTGGGTAAATATAACATACACATACATACGCCAAAAGATATTCTAGAAAAGGCTTACGGGAGAGATCAGATAAGATTAAAATTTCATGCAGTTTATGATATTAAATCGAAATTCAACATGTCATTCTTTCCATGATTAGGTGGAAGCAATGATCAAATCAGAGAGCTTAGTACTACAATGCCGAAAGCCAAGGTAAGATAGCAGTATTCTTATCCTTGATAATTCTTTAGAGAAGTGTAGCAGAACAATTTAAGAACTTGCTCGCATGATTGCAGGCAAAAAATCTCAAGGCTGCCAGAGAGAAGCAACAATTCCCCACAAAATCATCAATCAGTTGTGTGTCTACTTCATCTTGTTCCTCTAGCATGTCATCTGTTGATTTTAGCAGAACAGTTCAGGTAGAAGCATCATCAATCCCTCATATAAAAGTTCCAGGAATCCCAACTTCAGAAGCAGCACCAAAGCAACTTGAAAACCCAGGTCGTCGTCAATCTCGTGATTCACGAGCTAATGTCAGAGATTCAAAGCATAGAGAAGCTCAGGGACTAACAGTGAAAACTGTGGCTAAAGAGGGAAAGAAGGGAGGTCATACCTTGAAATACATAGACTCCCCCAGGCCTGAACCTTTTCAGGCTTCCAAATCTGCCAATGCAGGAGTTATGGCTGCCAAAGAACCCTTGCACATTCTTCCAAGGTCCCAGAAAGCTCCATGGGATTCACCACGACTTTCTTATGATGAAAGGTTTACACAAGATACATTCAAATCAACCGCCAGGCACAAGGAACTCCCAAGGCTTTCCTTGGACAGCAGAGCAGGATCCGTTAGAAGTTTGAATGAAGGCGCAAAATCTCGCAATCTTCTTAAGGGTCCACAGAAAGGGTATGGAAGTTGCAGCGCAATGGTTAATCAGCTGCAAGAGCCAGAAACCTCGCGAAGACAATCCAGTGTTGTGGCAAAGTTAATGGGACTGGATGACTTCCCAGACTGCACACAAACTCGTGAGCCTATGGAGACTTCGAGCTGCCCCACCAATAAAAAGGAGACCCTATCAAGAGATAGCACAAGTGATGAACGCAAGCAGCACCAAAATTATGGATCCCCCAGAATATGCAAGGGGTCCACCTTGCTCCACCATGTGAGGACTGATTCGACCTTGAGTGACACGTCATATTTGTCATTCTTGCAAGAACCCACTCGAGGGAGACAACCTGACGCAAGCCAAGGATCCCAATTTTCAGATTCCAAGGACACGGAATCTGCAATAAAGGCCTCAAATTCCTCCCAATCTGTATATGCGGAAGTTGAGAAAAGGCTGGCAGAGCTCGAGTTTAAAAAGTCAGGAAAGGATCTCAGAGCCCTCAAACAGATTCTTGAAGCCATGCAGAGATATAACCATTCATTAGATATAACAAGAGATCAGGCTTCAAATTGTCCATCTGACAAGATGAGTACCAGCAGTCTCAGTGAAAGCTCAAAAGTACAGAGCCCCAGAAACCGACAAAAGGACCCAAAATCTATCTCAACAAATAGGTCAAATTCACCCCGCGAGAGTAAATTGCCAATTGTCATCATGACACCAGCAAGAGTTAAAAGAATTTCAGCATCCCCAGAAATGTCAATTCATGGTAAATCTGGCCCCAGCGAGTTCTCACCTTGTAATCCCAGAAGCAGAAGATTGGTTGACAGGCAAAAAGATAAATCTATCACTCCAAAGATCAGACATCTAAATGATCCTTCAAGTCAAGCCCCTCATTCAGCGGACAAGAGTGATAAAATAACAACCTCGAAAATGATGGAAGCCAGAGTTCGTCGACACATCGACGGAGAAAACGTCAGCTCTGGTAATAAAACAGAGATTGAAAGCCCAAGACTACACAAAAAGTTTGGTTGGGAGAGGCGTTCTCTGCCAAATTCATGTTCCAGCAGTGACAGAAGATGGCACAATAGGCGGTCTCTAGAATTATCCTCCCCCAGTACAACAAGAAGACCAAAATTCTCAACTTTGCATGAAGCAAATGAACGTTTCAGTACGACCATCTGTCCAAGAAAGGGTTTGAAGGATAATGTTGATGTCATTTCTCCAGATTCTTACACAAATAAAAGGTCGGTCACTCATAGCAACATCAGAGTCATTCCCACGGATCAATCAGAGATCAGCAGAATCTCCTTCCTACTAGATGACCTGAATCCCAATGTAAGTTCTTTCTCTAAAAATTCAATTTTATGCATTCAAGTGAAAGGACTTGTACTTAATATTACTTCATTAAACAGAAAGCAGCTAAAGGGTTGGGTAATGAAAGCTCTCCGTCTGAAACAACAGTTATCACAGAACAACCAAGTCCTATCTCAGTTCTCGATGCTACATTCTACAGAGAAGACCCACCATCTCCAATAAAAAAGAAATCAGACATCTCGAAAGATTCAGGTATTGCACATTTCATTACAAAAACTTTAACTCTTAGATTCTTCTGAATCCAATAGTCCGTACACCCAGAACTCTTTTTGAGTGGTCTTCACAAAACCCTCCAAGAAAGGATTGACTCTCATTTTGATTCTCATCAAATTTATTACTACAGATGCAGCTCAAAATGCTGATGATGAAAAGGAGGAGAACTCATCAGATCTTACCAGCCCCACAAAATACAACGTCAGCAATTGGGCAAGTGATGGAGACTTAAACACTCAGTATTTGGTCCAAAAACTTCAAAAAACTGACTGCCCCCATGATGAAGCCATCGATTTCATTGGACCACTCAGTGACAGTAAAGATCCTGATCATCAATACATCTCTGAAATAATGTTCGCATTAGATCTGATCAGTAGCCCAGGCTCTAGCAAGAGATCAGCCCACCTGAATGGCACAAAGTTGTTCCTCGCACTAGAACAAATAAAGACAAAGAAGAGGCCTTGTGACATTGAAGACAATCCCAAGACAAAGGGGCAAATGCAAAGAAAACTCGTATTTGATGTTGTTTATGATATTTTAGTTCAAAAGCTGATATTGGAGAGTTCCCCTTGTCAGTGGTTCCTTCCACAAGAGTTGGTGGCCAGAAAACTAAGAGGACAGCAGCTTCTATGTGAAATTTGCTCAGAATTTGACAAGTTGCGTCATGAAAATAAGAATGCCAGTCTGACTAATGAGGATGAGAATTTGACAAGTCTCTTGTGGGGAGATTTGATGCATCAGCCCACAACTTGGACAAACTGCAGCAGTGAGATTCCAGATATAGTGTTAGATATTGAACGGTTGATCTTTAAAGATTTGATAACCGAAGTTGTAAGAGGTGAAGTAGCAAATCATCCTGGCAAGCATTGCAGACAACTGCTGTTTCCCAAGTAGGAATGATGGCTAAGCAGTTTTACTATAAATATTGCCTTCATTTACCTTCCTTTTTCAGCAATACATAATACTTGACTGACATTATAAACCTCCTTTCATATGAATTCATGCAGAACTGTTTCCTATGTAACCTCTTCTTTTTACATGTGTTCGTATTCCTATGTCAATAAAATACATGTTGAAATGCATATATATATGTATATATCAGTAATCAGTGAGTTGATCCTTGTAAGTTGTATTCTATATGTCTTCAATTTATCACAGTCAGTCATGGAACAAGTACATCTGTCCACTTTCAGGACTACATAACGCTCTGTTCTCAATGGCAGTGCAGCTGCAGCAGTAACCAATACTCACTCTATCTACTTCCTCTCAACTGGCACATTGCCAACAACCATATTCAACATAATTGCATGACATGGAAAGATAATTCATATGCCCACTGCCTGATCTAAGCCTGCTAAGATTCAGGAAATATCTCGACCTTTTTAACACTCATCAAGAACAAGTAATCGTGTTCAACATCATCTGTGTTCTTTTCATAAAGTAAATAGAATATTGTACTCTGGTGTGTAGATACTCATCCATAATGTAGGACGTTGAATATATACTCAAGAACACACTCCTACCTCCAAGAACACATTAGAGTTCAACAATGACAAAGTTTCTTTACACACACATAACGGCAACTCAGCTGTTTGTTAGTGAAATTTGTATAACTGAAAACCATGGGGAATTAATTTTGATGATATTGAAAGGACATTCCATGGGGAATTAATTTTGATGATATTGAAAGGACATTTATATATACATGCAAAAAGACATACAAACATAAATGTATGCATGCGTGCGTGTGTGCACACATATAAATATCTTCTGTACCCTTTAAAAGAAGGGTTTATCTGCATAATCACTAGTTCCTTTATTTTTTAAAGGACTATTTTGTATTGCAATTTTTTATATCATGTCATATTGAATGCTCCTTGTCTCTATTTAAGCTTAATAGACAGCCACAGTAACTCCACATATGTTGCAACGATTATTTCAAGATTACTTTAAACAGTTAAGTCAGCCCTCTATATACACTTGAAAAGCAGTAGGCAAGTAAACTCACAATACTTGTCTATGTTTATTTATAGTTTAAATGTTAAGCAACAACTCTTTAACAAGGAAGCTATTAGTGAGCGCGCGTAGACTTTACAACAACCAGCAGTAAAAGACAAAGCATAATACCAAGCTTAATATTTTAAGTCATCTTCAGCGCACATTTTACTACAATATGAGGAAATGCGAAGTGAATTCATGTTTGGATAAAAAAAAAGGGAATGTAGGTAGTGACAAGACATGCCATAGGTAGCATGTACATGACATGCAGCTAGGCCTCCACTAAAATATCTGTGATAAAAAAAAGTCTAGAAGAATAGATTCTTATTTCAAGAGTTTATAAACAAGGTGAATAAGAACTTAACTTATACAAGTGAACTCAATTAATTTTTATGAGATGGCTGTTGTGGAGCACAAATTCAGGGTACCAGTTACAAATCAGAAGTATCGATGCTCTTAAATGCTGCTCAGCATAAGATCTAAAAGAATGAGAACAAATTTCAATGAAAAGAATAATGATTTGATTTGCCAAGCAATTGACAAGCACATACCTCTAAGATTGTTAAAGTGGAACATGTCTCTGCAAAATAGTAACACCCATCCTACAATCCTCAAAAGCAGAGAAGGACCTAGAATTCAATATCCCAGAAGTAGCTATCCTGACAGTCTCCTGAACAAGTATACAAGTTCACTAAAAGCAATATATATTACAACTGAACAAGCTCATCTGGATTTTGCAAAGATTCCCTCAGAATTTTCTCGGCCCTCCTTTTCCTATCATCCCTCTCATCTTCCATTACAAACCACGGGAGAGTCTTCTTATCTTTTTCATTTTGTGGACCCGAATCTACCAACCTACCTACAAAATTCTTTTTTATTCCAATCTTAAAATGCACAGTAGGCCTCCTATTTGAAAGAAGCTTACTCTGCTCTTCATCAAAATCACACTTTGAGCTTTTCATTGCCTCAATTGCTGGAGCAAATGCGTCCAGCACTGAAATAGATCTGTCTTCAACAAAATCTTCCATAACAGGGTTTGCTGAAGCTACATCATTGAAAAGCCTAGCTGGAGGGGTCACAGAAGCCACTTCCTTCTCCCCAAATTGCAGAGGGGCAGAAAGAAACGGGTTACTTTCCACTGCTACTTTTTTCCCCTTCACATTAGTTGTGTCAATCAATGTAGACTTTTCAACCACATTCGATACCATCTGTGGCTGCAAATTTAACAAATACTTCTCCCCCTTACTATGCTCTCTTTCCAGATCAAGTTTGGCAACATGAGATTCTGTCCCTCTCTTATCCCTTGTAGGTGACCAAGAATATGTTTGAGGGTCAGGGAATGTAGGCAACCAACCAGGTATATGCTCTGCAGGAGGCTTTTCTCCTATTTGCAAAAAACTTGGAGTCGGAACCCGTTCTTTCACAACTGGAAACTGTGGAACGGCATAGGCAAATGGAATTGGCTCAGTTTCAGTCACAAAATGAATAATGTCTCGAACAATGCCTGAACTTCCAATGCAGTGATCAATATCTGAGGCACCTAAGAACCCCTGCGCCGATCCAATGTCTTCCAACCCTTGCACGATATCAAAAACATTGCATTCAGTTCTGCCTGCTAGATTAGCGTGGTAACGTGCAGTTTTCCCAATGTTCTGAATATACCGAACTGCAATGTCAGATAGTGTTTCAAGAGATGACTGTTGAATGGCATGAAAACCCTCACTCTCACACACTTGCCCTACTGCTACTTTTGCAATGGCTTGGGCAAAGTCATCACCGCCCAATTTTCTCCGTGTGTTTGGTTGTTCGAGCTGTCTTCCAGTCTCCCCAGCACCATCGCCCATATTCAGCACTTCACATCACTTGAACATGAGATAAACGCCCAAAAGCTCCACTCTTCACTCCAGAAATCTCAAGGGCCAAATCATTATCATTCATTCGGCCCCTCAATCATAGTCATCACTGGGAAAGTAAGGAAAAAAGTGGAATTTCAGATTTTCATTCTACGATAGAAGAAAAGAAAGATAATAGAGTAACTAATAGAGTTCCGCCAAAAGCAAAGATTTGATCACTCATTAGGATCCATTTCCTCACCAATACGGATTAAAAAATAAAAACTTCTATCCATTACTCAAGCGAAACCCCTCAGCTTTATTACTCCGGAAAGCCCACTAAACTACTAATCGAGATGCCAAAAAAACCTAAATAATAAAGAACCAGCCCAAACCCTAACTGGTCTCAGTTTGAATGACAAAGGAACAAAGGGGAGGCCGAAGTAGGAAAATTTAATTGAAAAACAGTTTTGGGCTTACCAGTGATTTGCAAGTCTTAATTCGATCTCTTGTATAAAAAGACTTGAGTTGAGAGAATAAAACGCGCTCAGAAATAATTGATGAGTCAGACAGTAACAGAGTAAATATGCTGTTAGGGAAAAAATGCGGAAGAAAAACGAATAATCAAGGGTTTGGGTTAGGTTTTGCTTAAACCCTCGTAAAGCCAAGGATCGAGAAGAAAAAGATACAAGGCGGAGAGAATGGGCGAAGCAGTGAGCGAGAGAGAGAAAGCTTTGATTTTGGAAAGGAGCTACCGAGGTGGAGGATCACGCTCGGACCCTCAAGTTGGAATTTTAAACTCGGAAAAATGAGGAAAACCGATTCTTGAATCTCAGACTTAAACGACATCGTTTTGGGGGAAGGTACGACCCTCTTAACTGAAATTCTGTTTCTGTTAAAAGTCGGTTAGGATGGATAGAGTAGACTTCTATTTCCGTGAATAAAATCATAGTTTGCCTTTCTTCCATGCACTGTGTTTACACATTTTGTGGGAGTGTTTTTCTTCTCTTTGTTTATAAAGTAAATAAATTAGTCTTTGAAATTCGAAACTTTTAAAATTTAGTTTGTATGTGTTTTTTGTTTATAAAATAATATGGCAATGCATTAATATTTTCAATTAAAAATCGCTTATAAGGAGTATATTGTCTTAGGCCTGTTTGGATAGGATTTTAAAAAATGACTTATGGAAAAAGGCTTTTAGAGAAGAGAGTATGGAAAAAAAGTGATTTTGAATAAATAAATGTTTGGATAATTATTTTTAGAATGACTTTTTATATTGGTAAATTACCAAAAGAGTATGATTTGATTAAAAGTATGAGAGAGGAGAGAGGGTGTAAGAAAAAGTAGGAGAGAGGAGAGAGGGTGTAAGAAAAAGTAGGAGAGAGGAGAGAGGGTGTAAGAAAAAGTAGGGGTAAGATAGTAATTAGATAATCTATAAACTCTTTTACTGTTCAAAAAGCTAGTTTTAATAACTTATTTAAAACTATAGTTTTGTCCAAAAGCACTTATGGACAAATATAACTATTTGTTTTAAAAAATTTTCAAACTAAAATTTTGTCCAAAATAACTTTTAAAACCATCGTTTGGGCTGTAACAAAAAATGCCCTTAGTTAGGAAGAGTCAGAATTTTTTTTTATAATTGTATTAATCCATTTTGTTTCTATTTTGAAAGAAATAGAATATATTGCAGAAAATATGTGCCTAGTGAAAACTAAAATATCATCTCTATCAAACTTTTGTTGTCATTCAAAATTAATATTTCTTTTTATAAGAAATAATTAATCAAATATCATCGATTAAAAAAATGAATTAGAGAACATAAATATATAAAAAAATATTTTTTTTTAAATACTCTTATTTATGAGGAAAGAGAGAGTGAGTGAAAGAGAAAAAATTAACCAATAGAAAAAGAGATTCTTTAACAATTTAACTTATAATAAATACAATAATATTAATATGTGTAATTAAATAGGAAACTTATAACAAAAATTTGAGATAACCTCAAAATATCTCTTAGAAATATGAACAAATCATATCTAAAAATTATCTTTTATAGAAAGGAATGGAGAGAATAATAATTAGAATGGTAAGAACAAGCAAAAAGTTGATATTTGAGTTCCCAATAAATATTGCATTTAATTTAGTTAAATTCATTAAATTTTGGAGCTAAATTTATTAAAACTCTTACTTGTTAAATATTTTTTTCTAATTTCAATTACCTTAATATTCATGTGATCACGTCATATCACATATGAGTTTAGAACTTGAGCACAAACTAAGTAATAAATAATCCAAGTTAGCGTTCAAAACTCCAAAAGTAGAATTATAGGTATTTTATTTGCACATCTTAAGTCAGGAAAACAGCATTCTCTTACACTTTCACTCTCTCTTTTCTTCTGTTGAATGTACAGGCATTGTTTACACAATTGTATCCCAATCCTGAACTAGGAGAGCAATAATGGCTTCAAACAAATGAAGATTAACAAGAATCAAATGTCTCAAGCCTGTCTGAAACCTTGTTGCACTTGTCGCTCTACTTACTGTGGAACTGATGAGCAAGCTTGTGAAGTTGACCCCATCTGAAATCACAAGAATCAAACTTCATGATTAAATTGTTGAACTTAAAAGATTCTCTTCTTAAACAAAGCATACAAGTTAAAGTTGAATACTTTACCACACATGCATGGACGTCGTCACACCCACACAAGAGCTTCCCATTAAGAGTGTCCACAGCTTGAAACGATCCTCCTCCTTCACTCCTCTGTGCACATCATAATCTTATCAGTGTTTTTTACAGCAGATGACTCCAAAAATGGAAGCTTTAGCAGAAAATATTACAAGGGGCAGAAAAAAAAAGTGTACCTTGTAGTAATCAACAGCAACAAAGTTAGCCCACCTGTTGCCAGCAGCACCATAACAAGTACTTAACATGTTAATCAAATCTCCGGAATTATCTTTGCACGTGATGGGCTTAATTGGTGCAGATCGAAAATAGTTCACCAAAACTAAAGATTTGCTTTTGTCGTCAAGAGAAGATGACTCTGCCCTGTTTGGACAACTTCCTGCTTTCATTCCACCATCACCATCTGCACAAAACAAAGCCTCATAAATCGTTTAACACTTTGGTACAGACTAGTGGAGAAAGTTTTCTGAAGGATTGTGTGGTTCTTTACTTACACTGGTTTTCAACCATGTAGTTCCATTGGTAAGCAATGCCTTCACTTTGTTCCTTAGATCTGATAGAAGTGAAGACAAGCAACCTCTGGGTTTTGGAAACCATATCACTGACAAGAGGCCAGTCTTGACCATTCTTAGGCATGCTTGAGAGAGGAAACCAGTACTTCATGAGGCCAGCATCAGTGAAGACCTTAGTTAAGCCTTTAGGAGCTTGAACGTAATCTTCCAAGATCACAGTCACAATCTCTGATGGATTTGCTGATAGAAACGCCTCAATCTCTTTCAGGGTATCTAAAGCAGGTTCCTACTTGTTCATTCATCACATAAAGTCAGCATTTTTCTGTGTTGTTAAACCAAGAAATTAAAACAAACGTACGCTTACATACAAAAGCTGTGTAATCATGGCACTGTCCTCCAAATGAATGGCATAACCACACGTCTCCATCAAAATCGTAAGTATCTAGCATTAGTGCTCGAACTCCGTTCTTCAAATGAATCATTTTGCGAGGATAAAGAAAGGTGAGTGAGATTAAACATGATTTGAAAGAGAGAAATGAAGGCGTGATCTAGAGGTTGAAGGTTGAATATCATACATTTAGCTGTTGGGTGACAGTGTCTTCTTGGTTAGTGACAGTTAAGCGAGAAACTCCAGTGTGAGACGGCTCTCCATCAATGGCAAAAGCATTGTGTGTTGTCAAAAAAGCATATTTGTTGAAAGGCAGGGAATTATTCTGTTGCCACCCCAAAAGAAAAGACATAATTGAGATAATCTACCTTCAAATTACTCTCTATTAGTTAAATTCTAGAAATTTTGAATAAATTTAATCTTACTCAATATATATGATAAATTTGATTAGACTTCTTACAGGTTGATTTTCATCAGTGTTTTGTTAAATTTTATCATGGAACTACAAGTCTCTTGATATCCTGAATATACATAACCGATGTTGACAAGAGGATTAAAAAGTAGATATTAAACTAAATTAAACCAAAAGGTTAGTATTTACAAAAATCTACTGAGGAGTAAAAAGTAGATATTAAACTAAATTAAACCAAAAGGTTGGTATTTACAAAAATCTACTGAGGAGTAAAAAGTAGATATTAAACTAAATTAAACCAAAAGGTTGGTATTTACAAAAATCTACTGTTAAGTGGACCCATTCTGGATTAGATAATTATAGATGGGGCCATAATTCTTACAAGAAAACAGAGCAGAACAGAATAATGTTACTTACAATGAGCTTGAACTGGTCTGTAATGGCTGATCTTACACACCTAGAGCCTGAGAATCCAAGAGGGCACGAGAAACAGTACATCCCCGAGCCACAATCTCGATCAGAAGAACAGTCATCAAGTAGCTGATGAAACATTTCAAAATGAAACCACTGAGATCATTCACTCACAAGGGAAGTTAAAGAGGAAAGAATTGGATTGATGAAGAAGGGGTGGAAGAAACAGACCCTGCAAGTTCCATCAGAGCAAGCAGCATTAGAAACACTGTAAAACAATGGAGATATGACAAAGAGCAAGCACAGAAGAGACGCCATTTGGGACGAAATCAATTGGGTTTTGCGAAGGAAGAAGGTTTTATGTTGAATAGTGTCAGAAAACGCCGCAATAAAAGAATTTTCGGTGACGGTGGAGAAAACGAAGGAAAATAATTGATTTCTCAGATACATGAACATGCGGGGACAAGAATGAGTAGAAACCAGAAAGGGGAAGCAATAAAAAAGAAGATTAATTCAAATCTCCAGCAATAACTGTGTCAACTGTTTTGGTTATTTGGTAAAGCTAAGGAAAGCGGAAATTTAGGAGATAATGGTACAAGAATACGAACGTTAGGTTTGACAACAAAAGTTTGCCGTTTTATCAACGCTGGTTAATGGTAATACATGAATTGGCTGTTAATGGGTGATGAAGAGGACAAAGATTAGTATAGTACTATGTTTATTATAAGTGAATGAATGAAATGTACACATCAATCCCACAATAATAGAACTCATCAATCACAAAATCATATTCCCTCGACTTTCTAAACTCTCCTGGTGACTTGTGAGAATTAAATTAAATTAATACCTCTAGCTTTTAACATATAAACTAGTTGGAGGGTTAGAATTAATCTTAAATAAAAATTTTAACCCATTTTATCTTTGGTTAAAGTTGACAATAAGATTCTTATTTTCACACCCGACATTTCCAAGTCTTGCTTCGTATTTGCCTGGAACGTCAAGTTGTTCGTACTAGCCGTGTCAAATATTCTTTGAAATGCGTATGTGACCTTGAGACTTGTTAAAACATACACTATATTATAGTTTATTCGCTTTGTTTTATCATTAAATATGTCTTGGAATGGTGTGACTTTAATAATAATTTAAAAAGACTATAAAAATATTTGTTCAAGAAAGAGAATCTCCGAGCGTGCTTGCATAATGTTGTCTCCTTAGTAATTATTGCATTTTCACTCCCTCACTAAACATATCATTTTCGGGCGTGTAGGTGTGTCTTGCAAAACATAAAAGTGTTCTTTTAGTGGAAACAAAAACTAAAATTCACATATGAAATATTAAAATATATAACACTAAGTTCTTTGAAAAAAATTAAGTGAGCGCAATGCATGTTAACTGCAAAACAGCATTCTCTTGCACTTTCATTCTTTCTCTTTTCTTTTGTCAAATGTACCGACATTGTTGCTGTCTAATAAGGAATTATTAACAGTATCTGCGTAATTATATCCCAATCTTAACTACAAGAGCAAGAATGGCTTCAAACAAATGAAGATTTACAAGAATCAAATGTCTCAAAACATGTCCGAAACCTTGTTGCACTTGTCGCTCTACTTACTGTGGTACTGATGAGCAAGCTCGTGAAGTTGACCCAGGCTGAAATCACAAGAATCAAACTTTTTGATTAAATTGTTCAACTTTAAAGTGTGTTTATCTCAACGAAGAGAAGAGGTTTTAATAGATAGAAAGAAAAAATATAGGGAGGAGAAGATTTTAATATTACTTAGATTGATTAGAAAAGGAGGAAGGGAAAGGAGGAATTTTAATTTTACATAGTTTGATTTAGAAGAAGAGAGGAGAGAAAATATTTTTATATAGATAACTATAGAATATGTATTTTGTAGATATTAAAAATAAGTTATGGATATAATTGGTCAAGATGAGGTAAGAATTGCTAATAGAAACGCCTCAATCTCTTTTAGGGTATCTAGAGCAGGTTCCTACATCATATAAACTCAGCATTTTTCTGTCTTAAACCATGAATTAAAACAAACGTGTTTATAACGTACAAAAGCTGTGTAATCATTTTGCGTGGATAAAGAAAGGTGAGTGAGATTAAACATGACTTGAAAGAGAGAAATGAAGGCGTGATCTAGAGGTTGAAGGTTGAATATCATACATTGAGCTGTTGGGGGATGGTGTCTTCTTGATTCGTGACTGCTAATCGAGGAACTCCTGTGTGAGACGGCTCTCCATCAATGGCGAAAGCATTGTGTGTTGTCAAAAATGCATATTTGTTGAAAGGCAGAGAATTATTCTTCCAAGAAAACAGAGTAGAATTAAGTAACCGAAAAGTTACTGATGATTGTTAAACGAGGCGTGTGACTGTGATTGCGTTGTTGTAGTAATTTTTATAAGAATAATGTTACTTACAATGAGCTTGAAGGGGTCTGTAACGGCTGATCTTACCCACCTAGAGCCTGAGAAGCCAAGAGGGCACGAGAAACAGTGCAGCCCCGAATCACAATCTTTATCAGACGAATAATAGTCATCAAGGAGCTGATAAAACATTTCAAAATTGAACCACTGAGATCATTCACTCACAAGGGAAGTGACAGAGGAAGGAATTGGATTGAAGAAGGGGTGGAAGATACAGACCCTGCAAGTTCCATCAGAGCAAGCAGCATTAGAAACACTGTAAAATAACGGAGATATGACAAAGAGCAAGCACAGAAGAGACGCCATTTGGAACGAAATCAATTGAATTGGGTTTTGCAAGATGGTTTTTATAATGATTCATTTCAGAAAAGGCCCAAATAAAAGAATTTTGGGTGCAGGCGGAGAAAATGAAGGAAAACCATGGACAAGATAGAGTGGAAAGGGAAGTAATAAAAAAGAAGATTAATTCAAATATCCAATAATAACTGTGTAAACTTTGTTTTGGTTATTTGGTAAAGATATATGGGGAGCGAAAATTTAGGAGAATATGGTACAACACAAACGTTACATAGAGCTGAAAAAAGCGGGTCAATCTGGGTTACAGGTTAAGCATAACCTGCGAGTTAGGAAAGAGCGGGTTGTACAACATGCCAGTTTGAACCTGCCCCGTTTATAGCTCACTAATTTTTTTAATATTTTAAAAAAATTATTTCTAAACTTTTAAAATACTAATAAAAAATTTCTAATATTATATTAATATAATAAAAAAATAACTAATATTATACTTTTAAAAATTCTTATTTTTTATAAAAAAATCTCAAATTTTATAACCATAAATCTAAGTAAACATTAACATAATATTAATCAATTATAATATGTCAATACATATCAATAAATAAGTAATTATCTTTACTAGTATTTGATAATATGAGTATTTAAAATAATATTTGAATAAAATAAATAATAATATTAATAATTTAAAAAAAAAAAGTTTACCCGCTGGGAGAGGATGAGCTATGCAGCTTACTTCAAAATAGGCTAACAAAATATTTGTTGTAACTTGCCCATTTATATGTAAATTTTTACTAGCTCTAAACGTTAGGTAAGTTTGAGAAAGAAAAGATTGCCGTTTTATCAACGCTGGCTAGTACATGAATATATATAGAGATTCTCTTAATAATGTTGTCTCCTTAGTTATTATTGCATTTTCACTCCCACGCTCATGGAATTGCTAGATTTATCCATGCTTATCCTGTTCGGCGAGCCAATCTCTGCTCCTCCCCTTCAATTCCCACCAGGTTCATACCCTTCTTTTTAATAAAAAAAGCATAATTTTGACAATTTTGTCATAAAAATGATTTACAGTTTTTTTTATGAATAATAATTAGGCATTAAGAGACATATGTCTATGTTTAAGAAAATAAGTGGGGTAAAATTCCTAATGACTGTCCTCCACAACAGTTGCCCGATTCTTGGTTGAACCTGCAATTTCCAATTTTTTTTGCCACATACTCTCGTTGATGGTGCCCTACATGATTAAACGCAATCCTGATAATTGACAGTTATTTTGCCAGAAAAATTATGACATGTTAAATAATTTTTAACACTAATTTTTAAAAAATATAATTACGTGAGAGCGATGCATTATGATATTTATATTTTACATTATTGATCTTTAAAACTTCACTGGTGACAAGAAACTTAATTTGAATTATTGCTGTAAGTGAAGTAAGAAAAACTTATTCAAAAAATTTTAAGAAAAATCCCCCATAAGTTCAGATAAAAAAAAATTAAATACAGAAAAGTTTAAAAATATATTTACAAATTAAACTTGTGTATTTATAAATTAATTAAAATATTATATTTATAAGTTGAATTATCTCATTTACAAGATAAATTTATAAATTTTATTAAAAATAAATTTTTAAATTTTATTAAAAATAAATTTTTAAATTTTTTTGTATTTGATTTTCTCTATGAATAATTTTACCAAATTTTTAATTCACTATCCTAAATATGCAAAGAGTGTTGAAGAGGGGCTTTAAGCCCAAGACTACAGGCGGTGGCGCAACGAGTGTTGAAGATGAGCAGCAAGCGGGCGCCGCCGAAGCACCAGAACATGTACGCCTGGAAACCCAACGCCGGCCGTAAGATCAACGAAACTGTGAGCACTCATCACTCTTCTTGTTTCTCCAGATATTCTTTTTGAATTTTGATTGTTTCTGAGATTGAATTCTCGCCCGCATGTGCAGGAGGTAGGAGGAAGGTTCAGGCCTTTATCTGAAATCACTGGGGTTTGCCCTCGTTGTAAAGAACAGATCGACTGGAAACGCCGTTATGGAAAGTACAAGCCCCTTGTCGAACCTGCCAAATGGTATGTCCTTCCTTCCTTCTTTCTTTGTTTTTATCTTTGTCCCTGTTTTGCTGTAGTTCTTGTATTAGCTTTTAGCATTACAGTATTTGGATAGTTGATTGGCCCTTTCAAATGTCTAATGTTACAGCCAGAGGTGCTCTAAACGTGCTGTTCGTCAAGCTTACCATAACCTCTGTTCTGGTTGGTTTCGCTCTCTCCTTATTCTTTTCTAGTTGTTTTTGTTTCTAATAAGATTTGTTTCAGTTTTTAGAGACATGTTGTTTCTGGCACTTTGTCTTAACTGATTGGTTTTGGTGGTAATGTAGGCTGTGCCAAGGAGCATAAGGTTTGCGCCAAGTGTTGTTGCGCTGTAGATCGAATAGTTGGAAGGTCGTCTTAGCATTTTATGAACAATTCTGTTTCTGTTTGATTTGTTTTGTCATTTATGAAGTATGAACATGAGTACTTCAAAAGAAATATTATTCCTATTAACTTTGTTTTTCCTCTTTGTAGGGATCCTTCAGATGTAGAAGCTGAGCAAAAACAGCTTGAGGAGGTTTCTTTATTACTTCCTCTTTTTACAATGCCTTATGATCATTATAATTGTTTTTCCTCCAGACGCTTATATTGCTGGTGTTCTTGTCACAGGCCATTAAGAATTCTCGGGAGAGGGACAGGAGAACCTTATTGCGTGCTGTAAGATTCTAAAACTATTCTCAATATTCTTCTTTACTTGTTCATCTTATATCCTGCTTCCCTTGTTCCTAAGGGTGCAATTTTGCCTGATTGCCCTTGCATTGAAATATAGTACACGACTAAACATTAGCTTGCAGATTTTTAGTTGGAATTGTTTATTATGAAACACACCCATATTCTGGTTTTCTATATAGTTTATTGAGATATTTAAGTGTGAACGCCTCCGTAAATGTTGTGCGTCTCTATGTTTCTTATGATGAGAGTTAAGGTCAAGTCATTTAAAATGGCTATATCATGATTCATGAACTTGTTGATAATTATTCTCTTCTGTTAGTAGGCTGCATAAAATTTTCCATTCCATTTGATGGCAAGTGTAAGTGTGTGAAGAGAATGCTCTAATGTGTTCAATAATTTCGATCCTTGCAGTTTTAGGGGTCATTGGCTCAATGATATTGATATTTGGTGCAAAATATTCATGACTCATACCACTTCTAAACTTGGATTCTCTACGAATAATTTTAAACTCATGGCCCTCTCAAAAATCTTGAACCACAATAATATCTAAGGATAATTTTGTTCTGCAATAGTATGGTACATGAATATGGTTCGTCTAATGCTTCTAATTACTATATATTCATAATATGTTGGACCTTTTAGTCTTTGAAAAGTAAATCTCCGCTTATACCATTTTCAAGCTCTTAGTAAAGTCTCTACCTGGAAAATAAAGAGAGAGAGCTTTACCAAAATAGAAGGAATATTGATATTATGCTCCACTAATTTTTACAAAATTGTCTGTATTACCCGATATTGATGCATATGCATTTATACCGTCTTTTCATACTGTCCTGTTTTGCAAACATGCTTGAGGGACGACGCTAATTGTTCTCTATTATATACATCTGTTAACAGATGAACAACAAAGGCAAATCCAAAAGTTCCGGAAAAACTCCTTCAGATTCTAAAGAAAATAAGGTTGGACAATTGTTCCCCAATGCATCTCTGGAGGATTATGCCAGACAGAATAGGCGTAATGAAGATCATGATGGTAGTGAAATTTGTGATGACAAAAATGTTGATGGTGATGACGAAGATTATAACAGTGAGAATGAGGAATGCGAGGATGAAGATGGTAACAGTGATAACGAAGATTGTGAAGATGACTGTGAAGATGATGACAATCATGAGGACAAGTTACGTAGTAAATGAATGCAAAGAAGGAATGATTAAGGATGGGATTTATATACATTTCAGTTTTCCACATATCTCATACAGGGGGATGCTTGGCTTCGTTGCAGTTAGTTAGTTTTGGTACATCTAAATTCTGGATAGAAAATGTAACGTGGTTGAGCGCAAATTTTGGAATATAAGGTTTTGACGTATTCTCCGGGAGAAAAATATTTAACTATAATTTGTTTCTTATAAATATGCGTGCAGGTAGTACTATATTAGCTACTCTAGAAGTACTACATCATCTATACACTATCAAATGATAATTCTAGTATTCCAAATGTAGTAAACTAATAACATTTATTTCTACGATTCATCATTTCTAGCTAGCCTGCAATGAATCTCAAACAATAAATTTTACTTCTGAAATTAAATAGCTTTAGTAACAAAAATGTTCCTTGTAGCCGTGGTTGATAGTATGAAGATTAACAATCATTTCATTATTTTCTTGATCCCCAATGCATCCACCCCAAGGCTTAAACCGTAGCTGTCAATCTGTTTGTTAATAGACCTCACAGTAAATACCCAATATAATGCATATAGATAACCCTGAAGAATAAGGACGAAAATGGAGACAAATCTGAGCATGGTACATGTAAAAAGAGCTCCATCTCAGTGTGAAACATTATCCCATGCTAATAGAATAGACCCTAATCCGTGTTGATCATTAAAAATTAATGGTACTAGTAAAAATTCCTAGTTGGAAAAATTCCTTATCAATGCTAATGCATCCAATAGCTGTTTCAATTATAATCAGAAGCAGTAACTTCAATGCCTGTAGTTTAGCCCTTCAATCATAAGAATAATAAATGTCCAGACGCCACTCATGCGCTTAAGGTGGTGGGCTCATAGTCCATTCGTGCTTATTCAACATCATTTCCCAACAAATCACAAGACCAAATCTTGGGTGAAGATGAGGGGAACCGTTTGCGTCTGTCTCTATTCATCTTTTGCGCACAAGCGCTCTGCTCAAAGAAACAAACTTTTAGAATGAGCTAGATATGTGGCAGAGTAAAAGGGCAACATGATCTATGATATGTAAACTCAATCCAGATTCACATCAATATTATTATAATTTATTATAATATCATAATAATCAAAATAAACGGCCACGTATGGATAATTATTTCTTACTGTTCAGCATTTGAATACACTATGCCAGAAAAACTGCACTAGATTGTGAAGACAAGTGCACAATTGCACACACATAGAGAGCGTAGAGACAGATCTTACTCAGATATTCATAAGCCAATATCATTGAAGTACCCCATGCCGACATGCTGAAAAATCTTGGGCCTAACCCTCTGTATAAACCTTTCCAACCATCCTCGTTTATCAAGTCTTTGACAACTTGTTTCACAGAGCTTTTATTTTCATGTCCCATCACCTGAAGTGCACAACTGTTGAGTCAGAACAATTAAATAGACTGACAGGACTACAAAGATAGTTGAAAAACTAAATTACCATGATATGACGATAATTTAATCCTCTATTATCATCACCCTAATTGCACCATACTAATGTTGCAACAACAATAAGCCTTATCCCATTAAATGTGGTCATCTATGTGGATAATATAGTACCATTGTACTCTATCAACAACCAAGTCTTAAAATATATTGTTAACTAACTAAAAGGTCACATTCAAAGGTCACGTTCAATGATGTTAATAGTATCCAAATCTAATATTAATCAAACATTGCCAACAAGGCTATGCACACCTGTAATCGTGTCTTAATAGTATCCAATGGTGTTGTAATGCAGGATGCAGTTGCACCAGCAATGATTCCTCCAGTAGCCTGAACTAACACGATTTTCTGCACACTGGGTTTGCCTTCCTTATTTTCAGCACTTCGTTCCAAGAATCTGCCCATGCAACCAGTTGTTGATTCTCCTTAATATGAAAAAGCTTTTGCAAACATGTATAAATAAAAATATTGGTGTGTGCGTAATGTGCTAAGTCCATTACCCGCTACTGATAACATTAATTAGCTTTAATTCCATGTTTCTGCAATTTTAGCCTGCCACATGATTGGCTTTTGCAGTGCATAGCATTTCAGCCAGATGAATCCTAACATTTTTTACTTGCAATAATTCACTACTTGCATGATGTTACACCAACAAACATGCCAAATGGCCCAATTTGAAAACTCATAGTGTAGCAGATACCATTAAAAAAAAAAATCATATGTGAGCTTTTCCAACACTCATGCTACTGATTCACGGGATAGAAGCCTCGAAATACTAGTTCAACTATAAAAGGAGAAGATAAGGGTTCAATGGATGGATTTCCATGGGTATTTAGATCTTACTACCATTTGATAATAAGATACAATAATCTGAAGAGGTAAATACAACATGATAGAGTTATTAGCAACATGTATCACTGTGTCTCACCTAATTAATTTTAGAGGTAAATACAATAACTTAGTATTATTAGTAACATGTATTACCATGTCTCACCTCCAAATTAAGCGTTGGCTTGAACCATAGCTTGCCCACCATACAGCACTGGAAGGAGCATAAGTCATAACAGAAAGACCGAATCCTCTATATAATCCCCGGATGCCATCGGATCTTAACACTTTACGAGCAACATCCAGACCGCCATTATATTGGGCATGACCTGAGTATCCTTGCACCATCAACTTTTGGCTCACCTGAGTATCAATTGACCTAAAGGTAATTAACATATAAGAAACATTGCTATTTTGATGAAAGAAAAAGAATTTATCAAGAAAAAATTACAAATGAGAAGGATAAGAATGTCAACATAATAAATCAAAAGCAGAAGACAAAAAAACAGAAAGACAGATCATGGGTAATAATGTTTAATAACAATCCTTATTTATGCATATATCTGTCATTCGCATGCCTTCAAAAAATCATTAGCCAAGCATCAAGGCAAAGACAAAACATATCCATATGCCCAATCAGCAAATACACATATACGGCTGCATGCAAAATTTTCAACCATGATACAATGAAATTGACCATTATACTGCAAACAAGGTATACAGTACCACAAACCCTCGGCAGATATGTATGAGTATGCATGCAGCCGCATATATAGTTGACATGAATCAAACTGTCGTACCACATCAATTGGAACAAACACAGCTTGAGCTAAAAGTGACGATGTCAAGCCCGCAGCTCCATTTGCTATGGCTGCCTGGGTGGTTTCGGAGAGTCTAAATGGTTCGACCATCCTGAAGGCGGTCACCTTAGTGGTCTCTAGGGTAGTAAGAAATATGATTCTGGCAGGAACTGCACCAGTGATGACTGTGCCAAATCCTCTATACAGACCGGGAGCGCCATCTGTTCTAAGTAATCCCTTTATAACAGAAAATGCATTTCTCTCTGCAGCATCCCTCGAGGCAACCTGCAGTCTAGTCTTCACTACAGAAACTGGGTAGAGTGCCAATGTGACACCTGTAAAGAGTCCAGCTCCTACAACATAGAACTTGGTTTTATCTAGCCTGCAGAAATGAGTAACTGATCAATATACAGAGCTTGAAGATACAAAGACTTAATAAATTCAAATATGACCTCTTACAGCCAACTAAAAGCTTCCCAAGAAGGAAAGAAATCAACATTATGACTTCCCATTTGGACCGATACCAGTTTGCAAGCATTACCAAATATGTTCAAAAAGTTCATTACATACAGAATTTGAAAATTTAGACGTTTTAATTATTCCGAAGCAAAGAATCAGTCATTCCTCGACTTCATTTCGTTTATTTTTATTATACAAACAAAATCTGAAGTCATTCTCCTAATCCCCACTAATAAAACGAGAAAGAAAGACCATGGGACTTCGCGAAATTACAACACCAATAATCAATTTAACAAAGCATATTAAACAGAGGTACTATAAGAAGTCGCTTCAAACAACAATTATATTCGAAATGAACCATATATTGACTAAAATTATGAATAGCGCATCCATTCAGTGGCTCGGATTTCATTAATAAAACGTAAATACTACATGAAAAAAAAAACGAAGAGAGACTGAATATGCTGAGCGTACTGTTGCATAAAAAAATTAAAAAAAAGTGGGAATTGGAAAATTAAGATAAAGCAAACGTTACTTGTCCCAGTTAATCTCAGTCTGGCCGAACGAGTGGGCTCGCGAATCGGAGGCTGCCATTTGGTCTTGGGACCCTCGGATCCAATATATCAGATTTCGCAGGAAACTGAGGAACCCATCCGACGCCGAAAGGAGCAAATCTTCTAAATTCTTGAAGCGGAAATAAGGCTTGACTGGGCGCAAGAGACAGAAAGGCGGGTGACTCTGTTCCTAACTTTTTTCTCTCTGATTTTTTGGAAGAAATAAACCTTTTTTTATTGTGGAAAGAAATAAACCCTTCTTAACATGCTTCACAGCGACATGATACGAAAATTTGCTTAGTAGCATTCCAACGTGCATCATAACACCTTTTTTGATTTTTTTTTTTTGCCCAACACCTGCTTTTTTAATTAGAGTTCACAAGTCAATTGTCGGGGGCGGTAGCTGCGGCTAGGCGTGTTCATAAAGCCCGCGGTCCGGTATATCCACTCGAGCCCACGAAAAAATAGCCCTGCCCAGCCTAATAAATATAGGGCAGGGCTGGACATCGGGCTGCAAAATACAGCCCATGCTTTTTTCGGGCTGGGCACCGGGCAGGGGGGTTGCCCTGCCCTGCCCTGCCCATGAGCACCCATTTTTTTATTTTTTTTTATTTTCTCCGTAGATGCTACACTTAGAAAGGAGAATATGATAGTTACTGGTGACTAAAGGGTCATTTTAAAAATATAAGTAGTTAAGTACGTAAGTTGCATCTTTTAATATTTATAACTATATTAATTTTTTTAACTTTATTAATCATAATATGATTACATTACAAATTATAATTATTTATTTTATTTTTTTAGATACTTCATCCTTGTCAACATTTGAGAAATTGATGTAAAGTTGTAATTATAAACTACTTAGACTTCAAGATTTTTTTATATGCAATGAATTTCAAGACTTTAATTATTATCTTTTTGTTACCTTATTTTTAGTGGATTATAGATATTATTTAACTCTTGAAGACATATGAATATGATATTATTTTAGAAGTTTATAATTGCAGATTTTTTTCACAACATGAGCATGGCATCACAACTTGGGCATACCCAGCCCGCCCACGCCCAGCTCGCCTATGCCCAGCCCAAAATGGTTAGGGCTTTTATCGGGCAGGGCCGGGCATCGGGCTGCAAAATGCAGCCCATACTTTTTCTGGGCAGGGCACCGGGCAGGGGGGTCGCCCTGCCCAACCCTGCCCATAAACACCCCTAGCTGCGGCCCGCTTCAATCCTCTACCGGAAATGCATATATGAAACGTGGAAACAGATAGAATTACATATTCAATTATTCCTTTTAATTCTAAATTCTAAACGTAAGAATCGGTTGAGTGTTTTATTTTAATCTTAATGTAAGAATTCAATTGAACTTGTCTCTTAAATTTATAATTTTTTAAAATTATTTTTATTAATTACATATATTAAATGAGATTTTATTAATGAGGGTAATATTAATTACACAAGTGGTGTATTCCATGTGGGCTTTGAAGACTAGCCAACTGGAAAAATGCAGTCAACTCCATGTTATTTTTCCCACACAAACACTCTTGCTTCTTTGCTTGGTCAATCTCCATAGATCTTGAACTCAAGATGCTCAGAATTCCATATCTGCTCTGAACCAATAAAATGGTTTTCTGTTCGAAAGCAAGCATTCTAGTTTGTTTCTTACTGGTTTGCTTTCACTTGCCTTCTACAGGTTTGTCGTCCTTTTATTTTTCAAAAGTGTTTGTTTGTCTCTTATAGCTTGTCCACCACATTTTCCATTTGTCATCTTTATCATCGTCACTTTATGGTTGACAGAAGCTTATGATCCGGTTGACCCGAATGGGAATATCACAATCAAATGGGACGTCATCAACTGGACCGCTTATGGTTATGTTGTACGTACTTTCTGTTACTTTATTTGTTAATAGCAGCAGTGAAAGCCTTTCTGAGACAAGACATCATCAAAATTTGTTTGGCTGAATGTAATAGAGCATGCTTGCATTGCATGGATTCAATATTAACGGCTGAATGTGCAGGCTCTAGTTACTATGAACAACTTCCAACGATATCGTCACATTGCAGCACCAGGGTGGAGTTTAGGATGGACATGGGCAAAGAAAGAGGTGATATGGAACATGGTGGGAGCACAGGCCCCTGAACAAGGCAATTGTTCAGAATTCAAAGGAAACATCCCACAAAATTGTCAAAAGAACCCAACAATTGTTGATTTGCTTCCTGCAACACCTTACAATCAGCAAATTCCACATTGCTGCAAAGGTGGTGTACTCAGCTCATTGATACAGGATCCAACCAATGCGGTTGCTTCATTTCAGGTAACCGTTGGCAATGCCGGAACCAATTACAGAACAGCCAAGGTGCCCAAAAACTTCACCTTGAATGCACCAGGACCAGGATATACTTGTGGACCAGAAAAAATTGTGAAACCCACTAAATTCGTAACATCAGACAAAAGGAGAACAATACAAGCACTCAGTAAGTTGTTAAATTCCTATATCTATTATTAAGCTTAACTCTATATGATATGAGACTCCTCCTCACATCAAGTCAAATACGCCCTCACAGTCACATGAGATTTTAACATTATGAATAAGAAGTTTTAAATTTATATGTTTTTTTAGTGCATATTGGCAAGATCTGAGCATTATTCTGGTATATTGCAGTGACATGGAATGTAACATGTACGTATTCACAATTTCTAGCTCAGAAAAATCCTGCTTGTTGTGTCTCCCTCTCTTCTTTCTCTAACGATACTAGTGTACCCTGCCCAACGTGTTCATGTGGCTGTCAGGGCAACTCATCTAGCTGTGAAAAGTTAGTTTCATGAACCAGGACATTCTGAATTATGATTGCTTCTATAAACTGCTCTGGAGATTATGTTTTGACACGGGTCATCTCTATGTGGTTCCAGGTCAGATTCACCCCGTCATTTGAAACCTTTGGTTCAATGTAGTAGTCATATGTGCCCCATCAAGTTCACTGGCATGTTGAGGCTAACGACAAGGAGTTCTGGCTAGTTAAGATCAACATTACCAATTTTAATTATAGGATAAGTTTTCCCGATTGGAACTTGATTGTTCAACACCCGAACGTTGGCAATATGACCCACCTTTTCGGTTTCATCCACAAGGGATTAACACCAGACGCAGCACTAAGTAAGTTATTTGGAATTAATGACATTGTTTCTATGAATTTTAATTTCCTGCTATGTTTCTGACAAACTAAAGTTGCATGCTTTTGAACAGATGATACAGCAATTCTATGGGGAATGAAGTTCTACAATGATGCTGTTAACCAAGCAGGCCCTTCCGGTAATGTGCAGACAGAGCTACTTTTTGGAAAGGACAAATCAAACTTGAGTTTGGAGAAGGGATGGGCTTTTCCTCAGAGGATATTCTTCAATGGTGACAGATGTATGATGCCACCACCAGATGCACATCCTTTGACTTTGTTGACCAATGCCAGTTCCCGACAACAAGTTTCCGTGCTCACCTTAATCATGTCTTGCTTGGCAGCCTTGGGGTTTTACCCATTTGCTTGAAGTTCCTGTCGGTGTTACAGGCAACTCTCATTTCGACCAGATCGTTTTTGAGAACTAGCTCAGATACCTTGTGTTTTGCTACTCAGTTTCAACCAGGTTCCCATCCTTGTATTAAAATCCAATCTAAGTTGATTGTTTAGACTAATAAATCAGATGAACTCACAAGTTCGGTCAAAAGTTTTGGACTAATAAATTGAGTTGAATTTTATAATTTTTTTTCTCTTACTAAATTTGAAACAATATTATTTTGAATTAAGAAAAATAACAATCTATTACATTTCTATTTTAATAACTATATTTTGTCGGTGTGGTTTATATATATTCATGTTTCATATTTGAGTAGGGATTAGTGATTTTTACTTAAATGTTTCATTTTGTATATTTAAATTACATTATATTACACTTTTTTTTCCTTCTTTTCAATTCTACCCCTAATTATAGTCCACAGTTTATAAATTATTGGTCCACGCCTCCTCTTTTGACAACCACAAACGCCATTCTAAATTATTATAGTCCACAGTCAACACCAATCGATTGGGGCAGAGGCTTCAATCCTCTAACCGGAAGTGCGTCTATGAAACATGTGGAAACAGATAGGGGCATATTAAACTATATATATTACGATTAATATAAAAATAGATTTCTGATACGAACTAAACTTTGATTTGAGGTAGTCAAATGTTAGGGAATATACGTAAGAATCCAAATCCCGGATTCCATGCTCCGAACAATCGCCACCAACAGTCATTCTGAGTTTTCTATAATTTAGTCCGAAGTACAAAAGTTTGAGATTGAGCCAGCGAGAAGTTGAAGATAGCTTGTCTTAATTAAATGACTTAGCCATCTTAATCAAATTGCTATCTGTTAAAGATGACCTTATTTCTAGGTGAGGACTACTATATATACCACTCTACAAGTCATTTTGTTCAATCAAAAACCAAATCTTTAATATATTAATATATAATATATTTAACTAATTTGATTAGATTAAAAAAATTAATTAACATGGCGTATTTTTTCTAAAATACTCTAATCATATTTTGATAAATATAAGAAATAAGTCTTATATTTAGGATTAAGATCAACTTCCTAATTAGATTTTTTATTAATTACGGGGGAGTATAATTTATTTAAAGTTTAAGCTTTAAACAAAAATCATTGGCAAGGTAAGGCCACTTGACGATTTATTCATCAATTATTATCATATTTATTCTTGTGAGTGGTCAACTGGGACAATGCAGTCACTCGTTGTTATTTTTTCCACACACGCACTCTCTTTCTTCTTTGTTGGCTAAGTCTCCATAAATCTTGAACTCAGAGGCTCAGAATTCCATATCTGCTATGCACCAAGAAAATGGGTTTCTCTTTGATACCCATAGTTAGATCAAGCTCCTGCATTCTGATTTTGTTCCTACTGCTGAGTTCCTCTCGCTTCCCTTCTACAGGTCTGTTCTTTTATCATTGTCACTTAATGCTTGGTATTTTAAATCTCCTACTCATATACTCTTTAGTTTATATGTTTCAGAAGCTTATGATCCAGTTGATCCAAATGGAAATATTACAATCAAATGGGATGTCATCAGCTGGACCCCTGACTGTTATGTTGTATGTACCTTGTTCTTTACTTTATTACTTCTACTATCATTAATATAAGATCTATTTAATTAATTTGATTAGATTTAAAAAGTTAGTTAAATTAGTTAATATTAGCATTTTTTTTTTAAAACACCTTAATTATTTTCCTCAATTCATTTTCTCTTTTTATTTCTTGATAATTATTTGATAGAGTATCAATAGGAGTAATTTGAGAAAAAACAGATAAATATTGAAAATAGTGCTTATATTTAAATTAAGATTAACTTCTCAATTATATCTATACTAAGGATAAGAGGAGTATCTATTAGTAGCTGAAGTGAAAGCCTTTGTGAGACAACACAGCATCGGAATTTGTTTGCTTCTTTTTCCCTCCATGAACTGTGCACATCTTTTTTCTTGATCTGTAATATGAATTGCTGAATGTGCAGGCTGTAGTTAGCATGCAAAATTTCCAGAAATTTCGTCATATTTCAGCACCAGGGTGGATTTTGGGATGGACATGGGAAAAGAAGGAGGTGATATGGAGCATGATGGGGGCACAGGCCACTGAACAAGGGGATTGTTCTAAATTCAAAGGAAACATCCCACATAGTTGTAAAAAAGACCCAACAATTGTTGATTTACTCCCAGGAAAACCTTACAATCAGCAAGTTGGAAATTGCTGCAAAGGTGGTGTTCTCAGTACAAGGGCTCAGGATCCAACAGACGCGGTTGCTTCATTTCAGGTAAGTGTTGGCAATGCTGGAACCACTAAAAAAACAGTCAAGCTGCCCAAAAACTTCACACTGAATGCACCAGGACCAGGTTATACTTGTGGTCCACCAAAAATTGTGAAACCCACTCTATTCATAACACCAGACAAAAGGAGAGTAACACAAGCACTCGGTAAGTTGGTCGACTCCTATATTCTTTTCTCTGTAACATTATGAATGTTTAATTTAATCATATTGAGTCCAATCCCAAAAGACTAGCGTGTTGGGAAGAGAGCCCCTTAATTTATAAACTACACTTCAGTTGTGAAGCTATTTGACGTGGAACTCATCACACGTATGACATCCAAAAGTTTTAACTTCAGTTGCTATCATCTGCTCTCTTGTGTTTAAAATAGTTTTCGAGTCATTCCACATTTTATATATATTGGCAAGATCAGAGCGATATATCTAAAAATTTAAACTTGGCATTATTCTGGTATATTGCAGTGACCTGGAATGTGGTATGCACTTATTCACAATTTCTAGCTCATAAAGCACCTACTTGCTGTGTCTCCCTCTCTTCTTTCCATAATGATACAATTGTACCCTGCCCAACGTGTTCATGTGGTTGCCGGGGGAACTCATCTAGCTGTGCAAAGTAAGTTTCATGAACCAGGACATTCTGGATTATGATTGCTTCTATAAACTGATCTGGAGATTATGTTTTGAGTTTTGATATGTTTGTTCTCTATGTGGTTTCAGGTCAGGTTCAGCTCATTCGAAACCTGTGGTTCAATGTACTAATCATATGTGCCCGATCCAAGTCCAATGGCATGTTAAGGCTAACTACAAGGATTACTGGCGAGCTAAGATCACTGTTACCAATTTTAATTATGGGATGAATTATTCTGAGTGGAACTTGGCTGTTCAACACCCCAACTTTGACAATCTGGCCCAACATTTCGGTTTCAACTACAAGGGATTGACATTGAGCCGAGCAATAAGTAATAAGTTACTTTGAATGACATTATTGTTTATTTGTTTCTATGAATTTTTCCTGCTACGTTTCTGACTAACTAAAGTTGCATGCTTTTGAACAGACGACACAGCAATGCTTTGGGGAATTAAGTTGTACAATGATGTTCTGAACCAAGCAGGCCTTTCTGGTAATGTACAAGGAGAGCTACTTTTTGGAAAGGATAAATCAAGCTTCAGGTTGAAAAGGGGCTGGGGTTTTCCTCAGAGGATATATTTCAATGGTGACAATTGTGTGATGCCGCCACCAGATGCATACCCTTTGTTGCCCAAGGCCGTTTCTCCAATTGAGAATTAAACTCATTACGTTTTTAATATCAAGTACATTTCAGATTATGTTTGTGCAAGAGTCAGGGGTTGTATCGTACTGTTATTGTAACATCTGAATGATTAAATGCGCGCAGCTTGGACAAATAGAGAACAGAGTTTCCATATGACTCTCAGATGCCGTATTGAGATTTGGAATATACTGATTCTGTGGAAGCATGAATGCATGATTACTAGCTGAGGTTAGTGTCATTTTTTTTTATAAAAAAATTTAGGTGTGTTCGGCATCTGTTCTTACTAAGTTCAGGATACAGCCCTAAGACTTAAAAAGCGCTTACAGAGGACTTACGATATCGCCTACCAAAAGAGCCCTTATATTGGCAGCGAGAATCGAACTCGTGTTATTATAGAATACAAATTTATTTCTTACTATATATACCAATTCTTATTGACGCTGGGGTTACTGTGTAGATGAAGTATCAACAGTCTTAAAAAAAATGGTTCATGCAAGCCCAATACTAATTAATTAGGTTTTGGTTTTAGGATACCAAACTAGCTTGCATCAAATCCAATATTTCTAACTCTACTTTCATCTTTATATAACACTCAATCCATCAAGACTTAGATAATTGATTTATAAAAATTAAAAAAATTAATTAAATTAGTTATTTACAATAACAATATATTAATTTTTTTAATATATCTTCTTTAATTATATATATTGAGATTACTTTAATAAAAGTTCCTTTAATATATATAATTAATAGAGATATTTTAAAAAATAATTATAAATTTTAGAAATTAAAATCTTGTATTTATTATTAAATCTAATCTCTATTTAGTGTTTATATTTAGTACATAAGGTAATACATAGATTTTGCTTTCTCTTTGATTTGTGTGGCTTTAATGGGAACAAATAAATATGGATGAAGTACGTTACTATATAAAAAACAAGGGATCCCCAAATATGAGACCAGGCACTTGTGACATTGTCTTGACATGATGCCGTTTTATTTTATTGTTTTTTTAGCATTTAATGTGCATCATGACAATTTTTTTAATTAAAAAACAAATAATTGTGCCTAAATTATTAAATACCACTTTATAAAAGTCTTGGTCCACGCCTCATCCCTTATTGTCGGCAGGCTTTAAAAAATTTGTTGCTACCTAGCTAATAAAAAAAATAAAATATTATTTAATATTTATTTAATTTTAAAAAATATTATTTTATTATGATTTTAGTCATAATATTTTGAGAAGACATCCTAATTTTTAAATATCTAAATTTATATTTAAAAATAATTGATATTTTTCTCTATTCTCGTAGATAAGCTCAATTTTTTTATAAAAAAATTTATATAAAAAGAAAATCGTTCCTCCACTGGGAGTTACACATGAAATTTTCATGTGGAACAGATCATGACACATGAAACCCTTTTTTATATATATAAATATTAAGAATTAAATAAAAATAAATTTATGATACCAAATAGAGCTGTTTTATTAGAAGGTAAATGTGAATGAATACGAAAGAATTGGTTTTTCCTGAATTCCATGATTTGATTAATCCCCACCGACAGTCATTTTTCCACTTTTATTTTTTCCCCCATTTTTAATATAATTTAGTTGGAATGACAAGAACAGGTCAATATAGAATTCGTTAAATTATTAGGGAGATGAGCTGGTTCTTCTCCGATTACGACTTGCGCTGTTTGGTACAGGCACAAACATTCCATTCCTTCAAACCCTATGCCCCAATAACAAAAAATCATTATCTATTCATTATATCAATTTTAATATATTCAGTTCTGATTTTATATGATTATTATAATAATTATCGCTTAAGATACTGATGAGAGAGAGTTAAACTCTCTGCTCTCACATGCTCTCATCGGTCGACACAACAAAATAAATAAATAAACAAACAACGTGGAAATAAGGGGTAATTTTCCTTGCCAACAAAAAAACATGCATTTCTGACGAATTGGAGGTAGAATTAGTTTTTAGAATAATGGTCTGGATTAAATATGAATGCTGCTATACAAATCTTATATATAATATAAAATAGACAAAAAGAATAAATTTTATAAGAAATTAATACTATTTATAAGTAAATTTATTTTTGTAAAGAAATAAAAATTCAGATGAGTTTAATTTAACATATTAAAGATTGATAGAAATAAAGTATAAATTACTTATTTTTTATGCCAGCAATGAGATTTAAATGGGTTATGATTATGAGTTAGAGTTACATTATTGCGTCTGAATCGTTGTCCCGATTTTATTGATTTATTTTTCTCAAGCTAAGCCATGATTTTTTTTTTATAAAAAAAATTTAGATAGAGTCACTATATTCTCAAAAGCACTGCTCTTACTCTAAGATTTAAATAATACTTATAAGAGCGACTATAAAAAATATTTTAAATAAAGAAAACATGATAATTTTTTTATCAATTACTTCTTTTTTATTTATTCTTCTTAATGATGAGACAACTGGAACAAAGCAGACACTTAACTCCGTGTTATCTTTTCCACACACACTCCCTTGCTTCTCTGTTGGATCATGCTCTATTTCTCTCTTTTTCTTTCGGCTTGTATCTTCTGCTCTCCATAGATCTTGAACTGATCGGGCAAAAACTCAGAGTCTCTGAGTCCGATATCGCCTCGGGCGCAAGATAATGGGTTTCTGTTTGATACCCGAAATTAGATCCCTCACGAAAGCAAGCTCCGGCATTCTATTTTTGTTCCTACTCACTTGCTTTTGCTTCCCTTCTGCAGGTTTGCTCGTTGTTCTTTATTTTTTTTTTCGGTTTGAGTTTTGGAATTTTCTTGGATAGAGTGATGATTATCTTTAGCTAGAAAGTTGTTTCTGTTTATAGTAGACTTCATTTCTTGGTGCGTGGAACTTACGCTCTGTTGATTTGCGATGGTGTGCTTCGTTCTTTAATCGGAAAGTCTTGCTCATTTATTAACTTCTCGTGTCTTTATCGGAGCCCGTGATAGAGAATACGTTCTCCACTTGTTTGTTTACTGAGTTAAAATTTAGTTATAGAACAACGAAATGGATGAAATTTAATATTCTGATTCTTGTTGATAGAGATCTGGACTGGTTTGTTTTTATTGAAACTAAATAAAGTTGCATGGACGAAAATTGGTTAAGCATCAGTATTTTGTTTTTCTTAGTGAAATGACAAGAAAAGCCCGAAGATCGTTAAGATCTATGAAGTCCGACATTAGAAATCTGTTGCTGCAGAATGGTTGGTTTTTGAGATTTTGGCTAATTGGGATAATTCATTTACCAAATTCTTTCCTCTGTTTATGTTGTGAATAGTACTGATACTTTATCATCAGAATCAGTCAACCAGATGGGATGATGAGTGAATTGGAAGGCGGATATACAATTTATTGGATGTTAAAGTGTCATCATCGTATTGAAATTTCTAGGAAAGTTGCATGATGTAAAAATTGAAGTTCGTTTCACTTATCGGTCATCAACTTGCACAAAAGTGTTGTGTCTTTTATAGCTTGTATTGCACATTTTCTTTTGTCAGTCTTATCTTTGTCATTCAATGCCTGATATGTTAAAATATCCTATTCATTTACACTTTAATTTTTGTTTATCTTTCAGAAGCTTATGATCCACTTGACCCGAATGGAAATATCACAATCAAATGGGATATCATCAGCTGGACCCCTGATGGTTATGTTGTACGTACTTTGTCTTACTTTATTATCTAATAATAGCAGCAATGAAAGCCTTTGTGAGACAACCCAGCATCAAAATTTGTTTGGCTCTTATTCCCTCCATAAATTGTGCTTTCTTGATCTGTAATAGATCATACTTGCATGGGTTCAATATTAATGGCAGAAAAGGTTTATAAATAAATAAATTAATTGACCCAATTAGAAAATGTACACAGTTTGAATTCCAAATCACACTTCAAAGCCTCTTCTCAAGATTTAAAGCTTGTAATCAGGTTTCAGATTTGTTTAATAAATTTATTTGTATAAACGACTATTTATAAATTTGTGGCTTGCAGTCTTTTCAAATTGATTTAATTTTTGTTCTTCTAATTCTATAGATACCTACCTAAAAATCAATTGAATGTACAGGCTGTAGTTACTATGAACAACTTCCAACAATATCGTCACATTGCAGCACCAGGGTGGACTTTAGGATGGACATGGGCAAAGAAGGAGGTGATATGGAGTATGATAGGAGCACAGGCCACTGAACAAGGGGATTGTTCAAAATTTAAGGGAAACGTCCCACATTGCTGTAAAAAGAACCCAACAGTTGTAGATTTACTCCCAGGAACGCCTTACAATCAGCAAATTGCAAATTGCTGCAAAGGCGGGGTACTTGCCTCATGGGCACAGGACCCAACCAATGCGGTTGCTTCATTTCAGGTAAGTGTTGGCAGAGCTGGAACCACTAACAAAACAGTCAAGGTGCCCAAAAACTTCACCCTGAATGCGCCAGGACCAGGTTATACTTGTGGGCCAGGAAAAGTTGTGCCACCCACTAAATTCATACAAGCAGACAAAAGGAGAGTAACACAGGCACTCAGTAAGTTGTTAAACTTCTATACTCAGTAAGTTGTTAAACTTCTATACTCAGTTTCGCTGTAACAATCTGAATGAGTCCCCCACTCTCACTCCATATGCTAACCATATGTCATCTAAAAGTTTTAACTTCTGTTGATACCCTGTGCTCTCTTATGTCTAATTCTATATAAATTATGAAATGAGAAATTTTGAATTTACATGTTTTTTCATTGCATATTGGCAATATCCGAGCAATATCTCTTAATTCTGAACTTAACATTATTCTGGTATATTGCAGTGACATGGAATGTAACGTGTACGTATTCACAATTTCTAGCGCAGAAAACTCCTACTTGCTGCGTCTCCCTCTCTTCTTTCTATAATGATACTATTGTACCTTGCCCAACATGTTCATGTGGCTGTCGGGGCAACTCATCTTCCTGTGTAGAGTAAGTTTCATCAACCAGGACGTTACGATTCTTCTAAACTGATATGCAGATTATATTCTGACATGTATCTTCTCTATGTGGTTCCAGGCCAGGTTCACCCCATCTGGAATCAGTTGTTTCTGGAAAAAATGGTTTGACACCTTTGGTTCAATGTACTAGTCATATGTGCCCAATTCGAGTCCATTGGCATGTTAAGGTTAACTACAAGGAGTACTGGCGTGTTAAGATAACCATTACCAATTTTAATCACAGGATGAATTTTTCTGAGTGGAACTTGGTTGTTCAACACCCAAACCTTGACAATCTGACCCAACTTTTCAGTTTCAACTACAAGGGATTAACACCATACGGAGCAATAAGTAAGTTATTTTGAATGCGATTGTTACTATGCATTTTTCCTGCTTTCTGACAGGAATTATTTATGAGTATGAGTTTAAACTAGTTAATTAAAGATAATGTTCAGTTTAAAAGCTGCTTGACTGAAAATGGTGTATAGATTTACAGCAATGGTTTATGTCTCTGTCCTATCTGGTGCATACTCTCAGATTAAAAGGATAATAAACAGGTTTTCAAATTTCAGGCGCAGTAAATCTCTATATGATATTCATTTTTTTCTGGTCACATTGCTCGAAATATTTTTTATTTATTCATCATGTAACATACGTGTTTACTCCTTTCTTCCATGAATTGAGTGAGGGAATGACTAACTAAAGTTGCTTTTAAACAGACGATACAGCAATGCTCTGGGGAATTAAGTTCTACAATGATTTTCTAAACGAAGCTGGGCCTTCTGGTAATGTACAATCAGAGCTACTTTTTCGGAAGGATAAATCGACTTTCACTTTCGAGAAGGGCTGGGCTTTTCCTCGAAGGATCTATTTCAATGGTGACAATTGTGTGATGCCACCACCAGATGCATACCCTTGGTTGCCTAATGCAAGTTCCCGGCAAGAAGTTTCCATGCTCACCTTAATGATGTCTTGCTTGGTAGCCTTGGTCTTTTACAGATTTGCTTGAAGTTCCCGTCCGTGTTACACGCAACTCTCATTTCAACCAGATCATTTTTTAGAACTAGCTCAGGTGTCTTATGTTTTGCTACTCAGTTTCAACTAGGCTTCTGATGTGTTGTTATATCTGTCTGATTTAATGTAATGATACCTTATCGTATTTTAGTCCTTATTGTAAATGAAATAGAACTATAATAATATATACGCGAACATATCTAACGGAAAGATACACTAATCATTTGTATTTGTTGTTCTTTTTACTACTCACTTATTCATTTGTTTTCAATTATTTTAGATGGATTTCTTGATTTATAATTGGATTTGCGGCTTCTTACTTTTCATCAGGCCATTTTCTGTATTTCTGGGGGAAAGGTCGAAAACAGGATTGAAAATTGAGATGAAGTCATTGTAGGAACATTTCATTGCTCATGTATCACAAAAAACACAAGCTTGCTGCCAAAAAAATGAGGGTGCAGTATACCTGTTCTGTTCTTTCATCAGACACAAGTATACATAGCTACCAAAATCGCACAAATCAAAATCCAACTTTCTATGCCAAATCAGCAAAAAAGTAGCAGGAAAAGCAACGATAAGATGAGTACTGGGAAGTTGAGTATAGTTACAGGAGCAGAATTGGGGAGAAATGGGTATTTATCAGGTGGAGGCAACATGCACTCGTCACCATTAAAATAGACCTTGCGAGGAAATGCCCAACCCTGCTTCAATGTGAAAGTATCCTTGTCCTTCTGCATAAGTACCTCGGACTGAACATTGCCGGCCGGTCCGGCCTCCATTAGTAGATCATTGTAGTACTTCATGCCGTTGAACATACCGGTATCATCTGCGTACGAAATTAGAATACACTTGAGTAAATCATTCAGAAAGTTCTGAAAAACTGAAGTATTGAAACAGCAAAGTGTTGGCACTCACTTATGGACTCGTAGGCTACCAGAGGCTTGTAATTAAAACTGAAAACTTGGGTAATGTTGTTAAGATTTGGATGCTGGATTGCAAGGGTCCAAAGGGAATAGTTCATTCTGTAATTGAAATTTGTTATGGCGATCTTTACTCTCCAATAGTCCTTATAGTTGATCTTCACATGCCAATGTACCCTAATTGGGCACATGTGATGAGTACACTGTAGCAGTGGTTCATTATCTTTCTTAGGAGTGTGTACTCATACCATGCTGAGAATTTTAGAGTCACTCCTGTGATTAAGTAACGGGAAACCCATCAGATCATGTTCTGCATGTTTTTTTTATATGAAGAGGTTAACAAAATGAATTTTTTAAACTTACTTTACGCAGTTCTTCTTGTTCTGGCAGCCACATGCACAAGAGGGGCAGGCCGTGATGGTATCATTGTAGAAAGATGACAACGAGACACAACAACTTGGGTTCTTTCTTGCCAAAAATTGTGAGTAAGTGCAGGTTACATTCCATGTCACTGCACAGAATGGAACAGATTAAAGTTGCAGATATATACTTGCAAACCAAGTTTACCAAATAATAGCATCTTGAACTTGGTATGCGCAAAGAGAACTTGCTCAGTGCCTGAGTCTTCCTGCGTTTGTCGGGCGTAAGGAAAGTGGTGGAAGGCACGATTTTGGCGGGGCCACAAGTATAGCCCGGTCCGGGAGCCAAGAGAGTGAAATTCTTGGGGAGTTTAACTGTTTTGTTTGAAGTACCAGCTTGTCCAACACTTATTTGGAAGGAAGAGATAGAAGCTGAAGGATCTTGGCCCCATGCAGCCACAACACCACCCTTACAACAGTTTGAGAATTGCTGGTTGTAAGGCACACCAGGAAGCAAGTCCACAACCGTGGGAGTTTTCTTGCAGCAATGAGGTATATTGCCCTTAAACTTTGAGCAGTCTCCTTGTTCTGTGGTTTGAGCCCCTACCATGGACCATATCGCCTCTTTCTTAGCCCATGTCCATCCCATTGTCCATCCAGGATTCATGATGTGCCGAAACATTTGGAAATTGTTGAGTGTAACCACAGCCTGATGATTAAAACATGCATTGGTCAGATTCAGTTAAGTTTATTTCAGAGGTTGCATTGATTCAATATTGACATTGTAGGATTTTGTACTCACAACATAGCCATCTGGGGTCCAAGACATGATATCCCATTTGATCGTTATGTTGCCGTTTGGATCCAGAGGATCATAAGCAGCTACAAGAAAACAAAGACATCGACATATTTTTAGAATATGTACACATGATGGTGAATCAAAACCAGTGCAAAAAAATAATAGCTTTGTTATCTCACCTGAAAAAGAGGAAAGCAGCAGAACACAGAGAGATGAGATGATGAGTTTCATGATAGTATATGTGGTTTTGAAACTGTGGAGCTCCAAATTAGCCAACAAGTTTCTTTGGAACTGTCAGAATTTTTTGGGATGAAGAAGTGTTTTAGCAGTCAAATGCAATGTGGCATTTGGATGAGTGGCATTGTAGAAAAAGTGCCGTGCTGGGAAATTTCTTGGGAGTTCCTTTGATGGCTTACCTAGTAGTTGGTTGTTGGGTACTCTTCTCATCTTTTAAATCTATCACTGTCTCATACTTGAATTGAATCTCTCTGCATCACTTCCCACATCTTAAAGCAACAGCCAATGGAATTGGACCAGAACAGGCGGGACATTTAGAGTGAACATAACACTTCATCTGTTCTGTTTGAACGAGAAGGCATCGATGATGAAATTACCAGATTATCCTCCGTTGTTGGTAGTAGTCATTAATAGTAATGAAAATGATCAATCATTCAGATAAGTAATTACTCACATTTAACACGTCATTTTCTTTTGCTTTCTTTTTCTTGACCCTGGTTTTGAAGAGAACTTGTTATATCTATAGAGATTTCCCCGTTGTGGAGTTTTTTAACCGAGAAAGATTGGAATGTGAAAAGGGCATTGAGTGGTGAGGCATGAGACGCAATAAAAATGACTGGTTATGGAAGTAGCTTTTGAATTCCACTTTCCCACGTTGAGTGTCAGAGGCATATGAGTTTGGAGAAAGCAGAAGCAAGCAGCGTAATAGCTACTGATGATGAGTAATTTTCTCACCGAAAAAGGACCTCCCAACCGCATCTAAGCATACATGGTTTTTTAATGCTTCAAAAGTAAAATTCCTCAAATAGCCTTCACATTATTATGTGCATTTAAAGAAAGATAAAAATAACAGAATATGGGTTGTAATTCAAGTATATTTTGTTATTTTTCAACTAAATTAAAAAAAAAAATCGTTTTCATTGAAAACAGGGCGTAAAATACTATTAAATTTCTATTAATTGATTTATCAGAAATGATAATAAATCAAATTAAGTGATCAAATCAAAGCTAGATCCCCTTCTGGCTCGATCTGATCAAATAAGAGACGAGCGTCCATTTGCTCTTGTCCTGTTTTAAGTGATCAAAAGTCTGAACTACAACTGCCATTAAAATGTTTTCTGTTCGAATATTATTAATGATTTTTCTTTTTTCTGGGTTGGTATACAATCTACAAGCTTCCTTGTTATTTGTATTGGAGCAGGGGAATCCGAATCACTTATTAGGTCTTCCATGCTCTGCCCAGAATTCATTCTGTATCATCAGTATCATAGCTCACCAGATGAAGAAGTTGAGGAATTCATTGCTGATCTCTTCTTTCAAGGTAACCTCCACAGAAATATTTAAATTTAATGTCTTGAGAACATGCGAATTCAGATACAATAGAGAAGGGACATAAATATAAGACTAGAAGATACTACAGTAGTACAAGACGTGGAAAGGAAGAGATCATTGCTTTGTCTTCGGATCATATAAGTAGGACAAATCAAAAGTTAATCATCAGTTCTACAGTAGAAAGCTAACAAATCATCAGAAATGTGGAAACTAAAATGAAGAAAGCAAAAGGGAACTGAGCATGAACCAGTATGCGTCTATGGTGGTGCCAAATATAGAGGCTGATGAGGAATTGAGAATTTGAAATTCAAAAATGATGGAGATAATGAGAGAAAGAATCTAGAGATAGAGATGAGACGTAAAACTAGAAAATATGATGGCAAGTGGGTTAAGATCATGCGAGAGGAAACCGGGGAAGTTGTCTCTGACAGTTTTACATAATAAAAGAAATAAAATGGAGTTATTTGTTTATTCTTAAAACATATTTATCAAAATATTTTTAGAACCCTAATATGTAAATGAAATAAACCTATATAAATTCAATAGAATTATAGCTAGTGTTTTCATATGACCTATGTTATTTATCACAAGTATTTAAATATTTACCATAATTTAATTAAGATTTAATAATAATAGTGCACAAATTTATACAAAAAAAATTAGTGGATAAAATACTTTTCAATAAAATTATTTGCAGCAGGTGAAAGCAAATTTAATTATTATATAGCCATGATCCCATCCGCCCTTCAACGACGTCGTATTATGCAGGTAGTTGCAGTGAGCCCGTTAGGGTTTAAGGAAACGTATTGACAAACGTCTCAGGTTCCAGTTCCCCGCCCATTCTTTGCAGTTGCACGAACCACGATTTCTGCTTGGGGGGAAACGTTAACTAACTCTACCTGACTCCAATTTCCAAAATCAAGAAAGTAGAACACCAAGTCGTGAATTTGCTTTTGCATGCTATAGGCGAAACAATGGCCACAGATCTCAATGATTTTACCATTATCAAGGAAGGGGAAGCTGAGATTCTTATGCACGCCAAGAATGAAGTCTTCTTTAATAAAACCCAGGTATAAAGTTTGCTTCTTTTTTTTACTTATGCTTCATTGAAGTCTTGCCTGTAAGTGAAAGCTTGTAGGAATCAAATCAATCCACGTTTTCGCAGGAATTGAATGGTTCATTGCACTTTGGACTGATTTGTTAGCATACTAATCGATGCATTGCATAATTTCCAGGTTAACAACAGGGATATATCGATTGCTGTTTTGAGAACTTTTATATCAAAGCGTAAGCAAGAGCATGAAGCATGGTTGTCCAAGAGAACAAAATCATCACAGAAAACATCAGAAAAGGATTCTTCTAAATCTGTTATGGAGGAAATTCCACCTAAAGCTCAGCAAGATGATAAAAAATGTAATGGGGAATGTGGAGTAGATGAAGAAAAATCTCCAGAGGATTCAAGTACGACCACCGAAGAATCCGTCAAGGTCAGCGAAGCATGCAACATGACAGAAGAGTTAGGCGAGAACATTGAAGGATGCTGTGAGACAGGAAAGTCAATCAATATTACTGAAGGAAAAGGAGTGAGGGAACTGGAGCCGCCTAGAGTTCTCGAGGTTTTCTACAATTTTCAGTTTTCTTATATTCATCACCATTATCCGTTCAATGTCTATGATTTTATATGCTTTCTGCAAACGCAAATCCAGAACTAATATCATGTTTATTGTTGCTTGTCTGTCGCAGGCACTGTCTGCTTCTGGATTAAGGGCTCTTAGATATGCCCGTGAAATAGAAGAGATTGGTCAGGTTGTGGCTCTGGACATCGACAAAGGTGCTTCACCCATTTTTTCCCTCACATATAAATGCAGGGAGAAATCATATACGATATTTGTTGAAAGCTCGCCACCTAAGTGGCTACAACACCCCAGACTCTGATTGTGTTGGGCTGTTCATTAGTGAATTTATAAACTGAAAATGGCATCCTACTGTTTAAGAGATTGATGCTTTTGCTTTTCACTATCTAGCTTATGCATATTAACTAATGCAGACTTTTTTGTTGCTTTTGGTAGCTTCTGTTGAAACTTGCAGAAGGAACATCAAATTCAATGGTTCAGTTGCATGTGCAAAAGTGGAGTCCCATCTTGCTGATGCTCGTGTCTACATGCTAACCCACCCGAAAGAATTTGATGTGGTATGTCAATGTTGCTATTATGTGCCTATATTCATCGTTTTATTTGAAGTAAAGAATTTTTAATCTTGCGAGTGCAAGGGTCCACTTCCATCACTTGTTACCCAGTGATAATAACTGAACATTTTCTGCTGTCATTCTATCTTGTTCAAATAGACTTTCAATGTATTTCTTTCAAATTTAATCACTTTCGTTTGTTCTATGTCTTTTACTTTGTCAGGTTGATCTTGATCCTTATGGTGCGCCTTCTGTTTTTCTGGATTCAGCAGTCCAATCTGTGGTTGATGGAGGTATGCTGATGTGCACTGCAACAGATATGGCAGTACTCTGTGGGGGCAATGGAGAGGTCTGCTATTCAAAGTAAGGTTAATGATCTTATTGGTTTTGATCTCATGCGCTAAATAGTTTGGCTGGTGAAACTGAAGTACTTGTAATTGTTATTGATACTAGGTATGGATCATATCCAGTGAGAGGGAAGTATTGCCACGAAATGGCTTTGAGGATCCTTCTGGCCTCCATTGAGGTATACACATACTGCTTATATTTTGAATTTGAAGCAAGTTAGATGATTCCAGAAGAAAAAAAAGAAAAGGAAGATAGAGGTGACTTTATCAGTCGATTGTCTCCTCAATATATATAAATTGACCTGTAGCAAAAAAAAGTGTATATAATTTGACAAATATCTCAATTATCCATAGTATTTTTTAAAAACTTAAAGATTCTATATTATCTTTTTCCTTATGAAAGGCAACTTTCTGTGTAACTGGGGTAGCTTGATCATTCATTGATTGTTGATGCGTAGGCATTCTATTCACCTTTCTCATTTGGATGCCTAAGTTATCTAGCCAAGCCTGCACTTGGCAATAATCTCAATCCATTAGAGATTTTAGATAGATTGCCGACCCGACTCTCTCTTCTCTGTAGCATGCTTATAACTATTTATTTTCCATGAAATGCAGAGTCATGCTAATCGTTACAAGCGGTATATTGTGCCTGTGCTATCGGTTCAGATGGACTTCTATGTTCGTGTTTTTGTTCGCATATACACGTAAATCCTTAGTTTTTCTGCCTTGTCAACTTTGTTTCTGTTTGTATATTTGCAAAGTGATGGTTCTTTTCTTCCAACTGAGAGCTTAAATAATTGGTTGCAGTTCTGCAAGTGCCATGAAAAACACGCCATTAAAGCTTTCATATGTTTATCAGTGCACTGGTTGCGATTCCTTCCACCTACAGCCCCTTGGGAGGGCCCTGTCCAAGGTGTGTATCCTGTTTGGGCTTTACTGCAGTCACCATTTTGACATCTTATTCACTAAATCGTATTTGCTTGTGCATGTATTACATTAAAAGGCTCAATTTTCCTTTGCAAATAAATAACTTAGTTCAGAATCATAATTTCTTTATGATTTTGGTGTGATCAACACTATCATACATAGAAATAATAGTACCAGGATAGAAGCTGTTAAAAGTAAAAAAAAAAAAACTTTCTTTCTTGCTTGTTTCTCTCTTTAATTTTATTGCATCTTCATTTACCTGTAGGCTTCATGGCTCCACAGAATGTAACCATCTCCCTTATATTATTTATTTTTATTGCTTTAAGTTGCATATCAAATATCTATTGCCCGCAGGTTCATGATTTTCAAGAAGTTGGAAGTTAGCAAAACATGAGAATTTGAGTTTGAAAGTATTTCTGCAATCTTGCCTTGGCTAATCTTTTGGTCGTCTTAGTTAATTAATTATCCTCGACAGAAATAGTTGGGTAAAACTAAAACTGAACTGAGCAATCAATAGATTTCTTGAAGAGTTCTTACTCTGTAATCGTTTGGTCTATTCAATTTTGTCACTTAGTCTGATTAAGTTTAACTTCAACGTCAGAATCTTGAAGAGAAATCTAATTCTTTTTCATCCGTTTCCAGAATAACAGTGTCAGATATCTGCCTGGCTTTGGTCCTGCTGTTCCTCAATATTGCAGTGACTGTGGAAAGAAATTCAATATGGGTGGACCTATATGGTCTGCTCCTATCCATGATCAGGAATGGGTAGCTTCTCTGCTAGCAGATGTGAAATCTATGAAGGATCGTTATCCTGCTTATGAGCGTATATCTGCTGTTTTGACTACAGTATCAGAGGTTTATTTTTGTTTAATGTCTAATTCTTAACACATTATAGATAGAATAGGTAATGGTATGATCCAGATGTGTGACATTTGTATCTCCAAGTTTTGCAGCTTTCCGGATATACCTATATATAAAAATTTATTATGTGGAAATTATTTGCTTATGTAGTTTTTTTTAATTATATACATTTCATTCTTTTCAGGAATTGCCAGACGTTCCATTGTTTCTTAGTCTGCATAACCTCTGTTCAACACTTAAATGCACTTCTCCATCAGCAGTTATGTTCCGCTCTGCTGTTATCAATGCTGGCTTTCGCATATCCGGAACTCATGTCAATCCATTGGGGCTTAAATCGGATGCACCCATGGATGTTATTTGGGACATAATGCGCTGCTGGGTAAGAGATTACATATAATTATTGCTAGTTTGCTTCATTATGTATTTATTTATTGGGTTTTAGTACGTTGACAGTCTGTATTGGTTCTTGTAGACTGATTTTCTTCTTTTATTTATTGGTTCTTCTTTTATAAACTTGTACATTGGACGACTCATTTCCTAATGTCGGAGTAGTCTGGTCACAGATTTCAGAATCATTTGCCCTTCTACTTTCCATTTGCTGATTTCTCTTTCCTATAGGTGAAAAATCATCCTGTAAAAGCTCAACCTGCAGATCAATCAGGAAGTGTCATCCTTGCAAAGGAGCCTGTCCTTCAGGTATATTTTGTCTATTATGTTTTATTTATCCTTCCCCTCTTTCCCCTTTCCCCTTTCCCCTTTATGTTATTCTTTTGGGTGCCTATTATGCCATTTTTTTGGGAAGAAAAATGTCTGCTGAGCAGCAGAGGTCTGTAATCCGTTTTGTCTTTGGCTATTGTTTACATGTTTATAATTAGTGCAGTCCATATATTAAGGTCCGGGCACAGAATTTGGATTAGGTGATTCAGGTCTATAATGACTAATGATTAAAGCTTTATGTTTCTTTTAGGCTAACTTTGCCCGAGCCGTGGCATCTCTTAGTAAGGCACAAACTAAGAAGGTTGCTCGCTTTCTACCAAATCCTGAAAGGCATTGGGGTCCTAAGCTTAGGGCGGGACGTCAAATTACTAGCAAGCATATCTCTCTTTTGGGTCCAGCAGCAATTAATGGAGCTGTCAACCAGGAAGAAGACAAAGAACCAAAAAGTAAGAAGCAAAAGATGGAAGATATCACATCTTAGTTCACAAATGAGGTTCTTTCTTGAAATTTATTCCTCAATCTTGAAGTCCTAGAGTTCTTTATTTTCTTTTACCAAAGAAAGCAAATTTGTCTCAATGAAATTCTGTATGTAAAGAGAGGAGTAACAGCCAGATAGGGGAGGGCCTTTTGCTTAGTAACTATTTTTTGTAAAATGCTGTGGCAATATTGTGGCACTTCCTGTTGAATTAGATATTGAATCTAGCGGTTTTTTTTCCCAGCATTTGTATTTATGGAAAATGATATTCTTTATTTAAGGCATTTCTGTTTGTTGTTTTATATGGTTAATGTTCCAACTCTTTCCATGCTGGCTTGAAGTATGACTGATTAGGAGTTCACTATGAACGAGTTTTGAAGTGGTCTTGTGATATTTTTACCTTTTGCATGTGCATTACAAAACATGTAATAATAATATGGTTTCTTGTGGCAAACAATTGGGGGTGCAGGTTCTTGAAGAAGTCTAAAGGTTTTGATTACGTGACTCATGATTGAACTTTAGTTGGTTAATGTACATTTGATCAAAATTTACAAGGATTGAAGACAAAGTAATCAAGTCGGCAATCTGATGTTGTACCATAAAATTGCCTTAGGGTTGAGATCACATTGTAAAATGTATAAGCTGATTGAATCTCTGTTGTTTATTAACTCCCATAAAAAAGTCGAGTCAGTTTTGATTTTGATAGAGTCCGCATGCATTAACGTCAAATGTTACTTCTATTAGAATTCAATTTTGTTTTCAAAAATAGCTCAAAACTTTCATTCACCAAAGCTTTGTTCTTTCACAATCTTAGTGTTTGTTTGTATCAGTGTTGTGTATTTTTTAAGCTCTTGGATATTCTAGCTAACCTTTGACTTGGCAAATGTCAGGATAAGTTAAACAACTCACAAATTAAAGGAGGAGGATCACTATCATACACACATAATAGGACGGACCCTAAGAGGGATGCTAGCCCTAACATGTATATGAAGCACTTGCCATTTTCTAATGCACAATTTACTTGAACATTACTTAATTAGTGGAAGATTTAAGCAACTGTGGAAGTATATATAACATATAATATAAAAACTTTCCTACTATCTATAATCTATAAATAATGACTATTCTTTAAATTTTATATGATAAATGAGATTTACCCTTTTTCACTAGTCACTACAAATATTTTGGGTTGATATTTCGTCCCATAAAAGTCAATTTTAAATTACCCAAAAAAGTATATATATCAAAGTTGAGTATGTAGAAAGTCAGCTTGAGCCTTCTAATTGGTAGACAAGTACAAATATAAAAATTATATCAAACTGTATTACTTAATTGTGACTCTTTTTTTATTTTTGAGAGAATAATTACGTGACCCATGGGTTGAGAAAACAGAGGAAAATAATATGAAAGAGTACGGTGAGACCACACATGGGCCTAGAAACCCTAGCCCAGAGTGTAGCCTGCGAGCCTCAGTGTAGGCCTGTGAGGCTCGGTCCTGGATATGAGCATCATCTTGACGGCCATGCCAGCCCACGTTTACCCCACTTTGCTTCATTAAGTATGGGTCGAGGGTGGTCCACCATGGGCTGCGCCTACGGTAACGGATGTGCCAGGCCTACTATCTTGGGCCCCACATCCAACTCAGGATTTATTACCATTAAACTGACTCATGTTGTCTTTCTTCGTTTTTTTTTTTAAGACGATTATGTTGATTGCAAAAAAATTATATTATATTTGAATATTGTTGATGTTAAAATTTATAATTTTTTACTTATTATGTTTAAATCGTTATTATTTTATATTGAACCTCGTCCTTAAATTCTGGAAAATGAGTGTGTATAATTTAAATATCTCTTAGGAAAGAAATATTTTTTTTTATCCACCCGGTTCACCAAAATTTTACCCCGACTATATCCGGATCCGACCCGCGTCGCACACCTAACTATAGTGGGTGAGTCTCCCAACGGGGATTTTTTACGTACGCCAAGGCTCAAACTCGAGACCTCGTTTAAACGATATCGAGTCGCTTACTACTCAGATCAACTCCCGTTGCTTCTTAGGAAAGAAATGTTATTTACTCTAAGGAAAAAATTTAAAAAAACTCTAATATTATTAATTCATTTTCTAACTGGATTGAAAACTATGTTACAAAAAAGAACCCTCCTATGAGCTAACTGTACAACCACTAGCCCAAGTTTTTAGTCAGTAGGATGAAACCCTTATGCGCAGCCCATTTGGTGCTTCCACTCTTGGAAATTTCATTAGTTTATCTCCTCCTACTTCTTCCCACCTGCAACCAAAATCTCCATTAAAACCATCCTCAAACCAAAAAACACTGTTTTCTTTCGCAGAAACTTAAGTCAAATTCCTCACCTGTATCTGGTCACAAAATAGTGCAAGAAAGTTGAGATTTCTGCTACCCCCAACTCTTTTCCTGGGCACTGCCTCGTTCCTCCCCCAAATATCAAGAAATAGTTCTGTGATTCTATACTCTGCTCCTCCAGCCATCTCCACGGGTTGAACGTGAGCGGGTCAGGATACAGATATGGGTCGTAGTTGATCTCTCTGGTATACACATAAATCCTCCATCCTTTGGGAATGAAATATCCTGAAACCACGCAATAATATGAATAAAGCTCTAAGAGTTCAGTTCAGTAGCATTTAAATTTAAAGTGAGCAAATAAATGGTAAAGCTTAAGATAAGGATTGTGTTTGTGTGTGTGTGTGTGTGGGATCATACTCCCTTTTATTGAAAGAACTCGTGTGACAGGGAAATGGCGGTGTGTGTTGTTGATGAACTGGTGGGCAATGTTGAATGCCCATGTGTATTAACACTATCCTAGGGATAAATTTGAACTTTCATTCAATTCTTCTCTCTTTTTTACTGTAACAACAGTACCTAGTCTTGAAAGTGACCTCAAAGAAGTCAAAAAAACAGTTCCTTGAGCCCATAAATATACACAGTTGCTGAAGGCTAGAGATATCATATATTTATTATTATCAGAGACGACGATGAGGAAAAAGTTTTGATATTGAAAACACCCACCGTTTAGTTCCATGTCCTGGGTCGTTTTCCTTAATACCCCATTCACTATTGTGGCCAATCTCGAGGTCTCAAATATCACCTGCCAAAACCAGACAACGTCAGATTTTTCGAAAGAATTCAACGATTCTTCCGTTCTAAAAAGCATAACATTGAAGAGATTCTTACCGCGCGAGTAAACTTCATTGACTTGAGATCGTTACAGTCGATTGGATCATCTGGCTTTTTCCTCTCTCTTATGGCGAAATGCTCTTTCTGCGAAATTATTACAGTGCATACGGTCAAAAAAGAGGAAATAAAGAAAGAGAACTAAGAGAACCCAAAAGAAAGAAACCAGCTTTATAAAAAGTAAGAAAGTGAGAACACTTTTGGCACTCACTCTGAGTTCTTCAAGAACTTTTGGGTGGTCGTGGAGGTACTTCACGGCCATCATTGAAGTGGTTGAAACAGTTTCATACCCAGAATATATAATGGTAATGATCAGATCAATGATTTGTTCATCACTTAATTTGTATCTACAATCATCTTTTCTCATCAAGCATCCAAGCATGTCTTGGTGACTTTCTGGGGAAGCTCTTCTTTCCTCTAGCAGCTGCTTCAGAATGCTTACAATGTTCTTCCTTGCCTGCAATACACAGTGGGGCATAAAAAAACAAACTTTACTTTCCATCAACTCCATCAAAAAATCTAAATTTTCAGAAAATGATTCTAAACATACCTGAATTCCACGGCGATAATTGGAGCCAGGAAGGTCAATAGGCAGAGAGAGTGTTCCTAAAACTAGCTTGAAGAACTGTGACATGAATTGACCAGAGATTGAGCTGGATTCAATGCCTGCAATTTGCTTCAAAGATGACAGAAAGGCCATCTGCAGAAAAACAAAAAAAAATGGGGTTTATTGTATAAAGAAACTTTTTTCATATATCTGCATTAGTTCTTTAGAGATTTGATTAATGACAGAAAACAAACCTCTTTGGTTTTGTCTTGAATGTTAATGAGCTTGTTATCCCAATTGGTCAAGTGGGTTCTCATGAAGTGGTCGATTTTAGGCAAAAGTTGCTCTCTGATCATGGTGGGACTAATGATGGATAAGAGAGCACCTCTCATGTACTTGTGAGTGGAGCCATGAACAGCTGCAATGTTGCATTTGCCCAAGATATCTAACATGGATTGTGGGTATCCTGGAACAAGCCCTTTTGATTCATTCATTAGGATATATCTGTTCAGTTCTGCATCCATCGACACAATGGTAGGACACCCCAGTATGTGGGATTTGAAAAAACTGCCATACCTGCCATTTCACAAAAGTAAAAAAATAAAAATCAATAAAGTTACAAATTACAATCATTGCCCATGGAGGTAAAAAAGAGGTTAAAAAAAGAAGAAGAAAAAAGTACATGAACCAACAACAACAGTTTTACTCTTCCTCACCCCCAAGTTTAATTTAAATCACCCTTTTTCCAATTAAACACAAATATTCAATTATGCAAATGTTCCTCTTCTCTCCATTCAACGTTGATTAAATTTTCTGGTCACTTAGTCTTACACTGGTATCTCCTAGGTCAGAAACAGATGATAATCCAAAATCCCATTTCTTGTCATGACTTAAACTGCCAAATTTCTGTATTCCGTTCAAATGGGAGATGCTAGGCCTAGAAAGATATAGGCTAGAAACAGAGGAAAACAGGCCTAAATATGAGAAAACCTATATAAAGGTGGTTTCGTTTCGTTACCTTGCTCTCTGGTTTTTCATGAAGCTTGGACCTTGCTTGAGAAACTCGGTGGTTTCTCCAAAGACAGGCCAACCCATGGTGCCAGGAGGCAAACCCTTCTTGCTGAAACGAACTTCATTCCACCTCAAGAGAGCAGAGCAAAAACAGAGCACCAAGAACACGCAGATAATTGCAATCAAGAAGACAGCCATTGATGATGCTTCAAACTCAAAAAAAAAAACGAACTTTCTGGGAGTAAGTATAAATGTTTGAAAGGTGCTTCTTCTCGTAGTGTTGAAGCGTGCGCTTACGCACATATATATAGGCCCCTTAAGCTACCATTTGCATTTACGAAGAGAACAACCCCTACAGACAAAACCCCAAACTTAATCAGGGGCAGGATCCCCTGCTGTGGCCACGGCTTGGAACGCCCAAAATAAAATAAACTCTAAAGTCAAATAAACAATTCATTAACAGGCAAAAAGTGGCACTATTTGAATGATTTCAGGAAAAAAGTGAACATCTTTACATTTATTTTGTATAGATTTAGAGCTGGACAATATTTTAATAGCCAAGAGAGAAAAGAGGTGGAACATATTTTAATTTTAAATAAATCTTTATTCTTTATAAACAGATGGAATTGATTTCTAACATATTCCAAATGTCCATGATTTTTTTTACAGCTTTAAGTTACTTATGTAGCTATCTATTTTTAATTGAAAATTTTATATACTAAAACAAGTTTTAGTTAAAAACTTGTATGTACTAAAATAAAAATTTATCTATATAGGAAAAATTATCATAAATTTTATATTTATGTAGCAAATAATCACATAAGAAATTTTGCAAAAACCAACATTTTTCTTCTGTAATATCATAATGATGATAATAGTAACAAAACTATGAATATTTGTAATTATTTGTTCTTTTGACAAAAACTCACATCGTAATATTTATTAAGACATAGTAGTTGCATAAATGACAAAAAAAATATTATGTTGATTTTAATTGTAAGTGAATCCAACGAAGAAAAGGATGAGATTGGAAGGGTAGTTAATGATAGTTGAATGAGTAGAGAAGATGCTGTAAAGTATTTACTGCTGCAGTTGTTAGTGTAAAAAGTGTTGAGCGTATCAAGGAGAAGATCAAGGCCTAGCCTTCTACTTTTCTTTTAATTAAATTAAAAATAAAACACAGACAGTATTATCCTATTTTTATCATCAGAAAAACAAAAAGGGAATACATGATTTGAAGAAAGAGGCACATGCAGTCCACCCCATTGGATCTTCAATTAAAAAGGTGGTCACTGCTTCACATGTCTCTCTATGAGATCTGCTCTTGTCACTACCTGCCCCTTCATTTCTCTTACCATGTGAATTTGTGCTTCTTCTTTATTTTCCTTTTCTTATTTCTTCCCTTTTATTTTTTTTATTTTTTTTATAAAAATTAAAAATAAAAAAATTAAACTCACTTATTATCTCATAGCAATACGAAATATCTCTCCTTCTTCAAATATAAAGATCAAACGTTAATTATTTTTAAATTAATTATTTTCAAACGTAAACTTATACACCTAAAAATTATAATATATTTTTAAGCGTTATGACTATAATTATAATAAAATAATAATTTTTAATAATCAAATATATTTTAAATAGTCATATATCGTATTTTTTTATTAATTGAACCCATCAAAAATAGGTTTTTTCTTTTATCTGTTTTCCTTTGCAAATCTCTATTCTTACATACACAGCTTCATATACACACACACACATATATATAGGCCCTTTGCAAGCTGCCTCAGTTTCAATCTGTGCACTGTGCAAAAACTATTAAACGGTGCTTTTGACTTCCCTCACTGTTCATTCAGTCAAAGTGTGAGAATTTCAAAGCATCCCATATTGAATATCTCATTCATGTCTGCGGCATAAAGCAACAAGATTTTGAATTCTCTTTTTTACGAATATCCTACACAAATATATATATACATGTATTGGTTATATATTGAGAGATCTTGTCCTATTGTGTTTTTAAGGGTCTAAAAGAAGGAACCTTTTTGACAGAGTTTTAATACAAATTATATTACGATACCTATATATATAGCACGGCGTGATTATAACAAGTCATGTGAGAAATAAGAGTTCTGGAAATTAAATCTTGAGGGTTTGATAAAGGGCTTAGGAGATATGAGGTCTCTTTCAGTTATACAACGTGTCCAATGAACACGAGTATAGAGTTCAGCTTTGGGAAGAAAATTCTTAGTTTTTTCGCAAATCACATCAGAGAGGTCACATTAATATGATTTGGATGTATATATATATACACTTGGAATTTTTGCCTGGTGGGAATTCTCACTTTCTTTAATTTCTCTTATTCTTCCCTTTGCACCATGAAATGATGAAATAAAGACAGAAATAATGAAAGTTACGGGAATTTTAATTTAATTTGAATTTTCCCTAGTGCATAATATTATAAAAATACTGAATTATTTATACATTTCTGTCTTCTCTACATGGATATGATATATAAAGTAGACACCAACCACACGTAGCAGAGGATGGTGCTCAATAAAAGCTCAATCATGGTCGTCCAATATCAAGATGAGGATAATAACTCGGCACTGTTTAAAAAAATGGCAGTTTCTTCACAAAGTCACTATTCTCAGAAATATTTGAAAGCAATGTTCACTGTTGAGTAACGTTCAATCGCAATCCAATTAGCAGGGACTTGTTTAAGAAGCTTTTGTGGTGGATCTGAGGCCATGCATGCATCGTAATCTGAGGTGAAACCCTTCTCTTTCTTTCTCTTTCTCCTTATTCCCATTCTCAATGCGTGTTCCTACTCTTGAGGACGAGAATATTCATGAATATATATCATAAAACTAGGGGTGTACATGGGCAGGGCTGGGCAGGGCACCCCCCTGCCCGATGCCCGGCCCAAAGAAAGCATGGGCTGCATTTTGCAGCCCGATGCCCAGCCCAGCCCGGTAAAAGCCCTAAGTATTTCGGGCTGGGCATAGATGGGCTGGGCATGGGCGGGCTGGGCATGCCCAAATAGTGATATCCTACTCATATTGTGAAAAAAAAATCTGCAATTATAAATTTCTAAAGTAATACCATATCTATGTCTTAAAGATTTAAAAAATATCCATAATCAACTAAAAACAAGGCGACAACAAGATAATAATTAAAGTTTTGAAACTCATTGAGAGGTAGGTGGAGGAGGCATAGGAGAATGGTCAGGGGTAATACCATAATCATTATTGATAGGACTAGGGGTTGGTGATACAATAAAAGTTTTAAAAGCGGTTGAAGTTGAAGTATCTTCAAGAGAGGATGATGATACTTTAGAAGCTTGATCATCCATTTAAACAAAATATCTTCAACCTGAAATTAGCCATAGAAATCTCATAAATTAGCCAACCATTTCAACTAACTATAAGGATCTTTTAGAGCAGCCAAACGTGATATAATCATCATATATATATGCATTACAGTACAGCATTAGTTTAGTTTCTTAAAAAAGTTCTTCAATTGTTGTGTTTGATTCCCTGTGTGTCTGTGAATTGGTTAATCATCATATATATATATATATATGCATCACAGGTGTCTTGCAATAAAAATTAAAATATGACATTGTAAAGTTATGAGATGGTAAAATATGATATGGTTAAGTTGCTAGCACAGGTGTCTTGCAGTACATCGAAAACATACAATTTATTACCTATAAAAGAAAGATTACGGGGGTCAAGTTATGATATACTTATAATAATATGATCATCATTTTTTTATTCAATTAGGAGTATATATGGATTTGAAGGGAGATAGATAATAATTGTTAACCACTTGAACTAAAGAATGAATAGGAAAGGTAAAGAATGAATAGGAAAGGAAAAGGGAGAGGAAGAAAAAATGTTGACAGGAATGTTAGAACTGATGAGAAATCAAGACACGCAACTATGAGCCTCCAGTACTTAAGCCATGTTAGCTAGATACAAGAAATTAACCAAAATGATATCATGCATGATGTTGTGGATCATACTATTCTAACAACCTTTTCATCAAATTAATTGTGATTAGGACAGATTGAACCATCCAACACCTAACACGAAGCTAACATATAAAGCACAAGGGACACTATTTGATGTTATACAGTGTGAAGCTAATTCGTGCAGCAACAAAAGAAGAGGCAAAATAAAATCAGCCATCCTTCAGTCTTAATCCGAATCATCAATCAAATAGGTCTGCTGCCAATGCCAGCGAATTGTTTTCTGTAAAATATGATAGATATGAAGCACAAGGGACATCGATACAAATGGGTTTGGTTTATTGGGAAGTTTACAGAATAAAATTCCAACAGGGCATACGTGATTGTGATGGCAATAACATATTAACTGTTCTATTTAGCATTGGACTTGCATGCTCAGAGCCTCAGAGGAATCACCCAGGGAAAGAGCAAATATGATGTACATCACAAGGAATAACATATTAACATCCTGAAGAATAACATATTAACATCTCTATTTCCCATTCTTCCAGCAAGACCCATAAATTTCTAGAACAAACAAATCTCATAGTTTCCTGTGACTCTGTGAAGAATAATATGCAGATTCAGACAACTAGACGAAGAGAGAGAAGAACTTGAAGAGAGAGAAATGAATCGCAAAGGAACCTGAAGATTGCAGTTTCCTGATAGAAATATTGCAGATTGCAGTCAAATTAAAGAAAGGAATTTCAAAGAGATGGAGATCTAGACGAAGAGAGAGAAGAACCTGAAGCTGGCACGAGAAGAGCCAGATTTGAACACCGGTGACAACAATGGACAACGCCGTCGTTGCCTCGCTGGAGACTCGCAGGAGCAAGAGGGTAAGGGGCTGCCAAACTGGTCGGTCGCCGAATATAGCGTAGCAGAGAGCCAAGACTTGAACTGGAACATACACTTTTAGAAATTAGGGCAACTGGGCATTGGACAAACTCAAACAAGTTAGATAGAATGATAGATATTAGATAGGTATTATAAATTTTAAAAAAATATATATAATATATATACCTCGGGCCGGGCCAAAATGGGCAGGGCTGCATACCTTGCCCGGTGACCTGCCCGGCCCGACACTTAGCCCGGCCCAAACTTGCCCAATTGTATTTCAGGCCAATTTTTTTTGGGCTGGGCAGGGCTATTTTCCTCCGGGCCCGGGCGGGCATACCGGGCACTGGGCATCTTGAACACCCCTACATAAAACCCTAGTAATCATCAAGAAGAGGGATATATATTTTTTCTCTCTCTCTTCTCTTTAATATAAAACTTAGTTAATTTATTAGATAGATTAAATAAATTAGTGATTATAACAAATATAATATCATTATCTCCTCCTAAGAAGTACTCATTTATAAAATTAGATTATATGTCAGTTTATAAGTTAAATAAATTAGTTTGAGAAAAAATAATACTACTATGATTCTCCGTATGTGACATATTTAACTAATTTGATTAGATTAAATAAGTTAATTAATATGTCATGTTTTTTTAAAATATTATAATAATTTTTCTTAATTCTCTTTTCCTTTTCTTATTGAAAAAAGTTAATAAATTTAAGAAATATATTCTATATCTATAACTAATATCAACTATCTAATTAAGTATTATATTAAAGATAACGGATGAGTAAATATTATATGAAAAATATAATCAAATCTTATATTTAAAATTAAATTTAATATTCTAACTAGTTCATATATTAAGAACAAAATGTAATATTTACGATTGAATCTGATGGCCATACATATCCGTATACGTGCAGATGATATAAAATGGGCAGTCCAATGAAAGAAGGATACGTATACAGAGACATGCGGGCGTGTTGGTTCTATGATAATTATTTGAGCGTGTTTATCTCTTTTGTTAGGGTTGTTTGGAGGATTATAATGAACTTGTCCTCAAGTGGGCACAAAAAAGGTGAGATTGGATTGTGACATGAAAGCAAACATGTGGATCCTAGAAAGAGATCGAACATCCAATTACATAATGCGCATCATCATAATATATAACCCATTCCTTACTTTGTTTCTTCTCTCGATATTGATTCTATCAATTATTATCATTATTATTGCCATGCATGAAACCCAGAAATTAATTGCCAAGATATATGTCGATCTGATCTGATGATTTATTTGCAGCTGTCACGGAATATCTATACATTCGTATATAACAAATAGGGTTTTTATCTTCGCAGCTTCGTACGAATAAAAGCAGATAACAAGTGGACACTGCCCACCCCACTTGGTTCGCTGTTTCAATTATTCAAACCAACCAGAGATATTGGAACATATATATCAAATAATGGCGCTTGTGTGTCACTTGAACTATTATTAAGACCATGGACATTATTAAAAGGAATGTAACGATATCAAATGCTCAGATAAAAAATTTAATTATCATAATGTTTACTCATTTTATTATTCTCGTTGCAGTTTATTCAATGGAATCAAGATGGGTGTTAACTTAATAATGAAATTCTCGGGCGAAAGACCGGTTATGTCTGACGACTTGTGAAATAATGTCGGTTACAACAATTTGTTCCGTATGACTTGAATTTTTGTTATGAAGAAGAATTTCGAAATCTGAAATCCTTAATTCCTTATTGTTTCCAAATCTGATAGAAACGTCAACGACGTCCAGTGTTTATTAAGATATCTCCAGTCAAACGTGTGAACGGGATGAACCATTTTTTCCATATATATATATATATAGTATTACATAGTATATTTCACAATACAATAATTTAGATCAAATAATTGAGTTGAAGTTTCTCCAGCCAATCATATATATTGTAAACAAAAAATATAAAAAAAATAAAACAAAATAATTGTTAATGCGCAGACCCGGGGACTCAATGAAGTAGAACATGACAAAGATACAGGGACATGAGGTCATGCAAGAGATTATAATTAATTAAATAGGGAGAATTTGTGTATATTAGAAGAATCTACTAATGTACGTATAAAACTTTGAATAGAGAAAAATAGAGGGAAAAAAAGAGAGAGAAAAGTGGTCAATAATTGAATAAGCTAGCATCAGCAACGGATGAAGAATAATAGAGTGGAATGTCCACCCCCACGTACGCGACCTTTCCTTCAGATTAATTGCCTTCTTTATTCGAAAATAAACAAAAAAGAATATGTCACTATTATTTATTTATTTATTTTATGATAATAATGAGAGTTTCTGATTTCCACTGAGACATACAGTTTGCACGAGGGCCTCTATTTTGTTGTTTTGCGCTTTTTTTCTGCCTGGAAATCAGCCCCTTTTCCTCCTCACGATTAATCTATTTCCTTTTCCCCTTAATAATTGCAAATTGCGTATATGGTTACACATGTGCACACGTGAGTTGCTTTCCTCTGTCGTAATATTATCCGATATCCAAGGGCATTTCTGGGTTTTCATAGCGGTCGACACGTTTACCCTTGTTACACATTTCATTATTAGCTTCCGAGCGTTATCCCTTTGTTGAAGAGGCGTGAGATCTTGTCTCTCCTTTTTCTCCTTTTGGTCAATTCTCGTGCGGTTGTCCTCTAGCTCCAATTTTTTCTCTGTCTTTTTATTCTTTCTAATCTGGATCCTTTTGTTTTTCAATTTCGAGCTGCATCGTATTTTATTATTTTAAATTACATTTTAAAACATATTTGTAATGATACTTCGATATATTAAATTTAAGTAAAAAAGCATGGGAGAAAAAATTAAGTAGAGTACGTGCATATTTGATATTATGTTTTATCGAAAGAGATCTAATGGTAGATTGTTGTGGTGGCACTCGTGCGTCTGATTTTATGAAGATCCTCGGATTTCATGGAGCCTAGTGAAGCATTATCTATAATAATGTGAATTGATTAAAGGGATTAGAGTGATGTAATGAGGGAACCTTTGGGGCGAATGGAGCCAAATAAACATGAATAAATACCGATTTATCACGGCTCTCTCTGCGTTGTTTGGCTTGATTCTATAGGGAATAGTTATTCTCTTTAAAGTTGAACAAATTTTCTCTCTACCTTTTGCTAGGTACGATCACAATCATCGGCAACTTTTGTTATCTTCTTTTGCTCCAAATTTGGCCCCGTGTTCTTGTTTGTATTTTTGTTCTCCCTCCAAGATATATGTTCATGCATCAACCTTTCCCTTCCCATTTTTATCCACCCACCCCTTAATCATATATAGCCACCTAGCTACCTTCTATACACATCCTCCATGTTATAATAGTCAACTTTATTCGTAATATCTATTTTAAAAAATTAATTTATTTAACTTATAAATATATATAATTTAAATATTATAAAGAGGTACCTTAGAAAAATTCTATGTATTTATTATATTTTTTTAATTTATATTTAAACAAGTTAAATAACTCTTATTAGAGAAAAATGAGTTAATTGCATAAATTGTGATTAGGTAGTTGAAGATCTCTGTCTTTCTTTATCAATGGATTGGAATTTAAAGAAATAATGGGATATGAAATGTGTGAGATAAGCGAATCTAACAGAGATTCATTCTCCATCGTGGATGACTAATTATTAGGAATAAAAGAAGATTTGGATATGACAACATAAACAGGTTTAGCTCGTGAAACGTTCATGATGTGTCATCGTTAATTGTCTGTATATCTCTCTGAGGAATGTTATGAAGTTTAATTTACATCATAGAAAATTACATGAATTTTCCCCCGTTTTTTGTTTTTGGTGGCGGGACACAAATCAGGTGTATATATACTATGTTCTTGGAATTCAGAAATGGGGAGAATGATAATGAAGATATCCGTTATTATATATATATATATATTTTTTTTTTGTTGCCCATCCGGTTCACTGAAACTTTATCCCGACTACATCCGAATTCGACCCGCGTCGTGCACCTGACTATGGTGAGTGAGTTTCCCAACGAAGATTTTTTGCATTCGCCAAGGCTCAAACTCGAGATCTCGTTTAAGGGATACCGAGCCGCTTATCACTATGACTAACCTCGTTAGTATTATATTTTTTTTATAATTTAAAAAAAGAAAAAAAAATCAACTAACATATCCCCGTTGAGTATCTAGGATTAAATAAATTTGTTAAATTTTAATTTATATTCCTCCTGTTCTAAATTCAACTAGCTTATTTTGTTCCTGTGTAAAACGTTAGGCCCAATATTTTGTTATGCGAAGCAAAGAATCCCTGCATGCCTGCCAGTGTGAAATGCTTATGTAAAAGTTATTTATTTAGTGTAGATATACTAAATAAGCTAGTTGAATTTAGAACAGGAGGAATATAAATTAAAATTTAACAAATTTATTTAATCCTAAATACTCAACGGGGATATGTTAGTTGATTTTTTTTCTTTTTTTTAAATTATAAAAAAATTATTAGAGTAATTTATAGATAATAAATAAGTTATTATGAATAATTAATGTTGGGGAAAGGGCAAAATGAGAAGTTGGGGAAATGGAATGAAATGAGAATAGGGTGGGTTGGGGAGTAAGGGGTAGAGGAGGATAGATATGTAGGGTGGGGGTGGACAATAGGTAGAGAAGGACAGAAGGATAAGAATTGAATTTAATGTAGGCGTCGGGGAATGGATGGATGGATTAACTCTCCTTTTACGGCGCCTTCACCCTCCTCCTTTACTCTTCACTACGCCTCTTCCTTGAGACTCTCAATCCCCCTTCCCAATCACTCTCTCTCTCTCTCTCTCTTTTAAATAAAAAAAAATTAAATAAATTTAATATTAATCTCTTATTAAAATTACTATCCAGTCTCATAACTCAAATAATATTTATAAAAAAATTATAAAATTATTTATTAAATAAATCTTTATAATAATAATAATAAAAAATTGTGATATCGCTTCCCAACCACTCTTTCTTCTCATTAATACTACGAGTCACACCCAAGAATGAATTCCTCTTACCCACAATGTTTATTTCCCCTTATAACTCATAATATTGCAGTGTAAATCCAAATCTGATTGAAAATATGAGGATCAAAATGATTTATAAGTATTTGTATGAGCTCTATTTGAGTTTAAAAATATAACTAACTCTAATAGACTCATATAACTCAATTTATCTAGACTTTATTATAAATAACGTTGGATATATTCATTGCATTCTTTTTAACACTTTATCTCCCATAAAATCTTATTGATTACAATTTTTAATACTCTTCTAAAGTAGTTTTTAGATTGATAAAAGAATAATAAATTTAAAACATTTTATTAAATTATTGCAGGTGTAGGTGTTTTAATTAAAAATGAAATATTTAATTTTTAATATATAATTTTCATTAATTCATAACTATTTAGATTGATTCCCAAAAAAGAATTGGAAATTGAGTGGGATATACAAATGGGTTTATTTAAAGTTTAAACATTAGGTGTCACCGTGAATGCCGCGTCCATAGATTGGTACTACTAATAACATACTTGAATTAAAAATGAGTGAGGATTGAGTGCACGTGTGGTAGGTCATGTCCACGTGCATCTGTTTGTATTCAGAAGCATTCCTTACCTAAGAATGCTTTAGCTTAAAATTTTTGAATAAAATATGAATATTTGATAAACATAATAATATGGGAATTAGATTGGAATTGGAGGGAAGTGCTTTCATTGGGAGAGGAGCTCAACTTGGTTTGATTGATAGGACCTCCAAGTTTGGACCCCTACCATCCCCCGAGAAACACAGTATGGTCAACTCTTCACTGCTCTGTGGGCTCCTTTCTGCTTTATGGGTCCCCTCTCCTTCATTTCAACACCCCCCCCCTTCCAACACAAAAACAAACCCATCAATTCCCATTCCATTGTTTTTTAAACTCCCACCTTTGTATATTTGTTTAAAAAATAACTTAAATTTTTTTAATAACTTTTAAAAAAGAATTTAAAAAAAATTATAAAAAAAAAATTATAAATAAAAGAGTATTTATATAGTTATTACCATAAAAATTTTTATAATTAAAAAATTATCAGGGTATAATTTTATTAAAAATATGATAGATGAAATAGGGGAGAGATTGTAGAGAGGAAAGGGGAGAGATGATGGAGAAGAAAGAGGAGATATGAGAGAGGGTGTAAAAAAAGTAAAGGTAAAATAATAATTTAGTAGTTCATAAGCTCTTTTACTATTTCAGAAGTTAGTCTCAGTAACTTATCCAAAATCTTAATTTTAAATTATAGTTTAATTTAAAAACCCTTTAGACAAATATGACTGTTTGTTTTAATTTTTTTATACATTTAAATGTTATCTAGAAGAACTTCTAAAACTATGATTTTTCTGATTTCCAGACACACACTGAATCACTTTCAACTTAAATCTCAAATGCTAGCCTCATTATAACAGAGAGAGTAGATTTTTTTTTATCCTTAAATAGTGTGTAAGCCTAATTCTTTTAAAAAAAATTCTTATATAAAAATAACTTAAGTATAATCTTCATAGTGTTAAGATTTAAACTCTCCTAATAAATATATTTATCATATTTAAATTTGTGCCTTCGTTCTCCTGAAGTAAAATTATTTACTATCTCAATTTGTAGCTTATTGGTTCCTATTGCATTTCTAACATAATTTTTTGTTTAAATAAAGAATTGTCCCTAAATGTGTGTTCAATTTGACCTAAGAATGATAACACAGAAGAAAGCAACTTCACTCATGGAGCATTGTTGCAATTGTTAGGAGATTTTTCAGAAGCACGATCATTAACATTATCATTATTCTGCGCCGGCTTCTGCCTTTAAAGGGCCGACTTAATTCATATGCTACTCAAAAACATGTAGTGAAACTTAGATTTTCTTTTTCTTCCCGCCAAAAGTGGAAATTAATTTTGATATATAAATTTGCAAACTAAACGAGGAAACCCTACACGTAAAAGTAGTAGTTACAAAAAAAAAATGAATAATATGAATCCTTATTTGTATAGAACCTGGGACTTAATCCAACACTGATCAAGATCATTAGCATAGGATGCCAAATAATTGAGTGTTAACATGCATAGAGAATTTTTTAGTCTGAGAAATCATGAGAAGGGATCTATTATCTATATATGCTCCTCATTTGAGTATAGTGGGAACACATTAATTATGGAACCCCTTGATGATTTGCCTAGTCATGCATATACAGCCACGGCCATATTACATATTTTATTAGTTATTAAGATCTGAGGTTCAAATCAGTTGCTTTTATTCTTATTATTGTCTCTTGATTTGAACAATTATTTACTCAAAGTAATCTTCATATAGGTCTCTTTCTAAACAAACACAGCCTCGACTTTCATATAGGTTTCTCATAAATGTTCTCACAAAATTTGGAGAAAATCTAGTTTTAAACATATGGAAAGAACGCATTTTTTTTTTGCATAAATAAATTATATAAACAAGTAAAGGAGTGAGCTAATAAGAACCAGTAGTCAATTAATTATTAGGTTAACTAGAAAAAGTCTCAATTATATTTCTTAGATAGGATCGTGTATTTGAATTCTGTGAATAAAATAAAATTTTCTCTAAGAGTGGTATCCCATTTAAACCTTGTATATGCATAGAAAGAACACACACGTACGTATACATTAGCTTGATTGCTCAGATTGTGGAGACGAACTCTAGCATATGCATTATACATAACTCAAACCTATATTTAGTAGTTAATTATATTTGAGATATTATCATAAGTAAATATAAATATTTCTTTTATTAGATTGGTTCACTGTATTGTGAGTGAGAGTTACTAATTTTTTATGTTAAACTCAACTTCCGTTGGTTGGGAGATCAATTCAAATATGATTAAGTGTAACCCTAAAAGCAACTTACAACGAGATGAGATTATCCCAAAAACTCGAAAAGTAGGTAGGTTAACGGAAAAGAGTGAATAAGTATATACAAGTAGTGGCCACAAAAGACGTAGGGTTACGATCAAGAAAATGAGGGAAAAGATTCGCAGCTTTAAGAGATGGGTTGGCTCCACTGCACAAAGATGGATCAACCCCCATGTGTTGAAGGTCCCCCATTTCATTTTTGTTTGTTATGCTTCCCTTTGTCTTTCTTCTTGTTGTTTCTTTCATTCCCACTCGATTCCATCTATTTATCTCCATTATCCATTTCATTTCTTTATAAATCACATTCTATAATTCTTCTTAATCATCATCACCCCGTAACTAACTAACCCTCGTGCTCGCTTCTGCTTTAAAGAGTACCATCAGAAGCCCATGTGATATGAGGCGAGTACTGCAAGCTAGGCCACAATTAATGAAAGCATTGAAGTGAAGATGAAAAAGTGAAGGGCACACTCTTGTGGGGCTACCCTACACTACTCTTTGTCATTCTGACTCTTACACACTCCTTTGCCCTTCTCCTCGTGGGTGTGTCGTAATCGTCCTTTCGTACCAAAACTAACCCCATTCACAAGTATTACACGCTTAGCTTCTTTATTGGGAAAATTGCCACGAAATGAACGAATATGAATATAATTATTAAAGTGTCTTATAATATATGAATAGTATGTAAAGATAAATTTATATGAAATAAAAAACAATAATAAATTTATGATTGTTCAATTATTCTGAAATTTTTTAATAATTATATTCTGATAATAATTTTTTCTAGCTAGTTACCTTCTTGCTCACTCCTTCCTCAAACCACCACGACATTTGTACTTGCTAGCACCTAAATCCCACGCCTTCATTTATCTTTTTATACGTTCATGCACTACTCTCTCTTATTGGGTACTTCAAAACTTAGCCATCGTATATTTAGCTCACACATGCACGTGTTTTTCTTTTCTTTTCTTTTTTTCTTGTTTTGGGTATATGCGGATCAAGGTTTGTACATCGTTGATTCCTTCGGTTGATAATCAGTTTGGTAAGAAAATTTTAGGGGCTAATTATGGGACCTTCGTCACGTTAAATGTTAAAAAAATTATCATGCAAGTTGAGTAGAACATATGTATAAAAGCTGGTCATTATCAACAGAGAACCTAAGATTGTGAATATTCTAGATTTAGAACAGACTAAGGTAACATGCATGTATTAAGTATATATCAGAAATAAATATCTTCTTATTAAACATTTTCTTGAACGACATATACTTAAATTATAGCTATATATATCTAAGCGTTGCTCATCAATTATTATTCCTTACAAAATAAATAAAAAAACACATCCATCAAGATATATAGAGACGACATATCCCAAAATTGGCGGAACAAATTAAATTACATTAAATGATAATAAATCCTGTGTTATGTGTGGCAAATTCTACAACACATTGGAGGACCAATAACGTGAGGGGCACTATATATTCTTGCAGAAAGCGAGCGAATCATCTTGGAAGGAGGGGAGCAAATTATATATATATTGATTAGGTTAATCCTCAGATCTTGTACGTACTCTGATTATATACTAATCCATCATCAGCTTCACTATTCAAAGTGAGATTAGAATCTGTTTAATTTGCTAATCATTTTTTTCTGGATTGGGTAGCATGTGTGAGGTGGCTCCTAACCCTACCTACTCACATGCTTCATCACGAAAATTCATTGGATAATCAATCCGAAATGATTGGTCCAAATCAAGCCCTTCAATTCAAATTAACCATCGAAAGCTGTGTTTGAACATGATCAGTGCCAATTTGACTTAGGAATATTATTGGAGCACTCAAAATTTTTATGGCTTATCCTTTGACTCTGAACCCTAAACTTGTGTCGGTGTGCTCGTGTGTGTAGTAGTGTTCCAAATTAATATTGCTTTCACATGTTAAACTTAACATCTTTTTTTTTTTTTTTTAAAATAATTCCAATTGGAGATGGACCCAAGAATTAGACTGAACATCTCATTAGAAATTCCTCTTTTTTCGTTAAATTCTAAAAGGAACTACCGAACGATCAGTGTGTGGGTGTGGGTGTGTCGTTTGCTTTCCCATTGGAGATTCGAAAAATCTCGTAAAGTCGGTTTACATAATAATCTCACTTTTCTTATTGAATCCAAGCCATCGAGAACCAGATCTCGTAAAGTCATGCTTGGTTGAACCAAAGTGGAATCTTAATTATTGCTTAATGACAGTGATATTTCATTCGCATTATTTTGTTTGTTTTCTCCCCTTCATTCTTCTGAAACAAATGACGATACCAGAATCACTACAGAATGATGAGAAAAGAAGAACTGGAAAGAATTAAAGCCAGAGAGATTCAGACCAAAAGAAAAACAAAAGGGGATTTCATTAGGATGGTGATCAAATACAACTCAAGCATTGATTTAATTAAGAAAAGGCAAAGCCACCGCTCATTGTATATTAGTAACCAATAAGGTACGTGTCGGGTCATAAGGAGCCATGAGAGTGATTATTGCCAGCAAACTGTGTGTTGGAGCATGTATATATAAACACACACACACAGACAACACGACACACTTGAAATTTAGTTTAGTTATATCGATATATGTATATTTTAGTTTATCTTGTTAAAAGGCACTTAAAAACATTCTTGAGTTGCAGGCCACTATTCAAACAGCAAACATGGGAGCAAATTAAAGTAGGAGTGTATCTTAAGGCATGATTATGATGAATCAGAATCCTAATAATAAACACGGTCATGAGAGCTTAAACAAGTGAAGGGCTTTTGTGGGTGTTTTAAAATTTATCATCTCTCACAGAATGTACTGTCTTGCCTTAATTAATTCCTCTTGCAGTTTCTCGTGCACGTGGTCCTTATATTCTGATGTCAACACAGTCAGCATTCAATTTTATACTTATATAAACCATGTGAAAGAAAAAAAGGGATATTGTGGGTTCACCATTGTGACCCAAACTACTGTAGCCCAACCTCAGGATTAAAGTTCATAACTACGTTATTACAGGTCTCTATGTTACCTTAAGCAAAAAAGTTCTTATATTTTCCACATTTAGTACTCGATTTAAACAAAATTGTCTATAATAGAAAAACACACCTATAGTTACCCATAGTTATAGGGAACAAACACACACACTGATGATTGTTTAGAATGTAAATTAAAGGCCATCCAGGTCTTCCAAACAAAAAGCCCATTAATACCTTAAACTCAAGGAGGGCCCAAACTTGTTTAAAATAGGAGGCCCATAGATAGAAAAGAGGCTCGATCGTGACATATAAGATAACCAGACGATTTATAAGGCTAATCTTGATTTGTGTTGGTTTGTTTTTGTGCACTCTTATTCATGAATCCTCCACAAACATCGTTATAAGTTATTAGAATGTCTATGCAGGATTATATATATGGGTGGAAGATAAGAGAGTCAAGAGTGCAATTCTGGTTCGATGTTGGCACCCTTGTAGACGTAATTCTTGCGAAGGTCAGCAAACTTCATGGACCTGTAACTTGGAGTCTTTGAGGTGCCTCCATTGATAAAAGCTTTTGCAGGTTCTATGACGCTTTCATTGGATGGATAAACGAAATATGCAACACTCGTACGCGCAGTTGTTGAATTTGTCACAACCCTATGTTCAGCACCCACAAGCCTTCCATTACTAATCATCTGTAAATATACATTATCACTAAACTGTTTTCTGAAGGTTATGGGGATAGAATTAGAATGAATATCATGTACCTGTAAGAGAAGGCCTATGTTAACGACGAAGGCATTGGGAAGAGGGTCAACTTGAATCCATTCTCCATCTTTGAGGACTTGAAGGCCATTGACGTCTTGTTCTTGAAGGAGGATAGTGATGAGATTAGGGTCTCTGTGCTTTGCTAAACCCAAGGTTAAACTTGGCTCTGGACATGGAGGGTAGTGATGAACTAACAGTGTTGGATTCTCACTCACTTCGCCACACAAATATCCAGGGCCAAGCCCTAATCCTTCACCAAGAACCTCCAAGATTTTCTGATCCAGTTTTCTCAGTTCTTTCGTGTATTTCCCAACCACCTCACTGACAAAGTGCCAAATCGTGTTATAAGTTATAGTATTTCATTTAATTTTACTCAACAACTAAAAAAATATATATCGACAATTAAAAAAAAAAGTTTGATTAACCTTGTGCAAGCTGTGATTTGTTTTTTAAAAATAATAATAAATTATAGCTAGAATTAAAGCAAGTTGAGATGCTCCATATTTGACTGTGACATATTTAAATTTTAATTGGATTGAATTTCATTCTAGTAAGAGTTAAAGAATGCTTGAGTGATGAGGACATTCATATTATGCTGATTAGGGATAATCGTACAAGCAAATAAATTTGATTATGCACTTTGAGCTGGATTAATTTAATTTCCAGGTCACATCAGATTCTTAAATCAATTCAATTCAGTGCCTTCCAATTATGCATATTAGATTATGACGTGAAACAGTTTTCTGATGAAACAGCCACACGCCATGCTTTTGAAATCATCCTAATCCACTAAACACATTCTTTAACATTGTATTATACTACATGCATGAAAGAAGATATATATATATATATATATATCAAGCATATATATACCGGAAATTATATGGTTTAAGAGGCCAATAGTGTATGTATTCCCCAGAAGGAGGACAAGAGAGTGTCAAGGTGTCCTTCCAATACTGAACAGCGTCTTTGGTGTAATTCTCACTGCTTGTATACAGCTTGCACCTTCCACTTGTGTCCCTCGAGCATTCTTCTAACTTGTCTTTCCCACCCATCGCATGAAACTCCTTGCAAATCTTCATCGTATTCTTCATTAATTCCTCCGAAACTCCATGGTTGATTACCTATAATTCACACACACACACACACACACACACACACACACACACACACATCCCAGTTGCCGTTAGATATAAGAGGGGACAATATTATTTAATTATTCTCATCGATTTGCTACCTTGTTCTATGGGTAAACCCTAGTTTGCTTAGTACGAATCAGAGTTGCAATTAACATGAAGTAAAGGAGCTAAGGTTTTGAGTGGACAACCTGGAAAAAGCCAAAGTCCTCGGAGGCTTTCAAGATGTTTGCAATTACAGCCGCTGGATCAATATGTGCTCCGAGGTCAACCACCGGGATTGTCTTGCCGGAAGCTGGAATGAGGTTGCCGGGTCTGGTTTCTGGCGGGTGAACATAAGATGAAGGCACAGAGGAATGAACGTTAAACCAGCTTGACACTAGCAACTCATCCAAGCTCGCCATTAATATAATATTCCTTTATAGCCTGGAGGTTCAGAAGCAGGGAGCTTACACTGCATATTTGTGAATAAGAGAAAATAAGAGTTTCTGTATATATAGTGCTAATGAGCTGTACAGGGGCTATAATAAGCTTTGCTTAACTCATCTTTCCGTTAATTTGTGGTTAAGTTAACCTTACAGTTATTTTCTTTAGTTAAAAAAAGAAAAAGCTATAACTATATATAATACCCTGTTGAGTAATTAAAATACAACAGTTCATTCTGACAAACCATACAACGTTTCTCTTAATATTAATTATCATGATGGTATTTACCAGTATGGATTTAATTTATACATATATGTGCAAATTGGTATGACAGATATAGTCATATATATTATGGTATATTCGGATAAATTTTTAGAAAATGGCTTACAGAAAAAAAAGGATTTTTAGACAACTTTTAAAAAAAGAATTTTTGGATAATGTCTTATGGGAAAAAATGATTTTTAATAAATAAGTGTTTAGATAGTTATTATTAGAAGAATTTTTATGATTAGTAAATTACTGGAAAGGGTATGAGATAAAAAAAAAACGCTGCACTGTTCCTTCATACTGTTCACTGTTCATCTTTCTTCTCTCTTTCTTCCTCTCATCTTCCTTTCCACCATGAATCTTCTGTGTATGTTCTTCCTCTTCTTCCATCCTCCATCCCTTAGGCAAAGTAGCGACCTTCAACAGACATCGGGAGGCATACGTTCTAAATCTACTCGACATTGTCAAGGTCTTCTCGTTCTACTCCTTCTTCTTCCTCCATCGCCAGCGTCTCAATGGACGGTAAGAAGCAGCACAGATGGGCGACATTGAGAAGAACTAGAAGAGAGAGAAGGTGGAGAGAGATGAGAGAGAAGAGGGAGAAGAGAAGAGAGAGTGTAAGAAAAAGTAGGGATAAAATAGTAAGTAGGTAGTTCATAAACTCTTTTACTATTTTAGAAGTTAGTCTTAATATCTTGTCTAAAACCTTAATTTGGTCCATAAGCCATTTTGAATAAATATAACTATTTTAAAATTTTCTCAGACTAAAATTTAGACAAAAAATTCTTTTAAAATTTTAGTTTAAGGATTTCCGAAATAGGTACCTTGTATAAAAGTTTAACCCAAATTTACTGTACCAGAATCTTTTTATCTACCGTACATTTCTATAATATTTTTTTATTCGTTATCATATAATATCTACACACACATTAATGCTGCCACTTAATTCTTTTTTCTGAAACACGAGACAATCTGAAATGCTCCGCCCTCTAACCATTAATCCTAAGTCTTGATATTTATCTCTAGAAAGATGTGCCTGAGCAGGTAAAAGGAACATTATTTAGGAGGGAAAGGGGAATGAATTTAAGTCATAACAATTATCTTGGATGGAGCAGTTACTTTATGGTGATGAGATGAGTTGAAATCATAGTTAGTAGGCGTTAAAGTTAACACCAAAATTAGGAAGACTAAGCTAGCTAAGAGAATCCAACACGCCCGTCCGAGTAAATTACAGCAAGAGAGCTCGTGTGTGAATATAATCAATGTCGGTCGGGGAAAGTTTTGACTCGAAAAGACAATTTCCTAAATTCATCAAGCCCGTGTGTGAAAAGTTTACAACGTTATTTTCTACTCTTTCTCTGTGTAATAACCACAAATTATAATTGCTAAGTTACCGAAAGCAAGAAGGAAATAATGATTATGTGCAAATTAAAGTGGATGATTTAGTATATACATGTACATCCATAGTCAACTGTATATAAAAGTGCAAATTATATATATATATATGGACATATCTAATTTAATTAATTAATGCGTGAATTACGAGTTCATGTTGGAGTGGGATTAGTAGTAATAGAAAAAAAATTAATAAAAAGTGATATGATTGGAAGAAGACGACATGATTGAGGGAGGGACCAGGGAAGCAGCAAGTTCATGAATGTGGATGCTTTTGATCACCGTCGAGTAGGCTCTGCTGCATCATATTTTTCTAAAAGAAGCAGATCATAGTCGCCTTCAAGTAAAATAAGTAAATTTTAATTATTAATCTCTCGCACCTACCTACGTTTGTTTCATATTGCTTAACTTTTTTGACCTCCTCCATTTATTATCTTAGTTCACATTTCACACCCGTTTAATCAAAACCTCTCTCTTTTACTGTCACATTCACACGTCCATGATCCATCATCCCCTCCTTTTTAAACAAGTTACACGCGCGCGCGTACTGTTATTATATATATATATATATATGCATGTGTGTGTGTGTGTGTGTGTGTCTTTGACTTCTATCAAAGAATTTCAGCATTTTATTTAGAAAGGCACTGTGCGTGTGCATTTAAGGCTCACTCTTGTCATTTACAGCGTCTTGATATAGTTAGCTAATGGTCTTCGCCATTTTTTATAGATCAGGAAACAACAAATTGACTTGGATTCAGTGACTTAGTAGTCAATTTAAAGAGAGGGCTTATTATTCGCTGATTATATTAGTATAGTAGGATCTGATCATCCTTTGTGAATATATTAGTATAGATGTTTTATCTTTTATTAATATTATTTGATCTTTTTCCAAAAAAAGAAGAAGAGAAATTTGTGCACAATATCTTTTTAAATTGGATGAATTTTCGTAGTCTATCGACTGTTCATATGGCCTGATCAGCCAAATCTTTTTAAATAATGGATAAATTGTTACTCCATAATTTTTAACATACGACATAATTAGAGAGTTAATTTTAATCATAAATATAAGATATATTTTTTTATATTTATTAACTTTTCTTAAATTACTCCTATTGATATTTCCAACAATAATCAAGTAAGATAATGATGGAGGGGGAGTTAAGGAATATGATTAGGTATTTTAGAAAAACTATATCGTATTAACTAACTTAACTAAATTATTTAATCTAATAAAATTAGTTAAATATCCTCCCTATTAAGCCCCATAAGAGTATAATTTTAAAAATATTATTTTTGTAACCTAATATTGGTTTTACAAAATAAATATCTTTTATTTATAAATAGAATATTTTTTATATTTTTTAAAATCCTTTCCTGCTGAGCAGAATCTCGGCCCAAACTGCATATTGGGTTTCACCTCTAATCTATGTTTACATTTGAAATGGTCACATAGATCTATCATAGAATTTGAGGAGGATTGTACCCCCCAAAAAAAAAAGAACTTGAGGATAAAAAATATTTATAAAGAGCATAATAAGTTAGCGAATGTATTGGCAAATCACAGTTTATCTACTACAACAATATTATATGCATGTCTTTCATATTTAATATTATTTTTTATAAATAAATATTTAGAATTCAATTCCTTTATATATTAGTTTCTTTTAATCGACGTTTAATTCTCATTTGTAAAAAAAAAAATAGTCATATGAATATAGTATGATTTGTCAAGTTAGTACAGATAATAAATAATGGGTTTATATCCTATAATGATATAAGTTCGATTTTTTTTATCGTATAAAAAACTCTTCTAATAAACGATCTTATAAATTATGCTAGTCATGGGATTGTACTTTAATTTTAACGAGGGATTATAATCTTATCAATTTTTTTATAAAAAAAAATGAATAGGGTATGATTTAGGAAAAATGACAAAAAAAGACCATTTGAAATTCAAAAGGACAAAAAGGGCCCATGAATTTAGAAAAAGACAGACTGGGCAGGAGGCCCAATCTGTCATTTTAGAAATTACTGTTCACAGTTGCAAATACCATTATGGGAGTTGCGAATACCATTAGCAGAGTTGCAAATAAAAAATGAAATTGTATTTTTTACAACTCTGTCAATAGTATTTGCAACTCTTGTAATGATATTTACAACTCTACTAGTTATATTTGAATTCCTATAATGGTATTTACAACTATACTAATGGTATTTGCAACTCGAATAATGGTATTTGTAATTGTGCACAGTAATTTAAAAATGACAGATTAGGCCTCCTGCCCAATCTATCTTTTTAAAAATTCATGGGCCCTTTTTATCCTTTTAAATTTTAAATGGTCTTTTTTTATCATTTTCCTTATGATTTATATATAAGCCTAATAAATAGGTGCCTGTTGACTTTTGGCCTGCAGGTTTTGTTGATTAGAAAAACGGGTTTATCGGACCAAGGTCGGAGCTGGGAAGTTATTTGGCGTACGTGGATAAGACTTGAGTCTATAATTGAACCCCTTCATGTCCCTCTAAACATGTTAGGACGATTTGATATGACATTTAAGCCCCATCCATGCATCCTCCCACCCTCCTATTTTATCTTCTATTTTTTTATTCTAAAATTATTATTTCTTCTTATTTTTAATTCATATGGTTGCTTAAGAACATAGTAACTCATATATAGCCCAAAGAGTCGGATTAAGATAAGTTTTAGGCGCGAAAAAGTTATAATAACAGCTAGCTCTCCAAATTTTAATTTAATGACGGTGAAACACAAACGTTGTTAGAAGTAAAACACAAAAACTGTGTAACTCACTCTATCTCAACTTCGATGGCCTCGTCTAAGTGTTTTTTTTAGGCAACGATACATCAGTAATTGAAAACACATGTGCACACAAGTTAATATAAATCATGGAATTTAATACAATCAGTCGGTTTATTTAAAAATTATAGATGTTTTGTCTTACTTTTCAAATTCCGATCGAATTCCATAAAAAAACATATAGCTCACTTTATTTTAAGGTAATAAACCATTTAGATGCCTGTCAAGAATTTATTGTCTTTGTGCATAAGACGAAATAATTTTTTTTTATGATTATACTTTAACTATATATTATATTAAATTTATATTAAAAATCTTCATTATTTATAAAATCATGAACATTGCGGCTTATTTTATATATAAATATTAAAACACGGCCACAATCTAGCTAGCACATGGTAAATTTATAACAAAACAATCACTTTGATTTGTCAGGTTAGTGGGATTATTAATTAATCAGGATACACTTAGGAAAAAGTTTCCATATCTTATGGATGAAAGTGAAAAATACTAATTGAGAAAAAATCATTTTAGTAGCTTCCTCTTGGGCCACCATACTAGTCCTTATCAAATACATTATAGACTTAAGTACAGTGATAAATACTATTTTAACACGAGAAATAGAAATAGAATTAAGAGGGAAGAACCACATGGAAATAGTTTAGCTAATAAAAGTATGGTAAAATACTAACAAAGATTAAGGATTCAAACCTCACTAATGCTAAAAAGATCAGAGAGAATATGAATATATATAATATGTCATACATTGTCAACTCACTTCTCTATTTTAATTTGGGCATTTAAAATTTGAAATGTAGTCGCCAACCCTCAGAGTGATAACAAATAGAAAATTGATTCATCCATGGGAACAGGCCGCAGGCAAAAGTATAGCTATACTTATTATCACGGGCATGGCCACCTAAATTCTTTGCATTGATATCAATTCATATCAATATCAAATATAATAAACTATTTGCCATTTGAAACCCCTTTATGAATCATCCAATTCAAAGCTATCTTCTTTGACTTGACAAGCACAATTTTGAATCGCGCGTATATTCCATTTTCCTTTGACTTCCTTCCTGGAATTAATTACCTGACGCCATACAATATATTAAAAAGAGGGGAATTATGATGAAGTTTTAAGTAAAGAATTTAATTACGTTAAAAATTTATGTTGTTTAGAATTTTTTTTTTTGTAATTAAATCTTTTCTATGAGATCTCATAGTAACCCCCTTTAAAAGAATATGTACAGAGATATGGAAACAAGCAATTAATTATGAAACTACCTATAAGAAAGCAAAAATCTTTAGGAGACTACAACTTATAAGTTAACCGTTGGTGTTGGAGAGCATGTCATAAGTCCCATATCAAGAAGGTTAGTTTGAAATATGGGTCTTATAAGGTTTTAGACTCTCTAACTTTAACTATTAGCTTTTAGGATATTGTGATTCTCTCAAAGACTTCTCATTACAATAGTATTTTTATTGAGAGACAGCAAATCGAAGAAGGCTACCTAACTACCCGTAGAGGATTTTGACTGGAGTCTGCAGAACACCAAGTGAAGCCCCAAAAGTCGTCAGCTCTCCAACTTTAACAGTTTGATTTTGAGGCATTATTTCTCTCCAGGACTTGTAGCTGTTACACGTTCCCAAAACAAGTTAACTTCTTAAAAATTAGGCTTATTCAGAAAAGTAGATAAATTTGAACCAAGCAGCCAGCGAGGATTTCTTTTCTAATTATTTAAGCAGTCAATACTTACAATGCATCTAGACAAATTAATGAAAAAGTTCATATATAGCAAACATTACCTAAAAGTTAAACATATGTATTACATCAACAAAACACTCTAGAAGTATATTATACTTTTGTGGAACAAAATCTAATGGAATTCTCGGTGGGGATTTCTTCTATATAAGAACACAGTCAGACACACATCATATAATTATCATCATCAATATATGTGGGAGAAGCTGATTCACCAGTTAATATGTAATATATAGGCCATGCATCAATTCTTGCAGGCATCAAGCTATAATCTTCAACACTCTCTCCTCATAGATATAGTTGGAGAAGCTTAATTATATTATAGTCTCACTCACACTTCTAAAAGAAACTCCCAACAAAAACTGGGCCAAACATCTGGATTGATCCCTCTTCATAGAATATTAAGAGTTTAAAGTCGATACTGTTCATGATTAATCATCATATCACTTAAAGTTTAAAATTTTTTGAGAAATAATTATATGTAATCTTAATTCCTCTTTCTTTACACATACACCTAATAGTCTACTTTGAAATGGAATTCTTCTAAAAGAAGACCCAAGTATATATATATATATATATATATATATATATATATATATAATTTTAATTATCTTCTTTCGGCATTATCAAATCACCTGGAATCCTAATATATATATACACACACTGTGATGTAAGAAGCTTTATTTAGTAGATGATCTCGAAGTCTCTACATATCTTTTGGCTCATAATTACCTTTAACATTAAACAAAGGATTAAGTTGCAATCAGTACCTATTTATGGGCAAAACGAGCACAATCACATGCGTTAAGCCAATTAAACAAAGTCCTAACAAATCAAATATGATACCATAAACAGTAGGGGTGGCCACGTGTTGGCTAAATGACTCATTATTCGGAGGTCCATGTTCCCCATTACTGCCTTAATTGGAATCTTATGCTATAAACAATTCTGTGATTAATTGCATTAAGCAGTTTTTAAGGCACATTGCACTGCCAAGGTTGGCAATAAACAACACTAAAGTTGGCTAAACCTACTATAATAATATCATTAAGATATGTATGCAATCTAAAGTCATGGAATTGAGGATTCAGTTGATGAACCACCTGTGTCATGATCATTGGTTCGTAGGCCATTTTTAAAGGAACAGCAACAACCCACCCCATCTTCTCTGTTGTTTTCATCGAGATTACGTTTGTCCTTAAATTCTCTTTTTGTGTTCGTCATCATATATATATGAATGACATTTTGTTTGAATAATATTTTTGTACTTAAATTTAGGACCTCCGTACTGCAACTAATTAAGATTATGCTTAATCCATTTGTTCCTTTCTCACTGGGAAGATGACATTGAAGCTGTCAAGCACTTCAACAAAAAGAATAAATGAAGGGATATATAGATATCACCTCGCTGATCGATGACATCATAGGACGAATAGAAATTCAATGGAAATTAAAATTGGATTCGAAGTTGTTAATAATTAATTAATATATAGGTTTGAACAACCACTTAGCTAGCGAGGGTGTGAGTGTGTGTGTCTTGTCTATATATATAGGAAACTAAGAGAGACTGAACAAATTAAAGGTAGAGATACATACAAGATATTATTTGAGTTGAAACTTGAAGCGAAAGAAAAGTTTAAGGTAGCTACGGTGATGATGGGTTCAGAGAAAGCGTGGAAGAAAGGGCCTTGGACTCTTGAAGAGGATAAGCTTCTCAGTGAATATGTGAGCTTGCATGGTGAAGGAAGGTGGAGTTCAGTGGCCAAGTTTACAGGTAATTATAATATATTTTGATTCTTCCATTATTTTCCCTCTAAATCATGCACCTAAAAACGAATGCATGTGAAAATGGAGAATGAATTGGGTTTAATTTCAGGGTTAAATAGGAGTGGGAAAAGTTGCAGGTTGAGGTGGGTGAACTATTTGAAGCCAGGCCTGAAGAAAGGCCACTTGACACCTCAAGAAGAAGCCATCATATTTGAAATCCATGCTATGCTGGGTAACAAGTAAGTACTTTAATTAATTATAGCATTGTTAATCATATTTTTCTCTATTTAATATGGTACTAATTATATATACATGGGACACAGGTGGTCTACAATAGCAAAATATTTGCCAGGTAGAACAGATAATGAGATCAAGAACTACTGGAGAACCCACTTCAAGAAGAAAGACCAATCCTCTCGTATTAATAAGAAGCGAGAGAAGAGAAGATCAAGAATTCTAAAACAGATGAAACAACAAGAGAAGCAGCAGCAGCAACAACAACAACCTCAACAGTACGATGTACAAAGCAGCATGTCGTCTCATGCAGAGTCAAACAATCAAACAAACGTGTCTGCTGGGACGTCTGTATTAGAAGATAACTACCATCCAGTTACAACCATGGAAGACCAATATAATTACTTGATGCCTTTCATGTACCAAGATTGCTTTCCATCCCCGTGGCCTGAAAATTCTACTGTAGAACAAGATGAAGGCTTGTTGGTTACGTTATGGAACCTTGACGAAGAAACACAAGCTCGTCACGGGGACAATAATCACCAGTTCAACGAAAATGCCATTCATCATCATAACCAAATTACAACTTCTTGTTTCGATGATATTTCCAACAACCTCTGCTTTGCAAAATACATGTCCGGCTGAAATGCCTGAACAATTTATGTTGTCTGTTTTGTGATTGCAGCTATGTTAGTAAGTCAATTTTCTTTCTGCGCGCACTTGTAAAATTGTAACTCAGTGTACCTTAAAGTGCTGTTTATATATTGTGTTCGTTCGGTGGCTATGTCTTCTTACATTCATATGTGCATGTTTTGTGATTGCAAACAGTGCCAAACATTGACAGATAAATTGCATTAAATAGTCTAAAATATTTCGACATTATGTGATGCCTACAACATTACTGCGTACTCCTGAGTTTATTTAACTGCATAATTAACATAAATCAAAGCACTGAAATTTTGCCCCTCGTGTATTTTTATTTACTTTGCTTAACTTATTGAGAGGATTCCTTGGTCATAAGGAAAAACTTCCCAAGCATCTTTTTTTTTGGGGGGAAAGTTATGGGTATATATTCTTTATCTTGTTGGTCTTTCTATCGTTCAACGGTTGACGCACTATCGCCATTCGAAGTGAGATTCGAAGTGAGATGCGTAATTTACTTCTTCCATGTGTCTCTTACGGAGACATTTTTTTTTATTTTTTTTTTGCCTAACCGGAGCTTTATCCCGACTATATCCGGATCCGACCTGCGTCGCGTACCTGGCTATGGTGGGTGAGTCTCCTAACAAAAATTTTCTGCATACGCCAAAATTCAAACTCGAGACCTCGTTTAAATGATACCGAGCCGCTTACTATTTAGACTAATCCCGTTGGTTCTTATGGAGACATTGAACTCACCTCGTAAAACCACAACAAGAGATTAGGCCCAACGTTCCAAGATATATGGGCTACAAAAGAACAAAGTTCATTTTGGATCATGTGGGCCCAATACTGAGTCCATTATAGAAAATCTGTAAATCTTTAATCAACTGAAAAACAAAACATAAAATGGCCCATGCAGGTCTCGAACCTGCGACCTTCGCGTTATTAGCACGACGCTCTAACCAACTGAGCTAATAGGCCGATGTTAAACAGTTGACAAAATATTTTATATAATCAAATAATGCCTAAACGTTTTCATTTCAAATAAGGCAACACGAAAGAGGTAGCAAAGCGCGAGATAATGGATAACATTACCGCGAGTGAACTTGCTGGATTTGGGGTGGGCACTCTGCTCCTTTGTGCCACCCTCGCTGCCCCCAAAATCGATGCTTTCTTTGCTGCCAATCAGCGCAGGTAAACGAGTTAGCTGTTCTCTCGTTGGTTTTTCCGTCCTATACTTTGTTCTTTCTGCTGAATAAACCATGTTTGATTTCATTGTATAGTACTGATTACTGCGTTTTGATAGCACTCTTCTTTGTTTCACCATGTCAAATTTGCCTCCAATGTTACTGGAGTGCGACGAAAGCCTCTGGGTAGTCCGTGAAGCTAGTTCGTGATATAATCTATCTCATTTTTAAAACTTCATAATTGCAACGAGGGCTTCTTATTTCCAAATTTAAACTTCGGGATAGACACCCTTTTTTCTTGATCAGTGATTGATTAAGTAGATTACTGGAAGGTCAGTCTTTGATATAACTCATTAGTTTCCTCACATGAAGACTCTGGTGTGCTTGGGGCACGAAGCAACTCTGTTGTTCAATCTAATAGCGTTTACTAGCTCTCTTATTTTTCACCTGTGCTTTCTTGTACTTTAGCTTCTCAATATCATTCCCCAAGCCCCTCTCTCTTGGCTGGTTATTGTCATTCAAAACCAAATCATAATAAAGAAAAAAACAAAAGAAACGATAGAGAAAGAAAAATTGCCGTTTCTTGGTGAAAAGGTCCTGATTAGACCAAGTCCATAAGGGGGAGTGTTGCACTTGTGCATGAGGATGACCGGTAGCAACAATAGTAATTAGCGCTAGACTAAGCCCTGTAAGGCAATCTGAAAAGAGATGTATTAGGCCATCTAGCTTGGTGCATAAGGGAGAGTATGGGAAATATCAGTAGTTAGATCCATTGGTTCTGTTATCATTATGTACTTGTAATTTATTTGGTTTCTTCAACATAACCATATAATTCTTTCTGACAGTACTTCCTTTTATTGCACAAGTTAACGAAAACTCTATATTTCTCTTCCCTCACCATCTTTTTAAGTGTTCTGGCAATTTTTCTTTGGAAAAGACCAACTTAATGTATAGCAGTTTTATACCAGAAATTTTGGGGAGATAAAATTCATGATTATTATATCGTATTTATTAAATCTTCCTTCTTGTTAGAGGGTTATCCGTGCAACTCTTGGTGTTCATGGAGTTTTCTATATTTCCTTTCTAAAATTAAAGCTCATCAAGTTGTTGCAATATTTCTGTTTCTCTTGCGTTTGTTGGTTGTAATTTAGATGCCAGCCTTTTGTGCACTTTTTCACTTAGTCGTGTTGGATCATTATCATGGACTGGTATTGTTTTTACTCTCACATTCATATCCCCCTAGTTTGGATTCTTTTATCCCCCTTTTGTGCACTTTTGCGCTCAGTTGTGATAGGTCATTATCATGGACTGATATTCTTTTTACTCTCCCATCCATATCCCCCTAGCTTGGATTCTTTTATCCCCCGCCCCCCCCCCCCTTTTGTGCACTTTTGCTCTTAGTAGTATTAGATCATTATCATGGACTGATATGTTTTTTTTTTAACTTTCCCAATCATATCCCACTAGCTTCATACTAAAGATTGGGTCTTAATGCAGCATCTCTACCTAGTGCCAAGCCTTTTTTTTGAAATCATAGTTCCTGCTTCTTAATCTTTCTATCAGTTTGTCTCTGCCCTCAAGTTATGGATTTATTATTATTGGTGGACTGCTTCACTGGTATTATGGTTTTTTTAGTTACCTTGATTATGATGAACTAATTTCTGATAATTTAAGTTTTATTACTACTCACATAGTCACAAAATGGTTTTAGCTGAGAAATAAATGATAATGACAGTTTAAAGATTAAGATGAGAATAACATGGTGGTCAATTTTTATTTTGATTCATCTACACTATGAAAGACTATTTCAACTCTAAGTTTAAGCTGTTAAATGAAAGTTCTTCCAACACACCCCTACTGACTGCAGCTCATGAGGTTTAAAGTGTGAATATAAAGCACAGACGCATTATGCCTCATGCTTTAACTTGATTAAGAGAATGGGAGGTGCCGAAATCGAATCCTCAACTATGCTCTGATATCATGTTAAAAGTGAAGTTTCATCTAAAACGCACCCCTTACAGTAGTCCTTTGGATCTTATTATAATTTCTAACACACTTGACATGTATGTTGCAAAAATTGAATGCAGCTCATTGGGTTTGTGCAAACGATGTGGCAATCTGAGGAGAATAGCATGTACTAGATGCAGAGGAACAGGATCGGTTAGAGAAGGGGCAATATTTGCTATTAACCTTGTAGAGGATTTGTATGATACCCTTGGGAGTAAATCGGGGAAGCCGGTGCCATGCATAAAATGTCAAGCCAAAGGTTACTTTTCATGTCCCGATTGTTCCAGACCATAATGATTTTTTCTTCATAGTCATGTAACAAATCTTCTCTGTCAACAAACATTCTCGTCCTCAATATAAAGATCTATGCTCACTCACATGGCCTTTTCCTTTTTCTTCTCTTCACGCCCCCCCCCCCCAACACACAAATGATGATGTGTTAGAGTAATCTATATTTGGAAGCAATTTAGGCGCAGTCATCTGTGTATTTTTGCTATCTGATTTGTTAACATAATTAGATATTTCCTACATCGTCGCAGTATATTGTTGACTTATTCGACAAAAGATAAATGCATGCACTCCCTTCGTAATTTCATCCACTGAAAACAGCCACTATAAAGTTGAAATCCTACAATGCATTAAATGAGCCACGTGAATAGGAGTTGCTTCATTATTTATTTACAAAGTTTAAATTATAAATAACGTGTTGGAAGTGTTGACCAATCAAAATATGCAACATGTGAATAGAAGGATTTGTTTCCAAGCATGAAAAAATTGTGGTTCAAGCCTTGTTGCAGTGAACCATAATCAAGATGATGTTTCCCCCTCCCTCTTTATAAAGGATTCCTGGCATGCTTTCTTTATCAGTTGTTTTCAGTTAAATTTCATGGCATGCTTTTAATTGACAACCTCGGAACCCGATTCTTTCCCTAGTAGTTGTAACTTGTAACATGGCACGAGGGGAGTCAGTATTTACTTTATAACTGTTTGGGAAACACATTGATGCTCTTCTCTGAGTCACTGCACCACTTTAGCCTTTAAGGATAAATTCTCCACTTACTTATTAGTGGCTTTAATTTCTGCATCACTTTATACAATTTTTGGATCGCCAGAAAAATAAAATAAAATTCAATCATGTCAGATCAACCAGCCAGCAGTACAAGCTTTTGATGAAACCAAAATGAGTACAAGTGTATGCATGATCCCTCATAAAAATGGGGATATGAATGTTGATCAGGTAAAAATTGAGAAAAGTAATCATAGATAGTGATTCTTTACTTTTTTGTTTTTTGAAGTTTCTGAGAAAAACTTGTAGGAGAAACGTCTGTTACAAAATTTCTGAGTTGGAAGATTCGAGTCACTGAATTATATTAATTAATATGAGTGCTTAAAAAGGAATTGAGTACTCATGTGTAGAAAGGTGGTGGAAGGCATGTAGTATTCCTGAAAGAGGAGGGCTCCGCAGCTGTTTAAGAGAGGCAAGTGTTGTGATGCGTATGGCAATTTTACGTAAAGTGCAAAATCTCTGAATTATTCGTCGATGAAGTTGTACCCCTATCCAATTTTTTTCCATTAATAATACATTTACTTTACATGCAACTTTGTAAGGGTGTTTTTGGATTACGGCTGGCTAATGGATTTTGCCCTCTCTTTTAATTATTTTTTATATATTAAATAAATTTTGAATTATGAATGCCTGGTGTGTTGTCAGGAGTTAGAATCTAGTGGAGCATATTGAAAAAGGGTGATCCAGCGGCCCGCTCTCTCCGGCTGACATAGAATACCCTCATGTCTACATGTACGACGTCGCTGCGGCCACAGAGCAGTTTTTCACCTGCATGCATCAATGGGGTTGGCATCACCTGGCAGGGTTCATGCCACTGCAATCACTGGTCGACACGTCACTCTCCATCTACACTCCCTTTGAAAATGGCCCAACACGGGAGCCCAATAATCTACAATCCAATTTTAACTTTACATTTTGTTCAAAGTAATAGTGATTCACTGATTTGTAGTTGTAGAGGATTGAGAGAGATAGCATTCAATTAACCGGCTCACGTTTTGACAAAAAAGAAAAAAAAAAAAAACGGCTCACGTGACTCGGGTCGGGTGTGTACGTTTTACTGATGAGTGAATAGGAAAATCAGAAAACGGTGGTTGGGGGGGGGGGGTGTTTGCGTGAGAATTAAAGAGGGGAGAGAGAGAGAATATAATTTCCTTGTTTGGGAAAGGGTGGTGCCACTTGCCTCATTATGACTTGCCTTATTTGGTAAGTGGCCTGAAAATGACCCCCACACCTCCCTTTACTACTTTTACCGCCCCCCAACCACAAGTGCCCCTCACCCTACTTATTTCCTACTTTACTCCTCCTAATCAATTCCCTGTTAGATTCTCCTAAACTTGGGCGTTAATCAAGGGTTTAATAAGAACTCAATTTATTTTTTCTCATATATTTATTATTTTTTAAAAATTAATTTATACATAATATGATGCTATATTATACATTAACAGATCGAGTTATATTATTTTATTTAATTAATTTATATAACTTTTTAATTTATTTAAATTATTTAGATGCTCACTCAATCCACTTTATAAGATGTTTCTAACTAATTTACACGTATTAATAAAAATATTAAAATGATTAAATTTATTATAAAATTTAAATAATTTATTATATTACCTTTTATTAACTATATTAAACTCATATATCACATTAAATTATACTCTTTCTCACCACCTCATTAAATATGCGTATGTATAAAAAATATTTAACACGAAACTATTAAAATATCTTACAAAAAAGATTAAAAATACCTTCTAATAGACGGGAGGGAGTATTATATCTTGAGAATTAATATTTATTTTTTTTTATTTTTAATATAAGATATAATTTATAGTATAATTTGTACTATAAGACAGTTAATTATGGATTCTTCAAATGAATATGTGTAATGTACTATAAGCCATTAAAGTCGACAAAAATAGAGTCTAAGTAATTAATTTGCTCCGGATTTTTTTACTCATCGAACTTCCACAGACACACACATTATGGCTAGGGAAATGTGATTCCATAGGAGCTTATATAGCCCTTGTCCTCTCAAACATGTCAAATATTGAAACTCTCCTCCTCGCTTTCAAGGTCACGCTCACAGCTTATCCCCTCAATTCTGATTTTTGTCCCTTATATTTCAAAAAGATTCTAAAAAAGTTCACAATATAATCTTATGGTTCTCTGTTATTTATGTATTCTAATTCGCTTAAAAATATTCACCTTATGCTATATATCAATTTTTCATCAATCAATAATGTGCTTAATTGGTGTGTGGGTGTTTGCGTGTAATTAGTTCAGAATTATGAAGGAGTACGTAAAAAGAGGGAGGCAAGTGAGAATGGGTTGAGGGAGCTAATCTGAAAATTAATGAGCATGACAGAGATTTCTAGCCAGTAATAGAGTGACACGTGGGGGACCCATTTTAAGGTATGTGACGACGTCCTGTTGCTTCTCTGTGGAAGCTGGAAAATGACCCCCATCTTTCTTCCCATAAATTACACTCCTCACAACTGTCAACACGCGCTCCTCCGTTTTCTTTATTTACCAAAAAAAAAAAAAAAACAGCTGCAAGTTGGGAAAGTGCGAGTCACGCGGCAATGGCGCGGGTAGGTAAGAAGTGTTATACCAAAAAAACCTTAACCAAGCAAAGCATGGGAAGGAGGAGTTAGAATGAAACTGGAAGGAACAGCAACCCCCAAAGCTCCACTTCATTTTCTGGTGGAGATTGACAAAACCTGAGGATAAAAACCCCATTTAAGAGAGAAACCAAAGCTATAAGCCAACCCATTAACTCAGAAGAAAGAAATGAAAACACTTTCTTTTTTATCTCTTTCTCTCGTTTCTCTCTCTAGCTAGGGTTCAATATAATTATCCAACTTTCTCTTGTTTTCACAAAATTGGTTATACTTGGGTACTGCCCAGAAAAGAGCATCATCTTGTGTGCCCCAGAGGAAGAGGTGGAAGAAAGCAAGAAAAGTGAGGAAAGAGATTGAGGTGGAGAGATTGTATAGAAATAGAAAGAAATTAATAAAAAAGGGTAGTTTTAGATCAAGAGAGATAGATTGGGGAATTTTAATTTAGAGTTAGTTTATTGGGATATGGGGAGGGGAAGAGTGGAGTTGAAGAGGATAGAGAACAAGATAAACAGGCAGGTCACTTTTGCAAAGAGAAGAAATGGCCTTCTCAAGAAAGCCTATGAGCTCTCTGTTCTCTGTGATGCTGAGGTTGCCCTCATCATCTTCTCTACCCGTGGCAAGCTTTATGAGTTTTGTAGCAGCAATAGGTATTTTTTTTTTATGTCAACTCTCCATCTCTCCATCTTCACCTCTTTAATCTTGTCCCCGTGTTTCTCTTTCTCAAATACTGTGACACTATCTATTTTGCTCATGGACGATCGAGATCTGCTTGCTTCTTTTCCTTTGGGTACTCTTTTTTACCGTGTGTTCATAGCTTGGCTTGAACACAAGGCTATTTTCCTCTGTCAGAGTACATTTCTTTGGTTTTCGATCTTTTTGAGGCTTCTCGGAGTTTCTAGATTTTTGTTTTAACGAAATATAAGTTTATCCTTGTTCTGATCTGATTTTTTGTTTACTTATATGGGACTTTTACGAGATGATTGATGATTTGTTTTTCATTGTCTCTTTTATGGCTTTACTACCTTTGACTCAATGAAGAACTTTTTTCATGAAGTCTTTGCTGCTGCTAAATATCTGGATCTCAGAGACTAAATAACAAGTGGACGTTGATTATAAAATTTCTTCTTCTTGTTTAGCTTATTTTTCTTTTTTCTTATATTAAGTTTTCTTTGCCATAATCTGCTTTACTTTATAAGTCTGGCTTACTGACTTGATGATAACTCAAGAACCAAAAGACAACCCTGTGTTATATTATCTTGAAACTGGAGGAAACTATCACTCCAAGTCATGGTCAAGATCTTATGAACATATGTCCAGTTTTGCTAGAAACATAGGACTGGTGAAAAAAGGCCGTTATATTTGCTATGATTTGTTCCTGAAATTTGTATCTGCGCGTCTTCCGATGAAGTTAGGTCAGTGAATAACTAACAGTACGCCTATAGATTTTTGGACTAAAATTAATGAACAAATAAACAAGTTTCTGTTTTTCTACCTCCTCCTAATTAAAAGTTGTTCAATTAAACTCTTTATTTCAGCTTGCTGCCGTTATTCATTCGAGTTGCTTTCGTTGTTCATTCTCAAATGATGAAGTTCCTTGGATTGAGAGTAACAAGGCAAATGTTTAAAAAAATAAAAAATGTTCGTACTAATTAAGTTTTTTACCCTTTTGGCCACTAAAATGTTACGGATGACCATGTGATAAATCTTTTAGATGCCTTCTGGTTTCAGTTTACTTCAAGAATATATATTTTCTAAACTCTACTAAACAAATTTTTACTCATGCTTTCAAAATTTCATTTTGGAAAACAAGACAGTGAAAACAAGACATTTTTTTGTTGTTGGGGGGGGGGGTAATATGAGGCATTCAGATGCAGAATCTAGGGTTATATCAGGAAACAATCTAGTCTTACTAAGTATATAATACTAGTTTCAAGGGTAAAGTTATTTGAGTAGGGTTAGAGTTTCTCCTAATCATTGGAGATTTGTATGTGTATGAAATAAAGAAATATTCATCACAGATATTGAAAAGATCTTCTTGTTTTTTTTTTAACCTGATAAAAGATCTAATAACTAGAGACCTCGACCTCTAAAGCTTTCGGAGAAGCTCTATGTTGCCAAGCCATTCAAAAGAAAATATAAAAATAAATATATATATATATATATGTGTGCCCGCCTCAGGAAAAAAAGATTGCAACTATTGCTGAATATTAAAAATTAAAAACATGGTAATTAAATAAAGAGCTTTGCAATGATCTATAATGTGTAGGTTCAAGTTCCTATGATGTTAAGAGCTTTAATTAATGTTGGTATATATAGTGTCAATCATTCTCAATCAGATCCTTAGCATGCAGTCTTTTCAGATTAGCTTCTACACATTCTTTGATAGGCTTCATCTTTAATTATGCATTCTTTATGCCAAAGTGTGAAATTTGTGCATGCATGAGTCTAACAAGTCTGGAAAAGATTTCAGCAAACACTTAGATTAAGAATGGTATTAGTAGACCCATTTTGATAAGGGTCAGTGAAACATAATAATAAAATGACTGCTGTAACCCTAGAAAGATTCAGTGGCAATAGGAGAATCAGGAATATTCTAACTAAACTGTATTAAATATCAGAGTATAACTGCAAGCCTCCAAAATATAGAAAGAACTGGCGAGCTGTCAATAACTGTTTTGTCATGTACTATACGAAACTGTGCTTGAATAGTCCTATAGAAGTAGCTAGGAGATTAGCACTGTAGCAGAGAGAACATAACTTTCTCACTTTTTAAAAAAATGCAAGAACAGTACATACATGTGTCTTGTGTCATTATAGATTTAATTTGAGTTCATCTACCTAATCTTTACTTGCAACTTCACTTGTTGTCTTCTAATCTAAACATCCTAGTTATTATCATTCAATAACACCAAACTCACTTTTACTAATTCCCAGTTCTTGTTTGTCACTTGTCAGTTTGATTATTCTGTTCACACATATATAGGATTAAAGAAGAGCATCACTTTCTGTTAGTATAGTGATGATTATAGGGTTTTGAATAAGTTGAAGTGTAGTTGTTGATTCGTTTGAATGGAATATAGCAGCATGCTGAAAATACTGGAAAGGTACCAAAAGTGCAGCTATGGTGCAGTGGAAGTGAGCAAGCCTGCCAAAGAGCTCGAGGTAACTTCGTTATCTCTCTTCACTTTTCTATCTTCACTCTTCTCACTTTACCCTAACCTTCCCACGCTGTTTTCTGACCTTACGGTTCATCTTAGTAATTACCTCCATTTTGCAGTTCTAGTACACACAGCTGCAGCTTCCCACAATTACACACATTTTGACACAAAACCAAGAAATTTTCTGTTCATGCATCAATAATCATAATATCGTTACTAAAATTTTGAAGTGTAATTAACGTAGACTTTGTTCCTTTTAACGTACACTCACATGATTTTTTTTAGTCTCTGCACTCCTGTTCTTTACATTGACAAAAACGTTAATTGGCTTTTTCTGTTGAAAACAAATCTTTCTCCAAATGATATCAGTATTTTTTAATAAATGATATATAAAATATAATTGAGAAGTGATATTAGTCTTAAATATAAGATATATTTTATATATTTACCAAATTCTTCTTAAATTATCTTTATTGATACTCCCTTAACTATAATCAAGTAAGATAGGAGATGGGGGAAGTTAAAAAAGATGATTAGGGTATTTTTGAAAAAATATGCTATATTAACTAACTTAATTAATTTTTTTAATATAATTAAATTAGTTAAATATATCCTATATTAAGAATCGGAAGAGTAAAAACTAATTTTCAAAAGCTTAAAAGTTGAATTCTCTTGATTACGCGATTATTAGTGGTATATGGATAATTGTTTCATGCTTTATGATACTTAAAACATTGCATATTGCATTTTAAAGCTTTTGCATCAATATCTAATTTGCATCAATATCATAAATTATCTGTATGTCATGTTAATTTTATAATTTTTCATAAATTACGTGTGTTTGGTTCTACGTGTGCACGTGTTGTAATGTGTGCAAATGGAGAAAAACGTATATTACTATTACTTTTTTAAAAACGCATGCTTGAACTTTTCCAACGCCAAAGCAAGCATAGCTTTAGAAATCCATACGATAAATTAATTTCAGACAAATATATTAAATTTAAAATACTCACGACTATTGCTTATTATTCATTCCATTAGGGATAACTCGACTTCTCAAATGTCTTAACTTTGATTAACTGTTAACTACAAATGATGGTTTCAAGAGTTATTACTAAGAAACTAATTTTTACGGATTAAAAAAATTAGTTAAGTTAGTTATTTGTAATAGTATGTATTAGTTTTTCAGAAATATCCCTTTCAACTATCTTGATAGAAACTCCCTTAATATGTGCAATCATATAAGGATATTATAGGAGAAAAATTAAAATTTGGGGAGACAAAGTAGATTAAGGTCTTATATTTAGGATTAAAGTAGACTTCTCATCTAATTCTTATTCTTAGAAAAATGAGGAGTACTTATTATCACCTTACTTACAACTTGTTCATTTCATTCTTACCAGTTCCATTGATAGCAATTAGTAGTACTCAAAATTATGATATTAGAAAGATTTAGTGGTAAGAAATGAAAAGGAGTGAATGTAATTTTCAAATACTTGTATCTTATTTGTGAGAGTTTTCTAAACTTGAAGTCCTCCGAAATGAATTTATGGTGCAACTAATAATAGTTTTGTTATATTTCATTTACCATTTCTCTGTTGTATGGCAGAATAGCTACCGTGAGTACTTGAAGCTGAAAGGAAGATTTGAATCTCTCCAAAGGACTCAGAGGTGCTTTCCTTCTCTCTTTTCATATATATGCTTCAGGCTTGAAATTAACAGTTACATTAGTTAGTAATTGTATTCTCATCTCATATTTGTCAAAGAGTTTCCATTTTGTTATATCAGAATTTATATCAGTGGCATTTAATTAACCTGTGTTTCCTGCTGCAGAAACCTTCTTGGGGAGGACTTGGGCCCACTGAATACAAAAGAACTTGAGCAGCTCGAGCGACAACTGGACTCATCCCTCAAGCAAGTGAGGTCCACGAAGGTAATGAAACAGTTAAGTAAGTTATATATCTTCATCGGGTAAACACGATAATGCCAAGATATTTCAGAAGCTGCTTTAATTATTAAAACTAGACTGTCAACACTTGTTTGGAAATGATGAGTTGAGCGGTAAATGTATTTTTATTGCTTGGGCCAAAGTTCTGTATATGTAATTTTCACTCCTCTACAATTTGTGGCACTGTCTGGAACATCATTTGACAGACACAATTCATGCTGGACCAGCTATCCGATCTTCAAAATAAGGTAACATGTCTTGTGTAATGAAACAACTTTATCAATTACTAATACTTTGAAGCTACTACTGTTTGCTTTTATTACAGGAGCAAGTGTTGGTAGAAGCAAACAGAGCTCTGACTATAAAGGTAACATTAATTACACCATCAACCCCCAAGTTATCCCATCACAAACTATCTTTGAAAACATACGTTGATTTCATGTTTCCGGCTACATGCAATGCAACATGCCTAATCTGGTTTTCTTTCACCTTAAGTTTGTCTGGTTATATCTATACATTAGCTCCTTAAGATTGCATTCTACTGCCAAATACTCTATCCGTTTTTAATATAAGAGTTAGTTGGCTAATTTAGATAGATTAAGGAAGTTAAATAAATCAATTAATTATGACTAACTAACTCTCAAAAGAATTTATATCATGTACTCTTTAATCTACTCAAATTAGTCAACTAACTTTTATATTAAGGACCGGAAGAAGTAATATCCTTTAAAGATAGTCTAAAAACAGTGAGCAAATTCAAGGAAAACCTCATTAACGTGGTCCCTTTCATCAACTTACCTGTTCATGATAATATGCTTATGCAGTTATCTTTATATATTGCCATTGAATGAAGGTTCCGTGCATGTATATAATACATGAATTAATGTTGAATGTTGATTGTTGGCAGCTGGAAGAGATTAATGCTACAAACCACTTCAGACAGACATGGGAAGCTGGTGAACAAAGCATGCCATATGAGACACATAATACTCACTCTCAGGGTTTCTTTCAGCCTCTGGAATGCAATCCCACGCTGCAGATGGGGTAATATATATATATATATAATTAATTACTTGCCTGAATATGTATTCTAGTGCTAGGAATTAAGTAAAGTTAATTAATTTGAGTGATATGTATTCTAATGCATGTCTCTGTTGGAACAGTCCTGAATACAGGTACCATCCAGTAGCTTCAGATCAGATGGCAACAAGTCAAGGGCAGCAAGTGAATGGTTTCATTCCAGGGTGGATGCTCTGATGAGCTTATGATGATCTGTTGTTAGATGGTCGCATATATAAAAGCAAACACCTAACAAAGGCAATGGCAAGAGCCTCTGGGTTGGTGTTGGCAAATGCAATTAATGTGTAAATGCTTCATCCTGAGAATTCTCTCTCTTGAGCTTTGTTTTCACATAAAACTAAACTGAACCAGCAGTGACTTATATATTTATTTTGAATTGGCTATAGAACCTTTAGCCGCCGCCATCAAGACTGTTTGCATGCATGTAGTGTCTTGGGATCTTTCATCTCAGAGAAAGACTGATTAATATGCTTATATTTGGTCCTCTTCTTTGACCTGCATTCATTTTCATTACTTGTTAATGATCTATATATACTATATAGGATTTTATTATAGGAAATATTCGTTTAAAGTTACTAATATATATCATTCGGTTATGAAATTATCCAAATTTTTTAAATTTAAAATATACACTCCTCTAATTTTTTATATAAGACATATTTTATATTGTAAATTGCATTATAAAGTGTTTTATATTATTAAAGATCGGATAATTAATAATTAGAGAAAATTATTTTAAATTTACCTATATTCTCTTCACTTTTAATTTGGTATTTTTGTTATTTTTTTTTCTTATTAAATCTCATAACTTGATCCACTTAAAGGCCAATCTTGAATTCAAACCTCAACATGTTCTCGGTTAGGTCAGGAAAAAGTTAACCCATGTAAAAATGAGCCGAATTGACTCGCCCAATCTAACCTGATTTTTTTTTAAAAAAAAACTTTTTTTCTTTGAGAAGAAAAATGAAAGTATTGATATTTTTCGGATTTTATATACCACTTTATGATAGGTACAACGAAATGTCAGACATTTATAGATTCATCGTTTTTTTTGTTTTGCTTTCATCATTTAATCGTCCTTGCTAGTTTTTCCATGGTTGTGTCAGTATCTTTTACATGTCATATATATGATGTTATAGAAATAGAGATGATTACGTAAAAAACATATGGTGGAGCGAGGATGAGTATATGGATTCTGTGGAATGGTAAAGGAATTTAATTTAACTTTGAAATGAAGAAAGGTGAGGGAATTGATGCGGATCCGGCAAGGCACGGAGAAAATGAATGGTTTTGGGAATTGGGAATGGAATCTGAAAAGAGATCGGCCCCTTGCAATTTGCAGTGCCCTACACATGGCTCGTTCCATCACGTGCTTCAATAGGATTTCTACTTCCCTTCCGTGGTAAAACGGGCCGGCCCGTTTCGGGAGGGTTATTCTCAACATTGTCAAAGCTAATTTTTTTTTAAAAATTATTAATATTATTATTTATTTTATTTAAATATTATTTTAAATATTTTTATTATTAAATATTAATAAAGATAATTATTTATTTATTGATATGTATTAAAATATTATAATTAATTAATATTATATTAATATTTATTTAGATTTATAATTATAAAATTTGATATTTTTTTATAAAAATTAAAATTTGTTAAGAGTATAACATTAATAATTTTTTTATTATAATAATATAATATTAAAAAAATTTATTAATATTTTAAAATTTTAAAAATATTTAAAAAAGAGTGGTAGGCTATTTAGTCCAGCCACTAAGAGGAGCAGGCTCAGGTTGACATTTTGCCAGCAGCTTGCCTTCTCCTAGCTCACGGATTACGAACGATTAGCCCGCAACTTACAAATTAACCCGCTTTCTCACCTCTAATTTTCACTTTTTCATATATATATATAGGACGCCTTTAAAGAAATAACTGTTCATAATATAAGTTATTTAATGGGTTATTAATTATTTTTTAAAAAAATTACTATTTTTTCTAATAAAAAGTTTAAGAAATTGGGTTTTGAAGTTTTTAAAGTTAGGACATACTTCCATACTTAAATTGTATTTATATATGGCCAAATAATAAAGTTATCACATCAATAATAAGATTTAAATTTATAAATTTGTAGGTTATGAGTAACTCATAACCAACTAAACAAATATTACTCTTATTATCTATAACTGAGGAAGAAACTTGAAGTTTAATATAATATTTTTCTATACTCTTAATATGAATAAATTTAAATAAAATTTTCATAACTAGAGACAAAATTAATGAATCAACCATGTTTTTTTTATCGTAATAGTGTGATTAAAAGCAAAAGATAAGGGAAGTAACTCTGAGCACTAACGTGCCCTTTTGCATTTACCAATTAGGCAATTACCGCCCACTATTTTTCCCAACAAAGAAAAAACAAGAAGAAATGTGAGACGTTTTTGTACCGCATTGTGTAATAAAGCTAATAAAACCTTTTCTTTTAGGATATATACCATTTTGTAGTGTTGTCCCCACAAATACAATTATTAGTGTCTTTATTCAAGGAACGGTACACAAATTCTAAAATCATGTCATCTGAATATATACTAATACATTCTTGTTTTTTTCTTAGACAAATTAATGTCTCCGTAGGCCCCAAAAAAATGTACATCATTGTTGAGAATTCAAGATTCTCCGATCCTTTACTGTCGTCCTTCTTCACAGTTCGGTTATTCTAGTTTTAACAGTGATGGTTATATTGCATCTATTTGTTCATGGTGATTTCTTTTGTTAACGATTATATTATATTCTCTAGTGACTTTTTTTACTTTGGTTCAATTTGGCCGAAAAATACTGACTTTTTCATTGTTTTTTGACTAAGAGAGTTGGAATATTGTGGGGGGAAAGATGACGTTGAGAGATGGAACTCAATTAGGTATGATAATATTAAAATTTAAGCAGCCATATATTATCACTGAATATCAAATTATTACACGAAAATAGAATAAATAAAGCCAAGCCAATTAAGCCCGTAAACAAGCCGGTTGACTCAATTACTGTATCTTTCAAACTGACATGACATGCCTCCTTTCTCTTTGCAAACGCATCGTGGGATGATAGGGACATATATAGGAGTATATGCATAATAGTTCTTAGTTAATTAAATACAGAGCTTACATATTAATGGCATAGTTTGATAATAAATCCTTGTAAATTCTTCACAATAACACATAAGATGTCATGAAATTTATCTGCAAAAAAATGAAGTTCTTAAAAAATATATTGCCATTATAATATTAGACTTCCAAAATAAGATTCATGGTCAAAGCTGATCATGTATTAAGAATCGTTGATGAACACAGTTTGATGGAGCTGAGATCAGCTTATGACTGTTTTTCTTCTTCTCTCGCTACAGCAATGCTCTCTCTCTCTCTCTATATATATATATATATCAGATATATTATTTGTAATTCGTAATTAACATAATTTGTTTCAAATTTTGAGAATGGGAAGAGGGTGAGGGTGGGGGGGCCTAGCCATCTCAGCCAATTTTATTTGGAAGTAGTAATGGTGATGATATCTCAAAAGACAACACACACAAATACGCCGTGGGTCCCACCATTTTGTCCGGAGCATCTCCCTCTTCCAATCACCAGTCGACAACACAATGTCCTTCCCTGGTCCCACCCACTCCACGCTCGACAACGCATTGTACTGTGAGTCCCACCCCCACCCTAAGAGAGAGAGATAGAAACCCTAGTTTTCTACCTTGCCCCTCTATCTTTGTTACTCAAATCTGCACAAGGTGCAGTCATTTCTTCCCCCGTTGGTAGTATTAATTCTTCTCCACTTTATCTTTCAATATGACATGAACCCTCACCGAAGTAGAAACACAATCATGTTGTAGACTCTATATATACCACACTCACTCGCCATTTCTTCACCCTGCCTATTCCTTTTTGGCATTCTTCTGCAGAGTGTCACTCTCTAGGGTTTCCTTATATATATATATATAGATAAATCATTCTAGGTATATACATATATATGATATCTTGTATTCTCCGCCAGCCCTCTCGGTATCTGTTATCTCTCTAATAACCTTCTTGAATTTGAATTGGTTTTAAGGTAAAAGAAATTACAAGGAAGGAGCTAGCGAGATCGATGGGGAGAGGTAGGGTTCAGTTGAAGCGGATCGAGAACAGTTCGAGCCGGCACGTGACGTTCTCCAAGCGCAAAACCGGGTTGCTTAAGAAAGCCAATGAAATCTCAGTGCTCTGCGATGCTCAGGTCGCTTTGATCGTCTTCAACTGCAAGGGCAAACTCACTGAGTTTAACTCTCAACCCTCCAGGTTCTTTCTTCTCTCTCTCTCTCTCTGTCTTCCTCAATGCTTCCATATATATATATATATATGTATATATAGTTCTGTTATCCCAACAAGTGTCGCGTTTATGAGATCCACTCACATATACATACACATACATAAACAGCACCTTTTTTCTGTTCCATTTCCTCTCTATCTGTTTTTACCCTTATTTCGGTACCGGTATCACTCTGTATTATGACGAACTGAAATAGTATCCTGTTCTGTATATATGCTAGTTTAGTGCTTGAGTTCTGTCATTTTCTTCAGTCTAAACTAAGTTTTCTCTCATCTCACTCTCATTTCACTTTCCATTCCTTGGCATCTGACTCCTTAGAACATGGTACAATATCCTCAGCAGGCACATGACCAGTATTATTGATGACATATATATCTCATGCATGCTCGTATATATGAGGTTTTGTGTAACTTGTTCTTGATTAATTCATTTGTGTTAACTGTGTGTTCGTAACCAAGATGAAGAGTATACGCTGACTGTTTTTTTGGCTAATCAATGTAGTGTAATTTTCACTAAAACGCAGTTCATCTCTATAAATATTAAAGTATAATATTTATCCAGTCTATAGCTCAATATATGACAACCATGCACACATATTCATAGGGATCGATCCTATCGTTTGGGGTGCCTACAGAAAGCAATAGTGTGATGCAGGAAATTTTGATAGAAAACAAAAGGTAAGTAATTAATTGGGGGGGGGGGGAAATAAATAAATGGAAGTTGATAGAATTGGCCTTCTGATTTATCCCTTTTGTCTGATCCCAAAACATCTAACGCTTATATAGGTTCGAGTATGTATGTTTTTCTTAACCATATAGTACTTATAGTACGCTTGCTTACTAATTTGAATCTTTTATAGGATGGCGAATTTAGTACAATTTGCTTCACATGATCTGAGGTTCTTATTTTATTAATGACACTTCAAATCCTTCTATATTTACAATGCTTAGGGTCTATTTGGTATGAGGGAAATGGAGGGGAGGGGAAGGGAGAAATTTTTTTAATTAGTTATTAAGTGGGGTTATAAAATTTTAGTAAAATAAGTAAGAAAAATTAATTAAAAAATTTTAATTCCACTTTTCTATTTTTCTTAAATCAATCTCATTAAAATTTTTCCTCCCCTCATTTCCCTCATACAAAATAGACTTTTTAAGACGAACAAAGAATATTTTGGAGGATGAAAGTATAAGCCTCTCCAATTGTACCTGCTGCAAAAACAAAAAAAAAAGGGAATAAAGAATAAAATAATTTTAAAATGTGCCTGCCAGAAATAAAATTTTCAGTTGGCCACAATCATATTCGGTCCATGCATGTTTATAGATGTTGTATATCTTTGTGTATTTTATCATTCAAATTAATATCTCTTCATTATAATTAGGAGTAGTGTGCATGTAGCCTGTGGTTGGCTGAAAAGTGATATTGATAAAGAAGAATAGTTACAGTATAACATGAGTATATTTTCTTGATCTCAAAAGACGAGAAATGTAATTTTAAGAATAAAATGGAGAGAGATTTGTGATATATATGCTAAGTATGTCTTGGTAGATAAGAGAACAATAATATGCTCAGACTCGTTGTGATGAAGGGATAAAACAGTCCAAAAAGAATTTATGTAAAAAGGGAAAGTATTCGTAATTATCTTTCTTGATCTCAGAACATTACCAGGAGATATGGTGGAACTCAAACAACTTCCTTTTCGTTGTTTATTGCTATTGTCCATTAATATATGCATACGCGTGGTTCGATCGTGAGATTCTCTAAATATACTTTTTTCGACAAAATTACGATTAATGAGTCCCTTACGATGTTTCTTGTTAATTCGAGTGAACTCCATGCACTTGCACGGAGGAGCTTGATATTAATCATACTATTTACAATTCATGACTATGAATATATATTTATGTATTGGTTTTGATTTTATATTGATTTGTTTAAAACTAAAAATTATTGATGGGACAGCATGGATAGCATTCTGGAGCGATACGAGCGATGCTCGCATTCAGAACAACTTGCTGGAACTAACAAAGATACCCAGGTGCTCATTCATGTATAGAAACATATATAATTTCAAAGTTTAGAGAAAAACAAAGAGAATAACTAGATTTTAAGTTTATGATTAAAAGAGGTGTTTGTTAATTAAGGGCATCTGAGTGTCGTCGGCGTCTACTTAATAACTGTCGTCTTAACACTTTTGTAGGGAAACTTGTCTTTGGAGTTATTCAAGCTTGCTACTAGAGCTGAAGTTTTACAGAAGAACATAAGGTGAGTGACATTCACGCTTACTCTCATCTAGTTGACAAGCACACGAGAGAGAGAGAGAATGAAACAAGGACAAAGTTCCTTATAACTTAGTTGATTATTGGGAGGCACAACATCAACAGTATCAATGATTAATAATTCATTTTATGCGTTTGAAAATAGGAATTATGAAGGAGAGGATCTGGATCCTTTGAGTTTGAAGGAGCTTCAGAGTCTGGAGCACCAGCTTGAGAATGCTCTAAGGCGCATCCGAACAAAAAAGGTTAAAAAAGTTAAAAACGATTCACATTGATTAGCCAAAAGGAAACGCATTATATGAAAAAGAAGGGAATCGAAAGCATCCTGAAAATTCAATATAGCTAATATATATATATATATATCATGTTTACTACATTTGTGCAGAACCAAACCATGATGGAAACCATCTCAGAGAAGCATAAAAAGGTACGGTTCATATATGCAACATGTTATCTTCATGCATGTATAAGAAAGATTAGAGTCCTACTATTATTAACTTCTGTTATTAATAGTTAATATTTCTTAGAGATTTGATTGTTATGTGTGTATTAAGAATAGAATGGTATTGATGTATGATTGATTTATTCCCATTCAGAAGCAACTACAGCAACCAATATATATACAGCAGGCTATAATATTAGCTTATGCTATATACTTTGTAGCTCAACACTATTCTCTATTGCTACCACTACGTCAGTTCTACGTGTAGCCTCCTGACACCTACCCACGCACATATATAACTATATGCACAACTTTACTTTAACATGTAGCTTCTGATGCTATGTTCTATATATTCATTAACATGACATTTAAAGGCGATTCGGAATTTTATTAATAAATAATAACTGTGTTTGGAAGTAAGAAAATCCTCTATTCCTAAGATCCATGTCATGTTTTCTACTTTGTTTTTTTTTAATTTCTTTTAATGCTTGAGCTAAACATATCACATTATTTTAAAAATAAGTTACATTAATCACATTGCATTTTTATTTAATTATTTTGGGTGACATATGATGAGTTTGTTTTGGTAAAGTCAGTTGATTGACATATGACAGGAAAAGGTATTGAAGGATCAGAACAACATGCTGGCAAAGAAGGTATTAGCTTAGACCCATTTTATTTTATGTAGAGCTGATAACTGTATCTCTCATTTATTGAGCGTCCACACACAAGTAATATTGAATATGAAGTAAAAATGAGTTTGATTTTATTAATTTATGAGAATTTGTGTAGTTAAAGGAGAAAGAGACGGGGAAGTCGATGGCAAATGCCGTCCGCTGCAAAAGGAGGCAGGAAACCCTGCCCCAATATCCGTTCAACTTTCACGTTTCTCCACCGCAGTTGCTACCACCTCCACTACCTACTCTAACTCTCGGGTACACACTCTCTCTTACACAAATTTAGAAGGGTAAAAGAAAGAAAGAAGCATAGCTTTTCAGAAAATAAACTTACGACATGTTTTATATGATTATACAATTCTGCTAAGTTTTGTTTCCGTTGTTTCCACTCATCAAAACTCCCCAGATAGGGTTAGGAGCTATATACAGAGACAAATTGAGTGGATGTTGCAAGATATTTTCTCACTATCACGTCTAATAAAATGATGTAATTACTAAAAAAATTTATAATAAATGAACAATAGGTGATAACAAACATATCTATAGTTGCTCATTTCTTTTAAAAATTTTTAGTGATTATATTAGTTTTGAATCACATGACCATTTTTTATTTAATTTGTGATATTTATGGATAAATTAATTAAGAATAATTTAACACTATTCACTCACACATATATACGCAATGTGCATTATAGAGTTACTAACTGATATTTGTAATATGCAGTGGAACTTGTGGAGAAGGAGGAGCACGAGCAATGGTGGAGGGGGACGATGAAGCTGAAGCTGGTCCCACTAACAACATCGTATTGCCACCCTGGATGATGTTTCATATGACAAGTTAATTAGACCCTCTATATATATTTATATATATGTTGTGTATATATATAGAGGCTCTGTGTCCTTAAGGTGTTTGGAAATACAGCGTCTGGATTCTTTTTTAGGCGTAACAAAGCTATCGCTTCTTCCTTTGTGTGTACTACATACTCTGCATTAAGATCTATGTTCACCCCAAATCTTTTTTAGAAGTTGAAATAGCACGATCATTGCATAATTCCTGCACAAGATCTGACCCGGACCTTCGCATGAACCGACTTGTGCAGGAATTGTGCGATAATCGTTCGATTCTGACCTAAATCGTTAGATTCAAGTGACAAACCGATTTCACGGTTTTTCAAAAATCTTCCTCATCATTTCATACTTCTGTTTTGTTGCAGAACCTTTGGAATCTTCCCATTACTGGTTCTTCTAATTAATAAGTTATATTTGATAATTTGATCTCTGTAGTTTAAATAATAAGCAATGGTTAGTTTCACGTGTTAATTTTCTATTTTAAAGATCAGCAGCAATGAGGATTAGTGGTAGCTACGCCTTTATAAGAAACCATACCCACCCTTTATAACTCTCAAACAATAGGACTTGCATCTTAGTTTGTATAAAGCATAAACCCTACAATTGTGTCCAATTTTTATGGTGAGTTCATCCCACAAATGCCTTTTTATACGAGTCGTACTTACATTAACTACATACCAAAATCAGTACCTCCAGCAGAGGAAGCATCTTATACTTGATTGATTGTTTTTGGCATAATTAACCGCTTACACAATCTTCTTCATATCATTTATATGGTGCCACAATAATCCTAATGAGTAATAGTTGTGGGTTTATATTTCCATCTTGAATAGAACTAATTGGTTACTAGTAGCGTTAGACATCGGTGAATAAATCTAAAACAAATATTTTTTTAAAAAATCACTTCAAAGTAAACAACTGCAAAAACAAAGTAATATTACTACTATACTAAATTAAGAACACGTAGTAGTTATCTTGCTTTATGCATTGTGTGCTTTTATTTGGAGGCACAAAATCAAACAGTATCACCTATGATGAATGACGTTTAGCCTCTATTGCTAAACATGTCTCACTCGATACATATATTGCACAAAATTTAAAAAATAAGATACATTAATGATATCGTAAATAATGCATTTTTATTATAAATTTTATATTTTATATTATGTATGTAGTTGATGGTGAATTGGTGATCATGATTTGTTGAACTTTTTATAATTAAGTTTGTTGCGATTCGTATAAACTGTTTTGGTAAATCCATTATTTTTTATTTAACTTTTACTAGTTTCATTTTATGACTAAAATTGATTAATTAATGGAAGATAAGGTCAAATTAAAGCAAGGGAATGAATCTGCTGTCTTGTATGTCCAGCTGGAAATTAAACAGTGAATAAAAGAATGGTGAAATGAAAATATGGTTACTAGCTACTAGTTTTCTATTTTTGTTTGGTGTAATGAAAATATGATTTATTTTGATACTTTTCAATTTTAGAATGTTGCTTAGGATCATTGTTATCAGGATAACGAGATTCACGATTCGATAAAAATAATACAACATGAGACATGAATCTCCCATTGAATCGGTTTGTCACCTGAATCATCGGAATTGTAGGAATCGCCTGATCATCAGACAAGTCCTATATGATGGGAAGGCGCAATTCTCAATCTTTCCAACGGCTTGACAAGAGAAAGGAAGCTAAATCTTCAAAACCTAACGAAATCATTAAACTTTTATAAACTAAAAACTCAGAAGCATGTTATAACGGAAACTAACCAAAATGAAGTTTAAATCTCAAATTGCATTTCATTTTCCAAATTTGGCAAGATGGGGAAGGAATTAAAATGTAAAAACATCTTAAGATGACGCGTGAAGGTCCACAAAGCTTAGCAAGCAAGTTTCAGTATAAATAGAGTGCTTTGAAACTCTTCACAGTGTCCTGGTCATTTGTAGCATAGAGTTCCAATTGCATTTCTTTCCGATGATGGATTCCCGCCGGGTGCTGAAGTCGTCCCCCAAGGAAGATTCTGGGGCAATTCGTCTGACGGTGATTGTTATGGGTGTCGCACTCATTGCGGTGCTTGGAATCGTGTTCGTAATTCTCGTCAAGAGGTAGCTACGTTCAAGAAGAGCCGCCGCCTTGGTTACCCCAGAGGCCACCAACGAACTTCCTGATCCCGACGCGGCTGTTGAACAGTCAGGGTCGGAGGAGTCAAAGCCGAGGAGTCCACTCAGAAGGGTGTGATATGTTGGGTTCAACTTGAAGCTAGCAACGAACATCACCTCGCCTGTGGACACTTGCTTGGTCAAACTTTATGTATTTATTTACGAATTTATATGAATCTATATTTAAGAGTGAAGTATATTTTTTACTCAAGGATAATGACAAACACATATTTGTCGACTAATTAAAAATCATATGCATGTACAAGTAAGGATGCGATTTGAATTGGGTTTAATTTTAAGTTTGAATACAAAAAATACATTTAACATCTTAAACTAATTTTAATAATATAATTAATATCTTAAAATATTTAAAAATATAATTAACACTATATAATATTTTTTAGTGTAATTAATACCCGCCTCTAATGAATATCAAATTTTTGTCAAAACCTTTCATTTAAACTAATTGCACCGTTTTTTTTATTTTAAGGTGATATTACTAAAATTAGTCTAATATATATAGTAGATGCATCTTTACCTTACATTCAAACGGACTTTCTATTATTTCAACATAGGAATAGGGAAATTAATGTAGAGTTAATTAAAATTCAGATTCTTAATCTTTCCAACGGCTTGTCAAGAGCCGAAGCTTCTTGAGCTTCCCACTTCGTTGGGGTTGGTGAAGAAAACGTCAAAACATGGACTTTCTACCTTATTTCTGAAAATTTTTCTTTTTCTCTCATGCCCCCATTTTCCTCAAACTGGCAAGACTTGCTCCCATCTCTCAATTCATCTCAACTGAAAACTCCAAGCCTCCCGGTATTTTTACTTTTTTCTCCATTAATTCGTTTTTATCCCAATTTAATCCGTTTTCTTCCCTCGCTCCTTGGGGATTTTAACAGGATTGTTGCATTCTTTTCACATTTTGAGCTTCTTCATCGATGGATTTCGCTAGTTATTGCGGGTCGTTTCTGAATCTGATGTTATTGGCAGGGGGAACTACAGGTACAGCAGGATCATGGCGAACAATTCCAGTTCTAACACTCAGAAGAAGCTCGTTAAAATTGATATTAGTTCTGATTCTGTATGCCCATGGTGCTTTGTTGGCAAAAAGAATCTAGACAAAGCCATTGCTTCTTCCCAGGACAAATACGACTTTGAGGTTTTACACTCTAAATTTGTCTGTGCGCGTGTCTTTTGGTCAAATTTCCATCAATTCGCCTTGCTAATCAAATGTTTTTAACTCAATTTTACAGATAAAATGGCATCCTTATCAACTCGACCCTGATGCCCCAAAAGAAGGTGTTGACAAGAGAGAGTATTACAGAAGAAAGTTCGGATCTCGATCAGAACAGATGGAAGCTCGGATGTCAGAGGTTCTTTTGCTTTTGTTATTGTGTGCATAGTCCCATTTTCAGGCAGACATGGTATTTTGTTGCTATTTGTTGTCTATTATTCACCTGAACTAGTCATTTTATCAATATGGTATTTGCAGGTTTTTGGGAAAGTAGGCCTGGAATATAATATGTCTGGACTAACGTAAGCTAGGGAATGGTTTAATTTAACATTTGTCTTGTTGAGATTCAAATTCAACTAATACTGTCATAATCATCCACAGGGGAAACACTATGGACAGTCATAGGCTTATATATTTTGCTGGACAACAGGGCTCAGACGAGCAACATCGCCTTGTAGAAGAATTGTTTCTGGGTTACTTTACCCAGGGAAAATACATTGGTGACCGGTAAGTGCATCTTGTGTATATGTTCCCTCATTTTTGTTTCACATAAATGCTTTCATACTTCATTAGGTATTTCATTGTTTTGATTTCTGATGGACGATTAAACGTATATATGATTCATCTGAACATGTCTGTGTTTTGGCGCACTGCTCTAACTGGCTTCTTTAAGAGCTTGTGTGCTTTGGGATAAGAAAAGAAATGGATGTTCAGGATGAAACTAGCATGTGAACTAGGCCCACAATCTCAATACAGTGTGATTGAGGGTGGCTATATTTTTCTTTAAATGTCGTCTCTTGAAGGTTAGTCTGGATTTGATGAGAACAGGGGAGAATATATGGAAAGGAAAATTTGATTTAGACATTTCCACTTGCCTTAACCAAACAGACCATTATGATATGCGTAATCATTCATTCATGTTCCTGCTTGGTCGTAGTGATTTTCTTCTGGAATGTGCCAAGAAGGTTAACTTAGAAGGGGCTGCTGAGTTTCTTCAAGACCCCAACAATGGGCTCAAAGAGGTACTTTTCATATGCATATATATGTATATATAGGCTGATTCCTTCACGATGCATTTGGTTTCAAATGCTTACATTCACTACATATCAAGCCCATCTATTATTGCACAAAGTAAATCGCATTAAATAGTGCTGCTCACTATAAATTATACGTGTATATACATATTGATGATATTGATGATTTTTTTTTTTTTGCCCAAACTGCATGGGATTTGAATTTCTTATGCAGGAGTTTTAAACTCGTTTTTCCCTTTAATTGTTGGGCAGCCAAGTATTCAAATTTATGATCGTTGGAAGTTAAACCTAATTGTATAACTCGGTTGTTTGTGACTGACTAGGTTAAGGATGAGCTCAATGCACACTCTGGAAACGTCAGAGGGGTTCCATTCTATGTGGTGAGTGTATAAAAATCCATCTTTTTTTTCTGGTTTCAGATACAGAATATTGATTCTTTTCTTTTTGGGACAGATTAATGGAAGTTGCAAAATTAGCGGTGGTCAGCCCCCCGAGCTCTTCGTGAAAGCTTTTGAATATCAAGAGTAGAGTGATGCTTCTGAATAAAGATGAAACTCTGCAAAAACATTGCAATATTATAACTGTTACTGTCTGCAAACTCTTCCATTAAGATTATGTTTGCTATTTCCTATCGCTCCATTTTACGAATTGGTCTCAATTTTAATTCTGGGTAAAGGGGCAAAAATATCTGTGAAGTTTTATCTCAGGATTGCCCAAAATCATACAATTTTATTTTGGGTGTAAAAAGTAACCATAATGTTATAAAATTGGTACAAAAATACTAAATTCTATTAGTTGACATTTAGAGAGAAATTTTTTGACTAAAAATACTAACATAAACATAGATATGATATAATTATGATTTAACTAGTATCATCTATGATCATATATTTTAATAAAATTTTAAAAATAATAAATTAATATTAATTGATAGATGATGGATGATGTCAGTTAAGATATAATTATACTATATTTGTATTTACATTATTATTTTTAGTCAAAAATTTTCTCTCTAATAGTTAAATAACAGAATTTGAGATTTTTGCTCCCATGTTGTAACATTATAGTTGCTTTTACATAAAAAAAAAAAAATCTATATAGTGTTGGATGCCCTGAAGTAAAACTCTATAGGTATTTTTACACTAATGCCCTTTTAGTTAAGTACAAACAAATGGTCTTCTTGGTTACATTTAATAAAAATTAAATTTCTCCACATCCCACCCAATCCTTACCATCTAGTTGAACATTAAACAAATGGATTTTCTACTACTGGCAAAATGGCTCATTGATTGGCGTTTCTTGTAAAAAAACTGATTAGGAAGGATTAAAATTTAAATCAAAATAAAGTGGTGGTTTAAGAGGACTAATTTGAGCTGGTTGGACGAACGAGCAACGATCTGAGGATTGAAGAAGACATTGAATATTCTAATTTGGATGGATCTTGTTTGACTGCATCTCCATATTTGTATTCTAGTTTTCCTATCAGCGTGAACCTGGGCCGAAGATTGTGCTTTCTGACTTTGACTTTCTGTTTCCTTTTTAAATTATAATTTTTTTTTACAAAAAAACTTAGGTATGTTTAAAATCGATCCCTATTAAGGTTAGGCATAGCTTCAGGGCTCAAAGAGTACTTACAGGGGACTTACGAAATTACATATCAAAGGAACCCTCACAACGTTAGCGAGAATTTAACTCGAATTTTTATAGGATACAATCATATTCTTTATTATATGTGCCAACTCTCCTTCTAAATTATATTTATAATTAGGGAGAAGGTCGTTGGAAAGCCCTACAAGAAAGATAATCACACTTTGGATTCATATAATTCTAATAAAATTATTTTGTAAGCCCCTAACATTGGAGTGAAAATATGTTGAGGGCAAAAACTAGAGTTTAAAATACTCCCGATGCAAATTTTGACAAAATAAAAATCTAATAGATCAAACAATTGCTGAGTTTTATTATTTTACATGCGTTCTCCTGTCTCATTGATCTCCGAATCCCATTTTCCCAAAACTCGCAGCCTTACAGGGTATTTGTTTCAAGTTTAATCCGTTTTTCTGCATTCGCTCTTCATGGGATTCAATCATAGGAACTTTTTGTTCGTAGCTTCGAACTGTTTCTAGCTGAAATATTTCGAATTTATTATTCTCTTCCTCATCCCTGGATTTCATGCATTATTGAGGGTAGTCTCTGAATCTTGTGATGTTTGTTTGGTGAGACTGCAGATTACCCATCAGGACCATGCCTAACACTTCCAGTTCTAATCCAGAGAAGAAGCTCGTTAAAATTGATATTAGTTCTGATACTGTATGCCCATGGTGATTCTTTGGCAAGAGAAATCTAGATAAAGCCATAGCTTCCTCTAAGGACAAATAAAACTTCGAGGTTTTATGCTCTCTCTGTGTTTGTGTGTGTCTCTCTTGTAGCCAAATATCTCTGACATGTGTGTTGTTCCTAAAATGTTGACTTCAAATTACAGATCAAATGGCATCCTTATCAACTTAACCCTGTTGCCCCTAAAGAAGGCGTTGACGAGAGAGTATTACAGAAGAAAATTTGGATCTCAATCAGAACAGATGGAAGCTCGAATGTCTGAGGTTTTTCTTTCTATTTATTGGCACCAAATGCATTGCTTTATTTCTGTTAAGTACCTATTTTTCTGATGAAATGAGCATGATGTTATTCCAATTTGGTGTTTCCAGCTTTTTGGGAGCGTAGGCCTTCAATATAATATGTCGACTGACGTAAGCTTGAGAGTGGTTTACCTTCAATGGAAAAATAAGAAATTTTCTGGTTGAGATTCAACTAACACAGTCTTTTTCATCCACGGGGGAAACACTATGGACAGTCATAGGCTTTTTTTTTTTTTTTGTTGCCCACCCGGTTCACCGGAGCTTTGCCCCGATTACATCCGGATCCGACCCGCGTCGCGCACCTGGCTATGGTGGGTGAGTCTCCCAACGGAGATTTTCTGCATTCGCCAAGGCTCGAACTCGAGACCTCGCTTAAGCGATACCGAGCCGCTTACCACTCGGACCAACCCCCGTTGGTGACAGTCATAGGCTTTTATATATTCTGCAGGATTGCAGGGCTCAGACAAACAACATCATCTTGTTGAAGAATTGGGCCTTGGCTACTTCACACAGGGAAAATATATTGGTGACCAGTAAGTACTTCGGTGTACCTTCTCTGTTTTTGCTGTGATACCATATTTCAGGACTCAGGTTTTATACTGTCTTGGATTTCTTGTGGTTGATTGTGCCTAGATGTGAAGAGAAAATGAAAATTGCAAGCTGACTTCTATAAAGATTGTGTGCTATGTGTATAGGATCAGTATGAATATGAAACCAAGTTATAGAGCATTACTCATGAGACATGAACCATGCATATGTCCAACACAACCACAAATATACTAGCGATCTCTATATGATGATATTAAGAGTGGTTATTTGTCTTTGAATCTGGTAAGTGACGGGCATTATCGTTAATTCGTATTGTAATCTGGTTGCAGTAATTTTCTTTTGGAATGTGCTGAGAAGGTTGGCTTGGAAGGGGCAGCCGAGTTTCTTCAGGACCCCAACAATGGCCTCAAGGAGGTATTTTTCGCTCACACACATTTTGGTTTCAAATGGTTACTTGAATTTAATGCTCACCGTGGAATTTGAATTAATGGATATCCATGGACCATGGACGGATACTATCATATATATATGGTGATTGCTATTATTGTACATGAAAGAAGACTGTCGATATCATAACAAACACAAATGCAAGGCAGTTTGACAAGGAAGAGAAAAACAGTTCGGTCAAACTAGGTCATGAAGAACAAAGTTATTTTTCCGTATTAAATCTCTTTTATCCAAAAAAAGTGCACAAAGGATCAATGTTCTTTGTGCGCTTCATTATAAATTAAGGAATTAAGGTTAAAAGAAAATTGATCACATTCAGAACTTAGAATGACATTTTTATTTTCCCCCTCAGCATTACCCAGGAATGAGTATGTTATCACAGAAAAAATGAGTATATTTTTGCTGTAAAGGAAACTTTCGAAGTTTAAATCTCAAATTGCATTTCCTTTTCCAAATTTGACCAGATGGGGAAGGAATTAAATGTAAAAACATCTTAAAATGAGATTCAACGTACAATAATGGTTAAGAAAACTCCTATACTCACTCACTATACATGACAAGCACTCACTCCGCGGTATTCACAATGTCTACTTATATTGTTCCTTTCCTCTGTAGTTGGCTTCATCCACATCACAATCTCTATGTTCAAGATTAAGTTGTTTCATCGAATTCCATCACCTACACCAAAGCCAAATATAAGTAAACAACCACTCCATTATAGATCATTCAACTATTAACTCGGTTCTAGTGTAGTATTTAAGCTCATATATCATGAAAATGCTTTTTCAGCAGCTAGAGAATAATGTTCAACTCAGGATGCTACAAATCACTGTTTACTACATAAATTGCATGCTGCACTTCAAACCGACGATGCCATCACAGAAACAATTCAACTAACAATCAGTCACTCTACTCCCAAATTGAGACAAACCAATGCACTATGAATTGTGTTTTGGAAAATTCTGGCCACTACCACGACAAGCACAGGCAGTAAACGAAAGTTTCAAATGCTGATGCAAATTATTTTGATAGTTCTAAACACAGTTTGGCAATCTAATTCTTTGTAAATCTGGAAGAATTCTAATTTTGTCAATAAAACCATAGAAAAACTGACAAACTAAGCCCAAATAAAAGCATAAGCCAGCACTACATTGAACGCAATATGAAAATCACCAAAATAGCCTCAATCTTAGAAGCTTCCCAACTAATTCACAAGCAAATCCTTGCATACAGATCAGATAATGTAATAATGTAGGATCCTAAGTAAACTATCACGGAATTACGACAGCCTTCAGATTCCTTTTATTTTTATGCCAAGATAATAAGAGGCCATAGGCAGTTGAATAACAAACATGTTCGGTAATTGTAATTGCAATTATCAAGCTTCACAGAAAACTTGACACACAATATGCTAATTGATGATGAATTGACAACCATTTCAGTCCGAATGAAATTATAAATTATCGAGAGGAAAGACTACCTTCCCACAAACTGGACAGTTTTCACTTCTCTCCATCCATTCGTAAATGCAACTAAGATGAAAATGATGATTGCACTTAGTCAATATCCTTGGGTTCTCTTCAGTGTATTCTGCGAACAAAAATTAACAGTATAAACATGAAACACCATAAAAGGTCCTCTTATCTTAATAGTGCATTTCGCACAATCAACAAACTGATTATCCATAAACAAACCCAACTGCAGTTGCATAATGAAAATTCAATATTAAAAGACAATTCTACCTTCAAGACAAGTTGGGCAAATATCCTCCTCCTCTGATGATGCATAAGCAAGCCCAGCTCCAGTTGTACATTTTGCTGATGAGAGCCTTACTGAGGACTTAGATTTGTATTCCTTTGATGCATCTTCACAGGAAGATTCATTACATTTGCCTCCTGAATTTAAAGATTCTTCATCCCCATCTAAATCACCTCTTAGAGGTTCTGACTCTTCGTTCAAATGACTTGAACCTTTGTCATGTCTTGAAATGAATAAATCACGTGGGCGGAAATGCCTGGGGTCTACATCATACGGCAAGGGCCTTGGAGGAGAATGGTACATGTCAGATAGTGAATTATCAAGAGATGCTGTAGAAGTCATAGAAGCTGCCCCCTGTATAGATGAAGGAAGCGAATGCACATCCCCTCTGCGGAAAATTGCTGTATACTGAAATTTGATATAATATGAATCAGGTTATGTTTATATCATCAACTAGAGTACTCATCAATAACAGAACGCATCATACAGAAAGTTTTTGTAGCATATAAATATTCTACAGAATGCACACAAAGTAAATTAGATTAATGGATAAAAAAATTCCACTTTTACCATGTAATTGGCAATTACAACTTGCTCTTATCTGATTTTGTTTGTGGTGTTAAGATGCAAACTTGTCTCTCCAAATATTGGTGTACAGGTAGCACATTTTTAGGCTCACTTAAAAATTGCAACACACCCATAAACAGCCCAAAATATTGGAGGATTAGGGGGCATATGACACTGATGGATAAAGACTAAAACAATGAAGAGGAAAATGTGATCAATCCCCCAGCAAAGTACTTCAATTACGTGTAACAAAGATTAAAGGATGCAAATGTAAATCTTAACTTAGAAAAAACACATGCAAGAGCCAGAAACTATGATAAATGCATATGCCACTTAACAAGCACAGAGTTACTATGAAAGCAATATCTCAAGTCATATGGGAAGGCATTGAGATCAAATTATGGACAGTTATAGACAAAATAAAATGAATGACGGATGTACATATACATCTTTACCTAGCAAAACCTCAGGCCAGAACCTGAAATTACGATAAACCAGTATGCTACTCCACTAGCAAAGAATTACATATAAACAGCAATGTCTCAAGTCATGATGGAAGGAATCAAAATCAAATTATGGGCAAATAACACATGATATATAGATGAGAAAAGGTATTAAAAAAAGGTGAGAGGAGGCAACAGCATACCACATTCAAAAAGTTCTGTAAGAAGCAATTGAGACACACACAATTCCTATATACAGAACTATTTCGATTTAAATATTCTTCAAATTCATCAGCACTCAAACAACAACAAACAGAACCCATTGTGCCAGCTTCTATCTCTCTTTAGCTTAAAATATTTCCCTCTTAAACTGATCAGCTAAAATAGATGGTGCAACATTTAAGTGTTGAGAAAAGAAGCCTCCAACAGCATAAGCTCTGCTTTGATCAATAAACGAGAGAGGATTCTAAGCTCGCAGAAGTCCCACTGCCTCCGCAAACCAGCCCCCTCCCTCTTTGATTCAGATGCCCCTGTAAAAACAATAATCAGCTTATACTTGTCTTTCTTAGATGAAAAGTACAATAGAATCTAAAAAGAGACTCTAAAATAAGTGAGAAAGCTGTAAAAACTGTCATTGAGGCAATTCATACTGCAGTAACTAATATTTTACTTCACAAGCATCAAATGCTGTCATCGAGCAATGCCGCCAATGCCCAAGCTCAAAAGAACTTCAAAGATTACCAATGGAAAATCAGGAGTGCGATACACGAGCACGCCGTTCAAAAGAAGAAGAAAAAAAACAACACAACTAAGAAATTAACACTGAATAAAAAAAACAACACAACAAATTTAATTTCTTCCAGTAAAAGATTTCGGTTCTCCGCCACAAACCGACAATTTCGCCTTTACATTGTTCCTCCAAATTGGGGAAAAAAAGGATCCTTTACTTCAGTGGTAAGACACGCCGATGGATGAACTAACACGAAAATCATTGTTTTCCTATGGCAAATAATGATCGCTATTACCAACGACACGCCAACAGGAAGTCGAGTTTAAACGAGGAATTGGAACAAGTAAAAAACCTCAAATTAACGGAGAAATCGCATTCAGATTGTCTAAGCGTATCAAAGAAGAAAAACCAGACAATCGGAAGCGAAAATCAAACTGGGAAGAGAGGCATGATATCAGAAAGAGGAGGAAATACCTGAGCGAGACAGAACGTAAGAGAGCTGATTAGCAGAGAGAGAATTAGATTGAATGATGATCTCCCGTGAAGACAACGACAGAGGAAGCAGGAAGTCCGAAATTCGGTGGATTAGATGATTCGGAAATCTGATTCTAAAAACGGATACAATCGTGGGGCTTTTGGAATTTTCGGCGAGAATAGCTATGAGTCCGCGAAATTGAGGCTACCCTCCTTGTCTCTCCTCTTGTTCCCTTGGCTGGGGTGCTTGAAGGAATCAAACCCCAACTTTTTACAAATAATTAAAAACAAAAAACAATAAAAGACTCGGAGTCAGCCTCACTCCTGCCAATTCCGGCCCCAATTGGCAAGTTGCACCGCCTGCGCCTATCGAAATCGAAATTTAAGAAGCAAAACAAAAATATATATATTTTCTTGTCTCATCTGCGCGCATCATACAATATGGTCCTTCTTCGACATATTCATAAAGACAAAGCCAAAGATAGTATTGTATTCATTAAGGTACGCGAAACTATATATGTCCTCTTGTGGCTGAATCTGTACCCCGCCATGACTCTTTGAAGCTAACGCGCCAACGTTAGATATTCCTCAAACAATTTAGATAAATTTTAAAAAAATGACTTATTAAAAAAAATTAAAAATTAATTTAGTTTATAAAAAAAATTATTCTAAGTAAATATTTAAATAATTATTTTCATAATAATTTTTGTTATTGATAAATTATTAAAAATTATAAGATAAAATAAATTAAATATGTTCAGGTCTACTATTTATATCAATTTTTTTCACGATTGTGACTAGTGAGCAGCTACTAGCGACGACAAGCAGCTACCAACGACAGCGAGCAGCGACTCCTGATGAGCAAGACGGCGACTGTGGAGGCGGCTTGTAGACGGCAACTCCTGGCGAGCAATATGGTAGATCTAGATGGCGACTCTAGCGGCAAGCAAGACAACTTCACATAGCAAAGGAGAAATAAAGAGAAGGAGAGAGAGAGTGAGAAAAAATAAGAGTAAAATAGTATATGAGTAGTCCATAAACTTTTTTAATATTCTAAAAGATATTCCAAATAGCTTATCCAAAATTATAATTTAGTTCATAAATTTTTTTAAATAAATATAATTATTCATTTTAAAATTTTCTCAAACTAAAATTTAGACTATAATTTCTTTTAAAATTATAATTTTAATATCTTCTAAACAGGCACTCAAGTTAACCGAAAATCATGACAAAGAAAGAGTAAAGAGGAAAAACAAATATATAACATGCCATATATTTTTCGTTGTACATTTTTTATCTCGTTAAATTATATAGTATTATAATATGTAAATTCGTGTCCCAAAAAGAAAATATATCAATTCAAAATTTTTCTAGTTGCGTATACTAATATATAAAATGTAATAATATAGGATGACTAACTTATTCTAAATTTCTAATACATTATCTAAATTAAATATAAATAATTTATTTTTTTAGTATTAAAATAGTGCATTCATTCACAAATATCTCTCATGGTCAACGATGTCACATTCATGTGGACAAAGTAATCCCAAAATTGCTTATTCTGTAGTAGGCGTGAGTCTTTTTAGAGATCTAAAGCCATATTTATAAATATTTTTCATGTTTAACCCTTGTTTACTTTAACAATTTTAAATGGGGGGTAAATTTGGAAATGCCGTTCATACTTTTATTTATTTTTAATTTATGTGTAATAACATTGAAGAATCTATATTATGAAATAGAGGGAGGGGTTTCTTTTCATGAGGCAAACAACAACAAAAAATGCAGCTTCCTTTCCTTTTTTTTTCAGTTGCCCACCCGATTCATATGAGCTTTACCCCGACTACATCAAAGGGACAGCAATCACGGGTTCCATGCAAATACATGCCTGGCACTTTTAGCATACAAAGACGTTAATGGAATTCCCGTCCCAATCTTCCAAACAACTTCCAGTTCTGAGTCATGAATCCCGTTAATGAATCCACCTTTCACTGGTTTTTTTTTTTACCAAGAGGCTGAAGCCAATCATTGAGAATCTTCTCTAGAATGTATTTGTTCTCCCACAAAGTGATCAAGGCATTTTTCTTCAACTCAATCTTCTTTCAAATCCAGTGCACCCCTCACAAAACAAGTAAAAGGTAAAATATAGTAAACTCATGGGCAGCTCTCTGGTGGAAGAACTCTCTCTCTCGTGTTTGTAACATTGTCTTCCTGCAACAATATTTTCTCTGCTCCCTTCTTTCTGCTACTTTCTTAACTCCAAGTGCACTTCAAAGTTCAAACCAATCTTAAACTTCAAAACTAATGTAAAAGCATCTCATGTATAACTGTGAATCCAGCAAAGACATACTTTTGTAGACTCACAGAATATATGTGGCTGCTCTCTCTGTCTCGTGAACCAGCGGGACTCCAACTGTATCTATTGGCATCTTTAATACTCACTAAAGAACAAACCTTCAAACTAAATTGTTCACAAAATGTAGGGGCTTCTCTTTATCTAAACCTTCCTTTCCTCCACATTACCTTCGTCATTACATGTTTGGTTGAGGGAAATCAGACCTACATTCACTGCTTTCTAGGTTACAGTTGACTGGTTTTTGCATGATTGGAATAAATGACCTCTTTTGAGTAGGTCTATATAAGAAATGTCTCATTTGATTTTCTTATCATAGTGACAAGAAAAGATGCTTGAGCAGTGAATAGCCTTGTTTTGTGAAGCACAAGCATAGACAGAATCTCCCAGAGAACAATAATCCGTAAGAATGCCTTGGTTCCTCGTAATTCTGTTTCTCAGTCTCACATTTGTTGATGTTTCAGAGGCCACGAAGCATCCTTCTGCTGCTGTTGTTGTTGGCACTGTCTACTGTGACACATGCTTTCAAAGCGATTTCCCCATGAGCAGCCACTTCATTTCAGGTAGCATCTCAATCCCATTCTTGACTTGAGCCTTCCCATTTCCGAAATTTGATGCTAATGTTATAATTCTGTGTTCTTGAGTACAGGGGCATCAGTTGCTGTGGAATGCAAAGATGGGAATTCAAAACAAAAATTCAGGAAAGAAGCAAAAACAGATGAGCATGGGGAATTCAAAGTGCAGCTTCCTTTCTCAGTGAGCAAACACGTGAAGAGAATCAAGGGATGCACTGTGAAACTGGTAAGTAGCAGTGAGCCATATTGTGCAGTGGCTTCAGCAGCAACCTCTTCTTCACTTCGTCTCAAATCGAGAAAGCAAGGAGAGCACGTATTCTCAGCTGGGTTTTTCTCTTTCAAGCCTCTTAAACAGCCAAATCTCTGTAACCAGAAACCAAGAATTGAGAATTCTAAAGAACTTGGTTCCTTCAAAACGGCGTTTCGTCCGAATGTAGATCCAACATTTCCACCACCGATTCAGGACCCACCGACACGAGGTGGTCTTCTTCCTCCTCAATTGCCAGAGCTTCCTCCTCTGCCACCACTTCCGAGAATGCCATGGCTATCACCAGCCCCGGGAACAAAAGTGAAAAACTCAATCAAACCCGAGTTTTCAGATCGGAAAGTAGCTCGACCTGATACGATTGGTCCTCTTCCTCAATTTCCAGGGTTTCCTCCTCTTCCTCCTCTTCCTCCTCCGACAGTGAACCCTAATCCCCCATCAGGGCCGTTACCAGTACCACCAGTACCGGGTTTTACTCCATCTACACCGCCGAGTTTACCGTCTCCTTTCCCATGGCCACCACTACCACCTATTAGCCCTGGCACACCCCCAGCAGCTTCTTCGAAGAATTCTTCTCCTTGAAAAGATAGAATCTATGTACGTGTAGACCTGCAACAATTCCTTCCGCAGGAGGATGTTGTTTACTTTTCTTTGCAAATGCTAGCGGTAACTTGAAGAGTTGAGCTATCGACATTGTGCTAATAAATAAATAATGGTTATTTTAAGGATGAGTTCATCATTTTATAGCCTAGCTCATCATATAACAACTGATGAAAAAGAAACAAGTGCTATTAACCAACTAACGATAATTCAGTTCATCATATAACAAACCATCGATTTATGACAAATACTGATCGAATTTGAGCAGAACTGATAAAAAATAAACAAATGCATGACAAATCAGTTCATATTACAAATCCAGATAAGGATTAAGCATTTTTTATGATCTGTAGCTTTTGTATATGAGAATGTTAAACTACTGAGAGAGACAAGGAATGAAGTTTGGATCCCAGGATATAAGGCATTCAGCATTGAGGTCTATGAAGAAGGAACAAAGCCATCTAAGCTTTGTGCTTGACCATCCCTTCATGTTCATTATAAGGCAAGAGATTTCCAAAGCCGTATTATTAGTCGGACGGCCGAAGCACTCGGCTTCTTCATCTTACGAATAATCCCCTTTCTTAAGCGAATAATATTGTCATGGGCTTCACAGCTTAATGATATACACTTGAATGGTTTGAAGCCTTTCTTTGCGCTGTCTGACTGAATTTGAAGCTAGCCATAACAACGTGCTCGATCCATACGGGGGGCCTGGCAACTTCCACGGTTGCTCTGGATGGTATATTGCTACAATTATATAAATGTGACATTCAATCGAATATATGCAATTAAATCCTTCCATCCTTCTCACTAGTTCTGTTACTTCGAGGAATAGATTATTATTGGAATACTGTCCATGTTCTTACTTTGATATGTAATCACCTTATTTGTTAATCGAACTAAAATCTACTCTCCCGGAGATGTTAACTTTCTGTTTAAAACCATCTGCATGCATGGATCCTGCAATACCGGTGCATCTGCATGAATCGGTCTCAAATTGCATTTTATTTTCCAAATTTGACCAGATGGAGAAGGGATATTAGATGTACAAACATCTTAAGATGAGATTCAACGTACAATAATTAATGGTTAAGAAAACTCCTCGTAGACTCGCTCATTATACAAGACGAGCACTCACTACGGTATTTATTGACTTTGAAAACATAATAATGGAGATTTTACAAATATGTAATGGGTGATTGTTTCTTGACAAGCAACCTTATGGAATAAGTTGATGAATAATGAATAAGAGAAATTAATGGTTAATGTATTTTCCCTTATCTTTTTCCCAGATGGGACAGGGCAGGCATGGACATAACAAAAAAGAACATAGAGAAAGCATGGAGCAAGAAAGGGATTGCCTCCTTGGACTGTAGTACTCAAACATCACATATGATGATATAAAAAACATTAGTTACATGACAGATGAAAAGGAATTTAAAATGACATCCATTAATTAAAAGAATATGAATCTTAAATATATTAAACTACTCGTATTTTCAATTGCAGTGTTATATGAATATCAAATATATTAAATTTGTCTCAGTTATTAATTTAATTAATTTAATCTTTACTAATTGAGTTCCTAAAATTTCATAATTCTATATAATTAATCTTTATAGCATAAAGAAAAAACAACAACATGATAAGAACTAATTATGAAATTTATTGATAGAAGTTAAATTTCATAGACAAAAGAAAAAAGATTCGTTATTCCTGCACTAAACTCCCTTGTAGAAGCTCCACGTGTTTATCTGAGGGTCCTGTCGCGCCCACGTGGCGAAATTATGTGCATGAAGTATCAGGGGCTGTTGCTATTATGTTGTCGATTCATGACACTAATTAAATAAAAAATATATAGTATAATTAAAGAATAAAAATCCGTTAAACCCCATAGGTCGAAGCCGTACTGTCTCGCTATTGTTGAAGGGAAGTTACAAAAAAAACTTCCGGTAGCGGGAGTGCCAAACTGACGCAGCTTCTTTCCCGGCCTTTGATGTAAAACATCAATCTATCGGTCCTGGCCGTTCATCTTCAACCTTACTCCCAATCTCGGCCCTCCGTCCACTGCGGGGGCTCTGCCTGAGCCGCTGCCCTCCCGATTCCTATCTCCCTTTTGCCGGTGAGTCTCTTCTTCGTTTGCAGTTTTGATTGCAATTCACTCAGTATCGACTATTTGATTATCGCCTCTTCCTTTCTTCCGTTTTGAAAAACATCGAGTCGAATAAGTTTTGATGTTTAATTTTTCTTCCTTTCTGGTTTTGGTCTCAACTTTCACTTTTTGAGTATCGAAGGTTTATTCTTCTTATTTTGTCCTATTTTATTTTACGTTGACAAGGAAAAATTCTTCAGTTCTCAGAATACATGTTAAGTATGAGCAGGAATGCGTGGGGGAAACCTCTATTAATGAGATTTCTCGCATGTTTGTTCTTATCGGAGCCTGAAGCAGGGGAGAATCCTATCCGATTAATTATTTTACTTTTAATTTTAAATGTTTGCACAATAGAATGTTATCCGATTGGATTTATAAATTTGCTGGTAAAAATTATGTATGTTACATATAGTTGATCTCTGAATTATTTTAATCCATTTTTTCTAAGCCCTTTCACCGATTTATCAGTTCGATGTGTCTCTCGGTATTTTTGTGGCCCTTGAAGGATTAAGTTATTGATCTGTGCATTTCTTCTTAAGTTTTCGTCAAGCTTTCCGCGTCTAATCACACTGTATTTTCCCCGCCCCTAAAGTTGACAACTTGACAGATGTTTCCTTTTTCTTCTTAATTTCTACTCGCGAGTTGTTTATTCTGAATGTTATTGGACCGATTAAAGAGTAAATTAATGCTTATTTGAAATGAGACGTCATTCTTTTTCTTTTTTTTTTTTCATTTTCTGGACATTTCTCTTCGGCCTTTCAGATGGACATATGAGGAACCGGGTTACACTGTCCATTCAAGAGGAACGCTATAAAATTTCTCAATTTTGACTGTTCAATTTTTTTAGTTTTTATCTTATATTCTGTTTCATTCGAAATAAAAATATTGAAATTTAAAAGAAAAGTAACAGTAAAAATAAGTCCAGAGGTCCAGAAGAAGCACCCCTTTACCGCTCAAAGAGAGACAACAGAAATTTTTTTTCACGGATACATGCATCGCATCGGTGCCTCTCCATTTGTTTCTGAATCTCCTAATTTGTACTGTACAGTCAGATCTTGGAGTTCAATATATAAACATGACATGGACGGAATGACTAGCTTGTGTGATTTACGAAGTTTATTTGTAGGTAAGTAGTTTGGCTGTTTTGGCTGTTGCAAGGCTCTAATTAATTCTGGTTTTTTATTCTTTTGAATATTAATTTCTTGAGTTCTGTGTTTTGCCACAAAAATGAAGCCAGAATAGTCTTCTTTTTTTCCAAGGGATGCTATTTTATGGTACAATTGAGATCAAGATGATGATGAAAACCGAAAGGAAATTTGTGGTGTAAAAAAAAAAAAAGGTTATTTGCAGGTTTCTATACTCATGCCATCCAGTTTCTTAATTAAAACTAAAATTTGACACATGACAAGTGTATGGTTTTTTTCTGAAGAACTGCTTGCCATGTCATGGCTGAACTTTTTTCCCGCATGGCAAGGCCGATAATGATCATTGCATCTTTTCGGCTCCACAAAGCCCACTTTATGCAATTGCTGAAACTCTAGCTAACAATAACTGATATGCATAGGAGTAGCTCAAGTAAGAAATTGTTATATTTCCAGTTTTACAATAATGATGTGGATATCCATGAACTTAGCCTTCCTCTTTGAAACTATAATAATAGATACCTCCTATTATTTAATGGTTGACTGTCTTTACAGGGTAAGGTTTAATTATCCTATCTCATTCCCCTTCTCTGCTAAGCATCAAAATTCATACTGAAAGGCATAAATTTAAGTGTAACCATTAATTTCTACAATTATGTATCTTTTTGTTTGTTTATTCTTAATGAGCTTCTGTTACCAGGTCACATTTCCAATGTAGCGGTTTCACCATGTGTAATAAGCTTTACAAATAAAGCTCCTCCTATGTGAGAGCTGTTGGAGGATTTCAGATCTTATCAACCTGACTATGATTTTTCAAGGAACAAAATCTTCTCTGCAACATCAAGTGCCAGCATCTGAGTTCAGTGTTTGCTTGAGAGAAGAACTCTCTGCCACTGTCACCTCCGCTGCTGGCTTTGAAGTTTGCATCTTCTCCTTTTCCTTCCATGTGTCCTGATCTGGATACCTGTATGCATGCTGAGATGGCTGTTGCAACCTTCAAAGGACCTCCTAATGGTGAGTGTTGTGGGAATAAGAGAATGGAAAGAAAGCCTTCTGGCAAGAGGCGAGTATTTGTGCAGACTGAAAGTGGCTGTGTTTTGGGAATAGAGTTAGATAGATGTGACAATGCCCATACTTTGAAGACTAAGCTACGACTTGCATTAAATGTTCCAACTGAGGAAAGTTCACTTGTATGTGGTGATATGGTCTTGAAAAATGATCTGAGTGAAGTTAGAAATGATTCTCCACTTCTTCTCACCAGGAACTTTTTGCATAGGAGCTCATCTACCCCATGTCTGTCACCTACTGGTAGAGATCTTCAGCAGAGAGATCAGAGTGGACCAATTGAGATATTAGGTTACTCAGATCAATTTGGTAGAACAAAACAACTGGTTAATGATATTATGAAAGCGTTGAAGTTTGGCGTTGAACCCATCCCCATTAAGAGTGGACTAGGAGGTGCCTATTATTTTAGGAACTGCCATGGTGAAAATATTGCTATTGTGAAACCAACAGATGAGGAACCTTATGCACCAAACAACCCAAAAGGCTTTGTTGGCAAAGCCCTTGGACAACCCGGATTGAAACGTTCTGTGCGTGTTGGAGAGACAGGTTTTAGAGAAGTCTCAGCTTACCTTCTTGACCATGATAATTTTGCTGACGTGCCACCTACTGCCCTTGTGAAAATCACCCATTCTATATTTAATAGAAATGATGGAGTAAATGGTAATATGCATCAAAAGAAACAACAGATCAGCAAGATAGCATCACTACAACAGTACATTCCTCATGATTTTGATGCAAGTGATCATGGAACTTCTGGTTTTCCTGTTTCTGCCGTGCATCGGATAGGGATCTTAGACATACGAATTTTTAACACTGACAGACATGCTGGAAATCTTTTGGTCAGGAAACTTGATGAGGTTGGAAGTTTTGGCCAGGTGGAGCTTGTTCCTATTGATCACGGTCTCTGCCTACCTGAAAGCTTGGAAGATCCTTATTTTGAGTGGATCCATTGGCCACAGGCATCAATTCCCTTCTCAGAAGATGAGCTGAATTATATATATAATCTAGATTCATTTCGTGACTCAGAATTACTGAGGATGGAATTGCCTGTTATTCGAGAAGCATGCCTGCGGATTTTGGTTCTCTGTACAATCTTCCTTAAGGAGGCAGTAGCCTTTGGTCTTTGTCTGGCTGAAATTGGTGACATGATGAGCAGGGAATTTAAGGGTCATGATGAAGAGCCCAGTGAGCTTGAGCTTATATGCATTGAAGCAAGGAAACTGTTAGATCAGGAAGAATTCTCTTCTCCTGAAGCAGAACCAGCAGACAAAGATGTGATTCAGTTTCATATAGACTGTGAGGATAATGATTTGGACTATACTGCAAATATAGAGAAGCAACTGACAGTAAGCTCAGGTAAACATGGAACTAATGTCGGATATGGCAGAAACCCTTTTTCTTCTAAACTGGAGGAGATTGTGATGCAGGACGGAGAGAATGAAGGGGAGGAGTTGCCCTCAATGTCAGATGAATACACCGGTCCTGAAGACAATTGGGCGCCTAATATTTCAAAATTGTCAGTGTCTATGAGAAACACAAACATTGGTGAAAAAAGTTGGCAACACCAGCGTGTAGAGCAAAAGACTGGCTGTTTGGCCAGTACATCATCTGGAAACAGGAGTGTGAATGAGTTGCCTGCAAGTAGTAGTTTTGTAAAGCTATCAGATATGGATGAAGAGAACTGGAACCAATTTCTTGAGAATTTTCGGAGGTTGTTGAATCCAGCTTTTTATAGTCGCAAGCGACGGCTCGTGGGACAGAGGCAGAGGCTTGGAACTTCGTGCCAATTTTAGGGCATCATCACAAATTAAATTATGGAGGGAACCATTAAAATTCTAAATAAAGACTTTGATGTGTCAACTGATAGCCTGAACTATACATATATATGCAGAAGCTTTATTTCCGTTTGTCCGAAATAGGTTGGCGGAGAAAGCTCTTGCATCAGCATGTAGAGGTGAGGACTTACCAATAGGTGAGGAAATTGTGTTCTCAAATATGTTTCCGCTTTATGTTCACTTGTTAGTATGATGAATAAATCAGACCAGATAGATGAACGAAAATAAATTTGCCTTAGTGCAAAACCCGTGTTCCTCTCGGGGATTTATAACAGTTTGTGTTGCTGTAATTTTTCTGCTGCCTAAAATGATTACTATTATTATTAAATTATTATTTTGTGAGATTTCATTTCATACTCAAGATGTAGGTGTTGCATTCCTCATGACGTACAATCACCTAGCCACATAAGATTGAAAATGTATCCCTGCTGTTATTTCCATATAATCAGATTTTGAAGTTGAACAAAGCAAAGAGTGGGGTTTGATCTTTTTGGACTATACTTATAGTAGTCTGTCTGTTTTATAACAATTGACAGAATCAATTTTCCGTCCCCTACAAAGATGCGTTGCAACCATTTCGTTTTCATACTAGTTCTTCTGATTTATTCCCGTGAAAAGGCGCAATTTGGCAGTATTTTCGTATTACAGACGAACCTTGGAGTGTAAATATAGTCAAGTGAAAGTTGTCATTTGCTGGTTTGGTTCGAGTTTACTTGCAGAAATACAGATAAGAGAGGAAGTCGAATTTAAACCGTCGTGTCTATATGGCTTACTAGCAAATGAATCTTCATGCTCGTCCATTGCTTAACATTACGTCGTATGCATATTGAAACCCAAGAACTGAAATGAGACACAGATGTCAGCATCCACAGTGCATTCACCTACTTGAGTAGTGTTGCTATTACTACTTGCAAGACATGGAACTAAAATTGGTATGTAGACTCCATGAGTTAATCAACTCTAAGGTCAGGTAAGAAAAATAATCAACTCTGATGGAGCCCAGTTCACTAGTTCTGAGAAACACAGTTAACCTTATAATAAGGTGCATCTACCTTAGGTGCTACTACCTCTAGTTTTATAATATAAAAATTATTGAACTAATTTAAGTACATTAAAAAAATTAAATAAATATTTTAATTATAATAAATTTGATATAATTTCTCTAAAATATCCCTATATAACATTAGATTATATATATTTGAGTTAGACAAATTAGTTTTAAAAAAATAATAAATATGATGGATAAAGTGAATTAAGATCTTATATTTAAAATTAAATTTAACCTTTAACTAACTCTTAATAGCAGGAGGGAGTCTATTTTTCCTCCAAAGATGTAGAATTTGGTCAGCGTGCAAGGCAGACGATGGTTTACTCCAAAAAATTTTAAGCTTGATATAATCATTCTCCATTATCCTGTCAAAAGTAACGTGCTTGGTTCTCTTCTCTCTTGCCGCAGAACTATCAAGGATTTAACAGGGGATGCGCCCTCCATGAAACTTCCAGCAAAGAACATCTGCAGAAAACTGAGACAAAAATTCGAAGTAGTTGTTTCATCAATCTCCTGTACATTTCAGTTGTTTCTAAACGAGTACAAAAAAAGATTCCTCCCAAGTAAAAGCAATTGTGTTCATCCAGTTTCTCTGTGGTTCATGGTGGTTATCCTATTTAATTCAACTTGTTGATCCTCTATTAGACTCAAAGCTCTGGAGAAGTTTCTGCCTGCAAATGACAAGATATCTTCTTTCACAAGGCGCCTTTCTTTTATTCTCAATATACCCTGTGAAACCTCACAAATGGAGGGGCGTTTCCGAGGAGATCTGTGCAAACATTTGTAAGCAATTTTAGCAAGCTGCCTTACTTCTTCAAGGTTGCATTTTCCTACAAGTTGTTTGTCAAGTATCTCATCTACTCCATCATGATCCATTGCAGCCTTACAGAAAAAGATGAGCTAATTAGAAGAAAACCAAAAGATCTAGGAGGATGGATTACAATGTATGTATCAAGGAAAGCTCTTTTCATGGCTTAAAGAAAAAAGAAAGAAATTCTTACAAGGTTAATATATTCCAACAAATTTTGATGTGGGTGAATGGATGTAATGAGCTCAAAAATGATGATACCAAAACTGTAGATGTCACTCTTCATTGTGAACTTGTTTGTGGAAATGTATGCTGGGTCCATGTAGCCGTATGTACCTTTAAGGCCTGAATTCCGGCCATCAAAGACCTCTTCCTTTGACAACCCAAAATCAGCAACCTACAAAATCGCAATTTGGAAAAATAGTTGATATCTCATGAAAATAATAATCATAGATGATTCATACTATACCATTCACAGTCACAATAAGTTTTTATTATTCTGATTGTTACGTTGAAGTTATCACAAGAATGTGCAACTATGACAAGTTAGAGGGTCATATTACATGAACCTATAGGAAAATAATATAAAAAAGCAAACCTCTTCGGGTGTACAAGATGAGTATAAACTTGAAAAAAGAAACACCTTTCTTGGGTATGAGGTAAGAATAAGTTTGGCAAAATCTTCTCTTAGCGATAAAAAAAATAATCTCAAGTTAAATTGATGAGGAAATATGTAAGGGTCAGAGGAGGGAGGGAGAATAGTGGACTAGAAATGCTAGTCAACTGGGGCAATCAACACTACTAAACACATTTAAATAACTTTATGTATACTTAACATCTATATATATAAAAAAAATTCTTCATGTCAATAATTTGATGGCGTTTCACATTAACTTAAACAACTTAAAGTAAGATCACAATCCATTTATTTATAATTTAACGTGCAACTCAGCCATAAGAACCAGTGGGGAATGGTATAGAAGATTTTAAAAAAGTGAAGTGTGGGAAATGAATGAGAAGGATACGTATTTCTCTCTTTTTTTAACACTAGCAAACAGGAACGACAAAAGTAAGTTATATATAAATTCATTGAAGATAAGTTAGCCAATACTAACCCCCCCATAAGCCAAAACATAGATCTTCCAACCTTGGGGCGAAAGGAATGTAGGCTAGATGTAAGGTATATGAACATTATTGGCAATGCATTTGGTAACTTAACTGCTAGATTATTTTTACTTAGCAACGACCAAAAAATTTGTCATTATAAAATCTCTTAAACAAATGATTTTGAAATTCTTCTTTTATTAATGAAAGTTCATAGATTTCTAATCCCTTGGATCACAATAACATGGAAGGATTGAATATGCAAATTTTAGTTTCTACATCAGAAATCTAACATATCAAAACATACATGCTGAAAGAAAGCTTACCTTAGCTCTCATTGAATGATCTAACAATATATTGGCAGACTTCAAATCACGATGTATAACAGGTGGGACTGCCTGTTCCATACATATTGATATTAAACAAATGCATTTTCACATTGTGTATAAGAAATATAGAATAATAAAATAAGTATACTCCTTCATGAAGATATTCAATTCCATGTGAAATATCAATAACAATTTGAAGCCTTTCGTTCCAACTCAAAGCCTTTACTTCACCTAGAATAAGGGGAAAACAGATATTAAAAAAAGTAATAAGAGCATATGCTCTTGTATCTTTGGAAGACCAGACTGAGAAAAATATCCCCTTATATTTCATGGGAATATCAAGTTAGTCTCAATATACAGTTATCATAACAATAGAAGTTCCTTTGATGAAGAAAAGATCTTCAACTTACTGTATAAAAGGTTTGACAAACTTCCATTGCTCATGAACTCATAAACCAAAATACGTTGTCCTTTATCTACACAATATCCTACTAAATTCACAAGATTCCGATGATGTAATCTTCCCAGCAAAAGCACCTGTAACATTAGAAAGTTCAACAAGCTTGACTAAATATAGATTTAAATTGCAGTCCTAGAGTTTCTCAGACAAAAACAAGTTTCACAAGTATAACAAAAACAAGTTGAAGTATGGCCCTCCTGTACCATTTCAAACTAATAACAACGTCTTCTTTCTGATTAAATAAAAGAATTAGTTGCCTCTGTAGGCTATCATGTGCCAATCATGATAATCACATCGAACCATGTTCTTACAAACTCCAAAAATTCCTTAGATTAGGTCATTGAAGGATGGTGACCAAAACAAGTTTAGTACCAATTGACATTTTATATAACTCGACTGAATTTTTTTAAGTTAACATGAACAAGAAGCCGTTCAAAACACGGGCTAATATTAGTACCAATTGACATTTATATAACTCCGACTGAATTTTTTTAAGTTAACATGAACAATAAGCCGTTCAAAACACGGGCTAATTGAGACCGATTTAAATTATCATGATGCAAAGAGTTCTGTCAGATTTGCCTAAACAATAAACAACAACCATCAAATCATATCTATGATCTCTTGAACAAACCAAACGATTAAAATTGTTTTTAGAATCTTTTTCAATAATATTTAGCCAAACATAAAGATCAAGGTAGTTTTCTCACACCTCTGTTTGGAATTCTTTCTCCCCTTGTTTAGAATTAGAGTCAAGCACCTTTACAGCTACCGCCTCTCCTGTAGGCATTGTGGCTTTATAAACTGTGCCAAATGATCCTTGTCCCAAAATAGTAGTGAAATTCTGCGTGGCCTTATGGATTTCTCTGGATATGTAAAGCATCAGATATACCATTACCAATCCGTAAAAGTTATTTTATATGCAATTCCCAGCCCTGCTTTTATTTTGTTTTTGTTTTTTTTACTATTCTCTATCATAGAAAGAAACTTTGTTATAAAGAGACAGCAGAACCTTCAGAAATCCACAAACAATCAACAAATTTTAATATCAATGACTAATAAGCTTTTCACTCTACTAGTAGCTATCCAATAACAAAAAGTTTTGAAGGAAAGAAATAGAGAGGGAGAGAGGGAGATAGAGAGAGATACAATACATACTTGTATGAGTACTTTGAAATGCCAGGTGTCAGAGAAAATCGATCTTTGTTTTGATGACTCCACCAAGAGAAATTGGAGTTTCTTTGCAGATTTTCTGACATCGAATTGGATTTGGAACTTTTAAGAGAGACACTAAAGTCAGTGCTTGTTCCTAATCCATTTGTGCGAATTGGAAGAGTGGTTAAACTACTCTCTTTTGCAGGATGTGTAAGACGAGCATGCTTCTTATACCACCTTATCCCAAAAAATATAAGGGAAGCGATAAAAATTCCAAAGGCCGCACCAACTGTGACACCAATGATAACTAAAGTAGCTTGGCGAACCATTGTTTGACCTCTCTTGATGTAAACAATGAAATCATCTTGCAGAAGACTGGTGCTAGAGAGGTACACTGTCACAAAATTCACATTAGTTTAAAATTAATACAGGACTCCATCCAACAAGAACTAACAGAATTGAACATTCAAGATGTTAAGTGACATGAGTTCTTTTTATATTTACTGTTCTGTGTCTAGGAGGGAGAGAATAGAGATATAAATAATTACATTGGCTGTTCATTTATTGCAAATGTAAACATACTATAAATTGCTGCTAATTTCAGGTGTTGAAGTTATATGGTTGGAACTACCTCTCATGCCAAAATATGGAGGAAAGCGCCTTACAGAACTACAACAAATTGAAAGAGTACCTTAAAAAATACCTATCGATATTAAAATATTTAATGCTCTCTTAAAGTATCAGCATCACAGGTGTGACATAAGGAGAGAACTTGACGTGGACAACTTGATTATGCCACTAGATTCCGCAGAATACATGCATAAATATTACGAGAAATTACCTGAGATGCATAGCTAGAGAACGGATTAAAGAAATAAAAATGAATTGATATGCATCTCAACCTACACAACTTTTATGAAGTTTCTCAAACAAAATTAGTTAATTATGTAGCAAGATGTGCAAATTTGATGTTTTATGATCGCATAGAAATTATTGCAGCAAAGGTTTCAGCAGATAGATAGTTACCTATTCTCAAACTGATCAACCGTACCCCCCAAACAGTGAGTGTTTTCCGAACACATAAAAAATAAAAAGAACACGAGCGAGCAACCAAAATCCTTCCGAACAAACAAACTGCTCCGCGAAACACAAAATCCACAAAGCCAGACCACAAGAGAAACAAGGAAAAACCAGAGTCAATGATCGTTTCAAAGAACATGAAAAGGAGTCACGAATATCAGTTCGTACCAATTCAGGAGAAAAACACCACCATAATGGAATAACCACCTTTTGCATTAACCAGGATCATGAACTTGAACCGCGTCCAATTCTATGCGTCTTTTGGAAGCAGAGTAAACGACATGGATTAAAGTAACGAACCAGAGGAGGAAGAAGGAAACTGACTTTCGAAACCAAAGAGGAAACTCAAATAGTAGAAGCGAGCGAGAGTTGGAGCGGGAGGGAAATAAAAAGAGAAACGCGGATTTGGTGGTCACAGCGGAAGTGGAGTGGATCTAAAATAAATCTACAAGGCCCGGAGCCGGAAATTGCCACCATTTGATCCTGTCGTAATGCGGAATGTGTTTGTAGGGCCCACCATAAAAGTGATTAAAATATTCTCTCTTTGATACAAAAGACGACAAAATTTAAATCAAGTTTCTTGAAGATCTCTTGCTCCACTCTGTTATGTATTTTTTTTAATATCTTTATTTAATTTAAATCTACATAAAAAAAAAACAATTATAGCTAAGCATGATTGAAAATTTAAAAAAAAATAGATATAAAAAATTTATTATAAATATGATATTTTGTTTTGTCCCTTAATTTTATAAGTTTTTATAAATTATTTTTGTTGATTACGTATATTAAAAAAATTATAAAAAAAAAGTAATTTAAGTGCAACTAAGGCACAAAAACTAATAAGCATGTTTTATAAATAATTAATTTTTTTAATTTTTTTAATCTCTATAATTTAAGTATCTAATTGATATATTTATTGTTTAGTAAATACAAATTGTAAGACAATTACATTGATGCATAGGGTTATCCGCCTTTAAACATGTATATTTGCCTCCTAAAGCCTGCATGATTTTTAATGTTACTCTTTGATTTGATGTGAAGCTAAAGAGAAAACAAAGACATCCTTAGCATGTAGTCACCTTCCTCAAAGAGTTGGCATCATCCAGATCTTTCTATTTTTCTTTTTTAAATCAGTTTGAATAAGAAAATCAGTATAAATATAATTTAACGTGACTGGGATGAATCCGAATCGTTTCAATTTTTAATTTTAGATGTTAACATTTCATCAAGGAATAAATTATACTCAAAACATTATTCGCTATCGTCCTTATAAACTTCTATTGATAATAATGGCGGCTAGTGATTTCACAAGGTCGGCAATTTGGGCACTCAATTTTGCCATAATTTTTTATATCAATCTTGTCATAATTTTTTGTTCACATATTACTTATTCAATCTTTAATATAAAAATTTATTAATTTTTTAAATAAATTAAAAAATTAAATAAATTAATTAATTATAACTAATATAATAGTAAGTTAATTTATTTAAATAAATTAACAAGTTACATAATATAAATTTATTTTAAACAATTAAATCATAACTAATTAATTTATTTTTTTAATCTATTAAAATTATTTAATTAATATTTATATTAAAAATAAATATGGGTTATTTTCGACTTCTACCTTTCTAGTCCTTTCCGCCAAGATCAAGTTGATAATTCATTGACTACTCCTTCGAGGACTTTGACTTGTTATTGGGGCGTGTTTGAACAGGATTTAAAAAAAAAAATTATGAAAAAAAAATTTATGGACATTTTATAGAAAAAAATTTTTAGAGGAGAGTTTATGAAAAAAAAAAGATTTTAAATAAATAAGTGTTTAGATAGTTATTTTTAGAATGACTTTTTATATTGATAAATTACCAAAAAAGGTATGATTTGATTAAAAATAAGAGAAATGAGAGAAGTAGAGAAAATATAAGAGAGAGGAGAGAAGGTAGATGAGAGAGGAGAAAGGGTAGAAAAGAGAGAAAAAATAAGAGAGAGGAGAGGGGAAGAGAGGACAGAGGGTGTAAGAAAAAGTAGGAGTAAGATAGTAATTGGATAATCCATAAACTCTTTTACTGTTCAAAAAGCTAGTTTTAATAAATTATTTAAAATTATAGTTTTAACCAAAAATATTTATAGACAAATATAATTATTTATTTTAAAATTTTTTTAAATTAAAATTTTATCTAATTTTTTTTTTAAATTATAGTTTAAAGTGTAACTAAACAGACCTATTATGAGAAATAGAACTCAAACAAAAATCATAATATCTTGTTTCAGTAGGCATCGACTCTCATATTCTCTAATAACTTGGTTCTAATTATCCTATGTGGAGCGATGCCTTCGTCTTTTGTATGGATCTAAATTCATACCTAACAAATAATTATTTATCTATTTTTCTACAGCACCCACCCCTCATTAGCTTCAAAAGAACTACTTTCGATATACTTAGGTCTGTTTAGATTAGTTTTTGAGAATAGATTATAAGAAAAATAGATTCTAAAAAATAAATTTTAGGAAAAATAGATCTTGGGGAGAATAAATTTTAAGAAAATAAGTGTTTAGATAGTTATTTTCAAAATGACTTTTTAGGAAGATAAATTACTAAAAAAAGTATGATTTTATTAAAAGGAGGAGAGAGGGTGAGAAATAGAGAAGAGATGAGAGTGGGTGGAGAAGAGAGAGGAAAGAAGGTAGAGGGGAAAGAGGAGAGATGGTATAAAAAAGAGAGAAAAGAGGGTAGAGAGAAAAGATGAGAGACAGTAGAAAAGATAAAAGAGAGAGGAGAGATAGTGTAAAAACAAAATAAAGATAAAATAGTAATTGGATAGTCCATAAGTTATTTTACTGTTCCAAAATCTATTCTGACCAGCTTTTCTGAAACCATGGTTTGGCCCAAACCGAAGTTTTGAACAAAAATGACTGTTTGTGTAAAATTTTTCCAAACCGAAGTTTTGCCCAAAATCAATTCTCAAACCACACACCCAAACACACACTTAGGGTGTGTTTGGATTAATTTTTGGAGAATAGATTTTAGGTAGAATAGATTTTGGAGAATAGATTTTGGGAAAAAAATAATTTTAAAAATTGGAGATGTTTGGATGATTAATAGCAAAATCACTTTTCTATAAACAATTTACTAAAAAATACATAAATAAATATGATAATTATATAAGGTATAAATTTTATTTATAATTTTTTCATGTAAGTGATTAAAAAATAATACATATATATGTGTGTGTGTTTGAGTAAGATAAAAATTTATAATATTCATCTGAATTTTAATTTTTTTTCACTTAAATAATATTTTTTAATTTAAAATTTATGTGAATAATTTAAAATTTTATATAATAAATTAATATATGTATACAGAAATGAGAAGGAAGCGGCGAGTGAAGCGCAGGAGAAGAGAATGAAATGCAAAATGGAAGAGAGGAAAGTAATGCAATTGTACGGTCACAATTAATGCTAACAGTAAAATAAAGCAGATTTTTTTTTGTTGAAAAGCTCAATGGGTCAGTTTTTGTAAAACCATAGGATAAAACCACAGTTTTATATCAGAATTGATTTTTTAAGGAAAATAGATGTTTGGCTTGAAGATTAAAAAACCATGGTTTGAAAGAAAAATTGATTTCTTGACCTACATGCCAAACACACGTTTAGTCCACTCAATGGGACTATAATAATAAAATATAAAATATTTAGTATTTAATTAAAGATTCAGTATACATATGTGTATATCAGACACCCTAAAAGCGGAATGGTCACAGCTGGTTTTAAAAATAATTAGAAAAATATTATTGAACAAACTTAACCAAACATAAACATAAGGATAGTTGTTAAGAAAGAAAAAATGGTAAGATTCAAGCTTACCTACTAAGTCATTATATCTCTGATAGCATTCATGAAGGATATATCATGAAGATTCAAATGATGTTCAGCAATCATACTGCATTATACATCTATGATTCTGCGGAAACAAACGACGGTAAGTCCTATGGCTAACTTTGCCACTGATTCAAAAAACAAACAACAACAAAGGGATAAAAACCAAAACTTAATTTTTTTCCCCTTCAGTTTCTAGGTTCATGATTGTTGATAGGTGGCTTGCCATTGGCCGTTCCTTTGTAATCCTTATCCATCAAATTCACAATCTCATTTGCAGCCTTATTAAGATTTTTGGCTTCATCTTTCTGAGGATGTTTTTCAGTCATTTGTCTTCCAGTAGGCCTTGAAGGATTCTTCAACCTGCCTCCATCTGCCACCTTTGCATTATAATAATATTGCAAACAGAAACGCTTTGGGTTCCTGTCACAAAACTTAAACCTTGGAACTACAAAATTGATGTTTTTCCATGCCTTTGTCTCCAATATGGTCATACGCTCCTCCTGTGAAAATTATGTAAATTAATGTTGGGTCTGACATTTATTATTTACAAAACACCAAGTAGTGAATTTGCAAAAGATTGGTATTATTCTCTTATCAGCCATTAACAGTAGGGAATTACTTTATATATTGAAAAACCGCAAAAAAAAAAACAAAGAAAGAAAGAAAAGAAAAAACCAATAAATCAAGAACCTGATCATTCATTTGTATCAGTAAGCTTGCCACAGACTTCTTCAAAGCATCATCCTCCTTCCCTGAGACAACGAAGCCGACATATATGATGAGCCACATAAATAACTTCATGGTAAAGTGCTAATACACATCTGTATATGTTTGAGCGTGTTACGGTATATACAGCATTCCTATGTAAAAATTTAGCACAAGGATATGGGTTTTGGGCGTCAAATGAAGTCTAAGAAATTGCAGTACATGAATTACATATGAAATTAACACGTGGACAAGCAAGACATTAACAAACAAGTCTTCACAGAAAAGCTGAAGCCAATAGAATCACGAGGGTTTTGATTTCTTCACTCACAAGTGAAAGCTACAAAGCCAACCCTTTGGAGCTTCCTGTGTGCGCTAAGTTTTGCCCCCACTCTAAAGATAACTTCTATATCTCCCTCCCTTTCAAAGTTATATATTCTATTTTCAAAGCTAGGTTGCAACTAATATCTTTTAACTCCTTCTATGTGCTTCTTTCATTCTTAAAAACCATACTTGGCTCTTTCTGGGCCATAAGGTTGCTTTCCCCTAGCCCTAGCCGCCTCATGTGAGCTGCTCCGATTCTATCAGATAAGTCCTGTGCATGAAATTTAATGGATATCTTTATCGATATAGACATCAAATAAAAGATATGTCATGAGACAATAAATTAGTAAACAAACCTACCTTTCGAACAAGCAAACCAGTGCTAGTAACCTCAGGCTTGTTTTCTTTCCTTTCCAGACCTGCTGTTACAGCTTTGAAGATCAGTTCACTCGATCCTATTGTTTGATCTTTTTGAAGATAAAATAATGAAGATGATGATATGATGATTTTACCCAGAAAAACTCTTGGTGACTGGTCCCCCAGGGCATTTGTAACCAAGAGAAACCCTAGTAAAAAGCTAGCCTGCAATCTGCACTTCATCTTTTGACTGTTTCTTCTTCTCTTGGGTTTGTATAATTATTATTCAGCCGAGAGAAAAAACTTAACGAGCAGAACCTTGGTTTTACTTTAACAAAGCTAGCATAGATTCTGGCATTTAACCAATATATTAATCCTTGGAATACGGTTTATGAATGTGATTATCTGGTCTGAACTGAAGCACACCGAGCGAAGTAGTCAAAACAAGTCATTTGGTCTTACTTTGCATATATTGTCTGCTCTGTGCCAGATGAAAGCATAATATATAAATGAAGCTGTAGATCACATGACAAATGTATGGAATATACAATCAGTTTGATCCTCTTGTACTAATAACACTACTAACAAGGTCATTTGAAATTCCAAAGCCAGTGCATGACCGCAGTGCTTTTAATATTTGAGAATCTTCCACTTTTCCAGTCAAATAATCCAAGCATCTGACCCTGAACACTGTTTAGCATGTCTATGTTCAGGCCAGATCAGCTCAGGCAAAAATCAAGATACATCAGAGGTACATATGATATTCATTCAAAACCATGCATCAAACTACAGAGGATATTAATTTAGAACATAGATGGGAGTCGTTTAATATATTAAAGTAAATTGAACTGAACCACCATAAGCTTTCTGAAAGACTATTACACTATGGTCAATTCAGGAGATTCTAGTCGGTGAGAAATACATGAGCAAAAGAATAATAGCAATAAGAAGTAAAAATCTCTCTCCCAACAAGCAAGCAATAAATCCAATGTTTTTATTAATGTGCCAGAATACAGATATGCAAGGTACAGTCCATATTGAATCCTACTTAAGCAGGTTCAGTGTGTTGGCTGCAAGTCTTTTAATATTGAAGCCATGGTTTTATATACTCCAGATGTTAGCGAGTTCAATTCAACTATCACTTTTTGAGATTATGAATCACAGAAAATTTTGGGTCCTACAAAGAGAGGTATATGCAACAATATTATTCAATTGCATGGACACAACTTAGAAAACGGAACGCCAGAACCAACTCGAAATATCTTCATTAGCAGCTTTCTAACAATTCAGAGATCTCAAGCAAGCTATATTAACAACTTTTATCAATTACTCGGAAGATCACAGCATTAACCACTCTTTAATTCCCCTATCTGTCAGAATTTTTAGAAAACCACTAAATGGAGCAAACAATTTCAACACTTCGTTCTTGACTCCACCAGACACATAATATTATTTGATGTCTATGCGCGTGAATTGCACAAGACTGGAATGCAAACAGTGGCTTTCCAGAAATCAGACACTCTGCAAGTTCTATATATGTGCAAGAAGTATTTGGAGTTTGTTTTCTTTTCGTTTGTTTTCTTTTGTTTAGGGGTGGGGGGAGGGGAGCTCAATGGCAACAAGAAATAATTGCTTCGTCACTCTGGTTGAAAATGCTATATCGTTGTTAACAGTTACATCAGAGATCAGAGAAACAACACGGGCACAAGAATAGTCAAATCATATTAAGGGCAACATCACAAGACCCTAAAGTGTGTCATCTTCACTAAGAAGGATCCTATAAGAAAAAGAAAAAAATATTCACTGATAAACCGCCAGTGGGGGCGAACCCATTTACATGAGAAGTTATACGAGGTTATTGTCCAAGACCAGCTAAAAAAAAGTTACATCATGCTGGTAAGCCAGAGAAAGTCAAAACAAATTAAACTTGAAGACATGTAATTTCATTGTCATAAACATTTCCAAGTGATACATGCAGACATTCAGGGGGGGAAATGTCTTCTAATTGAACCCTGGACATCATCCTTCCATTTTAACATGCCAACCCCTCGTATATAAATTTGTAACCTTTCTCAACCGTGAACATCAAAGGCACAACCCTAGTTCATAGTGACACCCACTACGCATAATTCAGTTCTGTTTGAGGCTGCCTCAGTACTGATGATCAGGTATCTGCTTAGTAGTTCTTGTGAGAACTTGACTAACAGACAAATCAGCCAATGAATTTTGAATTGTTAGAAGGAATTTAATGGTCAAAGAACCATGTCAGTAAGAAATTTTCCGGTAAGCCTCACTATTGTCAATTTGAATGGACATCCAACATCAAGCCATAAAACTTCAGCTTAGTATATAGAAGCATCAAATCTTGGCTCGTAGAAACAAACCTGGCTATTATATGACTGAAGAGCACACCCCCCAATCCAGGACCAGACCTTTTTATCAACATCAAAAAGAAGGCCCTTCCCCTGGTTCCAAGATGTGAAGCAGATTAAATTGTCCTGTCCAAAGCATTCAAATCTCTCAGCCGATAATCTCAACAAAGCGCGAAAATACTTTGGAGGAATTCTACTTAACTCCACCCACATGATTTTAGCATGATCCAATTCCCAAATTCTCATACTCTGAAGAGTACTATAAAGGCCAATCCTCCCAACAAGAAAAAGACGTTTCTGGGTTCCAGCAACCAAATACCCATCCAATCAGGAACGTGGGAACTTTGCTGGAATATGTTCCCAATGACCTGTGTCTATCCGATACATCATCAAACCAAGTGGCGAAAGGGTCTCCAAATACAATCTGGAATCACAATATGCCATCTTTGAAGAGCAGAGATTAACTGCGGGCATTATTTGATGAGCTGACCAGCTGTCGAGCTTTGAGTCATAAACTTCAGTTGGCAGGGACTTGTCACCATATATATCACTAGTGGCTATCAATTTAAATGACCGATCCAGTCGATCAACAACCATTATGAGCTGCCTCTGCTGATTATAATGCATGTTAGGAAGTATCCTCCATGTTTGTGTGAGAACATTACAAACCAAAGTTTTAAATGTTAATCCATCAAGCCCTGAAAAGCAAACAAGACCGCCTGAAGAACCAACTAACCAGAAAGCCCACTGCGGCAAAAATGTGAATGGTATTCTATACCAGGTTTTCAGAGGCAAGCTAAAGACCGAGCATTGTGGGGTTTGTGAGTTCTTCCAAAACGTAAGAAGACACGGCCCATGAGATGGCACTCGCGAATGGAACTTGAGAAAACTACTATCTTGAAGCAATGAATACCACCGTTTGCAGACAGAACGAAGCCGGAAAATCATAAATGGAGGGACCCTAGCTAAGATCTCATACAACAAGTCCTCAGGCAACATTGCCCATATATTATCCTCCATTTGAATATCAGTATGTACTGCCTTACCAAATGTAGCAAGTGTTTCCTCGTCTAAGCCTCGTGGCTTGGTCTTAACGACCTTTTGTCTTGACGGGCTACTGTTCCTCAACCCTGCACGACCCATAGGGCTCGTATTCCTCGTACCACCAACCCTGGGAGGCGAAACTTGCTTAGAGCATCTTTCATCTCCCCGAAGAACTAAATCACCCATGGATTGAGCATTAGACACTCCAGACGCGGACTCAACATAATCCCCATTACAATACATATTCTCTATTTTCTTGAAATCCTAAAACAACCCAATATCTCAAATCATGCATATTTTAGACATAGCCGCCTATTTGAGTCGCATCCAAACAAGTTTTTCAGATTGCAATTATAGATATTGACATAATCACTGGTGACCTCTGTTCAAACTCGACAAGCAATATCGAACAACCTATTCCAGATCAAGATGCTAAATGCTCATTTGCGGTCCAAACATGACGATTGACACCAAGATAAACAAGTAACTCAACAAAAAGATAAGTCTTTCTAGGCATTGACCAGAGAGGAAGACGGTGGACTGTAGCTCTGGAGGTCCGAGATAAATTACTTTGGATTTCGACGTCACAAAGGAGCTCTCCTTGATGAGAAAAGCTTGTCAGAACTAGACAAACCTGGTTAGGTTTTTGTGAGAAAAGTTATATTTTAACCGGGAGATGAGGAAATTAGAACGACAAAAACCTAACCAGGGTTGGGCTGTTCGGTATATATCTCCCTTTGCTAGCTTCCATGGGATTTGCTCTACTTTGTCATTGTTTGACAAAGTGCAGAACACGGGATACGCAGATTGGAAAAGGCGTTCGCGGATATTAATATATTATCCAACGCGAACAGAAGTAGAATCCTTGGGGATTAACCTACTGGCTCTATCCTCCTAGGGGGAAAAAAACTTTGAATCCATCCCATCAATGATGATGTGTATAGTTTATAAAAAACCAAACAAAATGCTGTTTTTTTAAAACATTTTAAACGAAAGTTAGAGTTGCATTTTTAAGATTCTTAAGGTCAAAATATGTCATCAACCTTAAAAAAATACTTATAAATAATTGCATGGTTTATCTTGAATTTTATTATAAAAAATACAGACTTATAATTAAATTCGTCTTCTAAAACTATGCATAAACATAAAAATGACCTACCCAACATGGAACGACTATAATCAATACAATTTCTTTCGAGAAAAGCATGTTGGTAGTCCATTCCAATATGGGGCTCCGCCAACGTTCAAGTGGTTGTGCAGGATTAAAAATAATAAGGGGGTGGTTGAGACTTGAGATTGTGGTGTTGGTCACATGCAGTTCACGCGCCACTTCTTGTCTCACTAGCAATCTTTTAATGCGGTACAGGGTATGAACAAAGCAACATTAATACAAAATAATATACTTACGTGATAGTAATGATGTTGATAATCAAGTGCTTCAACTGGGGGTTTTCTACTTTTCTAATGGGTTATTTTTCCTACAGGGCCTTCAAGATGACAGCGTCCCAAATAAGAGAAAGCGGCTCAGGTGCCAGAGTCCAAATTATGATGCTACTTATATGAATACTTTCAGAAAACAAATAATAATAAATCTGAATGTTTTAGCTATTACGTTTTCTCAACCATCTGAAACTATCCGCAACGTGGTGGAGGCCCTATGTTCTGCGTTACAAAATAAAATGGTTTAGTCTGTGTTCCTTAGTTCCTCTAATTTTCTCATTGCACCAAACTTTTTTTTTTTTTGGTTTCACCAAACTGAATATGTCACTAGTCACTAGTCACTAGTATCGGGCCTTGCCAGTCCAATGTTGATCATAACGAATGCAGATAAGCATGGACTATTATCCTCTGGGCTCAAGCCATGGTTTTATCAACCTCCTTCTAATGGCATATCCTTTTTATACTATCAATCAAGGGGTATTATGGATTTTTTAAAATCTTATTACTAAATATTTTAAATAATTGACTATAACAATTTAACGACTCGTAAATGTCTCTTAAAACTCAAATTCAAGACTTGAAAATCTAAGGTGACTTTAACTGCTATATCAATTATGCGTTGTTAAGTTTATCGGTCCCACAACAGAATCTCTCCTCTGATGCTTAATTGCGTTGGCTCCACCGCTGGAGTTCTTAGTATTCCCAAACCCAACTTCCCATGGATGATTTTATCGTCATTCTTCAAATAAATAGGTCATCATGGTTTCTATGATCAATCCAATCATCTAACGTCACATTTATATAATTTTCAAATTTCATCTCAGTCTGAAATAAATGCATCTAATTCGTCAAGGAGCTTGAAAAACTATATACCACTATTCCCCTGTTGAGAAAGTAGAACATGTAAAACAGCATGATCCGACTCTGATGGGTCACGCCCATAAACCTTTATCTTAAACTTGGGCGTTTTTTTAAGTTTGGTAACTCAAAATTAGTTCTAAAAATCCGAATAACTTCCTTTTACAAAAAGCCTAAAGTTATTCATTATCATACCACATATTTCAACTCCAGCAGAAATAGCTAATTTTTTACAATACATTAAGCCAATATTTAAATCCTATTAGAAAATACTTCAATATTTAATATCTAATAACACCTCAAACATAACTACTGTTTATTAAAAAATATGTTAATATCTAATAATATCTTAAATATAACTATTTTCAGTAAGATAATATCTATGAATATAAAAAGAAAAGTACGAAGGACCCAAAACAAAATTTCCTAAGAACCAAATTAAGCTCCAAGCTGAATGATATAAACATAAGTTAAAGGACAAAATATAAATTATAGAAAAGTTGAGAAAAAAATCGTAAAGATTAAACGGATATATAGTTTCAGCCCGTTTTTTCGCGACTTATAGAGGGTCAGACCTAAAACCTGCAATCCTAATTGGAGTTATAATCGTTACCATACTTTGTTTGAAAAAAAAAACTCATGGGAAATAAGTTTATAAACACTAAAATGCCGACCCATTGAAGCTATCAAAACAAAAAAAAAGCTGAAATAAGATCGAACCCACAGAATAATTGTAAGCACTAGGCCCTAAAAAAACAATGTCTACACGTTCTTTCGTAACGGAGCAACTCCATGATTTATAACAGATAATGTATCGTTTTCCCATTGTTCCATGCTCAACTTACACAAATCAAATGACATAATTAGGCATTTAAAAATAATGATTAAGAATTGACACAAGGAGAACTTGTTCATATGTTTTCTGTCAAAATAATGATTAAGAATTGACCCCACTTTACATGCCTAATTATCTTTTATAGGTTTTATCCACTCGCACTTGCTTGGGATCGATCTTGCAGCACGTGTCATCCTACTCTAGCTTATGCCATGGAATGTTTGAAAAAACACAACTTGTAACGTTAGAGCATTTATGTTTAAGTGAACTGTGGCATACTGGCAAAAAAATAAAAAGTGAATTGTGGTTAACATATTAATAACAGATATATGAAAACAGAAAAAATAATTTTGTACGAATTTTATATGATATATTGCTTAACATATTAATAACAGATAATACAATGCACTTTGCATGTTTCCAAATAATATGAGATGTTATCCGTGATTTGTAAATATTACTCTAGTATTTAATATAAGATTTAATTGTCGAGTTGATATTAATTTTAAATATAATATATATTTTATATTTATTAATTTTTTTAAATTAACCCTATTGATACTCTCAAAATAATAATAAAATAAACGAAAGAGCGAGGGAATAAATTAAGATAATTAGAGTATTTTAAAAAAATACATACTTTATTAACTAATTTAATTAATTTTATTAATCTATTTAAACTAGTTAAATATGCCATATACTAAGGACTTGATAAGTAATATATTATCTTTAATTTCTAATATATAATATATTTTAACGAAAAAATGAATTCCAATTTAGATTTTAAATCAAATTAAAATTAATGAGAGTTGACACAGATAATAAAAAACGAATTTATATTCCACAATGACGCAAGTTTGATTATCTCTGCTATTGTGAGGGCTCATTTGGTAGGATAAGTTCCTTATAAGTGCTATCTAAACCCTATAACTAGGGGTGTTCAAATTGTCCCAATCTGATTTCGGGTAATTCGGGATGGGTCCGTCCCGTCCCGTGAAGGGCTGGGACAGGACTGGAGGAAAGGTCGAGACGGGACGGGTCTCGGTCTGACCCTCTGGACTCCCATCCCGTCTTGCATATTTAAAAAAAATTAAAAAATATTTGTTTATTTATATTTTTTTGTAAAAAATAGAAATAGAAAATAATATTAGTTGTATCATATTATTTATTAGATGATTTTATTTTTCTCTTCTTTACATATATTTATTTCTTCACAGATGAAACAGTAACTTCAGTTGGTGAAGTGAACAAATTAAAAAAAATAATAGTATTTGTAGTATAATCAATGGTATTTATTGTTTTAAGTTGGTAATCATAATAAGGAGAATTTAATTTCTTCTATTATTTTTTGCGTTATAATTATATATTACTAATAGATAAACTGTGCATAAAATATCTAGTAGTATAATTTTTTTAAAAATAAAATTGGGATATTCCGTCTCGTCCTTAACCCGTCCCTGTCCCGAATGGGACGGGACGAAACACGGGACGCAAAATGCGTCCTATATACTGTTTCGGGACAGGACACAAGACGAGATTGTCTCGACTCGTGAATACCTCTACTTAAGACAATACTATATTTTTAGTGAAAAATTGATATTAAACTCACCTAAATTTATTTATACTAAAAAAGAATTAAGAATGTCATGATAAATATTTTAGTCCTCGCTCACACCATGTAAAAAAAAAAGAGCCTATGATGAGAGATGAGATGGGGAGGGAAGATTTTATTTGACATGTTTAATATTGCACATGACAGATTAAAAGCTAATTTAAAAGGATAATAACTACTTCCCTCGTGGATTCCTCTACTTGGATGTAAATTAATGGCCAGGTTCCTAAAATTTTGTGACCAATTCACCCTTGATGATGAAATTTAGTGACCATATTGTCCTAATTTGAGATTTCAGAAGCCATGATCTTCCTCTCTCATGTTCCCGAGACGGAAGCCACGAAGGTGCTATTCAATTAAAAGATTTTGATTTACCAGTTAAATGAAAAATAAATATCAAATGCATTTTAATTTAGGAATGACACAATTAAATTAAAGAAATATAAAAAAGATTTACCAATCCCATATGCAAATTAATGTGCCTCCACATTCCCCCCGGTCCCCATCCGTAAATCAAATTTGGCAGAAACTTCAAACATTTGTGGGAGATTTTACACAATCTCACGTGGATCATGTGAGGTAGGTGTAATTGTCCATGTTTCATAAATCTCAACAGGACCATATATCGCTTGGAGAAAAATTGATAATCATAGTTTAAATACTTTTTAAAAAATGTAATACGAGTAGCATCTATTTATTTATATAACAAATAACGCCATGTTTATTTAATCAAAAATTCCAAAACCGTTTGAGAGCAAGCTGTTTGAGCAGGAGTAGCTGTATATTGTATCGCAGCTGGCACTCTGAAGAGGCAGATAAGAGCCAAAGAACGGAAGCCACCCCGAAGGGACACGTGTCGGTGAAATGAACAACTGTCACTGTCCATTCCTCTCATCCGCATCGCCATCACCTAATTGCTGCTCCCAGGGATCTTGCACGTGCTTCCTTCTCTTTCCACGCCGGGAACCCCTCTCTGTATTCTCCAACCCCACCCCTTCTTACTCAATCCGCCTAACTAATCCGAACCCTAGAAATTTCCCCTTCCCTACTCCACTTCCCTAGCTTAGGGACGGGTCCAATACAACTTTGATGGTGTGTGCGCGACCAAGTTGACAGTAAATTGAAATCTAGTGTTGGATTGCTCTGCTATATTCGCTTTTTGTTAAGAGGTATGGGGGCGATGACGTCTTCGATGGCGGCTAAGTTCGCATTCTTCCCGCCGAATCCGCCGTCGTATTCGCTTGGAGTCGATGAGCTGACTGGGAAGCAGACGATGACTGGAGTGGCCTTGAGGGAGAACGTAGACGTGTTGAAGCTTTGCACTAAGAGGGGGAACAACATCGTGGCGGTTTACATCAAGAACCCGTCGGCGTCGCTCACAATGCTTTACTCGCACGGAAACGCAGCTGATCTGGGTCAGATGTACGAGTTGTTCCGTGAACTCAGTATCCACCTCCGAGTCAACCTGATGGGGTCAGTTCAAGTTTTTAGATTTCTTTGTTGTACGTTATGCATGCCCTCAACCTTGGGTGGAACTATAGATGCATGAGTTCTTGTATGCATGTACAACTGTAGTACGGTGGCAACCTATGAACAGATTTTATTTTCCTTCTGTAGCTATGACTATTCTGGGTATGGACAATCCTCGGGGAAGGTACGCTTTCTTTCTCTGCTAGCTGGATGTTTAGATGATGAAATGTTTGGGACGTTATGAAATACCAAGTTCCCCCCTATACATTGCTTAGCAGAATCATTATTTTGTGATTTGCGCCGTTGGGAAGTTCTATACGTTCTTATCGACGATTTGACATTTGAACTTGACATACTTACTGTAATTTAACTCTGATGCACGGACAGACATTGCTTTGTCCATCTGCAGCGTCCTTATTTCCCCCTCTCAAGACCATCCAATCAAAAGTTTCATATGATGCTCGATTTTTGTTCTGATTATACTTTGCCGAAATAAAATTGAGGAATATAGATAATTATTTGTGGCGAGTTTAACAATGTGCTATTTTTTCAAACAGCCGAGTGAGCAGAACACGTATGCAGATATAGAAGCTGCTTATAAATGCCTGCTGGATAAGTATGGAGCAAAAGAAGAAGATATTATCCTGTATGGGCAGTCTGTTGGCAGTGGACCAACTACAGATTTGGCTACCCGTTTGCCAAACCTTAGGGCCGTAATTCTCCACAGCCCAATCTTATCTGGCCTCCGAGTTATGTATCCTGTGAAGCGGACATACTGGTTTGACATTTATAAGGTTTGACTTCTTTCAACACTAAACTTAAGAATCTCGTAAACAATGTTAATTTTTTTTTATCAGTACTGTACTCCATAGATTTTAGCTGTAACTCCACTTTAATTCTGCTTTGCTGCTTTTGGTGCAGAATATTGATAAAATCCCCTCTGTCAATTGTCCTGTTCTGGTAATTCATGTGAGTATGTACCTTTTGTTTCTGTCACATGTTAAGTATTTTGAGGCATTCTGGTTATGAATCTGATTCTTAATTGTTGGGATATCGTTCATCAGTATTATTGCTGATGCTCATTTGATGTTTCTGTTTGCGTTGTCCAAACTCTGGTAGGGTCTTTTATGGCTCAAATATGGATTAGTAGATTATAACCTCGTTTCTGCTCCAAATCCGCTGACTCTTCTTAAATAATTCTCTGCTACTACATACATTCTCCTAAACTTTCTAAGTGCCCTGCAGGCCTGCAAATGGCTAGTTGAGTTCTATGCAATATTTATTGCCTCTTTTGCATGTCTAACAGATCGGACAATGTGTCCTTTCCGTTTGTAAATATCATATGGATAAAGAACCTTACAACACTTCCACCAATAAGAAGTCGAACCGAAAGAGAAGCCACATGTATTTTATCAAATATTGAATTGGGCAACTGTTTTCTGTCATGTTTCTTCCAAACTCGTATCATTGTGGTGAATGTTGTAAGTGTTGGCCTTGCTTTATCTTTGCTGGTTATGCTCAAAGTAGTCTGCATTTTCTGCCTGGAGTGTATGGCATTTTTTAATTTTGATATTTTTTTTGATGTTCATTTCTCTTTTGTTAGCTGAATAACGAGAACCATTTATTGGATATATCATCCGGCAAATATTATGATAGTACTGTTGATCATTGTTGTGGAAGCTTATATACCATCTGTGGGAAATGCTATTACCTAATGGTGATATTATTGCAGGCTGTTTTTTTTTTTTTAAAAAAAATTATTCACCCTACATTTTTTGTCAGTTGCAACATATAATTTACCCACTATCATAGTTAGCAAATGATGTGATATGCTGTATGCACTATAAGAAGTTGAAAATGTATACAATTTTCAACTTCTTATAGTGCATAGATAATCGATGAGCGCTAACACTCTCGTTACATCTAAATCAGGGAATATATCAGAAAGCTTGTAACTGTCCGTCTGTGTTAAATGCATATGTAATAATGATGCTATAAGGGCCGAGTTTAAGGGTACTTATTTGCCAGGATGGTTCTTGTGGTTGGCTTTTATTTTTCAGGGAACTGCAGATGATGTGGTTGATTGCTCCCATGGTAAGCAACTTTGGGAACGTTGTAAAGAAAAATATGAGCCCCTGTGGATTAAAGGAGGAAATCACTGTGACCTTGAGCTTTACCCGCAATATATAAAGCACCTCAAGAAATTTATTTTAGCCATTGAGAAGTCACCACGTCAAAGAAATGGACCTGGACCCAATCCCGATCAACTGGACAAATCCCGAAATAGCACAGACTTTAGAGAAAAACCCAGAGTCAGCATGGATCACAGGGAAAATCTTGTACGGAGTACTGATCATAGAGAAAAGCCTAGGGCAAGCACTGACTGCAAAGAGAAGCCTCGAGCTAGCACAGATAAGAGAGATAAATCAAGAAAGAGTGTAGATCGCCCTGAGAAGACAAATAATGGAATGGACCAACATGAGAAAGCTAGAAATAGCATAGACCGGTCAGTTATAGAGCATGTTCTATGCTGCGATTGCCCCTGTACATCCACTAAAGTTTTTCCTGACTGTTTTCTGTGTTTTTGGTGGCAGCTTCGGGGACATGGTGAGATCTGTTGGACTGTGCAACATTCATTGTTTCAAGCCCGCGGCAACCCATGCATACAGATAAGAGTTTACATATGGAGGTTGTATTATTCTCATTAATTATTTGATTGGTTGGTGGGCTGTACGGATGAGAGGAAGATGTTCCATGGTGCTTGATTTATTGCCTAAAGGAAAGAAATAGATAGTGAAGTAGTTTAACCAGGTTGATCACGAGCCACTATTAACCATTGAGTGCATAATCTAACCTTTTTGCTTTTCCTAGCCTGCTAACACAGATTCATAAACAGACCTCTGCTATTTGGTGTATGGCTGTATAAGTTAGTCATTGATTTACGTTGCAAGCAATATTTTCGTTTCCGAGCTTCCTACTATAATGAGGTTGTTTACTTTTGAATGATCTGGGCTATGAGTCGTGCCTAAATGAAACCAGGTGGATTGGAAAAACTATAGCAGGTGTCTATTGTACCCAAAATAATCATTATTTTTAATTTTAATGATAATGATGATGATGATAAGCATACCCGGATCTGGAAGTGTTTGAGCTCTGCGTTCCGTGATGGCCCAGATTCTTGGCTAGTTTTGTCCGCTGAGGAAAATTATCAGGAAAAGGAAAATTAAACCACCCCACATGATTTAAAATGTTGAATGGGACTTATCTGCTTGGCATGCCATGATGATGCCGGCATTTCACCGCACTCCTGCAACCTTGGGTGCTTCAGAATTATATTTTCCTCGAGAGAGTGTATTTTTTAAAAGCATGCCCATTTTTAGCTTAGATTAAAATATGTGAAAAATATTAATAAAATATAAATAAAATTATACAGAGCCTTTATAAAAGTGATAGAAACAGAAAAAGAATAAAAAAGAAATTTTGGAGTTTCTCTTTGGATCGGAATTTTATATGGTTGAAATGAGTTATATTGTTTTTCTTTAGCTTTTATATATGCGAAAGATTTTTTTATAAGCACAGCGCTTATGTGCATAAGTAGTTGAGTGCATTCTGGTAAAAATATAGAAAATTAACAAGAGACTGTGTACAGTTGGCATTTAGTTGTGCTTTTTAAGCATCTAGTCAGGGTTCGATTTCTGATAATGTAGATGTATATATAGAGAGTTTCATAGTTAGTGTTAAAATCTTTTTTAGAAAATTTATGATACTAAGAGATTAGTTATTATTTTGTACAGTAGATATCTACGGGTGCCTAAGGGTGTGTTTGGCTCAACGGAGGGAAGGGAAAGGGAGGGATTTTAATGGAGGGAAAAGAAAGGGAGAGAAAAAGAGGGATTTTATTATTACCTTGTTTGGATTAATATTAGGGGAGGGGAGAGGAGGGATTTTTATATTACCTTATTTTGTTCAAGAAGGGAGGGGAGGGAAAATACTTTTATATAGACAAATTTATCTTATATTATTTTATAGAATATTTTAATAAAATATAATATAAGGGTAATATTGGAATATTAAAAAAATTATGGGTGTATTAATATTATAAGATAACAATATTACACTTCCCCTCCAAATTTCCCCAATTTTGGAGGGGAGGTAAAGTTGGAGGGGGAGGGAAAATTTTAAAAAAATTTCTCTCCCCTCCTAAGTGCCTTAATTAGCCAAACAAGGGTAGGGGAGCAAAATTCTTCCCCTCCTCCTCCCTCCCCTCCAAATCACCCATACCAAATAAACCGTACAAGAAACTTTTCCTTGTTAAACAATCTAAAGCCCAGAGAACAATAAAAGTAGGCCCAAAGTCAAACCCAGGCCCAAGGATCAATGAAAACCAATCGGAACCAACTTCGATCGTTAAATTACAACACAAGTTTGTATCAAAAAAAAAAAAAATTACAACACAAGACACAAAAGTCAAATTTCTTGATTCAAAGTTTGTCACAATAAAAAACGAGACGATATATAACTATTTAAAGTATATTTTTTAAAGAATATTATTTTGTTATGATTTTAATAGTAATATTTAAGGAGATATTTTAACTCCTGGGTGCCTATATTTATGTTTAAGGATAATAGACGGTTGGCCCTATCTTTAGTATTGATATCGCCTAAGAAGAAAAGAGACTTCGGCTTACTCTTAAATCATGAGTGAGACCAATTTTTTTTCAAAAAATGTTATAGGAAAACAAAAATCCCTGATTCGAATTGTACGGAAAATCTCATTCAAATATAGCTAATTTATGTAAAAATTTACCTACCCAAAAGATTCAAAATTTTCACCGAGTATGAGACGCGTATGAAGGATATCTAAATATTTCACTTTAAAACTTCAACATTGATAGCCATAGCACGAATTTAGAAAATTCATAATTTGAACTCCATAATACCAGATTGAGTCAAAATTTGTTCATTATAAAGCTATGGATATTTAACATATGCCTACAAATTTGAAGTACATATCCAAGCTACTCGTATGTAGAATAAAAAAAAAACTTGGATTATAAAAAATTGACAACGAAATTATAACAGGCATATAGACATAGTATCCAAAAACTAACAAAAAGCATACAATTCTTCGAACAAAGCCAAGGAGATTAGACCAATTCAAGGCACGATCTTCTTCCAAGGACATCACAAAATCATCAATCCTAAAACGCCAATGGAAGATCAAGAATCAACTCTCCAAGCTCATTAAGCCACAAGGCGACTAAGCATATTTAAATATTAAAAATAATTTTCAATATAACTATATTCTTTATTAACAATATTTATCAATTAGCAATTCTATTTATTTTATAACTGATCAGCGCATCAATCATTCAGTTAACTATTACCTAATTTATATCACACCTACATTTATTTTCTAATTACTCATTTGGTTCATATTTGCAAAAAGTTTATATAAAGATGGAGACTTTCATGTGTATTTTATATATGTACGAATCTAATAAACTAGTTCCACTAAATATAAGATAATTACAGGCTGTACTCTAGACATGACACCGATTGTCTCTTAATCTTGAATAAAACAACTGTTCAAATTAAAAGTTGGTGACGTATAATCCAGCTTGACCTCTGAATTCAGGATACGAGAGTAATAATCTTACATGTTTAGAGACAATCAATAATACCACCTTTTCCTTTTGGGTTAAAGCGTGGATTTGTCCATTTGCCAAAATTATAACGACGAATCATTATTCATACCACATTTAAATCTAACATAATTGTCATGTTATTTGTGTAAATACGTGCTCTATTTTTCTCACAACCTCCGCGCATTATATTAGCACAGGGGAAATTGCTCGCTTACGTTATTCCCCCGGTAAAATCTTATTGGTGGCCCGGATAAAACTTGATTCCCATCACTTTCTTTTGGTGAACAGGTTGAAGGATCATTTCGTTACGCCAAGCGGCGACCCAACAGTGGGGTTCATAAATTGGGTTCCAGCTATTGCCAGACCTACGCTGCCATATCGGGAAAAGAATTAATTATAACGAAAAGAACACACTTTCATCAGGGAAATCAATGTTTTACTATTAATTTAATTTAATTTAATGCCAGCGTACCCCCCCCCGCGATCATCACCGGAGAATTGAAGTGGTCTCCGTCTCGAGGTCAGATCCATGTGAACTCTCTCAGCTCCGTAGACAAGTCAAAGAAAAAGCTTCTACTTTTGGGGTTTCCACCACAGTTCTGTTAGCAAGGGTAATGCCGTTGTAGAATCTCAGGTACCCGTTTTCTCATTTGTCCCGCTATTCATCTTATCGCCCTACGACTGTGAACTTGATTTTGTTGTTATTTCTCTTTTTAATTTTAGGAGTGTATGCAAGGCTGATGCTTTAAAGTGGGATTGGTAGGAAATCTCTTGAAAATTCAATGAAGGCAGGGAGTGCGGCGAAGTTGATAGTGGATGCCCTACTCCAGCGGTTCCTTCCACTTGCTCGGCGTCGTATTGAAACCGCTCAAGCTCAGGTGCTCTTCATTGCAGTTTCCAAAATCTGACCTTTTTTGAGCTTAAATCAATTTTCCTTCATTTTTTTCTTTTGCGGGTGAATTGCCTACTACTGTTCACCAGACAAATCTGCTTTTCAAATTGATATTTTCTCATGCATTTCATTGTTCCTCGTTTGTTTCTTTGGGGGGTTGATTTCAGGATGGACAGTACCTACGGCCATCTGACCCGGCTTATGAGCAAGTACTGGATTCTTTGGCTATGGTTGCTCGACATACACCTGTGCCATTACTGGAAGCATTATTGAGATGGAGAGACAGGTGATTCATTACCTTTCCTCACTATTCTGTTTCTTCTTTCTCCACTGGTGTCGATAACATCCTTCATAAGCAAAAGTTAGAGGCCTTATTTTGCTGTTTGTTGGGCTGGTTTATCCAGATATAATCTGACTTAGTGAGCTTAAGCTAGATGTACTTCTAAGTTCTATCTCCCAACTGTAGGGAGACTTCAGCTGTATTACTTAACTTTGTTCACTTTGAAATCCAATTTCTTACATGAGTGGTTTCCTACTGTACTGAGCTTTCTAAGTTAGTTTCCCCCCTTATTTCATTTAAGATGCTGTATCCACTGCCTGTTTATACTGCATCCTTATTCACCAACTACAATCTTCTACTTCGCAGATTTTTTTTATTGTGTTTCCTTTTTAATTTTCCTTCCATATATTTGACGTTTTTGCTTCCTTATCTGTTGTAGTGAATCCCCAAAGGGCGCAAATGATGCATCTACGTTCCAAAGAAAGGTTTGTGCTTTGAATTTTTGCTTTCTCTCATCTTCTTCATACGTTTTCCCCCACCTCTTCCATTGATTGCTCCTACAATTTTCCATATATTAGAAATGCTTCACACTTATATTAAGTAGTTCGTGGGTTAAAAACCATTCATATATATGGTGCATTTCCAGAAATCTAAATTATAAAACAGGGGCAGTTGTCTGTCCTCCACTAATTAGAAGACTCTGTACTTTTAACCTTAAATCTCAGCTTTGCTGCCATTTTGTTAGGGGGATGGGGAATCCCTGATCTTTTAGTTCCCAGTTAGCCTTTGAATTTAGTATAATCTGCATTATTTGGGCAATGGATTCATACCAGCTGATTTTTTTACTGATAACTTATCTCTTTTTAGAGTTCATATTTACTGAACTATAGAGGGTGATGGCTGTGTATTACTTTCTGGTAGAAGAAGGCCTGGGTGACTATGGTGTTATACACACTGATTTGCATTGTTCGCCATATCAGCTTTTCCTCTTTTAGCCACGCTTCAGAATACCAAGTCAAAATTCTTTATGATGATGGATCCATAAAACATTTATGATTCTCTTGATTTATTGGATGAAGTGTAAATTCTGTAATACTCAATTGCTTTTGAGGAAAGGTGGACCTTGTTGCCTGTACATTTTCCTATTGTTTATAATGCCAAATTACGAAATATAATCAATGGTCTTACCTGCTTTTGGAAAACGTCCAACAAAGTACATATGAGGACAGTGATTGGCTTTTTTGACTTTTGAGGTTGGCCTCATTAAGAAATTTTTGGCATGTATTTTTCTGTTCTGTTGGCTAACAAGAAATATTTAAGAAGGAAAAGAAAGAATGAAAACAAAATTAAACAGTGAGTGATGGGTTTGTCACTGTGGCATGTTGATGTGCGTTTGATGAAAATGAAGACTTATTATAAACTTTGACTTGTCCTTGAACCCTTACTTGAGAAGATTCGGATCCTTTGTTCCTTGTCTATGTGCCTTAATTTAGAAGTGTAAACTATTCTGAGATTTATAATATATATTTCTGTGGAATTCAGCTTGCCGTAGAGTGCATTTTCTGCTCTGCATGCATCCGCTTTGTGGAGTGCTGTCCACAGGAGGGGCTTACTGGTTTGTAACTATACCATTGTTTTTTTCATTATTCTTTTTGTGCATTAATTTCCGAAAATTTGTAGCCAATATGTGTTCCCCCTTTTCTTTTAACCAAATAATATTATCTTCATTCCAGAGAAGCTGTGGTCTGGGCTTGAAAATTTTGTTTTCGACTGGCTCATAAATGCTGACAGGTAATGTTGCAGTAGACAAGGATAGGAACAACTATAGTTATGTTATTACCTAGTGCTGGTAACAATTTTAGTTTCTGATAAAATTATTGTTACTCTTAGCTAAATTGAATCATTCCCATTAGTGAAAATTTTCAATTTTATAAAATATGGGTTTTATCTACCGTCATACCTGTATCTTCGTTCAATTCAGATTTTGGAGATGAATGTTTATAATTGCCAGTAATCCAGATTACGTCATTCTCCTCATTTTCAAACCCTGGCGACAGTTTGACTCATGTTTCGTGTAGAAGCCTATGGTTGATTGAAGTTTCAATTTCAACGATGTTCACCAATCCCCTCCTGCTTTCCAGTGATTAGTGAGCGCATTGTCAGATTCAAACTAATGTTCACTCTCTTAATAATCATTAATGATTACATATAAAGTTTTTGCAATCATTGTAGTGATTATTGGTTTATAGAGTCACTCAAGCATCTCCAAAACACTATGCCTTAAAGTGATTATGGATCTGTCTGTGGCCAATCTATGCTTCTGACCTTGATGTGCATGTGTTTCACGAAATGAAGAATTTAATAAGATAAAGAAAGACGCAGGATAGTGATTCCACCAAGCACAACCAAAAACCACGAATAGAGTATGAAATTTGCTCAAAAGTTGTCCCTTTGTATACAAGTCTGAAACATATCATTTGCGTAATCCACATGCAGTTTGTCTCCTTGATTTTAATTGGGTTGGAACTTATAATTATATGCAATTTAAAACTTTAACTAAAGCCAGTATAACAGCATTTTGCTCCTGTTTCAGAAAAACACATACAAATCTTAATTGAAACTTTTGGAACATTTTCTTTATCTGCTTATATGGCCCTATCATGTAAATTCAATGAACTCTTATTGCAGGGTTGTTAGCCAGGTTGAATATCCCTCATTGGTTGATCTGAGAGGGCTTCTTCTGGACCTAGTTGCTCAGCTCTTGGGCGCTTTATCACGCATCAGGTATTTCATCATTGATTTGCACTTGAAATCAGTTATTTATGACATAAAAATGGCTGAACATTATTTGGGTTGATTTAAGAAATATTTAGTAATGGAATGATCATATCTGATTCGTTTGTTGGTCAGTATAAATATAAAAGGTGTGCTCAGTTTGGTGAAGTTAAGCTTTTTTCAATTGATTTAAGAATCGACTAATTTTGCAACTTCTGAATTTGTAGTTTTCTTTTTTAGCACCTTAGGCATTGGTGGTCTATGCTTACTTTTAAGGGTAGGTGTTCTATTCGTTGCTGAAATCTAATGTTATCAAAGAAGAAATCTGATGTCTCAATGAAATGATGAATACACTCACTAGATTAAAAGAAGAAATCTGATGTCTCAATGAAATGATGAATACACTCACTAGATTAATCATAGGGCAGCAAAATACATCCCTAATCAATCTCCCTAATAAATGAAAATAATCTCCTTCTAAAGCAAATGAATACTGGCATATAAAATCCTTAATTAACCGGATTTGTACAGGATTCACCTTTGTTAAGGTTATGCTGCTAATTGGGTCATTCTTGTTCTCTCCTTCTGTACTTTAATTCTGTTGATGGTTTGGCAACAGTCACTTGGTAATAAAGCCGCAAAGCAGCCAAGGTGGTTTCTGAACAGCAGAGTTTTAAGAGCTTCAAATAGTTAGGGATTTATTGAGAAGAAATAAAGTCTATGCTTTAGTTCTTCGTTTTGATATTTGGAGTGATTCATGCTTGGCTTGCTCTATAACTGTTAAAACTTTGTAAACTTTGCATAATTGATCAAGAGGCACATTTGTGTATGCGTGTGTCAATCTTTGGAATGTAGGGGTGCTTCTGAATCTATTACCTTAAACCGAAACCGTAAACCCTAAAGCCTTAATTAACTGGATTTGTACAGGATTCACCTTTGTTAAGGTTATGCTGCTAATTGGGTCATTCTTGTTCTCTCCTTCTATACTTTAATTCTGTTGATGGTTTGGCAACAGTCACTTGGTAATAAAGCCGCAAAGCAGCCAAGGTGGTTTCTGAACAGCAGAGTTTTAAGAGCTTCAAATTTAGTTAGGGATTTATTGAGAAGAAATAAAGTCTATGCTTTAGTTCTTCGTTTTGATATTTGGAGTGATTCATGCTTGGCTTGCTCTATAACTGTTAAAACTTTGTAAGCTTTGCATAATTGATCAAGAGGCACATTTGTGTATGCGTGTGTCAATCTTTGGGATGTAGGGGTGCTTCTGGATCCATTAATTTGATCTATGGTACAGTTAAGTAATGTCTAAAAACATGTAGTTCAATGACGTCTTTGCTTTTTATCCCAACAACAATATATTTTGGTTATTTAATCCACTTCTATGCTCTTTTTGCAGGTTTAGTTCTGTGACTGAGCGGTTTTTTATGGAACTTAATACACGTCGGATTGACACTAATGTTGCCAGAAGTGAAACACTTAGCATCATTAATGGAATGCGTTACCTGAAACTGGGGGTATGTGTAAAATATAAGTACTTGCTGGAAAATTTTTATAAAGATTGGTGTAAGCATATGCTCTTTCTCAGGTTAAAACAGAGGGTGGACTGAATGCATCTGCATCTTTTGTGGCAAAAGCAAACCCTATAAACCGTGCCCCACATAAACGCAAAAGTGAACTTCACCATGCTTTATGCAATATGCTTTCAAACATCCTAGCACCCCTTGCAGATGGTGGGAAAAGCCAGTGGCCACCTTCTGGTGTAGAGTCAGCACTTACATTCTGGTATGAAGCTGTTGGACGGATTAGAGGTCAGCTCGTGCATTGGATGGATAAACAGAGCAAACACATTGCTGTAACTCTCTTTCCAGTTCTATTATTTTTCCTTGCCTTAAAATCCTAAGACAACTGATGTTTTATTTATTTTTTATAAAATCTTGTATCGCCATCCAGGTTGGTTACCCATTGGTGATTCTTCTTCTCTGCCTTGGTGACCCTCAAATATTTCACAATAACTTAAGTACTCATATGGATCAACTCTACAAGCATCTTAGAGTAAGTTCAAAGCATAATGCTCTGTTTGGATAACTGGCATACAATAAGTTAGTCTGGCATATTGTTTTGGAGGTTGCATAGAATTTGAGCTTTAGTTGGTTAGACAGTCATCTCTCATGATTTTTATAACAAAGTGCTGAGATCTCGGTTAATTGTTGCTCGTTACTTACATAGATATTCTGGCATGGGAATAGAAAGACAAACTGTGCGATTTTTGCAAATTATAGTTTTTATTTGAGCTTTGTTTCTTCTTATTTTCTCTCTCTCTGTTTTCCCCTTTCTGGGATTAGTTATTTTTTTTCATCTTTTAAATTTGGTGTGATTAAGGTTTGTAGGAGATATTGGTATTAATTGTATTAATTGTAATTGATTGAGATTGATTGACACCAGTTATAGGGATTAATTAGGAGATAATATGGTTTTGATTGTATTCCTTGATTTCCTCTATTACCCAGATTATGCTCCTCATAATATGGTTCCCCGAGTGTATATATATACATGTGTACAGATGAAGAAAATAGAATAAGAAATTACTTTCTTCTCTCGATTACCTTCCACTCTTGCTCTCTGTAATTTCTGTTCTAGTCCTATCTCCGACATGGTATCAGAGCAGCCCCTGGGAATGTCCTCCGCTGAAGTCAAGATTGCCGGCGTTGAAGGCTCCACTGTTGTCATTGTTCCCGAGCGCCTCACCGGAGATAACTATCTAGAATGGGCTCAATCCATGACTCTCGCACTAGACGGCCGTGACAGATTGGAGATGATCCAGAAGGACCCACCTCCCACCGACGATGCAGGAATTCGCCGACGGTGGAAGTCTGAAAACTCCCTAGTAGCGTCCTGGCTCCTCAATGCCATGGTCCCGTCAGTACGTCGTAGCTTCATGTTCATACCCACTGCCAAGGAGATCTGGCAGGCAGTGAAGGCGGCCTATGGAAAAAGACCGACGGCGTCTCTAGTCTTTGATCTACGGTCCCGACTGTGGAATGTCCGACAGAGTCACCGTCCCCTCAACGCGTACTATTTGGAGAATACCACTCTATGGCAGGAGCTGGACCTACTCAAGCATCGCGCCTGGAAACACCCCGATGACGCCGCCGCTCACCGACTGGAAATGGAAGAAGAAAGGTTGTTTGAGTTTCTCGTCGGTCTCGACCCCGCCTATGAAGAGATCCGTGGCCGCCTTCTCGGACGCGTGCCTCTTCCATCTGTTCCCGAAGCCTTTGCCCTTCTGCGAGATGAAGAATCTCGTCGGCAAGTGATGATCACCGACCAGTTAGCTAGACCCCCACCGTCAATCACGCCATCGGAGGCGTCCGCCCTCGCCGCTCGCGCTCCAGAGTTCAGGAAGGATCGCCTCGTCTGCACCTGTTGGAGATATTGCATTAATGTAGAAGGTATTCAGAGGAGTGATTATAGGGATTAAATATGAATTATTCTGATATAATTGTGTGAGGATATGGGGGGATTGTATCATTAAACTATATCCCATGATTTGCGCCTAATATGCTTCTCTAATTATGTACCCTAGTGTATATATGTATGTACAAACACAGAGGAAAAGATGAACCTGTTATTTGAATCTTCAAATTGATCCTTCCGCGTGCATAATCGGTATGTACATCGATATGGTATCAGAGCAGGTTCCATCCGATGGTAGTTCCCGTCCAACTGCTGTCAAAGTTACTGGCTTTGAAGGTTCAGCCATTGTTATTGTGCCGGAGCGTCTTACCGGCGAAAACTACCTTGATTGGAGCCAGTAAATGCTCCTCGCTCTTGATGGTCGAGATCGGTTAGAATTTATCTACAATGACCAGTCTCCCTCAGATGACGCCAATGCCAGACGACGGTGGAAGTCCGACAACGCTATCGTCGCTTCATGGTTGCTGAACTCCATGCTCCCAGCTGTCCGCAGGAGCTTCATGTTCCTTACCTCTGCCAAATCCATTTGGCTTGCCGTCAAAGAAGCATATGGGAAGCGTCCGAATGCCTCCCTCCTCTTCGACCTCCGGGCGCGCCTCTGGACAATCAAGCAGGGTACCCGACTTCTCAATGCTTACTACCTTGAAAAAACAGTGTTGTGGCAAGAACTCGACTTGCTCCAACACCGGGTCTGGAAGAATGCAGAAGATGCTGCTGAGTACCGACGGGCTCTAGAAGAAGAACGTCTCTTTGAGTTTCTGGTGGGACTCGATTCGGTGTACGATGAAGCTCGCGGTCGCCTCCTGAGCCGTGTTCCCCTTCCCTCTGTATCGGAAGCCTTTGCTCTTCTGCGCGACGAAGAATCGCGCCGACAAGTAATGCTCACGGATCGTGTAGCGCCTCAATCGTCGACGGAAGTCTCAGCTCTCGCCGTTCGCGTGCCTGAACCTGGACCCATAAGAGAGCGCCCGACTTGTGAACACTGTCGCAAACCAGGGCATACCAAGGATCGGTGCTGGGATCTCCACGGCAAGCCAGCCGACTGGAAACCCAAACACCGACGCCCCAAGAGCCATGTAGCAGAATCTGGACCAGGAGAAGTGGACTTCAGTCATGCGAATCAGATGTCTATCCAAGCTGGCCCAAATCCACTCTTCTCGCACAGCTTCAGTCCAGACATTGCAGGCCCAAATCCACCATTCCCTCACAGACTCAATTCTGATGGTACAGGCCCATCACTTGCTGGCCCAACCTCTACTGCAGATCCGCTAACCATCATATTGGAACGCCTAAACGCCTTAGAAAATCAGTCACGTAAGCATGTAGCCAGTGTGGTACAAAAAGGTAACTTTTTTAAGGCTCTTACTACTATTAAAAGCAAGCACACAGGTCCATGTTGGATAGTTGATTCAGGTGCTTCGGACCACATGACTGATGACATCTCATTATTTTTAAATTACACTCCTGCCACGTCACATCTCACAGTTACAATTGCAGATGCCTCTGACACTTTGGTAGCAGGGAGGGGTACTATTAAAATTTCTGATACACTTACACTTCATGATGTACTTCATGTTCCAAAGTTAAAGTGTAATTTACTATCTGTGAGCCAACTAAATCAACGAGAGCGTTGTCATGCTGATTTCTTTGCCACTTATTGTGTTTTTCAGGATCTACTCACGGGAACGACGATTGGTGTTGCTAAGGAGTTTGACGGACTCTATTACCTGAATGACTGTCCAAATTCAGCACCCTCTTTATGTAATAACGTGTCTCTCCCTAAAACTAGTGAAGTGGAATTATGGCACAAAAGATTAGGACATCCAAACTTTCATTATATGTGTAAGATGTTTCCTTCTCTTTGCTCAAATAAATATTCTGAGTTTCACTGTGATTCATGTGAACTCGCAAAGCATCACCGTACTACTTTTCCGAGTGTTCCTTATCGGCCATCTAAACCCTTTTCCATTATCCATAGTGACTTATGGGGTCCATCACGTATTAAGAACCGTACCCATTCTAAATGGTTTATGACCCTTATTGATGACCACACCCGTGTTTGTTGGGTTTTCCTCCTAAAAGACAAAACTGCCGTTTGCCAAACATTCATTGATTTTTATAACATGATCTTGACCCAATTTGACACCAGAATCCAAGCTCTTCACACCGATAATGGTACCGAGTATTTTAACCACCAGCTAGCTGCATTCCTTACACAAAATGGCATCATTCACAAGAGCTCGTGCTCGTATAGCCCCCAACAAAATGGAATTGCTGAGCGGAAAAATAGACATCTCTTGGAAACTGCTCGGGCTCTTCTCTTTAGTAGCAATGTACCGACCTATCATTGGGACGATGCTATTCTCACTGCTACCTTCCTAATAAATAGGATGCCATGCAAACCTCTATCCTTTCAAACCCCTCTCCAAGTCCTTTCCCAACAGTTTAACTTACCTCACCTTGCAAATACCTTACCTCTCCGAGTCTTTGGTTGCACTACCTACGTTCACTTACACCATACCCATAAACTTGAACCCAAGGCAATCAAGTGTATTTACCTAGGGCCTGCAGGGAACCAAAAGGGGTATAAATGCTTTGATCCTATCTCTAAACGCCTGTATGTCTCTCGTGATGTCACTTTCCAAGAATATGTTCCCTTTTATACCTCATCCTCTAATCCTAGAGAAATATGGAGTGAACCTCGAGACATCCAGTCAGACACTGACCCTATGTATGAACTTAATCCAATCTATACCCTTGAGGAACCAATACATGAGATGCCCAAGGAACGTGAAGGAAACACTAGTTCAGGGGGAGACACTAACAAGTGGGGACAAGTTTATACCCGCAAAAACAGGGACATGACAGGTAATATGCCTCAAGCACCTGACACACTCCAAGGATCTGAACCAGGGGTAGATTCTGACCATGAAATGCATACGGATGATCTTGATCTCCCAATAGCACTCAGAAAGCAACCACGTTCATGTACCAAACATCCCATCGAAAGGTTTGTTTCTTATCAGGCCTTATCGTCAGAACATCTGGCTTTTGTATCCCATCTTGATCAGGTCAGGATACCCAAGAATATATATGAAGCACTCGATAGCCCTGAATGGAGAAAGGCAGTAATGGAGGAAATGGAGGCCCTAGAAAGAAACGACACATGGGAAGCAGTTGATTTACCAACTGGTAAGAAGGCTGTCGGCTGCAAATGGGTATTTACTCCCAAATATTGTGCAGATGGGAGCCTTGATAAATATAAAGCAAGATTAGTGGCGAAGGGCTTCACCCAAATCTACGGAATGGATTATACCGAGACATTTGCACCAGTGGCCAAACTAAACACTATCAGAATTATTCTTTCTCTTGCTGCAAACTTAGACTGGCCACTACATCAGATGGACGTCAAGAATGCATTCTTGAATGGGGAGTTGAAGGAAGAAGTATATATGAAGATGCCTCCAGGATTTCCTGGAAAGAGGGATGGACAAGTATGCAAACTGAAGAAATCACTGTACGGCTTAAAACAATCTCCTCGAGCATGGTTTGAGCGATTCTCCAAAGTACTGAGAGGACAAGGCTATACTCAGGGACAAAGTGATCACACTCTATTTTTCAACCGCGTAGACGGAAAACTTGTGGTGTTAGCCGTGTATGTAGATGACATCATCCTTACCGGTAATCATCAAACTGAGATTGAGAAAATTAAAAGGGCTCTCAACCAGGAATTCCAAGTGAAGGATCTGGGAAAAATGAAATATTTCTTGGGCATGGAAGTGGCTAGATCTTCTAAAGGAATCAGTATCTCACAGAAAAAATACATATTGGATCTCCTCACAGAGACCGGCATGTTGGGATGTAGACCTAGTGATACTCCTATTCGAGTCGACAAGATTACAGATGATGAAGACTTGGGAAAGGAGGTAGATAAGGGAAGATATCAACGTATGGTGGGAAAATTGATTTATTTATCTCACACACGGCCCGACATTGCCTATGCTGTCAGTATTGTTAGCCAACACTCTCACAATCCCAAGCAGAAGCACTTGAATGAAGTCTATAGAATTCTTCGATACTTGAAAGGTTCCCCTGGTCTAGGTCTCCTATTCAAGAAATCTGCCAAGAGAAATGTCGAAATACTCACAGATGCTGACTGGGCGGGTGACCAAGATGATAGAAGATCAACTTCGGGCTACGCTACCTATGTGTGGGGGAACTTGGTCACATGGCGCAGTAAAAAACAAAGTGTCGTGGCAAGAAGCAGCGCCGAAGCTGAATTTCGAGCTATAGCTCTAGGAATATGTGAAAGCCTATGGGTAAAACGAGTACTGGAAGAACTAGGAATGCTAATAGAATTACCTATCAGGCTACACTCAGACAATATGGCAGCTATCAACATGTCCTACAACCCAGTCCAACATGACAAAACAAAGCATGTGGAGATAGATAGACACTTTATCAGAGAAAAGATTGATGCTGGGATGATTGTACTGAAATACATTTCTTCCAAAGAACAAACAGCAGATGTTCTCACAAAGGGATTACCTCGAGACAGATTCAACTATCTAATTAGCAAGTTGGACATGATTAATATCTATGCTCCAACTTGAGGGGGAGTGTTGGAGATATTGCATTAATGTAGAAGGTATTCAGAGGAGTGATTATAGGGATTAAATATGAATTATTCTGATATAATTGTGTGAGGATATGGGGGGATTGTATCATTAAACTATATCCCATGATTTGCGCCTAATATGCTTCTCTAATTATGTACCCTAGTGTTGCATTAATGTAGAAGGTATTCAGAGGAGTGATTATAGGGATTAAATATGAATTATTCTGATATAATTGTGTGAGGATATGGGGGGATTGTATCATTAAACTATATCCCATGATTTGCGCCTAATATGCTTCTCTAATTATGTACCCTAGTGTATATATGTATGTACAAACACAGAGGAAAAGATGAACCTGTTATTTGAATCTTCAAATTGATCCTTCCGCGTGCATAATCGGTATGTACACCGATAGCACCCACTGCCACAAACCAGGCCACACCCAAGAGAAGTGTTGGGTTCTCCATGGGAAGCCTGCTGACTGGCGACCGAGACAGCGCAGACCAAAAGGGCATATGGATGTCAAGAATGCTTTCTTAAATGGAAAATTGAAGGAAGAAGTCTACATGAAGATGCCTCCAGGATTTCCAGGGAAGGAAGGACAAGTATGTAAGTTGAAAAAGTCGTTGTATGGCTTGAAACAGTCTCCCAGAGCTTGGTTTGAACGGTTTACCAGCGTATTAAAAGGGCAAGGCTATACACAAGGACAGAGTGACCACACTCTATTTTTCAAACACGCAAATGGAACACTCGTGGTTTTAGCAGTATATGTGGATGACATTATTCTCACAGGAGATAATCCAACAGAAATTGACCGAATAAAAGGGGCACTTAATCAAGAGTTCCAAGTCAAAGACCTGGGAAAAATGAAATATTTCCTGGGTATGGAGGTAGCTAGGTCAGAAAAGGGCATTAGCATTTCACAAAGAAAGTACATATTGGATCTCCTAGAAGAAACAGGTATGCTTGGTTGTAAACCTAGCGACACTCCCATTCGTGTTGACAAAATTGGAAATGATGAAGACTTGGGGAAGGATGTAGACATGGGCAGATACCAACGCATGGTTGGAAAATTGATTTATCTCTCACATACTCGGCCAGACATTGCATATGCTGTGAGTGTTGTGAGTCAACACTCTCACAACCCCAAACAGAAGCATCTGAACGAAGTTTATAGAATCCTCAGATACCTAAAAGGTTCACCTGGTCAGGGCCTCCTATTCAAGAAATCTGACAAGAGAAATGTGGAGATACTCACAGACGCTGATTGGGCTGGTGATCACGATGACAGAAAGTCGACATCAGGTTACGTTACATATGTGTGGGGAAATTTAGTTACATGGCGGAGTAAGAAACAAAGTGTTGTTGCTAGAAGCAGCGCTGAGGCCGAATTTAGAGCCATTGCTTTAGGCATATGTGAGGGACTATGGGTAAAACGCGTACTTGAGGAGCTCAAGATACTGATAAACTTACCTATCAAACTACATTCGGATAATATGGCAGCAATTAGTATGTCACATAACCCAGTGCAGCATGACCGAACGAAACACGTCGAGATAGACAGGCATTTCATAAGGGAGAAGATTGATGCAGGGACAATTGATCTCCGATATATTCCTTCCACTGAACAAATTGCTGACGTACTTACAAAGGGATTGACTAGAGACAAATTCAATTATCTCATTGGCAAGTTGGACATGATAAATATCTATGCTCCAACTTGAGGGGGAGTGTAGGAGATATTGGTATTAATTGTATTAATTGTAATTGATTGAGATTGTGATAGGTTCAACAAAACTTATCAGAGGAGGAATAAGAGGGGTCTTGGTTTGGTCTAATTGTTTATCTGTCATTTGTTTTAAATTAATTAGTCAGTTGTTACTTAATTATTGTTTAATTGTTATTTAATTGTTAATTCAGTTTGAATCAGTCAGCCCACTATGTTAGTGGGATTAGTGGGAGTCAGTTAGAGTTCATTTTGCTATTATTCAGGGTCATGGGCATGTATCCAGAAATATTAGGACAGTCAGTTTATCCGTGTAATCCTTCTCTTATAAATACCTTCAGCCAGTTCATGCTGAGGGAGAAATGAAATAATCAGTTTCATAGAGATTCTCTAGGCTTCCTTAATTCTGTGTGTGAGATTCTTATACAGAGAGTGAGAGGGAGAGTTACTCTTAACAATTTGGTATCAGAGCCATGGTTCAAACGCGCTCCGCAACTGACCACCCGGATTCCACCAAGGTTGCCGATGGAGACCCCTTGGCAGCAATAGCCGCCAAACTGGATATTTTGGACGAACTCAGAGACAAGGTGGCGTCTCTGGAGGTTCAGGCAAGCAACAATTCAGGGAAGAGAAAAGGGAAATATTGGGGAGATGAACCCGAAGAGGAGTCAGAAGCTTACTATCCCAGAAATAGAGCCCCATTTGCAAAAATAGAATTCCCCAGATTCAGTGGGGGTGACCCACGTGGCTGGGTGCTGAAAGCAGAAAATTTTTTCAGGTATTATCAAACACCCGAGGATGACCGAGTCGAGATAGCAGCGATGTACCTGGAGGGAGATGCTCTGGACTTATTCTCGTGGCTGAATACCGAACGGACACTGCTCTACTGGGACGAATTGGTGAAAGCTCTGAATGAACATTACGGACCTCCAGAATTCTTGAACCCGGACGAACACTTGTGCGGTGTCCGGCAGACCGGTAGTGTTGCAGAATATCGGCAAGAATGGGCTAGGCGAGTGGCTCGTGTTTCAAACTGGCCGGACCACTGTCTTCTTGGAGTGTTTCTGAACGGCTTGAAGGAAGAGCTGAGAATGGAGGTGAGACTGCGCAAGCCGCGAACCGTTTACAGGGCATCGAGTCTGGCTCTGGAAGTAGAGAAGGCTGCCGGGTCGGGGAAAGGGTCCAGAACCGGATCATTCATGGGCTCAAGCCGACCCAATTCCCTCAGTTCGTCCAGCCCAAAAACTTACCAGACCCAGTCGAACCCAACAGGCTGGAGCACAAGCCGGACGAATGCAGCGAGCCACTCCACTGCATTCCCGTCAGCAGCTAACTCGACCAGAACAGGGGGGTGGGACGAAACCAGACAGCACCGGAGGGACAAGGGACTTTGTTTCCGCTGTGGGGAGCCGTTCAGACCTGGCCATCGATGCAGGACGGCCTCCCTGTCGTTATTGGAAGCCGATGACGAAGGAGAGGAAGAACTGTGCGCTGAGCGAATGGAAACAGTGATGGAGGAGGAAGCAGATACATCTCAGATGGCAGAAATTTCTTTTAATGCCATTTTGGGGAAACCAACTCCGACAACGATAAAGCTGGAAAAGATAATGTGGGGGCGGATGCTTTATCCAGGAGACCTCAACCCGCAGATTTCGTGCATATGGTTGTTTCCATACCCCTCGACTTCATGGAGCTGGAGGAAGCATTGTAGAGGGACCCTTTCACGGCCAACATCATCCAGGCCTTGAATGAAAATCCCACCTCCAAGCCTGGATTTATTCTAACAAGGGGAAAACTATATTTCCAAGGGCGAGTGGTCATTCCTCGAAGTTCTTCCCTAAAAGCTAAGTTGATTGCAGAAGCTCACTCATCCCCTATGGGAGGGCATGGTGGTTTCCTTAAGACACTCCAGCGTATATCCGCCACCTATTTCTGGCCCCAAATGAAAGCTGACATTAAGCAATTTATCCAACAGTGCTTCATCTGCCAAAAGAACAAATATGAAACACTATCTCCCGCAGGTATGCTCCAACCCATTCCACCTCCGGAACAGATATGGGAAGATATATCGATGGATTTCATTGTGGGCCTTCCGAAATCAGAAGGGTACGATACTATCCTGGTAGTGGTAGACAGGCTGAGTAAGTACTGCCACTTTATTCCGCTAAGTCACCCTTACTCTGCAACCACTGTGGCAACTCACTTTTGCAAGGATATTGTGCGATTACATGGGATACCTCGCTCTATTATTTCTGATAGAGATCCCTTATTCTTGAGCGCTTTCTGGCAGGAACTGTTTAGACTCAGTAAAACCCGTCTGAGGATGAGTACCGCTTATCATCCCCAGTCGGACGGCCAGACCGAAGTGGTTAACAGATCCCTGGAGGCATATTTGAGATGCTTTGCTCATGAACAGCCTCGCACTTGGAGTAAGTTTTTATGCTGGGCAGAATATTCCTTCAATACGAGCTACCACACTTCCACCGGCATGACACCATTCAAGGTAGTATATGGTCGCAACCCTCCTCCGGTTGTACCATTTGTCAAGGGGGAGACTCAGGTTGAAGAGCTGGCCTCTCAACTCGAAACCCGGGATGATATATTGAAACTCTTGAAGGATAATTTGAAAAAAGTTCAGGATAGAATGAAGTCATATACAGCTCAGCACCGAAGAGAACTCACCTTTGCAGTGGGTGATGCGGTGTTTTTGCGAATTCAACCTTTTCGTCAGAAATCGCTATCTCATCGGAAGTATTCCAAACTATCTCCCCGGTTCTTTGGCCCTTATAAGATTGTTCGACGAGTAGGGCCGGTTGCTTATGAGTTGGCACTTCCCCCGGACGCGAAAATACATCCGGTCTTCCATGTCTCCCTACTGCGACCAGCACATGGAGTGGAGCCCACCACCCCACCCACACCCCTGCCCCTTACGGCTGATTGGGAGTTCGTTCTCACGCCGGAGACGGTCTTGGCTCATCGTTGGAAGGGCTCTCACCTAGAACTTTTGGTCCAATGGGCAGGTCGTCCTACCGAAGACTCCAGTTGGGAAGAGTACGATCTGTTGCGAGTTCAGTTTCCTGCCTTTCACCTTGAGGACAAGGTGGTTTTCGGAAGGGGAGGTATTGATAGGTTCAACAAAACTTATCAGAGGAGGAATAAGAGGGGTCTTGGTTTGGTCTAATTGTTTATCTGTCATTTGTTTTAAATTAATTAGTCAGTTGTTACTTAATTATTGTTTAATTGTTATTTAATTGTTAATTCAGTTTGAATCAGTCAGCCCACTATGTTAGTGGGATTAGTGGGAGTCAGTTAGAGTTCATTTTGCTATTATTCAGGGTCATGGGCATGTATCCAGAAATATTAGGACAGTCAGTTTATCCGTGTAATCCTTCTCTTATAAATACCTTCAGCCAGTTCATGCTGAGGGAGAAATGAAATAATCAGTTTCATAGAGATTCTCTAGGCTTCCTTAATTCTGTGTGTGAGATTCTTATACAGAGAGTGAGAGGGAGAGTTACTCTTAACAGATTGATTGACACCAGTTATAGGGATTAATTAGGAGATAATATGGTTTTGATTGTATTCCTTGATTTCCTCTATTACCCAGATTATGCTCCTCATAATATGGTTCCTGTATATATATACATGTGTACAGATGAAGAAAATAGAATAAGAAATTACTTTCTTCTCTCGATTACCTTCCACTCTTGCTCTCTGTAATTTCTGTTCTAGTCCTATCTCCGACAAGGTTTCATTTAGTTTAATATAAGGTTGGATGTCATGGATAACTTCCTTTTCAAGATTTTGTTTGTATGATTTCCATAAAATCCAGTCACTGAGTGCTTAATGTTAATTTCATGTTCTATGTTTAAGAAAAAAGAGATGTTTCTGATTTGAGCTTTGTTTCTTCTTATTTTCTTTCTCTGTTTGCCCCCTTTCTGGGATTAGTTATTCTTTTCATCTTTGAAATTTGGTGTGATTAAGGTTTCCTTTACTTTAATATAAGGTTGGGTGTCATGGATGACTTCCTTTTCAAGATTTTGTTTGTATGATTTCTATAAAATCCAATCACTGAGTGCACTATTAATTTCATGTTCTCTGTTTAAGAAAAAAGAGATGTTTTTCCCGTGTTGATGGAGTTTTTATTTTCTTTTCTCCTTTCAAGTAAATATTTGAATAATTTTTTCATTACTCTGGTTTTGATTTTGCAGGATAAGAATCACCGTTTCATGGCTTTGGATTGTCTTCATCGAGTTTTAAAATTTTACTTGAGTGTCCATGCAGCTAACCAGGCCCCAAATCGTATATGGGACTACCTAGACAGTGTAACCTCACAACTCTTAACAGTTCTAAGGAAAGGAATGCTTACTCAGGATGTCCAACATGATAAACTTGTTGAGTTTTGCGTAACTATAGCTGAACATAATCTTGATTTTGCTATGAATCACATGATACTAGAATTGCTCAAACAAGACAGCCTTAGTGAAGCAAAGGTTATTGGTCTTCGTGCTTTGCTTGCCATTGTCATGCTGCCTTCTGGTCAGCATGTGGGTTTGGATATTTTTAAAGGTAAAATTATTCATTAGCATATGGTAATAATACATGGCTACATTTGGTGAAAATGGTTATGTATGTCTAAATCCTAAAACTCTGCTTTTTTTAACTAGCAGGTCATGATATTGGCCACTACATTCCAAAAGTGAAAGCTGCCATTGAGTCAATACTAAGGTCATGTCATAGAACATACAGTCAAGCACTGTTGACATCTTCAAAGACCACAATAGGTAATTTCTTGGAATATATGACAGCCAGAACACCATTATAGTGTAAGCATATTACAGTTGATAGGCTGCAAAAACTTGACATTAAATAGTGGAAAATTTACTTTTGATAATATATTTATTAAGTAAATAATATCTTTTAGTCACATTTTCTTATCATGTACTGCGATATGTTCTATTTGTTCTACTAAACCAAGGGTCATATAACCTACTTCTATAACACTTGGCGCACATGTTTTATAAGCTCCATCTCAAAGGGGCGTTAGAATACCATTGGTTGATCTATATTCTTTATATAGCTATGCTATAGAAGTCCCACATTGGTCGTGTATCTCAAATTAAACAAGCTATACGTAAATATATGTAATACAAGCCCCCTTTATCTAGGATTTCCAAATCATTCTCTCTCTTTCTTTTACTCTTCTAAATAGCATTGATAAATGGATACTGTAAAATAGAAGATTTAGATATGGAATGTGAAAATTGAGAAAATCTGGGAAAGATGGTAACAAGAGTAATGGTCCAAAATATGAATGATATTTTTTACACTTCTAGAAGCAGCCCTTTAAAGGGTACAAAAGGGGATTTATGTCTTTCCTATTTTTATGGTATTTTATTTTTAACTTGTTATTTGAAGTATCTAAATATAACATCCATATATGTGATTTGTCTATTCAATTTTTCTGAAATTATTATCTCGTCTATACCAATTACTTCACTGTATGATGATTCAATTTCCCCTCTTAGTGGGATAGGGCTTTTGTAGATGTTGTTGGTGTTTGTTGTTATTGTATAATGATCCAATTTCTGATTTTTAAACTAGCCATAGTGACGATCCTTTGCAGAATTTTCAAATTTTCACATTTTCACATTTCTATGGCAATTCTGACTGTGTTGATACCCCTTTGTTCTCTATATTTTGTAGATGCTGTAACCAAGGAAAGGTCTCAAGGGTATCTTTTCCGTTCTGTGTTAAAGTGCATCCCATATCTAATAGAAGAAGTTGGACGAAGTGATAAAATCACTGAAATAATTCCCCAACATGGCATAAGCATTGACCCTGGTGTTCGTGAAGAAGCAGTACAAGTACTAAACCGTATTGTGAAATACCTACCCCATCGTCGTTTTGCAGTAATGAAGGGGATGGCCAACTTCATATTACGACTTCCAGATGAATTCCCTCTTCTCATTCAAACGTCATTAGGACGTCTACTGGAACTAATGCGCTTTTGGAGATCTTGTCTAATAGATGATAGAATGCAATATGATGCTCAAGATGCAAGGCCTCTGGGGCATGAAGCTGAGAGATTTAGAAAGTCTTCCTTCCAACAAATGGGAGAAGCAATTGAGTTTCGTGCATCAGAAATTGATGCAGTTGGTCTAATTTTCCTTGCATCTGTTGATAGTCAAATCAGGCATACAGCATTAGAATTATTGCGGTGTGTCCGGGCCTTGAGAAATGATATTAGGGACCTGTGGATTGAGCAGCCAAATCATCTTTTGAAATATGAAGCTGAACCAATTTTTATTATTGATGTTCTAGAAGAACATGGGGTATTAATATTCATTCACTATTTTATTTTATTTGAGATTTAGTTATGGCGGATTTTTTTTTGTTAAAATTTTAAATGTCTTGGTGCTGCAGGATGAGATTGTCCAGAACTGCTACTGGGATTCAGGGCGACCTTTTGATTTGAGAAGAGAATCTGATGCCATTCCTCCTGAAGTGACAATTCAGTCTATAATATTTGAGAGTCCTGATAAGAATAGGTGGGCTCGGTGCCTTAGTGAGCTTGTCAAATTTGCTGCCGAGCTTTGTCCAAGCTCTGTCCAGGAGGCAAAGTATGTACACGCTTCTTTTCCTTAACTTTTTGCCTCCTTCGGTGAAATCCATACTTTGTAGCACTTTAGATGTTTAAAGAATCAGCGAAGAGAGCAAAAGGGAGTTGGTCTTCTGCTTAAACTGCCAAGAAAAGAGAAGAAAGGTCATTTTATTTTGTTTATCTGATATAGTCCTATTACATTGGTCAAATCCCTTTATATATTGATAGAATCCCTAATTATTAACGAATCTCCAGCCCCTGAATAGTCTGTTCTAGGCCATCTAAAATAACTTGAAAAAGGACACAAGGCCAAAAATGAAATTGAAACCAAAGGTGCTACCCTACCCACACTACATCAGTTTGAGTAGCATGTCCACTACCATAGTGCGGACAGTAATCGAGTCACTCTTTTGGTTTCCATAGTTGCTCCTGCATCATGATTCAGCTTTCATTTTTGTCTTGTAATAAACATGAGGGGGTAAATGTGTCAATTTTTGGATAGATCTAGTATAAATGTTTCCTCTCTCTGTTTAATGGATGGTTATGTTTGGTTTGCTCTCTTAACCTGACAAGAAAACAAAAATTTTGCCAGTAGTTATCATGCCAACTATTTTTTCTTTATAGGGGAAAAAAAGAAAAACTTGTAATGGTTATATATATATATATATATTATCCTGCTTCCTTCAGTTAATTTATACCCTGATCCACTTCCCAGATAAATATCGCAAGATGATGTAATATGACTTTGGATCTGGCAGGGTAGAGGTTATGCATCGTCTTGCTCATATTACCCCAATTGAGTTGGGTGGAAAGGCTCATCCATCACAGGATGCTGATAATAAACTGGACCAGTGGCTCATGTATGCCATGTTTGTCTGTTCATGTCCACCAGCTGGTCGAGAATCTGGCGGAACTGCAATAACCAAAGAACTCTTCCATCTTATTTTCCCTTCATTGAAATCTGGATCCGATGCACATGTTGTGAGTACTCCTCAATAAACTTTATCCATTTTATAAAACCCATCTTCACATGAACACCGGCTGGCATACTTCAGGACAACTTTTTAATATTTATTTCTATGCTGTTAAGTTCTAACTTTTATGGAATTTATTATTGATTGATGATCTGTTTTGTTTCTTGTTTGTTGCTGTAATTATGTGTTCGTTCTAATAAAATTTTCAATATAGAGCTGTATATGAATAAGCTAGAATATTCCAACCTATTGTAATGGTTATTATTGTGCTATGGAGATCATTTTCATGATAAAATAGGGACATTCAATATGTGAAAAGTAAAAGAGCACAGAAATGAAACAAGAGATATTGTGGTCTTAAATGTCATTCGTGTGACAACTTCCATATGTAATTGTTGAACTTATATAATGATTGCTGGAATTCATAAATGAACTTGTAGATAAGGAGGTATTGAATAGTCCGATTAATTGTATTCACAGTGAACAATCGAATAAATAGAATACAGTATGTGATCTCCCATAATCAAGCTATAATCAATCTGTGACATGAGGAGATATGCCGAGATACTCTCTCAATTATCCTATACGAGGTTTTCTCCTAATCTCAACTTAATATCTATAATTTATATTATAATTACTTATTTACATAATTACCACAGAATTAGTCCCACAGGAAGCTGCATGGGTGTTTGTTTATATGAAGGAAAATATGAGGGGAAAACACTGCATGTATTTCATTCTTGAAGAAAATTCTTACCGCATTGTATACGATGTGGGTCTATGTGGGAAAGCTATTAATTTTACACAACGAAAAATAATTACTCACAGTGACAAGGGATTCATATTCAAATCTCCAAGATGATGGAATTGGTACTAATCCCAAGATTCCAGCAATGCACATACTTAAATAGGGTTTAGGAACCATTTTTTTATGGTAACTGATAGTTAACTAAAAATATGATGTTTTACATTAGAAATTGAGTTTGCTTCATTTTTTAGTGGGAAGGGCACTGAGAGGATTAATGGGTATTAAACTGGCTACAGTTAAAATGTTATAAGGGCATCTATTTTTTTTCTCGTGTCTTTCATTTTCTATCCTCTTTGGTGTCTATTTTCTGCTAAGGAGGTTTTGATATAGCATGCAGCCACCATGGCTCTTGGCCACTCGCACCTGGAAGCATGTGAGATCATGTTTGGTGAACTTGTATCTTTTATTGAAGAGGTTTCTTCAGAAACAGAAGGAAAACCCAAGTGGAAGGTATTTCTTATGAGGTTATAGATTCTACAACATTTTCAATATCATTGAGGTCTATTTTTCTTAATGAGCTGCATAATCCATTCATATCTGAAGCAACGAAAAATCATGTTAAATCTAGTATTCCCTCCATTCCTAATTAATTGCTAGTCTGCATGATGGTAAAAGTAGAAGATACCCCATTCTCATTTGTAAAACTCGAAGAAAATTTTATTTTGGAAGTGAGCTATCGAATATTCTTTCCAATAATTTTTAATATTGTCTGTTTTAAAGTAAATCTGCTTTGATCTCTATTTTTGAAGATTCCATTCATGTATCAGTGCTACATTTTCCTGGTTTGAGTGATTTATTGGTTGTGTTGGCTATTACTGGAAATTTTACTGTTGAGACCTAATAACTAAATTTTTAGTGCAGCAAAAATAAGCACTGGATTTTTAAAGTTTCTAAGATTTTCATTTTATTCCCCAAATATGTTATTGGAAACTATTAGCAGTAATTAGTTCTTATTTTTTTTTTAGAAAAAGAACTTTTCATTGACCGCCCCCCCAATACATTGTTTTTTCTTTTTTGCTTACATTCAGTTTTGGTTGACAGTAACAATTACCAGAAAAACAGTTTCAGCTTTAAATTTGGTTTTCAAACTGGTCCGTAGTTTTGAAAGTTTTGTTCTTTATTCCTGCGTGAAAACCTTTTTCTATTTTCAGCGTTGGGTAGGTTTGGATAGGTATATTTCAATTTAGGCAGGGGTTTTTACTTAAGGGCAGGGAGTAGGTACCAATTATCTTGTCATCCAAAAGCCTGGTCCATGAAGCTTATGATATATAGTTAAAGATAATGATTATAAATGAGATGAAAAAACAATAAAAAAAAGCGCTTACTGAACTTTGAAATTTTAAATACAATAACATTGTTATAGTTCCTTAGTTCAAATTAAATTAATGGACGGGAAACAAGTAAAGCTTGTTTTATTGCTACTTTGATTACTTCTCAATTTTGAATCTTGTTTTGGCACTTATAGGAGATATTTTATGAATGTAGAGTCAAAAGTCTCGCCGTGAAGAACTCCGTATCCACATTGCAAACATATACCGTACTGTTGCAGAAAACATATGGCCGGGCATGCTTGCCCGCAAGCCAGTTTTCCGTCTCCATTATCTTAAATTCATTGATGAAACAGCTAGATTGATCTCAACAGCCTCTCCAGAGAATTTTCAAGATATGCAGCCCCTCCGCTATGCACTTGCTTGTGTTCTCAGATCATTAGCTCCAGAGTTTGTTGATTCAAAATCAGAAAAATTTGACATTAGAACTAGAAAGAGACTATTTGATCTTCTTCTCTCCTGGTCCGATGAGATAGGCAGTACCTGGGGTCAGGACAGTGTTAGTGATTATCGACGTGAAGTTGATAGATACAAGTCTTCTCAACATGCACGGTCAAAAGATTCTGTGGACAAAATATCATTTGACAAAGAATTGAATGAACAGGTTGAGGCGATCCAGTGGGCATCCATGAATGCCATAGCATCACTGTTATATGGACCATGCTTTGATGACAATGCAAGGAAAATGAGTGGTCGTGTGATATCTTGGATTAATAGTTTGTTCATAGAGCCTGCCCCCAGGGCTCCCTTTGGTTACTCACCCGCTGATCCACGAACTCCATCATATTCGCATTCCAAGCACATGGGAGATGGTGGTCGGGGAGCTGCTGGTCGTGATAGGCATAGGGGTGGCCATCATCGTGTTTTTTTGGCAAAATTGGCTTTGAAGAATCTTTTGCTTACAAATCTGGATCTTTTTCCTGCTTGCATTGATCAGGTACTGTGTTATGCATCTCATTCTGTTGGCCATTTGATTGACTAGGTGAAGATTATAAAGCTGTAAAGTATGATCACTATTCAAAAGCCACTGCACGGGTATTTTTCGATTACTACTCTGTTAAGAGAGTACGACTAAAATAATTCATCAGGAAAAGTCAAAGAACTATTAATGATGCGTGATGTGTGCAAGCGACTGCATAGAGACATTAGCAATTGAGGAGACAATAAAGTAATTGTCCAAACTCCTCTCTCGGGGATGTGCAGTCAAAATCTGCTTCACCCACTCGTACACTTCTGGTAACTAGTCAAGGCCTAATTACCTAATTGAAGAAATGAAGAAGATAAACGAAAAACAAATTATAATTTAAGAAATATTTTCAGTAGACAGAAATGCATCTGAAGAATGTATTTTACAATCGTTCTGTGAGATGAGACTTTACAGGTTTTCACCTAAAATGATGCACTTCAACTGTTTTCTTTTAGTTGTTTTTGAAGGGCTTTACAGGTTTTACTATAAGGCATATGGGCTTGGTTATACTGACTGCCTGATTTTCAAATCATTCTTCCTATGCATCATCCTTTTTTTTTTTGCCGGAATTCTACCATGCATTATCCATATCTTCTTTTTTTGTAAGAAAAATCCAGCTTGACATCATGCCATCAATATAAAAGCTTATTTTTTCATGCAGTGTTATTACTCTGATCCTGCTATAGCTGATGGGTACTTCAGTGTTCTAGCTGAGGTATATATGCGCCAAGAGATACCTAATTGTGAAATACAGAGACTCTTGAGCCTGATCCTTTACAAGGTGGTGGATCCATCAAGACAAATTCGTGATGATGCCCTTCAGATGCTGGAGACTCTCTCTGTTCGTGAATGGGCTGAGGATGGCATTGAGGGCTCAGGAAGTTATCGTGCTGCTGTTGTCGGTAATCTTCCTGACTCCTACCAACAATTCCAATATAAGCTTTCCTGCAAGCTTGCCAAAGATCATCCTGAACTGAGCCAGCTTCTTTGTGAGGAGATCATGCAGAGGCAATTAGATGCAGTGGATATAATAGCTCAGCATCAGGTCTTAACTTGTATGGCTCCATGGATAGAGAACCTTAATTTCTGGAAACTCAAGGAAGGCTGGAGTGAAAGACTATTGAAAAGTCTTTACTATGTGACTTGGAGGCATGGGGACCAGTTCCCTGATGAAATTGAGAAATTATGGAGTACCATTGCTAGCAAAAACAGGAACATTAGTCCTGTTTTAGATTTCTTGATCACAAAAGGCATTGAAGATTGTGATTCAAATGCATCAACTGAAATAAGTGGTGCATTTGCCACATATTTCTCTGTTGCAAAGCGAGTAAGTCTATATTTAGCTCGAATATGTCCTCAGCGCACAATAGATCACCTAGTTTTCCAATTATCTCAGCGGCTACTAGAGGATAGCATTGAGCCAATTGGGCCAAGTGCAAGTAAGGGTGATGCTACTGCAAACTTTGTGTTGGAGTTTTCACAGGGTCCTGCCATGGCTCAGATGGCATCTGTTGTGGATAACCAGCCACATATGTCCCCTTTGCTTGTGAGGGGTTCTCTTGATGGTCCACTTAGGAATGTAAGTGGCAGCTTAAGCTGGAGAACAGCTGGGATGACTGGCCGGAGTGTTTCAGGCCCATTAAGTCCAATGCCTCCAGAGTTGAATGTTGTTCCAGTAAATACAGGGCGATCTGGTCAGCTCCTTCCATCACTTGTTAACATGTCTGGACCCTTAATGGGTGTTAAAAGTTCAGCAGGGAGCTTAAGGAGCCGCCATGTTTCACGGGACAGTGGAGATTACCTTGTTGACACTCCAAACTCAGGTGAAGATGGATTGCATGGTGGGGGTGCCATGCATGGTGTGAATGCAAAGGAACTTCAATCAGCCTTGCAGGGTCATCAGCAGCATTCTCTGACGCATGCAGATATAGCTCTGATTCTACTTGCTGAAATTGCATATGAGAATGATGAAGACTTCCGGCAATACTTGCCTCTACTCTTTCATGTCATTTTTGTTTCTATGGACAGCTCGGAAGACATTGTATTGGAACACTGCCAGCATTTGCTTGTTAATTTGTTATATTCCCTTGCAGGCCGTCACTTGGAACAGTATGAGGTGGAAAATAGTGATAGGGAGAACAAGCAGCAGGTTGTAAGCTTGATTAAATATGTACAATCAAAGAGGGGAAGCATGATGTGGGAGAATGAGGATCCCACAGTTGTAAGAACTGAGCTACCAAGTGCTGCTCTTCTTTCTGCACTAGTTCAGAGCATGGTAGATGCTATCTTCTTCCAAGGAGACCTTCGGGAAACTTGGGGCGAAGAAGCGTTGAGATGGGCTATGGAGTGCACATCAAGACACCTTGCCTGTCGTTCCCACCAGATCTACCGAGCCCTTCGGCCCAGTGTAACAAGTTATGCTTGTGTATCACTTCTTCGGTGCCTTCATAGGTGTCTGGGAAACCCACTGCCTCCAGTCTTGGGATTTATCATGGAAATTTTAATGACATTGCAAGTTATGGTGGAGAATATGGAGCCAGAAAAGGTGATACTCTATCCTCAGCTATTTTGGGGGTGTGTTGCTATGATGCATACAGATTTTGTCCATGTCTACCGCCAGGTTCTTGAGCTTTTCTCTCATGTGATTGATCGGTTATCATTCTGTGAGCGAACAACAGAAAATGTGCTCCTCTCAAGCATGCCTCGTGATGAACTTGATAGTGGTGATTTGGGAGAATTTCAACGTACAGAATCCAGAAGTGGCTTTGAACTCCTGCAAGAAGGGCATTTGCCACCATTTGAAGGAGTGCAACCCCTTGTTCTTAAAGGACTCATGTCCACTGTCAGTCATAGTGTCTCTGTCGATGTCCTTTCACGTATTACAGTGCATTCATGTGACTCTATATTTGGGGATGCTGAGACAAGACTCCTGATGCACATTATTGGATTACTCCCTTGGCTCTGCCTTCAGCTCAGTAAAGATCCAGTGATAGGTCCTGCTTCACCTCTCCAACATCAATATCAAAAAGCATGCTCTGTTGCAACCAATATTGCAATTTGGTGCCGAGCAAAATCATTGGATGAATTAGCCACTGTGTTTGTTGCTTACTCTCGAGGTGAGATCAAGAGCATAGATAATTTTCTGGCGTGTGTTTCCCCACTACTGAGCAATGAGTGGTTCCCAAAACATTCGGCTTTGGCTTTTGGGCACTTGTTGAGACTACTGGAAAAAGGACCAGTTGAGTATCAACGGGTCATTCTGCTCATGCTCAAAGCTCTCCTTCAGCACACTCCAATGGATGCTGCACAAAGTCCACATATGTACGCAATTGTATCTCAGTTGGTGGAAAGCACGTTGTGTTGGGAAGCACTAAGTGTCTTAGAAGCCCTTCTACAAAGTTGCAGTTCGTTGACTGGTTCTCATTCACACGATGCTGTGTCATTTGAGAATGGTGTCAGTGGATCTGACGAAAGGTCACTTGCTCCCCAGACCTCATTTAAAGTTCGCAGTGGCCCTTTGCAATATGGGATGGGATCAGGATTTGGAGTAGTTTCAGCGCCAACACAGGGTGGGACAACCGAGTCTGGGACCTCACCAAGAGAGGTGGCTCTGCAGAATACTCGGCTGATTCTGGGTCGGGTACTGAATAACTGTGCTCTAGGTAGGAGAAAGGACCAAAAGAAATTGGTGCCTTTCGTGGCCAATATAGGGAACCCATGAATGCAAAATTTGATGATTTTGTGTATATATTGTTGAAAGATGCAGTAGGCCAGTAGGGATTGTTTTAGGAGTTTGAAGCTGTACATAGGACTTTAAAGACACTAGTATCACAGTTTTGTAGCATGTGTAGTCGTACAGACAAAATATCCTTCCCATGATTCAAATGTCATGTATAATTTAAGCTAATTTAGATTGCAACAATGTTCTCCTTGTGTTAGATGTGGCTAATCGTATTGCTGGAGCTGCTGTATGTTATGTTCTGTAACTTTTCTCTCACCTCCAAGTCGGAGGAGGTACATGAAGGAGGACGCTGATGTTTTGAACTTTGAACTGCTATAGAATAGAAAGATTCTTTTACAGGCTACTCAAGAGCCGACACATACTGTTTGATATCCCTTGACGTTTGTTTATGATATAACCTAGTTTGTTCCCCAGGTAATGTATGTCGTTTAAACTCAGAATTAGTTAGATTATTGAATAATCATTTATTTTTCAGGTGAGTAATGATCATTAAATCAATTATTTTAAATCGTGTCTAAGGAAATCAATTAATTAATGAATGTACCAACCGACATGTTAAATCAGCTTACAAGCTTGGTGTGAATTGTAGTTGTTTTACGTTTTCTTGTGTTGCAGAAGGATTGTGGATTTGAATAAGTAGAAAACTTAGAATTGTATTTATTTTCTCTCTTCCATATGCATGGTTTTCCATAACTTCTTATTAAAAGAACTCAAAAGATAAACAAACTAAAAAGCTTACGACTTAAAAAGAAATGCATCTAAGCTATACAGCAATCACACGCTTTAACCATTCCATTATTTGATTGGCATTCATTCAACTAACATTACAAATGCCAACAAAGCCTTATATTACATTTATGAGGGAGAGAATAAACAAGAAGAAAAAAAAGATCAACATTCTACAAGAAACTCAAAAACATAAACCAGCAAAAGAGGACATTACAAAGGAAGCTACACCTACAGCATGCAAGCCTCCCATTCAGCAGATTTGTAAACAGGCCAGCTTCTTCGTTTATTCTTTTCCATCAACCCCATCAGATCATCCCAGAAAACCCTTCTTTTTACATTGGCTAAACCTCAGCCAATCCGTTTCGTTTCATTAATCTGAAAGCAAGCTCATTGCATTACCCATACCAAGGGCTTCAGTAGGAGCAAACATAAGAGATCATTCACGGGATGTGTGATTCTTCTTAATCAAAGCATAGGCATCACTATATATTGCCACAAGGTTTGCGAAGACTGCCAAAACAATCATAAGGACGGAAAGGATTTTGTCTGATTTTGTTGCAATATTGTACTGATCCCTGCATTTGCCGAACAGAAGATTGATCATGATTCACTCATTTAGCAGCAGAAGCACAAAATGCCCGAATGATCATAGTTTTTGGCCCATGTGGAATACACAATTTCACATTTTCTACAATCTTACAGGCTGATGAATAAAATTCTACAATCACAAGTAACTTGATCCAGAATCTGAGAGGTAATTTTACGTGACAATTTGGTGGCATCTAGGATGATTGTTTAATATACACGTATTACAATGTTCCAGATCCAACGAGTGACAAGATGACACCACTTTAGGTGTTATGGTACTTTCACATTTCTTAAGTCCCCCTCCCCCCACACAAAAAAATTGTTAACTTTCATATAATGTCCATTATATCCTTTGACTTCATATGGCAACTTTAAAAAGCATGATATTTTTGCAACCAAGAAAAAAATAACATTGGCATCCCATACCATATAGCATCTAAAAGATACTAGAGGATACAAGATAAACACCAATATAACAAATAGCTCCTTGCACACCGCACAAAAAATACTAGCTGAGCGCATCAACTTACCTAAGAGTAATGGCGGCGGGAAATATGAATCCGAGACAAACTGCAGCTGTTGCGCCAGTAAACTGAAAAGCATCCCAGATGCTGGGTATGAAATTTGCTCCCAGGAAGATAGATGCGATTAGGGCTATAGTGATTGATGCAAACCTAAAGTTATCCTCAACCAAAGGCCTTGATGAGGGAAACAGGAGACCATCTATGTTGAGCCTCAGCGGATAAAACACGACTGGAAATACAAGCATGAGATGTGCAGCATAGCTTATACGGACAGCATCATTCAGCACAGAACCAAAAGGAATTCCAAGATCAGTATCAAAGTTGGCAAGCACATCATCGAGAGTTTCTTCACCAAATAATAAAAACCCAAAGAAGCTTGTCATGAGATACACTCCAGTGCATAGACCAAGAGCAGACCGTACAACTCCTTGAATCTGTGAAGAGTCTTCAAGTTCATTGTCTATGGTGTGAACTGCAAATGAAGTATCATAACAAGGTAAATGGCAAGAAAATGCTTATTACTCATAATAACAAAGAAAAAGGGAAATAGAATCCAATTTTAAACCAAGACGTGAAAAAGTTGCCTACCATTGTAGTGGCAGATATAGGCAGTGACAAGCACAGGAACTACAGTGAACAGGTTGATAAATGAAGACACATCGGTGATGACTGGGAAGAGTTTGGGCATCTCAATTCCTCCACTTAAAATTTTGACAATCGAAATTCCCACAGCAATGACAAGAAAAACAACCGCCAGTCCAACTGACAAGGCTGATGTGAATCTCAAAGAATCTGCGACCAGAGAACAAGCATTTTAGACTTCCATTCATTCATAATTTGGGCGAAGCATATAGAGCATACTAATAATCCTAGAACTATAATTTGAGCGTAGCATACAAAGCAATAAAAAAATTCCCCAATTTTCTCTCTTTTCTTAAAATATAAGTTGATCATTTACACATCCAACATATAAGTAGTTGATCAGTGAGTAGTGACTTCGTAACAATCCTTGCCCTAATCACTTGTGCAGCTGTTAGCGGTCTATATATCTCTTGAATCCCACTCCAAGTCTCAAACCACATATCTAACAGTTTGCTTGTTTAGAATTCGTCATGTTTGATACATTTTGTTCATGCACGAGATTTTATGGACATCTAATTTAACAAATAAAAAAAAATAATCATGCCTTTTTTTCTTCCTATTAAAGAAATGCACGTTACCAATTCTTTTGAAGCTGGCTAAAGGTGCAAATACAGCAAGCGTTGTAGACAGTAGAATAAATGTACGCCCAGTCCACCAGTGTACACCAAACCATCCTTCAAGGATACCGGCATGGTGATCTCCGCTTGCTGATGTCCCAGAAAGAACGTCACCTTCATTAAAATCAATGCACATCCTTGTTAGATAATTAGATAAATTTAGGTACGGTACAGACTGACACAAAACAAAAGATCCAAACAGTAACACAACAAAAGATATAGCGTCCAAATGTAACTTGAATTGTTTCATTGTGTTGAAATCAAGCATAAAACATAGTTTGGATTCGGTTTTGAAGCAACGGTTTTTAGAACTCCTGTGTAAATTCTATAGGCATGATAAAAATGGACAGATATATATCCATGTAAATATAAGTACAGGGTCAATTGTTCTTACCAATTATAATCATGTACACAATCAGCATACCAATGTTATTGACTACAATACAGATCTGCACCAGAGCTCTTCCATACTTTCCAAAGGCGTCTCCCATTAGTCCTCCATAAGATACAACCTTCCCTGCCCTGGTAAACCTAAGTAACAACTCAATCGACTTCTCAGTCAAGAAAGCCATGAAGATTATCACAGCAATCCCAGTCACCATCCCCAATTCTTTCAAGGTTGCCGGCAAAGCCATGATCCCCGCACCAATAATTGTGGTTGATAAGTTGAAAACAGCCCCAGAAAATGAAGCCCCATCAAAATCATCAAACCCAGCATTTTCCTCTTTACTTTTGGGTAATAAGGGTGCTTTATCATCGACAATTGCTTTGCTCTTTCGTGATTTCTTCTTCTCTGTTTTAGGTGCATCCCCTCTGATAGTCATTTTCAGCCGAACAAGAGCTCAAGTTTTGGAAACTTCAAGACAGCTCAACAACTCTGCGGTACAAAAATGGTCAGTTTTGAATTTTCTTCGAGCAATTAATTCAGTTCGATTTGCGAGCTCAGTGATTCAAAGTTTCAAACCTGTTAAACCCAGAGTATTGAGGATTCAAGCGTGACCGGTATGTACAGCCTTGAGATAAATGAATCTCAAATGGTCAAATCATGAAAAATAGCCCGAAAACTAATCGAGACGCAAGAGAGAGTCGGAAGACAGAATCCAGAAAATGAAAACAAGACAAGGTTGAAACCTTAAACCCAATTATGCAACTAGCGAAAATGGATCAAAGGCCGGATCTCTCTTACAAAAAACAAGAATAAAATCCAGCAATTTCAGAGAATATGAGTGATATCCCAGAAAGAAAGAAAGAAAGAAAAGCAGAATTTATGCGTCGAACTCGAAAGTTGAAAGTCCGAGACGCGGACGATGAACCTCAAAATGAAAAGACAGGAAAAAGCTGCAAGACGGAAAGTGAATCCAAGCCTTAGAAGGCGGGGGCCAATTAGCTTAATTTATAGACAAATCAGAAAGATACAAGCACAAGCAAAATAAAAATACAGAAATGTGTAATGTGCAGCGTATCGAACAACCATTAAAGATACGAATTGACTGGATCACATTAATGAAAGAAAACCAATGACGAGAGTGATGACAAAAGACTAATTTTCAAAAGTTAATTTAGGGGAAAATGATCCATTTTGGGGATTTACAGAAGGGTCAGAGTTTGAGCATGGCCAGTAAAGGACATTGCGGTCCAGTGACAGAATTTGCCCTTATAGCAATTAGCAACAAGTTGCCCAAGCTGTAATGCGGAAACACAATAAAGAAAGTACAAGATATTCCTCTGAAAGAGTTCAAGATATTTTCGAGTTTCCCAATACCCAAGCTGTCCTAAACACTATCAACTGCAAAAAAAAAAAAGTGCATCTATTATTTTTATTTTAATTTGAGATTATAAATACACTTTTATTTTTAAAAAAATTATTTATAAATTCTAAAAAATTAAAAAATTAATATTTATAAACTACATTTAATAGTTTATGTTTATAAATTGAATTTTTATATAAATTGTGTCATTTTTTATAGAAATAAATATTTTTTTAAATCTACCTGTATTTAGTTTTTTTAATCAGACATTTATGGATAATTTATGATTGATGTGTTGTTGTTAATCACAAATACCATTCCAATTCTATATTATTTCAATTTTTTCATAATGCTCAAAAATAAAACATACTAATGACATTAGGAGCCCATAAATCTGCGTTAAAGTAGCTTATTAGACAACGTTAAGACTGAAATGGAAAAATGAATGAGATTTTATAATGTGGAAATTGAGGGATTTTTTTGGGGAAAAAAATGCCTAGCTTTGGAGTTTCTCGCAATATGCATGCGAATGGGCGTTCAGACGTTGTAACGACGTTTCGTTTTGTATTTAAGAAAAATAAATAAAACAAAAAGATAGAGAGTGGTCAAAATAAACTCGCCTCTTTTGCACTTGTCGGTTTACGTGTAAAAACCAAATAAGCAAGCTCCTCATTTAATTAATTGGATAAGGGAAAACAAAATTGAAAATATAAGAGTTTTTTATTGAGAAAATCGTGAAATTGTTTTACAAAAAAAAAAATCATTGATTAAAACAACTTGAGATTACTAATACTCTTTGTATGTAAATTTTTTAAAATACTAATATTTTATATATATAATATATTAAATTTTTCCCGCTAATAAAATTTTGCATGAATTCCATAAAACCTTGGTCCTATATGAGTACCATGTGATTTGGATCTCTCGGTTGAGGTTATTTCGATTTGGTCTCGATTAAATGATATTAATATTATTGTGATTCATTAATGTTGAGGGGTAATTATAAATCCATTTTATTTATAAATAAATAAATATATCTATCTTAACACCGTTAGATTATATTAATTAGTTATTGTAAAACAAAAGACTTTACTTGTCAATAATAATGAGAAAACACAAGTTCAGATATACAATTTTGTAAATCGACTAAAATTTATTAGTGGGATTCAACTAGTCTTTAAATGAATTATATATACTTACCACCAAAAGGGTAAATTTTGGAATCAAACGAAACTAACTTCGCTGATACTAAATTTACTACCAATAATAGTACCCCAAAAAAATCTAAGAATATTAACATTATTTTATATCGTAGCAATTTTCTTTTGGAAATGGGCCCACTAATTAGTCTCCGTAAATATTGTACATTTCAGGATCTTGTCCAGATTGCTAAATCCCACAAACATGTTCAGTATTTAAAATTCAAAGTTTGTATCAAAAATAAAATAAAATTCAAAGTAATCGTAAAGTTTCTTACGTAATTTTTAGAAAAAAAAATATTTTAATAGTAATCAAAGCTGTTGCAGGAAGATGTCATGGAGTTATCAAAACAGAGAATGACTATAAATTTTAAAAATCATTAGTTCGTACAAGACAAAATATGAAAACAGTAATATTATATGCTGTTTTTTTTTCTCAAAAAAACTGATAACTCAAAAACTAATTATTTTAAGACGTGATCACTAAAATAAATTTTATTCCTTCTAATAAATTTATTTTATATACAAAATTTAATTTAAATTTAAAATATTATATTTAAGAAACGTAAGGATACGTCAAACTCTGTTGGTATTATATGTTGGTCTTTAATATGACTTTTCGTTGGTATTATAAAAGCGTCAAGGCCACCATTGGTCTTTAATCTGACTTTTCGTGGCCATTTGGGCCCTTTGGCACAGATTCGTCAGCTTCAGGGCCCATTCTTAATAAGTTAATGAAACCATTTAACGGGAGAGCCACTTACTAATGGGGGTTAGTCAGAGTAATAAACAGTTCAGTATCGCTTAAACGATATTTTGAGTTTGAGTCTTAGCATATGTAGAAAATTCCTATTAGGAGACTCACCCATAGCCAGGTGCGTAACGCGGGTCGGATCCAGATGTAGTCAGGACAAAACTCCGGTGAACCGAGTGGGCAAAAAAAAAACCTGGAGAGCCACTTGCCAATTAAAATTGGCACAAAAGATAAAAAACAGATTTTAATCTTATAAAGATATAAATTCGATTCTCTTTATAGTTGTAAGAACTTTTTTTATAGTCGATCTTGTAAGTCCCTTGGAATTATTCTCTGAAATTTAAGGTACCATAGCCTTGGTGGGGATCGGTGTCGAACCCCCTAAAAATATTTGTACCAAAAAAAAAATTGAGAGTCACTTATTGTCTGTGGATTTAGCTGACGAAGTGTGAGATATATGACAATTTAGAACGTGTTCGATCTCTAGAGAATAACATTTTTTTGTTATTCTAATCACGATTTTTAGGGAGATATCCTAACTCCTGGGTGCCTAGGTTTATGTTTAAAAGTAATTGACAACTTGTCCTGTCTAATATTAATATCGTCTAAGAGGAAGGGAGATTTCATCCTGCATTTAGATTGTGGATGAGTTCAACTCCTTTTTAAAAATTTATTTATAAAAAAAATTGAGAGCCACCCCCTTCCCCACCAAAATCAATTATTAATAAGGAAGAAGCCAAAATTTTAATTTGTAATAAATAATATTTTAAAAAATATCCATTATAAAATTTATTATTTAAAAATACCCTGAGCTGTTGAGCACGTGCAAATAAGAGTTATTATTTAGAAGTATCCATTGATTTCAGCAAATAGGAGCAGCATATATCTAGCTATATATAAATATTTTATATTTTATTTATAATTAAAAATAAATTATATATAACTAAATAAAAGTTATACCTGTTAAATATAGGTTTTAGATAATTGAACAAATTTCATGTTAGGTAATAAAATCTGTAATGGGCTGTTGTTTTTCTCTAATATTTGACGTAATCAATGAATAATTAAATCGAAATAAAGCAGAGTGCAAGACGTAACTGGTTCTATATTTAAACTTATTATTGTTGTGATGTATAGTTTTTTTTACTTAATTGGACACCTCACCACATATTATATTCCGTGCATCCACAGCCACGAATTTATGATAAAATTATGAGAGGTATCATAAGTCATCTTAATATTTTAATCGTTATTAATTTCACAGGTTAACCTAAATAATGAGTTTTATTGGTTGGTTCCATAGTGAAGATTTGACAGCATTACCCAATGGCAAATGCTGAGTGAGATGACACTAATTAACTTTTAAATCACAGCGATATTGTATTGAAGCTTGAAAAAGACCGTACATATTTGCCTGCTGAATCATTTCTATACAATAATGTATTATTTTATATAATGAATTTAAATAAGAGGGGAGATTTAGGAGAAGATTAGAGCCAACCAATGGACGTGGAACACGTTTTAAGACAGAGCCCATTTAAATTTAAATATATAGCATAAGAGTCATTAGTCCCTGGTAAATGTCAGAAGCTTACGTTAACCTCGGAGGGACCGAAGAGACATAAATCAAGGATTAAAAATGAATAATATCGTGGGTGAGAACGTCCCTCGGTTCACAATCAAGTTCGTCAGCATTCATGTGTTTGCCATCATACAAGTCATTTCAAGTATACGGCATGCCTAAATGAATGCCATTAAGTTGTTAAACTCTGATAGGTCGCTCGTCGTATCCCTTGATGCAAGGGGCCTCTCTTTGTGGCTTTTTGGTGGTCACGGTTATGAGGAATTTTGTCCATAGAAGCTTCGTGGTTAGGGACTTTGGGACCTACATTCCTTCTTTTATTCTTATTCCTTCTCATCATCAATATCAATATATATATATATATATATATATATATATATGTATCAATATATAAATCAAGTAAGACTTCTATCAAATAAGTCTATACTTATAATAAGGATTTAATGTACAAGTCATTTAGCTTTTTTAGGTAAATTTTTAGAAAAAAAAATTTGGACAACTTTTAAAAAATAACTTCTAAAAAATAACTTATAGAAAAAAATTATTCTAAACAAATGAGTGTTTGGATGGATATTACTAAAATAACTTTTGTGATTGGTAAATTATTAGAAAGAAAATGAGATAAAATAAATTAAATATCACTATTGTTCAACTACTGTGCATCATCTCCTTCATTCCACAGCAAGCATTATAGACCAATGAGTATTCCATGGATATCACCAGTGAGCAGCGATAGAAAAAAGCCAGATCTAGACGACCAGCAGTAACCTCCGTTCATTATCCCATGCTTCTTTCACTTCAACTGCCCACTAGCTATAGCGACCAATGACGACTGTGTATGCGACCCTAAAAGTGAAGACGGTGGTGGAGGCGACAACCAGCTATGGTGACACGGCAGAGAGAGAAGAGAAGAGAGAGAATAGGGAGAAGAGAGGAGGGAGAGTGTCATAAAAAGTAGATGCAAAATAGTAATTAGGTAGTCTATAAGTTCTTTTACTATTTCATAAGTTATTTCAGTATCTTATATAAAACTATGGTTTAGTCCAAAAGTCTTTTTAGACAAATATAATTATTTGTTTTAAAAGTTTCTCAAATCAATATTTAGGTCAGAAACCTTTTTAAAATTTAGGTTATAAAATTATCCAAAGAAACGTTAATTTTGAGCATGTATATACATACTTGCATGAGTTACTACTGATATCATCTCTTTAAAAGTTATATAATAAATATTTTTTATTTAATATTTAATATAAAATTTATTTTATAATATAATTTATATTAAAAATATATTTTATATTTAAAAATGGAGCACTATATAAAATTCTTTTTAACTTGAAGCTGGACCTTAAAAGAGTTACAGATTGGGCTCCAGCAAGAGTTAATGGACTTGAACAGTCTAACAACAACTAATATACAAATATTATGGGATCCCCTTGAATTGCATACAAACTTTTTTTAAAAAATTTTAGTTAAAAAAAAAAATAAACTGCATACAACCCCCAGGTTAATGCTATAATCAAACTTTTTCTTGATATATATATATAAAACAAAATTTAATCTAGTGTGCTAAAATAGAAAGTATTTAATTTAACGGACTTTAATGGGCTTGATCTAATGTAAATAATTTTAACTTATATTTGTCTTCTTGGTTAGTTGAAAAAATTAAAAATTACTCCGCCTTGTTCTCCTATCTTTTCTTTTCCATTTTGCTCACAACAAATTTTTGGTGAATTAAGTCTCATGGCCTTATATGTGTCAAGACATGCATTTAAATTTAAAAAATATTTATAAATTATGGATAAACAAAATTTTTATATTCACAACAGAATTTGAACTTACGACTTTATAAGTTAAGTTATCCACTAATTAGATTAACTTTTAATTGGTATAAGTATTTTATTTTTACTCTTTTTTTAGGTAAACTTAGAGTATCTCACCGCCAAAAGGAGTGATTACTCCTTTTACACCGTAGACTTATCGGATGGGCCATTGTAGGGAACAAAAAAGGAATTTTGTCTTTTTTTAAAATTTTGCTTATGCAAAAAATTTTTATTGAAAAAATTACCTACTATAACTAGGTGCATGACGCATGTCAGATTTAAATATAATCGAGATAAAATTCAGATGAACCGAGTGGCAACTCAAAATAACAATAACAACAACAACAACAACAACTTGCGGGTAGAAACGTTGCGTTTCGGTTAAGTGTCAGCCTCGCGCGTAGTTGGGGTTGGGGACGGGACTCGGGGGTGGGTTCTTCTAGTTAGGGCATGTCCAATTCTGTTAATAACTAAAAAGGAATCTCCAAACTGAGATCGAATTCATGAGTGCGTCATCTTCCTATATTCTCTTCCTTAACTGATGATTTCTATCGGACTGAAACGGTATGATTTCGTCCGATTCTCTCTGGTGAAATTTGGGAATGCTGGTTTCGCATGCCTTCGATGGCATTAGACCCACTACGTAACATATTGATTCTGTTTCAGTCCTCTTCTTCCCCAGTAGCTTCACTTGTTCGTACGAACTTGTGATTTTTATATCGAACCTGCCGGGTTTCAGGCTTACATGATTGATATAATGGATACTGCAAGTGTTGAAAATGGGGAACGGGCAGCATCTGTTGGTGATGTTAGTACTGACTTTGATGCCGAAACAGATAAAATTGTGTTCCTTGAAGGCGAATCACCCAATGGGGAGGATATTGGGGATATCAGCATTGATAGCGCAACTCTAATAAGGCTGGAGTTGAGTTTAGCCGGTTTCTCTGAGAAAATTACCTACTTGAGCATCTTTATGATGCGTCTAGCTACTATGGATAGTGAATTTGAGGCCTTCGCGCTGGAGGAAGATCACGTGGAACTCGATTCTGTTGAGAAGGGTCTTGAGTTTGATCTTTTATCGGGGATATTGGATTCGGAGGTTGTAGAATTGAATAACTTCTTGCACACACAGCGAACTGAGATTGCTGATGCTCGACAGAGAACATCATCGTGCAACCACTTGGGCGAAACTTATATGGTAATGAAAGAAAAATTGTGTGATTTTGAGCAGTACTTGAAGCAGTCTGAAGAGCAGTTGTCTGTAATCAAGATGCAATTGGCGAATTTTCAGAGGAATTTGTCCTCTTTTAAGACGGAAAAAACTGGTAATCATAGGATGCCATTTATTTGCTTGTTTAGAAAATTGTCGTTTTTATGGAAAATGTCGTTTTTATATAGTTGTACAAGAAGGGTAATCTTTTATATGTTCCTTAACATCTAAGGGTCCGCTTCAGTTTCCTGAGAAATTGTTGTGTAAGGGCAGTATGGTTTTCTCTATATTAAGAAATGATGTTTTTCCCCTTCTACTTACAATGACAACAGGGAAAAGTGACGTGGGTAAAATCATCAGAGATGATAATGAATCTTTAAATATGAAGCCAGAGATAAATATGCACACAGCTGAGCAGCAAAGAAATATCATGAGGATGCTAGAGAAATCCTTGGCAAGGGAAATAGATCTTGAGACAAATTTGAATGACTCGCTGCAAATTGAAGAAGAGCTAAAACTAAGGATATCATCTTTAGAACAGGAGTTAGTTTATGCGGAGGAAGAAGCAACTGATGCTTGGGAAAAATGGTTTGAGGCAGATAGTGCAAATCAGATCCTGATGGGGATTTCAAGAGACTTACTTGGTAGATTCCACATTTCTCAGTTCAATCTGAATGGTTCAGCTCAGCGTGAATCTGAGCTCAGAGCTAAACTAGGTCTTGCTAATTCTGAGGACTCCACTATAAGTGAAAAGGTGAATTCACTCGAGAAGCAGTTAAAAGAATCTGAACTTCAACTACTGGACACAAGGGCTTCTGCTGATGAATATCAGAAGCTATATAATGTTTTGTGTTCTGATGTAAGAGATATGGAAAATCTTACTGTAGAACTGAATGAAAATGCATCCAAGGCAGAAAGTAGGGCTAACAGTGCTGAAGCTGAGTATAAATTGTTGGCAGAGAGTAATGCTAAACTCAATGAAGAGCTGGCTCTTTTGAAAGAGGGTGGTGCTGCCACTAAGAAGGTGGAATTGCTGGAGAGGCAGCTTAAAGAATCTGATCTACAGTTACAGCATGCAATAGCATCTGCTGAAGCTAGTCAGGAGAAACAAAATATGTTATATTCTTCAATTGAGGATATGGAAAGTGTGATTAGGGATCTTAAGTCAAATGTTTCCAAATTTGAAAGTCGGGCTGACAGTGCAGAGGAGAAACGTATTGTATTATCTGAATCTAATGCTGAGTTAAATGAGGAATTAAGCTTTTTGAGGAGTAGATTGGAATGTCTGGAGGAAACTCTGCATCAAGTGGAAAAAACAAAAATGGCAACAGCGAAAGACATTGTCATGCACATAATGAATTTTAAAACTTTGGTCACTCAGTTGGCTGTTGAGAGAGAGCGACTTAATAAGCAGGTATGAATTAAGTCTGTTAATTTGTCTTTCTGGTCATAAGCTATAAACCTTTAATGGTCTTCCATACTTGGGTGATTTTATAGGAAGATAGGGCTTTGGCCAACTTTTGTAGCAACCACTTTTGATATCTCAACATTTTGCCAACTTTCAGATGTATTTCATCTATATACACCAGTCTATAGCACAGTTAGGATGTCTACATGAATTTTATAGTGTACCTGCCTACATTATTCTATCTATGCGAATGGTGCTAGTTACTTCTTTCAAATGCCCGGATGCCATAGATGCATAAGTGCAGTATTTATTTGATGTCTTTAAAAACGATAAGATGCATGCAAACCTTGGATTTGTCTAAATTTGTCTGTAGAGTTCTGTTTCATGTTTTTGGTGTCAGTATGTTTACATGTGGTTGCTTTTTACCCCACTGACATTTGATTGGACATTTCTTAAACTTGTTCACTAATCAGCAGAGAAATTAGTAATATTTTAATAGTCTGAATTGATCTGCGTATTATGATAACAGGATTTTTATTGATGAAACTTTTTGGGGGAGGATACGTCATTGTTTTTTCGTTCCATTTTTGAATAACAATTGACTGAGCACCACCATTTTCTATTTCTCTTCTCTTAATTTTGCACCTTTTGTTGTAAGATTTTGATTAGCTTCTTTAAAAAGGGAAGAATTTTCGGTATAAAAAGCGTAGCTCTTCGCCCAAGATTGAGTTAAATGGCATTTTGATTGGCTTTTTGTGTCATGCTTGTTTTGTTGAAATCCTTGTTTGTTTCATCCGCAGATATCTTCCTTAGCATTTGAAAACAAAATTTTGGTAGTGAAGCTAGAGAAGACATATAGGGGTCCTCCTCAAGACACTAATGGTTCTAACAGAGAAAGTGGTTCTTCTGCCAGAGAAATTAAGGAAGAAGTTTGTGAGACTCCAGTCGCTTGCCATAAGGTTGGTATTTTGGACTCTGTTGACTTTTTGTATCTTTTGGTCAGGGGAGGAGGGGTAGGGGTTTACATATACTGACTAATGGATAGGAATTATTAATATCCCTAGTTGTTTATGTGGATAATAGTTGGCTATCTATGAATCTTCAATCATGCTTGATTGCAAAGTGCCTTCTGTTCTTGCTTCTTGGCAATAATTGATCAATGATTGGTCCCGCTTTACTAATGTTTTGTATCTGAATTTCAACAATTCAATAATTTAGGGCTGCTGTGAATGATTATTTCTGCAGCAAGTTTTATATAAATTATATTTGATGACGGTTCCTGAATATGTGATTTTAAGTTACTATTAGTATTCTCTTCATTAACGGGATGTTCCTGGCTTACTTGCAAAATTATCTGTTAATGCCCATTTTTCTATATGAATATGTCTTCACCCCTATGAAAAACTTCTTCGTGGTTTAAGATGAACTGGTGCAACATGTTGAAACATGTCAATCATTGCAACTGCAATTTTAATAAATATTTTTACACGAGAAAAACGTTTATCTCTGGTTATTGGATGAGCTGTGCAGTGGTGCATACCAGGATATTGTTACAAACTATTTTAACTATTAACTTCGTCCCCTAATTTCGGGCTATTTGAACTTTATCTTTTCCAGGGTTTAGTGCAGTTACAAAATATGAACATCGTGTTATCTTGTGCTGAACGTAAAAGTAGTATTCTAGTACTGGTGTACCAGGTTCTGATTACAATTTTAATCCAGAGAAAAAGATCATCCCACTGAACTTACGTCTGTTTTTCTTTTCGCAGGAGGACATGACTGGACAAAATTTACCCTCTGAGGTGGACGAAATGAAGCCTGAGGAACCCATGCCTGACGTTGGGACTGTGAGAAGAGCAGATACGGGAGTTCTTAGTTTCAAGTACTTACTCATAGCAATACTTGTCTCGCTGGTTTCAGCTGTGACTTTTTTGTTGTTGAAGGGCAAGAATTTTGATGTCAGTCTTTAAGAGTACACTGTTATCAGGAATTATGTCAGAGGTTTTAAATGCAAAGCATGCTTTTTTTTGGGCCAAGGAACCAGGAAGATATGGGACTTCTAGTTCCATATATTACAACCCTCCGTTTTTCTGCTCTTATTTTTTTCTATCAAGGGAGATGAATATTTCTCTACTTTTTTCGGGTTTTGGATTGTTCCAATGTGGAATCAACTTGCTGAAAACTGTGATCCTTAGCGATTGCCGGTAAGCAAAAACAGAGGCCTTCCTTACAAGCGATGACCGTTTATATGTGTCGTGGATTTTCTTTTTTTCCTTAAATTGACATTCTCAGTTGACTTTGTTATTTTTTATTTTTCGCCGCCGCTTCTGACTTTTCTTTGGGTGGGTTACGACTTACGTGCGGAAGCTTGAACTGAATTCCTTGGATTATCAAATGTGAGTTTTGACTTTCGGATACTACTATTACTAATTAAATTAATACTCCGATTTTAATTATAAAATTATATTCTATTAACTTTTTTTTAAGAGATTAAAAAGTTAAATAAACTGTTTGATTATATTATATGCTATATAATTTTTTTAAAATGAGTAGTTTATAAATTAAGTAAATTAATTTGATAAAAAAATAAATATAAATATTTTAAAATATTTATTTAATTTATTTAATTTTTGTAAAAAAATAATATAATTTTATAATTAGTAACGGAAGGAAGGAGTAATTAATTTAACTTATCTATGTAATTATTACTTGCTAAATTATTCATTCACTAACCTCATACATAATAGTCAAACATAATTGATCTTCCAAGTTCCACCAATTTTTTCATACGAATTCTTGATATTTTAAGAATTGGTCTTCGTACATCTTTAAATATCTACTCCAGAATGTAGGGGAAGATTTTGTTTTAATTAAAATTAAATAATAATTGTTTGATGGATGGAAGCATTAATGCTATGCACGATCCTCATTCATTCTTATAACTTTTGCCAACAATTTTTATTATTATAATATCTAATTGATTATTTTTGAAGAATTTCCCATGCTGTTTTCATATTTTTATGAATGCTTTTTTTCATTTTGACCTTGTGGATTCTTGGGGCAGCCATTTTTTTTGCATTTGGAAAATTAGCACTCCAGGAAAATTTACTTCCCGTTTATAGGAGCCTCTTCTCTCATCCCTCAGTACTTTTTTCCCTCTCGAAAATCAGAAAAAGAAAATTGATACTTCGCGTAAAAAGGAAATTGATACTTCGCGGAGGAAAGAAAAATCCAAGGATTTTCCTCGTGGCGTAGTGAAATTTGACAGATAGAATTCCAAGAACCCATTACTGGGTAGATTTCAGAAGGTTCGTTGATTTGTTCGATAGATCCTGCCAAGTTGGATTTCAGTCTTTTCCCAATATCTGTTTAACCATGGCTAATAACTCTCAACTTCCATCCCTGTTTTCCCTCGAAGATGAATTTGAAGAATCAGGCCCCGATGAACAGGTATCTGATCTCCCATCACCGACTGCCCTCGATCACTGGTGCCCCGACTCCTCCAACCCCTTTGCAACCGTGTCCTTCGACCATTTCAGCAATCATTCAAACTGGTACTCTGATTCGGACTCCGATTCGGTGAGTTGCTTTGTAACTAATCTTTTTGAAAATCGCTCGTCGGAGAGCTTTTACCGTCGCGGTAACGGTAGTTCTGATATTAATCCCTTTTCGGCCGTTCCTTGCGATGGTCCCGGTGGAGAAGGGTTAACTTATGCGGGGACGGAATTAGGGTCTGGGTTTGGAACGGGAAAAAATGTTGGGATTTCTGCAGTAGGCGAGACATCGGGCTCTGAAAGGATTCATTCGCACACGGATGGCCTTCGAATTGTTGGGTTTAGTTCTGAGTCGGATTCAAATACTGATGAAGAGCTTGATAGGTCTATAGAATTCAGTTCTGGTGAAAATGATGGCAATAGAATCAGCGGCTTTGACGATTTTGATGTTCATTTTGGTTGGGACAGCCTTTGCTTGGAGGATCAGGGGACCCTCAATGAACATTTTGAGTGGGATGATTTAGAGGAAAGAGTTAATGATGGAGAAGACTTGAGCGTGGTGATTGGTGAGGTTGATGATCAATCAGTAGCATCTGGATTTTCCTATGGAGAAGAGTCGGGTGAAGAGGCATTAAGATACCTTGAATGGGAAATCCTGTTAGCGGTCAACAATTTAGAGAGGAATTCAAGCTTGGATCATGGCGCCACTGCAGGTTCGTTCTTAACAGTTCAGGATGATGGTATGAACACAGCTGAGTATGATATATTTTTTGGGCAATTCCTGGAAAATGAGAGTTCTTTGAAGGGCAGTCCTCCTACAGCTAAAAGTGTTATGGAGAATCTTCCTTTAGTAGAATTGACAGAGGAGGACTTGGTGGGGGAGAATGTAGCTTGTGCTGTTTGCAAAGATGAAATCATATGGAAGGAAAAAGTGAGAAGGCTTCCCTGCTCGCACTTTTACCATGGGGACTGCATTATGCCATGGTTGAGCATTCGTAATACATGCCCTGTTTGTAGGTTTGAACTGCCCACAGATGATCCTGATTATGAGCAGAGGAAGAGTCAGAGAACTGCTCATGATCTGATGGAGTTTACACTGTAGATTCTAATTTGATTATTTTCTTCAGGTTATATCTTGGTTCACGTAAATAGAAGTTTGGCCAGTTCCATCTCCAACTTATGATGGGAACACAACTTTTGTAATTAGCTTTCATGTTTTGAATTCACTTTATTTAGTATTACTTTTGTCATGTGTGGTCTGGATTCTCATCAAAATAAATAGCATCTTGTGTGGATATTACCAATATAACTATGGCTAGAAGAATTTCTTTGTTTAATGATATTTCACCACAAAAGGAACCACCCTGATGGTATAATATTCCCATCATAATCTTATCAGCTACAACTCTTGAATTGATGTGTTTTTTACTCACAATCATGATCTGCAAATGTTGTCCATCTGTACATTTGTAGTCAACCTTATATTCTTCCCCACCTCCATCATTGGATCTGCATTTCTTAGAGAAAGAATAAGCATTTTATGCTGTTATTTAATTGAGAGGTATTTTGACTGTTTAATCACTTATCAGTTGTCATGGAATCCATTGTTGCTTTCGTAGACAATTTTTCCTCTTCTGCATAAAGCAAGATGTTTAGTTAATGCTTCTACTTCTTTCCAATTGAGGGCAACCAATCATATGAATAGATGTTACTCTTGTCTTGTAGTCCATGTGCAGGAAATAAAAAATATGAAATAGCTGATAGTTCCCTTCCCGCAATTGCTGCTGGAAAAGGATTAGCGGTTCTCTTGTGCTGCATGTTTTAATTTTTCTTGTAATATACTCTCAATCAGTAAATTAGCTAAAGATATGTGGTGTTACGTCAAGTTCTTTTTCAATTTCATTTTGAATTTTAGGATTTGAGCTTGGGGAAGATAATAGCATGGTGAATGCTACAACTTCAAAATGAAAGTGCAGTGAGAACATGAGCTGAATTGTCTTCATAGTGAGTGCGCGAGTCAATTCATGCACCCACGTTTCAAAGAACATTTGGAGGCAGTTTATCATATATGGGGACGCTATAAATGTACTCTTAGAGGAAATTAAATTCTGGTTGGGTGGGTTCAATTCCATGTAGAAGATGTACCTCATGAGATTTTACGCATCTATCTTGGGGAACTTAGTAACTTGGAGGAGCCAAAAACAAGATTTTGGGGCATGGAGTAGTGTAGAGACGGATTCTATACTATGGCACATGGAGGGTGTGAAATACTTGGGGGCTGCATTGAATATTGCACACGACGGGCACTCCATGATCGCATGAAGCATATTGAGATTGATGGGTGTTTTATAAAGGAGAAGCTGGACAGCAGAATAATTTGCATTTGATTTATGCCTATAATGCAACTACAACCGATGTCCTAACCAGAACTTCGCCTAAACTTAAGTTTGATTCATAAACGTGCAGCTAATAGAGGACTAGTATCAAATTGTTCTTATGCTATATCTAATCCAGCCAAGGTTTTTGGATGTTCTTATCCTATTTTTTCTTTGTGTACCGAAACATAGACCCTTAATACATACATATACATATATATATATATATTTCCGATCTCTTATACCAGGCCCTTTTAAATTTTAGTTATGTAACGGGACTAATAAATTTATGCCTCTTTGTTAAACGTGCAAGTATATTTTTTCACGATAGTTGGCATTGTGATTTGTTATCCACAATTGAGGCTATAGGTTAGCTTTTTCTTTCAAGGATAATCTCAGCATTAAACTTATCTTTCCTTTCAGGATGCTAAACCTTGTTATATTCATTAGTCTTAGCTTTTCTCTGGAATTTACCTTTTTCTTTGATCCCTTAAATTTACAAGTTAGGCATATAAGCTATCGACATCAAATAATCTTAGAGAAGTATCGACATCAAATAATCTTAGAGAAGTTCAAAAGATTATTTTCGTGTTGAAACGAAGCTTTCCTTTATGATTTACTCAGAAGTGTTAATTGCTTGTATAATGGGTGCCTGTGTCATGAGTTGCCTTTCTGAATCACTGTTTTTCTATCGTAATTCTCAACAGCAGATAATGTCAATTACTTTTGAACATGTACCTCCTGAAAGATGGAGTTATAGTTTGTTCTCTGGCTAGAATTAACTGCTACCTTACCTAAGTTTTGTTGAATGCCATATCCCTTACTCCATTTATGTTCTGCTTGTTTTGAAATATGTGAGACCTGTCTGCCATGCTTCTCCTTCTAGAACTACAGAAGCACTGAACAAATGGAGACTGTGATTTGTCAAGAAAACCAGAAGTTGACCAGCTATTTGGGACATTCCAGCTTCTTCCTGAAGAAGCAAAACTTGATCAAAGACTGTTAAATATGAATGTTGCAGACATGACAAATCAGTGTATGAGTAAGTGGAATTATCACAGTCCATCACTGCCCTCTCTATCTTCCTGATGTTAAATTGAATTATTTAAACAGAGTTTTAACTTCATTAATATGCCGTTCATATATTTTCTTCTTGCACTGTTCATGTGTTTAAGTTGCTTCTGTCATTTCATTGTTTTAGCAGGATTGATTTGGTTGGAGTCTCTCTCTTTGTAGCATTATCCCATATCAATAGAATATGACATTTTTTTATCTCTCTGAAGGAATGGATGCTAGAGTAGCGGGGCAGACACTTTAAGGCTCATGTTGAACTTCTCTGTTTCTTGGTGAAATTTGAACTGACCCTATCTTGTTTGTTCATTCAAACAGTTCTCTCAAATATGATTCAGCAACAAGATAATAAATACTGCCTGAGTTTTTAGCCAGTAGTGCCAAATCAACATGCTTCAGAAAACACCCAGAAATTCTGCTTCCTTATGAAAGCTGAAGTGACGGAAAGGAGTCCAATTTATTTGAATAGCTTTATTAGTTAGATAGTCAAACATATCACCTTGTGGGATCAATTGGAAGGGAAAAGTGTTCAACAGATTAAAGCAAAAGAAAGTAGCAGTTCTTGTGACCAAGACTGAAGAGCAAAATAATGCAGGAGACAAAAGGGGCTAGAAATTTTGCTTCTCTAAATCCTTTTACACTTTAAAAGCACCAAATGCTTGACCCTACCTTGTGACCTCAACAAAATTTATCAAATCTTTTGGCTTTCATCACCATCGTTTCAGGCCCTTGCAATCACCTGAAGCCTCAGTCCCCACCACACCCTTACCATCGTCATCTTTTGTACCCATCTGAACACTACTTTTCCATTTAAAAATATTGTGAACCAAGATAGCATTTCTTTGCATTGTTTAACAGCTATTCATCCCAGGGCATGTCTCACTAAATGTCGCATCTGGTAAGTGACACTTTGGCCCCAGCTTTCAGCATCAACAATCTCCAAATTCATGTCGTTTTGAGAAGAAAGGAGAAGTAGGTTAGATTGAGAACCAAACCCATTCTTCAATTTTAAATACCCTATGATTTATATTCACTCATTTCCCTGTTAGCCATTGGTGGTGGGTAGTTCCATTTGTTACCTACCATTAAAAATTAGTTCCCATATCAAGTGCAATGCAATTTCTGTTGGTGTATCAGTTGAGAACCGACACGTGCCTCCGTCCTGACCACGTCTTATGTTTTAAACTTTTGCCTGAATGCCAAAGGTTAATTTGCTTTCAGGATTCTGTGATAAAGGGCACTCATTTTCATGGTCTTGCGATCATGCACAATCCTTAAAAGTGGCTTTTTTAGAGTTTAATAATGAAATGGCCGTAGATTTTTACAGCAGTGAAAATCCTATGAACCGGAGATGTTGATGGCTGTGTTTATATTACCGTTTTAGGCTAAATATGCGAGCCAAACAAAACTGTCCGTGAGATCTGGTCCTGTTGGTGGATTAACTTTACCTATCCACTTGAAAGATTTGTCTCTTAAACTATAAATTGGAGCTACATCACCAGCAAAACACACACAAAAAGGGATTACAAAACAAAGCTGTCATTTTCATTAATGTGGAAGAAGGGCTCTGTTTTCCGTAGTGTCCACATTGGCAATCAAAGAGAGCACTCATTCCCTCTAGAAACATGGCCTCCATATGTGGCCCTTGAGAGTTACTTTGGCTCAACATTTCTAACAAGCATACCTCTCTCTCTCTCACGCAAGATTTTTGCTTTTGTATTATGGCCAAGTGGGGACTTAGAATCATTATTATTTCAATCATTTTGGTTTTGAAAATGATAGCAACAAGGAAGAGGGTCTCTCTCAAGCTAGTGCACCCCCTTGTTGATACCATATACCCACTAACATTGACATCTCCAGTAAACTCTTCCGTCTTCAAAGGTCAGAGTCTCTGTAAACTTTCATCAAACAGGTTGAAAGCAATGGTTTCCCATAACATCTCTACATAAGGCCAGTACAAGTCAGAGATGTCCATGGATATGCAGAGGAAAAACAATAACAAGTCTTATTCTGTTAACTAAAATCGGACATATGAATCACATGATGCCATTGGATTATATTGACAATCAGCTCTTTAGATAGGTCATTTATTTAGAGATCCTGTTTGATAAGTTTTCATGACATGTAGAAACTAATGAAGATAAGGGATTGTTAAGTTTATCCATTACTAGAAGCCAGGGCAGAAGCTTCAGATAATTTTGAGATCTCTGTTTCAGGGTTGGACCTGACAAGAAATTAGAGTCAAGAAGGCACGGGATTATGGACAAGGTTGGTGAGATGATTGCAGAGCCATCAGAGGGTGTTGAAAAGATCTCAGATAAAAACAAAAGCAGAAGAAGCAAAGGAGACAAGTTGGAACATGCAAGAAGGAACAAGCCACACAAATGACACAAAACATAATCTTCAAGAGGGTGGCGCATATCGCAGCATATCTCACTGTGTTATGATAGCGTTTGGTATTGTCAAATGTGAGATTGGAAAATTTGATTAATTCATCCTCACTTGTTTTAGAGAACACGAGAGGAAGGTTATGCATGATGACGTATCTCTCTTTCTCATTATTAATTAAGTGCAGCTTGCTTTAGTTTTATTTAAATGGGGGGTGCTTGCCTTCCTCTGTTTACATCTCTAACAGCTCAAGTTTTAAAAGTTGATTGATTTTTTTTTCTTTTCTTTATCAATGGATTCCATCATTTCAACCTATAATAGTGTATCTGTATATATCCGTACTTGAACTAAACAATTAATTTCTTTGCATTCTCCAAATAATCTAGACTTCAAATTCAGATGAGTTTGTTTTGTTGAAGCCATAAGTTCCATGCATTTGTTAACCAAATAAACTCGTGTGTTTGTTTTGTTAATTAAAAACCCTTGGAATCTTCTGAGATTAATGGGAGCCAAAGGTGAGCAAAACCCAAAACAACAGCAGATAGTTGGTACTGCAAGCTCAAAGAATATCTGGCTCTTCTTATATAATCGGAACACTCAAGTTTATTAAAGATCAGTTATTGGTCAGACCACACCAAACTAGCACATAATTTTAATTAAAATGAAATAATAGGTAAGTGGCAGACGTTTAAAGGCACTTAACCATCATATATTAATTCAAATCAATTCGTGTCACTGTCGGCTTCATCATCTATTAATGGAGTCGAAACATAATGTAAGCGAGTCGAGACGTGTCAAGGGCTGGTAAGCTGTGATTGGATAATCTACGAGAACTGACACAGCACACAGGTGCAGAGCATTTGCCAAACAACATTAGTAAAAACAAGTTTAATGACGATTGGCATTTAAATGCCGAGTTAGCCCCAATAGAAAATTGGGAATTACTATTAAACCTATATGCTTAAGAATAATAAAAAAGCAGCAGCACCACCACCGAGACCCTTATCCACAAATGAAATTGTCAGTGGCCCAAAACCCTTCGAGAAGTACGTACGTAAGCCAATATTAATAAATAACATGATGCTGTTATATTTATACATGCAATTAGCTCAGGGATCAAAATGATGAGTGCATCACAAAAGCGATTATGTTGGGATAATAATGATAAAACGCCGTTTTGCAGACCGAAGAAGATTGAATGAATCTTTTTCTTTTAAGTAATGTGAGTAGAGAGGCATGCAGGGAAAGGTGTGCATTATTATGATGATGCTACGAGGACAGTGAGGGGATGCGCATGAGATTTTTGTTGAGAGAGTGTCGCAGGACGTGTCGGTTCCCAGTGAAGCGTTTAAAGTAAAGTACCAAGGCATTGAAATTCAAAGATCCTTCAATCTTCTGGCTCGTTGATCTTTCTTCTTTTGTTCCTTTTATGATTCACAAATGAGGGGCTTTCCTTGGCACGTAGGGGGGAGCTTGGCTTAGGCAATTTTGGAAGGGAAAGACCAAAAGAAACAAAGTGTTTGTACATGCGACGTGTTTGAATTAGTCACAAAAACAATTGATTTTACGGTATTAAAGTGGTTTATTTAACCACCAATAAATCTTATTAGATAACTAAGTCACTTAAATTTTATGTCTAAAATTTAAATCGGCCGTGTACATAAAAATTATTTAATTAAGAGGGACAAAATAAACTTCAGGAATCTCTATATTTGGAGAAAATGTTTTTAACTATTAAGTAGGGAAATTGCATAGATTTTCCAAAAAAAAAAAAAAGAGTAGTTTATGGGGGGATGTATGGGGCAGGGATAGTGGGGTGCACATATGCATCCAAATGGACATGCCCAGCCAAGCTAAGGCTTACTCATCATCCCTACTCTACTATCCCTAACTCCCAAACAAAATGCAAAACATTAAACAAATCCACATTGACCCCACCAATTACTTTGCTTGGGGGAAAATCATACTATACTTATCTAAATAATTCAAAATATTAACGTTTCCCCATGTGGACTTCTCCCTTCTCATTTTGATCTTTTCTTGATATAGAAGTTTGAGTAAGCGTGGTCTTATGAGTCATTAGGTTAGCATATGCCTTCCAACTTAAAAATTTATAAATCAACCATCAATCAAAAAATTGAAGCTCGCTTCTTTTTAAGAAATGACTTGTATCCTTACTAATCCAGCTAATATTTGTTCTCATTCTCATATTGATTTTGTAATCACCAGATCAAGTAATATTTGAATAGCTAATACTTAAAAAAATAATTGATTTGGGCCTCAAAAAATGTAAAGTGAGATGAGATGCCATTGACATTCAAAAAGTTTTGGGAAAGAGTTATATTTTAATATAAATTAAATTTGAGTATTATCAAACTTAATTATAAATAGCTTTCTTAAATACCGATTTGACTTGTAAATCAGATCTCATATTATTTAAGAGGTTAATCTTAAAACACCTTCCACAGACCATTTCCGGTTGTCTGGAAAGGGTTATTTTAATTAATAATATTAGGGTAACAAATAAGAAAAGGAAGGAAGAAAGAGGAGGGCGAGGGAGATGGAAAAGATGGAGAACCAATGGGGGAAGGAAGAGGGGCAGTGGGGAGCCACGCGCGTTCGGATTTGGATGGCCCCCACCCCCCTGACTTCTCGTGATTTCGGCTCTGCCTTGGGCCTATCCTTTTTTTTTTTGCCCTTTTCCTCTTAAATTAAAAAAAAAAAACAAGAAGGAGATTTTAGGCCGTGTGGGCCCCCCTCTTTCCTAACAAAATTAGAAGACGCTCGAATTCGGTACTCCATCACCTCCAAAAGTAAGCTTCTTCGCAATAAATGTTATTTATTATCTAAGAAAAAAAAATTTAGCCTCATTTTTAAATTGTGGAAATGCCCGATTCCTTCTTAGAAATTTATTTTAACAAAAAAAAATGTCATTTATTATCCACTCAACGAATTTAAGCCCCTCCTAATTTGCCTACTTGCCCACACTTTTCTCCATATCACACAAATGCCACAAAAACTATGCTGGTTGAATCTTGTGGAGATTTTTCCTACCCAATCATTTACAAATATTTTCACAACCTGCTGATAAATTGTGAGGCCAGACTCACTTCAAGTTAACTCAACTGATTAAATATGAGATCAACTGAGTAAAAACTTAATTTTCAAATCATATGTATAGCCGTAGCATAAAAAAACTGATTCATATGAAATCTCAAAATTCAATTTTTCAAAACCCATATTTGCAAAAAAAATAAAAATCCAAATTTGTGTAATTTATAAAATATTTTAAATTTTATAGTATTAAAAATTCACAAAGGTCAATACCAACATAAAGTAATGATATAAAGTCTCTCTAAATTTATTTGGGTATCGAATTCAATTCCCAAAGTATAAAAAACATTCAAAAAGGTCCATACATGAAATGTTTTTGTATATTTATTTGTTTGGAAAATATTTTAGAAATTTACTTGCACTTTAAAGGAGGTGGGTCCCCACAAATGAGGCAACTTCCGTTAATATGGGGCGGGGTCCCTATGTTCCCGCCCTACGCACTCTTGTTCCCGAATTGCCCCTCTCGTTTAATGGGATGCTGCCCAAGTCCCAAGGGTATTTATGGGAATCGGCTTTTCTCCGGATACGATCCTCCATTAATTTTTCAGTGCTGGATAAGATATGCAACTCCAAAGACCAGAGAGGACAAGCCGCACGCTGGTAATTATTTCATGGAGTTTAATGACGATCTGGACTTTTTGGGGGACGGATTTATATTTGACGATTTAATTGAAAAATGCTGGGCTCCGAATATATTGTTGCCACGCGTGAAACGAGTTGAGCTATAGGAATTCGCATGTTTTACCGTGGCGAATACGTTTGTAAATATGACAAACATTTGATTCATCGACAAACCCTGTTGACGTGTTTAGGAGGGATTCAAAGAGCAATTAAGTTACTATTAGTATCTATTCAAACGTTGACGGGTATCTTTAAACTTGTTATTAGGAAGGAGAGAGGTCATCCTCCACTGGGCCACGCGTCGCAATCCTGCCCTGTTTTGTTACGGCTAACGTATCCTGGTCGTTCTATGAATACGGAACACGGAGACCCTGACGCTTAGGGGTATGCATGGGTAAGACTGGGCAGGACAGACTCTATGCCCGGTAGAGGTGGGAAAGCGGGCTGGCCCGCTCAAAACGGGCCAGTCCGCGGCCCGCCCACTTTTTTTTTTTTTTTTAATTTTAATATTTTTAAAAAATTATTTTTAAACTTTCAAAATACTAATAAAAAATTTATAATGTTATATTAGTATAATAAAAAAATTATTCATATTATACTCTTAAAAATTCATATTTTTTATAAAAAATCTCAAATTTTATAACTATAAATGTAAATAAATATTAACAAAATATTAATCAATTATTATATATCAACAAATAAGTAATCATCTTTACTAGTAATTGATAATGAAAATATTTAAAATAATATTTGAGTAAAATAAATAATATTATTAAAAATAAAAAAAATAAAAAAAATAAAAAAAATATAAAAACGGGCTGGCGGGCCAGGAGGGCACAGCCCGCCTCAAAACGGGCTGGCAAAATGCCAGCCCGTTTTTGGCCCGTTTTGTTGTAAAACGGGCTGAGCCCGCTGGCTGAGCCCGTTTTACCAGCTCTAATGCCCGGTGCCCTGCCCAAAAAAAGTATGGGCTGCATTTTGCAGCCCGATGCCCGGCCCTACCCGGTAAAAGCCCTAACTATTTTGGGCTGGGCATGGGTGGGCTGGACATGGGCGGGTTGGGCATGTCCAAGTTTTGATGTCATGCTCATGTTGTGAAAAAAATCTGCAATTATAAACTTATAAAATAATATCATATTATATGTCTTTAAGACTTAAATAATATCCATAATTCACTAAGAATAAAGCAACAAAAAAATAATAATTAAATTTTTGAAATCCATTGCATGTAAAAAAAAGTCTTGAAGTCTAAGTAATTTGTAATTGTAACTTTGTATCAATCTTCCTAATATTGACAAAGATTAAGTATCTAAAAAAAAATAAACAATTATAATTTATAATGTAATTATATGATGATTAGCAAAGTTAAAAAAAAAGAAAAAAAAAATTAATATAGTTATAAATATTAAAAGATACAACTTACATACTTAACTACTCATATTTTTAAAATGAACCTCTAGTCACCAGTAACTATCATATTCTCCCTTTTAAGTGTAGCATTTAGGGAAAAAAATAAAAAAAATAAAAGAAGTGGTGCTCATGGGCAGGGCAACCCCATGCCCGGTGCCCAGCCCGAAAAAAGTATGGGCTGAATTTTGTAGCCCGATGCCCAGCCCTGCCTTATATTTATCGGGTTGGGCAGGATTATTTTATTGCGGGCTGGACTAAGCATACCAGGCTATAGGCATTATGCACAGCCCACGCTGCTTGCGAAGATAGTCTGAGTTTTGCTATCATCTTTTTAATAATATCGATTATTTTCTTATCTCTTGATTAGTTTCTTGCGTCGATAATGTAATTAATATTTTGTGCACCTGAGACATCAAGTTATAACTGATTATGGTTATTTCTTTTTTATTTAAAATAACAAATGTTTTAAAGATAAAAATTACACTAAAAAAAACTTTCAGCAACCATTTTTAACAGAAAGTCGTAACACCTTCAACAATGACTTTGTTAAAAATAATATTTTTTTTATTATTTTAAGAGAGTTTCCTTCTTAATATTCATTTTTTATTTTTTCTCATTTTTTCTCCATCTAAATATAACTTAAACAATGACATTTTATGTAGCCATAGAAAATTTGTCCTTTAAAAACCCTTTTATAGTAATAATTTTGATTGAACCTATAATTTTTTTTTATAAAGAGTCGAGCTTATTTATTATTAATTATTTTTAAACATAAATTTAGATATTTAAAAATTAAAATATACTTTTAAATATTATAAAATTATAATAAAATAATATTTTTTAAATACTGAACACGTTATGTAAACACGCGGTGTGAAGTTTATGTATTTTTTTTAGTTGTTCACTCGGTTTATTAGAGTTTTATTCCGACTATATCTGGATCCGACCCGCATCGCGCACCTGGTTATGGTGGGTGAGTCTCCCAATAGAAATTTTTTGTATTCGCTAAAGCTTAAATTTAAGACCTCATTTAAACGATATCAAATCGCTTATTATTATGGAGTGTGAAGTTTATGTACTATTTAACTAGAATGTCGTTGGCAATCATAATCGTTGTAGCGGCCCAAATGAAAGATCCTCTATGCTAAAGTTGTGTGAACTCTCTTTTACATTTTTTTTTATATTTTATTTCGTGGCTCGAACTTATCTTCAAGTTCTAAGATAACAGCCTCGATCTCCAAATTAAAAGAACAATAAATCTAGAGGTGATCCGTACCCATCCTGCCTACCCTTCGCAATGGTACTATATATATATATATACACCTGCCCTGAGGAACATGGCCAAATCTTGATAATAAAATATATAAAAGGAGCACAGTGAGATAGATGGGACCACAACTTAAAAAATTATTCCCAACACTTTAATTTTGCACTGTCTCCATTTTATTAGATAAATTTCATCTTCATTTATGTTGAGTCTACTGTGCGCCTTCCTTGACGACGCATGGCGCATGGCAATTTTGGCCTGCCTGCGTGTTTTTAATTATTGACCACACGCACTCCTTCTTGGTTTTTTGGCCCCCTTTTAATTGTTCCAACGCGCGTCATCGTTGAAGGAAAGTACACGCACGCAAACGTACGTAAAATATTTCATGAGACAAAAATGCTAAGCAAAGTTTGAGGATGCTTAAGGATAATATACATCATGATTAGATACCCAGATTAAGGTCCTTTCATATAATTAAGCAAATTAAAGCAGATGCCTTCGATCGAGTCTCACATCTGTATGCATACAACAGATGTAAACTTAAATTTTTTTCTTACGCTTGTTTGGATAAAAATTTAAAAAAATAATAATTTTTTAGACAATTTTCTAAAAATAATTTTAAAAAAAAATATTTTAAATAAATGAGTATTTAGATAGTTATTGTTAAAAGAACTTTTATAATTAAAAAATTATTAAAAATAATATAATTTTATTAAAAATCAAGAGAGGAGAGAAAGGAGACGGTAGAAAAGAGAGAAGAGAGAAGATAAAGAAGGGAGAGAGGAGAAGAGAGTAAATAGAGAGGAGAAATGAGGGATAATGTAAGAAAAAATAAAAATAAAATAATAATTAGATAGTTCATAAACTCTTTTATTATTATAGAATTTAGTCTCAGCAATTTGTTTAAAACTTTAGTTTTAAATTATAATTTGATTTAAAAGTTATTTTAAACAAATATTAGTGTTTATTTTAAAATTTATCTAAACTAAAATTTAGATAAATAATTATTTTAAAATCACAATTTCACGCCTTTACTTAGTTGTTCCAAATTCCCAAATGTTGTTTGACCACTATTTAAACGACAAACCAAGAATAATACATAGAATTAAACTTTGATTTTTCTTTTTTTAAATTTAACATAGAAAAGGCAAGACGTACAGATGCAAAAGTCTTTACAACTCGCATTCCACTTGATCAAAATTAACAACGTTCTTCTTAAATGGTTTCACGATATATACCAGCTGTACGTACGTAGCCCTATTGTATTAATTCCCACCAGCTGCATGTTGTCATGGTCAACGATCAAGTTGACTAATTAAAACACATACCCGTGAATACATGTAAATCAAATTGGTAAACTTACATGGGAGCAGGGGTGTAGCGTTTTGACCAACCAAATGGGGAGTAGATACATATATATACAAGTGGATTAGTATAGTACAGGTATTAAAGGTCAATGAAACACATACTTATCCGAGCACCCAACTATGAAAACACCTTTATCCCTACAATCTCAGGCTAGAGAGAGAGAGAGAGAGAGAGCAATATATTCAAAAGACAAGAAAAGAAAGAGGAGTCTAAATCTGTCTAATGATATTGTTGACCGTTCAGTCCTCTCAACTACGACTCTAAGGGGGCAAGTGCAAGAATAAAGCATCTGTCTAAAACCAGATTTCCGGATTCCCATTCTTCCCAATGCATTTTAAGTTTTTCATTATTAGTGGGATGTGCAATACAAAGTACCATTACATTATTTTCCACAATAGATATTCATATGCTTCATCTTTTTTCCCACTCACTTTAGTGGTTAAGAAATCTCCCTCCCTACCTTGCAAAATCAGATAACCAAACATTTGACAGTATGAATAATTCCGAAAGAAAAATTAATCGAAACAGTGATATATATAGTATAGGAAAGCACAATAGCACTAGCTACTTTGTGATCTTCACACATTTATATTTCTATGCTACTAGTAACAAATCGAATCGCTTGTTATTTTAAGAGCCTAAGCTCATGTCATCATTTTCTTTAAACAATGCATCTGAGAAGTGGCAGCGTAGAATATCATTGGCCTCTTTCTCATTTACATATACAACAACTTGTCAACACCACTACAAATGTGCGAACCTTTTCCTCTCCCCATTAGTGTTTTTACGTCACATCAAGTTCGCTTCAATCTATATCTATCCCTTACATGTTCTTGAGTCTGTATATAATTACTTGATGGATTTGATATTTTAGGACGACGCACAAAAGAAATATATGTGTGTGAGCTTCAACATTTATTGACAGTCCCACTAGCTCCTTGGATTAAGAGAATATGCCAGAAAGGTTGATAAACTGAGTATTTATTTCTTCATCATAATTAATTACCGAGGAGAATCTTATTCCTTTCTCATCGTCATTAGTTACCATGATTAGTAACAGTACTGGAATAGAGGCTCTGATTAGTACCTAACCATACTAAAAAATAAAAAAGAAGTGGCGATTGCTGATTAATTTGGCTTCTGTTTAACCCATACAAATATTATTGTTTTTCTTGCCGGTGGCCCCAGAAGAAGTGGTTCTTGAGTCATCAAATCCCTAAATTTTTCTATTTTTTCTCTTCTGTTATGAATTCATATGTAGTTGGGCGTATTACCTTTTTCAATATGTCATATTTAAGTGAAAACTATCCAACATAGAAACAGCCTGCTGGAATTTTGCAACCTTATTTAAATATAATAAATTTGTTTACTTGACTAGCACATGGTTGAGCTCCAATATATATATATATATATATATATATATATATATATATATATTTCTCCTGTGCCTGCTTTTGCCATAACAGTCCTCAAGAAGAATTATTATACTCGCCATGATCTGAATTCTGAACTGCCCTCTCTGTCTCGCTGATGTAAGCACATGTTTTGCTCCAAAATGATTATCCCAAACCCAATTTGCCTCTCCCATGTCATTCCCACATAGCATGTTCACATGCATGCATATGCCTCATCATCCCCATCACATGATCATCATTATATCATGTCGTGCACTGCATATATACACATCCATACATAACTTCAGTATCTGCAAAAAAAAGGGTTTTTTGAATGTAGGGGCTCAGGCTATCGCGTGGCTTATATATAGACTCTAGTAGCTCAAAACAACAAAATATTTACAAATTGTAGAGAGAGCTGGTTGTTCAGTAGTCATGTGTTGTGCCAAACACTGATTGATTAATCGTGAGCATATGCGAGAATGCCTTATGATAAACCTTTTACATAAGACATAGTCTGCATGATAATCTTAAGCTTTTTAAGGACTTTAGCCATTGTTTTAGTTTTTTCCGCCTGCTTTTTGTAGGCCCTTTTAGCCAGTTTTTCCTCCCTATATAATACCTACCCTGGTTTTCTTCCTCCTTCTCATCAGAACCAACCCAATTACCCAATATTCCATCATTCATTCCCTTCAGAACCTTGCAAAAACTTCTTCTGCTCATTGGTTGAATACAGATTATAAAACCATGCAAGCCAGGGAGGTTTCAGGACTGAATTATCAGTTTCAGGTCCATTCAAGCCCACCATATCCATGCCCGCCTCATTACAGCTCCATACAGAACAATATATCCACATTCCAGCTTCAAAGATTCGCCAACCAGCTATACAATTTCCAAAACCCTCCCCAAATTCAGGACTTTAGTCCTCAATCGTCGTGCTTGAGCAGCAATTCGACTTCCGATGAAGCAGATGAGCAACAACAGAACCTCATTATCAGCGAGAGGAAACACCGGAGGATGATATCCAACAGGGAATCTGCTCGCAGGTCTCGCATGAGGAAGCAGAAACACCTGGATGAGCTGTGGTCGCAGGTAGTGTGGCTCAGGAATGAGAATCATCAGTTGATAGATAAGCTGAACCATGTGTCGGAGAGCCATGATCGAGTGGTTCAGGAGAATGTTCAGCTGAAAGAGGAAGCTTCGGAGCTTTGTCAGATGTTGAAGGACATGAGGCTCAACAGTCCCTGCCCTTCTTTGAGCCCTCTGGAAGATGTCCTCTGCAGCTCCTCCTACCTTGGATCTGATTCCTCCAACCCATCCTTAACCACCTCGACCTCCTCGGCTGATGATTTTTGCTGTCTCTTTTGATTTTCTTTGTCTTTGGTTCCTCTCTGTCTGTGTGAAATAGTATGAAAAAATATGGTAGTCTGAGCTGATAAATGGCAATAACATGTTTTTAAGTATCTTTGTTTAAAATTATCTCATCGATCTTCTCGTTAACATTAAGAATTCAGACAAGCCGTATACCCAAATATGATCACTACCCAGAAAACAATTTGCTGGAAAAACCAGGGAAATCTGGACAAGTAAAAGCAAGAAGATTTCCTTAAAAAAGATGAGCAACAAAGCTGGAATGATATGTGAAGACAAAAATAATGGGTATGAATGAAGGAATCATTGTGAAAAATCAAAGAGGTAATAATGTCAGGTGGCAATGGGGTTGGGTTGGGAATAGTTGGACGTGATGCAGAGAGAAGAAAAGAATGGGCCTGTGATGGTTATTAACATACAGATGATTACGAAAGTTACCGAAAAAGGAAAAACATAAGGACAGGCTAGCCCCTAGAATCCCAAGTACTATATATGTTTGTGGCTATCTGAGGGCAATAACCTAGACTTATTTCATTGGAAAATAACCTTAAAAAAGCTTCAGTAATCTGCTCTCCCAGATTTTGACACTGTCTTCAAACTAATGCTTGCTCGTGCAATATATGGCTCTTTGCCCAGATAAATTCTTAGATATTAATGCATTTTGTTCACAAGCATGCTCACATATCTTACCTTTAACTCTTCTTTGGCGACCTTTTGGTCAGTCGTAAACTAAAAAAAGCAAAAGTGAATGGGATAAGTTTACAACTTCGGTCACTGGGCTTGGCTCTGCTATCTGGGACGTTACGCAGATTTAATAATTGAGCTTCCTATTGTACGCAGGGATTGCAATCATGGGGTCTTCTTTGCTTAACGTACCCAAAAAAGGAAAAAAACAAAAAACAAAGAATGGGGTTTGAATATCTAAACATTATTAATCTTCAAGAGGGACAATGGAAAATTATTTTCTTAATATTTATTATGTATACTAATCATTATTCAACAAGTTTTTTTTAAAGTAGAGATATAAAACTTATTTTTCATCATCAAGATTATTTTTTCCGCCATGTGTGCGCTAAAAGATTCTCAAATAGTTTGGAGTAGAGTTGGAGTTTGCTGATAGAATGTCTCTATTCATTCGTGCGCTATAATAATAAACAAGCTATGTTATATTCATTTATTTTGTTACATCAATTTTTTATACATTGTTAAAATAAATTAATAATTACAATTTAAAAGTTTCATTTGTACTATATATATATATACTAGAAAGTAAATCTGAGTATTTAATATCTTAGATATATTTTCTTTGAAAAAACTTTGGTGCTTTGGTTTATTATGTGTACTGAAAATATTTTTTTTTTCTAATCAGTCAATAAGTGGATTTTTTTTATCTCATTTACTAACTCTTATTATTCAAAGAAGTGATATAAACAGAAAGTGATTCTGTACGTATTCTACTTATATATCTTATCTAATTATACTCCATTAATTTTTTTCCTTATGCACTACATGCAATCAGTTTTCTGAAGTTATAATATGAGCTCCAAGCTAATTAAGACGCATGTCCTTGTTTCCTCCTCCCTCCCTCGTGAAGTTTCATCTAATATTTTTTTTCTCAGTTAAAACTAAAGCTCCAAGAATTTGAAGGCTTTCATATATGCATCTTTTACTTTTTCCCAGCAAAGGCTGCCTGCAATTCTTTCAGCAAAAGGGAAAGACACTCCACTCACTCCATGAATTAAGGGGTAAAGCATCTCAATCCACAACACTCTTTTTTCAACTTGCTGCCCTTTTCACTTCTTTGCAAACGAATAATATCCATTTCTTACATTCATCAAGTATATATTACACATCTTGTCTTAACCAATGAAGATATACACCAGTAGGGTTAATTTACTTTGCAAAACTAAACAAAGACGAAAACTTACATGCAATTGCTAGCAAAAGTAAAATAGGGCAGATTTTGAAAGAATATTCAAACATCTGCTTGTTTCTTTTTTTTGGTTTGATAATGAACTGAAACCTTTCATATATATGCGTTAATCTCGTACAGATTCATGACTCAGCTGCATGGCAGAAGTGTACGTGACCGATCCTGTCACATTTTGAATTAAGGTTTTTCCTAAAAGACATATCATCATCGTAAGCCCAACTTTCTAAGTTGTATACGTATATATGATGATTTTAGTCAAGAGATGTGATGACGATATTGATGGACAGAACATGTCTAGTAACAAATCAACCAAGATAGATATGTATGAAGTTCTCTTTTGGCCCATAAGCCTGCGATCATCAGCATATAATATAACATCGTTGAAAATAATATATGGGTGAATCAAATCGACATGGATGCTCCCTGTCACAAAAACACAAGTGATGTGAGAGCCAAATACAGCATCTAGCAGAGGAACATGCATATATGTGGGAACTGTGGAATATCTAAGTCCATCTTCCTAGTAACTTGGAGCCTTAAAAATATGTGTGCATGGATTTAATTTGACGGCAAGATATATGTATATATGAATGTATGTACGTACTCGAAAGCCCACCAAGTGGATGTTAAGTTGCTGCTGTAACATGAAAACACATCATCAGTTTCAGTAAAAGCCTCATCATACTGACGTAGAGAGGCAATGTCAACGTGAAGAAGGCATTATTGAAACAATGCTCTTTAAGAGAAGGCATCATACTCTTTTTGAGTCCTGAAGGTGCATTATTATTTCATGTTTTTCTCAATACATAATTGCAGTTCAAATAAATTAAGAGAAATCAAAAGTATTTTAAATAAATCTCAGAGATTGATTTGGTCATCTGGCAATTTTGTTGGGTTTTTTCGCATAACTCAGGTGCCTATGCACCCAACCTGAAATTCTCTTGAACATGATCACCCTATTTGACCTGGGTGTTCCAAACTGCTATCAAATTTTTTTAGAAAAAATGATAGATTTTTTTTAAATGATAAATATCAAAATAAGATATTGTGTTAGTATTATTTGATAATATTTGATATTGATTGGTAACTGTCTTAATGTGATATTTATTATTTTTTAGAGTCTTTTTTATTATTTTTTTAAACTTTTAGCTCTCTTGATACTATTTTGAAGGGCATAATAAATGATATAATATAATTTAATATTATTTATAAATAATGAATAACTAAATACATAGGAACAATAATTCAGATAGTTGAATGAGTGAGTTTGATGCAAGGAATTCAAAATTAATTTAAATTAAATAATTAGATTATATATCACTTAATATCCTGATTTTATTTCTCATATGTATCTAATATTTTAATATAATTTTACACATAATCTTTTTAATTTAGTACAATTTTACTCATAATCTTTTTAATTTGATATAATTTTTCATAGGATCTTATTTCTTAAGTCCTAAGAATTCTATAAAATTAAAAAGATTATAGATAAAATTATATAACAAATAAAATTAAAATATTATATATATATAATAAAATTAAAATATTAGATTTTTTAGACTAAATATAAAGAAACTAGACCACGATACAAATAAATATCACATCCACTGCCTATTATTATAGCAAAAGGATAAAACACAAAAGTTTATTAATGTATAAAAAAGATCGGTTTTAATATGAAAACATGGACCAGTGAGGGAATTAAATAGCAGGGGAGGATTGGATTTCCATAGATTGAGGCAAGAGTGAATACCCAGTCGTAGTAATTAAGCAACACAGATTAACCCAAATGGTTTCATTTTCATTTCAGAAGACCCTCCTGCAAGTAGAGTGCATATAATAATAATGATACAAATCTGAGTCAAATCCGCATCTGTTTTCGCTTTCGTTGTTCCATTACCATTACCCCAAACCTTTTACAGATCAAACCCTTCCCATTTCTCTATAATTTAGTCTCCGATTGCCATCCCAAGTCCGCGTTCTTTTATATAATTATTCCGACGCGGATTCCTCTTGTAGCGCGTTCCAGATTCAACATTCTCTGCTCTTGGATTGGATCTGATTTCCTCTCTCTTTCTTTCACTTGACCTTCGCCTTCTCCTCAGTCGGCGAAGAAGAACCCGCTGCTACAATTTGCTTCTATCGCCTTTTTGAGCTCAGGATCGACGCCCCATTTGAGTTCTGATTCACACCCAGATATATCTTCGATCCAATGGCGGTTGCCGTCAGAGGAGGCCGAGGATCAGCCCTGGGTGGATTCAGCCACCGCAGCTTCTTCTCCTATCGGATCTTCGTCTCTGCTATCTTCACCCTCCTCTTTGTCGCAACGCTTACCGTCCTCTTTAGTACCAATCCTTCCACAACGCAGGATGACTCTGTAAGTTCCTCTGTTTCTGTATTTCATCATTGATTCGTATTCTTTCAATGCTAATTGAAATCTAGTTTGTAGTTGCTCAATTTGGAACGACTTGTTATTATAATTTTACTGTTTAGCACAACCGACATTGTAATAGGACTATTTGAGCGAATCTCGTGTGACGGTTTGTGTATTTCCTTCAGGCGCTTCCTACAACTGGTAATGCCTACGTGCATCGGACCTTTTTGGCCTTAAAATCTGACCCACTTAGGACACGGTTGGATTTGATATATAGACAAGCTAACGATCACATAGCCCTTGTGAATGCGTATGCCGCATATGCGAGGAAGCTTAAGCTTGAAATTTCTAGGCAGTTGAGGATGTTTGATGAATTGGCACAAAATTTTTCTGATATTTCGCTTAGGCCAACATATCGAGCATCTCTGTTTGAGTCAGATGGTCCTGTCGATGAAGACGTTCTGAAGCAGTTTGAGAAAGAGGTGAAGGATAGAGTAAAAATTGCAAGATTAATAATGGGAGAGGCAAAAGAGAATTATGATAATCAATTAAAGATTCAGAAGTTGAAGGATACAATATTTGCCGTTAATGAGTCTCTTACAAAGGCAAAGAAGAATGGGGCATTAGCAAGCTTAATTGCTGCCAGATCAGTTCCTAAGAGCTTGCATTGTTTGGCGATGAGGCTAATGGGAGAGAGGATCTTAAATCCAGAGAAATACAGGGACGAGGAACCTGAGCCAGAGTTTGAAGACCCCAGTTTGTACCATTATGCAATATTTTCAAATAATGTGATAGCTGTATCGGTAGTGGTGAGATCTGTGGTAAAGAATGCAGCAGAACCTTGGAAGCATGTTTTTCATGTGGTTACAGACAAAATGAATGTTGCTGCGATGAAGGTTTGGTTCAAGATGAGGCCCGTTGAAGGAGGTGCACATATGGAAGTCAAGGCAGTAGAAGAATACACATTCTTAAATTCATCATATGTCCCAGTGTTGAGGCAATATGAGTCTGCGAAATTGCAGGAGTTTGAGAATCGGGCTGAGAACATAACAGAAGATGCTCTGTTGAGATCTAAACACTTGTCCTTGTTGAGTCACCTACGATTCTATTTGCCAGAGATGTACCCTAAATTGCATAAAATCTTATTATTGGATGATGATGTTGTGGTTCAGAAAGACTTGACAGGTTTGTGGAAGATTGATTTGGATGGTAAGGTGAATGGTGCTGTGGAGACCTGCTTTGGCCCCTTCCACAGATATTCCCAATACTTAAATTTTTCTCATCCCTTAATCAAGGAGAGATTCAATGGAAAAGCCTGCGCTTGGGCTTTTGGAATGAATATATTTGATCTTGATGCTTGGAGGAGTGAAAAATGCACAGATCAGTACCATCACTGGCAGAAAATGGTAAATCTTTTGATTCTGAAGTACTGATAAATTTATGCCTTGAATATAACGTCAAATTGTCAATTTTTGTGTTTTTCCTTTTCTTCTAGCACTAGGACGTGGCTTTGCCAAGAGAAAGCCTTACAATTTGCTAAAAGAGAGTTACCTGATTAATGCTTTAGCTGACCCCTATGTATATATGTTATAGTTAATTGTTTGTTCTGAAACTTAAATTACTAAATTCTGTTGTTTTTTTCTTGGCAATTTAAATTGCTGAATTCACGGATTCTTGTATCAGAATGAAGACCGAACTGTGTGGAAATTGGGGATGCTTCCACCTGGTCTGATTACCTTCTACTCCACAACCAAGTCACTGGACAAATCCTGGCATGTGCTTGGGCTAGGATACAATCCCAGTATTAGCATGGATGAGATCAACAATGCTGCCGTCATTCATTACAGCGGAAACATGAAACCTTGGCTTGATATTGCTTTGAACCAATATAAAAATCTTTGGACCAACTTCGTGGACAATGATATGGAATTTGTGCAGATGTGCAATTTTGGCCTCTAGTTGAGTTAACCAGATGGTTTAAGCGAAAGTATCCACGTCTGTTTACTGTGTTCTTTCAGAATTTTGGATCTCGTGTCAACCGCCCTTCAGAACAAAGCTCTGTGTTGATGCTGTCTGATGATTTCTTTGATTTTAATCTTCAGATGGCGAGCTTTAAGTAAGAAAAATTGGATTGGAAAATTTAGACGTAGTATTATTCTTTTTAATTGAGCCTCTTTAGTATTTCTTTATCTGCTGATGACAAAGCGCAACGCATTTTACCTTTTTAATACTCCTCCAACATGGGCATTCTTGTTTTGTTTGATTCTGAATGTATCTTTATTTTGTGTCCTTTGTTGATAAAAATTACATGCCATACGGGAAGGTATTTTGGGAGCTTGCATTGTCTACACTTTGCTATGATGGTGTATCTGTTTAGAATAAAACGTTAGCAGTTCAACAGGATAAGTAGTTATGATTTCTTTTGTGTTGACTTCTTGGATGTACCTGAGAAGGATTGAAGGATTTTTTTGAGCGATTGTCTCGTTCTTTAGTATTTTCGCTATTTTTATTAGCGCTGTTAAGAAGAAATTACATTGCTTTGGCCTTTGAGTGAATTTTTTGTCAATGATTTTCTTTTAATGACATGTAAATGAACTCGGGTTTGTGAATTTTACTCTTTGAAATCACGTGGTATTCCGTTTAATTAAAAATATATCTAAGATAATCTGATTTAATCATTTTAATTTTTTATCTATAAACTGTAATTAATAATTCTAACTAGTAATGTCATTTTGATTTTAGAAAAATTTTAAGAATAATAGTAATAATTAATTAATAATCTCATGATTTGATGATATTTTAAATTTTTAACTATAATAGTAATTTATAATAATAAATTATTTTAATTTTTAAAAAAAATTAGACTCATAGTAATTAATCAATAATTTTATGAACTAATTTTATAACATTTTAAATTTTTAATTATAATAATAATTATAAATAATTAATTAATCATAATATTTTTTCTCCCTAGGTTAAAATCTCTAGTCTGAAACTTAAAAAACAAATTAACGTGTATGGATGGGAATAAAATGTCTTGAGTGATGTTGATAAAATAGAAAAATAAAATGATTAGGAGTAATTTAAACTAAGATAACTATATTGCTCCTCTCTTCTAAAATAACCTGAAAAGATTCGAACAGGCTTGTATTTTACAAGCACACAAATTCGATTATTGTTGTCGTTGTGAAAACTAATTTAGTAGACAATTTTATAAGTTTTCTATAAGTACTCTCTGAATTTTAGGGTTATACTATAGTTTTAGTGAAAATTGGTGCCAAATTTACCTGAATATTTTTATATAAAAAAAATTGAAAAGATTCACCCAGACACCAAAAAAGAAAACTGTTGAGAACATTTTCAAATGTTTATAAGAATTTCTTGATGCACGTGAAGTTTTTCCTCATTGCAATTATAGAAACCAAATGTATATTGGAAGCTGTCGAAATCTCACATCTCATAATCCTTAGTAAGGGTTGTTTTTTTAGAGGAACGATTTGTTTTGTTATACGAATAATTATTGACTACTATCATTCTTATATTGTAAGAAAATGTAGATTTAAATCTAACTTATTAACAACTAGAAATATTTTTTCCATAAAAGTCTAATTTTAGAATAAGCCGAACCAAGCTAAACCGAATCAAACCAACTTGCCCTTAAACATGTTTGGAGATTTGCCAATTGGGTTTATTTCGTTTGATGGTTTTATCCAAAACCAACCCAACGGCCACCTTTGAGGCGGAAGGGATCAAGGTACAAAGAAGCGCCGTGGGCATGAACATGATCGACGTGAGCTATCTTCCAAAATCCGGCTGCTGCGTGAAATCAACGGCCTCGATTCCTCGAAGCATTTCCACCTACCGATTAGTGGAGCAACTTTGACTCGTTTACGTCGTAATTTCTGATCTTTAGTCTCTAACTCCCTCCCCCTACTGGAAGGTGGGGTAGTTCGGTAGTGGTGCGCTGTCGGCTTGGTATTATAAATTATTTATATCGATCTTTGTCCTCACCTTTATTTGCTGTCAGCTCTCTTAATTTGTTGCTTTTGGCCATACCCAGATCTCATTTCCAGTAATTCATCTATCTTCAACTTTTCAATCCTAAAAGATTCAGGATTCAGGTTTGCGTTTTTAGTCTTTATTCTACCTTTTTGCCGTATTATTCGTATGCCGAATTGCCGATCCTTCTGTTAGCGAAAAATTCCACTTTGCTTTCTCTACTGTCGGTCTTTCCTTGATTAGAGTATTCTGGGGTTTCTTCATAGTCCAGACAATAATTTACTTCATCTGGGATTAGTTGATTTCTCTATTGATTAAAAATTTCTGCTATTTCGCGGGTGCGAAATGTTTCTTTACCTTGATCGTGGTGATATTTGTTTGCATGCTGTGGATACACTGCTTGTTTTATTTTGCTGGTTTACCCGCTGTCATCCAATGTTTGAAATAATGAGATATTACAAAACTCGGGCTGTTTTCTGTATATCCACGCATATCTATTGTACATTTTACATTTTTAGGGCTTAGAAGACATGATCCTTGCTTTATATTTGGGAACTTAGAGAAAAGTACAATCTTGTTGCCTTGTTGGGTGGCTTTTTTGTAACTTATGTTTCCTTTGTTGACGCAACTTGGAGAATCTATGCTATAAGATCAAGGTGCTCTAGCGTTTTAACAGATCTCCCCGTTTTTTGAAAATCTCGCTTCGCGACGGAAAATTATAGGGTAGATGCCCTCAAGTATTTTATCGTCTTCAGTTTTGTTGGTTTGCACATTTCATTTTCCTTTGGATGATACTGTACGGTTTTTGCCAAGTTTTTAACTTTTGGTGTATATTTTCTTTTTCTCATGTGCATTATCAAATATTGGGCAGGATATAAATTATGGCCACTCCTCCCACAAGAATAGGACTTGCTGGACTGGCTGTGATGGGCCAAAATCTGGCTCTCAATATTGCTGAGAAAGGCTTCCCTATTTCTGTTTATAACCGAACCACATCCAAGGTTGATGAGACTGTGGAACGAGCTAAACAGGAAGGAAATCTCCCTGTATATGGCTTCCATGACCCTGAATCCTTTGTCAAGTCCATTCAGAAACCTAGGGTTGTGATCATGCTTGTGAAGGCTGGGGCACCTGTTGACCAGACCATTAAGACCCTATCCATGTACATGGAGAAAGGTGATTGTATAATTGATGGGGGTAATGAATGGTATGAGAACACTGAGAGGAGAGAGAAAGCAGCGGCTGAATTGGGTTTGCTTTACCTTGGGATGGGAGTTTCAGGTGGTGAGGAGGGTGCTCGACATGGCCCCTCTTTGATGCCTGGTGGTTCTTTTGAGGCTTTCAAATACATAGAAGACATTCTTCTGAAGGTGGCAGCTCAAGTTCCTGACAGTGGTCCTTGTGTGACATATATTGGTAAAGGTGGATCTGGTAATTTCGTGAAAATGATCCATAATGGAATTGAATATGGTGACATGCAGTTGATTGCGGAGGCATATGATGTACTGAAGTCAGTTGGAAAGTTGTCAAATGAGGAACTACATAATGTCTTCTCTGAATGGAACAAGGGAGAACTTCTGAGTTTTCTTATTGAAATTACCGCAGACATATTTGGAATTAAGGATGATAAAGGAGATGGATATCTGGTTGACAAGGTTCTTGACAAAACTGGCATGAAGGGTACTGGTAAGTGGACTGTTCAGCAAGCTGCTGAATTATCAGTTGCTGCTCCCACTATTGAAGCCTCTTTGGACGCTAGGTTCCTTAGTGGGTTGAAGGAGGAAAGAGTTGAAGCTGCAAATGTCTTCAAATCAGGTGGCTTTGGCGATATCTTGACTGATCAACCTGTAGACAAGGAAAAGTTTATTGATGATGTCAGGAAAGCTCTTTATGCAGCAAAAATCTGTAGTTATGCGCAGGGAATGAATCTAATTCGTGCAAAGAGTATTGAAAAGGGGTGGGATTTGAATTTGGGAGAACTAGCAAGAATTTGGAAAGGTGGTTGCATCATAAGAGCTATATTCTTAGACAGAATCAAGAAGGCATATGACAGGAACCCCAACCTTGCAAACCTTCTTGTGGATCCTGAGTTTGCAAAGGAAATAATTGATAGGCAATCTGCCTGGAGAAGAGTTGTATGCCTTGCTATCAACTCTGGTATCAGCACCCCAGGCATGTCTGCCAGTCTTGCTTATTTTGATTCTTACAGAAGGGAAAGATTGCCCGCGAATTTGGTGCAAGCTCAGCGAGACTACTTCGGCGCTCATACATATGAAAGGATTGATACAGAGGGGTCTTTCCATACTGAATGGTTCAAGCTTGCCAAACAGTCGAAAATTTGAGATTTCTCGTATTGAAACCCGTTAGAATTCCCAATAAATGTAATGTTTTCTCCTCAAGACTGTTTGCTGAGTGGAGATTACATAGCTGCTATATGATGAAACTGTATTTTGTGAGTGTTTGGTTTTTACTTTATCAACTAGTTTAATGTGTCGACGCTGGTCCGGCCGAAATTGTTCTTTTCTGAAATTGTCTCAATTCATGTTGCTTTTTCTCCATCTGCGAAGATTTCCGCTGCCCAGCCAACTATGTTTACTAAGTCACTGTACGAGTTGAAGCTTTTATATTATTCTTGTCTTCATATCCACCACTTCTAGTGATCGAATCGGTTATATAGTAGCAGCTTCTGCAAATCTATGCATTCCCCCTTCTTTTCTATCCCCCTTCCTCTGTTTTTGCTGAGATCGTGTGATTTTACAGTTCTCTTTAAAGTCTTTTATCAAAATAAAAATATTTCAAATTGCTTCAAAACTTGCCAAAATTCTATTTTCATGAAATCCTGCGTTAGGGTGGTGAATAATGAATAGTGTATCTGAAGGGGATATAGTTTTCAATAGAAGGTGAACAACAAGACAAAATTCATCACCACATAATGTGCCTTCAAGAACCATATAAACCATATGATTTCATTTCGAATTCGCCAAAGGCAATCCAGCATTATGGCAGCCCTGATGCAGTTAATTAAACCAATTACTGATGATCATTAAACTTCCAGTTACAAATCCCGGAAATGGGGCTTCTAATTATTAATTTACATTTAAAATTTATTTTTGAAACTACTCTGATAGATGATGCTTCATCACTTGGATGATTGGAAGATCTCTACCCAAGCGTTTTTTCTTCCCTATTCTTAGTCCTAAAACGTGAACCCAAAATGATATTGCTATTTGTTTCTCAATGTCTGATTCAAACATGTGACATGTGGGAGGACCTCAAACCTCATAACCAACATGATACTTGAATATTGACTATTTCTAATTTGTTTTGACTTTCAGAGATATTTTTATGCAAATTGAGATAAAACTTGTCTCGCATACTTACTCCTGTTCTGCTTGAACTTCAACGTAGGGGCTGCTTAGCTATTAGCAGCAACAAAAAATAGGCATGTGTAAATCACACCCGGAAATTATTTATGGACAAATTCTTTACAGTGCAAGCGTCCAGATTCTTTTGCAATTCCTTAATACCCAGAATACTTTTCTTTTTCGTATTGGCTTTTCTGTCAGCTAAATAAATATAACCTAAGTAGTTCACTTTTGCATACATAATCAATTAGAAGAATCTGAGCTGGACATGTTTGTAGCTGATGGAAACAAATAAGCTTCTCATTGATATAAAACCGTAAAAAAGAGTATGATATACAATGAGCAGCTTCAGTATTTGTTTCTTCTGGGGTCGACACGATTCTTCTCCATTTTGTTCGAATTCTTCCGGGAAGAATATTTTCTTCCACCATCTTTTCTATCTTTTTTAGAGACTCTTGTGCCATGATAATGAAATGGAGCAGATGAAGTATCTGAAACCATTGAGTCATCACTTTCTTCCACATCATCAACTTTGGTTTCACGCTTTTGTCTTCCCATTTCCCCATCGATTCCTTCATCATATTCTTCATTCTCTTTCATGTTTCCAGCACCATCGTCTTGCCTGGATGAACAAATGTACACAGTCCAACCAGATTCGTTGCTGCTACATCCTTCTAAACCCAAGATTTGTTCAAAAGACTCCATTTTTGAGCTCAAAGGATCAAGGGTGAGCAATACCGTGGAATAAAGAATGAGAAACAATAGCTGGTGGATGAAAATTTGGTTTTGAACTTGCATTAATAGGTAGCCATCACCGCTTTGTCTGATGTAGCTACATTGTATTTGGTGAAAAGCCAAAAGATAATGAAATGGCCGATGCTGTCTAGTTCAGGTTCCTGGAAGGTTCCATAACGAATTTTTAAGCTTAGAATAAGATGAAGAATTAATGGGGAGGTTGTTGCATGTATTTTTGTTCATATAATTATTATTTTCCTAACTACTGTCATTGTCATCTTCATTAGAAATCTGACATTTAGTGCAGAATACAGATGTCCCAATAGCACAAGCTGCACAACTGGAAAGGATGTACTCTATTAATGTAAAGCCGATGTCCTCAAATATGAAAAAGCAGCGCTTTTTCACTTTGTATGTATTTACCATACATATAATTCTGTCTTCTAAGAAGAGAGCACCAATATCCGTCTCTGAGATATCAGCAGACTTAGTAGACTATTGTGATAAAGTTAAGAAGCGCAGAGACTAATAAAAATACAGGGTGAATAGGAAAATGAACAGTCACATTCAGAACAATAAAATAAATTGGAATGTAATCTAAATTATTGCAGAGTCCAAAATAGCTCAAAGGTGCACTGTTTATGGCTCTTAACAATAGCATGGCCATACATACATACATACATACATACATACATACATACATACATACATACATACATACATACATACATACATACATACATACATACATACATACATACATACATATTATAAGTATATTCTACCTAATATATATATCGTCGTATTACTACTTTGTATCCGTCAGCATCAATTGAATGTGAAGGTGGTAATGGCACTAACTTGCCTTCAAAGTTCAAACTTCTGATTTAAGCCATTTCCCCTTGGGATGGAGTTGTAGGGGGATCTAAACAATGTATAGATTAGGTCTAAATTACCACAAAAATTTGCCCCCAGTAGTATTATCAAATTGTTTGATAGTTAGATATTCTTTCTAGTGACTCTTCTCTTTATATTGTATAACGAACACAAGTTCTCAGAAGAATTATACCCTAAATACTAATTATTAGGATTAGAGAGTCTAACGCCTTACAATACACTCCTCTTGAGAGTGGACATTCGGTGGCTCCACTCTACAATGAAAGCACCATTGTTACACTCGCAATTTCTTGGGAAAACCATATCCCAAAACTTAGCCATTAGAATTGGAAAGTCTAAAATGTTATAAGTCAGGTAACTATCCCGGGACTCATGACATACTGTGGCCTGTATTAATCAATTATCTAAACAAATGATACAGTCGTTGAGTTTTGTAATTATACTTCAACATCACAATCTTTTCTGGTCCTAGCCAGCTAGAGGAAGTGCGTAATACTTGCACGAAGGGTAGGCACGCATGACAAGTTTCTGATACTTGGGCACCGTTTTTATGAGCTGCTCATGATTTTGAGATTTATGTAAGCCATACAAATAAGCTCATAAGCACCTGGAATATCCTTTCTTATATCCGTCCTTCAACAAACTCTTGAAGCCAAGAATTTTCGTACCACACACACTCTTTAAAAGAGAGATCCTCAACAGTCCTCATTCATCACTTTGTCTCCCATTCTCTCTTGTTTTTAACTTTTAATTGTTTCTCTGTTTAACCCATCTCACAAGTTTCCTACTTTCACGTACACCATCATCCACACATTTATATATATATGCCTCTAGCCTTTCGAGGCGCCGCGTTTCACAGATCAATAAAACCAAACAATGAAACGCTGCTTTTACCTCAAAAAGAAAAAAGAAGAAACAATACTTCGTTTAACGTGTGCGTTTCGCCGCTGAGACCTTTTTGATGGGTTCCACTTTCACTGTTTCACATGCTTTGATGCTCTGTTATCGCATCCCACTTTCTAATTAAGTTTGATGCACTTTCCTGCATTTCAATGCTAGCCGATGATTTTTATTTTCCTTCTCTCTTCAAAGATTATTCTCTCTCTCTCTCTCTCCCTCTCTGGATATTATTATATTTGGATTAAGAGCACTAAGCAGTGTTCCTATTTGTTCTTCGGGCATGCGTCCCACTGCATGCGTCCAAATACACTTTTGTTTTTGACTTAGTTGGAGGGGCTTCATTTCATCCTCCGATTTAACGCATCATTAATGGACAAATAATATATGCTTCATTCAGACCTTACCCAGAAACAAGTCGAATCATATGCTAAATCGAAACAAAACAAGAAAGAAAGGCATAACGAAAGCTTACTTGGCATGCACAAAAAATTGTTTTCTTAATGTGCCCCCGCATTATATGCCCTCCTTCTAAACTCATGGACTATGTTCAAAAGAATTCAATTCTTAAGCATAACCAAAAGATGACAGTGATTTATATAAAATAAAAACAAACGCAATAGTTATTATCATTTCCCTGGATTTTTCTGTGCTCTTGTTTGCATCTGCTTAGGATATGGTTATACCTCAGTAATCTGAATTTGGACTCTCATGTTAAGGATATATACATATATGTCTGGAATTTCGATTTGGCTGGCTAATAGGACAATGAGAACAAGTTTATTTATTAGGATGTTATAACCTCAACATGAAAATCGGAGCATTTCTAGTGACGGCTGAGAAATACATGTATGGTAATGATTCTCCATCAAGAAACAAAATTGCAGAATCACTCATCATGGACTCACATATTACGGTGCACTCAAAATCACAGGAATACGACCTTCACAAAACCAAAATTGTGCTATTTCTAGCATGTCAGTTATTAATAATTAGCTTAGTTTCGAAGTTCTCTCACTGGGTTGATCCAGCAGCTTCACGGGCGCAAGAAGTTGAGGAGGAGGAATAGGTTGGTTTAGCGAGGTAGGTAGGGTTGTGATCCCCAGCCATGATCACAAGCACCTTGAGGTCCGACTGATCAGTTTCTGGGTTCTTGGGCATGGCACGCTTAGTGACAGTGTCCTCGCTTGCAGAAGATGAAGAGTGAGATTGAGAATTAAAAGCACGCTTTGAGTAGGAGCAAATGAGGACGACGAGAGCGACAGATATGAGAGCCATCATTATAGCTAATCCCCCGAAAAGGTAAGGAATCGGAGACTTCCATAGCCTACCCACACCAGATGATGATCCACTGTTTAGTGCCCTCATCTTTCTTTCTTTTCTCTCTCTTCTTCTTATTCTTCTTGTTTTTGTTCACTACTCTCTGTGGTGCAGTTGCACTGAAAATGAGAGGACTCTGCAATTTATAGCAAGTTTTGGGAGGTTTTGTATTACAAAAGTACCCTTTTGGCTTTGTGGTAGATTCCTTTTTGTTCTTCCTCCGATGCTTCATGCGGATGTGAAAAATGTTCTCCTCTGATTTGTTTGTCAGTTTCCTTCTCAAGATTATCCAGTTTCTGGTTTTTTTTTTCTAAAACAGAAAAAGAGGCCTCCAAATTTTGGTTCAAATTTGTTAGTATTTCAGAACTCAAAAGGAGATATCAGTTTCTTATCCAAGAGGTAAAATAGCCATAAGAAAGTTGTCATGAGTAAATAAACATGGCGTCAAACTCAAATTAGAATTCAGAGTGTACAGTGCTAGGTATGGTGACAGCTGAGCGTTCATTGTTTGCCTCTCAACTTTCAGATTTCTTGTTTTGGTCATGGAGAAGGATAACGTATACTATTGGAGATAATGTATTATACTCACGTGTTGGAGAATAATATATGTCCTAAACTCAAATCATTTTAAGAATTATACGCTTAAAAAGAAATTGTGGTGTAAGATGTAAGCGTATTCAAATATGTCAACTTCGCCGGATTGATTCGCGCCATCCATGTTTGAAGTGATAGATATAGCTGTTAGCTGAGACCTTCCTCCAATTAAAGCCGCAGATGTATAGAATGAACAAAGTATCAATCAATTGTCATATTGTTTAATCATTTTTTTGTGACGAATTAGTCTAATTTTTTGATGCTGGTATGTGACTGAGTTGTGAGATTAAGACATCACAATTAGTGTTAGTCATTCGTAAAGATTTGAATATGGCCTGTCAACGTTCTAAATTCATATTGCTGTCCAAAATCATAATCTAATCTTGTAATAGGCTAACAAATCTAAGTATATCGGCAGCCATGTTATATCTGAAATGCTTCATTTTCATAATAAGATTCTATATTACTGGACCCAATGAATTAATCCATTTATATCTCTTCAATGCAAATATTTGTTATTTTTTCATTATATTATTTCATTTTTTTTTCCTTACCCGCGGGTAGTAAGGTTGGCCGGAGTCGGATCCTGGTTGAATCCCAACATATTGTTTTGATGAGCAAAGCCCGCTTGTCGGAGATGGGCCTGATTTTTAAAAGAGCCAGAACCAACTTTACATTTACATCCTCCATTTACATTAGATATCAAGTGAAACTTGGCTCTAATCTTAGATTATAGGGGAAGGCAACTCTTTTTTAAAAAAAAATTACCAAAAAAAAATCTTCCATTTATGTTAAATACGCTAGATACTGCCAAAAAGAGTTATCACATATATATGATAAAGAATAAACTTATATCATATAAAAATATGAGTTCAATTTTCGCTATCATTGTGATGATATTTTTAATAAGCGATTTCATCAGTTTACTATAAATATATTCTGAGCATTAGATCTATACTCTAACTTGATAGGTAACAATACCAACCCACCTAAACTTTCTTCTCACAACAAAAAAATACGCTAAATACTAAATACATCTTGTCTCAAATCAACCTAAAACATCAAACCTGCATAACAAGACAAGCAGAAGCGGCTGTTATATGGTAAGATAATTTACAGGGAATGTTGTTGGGCATGGGTATTAGCCGAGGATAGCGGCTTGGCTAAGAAAGTGGGGTTAGAGTCTCCGGCCATGACGACCACGATCTTCACCCTCTTGCTTTCTTGCGATGAGAACAAGCCAGGATAATCAAGGCGACTGTTATGAGAGTGAAAATGATGGCCAAGGCACCAAAGAGATAGGGAATGGGAGATTTCCGGCTTCGCCTCTGTGACTGCACCGCCAGGTTTCATTTCCATTAATTCTATGGAAAAATCTGGGCAAAGCCACTATTTATAGGGTACAAAACCAGTGCTGCAGGCTCGAGAGACGTGGAAAACAACGGATCCTGTCCTGAATTGATATCGTCTGGTTTTAATTCAAGATATATTACATTAAACATTCTATTTAAATCCTCTATTTTCTTTGAAAAAATAAAAAGCCACAGGGATGAAATATATGGGCCCTAGCTGGGTGGCAAAATCCGAAACAATAGCCTTGTTGGGCATCAAGGTTTGACCTGAACCATGGAGATTTTTTAATATATATATATATATATATATATATATATATATATATTGTTAAATAGAATATAACTAAGCAGGGTTAAGTGTGGTAAAAAAAGTTAGTCCCTCAAACTATGATAAACTAAGATTTAAATTTCTACTTAAAGAAATATCAACATTTAATATTTAATAATGTTTCGAAAAGAATTTGGATATATGTACTTAAAAAAAATAAAGCATACATAGCAAAGATAATTTCATTTGGAGTCCAGAACGAAATGCAAGCTATTGCAATGGGGGAAAAAAGATTCCAAGTGGTATAACGACAGGCATGATGAAGAGTTTGTTAGAGTTTAAGGTGCAATTAAGTGGGGCAAATGTTTATTTTATAAGAGTGGCTTTAGGATGTAACTAAAGACTAGCCTTCTAGAATGTGATGGACACAGAATTTAAAGGGGTTAGCTTAGAACTCAAGATTGCCTTATGTGCAACTTAAGGGACACAATCTAAAATCTTGCACTTGGGATTGGGATGCAAATATTCTGCATTTATAGGATGGTCAGATTCCCTTAGGAAAACATTATTGTACAAATCAAATCCAAACAAACGTAACGCAGATACTGCTTTTCCCGCATCTGGAATCTCGCAAGCGTCATGGTGTATGGGGTAGAGGAACTTCAAGTATCACTACAACTTTAGTTTGGCTTCCTCTGTTGTTTTCATGTTTCCCCCTCGTTTGGTCAACCCCCTATTTTCTAAATGGTGGCCTTCTTCTTCTTCTTTTTAAAAAAATAAATTTAAATAAGTTCAACACTAATCCCCATTAAGATCAAAACACAGCTCCAAAACTCAGATATTCAAGCCCAAAAATTGTAATTAAAGTTTGAAGAGTCAGCCACATTCCTTCATGGCTACAAATATGGTAAAATGTCAACTACTACGTCTTTGGCTATACTTCCTCTGCTCCTTAATATAAAATATAATTTATAATATAAATATATTATAAATTTTATTTTATATTAAAAATTAGAGACGGAGATATTAGATGGAAGGAGACAGTAAATGATCAAACTTGAAGATTTCTTTTTTGTGATCATAATGTGATGAACAAAGACAGCTTATCTCCATCCCATTTAACATGTAAAGCAATTGACAACATCGAAAGCTTCTCTAAAAGAATGGCCAGTCAAACAAACTACCATTCCATGCTGAATATAAAGATCTATAGATTTTCCGTTCCTCGTTATGACTATAACAAAAGTATGGAAAATTATTCTTTCCACATGTCCGCGAACTCATCAGGCTCCAGAGGGTTAGACATCTCATGCATTTTCCTCCTTGTCTTTGCTTTGACCTTCTTCGCATACTTTCCAGCCTTCTTCTTTTTCTCCAAGGCTCGAATCTACAAGAACCGACTTCAAAAGGTCATAACACAGAATCAATAACAACAGTTTCCCAGTAAATAAAGCATCAGTTAAATACCTGATTTGGCGAAATATAAAAGGGGCTTTCATAAAGAGTTGGGCCTCCAAAACTGCCACCAAATACTTTAATTGGGTTCAAGCAAAACCTTGGACCAACCTAAACAAGCAGCTGGCATGGGTTAGACAACTCCTATAACTTGACAGATCAAAACCTAATTCTTGAAACCAAATTTCAGACCTCAACCAATGTCATTTTCTCAATGCCTCCTCGAGGTATTTTGTCCGACTCATTATGAGGAACAGATATCTGTAAAGCAAAACGAAATGGTATTATACATGACATTATTTACGATGCAGAAGACAACAGGATGCAGCAGAAAAGAAAAACACATGAAGGCATGTTACACCAATGGCCCCAAGGGCAAGGGATCATTCCCTCAATCATTTGCAATGTCTTGTACCCTGGTAATCATAACTCATTTTTCCTGTCATAGTTTTATTACTTCTTTGATAGTAGGAGTAATAAAGTTATTTTTTTGACATTTTTCCAAATTCCACATTTCATTCCATTCATTGTACTAAATACGCAGTTCCTTTGTATTGAACGAAAAGACACCATTGCAATTTGGTAATGTATCATCCAAATACACCATCATATGCGGTGGCGTTCAGCATTATCACGAACTTAAGTCTATTCTCTAGAGAACCATGAGCAAATCTGATACACTCTGCCCTCGAGACAGAATGTAGCAGCAAGGACCAATGTATATGGATAATAGTAATCTTATATTACTACAAATAGAGTCATGCAGTAAGGGGTCAATCCAACAGTCCTGGAGATCCCCTTCAGCCCAAAATACCCACAATGAATAACAACACAATGCTGTAGTCGCTAAACCCACTCTGGTATTTGAGAGACCAGCCTCTCCCAGAACAAAAGTCTTTTCTATTCCCCCCCCTCCTCTTCGCACGATAGACCGGCTGTTATATCCTCACAAGAGTGTATGGCACGGCTCCCCAAAATTAAAGTCAAAAGTAGAGCAGCAAAAGGTAGTAGCTATGCATAAGGCCTATGGCCACCTAGTCTTATGTTTCTTTCTCCATTTCAGCATGACAATCTGGGTCAACCTCCTGCACCACAAAAGGAATCTTGCCCTCTCCATCTTTCCTCCTTTTATAGGTCTTGGCAGCAAAGGCAAATGTATCATTACCCACCCCTAAGAGTTTCACCTTGTCCTCAAGGGGAAAAGAGGGGAATTGTGATGCAATGGTTGTCATTTCTTCCCAAGAATTTTCAAATTCTGGCATATCTTTCCACTTGACCAGTACCTCCAGTTGTCCATTCAACAGCTTGCGTGTCTTGCGGATATCCTCCGGTTGCACTTGGAGTTCTAAGTCAGTAGACAGGGCAGCCGGTAGGGTAGGAGCCACTATAGCAGAATGGACTGATTTTTTTAGGTTGGAGACATGAAAAACTGAATGAATCCGCGCTGTAGGAGGAAGTTCCAGCCGGTAAGCTACTGGCCCTACCTTCTGTACAACTTTAAAAGGACCATAGAAGCAAGGACAAAGCTTCTCGTTGATTCTGCGGGCTAGAGTACGTAATCTGTAGGGCCTAATCTTCACATAGACTGAGTCACCCACCTCAAACTGAACGTCACGCCGGTGCTTGTCAGCTTGAGACTTCATTCTCTGTTGCGCCTTAGTTAGATTTTCCCTCAGGGTGGCAATGATTTCATTTCGGTTATCAATCTGCTGGTTGACTTCCTCAATGGCAGAAGGTTCACCTTGCAAATTAAGGAAAGAGGGGGGTTCTCTCCCATATACTGCCTTGAAAGGAGTCGTATTGGCAGCACTATGGAAAGATGTGTTATACCAATATTCTGCCCAAGGAAGCCATTGCGCCCATTGGGTAGGTTTCTCACTGGTAAAACAGCGGAGGTATGTTTCCAGCCCACGGTTCATCACTTCAGTTTGCCCGTCGGTCTCCGGGTGATAAGCGGAGCTAAGGCACAATTTAGTCCCAGCGTGATGAAAGAGCTCCTTCCAGAATTGACTAATAAAGATCCGATCCCTATCTGAGATTATAGTTTTAGGAAACCCATGCAACTTAACAATCTCTCGCATGAACAAGTCAGCAACATCCTTTGCTGTAAAAGGGTGAGAGAGAGGCAGAAAGTGAGCATATTTGGTGAGCCTGTCAACTATGACCAGAATGGTGTCATATTTCTTAGATTTTGGAAGGCCGGAGATAAAATCCATGCTAATATCTTCCCATACCTGATGGGGAATTGGGAGTGGCTGCAGTAACCCGGCTGGAGAAAGAGTTTGGTGCTTATTTTTCTGACACACATCGCATTGGGCCACATAGTTCTGGATTGTACGCTTCATGCCTTCCCAATATACCACTTGAGCCAAGCGTTTATAGGTGCGAAGATACCCAGCGTGTCCCCCCATGGGCGAGTCATGATATTCTTGCAGTAACAATGGAATTCGGCGCGAATTCTTTGGTAAAACCATCTTGCCCTTATAGTGTAAAATTCCCTTCTCCAGGCTATACCCCTCAATGCTATTAGGCTGTGCAATTAGTTGCTGTATAACCTGACTAAGCTTTGCATCAGATTGTACCTCCCTTTCCCATTCTTCTATTTCATCGTGCTGCCACAACGAGAATCCCTTCAGTTCAAGGGTTTCCTCCTGTCTTGAAAGAGCATCAGCTGCTCGATTCTCTTTCCCAGGTTTGTAGTAAATTTCAAACTTGAACCCCATCAGTTTTGAAACCCATTTTTGCTGATTTTCTTCAACTATACGTTGTTCCAACAGATACTTCAATGCCTTCTGATCTGTTCTGATGATGAACTTCTGTCCCCAGAGGTAATGTCTCCATTTCTTGACTGCCATTACGATTGCCATGAGTTCTCTTTCATACACCGAACTTTGTTGAGCCCGATTGGACAGTTTCTGGCTGAAGTATGCCACCGGTCTCCCCTGCTGCATCAAAACAGCGCCCACTCCAGTGCCTGAAGCATCAGTCTCTATCTCAAAAGGAAGGGAAAAATCAGGTACAGCTAGCACAGGAAGGGTAGTCATTGCCATTTTCAGTGTTGTGAATGCCTCCTCAGCTTGATTAGTCCAGCTGAAAGCATCTTTCTTTAACAGATCAGTGAGAGGACTAGCTATTTTCCCATAATTTTTCACAAAGCGCCGGTAATATCCCATGAGTCCTAGGAAACCTCTTAAGGATTTTACATTCTTGGGTGTAGGCCACTTTAACATACTGTCCACCTTCATTGGGTCTGCTTGAACTCCATCCTTTGAAATGATATGACCGAGGTACTCGAGTTGTTGTTGGGCGAAACTACACTTCTTTAAGTTAATCACTAGTTGGTTTTCCTTTAACAGGGTTAGTACCGCATGCAAATGTTTCAAATGGGAGTCTAAGTCACTGCTGTATATAAGTATATCATCAAAGAACACTAGTACAAACTTACGCAGATGCTGTCGGAATACTTCATTCATTAATGATTGAAAAGTTGATGGTGCATTGGTCAATCCAAAAGGCATCACCTTGAACTCATAGTGGCCCTCGTGCGTCCTGAATGCAGTCTTGTGTTCATCTCCCGCCTTAATTCTAATTTGGTGGTATCCAGATTTGAGATCCAATTTAGAGAACACAGTAGCACCTTTCAACTCATCCAGGAGTTCATCGATGGCTGGAATTGGGAATTTGTCCGGTACTGTGATCTTATTCAAGGCTCGATAATCCACGCAGAACCTCCAGCTCCCATCTTTTTTCTTCACCAACAGGACTGGACTCGAGTAGGGACTAGTACTAGGTTGGATAATTCCACTGTTCAGCATATCTTTCACCATACTCTCAATCTCATTTTTCTGCAAATGAGGATATCGGTACGGCCTTATGTTCGGTGGTTGTTCCCCCGGTTTGATTGGTATGGCATGGTCGAGAGGTCTAAAAGGTGGTAGTCCAGCGAGAGCTTGGCGAACTTCAGGGAATTCTGCTAGTACTTCCCGAATTTCAGGTATCATAAGGACTTCCTCTTCTTCGACTTGATTTCTCTCCTCTCCTTCCATCCCTCGGTATTCCACCAAGTAGCCCTCGCCTTGCTTCCGTAGCGACCGAACCAGTGACTTGAGAGTTACTTGAGTCCTAGCCAAAGACGGGTCACCTTGTAGACACACTTGATTGGGCTTCTTACCAATTTTCATGGTTAACTGACTCCAATCCATTTTGACCTCCCCTAAGGACTTTAGCCATTCCATGCCCAAAACTGCATCAACTCCGTTTAAAGGAAAAGGGTAGAAAGTCTGGTTAATGTCCAGACCCTGTACCTGGAATTGGAGCCCATTACATCTCTGCTTGCGTCGGATGGCATAGCCATCTCCAACGGTTACATTGTATTCTGCGATGTCTTCTGCCGGCAGCTCCAGGTTCTTCTGTAATTCTTCTGATATGAAGTTATGGGAGGCCCCACTGTCCAGGAGTAGTACTACGTCTCTTCCCTGGATTTTTCCTCGGACCTTCATAGTATGATTGTCCCCAAAGCCAGCCATAGAGTTCAGTGATAACTCCATATGGGTGGCGTCGGTCAGGTCCTCCACAACTCCCTCTTCTTCCTCTCTAATGGGCTCGTCACTTCTTTTGTCCCCTCCGTCTTCCTTCTCCAAGATCATAACCTGCAAGCTCCGATTTTTACACACATGGTTTGGGCTGTACTTATCTCCACACTTGAAACATAATCCGAGTTCCCTTCTGCGACTGAGCTCGGCTTCTGGTAGTTTGTGAGCTTTCCATCCTGGTCGGACCGTGGTGCTACCCGACGAGTTGCCGACTGACCTTTCCTCTGATATTTTTGCCTCTGTTTTTCGGAATGGAGCTGAGTGTGCAGTGGTTGTGAAGTGGCTTCTAGTGGGCTCGGTTGGGTGAGTAACCCGTATGGGTTGGGTGAAAGCCCAGTCAGTTTTGGGCCCATTTGTAAACCGTTGACCCCTGGTACTCCTTCCTTCCTTAGCCTTCTCAAGTGTTTGGTTCCTTTCTTCCACTCGCATGGCAGTCCGGATCAGCTCACGGAGTGATAGAATGTTGACCATTCGCAGCTCTGCCCTGATTTCCGGTCTTAGCGCGTTCTTGAAGACTCCCATCAAGCACTCCTCGGATATGTCTTTAAGAGCGGCCGAGAGTCTCTCAAACTCTTCAACCAACTCCAGAACCGAGTTCTCCTGCTTCAGCGCCAGTAACAGTTCATATTCATCCCCCAGTTGTGATGGATGAAATCGATATAGGAGTTCCTGTTTAAACTCCGTCCAGCTTCGCAACGGCGTCCGACTTTCAACCCAATGGTACCAGTTGAGAGCTTTACCTTCCAGGCAGACCCCCGCGGCACCGAGTTTCTCTTTTTCACCGATGGAATTCAGGCTGAAATACCGTTCCACTCTTGAGAACCACCCCAACGGATCTTCCCCATCAAATACAGGTAATTCTAGCTTTCGGAATTTTTCTCTGTCTCCGTTATGACCCTCAGGTGTTTCGGATGTTTCTTCTCCATGTTGAGCTCCTGTTTCAGCACCCCGTACTTCCTCCCTATCCTTCTGCTTCTCGACTAGCTGTAACAGAGACTCCTGCATTTTCAGCATCATCTCCTTAACCCCATTAATCTCTGTCGTTAGCCTTGCATTCACCTCCTTCATCGCCAGATTCAGTCCTCCTACTGCTTCCTTCATCTCCTGCACTTCTTCGACGGCACGTCTGTCCATCGCTTCCCCACAGAGCTTAGGATCGCTTGCTCTGATACCAAATGATACACTCTGCCCTCGAGACAGAATGTAGCAGCAAGGACCAATGTATATGGATAATAGTAATCTTATATTACTACAAATAGAGTCATGCAGTAAGGGGTCAATCCAACAGTCCTGGAGATCCCCTTCAGCCCAAAATACCCACAATGAATAACAACACAATGCTGTAGTCGCTAAACCCACTCTGGTATTTGAGAGACCAGCCTCTCCCAGAACAAAAGTCTTTTCTATTCCCCCCTCCTCTTCGCACGATAGACCGGCTGTTATATCCTCACAAGAGTGTATGGCACGGCTCCCCAAAATTAAAGTCAAAAGTAGAGCAGCAAAAGGTAGTAGCTATGCATAAGGCCTATGGCCACCTAGTCTTATGTTTCTTTCTCCATTTCAGCATGACAATCTGGGTCAACCTCCTGCACCACAAAAGGAATCTTGCCCTCTCCATCTTTCCTCCTTTTATAGGTCTTGGCAGCAAAGGCAAATGTATCAAAATCCTTCATAACTGAATAGTTGAGACTCAAATCGTCCCTCTGTAATCCAAAACAGAAGGAAAAAATTTCCACCTTCAATCTCAACTGACAAACTATAAATATAACAAGAACATCAATATGTTGTTCAATTAGGAAGAATGAAATTCCAGAACAATGAACCCGGAAGTTTAGCCTCCACATTAATACAACTCTTTAAAGGATGCATTTGAGGTTGCTTTAAATCTAACACAATCACAAACCTGGTAATTCCTGAACCATATATGATCATCAACTATAGAGAAAACAAAAACATGATCATGGAAAGGCTTGATTTTATGATGGTCCTTTGGAGTTCCAAATATCTGAAAAAGAAGACAGCAAGTATACATCAGCGATACTTAAAATGGCATGTCCACTTACCATTTAATCTCCCAGAAATGAAAAGAGGAGAAAGAAAATTAACTGGCTACACCCGTACTTCTTAGGCTATGTTTGGTTCAACGAAGGGGAGGGTAGGTTAAGTTAATTTAAGGGAGGGTAAGGAAAGGTAGGAGAGGTTATAAATATAAAAGTATGGGAAGAGAGATAGTATTTTTTGTTTGGTTCAGGAGGGGAGGGGAGGGTAGGTAATTAAAAATTTACAAATATACCCTTTTATTTTTATTTAAATTTATTTACTTTTTATTTAAAATAATTATATCAAAATTATTTTTTCTTAATTTATAAATTTAAAAAACTTTTTACTTTATTTATATATATAGGATAAATTAAAAAATATAATAAAATTTTATAATTATTATATATTAATATAATATATAAATAAAGTTTGTCATGGGTAGAATTAGAATTTTCTAAAATTGTCAAGGGTAATCTTGTCTAAAAGTGGAGTAAAGTTTCTCACCCCTCCAAAAAACCCCAATTTTGGAGGGGTGAGAGAAGGGGGTAGGGGAGCAAATAAGGACAAAAAATTTTGCCTCCCCTCCCCTCCAATTTTTGAACCAAACACCCATATATCCTCCCCTACCCTACCCTCCCCTCCAAAAACCTCCAACCAAACAATACCTTAGTATCAATCTAGAATTATTATTGAAAGTAAAATCTAGCTTCACAATCAAGAAATGACTTAAAGAAGCTACAGTATGCAGGCACAGAACGTAATCAGAAATCTAATAAATAGGGATGCAGGGATGGAAAACACCTCCAAATCCCACTGTTTAAATAATCCCGATTTCCCAAACCATGATAATGGCATAAATGAAATATTCTCCAGTCCTTGGATATAAAATAAGAGGGAAATTTACTTTTAGTACTATGGTGGCTATGTACTCAAATATAGGTAAAAATTCCAAACAGATCAGGAAACGGAAATTAAATAGTTTCAATTAGAACAGCATACATACTGATGAGAAAGAACAAACAGAATACCTGCAATAACATCTCTTTTAATAGTTTCCAATGCGCATCTTTTTCAAAATTTGCGGAAAATGTCAAAAGTGGGCGGGAACCTTTTAGATGATTTCCAGTTAGCTTCAACTCCTCCATTGTGTGCACTGAAAAGCAGTCGAGTAAAATATGAACAGTTAAAAAAACTAATGTCCTGGAGGCTAAGTAATAAACAGGAAAAAATATTCGCCACCACACACACACACAACCAATCTACTTCTAACCTATTCTATGGGGAGATTGAGGGCAGCCAAATAAAGATTAAGGAACCCAGAAAATTATGCTTTTAACCATAGTAGGCAAATTAGCACAGAAGATAAATTAAAATCCGAGAATAATATTACCAGCATTAACTAAAAATTTCACAGATGGCCCATTAGGGCATTTTGCCATCCAGAGATAAAGATCTTTTTGCTTCCTGCACTGAAATTCATAAAAATAAAAGGGGAGTACAAAAACATTAGAGTGGAACAAGTGGACACTAAAGGTATGAAAAAGAGTCAAACTGAAAAATCCTGCAAAATAATGCCTCAATCGACTGATAGTTCAATCAAATTCATGCTGATTGGATGAGATGGAAACGCCAATAATGGGGAAAATAGGTCGAGGTCTGTTATGCATTAATATGGACAAAACATAATTCAGTAAAATCACAACCATCATATATCTGGTATGACAAAAATAAAGAATTGACCATGCCATTTAAAAGATATTTTAGACGCCAATGAAAGCATATCACATGCGATACATCTACAATCCCACCGAGAATTTATTGTGATAAATGAGAGAATACCTCAAAGAATAAACAGGAAGAGCAGTTTTTAAGCTCGACAAGCTCATTCAGGGTGGCGCCTTTAGTATCCTTAGATTCAACCTTGTTATCCTTCTTACAATGAGGCAAAAGCGAAACCAAATTCAACATCAAATGGCGGTACCTAAAATATAAGTAAGTTATCGAACCCGATTAGCAACATGGAGAAAGTTTAACCCATAAAGTCAGCACTATCAAGATAAACATTTGCTCGTACCTAAAGTTGATGCGTCGTGAGCATGTAACCAAAACCTTTTCTTTGTTCCTAAATCTAGACGAGTCAGCATCCCCCATTTCCTCCTTTACTTCGCTCTTATCTTTCCAACCAAAAAGAGTCCGCGGTCGTCTTTCTGGTGCAACATTATCCTTTTTTGAGGGTGCCACCGCTTCCTTCTCACTGTGCTTCCTCTTTTTCCCCATAGTTGCTTAAGAATCTGATACACCCAGGAAACATAATTGTGAAATCGGACGCTACTAATTTTTAGTTCAATGACAACTTTTCATGCAGAACATTTAGCACCCAAATCCCCGTACTTCCATGGGCAAAGATACCCAATAAAAAAGAAGAGGCAACTATCCCAGCCAAGGTGTGTTCACTCGATAGGAGAAAACAGCACGGGAACGAAAAGAAATGAATCAACAGAAGAGAACAATAGAAGAAGAGTGTAACCTGTGTCTTCAGTACGGATTGGCTCTCTCGAACTAGCTATCAACTATGAGAAAGAAGAGGTTTCTCGAAGCCAATGGCGCAAAAGACTAGTGAGAAGCGGACGACGGCTCCTATAAGGTGGAGGGAAAGAAAAACAAAGAGAGGGTTTCTGTCTTAGGAGCTTTAGAAATCATTGGGCCTACCCTCCAGTAGACCCATCTCAGTAAGGCCCATTAATGATCCAAAGAAATAATGGGCCAGAATATGGGCCCATTTTAATGTGAACATTGCCAAAAGCCTGACCATTACCTTTTGGAGGGTTTCACCTTGACCACAGATCGTAAGTGAGCCTAACTCTTTTTTAAAATTTTTTGTATAAAATAAAATAAACTAACAAAGCTTGACATAACTAATAAATAGTTAGGTCTCTTAAACATGATGTTATAAATTTAAACTAAGCTGTACAAATATAAAAGAGTTTTGTTAGGAGAGGCAAACCTCACTTCGGTGGTCTATACGTCTAAAAGAGTATTAGTCTTTAATTATTGTTAGGGGATAATGTCTGTTTTAAAAGAATAAAATGAAATAATGATACGGAGTTACAGATTTTTTTTACAATAATTTATTTATCTTCATAATTAATGTTTTTAATTCTAACATTAATAAATTATATTTTTTAACTCAATTTTCTAGCCTCTTTTTTTTTATCACCATCTATAAAACTGCACGGGGACATAAAACTTGCCATTTAGAAGAGAAATAAATGCATAAAATAATATATTGCAATTGCATGCCAAAATGTCAAGATATATTGATCTGGTGATCTATATACACGTTAAGCGATCAAAATCTATTATAGTATGACCAACACATATTGGTCCTTAGAGCCATTGATATAAGATGCTCAAACTGATCTTAGGCGTCTACCAAGAATTAGCTCCACATACAAATTCCTACTTTTTTCTCCGTCTCAACTTGGTTACGTGGTTCAGGCATTTCTACAAAAGGTCAAAAAGTGAGCTCACTTTGCTGAACCACGATGACTCATTGTGGCTTCACTCTTCCACGCACCACAATCCAAATTATTTTTTTATAATATTTATCAGATCATATTATTAAGTATCTGGTTTTGAGATTCATGATTATCCTGACCTTACAACGTCAGACCAATCTGCATTACAATCTGAAATTAACTAACATGCAAGTTAATTTAATCCCGTATTTATAGCTGTTACAAGAATTAAGATAGATTTCCCGCTTCTCAGACTCGAGATGTTGGCTTACTTCCACGTTTATCGCTCAAAAGCCATTTTCAATGCTTAATCTCATAATAGAAAAAGCAAACCGATCTTAGAGAGAGAGAGAGAGATGAGATGAGCTTTCTTGAGAAACCGGGCCACCTGGGTCGACATGGACGTGACAAACAAGAAACTAAAAGTCATGTGTGAATCCCTCATAATATACTTTATTTGATAATAAAGGGAATTCCTTCATGAGAATTTTATCCTGTGCTGTCAAAAAAATACGAGGTCGGCTAAGCTTTGATGTGAACATATCACTGAAGGGGCAAAAGAGTGAAAAAGTTCGGCGTCGCTTTATACGAATCTGACAATCGCTACCGAACGTGCATGATATACAAACTTGAATATCTTTCTTCTAGTTTCTGGAAACGAACGGTGATGCAGATATTAATCACTGTGCATTCCGATATTCCTGGGCAATCGCAACCTGGGAATTTAAAGGTAAAAGCGTCTCTGTTCGATTCTGAGCTTCACAGCAACAGATATCACACAATGGGTATAAAGTAACTTGATGAACGAACGAATCTACCAAAAGTTCATATATTGGTTGAATTTTATCCGCTAGCTAATTTTTTGGTTTCACGATGACAAAAAGTGTAGCTCAGCTTCTTCATCGCACACTTCCAGTCACAGTATAGTGCTATAGTATATGCCATTAAGGGGAGAGGGAGCAAACGTTTTACGTTGTAGTTGGTGGATGATGACTCCTAGCAATATATCCATCCAAATGCTAGGGAATCATATTTCTCACAATATAAATGCACGAATTTCAATCTTGTTTATTCATATATATGCCTCACATTATATTAATTAGCTGGGGGCATGCGATAATTTTTAAGTTTTGTTTAACCAATATATAATGTCAATCTATCAATATTCGATTTATATCATATAAAATTTACAAAGCCATTGATATAATAAAGTAGTTCATCTCAGACTTCATACTCGTAGTCTATTTTAATTCAATTTATTTGTTTGCAATATTTAATGCAAACAATTTTACGTCCTATCTGTATCTACTAATAGTATGTCAAAAGTTGAGACTTTAGTGTTTGATGCATGAGTGTATGGTTAATCTCACAGCTTGGACCAGAGATCATACAAATTTCTCAGCCAAGAGATAAAGCTAAAAAAAAGCATTATCATCTTTAGGATATACAGTTGTATCCTAAAGGCAGAATGATAAATAATGAAACTTGACAAAACAAGAGGAGAAACTAGCAACCAAACATAGACATATAACATGCATGGGTTACTTCAGAAAACAGCTAATTAATTAAGCTATAGAGTTTTATGGGCAACCAGACTCTTACTTTATGGCAAACAGTGACAATACTCAAGATCATATTCTTGCCAGCCAACCAATGGCCATATTATCTAATAATATGAAAGCTCCCTAATAAATAGGAGATTGCAGGTTTGATCCCGCTTAAAGCTATTAATGTCTACCCCTTTAATAAAAAAAAATCATACCAACTACCTTTCTCTATCCTTAAACTCTAATCTTCTCTTGATAAATAAGTACTTTATGTAGAAGCAGAATCTTTGGTGCATTTAGCTCAATGGAGGGGAGAGGAGGGGAGAAATTTAAATGAAGGGAAGGGAAAGAGGGAGAGGGAGGGGAGGATTTAAATACTACCTTGTTATTAATTAAAAGGGAAGAAAGGGGAACAAATTTTAATGCTACATTATTTAGTTTAGGAGGGGAGAAAAAATATTTTTATATAAATAATATTGAGATATGGAAGGGATATATTAGGAATATTAAAAAATATTATAGATATAATGAGGTTAAGACAAGACAATGAACAAATTTAATTTTTCCCAAAATTTTAAAAGAGAGAATTAGGAGGGGAGGGAAAATCTTAAAAACTTTTCCCTCATCTCCTAAAAATTTGATGGTGCGATGTCAAACAAGGAAAAAAGGTAACATCCCTCCCCTTCACTCCCTTCTCCAAATCCCTCATACAAAATATACCCTTACTGAGCCGGAGCTTTATGGAACATTCCTATGAAGCAACTACAACTCGTTAACAATATATCAAATAACTCAATGGCAGACTTCATTAGTTAATTTGTAATCAGTTCTTAATTAATTTTTAGTATGCATCGCCACTATTATAGCATAGTTAATTGTATCAATTTCACTTGGCCTAGACGAGATGACCAAGTAACCCAAACTTGCGTCTTAGGTTATATAGAAGAAAGACATGCAGGAATTTTCAAAAATCTTGGATGCCATAATTTATTGACTTGATGGAAGGATTGTATTTACAAATAGAACCATCACCATCCAAAAAGTCAACCAAAAGAAATCTATAAAACATACATATGCAAACTAATAATTATATTATTTGATTATATATATATAATAAAGATAGATAGAACATTAGTAACAACATTAATGCATAAAGTTGTTGAGGTTTCTATTGTGAGTCTTGTACTATACATACTTCAGCGCATGATGATCAGAAAGAAGGAACAATGCCATATCCAGTTTCCGTCATTAGAGAAGTAGAGAATATCTGGTCCACTTCAGCTTCCACCTCTGTTCTCTTTGCAAATCGACCTTTGATGCGAGGTCTGGTCTCTGCATAAGCCTTCCTGGACGCATACCTTATGGTCTTCTCAAACTTTCTTGTCTTCTTCTTCTCCCTGTATCTTAACACCCTAGCCTCCCTGTCCATCGGACTCAGCTGCGAAGGTATCTGAATTGGAGGCCCAGAGAATAGGTCAATTGTCCCTTTTGGAGGTCTTGAATGCGAAATCGAGCCATCGCTGATAGTTGATTCCGGTACAATGCCAACATCTATTGACGAAATCGAAACCTAATTTAAAGCGAAACGACGAACAAAATGGGTTAACATGAAGACATACATATTGGTAATGCAACAACATTAGCAATAACCTTAGACCCGACATGTTCAGTGAAAACAATTGATTAAACTGCTGGAGACTAATTTGTTTAGAGAGAGTCAAGGAAGAATTGCCTCCCCTAATGAAATTAAATTTAGAAGAACCGTTTCCTGGAGAAGAAAAGCGTGAAAGTTGTATGTGCCTTGGTTTTAGATTCCTTTCATGAAAAGGGTAAAGAGTAAAGAGAGGTGAAACGGGGCATATATGAGGAATAAGAAGATGCCATTCATTAGTTTAGCCCGTAAGGGTATGGTTGATGAGGCATGAGGTTAATAAGGAAGATAGACCCAGGTACTTATAAGGACATAGAGAAACAGAACCAGAAAGATGAAATATTGCTTAATTTGGACATGCCAGAAAAGGGAACAAAATTGTACGTAGATCCCAAGTTGGGAGCTACAATTTACTGATTAGGGAGCTGTAACTGGACAAATAGAGATGCGCTTGATTTATATGGTTCGGAAATGAAAAGAACAAAAAAGACTGGGAAACGCATAAAGGGAAAGGAAAAGAGCTTACATTTTGAGTAACTGAACCGTTGAAAGCACTGTTGCAAGCTTTTGACGAATCGAAGTCCAAACCCAACTGAAAATGCTGCTGCTGAACCGGGACGACACTGTCACCGACATAGTTCTTCTGAGGAACACCGTAGTGTTGCTGCTGATTGTAATGATCAGTCAACTGATTATCAGCACATGAATTGCAATCCATGAGGTCCAAATAATCATCAACCTCCCCAGAACCAAACAAAAACCCATTGCTCTGATTGTGGTTGTTGGAATTGTTGTTCTTCACAGGATTCAGCAACAACCAGGAGGCAGCCTCGTCTTCATCCTCTTCATCAACGACCTCCTGCTCCTCCGCCTCGTCGCCTCCGTGAGCTAGGAAACCATCATCCCCGTCGGGAGCAGACCCCGCGGAAGGGGGCCCGTAGATGGGGGGAATGGGGACGCGGTGGTGACGGCTGGCGAGGGGGTTGGCGGAGTGGATGTCGGCGTCGCAGGCCGAGCAGAGGGAGGCGGCGTCGGCTTTGCAGAGAAACGCAGCGGGGGCACGTTCACAGGCCTCGCAGACAAAGACGCGCTCGTGGCGGGAGGCGACGCGGTTGGCGGCGTGGATGCGGCCGTCGCAACCGGTGCAGAGGTAGGCCATGTCGGCGCGGCAGTAGACAGTGCAGGGAGCAGAGCGGCACGTGTCACAGATACGTGCCCAGCTATTACTACTAGTGACGCCATTGCCGTTGCCTTCTTTGAGCATCTTTTTCTGTGGCTGTTGAAATGTTAGGGAGGGGGGGGTGTCGTGCTCGGAGTAAGAGGGGCCTCTGTAAGTAGTAACTGCGCTGGGAGAGAGAACCAGTGTTGCCACGTGGCGATGAGCTAGTGGTGTCAAAAAGTATCCGCATTATCTGTGGTTGGCCGTGAACCCAAGGGGGTTGAGTCAGAGGCGGGTGACCCACCTGTCTTAGTTGCCTTTTCCATCATGGGAGAACTTTTTTTCTTGGGTTCACTTTGTTTGCCCTACTTTTCCATGTGTCCCACGATCGATGATTCACAGCAGGGGGTGAAAAATATTTACGGATTAAGCTAATCGTCAGCTATAGGTTGTGAATTGTTAAAAAATCGAAATTTTAATTATATGGTTTAAATTTTATTTAGTTTTTAAAAGTAAACTTTTTCGGATTGATGAGGATATTTTTTAAAAAGATAGAATATATGAATTTAATGATAAATGGTCAAAATCTCGTCTTAAATATCAGAGCGGAGTACAAATCTTTGGCGGTTGCATATGATACCATGTGTCACACGAGTGAATCCTATGACAGACATGTAGCTACATCCTTAATATCAGGTGAGCTACAACCGCCCATATTAATAACTTTGGTTAATTCTCGGGGTATTAAGCTCAGCCACAATCGAACACGTCAGCATCCAAACGCTGACTTGGGAGGAGGTTTGGGAGCATAGCTGTGAGAGTGGGTGCTGACGAGGAGCCAAGTGTTGGCAGCACATGGGCAGGAGAGATGAGTCAGATGATCCAAGTGGGAATATTACGGCCCAATATGAGGGTGACACGTGGTAGGGCAACAGATGAGGATGCCTCTGCGCCACAAAAGCGGTGTGGTCCTAAGTCCAAACCAGGATGCTTTATCGCTTCACGTGGCCCGCGGGCCCATCCAAGTTCCTTAATCCCCACCCATTTCTCCCCCATCAAGCAAATCCATGAGGAATGTAGAGGAAATGGGAGCAAAAGGGGAGGGAGAGTTGGGGGTGGGTGGAGTGAGGGGGAAGGCGACATTCACAGTGACCCAATGGATAGAGATGCACGAAGGGGAGGGGAGAGAAATGTGTGGCTGCAAAGTGAGGAGAAGGGAGAGAAGTGTGGAATGGACACTCAAGAAGAGAGAGAGTCCTACTGGTCCCAGCCTCGCCCCATAGTGAATTATACCCACTAGTTTGTGTTAACTTGATTGGCAAAGACCAAGGGTTGGTCCGAGTAGTAAGCGGCTTGGTATCGTTTAAACGAGGTCTCGAGTTCGAGACTTGGCGAATGCAGAAAATTCCCGTTGGGAGACTCACCCACCATAGCCAGGTGCGCGACGCGGGTCGGATCCGGATGTAGTCGGGACAAAGCTCCGGTGAACCGGGTGGGCAACAAAAAAAAAAAACTTATTGGCAAAGGCTCATATAATGGTTGTGTTATTCTAGCTGCCAACCAAGGAACTAAGCTTACTAGGATACTCTTGTTCATCTTATGCGTTTACCTGTCTAGTCATTATCCTTACTAGGGCTGTGCATAATGCCCATGGCCCGGTATGCCCAGCCCAACCCGCAATAAAATAGCCCTGCCCAACCCGATAAATATAGGGCAGGGCTGGGCATCGGGCTACAAAATTCAGCCCATGCTTTTTCCGGGCTGGGCACCAGGCAGGGGGTTGCCCTGCCCTGCCCATGAGCACCACTTCTTTCATTTTTTTTACTTTTTTCCCTAAATGCTACACTTAAAAGGGAGAATATGATAGTTACTGATGACTAAAGATTCATTTTAAAAATATAAGTAGTTAAGTATGTAAATTGTATCTTTTAATATTTATAACTATATTAATTTTTTCTCTTTTTCTTTTTTTTTAACTTTGCTAATCATCATATAATTACATTATAAATTATAATTGTTTATTTTTTTTCAGATACTTAATCTTTGTCAATATTAGGGAGATTGATACAAAGTTACAATTACAAATTACTTAGACTTCAAGACTTTTTTTTACATACAATGGATTTCAAAAATTTAATTATTATTTTTTTGTTGCTTTATTCTTAGTGAATTATGGATATTATTTAAGTCTTAAAGACATATGAATATGGTATTATTTTATAAGTTCATAATTGCAGATTTTTTTCACAACATGAGCATGACATCAAAACTTGGGTATGCCCAGCCCGCCCATGCCCAGCCCAAAGTAGTTAGGGCTTTTACCGGGCAGGGCCGGGCATCGGGCTGCAAAATGCAGCCCATGCTTTTTTTGGGCAGGGCACCGGGCATAGGGCCTGCCCTGCCCAGCCTATGCACACCCCTAATCTTTACCCTCTCAGACCCGATCTTCTCCCAGACCCACAAACATATATTCCACTCTCTCTACACAACAGGTTTTTTTTATTTTATTTTGGTCTCACCAATTAAAACGTTTTTACAAAACGAGAACTCGGTTTCTATATGTGGCCCATCATTGTCTCCTTCCATTTCCTCCACTCACATTCAACACTCGAGCCCAAATATTTTCCAAACTATAATGATCTGAGGTTAGAACGTACGAGTAGAATGACCTCCTATTTAAGCTTCCATACCACTACACTGTAAAACTATTCTAATATATTTCTAAACTCAGGATTATTCTTTTCATCACCCTCCTTTTGAATTCCAAAAAGACAAAAGGCAGATTCTTTCCTCTTTTATTTCTTTCACGAGTTAAAAACCAAACTAAACATTTCCCCAAAATTATAACCATAAGATAAAAAAATGATGAATAATGCTCATCCTTCTGTTGCCAGGATTATACTACCATGGCAAATCAACATGCAAGCAATAATATAGTTGTGTGTGTCTATTTATATAGTTGAAAAAAGAAGATTTGGAGTATTTATTCATAAAAGAAGAAAGAAAGATCTTATTCTACTCCAGTTGAATTGAAAGACTAATTCTGATGAGGATCACACTCCTGATGAGGATCACACTCCTGATGCTTATAGAATACAAATGTAGAACTATAGACATGTTTGATAGGATTTTAAAAAAGAGTGTACAGCTTATAGAAAAGGGTTTTTAGAGAAGAGTTTATGAAAAAAAATGATTATGAATAAATAAGTGTTTGGATAGTTATTTTTAGAATAATTTTTTATATTAAATTATAAAAAAAATGTATAATTTGATTAAAAGTAAGAGAGACGAGAGAGGTAGAGAAAAGGTAGAGAGAAGAGAAGGTGTAAAAAAAAGTAAGAGAGATGATATAAAAAAAGTAGGGGTAGGATAGTAATTAAATAATCTATAAGCTCTTTTACTGTTCTAAAAACTAGTTTCAATAGCTTATTCAAAACAATAATTTTGTCCAAACTAAGATTTGAGTTATAAGCCATCTTCAAACCATGGTCGGAAACAAAACTAAACAAGCCCTATTTTAAAATGGAGGGACACAGTAGGAGTGAGTTGCCGGCGAGCCACTTCTTATATTATGATATATACCAAATTTTCCCCCCAAAAAACAATAAGCCTGATATTTGTACAGGGAGGGTTCTGATAGACCCTCAAATAAAACAATATTACATACGGTCGCCACACCATCATAAATCATCTTGAATTCTTGATGATGCTGACTGTGCACCCTTACCAGAGCTGGGGAAAATTCAATCCCAGCCTGGACAACTTTACGCCATCATAAGAATATAGAATTGACGCTGAACAACTTTGAGATTGGTAGTAGTATTTCATTTTTAGCGTTTCGTTTATGCAGACCATCAGTTTTAGCCTTTAGCAAAACAATTAATCTAGGTGAAACCAGTGTTCATGTGAATTAAATCGCAATAGAGCTCGATTTCAGGAACTCGATCATAGATAATAGGTTGTGTCCCCAAGCAAATGTTAGTCAATACCCTAACCATTTAAACTGAAAGCTTTAATTTTCTGGTGTTCATAAACGTGTAATTAAGCTGGGTGTGGCGACATGAGTTTCATACAAATTAGAGCTCCAATAGTTCGGATAGTGAAGCACTAAAGTTAGCTTCTACTTGCATATGAATCCACCAAGGTAAAGCAAGAACGAACACAGCATTGTTGCCAGTACTCTATGGAACAAGAATACTGCTTACATTCATAAAATTTCTTACAAGCAAATAAAGCTCAGGAGGAATAACACATAAATGATAATATAGTAGTGATTGAGATGGTGAGAAGGCAGTTTCAAGGGGAGATCAGAATAATGGGCATTCATAATGAACACCTAGAAACTTTCAAGCCTTGCAAGGTCAAGAAAAAAAAACAAGATTTAATATAAAAATATATTAATACAGAGCTCAATGAGGATAGCACCATCAAAACCCTACCTTCTTACTCGCTATCCATTCAGAGTGAAGGCCATGGCACATAGTTGCAGTCCACTTGAATGATAAAGGAAAACACACGGTAGCATTCTCAAAACAGAGAGTTTTATGGGCAACCAAGGCCGAAAGCATGTAACAATATGGCAGGTTTGGGACTAGGAATATCAGCTTATGCCACAAGCTAAGTGTGTTTTGCAATGAAATACATTCAGAAGCTTGAAATATAAAGTGTTTGAAAACCTCGATCAGGCTGTGGGTCTGTGTCTGTCTTTTTCTGACTGAGAAAGAGGAGATGATGATTATCAGATAAATGGCGACTGATTTGAGGGAAGAGGGATAAAGTACAGAGTAGCAGGAAGGGGGGGGGGAGAGAGAGAGAGAGAGAGAGAGAGAGGATTGATAGGTAATGTGACCAAACAATTTTTGTCTGGTTTTCTGTCTCGGACATCTTTTACCCCCTCAGTCACGCAAGCTAAGTTTAAAAAGCATAATAAGAAGTATATGGGAACTCGGACTCTACTTTCCAGGAAAGTGAGAAGGGTTCAAACTTCAAACATATGGGGCCTGGCCACAATGAATTCCTACACTGCGAAAAGGCTAAAGCCTTCATGCATACGGACAACACTCATGATAAAGAGATAGCAGAACAGTAAATAAAATGAAAGCCTAAGGGGAAAATGAAGTTTACTCCATCTCTTACCTTCTTACTCGTCTTTTATTTTATTTTACTCCTCAGCCATATCTGGTTCGGACACATACGATTCAATTAATTGAACCAGATCGATATCGCCATCATTATCAATGAAAATCTAAAAACTACAAATCATAAAATAACTTAACTTACTTTTAATGCTATATAACGTATGTAAGATGACTGACCTTCAAATGGTCAAAACAAACATTTATACTCGTTCTACAGAGAAAAACTAAAAACAGTGGCTACGACATGGATACGACGTTTAAAGTTTAAAGCTCCTGGCCACCGCTCGTTTAGACTAATTAGTTAAAAGATTGATCTAACTTAATCAAAAGTCTTAAATTCAAAATTTAGGTACGTAGTAATATAAATAATAGAGTAGTTGTTGAAGGGTCATTCAATTTTCGATCCCAATTAATTTAAAGCTAATGTTGAATTTGAAAGATAAGATACCGGAAGAGAAATCTAAAAAATGTTTAAACCTCCTCCAAATAGAGAGTTTGACTTACTGGAGTTATCTGAATTATTTCATTGGATAGAGAGAAATGCAAAAGATTAAATAATATATACACAAACAAAACGTACATGAACTTTATCCCTTTATTTGCGTTCCTCTCCTTATCTTTATCACTGCTTTATTATTAAGAATTGTGTTGATCTGTCAAACCAAAACGGGATTGGAATTGCAACAAGTCAATGATAAGCCTTAAAGAGCGTGAATATATAATAAGCCAAAGGAAGGCGATTCACACAAATCCCCGATGAGGATAGAGTCAGGGCAAAAGAAATCTTTATGGTTTATAGCAAAGAAGGGGATGAGATTAGAGGAGAAACTAAACTATTAAATTAAAAGTATTGTCTGGTTAAAGGAAAAGTGGGATTGTTCAATTGATCTCTTGGTTCTGTGCATGAGTTGGCTTAGCTAGGTAGGTAGCTGTGTGGTGAGTAAGAGATAGGGTTTCTCCAAAATGTGTTGTTTTGTCATCTGACGAACGAAGGGGACGACCCAATTATTTAATTGAACTGCACTTTGCTGTTTCGGGATGCTGCGGTTCTTCCACGCTCCATCAGAGCGATGCTAAATATGCTGACTTTGACTTTAGATTCAAATGATCAACTGAGAGAAGTCGCTTGATTCAGACGCTAATACTTACACTGTTTTCAGTTTTGTCGCCCATATCATAATATTGTTTTATTATTAGCTATGTGCATTTTCCTCTTTCAAATATTTTCATCTTTTATTATCCATTTCAAAATTTTTATTATTTATATATAAATAATACAATTGTGATTAATTATTTTACCTCTGAATTAAGAAAATTAGTTATATTAGTTAATATAACATAATTTTTCTCTAAAATATCTTAATTATTTTTTTATTATTGTTGAGGGAGTATCAACAGGAGTAATTTAAAAAAAGTTAATAAATATAAAAAATAAATCTTATATTTAGAATTAATATAAACTCCTAAATTAAATATTGTATTAAAGATAGGAAGAGTATTATCAAAAGAGTTTTTTTTTTTGAAACCTTTACTTCCATTGTACCAAAGAGATTAAGTTAAATAAATAGGACATCCTTGTTGGGGAAGAACAATAAATACACCTTCTTGGAGGGAATTCCATTAAAGATCGGAATTATGAAACGCGATGCAAATAAAAAAAACTCGGGCGTCATCGACTAATTAATTACAACAAAAGAGAAATATGAACAAGTTGGAGATATTAAAAGATGTTTAAAATGTTAATAGCTAGCTTAGCGCGATCAGATAGTCCTCTAATAAAACTGCAATCTCAAAGGGTGAAGGCGTGATATTTCTGAAAACATGTTGATTCCGAAATTCGTCTCACATTTTCAGCACATAATTCTAAAAGTGATTTGGCAATTGCAACTCATTAGTCTAGAATGCATAATCTTGCGTAGTCACTTTTCAAAAGATTTAGTGAAGAAAAAAGCTTGCACCGAGTCTATATAGGAGAATCAAAACCCAGCTCTGCTCATTAGGATGGCACTATCCAAGCGCATGATGTTAGTCTTCCACATTATACACGAAAGTTAAGTTAAACTGTATCAATTACGATTTATATATTAACCTTTTATCACATAAAGTTTATGAAATAGATTAAAGATATTCCAATAGAAAATCAAAATGAAACTAAAATGTGATGTATTTGATCTAAGAAAAAAAATAAGAGGAATATGGTTATGAGTTGATGGGACAAGACAGGCATCTGTGAGAAGGCATCCAGTTGCTCCAGCCGCCTGGCGCCTGCGATATGAACATGCAACTACCAACACAATGCCATGCCTTCGTACTACTCCCACCCTCTTACTTGTTCTGCAGACAGAATTGTATCTAAGCAACATTTCCTGTGTGTTTTATATTTCTCAATCGTTGTCAATCAAATCTGCCAAATGAGGGGCCGATCAATGCTTGCAAGAAACTCAATGACGATAATGGATTGTTTTTAATATTATTAATTAGATCGTATTAACATATATCCAACTTTAAGGTATATGGCTTGAATATCACATTCAATCCCCAACAATATTCCCTATATTAGAGAAAATGTTACATTTCAGAAAAAGGGCAAGTTGAAGCCTAAGATTAGCTTGGGCCAAAGGAAATGACGACGGGAGAAACCATGCTATAACATAAAATTGTCGGGCCGAACCAACGGGGTTGGTCCGAGTGGTAAGCGACTCGATATCGCTTAAGCGAGGTCTCGAGTTCAAGCCTTGGCGTACGCAGAAAATACCCGTTGGGAGACTCACCCACCATAGCCAGGTGCGCGACGCGGGTCGGATCCGGATGTAGTCGGGATAAAGCTCCGGTGAATCGGGTGGGCAACAAAAAAAAATTGTCGCGCCGAGACATAGACAATAGGATCCACTCTGACGAGAAGGAATCGGGAATCTGAACCTGCTACCTACTCTTAGAAGCTGAAGCAGGCAAACATAGAGCATGAGATGGCACTAATTGGCCAAATAAACCCCATCTGCCATTTCCTTCAACACTGTTTCCGGCGGATCTCTAGCAGAGCCCCAAAAATACAGAATCCTGTAAAGGGTTTTTGGGTCGAATTTTGAACCCTAAAAAGATATCTGGGATGGGACCTTCTTGGATGGAAAGGCTATGAAGTTGGGCTCTCTGGCCAAAGGCACAAAGCATAGATCATTAAAATCACAAAAACAAGAAGTAGGCTTTTAATTTAAAAAAGATATTGACTTCTGAGTAATTGGGATTAAATTCTCATTCGTATAATTTATTTTGATTAGGTTATAACCCTTACTATTTATCAAAAAAAAAAAAAAGAAGTCGGTGACAGTTTTCTCTATAGGAGGACAAAATTAGTTTAGTTTATAGTCTTCCATTAAAGATTTCATTCATTGTTTGAGTCCCTTCCGAACTCCTCCATCTGAGTACTGATGAAACTGATTGCCCATATCGTTTCATGAATAAGAGAAGGCTAAAACGGTAAGGGCGGCCATTAGAATGCATGCCATGTTGCTATTTTTTTTTCTCATTTTATTATTTAATCGAGATATCATCATTTTATAGAAATGTCCTGTTTCATCGAATTTATCAATACTTACAGAATATTACTTGTTATTCAGCGCATTCTGATAGGCAAGCCTTAGTTTGCGAAGGGTGATAAGGTCCTTACCCCTTTAAAAATCTGCTGAATTTCAAATATTCTAGTTTTTGGAACAGTTACATAGGATATGTTACGAGAACAAGTTATTTAGGAGTGATAATAGATGCTTTTTTTTTTTTGGCTGCGAAATAATAAGATAACATTTTATTTTTGGTAAAAAAAATCAGAAATGCGTTGTGGGACGTATGTGTGTGAGAAACTGGGTTTCAAACATGAAGGAAATGAGCAGAAGGGAAGTTGAAATCATTTTTGTTACAATCATAGGTAAAGTTTAACTGAAGATCTATTAAAGATTCGCATTCCATTACGATTAATTAAATTTAAAGCCTGGCACAACTTTCACTTTCAGGGCTATTATGCAACGAATAAGATTCTGTACATTTGGAAAGCTATCATACAACATATATAATCTTCAGATAATTTCTAAACATATTCAACCGTCCTATGCTTTCTTTATAAAACCCAACGAAACAAAACAGAACAAAAAGCTGCACAAGCTTCACCTCGGGCCTGAAAGTTCCATCGCCTGGACTTGCATCGAAGAGTCATCAGTGAGATCAGAATATCGATCTGACGAAGACAATTCAGGAGCCTTGCACTTGCTCATATCCGCTCTCTGAGACGCTTCCCATCTTTCTGCCAATCCATCTCCTTCAAGCATCCTTACTACTTCAGACATTCTGGGCCTGTGGCCAGGAAGGTACTGAGTACACAAGAGAGCCACTTGAACCATTTCTTCCAGCTCAATCCTGTCATAGTTGTTCTTCAGATCCTTGTCCACGAACAGTTCCAGCTTCTTGTCCTGATGAATTTTCTTCACCTGGATTGCAATACCATAAATGGTAAGGTGAGATAGAGAAAAGATTTGTTTCAGTAAGTAGCAAGTAAAGTAAATGAAGACAAACAAGCAAGCTTTACCCAATCTAGCATGGCTCCTTTCTGGTTTGCTGCCTTCCCAAATTCCAGAGCCCTCTGGCCCGTGATCAGTTCAAGAAGGAGAATGCCAAATCCAAAAACATCAGTTTTCTCAGAGGATTGCCCTGTGGAGAGATACTCAGGGGCAATATGCCCTACAGTTCCTCTCACTGCAGTTGTAACATGTGAATCTCGGTGATCCAAAAGCTTTGCCAACCCAAAATCTCCAACCACTGCCTCACAATAATCATCAAGCAATATGTTTGCAGCTTTCACATCCCTATGAATTATCTTTGGATCACACTGCTCATGTAGGTATAACAGTCCCCTGGCTGCCCCCAAGGCAATTTGCTTCCTAGTGCCCCAGTCTAACACTGGTTTAGCTGTTGGTCATCAAATTGGTACTAAATCAGCCTATCATAGAACAAGGTAGTGTGAAAATATGAGAATGAACACTTGTAGATTGGAGCTTACCCTTGAGACGGGAAGCAACACTTCCATTAGACATGTAAGGGTAAACCAGAAGCCTTTCAGTTGGTGTCATGCAGAATCCGTAGAGTCTGAGGAGGTTTCGGTGCACTGCTAAGCTAATCATTTCAACTTCAGTCTGAAATTGGATCTCTCCTCCTATGGCATTGCCATCTTTAAGCCTCTTGACAGCTACAAGAGTTCCATCTGAGAGCACTCCTTTGTACACATTTCCAAAGCCACCCTTTCCCAGAATGTTCTTGCTGATGAAGTTGTGTGTAGCTATCTGCAGTTCTCTGAATTGGAACCTCTTCAGGTTTCCAAGGTATACTTCTTCATGATACCGGTCTGAAACATCCCGAATATACCATGGATTTGATCAAATATGTCGTGAAATTACTTATAGCTAGTGTTGAGCAGTGGTAATATGTTACCTTTGACATCAAAAAATGCCTGTTGGTTATGCTTGTGCCTCCACCATAGGAATAGCCCAAAACCAAGAACTATCAAGCAAAGGCATCCTAGACTTAAGCCAAAGGCAATGGCAATCTTGTGTGATTTTGTTTTGCCTGATGGTATAGCATCTGAGGAAGCAAAAAAGTGATGATGGAATTAAAACAATGACTGTGCAGAATATATCAGATTATTAATGTAAGGCAAAACCGGTTAAGATTTCATGAAGGAAAAGGCAATTCTGAGAAAGTCTTACCCTCTGTAGTGTTCAAGTTCATGGACATGGGCATCAATGTCGTCATGCCATGGCATTTTGTCTCTTTCCCCGTACCACAGACAAGAGAGTTTCCGACAATGCTGAAATCATAGGAGATTGAGAATCATTAAAGTGGTAAGGGCTCCATTTTCTGCTTTTCAGGCCAGTAGAAACACACCTAAACTAGAGTGAAACTACAAGCGAGATAGACATTTACTTGAATGATTTGGCCAAAATTCTGGGCATAGGGCCACTGAGGTTGTTATAGGACAAGTCACTGGAATGATTAACACAGAACAAGAAACCATATTCAGAAATACAGAAAACAGAATCAATTTAATGTGATACAAAAGAAGCGGATGTGAGCATTACAGAAAAGCAAGCTGTGTCATGTTAGCCAGTGGCTCTGGACATTCTCCAGAAAGACTGTTATTGTTGAGCCTCCTGTAAACATTTCCATCACTTAATATTAGCTTTAGACCCCAGAATGTTTTTACTGAGGATGATGACAGATTATAAGCTTCAAATCTTGGGTCATAAGTTCTTACAAGTATTGGAGACTTCTCAGGTGACAGAGAGAGGGAGGAATTTCCCCACTGAACAAGTTATTAGAGAGATCAAGTGTATGAAGATTTGAAAGCCTGCCCAGCTCTGAAGGTATTGGACCTGTTATATTATTATTCTGTAGCAACCTGAAATGTAGCCAAGAACACCCAACTTAAGCACAAGAAATAAGCAGCGTCAATCAAGAGAACTCAAGTTTGAGCTTTGCTATCTGATTACTTACACAATCTGAAGGTTCGTTAGGTTGCCTATGCTCGGAGACAGAGTACCTGATAGACTTTGACTGGGAGTACCCCTGCACCACCATAACAGCATTTTTATCCAACTGGCACTTTGCTCAGGATTACTAAACTGTTGTAAGTTATTTTCTTTTTCTTGGCTATAATTTCAACCTCAGATAGAAAATTAAAGAAACACTCACATGCCAATGACCAAGTTGTCCGGCGAACAGGTAACCATAGTCCAGCTACAAGGATCAACTGCATCCGCATCCCAATTATCTAAGACACCATGAGGATCCCGCAGAGAAGCTTTTATGCCCATTAAAGCTTGCACTACACTAAGAGACGCCCAGTTCAGATTTCTCCATTTATTGCAAAGTTGTGGGAACAAGAAGAAAATTTCTAGTGTTACCTTCAAAGTTCACTCCTTTAGGAGAAAGAACAGCATTTGCAGAACCCCATAACCAAAATAGTGCCAAAAAACAAAGAACAGCTTCTCTTAGCTTCCCCATACAATTGTAATGTCCTAGAAACCAGACACAAGTGCTGGAGAATGGAGACTCCATATCGACTTATGATAAAGATATTGAAACATTAACAAATTGTCAAACGAACGTTCTTTCTTTCTTTGCAGTGGTTTTCAGAAGAAGAAAGAGGCGAACTTGCTGCTTTCCATGCCAGAATCCCATTCACCAAAACTCTCGTGCCAGACCCAAAAGGAAAAGACAGGTTTGGGGGAGTGTAAAGGAAATTGGCATGCCTATCAATGACAATGAGTCAGGTAGCTGTGAAGAAAATAATATATAAACAAAATAAACCAATTGTAGGTGAAAAATTCCAATGGGCAAGGAGAAAACGGGAAATTCACTTATGGGTTAATAAACCCTGCACACGCCAAGAAAGCAGAAAGAGATTTTAGGAATTATAATATTATTATGCACACCTCAACATATAAAGCAAAAGGTATTGGGGATAGCACGAGGGACATCATTGGAATTTGTTAATGGTGATTTAAGACAAATAGAGAATAAAATCAGAAAGCTTTTTCTCTCTCGGAGAAAAAAAACCAAAATGGCTTCATTTTTTTTATTCACTGGGAGTATCTAATTGCATAGAAATGTGCATTAGCTAACTGTGGATTAGTGTTGTATTGAACTACTCAAAACTTAACACACAAGTTGATCAGTATATGTATGAGACGGATTATGGGGTTGTGAAGAATCCAACATTCCCAGAGTTTGGCCACTGAGTAAACTCCCAAAACCCAAAATTGTTTTTCCTGAGTCATTGAGAATGTGAGAATCTCGAGAAGGAGGAGGTGGGGAAGGGACCTGGGGGTTCGAGATCGATGATGATGGATTATTGGATTTGGTCACCCACTATGTTAGACCCATGAATATCTCTGTTGGCTTTTCTTTATTTAATTTAATATGTTACAATTTTTTAACAATATAATAATTGGAGTCTTTTGTGCTGTAAACGTTGAAGATTCCATAAAGCACTATGAGCTAACCATCACATTAAGGCATCTTGGGTTAATTCCCTGAGCAGACAGTCATTCCCCTAAAATTGTTCAAAAAGAGAAAAGCCTTCAAAAGCAAAAGCTGCCATTTCCAGAAGACCCACACAGACACATCTTTCTTTTCTGTGAATTATTATGCATACCTTCTTCTTCTTTTTTGGGAGGGCCATGCTAACTTGTGATCATGGGCAATTAATACGGTGTGGATCTCCAGTCCACCTCAACAACCCTGGCGCGAGCCAACATGCCCCTCCATCTTCAATTATATAGATGGACAAGACAGCCTTTGCTTTCAGCTTTCGATTCTTATACAGTTGCTGTAGGAACAGAGATACTTACGGAGAGCATCTATATTAGTAGAAACAGAGAAATACGTCTATGTTGTTTTCCTTAATTGGTTAACTTAAAAAGATAGAAAGTGTTTAAGTTGTATGAAAGCGACACGTGGATGGATCTGGTCCGTTGAAATCTGGTCTCCATGGTTGCTGCAGCTAGGACCGTGATGCCAGGTTGGTAGGAGGGAGTAGAGTGCCTCAAGGGCTCAGGAACCCTGCCTACGTCGTACTACCTTGTCTTTGCCTCATTCTTCATAGTTCATATATCTCGTCAAATCCTACCTTCACCGATTCAGAGAATCAACCCACACTTGAGCGAAATCACTAACGAGTACTAAAGCCATAAATGCCTTGTTACCATCAAGATTCTTCAACCATTTCAAAGGAGACATATGAACTTGTTCTCTAGTACTTCAAGCCCATACTAATAATATAAGAACTATGTATATAATTCTGCTAATTAATGGAGGGAAAAAGGGAGGAATAAGAGAGAAGAGAGGAGGAGTTCAAATGTTAGGAAAAGGACAAAGATATCCAGAGATTAAGGACCCAAAATGAAGTGGGAACAGCTAGACTGAGATTGTCCCTTTCCTTATCACTAATGAGACCACAAAACCACAAAGGAAATAAGGCCACACTATAACCTTTGAAGATATTCATTCAGGTTAATAATCCTCCATTTGTCTCCATTCTAATTCTATGTCCAGGGTTACAGAAAATAGAAATTACCTCATGGAGGGGAACAATATGACAAAAGCCATAGGACAGAAAAGCAAGACAAGCGCTGAAAGGCTGCCAAGTGTGCAAATGTACTGGGACATGACAAATGGCCATCTCTGATTGGATGAAGGGTCTCCCTTGAGTAGGGGAAACACTGTAGGAGGCCACAGCCATTTTGCAAGTGAAAGGGCAATGCACAAGAGCATTATAATCTGCCATTCTCATGAAAAAGAATGTGATAGTGCCATTGAATCCTTTAAAGATCATAATGAGAATTTGTACATTCTATTCCCTACTAATAGTCCCCATGGGAGGTATATAACTAGCTAGGGGCGGATGTGGGTTATATAGGGATTATGTATATATGCTACTAACACAGTTGCTAGGTCCTCTTTAAATGTTCCTTTTAGACAGCTGACATTATATATAGGGTATGTTTGTTAATGACTTAATTACTAGCCCTATCATTTTACCTGCAAGAGGTAAAGTAGTGGAGAACATAACCATACAAGGGATAAAGATTATGACCTAGAAAATTAAGAAAAAATTATATTTAAATCTCATATAAAGAATTTAATTGTATAAAAATAACAAAAAATTATCAAACGATTTGAAATCTCATGAGATTTGGGATTAATTTTTTTAAATTGTAAAATGACAGAACTGTCCATAAGAAAAAATAACTCAAGCAATAAGAATGACAACTCTATTAAGAAAAAATAATAACTCCAATAAAAAGAAAAAAATAACAACTTAAGCAATATGAATAACAACTCTAAAAAAAATGATAACAACTAGGAGTAAAAAAAAATAACTAAGGCATTTTTAGGGGTAATTCTATCATTTTATAATTTAAAAAAATTAATCCCAAGATTCGTGGGATTTCACAGTTGTTTGATAATTTTTTGAGATTTCTTTGCAATTAAATTTTTTGCAGGAGACTTAAATGTAATTTTTTTAAAAAATTAATTCTAGGAAATATCAACTTCTCAAATTATTCTTTAAAAATATGATCTCAATTCAGGCACTTCATTTTTTTAAAATCATTTCATTTTTTTAATGTCAGAACTTTAGGTTTTTAACCTCGCAATTCAATCATCGGCAATAGTGAAAAAATATAAATTAAAAAGATAAATGGAAAGTGTACGTCCCACTTGATTTAGTCCCAGGAGTTTTATTTAACAAAGCTATGTAATATTAATAGCGAAAACAACAGAAATTTTGTTCGAATGCTATTTGGAATCGTCAGTGTATGAATAGTGTAACCTAATAAACCCCTGGCCCTGCGGTCTAATACTTTTCCGCGTTTCAGCATCATTTACCATTCCTTTTGGAATTATAACTTCACCGCCCGACACCTTCTTAGGAAAAAAATAATTTCGACATGTCATCGTTTTTAATATTAATATAAAAATTAATCCTTGCTTGGTTGGATTATAAAGGGAAGATCCATAAGCAAGAAGCAACATAACACTTGGTTGGATTTGCTTGAGAAAACTGTCGAGAACCGAGCCACGTGATATATCCATGGATTTGACTGTAGAGAACATCCAAAGCCTATTAAATTATGGTCTTTAATTTCCTCCCCCACTATGCACGTACTTGAAGAACAAAACTCCAACATCTAATATGGTCCACTATTTTTGTTTTGAATTTTTCAAAGTTTTTGTGAGGTGACATTCCATTGATTTGCTTGGAATGAGACCGCCACGATGGATGGAGTATGAACTACTAATAATGAGCAAGCTGCTTAATCATGGTGCTAATGTGGGATGATTGCAGAGTTTATATATATATATATATAGTGGTACTGGGGTATGGGCAATTTAATAAAGATGGAATGTTTGTTTGTTTCCGCTACTTATTATAGAGGCAAACAATCATATTCCTTCCAATTCCACGAGAAAGCAGAATCATGAAGAGTCAGGAACCCTTTCTGCGGTTCACGCATATTGCATACAATTGTTGGCCACTAGCTATTATTGAGCATTGCAATTGGCGAGTCCTTTCATTTGGCTTCAAATTTCAATCGCAGATTTTTTCCAGCTTACAAAATCTTTGCAAGGGGGTCACATCTATATCCTTATGAAGGACAGTGTTGAGTGTTGAGAGGATAAGTTACTTAAAAAATGAAGGGCCAATGGGACAGAGCAGGTGTTTAGCAGGAAATTTAAAGGGATTGTATTTGTCCACACTAAGAAGGACAGTGAAGGAGCTAACATGGTTTGGGAAAGATTTATTGAGGGAACATGGTTGTCCCATTTTCTTCTCAATCCCTTTGGCTGAATAATTCATAATGCTTCCAAAGATTGATACCCCACCCCTTCCTTTATACCCAATGCATTTTAAGGAGGAATGCATTCAAGGGCCGGCCCAACTTTGTCAGTTTATTGCAAAATTCATTATTATATAGTTCATTCCAGTCACACCACTACTACTACGCAATCACTGAAGTGAATTAATGGGAGAGATTTGATTGCTAGCTCCTAGAAAGGTAGGAGAAGAGAGATTTGGGCAAGCTATCGATTCATGGAATCTGAGAAGTAAATACGTACAATGGTGTTTGTTTATTGTTATGGTCCCGTCCTTGCCCCTTCACAATTAAATGCAAAACAGAGAGCCATAGCTATCAATCATCATGAGATGATGGCTTTCTGTATCGCACTATGTGTTGCGATTTAACTTGTCCTCTGTTTTTTCCTGTTTGGCCAGAATTCTATAACCCCTCACAAATCGACTTCTGATAGCACCTTCCAACAAGAAAAAGAAGGGCCTGTTGCGGGGCTTCTCGGATCACACTCAAGTCGTTTTTGTTCTTTGATGAATCTTATATTTATGCCCAGCACTTTCGTCTGATACGTACGCACGTGTGGGTCGGGATTTAATGGTTGACAAATTATTATGCACATAATGATGGTGATCCACTTAGTTTCAACAGGAACAGGGGAAGGGGCAAAGAACGCATGAATTACATAGGATGTTAATGGTAGGTCAATTATAAGATGTACGCCTCGGCGTGCAGAGAGAGAGAGAGAGAGAGAGGGAGGGAGGGAGAAATGGAATTGAAGAAGTCACATGCATGCTTTGAGGAAAACGAAACTGCACTTTGGCCTCAGGCATGCCTACGTCCAACAAAAAGCATTATAATGCTTTGGTCCCCGTCTCCATTAATATTCCTTCTCACTCTTACCACATGGCTGTTTTTTCTTTTACAAAAATTTGTTAGAAATGATTAGATTCACCCATGATTTAAGGATAAGATAAAATCTCCCTTCTTTCTAACCGATACTAATGTCGGACAGGGCGAGTCATCAATTATTTTTAGGCACAAACTTAGGTACTTAAGAACTAAAATGACTCTCCAAACACCACAAGTAAAACCATAACAAAATGATACCACATGATTTTTGTTTTGTACAAATTTTTTTAAAAACCGGTTGGGCTCACCCACGATCTAAAGTGATACCAATATCGGGCAGAGCGAGCTGTCTATTACTCTCAAGCATAAATATAGACACCTAAAAGTTAGAATATCTCCTCAAACATCACGACTAAAATTATAATAAAATAATATTACTCAGATCACGCTCTAATATCACATGACTTTTCTTTTTTTTTAGTTGCGCACCGGTTCACGTGGCTCTAATATCACATGGCTTGCTTTTTGTTTTTTTTGGTACATCATATGGCTTGCTTTTGTTGTTTTAAAGAAGTTCATCGTTTAGGGCCCAATTAAGTTATTGGGCATTTGTTGTAGCCCAATGTGCTCCGCGACTATGTGAACTAGACAAGTAGGAGGACTCTACCAAATACCAACCCCCTTACTAAATTGGAGGATTTGGTTGATATCTGATGAATCACGAAACAAAACCAACAAGAAGCATAACAATAAAAGTAAATCCATTTTGGGTTATGATTCTAAAATATTTCCCAGGTACTGCAAGTGTGAGTTCGATTATTTTATTCTGCTCTCAAAGGAAGCATGGTTCGATTCATCTTATAAATATATCGCCAACAAAACTGTCATCCCCACCATTCATCCATATGGAGCCGTCTACCAATAATACCCAGGATGACAAAACGCCAAGGCAATCTGCAAAGAGGTCAGGAGGAATTCTCAACGTTCACACATTCATTTCATGTTTGCTTATATTTTAACAACTCGTGTTATCCTTTGAAGGTTGTTGGGTAAAGTTGCGGTGATAACGGGGGGAGCTAGGGGGATCGGAGCGGCGACGGCAAAGCTGTTCGCGGAGAACGGAGCGCACGTGGTGATCGCGGACGTGCTGGACGATCTGGGGGCGTCGGTGGCCAAGTCCATCCAAGGTCGGTACATACACTGCGACGTGTCGAAGGAGGAAGAGGTGGAATCGACGATAGGGGAGGCGCTGAGGTGGAAGGGGCGGGTGGACGTGATGGTGAACAACGCCGGGGTTTCGGGGCCCGAAGGAAGCATAACGCGACTTGACATGGAGGAGGTGAAGAGGGTGTTGTCGGTGAACCTGATGGGGACGGTGCACGGAATGAAGCACGCGGCGAGGGCGATGGTGGAAGGAGGAAGAGGAGGGTCGATAATATGCACATCGAGCTCGGCGGCGATAATGGGAGGGCTAGGGTCGCACGAGTACACGGTGTCGAAGGCGGCGATGGTGGGGCTGGTGAGGAGCGCGGCGTGTGAGCTGGGGGCGAGGGGGATAAGGGTGAACAGCGTGGTGCCGCACGGGGTGGCGACGGAGATGCTGGTGGAGGCATACAGGAAGTTCGGGAAGGCGGATATGACGGCGGAGGAGGTGAGAGGAGTGGTGGCTGAGAGGGGGAGTCTGCTGAAGGGGAGGTATGGGACCATAGAGGACGTGGCGCATGCCTGTGTGTTTCTGGGCAGTGACGAATCGGGGTTCGTAACGGCGCACAATCTTGTTGTGGATGGGGGTTATACATCAGCTACTAGCTCTCTCCATTTCATCTACTACTAGATTTTTTTAACTGTCTCACAATTATGAATAAAAGTTATTAGGAATTAAGGCCAATTACATTCAATTTAATTACAAAATAATGGTATTAGATCACTCGGAATTCAAGCCAAAAGACCCTACAAAACACTGGTAGGATGGATGCTTTACAAATTAATGGCCTATACTATTAGCACATGTGTATGATGACATTATTTAAATAAGAATTTATTAAGTAATACCTATAAATACACAATTGTTTACATTCTGCATCTCCATATCATCCCTCTCCCTATTATCTCACATGTTTTATTATTCATAACATACATTTCTATCAATTTCGATATAAAAACTCCATCCTTTTAGGTGACCCGATTTGAATTTGGGTTTTAGATTTAAGATTCTTTGCATGGGTAATATAAAAATACATACCAGTAAGAATGAGTTGTCCTACTTGTATGCATACTGGTTCACATGTTTGGATGATATCGAATATGACAGTTGAAAGTTGAAATAACTGGCGGAAATTAATTAAGCATGTGAAATCCCAAAGAGGAGTCTGCTTTGGATTTATGTCAAATCTAAATCCTCAAAATTTTATGTATTCAAGTAATAAACCCTGGTCCAAATCCAAATTTAGATCCCCGTCCAATAATAATCCAAACATAATATTAAGTTATGCCAAATGCTTACCCTGAAGTATTAACTAGTCTCTCCAGTTGGCCCCCCATATGTTTGTGTGTGTGTAGTTTTTATGTTATTTAACGGACGTGGACGAGTAAAAAAGAAAGAGAAAAGATGAAACGAACAGAAGATTTGAATGCGGAGAAATCAGAGTGACTGGAGGAATGCAGAAGCGGCAGCAGTATGTGGGCGGTCAAAGAGTCAAAGTGGGGACTCAACAAACAGCTGACATGCAAAGTCAAATTTCTGGGAGAACATCATTTTCTGCCCCTCCAATTTCATCTCTCTCTCTCTCTTTCCCCCTCACAAATTTAATTCACACAGCAAAAAGAAATTAATAACAATCCACAGCGAAAGCAAGAAACTTCCTTCTTTTAATATTTTTTGGGGGAAAATAATAATTGTTGGATTGTACGTATATATAGGTAAGCATGCATGTATTTTGTATGAAAATGAATAGTGTGGGTTTTTTTTTAATAGATATAAGTAAAGAATGAGGAAAGGGGATTAATGACGAAGGGGGTAAGGAAAAGCTGGGGAGAAGGGAATCTGCGATAACAGAAAGCAATTAGAGTAACAATCATTATACTGTGAAGGGTTGAGCAGAGGTTGTCTCACCCCCGATTCCCCTGCCTTCGCATGCCTCATCGTCCTCCCTAACTCTCTCTCTCTCTCTCTCATTTCATGCTCTGGAGAAACTCACAAATATATATAAGTTTACAAAGCATGAAATGGTCTACAGTTTCCAGGATTATACCTGTTCATTCATTATGAGCTTGTCCTGCTTCATCGTTATTATGTATGAGCTCATTCTGCACACCTTGTCTAACTGTTTTCCAATTCCCATATATTTGCATGATTTGCATCTACCAGCTTTATTACCACCCCCCAACTATATATATATATATATATATTTTGTATATCGTCACATTTTAATTATTGTATATATATCATTATCTGCTGACGTGTCCGGTGTCCTTGCTCTTCTTTTTCCTCTGGGAAAAAACCTCACTTTTTCTGTCTCGGCTCTGCATGCATATTAATTCCCCCTTTCATGTGGCTAGTGGCTACCTCCTCCTACATCTTTCTCCCATGAACCCCCCCCCCCAATGTATCTCTGGTTTTCCTGTTTTATACATGGATCGCACCCAAACGGATATCAGCTTTTTACAGTATTCTCATTAATTCCTCTGCCTCGTAATTATATTAAGGGTGATCACTAAATGCAGCCGATCAGATGAAAAGACGATTAAGACAAAGCTGAGAATGAATAAATTCAAACGTAACATACAATAATTAGTAGAGAGAGAGTAGCCGTTTTCCACGACAAAGTCCCATTCCATTATCCAAGTTTTTATATGTGTGCTTATATATTACCTTTCTCTTATTTGTAATTAGCACGTATAAATAAATGATATAATATATATATATATAGGTATATATAAACTGATACTGAAAAGAAAGCCACATGATGGAGGTGGCCATATATTCACGAGATCGCTCTATAACATCGGGGAATGGAGAGTTTAATTAGTGTGAATGTAGAACAGAAACATAACTAGGTAAAAAGACATTAAGATTAATATATATATATATATATATATGTATGTAGAAGCGGGCGTAAGAAAAGGTGAAGCGGGGATATCGATCAGAGCCAGAGAGCTCCGGCGTCCTTGAGTAGACGAACGAGGGTTCCGTTGATGTGGGAGGCCATGAGGGCCTGGACCCCACCGAGGAAGTTTCCCCCTATGAAGATGGCGGGAACGGGAGGCTGGTGGGTGCCGGAGAGGCGGGAGAGGAGGGAGTGGATGTCAGAGCCGGCGGCATGCTGGTCAAGCTCGACGATGGTGGGTCCTACGCCAAGGCTGAAGAGGAGGCGCTTGACGACGGTGGACATGCAGCAGGAGGACATGCTGAAGACGACGACGGCGTTGGTGGAAGCGAGGTGGCGGACAATGTCGCGAGGGGAGCCGTGGACGTCTCTGGCGGCCTCCATCGGAAGAGGGGGATACCTAACGACCTGCATAATGGAGGGACAGTGGGAATATATGAAAGAGAAAGAGTGAGGGAAGGAGTAATACAAAGGTAGTTACAGCGATATGCATATATAAAGAGAGAAAGAGCGATTGCAGAAAATGGTGTGATTACTGTGAAGAAGGGGTTCAGCGGGGGAGAATATATGTGGCAAGCGGTGCGAGGCATGCAGGATAGAGGGAGACGACGGCGTTTTGAGGCTGAAAATATAACGTGAAATTATAACAAATATTCGAGATTAGAAGCAAAAGAGGGTCACGCGATTTCCGTCCCCATCACCATGCATCCATCCCGCGTGTTTCATTTGTCTATATACTATATACTATATATACATATATACATATCCATTAATATTTATATATATTCCATGTGGCAACACATAATTCATTATTAATTGGACTCATTTGAAGAGTATAAACGTACGTACTAATGATAATAATGCATGCATACCTCTATATATGAAAGGTTTCGTGAAAGTAGAGTGCGTGTACCCATCCATGTGTTGCAAAAGCACGCCATGATGCTGATGCTGATCTCGCATCTCCCAACAATAATACATAACACCCACCCCTTCAACGGTGACATCCTTATTCTCATCATATACAGAAGCGCATTCTATTGTTCAAACAAAAACCCCAACTCCTTATTCTATATTTACACCACCAGATCGAGGCCCCTAAGAGGACTAATTAATTAATTAGACATGACAAGAACACTCAGTCTCTCCTCAATGAACCGACATTGGTCAACAAGTTATGGATGAAGCGTGAGATGGGCCGTAAACAAGCCCTGATAGGGCTCACGGCAGAGAGCCTCCACCACGAATACGCGGAAGCCGCCCTGCTCTTCAGCTTCTCGCAGAACGCCGGCAAGCAACTCTCGTTTCTGGGGATCAACGGGGCCGACGATTGCAGGTAAACTGATGCGGCGCGCCTCACCAGTTGGTTCTTTATGGTTATGTTGCAAGTGTCGAATTCGTTGTTGGCGTCGAAACACATATAGAAACTCCTGGGCGGCGATTCATCCAAAATGTCCTTCAAGCTCGTGTACTGGGGACTGTCGTTACCTTCGGAATCTTTCCAGGTGGAACTGGAAGATGATGGGGTTCTCCTTGGACGCAAGCACTGGAGCTCTTGGATCTCTGTTACCATCCTTTGATTGAATGTGCAGCATGAGAGGGTGAGGATTAAGATAGTGTTGTGTGAGGAAGAGGTGGATATAATATAATATAGGGAGGAGACGGTGTAGTTCGTGAGGATTATAGCCTGAAATAGCGCTTTTGAATTAAATGCACGCGAGTTCTAAGGCTAATGCTCCGTTTCATAGTATCAAATTTCGCATCTTCATTGATTGGGTCAAACAGAAACAAACATGATTCGAAGCCCAATTCCCACAGATTTATGGCCCAACCCTTTTCCACATTTTTTTGAATTCTTAATTATAGATGTACCTATGACTATGAGAATGAATCGGAACGGTGAAATTGGATTAAGTAAGTTTGATGATGTCCCATCGCCAAGGTTTGACGCTCAAATCAAACGGAGATGAATGCATTGTGGGTTTTATGGAAACTAAACAGTCTAACCCTTTATTAATAATATATTATACAAATTAATTTCAACAATATAACTGTAAAATTGAAATCCAACGAAACTTTCTAACAGTAATGATCGTACTTATAAACATCTTTACAAGTGCAATGTTAATTGTATATATAGCCCCAAAAAATAAGCATAATGTGTCTTTTTGGCCACTTGTTCTTAAACTTGGCGCTACGTAGTTTTATTATATATAATTTTAATTAACAGTTTTTTTTAAAAAAAAAAGATTCACGTAATTTTGATAAAATTGAATATAAAAATACTTATATTCTATGAAAAGTGAACGCAGGTATTTATATCTGTGTGTCACTTGTGATCACAACCATACGTATAAATGATGGGAGTGGGAAAAGCGGTGATTAAGGAAGGATCTCGTGATTAATGTGAGAAGGAAAAGAGGTTTTATTAATGATGGGAAAAGCAATTAACTTATTCATTCATCTTCACTTTACCCCACTTTAATTTAATTAACTCTCACTATAAAGCATCTTTTTTTACCAATACCTCATCGATCTCTATATATATGTTGAATAAGATTTACCATAAGTTTAAGTTAGTGCTGGCATATCAATACAAATCATTTGGATACCTTGCTTCATGCCTGAGCTCAATTAGAAGAATAATTATAATCAAGTATCCAAATAACCACATATATATATATATATACCATGCAAACACTGTGCCCTAATATTATATTCTAAATAACGGGGTCATCTTTCTTACTATACTAAAATTATTATAAAGTCTCTTCACGAGGGGAAAAATCAGCGGAAGATATTTGTCTTGTTAGTTGGCCTTAATTCTATTTAACATTTCTTATGTGAATGCCAACCTAAGAAGAGACGCCATGAGAATACTAAATTATTCAGTAACGACGACGCTGCCTGCCACTCCAAGCATTGACCTAAGTTTTAATGATACACATTACCCCAGCATCATCTTCATTCCTGCAAACTTCTCCTTCTATTCCTCCCCATATTTCGGATATCTATTTCATCACATCCTCCTATCTTGAATTACTTCATCCTCACTTAGCTTCTCCTCCTCTTTCTTTTTATATATAATAATCATTCACTTCTCTATATTACGGATCAATTTTATAGAAGGCTTTGTTCTATATGCGTGTGTGCATCATAGCTTTAGAACTAAAATACCAGCCAAACACTTACTAATTAACATTTAATCACCTTAACACTAATTAACTCAGATTCTGTCAGTCTTATTTAAATTTAGATCTGCTCATTGCCCAGTCAGATACAACTAATAATCATGATAAAAAATTGAATCGAATTGACTTTTGCATCGTAACAACACCCTTGTATGCCCAGCCTTCATTTATTGTTTTTTTTTTGTAAAATGAATATTATCTTTCTAATTATTCTATCCAAGGTAACATGTCCAACATTTACTTGTATATTCATTGGAGTGCTCAAACATATATATTATATAACTCACGATTGAGTCGTCCGTCTGGTTTATTTCGCCCCTTTCACAACAATCCCTCATTTTAATCTTACTATTATTTCAATTTAGGCTTCACCACCTAATCATCACCCAGTAAAATTAAATATATTATAACCAGACGAATTTTTTTATCAATCATATAAAACTTAAAAAAGTGAATTATATTAGTTATGACTTATGAATGATATAATTTACATAATTTATAAATGATAAGGTAATTTATAAATGAGTTTTTGGACCTAATTAACTTCATTTACTTACCATTATTTATTATTGTAAGATAGGGGGGGAAATCCTCGTCACAATAACAATCGTTTTCTTTTAAAATTGCACAGTATATTATGGATTTTCCAAAATTAATCATTCATTAAAAGAAAACAGGTATGTATTGGGAGGAAGGAATTGAAATAATACATGATTATAATTAGGAAACAATTAGAATTGATGATATGCACGAGGTATTCCTCTGCTTTTAATTTACCTTTTAAAATCAATTCGGTTTATTCTTTTTCCTTATTAAAAATCTTCTTTTGATTGAACCACACCTTTTACGACACCAGGGCGGTTCATATTAGTTATACAAAAAAATAGTATTGTTATTTTTGAGGTCCGCAAATATTTCAGTTGGAAGAGGATGGTTTAGGAGTCAAAGTCTCCCCATTTCGTTCCAAAACATCAAAATCACGCTAATTAATGTTGCAAAATCTCTCGGGGCCACAAAAGAAATTTTCGAAAACAAGCATAGTCTACATTTAAAGTCAATGTCTCGACCAACCAAATCATAAATAATGAGATTGCCACAATAAAACGAAAAAGGTACACAAATTTATCAGCAAGTTTTTAGCCCTTCAGATAAGATCGACCTTATTTTAAATATTAGCCTTTTTTTCAAAGTATGACGCATATAGTAACAAATTAAAATTGGACCATTCCATAATATAATATTATTAGTTTATTCTCATAAAAAAATATTATTAATTTATTACTGGTATACATAATTTTTAAATAAAAAAGTGTAGGGACAGTCTTATCATTTGAACCAATATAATTTCACTTACATTTTAATTGATTTTTTTTCTCGAAAATCAACAAAATTGGCAGTAGGGCATCATAATATTATTACCTCTATTCATATGGCGTGAGATAAAGGATTAAATTAAATTACAAGAAGAACGTACATGATGAAATACTCGTAAAGAGTAATAATATGGAGTCTTTTACTTTTGGCAACGTGAGGTCAATTTCCAGTGATGGGGTTGGTGAGATGGAGGAGGAAGCAAAATAAATATAGAAGGAATAATTAAAATGAATGAGGAGGTTTAATTTTTTACCAATTAAGCCTTACATCTACTTAACCCCATATGATCAAACTCATGTTTCTTTACTTTTATTTCTCTCCATTCATATATTTATATATATTCAGAAATGATTTTTCAATATTTAGTTAGAAAAAGCAACCTCTATGTTGTATACAATAATATAGGCCACAACTTTACTTGTGATACAATACAAACATAAGAACCAAATAACTGGACAGCACAAAATGTAATTAGTGACATACCATTTACGAGAGGCAGCACTCAAACTGGGATATTGTGTGCCTTTCAGCAACGTCAACCACACATTTCTTACCTCTTTTATTTTTAATATTTTGATCTTTTTTTCCGAAAAAAAAAATCCTTCCCAAACTAAATAAACTAGATTTTCAGACTTGTGCAAATCATCAACCATGAATAGAGGTGTTTGATTAAACAATTAACTGAAAAGGTTAAAAATAAAATAAAATGGGAAATCAATATCATTGTCTATCTATAATAAGAAAATGACTTCATACGCAACTATTGGAAAAAAGAAGGATTTAGAGTGGAGATGGCTGTGCTGCCATATTGTTTGTTCAGAAAATCTGTCTTCCATTTTGTTTGAGACACAACATGTTCACAACTTGGTTCTCTTTCCCTGTGCGACTAGTGTGTGTGTGTGTATACAGACACACAGTTGAATCCCTCACCCACTAACTATTTTATCATGTGTTTTTTGTTTTCACCACCCCAATCATTGCCTTCGGATATGTCCCTCCCACCACTTTCTTTCTTTCTTTCTTTATTTTGTTCCTCCCGCCCATGTGAACGCCCTAATTCTCGTTTTATTTGGTGCTAGTTAATTGATTATGGTTATGACAGGATCACGGGTCGAGCTAACAAAATGGAATATAATGAAACAACTAGGTCCATTCCACCTGAAAACTACTTAACCATGCTTTTAATGCGAGATTAAAAGATAAGGTAAAATTTAATCAATTAGAAGGTCTTCGACGTAATCATCACTTCTCTCATATAGTCAAATTTTAAAATGAAAACATTGTCATTGAAAAATATCACGTATCCAATTTCTCATCATAAAGAAAAGTATTATATGGGGACAAAGAGGTCAGCAAATGAATTTAAACAATATTTAATGAAGCACGATTTTGTGCTTCAATGATACACTACTATATGGTGGATCCCAGGTGAGGAAAAAACTAAAAAAAAAACAATACTAATATATCATATGATTTAGTCGATGACTGAAAATATAATACAAGTAAAACATGACGAAGCTCTCAGGAGATTGACCTTTGTGAAAAGCGACAGAAAATGAAGTCTCAGTTTTATTGTGTGCCTTAATTAATTGAGCTTAATACTTTATAATACTTTAAGACAAGCCTCCGACTTAGTCGTTTATCATTTAATATTATTATAATCCAATGCTGCAGTAACTCTTGTCAACAAAAGTTGCCTCCTTTATTATTTTATTATTCTGGGCGTGTCCATCTTCTAACGCCATTGCCGATACCACTACACATAATAATATTCTTAATATTTCTGCATCACATCATCCATTTCTATTTGTGCTCAATCCCCAAAATCTCCACATTTAACCATTTCTTTAAACTGGCATGAATCTTTCCTAATCACAACAGTTATATTAGTCTTTTGTCGAATGTATCATTCGCTGTAAAAAAAATTCTAACTTAGCATAAGTAGCAGTGCTCGTCTAAAAAGCATAATATGATGATAGAAAGATAGATGCAAATTGCAAAGAATAAAAATGAAAGGTTGTAATTAAGCTAGGGCATAACCATGGTTGTTAAGAGACTAAAAGAAAGCACCATAAATAATTAGTGGTCATTTATTAATAAACCACTTACGTACAATAATGACTTTTTATTCAGTGGTGATTTTGCGTGTTTAACTTTCCCTTTTCTTGTATATCCCCTTTTTTCAGGTATGCCACTGTAAAATCCAAAGACAGGGGGAAAACACACACTAATTAATTTTCTAAGCCTTCTACATCGTACGTAATAGAGTAAGGAGCTGACCCTATCAAAAGAAGCGAGCCCACGTTTCACATTCTTGACGGTTCATTAGCATCTGAGTGGAGTTCATGATAACTGATAAGGACTATTTTTTTCCAAAAGAAAAAAGCTTGTGGACTTATTTTCAATGTACCACGGGGGAGGCTCTTCTTAATAATAATGGAGAACAAGATTTGTGAGGGAACATGAGGGTTGATTATTAATTTTTCAGAGAAGAAAAAAGGAAGGTGGGAAAGAAGGAGGAAAAGCAGCGAAAAAGCAAAGTTACGAAGGAGCAAGCACAAAAATATGCATTGGTCCCTTGACAATGACTCTTTTTGAGGCACAAGAATCATCCACAGCCTCAGAAAAAAGATGTTATATGGCTAGTGGGGTGAGGGCTGAACAAAAAGAACAGAAAAAAAAAGGAAATATTCAGAGGCAATGCAAGAGTTAGCATATAGACATGGAAGCTCGTGATCATATTGTATTCAAGTTACGGGTTTTGAGATAGGTACGTGTCCCTTTTTTGAAGCATCCGATACAAAACTCAGATTCGGACGATATACGACACCCAGAGATTTGGGATTCTCAATTCTTTTATACAGAGAGATAAGGCTTGAACTTAAAAGGAAACTTGGATTGGATTTCTACTTTCCTGGTGCTGATACGGGTCATGAATACTTGATACCATTCTCAATAACACAACCAATTATTAATTAATTTGTAGGAAGAAAGTCCTAAGTGTAGTAATATTAATTCTTGAGTGGATCAAAGTAAGCTTACATCTCCATTTTCAGTTGCGTTTCCATCAATGCCACAAAATTTATGCGCTATCGTGTGCAGCTAAGTTAGATTCGGTTGTACTCAATGGGGACAATGGTTGGTTCAAGCGATGGTACACCCCTATATAGTGTTTTTTTTTAAGGTCTTCTTCTAGTGGGTTGATCAATTATTGCTCCTTTGAATATTGCGCTTTTAATACACAAATAATTTATATTCCTTCATATATCATTAGTTTCGTAGGATATATACTATTTTTTAATTATGTATGTATTGATTCCATCCATAGCAAGATGAATAGTATTTAATTTGTAATATATTGATTTTTTTAATCTTATAATGACACCTTTTCTCATTGAAATTGAAGATATATATATAGTGTGTAAAATATATAAACGAACGAAAATGTGCGTGTTTTCTGGCAAATTAAAAAAAATATTTTTTTCTTTTTTATTTTTGAATATATATTATATGTAATTAGTGTATAATCATAGAGAATATGAACTTTTCTTGAGTAGATATCTTGCTAATTAAGGATCTGATGGAACAGTGGTGAGAAAGAAGTCCGGAGGGAACAATAGACAATGGTGGTCCTAATTAATAAATAGTTAGAAGAATACTTCTCAAAAATATTCTGACATTAATTGGGAATAAATCATGTATAGTAAATTAGTAATAGGCCCATCGTTCTTTTTATTCTAAGTCTTCTTTTTATTTTATTTTTATTAGTTTAAACGTTAAATCTGATAACTTTAGATATATAATATTATTAAAATTCACCAGGGTTGGCCATTGAGCTTGTGGCTTAAAGCACTTTGTTTTCCCTTGTCAAATCATGTGCTTGAATCGGCAGTTACAGGCTCAGAAATTGATCAGTTCTGAGATTTACCCCATCTTCCATAATATATGAATTTGGATAAGGCCGTTGTGCGGCTTTCGATCCTCCAAATTTGGTTAAGATACCTTTCAAAAGCAAACCTCCATAGAATCGAATCGACCTGAGAAATTGAAATCCCATCATGGAGACTGAACCCATTGTAATCAAATGTTTACCAAATTTAAATTCAATATTTGAGTTATTAAGCAAAGTTTGATTCGATCGGACGTGGAGGGAGCTGGTTGGTTTCTGGAATTGAAAGCCCGCAATACCTAAATATATATTCTCTTTTTCTGTCATGCTTCTGAAAAGCAAAAGCCTTGAGGAGGACACAATTTGATACCAAGCAGTGAGATGAATGATGTTTTAGATATCTTATTCATAAACTCCATGACTATTAATTATATGAGGCTAATTAGATATTAATTAAGCTTAAAAAATACTGTCTTGGGACCTATGTTAATAAGAATAAAGGTAAATAAATTGGATTTCTTTTGTTAAGAGCTGCAGTCTTGTCCATGTAGAAGTTTCGAGTAAATTTACTGGTGAACAGATGTTAATTACAAGGTAGAAAGGAATTAGGTTCCAGAATAATGCACGATCGAGGACATGCAAGGGAATTACAGGTTTACAGGATGCAATTAATATTACACAAAGGGAAAATCCTAAAAAATATCTATTTAAATTTTAAAATTCTAAATCAAGATTTTTTGCAAAAAAAAATTATAAATAGCTTTACAAGAGTTATAAATAGCTTATAAAATATAATAAACAGAATTTTAAAAATTTAAATGGGTATTTTTTGAGATTTTCCTTCAAACAAAACGTACGTGAAAAATAGACATGAACCTATAATTCCTTTGGGATAACAATATATTATTATAAATTTTCAGAGCTACATAGAACATTTAATTTTGGGTGGTGTTGTGGCCGTATAAATAGACCAGTAAATGAGTCACACTTGGGGGCCAGCGAGCAGAATTGGCCAAATTTCTGATACGGACTGGTCAAAAAATTATACAGATTAAATAAACACTAGTAAAAAATAGACTTTTTAAAATTCTATTTTTAAACTGGTCATTGCGGAGAAGTTTTAAAAAAATGACTGGTAGTATTTTTATAAATAAGATGAAATATTTACACCGGTTATAAAACATGACCGGTGTAAAAAGTAATGACCGGTGATATTTTTGTAAATAAGATGAAATATTTACACCGTTTGTAAAACATGACCGGTGTAAAAAGTCATGACTGGTAGCATTTTTATAAATAAGATAAAATATTTACACCGATTGTAAAACATGACCGGTGTAAATATTTCATGTTATTTACAAAAATGCCACCGGTCAGTTTTTTTTTAAACCGGTTCCACAATGACCGATTTAAAAATGAGACTTTAAAAATGGGGCTTTAAAAAACATATTTTTAAACCAGTCTTATCTACAGCTGGTAGAATTACATCCGCTGCAGAATGTCTTTGCTATTAAAAATCTAACAAAAAGCGTTAATTTTTTATGATTCCTTATCTTCACAAATCATATCGTCGTCCATAGAGAAAATTAGACAAGGGAGAACACATAGTGACAGGAAGCTCCACCTTCGTAACACACCGTCTAAAGCTCGCCGAAGAAAAAGACTTAGATATGCGATGACCCATACCTGTGCTCGTCATTCTCTATTGTTGAAGTCAGTCGTTGTAGCCTCTAAAGCTCGCCAAAGAAGAAGACCCAGATCTGCGATGGTGGGTGTCTATTTTTTTGTTCCTTTCTTTCTAGATTTTGTTTAAATATATTTCTGTTCACTTTTAACTGGGTAAGTTGGAGGAATTGTGATGATATTTCTGTGATATCTTTAATTAGGTAACGGCGTGTCTAGGTTTTTTGTTTCTGTGTATATATTTGGGTTTTTGTCTCATTCATTTCTGGGTTCTGTTTAAATATATTTTTGTTTGCTTTTGAGCAGGTAACCAAAAGGAATTGTGACGATATTTTTGTGATATCTTCAATTAGGTGACGACGTTTATGAATTTTTATTTCTGTGCATATATCTGAGTTTTTGTTTCTTTCGTTTTTGGGTTCTCTGGCTTTTTCTTTCTTCCTCTTTTTGTTCTCTGCTTGCATTTTACAGGTACCTATTCTTCTTCATCACTCTTCTCCTTCTTCAGATTTGTGACGAATAAGGAAATAATTTCGGACCTAGAGTTTTTTTATTCTGATTTTTTTTATTTTAACATTACTTTTTAAACCGGTTGTATGGAATAACCGATTTAAAAAAGCTGATTGTTTACACCGGTCATATACAACCGGTGTAGAATATTAAATTTTTTACACGGGCTGTTTCTACACCGGATCAAAGTCCGGTGTAGAAGTCTATTTTCAACCGATTTAGAAAGTTTTTTTTCTAGCCGTGAAAAAAGAAAAATAACTATATATCAAAAGAGTACAAAGCAGAAGAGAATGAAAGTAGTTAATGGGGGAATTGTTGTGTAGTTGGAGAAGTGAGGAAAAAGCGACAAGAATGGATGTAGTTGTCTTCTTTTTGGAGTAATAACAAAAGAGAGTGGCACAGGGCCATGGCCATGGAAGAAAGATGTGGGGATAAGGAAGAAGATAAAGCCGAAAACAGTGGAGGTTGAAGCTAATATAATGCATATCTTTTTATAAATTACATGAGGTGAAATGGAATGAAGCTGCCCCTGAAGCTTCTAATTAAAGTACATGCATATCTATAAACTAACGTCACAATTTTTTTACTCTCTCCTTTTTTGGACAATAAAATATTTAGGCAACTTGGACCTTCATGATTTATCTAGATTATAGGCAGATTTCGTGATTTAAAAAGTGTTTAAGAATTTGCTCATCAATTTTCCACTAAACTTCAAAATCAGTAGGCCATTCACTTTGCTCATATCTTTGGCTTTTTGTTGCACAAAGTTTAGGTGAGTTGGATTTCGAAAATACATATCTACAGATTTAAAGAACATTTATAAATATATTTATAAATTATTTAATAATAAAATTATTATATTAACAACGTGATTTAAACTTATAACTTTATAAATTATACGTCAACTTCTTATTAATTATATCAATTTTTATTAGCTATTCTCATATAACTAACTACTAGTAGAGCTCATCTTTATCTTTTATATATTTTTATATATAAAGGCTTCATTTATTTCAATTTCTGTTCCCTTAAATTACAAAAAGTGTCTATTGTAATACCCCCAAAAAATAATATTAGTAATTTGTTTTATTAATTCAAAATAGTTTACACTTTAATTCCTGTTATATTATTTGATCACGGCAGATACAATTACACTTTATCTTTTTTTTTGGAAAAAATAATTATAAAAGTATGAACTTTATAAAATAAAAACAGATCCTTTTATTTTGAATTCTTTTAAAGGACAATATTATAAGTGTGTGTTTGGCATATAGGTTACAGAATTGATTGTTCTCTCAAACCACAGTTTTCTCTTCTTTCAGCCAAATACTAATTTTTACTCAAAAATCAATTTTCAATCCAAACCATGATTTTATCCTATAAAACCATGGTTTTGGACTATCTGACCAGCAGGAGCGTTTTGTTCAAATTTTACCGTTTAAGGGTATTAAAATTTTTACCGTACAATTGTCTTTTACTCTCCACCTGCTCCTGTCCTTAGAAAATACTATTTATAAGCGGGGGAAAATAAAAATAAGGGAAATATTGTAAATTTTTTTCTTCCTCTGTACATGTACTATATTTTTTTAATAAAAAATTATAAATAAAATTATTATATCTTATATAATTATTATATTTAGTTTATATATTTTTTGATAATTTACTAATATAAAAAAATGATTCTATAACTAATCACCCAAACATCTCCATTGTCAAAATCTATTATTCTAAAAAATCTATTCTTCCCAAAATTTATTTTTTAAAATCTATTCTTCCCAAAATCTATTCTCCAAAAGCTAATCCAAACACACACTAAATAAGGCTAAACACGAGCACAAATGATCAAGCTAGTCCCAAGTCCACATTCGTCTCTCAACCGTCGACAATCATCTCTACCCTTCTCCCTCTCCTTTAACTTTCAACCGTCACCCAAAAGCTTACCTCTCTCTCTCTCTCCTCTTGTTGATTTGTTTGAATAATCAAAGAGTGGTCTTGTTAATAAACAATTTATAAATATTTTTATAAATTTTTGCAAGTCTTTAATTTTGATGAGTTTCTGAAACTCAATTCAAGTCAATTTTTTGTTACGAAAGAAAAATAGTTGAGGGGACCACATCGTTGAATTGTATTCCTAAAAAGCAATTATAATTATTATTGATATTAAATTATAGTAATTCTGACAGCGAAAATTAACACAATGAGCACATCACTTTTGAGTTTCCCAAAGTCAAACGCATGCAGGGAAATTAGTGAGTGGGCATGCTCGACTCTAGTGCTGAGGGTTGCTATGTTTTTTCCAAAAAAAAAAAAAAAGAGCAGAGAATGAGATGGATCAATATTGGAGTGTGTGTGTGTCTATATATACATATACAGCATGCAACTGAATTTTCTTAATCATATGTACCGATGTAAAAACTCATTTATTTATTTTTTATTCGTTGGATCAAAATATGCACATAGCACGCGAGAATCAATTTTGGAAAAAATCAATTATCCACTTCTCATTTTTGTAAAATCGAGTGTAGCTTGTGCGGCTTTCATGGCCCCGGGAAAGTCGCAGAATAGACAACACCTTCAAAGTTTTCACTGTAAGTACCATGAAACTGGACAACACATTCCTAACATTCACCAAAATCCTTCTCATCACTCTTTCCCACATCAATGGATTCTGTTCCCCTCTATCACATATACTATTATGTATATCCATTTCATCTGCATCGTTTTGAATTCTTGATGAAGAAACTAATTAATTAAAAAATTAAACCCTCCTCACGTAAGCTATGACATCAATTAATTGGAAGTTTAATTTGGTAACAAGACAAGCAATGTTGTTAGTTTCAACACAGTTCCCTAGGCATGGAACAGATGTCCCAGCTCTATTCTAATTTATGAGCACATCAGGACCCCATTGCTTGCATTTGCATTTGAATTATGAGAAGCCTTGTCGAAACGAGACTGGCTAATTGAACTCCAACTTAATTATTACATTTAGTCATAATTATAAGATTTTATTAACTTTTTAAAGAAACTAAATAAACTATTTAATTATAGTATATGTTATATGATCTTTTTAAAATAAATAGTTTATAAGTAAAATAAATTAATTTGATAAAAAAAAATATATAAATATTTTAAAGTGATTCATTTAATTTTGTTAATCTCTTAGCAAAAAAAAAGTTAATAAAGACTTATAATTAGGATGGGTAATAAACTAGATTGTCAAACCCATCACTGGTGTTAGTGCTTCAAATATGATTTACTATTAACAATTTATAATTACCTTTTGATCCCACATTGGACTTTTCTTATTTCAACTTTATTTTCGAGTCGGCAACGTCTCCTTTTCAGTCAGATTAAACGCTGCTTTCATCACTTTCTTTTGTTTCCACATGTACTGTCATACCCATCGCCAAACATATACTTATTAAATACAATTGTGGTCAAATATCTACTCGAATTTATGTTTATAGTACATAAAATAAATAGTATGATTGACTTAATAAGTCTTTTTTGTTGTTGCCCCCCAACGTATGGTTGACTTGAGTTAAAGCTCATCCTAATTAGTTGCCGATTGAGAAGGCATTTTTTATTTTGATTTTATTGTGCATGTACAGATATCTTGTCTCCCACGATTCGCATCTGTGACTTGTACTCATATAAATAATTCACCTATGCTGACTATTAAATTCGGTGATTACCTGTCCTTAAATGATTCTTGTCTTTTTTTTGTTTAAAAAAAAATCTTAAGCAATAAGCGCCATTCTTACCTTATTCATATGAGTTGAGTTCATACTTCACAGTGTTATTAATGAAAATAAACACACATTTGTAATTTGAGATGGATATTATATTTTACATTGGTATATTCATATGCACTAAAAGCAGTTTATTCATTCCATAGGCATGCATTCGTGAAGAAAATTAAGTGGGAATTGGTGGTGATAGATTTTTAACATGCTAGTTTTAATCCAGTTAATGGGATGGTTTGATGCGAAGTTTTAATTGCTGGTTTCTCACCATCTTTCCCTTATAATATCTTATCTTCACTTGCTTTCATGTTTTCTTTTTAATTTTTTGTTTCTAATTTTCAAATCCTGCATATCGGTCGTTGAAGCACACACCATAAAACAAGACACAATAGAACACGTGTTCACCCATGGACAAAATGACGAAGTGAAAGGTTCAATTATTTAGTGAATGACGATTACTCAATATTATATCACAATTTAAATAAAATTATATAGTTGACGAATAATATACATATATGCTCAATTTTTCTGAGAATAATATTCCTATTACTATATAAAATGGGGCAAGGTACGAATAATGTGTATGTGTGTAGTGTGTACTCGACCTAAGTCCACACATTTTTATTTTGGACGTTACCTGAATATTCAGCCAAAGTATTGAATAACTGTCCTTGGCTGTTTTGAAGGACAAGCTGAAATTGTCGTCCCCATAACCCCACCACAAGGTACTACATTGCTACAAACAAAGTTATTATTCGTAAACAAATAATAATCGCAATAACGAGACAATAATATCATCAACAAGAGTGTTGGTCCTACTAATAAAAGGGGTCATGGCGCCTTTTACAAGAGATTTCTGACTTGAGATATCATATATCAAAGTGATTAATATATAGTTATTAACTATTAAATAAATCAATATGGTGATGAGTTAAACATGAAATTTTTTTATTTTACTTTAAAGCCATAGCTTTACAGCTAAAACATTTGAAATTGATCAAGTATTTTCGTCGTTAAGAACAACAAGAAGAGAAGGAAAAAGTTAAGCTATGAATTGGGATTCCCTTGGTACAACCCCATATGTAAGAGTCAATTAAGGAGGGCGGACTCTTGAAAGGTAGACTTTGGAAATTATATATGGTATCTTGCGTCGCATCTTTCACATCTTATTCTTTTTTTTATTTTAATAAAACTGAATCAGCTGAAGTCCTTCATATCCTTAGACTCGTTATATATATTCCTGTATATATGAAGTTAGCCTAATTCTTCACGGATTTCCCAGTAGCTCTCTATCTACTAATAGTGAATATAGTTAGTTCACTTCAATTCATCCCTTTCCCCTTGTGCTTCTCTCTCCTCTCTCTACATTTTTTTTAAATAAAAAATTAGTGAAATTCCAGTCACATGCAACATCGACCATTTCCTAACTCCTTAGCTTGCACTCTATCTCTTCCATGCAAGCTGAGATTATTTAAATAGTTCTCATGCCGCTACCTAGCTGGCTTCTTGATCATTTGCTTCTAAACTCGATCCATATTAAAAATTAAAAAATAAACCTAAGTTTGTCCCTTAAACGGATCAATCATTTTCTTTTCCTATGAGTCAAAATCCGCAAATTAATAAATATATCCTTAGCTCAACAGATTAATTATATCTCTAGCCAGCCCCTTTCTTTTCGCCCCTTCAATAGACACATACCTATGTACGTATATGCACAGAAATAAAGATGATGACAAATTCATATATCAGAAAAAGATTCCCTTTTTTAAGATTTTATACATTTGGGGGCTGTGCATGTATGTACATATATAGTTCCCACAGACACACTGCAATTACATTGCGACTAGTTTTGGCTCTGGTTAGGACATTTTTAGTACAAATTAAAGTCTGTAACACTGAACTTTGTGAACATGTATATGCCTATTCTATCCATGAATTTCGTTAATGCTATATGATCAAGATGCATGCATGCTCCCTCCTTTATTATGTCATAAATCATACTATGATCGCAATATTAATTTCTTTACTTTTACAAAAATACCTTTTTTTGGGGGGGGGGGGAATTCACATGATAACCGCTTGCCAAGATATGGATGGATGGCCATTTAACTTTATTGTGATCCCATGGGCGTTTGTGTGGGTTCCCTGATGTAAAAGGAAATACGTGATTCTGATGGGTTCTTTGAGAAGTAAATCAAAGAGAGGGATTCATATTTGTGATTTTTTCCTAGCTTTTTGTGGTAAAAATAGATTTGGTACTGATCATTGGTTGGGATAAGGAAGCTGCAGCAAGTGGTAATTTATTGTATCGTTTTCATATATGTATTAGGTGAGAAAAGTTGGAAACTTTCCTACACTTGCAGATTTCACTGTCTCATATTTTTGTTTTCTTGGAAACCAAAAGGCAGGTTAATTTATATTCCTTTTTGGCTCTCTCCTTTATTGAAGGCTATTTTCAAATCTCCATTCTTAATATGACAAAACAAATAATTAAAAAGTTCTCTTCCAAGTTATATTTTGTTTGCCCATATTGGTCATAATGTACTCAGATTCCTTGTTTGTCTCACTTCTTTTTCCACCATGTGCCTCATTTAGATTAAAAAATACATTTTAAACTGAGGTACTAATCAAAGACCTAAGTTTTGATATTTTCGGATATAAATGGTTACGGGTAAGAAGAGAAATACTAAAAAGAGTTCAGTTAACAAAACAAGACTTACACTCAATTCTCCTTTCAGGTAACCATCACGAGCATCTCATAATAAAACGATTCACATTTCAGGAAAGCACCTCGATATATGGTCCTTCGATTTCTTTATTGTCAATTCGCATTGAAGTCATAGTGAAAGAAAACTTGTCAAGACACTATCGGAAGCAAACAGTGGAATAGGGTGTCTCCCCTTTTTCTTTTCTCTTTTTATCGAAGGCAGGGGCCATCGCATGTGATGCGTTTGGCCAAATAGACATAAAACAAACAATGAATGCTACATCGGTCTCTTGGCATGTGATGTATCAATGTATCCCGCACTCCACATCACAACTACTTCACCATATATATCATATAGCCTATAAATTAATAATAGCTAAAAATCATATACATACTTTTGGGAAGAAAATATCTATGGGCCCTAATAAAAAAATATATATAATTATTAAAAAATCTTACAAAAATTAAATAATATAAACGTGTTGTTATTTTAACTTATTTGTACATGTATTCATTTATTATGATACTGTTTGGTGATTGTATTTATTCATTAAGATCTAATAGTAATTTTTTATATTTATTTGATGGTATATGACACTTGATATGTTTCATTTTATAAGAGCATTTTAACTAAATTACACAGATTAAAAAATAACAGTTAAGTTATTAAATCTATCATAAAATAATAAAAAAAATTTAAATATATCTTCACTTGATTAAGAATATAATATTTTTATCTTTTTTTCTGCAGTTATAATTCTCTATCTCCTATATTTATAACTAATATAGTAGATTTAAAAAAAAAATATTAATAGTTATGTTTGGCTCTCATAATATGTACTAATTTTTTCTCTCTAAAATGGCTCCTATAATGTGGACTAGGGAGTGCGTCCCTATGCCTTCCCAATGGCCTCCGTACACTATTCCTCCTTCAGTCTCACCATATTAATTAACACGTCATCTCTCTCAATCTTGATGCTATGCAAATTTGATATTTTAACTCAATTAGTCTATTCACATCAAGTCACACGACAAAGTGTGTGTGTATATATATACGTGTGGGTGTGGGCGCGCGTGTGGATGAAAAGTTTGATTTGTTCAGTTGTTTCTTTTATATACGGCAAATTAAAATGTCACATTTTTCGTTACAAGTAAAAATTATAAGGGTAGTAATTATTAGATCTAAACTCTCTCCCTCGTGCAACTTGAAAGAATGAGAACGTAATCTTAGCTCATCCTATTCAATATTTAAAGCTTAATAATTTTGGGCCTCCCCATTATTTTTTGATACAAGTTTTACTATGTTTTAAAGTAAATAATAATAGTGATATTAGCCAACTCATCCCCATATTTGTGAAATATGGATCTAACTCTGGTTTAAACGAATTTGGAACTTTTAATATATTAATATTAATGCTTTCAATATCAAATTAAGGAATCGTTGAATTATATTAAGATAAAAATTTAGAAATTGATAATTCGGCTATGATTGAATAAGGTCAAATCATTTTCTTAAATTGATACTCGTAGCAAAAATAACATTTTAGCTAAACATCACTGTCATAAACTGTATAAAGTATTGTTTTAAACATTCGGTTAAAAACAATTGTTTAAACAAGCTTTGAGAAACTGGTCCAATGAGGGGCGGAATCTCCCATGAAACCAGTGAATTCTTATATCTTAAAAGGAGTAATTGACATACCATGACTTTATATATAATCTAATACGAGTACTTCCATAATCATCCTCTAATCACTTCAATCAAAAGGATTAGGGACCACATTATATGAGATCGAATAATCTCCCTTGATCATGTTTTCAAAGAAACGAAACTCCTACGCAGATTGACTTACTCATCAAACGGACTATAGTAGTCAGGACATTAGGATATCCTGAACGAACTCCCTTAAGGGTGTATTAACTTTTTGTTTGCTAACTCGACTTGTGATTTAGAGTTCAGGGTTCAGAGCATGACACATTTCTTCACTGTGGCCGTGTTATAATTGAGACGAAGATAGAGGGTGACGTTATAATTGAGCTGGGGGCACATGTGGAGCAACAAATATAGTTGGGGTACATAGAATAAATGATGAGAAGAGGAGACAAAGGTAGGAAGGAGTAAGTTAAAGTAAGAAGTCCACCTTGAGCCGGGCGCCATCGCCGGAGCCCCTTCACTCTCGTCTTGAGCTCATATTGTTGACTGTCTCTTACGTAAAATTTCCCTATGCCTATACGTATATACTGTAATTTCTTCTCTAGCATACTTACCCGAATATTAATTGCACCTCCTCCTTTCGGACCACAATTACTTCAAAGTCGGTTTCAGTTTCAACGTAACGGACGTAACCGACTTTCACCCTCCGGATTATAAACCACGATGTCGTGGCTCCCCTCTTTCGTTAATTATGTTTGCGGATAATTAAGTTTGTTAAATCATGTGTTTTTTGTTTGGTTAAAAATGTCGGGTGCGTTGAAACCTGGAAAGCAACAACCAACGTAACCCCATACTATACTCTGTGTGGCTACATAGTAAAAGCTTGATGAATATATATATATATATATATATATACTGAAATAGGTTAAACATAATATATTTAATTAATTGAATGGGATGGAGAAATGCGATATGTGTAGCCGAGTTTTTGTATTACAATGCAGTATAAAGTGTGCGTGGGAGTTCCTTTTCATTGCATTATTCTCTATTCCACAGATTCTGCGTGATCACTCTTGGTTTTATTGTTTTTACTTTTCTCTCCCAAAAACACTTTGCTGCAGGGGAAGTGGCATCCAGTGGCCATATTTCCTAGTACTACATTCTTATTATTATTCCAATTTAATAATCTTTATAAAATTAGTCTCTTAAATGTTCCCAAAAATTGAGATTTTAAAAATGATATTTGAACGACGATATATATAGATAATTCTAACCAAATACGAACGGACTGAGGCTCCCTGTGTTTAATTTTTCAATACAAAAGTCATGTTCTAATTACCTGCAACGAAATTAACCCAGTTACTTGTACAGATACCTGGATCACCTCCGTGCGAATTCGACAACTGCTCCAAAACGTGGTCACTCTCCACCACCAGATTCATGCAATGAATGAACAGGGGACCGGTTGGATAAATCTGAGGGTGAGAAATAGCGCACTCCTGACGCACTCGAGGGAGCACTGCGGGTGATTCGGTTGCGCTTATATGGTAGGTCAATTGATTGATTTATATATTTAGGATCCTTCTTCTGGGAAACAAAAATCCCGGATCCTTGAATTTGGGAATAATTGACAAGGATATTTACTCCCATCATCTAAATATTTTAAAAAGGAAGCTTTTTTAACCTCTGATCCAAAAGAAAGGATATCATTATATCACATATCAAATAATAATACATCACCACCGACCAGCATATAACTTTATAATTAACTCAATCCCTTGAATTTAGAAATAATCTCATTAATGATCAGATCAGATATATGAATACAGACAATGCTATATACATGTACGTGCACGACATACATCAGGATAACTTATCAATCCACTAATAATAGCACAATGCGTAATTAACCCGAATAGGTTTATTGCCAAAACTGTCATCCTCTTTCTTTCTTTCTTTTTTTACCATTTGATTTTGAATAAAAAAATAACTAATAGAATAATATAACTTTATATGATCAAACCATCACATCCTTTTACTTCATGTGATGTCTGTCCAGTACTATTAGATTGAAATTGAGCATTATTAAGTTTAATTAAAATTATTTTTTTATTCGAAATTTTTAAATAATTGATTTTACTCGGAGCAGGAGAATAAAATCCATCACGCTCAAGCTCAACACAACAGTCAACGCAATTATTGTTTGATGAGCGTTACATGCGACCATTGATTATATAGCATATTACCCTACTGCGTCATAGTTTTTTTTTAATTAGTTGCAGACAAAAAAAAAGTGATTGGATAAATGCGCGTAAGAATTTACGCATTCTTGTAAATTAAAAATTATGCCAAAAATAGAATGGCATCGGGGGAAGATTTTATATCAGACTTAGAGTAGTTTTATTAAAATGGATAAGAATTAAGAAAGAATAGTGAGCCGTTGAGTAATTGTATTTAAGTGGGTGAAGAAAAAAATGGCGTAGCCTACTTCCATGTTTGACAAAGATGCGGATCACTGTAGCGCCCTACCCCGCAAGCCAAACATACTTTATTCTTTTATTTACATTTCTGCCATCCTTCAAAATTTATTTATTACCGTCCCTTTCCGTGATGTAATTAATTATTACTGTTTGATTTAGAGTCTCAAAAAAGATTAATATATTTATTTGTTTGTTTAATTGATTCACCACACCCTTCGCCATTGTCAAAACTCGTCCTTTCCTGGTTTCTCAGTCTATAAATACACTGCCCCTCTCCTCCCTCCCTTCTCCCCCTGACTCACCATCATTGACATCCTCCTCTTCTCCTTCTTCTTCCTGTTCTTCTCCCTCAAGGGTCTGTGTCTTTGGAGAGAGAGTGAGAAAACGAGCGTGCCCTGTTTCTTCAGGCTCTGTCGGAAGATTATTATAGCTAAGTCAGTAGTAGTGTCTGGTTCAGTTACGTTGAGTCGTTGACGACAAAATCATGGAAGGAGGGGTGCCTACAGACGCTGACATGTCGGCTTTCAGAGAATGTTTGGCTCTGTCGAGGAAGAACCCTTATGTTCTTCGCCTGGCTTTCTCTGCTGGAATTGGTGGCCTTCTTTTCGGTTATGACACTGGTAAATCATCTCTCTTTCATATATACTTTTTACCACAATTTTGTAATCCGACTTGATCCCATTTAAAGTCTCAGTCTTTTCCCTGTTCCCGACTCCTTCCCCTGCTTAAAACGTTTACTAATGCGTTTCTCTGGCCCTGTTTTGCTCTATTTTATTATTTATGCAGGCGTGATATCTGGTGCTCTTCTGTATATCAGAGACGATTTCAAGGCTGTTGATAGGAAGACCTGGCTGCAGGTAATTAATGCTTATGCCCAGAGTCACAGACCATAATTTTATTTTATCCCTAACCTTGATCCGAGGCTCTTTGTGGCTTGTGAATTTCTGCCATATTTTAATGGACATAAATCTCCCTTGCATTCACCTCACTTCAGAGCCACCAAGTTTCACAAAACAACAAGCCTACGTTTTCCTTATTTCAAATCAGTTTGACAATCACAGCCTGTCCTTCAAAGCACAACATGTATCTATTACTGTGTATCTCAAAACCCCTTATTCTTTTAATGGTCAACAGCAAATTATAATTACAATTTCCCTCTCACTATTGCAAATGTTTCCCAACTCTGCCTTTTGGACTGTTGTCAAGAGCAGAATAGGGGTCTCAATTTTCAATTCTAATTAACTTAGATGTGGTCTTCCTGTTCACGGACTCCCAAGTTTTTTTAGTGATATTTTATATTGATTTATTATCAGGAAAAAAATGTAATTTATGTAACCTCTTTCTCTCTCCTTTTCTTTTTTTAAATTACTTTCATAAACTCTTTGTTTTTTTTTTTTTTCTCGTGTATCTCTCCACAGTAACCTGATCCAGGTTAGACGGAAGAGATACGTTTAATTTATGATTATGGGATAGTAATTATTTGGGTATTTACTCCTTTTTGTCGGAGGGAAACGGTGGAGCAGATTCCCTACTTTGGATTCGTCTTTATTTTTTTTTGGTCAAAACATATATGACGAAGAGATATATCCAAACCAAAAAGCGACATGTGTCTCAACCTTGTTGGGCCCGCCCACCTGCTCTTATTTTATTGGCCCAATAATGTTGTTTGACCCGTAAAGCGAAGTTTACTTAGGCATCTACCGGCCCTTCCTTCTTTTTTTTCGCCCGAAAGCAGGTTTCTTCTATTTAGTAACTTGAAACGGGCGTCAGTTATTTATTTATTCTACTTTTTTAATAATCATTTTCATTATCAAGACTACTTTTTTTCCGTTTCCTGATTTATTACGCAAGATAGAAGCATGAACTCGTTGAACTCTTTAGATTACTTCCCCCTCACTAGAAAAACGCAAAAGTCAGAAGGTAACAGTGGATAGAATTCCTTATTTTTCAACTTCAGAGTTGGCCACCAAAATTGTTTTAAAAGAAGAAAATCAAGCAAAAAGTAAAGAAATTGTTTAATCACATGTCGTGTGAAGATTTAGCAATGGGCGTGATGTTTGATAAAACAGGAATCCATAGTGAGTACGGCACTAGCCGGAGCAATCATAGGAGCTGCGGTGGGAGGATGGATCAACGATCGTTTCGGAAGAAAGATAGCAATAGTCCTTGCAGATGCCCTCTTCTTCGCTGGTTCCGTGATCATGGCGGCTGCTGTGAACCCTGCAATCCTCATCGTTGGTCGAGTTTTTGTTGGCCTCGGTGTTGGAATGGCCTCCATGGCTTCTCCTCTTTACATATCTGAAGCTTCTCCCACCAAAGTTCGAGGAGCCCTTGTCGGCCTTAACAGTTTCCTCATTACTGGCGGACAGTTCCTTTCTTACCTTATTAACTTGGCCTTCACCAAGGTAACCAAACATCTTTTGTTTTCGCTCTCTGTTATCTATGTTTCTATGTAATATTGTAAACTATGCTAGTGTCTATTCAACATGTTTGATGGTATTGCTGGGTGAAATTATGTGAATGATGATATGTTCAGGCGCCAGGAACATGGAGGTGGATGTTAGGAGTAGCCGCGATGCCAGCTTTAATACAAATCGTTTTGATGATTATGCTCCCAGAATCACCTCGTTGGTTGTACAGAAAGGTTCGTCACGATCATCACTTGAAGGCATTCAATATTTTTCAAGAAGTCATGTCTTAACTTATTATTCGATAAAACAGGGGAAGCATGAGCAAGCGGAAGCAATCCTGAGGAGGATTTACTCACCGGAAGAAGTAGAGGGTGAAATTCAAGCATTGAAGGAGTCAGTGGAAACAGAGATTAAGGAAGCAGAATCATCAGACAAGATAAGCATAGTCCAACTTTTCAAAACTCAAACTGTAAGGAGAGCACTGTACGCAGGCATGGGGCTTCAAATCTTCCAACAATTTGTGGGCATCAACACTGTCATGTACTACAGCCCAACCATTGTTCAACTCGCAGGCATTGCTTCCAACCAAACAGCGCTGCTTCTATCACTTGTCACCGCCGGACTAAATGCTTTCGGTTCTATTGTGAGCATATATTTCATTGACAAGACTGGAAGGAAGAAGCTTGCTCTAATCAGTCTGTCCGGGGTTGCGGTCTCCCTCGCTCTTTTAACCGTCATCTTCCATGAGACTGAAATTCACTCCCCAGCCGTTAGCACCCTTGAAACCAAACACTTCAACGGTACAATCTGCCCTAATTACAGTGCAGATCTTAATGGTGGATGGACTTGTATGAAGTGCCTGAAGGCTTCTGAAGATTGTGGATTCTGCGCTTCAAGAGCTAACAAGGTAAGAGATAGCACAATATCTAAGTTGAAGTTATTGAGTAAGAGATAATGAATCATTTGTTATTAGGATATTAAGCATCAATTAATGATCATAAAGAAGTGTTAATTTCATCATCATTCTTGTGCAGCTTCTGCCTGGGGCATGTTTGATCTCGAATGATACGACCAAGGATCAATGCCATGATGAGCACAGGCTATGGTACACAAGAGGGTGCCCAAGCAAAGCCGGTTGGGTTGCAATAGTGGGGCTTGCACTTTACATCATGTTCTTCTCACCTGGAATGGGGACTGTTCCATGGGTTCTGAACTCTGAGATCTATCCTTTGAGATACAGAGGAATCTGTGGCGGAATGGCATCTACAGCAGTTTGGGTGTCAAATCTGATTGTGTCACAGTCCTTCTTATCATTGACCCAGTCTATTGGGACTGCCTGGACATTCATGCTCTTTGGTTTCGTTGCTGTTGCGGCAATCATCTTCGTCATCATCTTCGTGCCAGAAACTAAGGGTCTTCCAATAGAGGAGGTGGAGAAGATGCTGGAGAAAAGGACCCTGAACTTCAAGTTTTGGCAAAAGAGTTCCGGATCATCAGAGATCAACAAGGGAAATTACTAGTTAGCGTGTCTGTGTGTGAATTTAAGCTAGTTGTTAATCCTTAATTGTGCAATTCTAATATATATTGAATAAGTATCTTTTTATAAGTAAGAAGCCGTAGTTAGCATTTCGGAGTTAATTGGCCATCCATCTTCTCCGAAGCTCAAAAGATTTGGGTTTGGCGGAGACATTTATTGGAATTGGGCTGCTTGAATATATATATATATATATATATGAGATGCTCTGCTTTCTTGTTCATTTCGCGATCTAAATGACGAGAGAGATTATTCAATATCATGAATGGTGCTTAGTGAATGAGTGCTCGCCACTGAAGGAAAATGTCGCTCAGATTTAAGGAAACATGGGGAACGAGAATTTCTATATTCTTAATATATGCGGAAAACTAAAAGTGTATTAGAAAAAATTTCTTTATTTTTTTAAATGAAGTAATATGCTCGTATATACGTATATATAATTTCACCTCATATATTTATTTTAATTTTTTCAATATTATATGATTATATAGCATTTATTATCTAATGAATTTGAAGTTATAAAACTAACAAGACGCTCCCGTACCCAGCGCATGCAAGAAAAATTGATAAATGATTTGTTAAAAAAGTTGAATGATTTGGTACAATTGTAGTCTTCTTTTTTATTATTTTTTTCCGTCTTTAATATAAAATCTATTTAATTAATTTAAATATATTAAATAAATTAATTAAATTAATTATTTATAATAATTATATTTTAATTTTTTAAAAATACTACATTTAATTATGTGTATTTTGAACTATTTTTTTATAAAAATCTTCTTAATATATATAATCATTATGAGATATTTTAGGAGGAAAATTATAATTTTAAGACACAGTGGATTTGGATCATATAATTATGACCAAATTAAACCCTAATATAGTTTTTATAATTAGAATAGGAGGATTATTACTTGATCTGGTGAAACGGATTGATTTAATATAAAGATGAAATACAATACGAATATATTTATATATATATATATATATTTTGGTTATAATACAATACGAATATGAAATGAAGAATGGTATGAAGAGTTTGCTCTAACTAAGCTGTGCGTTGGGGAAAGATCGGATATGAACGAGGAAGAAGCAGGCCCATAGTTGGGCCTAGATAGGGCTATCCTTTTACTTGACTTTTTTTGGTGGCAACATGAATTCATTGACAGAGAGAGAGCCATGTGTGTGTATATGTTGGGGAGTCTTCAGTGTGTCTTGTATATAAATTAATCTTATAATAATCAACAACTATCATTATGAATACACAGTAGTGACTTCACAGATGGCGCTGGCGGTCGCTTAAAAATATCGAAGCCCGTCTAGATACGACCTGTTTTTTTTTGTTAATGAGTTGGAGAGAGAAGTGGAGGGAGCAAATTAAAGAAAGGCTTGAAACAGAATGCCATCCAGGGAAGGCATGTGACCTGTGAATATGTAGATTGCCGAGTAGAATAGATAGATTGGGCTAATGATGTCATGATCTAGTGATATAAGAGATTGTGGGTCCGATATTACTTATAATCTCATGTTATTAATGTCCACCGGAATTATGGTGGTGGTGGGGGCATATAGGTACCAACCACTGGAGGGTTCGCTGGAAGATGAGGAGAAGTGAATAATAGAAGAGAGTGTGGGGAGTGACTTGGATGCATGCATGTGTGTCTCAACTTTAACTCTGAAACTCCCATTTACTGCCTCTCCTTCTCACTCACCTTCATCATTGCCTCCGTACCCTCCCTATCTCATTTTCTTCTTTTTTTCTTAAAAATTTATTATAAGATTAGGAACTAATGTAATCATTAAATAGCTTTAAATTAAATAAAATAGATGCCTACAAATATATTGTTATTTTTTACACCACAATTTATTGTTATATATTTGACTTTTGACTTTTTGTGCATTCTTTTTATGTTTATACTTTGTTTAGACTCTATATTAATTTTTCATTTTCTTTCCTTAATTAGGTGGATCTCCCCCGTATGAACGTTATCATTGCAAAGAAAAAGAGATATCAACGGTGGAGCTACCAAGTCATGCGATCTGTTTAATTAGTTTATTCATTGAATCACTTTTTGATGTGGACAAATTAAAAATATTGATTAAATAGTTGCACCACTTTTAACACTGGATCTGTTTTTTTTTTAAAAAAAAAAATTAATAACAACCTTATATACAATGCTAGTGATTAAATTGAATGTAAGTATTTGTGAAATTTTGCTGTTTATATTATTAGCAACATACATTAGTCCACGCTACCTACGAAAAAGATTTAAAAAAAATTATAGGTGATATTTTTATAAATAAGGGTAAAATATTTATACCTAATATACACATAACTGATGTAAAAGAAATGAGGGGTGATATTTTTATAAATAAAGATAAAATATTTATATATGATATATATATATATATAACCGGTGTAAAAGAAATGAACGGTGATATTTTTATAAATAAGGGTAAAATATTTATACCTGATGTACACGTGACCGGTGCAAAAAAAATGAGCGGTGACATTTTTGTAAATAAGGGTAAAATATTTATACCTGATGTACACGTGACTGATGTTAAGAAAATGAATGGTGATATTTTTATAAATAAATATGAAATATGTACACCTGGTGTGCACGTAACTGGTGTAAAAGATAAAATATTCTATACTTGATGTACACGTAATAGGTGTAAAAGATGAAATATTCTACACCTGATAGAATGGCATCCGATGTAGAATGTCCTTGTGTAAATATTCTATACATGATGTACACGTGACAGGTGTAAAAGATAAAATATTATACACTTGATGTACACATGACAGGTATAAAAGATGAAATATTTTGCACTTGATGTACACGTGACAGGTATAGAAGATAAAATATTCTACACCTGATAGAATGACATCCGGTGTAGAATATCCTTGTATAAATATCGATACCTGATGTACATGTGACAGGTGTAAAAGATAAAATATTGTATACCTGATAGAATAATATCCAGTGTAAAATATTCTTACTATTAAAAATCTAACAAAAAGCCTTAGTTTTTTGCTATTCCCTATCTTCACAAACTACATTGTTGTTCATGAAGAAAATCAAACAATGGAGAACACATGGTGACATAAAGCTCTGCCTTCATAACACACCGTCTAAAGCTCAGTGAAGAATAAGAGATAGATATACGATAACCCATACATGTGCTATTTATTCTTTATTGTTGAAGTCTGTTGTTCTTGTCTTTAAAACTCAACAAAGAAGAAGACCCATATCTATGATGATGAGTATCTATTTTTTAAATTTTTTTTCTTTCTGGATTTTGTTTAAATATATTTCTGGTCACTTTTGACTAAGCAAGTCGGAGAGGAATTGTGACAGCGTTTCTTTGATATCTTCAATTAGGTGACGACATTTATAGGTTTTTATTTTTGTGTATATATTTAGGTTTTTATTTTATTCGTTTATAGGTTATGTTTAAATATATTTTTATTTGCTTTTGAGTAGGTAACCTGAAGAAATTATAATGATATTTTTGTGATATCTTCAATTAGGTGACGACGTTTATAGTTTTTTATTTCTGTGTATATATCTGAGTTTTTATTTCTTTTATTTATATGTTATTTGACCTTTTATTTCTTTCTTATTTTTATTCTCTATTTGCGTTTTACAGGTATATATTCTTTTTCATCACCCTCCTATTCCTTCATATTTGTGACGAATAAGAAAATAATTTTGGTGCTTTGACGGGAAAACTAGTTTAAAAACTTCTCTGATTTGTATATAGAATTTCTCGATTCTAATTTTTTTATATTATTTTTTAAATTGGTTATATAGAATAACGGATTTAAAAAAATTAATTTTTTAATTAGTTATATACAATCAATATAGAATATCTAAATTTTTATACGGTTTATTTTTATACCGTACCAAGATTTGGTGTAAAAATATATTTTTAACCAATTTAAAAAACTTAGTTTCTAGCAATGCCAAGATCTGAGCGAAGCAACATGGAGCTTCTTTTTAATGAATAATGAACTCGTATTAAATACTTATAATCTTAATCAATTTAGATTTATTAATTTGAAAAATAGGAGGAGGAGGAGGATGAGAGAAGTGGATGTGGGATGACACGTGCCTGTGCTTCCCGTGGAGAGAACCCAGCCTGCCTTGCCTCTCGAGCATCTCACGCATTTCCTCCGTTAGTCTTGCAATCACTTTGGGATTTATTCTCATAAATGAATAAAATATGCGTGGTACATCTTGTCATTTTATCTCCTACGCCATTAAAATAGTAGCCCTACGCCATAGAGAATCCAATATTGATCCCCCATCTCCCTCCCTTTCTGGTGTCCCTCAAAAGCTCTCTCCTCCATGCCCCAACTGTACGATGACTATGATTTGAGCGTGTGATTCCTAATTCTCTGTCCCTTCCCCACTTTATTCACCCATCCTATCTATCTCATCCTACTCTCCCATGTAGCATTAATTTCATTACAATCTTTTTACATAGCTATTTAATCTTTTTATGGGTCACATTTAGATATTGTTGGATTCAATTAACAGTCTCTTAATAATTTTTTTTATGTATTTATAATATTTAAATTTAAAATATTATATTTAAATGGTTAAAATCTTTTCTATTCTATTAGAATCAGCACGCATCATTTTGATTTTGTTTGATTTTTTCTTCTATTAGTTTCATCATCAAATTTGTATGGACAAGTAAGTAAGGACTCTGTAAAGCCATCCTATTTTTAATATGCAGTTGAAGATAGTATTTTTCCCATCCACACACATATTCACTTTTTGTATCTAAATTTAAATAAAATAAATCAAATGCGTCAGAATTTCATTTTCATCGGTCTTCCCCTTCTTTTGTTTCCTTTAATCTAAGCATAGTTTCAGAGATCCAAAACATGTTTCCGCGGTTATCTGTTAGCTGTAAAATTAGTTTGATGGGACATCGAATTCCTCTTCCAATTAAGTACGAGATAAAAAACTAGTCCTGTGTGTGTGTGTGTGTGTGTATCATGCAATTGAATAATAACTACATTATCAAGGGATAAATTAAATCAAGGGCTCGCAGCCCTCTGTTGAAGGGATTCTGATCCTTTCAATGAGTAGAGTCTTTGTTTCTTCTTCGGTTTCCGTTTGAGTAAGCGAGTTTTCCAAAACGATAGCAATTACCTACATCTTTTCTTAATTTTTATTTTGGCAACCTACTTTTCTTTCTTTATTAAATTATTTAATTTAATCTGTTTAGCTTTACTATGTTAATATTGTTAGCTCATATATATATATATACAAGTTAATTGTACTAACAGAGTTAAGATAGAGTATAGAGAAAAGAAGTATACTAAATTAAAAATTAAAAAAAATATATAAATACATATAAAATGATTTTCCCATACAAAATTAATAGGAAAATTGTTTACTCCTTTATTTCCATTCAATTTAAATTAGTAAAAATATGAGTTTAGATACACTAATAAAATTTGGTATAATTAATAAATAGTTAGATTCTTTAAATGTAATATATTTGAATAAAGTGGTTTAATAGACTATAATTAGGAACATGAAAGAAAAGGGAGGTGGGGGGAGCATTGGTAGTGGGATTGGGATGCTTTTTTTTTTGTTGCCCACCCGGTTTACCGGAGTTTTGCTCCGACTACATCCAGATTCGACCCGCGTCGCGTACCTGGCTATGGTGGGCGAGTCTCCCAACGGGGATTTTCTGCGTACGCCAAGGCTCGAACTCGAGACCTCGCTTAAGCTGTACCGAGCCGCTTACCACTCGGACTAACTCCCGTTAGTGTGAGATTGGGATGTTGGTTGCCAGCAAAGGAGTCACAGTGGGTTTGTGCACTGTAAATGGCCCGTCAGTTCCTCATTCTGCTTCTGCCTCTGCTCTCCCCTTTGATTTTTTTTTTGTTTGGCCTTTATCAATACGGGGAGCAAACAGATATGCATCATTTCGTACGGACATATCCATCCTTTTATTCCCCTTAATTAATTAATGCTCTTAATTGGATCTCTCTGCTTCATGACCCCCCACTTCGTCCTAATTAAACTCCACACTTTGAGTGGGCACTCTCTTCCCCCACCATGTTACTGCACATTTGGATTATTACCGTACTATATATATCCTTCTCATCGCCATTATATTGAATCACCCCTTCCCCTTAATCACAATTACAACCCCACTCCTCATAAATCAAACCAATTCTCTATAAATGTTAATCGATACATTATTCTGCATATCCAATCATCAATCGGAACGAGTTGAGGAAAAAGTGAAAACTTACGGCCCCTTTGATTTGTAGGATCAGTGGGAATGTAGCGGTGATTATAGTACAATAAACGAAGACAGAATGTGTACATGCAAATGCATATAAGTAGGAGAAAACAAGAGGGTGGGGCTTGGAACTTTTGGGGAAGCTAAGGAACATTAAAGCAGCTAGTGTGCATATGCAAATAAGTTTGCCTGCCAAAGTTGTTGTTTTCATTTATAAGGACGTCATCATTCATTCATTCATTCATGAGAGAATTGATTCCTTCAAAGCTAAACAAAGTAGTAGCTACCTTATCTAATAATGTTCCCATTTGGACTCCCAACTCAACCTCCTCGTCCTTGAACTATTTATTCACCTGGCGTTGATATAATTTTACATTACAAACTAGATTTTATTTTAAAGATTGGATGTGTAACATAAAAGCTGGAGATTAAATTCACATTGTATAGTAAAAAACATACAAATTATTAAGTTATTATGTAATGCAACATTGTAATATTTGTGTACCTGTTTGCGATGATTATCATCATGAGTTTTGGATAATGAAAGAATTCACACGTTTTTTTGGGAATTTTATCATAGAAAAACAGAGACTGCAAAAACACAACTGTTTGTAGAGCAAAAACGAAGTCAGAGGGTCAATTTTCTATTATACTTCGTTTCCCCTTAAATCCACTTCATTTTCAGTTTTAAGTCATCACATTATCATGTTTCTTTGTTTTTTTTGGGCACAAATTATCATGTCTTCTTTTAGTTAAAAAAAACGAAGAGTTTGAACCTCGACCTCTATACACCACATCGAGTTATAAACATTTGAGCTAGTTTTAAGGAACAATTGTATTTCTTTTTAATACGAGGTAAGATATATAAGCTGAGTAATTATAATTTTTATAATGCTTGTAAAGTACGTGAGTTAGTTACTGAAATGGGGATTTGATTTGGGATAAGTGATAGCTTATATATGTAATATTCTTTTTGGAACAACTTGTCATCCTCATTTTAAATTGAAACATATAATCTCTGTGTGAAGCTTGAAGGAAATAGGAATGGGAGCAGTACAAAACTACAAATGGAAGGGCATATATATGTGTGTGTATATATATATATGTTAAACCATCATTCCGTAAAACTTATTAGTTTTTTCTTTAGTTCTTGTTTTTTTTTTGTGTTCTTGTTGGCTGTTCTACGTAGGTTCTATTGGAATTTAAATCACATTGGAAAATTTTTAATCCGTCAGTGATGATATAAGTCAATTAATCATTGATGCTAATTTGTTTTTTTTTTTAAAATGGTGGGATACGGTGTCATTAATATTATTAGCAATTCTTCAGAGCTTCTCTACGATGAAAGTGTTATCAATTCTGGAAAAAGACAAAAAAAGAAACTTTCTGAAATTACAAAAGTATCCATCCCGCATAGGATCCACCTTATAAGAAGCCAAATAATGGTATTTGGAATGAGGCCAAATTAAAGGATTAAAAATTTAAAATATTAAGAATGAGGTCAAATTATTACTCTACCTCTACCTCTTCATTTGATTTTGTTCCTTAATTTTGTAAATTTTGTTCGATCTGTTCATTCTAACTTAGTTGATGTAAGAGATGATAAGGATGATGACGGAGGAGGGAAGGTAAATGAGTGAATATCAGGAAAAGCAAGTGCAATTGTGAAAGAGTGGACCTACATAAGCATTGGAACGGCGTGGTGTCTGGCTTTTCCCGATAAGCCCGCGCATTGTTCCACCGGGGAAGAAGAACTGAACATCCCCAGCTACCTTCTTCTCTTCCTCCTCCTCCTCAGCTTAGGGCACTTTCTCAGCAACCTGCTTTTCCCCTCCAAATCACCCAATTCCTCTATAACTGGATTTCCCCCCTCTCTTTCTCACCCTCCAAACAACCAACCCTAGAACATCTTTCTACCCTCTCCCACCTCTCCCTCTCCCTCTCCTCTGTCTTCATTTCATTACTACTGTTCATATCTACGTTCTCAGAGAGAATAAAGCAATTGTAAGTGTTAAACAGACTCCAAATTCACTTCAAAATCATAATTGCCCATGTCTTTAATTGGTCGTGTATTTGAGGTCTCCTCTCTATCGGACATACATAAGGGTGAGAGTTAGATTCTTAAAATGAATATATAATTGGAAAAAAAAAACTAAAAGACTCAACTTTTTTCTGTGGTGCATTTAAAGGTACACTCTTGAGAAGCAAGGAAGACCATTTGGGAAATTCAAGAGACCAACAAGGAGCTTAGTTCCTGAAAGTCAGGCAGCAAAGGTTGTTATTGTCTCCCTACCCTTATTACAGCCTCTTTCACGCCTTTTTCTGGTTTCTCCCGCTGATTTTCATTCAAATCTACATGAATTTTAAATTGACATAGCTATTGTATTTTACGCTTGCTTTTTGTAAAATATATGAGAGCTGATCTGAGAGTGTAATGTCTTTCAGTGAGCCAAACTTTGGAGGAGGCTTCCATATTCTTGTTTTGTTTTAATTTATATGTAACCCCTGGCGCACAGATCTGTGAGCTGTGGATTGTCTTTAGTATTGTGTAATCCAACTGGGTTTTGCTTTGAGAGCTTATCATCTCAGACTCCGAAACCAAAATTGTTGAAAGTAACGAAGCTTGACAGTATTTATCATCTTCTTTAAAAAGTTTGAGCAGTTTCGCAAATATTGGTTTATCAAGTGAATCGTATAATATGTAAACTCGAGTTAGTTTCTTAGCTAAACTCTAGGAAGGTCCGAAAGAAATCTATATGCACTGCAGAAGTAGTTAAAAGGGTTCGCTCTGATAAGTGAATTATTTGCAAATTTTTCTACTTAGCTTAAAAAGAAAGCAGAATGTCTTAGATCGAAGGTTCCCAAGCTCAAGTATTTAATAAACGTTGTGTGTTAGTGTGCTAAACATACTCAGATCTTATCCGCTATGTAATAAGTGAGTCTGAGAATAATGTGTACGTATTAAGTATATGCTGTGCTTGTTTTTTCCTCCCTTTTTCTTCCTTTCTTCTTTATCTGATGATATATAATTTTTTTATGGGGGGTTGTGGGTGGGTTTTTTCTGGGTTTAGCCGGAGCTGAGGCCGAGGCTCTGAAACCTACTCAGTCTTTGCCTTTGAAAGCATTTCTGCAAACTGCGAAAAGCTTAAACGAAGGCCTCCTGACTTGGACCGCGATATATCGGAGCGCTCAAAAAAGGTCTCTTATCTCTCTCTACAGAGTACTCTCTGAATCATCGTCATCAATGCAAAGGACATAGGAACCCCACCCTGCGCTAGCTCTAATCACTCACTCTCTCTCCCACCTCCCCCCCCCCCTATAATTTCCATGAATGTTTCTCTCTCTACCTCTATCGAAGTGTAGGGAACACAAGGGAAATAAGGTTCAGGCTCGAGCTTTTGGGTTGTAAAAGGCATGATTGTGGAATGGAGGAGGATGCGATTCAAGCACAAGCGTGTAAATTCGCTAGAGTTGGAAATGGCAGAAACGACTCCAACAAGATAGGTTCTAGAGGGAGCGACCAATACCCAGACGGCGAAGAGAATGCAGAGCTGATGAGAAGAGGCGGAGTTGGCGACGTCAGCTCGAATCGGTTCCATAGCTGGCACCACCATTCTTCAAGAATCATTAGGGTTTCTCGAGCATCTGGAGGGAAAGACCGGCACAGCAAGGTCATGACTTCGAAGGGTTTAAGAGACCGAAGGGTTAGGCTCTCGGTAACTACGGCAATCCAGTTCTATGATCTTCAAGATCGACTTGGCTATGACCAACCCAGTAAAGCAGTGGAGTGGCTAATCAAAGCATCTTCTGACGCCATTTCCGAGCTTCCTTCTCTGAACAACACATTCCCTGATACCCCAAAGAAGCCAAGAGATGAGAAAAGAGGGAGTGTCGGAACACAACAAGGGTTTGATACGGCTGATGCTGAAGTAGATGGTGATGGTGATTATCATCAGACTCAAAGTCAGAACCTTTCTTTGTCTAAGTCTGCCTGTAGCAGCACTTCCGAGACAAGCAAAGGCTCCGGCTTGTCCCTCTCAAGGTCTGAGATTCGAGTAAACCGTGTGAAGGCCCGGGAGAGGGCAAGAGAGAGAGCAGCAAAAGAGAAGGAGAAAGAGAACACTGCACATCCCCACAATGTGAATAACCCCATTTCTCATACTGCTTCTTTCACTGAGCTTCTCACCGGAGGGATTACTAGTACTGTTCCTTCCACCACTAGTCCCACCGGCGGCGACGATCATCATGAGCCTAATTTGTTCAGCAAGGCAGGGAGACAGCAATGGTGTACAACACCCATGGACTACTTTAACTCAGGCCTTGTGGGGAATCCCTCTATTAATAAAACTCATACTCATAATCAATCTTCAGGGTTCTCAGGACAGATCCAATTAGGGAACTCTTCCCTTCCCCTTCAGGCACTGTCTGTTTCTCCATTCAATGTGGGGTGTGAAAATCACTCGGATCAGCTGCAGCATTTCTCATTCATGCCTGACCATAATCTCATACCCAGCGGAAGCAGCGACTACAACCTCAACTTCACCAGGGGGACCCTTCAGTCCAATTCACCGTCTGTTTTGCCTCACCCTCTTCAGAGGTTTTCTTCTGCTTTAGACGGATCCAACCTACCTTTCTCTGCTGCTGCTGCTGCGCCAACCATGGAGAATCACCACCTCCACCACCACCAGTTCTCATCATCACCTGGATTTGATGGCCGTTTGCAGCTATGTTATGGCGACCTAACCCGCTATTCTGACCACAAGGGCAAAGGCAAGAACTGATGTCTACCGGCGACACACCACATTCCCTTGCTACATCTTCCTGGTAATTTTCCCAGAAAACAAATCATCTTTATTTATTATACTGATTTATTTACGTACGTACATCACCCTTGCATTTTTATTTCATTTTCTGGACCAGTTGGTGCATAACTCTCATCTGTAACTTAGGGGGACACAAAATTTGAATGTCTTTTTATTAAAAAAAAATTCTTGATATACGTGTTGTGTGTGCATTGTGCAATACCATGAAGAATGAGCCGTTTACTTTTCTTGGGTAATCATACCGTTGGCCATGTATTTTTTTTTCTTTTTATGATGGGTGATATCTGTTTTATATGCTGTCTCTTGATGATTCCTGCATGGATTGTCGTGATTCATATTGGCCGGTTGTTTCCTGGTTTTGCACTAAGGTTGATTCCTTGCTCTGTAGCAAAATGTGGTGTCCATGACATGTGTAAGCTTGTGTGTAGCGAAAACGATGTCTAGGGGGCGTTGAGTGGGGTATAGTTGGTAAGTGTGCCAAAACGAGAAACTAAAATAGCTTTACAAATCACAATGGAGGTCAAAAGAGCACAGCTTTATAATCCCTATTCTACTTGTTTTTCTCACTGATGAGGGGTCTGTCGACAAGACGTGAGAATCATAGATGGAGGACTTTTCCTTTTCCATGTCTATGGTGAAAGGTTCATGCACGTAGGCATCAAAAGAAACAGGGGTAGAAATTATTACGCGACAATTGCGAGTACAGATAATAAGCTATCAACATTCAACATTAACTCACCCAGAGGCTTATACATTAGCGTTATAGCTTTAGCTAGAATTATTCAGTTATGATTTACTTGTTTGAAATTTTGAATATAGTACTACAAATTTATATTTATATAATGCCATAAAAGTACATATGCATTTTTGTCCAACTTGTGAAGGAAATTATTAGAAAGCTATTTAAATGCTTTAAATGTGTTTGATCATGTGCTGCTATAAAACATTTCTAACATTTCTATAAACCATTTAAACATTTCTAACAATAAATATTGCATCAAAGAGAATTTTTAACACCACTTTGAATTTGAACCAAACACTAAAAAAGTAAAGATTCTTAGACAATAATGTCGGGTATTAGGAGTATGGTCTCTATGCTGTCATTGAGACAGCACATCTGAACCTATTCACATGTCATTAGGATGGTGATTATTTTATGTATATGATTTTTTTTATACTTTTATCTAAAAATTGTATCAAATAGAAATAATTTGATAGATACAAAGTTTAAAAAAATGTAATAGAATATTTAAAATTTTAGAAGAATTAAATATAACATTTGGCCAGTCGAAATTTCTAAATCTATTACCTATTATTGAAACAACATTACATTAGTGTTGCCGTTTTGTTTCGACAGCAATTATTCTGACCAATATGCTTCAACAGTGACAAAGAAAACCATACTCCGATATATTATTATTCATTAATTTATAATTATTATATTAAATAGACAAATAAAATGTTACCAGAAGAATTTAAACTAAATATTATGTTTTACCAACTAATTTTAGTTATTGAATGTGATATTTTGATTAATAATTTATTCAAAGGTTTAGTTATTGACATAATACAATAATGCTATCTATCTAGCCGATGCTATATAATAGAAAAAAGTTTCTTATTCTTATAGTAAATTGGATATGACTTAATTAATGTGGTTAGAATTGAATCTAGTTTCCATACCTATATTTAAAAGTACTAGTTCGCAAGGACGCTAAGAAAATCATCCACCAACATCAAATATAAAATCTATAATAAGTCAATCGTGAATAGTTTGGCTCATTTAAAATTTTGTTCAATGAACATGAAAACATGTTTAATCATACTTGGTGATTTTGGATGTAACCGTATAAACCCAAAACCTTAATTTCTTTGTATTGAATGTCACACGCTATTCCATGCATGATGCAAGAACCATATACAACTTGCTCTTTTTGTTTGTGAATCCCTATCAATTATGGTGCAAGTTGCCAACTTTCTTCTGCTCTTTGATAATCCTATTTATATGCTTTGGTAGGGGTGTACTATTATTTTCACAAACTTAATTTAGAGTTTATGCCTTGTAAATTTATGATAGTATAGTTCTGCAAGGTTGCACTCTCACACGTAGCTTATTTTCGGAAGAGGAAAGAGAACCGTACAGTGAATGGGGTTTGATTTACATGTTTTGCAATGCCACTTCTGCATGGATTTAGACATTTTTGGGTGCATGATATGTTTCTGAAACTAGTCTCTAGCATATATGGTCATACCAACAAAGTGAAAAGAAGTAAGCAGTAAATTGAGGAGAAAAAAAAGTGACCTAAACCGATCGAGTCACGAACTGAGGTCTAAACTCTAAACTATGGGTGAATGATGATGACCATGGATATTAGGCACTTCTACCTTTGTGCAGAAGCCTAAGTCTTACGTTTCACAACTACTTATTTCTCTTCCATGCATTCTTGAGATATATACTATAATCAACTGGTCTCTTTTTTCTTCGCTTGGTTAACTGATAGGAAGGTTTTAATTTGTAGGAACTGGATATGTAGTAGGTCCGCAATCACATCAAGTTGTTAACTGTGACTGTATAAGTGAGAAAATACGAGATTAATTTTGCGGATTTCTTAAGTCAACCATCTATATTTCATGCCTTGTGTTGGACTTTGAAGTGATTATACTAACCAGTTTAGTTGGGGAATGGTTGGAGAGGGCGAGGGCCGGCTTTGTGGGATGGTAATGCATGAGAACTAATAGAGGAACTAGCATATACGTAGTCGTCAATAGTTATTTTGGCCTCTGGAGCTTTAATCTGGAAATGACTAATATTAATACAGTTGAATTTTTGAAGGTGAAGAATGCTGTATTAACTCTACGTTTTGCCGTGGTTCTGGACTCTGGTTCTTCACTCGCGTTTCTTTTTACTATGTATTGGCAAATGGGAAACCTTGCAATTAAACCCAAAAAGCGAAATTCTAGGCCTATGGATATTTCTGGAACTAGATGTTACCAAATTATACTGTGAGTTCAGCTTATTAAGAAAATGTTAGCGAAAAACCTTCAACAGTTTCGACACCAATTTAAAGAGTAAGCTGTTATATATAGAAGTGCACCAGGTACTGATGAGCATATACAAGCTGCCTTGATTCTATACAAGCACTGTTAGATTCCTTTGAAGCATATTACCATGGTACTTTAGTAGTATATATGACTCCACCCTGGTGATGATTGTAATAGGGTGTCGAAACTCAGTTAGTTATCCAAATTATACCATGGATATTATTTTGGCATATATTAAGTAGTATTGATAGATTCACTGAAAGATCCAGGTGATTTTCCCTGGAGAGACAGATGCCATAGGTTCATATTTCCTTGAAACTTAATCTCTATTGATTATTGTTCTGACTTTCTGAAATGAAGAGAATAATTTGATTCAAAGATTGTCAAAAACTTTCTGCTACTATCCTTGTCATCATTACTATGTGACATGAACTGCAAGAAATGTAAGAATATACTGTCTAGAGGACACTGTCACGCACAAACTTTATAAGAAGCTACTGTTACTTGGTTTTTTAGCATCACAGAACATCTATACATCCGTGGCTGACTTGTTCGTAAATTTATAACCTTATCTTTCATCTTCTAAACATAAACAGCATACACATGCTCATGTGTTTGATTTGCAAGCACTGTGTACAGATCTCTCTTCTGATGATACTCATTGTTCTTGGGTTTATTTGATGCAGGAAACCAAGGGATAGAGTTGCTAGTAGCAAGAAGTTGTGTCTGTAAGCTTGGTCTTGGACACATGGGATGGGACGTTGTTGTGATCAAGTGTTGGTATTTTAACTCGGATCATTTTGAAGTCATTCACTTTACATTCGGTATTTAAGTATATATTTGGTCTGAGCGTGCAGATCATTTTGTATGTTGATGGAATGTTAAAAAACACATGATTGAAACTGTTTGCCTATTCTTTGGGTTCTTGCAAGTTAATTTTGAAAGTAATTGTCTATATCATTTAGGCTTATGAAAGGTCCAGGAATTAGTCTACTACTAATGGATCTGCTGCAATTCTTTAGGCTTCCACACAGTATATAAGCCCAAGTCCAATTTGATAATCATAAATTTAATGTCATTTCTCTTCCCAAAACATGGAGTGTTATTTAACCAAACATCCCCCAAATATATAATATATTCTATGAGATCAAGTAAATCCATTAAGTTTCTTTCAAGAGAGTTGTGCAAAAGAGTGTTGTTTTGTTAAGGAATCTGCTAAACTTGCTTACTTTGTGCATTTTCATTCATGTTATTTATTCTTCTATTTTCCTCATCTCCCAAACTAAATCTTCAACTCTACTCATCTTTTGGGTCTGTTTGATGCATGTGCTCTTCCTACTTGCAACTTTTTTAACCACTCCTTCTGGTGGAGGAAGAGAAGACGCATTAAAGGGGTGGGAAAGTACAAATGAGCCTACCCTTAAAGAAGTAAAACAAATAAATATAATAATAAAAGAAGGCATGGTGGCAGCAAAGCTTAGTTGCTCTGCAAAAGTAAAATTAAAGCAACTTCTACCTAAAAAAGAGAATATCAGGTCGACTTTAGCTTGGAAAAAAAATGAAAGAAAGGGCAAAATTCAAGAGATATGTGCAGATTTTCTGTGTAAAAAGTTGAATGGTATTTTTCTGTATAATGAAGCAAATGCTGGTGGTTTTAAAACCCTGATCTTGCAGCATTTTCACTAAAAATAAATCACAGGAAATTTTCTTTAAGGTCAAATAAGAAGTTCATGGAGTAGAGTTTAATAAAAGTTACAGGTGCCTCCTGAAATGTCCCAAAATGCTGGTAGTGGATCATGATACTAAACACAATTATTAGATAATCAAATGATCCAAACATAAACATAATTTTCTTTTCCCTATCACTACCCTGCCTGCTCCTTAGTGCATCGATAATATATTATTAATAATTATTAATATCTCCCACTAGCTCATCAACTTCTTTGTGTCACAGCCTCTGCCTGCATATAAATTAGCATGTGGGGACTTCACCGTTTTCTGTTTTGCTATATATTCTTCCGAATCTACTCTTGCACCACAATTTTAAAACTTGGGTGGAATATAATAGAAAGTGACATCAATTATAATTAATCTGAGCTTTGGCTCTTTGTATTATATATTATATATACACATAATTCTATCGCCAATGAATGTGGAATAAGAATACAAAGGAATCATTGAAAATGATAGCCACAGGTCCAAAGATTTTATTGAAGAAGAAGACCTGTTTCTTACAGAGTGCAAAAGCTTGAGTTCTTTTGAGTAATAGAGTTTCATATACCTCATTTCACGTGGGATTAAAAGTGTACAAAGCTAAGATATACCTCACGTGACAAACAGACAAAGTTGGAAACAGGGAAGCCAGAAACAGCTAATTAAGCTAATAAAATAATTTAAGAATATGAATTATTGTTTGAGTAGAGAAAAATAGAGGTCGGTTCTAGGAAGCAGCCTTGCCCTGTCATTCACAACTGGAATTCATGCATTAGCCTCTAAAGAACAATGCAGAACATGTTTGGATCTAAAAAAATAATAAGAGAGATTTTTATTCCAAGTTAATCATGCTTTATTAAAATTCTACGATGACCTATACAAACAGAAACTATAGGAAAATGGAACATCAATGATTTCTAACTTATCCGGCGCATGACAGCATTTATATGAAATAAAAAGTAATTTTAGAGAAAGCAAATACCTCTGGTTTAGGACAAAAAGTACTGACAAAGGAGAATCATAAAGCTTTAATATTTACCTAAAGTTGAAGCGATTGAACACATTTAAAAAGCAAGTCTTGGGCCTTATAGCTAGAAGTTTTGAGCTTTGAATAGCTCAAGAAGCTTGTGATCATACGTCTCATTCATTTGATCTGTGTCTGAGTTAAGCAGGAGGGACAAAAGCTGCTTCCGGAAGCATAAGGAAGGAGCTTCCAGAAAAATTCAGAGACAAGAGTGTTAAGAAAGTTATGGCAGTGAGGTAAATATCTGATGGTCCAAAACCTCCCATGCCCCACTTCTGCTTGTTCCATTCTGTCCAGAATGAATGTAATGGTCATGGAGACTTGTCTTTGTAGATTTTCAGATTTTCAACACCAAACTTGGCTTCTTGACCTCAAAATAAGATTACCCCTTCAAGTTTCTTATTCAACCCATGCTTTCTATTGGTTAGGATCAGTGAACCACCAAACTTAAGAATGTTCAAAATCCCATTTTGAAATGGACAACTTCTTCATCTCTCATACGCCAAACTACTTTCAAAAGCCTTTGATTTATTCCCCGCCTTCCACCAAAACATTTCAATAAAGTTCATACTTACTAGTTTGTACAAAGATCTAATAAAGGGGCATTGCATTTAACATAATTATAATTAATGAAAGAAAAACTTGGGCTTACACATGGGTCCTTCGCACTTAGAGAGGATTTTTAATTAATTTCAAATCATAGGACGAAATAATTATTGAAAATGTCAGGGGATAGGATAGCACATTGATGACAATTTACAGTATTTAAAGAGGGACGGGTTTAAAAATTAAAGACATGATGATGTTGTTCTCATTTTCTTGAGCAATTGAATAGTGGTACTGGTGATGTTGATGTCAAATCTAACCCCAAATAACACAATCATGCAGCCTCTGGATTTCTGTAGCATTTAATAATTAATTATAGCTCATGTTTTTCCTTACTGCTAATCGTGTAATTCTGATTGGGGTTGGAAAAAAATTAGTGCTACTAAATAATTGAGTTACTTTAAACTCACAGAATTGAACTGATATTGCTATAAAAGTCATCAACCTAACCAGAAAAAAAGCCACCAAACAAGCGCTTTTACAGGCAATCAAAAGCACCAACTAGACATCATGTGACTAATAAATCATAAAAATTTTGCGACTTAATTAAGAATCAATTATCCACCAGACACATCCCCAGATGTGCTTCTCAGCTTACAATGCAAAATTTTGTGTACCCATCACGCGTGTAACTGTCTGCAGTTGGTATTGTTGGCAGAGCTGCAATTTCAATCATTTTACGAATAATTTTTTTACATTTTTATAACTAGATTCTTCACAAGATATGGCTAAGATAATTTTTTTTAATCATGCATAATAAGTTACAAAAAGAGGAGGGGAAACTTAAAAAAGGGATCATGCTTCCCGCATGAAATAATGAAAGCTTGATCTTTTCGCATAAAATGATCCCTTATTTCAAAAAATAATAACGGTGGAACCCCACAAATAATATCGTTAAAATTACGTACAACGTAATTAGATTTAGATCAATCTTGTTTTGTTCTACAGAGCGTTTTCCCACACATTTCTGCATGCCGGTAATCCCTGAGTCAGGGATCCAGCAAAACACCTAACAGCAGTGAGTCGGTGCAGGAACCTGTATTGCATGAACAGGATTGGTTCGTTCATTGACAGAAGTCATTTAAACTTACAGGTGCGAAGTACATTGCTCATTTCACTTTAGAACAATATATCACAAAAGCATACCAAACTGGTACCTACTAGAATATTCACAGAGGGATAACTGAAAATAGAAAAAGATAGCTACAAACTCAGCTGTTACAGGCAGGTGTACAATCTTACAAGCATTGCCTCAACTAAAAAAGACCCAGCAGATGCATTTAGTTCACAGATCAAGCACAACAGCCGAATGACTGGCAGCCCTTTAATCACCATTCAAATGTTGCTGCAGCTTGAAAGGCAAGGAAGAGCAAAATTCAGCTTGACATAGGTGCCTAACTCCATGTACGCTCCAAGAAAAATTGCCCTTTCTAAGGAAGTACCATGTTTCCCTGTTCCTCGCATGATTGTGCTTTCCCTGAAAGACCCAATTTTAAAAAATAAATTAGAGTGGTGAAAGTTGAAACCACATGAAAGTATTCAAGTGAAATTAAACTAGCACTCAAAATTAGAAATATAAGAACACTTAAAGCAACCTTACTTCTTTTCAATCTAAAGAGCATTGCATAAGTTAGGCTTTCTCATTATCGATCTCCCAGTTAAAGCAATTATCTCAAAGAGATGGACAAATATTAGGCTATTACGGTAATGCAATTGACATTCAATTCAAGTGTTGCCATAAATATCAAGTCATGTGGATTGATGGCCTGTCAGAAATTAGAAAACTGCAACCAAAATCCTAAAATGGTTCAGTTGCCCATGCATCATTTCAGTCCCCGGGCTCTGGCAGATTCATTTAGCAGGCAAACACACCAGTTTGTCAGATGCCTTCAGAAGGCAAGCCATCAATCCATCATGACCATTCATTCATTCTCTTACTTTTTACAAGTATCCATTTGCCTTTGTTCCGTGAGCAAGAGGAACACTTTCAATTTCTTATACTGAATTGAACACGCGTAGGAAACACAATACTGCGTGCACATAACATAACGCGGAAAAATTATAAAACTTACAACAGATCCAAGAGCTTGTACAATCAGAAGGAGTTCATCTCAAGACAGTAAGTGCGCCTCTTAACCAACATCCTTGCTGCTGCCCCATACGGCTCACCAAATGCTGTTGAAACCCAAGACACATCAGAGACTTCCTTCTTTGCCGTGGAGGACAGCTCACTAGGCCTAATCGCAACAAGGGTCGCGCCCTTCAACACAACCCCATCAGGCAATTCCAAGTGAGGAGCATACCATAGTCTCATATTGAGAGCCGGTACAAGAGTCCTCTTTGATGCTGAAGACGCTGACAGGGGCTTCACTCTCAGCTCCTCAAGCTGATCTCTATTCATAGACAAAACACCCTGCCCATCTGCATCTGTCAAAACTAAATTATCCAATGTTTTATGCTCTGAAATGATGGGTTGCAGCAAGTAATGCCTTGCGGAAGCAGCTATCAAAGAGCTAATTGTCCAAACAACCCTAAGTTTCAGACCCCCGTTTGTGTAAAACGAGTCAGGTATGCTTCCATTGTCATCGCCACCATTGTTGCCACATCCAGCATCAGAACCCCCTTCCTGAGGGCACAGAGACTTTGTAGGTCCAGGGTACACGACCGAAGAAGCGCCCAAGATTACACAATTATCCAAAGTGGAGCCAAAATCAGCTCTCCATTTTAACAAAACCCCATCCTCTATTCCTAGTTCTCCACTGGGAAGCTCGATCCGAAGGAACCGAATCTCATTGAAATTCTCTAAAACTTGGGTCGGTGAGTGATGGGTCACACCGCCTTGATCGCCCTCCCCGTCTGCCTCACTCCCAACAGCCAGAGAGGTGGACGAGGAAGAAGGACCAGAAGTCGTGGGTGCTCGTTTGGGACCAAAGAACTGCCCCAGAGCTTGAAGGGGCTTGACAATGCCACCGAACACTATCCGAAGGAGATTAGAGAAGGGACCACGGGATTTATCAGAGGAAGCGGCGGAGGAGGAGGAATCTTCATCGGAGATAACACAGTCTACACGGACCACAACGTTCTCGACCTGGGGTACAAGGGAGTGAAATCGGCGGGAGACGACACAGCAGCGACCAAGAGCCTTCACATCACCGATCTTGTTGAAGACCAAGAGAAGCAGAGAATCTGGCAAGCCATCAAAGTGGTCGACATCAGCCACATCGGGCTCAGGGTAAATTCTGGATGTTAGATCTGAGCGGAAAGAGGCCATTGTAGACAGATTAAGTAGGGTTATGAAAGAAGAAATTGAGGAGGACGAACAACTGGGTGAGAACAGATCGAGCTTGGAAATTCCGACGCGCCGGACGAAGGCTCAGACGGGAGTGTGGAGGGAGTGAGTTAGGGCCAGATCTGCGAACGAAAAAGGCATGCTAAAGAATTAACAAGAGAAGCCGAGTCAGGATGTGCAGAGAGTGAAGAGGGTGAAGGGGGGCAGAAACCAGAATTAGAGGATGTGGAGAGGTAGAGATAAAGAAAGAAAGGAGAGGAAGTGGGTTCAGAGAGAGAGTGGATGAGATGAATGGAAATGGTGGGTAGAGATAGATCCGCGGATTTGTCTTTAGAGAGAGAGGGGAGGCGATATGAGGGGGAGAGAGAGGCATTACGCGCCTATGAGATCGTGTGTGATGCGAAGGGGAGCTTAACTGCATTTAGCTTCCCTAACCTCTCATTCTCTCTCTACCTCGTCAATTTCTTCCTTTTGGGTTTCTTACTCACTTCGTTCTTGTTGCTCTTTTCCTCTTGATTCCCTCTTTCTTGTTTTCGCATCATTCTTCAGAATTTTCTCGACTTACCTCTTTTGAGGCTCTGTATCGTACTTTGTCACACGATTTAGCTACGTAGAGATGTATATGAATTATGTAGCAAGCACTGAATTAATTCGAGGTAGATTATACATATAATAAGCCTTATCTCCCTAGCCACAATGTTACTAATGTATTTTATCCAACAATTAAACTTTTTTAATAAATCATTAATTAAAAAATCATGTATGATTTTATTAAATATTTTTTTCAGTCTTTTTTACCCTTTCTCAGATGACGCTCAATTGCCAGATATACCCTTTTCGCCCGGGCCTCTAATATTTTTTTTATACATATCCAAATCCCCTTCTACTATTTTTTTTTAACATATGACATGCCTGTGTTGGAGATTGTGTCCTAGGGGCCAATTATTATCTTATGAACATTGTTGATTTATGAATTTCTTAATTATGTTATCATATTATTTGCATGTTTACTATGATGATAATCCTTGAATAACTCGTGATATTATCCTAAATGTCCCTAGTCGGTCATCTATGCGGGAGCAGAGATGAAATAAGACCGATATGACTTTAAAGATATATGGAGATATAAATCAAAGTCATAGGCACATGTAAGAGTACAGGGTGCTGGACCGACCCGCTATGAGAGAGCTGCATGGGTTAAGTCATAAGTTTCTCTCATATACAAGCCATGTCACTATACCCTTTGACCTGAGATCATCATGGATTCCTACATGACAAACGCTCAGCTTTGACCTAGTCAAAAGTCACTTTTGACCGAGTGATCATAAAGGCTATGTTCGGGCTTAGTAGTTTTTCATGCGGAGGAATGTGAATGGTCAAGATGGAATTTGTCCCTCACATTCGTAGAGAGATATTACTGGGCCCCTCGATGAGTGAGTCTGAGAAATGTATGGCCATACTGAAATGGAAGGGTAGTTCTATTTCTATATTCAGATTACTCAGGGATCGAGAAAGTAAAGGTCAGGAACAGGAGGATGACGTTCTCCATGCCTCATCCTTGACCGAAATATCGTGTGACAAAAGGGACGTGATATGGTTGTATGAAAGGTTACATCGTTTATCGATCCTCATATGTTTTGGGTAGTTGTAATGCCTTGCTAGAGACCGCTTACGACTTGTGGGTCAGTATAGTAACTGGCCCACTGCCAACTTCATATGGGCCTACAGGGTCGCACACAAAACAGCCCAATACGAGCTATGATGTCCAGATTCATTGAATCTAAGAGATGTCTAGATTCAATGAATAATCTAGGGTGGATATATATTTTATATATATATAAATTTGTATATATATATATTATATACAATATAAGAGATATTTGTAAGATTTAATTTATAAGGATAAATTAAATCTCTATCACTTTTGAATTTGAATTTAAATGGATATGATCTATTTGAATTTGAAATTCAAATTGATAAGATATCTCAAATTTAATTTACGAGAATAAATCAAATATAATTCTGTCTTATCTTTATTTTAAATTAAATAAATAGGTGAATTAAATCTGTGGGACGGATTTAATATAAACTATATTTATTTAATCAGTTTCTTATTAAATTATGCAATATATGATATTGTATTAATTCAGAATTAATATAAGATTAATTCTGAAGCCCGGCCCTATTAGAAGCCCGATAGCTTCCTATATATTTGACATTAGGAGCTAGGGTTCTACATATAGAACATCTCTACACACACATTCAGACGTGAGAAAATGGGGCAGGGAGAGTGCAAAAGGTTTGCAGACAAGAAACTGCCGAAATAAAGACGGTGAGGACGGAATCTCTAGAGAGCCCTAGAGGGACAAGAGGCGCTAGCACGTCGTTCGCGATTGAAATGATGTTCGTGTGGATACCGGTAGAGGAAGCCGATCTGAGCTGTCGACTTCTTGTGATCGAACCAGACACGAAGACAGGTCGCGACCAGAACACACTGAGGTCGCGACCATATGGGCATCTGAACGTCAGAAATCCGAAAAGAAGAGGCAGGTCGCGACTTGAAGCTGACGAGGTCGCGACTACAAACTCCAGAGACGTCAGGTCGCGACGAGAAGCAGAGTAGGTCGCGACTAAAAACTCGAGAGGCGACAGGTCGCGACTAGAAGCTGAGGAGGTCGCGACTGAAAGTTCCAGAGGCGAAGAGTTGCGACTAGTGGACACTGAGGTCGCGACCGAAGCTTGAAACCAAAGGTAACGCTTCTTTCTCCTTGACTTAAACACATTCGGTAGATCTGGCTGGGAATGGAAAAAAATTTTAAAGTTAATTTCCGCTGCGTGTCTTCCAATTCCATTCAGCCTGCTCTTTCTTTTATAGGCTCATTCTGAATCTTGTTTTTTTCTCATCCAATTAAAAGAACATTGCGATTAGAGGATTCATGATCGAAGTTAAACTTCTTAATGTCTATGATGTCTGACAAAAATAAATTTTACGATCTTGCAAAAAAGAAGTTCGACAAAGGAAAAAGTATGAGCTTTTTTATACCCTTGTTACATATGAAGAGTGAGATATTCCTTCTTCCATCTTTTTATTGTGTTAATTCTGTCTTTTGTCATTTTATGTGTGTTGGTTGTGTGAGAGAGAGAGTGAGAGTAGAATTCTCCAGAGATGCTAATAAAAAGAAAGAGAGAGAATTCTGCAAAGTTAAATATTATTTGTTTAATTTGGCATATTATTTGTTTATGTGTGTGAACACTTCTTTTTATTTTCTAATTTAATCAATTAAATATAGAGGCAATAGCACTTTTCTAAAATCTTCCTAAAATATAATTATTATTAATTATTTAGATATATTTTATAACTATTATAATTTAAAAAAAATATTATAAATAAAATTATTTTATTTTAAAAGAGCTAATTATAGTAGAAAAGAGTTTAACTAAAATTTAAATTAACTCTACTATGGTTATAAAAAGACTTTTCTTAAAATATAAATAAAATAATATGATATATGAGTATGCAAAATAAAATCTATTATGATAATATACAAGTATTCTACACATACCTTCAAAAGAGAAGGCTATACAATCAATATAGCTTTACTCAAACCTCTGAAGTTTTCCCTAGGGTCCTAAGATGAGAATATAACCTGAAAAATGTTATAAAAATAGGGTGAGACTAACGTCTCAGTAACCATCAGTTCTACTCATCATGAGTACTAACATGTGCTCATGAGGCGTCAAGTGGGACCGATCACAAAATACAATATATATAAAATAACATATTATCATAATAAAATCAAATGAATAACCCACCCAAGTTCCTCCCCTCAAACCAATCAAACCGCCTTATTTCCGCAGACCGAACCCATGGGCTAGTGGTAACTACTCCTCGAACAGCGAACCGATCAGATGATATGGATAAGCTAAAATCCACAGAGCACCTGACCTGACCATGGGTCCATTCCCCCTCAGTAAACTGGTGGGGGTGTCACAGCCCCTCGATAAACAGGCGAGGCATGTCCCTTGGTAAACTGGTGGGACAAAAACCATCCAATGAGCTCCATAGAGGCCTTACCACGTGGTAGAAAATACATCTCCATCATCACCCATCCCCAATGCATAATTCTTAAAATAATCATATTAATCAAAATCTCAATATCTTAATAAATATCATAAAAGAGTTTTTCTCAAGATAATAACTTTCTTCAAATCCCAATATCAAGATATAATAAGTCTATTTTCTCAAGTCAAACTTTCTAAATTAAACTTTGAATCCCACAAGACTATTTTCAATCAAAATAATCAAATAAATTTTTTCAATATAATTTTATCAGTATCAATAAATTTATATATATCAAAACACTCACAAACATCATATTAGCACACACAACGAGTAGAAAGTGGTTACCTTCTTTTGGAATAGGAGAGGGACTGAGAGAGGACTAAAAAGAGAAGAGCCAACTCAATAATCAAGTTTGAGAAATAACTCAGGGTCTTAACTATATTTATAAAGCCATAATAATAATTCAAAATTCAAATTCATATCTTATCTTTATTAAAATATTATCAGATATAGTAATTTAAAATTTAAACTATATTTTTAAAATAAAATTGCATATCTAAATCTGAATTCAAATCTTAATAAATTCCTAACTAATAGTAATATTCAAATCATAAGATTCTAAATAAGATAAAAATAGGATAATCTATATATTATATCATATTTTATTAAAAATATAAAAATATAATAATTTAATTAGATAATATTTTTAAAATATTGATAAATAATATTTTAAATTTTATTTAAATATAAAGATAAAAATTTGGGATGTTATAATTTTGATGTCAATACCTTAATTTAATTCGATTTGAGACAAGATATTTCAAATTTTCACTAAAGGACTTTGGGTCTTTGATGATTATATAACATAATTAGCTTGTTCATTTGAGGAAAAGTGTCAAGGCCCATTAGTTGATGCAGATCATATTTAAAAAAAGAAAGAAAGGTAAAGTATATTAAAATTTTATATTATTTAAGATTAAATCTAACTATAAACTAATTTTTATATTAAAAATATAAAATAATGAAAAAAACAGTAAATATATGCTTTTCCAACTTACAAACCCCATTGGAAAAACATTTGCTTTTTCAACTTAGAAATCCAATTCAAGAACACATTCACACTGTGTCAGCATAATGGTCCATCAGGGAGTATTAGGATCGTTTGGATTAGCTTTTGATAATAGATTATGGGAATAATAGATTCTGGAGAATAGATTTTGAGGATAATAGATTTTGAAAAAAAAAGTAATTTTAGAAAAAATAAGTATTTGGATGATCAGTAGCAGAATCACTTTTTCATATATAATTTACTAAAAAGGACATGAATTAAATATGATAATTATATAAAGTATAAATTTTATTTATAATTTTTTATTTAAGTGAGTAAAAAATAAATGAATAAAAAATTATAAAAAATAATTTTATATGTAAGATAAGTGAAAGAGGAAAATGAAAAATGAAAGAGGAAAGCAATAGGAGCAGGGGAGAGGAACAGTAAAAAGCGGAGCAGGGGAGTTTTTAATTTTTTTTTGCAAAATCGCAACTGGAGCCAGATTCTGGGCAAACCATAGTTTTGAACGACAAAACCATGGTTTGTGTTCAAACGGGATTGTCCAGCAAATTTTAGTGTTTGGGTGAAAGGTTCTAAAACTATAATTTAAGGCTAAAATCGATTTTACAACCTACCTGCCAAACACACACTTAATATTCCATCTGATTGCGGATCTTGGAGTTGGAGTTAGTACTCGTTCCCTCCTCTGATAGGATTAGCTAATAGATGTGATTTAGTTTTAAATACAGTAACATGTATCATTAATTTCACAATTATTTTCACCCTCATCTTTATATATTAGTTAAAGTGTCACCAATCTGTCCATATACAATTATAAATAAGATCGAATACGTAATCTTCAATTTATAAAGCGATTTTCATATTATTAAATTATAAATAATTATTAAATATAAATTATTAATGAGTACAATTAATAAAATCGAGTCGAAGTCATTTGTGGCATAGCTGTAACGGAGGCATCAAGAGTGCGTAAAAACCATTCAGGAAGCAAAAACCATATGGGTGCCACATGCCATGTGCACTTCAAATTCATCTCATGACTAAGATTTGGATGCAAATAATCAGCCCCCAATCACATTAATTAAATTAGCCACCTGAATGACCACCATCCACACGTTGATCCCATGTGTGCATCACTACGTTTTCATCCACCCACAATGAGACTCCAACTTCCGTACTCAGCTGACAACATGTACGGACATTAAAGCTCCTATATTATTATTTTTTTTAATTATAATCATATTCAAAAATAAATATTATTAAATATAAATATTTCTTTAAATAAAAATTCAAATTTTAATTTAAAATTAATTTTTTTATTAGACCTAATATTATTCGTAGCTACTCCGGTAGTATATCATTACTATTTTTTGTCAAAATCCACTTTGAAATTGAAATTTAAGCCTACTCATAGAGTGTATATGGAGTCCAAGCCCACGTGCACTTCATTATTTCATCATTAATTTCAAAATGCGACTATTTACTTTCAAAGGGGTGAGCTTTCGTGCAATTTCATGTCCGGTTCAAAACTACGGTAAGTCGTCTCAAATCATTTCCCCCCTCAGATTTGAGCCATGACGTTTATTATTTTGTAATGATTTAAAAAAAAAAAAATCTAAAGTGGCGTATCCTATTTTGTTTTCATGCATGATGTACATCCGATAGTCTGGGCTTACCTTATTTCAAGGGAAAGATTTATTAACTAATCTGAATATTCTTTTGAGGACAAAAATTACCAGTAAGTATTTGATGCAGCTGCATTTGTAGACTTTGAACTTAAAACTTCTGATTAAGCTGATAATATCCCTCATTAATTCGTTTGCCAATCGCATCCCAGTTTTTAACAAGGAAGATATAACACACGCCAGTGGATATTTTCATTTTAAGAAAGAAAGGAATCAGTTGCACTGAACTTGACGCAATGAGATGGCTACAGGACCATTAATAACTGATAAGACTTCAGCCCGAGTGCGAGGAGATATATATAAAATGGGTGGGCAATAGTGGGGAAACTATCTGAGAGGTGTATAAGCAACCTTTTTTTTTTTTTGCAAGGATAAATTAAATAATTTTTAAAGCGATTTAGGAACGACTTTGATGGATATTAATTAGAATTAGGCTTAAAGTGAGAATCACTGAATTATAAAGTTTTAGGCTTCAATCCTTAGACTAAGCTAAGCACACCCACTGCCACGCTCGCATCGTTATCCTCATAATGTAACCAATAATTTGGTGGTTTAATTAAGGGCAATCTAATAGTAAGTTTAATTACCATATGAGATGATTAAAAACGTGTTCATTCAATGATTGTGTCTTTACGATAAGGCATTACTTATATGGCCTTTTTCTTGTTGATTGTTGGGATAGTGGGATCAAATGGTAATCCACGTCGGATGATATTAAAAGTTTTATTCCATTTTTCAGATTGAGTGGATATCACTTGGATATCAATAATATTAATTTTATTGGAATTTTAAGTTAATCCCCCACTACCACTACAACTTAATCCGAAATTCAATAATATAAGCATGGAAGGGCCCGCGATAGAAATGATGAATTCTTAATCTGAAGTTGAGATTTTAATAAACAAAATTTTTACGTCTAAAAAAATTAATCTCTAACTATTATTGTAATAAAAAGATAAAAAGGATTTTGAAATTTCTCTCTTTTATTTAGTGCCCGTTTGATTAGTTTAGAAAAACACTTTTGACACTGTAAAAAATAAATACGAGATAACTCTCATAAAGAAGTTCCAAAGACCCCTTAAAACAATGCTGGGACCACGAACATAGACATCATGAGACATTAATAACCTATACCAAGTTGCCTTTCTCTCCCACTTCGCGGTTAGGTAGATTTCACTTGAAGCCCAAATAAATGCTCGTAGACAATGGAATATTAACTCGATTATTTCTCTGTTTCTAATTCTAATTTAGGACGTTCGTTGTTTTCCCGCACTTTTCCGGGAAAGGCCAAACCTGACGGATGAAAAACCTCGCAGAAACAAGTAAAGGGAGTTTAGATCCCTCAGCCAAAGGGATCTGTTTATATATATAATGAAATAGTTTAGTTTGTGATTATTATTCGTCTTATTCTGCATGTCATATGAGTTCCATTGAATAATTGGAGCACATGCAAAATACAGTTAACCATACAACACTCGCCCACAACGGCCACGTGCACTAGAGGCCGCAGCAGAGACATCTTTTGGCTTCATCTTCTGCATCTTTGGAAGATCAATCTCCAGAACATCAGCCAGGGCCTTCGATCCTACTTGGATCTCTTCCCAACTGCAAAACAATACAATAACTCAATGGATGCAAAGTGGGGGGATTCAACTTAAATATACGGTTTCATTCCTGACCTCACACAAAGTGGGGGAGTAAAGCGGATAATTGTGTCATGAGTTGGCTTGGCAAGAACTCCCCTATCCTTCAGTTTTTGGCACACATCATAGGCTGAAACAGGGGACATGTTTTTGCTGTAGAGTTCCACTGCATTGAACAAACCCCTCCCACGAACCTCATTTATGTAGTTAGGGTACCGCTGCTGAACCTTAAGCAGCTGATCAGTGAGCTCCTTTCCCAGTTGGGCAGACCTGTTCGTAAAGTAACAAGGCACTGAGTAACATATTTTACGTTGGTAGGGAAAGACAGAGCATAGAACTTGGAGGGGGAAGAGCAAACTGAATTCTCATAGGCAGCAAACCCATATTTTCGATCAAAATCACAAAAGAAATAGAACACAGCAGTTTTGTTACATTGCATGTTTTTGTTTTATATGCTAACAACACGTTTTTTTGTAATGTATACTCGGTTCCTCTCGGCAAGTCCCTCATCTCTGATCACATCTAGTGAGGCAACTGCAATTGCACTGGCCGACGGATTCCCTCCAAAGGTGCTGTCAACAAGAACATATAAGGAGTGTGCCAGTATGAGTTCCATTCCAGCTTGTCCTACTTTCCACTGCACAGACAAAATTGGTTGTCTTGTGACACATGGAGCACAAAAGAGTAGGTGAACTTGATTAAATTGACACCAATATTATAACTTGCCCTCACCTAGGCCTGGCAATATTGATCCACATGGCCACACTCATACAACCACCCTAACCCAACTTCATTACAACCCTTAGAAAACACTTTTGGTAATGGCCCCAGGCATGAATACGAAACATGGACTAATTATATTTTGTTATTCCATGTCCTGGCAGAAAGTAAGCTTCTGTCTCTTTGCATTATTAACAAGATAAATGTAAGGACGATATCAGATATCTAACACATTAAAAAATAATAAACAAAATATGAACTGAGAAGAGAAAAAGCACCATATAAAAGAATAGTTGTAAGGATAATATCAAACCTTCCATGCTCTCCAGGTTGAATGCAAAGCATTGTCTTCGTCTGCAAGAACTGCACTGACAGGTATCACTCCTCCACCCAAGGCTTTCCCTAATATCTAAATATAAAGTATACAGAAGAGTTAGCTCTTGTCCAGAAGAACAAAATGCAAAATCTTATAAGGAACAGGAAAATAGAGAAGGGAAAAAATTCTTGGATCAAATCCTCCAGATATTCATTTTACGGAAATAAAAAGAAGTTATTGGAAGCAAATGTTTTCAAAAAGGTAAAATTTTGAGTGCCTCTCTTCACTTTCACTACCATAATATCACACGGCCCAAAATTTTCCATATAATTTCCTGTGAATGGAAGCACGATATATAACATGGTAGATATTCTAGGGGTGTCAAATTTCCAATATTTTTTACTCAGAAATCTCAGTGAAAAAAAAATGTTGGAAGCACATATTTTATGGAATAGATATTTGAAAACCTCCATTCACCTGCATTCTAATGAGATACAAAATCACAAAACTTTTTATTCAGATAATTTCTGCATTATGCATATGTAAGAATGGAAGGTGATGATCATAGATTTCCCCAACAAATCTATACCCGAAAGTGATGTCTATAAAGTAACTAATTCAAGTATGTTCTATTTCATTCAAACCAATGAATGAAATGGAAGTTGGGCTAGGACAGTTGCCAGGCACTTCTTTAGGCAGGCTTGAAAATTTTCCAGATTCACCACTTTACCTCATATTGTTCAGACAGTATAGAAATATCCTACAGTTAAGGTGGAAGGAGTTCTAACCACTACATCTGGGCGAACTTCTTCCCAGTCACAAGCTAGCATTTTCCCTGTCCTTGCTAATCCAGTTTGTATTTCATCAGCTATCATCAGCACATTATATCTGGAGCAGAGATCTCTGACGGTTTTTAAATAACCATCTGAAGGAATTATTACCTACCAACAAAAGATATATGCTTGTCATAAGTAACAAAAGAGGAACCACAGAAATTATGCAAGCAATTGGGACACAAGAAAGAAAAAACATTATACAGATGTACAGGTGAAGTCAGTTTGATATCTGAATGAAATAGTAGTCGCTAAGACAGAGAATAGAGGAAGGGAAGAGAAGAACCCAATAGTGCCCATGTTACATGACAAATAGCAAAATAATCCATTAGATAGGAAAATGGTCGTGAAAGTGGTTAAGAAAGAATATAGTCAGTTAGAGCGGGGGGGCATGGTCATGCGTGTTCCTTTCACAAGAGTATCCTACTGATGCTTAGCTTCATTCTCATTGTATGGTTTGTCAAACATTTCAATGGAAATTCTTTGTTACTTCTCTCTTCTCTGCTCCATCTGGTGCACCTAGCACCAGCTCACAATATCAATATGCGAATTAACTCAACTTTATAGACAAAGATAATATATAGAATATTAACCTTCCCACAACATAGTAAGCATTATCTGAATCCCTTGTATGCATGGAATAGAATTGCTTAAGCTATAAAGCAAGTTTGAGATGGTATATCAAGCAAAGGAATTTTTTAAAATTTGAATAGTCTTTTTCACAAAAGATGAGCTTGGTAAAGAAGGGATCGAGGAATGCGCCTCTGATTTAATATCAATATAAAAGTTAATAAATTTGAAGCAATTTGCCATTCTGGATGTAATATTTAATTAACAACAGAAAGCAGAAAAATATTCGACAATTGACACAAAAATTGATTCATCAATCCTTATTTAAGTTAAAAAAACTGGAATATCAGGTTAGGAAGAGAAAAAGATTCATACACGCTCCCATTGCCTGTTATCAATGACTCAAGGTATGTTGCATTGTAAAACTGATCAAATGAGTTCTGAGAAAACCTACCCCAGCTTCACCTTGGATGGGTTCAAAAAGAAATCCAGCCATGCGCTCTCCATTTTCTGCACTTTGTCATGGATAAAATTAAAAAAGTAAACTCCTACAATCTTCCATGCTACACAAAAATTATAAATATATAATGAGAGACATGAAACCTTTTAAGATCTTTTCAAGGGAATTTGCATATCCAAAATCAACTTTAAGATGACCGGGCAATAAAGGACCAAATCCACGGGTTGCTTCATTGTCACAGCTCATAGATATAACAGCTAATGTGCGACCATGGAAGCAGCCACAGCATGAGACTATAATAGCCTGCAGGTAGTGTCTATAAGCAAAAGGACTCGTATGATATGATACCATAATAAAACAATAATATCTTTATTTTTTATAAAAAGAAATAAAGAATGACCAGCGAGAAAATACACAACAGTAGACAATCTAAAAAACTGCCTATCAAGATATTACAAAAGTTAGCAGGTGCCTTACAGTTCATACCTCATCTTTGGGAATTCTTTTCTTCTCGTAACCCCACTTTCTTGCCAACTTCAGAGCTGTTTCCACACCTTCAGCACCAGTATTCATAGGTAGCACCATATCATAACCAAACATGCTTGTTAGACGCTCAGCAAATACAGGAAAGCGATCATTGTAGAAGGCTCGAGAACTTAGAGTCAGCCTTTCTGCCTGTTCTCGCAATGCTTTCAAAATTTTTGGATGGCAAATACCCTAAATGAGTATCGCATGCAATCAACACACTGAATGCCTTTAAAAGCAATAGCAAGAAAATGGAAGTATCCACGTTCACCAATTTGGATATTGCATTAGAGTAGATTCAAACCATTGTATTAAGAAAAAAAATTGAACTGATCTGTACCCTACCTTATTGGTTACAACACCATAAAGAAAAATAAACAACTTGTTTTGTCCCAGAACCCCAATTCAAGAAACTACAAAGGGACCAAGATAGAGAAAATGTTACCTGGTTAACTGCTGAGTAAGCCGATAAAAAATCAAGATATTAGTTTCCCTCTGGATCCCAGACACAAGACCCCTTTCCTCGTGAAAATACAACTGGAATGGGATGATAACTGTTTTTGAAACAGAACATTCAAAGACAAGTATCAATAATCAGCTCGCAACTCTAAATTGATTAGTTGCAAGATTTGCAGCAACAGAAAGTGGAAAAGAAAAGACTGTTGAATCCTGGTAAATACCCTTGAAATGTGTCTTAAAGAAAGTATTGGGTAGCTCTATACGAGAGGGAAGCTCTATACAACCTCCAGTTGTGAGCTAACACCCACGAAGTAGGTGTACACACATCCACTTTCATTCAGAACACGCCCCCTGAGACTATTATTTACCCTTAACAATGGAGAGCATTTTAAGGCTCGCCTAACTATAAGCGACATCAACCTAAAATTTAAAGGAAGTTCGGGAGGCATAAAATCCATGAATAACTGAAGTCCAGAACTTCAACTAAATTTCCAGAACAATAAATGATATTGTTACTGTTTAATGATAAAGCCGTGACGAAACTGAATAAAACCGAGTGATTACAGCTTAGCACCTTGTTTAAAAGAAACTTACAGCCTCTCTCAACTAGCATTAAACTTTCCCTTCAGCCACAAACTAGCAACCCAAATTTTAACTTCATTAAATTAGGCCAGAATAATCAAGTATCAAACTATAACGAGAAAATAGCTGAGACCCAGAAGCCAAAGCTCTAAAAATGATTGAAGCCTAAACCTTGAATAGTTTTCTCACCCAAAATGACGATTACACCTATTGGGGTGGGTAGTTCGCGAGACAGAAAAGAGAATCTTACTTGTGGGCACTGTACTCATATTCTTTATCCACGAGTTTCTGAGAAGAGGAAGAAGCGCTGCCTTCAGGAACAGCCCCAAAGAATCTACTTCCCCTGCAACCCCTACGCAGCAGACACTGTAATTGTCTCCTGGCGGCCATTGATGAAAAAAAGGTAACTCAACTTCGTAATCGGGATATCACAGTTTACTTCTCTGCGGAATTCACAATTGCTTCATGAAGAAATGGTAAATCCAGAAAGCAAACTTGAGCCATTTTCTAACGAATCACGTTACGCCGGGTAATCTTATCTCACTTTATTCCATTAATATTTTCTCAGTCACCGTCGTTATGTGATGCGGTGATACAGCTCCCGATGCATATCCATCCAAATCACTCCCATATTTATGCCAAACTGGCTTGCCTACCTTTGAGACGAAATTATAATTTTTTAATAAATATATAATATATAATGCTTTTTTTAAAAAAAAAAATGTAAAGACATACAAAGATATTAATCCTTCCATTTCAATCTTTTTATTTTTCATCATGTTTACCTCCTTTGATCTCTCTCCCCGTTTGTCTGTAACCGATTATCGTTTTAAAATTATTACAATTTTATCTAAAACAATTTATAGTTACAAGAAGAAGGGGGAGAAAAACGGCCATTTAACTAAAGTGGAATTGCTTGGCAATTAACTTTGTGTAATATAAAGAAGGCCTCAAAATTAGTGAATTTTATATTGAAGCCACGAAAAAGGTTGCACTGGGAAGATGCGTACACGATTATATTGAATCACGTACATAAGAAAACAGCTTTGACGTTGAAGACCTTTGGTTGCTTTCTACGTTGGATCTCCATTTCCCATCCCTTTTATCACGAACTTGTAAGAGAAAACGCACATGAAGAGATTAACAAAGTTTACCACAGTTGATAAATAACCGAGACTCTTAAACCAATTGTCAGATATTCCATTCTTGACCATGTATGTATATGAAAAAACTCATTTAGGGAGAGGTAAAGTTTACTTTTGTGATTTCCACGCCTCAAAAGAGATGTTATTAGTTTCCGGCTAAGGGATACTCATTTCTCGTATGTGAAGAGTAGGTGGAGAAAATAAAAGTAAGGAACATAAATTCCTCACAACCTGCAATGAATCCTCAGCGCAATCTTTGCTCATTACTCTTGAAGAAGCTGAATCCAGGTTGAAGAAAACCCATACTATATTCCCTTTCCAGGAGGAATAGGACCGACCTAAAGGTACTAGGTAGGAGTCATGCTTCAATAGTTCAAAAATTCACCTTCTAAAACCTCAGGTGGCGATTCCATTATGATTCTGGAATTTGCGGTGGTAGATGTACTATGGCTTGATTAACAATTATTTAAGAACATAGTTTACATAGAAGGCTTACGAAAGCATGCCAGATGACAACTAATATATAGCAGCAAAATCACCTGGGGCATTAAGAAAATAATAGAGATTAGATAAAATAATATGTTGAGGACAGTTTGGCCGAGTGGTCTAAGGCCAGATTTAGGCTTTGGTCGGAAAGGGCGTGGATTCAAAGAATATATCGATTTCGTCCGGTTAGATTCTGCGGAAATGAAGTTTCCATCCAAAAGATCTTTGTTTTTGATAAAGAGAAGCAATTTTTTTTTATTACAAGGGAAGTTGGATGTGTTACTTAACCTTCCTACAAATAACCAGATATCACAATGGAAAATCATTTTAACACCAAGAATTAAATTTGAGAATGCATGACATGTAGGTAATTTCAAGTTTCAGGTATGTCAGAATGCAGAAACCGACATTTCTGATATTGGTTATATTTGCTCCTCCTTGACCATAACTTAGTTTACCAACAGCATTAGTAGTAATCCACACCTCCAGATCGATAATAAAGCAAGCGAAAAAAAAGCTAGTTTCACAGCATATTTATATTAAATGAATTTGTTGCATAGTAAATATAGTTTACATACTAATCCCCCATACAGCTTGGACTGGAATATGAGGACATGAATTTATAGCCATTTTCTGCCTTATCTATTACATAGAAAAAAGGGAAGAGAAATTACAAGCCACGTACAATGAAAAGTAGAAACGAATAATATAAGAGGCAAATGAAACTCAACAGAAGACAAGACAAAACGACAACATAAAAAACTATAAACGTAATAAAAGAGATCGTACAGTTATACTTGAAAATCATCAGATGCACATGCACTATGTAGAACCGTACCAGATGGAATAATGACTAATGAGAGAAACAAATTAATCTGAGAAACCTCCTCCACCAGATTAATATTGTCCACCCATTTTCAAATTGGTTTATCATTATTGATGATAAGCATTTTTAGATCAAAATGCTTGTTATTTTTAAACAAAAAAAATCTTTACATGGTGGACGTTATTAATCTAATACCAAAATACTGCAACAAAAGTGATTTATATAATATAGTATTCATACTTTTTTGGGTTTTAAAAAATTTATTTGAATCGGAAAAAATTGATTATTATTGTGTGTGAGGCGATGATATGTTGATTCATTAGCTAGTTGAAATAACTATTAACAAGGTTGGTTTCCATAATGAAACAATTGCAATTGATCCAATGTGTTTTGAGTTCAAATACTGTTATCATCAAAATAAGTTGAAATAACTTTAGCCTCATAATTCTGACTTATAATTGCAATACATGAAACAATACAAAGATAGTATCTTCTAAATTATGGACCCTAGCAATTGAACTTTTTGTGGCTTTTAATTCATAATTATTTTTGTTGAAATTTTAATTAATATATTAATCCCAAACTGTAAAGTTTCTTTTCATCATATGACTCGAAACCTGTCACATCATCTCATCAGTCATTTTTTTTGTTTTGGTTACATCTCATCAGTCATTACATACTACATACATGAGATCAGGTAAACCAGCGATACAAGTAGTTTCATTGTCTCTTGGTCCTGGCCCACAGGATTCTAACCGCAGCTCTTCTTTTTTATATATATAAAAAAATTAAGTAGATTTAATATCGATCTCCTACTAAAGTTAGGGTACAACCTTATGACTCTGAGAACGTTTACAAGAGACTTATGAGATCGCCTACTAAAAAAATCATCACATTAATATCAAAAATTAAACTCATTTTTTTATAAGATATAAACTAATTTTTTACTATTTATATTAATTTTCATTTGTGAGAGTGCCCAGCTATATTATATTACATATGTGTGCTTCGGTGAAGTTTTGCATTTTAACTTGAGGTTTTAGATTGGATTGATCTTGTATATATTCAATCTATCACATCAATATCAATATATAATTAGTTTAACAATTTAGATTTTTTAAAGTTTTAAATTCGATTTAAAAAAAATCCTTTTTAAAAGGGACAATGAATCTCACTTGATGCCATCGTTTAAAATTGAGATAAACTCAACTCTACAGAATCGACTACAATGATTGCAGGTTAATTATGTGATAATTATCAGTCAATTATGTGTATTGTGATAGTTACGGCTTTTGATTTGGCCCAAAAAGTAGTTACGGCTTTGATTGTGCAGTAGTGTGCCTGCAATTTCATAAGGGTATGTCCGCCCCTTTACTTTAAAGTGACAGGGAAATAATTAATGTTCAAATTACTTAATTACACATATTCCTTACAATAATTAACCTAAATAAAAATTATCCGAATATTTGATCAAGCTCTGTCACCAATACCAGTATCAATATTTTTCATCTGTCAAGAAGTTTGAGTCACGTGACTCGTGAGGTTTTCTTTTGTATCAAATTAAAGGAAGAGTCGAGGGAGGGAGGGTAAGGGTAATAGCTACTTGGTCATATAAAATTAAAACAAATGTACAAAATCCAAAATTATGCCCCAAGAAAAGATATGACTGATATTATATACATAGTATCTTTCATTGAAGTAAGGTCCAAAACATATAAACTAAACTATTTAGCCAAAGGACAACACAAACAATAAAAGTACAAGAGCAAAAGGACAGCAAAATTCTTGGAACATCATAATTCCTTAGCATCTCTATCATAGGATTCTAGCTAACACTTGGTAATAAGATCTTCTCATCAATATTAATTAAGCTTCATGAACAACACCATTTCCAACTGCCTGGAGCCTAATCTGCCTGTTGAATCTCTGAATAAACTCCTCCACTCTTCTGTTTAGCTCCTCATTCGACAGGCTCGAGAACTCATTATTCTCTTCTTCTACTTTCATCGTCTCCGCCCTTCTAATCACCCTGTTCTTTCCCTCATCAATCACCACCCGCTTAACAACATGCCCATACCTATCGGATTTACTTCTCCCCACAGCTCTTCCGGCTGAGTATAACGTTTTCTCCTCACAAGCTTTGATATTATTATTACTATCATCTTGTACCGGCTTTTCCTTACTCGGCGATGACGATGATTTTTTAGGGTCATTTTGTGGCACGATTTCAAGCACACGTTCTGGAACAAGTTCACCCTCGTGATCATCAGGCACAGTACTCTCTTTCTTCTTCTCCTTCTCCTCCTGAATGGGAGGGACGACACGTTCTGGTTTTTCATCAACTTGTTCATATTTGGAGGTGGTGGGGACGACGACGTATGACGATGATGATGATGTGGTGACATAATGATTATAGTTTCTGGCTTGGTTACTGTGCTTGGCATACTCATCGTAATGATCTTGATTGGTCTTGGAAGAAGAAGAGAAAGCTTCGTAGTCGGCAGCTATGATGAGGATGAGAGTGTTGGACATGAAAAACCAGAAGATGTTGTTGTTTAAGAGACTAGTGAGAGTGTTGGGAGAGTGATTCAGAAGATAGAAGATGGAGGCGCAGATGAAGAAGGAGAAGACGGAGGCCATGAAAGTGAAGCCTTTAGCTTTACGGGTACGATGATCTTTTGGAGGTTTCAAGGATTTCATCATCATCGAATCTCCCATTAGATATGGTGTTTTCGACATGGTAGCTAGCTAGAGAGAAAGAGAAGAGTGTGAAGTTGTTTGGTGAGCAATGTGGCTTCGTGGTAGTTCCAAATGAATCCACTAATGCTTTTTATATATGGTCTTGGTTAGGGGTCAAATGATTAATTCCTTACAATTACCAATACGCCCTTTGTCTCTATGTCTCTCGTGTATATTTCTCCATTTTATTTATGTCCCATCTGTATTGTGCCAGCTAATTTTTTGAATAGTTAACTAATCCTCCTTGTCACGTATTCACCACAAGAATTTGGCAAAATTTCCCTACAAAGTTAGTACGATATACCAATTTTATTTATGCTGTCAACTACCTTCATCACAGAAAAATACGCATCAAATTATGGAGATAAACGTACGTTACCATTAATTAGTCTAAATAAAATTTCATATATATGACAAGAAATTAAAGATTGAAAAGTGGATCATGATTACATGAAAAAGCAGATTTGAGGATCTGGGTTTTACCGTCGAGGTGGATATTTACTTATTTGGTCTCTGGATTTAGCGTGGCTTTTGCCTTATTTAGCGATCTCAATTATCTTGATGATAGATATGAAAGATAAAAATTTTGATACTTGAAAGTAACATAAAGAGAAAACAAGCTAATCAGAAGGGAAAGTCAAAATACATCAACACAAATAAACGTCATGATAAGTTGGCGTTGTTATAACACGTAGCAGAATTATATGAGGTATTGACTAATAATTACAATCAGACACTTAATTAGTTTAGTAATTTCCTCAAGCATAGTCATAAGCCCGACAATAAACCCAATTCTATACGGCGTCCTACAAATGGTGTCAAACACTTCTTTTCATCATTATAGATATTTCATCAATGGCTTAATTCATTAAAATTACATATACTATGCTCAGAATAGTCTAGAAGTATATACATGTACAGAGCTGTATATTTTACGTACTTTGTGTTTGATAGAATCGAAAGCTGTCTTAATCGTTTCTGAAGTATACACACTTATCAAAATGATTGAGGTGGGAGTATTTTAATTCAGGCGACTAAAATAAGATTTCGAAGGAAAAGAATGAATAATTATTAGCGTCCTCGTGGTCATCGATCCTTGTAACCCAATTTCAGGTTTTTTTAAAACCAAGAACGAACGAAAACATGCCCCAATAGTTCTGAACTGCATAATTTAATCATAAGCAGTGTTGAAAGTGAAACAGAAGAGGTGACGCTGATGAAGAAAGTGGGGGGTACAAACTTGGAGCCTAAGGAGGACACTTGTGCGATGAAGCAAAACACTAGGGTTTACATGAATGGCCAAGAAGATGACTGGTTACAGAAGCCATCCAGGTGTAACTTTTATCATCTCATTCAAATAATCATATGAACAAATAAAAACCAAAATCACATAACTAAAAGCCAAGCAATCATTTGCAAAAGTCCGAAAAACTCTTGCTGATCGTAGGGCAATAATATGGAACTCGTGGGGTCCTTCTGTCTTTCAATTCAGAAGAAAACCTCATAACTTTTACAGATGGATTTTGGAAAACTTTAACCTGACCCACAAGAATGAAATCCTGTGTGTTCAGCCGCCAAGTTGGGTCCACAGAGATTTGGATCTTTGCCACGTATGAGGCAAACCCTTTTATTTTTAATCCTGTATTTTTAGTTATTAATTTATTATGTCTATTATTCCAAGATAGTGACCTTAGATTGTGTGGTGCATGTGTTTTCAAAATTTTCCTCGCTGATAATAGATCATTGTTTCAATAATGATGAATACAATAATGGGGAATTCGTGCTTAAAATAATTGAGGTAGGCAAAAGGTTCATGAACAATGAATATTTCAAGCTTGGCCTCATATATACACCTTCCGAGTCGGCATTGGCTTTTCAAAATCTTTACTTGTTTTTTTATTGATTAACTCGGTCTAATTAATAGTGTGATTGGCTTGTTAAAATGTATTTAATATTAATCCATGACGATGTTAGGGAAGTAGAAATTGTGGGTAGAATACAACGTTGGTGACAATGTTGTCGAATGTTGATTGGGGAGTTATGAGAGACTTGCGTGATTAAATGAGCTTAATTAAGGATTATTATTAGGCCATTAGTAAAAGGCGTGTAATGGGGTTTTGTGGTGACGAAAGGAACTCCAAAGACAGCAAGACAAAATTAAAGGAGAGGGTTTCCTCCGTTTTCGGCTCATTAATTAGGGCTTCTATTACGGAGTTTAAATAATTTAGTCTTGATTAATTTGTTGGTTGGCACATGGAACATATATGCTTACTAATAATAACCCTAATGTTCCAGAAAATATTATACAAGTTAAGTAATGTCGCGTATTGGATTTTTTTAATGGATGCTCTATTTTTTTTTGGCATAGAAGTTGCCACGTAGAAATGATTTGATAGACTGTGATTAATGTTAATACTTAAAATTCTTTCTATTCTTAATATATAACTCATTTAATTAATTTAATAAGATTAAATAAGTTAGTTAAGGCAATTAATGTAATATATTTTGTTCAAAACATTTTAATTATTTTTTTAACTCTTTCTCTCCCTCTCTTACTTGATTATTATTGAGGAAGTATCGTAAAAAAATAATAAATATAAAATATAAATTTTATATTTTTTATCAAGATTAATTTTTTAATTAATTTTTATATTAAAAATTAGATCAGTAGAGGTTTATAGGCGTGCATATCATTTGTGAATCTCACAGATTTTAGGCCGGCTGATTTGTATATCATTGGCATTCTGATCGTTTGTGAGTCAATATTATCATCATATTATTAAAAGTAAAATTATATTTAGAAATTGTTTTGTACTTCTAATAAATATTATAAATTTTAACAAATATATGTTCCCTCGTTTTTTTTTTCTTTAGAAATTGACAAATAACATATTTCTAAAATAAAGAAACTAATGCATTACAGACTCTTACAAAATATCTATAAAAATTATTCAATGTTCCGTGCTAATATTTAATCATCACCGTTGAGTGTTGATGATCACTACAGATCTCTCTTCAATTTAGTAAAATTGAAATTAAATATTTAGAGGAAGATCGACGATATAAATTTTAACTTCTAATTGTAGGGAAACTTTTTGGGCCATTTTTAATTATATGGCTTTCAATTGATTTTTTTAAGATAGATGACTAAAGGCTGTTTGGATTAGCTTTTAAGAATAGATTCGGAGAAGAATAGATTCTGGAGAATAGATTTTGGAAAAATAAGTGTTTGGATAGTTATTTTTAAAATAATTTTTTGGGAAGGTAAATTATTAAAAAGGGTATGATTTTATTAAAAGGAAGAGAGAGGAGAGAGGGTAAGGAATAAAGAAGAGATGAGAGTGGGTGGAGAAGAGAGAGGAGAGAGGGTAGAGAGAAAAGATGAGAGAGAGTATAAAGAAGAAAAGAGAGGGTAGAGAAGAAAGATGAGAGATAATAGAAAATATAGAAGAGAGACGAGAGATAGTGTAAAAAAAAGTAAAGGTAAAATAATAATTGGATAGTCTATAAGTTGTTTTACTGTTCCAAAATATATTCTGATCAGCTTTTCTGAAACCATAGTTTGGCCCAAGTTGAGATTTTGAACAAAAATAGTTATTCGTGTAAAAAAATTTTAAACCAAAATTTTGCTCAAAATCAATTCTCAAACCACACACCCAAACACACACTAAGTTTTTTCCATTCCACTGTATAAAGCCAACAATACGAAGGTTTACCCGCTAACCCCATATATAAGTTTGTATAATCTAGATTATTTTATTAATTTATTAATTAATATATCTTAATTACTTATAGTTTAATTAATTATTGAAGTCTAGAAATATATTATTTTAGGTAATGATATAGAAAATTAAAAGTGGTATGAATTATTTATGTTATATTTATCAAATCAGTATTCAATATTATTTATTTTTTAAAAAATATTTTAATTATAACATAAAAAGTATTGTTCATTTAAAATTCTATTTCTGATTCATTTAAAAAAAATTAGTATGATATTTTATGAGTTAGCTGACATATCAAATACATGGTCTTATAAAAATACTTATTTTAGTTGGTCCACACATATAGAAATACTTACAAAAATAATAAATTAAAAAAAAATGACGGTTGACGAATTAGTTAAATGTTAACCTAATAGAGGTATAGGTTATTCAAACCACACCACTTGACCCGAGGGTGTGGCGGGTTAACGCAAGTAGCCTGCATTATCGGCTCTACCACGTGGGTTAGCGGTTATTATTAATTAAGTCAAAGCTAAGCAATTAGTAAAGGCTTCACGTTATTAACAGCTTTGAAATTATGTGTTAATTGATTATATTTTGTTATTATACTAGTAAGCAGCAACTGTGTATGATTGTATAATTATCAGTTTGTACAGTCAATAGCGACTTTCATCTCGTAGTTAAAAGGTATTTATTAATATATTAACCATATGTGCAATTTTTTTTGCCGTCTATGTATAATTATTAACACAGTTTAAAAATTATGTTTAGATGATGAAAAATATTTATTACTATTTGAGCAATGATTCATTTAATTTAAATAATACACCTCTTGGCCGAAAAACAAAAATCCAGGAACGCACGTTGTAATCATTCACATCTCCTACTAATTTTGTGAGAGAGATGAGACGAGCTCTATTGTCTTTTCTTTGTCTTCTTTTAGCTTTCTCTTTTTTGGCTGTATATGACAAAAGTAAAACCGACCAGGCGACCACTCCATAAAATACAAAACTTCTATAATATTTGCAAGAAGTGCCTAACCAATATCTTCACAAGATTCATATTTGATGAATGATGAATGATGAATGATTAAGATAATTCAATGAACGCTTAAAAAGTCATAAATTCGATTTCATTTATAATTTTAGGTTAGTTAGGTTACGTAAAAAATTTAAAGAGATTTTTTAAACAAACATTCTCATTCCAATTTACCAAATTGACAGTATTCCTAGGGAGTAAACTTGGATTCCCACATCGATCTCATTCCATCGAGACATAAAATCATATATGGTGTGGTTACATTGCCTTTTGTTTTTCTGCAATAAAAAAAAATCTTGAAATTGCTTGGATATATATATATATATATATATATATATATATATATATATATATAAGGATGGATGATAGATATGCAGCAATATTGCTGAGAAAAGGCCAAAAAGCAAGGGTGAACAGTAAAGGAGCAGGATGAGAAAGTACAGACAGTGAAATGGCAGTTGATGGACGAGGCAGCTGAGAATGTAGGTCTGTGTATCATGGGTGTCTGGTCGGCTTCAAAATTTGTCACAGAAACCACACTCTCGTGTCTTGTCCGACGCGGCCATATGCTGTTTCGGAATGCTCCATTTTGACTGACTTGCAAATTCATACTGCTGTTTAATGGTAAAACCTTTTCTCTTTTCCATGCAAAAACTAACACTGTCACAACCCTGCACCTTTGGCTTTCTACTTTTCAGATAGCCTCCCAGCTGACACAAAACAAAAAGATGACATGTCTACACTTTCTTTTTTCATTCCTCTTCTTTCCCATCTACTACACCACCGTTCATGTAAGACTCTTTTTAATTGGCTTCAAACCCACAAGCTCCTAAATTTCATTCTAGCTTGGCATTTTATCAAATGGCTTATCTGCATCTTCTTCTCGTTGGGTTTCTTCTATTTTCAGGTGGAACTATGGCAATGCAGAACAATACACATGAAGATGAGGAATTGTTGGGCTTGTTTGAAGTGATGGGAGCTCTTCTGGACGACCCTGATTGGGTACAGGCACATCCACAACCATGTACAGAAACTCCATGGCCTGGAGTTGAGTGCGAACTTAGCAGTGAAGACCCATCAATCTTTCATGTCACAAAGATCCACATTGGTCCTGATATAATCTTCCCGCCTTGTAAACCATCTGCTTTCTTATCAGAATCCTTGGTGAAACTTCATTACTTGAAAACCCTCTCAATTTTTAGCTGTTTTGTGTCTACACCCGTCACTATTCCCACAACCATCTTTCATTCTTCTTCTTCCTTAGAACACCTGGCCTTGCAATCTAACCCAACCCTCTCTGGAGATTTACCTCCTACTTTGGGAGAGGTTGTTGGCCTTAGGGTCCTAAGCCTTTCACAGAACAGCTTACAAGGAAATATCCCTAGACAGATTGGTGGGTTGCTTTGTCTAGAGCAACTTGACTTGAGTTATAATTACTTCAGTGGTCAAATCCCCAATGAAATTGGAGGTTTGAAAAGTTTAAGCATCTTGGACCTAAGTTGGAATCATATTGAAGGGGATCTTCCTGGTTCTCTTGGGGAACTTCAATTTCTCACGAAAATGGATTTGGGTTCCAACAAGCTTACTGGAAAAGTACCTCCAACTTTGGGAAGGCTCAAGAGATTAGTCTTACTTGATCTGAGTCATAATTTTATAAGGGGGCCTATTCCTGAAATCCTATCAAGCTTGGAGCTTTTAGAATATTTACTCATGGATAACAACCCCATAAAAGCAGGGTTACCCCTGTTCGTTGGGAACCTTAAGAATCTCAAATCAATTAGCATCTCAGGATGTGGATTGATTGGCCCCATACCCAACTCTCTTTCTTCCTTGAAGAACCTAACAGCTCTCTCCATGAATAACAATAGTCTGATCGGACCTGTGCCTCCAAATTTGGGATCACTCCCAAACTTAGACGAGCTGAATCTGAGTCACAACAATCTAAGTGGGGTTCTGCGGTTGTCGGATGCGTTCATTGGAAGACTTGGAACGAGGTTGGAGGTGAGAGGAAACACAGGACTCTGCATAAGCTATCAGCCAAACAAGAAGAACCTCACTTCCCAGTTGGAAATCCCTGCTTGTTTGAACAAAAGACCCACAAGTGGCAAGCCTTTGGCTGATGATGGAATCAAGCCAACATGTTATAGCAACATTAGCTCAAGTTCATCACGTCTGCATCTAGAAGTCATCCAGTTCACTTTGGCTTTAAGCTTTGCCCTATATTTTCTCAGTTTCTTCTAGTAACACCTGAAATTGTATATCAGTGAAGTGCTGTACCCAAATCCATTGTAGGATAATCGTATTCATAGGTCATATTTAGTTGGAATTGGAAATATACATGAAAAGAAGTCGTGGTGACAACATGACATTGTGAAGAAATTTTAAAATTTGAGTAATTTGTGTATGATAAATCTTCTTACGAAAAGTGTCGGTGGCTATACTCTGAGTAGTCTCAGCCGTGTAAGATCAGGCTAGACTGCTTGAGGGAGAGAAGCAGGGGTTGCAGGTGCTGAGTCTAAGCACGCGCCATCTTTTCATGCCGCGTGTAAATTAGAAGATGCCAACTTCATATTTTTGGACTTTGGGTTGAGAGGCAGAGAATCTCATAAGTAATACCCAGCTTGTAGGCTTCTAAATGTAAACATGGAATTTGCATGCCTTATGCCTGTCCTGTGGCCATCCTTCCGTCAAACAAACCCCAAATGCTAATAATGGATTTGGATCGTCCAAGTGCACTCACCAAAACCCAAAACAAAACCCCAGAAAAGCCATAACCCTTTGATAATATTCGTTTTTCTTTTATTCTCACACTTTTTCTCTCCGTCTAAACATAACATGAAAAAATCAAACACATAGAAGATATGGCTTCTCTCCACTTCCCATCTCAACACCTCAACCATTTTATCAAAATTTTGGATGGGTAGGATTTAACATTCTACAAACTTATCATTAAAATCTAAACTTATGAAAATAAATAGGTAAATTTAAATAGTAAAAACTTAATTTAAATAGTCTAGAACTATAACGAAGAGAAAAGGGATAAAAAAATATTTATGGAAATAAATAAACTTAAATTGTAAAAACTTAATCTATATAATCTAGAACTATAATGAAGAGAGAAAATAAAAAATATTGGCGTTTATCTCAAATTATGATTTTAAAAGTCTTTTTGGGTAAAATCTTTGTTTAGGAAAATTTTAAAACAAACAGCCATATTTGTTTATAAGTGCTTTTGGGCAAAACCATGATTTGAATAAACTATTAAAACTAGCTTTTTAAATAGTAAAAGAGCTTATGGACAATCTAATTATTATCTTACCCCTATTTTTTATTACACCCTCTCTCCTCTCTCTTACTTTTAATCAAATCATAAATTTTTTCGGTAATTTATCAATATAAAAAATTATTCTATAAATAACTATCCAAACATATATTTATTCAAAACTATTTTTTGTTCATAAATTTTTTTCTAAAAATCTTTTTTTGTAAGCTATCTATAAATTTTTTTTTTCATAATTTTTTTTTAAAATTTATCCAAATAGACCCTATATTTTGTAGAATATTAAATTTTACCCCTCTAATCCCAGGATTAAGGTGGTAAGATGGGACGTAGAGAGAGAGAGTGAAGAGAAAAAGTAGTGGAGAGAGAATGAAGCCTCCTCGGCGTGTGCTTTAAGTTTTGTCCTCCTGCTTCGTAGTCTCAACAACCACATGGAAGGAGACACCTCATTCATCTCAACATTTGCCATGTCAACCCCTCACCGCACACCACATTTTACCGCCTGCCAAATATAAGGGTCATAGGGACTTGGTTAAGAACTTCCCATAAATATGGGGAGGCGGGCATTAATAAAGTGGAAAATAATAGGGTGAATAAAAAATATTCTCGACTCTATCAAGAGAATCGAACACCCGGATAAACTATAAACTATGGCGACAAAATCATTAACTCTCTATACTTAAAAAGATTAAATATGAAAAAGATAGAGGATTCAATTAGAATTAATTTAAAAGTGAGAGATCAACTTCAATCGTAAAAATAAAATTAAAAATAAAGATTAGAAAACAAAATATATTTTTTCAAGCATTAATTATCATGTCGCGCTCTCGAATTCCCCTCGTGGCCCATCTATTGTTAAATATAAATCATTAAAATTCAACAAAATACAACGAGACCTAAAAGAAATGCATATTGAGGACCAATGAAATCAATACACATGAGAATATTCGGAACCGTACATTATCCAATAAGGTAATCATTCGTACAAGTTACAGGTTCATGGTTCATAGTTCATAGTAGCATCCATTGAACGAACATTGAAGCATTAAGCCTGGAGACGTAATCGAGTTGATAAGCATCCCATGTAGGCCCAGTTGGAATGGGTATAATCCAGAAAAGTTTGCATTCCCCAAATATTACCATTCAGAAACGGCCAAACCATCCAATAATAGTCGTCACTAACTCTCATCGTCACACTCCATTCCATATATTGCAGTTGCTTGTCCCTCTCCTCTGATCCTCACCCCTTTTGTCTCCATTCTCGTTTTTTATTTATTTATCTATTTGGTGACTGCCTCTACTCTATTATATTTCCCCGTGATTGCTTCTCTCTTTCACATTCAACTTCATTCTCACTTTCACTGGCTGCTGCTCTTATTCAGCCTCGTCTCGCTCCCAAGCAGCGCAAACCGAAGGGGCGTTCTTCCCTTGGTAATAAGTTCTTTATTTTCAATTTTCTGTTACTCGGTACTTCCATAGCATGTTATCATATTTATATTACGATGATCATGATTAGGCTTTATCGAGTTTCAGTCATGGTTAATGGTTCATTCATCCCTCCAGGGAATCATTCATGTTCGAAGTCCAACAATCTTGAAATTTCAATATCGAAGATTGGATTTTTTTTTTTTGCCCCTTTTCTTCTTTTTTTGATCTTGGTTTCCTCAGACTTTGAGGGGGCAATTTCTGAAGTTGTCAGGTATAACAGCTTTAGGGATTGATCGTATACATTTACTTAATCAGTAGCAGTAAAGGGCCAACAAAGATTTAAGAAAGTGAGATTTGGCATGAAAAATAGAGAAGACTCGACTGATAAACAATGAAAACACTCTGGCAAAAGTTCGTATTGTTCTTATTTTGGCTGTGACGTTGCCCACGATTGGCTTTTAACATAATTGAATTGGACAACACTAGCTAGCGCATTCTACAGTATGGTGTTCTGAAATGGGTGAATTTCACATTCGTCAGTTCTTGTTTTTGTAGTGCCTGTATACTATCCATCAGCTCTGTGTTAGCTTTTGAGGTAGAGATTTATTTGACATATTTTCATGTTCTTAGATCCCTGTATTGATCCTGGAGACAGCATAAATATCAAATATGAGGACGGACGAGATAACTAATGTTACTGAGTATGAGGGAATTGCAAAGGAGAAATTGTCAAAGATGATTTACGATTACTATGCATCAGGGGCAGAGGACCAGTGGACTCTCAAAGAGAATCGATTTGCATTCTCAAGGATTCTGTAATTCACCCGTTTTACCTCCACAAATAAACCACCTTTATCCCCCCCCAACGAAAACCTTAATATGTTTCTGAAAATCTAGTTCATTTCCTTAAAACAGGTTTCGACCACGTATTCTTGTTGATGTAAGCAAGATAAACTTGACGACAACAGTATTGGGTTTCAAAATATCCATGCCGATTATGATTGCTCCTACAGCCATGCAGAAGATGGCTCACCCTGAAGGTATTGTGCTCAAAGGAATGTGCTTGTATTACATTTACAGAGTGTAATTGCACACAGATGCAGTGTAAATTCCCACAATATGCAGCATGTTGGCTACTCAGTTTAATAAGAAAAAAATTGTGTCTCGATAGAATTTAAGTTGTACTCATGTGCTGCAGCTATTAAAGTTTCTATATATGGTTCATCTTGATTGCATAGTGTACTCCATTTTAAAAACAAAGACCTGCTTTGGAGAATTTGTTAACAGAGAAGTTTCTCAGCCTTCTATCTTTTTATTAATTATATTCTTATTACTGCTATTAAGGTAAAAATTTTAGAATTAAACAAATGATGCAACTTCATGCAGGAGAATACGCAACAGCTAGAGCAGCATCAGCAGCTGGAACTATCATGGTTTAGTTTCCACTATCTTTAGTCTTTACCGTAGTTTACTGCTAAGCATACCATATTTCTTATAATTTCCTTTTATTGTCAGTTCCAATACGAAACCAAAAAGGGCCTAGTATGTGTGCATTTGTCCTTAATCACTCTCTTGCCAGCTGATTGATTTTCATTATTTGTTTTCAGACACTATCATCGTGGGCTACTTCCAGTGTCGAGGAGGTTGCTTCAACTGGACCTGGCATTCGGTTTTTCCAACTCTATGTGAGTACACGAGAATATCCCTCATTTTCTTTTTCCTTTCAGCCTTCTCTTTCCTATGTTTCATTTTTAGTAATTCCTTCATATAAGTAAAAATTAGGCATGAATTCCTGCATACTTCTGTGCAGTGCCGACATAAACACCGAAGATTAATGCATGAATTATGATAATCTAAGATTCCTAATCTGATATGGCCTAATCAGTTGCTGTTCTGTTCATTGATAAGGTGTATAAAGACAGGGATATAGTTGTACAGCTTGTAAGAAGAGCTGAAAGGGCTGGTTTCAAGGCAATTGCCCTTACTGTGGACACTCCAATTCTTGGTCGTAGGGAGGCTGATATTAAGAACAGGTCAGCATACATTCGAAAATTTTGATGGGATAAAGCTTAAACAAAGATTTGCAAAGGTTGTCAGGGTTAATTTGAAAATCTTATTTATAATGAGAACTACTTTGTTTAATGAGTTTTGCTACAGATTTACATTGCCACCAAATCTGACATTGAAGAACTTTGAGGGATTAAATCTTGGGAAGTTAGATAAGGTGAGAAACTGTTGAGGGATTTTAATAAATCAGATAAAATCTTTTCTGAAAATGATTTATTAGTATTGTTATTTTGTTGTGATTATTGGCTGGTTTCACCTTGCAGACTGATGCCTCTGGTTTAGCTTCTTATGTTGCCGGCCAAGTTGACCGGTCTCTCAGCTGGAAGGTGATATACTGATACTGATCTTTCACGTAAATAAGTTTTCATTCTGTGACATGAACTGAGGATATAATACTCTGGAAAACCTATGTTGCTTGTTATAGGATGTGAAGTGGCTTCAAACAATTACGTCATTACCAATTCTAGTAAAGGGTGTGCTGACGGCTGAAGATGGTAAGCATCTTTTAGAGGCCAACTTGTGGTTATCTCCATTTGACCTTGGTTAAAATTATTTTCTCAAATCTCAAATGCAATATTCCTTATTATTTCATGGCAATAACGCAGCAAGGATAGCCGTAGAAGTTGGAGCTGCTGGAATCATTGTATCCAATCACGGAGCTCGCCAACTTGACTATGTCCCTGCAACGATCGTGGCTTTGGAAGAGGTACAATTTTCTGTGGTGGCAATTATTTGCTGTCTATAAATTACATATAAATAGAACGATAGTTGACTTTCAAATTCATGTATTTTACCATGGTTCTGGATGAATATTTTATATAGGTTGTGAAGGCTGCACAAGGAAGAGTTCCTGTTTTCCTAGATGGTGGGATCCGGCGAGGGACAGATGTATTTAAAGCATTGGCTCTTGGAGCATCTGGAGTATTTGTAAGCATTTTAACTAGTTTCACCATTTTGACACAGATCACAGAAGAAGCCAAATTCCTGGCATGCATGGCTTAACCTTGAGGCTGAAATTTGTGCAGATTGGAAGGCCAGTGGTGTTCTCACTGGCTGCTGATGGTGAAGCTGGAGTGAGAAAAGTTCTTCAGATGCTTCGCAATGAGTTTGAACTCACCATGGCGTTAAGCGGTTGCCGTTCGCTCAAGGAGATCACTCGCGATCACATTGTCACCGAATGGGACCGTCCTCGCATTGCCCCTAGGCTATGAGGTCATGAACAAAGAAAGCCTCCTGATAGAGAGAAGCATTCTAAGTATCAGAGTTTCAGAGAAGATCCTTCGTATGAGCAAGCATGAGACGCTGAGTTATCTTAGACTAAGAATAAGTTCTTTATTATTATTCCCTGCATCTAATAAAAAAGTCAAAGTCCTCTGGACTCGTTTATGTGCACTTGCTGCTCGTACGTATTTCTGATTCTGAAAGCCAGGGGTTTATTTACTCAGTGGATTGTTGTACTTGTACTGTCTCAGACTTAATAATTCCCTGAAGGCAGAAGCAGAAATTCTATGATGTTTGTAGCTTCCTTTATCATTGAGATTTTTACTCCCATGGAAGCCTTGCACCTAAGTTTTAAAAATGTTAATTTTCATTTTTAAAATTAAAAAAGTCCACTCAACTTAAATATTATATTACATTCAAACTTTGTTATGAACAATTAGCGATTCTAAACTTATTTGATGTTTACTTGTGATGATTTATTATATTAATTAATTTTTAATATATAAAATAAAAGGATGTACATATAATTACCATTGCTTTATTATATATAATCGAACTAATAAAAGAAACCTAGAGGAGCCAAACCTGTTGAGCACAGTAAAAGAATAAATATGTTTTGTCTTCTTAAAAGAAGTAAATATCATAGATATGAATGTTGGGAAAAAATAAAAAGGTACCATGAGTTAAACAATAAACAAAATGATGATCAGAGGCTGTTGTATGAAACCCAGCTCTTAATTATATGAAACTTGGGCAAGCTGATGTATTACAGTGAAACTTGTTGGGATCGATCCGGTGTACGCACGTGCATTGTGGTTTTGCTGTGCACATGCAATGACCAGCATAATAATAAGCCTAACATATACTGGGTACGTACTATTACGAAGACTAGACCACGCGAAGTTGGGACCCACGTAGATTCCCGGCAAGTTCAATTGATGAATTCACGTACATTGAAAATCAGCAAGATCTGAAACTGACTGTTCTGATGTATATCGAAATTGGGTTGTAATTTCTCTAGTGATTGTCGTGTGGTTTGGTTTCTTTAACATCTGTTGAACAAATAAAGCAACAACTTGATGGCCAAGTTAGACAGGTTCTTCGTATCTGTGCATTTGTGTCTTGTTCATTACACGAAACTCAACGCCCTTCATTCAACTTCTATATATATTCCTGTTGAAGTCATTATATATGTTGTCCTGGATATAACATTTATGGATTCGTTTAAGATATTAAAACGATACTCTTGCAAATTAAGTAATCTGAAACGGAACGACCGGCCCCATTTATTAGAATAAACGCCTCAACGGATTAATTGTAAAACGCGTCTGTCTGTACGCAAAACACGCACGTACGCGCAAACCAATTATAAACTTAAAATTAACAAATATTTTCAATAATGTTGTTTAAGCACTGATTAACTAGGAGCCACCTAGTTTTCACATATAATTAACAGCCTTCCCCACGGTCTTCCTTCAAGGCTTGTTCAGTACTCATCCAGTCTTTAAAGACATATTTAATTAAATTAAGAAAATTAATTATTATAGCGTGTTTTTTTAAAATATTTTAATTATCTTCTTTAATTTCTTTCCTCTATCATTTGATTATTATTGAGGTAGTATTAATGGGGTAATTTAAGAAAAATAGATAAATATAATAAAAAAATCTTATATTTATGACTAAAATTAACTCTACAATTAAATCATATATTAAAAATTGTGGAGTGATAATTATCGTTTTCTGGGTTACAATTGAAGTCGTGTTGTCATATTCAAATATTATATATTTCAAATGAACCGAATTAATGAGAATTCACACAACCAGTATTGAAATCCTTCTTAGTTACATTTTATCTCCATATATAGATTGAAGAAATTAAAAGGATGAAATGAGTGTTTAACAAAAAATGAAAATTAAATCACAGGACAAAGGAAGAGAGAAACTTGATGTGAATCAAGAAAATCAGTAACTTCAATTCAACACCCCGACTTAGCTATAGGTATATTGCCATATATATAATTTACAAGCCTTTCGCAGAGATAGGCCAAAAGGTAAGTAACTCTATATCTCTCGGACAAGAACAAATGAAAAATTGTGTCTCGCCTTAAATTGATCGAGTTGGCTAGTGATGGTACGGTGAAGCTTCAAGGATTCGATTCTTTCTCTTCTGCAGGAAATTTTGGAGCGATCTTTTCATGGAAAGACCACTACTTGGGCTATACAATGGCACTGTGTTTGGTGAAGATGGCTCAGACACGTTTGGGGTCCTTGCTCTTTCCTTCATTTCTCTATTTGCCAGCATCAAGATCCATCTAGCCTGCATACATTATTAATTCAATAAACTTAGTATATTCTTTCTGAATGATCCATTTTTTTATTAATAGTGCATTTGGACCCATTAATTCCGTGTATAATAATATAAATGCTGACATGAAAAGTAAAGGCTCTTGACAAAAGCATGATACGAATTAATAAATTGACTCAGTCGCATGCAATCTTAAGGTCAAATATTGAGTGTAGAGATTCCAACTTGAAACTTCCAAGTAACTAGCTGCCTAATTCCCACCCAACAGGGAAATATACATATGGCCTTCGTCTCTTTCGTTTTTTGTTGAATGGATTCATTGACCCAATAACCTTGTCGGCAAAACTTACTTTATTTTCCCAAACTGGTCTTTCTGTAACTTTTGTTCCTAATTCTCATACGTGGCTACCATAATTTTCAATCAAAAGTTTCCTATACCTCTATCATCTCTCTCTCTCTCTCTCTGCCGACTTCCTATAACAGTCGTATATATATGGATCAATAACCACCATCCAACAGTAATTATAACTTAATTGATAATGCCATTCAATATACTTGGACGAGTTGAGAATGCATAAATATGAATCAAAGTAAACTAACCACAAGATCGCAATCTTTTCTATCTTCTCAGACAGCTTAATATTTGAATCTAAAGATTACCCAGTTGAGTTTCTTTATTTTAAACCATTAATTCCTCAGTTTCGAAATATCCTCAGAAAAACAGAGTCCAAAGAGAAAGAGATATGAGGTGAAGAAACACGCGAGTATATACCTGAAATTCGGTGACATCGCAAACACACATCTTCCCGTCATAGAAAATGGTGAGCTTCTGCAGATTTTCCCGCGGGCTTTCACTGTCTTGTTCCGTCGACCTGCAATTACAATAGAAAAGTTGAATCACAAAGAAGCCATCAAAAGAAAAACCAAACAGTAAAAAAGAGATCGGGAAATGGCCGGTTACGTTTCATGGAGGTGACGGGTTTCCAAGGAAGGAAAAAGACGAAGCTCCAAGTTGCAATTCCGCCTCATGTTGTGTAGTCCGGTAAGGTTGCGCGCAGAACGGGCAGAGAGAGAAAAAGCGAAGAAGAAGAAGAAGAAGGAGAACGATGATGATGATTAGAGGTTGGTTGAGACTAGATGAGAGGAGTATATATATAAAGGAGAGAGAGAGGGAGAAAACAAAAATAGAGTGAAAATGAATGACCAAGTGTGGTGAAGGGGGAAAAAGCACGTGGTACATGCTTTTTGTTCAAATTAAATAAATTCACATGTGGAGTTGTGTGTACCCTCCAAACTAAACCCCCACGCCTTTCCCACATTGGCGTCCATCCAGGCTCCAGCTTTCCATATCTCTCACGTTCTTCATTTTCTTCTCCTTTTTATTTATTTTTTCCTCCTTTTTCGCTGTGTGCTATTTTTTTTTTGTTTATATTTCGTTTTTTTCAGACTCCATGTTACCCTTTATTCTTTTAATATTTTTGCATATATTTCTTTTTTATATAAAGTGCATATATTTCAGTTGGTGTAAATGTTATTAAAACAATTATAATATCTTATATTTTTATTTAATTTATCTCCAAGATGAATATAATTTCTTAACATATATGTGTGTGCGTTAAATTTTCAATATAATTTAACTTTAAATTTCTCTTTATATTTTTATTCTCTCTTGTGCGTGTCAAATGAACATTAGTTTGGTAAGGTGATACAAATTTTGATACGTTAGATTTATATGAATTTTAGTTTTAGTTCTATAAATTTTAATAATAGGTTTTGCTTATTTAAAAAATAAAATGATTTAATTTTTTATTAAATTATAAGAATTAATATTTTATATAAAAATAAATTGAGAAATTAAAATCTATGATTTAAAATTTAAGGAATTAAAAATAAAATAAGAGTAAATTTAAGAGATCAAATATTATATATATTATCCGGAATGCATCATTATATCTGATTTCAATATTTATAGGAAATATGTGAATAAAAAATTATATAATCATTAAGGGAAAAATATGTGCAGGAATTGAATAAAAGATTATATATTGATTACATTTGAATGAATAGACATACATGTAAATTGTTTTTGTTGGGCGGTTGTTTGGAATTGGTGCGCTCATGGTTGACAAAAATACTGATACTAGTGAGGGAGGTCCCAGGCAGAGATAAGGGTGGGAGGGACAGGTGGTCCATTGAGAAAAGGGCCAACTTGGGAACAAATTGTGGTGCTTCATCATACATCCCATATCCCCCGTTTCAATAATATCTCAATGTTAGGATTCCCATCTTTGTGTAACCCTTCGGTTGTTTCAAGGCATATTGGATCAATTCATTTGGGTTTAATTTCCGACGCCCCATCATTTGTCAATTATGACTTTGTCACCTTTCTCAATTAGCTCAAATTAATGAATAAAGATAAATGGTTGGTCCAATTTATAAGATTAATTTACAATTAACAAGGTCATAAATTTAAATATTATTATTAATGTATAAAATTTTTTAGTTTATGACTTATACGTGCTATTTTAATTTAGAGACATAGTATGATATAGTAAACTTATAATATCTAATTCATCTTAAAAAACACTCACTTAAATTAAATGTCATTTATTATAAAATATCAAAAAGTAAATTTATCAGGCGTAAGGGATAAAAGAGTATAGGGTAACCCGAAGATTTACCCGTAACCCAACTCGTATTGAAATATACCCACCCATTTTGTCGCATTCTGAGGCTCGGCTCGGACTGACTCAATCCAATGGTGTATGAGCAAATGCACTAGGTTAACAAGTTGGCTTTTACGTTTGAACCAAAAAACAAAACAAAACCAGTGGCTTCCACAAAGAAGTAAGAATCATGAAGGTACAATATATATACATATATACTCGTCAAGATCTATTAATAAATATAAAGAAAAAAAATTATTCTGATCCTATTTATAAAATAACAAAAAAAATCATATATAAATATATCATTTTATTTTTTATTTATTTATATTAACTTTATTTCTATTAAGTATGATATATATTAAATAAAGATAAAATTATAAAGTTATTAAATTTTATGATAAAATTTATAAATGAGTTTTAGAAATTCACACATTACTAGATAAAGCTCATTTTCCAGTAAAAGACATTTCACATATTTATTTTGAATAATATAAAATAACTTAAAATAACCTAATTCAAACTAGCACGAATCAAGACTTTGCAACATACCTCCCACTATTTCAGGAATTTCTGAAAAATAAGTTTATCTTTTGATCCTCTACGTATAATCTATGCCAATTTCTCAAGAACAAAAAAATCACATCATTTACGCGTAAGCAATCAGTGAGGGCTCTCTCCTCAACTAAAAAAAAAATTAGCGATTTAAACGTTTGGGATCTTAACACTGTTTATCACTAGTAGCGTTTTAAGTTTTCCATGCCATATATGATTAACAAGGAAGTGTTATTTTGCAGCTAAAGTAAGATAGTTAATACACAAAACTAACAAGACGCAAAGCTAATTTAATATTAAAAGCATCTCCTATACTTGTGAATTATGTCGGATGTTTTTTGTATTTAATTAGACATTGGGATATTTATTAAAATTGGAAGTCAAGTTGATAAATAGGTTGATTTTGTTATTTTTTATTTAAAATATTAAAACGTCGGAATCAAGGGACGGAACTGGCTTCTAGAAGAGCATTTTGTTAATACTAATAGCGGGTGCCTGAGAGGATTAGTGGGCCAAATGCCGAGATAATTAGCCTTATAAACACAATGGGATTCAATGATGCTTGATGCATCCCTTCTTCATAAGGGAAGAGTTAAATATTTTTAATTTTATATACTCAACGCACTCCTATCAAATTAAATAAAACCATGTGATTTTAAATTTTAAATTTCCTTCCATAATTTGCACAATTCTATTTTATTCTTAACAGGGAAAGAGTCAAAGTTAAAAGGCAAGAAGGTATTGATCCAAAGAACATTATTGACTCTTTGCCATTCCATATCTTTCATTTCAAGAGACTTTGATGCTCCCTGTTTAACTACCCTACACTAATCCTACCAAACTCTGATCCTCTATCCATTTTTCGTAGGAAAATCCAAGGTTAGAGGATTTTTTTTGGGCGGGCACCGCAGGACCTGAGAGCCACAAAAAACATTAAAAAGGTGGACCCCACTCCATTTTCCCAACAGTTCGCCTCGAGTCTAGGTAGCAGCTAAAAGGGATTAACTATTCAGTTTATTATTATTTTTCATTATTGTACCAAAAAAAAAACTATTCAGTTTATTATTGATGTGTGTTTAAAATGAAAGCATGTCACTTGTGTCGTACTAAAAATCCCACCAGACTCGTCAGTAATTAATGTGCCACTGTACTAGTCTGGAAACAACAAGAGGGAAATTTTGTCACCGTGGGGGCGCAGTGGAGGATCGCGCCCACAAGAAGCGGTGGAATCACGTGGCGGCAACCAACAGTAGGCACGTGGCACCATTCAGCCACCCATCCATAGCACGGAGCTCTTCCTTTTATTTTGGTTTTTGGTTTTGGGGCTCTGTTTCTTGACCAGCCCTGCAATCATGACGCGTGTACATTAGTTGTCCCTTTGGCTCATCGTGGCTTATTATTCCATGAGAAGAAATTAAAGGAATGGCTGGAATGTTTCAGAATCTTGCTTGTTTGGTTCACAGATTTAGATATTTTAAGCTCGTGTTCCTCGCCCCGCGACTAGAGTACGATGGTAGAGATATGGCAGTTGCATTTAGATAGCGATTAACTTTTTTGTTTTTTTGTGGCCATGATTGGCATTAACATTATTATTTTTTTTTATAAAATTTTTAAAACATAATTAGGTTCACTTACGATATAAATACAGGATAAAATCTCATTTCCTCATAAGCGATACTAATACCAGGTAGGATAAACCGTCTATTACCTTCAAGCGTAAACTTAAGTACCTAAGAACTAAGATGTATCCTCAAACACTACGACTGGAACCATAATAAAATAGTACTCTTTATGTTCAAACACCCTATCCCATAAATCTTTCCAAAACCTTTTTTTTTGTTTGGGGGTAAATGACTATTTTAAACTCAAATCAATATGTTCAGTATCTTAAAATATTTTTTAAATAATATTCAGTATTTTAAACTAATTTATAGTTCATTTAATATTTTTAAAATATTTTTCCATTAGCATCTGGTATTATAAAATATTATTTATATAATTTTGGCCTTAAAATATTTTTCCAGTAACAATGAATAACCTAAATTTAAAATATTGAGTACTATTATAAAAATATTTTAAGATACAAATTAGTTTATATTGTTAAGTGGTGTTGAAAAATAACTTCAACGTTCATAATACGTGTCTTTAATTTAAGATTTGTTTGGTTAGATTTTTAAAAAAGAGTTTTTAAACAACTTTTAAAAAATAGTTTATAAATAATGACTTATAAAAAAATAATTTTAAATAAATAAATTTTTAGATGATTATCATTAGAAATTTTTTTTATCATTGGTAAATTATCATAAAGGATATAAGATAAAAAAATAATAATTACCCATTGTTTTCTTCTTAACGTCACATCCCATCACTGCACAAAGGCATTGTTCATCTTCTTACCTCTTCTTCTTCCAGCGACAGTCAGCCTATGCTTCGTCTTCCTCCTCTCCTTCTTCTTCTAGTTACAGACGACATCATGGCGAAGCATCAATGATGGCGGCTAAAATTTCAACGATGATGACGAAAGTCACAGACAACAACCACCTCAACGAGATCTATAACGACAGCGATAGAAGTCCTCTTGGTGAACGGTGAGAAAGAAAGGCATGCGATGACAATGACGGAAGATAGGAGAAGAAGGAGAGTGAAAAAAATAAAAACAAAATAGTAATTGAGCAGTTTATAAGTTATTTTATTGTTCTATAATTTATTCCCATTAGTTTATCTGAACCTATGGTTTTAAACTATAATTTAGTCTAAAATTTTTTATAAATAAATATAACTATTTATTTTAAAAAATTTTAAAACTTAAATTTAAATAAAAAATTCTTTTAAAATTCTAATTTTCACGCTATCCAATCAAACATTTAGGTCATGTTTGGTATGTTGACCTTTATTTTGATGGATTGGGAATAGGATTAGGATTGGGAGTGGGAGTGAGGCTTTAAAAATATGTTTGGTACAGAGTAATATTTAGAGAAAAATATTTCATTAATTTTAGTTTATAATTAGGGATAGTGTAGAAAAGATAAAATATAATTAGGGATAGAATAAAATTAGAATTTACAAAATATTATAAGGATAATTTGGTTAATAAAATGTTTAATCCCTGGATTAGATTTCCAATACTAAGGGGGGGTATTGGGCAATTCTATCTAAGTGGCATTGGATAATCTCAAATATTACTTAGTCCATCATATTAAATATATTAAAATATTTAATTCCAATGCTAATGTCAATCCTAACCCTCTCAAAATTACGTACCAAACATGGCCAATGTTTTCCTACAAAAATGTATAAAAAATTAGGCAAGTGATAAAGAATGTAGAAAATAAGGTCTCCGTAAACAAAAACGTGAGGGGAGAGAGAGAGAGAGAGAGAGTGGCCGCCAAAAGCCCAAAAGATGCCGAAAATGAGAAGGATGAATGCGGCGCCTGAAATTGAGTCGAACTTGCCTGTCTGCAAATGCAAACTCCAAATCCTATTTCTCTTCTCCTCATATCTTCAACTTTGCCCACACACCTCTGTAACCTTCCAACAAGTTACATGATTTCGTATACCAAATTTTGTTTTCTTCCCCCATGACCGCCACCAACGCAACCACAGATCTATCATCTTATCCTTCAACTAATCACTCTTTCAATTTTGACGGGGCTCCAACCGGAAAAGCTTTATTTTAATTTTATTTACCTCTGGTTTATACCAAAATTTCTATTTTTCTTTAAAACGTGCTTGATATATCGGTGACCTACTCACCCTCATCAAATTACAACACCGTGCGTGTCAGCTTATCAACACCCAGCTTAGCAAATTTTAGCTACACTTACTTTTGCGCTTACTTGCACGGGACCAGCTACCGAATTAAAGCATCTCATAGAACTACATCGTGCAGTTAACAGAAACAGAACAGCTTCAAGAATGAACGAACTACATCGTGCACGTCAAAATAGGACCTAGTTGATATTCGCCGCTTATTTTCATAGCCAAATAGGAGGTTTCTTACTGCTTCTATCAGATTATTATAGCAAGCCTAAAAATGAAAGCAAGATAAACACACCCTGCTTCTCAAATTCTAATCAATACCACAAATTATATATCATCTCCATCATCAACATTGTTACAACATAATTGTGTTTGTCATCACAGCCAAATTTCATCACCAGCCTAGCAGCATATGGAACGATCGCCACACACCCACACACCCATAACAACAACAACATAAGTCAAGTTGTTGTCCATGTTCAAGACCACGGGCACTTAGCATTGTCCATGTTCAAGACCACGGCCACTTAGCATCCCTCCATCTGAACCACCGATTACTAGAATTTATATCAGCCGAGTTACCCTGCTCTGTTCCTTTCTGTTCTATGTGTTTATTTTCATCATTAAATCTCATTGAGCCACAGCACTGAAGTTTTTGGTCACGTATTAAAGCTTCTGCCCTGTATGTGGGAACGGTATACCGAGGGTGCTGGACAAACTGCACATTTTTCCACCACAGTTTCAAAGCCTGAGGAAAGCAAAATTCAGGAGATGATAATTTTGTCCCGGCGGAAGAAGAAATTCAATAATTTAACAGAAAAAAAACTACAAAATAACCGTTAATCTATTACTGTTAAAATTCAATAATGGGAGGGGGTACTAGTATCTAACCTCATTTTCCTTCCCTCTCCCAACCCAAGTCCCAAATGTACCCCCTCTCCAGAAGTTCTCTGACAGCATGGTTGTCAATTTGTTTTAATTTTTTATGATCTAGAACCATGCAGATAGGATTTGCAATAAATACATGAAAGTTAAATAATAGAAAGATATGAGTTATGTGGCTTACATGCCAATATATCCACACTGCAACCTTATGAGGCATCAACCAGAAGAAAAATGAATGATCAGGCTCCGACAATGAGTCCAATTTTTTGGCTTCTAGAGAGGCCGTAAAGTAGCACCCAAGCTCTGGGTGATGAACTGAGATTGCGACAGTTAAATTGTCTCCAGGATCACTTGCTCTAACATTCCAACTCCCAAGCATATCCTACAACAAAATTGGGGAGATGCTTACAAATAATGAGGGAAAACATTTCTGAGCAACTACGTTGAGACTATCATATTAGTTTAACCAATGGCTAATATCAAAAGCAAACCATGAGATGTTGCATGTATGCCAAGATTCATTTAATAAATCTGAAGTCATCCTTCCCTTCATTTCTCTATCTTTCCCTAACATCAGATATTTAGCCACATCATCAGTCATAACTTTATGCTCTACATTTTCTGGAGACTGCTCTTGGTATCCTCGTATGAAAAGATCATTAATATTTTGTTTGTTAGAAAACCTTAATGATAGCCAATGACTTTGTCGCATGGAAGCATTTCTATGATGGGTTGTGGGTTCAATCTAGTTTGTAACTTCAAGCTGTTAGGACTTAGTGCTTACCCTAATAATTAAAAGAAATTAATGATAGTATTAGTTAATGCTCTTCAATAACTCCTGTTTAACCCTAGACCCTGCAGAACGTAGACCAAGGATAATATTCCTTAGCTGAAACAATTTAAGGAAATGCTATCCTCCCCTGCCCCCTCCCCTCACAGAGAAACACTAGAAATTTGAAAGATTAAAAGTAGAGAGAACCTCAAAATGTTAATAATTCTTTAAATGAATGAGAATACAAATAGGTCTTTATATAAGCAAAAATATAAGCTAATAGACTAAACCTAAAATCTATCATAATCCTAACATCTCAGATTTATTCTTTTAAGATATGATAATTTAATATTCAAATCTGATTCTAAATAATATCCAAAAGTAATTTTAGATAATTAATTAAATAACTAACAAAACATAATATTAATTAATAATTAATTCTAAACTAGCGTATCTCAATACTCCCTCTCAAGCTGGATCTACAGCTTGAATACTTGTGCTTCTCAACAATCCCCCTCAAGTTGGGAGGCAGTTTAAATGTGAGCAGCATTATTATAGAAGAATCAGAACTTTGAATCCTTAAATCAGTAGTAACTACTAAATTAAAGTTGATTAGATCTTGAATTTGGATCTTAAGACAAAGTTGCGAACTTGACGAAAAACATCATTGTTGGATGCCTGACAATAACATTTGCAAGAGAGGAACTTGATGAAGAATTATATGTATTATTCAAGAGCAACATGCTTATACAATCATAGTAACTCACTTAGATTTACACATTAATCTAATCTCATTTGAGGAAGATAAACTAATCCCATAACCTATGAGATTTTGTAGGAAGAGACCCAAGTTACCCTCTTCCATCATATGTATTATTCAAGAGCATCTTGCTCATACAATCATGATAACCTGTGAATATGCCGAGATTATAGGATCAAGAGAGATTGTAGGGATTAGCACTTTAATGTAGTGATTTCATTATTCATTAGAGTTTATGGTATATCCCGGGAAATCAGGTTGGGTCATTACAGCTTTGATATCCTTCATATGTGTATATAATCCCATTGTACAGAGCAAGAATGATATCAGAATATTTTTACCTCATAAACACGTATATGGTATCAAAGCACGGTGAAGAATCCTCGACAATGTCATCAGCAGAGTCACACGAGCAACCAGAAGGTGTCCCCAGAACTGGGTCCTCGAAGCTCGTCAATGTTGAAGGATCAACATCACAGCTCGTATCAGACAAACTCACAGGCGACAACTACATGGAATGGGCCCAATCCATGAGGCTCGCTATTGATGGTCGGGATAGACTTGACTATCTCCTTGCTGACGCCCCTGTATCCGGCGACGCTCAATTACAGAGACGGTGGAAGTCAGAGAACTCACTGGTGTCGTCTTGGCTGATCAATGCGATGGCTCCAGGCATCAAGAAGAGCTATATGTTTCTCCCTTCTGCCAAGGCCATCTGGGAGGCTTTCCGTGACTCCTACGGCAATAAGGCGAATGCATCTGTGATCTTCGACGTTCGCTCAAAGCTCTGGCAGGCAAAGCAGGGATCAAGGACACTAAATGAATATTGGCTTGAGAAAACAGCGCTCTGGCAGGAGTTAGATCAATTAAAGGATCGTGTGTGGCACTGTGCTGACGACGCGACGGAGAACAGACGAGAAGTGGAAGAGGAACGCTTGTTTGAACTGCTCGCAGGATTGGATCAAGCGTACGACGACGTCAGGGGACGGCTGCTTGCTCGCGACCCACTCCCGACAGTCCGAGAAGCCTTCGCCGTCCTGCGCTACGAGGAGACCAGACGCAAGGTGATGCTGGTTCCAGAGCCGTCACGTGTAAACCCAAGTGATGCGTCTGCCCTAGTGACTCGGGGGACAAATCCATTGCAACAGACTGTTGGCCCAAGCCCAGACAAACACATTGACACGGCCCAAGTCCATCAGCGACCTTTTTGTGACCATTGCAAAAAGGTAGGTCATACAAAAAACAAATGTTGGGATATTTATGGCAAACCACCAGATTGGAAACCTAAAAAAGGTAAATCAAAGGGGTATGCTGCTGATGTCACTAACCACAACAGTGTGCCTCTGTCTCCTGCACCTGACCAACTTAGTCTAATTTTAGAGCGACTGGCTGCTCTGGAAAATAAACAGTCAACTGCGAATGTGGTAAACCGAGGTAAATTTCTCAAAGCTTTGAACTCTGGACCTATATGGATTGTTGATTCGGGTGCATCTGATCACATGACTGATAATTACTCTTTATTCGCCACCTATGCCCCGGCAAAGTCACGTCTTACCGTGAAAATAGCAGATGCTTCTACCTCAGTCGTTGCTGGTATTGGGAATATTAAAGTCAATAATATATTAGCCCTAAGTGATGTCCTACATGTTCCCAATTTAAAATGCAATTTATTATCTGTCAACAAATTGGCTCGAGATAAGCACTGTCATGCTAATTTTTCTGCTACCCAATGTATTTTTCAGGACCTGTCCACGGGGATGACGATTGGCGTTGCTAAGGAGTTTGAGGGGCTATACTACCTGGATGATTGTGATATTCAACCTTTTAGATTGTGTAAGGCCGTGTCTCTCCCTCAGATTAGTGAGATAGATTTATGGCATAAACGATTAGAACACCCTAATTTTCATTACATGTCTACTATGTTTCCCTCCATTTGCAATAATAAAAAGACTTTCAACTTTCATTGTGAATCTTGTGAACTTCCTAAACACCATCGTACTTCATTTCCTCGTACTTCCTATCGTCCGTCCAAACCTTTTTCTCTAATCCACAGTGACTTGTAGGGTCCATCCCGTATCCCAAATCGCACCCATTCCAAGTGGTTTATAACATTCATTGATGATCATACTCGAGTTAGTTGGGTCTTCCTTTTAACAGATAAAACCCAAGTCCCACAAACCTTCATCCGATTCTATAAAATGATCCAAACTCAATTTCGTGAGAAAATCCAGATCCTTCACACTGATAATGGGACCGAATATTTCAATCAAACCTTATCCACATTCCTAACCGATCATGGCATCCTCCACAAAAGCTCCTGCCCTTATAGTCCCCAACAAAATGGTATAGCCGAAAGGAAAAATCGTCACCTTCTTGAGACCGCTAGAGCTTTGATGTTTAGTAGCAATGTCCCTTCCTTTTACTGGAGCGACGCTATTCTTCAAGCTACTTTTCTCATTAACCGCATGCCTAGTAAACCACTCACCTTCCGCACACCATTACAGGTTTTACAAGACTACTTCAATCTTCCTTACCTCGAAAACACCCTTGCACTACGGGTATTCGGGTGCACCACGTACGTCCATCTTCACCATACTACCAAAATGGAACCCAAAGCCATCCGAAGCATTTTCTTGGGACATGCAGGGACACAGAAAGGGTACAAATGCTATGACCCTATCTCCAAACGCCTTTACCTAACCTGTGACACCACCTTCCATGAAACGATTCCTTATTATCCTCCGTCTTCAATTCAGGGGGAGAGCTGGCAAGAATTTTCGACGTCACAACCTGAACCAACCCAACCCAACCTATCCAATAACTTAGACCTTGGAGTCGTTATCTTACCTGATCCCACACTTATACCTGAGAGTCAAGAAAACACTAACTCAGGGGGAGACACAAACAGGTGGGGCAAGACTTATACACGCCGACACATGACAGGTAGAGCTCCTCAGACAAATGATGCAACTCATGAATCTGATCCAGAAACAGGTTCAGGAAAAGATGTGCCCACACAAGATGATCTTGAACTACCTATTGCATTACGAAAACAATCCAGGACATGCACTCAACACCCCATTGAGAGGTTTGTCTCATATAAGGCTCTTGCCTCTCACTACCATACCTTCATCTCTCATTTGGATCAGGTTACAATACCCAACAACATACATGAAGCACTAGCTAATCCTCATTGGAGACAGGCCGTTGTGGAAGAAATGAAAGCTCTAGAAGTAAATGGCACTTGGGAGATTGTTGATCTACCGAGAGGAAAGAAACCAGTGGGCTGTAAATGGGTGTTCACTACCAAATATACTGCTGATGGGAATCTAGACAAATATAAGGCACGTTTGGTAGCAAAAGGATTCTCACAGGTATATGGTATGGACTACACAGAGACGTTTGCACCACTAGCAAAGCTGAACACTATCAGAGTCTTATTATCCTTAGCTGCTAACCTAGATTGGCCGTTACATCAGATGGACATAAAGAATGCCTTCTTGAATGGGGAACTAAAGGAGGAAGTATACATGAAGCTACCTCCAGGATTCCCAAGTGACAAAGGTAATCAAGTCTGCAAACTCAAAAAATCCTTATACGGACTCAAACAGTCTCCTCATGCATGGTTTGAAAGATTTACTCGTGTTTTGAGAACAGAGGGATATACCCAAGGGCAGAGTGATCATACTCTATTCTTCAGACACCTCAAAGGGAAAATAGTCATACTAGCAGTATATGTGGATGACATTATTCTCACAGGTGATGATTCAGGAGAAATTGAACAGGTTAAGAAGGTGTTAAACCAGGACTTCCAGGTCAAGGATTTAGGACAAATGAAATACTTTCTTGGAATAGAGGTCTCAAGGTCAAAAAGAGGAATCTACATCTCACAAAGGAAATACATTATGGATCTCCTAAAGGAAACAGGCATGTTGGGTTGTAGACCCAGTGACACTCCCATAAAGGTTGACAAAGTAAAAGATGATACGGATTTGGGAAAGGAAGTGGATCTCAGAAGATATCAACGCATGGCAGGAAAACTGATCTACTTATCGCATACCCGACCAGACATTGCCTTCGCAGTCAGTGTGGTAAGTCAATATTCTCACAATCCAAAGCAGAAACATCTGAACGAGGTATACAGGATTCTCAGGTACCTGAAGGGATCTCCGGGACGTGGTCTTCTATTTAAGAAGTCAGAACAAAGATCTGTCGGGATATTCACATATGCTGACTGGGCAGGTGATCAAGAGGATAGAAAATCAACCTCTGGCTACTTCACTTTTGTCTGGGGTAACTTGGTTACTTGGAGAAGTAAAAAACAAAATGTTGTAACTTGAAGTAGTGCCGAAGCTGAATTCAGAGCTATTGCGCTTGGTGTTTGTGAGGGGATTTGGATAAAACGGATACTAGAAGAATTAAAAGTACCTACAAACTTGCCCATTACACTTCACTCAGATAACATGGCGGCTATAAACATATCTCACAACCCAGTGCAACATGATCGGATGAAACACGTAGAAGTTGATAAGCACTTTATACGAGAAAAAATTGACGAGAGAATTGTTGAGCTCAAATATGTCCCTTCTAGAGAACAAACAGCAGATGTCCTCACAAAAGCACTGAGCAAAGAAAAATTCGAATACTTCATTGGCAAGTTGGACATGTTCGATATCTATGGTCCAACTTGAGGGGGAGTGTGACTATGCCGAGATTATAGGATCAAGAGAGATTGTAGGGATTAGCACTTTAATGTAGTGATTTCATTATTCATTAGAGTTTATCGTATATCCCGGGAAATCAGGTTGGGTCATTACAGCCTTGATATCCTTCATATGTGTATATAATCCCATTGTACAGAGAAAGAATGATATCAGAATATTTTTACCTCATAAACACGTATATAACCCATTTAGGTTTACACATTAATTTAACCTTACTTGAGAGAGATGAACTAATCCCATATCCTATGAGATTTTGTAAGAAGAGACCCAAGTTACTCCTCTTCTATCATATGTAACTAATCCTCACTTAAAGGCTTTGAAGGCATGTCTTCTCTTTAGGCTTAACCTTCTTCTTCTTCATCATCGAAACCTTAACCAACAGATTGTTCTTTTCCAATCAGCAGCTTACACCAACAGTTTTAAATTAAATTTCAAACCGGAGATTCCATGAATTAGGGATTAAAATTTGTTGCTAACCACCCTGACAGAACATCAAGCAGAGTACTCAGCCCGAAGCAATAAGCAATATTCACCTATCTGGGAACATGAACAAGAGAACCCAAGGATTCAAACAGGAAGCAAACTTTAAGCTCATTAACTGGCCAAACACTCATGTACAACTCTCGGATGGGTTATGACAGGAGATCCCATAGAAAACAGTTAGTTTTCTTTAGCTTCAAATTCGTTGGTTTTGTAACCAAGTCTGTAACTAAATTTGCTATGTATCTCATTATATATTATATGTACATTGTTACTTGAGTAATGAATTAACTCAGCTATACTCCCATTTCACTTTCTTGTTTCATCTTTTGTCTCTCTTGTCTTCCTCATTTAGTTGCAGGTTTAAACATTTTCTTCTATTTTTTTTTCAAATCTTCAATCAAATAGTAGAAAGTTAATATTCTCTGTCTCAAGAAACACCAAGAGAGGTCTTTTCTCTTGTAATTAATCAGTGGAAAAATACTTTGGATATCAGCAGACTACAAACATAGTTTCAGTTCGGGAAGATTGACAAGTGCAAACAAAAGTTACTGAATAGCATGTAGTGATAAAATAAAATTAAAAAGAAAAATATTGAGATAACGGGATACCAAGATAAGAGCCAACAATTTCCAAATCCACCAGAGAACTATCATGTAATTTGAAATTGCAAATACAAGAGCATAGATAGAAAGCATACCATAAATGGACTGACATGTAAGGCTTTGGCCACTAGATCAGACTCTGGGTTAAAAACAAAAGACACTCTCTCCCCCCATGGTGTGTTTGTAACCTGAAAAAAGAAACAAGCATTACTGTCAACAAAGTATGACCTAGCAGAATTAAAATGCAAAAGGCAAAGGGGGCTCTAGATTGAATAATATATATCCAATATATTTTACAAAACTACTTTTCTAACAATTAATTTATAAATTATACCACATTTTTCAAGTAACCCACAAGACTGCTAGGATGTAAGGACAGTCCACGCAACATAAATTCGTTCTATCATGATGTTATATATAACAAGTATATGTTGTTAACTTGTCATGGACATTCTCTACCAATATAACTACAAATAATTGGAATAAAAGCCCTGAAGTATAACATAGTAAAGCCTTCCAAAATGTGAAAGAAAGCATCTTAAGTGCACACCTCAGCTATGCAATTCTTCAAACGTCTAGAAGAACCTTCAACATCATAACAATAATACAAACTCAGGGGATTTTGTTCATATCCCAAGCTCGGAGGTATTGTCAAGAGCAAACTGCATGAATTGATTCAGCAAGAAGTAATTGCAAATTAAAACCTCAAAAATAGTTAATTAAATTCGTTAACCCAAAGTGAGCTTAGTGATAACTGCGAGAAAAACAAAGTATGCGCATTTCAAAAGAAGTTGAGAACAAATTCAATGTAAAATGAAACTTTGTATGGGTCTGATATAACCAATGGAGTCAGAGTAATTACACGGGGCCAGTGGTATCTGTAATTTGGCGGGCTTCGTCGGCGGAGAGATGGTCGGGCGGCGGGTGAGGCGAACGATCAAGGTCAATGAGGGCGTAGCGAACATTGTAGTGGAAGGAGTGGTGGACGGGACGTCGGCGTTGGTGCCAGACAGTGCCTTGATAGAGGGAAACGGGTGGTGGAGATAGAGCAATGGTAGAGGAAGAGTGCCGGAGCCGGCGAAGTAAGGTCAGAAAAGGGAGGAGGATAGAGAGAAGGAGAGAGGTGAGGAGAGTAGAGAAGATGGAGCACAAGAGATAAAATATTTCCATTTCTTTAACGTTCATCCACTCCACTCTATCCCGGTTCTGACTGCAGCTCTTCGATCCAAAACTAATTATTTGTACCTTGTATATAAAACTTGAAAATGAAAGGGAAAACTACCTAAAAAACTGATAAATAGGAAATCCAAATTGGAACTGTTTTTAACATTGGCGATAATAGTTTGGAAAATGTTAAAAATTGATAAAAAAATAATTTTAAATAAATAAATATTTAATAATTGTTATTAACAAAATTGTAAATAAAAATTTATTCATTTTTATTAAAATTAGTAAAGAAAAAAGATGGTAAAAAATAGAAAAAAAAGATAAAAGATAATATAAAAAAAAAGGATAAAAAAAAAAAGAAAATGATAGAAAAAATAAATAATAATTAAATAATTTATAATTTTTTTAATATTTTAAAAATTTATTTAAAATTTTAATTTTAAATTATAATTTAATCTAAAATTTTTTAAATAAATATTATTTTTTATTTTAAAAAATTTTAAACTAAAATTTACACTAATTTTTTTTTAATATGAGATTAAACTCTTTCTAAGCACACATTTTTGTAAGTTCCCAAAATACCCATCCTCCCCCTATGCACATCCAAACCCACGAACACCAACAACATTCCTCAGCATCGTAAGAAAAAATTATTACCAGTTAATTCGAGTGGTAAATGATCGCTTAAGCGAGATTTCGAGTTCAAGCCTTGGCGAATATAAAAAATCTCATGCGCGACACGGGTCGAATCCAGATATAGTCGGGATAAATCAGGTGGAAAAAAAAAAAATAATAAATCATTATCACCAACACCAGATCGAACACGCATCTACAATCTAAAATAATCTAAAAAATTCATCCACTAAGAACCAAAATCCATGGAGACTAAGAACCAAAATCCATGGAGACTAATGAAGAAAAAAGAATAGAATCATCATTACAAAGTTTCCAAAAACTCGATCTAAGAATAAATCATTGTCCATAAACAAGTTAGAAATCTCCATCGATGAGGAAGACGCGGTTGAGGAGAAAAAGAACAAGACGAACCAACATGAGGAAGACCATGGTTGCTAGATCTAAAGAGCCCTCATCATCCCCGCCGGCAATGGAGGTTGGGTGAGAAGTTACGGAGTCATGCGTTCGTCTTCTCATGGACATTGTTCTTTAGATCTGTTGACTGCAAGCCTTGGGTCTTCTCTGCCGTCACTGGTTGCTGGATGAAGGTCGCCGTCATTGTTGGGTAAGAAGCTCGCTGGTGCGTTGATGACGAACAAAGAATTGAGAGCGAGAGATCATATATTGATATTTTCTTCATAGATTACTGACAGAAATTGGAGAAATTGTTTTTGAAATACTTTCATTTACGCCTTGTTTGGTTGGGGGATTTTGAAGGGGAGAGTAAGGTAGAGAAGATATAAGTGTATTTGGTTAGAAAAAATGGAGGGAAGGGGAGGTGAAATTTTTTGTCTCACCTCCCCTCCTCCACCTCCCCTCCAAAAATGGAGGTTTTTGGAGGGGAAAGAATTTTTTTATGTAAATTTGATAAAATTATCCTTTATAATATTTTAATATTTCAATTATACCTTTCTCCTCTCCTCACACGTCAAGCATCAATTTTCTCTCTTTTTTTTTTTTGACATTTTTACATTGATTGCTCAAACATTTTATTAATTTATATATTATATTAATATATATAATAATTATTAATTAATAAGAGACAACCTTAAATTTTATCATATTTCTTATTTTTTTAATTTTATCATTATATATAAATGAGATAAAAAAATTTGAGATTTATAAATTAAAAATAATAATTTTAATATAAATATTATAAATAAATTTAAATAAATAGGTAAGGGCATATTTATCAACTTTTAATTAACTCCCCTCCCCTCCTGAACCAAACAAAAAGCATCACCTCTTCTCCCCTACCTTTACTCCCATAACCTCCCTTACCTTTACCTATCCTCCCTTATATTAACTCAACCTATCCTCCTCTAAGTTAAACCAAATAATGCCTTTGGCGAAATTGAGAGTGAAGCTTGAGGAAGATGCAAAAGACATCGAAGAATACGAGTTTTGTAGATCTGAGACGGGGGATGGGAGAGATGAAGGGTATTTTGGTCTTGAATTTAATAAATCTCATACCTGTGTATTATTTTACACAATTTTAAATTCCTAATTTAAGTTTTTCTATTTTTTAAAATCTTTTTAGTTCAATTTTTTAAAATTAAATTATTTTATAAATGGTATAGTTTTTTAAACATAATATGGTTTGATATTTTAGAAAAGGCATATGAATTAATCCTGACACTTTATTTATTAACCTTGTGCATGCTGATGGTATTATTTAGTTTAATTTACCGTGTTTGATTTGTAAAGAAGCCGGAAAAAAAAAATCCTTAGCATACACGGTAGCACGGGTAACTTGATTTGAAACTTAATTCATTTCATATATCATATCTGTGTGAATTTATTTTGTAAAAAGAAAAAAATGATTCATTAGATTCTTCGCGTCAGGATCAAATATGTCTAAGCGTGTGTTTGGATTACAGTTTAAAAATTGATTATAACATAAAACTATGGTTTTAATTTTTTTTTGTCAAACACTAAATTTAAATATAAAATTGATTATAAAAAGAAAATATGGTTTTGTAATATAAAATCATAGTTTCTAAGAATCCACGCATAAGGCGCTTTTTTTGATAGGAGAAGAAACGTGCAAGGAAAAAAAGAAAAAAATGAGCTAGGAGGGAGAGAAAGAATATGCATTTTATAATAGTGTAGATCCTACACTATTATAATATATATATATTTTTTTTTCTTCTCTTTTATCTTGTTCGTCTTTCATTTTTTTTTATTTTTTTTTACCCTTTCTTAAACACACACTCTTCTTCTTTTTCTTTTTCTTTTATTTTTTCTTCCTTCTCTCTCTTGTTTTTTTAATTCTTTCTTCTCCTCTCTCTCTCTCTCTATATATATTATTTTTTAAATTCTAAATTAGAAAGTATTATTTCAGTACCAATAAAAAATTAAAAGTAAAATGAATAGGGTTAATTTTTTATTATACTCAAACGCAAATAGGTTGTAAATGTTATTTTTTAATCAATAAAATGAAAATATATACTTTACGTAATTATCAATTTTGTTTATGTCCTTTTTAGTAAATTATCAATGTAAAATCAATTCTGCTACTAATCATCAAAATATCTCCAATTTTTAAAATCACTTTTTCCCCAAAATCTATTCTCCAGAATCTAATCTGCTTAGAATCTATTTTTCAAAAGTTAATTTAAACACACCCTAAAATGGATGGAAATAATTCCTATACAATAACAAATTAAAAAATCTAACTATAAGTTATATGTGAGTTCGTTCTCTTATATACGTGTTCTAGTAATTATTTGTAAAGGCTATAGATTTTGGAAATTTCGTGGGCAGGGCCAAGGGCAGCCTACTTTGATACTACAGTTATGATAATCGATAGAGAGGAAAAGAAAAAGAAACAACAGAGAGGGAAATCCTTCAAGTTACTTATGAAAGTGTCAAACTCTAAACTACCAGATTTCATGTTCGTTTTGCTAGCCTCCACTCTATCAAAATGTAATATGTCCCACACGAATTAAATTCTGCAAGATTATGTTTTACACGCCACGACTGGGAGTATCAAGGGTCTGAGCCAACTTCAGGAGTGGTAGTATGGGGTAGAATCAATATTGTCAAGGGTATAATAATTAATATTCATCTGCTGTAGTTTATTTCATCAGCAGAATTTACTAAATTGTCCCGGTGGAATTATGTTCTTTGACATTGCGACAACAAAGTCACTTATGCATTGCATTGGAGGTATGGGTCCTTGTTTTTGTGCCTATCAAGAGTTTTTCCTACTTTATCAAAATAACATGAAAAGAGTGTGATGAGTCCGGGGAAATGGAGTGGTCGGCAAAGTCTGAAACTTTTTTTTTTTAAATGTAGAAGAAGCTTTCGATTGAAAATACTATAAAAAAAAAAAGCAGTACTCTAATTTACTAATAAACTGTAATTGCAAATATTTTACTAATTTTGAACACAACAGTCATGTCTTAATTAAACACTGTTCAGCACTTTTTTTATTTAAATCCACATATTAAACTCTAATTTTAAGCATGCACTTAACACCTTGCTTATATTTAAATTTTTTAAATGATCGTTTCAACGCATAACCTTGCCACTGGCTTTTATTTTATTTTTTTAACTAAACACGTATATTATTTTATTAAAAATAATAATATTTAAAATATTATTAAATACTAAATATAAATATATCTCTAAATATTTAAATTTTAATTTATGATGGCATGAATAATTAATAATTTTTTATTAGGCCCAACTTTCATTTGTCATTGCCTTTTACTTTGACCAGCATGACTCATGCTCGTGGGTTTGAATTTAATGAAAATAGTGCATGCTTCTTATTAGGATAAAAAATGGGGAGAAAAACCAAACCTAACTATCTGCAACTATAAATGTCATCGTTTATATAATTTGTTTGTTGGGTAAATCTAGTGTTGTGTTTCGGCTCGTTGTGGGCCTAAATGACCAAACCCTAACCAACCACCTCAGCCGTTCCTGGGCCCTCAAACTATTATATTGATTATCTTTCATGAGTATGGATCTAATGTTTTAAACGTTCACTTACTCCAACATAGTTTTAATCATTCAAACTTTATTTCGTTTTATAAAATATAGAATTTTATTTTCAAAATAAAATACTAGTATTTAAAATGATTAAACTATTATTACATTACATTAAATTAAAGTGTAGAGATTGGATCATAGTCAAATAAAAAATATTGAGAATTAATTATATATCAAATTTAAAATTTAAGGTTTAAATTGTAATTACATTAAAATTATAAGCATAAAAAAATTAATTTTATCATATGATTTCACTAATAATTTTGGCAATAGTTATTATAAACATTGCATTATTGAAACGGCTAAAAAGACAATAAACGAATCAATCATCATACAAAACTTGGTAATGGTAACAGACAGACCCCATACTGAAGGGCGGGCCGATTTGGTTAGGTGATGGGAACTATGCGGCTTGGTTTGTCACAAGCAATTACAGGAAGAGAGGAAGTTTTTTGTGAAATAAATCACCCCCTGCTAGCTGCTATAATAAGACCAGACAGAGCCACAGCTCAGCAATATCGATTCATTCCTCAATTTCTCCGCCCATTCTCTTTCCTCTCGCATAAATTCCCATCCCTCCTTTCCCCGCTTCATCTCCGTCTTTTTTGGGAGCTCGGCGTTTCCTCCTTCGATCTCCTTCCTGATTCAATGGCCACCCTTCTTCAGGGTGTGGGAGTTGCTTCCGCTTTCTCTGCCTCCAACTCACTTGACTCCAAGAAATTTCAGCTCAGATCCCTCTCCGGTTTGCTTCCTATCTCTTTCTTACTCCTTTCATGCCTTTGTTTTCGATTTAGTTATTGGTTCCATTAGACTCTACTTTGCAGAGGGACAGAGATAGTGCCTTCTCGGATGCATAAATCTTTCGAATTCTAGGATTATGATTCCAATTGCTGTTACTTTTCTCTCATTTCTAAGCTTAGTCTTTCTTTGGGCGTGTATCGTGTCACTGACTCTAACGTTTATTCTTACACTTTGGTTTCACGTGCTACTGATTCAGTGAGGAAAGCTGGCATATTTGTGGTCAGATCTGATGCGAGTTTGAACCTCAATGCGGGAGCTCGTAAGGCTCAACGCTTGATTACCAATGCAGTTGCAGTAAGTTGTCTGTCTCCCATTACTTTCCGAGTCTGGTTTTCTTCTCCTCCGTTCCAAATCTGTTATTGGACCAATGGGAATGGGTTTTATTGCTGGTATCGCGTCCATAATTTTTTTTTTTGCTGGGTTTTCTGTAGACTAAAGGAGACAGTTCTGCGGCTTCTACATCATCTAAACCAGGGTAGGTTTCTTACTTTAATCACTTGTTCTATCTCATCCACTGCTGTCTATCTCAGTATATCTGGCTTCAACTCTGTCTTTCTCGCTCCTGCTTGTTCATTCTAATCAATGATATCTTGTAATATAAATTATGAGTCGGAAGCTGTTTGTGTTTGCATAGTACTTTTAGCGATAATTGACCCTTTCTTTTGTTTTTTGATAACATAAATTGAGCTTTTAATGCAGTCCGATTTAACTCAAATTGATGATACTGTTCCAGTTTTCACTCTAACGATTCATCCAAAAGTTATCGGAAATGGCTTCTGCTATGCACACAGTGCACTTAGAATGATTGGATTATCAATGGAAAAATAAAACATCAGCAAGGAAAAATGTAAAAAGCGCAAATCAGCTTAGACTTCCTTGTGGAATCCTCGTGGAAGAGTAAAGGAGGAGGGCAACTAGCTACCTTATCAATCCTTCAACATTTTGTGTTTTTCCCTTGCATAACTGAAATTGAAATGTAAATAACTTTAGATGATAGTTTAATACTTGAAACATATTGTTTAAAGGAACTTGTGCTTCTAGCAGCATATTTTCTCTGCTTGAAATGCTAACTAAAAGTGTGCCACCCAAAGAATACATTTAACAAGTTTTTATTAAAAGCAACAATACAAGCTTGCGGAAAGAAAAAGGCATAGCTGCGCAGAATGCTAGTGCACTTAAAAACTGTTTCCACATGGATTCACAGTCTACATAGTATTATTGTACCTTTTTCTACAAAAAGGGACAAAAAAAGCAGGCATTAGTGTCTTTACATGTTGAAGGCTTCTGTTCAACCAATAACCTACTTTGTTAGAAAATAAAGTACTTCAACAAATAAGTACTTTTTTGTACAAATGCCTTGTGAGAACATCAGGCTCAGTACATGTTCTGTGATGGCTGGATCCGCAAACATGCAAACTAACCTATTTTTAGTTGTCTAATTTTAACAAGGCCCAAAAGTCAAATATGATAGTGTTTATTGTTGTTATCCTTATTGTTGTGGTTTAGAGTAGTATCTTTGCAATAGAGAAACACATCTGATTGAAAAATCTCAGTTTCATTTATTTAGTCCAGTTGTCTGGCCTATCATTTCAGGCTTCTACTATGTCTTGATCTGCCTCTTTCTGTGTGTTTACATGCTTCATAAAAATGGTTGACTTTGTTAGTTAAAATAAAAACAAATAGTAATCAAGAATCATCCGTTGCCAAATTTTGTTATAATATTTGTCTATGTATCTGATACTGGAGTTAGGGCCAATTTTCTGCAATTAACCAGATGCATATTTGTTTTCAGGCATGAACTTCTTCTTTTTGAAGCCTTACGTGAAGGTTTGGAAGAAGAAATGGAAAGGGATCCCACTGTATGCGTCATGGGTGAGGATGTAGGTCACTATGGAGGATCTTACAAGGTGACTAAAGACCTGGCCGAAAAGTTTGGTGACCTCAGGGTTCTGGACACCCCTATTGCTGAGAACTCCTTCACAGGGATGGGTATTGGGGCTGCCATGACTGGTCTGAGGCCAGTTGTTGAGGGCATGAACATGGGATTTCTGCTCTTGGCATTTAACCAGATCTCCAACAATTGCGGCATGCTCCATTCCACTTCTGGAGGTCAGTTCAAAATACCAATCGTTATCCGTGGACCTGGTGGAGTGGGGCGGCAATTAGGTGCAGAACACTCCCAGAGACTGGAGTCATATTTTCAGTCAATCCCTGGAATCCAGATGGTGGCTTGCTCAACCCCTTACAATGCCAAGGGCTTGATGAAAGCCGCAATTCGTAGCGAGAATCCTGTGATACTATTTGAGCATGTTCTGCTTTATAACCTCAAGGAGAGAATTCCAGATGAAGAGTATGTATTGTCACTTGAAGAAGCTGAGATGGTGAGGCCTGGGGAGCACGTAACCATATTGACCTATTCCAGGATGAGGTATCATGTGATGCAGGCTGCCAAGACATTAGTAAACAAGGGTTATGACCCTGAAGTAATTGATATAAGGTCTTTGAAACCATTTGATCTGTACACAATTGGGAATTCAATCAAGAAGACACATCGTGTGCTCATTGTGGAAGAGTGCATGAGGAGCGGCGGAATTGGTGCTAGTTTGATGGCAGCCATTAACGAAAATTTCCATGATTATTTGGATGCTCCTGTTCTCTGTTTGTCCTCTCAGGATGTGCCAACCCCATATGCTGGACCATTGGAAGAATGGACTGTAGTTCAACCTGCACAGATTGTGACGGCAGTTGAGAAGCTCTGCGAGTAATTGCTACAAATATACGAGCAACTAGGATGTGGTTCTGGTGAATCTTTTCTTGTTGATCTGGCTAGAACCTTCATTTTGATTTCTTTTCTTTTTGGGGCAACTCATTATGATTTTCTGAAACTGTTAATTTAACGAGAGTTTCATTTAGTTCTTCTGCATCATTGATATATAGTGTGTAAGAACTTGGGAAGCACAATATTGTATAATTGCCTCCAATCCTTGTTATTTATTTATAAATGCGCATGTTTTTGGGTGCTTTTGCATTCAATTCAAAGAATCACATTCACAGACAAATGCGGGGCAGTACTGATCGACCTAGTTGAAGTTATTGCACATTGTGTCATTTGATATCGTGGTATCTCTGGATTTTTTTTTTTGGGTATCCAAATTCCAAAAATGCTACATGCCCGAAAGTTATCCCCAATGCATCAAAAGTCAAAACTGCTCCATATTTAGTACGAGTTTTGTTGACTACTATTTTCTTTTAATTACCTGACTAGTCCTTCATTTTTTCTGACATTAAGGATATGTTTGGTAATTTGGAAATTTTAATTTTAATGTAGAATTTTACTTTCCCGGAATATTACTCTATATTGTGTTTAGTTCAGTCAGGATTTTCATACCATGTTTGGGGTTAATGCAAATATTGTGGATAACTTAATTTATTAGAAAATTAAAGTTTCATAAAAAGTTTTACAAAAAATTACAATGAGCAAACATTTTTTTAGATTTTTTTTCAAGCATTAACTTTTTGAGAGTCATCACTTAAATTACACTCTCAAAGTTTTCGACCCAAAAAAACCCTCGAAGTTGGTGCATCTCGAGTGTCAAATGTCAATTAGTTGCATGTTCATCGTTTCTTAAACGTAGAGTTTCGAGTTTTAGATCGAAGGCTAATGTTTTTAGATGATTGTGTACGCATAATTTTTTTTTTTATAAATAAAAAGTTTAAGTGAGTTTAGTACCAGTCCCCCCATTAAGGTCATAGCACAACCCCAACGTTTAGAGAGCGCTTATAGAGAATATATGAGATCGCCTATCAAATGAGTCATCACAATGGCTGCGGGAATCGAACTCACATTCTTATAAGATACGAGTCCGTTCTTTACTATCTGTGCTAATTCTCATTGATTTGGTATGCTTGCTTACCATACCAATCATAGTTCGAGCCTTGGCGTACGTAGAAAATTCCCGTTGGGAGACTCACCCACCATAGTCAGGTGCGCGACGCGGGTCGAATCCGAATTTAATCTGGGCAAAGCTCTGGTGAACCGGGTGGGCAACAAAAAAAATATATAAACCCCTACATTTTTCTCGGGCCAGACACCCGGCCCAGTAAAAGTCAAATCCAATTGACTATAGCCCATTTATCATTTCATTTTAGCTGTGAGGCCCACAATGGCCATTTATTCCATTAACTCTCTCATAATTTTTGGGCTTTTACTCCGGAGAGGGGGTCAATATTTTTCTTCTTCTCATTTCTTTGTTGTACTAGGTTAGATGTAAGGAATCAACTAAGCTAATGTAATACTCAAGATGTATTCCAAAAAATGCAATAATTAAGAATGCATTAAGTTGTATGTATATCCTTAAATTATAAAAAGTATTATTAGGATTTTATGTATCAGAAAATTAATTTCTTCACGATTAACAAGTTCATTTAGGCAATTCTTTCTTTCTTTTTTCTGATTTAAATCGCAAATTAACATATTGAGAAGGCAAGTTGTAAGAGGATGAGTAAGATTCAACAAAAGCTGAGTGAGATTACAGGTCATGGAAGGCCACAGACATTAGACATGCTCGAACATGTCGTGTGGATTAATTTGAATTTGTGTCTCTTGAATGAACGTGCATGTGTTCGTGGAATGCACAACCAATCTGAGACTTTGATCTGATTTTCCCCCATATAACTTTGAAAAGATGCTGTTGTTGGCCAAGTGGTGAGGAATTGAAGGGTCCCTTTCCAATTTAGTGGGCAATCAAATCTTCTCATGTGGAAGGAATAATTTCAAATTTTGATTAATTAATTTGAGTTGGCATGCATGCATGGATATATACACAAGTTTATGGTTCATGAGTAGTGTGATATGTTATCATTTTTTATATTATATATACAAATTCCCACAACCACTATCAATTAGCTAGCCATGGATCGATACAGAGAAGTTTGATACTTTCAACCACTTTTTGAGATGGCTTTTTAAACAAAAGAAAAAGATTTTCTTAGATATATATTGAATTATCCACCTAATTTGAAGCATTTACAGATCTATTTGTGCCCTAATTAATGCTTTACGCATAACTCTCAACCATATGTAACCTCGCTGAGCCCTCCATTGCATTCCCCACAAAGAAAATGTGTCTTCCACGTTATGATAATAAAGAATACCAATTAACGTGGATTGATACCTACAAACCCACAAACAAAGTTACAGAGCTCACACACAGAAAGTATAGAAAGAGGTTCTACCCGTCGGCATGAAATATTATTTATATATGGAATTTGATTAATAAATATATAATCCTCCAACAAATGAGGAAATATAAATAATGTCATATGTATCTTCCGTAGCTCGCGCGTACATATGCTTGAATTGATGCTCGATAAACTCAATAAATGAATCCCAGAAGTTATATACAAGATGCATGCACTTGAACTGAGACATTCTTTTGCATGTGCCTGTCTTGTATCTGTTGCATTCAAAAAGGCTTATGCTGAAATTAGTTAATCAGCAAACGAAGTTGCAAGTGTTCGGCGCTTACAAGATAAGCTAATATATATAAAATGTTATACTCATTAAACTAATTAAATGCATGAACCTTTACGCAATCATGAAGCGCATATATCTATAGATAACTATAACTATCTAGGATTCTTATTATATATATACTGCAAATTCAGCACAAAATCCTTTCATATATGATTTGTCTCTATTCTTGTCCTTTTGGCTCTCAAGTTCATCACTCATGTACAGAATATATATGTGAAAATCACCTTCTTCTGTTTCATTTATCTGATGAATTCTCATGTGATGATTCTGATTTATGCTCCAAACGGTCACGTTTTGCAAAAAACTTGGTAGTCGTTTCTGTCATTACCAAATTAATGAACCAGCAAATGAAAAAGAAGATTTAATATTCATTTATTGCTGTGACCAAAAGAGGCAATCCCATTATATATATCAGTTAGTTAATTAAAAAATGTCAATTGTTGGATTCTGAGTTGTAATATTATTGTTGGTGGAAAAGGGATGGTCCAGGGTGGAAAGCATTGGATACAAGGATTGGTTCATAACGTTCCGCAATTCTTGGCTGCCAAACTTATAATTTGGACCAAAATCTTCCCATGTGGAACACTTGTATGGGGTTTCATATGGCAACTTGGTTTTAGATATTGGCATGATGATGCGATATTATCATATACGATAAAATAGCTTTACGCCTAAACTTTTGGCACTGATTAACTACCTTACGTGTTTCTCAATTCCCTTTCTATTCGGTTTTCTTCCTGTTTCACACACATATCTCTCTTCATCTGGGTTTCTCAATTTTCCTCTCCTTCATGCAGTTGTGGCCTTCAAGAAAAGTCCCCATATATAAACAAATTTGAAGTTTATTATATATTAGAGACATATATCTAACTCCATATACTATTCCGTCATCAAAACTTATATAAACTGTGATACAAAAATACATCTTTTCATCCTATGTAAGATTATATTTCTGGTGATTAAGTAACTATACAGATCTAGAAAGAATCGACATGAAAACAAAAGTTTTTTAAATAAAACAAAAGAAATAGATTCGCAGGCAATTGCCAACCTAGAAGGGAGATATTATCAAGAGGAGAAGATGTGTCTCCTCCAAGTGCTGAGGGGACAAATTAGCAATATATATAATTTATAAAAAATTAGTAATGACCATACATGAATTGCTATAAGCTTTATTGAAAGACACCAGATAAGTTAAAAGGAAAATTTTGTCAAACTGTTATAGACAGACAATGCTATAGTGAATTCTGAATATAGCAAGGGACAACATTAACAAAAAATTGGAGCAGCAAAAATGATGATGTTTAAATGCATGCATTGTCATATAGGGAATGATATAGTGACCATATGAGCAAAACTAGTGGGGGTGCCATCTCTCAAGGAGAATATGGTAGAAAACTATTTAAGATATTCTGGATAGTGCCTGTGAAGACTGAAGAGAGCTAATTAGATGATGTTAGGTTTGGTGAACAGAGGAAGAAGACAACCATAAATAACACTTCAAAAAATTATTAATCATAATCTTTTAGTAAACTGTTTTTCTAAAGAGTTGGTTTTTAAGTATAATGACATAATAAAATCTATATAGCCAATTCGATTTTCATTTTGGTAAAACAAGACTTATTGTTGTTGTTCCTAAGTCATGCAAGATATAACTTATTTATACCAGAACCCATATAACATGACCTTTTACATTTAATTTACATATTTACTTAGATTGAGGAAAGCGTGTGCCTCCATCTCTAAACTTTTTGGAAGCAGGTGGTCGTATACCGTCACTGCTCTCAGTGCTATACGATCGATGCTGCTTCCATGTTGGACTTCTCACTCATGTACGTTATCCTCAAGATATAATTCTGCTTACGTAACACAATCTTTCTTCGAACCATCGCGTCGTTTCAACCATATATGCATGAACTCACCATCTCACTAGAATCATTTCAGCAAAATGATGCCGACCTCCTATGCTTGCTTTTTGAGAGCTGCATATGCAACTAATGATCACTTTTCATTATTACTTCATATTAAGGAAAGCTCCTTTGTAAAATAATAAAAATATGTTTGCAATGATATCATATTTTCTTCTTGCATTAAAAATTAAAAGTGCTGCTACATCGATCCCCCCATTTCGGCAAGAATAACTTGTCTCTGTCATGGAACAATTTCCAGTTTATTTAATGAAATGACATCACATATATTTCTGTGCGTCTTTCACTTTCTTTTTAAACCTCCACGTCTATAGATAGATAGATAGATTTCGGCCATCTAAACGTAACATATATATGCTTTGGAACTTATGAAGACGAAGAAGTAGAATGGGGATCACGCATGAATGCTAGGGTTTGAGATTGTATACATTCAATGGATCGAATAGGGTACGGCAAAAAAAAACAATTTCTGTGGACCGAATAATAGGGAATTCGTTAAAAACCCTTTATGAAATATAAGTTACAATATTAACAATAAATGATGATATGGCCTACATATTTCTGATGGCAAATATACTCTTACAAAATCAACAATAATTAATGAACCCTAGCCAACCAGCTAGTTTGTTAGTAGACTACTTCAGCCAATATATATATATAGAAGTAAGTAGATTTGCATGAAGGAGACAATACGTGGCTTTACAGTTGCTGGACACGCAATGCATAGTCCACATGTTTCACTCTCCGAAGCAGTGGGAGCTCCCATGCATGGCTCGCAACGTACGTAGCATAGTTCTATATGTGACACCTGCTCCGTATGACCTAAGTTTCCCTCTCCTCTGGATCCGCTCGATCAATTTTTTGAGTTAACTATGAAGATATATGCATGATGTATAAGACATGCCGTGACAGAGTCTTTAATCACTTACTCGACCGTTTCCTTCAAACACACACACACACACAAAAATGAGATTGTATAACTAATAAATTGTTGGTTAATATGATAAAAAGCCTCACGGAGAATTCAAATTCAAAACTTAAAAAGTATATTTATTGAAAGAGACGAAAACTCGTTATACTCTAAGCCTTGAAAAGGAAACCCTACATGCATAACGACGCAAATTAAACCTGTGTGTATATATAATATATCACCTGATTAATGCTAACTAAATGCGTGAACATGAACTGTGACAAGTAACTTTGACCTAATTAGTTTAACACATGCATTAACTACAAAAGCATAGAATGAAAGGATCTGGGTTACGTAATTTTTTTAAAAAAAACTAATTAATCATGTCTACTTATATTTAGAGAGAGATAGCTTGTGAAGTAGTATAATGGTGTTGAAGGCAAAGTGCTAGTTGACAGGACTTGAACGTATGCATGCAAGCGATCGAGGTCGGCGAGCCGTAGGTGGTGAGATGCTTCATTATGTTCACAAACGTATGCAATGATTTCATCGCCTCACATGGTTTGATGATCTCATGTTTAAAATCTCTTCTGTGTCTCTGTTTGGAGAAATAAGCATAGTACAGCGAATTTGGACGTTGGCTTTTGAGTCTGAATTTGATCGATCCCTTTTCGGTGCCATGTGGATATATGAGGAGTTCGGGTTGCTCATTATCAATTTCTGTAATTTAAGAGATCATCATCCTCGAGCATGAATCCTATGGCATCTCCCTACCTCCCTCTGCTCCTTTTTATATCTATAATAGTTTGCCATGAAGAATAATGAACAGAAATATTCATTTTTATATCACATTTTTTAAAAATTCTGATAAAATCACAGAGCTTTGATTTATCTTTAAAATATACAATATAAATTTTCTAAAAAAATATAAATTTATTGTAATTTTTTAATACTCGTTTTCGACTTAAGGTATTTAATGGAAGGTACCGGTATTTTGGTGACAAAAGACAAGCTAATGTACACACTTTAAAAATAAAACAGGGATATGTATAATTTTTTTTTTTTAAAATTACAAATTATTTAACTTATATTATTTGTGTTGACCTAGATAGCTCCTGAGCCATGCATAGCTTAACGCGATTTTAGCCACTAATCAAATAGGACGTTTAGAATTATCATATCCGTTGATATATATATATAAACTAATCAAGTCACAAGCGTAGTTAAAAGAATTAAATGTGATTAAATAAAAAGAACAACATCACAACATAAAGAATGTCAAAGTGGATAATTATATATATATTTGTGGGAGAAAAGAAGCAATGTGATAATAAAAACTAATTAACTCCAAAGGCTTTTCTGATCAACTTAATTATTAATTAAGCACATATAGTAGGATCAAAATAATAATATTTGTTTATACAACGTATAATTAATCATAAACCATGCTGAGATGAGTCACTTAAAGTTAGGTCGATGAGGATCGATCAAAATGTATATATAATAGTATTATTGTTTGACCGACCACAAGCCAAACGCACTTTTGGGATTTCTTTTTGGTTAAATTAATTCTCTGGTGTTTGTTTTATCAATGCCCACTAATCCAAGCATAAATATGTTTTTATAAGGTTCTAGGACTTCCCTTTTCAGCATCTCATGCTTAAAAGAAACTGTTAGTAATTAATATATCCAACCATATACAATACAAGTGGACACAAAAAGGGTGGCCACTTTCTACGCTTTTAAGAACTCAATTCATCTAAAAGTACTTATAATTAATAATTTAATATTTATTTTACTCTATTTATAAATTATTTTTAGTATATTTTATATGAACAAAAAAATCTTAAATTTTATTAACTATATTTTAAAATTTAACAACTTTATAATTTTATTTTTTAATATATATTATTAATTATACTCATGAAAACAAAATTAATATAATAATAAAAGATAAAATTATATATTTATATAAAAAATATAATAATATGATTTATGAATAAGGTACAAAATTTCTTATTTATATATCTTATATGACTGGAGGAGTACACATTCATGAAACAGATAAGAAACTCGGCAGCCTCTAAACTTTAATGAATACAATAACTTTTGGTATTGAAATCAGCACTATCAAAAGAAAAATGCAAAATCTATCATGAGTTACATTATTTAAAGGGTAAAGGTGCATCTAGCACCTAAATTAATTTTAGAGGAGCAATTAATACTCTAAAGTATTTAAAGGTGCAACCAGCACCCTGAACTAATTTTAGAGGTGCAACCAGCACCCTGAACTAATTTTAGAGGTGCAACCAGCACCCTAAAATATTTAAAGGTGCAATTAATACCCTAAACTAATTTTAAAGGTGCAATCAGCACCCTAAAAAAATTTAGTGTAATTTATTAAAATAATATTATACATATGACTTTTAAACAATAGTGTATCTAAAAAAAATTTATGTGATATGTATCAAATGAAAGTAAGTATTTTTGTTAGTGAAAGGGTAAAATTGCACCAATTTAAATATTTGAGGGTGCTGATTGCACCTCTAAAATTAGTTTAGGGTGTTAATTGTACTTTTAAATACTTTAGGGTGCTGGTTGCACCTCCAAAATTAGTTCAGGATGCTAATTGTACTTTTAAATATTTTAGGGTGTTAATTACTCCTCCAAAATTAGTTTAGGGTGCTGATGCATCTTTACCCTTCTTTAAAATAGTAAAAGTTTGTATGACAGAGTCGGATGAATTTGAGAATAGTGGCTTTTTGTGACGTTATGGAAAAAGAATGGAAGAGGGAAGTGAGAGTCATTAACTAAGTGGTGGGGTTTGGCTATATTAGATATTCTGGTCTCACTATATTTCCGACAGTGGCATTTAATTTGACCCTATCTCTTCGGTTTTTCGGCTCCTAGTCCACATGTCACGTGAACTTCACGTGAATTCCGCGTCTTTTAGCGAGCTTTCATTTCCTTATGAGCCGCATATAAGGCTGCCTGTATGAGATTTTATTTTATATTAATACAGAATGTCGTAAGCACTGAAACAAGTTTTTCTTTCGATATAAATTCAAAAAAAAATTATTTAAAAACCATGTTTTTTATTCAAAGATATAAATAATATTTTAAGTTTATAAAATTATTTTTTATTTTAACTGTATGCAAGCATGTGTGTGTGAAAACATTAATATAAGTAGTACTATAGTTTCTATATAATTTTTATAATATAAATATTGATTTTGGTGATATTTAATTCCGTGTTTGCTTTCTGTTTTTCAATTATATATTATATTTTACGTTGAATTAAGGATGAGTATTAGCCTTAAAATTAAGAATGAACTTTTCAAACCAAGAAAAGAAAATGATAAAAAATTACCAATTAATGTTTCTGCAAGTAGAAGCAGAAATTGTCATGTCAGGTGAGATTATCTATATATATAGTTTCTGAAAATGCACGGAAATTACAGAATAGCCCCACATTCAGATGCTGACATAACTCCTAATCGATATGATTGGCTGTGAGATCACGTATTTAGCCAATTCAAATTAAATACTCGTGCAATCTAATCATTAAATAAAATAGAAGGAGAGATCTTTTGTTTTTGGGCCACCCAAACAATGTAAAAGTTTATGGGGGATTAATATTTTAATTAAGGAGCATACTGCTTCAAGTTAACTGCTCATCCTTCTTTGCCTAGTCTTATAATCGTTGTCAATTTGTCATTAAAAAAATGATTGAACAGATTTTCAAACTGAAGGAAGAGAGAAACTGCTGGTATGTAAAAGCAAATTTCCAAAATATACGCAATGCACTTTCATAAACTCTTTAGCTTTGTAGTGTATCTAAAAGCAATAGAGGAGGAGAATGATGAGAAATTAAGGTGGTTCATTATATAATTATATATTGGGGCATATCATTAATTATGATGAGGTAGTAGCATTAAGGAGTGCTGTTGCAGTAGCTGGTGGTAAATTGATTATTTGATAGTGACCCGGACATACGTCAATTCGAGTGGTTGGAGTTCGTTCGTTTATACCGTTATTGTGAGAGGAAATTATTATTATTGTATAAAAAGAAGCCTCGGATGGATGGTGAAGTTGATAAGGTAGGAGTTGATATTAAAATGAAGGATGGGCTTCCCCTTTTCAGAATTTTAATAATAATTCATTTCCATCTTCCCACAAGTGCGTTTAGGCTGTTGGCTGTTTAAAATTATGCACTGTGATTAAAATAAAATCAAAGTCTTCAATCCAGAATATTTGTAAAATTGTAACTGAGATCACATCAGTTTGTGGCTCTCGAGGGTCAAGCATTATCGATGTATGCGGTTAGAATCTTTTTTTATTTAAAACTTATTTATTAAGTTTTTTATTAACAGTTTTGAATTAAAAAATAGAAAAATTGAAGAAAAATCCCCTATTAATATTTTTTTTCCTATGAGAATGACCTGAATGAGAGAGTTAGGTATTTTGTAATGTTTTGTAGAGTGCTAAAATTTTCTGTGTATAAAATTTTATTACGTCATTTTTATTAATAAATTTTTTAATGAAAGACTTCTTCTCAATTTTCTCAAAAAAAATAACAATAAAGATAATTTTTAAAAACAATAAGTTGTGTATGGATAAATAAGGAGTGGGGGTGGATAGTGACGTAGAAAATGAAGGGGGAAAGTAGGAAGGAAAAGAAAGTCGGTGGAAATGCAATGAATTTCCAATCAAACTGGAAAGAGTGGAGAAAAGAGCACGAGAAAAAGAATATAGAACGACATTCAGGAACCAACAGGGGGAAAATGGCGTTGTTGGGTCTTGTGGGGTCCATCTTTGTTCGCGCGCGCATAGGTATAATTAACTATGTACAATTTTTTTGTATATAAAAAAAAAATATGTACATTTTTTTCATCTGTGTGTGTGTATATATATATATATAGTCATCCCGTGGTAACACTACGGGCATATTTTATTTTACGTTTTACAGTCAGGCATCAGCATGTTAAATGAATTGGTGACAAAATTTTGTAAGGGTGGAAATTAGATTTAAGAAAATAATTTTGAAAAATAAATCTAATTACAAACTTTTAAATTTTATAAAATTAGAATATCTTAAACAAGATACCAACAAGCGTTTGTCTTAGTAGAATATCTATAACAAGATTATTAATCTCACAGAAAATCCGGAGGATAAAATTATTAACTAGTGTTATTAAGTGACATGGGCGATGCACAGGTTGTTACAAGTAAAGGGTTTAGAGACTTGGTCGTAAAGTGCATACGTGTACGTGTAGTCCAGAGACATGGGATTGGGCTATCCCTTGCCAATTGTCAGGGACACATACACCTACTTGGTCAACTTTTTTGACTCCCCCACGTGGCTTGTTTCACTTTTTGATGTTACCCACTCTCCTTCTAACCCCCATTTGCATCAAATTAATATTAACCCACTTGCACCAAACATCAAATTAATGACAAGCTTTCCTCTCAGTATTATATTGTGACGAAAGAGGCCAAGGGGTAATGGATCGGTTGTGAGTTCAGAGTTCATATCTATCCCAACATTAAATAATCCAATTAGGATTTCTACATTGGCTTTGACTTGCTATTTTAGATATATATCTCCACTCCTTTTCTTTCCTTTTGGACAACTAGCTAGACCTGAAAATTCAAGCATATTCTAGTGATTGATTTGGTGACCACTATAAGTAAGATAAGGCTTTTGGAATTGGCGTTTATTGATTATATGATCAAGTGGGTTGGCCCTTATCCTGTACTAGTTTAAAATATAACTAACGGACGATGACGTGTGATTTCGTCAAATCAGCCAAAATGTAAGCCCATTTTTGTTACATGTAATTAATTAACTGGTTCGTGAATGATCCCAGCGAGTTATACCTTATGATCACAATTAAAAAGTTAATTTTTTTAATGGACGTTTATTATGCTGATTGATAGTAGTTGGCACATCGGATGGAAGATCCCATCGCTCAGTTACGTTAATTGGCCCAAATTTTTCGAATGATTGAAGTTGAGAATCCTAGAGGCTGATGAATAATACATCACACACATAATAACTTATGATTAGTATAACTATTTTAAATTTATATTATTATATAGTGTATGTTAGGATAAGATTTAAAAAAAATTATGGAAAAAAAGGGCTTTTATAGAAGAGCTTATGGAAAAAAGAATAGTTATGAATAAATAAGTGTTTGGATAATTATTTTTAAAATAAATTTTTATATTGGTAAATTACTAAAAATAGTATGATTTGATTAAAATTAGGAGAAAGGAGAGAGTGTGGAGAAAAAAGAAGAGGGATGAGAGAGGAAAGAGGAGAAAGAAGAGAGACGAGAGAGGGTAGAGAAGAGAGATGAGGGAGGGTATAAGAAAAAGTAAGGGTAATATAGTAATTGGATAGTCCATAAGCTCTTTTACTGTTCCAAAAACTAGTTTCAGTAGCTTATTTAAACCTATGATTTAGTCCAAAAGTACATATGGATAAATATGGTTGTTTGTTTTAAAAAAATTTTAAACTAAAATTTTGTCAAAAAAAAATTTTAAAATTATGATTTTACCCCAAACCAAATAGGCACATAATGATGTATTGATCTTTTTTTTAAAAAAAATTGATTAGTGAAATGATTTATGATAAGGATAAAAGCACTTATAGATATTTTCTATAATAAACAAATATCTATAAGATAGGTCCCACCCCACGGGGACAAGTGGGGTCCACTACCCCATCCTATGGGATTTAATTTGTTCATTATATATGCAGCCCCATAATAATGTGTTACGGGCAAACAGAGAACTCAAAATCCAACTTAACTCTTGTATGCTGTGGATATTAAAAGTAAGAAATGTAGTTAACTTTAATTTCCTTTCCACTCTGTGTCTTCATACTTGTCCTGATCTGCAGATTTCAAACCATTCTTTCTGATATAAAAATGTTACTGTATGGGTACTGGGTTGCAGATCATGTGGCCCTCTCTCACGTTCTTTTACTCATGATGATGTTTTTATAGGCGCAGAGGATAAACATATAAAATAATTTAAAGATACCCTAACACCCTAACTGAATCAAAAGAAAGAGAACTACCAACTACCCACAAGATCCACTGAACGAAACGAAACGAGCCACTAATAATAAAGTTGCAAGTGATGCCGTGAAAGCAAGAACGTTTTGTCCTTGTGCAAAAGATTAGGCCCTCTTTTATTTTCTCACTCTCATCATTTTCTTTGTTCTTATGTTTTTCTTTTCTTTTCTATGAAAAGCCCTCCGGATTCTTATCAATGTGCATGCATTGTCGAAAAGAGGGTCAAATTCATTCAGACAGATGTGCACACAGCCACAGCCCACACAGGCATCAACATATAAATCCAATAATAAGGTTTGAAAAATGTTGTCTTTTCCAAACGGTACGCATTTTTAGAACATGTTGATTAAGAAGACACTAGTCAAAAAGTTCAGAGATAGAGGAACATGTAAGACAGATTTGTGTGTAGATTGTGTTTGGTTGCGCATGCTCTTTGCAAATGTACCCAGACAATAATTTTTTAGGTTGCTGAATATTTTATCTCAAAATGTAATCTACACTACCTTTTAATTATTGGTGATTATAATGTATCATATTGTGTTGCGTTTGCAATATTATTTACAATTGATTAGATGTTCTCACTCAATAATCAATATTAATATTGTATGTATATCAAACAAAGCAAACACGTCTATTAGCGTATTTCAACAAATTAATAAAATCATCATGGAGACTTTAATTCGGCAATGTGGGATTGATCAATCGTTTTCCTTCAATTCATGTATGTGTGTGTATTTGGAATTATATCACGTGGATATACAAATTAAACTCTCCGTTTTTACGTACCTGCAAATTTCAATTTGTTTTTGAAGCTTGCACGTTACCCTAATTAGTTGAAAGTAGCACTTCTTAGTTCTCAGTTGCCGAACACCACCCCAAACACCCCCCCCCCTCAAAAAAAAGTGCTTCTGAATTCTCCACCCAATTGACATCTCACAGTTTCTTGATCCTCCTATACTCACTCAGTGAAGAAATTTAAAAGATCGTTTACCTCTTGACAACTTCTTTCTCATTCATGGTCAAAAACATTGTCGTGGAGTTTTACCTTTAAATATTTTGAATTCCACACACACATGGCGCTTTCTAGAAAATATTAAAGATATACGTGAGGGCAATGTAAACCTCATCAACGGACATATTTTACTAACAAATTGTTAGTTGAGGTAGTAATTAAGTAGTTTTATCTATATAAAGTGAAGAACACAGGTTCAAATATTAATAAACGTATCATTAATTAGGAGATGTGAAGTGAAAATATGAACTAAATTTTGAAAGAGGCTATACTCTTAATTGAAAAAGAAACGAGACACATTTCATACACCCTAGCCAGTATCATTGTTATATGAATGAAGGAGTGAGAATCCAGAAGGAGTGTTAAAAGTTGTAATTAGTGAAAGAAAATCGGCGCCTTTCTTGGAAGAAGCACATAGACGTAGGTGTTACGTGGACTTATGAGGGAATTGAAGAGGTGGGCGAGAGTGTCAAAACCAAAACATCCATATCGATAGCTTTATTAGTGGCAGAGAGCATCTACACAACGGGATGGAATTATATATGACCACTTAATCCTATAATGCTCTTGTCTCTTGTCGCTTTCTAAATTAAGCTCAAAAGTTTATTAGTGTCCACTCATACATCTATATATTATATTACATTATACATGCCCTATCATCAATATTTTCTTTCCAGTCTATTTCTTAGTATTGTCAATGTCGACCTCATATCCCATACCACTTTTTTTAACGAAGTAATAATTTATTAGTTGAGTTGGATCTCAAGGTTGATCGTCAAGGTTAATACAAGTATTCCGGCTGAAAGAACGTTTGTAGAAACACTTGAGAGTCATTTGGTTGCCGGAAAAGATGAGAATGGAATGGATCAAAGGAGTAAAAACAAAAATAAAGTATTCATTTTAGCATAATAAGTTGGTTGCAAGTTCATCTTAATATCATCTTTTCCATGAAAAAACTCAGTACTTCAAACGTGGAAATCGCCGCACTCTCTACCAAATTAATCCTTATATTGGCAGCAAGATTCCATCCAACTTTGATTTTATGCCTTATCATAAAGAAAATTATTGGGCGCTTCTCAGTGTTTTATTATCAATTAAAATACATTTTGGTCATATCTTCATACAAAAAACAAGCATACATATTTTTTTCTTTTAGGAATGAAAAAAAAATAAGGTGACTTAGCTTCTACATAAAAAAAAAAAACTAAAAATTTACGAGGATAATATATATCAAAATATTGTATTGACACATGTGCTCGAAAAACACAAGTTGAAAATTAATAAGATTAAGTGGGTGTTTGGCAATTGTCGAAATCATAGTTTTAAAAAGATTTTTAACCTAAACTATAGTTTTAAATTTTTTTAAAACAAACAGCCCTAAATATCTATAAGTGGTTTTAAGCTAAATCATAGTTTAAAATTATAGTATCAGATAAGCTCTTGGGAATAGTTTCTGCATAGAAAAATGGCTTATGGGTATCAAAAAACTATTTTACCCTTACTTTTTTTATATTCTCTCTCCTCTTTCCACCCTCGCCTGTCCGTCGTCTTCCTTTTTCACTTGGCCTCCGTCACTGGATCTGGAACGGTGTCTTCTTCTTCTTCCTCTTTAGTCGCCCTCTCCCCTCTGCGTCTTCTTCTTCTTCCTCTTCAGTTGCCGTCGTCGTCTCCCCTCTGCGTCTTCTTCGTCTTCCTCTTCAGTTGTCGTCGCCGTCTCTCCTCTGCGTCTTCTTCCTCTTCCTCTTCAGTTGCCGTCGCCCTCTCTCCTCTGCGTCTTCTTCTTCTTCCTCCTCTTCAGTTGCCGTCGCCCTCTCTCCTCTGTGTCTTCTTCTTCCTCTTCCTCTTCAGTTGCCATCGCCGTCTCTCTCTCTCCTTTGCAAGTCGTCACTGCAAGCCGTCCTCCTCCGTTCATCATCGTTGCAAGTCCTCCTCCTCCTCGTCGGAGATCTCTGAAGATGTGAGAAGATGAGAGAGAGATCTAGGGATGGAACTCGCTTCTGATGATGAACAGTACTAGGTAATTATTATTTTTTTTATTTTATACCCTTTATAGTAATACTTATTACAAAAATAATTATGGTAATAACTATCCAAACACTTATTTATTCATAATCATTTTTTGTCATAAACTCTTATCCAAAAGCCATTCCAAATTTTTTTTTTCATAAACTCTTCTCTAAAAGTTAATCCAAACAGGTCCTAAATTAAAAGATAAAAGCACATGATATATGAAAAGGCACTAATTCATGTTATTTGCTCATTTTATAATTCACTTTCGCTATGATGAATGTCATAAGTAGAACAATGGAGGAAGAATATGGAGAAGGAAGACTAGGGCCATTACTGTAGAAGCCATCTTCAACAAATCAAATAAGTAGTGAAAGTGAGGCATATAGAGGAAAAGGAGCTTGTTTTCAGGTTCCAGATTCATTGAACCAAACGAAAGTTGCCTGTATTAATTATTCCCTATCTAACTTTCTTCCATTAATATTGGGATTTGGGAAAATGGTATAAAGGCAAGGCCCAACCGCCCCAAGGGATCAAGAGGCTATTCTATTCGAGTCAAAGCCAGGGAGTATAAAGCCGAGTGAGAAAAAAATTATATGCGTTGTCCTATAATCAACATAATGTATATTTTTGTACCAAAAAAAACATAATGTATATATATTTTTTAATTTTGTTAAAATAACATAAATGTTCCTTTATTTATTTTTGCAAAAAAAAAATCCAAGTCTTCAGTCAAAATAAAAAAATAAATTATTACGAGTTACTATAAAGTATTGTTAAAATTATATAAATTTCTTTTGTTTTTTTGGCCAAATGCAATTTGTTAAAATATAGTTTATTTACGTTAGTTTTATTGCGCTTTAGAGAAAGAAACTAGTATAACTAGATATATTTATAATTATGCATCATATCATAGGAATCTTAAATGAACCGTATTATTTACAATTTAAAGTTTATATTAAATAATGCAATTTATTATGAATCTTATATTTATATTTTATATTTAGTCATTGGTGATAAATTAGACATTTTATATAGTGAATTAGTTATAAATCAAAAGATTCGGATCCGGAAGGTTGGTATAAAATCACTTTCATGATCCTGTCTCCCATATATCGAAGCTTCCTCTGTCATTTTCTCCTCGCGAAGATAGGATTGTAATCTTTACTAGACAAATTTAAATAAGATCAAGAGCAATAGAAAAGGATGGTGTTATGACACTAACAGTAATATATAAGAACCTCTATTATTTCACAATATTATGTTGAAGTCATCTTCACAATTTTTATAGCACCATTCATCGTCAAATTGAATGACTCTTGTCTCTCCATTTTTTTGTGTTTTATCTCTTCATTCGATTTCAATATGATGTATAATTAAAAGGTGATCTACCCTTCACGTGCTCGTCCCAAAAGACCTCGGCCCCCCTTTACTTCTCAATTTAAGACTAATCATGTATGTTGGATCATTGTTCTAAATCGGATTAAAATAGAAATCAGCATGACTCCTGGATCACCTTCATTTCATGGTTATTTGATCATTTTATATGAAAAAAGCGTGAGGGTCTTCCATAGGAAAACGTTTAATTAGTTGAGACAGAGTAGTAAAAGATAGCGTTTTAGTCTTGAAGTTGGGTGAAAATAACGTGGAAAAATTGGCAACGAGTTGGTGAATCATATTAGTATCAACCAATAAATGAATAAATGGACCTTGAAAATAATCGATAATAAAAAAGCATTTACCTAAAAAGAAAAACGCAAAAGAATAACTAGAAAGAAGTTTTTTTTCTTAAGACAAAGGAGAAGGACTTTTAGTGGGGTCCATATCCTAAGTGGACTTTTATAAGAAAAAACAACCTGCGATAAGAAGCAAGTGGGAAGTGGGAACAACATTTTCCCTCCTTGTTGTCTTCTCGGGCCATGTCGCTCAAGTAACTGTCAAATGTCTCAGTACACCTTTTGCAAAGTTATGGCCAATATTCATTCTCCGGCAAATTACAAGAAATTAAGTTTATATCATATATATAATAATATTTACTTTGATAAACTCAATCGTCATTTATTTCATATGCTTCTAATTGGAGCAGTTGTATATAGGACTATATATAGGACGCATGCCTTCTATTTTTTAAAAATTAAACAATATTTCCAAACTGATAGTGATATAAATATCATTAAAATAGATTTTATTTTTTTTAATAATTTTTTTTTTATATACACGGGCCTAGTTCAAATACGTATGCCCTCTCATTATTGTGCCTTGCAATAGGATCATGATTGGATGCTTTAATATTTGTGTGGAGATTACTACGCCTAAGCATGATGGAATCTTGACTGAATTGCATATACGCATGTTACTACCCAATTCAATTCTAATTAACATGTGACCCAGATAATTCTTATATATTGTTTAGGGGTTAATAGGAGCATGTAAAATTAAAGAACATTAAAATTATATATATGTTTGGGGGGGGGGGGATTTTAATTTGGTTATTTTATCAAACATGTGGACTTGACAATAAGTTATTTGCGTTTAACCCCAATATATTAATTATAGGGGCAAAATTTGATAACCATTCTATCACGAGGAGTTATAAAGAGAGTCACTATCACACGAATTGCTTGCATGTGGTCTCATAAATATTGTGCGTCAAAACTACTATTTGCTCTCAAATATAAGGCATTTCTATTGGCTACAAAAATATGATTCCTTTTTTTAACCATTAGATGTTTTCTCCCCGGGATGCCTCTCATGTTTTACAATATGAGAGAGAACTTTGAGATTAATAACAAGGAATCTCAACCATTAATCCAGGGCAAATATGAAAATAAATATATGTTTTTAGAGCTTTAACGAGTTTAATTAAATTTAACCAATATTATGGTATTGCAAGGTGGATTTTTCTATCAAAAAATATAGATATTAGCGCCCTCTATTTAAAACCAAATGAAGTATAAAGAAATAACAACATAATGAGAACACAATGACATACTCATTGTCCGTGAGTTCAATTAACAAAGGATTAAGACATACGATTATTTGAAGTATGTTCAAATTTTAAAAAGTATCACTTTATTATAGTTCTAAGCGCGGCGTTTGGGGAAGTATCTTAATTTCTGGTGCATAAGTTTATGCATGAGGATAATAGACGGTCTACCCTGCCCGATATAAGTATTGTTTAAAAAAAATTTTTACCTTAGATTGTAGGTGAGTTCAACGTTTTTTAAAAATTATTTGAAGAGGGAGAGAGAGAACACATGACATGACAGAAAATTAAAACCACAGAAGTCAGAATAAGAATAAGAAAAAATATTGAATACCCTATCTATCATGCTTTAAATAGGAATGGAATTTTTTTTACTGAAAAGATATGAATATAATAAGAGTATAAAAGATAAAATAGTAATAACTAATTTGCCCATATAATCAATTTTGTACAGATAAACAGAAGGCAGACTTGTTGAAAATCATGGGAAGCCCGAAATCACCGTATTTTCACATATGAAATGAAACTTATACCATAGAAAGCACACTTACTCACATTAGAATTTTGGTTGACTACACTACTAATATTTTTTTATATTTTTTTAAGCTTTCTAGTTGAAGTATTAGTCCTCTTACTGTTTATAACTTATAAACTTGACTTTATATTTTAATATTATTTTATCTTATATAAAAAATATTTTTTTAAAAAAATTATTCAGAGTCTTAGTTGTACAATTACTTTTTTAGTACAAGTGATATGTAGTATTTCTCTTAATTTATCTTTTATAATCACGGTATTTCTCTTAGGATTTTTTTTTAAGATTTTTTTTCTCCCCTCCCTTTCTAATCCTCCCCTTTAAAAATGGGAAGATTTGGTGAAAAAAAATAAATTTTTATTTTATTTTAACTATTTTATTCATAATATTTTTTAAATATTCTTAAAATACCTATTTCGTATCTTATAGTTATTTATATAAAATTATTTTTTCTCTTCTCTCCTCTTAAATTAAACAATATAATCTTAAAATTTCTCATCTCCCCTTCTATCAATATAAACGAGATAGTATTAAAATCATTTATATTATTTTCTCTCCTTCTATTCAAATTCTTTCCCACCTTCTCTCAATTGAGCTAAATACATCCTTAGAGTCTTACTTATACAGTTACTTTTATAGTATAGGTAATAGATAGTCTATCTCTTAATTCCTCTTTTGCAACCCCAGTATTTCTTCGCTATTTAAATGAAAGTATCTAATAAGATATAGAGATACACTCCCCTCCCTCAAGCAGAGATGGCAAATTTCACTTTTTATATCCCATTCCAAAACGCATAGTCCAAGGGAAAAGGCATAGCAAAAAAAAATTGAAAAAATAAACATTATCATGGCGTGAAATAAAATGATAAAATTTGATGTGACCATCATAATGTACATCATCAGTCCCTCCCATCACGGAGAGTACAGTTATGGACGTGATCAAAGAAGCACTGATCTATACTTTTCAACCGCCATCCTCAAAAGTTGGAACACAAATTCATAGTAATTCCCCATTTTATTACACCCCACGCGCCCCATCGGCTCTCTATCCTCCCCCCCCCCCCACCCCCCACCCCTTTTTTGCGTCAATAAATTAAAAAAATAGGACAAAAGGGAAAAAAATTTGGATTCATGAAGGAGAGTAGATACAAGTGGACAGAAGAAAGAAAAGAAAGCAGAAACCAGCTGAGCTAGATTTACCTACAGTGGAAAAGCTACAAGCTGGTTACCAAAATATATATCACCGAACCGAATAAAAACAAAATCTTACTTCTGGGGTCTATCTTCTATTCCAGGAGAATCCGGGGACGTATCTCTCAACCCATCCCTCCGGTCAAAATAAAATTCTCCTTTTTCTATTTTACCCCCCACGTCCATTCCAAACTTAAAGAACAAAAATATATAAAACGGAATTATTGGCCCACTAAGTTTTGACAATTGTACTTGGACCCCTAAGAAACTAGGCCTGCTTTGCCAAATCCTTGGAGTCGACAAATGTCCCATGAAAACCATATGGAACCCGGGACGGCAACTTCACCGTCGCCTCCGTCCGCAAATACTTCGCGTTGACAATCTGGAGCTCCGACTTCCATGTCCTCTCGTCGTGCACGAATGCCATAATGTATCCCTCATCTTCTTCTCCGTCTTTGCCTTTTGGCAAGAAGAATGGCTCGCCGCCGTATCTTCCGTCGCCGTAGTAGTACTTCTTCACCTCACCTGTTGACAGGTCTACTTTCACGAACCCCGACACCTTCGGCCACGGCTCTGCAATGGCGAGATATGCGAACCGGGTTTTCCTCCCTAGTCGGTTCCGATTCACCATACCCGCTTCCAAGTTCACTGATTCGGAGATTATGGGGCGGCGCTTGGACTTACCTGTACTCAAGTTCAATCTGATTTCCGACAATACGCTTTCCAAATTCTGGTCACATTCGTTGAAAATCGAGTCCGGCGGTGTCATGCACGACCCGATAACCACGACCTCGTTCCTCTCGGGTTCCTCCCAGGCATTCCATAGATGGAAGCAGAAGGTATCAGGCGATTCCACCCATATGATGTCGGAGGCGTTTCGGGCATTCTTCGCGAGAATTCCGAAACGCGATTTCTTCTTTTTGTCGTACATCACCGGAGACCCGCCTGTGACCATCTCTTGGAGCTTGAAGACTACTTGTTGGTCCGGTATGACCACGAAATTCTCCGTGATTGCGAAGTCGTGCATCATTGTCGGGGCCGGTAAGGGAATTTCGACGTCGGGTGATTTCTTCCCGTCCTCTGAGAACCGGAAATACTTGAGGTACGGCTTGGAAATAACGTCGTAGCTGAGAGCAAAGAGCTCGCCGGATTCCGGGTCGACCTTCGGGTGGGCAATCATGTTGGATTTGAGCTGGTCGTCGAAACTGTAACGGCCCACAGTCTGGAGATCACCGGAGGGAGTTATTCGGACTTGGTAAGGGAGGTCATCTTCCGACATGGCAAGAAGGCGGTCATTGAAGTATATTAAGCCAGCGTTGGCAACTCCGGTGCCGTGATGGTGGTCGACGAGGCCGAATAGTCCTCTGGCGTAGAAGAGGAGAAGTCGAGCAATACCCGAATGCCCGTGAAGCTCGCCAATGGCTTTAGGGAATATCGGACGGCCGAGCTTCCGTTCTTGAACCAGTCTCTCCGTTTCAGTGAAGCGGCAAGCGTAACTGGCTCCACCACCATTGATAGTAACGGCGTGAACCATGCCGTCGCCGTCGAAGAAATGATGACCAGCTACAGGTTCAAATAAGGGGTTGGCGCCATTTCGGACATAGACCCCACTGACGCAATCGGGAATGGTGCCGACGACGGGGAGGGAGCGTCGGACTGGTTGATCCGGGACGGGAGCGAAGTTCCCAGATATCTGGACGCGGGGGTCGGCGGTTTTAGGAAGCGGGTGTTGGAGCTGGCGTGAGACCAAAGCGCTCTCAACCAAATCGAACGCCATTGAAGCAGCTTTCTGGAAGAGATTCCAAGGAGGAGATTGGGGAGTCTGGGGATTAGGAACGGGAGCTGCATGGGAATTATCGGTGGGGATGAGTGGTTGAGTATAGGTAGGATTGGAGAAGTGATGATATAGGGAAGGAGAGTTTAAAGCGCAGTGAACATTTGCTCTTCGGGTAGTTATGGCCTTCTTGGTGAAGGAGATGGACTTGAGGGAAAAGCCCAAGTCCACAAGTGATGATGAAGACGAAGAGAACTGAGGAGGGATTTGAGGTTTAGCCCATGTAGAACTGGAGCTTGGGGTTGCTCTGGCCATGATCATGGAGGTTTTAGGCCGTGTCTCAGAATGGAGTCGAAGAGAAGTCCTGTTTGTTTGTTTTGTCGAAGAGAGAGAGAGAGAGAGAGAGAGTGAAGATGAGGGAGAAAGGGAGAGAACTGCCGGGTATAAATAGAGCTGGGGATTGTTGAAAGGGAATATTTTTTAAAAACAAATTTATGTTTTCTCCATCCGAATTGTTTTTAATAAAAGAAAAATTCCTTTGGTATGTATGTGGGTCGACCTCATGATACACGTAAGAGTAGACCACGTGGTGGATTGGTGGAAAGGGCACTTGGGTTTTCTTCCAATTAATTGGTCAAGGAATCCAGAATTCGACTTGCCATTGCTTTGCTATTGCCTTTTTACGAGCCATAATGATATATTTAAAAATTTCAATTCATTTCATATTGTATAAAAAAAATATATGTAAGTATACAAGATAAATAATCAAGATATTCTATATATAACATAAATATTTAAGTGAAATGAATTGGGCATCTATGGGTTTTTATGATGTTAAAATGCTGTAATTTAATTTTGATTTTTTAAAAGTAAAAAATAATTTTTAATGAATTAAAAATTGAAATTAAATTTGTTTACTATATTTTGAATGGGTTTATAGTTGATTTCAATACCAAGGGTCAAATGTTTTGTAATAATTTTATAATTAGTTTATCAACGTCCTAATAATTTGATTTAATTAATTTCCATAATTAGGAGGAGAACATATACCCTATAGGAGAGAAAAGCCAGTGTCGTAAAGGTGAAATGAAGCAGGAGTACTGAGAGAGTCAAGCGAAGAAAATTAGAGTGTAGCGATAGGAGGCGCAAATTTGAATTAGAAACTGAGAATTAACAAGTAGTAATGAATTTGGTGTGAGTTGAGTGAAGTGGACCCAAAATAAGATTGAATTCAATCGTCAAGTAATTAAAGAGTGAGACACAATCACCCCCACAAAAATGGACATGACAAGCAAGTAGAGGGCACTACAGGGTCAAGCCATTAATACAAAACACTCACTCTTTGTAATTCTATTGGTTCCCACGCTTTGAACACACACGCACGCACACACACACACACACATATATATATATATATATATATATATATATATATTCTTATTTGGTTGATTCCTCTGCGAGGGCGTGAGAGGAAGAGGGTTTAGAGCCACCAATATTTGTCACATCACTCATTAGATCCACATGCGAACGCAGATTCACAAACACACTAACTTCTCCCGACTATGTCCATAGAAATAGTGCTTAGCTTTATATATCAACGTCCATATATATATCCATATTCTTTTTTTTTTTTGCTGTCTTCTCAAGTTTACTTTCTTCGGCTATACTTCTGCACATTCTGAGTTCCATAGTCCTCCACATTTTCATCAATAGTTACCTCTGATTCCTTATCATCACTTATCTATCTTCCTCTCCACTTTCTATCATGTTACCAACTGATGATGAACAACTATATATATACAACTGACTCCACTTGCGAACAAGCATTCATATTTGATCCATCAGAAGCTGTGAAGTTAATTTAAGAGTTTCTTTCATCGGCAACGTGACCCTTGGAACATGTCAAGAAGCAGTTTGCGCGACGTCAACATCGGGATTGCTTGTCGATATCCAATAGCATAATTTGCCTTCTTATATATATATCCCAAAAACTTTGATAACAAGAACAATACTGATAGTAACCAACATGAAAAATGACCTTTAGATCAGGGAGAACAACTTATCGCACAACAGCATATTGTAATGTAACAGCAGCTCATGTTTTTGTGTCAGAATCTGTTTTAATATATAAATATATATATAATTTGTTTGGGGAGGTTCCGCATATAGGGCAATGTATGGGAAGGAGAGGAAGTGAAAGGTTGATGATACCCAGTAATAAATGCGAATTGCATGGAGGGATGGCTCATTGGTGTGGCATTTTGGAGTGTAGTGAGGTTGCCACGGATGCTTCTCGGCACGATCCTAACACGCAGCCATCGGAGCCACTGTCACGCCCCACCGTGCAAACAAGCTTGATAGCGATGCCTCATCCCTATTCCCTTTCCTCTCATATCTGTTTCATCGTTTCTTCCAGTTTCCATTCCAAAACACAAAATCATTATATAATCACCCACCGCCTAACCCCGCATACACAATCTTATAGTCACCAAGATCTTCTATAGGTGGGATCTAAGAAATGATAGATGTACTTAGGTTTACACTCTTAAATATAAAAATTATTTTTATAATTTGAACCGTACGATTGAATCTATTTGTCCTTGCTTTGTGTGAGTTGGAAGCCTTAAATTTACAGCTGATATTGAATTGCTCTTGATCTATCTTGTGATGTGAATGATGTGTAACGGTCAATTTCGTTAATGCTAATGAGGTATGAAGCTTTTAATGAAAGTCTCTGCAAATTGCAGCTCGGAATATATATATATATATATATATATATATGTTGGGGACCCAATCTCGCTATAACGGACATTCTTAGCGATCAATATGCATATCCGTTGGAAAAAAAGGGGGAAAAGAAATATCAATTAAAAAAGTTTCTGGCATGAGAACGATAGCAAGTTCTGTTTGTTACTAATTATGTATGTATGTATGTATGTTTCCAATATCAAAAGTTATGTTGGAATCTAAAAATCTCATTGCCAACTTATCATATAGCGAGGAAGCTATATATTTATTCATAATTTGTTAAAAAGAGAAAATGTTATTCTTACGCATTTTCCATAAATATCTAACACTGTAGATAATTCTGTGGCGTGCAAGTAGAATAATATTCGTGTTAGGTACTCTCACAAACTGCTTCATTTTGCCAATTTGTTCACACTGTCATTTTCATTAGCCGATCGATATTTTCATGTGAATATATATCTCACACTTCTTTCCAATGGTGTGTCTTCTTCCACTTGATTATCCCTTCTCTCGGATTATAAAGATATTATCCTGAACCAATCATTTCATAGAGAATATATTACTTAACCTTTCATACTTTTTTTTTCCCTTAAAAAAGTTGTGTTTTAGTTCTTGCGCCTTGGTCTCTTGTTAGTTAGTGTCCCAGAAGTCAAAAAAGAAAATGAAAATCATGGGTGCTAATACATATTACTTTTCTGCCTTCTTTTTCTTTAAAAATGCCCCACGTAAATTCCATCAAGTTCAGATGTAATTTTTTCTTATCACACCATTGCATGTTTCCCATATTTATTAAGATATCATCATATATATTAGCCAAATTAAAATTTATAAATATATTTAATTAATCTACCTGCACTTGAGGGATTTTTCTCTTGGGGAAAAAAATCTGTGTTCGTGCATGGTAATTTATATATATTATTGCAAGCCTCGGGATGTGGAGCGAGAAATAAGGTATGTTCTTGCGGGCTATGTACGAAAATGAAAGATAGGTCAGTCTAGAGGACATTAATGGTGATAGTGATTTTTAATTTGCCTTTAATTGTGGGGTGTTGGGGATGTCGGATTCCCGTCTAACTCGAAATTTGGATTCTTTTTTACCAATAATTTGATTGATCTTCTAATTTTTTTCTGACAAAAGTTATACAATAAATTCTGAAAGAGTATTTTTATATAAAGCCTTGCATGTAGCATCATAAATTTATCCACAAGAATTTTAACATTTTGTTTGATAAAAACTCAAACTAAATCAAACCATAGATTTTTCCCCACTGGGCTCATTAAATTTTTAGGTCAATGTAGATACATATAACATGTCTCCTCATATCGGCAATCACATATATTTAATTGGGTAAAGGTTTTAGTCAAAAACTTAATAACCCTTACTCCTGTGTTAGCTCCAATCCTTCTCACACACAAAGTCTTACATTGGTGGGTAAAATATAATTAATGAACCCTCGGCTAAGATATTTCTTATCGCCTAAAGATACTGTCAGTGAGTGTTTTTACCTTTGGATTTAAGCTAGTTGATTTGAAATTAGACAATGAGTTTCTGTATCTAAAGAGCGGAGGAAATATAAGCTAACTATGTATTTAAATTAAAAAGTTTAGCCTAACTAACTCAATATTAGGCGATGTTTTGGAGAGATAACCAAACTCAAGCAACAAACATCAAAATTAATATTCCTTCCGTCTTTAATATATACAATATCTAATTAAAAAATTAATTTTAATTCTAAATATAAAATTTATTTTTTATATTTATCAAATTTTTTTTTCTAAATTACCCTTATTGATACTCTCTCGATAATAATCAAGTAAGAGAGGGAGTTATGGAGTTAAGAAAGATGATTATGATATTTTAGAAAAAATATATTCATATTAACTAACTTAACTACTTTCTTTAATCTAGTCAAATTAATTAAATATATTTTATATTAAGAATAAAATGGGTAATTATGTTCTTCATTAACTTTTTGAGTTAATTACTAAATACAATAACATGCATCAGATCGCGACCTGCATTTTTTTTCCATACTCTAGCTTCTTGTTCATACACAAGTTGGCTTCATTCCGTTTAAGACTAGTTGGTGTTAATTAATCACAAATTAAGTGCATTATGAACAAGTTGGCGTGTGGACCCTTTGTGCAAGGGGCAGATCAGGCAATGTCTGGTAGCCTCTCGCCATCATTATATCATCGACCAGCTTTAGTTTTTCTCCAAAGAAGACCAAAGGGACATTAAGTTTTAACCTAGCTATATGGCCACCATAGCAAGTTGCTGAAACCCTAACACACCAAAATGGGCAATAAGCTCCTCACAATTGAAATCACCAATGCATGCTTGCTATTCTATTCTCGTATAATGATGTTACACTTGTCCAATATCCTTTAAACCCATTCGCTGTGGTCAGTAGTATGTACTGCATTGTGGGACAAATAATGCAACCCACTTGTCTTCCACAATTATGACTTCTCAGCCATTCAATTCTCCTATTGATTGATTTCAATGTGACAAAACCGCACAAACAGACCTCTTTATTTTCAGACAAATGGCCATGCCACTTTCCCCTTACTACGTCTCCATCTATCCCAAAACCATATATATGGATTCGAAATCAAGGATTTTTTATGATGTGATTTATATTTAGATAGCCTTTTTATAAAAAAAAATAGTTTGATAAAGATTTGTATAGAGATGATATATTAAAAAATCAGTTTCAGAGTTCAAATATTAAAAAAGGTCAAAAGCAAAAAAAAAAAAAAAGAAAAAAGAAAAAGAAGATTGGGTGTATGTTTGGATTGATGTTTTGAAGACCAGAGATAACTATATCTTCTCTATCTTCTTAATAACAAGCATAGGAGCAGGAAAGCTAGCCACCCCGATTCCTTCTTACTAAATTGTGGGTAGTATCCATACGTTCTGGCGTGGTGAAAGAGAAAGAAAGTCTTGTTTAACTGTATTCCCTTTCATGAGATTATAGTAGTTGGTGAAATTCTTCAATATGAATTTTCAACTATAATTTTAAAGTTTATGAGATAAGTATGTGAGAAGAATTTTATCTCAATTTGTATAAATGTGTTTATCAATTACAAATCCAAATAAACACGAAACTTTAAAATAGTGTTTGGATAAAAAGTTAGTTATCGTTACAAATCATGTTAAATATCATTTTTCCATCTAACTAGCTGTTTTTTTTTTCTGAACTGGCTTCCAAGAGTTCCTAACATTATTCCAAACAAGCCCATCTCTCCATCCACTCCAGAACCATATATATAGATTCCAAATCAGGGTTCCTGACTTTCTTATGCTTCTCTTTCTTCTTATCTTTCAAATAATATAGACTCTTGAAGCTTCTAGCTATCGATTATTCCTAAAAATTAGACCCGGATGCTTGTAAGGGTGAGAGTCCAAGTGAATTCCAAAGAAGATATAATCAAGAGATTTAATATATAAGAAAGTGAGAATAAATTTTATAGGTCAAATATTCCCTTAATCCTTCCAATATGACCAAAGAGATTCTCAATTACGGAAATTTCAAAATAAATTAAGGCTGTGCGGTGGCAATTGACAATCACCCACGATAAGCCAAAGATACAAGAAGTTGGATAAGATTAAACAAGCATTCAATTCTATCTCCAAATGGGAGCGACTTTCACTAAGAGTGTATTTGGTTTAACTAAGAGGAGAAGAGAGAAAAAAAAATAAATTTTTTTAATATTACATCATTTTGATTAATAAAAATGAGAGAATGAGAGAGATTTTAATATTATATTATTTAGTTCGTGAGAAAAAAAATTAATTTTTCTCCTGAATCCTCCTAATTCTAAAAAGGAGGGTTAGGAGGGCAAAAAATGGAAAATTAAATCTTAAACAAAAAATCTTTCACTCCTAAAATTTTTTTAGTGTTAAACGAGAGAAAAGGGAAAAATCCCTCCCCTCCCTTTTAAATCCCTCGTACTAGACACACCTAGGACGTGGTGGAAACTTAGCCTTTTTTTTAATTAATTTGAGAGTTATAGAATTACTATTAGATTATAATATATATGTCCTTTCCTTTGTTCGTATACCAGCATTTTCAAATATACATGTATGTATGTACGTACGTATGTATGTACGTACGTATGTATGTATGTATGTATGTATGTATGTATGTATGTATGTATGTATGTATGTATGTATGTATGTATGTATGTATGTATGTATGTATGTATGTATGTATGTATGTATGTATGTATGAATGATAGATCATCTTCATTTGAAGTTTGCCCGTAATTCCTAATTAAGTCGAAGCATAGTTCGTCTCTAACGAATTCAATCACAGCCTCATCAGTCTCAGAAGTAGCTTTATAGACTTGCTTTCCCGTTTTTTCTTGGTCAAGCACTATCAATCGAAGGCTTTTTATTGTCCTGGTACATGAACCAGACTTGTTCTTCAGAATAAATTTAGGTGCATGTCCAAGTCTTATTATAATGAAGATATCGTGGCTGCCACGTCGTCATCATGACGTGCATATATGTAAATTTGGATGCAGAACAAAAGTGTATGAATTCGTAGAGAAGAGAAAATTAAAAAGAAAATATGTAAAAAAAACTAAAACAGTAGAACACAATAAGATATATCCCTAACTAACAGAGGTATCTGCTTTAGAATTGGAGAAAAGTTTGGCATTTCAATTTCAATTCTCAATATTTCAATAAGAAATGAAGATTGACTAACTATAAAACAAAACCAACATTAAAAACAGCTTTTCATAAATGTATAAACAATGCCTAACCTTTCATCATTTGATTTGATTAGGCAGATATTAATAGCCTAAATTATAAATAGATCGAACTTTTAATTTTTTATTTATAAGAGAGTTTTCGTACTACAAGTAGAGGTGATGTGGGCCACCAAAACCAAACATCCCTGTCAACTGCTTTATATAAGCAAGAGAGCATAAATTAATGGAAGACACAACAGAAGCCACAGAAAGCCATTATTCCCCTTCTGATCATGTCCCCATCCACCGCCCACCAGTTCAAATAGTTAAATAGTGTCATCCACTCATCAAAAGTGTTCCATTACATGTCAACTTTTAGTTAATACATATTTTATATTCAACACTCATCACTCTTCTTCTTATCTAACAAATTGAATCTATATGTCAACTTTCTGGTATTGTGTATCAAGTCATTCCTCAAATACCAATTAATCAAATCAAATATAAATATCATCAATCGTTAATACAATATATATATAACCTAGACAAAAACATATTATTCATAAGTAATATAATAAATATTGCGGCTCACTTAAAATTTCATACAGAACATTTAATTTATAGTTTAAACAACAGTATTGCTACGTACTTATTAAGGAAATTAAACCTCCTTTCCTTAGAGAGAGAGAGAGAGAGAGAGAGTAATATTGGGAATATTTTATGTTCTTACTAAGGGTACGTAGCAACATAAACATAATTAGTAGTCAAATACTAGTTTTAGAGACGTTTACGCCAATATAAACATCAAGTGAGATAAAATCAATAAAACTGAAGCTCAGCCTAGACCATATTGTACATGTACATGCACCAATCCATCAGTTTTGCGTGATAGTTTTAAACATTGGTCTCGGGCTTACTCAACTTAGACAAATAGTTATATATAACTTTTTTATTTTTAATATAAGAATTATTTTAAAAATTATGACTAAAAAATATATTATAGAGAAATTAACTCATATTTATTATAAATAAATAATTTAATTAATTTTTTAAGATAATATTTAATTATTCTAATTACAGTAAGTAAATACAAGCTCTCAAAATCATGTGAAGAAAAAAGTTTTAGCTTTTGATGGGACTGAACTGTACTGCAGCATGGAGGACTATATTGGAGTTATATTTGTAGGTCCGTGTAAGTGCTGCTATGTGTGGCCGAACATGAAAGGTACAAATAATTGTACATAATAGAGCACTGTTTGATTGAGAGGAATAGCTCTCTTAAATCTTAATTTGTTAGAGGCTTAGAGCGCCCCTGACTACTAGCTAGCGAAGAGCTATATACATATATCTATAGATTTTTTTTTTTTTGTTCTCTATGCAATATATCCGAAATACTCCCCTGCTCAGTTAATTAAGAAATTTGATTTAGTTTTAAATATAAAATTTAAATTTATTTTATCTTTTAAATTTATAATTTCTTCCAAAATATTCTTATTGTTTCTATGCGTTAAATAAATTTTTATCTAAGAGTAGTTATGATAAAAAATATTATTTTAAAAAACCTAAACTATATTTATTATAAATAACTAATATAACTAATTTTTTTAATCTATTAACTAACTCCCATATACGTTCCAACACTTAGCTTGCAAATTGGCTTAGTTCAGAATCACAATGTGTGGTCGTGTCTAGTTTATTTGATTAGTTTGTGACACTGTGGCTATATTTTGGATACGGAAGGCAAAGCAATCAAGATGTTTAGTGGATATATGTATATATATTCTTTTGCGTGAAAGTTAAAGCAAAGCTGAACAAAATATATTAGGTACAGATGAACAACTCCAAGATATGTTGTTTATGAGTTAATGATATATGCTTTTGAAATTTCTGAATGCTCTCATGGAATTTCAATCCAGAAGGTTTGGTATAATACCACCTTCATAGCTTTTACTAAACAAATTTTCAATTACATTTTTTCTCCTTATACTTGTCAAAATATAGAACTATAACTTCATAGGCAGTGGCAGTTGAATTTATGATGAAGGTACAGTTTTTTTTTTTTTATAAAGGATGATGGTACAGTTGAATCTTATAACATGAGCGTTTCAACTCACAAAATTTTTGTTTGGTATAAAAATTTTGGGAAAGGGGTTAGGTTCACCCACGATCTAAAGGTAGGGTGAAGTCTTCCATCCTTCTAGGTGATACAAATGTCAGATAGGGCGAGTTGTCTATTACTCTCAGGTGTAAACCTAGGTACCTAGGAGTTAAGATATCTCCCCAAGCGTCGTGACTAGAATTACAATAAAGTGATACCCCCAGGGATCAAGCACGCTCCAAATAGTCATATCTCTTACCCCTTTGTTAGTTGAACTCATGGACGGGTAACTCATAAAATTAATTCACTTTCAAGTCATCCATCCGAGACAAGTGATGGAGGAGTGTGTCAAGAAAAACTCAATGGCCCATTGGGCTAACAAAACAGGATGCTTGAGTATTTTATAAGTAGGCCCATTAGTTTTTGGGCCTGAATCATTGGGCCCATTGGTTGAACAATATAACTTTTCGATGTCTTCATCTCATTGGACCTGGCCGAAATCTATAGTTAAGCCCAATAATCTCACGGGCTGAAGTTGACATCAGGCCCGTTGTTTGAGGATTCCACCGCAACACATTGGGGGATTGCATTAATCTAACTCATTATACCACCTATATAGTCCATGGGTTCAACTGGTAAAAGGATGAGATATACGATTATTTTGAGTGTGTTTAAACTATAGGGAGTATCACTTTATTGTGATTATAGTCGTAGCACTTGAGGAGGCATCCTAACTCTTGAGTTCCTAAATTTTCGTTTAAGGGTGATAGACGGCTTGCCCTGCCCGACATTAGTATCGCCTATGAAAAAAAAAGATTTATCCCTGCCCTTAGATCATGGGTGAGCCCAACCCCTTTCTAAAAATTATTGTAACAAAAAAGAACTCATTATATATCACTTTGTTGTGGTTCCAGTCGCGGCATTTGGGGAGACATCCTAACTCCTAGGTCATAGGTTTACGCCTAAAGGTAATAGACGACTCACCATACTCGATATTAGTATCGTTTAGGAGGGAGATTTCACCCTACTCTTAAATCGTGGGTGAGTCTAACTCTTTTATAAAAAATTTTATAAAAAAAAACTCTAGTTATATACCAATGTTAACAAATGTTTTCAAAATTTGATGGGACATTCAATTAAAATAAAAAATAATTTACGATAGACATCAATATTTTCTAAAAGAAAATAATAAAGTGTCTTGTATACAAGACAAATTCATTTAAAATTTCTAACTCCAATTTGTTAAATTTGTATTTAATTTAATAATTGGTTCGAGATCCATAGTGGTGTAGTTTGCTGATCATGCCACAGCTGTATTACTCTTCTTTATGATGCAACAACTGGAATGCCTAAAAGCTTAGCTAAATCTTAAAAGGCACATTTCAATCAATACGGTGACATGCCCTGTTTTTTGATTGATAATGAAACAACGGTGGATTTTTTGGTTGTCACTTCAATTTTGCTATTAATTTTCGGACGCAGTCCTACTAAAGATATTTCAAGATCGCTGCTTCAGCAAAAAGATTAAGAAACTAGTATAGTCGAAAGGACGAGATAAAAGGAAATTTATAATTATAAAGATATTAAAAGAAATATTCAGTTATGATGCACTTAGTTATACTTGGTTTCTTATATAATTTGGCCAAAATACATACACACATATCCCAAGATGACTCAAGTTATTATTAGCTTAAAAACTGCGTGATTTCTTATAGGTTTTTATATTAATTATGACAGGTTTGTAGTACTATTTTTTGAAAATAAAAACAAAAGACGCAGATCTTTGAGAATAAAGAACTAATAAAAAAATTTACAAGAAAGAATTTAACGAATATAAATTAAGAAACAAATCTAGTTTGTCAACACATAAATCTAAAGAAAATACTAATTATGTCGAGGCTTAAGAAAATAATTTATTTATAATGAAGTGTGGGGATGGTGGCCCAAATTTCGATCAGGCCGAAAAAGCACATGGAATCCAACTATTCATTCCTCGCCAGAATTACTCAAGCTTCTGCCTAGTTCATGATATAGATAACTGTAGGTTCAACATACGAGATATTTGATTACAAAAATATTATTTTATTGTAATTTTAATTATGATATTTAAAAAGATATCTTAGTTATTGGGTACTTAAATTTACGTTTAAAAGTAATAGACGGCTCGCCTTATTTGATATTGGTATTAGATTTCGCTCTATTTTTAGATTATGGGTGAATATAATATTTACAGAAAAAAGTTCATGATATAGATAGATATACCCCTTTTCCCACAATTCCCTTTCATCCTTGATTATCTACTAATTATGTTATTTTGCTTCAATTACGCGTTTAGGTGCTTTATCTTTTTAGCGTGTAAGTGACTAATAAGCGTGTAACCTTCCTTCTCATATCTTAAGCAATAAATAAATAAAAATAAATGAACCAGATAGATATAATGGCCTGAATATGAAGCGCGTGTAGCCACGGGCTGCATTTGAAGTTTTGAACAATGAAGCTGCTGTTGAATTGTGAGATTTTTAATTTTTTATATACGAAAGCGTGCAATGGCTAACCCAAGAGCGCGTGGGCTTGCATGAATCTGAACCACTGGCGTCGTTGTGTTAGCTACAGAATAATCAAAGCTTTCACTGATAAGAAAGAATAATGATACTCGTCCCCACCTCCTCCTCCTCCAGTATATGTATGCAAAACTAGCCTTGAATTGAATCTCATCTTAAAGTCGTCACTCCCCTCTTCGGACCTATCTGTTCTCAACCAGTTACCAGTTTTTTTGCCTGTAAGTTTTTGCTTCATTTACTTTCATTCATTTCCCCCTTTTTTTTTCCGTTTTTTTTTGATTTCCCTGCGTATTGGCATGGCTGTATTGTTACTGGAAACATGCAATTTCTGGACTGCCTTTCTTTCAATAATCAATCCACATAGACTGCCATAGGAATTTCAATAGCTGGATTCGCTTTAGTTTTTTTCAGGTAAATAGCTGGGATTTTGAACTGATTAAACTGATGTTTCCTGGAATTTTTGTGAGTTTGCTATTTGCAAATTGCACTGTATATCTACTGCTCCAACTTTCTGCTTTTAGTTTTCAGGTTAAAATCTTGAAGAGCCCTAGTGGTAGTGAAGCTGTTGGCTTTTGATGGGGGAGCAAGACACAATATCTCTTGTTTGAGTTTAATGGTGGATATTTGAGAAGGGAAATTTTCTGCGAGTTGCGTTCTACCAGCATTTAGATTATATTTGAGGAAGAATTCTTGCTTTTCTTCATATTAGTATCTGATTTGGGGACTCTATAACGAATCTGACTGGCTGAATCAATTTAAGCGAACTTGGATAGGCTCTTCTTACTGGATTAAAAACTGGGGATCGTTTTAGAACATAGCATATTCATAAATTTCATGCTAGAGCAAGTATCATCATAGTGTTTCACAAGGGTTCAAGTATCTTCTCCTGAAAGAAAGATGCAGCGTGTAAGATTGTCATCTAAACAGGCGCCAGTACTCAAGCTTGGGGATCCTCAAGTGACACTATCCCCAAAGTTTAGACTAGCCGTGGTTCAATCTTCTCTGGCTAATTCTTCACGAGAGTTAGATTTATCTGTTATAGGAGAACCCTTAATTCCAGGCCTTCCTGATGATGTCGCACTTAATTGTCTTCTCCGCATTCCAGTACAGAGTCACTCTGCCTGTAGAGCTGTTTGCAAGAAGTGGCATCTTCTACTTGGTAGTAAAGAGAGGTTTTTTACTCACAGGAAGCAATTGGGCTTGAAAGACCCTTGGCTTTTTGTCTTTGCCTACCACAAATGCACTGGAAAAATCGTGTGGCAGGTTCTTGACCTTACCCACTTTTCTTGGCACACTATACCTGCAATGCCTTGTAAGGATAAGGTTTGTCCCCACGGCTTTAGGTGTGTCTCAATTCCCCATGAGGGCACGTTGTTTGTATGTGGTGGTATGGTATCTGATGTGGATTGTCCCCTTGACCTGGTGTTGAAATATGAGGCGCAGAAAAATCGTTGGACTGTTATGAATCGGATGATTACTGCTAGGTCATTTTTTGCTAGTGGAGTGATTGATGATATGATTTATGTAGCTGGGGGAAACAGCACTGATCTTTTTGAGCTTGATTCTGCTGAGGTTTTGGATCCTCTCAGTGGTAATTGGCACTCTATTGCCAGCATGGGAACAAATATGGCATCTTACGATGCTGCAGTTCTTAATGGAAAGCTTCTTGTGACAGAGGGTTGGTTATGGCCTTTTTATGTCTCTCCTAGGGGGCAGGTCTATGATCCAAGAACTAATAACTGGGAAAATATGGCTGTTGGACTTAGAGAAGGATGGACTGGTTCAAGTGTGGTGGTTTACGGGAACTTATTTGTTGTTTCAGAGCTTGAAAGAATGAAGCTTAAGGTCTATGACATGGAAAACGATGTTTGGGAAGCCATAGAAGGCCCCCCTCTGCCTGAGCAAATATGCAAACCGTTTGCTGTGAATGCTTGTGATTGCCGTATTTATGTTGTGGGTAAAAATCTTCATTTTGCAGTTGGTCATATCTCAAGACTGAAGCCAGAAGAAAGTTGTACAAAAAGATGGGGCTTCAGTGTTCGATGGGATGTAATTGATGCACCCGAGAGTTTCTCTGATTTGACTCCTTCAAGCTCTCAGGTTCTGTTTGCGTAACTTTCCATTGTTTTCCAATCTTGTACTGCAATCGTTGTTGAAGAAAAATTTATATATAAATGGCAAAGTTCTGAGAGTTGAGGTGGCAGAGTGAGAATATGTTTTTAGTTGTTATTGAAATGGCTGCAAAGGTTCTAGTTACTGTGATTGGAATCTCAAACTGTGCAAAATACCATGCTGAGAAATCTGTAACCTGTGTTGCTTTTTATAGGTTTTAGTAGTCCTCAAAATTGCTTTATGTTTCAGGAAAAAAAAGCTGATGTTTAATTTTCTTATCCATGACCGGCAATTATTTTAATTATTTGTCGCCAATGGTAATTGATTCCAAATGCATAAAAGATGCCTATTGTTCACCTGCCCATTTGTTCATGGCTATACATATATAGAAAGTGAATGTGTATATCCCATTTATGGACCGTTTATTGTTTCATCTTTAAAGATTGCATGCAATCTGTGTTGCGTATGCAAGCCTATTCTCTTGTCCTTCTCTTTCTTTACTTGTCATGTTGCTCTACTTCATGTTATACCAGTGCTAAATGAAAATTATGCTGTATAAAAGACTCAAACTCAATGCTGATTGGAATTATAGACAATATTTACGTTGCAAGTTATGGTTCATCTAAGGATCCGAGCAACTCCTCCATTTGAAAGTTTAGAAGTAAATATCTTTTATGGTCTCCCCTAATTTAACTGAGCAACACTTGCTCATGGCTATTTACCACAATTTCCTTAGAAGATTCTTCTGAGGTAGCCTAAACTTGGAAACATCATACTATTGTTTTCACTATGTATGGAACCTTCAATATAATAACCTCTGTTAGCCACTAAAGTAATTTAGCAACTCTCTGAACTAAGGCCACGTTTGTTACGCAGTACTAGATTTTGATGGACTGGAATTGTGAATGGGATTGGGATTGAGAGGGGGAGTGGGAATGAAAATGGGCTTTTAAAATTATGTTTGGTATAAGGTAATATTTGGGGGGGAATGTTTACATTATTTTTATTTTATAATTAATCATAAATTATAAAAAGACGATAATAACCCTCATAATAAATAAAAATATATTATATTCCTAATTTTATCTCCCTTCTTCGTCTCACTCCCACCCACCGCCCATCATGACCACAATATTGTATCATTTCTTATCTGCAACTTGTGCTGTAAATACATACTCCATCACTCCACTACTAATTGGCAAACTGTTACTCTTATTAACATTTGAAGATCAAAAAGTTAAAGCCAAAAGCAGACTTATTAACTAAGATGAAATAGACCAAGAGTCACGACCACTGTTATCATTGCCTTTGAACCAGATCTGTCAATGTACCCAACCATCCCTTACCTTCGAACCAGATGATGGAATCGACCCCACCGCGGATAGAGACGATAGAAATATCAGAGGGGGGAGTTGCCGTCGACGGCTTCAAAATACGACGTCAACGAAGAATAGATAAATCTTGCTGTTGATCGAGGGAGATGATTGGATGACAAATTTGATGTCGGACGGCCAAGGACGGTAAATTAGAATAGATAAATCTAGGGCAAACTATAGAGGGGTAACTTTGTCTAAAAATTAGTATAAACAGGGATTTTTTGTCTTAAAAATTTCAATCCCAAGACTGAAAATACAATACCGGGGGGAGTTAGTATTGCCCAATCCTACCTATGTGGTATTGCCCAATCCTAAGGTTTCCTTAATGCTACGTACTAAACTGCCCAATTTAGTCCATTCCATGTCCCTGTACCAGTCCCAAACTCTTAATGTTATGTACCAAACGTGACCTAAGAGTATTGTAGGCAAACTAATATTATTGGGTGGTTTACTTGGTTGGCATCCTCCTCCTGCAAATTCTACAGCCTGATTATTCTTCATGGTGGGGTAGGCATCTGAGGTGAAGGAATGGAACTTCTTCTGCAGTAAGTTTTGCAATATTATTCACAGAATAAATCAATTGAATCATTTTTTCTCTCTCTCAGACGTTGTTATGCGATAGAATTCTGATATCCATGGCTTGATAAATAAGAATTAGATCCAAGTTCCAGTACCTTCGTTGGCATTAGAAATTGCTGAATTTGGCACCGGAAGATGAACATTTAGCTTGAATTGATTGGAGAAGCTAACTTACATAAATGTTGTTCTTGTCGTCCACACTGGCTAGATGCTGTTTGAGGGATGGCTTATGTCTAAGATTGTGGTTCTATACTGTGTTGAGTAATTGTGACCTTATCAAGTGCTTGTTCATTTGTTTATTAAAAGGCATGAGTATTGCCAAAGGATATGAACTTATAAGTGGCTTGATCTAAATCTTCAGAATGATATAATATTGGGCGTGCTAGAACAAGTGCATCAGTTGAGGAAATGTTTGCTTGAATGGGCAGCCAAAGCAGACGCAGAAGGGTGGGTGTGACAAATTATGAGGTGGTTTAGGGGTTGAAAGGAAGATAGGGTAGACATGAATGGATGAAAAAGATTGAGACTCTAAATAATTTGATGATAGTGAAGTTTCATTTGTGTTTGATATTATTTATTTGCTTCAATGTCACTCCTCTGAGTGGAGAGGTTCCATTGTCCTTTTCAGAACAAAAAATCTTTTACCTTTTGGAATGAATGTCCATCAGCTCATTTGCTACTTGGTAAGTTTGGCTGCCTAGTGGACAACCGACCAATCGATTATTATTATTATTTATTTGTATTTATTTAGATAATTTATATAAATCAATACGGATTATTTTAGTTCAATTATTTAAAGCTAGATTAGAATGTATGCTTTAAAAATGTAAAGAACATTTGTACAATCACAACGGAAGACTAACATGGGTCTGATTTTGACTGAAAATCCGCAGTTTGTAAAAGTTATATACCTGTTATATTCATAAATTCATCATTCTTTGTAAGTAAAAAAAATTGTCTATAATGATAATATAAACATTGCGTATGACTATTTTTGACTAATGAAAACTGCGTTAGTTGTTGGCACTTTACATGCACACAGATAGGCTGTTGTAAATATTATTAAGAGATATTTTAGAATAATTATTAATATACAAAACATCATATCATACCCGGTCCCACTCATTTTAACACGTTTACTTCTCTAGTTACAAGTATTGGATTAGGATGTTTGAGATGATATTTTGTTGTCTTTACAAAATCCCATTTACCTTTTTAGAAATGTGAGAAGAAATGGCGCTTTAAAGATCTTCAGCCACCATTGTCTTCTTTTCTTCAGACTTCACAACACTTTCTATACCCAATAAGAGTTGGCACAGATAGTAAAGAACGGGCTCGTATCCCACAAGGACACGAGTTTGATTTCTGCTACCGTTGTGAAGGCCCCTTTAGTAGGCGATCTTGTAAGTTCCCTGTAAGTACTCTCTGAGCCCTAGAATTATACTCTAGCCTTAGTGAGAGACTGGTGCCGAACTTATTTAACCTTTTTTGTAACAAAAAAAATAACACTTCTAGTGGGCCTGCGTGTCTCTCAATGAGATAAAAAAAGACCAACTTGTCCAAATCGACTCCAATTAAGATAAAAATGGCCCAACCACGTGGCCCATTACTTGATTCTTCAAGGGAACTATGGAAGGAAGATCAGGAGAAGATTGCTTGAAGATTTCTCGTTCCCACAGAGAGAGAGAGAAAGAAAAAGAGAGGGATGGGTGCAGTGACGACGGCAGTGATCGCAATAGCCGGAGTGGTTCTGGGTTGGATCACCATCGAGATCGCCTGCAAGCCCTGCCTCGAAAAAGGTCGTGAAGCCATCGATCGCAATCTCAATCCCGATTATGATCCCGACGACGACCTCCCTTCCTCCGCCATTCGCGCCCCTCTCAACCCCAACACCTCCGATCCCGATCCCGTTCCTCCCCCCGCCGTCAAATCCGTCTGAGCTGTAATGATTCTCTTTATACATTTTTTTTTGTTCCCCGACCTGAGTCTTTATACATCACTCCACATGGTTCTTTATTTCTTTTTAAAGCAATGATAGGCTTATTGTTCTGTATTCTGTGTGTGATTGATTGATAGTACTGAATTTTGGATTTGAATCTGGAAATTATCATTAATATAATGTTACAGAGTGAGAATTTCATTGTGGCATCATGCCAACCTGATTTGAATAGCTCGACTCGTCAAGTAGAAGTGGTAACGGCAAGCTTGATTCGCATAAGAATTTGGAAGGAGCCAAAATATAAAGTACTTCATGGAAAAATAAAAATTGAACACCTGAAACTTTTTTAAAGAAGAAGATTAGGTGAATTGAATCGAGAGCTCACCAAAAACATATTTTGAATCGTTATCAATAGCAGTATTATATATTTAATTATAAAAAAATCACTTTAGTAATGTTATAAATAATAGAATTCAATTCAGACTTAATTTAACGCACAGCTAATTAAATAATAATGATCAAGGTGTTAATCAACATTACTGTTAATTGTACTGCCCAAGCAAGTTTTAAACCTTGGAAGTTCAACAAAGGCACAGACAAGAAGCGTTAATGGGGAAACAATCCCCCCGAGGTTTCCGGACCTTGTGATTTCGATCTTACAAAGTACAAATAGAAGGAATCATGTAGCTATTTACATTTTAGTTTATTACTAAAACCAGACTCTATGTTCAATTCTCTAACCCACCAAGTTCTCTGAATCATAAAAAGTGAAAAACGATTGTCACCTTGGAGAATAATTTTAGAGGGATGAATATGCTTTACAATTACAGTAATGTCGTCAGCAAATTGCTAAAAAAAAAAAAGCTGGGAGTGGAGGATACTACATAGTTACTGTACATACGACGGGATTAAACACACGTCATTTACAAAGGAAAACTTCAGGAGTATTATGCAAGGTAATTGTATATCTGAGAGTTGTTCTTGTCCCTCTCCAGGTACTCCCTATCAATCAGGCTTTCAATCCGTTTCTTCAAATCAGTTGGTTTTATTGGAAATTTCAGCTGCTCACCAAAATGAGTCCAGTTTCGGTAAGTACTATGTCGCAACACGGAACTTCTTGAGGATTGATTGAAATACCATGTGCAATGAATTAAAGATGGATGAGTTTACCTGTTGGAAGAGTTCAGTAATAAGAAGGGTGTGGCTCAGCACTTTCCTTGTCTTCATGATCCTCACGATCGCTGCATCAATCTGCAACGAACCATGCCAACAATGCAAAAACGTTACAGAAGATCATCGGCTGTTTTATTTCCATGATGTAAATACATATATGTGGCACAGAGAGAACAGCAAGTGCTGTGTTCGTAATTAATAATAATGCAAATGACAGAAAAAAAGACTATTTACCTGATACTGACGATCTTGGAAAACTCTCTCTGTAGTGCTGGTGTTCTCCTCCACTGTTTCCTTCATCTGAATTGCATTCACCTGTATTCCAAGACACAAGTTTCAACAATACTTTGTAATGATAAGTTAATATCATTAAAATCCGTTGAGATAAATCTCGAATCTTTATGAACAACCCCATTGCTGTCAAACATAAATGGAAGCTTGAGATTCATTTATTCTGATTTTTTATCCCTAAAGTTCTAAAGAAGTGCTGGTACCTTTATACGGTAAAGAGGGGCTGTAAATGCATCATTAAAAACAAATGAGTCATCATCCTCCACATCTCTCCCTTTGGGTAACTGTAGCACGTTCATCAAAAGGAATTTGCCTTAGAAGATAAAGAGACCACAATTACAGATAAATAATTCCACAAAAGAGCACACACTTTTTGCAGGACGCGAACTTTTCCGCATGCTAGGGATTGCAGAGTCCTTCTCAGCTCCTTATCCTCAATACCAGTAGCATCCTTGATGTCTTGAAAGCTTAGTCTCTCGGCATCATTGAATAGCATTAAGACAACAGTCTGGAGCACATCGCACAAAACAAACCATAATGTGTAAACTGAATAAAGTGAGGGATGCAGAAGCAATAAAAAAAATCGTGCGAAACACAAGATAGTTGGGAACATGAACTTCTGAATTTTGGTTTCAAGAAGCCCACCTGAAATAGAGACACGGCCAATTCCTTTTTTCCTTTAGGAAACTCCGACTTTAAGACACAGTGACCTAATGAATTTTGCCACATCAGACGCCTTCCACTGTATTTACTTAGATAGAACTCTTTGAAAATATCCTAGCAAAGAGAAAAGGAAGAGGGAAAGGGCCAGATCAGGGATGCCGTTCAAAAGTATCAAGACCGCCAAAAGATAAAGAGCAGTCATTCATGCTTATGCTGAACCTGGTACACATTTAATTCATGAGGAAGCCTAACATCCATGGGTGGATACGTTGGCCAGTACCTGCATTCATTCAACAGAACCAGTTAGTCCCCCTACAAAAGTGAAGCCTGTAGAAGTTAATGAAGGTTAGAGATAAGAAAGGAAAGACACAAAGCTTACCCTGTTGTTAAGACATGAACACTCATTTCAATTCCTGATGGAAGTTTTGTCCTCGCCTGGGATGACTGTTTGAAGGACTCATTTATTTCTTTTGATAATTCAATGTCCTAAATTAGACAGATTTGAAGAAATTGTAAGTTGAGGATACAGGCTACAGTGGTTCCAGAAGCTACTCAGATCATTGGCATTCACAAAGTAGTTATGCAAATCTATAAAACCTAACACAAGATCTCATGATAAATGCACATCTATCATAGAAAGATAAAGAGGAATTAACGTACGCCAAGAAATCAGAGATATACACAAAGAGGAAATAAAAACAGAATATTTACAAAATCATTTCTTTGACTATCTATGCCTTAAATGGAGATAAATAAATGTTGTACATTCTTCTTGATTTACCACACAAACATAAGGAGTTGAATAGTTGATAATGATGCAGCTATTCGTGAAGGAAAACAACAGTAGAAGTGCAACTGACAGGCAAATATGATGACAGAGCCAATGACAGTAGGTCAGCAGTGAAGATTGTGGAACCAATAGCATGAACTAAAACACTGGCAGCAGATATGTGAGTGGCTTTCAACATCCAGCCACGAGGCAAAGGTTTTCAGGTTCAAACACCAAGTGAATTGGTTCTGCTTTGATTAAACATGGGTTGATATTCAATCCAAGGTAGAAAACAAGCTGCCAGATATCTTCTCTTTAGTTGATCTTCAGATAGCAGAACAGACTATGACTAGTTTTTAGTATAAAATAATCAAACAATTTGTATGATTTCCGCATTGATTCTCTAACCTCCCCTAAACTAGGAAAGGGTGAAATTTCGAGCCTGGCTCAAATTCCACTGATACCAAGCATGCATAGACATAAAAAACTTAAATAGCTGTTGTTGAAGAGAAAAGATATATACATTAGATAACTTGAGTACAGAATTTGAATAAGACTTCTGAATTAAGAAATGATTCATTCAAAAACAGATACCTTGAACATTCCTTCCAATTTGTTTGTAAACTGGCTACCACACTCAGTCTTCAGCTGTATTATCAATAGACAACTAATCAATAATGCTATATGAGGCCACAGAACTATCTATCACAAGAAAAGTCAGAATGGAGAGAAACTCTTAACCTTAGAGATCATAGATTTTTCTGCATCAATGGAAGCACTTTTTCCTAAAAGCAGTCTCTTCGCAAGATCTTTCTTATAGAATGCTTCAAACACGTCCTTGCCCTTAAGCAGCAATAAAGTCAAGCAGTTTTCCCAGTATAAGAATGGAGAGAAATATTAACACAAGTACATGATAACAATTACAAGACACAAGTAATAGTAATAAATGTTAGTTACTCAAACAGACTATCAAAGAACATACATACCTGAATGAACCTGAACAAAACCAGAACTCTATCAAGTGTACTCTCCAATTCCTCTTCAGAAGTACCCTTGTTACCTGCACGAAGCTTCTCATCCAAAAACTTAGCAATCAACTCTGCTGGTCGGTTCTGTCACAAAAAAAAAAAGCACAACTCTATTATTGCAAAGGTAATCACACCAGAATAAAAACCAAAAATACATGTCAAAGAATCACATGATTTATAGCATGCTCAAACTAGCTGAGGGTCAAAAGGTTCATTTAAATTATGTTCACAAATCCCTTCGTGCAACAAACTCTTGAATGTAGTCCCATAAATACAATGCAAGAAAATCTAATGATGAAGTGATGAGGTAGTAATTTAAGCAACTTGGTTAAAGAAAATCTAATGACAAGCTATACCCAATAACCATTCCCCCTAAATGCTAAAATAGAGGCAAACTATAGCTTCGAAATATGTCTAACACTAGAAATAAACTGTGGCACTATGGAGGGGCGTCCTAGAGCCCATACACCTTGAATCCTGCAAAGCAAGGCAGCAGGTTAATATGGTGGCACCACGGCAACCACACATGTGGCAGACATCAACTAGCAATAGCAACATTGAAAATAGAGGATTTCCGCACATTTTATTCTTGTCAGACCCAGCCAATGGGCTTGAGATTTTGCAGGGAATAATAATAAATCAACCTTAGTGAAGTGAAAATAACACAAAACACAAGAAAAACCCATAGAGCATTGCCAAACGGATGCTGAAAATATGTACACAGTGCTTTATTTCTGGGGCTGAACAGAATCTTAATTAGTTTTTTTGTTTTTCTCACTTGAAATCATAAAGGACATCTCAAAACCAGGTACATCTCATCAAGTTCAATTTTTGGTCCTCGCGTAATTTCTTCTTAATATGTCAACATACCGCTGTGTTCCCTCTTTTGATTTCCTTGGGATTTATTTGAGATATATTTCAGGTTTGATGATTTTTCAAGGTTTCAGAAATCATTTATCCTCATTCACTTATTGTGGATATTCGTAAGCATATCTCACAATACTGCTGCTTTGCTCTACTACAGCAGCTACACAGTGAATTTTATGGTTTTGAGCAGAAAAGGGGGTATTTTGGCAATAAGCACCTTAAGTATCTTAGTGGGAAAATGAGGATGGAATAACCAACAAGAGAACCAGAGATCGGAAAGTACCTGACGAATATTAATAAGATGCTCAAATGAATCTTTAATGGTGTTACAGAATGCTTCATTCCTGGAAAAGCTTTCTTCCAATATTTTTTCAAGAGAAGCCTTAAAGTCCAGAAGGGAAGAAACCATATCTTTGTCTTTCTCCTCATCCATTACAATTTCCTGCCCAGTTCTCTTGATGTATGAACTCAATGCGTGCTTTAGTGATTCAAGTGCAGTAACCCTTGAAAAGAGTGAGCACATTCTATGAAGGTCTTCTATACGATTTGCATCCATAAGCATCATAAAACCCTGTAAATTTCAAAGAAAATGAATACTTGAAAGCTATAGGAAAAAAGTACATACCATTGCGAAATAGCTTTCACCCAAAAAATAATCCAAAAGTCAGTGTTAGACAGCACCTTATCAATAATGGCGGGAATATGACGCTCCAGAAGTTGCTTTTCAGCTGTTGCTATTAAGGGCTTCCTAGTACTTGCATCTAAGTAGATCAAGCATCTCTCATGTTCTTCATGCAATCTAGTCTACAACAATGGTATGCAACATAACCCATCAGAAAACAAACATCGTGAGACATGGGATGGCAATGAACATGGAAAGGAAAAAAAAAATGGTCAGATAAAATTCTGCCAAGACATGGCATGGTGCAATTACTAGAGGATATAGCAGGGTAAAAATTTATTGTTAAGAAGAAATATAAGTGGGTAGGAGGAATAAAAACCTCAACATGCTTCAAGTAGTCTGGAACATCTGATTGCTGCATGTATTTCACACCTTCAGCAGCATAAAATTCAGATGTAGCTTCAAGGAATGGCTTCTCAAACCCTTCTGCATAAGTTCCCAGAGCAGTAAACATCTTCAAAAGATGTTTTAGAAGAGTTCTATCCACTGCTTCACCTAATCTGAAAAATCAGGGGGGAAACTAAAGAAGGTAAGCTGCATAGCATGTTCAAGAACTCAGTTGCCTTATTCACACACTGATGAATGAGTCAAAAAAGTTACCCATATTAATAAAAACTTTAATTCTCAACTCACATAGGAAATTGCAAGCAGGATAGTGAAAATATATGTATATAAGAAACATTAGCAAGGAGGCAACATATCCTCCGCTGAATAGAACGTAAGAAGGTTAGTCAAATGTAATGGAATATATCAATCTAGCCCCTAACCCTTGCATATTTGCACACATCGTTATATAGATAAACAATTAACCAAAACATTATTCACAAATTATTCTTTGTAAGTGGCTTACTCAACACATTCCAGAAGCTCCAGATATATTTTATAAAAGTAAAATAATGAGCATATTTATGCATGTATGCATGAGAACAAGGATGAACCTACAAAAAACAGGTTTACCAATCATTTATAAGAGTGAGTATACAAACTGAGATTACCTTTCACTCTCAATCATTCGTAGAACACCAGTAACAGTTTTGTGCTCTACTTCTGAAGACAACGAAAGATGTTTGCGGAAGAGTTGCAAGCCCATGTCCCATAATGAGCGTACATTTGTTGTTTGCTTCACATATGTCCTATCCAGATACAAGGCTATACCGCGAATCATCAGCATTTGGTCACAAAGGTCCTGCCAGCATCTCTCTACAAGAGATAGAAAAACGCCCAAGTCTGGGCTTTGGCCAACCAAAGACTGGAGTGCAGCAGATATGTGTAATTCACAATCCTTTTCAATTCGTTGATAGAGACTTCCCCCCATTTTATGAAGGCAAAGATCGTTCACAGCCTGTACACAAATATTATGCGTTTTCCATTAAACTCTAATGAGCTAATGCATGATGAGCATTCACAAAGTTAAATTAATCATATACACAAAAAGAATAAAAAAAATTAATTTTTAGATTACCTGATAAAGGTTCTCTAAGTCACAAGAATCAGGTTGCTTCAAGAATATAGCACAAATCGCTGACTTCAACTTAGCCCATGTATGCTCCTCAAAATTCGGAGGCAGGGTTGGTTTAGCTTTACAAGGAAAACAGAAAGTTTGAATACTAAATATATATAAATAGAACTCACCTCAATCAGTTGCCTAACGTTTTAAATTGTTAACAATACTGCTGTCAATGACTCAATGCATTTTGAAAAAACTACTGAGACTAACAAAGTGAAAAAGTAATTTCAAAGGAATTTAAGTAAGAAGTACTCAGACTATTGCTTTATTGGCATGTTTAGGGTAATCATAAGACAAACATGAAGATCATGCTGTTGAAGCACAGAACCTTGAAGGAAGTTATTGACAAGTATCTCACAGCATAAAAAATTTAATAGCAAGAGATTAATTGTGGACCAACCAAAAAAATGTTAATTCAAACACGATGACACAGTTGAAGCAGATGGAACCATAGGAGTAATCTATCAGAAGAGAGACAGTTAATATTAATAATGGCTGCAGAGACAAGAATTATCATTTCAAAGTTGTAGTAAGCAGTAACCATAACATCAAAAGGTTAAAAAAGGCTCAAATGGCAGGATTCATTAAATAGTATGTCAATGTTTGAAGGTATAAAACAAATATTGTGCTTTAGGAAATGAAATCCTTGACTCTCCTAAGGTCGGCATAAATAAATATCAAAAGCATTCAACATACCATAGCTATAGAGCAATAATTGTTTTTCATTTTCAAAATCGTAGATGGAAGTTTTCCTAAGCTAGAGTTTATAGCTACAACGCAGAAAATGGAACTAAGAACTGAGCATGTTTATGTTATTGTTTAACTTAAATCTGGTTATGACGAGAGTGAAAGATAAATCTTGTGAAGCAATAGAGAAAAAAGTGTCATAGTGATATATAAATATAATAAAAAGGAGGGAGTTAGTTAGAGTTAGTTAAAAGTCCTTAGGCCTATAAATAAGGGATTGGGTAAGTTGTAAAAGAAACTTGTGAATAGTGAATGGAATAAATTTTCCCTTCTACCTCTCTCGTCCCCCTCTCTATGTCTCTCCCAATTCTCTCTTTTCCCTTTCTCTCTCACACAGAATTATGATTCTGTAACACATAGCTCATTACAGACCAAAAGAATTTGAACATATAAGCTAAAAGTAAGAAGTTACAATTGACAAATTAACAGAGATGATCCGTTGGGGTCAGTTTCCAAGGCAATTAGTACTAAGATAGAATCCGTTCCATATCCATTGCCTCAGTACTGCAAGTGACAGCGACTAATTTTCATATCCAAGGGCTACAAGAACAATGAACTCAACCCTAGAATATCAGACAGGCAGCTCATTTCCATTGAAAAATAAGCTTTAAATTGAAATCCACATAAAGACTTGATCTTAACTCCATACTGAAAATTGCATAAACCATCCACATAATTCATCTCTCTCTCTTGTAGAATAAACAGCTAAAACTTAGTAGAGTACAGCCCCTACAATAGATTACAATGATGTATAAATCGAGATTTTGAAAGAGTAACAATTAAAGATGCAAAAAGGCCATTAGTATTCAATGCATAGCCACACCCGCTACACCCTCGATAAGTAAAATATTTTAAATTGCATGAAATCACTCAGCTACTTGAGCAATCGAAACGGAAAATTTAAAGAGAAATGGTGGAAGTAGCACAAGCCAGACGAGAGAAGTGGAATCCTACCTTTATGAAGCTTGATAAGGAGCTTCTTAGGGGGTTGAGGAGGCGTAGCTTTCTTCCGGGACAAATTGGCGGCCATGATCCCACGCGCATTGGGGAGGGCAGTGGGGTCGTCGGTCTTGAGATCCTCATCCAGGCCTAAAGAGGAGGGGTAGAAAACGGCGTCTTCGGAAGCAGCTAAGCCCTTGTGGCGGTTGTGAAGGCCATTCTTGCTGTCGAGAGAACAAGCGACGGCCTGGGACTTGTTCTTCTTCATGAGGGGAGAAAGGGTGACGGCAGAGGCGGTGGCGGAGCTGCTAGGGGCTATGGAGTCAGAAGTGTTGGTGGGGGCGGAGCGTTTGGTGGGAAGAGACATGAAACTAATCAAGACGGCATTGTAAGTGACCGAGCCAAGATGAGAAGGTAGGAGAAGCCCACAGAACATGGTTTGGGAGATCGCGGTCTTAGCTGAGTTACGGCCTGTTTGGATGAATTTTAATAAGTGGTTTATGAAAAAAAAAAAATTGACAGCTTTTAAAAAATAGCTTTGAAGAGTTTATAGAAAAAAAAAACTCTAAGTAAATACGTATTTGATAGTTATTACTTGAAGAATTTTTATAATTGATAAATTACTATAAATGATATAATTTTATTAAAAAATATATTTTATTTTTTCATTTTCTCCCCTCTCTCCTGTTCTGTCTCCACCGATGAAGATCAGTAAGCACAGACAAAGCTCTGACATCTACCGGCAAAGATCCCTGATGAGCACAGATGACTCACGTGGCAAACCCACAGCAAGCACAATAACGTCGATACGATGGACCCACGATAAGCATAGATTGAGGAGAAGACGCAACGAGTGACGATGACCCTCTTCCTTTCTAGTGATGGCGACAAGGAGCACAGAAGGAGGAGAAGACGCCATGGTGAGTAGAAGCAAAAAGAAGAAGAGAGAGAAGATAAAAGAGAGTGTGCTAGAAAAAGTAGGAATAAAATAATAATTGTGTAATCCATAAGTTCTTTTGTTGTTCTAGAAACTATTCCTATGAATTTATTCAAAATCATAGTTTAGTCCAAAAATTCTTTTAGACAAATATAGTTGTTTGTTTTAAAAAATTTGAACCTAAAATTTGAGATAGAAGCCTTTTTAAAATTTAAATTTTATTGTTACCAAACAGGTACTTAGTAGGACAGCCATTTTTCTCGTCCTCTTTTCAGTTATGTGGAGTTTATATATTTTAATTCTTTTCATATAGTTATCTAAAAAATATAGCTAAAAGCCAAAAAGAAAGAGATGACAAAAGGAAATACAATCTAACAATAATAGACAGATATTATATTTTGAATAAGATGAAAATGCTATTAATAATAAATTCAAGAAATTACATACTTCCTACATAATATAGACATAAATGAAGATATACATGGCAATGAAATAGTGGAATGGGGTCTATAGTAGAGGTGAAATCATAAAAGTATGCTAACAACATTAGTAGATCCTCACATATGGCATATTGATGAATATGTAATGATGCAAGATTGATGGGCCTCTTATTGATACAGATGATGTGCAAAGATTCCTTATGGAAAAGTCACCTTGATCTGCAAAATGCTGAGATTTTATTTTTATGAAGTGGCAATAGGAGAGTGAAGTGGGGTGTGTGTGGACTGTGGAGGGTTCAAATCCCCATCATTAATTAGAAAATAAAAAAACGATTTCCCCTATATATGCGTGTACACAGACAGACATGTTACGCTTTCAATCTAACTACAAAATCAGTTCTTTTGTTCTCGATCTCATGCTCTTTATATTGAAGTTTCTCTTTGTGAGTTTGGTTCTCTTTTAGTATGCGAGCCTTTTATTTAATACAGAGAAAGTCAAAGCCTTAGAAAGGGGGTTAAAAGATTAAGCAAAGTTTCTCTTATCTCTTCTACAATATGTTGTCTGTTTTGGAGGTTAGAGATATTATATAATGTGTTTAGTAGAATTCTGCATCCTTGATCCCAACAAAACTTGAGACCTTCTCTATTATCTATCATCTATCTTTGCCCTAGTGATAGGAAAATAACCTAGTATTTCCATAATATTCTCTTATATTGCCCATGCTTGGAACGTAGTCTTTTTCATATCAATTTCACCTCCTTCGCACTCACACACTGCATTTACTATCTTTCGACGAACCCATCATCCTGTGTTGATCTTTGGGGAACCTGTTAAAGACCTTCTTCCTCCGACCCCAGATTTTATCTTCTCAACCAGAATACAGGGTTAGGATATTTGGTTAAGCTTTTAAGATTAACCGAATGCAAAAAAACAATAAAAAAATCAAGTATTATTTTGAGAAGTTACCTTAGGTACTTTTTTCTTATAACCATCACCACCTAGTATTCAGCATTTTTTTAGATTTTATTACTAGATTTATGAACAACCGATTAGGGATTTTTTTTTAACAATGTGAGAATCAATTATCAATTCTCCCGTTTTGATATTTAGTTGATCCAGTGCTAGTCTGCTAGATGGGTACCCTTGGGTTAGGTAGCTTTTAAAATAATAGAAAAAGAAAATAATGATAAAAATATTAAGATATAAGAAAATATAATAAAATTTAAAAATACTGAATAATACATTATTTATAAAGTAAAATATTCTAACATCTCTCTCGCATATTGCTTTAATTTCATGGACTTCCTTCTTACTTTAAAACCATAGACTTGTTAACTCCAGAATATTCTAACAATATTTAAAAATGTATTTTTAATTAAAATTTATATAAGAATAATTTTATTTACTAATTTATTATTCATCGTACTAAATCCTTGATTTACTTTCAACGATTTATGTAAAACTTGACTGAATGTGTTTATAAGTTTTAAATAATTAATTAGTCCAACGTCTAATTCTAAAGCGACAAAATAAATTAAGAACGTACCTGTTTGAAGTCAAGGCTACGTAACTAATCAAGGTTTTTGTTTTTTTAATTGCAAACAACCTAATCAAGTTACAGTGAAGTTTTCATTTGCCTTGTATACTTTGTTGGATTTAGATGTATCAAAAACTAACTGGAAAACAAACTTGATATGGAGGTCAAACAGACAAACATTTGCTCCTCATATATATGATTTCATGCGTTGAAATTGTAAAAAATGGGCCGATAATTTTGACGGCGACGGTTTTTTTATTCGGTCAAGATCCTTATCTTTAAATAATTAAGATTAAGATTTTGTTATTAGATTTTCACATATATTAAGGGCATGCACCTGTTAACGTTTTGATCTTCACATAAGCGTGGCAAAAGCCTTCTAGAAAAACTCTCTGTATATAAAGTTTGTATTTTTTTTATATATTAATCTTTACGTACGGGACTCAATGGGTCAATGAGAGACTATCTATCTACGTGAAGTATAGAAATTGTGTGAAAAATCAGATGATGTGAGTGGTTTGTGAATAGAATATTTTTGGGTGCATACTTTAACTATTTCTATTTTTGGCACGAATAATTTATAGTTATTCGTGTTTAATCGTTTTAGAGATTGATCAATGATTAATTATGAGCTGACTAGACTTTAAATTATATAAAGTTGAAATTAAATAGTAAAATTATTAATACTCAAAGCCCCAGCAACATGATCATCTGTTGCAAGATTCCATTCTGATATCTTCCATATATCCTGAAGTAAAAGGCAGCATTTCCATTCTCTACCGAAGTCTCTGTTTTTTGTTTTTGTTTTTATGTATACAATTATTATCCAATTCTTCGTTATCTATTTCCATGGATAATATATATGTAGCACATAAAGGTTATGTTTAAGAGGGGCATTATTCCAATAAAAGATGTGTGTGTAGGCTTGGATTTCATCAATTTCTTAAGTGAAATTAATGGTGGAAGACGACGGGTGAACATAATGAAGGAAGTCAAAGGAAAAATATATGGTTGGCGTGCTAAAACTTTAGAGCTTATACGTGAACAAGTCCTCATTGGATTCTTTGATCATATACACATGTATACTATGCCATATATATATATATATATATATATATATATATATATATGGTACCTAACTTCCTATAATTTTTCTCCAATCAACTTCTTCATGGTCCCCTCTCTTGAAATTTCTCTCCCTCTTCGTTCCTTGGCTTATTATTTATACTGATCTTAATATAAGAACTATCTAGTTAAAATTTAGGTAGATTAATAAAGTTAATCAAAATTAGTTAATCATAAAAAAATATAACTTGTTTTCTCAAAAATATTCTTTTATAATATTATATATTATATATCTATTTATAAATTAGATAAAATGATAAATATTAAAATCATATATTTATAACTAAAATATACTATTTAACTAATAGTTCATATATTTAGAATCAGATTATAACATATCCACACTCCTCATTATAGGATCAAGCATTCTTACATATATACTCTCATGGTTATATTTATAAATCAATTTTAATATATTTTATTCAAACTAAAAAAAATTAAATATCAATAACTCTGTCTTAAAATTTAATAACTCTCATCATTTTAGCCATATTTAATATATATTGAAAATAGAGTATATATACATTATATCATATTTAATTTTTGTTATATCATATGAAAATAAAAGCATATGTAATTAATTACCTTTTTTCACCTGAATGCATATAAACTTAACTAACACACACACACACACACAATATGTTATCTAGAATTGATAATTAATTCTGAAGCGAGGATGCATGACTTCGCCCCTCTTCTCCGCCAAACGCAAGTAATCTTTTGTTGTTTCCAGAAGGCAAAGAAAGACAGTTTTGGAGGCAGGAGGTAAGCAAATATTCAAGGCACGTGACTTGAATAAAGTTCTTATTTTGTCGCATTACATCGTTTTCGCACTTGCGCATTATATTAAATAACCATGTGCTTGAACTTGACCATGTATACGATTCCAAGTTGCTGGCTTTGCCTTTGACTTAGACTCTCGCAGGTTGCCCCTCACCAGTCTCTTATGACTGCCTCCCATTCAGATTCCCTCACTTATATATTTTACCCACACAACACACTCCTCACTCCAAATCATCATACACAGTTCAAGAACAAGCCCTCGAGAGATCATGGCAAGCAGTGGCGGGAAACCTGAAGGTGTGAAGATAGTTCGGATCGAAACCAGGTACGTTGAAACCGATGCTATGTACTTCAGAGACGTGGTTCAGAGTCTCACCGGCAAGAATTCCTCCACGGCCTGGGTAGGGAGTGGAGGCGGCTCCAAACTGCCACGTACTGCTTCGGTAAAATCAGAGGAGTTTCAGTTTCATGATCATCATGGTCGGAGTAATAAAGAAGATGCTTCGTCGTCTTTGTCTTCCAGGATACTCAAGAACACCTCGACGACGTCGTACAGAGATTTTGATAGGTTGCTGTACGAGTTGCCTCCTCCCGTGGAGGATCTACCGTGGCTAGTAGGCCGATGATGATCAAATGTCGTCGCAGCCTAATTTTATTTCTCCTTTTTTTTTTTTTTGAATTGTCGTCCTGTTCCACGAGACGTTGTACTATTGCAGTTGTTTTTTTCCCAGAAAATGAAAAAAGGTTTCATCTCTCACAAGCTTTCTTCGTATGGTATGTTTGGTTATGTTATTCATGGAATGGGGATAAGCAAGTTGTCCAATGGATGAAGTTGGACGCTGATGTCTTGTCCTTGTTAGTGTGGCTCATTTCTAGCCTCACAGTTGGCTGGGTAACGCATGCCGTACATGCATCTAATAACCACCAACCTACGTACGTTACGTACTACTACTACGACGACTTCAAATTATATATCATGATTCATTTTTCTTGAAATTCAATTTGCAGTTACGTATGCTTTTCATAATGAACTATTAAACGTTAAAAGTTAATTTAAATTAATCGCGTTTATTTAGCTGTTTCTATTTGTTTTACTTCAATGATACTTATACATATAACTGGTAAATATAAGGGTCTAGTAGATATAGTAGTTTTTTACAATTGAAGCAAGTCTTATAAAATGGAGGAGATAAATGGTGCTTCTCGGATTAAGTCCTTGGATTGATCTAACTGTCGCTATAATGAAACGTCACTCCACCCAAAGGTCCCCGCTCACAACAAAAGAGAAGTCCTTTCCACAAGTCAAAGTCTTTGTTTCCATTGCTGGCAGGTTTGACCAACCAAAAGGTCCAACTTTAGGGTTCATCCTGGTAACAAGCATTTATAATATTAAATTAAATATCCAAAGTTAATTCATCTTGACAGTATTTATTGCTTATTATCTGCCAAACTGCCAAAACAGGCATTGTATTCTCACTTTTTACTAGGTTTTGCTGAAATATTCCAGCCTCCTTAATAACACCGAACTGTATTGAATTTGGAAGTTTATTAATTATTGGGTAAAACCTTCACAAGTTCATGAGAATCGATTACGTGACTCCCAAAATCTGCAAAACCAGTAGCCTTGACTTTCATAAACATGATTTCCTATTAGAATTAGGACTGGGATTATAGGCTAGCTTACCAAAAATGGGTCAGTTCGCCCCCAGTCCGCCAGAACAGCCTTTTTAGTGGGGGCTGACTCGGCATCCCGCCACTTTTTTTTTTTAATTTTGAAAAAAATATTTTTAACATTTTTAAAATACTAATAAAAAATTTCTAATGTTATATTAGCATAATAAAAAAATTGCTCATGTTATACTCTTAAAAATTCCTATTTTTTATAAAAAATCTTAAATTTTATAACTATAAATCTAAATAAACATTAACATAATATTAATCAATTATAATATGTAAACATATATTAATAAATAAGTAATTATCTTTACTAGTATTCGATAATAGGAGTATTTACAGTAATATTTGAGTAAAAATATAAAATAAATAATAATATTAAAAATTAAAAAAACGAGCTAACGGGCTGGGGAATGTGCAGCCCACCCCAAAATAGGCTGTCATTTTGCCAGCCTGTGTCCACCTTCTTTTAAGGTAAAACGGGTCTAACTCGCGGGTTGAGTCTATTTTATTAACTCTAATTATAACCAGAATAACGGCGAGGGCAATGTTCAGGGATGGGTTTTGAAAATCCAAAAACCACGTGAATGACGTGGCATTTCCGTGATCATAAGTTCAATCGAATCTGGGCTCATAATACAGCCAGAATCTCTGTAATCCTTTTTACAGGAATAGAGAATCTATGCATCTAGTTGATCCAATCTAATATAATGTTCGTAAAATTATTCTTCTCATTTTCGCCATCTCAGATGTACGTCGTGTGAGTTTTTTGAAACACAAATCGTTTTTGGATCAGTAAGACTCGTCATCATGAACCAATTCTTAATCAGGGTTGTCTTTTTAATCTATCCGTGCAATTGGATTTTAGAAGCGTTACTTTCAACTTCATTTTTAATTGTACTATTTTTTATTCATAATAAAAAAAGGGTTAATATTTTACCCAATACACTGACATAATTTTATTGGTACAGTTAGTACTCTAAATATTTAAAGGTGCTACTAAATAATTTGTTGGGTGCAATAAGCACTATATTCTACGTGTGGCCATAGATGATGAAGTTAATTGCGCTATCTAAGACTCTAACTCACTGCAGAAGAAGGTCAACGCACAAGTTCATCATCGCTCACAGGCACAAGTTCAACTCATGGAGCAATTTTAACATGCACTTCTATACTATTATTAGGCGATACTTGGACTGGGATTTCGAGTTAGAAGAGAAGCCAATTAAACTCTCATTGCAAGCCACAATTCCACAAAATATGCTAGTTCTTCGCAATGTAGTGAATTAATATTCGAATTTTAAGAAGTGTAAATATTTAGTGATAATTGTAGGATTTTTTCAATAATGTGCTTGAAAAAAATATTTAATTTTACTATTTAATCCGTTGTTTCATTTATTGGCTGTAATCTATATGGTCCAACAAGTTTTAAATTTGTTGTAGTGTTGTAGTCAATATTATCAGATACCATATAGTAGTCATTACAAGAAAAGGAGGAAAAAAAGAGAAAGTCATTAATTTATTCATATATATATAATAATGCATGCAAAATTTGCATGAAGTAATTACTGATTATATATGTAACCACCCATGAAGAATGTCCCGAAGAATATTTCACCAACATTATTATTAAATATAAAGCTGCAACTTTGAAGAGGGTTAAGCAACTAGCTAGTTTGTATTCCACATGAATGTTTCCTTAGCTCTATAACTTATATATTGGGTTCACATGAATCTAGTCTCTCCATCCGTCTCAGATTCCTTGTCACCAAAGTCATCGTTGACGACATTCTTTTTCTCATGTGCAAAACATACGGCAATCCGACATGGCCTATGACCCCTGACCCTAATTAAAAATGACTTTAAATATATATGTCGATGGATCTCCAATAATTTCAACAATTATTTATTTAAGAATTAATTACCTCATCATCTCAGAAACAAGTATGTCTTTTTCGGGGTACGTACAAACATTGGCCATGTGCTGTGTGCGTATAACTACATCCTAACTTTTTGATCACCTTCAGTGCATTCCACAGTGAGCACATGACCTTCGAACTCTACCTATAACAACCTCTTCTTTATCAAATTTTATCTCTCTGTCGATTCATATATCTCCATTGGATCCATTAAAAGAAAAAAAAAAGTTATTGCGCATTGATCAGCTGACAAACGACAATCACAGATCTCTCCCTCGATCTCTCTCTCTTTCCAAAAGCTATACGTAGTCACAGAGAGAAAGAGAGAGTTATATATTCTAGAGAGAGAAAGAGAGAGCAATATATATAAATCTGCAACTTGCAAATTAAATGGGGTAAGGACAGTGTAGGCGGTAGCTTGCTTTTGATCTCAGAGAGAGAGGCTTTTGAAACGTAAGCTTTTATAATCTTTTTTATCCTCCCTTTATTTAGCAGTGTGATCACATTCAAGGCCCAGGGTGATGCCAATTAATCAACAATATTCATAACTAAACTGAAAAAATCTTCTTCTGCAACTTGTCTCCCCATTAAAAGTACCCAACCCTCCAAATTAAAGTACTCTGATCTTTTTTATTCACGTTTGGCTAGTCATCGACCTAACTAGCTGCTAACTACTGTATTTATAGCATCACGGCGTTGGTCCAAAGTGAAAGCGGCTTTAACGTTTTAGCATAAGGTCTTAATTATAAATTTGTGTGAATGTAAAAATTGTCTTTGAGAGAGTTATCCTTAATTAGGCCTTCATATTTGAATCTAACTTAATTAAATAGTCATATAAAAAAAACTACTATATATATAGTTATCTGGATGAATGCTGTCCAATCAAATAGGCTAAGGACACTAATCCAGCTTAGCCTCTCTATAATCTTATCTCATTCATGTTTGGTTCATTCTCTTATGCTTTTCACCTCAAGATTAAGAAAGCATAAGGTGTGTTTGAGTTTCTATTGTCATCCACTTAAGACAAACTCAATTGGCGGATCATTACATGCATAGTTTTGCGTTATCCTAAGTCATGTGATAAAGTGAACGAGTACGTACGCCACACAAAAGACATAAAGTTCATCTAGTAAGAGATTGTTTTTCTTATCCCCGCTGTGCATATATATGAAAACAAATATTCCAAATGTATATTGTTGAACTTTTAATGTGTTCAACCATACATTATGCATCTTTGATATTAATAATTATATATATTGTGTGTGAGCGTAATATGTGTCAGATGATCAGAGTAAATTTCAGATTAATTTAATGAATAATATTTAAGAACAGATCCAACAATGTGTGTGTTGGAATTTGAATTTAAGATAAATATCAATATTTTAAAATAAAATATATATAGTTTTAAATATTTATTAGATTACCATATAGATGGATTGGCAGGTATCCTCCTATTGGATGTAATGTTTGAAGATTTAGTCAAATATTAAATATAGATATTTTTCTTAATAGATATTTAAATATTAGTTCGTCATATTAGAAATGACTAGTCTATTTTACTAGCTTAATTCTCGTTGGTTCACCTTTATAGTGGTATAACACGAGAATTTCTTAGCAAATCACCTATCGTGCGTAGGAAAAAAATTAAATTAAATAATCTACTGAATGAAACAATCTATAATATGTTTACGTCATATAAAATCGTTTTAATTTTTTTAGTAAAAAATGGTCTTAAAGCAATTGGGTCCCCATGCATGGTGTACTTTACTATTTCATGTGAAATAACATAGAAAATTACGTGGGAACACGTCCTCTTCGCAAATATACTCCAGCAGGGAGACAACAGATTAAGCACTTTTTTTGTTTTTGCTTGATATCCAAAACAGGATTTTTGTGGGAAGAGAAAGAGAACTTGGATTTGATTCCAATATTATTCCATTCCATGATTCTAACTATCTAGTCCAAACCGAACCGATTCAAAGAAAACCAAAAGCCTTCATTCATATAAAACAATACATACACACACAAAGTAGACAACTGTGTATATAAATGTATGTGTATGAAGGCAGAAAATTCAGAAAAAGTTGCAACTAATAACAATGGCAGCCGCCTAAATGAATTAACGCACAAGGTTTTCTGAATCTGAATCTGAATCCGAATCTGAACTGTGAAGTGATGACGACTTTTTGTTGTGAGAATATTGACATTATCCGCAAATTTTGACATTTCAACCCACCATCCATGCCAATCCCTGTAACTTCCTACTCACACACATGTAGACTTGTTCCCTTTATTATTATTCTCACCTCAAACTTTGTTGGAGAGGCCTGATCTGCTTCCGAATTCTGCATGCGACTCCTTGACAAATAATACTCCTCCCGATCTAGATAATTAATTTATAAAGAAATTAAAAAAATTAGTTAAATTGATTATATTTCTTAACAAAAATTGTGTGTTGATTTTCTAAATACTCATTTTAATAATTTGCATTATTGGAAACTACGATCATTTAATAAAAATCTTTTTAATATATGTAATCAATAGAAGATTTTTAAAAAAATTATAAATTTAAGAAACACAATAGATTAATATCTTATATTTAAGATCAAAACGAATTTTTTATCTAACTTTTATGTATAAACAAAATGGCAGTGCATTTTGGACTTTTTGTTACTCAGTTACATATTAGTACTTTAATGTAGTACGAGTTAACGTATGAGGCAAAACTAAAACATACACGGAATTGAATATAAACTCTAATGTTTCATAAAAAGCAAGCTTCAAACGTACGTCTATTTTATACTGATCATAGACTATTCCAAATGAATAACCAAGGCAGCACTGATATTAAAATTGTAATAAAGTGTTACTTAATTCTGTGTTCAAACCAGCTTGCTTAATTCCCTGTATGAAGACGTTTCAAAATGGAAGAGGTACACGTAATAGATAAGAACACCTTCGTCTCATCATCCTCCCTTAATTCCACTCCTTATCCAATTACCAAAAAAAACACTGCTTTTTGGTGTGAGTTGCTTTGCCCATGTTGCGTCACTAATTGTTAAAAAAATTAAAATAGTAATTAATAATAATAAATACTTTATTTTGAAACCAATTGCTAAACGCGGCATATTTAGTTTGTCCCATTCTCAAAAGTACTCTCATAACTTTATTCTACTTGACCTTTTTAAATTTCTTTCTTCCCTTTGTGGTTCTCAATTATCTCCGTTTGTGGAATGCATAATTACAACTGTATATGTTGGATTAAGTTTGAAGTTTCCTTAAATTAAGGGTATAATTAATATGATTAAGTTATTGTGTGGCGTACGTAATTTGATTATAGTGTTTTGACCAGCTGTATATGTGTCTGCTTTGCATCATTATCAACATGACTAGGCACTTGGAAATCTATGGCCTACATTTGTATTTTACCAATTAAATGCAGTTTCATACAATTCTATGGCCTACATGTACATGATCTTTCCTTTTGATTTTATTATACTTTGATTCTTGTGAGTGGAATTTGATTCAAAATATGCTTTTTGAATGCATAATTTAACCATCTCATATTTTTTTTGCTTGACCAAAAATAAAAAATCAAGTCCTGAATTTCTTTAAATTTTTTTATTTAATAAAAAATATAGTCCGTTTCAAAGTTTGATGACAGAGAAAATAAACAACTCCTTATAGTCATAAAGTTTGATCAACGATAAATGGTTAAGCCTTGCTTTCAGAGAATTTTAAATTCAACGCCCATAAAAAAATATCTCCCAACTTTGACTCCTAAAATTTCAAATTTTGTCCTGAATTATTAATTTTTTTTCTAATGAAGTCCTTAATTTTCTTATCAATAACGACAAAAGTTCCTCTTTTAAATTGGCCAATCTATTTAGTTTTGATAAAGCGAGACAAGATGTATTAGTTGAAGCCAACGATAATAAATTAATGAAACAGACCCAAAAGAAAAGGGAAACTTGTTAAAAAAATTCTCATTATAAAATTTATGGTTCAAAAGCTATATAAAAATCTAAATTATTGAGTGAGTGTAACTCTTATTTAACTGTATATAACTTATTTTTATAAATGTAAAAATATATCATGTTTTATATATAAGTAAACATGTGTTGTATACAGTTTAAAAAGGATTAATTGCGCCAATTGAAAATAGGTGACACATAAATTCTTAAACAAATTTAAGATATTTTAAATAATAAATTTTGTAATGAGAGGTTCTTAAGAAATTTTCCAAAAAAAAAAAAATCAAGATAAAGTTTACATCGAAAAAACCAATTCTAGAAGATTAGAAGACAAATGGAATTTGATATTATTTTCTAAGATGGCGATGAAGTTTTGATATCAACGATAAACTGATAAGTCTGGCAGTCATTTGGAAGGTCGTCCATTCTCCAGGAAGTTGCTTGCTTCAAAAGGTTGTCATCAAATATGATTCTTAACTTCAAAACTTTCTCAGAAAATTTTCTTTTCCCTTCTTAATTCTGCATGAAAAAGGGATGTGGAGGAAGATTTTGTTGTTGTTGGTTCAGCTTTCCAAATGGCATCTGCATATATCTTTATTATCGCAATCTTTCTGCATCTTGTGAAACGTTGTTCATAAAGATGAAATGATTAGATTCATATCAATAAAATGATCAATGAATATTCTGTTCGTAAATATTCTAATACCTCCCACGTCGGTGATGTTCACTACATTCGTCTCTCTTCTCATGAATCAACCGACCATCGATCGACACAATCTATTTTGTTCTTTTAATATTGTTTTTTTTTATGAATGTGCGAAAATTTAAACCTTCTACAAATTACTGAAACTTATGGTAGATAATGGTTTTTCATTTTTAGTAACAAACATGAGAGCAAAATTAATCAATATTCATGGTTTAGCATGGGAAACGAGTGGAAGAGTGTAGAATTTAATTTTATTTCAAAACCAGCTTTTTTAAAAAAAAAAATCTACTGATTTAAAGACAATCGCACCTTTAATTGCCAAAAGTAGTGTCTAATTGAATAGGTTTTCGTTGGTCCTATTACAACTCAGACATTGCTAAAGATTATTTTCTTATCTTCTTGGATTAAAAGTTATAGGATAAAGTACTGCCCATTTTTATTTTCTCCCTCTTTTCCATAAAAATTTCTGGTAAATTAAAAATGTCAATAACAGATGAAGGGATCTTTCTGTTTCTGGGAAGCATCTAAGCAACCTTGCAATTCAAAACCAGCAAAACAAAAAAGTCAATTGGGAAACAAATTCTATCCAAGAATCACTAAACTAATGATTCATGTTTGGCATAATATTATTATAACACTCATTTTCAATAAAAAAGAGATAGAGAGTCAGAAACAAACATAATCTGCAACAACATAACAAAAAGGTGAGGATTCAAGGAAGCGGTAATGGATATCTGAAGTCAGAAACATGAAGGATAGTAAAAAATGGTGACTTTATTCGAAAATGGTAGTGTTAGATACATTCTTGATGGAACTATGACTTTGCTATGCCCAAAACTAAAGGGTCCATTTACATGTCATTACGTACAAATTTTAATATTGAAGGATCTTCCAAGTCAAAAAGGGTCAATTCCGGCAGCCCTACCCTGCTTCTTCCCTAAACTACTTTAGCTTCCTGGATCCTTCTTCATGCATGGTTTCATTCATTCCTCCCCAAGTATTCTAAACAGTTCTATTCATTTATCTAATGGATAAGTTTATGCACTGTGTTCTAACGAATGAATACTCAAATTAAATACATAGTTATTGGTTTATTTATTTTTGAGTTTAAAAATCGGTACATGAATGTGTATTGGTGATTAGAGAGTGGCATGCATGTTCATTGGTTCATTCAGTTAAAAACAAAAGGGGAAAGTATCTCCTAATGCTCATTAATATTATTAATTTCATGTTAAGGATATCAGATGGGAAAGAATAGGAATCTCTCTTCATTAAGGTCAACTAAATTTCATGTTAGCTCAAAATTTAGGACGGTCCAATAACTTGCATATAATATTTAAACCAAAGGAAAGGGAGGGATCTCTGTTTGCTTTTGGGAGAAGAAAGTGGCTCAAGGGCAAAGAGGTCAAAAAGGAAATTATGGAAGTTGGCGTGGGTTGGAAAGAGACAACCCTGACCAATAGGATGCAGTAATAATAAGAATAAGAAACCAAAGGGAACTCATTCGTCTATTTAAAAACCACTTGAGGGGTAAGAGGCAAACGGAATACAATTCTGCTAAGGCAAGCTAAAATCCCTGTCATTCAACCCCCACGGACAAAAACCTCTCTGCCTCTCAAATATTCAACCAAGAAAAGAAAGGAATTCCCTTTGCATACACCAGAGTACTATATCTATATCCATATCTATCCTCTGTCTCGCCATTTTGGAATTCCGCAGTCTCAGAATGTCTCTTTACAAGCTTACAATGGTTACATTTATCAGGAGAATCATTGTCAGCTACATTTTCCTCGTATTATGTCTCTTTGCAGGTGCACTGTTTGTTCTGTTTTGCTCTGTTTTTCTTCATTGTTCTTGTTCCTGTTCTTGCAGATCATTTACTTGAAGTATATTGGGGTAGCTCTAACAGATTTTCAATGCTTTATAATCACAGGAACTGGGTTTTTCCGAGGCGTGGCATCGTTTGGAATCAACTACGGTCAAGTTGCCAACAATTTGCCACCACCTGACAAGGTTATGGAGCTCTTGAGCTCCCTTAAGCTCACAAAAGCAAGAATCTACGACACCAATCCTCAGGTGTTAACTTCTTTTGCTGATTCCAACGTTGAGCTCATTGTAACCGTGGAGAACGAGATATTAAGCCAATTGGGTGACCCTCAACAAGCCCTTCAATGGGTGAACACCCATATCAAACCGTACGTCCCAGACACAAAGATCACAGGGATTCAAGTTGGGAATGAGGTCTACAGTGATGACGACATGACCCTCATTCAGTATTTAGTACCAGCCATGGTTAACATTCATAATGCTCTAGTTCAGCTAGGTATAGGCTCAAACATCCATGTTTCTACACCTTCTTCCTTAGCAGTGCTCCAGGAATCTTACCCTCCTTCAGCTGGTAGTTTCAAAAGTCAGATTTCTGGGATTATGACCCAGCTTTTGAACTTCCTGTCGAGCACTAAGTCACCTTTTTGGATCAATGCCTACCCTTATTTCGCTTACAAAGATAACCCAACTGGGATTTCTTTGGACTATGCATTGTTTAATCCTAATGCAGGGATGGTTGACCCTAACACCAAACTGCACTATGATAATATGCTGTATGCTCAAGTAGATGCAGTTGTGTTTGCCATGGCTAAACTGGGCTTTAATGGGATAGAGGTTAGGGTATCAGAAACCGGTTGGCCATCTAAAGGAGACGCTAATGAAGTTGGTGCCACAGTTATCAATGCAGCAACTTATAACAGAAATTTGCTGAGAAGGCAAATGTCAAATGAAGGGACACCTCTAAGGCCTAGAATGAGGCTGGAAGTGTACCTATTTGCTTTGTTCAATGAGGATATGAAGTCTGGACCAACCTCAGAAAGAAACTATGGCCTCTTTCAACCTGACGAATCCATGGCTTACAATGTAGGGCTATCTGCTCTTTCAACCACTTCATCAGCTTCAATTTCTCTTACCTCCTCCGCCGCTAAGACAAAGGTAAAAACAATACTTTCGCTGTTTTCACCTTTACAAAAAGTTTATTTAGTTTATAGCAGAACTAATAGGGCAGAAAGAGAACATGTATAGCCCACAATTAAGATGCATGTACGTCAATGTAAAGCCGAGTTTGTATATGGTTCCCATATACACTTGTTTGTAATTATGCATTTTTGACAATTAAAAAAAATCTTATTACTTGTTATTTGGCCAACAAATGTTATTTATATGCAGTTTATGTCAATCTGATTATTTCTAATATCTTCCCCCTTCACATTTTACTGTGAAACAGGCAGCTCCAATGGGATACCGGAGTTTGGTCTTCTGGATGATTGTGTGTTTGATGACCTCAACTCTTTTTGTGAGGACAACATCATAGGCCTATGGGGTGCTTGCTTACAAGAACAGTGGGGATTTTACTTCCTTCAAGTCGCAAAACAGAGACCTCAAAACAAAGGTGCTTCAAGCACCTCAACAATGAGGCGACTAGACGTGATAAGTGACCCTATTTGGCAGAAATAGGGACCAATACACTTTCCAGACGATGGAGGCTACAAAATCATCCATATTGTAAAGGAAATGAGGATTTGAAAAGGAAGATCATCCTATCATAAGTCACTTTCCTTCGACAAGCATGTGGTGCTGACGTGAAATTGAACTTATTTTTAGGTAGACGAGGGACAAAAGCCATCTCATTCTTTATTTCAAGATGATGCAGAAGAATAAGTCCTAATTTCGGTTTATTTACTCAAGATTATCAGTTATAAATTTGTATGTTGCTGATCATTTAGAGTTAATTCCATTCATGCAAACAAAAAAGTTGCAGCTTGAGTAGAAAGTGTTGGTGAAGCTAGCTTGTCTGCCTTATGTCTCAACTCATTGGTTGGTAGGAAAAGCCCTTCCTTTTGGGACGTGGAATCCATAACTGTTACTATTTGTGAATATATAAATACAAAGTTTACTGTTCCTATTCTCTTTTCCTCCCTTGCCAAGTATCTTACATAAAAGTTCAATAAAAAATATAAGAATATATTATATCATACTGCAGAAAAATGTAAAGTGCACAAGCCACACATTTTAGGCTTTGTTTGGTTGTTTTTATTATCCTCCAGAGGACAATGGGGCGGTCTTGCTTTATTCCCTGGCCAACTATCCGTCAGCATATCATATGCACAAGTGCCTTTTATCAAATATATAATACATTTTCATTCTTCTTTAGTTCTTTCTCCTCATAGATTTTAGCATTTCATAGTATTTTGGTTCACTTAAAGAGAGGGAGAGAACAATCATACCTCAGCCTTAGCAGAACCTGATGGAGCCGGTCTAGCTATTTGACATCTCCAATGTGGTGCACATGTTACCCTCAAACTCGAAGCCGACAACACTGAGCGAGAAATTTTCCTTCTTTAACGAAAGAAGACGAAGGGCAAGCTTCGAAAGAAGCGCACCAAGGAGTTTGGTGGCTGTGGAATTGAATCTTCTGATCTGATTTTTTGAGGTATTTTGGCCTTTTAGGTGTTCAATAAAAGTCCGATGACAGAAATCCAAGTGGGAAGGGGTTTCAATGACTCGTAATTTCAGAAAGATTCGCAATTGTGGCCCTTGCATTGCCATTTCGGAGACTGCTTCATCTGCTCAAAGCTGCTTAGTCATCGATTCGAAGCTCATTATTATTGAAACTTTTCACGACAGCCTTTTGCTCTGTTATTTTCGCGCCGTCTCTCCCTCCCTCCCTCCCTCCAACCGTTTGGGAGGCAATCCTATCTAAGATTTTTATTTCTATCCTTAAATTAAAAATACAATAAAACATAATTAATATTGTTTTTTATTGGCCATTAATATTGTTTTTTATTGGCTAACATTATTTAGAAGGAAAAAAGATAATAAAATTCTAATTAAATTTAAAAATAATAAAATGAGTTTATGAATATATAAAATGATAGATTGGACAATATGTCCAATCTATCTTTTACAAATTTGGGTGAAAAGACTAAATTATTTTTAAAAATTTTTGAAGAAAAAATGAAAGAATTAGGTGAGAACGCAGAGTATCACGTTCCCGATTATTACTCACACCTCCCCGAAGCTTCATATTATCTGATAACACAGGCCAATGCACTTTATTTGTATGTCTTGGAGGCTTCATATCTGTGCCTAGAACATTTAGCTTTTTTCATAGTTTAATGAGTGCTCCAGCAAATTTCAATAGCGGTAGACTGATATATTCTTTGTAGACGCATATCACAAGCGAAGTATTACAAAACTCGTGCCCGTCTATCAACCTAATTGCCTGGTTCCCACACTTCATTATAAAAGCATCACTTTCTCCTTCACCATTACCATCGCTCTCCAGTTGGAAGGAGTATGTATCGATGCCTCTCCCTCTCTCTGTCTATCCCCTTTCTTGCAAAGAACTATTTTGCTCTAAACTGTGAACTTGAAATCCTTATGCATCTAACAATTTCATGTGTAGATATGTGTGGTGTTGTACAAGAAAGTGAACATAGATAAAATCCTTATGTCTGATTGATTTGCAATTTGTTTTTGTGCAAGAAAAATTGTGTATTATATCTACTGAATTGCTGATAATTACTAATTTTTCTACAATAAGATTTACAATATGAGCAATAGTATTTACAATTTTTCCTAAGACATTAACAATTGTACCTATCAACAGACTTGCAACTAATGGATTTGGGGTTTATAACTCCTATAATAGGATTTACAATATGAGCAACGGTATTTACAACTTTCCATAAAGCATTAACAAACTCTCTATAACAACGTTCCTGCAAGTAATATGAGCAATGAAATTTGCATTAACAGACTTGCAACTAATGGCTTTGGGTTTGTATCTCATGCAATGAAATTTGTAACATGAGCAATGGTATTCATAACTTTTCTTAAGACATTAACAACTGTACCTATGAATGGACTTGCAACTAATGGCTTTGGGGTTTGAAACTCCTACAATGAGATTTACAATATAAGCAATAGTATTTACAACTTTCCCTAAGGCATTAACAATTCTCTATAACAATGTTTCGATGAGTAATAGTGTTTGGGTTTGTAACTCATGTAATATGATTTGCAACATGAGAAATGGTATTTACAACTTCCCATAAGGTATTAACAATTGTACCTATGAACGGACTTATAACTAACGCTTTGGGTTTTACTACTTCTGCAATAGGATTTACAATATGAGCAATAGTATTTACAATTTATCCTAAGACATTAACAACTGTACCTATCAACAGACTTGCAACTAATGGCTTTGAGGTTTGCAACTCCTGCATTATGATTTGCAACATGATTAATGATATTTACAAACCCAAAAGCAATATCTTGTAATTTCATATTTGTAAATCTATAACCAATATGTCAATGAAGAACATTTCATGCGCTATCTGATATTACATTCTAGTCCCAGACAATACTTGAAGCCATCAACAACTCAACGTATTTATGAGATAATCATGGATATGGTTAATGTGAATGACAACGTTTTTGTGTCTTGCAGTCAATTGATTTACTCATTGGGACATTTCTCTTCAACCCAATCAGATTGAGCGGGAAAGAATAGTCATTGGTGAAAGAGCAGTCCTTTTTTTCTCATGACTCATAATATTTATTGTAAGACTTATCTGCAAGTCATTAAACTAAGTAGTTGTTGTCATAGGCAAGATTATTTTTTGTATACAAGGGTTTATTACTGGTTGTAGACTCATAATATACATTGCTGCATTTGATTATATGTAATGTAATTGTTGTCATGGGTAGGATAATTTTTTGAAAATGTCATAAGTGAAGTGGTTAATGTCATTAAATAAAATTGTGCAATAAGTTATGACTATTTATGAGTTACAATTTTAGTTGTAAATGTCTTAAGAAAAGTTATAAATCCCATTGTTAAAATTGTAAATCCCATTAGAGGAGTTGCAAACCCGAAAGCAATTGTAATACAATTTTAGTTATAAATGTCTTAGAGAAAGTTACAAATTTTATTGCAGGAGTTGCAAATCCGAAAGTAATATCTTACAGTTTTAGTTGTAAATATTTTAGGAAAGTTACAAATCACATTGTTGAAGTTACAAATCCTATTGTAGGAGTTATAAATATATCATATATGCATCACAACCTACCTACAGCACACTCATTCAACATTATCAACTATCTGCTACTGAACATTTAGAAGGAATATAATTTCATGCTATTGGAAACAGACACTGAGGTTACAGCATGTCTGGTCTACATACTAACTGATCAAGGATACAAAGTTCAGCTTCGATAATAGACCTTTGTATCAGGAATTTCTCCATGTCTGGTATGCACAGTGATCTTCAACAGTGACAAGGTGTGTGTCAGATTTGAGCTTAGATGGTGCTATAATTAGCTCTGACACTCTTCGACGGCAATTAGGCGAGTGTTATGGAGTCAGAGAAGCCACCTCAAATCATTACAATTATGGAATCGGAGAACAAGAAGTCTAGCACTATCTAACTTGTTAAAATTGGATCCATTTGCATTTTTCACTAGTGCAAATTCTTCTTCCTGTAGTATCTGTACATGGATGCACAATATCCATAAGTAATAGTAGTACTACCCTTAGGCACTCAATCCCATTAGCGACTTGGTTCAGAAAATCTCGCTTTTTCTCCCACTTCATTCTCCCATTTTTTCCCTTGCTTCATTCTAAGCTTTATTCTCCCACTTTTTCTTCAAATGCTTCTAGGGGTAATTTAGTATTCTCACCCAAATTTGTAAAGGACAGATTGTGCCTCCTGCCTAATCTATCCTTTTAGATATTTATATGTCCAAATTACTATTTCTAAATTCACATAGTTGTTTATTGTCTTTTTTCTCTATTTGAAATGTATATTACCCGTCTAATTTTTATAAATAAATAACGGTAATTTATTATCCAGAAAGTTGATTAGCTGAACATATTCCTCTGAAATAATGCAATGTTAATTAATGGGTGAATATATAGATTGTATTAAAAAAACTAAAAGAAAATAGAAATTAGGAGTGTGATTATAAGAGTAGAAGTAGTTGAATGGTAATGTAGATTTAGAAGTTGAATTGACATTACCATCTATCTATCCATTATACTATTATGCATAGAATGGATAAAGATGATTATAAGAATACATCTCATATTCCATAACAGACTTGGTTTTATTACTAATATTAGAATTTTGTTGATCAACATTCTATAAGTATTTTTTTAAAAAAAATCTTTAAAATTTTAAGATATATTCCAATGTATTCTTAAGATTAACTCACTTAAACTTCTATTAATAAAATAAATGAGGAAGGCTGTTTTTAAAAGAATGTGATAAAATAGAAAAAATACTTGTTTTAGAGGCAGCGGCTGAGTGAGTTGCTTTTGACGTTAGAATGGAAAATGGAGGGATGAAATGGGAGGGCCTAGGATGAAAATAGATCGGCCTTTATCCAGGGTTTATAGTCTAACTTACTTTAAATCTAGCCTCATCTTTTTTTATAATGCTAGGCTAAGGCTCAAGCCTATTATCAAGACTTCATAAGGCCTAACCTAAAAGTGTACAGGCCTGAACTATTTAGTTTTTTTCTTTTTAAATTTGTATTATTTATATAATAATTTAAATTAATTTTTATAAAATTACTAACTTAATTTTAATTTTATATTTTATCACTGACCCATAAGCTCAACGTTAACCCGCTCTCTCTCATCTCTCTTTGATCGTTCTTCAAGATGACAGTATTAGCTCACCCCCTCTCTATTAATCTATATCATTCGATGAAGTATAATAATTATTGTAAATTTATTTTAATAAACCCAAATGAAATATAATAATCTCAATAGAAGAGTTAGTGCCATTTTATATGAAAAAAAGCAAAAGAGATAAATCCAGTTAAAAGATGAGTAATTATTTTTATTTCTATTTATTCATAATTATTGTTATTAGGCATTCTTTTTTTTTTTATGCTTCTTAATGTTAATGACTTGATTCATTTTGTAAGAGTTATCTAATGATAAAGAAATTATATTGAAGTTTAAGATTATTTATTGTGACCTATTAAATTTTTAAGATTACTTTTGTTATCATTATAAACAAATTGTTATATTTGTATTGTTGTCCCATGACTCTCATCCGATGCCATGGTGTCTTACCAAAGCAACTCCTTAAAATGAGGATTGAAGGTGTTTGTCGACCAACAATTACTATTTTCTTATTTCAGATCAACGGCCTCAAATCATTACATTATTTGCTTTTGTTTCTATTTTTCTTTATTTATTATAACTTGAATATATTATTGTTAATATTTATCATATCTGCTAAAAAGAAATAAAAGACAATCATGATCATGATTTCATATGAAATGCAAATAAATTTGATTCAATTACAAGTCTATTTTCATATGAAATGCAAATAAATTTCACATGATCATGATCATGATCATGATCATGATTTCTTATGAAGTTAATCTAGCTTGCTTTTATAATGAAGAATGAACATTAGCCAAATCAAAATAAACATAATTTAGAGTAAATTCTATATGTGCACAATGAACTTGAGATAGATTACACTCTTCACAGTTTTTTTTAATTATAACTATGCTATATTAAAAAACAAATTATGCTACATATGTTAATCAAATTACTAATATTGAACAACCAATGGATTATCATTTTGGGATACAGTTTAATTATTCATGCTCCAATTATCTATAATGTCCCCAATATAAATACCTAAGATTTATTATAGAGTGAATATAATTTTCGTCTTTTAAATTTATATAATATGAATGTTGATCATTGCTTTTTAAATTTTAAATTATAAGATATTTTAAGGGATAAAATAGTTTAAATTTTTATTAAATTATAAGGATTAATATTTTAGATAAAAAAATTTGATAGACTAAAATGTATAATTTAAAATTTAAAAGGTTAAAAATAAAATAAAAATAAATTTAAAGATTAAATATTATATTAATGTTTAATGGAATAACAATTGTACACAGAATATTGATTTTATTTTTTTTCCCCGAGTCATATCCGGTTCCTAAGGCGGTCTCACTCTCTCTCTTTGCAGCCTCACGCCGACGACGATTGCGACGGCGGGAGCGAAGATCCTAATTTAGGTAGTGGCATCTTTTTCACTCGTTACCATTCACAGCCTTCGCTTCCGACAATCTGTCTAGTTCAAAAACGTATAAGTCAGTGAGGAATAGGCGTTTTATCCTTGTATACTTCCTTCGCCTCTTCATGACAAATGGTTTTTGGCGAATCGTACTGTATGGTGGTTAAAATCATAGAATAAATGGCCCGAAATTATACTACGCATTGGCATCAGAAAAGGTTGAGGTCTTTGATTTTGCTAACCGCCTTTTGGTAGGACATTTGACCTAAAATGCTATGTTTTTCTTTTTTGGCTGGAAAGACAATATTTTTTCCATGAAAGATTCTCCACGCAAGTGTGTTCCTAGTGTTTCAAGGCTAACATCTTGATTAACCATTGAAATTTGCCACCATAAGACCGTTGGTGGCTTGCTCATGACTTTGGGTAATGCCTTTTGGCTGAGGTGTAGTTTTGGATTATATACCAGAAATCTCAATGCCAAATCCTATTCTATTCTTGCATTAGATCAGGAGCTCAATTCTGTATTAAAATCATGTAAAAAGTCTTCTGAAACCAATCAAATCCATGGCTACATGGTTAAGACTGGTCTCGATAGTGTTCCTTTCAATTTGAGCAAGCTCCTGGCAGCTTCCATCCGTGATATAGAATATGCAGCATCCATTTTCAGTTATATACAAAACCCAAATCTTTACATGTTCAATACAATGCTTAGAGGCTATTCCATCAGCGATTACCCAAAACAGACTTTTATATTGTTCAACAATTTGAGGGCTCGAGGAATTGTTCTGGACCAATTCTCTTTTATCACAACACTCAAAGCTTGTGGTCGAGCATCGGAGACTGGGATTGGCCAAGGGATCCATGGAATTGCATTGAAGTCTGGGCATATGATGTTTATTGATGTGAAGAATAGCCTTCTGCATTTTTATTGTGTTTGCAAAAGAATTGGAGATGGCCATAAACTGTTTGATGAATTTCCAGCAGAAAACGACTTGGTTTCTTGGAACACTTTAATGGGTGGCTATCTTCTTGTTTTTCAGCCTACTATAGTTTTGGATTTGTTCAGAAAATTGTGTTGTGCTGGGCTTAAAGCGAGTGTTGCCACTATCTTGTGTCTTTTAACTGCTTCTGGCAACATAGCAAATTTTGTTTTAGGAAAGTCACTCCATGGGTATTGTATCCGAATATGCTTTGGCTCTGATTTGAATGTGCTTACTTCTTTGATCGATATGTATGCAAAAACTGGGCATATCTATCTGGCACGTAAAGTTTTTGATGGACTTGCTAAAAGCGATGTTGTCTTGTGGAACTGTTTAATAGGCAATTATGGGAGAATTGGCCTGGTAGTAGAAGCACTGTCTTTAATACAGCAGATGCGACTTCAAGGAGTAAAACCTAATTCATCCACCTTGTCAGGTTTGCTTTCAGCTTGTCCTGCATCTGGAGCTATACAAATAGGACAATATGTTGCCAGTTACATAGAGGAGGAGAAACTAAAATTGGATCCAGTTCTGGGAACTGCTCTTGTTGACATGTATGCTAAATGTGGCTTTCTAAATAAAGCTTTGGATATTTTTGAGAGAATGGAAAGTAAAGATGTAAAGTCTTGGACAGCCATGATAACAGGTTATGGGGTTCATGGGCAGCCAATTAATGCCTTTAACCTTTTCAATATGATGAAGAAGGAAGGGTTTAGACCAAATGAAGTCTCTTTTCTGGCAGTTTTGAGCTCTTGTAGTCATGGAGGTCTTGTGATGGAGGGCATGTCAATTTTTGAGAGGATGGTTAGAGAATATGGTATTTTACCTCAGGTTGAACACTATGGAAGCCTCATTGATCTCTTAGGTCGAGCAGGAATGCTAGAGGAAGCGCATAAACTGATTAAGAGCTTGCCCATCAAGAGTGATGCTACTGCTTGGCGTACACTGCTTGCGGCTTGCCGAGTCTATGGGAACATTAAATTGGGCGAATGTGTGAAGGAAATGTTGAGAAAAATGTATGAAGAGCATCCTGCAGATTCCCTTCTCATATCTAGCACTTATGCGGTCGTTGGAAGACTCTCAGACCTTACAAGAACTGAAGAAATGAAGGAAACAAATATGGTAATGGAAAAATATGATACAGTTGAAATGAAGAGAGAAAAGATGGTTAAAGAGGCTGGGCTGAGCACAATTGAATTATATAATCAGGAGTGAGACTGCCATACTTCCATCCACAATTTTCGTCTAGCCAAGCGGTGTATCAAGGCCCCTCATGACATGTCTGAGTCTGAATATTGGGGAGATTTGGTACCTCCAGGCAAAGCCATGGTAAATATCAGTTCAATGGTTTATTATAATAATTTTTATAGAATAATATTAAATAATATTCTATTTATAGTTTATAGAAGAATATTTTTAGTAATTAAATTACTGCTCAACCTGGTTCCATCTCTGTTATTGCACCTGGAGCAACAAAATTAAATGAGCCTTCAAAACCTATCAAGGACAAATATGCTCCTCTTAACCCAGAGCCTCCAGAACCTAACAAGGACAGATATGATTATTCGAACCTGGATCAACGGAAAATAATTCGAGTGGTAAGTGGCTCGGTATCGCTTAAGCGAGGTCTCGAGTTTGAGCCTTAGCGTATGCAGAAAATTTCCGTTAGGAGACTCACCCACCATAGCCAGGTGCGCGTCGCGGGTCGGATCCGGATGTAATCGGGATAAAACTCCGATAAACCGGGTGGATAATAAAAAAAGAGAATAAGTGTATGCTTATAGTGGTCGATGGATGAAAAGACCACACTTGATAGGATGGGGCTATTATTATTATTTAGACCAGAGATGGCACCCAGAGTTCAAGGCAACTCTAGACGATATCGAAGGAAGTGTTCCCTTTCATATGTCAGGCAACCTGGGGTTTTGGACATGTGGTTAATCAATTTGGGTATGCCTTTTTCCTCTAAGGCTTCCTCGTCCTTAGAAGCTTGTTAATTGGCATGTAAATCAAAGTACAATTTCTTTCACATTTTGTGATGTTGAAAGATATTGACTGTATTTGACTTCCGTTTTGTTACTAGACTTACTGGCCCCCCTCCCCCTACCAAAAACACCCCTCCCGGCTCGCCCGCTACATTTGTTACTTGATATGCCTATTTTGCCTATAAAGATCGTGTCATATGAAATAATTTAGTTGGCTATTCACATCTATGAGCTACTTATTACTAACTATGATTGAACAACTTGCAGTTTACTAGATTACTTTTACAGAGGCGTATATATAGAGTTTTCAATTGTTACAGTTAGTGCTGAAGTAAATTTTGGAGGCTGCATTTGAGTCCCTGTTGATGGATATGTTCCAGGGTTTCTTTTTGCTAAATAGGTTTCATCAAACATTTATTCTTGTATATGACTCAGTTTTGTGCTCAGTTTCGTATACTCTGCATGATCTGTGAAATTTATACAGTCCATACTATTCCGTCAAAATGCAGAGTGAAAATAAGCGTCCCATATATGTAGTATGCATCATGAAACAGATGAAAAATAGAACAAAGAGACATTAAGTGGATGCTAACCTATTTTTGAGCTGTAAATATTCTCAAGAGCAACTTTACATTCAGGATAAGATCTTTCCTTGTTCGTTAGTTCCCATGGAAATTCTTATGGGTAATGTTGCAGCCTCACTTACACTGGAAATTTGGACTATACATACATATTGGTGGCTGTCATGTAAATCATTCAATCGCTGCAACACCCACTAGCCAAAGTATAATAATAGAAATTACTCTTTTAATCCTTAATATAAGACTTAATTTATAGTATAAATTTATATTATAAATTAAATCTTATATTAAAGAATGAGTTAACATGAGAATCGACGTTAGGTGGTTTTTATATTTTATTTACCATTCTATAGCAAAAGACCAAGGAACCAACTTGAACTCTGAAATGGCAACCTGAGGCCTCAGTGTACTTACACACATGACAGGTCCTCTATGTATGAAAACCGTAGTCTATTACCAAAAAGAAAAAACAAAAACCGTAGTCTAGAAAGGCTCCCCAAGAATAGAGTTGTGCAATCACAATTCTATGACAATCTAATTGAACTTAAAATGACAAATACCAAGCTAGGTAAGGCTACTTCTTTTCATTGCAGTATTTGACTTCCATAATCAGCATTGAACTTCCCATATTTGTGGGCATGGAGATGAGCAGACGGCCTTGTGTTCTTCAAAGCAATCTCTATATCTTTAGGTCCGATAGGCCCTACTTTTGGCAACTCTGCAAGCCAACAATAACGGATTAGTTCATGACGAGTGATACAACTAATTACTCAGGTAAAATAAGGCACACATCCTCCAATGAGAATTTTTCAGAATGAGAAATCAAAGTGATACAACACTTTTTTTGGTCAATAAAACGACACTTAAATATCCATAATAAATGCTGTAAACCCCAAACCTTCTTCCGGCACCACCTCTTCTCTCTGTTCAAGTTGTGACATTAAGCGTCTCAATGGCTGCATTGCTGCCTCTTTGCAGAGTAACCGGATATCTGAACCTGAATATCCTTCTGTCTGCTCCACCAGTAAATCATAGGGCATATGCTCCTCACCAGGCTGTGGTGGAAGGAGTTCCTCAAACATTGCTTTTCTTGCTTCTGGTTCAGGAAGTGGCACAAGGATCTTTCGATCATAGTTAAGGAAAAACCACTGGATTAGAATCTATGAAGAACAAAAACATAAAAATAGATCTGTCTGTGTTCAACATGAATTTAACACTCCATGATATACTTTGCAACGCTTCAAATTCATCGTAGACGCTACAAATGTTTCCTAATTGCTGCTTTCGTGCAATGTCATGCCCTGAAATGGACAACACTTCTAAACTAGAATCATTAAAGCTGCAATTGCAAGTTCAGATTACTTATTTGGCATCATGCAGTATGGTGGACCTATGTTCATGCAGTCTTCAAGCCCAAAGGACTATCACAAGGCAGGATGAGGGAGCTTGCAAGAGATATGAATATATTATTCAAGATTCCGTTAATAACTTATGCTTTGGGATGGGATAGCCTTGACAGCAACATTTCCTTGAAATTTCTTCCCCAAGATCAATTTTGAATCCAAGAGTTTAAATGTCGTTTAGAGGAATTTATGTAAGATGAGGCATGGATGATTATATTGGAAGGATACTCGCTTCTCAAGACGTCGGAGCATGGCTGCATCCAGTTCCCAGGGAATATTTGTTGCCGCCAAAACAAAAACAAGTTCATCAGTCCGTGTCAAGCCATCCATCTGCAATCTAACCCAAATGATTTTGAGAAAGCACAAAAATATGCCACGCTTCATCATGCATATTGAGATGTGTTGAGACAACTTTGAGGAACCAAATTCCCAGGGAAAAACTGAGTATATCTTACATATCAATCATAATTCAAGTTTTCACGCGAAGAAACTTACGCATAAATTATAGAGCTATAGCCACAAAAGTAACATTCTCACAATATATCCAGATAAAGGTTGGTGTCTGGTTTAATTTCTATTTTCTTTTTCATTCTGGTTTAACATTTTTTTAATAGAATCTTTTGCGTTGACATTCTTTTGTGCATGTGTTTGTGTAGGTGTTCAAAGCATTATCAGGTTGAAGCCCTAACAGTCACAAGAAGAAGTAATTAAATAAGAATGTCATTTGCTCTCACATGCTTGATTTTATGGTAATTGTTGTCTGTATATTTTTAATTTGTGCAGGGCATATAAATATAATATTGCCGTTATTGTATTAAAACTGTTGCATGATGATAAATTAATGTTCTGTGAGAGAAACAAGCATCACCTGTATAAGTAGCTCAGTTTTTAAACGCCTACTTGCTTCATGCTCACTGCGTGATTCACCACGATGACTAATGATTGCATCAATCTCATCAAGAAATATTGTTGAGGGTGCATGGTGCCTAGCAAGCTCAAATAGTACCCTAACTAACTTCTCAGAATCGCCTGCAATAGAAGGTAACCTTTGTAAACGGATACATTTGTAATCATCCGTAACAAACTATAAAAAAGAGAACATGGAAGAAGAAAGACTCTGACATCCATCTTTTTTCAAAGGATAGAGGAGAGACAACTTGTGAAAACACACACGTACGCAGACAGGAAAAGATGTACTTTAAATCAGGTTTCACCACTTAATTAATAACATGAAATGCATAATACAATTTTATAAGGATTTGTGATTTCTCCCCATAGAAAATATCCCATTTTCCTTTGAAAGGGTATTGCAAGTATTAAAAGCATGACTCTGTTAAATTCAGATTTTCAACTATATAATAGTATCTTCATGTAAAAAATTTATAAGATGCAGTAATATAATCTAAAAGCACTCTAGAAATTAATTTTTACAACTGAATGAACATGCATGAATTAGTGTTTGATTTGTGTGCAAGTATCTGGCTAAGGAAAACCAAAGGACGAAGGTTCATAATGCGAACCATCCAAACCAACTAGACCTCAAAAGCAATCCACAAAATTTAACATTACCTAGATTTTGTGTCTGTGTGTAAGACATAAACAAGCTTTCAAAAAAGGGACAAAAACATAAAAAGAAAAGAAAAGGAAGGTAGCATGCCTCTCCATTTGCTGACAACAGAGGATGCCGAAATATTAAAAAATGTAGTCTTGCACTCTGTTGCAACGGCCTTTGCAAGCATTGTCTGCAACAATCAAACCGAAAGTTATGATTATAGCAGTAAGCAATTTTGTTCACACCTACACAACATTTTAGCCAAACACAAAGCAGGCAACTCTAACAATTTCTGAGAGATTGTTACCCATACCTTTCCTGTCCCTGGCGGCCCAAAGAGAAGAATCCCTTTCCAAGGTGATAATAGACCAGTAAAGTATCTACAGGAGGAAGAAATATCATCTTGAGTATGGGAAAAGAAGAATTTACATTATGGATCACCAGAAAACTTTTTCTTTGATCGAATACTGAGGTTTATCAAATCAATCAACAAAGTGTTTCCGAGACAATTTCCTAATTCAGCCATTTTTAGCATTACCATTGATGCATATAGGTCCTCCCTTAAAAAATATCTTAGAAATTTTCAAAAAAGAATTGTTTTTAAATAAAGGTTGCAGTTGCACAAGTGTTTGTGTTTTTTTTATTTCCTAATGAACTAGTTAGCCTTACAAGGCATATCCGTCAGTTAGCCTTGTTTCTGCCCACTTTGATTCAAGGATTTTCAAACAAGAAATAATTTTATAGAATATTATTTATAGAAATATTCCAGAAATCTACAGAGCAAGAAAGCATAAAGAAATCCTCCCAGAGCAACCAACAGACAAAGATATAAGAGGAAGAAACTATATTAGCTCCTAAGAGCTCTCCAATCTCTATGGTATGCTCTACAATTTTCTACAGCTTAGACATAAGGATTCTGGCTAGTTTCAGCAATGACAACATTACAACAAGTTCACTTCAATAGAAATGAATCTTAATGTTTGCAGTATCATTGCTGCCATCTCCAGAAAAAAAAATGTAAAATAATGTACAAAATGCGCATCACTTCAAAACATATGTATTGACAAGAGGCAAGAGAAAAGGGTGATCCATAGCTGCCATGGCCTATCAATACTTACTTGGGATACTTGATTGGCATTACAACAGCCTCTTTCATTAAGCGTTTGGCCGTTTCTAACCCCTTGATGCTTTCCCACTTCACATCTGGATTCCCACGAATAATATCCCTGCAAAGGTTATGATGCAATGATATACATACAGGAAAAATTGAAATTATAAACTAAAATAAATCATGAAAACCATGGCCAACAGATCACATAATGTAATTTCTCCATGAATGCCATTTGTGTTGAGCAAGAGAGATATGGATATTTACCTACTTAAGCTCTCTGCTAAAGTACGCATTTCTGCAGATTCAAAGGGAGGAAGCAAAGACTTCTGTCTGAAAATATCAATGGAAATAATTAATATTGTCAAAGAATGAGAGCTATTTTACTGTTTGCATTTGTGAGAAGAGATCAAAGGATCAATCTCAGCAGTTGCTTGGTTAAAGGATACATACTTTGCATACTATGGAATGTTTGTTTTCTTCAGTCGTGGGGGAAAACTCAGCCCACAGTCATGAGGTGTATTCATAAACTTCAGCAAACACAAAAAGTAGACAAAAAGAAAGAAGGGAAGAGAATTCACTAATCCCATCCCTCTCTGCACCTGCTTTGACTCTCTAGAGTATCAAGAATAATATTTACATCTCACTCATGATAATCTTTTGGTTCATGATGCAAATGACAAATAATATTACAGAAAATTACCATTAACTTACTAAATTAAACAGTATTGTCGTTTAATAATTAAACTTAACATTAACGTCATACAGCAGACAACAATCATAGATTAGGACAAGAACAAGTAGGCTGATAGGTATCTTCCTGTTCCACAAAATTATCATATATAAGAGTTTGATCAAGCTTTGAATCGCTGAGCCAAGGTTTCCACTAGCAACATGAGCATGTATAACATTTTTCAAAAAGCTTACAAACTCAGGTACAACTGATTTAGTTTTATCAATAGATAATGCAAAGATAGCACAAGGAGAGCACACAAGGCCCAAAGAATTATGGTTTTCCAAAGCAAGGATTCTGCTTAACACAGTTAGCATTTAGGAGTGAAGTAAGCTATTGCAGCATACTGTTTACAAGTAAACACACTAAAAATTGACACTAACAAAGATAATGGATATAATTAATGCGTAGAAAATCAATCCCCAATCATAACATAATATACAATTTAGTTTATCTAATACTGTTTGCTTCACCCCCTCCCTCTACCCACCCTTTACACGATTCATACAGTAGAACTGAACTGATTATAAAGTGTAAATGAACGCATTACGCAACCCAGCAATATAAATTGAGGAATCAAGTAAAGGAATCATACGGCCTGTCACCAACATTTTTTGGCAAAACACCATTTGAATGGTTTGAATTCTGCCCCTGACACAGAAGAATTGAATTTAGATAAGTCTAAGCACATTTTAGGGGATTAGAAAAGGTAAATGACCAATCCGGGACCAAAAAAATTATACACCAGACATATTACCTGGCTCTGGAACTGCTCATAGATAGTCGAATCCGATGTTCTTTTGGGATGTAGATTTCCATTTCCATTACTGACGGGATCATCGGCTGCCTCGCCATTCTCCGAGATTCTCTTCCTACCAAACTTGGCGTCATAGAACAATTTAAAATCCTAGAGATGCATCAAATAGCAGAAACAAAATTACAATTCTATTCGCTAGACCGAGATTTGCAATTACAACAACCCGACCGACACATAACTAGAAAAAAGACGATCGAACGCATGGTTTTTCAATGAAGCCTATATGCCAGCAAGAAAGGAACTAAAATTGATCCAAGTAACTACCCCACGTACATTTACATAGCAAAAAAATGGAAGAAAAGAATACAGAAAAAAATGAATTCTCCTCCTAATGCATGTAACTCAAGATATCGGAATTCGTCCAAGCAGCGAAAACATAGTGTCCAGGAAATAATTGCCCATCTAGTTTCAGCTAAAATCAGCTGGAAGCTTCCAGTTAACAAGAGTATCAAATCCAAAATTCAGCGCGATTATAAGTGTATTCAAATTCCATGGGAAATTTACAAATTGAGACCTGGAAGGACCATCGAGTGGGCATCGGTTCGTCGGACATATTCTCCGATGAGTGAAAAGAGCGTGAGAGAAATTCAAGAAGCTTCTCTGTAAAGCTCAGGGCCTGAATAGAGGACCAGCAGCAGCAGCAGTTGCTGGGAGCTCCGCTGATGAAAAGCGAATAACCGAGTAGAATAGGGAATAGACTAGAGGGCGCTAAAAGCACTTGCTGACGCGGATCCTTTGTTGTTTCTGTAAGGAAATTTTAGGGAAACTAAACTGGCGCCACGCATTCATGTATGAACAGTTAGGCATGAGATCTGATTTGCTGTCCGCCTTTCTGTTGTGCTTCGTTGGCCCCTTGCCTAGCTGTCTTGAACTCTTTTATTTTCTAGCATTTGGCCGCTCGACCCAAGGACCTTTTGGATATTAATAGAATTAATTAACCCTCGGTGCGTGCAACAGTATTTTGCTCATTTATTTACTACGCAACAAAATTATTCATTAAATCAATCTTTTACTTTTGCCCCCATACCCCTTTCCTATTTTGGGCTAGCTTTTTTCTTTTTGAAACAAAATGTAATAATTTTATTAGAACGGATCTGATGACAAAGTAAAACATTTTTCCTTTATGATTGTTGGTAGTTGTTTTTTGGACTTTTTTTATCACTAAATTTTTTAAAAAAAATTAGGCTCATCACAGTATAAGGTAGAGTAAAATCTCCCTTCCTCCTAAATAATATTAATGTTAAGTAAGAAAAATTGTCAATTATCCTTAAACATAAATTTAGACATCTTGAAGTTAGGATATCTCTCCAAGTGTCATAATTAAAATTATAATAAAGTAATATTTTTTAATAATTAAATATATTTTAAGTAATTATATGTTTCAAACTTTCGTGAATTGAACTTAGTGATGATGGTTGTTATTTTTTGGACTTTGTTTATATGTGTGTTTGCCAACAGCCCAGTCTAAAAAACTTCTGCTTCTGGCCCAAAACACAGAAAACACATCTCATAGGCTTGACTAATTTGGTCCATGCCCAACAACTTTATGGACTGTCACCATCGGCCCAAAGTAGAAGTTATGCTAACATACGCAAATGAGGGAGGGATATTTTGTTCTACCTTTAGATTGTGGATGAGTCTAATATTTTTTTTAAAAATTTTCATATTAAAAAAAAATAGGTATGAGATGCCAACAAGAGTTGACATAATAAGAAACGGACTCGTATTCTATAAAGACATAAGTTCAAATTCCGCTGTAGTTGTGAAAACTTTTTTGGTAGGTAATCTTGTAAGTTTCCTATAAATACTCTCTGAACTCAAGAGTTGTGTCCTGATCTTGGTGGGGAACCGATGCTAAACGTACCTAAATTTTTTTATATAAAAAAATAGGTATGAGATCTCTAAGTAGAATATCACAATTTTAATTATAATTATAATTTTGGATGATTATTGTCTGATCCTTTAATTAAAAATAAATAAATTGGTAGTATTTTTTGTTAGAGTTCACACACCCATTATTATATCCTTTACAGAGATTTGAACTAAGAATCTCACTTTTAGAAAGTATTAAAGGAGAACGTTTAGTGTCATTTGGGCTATAAGGCTCAACAAAAATAGGTAGTTGTGGTCATTTATATTTCACTCACATGGAATCTGATATAGATAATGGGGTTTTTTTTAACAGAGTAGTGAGTTCAGATTCCTGTTTCATGAACCACATCATACAAAATTTTATTTAAAAAAAAAAATCTTACCAGTTCAACGCCTAACTTAATGATTTTCTTCATTCAAACTCTTTCTCTTCATTAAAGATTTGTGTTGATGCCTTAAATTACGGTGAGAAGCTAGAAAGTATACATATAATAAGTAATAAAAGAAGCAATCACAAAATGTGAAGCGATTGAAAAGTCTAGCTACAAGATAAATAGATGTTCCCTCTCAGCATATCAATTGGGGTCGGACATCAGGCATACAACAATTAACATACGAGAGACAGAAGAACTGCTTATAAAATTGCCACCTAAAAACAAATTCATTCGTGTTTCTGGTCGTTAAAATCTATTAGTGATGGCGACGTAACAACAAATAAAACTGGACCCATATGAGGATCATATCCGCAAAACATAATGTTCCCCCTGGACCATTCTGGCTCTAAATCACATGACATAATTGGTTTCCCTCAAGAATTCAATGCAAAGCTTCTGCAAATTCTAATAACTAGTCCCCACAAATAAAATCATAAGTGACATGTTTATACTAATTTCTTTTGAGGTGTGGGGAAATTAAAACGTTGATCGTTGATCGTTGATCGTTGATCGTTGATCGTTGATCGTTGATCGATAAACCAATTAAGTTCATTCATTCAGAAAAATACAAAAGTGTGGTGATACACGTGTGGTCCGGTGAGACTGAAAATAGCCTGGGAGACAAGACGGTAAGTCAAGTGTTTTGTAGGGAAGCTGAAATGATGACATCTTTTGACTGAGTGATTATGAAAGCTAAGATGAACTTGGCTGCTTCAAAGGACAAGTAGCTAGCCTGTCTCCCTTTTATTCACTCATCTCTGTCTAAAATGGCGAAGGGATAAATATCAAATTCCTCACTTAATTTAGTAATATCCCTTGCACTTTTAGAGATTATTATATATACAATGAATAGTATACGGCTTTTCGTTCTTTTTTTCCTTTTTCCGTTAAGAGGTGTCAAAATTAAGGTTCATGTGTGCACCAAAGAATATAATTTTAATTTATATTTCCATATTTATCAGAATTATATGGGAATCACCGAAGCTCCTTCGGGCTTTGCCCCAAAAAAAAAAATTGCATGCCATGACCATCGTCCTCCCCCACATTAGGTTAATGACGTATGCAGATGTCATCAAGCAATAATTTCTTTTTTTTTTTCTGGCCAAGGTAGATGCCATCAGGCCATTTTTTAGCCCAAAACATATATTATTCATATTTCATATACTATCGAATATTAAATATAAATAAATATTTTAATAAAAATTTAAATATTAATTTATCATGTTATAAGAGATTATTCATCTTCCTCTAAGCTCAATCCTCGGTCTTATTAGATAATTAAAAAGGTTAGATTTAATAAAAAAATTAATATCTTATAACATGATAAATTAAAATTAAAATCATTAACAAGACTGCATATAGTAAAAAGTATATACGGACTAATCCCCCCCTCCTCCCCAAAAGATATAATTGAAGAAGACAAGGGTGCAAGAGTCCAATGCAAATGATATCTATTCATCACGACATCGAACACTCTATCGAGTGAGCATATAGTGAGGCAGGATTTTTGTGGGGTATTTCTTGGCCAATGGAATTTATTTTGGCCCGTTTTGGTTACGGATTATATAAAAACATTTCTTCATCTAAAAAAAATTATTATTGTTTTAAAATCTCTTTTTCTTTTTCAAGCGACTTAAAACCGTATTCTATGATGAGACATTTAAGTTTTGTCAGATAGCGCCCATACGAAGTTTCATAATTATATGTACGTACTTTAGATTTGGGATCATTGTCATGTTTAAAATTTTGTCTGTGGGTGTGTTAAAGGAATAAATTTTATAATGCTTAAGATTATGAGATGACTAAGTATATATTAAAATGTGAGATTGAGCTAGTAAAAAAGTTAAGATGATTTTTTTTAAATTGATTGTTTAAATTTCAATGTGTGCTAATTAACTAATTTTAATAATATTTAAATAATTTTATTATATTAATATTTATCTTATAACTACTATTTTAATTGTCATGAAATTTTTTTAATAACCAATATGACTCCCTAATTGTCATATATTTTATATTGCGTAGTGTCATAATGTTGAGGTTAAAAAACCAAAGTCAAATGATACTAAACTCTATTTTTGAGTTGTCCTCTCCTCTTTTTATTTAAGTTATGGTAATCTTCATACCATTTTATTACTCTATAACCATGTATAACGTCTTGACAACCGGTCATCCACTTTCGTCGTTTCTTTCTTCTATTCAAGATCAGTATTTGCTGTTTATTCCAATTTGTGTGTGACCAGCCCCCACGGAAGATGGGCTTTCTGTCTAAAATCTATTCACAATGAAATATCTGCCGACAACAAAACGATAACAAAGTAGTTAAAGACAGAATTTTAATGAATTTGGTAGGTAATAAAAAAAATGTAACGAAGTAAATACTGCATATACAATCTTAAACACACATATATATAAGTAACCTTAATCCTCATTGGTAAGGCCTTCATTTTATAAATATAGAACAAAGAACGACCCTCTATTTTATACATGCATAATATACTCTTCCCATGTAATATATTATAATTGATTAATTATTTATACTTACTATAAATTATTATTATAATTAAAAATTTAAATATCATAGAATTAATTAAAAAAATTATTATTATGAATTTAAAATATTTTAAATATTAAAATTTAATTATTAATTAAAATTATTGATTGAAACTGATAAATAAATGGATTAAAAATAATAAATCAAATTAACTTAAATTAGGTATTACAATATTTAAAGAATATAGTTGAAGATTTATTGTCTCCTTTGCCAAAGCACTATATACCACACTTATTGTTGCTATTAGAGTATATTAAGTACTCCTAATCTAGAGGTGATAAAAAGAGGAGGGTTATAAAAGTTACTTCTCTAATTTTTAATATAAAATATAATTTATAGTATAATTTATATTATAAATAAATTTTATATTTATGACCAGAAGACTAGTAATTTGTAATGAGTCTTAACCAAATAGTCAAAAAAGGTTACACATGAATTTAACGACAAAAGAGAAATAACATAAAAGAAAATTAGTGAAAAATCTCTATTAAAAATTTTTATTGATAAAAATAATTTGATATATTTTTATATATAAGAAATAGTAAAAAGTATTGGTTAATTAAACTCAAATATTTATGACTAATAAATTTTTTAAATAAAAACTTTTGGCTTATTTTTTTTTTTATTTTAGAATACAAAAGCTTGTGGATAGTTGCAACTAATAAAGAGCTTGAGCTAGTTTAACACATTGTATAAAGTGAACCCCAGAGAGTATTTTGGGATGAGTGATAAGAGAGGTGGGCGCTTGGAAAGCCCATGATCAAAGAAACATACATGGGCCATCTGCACGTAGAGGACACCTTGGTGAGAATAATTAATAATATTTTATCAAAAAAAAAATTAATAATAAATCTTTATATAAAAAAATAATAATAAAGCTGAGTTTGTATATAAAAAAAAATAGTAAAGCTGAGTGGTCATTTGTAAACACTTCAATCACAATATATATGTCATGGCCTTGCTTAACACACTCAAACTTGTGTATACCAATATATATATGTCATATAGGGAAGCAGAGATATAACCTGTATAGCCCGCCCCCCTCAACCTGTTAGCCTACTTTTTTTTTAATATTATTATTTATTTTATATTTTTACTCAAATATTACTTTAAATACTCCTATTATCGAATACCAGTAAAGATAATTACTTATTTATTAATATATATTTACATATTATAATTGATTAATATTATGTTAATGTTTATTTAGATTTATAGTTATAAAATTTGAGATTTTTTTATAAAAAATAGAAATTTTTAAGAGTATAACATGAGCAATTTTTTTATTATACTAATATAACATTAAAAAAATTTTATTAGTATTTTAAAAATGATAAAAAAAAATTTCAAAATTAAGCCAGCCCACCACTAAGAGGGGGCAAGTTCAGGCTGGCATTTTATCAGCCCGTTTTGGGGAGGGCTGTGCTGGCGGGCTAGTCCGTTTTTGACGGGCCAGCCCATATTCCCATCCCTAGTGTACCTCATGGCTTTTTTTTCTACAAAAAATTTTTAAAAAGGGGTTAAACTCACCCACGATTCAAGAGCAAAGTGAAATCTCTCTTCTTTCTAGGTGATACTAATATCAGGTAGGGCGAGCCATCTATTACCTTTATGAGTAAACTTAGGTACTTATCAGTTAGGATACTTTTCTAAATATCACGGCTAGAATTATAATAAAATAACATTTTTTACGGATCGAATATGTTCTAAATAATTTTATGATTCACGGGAGATACTCCCCAGGGCTTCTTTTTTTTTTTGTTGCCCACCCGGTTCACCAGAGCTTTGCCCGACTACATCCGGATTCGATCTGCGTCGCACACTTGGCTATGGTGGGACTCCCCGGGCTTTTGTTCATAAATCGTCTCCCAGTTAATTATTTGGATTCCAAATGCAGCCCAACGTCGACATGACATTACAAAAGCAGCCTTCTTATAGTGAAGATAAATAAAAACAGCACAAGCCCCATATTAGAGCTGGGAATGCGGGCCAGCCCGCTAAAAACGGGCCAGCCCGCCACTTTTTTTTTTATTTATTTAAAAAAATATTTTTAATATTTTTAAAATACTAATAAAAAATTTCTAATGTTATATTAGTGTAATAAAAAAATTACTCATGTTATACTCTTAAAAATTTCTATTTTTTATAAAAAAATCTCAAATTTTATAATTATAAATCTAAATAAATATTAACATAATATTAATCAATTATAATATGTAAACATATAGTAACAAATAAGTAATTATCTTTACTAATATTCGATAATAAGAGTATTCAAAATAACATTTAAGTAAAATAAATGTTAAATAATAATATTAAAAAAAAAAGTGGCGGGCCAGCCCGCCAATTTGGCAGGCTGAGGGGGGGCGGGCTATGCAGCCCGCCCAAAAACGAGCTGGGCCCGTTTTACCAGCTCTACCCCATATGATATAACAGTATATTCTTTTGGAAGTAGCTAGCTAGCTAAGGCATCAAAGATCAATGGTGGTACTTTCTTACAAGAAGAAATTATATACATCATCAATACTACTCTAGCTCCTCTCTCGTCCGATTCAAGCATTAATTAAATTGGTGAATTAATAATATTTGGACAATAATATGTCTATATGTAATGCTATTTCTTGTAGCCATGTCAATTACAATATTTGAACACTTGTTGCCCTACTTGCCCTCCTCCTTCAAAATAACAATCCTGCCTTTTCGTATCTGCTGTTGTTTAATATCATAACAGCAGATGCTAATATGTAAACTTGTTCGTTCATCTCCACCACCCCCACAATTAAACATTTTAGCTCAAGAGACCTTTTTATATAATCTCTTTAGGAGACTAACTAAACCCCTTCAACATCTATTCTTTTAATATTCTGAATACAGAAGAAATTAAAAAACTGAGTCCTCATTAAGAAATCTATTAAGTATTCAAACAATATATACCATTACATAAAAGCGGGGCCTCCATATAAACATTACATCGACGCTGGTTGTTACATGTTCTCCTCCCCTAAAAAAAACAAAAAAAGAAACACATACCCCCTTAAACTAGTAAACGAGAAAATTCAAAAGAAAAATAAGAAAACAAACGATCCAAAAAACATGCAGTATGAAACAAGCAGCTTGTTCCTTTCACTGATATGTCAAGTGGATTCTACTATTTGAACCCTATTTTTCCCATTTGAAAAACAGAAACAAAAAAAAAAAAACCTAAAAATATGCGAAATGGGATAAAGCAAATTATACATATATATATTGACCCTTTTGTTGATTCATATGGATTTCATTCATTCATTCATGATCTCTTTGGCCTGCGCTTTCTGGAAGTTGGCGAGCCTATTATCTCCAAGCCTTAGCTTATACAGAGCCTTCTTGTACTCACACCATGTGAACTCTTTGTACAACTTATCTTCTTCCTTCGCCATCACTGAACTTAAAGGTGCTATCTTTTCGCTCAATGGTGGTCCTCCAAAGTATATCATTGAAAGCCTTGACCTGCTTGGGTCCGCCAAAACCCTGTGCTTCACGCTCCTGAACCTCCCATTCGTCATCACCTGCATCAATCCATGACAAAAACTTCCATTGATAAGAAAAAAGAACGAATCTTGTGTCAAATCATATGTTAATTTGGCTTATATTATCGTATCTCTTTCGACCAATTAAGGGATCATGACTGCTTTCGCGACAACAAATAGCAGAGAGACAGGGTGAAAAAGAAGGATAAGATGTATGTCAATACTAGGTAAAAGAGTCCAGGGGAAATACTGGCAGAGGAAGAATTTGAAACAGAGAGATTCGATTTGAATTGAATTGTTTGCTATATATAACTGTAGATTGATAAGAGTGGTACCTGCAGGGTATCACCAATATTGATGAAAAACGAGGTGTGATCAGACGGGACCGACACCCAAGTCCCATCTCTGAGGCAAATTTGCAGGCCCGACGTGTTGTTGGATCTCAGCACAGAAATTAACTGTGGGTCCGTGTGTTCTCCGAACCCAATCAAGTTCTTCCCATTACTACTACTACTCAATGCTTCCTCCTCCGAACATGGCGGATAGTGATTCAGCCTGAACAGAGAATCGCTCTTCTCGTCCCTCAACATCCTGCTGAATGCATTCCTTTCCTCAATCCCCAGCCCATCCGCCATTAATTCCAACACCTCATAGCTCAACTTCCTCACCGCCGAAACATATTTCTCCAAAGCAGAGCTGCAAAATTTTTATACCCATATGAGAAAAATATTTCCTTTTTTGTTATTGAAATGCTTCTGAGAGGAATCAAAATAATTAAATGGAGATAGTACTGTTTTGGTTTAGAACAGAGGAATGAAGGGAGGGAAGAAACAGAAACAGGGGACTCTGTTTTGCTTACCAGAAAGCATGTGGGTATTGATTGAAGACGAAGAGAGTGTTGGGCGAGATGACATCAGGGTTAAAGTTGAGGAGGAGATATTCAATCCAACCGATATCTCCGTTCCAGCCGATTCGCTTGCTTCCATAGCCGAAAGGATCGGGAGGGCCTGCCCTGTCTTTGTCGGACTGGGTCTTGCCGAAGAACCTGACGGCTTCATTCTCGAGAGTGGTGATCAACTCCATTGAGACGCCATGGTTGACGAGCTTGAAGAAGCCAAATTCCTGTGAGGCCTTCACTATGAGGAACGTGGCGTCAGGGTCAGAGAGGTCGATAACAGGGATTCCCTCGTAGAAGGTCACAGGCTTACAGGACTTGAAAAGAAAGACGTTGTTGTTTGAAGGAGGGAGTGAGACAGCAACCATGGCTGCCAGCAGAGGAAGCTGATGAACAGAGAGAAAGAGAGCGAAGAAGGAGGAGGAGAGCGAGAGAGATAAGAGAGAAGAGAGAATGGGGGTGTGAAGGGAAGAGGGGGTGTTGGTGGGGTTTAAATGGAGGCTTAAAGCGAATGCATGAGAGTGCTGAGGGAGAGAGGCGTTACGAACTATAGGAATCACAATTCACATCTCGCCACTTCATTGTCTGCTTGGCACACATTTATACTATAGAGAGTGAGGGCAAGAATCATACTTCTCCTTTTCTCCCTTTATTCACAAATAATATGTATACTCTCATGTATTCTTATTATAAGGAATTTTCATATGTTTTGAAAACAATAATACGTTTTTACATAGTATGCCCATAATAAGGCTATATCAAAATTGCCTGCAATTAATTAAGCAAAAAGTAGGGAAAAGTCTTTTATTAAAAAATTAATTAGGGTAATTAATGGGTTGATAAATTTTCATAGTACTCTATAAATTTTATACATATTGAATGTCAGTATTCTTCTGATTTAGATATTTTTTTCTTACCTATTGAATTTTTAATCCAATAATTTTTCCCAATTTTTTCATTAATTAATGATGACATTAAGAGGGTCAGCTATAACTAGAGAATGGTAAAACTTTAAAAGAACTTGGGATATCAACTAATAATTAATCTTTCTTATCAGTAGGTAACGAGTTAGTAAAAACTACTACCTTATTGTATTAAATGGATGGAGAGTGTGTGTGTTGTTTTTTTTCAAACCACCTTATAATGAGAAGCCACATTGAATTCTAAATAATTTGGATCAAGGCAGGCAAGATTATACTACTTTTTGATGAGGCACCACTATATTAAAAAAATTAGTTAAAGGTAGAAAATTTCTACAACTTTCCTTTTGAATTAAAGTCGTCACTTAAGCTACGAGTACAAAAATAATAAAGGTATTTTTTGAAATGAGTTATAAATATTGTACTAAATTTTTGTAAAGGACATTGTACTAAAAACAAATACGTAGGATCTTATAAATAGAATGTAACGAGTATATATGAACATAGTACACGCAAAACTATGAAAAGGAAGGCTGAGCATTTAGAATATAATATGATTCGATGAATGGAAATGCAAATGCAAAGGCTTTGAATGAAGGGTTGGCGTTTGAAGCAAAGCCGTAGTAAGGAGGAGAGTGAATCGTACATACCAAAAACATGAAACTTGGAGATCAAGCGTATCGAGAAAAAAGATGAGCAAGGTACAAATTAAATGGAGAGAATTTAATGCGATAAGCTTTTAGTAAGCATGGTTTTTGTATAACTTTCACAGAATAGTAAATGTTGCATGCAAATGAGAGCCAAGTACAATAAGGCTAGAGAGTGCTTTTGCTTTGTTTTTTACCACAGTTTGGACAAAGTTTGAAATTGGGGGACAAGAGGAGGGGGTAGGGTGAAAAATGAGATTACAGAGGCTTGGAAATTCTCTTGATCGTATAATAATAATTAGAGACGGTCAAATAAGGTGAGTCCATTTTACTAAAAAAAAAAAAAGGAGGTGATTTTTTTTAAAAATTATTAATATTATTATTTATTTTATTTAAATATTATTCTGAATATTCTTATTATCGAATATAAATAAAGATTATTATTTATTTATTGATATGTGTTGACATATTATAATTGATTAATATTATATTAATATTTATTTAGATTTATAGTTATAAAATTTGATATTTTTTATAAAAAAAATATAAATTTTTAAACGTATAATATTAATAATTTTTTTATTATATTACTATAACATTATAAATTTTTTATTAGTATTTTAAAAATTTAAAAATAATTTTTTAAAAAGATTAAAAAAATAACAGGTTGACAAGTTAACCTACTACAAAAATAGAACAGGTTATCCCGCAATAATAATAATAATAAGGCACAAAGCATATTATTAATTAACTTGAAAAAACAGACTAACCAGTAACCCTTGACCTAGCCTATTTTTTCAGCTTTAATAATAATATACTTTGCCTCCTCCTTATTTTTATCATTATTATTTTTAATGTTGTGTTGGTTATAGGACTTTTTAAGGATTTTTTTTTCAGACTCTCTCATAATTAATGTCATGTTAATATCATATCAAATCAATGATGCAAGGCACAGTTATTAAGTCTGTTATTATATTATTCATTTTAATTATAAATTTGCCCATAATTCAATTTTTTTGTGTTGTAGTTGATCAAATCATGTACATTTAATTTTCTGAATTATTCTTCTTGGGTGATATGGGTAAGGGATTAAAGGAGTGATTAGTGTTATAAGAAGATCCATTGATCATTTTGATTCAATGTACAACTTAATTATTATAGTTTATCGAGTCAAGGAATCATATAGGGATTGAGTGGTGTCAAATAAAAAAATTATAAGGTTGAATTATTCTTAATTAAAGTTTAGGGATTAAATTAATAATTATAAAAGTTTAGGAAGAAAAATTATATTAATTTCTGTACGAAGCCTGAAAAAAGATTGTGAAAATATATAAAAGAAAATCAAACAAAACATTGGAGGCCAAAGTTGTGTTACAGTGGGAGCACTGATCTATGATGTTTTTTTCTCCTTGGAATGTTTGAAAAAATGCCAACAAATTAATGAGCGGTTTAGCAGATCTATGATGATAAGAAATTAAGGACAATCCCATAATGATCACAAAATCTTTCTTTCTTTCTTTCTTTTTATAAAAAGGTTCCCTAAACTTGAATTGGTCATGATTATTAGATGTCTAAAAGAGACGTCATGGTGCAATCAAAGTGGGGACATATATATAGTATGAAGCCATATGGAGGATTGAGGTGAGACATAGACCTTAATCACTATTTTCCTTCTAATTAAAATGATTAGTTGTTTATCTAATATGACATAGACGTCCTCAAACACTACTGCATGCTTCTATTACAACTGCCCTCTTAAAATAATATCATCAGAGTTTGATACATGTCCCACGAATTCTCTTTTAATTCTCTCTTGTATATATGTGGGGGTTGTGGGGCTGCATTATTGTGCATATATATATATATATGTATATATATTTTACTTTATGGGAGAAGAAAATAAGTTACGTTGTTGTTGGAGGCTTTTGTGATGGAAGGGTTTAATATGCCCGTATATATATTATTCTCTCCAAAGTCCTTATTGAGTAACCACTGCATTTGTTTATTCGACAAAAGGTTTTCAACTTGTGATTTCTTTAGGCGCACACAGAATAAACTTTTGATTCTTATTTTTTTTTTATTCTTTCTTTACAAGGAATATATGTGTGTGCATTGATGCCTTTCTAACAAGTAAATTATGCTCAATGCGATCCTTAATAGAAGACTAGTTACTTTATTAATTTTAAATAAATTAATTAATTATAATAAATATAATCTCACCTAAAATATTTTTATAAAACTAAGTTAATTTGGGAAAAAACATATAAATATATTATTATTAACTGAGAATTATAATATATATATTTACAACATATATAATGTTAACATGTTCTTTCATAACCGTTAGGGCATTGTTATAAATCGAAGAGACTAAGCTAGAGATGACAGAGGGGACAAATGCAAGCTGAAGGATTCAAACTAATAACAAAGGAGAAAAACAATTGAAATCTCTCTCTCTCTCTCTCTCTATAGTGTAATGAGCTTTCTGGTCCTTGAGAAAATCCTCAGGGGTCTTATCTCGATCCATTCGGCAGGGTATTATTTCAAACGTGAAAATCCTCAGTTGACTGAAATTTAATTTTCAGCCTGTGTCGAGATGTTGTCGAAGAGTGTGTATGTATACACAGACACACAGGCGCGTGTAATTAAGACAAATTGCATCGGGTTTATTACACCAGGGCGATGTTGTTCCTAGGGCTCCATATGGCGGACTTCTCGAAGAAATAGCTTTGAATAAATAAGTCAAAATATGTCTGATCAATGAAGACAAAAGGGATCAAACAAAGATTGCTTGTTCCAATAACACAACAAAGATCTTCAGACCAAGTCGGCCCTGGCGATTCTTTTTATTACACACGGCGATTCAACTCTTCTTATCTGGCATTATTCATCCGCTGTCAACTCTCTAAGTTCATATAATTGGTGAACTTGTTATTCTTATATACTTCCACTTCGATTTATTAAAAGTATATTAGCTTCAACAAATATATTCTACTCATTTCATTGGTCTTATTGGAATTTTGTCAGGAATATATGGTAATTTGTTACATATTATTTTTTTACAGGTATTGATGCGATGTGTCGTCATCATCAGCAATTTTTTTTTTTAGTTTCATGTTGACATCGATAATTAGATGGGCATACAAAGTCTAAAAACAAGTCACTCTGGCATAGAATGCCTTATGAATAATGAAATTAATATCAATTATATATGCATTTTTATTGATATTAAAATTATTAATATTTTATACAGTGGGTTTGTATATATAGAACTGCAACTCTTTCAATCCATGTACTGAAGTTCTAAAATAAAGTTCCCATATAACTATATAATTAAGGATTTCCCTTGAAGAATTCCAACAAAACGCTAATATTAACTTGAGCGTACAGTGTTCAATTAGTATAAGGGATATATATTGGAAATGACATATACTACCTCCATTTTTAATTATAAGATCTATTTAACTAATTAAATTAAATTAAATAATTTAGATAAATTAGTTAATTATAATGATTGTATGTTAATTTTTTTAAAATACTCCCTTTAACCATATGTGTTTGAATTACCTTTGATATATACTTTCTTAATATATATATATATATATATATATATATATATGTGCAATCATATAGGGGTATATTGAGGAAAAAAATATAATTTTAGGAGATAAAATATATCAATATTTTATATTTATGAATAAATTTAACTCTTCATCTAGCTTTTATAATTAGAAATGGAGCGAGTATTATTTTATTTTATTTTTTGACGTGATCATTTGGACCAACTTGATCAGTAGATGGAATGGAAGTTCTATTTTGTAATTTGTGTGAAGGAAACGTATGCAATATCCCTTGAACTCATGGGACGTGATCCATCATTGATCCAAGTTTCGTGAGTTTATTTTCAATATTCTTGTAATACCGAACAATTATCCGACATTTCAGGTCAACATTATAACTATAAATTATAAATACGCATTCTTAAATCGAAGTTGAGTTACGTAAGTCTCTTATACATCCATTTACTATGCTCTTTCGGATCCACATTTTGGCAAATAATTAAATAAACAATATTTACTTATTCATTTAAAATCTGGCTTTAATTAATATATATATAGCACGACTTTAGCTAAAATTACATTAGACTATTGCGAGTTCGTAACTCATACGTTACAGTGTAATTTTAGACAAATATATGATTTCCCATTCTGTTAATATACAAAAAAAGAAATCTTTTGGGTACAAGTGTGGCTTATAAGGAGTAACAAAAATATTTTGATTGAATAGATCGAAATCAAGAAGTAATAAAATCATAAATTGAATGTATTAATATATTGTATTTTTTTTCAGGTTACCCTATCCTGACTCTTCCTTATACAGAAGGGTAAAAAATTTATATCATATCATATATCAAGGTGAAACAAAAGAGAAGTTCATCGCCATCTCTATGATGTTTAAGCTTTAATATAATTATCATATCATCATCTCACCTATTAATTAATGAGAATTAATATATTAATATCAGAAAATATATTTGAACCGCCAACGCTTGATTCAACTGGCTTATATCCTTTTAACTAGAGGTTTTGAATTCGAACTTAGGAAGGCAGCGGCCTAGGTGGTAGCTAGAGCTTACATGTTGCCACCCAAAATTAAAGGATCCTAACCTGCTCAATCTAGATTAGTGTGAACCTTAATGAAATCCTTAGTTACGAGGCAAACTCATGAGGATACCGGACAGTCCATCCACACAAAAAAATAGAATGTCTCTGAGGATTTTACTCTTAAATAAATCAGATAATACAATATAATAATAGCGTAGATCATATAGCCATATATATATACATAAAAGTCTTCACAGGTAACTGCATTTTTTTCATGCCATGCAGGGGGCAGCTGATTTAGGACTTAGTAAAAACACCCGGGGCCAGAGGAGTAAGTAGAATATTGAACGAAAGACAGATTCAAATTAAGATGAAAGATATAAAAAAGGAAGAATGAGATGGCAAGTCGTATTGCAGGCCATTTGGTCAAGTAAGGCAGTGGTGCTTGTCGCTTTAACGTGTGAACAGAAGACAAACAAATAAAAAGATTAATTAATGACAGAGAATATTTTGTTCGGTCAAGGAAATGTACACCCATGGAGCTGAGGTAGTGACCCCTTCGGAATGAACTACCGCTAATAGCGCTCTCCCTCTAAATATAATCATTCTCTTTTGGACAAAAACATAAATGAAATAAAATGCCCGTCGCTTTCTTCATTCTCTTCATTCATTTATATATATATATATATATATATATATATATAATAATAATCGCCACCTTTTCTTCTACACTTAAATTTTTCTGCCACTGACGACAATGATGCTTGCGTTCGTGTGTCTTTGAACAATTACATCTTTGCTGTATCTTGCCCGTCTGAAATATATATTATTATATTATAGATAAAGTGGCTAGAGTATTTGGCCACCAGGTTGGAGATTGAGACCATCCAAAGTTTGAAACTAAGACCAGATCAACTGCAAGGAAACTCTCAAAAGTGTAATCCAATAATAATGTGTGATGTAACTTGCCAAGTATTGCCTCCACATTCCATTATTGATATATACGCGTATTTATTTCTGTGAGTACACTATATATATATTGTTCTGGTAAACGGCAAAAGCGAGACTAACGTGTACGTACATGTTATTATCTGTTTATTTATTGTGTGATGAGATAACAAAAATAGGAATGTTATTGTCCCAGGAGGACGAGACTGGATATGGTGAAAGAATGATTGGTGAGCAAATATTTACTGTCTTATCGACTCTCTAGATATCTCTGCATTCTATTATCCGTGCGAATATGATTGACCTGTGAATTGGAACGACAAGTTGACGGCAAACCCTAAATTATTGAGAGGGAATTTCACTATACACACACGCACATAATATATTATACACCTTGAAGGTCAAAAAGATAAGGAGGGTACAACGTGCGTGAAGTTCAGCTACATGAAGGGGAGCCCCCTAGGCTGCACTATCGAACCAATATGCTAGACGACTGTGAATTTCACTAAAGGATGAGAGAAATCTGAAACAATGCAACACGTCTGGTCTGTCCCATTGTGTGCTGTGGCAGAGCGCACACACGTAAGATATGTTTCACACTCTCACTTCTTTTCATATTGTGTGTGTGTGTGTGTATGGTCCCATGCATGTATTCTGATGAGCTTATCCTGATGGAATCAGAGATAGAATAGAATAGAATCATTATCCTATATGAAAAAAAAATGAATATCATGAATTTGTCTAGTGTCTAGCTATATATAGCTAAATATAGGAGGAATATATATATGTGTATATATATATAACTGCATGTGAGAGGTAGGAGTGCAAAGGAATAGTACTAGGTTGTAGCATAGGTAGCTCAATCAACTAAACTAGATTCAGTCGATAACATCCACAATACGTTTTATAAGATGGAATTTTTTTTTTGAAGAAAATAGGGGAGGAAGTAAAAACAAAAATAAAAGTAGAATTAGGTTAAAATTAAATTTTAATGGTATATTTAGTAGGTGAAAAGTAAAAATATGAAAGTCCACTTTCTTTATTTGGTATAAGAGAAGTTACTTTTATTTTTATTTTTACTTAAGTTATTTTAATTCTATAAAAAAGATTGGGAATTGAAATGATAGAAGTAAGAGTAAAAATTTTTAGATCATTTTATCCCAGTTATAAAATTTTTTGACAACTTTAATACTTCCTAAGTTATAAAAAAAATATTTTATACTATTTTACCTTAAATTATAAAAAAAATATATATACATAAATTGTATACTCATTTTTATCCTACTAAATAAACTTTTAAAGTTCATTTTCATTTTTATTTTCACTTCTACTTCTATAAAAAAAACTCTTCCATCCTACCAAATGTACTGTAAAAATTTATTTGGTATGATAGAAATGAGTATAGAATTTATGTATATTTTTTTATAATTTGAGATAAAATGATCCAAAATATTATTTTTAGAACCTGAGAAGTGTTAAAATTATCTAAAAATTTTATAATTAAGGTAAAATAATCTAAAAAAATTTACTTTCAATTCAATCATCTCAATTCTTAATTTTTTTGATAGAACTAAAATGACTCAAAATATTATAAATAAGAGTGAGTGGAAGATTTCACTTCCCTCTTTACTTTTCACCCATCAAACATACCCCAAAGCTCATGATCATAATGTCGAATTGTTGAGAGTTTATTTGAGAGTCATCGACGACAATCTTTCACGCACACGTTAATAGAGACAAAGAGAAGAGCGTGACAATACACATAAACAGAAACGTGCACATTTTGGTCGCCAAACAACATTTGACGGTCTTAATTAATTTTCCCACAAAACAAAAAGGGAAAAACGTTGTCAATAGTCCCATTTGAGTTTGGGCACTGAGATTTTTATTAGTGGAGTGTTGAGGTGCCTTCTCTTTCAGAGCCCCTCGTCTCATCATCATCGTCCGTGGCTTGGCTTGACCAGTGACCACACGGTGGTGACTTGTGAGAAAGCAACGTAACGTCCCTACATATAATATTTATGGCCCTACTAAAACTTAATTGAACGTGGAACAAAAGGAACCAACGCGTGTCAAAATTGAAGGTCATTTCCCACGCTGTCCCACCGGGAATGTGGACACGTGGACACCTATATAGGAAGGGAACTGAAGAATAGCTGTAATGGAGTCCAGGTTGGGGTCCAGAAACGGATAATCATATTTGACTGTCCTGAGCAATGAAGGACCCGACACATCGGCCCAACACTTGAGCAACCGGTTCAAGTAAGTGAATAAATTAAATAAAAATCGAGGCATGGAGATGATTCTTCGTACTTGAGGAGAGATTTTGTTCCCTAATCATGACAGGTGGTGTACGTTGAAATAAATTGCTAAAATAATTTATATTTTTTAAAATACTTATTTTAATCCTAATTATAAATTATTAATTATAAATAAAATTTGATATAACTAATAAATAACTAAAATTTTTAAATATAATATTATAAATTTAAATTAAACCGTACGTATAAAAAATCCTTTATATTATAAAAAAATAAAATTTATTTTGATAATTTTTATGCTTAAAAATAATTAATTTCTAAATTATTAGTTAAATAGTACTATCTATTTTCTAAAAAAAAATATACGAAACCAATTAGAAAATGTTAGTCATTTTTACACGGCATTTGTTAACTTCAATTGGTATTAAATATTTTATACATATATATTAATATTTAAAAATAGTAAAAAAAAATAAAAATTAATACCACATTAAAATTTTGTATAGTTAATAAAAATAATATTTTTTTAATTTTATGATAAATTAAATGCCTTTAATTGTGATGATAATATGGATCAGTGGGAGTATGACCTACAACAGGGAATATGTAGAGAGAGCATTCGAATCTTCAAAATTTATGCTAACTTTATATTGATATGCTTTTTAATATCATTCTGTTCACAGTTGAATTAAATCTGCTCCATACAGTCACATGATCATGCGCAGAGGCACAAAAGATGATGGCCACATTGAAGCCACAATGATTGGCTCAATGGACAATAATATGGTAATCAAGCTAGCTAGGGAACTAGTCTCTTAGCTAGCTAGTTTGGCTAAGAGTTTTTGACATTGATTAGATTAGATCTTATGTTTTTTTTTCTCTTATAGAATCTAAAATAACGTCATTCCCATTATTAAAAAAATTAGTCAACATTAATCACATTTATATTTAGATTATGTATAACATGCATTTTAATTAAAAATTTAACACTTAATTTTGTCTCAAAAATATAAAAAATAAGTAAAATCACTTTAACTATTAAAAATTAATGTTGACCGTTAATATTTTTAACAGAGTTATATTATTCTTTTTTTTAAATATTTTTTGAGTAATATTAATTTTACAAAAATTTAATACCTATCCCTTGTGAAAAATTTTAAAATAAAATAAAATATTAATTTTTAATTAAATTAAATTATTTTAATTAGAATTAGTTTGATCTAGTGGAGGCGAGGTTAGAGCACTAACTATCTAATTCAAACGGTCTAATTTCCATTACCTTGACTTGACAAATACACGTGAAATCCATCCTAAATCTACGGCTCCATTATTATCAATGTTTTCCCTTTGCTTCTTTTGGTTGTCTCCTCAGGGATATCAATTTTGTTTTACTTCTAAGATTTAGATTTAGATATTGATTTGTGATCTTTGTCGGGATTCATTCAAGTCTAAGTCGCTTTTTTTTTTTAAATAATAATAATAATGATGTAATTGAGAAAAAAATCCTTATCAATATCATATCTTTAAAATTTTGGATTCACGTGAGCGTTACGCCTGCGCCCTCAACAGATCATGGTGATGGTTAATTATTTGCTCAAATTAAAAGTCTCATGAACAAAATTTTCGTTTGGACCCTGTTGTATTGAAAATACCATTGCAAATTTATCTGTACTTAAAGCTTACTCCATTATTCAAACCTCATGTACGTACTCGTTTATGTACACATATCTTATAAACAAAAATGTACACAGTATTATAAAATAGATATATTATATATACATTATAGATATCGTACCTCTCATAATTATTCTATTTTTTTAAAATTATGCTCTTTACTCATTTCTTCACTCCCTTTGTTTTTTATTTGAAACCTCACTCTTTTATATATTTTTGTCATTATCTTTTATCTTTCTTATGTAAACTACTTAGTATGTAATTAAAACATGTTAATTTGACTGGTTCAACCATCAAGCTGTGAATGAGTATCTTATTATTAAGTATTACTGATCATTAATATTAAAAGAGTATTTGAATATATGATGAAACGGGTCGCTGCCAATTGACAGCGTACGTCGTCAAAGACATGTTCTATTATGATAAAACAAAAATTTATACCTTAATTTTTTTAACTTTTTAATATTACATCATGTCCTTATCATAAGATATAACTTGTAGTGTAGAGAGTGTACACTATATCCCATCGGAATAGAATCTACATAATAATAAACTAAAAATAAAATTATACATTTATATGAAAGTTTTAATAATATACCTTATAAACATAAAAAAATATTCTCCTTCTCCTATTTTTATCTAGAGTACTATAACTATATATATATTTGGTATAAAAAAAATCTAGATAAGTTCGACAACAGTTTATTATTAAAGTCAGTATCCAGTTATAGAATTTAAAAAATACTTATAAAGGACTTACGAGATCACCTATCAAAAAAATTCTCATAATGACAACGAAAATTGAATTCATTTAACCTTATTTTTTATTACATGTATCAATCCTTATTGACAATACTATAACTATATATGTTCCGGTTAAAGTCCGACAGAGAGAGAAGAGGAAGAATCAAGTAACTATTGATTTGAGGTTTTTTTTTATGACAATAACTCTAGAACTTGAATGGCCGGATTCTTGAAGCATTTTAGGCTCACCCCAAATCACCCTACGGGCTAAGATTGGTTGGCCCAAACTTCTGGATGGACCTGGGAATATGGATGTGGCCATGAGGATTCTTTATTCGTAGTATACTGAAAATGGCCAGTTATTGTATATATATATATAAAAAAAAAAAAGACAAGTTATTAGCGATGTTGAAGAGATCAAAGATACTCTTAGTCAAATGGAAATAGAAGCATATATATGAAAAATTAAATATCGAGAGAAAAGTAACAGATAAGATAATGGCTCCATGATACATGTGATATCCCGAAAGTCAAGTGCATGGCAATAGTGTCTCTGTTTCTCTGGGATAGACCATGCTAATAATTGACAATAACCTGCTTATGCCAGTCAATTAATCGCACAACACAAATAAAAGGTTATCAGAATTTCTCTTGAATTTCATATTATACTGATAGATATATTGAGAAGGAAGAAGACAGGCCTTGAGAAGGTAAAATTTCTTCCACTTGATAGGCATGAAAGGCGACGTGAGTCCTGCTTCGATATCGTCTTTGAAGGCGAAATTGATCGTCCACGAGCGTACCTCTGTTAGTTCTTTAATTCTTGCCCTCGCTTCGTCGTACTCCTCCTGTGCAAGGAGCCCATCACGCATTCTTCAACTAGTCAAAATATATGAAGCATTTTTAGAAGCTTACTTGAATTGCTCCAAATATGAAGGAGCACCTCGTACAAGAGCAATTCAATGAGTGCCATTAACAATTTACCACCTGCGTCCCCGTCCTCCCAGTGTTTGCGTTCCTTACTCAGTATTTCTTCCCCTTCTTTTGGAGCATCCTTTGATTCCGCCATCGCGTACAACTACACGCACAAATAGGAACGTGCAGGCAGGATTGGGCAAGGCAGCGCAACAACTCCCTTGTCTGAGGTCTTGTCCGAAAAATATATGGGTTATATTTTATAACTCGATGCCCGACCCTATTCGGTAAAAATCCTAACTATTTTGGGTTAGACATAAGCGGGCTGGGCATACCTAAATTTTGATACCATGCTCATGTTGTAAAAAAAAATATATAATTATGAACTTCTAAAATAATATCATATTCATATGTCTTCAACACTTAAATAATATCCATAATTCACTAAGAATAAAGCAACAAAAAAATAATAATTAAAGTATTGAAATCAATTGTATGTAAGAAAAAGTTTTAAAGTTTAAGTAATTTGTAATTATAACTTTACATCAATCTCCTCAATGTTGACAAAGATTAAGTATCAGAAAAAAATAAAATAAATAATTATAATTTATAATATAATCATATGAGATTAGCAAAGTTAAAAAAAAAAAGAGAAAAAATTAATATAATTATAAATATTAAAAGATATAACTTACCTACTTAACTACTCATATTTCTAAAATGACCCTTTAGTCACCAGTAACTATCATATTCTCCCTTCTAAGTGTAGCATTTAGGGAAAAAAAAATAAAAGAAGGGATGCTCATGGGCAGGGCAAGGCAGCCCTCCTGTCCGGTGCCCAACTCCAAAAAAATATGGGCTATATTTTATAGTCCGATGCCCAATCCTATCTTATATTTATCGGGCTAAATAGAGTTATTTTATTACGGGCTCAGATGGACATACTAGGCCACAGATTTTATGCACACCACTACACACAACACACATATTATGTTTGTTTCTTACTTTGATCTCTACCTGTTTGTTTAAATGCCGCATTGATCTCTCTAATCATAATTCATTAATATGGTTGAAAGTTCTGATCCTTGAGGGCTTCAATCTCATTGTCGTCAGGCTCATTTTCAAACAACCGATCCTTCGAGCCCATCAGTTTCTTCAGCGGACCCGTCACAGAACCTCCGGCTGCATTTGCCGAACACTCCCCAGCACAGGCTAATAAGATGCGGCTCTGCTTCATCTTACCACTGACATTGTTCTTCTACCCTCTCTCCTCGTTCATCTTGGGCCATTCTGAGAATCTTTGGCGCCTTCAGTTCAAGTGTAATATGGACTTGATGAAACGGAGTGGCTTCGTTTGGAACTCTGGGAAACACTAAGAGAGCCTTGGCTTAAGCTGACATGAGCTCTACTTGCAGAGGAGAGACGCCCCGGAGTCACAGGCAGAGGGCTTAGGCACAAGTGAATTGCCGAGTTCATCTTTTAATGAAGACTATACAAAAGACAAAAAGACTTAAAGACTTGTATGTATTCAGTACTGTTTAAATATAACCCAGATTCTGCTATGCCAATAACTTTGCATGAAAGACTTTTCTGGAATGAAGCAAGGCATATATAAGATATTACTTCTTCTTCGTTGCTTTCTACCCATATCAATGCATTGAAAGGCTTACAAGGTACGTACTTCCTCTACTGTGCGATTCAAACATTTCCACATGCAACGCATCAATGCTTTTGTACAGATTGGCAAAAGTTATTCTGAGCTGTATTGCCTTTAGATTCCTCAATATATAAAAATGCAATGTATGATACTTTTTCCTTTTACGACTCAGCAGAGTAGTAGTTTTCTTCTGCATGTTATAATTCAATCAAAGGACTTGAAAAGTAAATATCTAAAAAAATAGTTCTCTGGTTAGGTTATCACAGTGACGGTTTGTTACACGTTTATGAGGAGTGATCTAAGCTTTAGTTGCTTTTTATTACGGCGCATAAATCTTTGCTTAAAGTCGGCGATTTCTCACAGCAAGAGTGCAGGATTCCCGTAAGGAACATAAATTGCTTTACCCGTCTGCCTTCTGAGTTCTTATTCGTCAACAAAAATGCAATAAATATATCTAAGTTCTGCATGTTGTGATTCGATTAAAGGACTTGAAAGTAAACATCTAAAGTACTTCTGTTTGTCTGTAGTTTCTAAATATAGGGAAGCTGCCAAAATTGCAGTTGCATGCTTTTGTGTGTAGATCTGTGCGCAGCTAGTGGAGTCAAAGTGAGGTACACTTTATTTATTTATTTATTTTTTGATTGCTCATTCGGTTTATCGAAATTTTGTCCAGACTATATCCGGATCTGACCCACGTCACGTACTTAGTTATAGTAGGTAAAATTTGTATGTACGTTAAAATTCGAATTCAAAATTTTATTTAAATAATATTGGTACTCTTTATAAAAGCACTGTCTCGAGTTAGAGAACTATGAGGTGGTGATCTAGCATATTCAAGAGATTGTTTGACTATCATACGAAGCCGAACCAAGCCCAACCACATTTCACATCTCTTGATTTGACTAGTAAGTTTTGATATTTTTTTATTCAGCTTATTATTTAATTTAATTAAATTTAAATATTATCAAATCTAATTAATAATACTTTTATTAAAATTATTTTTTATAGAATCGAAATCAAGACTTCGTGCTTGTTCAATTCCTTTTCCACTAGGACCAATTGATAAATTTAATTTTTTTTAAAGGCATATATATATGGGACTTTATTGCGTATCTTTTAATGGTTAATTTATATTGCTAGCCTATGTATCATCAGAAAATTATTTAGTTTAGTATTGATAATAATTAGAGGGGCCCATGTTCATGGTATGAAAGCTGTGAGGTCTAAAAACGATCAAACCATGTTAGATAGGTTCTAAAATAAAGTTGTTATAAGGATGGGGATTTAATTATAATAAGGCTTCTTGTACTTTCATTTGTGTTAAAACCTCTCTTATGTTTTTCATTTTTAGGCCTACTCATTATAATAAAACTCACCGAGAAGAGGATTGATAACTTTATTTGTTTTGTACAACAAATATTTAGGTGACACCAGTTTTCATTAAGATTAAAGTATAACCTCAGAGTTTAGAGAATATTTATAAAAAACTTACTAGATCACCTACTAAATGAGTACTTGCAACGACAGTAAAAATTAAACTCATATTTTTATAGGATATAAATTCGTTTTATACGTGCCAACTCTTAGGAGGCTGGCCCATCAGATAAAAGTCGTTCGGAAAATTTAATACTCGATTCATAAAATTGTGGTCAATTCCGAGGAATGCTCTGTAGTTGTTTTTTTTAAATAATAGAATTAATCACTAATCGGAGTTAGTCCGAGTGGTAAGTGGTTCGGTATTATTTAAATGAGGTCTTGAGTTTAAGCCTTAGCGTAAGTAGAAAATTTTCGTTAGGAGACTCACCCACCATAGCCAGATGTACGACGCGGGTCGAATCCGGATGTAGTCAAGGTAAAATTCTGGTAAATTGGATGGACAACAAAAAAAATAGAATAAGTCATAGTCAATTTTTAGCCAATGCCTTTGGAGTTGAAATGTTGCTGATACGGAACTAATTGTTTAATTAAGGAAGGGACTATAAAGATGTAGTTTGAGGAGTGGGATTGAAGGAAATTAACCTGAATAGCATCTGGTTTATGAGGCACACAACAGCATACATGTGAGGAGTACAAAAATCCTTGATCTGTGTTTTTTTTTGGGTTGATAAATACACACATTCACTCCCAAGTCCCACCCCACTAGTGATATGTTTAAGAGATGAGATAGTGAAAAGCAGAAATATGAAGATATTTGAATGAAAAAATTGGCAAGCGGCTTTTTATCTTTTGAGGGAAAAAGGAGATGAGTTCAACTCCTCTTGGTATTGTTCCCACGATAGTGTTGCCTTTGTTGGGTCACTTTCCGATTCCGCAATTGCCTGTCACCAGTCACTCACAACCATCACTAATCTTATCATCATCATTCTTGCTATATGACATAATCTGAAACATGACAAACCTTGAGAAGATAAATCTTTTCCTTTGGCACATCGGCCATCCCCCCTTTCCTGTCAATCTGGTGCCCATCATTCACATTCATATTAATGAAATAATTATTTGATTACATGAATAAATTAAGGAAATGAGATTGCACTTACATCGCCCAGTAGGTCCTGAATCTTTTGCTTCGCTTCTGGGTGTTTCTTCTGTACATGCGAGTAGGCGTTCAATCAAGCTTTAAGCATTCTAATCAACGCCCTTTAACGAGAGGGGATTCAATGAGCGATTTAAGTGAGCGGAGAGGAGTACCTGATACAAGAGCAATTCAATGAGCGCGAGCGAGAGCGGATTTGCTGCGGGCGTCTCCTTAAACCTTTCGCATTCATCGCTCATTATTCTTACAGCTATATCTTCGTAATCCCCATTCATTGATAGCGCCATTGCATACAACTGCACCCACAAACATAAATCAGTTACTGCATTGTATCCGATCCATGTTTATTACCTTGACCTCTCCCCGTTTGCTCAAATGTCGCAATGGCCTCTCATTCAAAGTGATCTATCTATTAGTAATTTGATTCATTCAGTGGAAAGTTGTGAACCTTGAGGGCTTCTATCTCATTGGCGCCTGGATGCTCTGATTTAAAGAAGCTCTTCTTCCGGCTAATCGCTGAACCTCTGCTTCGATCTTGATCGAACCAGGCGGCATGGGCTATATTGGGCTTCAGGTTCATTTTCATCTTACCACTGAGAGTTAAGGCCCCAAGAACACAAGCCAGCAGCACCAGAGAAGCTCTTCCCACTCCTCTCACTATATTGTTCATCATCTTCCCATTCTCATCCTTCATCTTTGACCACCCTGAGAATCTGTCTAGCGTGCACTTCACATATAATGGACGTGAACCCAAGTGGCTTCGTTTGCTCCACTGGGAAACGCTGAGAGAGCCATGGCTTAAGCTGACATGAACTCTGCTTGCAGAGGATAGGCTCTCTGGAGCCACACTCAGATGGCTTTGGCTGAGCTGAATCAGAGAGTTCATCTTTTAACGGGAAAACTACAGAAGGCCCAGATTTATTTGGATTCAGCAATAAAAATCCTTCTATTCTATTTATAACCCAGATTCAGCTATGATGATAGCTTTACATGTAGACTTTTCTGCCATGAAGCAAGGTATAAGATATTGCTTCATTGCTTTCTACCCAGAATCAATGCTTTGAAAGGCTCACAAGATATACTTCTTCTGATTTTTATTGTGGTTCAAACCTTTTCACATGAAGGGCATCGGCGAGTTGTATGTAAGGAATAAAGTTATTCTTAGCTGTTTGCCTTCAAATTACTCAATAAAGATGCAATAGATGATACCTTTTCTTTTACAACCCAGTAGAGTAGTCCTTCTGCATGTTATAATTTAGTTATTGAAGGACTTGAAAAGTAAATATCTGGAAAATACTGTATCTTCAGTTTGTCCAGTAAGAAATACTATGACAGCGATGGTATGTTACACGTTTATGATGAGTTATCTAAGCTTTAGTTGCTTTTGTCAGCCTTCACTTATTAGTGGGCAACTGGGCATAAATCTTTGCTTAAAGTCTGAGATTTCTCTTAGCTAAAGTGGAGGATTCTCGTTGTGAATATAATTTTGCTTGACCCATTTGCCAAGTCTAGAATAATCTAAATGCTTCTTATGTTATTTCACAAGCTTGATAGCTTATGGGAGAGAGAGGGGCATGCATTTAAATTGGTCTTCTGCTGATATGAAAAGTGAAAAGGGAAAAATTAGAAAACCATCAGAATGAACCAACTGGTAGAAACCTTCCCCATTTCTTCTCGTTTTCTTAGCAAGTGTGGAAACTTTTCAACTTATGCTCTGTCTTTAGTTTCTAATTATGGGGAAACTGCCAAAATTGCAGTACCCTTGGTCATCCTTGGTGGCTTTTGTTGTGTGTGGATCTGTGTGAAGATTTTGAAGTCAAAGAAGAAGCCTCATGCTCTTGATAGAAGGTCCAAGACCTTTAGGGAGCTATACGGTGGTGATGTAGCATTAAAGAGATTGTTTGACTATCACGAAGCTGAGCCAAGCTCAGCCACATTTCACAGAACAGATTCTGTAATGAAGGATTTGCTTGATGATGAGCATCTTGATTTGAAGAAGCTGCAGGTAGGTTTGACATTGCCTTGCAAATTTTCATGTTTGACATTTGACTGTGAAAAAATTATCAACAGTAAATGACAAATTTCCCTTTGGAAAAATACCAATCTTCCTGAGTGAGAGGGAGAGGTTTCTATATATATATATTGGAGTATATGTAACTAGTTTCTAAATATTGGTTTGGCAGAGTACTGTGGAAAAGGTGGAAAAGAGTGGAAAACAAGCTTCCGCAGTGGAGCAACTTAAAAAGGCTGAAAAGGACCATTCTGGGAATCCCCATGAAGCCTACGAGATTGGCATGCTTCTTGTTGAATTGCTTATTTATGAGGTATAAATCTCTTTCCGTCTTTCTCTAACTTACCCATACGAATCTTTCAACTTTAAATCTTGTAATTTTCTTGTTCTATAAAAAAGAAATCTTGCCATTTTCTTTCAGTGAGATTTGAATATACCAGCATTTTCTTTTGCTTAAGACTATTTAAACTGACGGGGAGAAAAGAAGATAAGTAATGTTTCAAGACTTCCCTGGACCTCTAGAAGAAGAAATTTGAAAAGTCAATTGAAATATTTATTCTCTTCTCTTCTCTTCTGTTATCTTCCCTCTTAATAAGCTTAAATTGTTTCAAATCAAAATCAGCATCAACGATGATGAGCATCTTTATGTAGAACTATTAATGAAAGGAATAGAAAACTGCTTCTCTGAGATATGCAGAGGAAATATAAAGAAGCCCTGAATCGTGATTGCTTGAAGCATGAAGAAATTTCAGATACTCGTCGTCCACTGTACAAGGTACATACAACTCCTATACGAGGTCTTCTCTTTTGTTGTTCACATTTTTCATTTCTTCTTATCTCTGGAACTCGGACTTACTCACAGAGAACTAAATCTGGCATGTGTTTGAACATTTTGACAGGCCATTATATACATAATGCAGGGAGACAACAAAAAAGCTGAAGAATGTTGGGAAGGGTTCAATGAAATCCGAGAACTATTCCATCTTAGAAAGCCCCCATCATCATCTTCTTCTTCTTTGGGTGAGGCGATCGACAACATCACCGATTTCCAGACATTCAAGAACAAAGTGATGAAACTTAAAACTGGCATTGAAGAGATTGCTGCCAAAAAGGAATCCCGTAAATGATAAGAAGAAGAAGAAGAAGACAGCATTATCTCTTCTTTCAGTGTCTGAAGTAACGCCCATCCTGAGGAAGAACGTTATATCGGTATATAACGAGGAGACAAGTTTGTTTCATAATGTGTCATCTTTTCCTGTGATGTGAGCACTATATTCTAATCCAAGAATCCATTTGTGTAATTCACAGGGGATAATTAATAATGTTATAATTTTTTTTGCCAATGGATGTTACAATCTTTTATTAAAACTATAATGTATGTAGAAATTATATTTCCTAATATGTTCTTAATTTATTTTAGTAATTACCAATTCATACTATGTTGGACTTTTTTTTTAAGTACTGAAGTAGACTCCATGAACAAAGACTCTTCTCTAGCTAACTCAATATTAATGAAGACAAGAAAATATTTGAAAATAACTATTACTATTATCATTTAATATGACACGTGTTAAGTAGAAACAAAATTTCTCTTTTAAGAGTGGTAAACAAAAAGAAATAGATGAGCATAAAAATATTAGGAAATGGTATTATCCCTAAACCATAAACAATGTGGGGCATTTTGAATTCTCTAAAAAATGCAACTTCGTATGATATTGGCACTACAGCATTCTCTGCATCCTTAGATAAATTATGAAAATACAATTGTCGTCAATGTTCTGAAATACAATATTAAATTTTTAATCATTTTCCATTCTGTCACACCATATAACTTGCTTATGCTATATATGTCAGCAGTCCACAAAATATATATTCATGGAGATTATTTATAGTATTTTAATCCTATTTGGTCCCTTCACTTAATCTTTATTAGCACCCTCTTGCTTGTTGACAAAACTTCAACGTCAAAACGGATTGGCACTGAAAGCAACAAGAATGGAACATTCCTGTGTCTTTCATTCATGATATGAATTTTTCTCCAGAAAAGAAGTGATTGCGATATTAAATAGGGAAAATAAGAAACAGAAATCTGTGAATTCAACGCATTATGGGGAAGCTAATAACTACCTCAAAACCTCTCCACCATTCAAAGTTCCTCTGTTTCTCTCTGTTCTATCTCTCTCTTCCCTCTCTCTCTCTCTCTCTCTCTCTCTCTCTCTACACCTTTCTCTCTCAATCCAAATGCCTCCTCCGATCATCTCCCTTCGATCCCATTCACTCTTCTCTCTTCTCCTACAATTCCTCCTATCACCCCACAAGTATGCCGTCTCAACCACTCGTTCCACCTGCTCTTCCCTTGTTTTCTTCTCGGGTAATTTCTAAATTCTAATCCTTGCTCTTTGTCATAATTGATCGGTTTTTTTTATAAAAAATGTGAGCTTTTGTTTCTTTATTTTAGATTACTAGGATGCTTTGAAGGATATCCAGAATTTCCTCGATCGGTCTTCATCTTCCCGGCGTGTTCTTAAGTATATGCAGGGGAATTCTGACAGTTTCGGTGGGAATTTCAGTGCCCAAATAAGGTTTTCTTATTTCGATCATAAAAAAGATGACCAAAAAATTCCTTGCGGATTTCTCAAGAAATTTCCAATCCTGGATTCTGGTATATCCCACTTGAATGAAACCCAATTGAAAGGATTTTGTTCTCTTTAGTATCTTTTGCCTGAAAGTGCGTGTTATTTTATCTCTTGATTCAGATCGAATGGCGATGGAGAAATGTAATGGTCTGGTGGTAGTTTCAGCCCTCTTCAACGACCACGACAAGGTGAGACAACCAAGGGGCTCAGGAGCCAAAACATTACACAATGTATGTTTCTTCGTGTTCATAGGCGACATAACCCTCAAAGGGCTTCAATACCATGGAATAGTTTCATTAGAATAATCAAGAGAATACAAGGTAGGAGCATGGAGGCTTGGGAAGGTTTCAAGGGAGGATTTGTATGAGAACCCAGCAATGAATGGAGTGATACCAAAATATTTAGTTCACAGGCTGTTCCCAAACTCCAAGTTCAGCATATAGGTCGACGCGAAGCTGCAATTAACGGTGGATCCATTGTTGCTGATTCACTCACTGGTTATATCTGAGAATGTGGATATGGCTATATCAAAGCACCTTTATTATGTTCATACAATGGAAGAAGCCATGGCCACTGCAAGGTGGAAGAAATGGTGGGGTGTTAATGCCTTGAAGTTGCAGATGGAGACTTACTGTAACTATGACCTCCAACCTTGGAGCCCCTCCAAGCAGCCCTATGCCTCAGGCATATATATATATATATGTGTGTGCGTGTGTGTATCTCTGCACTTACTCTGATTCTTTTCATAGTTCTTCTTTAACGTGTGAAGCTTTTTGTATTTCATCGTCTTGTGGAGTTTGGATTCATGTTGTGTTTGCATGCATGCTTCGTGAGCTTTCATTTGTTATGCAAATGTTTTCAAAATGAAAATAAGTTGATGAATAAAGTCACATTCTATTGATATGGCTAAAAGAAGGTTAATCAGGGTAGTTTATTTGAGGACTTTGCTAATAACACATTAACGAAGACTTTGAAAATGATGAGATAGCTGGCTTGAGCTTGAAAAAGTAGGCGTACTTGACATAAAGGGAATCAAATTTGCTTAATTTCGAAGCTTATAAAAGTAGACATTTTACAATTGAAGGGACTTTGGTTGTATATGAATATGAATGATCTTTTTAGGAATGTGAAAAGCTCTAGCGTGCTGCAACAATTATTAATGTTATCATCAGTTTAATATAACCATTTGTGATTAGGGATGATAAATGGATTAATATGTTTAATAGGGACGGCTCATCCAAGGAAGGTGTTGAAGAAGGCCGCCATACGAACCAGAAGAGCACACTCTGATTCGATATAAGTGAAGAATGGCAGCAAGGGTCACGAGTATCTTTCTGTTATGTGGGACGATGAGGATCAATGATCCCTTTGTTTATTACCCATCATAACTGGTTTCTTGCTCACAAGCCAAGAAATGGTAATTTATTGGTACATATATTCAAGAGGAAACGTGTCGTTGTAAAGAAACAGAACCCTACGAATTATGATTGGTTTTGTCTTTCGGTTGGTGGAATGTAGACAACGACAAAAGAGTTCTTTCGCTCTAATTATTTTTTTAATTTATTAATAATATCAAATAAATTAATTATTTATAATTAATATAAGAGTTATTAATTAATTTAAATTGATTACAAAATATATAATATGAATTTATTTTAAAATATTAAATTTATTTATAATTAATTAATTTATTTAATAATTTTAATCTATTTAAAAAAAATTAATTAGTTCTTATATAAAAAAATTAGAAAGAGTAATATATAGTTATTGTTTTATCATAAAATATCACTAGATAATTAATTACTCCATATTAACGATAATTCTGATTCCGAAACTTTTCTTATTTTATACTCATCTCTGTCAAAAATAAAAATAGAAGCAAGGCTCGTTCTCGGCTCAGTATTTAATGTTTTGCCTTAAATCTAAATTGTTTTCGATCTGACTTTAAATACAATGGTTAAGTTCAATCTTAAATTTTAAAGCATTAATTTCCGTGCGGGTCAATTACATTATCACGCCAATCACATTCAATCCCCGTCATATGTCGTGTTCCTACGCGCATTGCGTTCATACAAAACGCATCTCTTCGATTCTTCTTCCACTGAGATTTCCCCCTCACGATATATTCTCTGTGCTCAATTGTGAAACCAACTCAGCGAAATTCCTCAAACCCCAAATAAACTGGGGTTCGCTTTGCGTCAATGGCTACACAACTAATCGCGACCCACACTGACCACGCTGAGATTTACCATGGAGAGGATCTCTGCAAGCAGAAGTCGCGAGAGCTGCTCGAGGAGATTAGCCTGCCCAAAGGCTTGCTCCCCTTGGACGACATCATCGAGGTGGGCCACAATCGCTCCACTGGCTTCGTCTGGCTCAAGCAGAAGAAGAGGAAGGAGCACAGGTTCGAGGCCATTCGACGCAACGTTTCGTACGAATCTGAGGTCACCGCCTTCGTCGATAAGCACCGGATGAGAAAGGTCACTGGGGTGAAGAGCAAGGAGCTGTTCTTTTGGGTCACTATCTCCGAGATCTTCATCGACGATCCTGATTCCGCTAAGATCACCTTCGCTAACCCCAGCGGCATCTCCAGATCGTTTCCTGTTTCGGCTTTTCAACTCCAAGAAGAAGAAGAAGAGAAGAGGGATGGTAACCAGTAAGTAGATGATTTAGCAGTAGCAGACGCAAGAAAAATTACCCCAAGAACTTTAGGATTGTTCCAGCAGATGGAATAATTCAGTTCAAATAAATGTAATTGTAGGATTTTATTTTATTTGATCTTTGTATTCAAGTTCAAATCTTGTCAAGTAATCAAGTTAGCCGGCCTTCTTTCCATGCGCTATATAGAACTTGTGCTGTGGCGTACTAATTATACTAATCATGATAAAAAAACAACCCCATCATTTACCAGCACTGCGAGAAACAAAAACTAAAACAAAGGAGCCACTGCTCCATACTAGCATTGCCTGATGACCTTCTATCTCCAACCAAGACAACTAATAAAATGAACACAGTAAAACAAAAGCAAAAAGTATTTCTTTTGCGGTTGCCCAAGAAACGCTATTCAGCATTATTAAGTTGAAACCCTCACTTCAGATTTGTAACAGTGAAGTAAATGGGAAGTTGAGGACAAATCTGTACATCCCAAATTGGTTAAAAAGTCAACCAGCAATTATTATTTATGTTACATTGTATACGCTTCGCTGGCTATTGCTATAAACTTTTGCCAAACATGCTTTGAAGGATGGTGAGTCTTCAACTGTAATTGGTCAAGCACCAATATCCGAAAAGAATTCCAGCAATCCAGCCAACTTGAACAACCAATTACCAGTAGTAGATTACGATGAATTTTTTTATTCCAAAGATATAATCTCAATGTCCCCAACTCATACAGTTCCTCTTGAATACTTCATGACCAATCTTTTAAGTCACCGAAATCTGCAGGTGAAACAAAGTAATCAAATCTTATAAGACACTAATCTGTAAGTGTGGATCTCTGGAGACATGAATAGTCACCATTTCAACAAATCTCACACCAAAGTCCAAGCAACACCTCCAACTTTAACCTACAAAACTGCCAAGGCATGTATTAGCCTGATACGTTCAGTTAAATACCAAATCAACCTTTTGGCCCGCTCTATAATGTCAATCCCATTACAACAACCTCATCTCAGTTCACCCGTGCAGTAGATGCGTCCTACCAGATATATAGATTATACCAGCATGAGCAATAACTTCATGCAAGAACTAAAGAAAATTAATTGAAGGGCCTTCACACTCTAAGTAGTTGAAGTGTACTCGACAATTCTAATAAACAGCCAAAGATGTGGGGCAAAATTACCCAGGTGCCTCTTCTAAATCTTCTTTTCTTTCTTTATCTCCATCAGATTGAAAATGACGAACCCCTAGAGTCTTATAATCCCATATCATTTGAGATATTTCATCTTGAGGAAGGCTCAAACCTTTTTGTTTAATGGACCTAAGCAAGTCGAAGAAGCACTTCGGATTATCAAGTTTGGTATACTCATGTAACACCTGCTCATGATCTGGGATCCAGTTCCTTGGGAATGGAGTGTAATCACAAGAAGGAATTAGCGACATCTGTGAAAACTGAACACCTTCGATTGCATCAACCAGCCCCATCCTCAAAAGGTCAGAATATTCAGGAGCAGAATTGTTGCTACTCTCTCTCAGGGGTCGACTAAGATTTCGTGAAGCTAGTCCATACACCTTGGCACGAGATTTTAGCCTGTACCTAGCAGCATACAACTTAGCCAAAGAGCTACGAATTACATATGCACAAAATCCAACAACTTTCTTGCGGTTGTCAGCATATCTATACCAATCAGCCATGGTCTCGAGGAATTTATTCATCTGGGAGTTCGTATGAGCTTGACTTGAATATAACATAGGAGTACATGGCAGGGGTTCAGGGTCTTTGTCTCCCTTCACCAGCTCAAGCCTCCGAAACTGGCGAATGCATTGTTGTAAACTAGCAGTGACTGAAAGCAAAGTTCCCACACCCTTTTCACTCACTATGTTGCCTCCCGAAGCTGTGTAACGTAAGGTTGGATGTATCACCCTCCGGCATATTATATGGTCCAAGAATTGGATTCCCCTTGTAATATGCTCAATCTCCACCTTTGAATTATCCAGTCGTATCCCAAATGCATCCTCAGAAAATTCAATAACTTTCTTCCTAATTGCTACAGCATCCTCCCTAGGACCTCGGATCCCAATCAGGAAATGACCTCCATATCTTACGTAATCCATCTTCCTACTTTTCTGTGTCCCGCTAGATGGAACAAACTCTGGCCAAGCAGGGTTATGACAGCCATCATCAATCGAATATTTCCATATTGAGTCAGACTTGCACGGTCTGAAAAACTCAAATATCATTTCTTCCATCATATGATCCAATTCATTAAGGCAAATATTAGCAAGCAAGGGACTTAAAATTCCACAATGACCATAAGAGGGTACCTTAGCAGCCTCCTCCGGAGCAAAATTGTAGAATGTCCTTAACCAATATGGGGCTGGCTTTGGTTCATTCTCATTGATAATCCTCTTCTTAGTACCTTTCCTTTTCTTATCCTTCTTCGACTCTTCAGTTTCATCATTATGTGACTTACATCTCACAGGCTTTTTAAGCGCAGATTTGATCAAACCCAGCACTTTCCTATCCTTGATAGCCTTTTCAAGACAACCCATTACTACATTTCTATCCACATTTTCCAAAATCTCACTCAAATTGCCCTTCAAAAACCATAAATAACCAGCAAAATTACTCCGAATTGTCCGAATAACCGTGTGGGCACTTCGGCCGGGTCGAAAAGCATGTGACTTTGGTGAAAACCGAGCTTCAAAAACAGGCTCTAAAATCAACAACAAGACCTCCTGAACGACCCTGTCCTGAAAACAAGGTTCGCTGGACTCAAGAATTGCTTGAAGCTTGCGCTTAGACAATGGCTTCGTGAGAGGCTTGTCATTGGGGCTGCCAATGAATTGCTGGGTCTTCTTGCTCCATGCGAATTTTCCGTGAATGACGGCGTTTCGAAGAGAGAGCAGGTCCCGCAGAATATGAAAATGAATGGCGTTTCGGGGAGGAAAAGTACCGGTCACATGGGCACAAGATCGCTGGTAGGCCAGAACCCAGAGATCGAATTTGGAGAGGAAGCCAGAGAGGTTGGGGAAGGTTGTGTTTGGTGGGGAGGAGAAAGTTTTGACCCACAGAGAGCTGCATATATCAATAGGATCTTCTTTGAGCAGAGAGTAAGGGTCCTGGTCTTTGTGCTCATGGTGGTTTGGGAGTTGGATTCGGTTCGCAGTTTTCAGAGAGGGCCGTTGCAGCGAACTGGTGGAAAGAGGAGAGACGAAGGGAATCGAAGAAAGAGTTTTGAGGACAGAAGAACGAGGGCCCTGAAGGTGTTCGATGGCTTTCCTCAGTGACATTTCTTCGGTTTGGCATTTTGGGGCAAGCGGGCCTTCTTATGTGTGCCGTGTGGCTGGGTATCGTATTCGTATGGCCTCCGCTCCTCAACGCATACTTTCTATAACTGTTTGGTTAGGAAAAAAACTATAGGTTAAAAAATATTTTTAAATTAAATTATTATTTAAATAAAAAAATTAAATAAATAATTATTAAATATCTATAAAATTTGTTACACTAAATTATATTTTTAGATAAATTTATAAAAATAATTTAAAAAAAACATTAAATGATAATTATATTTTTATTTTTTTGATACGCCCTCCTTTCTATCCTTCAGCTAATTGTGTTTTTTTTCTCTTCCCTCTCTTCTCATCATTTTTGCTTCACTGTCTTCTCTCTCGTCAACCCCACCCATCTTCAACCTTCGTGGAATGTCTGTTACCCCCACCAATTTTCTTCAACTTCTGTCAAAATCTGTCGCCCCTCCTATTTTCTTCAATTTCGTCAGTATTCCATCTTCCCCACCCATCTTCTTCAACCTCCATCCATATTTGTCACCTTCTTCTTCAACCTCTGTCCATATCTGTCATCGTCATTGATGTTCATTCTCTCTGTGTTTCTACAGGATCACTGTCGTCGTTGAAACGGTGGAAGTTGTTGGATTTGCTAAGGCAAAGCATCAACGACCGGAAGATTGGGGAGTTCGGCAAATTTGAAGTGATCAAGACGTTGCTCTAAATACTGGGTTTCGTATTGAGGTTGAATCTGAGGGTGGAATTTCTCGTGGGAAGTTGTAGGTTGGTGATACGAGGGATTGTGAAGAACGCAAAACGATGACAACGACGATAGGAGAAATGAGAGAACAAATTAGTCTATGTTCTACCATTGCTACTAAAATTAAATTATTTATTATTAATTTTCTAATAAAATTAAATATATATTTATATTATTTATTATTTTAATATTAATAAAAAATATAAATTTAAAATTATATTTTATATAATTATCGTTTAAACTCATGTCTTTTCTAATAATTTTTTAATCACAAAATTTATTATGATACTAACTATCTAAATATTTATTTTTTTTAAAATTATTTTTTTAAAAAAAATCTTTTTTAAAAATTATTTTTTAGAATTAATTTTTTTTCATAAATTTTTTTTTAAATTAAATCAAACTGACCCCTAATCCCACTCTCAACACCAAAAAGAAAAGAAAATAGTGAAGCTCATTTTTAAAAGTTAAAAAAGTTAGCGATACCCATACTGTGACCACAATGCGTATGTTTTTTAGAGGAAAAAATTTAAATCAAGTTGCTTACATCAATTTGGTCAAATTCTCCAGTTTCACTTTACCACGTGTCATATTATTTCAATATCTTCATTTAATTTAAACTTACATGAAAAATAATACACATGCTCAAGTGTTACTGAAAAATTTGACAAAATTGATGCAAATAATTTGATCTAAGTATGATCATTTTTTAAAACCTGATAATCTAGAGAAAAAAATATTTAAGTGTTGACTTAGTCCTAAATATAAAAATTAAGGATTGATACTAGTCATAATATAAGATATTAATTTATTCTATTTATAATATTTTTTATTTTTTAGTTCATTTATAAATTATTTAATTTCATTAATTTATCAAAAGTAATTAAATAATTTTTAAATTAAGGATGTAAGAATAATAGAGAAATTTAAGCTTGAGACATGCATATAAATGATAATCCATGTGTACATACAAACTACTGAAAAAGGGTCATATAACCAACCATGAGTAATGTGGTTTTCAGCCCTAGAGATTGACACATGGATCAAACTTTGATAGGTATTTTTTTTTTTTGCTAAATAAACCGAAATTAAGTAAAAGTAACCTCTCACTCATTTCTGAAGATTGTTTCTTTTTTAGTTCGTCGATCACTCAACTCGATGGTATTCATGAACTTTTTTTTACCTTGCTTGGTAAATTAAATTCCTCGTGACGATTGTGAAGTTGTCGAACTCGAATAAAAGAAAAAAAATAAATCATATTTTCATTGTTATTTTAACGAAGTAATAAATAATTAATATCTTAGGACATAGATCCGTCTTGTGGAATTGTGAGGCGCATCGTCTGGAGGGAGCGTCGCATGCATGGATTGAACAAAGTAAACGCCACGAAACTCCAAATGACTCGTGAAGACCCATTTTTTGCTTTGACCAACGAAACATTTTCACATGCCTCTCCCTTTTCCCGGGTCATTCAACCGCCATATTATCTTATTTTCACCCTGTATGATATTATTCTAATTAAGCCAAACACTACTCCAAGAAACATACCACGCTTAAGCAACAGACATCTCTACCCCTTTCAAATTCGCAGGCCCTTGCAATTACAGAATTACTAATGAAATTGGACAAATAAAAATAGACATCGAACAGGAAGGAACATTAATAGTAGACAGTGGTGTCCACGCATAGAATCAGTATACTATGCGCGGAAATGAACAAGGAGAGGTTACATCATAGCTTCTTTTTATTTTATTATACGGTATAACGTGCTCTGAGATACTACATTAATTCTTATACATTGAGTCATATTTGCCAAGGAAGCCAGAGAAAGAGAAACAGTATATCAAAAGAAGTACGAAGAAACCAAAATGTGAAGGAAAATTGAAAACCACTGTCCAAGAGATCATCACGTTTGCGCCATTTATCTTTATCAGCTTCCTCCAGAGAGAAGTAGAGAAGTGCTGGGAATACATATACGAGTGAACATTGATATCACTATAATGTGAATCTCGTTTCAATTTTTATGGTCGAGATGGCAGTGGAAGGTCATTGAGGTTGGGTATTCGTTGTGGCAAGGAGACGAACGAGACGGAGGAACAAAACCCTTTGGGAGCATCACAGAGAAAGGCCTGGGCTTGATCAGGTTCTTATTGGCCGCCGTCTTCTTCCCGTGCTTCTTCTTCAACCTCTTCTTGAAGCGTTCTTGGAAGATGGGGTCGTTGTTCTTGAGGTCGAACACTTGGTAGTAGTGGGTGGGAATAATGGGAACGCTAGAAGGAGGGTCGTTCTGGGGTTGGATTTGTTGGGTTGAGGAAGAAGAAACAGTGTGAGATGATGAGAGGAGGAAGATGAAGAGAAAGATGAACAGAGCTGTGCACAGGCACTTGAGGATATGACTGAGATCACCCGTCATGAGAACCACAAGAGGCGTTAAGTTTTGGAGAACATTTATGGAGAATCCGAATTGAGGGAATGATGATAAGGAGATCGCTGAGACTGAGAATGGGGGCGAATTCCAATGGGTTATTGGTGGCTTTTGAGATTAAGAGGAGAGGGGATCCATATGCAACTCCCCGTGTACATAGCCTGATTCTGTAAAATGAATAAAAAAGAAATTTCAAATGGGTTCATGAAATTCTACTTACTCCCCATAAAATGGACTCAGATATTACAATGGAACCATATTTTATTTTGATGCCAATTTGGAAACACTTAAAATGATTATTTCTGTTGTTTATTAGATAGGGCCGGTTTGGATAGGATTTTAAAAAAGGGCTTATGAAAAAAAGGGCTTATGGACAGCTTATAAAAAAGGGTTTTTAGAGAAGAGTTTATGGAAAAAAAGTGGTTTTGAATAAGGGCATATTTGGATAGGATTTTGAAAAATGGCTTATAAAAAAAAAGGGCTTATGGACAACTTATGGAAAAGGACTTTTGGAGAAGAGTTTATGGAAAAAAAGTGGTTTTGAATAAATAGGTGTTTGGATAGTTATTTTTAGAACGACTTTTTATGGTGATAAATTACCAAAAAGGGTATGATTTGATTTAAAGTAAGAGAGAGGAGAGAGTTAGAGAAAAGAGAAGAGAGAGGAGAGAGGGAAGAGAGAAGAAAGGAGAGAGGGTGTAAGAAAAAATATGAGAGATGAGAGAAGGTGTAAGAAAAAGTAGGAGAGAGGAGAGAGGGTGTAAGAAAAAGTAGGGGTAAGATAGTAATTGGATAGTCCATAAGTGCTTTTACGGTTGAAAAAGTTATTTTAAATAGCTTATTCAAAACCATGATTTTAAATCACGGTTTTGTCCAAAAGCACTTATAGACAAATAAGCCTGTTTGTTTTGAAATTTTCCCAAACTGAGATTTGGGCCAAAAGCCCTTTTTAAAACCGCGGTTTAAGGCCTTACCAAACAGGCCCTAAATAAGTGTTTAGATAGTTATTTTTAGAATGACTTTTTATATTGATAAATTACCAAAAAATATATGATTTGATTAAAAGTAAGAGAGAGGAGAGAGGTAGAGAAAATATAAGAGAGAGGAGAGAGGGTGTAAGAAAAAGTATGAGAGATATTGTAAGAAAAAGTAAAAAAGAGGAGAGAGGGTGTAAGAAAAAGTAGAGGTAAGATAGTAATTGGATAGTCCATAAGCTCTTTTACTGTTTAAAAAGCTATTTTTAATAGCTTATTCAAAACCTTGGTTTTAAACCATGGTTTTGTCCAAAAGCACTTATGGACAAATATGGCTGTTTGTTTTAAAATTTTTCCAAACTAAAATTTGGCCCAAAAGGACTTCTGAAACCATGGTTTCAGAAGCATCCAAACACATCCATAAAATTTTATCACATATTTATTAATACAAAATGACTTCTTTATCATTAATCTAAACGGATAGAATCGGAATAAGAAATACGAGCGTATTTGCAAGCGATTATCCTTCTCTAGAAACATTAAAAATATATATAGTAAGAATTAAAAATCTTATTTTTTTAAAACAATATAATATATGATGTATATATAAATTTTACCAATTTGTACCTTTTACTAGTGCTGCACTGTTTTTTATTTTATTTCATGTAAATGTAATCCACATTATTTACCCCCCCCCCCTTTCCCCCCCCTAAAACACACCTTGATCGTGCAGAATTACAGACTCTAGCTAGATTTAAATCCACTTGTCAGAACGACATCGTTTTCAAGGAGCACGGAGAGAGCGGGGCGGGAAAGATGTAGATATGAACTGAATCATGCGATATACACGACCATTTGGCGTGATTGAATTCCCCGCCAAAATTCTCGTGGAATTTTCTGTCCAAGGTAGAAAGAAGTGCGCGAACAACTAAATGCGAGCTTCGTGATTGAATCGAGCCGGTCGAGCTCCCTGAACTACTACAAGAAATATGTCGACTACGACGACGCTACCTCTCGCTACCGTTCATTCTTCAAGGTAAAATGTGACTCACTTCATTTTGATAAAATTTATCTAGAATTTCTCAATCTATTTGATCGTAGATAGTGGAAATATGATACATTGTTCATAGTAGTATTAGTTACAGAAATAGAATTTTTCGATTTGTTTTAAGATTTGCAGCGAAGTTAGGTTTGGGAGTGAATGCAGTACATGTCGAGATAGCATGTCGTAGGTTGATAGAATGCTATGAAAATATGAAGTTGAGTTTGGCTGACATTTACGGAAACTTATGGTGGATTGATGCACACTCTTGTTATCTTTCTCTTAAGAGACTGAACCGATGATTTTCGATGATTTTAACATTTCTAGCAGCTTAGCATCTTATTGGACCTTCGTCTCCTTTTTAGCCCATATAAACATTTCTTGAGCTTAGGTGGCCTACCTGCCCGAGTTCATTTAAAATTTGGTGTTATAAGCCCTTCTTTTTAGCCTGTCATTAGTTTCCCTATATACGCCTTTTGTTTTAAACTCTCTTCAAACAAATCCACAAACAAAACCTATTAGCTTATTTCCCTATCATCTGATGTCCTTTATACGAGTTTTTAAATATAATTTATAATTGAGTTCATAATCGTTCTTCAAATAGCATCTAAGGCTTACTATGTCTTGAATTCTTGATTTTCCAGGTCAATGCTCATTTACTCCGAGCTTGCTCATCTTTAACCTAAAGCGTGACTGTATCAGTACAGGAAAATTGCCACTCATATTGATGGGTAATGATCTTTTGATTAGCATATCTCCACGTAGTTTTTTATGTTCATGCAGTTTAGAATAGAAATAGTGAAGAAAAGCATCATTACTGATGGTGGAAGTGGATTTTAAAATTCCACAGTATGTGTTTTGGTTGGCTTTTGAACGCGTGCCACCTTAGTGGCTGGGGTAAAAGGGGGTGAAAACACTCACGAGGCCTGAGCTAGCAATTTATTTAGTTTTAGAAATTACCAAAACCTTGACTGGACTTCTGATATCTGCTTTTACATCTAGTTTAATTGTTATTCCATTTTAGTGATGCTATTCTGCATGGCTTCTCAGCCAATCCAACCTCAGAAGCTCTTACAATGCAGCTTGAATTCATTTATCTGATTTATGAATCTGTTGATTGAAATTATAGTGTGGAGTCAGTGTAAGTTTGTATCTCATCAAGACTCTTGCAATTGTTGTACGGCTGGTCACTATAGTAGACAGTTTTAGCAACCCAGACTGCAGCATTGCAATAAGATGCTTGTAGGGCATTAAGTGTTTGAATCATGAAATGCATCAGCAACTTCATTGCGCTTCTGTCATTTTGATTATACAAATTATTTTTCTTGCACATGCAAACCCCCTAATGTTGACAAAATTGTAAATCTTTTTGTTTCAACAATCAAAATGAGAAGCTTTTGTAACTGAGCCTTTTGATTTCTTGATATTCTGCTTGATAAATGGTGGTCTTGTTAATATTTCACTATACCATGACCTTCCTAGCAGTTACATGCTATTTTCATCTCTGCATTTGAACTCTGTTGGTAACATCATGAACCCAAATGTTCTCTATCACTGCAAAGAAGAAAGAGATGATCACCATCTTGAATGACGCTAATGTCATCTATCTCTGCATTTTCTGCAGTAACAACGTTTGTAGGTTTGGAGCCTTCAAATTTTTGAGCTGCAGATTAACAATTTAACAGTTATACAAGAGAATACATGCAAAGTAAATAGCTTTTCCTAAACCCCCAACACCGGCCCCCCCCCCCCCCCCAACACACAAAAAACAAAAAAAGGAAGCCCCTTCTCTGTGCATTTCTTTTAGATGTTGCAACATACTGACAATTACTGTGGCCAATTATAGGTTTACCCGTTACCAAGTATGAAGTTTAAGAAAGCTTACCAGCAACCTTGAGCAGCTCTTCTAATGAATCAGGTAAAAGTATCAATTTCCCATGCCCCTGTGCAGTACTACAGTATTCACAGATCAAGTGGATGGTAACTCTGTTTTTTATGCGTTTTGCCACTTCTCTGTCACCTGGGACATTGGTATTTCCTGAATGAGAGTTTGGGTATACCTTTTCTATTGGGAAGTCGATGGGCCTGCGACCATCATGTCTACTGCTTCTGGTTAGATCATTCCTAGCCACCAAATCTATTCTATACTCATCTGATTTTCTCCTATTTTCACCACTCATTACGAGGTCAGAAATGCTCTTATTTTCTTGCTGTTCTATTGGAACTTTTGGAGTCCGTGGTTGGGAATTTGGATTCTTTGCATTTATGTCTCTTTGCAGGAAAATTTCAACCATATCTTGTTGACAGTTCTTTGCAGCATCACGAATAGTGTCTTCCGTGCCTGTAAAATCTTTGTTTTCCCCTTCCTTCATCATGGAATTTCCGTTCGAATTTTTCGTACAGCCTCCTATTCTTGTTCCATCAAGCATTTCATGGACATATTCAGAGCCCAAGTCTTGTCCCCTAAGTTTCTGTCAATAAGGATAAGAGTAATTAAGATGTTTTATTGAAAAGGGGAGGTGAAGAATAAATGAAGTCTATCCTTATTACCATGAAAAGATTGTTCATTATAATTTGTGAATCTTCTGGGGTTGCTTGTATGGCATTCATTAAGGAAGTTCTGCTAAGTCTCAATATTTGAGAAAGCTCTATGGTCCGCACTGTGAAAGGCTGTGGTCTGCAGTATAAAACCCCAATCTCACCAAACGTATCTCCTCCAATTGCCTTACCGATAACCTGAATAATTTTGAATAAGTAGCTATATTCAGTAGTGCCATCATGCATTTCTCAAGGAAATAAGCTATATTTGTATTAGACGTACTTGATCTCGTCCATCAATGTAGCGAAGAATATTCTGTAATAATCAATCATTTCAAAAAAGATTTATTATTAGTAGGATTAGTATAAGATTCAAGATTATCCAATTATTCATCTGTAAGCGAACTCACCACTGCCCCTGAAACCAGTATATAAAGGTCTGTTGGAGACTCGTTTTGCAGGATCACTTCTTCCTTTGGTGGGAAATATTCTGCTTCTATTTCTGAAACCTATTATTATGAAAGGACTACCGTCAGATTTTGTAACTTTATTTATATTATATATTATACTCCTCTTGCTTTAAATATAGGATTTAATTAGAGGATTGATCTTAATTCTAAATATAATATATATTTTATATATTTATCGTTTTTTCAAATTACCCCCATTGATACTCCTTCAACAATAATCAAGTAATAGAGGGAGAGAGGAGTTAATGGAGATGGTTAGGGTGTTTTAGAAAAAATATATCATATTAATTAACTTAATTAACTTTTTTAGTCTAACTAAATTAGTTAAATATGTCCTATAATAAGGACCGGAAGAGTACATAAATTAGTAAATGGTGATTCTCCATTTTTCCCCTTACCTGAAGAGAGAAAATAAAAGGACAAAGTAGACATTAGAGAGTAGAGACAAAGTGTTATAATAATGAAGCAAAAATACGAGTATGGAGTATTACCAGTTGGAAAAGAAGGTCATGAGAAACTCCTTGGAAGAGGTAGACTTTCTGCAGTATGGGGAAAAATAGATGGTGTGAAATGCTTGAACGAATAGCCTTAGGCAGACCATTTAGTGCTTCTTGTTGCTTCAATCCTTCAGTTTTAAATCTCAAACACAAGTGCGACAACATTTGATCTTGTATATGATGGGGCAAATGGTTTCTTGAAGCAAATTCTGTAGCTGCTCTTACTGTGTTCCTCTGTCACCATGAGCAAGCTTCTTATTGTTAGATGTAAGGAATGAAGTTGCAAATTATTTGGATGAACTATATTATGAACAAAGAGAAACAGATATCCATTGCTGAAATTAATGAAGGGCGACATGTTCTGAAACTATTTAAAGGATTTCCAAGGTTCTGAAGATTAAACGATTTTATAATGTGGGGTCGCCAGGATATCTATCTAAAGCAAGCTTTTCAAGCAGTATCCGGGATAATGGCGACCTCCAGATATACTGTCAGTTGATAAAACTTGTATAGGATATTGAAACCGTTGATATGGAAAATAGAGTAGAAGAAACTAGTTTGAGAGTACGTACAAAATTTCTGGTGCGGCTGGTCCAGTGGACTACAAGGTTTGTCATGTTTCCAATGATATATGACGTTAATCCCAAGTTGAAAAGCATGTAAAAGATATCAAACAGCATCTCTCCTGTGTTTTCAGCATGCAAGTCCCCGTAGCCGGTAGTTGTAAGTGTGACAATGGACCAATATATTGAAGTCACATATCTGTCCCAGAGACTTAGTTCTTTATAATTTGGGTACACAGCACCAATCCAGGTCCTTTTAGAGTCAGGGTATCTATCTGCAAGCAGATAATTAAAGCACCCGGCACAGTGCACTGCAAACAAGGTTACCTGAGATTTGATGCAAGGTGCAATCAAATTAAGATTTTATCCTCAGGAAAGGATGTGAGAAGTTCCTAGAAATTGTAAAGGAAGAGAGGAAACATATGGGCTTTAGTGACTTACAGAAATGAGCTTTGTGCACCTAGTCCAGAAATAATTGAAGCGGATGTCTTTCTCAAGCCTAAGGAGGAAGCAAAGGAGCTATTAAGCGCGGCAATATTCAAATGGAAGTGCTCAAGAAAACCAGAACCATAAGGTTGAATAGGATGATGACAAACCTTGCAAAAAGAAAGCTGACACGTCTCAGACGCCATAACCGAAGCATGTTCAGCAGTTTAAAGCCAAGCTCACCACTATGTTTAGTGAAGAGTAGGCTGATGGACTGAAATGGCGCTGTTGAGCAGACATCGAAAATGAACCAGGAGGACAGGTACCTGTAAGTTTAGTGTAGCCGTATGATGTAAGCAGAGTGTTTTAGAATCATGTTTATTTGAAGGATGGATTAGATTATTCACCTTGCTGCAATTTTCTTGTGATCGTCAACAAGAAGGTAAGAGTGGCTATCAAGATATGCCACAAAGAATGTTAGGACGATGTCAACGGCAAAGAAGCCATTGACAATGTTGTCGATGATAAATAGTGCATCTTGCTTGTAAGGAAGAAAGGCAAACTCAAAGGGGCAAATCCAGGCTGAGTAGATGACCAGGATAATCAGTAACATCTCCCAAGCCCTGTAATATAGTAACAGCGTATGAGAAGCTACAGTCACAATATTACAAGAGGGATCTTATATTGTGACTTTGTTAAGGGTCATCACCTATACCAGGGGTTGAAAGGGGAGATTATGTATCCTCGTAGTCTTGTTTCTTGGTTGATTCGGGCTCCAAGGGATGGCAGGAGATCACTAGACAGAAAGCTGCTATGTGCAAAACTTCCCATTTGGAATTCATCCACCCAGAACCTCTGGAAGAAGTTCTTTGCACAGGAAAGTGACATTAGGTTTGAATTCCTTAGGCTACAGCAGAGACGGTTATGTTTTCTTATGGTTGCAAATGCTTCACAAATGATTACATATATAGTCAGGCTGTTGACTTGGACGCACGGGTTTAGACACTTTTTAGCATGCCTTTTCCTTAAGATCCCTGTGATATATATATACTGCTTCGAAAGAATAATCTGGAAGCTTACGCAGTTAATGCTAATAAACAAGTAGAAAACAGAGAGGTAAAAACGTGTAGGAAAAATCTTCCATCTTGTACCAACAACAAAGGAAAATAGGAAAATAGGTGTATAGGGTATTAAGAAGTGGCAGACAGGAGGCTTTCTGGAATGGAGGTGCAGAGAATTCTGCGCGTACAAGAGGACACAGAGACGATACAAATGGTGGTAATGGTGGTCGTGGGGTTAGGCTTGATCCTACTGATGGTAGCTCCATCATGGATCCAAGTGGAGCTTGGAATCGCATATAGACCCAGTTTTCCAATGGCAGATTCAGAATGAAATATATTGGTGCTTGCTTACAATGCCAAATCCAAAGATGGACCATATAGCTATCGGAGGAAAGGAAAAACTTTGTCCCGTTTTGAATGTTCATTATCAAATTGTTTGATAACATCTATGGTGAAGACTGAAGAGTTAATCATACTGTAACGAATACTTACATATTATATTTGACAATAATCACCTTATGAACTTGATTGGAAAATTGGTACGTAGGAATTATAGTATAAGCATTTAAAATGTTTTTTTCTCTGTTTTCAATTTTTTTCTTAATCCTTTTTACTAGAGTATAATTATGCACCATTATTCATAATGATGGAGAATGCAGATTACAGTGTGAACCCAATCTCAATCCATGCGGTCCTTGAGGTTCTTGGAAGGAGCCTCAGCCTTGTCTTATTATATTAATTCATCTCCTACTCTCTCTCTCTCTCTCTCACACACGCGCGCAAAACACAAACTAGTTTTTAATTAGAATAGGATCGGCCGACATTAAAATGCTGCTGATTCCCACCGACCTTTATTTGTGACCCACATATGATGATTAGTTACTGATTATACCTTACTTATGGAATTTATACTGCGAGGTATCATAGAGAAATCAATATATATGTATATATATAAAAAAGTAGGAAGCTATATGGTTTAAAGATCATGAATAATGTGGTTCATCTATGCTCTCAAAACGAGATATATGGTCAAGATATATGTGTGGACTCTTTTTTAATTATATTCTTTCTATTCATTCCTTGTTATCTTTACCCCACTTTGTGAGAAGACTGCGTGGCACGCCAGAAAAGAAGCTATAATTTATGAAGATTGCGTATATTTTGGAAAGGAGGGAATCGAAGTACGAAAGGCTTCTCACTACTGAAAGTAGGAGAAATTCCGGGAAGAAAAAAGTTGGCATAAATTACAAAGGGCCATCGTTGGAGAAGCTCTCGTTTATTTTGTCATGTGAGAGACGGCTATGATTAGAGACTGGTCCCATAAAATTATCCTTGAAGAATCTTTCCCCAATACATAATGGAGAGGCAGAGATGAACCCACTTGCACAGGTACAAAGGGTAAGAATTTGTTCAAAACATATAAACTACCATTCAATTTGGACTTGTTCTTTTGGCACTTCCAGTACATATATAGTCTAAATTTCTTTCTTTTTTTCTTTTTAATTTGCATATTTTGAAACTGTTCTCTTATCAGTAACTTTACCATGTTAAATTTATATTACAGATTCATTACGGAAACTATTCTCTGTTTGTGTATACAACATTATGATGAGCTGGAATCATAACGCACCTGGTATTCAACAAGAAAACCTGGTATGAAGGGGTTTTTGTACTAAATGAAACATAATGATACAGCTATTGCTCTATTATTCTGGTCTATCATTACGTTCATTTTGAATATAGATGAAGATGGAATTCAGTGGAGCCGTGACAATATGTTTCCTCCGTCTTGTGGAGGGCAAGTGCATGTATGCAGGTACAAGGATTAAAATTTGTGAGGTAGACAAGCTTTCTAAACGATATCCTTCCGGTCTTTAATATAAGAACTATTTAACTATTTTGATAAGATTAAAAAAATTAGTTAAGTATAATACATATGACATGTTTTTCTTAATATACACTTTTTTAAATAGTTTAAATATAGGCGGTAAGATTTGAGAATCAGATAGAGTATTAATAGGAATATTTAAAAAAAACATAATAAATATAGGAGATAGGTTTTATATTTATGACTGAAATTAACTTTATACATAGGTGCTATATCAAAAATTAGAGGAGTATATCGTTGGCACTCACATCACATGGATTAAATGAGACCTTTCTAATCTCTTTGGAGGAGGGTTTAATCCCAACTCAGCTATTCTTTTTGTTTTTTTATTTAGCTTTAGGTTGGTGAGTTGTTAATTTAGTTAGCCCATGATACCCGTGAGATATACACGCTGCAACATACTGGAAAGATGATGTTAATGTTGACCCTTGTCGATTTTCTGAACCTTATATAGTACACACAACACTTGTACAGGTCTAAAGTTGTGGTGGAGCTTCTTCATTGCCACCACCACAGCAAAAGTTGAACTTGGGTCAAGAAGTTTGTGAAAAAGAGGAAAGGAGGAGCCACACGTCGTGTTCCTGGTTGCTGGGTTAGGGCTGTTATGACTATAAGGTGACCAACCCATTTTCTATCCTTTCCATCTAAACTCACTTTCTTTCCCCTTTCTTTCAAAAATATATATATAAATTTATACTGTTAAAACTTGATTATAATGATCGACTTTAAATTTATTTATATATTTTTATTTAATATTTCATCCTATAATATTACGGTTATAAAATATTAAATTCCAATTATTGAAAGTTAATTATATAATAAATGAAGAATAAGTAGAAAGGAAGGTAAATAGAGACATTCATCTCCCGTTTAGTAGATACCTGAGATGCCTTTTTTTTGGTGGAGAGAGATACTAAAAGGCCTTATATTTAGTTTATATTTCTATTCTATATTTAACTTTCTTGGAAATTACTTTTCAGAGAAGTATACTTCTTTCATAAAAAAAGAAGTAGCAGTATACTTTTAAAAGTTAAATTTTAGAAATTTTATGTATAACTTGCTTGTTTAATGTTTTGTTTTCTTATAAATTAAAACTATTTTTAAAAATAAATATACAATTTTCAATGGGAATGATTTAGATGTTGTAAACTTTAAATTATCAAAGGAATTTTAGAATATTAATATGAAATATTTAGTATGCATAACTTTTTGAAAGTTTGTTTAGAAAGTTACTTGTCAAGTTTTTTTAAAAGTCGGGTTTTCAACATCTCATATAAATCTATATTTATTTTTGAACTAATCAGAAATAAATCACTTACTTTTCGAAATTTTTTTACATCTCATTGTTTATTAAGAGTAAACAAACAGTCATTTCGAAACATAGAAAAAAGATTCCAAAACAATAAATTTGAAATAGAGGGAGTAATATGCAATATATCAAGAGAATATTTCATAATAGTAACAATTCTTACCTTTTTAAGGAAAAACTATACACACACACACATAGTGCGTATGATATCTATTTAAGAGTACTAGAAAGTACTTAATAAAAAAAAGTATGCATGAAGAATACGTCTTGAAAATAAAAGTATCCGATTTGGTCATAGTCATAATATTAATGGTTGGCCATCGTCACTTCGTATGATCCTTGTCATTAAACAAGTCAACCAATTTCATTACGAGGCTTCTCAGGGAAGTTTTTGCATTTTCCGGGTTAGGTCTATATTTAACAGCAAAACGGCAAACGGGAATTTTCCATCACTTCCTAGTTCATGAATCTTTGACATCCTAGTGGGGCATGCCATACCTATATAATTTTAATTATATTGATACACCAAAATTGTCATTTGCTATATCAATTTTTGAATTGTTATTTTGCAAACTGCAAACTCACTGATCAAGTCCACTTAACCTCTTGATGTTAATATTTTATGCTTTACTGACTCTTCTTTAGGCTGTAAAATAGTGAAGCAAGTCATATCAATTTATGCATGATTTATCAACATCTGAAGAGTGATTAATTTTAGTAGAGCAAATCACTTTAATAATCACTAGTTATTGTGATTACTCGTTTAATTTGAATACGTGTGCACTCAATTAGCAACGTTTAATATGGAAGATTGAGTTAGCAACACCAAGCTATATTGTCCATATCCCTCCATAAATGCCACACAAACACAATGCCCCTGTAATTTAAGACGAAACAAAATCCCTCATTGCCATCTTTGCAGCACAACATTTTGATGAACTGTCAACGGTCATTTCCGTTTATTTGGTCCCATTCATTCATGAATATATTGCAAATACATGGAAACAGCTCCAGATTAAGCTTAGCTTAGTTATGATTTAATTTGACCTAATACAAGTTGCTGAAATGATGAGAAACTTATCAATATATTCTTGCGTATTGCCTCTCGTCATCATGCAGTTTTAAGGCAAGTTTCAACAAATGATTCAATTCTACATCGTACTCCGAATTTAGATAAGAATTATATATATATATATATATATATATATATATATATATGCATGTTTTTATTAACAGCGCGTTAAACATTTCCATCCAATCTTACCAATAAAGGTATATTTTCTATACTCGTGAACTTTATGTAATCATAAAATTCTTTCAATATAGATATATGTATATAGTCCTCTCATTATATTTACTTTTAAAATTTTTCATATAGATAAAAAAAATTTAAATTTTATTAATTTTATTTTAAAAATTAATAAATTTTTAATATATATTATATCTTATGAGAATAAAATTAACATAATAATAAATAAAAAATAAAATTATATAGTTATATAAAAAGTTTAATGATATAATTTATAAATAAGACTAAAAAAATTTATTCTCTCTTTATCCTAGATAAAATTGGAGGGCGTATATATGTGTCCGTTGATATCTGTGTACGTGTGTGTAACTCACATAGCCACGTCATTCTTAGTCTCATGAGTTGTGCATGTGACATGTTTAGTTTTGATTGGCCTTTGGGCCCCGAAGAGGTGTAGTACCGCCAGCAAAGGGCAATGAAGAAGGGACTCGGATCACGTTCCTTCATGAGCAAATCTGAAAGGGAAAAAGGTAGTTACTCCATGATACATCTTGAACGCAAAAGGAACATTTAAGGAAAATATCTACTACATACATATTCATGACAATTTTTATGATTTTTTCAAACTATAAAATTTGTGATCAAATAATTTTTTTTAAGGACAAGAAGTTTTTTTTTTGTTGTCCACCCTATTTATCAGAGTTTTGCTCCCACTATATCCGAATCCGACATGCGTCGCGCACCTGGCTATAGTGGGTGAGTCTCTCAATAGAGATTTTTTATGTACGCCAAAGTTCAAACTCAAAATCTCACTTAAATAATACCGAATTTTTTATTACTCGGATTAACTCCATTAGTAGGATAAGAAAAATTGTTTGGGTCCATATTCCCTATAGCGCTCGGCAGAGGCAAACTTCAGGTCAGTAAATTGGCCCCACAATCCATTAACTAGAAGGTGAATCAGGGTCAGATCTCTATCAAGTTTAAACCCACGTTCTGGACCCCTATGGAGCTCACCAGGGCCACGGGTTTTCCCACTGGACACCTGGTTGCGGTTCTGTGGATGTGGTTAAATAATTCTTTTTTATTAGGTTAAAGTATATATTTGTTTTCTGTGTGTATGTTAAGTTTTAGTTTAATCTTTTATAAGTTTATAAAATATAATTTTAGTTCTTTAATTTTAATATGTTAGTCTCATTTAATAAAAAATATTAACTTAATAAATTTAAATAATAACTCTATAATTAAGTTTAAATACTGACAAAGTAGAGAAATTCTTGCGGACACCCTAACTGCCATTCATTTAATTTAAATTATTTTATTTTATTTTTTAAATAAATTCAAATAATATTTAAAGTATAATCTAAATAACTTATTTTAATCAATTTTATCTTAATTTTATAAAGTGTTTCTTCAATTCTCTAATCCTAAAATTGTGAGTTTCATTAACAAAATATGTTAATATTAAAATTTTAAATATTGAAAAAACAGTCTCAAATTTTGACATATTTAATTAATATTTTAAAATAACAATGATTAGCACATAAAATTATTATTTAAGACTAACGATATTAAAATTAGATGACTGAAAAAAAATACTAAATAAAATTAAGAAATGGAACTAAAATCTTACATAAGCTTAAAGTAACCAAAGTATACTTTTGCCAATATTATTTTATCAGGTAATTGATGATATAACTAAACTATATCTAAAAGATCAGTTCATCTATATCTAATTTGTGCTAAACACGTTTGTGAAAGATTGATCCTCAATTTCACTAAGCAAAAGGGATCTAATATTCTAATAGATAAAGTGATTGGCCAGTGTAGCCCATCAACAAGCAGATTAATGACATCTGGGACCAACTTTTGAAATCAAGAGGGAAGATGCTACAAGAAGATGCTGTGTGGGTTTAGAGGGCATCTCTCTCTCTCTCATATGCTTTTCCTTTTGCCCTCCCGGAACCATACTTTGTTTTATGGTTCACATTTTGTTAGTGGTTTGGAGTTGCTTAGCGCCTATCCTTTTCAATTTGCTCAATTGTTCTAATCGATCAACTTATTCATCAACAACATTCCTTGATTTGAAAAGAAGAGACTCAATATTCTTTTAGCAAAAAATTCAAATTTGAACATCGTAAATGGGAAAAAAGCACGTACGTTCAAAAAACTTTAACCTCTATTACTGTTGCTGCAACAACTCATTTTGAATCCAGATAAGTAGTAAAAAAAAAAAAATCAACCTATAACCTATTCAAAAATATTGACATATGGCAACTCTCCCAAAAAAAAAAAAAGAAGGCCCGGCTTCCAGAATCTTAATATTTTTTTCTTATGCTTACAGAATATTAATATTACTTTTAAGCATGGGAAACCTATCACACATAGTGTCAAATATGCTATTTTAGACTCTTTTATTATCATTAAATTACAGAAAGTACATGCCTTACAATATTGCAGAGAGAAGAATATTTAGCAGGCCTTGATAAGGATTAGTTTAAGACTTTAGATACCATTGGCGACATTCTTTTTGGAAATGAACAATAAAAAGGGTAGATTGAAGAGACTCTTATTGACTCCATTCAGTGGTTTTGGTTGTTAATACACTGAAAAAAAAAGATTGAAAATTTCTTAAAGATGCGTTTGAGAGAGAATTAGATTTCTAAAAGTAAAGAGAGGACAAACGAATGAAATCTGAACTTTGTCACCGTGAGAAGTGAGAGGCCTCAGAAAAAAGTTGAGACTCATCTTCCTCACTGAAAGTGATGGCACAATATATTGTGGTCCAATAATCATATATGTTTTTTCCAAATCAAATGCTTATGACTTCTTCGTTAACACTTACCATTAATTCATTAGGTTCTGTGACTGTGATGCACTTGTCATGCTTATGCCTACAGCAACTCACAGAGTTGCCTGTGTTCTTGCATTATAAGCTTCTGGTCTGTGAAACAATCATCAATACTTCTTAAAGGGTGTTTGGATTAGCTTATTTTAAGTTATTTTACACGGTACAAAGTAAGTATGTAAGAAAAGTTGTCTCGTAAAGCACAAAATATCCTTTTTTTAAATGATTAAGGAGTCTTAATCCAGATCTACATCTATTAATAATTCCAACTTATATCCCATAAATCACTTAGAACAATAGTACGATACCATGTACATGCCTTTTTAGCGGAGGATAATGATGTGTTTATGGTGACTCCAATGGTTACATCCCCTTCAGAAAGCTCAACACTAACTGATTCCATATAGTGGGAACTATGAGCTTTGGTATTTCTCATTTCAAACTAATCTCCTTAGCTTTCAAAAATTCCTAATGATAATCTGAACGTACAAAGAGCATGAAAAGTTCAAAAAGAAAAGAAAAGAAGGGAAGAATGAGTACTCCAAAATTCTTGAGTATTACATTAGTGGAGTGAGTTCTATCAGTAAAATGCTTTGACGGCTATGAAGCAGACTACACCAATATGAAGGAGTCTTAAAGGAGAAGTGCTCTTTAAATTGAAATGCCTTCTGAAATATATGTATCAATGTAATGTATATCTTTTTAATCACAGTATAATACATGTGATAGAAACTGTAGAGACACAACATGCAGAGATAACGATGTTAGAACAACTGGTTCTTTTCGTGTTAGAAACATATTCCTATAAGGCTTTTTATGATTATGAAGATATAGTATAAATTAAGGTCATAAATTTTTCCCTTCTTTGTGGGATAATTGAAACTGCATCATTCTTGATATCATCTTTCAGTTTTTTGACCTCCACCACTACTAGCATATACATGGTAGGTATATTTTACCTAGATTACTAGATATTTTCAAGTGAGAAAGAAAAGGTTCTAGTACCTTTGATTTATTTAGATAAGGTAAGAGTCTAGCTGCAATTCTTCCACTGCCCTTTGTTACTCCCATGTTGGACCACTACATTAGTTTGTAATCTTCAAAAGATTCTTGTGTAGAACCCAAGCTTTACATACTTATTTTTGATAAATAAAAGTTTAGGTGAGTTGGGTCCTAGGAGTTTACTAGGGTCAAGGCACGTCTCCAGGCTCAAGGAGTGCTTACAAAGGTACCTTCAGATTGCCCACCAAAAGGTCCTCACATCAACAGCTTTACATACTCATATATCTATCTATAATTATCTTAATCCGTTTACTAACGCGGTCAAAGAACTTGGTTCGGTCCTTCACTTCAACTTGGCACGCTGCAATTTTAGACAGTTCCTTGTGGAAATGATACTGTCAGATGAATGTGGGGATATTTGGCATGCTGAACTTGGGCAATGTGTGATGCTCTATACCCCATGTTATGGATAGTAGGTAGTAGGCTGCCAATGCGTGTGTTTGTGCGCGTGTGCGCGTGTGGTCTCATTGTAATGATATCATAATTAAGTTCTGATTGGCTACTTCCAAGTGTCCTATTGTAAGAAGGTAAACTTGAATGAATCTGTGTGTGTGAATGGGCTAGGTATAAGATATTTCTCAGATGTTAGGTCTGCTGCGAGCAGTTAAAAATGGAATACACCATGACTTTTGAGGTAACTCAGATTGGTCTGTTCATTTATGTTACCATTCCTAAATGTAGTTTAGTTAGATGGGTATTTCTTAGTAAACAGCTTCTAAAGATATAACATATCCAAGACAAAGCAAACATTCAAAAGTAGCAGTTTCTAAAAAGGGGGAAATACAGTTGGCAGTTGGCACATACTGTTTCTACGTTAGGTATTCATATAAAAAAAACAGTGCAAATTTTCTGCTTTTAGCAAAAGGTATAGTCTTTCATACATAAAAAAAGTCATCAACTGTTAGGACTTTTCTGTGTGATTGTATCTAAAATGAATATTAATCTTCACCAAATCTGAGAACAAAAATCTAACTAATAACATGGTATACGGTTCATCTTATGATCCATTTTCTTCAGACTAATGATGGGTTTTAAACTTTGTTTCCCATATGGCCATGTTTTCTGCTGACTTAGTTGTTAGCCATCATATAGCTTTTTACCAGCTTCTTTGTACTGTACCACAATTTTTTTTTACCGCATGAATTGAGGACATTAAAAAAGATGTTGTTTTCTGTTAATTTCAACCGAATCCTACGGTGAAAAAGTAGAGAATAACATCTTTTACTTCATATTATGCACTGATGACATAAACTTTTTCGTTATATAACTTTTTACCAGCCCCAACTGTATCTTCATTTCGTAACTTTTTACCAGCTTCTTTTCCCCTGTAGTTCATTACATAAACCCTAATTCTTTTCACTGTAGGACATAAAAAAAGATCTTGTTTTCTGGTAACTCCAACCGAATCTCACGATGAAAAAGCAGAGCAGGAGTATCTTTTACTTCAATATTATGCGCTCTTTGCCTCCAACTTAACTTTGTTCTGTGGTGGTAACAAGTGGGCTCTGCCATGTAAGTAATTTCTCAAGTTTTTGGTCAAGCATGTGTTCATGATGATTGATGGTAAGTTGGTGGAAACCCCACTAGAGATATATCCCTTGAAGGTTGTCTGTCAGATAAAGAAGCGAACACGTGAACAATTTTGGCAAGTGCTTACTGATGCAACATCATCATTATTATTCATATCACTTACGTTTAAACCTTAATTTCTTGTCTAATCTACCAAATGAAAACGTGAATCTCTTCAAATATATGCTCATTCAACTTTCGCAAGTTGTTTCATGCAACGAACGCAATTTCTATCTTACTTCATACTTGTCTAATTAAGTATGTTTATTCCTCCATTAACTATATCTCATGGAGTGAAATGACAAGTACATATTCAAATTCAACAATTAAGCAAAGCCAATACCAGCTAAGTCAAGAAGTACTGAGATAATTGCAATGAAGAAAACCAGACACAAGATCCAATGATCAAGAACATGTATTCTAGCTGGCCCTTGGATACATGGATATTCGTCTTTTGCAGACAGCCTCAAGGAATCCTAGGTTTTTAAGGTTTTGTTTAATGAAAGAAAAAGTGAGAGGAAAACTGAGAGGAATGAACATCATAGAACTAATAGCCTATATCTTGTCCAGATTCATTGCCATTTTTTTAACTTTCTTTTAAATTTTTTTATTTTATATTCTCGTTTCATTTCCTAACCAAAGGCTGAAGTTTTATTCAATCATCCAAAACAAGAATAAAATAGTATGAAAAAGATATCAAAATAGAGGATGGAATATGACCTTCATGGTTCAAGTTCAGCTACAATCTGTGGAGATAATTCATGATTAGGCCCCAAAAAGGAGCAATTCTTAAAGTTATAAATTTATCAAAGATCTCGCGTCCTAAATCCAATGTGTTGAAGAGGATATAAATAATACTACATCCACTCCTTAATATAAGATCTACTTAACAAATTTAGATAGATTAAAGAAGTTAGTTAGTTATTTGTAATAATTGTGAGTTAGTTTTCTTAAAATATGAATACTTTGGGGGCAAATTATAATTTTGAGAGACAAAATAGATTGGGAAGTTATATTTAAAATTAAAGTAGACTCCACATCTAACTTTTATATTTATAATAATGGCCCATCTAAAAAGCAAAATTGCTTGGTCCACCTGAAGATGCTTAATGTTTGTCTGATACATATTACCTCCCTTCTATCATGTCACATTGGAAGCTTAATAAATAAGTAATCCTTGAAGAAGAAACTGGTGATATAGGTAGCTAAGCCTAAGGCTAGTAAATTTTTCTCGTACGTAATGAGATCTCTCCTCTTTCACCATTTAGGGCAAGATGCGCACTATTTGAAGCTCTAGATTGTGTAGATCAGCTGCCATCATTTGCTCCCCCAGTAATTTCCCCCACTTCCATCCAATGGGCTGTGATATTTATATACTCGTACGGTGGTAGTGGTAATATTAGTGGCATTCCTTTGTCTCGCAATCTTGTTATATGACCCCTATATTCACAATGTGATTTTAGATGATTTGATATTTCATTTTAGAATTTATCACCTTGTCTTGAGAGAAGGCAGTGCTATTAATTTTATAGGTATATGCATAATGCATTCCATCGCATTAACGAAGAGGGGTGTTTTGTTGTTACTATGTCTCATTATCAAATATCAAGAAATACATTAAATTAAATTGATAATTTTTTTTAGATTTTCCCTTATTAAAGAAAGGTTATAGAAAAAGGAAGTCATTAATTACCATATAAACGATTTATATTTAACAAAACTAAGATTGAAAAAATGGTCATCAATTAACTTATAAATAACTTCTATTTAAGATCAAATTTTTTTCCTACAAATGATTTTCATATAGAAACAGAGTAATATACTCTTCATACATCTTTTTGGGAGACTGATAAAAATAGATCGATTAGAGAGAAATTAAAGGGGAAGCAGTAAGATGCTAAAATGCAGCTCATATTTACTTTACATCTAACAACTTTATTTACATCCAGCTGCACTTACAACGATATACAACTGCAGAAGCTTCTTAATAGTTTTGTCTAACACACTTTCACTATTAACCTGATGAAATTTTCAATCTTGTTTACAATGGTTTTTTTATTCTATCTCCAACTAACAAATAATGAGGCCCAAACTAGGGAAGCTTTTTTTTTGTTACAAAAATTTCTAACCATCTATGTTCAACGAGGTCATTGAGCGAGATCTCCTGGTCAATAACTTAATCAAATATTTAGTTTTTGATAGAGCACAATGGCGTCTTATGATACATGTAGCCGACCCCATTTAATGGGATAAGGCTTTGTTGTTGTTGTTACAAAAATTTCTAAAAAAAAGTTAGGCTCACCTATGATTTAAGGGTAAGACGAAATCTCTATTCTTCTTAAGTAATATCAATATTAGGCGAAACGAACTGTCAATTATCCTCAGGCGTAAACCTAGAAACTAAGAGCTAGGATATCTCTTCAAGCGCTACGACTAGAACCATAATAAAATAGTACTCCCTAAAGATCGAATACGCTCCAAATAGTCGCATGTCTTACATTTTCACCAGTTAAACCCACGAACGATGAGTCCCAAAGTAGGGAAGCTAGAAAGTGGAAGGAACTCATTCCACTTCTTGGCCCTCACCAACAATTCTATTGTCACAGGCATTAGCCTTGATGCATTCTGGCCACAATAGACTTCTCAAAAGCAATTGAACCACACTCTTCCACCCACAATAAAGACAACAAGGTACATCAAAGCCATGATTCAAATTACCCGTTTAAGAAGATGGTCCAAAAACAATAATTACCCGTTTAAAAAGCCTGACATGCAAAATTTAAGAGTAAGAATTTCCAGCGCCAGCTTGAAAGGGACTACAATTCTGCCCTAGAGCAACATAAACATGCTAAAGAAAAAAAGGGAGGCAAAAGCTTAAAAACAGGAGGGGATGAAGAAAACAGAGTCATATCTTAGTTCAAACTTCAGTATGGGTAGTGGCTACAATTCCAGGAGGATCCAGCCAAAAATGCAAAACAAAAAGAAATTGAGATACGCACACTATGACAAAATATACTGTAAACCTAATAATGCTCGACGGCGCAAACAGCTCTTAAACAAATGGCATATGAGCATATTCAAGCTTAGCCTTGAAAGCAGCAACTCCAAAGACGTCACCTAAACAGTAATGAGAAGGAAAGTTATGCCTTGCCTTTCCCAGCTTGAAGCGACTGAATCCTCTGCTGCACCTTTAGGATCTGCAAGATTACGAAAAGAAAATGATACAATAAATCATCTGTCGATCCCATCTAACTAAAATTCATATAACTTTGGAATAAAATGTAGGCCATTCTCTGTTTAATTGCAAGGATTCCATCAACCAGAATAATATATGGGTATGCTTCATTTAGTTTTAGTTTTTTCACCCGTGTAGGCGTCCAAAATGAATAAATGATGCAGTATGTAGAACACATTAAATATTTTTCAGCAAGAGGCCCATTTGCCGGGATGTATTATGCAAAGCCCAGCAACATATGCATAATAACAATATTCTGTTTAGTGCGGGCCTTAACAAATATTGCGATCAAATCTAGCATTTTATGAAAATCTTTGAAATTTCTAAAACCATTTTTCAATTATTCTTCTAAAGAACGGCTTCGATGAAATCAAAACGATAAAAGCCAATTAATCCACCATCCTTCGAAAGCACAATTACATACTGACAAAATCATATTCAGCCTCAAGTCTTGATAAAACTGATTTTTATATGTTTATCTTATGATTCTTACCGACTTTTCCCAAAGAAAAACAACATATTACTTAAGCCATCATATTTTTGTTTTCTAAAAATGAGATTATTATATATGTAAATCAAATTTCAACAAATAAAACAAAATTCTCTATATTATAGAGAGATTCTAGTTACTGGCCACAATCAAAGATCAAATCCATCAATATAGCTCAAAAGAAATGTGAAACCACAACTAATAAACGGGCATAAAAGTAATATACAAACCGTTTCTTTCTTGCTATTTTGTTTCTCTTCCACATCCTGAAGGGTAGCATCAAGACGCTTCCTAACATTCAAAAGGACCATTTCTAAATAAATATATAGTGATAAGAACAACCATAATATGACTTTGAGGTACTAAAACTAGCTCAACTATTGCAAAATGACAGCAGTGAAAGTCATGAAATGCAGCACCGAGCAACAAATAAATCCTAAAAACACATAAGGGGGAGAAAACTAGTGAATGTTCACAGATCTCTTCAAGATTAATAATCATTGTGTATTTGCGAAGCAGCTAAGAATAATTAAAAAACTTCAGAAGCCATAGTTTTACAGTAATAAAACAAGAGCTGCCCAAGGCTAGTCCAAGTGATAAAGGTAGGGGTGGAATGCAGAATGAAACTAGGGTTCAAATTTCCTAGTATAACCAAAATGTAAGGGAAGTTCATGACACGGCAGATTGGGATACAGCACTATGTGAATTCACATGATTAAGTACCCATACTGATCCACAGCGCACTATGAAGCAATAGGAAGCTACATTACAAAGGCTTCAGGAGATATGACACATCTAATCTAGTAAAAGGTCTAGTATACAATTTCTACACAGGAAGAGAGATAGGTGGAGTAAAAATTATTGAATAATTAGTAGGGGTAGCTAGTCAAACTGTATTGTATTTCATAAAAATATTTAGTATTATTAGGTTGTCTGAATTCTACATGGAAAACACATCTCAGATCATTAATCGTGATATGTAGAGAACTAGTCCTTGGATTCAGAAGAATTCAAGAAATTGGTTAAATGTCAATGACGAGGTTCTTTTAAACAGCGGATTTCTAGTAAACATCATGAAACTCCACTCAATGATCTAGTAAACCCGTGATCATTAGAGCAAATAAGAAGATTATTAGAATCACAGCTCTAACAACCGCTAACTAGAAAAATAAAACTACACTTACAATTCAGCAGATATATATTCGATTCTCTTGCGCACGTTTGCATTGGCCTCAGCTAGGTCCTGCTTAACAAGTACTGGGCCAATCAACTTGTAAACATTTGCACCTTCTTGCAACAAATCCAATTCCTACCAGAACAGAACAAGTTACATATGAAAACACAGCATACAAAAGCATTTCAGCACAAAAGAATGGAATAACAATAAAATGAAAGAAAGAAACAATGTAATAGAGAGATAAACATATACCTTAAGGACAAGCTCGTTCTCGCCGAGCTGTATAGTATACTTCTTTCTCACTTGGTGATTCTTTGCAATATCTGATCGAATAAACAAATTCTAACGAAATAGAACATAAAAAAATTGAAAAATAAAATTTCAAGAAATTATGAGAGGAATTAAGAAAGCTTGCCCTTTTGAAGCTTGCTGAGATCGTTAGCTTTGTTCTCCAGGTCGCGCTGAGCCTCTCGAAGGGCGGCAGACGAAGCCATTGTATCGGCTCGCTGTTTTTTTGTTTCCGACCGAAGTCCCTCTTCGTTTCATATGTACTCTAATTAAGTCCAGACCCAAAGTCCGAGTTTGGCCCAATAACAATTGGGTCATCACTATTGGGCCGAAAAGTTCCAACTGGGTTATATTATGCGAATATTATCCATCAACACTTGATTTTTATTAGATTTGTCCTTTTACCTATTGATTTAGGCTATGGTTGCCCAACTCAAGAAAAATATTTTGTATTTACATATATTTTTTTATAATTTTTAATTTAATATCTATATATTTGTTCTCTTGATTAAAACTTAATTTTGTTCTATTAGTCCTAATAATCACTATAATTTTACTTGATAATATCATTAACAGGTCAATAATACTAACAGAATAAATTAAAATATTTAATTAAATATATATACTAGAGAAAGAATATGAGTTTTTTTTTACTTTTTAGTATATAAATTTTTAGAAAAAGATTAAACTTATCCACGATTTAAGGGTAGAGTAAAATCTCTTTTTCTTTTAGACGATATTAATATTGGGTAGAATGGGCCATCTATTATTTTTAAATATAAATTTATATATTCAAAAATTAAGATACCTTCTCAAATATCACAATTATAATTATAATAAAATAACACTCCTCAATTTCTGCAAGCTGGTATTTCTCCTGTTTATAACAATCTGTTCATCACGACGAGTGTGTTTCTTTTGAAAACCTTACCGTAATTGGCCGCCGCCCTTCTCCAATCAAGTTGGGACTATATAACATTAAATCATAAAAGCATTTCACTTATTCCATTTTTTTGAATGGGGCTCATTTAAAAATATACTTAAATACTAAAATACTCTGAAGTTCCCATCGTTTATTTATAAATAAGTTTTAATATATATTTGTAAAAATGCCCTTAATTGTTAAAAAAAATCCTTCCTCGGCTGCCGCCGACCATTATTTATATCATACTATTTATATTTTCAATCGATGTGATTTATTTGCTGAATAAAAGGTGTAATTCATTTTTACATGTTCGTTATCTCCTTCTATCCCATCATCCATCCAAAGAAACAGTTTCAAATAAACACTGTTTACATTATCATATATATATATATAAACAGTCAATTATATTATATATTAAGGCACTATTATTTTACCTAAATAAAAATTTAATACTCCGTGTGGATGTGAAGAAAAGTTGAGAGAAAAGAAAATAGGAGGAAAAAAAATAAAAAAAAATATTATCACCTATTATATTTAGAAGATGAGGGAGAACAATGAGATAAAAAAATAGATAAATAACTAAATGACTAAAATATCTTTACAATTTTACTCCTCAGTCTTTAATATAAAAAATAATTAATTTATTTAGATAGATTAATAAAATTAAATAAATTAATTAATTATAAGTAATATAAAAATTAATTAATTAAATTTGATAGATTAAATAGTATATTATATAAATTTATCTTAAATATTTAAATTTAATCATAATTAACTGATTTATTTATATTTTTTAATCTCCTAAAAAATTAATTAAATATTATATTAAAAATTAGAAGAGTATAAAAATATATTATGTTTAAAATCAAATTAACTATCATTGTAGAAAAAGCATATCAATATTTCATTATCAAACAATTTAAAATCAAATTATTTAACAAATAGAGTGGATTCTACACTTCATTTTTTCCCCAAATGTTTTTCTTTATTCAAATAAAAAAAAATGTCTCCCTCTTTATTTTCTCTTAATTTTATTTTCTCATTTTTTGTCTGAATACAAACAAAAGGTAAAGGGTGGTTCAGTTTTTTCTGTTTTTATTTTCATAATAATAATGGTACCCTGAACCCAAACCTATTATTGTGATCATATTTATAAATTATTTATAACATATTTAATATAGACAAAAAATCAAAAACTCTATTAACTATATATTAAAAATTAACCATTTTATATTTTTATTTTTATTTAATGTACATTATACTTTATAAAAATAAAATAACACTAATAGAACAAAAATAAAATTGTGTACTCATAAAAAAATCTAATGATATAATTTATATATAAGAACATAAAAAAAAAATTTCCTCTCTAGATAAGAGTTTGGAAAATAGTTTATAAGAAAAAAATAATTTTTAGACAATTTTAAAAAAATAATTTTTAAAAAAGAACTTATAGAAAAAATAGTTATAAATAAATAGATGTTTAGATAATTATTATTAGAAATACTTTTATAATTAAAAAATTATCAAAAAAATATATAATTTTAGTAAAAATATGAGAGAAGAGAGATGAAAGATGGGATATGATAGAAAAGAGATAAAAAAGATGAGAGAGAAGATATGATGTAAAAAAATAATAATTAAGTAGTGTATAAATTTTTTTACTATTATAAAAATTAATCTAAATAACTTATTTAAAATTTTAATTTTAAATTATAGTTTAATCTATTTTTTTTTAAATAAATATAATTATTTATTTTATTTTTTTAAATTAAAATTTAAACTAAAAATTCTTTTAAAACTTTTGTTCATGATTCTTTCTAAAAACACTAAATAATATTATGGGCATGTTTGGATAGGATTTTAAAAAAGGACTTATGAAAAAAAGGGCTTATGGACAACTTATGGAAAAGGACTTTTGGAGAAGAGTTTATGGAAAAAAGTGGTTTTGAATAAATAAGTGTTTGGATAGTTATTTTTAGAATGACTTTTTATAGTGATAAATTACCAAAAAGGGTATGATTTGATTTAAAGTAAGAGAGGGGGGAGTTAGAGAAAAGAGAAGAGAGAGGAGAGAGGGAAGAGAGGAGAAAGGAGAGAGGGTGTAAGAAAAAGTAAGAGAGGGGGGAGTTAGAGAAGAGAGAGGAGAGAGGGAAGAGAGGAGAAATGAGAGAGAGTGTAAGAAAAAGTAAGAGAGAGGAGAGAGGGTGTAAGAAAAAGTAGGGATAAGATAGTAATTTGATAGTCCATAAGTGCTTTTACTGTTGAAAAAGCTATTTTAAATAATTTATTCAAAACCATGGTTTTAAACCATGATTTTGTCCAAAAGCACTTATGGACAAATAAGTCTGTTTGTTTTAAAATTTCTCCAAACCGAGGTTTGGGCCAAAAACTCTTTTAAAATCGCGGTTTGTGACTTTACCAAACAGGCCCTATATGTATACCGCACTAAGTGGAGTGAGGTGCTTTGTGTTGTGAACACTGTCGAGTGCCGTAAATCAGCGGTGTGGCGGGCCCGCCATAAGACCGGCCGTCTCAGAAAACGGAAAAGCAAATTCATCATAATAATAATAAATTAATAAAAAATGTTTATCTTGGCCTGGTTCAGATATTTAATAAAGTATCCTGGAATAAATGGATTTTAACTTTAAAAAAACACATCAAAAGGATGAGGGTAACCGAATCTCGATCTCGCATAAAAGGTACCCTCGCCCTCTGCCTCTCTACCCTATTTGCTTCTGTGCTCCTCATTCCTCAGAAATAGAGTATTCCTTAAAAAAGAGAACTCTAGATAGAGAGAGAGGGAGAGTAATTGGTGACAGATGGCTCGGAGCTCCACGATAATGAAATGGATCTCCATTTTCATGATTTTCCTACCTCATCTGGCTTTGAGAGCCATGGCAGAAGACGGTAATGTCCTCTTCTTTAACCCCCCAGCTTTAATTCCTCTGCTTCAAAGTGTGCATGTCTGTGTCGATTTGGTGCTTTACTTTTCCTTTTCTGGTCTTAAAGGGTTTCATAATGGGTTCTGCATTTTGTTGGGGAGTATTTTTTCCTTTTTCATTGCTGAGATCTGATTCAAGTACCAGTTTCTAATCTGTGCTTCAATGTGGTTACTATTTCTGTGGGTTTTCTTTCTAGTACCATACTCTGGCACCAAGTACGAACACTGTATATATGTGAATTGATATTCATAGTATTATTACAGCGTGTTGATGGTAAAGTGAATTTTTATGGGTGTGGGTGGGGTATACTCTGAGCACTGCGTATTCAGGTGATTCTGCTTCCATTAATAACCAGTGGGGTTGGTAATACTGAATTCTGGTGATCTTGGGTTGAACGTGGAAGATGAGGAATTTGTCATTTGCTGTTTTAGGCTTCAGCTTAGTTCAAGGATCTTAACTGTAATTAGACTGGCCTGCTTCGTCTGGAAAATTCCTCAAGGGCTAAACGGTAAACCAAATAATACCGAGTCACCGAGTTGTCAAATCCATATTACCACTTGAACGACCATTGTCATCAACTTCATCCCCACTTGCGCCCACCTTATGAGGGGTTTCACTTTTGCCTGGGATCCTTCACTTGTTAATGTTTACGGTGTGAATGTGACGTGGTTTAAAAAATGTTCAAAGCAGAAAATGCAGCATATATGGTAGTTCTTATAATCGTGTTTAACAAAGTTGTTAGCTGTAATGCTACAGTTGGTTCTAGTGAGAGAGCTTCGGCCGCTCTACGCTCTGAAGGAGCTACCTTTAATTGTCAAATATGATTCACTCAGAAAACCACGTAAAAAAAAACATAAAACACACAAAAAGTGGGTTTTCTTTGTTTTTTTTTTGAAATAGGAAAACAAAATTGTTATGACTACCCTTAGCATATAGGCAGAGGGTAATGGTTGCCAAGCCAAAAAGCATGTGGGTCCCATACGTGCAAACTTTCCGCTTCTCCTAGGGATGCGAAATGACCTTATTGACATAAGGCTTCCCGCCAAATATCACACGCCTTTTCACACCTACTTTGAAGAAAAACAAGGGGCCTTTCAGTAAAGCATGCAAAGCCACGCCAGCTACGAAACGGCGATTATGTATCTTGTCGTCTTACTTTGGGGCCCATCACTTGCTCAACGCGACTGCTGGTTCATGTTGAATTGGACCACCAAAGCAACGCGCCCCCAATTAGTTGTCGTCAACATCTTCTGTGCTCGTTCTTTTTTTGTTACATCTTCTCTCGTCGTTTTATGGGAGGGATTTTTTTTTTTTTGGTTTTCACTGGTTCATCAGAGTTTTGCTCCGACTATATCCGGATTCGACTCGCGTCGTGCACCTGGCTATGGTAGGTGAGTCTCTTGACAAAATTTTTTTGTATACGCTAAGGCTCAAATTTAAGACTTTGTTTAAGCGATATCGAGTCGTTTACTAATCAGACTAACATCTGGGAGGGAATTGAAGGAAACCATAACCTTATTGAATAAAGATGGGTTGCCAACAGCTAACTTATTTTTGTTCTTTCAGCTTTCTCATACTGGAGGCCCATACTCGGATAAGCTTATCCGAATATCGCACCCTTGAAAATGATAGACTTAATATAAAAACCAAAAATAGGAAAACAACTAGTATATATATATATTAATTGCAAAAGAACAATGGCCAAACATCTCTCTATCTTTGAAAAAAGCAAAAAAACGCAAGATTATTCCAAAAGAGTAGTAATCTGTCTTAAATTTAAGATTAGAATAATATAACGTAATAATTAGAGATATATTATTTTAAGCTCATTTTCTAAGGTAGGTTGTGTTAGGTTTCTTCATCTGAAAGTATGGAATATGTTGCAGTTATAATGGCGCCACAACAACAACAAAGCCTTTTCCCATTAAATGGGGTCGGCTACATGGATCATACGACGCCATTGTGCTCTGTCAAAAACTAAATCCTTAGATAGGTTATTGACCAGGAGATCTCGCTCAATGACCTCGTTGAGCGTTTTCTTTGGCCTTCCTCTACTCCTTTTAACCGGACTCCAATCCGTTTGATCCACCCTCCTCACCGGCGCATCCCTTGGCCTTCTTTGTACGTGTCCAAACCACCTAAGACGGTTCTTCACTATTTTCTCCTCAATAGGTGCCACTCCAACTCTTCCCCGTATTTGTTCATTGCGAATCTTATCTTTTCTTGTATGCCCACACATCCATCTCAACATCCTCATTTTGGCTACCCCAATTTTATGCTCTTGCTATCCTTTTAAAGCCCAACATTCACTTCCATAAAGCATTGCTGGTCTTATAGCAGTACGATAAAACTTTCCTTTTACTTTATCTGGTACTTTCCGATCACATATAACCCCAGTAGCCTTTCTCCATTTAAGCCACCCAGCCTGGATTCTATGATTAACATCCTCCAAAATTTCACCATCTTTCTGTATAATTGATCCCAAATATTTGAACTTATCTATTTGTGGAATAACTTGATCTCCTAATCTGACCTCCAAGTTACTTCTAACTTGCCTCTTAGAAAAATTACAATGCATGTATTCAGTCTTATTTCTACTCAGACGAAAACCCTTCGACTCTAAAGTACTTCTCCATAACTCAAGTTTAAAATTAATCTCTTCTCTTGACTCCGCCATAAGAACTATATCGTCCGCAAAAAGCATGCACTTAGGGATTTCATCTTGAATAGGCTTAGTTAGAACATCCACTACCAGATTAAATAAATAAGGACTCAATGATGATCCCTGATGTAGACCAATCTTTATGGGAAAATCCTTTGTTTCGCCCCCAGACGTTCTTACAGTAGTAGTTACCCCTTCATACATATCTTGTATTGCTTTGATATATGCCATGCGCACACCTTTCTTTTCTAAAGCTTTCCAAAGCACCTCCCTTGGCACTCGATCATACGCTTTTTCTAAGTCAATGAAGACCAAATGCAAATCTCTTCTTTTGGTCCGGTATCTTTCCATTAACCCCCTTAATAAATAAATCTCCTCCATTGTAGACCTACCTGGCATGAAACCACAATGATTTTCCGTAATATCAGTCTCTAATCTCAACCTGTGTTCAAGTACCTTTTCCCATAACTTCATAGTGTGACTCATAAGCTTTATCCCTCTATAATTTGCACAATTTTGAATGTCTCCTTTATTTTTATAAATAGGAACTAAAGTACTTTTTCTCCAATCATCGGGCATTTTCTTAGAACTTAAGATCACATTAAATAGTTTAGCAAGCCACACCACCCCCGTTTCGCCTAAACACTTCCAAACTTCAATAGGAATACCGTCAGGTCCAACCGCTTTACTATTTTCCATTTTCTTAAGCGCCTCTTTAACCTCGCCAACACGGATCCTACGGTAAAATGCCAAATTTGGTTCAACTTCTCGTGATAAATCTCCTATCTCATAACTCGACCCTCCTCCCTCGTCATTAAACAATTTGTAAAAATAGGTCTCCCACCGTTCTTTAATATCACCATCTGCAACCAAAACCCTGCCTTCTTCATCCTTAATACATCGTACTTGATCCAAATCCCTCGATTTCCTTTCCCTATCTCTTGCAATCTTATAAATCTTTCGTTCTCCCGACTTTGTCCCTAACTCCTTATAAAATTCCTCAAAAGCTTTAGAACGAGCCGCACTCACCGCCTTCTTCGTTTCCTTCTTAGCTAAACGATATTTTTCCCAATTTTCAGTATTATCACATAAGTGTATAGCCTTGAAACAGTCTCTCTTGTTCTTAACTTTCTCTTGCACGTCCTCGTTCCACCACCAAGTCTCCTTATCTCGTCGACCAAAACCTTTAGATTCTCCCAAAATTATTTTAGCAACTGTTTGGACTTTTTCAGCCATTTCCTTCCACATGATATTAGCATTTTCCTGCCCCTCCCAAACCCCTTCATTTAACATAGTTCTTTTAAAATATTCCCTCTTCTCCCCCTTTAACTGCCACCACTTAACTCTTGTGTTTAAAGCATGTTGGCGCTTCTCCTTACTGCACTTAATACGCACGTCAAGGGCCATTAACCTGTGCTGGGTTGTCACTCCGTCCCCTGGAATCACTTTACAATTTGTGCAAAGTCTTCTGTCATGACTCCTTACCAAAAAGAAATCAATCTGTGACCTGTGAACCCCACTCTTGTAAGTGATCAAGTGCTCCTCCCACTTTTTAAAGCATGTGTTGACAATCTTAAAATCGTAAGCTAAGGAAAACTCTAGGATAGATCGTCCTTCATTATTAATCTCACCAAAACCAAAACCACCATGAGCCCCCACATATTCCCCTGTCTCCTTACCAACATGACCATTAAGGTCCCCACCAATAAAAATCTTCTCAGTATGTGGTATGCTTTGAATCAACCCCTCCAAATCTTCCCAAAACTTTTCCTTAAGATGTGCTTCTGTTCCCACTTGAGGTGCATAGGCACTAATAACGTTGATTGTATCCCTTCCAACAATTATTCTCAAAGATATAATTCTGTCCTCAATCCTTCTAACATCCACCACATTCTTCTTCCACTCTTTATCCACAATGATACCAACCCCATTCCTCGTACATGTTTTACCTGTGTACCAAAATTTGAACTCATTGATTTCTCGAGATTTTTCTCCGACCCACTTAGTTTCCTGAAGGCACAAGATGTTAATCTTTCGCTTTACCATTACTCCCACCACCTCCCACGCTTTTCCGTTCATAGTTCCAACATTCCAAGTGCCAAATCTGATCTTTCTCTCTTGAACTAGCTTCTTTAGCCGCCTCCGTTCGTAAGAGAGCGGTAGCCCTTGCTCAGTTAACACTACATCCGGGCGACGATGCAGCGGCCCTTGCTCACTTCTCACTGTACTCGAGCCATACAGCGCGTTACTTACGGGCAACGACCTAATAATAGCGCAATTTCTTCGTATGTCCATGTTCATAAGATTCGACAAGTTTTACGTTGGTTGTCGGGGCCTAACACAACCCTCCTCCTTTACTCGGGCTTGGGACCGGCTACATGCGTAGGCGGAGTTTGCAGTTATAATGGCGCCATCTAAGTTTAATTAGTGTCCCCTAAACTATACTTTGATAGATGCCCAATTATTTTTGCAAATTTGATGGATGTCAAGTTCGATGAAGAAAACAAGATTCTCATGAATTGAACTTTAGCTCCAGGGCATTGCTTTTAATTGCTTTAGCGCTTATCTCCTACGCGAATAGGGTGAGTTCTGTTTATACACTGTAAAATTCTGCTTACTTTTTCAGTTTCATTCACTTGTTCTATATGCACATTGTACGCTAAACTAATGAAAAAAAAAAGACACGTGTGTATGGGTCGGATCGACCCTGTTGGGAGCTGTTTCCTGTGGGCAAAACACCTTCACAGTCGCTTGTTTTGTTTTGTGACTCGTAACGCTTGATGCTCGCTTTTACACTGTTGCTTACTACCTAGTATGTTTGCTGCAATTTCAAAACTTACTTTCATGGGGCACTTTTGGGGAATATTCTTTCGTATGAATCTCTGTGATTATGGAACATTGACACATTTGAAGGATGATAACGTTGTGTCGATTGTATTATAATGGATTTCTGGTGAATGGAAATAACCACAGGGTTGGTGCCAAACGGGGATTTCGAGACGTCTCCGTCGAACGGCTTTCCGAGCGAAGCCATAGCGGAGGGCCCCACCGAGATTCCGATCTGGACATCGACGGGGACGGTGGAGCTGGTGCGGTCGGGGCAAAAACAGGGTGGGATGATCCTCATCGTGCCGCAAGGTAGGCACGCGGCAAGGCTCGGCAACGACGCTGAGATCAAGCAGGATCTGACGGTGGAGAAGGGCTCCATCTACTCGGTCACCTTCAGTGCGGCTCGCACGTGCGCTCAGCTCGAGTCTCTCAACGTGTCCGTGCCGCCAGCATCACAGACGATAGACCTGCAGACACTGTATAGCGTGCAAGGGTGGGACCCATATGCCTGGGCCTTCAGCACCGAAGGGGATAAGGTTAGTTTGATGTTTAAGAATCCCGGCATGGAGGATGACCCCACTTGTGGGCCCATCATTGATAACGTCGCTATTAAGAAGCTTTTCACTCCTGATAAGCCCAAAGGTACCCATTCCTTCCTTGCACTCTTCCTCAGTTCCCTGCTTGTGTAGCGTGTTCCTAAAGACTGACTACCTGTAACTTTTTACTTTTTGACTTTTGCAAACCTTACACAGAATTCATAATAATTCCTAGGAATTAGGTGGCATTATAATTGTACGATGGCTTCCTTCAAAATTAGTTGTTGGCGTTTTTAATTGCCGTTTATTGTAATTGAAGAGAAATTCTTAGGGGACTAGAAGGGAGTAGATGAATCATTGGATTCCATTAAATGAATTAATTCAAGTGTTGAGCTTTCAATCATTGATTCTCTTAGCTACTTTCATAATTTCGTAAATGACTTGTTATAACCCTTGTGTGTTGAACTGTGCAGAAAATGCAGTAGTCAATGGGGACTTTGAAGAAGGTCCATGGATGTTCAGGAACACATCACTAGGAGTGTTGCTTCCCACGAACCTGGATGAAGAAACATCTTCACTACCCGGTTGGATCGTGGAGTCCAACCGGGCGATCCGATACATTGATTCGGATCACTACTCGGTGCCACAGGGGAGGAGAGCCGTTGAACTTTTGTCAGGAAAGGAAGGCATAATATCGCAAATGGTGGAGACAACACCTAACAAAGAATACAGCCTGAGCTTCTCGTTGGGTCATGCGGATGACAAATGCAAGGAGCCTCTTGCTGTTATGGCGTTTGCTGGTGATCAAGCTCAGAACATTCATTACACACCAAATTCAAACTCAACTTTCCAAAGTGCAAATCTCAATTTCACGGCCAAGGCTGAGAGGACCAGAATTGCCTTCTATAGTGTGTATTACAATACCAGAAGGGATGATCTGAGCTCTCTTTGTGGGCCTGTGGTTGATGATGTCAGGGTCTGGTTTTCTCGGTCCACAAGGAATGGGCTGGGTTTATTAAAGCTTGGGCTTGCAATTTTGGGCTTAGTTTGGGTCTTGGCATGAAGAGGCGGGTTTGGTTTGGTTTAATTAAGAAATTAGGCAATGTAATATGTTTTGTTGGCTTTGGGAGTTGGGAGTGATATAGTAAAGTCACACACCAATGTGTTGTACGTGAATTTGGTATTTAGTTTGATAGTATTTGGCAAGAGAAAGGAAATGTATTGGCCTTTAGTTTATACTATAGTTTTGTGGTTTTGAAGCTTGTATTTTTTCTCTCTAGTTCATTGTGCATCAATGAAAACTGACAATTGCGTGAACTCTACTCTTAGAAAGCTGCTTCTTCAGTCCCTTATTCATGCATTTTAAACAAACCATTCACGTTCATCCAAGTAATTGTTGGCTAGTAGGAATGCTGAAAGTTGATAATGCAAGCTAGCTTAAGTGTTTTTTGAGTTCAAGGTAACTTCCAGCCGATATTTAAAGACTATTTTTTTTAGATATAAAAGTCGCTGAAATATATTGCCTCTTGTAATAATATTTTTTTTATACAAAAAGTTTTAGAAAGGGATTGAATTCACCCACGATCCAAGGGCATGACGAAATCTCCCTTCCTTTTAAGCGATATTAATGTTAGGCAAAACGAGTTCTTAGACATAAACCTGGGCACTTAGAAATTAGAATATCTCTTCACAATAAAATGATACTTTATAAGGTTCAAATATAATATATCATTTAAGAAAGCCAACCCATTAGCTTTATTGATGGTTAGCTTAAGCTTATGCAGGCTGACTTGTTACAAATCACGTATTGGAGCTGTCAGGCCAGGATTTACAAAGAATCAAAGATTATGGAAACGGGTCAGTGTTTGGAAGCAAGGAAAGAAAATATCGGATATAGCCCCAGGCAACTTTTAACATTTAGTAGCAGACTTTACAATAGGGAATCGACTTCGCCATTCTGAAACAGTCATGGCTGAAACACTTGTTTTAATACTGTTGAAAAACTGAAGAAACCTTGATCATATAGATTGCCTTCTTGCTTTTTGGCTGACACTAGGATTAACGAACTTTCTCTTCTTTAAACCATCATTAGAGGAGAATTACTAAGATAATTTCAGAATTGACAATAAAATTGATAGATGATCAATGAAGCAATACGAAGAAATTGGCAGAGTATGTAACTATAACATTTTAATTGACTCAAGCAAAATCCTTGGACAAGACAATAGTCGAGAAATTCAATATAATTCAAAAATTGAAGTCCAACTTAAGCTAATCCTCATCGTGATACGATCCTGTCCAGAAAGTAAAACAAAACAATATAGCCTCCAGAAAAGCAGACCCCAGCATATACCATGACACGCTTTAAAGTCTTCTACCTCTTCTACCACCCTTTCTGCGAGTGCTATCGGAAGGAATTGGAGTCACATCCTCTGCAAAATGAATATATATCAGATTAAGTTATAGCTACATTACAATTTTACAGCTATAGAGTAAGATTTCATTCATTACCTATACGACCAATTTTCATTCCAGAACGAGCAAGGGCACGGAGAGCAGACTGAGCACCAGGACCGGGCGTCTTTGTCTTGTTTCCACCAGTGGCCCGGAGCTTGATATGAAGAGCAGTGATGCCAAGTTCCTGCCCCAGAATGTTTCAACTCAGTCAATGTATTTCACCATTCTGATAAAATGAACTACTCACAATCTTAGAAAAGTTTTTAGCAGCGTGGGTTGTCTTCATATTGAATCATCTAACATTTACTGATTATATAACAGATTATCAAAATCCCATTAATACCAAAATAAGGGAGTGAACGCAATATTTGCACCATAATTTTATAGTGCGATCAATTGAAATAACTAAATTATCAAGAAGTTTCAAACCTTGCATCTAGCAGATACATCCTGTGCAGCAAGCATAGCAGCATAAGGGGAAGACTCGTCTCTGTCAGCTTTAACCTTCATTCCACCTAAGAAACCGATCACAAGAGAAAATACCGCAACATTTATCACAAGAACGTGAAAAGAGAAATATACTTCTGAAAATTCCTAAACAGTTAAGAGAGATTTCTAGGTGAATAATGGGTACCGTAACCTTTAATAAAAGGTGAGTCCTACAGCCCTAAAATACATAAACCCTATCAAATTGATGAATTATGAGAACACTACAAATGTGTATTCCCGCATATAGTGCAACAACAACAACAACAACAAAGCCTTTTCCCATTAAATGGGGTCGGCTACATGGATCATACGACGCCATTGTGCTCTGTCAAAAACTAAATCCTTGGATAGGTTATTGACCAGGAGATCCCGCTCAATGACCTCGTTGAGCGTTCTCTTTGGCCTTCCTCTACTCCTTTTAACCGGACTCCATACTATTTGATCCACCCTCCTCACCGGCGCATCCCTTGGCCTTCTTTGTACGTGTCCAAACCACCTAAGACAGTTCTCCAATATTTTCTCCACAATAGGTGCCACTCCATATAGTTCAATTCACTTCAAAATATTCTCGCATATAGTTCAATTCACTTCAAAATATTCTCGCATATAGTTCAATTCACTTCAAAGTATTCTCGCATATAGTTCAATTCACTTCAAACTCCATGCCACACAGCTCAATTCTAGTTAGTATAAAAAACTGGAAATAGGAATGCTGGCAACTAAATGATAATACTCGGTTCATTACATCCTAAGAATGAATGAGAAACAAGCTTACCCGTGATGCGGACAAGTGTTTCTCTCCCAGACAAATCGGTCACGTGCTGTGAAAATAAAAAAAAAATCAATTACAACCTGACTTAAGCAATACAAATCTACACAGGGTAAAATATTCTGCATATACTCACAATGAAGGTGTCGTTAAATGATGCATAAATATGGGCTACACCGAAAACATGTTCACCGTCTCTAACAGTTGGACCAAGAGTGACGTTCTCCTCCTTTGGCTCTCTAACCTTTCTCCTTGACTACAAAACACAAATAGCAAATTAGAATTGACCCCATCTTGCGCCTCTTGGACAGAAACAAAATTAAATCTCGAGACTTCAGTTTTGGTCTTGCTTTCAAAAATATGGACTCCTCTTGCACTAGATGAAATCTACCAGTTTCTTCTAACCAAAATAAGGCAAACAGCTTGAAGAAATCAATGTCCACTTGAAGAATTTGCCAAAGCGTCAGTTTTAGCTATATATATTATCTGTGTCCTCTACTGCTGTTTAAATACGTAACGAACTGAAGGAATCATGACACAGAAAATAGATTTATTGACATTGCAGGTATTCCAGAACTCAGAAGCTAAAGATTATCGTTCACTACATAAGACAACAGTCATAAACTTTTATCGACCAGTTCCCACGGAAACGTCAAAATACAAAATTCGAAGTTTAAACATTGAGTAAGACAGCATGTGCATGAAAAAGAGATCGAACGGAAAATGAGTCGCAATGCGATTTCCCTACCATGGTTGCAAGACAACGAGGTCGGACTCTAGGGTTAATGTTGAGGAGTCGCTGCTTCTGCTCGTTCAGAAACCCGGCTAAGAGGGAGGGTAAGCTGCGTCTGCTTTCACCATATAAAATAAAAGAGGATCACGGGCTAGGGTTTTGGAGAAAGAGAATGGAATTTGCAGAAGTGCCTTGCAGGTTATCCTAATTTCTTTAACGACCCATTATTTCAACTACCTTTCCACTTTCACTCCCTTTTGGGCCAGACCTCATGGTGGGCCGTTTTGTCGAAGCTTTCAAAGCCCATGTTCTATAACCACACTTTTGATCTCTGAGAGTGGCCTGTATGGCACACCGCTATTTGATAAAAAAAAAATTATAACAACAGACATTAATATTATTTATTTAAGAGGAAAAGAGACTTCGTCCTATTTTTATATTGTAAGTCAGTTTAATATTTTAAAAAAAAAATTGTACAAAAAATATTATAACAAGATTTCTATGTAAAAGAATTTGGATTTTTCTTAAGGGATAAATTATACAGAAAAAAAAACTATACAAATCATGTTTTAAAAAGAATGTACAACTCATTGTTTAGCTTTCATGCAATGCAAAAATCTATTACATTTAGTGGATATTTGGATTAGTTTGTTTTAAATAATTTTAAAATGTAGGAAGTAAATATATGAGATAAATTTTAAATTTAAATAAGTTTTTACTTCTCAAACAAACATTATACCAAAATCTATTGTGTAATGTATATAAGAGTCGGTTTCCATTTTAAATAATTTTTATATTTTTCCACAAGATTCATCATTGGATTAAAATTCCCCGCCATTACATTTTTAAGATTTTATATTTAATCAATATATTAAATTTATTAAATATACATACATATATATAGCATTTGTCAATTGATGTGAAAAGAATATTAAGTATTTCGTTGAATGACTGTTGTTTTTGTGATTTTAGGTTATATTTTCTAATTCAACTATATAATTATGACAAAAGAGAGAGAGAGAGAGAGCATGATTTCGGGGAGACCTTCTCCTGGGTAATGAGTAGCTATCCAAACTCATGATAAGTAGAGCTGGGAATTGCGGGTTGACCCATCAAAAACGGGTCAGCCCACCAAAATATTGGGCGGACTGTGCAGCCCGCCCCAAAACGGGCTGGCAAAACGTCAGCCCGAGCCCGCCCCCCTTAGTGGCGGGCTGGCCCGCCAGCCCGCCACTTTTTTTTTAATTTTTAAAAAATTATTTTTAAAATTTTTAAAATACTAATAAAAAATTTCTAATGTTATATTAGTATAATAAAAAAATTACTCATGTTATACTCTTAAAAATTTTTATTTTTTATAAAAAAATCTCAAATTTTATAATTATAAATCTAAATAAATATTAACATAATATTAATCAATTATAATATGTAAACATATAAGTAATTATCCTTATTAGTATTCGAAATAATATTTAAATAAAATAAATATTAAAATTAAAAAAAAAAAAAGTGGCGCCAGCCCGCCAATTTGGCTAGCATTTTGCCAGCCCGAACTCGCCCCCCTTAAGGTAAAACGGGCCCAGCCCGCGGGCTGGGCCCGTTTTACCAGCTCTAATGATAAGGGACAAGCTCCTATTGTTTAGAGGTGTTTAAGGGCGTCCTGTTGACAAAAAGTATATCGAGATGGGACATAGGGTATCCTCTTTGTCCGTCCAAAATATATTTATATTTTTTAATTTTTTATCTATATATTAATATATTTTATAATATTAATATATCATTATGACCCATTTGTTAAAATAATGCTAAAAATAAAAAATCGTAGAAAAATATATGAATTTATAACCTCTATTTTATTTTGCTATTTTCTTAATTTAGATTCAATTTTCTAAAAAAAAAATTTGAACTGGGAAATTGGGATAGCTTAGTCTCATCTTGACTAGGATCGGGATGCCCTCAATATGGGATGGGATACAGAACAAAATTTTTGTCTTAATCTCTATTTTTCGAGATGAACTTATTTTGATTCAGCTTGATCTCATAAACACATCTACTAGTATTTTATCACTTTCATAAAGCATTTATGAAGTGCAGGCTTATACTGTCTTTTTAAGTTTCAAAACTCTTAGTTCACTTTTGTATGATTCATTGTCGTTACGTTTTTAATAAAAAAAATAGTTTATGTTCGTTCGTATTTGTCATATTTTCCCCCTTCATTTCCCTAGCTACAAAGTGATCAATTTTTAAAATGACCCAACCATGGTGAGATGTTTATCATCATCATCATCATTATTATAGCTGGCCATCTGAGATTTTGTTACTGTCGTTGAATTTTTCATTCTTCAAGGGGGTTTATCCTCCCTCATGTCCAATTCATCTAATTGAAGACTGACAATTATATAGCTGGCTATCTGAGATTTTGTTACACTTAGTTGTACCATCGAATTCTATTTTTCTGGCATTTTCCAGTATTTGTTTGTTCTCTGCAAACGAACGATGGGATTGGTGACTCTCAGCTCTTTCTTAACATTCTGTTTGGTTTGCAGTTCCATCATTATCAGGTTGTTGGAAGGGCTCTCCCTACGGAATCAGATCAACACCCGAAGATTTACTGCATGAAATTATGGGCCACTAACGAGGTTCGCGCCAAGTCGAAGTTCTGGTAAAGTGTTTTGTTCGTGATCCATCTGTTGGTTCAATTTTGTTCAATGCTTTTGGAGATCTGTTGGCTTGAGAAAATGTTGAACTTTATGCTAAGTTAATACTATTCTGGTTCCGGCGGGTTAATCTGATACTCTGGATTGGCTGATTTCTTCGAATTAGGTATTTTCTGAGGAAACTGAAGAAGGTCAAAAAGAGCAACGGTCAAGTGCTTGCTATCAATGAGGTATGAGTTCACTTACTTGTCCTTCCATTTTTATGTTTTACCTATTTAGACCGTATCTTGCTAAAAACAAGTTACCTTTTGGTTGGATTCAATGCTTGAAAAGTTGAAATTTGTTGCCGTGCCATCTCTTTTCACGGTGGGCTTTGCCTAGTCTTGTTGAACTTGCACGCCAACCCCAACAAATGTAGAATGTGACTGATATGCATCTTTATTAGGCGTATATTTTTTTGGCCGGAATTCTATTAGGCGTATCAAATTCTGCTGTTCATGTATTTTGGCGCCCCTATGATCGTGTGTATATAGTTGGCAAATACATGCGTGGTTTGAATTCAATCCAGAGCTTTGCCTTTATGATCTGCCACAAATGCGAATTAGCTATTCGCCAATAATGATATGTCATTAACTTGCGATGTTGATTTGCATCTGTATGAAATTAATTTAATAACTGTCTATTCTGTATGGTCAGCTGTTTTCCTTGTATAATCCTTTTGTTGATTCAATCTCATATGTTTGAACTCTTTCCGTGTTCATGAGTGTGGCCTGTTTCTGATTTCTAAAATAACCCTGTTTCCGTTTCTCTCAGATCTTTGAGAAGAACCCAACGACGATAAAGAACTATGGTATTTGGCTGCGGTATCAAAGCAGGACTGGCTACCACAACATGTACAAGGAATACCGTGATACCACTCTAAATGGTGCGGTTGAGTCCATGTACACTGAGATGGCTTCCCGCCACAGGGTCCGGTTCCCCTGCATTCAAATTATTAAGACGGCCACGATCCCAGCAAAGCTTTGCAAAAGGGAGAGCAGCAAACAGTTCCACAACTCCAAAATGAAGTTCCCATTGGTTTACAAGAAGGTCAGGCCACCCACAAGAAAGCTCAAGACCACCTTCAAGGCATCAAGGCCCAATTTGTTTATGTAATTTGTTGGTGCAAGAGCTGAGTTTTTGGTAGAAACGCCCCCTTTGGTTCTTGCTTTATTTTGTTGAGAATTATATAGTACCCTGTCATGAATTTAGTCTTGTTATTTTTATAGTTGTATCGGATATGATCTTAATCTTTTTTTATAATTGAGCATAAAGGAACATAAATTTTTTCTCTATCTTGGTGTTGTACTATAACTTGGAAATTATGGGTATTCCTGTACTAATTTTCTGGCTCAGGGTTCCAGTAAGAAGTTTCCATTGAAAAAGTGGGTCTTTTGTGTTGGAGAAGGCGAGAGCCGAGAGGCTTACGTTATGATTCAAACTCTGGATGGGAAAATCACTAGTCGCCTCCCATTGTTTGCTATCAGATGGATCTAAAGAATAATTGTAATAATCGTTGGACATTGAGGTCAATAATCACAGATGAAATGAAGCTCCAGCATGTATGCCTGTGTTCTGAGCGCGCTGGATGTAGTATAATTTTTTTTTCCCACTAAAAAAGGAGCAAATTGATAAAAACAGTTTGTAGGATGATATATTCATCTTTTTATACAAAAAGTTCAGGGAAGTGGAGTCACGGGCTCTCATATCGGTAATAAAATTGGATTTATAACCTAGTAGGTTATGGATCACTTATTTACTAACGAATTTTTATTGGTATATTGATTGGTTTTGGTTGGTGGGCGTATTTCCACAACCCAACTAGTCCCTCTATGATTGAGTGGAACTGGGTGCCTATAATTAATGCAACTCTGATTCTCATCATTGTTCCTTCTATCTCCAAATTGTTTTGTTCCCTCCCCTTACTTTCCTCAAACATTCTCTCCTGCTCCTCCCACATGTCCTCTCCCCTGTATTTAAATGAGTGCATAATATATTGGAGCCAAAATAACTGCTTAGCAAACCATGTTCAATAGCAATTCCAAGATTTGTAAGCAACTTGGTGACCTTGATTCTACAAGTGATAATTTACCGTGACAACAACTAAACAAGGACTTAAAAATAGCTAGATTCAAACAACTAGTATTCTCTATTTCTATTTTCTTTCCCCTATTTTTAAGTCCAATTCTAACTAACAAAATTAAGCTGTAGAGAGGATCAACTACTTCTAAAAAGCTTACATTCATTTAATTAATTTACTCAACTCATCTTCTGTTTTGTGTGTGTGTGTGTATTTGTGAAACAAGACAAGATACTTAAGAAGTAATTATATTAATCATGAAAATAAAAAAGCTAGGAATAAAAGTAATAAATAATTAGCGTAGAGAGTAGTAATAGTGGGGTTTGACCTTTGTCTTTGAGTCTCATCCTCTTTTACCTTTACAAACTGTCCACCTCAAATGAAGCACCTTATGCATCCATTGGTATTTGATCCTTTTGTGTCGTATAATTCAACAAATCCTTGACACTTGACAGAAAATGAGATCTTACTCTTCCCTCCCCTTTTCTCTCTCTTCTAAACTACAATCAATATATACATCTATCCAACTGCCCCATAGTGGACGTGCTTATGGGTTTTGTGGCCACTGCCAGCAACTTTTAAGTATTCAAATACTAATCCTCCTTTTAGCTTCTTTATACAAAAAGTGCATGCACTGTAATGTCTTCACCACACTTCAAAAGTTCTCTCTCTCTCTCTGCCATCTCAAGAACAATCATATATAAAGCATCTTTAACTTGAAGCACACACATAGAAGAGGAGTACTGTGATTATTAGTTGGGCTTGTGCTTCTATTCTTATTGTTCTGAGGCATTGAAGAATGCATATTTCTTTGAGGCCAATCTTCATTTTTATCATTTCATGTTATGTTTCTGCTCTTCCTTTCACTGAGTGTTCATTCCTTAAGGAGGTGACTCAATCTGGCAGCCACAAGAGCTCAAATCACAAAATCAACAAGGTGAACCAACTCTCACAAATTGCTTCTTCTTCATCTCTTTCATTCTCTCCTTCTCTTTTCTTCTAGAGATGACAGTGTATATTGGCAATATCTTCTTCCTAAGATAAACTGATAAGCTGCAAATGCCCCTTTGTAGAACCAAACTTGTAGTTAATCAACTAGAAACATAATATTCTTTCTCATGCTGATATGTTAATTTAGCAGATCAATTCTCAGAAGTCATCGGATATAGCACTTCATGGATTGCTGCTGTGGGCTTCGATGGGATTCTCAATGCCATTAGGGATACTTACTATCAGAATGTCAAGTAAAGAGGGAAATGGATCAAGGAATAGGGTCCTCTTTTATGTCCATGTTGCATTTCAGGTCATAAATTTCTCCCTCTCTTGGTTCTTGTTAAAATTGCTTTTGTTTTTTTTACTGATAAATTTAACTACAGTTAAACTGCAGTGGGAATTGAATTAATTTGAGTGAAGTTGAAGATGCTTATTGAAAATTGCAGGTTGCCATCATTGAAGTTCTGATCTTTGTTTTAAAACATAATCATAACCCAACTTTAACTTTAGTTAGTGGTGGTCCGCTCGTAACTTTTTTGAAGAATTTATATCCACTTAGACCTCAACTTTGATATCAGTACTTAGATTTTGCTTTCATCCATGGTTTGTGATTTTACAGTTACAAGCAGCTGATATCATGAAATCACTGTTCACGAACTAAATTGATTTTACAAGTCATGGGTATTTATTTTTTTTGCCTCTCCTTCTTCATCATTGCGCAGAGCTTAACAATTTTCTTCTAAATTCTAACAGATGCTCTCAGTGCTTCTTGCTACAGTTGGAGCTGTCATGTCCCTGAAGAACTTTGAGAATTCATTTGATAACAACCATCAAAGAATAGGTCTTGCACTTTATGGTGCTATATTGGTTCAATCTTTGATTGGATTTTTCAGGCCTCATAGGTTGATTCATTCATCAGTGATATGAAATATCCATCTTCTCTTGATAAGTTTCCCTTTTGCATGACAATAACATAACCCTTTTATTGCAGGCAAAAGAAAGAGAGGACTTATTGGTACTTTGTTCACGGGATATTAGGGACAATAATCTCTTTTGTGGGGATCATGAACATTTACACAGGTCTCAAAGCTTACCATAAGAGAACCTTAAAAAGCACAACGCTTTGCACTATTCTCTTTACAGCACAAGTCTGTTGTATTGCATTGATTTACCTCTTACAAGACAAAATGGAGTACATAAAAAAGCAAAGGGTGATTCCAGGCACAGAGTCAACTGTTCCTTCTCAACAAGACATTCCTCATTTGCAGAACCAGAATGAGTTATTACCAGTAGTAGCATGTGGGAAGAAAAATGCACTTAGCAACTTGTTTGACCAATAAAGGGTTTTTTTTACTGCCCATTTGTCTATAGTTTCTTTTAACTATGGGAATAGGCTCACTTTCACAATACTTTTTGGGTGTCTGCACTTTATGCAAGTGGAAGGTGGTGGTTTTATGAAGAGCATTCTTTGAAAAAGTAGACTTTATTTATTTGTGTATGTTACCACGTTTTCTTCTTCTTTTTTTATCCCTCTCCATTTTGTTATGCACATTCCTTTTATATGTAAATTGAATATTGTATGTGATAGTGGGAGTGTGGATATGAACCAAATAGATATTCGATTGATGATGGAGACAAAGTAAAATTGAATATTAACCTTAAGCTTCTAAAACTCAACTCACCTAATTTTGGTTGTACCAAAAAAATTATGTATCGCTTTTGGGATATAAAAACTTCCGTTGCATCCACCATGTCACAAGGATTATGTATGAGGAATATTCTATAGGAATGACAGAATAGCAACGCTTGTAATAAAAGCACGTGGTGTTGCCTTGCAATTGCATCTTCATAAACAAGCAAGCAATCATCCATACTTGCATTTTAAGCTATCATATAATAGCTACGCTCAAATAAGGCTTTGTCTCAGAGAAGGACCAATAAAATGATCCCGGAAAAGCTTCTCATGTAAGCTTGTGAAGGGGTTTGTGACGGAAATTATAACATCACAATAATAGGCATCTTACTCGAGAAGATTTATAACTTTTTTTCACTCTTCTTTTGTTGCAAACCTTTTAACATATAAGAAAATATCCAATTATAATTAATTTAGGCTTTAACACGAGGCTAATAAGAAATTTTATTTATCTAACTTTTCTTCCGATAATCCTGAAAGTCCATAAGCAAGCAAAGTAAAGGGAAAAGAGAATTCGCATAAGCACATAAATATGTTTTGAAGATGTTTACAGTAATATTCATGAAATGACAGAACATATGGCAGAGTTTTTCAAAGATATGTCAATGGCGCTTCTTTCCGGTAGCTGCTTCCCATGATTGCAATACATGATTCGCAATTTTTTCTACCCCAACCCTATGCTTCACCTGTACACAGATAATTTCAGGTTAATCATAAACACGGGACAACAGTGACATGTTCAAAAGCAGCCAGACACAAGTAATCTAAGGATCTTGTTCTCTTGTTACAAATTACCAAAAACGGAAGAAGACGAAACTGGGAGCTAAAAAGTAATGTGAGTTTTAACAAGAAGAAAGGACTGTATTTGGTCTTATGGAAAATTTCAGTTGTAAATCAAGTATTCAACAACTTTAAAAGCTGTTTATGAGCTTAAAACATAATCAATCTACTTGAGAATCTCTCTCCTGTAATTAGAAAGTATTATAGTACTAAATATCTATATTTACAAGACATATATAGTTGGCTCAACCACACTATTAAACAATGTGCTTAACAAACCTGTGCAAAGACAAAAGGCCCCCCGTCTCGCATCCGGAGAGCATCCCGCTCCATGACTTTTAAATCTGCTCCAACTGCTGGTGCAAGATCAGTCTTGTTTATCACCTGAAAACCAAGTCCAATAGGTTCCAAAATCATTTTTTTTAGAAGAAATTAGTCAAGTTTAACAACAACATTTATGATTAATGTTGTTTTCTTGAAGTGCCACAATCAAACATACAAGCGTGTAGCACATACAAGAAGGTCTGCTTGTGTTATCCCAGGACCACCTTTCCGAGGAATTTTGTCACCGCCAGATACATCTATTATGTAAATGATATAGTCAGCTAGCTCCCTGCTGAAATTCGCTGCTAGATTATCTGCAACAAAAACTAGCGGTTGATGTTCAAAAACTTTTGGGGATAATTATGTTTCTCTGTCATTTTGTCAAATTTAAAACAACAATTATGTAACTACAATGTAACCAAGTTAAAGTATCCTAACTCAGCTTAAATTATAGCCCAAAGGCCAGTTTAATAATGTAAATTACCTCCCCCAGACTCACAAAGAAGTAAATCTGCTTTGAACAAGTTGGATAGCTCCTCCAATGGTCCAAGATTAATGCTGATATCCTCCCGAATTGCAGCATGTGGGCATCCTCCAGTTTCTATAGCCCGTATTCTTTCCTCTGGAAGTGCTTTATGTTTCACCAAGAATTCACCATCCTCTTTTGTGAATATATCATTTGTGACCTGAAAGGAAACAAGTTTTGCTGACCTGTCTCACCAAATAGAAGCATAGAGACTCTTTGAAAGAAGTATCTTTAACTTTGGACTAGAGATATAGCTCAAAGAGCGATACAATCACAATAAGCACATCAAAGGCTGTTACAGTGACAAGCAAAAAGCTGAATCAAATAATAGCTAGAAAATTAGTTGAAAAAGAAATGCTGATGAATCAATGGTTTATTTATTTTTGGTTCTTTTTGTTCTATGTCATGGACTATTGTTAAAAGTACCAAATCCAAAGGCGCATACTGAAGATAAATGAAGTTCATGACAATTGATCCATATGCATGCTATACAACATAAAGAGAAAAAAAGCATCAATTTATTACAAGTCCACGCCAACTTGATACACATAGCTAGAAGGCCAACACACGACAAATGATTCTAGAGTTTGCTATATGATTCAATCATATTAGGCAACCTGATACCTAACACTTAGGCCAAAGATTTATGACAGCTTCAGAGATGCATTTATAATTCCTTCAATTGAAAGAAAGAAGAAGATAAAAATAGAGAGTTTCTTAAAATTCAAAAATTTTAGATCAGTTTCTGAAAAATGAAACATATGCTATGAATGCCAATCTTCGATTTACAAACATGAAAATGGAAGTGACTATGGCCTCAATATGCTAAGTACTTACTGCAGCAAGACTGTACTGGTCCCGTAAGTGTTCACAGAGGGCCAACATCAAAGCTGTTTTCCTGTACGAAGAAATCATTCATAGCACACCAACATCAATCACATGCTATTTCCAGTAAAACAGCGAAACTAGAGAAGAGCATCATCATCCATGAAGACATTTCAAGCGAGATAAATATATGGACTACAGAGCAGAGTATCTGAAATACTGTTTGTACAAAATGGTGAAATTTTTTTGTCCGTCACATTTCAGTATAAGGTAATTGGTTGACTTTTGGTCTTTCTATTTCAGATATCGTAGCACGCGAGATGGGGGAAAAAGGTTGAAAAAGAGATAAACTGGCTCTATATGCACATTCTTTCTTTGTGCGACTTAATTTTAAGATAATATTTTAGGTGGAGGCAAATTCGTTAAAGACGCTATTTTTAGCTCTGTAGAAGCCTAAGCTTCCAGTTGCCACTGAGCTCAAAGAATTTAAACAACAATGCTGTCAGTCTTCAGCAGTGGACGCTAAACTTGTAAGAACCTAGTACCTAAAAGGCATTACTTTGTCTAGATATTTTCCAGATCATTACTTATAGTTTAGTCAAACGGAGAAATAGAAACAACCACCAATCGCCAAAAGAAAATTAAAACAACAAGGGGAAGTGGAAAATTGATACCCAGTACCAACAGGTCCACCGATGCCAACAGTGAAAGCTCGTTCATTGAAATCTCTGTTGAGAAGAGGAGGAGCTCTTCTGTTGAAGAAGCCCGGCGAGTAGATAGGTTCGTGAGAATGTGGTGCCAGACCATCGTGGCTATGGTACACCCTCCCATCGGCTCCTACCCACGACTGCGCGCCTGAATCTCCATGGGAATGGTGGTGGTGGTGGTCGTGACCGTCGCTTTGGTCATGGTGGCGATGGGTGTGGTCACTGTGAGATTCCATTGACCTGCTATCGCCTATCGGACAGAGGAGCGAGTGACTCGTAGACTCTACTGTATGAGATATTATGTTCTAATTTTTTTTGGGTGATAAGAGACTATTACCGTTTTTAGTAAAAATATGATGGCCTGTTTGAAAACATTACAAACAATTATTTTAAGAGTTTTTTTTATTTAAATTTTAGTTTAAGAAAATTTTTAAATAAATAATTATATTTATTTAAAAGAGTTTTTAAATTAAATTATAATTTAAAATTAAAATTTTAGATAAATTATTGAGAATAATTTTTAAAATAGTAAAAAAATTTATGGACTATCTAATTATTATTTTATTTTTATTTTTTTCTCTATCATTTTCTTCTCTCGCTGTCCATCGAAGTTTCATCGAAAAAGTTTTAGCTCCGCTATTGCTGCTTGGTCTCCACCTTCTCTTTCTTCTAATCACCGTCGTCACCCTCTACTGCTAGTAGATTGAGTTATTGTCACTACTTGGGGTCAGCATCTCTTTATCGTCGCCCTCTATCCGTCATCACCCTTCATTCCTTGTCAGTGTTGTTGCCCTCGTCATTATCCTCGCCTTCGCCCAACGTCTCCACTTGGCCGTCTGGCATCCACCTCAGTCATCTTGAGAGAAATAAAAGAAATGAGGATAAATAGTAGAACGCATATGAAGCTATTTTTTTTTCATCTCATATATGTTCTAATAATTTATCAATTATAAAAATTATTCTGCTAATAACTATTTAAACACTCATATTTTTTAAATTATTTTTTTTTATAAATTTTTCCCTAAATATTTTTTATATAACTTTTTAAAAATCTTTTTTTTATAATTTTTTTTTTAAAAGTCAATCCAGATATACACAATACTTTCAGTCTAGTCATTGACACGACAATGGTGAAAGCTGATTAGCTTCTCGTTGTTTTTATCAATTAACTTCGTTTGTGAATGAAGGTATTACCTACCTAATGACATGAAACCTCTCCCATGAAAAGTTATAGATTCCATTTTACTTAAAGAGAGTATCAGTCCATCTAATTGAAAAAAGAAGAATTAAGGAGACGATGAACTATCTCAGCTGAGTTGTGCATGACCTTATTACGTGGCACTTGAAGTTATTACGTTTGTTCACGCACAATCTAGCTAAAACCAGCCCCGCACGTTCATCAAACACACAGGACAAAAAAAAACGACGACCACCATGATGATAGAACTGATTCTCTATTTCATTTAAGTTAAAAATAATACTATAATACTTAATATAAAATTAATTTATATTAATTTAAATTAAAAAATTAATTAAATTAATTAATATAACATTTTTTTAAATATCTCAATCCTTTTTATAACTGTCAATTCCTTTATTATTTAATTATTATTAAAAAAAGTATCAACAAGAATAATTTAAAAAAAATTAATAAATATAAAAAAATATTTTATATTTAAATTAAGATTCACTCCTCGATTAAATCTTATATTATAGACCGGATAAGTATATTAGTTATGGTAAATTAAATCTAAGAGTTATATAGCGCATAATATCCTGATGTTACTTCTCATATACGTCTAGTACTCTAATCTTATTTGTAGTATAATTTTATCTATAATCTCTTTAATTTAGTATAATTTTATCCATAATCTTTTTAATTTAGTACAATTTTATATATAATTTTATTTCTCAAGTACTAAGAATTATATCAAATTAAAAAAATTACGGGTAAAATTGTTGAATAAATAAAATTATGATATTAAATTTATATATAAAAAAGATCAAAATATTGAGTGATATATAACCTTCAATCTAACGCACACGTTAACACCCATTTCTAACATGCCAACACTAGCTTCATGAGTCAAGAATGCTATTTTAAAATGATTATCACCATCGTACGACGTCGTCACCTCCTTATCATAAACCTTGTGCTTCAGGGCAGATGGAAAAAAACTCTCACCTTTCTCAATGTGTTGAAGTGTTCATATTCCATTTTCCTTTATTTTTAATCTGACAAGTTCCACCTTTCCATGTATGTAAACTACCACCAAATTTTATAACGCCTCCACTTTTCTTCATCTATTTTTATTTTTATTATTTTAATGTTAGTAACTATCTCTTCCTCGTATATTTTAAATTAATCCTTGTTACATTATCTATCTTTTAATATCTTGATTTTATAATGTTACTGTTAATTTAAATCAACGGGGGTCGTAAATAACAAAATGTGATGAAGTGCATGTATGCTTGCATTGGGAATTATGAAACTTATATATATATATATATATGAAGAAAAAGGTCTACCCGAAAATGTTGTGGGCTGCGACGAAATTTTGTGTAGGTCTTGTGAGCTTTTGTTGACAATTTGACATTGCCAGTAAGGGTCAATATTTCATGTTTGTATTAAAAGATTTGGAGGATTAGTTTTCAGTCATTAGTTTTTTTTTTATCCACTCGGTTTATCAGAATTTTACCCGACTATATTCAGATCTGACCCAAATCGCATACCTGATTATGGTGGGTGAGTCTCCCAACTGAAATTTTTTGCATACGTTAAAACTCGAACTCGAAACTTTACTTTAGCGATACCGAATCGCTTACTACTCGGATTAACTCTTGTTGGTGTTTCCAGTCATTAGTTGGTTAGGGATACTGCCTTAACTTTATAAAAGAAAAGATTTGGAGGGCCAAATCCAAAAAATAAAATAATTTGTCCAAATAATATATACACAATAAAATTTTGGAACTTTTTTTATGCTGTAACTTGTGTCCGCCCCTGCCCTGACCATACCTCTCATGCACCTGTCCAGAATTTAGAATCCTTTTAAAATAATCTGAATTTCAAAAAAATTAAATTAATGATTTAAAAGAAAACATAAATTAATAATAGGAAATGAACAATAAGGTAAATCTAACACAAAAGGTATAATGAAGTAGCCCCCTACTGTTTGTTTCTGGGTCAACATTTTCTTTGTCTCAGCAAAAGCGGCCCAGGTAACCTGACATGGTTCCCTTGGTTTGGAAAGAATCAGAAAGAAATCATGTCTCCATGCTTTTAAGCTCAATATTTCAACTTTTTTTTAATAAATAAATTTTTAAAAAGATATTGGACTCGTTATAAAGGCAGATTGAAATTTTCCTTTCTCCTAGACGATAATAAATATTTCAACTTTTATTCCTTAGATGAAGAACAAAAACGGACACTTGGCAACTGGCAATTTTATTATGCATAAATAAATGGTAAGCCTAATGCTTCACTCACACTCAGAGGGATTCATTCTTATTCAGAATGCAAAATATAAGATGGCATCGAGTGCCGTTATACAGTTCAGCTCCAGCACCGCAAGTGAGTTTTTTTTTTTTTAAAAAAAAAAATAAGGCAGACATAACATTATTATCCTCCCCAACACTCTCAAATCATTATGTTTGCTGTTAAAGCTTCCATTTTATAGATGAAAATGGCTCACGCTTCATCATAATCTCTTCCTATAAAACCAGCTCCACTCTCATTTCCATCTCAACAACTACTTACAGACAAGTTAAGCCAACTTTCCCTTTCGTTATTGAGAAGGCAGTGCGAGATCAGAGCTGTGATAATGGGAAGCTGCGTGATGGCCATGGCTTTCACTTTCTGCTTCATGGCTCTGCTGGTTTCTGCTCACATTGCCTTGGCCATGAACGTAGAGGAAGATGTTGCAGCTATTCCACCCACCCCAATGGAGAGCCAAGCCGTGCCTCTCACCGCTCCAGCTGCTCTTTCAGCTTTGGTTTTTCTGGTTTGGGTCCTGTAAGCTTGATAATCTGTTTTCTGACAGACGAGAGACATCTCACAAGATGGTTCTCTCTGATTCTCTAATTTCATTGGGTGCTTTTTATGCATAGAGAGGTGAGAGTCAGGGAATTCGGATGCTTAATGTAATTTGATGTGAGTGATTTTTCCAAACATTTTCAACCATAATACATGTGATGTTTATTCCCCCCTATAATACAGAGAATATTATTATGAACATAAAACACAGACGAGGTGCAAAAATCATTGAACAGTACCACTTTTTAAGTTCTGGACACAACAGAAGAGAGGATAAATCTTCACGTGCATGTTCTCTGTCTTTCCATATCGGACTTCTGCCTACTTAAAAGTCAAAGAAGGCAATAGAAAGAATAGTCTTGGGGGAAAAAACAAAGAAAAAGGTTCAAGATATGTATTAATTTTTGTTTTACATATTTCACAGTATCATACAGTATATTATTGAAGCAGCACAATATAGATGGTTATAATATGATAGGTACATATTTGCCACCCAGCCGTGAAAAAATCAGGGAAAGCACTTCGCCACTTCATAATGAAGTCCTGAACTAAGAAATCACCGCTGCTTTATGGAACCAAAAAGATCCTGATATGAACGTTTAGGAGAATCAGGCTGAGATATTATCTCCACAACTTTATAAGATGCCTCGGGACAGGCCAATGCCTCCACAGCTACTTCTGCAACTTGATCTCTGGATATGGTACCTCGAGAAAGGGTATCCTAATGATGCCAGAAAGTCAAGTGTCAGAAAAGCATCGCTACAAAAACAAAAAATGTGAAACTACAAAATCAGATTTTATAGGCAATACCTCAGGCTCCATAACAACATTTCCAGAAGGAGGTTCGTTCCTCAATCCGCCAGGCCTTATTATTGTGTAATCTATACCAGATTTCCTGATATATTGCTCTGCTTGTAGCTTGGCTACTAAAGTGAGTCCAAAAACATTCAGAAAGATGTAAGCTGGATTAAATAGCTGTCCCATTGCAGCTCCATTAACTAAAATGGAACTGATAAGAATGAATCTGTTCACATTAACTCTACGGCATGCTTCAACAAGGTTTACCGTGCCAAAATTGTCAACCTGCATATGAAGACAGCCATTTTTTAAAGGATAGGACTGTATAAATAATCAAAAACAGGGTCGAACATTACCTTTGAAACAAAACAAAGCAGAGACAAGACTGCTAATGTCACCGTTGAAAATTCCATACCTACTCATCAAACACACATTTTACCCTAATCCACTATAATGCGTATTCTAAGCCAAAGTACTAAATCTTGAAAGCGGATGGTACAGCCATATGCCATGAAAACAGTTTGGGAATGCTTACATTTTCTGTAAATGAATGTACACGGCAATTCATACAACTTGCAAACTTTTGAACAAAAGGACCCCTAATGGCTCTGTATTTACATCTTCAGGTCCTACTACTATGTAATTTGACGCCAGTTACTAAATCAAGAGTGAAAGCCTGGCCAAAAAAATCAACACCCGCAACATCGACATGGAGGATACTAAAATACTAGCCATCTCATTTTTACATGGCAATGTAAAGGTTAAGAAAGGATCAATAGCTTAACCACTGAAGCACTTGAGGAGAAGATTATACAAGGTGTTCCACTTAATTAAGTTAAAAACCAATACTGCATCCACTTGCACTCAATTATTAGCCTAAATTCAAGCAACCATTCCTCAACGCCTTGGCTCCTTTGCCAGCCTTGGATTGACATGACCAAATATGAGTGAAATATTATAACAATAGGTTAATCATACAACTAAAAAACTTAATCTGTTGGAGCAAAATTGACAGACCTTCCATGGAGCGAACAAATCCCACCCAGGCCGAAAGCCAGTGGCGCATATTACAGCTTCAGAATCATCACCTATGGCCGCAGCCAGCTTGTCTGAACCCTCCGTGACATCTGCTTTCACCTGCAATAATCGAAATCAAACCGTAATAATCGATAAAATTCTACGGAACATTTGATTGGGAATTGATTGGAAATGGTAAGTACTCACAATTTGAAGAGCCGGGTTGTTGCTTTGGGAAAAGGTAGTCTTGGCCTTGTCCAAGTCTCTAACTGCAGCCTTGACGGAGAAACCCTTAGCCAGCAACTGCTCAACAATTCTTTTACCGGTGCTTCCAGTGGCTCCAGCAACAAAAATTTTCTTCTTCAAACTCAAATCCTCGCCATCTTCCTTTGATACTTCCTCGGCTATTTCACCTCCTTCCATCTAACGCCCAAATAACCAAAAGAATAATAAAAAAAAAAATCGGAAGTTACGACGACGGTGAAGACGCATAGATCATGCTAAGTAGGAAATAAATAAGAATGGCCTCAAATTATCGGAGAGTGGGTATGTAAGATACCTTAGAAGAATTAAGAAGAGAAAGAGATTTGAAGGTAGAGCGGGAAGTGAAGCGAGTGTTTAGAAGATGGTGGGAGTGAAGAGTGGCCTTGGGAAAATTCCGGAAGATAAGAGGAGAAGCAGCCATGCCACAGTCGACAATTCCCAACCACGAACCTCTCACACTACCACGTAACCAACGAGGCCACGGCTTAGCCTCAGCGGCTCAGCTTAGGAAGAATCAATCCTATAAATTCAGCATAGAATAATAATTTCCTCGGAGTAGGAAGAATGCTAGTCGTTCACTAGTCCTTTTTAGCTTTCTCCATTCCATTTTGTTTTGTTTTTTTAATTAGAACACATTCAAGTTCTATAATTATACCCTTGTGAAGATTAATTCCCCGAAATAATTGATTTGCTCATATGACCGTAACTTTATTTTTAACAATATATTTGATGATGAGATAGTGATAATAATAATACTAACAACAAAAATGCTCTTTCCATCCTCAATACATAGTTACTTATTATTTAATTATAATTAATATAATATAATCTCTTTATAATATTATATTATATATCATTTTATAAATTACGTAATTTAAAATTAATTAAATATTAAAAATAAAATAGATTTAAAGTATATATTTAGGATAAAATCAATATTTTAACTAGCTACAATATTTAATAAAAGCGGAGGATGAATATATTTCACTACAAAAGACTCGTCATAGCATCGAACTTGTGCTTAATCGTATATAAAAAGTGTTCATTCGCAGAAGGAAGGCTCAGTGGAGAATAGAGAACAAAATCTCAGTTATGACTAAGCTAAGCTTCTACAACAAAGTGGATGCTCAGGGCCTGAATGCAGAAAAGGCTACAACCGAGTTGTGTCCACCAAATCCAAATGAATTAGAAATCCCTGAAACCAATGACATCACCCATTATTATATCTCCAAATTCTGATCTCTACCACAGAACAAGGGAAATCCATACCTGAGCAGTTTAACAATTATAGAATCTTACCAACATTAACTTGATGCTGCTGCTTTACATTTGCAACCGTATCAACATCGCCAACCTCCGGCTCTAGATTCTGCACTCAATAATAACCACATAACTAAACACACCCTAAATCCCGGGAAACACATTTATTGAGATAGGTAAAAATTCATTATATATGTTCTAAATCTCAAAAGAATAGGGATACTTTTTACTAAATAACACTCACTTGCAAAAATGAAACACAATGGCTCAATAATAATGAAAGCATTATCCTAAAGTTCCTAACCAATAATAGCATTGAGTAAGGTGAACGCACAAATTGATTGATTGTGGGATGTAGCCATCCTGTTGTTATGGCTTTCACTGTGGCAATAGCTTCCAAACCCCCAGATGCACCAAGGCAGTGCCCTACCATTGACTGATCCAGAATCAAGCAACAAATCATATCAATCATGCAAAACCCAAATACAATGAAAGAATGATTTCAAGATTAGGATAATATAATACCTTGGTGGCATTAATTTTGATCTCTGAAGTATTCTTGAAAACCTTTTTAATAGCTTTGATCTCTGCCACGTCCCCAGCAATAGTGGACGTTGCATGTGCATTTATGTAATTCACCTGAAAAATCTCATACATTCATTTCATCAACAAGAGGAACCAAAAGAACAGTTAAGTACTGAAGACACCTCCAAAGGAAAAAACAACAGCACCTCCTCAGGTGACACACCAGCATCTTCAAGGCTGCTTTGAATGCAGGAAGACACGCCGATTCCATCGGATCGAGGATCGGTCATATGATAAGCATCACAGTTAACAGCACCTCCCAGGTACTCAGCAATAATAGGTGCTCCTCGCTTCATGGCATGTTCCAGACTCTCCATTACCTTTGAATACAAGAAATCCCAAAGAACATGCATGTTCTGTTTATGTTCTGTTTTTACCAAAGATGATACAAGAATAAATAAATGCTGCATTACCAGAACTCCAGCACCTTCACCCATAACGAAGCCATCTCGGTCTTTGTCCCAGGGTCTTGAAGCAGCTTTTGGGTCATCATTTCTCTGAGAGATGGCCCTGCATGCAACAAAGCCCCCTAATCCTACAGGAATGATGGGGGCTTCAGTCCCACCTGCTAGCATTAGATCAGCCTCTCCCCTTCGAATATGATTTGCCGCGGCGTAAAAGCAATAGTTGGCGGTAGCGCATGCAGCTGTAATAGAATAGTTTGGTCCCATGAAACCAAGATCAATTCCAAGCAATGCTGAAGCCATGTTACTTAAGGAATAAGGAATTAAAAAAGGTGTTATCTTGCGGTATCCCTTCTCTATTAAATCCTGGACACCATCAGAAAACACTGTAACACCACCCATTCCTGACCCAACTAGCACACCAGCACGTTCTTTATCAATCTGCACACAACAAAAATAATTACCCTGATCAAACAAAAACGGGGGCACTTTTAACGCTTGATTCTAAATGAAGTAAAATTTAAATTTCCAGCACGTTTTAGAGTTACAGATCTACAGAGCATGATCTTACTGTTTTATGATTCGAATGGATTCCTTCTCAATGTCATGATATGGTTGAGTATGAAGCAACCATAAATCCTTTATAGAAGAAAGCATAGTTAAAGATGATAATAACAATTATTTCCTTATTACTAAGATGCAGTGATTAATAATCTTATGTGAATTAGACCAAGTGCATTAAGCCAGAAAATCATCAAGCAAGTGAAGATAGAGAAGCATTTAAACATAAAGAGAATAGAAACCTTTGAAGGGTTATGAGGAGGAAGGTGAGCATGGTGGAGGGCCTTCTTGCCGGCAACAATGGCGTAGCGAAGGTTAAGATCGAGGCGCCTATCGTTCTTGGGATCAATGTAACCTTGGGAGGTGAAGCCTCGGATCTGGCCGGCGAACCTGGTGGGGAAGATGGAGACATCAAAACGATCAATGGGACCAATTCCACTTTCACCAGCAAGAAGCTTGTCATAGAAAGTATCGACGTGGTTGCCGAAGACAGAGGCAAGTCCCATTCCCGTTATCACCACCCGCTTCTTGGGGTCCTTCTCTCTCTTGGGGGATACTGCAGTGGCAGAAATGAAATGAACTCTCTTGTTGGATCTTTTGGGCGCATTGAGATATTTTCCAAGTAGTGGGTCAAACGTAGAAGATCGAAAAGTGGGAGATTGAAGTGCCAGCATGACTACTGGGGATTGTGGGATAAGCTTAGGATTGGAATGAACATGAACATAGGAGATGTGTTTAGGATATTTAAGTACTACTCCATGGCTCTGCATTTATCACGTGCTGCACTTGCAGTTGAACCACCTAATAACTTCTGATCCGTTTTAGGTGGTTTCCATCATGAGACCCACATGACAGCTTCCAGAACTACCTCAGGCGGTGATGTAATGTCTTGTTTAGAATTATAGTAGCTGTTAATATATTGTCTTATCAAAGCATATATGAATTCATTGCCATGAATGCTAAGCTTTGTCTTCTCCGGAGGTTTTCATGCGTTCCATGTAGCCAAGCAAAGCAACCTTGTTACGAGAATAGCATTTGTGATTTCATCTTTTCAGACCTCAAAGGCAAAGCAGAAACGACAAATACTAAAACGCGATCTTCATAATGTATAGAGCATGTGTGAGGATGAGAATGTAATGGTGACACGTAATATAAAAAGGTGAAGAGAATATATTGTGGTCCCCTATGAATATATTACACGTAATATATTGTAATTTATCGTTTTTAATTTTTAAAATGTATTGAATGCATGTACGGTTTTCAGTCCACCGTACACTGCAAAAGGTTACTTCTTATCCGAATAATTAAATTAAAAAATAAATCGAATAAATCTAAAATATTTATAAATATGATATATAAGTTATATAGTAACTAATATATTGATCTTATTTATTATACATGTTAAGTATTTTAATCTTATTTATGATATAATTTTATTTATAATTTTTTTAATTTGATACAAGTCTTAGTATTTGAGAAATAAAATTATGTATAAAATTATATTAAATTAAAAAGATTATAGGTAAAAATTAAAAAATTAGAAATAAAATTAAAATATTAAGTAAAATATAATTAAAAAATAATACCTAGATTGCAATTGTCTCCAAAGGCCAAAGGAGAGAAAAAGACCCTACATGACTTAATGGAATGGGTTATTTGTTATAATTTTGGTTGAATACTTAAAAATAAAGATGCAGAGACGTGACCAAGGACAGGGATCAGGCTTTGCATTTTTCATCCAAGAAAAAAAAAGGACTGACGCATGAAACTCGTTCTCCTTGTGAACAATTTTCTTGTGAATGAGTTTTAATAAATTCGTAATTTACAGTGAAATAGATTTTAAAATTAAGGATAGGAGTGAGTAGCATTTTCAGAAATATTTCTCTCCTATATCATTTTGATAATTTATTGTACTATGTGTAGCATTTTGATTAAAATGCTGAGAGAAGCCACTTCCGGTACGATGAGCGTTCTGTTTGCCTTGGGCCAATATTTGTCAGTTGCCACTCTTTCTCACCAATCTTGTTGACCGAAAAATCTGGTTACATTTGATTGGTGAAATTTTATTTAGATGAATTTCTAACCAAACACTTCCTTTTTATTCCCTTTAATTTTCCAAATTGCATTGACTTATTTTTCCCAAAAAAAAATCCATATCACTGGTTAAAAAGTGCAGTTAATCAAAGCCTTATATTTTCTATTTACGAGCTTTGTTAAAAGTAAATCATAAGTGAAAAAACTCTGTTAATTAGAAGGACATGATTTCAAAATACTTTGTATATATATGAAAACACATTAGATCTTTATGACTAATAAAAGTTTTAAACAAATACTTTTCACTGACTTTTTCCTTTTTTTTTTAGTTGAAAATCATAAGACTTATGGTCTTCATTTTAATTTTTTAAGAGTTTGCTGGTTAAATAGATATTGGAGTTACATGAACGAGTAAAATAGATTATAGCAGTTTTTATCTTGTAAAATTCTTTTTGAAGCCTCTAGGGGGAATTCATATTATCATCACAGGGTTCTATCGTCTTCTAAGTTCTAACTACACTACCTTGAACCTAATTCATGGATCCTAAATCCCCAGTTCTAAAGTCTCTGTGTTTCCTCTTCTGGAGCAGCTAGTCTCTGGAAGGGCGTCTGTAGTGAATCAGCAATGCCTCTGACCTCAGCTATCATGGCAACCACATCATTTAGCTTATTCACCGCAGAGCCCACGCCCTGTGATTAACAACCGCACCAATCAGCAAGTACTGTTAATTACACGAATTGAAATGCGAAGCAAACTAAAAAGAAAATGAATGCATACCACGCCGGCGGCCCCAGCAGTGATGGCCATTGGCGCCGTGACAGCACTTAACCCAGATGAACACAGCACAGGGATCTTCACAGCTCGTGATATGGAATATGCTGCCGCTAAAGTAGGCGTCGCCTGACAATACAATAACCAGAAATTAAGATTTAGTCACAACTAAACGTCATTTGCCCAATGCAACACAACATCATTTTTCTGTGGTTAAAAAAAGAATGAGCTACTTGAAATGCATCATAAGTTTTCTTAGTCAAGCTCATGTCTGGGAATAAAATATTTTCCCTCTGATAATTAAGCTGTCAAGTTAGCACTATAATATACAAGTACACAAGGTGTTCAGACTCCAACATATTTACTCTTATAAGTAATAATCTGCCAAGTTTTTTTTCCTAGTTACCTTCTCAATCAAGCCTACAACACCTGACTTTGTAGGATTTGAACATTTTCCTCCTTCAGTTTGAATGATATCTGCACCTTCTTGTTCCAGTGACTCGGCAAGCTTGACCTGTTAAGGATATAGATTTTTGTTTATTTGGAATGCTAGCAAATACTGATACAATCAACATAATTTTACCCTCTTATAGTTATAGCGTTGCTCATAACCTGATCTGGAAGGCTTAGCGTGTGAGGAACGGTAACAGACAAAACAATTGATGGAAGTAAGATCCTAGTCTCCTTTGTTAGACCCAGTATCTGCACGAAAGCAAAACAAATAGATCACTAGAACACCTGGCACAAATATATAATTTTAGTTTTCAGAAATTCTAGCTTTCGTAGCGAAGTATGCTCTATAGTCTATACCTGCTCTGGAGTAAATATCACGCCCTTTTCATAAAATGAATCGTAGTTTCCAATCTCAACCTGCGAATACCATCAATTATGATTAATTGCAAATTTAACCAGTCCATTCTGCACATTTTGAACTCATAATTGGGATGAAAATATGCAAGAAGGTCAAACCATTAGTGCTCCTGCTTCAACTGCAGCTGGAAATGTTGCAGGATCTATAGAAGAAACACATATCTGCAAGAATGACAGATCATAAATTCCTTAAGGCATGCAGAAAAGGTTGTAATTAATTTGCTGACATTTGATCTATTCTTGAATCCACCAAACCAAAAAGGATGCATTGTTTATAGAGCTCAAATGCCCTGAGGAATGAAGAAAAGTGGATGGTGTCTCAATTCTGCCTCTCTGACCTATCCCAACATTAAGCTTAAAGCACTTAAACATGATTAGCCATTATGTCCTGAAATTTCCACTTCTTTGCAAGGCGGATGAGTGGGGAGTTGTCTCAAATTTACAGTACCGAACTTATTTATTGAACTGACAAATCAAGTTAAACAAATTAATACAACAATTCAGACGCAAAAAGGCCTTGAAAAATCAACCAAATCTGTACAGTATAGGCCACCTAAGGACTCCTGAATTTCATCAGCAGGAGAAACAATCTGTAAAGGCTTGAATAGAGGAAAAATTATCAATTAAGTATCATACAAAGCAAAATTAAAATCATATTTGACCAAGAATGAATATATCTCTCAATGTGCTAATTTTATTTTGTTAGATGTAGATCCATATTCTAGAGCAGTAAGAATATACCGGGCAAGAAGTTAAACTGATAGCTAGCTTCACCAACTCTGGGTCACATGCTATATCCACGTGGGTTGCTCCCCCCTGTAGTACAATGTATTAAATTCAATACAGAACCAGTGTCATTAGTTTGAGAGATTTCAAGTGAGAGCCTAAGTAAATGATGTAGCAAATGTTTAATGATTAACCATAAGTTCATGCAGACACAAAGATGATATTCCAACTTCCAACACAAATATGCTATCTTGCACTTCTAGTGGTATTGGTTTAAACTCATTTCTGCTCTGTAAGTATTATATTAACTTCAATGCCTTAGGTCAGAGTATAAACAGAGACAAGTGACTTAATCATTTAAATATCCTGTGAACTCTGATGATGTTTCTCTGCCTGATTATGTTTCAGAAGAAAAATTAGGACCTATTCTTTTTTTTTCCTATTTCAGAGCTGGTTTTAAAAAGTTTCAATTAGTGGATAAAAAATAGAAGCCGGTATTTTAGAAAGCTGAAGAAAGAGGAGAACTGGGGAGCTGGAGATAATTAAACCTTGTCTGCAGCAGTTACTACTGAAGCAATGTTGTCTTTATTAAAATTCTGCAAACCTGTGATAATCTGACAAAGAAACCAAATTGTTAATCTACCTATATTACATATACTAAAGCAATAACATAACAGCAAGAGATTTTCATGAGAAACAGTCAAATGCAAATACATTTGAATGAACATAATCCCGATTTATCAAAAGATTAAACGGAAGAAGCTATAGACTGATACATAAAGTGTTTTACTAAATATTAATATCCATTCCTTCATTTCAAACCCTCATAAATGAACACAACCCATATTTGTTCATATTCCCTTGTTTGATACTCATGAGTTTTATTACAATATGAACTACCTGGATGTCACAATTGCGGAAGACATAAAACTAAAACAGAAAACCCAATGCATTTGCAGGATTGGCCGAAAGCTTAGTCCTCTGATTCATTTCTATAGTTACTTAAGATTAAACAATTGTTCTTGAGGGGGACAGGACGCAGACAGAGAGAGAAACTTGAAATGGGTGTGCGTTACCTTGAGTGCTCTTCGTTCATGAAATTCCCTCAGGACAGATTCTTTGGAAGATGAGAGTAGAGCTCTGGTGGTGAAATTGGCTCTTCTTTCCAAAGGAAGACATGGCTTCGACGAAACATCGCCCAATAAAGGGTAGGGATTCTTCTTCAGAAAGGGTTGAGAAGAAGATGAAATGGGCATGCAAGATATAGAATGCATGTTTATTGCTCTTTTATCAGAAGCAAGTGAAGTTCGACGAAAGAGTACAGTAGAAGAAGAAGAAGATAAGGAGGAGCTGATAACTCTAGACTATAATATGCAAGATATTTTCCCAGGTTAGAAAATTGGGAAGAGCATAAAAACAGCAGGGCATTTCTTTACCTTTTTATTTGTGCATGCGCGTGTTTTTTGTTTTTTTAAAAAATGCTTGAAATCAATTAATAACTTTATTGCATGTGTTAGATTTTACTACCTTGATGTTATGAAATATTGGAATTTTATAAGAGAGACTATATAATTGTTGACTTTTTAATTGAGTTCATTTTTGTCACAAAATTATGTCATATATCTGTTTTATTCCTTTTTTTTTAATTTATCTTTCATAATTAATGGACTCACCTTGATAAGTGAAAATTTCGATTAAAAAAATACGGAGAGTACGTCCCACTCCATCCAATTATCTTTGGTATTTTAAACATTTAATTTTAATACTTTATATTATAATTTTTAATAAACACAATTAATCTATAACTCTTTATAGTTTACGTGATTTTTAATTAGATTCATGTGGTGCTTTTATTAGGTTTATAGTTTCATATGATTTTTAACTAGGTGTCTGTATAGTTTTTTTTTTATATATATATAGCAATCACATCAAACTATAAATATATGGAATTAAAAACAACTGAAGTAACAAGAAAAAGATAAAAAGGAAAAAAAATTACAAAACAAACTTGATTAAAAATTAAATAGAATTGTAGGGACTTGTAGGGTAATTTAATAACGAATGGGTGGAATGACCAAGGTGCAGTAAAAGATAACAAACGCGTGAGCGACAGCAATGCCGTTACAAACAACCCAACAAAGAGGTCAGGTGTACAACGGCGAGGAAGAAAACCTATATGGCAGCATTACAAACAGATCAGAGAGACAGAGATGTATATGCATGCAAGGTACACTCTCGAAATCCAGCAACGAAGGCCATATAGGGGATGTGCCACCTCAAATGGAAGCCGAAATCTGCCATGTCGTCGTTGCAACTTACTCCTTCCGCTGATCCATGGGTTTATAAATCCCGATTCGTTCCTCTCGGAAGTTAATATTGTAGATCTCTGCTCTTGTAGTAATGACTATAGCATCTTCAGTTAGCACCAACACTGCTTACAAGCCAAGAAAGCGATTTAAGATGAACAAAATGAGAACCATACAGAATTCAAGACATGATAAAGAACTCCGGATTTTGGCTTGTGTGTATAACAACCGCCATGCCAGTAGCATGGCGAAGATGCTTGAGTGCTTCCATGCCTCCAGAGTTTCCCCTCTCTATGTTGGTGCACTTTACCTTGTTGAACTTACTACCAGCGGTGGTGCTTTCGTGCTTCTTAACCACTCGACCCAACATCTTTCCCAGCCAAGAACACAGAGACACGGTCAATCACAAGCTGAGGTAGAAGGCATTGCCAACGCCTTCCAAGGATTAGTCGAGTAGTATGATGCCGTTCGAGTGGAAACATTAAATGTTGTGTCAAGATATAAAACCATTCATGAAGACATATTCAACACAGAAGATGAAAAACACGCCAACCTCATCCTCCTCCCCTTTCACCAGCAGGTCAACACAGAAGGCCGTCTAGGAATGTTGAACAGTGCATACAAAGACAAACTCTAATGTCATACAGGAACCACCTTGTTCTGTGGGGATCTTCGTTGATCGAGGCGCATTTTCACTATCCAGAACCAATTTTCGTGTTCTCATGATCTTCGTTGGTGCACCTAATGATCGTGAAGCCTTAGCTATTTCCTGGAGAATGGCAACTCATCCCGGAGCGCACCTCTCATTAGTGAGGTTGCTTCTGAATGATGAAGCTGCATATCAAACGGATGAAGCAGTTGAGTTGGAAGCCAACGGGATATTATCTACAGTTCTGGATAATTTCAAGCAAAAAGAGCTGGATGATGAGTATGTGAACTTATTTAGAATCAAGGCAATGCACGATGAAGACTCCATAACTTACTCAGAGAAGGAAGTTCATGCGGGCGAGGATATTCCTGTATTATTGAATGAGTTAGACCAAGGAGATTATCATCTGTACATAGTGGGACAAGGGAGAGGGAGGAACTCTGTGATATTCTCAGATTTCATGGAATGGGGTGATTGCCCTGAGCTTGGAGCTATAGGGGACATATTGGCATCCAACAGTTTTGGGACTAGATCCTCTGCGCTTGTTGTGCGCCAATTTGGATATGATGGGACTGTGTCAGGAAATGCTGTTCACAAACATCCAAATGATGTGGAAGATGGCTCTGATACGCTTGTTACTCGTGTCTGAATAACGTCCATGGTGATGGGATTCAGTTATTGCTGATGAACTAACCTGCGATCGAGGGAGGAGAAGAAGAAGCGACCAAGGATTTGAGTTTTTGGTAAACTTGTAACCAGTTATGAGTAGTTTAATTCACATTAGGAATTTTTTTCCCCTTAACTCAATTATGCTTCAAGAGTTTTTCCGGTTGGAGAAATTTTTGTGAGAGATGGAGACGCAAGATGAAGTCAGTAGAATTCATCTCTGTAGATCTCAACTCTCATATATCCGTCTCTTTTAAACAGATTCTAAAATAATCAGAGATATGTTTCCACGATGATTATTGACTGAAAGAATAGTCAGATAATTCTGTTTATAGCCCAAATGCCCAATTTAATAATAGTCCAGCTTTTTAAGCCCAAGAGAGGTGCAGAAGAACATCTTTCTGTTTGACCAAGTCAACAAAGGTAATTTTGTGATTTATTATGGAATGTCAAAGCCAAGACTAAACCACATTTGAAATCTTAATTCTCTTCTCTGGCATATGTAGTTATATAAGTTTCCTTTTTTCCATCTGAAAAAGTGACGTGATATGCAAGATAATGATTTTTAAGACTTTTAATATAACAAGAAGATTAAGAGAGAGAGATATTGAGACGTGTATATTGATCAACGAAACTCATTTGTACGAGGAGGATAAATTTCTAAGAGAATTATTGAGAACTATTAACTTTGTTTTAAAACAAAATCAATATTAATGTTATTTGAACTTTGTTTAATTAAAATGTAACTTTATGTATTTCAATTTTAATTGACCAATAATTCATATTTTACTCTGAAATATATAAGTATTTTTCTTATAACAAATACAAGCAGAAATTTGGGTGCACATCTTTTGTTTGACCAAGTTAAAGTCAACTAACTTTTTATTATAGAATGTCAAAGCTGAGAAGGTTGAATGAATTTTGCCTGACAAGTATGTAACGGGAGGGTGAGGGTGAGGCGATCCTCGTTGTAAAAGCTAGAGACTTGCTTCATCACATTCGTCACTCGTCGCTAGAGAGAAAGTGACAAGAAGTTTCTGCTATTGACCTGATAAGCCAGACAACACGCCAAGAACGACGACGTTTTATTCTTTTGGCCAAAAGAACAATGACGTTGCACTTTGCTAATTAGTAATTACACCCATAATCATTTTAGTTCATTAAGATCAAGTTTAATCAATTCAAACACTTACATTAATTAAGATTATAGAGTTGACAGGTTGGTCCACCTACTTGCAAAACCGACCTGGATACTTGGATTCATCTCATCCTCACCATCTTCTTCTGATAAATTACTTGGTTGGTAAACAAAAAACATACTTATTCTACTTCTAAATATAATACTATTTTTTTAACTAATTTTTAGAATAACAAATTAAGATGATTATTTTTAATTAATATGTAGAGAATTGTTTTTGATATTTTTTTAAAAATACCCATTCATTCAATGATTATACTTTAATGCACAAAAATAAAAATATCCCAATAAAAGGAGGTATTATGGGGAAAAAAATAAAGGTTGAAAACGAGAGAGAATTGAATCTTATAAGTAGAATCAAGTACATTTCTAATGAAATTAACCCAAATAAATATTATTATATAGTTTGGCTTTAGCACAGATAATCTGGGTTTCACCTTAATGGCGGATTACCAGGTATCTATCTGCTTGCCTAATATGTCTATACCCTGGAATGGAATATCATCCTTACACGCCACAGATTTAAAAAAAAAAAAATTATTAGTCGTCTCGATTATTACATTTAATTAGTTGAAACTATCTTAAACTTTATGTAACAAGCTAGTATCTTTTTCTTTTCTGTAATTGGTTTAAATTCTTTAATATATACTTTAACTAGTCGACTTTCCAAAAAGATAATTACTTCCAATAACTGCTCTGCTCTGTTATTTCTCCTTCTCTATTAAGTACCCTGTTAGATGATATATATATATACTTATTTGAATTGAAAGCATAGCAGCACTGAGAAATAAAACTAAAGTTAGTTGGATTAAAATTTAAAGTGTGCACTCAATATCCTCTTAAAAGGAAATCACACAAAGGAAGTAATGCACGAAAACACCATCTTACAACACGATTGTCACAAAACAACCTCACATTGCAGAGACGAAGACGGATGCTTCGGAATGAAGAAGCAGCAACTTTGCGCATAACAGAGACTAAAAATTCCTTAAAACGAAAGAGTTCTAGTTGCTCATACGATTAAATTTTCTTCCTTTTTTATCTGGGAATCATTCGTTACACGAAACAAGAAAAAGAAAAAGAAAGCTTTCATTTTTTGGCTTCATATATTTTCATCGGATAAGTTACAGGTTGGAACTCAGAAAACAGAGCACTAAAAACAAAGAGAGAGAGAGAGAGAGAGTGAAAGAAAAACAGAGTGATATACTGAGAAAGTGGGAATTGTGAATTGAGAATTAATCAGAAGTGGCAGCCAAAGAAGAGGTAGAAAAAGCAGAGGGAGAGAACTAAGACAATGGCCTCAAACAGAGAAACAATCTTGAAGACAAGATCATCCATGAACGAAACAGGCAAATGAACCCTTTTCCATCTCAAAGAAGACCAGTAAAACTTCAACTTCCACGAGTGTCTGCTCAGCTTCTTGAAGAACCCAACCTTGAAAACCTTCTGCTTCCCCTCCATGTCTCTCTCTGATCAGTCTCCCTTTCTCTCTCTAGAGATCGTTGAACGGTTCGTGTTGTGTTATGTTGTGTTGAAGAAGACGAAGGAATGAATGACGAGAAGTGAAGAAGGGGCGGTGGGAATTTATATTGAAGGATGAATAAAGGTGGAGATTCGAGGGGGAGCTAATTTTCTTAGCCAACACGGTGCTTTATTGAACGTCATATATATGGTGCCACGAATATTTTGATGGGCTGGGAGAATAATAAAGCAGTTGTCGAGGGTATCATGGTCATTTCACTGTGGCGAGGAGTGGGCCAAGTGGAACCGCGGTTTTCTGATGGATGGGGTCAATGTTGAGAAGAAAGGTCTTCCGGCTTCTATGTGCAAACGTGGGCACTCGATAACTGCCGAACGCCCTAAATATATGTACATAAGTTCGTCTAGAAAGCCAACCTGTTTTGAATTTTTTTTAAGAAATATATTAGTACTGTTTAATAAAAACAAATAAAATAACTTTTAATTTAATTTCTCATAAATTATAATTCTTGATTTTGTCTTTTATAGATAAAGAGCATTTTTTATTCGTAAAATTAATTTATTTTAAATATTTCACATCTGCGATAAGGAATATGCTTGGCATTTTTTTCATAGGTAATCAGAGGAGATTTTTGTTAATTAATCAGCATATTTAATTTAACATAAATAGATAAGTGAATATTAATAATAGTTATATTTATGTGTGAAATATTTAATGAGGAGTATATGTGTAAGAAAGTAATTCTATTAAAAATAATATTAAGAAACACCTTATTTTATGATATATGAAACTAAAAATGCTTTGTTCATGAAAATAAAATAATGTTTTAACAAAAATTATTTGAAAACTTGGGGTCTCAAATTCCAATTTTTGTCAAAAAGTTGAGTTAATACAAGGCAACATTTGATATTTATAGTTTTTCCCATTTTAGTTTTATTCCTTTTAGTTTTAAATTATAAATTTTAATCCCTTAAATACATAACAAAATGTACATTTTTGCTCGTCTTATATTCACTTTGAAAGTAGAAGTTAATTAAATACAATTAATATAACAAAAGATTGGCTATTTGAAATGGCTAGCTAATAGTAATATGGCAGTCTCATCAACTTGAAAACATGAGGGAGTGCTGTATGCTTCTGCGTTGTCTTCTAATTATTCTGAGTTGATAATTTTGATTAGTTGGTGTAGTTACGGAGAAAAGCAGCCCCATGAAGTGGTATTAATTAAAGCTTGATGGATGAATCATTTGAACGTGTGAATTCTAAACATATGCTTTGAAATTCAAACAGAATCAGTACCACTCAGTATCTTGTAATTAACTCTAGAAGAAGCAAACGATAAATCAATATGTCCTTATTTATAAAGATTAAATATAAATAAGACATATAATAAATAGTATTATTAGGAAAAAAAAACTTGTATAACAACGGTTACAAGTAATATTTTATGGTGATTTTTTACTGGTATAAATTTTACTGTCGTTATAAGTCTAACTTTTAACGGCGGTTAGAAAGTCGCGATTGAAATAGTACCATAATAAGTATATTTTCTTGTAGTATAAAAAAAGATGGGAGAGAGATATAATTAATATGGTGTGAAAATATAAAAAGCGAATTAATATATATATATTTTTATCATTTGTATATGCGAGGAGATTTGTACATGAGTTGATAATGGAGAGTATAAATATGAGTAACGTGGTGTAATTAACTTTAATTCATAGGAATATATAGTCGGTGGATATGGATGCATTCTATATTATTTGGAATCTACCGAAAGCTTAAGGCTGTGATATCTTTAATGCTCTGTTTTGTAGATGCCATTCAAATCAGAATAAGCTTTTAGACTTTAGCTCCCGCTCTTCTATATCATAAAGATCAATTGAATATCAGTTAAAAATAAACCATCATTACGACCTAAGCTTTCCTTCTTCTTTTTTGTTGGGAAAGAAAGGAAATAGTTTAGCATTATATATGAGAGTAGGACGATCATAACTCATGAGCTAAACTCGCAAGGGTTTGAGCCCATGAGTTCTCTACTTTTTTTTAAAATCAATTGTCAAATGCCCGATACTTAGGGGAAAAAATGAATTGGTCCTACGACCCATTTCAAAACTTTAAACATGAGAAATTTTATAGCCTCTTTCCTTCAAATAAAAATTAAAAGTATTATAAAAAACTAATAGGATTGAGTGTTACAAAAATAACTAATCACTTATAACGTTATAAATTAAGGTTTAAAATTTTATTAGAATAAGTGTTAATATTTATTGTCCAACATTGGTTCAAATGGGTTATTTTTAATAGGAGGATAGCTGTTAGAGGGGGGGAAATATTACAAGGATTCAAATACCTTTCCATTTTTCTTGCCGGAGGTTTAAACTTCATATTTTATTTGTGACTATAATTTGTTAAAACAAGCAGAAACATGCACATGTGTTTTTTAGGGAAAATTATAATGGAGTCACATGTAAAAAAAAAATAATTATAAAAAATATCAATAATTCATCAAATAATTTTGAAATCCTAGGATTTTTTGAATTATGAAATGATAAAATTATCATTGAGAAAAAATGCCTCAATTGTTATTTTTTTATCCCCAATTGTTACCCATTCATTTGGAAGTTGTCAGTATTTCGTGTTTGAGTTATTTCCCCCCCATCAAATTGGTATTCCTTTTGTTGAGTTGTTTTTTCTTAGAGGCAATTTCGTCCTTTTATAAGTTGAAAAAATTATTTAAAGATCCATGAGGATTTCATAGTTATTTGATGAATTCTTTAAACTTTAATGTTTTACAATTAGATTCTTTGCATAGACTTTTATTGCAATTTTCCTTTTTTATATATATTCTTCATATTTTGTAATTTCTCTGGCATATACATATTCTTCATATTAATCCTGATATATTAATTGTTTATCTACTATATATCACTAATTTTTCAAAAGATTGTCATATTAAAGAAGGGATGGTTATAGCATGTTTGTGTAATTTTTTATTTATACATTCCAAATTATTTTTTGTATAGATCAGGGTATTAATCATCAATAATAGTGAATAATTCCCTTATTATGAGTCTCTACTTAAAAGTAAACGGCTGACTACGAGATATTTTTTATGTCTAAAGGTGAGATTTGAACTCTACCACTTAGTTAAAAGATCAAGTGAAGTAACTACTATATCATACCCGCATATTTTAGAGGTGGATTTTAAAAAATGACATGAAAAGGAAAAATGCTTACGCAGACAAGAGTTAACAATATAATATATCTAATAGTAATTAGTGGAAGGCATTAATTGTATTAAAAAAGTTATTTTAAAATATTAATTATACTTTTAAATAGTTTATTTCAGTATGTTTGATACACCTTCACACTTTAATTTTGGACCGAAGTTTGACCAAGAGGAATTATAATGACTAAAATATCAAAATATTTTAGGCTATGTGAGTGCCCGCAAAATCTATAGATATAAAGGCAGTAGAAACTTCCTCCGACACAAATACTTTGAACTTTGAATGCAGCATTTATGAGAATGGATACTCTTAATTTTCAACTCAAACTAACCATTTTAGGAATATCAATTTCCACTGCATTTGAAAAATTAGCCTTTTCTTCAAATTATTATGTCTCAAATTTTAGAGGAGTGAAAAGCTTCTTTATTTATTTTTATTTTTTTTTGTTGCCCACCCGATTCACCGGAGTTTTGCCCCGACTACATCCGAATCCGACCCGCGTCGCGCACCTGGCTATGGTGGGTAAGTCTCCCAACGGGAATTTTCTGCGTATGCCAAGGCTCGAACTCGAAATCTCACTTAAACGATACCGAGCCGCTTACCACTCGGACCAACTCCCGTTAATTTTCTTTAATTTCTATCAATCGGAAGACTCAAAATTCTATAGCTGTTTCATTAACTCGAAGTCTCAAGCTATGAAAAATGAGATGAGAAATTTAATATTTCAATTTTATTTCTCTTTCCTACCCCCAAAAAAATCATAAAATTAATCTTATACAGAGCAGCCTCTGATCCTATTTTTGCATGCTTTCAAACTGTTCCCTGAATTTATAATAGCAACCCAAACGAATTCTTTACACACACATTTCACACAAACATATCCAATTTTGAAACACTTCAAAAGTGGAATACTATATACATATTTGCATAATGTATATACTGAACCATAATTAAAAAAGAAGAGAAAAGAAAATCCTGCAGTAATTTACTTTAAGCTATTGAAGAAATCAAAAGAGGGAAAAAATAGATAAGGCATACCAACTTTATTATTTTCCAAAATCCAAGACACTTGAATTGAAAAGTGCCAAACCACCATTTAAGGCATTTGATTATTCAACCTATGCAAATTAAATAGTGGGAAAGTAATTAAACCCATTCCATTATAGCCAAAACGGCCATAAATAGTACTTAAAATACAATATTAGAAACATTAATTCCAGTCTCTGCTCTGTGTATATAAATCACCCCTCTCTCCCCAACTCCATCTTCAAAGTCAAAGAAAAGAAGAAGAAAGTAACCACTGCACCAGTAAGCATGGGTCGTCGGAAGATCAAGATGGAGAGGGTGAAGGACGCGGCGTCGAGATTGGTGACTTTCTCAAAGCGCCGGAACGGACTCTTCAAGAAAGCGAACGAGCTAGCAATCTTGTGCGGCGCCGAACTCGCCATTGTCGTGTTCTCGCCTGGTGGCAAGCCATTCTCCTTCGGCCACCCTTCTGTCAACGCCGTGACTGAGAGGTTTCTACGGCAACTCCAAAACGAGGACGACGACGGGGACGATGACGATGAGGAAGAGGAAAAATCGCCGGCAGGCGGGACCTCGAAGAAAGCTTATCGAAAAGCGGAGAAACTGAACCAGCGGCTGATGAATCTGATGAAGGAGCTGGAGGAAGAGAAGAAAAAGGGGGCGATGCTGGACAAGGCGATCGAGGAGAACAAGATCAAGTATGGGCTGGGGCCTGAGGCTGTTCCCGATGATCTGAGCAAGCTTGAGGGATTGAAGCGATCGCTGGAGAAACTTAGGGAAGACGTGAAGCTGCGGAAGAGAGAAGTGGAGGCTGCGTCGTCGTTGCTAGTACTTGCAGAGAAATTACAGTTGAAGGAAGACGAGAATGTTGCTGAAAGTGAAGAAGATGATGGCGGTGAGATCAGAAATGGAAAGTAACAAATTCAGAAGACTGTTTCTGTGTCGGTTTCTTTAAGAGAAGGAAAATAAGTCATGAATAAGGAAGTTGCTAAATTATTACTGACGTGAAGGTTGGAGAATGTGAAATTGTGAAATGAGACAACTAACTCATCCTTCGACCATAATAATAATATGATATCTATAATAATAAAATCGACTTCTATTTATGAATCATTTTTATATATAAAAAGGAGAATTACTCAGAAATATCATAAAAAATAATTTATTATAAAAAAATTATATAAAATTATTAAATAATTAAATAATCGTAAATAATTTGAGGGTAATAAATTTAGTTTTACAATTAACAAGTTACTCTTATATACAAATGATAAATTTGTGGGCATCCAATAACAACTTGGCGTGTCATAAATAACAACGGGAAGGACTACCAATCACAACTTGAAGTAGCACAAATGACACTTTAAAAAAATGCAATAATAAATTAAAGTAGTACAAATGATAATTAGATATTGTTATCATATGCCCCTAATTATTATTTATGTCATTTCACGTTATCATCACATACTTTATAATTATCATTTGTGTTAGTTTAAGTTGTTATCGCGTTTCTAGAAATTTATCAATTTTACATAGGAGTACTTTAATAATTTTATAAATCGAATTTATTATCTAAGTTTCTTAGAACTATTTAATTATTTAATAATTTTATGAGATATTTTTATAATAAATTCTCTTCTACGATATCTCTAAATAGTTCTCCTTTATAATTACAGCAGACTTCCTTCAAACTTTATCTAACACTAAGAATTTATGGTATAAAAAATATATATAATATTTTTTTAAAATAATTGTCAACAAAAATTAATCCAATTAATTTTTTACTAATAACACTAGATTATGGGTTCAAATTATGCTTTTAGTAGGTAAAGTTGTCCTAAATATAAAATATCTATAATAAGGATAAAAAATTGCTGTTTATACCTTTTTAAAAGGTGCAAAACAAAGAAACGGGGATAGAGGGTAATGCATATATATCTTGTTTCATATCAAGAGATATCATTTTCTTATAAGTTATTTTTAACTAATTCTAATCAATGAATAATAATTAAATCATTAAATATGTTTTAAATTAATAAATTTTTTAAATTTGTCTTTATTAAAACAATTTTCTCTCTATCTACATTTAAAAATTATCAACTTATATTTAAGATAAAAATTGATTTTACAAGCCATTTATAATAATTAATAAACACCAAAGTGGTATGTCGAGTTTCTTACTTTCTTACTAATCAGAGGCTAAGGCTCTTTATGAGACATCATTATTGGTCTTACATCCTTCCTTCCTGATTTCTTTTATTTGTTTTTCCTTGCTAACAACGCAACCATCCTTCCTTTCTTTTAAGGCGAACTTATTGATTATTGATATTATTTTAACGCTCCGGGACTTTGCTTGTTCGTCGCTGGTATTTTGTCTAAACTTTAGGGTACGTAATATCGAGGGTTTGAGATTAATATAAGAACAGAGAATATATTAAATTAGACCGTTTAGTATATGGTATTAGGTCGAATTGGGCCATTTAGAAGTTGGACTTTCCTGTTCAACCATTTGTGTAAAAAAAAAAAAGGTTTTACACACTAGGCATCACTTTCTTATTAATTTTAATAATTTCAATCCTGTTTGGGTCATTATCTTTTGGACTTTCATTTTATTTTATTTCTGGTTATTGCTTCTTTTTCCAGAACATGGGCCCTTCTGTCTTGGGCTACATAAAAGAAAAAATCCATACAATGACGTTATGGGCTCTAGTTTTAGGCTATTAAATGTTTTTTTTGTTGCCCACCCGGTTCACCGGAGCTTTACCCCGATTACATCCGGATCCGACCCGCATCGCGCACCTGGCTATGGTGGGTGAGTCTCCCAACAAAAATTTTCTGCGTACGCCAAGGCTCAAACTCGATACCTCGCTTAAGCGATACCAAGTCGCTTACCACTCGGACCAACTCCTGTTGGTAGGCCATTAGATGTTTTAAATCTAAAAAAATATTCTTGGGCTATGTTTTAAATCCATAAATAGTTTGTTAATTTTTTTTACCAAAATTAATTTATGTACTATTTTAATTATTTATGGGATGTGACTATTTTAACATTTCTTGAAACTTTTCAAATTATTTTGTAAGTTATTTAAATTTTCTAAATATTTGGAATATAATTTAAGGCAATCATATAAATTGTCTAAATTCTCATTAAGTTGTTATGAATACTTTATATTTAATAATGTAATTGATATTTGTATATGGTGATATCCTCTTGTATGTTACATTGCTTAGTAGTGGCAATATATATTATTCACACATGTCTTTTCCTATTAGTTTATAAATTGTCTATATTATAGTACTTAACTATTATAGTGGGTTGTATCTTTAGGTGGAGAGAAGATGGTATGAACTCTATCACAACAAAGTGCACTTGGTGGTAGTAGGCCTTAGGATGATAAGCCTCATCTAGATTATGGGCCTTAGTCTAGTGGAGGAACAATAATGGCACATATGACAGAGGTAGTGTCAGGGGCGATCGATGAGAGATTAAAAAAGTTTAAAGAAAAGATGCTAGAGAAGCAAGGATCAGGCAACCATAATAAGACAGAGAATGGTGGTGGAAATAACGAAGAGTATGACCACGTTAGCATGGAGGAAGTGCATAAGTATATCCCCCAAAGTTTAAGGGAGGACTGGAGGTTTCAGAGGCAAAGAAGTGGATTAAGAGGATAGAGACGATATTCACAGCAATCCCTTGCATCACGCCACTAAAAGTACAAGTGGCTATTATATACTTAGAGGATGAGGCGAGAGATTGGTGGGATAGTGTGGGGCTAGGTAATATCCCATAGATGAGTTGGGAAGATTTTAAGGAGATATTTTATGATCATTTCTTTCCTAAGGATCTGTGTATGGAGAAACAATTACAGTTTTACTCCTTGCAGCAAGGTGACATGCATAATGACCTATTCATCACTAAGTTTGTTGAATTAATAAAGTATGTTCTTCGTCTAGAAGAGGTGAATTACTCTCTGTGGAAGATGCAACAATTATTGTATCTGGCCAAGCCAGAGCTACAGCAAGTGTTGGCTCTGTATAAGCCAGAATTATTCGAGGATATGTGCTTCAAGTTGAGAGTCATAGCTAGAAAGGTCCGATAGGTAGACTAGGCAAAGAAGACCCAGGCTCTAGTAAGAGGGCCTAGCTATCCAGGACCTTTAGGAGGAATAGGGAAGAGGCAATAGTTTAGTGTTAGTGGCTCAGAGAGTTTGAACCAGAATAAAGGCATGGGACAAAAAGATAATGCTCATCAAGGGGTCTAGCAAATGAACTAGGCCCAGAGAAGCCAGGCCAAGGGAAATCAGAGCCCCCATAGAGCACCTACTTTCTCAGCATCTAGTGTACCCAGGTCGTGTTAGAGGTGTGGCAGGACTCATCTTAGAGAGTGCTGGGAGTGCTTTAGATGCCATAAACTGGGGCATACTGCTGAGTTTTATCCAGAGGCCCAACATACCCCTCAAAGAGACCGCCTTATTGTTCCCGGCCAAGTTTATGCTATGACCCAGGAGGAGACCGCTGTGTCTCCTAAGGAATCCAAGGAGCAAATACGGTGCGAGTGGACGAATGTATTCCTTGCTTAACTTTTGGTGTTTTTCCTTGCGTTTTTTTGTGTGTGAATTTTGGGGGCAAAATTCTTAAAAGAATGGGAGAATTGTAGCATCCCAATTTTTATTCTTATATATTTAAGTACAATTAAAAATATTATTTATCCATAACTTAGAAACATTATCTAAGTTAAATTATTATGATTTAGTATTTTTAATTTTTGTCAATAAAATAGGATATTTGGATTATCCTACCATTATTTTTTTAAAAATTTTATGATTTGATTGTTATTATTATTTTGAAATTTATTAAGATTTAGATTCAAATTTAGATATATATTTAAAATTTAAAATTATTATTATAGCTGTATAAAAAGAGCTAAGGCTCTTAGTAATTTTTCAGATTTGATTATTAAATCGTCTCCTCTTTTTTTACTCTCCTTCTCTCCGTTCATCCTCTCATTATTCTGCGCCACTACTCCTTCCATTATCAGGTTGATCCCCTGCCCCTTTTGTTGCACATACATACATACAAACATACATACACACACACACTCATTGAGGAACATGCTTCCTGTTTACGCATCATCAAATGTATTTTTTTTTTGTCAAAAGTCTTCTCTTCCTAAAAGAAAGAATGCCGAATCAAAACAAAATTTTTAAGATACATCGGTTGCATGTATATTGAAGACTAAGCCTGACTAGAAAAGTATATTGCTCGGTGCAGCAAGATGCAAAACGATGTATCTTAAAAATTTTGTTTTGATTCATAAATATAACCGTGGGTGTAGATTTAAATCAATACTTTTAGAGATAATAAATTATATTATCACGGAAAAAAGATTTTTTAAATCGGTTAAAAATAGACTTCTACACCGGACTTTGATCCGGTGTAGAAATAGCCCGTGTAAAAAATTTAATATTCTACACGGGTTGTATATGACCGGTGTAAACAATCAGCTTTTTTAAATCGGTTATTCCATACAACCGGTTTAAAAAGTAATATCAAAATAAAAAAATTCAGAATAAAAAAACTCTAGGTCCAAAATTATTTCCTTCTTCGTCACAAATCTGAAGGAGGAGGAGAGTGATGAAGAAGAATAGGTACCTGTAAAATGCAAGTAGAGAACAAAAAAGAGGAAGAAAGAAAAAGCCAGAGAACCCAGAAACGAAAGAAATAAAAACTTAGATATATGCGCAGAAATGAAAACCCATAAACGTCGTCACCTAATTGAAGATATCACAAAAATATCGTCACAATTCCTTTTGGTTACCTGCTCAAAAGCAAACAAAAATATATTTAAATAGAACCCAGAAATGAATGAGACAAAAACCCAAATATATATACAAAAACGAAAACTTAGAAACACCGTTACCTAATTAAAGATATCACAGAAATATCGTCATAATTCCTCCGACTTACCCAGTTAAAAGTTAACAGAAATATATTTAAACAAAATCGAGAAAGAAAGGAACAAAAAAATAGACACCCACCATGCAGATCTGGGTCTTCTTCTTTGATGAGCTTTAGAGGCTACAACGACTGACTTCAACAATAGAGAACGACGAGCACAGGTATGGGTCATCGCATATCTAGGTCTTCTTCTTCGGCTAGCTTTAGACGGTGTGTTACGAAGGTGGAGCTTCCTGTCACTATGTGTTATCCCTTGTCTAGTTTTCTCTATGAACGACGATATGATTTGTGAAGATAGGGAATCGTAAAAAAATAACGCTTTTTGTTAGATTTTTAATAGCAAAGATATTCTACACCGGATGTAATTCTATCAGCTGTAGATAAGAATGGTTTAAAAACATACTTTTTAAAGCCCCATTTTTTAATCGGTCACTGCGGAACCGGTTTAAAAAAAATTGACCGATGTCATTTTTGTAAATAAGATGAAATATTTACACCGATCATGACTTTTTACACAGGTTATGTTTTACAACCGGTGTAAATATTTCATCTTATTTACAAAAATACCACCGTGTATTACTTTTTATAGCGGTCATATTTTACGATCGGTGTAAATATTTCATCTTATTTATAAAAATGCCACCGGTCATGACTTTTTACAGCGATCATTACTTTTTACAGCGGTCATATTTTATGACCGGTGTAAATATTTCATCTTATTTACAAAAATGCCACCGGTCATTACTTTTTACAGCGGTCATATTTTATGACCGATGTAAATATTTTATCTTATTTACAAAAATACCACCGGTCATTTTTTTTAAACCGTATCCACAGTGATCGGTTTAAAAATGGGGCTTTAAAAAGCCTATTTTCCACTAGTGAATATTCATAATTTATAAATAATAAATTTTTATAGTTTTAATTATATACATATATTTATATACAAAGTTAAATAAAATATATTGATTACTAGAGATGAGCTCTAGGACTCTAGAGTAGCTCTAGAATAATTTAAGAGTAGTATTAGATAATATAGTAATAGTTCTTGTGTTGTGATGTTGTAAACGGTCACTGAAATTTTGGAATAACTTTAGTTAAAGCATCAAATTATTTGTCATTGATGTTGTATACACAAAACACCTGACTTGTGGTAATTACTTTTTACTTTGGCAACAGATAACCACTTTCTAATCATTGTGTGTGCTAATATGATATTTATGAGTGATTTGATATAAATATAATGCTATTGAATTGATATGATTGTATTGAGAAAATTTGTTTGGTTATTTTTTATTAAAAATAATGTTATTGGACTTAAAGTTTAATTTATAAAGTTTAAGTTGAGATTATAAACTTGTTATATCTTTATATTAGAATTTAAAAAAGTTATTATATTGAGAATAACTCTATTATAATATTTATTGATATTATTGATTATCAATATATTAAGATTTTGATTAGTATGATTATTTTAAAAATTATGCATTAGGGATGGGTGATGATAGAGTTGTATTTCTACCACGTGGTATAGCTTCCATTGGAGCTCGATGATTGGCTTTTATCTCACCAGTTTACTAAGGACGTGCCCCACCTGTTTGCTGAGGGGCTGCGACACCCCTAACTATTTACCGAGGGAGAATGAACCCATAGTCCGGTCATGCGCTCTGAATTTTGGCATATCCATATCACTTGACCGATTAGCTTTTTGAGTGATTAGTTATCACTAGCCCATGGGTTCGATCAGCGAGAATAAGGCGGTTCGATTGGTTTGATGGAAAGAACTTGGGTAGGTTATCTATTTAATTTTATTATGATAATATGTTATTTTATATATATATAACATTTTATGATTTATCTCACTTGATACCTTATGAGCACATATTAGTACTCATGATGAGTAGAATTACTGGTTACTGATACGTTTGTCTCACCATATTTTTATTAATATTTTTCAAGTGATAGTCTTATTTTAGGACCTCAGGAAAAAATTTCAGAGGCTTGACTAAAGCTATATTAATTGTATAGCTTTTTTTTAAGGTATGTATAGAATAATTGTATATTGCTATAATAGATTTTATTATGCATACTATAATATTATATTAATTTTTTAAATTTTAAGAAAAGTTCTTTTTATAATTATGGTAGAGTTTCTTTTATATTTTAATAAAAAAATTTTCTTACCATGGTTAACTCTTTTAAAATAAACTAAATTTATTTATAATAATATATTTTTTAAATTATATTGTGTATAAAATAGGTCTAAATAATTAATAATAGTTATATTTTAGGAGAATTTTATATTAAAAAAATTTTGGGATTGGGCAATATCATATATATAGGATTGAGCAATACCACCTCCCCTTGATATTATATTTTCAGTCATGGAATTGTTTTAAAGACTAAATTACTCTTAGGGTGTGTTTGGATTAGCTTTTGGAGAATAGATTCTGGAGAATAGATTTTGGGTAGAATAGATTTTGGGAATAAAGATGTTTGGATGATTAGTAGTAGAATCACTTTTTATATTGGTAAATTACTAAAAAGGGTATGATATAATTAAAAGTAAGAGAGATGAAAGATGATAGAGAAGAAAGAGGAGAGAGAAGAGAGTGTAGAGAGGAGAGAGGAGAGGAGAGAGGAAAGAGAAAAAAAGAGATAAGAGAAGAGAGAGGAGAGATAATAGAGAAAAGAGAGGAGAGATGAGAGAGGGTGTAAGAAAAAGTAAGGGTATAATAGTAATTGGATAATCCAAAACCTAGGTTTCAAAGAAAAAGCTATTTTCAGTAGCTTATTCAAAACCTAGGTTTCAAACCGAGGTTTTATCCAAAATCAATTCTCAACAAAAATTGCTGTTTGTGTAAAAAAATTTTAAACCGCGGTTTTGGCCCAAAATTGATTCTGCACCGCTCACCCAAACACACACTTAGCCCATCCCTATCCCAACTCGAAACCTTCATTATCCGATGCTTCTTCCCTTTCCTTCTGTACATCAATTAACCCCTTTTTCCACGTTCCTTCTTATAATCCATCTCCTTTAGGATCCTCTGCGACACAAATCCAGTGTGGTCTCTGTGAGCTCAAAGACCTGATTGATTATGTGAAGAATACCTAGAAAATCACAGAGGCCATGAAGCTCGTCGCTGTAGCAAATTTCAGAAGAGCTCAAGAAGCTGTCGTTAATGGCAGACCTTTCTCTGAGACCCTTTTTGAAGTCATTTACAACATTAACGAGCAGCTCTAAACTGAAGACGTCAACGCTCCTTTCACAAAAGTTCGACCTATTAAGAAGGTGACTTTGGTTATTTGTACTGGAGATCAAGGTCTCTGAAGGGGTTTCAATAACCAAATCATTAAAAAAGATGAAGCAAGAATCGCAGACATTCCCGAAGAAGTTTCTGGGCTGTTTGGATAGGATTTTAAAAAAGGGCTTATAAAAAAAAGGGTTTATGGACAATTTATGAAAAAGGGCTTTTAGAGAAGAGTTTATGGAAAAAAGTGGTTTTGAATAAATAAGTGTTTGGATAGTTATTTTTAGAATGACTTTTTATATTGGTAAATTACCAAAAATGGTATGATTTGATTTAAAGTAAGAGAGAGGAGAGAGGTAGAGAAAAGAGAAGAGAGAGGGGAGAGGGTGTAAGAAAAAGTAGGAGAGAGGAGAGAGGGTGTAAGAAAAAGTAGGGGTAAGATAGTAATTGGATAGTCCATAAGTGCTTTTATTGTTGAAAAAGTTAGTTTTAATAGCTTATTCAAAACCATGGTTTTAAACAATGGTTTTGCCTAAAAGCACTTATGGACAAATATGGCTGTTTGTTTTAAAATTTTCCCAAACCAAGATTTGGGCCAAAAGCCCTTTTAAAACCATGGTTTACAATCTTACCAAACAGGCCCATATCTGTTTCTGACGGTCATAAGAAGAATGGGACTGAGGAGAATGAATTCATGGTTGAATTTTAGGGTTTAGGGCAAGGATTACTATGATCTTTTTATAATTTATAACTAATTATAAAACAAAATTAATAAAATTATTCTCTTCGAATATTATTTCATACCAAACATAATTTTAAAGGCATATTCTTACTCCCAATCCTAATCACGTTCCTAGTCCTAATTTATCAAAATTCAGTGCTGTGTATTAAACATGCCTGAGGCTCTTTTAAACATTTAAAATCTATACCTAATGATTTAATAAAATTATTAGCTATTTTTTAATCTTTAAAATGAAAGAGAAGAAATATTCTCTAAGGGTATGTTTGATAGGATGGAAGTGTTTTTTATGAGAGTGGAAGTGAAAATAGAATTAAGCTGGAAATGAGCTTTAAAAGTTTGTTTGGTAGGATGAAAATGAGTATAGAATTGATCTATATTTTTTTTATAACTTGAGGTAAAATGGTCCAAAATAATTTTTTTATAACTTGGGAATAGTTAATGTTTTTCAAGAATTTTATAACTTGAGATAAAAGTGTCCCAAATATTTCACTTCTACTTCCATCATCTCATTTTCTAGCTTTTTTTTTATAGAATTGAAATGACCCAAAATTATAAAAGATTCCGCCTCAATTAAAAGTGAGAGTGACTTTCATTGTACCAAACAAGGAAAGTAAAAAATTCTACCTCCACTTCTAGTGTGCCAAACATACCCTAAAGTTGTACAATAATTAATGGTGCATATAATTGTTGGTAGCTATGAAATTTTTACCAGGTTATATTCAAAATTAGAAGCGTTAGTTAATAACTAAACAATAATTAATCGTGTTTTGGGCCAAAATGCATGTTGTTCCCCTCTAGAGAATGTCGTTTTCAATCGTGAAAATTTTATATGTTAACTTATTAACTTTTTAAATTCTAAAATACACTTTCATTTTCTGAAGAAATATGGTTAACGAGTCAATTTCAAGACTTAAATTCATATTTGGATAGGATTATACAGAAAGAGCCAATATACATTTGAAATTGCTTGAGTTGCAAACAACCACTATTAATTCAGGAGCCAATATCTTGATACACACTGCAGATTGCAGAAGACTGTGTTAAGAGGGACTGGTGCAGATTGCAGAAAGCAAGGCCAAGCGTGGATGCTATTTCATGGAGAATCCAATCTGAAACCGAAGCTTCCAGAAGCAACGGAATCAATGAGACTATAGTGAGCTCTCTGAAGGAAAAAGATCTTATATTGTGGAATTTGCATCTTGTGGGACATCAGGATCATGGTGGCATAAGGGATCTCATATATGTATGGAATTTGACGATCTTTGAAGCTAGTAATGATACATAAGTAATTCTAAACTGACAACTACAACTTCAAATTCAGAATACATGGTAACCGCAGTTTCAAAATCTTGTGGTTCATGAAAAAATATACCCAAAATCTCAAGTTGGAGATTCCCCTTCCGTTTTCCACTAAACTTCATATGCTAATCCGTTGCAGGAGTTCCTGTTCATATTATGATGCACAATTACTGAATAACTCCAAGTAGGCGAAATGGCACCTCGTAAGTTAAAATGAAACTCAGGCGAGTATACCCCTTATGAATTGAACAAAAAGAGCGGTCATATTGCTAAAGAATTGTGCTTCTTAAAGCTGAAATCTTGGATCAGTTTTTGCCCAGTGGTCCAAAACCTGCAGGTGGCCATAACTAGGGGCAAAAATAAATACAAGTTCAGTGGCCAAAAACAGAGGAGAAAAGGTGAGGGAACACGAAGAAAATGATGGAAAATTAGAACTTACCCTCCAAAAGACCTTGGCATGAAGAAGACCATAAGGAACAGGACCAAATTGTCTTGAATCCCTGGAATTATATATGTTATCTCCCTGTACCCAAACGTGTCCCTTGGGAACCTAATCAGGAGAGGGCAAGCACTCAACAAATAAAATCTCTATAACCATTCAGGAAGATAAAAATCAACAAATTCAAAAAGTTCAAAACCATCTAAGTATCAAAATCACTCTGAAAACAATCCTTCTGAATCAACTAAAATTGAAAAATGTATATGATAAATTAATAGTACCACTACAGTCTCGCATTTATCACTGTTCTTAGGATCGACAAGAAATATGACACTATCACCCTCCAATCCAAGCAAGCGCTTGGTCACGAGCTTTCGAGGGTTTTCAGGTGACTGCACAACGACAATATCCCCGCGCTCAACTTGACCAAAACGGGGGGAGATCCTTTCGGTCAATAAAAACATAGGGTTCGGACCCATTGTTGGAAGCATGCTAGGACCATCGCCCTGCCAATTGGAACCAGCTCTTTTGATTCTCTTTATCATAAAATAGAATCTAAACAAGGAACGCGAGAGAAAGAGCTTACGATAATAGGTTTCACGAGATAGTTGGCAGCAACATGAAGACAACAGGAGATTTTGACAAGCGAGAATGCCATATTCCGTAATTCTTTGGCGGTGAGTCCAATTTGCTCCAGATCTCTCCAAAACTTCATTGCCCTCCTTCTCGGTAGGAGTAAAAGGCCCAGAAACTTTTATGCGTGCAGAAGATCAGGGCTTTGTTTGTTCACCAGCAACAAGAGACTTACAGACCACGCACACTTGAGGACGCCGGCGCCGGAGTCAGGAAGCACAGCGACTACGGCCAGAGGATCCGTTCTCCTCAGCGGGCGAGGGATTTGTTAATGCCTTTCAATTTAATGCTGACGATATTGAGCGGAGATTTGGCTTGTGGAACGATTACTCAACCGCTTTCAACGTGTTTTCCCAACGCAGAAGCAGCTCCTTTCCTCTTCCAGTAAACGAGCGTTTGAAGTCGCAATCCCGGCTCGGCTTTTTGTGGGCTTGATTTATAAACTAATGCTTATTTTTTCCATTTAAGTATTGAGATCGAGATTTTAGACTATGTCCGTATTTTGGATATCCCCAAACTTTAGTTTCAAAAATATTTTTAACCTAAATTGTAATTTAAAAAAAAAACTAAACAAACACTCAATTTTATTTAAAATAATTTATAGATCAAACTATAATTTAAAATTATAATTTTGAATAAACTCTTAAAAATAACTTTTAGTTAGGCACAATAGTTTATTGGTAACCTAATTATTATTTTGTCCCAAACTTTTCCCACTCTCTCCTCTCTCTGCCTATCCCCTCCTATTTTTCAAATAGTGATATGGTCCTCGTCACCAAATGAGAAAGCAGCCATATGAGTTTATGGGTTCTATTGTCGTGGTCGTTAGGAGGGAGGATAGTTCTGTCGCTGCTTCTCATCTTCAACTCCTCCATAGTCAAGGTGTCGTCGTCAGGTGGTGCTCGTCATCTCCTCTGTTGCTACTATTGTTCTTCTCTATTCATCATCGTTTGCCGGAGATATCTCTACAATGAGAAGATGAGAGAGATGATGGGAAAAACGCTGATGCTGGGATGATAATTTTTTTTTACCTCATACCTTTTATGTTAATTTATCAATTATAAAAGTCATTCTGATAATAACTATCTAAACACTTATTTATTTATACTCAATTTTTTTTATAAACTCTTATCTAAAAGAGTTTATTTAAAAGCAATTTAAAATTATTTTTTTAATAAATTTTTTTCTAAAAATTAATTTAAGCATACTCTCTATATTCTCGAGTTTAAAAATATAAAAATGATCACATTGTAAAAGTATAATATTTAAAAATACAATTAATCGGTGCTAGTTTAAAACTACGGCAAATAAAAGTTAGAAATACTTACTAACTATTAATTTATATATTGATTGTCAGTTTCAATTTGTGACATACCACGAGTGAGATTCCAAGAGGATATATTGGTTATGAAAAAGTGTATGTTGCAACTAGGTTTTTTTTTGTCCGTATAAAAAATTTTGAAAAAAAATTAAACTTACCCATAATCTAAGGGTAGGACAAAATCTTTCTTCCTCCTAAACGATACCACTGTTAGATAGGGTGAGTCGTTTATTACCCTCAGGTTTAAACCTAGACATTCAAGAATTAGGATACCTCCCCAAACGTCGCGATTGGAACTATAATAAAGTAGTATACCCTAGGGTTTAAACATACTCTAAATAGTTGTATGTCTTACCTTCGCCAGTTAAACTCACAGAGGATGGATTATGTTGTAACTAGTTGTTTAATTATTAATTGTAACTCATTGATAGTAAAAAAAAAAGTGTATATTGTAACTAGTTGCCTTTTAAAAAAAAACCACCAAAAAAGTATTTAACCATTGCGTTTATAATATTTCTCAAGGTTTTAGCCTTGCCCTTTTCTCAATTTTCAGACTTTGCAGAATTTTTGTCCAACATAACATTCTTATATTATGAGCACACAAAATACTCAAATATCAGACGTTTTCTCCTTCAATACTTGGGTGATGAAGAAAACCTGACGAGAAATACTAATTTAATATTAAATATGACAGGAGCCCTCAATCATCAGAGGGCATTTGGTCTAGTGGCATGATTCTAGCTTAGGGTGCGAGAGGTCCCGAGTTCAATTCTCGGAATGCCCCTTTTTTTTTTGGGATTTTGTTTTTCTCCCTTCTTTCTTTGACTTCATTGGGCTTTTTCCTATACAAACCTATAGGGTTTTCTTTTTTTCCTTTTATTGTTTTTGACCAACCAGGTTTTTGTCAATCGTATCAAATTCATTGGGATTCCCAAACCCTTTCAAAAAAAAAAAATTGGATAAAAAAAATTCATTGGGATTTTTCCTATTTTTTTATAATTTTTTTTAAAAAATAATTAAGTACACTTATGATACAATAGTAGGGTGAAATCTCTTTATACTAAAAGAAAATACTATAAATTCAACAGGTTATATTACATACTGATGGACATATCCAAGCATAAACATATTTTAGTACCAACTAAACCATGAATGGCTATATATATTAAAACCCAGATCTTCATTCACGCGTCATTTGTTCCCACTAGGCATAAGAGCAGCCCCCCCATATCCTACAAGAAATCAAGCGGCTCAGTTGAGAATGCAAGCAATAAAATCGAGATCATTTCATTGGCTTAGATACAAACAAAACGAAGAAGAAGAAAGAAGATAAGCATGAGTTTACTTGGGTTAGAGAGAACGAGAAGAGCAGAGGCAGAGAAGTCACCGTTCCAAGAGTTCCTTCCCATATCAGCATAGTACTGATTCATGACAACAGATGCATGATTATTCATGAGCGTGTTGGGGAAGAAGCAGGCTCCTCCTTCCTTAGTCAGACTGGATGAATCCCTCACGTCACGTGATTGCATGCATACGTAATATCTGCTTCCAGCTCTTCTTCACTCGCTGAAGGCTCGCCACACGCCACCTCCTCTCCTCTTCCTGCTTACACATATTTCACAGTCATATCATCACCATTACAACGTTAACTTCATCGACAGAAACAAAAGATCTCACCTGTCCATTCCCCAACCTCACGTCCCCTCCTGCATAAGCAAATTTAAATCACCTAGAAGGATATATACTGTGCATCCGATATAGGATTGAACAAGTCCAATTTATCAACTATTCTTGCCTAATAGGGGTGTTCATGGACAGGGTTGGGCAGGGCGACTCCCCTGCCCGGTGCCCTGCCCAGAAAAAGTATTGGCTGCATTTTACAGCCCGATGCCCGGCCCTGCCCGGTAAAAGCCCTAACCATTTTGGGCTGGGCATGGGCGGGCTGGGCGTGGGCGGGCTGGGCATGCCCAAGTTGTGATGCTATACTCATGTTGTGAAAAAAATCTGCAATTATAAACTTCTAAAATAATATCATATTCATACGTCTTCAAGAGTTAAATAATATCTATAATCCACTAAAAATAAGGTAACAAAAAGATAATAATTAAAGTCTTGAAATTCATTGCATATAAAAAAACCTTGAAGTCTAAGTAGTTTATAGGGTAAAGGTGCATCCAGCACCCCAAACTAATTTTGGAGGAGCAATTAACACCCTAAAGTATTTAAAGGTGCAAGTAGCACCCTAAACTAATTTTGGAGGTGCAACCAGCACCCTGAACTAATTTTGGAGGTGCAACCAGCACCTTAAAATATTTAAAGGTGCAATTAACACCCTAAACTAATTTTGGAGGTGCAATTAGCACCCTAAAAAAATTTAGTATAATTTATTAAAATAATATTATACATATGGCTTTAAAACAATAATGTATCAAAAAAAATTTATGTGATATGTATCAAATGAAAATAAGTATTTTTGTTAGTGAAAGGGTAAAATTGCACCAATTTAAATATTTGAGGGTGCTGATTGCACCTCCAAAATTAGTTTAGGGTGTTAATTGCACTTTTAAATACTTTAGGGTGCTGGTTGCACCTCCAAAATTAGTTCAGGGTGCTAATTGCACCTTTAAATACTTTAGGGTGTTAATTGCTCCTCCAAAATTAGTTTAGGGTGCTGGGTGCACCTTTACCCTAGTTTATAATTACAACTTTACATCAATTTCCCAAATGTTGACAAGGATGAAGTATCTAAAAAAATAAAATAAATAATTATAATTTGTAATGTAATCATATTATGATTAATAAAGTTAAAAAAATTAATGTAGTTATAAATATTAAAAGATGCAACTTACGTACTTAACTACTTATATTTCTAAAATGACCCTTTAGTTACCAGTAACTATCATATTCTCCCTTCTAAGTGTAGCATTTATGGAAAAAATAAAAAAAAAATAAAAAAGGGGTGCTCATGGGCAGGGCAGGGTAGGGCAACCCCCCTTCCCGGTGCCCAGCCCGAAAAAAGCATGGGCTGCATTTTGCAGCCCGATGTCCAGCCCTGCCCTATATTTATCGGGCTGGGCAGGGCCATTTTTTCGCGGGCTCAGGTGGGCATACCGGGCCGCGGGTTTTATGAACACCCCTATTGCCTAATATGAGAACTAGTTAATTTTTTTAAAAAAATTAAAGAAGTCAAATAAATCAAATAATTATGAATAAATCAAGATAAATTTATATAATATACGCTTTAATTAACTGGTATGCTTGCACAATGAAGATTAAATATTAATCTAGTTTAACTTTATATTAGATTAATTCATTTTCCAGGTACTGTATTGTTATATTTAATTAGCTTGAAGGAACCTAATTCATCTCAAACAAGTTGAACATTCTTAATTATGTTTGGAGAATTTGCATGTTCTTGAAGCAAAGGGTTCACATTCGATAAACTTATTTTGTTTGGTTAAGCGCCTCACATATTGATTCTGCGTGAGAAATGAATCTCGTTAATTGAATATATTTTTTCATTAAAAGAACTTAAAGAATATATAAAAATGTCTTGCTCTGTTATTTAACAAAATTTTTAAAAAATTTGACCAAACCGCATGTTATTGATATCTCGATCTCAAACGTAATAATTAATATATCTAAGAACCACAACACATATTCCGTCTTTCTAAAATGTAATTTCACATTAAACATCAAGATAAAAAAAAAAGGAAATTATGAACCAATAATTGCACGAATAAAAATCACATTTTGCTATCGAATTATTAATATGACAGTTGGTTAAATTAATGAATATTTAGTTAATTACGTTATCCTTTGAAACATCTGACAGTTTGGCCGAGTGGTCTAAGGCGCCAGATTTAGGCTCTGGTCCGAAAGGGCGTGGGTTCAAATCCCACAGCTGTCAATAATTTTTTTTAATTTTTTAGATAATAAGGTCATTTGAGCTCTTATCCCTACCCTACTACTGAACAATGTCTACATCTCAGAAATGCACTACAATACAATGGTCTATATATATCTCCACTACTAGTTTCTCTTGCTCAAAGTATCACCAACCCTATCGCCAACTTGTTTAATTGTTCATGCATATCATATTACGGCCCCCACTCGAATCCTCCATACCGCGTTTCATGCATCACTTGTACTTGCATCTTTGCTTCCTCTCTATTATTATTATACTATTTCTCATCTCCAACACCATTTTTCTACACTCATCATTATATATTAATCCACTTGCTTCCCTGTTTTTCTGGGTCCCTTACCGCATGTTAGCTAATATCTTACTCAAAACTGGAGCTTGCTCTTGCGAAAATCTATGGTCATGCTTGATTAATTGGGCCCACGGGTTGGAGAAAAATGTAGACCAAATTTGAAACTGTTAGTTCAAAGTTCATTGCACCAACCATATAAGACACTGTCATTGCTGCTTTCGTTGATTTTGGGTTCTGAATATGGATAACTCGCCAGCAACTTGTCTCTGTCATCATTATCTAAGGTCTCAATCTGTATTATAAGAGCAACTTGTTTGGCAATACCGACATGAACTCAAGAAGTCAACTTCAGCATGGTCAAGTCTTTGTCCAAACAATGAAGAATTTCGTCCTTAATCTCTGCGAATCATTTGACCCAGCAGCATGTGATGTGTAGTGAAAACTCTGTTACAAATGGGTTCATTCATTATAAAGGCTTCTTCTAGTTCAGCTTGCAGCTAAGCCTACGCATCTTCTAACCTTCCTTCTATAATGATGCCTCCAAAGATCAGTTTGAATATACTCATAATAGTCTTGTCCATTTCCATTTCAACTATATTTTCAAATATTGCAGAATCAAGCTCACTGCTGCAAGTTGAAATTGAAGCTTTGACAGCTTTCAAAAGCTCTATCACTCATGACCCAAATGGAGCATTGGCAGATTGGGTTGACACAACCCATCATTGCAACTGGTCTGGCATTGCTTGTGACCCTTCTTCACAACATGTTATCTCACTCACCCAGGTTGGCAAAAAGCTCCAAGGTAAAATTTCACCGTTCCTGGGAAATCTTTCAGGCCTTCAGGTTCTTGACTTGACCTCAAATTCATTTTCTGGGTTCATTCCTTCTCAGCTTATCCTTTGCTCCCAACTTTCTCAATTGCTTCTTTTTGAAAACTCTCTCTCTGGTCCAATCCCAACTGAGCTAGGAAACTTGAAAAGTTTGCAGTATTTGGATTTGGGTAGTAACAATCTGAATGGAAGTCTCCCAGAAAGCTTATTTAACTGCACCTCTTTGCTGGGTATTGCTTTTAATTCCAACAATCTGAATGGTGAAATCCCTTCAAATATTGGCAATTTGGTTAACGTTACACAAATTGCAGGATTTACTAATCAGTTTGTTGGATCTATTCCTCCTTCCATAGGTAAGTTAAGGGCTTTACAATCTCTAGATTTTAGTCAAAACCAGTTGTCTGGAAAGATACCTAGAGAGATTGGGAATCTAGGAAACTTAGAATATCTTGTCCTATTTGAAAATTCCTTGGTTGGAAAAATCCCTTCTGAACTTGGTGAGTGCATGAAGCTAGTGAACCTTGAACTGTACACAAATCAGTTGTCCGGAAGCATTCCCTCTGAGATAGGAAACTTAGTTCATTTGGAAACATTAAGGATATATGATAATAACTTCACTTCCACAATTCCTTCTTCCATTTTCCAGCTGAAATCATTAACCCACTTGGGTCTGTCAGAGAATCTGTTAGAGGGAATAATATCTCCTGAAATTGGATCTTTGAGGTCACTTAAAGTTCTAACCTTGCATTCAAATAAGTTTACTGGACAAATTCCTTCATCAATTACAAAGTTGACAAACTTAACATACCTCTCAATGAGCCAGAATCTCCTTTCAGGTAAACTTCCTTCCAACATGGGATTGCTTCATAATCTGAAGTTTCTTGTCCTGAACGCCAACCTTTTTCATGGTCATATCCCTCCTAGTATCACCAATTGTACTAGTATGGTGAATGTAAGTTTGAGCTTTAATTCACTAAGTGGGAATATTCCAGAAGGCTTTTCAAGGATGCCTAATCTTACTTTCTTGTCTTTTTCATCAAACAAAATGTCTGGTGAAATCCCAGATGACCTCTTCAACTGCTCAAATCTTCTAACTCTGAGTTTGGGTGAGAACAATTTCAGTGGGATGATAAAACCTACTATCAAAAAACTGTTGAATCTCAAGACACTTCAACTGAATTTAAATTCTTTGACAGGGCCAATTCCACTTGAGATAGGGAATTTAAATCAACTTGTGACATTAGCACTTTCTCATAATAGATTTTCTGGTCAAATTCCTTTAGAGCTATCCAATCTCAGTCTTCTTCAGGGCCTCTTCTTGCAAGGGAATGCATTAGAAGGAACAATACCTAATCAATTATTTGAACTGAATCAACTAACCGAGCTTAATCTACATCAGAACAAGCTGGTTGGTCAAATCCCAAAGGCTTTCTCCAAGTTTAAGATGCTTTCTCACTTAGACCTCCATGGGAACATGTTCAATGGAACAATTCCAAGAGAGTTGAGTCAACTCAGCCAGCTATTGATGTTGGATTTGTCACAGAACCACCTGACAGGTTCAATTCCTGGGGATGTCATCGCCCATTTCAGAGACATGCAACTATATCTAAACTTGTCTCACAACCACTTCATCGGAGCTATACCAGAAGAGCTTGGTATGTTGGAAATGATACAAGACATTGATGTTTCAAACAACAATCTATCTGGTGTGATTCCCAAGACACTTTCTGGGTGCAGAAATCTATTTAATCTTGATCTTTCAGGCAATAATATCTCAGGTCCTATTCCAGCAAAGGCTTTCAGTCACATGGACTTACTTCAAAGCTTGAACCTTTCAAGGAACCAGTTAGATGGAGAAATCTCTGAAACATTGTCAAAGCTTGAGCATCTTATTTCCTTAGATCTTTCTCATAATAACTTGAAGGGATCTATCTCTGATAATTTTGCCAATCTCTCCAATCTAAAGCTTCTCAACCTTTCTTTTAACCAACTTGAAGGTCAAGTTCCATCAAGCGGAATATTCTCACACATAGACGCATCTGCATTGATAGGAAACCCTGCTCTTTGTGGAACCAAATTTCTGATGCCATGTAGGGAAACAAGAAGATCTCATTCATTGTCCAAGAAGAGCATATCTATTATTGCCTCACTTGGTTCTGCTATAGTCCTCCTAATTTTGGTATTGGTGATTCTATTTCTCATTCAACGTGCCAGATTACGTCGTTCTAACAAGCCTGAAAATCCTGAAATACCAAGCCACACATCAGCTATGACACTTGAAAGATTTGATAGAAAGGACCTAGAAAATGCTACTAGTTTTTTCAGCTCAGCTAACGTCATTGGAGCTAGCAATTTGAGCACTGTTTATAAGGGTCAATTGGGAGATGGCAAGACAGTGGCAATAAAAAAGCTAAACTTGGAACATTTTGCTGCAGAATCTGACAAACTTTTCAAGAGAGAAATAAGCATCTTGAGCCAACTAAGGCATAGGAATTTGGTGAAGGTAATGGGTTATGCTTGGGAGAGTGGGAAAATAAAGGCTCTAGTTTTGGAGTACATGGAGAATGGGAATTTGGATAGCATAATACATGAAGAAGAAGGGATAATGGATCCAAGTAGATGGACATTATGTGAAAGGCTCAATGTTTTCATTTCTGTTGCTGAAGGATTGGATTACTTGCACTCTGGTTATGATATTCCAATTGTGCATTGTGATTTAAAGCCTTCTAATATTCTTTTGGATGGAGATTTTGTGGCCCATGTGAGTGATTTTGGGACTGCTAGAATGCTTGGTCTCCATTTGCAAGATGCTGCTTCTGTGTCCTCATCAACAATTTTCCAAGGCACCGTTGGTTATATGGCTCCAGGTAATGTCCCTTTTCCTAATGCATTGGTTCTCTCTCCCTCTCTCTCACTTCAGATTAGAAATATTAGCATTTTAAAAATATCAAAAGAAAAGGGTAGAGAAAAGCTTTAAAAGCAGGAAAAAGCTTCAGTTCTAAATATAACTACATACTTCACCCAGAGAGCCAATTGCTGAATAACCAACCAAGCTTTTCAAAACCCAACTCTTAACTTTTAGGCGTTTGTTATGTTTTATTTTACTCTACCAACATATCTAGCCATAACTGTTCGTAATTTTTGATATCTGACGATAGCTACTTTGCTTTGATTTGCAGAGTTTGCGTACATGAGGAAAGTAACGACCAAATTTGACGTGTTCAGCTTTGGTATAGTAGTAATGGAGTTTCTAACAAGAAGGAGACCCACAGGGCTCGCAGAAGAGGATGGCTTGCACTTAAGTCTACGAGAAATAGTGCAGAAAGCACTTTCAAATATTGCAACAAAGCCACATGTTCTTCATCAACAACTTCTGGATCCTTTGCTGTTTGACAATGATCATCAATATGAAGATGTCTTAGTGGATCTCTTGAAACTATCATTGACTTGTACCCTCCCTGATCCTCAAGATCGTCCTACTATGAACCAAGTGTTGTCTCTCTTGATCATGCTCAAGAAGAATATACCATAGCTCTCAGCACCCATAACTTTCATTTGATTAAGCTATTGTAATATCTTTGTGATATTTGTTTCAGTTCTCAGAAATGAATAAAAGCACAAATACTTATAAGAAGATAATTGTGATATATTTCTGCAGAGAAGTTCTTCTCAAATGATACACAACATTACTAAACACCGGTCTCAACGTCACATTCACACACAACTTTTACTAGACTTTATCACTTAAATATATATATTTATATGATTACTACATTGGTTGCTCACTTTCCTGGGACAAAGTTTGTAGCATAAGCCCAAGCATTATTGTTCACTGGGTCAGCAAGGTGGTCTGCAAGGTTCTCCAGAGGTCCCTTTCCAGTCACAATGGCTTGAACAAAGAACCCAAACATTGAGAACATGGCCAATCTACCGTTCTTGATCTCCTTCACCTTCAGCTCAGCAAAAGCATCTGGGTCATCTGCAAGACCCAATGGGTCAAAGCTTCCACCTGGGTAGAGTGGGTCAGTCACCTCACCGAGAGGCCCACCGGCAATACGGTATCCCTCAACAGCTCCCATCAAGATCACTTGGCATGCCCATATTGCAAGAATGCTCTGTGCATGGATCAAGCTCGGGTTGCCCAAGTAGTCCAGTCCGCCCTCGCTGAAGATCTGGGATCCAGCCTTGAACCAGACAGCTTCACCGAATTTGACACCATTACGGGCCAAAAGTTCAGGGAAGACACATCCCAAAGCTCCAAGCATAGCCCACCTACAGTGGATGACTTCAAGCTCGCGGTTTTTGGCAAAAGTTTCTGGGTCAGCTGAAAGTCCGGCAGTATCCCAGCCGTAGTCACCTGGGAACTCACCGGTCAAGTAGGACGGGGGCTCACCAGAGAATGGGCCCAAGTACTTGACTCGGTCTGGGCCGTACCATGGGCTTCCGGATGAAACGGACTTTGTAGCTGTTTTTCTCATTGAGAATCGTCCGACGCCAAGTTCAGGAGTGGAGGGAGCAAGTTTCACTGCTTGACCGGCAAGTGATGGAGAAGAGAGTGCCATTGTTGACGCAGCCATTATAGCACAGTTCAAAAAATTTCTATGAATTCAAAGGAAAAGTGTGAATCAGAGTTTGAGAGTGAAGAGATTGGTGTTGGATACTCTATTATTTATATGTCTCGAAAGAGTAAAAAGGCCCCTATCTTATCATATCTATGTCTTTATTCCTATTGGCTTAGTATATATTTTCATTGAAAAACTTGAATAATTTTGTGCTCTCACCTTGGGATTGTTTAATCCCCGGAAGAGATCATGAGATGCCTAAAGGAATACCATAAGCACATCCAAAATCCAATAAGGGGATGCCACGTGGCCTTCAAGATAATGGTAAAATATCCGCAAAATATCAGTAAGTGTGGGAAAAACGACAGAATGTAATTTTCACTTGGCCAGGATGCAAAGAGAACAAGTGGATGATAATGCTTCAACAGTTGCATTCCTTATAGAGCCGTTGATGAATGCTATCCTCTACTTTATTTTATTTTCTTATAATATTTTGTCTTAATAATTAACCAATGTAAAGGAATCCTATCTCTGCAACTTCGTTTTACTCTCGTGAATGTGATTCCCTACTCCCCCCTCAACAGATGGTCCCTCCTTGTAAGAGAATTTTCTATAAAAATATAATTATGTATTAGTTATTAATAATTAGAATATGTGGAAACTTTGGAGGAAGGGATTCCATGGCTGCATATTTTCTCAAATTAACTGCTGCATTTTATTCTTTAATGACAATACACATTCAAAAGAAATTATGCATAATACGTGGCCGCTGCATCTTAAAAGAAGAAACTGATAAAAGATTCTCCTATGAAATCTGCAAGCTTGTACGTAGCCATCCACCAACATTACTGGATCTCTACTTAAGCATCTTTTTCAAACCTTCTGCTTTGAAGGATTTTTAAAATCAAATCATAGTCACTATCGTATGCCTTTGAACAGCTGATTAATCTTTCTCATACCGTGGTTTTCTATATTACTTCTGAAAAGGATAATGCTTACTAATGAAAAGGATAACCTTTCACTATGACTTGTATATATTCAGCTACATGCATGGAGGAAAAAAATCTTCAAAGACAGAGAAATCTTGAAGTTATACGTGGACTTCTCTCATTGGACGTACCTTTTTTGAAAAATCTACCCGTTAGGTGGATGAGGCAGTGCCAAGTGGAAACACCAACACAACTACAAAAATCTTGAAGCCCCAATGAGAATGAAGATATAGATACCCTGCGATAAGAATCTTTACCTCTCCGTTCCCTTATAAATAGGGACCCAAACTTGACGTTTCTTTCACTTCATCCTCACCACTCATAACCTCAATAAGCTGCATTTTGCTTAACCATGGCTGCCTCTGCTATGGCCCTCTCCTCCTCAGCTCTTGCCGGTGAGGCACTTAAGGTTACTCCGGCACAATTAGGTGTTGGCCGAGTCTCCATGAGGAAGTCTGTCAAGCCGGCCGGCCCTTCTGGTAGCCCGTGGTACGGCCCCGACCGTGTTAAGTACTTGGGCCCATTCTCCGGTGAGCCTCCATCCTACTTGACCGGTGAGTTCCCAGGGGACTATGGCTGGGACACCGCCGGACTTTCAGCTGACCCAGAGACTTTTGCCAAAAACCGCGAGCTTGAAGTAATTCACTGTAGGTGGGCTATGCTTGGAGCTTTGGGATGTGTCTTCCCTGAACTTTTGGCCCGTAATGGTGTCAAATTCGGTGAAGCTGTCTGGTTCAAGGCTGGATCCCAGATCTTCAGCGAGGGCGGACTGGACTACTTGGGCAACCCGAGCTTGATCCATGCACAGAGCATTCTTGCAATATGGGCATGCCAAGTGATCTTGATGGGAGCTGTTGAGGGATACCGTATTGCCGGTGGGCCTCTCGGTGAGGTGACTGACCCACTCTACCCAGGTGGAAGCTTTGACCCATTGGGTCTTGCAGATGACCCAGATGCTTTTGCTGAGCTGAAGGTGAAGGAGATCAAGAACGGTAGATTGGCCATGTTCTCCATGTTTGGGTTCTTTGTTCAGGCCATTGTTACCGGAAAGGGACCTCTGGAGAACCTTGCAGACCACCTTGCTGATCCAGTGAACAACAACGCTTGGGCATACGCCACTAACTTTGTTCCCGGAAAGTGAACTTAGAAAGATGTAATTTTTGTTTTAGAAGGAAAAAGAGTGTGTGGGTTGTGACTGTGGTGTAAATTTGTTGCAAACCAGTTAAAGAGCATTTGTGTTTTGTGCACCATGGCTCATTTCAAATAATTGATGTCAAAATTTTACTTCTATTTGTGGCTAATAATAATAAATCGAACCCCTCTTTAAGAAATAATACACAAGCTGGTAAAATTTTTAGTAGGCCCAAACGTTAATATGGACTTTTGCTACTTAATATAGTCAATTTTTTTTTAAAAATTAAATAAATAAATTAATTATGATTAAATTTAATTTTTTAAAATAATTTTATATTATATACTATTTAATATATTTAAATTAATCAATTAAATTTTATATTAATTATAATTAATTAATTTATTAGTTTATGAAGGTGAGCTAACTTTGGATGTGAAAATAACTAATGTAGTGCAAAAGTTTATTGAAAATAGTAAATATTGATGCAATAAAGACCACGTATTTTGATTTGTGTGGAAAAAGAGAAGTTTTATTTTATTTACACCCGTCGTCAATCTAACTGGATACAAATTATTAAAAAAAAATAATAAAAGGTGAAACATCCTAGAGAATTCATGGAGGATGATAGATGTCCCTCTCAAATTCAAACTGAAGAATCCATTCTATTCACAAGCAATAATAAAGTTGAATATAATCTTGAAAAGTTGCTCGGAGAGGCGAAAGTTGTTAGGTTCGTTTACGTATGTTCCTTCTCCTTGCTCTACCCACAGCATTGCGGTAAAGCTCCTCAAACTCTGCTGCTGAAGATTTCCAGCTGAAATCCATGTTCATGTCCTTCTCAACAAGCTCATCCCAACCCTCAGGATTTCTCTTATAAAATTCGAATGCACGTTTCATAGCATTGTCTAATCCCTGCCCCAATTTGATTCATCCGAGTTCGTCAGAGTTTATATCAAGCGCATAGGACTCAAGATTTGATATTTCACCGACTTACCTGCTCATCTGCCTTCAAAAATGTGAATCCGTTTCTTAACTCGTAAGGCACTGTATAGACCTCGACATCGAAAACACTACGAAAAGGAGATATAATTCAATTATTCTTCAGAAAAAAGAAGAGTTATGCTTCTTCCATGTGGTGATATTACATATGCAGGTTCTGATACCTGTCATTGATTCCTCCAGTTTTTCTAGCAATGGGGATGGCGCCATATCTCATGGATATCATCTATAGAATAAATAACAAGAAGGCCGGAGAGTTTGAGAAAGAGGGACAAGGTTCAAACATATGCATTAAAACAATCTCAAGGTAAGCAAACTTCAAATGAAACATGAATGTACAATGTTGCAAAGGAATAAACTCATTTTAAAACATGATAACATGCTCCAGTTCTTCGCTCTTCAAGTTCCATGAACATAGAGACTTTACCGGTGTTAGGCCACAAGGTTCAAGGATCGATGGAATGACAAACATGTCAGATGCACCATAAATGAGATGGGAGAGAGATTCATCGTATGTCATTATTAACCGAACATGGTCATGATCCTTAAACTTGTGAGCAATGTTCTCAAATTCTTTCTGGAAAAGAGAAAAACACAAATCAGTAAAGATTATAATAATGAGTTGTTTAAACTCCAACTTTTCAAATCTATAGATGAGAACACTGAGAATGCACTTGGTCATACAGTTTGAGCGTCAACGTAGAGCGTGTCACAGAATAAATATCAAGAGGATGAAAAGCATACAAATACTTCATCAGCTATGTGTCAGGACTCAGGGTAATGCAATTGAAGCTACAATTGCCAGGGAGCTTACATATGAGAGGGAAGTATATACATTCAGGTACTAGGTTTTCCTGATTTCACATACTTATGCATTATTAACCTTTAAATTAAGAGGTCAACTAAGGAGTTTTGCTGTTCAGTTACAACTTGACACACACACACATGTCAGCTTCAAACTGAATGCTTTACGAACAGTAGTACAAAAGGAATTTTAAAACTAGTAGAAAAATACGAAATACATGTTCAAGTTGATCTTCTCCTCACTTAACAAACAGAAATGAAACGTTTATAAATTTTGGGGCACAAACATGACCTGGATTTTTGGTATTGGACTTGAACCAACAATAACAACAACAAGCCTTATCCCATTAAATGGGGTCGGCTACATGGATCATACGATGCCATTATGCTCTATCTAAAACTAAATCCTTAGATAGGTTATTGATCAGGAGATCCCGCTCAATGACCTCGTTGAGCATTCTCTTTGGCCTTCCTCTACTCCTTTTAATTGGGCTCCATACTGTTTGATCTACCCTCCTCACCGGCGCATCCCTTAGCCTTCTTTGTACGTGTTCAAACCACCTAAAACGGTTCTCTACCATTTTCTCCTCAATAGGTGCCACTCCAACTCTTCCCCGTATTTGTTCATTACGAATCTTATCTTTTTTTATATGCCCGCACATCCATCTCAACATCCTCATCTCCGCTACCCCAACTTTATGCTATTGTTGTCCTTTTAAAGCCCAGCATTCACTTCCATAAAGCATTATTGGTCTTATAGCAGTGTGATAAAACTTTCCTTTTACTTTATCTGGTACTTTCTGATCACATATAACCCCAATAGTTTTTCTCTATTTAAACCACCCAGCCTGAATTCTATGATTAACATCCTCCAAAATTTCACAATCCTTCTGTATAATTGATCCCAAATATTTGAATTTATCTATTTGTGGAATAACTTGATCTCCTAATCTGACCTCCAAATTACTTCTAACTTGCTTTTTATCAAAATTACAATGCATATATTCAGTTTTACTTCTACTCAAACGAAAACCCTTCAACTCTAAAATATTTGTCCATAACTCAAGTTTAAAATTAATCTTGTCTCTTGACTCTGCCACAAGAATTATATCGTCCGCAAAAAGCATGCACTTAGGGATTTTTTTTTGAATAGGCTTAGTTAGAACATCCACTACTAGATTAAATAAATAAAGACTCAAGGATGAGCCCTGATGTAAACCAATATTTATGGAAAAATCCTTTGTTTCGCCCCCAGACGTTCTTACAGTAGTTGTTACCCCTTCATACATATCTTTTATTGCCTTGATATATGCTATGCACACACCTTTCTTTTCCAAAACTTTCTAAAACACCTCCCTTGACACTCGATCATACGCTTTTTCTAAGTCAATGAAGACCATATGCAACTCTCTTTTTTTGGTATTGGACTTGAACCAAGAAGAACAAATTGTCTTCCCATCTCCAATGTTTGATATGTTGCATGTCTAATGAGAAAAAGGCCTTTGTGTGGCACCAATCTAGTTACACAGCCAACCTAACAGAGCATAAAAAGATCCAAACATAAGTCATAAGTCAGTTTGCAAAATCCTTGAAGTAGGAAAGAAGGAAAAAGAAAGGCGGTCTATTATGCTGATAAAGTCAGGATTAATTGAGTAGATTAAAACAGTTGAGGAAGGATAAAAATAAAAATTGTTGCCCTAAGTAACTTCTCATTTATAATAAGAACATATAATTACCAGTGGCATCCTGGCATTTGCAGATGAAAGACCTAGTTCCTTCTCAGTTCATCCTTGTTTTTTGATTTCCCTCAGAAGATCACTTGCATTGTAATGAACTTTGAGATAAGTATCAGTATTAGGATTCCATGCATTAGTGTCGATACCATTTAGAATGCCAAAAAAGTTATGGGATTGTGAACGAAGTGTTGAATGGAGGTCTTGTACTTTCTATATTGAATAGGACAATACTTCTTTTGAGTTTAAGAGATCTCATGTTAATGACCTTCATTTTTTTAACCCCAAATCGATTTTGATACTATATTAAATTTTTAGATATTATGTATATATTATCTTAGTCTTTCTATCAAAATAGCTTAAACCAATTTAATAGAAACTTCTTTAATATTATATACCTTCAATTTTTTTCTTAATTATTAATTAATGTAGGACTATTTTACAATATACTTTAATAAAGATAACCATTCTTGAAAATTGAAATATTGCAATATTGTTTATGTCATTATTCCCTATCTGTGTGCTAAGTTCCAACGAGTTCTATGTGTTATTTTGATAACGCAGAAAAAAACTCTTAATACGCACAAGAACAAGGACCATACCTCCACAGTTTGCAGCTGTTGAGCATAAGTAGGAGACACTGTTGTCACAATGTTAGAGAAAACAATTCCACCCTGACAATTGGATGTAAAAATATTAGTAGTTTCTCTTCGTGAAATAAACTATAATAGATAAATTTTAATTATTATGCCTTGACAAGATTGACTCTACATGGCTTTGTTGTCCTGCAGCCTGTCTGGTCTGTTTAACTGACGTGGATCAAGACCACGTGATGCCAGTTCTGAAGCTGGCGCGGTCCCTGGACACTCGTAGTTGTGTCATGTAAAACATATTCTTGCAGAATTTAATCCCATTGGAACGTATACATCCCAATATAGTGGAGCCCAGTAAAAGAAACAAGAAATTTGGTGGTTGAAAATTTAGCGCTTTCATAAATAATTTAAAGGAGTCTGATAGTACATACAACAAACGCTATATGCCAATCATGTCAATGAATGATATCAGGCTTCTTGCCAGATTGATGAAGAAACTCGAGAGCTGCACGGCTGAAAAATGAAAAGCGCTTGAAATCATCATGTTCTCCAACAACGGTTGATTTCGAACGTTGAGAATCTGAGAGAAGCCGAGGGACAGTTCCAAATCGCGAAGTTTGCAAAAAAAAAAAAAAAACAGGTTTCTTTTCAGTTAGATGAATGGAAGGAGAACGATCTTCAGAGTTTTACTCCAAAAACGATCTCGATTGTTTCTCTATTACTCTACCTCACCCACCTTCGATTCACTTCACCCCCAACCTTACTACGACCTCACTATCTTCATTTCCTCTCTCCAAGCTTGTGCTCACCACAGAAACCTCTCCAAAGGTAAGGAAATCCATTCCTTCATACTCAAGAATGGATTCCTTGATTCCCCGCTCTCCGTCACCAGCCTCATCAACATGTACTCTAAGTGCAGCCTCATGAACTACGCCCTGAAGGTCTTCAATTACCCGACCCTGGATGATAAGAATGTTTATGCGTACAATGCAATCATTTATGGTTTTATTGCTAATGGGTTTGCCCACGATGCGTTTGAGGTTTATAAGCAAATGCGGTGTGTGGGCGTTTTGCCAGATAAATTTACGTTTCCATGCGTCATTAGATCATGTGGGGATGCTATGGATGCTTTTGAGGTTAAGAAGATTCATGGGTTGTTGTTTAAACTTGGACTGGAATTGGACGTATTTGTTGGCAGTGCTTTAGTTAATACTTACTTGAAATTTGGGTTGATGGAGGAAGCACAGGAGGTGTTTGATGAATTGACTGTTAGAGACGTGGTGCTCTGGAACTCAATGGTCAATGGGTATGCGCAGATTGCGCGGTTTGATGAGGCTCTAGAGGTGTTTAGGTTGATGGGCCTAAACGGGGTAATTCCAAGTAGATACACGGTTACTGGTGTCTTATCTATCTTTGCCGTGACAGGAGATTTTGACAATGGTAGAGCCAGCCGTTCATGGATTGTTATTAAAATGGGCCATCATTTGGTTGTTGCTGTTGCTAATGCACTAATTGACATGTATGGAAAGTGCAGATGTTTAATTGACGCCTTTAACATTTTTGAGGCAATGGATGAGAAGGATATCTTTTCATGGAACTCGATTTTATCAATTCATGAACACTATGGCGATCATTATGGAACTTTGAGGGTTTTCAGCATGATGCTCAGTGAATTGATTAAACCTGATTTAGTTACAATTACAAATGTACTGCCTGCTTGCTCTCACCTTGCGGCATTAGCGCATGGTAGGGAGTTACATGGGCATATGTTGTTAATGGTTTTGGGAAAGACGATATTCTAGTGAACAATGCTCTGATGGGCATGTATGCAAAATGTGGTGATATGAGATATGCTCACTTGGTTTTTGATAATATGAGGGTGAAGGATGTGGCATCGTGGAACGTCGTGATCATGGGTTACGGAATACATGGCCGTGGCAATGAAGCATTGGAATTTTTTTCTCATTTGTGTCAAACTCAAATGGCACCCTACGAAATCACTTTCGTTGGTTTGTTGTCTGCATGCAGTCTTGCTGCCATGGTGAAGAAGGGGAAGGAACTTTTGGCAGAAAGGGAATCAAAATATGGTGTTTCTCCAACCATTGAGCACTACACTTGTGTGATTGACATGCTTGGTCGAGCGGGCCAGCTCCAGGAAGCTTATGATTTAGCGCTAACAATGCCCATCGAGGCTAATCCTATAGGATGGAGGGCGTTGCTAGCGGCATGCCATCTCCACAAGAATACAGAACTGGCTAAGATTGCCGCAAAGAAGGTGATTGAACTTGAGCCAGGACCCTGGAAATTATGTATTGATGTCAAATGTCTATGGAGTTGCTGGTCGATACGAGGAAGTATCAGAGGTGAGACATACAATGAGGCAGGAGAATGTGAGGAAGACCCCTGGGTACAGTTGGATTGAGCTCACAGATGGTATGCATTTTTTTGTAACGGGTGATAGGAACCATTCCAAAACTGACTTTATCCTTGATGGCCTAAATTCATTGACTGCTCTTCTCCGGGAGCATGGATATGTGCCTTCGATCTAGCATTTAACAAGTGATTAAATTCAGCCAAGACAACTTTCTTTGGGGATTGATAACTTGTTGACGGGTAGATTAGCTCTTGCCCTTTTACTTTTATACTGCATTCCACACATTGCACTCTAAAATATTAGTATTAAATTCAAATATATTTACTCATAGAAGAGATAATATGTCTTCTTGAAAACCTGGGTGTGAATCCTGTGCAGAGCATTGTAGGATTACATTCCTTTAGCGAGGGAGGGACAGGAAAGTGTTGCAAACCTGTTGCTGCATACTAACCCATGCAACGACATTGGGTTTAAAGATTAAGCTATATTATTCATTTATGAGTAGTGTTGCTTGCTATAAATTTTATTATTTTTATTGATTGATATTGATGATTTTGTTAAGAAATTTCGAAGTTTTGTAATTTAGTTGAATTCAATAATGTTGCATTTCTTGGTTATTTGACTTTAAAACCTGGATATTTTGAACTTAAAAATTTATAAAATGTTTTTAAAGTGAGAGAGACAAAAAATAATTAAAAATAGGAGAAATAAAGCTTTTACACGCTTCTATTATTGTGTCCTTATTTTTCTTATTTCATAAATACTGGATTAGACCATCAAGAGCAGATAGGCCAACAGCTGATTCAATTGCGGAAGGCTAACTTCAAAACATTCAAATTCACGTGGTTCAACCCAACTGGCCTGCTTCATAATAAATATAGCTTCAGACACCCATCTCAATATTAAATAGCTGGTAGAGGTGGTCCAGGTACGTTGATGAAGAAATCTGACAACACAAGTGATTTTCACACTGTGTTTTAATAGTACCGCACTGATCTTTTGCAAAATCCAGAATATACACTATTCATCTGTTAAATTCTTCTGATGGTGAGGTGTCTCTGTTTCAGTAACATTATTGGATTTGCAGTCATCCAGGTTCTGTTGATAGACAAATGAAACAAAGCCCCAAACTGCTAACACCATAGAGATTGCCTTTATCCCATGCATTTTGTCACGGAAGAAGATGATTGCCAAAATAGGAACAACAGGCAAAGCCACAACACTTATGGCATTGGAGAAGAGAGAAGAAACCTCAAAAATCAGCCCCACAGGGCCAACAGCAAACAGAGACCATAATATGGCTGTCCAGGTCAGGTTCAACACATAGGAAGTCTTTCCCATCTCATACTGTTCCATTTCTCTCTTCAGCTCCTTCCATTCTCCACTAGCAAAAAGCCCCACTAATGTTGCTGAGGTTGCTACAATGGATTGACATACTATCATATCTATGATTGCTCTGAAAGTTTCCCTTTTTATAACCTTCTTGAATGCTAGTTGTGTGAGGGAAAGAACCAGTCCATACCCAGCTGCTGAAGCAAGTGCACACATGAATCCAGTCCCATATTTTCCTTTGGAGATTTGTGTGGAAGAATCTGAAGCTGCAGAGTCTGTTTGGAACACAAGGAGGATGGAGGAGATGGTGAGGAGGACAAGAGAGTTTATGATGTAAGGTGTGAAGCCAAGAGAATTGAGGAAGAAGGAGAAGAAAGCATTGAAAGCTAACTGGGATGAGCAAATGAGAGACAGTGTAGAAACAGGAAGGTATGAGAGCCCAAGTGAATACGTGTAGCAATTTGATGCTACAAGAAGACCAAGAGAGACATAAACGAATGCTAGCTTTTGAACAGAAGGTTGCTTCTCAGGATTCTGAACGTCAATATTTCTGGTGGGGTTTTTGGAGATGATGTAATAAGGAAGAAGAATAGGAAAACCCACTAATTGTACTAATGTTCCCATCCATTTACTCTTTCCACCTTTGTCATAGTACAATCTTCCCAAGAGTGTTGCAGCTGACTGGCCAGACAGGACAAATACTGTGTATAAGGTTATTCGGAGCCAACGATTGTATCTTCGTCTTTCTCGGCTATTGACTGTTGATTGATTTGGGAAAGCAGTAGCTTCATCCTCCAATGGTTCTGTTTCTTTGTGGCCATGAGCTGCAAGAGAAACTTTACAAAACATTAATACAGCTATAGGTGGCTTAACAAATACAGCTGGTGACATAGAAAGAGATTGTTAAACTCTCAGATTCTGCTTCCTAATTTCTTTGCAGGGGAAGAAATAGTTAGGTGGCTGAACTACATAGACATATTTCAGAAGCATGATGCTTCCAAAGCTTTGTTTTCTAGTCTGCTTGGCAATTCTTACAGTTTTAGATCCAAGTAACATGAGAACAAGGTATGATTTTTTTTGCAACTATCAACTAGCTATCTCAGTACTCAGTATTTATCACAGTAGAAGACTCCAATATGATTAAATTCCTATGTAGGATATCAAGAATCCTTCTTCTTTGCTCTCTGACCTCAATGGTCTCATAACATAAATCTTTCTCTTTGTAAACAAAGATAAGCATTTGACTTACCCATTATGTCAAGTTGTACTTCTGGAGGCTCTTCCATGTCGAAGTTGATGTATTTTCAGAAGAAAAGAGATTACAGAGACACAGAGATAAATAATGTTTGTGGTGCAAAATGCAACTTTGAGCACTTACCTCATGAAATAAATACCATAGAGAATGGTGGGTGGTGGTGGGTGGTGCATAAGTGTGAAGATATCTTAACTTACTAGATCAACAGGTTTAATTCATTAATTAGGTGGGTTAAGATGGATTCAATTTAGGGGAAAAAAGGATTTTTTTTTTCTCAACTATATGATATCCAATTCTATCAATTCATGTATAAGTATTGCGATGCTTCAAATTAGAATTAACTCTCCCAGCATAATTTTGATGGTAAAAGTAATGAGATTTTGGTTACAGTTTTAATTAATTATATTCACCTCACCCTATTGATATACAGACTAATTCACACATACCACCTTTTAAGTTTTGAACTTAAACTTGATACTAAACCTAAACCGTTTTTGTCCTAACCCTAAGTCCCATCCCAAGCAGACAACCAAGCAAATAAAACTTCATTTTAGTAGAGAAGCAGAGCTGTATTGTGTGAGAGTGAGACAAAGTCATCTATAGAGAGCATGAGTCTAGGAATTAGGTTAGAAAATGGTGGTTGAAATTTAAAATAAATAAATAAGACGCTTATATCAAATTTGGGGGGATTTTATTAAGAATAGTACATTGCTGATTAGAACAAATTAGTTGCACGTTTTCATACTAGATTTTTTTTTTAAAAAAAAAGATAATTAAGATGTAGAGTTTCGTAAACAAATTTCACCTATCTTAATCATAATGAGGCCAATGTGGCCCAAAACATCATGATGAAGTCAAGTTGGACGATTGGAATGGAAATGACTTAGACATTTGTGGTTGGCCATAAGACTAAAAATCTATTTATTCTATCCATCATCACCTGTAGTTTTATTTTACGATGAGACATATAATTATTTAGAATATATTTGATCTCTAAGGAATATTATTTTATTATAGTTCTAATCACGATATTTGAAGAGACATCCTAACTCCTAGGTGCCTAGGTTTACGCTTGAGGGTAATAAACGGCTCGCCTTGCTCGATATTGGTATCGCCTAAAAAGAAGAGAGACTTCGTCCTACTCTTGAATCGTCGGTGAACCTAATATTTTTTTAAAAAAATTTGTATAAGAAAAAAAAAATCTATTTATTCCAATCAGGCATACATACATATCACTTCAAATTATTGTTGTTGATCTGTGATTGGTGGTGTTAGGGACCACTCGATGCAAACGATTAAATTTTTGCATTTTTGTCTTGGAGACATTGGCCGATGGAATGCGCCCGGCGGCTTACTTCTATTCACTAATCACGGATAAGTATGTAATGAAGCTGATGTGCTATCTTATGATATCACAATTTAGTAAAAGTAATTAATTATAGACAAAAATTGTTTGACTAGAATCCTGTTCTTAATCATCTGCCAAACACCTGCTATAAATGTACTTTATATTTATAAATTGAAGTTTTATAGAAAATTTATTCATAAACCATAAATAATCTCACACCTCAGAAGTGTTCATATAAATGTGTACTTAACAATGCTCACTTTTATGACCTGATATGGAGTAAGGGATCATTATCTTCTCAGCTTTGAGATGATACATAATCAAATATATATTTGGAGCGTTTAGTTCAACTAACACAAGAGTGATACATGCGACTATTTGAAGCGTATTCAATCCTTAGATGTTACCATTTTGTTGTGGTTCCAATCGCGGCACTTGGAAAAATATCCTAACTCTTAAGTACATAAGTTTACGCTTAAGGATAATAGACGATTTGTCCTGCCCGATATTGGTATCGTCTAGGAAAAAGAGAGATTTCGCCCTACCCTTAAATCGTGGGTGAGTCCAACCCTCTTTCAAAATATTTTTGTAACAAAAAAAATCAAATATATATGTACATATATATAGTTACATATTTTATGGTTCTGTCAAGAATAATTAAAGAACCAAACTATGTTGGCACTTCTGGCCATTGAAACAGTGCAACTGTTGTTACAAGCATGTATACTTGCCAAATGAAAATGCATATAACCTTCTACTATCCTTAATATAAAATCTAATAATCTTTTAATCCTTAATATAATATCTAGTATAAACTAAATATTATATTAAAGACCGAAAAAATACTACAAATTAGATATTATATTAAGGCCCGAAAGGGGTATTTTCAATACCCCACAAAGATATAAAGTATTAACTAAATCTTGAATTTCTTGGAAGCAAACAAAATGAATTTCTAATACTTTCCCTACATGTATCTCTTGTAAGAACAATCATATGTATGGAAAATTGATTTGGACTACTATGGGGTTTACCTGTGATGCGGTAACGATTAATGATATTACTATGATACAAATACACTTTACATTTATCCTTATTTAAAACGCCTATTTTTCTTTTGTCTTGAATGAAGGGGCCAGTCTTGAGGGTCTTGAACTTTCAAGCCTGTCAAAAAGATAAGCATTTGCTGTATATGCAGGTTAAGAAATTAGAAGGAATTTTGTTTTATTTTTTCACTTCGATCATACTAGATAAATCAAATATTAGCAAAGTTCATTATATTGGGCTCATTAATGTTTTACCATAAACCCTTTACGGGACAAAGAAGGGCTTACCAACCATCAATGATTGAGAATCTGAAGCAGAACCAGCGAGATGAAATACAAAGAAAGGGAAATAACAAATCCAGTGAGGAAATTTTGCAGTAGCCGTCGATTATCTTTAGTTGGTATGAACACTGACTTAAGCGTGTTTGTTAAATCAAAAAGTCGATAGGATATCTGCAAAGTGTTTCAAGACAGCAGCATAGTGCAACTTGCTATTTTTTTTTTTAGTTGCCCACCCGGTTCACCGGAGCTTTGCCCCGACTACATCCGGATCCGACCCGCGTCGCGCACCTGGCTATGGTGGGTGAGTCTCCCAACGGGGATTTTTTGCGTACGCCAAGGCTCAAACTCGAGACCTCGCTTAAGCAATACCGAGCCGCTTACCACTCGAATCAACCCCCGTTGGTTAGTGCAACTTGCTATGATTGTTCTGGAGATTGGAACTTTGGAAGTCAAACAACAGAACAAAAATTGACTAAAAAATAGAACCCAAGAGAAAAGCCCATTACCAAGGTGTATAAAGCAGTTGTAAGCAAAAAGTTGAGCATAGGATAGCCCGGAATAATAGAAAGAAGCCACTTGGGTTGTCCATTGGGAATATTTGATCTGTTCACAAATAGGGAATGATCAGCCAAATCCTTTGGGACTACAAAACAATTCTTTCACAAATATATATTTATATACATTCATTGTTATTTTCTCCAATCACCAATCTGATCTTGTGAAACAACAAAGACAACACAGTTCAGCAATAAAAGAAATATCCAAATCTACATATTTCTATACATGGCACCTCAAGATTTCCGTCTCTCGAACTGTGACCAACTATGGCCACTGTTTAAACAAGTATGGCATACAGCTGTCAGCACTTGAAGTTGTTTATGGTGCTTACAAATCGTGCATTTTAGTCATGATAACAAAGTAAAGATACAAGATCAACCATTTGATCAGCAATTTGATCAGTTAAAAAGCCATTTCATCAACTACCTCAACTTCAAACTTTGTTTCCAATCCATTACATTCTTCATATAGGAGTGAAGAACTGTTTGCTTCATCAAAAACAGAGATACTATAGGATAACAGAAAGCAAGGAAGGCACGCCCATTTGACGTAATTATAATATCTAAAGGAGGTTAGTAAGCAGCAAAAAAAAAAAAAAATCTTTAACATGCTTACAAACCTCAACCAGATATGGAACTGTGAAATGTAAGTCTCCAAAGTTATCTTGCCCAACCACCTAATGACATAAACAAATAGGGAAAATTTACGCATCAACTCATGAAAAACCACTCTGAAGAGAACTTCAACGACAAAGTAAAGAACACATACGCAAAGAGGGTCAAAGAGAAACTGCGAAACTGCTGTGTAAAATTCCGCAAGGATATGTAAACACTGAAAAAAACCAACAGAAAAGCATGTTACTAATGAAAAGACTTCAAAAAAAAAATTACATGCTACCCATATTCTTCTAGGATGTAGTTCCTGTAAAAATAAAAGGAAAAGAAACCAAAAAACTTATGAAAGGGAAATAAAAACAAAGCATACTCACGTAATCGGAATCCATGAGGTGTAGGGGTGAAATTTGTTGTATGTTATCTTATCCAGCTTGTATATATATTCATACCATAAATATCCAACCTAAAAAGGAAACCATTAAAATGAGATCTTCTTTCGAGTCGCTTTGGTGTAGATAAAAATATAACCAGATAATAAAATTGAAAGAGAAGCACAATTTTAGCAAACAATGATCTCATCATTGGTTGTGTAACTCACTAATAAAGAAACTGAAACAATGCTTGTTTTGATTGTGATTTTCCTCTTGGTTTCACACTCCTCCAACTTCTCCATCCATTTCTCAACCTACTAACGAGGAAAATATTTGTAAGTTAAAAGACCTAAATTTAATCATAAAACAAGACTCAATACACAAACTTGCATAAGAGATTACGGTTGGATGGAAATAGGCGTAGATCATTCCAATTATCCAGATGTAGCGATCAAGTCCAGATCTGAAATGCCATTCGTGCATTGGAGGGAGATCAGGTTTTGCAGGATCAGTATACTCTGACTCATAAAGATAACCATAGCACGCAGTTAGTAAAAAGTACGCAAGCCTCCATCATAAGATAACACATCAACTTGAAAGTTGACGACACACTATGTGATATTTAAAAGTATGCACAAAGACTAGGAGGATCCATGGTACAAAAATATGTGGCATAACTTTTTCATCTTTTTGGTAAGTATTGCATTCAACAAGAGGCAAAATAAATGCTAAATCTAAACCCGCTAAAAATGTAGTTGAGTATTGCAACTTAGCGGAGTACACATGCGATAGAGATTACCAAATGCAACCAACTGACAAACTCAACTATTGCAACTTGCTAACAAAGGTAGCAGAAGGCATACCCAAAGTCAAACTAAAAATAAATTAACTCCAACCATGGTAGATTTACTTACTTAAAAAGAGAGCAAATGGACTCCACAAAATGTCAAAGACTCCAGGGATTTCCCAAATCAAGATCACCACAAGAAAGCATGTGAGAATCTTTGCGGTCATAACTGAGCTTTTCTCATTATACTTGTTAAAAATACCCAGTGCTCCATACACCATCAAAGTGAAAAGGGTGTGCATTGGACATATATAATAGAGCACATAGTCATTGTTAAGCACAATACAACAGAAGGCAACCAAAAAATTAAGCCGCCACATCATCTGCACAGCAGATTAATGAGTTAGAATTATCTAGTCTCAACAGAGAAAAGGGGTAAGGGAGAATTAGAAAGTAGACAAAGAAAATTAAGACTTTTACGTGACCTGAGCAAAGCGTGCAAGGCTAAAATCTTTTCGGACATAATAATAGGAGAAGTTGCCAAATCCAGTCATCCAAACATATGCAGCAATGAAAACACGAATTGCATTGTATATCTCCATTGCAGCAAAATAATGGTACAATAGAAAGAGGACCTGAATAAACAGAACAGAAATATGATGAACAAAAAGTGCGGAATGCACTGACATTAAAACATTATAAAGAATAAATTTTGGAAGGAATATACATCAAGCTGGAAGAAGTTGAACTATGTACAAATTTTTTATTTCATTCACTGAAAACCATAATTTTTAAAGTGACGACCCAATAGTTTCACAGCTTTTTCCAAGCATCTACAGCAATCCATACCATAAAGGTGCCCAACAAATATGAGAAAAATCCTATTCAAAAATAGAAAGCATCCTCTATAACAATGATATAAATACCCAAACAAAAATTAAGAACAAAAAGAAATAATTGCTAGAATTATAAATTTTACACAAAGTTAGCATCTGTTGATAACAAGTTGCAATTTCAAACATAAACCTAATGAAAGCACCGACCTGCATCCATCCTTTCCACTCCTCTGTTTGATGCCTATTAAGGTAAAGTATGCGTCTTCCAGAAAATGCTGATTTGTCGCTGTGCTTCTTCAAAGAAGTCATGGCTGAAACTATAATCAGAAGGATGTAGAGGAAGAGAAAAAGATCTCGACTCTAACTCTGTAAAGAGGTGGGGAAGAAGGAAAAAGAAGCAAAATGAAAATTATTTATCATGAATGCAAATTAGTAAATCATATACATATAGCAGGTAACTGGTCATTTAGGAAATTATTCTTAGATCTGGGGCATATTTCTGTTCCCAAGTCAAGCATGTTTGTCACCATGTCTCACCATGTCTAATGAGAAAGCACTGTTCAAATAATTAAGGTTTATATGAAAAAGAATATCAGAGCATGAACTCATGAATACTGTACAAACCTAAATGCAAAAGATTATGCAAGTAAAAAATAATAGTCAAGGTGTTTACAAGTTCAAATTGCGGCAGTCTTTGAATAATGCTTCCAATTGAGTAGATGACAATAGTGTGGTAGAAAAAGAAAGGTATCATTTAAAAGACACAAATCTCAAAAGGGGCAACAACTACAGATGAATACTTCAGGTAAAAAAAATCATAATATTAAAAACTAACAAAAGTGAAAAGTGTGAAACAAACGATTACTATGAAGAAGCCAATAAAAACCAAGTAGCTAATAGATGATGAGATTCCACATAGGGAAATCTTTTCACGTTGTAATAATATTTCAATTGCAGGTCAATGCCAAAATTTTGGAAACTGGTAGCAGGGTAAGGGTACCTTTGTAGAATCTCCCAGCAAGTTTGTGCGGTCACATAAGTAGAAATAAAGCAGAATCAAGCCGAATTCAGACCTATATGGAATGGAATTGTGAATATTGAATACATTCAACAAACAGTAGTAGAATGATCTACCTCAAAAAAAAACTTACATAGCCCTCAAAGTTGCTTGATTTTCCAGCAAGAAAGAGTCATCCATAATAAAAAACCTAAACAAGTCAAATAAATAAGGAACTACTTTGTTAGAAAAATGGATAAAACTCAAAGGGTATAACCAACCATGACATTGAATTTAGTAGAATAAAACCTAATGATATTTAATTTGATGGATGAAGCTTTTAATTCTGCAGATGCTGGTCTGGCAAGCTCTGCTTCCAGCAAAACAGCCCGATCCTCTTCCTTTGTAACCTTGCCAAATTCATCAAGACTGGTATCTGAATGACTGTAGAATGACCATAGTTATCAATTGTAGAATAACCATCCTCAACTTAACCCTATATTAATAGTTTGTGAACACACTTAATCTTCAAGATACAATAAATAATCAAGATTCTTTCACGTTTTTGAACAGTTTGCGAGCAACATAAAGTAACTCATCCATAAACTTCCTGAAAATATATTCCTATAGGGAAAATTCTAAAAAGAAGGGAGATAATCATAGCCATATCTGGAGAGAGAAATGAAAAAAAAAAACAGAATTATGGAAAAATTATTAAACAGAGTTATTTTATTCAATTTATAGTCCAAATGGCCTAATTGTACCATTTGCCATAAAATTGGTCAGGATTGCTTTCAAAATGAGGGTTTTCCACATTTCCAGGTGTATTTTATAGTGATAATCTGACATGCATTTAAGAGATCATAGAATTTCATCAACTTACACGAGCAAATGTAAGAAGATAGTCATCTTCGATACATGTATATGTGTGTGTGTGTGTGTGTGTGTATCCAATCATAGATATCATTAACAAGCTTACCGACATATAGAGGAAAGTTAGCGTATTAAAGTCTATAATAAACGTTACTAATGTAAGAAACTTACGCCTTAGTAGGAGACAATGTTCTCTTAGACTCCAAGTACTCTGAATATATCCATGCAACAAAAACTGGAATAAAACCCAGCACAAAAGACACCTGGGGCACAGTTAGTAAAGCTCTGTCACTGAATAGGAGAATTTTGTTCGTGCAACCAAAACTAAAGGCAATAATACATTAGAATTTTTATACTGAAACGAGTAGCATCAAAATAAAATTACTGTAAAATGTAAAGGCGATCAAGCCCATTCTTATTTACTCAGACAGAACCATTTGAAATTTTAATCAATGTTTTGATGAATATTACATGAAAAAGAACGGAGATCATGCACGTACTGTCTCCAAAATGGAGATCATAATGAATATTCTGCATGTGCCATTCCAAGTCAATATACTCATGCATGATTAACCTGCATAATGGTTTGTCTGATTACACCCTACATAAATTTCACTGCCATTCGATTCAATTCAGTCTGGTATACCCAGACATGCAGAATTTACCATATTGCTCAAGATGATGATTCATGAAGATCGAAGGGACCTTCCAAGTGCCACACTGGAACATTCTTATGGCCCAAGGCAGAGTTAGTTGCTCGACTTATAAAATATTGTTTCTTCCACCTTGATAACAGGTTTTAGTTATTTTTCATGTGTATCGTCGCAATATAATTTTTATGCCTACCGTCCAACATCGAATATATGGCTCCGCTTTGACCAGCCCACTATTTTTTTGGCTTAAGGCCACTAGTAGTTAACTATTAGATGCAGAAAACGCTCGCAAAGAGATCATAAAATGACCAGCATTGCATGGTTAGAACTATCACACATCCACTACAAACAATCCAAACTTCAACTAAAAATTTGGATTAATCCATCTAATCAAAAGACCACATACCTGCCCAGGAGTGATTGGCCCCGGGACCACCATTCTCGTGCCCAGTAACCGGCTCAAAACTGCAAAAATCGATTGATATGAATGAGAAACAACGCGCATTGGATTCGAAGTTCAGAAGTAGACATAAGTGATGGATGCCGAAGACGAAGAATTCGAATCACCTGCGGAATTGAAGCGTCCGATTTGAGAGAGGGTGTGTCAGATAACGATAAAAAACACAAACAACATGAACCTATATAGAGAGGAAGAGATGATGGGAGGGATCTGAGAGGAAAGAAGAGTCTGCTTCGGGAAGAGAGAAAATGTCGGAAGGAACGTCTCTCCGTCCCGCGCTCTTATGCACAGTAGTTGAAGAAGTTCGCGTCTTCGCGGTTTAAGTCTGAGTCTGATTTTTGTTGTCGGTTAATGCGGTGCTGGATCTGAAATGAATAAATGATCGTTGTGGTTGCTATTTTATTTTCTCTCTTAAGAACCTAATTTAACTTGAGGATTAGATATAATGAATATTTTTCGAACAAAATGAATTAGTCATTAAATTAATAAAATATTTATTTATTATCTACTAATTTGATCTCAATTAAACTGTTCAAGAAACAACTATAATTATGTCTTAGCTCAGGTACTAAAATATGAGGGGAAATGGGAGAATAGGCATAGGGTTCAAGCCTTCGATAAAAATAAAAGAATTATATTACAATCATATATAATCTTATATATTATTTTTATATTAAAAAGAATTCATTTAAATTTTTTAAATTTCATATTAGAAATTTATACTCAAATAAATAAGTAAATAAATAATCCCTATTTAAAAATTTAATTAACTATAAAAATATATATAATTTTTATATATAAAAATAATAGTATTATAAAAAGTTTATATATAAAAAATATAAGTATTCGTGCCATAACTTTCTCATTAATAAAATTTTAATTTAAGATATTTTTTTGCAGATTTCCACTAATACTAAGTTTTTTAAGTTTTATTTTAATCCAGAAACATTGTAAAAAAAAGTCTAACAATGAGCCATAAATAATGCACCTCCTTTCTTATTTTATTTGATGCAAGTTCAAAATATTTTATTATTTATTATAATAAAAAATGTAAACTATAAATTATTCAGATGTATCACGAGGTAATTGAGGATTGGACCGCATTCGGGCGCAATGGACACCATTTGACGAAAGTTTCATGCCATAAAATTATATACATCCATATTGTTTTCATTATTTATGAGTAATTCAAATGCGTGCATGAGACAATTATATATATTAAATTAATATTTAAAAGAAAAAAATTACTCATCATTACAAAATATCGATGTCAGTTGGTGAGTGATGTGTCACTATATATATATATATATATAGAAAGCCAAACACAATTCATAAGAATTCATATTAAGAAGTGAAGTTTGTGGGCCAATGAATTTCTCACCATTATCACAGTCCCTATCGGTCCCTATCACTTCTGGGCCAGAATCAATGCCTCCATTTTCGTTTCTTCTAGTTATTATATTCTGATTTCTATCTCCTTCATGGTAGCTGGCCACCATTAATTGCCCGCATATATGAATGCTTTACATTTTTTAAATGATTTTCTTAATTTCTTTTTTTTTAGCCAGTTACTATTTTTACACACATTTCAGTCGCATTTTTTGGTTATTTCTAGATACCTACTAAATTCAATTACTCATTAAAAAAAAAAAGTTGAACTCCTTTCTCGAATATTCTTCATACATGAGAGCATAGGATAATTAATTAATAATCTATTAGTCCTTATTATAAAAGTTAATTGATTTTTTTAATATATTAAAAAAATAAAATAAAATAATTAATTATAATTAAATATAATCTCTTAAAATGAATTTATATTATATACTCCTTGATTTATTATCTAAATTAGTTATTTAATTTTTATATTAATTATAATTAATTAATTTATCTAATTTTTTTAATCTATAAAAATATAAAATAGCTCTTATATTATAAAAAAAATAACAAAGTCAATCAAATAGTATAATTAAAAAATGGCATTCATATATGTATAAATATATTGTTGGTAGGTTGTGTAAGATGGAACATAAAAGAAAAAAAAATATTCTATATATTTTAATTTAAGAGTTAGTTGATTTTTTTTAGATAAATTTAAGAAGATAAATAAATCAATTAATTATGACTAATATAAAAATTAATTTAATTAATTTAAATAGATTAAAAAATATATAATATAAATTTATTTAAAAATTAAATTTAACTATAATAAATTTATTTATTTAATTTTTTAAATTTATCCAGAAAAATCAATTGCCTATTGACATTCCACAACATATGATATTTTAATTTGGGTCAATCATCTTTCTTCTACTATAAACACACACCTATGTATGTTGTTTATAGGACTAGCCTGCGTGTGTGATTAGAAACCACACAGCTTGTGGGTCTTATATTCCCACGTTACGTGTCAAAGCAAAGTTGGTAACACACACACAGATATATATGTATATATATTCACACACACACACACCCTTTTGATTATGGGACAGGATTCAAATTAAAGCCGTATTCTTAATGGCGATTACGAAGTGGTCTCTCACATGCATGGGTGGTTTCATTATTTGATGATAATATTGTACTTTTATATTACAACTCCCACTTGATTATTTTATATACATCTCTGCAGTTAAATTTAATTAGTTTATTAATGTAGATTCGGGCACATCAAAATCTAGTAGTTGATGGCACATATATAAATATATATATATAATAGCAATATATGAGAGACTTTTAAAATATGATGGACGTACAGTCCAATAAATTAATTTGACAGCTGGCTAATTGATTCACACGTTTAATGGACTGTAATTTTAATTTAAACTTTAATATTGACTATATATGCAAGTTAAAGTAGTCAACTTAATTATAATACATCATACACAAAAAATAAACTATGTATTGTAAAAATAAAATTAAGGGCATCAGTTATATTATTGTTGTTTCATTTTTTTATTTTTCAATTTACGTATGGACTTTTTTTATAAGAAAAATTAAACCTTTATATGCATTACAAGGAAGAAATGCTAGGTCATTCAATAATAAAGTATACTAATTACAAAAAAAAAATCTTAGGGTTGTTTGATTCTAACCACTCATACTTCTTGATTAATTATATAAAATTTTACTTCTTGAAAAATATATTTCCGAGACAAATAACGTCCCATCAAGGAATTTATTCATATCTTATGCTTATTTAATCGGGAAGTTACTTCCCAAATTCTATAAACAGTCTGGCTTCCAATTTTATGAGAAGTCATATAATTTTTTTCGAATTAATACTTATTAAAAAAATCTATTTCTTCGATCTCCTTATTAATTCTCCATACCAAACGAGCTCTGCAACAATGCTACCCATGGATGCATGGCACGGAAGCCTATTAGATATGATGTACCTAAGTTTAAATGAATCAGAATACCATGTTCGATTCCAACTAGAATATCAAAACCTAGGGAGCAGGATGAGTTTGAAAATGAACTACTTCTTACCTAAAACCATTCATTAATAATCTAGATGCGTCTGAGCTAAGTGAGATGACTTGTTCGTGGATTCAAACCAGTTCAGAATAGGGCACACATTAGCACGTTTGTTCACTATACCGTCTAATATATAGTTTTCCTATTAGCATTGAACTCAACGTATTGATTAAGCCACTGGCAAAAAATCTCCTATATGAATGGAAGATTGCTGATTCAGTCTTGTTTGTGATGTCAACCCGCTAATACCCTACCCTTCTAGTTAAAAAGGAATCGTTTTGACTATATATTTATGATGATGGGTACTTATATAGTGATATATTTCCTCAATTTTAATTTGATTAATTACTTATAATCTATCACTAGAAGCTAATCTTGCTTCATTATCCATCACTGTTTATTTTCACATGTTGACGGAGGTAGATATTCTAAAACTAAAGGAAGACTCAAGAAAATTGCTTGCTTATATCATGTGATTTGAACGTCTTGATCAGATTGTTGTTGAATTTAACACTAGTGCATGCCAAGCCTTCAGATTCACGATATATATATATATTAAGAATAAAAAAAAAGAAAAAGAATGAGAAAAGGATTAGTTATTTTTTCGTGTCTGAACGCGTTTTATTTTAATATATAAGGGGGCATTCAAAGTATGAGTTTTTCCCATTGTTTTGGCTGCAAAAAAAGTTATTTCAAGATTAAAGGACTGCCGATAATCTAGAGGGACCCTGCTGTTAATCAAAGAGCTAGTTTTGGAGTAATTAATTTAATGAACATAAAAAAACTAAAAGCTTTAAAAAAATCTATGAATTGTCGACGAAATATATATATATAGATTCATTGTCGTTTGATCGATATATATATATATATATATATATATATATATATCCTCATGCTAACCTACAAAACTGCAAATATAATCTTATAGAGAGATGCGACCATTACAACACTATTTCACGTGATTCTTTCCCAAAGTTGTTCAATCTACGTCAGTTGACCATGATTAGTCATTCATCACTTTGAGCTAAATCGAATAATATTAATTGTTATTCCTTAACAAACATTTCTTAGTAATTAATGCACTAAACCACATGGCTCAGGATTTTTAATACAAAAGTTTACCTTAATACCAGGATATGATCTGATTCAAAATCCAAATAAAAAAGACTCTTTCCCATGACCTAATTAAAACAGATCAGCTTTGTTTTACTTGGTCAATGATATAATATGCATAGTTGGACACACAAGTGTGAATATTTCCAAGGTCGAATATATCTACTGCAACTATTATTCACATATATTAGAGCATTTCATCCACATGTTTAATCAATAACCCTAAATTCCATCCAGCATATAATGATTTAAAATATGAAAAGAAAACTCTGAACAACATGTTCTTCTATCTACAAATTTATACTCTTTAATTTCCTCAGAAGAAATTCATATTTGAATTGATGCAATATCTAGAATCGAAGTCTATATGCTGTATTTTCATTCCAGGTCATGAACAAATTAAAGCCAAATATGTATAAGATGAAAGCTAACAAAATGTGTGTGTGTGTGTGTGTATGGGGCAAAAGTGTTTGATCATACTCTGGTAATCAATAACAAAAAAATTCAATCAAAATGACGTTAATTAAGCTAGTTCTTCATAGAAACATATAGATACAGATCCTAAACGGGACTGCATGCATCTTCATACAATATATATATATATAACTCTTCTTCTAAACTTACCAGGAGCTCCGACTCATGCCTTCATATCACTTTCTCATCAAGGAAGAAGAAATAAAGCATATCTGAAGTCGGACTAAGTTAGAACTTAATCAGATATCTGATCTATAGGTAGAAAATAAAACTACATATATATAGATATAGATATAGCTAGATATATAAGATAGCTATATTTACAAGAAATTAAAAGAGTGATGGATATATAGTGGATAATGGAAAACTAGGGATTGTCTTGTTTGAGGAACATGGAAGGGAGAATGTCCTGGAGGAGGCCGTAGTCTTGAGGAGGAAGCTGATGATGATGATGCTGATGAAGAAGAGAAGCAGCATTGGTGGTACTGTTAATGATGTTACTGTAATTGTTATAATTATAAACGCCGGAAGAGGCAGCTGAAGCAGCAGCAGCAGCAACGGTGGTGTTGAAGTTGAAGTGATGGAAGAAATCGTGGTGGGCGGCGGCGAGGGACGACGGAGTGTGTGGTGTTAGGAGAGAAGAAGGTGTGAACATTGCGGCCGCATTCCCTCTGAGCGATGTGGGGACCGGATGGTTGTGCTGACCCTCATACGTTGTTATCACAGTGGTTGGGTCCTGATATGACCTCTCCACGCGTTTCTTCACTGTGCACTTCTGCGTCGTGCACCTGTAGTAGCTTCTGCAATATACACAGGTACCATTTATATATATATTCGTCACAATTTTTCCCAATATCTTCTCATCATCATCATCAAAAATGTATATTTACGTAACAGAACAGTTTTGCACAAGTGAATGCAGAAAGTTCATGAAGCTGTAAAGTTATTTCTGTGGCTGGGTGTGTGAGATTTGGTGCAAAGAAATTAATTGAAGAATGTAAGTATATATGTGCAATATATATATATACCTGGGGTAAGGGCTATTCTTGACGGCTTTCTGTCCATATTTTCTCCATCTGTAACCATCTTCAAGGTGATCGACCTCGCTCTTGGTCATGAAGGCAAATCTGGGCTCCTTCTGCTTCTTCTTCTCTCCTTTCTTCCTGCCTTTGTTCCTGTAATAAGTTATTGCACTAGCATTAATTTTACCCTAGATAGTCAATAAGATGCCATCAGGTTAATTAAGAGAGGAAACGGGAAGAAATTAAAAGACTTGCCCTTTCTTGTTAGATCCTTCTTCTGCTGCTTTGACCTGATCATCACTGTCTTTCTTGCTCTTGCCTGAGTCTTCATCTTCAGCTCCGGCTTCAGAAGAGGATGAATTAGAGACGGACGAATTCTGGGTCACTGGCGTTTCACTCCCACCACCGGGAGCTTCTGATAATAGTGGAGGCTTCTGATTATTATTGTTGCCTTCAACCGAAGAGAAAACCTCAGAGGAGGAAGGAGACAAGCCAAAGGAAGTAGCAAGAGAATTGTAGTCGAGGCCTCCTTGCAGACACTCAGTGAAGCTCATGTATGGAGGATCATCAAAACCTGACGATGAAGGACCTGCAGGAATATTAAAGGAAGAGAAGCTCTCCTCACAGAACATGGCAGATCGTCCTGCAGACTGCTGATTACTATGGCCTAAGTAAAGATCCTGGTAATAAAGCTCCTTACTAGGTTCATCAGACATGAAGAAGATGAAGAAGGAGAAGAGTGAGAGAGTAGACAAGAGGGACTTTTGATTGTAGGTTATGGCTTGAACTTGATTTGAAGGGTATATAATATTTATTTATATATATATATTAAAAAAGGAAAGGAAAAGGGGGGAAGTCATTCGGTTTGAATGGATTTGGATGGAGAGGTGACAGGGTCACTTTATAAAAAAGGAGGTTGACAAAATACCTTCCAATCCCAAACCTAAAAAAAGAGATTTCTTTATGAGACGCTAACATTTTCAGTCGTCCATGCTACTTCCATTAAGGAGACTCATCAGTATTAGTTAGGGAGCTCGCCAGAACTCCCTCTCTCTCTCTCTCTGCTCGACTTTTTAATAATCCCTTAATAAAAAGACAACACAGCAATTAATTCAATGCCCAAACCATTATCAATCCCATTCGTCCCTACCCAACAACACACATATATAAATTTCTCTCTCTCTCTCTCTCTGTCTCTGAACGTAGTATAATCTTAATTTGTTCTTTGGATACCCATAACATTTTTTTATTATTATCTTGAATGTTTCTGATCAGTCCAAGTTAGTCTTCTGATATATATATATATATATATATATATATATCTTAGTTATCTTGATTGTTTCTAATGGTTTGGTTTGGCCAAGATCTTTGTATTCTAGAGAAGATAAAAAAATGAATTAGAATATTAATTATTAATTACAAGATGCGCTATACATACAACTTTTGAGTAAAGCAAATCAAAGTCACGAGTAAATGGTACAAGTTTTCCGGTAATTAATCTTATAATGTTGATTGCGGAAAAAGAAGAGTCAAAGAAAGCATTAGGGTTGACTCCCCCCCACCCCCCTCTTTCCCTCTTGTTTCTTGTCTTCCACACATAAACACTCTCCAATAATGCAAAGCTTATGCACCGCTTACAACTCATTTATTTATCAATAAAAAATAGAAAAAGTATATAATTGTTAATGAAATAATAATTTTAATCACAATATTTAAATTTAACATTAACTATAAAAATTAAAATTTGTATACATATTATAGTTATAGATACATATACACATTTGTAAGAAAAAGAATATTGATTTGGTTGATGAATATGTAACTCATACTTTATGGTTTCAAATTTTGCTAGTTGATGAATTTCTACTAAAACTCTTGTGAATCTAGTGTTACCTCTTGTTTTTGTCCCCCTTGCCATCATAAGTAACCTAACCTAATATAGAAAATACGGAAGCAGACCGTGTAGCCCGGGGGATGCGTGGCGCGTGAAGGGGGAGGGAGGTCAATGATTCAAATATTGCTACTAGAACCGTGATTCGGAATATAAGGGTCACGCGTGGCGATAGAGGCACCGGCATTTGACCGAATCCAACGGAAGAGTAGGCACGTGGCGGAGACGATGAGGGGCTTTGTCGTGCTGACGAGGAGCGGACGTCAGCGAGGGGGATCGGGGGAAATAATTGCATTTTGAGCCTCTTAATTCTGGTGTTTGTTTGGCTGCTTTGTATTTGGCCCTTCTTTTTCCTACTTGTTTCCCTTTCACTCCTTTTGTTCTTTTCTGTGGAAAACAAACAAGATGCTTTACGTAAAGGCAAACTTAAACCCTTTGTTAGGCTCCCTAGAAAGTGAAATGGATCCGCTCTTCTGATCTGAGCAAGAAAAATATAGTTCAAATTTTGCTAATATAAATAAATCCTTGTTTTTTTTTTGTCTGGAATAAGGAGAACCAAAGGGAATCTTAGGATCCGTGAAATATAATGTGAACGCATGGATTGTATTGTCTCGTTGATGTAAAAAATAAAATAGTAATTAAAGTTTAATATAGACGGTGAGGGAGTAATTATGGAGATTTAATTCCATTATTAGTTTATATAATTTATTCGACAAAAAAAATATGTCTACTAATGATATGAATCATTGTTCATTTCCTCTTTTTTTCCTAATGATGTTTCTGATTAATAGATTTTTCCAAGAAACAACAAATCATGAACAATAATTAGTATACTGTTCAAAAGGTAGACATATATAAAGCATTACCCGACACACACATATGGTACTACAAGAAAACAACGGTTGAGAGTGAGAGAATAATATCGTGAGATGAAGAATCTAATTAAGCCCAAAAGAATAAAGATTAGGTCAGAGAGTCACAACTAAATGGGATCGTATTATATTTTTATGTACGACGAGGAAATTTGGTTAAACATGTCTCAAATTTGTTTATGGATTGGGAATGAATGCCAAGTGTCATTTTCAAAGAACATGCATGCATGTTGATCTGATTTCAATATGAATTTGGGAATTTTAAACTTTGAACGACAAAAATTGTAAATAAGCTGGTGAGAAAGGCAACAAGAAATAAAATTATATAGCAAGTTGTGTTTTGACCGATCATTAACTAATAATATTTACAATCTTAGTCTTTCATGGAAAGAAGACACAGCAGCATGGTGTTATATTAATTAATTTAATTTTTTGATGGTAACTATTTTAATTTGCATAGTCAACTCAAGCAGCGCAAAAAGCTAAAGCAAACATCAAGTACCAAGGGCAGCAAAAGAAAAGGCCAAAGGAATATTAGTAAATAATTTGCTGGTTTTGATGATATTAATTAGTTTACTCATTTCATGAATAATGTAGGAAAATCAAAGGCCCATAAAAGTTACTTTTACACTCTCACTCGGGATTCTTCATATTTTGTTATTTTTGTTATAATATTCTAATACACACGCATGTTTGTGAAATGAAAAATAATTACTAATTATAGCGGTTCAAAAACGTATATAATTGAGAAAAAGACAGAAAAAAACTATATAAAATATTTATTGTTAGTAACGGTTGATCTATAATTAATAACAAATCTAATTTAAATTTTTTTTATAGTATTTTTACTGTCATTTTTCTTATAAAACTTGTTACATAGTTTACAGTTAAAAGAAGTTGAAAAATTCCATGTTATGCATGCGTGTCACTGGCTTCAATCACTAATTTCCCCACTTTAATGTTGTGCAATCACAGTTTCTTATAACTCTTGAGATAAATAATTGATCAAGTTGTTGTAATCCCCAAAACAACGTGCGTGCAGAATAATGACCCACGCCGTAATTAGTGGCTATTTTGTTTGTAACAGTGTTTCTTATTGTTTGAAGCACACTTAATTTATACCTGTAAGAGACATTATATATATATATTGACTTTTAAATCTTATTTCTTTGACTCGTTTATTATATTTAATTATTTAGTGGCTTCTTTCACTTGGGGTTGGTGGTGCTTGAATAACTGGAGCAATACCCAATCTTCCATTGTTGTATCCTTCGATTTTCTTCCAAGACACAAAATAAGGGATGCTTGTGTTTAGAAACTTTTAAAATTAAAGTTTTAATGGGGTTTTTAGTTAGGGAAATTTCAAAACAAATAATTATATTTGTTTAAAAGGGCTTTTAGACTAAACTATGGTTTAAAACTAAAATTTTGGATAAGCCACTGAGACTAGCTTCTGGAATAGTAAAAGAGTTTATAGATTACCTAATTACTATTTTACCTTTATTTTTTCTTACACTATCTCTCATCTCTCTTCTCTCTTCTCCATCCTCTCCTCTCTCCTATTTTTAATAAAATCATACTCTTTTTGATAATTTTTCAATTATAAAAGTCCTTCTGGTAATAACTATACAAATACTCATTTATTCATAACTACTTTTTTTCTATAAGCTCCAAAAGCCATTTTCTAAAATCTATCCCAAAGCTATTTTTTTATAACCCATTTTTCAAACTTTTATTCAAACATGCCCGATATCTAAAAAAAAAAAGATATTTTTTTTTCTAAATAATCTATATATATACACACACAAAATAAAATCTCTCCTAGATGTCTTGATGTCTTAATATTAATTTTTCACTAAAATTTCTCAAACAGTTTACACGTATTAGGCACAAATTTATATGGAATCAGGAAATTAGTAGAAAATTGAATCATTTAAAACGACATCCAGAAAATTGCCAAATGATTTTTTTTTTATTATGCGAAAAAGAAAGTCTATTCTATACTTTTCAACATATATAAAACTAGCACATGGCTATAATTAATTATAAAAAAACAATTTAGTAATAAGCGATCAAAAATCTTTATTATTTTTATAGTAAAATCCAACCAACAAAACTAACAAGAAGTTAATGAGATCAAATAATTAAGATTAGACGTCCATGGTTGATCACACTATTAAAAGTTTATTAATCTCTATTAGTGAATCTACTAATTATATATATATATATATGCTCACCACACAAAAAATACCACAATAATACAGTAATTAGACGATACGAGTGCGTCACGCGTATATCATACAGAGAGTACGATTAAAATAAAAATATTCAAAAGATTAAATTAACACATTGATTCAAATCAATCTAGAAGCATAATTAAAATATTAGGGGATAAATTATTAATAATGGAAAAGCAAAAGCATCTGCACACATCAATTATGGAACGCTTATTGAAGCATCTTATTAGACGACTGCTTCAAGAGAAATGACAAATGAAAGCGAGTTTTTCACATTATTATATATAATTAATTATTAATATTCTATAGTTAATTGGATATGGCATGGCTGCTTCAAAGGCACGAATGAAAATGCTTGAGGAGGCTGTTGACCCAAATGGGGTTGATGCATTGATTAATATATATATATATACCAATGGGGGTTGATTCGAGTATTAAGCGGTTCGGTATCGTTTAAGTGAGGTTTCGAGTTCGAGGCTTCGTGTATGCAGAAAATTTTCGTTGGGTTATTCACCCACCATAGCCAGGTGCGGGAGGTGGGTCAGATTCGGATGTAGTCGGGGTAAAATTTTAGTGAATTAAGTGGGCAACAAAATATATATATATATTTATAGGTGACATAAAGAGTTCGGTGTCAATAATGGAAGTCATTATCAATTTAGAAGAGCAGGTTTTTTGTTAGGTGTATTAACAGAGAAAAAAGAAAGAAAGAATATTTATAGATGTCGACAACTCCAACCATAATTCAATTTAATCGTACAAAAGCATACAGTACACACACTCATTCTTGCTTGTAAAGCTTTCCATCCTCTTAATTTGTTGTAAATTATTATTTCTTCTGTGCTTAATGTAAAATCTATATAATTAATTTAAAAAAATTAAAAAAATTAGTTATTTATAAACAAAAATATGTTAGTTTTGCTAAACCATACATTCTAATAATTTATATAAGAAATTACTATTTTAAAAGAAAAAAATTTAATAAATAAAACAAATAAAAGGAGTTTAAAGAAAAGAATGATAAATTTAAAAGATAAATTAAATTAAAATATTATATTCAATTAAGATTGAAGTAAATCTTTCTACTAAGAGAATGGAGTATTGTTACTGCTATTGTGATGGTTGTTGCTCAAAGATCTAAAATCAAAACCATGATATAAAATTTTATAAAAAATTGTACGCTATTTATAAGATTATTTATCTTTAACTTCGCTAGTTAATTTTTTAATTAAAATTATTTATTTTCAAATCATATATGAGTTTATAGTGTCCATTTTATACGCACGTGTATAAATTTCAATCACGCAAAGTGCTTATGATCACATTAAGTAAAGAGATTTGTGAAAGTCCTATCTTAACACCCTTTTTGGTAAAATGTCTATTGCTTCTTAATCTCACAATTAAGCCTAAATAATCACATTATTTAATATATCTTGTTCTTGAAGCTCTTCAACATAAATAATATAATATGCACACATCTTATCAATTCTCAATTTTAACACATTGAATATACTTCAAATCTTCCCCAAGCCAATTTTGATAAGATCTTCACAATATTTGATTTTTCTCCCCAATTAAATCTTTCGGCTTGGTCTTTGTCTAATTCAAAATAAACCCATTATAAAAAAAGTATTATTATTTATTAACACACAATTTGCATGAGGTTCATATGGAAGTGCACTTCATAATCTTATTCAAATTCTAGAATGTATCAGTAATAAATTAATAACCTCTTTTTTTTTTTTGTTTACAAATTACATATTTTTTGTATTTTCCACGCCTTTTGATTTTTCTGTTTTAAATAAATTATATATATATATATTGAGGGAGAGAAAATGCTCTCTTACAAGGACTACTGCCCTAAATTTAACTTAAATAATTCAGTGTTCAACTTTAGGTTATAAGAAGGCACAAATCTAACAAGGGTTGCCTTGTCTTGCAGCATAAGTTTAATTAATTAATTAATATAATTAACATACCAACTCACATCAATGAAAGCTTTATTTTCCATTTTCTCATCTGAAACCCTTCTTTCTTTCTTTCTCCCTCATGAGAAAATTATTTCTTATTGACTTGAAAGTTAAAGTCAACATTCATCAATCACACGTACCATACACTCCACTTGGAATGTTCCCCAACGTGGTCAAATTTTGAATATATATATATATATATATATATATATACATATATATATTCAGATACAATAATTAATACTTTTCAATTCAGAGTGTTTTGTAAATCTTGTTGATCCCAGCACAAAATCGAATGTTGTGTCCACACCCATGTGTTAGGCTTTTTAATGTGAAAGGTTCTCTCTTTGATTTGATTCTTATTTCTCAGTTATTTCGACTGGTTCTAATTAGTATTTACTAACCCCTTTCACTTTTATGTTACTAATTTAAAATCTGATTTGATCACACACTGACCCACCAATTCACTATTAGCAACCAAGAAGATAGAGAAAGGAAACGCCTTTTTCATTACATTAATAATTTAGTATTTTGTCTTATAGGGTCATCAACTTTCACAAATTGCAATAATTTAGGATAGTTTGACCTAGTCATGCTCTTGAATTATTGTTAATTGACGAGAGACTAGGAAGCAATTATTTTCTATCTTTTTATCTCTAGTTAAAAATTATTTACCTCGTTGATGAGTTGATATCAAATGCTTGCACGGAAAAGTAAATAAATATGAATTAAAAAATGCCCAATACTTTTTATATAGTAAGATTTTTATGGTTCAAGAGAATAAATCATGACAAATCAAAAGTTTTAAAATTTAATTGATTAGTAGTTGAATTATGAACACAAGTTGATTCAAGTGACAAGGGTTTTAGTCTTATAAATATGATATCTCGAGTTTAAACTGATATATGAATATAAAAAATATTGTTGAAAAAATTACTTTTAATTAGATCTGATAATACTTATTGAATCTAATCCAATTAGATGGCAAAAAACTAAAGATAAATAAAATTTAAGTGATACAAGAAGAATTACTTCTCATTTAAGGTCAAACAATGCTTAAATTTAGATTTGTCAATAATATCATATATCAAAGGGTTATCAGAAGAGAAGATAGAAAACGAAAAGATAAAGGTGTATCTAACACTCCAAATTAATTTCAGAAGAATAATTAGTACCTTAAAATATTTAAGAGTACAATTAGCATCCCAAAATAATTTTTGAGATGCGACTAGCACCTTAAAGTATTTAAACTGGTATAATTTTATATTTTTACTAATAAAAATATAAATTTATATCTGATCCATGTCACGTAAACTTTATTTCAATACATTATTAATTAAAATGTTATATGTATCATATTATTTAAAAAGAATACTGAATAAACCCTTAAATTGACATTGTATATAATTTATACGTGAAGATTGAGAAATTTTATAATTTATTTAATACAATTTATTAAAATAATATTATACATGTGATATTTTAAATAATAATATGTCGAAATAAAAAATTTATGTGGCATGTAGCAAATAAAAGTTTATATTTTTATTAGCAAATGGGCAAATTTGTAGCAATTTAAATATTTTAAGGAGTTAATTGTACTTCTAAAATTAGTTAGTATCTGTAAATATTTTAGAGTATTAATTGCTCATCTGAAATTAATTTATTGTATTAGATGCACTTTTACAAACAAAAAAAAAAGAAAAAGAAAAGATTTAGAAATTATAATCTTTAACTAAGTCTATAACACAATCATAGAGAACTTTTCATTCAACAATGAAATTTGTGGAATTCCTGCTCAAAAGTCTAGGCTCCTACAAAGAGAGTTGCCTTATCATGATTACATAAAAGAAACAGAGCACACAGGAGACTCGACTCTATCATCAAATCTACAACTTCCCACAAACGTGTTTTGTCTCTAAATTTTAAGCTATAATTAGCATCTGAGTGGATTTTCCAAGATGAAGGCTCAGAATGATGATTATGAAAAGGGAAAGAACAAAAAGAAGAAAAATGGAATTTTGAAGCAGCCTTTTAAGAACAAAAACCAAACCCAATTCACCTAATTCTTTGTTTGTGTCAGTTCTTGTACTGATATAAAAGCCCTTTTCATACTGCATAATCCAAGGAGTTAAACATGTCAGCTTTACTATATCATACTCAAAATCCAAGAGCTTCCCAATGACACGCCTAATTCCAACCTCTTCCCAATATTTCTAATCATACTTACATCTCATATGCCTTTTTTTAAAACCATTTTGGCACAATATAATATTAGTGCTTCATCTCAGCCTCTTCCTAGATCTTCAACTAATGTCAAACAGTTTACACTAGAATTTTGTGATCAAGAATGTTTCAAAAGATAAGTGTGCCCAATTTTGTGATCAAGTAGATTTTTTTTTCTATTTTTTAATATTTTTAAGACAATATTAATCCAATAAAAACGTACGGATACTCATAACTCTTTAACCCAAAAAATAAAATAGATGAATCTAATCACTAAAAAACATGTAAACTTACTGAATTAACTTTTCACCGAGAATCGCTTCCTGCATGCTTTACAAGTCTTCTTATAATAATTGATGATTTGATTTAACTATTAAATTTCTTTGCTTGTATTTTTTTCTGTAATATATATATATATCCCATTGCTCAGAGTATTGCAGAAGCATCCAATAATGGAGTGCCTTTCACAGACACCATCGGCATTTTTTGTCATTTCTGTTTGTTTGGTGGCTTACTTCCATCAAACACCCAAAAAGAGACCACTCACAAATAGAAACAACGTGTGGGAGTGGGGAAAAAATATCCATCTAGTTGAGAGGATTGAAGAAGTCAAAAGGTTCAGATCAAAATTGAGGAAACTTCAAAACTTGTCAAAGATGTCAGGCTTTTCTAGCAAACTTGTAGGCCCTCCTCTTAAATGCACCAAAACTCAGTTAATATAACGGTCACAGGGGCCTGCTCACAAATATTAATTCCTACAGCACCCCACCTTCCTATTTCAAAGTCAACAGAATAATTAAAAATTAATATTTTCTTTTTCTTGGTCATGAGTACAAAATGGTTATGAGCTCTACTGTTTTGAGTTATTGTGGTAGAATCATGTCAAATTAATGTATGTTCCAGCACAAAACAGAGGGGTTGTGAAATCAAATGAGGAATAAAAATTAATTCTCAAGTACAACATAGTTTATAGTAGTTATAAATATTTAGGTAAGATGCAACTAAATTAAATAACACATTCAAACCATTTCTTCTACGATCTTTGCATTATATAAGGGCAGCTTCAGGCATTTCCATGAACCAGGTTGATTTTTATATAAAACAGAAACAATAATGTTCAACAGAACTTGCAATTGATTAAGTTGTGCAAGAGAAATATATTATCTAGTGATGTGTGCAAGAGAAATATAATATTCAAGAGCTGTAAGATGTATTACTTCTTTTAAGCAATTTATCAGTATATACAATCCTAAAGACAGAGAAGCTCACGAGCAATAATGCATGCGGATAAACTCAACTCACTAGTCACTGATTTCATACCAAATAATATCTGGCTCAAACTACGAGTAGACCTTCATGGTTTACTAGCTATCTCTGATAAACTACACATTTCTACAAGTAGTAAAAGCCAAATACTAAGAAGAAAGGTAAACTTCCTTCTCTAAACATTCGGAAAATTACACCTAATTCCGACAGAATGCTTCTTGTTCGGCGATCATTTTCCATGAATGCTTCATCCAATTGAGATGATTATGGTGAAAGGGCGAGAGAAAGCAATCACCAGCAAGCAGCTTGAGAATAGGGTTAATACTATTGTTGGATTCCTACAATTTCAAATCGTGATTTTTGGTCCCTATAATTTCATAAGCACTTAAAATATAAAGACTAAAACTAAAAATTCTTAAAATGATTGGGACCAAATGAGTTTTGGTTTTAGTCTCTATACTTAACAGGATTAACTCAAACTAAATCTTTATAAAACTATAGGGACTAAAAACTACAATTTAAAACTATAGGAACTAAAACTAAAATTCAATCAAAACTATAAGAAGTGATATTAGCTCTTGAGAATATATAGTGTGTGTGTTCCTGAGCTGAGAATACCCAGATGGAACTTGAGAATCTAATATCCCTCTTTCCAATGGATGTCACAGTTAGGATTGATTAATCATACTGAAGCTGTTCATCAATTTTGACCCTCCATAAGATCAGCCAGAGTTATTTTTCCAAAGTTGCCGGAATCTATCTTATCAAATGTCTCACAAATCTGCAAAATGTCTTTATCTGAAACTTTTCCCATCTCCTTCAGCTTGTAAATAACATATTCTGATTTACTGCAAGAAAAACAGCAAAGCTGAAAACAAGCGGAAAATTTGAATACAAAACAATTATTTAACAATTTCCTTTTTCTGCAAGCTGAAATAGAGAATCAAACAGGCTCTTGAAAACTATAGATGTCAACCATTCAGGAAAGTGGGAGCAATAGAGAGCTAAGTAAAAACAATTTATCAAAATCAATAATTACGATCCAACCATGAAATAGATCTACCACTTAGACAGCCATTAATTCTGATTATAGTGTTTTAGAGAACTAGGCATTGTTGATTATGTTCAGACATTCCCATATGCGTATTAATCTCAATGTTTGATCATGATGTCCATTTCCAGGTTGCCAAATTTATAAATCATGAACAGGTCAATATTAGTTAACAGCAGTATTTTACAAACTAAGTTGATCACACACCCACTTTATTTCTTTATTTATTATTATTACCTTTGTTTATAATTATAAAATCCTATTACTTTTTTTAGATAGATTAAAGAAGTTAAATAAACTATTTAATTATAGTATATGTTATATAATCTCTTTGTAATGAATAGTTTATAAGTCGAATAAATTAGTTTGATGAAAAAAGATAAACATAAATATTTTAAAATAATTTATTTAATTTTATGAATCTCTTTAAAAAAATTAATGGAAAATTATAATTATAATTAGGATATAAGGGAGTATTAAATAACGTGCCAACTTCAGCCGTAGAATGTGTGCCCTCTCGTCTAGAGAGTTGACTACAACGCTACAACGCTACTACATGGTGTTCTTGGGGTCTATTTTCAAGCAGCAATAACATTATAATTTACTTTATAATTCAATTCAATTTGGGAAACAGGGTTAATTCGATAACCATTTTAGTTCAGTTAATTCACAATGAATTGAGACAACGAGCAATTAAATAAGGGATTAATTTTAATGACATCACAACCACTTTTCAACACCACCATTTTAAAGCCAATGAGTCGAGCATATTAATTGGAAAACTAGAACTTACCCCAAAATTAAAATAATAAATGCAATTATGCAGGAGAAGATAAAATTATATGCAGCATGCTTAAACATCACAAAACATTGTTCAATGGCCAGCTCCCTCATATTTGGATTAATGAAACTATATCCGGTTTGATTGAAACATGTAAAATCATATATACAGCCAATTAAAATTGTCAAAAATAATAAAGAACAAATTTATATCTTCTAAAGATACAAATTCAATTCTCACTATCATCATAAACCCTCATTTAGTAGGTGATCTAGTAAATCTCCTATAAACGCTCTCTGAACCTTAGGACTGTGCCCTAACCTTAATGAAAAATTAGTACCGAACACACTTAAACTTTTTTTATAAAAAAAAAAATGCAGTATGCACAACTCATTATATCCTAAAAAAATATTTAATCATAGTTTTTATTTTTGTCTTAATAACTCAAAGAATATTTCTCATTTATAAAATTATTTTTTATCTAATTTATCATCTTATTTCATTCCATTCCGCATGCTAAATGAATCATAGCTATCCCATGACAAAAACAATGCAATAGGTGTCTATGATTCAAATGGAGATTGGAGTTGGAGTCTGGATATGCATAAACCTAAAATATTGATACCAGTGGATTAATCCGGAGCTTGACCTCAGATAAGCAAATAAGTTATGAGCACTAATTGGTTATAAACAGATTAAAGCAGATTTGTGCTTGTCATGTCAGATCACAACCGTAGAAGAAGAAATCTCCATGTCTTCCATGAATCCAATCCGTTCATAAGCTCTCTTCATAAACTTAACCTGTGGGTACATTTGCTGACTAGGAAATGGGCATCACCCAAACAGGCACCAACAAGGTCATTATAAATCAAACAGAGCTGTAAAACTATTCTTACTCATCTCCAAGTCTCACCAAGCCTGAATAGCTTGCACTCATTTGTGATTATTACATCTTCAAAGGTTCTGTGAAGATATCATACTACTGATAATGTTTAAGTAGATTATATATCACAGGGCATGTTTACGTAAATTATAAATCTTGGAGATGCCACACACAAGATAGAAATTGTCATATATATATGAATATGACTGGGTACAAATGAAAATTCTTCCAGAGTAATCACAATAAAAGCATCCTATTGATACTGAGCACACCTTTCGAAGGGATATCATAGCAACAGCTAATCATCATCATCAAGAACACTGCGACGCCTTTGTATCTGAAAATGTAACTAGATGTATAAGACAGAGGCAATTCTACCTAATTTGAAGAAGATTGGGATAACCAGTAGTAGACAACTTACTGTAACTTTCGTATGCTTGGTTGTTTGGGTGTTTATCTGCTCCAGCAACGATATGAGTCTTTCTTCAGAAACCTGCACATGCCATTAAATAGATAAAGTGCCCTGCCCTAATTCCTCACAAGGAATATGTACTTCAACTTCAAATGGATATTATCTCTTCTCTTCCTTTTTAATTATGTGAACATATGCAAGGCCTCAATTGGCTGCTAAATCAAAGACAGGAATAGAAATGAATAATGTAGGCCACGACAGTGTTAGGTATAGAAGAGAATAAGAAAAATATTATTTGTCATATTTAGTTAACTAAAAATAATGAAGGAAAGGAAAGATATGATGGGAAAATGACCAAAATATCCCCAGGTAAACGAAATAAAAAAATAACTTCACAGATAGATTTCTTTGTGAACAATGATTCAGAACTGTAGGGATCAGCAACTGAGGAGATAATATAATAAAAGAAAGGGAGATGTGGTCGGCCAGCAGAACAGTGTAGTTAATACGACTGTGGTATATTTACCTCCAAGTTCTAAATGGACTTTGTAATACATACATTACATGGTAGAAGGAGGCTTTTCAATGGAATGGAAATATCATGCATTTCAAGAACCAAACACCATAATTTACAAAATCACAATTCCTTTAACCCTGAAACTAGCAAGCAAACAGGACCTAAAAACTTTCCTACATTTTTCTACATTCAAATTATTATTTCTTTTCATCTAATATTGAAGTGTGCCAATAGGCTTCAACCTTCAGTCCTTCACTGCCATCAAACAGGATAGATAATTTAAAACCATAAATGAAATAGTAATTACTTGTCATAAAATAAAAATACTAAACATTCTCAATAACACAAGCCACTTGTTTAGAATACTATTGGCAGTTTACTATCTTTTGCAAGTTTTAATTAGTCTCAACCACAAGACATAGCATGGCACTATAGATTGATAAAAAAATTTCAGCATCAAAGATTGTAGAATGATTGGTTGCAAAAGAGTTACAGTGGAGTTCAAAAGGATAGAAAATATAGAGATAAACCATTATTAGAATTAGGGAATTTGCAGCAAATGACAAAATCCAAAGTACCTTTTCTGTTATCTGACCCATTTGAGCAGCTCTCAATATGACATCTTCAACACTTCTTGCTTTCTCAGGTTTCACCAAAGCAATTCGAGCAACTACATATAATGATAGCAACAAACAAAAGGGTATAAAAGTGTCAGTTACATGCAGAAAATGAAGGAAAGGATCAAAACGTAAAAATTAGCATGCTATCATATATCAATGGAACATACAAATGTACAACGCAATAATACATCATTCTGAAATTCTAATGGGAAACCAAAAATATTATTTCAAAAGAAAGAAAGAAAGAAAGAAGAGAGATAAGGCATCTAATTTTCTTTCTATAGGATACATCTTTGGAATATTTACCATACGAGTTTTGTCCATCCAGAAGTGTTTTGTCCTCCTCAGTGGTTTGCAATGCCTATAACAGCTGATAGATGAAAAGTCCTAATCTTCCTTTTCTACTAAATACGTCTGTGATGGTGCCATATTTTCTTGATCACTTTTGAGGTGAAATAAGTACATCTAAGTTTTAGCATTACTACATCCAAAACTCAACCTTTACAAATATTTTCTTGTATCTGTTAAAAGGAAAACATACATCTAGGGTTATTTGACCTTTAATAATTATACCAGCCCAAAGATCCATAACTTCACCGAACAGTACTAGAGCAGAAAGTCCTGCATTCCCATCATTTTCTTGCCCCTGAATGCTACAATTTCTCATCGCACTTCCCCTCAATTGTCTCAACATAGATATAACTAAATTATACAACTGCCAATGGCAACCAAGTAAAAGTAGTACTTTTAATCTTCTGTCAGACCATCTATAGAATAGTACTGAACAGAACATCAAATAAAGTTGCTTCTATAACAATTATCAATTAAAGGATCAAACCAAAACCTGAAGGAAGATTAAGAGCTCTTTAATAGATGAAAAGTGACTTGACAACGAAGAATCCAAAAATTTAGCGATAAACTTACGTCTTTCTCGGGCCTCAGCAGACAATATCTGACTGAGCATCATTTGTCTTCGCTCCTCCGCCTCCCTAAATAAATTGTTCTCATTCAAATGAATATTTTTCACTCCCAAAAGATATTAAGGCATAAGAAAAGGAAAAAAAATCTTTCAAATATAATTTATAGACGAAGAAGAAAAACTCGTGCAATTGTACAAGAATTTAATATCAAGTGATGGACCTCTTAGCATCCTCCTGAGCCTTCTTCTGTTCAGAGTTTTGTTGACTTCCCTGATAGGAAGAATGACATGATCAGCAACAGCAACATCAACATACAGCATTCTCTCTCTCTCTCTCTCTCTCTCTTGTATGAATGAATAAATTTAAAGCCCCAGTAGTAACTACCAACCATTCCTTGCCGAGCCATAAGCTCCTGCATCCTTCTCTGTCTGATTGCTTCTAACTCAGGATCAGCCTGAAGAAAGTAAGTAGCTTTATTCATTTAAAGTAGTGCTTAATTAATCTAGAAGAAGTATGAAATGTACCAAGGAACACTACATTTTCTATACAACATATAATGATGAAAAGTTGAAAGTGAAAACCAACACAATGCTTGAAATGTTCACTGCTCAAGTACATGTATCAAAATATTTAGCATAACATATGTGACAAACACCACATAAACAACACCAAAATTGACAATTCCAGATGGTGATCATATCAATTCTTTAAGATTTCAAAGTTCAGAGTTGGTAAGGTTCATAGCTCTTATTTAAGCTCAAAAACTCGTAAAAAACTAGTTAGCACCCATTTCAAGCAACATAATCTTCGCCGCCAAATTACCAAAGACGACATCAAGCATGTAAACAGATCAGTGCTAGTCCCTCTCCAACGAAGTCTACTCATATCAACACGACATGTTTAGGCCAGAAAACATTTAAAATTCGGAAACAGGATAAATCCTCAACACCCTAATGCAGCGTTCTTTAGTTTTCACGGGAAAAAAAAAAGCAGAAAATGATATAAATGATTCCATTCATTGGACGCACCATTGGTAAGCTGAGCAGAGTAAACCCTAGAGAACCGAATGTGAACTTCCAGATTCACCACCTAAGAGGAGTAATAGGATAGAGCACCCTCCTCACCAAACTGAACCGCCGAGTTTTGAAGAACAAATCGCGTTTTTTTTGTTGTTATAAAATTTTTTTAGAACATGTTTGGGTTCAGGTAATATCTAAATAGGGGAAATCTCTGTTTTTTGTTAAGTAATATGCAGGGCTGAATTATTTATTATTTTTAAATATAAATTTAAATACGTTAAAATATTTTTTAAAATATCGATTAAATTATAATAAAATAATACCTCTTAAAATTTAAATCTATATCAAATAGTTACATATTTTATTTTTTTGACCTTTTAAACTCACGGACGCAATTGCCTTTATCAAAGTCCGAATTCAAACAGAAAGCCTATCGTCCATGGCTCTGCACGTGAGAGCTCTAGCGCGTTATTTAAATGGGCCCACTCTGTTGGCCCGTAGATGAATATCGCCCTATAATGGGCCTCTCATTGGATGTTGATTTTTTCCCCTAACTGAGCATATTGGGTTGAATGCGTATAACAAAAGTTGATGACTAGCACCAACCAACAGAGATTGATGAGAGTGATAAGCGGTTCGGTATCGCTTAAGCGAGGTCTCAAGTTCGAGCTTTGGCGTACGTAGAAAATTCTCGTTAGAAGACTCACCAACCATAGCCAGGTGCACGACGCGGGTCAGATCCGGATGTAATCGGGGCAAAACTCCGGTGAATCGGGTGGGCAACAAAAAAAAAAGTTGATGACTAGCCAATAAAAATTAATATAGATAATAAACAATAGATTTATATATTATAAAAATGTGAATTCTATTTTTATTACTATTGTGAGAGTTTTTTTATAGACGTTATTGTAAGTCCTTTGTAAGCGTTTTTTAAATCTTAGGACTATACTCTGTCTTAGTGGGAGACCGGTATCAAATCTACCTAAATTTTCCAGCATAAAATAATTATTATTAAAAATAAATCTCATATCCCTCGGGTAAAAATTAATAAAAAAACGAATAGTAAATAATAATAGCGCTATAAAATAAATTATTCAATTCGGAAAGACATGTTCATAGATTTGCCTCAGAATTGGTGGGGATCAATGAGAAATTAGATTCTGAATTTCATGAAATAAGTGGATATTGAACCAATGATCGGAATTACTGGATAACGGGTTTAACGTTTATCTGACGTAAAACCTCTGATAAGAAAGCGCTAAAATGGCGGGGGTGTGATGAGTCATATCCATTATTTTGACTGAGTTGGAGTGCTATCCTCATGTTTTGCTAAAAAGAAATTTGTTATCTTGACACTGAACAAATTTCGTGACTTCATTATGATTCCTGCATGATGAAGTCATATTCATATTCTTCCAATCATGTTCTATTGTAAATTCCTCAATAAACAATATCCTTTGCAGAACTTTCAGGTGTAGGTGAAAAAGTAGGATGCATTGAGGATGGTTTGTAATGGAGTACTTTATGGGAGTTCAGAATAATTCAAATTTAACCATATTAGAATCCTTTCGAATGATAAGCCCTACCATCAACACCCTAGCATTTTTTTTTATTATTATAATTTTTTTTTTAGATAAAATTAATATTAATTCTCACTAAATTTAAGGGTAACTCTAAAATTTAGAAGGTATTTATAAAAAAATTAAAAAATTACTTATTAAAAAAAATTTCATAACAATAAATTAAATTAATATTTTTATAGAATATAAGTATATTTTTTATTCTATATATTAATTCTTATTAGTTTAATATTTTATATTTGTACTCACAATTAAGCATTTGAAGGGTTAAATAGGCTTTGAGCCTACCTTAAATAAGCTTCAAGATCTACACGCACACTTCTCAATGCACGAGACGATCTAGACGCCCTACATTCACGTGAATCCTCATCGAACTGCTCATTTTTCTAAATTTTCCCTTGCTCGGGAGGGATTGCCTTCTCCTTTCTTTGATTCCAAGAATTCCCACTTGAAATATAATTTACTCTAAATTATTAATAATTATATAAATACTGTACATTCATAAACTTAATCAACCTTTGTTAGGTAGCAATGACCCCCCCCCCCCCACCCTCTCAAATCCCTGCCCTCCCTCCCCGCTCAACCTCAAACCCAATTTAATGCTATTGCACTTTTCAAGCTAAGGTGGATCTGAGATTCACATCAACATAGTTTTCTCTTTTATTCAAATATCAGAATATTTAAATATCTTGTACTTATATAGTATATGCTGTAATTTTTCCTATTTCATACTTATAACCCCCTGGTTAGAAACTTATAATCCACCATAGTCAATGCTTGCGCTGCAGAATCGCCTCCTCTTGCTTTTCGTTTGTTCATGTCGTACCATTAAAATCATTACTCAAATCAACGTCAACATCACTCCTTCCCTTTAGCTCAACCCAGTGTGCTAGTTTAGTCAAAAACTGAGAGAACAAAACAAATCCCATTTGAAACTAATAACAAGTTCCTTGGCTTCCAATTCCCAAAGCAGAGACCTGTAGGTGTCAGGTCCTCAGTCACCGATAAATAAGGCAAATCCAGAGACCTCAGGCGAGGAAATGGGCTTCACGACCATGGGTCTAAATCTTATCCTCCTTGTTGCCATGGTGGCGACCAACATCCTCGCTCTCTACCACCTCACCGCCTCCTCGTTTCAGCCTCCCAATTCCCCGAAAGCGCCTCAACATGTTCCCGATCAGCTTCTCCATCAGCTCCACACGATACGCGCCACCGTTAACGGACTCACGCGCCTTCAACAGTCATCTGGGGGTGACAATCCTGCTTCCACTCCAAAACCCACTGTACCTTCAGATCTCTTGTTGTACTCTCATCTAGCTCCCATAGCTTCAGCTTGTCATAACTACCCTGAGCTCCTGCACAAGTATATGAGCTACACTCCTTTCTCGCTTTGCCCTTCAGATTCCGACCTCGCTGAGACTCTCATTCTCCGCGGTTGCCACCCTCTTCCTCGCCGGCGATGTTTCTCTAGAACCCCACAGAAACCTGCTTCTTCTCTTCCGCATAACCCCTTCCCTTCGTCGCTCCCGAGCTCCAATGTTGTCTGGGATAAGTACTCCTGCAAAAGCTTTGAATGCCTCAACCGCTTCAATCCCAATATGGGTTTCGACCTATCTCAAGAAAGCTCTAAATTCACGAGCTACAAAACCGAATTGGATCTTCCTATCCCACAACTGATGCAAATCGCGAAATCGGCGAAATCAGTTCTCCGTTTAGGTATCGATGTCGGTGGCGGCACGGGGACCTTTGCTGCGAGAATGAAGCTCCATAATGTGACGGTAGTCACTACAACCATGAACGTGGCCGCGCCGTACAGTGAGGCTGTGGCGCTGAGGGGGTTGGTGCCGCTGCATGTGCCGCTGCAGCAGAGGCTGCCATTGTTCGATGGTGTTGTGGATCTTGTTCGATGCGGTCGCGCAATAAACAGGTGGATCCCATTAACAATGATGGAGTTTTTGTTCTATGATGTGGACAGAGTACTGAGGGGCGGAGGGTATATGTGGATAGATCAATTCTTCAGCAAAAGAGCGGACCTTGAGAAGGTTTATGCCCCTTTGATTGGAAAGTTTGGGTACAAGAAGGTGAAGTGGGCGACTGCAAATAAGACCGATGCTTCTGGGTTGAAGAATGGAGAGGTTTACTTGACTGCCTTGCTGCAGAAGCCTGTATCAAGATGAAGTTAAATACAGAGGTAGCGTGCTGTCCCTAATTGGAAGGTTCTTTTTGTATCTAACACCCATATACTTTTAGAACGTTAAATGAAAATTATGTGATTCATGACTAGCTTTTATAAGCATTTGCCATTGCAATTTGATTACATTATGTTGTAGGTGAATAGAAGTTATGCGTATAATAAAACACGATAGTTGGGTTTGATAGACCAATTTATGCCGAGCTGAGTAGGTATTGAATGCTTTAATAAATATATGACTAAATTGGTTGAACTTGAGGGTTTCTGGTTATTGAAAGCACCAAGTTGTCTTTCAACATGCAGCTGATGGAAATATTATGTAACAAGCATTCATAATGGCCTGGGGCCTAAGGACTGCTTTGCTGTTTTCAATGTTTGTCTTCCCAGACTAGGTATTGCATTCAATTATCTTGGATCTTGGTTAGTGAAGGTGTTAGTTTCATTGAACTTTTCCATGGAACACTGTTTGACTGAAATAGTTGTAGACTTCAGTATCTTTTACAGAGGATATTGTTCCAATGTAACCGGATCATTAGACTTATGAGAGGTGAAACCATCTGGGCATCTACTGTGGATCAGTCTGAGCAACCATGTCTATTTTCTGCCATTGTGCATAAAGTGCTTCTAAACTTTTTAACAAAGAGTTTAGCATGTTGGATTTTCTATAATTTGCTTTTTTCAGAAGTTTAGCAGTCAAAACTTCTGGACTTACGGGAATAGTTGTGTTACTCTGCAACTCCCTAATTTGTTGTGCTTAATGATTTTGTTTTGATTTCAGTTAGATATATGATGCGAGGATGATAAGATCAGAAGTTAATTGTCCTGATCTCCTTGCCTATTATAAACTTGTTCCTAGAACAATCAACCACTTCTTATTTACTGTTTGACGCAATTAATAACGGGTTGGAGAGATTTCCTCTCATGGAACTCCTCACAATTGCAGGACATGATAATATTCCTCTAGCATTAGTAAGGAAAATAACTGTACTTTTATGAATTAAAATAATAGCTAACAATCACAGTCGGTGCTCTATAACCATCCATCTACTATTTTTAGTGAGCTCACTTTTATGAAGTTAGACATAGTTCGATTCATGTGAGAATTTTAGGTAGACTTGCATTTCATATTACAAGAAGGCTGTCTGCACTAAAACATATGGTCCTTACATTCTTTGATAATTCTGGTAACTCTTGTTCTTTTTTCGAGCAATTACTGTCGACATCATTTGAGGCTTTACATGTCACCCCCATACTTCGCTTCTTACTAAGGAGGAAAGGAGTTCCCTTTTATAAGGGTCACTATTGTGCATAGAATAGTTATAAACTAACAATGGGTTTAGCACGTGTGACTTTCTGCCATTTGCTTTGACCTGAAGTTTAACAGACAAAATTCATGAAACTATTTTGTTATATCAAAGTCTGCTTGATTATTTCAATAGGTTCTTAATTGCAATTAGAGATTTGAGTATTTGATAGGAGATGATGAGGTGAGAAAATTGATTATTCTAATTTCCTTGCTCCTTCTAACTCAGGCAGTTCATGAAGAAATACTGATACCTCCTGGGACGAATTGCTCTTGTTGCCGATTGTAAACGTTGTGAAGACATCAACTCAATGAAGGAAAACTTAGAAGGAAGGTAGAATGGAAATGGAATTGTATACCTATAGTGCTCTGGGGACAAATGGCAGAGGAAGATATGCCCATAGTTTTTTTTGCTCATAGCTGTTTTTATTGTTATTTCAAGTAATTGTTTAGAAATAAATTTTAGAAACGCATATTGCCTCGTTAGCAATATATTTTTAGTACGATGGGTATTTTTGAGGTTTGTCTTCAGTTAACTAAATTTCAACAGAAAATCAACGGGAAATTCAAGAAATACGAATCTGACTCAGGGCGCCCCCGCGAGTAAAGTAACTCCAGTACTCTCAACCATTCACAGAGAACATATTCATATATCTATTTATTAATTTTTCACGAACGAGGTTCATCAAAACAATTCATATTTGTTATTGTTAAATGAAGAATCCAACAAGTCAACATACTCCATTAAATTCTTCTTGAGAAAAGTTTCAATATCTCTGGAGCCTGCAGAGCCCTCCCTTGACATTCGAAAAGCACAATACCATATTAAGATGTATAAGGTTGCTATTAGCAAAAGCTATCATGCCACAAGATGTTTTAGAAATTCACGAACAAATAAAGCAACAAAGGTGTATTATAACACCCATCTCTTATTCTGCAGCTTTCCGCCTTACTAGGTGATCCACAGGAAGCTTGTTGATCTTAGCAGCAAGTATGAAGTCATTTTCTGTCAGTCCCCCTGCATGAGTAGATTCAAGAAAAAACTAGGATTACATATCAGGAATGAAAAAAATTGGGGGGAAAATATTCCTACATGTATTACGAAATATGCCAGTCCACGCTAGAATTGATTTCATATCATGCATGGGAAAAAGCTCTTTTAAATCATATTTCTACATAGCGACATTGGGATCAAATAACTTGAATAGTAATTCATACCGACTGCATGAGTCCAAATCTCAATAGTAACATTGTTCCAACCAACAAGGTGAAGATCGGGATGATGACCTGCATTACAAACGCCTCAGTTACATCTTTTATATAACCTGCTTTAACATCAAATAATAAGAGAATAGTAGCACAATTAAAAAAAAGAACATGATACCTTCATTTTCAGCAAGATCAGCAACGACCTTGAGAAACTCCAACCCCTTGGTGAAAGATTTTACTTTCCATGACTGCCTCAGCTTCATTATACCACCTTCCTTTACCAAATTCCATCCAGCAACCTGACCACCCATCGTAAATAACAAAGACGATAGCACTCATAATTAGAGTCAAAGCACTAGAAATTTATAAATGAACCTGCGGCATAAGAGAGTCTGCTGCACCATCAGTCATGGGTCGCAATTCCTTTGTATTACATGGTACACACTTCTTGATTAACAGATCTAACAAATAGCCAGGTAAAAAAAAGAGCATATTAGACAACCACAAGGAGATTTTCGCGTATGCATGCTGTCGCCAAACTAGTTTCTTACACAGAAAAAGAGCCAATTATTGAGAAAAAGTAACATGTAATACAGTATGCCTGTTTGGTAACCACTAAAACTGTAGTTTTAAAAAGACTTCTAGCTCAAACTTTAGTTTAAGAAAATTTTAAAACAAACAGTCATATTTGTCCAAAAGGGCTTTTGAATCAAACCATAGTTTAAAACTAAGTTTTTAGATAAACTACTGAGACTAGCTTCTGGAATAGTAAATGAACTTATGAACTGCCTAATTAATATTTTAACTTTACTTTTTCTTACACTCTCTCTCCTCTCCTTTCTCTCTACTCCCTTCTCTCTTCTCTACCCTCTCTCCTCTCTCTCCTCCACCCTCTCTCCTCTCTCCTATTTTTAATAAAATTATACTCTTTCTTTCTGGTAATTTTTCAATTATAAAAGTCCTTCTGGTAATAACTATAAACACTCATTTATTCAGAACTATTTTTTTTTCATAAGCTCTTCTCCAAAAACTCTTTTCTAAAAACTACCAAAAAGTATTTTTTCTTTCATAAGCCGTTTTTCAAACTCTTATCTAAATAGCCCAATAATGGCAAGGTTCATCAAAGGAATGGCAATTTCTCTTAATAGGAAACGGGGAGAGTATAAAGCCAAAGTACGGAAATCATCTCCACGGACAAAACAACCCTTGAATGAGCAGAAAGTGAAGAGAAGGTACTTGGGTTCTCCGCAATCAAGGGGCAAAAGATTGAAAAAGGTCTAGACGCACCTTTGCTAGTGCAATATGTTCTAAATCTGGGAAGTGAGTTATTTGATGAGACTCCAACTTGATCCTTAGGTATCTCAATGACATGACTACATAAACTGCAAGCAAGTTAAAGTGTCTTTGCAAAGAACATAAATTCATGCTGAAAGCTTGAGAAGTAAAACTCACAAAACATTGAAAACTATAAATACTGAATAAATAGGTCTAAAATCTGTAGATACTTGGAAAATACGCGTTGGAAAAAAAAAACAAGATACTTAGTAAATACACTCACTTACATAATTATTTAAGCGACTATAATTAGAAGAGGATCCAGTACCTAGTAGAACACTACACACAAATCAACCCGAATCAAAATACTACAGTCAAATCAAAATTTCAACTTAATGATGCCAAGGACCACGGTTCTAAAGTTTCTAATTAATATCCAAGGCATTCATCACTGATAGATTCTATTTTCTTATCCCAGCCAGGGGAAGATGGCATCGACTGGAGGAAATTAGACAATCACAGAAAATGACACATCAAAATGCAGAATCCATGAATGCGTGAACCCAAAAGAAAAATCTTAAAAATCTTGGAAACATGTAAAACCCAACCGAGAAAACAAATAGTACCATCCATGCGATCGAGGTAAGCCTTGAAACAACGGTGCAAATGGAGCCTTAACCTTAAGGTTGGATGGAGAGAGTAAGGGAAGCTGAAGAACCCGATTCATTTGATAAAAGTTGCTTCAGGCGGTGAGGCTAACAGCAGCTTGTATGATGTGCGCGCAAACGCGCCCCTGCAAGCACTTACCGTTTCGGCCGGAATTTCGCTGAATGGGTTCCGCAATTTCTTTCGCATTTGCGTCCGGTGCGTACGACTAGTCTCCAATTCAAGGGAGGGATTTAATTTATTTTTGATTAATAATTTAATTTAATTTTTACAAAGCACAAATTTTCAGCGCAATTAGAAATATTAGGCGTAGGGACTCTTAATAAATTAATAATGCACGGGATTTGGACATTTTACTATTTTGCATCATTTTAAAATTTGAATCTCTACTTCTTTCAATATTATTTAAATAAACTTTTTAGAAATAGTATCATTAATATTTTTATATTCTTATTTTTATTTTTAAAAAAATATAAATTTATTCGTCCAAACTAGAAATTTCCTACAAGAATATTTAAATTTATATTTGAAAGAAGTTCTCATTGAAGAAAAGTTAACTCCTGTCTTAATATTGATTGATTACATATCGAAACAGTGTTAACATTCAAAAAACAAAAATACCAATAAATTCGGTACGCAGAAAGGAAAATTTCAGTTTTTTTCCTTTCTTTTTGTAAGATAAAAAATTCATTTAAAAATCTAGTAGAATAAATAAGAAATAAATAAATGTATTTTTGCCAAAAATAAAATAAATGTAATAAATAAATGAATACCAAAATACTTATAAGGAAAGATGTAACTTGATTATGAATAATTTTTTTTTTATAAAAAAATTTAGGTGATTTTAGTATTAATTTCTCATTAAAGTCAGGACATAACTCCAGAGTTTATATAATACTTTCAAAAAATTTATAAAATCGTCTAAAATAAACTCTCACAATAATAATAAAAATTTAATTCACATATAAGTTAGTTTCTTTCTATCCATATTAACTTTAATCAGTGGTCAGAAGCGGTTTGCGCGCGCCAAGCACTTGTGGAGGCTCGAGAATGTAGACTGAGTGAGTGAGAATGACCCAAAGTATGTAACATAGGAAAAAAAATTCAAATCATAGCATTAAAAAATATGAGAAATATGATTAGTAATTTTGAAAAGCTCTGTTGGCATCTATCAGAAGATTTTAATTTTTTAAGATCAGAGTTATTTTTATAAAAAATTAAGTCCATAATTAAATTTTCCCTTAAATTTAATTAACTCGTTGAGAAACAGAAGACCCCAAAGGTGCTGGTTTAGTTGAGGGGTTTATGCTCCATAACACCCAAAAGAATGTAAAAATTCATAAAACGGATTTTGAAACACAATTGGCGACCACTGATTAATCAGGAGTCTATGTCTATCATAACCCAAAGGGTGTTATTATGCTGTTCTAGAGAGGTTGAATTATAATAATACATTTGCTGAGAATAAATTAATTTGCCAAAATTGTTAGAAACCCTATACCAACTAGAAACCAGTTTGGTGCTCATCTTGATGAGCATCCAAAGTTATCTAGATTGTTCAGACTTAAAATAAACAGATTATCTTTATTAAAAAATGATTTTTTAAAAAAATAAAATTTATTTTTTTATTTTCTTAAAAAAATATTTTAATAGGTATAGAATCTAAAATAAAAATAATTTCTTAACTACTATATTTTTCAAAAAAATAATTTTTTATTTAAAAAATATCGTTTGAAAAAATAATAAATACGGTTTAAATTTGATAAACTTTGATGCCCATCACTTTGATAGGGATGTAGCTAGGGGTGTCCAACCTTATCCCGTCCCGGGTGTCTCGACCCGGTCCGGAGGATTTCGGGACGGGACAAGGTTGGTATTCGGGACTGGACGGGTTTCGGCCCGTCCCGATTTTTTTTTAAAAAAAAATTTACATTATCCTATCTTTCCCACTCTTATATAGATATTTTTATTCTTATACAGATATTTTTATATTGATATTTCTATTCTTTCTTACTATTACTTTTTTTTCCTTATATGGGTAAGTTATTATATTATATCAAGGAGAAATGTTGGTATTTAGAGTAAGTTGCTAGGGTATTCTATATGGAATAATTTATTGAGATGATTTTATTATAATATATTTTTTAAAAAAAAAATCGGAAATTCCTGTCTCGTCCCGGTCCCGTTGGGACTGGGACAAATTCGAGACTAGATATGAGACGGGGTTATCCCGGTCCCGACCCCGTGAACACTCCTAGATGTAGCTACATATGGTTTACTTCAATACCAGACGCTTCAAACTTGCAGGACGTTGACTCAATTTTCTGACATCAAGCCTGATAACTTAGATTACAATACCTTTATCGCATGAGAACGTATATTGCGTCCTGATCAAAAGTGTCCCCAGCAGTAGGAGGTAAGTTATTTCGACGAACACTTTTACGGACTTGAGCATGTTGGATAGACTACCTAAAAGTATCATTACACTTCGTTAATTTATCTAATTTTTTAAATAATTTAAATTAGTTAAATAAATATTATGAATATTTAGATAACTCTAAAATTATAGTTTTAAAAGGGCTTCTAGCTAAAATTATGGTTTAAAAAAATAGCTTTTAAATATTTAAAAAAATTTATAGACTAAATTTATAGTTTAAACTATAGTTTCAGATAAACTCTTAACAATAATTTTTGAGAGAAAAAAAGAGTTTATAGGATATCTAATAACTATTTTATCTATATTTTTTTATATTCTCTCTTCTTTTCTTTCTCTTCTCTCCCTTCTTCTCTATTGCTTCTTCTTTCCTTTTGTGTCTTCTTAGGTTTGCCGTTATTGTTGTCACCGTCGTTGTCACTTATAGGATCGCCTCCACTATCATCTTTTCTAGGATTGCCTCCACTATCGTCGCATCTGGGGTCGTCTCAGTCTGTGCTCGTCAACATCATCCAAATCTAGGGTTGCCTCTACCATCGTTGTGTGTCTCCTCTGTTGAGCTCTACTTTCTCCATCTGTGCCATCGCTATTTGCTAGTGTTAAAATGGAGATGGTTGACTGGAGATAGTGGAAGATGATGACGACTGGGGACGATGAAGATAATAAACAGTAAAAGTGATGAAAAAGTGGGTGAGATATAACATTAATTAATTATGAGTAGTTGAAGTGATAGAATAATAAGTGAGGATAATGATGATGATAAACATTAAATAATTATTTATTTAATTTTTTATCATATACTATTTTTATTAATTTAATAATTATAAAACTTATTCTAACAATAATTATCCACTCATTTATTCAGAATTATTTTTTTTATAATTTTTTTAAAAACAATTTATTTAAAATCACTTTTAAATCAATTTTTTTCATAAACTTTTTTTTAAAAACCAATTCAAATGAGCCTATTATAATTAGGAACGAAGTTGATAGTTGCTCTACAAATTTAATATTCAGATATTTTCATCTGCATTCTTACAGATTGTATACAAGTGAATTGCACTTTTGCCCCAAAAAAAACGAGAGAATTGCTCTAGTTCTGCGGTAACAAATTCCATAGCTTGCTAGTTTACGCCTACATGTGAGACGGTAGATAGGGCAGTATGCAAAGAACTTTCCACTATAAGCAGCAAGAGAACAGTAAAAAGGCTGAAAAACGTACCAAGTAGACCAAATTAGCACACTTAGTTCCTACGTTAAACATGACGACAGTAAATGGTGTAGAATACAACTTAGGGCAGCAGCAGCAGCCAGTCAAGGTCTCTTTAGACCAAATAATGATACATTTAAATTATTAGGACCGTAAAGCCCCTGATGGCCACTTTAAAAACTCACACAGACCCTGAAAACCCAGGAGACATAGGATTTAGTAGCTGTTTTGCCATAGTTGTTGGGGCTGCTTGGCGGCTTGTTGGCTTTGAGATCCGCCTAAGGATGCTTCCCTAGGATTCTGCTGCTGATGTTCCACAGAAACACCTGTCAGAGAATGGTATAAATTAGGATAGCCTAGAGGTCCAAAATGCTGTTGTGAAGGCTGCTGCTGGCCTTGCCGAAATCCACTGGATTGTTGATTCTGTCCCTGAAAGTTGTAGTATGTGTTCGCTGGAACTGCGGACATCGTTCGGGAGCCAGGTGCATGTACCCACATGGCAGAATTATCATTCTGGCAAAACAAGAAAAATTTAGTTCAACGAATTTCCCGTGTAAGAAATACCATTCCATTTGGGATACAATTTCTCACAAGCACGAGTTAAAAGAAAATTTTAACAGGTCATTTCCAGAGTGATGCGTCTCTGTTTTGTCAGAGAAAATGTTACAGTAATGAAATTCAATTAAGGTAGAGCATTTTGAGGGTGAAGATCTTTGTACCTGCTGTAGTGATATCAAATGATTATTGTCCTTGTACTGTGAGTTAATAATATCATCATAGCCAATGGTTGTGCCAGTGGGAGCAGCAGGTGGATTCAAAGGGAAGTTTCCTCCAGGAATGCTGGTGGAACTTCCAAAACCATATGCAGATGCAACAGCCCCTGACTGAGGCAAGCTGCTGACAGAAACACTGTTTTTGTACTGTGGAAGGACTGCTGCAAGAGATTGGTGGTATGTGCTATTTCCATCAAAAGACTGCTGAAAAGCTGAAGGCATATAGGTATAGCTCTGAGGCAAGAATGGATAGCTTATCATATTAGCAAAATGTCCCAACGGAAGCGTAGGTTGGGAGTAGGGATGCACAGCAAGATGTTGAGGAAGTGCAGGTCCAGTGGCAATACCAGCACCAGGCAAGGATTGTTGTGGATTAGGTTGAGGTGTAGAGATGCCGCTTGCTCTTAGAGCCTGCATATCAACATGGATAAATCATCAAATCACTGAATTCATGAAATCACCCTCTGTCCTAAAACCAAAAAAGTTGTACAAATATCTGATTCAACCACTGCGATAGCAGATGAGCAACAGAAATTTAATGACATGCTCTACAATTGCAGTGAAATAAAGATTTATCCAGCAATCATGGCAAAACATTAACAACTACCCAGAAAGTCACTCCACTAAGTATGAACGTAAGGATGCCTTATATCAAAATCATGAGTCACTAGGCCAATGCTACAGAAATACCAGGATGAAACCACAGCTTAAAGAGTCTGGCTCCAAAAAACCTAGGAATAGGTCTTCAAAATTGAATAGCCATTGAACAGGTCCTGAAATCTAGCCATAAAAGTTTCTAGTGGCTACAATAACATAATTCATGGACACTGACTTAACAGCTCAAGCTTTCAAAATGAAAGGGTCTTTGATATGATATCAGAGGCTATATAACCAAATGGCCTAAAAATTAGATCCTTGCTGCTTTCCATCAGTCATGAGCTGATTCATTAGGTTAATCATTCCCCTGTAATTCCTTTCCCATCCTTTCAACGGTTTCACCTTTTTGGACCCTTCACGAATATGCATTGAAACTTACCTTTCAAGGGTCCCATCCTTTCATTCCACTCTTCTTCCTACCAGAAATCACAATGCTATCAAAGACAATCATAAATCTAGTTTTCTCTGCGCCCCTTCCCCCCCCCCCCAAAAAAAAAAGCTCAGATACCATGTAGTAATCAAATGGAACGGATGCTTTGAAAAGCATAAGCAAGTGGACTTATTTGTAACAAGACGAATACAGGAGGAGAGAATAATAGAAAGTGCAACACAAATAACAAGCATCATTCAAAAATCAACAACTTTTTTTTATACGAACAATTTTTTAAAATAGAAAAATAAATATAGCTTGAGAAAAAAAATTACTCTATTGGGAAGCTCATCAAGGACTCTGTACAGAGAAATTCAAAGACACTTGACTAAAGTAGAAATGCACCTCTGACACTGATAAGGTGGGACCACCAATTGAAGACGCAATGTTGCTATATTTTGTAGGCATTGATTGTGCTGCAGGGAAGGGTGAGTATGGGATATCCTCCCTTGATGTTTGAACTGTTGAAGACAACAGAGAGCTTGGCAAAGAATTTGTATATGCCTGCTACAATATCAACACTAAAATTTAGACGTAGGGTAGGATTGACAAATATAAATGGAAGATAGAAGAAATAACCAAAACATTACCAATTGTTATAACTACATTAACGCAACAAAAGAAATGGATGCGCCGTATTCATAGTACAAACTACGCTATAGTTAGAGTAGGCAACATTGCAGATAGATTTTACTTAACAAAGCAGCTTGGGAGGAGTGAAATCCTAAAATCAGCTTTTATCAAGTGTTATACAATCAGCTCAAACTGATTCCCCTCATAGACCATAGCAATAGAAATAAAGATTCCTCAATTTTCAACAGCAAAGTATCTCATAATGCCATTTTAAAATTGACTGGAACTTGAAGACGCAAAATAAGGCCCAACCCAACTTGAACTTTATGTACTTTACCATAACACTTGAGAAGGGAGAAAGGTTTTGCATCTGTGAACTTGTCTGTGAATGAGGAAACGTGACATCTGGTTGTTGGGTGTTTTCATAAGTAAATCCTTGTGAAGATTGAGGAAATGAATATTGATTTCCCGGAGCAGTTTCAGCAGATGCAGAATTTAAAACCTCTGGTTGTGAAATGGAAGGAGATTCATATGTTTCAGCACCTACACCAGTTCTATGCACCAAATTTCCATCCGGAGTAGTAGTAAGATGTTCATCTCCATAATAGTCAGAATTCCTTTCCCAAAAAAAAAAACAGAATCCTTCAGAGTTTAGACAACTTTAGAAGACAGAAGATTACAAAAAAGTAAATGATCACAAAAACAACATACCTTGCATCTGAGGGCTCAATTGTTGAAACATCTCTTGTTGCAGATGTCTCTTCCAAGTCACTTTTCAAGGACCTAGAAGCAAATTGCCCAGATCCAGAAAATGCAGCATTGGCTCCGGATCCAAAGCTTCCAAAGGTCAAATTCAAGCATTCCGGATTGTGATGTTGTAGGTGATTTGGAATCACTACAGACGGATGGTCCTCCTCCTCCGGTTCTGACCCCTGATCATCTTTGTGTAAATTTAGCTTCTCCATGTTTCCGGCCACTAATGAAATACCATTTTCAGCTGGCAGGCAGAAATTAAGAATTAAGACAGAGACCTTATGCAAGAACAATTCTAATAATCATAGCCAGTTATGAGCTTCAGATAATAACAGTATTAAAATAACAAGATCCAAATCCACAACCTTTATCATCCACACAGGAGGGGGAGAAACTAAAAATTGAAAGAAAAAACGCTAAAACAATAATTACTTCAGGTCAATTCATCAAAGGGAAAATACAAGAATAGCTCCTTCTGCTGTTTCAACCTATACTGTTTTTAGATATATCCTGAATCTATTTGCTTAACCTCAAGTATGCATAGAACAAGGTACATCACAAATGAAATTTAAGTAACTCCACACCAGCTCCATCCAGTGGCATTACTGCTCTAATTACTCACTAGTTCAATACTCCATTTCATACATGCTTCACTCTATAAAATAGAATTCTTTGGCAGACATATCTCCAAGAGATGTAAAGGCGGAGCACGATTGTACAGACAGTACAGAACGTAAAGCATTGGATCACCTTCATTATTATCAAAAGGATGGCTGTGAGATTGGTAAGAATTTAAATCCTTGTACAAGTTGCCATCAAAAGATGCATCTCCAACATTATCATCTGATATGCTTTTAGCAGATATTGAAGCAGGCTCAACATTGTCGACAGTCTCAACAGGATCTTCTTCATCTACATGTTCATCAAAGTGAGATGTCTGCTGCCAATTAGCTTCACCCAAGTTAGATGAGTTTGCATAGAGATCAGAATTTGCATGCATAGCAACGACAGAAGATACAGTAACAGCTGGATGGTGATCAATTGAAGGCCATTCATTATTCTTTGAGACATTCTGACTTAGATTAAAGCCTTGATCATTGTTTGTCTCCTTTAGAGCATGACTTTGCAATGGATGCAAATTGTGATGTGATGCTGCTGGAGGAGCCAAAACATTTTGATTATTACCACTATAGATAGAAGAGTTAGGCATGGAAGCCTTGACCTGTGGCCTGCCCATTTTAACAATATCAGCCATTGACATTTGGCCAGAGACCCCCTTCCAAGCAGAATGCAATCCACCGTGATGTGATGCAGAAGATAGCCCATCAACCATGTCTATCCCACATGCTTTATTATTTTCAGTAGCCACAGAATCACTGCAACAATGTAGAACAACACACATGAGAACAAGATCTTGTATTGTTTAGCCAAAAATTAAAGCATCCATTTTATAGTACCCTGTAACTTTAGGAAAAAAGATTGAAAATCAAAACGACCAAGATACACTAGATACAGAGTGATCATATATACCTACCACCACAAAATTGTGCTCTCAATAATATTTCATATCCCATTTTATAACATATTACAGGAATAGTTTCACTCAATGCTAAAATAATTGCTTCAATTTGAGATAAAGTTGAGCACAAGAGCTTCCATATCATAAACATTACCAGTAAGTTGCAAGAAGCAGAAAGTAATTTATATAGCACAGGAAGATTATGCCAAGATATTTACTTAAAAGGCTAGAAATAAAATAGATCATTCATCATTTACAAAATTCAATGCGCATGCATACGATGGTAAAGAAAAATGAGCATGCATAGTATCCTTTATGCTAAGAAAAATGGAAAAATGAAAAGGGACTGACTACATGTTTTGGACAATAAAAACCAGTGGTACTAGTATCCTCCTAATGCATACAAAGCCTTAGGGAAAAAAGAAGGGTGCAGTTAACATGGTTAATAAAGCCTCTCCTTAGAAAAAAAGAAGGGTGCACTTAACATGGTTAATAAAGCCTCTCCTCCCATCACAAACTCAGATAAAAACAAAGGTAAAAAAACCTGTAGGATGATGGTCGCCAGTTCACATTATTCCCTGCAATACTTGATGCAGAAGTCGCAGAACCTCCATAAACATGCGTTCCATTTTCCCACTTGTGCAAGGGTTTTCCCTGCAAGAGACCAGAGTCTGACCTCCAAAAAGGATAGAAGTTAAGGGAAATTAAGTTGTAACTATGTGAATTTTAAAGTTTGCAGCAATTGACTAGCAGTATGTCAGACACAAGTAAAAGAAAATAGCACCCATCATTCACATACCATTGCCACCTAATTGGTTTGTGCCACTATGTCCTCCATAACGGTCAGTGCCAGTCCTGACACCATGACTAGGCGTGTCATTTGTCCCACGTGACCTAGTATCAATTGTGTCCTTACTCTGAAGCAATAAGGCAGGAACAGGTTAACAAAGACAAGAAAACCATATAATATCAAAAATGAGAAGAAAAAAAGATAGAAATAAGAGGATAAAAAAAGTAACTCTCTACATCCGCCTGCAAAAGAATAAGCGTATCTATAAATTACCCTACTGAGAATTTATTCTCAAGCACATATACATATCAATATTTCCATAAAGAATCTTAGAAACATGAGTAAGTCAAGCCATATAAAACCCCGCCCAAAAAATCCAAAATCTAAAATTAAATAAAAATAAAAGACAAAACTAGTTATTGTACACCCTCTTAATAATATAACCAACTAACTGTCAAACACAAATTAAATTTTAAATAATGCGAATAAAATGTATGCTTCCAGCATAGACGCACCTCTTTTTTCTTTTCTCGTTTGCTCTTCACCTCATGAAAAGGATCTACACAATTCATAGACTTATTAAGACATCCAAATACTATATGCCAGTGATATATCACCAGCCTTCTGACCACTTTATCTCCAATTTATTATCTGCAAAAACTAAGTTTACATATCTAAATGTGACAAGGAGAGCCAGTTGGTATCTACGACGACAAGATATAAGAGAAGCTCTAAATCAATCATTTCCCACACTAATTTATTTTCAGATTTAACCAATTCTTATTTTGTCATATAAGGATCAGACGGATCCTATTGAACACTGAAACTGCCTTTGCTCCAACTGAGAGAGGAGGGGTAAAAACTAAGTTTAACGAAGGACAGAACATATAGAGCGAGTAGCAAAGAGTGTAAATTGAATTCAAACCAACAACCAAAAAGTTAAAGTTCGACCTGCACAGCTTCAGTAAACTCAAAAAATGAAAAGCATATCATATAAACTCCAACTACAGGCAGAAAAGTTTTTTGATTTCTCGAGCCCCTTATAAAATCCACTCAAGAAGCTCTTACACAGTAATAGAGCCAAGACCGATACCAATTTCCCCGACACCCAGAATAAACCATAACAAATGCTTAAATTGGATTATCATGTTGGGCGCAAACGATGACTTAACCAAAAAATGAAAAATAACATAATATCAAACACAGGGAAAGAGAATAAATCGTTGATGAGAGAACCTTGGGAGAGGAGGCGACTAACAGCTTCGTTGGGGTCCATGTTACACTCTTTAAGCATCGCATAGATCTCATGCTCAGGGAAATTATGGACAATCTCCTTTAAGCTCTGCACCATCCTCCTCGACGCCACTGGAATCCCCGAAATCCCATTGCTACCTTTGCCATTGTTGCCTCCTCCTTTGTTACTCATCCTCTGTTCCACCTTCCCTCTCCCGACTATATATTCCCCGACCAAACCAGATCTTTCAACGCCCCAGAGGGCTCGCTCACTTCGTTGCTTGCTAGGGTTCCGCCGCGCGAAGAAGAAGAATAAGGATGTCTCTCTCTCTCGCTCCCTTTCTCGCTTTGCCCCGAAAACCCCTTCTCACTCGCTCTCTCCCTCCTTTTCTCTCTGTTCTGGCGAATTTTTTAATATATATTATTTTTTCTGTAAATAACCATAATTTTGTTACAAACTGATTCGCCCTCTTCCATGGTTCTATTTCTACTCAATCATTGCCTCTCTATGCTCCATTATTCACAGAGAGAAGATACGTGCCTTGTCCAATTATCTTGACCGATCCTTAGTAGGTTTTTTTATATACTTGTTATGCATTTATGTATGAAATTTGAGATTAGCTATAAATCATGATTTATAAATAGCCCTATAATTATATATATTGGCCAAAAGACCTTTTATATACTGAACCCTGATATTGGTAACAGTAGTTTACCAATTTTTTGCTGCGTTAAAGTTTCGATTTAATTCAATTCGATAATTTATTATATTTAGTGAATTTTATTTTTGTCAATGAGTTGGAATTGGATAAGCTCTTTTTTACTAAACTCATATCATATCATTGACTTGCTTAAATTTAAACTAAACCAAACTAATCGATTCAACAAAAACAGAGTATCAATCGGTTTTATGACTATGTCAACTTGGTTTGATTTGATGTTAGTTTAGGTTGGTCTAGTTTAGTTTGGATCATATATATACTCATGATTATTTCTCACTTCTCACGATATTTTTTTAAAAAAATTAGTTATATCGAGGAAAATAGTTGATGTTAGATTTAATAGGATAATGTTGCAAACTTGACCTTCAATAGCAAGTTAATGTTATTTAAATATATAATAATTAAATAAATGGTTTAAACAAGTAAAAGGTAAAAGTATATCTTTTATAAAATATATTAAAGCATTATTTAAAACATATGATATAAATATAAAATATAATATATCATAAGAAATATTTAACTTGATAATAGAGAATATCAAGACAGAACTTATTTAAATTGGTTTTCGGGCCTGTTTAGATAGGATTTTAAAAAATGGCTTATAAAAAAAGGACTTATGGACAGCTTATAAAAAAAAGCTTTTAGAGAATAATTTATGAAAAAAAAGTGGTTATGAATAAATAAGTGTTTAGATAATTATTTTTAGAATGACTTTTTATATTGGTAAATTATCAAAAAAATGTATGATTTGATTAAAAGTAAGAGAGAGAAGAGAGGTAGAGAAAAGAGAAGAGAGATGAGAGAGAGTAGATAGGAGAGAGAGTGTACGAGAAAGTAGAAGAGAGGAGGGGGTGTAAGAAAAAGTAATATAGATGAGAGAAGGTGTAAGAAAAAGTAAGAGAGAGAGGAAAATATGTAAGAAAAAGTACAGGTAAGATATTAATTAGATAATCCATAAGCTATTTTACTGCTCCAAAAGTTAGTTTTAATAGTTTATTCAAAACTATAGTTTTAAACCATAGTTTTGTCCAAAAGTACTTATAAATAAATATAGCTGTTTATTTAAAAAAAATTAAATTAAGGTTTAGGGTATCAATTTTTTTTAAACCATAGTTTAAAACAAAACTAAACAGACGCTACGTCTTGGTCTGGTCTGTTTGGCCTGGATGAGTTAAACCCAAAGAGTTCAGTTTGGATTTTGGATGGAGTTTATAAAAAAAATTATTAGCTAGTCAAATGTTCATTTGAGGGAAACTTGGAATAATTATTACTATTACTATTATACCAACCCCCGAGAAATGGCAGCAGTGATAATAATAATAATTAATTGGTTATTGATTTAACTTTTGCAAGCAAAAATAAATACTTTAACTTACATGCTATTTTTTTTTTTTTTTTTAGTATACACGAAAGCTAAACACCTAATATAAATAAAAATTTAACTCAAAAAAAATTAAATCCAAACCCCCGTAGAATTATAGACTCGTAAATTCTTTCTATTTTATTTACAAATAGAATTTCATAGAGTGATCAACTAGGGCTTAGCCTTGTGGGTAGCCCATTTGACTCATGATAAACCGAAAATTAGGCATAAAAATCGAGTGTTAAATGTTAAGATTAGAAAGACGATCAAGAGAGATAAAAGGGTAAGAAATCACTCCTTACCAATATTCTATAAAGAGGTTATAAAATTCTTCAAGTAATTATATTTTTTTATATTTATATTTTTTTTATCGGCACGAATAATTTTGTTGAGAATGTTTATAACTCCCTTGAGAATGCTTGCAAATTAAAAATTTTAACGCAAATTTTTTTGCATCACCTCGCAATTTCTTCTGAGAATGTGTTCATAACTTGCAAATTAAAACTGCATTTTATTATGAAATTGTATTAAGGACATGTTTGGATAAGATTTTAAAAAGGTACTTATAAAAAAAAAGGGTTTATGGACCACTTATAGAAAAGGGCTTTTAGAGAAAGGTTTATGAAAAAAAAGTGGTTTTGAATAAATAGGTCTTTGGATAGTTATTTTTATAATGACTTTTTATGGTAGTAAATTACAAAAAGGGTATGATTTGATTTAAAGTAGGAGAGAGGTAGAGAGAAGATAAAAGAGAGGAGAGAGGGTAGAGGGTAGAGGAGAGAGGAGAGAGGAAAGAGGGTGTAAGAAAAAGTAGAGATAAAAGAAGAGAGAGGAGAAAGGAGAGAAGAGAGGGGTAGGGATGAGAGAGGAGAGAGGGTGTAAGAAAAAGTAGGGGTAATATAGTAATTGGATAGTCCATAAGCTCTTTTCCTTTAAAAAAAACTATTTTAAATAGCTTATTCAAAACTATGGTTTTAAACCATGGTTTTGCCCAAAAGTACCTATGGACAAATAAGTTTGTTTGTTTTGAAATTTTTTCAAACCAATATTTTGCCTAAAAGAACTTCTAAAACCTTGGTTTATAAACTTTCCAAACACACCCTAAAACTAAAAATGGTTAATGTATATTGGTCGCCGTTACTTTCCTCACTGTACAGTGCAAATGAAATTATTTTTAATATTTTTCTTTTAATTTAAAATCTAGACAAAAGATTTTTCATTTTTGGCGTGAAAGGCAGGAGGTTCTAATTGATAAAATGCAAGGCATACTCATCACCCAGTCATTCCTCCAGTCGATCCTCCAGAAGAGATGAGCGCCTGGCTCGCAGTCCCGCCTCCGTCGCCGGCAGCGAGACCCCGACTTCTTTGCAATTCAAGACTCAATTGCATCAGTTGGCTCGACAGGACTTTGGTCGGCGCCTTTTCCGGTGTTCTCTCCTTCGGACTCTTGGTCTCCTCGCCTTCTGCCATTGCACTTGAAACTCCTTCCCTTCAAACCTCGATTTCTCCTCCTCTTACTTCTTCTGAAACTTGCCGTGAAGTTGAGCCAGAAAACTGGGTTGACACGGGTCCGGAGGTGGTGACTAATGAGGGAATTGTTGAGGAAGCTTGGAAGATTGTCAATGATAGCTTTCTTGATGCTGGTGGTCGTCGCTGGTCGCAAGAGAGTTGGCAGGTAATAAGATGCCCTTCACAGTTCGGTATCTTATCGAATTTTAGCCATTGAGGCCATGGCGCCATTTCTTTCTTTTTTGGTTCGCATCCCTTCTATCTTATGTCTGCTGAAGTGGACGAGGGCCCAATTTTCATGGTGTAGCCTGCCAAATTCAAATATCAGCTTATTGATCTTTCTTGCTTTGATAGAAATGCTTGCTTGGATGATTTAGCCCTGTTCTGTTGGCTTCGTTTTTGTATTTGATAGATCCAATTTACCCCACGTCAAAATTGTGCACCATTTAATCACGGACAGATTTTATTTTAATTTCTCACGGTGGCTTTTGGTCCCAGCAAAAGAGGGAGGATATCTTGAGCCATTCCATTCAGACGAGATCAAAAGCTCATCAGATAATCAAGAGAATGCTGGCCAGTTTGGGTGATCCTTATACGCGGTTTCTTTCGCCTGAGGAGGTAATTGATTCTTCACTTTCTCCGGTTCTATCATTTGTAGTATGTTCTTCAATAGTTAGATATGTATTCCTATTTCTAGTACTGCTTTATTTTTTTGCATGGCACTTCAATGCAAAATATAATTCAGAAAATTGACTATTTTATGTTGATCAAATATATATTTAATACCTGCCATGTCATGTAAATAATAAATATATCGGTGTTTAGATCAATATAAATGTAATTGTACCTTATCTTTTGATGCAAGGAAGGCAAGTATAGCACATCTTTTGGTCCTAGGGGAAGGATTGTGCACTTTTAATAGAGGATGGAGTTGTGTAATTTAGACGTCTCCTGAATAATTTATACTTGCTGTTGTCTATTATGATTCCCATGAAATAGTTATGACTCTGCTTTATGATTATGTTTTGCTTATACATGAATAATGTCACACATATACCTCTAATTTCTTCTAAAGTGCTTTTCACTATTCTTATTTAATGGCATATGAACTTCTTTATTGTTAAAAGTTCTCGAAGATGGCGAGGTATGACATGACTGGTATTGGAATAAACCTTAGGGAAGTTCCAGATGAAAATGGAATTATCAGAATGAAGGTGCTAGGAATTATATTGGATGGCCCTGCTCATTCTGCTGGTGTGAGACAGGTAATTCTACTGATTGAAGGTGATTCTATTGATTGAATGCACTAATATCTTTTCAAACTTAGATTTATCTGCAATGAATCTCTGTTTGCAACTAATCCTCAATGTTATTGTGATGTTAGAACTCATTTCCCAGACTTAACCGTATAATTTAAAAACGATTGCACTGGATTTTTTTGGTCTTTTCTTATATTTAGCTCCTTACTTATCCTCCTACTTTCAATATTAGAACTTTTATACCTGAAAAAAAAATGCATGAAGCGAATCCAGCTATTTATAATAATTATGCCTTTTGAAAAGTTTGCTCTACATTTTCTTTTCTTTCCACCATTTGGATTAGCCCCAGTGGCGATTTATTATTGATCAGTATAATTTTTTTGCTTCCTTTATTTTTTTTCATTTGGAAATATACAAAGAACTAATGTGTATACAGTATAATAATTGATAGGGTTCCCCTCATTTTTTTCTTTTTTTTTGGCTAGGGGGATGAAATCTTAGCTGTCAATGGTGTTGAGGTTCAGGGGAGATCAGCATTTGAAGTTTCATCTCTGTTGCAAGGTCCTAACGAAACATTTGTGACTATTCAGGTTGTAAACTGTGATTCTAAAATTTCAGCATGTGCACAAGCCTTTGTCTGTATTTGTTACAATGTTGAAATTGGAGAAATTATTTTTACTGATAGGTCAAGCATGGCAACTGTGGGCCTAGTGAATCAATAGAAGTACAGCGGCTACTTGTTGCTAGAACACCAGTCTTTTATCGGCTGGAACAAGCAGAAGGTGATGCTACTCCTGCTGGGTACATACGCCTTAAAGAGTTCAATGCATTAGCAAGGAAAGATTTAGCCATTGGTCAGTTTTAGTTGACTTTTATAATTATGGTGCTTTCTCAATCAGAACATGTTTTCTTCTTTGGTTCCAAAATATTTTAGTGTGAAAAAATTGGCACACTTCTCTTTCCTCATTCTTACTCAGTTACTCTAACTGTCTATATGGTATAAATTCTGGATCCAGGTATGTAACATTGTATGTTCTAAAGACTAAAGTGTTGATAAAAAAAATACTATGGAACTTGAAAAGGATGGTAGCATGGATATCCAATGCTAGTTCATTCTGTTCTTTGCTCTCACGAACTTTGTGCCAGAAACTAATTAAAGATTACATTTTGCTGTTTCTTTGTTCGTAGTATTCTATGTACCTTGTTGGTGTTTCTCATGCAGTGTTAAATTATCATAAATTTTTCCAATAGCATTGAATTGAAAAGCAACGGCTTGTTGGACCTTCTTCTTCTTCTCTTCCATTTGGTTTCTATTTCTGGAGTCTTGAATTGTGTGGATCATCTTATAATTACATCAGAGCAATGAATTTCGCAGCAATGAAGAGACTACGAGATATGGGTGCTTCATATTTCGTTTTGGATCTTAGAGATAATCTTGGTGGACTAGTACAGGTTTGTTTTCCCTGTATACATTTTTGGTGTTAAATTTTAGTAAATGTTCTACTTGATGCATGGATTCAGAAAATAATTTTCTGCTTTCAAATATGTTCAATTCGGTTGTTTCCTTTGTTCAATTCAGGCTGGGATTGAAATTGCCAAGCTCTTCCTTGGAGAAGGGGACACGGTATGTCAACTTATGTCAGCATACTGCAGATTGCCGTGCTTTTAATTTATAATTATTTTTTGTCTTATCTTTATGGTCATGGCTCTCAAAAGCACATTTACCTATTGTGGATATTGTAAGCCGACGGTGTAAAGTTACATGACTTAGTTGTCTAACACAGCTTTTGTTCTGCTGATGTCTGGTGTCTTCGTGGCAGGTCATCTACACTGTTGGTAGAGATTCCCAGATCCAAAAGGCTATTGTTGCCGATGCTTCACCAATGGTTCAAGCTCCTGTTATTGTACACACTGCTCTTCATCTTAAATCAACTTCTAGAAATATCTCTGTCCTTCTAGATTTCTCCTTTTTTAGGTTTGCTTTTGGGGAAGCAACTTTTCAAGGCATTTCATTGTCAAATTTTTAATGAAACATGGCTTCTTAGTCAAATAGATAACCGGTCATATTGCCCAATTTATAGGGAGTGAAAAAGTGTTTGTTTTCAACATTTACCAAGGTTTTTTTTTTTTGAGTCACTAGCCTTTAAGCAACCAAAAAAGGAGGGGGGAAAACTCCTCTTGCCATGCTGATTCATGTCTTTACTGTACGGGACATTTTGAAGTATCCTATAACTTATTGGCTTCTGTCATTGCAGGTTTTAGTGAATGATAAAACTGCCAGTGCAAGTGAAATAGTGAGCAATTCAATTTCCCAAATATATCATTGTTGATTCATCTGTTACTTCTTGTGCTAACGTCATACGTTGTTATTTCTTTTAGGTTGCTTCTGCATTACATGATAATTGTAGAGCTGTTCTTGTGGGACAACGCACATATGGCAAGGTTTATAAATTTGTCTATCACTTTGCAAGTTATAAAAATGTTGGACAACGCATTTTTACCTATACAGACTTCCTCAAATTTTCTTTTACCTCTTTGACTGAAGAAAAATTGATTAAACAATTTTATACCTTGATGTTGTTATATCTTGGGGGCATTTTAACTTGTGCATGTCTAAGTATGTGTTATGTAATAGTTGCTTCAAATTTCTTGACACTGTCACACAACAATGTCGTTGACAGGGTTTGATCCAATCAGTATTTGAACTGCATGATGGATCCGGCGTGGTTGTCACAGTTGGCAAGTATGTAACACCAAATCACAAGGACATAAATGGCAATGGAATAGAGCCTGATTTCCAGAAACTTCCAGGTAGGTTTCTCTTTCCCACCCCTTCCCCAAAATGGCAGAATCCCTTTAGTAATGTGAATCCATGTGCAGCTTTCGATGATGTCGGCAAAAGGCTTTCGAACTGCACTATGCTTCAGCAAGGATGAAATAGTTCATATGGTATTCTCATGCAATCTTTTGCTTGTCATATAATTCCAATGTTTTGAAGAATCTGTTGGTTGTTAGCTGCCATCCGCTTCCTGAGAATGTCAGGTTTTATGACTATTACTAGACTAGATATATGGAGCAGCCTGCTCAACTGGCATTTGACAAACAGCTGGCTTAATGCCCAAAATGAGGGGACAGTGGAACGCTTTGGGAAAAATTCCATCATCAAGATCAAACTGGATAGTTGGTGAAAAGAAAGGTGTACAGGGGATTTGAATCCAATAGGCCTGGGCAGAACAGACGCAGCTGGTGATTAAGACTTCACACAGGAAACGTTATTACAATCTTTTAACCTTTCAAAACTTGGGACCTACTGTTTCTTTTGTAAGATCTCATTTTTTTCCCCTTGATGAGAGGGTATCATACATAGCCTTGGTTTCATTATTTGAGCCTTGAGGGCATACAAAGGAGGAAAAACTCACTCCCTTATCAGTAGAATAGTTAATGAAATGCAAATTTTACCTATTTAGGGATTTGTATACTATGCTTTTACAGGTTTCCTCCACCGTGGTTACAAGGCAGCTAATAAGATACTTGCTCCCATGGTGTTAGCTAAAAGTTACTTCTTCCCTAGATGAGTTAGTTGAAGGCTTTGTTTTAGTCTTACAAAATGTACCTAATTAATGATTTATGTAGTATATGAAAAATATAAGCGATTAAAATATCAAATTAAATCATGTGAAAAATAAAAATAAAAATTATATTTATTAAAATTCATTACTTAACTAAATGTAAATTTAAAAATAATAGTGGTTTAATTTGATAAAGTGCCTTTTTCAGTGAATATCTGTTATAAATATAATTGAATTCACTTAGGAAAGAACAATCCGTTGTAGTCTAGTTGGTTAGGATACTCGGCTCTCACCCGAGAGACCCGGGTTCAAATCCCGGCAACGGAATTTTTTTTTGCTCCTCTGTTTGAAGTTGGGAAGTCGTAGGATCCTGAAAAAAAAGAACATATCCCCGGTTATTCGCCAAACAAACATGTACTACAATTAGCGATCCTTGGGGCCCCTAAGTACTATGCTCAAATAATGCCCGAATCATAAGTACCGAACTGATATCAGATCGAGAAATCATAAATTTATTGTTTTCCAGTTTTTTTGCCATTATCTTCCATTGCCATTTCCTATCATATATGAAACTCTCGCAACTAAATCAGAAATTCAGAATGGTATCTTTCCAATCTTAATCTACAAGTTTCTCAAGATCATATATGAAAAAGGAAAAAGAAGAGCAAACACCACCTAGTTAGAGATACCTAGTAAATATAATTAAATCTACGTAATACCCAAAAAACAATGACGATAACGAGGTAGCTTATGGACAAGAGATTTCCCTGAAAAAAGGAATCGTAAATATTACAGAGGAAGTATCAATTATTTATAAAAATAAAAAGAAAATGGTTTGTGTCGGGACACGTAAGTGGACAAGAATACTAAGGAGACAACATTCTTCATTACAGACCATATAAGGCAACAAAGTACATTAACACAATCTACAGGCTTTAGCTTTTGGTTCAGTCCCATAAAACAGTAAAAAAGAGGGGCACAAAAGAGAAAGGACATTAAAGAGAGATCTCATGGGTCGTATTATTAATTATTTATTGTATTTTAGCCCCAAGCTACAGATGTAATTCCAAACAGATCACCCTTTTACCTTTTTCCTTCGCCAAGCACCTTTTTGCCTCTTTCTTCACCTTCCCTTGCTTGCTAATTTCAGCTGCCTGATGCCTCCTTTCTCAAGTTTTCTCATATTCTTGCTTCTCTCCTGGATCCAAGAAAGCTACGATTCTTTGACTATTAGTTTTATATATAAGATGCAAAATACAAAGACAATTAAAATTCTTCACACCAACCACATTCTTCTCTTGTTTTTTGCATCTTAGCTTCTTCTCTAACATTGATCCAAATCAAGAACACTGCAAATCAAGCATAGAAGCCAACCTGCAGAAATGGGTGCTATGAGTCTATGGCACCTGACCTTGCTCTCCTTCTGTCTTTTATTCAGTTCAGGTGATATATAGTTTGTGTTGGACACCTATAAGCTCAGATATTTGTTTTGCCCTCTTAGCTTCAAGCATTGATTTAGCAACATTACGCAAAAGAGCTTACACTGTTAAGTATATTCAAGAAACAGAGGCTGATCATTAATAAAGAACAGCAACACAGCGAATCTCCTCCATACATGTATGACAAAATGAAGTAGTATATCAGAAAGATGTTTTGCTAACGCATGAAGAGTTCTATAACCGTAGGCAGAATTACTAATAGCATCTGTGAAGCAAAGTTAAAATTATAGGCATGAAATCAATTAAGTGCCAAAAGGATGAATTAATATTAGCTCTAGCAAGTGTATAAAAATAAAAAATCCATGTTTTAGTTCATTCCTGGTTGGCCACCTGGGAGAAGAAACAGGAAGTTTTGAGTCCATTCATATAGGTTCACCATGAATATTTTCAAGCCTTTTAAGTTTTTCTTGCTGATAAGCTAAATAATCTTGGTTTCTTTAACAGGAACAGGTATAGCCAGAATATTAGGAGATGATGAAAACCAGGAAATCTTCTCATCATATGAATTTGAAACTCAGCTGGATGGAGTTCCTGTCGTCAATCCAACAACTCCAGGCACTGCAAATCCATCGCCTTTGGCAAACCCAACATCACCTCAAACACCAGACACAACATGGCAAACCCCAACATCACCATATATGACCCCCATAACCCCAGACTCACCCATGACAACCCCAACTGCATCTCCGGCCAACCCAACTGCACCTCCAGCCATCTCAACCGCACCTCCAGCCATCCTAACGGCACCTCCAGCCATCCCAACTGCACCTCCGGCCACCCCAACAACAACCAGTCCTGCATCATCAGGTGGTCAATGGTGTGTTGCAAGCCAAACAGCTTCAGAAACTGCTTTACAAGTGGCTCTTGACTTTGCTTGTGGCTATGGAGGTGCAGATTGTTCGGCAATTCAAGCAGGGGCAAGTTGTTATAATCCAAACACTGTTCGTGACCACGCTTCTTATGCATTCAATGCGTATTACCAGAAGAATCCAGCACCTACAAGCTGTTCATTTGGAGGAATAGCACAGCTTACAAACAATGACCCAAGTAAGTCTTCATTACAACATCCTTGAGATGATTTTATTGTTGAAACTCGAGACTGCAATGAAGAAATTCAAATTATCAATTTGTTCTTGACTTTAGAAATGGGTAAGTCAAGAATAAAAGTCACCAAAACTTAGAGCATTACTTTATTTTCTTTCCCCCCATAGAATCTTGAATTTAGTAACAGAATAAACAATACCCCTCTAAACGAACTCCGTGCATAAATCTCTTTTCAGTAGCTAACGAAGGTCTGGCCTCTATCTCCACTAAATGCCCCCTTCAGTAACTGAGGAGTGTCCTCACGAATTCCGTAGTCACCTTAGCTTGCTCACCCTTCACCAAATTGATACACACCTATGTCATTATTTTTTATTGCAGTTGTTCGATAGTCAACACAAAATAGTCAAAGGTGAGAATTCAGTAACTCAAACTACAAAATAACATTTTGACATTATTGCAGGTACTGGGAACTGCCGCTATACATCACCAAAATCACGAAGGTGAGAATTCTTAACCACACTATCTTATTCATATCATAATGCTAAAAAATTGAAGATAGATCACTGAATCCCACATCCTAACGTATATTGTGCATGCAGCATGAGCCCGCCGACAAATCAAAGCCCTCTTACTCTTAACCAATCCAATCCAATGACCACAACTCCTCCCAGTATGACAATGCCTGGTGGTGGATCAACAATCTTTGGTTCAGAGCCAACACAAAGCCCCAGCTTAGCCTCATCTCACTCTTATACCCTGCTGCTGATGCTCACCATGTGCAGCCTCTGGGCTTCGATCCTCACAGCAAATATTATCTAGACCATATACAAGGTGCAGTCACTCTTTCGAAATGAGCTGGAATTCACATAGTGTGCCAGCATCCTCGAGACTTCGAGGAGGCAGAAGATCAATAATTCCATATCTGTTATTTGAAGTCTTGCCATTTAAGTTGGTACTACCTTTCAGCTATATATGTCCATTAGTTTATTACCATAAAGCCCAAAAAAGTAGTAGAGCAAAAAATTAATGGCCATGTAAACAGATTTTCTATAGTATTAGCATAATAATAAATTGTTAGACAGTCTATTTTCTCTTGGAATCTTTCTTCCATAGAGAAACTCTGAAGCTTATATTGGCTATAATATAATTATTTATAGAACCAAGAGCCACTTCAAAGGAATTATTCAGCAATCAGTATAAAACAAGACCATAATTGTAAACAAGGATGTTCAGAAGACTACTTCCAAGGAATCTAAATAATTCACCCACAACAGTAATATATGAACATGTTGTGTGACCACATCATTGTGCATCATATAAACATGGTTTAATGAGGATGGTTTTCCCCAAAAAATGAAACTTGCATGGAGAAACCAAACATTTAAATATAACAGATAATAGATGTCAGCTCTTAGGTAAAAGGTAATGATTCTATACGTTCACTCTCTCTGTAGTGTTTATTTGAAGCGAATGCTTAGCTTACAGTCAAAATGCAATACTGATTCATCTCATCATATTTTTCAAGATTATTTCCACAATCAGGTAATATGCCCAAGAAAAATTAACACATTCAGACAACAGTACAGCATCATTCTACGAACCCAAGGTAACATCCACTAAGAAGGATTGCAATCTTAATAGATGGGAAGGCTGGAGTTTTGAGAGCACTAGCACAATGTGCACTGGATTTCAAATAAAAAGCAATAGAGCAGTACAAATGAGTTTAATGATATTAAAAGTTTTGAGGTCAGGGCGATGTACCAAGTCACGACAGCTTTTAAACAAGTGAGATTAACATTAAATCTTGAAGAGTAATGGAAATGTATATGGCTTTGCAGTCAATTATAGAATCCAAAAGACCAAAACTAGTAAGAATTATTACATTATAAAGAACAACATTGGGCATTTATTCCCTTTTTTTCTACAGCTATGCCACTCAGACTTATTTCTATTACAGTTCACTAGAATTTATTATTTTACAGTCATTTCAGACCAGAAGCAACAAAGAACAAACAGTGATACAAATGACAGCTAACGTGGCAACAATTGGACCTTGGTCAAATGCTTTCTGCAAGCTTGCTCTTGAGAAATGCTGGAAAGCCAAATAACCCGCAATCAACAACGAAACAATAGCTCCTTCTGGTGTTCCCCTGACATCGTAAACAAGTTAAAGAATGTAAATGACTCAATGGCTCCAATAGTCTCAAAATGATGAATTTACTTACCTTAATTTCATAACTTCACATGGAGACACGATCACCAACAACAATGCCATAAATGGCAACTCAAGTTCACCTGAAAATAGATAAGATAAGCAGAAGAATTTTTATGCATCATCCTTCAATTTATTTGCAGGAGGGTAATAAGGGACAAAATAAAGTATTATGGAGAAAGAAGATATAAACCCATCCTGAGGTTTCTAAAATAATGAACTGACTTCCACCAACTCCAATGGAAGTTGTGGTGTTCGGGGTGTCTATAATTAAAATCTATTGTCACTTCCTCCATATTTGCTAAATTTCATTCTACTAGATTATACATGTGACCAGCGGAGAAGAGAACCTACCGGGTATGTAAAAGAAGAGACGAACCACGAGTGCTAAGAATGCAGACCATAGACCATATCTGCCCCTGCAAACCCAATGTGTGTAAAATGATTTTAGAAAAAATTAGGATTTGATATGATCCATTGATGTAAGACTATTTTATGTTGAGCAGGGAACACAAACATGCTCAGTTGGGAAAAAAACTTACTTCATCCAAGCAACGATACTTGCAGGAGCTTGCAAGGCAAATAATGGAACAAGGAATGATTTCTGCACGCCAGTGCCTTTAGCCAGTATTAAAACCCTGAAAAATTCTAAATACTCATCCCCCATATTTTATTTTTTATTATTAATGAAAGCGATAGATAAAAAGTAACTGTGACGCAAAAGACTGAAAGAGACATTTTTGTTGTAATATTAGTTGGAAGAAAAAAAATGTCATATGAAGTAGAGTAAAAGCTTCATTAGAGATAAAATATAGGTGAAATTTCCAGATTAATCACTTCGCCTTGAATGGTATAGAGGACACAATTATTATCAAAACGTTTTCTCTCGGGAACAGAGAGTGTCTCTTCAAAGTACAAGGGATACAATATTTGCTCACAATAGTAAACAGAGACTTGGAATTGCAATTAGTCGCTTGATCTGTATTTGACCTATGGCACCTAAGAACTAAATCAATCCCCTTCGTTTCCAAACCCATTTCTGGCTAAAAAATCGTAAGTTAGAAACACGAAAACAGAAGAACTCTGATTTTTGTGACTGATATTTGAAAGAAAACAAAAGAAAGCCGCTGATTTGCTGTTTCCATCTTCGAAAATAACATTTCAGACTCATAGGTAATATGCACTACTATTCCCGGGTTTGATCCAAAGGGCAACTTCTCATCATCTTGGATTGCATTATGAGTTATCCACTGAGCTCATCCACACTTGTTTTGAGGTTTTTATTCTCCGTCTCCAACAGTCACTGATGAGTTACGATTGAGAACCAAATTATATTAAAAAGACATTATTTGTGACGATAAATACACTAAATTCAGAAAATTTTACCCCGACTCTGGAGTTAATTCGGTGCTTCTCGATTTACAAGCATATATGTATAAGCAGATACGTATTGATTTAAGAGAGGAAAAGTAACTGACACAGAAGAAACAGTCGAGATCCACTGGAGATTGCGAGCAGTGAGAGGAGCAGCATAGCTAACCGCCCTGGATCCTCTTCTTCTACTCATCTTCACTATCCTTCCATTGTACTCAATCAAAGATCTACAGCGTCAACAGAACCAGATTATAAACCAAACAACTCGGAAACTTTCTCAATCATGCATTAGTAATTCGTGGTCATTTAGAAATGTTCGATACCTTAACGGATTGTAGCTGTAGCTGAGCGATGCCCCAGAAAAACAAGAACCAGAATGTGGAGGTACAGCCAGAGGTCGATGACGCAGATATGAGCTATTGATGCTGACGTAGACGAGAGGAGTAGTGGTTTGCACAGTGGAGAAGAGAGAAGCAGGCGACATTTCTTCCTCTTCTTCTTCGTTCTCGTTTTTCCTTTTTGTTCTTACTAGACCCCCGTTGGAGGCTTTCTACGTGCCTCTTCTCCTAGCTAAGTTCCATACAGCTTTCTGTTCTGTAGTCCTATTATTATCGCATTTTCACATAAAAGGTAACTCATCCCTTCAGTTCAACACATGATATTTTAAGGACTCGCAATTATTGATTATTAATAACTTTTAAAGTGTTAATAATTTGTTTGTAAGGTATATAGTAAATTCTCTCCGAAACTAAACTAATTGGCCATATCTCTTTCTTTCTTTCAAAAGATCAATTTATGTGATATTGATCCATATCTAATGCCTATCTTTTTAATTGAAAAAAAAAGGAAATGATTTATGAAAATTAGGAAAACTATTCCGCAAAATACATATATTTTCTCTCCCTTTTTAATTTAATAATTATATTTATTTTCTCTAGATATTTTAATTTGGCTATGTTAGTACACTTAGTAATACGTAAGCTAATTGTGCCAAACTAAATAAAAAGAGAAAAATGATAGGTATTAGGTTAAAAACAGAAGGCAACTATAAGTATGTATAATGTTTTTTAACTCTTATGCAAAACTTTGGCAAAAACAAAATTATACTAAACACACAGATAGTATTTTTTTTTTCGGATTCTAAATATAAAAATTAGATAAAAGTTATATTCATATTATCAATATACAATTATTACTAATTTATTAATTTATTGTGAGAGAGAAGTACATGGCTTTATTTTATCAGCATGTGCAGCTGGTCGTTAACAAGCATTCCGGCAGGAAAGGTGAAATGAAATCATGCCACGCAAGAATTACAAAATGAGCTGGCACAAAGGGTCTGGTTTCTTTTCTTCTGGCCTATGAACGACTCAAACATAGGCCCAAAACGACTCGTTCTTATCCATCAAGTGGGCCCACTAAGCAACTTTCGGGCCCAAATAAACTAAAACAAGACTATAATGGCATCGAGGATGTGCGGGGAGGTACGCGACAAAGAGGAACATGCCACGTGTGGATGACGTTATCCAACTCGAGTTCGGAGAAGGAACAGCCGTTGAAGTGAGGGAAGAGAAGAATGGCTTGCGTGTGGATGAGACTTTGATGTTGACCTTTCAACCCCAAAACTCGCTCCACCGTTGATTCTAATGGAAAAGGAAATTGAATTCCATTTGTTTTTCAAACAGATATTTTCATGGGTTCAACTTGAGTACAATTATTTGCTATTCATCCTGTCATTAATATACAATCTTATTTTTGTATGCTTCACATGTAGATTAGGGATTGTAAACGTGGCTTTAAGATGGTCTCACGGCCCTTTTTTTCCTTCAAGCCTCATGCATATCTCCCAAGTTTGGGAACCCTCGAGTGAGGAAATAGGTAAATGAAATGTATAATGGTGAGTTCCATTTTCATGGCATATACATGACAGAAATGGGCCTCGCTTTTACTTAATGTTTTAAAACTCAAACGGTCGTTAAATTAAATGAGGCCTTGATTTAAAGTTCGCCAAAAATCTCTTCACTTGGGCAACCCGTAAAGTTGGCCATTTCCATTTCATGGAACCTGCCATCTTTCTCTTTGATAGTATATGTGTGAAAATGTACATGAGATCTCTATGTCATTGTTATCTACAGGTCTGTTTTGTTTCGGAATGAAAGTGTACGTGAAAATGTACAAAAGACTAGTTAATTAAAGGAAGTATATGTGTTGGACTATTTTAAAATACATATATGTGTTTTTTAGAAAGTCATTTACTTATGAATTAAATAATTTATATGAAGGGTTGTGTAGAGAATTATACCCTTAAAATGTTTATCACTCTTCATAAAAAATAATTATTAATTACTTAATTTATGTTGGTTCATTAATTATCATATGTAGTTTATCATTAATCTAAATATATAGTTATAACTTTTTAATTAAAAAAATTATTATTTCAAGAGACGACCACTACAAGGCATCTCCCTAAGGCCTATAGATACCCATAAGACATACATTTGAGAAATTTAACAAAATCAAACGTATTGCTTTTATTTTTTGCTGCACATAGAGATATAGTTAAATTATCAATAAAGGTCTTTGATTGTTTTGACTTAAATATTGAGAATACAACCCCTATTAAAAGATCTTCATTGTATCTTACAATAATTGCTGATCTTCTAAGCTTACACTAAATAAGATAGGAATATGAAGGACGAATTAAGCTTACAAAAAAAAAAGCATTGCACACGCAAGATGCCATGTACAATTTTCTCCTGCATCTCTTATTCCTGTACTTTCTAAGAGAGTGGTTCTAGATTGGAACAAGTCATATCTTTTAACAGTTCCAAATCCTTCGTTCTTTTGTCATGTTGATACAGGCAGTGATGCTAGAGAATACTTGCCTGATGCTGGAGAATAGTTTAAAAATTAATTTTTGACAAAATCTCGATTTAAAATTTGTTTACACAAGCAGTCATTTTTGTTTAAAACCTCAATTTAGGTCAAATCATATTTTCAAACCATGGTTTCAAAAAAACTGGTCAGAATATATTTTAGAACAGTAAAATAAATTATGGACTATCAAATTACTATTTTACCCTTATTTTTTCTTACACTATCTCTCCTCTCTCTTCTATCTTTTCTATTATCTCTCATATTTCCTCTCTACCCTCTCTCCTCTCTTCTTTATACCCTCTCTCCTCTTTCCTCTTTACCCTTTCTCCTCTCTCTTCTCCACCCACTCTTATCTCTTCTCTATTTTTCACCCTCTCTCATCTCTCCTCATTTTAATAAAATCATACATTTTTTAGTAATTTACTTTCCCAAAAAGTCATTTTAAAAATAACTATTAAAATATTTATTTTTTTAAAATCTATTCTCTCCAAAATCTATTATTCTTATAATATATTTTTAAAAACTAATTTAAACGGCCCTTAGCAAAACTCTTGACTCTAGTTTTGCTTTGAGTGATTCCAAAATGAAGCAAACTAGCCACGGTCTTGTGTGATTGGATAGCTACTACGATTTACGGGGAAGTGCTTTGAGATATTGAGTGTTACAACCCCTCCTCTTTGTCTCTATTCCCAATAGGTGACCTGAGAAGCCGAGAGCTCCGGTTCATGCGTTTTAGTCACATATTCCAATATAATTCTTCGCTTATATATGCCATAGCACAAATTTAATTAGGCACACTTCTTCACTGATCGGGTTTGAATTTGATGCGTTTTATTAGGTCATAATTATCATTTTAGTGATAAATGATTTTACTTAATATAGATTTATTTGTGTTGATCACCCACGGATCAATAGATGGATAAGGTCTGGTGTATATGAAGGAGTTATGAGTTTAAACGTAACTTGTACCCAACCAGCTAGGGAGTGCGTTTAAGGTCAAACAATTGAATTCTTCGTGCCCTGTAACATATATATTTTTTTTAACTTATTAAAGCTCATAAGTATATTATAATGGATCGGACCATTTGAAAGCTATGAATAAAAATACGCAACTCCCGAACTCCGGCGAACCCTGCAAATGAGTGGAACTTCAAATCTAATTAAGCCTTATCTTCTTCTTTAATCTTCGCGCCAATTTTAAAACTCGACGTAATCTCACAACGTCAACGGTGATGTGGATATTTCCTGGAATATTCCTTTCTTACTTTATTCAAAAAACGCCTTCTCGGATTTCATGTTTTATTTTGGTCTCGTATTTTCTTTTTAAATAAATCAACGCATTGATTTGAATTGCATTTTCTAATTTCATGTTTCAATTGAACTAATTTTTTCCTTGCATTAATTGAGCCAAAGTACTGCCTTTCAGAAACTTGTGGCAACAAATGTCATATAAAAGAATCATTATTAACACAGTATACATTTAATTCTTAAAAGTACGTATAAATAAAGTTTTATAGATTTTTTTTTTAAATTACGATATAAAATAATTAGCTATTCTTTCTAATAGCAAATCCTTTAAATTTATAAAAAAAATAATTTTTTTATATAAAAATTAAAAAAATAGCTTTATTTTTTTTTTGTTACTCACTCGATTTATTAAAATTTTATCCCAACTATATTTAGATTTAACTCACATCGTATACTTTACTATAATAGATGAGTTTTTTAACAAATTTTTTTTTATACACTAAAATTTAAATTAAAATTTTTGTTTAAATCATATCAAGCTATTTATTAGGGAATAGTCATCATCATTATTATTATTCAACGTGTTCACTGTACTTTTCTTGGCCCACGACTTTCTTACTGTACTAATTAATGAGATCCAAATAAATGATTCGGATGAGGCTGACACGTCATCTAAAAGTTAAAAAGATTGACTCACGTGCACCTTCATTTGAGTTATCTCTTTGTATTAATTATGCGTTGAAATAAAATCATGTGTTTTGTTCGTTTATTTTTTTTAAATATATAAAACCTCTAAATTTTAAATTAGTTCCCCATCATTTGTTTAACATTTAAAAATTTAAATTAAATATTTTAATATTTTATACTTTAATTATAAAAATTTTATCATTAAAATTAATAATTTTTATCATATATGTCATCTAAAATATAACATTTAATATTTTGTATATAATTTTAATTTTTTTAAAATATTTAAAATAAAATAATTATAAAATGTAAAAATATTTAAATATCCCTTAAAATTTAACATATAATTTAAAATTATTTGACTTTTAAATAAAAAATATATAAATTATTTAAAATTATATATAAATTATCAAAATATTATTTTTTAAATAACGTGATATATAATAAAAAATATTAAAATTTAAAAATAGTAAAAATTGTTAATTTTAATAATAATTTTAATGGTATTAACTTAATAATTAAAATATAAAATATTATAATTTTTAATCTAAATATTTAAATATTAAAGAGGGAATATATAATTAATCTAAAGCTAAGATATTTGTATAGTTAAGCCTATTTTCTTTAAGAACATTCATGTGATTCTATAAGCTTGGTATTATAATAATTGAGAGTACCTTACAAACGGATATTAATCAAAGGCCCCTCAATAATAATCCACAAAACGACCTGCTTCTAATGATTAGGGGATATTTTATAATTATTGAATTTAGGCACATATTATATGTAATGACTTCGGCATTATATAGTCATGTCTTGGTTAATTAATTTAATAATTAATAAGAGAAAAGAGATTAATCTTTCTTCTTCTTTTTTTGCCAAAATATATTTTTACTCTCTAATAACCCCATTTTATCACAATTTTTAGATAATATTCTCGTTCTAATTATAAATATAAGGGTTAGATGAGAAGTTTATTTTAATAATTAATATAAAATTTTAATTTATTTTATATTTTAAAATTATATTTTTTTTAAATATCTTTATATTATTATACATATTAAATTTTTATAAAAAATAATTTAAATATATGCTATTAAACTGATATTTTAAGAAAATTAATATATAATTATTATAAATAATTAACTCAGTTAATTTATTTAATATATTTAAATTAATTAAATAAATATTATATTAAGGATATGATATAATAATTTATTCATTTGGGTCTCTATATAAATGATGGGACTCACTGTTGCTAAAATTAACATTAAGTCTAAGTCTAAAAATAAAAATTTAAATGAATTTTGAATGTAAAAAATAAATCACAATACAGAAATATTAAATTCCTAGTGGCCAGCTTTATGATGACTGAATGAATAATGCGATTTTAAAATTTGATTAAGAAGGCATTGCTGCAAACTTTTGTCTTAGGCAATGTATGGTATGGGAGAAATAAAGGAGAGAGGCGAATTTTTTTTTAATAAATTTAATTTTAAAAAATTAGAGAAATTGGATTAAAAGATTTTAATTAGTTTTTTTTTACTCTTTTATCTTATATATTTTTTTTATTAAAATTTTATAATCTCATTTATCTATTTTTTTTAAATTGAATTCATTGAAAATTTTCCCTCTTCTACCCTCTATTTCCATCGTACCAAACAACCAAACAGAAGCTTAGAATTATCTATGTCCTTACCAACAAAATATTTGTGCTTAAAGTATAAACCATTTTATAAATATTTATCCTTATCGTGGTTATTGGAATGGGAGCCCAGTAGCCCACTTGGATTAGTTTAATATTGTTTAATGTTTTTTTGTTACATTATTGTTTAATATTTTTAGTTCATCGATATTCCATATTTCGATGCCCTGTCACGTTTGTCTCTACTATTGGCATTAGAGCTTGGGATTACTCGAACTATAATTTAAAAAAAAAATTAGATAAAATTTTAATTTCTTTTTAATAAACAGCAATATTTATTCATAAATACTTTTAAATAAAATTATAATTTTAAATAAATTATTAAAACTAATTTTTAAATAGTAAAAGATCTTATAAATTATTTAATTATTATTTTACCCATATTTTTTATTACACCCCCTCTCCTCTCTTATTTCTACCATTATCCTCTCTCCTCTCCCTTATATACCATATTTCCTCTCTCTTATCTCTTATATTTTCTGTTCTTTTACTGTTAATCAAATCTTACTATTTTTTTAATAATTTATTAATATAAAAAATTATTTTAAAAATATTTATCTAAATACTTTGTTCTCTATCTATAATTTTTTTTTATAATTTTTTTTAAAATTCTATTCAAACCCTAATTTAATTATAGACATGCATTAGACTATTATGACATTTCATGTTGCGGGTTGCTCGTGTTTTCATATTATATCATATTTCATCTTATAAGTTATAAATTTAGAAAATGGACAAAAATTCGTTAAAATTTTATACTTTCCATATTTTAGACTAAAAATATCTTTTTTTTTATTTTAAATTAAATTTAAGAATAAAAGGGCCTACAATATTGCATCGGAAAATTGTTATTTAAAAATAATTATTGTTCACAACAATTCTACGGAGATGGAATAACATAAACCACTTATTTTATTTTAAATATATAAAATATAGTTTTCATTTATTTTTAAATAAAAGTTTAGATGCTTTTTTTGATCACTAATATTTATTAAATTATTTTTTTATGCCCAAAGTTTTTATGGCAATCTTTTTGCCCTGAAAGTTGAATATTGTTACCTCACCATTTCTCCTGAATTATGTGACGATTTGCATATTTTTAAATCTCAAAATTAGATTGATACAATACTCTAGTTGTTTTTTTAAACCATTTAATTTTATTATTTTAGTATAATTAATTTTAAAATAAGAGCTAATAATATTAATAAAATAAAGTTAAAATATTTGTTTTACCGAATAAAGTTACAGGAATTAATTGTGTATTAGAATACAATTAAAAATTCTATTAAGAAAAAAACACAAATATTAAATTACAAATTAGAGAAAATTATAAGTATTTTGGAAAATAGTTTCCATTGTTCATTTTAAAACTATTATCAAAATTCAAAACGGTTTCAAAACTATGATCAAAAGTCAAAACTTAAGACGATAGTTAAAAGAAAAAAGGCAAAAAAAAAAAAAAACATAGCTCGTTAATATTTATAATTTATGGATACAATTATAGTAACTTGAGCATACTATTTGTTGGGAAAAATGATTATCATCTGATCAAAACATTTTTAACAATTGCTACAGGTGAATTTGATGGTTTGTTTTTTACCAACAAATTTGACGTAACTTGAAAAATTAATAAAGCCAACAACACAATAACTAATATCCCCTCACATAAAATTAGTATAAATAATAAAAAATAGATTCATACCTTATAAAAATATAAATTTAATTTTTATTATTATTTTAAAATTTTTGTAATAGTTAATATCATAAAATTTTTATAAGTACTCTCTAAATATTAAAATTATATTTTAATTTTAATAAAAAAATTGATGCTGACCTTATTTATTTTTTTTTTTATAAAAAAATATCACGTGACTAAAAGTTGATTACAACATTCTGGCAATTGTTAAAAAAAGTGAATAAAACAATAAAAGTATGGCCAAAAAAAAAAAAGAATAGCATATTAAAAAGAAAAAAAGGTGACAAAAATGACTAAATTCTGAAAAAAAGTCATACATTAATAAATAACGTGATCTAGTAGATTATTTCGACATTTGGTAACAAAAGTGATTAACATAATAGAAATAAAAAGGTCAAAAAAAACTACTACTAATTCTGAAGAAAAAGATATACCTTAATTAATAAGGTGACCCAGGAAATGAAGGTTGAAGTCAGGATGATTCCTTTACCTCCGAATCAAAATGGCGTATGTCCGAATTTTTGTTTTTTCATTTTGTGGGTAAGCTTGCATTTATTAACATATTATTATTAGTATTATTTGGACGCCAAATGACCTTTAAATACAGTTCAATCCTCCACATTCATCCCAACTCCGTTCATACCCACCCTTCTCTCTCTTCTTTGTCTTTCTCTCTCTCAATCATTCTCTGCTCCTTTTCACTCCTTTGGACCAGTCATCGCTCCGCTCTTGCTCTTCATCCCGCTCTTCCTCTCCTAAAAGATTCCCCATTGGGCTGCCCCAAGAAAGCACAAGAAATTGTAGAAGGGACTGTGCAGGATATCTTTCACTTATTTTCTACTTTCTGATCGTTGAGAATTGGTTTTCTTGGTTGATTCAGTTGGATATCTCTTTGGGTTTGAGATACCCTTGTACGTTGCTGTTTTGTCCCGAACTCCGTCTGTCTTCTTTCTAAGGCTCTAGGGTTTGCTGATTTTGTGTTCTCGTTTCCAGGTAATTTGTGGGATTTATTTTGATTAAGCGTTTCTTTGTTTTCCGAATGCAAGATTTTGAGGCTTTCCAACACTATCTGGGTTTGATCGAATTGATCAGCGAATAAGTGAAGCTGGATTTTCTTTCTGTTTTTGGGTGGTAAAGGGAGCAAGTTTGAGTGCAGCGGTTGTGATGATCGCGGGTTTCAGTCTGTGTTACTATGAAGTCGCAAATTGCTCCAAGTGTTTTAAATTTATGATCTTGGGAGGGTACCGCTTCGCTCTTGTTGAGAAATCGAGTTACTTTGGTAGTTGCGATCACTTGGTTCATGCCTTTATGGTATGGTAAATGTTCATTTTTTCCTCTTTAATTAATGTCAAAGAGGATGGCAATTGTGATTCCCCATCTGGTTCAGCTAATGCTGTTTATTGTAAACAGTCATGACGTTTGAACTAAATTTGGTGACCAGGTGCCAAGTCGATTTTTTTAATGACTATGTGCTATGAACCTAAATTAAAAATGATTTTTGTTTCGTTTTTGTGGTTAGCATGGTCTTTGGAATTAGTATTGAGAATGAATTCCGTCATATTCTGTAACATATTCACTTTGCTTTATTTATGGAGGAAGATAGCGGTGGCTTGATGTCATGGCCCTGGACCTCTGGAAGGGAGGTCTTGGGTCTTTGTCCTCTTTCCTGATCCATCATCCAACCTTAAAGAAGTGATCTTCATATTTATTTTATTGCAGTAGTGAAAATCAGAAAACCATTGAATTTTGTTCATTTTTATTTTCATATTGTAGAAGGAGGATAGTATTTCACTGGGAGTTGCATATGTTCATGCTACATTGAGTCTAATGAATGAAGTTGTGTATGGACTTGTATATCAAGCACTAGATCTATCTGCTGATTCGTGACAATCTTCATTAGAATACATCTGTTTTATATGGAGTCCCATTAAAAGGGGAGAGAAAGATTAAGATAATGCTCAACGAGGTTATTGAAAGGACCTCTTGAAAGATTTGGTTTTGAGTTTACTTACCTGTTTGTCACTATTAGCAGTTTTTAAAGTTATTTGATGGTTGGCATGTCTTTTCACATCATCTTATGGTGAAAGAGAAAATAACTGAAATTTTGTTTTCTATTATGTGTCTGATGCAGAAGGGCGATGCAATGAAGCAGTCTTTCGACATTTCGGCTTCTGGTATATCTCTCAAGTCTTTAATTTTGTTTTGATTGCCAGTATGAGTATGAAATTTTGTTAAATACTTTCTTTATTACTAGCAGGTCCAACCAAGATTCCATCTATAAATATTCCCAAAGAAGTGGGACGCCATGCTTGGGAGGTTTTATCTGGATCTGATGCCTACCATGCTTCATCGGATGCTAGTCTTTTTTCTAGCTCGTTACCTGTTTTGCCACATGAAAAGTGTATGTATTGGATGCTTACTAAAAAAAGTTGTTATTTGTGTGCTCTGTTTGCCACGAATTTATTGACCTGTTTTGGTTTATCTGTAGTGAACTTGAACGACACCAAAAATGAGTATCAGTCTGTGGATGACATCTCATCTGGTTTTAAAAAGCTCCACCAAGAGTTAGAGTTTAATGAATCACTTGAAGATGCAAATATTCATGCACTTGGAACAACGCTTCCAGATGATGAGGATGAGCTTTTAGCTGGCATAACAGATGATTTTGACCTGACTGGTTTGCCTGGTTCCCTGGAGGACTTGGAAGATTATGATCTTTTTGGGGGTGGAGGTATGGAACTGGAAAATGATCCTCAGGAAAGTCTTACAGTGGGGATTTCAAAATTAAGTTTCTCTGATGGTACAATTGGCAATGGTTTGCCCCATTTCTCTTTTCCTAATGGTGTTGGAACTGTTGCTGGGGAACATCCGTATGGGGAACATCCTTCTCGAACATTATTTGTTCGAAATATTAACAGTAATGTAGAGGATTCAGAATTGAGAGCCCTTTTTGAGGTGAGTCTAAACTTTGGTGAGCTCAATCTATAAACTTAATGCATACTGAATGACGTTTGCCCTTGTCAATGCCACTTTAATGCATACTGAATGACGTTTGCCCTTGTCAATGCCACTTTCATAGACTCTCCCACTTGCACAGAAATCATGCCAATTATTTCTTAACTAATATTGATATTCTTTAAATTTTCTACTCAAATTATTAATTAGTTTTAGATGTTTTCTTTTTAGCAATATGGTGATATTAGAACCCTCTATACTGCATGTAAACATCGGGGGTTTGTAATGATATCCTATTATGACATCCGTGCTGCTCGAACAGCTATGCGTGCATTACAAAACAAACCACTGCGGCGGAGGAAACTTGACATTCATTTCTCAATACCAAAGGTTTTTGAGCAACTATACTGTCCTCACGATTTGTCCTTTAATTAATTGGTTGCCATAAGAATAATTTTTTTTATGGTACGTCCCAGGATAATCCATCAGACAAGGATATAAATCAAGGAACCTTGGTGGTTTTTAATTTGGATCCATCTGTTTCAAATGAAGACCTTCGACAAATATTTGGGGCTTATGGCGAGGTTAAAGAGGTGATGATTAATCCCTTTCTATTGTTGTGCTTCCTGGTTACATTTTTCATAACTTGGTGTTAACAGTTAATAACTTGACATTTCTACAGATAAGGGAAACTCCTCACAAGAGGCATCATAAATTTGTTGAATTTTATGATGTCAGAGCTGCGGAAGCGGCACTTAAATCATTGAACAGGAGTGACATAGCGGGTAAACGTATAAAGCTGGAACCTAGTCGTCCTGGTGGAGCTCGTCGAAAGTGCGTATACTACTGATGTTACTTTTGATTTTATTTTATTTTTTCATTAACTTATTTACCTTGTTATTTAATGGTTATCTGCTTTCTCTCGCCCATTTGCTGTCTTTCTCCCGCACATTTGCTGTCTTTCTCCTGTGATTTGGGAGTTTATGCAAAAAGTGATTGAGGCCTGTTTAATTGAGTAGCTTAATAGTGCAGTTTGGTTTTTCTCTATATTGCGTATACTGCTTAGTTAGGCAGCTGAATACTTTGCTTGGCTTTATTATCATCACCAACTGATGCTTTATGCATGTTTATTTTGATGTTTTTGCATTCCTTTATTGCTTCGTAGCTAATAGATTAATCATGGATGCATAAATATCAATTGATGATAATACCTTGTATCTTCTAGTTTGATGCTCCAACTAAATCAAGATCTTGATCAAGATGAATCTCGGAATTTTCGACATCAAGTGGGTTCACCTGTAGCCAACTCTCCACCAGGTAGGTCCCTTGAGATGCTTAAAATCCGTTGTGTCATGGTGTTTTTTTAGCTTTCAATTTTCTCCGCCATCACTGTGTTCCCTCTGCAATTGTGATCTCTATGATGGAATGGAGTTAATAACACAATTATAGCAGGTAACTGGTTGCAGTCTAACAGCCCCATTGAACATAAGCCAATGCAATCTATCAGTAATTCTCCTGGTTCTAGGATTATGAGCCCAACAACTGGCAACCATTTACCAGGATTAGCTTCAATCTTGCAACCTCAAGGATCTAACTCTATAAAGGGTGCAGCTATTGGTAAGGACCTAGGAAGGAGTAGTCATGGAGATCACGTGTTTAGTAGTACCAGTTCATCACATGGAGCCATATTTCAATCTCACTCACTTCCAGAACCAAAATTGGGCCAATATCGTGGAACTTTGTCCTCTTTTGGTCCATCAACTTCAAATGGATCTTCTGTGGAAACCTTGTCTGGGCCTCAGTTTCTTTGGGGAAATTCAAGCTTATACTCTGAGCACACTAAACCTTCACGTTGGCCTAGACCATCTGTATGGCCTCCATTCACATCGAATGGAAAGGGTCATGGCTTCCCATACTCTGGTCAGAATGGCTCCTTTGTTGGATCTTCCCAGCATCATCTTCATCATCATGTAGGCTCTGCTCCATCAGGTGTTCCATTTGAGAGGCGCTTTGGTTTTCTTCCTGAATCTCCTGAAACCTCATTTATTAATCATGTTGGTTATGGAGGCTTAAATGTGGGACACAATGATGGAAACTACATGATTAACATGGGTGGATCTGTTCATGCTGGCATTACTATGCCGAGGAATGTGTCTGAAAATGTTCAATCAAATTTCAGAATGAGATCTTCTCCAAGGCTTAGCCCTGTGTTTCTGGGTAATGGTCCTTATTCTGGGCTGCCGCCCACTGCCCTGGACGGTTTGACTGACCGTGGAAGGAGTAGACGGCTAGAGAATAATGGTAACCAAGTTGATAGCAAAAAGCAATTTGTGCTTGACTTGGATAAGATTAGAAGTGGTGAAGATGCAAGGACTACTTTAATGATAAAGAATATCCCAAATAAGTATGAGTTGCTTTAGGCTATTTATTGACATCTTTCTATTGGATGCTTGGATGATTCATTTATTGTTGATATTTTGCAGGTACACTTCAAAAATGCTACTAGTTGCCATTGACGAAAATCACAGGGGCACCTATGATTTCCTCTATCTGCCTATTGATTTTAAGGTATGTTCTGGGTTTCTTTATAAGCCATACGTCTAATCACGAAAAATGTGTTGATGAGACTATCAGTAGAAAAGAGGACAAAAAGTCCCCCTCCCTATATAAATAGAAGAAAATAGATTCATTAGTAAACATAGCTTTCCAATCTCTTTGAATCCACTAGGGGTAATCCCAATAAAGAAAAATAATTACAGATTCATTAGCAAAAAGTGCTTTCCAATTTCTTTGTGAGTATTTAGGGAAATCCCACTTAAAAACACCTTTGGCTGAAATCTATAGAGGGCAGAAAACAATGATTCTCTCCCAAATCAGAGGTATAGGGGGAAACTTTTGATTAGTCCCTCACTTTTTCTGTACTAACGAAGACTCCACAGAACAGCTAGCGTAGCACAAGGGCCAAGAACTTTCTGCTCTTTCTTCAAGGCAAATCCTGTGTATTTGATGGTTAAAAAAGCCTGCAGGTTTGGTGAATTCACCAATTCTTCTGAAAATTTCCAGACAAAACTGTTCCAAATCTGTCAAGCCACTTCACAATGCAAAACAATTTGTTATTTTTCTCAGAATCCCAAAAATACATTACACATGCATGTGGAGAAATAGGCATATTGGGTCGTAAATTTGAAGCAAATGATTTGTATCAATTCTATTTAGTATAGCAGTCCAAACAATTGAAGTGAGCCTTGGACTTGCAAAAAGATTGAGACAGAAAACCAATGCCCATTAAGACCTGAATAATAAATCTTATGAAAGAGAAAGAATAAGAATAAAAAGTTCAAACTCCAAATCCTTTTATTGGGAAAAGTAGAAATACAAAATGGAGTAGGGATTTCCTACTATAAAGCAAGATTATCTATAGTTCTCCCATTTAAATTTCTAGAGAACTGAAAATTATGCAAGGTCTCATCGTTTATCTAGCTATTCTGGTCTTCAGTTTCTTTTAATCTAGCGAAGCTTATAGATATTTTTGCTGTGGATGCAGAATAAGTGTAATGTGGGTTATGCATTTATCAACATGCTGTCACCCTCTCTCATCATTCCATTCTACGAGGTATAAGAAGTTTTATAGAAGCTTTTTTTGCCTAATTCTATTTCATTGTCCCAAGTTAAAAGTTGTCCTGTTGAATCTACTTTTCAAATTTCTTTTGAACATCTCATGAATATTAATATAGTGGTAATGTATTCCTTGTATTTATTGAAAAAAATGAAGAATTATTAGAGAAGAGAAAAAAACGTAGAAGTGTGTATATGTGAAAGTACTGAAAGATTCACTTTGTGTCTGATTTTGTAGACATTCAATGGAAAGAAGTGGGAGAAGTTTAATAGTGAGAAAGTTGCTTCTTTGGCGTATGCCCGAATCCAAGGAAAGGTTGCCCTTGTGAGCCACTTCCAGAATTCAAGTTTGATGAATGAAGACAAGCGATGCCGCCCTATTCTCTTCCACTCAGAGGGTCCTGAAGCCGGTGATCAGGTACTATTACTAACATTTATTAATAATATATAAAAACGTAATTTGCATTTACTTTATTTTTTTGTACCTTAAACTGGATTTAGTTTTTATCTCCTCCTCCCCTCTTTTGATTAACTTATTATGGCAGCTTGGCAACTACGTATGATACTCAATCTCTTCATATTGGCCTAACTGCAATGCTTTTATACTCCTGCAGATCGTACAAGAACATCTTCCCTCCAACAATCTCAACATCCAGGTCCTCAGGCCAAATGATTCACATATGAATGACTCTCCTGGAAGCCCCCCCAATGATAACCCTCCTGTGAACTTGGAGACAAGTTAACTTTACGCCAGATGCATAGTTGCTCGAGCCCAACTTTTGGTGGCTGTTAACAATTTTTTTGCATATATGTGTATTTAGGAAGGAATAACAGGAACGTGTAGATTTTATAGTGTAGTCATTCTCGGAAGTATTTTGCTAGAAATTGCTGCACATATAGCAGGTCTGATAATACTTAAAGGAGGTTGGCATTAGCTGAAGAGCTGAGTGAACTGAATTTGCTTTGCAGAAGGCGTTTCTCTCCATTTTTGCTGATTTTTGCGATTGGTGGGTTTGTCATTGGATATATAATGAAGATGTCCATATTAGTTAGGGGTTGATATTTTGAGGGTTGGCAAGTTGACTTTGGGGGGGGGGGGTTACAAATTGTATAGAGGGAGGTAAACAGAGACTTCGTTCTATATTTTAATGTATTCTCACTCTTGAAATCAAATTGTGGAGTGCTTATTTGGATTACTATTTATGGCATGCTAGAAATTGAATAGATCGATGTTAATTCGTTTCCCAATACATTTGCTATTCTGATTTGATACTCTCTTGGACCCCTCATTGATGTGCATCACGGATAAAAAAAAGAAGAAAAAAGAATCCATGCTTCCTGTTTATGCCTCGGATTGAATTAGAATGAACAAACCCTTCTCAGTTTTGTAAGTTGAAATTGAAGTTTGCATTTATTTCAAGAGAGGTAGATGGAACCCAGTATAGAAATTAGCGCTTACCAGACACCTGCCAGGTCTTTGCGGAGAAGAAAGTTATCTTGAACATGCTTATCCCTTGGGGGCAAATTCCTTTTCCTTTATTTTCTTGTTCTAAGTTCAAGATCAATGAGGAAGTAGCACTTGTTATGTTCTCGTACATAGTGAACACGACTATTCATCCTACTGAGGATTTTCCGGGACATATTTAGCCCTAGACCTTCCTGGGTAGTCCATTGATCCTCTGCTTCAAACATATCCTGAAGAACAGCAGAAGGAAGGCCTCGACCCGCATGTGTCATTCTGCACCGTCAAGATGGTATAAATGAGGGGTTAGTATACAACGTCAAAGGATAAATCCATAATTGCTAAGACCTGCATGCAGCAAGTACTAAGTATAAAATATATATTCCTGTCCTAAATATAAGACATAGTTTGTAGAGTATGAATTTTACTTGTAACAGAAAAGGGAACAAACAGATATTCAAATCTCAGATAGTGGATTATCATATTGTGAACAAATTACTATAGGGGAAAAGGTGTTAGCTGACAAATTAACCAGCTGTTTTCAATCCAAGGACAAAAAAAAAATCTCAGTATGCTTACCTGAACTGGAGATGGACAAACTCGTCGCCATCTTGCATCGTCTTCAAACCGGGTGAAATCTTAATTTCTATCCAGCCATTTGGGGATGGTGTGTGGCTCACCATATTAAGCAAAATGTCAGACAAGACCACCTGAAGCCTAATTTGATCACCATATAGGGTAAGCTATCATCAGGAATTTCGTGAAACAGCTGCAAGTTGTTCCCTCTTATGGAGATCATGACTTGACTTACAATAGCATCTAATATATTTCCCAGAAGAAATCCTTCATCGTTTAGCTTCAAGGTGCTGCTATAAATAGAATTAAATGTGAACTTAGCAACAATGATGCAGTAAGAACGTATTTAAGCATATATGCAGTAAGAACACAGAGCATAGATGGATCTCAAACATCTAAGGTAAGAAGCAAACAGAGTCGAGCTAAGTAGCAATAGACTGTAGCCTACGTGGGGGCATTAAGACAATGGAGAAGCGAACAAACAGATTTTTTTGGACAAACGAAATTATAATTAGAGCACTGATGCATGTTGGGGTACAAGATCATTACCCCTCGTCAAAGCTTGCTAAATCTGTGCTCTCAATAATGGACATGATCTTGTACTTGAGGAATGAATAATTAAACAAATAAACCCACATCATATAAAAAATGTGAAAAATCTTTTAGTATATGAAAAAATTGGAGGGAAATCCCTGATTAAAAAATTAATTGGGGATTCATACATAAAAAACTAATGCCCTTTAGAGTAAATAGATAAGCATATGAAATGATAAATCTACCCCTAATAAAAACACCGAAGGAAGGAGACAAGTCACAGTTGAAAAGCGAAAAAAATACTACTTCTCTTCCATTGTTAATGTGCGCTAGTAGCTTTTATCACACTAATCTAAGTTACGGGATTGAACAAACCATAAAAAGACCATGTTGAAGTTTGAGACACAGTTAAAAGAGTTCGATTTCATTTTCCAACAAAATCTCAGGTATTTTTTTCTTATAAATTTTTTTATAAAAGGTTGGGCTCACTCACGATCTAAGGGCAGAACGAAGTATCCCTTCTTCTTAAGAAATACTAATATCAAATAAAGCGAGCTGTCAATTACTATTAAGCGTAAACCTAGACATCTAAGAGTTAAGATACCTCTCTAAGTACCATAATTATAATTATAATAAAATAATACTCTTAAAAAATTAAACATGTTTTAAATAGTAGTATATCTCACCTTTTATACTCATGGATAATAGGCAACAAAATTTTAAGTATGATTTGTCTTACAAAATGACCTTTTTTTTATACTTTGAAACGGGCCTTTCTTAATTAGGTTTTTATTCTGTGGGCCAGACCTAGTAAGTGAACCCAAATTTTCATTTAAGAGTAATGAACTTTTTTGTAAAAAAAAAATAACAATAAACTTTTGATCTATCAATCATAACATATATGATAAAAAATAAATTCATATTCTATATAGTATAAAAAAAATTATATTCTATAAGGATACGAGTTTGATTCTCATTATCATTATAAGGGCTCATTTGATAAGCGATCTTATAAGTCTTTTGTAAATATTCTCTAAACCTGGAGTTTTACCCTAACTTTAGTAGGAGATCAGTGTCGAACTTACCTAATTTTTTTTTGTAAAAAAAAAATTTAGGATATGTACAAAAAAAAATTATGATAATGTCTATCCACACTTTAATCCATTTAGATCTCTTAATTTAAAAATTTATCGATCTATCTCTATTTTATTTTTTAACTATTATATTAATTTAACGGTTTAAATTAATTATTTTTATAAATATATAATTTAAATAAAATTTAAAAAATATATATTATATCCGCTTAATTAAGAATTAAACTAAAAAATGACAGATTAGATCAAGCTAGTGTCTATAAATTAATATTGAAATAATTTTAATTTCATTTTAACAGCAGAAGAAACAAGTTCCAATAAACACTTAATCATTTTTTCCTACTAAAAAGCTGAAAACTTGAAATACAAAATTAAGTATTCCAAGTAGATTACAAATCGAGCAAAAGGAAAGGAACGGTGGTCAAGGTTGTTAAAAGTGGCAAGTTTATATAAAAGAGGTGAGCTCATAATATAGACTTAGAAAGTAAACCCCTGAGATTGTTTGAATCTTTTTCTATACGTGGTCAAACTAACAAAACTAAACTGTCCATAAAAAAACTTTGTTTCCTGCAGGAAGATATTTGAATACTTTCCTGTAATGAAGATCAATTCGGAAGATTGCTACTGAAAAGGTTCAGCTTTTAAAGATAGTGATCATAGATTTGAATCCTTCCCTATGAGTCAAAACAATAAATATAACCGAATGCAAAATGTTTTAGACGCTTTTTAAGTATCAAAATTTATTTGAACAATGGATTCAACAATTTTCAAAATTCTATATTTATTCTTATTTTTTAAACATGAAAGATTAAATGAGTTAAATTTGAGAGCATATCAGAACTATGGACATGCTTTTGAATTCAAAGAGCACTTGTAAAATTAAACTCTTATTATGGCATGCCTTTGGAGAGATAAAATTTTGTTGGTTTAAGTTTCTGTTCCTTGTACAGTTGTCTTTTAGCTTGTAAATATTTTTTTATACAAAATAAAATTTAAATAAATTGAGTTTCAAGAAGTTATTAGAGTTAGAGTATGCTTCTATGTTTAAATATCGTTTACAAATATATTTATAGATTATCTATCAACAAAATATCTATATCAGTAATAAAATTTAAACTTATGAATAAATTTTTTATTAATTAGATTAATTTTTACTGACAGTGTAATATTTTTTGTTTACTTTAAATAATATTTTCATTTTCCAAACAAAATCTATACGTGAGAAATGAGTCTAAAGACAAGATCAAACTCATGATGTTATAAACATGAAAAAGGGATTGACTCCACGAGTCAACTGGCAGGATCGCATACGAAAGTACAAAAACCAAATCCAAAACATATCAACAAATTAAACTAACTTGCAAACTCTGATCGAGTATCTATGTTAATGCTAATTTAGTCCAAGTTCTATTTACTAGGAAATTTCAACTTGTTCTTCGATTTTAAGTGGAACGCAACTCTTCTAGTTTTTTTTGGCCAAACTCTCAGCTAATTGAATATGATTTTTGTTTCTATTTGCCTTTGGATCATTAGTAAGATAATATCCATCAATATACTCTGCCAATTTATTGAACTTGTTTATTTTTTTGTTCAAAAAATCCTTACAATAGCACGCCAGAAAAGAACGCGAAGGACAATACTGGAACCGGAAGAATGTGAGAGCACGCGCTATACAGGGCGGTTGAAAATACATGTAATTCATCGCCCCGCCGGGAGCTCAAAAAGCTTCTACTTACCTCCTTTCTTTCCGCAAAGCAGCACGTGTCAAAACGTCATGCTGAGTTGGTTCCACATGCCATGTGGCTTATTCTTACCGGTGGAACCAATTGCCACAGATCCCATCCCAGCCGTCAAACATCCAATAGACCCCCGAACACTATTTCTGTCTGACTCGTGGAAGTTAAGAGAGAGAAACGTTTACAGAAAGAGAGAGGGAGGAGAGAGAGAGAGAGAGAGAGAGGAGAGAGGGGGCTCTGCTGCCACACAGGTAAGCTAATTTTCCACAGGATTTTTCACCGTAAATTACGATAATATTGGGTTTTATTTAGCTATTTACTGATATCATGAACTGCTGCTTCAATGTTATTTTGGTCTCCTTCCATTTCCCCCCCTGCTCGCTTCGCACTGTGTGTTAGTTATACTGCTGCATAACCGTATATTCTTGCTCTTTTTCTTCGTTAAGGATTTTAAATTTTAATTCGTTGGTCGTTTTGACCTTTTCTTTTGATAACTTTTCCTCTCTCCGTTCATCTCTACATCAGCTGCGACTTCTGGGTTTTGTGTTGCTTTGCTGTGATAATTTTCATGGTTGACTTCGAATTTCGCCCGTTAACTCATTGGTCGTTTTGACCTTTTCTTTTGATAACTTTTCCTCTCTCCGTTCATCTCTACATCAGCTGCGACTTCTGGGTTTTGTGTTGCTTTGCTGTGATAATTTTCATGGTTGACTTCGAATTTCGCCCGTTAACTTGAAAATCGTGGTTGTTAAAGAATACTGTTTTAGGTCGCTTACGATGTTATGACGTAGATAAGTTTCTTTTGTGGACTTTAAGTAGTTCTGTTTTGGGAGGATAAACTGTTGTGGATGGATGCTGAATACTAAATAGTGTCAGTCTAGTCTGTCCCTTTTTAGGTCTTCTGGGTTATTTTGAACAGGTAGTTTTTGCTCCCTCTCTTGATGATGAACTTTAAGGGCGTATGGGTGTGGGAATTCCTCTAGGTTTCTTGTCAGAATAATAATGGGGAACGTAAAACTCGTATGTTTGATATAAGTTTCTCTAGTAAGCTTCCTAGGAATCTTAACGTCCCTTCCAAATCAGTTATCCCAGAATTTGGGCGATTCATTTCCATATATTACATGGTTTTAAATTCTTTTTTTTCATGGACCAACTATTCCTCAGGAAAGCGAGTGAAAGGTAAAGCGATTTGGTATTGATATCGTGACTGCATATTGGGAACTCAGCAAGAGCAATTGTCTTAGTGAACGAAGCCTTTATATGAGAGTAGTTTGGATGTTTTATGATGCACTTTTGATTTTTACTTTCTTTGTATGAAGGTGGGTCTAGAATTCAGGATCCTTTATAAAATTCCGTATGGTTGCAAATTATCTAACTTCAAATTCTAAATATCTTTTACCTGCTTATGGTCTTGCTTTCCCTTTGGTCAAAGCAAAATGAACCTTAAAAGAAAAGAAATGCAGATGCCTTGTCTGTATGATTATTTGGATTTGATAGGGATGCTAGCCTCTGTGATGCACTGTCAAATCATTCTATTTTTGCAGGAGTAAATCAATCAATTCAATTTCATAAACTCAATAATTTTGTGATTCTGCCTGACCAACTTTTTTTGTGGTACCATATCCTTTAACTAGTTCCATTTTGATATGTTTTCTATAATTGCTTACTTTAACTATTGATTTCCTTGTTTCTTGGTAAAACCATGGTTGCCAGGAAGTTGTTTTACTTTATGTACATACTTTTCCTTTTCCTTTTAAACTGCAACTTGTTTAAGTAATTTGGTGCAATCCTTTATAGGGCAATGCTTAATTATTTGAATATAATCTTTGTCATTCACTTAATACGGGAATAGATAGTCCCCTAGGTCTCTTAAGTTTCTTTAACTGATTCAGAAAATTATTGGATTGCTATTTTCTTTCCATGTTTCGTCTTGTTTTTGTTATATTGCTTTTTATAGCAGTAGGTCTAACTTTTATTTTGATCACCATATTTACTTCAGTTATCAATAAATGCTCACAACATTTTTTAATGCAGATGTAAAAGTTTTGCTTCCATTGGATGTGACGATTTCTTGATGCATAATTTCTTTCTACATAGTATATAATTATTTTTGTCTACTTATCGTGCTCCAGCCTCTGCTGCTAGAATTGTCTATAGGGGTCTCGTTTCCCCACTGATGTGCCCAATGCAAGGTTGTGTTACCTGTCATAAACTCAGATCTAATGCCATCCCTAAAAATGAAGAGCAAAGTGGGCACAATCTGTTTAAAAGAAAGAAAGGATCTTCATGTCTCTCCAAACTCAAATGTAATTTCCAAAAAGTCGTGCTCTAAGATCACAATTTCTGCTCAAGTGGCTGAAACAGACACTACTTTTCATGATTGTCAGCATGGTAAGCGGCTTAGCTTATGAAAGGACTTTTTTTCAGTCTCTTTTAGAGATTAGTGCTTCTACATTAGTTTATTCCCTTTTCATTTAGCTTTTGAGTTTGATACGCAAATTCACTTGAAAACTTGAGTTGATTTCAGATTTTTCATTATTGTAAACAATCGGTGGCTTTTGTAATTTATGATTTATGAAAAATTAAGAATAACTGATGCTCCAGCTGATAAAAAGTCGTAGAACCGGCATTGCTGATTTACCCAGTTGATGCTCTTTATCTCAAATAAACAAAAAAAGAAGAATAATGTATCATAAAAACATTCATGGATTAATGATTCATGTATTGTTTAGTTGACAGTGAGCACGATTAAGGAAAGTATGAAATAAAGAAACTAGAGCAAGATAGAATTGCTTTGATAACGAAGAACGAAGATTTTAAACCTTGTCAGTACCATGTAGAAATTTAGGGTTGAAGTAACGTAACATTTAGCAGAACTTGGGGATTGAAGTTAAAAGTCTTGTGCGCTCCAGCACTGTATACCTTACTTTATTCATATTATGAGGATAGAGTTTAGCTATTCTAGAAAATAATAAATTCCGAGGCTCCTTGATTATGAACTAATTTTTCCTCTTACTTTGCAACACTTATCTCATAATATGTGATAGGTCTTTCAACAGCAGTCAACTATGTTTTAAAGTAGACATTTCAGAAATCTATATCATTTGCAGTTGATTTCCTGCTTGACATAATTTATTTGTATTGTATGCTGGTGTTACTTTTTCTGTATGTGTCATCTGCCTTATTCTGAGGTCTTGTGTTAAAAATGTATATTGAAATTCCTATAGATTCTTTGCATTGACTGTTTTTGTTCTTTTAGTTACCTCAAAGACGGAGGTGTCCCCAAAAGACATTGAAGGTGCTGTATCCATTGACAACAAAGAGCATTTGGATAAAGAAGATTCCAATATCCATCCCCAGCAATCATTTTCTGCTGGTTCCCCTCCGCTGGGAAGAATGGTAGGGTTTGATTGTATTGGCTTTAGATAACATTTGTTTGTTGCAAGTTTTTTTGTGTACTTGACATCTTCATACTAGTTACTGCGGTGCTGCATAGACTCTTAAGGATTGGGATTAAATGCTTCTTAGTGCATTACTGACAGAATTATTTTTCTTTCCCAGGAGTCAAATGACTTATATATAACAAACTTGGAAACCATTTTTTCTCCTGCATTTGAGCCCATGGAAGCTCAGTCTGAACGCTATGCTGACAATGATGCAGGTAGAACTGTTGTTACTGTACATAGAACACAGAATTTTTCCCGTCCTTGATTCGATGCACCAGGAGTAAACTGCTCTTATGCTTTTCTGCTCAAAGTCCTAAAGAGCTTGATTTATGATAAGCTTTATTACTCAGCAGAGTTGATTGTTTTAAAAAATTCTGTGATTATCTCCACCTGTCTTTCTGCATTTTTTTGAGCTCTACACGAGTGAAATTCATTTCAATTGACTGTGGCATTGGTGAGGCTGTTTTCTATATTTCAACTGGAAGATAACGCTTTCATATTTTGTGACTTTTCATTTATTAAAAATTGCAGAAATTATGAAGATGCATATTCGGCATTTTCACTCTTCTACTTATTTCTGCAGAATAAAATCTTTATCATGCAGGATCTGTCCCATGAAAATGTATTTCTTGTGGAGTTATCTGTAGCTCTGCATCACACATCATCATAATGCTAGTTGCATGGGTCCTTTCTCATTTACTGTTATGAATTATGACTATTGTTCATGAGATGTAAGTTTGTCTTAATGGTGGCAGGGCTCTTTCTTGTTTTTTTACTACTAGGAATTAGGATCAATAATGAAGAGGTGTAACTTTTGTTGCTTTTCCATGTATCGCATTTATTCTGCTTATTTACTCTAAGGAGAATGTATATAGACCATTCTTAATAAGCATGGGTGGTGTGGCAAATTAAACTTTCTTCAACTACTGTCAAAAGTTTGAAAGCTGTAATCCCCAGAAATCTGGGCATTCATCTGCATGAAATGTAGATCATAAATCAGGAAAATCTTTCACAGGGATTCTTTTTTGGGAGAACTACAACTTAGGAACTTTTGGCAAAAAGATTTCCAATTTAAGAACAATAAACCATGTGAATGGTTGACAAAGTTCAAAGAGTGGTTAATTAGTTAACCATGTATCAAATTAATTAACCACTTTCCAGCTAATTATTACCCAAGTAGAAATATTTATTCCTCAAATTTGTAAGTTGTAGCTCTCTTATCTTTTCTTTGGTAAAGGTTATTTTTTTAGCTATATGTTAACTTATCACATGCTTAATATGGTGTCTCTCTCTTTTTTTTTAACTGTCTGAATGTTTTTATTCATTGCTTCAAACTCCTATTCTCTAGTTGGCAGCATTGGTTATAGTGACATGAGAGGACTGGAAGCTCATGAGGCTGAAGATGGAAGAATCGGATGTGGCTATGAAACGTGTGATGTGTCTGACTTCTACATTTCTGACATGATCATGACAAGCTTACCCATGGATGGAGATGCTTTTGCTGGTGATTTCTGTGAGACCAGCTGCATATCTGATTATAAATCTGCAGAATCAACCATGTTTGATGCAGCAGGCCAGTACATGGTCCTGGCCGCTCTAGAAGATGATGCTAAAATTGACAGTACTTCCAATATCAGATCATGTGAAGAAGCCATAGTGGTTCAGGAAAATGTTAGCCTCTATTCAGCAATAGGGCAGATAAGATCCTTTAACCATGGTTCTGATCTTATAATTGACTCTGATAAGGCTGAGTGCTTTGATCCACAGTCATTTATCAAGAACCTACCTGAACTCTCTGACATAGAATCAGATAGTCAACTTGCTGTAACATCAAAGGCATCTCAGAGGAGAAAATCAGTAACCCTTGTGCTTGATCTAGATGGTAAGAAACTGAGTATGTTTCTTGTGATTATTGATAATCTTATACTTCTTCAATAGATAATTTCTTTAAGTTAGACGTTAATGAGGGTTGGAAAAGTAAAAGAATCATCGTCATCAATGCTCTCCTATGGTCCAGAGAGCTGTTTAGGAGAGAAGAAAAATAAAATAAAAAGCTGGCCTCAATTAGGGGGATTTGGTCAGCATTAAAGAGAGAATCAATTGTGTGTTGATTTAACAAAGAGTATTTATCATTGATGCATCCTTTGGGTGATTTTGGCAAGTTATCATTGGAGAAAATTTTGGGAATGTGCATATTGTTTTCAAATCTTCTGATATAGGCAACGGTGCTGGCTGATGCAGAAAGTACATCCTGCCTATGATATTTTTTCACTTTCCCTCTCAGTTTTATCCTCTTTATTGCCACTATACATTTTTCAACGAGTAATGATATGAGGAAAGTGCATATGGTCACTATTGGTTTGCTTATGCATACGGAATTTAAATTCACAAGACAATTGAGTTAGGTGATAGTTCGGCTTATTCATTAAAATCAGCTAGTTGATTGGGCTCAGTATAGTCTTTTTCCTGTAGACCCTATTAAAATCTGCATGACAACTATGTCGGACTGAGAATTTAGCCAGGTAATTGATGTGGCTTTTTAGATGATCTCTCTGAGATTCACATTCATTTGTCACACTGTAATTCTTTCTTTCTTTCTTGATAATCATTTTTCTTTGTATGAAATATTTACATTGGTAACTCCTATTCACCCTGGCCATCATGCTTTTCACATATGCAGAGACTCTTGTTCATTCTACATTGGAACATTGTGATAATGCGGATTTCACTTTTACCGTATTCTTCAATATGAAAGATTACACAGTATATGTAAGAAAGAGGCCATACCTCCACACATTCTTGGAGAGGGTAGCAGAGATGTTTGAAGTAGTTATTTTTACTGCCAGTCAAAGCATTTATGCAAAACATCTGCTTGATGTATTGGATCCTGATGGGAAACTTATTTCTCGCCGGGTATACCGTGAATCTTGCATTTTTTCAGATGGTAATTACACAAAGGATCTGACAATATTAGGTGTTGATCTTGCAAAAGTTGCCATAATTGATAATTCCCCTCAGGTACAGATAGAACCTCCTCCTCCCATTTGATGGTTCACTTAACTGTCTTTCTTTATTCTCTCATTTGACAGAACCCCCTTAGTTTTGTTCTATACTTTTAAATGTTTTTAATTTCTGCTAAAGCATTGAATTTTGTCCACTGTGCTTTCTTTCTTTTTTACCTTTTGAATACTTTGTGCTCTCTGAGTGTTGATAGTTTTATCAAAACTTGGGGCCTTTTCAGTTATTTTATCAAGCGACTAAGGATATGTTTCCTGGGGGCGTTCAATTGATTAAAAAACTCTTATGGATCTCATTGATTAGTTTCTTTTTTGTGCCAATGCTGTATACATTAGGCGATTCTAAAAATTTCATGCTTAGCTCAAGTTAGCATGAGAGATTTATCTTGAGTAATCTACAAGTAAGCGTAGATGAGAACTAGCATTTAACTTGGCCTAAAGACTAATAGAACAAAGACATACTTGCGATTCCTTCCATTTAGTCAATCATAACAATTTAACCTGGAATACCATTGTCTGGCCTAGGAGTGGGAAGGGGAGAAATTATATTACTGGTTATTAATTCTTGCTCTCCTGCCATAAAATACAGGTTTTCCGGTTGCAAGTGAATAATGGAATTCCTATAAAGAGTTGGTTTGATGATCCATCTGATTGTGAACTGATGTCATTACTTCCCTTTCTAGAGATACTGGCAGATGCGGATGATGTTCGTCCAATTATTGCGGAGAAATTTGGTAACAAAGAATAAGATTTCTCACTAGAGCACAATTTGCAGCTTCTCCCTTTTCTAATAATATTTCAATGAAAATTTGTCCTCTAATTAGAAGATAGGGTATCCTTTCCGCTTTAGCTCTTGAGGTGAATTAACTATATAATAAACTATCACTAGTCTTATTGTTGAGTCCAAATATGGTTCCTTTTTCCTCTCAGTTGATGGCTTTGTGGAGTGCTTTATTTCTCTTTAAGGGGTAGTTGTAGCATCTATCTCTCATCTCTCTCTTAATCCCTAGTCCTTGTACAGTTGAAGTGTTTATTATTCTCTGAGGGTGTACATGAAACATTTTTAGATTAAGGAATATATATATATGGTAAAGTTACATATTTTCTTTTTTGGTTTCATATGGAGATAGGCTTATTATTAAATTTCACGAATGCTGGGTAGAAACGGAAGTACATAGTTGATTTCTGTCTTGGATCATTGTTGCCTATAAACTAAAGTTTTTCATTTTTTTTCTGTACATGCGCTACTAGGATTATGGTTAAAACACTGTCCTGTGGATTTTAGGTGGAAATGTGTAGCAAAGCAAGGCTGGAATTTAGTTCATAAAAACTTCCAGGACATATTGCTCCAGGATACTAAAAGACGCTTAGCAAAATCAAAGAGCCCAGAATAAACTCAAGTCTGAAATCTTAAGTACTAAAATTGACAAATTGCATATTAATTATTGAAAGGAGGCTCTGCATTAGTCTATTAGATGATAATTAGTCATCACGTGTGTACTAAAGCAAAACAGTGCACAGAAATTTATGGACATAGGTATGAAACTTCAATATACTTGTGAGAGTAAGTGAATAAGAAATAATAGTGAGACTAATTATAATGAGAATAATACCAAATAACTGAGGTTTAAGTTACATTTATAAACAATTGATGGTAAATGCTATCATAGCTGCATAACATTCGTTCTACCCAGCTATCTCCTCATTACAGAGTATATAGCTTATCATCCTCGTGCTAACCATGCAAGAAAGATTTAGTTTCAAACTATCATCTACACTTCCATATATAGTATGAGAAATGTGGACTACTTGTGGTCAAGTAACATAAATGCTCTCCTTCCAAATAGCTTTTAAATTCTCTTTACTTTCCTATGAGCATAGTTATTTACAATACATGTTCATGCTGTGTTCTATGCTTGTTTGGAATGTAAGTCCCATCTTGAGTTAATCCAGTAGATGTCTCTGTTTCTACATTCAGTATGCCACTGGTGACTTGGTGAGGGTTGTGCAATCATGCAAGAAGGATGAGGAATTAATGATTTAGAAAACAAGCACCGGTATTTACATCAGGGGACATGTTACAACTATAAATCCATTCCTGAGCTTTTATATCACATGCTTTCTCGAAAATCCAGAGCTTCAAAACCAAATTCAGTCATTGAAAAGTTATTTGGTCATTGGAAAATATATTAGATATACCTAGAAAAGTTGTACCAATATGGATATTCTTATTGGATATGAGCCGATAAGATATGAGAGATATAATAATTTTTAGAATTTTATGATATAGGTACAAGAAATATATATTCGACAAAGTACACATGAAATACTAAACAACATTATAGAAAGTCTAGTTCCGGACAAGTATTTCAGATGTAAAACAAAGTGTTCAAAACAAGGTACTAATAAAAACCTAACAAATCAAACCATAGATTGCAATTCAAATTAAATGTAGGTTATTTCCATTTACGGGCCCATTTGATTTAACTTTTGGAGAATAGCTTTTGGAAGAAAAATGATTCTGAAAAAATAAGTGTTTGGATAGTTATTACTAGAACAATTTTTTTGATAGGTAAATTACCAGAAAGGGCATGGGGTAAAATGATAGAGAAAAAAGACAAGACAATAGTTATTACACAGCCTAAAAGTATTTTTCCCCACTCAGAAATTAGTCTCACAAGCTTATCTGAAATTATGGTTTTGGACCTCAAATTATAGTTTAGTCTAGAAGCACTTTTGGACATTTGATGGCTGTTTAAGGTTTGGGTCAAAATTACTTTTGAAACCATGGTTTGCATGCAAACCAAACAGGCACTACATCATTAAGGTTCTTTATAAGCTCTTGTGCAGTTTTATAGTATTTCAAAAATCTCCAATGCATTTTGATAATGTCTTAAACATATCACACAAGAAAGACTGATATATGAGTTAAAGTATGTTATGTGTGTTGGGGAATGTGGTAAGAATATCACCTTAGATACATATCCGATATTTTAAAGTACATCATGTTGAATTTTACATCTGTAAAGCTCAAATATTGCCACTGAATGTCAAATAGATCAACAACAGACCAGTCATCATCACCTTTGTTATAAATTTGGCAACGTGTCAGGTTTGAGTTGGAAGTCATCAAAACCTTAAATTCAATTGGTTGTCAAGGCTTGAGAGGTAACAAACGTTGCTTGTTTTCCAATTGTTTGGTGTCACTAACTTTTTTAGTCTTCGCTTAAAGAACATTCTATCTTGAGTTCTGGTTGAAGGAATTATTGTTATATATATTTGAATTAAAGGGACAGACACTAACGGCCTAATGTTACAAGCAACTTATGGGAGAGTTTACATGTCACTAGGTTACAAGGCTATTGGTTTGTTTTATATATTTCTTACAATGAATTCTCAGCTTCCAAATGCCCTAATGACGTTGCTTTCCATCTCAGTGGGTTTTCTCCATGTACTTGTTGAACTTGTTAACCAGGTCTATCTTGTCTGCTTTTTTCCCTGATACATGCCTGCGCCAGGGGTTTATATAAAGCAAGACTTGATTGTAAGAGGGCAAAAGGAAGGTTTATATAGGTAGAAATAATGTTTTCATAAACATCGTAAAATATTATGTATTTGACTGTACTGCTATTTGCTATAGTGGCCCGTAATGACCTTACTAATCCTTGAAGATAGGGATTAAGTGACAGCAATTTCTAGTATTCATCAGGACTACCATTTGGTGGTGTTTATAGGAGATATCAAATTTTGAGTGAATTTCCTGGTTAGAAACAGGTTTGGTTCAGTGGTTTAGGATTGAAGAATCTATTCTTATATTTGTGGTAAGGGTTAGGCTGACAGTTGGAGGTTGAGATAAAGCAATATTTACCCTGAGAAAGCATAGGCCTCAGAATTTTTCAAAAAGATGATATCCCCTTCATCAGAATCTCCATACATCTCTTGTATTTTGGGTGAATCAGGATTCAGGAGGATTTAACACGCTGAGAAGTAAATGGATTGGTAAGTAGCTAATTAGCTGTGCTTCAACACTATATGCTCTAGCCATCTAGCGTCCTGATGATGGAGTTCCTTTGGGATGCAACTGGGGATCATTTAAACTACTCAAGCTCTTTTTTTTTTTTTAATTTAGATTCAGAGTTGATGGATTTGATGTTTTTCAATATCTGACTATCACTTCTTTGATGATGTCTGCTATTAGCAATCCACATTTACTTTCATAATTTTGCATCCATTCTCTGCAGGTCTCTGAAGGAAAATTAATATAGTATTATCCTTAGTGGAAATCTTTTAGGTAAGCAAATTTTGTTAATATCTTACTGGTTAGGATCTTCATAGGTATATGCCTTATTTGTCTTTGGGACAGATTTTGACTGCAATTTATTAATACTGATATTTTTTCAGTTCATTGTATGATTGATGCTTTTGGAGGTTTGTTAATATTTGAATTTTTTATTAGAGAATCTAAACGAACATGTAAGAAAGTCTTCCCAAGTTTTCTCCTTTTTATTGCCAAGGTGGCGGGGGAGCCTTGTAAATTAGAATCTGAAACGTTGGTGGTGGGGGAGCCTTGTAAAAATAGAATCTAACGTTAAATTTTGTCATTTTATTTCCCTTTCTTTTTCTTTATTGTTTGTTCAGGGGTAAATTATTCTATTTATTGTCTGCAATGGATCTTCTAGGATCATGAATTGGGTGACCCCTACATTTCACCTTTCCATCGTTTTTTTCTTCCTCTCCTTCTGTCACTGTAAATGATTCAGATTGTCCAACGGTGGAGTCTTGACTTGATAATTACAAATGATTTCACTGCTTCCGTTATTTTATAAAATCAAGCAGACAAGTACAAGATTTAATGAGCAAGCTCTGGCCATCCTTGACCAGATAGATATATTAAAACACGGCAACACAATAATATTTTTATCAAACAAGATTGCAAAAGAAACATTTTTTTAAATAAAAAAAAAAAGATTTTTACAGATATGAGTTTCAAAGACAGCTCTTTGGGATGACATAACCGGTGGCAGTTCCAGCGGCATTTCTACACAATGAGGTCTCTGATCCATGAGCATAAGTCAGCTTTATGTCACGCAGTGTGATTCCTTCACATGGATTGCCTGCACTGCAATCCAAGTTGATTGCCTCTTTACTCCGTGATGTTCCCCTTATCTCTTCGTACCTCACCCTGCTTATCTTCACTCCTGAATTCTGTTATTGCAATTATTTCGCAGTAAAGTGAAAATTCAGAATCTTGTGATTAGAGTTCCAAGAGTAGTTGCATCTATAGATGAATTGCTTTGCTTAAGCTCGGAGAAGCTGGTTATTGAAAGCAGAGAACATGTGGAGAAAATAGGATTATTTTGTGCGAAAAGCAATTTTTACGCGTTAAACCCAAGCTCTTTATTAGGACTTAAAAAAAGTATTCAACTTGGGCAAAATTTGATGACATGTATGAATGCAACGATATAAAAATGTAAAGCCTGTGCATTCAACTATTCATATAATATCAAAGAAGAAGAAAGGTTGACCTGATGATGATGGCAAGAAGAGGCTCCAGGGCAGTATCTCTGATCAATAATAATGGGGTTGAAGACATTGTGCATGATGAGGTCTGTAAAAACTATGTCTCTGACGAATCCATTGCTTGGTTGTGCCCTTGATTTTATTCTAACCCCATTATCTGATTTTGTGAATGTGGAACTCGTCACTGTCACGTTCTCTACCCCTTCTTCCTTCTCATAGTTCCCCAAACTACCTATGCTGTCATACTCAATACCACTTTAACATAAGAAAGACTCATCTTTTACACTTCATCTATTACATCACTTTAATAAGTATCAAGATAAGAAAACGGCCACCTGACTCAGCTCAATTTGAATTAGATAGAATGTTATGTAATTTTTTACTATGAGTTGATGTATTCTAATAAAAAAAAAGTATGGAGGTAGATAGATTATGATGATTACCTAATGCCATGACCTGGGCCACAAGCAATGTGGTCGATCCAGATATGGGTGGAGCCCTGGTTGATGGAAATACAGTCATCTCCTGTGCCGATGATTGTATTGCTGATGGAGACTCCGGTCGAAAACTGAACGTTGATTCCATCGGTATTGGGGCTCCCACTTGGGGCTCTTATCTTCACCTTCTCTATTATTACATTCTTGCAATGATCGATGGACAAGTGCATTGTTTGGCTATTCATTGACGTTATTCCACTCACCACCACATTGCTTGACCAACTAAACGACATGGACTGCATTTTCATCACAAACACGTGTATCATCACTTAATAATAACAATACAACTTAGCTTCATTATGTATCAATTGTTGCAAGCAGTGTTAGCAGACTAATTAATACATATCAAGTTAGCGTATGTGGGGTTGTGAGTTCAAATTCTCTGTCAACTGTATAATGAATACGCGAGTTATGAGAAATATATATACACACACACACATAAAATCATGCAAGCAATATTAGTAGACTTACCCTTGCTCCAGGAGGACAATTGCTGTGAGCTTTTTTGCAATCCCAATAAGAGGAGCCTCTTGCATCGAGAGTGCCTCCTCCATAGATGGAAACACCATCAAGCTTTCTGAACAATATCCAATACCCAGAATTCCCCAATGACCAATAATCCCTCGCAGCAACAATAGTCCCATCAATTCTCAACTTCACCTTCTTCTTGCATGGACCATCGAATGCCACTTGTTTCACCAGAAACATCCCTTGTGGCACATAAATTGCTGTTTCCTCTGCTGCTTCGCATGCCCATGACCATGCCTTCAGAAATGCCGTCGTAGAGTCCGAGTCGCCATCTGGTTTAGCCCCAAAACTCTCTACATTGATGTATGAAGAAGATGAGCTTTGAAAGAGGAAGAGGAGAAAGAAGAAGATGATAAAGTGGTTTGAGTTAGTCGCTATGGCCATTATCGTGAAAAGGTTTGAGTAGGAAAAGTGATGGAAATTAATTTCATTTGCTTTAGAACTTGCTATTGGCTTTGGGACACAGGTTTTTGGGGCCTATTTATTAGATATCACATGGTTTTATGTTCAAAGTAAGTTAATTACATGTGAAGTTCAAGTTAATGAGTCAGTTGCTTAATTCTCTTGTATATTGTCTGGTCCTTCAAGGTTGGAATTCATATGCATGCATGCTGCCTCTGCCGCTTTCTCAGGACATTGTCATTTATGTATTGTTGTATGATTCATTTTTAGAGTAAAGTATACGAAATTTCATTGAATTTGTTCGAAATCATATATATTTTTGTTTCTAAATTAAAATATTTGGTAAATTGTCAGAAAAATAAAAGGTAAAGTTCATGCTTTTTTTTTTTTATTTTATACAATTTTCTCTTTGATTTTTTAGAAAACCTAAGATAGATTTATATAATTGAGAGAATTTAGAGAGGAGAACTCTGTTAGATTTGGCAAAATTAAGAGGTTATGTTATACTCCCTCCAATATATAATATAGGAATTAATAAGTTTAATTTTATTCTAAACATAATATCTTAATTCATTTTATCTCTTATATTTATTATTTTTTTAAACTAATTTATTTAGCTTATAAAATGATATATAATATAATATTTTAGGAGTTTACGTCATATTTATTATAATTAATTAATTTAATTAATATTAATTTTTTAATTTGTTTAAATTAATTAAATAGACTAAAAAGAGTTCGTTGAGTTTAATTAGAAAGAAATGCTTTAACAACAACAATAACTTATATTTGTCAGAATGTGAATCTACTCAAATCTTTTATGCTTCGAAGTATGATAATCAAATACATCCGCTGTGACGGTGTTCTACAATTTTTATGCTAACGATAACGTGAAAGCATTGATGGCAACATGGGATTTAAATCTGATTGCTGAATTTTTTAGTATGTAATCATACCAGTAAAAATATGTTACAAAATACTAACAAAGTTAGTAGTGTTCTAAGCGTATAGAAAATATTTTATTATGAGTGGTAAAATTTACTCTGATAATTTTAACATCTTAAAATGTTAGTTTCTAGCTATTGGTGGGATGAAACTGTCTAACTTTACCAAAAAAAATATATTACGAACAGATATGATGCCCATATATTTATACTATAAAATGTATATAGATAAATAGCTAGTTAATTGCCCCTCCCAATCTATAATTTTTGACCTTGATGAAGCTTTTTTTTTTTAAAAATCAAACGGTATCTTTTAACCGATAGTTTAAAGACTAACTCTCATGAAACATAGAGATTATCGAAATAAATTTTGCCTTTATCAATAAAGTATTTCTCTATGCTTATGGCATAGCTCGAACCTATGACATCATATTTAAAGGACACAGTTATTTATCAACTATACTAAATTTTGTTGGTTGAAACATATGAAGTTATATGAACAAAGAAACACATTTAATTAATTTCTGTTCAATTACGTGACGTTATTAATTACTTCAAAATATTGTTGGCCAAAAAAATTAATTACTACAAAATATTCGTTGTTAATTATTTAATCATTACTTAGCATCGACGTTCCCCCTTAAACATTAAATATGAATAATGGTTTCTTCAATAAACCTTATTGTCCGACATCATTAACACAGGAGAAATTCTTAATTAGGTACATGATTCTACTACGAAACAATATGAATATTGAAGAATTTTAAATAAATTATCCATCCTTGTAAATCTGTCTTCAAAGTTAAATATATTACTCCTATGAGATTCTTTTTTGTTTGGACCTTCATATAAGATTCCACGCATTACAGATGTAATAAAAATTTGTCTTTTTTAAAAAAAAAATTGCTGCATTTTTATATGTATCAAATTAATTTTCAAAAACAAATGAGAAAAAGATTCTTCCCCAGAAATCTGTGCCCAAGGAGGCTAAAACACATCTCAAAACAAAATAGTGCCCAGTTACTACTTTTAAATTATATTGGGCTTTGTTGATGATCCGTTATCAGCATGTTGGGAATGGCATAACCCAAACTTGGAAATGATTACACAAAAAAAAGAAAAAAGAAAAACCCTAGAACTCGGGGCTCCTTTAAAGTTATAAACTTATACGAGACTCAAAGTAGGAAAGGAACTTGGCGGCAAGGGAGATTCACCGTAAGTCTCTCCAATGTACTCTGTCTCAAATGCTGAATTTTCTGGATATCAACTTTGATTGTGATCTTTTCTAAGTTTTAGAATAATGGTTTTGCGTTGGAAAATTTCCATTTGTTTATTTCTAGTAGTCCAAGCTCAAAGGTTTTTGTTTGTTTTGGTGCCATCTTGAAGAACCAGGTAAGCAAAAATGGCCGTGCCGTTGCTTTCAAAGAAGATTGTGAAGAAGCGGGTCAAGAAGTTCAAGAGGCCACAGAGCGACCGCAAGATCTCTGTGAAGGTATATAACCAAACGACGTTTGTATAAACATGTAACGTTTAATTGTCCTGGTTGGCTGTCTGATTTGACGATATATTGCGTTAGTTGTTGGTTGTTATCCTGGCTTCAATTCGAAACTGTGGAGTTTTGACCGGTTCAATATCTTGTTATGAACTAATGGAATATTTTTGGGTGTCTTTTATTTCATCACACCATGTCAGTTGTTGCAAATTGGCTGTGTTTCATTTTGGTTAGAATGCATTAAAATGAGTCTAACTCTCAATGCTTCAATAACTGAGTGACATACTTTACAATTGTGATTGCGTATAGTGGATGGGGACTCATTTGAGCTCAGATAGGATATGATGATAGTTTTTGTCGCCCCAGTCTTAATTTGCATCGTTTGGTGCAAGATGGTGACTGACATTGTATCTGATCCTAGTATCTTGTAGTTCAGACTATTACAAGGTCATTGTTTCTTTCACATAGAAACATAAGGGACGTGCTCATCTGTGTTTTTCTACCTCCTTTCCTTTCGGTTTAATGTTGCACTTGCACCATTTAAATCACTTCAGGGATCTTTGCTCTTTAACCTATTTACAAGTTTCTAACAATAATTTGCTACGGCTTCATTTTATCATTTGATTGTAATGCGGTATTGACGTATCTTTTCACTGATATCTGAACACTTGCATCAGTTGTCTCCCCCAAAATATGGTGATTCAGTATTTGGAAATGTGCAATGAGAGATGATGATGTTTATCCATCGATTCTGCAATAGAGTGATGATTTTTTAACATGCACTACCATCTGATCTCTGTTGTATATTTTGATAGCTTTATGTGTATTAATTATTTTATTACCAAATGTTCATTTCTTATTTCATGATGTTCCTAATCCCTACTAATGGGTTTATATCAGTGCTTCTGTAACTGATGATGCAAAAGTCTTTAATTATTATGACTGATATGTGATTATTGCACAAAATATCACCATCTTTCGGCTGAAGTTCCATATTAGAGTTTCTGCTTGCCTTATTACACAAACTACACAAAATATTAGTTGTAAGTTTTAGTTGCTTGAAGTTCCATGACAATAAGGTATTTGTTTGCTTTTGTTATGCATCCTTAATTGGCTTCTCTAAACTTTTCTGCAGTCAATTATGAGAATTTTGTATTGTTTATCATCTTTATGTGTTTCCTTCTGATGTGGTGTGTATGTAATCATGTTTTGGTTTCTCTAATGTTTATTTGCCCGCGGTATCTGATGTCCAGGTTTTGTTTCTGTAGCTGGACATTTTGTTTGAAGGGCATATAGAAATATTATACAGGTCTTGTGACGCAGTTGGCTTGCTTTTCATATAGGCCTCCTGTTACTATTTCCCTGTTTACATCTAAAATCCATTCTTACTAGGTTTTGTGCATCCCTTCCAAATCCTGTGATAATGTAGAATTTTTTTTATGTTTAAGGAAAGCATGTACATGTGGTTGTGACTTAACCTTGTAATTGATTGCCTTTGTTGGGACTTAATTGTATTCTCGTATTTTTACTGCAGGAAAACTGGCGCCGGCCCAAGGGTATAGATTCCCGTGTCAGGAGAAAGTTCAAGGGATGCACTTTAATGCCAAATATTGGCTATGGATCAGACAAGAAGACTAGACACTATCTCCCAAATGGTTTCAAGAAATTTGTTGTGAACAATGTCAAGGAGCTTGAACTTCTCATGATGCATAACAGGTGAACTGATTCATTTCAACTTTATTGATCCTGATCCAGACTGTATTGATTGTCATCAGAACTTGCAACAATGCCCCTATTTTCTGTTATTTCAGGACATACTGTGCTGAGATTGCTCACAATGTTTCCACGAGGAAGAGAAAGGAGATTGTCGAGAGAGCTGCCCAGCTTGATGTTGTTGTTACAAACAGGACAGCCAGACTACGCAGCCAGGAGGATGAGTAATCTGGAAGACTTTGAAAGTTCACTTGTGTTTTGTAGCTGAGTTTTTTTGGTTGACATCATTGTCGTGGGGATAGATCTTGGTCATAATTTTGTTTTTGCTAAGATTTGTAGTGTGTTATACATTATGATATTTGGCTCGTTCAATGGCATTTTTAATGTTTTTCATCTATTGATCTGGATCCCTGGTTTTCCAACTTTACAAATAATCTGGGTTTTTCCACAGCAAATGCTTAACCACGATTTTTCTTCTTTCTTTTTGAACTGAAGGTTCCCCCCCTGAAATACACTATACAAGGGATGATGAATATGCTGCTGGATGTCATATCAGTGACACATTTGGATATACCTTTTGCTTTCGTGCCTAAAAAAAAGAGATAAATGGATACTCTTGTTCTTATTTGGCGGGTACAATTTAGGGTCTCAATCTCATGCAACTTAATGCTATGTTTTCAGTCCCATGAAATTGAAGTGGTCGTACATGTGAAATGTTTATTCATGGTAAAGCCGTTTGAATCCACTGTTAGCATAATCAGATTTTCAATTTACCGTCGTGCTTCCCTGAATGTGTTCAACGAATGCCATATCGGTTTATATCTGTCTTCTATTTCAATTATTGATAAATTTGTAATCTTTTACGTTATAATTTTAACAAATAAAAAAATGGAACTGGAGAGCGTGTGCACTCACAAGAACACAAACACTTGTGGTAATTTTTACTTTTATTGTTACAGTAGTCCACAACAGATTTGAGTATACCTTTATTAATGCGGAATGAGTGTCCTGACTTGACTCCTAATATAACTTGGATCAAGTGACGATTCTGCAACAGACATCCTTTTCTTTTTTTGACTATTAAAAATGGTAACTTTTTGCCAAAAACTGCTTTTTATTATGCTTGGGGAATTATTATTCCATATGAAGTAGAATATGAATCCCTGAAATATAAACTCTTGCATCTCCAATAGGATTCATGAATGCTAAAAATAATACCTTAGCTTCGACCTTTGAAGTTTGCAATTTAACTAGAAAAGAATTTTAATCTTAACTTTCAATATATAATACCGTCTTTATATATATAAACTTAAAACGGTGCAATCTTTTGAAGACGAAATGGGACCACAGTGGAAGAGTCCACAAGGGGCAAGGAATATGACTTGCCTCGAAGAAGGAACAAGTATGAAACTGAATAATGTATTATATATTATACATAGAACAATCTATAAAACATGGGGCAAGAAAGAATCAGGCATATTTGGTCCTGCCTTGAAGATGAGGCACGAACATTCATCTTCTTTATCTTTACAACCCTGCACATAGTCTTTTGAACTAGCAGCCTTAACAAGAAAAGAACCCAAGTTTCCACCCAATTCTCATCATATATACATATTTAAGAACTCTCCCTTACACCATCCTCGATCAGAACAAACTTTCCTTCATCTCTTTCTAGGTTTCTGCTTTCCAAATCCATCACTCAGTACACATAGATGGCCAACGAGCAAATGAAACCCATTGCCACTTTGCTTCTGGCCCTCAACTTCTGCATGTACGTCATCGTTTTGGGCATCAGCGGATGGGCCATGAACAGAGCAATAGATCATGGCTTCATTATAGGTATATATCAATGTTTCTCAGACACTTTATTTTTGTTTTTCTTCTTGTTGTTCCTGTGTTAGCATCTGCTTATGTTGTTGTAACTTGTACTGGTGAGAATTTCAGGTGAAGGATTTCAGCTTCCAGCTCATTTTTCACCCATTTACTTCCCAATGGGGAACGCAGCCACTGGGTTCTTTGTGACATTTGCTTTGATTGCTGGAGTTGTCGGAGCTGCTTCTGCAATTGCTGGATTCAATCATGTCCGTTCATGGACTCATGAAAGCTTGCCTTCTGCTGCTTCTGTTGCCGCCATTGCTTGGACTCTCACACTCCTTGCCATGGGGTAAGAATAATAATAATCACAACTTCTTCTTCTTCTTTTCCTTTCTTTCTTTTGTATGATCGTTCTCATATTGATCTGATAAGCAAATGATTTGTACAGCTTTGCCTGCAAAGAGATTGAGCTTCATATCAGAAATGCCCGCCTGGTAAGAGATAGCAACAGATAGGGACTTTTCAATTTTCATATTGTTCATAGTTGTTGATCGTGTTAAGTTGATGAGCTTTGAGATGTTTTTGATTTTGCAGAGAACAATGGAGGCGTTCTTGATTATACTGTCAGCTACACAGCTTTTCTACATAGCAGCTATTCTTGGGGGCGCGTCCAGGAGATGAAGATGAAGATGAAGTGAGGGATGTTGAGGAAGATGAGTCTGATCATCAGAGGGGGCTTGTGTGATCTGTTGTGTTTCTTTATGTTTTGATTTCTATTTCTTATTCTTTCTATTTTCTGAAACTTGTACTCTAAGTTGGCAGATTGTGTGTAATTTTCTTGATTGGATTTGTATAAATCAATATTATTTTTATTACATATTTCCAATTAAAGCAGTGTGTCCCTTCCTCGCCTGGATAATTTATTTTATATTATTTTCTTAAAATTGAGCCTTTTTTCAGGGCAATAAAAATTTTGCTCCCTATAGACAATTATATTTGAACTCAAATTACTTCAATTAATTGAAGAAATCAAGTAAAGAAAGAAAGAAAAAAAGGTATGAGACGGGAGTCACATGAAATGGGGTCATGTTATAAATATTAATTTATAGTCTTTTAAGAAATAATTATTTTTAAGATTCTTCGTGTCGTTACAATATTTTTAACAGTCTATAAAAAAATTGTAAACACTGAACAATAGGAGGAGACCAGGGAAATTGGGCCAACAATAAACTGAGTCCCATAAAGAAGAGGCCTTTTTGTTGGATTATGGACCAAGCCCAGATGCTACAAAATTGTATAAATGAACATTTACTCCCCTTTATAACTAGTTTTTAATACCCATTCTAGCTGACGAAGGGATGAGATATATAATTATTTAGAGTATGTTCGATCTTTTAGGAGTATCACTTTATTGTGGTTTCAGTCGTGGTGTTTGGGGAGACATCTTAGCTCCTGGGTGCTTAAATTTACGTGACGATTCGCCCTGCCTGACATTGGTATCGCCTAGGAGGAAGGGAGACTTTGCCCTGCCCTTAAATCGTGAGTGAGCCCAACCTCTTTCTAAAAAAATTTATAACAAAAAAAAAACTAGTTTTTAATATCCGTTGGACCTCGAATAAGATTGTCCCTAATAAAATGATAATTATATTTAGAAAAAAAAGTTTTTAATCCATGTAAATTAGCATGTATCTACAGTTATTTCTATTATTTTTAGAGAGATTTTTGTCTTTTAAGGCTTTTAACCATCAATGGTCCAACAAGCCTGCTGGTGCTCCAATATGCTTGCACGTCATATATTAATTGTTCGACAAAAAATCTAGGCTCGTATTTCGAGACTGTCATCTTATTTAAATTCTTTCTGAAACAAATAATTATGAGTCTCTCTCGTTATCCAAATCAAATGGATATCATGTCAGAATAGAAGGAGCAAAGTCTGGAACCACCTTATCTTGACTTCAAGGAGCTTTCCATCATTTTCAATTATTGGCATTATATGTGTGTGTGTGTGTGTGTGTGTGTGTATATATATATATATATATATATATTGGCTATTGCTCAAAATACTTTGCCATGCATAGAACCACAAATCTCTCCAACCCAATAATGTTTCAATTTAGCGTAGTTGCAGGTTTTGCAGCGCTCATCTTCTTTCTTAACTATTGCCATCGGAGACGATGTTGCAGAGACCCTTCGTTCACAGAATGGCCCATATTGGGTATGTTACCACCACTTGTCTGTAACTTGTGGCGGTACCATGATCATGTAACGGAGGCTCTCCGGAGACAAGCAGGTACCGGCAACTTCATCGGACCTTGGTTTACCCGAATGAATTCCATCATGACGTGCGACCCAATGAATGCACATCAGATTATGAGCAAGAATTTTGCCAACTACGTTAAGGGCCATGGGTTTTGTAATATCTTCAAGCTTTTTGGAGACACCCTTTTGACTTCAGATTCAGACGCATGGAAACACCAGAGGGCATTTTACCATTCATTATTGTTCAAAACTAAAAGTTTTGAGAAGCTCGTGGAGAAGATAGTTCGAAAGGAGGTGGAGACTTGTCTGGTTCCAGTTCTTGATCATGTTGAAAGTCAAGGTGTTAACGTGGATCTGCAAGACGTCTTCAGTCGCTTCACCTTCGACGTTACTTGCTCCATATTTTTAGGTTCTGACCCTAAAAGCCTTGCCATTGGTTTCCCAGAAATGGAATGCGAGAGAGCTTCTAATAAAGCAGAGGAGTTTATATTCTACAGACACATGGTATCCAGAATGAGTTGGAAGCTTCAGAGATGGCTTAGAATTGGAGGAGAGAAGAAAGATGGCCGAAGCATTTGAAGCTTTTGACAGATTCCTCCGTGAAACTATAGCATCAAGGATAGCAGAGATAAGCCAAAAGAACAAAACGAAGAAGGAAGAGGACAATGACTTGCTGACGACTTTGATTGTGAAGGGAGAAGAAGACATGGATGACAAGTACTTGAGGGACACTGGTTTTACCTTTTTTATTGCAGGCAAAGGCACCTTAACTTCAGCTCTGACATGGTTCTTTTGGCTTGTTGCCACACACCCTTGGGTGGAAGCTAAGATTCTTCAAGAGATTAAGCAAGAAAAGAAGTGAAAAAGCAAGTATATCTGCATGCTGCTCTGTGCGAAGCTTTGAGACTATATCCTCCAATACCTGTGCGTAGGGAAGCAATAAAACACAGCATGCTTCCAAGTGGACATGAGGTTAGTCCTCGTACTGTGATAATATTCTGTTTGTATGCTATGGGAAGGAGTGAAGAGTTATGGGGAAAAGATTGCTTGGAATTCAAACCAGAGAGATGGATCTCAGAGAGAGGAGACATCGTTCAAATACCGTCGTACAAGTTTATTAGTTACAACGCAGGACCAAGAACTTGCATGGGTAAGGACTTGTCCTTCATTCAGATGAAGATAATAGCGACAGCGATCTTGTCAAATTATCATGTACAAGTGGTGGAAGATCATCATGTTTCTCCCATACTTTCAATAGTGCTTCTAATGAAGTATGTTCTCAAAGTTCGAATAACAAAACGAGGTTGATTGATTGGAGGTTGTGGAAGGCTCGAAGCAATTTGGTTTTGTTTGTACGTCTTTCTTTCTCTCTTTGTTTTTTTTCGTAATGTTGTACTGTTATGTTTGTATTAGATGAATGAAAAAAGCAATTTGGTTTTGTTAATTTATATATGTATACCTCCTTCTTTGGATATGAATGCTTGTGAGGGATTGGCTTATTAATATTGGTTTGCTTCTATGTTACAATTCTTTTATTGTCCCAAACAAAAAAGGACGTGAAGACCCTTCAGTTCAATGTTAGCATGAATTATAGGTAAGCCCTTAAGTTAGAATTAGCCTAAAATGAACCTCTTAACTTGTTACAGGAACTCACACTTAACTTCCCAACCATAGAATATTTTCATGGTGGCTCAATATATACATACAGCTTTCCAACTGTACTTCCATGCATGCCACACGACAATTATTTTGTGCTTTCGTATATGTGAGCTAAACATTTAATTAGTTGTTTAATAAACATCTTTTTTTTAAGTTTGGACATATTATTATTAGGTCGGTTTGCATCACGTACGTTTCTCAATGAGAGAGAGATGAGGAATAATATACACATACCCTGTGTTGCCCTTTGACATCTACCTGCTCCCCATCTTCGATTGTTCTGGCAATTTGGAAATTTGCAATTCAATTTTTTTTTTTGTTACATACAGTCTACCATTAATCTGTGAGAGTGTGTGTAATTAATGGTTTGCAGAAACGGACAGTGGTTACCAGGTAATTACTACAACTGAGATTTTGCCCTAAAATAAGGGTGAAGGCCCCTGCAAAGGTATTCAATAGACTGTGGAGTACCATGCATGCATGCATGTATGTATGTATGTATGTATGCATGCATGCATGCATGCATGTATGTATGTATGCATGCATGCATGCATGCATGCATGCATGCATGTATGTATGTATGTATGTATGTATGTATGTATGTATGTATGTATGTATGTATGTATGTATGTATGTATGTATGTATGTATGTATGTATGTATGTATGTATGTATGTATGTATGTATGTATGTTTAACTTACATACAGCTGTCTCAGTACCATCTCATCAGATTCATAGCACATATTGGCCGCAATATTATATTCATTAAAGGATCAAATCAAGCAGCCTTCATTCAATTAATATCCACATCATGAAGCAGCGTGTATACGGTAAAAGCAAATACTCAATTAATAAAATAAAAAATAATTTAAAATCCCTCCATGCACAATACTCTTTCTTTTTAATTATTGAACCTTCCCATTTTAGTGTCTTTATTGAAAAATTAATTGAAAAAATTCTCAAAAAAATACCATTTGGATTCTAAAATACTAAAAAAAAGTGCGCTAATATATAAAAAGACATATTGATCGCAAGTATTAATATTTATGAAAAAAGATAATATTATCCCTAAGTTATAGTAAAAAACGAAATAATTAATTTCGTTATCAAAATAATTAAAATTATTATATTTATTATCAATTTTATTATTAGTGTAGTAAGTGTCTACAACTTTAGGTAATTCTATCTTTTACTATAAATATTAAAATATTAAATTAATACTTATGACTAATGTATCATTTTATATGTTAGTATACCTTTTTTAAAATTTCAAAATTCATGTGTTATTTTCTAGGATTTTCCTATAATTTACATTGCAAGTCCCCTGTTTGGCTTTTTCAAATGTATGTAATATTTACAAATAAATGAATAATAGCTAATGAAGTGTGATTTTTCTAGTTTGTTTATGACTTTGTATTGATGATGTGAGAAAGGATTGAGAGTCGGTTGCAATTATAGACAGTTAAGGACCGATACACATTAATTGTCACCCGACGACTGACATGCTCCTTGTAAAAAAATTATAACTTATAAAAGGAATTAGAGGAGTGTTTTCTTGTATTAATGAAAATACAATATAAATAACATTACTATTTTTATTTTCAAAAATGTAGTTTTATAATATACTAGTAATTCATAACTTTTCTCCTCTGTCACACCCAATTCGATTCACCTCCATCACATATCTTCGGAAGCAGATATTTTCTTTTTCATTTTTCTCCTCATCTCTCGTCTTTTCTTTTCATTTTTTTGCCTTGCATACTCTATCTATTGCCTAAAAAAATATTATTTTAAAAAACAATTTTTTTAAAAGAAGGTTTTTTTAAAAACACTTTAAATGTTTTTAATTATTTTAAAAAACGTTTTTTTTAAAAAAACTTATTTTTTTAATTTTTTTTTAAAAATACCTTTTTAAAAAAGGTTTATTTTTTAGAAAAATACTTAAAGTATTTTTTTAAAAATATTTTTTAAAATTTTTTATTATATAACATAATGGATAAAGGGAGGAGGAGGTAAGGCAAAACGAAAAAAGGGGAATGATAACTAGGGATGAGGAGGGGGGGGGGAAATTCGGATAAGCAAATCTTCTCTTTTTCATTTCTCTCCTTATCCCTCATCATCACTTTTTTTTTCATTTTTTTGCCTTACATATTCTATCTATTGCCTAAAAAAATTATTATTTTAAAAAACAATTTTTTTAAAAAAGGTTTTTTTAAAAACACTTCAAGTGTTTTTAATTATTTTAAAAAAACTTATTTTTTAAATTTTTTTGAAAAACACCTTAAAAATACTTTTTTAAAAAAGAGTTTATTTTTTTAAAAAACACTTAAAGTGTTTTTAAAAAAATATTTTTTAAAATTTTTTATTTTATAACATAGTGGATAAAGGGAGGAGGAGGTAAGGTAAAAAGAAAGAAGGGAAATGATGATGAGGGATGAAGAGAAATAAAAAAGAGAAGATCCGGATCCTATATCTTCGGATCACTTGAGTGCATCTTCCAACGCACTGACAAACACTGACAAGTGATAATTCAGCAACATCCCTATAATGCTAGCTAAAGGAAGTCACCCATAATTTTATAATTTTTAAAAATATAAATTAATTTTTATAATTTTATTTGGTAGGAATATTTGACGCTGAAAATTTCATACCTGCATGGATAGACATGCACCGCTGTTTCTTATTGTCAAATCAAATGCATTTATTGTCAGATTTAACTAAAAGATAAACCTGGTAATGTGTGCAACTTGATTAAAAAATTAAAGATCATCAAAATATCACACCGACTTGCATCGACTTGGGAAAAGAATGTGGATCTTCCAGTTCCAATTATTGCCTATATAAAATTTGTATAGCACGTCATATTATCTATAGAAGCAAGGCTCTTCTTTTGTATCCAAACCAAAAATGCTTGGTTTCGTGCAACTCATTGCTGGTTTTGCAGCGTTTATCTTTCTCCTTTTTTATTTCCATCGAAGCCTATGTTGCACAGACCCCCTCTTACCACATTGACCTCTATTAGGAATGCTGTCACCAATTCTAAGAAATTTGTGGCAAATTCATGACTACGCAACTCAAGTTCTGCACATAAATGGAGGTACTGGTAATTTCCTCGGACCTTGGTTTTCTGGAATGAACTATTTGGCAACCTGCGACCCCATGAACGTACATCACATGTTGAGCAAGAATTTCGTCAACTACATTAAAGGACCTGAGTTTCGTGAGATTTTTGGAGCGGCTTTTGGGGATGGGATTGTCGCTTCAGATTCAGATACATGGAAATACCACAGGACACGCCTCCATTTGTTGGTTAAAACCAAGAGTTTTGAAAAGTTTCTGGAGAAGATTGTTCAAAACAAGGTAGAAAAAAGTCTCCTTCCTCTTCTTGATCATGTTGAAAGGAAAGGGATTGAAGTGGATCTGCAAGACGTGTTCAATCGCTTCAACTTTGACGTTGTTTGCTGCCATGCCTTAGGATCTGACCCAGAAAGCCTTGCCATTGATTTCCCGGATGATGCATGCGAGAGAGCTTTTGCTGAAGCTGAGGAGTCGATATTCTACAGACTCATAGCACCTAAAAGCATTTGGAAGCTTCAGAGATGGCTTATAATTGGACCGGGGAAGAAAATGTCCCCGAGCATGTGAAGTGTTTGACCGATTCCTCTATGAAAGTATAGCATCAAAGAGAGAAAAGCTCAGCAAAGACAAGGAAAAGGAGAAAGAAAACGACGACTTGCTAACATGTGTGATGGGGAAGGAAGAAGGAAAAGAACATGCGAATGACAAGTTTCTGAGAGACATCTCTTTTAATCATTTTGTTGCGGGAAGAGACACTGTGACTTGGTTCTTTTGGCTTGTCGCTAAACACCCTTCAGTAGAAGCGAAGATTCTAGAAGAGATCAAAGAAGAAAAGGAACCAAAATATCAAGTATATCTCCATGGTGCTCTGTGCGAAGCTCTGAGACTCTATCCTCCCATACCTTTTGAGCGCAAGCAGGCAATAAAAAATGACAAACTTCCCAGTGGACATGAGGTTGGTGCCGGCACCGTGATAATATTATGTTTGTATGCGATGGGAAGGAGTGAAGAGATATGGGGAAAAGATTGCTTGGAATTCAAGCCTGAGAGGTGGATCTCTGAGGAAGCATTGTTCATGTACCATCATACAAGTTCATAAGCTTCAACGCAGGACCAAGGACTTGTTTGGGTAAGGACTTGTCCTTCGTTCAAATGAAGATAGTGGCGAGTTCTATTTCGAGGAATTATCAAGTTCATGAGGGTGAAGATCATCCTATTTCTCCGTCATTTTCAGTAATGCTCCTAATGAAGGACGGCCTCAAAGTTCGGATCACAAAACGTGGATAGTTAATTAATTACGAGGTTGCTCGAAGCAATTTATTTTGCTTCTACATCGGGGTAATGTCACTATTAAAAAAATATTTATCACAACTATTTTAAGGTGGTTATAAATAAAATTATCTTAAAAAAATAATAATATTTTCGTAAATAAATTTAATTTTAATGTCACACACACATTTGTCAAGACATTATATTTATCGAACCACACACACACAATCAACTATAGAAATAGACATAGCATATATATTATCTTTTTTTTTTATATTTTTTTAACGACGATTTTTTCATAAAAATTATAATTAAAAATAATTAAGTTAAACTTTAATGGTCGTTCTTCAAAAAATCACTGTTAAACTTTCTTTAAAAATTTAAAAACACTTTGATTATAATTTTATTTTTATCTAATATTGTCTTAAATATAAATTGCCTCCTATAGGAGGAAACATATATGGCAATAAATGGTAATTTTTTATCGTTATTTTAAATCTTATTTGACACTCAACATATTGAGGCGTCATTCATATTTTTTGTTTGGGCTTGACACCATTTTTTTTTCTTTTAAATATTTTTTTAATGAGGTTTAATTTTTTATTATTTTATGTATAATTATGAAATAACTAAACACTGCTAATTAAAACAATAACCCTTGTATAGCTTTTATTATAATATAGAAATCCCAAATAATTAAAAAAAAGATTGAAGAAATATAATATCAAAGATAACCCTATCAAATTAACTTATACTCGTAATATCAAAAGTTTAATAGCTTTAATCAAAATTCATAAAACTATGTTATGAGGATTTGGTCTGTTGTTAAAATAATTGATAACTCTGATATATGGACTACCACAACTTGTATTTAATAGTTTTTAGGTGTTTAGATTTATATTTGAGGGTAATAGACAATTTTCTTTATCTAATATTTGTATCACCTAAGAGAAAGAAAAATTTTACCCTAATCTTAGATCGTAGGTGAGTGTAATTTTTTTTTTAAATTTTTATAACAAAAAAAATACCTTGTGTTTGAGTTTGACGGATCGTTCCTTTCAACTGCCGTGCTGAAACCGCGTTACGTACACTAGTCGACAAGACATAATAAGGCGTTACTATCTGATTTTGGTGTTCAACTATTTTTTAATATATGCTTTACCTATAGGAATTAATAAGGAGGATATATGATAATGATATTGTAACCACGCAGTGTATATCTCCATCACAAGATGGATACTGCTCATATTGGACTTCATTCTTATATTATATTCTTCCTGAACAATAATAACGAGTTGTCTCGATTGTGATCGCATAGCATCACAATACTAGAAAAAGCTCGTTATTTTAATTATTATAATAATGTAGTAAAATAATCAAATTTTGTGGATACGTAAAATTGTATTTTTCCCTTTTTTGTGAGTGGAGAAATGAAAGTTAAATTTTTGTCTTGATATTTTTTTTTAATTTTTTTGTCGATACATAATTCAAGAATAGACGCGGGTAAGATTTATTAGAAATTAAAATCAGTATTTTATGCACGAGTCCTATAACTAGGTTAACTTTTTAAAATATTTAAATTATCATAAAAAATTAGTTATTTATAATAAATAGGAATAAATGAAATATTCAGATTTTAAGGATATCAGGGTACTAATTTGATCATGTGTGATTATGAAGATAATAAAAAAAAGAAAAACAAACAAATGATAAATTCGAGCGGACAGAGAAAAAAAAAGGCCCTACCAGCTGAAAAAAAGGAGACAACTAATAAGCAATAAGTCACATCCATTTGGAGTCTTGTATGATATCAGGGGACCTAATTAATTAATTATAAACAATGAGTTATAATATTTTAACTACTACTTTTTCTTTATAAATAGGTCTAAAGGTAATATAAGACTTTAGTGTGTGTATGCGTAGTATAGATTTCTCTAATTCTATTTATAAAATAGAAAAAATATTTTTTTATTTTAAATATAAAGGATGTTATTAATTTTTTTTATAACTTTTCTCATTTATCCTGATGTTGATGTATGTTAAGTATTAAGATATGAGTAAAATTTAAAATTTATTAAATTTTTAGATAGAGTTAATAAATTTTAATTTTTTTTAATTCTAATATATTATGTTAAAAGATGATTCCTATCACCAGGGTCACAATAATTGGGCATATCAAGACAAAAAAGGACCATGGTTAAACTCCGTACCCTCCAATTCCAAACTTAAGGGTCCATCCCGTTCCCTCTCGATTAGCTTTATGTTAAGGGTTAAGATATGAGTAAAATTTAAAATTTATTAAATTTTTAGATAGAGTTAATAAATTTTTAATTTTTTTTTAATTCTAATATAACATGTTAAAAGATGATTCATCTCACCGGGGTCACAATGATTGAGCATATCAAGACAAAAAAGGACCATGACTAAACGCCGTACCCTCCAATTCCAAACTTAAGGGTCCCATCCCGTTCCCTCTCGATTGGCTTTGGGCTTCAATTAGCAAATATACATTTTCAGAACCAACACGCAGCAAATTAAATCATAGTGTAGGTTAGATTTAATGGTTTGGCGTGAATGAATTTATGAACGGCCGACCGGTATCGATTTCGACCCATAACCCCCGTACTACTTCTAATCTTTTATGGATCAAACTTATCCACGCAATTCCCCCAACTTTTATTTTAATTAGGTTATAAAAATAATATGTCCCTTACACACATCACGTCTCTTCCCTGTTACCGGATCACATCCATGTTCCCACGTACTTTCCGATTTAATATATCTAATTTTTTGTTGTACAAATTTTTAAAGAAAGATTTTGACTCACTCACATTATAAAGGCATGATAAAATTTACCTTTCTCCTAAATTATATCAATGTCAGGTAAAACGAGCTATCTATTACCTTCAGACGTAAATTTAGGCATCCAAAAACTAAGATGTCTCCCTAAGCGCTGCGACTGAAATCACAATAAAATGATACTCCTTCAAGATTAAATAGCTCCAAATAATCGTATTTCTTACTCTTTTATCGATTTAACTTAAAGATGATGGGTTAATAGATCTAATCTGAAATAATATACAGCCACACCCCCGCACACAACGGACCACAATAGATTGATTACATTCAGTCATTCACATCTATCAAATGAGAGCGATCTTCCATGGAGGTTGGTTGTGCACAAGTGGCTGCAGGTTTTGTAGCAATTATCTTCTTCCTGTTTTATTTCCATCAGAGACGATGTTGCAGAGATCCTCTCTTAACAAGTTGGCCTGTGCTGGGGATGTTGCCGCCACTTCTCTCTAATTTATGGAAGATTCATGATTTTGCAACTCAGGCTCTACAAACACAAGCAGGCACTGGGAGCTTCATCGGACCTTGGTTTACTGGACTGAACTACCTGTTAACCTGTGATCCCATGAATGTACATCACATGATGAGCAAGAACTTCGTCAACTACGTAAAGGGTCCTGAGTTTCGTGAAATCTTTGAAGCTTTCGGAGATGGGATTTTCACCGTTGATTCCGACACCTGGAAATACCATAGGGCACTTCTGCATTCCTTGTTTAAGAATAGAAGTTTTGAAATGTTTCTAGCTAAGATTGTTCGAAGGAAGGTGGAGAGTTGTCTCCTTCCTCTGCTAGATCATGTAGAAGGGAAAGGGATTGAAGTGGATTTTCAAGACGTGTTTAATCGCTTCAACTTCGACATTATTTGCTCCACAGTCTTAGGATCCGACCCTAATTGCCTCGCCATTGACTTCCCTGAAGTTGCATGCGAGAGAGCTTTCAATGAAGCTGAGGAGTTTATATTCTACAGACACACGGTGCCTAAAAGCTTCTGGAAGCTTCAGAGATGGCTAAGAATTGGACCAGAGAAGAAGATGGCGAAAGCTTGTGAAGTGTTTGACCAGTTCCTTCATGAAAGTATAACATCAAAAAGAGAGGAGCTGCGCAAAAGCAACGAAAAGGAGAGAGAAAACGACGACTTGTTGACATGCTTGATGAGGGAGGAAGAAGGAAAAGACCAAGTGGATGACAAGTTTCTGAGAGACACTGCTTTTAATCTCTTTGTTGCAGGCAGAGACACCTTAACTTCAGCTCTGACTTGGTTCTTTTGGCTAGTTGCTACACACCCTTCAGTGGAAGCTAAGATTCTAGAAGAGATCAAAGAAGAAAAGGAACCAAAATGTCAAGTTTATCTCCATGCTGCTTTATGTGAAGCTCTGAGACTGTATCCTCCCATACCTTTTGAGCGCAAGCAGGCAATAAAAAATGACAAACTTCCCAGTGGACATGAGGTTGGTGCCGGCACCGTGATAATATTGTGTTTGTATGCGATGGGAAGGAGTGAAGAGATATGGGGAAAAGATTGCTTGGAATTCAAGCCTCAGAGATGGATCTCTGAGAGAGGAGGCATCGTTCATGTACCTTCATACAAGTTCATTAGCTTCAACGCAGGACCAAGGACTTGTTTGGGTAAGGACTTGTCATTCATTCAAATGAAGATAATGGCTACTGCTATTTTGAGGAATTATCAAATCCAAGTGGTGGAAGATAATCCTATTTCTCCCACACTTTCAATAGTGCTTCTGATGAGGTATGGTCTCAAAATTCGGGTCACAAAAAGAGAGTGATTGTTAATTTGATGGAAGAATAAATTAAATAATTTTCTATTGAAGTCGGGGAAACTATATTATGCATATGTCTTAGATATGCTTGAGGTAGTGGAAACTATCATGCTTGTATACTATATGCATGCATTAGTCTACTAGATATGATTGAGGTCGTGGAAACTATCACGAAATTGTATTATTGCATGGATGAATAAAATATAATTTGGCGGAAATGATGCTCGCATAATTAGCCCCGAAAGGCCCTTAGCGTGTAGGTAGTAATTACGCTAAGAAAGAATACCATCTTGGAATTGGATTCAGTTCCGATGAGCACCCACAGTGCCAATTTATTTTTTATTTCATTTTTAAAAAAATTATTTTAATGTTTATATAGTGTGTGTTTGGATAGACTTTTAGAAAAGGGCTTATAAAAAAAAGGGCTTTTTGGTAGATTTTAGAAAATGGCTTTTGGAGAAGAATTTATAAAAAAAATAGTTCTGGATAAATTAGTGCTTGAACAGTTATTAGCAAAAGGATTTTTGTAATTGAAAAATTATTAGAAATGATATATTTTATTAAAAATATGAGAGGGAAGAGAGGAGTGAGGGTGGAAAAGAGATAGCAGAGAGGGTGAAGAAGAGTGAATAGAGAAGAGATATGAGAGAGGAGAGATGGGAGAGGGTGTAAGAAAAAGTAAAGTTAAAATAGTAATTGAGTAGTTCATAAGTTCTTTTACTGTTCTAAAAGCTACTCTTACCAACTTATCTGAAATCATGGTTTGGTCCAAAAACCCTTTTGGACAAATATTGCTGTTTGTTTTAAAAAAAATTAAACTAAGATTTTGCCCAAAAGAGTTTCTAAAATTATTGTTTACATGGTTTTCAAATAGGTCCATAATCTAAAAGAAAAATAATCTCTTAACTATTCATTATTTATAAAAATAATTTTTTATTTAAAATCATCGGTTAAAAATTTTAAATTTAGACTATTAAAATTATATTTAAACTGTGTAGATCTTACCAGAGAGTGTAGGGATGAGCAGCATGATACTCATCATCTATGTGATCAGCACTAGAACTGGTCTCTGAATTTGATTATCCTGTTCATTTGTGTTTGGAAAGAGCATACTTTTCAAATAAAATAAGCTGAGAGAGATAGATAAAGAGTTTTTAGCCAACCTCATATTCCTCTGTACACGACTGGTCTAACAAGTTATTATATTTTTGCAAAAATTGTAAACAAAAGGCCCATAAGTTATCAATAGAGTTAGGTTTAATAAAAGTGACTAGTTCTTTATAATATAACGAATTAAAATTTAAATTTATATTAGGAAAAGTGTCAGATTGTACCTCGAACATGAGTATCTCTAATAAGACGATATTTATACTTAATAAAAAGCAAGCATGAATATATTTTTCCATCACGTTGTTATATTTTGTCGCTATAAAGACGTCGGAATGAAAATTTGGTCCCTCCCAAGGTGGCCCAAGTTTCTTTATTCTTTCCCTCTACTTGTGTACGAAGTTTTTAGTGTTATTGATATTTAGAAGAAGGTGAACGAACGATGTGCACTACTCACCTTGAACTGGACCACAATCCACATAATATGGTTCACTGTACCCCACTGATCATTATGGTATTCATTGGGTGCCCTCTTTTTGGTGATGACATAAAAGTTATTTCGAGGTGCGGCACAGCTCGTGCTTATTTAGTTTGGATTTGTTTGTAATAAGTATATATAATAATTAGAAACAGAACTCCTTTCATACATTTAAGTTGAAACCCATACAATCGTTATTGTAAAGCTAACTGGGATTCCAATCGTCAATCCAATGAAGCTTGAAATAGAGGTGCCCAATTGCAATTACCATGATTATAGAATTATGCTGCATCCAACCCTGGAATTAGTTATAAATCAGCATAGATTTAGTCTTAAATATAAAATTTTAATATATTTTATCCTATATATTTATTATTATTTTTACCTAATTTACTTAACTTATAAACTGATATATAATTAAATATTATACAGAGATATTTTAAGAAAATCAAATCATTTTATTATAATTAATTATCTTATTTCGTTAATATATCTAATTAATTAATTAAGTATCCTTGTTTGTATGAATCGTAAACATTATAGCTTTTGTATGGAGCTTCAGATAATGTACAAACTCCAGAGTCTAATCCTGTCATTATAAGCCTAATAAAACCCGATATTATATGTACTATATTTCAGCTTCAAAATATTTGCATGCGACCCAACAAAAGTTGATCAACAATAATTATCTCCATTGAAATATGAAATCACAGGAATATATTTAGCTTTTAATAATACCAATATCGTTAATTATTTATTTGAAAAAAATAGTATTTAAATGATCACAAAAATAATTAGATATATGATAAATATGAAAGAGCAAAATAGTCAGTTTTTAAGGTTATCGGCCTTCGAGAGAAAATTAAGACCCTACGAAGCGCAAAAACAAGATTAAATTTTTCCGACCAAAACGAATGGCAATACGACAACAATCAAAAAACATTATAAAACTTATGGGACCGATGTCTTATTCATGACTACCTAAGTCAGATTCTTAGTAAATCACATTCTAACAAAATTTTATGGTCTCAAATATAAGACGATTTGCAAAAAATCAATGCATTAAAATTTTCTTTTCGGCAAATATCCTTACTAATTGTGTTGTAGAAAGAAATTATACAATAAAGAAATTAAAGGTAATTAAGATGTATTGATTTTCATTCGAGAAATAATCTTATAAAGTAGTGATATTTTTTATAAGATAATTATATAAAATAAAAATAGTTAAAAATGTATTATATTAAGGATTAAAGCTTAAAGGGATAATTTATAGTGTTATATAATGCAAGTTCTTTTTAATAAACACTTCCTCTGATACATTTTATAAGATGCGCCTTTTTCTTTAAAAAAAATTACAAAGATCAAATGAAGAGATTAAATACATTTTGGGGAATTTAAAATTTTCAAAAAGAAAAATAAAATTTCAAAATTAAAGTATCCTTATAATTAAATAATAGCCTCTAAATCACACTTTTTCTCTTTATATATATACGTGGCTACCTAACTATATAAAATTCGAAAATTGTCAGGTTTAATTAGAAGTAATTTTTATAAATTTTTTTTTATATTTATATAAATTCAATTTTAAAATTTTTGGTTTAAGTTGCTAAAACCTCTTTCTACTTAGATAAACCGACTGTTGCTTAAACCACACCCTCTCCCTCACAATTAATTATAAATGGTGTTTTGAGATAAGACTTATTTATTATTGTTTTTTCTTAAAACATCTTATAGTATTAATAATAAAATCACTCCAAAAAGACGCCTAATAAAACGTAACAAATGAATTATATATGTACAAGAGGGCTAACAATAATTGAGCCGATCGATCAAACCAAGTGGTAGAAAACTAAACCCTATCCTTTTCCAAGCACTAGTGAAGGAGAGATGTGAGGACCAGCCTGAAGGGTCCCATCCTTTTCATATATGCAACTCTACTGGCTTGCCTTGAATCAGCAGAAAGACTAGGACGGATTGATGGTGACTTGTATTTATGGACCATTACTGATATTGATTTTGACCCATAATTCTAATTTATTTACCTTTGATCAATCAAACTTATTTACAAAATTTACCAAATTTTTATTTGAGTTTTTTTTATTACAATATGTAGCATACGAAATCAAACCCGTAACCTAAAGCTAACAAGAATGATTGGTGCGCTGTTAGATCACAAAATCATTTGCAAATTTGAGATTTTAAAAATATCTCTGATGCATACATGTATGTTTAATTTCTTTCTTGTTACTCCGTCCAATCCTTATTAATTATAAGTCATCAAGGGGTATTAATTATATTTTTTCAATATATTGCCCCAATTTTATTAGTTGTATTTTCTACGACATTTTGGATGTAACATGCCATTAGTTTTATTTTACTTTCAGAGTAAATTATAATGACTTAACCACCCATATTTAATTTTGATGAGGGGGTTATAAGTGTCATATAATAAAGACATGCCCATGTAGTACATCATCACGCGCATAACGTACGTTTTGGAGTTAACCGAAGACACCCAATCTGCAATTATATCAGGCACCTAATTTATTGACTTAAGAGTTGACAAAAAATAGTTATTTATTAAAGGTGAACTTCGTGGTTTCATTTTCTATTGGTTATATAACGTAAACATATCACGTCAGGTTGATTGCATTCCCGTCTATCGAAGCAAGGCTCTCCATCATGATGCTTGGTTGGGCACAAGTAGTTGCAGGTTCTGTAGCACTTATCTTCTTCCTTTTCTATTACCATCAGAGAAGATGTAGCAGAGATCCTCTCTTAACAAATTGGCCTCTATTGGGGATGTTGCCGCCACTTGTCACTAATTTATGGCAGGTTCATGATTACGTAACTCAGGCTCTACAAAGACAAGCAGGCACTGGAAACTTCATCGGACCTTGGCTTACTGGAATGAACTACCTGGTGACCTGTGACCCCATGAACGTACATCACATGATGAGCAAGAACTTCGTCAACTATGTAAAAGGGCCTGAGTTTCGTGAAATCTTTGAAGCTTTCGGAGATGGGATTTTCACTGTTGATTCCGACGCCTGGAAATACCATAGGGCACTTCTGCATTCCTTGTTCAAGACTAGGAGCTTTGAAAAGTCTCTAGAGAAGATCGTACGAAGGAAGGTCGAGAGTTGTCTCCTTCCTCTTCTTGATCATGTAGAGAGGAAAGGGATTGAAGTTGATTTTCAAGACGTGTTTAATCGTTTCAACTTCGACACTATTTGCTCCACAGTCCTAGGACCCGACCCTAATTGCCTCGCCATTGACTTCCCAGAAGTTGCAAGTGAGAGAGCTTTCAATGAAGCTGAGGAGTCTATATTCTACAGACACACGGTACCTAAAGGCTTCTGGAAACTTCAGAGATGGCTAAGAATTGGATCAGAGAAGAAGATGGCCAAAGCTTGTGAAATCTTTGACCAGTTCCTCCATGAAAGTATAACATCGAAAAGAGAAGAGCTGGGCAAAAACAAGGAAAAGGAGAAAGAATACGACGACTTGCTGACACGCTTGATGAGGGAGGAAGAAGGTAAAGATCAAGTGGATGACAAGTTTCTGAGAGACACTGCTTTTAATCTGTTTGTTGCAGGAAGAGACACCATAACTTCAGCTCTGACTTGGTTCTTTTGGCTTGTCGCTAAACACCCTTCAGTAGAAGCGAAGATTCTTGAAGAGATCAAAGAGGAAAAGGAACCAAAATATCAAGTATATCTGCATGCTGCTCTGTGCGAAGCTCTGAGACTGTATCCTCCCATACCTTTCGAGCGCAAGCAAGCAATCAAAGACGACATGCTTCCAAGCGGACATGAGATTGGTGCCGGCACCGTGATAATATTATGTTTGTATGCGATGGGAAGGAGTGAAGAGATATGGGGAAAAGATTGCTTGGAATTCAAGCCTGAGAGATGGATCTCTGAGAGAGGAGGCATAGTTCATATACCATCGTACAAGTTCATTAGTTTCAATGCAGGACCAAGGACTTGTTTGGGTAAGGACTTGTCATTCATTCAACTGAAGATAATGGCTACTGCTATTCTGAGGAATTATCAAATCCAAGTGGCGGAAGATTATCCCATTTCTCCCACACTTTCAATAGTGCTTCTAATGAAGTATGGTCTCAAAATTCGGGTCACAAAAAGAGAGGCATTGTTATGTTGATGGAAGAATAAATTAAATAATTTTCTCTTGAAGTCGTGGAAACTATCATGCTTGTATGAATATAATGAAAGTATAATTTGGTGGGAAGGAAGAGCCCTTAGCTTGTAAATAGAAAATTAGGCGAAGAATGAATAACAACTTTAATTCTGCTGTTGATTTTTCTTTGGAAAGAGTATACTTTTCAAACAAAATAATTAGATAGAGATAGATAAATAGTTTTTAGCTAGTCAACCTCACATGTTCCTCTGCATCTCTCTTTCTCTTTCCACTTATACTCCAAGTAATTTAGAGAGAAACTGAGTCAACTTTTATAGAAGTAAAAAATAAAAAAGAATAAAAATATAGTTTAAATACACATATCTAAGCAAAAAGCCCAGAAGCCAGGAACAAGCTTTGTTGCATTCTTGCCGGTAGAATAAAAAACTATACGAGCACAAGTAGAGGTGGGGGGGGGGGGGGGAATTTAGGCCATCTAAGAAGGGACCCAAATTTTCTTTGCAAAATCTTTACATTGACAAGAGATATAGAACATATACCGAACTAATGATAGAGATACCATCTTATATCTTCTCAAAAAACCTAAATCGTTTTCTCTACTATCACAATAATTTTAATCTTAAAGAGTGTTTAGATTAATTTTTAGAAAATAGATGTTAAGTAGAATAAATTATGCTAGAAAAGTGATTGTTGAAAGTTTTTTTTCTAATTTATATGAAACCATAGTTTTCTTCTAAAAAAAATAGAGTATTAATACAAGTATTTGGGTAGTTTAAAATAAAAAAATTGATTACACAAGAAGTTTTATTGAATGGAATTGACATTTTTTATAAAAAAAAAGAATAAAATTGACATTTTCATCTAAAATAATGTGTAGCCAAAATGTGAATAATATGGACCACAATCCTTGATTGCACCCCGACTGATCTCTGTGGTCTCTTCATCGGGTGCCCACTTTTCACTTTTTCGGCGTTATCATAAAATCTATTCGGACGGTGCGGGACAGCCGAAATGGAGGTGCCCAATTGCAATAATCATAATCAGGGTTATAATATATTTAAGGAAAAATTGTTAAAAATCCTTATTATAGAGTTTATTACTTAAAATACCTAAAGATATAAATTATTGAGCTAGTATAAGATTAATACTCTCGAAATATAAAAATATTAATAGAGATTTTGTCCCTTTCAATAATTTTTTTAGGTACACAGTTTAATTTAAATTTAAAATATAATATTTAAAGAATTAAGTCATCTATTAACTAAGCGGAAGTTTTGTTGGCACATGTAACTTTTATTAATACCAATAACATCAATGTTAACAAAACAGTAAATTTGTGATAGAGTGAGATGAAACTTTTTGTCCCTACATACCCTGCAAAAAATTGTGACTAATATTCTGCGGTGGAAATTCCATCGCAAATATTTTGTGATGTCCCAGGCAAGAACAGTCTGTCGCAAAATTTATTGAAAAATTAAAGGGGAAATGATAAAAGTAAAATTTTGAAAAATGATAAATGAGTACCAAAATAGAACTTTGTATTTGTAATTCTATATCTATTGTTATTGTTGGTAACAAACTGATTTGAAATTTATCATTTTTAAAAAAAATTGTATTTTTTTCAAAAATAAATGTAATATTTAAATAATCATAAAAAGAATTAGATATATGATCAAGGGAAAATGATAGAAAAATATTCTAAAAAATGATAAATGACAAAATAGGACATTATATTAATAATATTTAATTTATAGTTAGTGACACTTACTCTGTTATTGATAACTGTTATATTTTAATATTTATAGTTTTTTATAGTTTTTTTTTGTCATTTTTTCCATGATGAATATGAATGAGAAAGATATTCAGATTTTAAGGCTATCCCTTACAGTGTTACTTATTTGATAGTGAGAGTATGAAAATAACGTAACAAAGCATAAATAAACAAATTTGAGGCTCTTAGAGAGAAAATAAGAGGCAAAATGAATGTCCACACAACATCAATCAACACGTTTAAAAGTCATGATGGTTATTAGCAAGACACATTGTAAAAGATTCTTATGGTCTCAAATATGAGATACTACTTCGCAACAAGTCAATATTAAATTCGTCTTTACTTTTTTACAAATATCTTTATTATTACTTGTGTTGTAAAAAGAAATTATACAATAAAAAATTAAAAGTAATTAAGATATATTGATTTTTATTGGAGAATAAATCTTAGAAAGTAGTGATTATTTTTATAATTTTAATTATTTATCTTAATCTGTATGAAGTAGTTAATACATTATAAAAAATACTTTCTCTGATCCCAAATATAAGAGTTAGATATAAAGTATACTTTAGTCCTAAATATAAAACTATAATATATTTTATCTCTTAAAATTATAATTTTTCTCCAGAATATCCATATATGATTGCACATATTAAAAGAGTTTTTATCAAGAGTTCTTCAAATACATATGATTAAAATGTGTATCTTAAGCAAATTAATACATAATCATTAAAAATAACTAATTTAAATAATTTATTTAATCAACCTAAATTAATTAAGTAGATCTTATATTAAGGATTGGAGGTAGTAATTAATAAAGGAAATATACAAGGCTTCTACGTTTTAAACAGAAAATATAAATTGCAAAATAGTATAATTCATCGTTCCACTGCTTGAATCATTCAATACTAATACGCACAGGACCCATATATTAGCTAATCTTGCCCATGTCATTTTGCTGAGGTGGCTGTACCAGCTCATAACAATTGAGCCGATCGAACCAGAAGGTAGAATAATAATGCAACTTTAAGGGATAGCACATATTGCAACTAATTAATTAGGTTTAATGGATATGACGTTGACTTGTATTTATGGACCACTACCAGCTGTATCGATTTTGGCCCATAATTCTAATTTCTTTATCTTATTTACAGCAGTTACCAAAATTTTATTTGAGGTTTTGTTTTTAGGATTACAAGAGGGTAACATGCGAAATTAAACTCATCTAATGCCAACAAGAACAAGCGATATGCGGTTAGATCACAAAGTCATTGGTTTATTCGAGGTTCGAGGTTTTAAGAACATAACACATGCATGTCTCTTTCATGGTACATATATATCATCATCACATGCATGCGTGACGTTTTGGAGCTAACTGAAGATACCTAATCTGCAATTATATCAGGCAACTAATTTCTTGACGAACAAGATACTTATTTATTAACTTAGGAGCATATAACGTTCTTATATATAGTTTCAGTTATTGGCTTTCTACATCAGCATAGTACGATCGAGCATATGCATGATGCTTGGTTGTGCAGAAATAGTTGCAGGTTCTGTAGCACTTGTCTTGTTCCTTTTCTATTACCATCAGAGAAGATATTGCAGAGATCCTCTCTTAACAAATTGGCCACTATTGGGGATATTGCCGCCACTTGTCACTAATTGATGGTAGGTTCATGATTACGTAACTCAGGCTCTACAATATCAAGCAGGCACTGGGAGCTTCATCGGACCTTGGCTTACTGGAATGAACTACCTGCTGACCTGTGTGAACCCATGAATGTACATCACATGTTAAGCAAGAACTACGCCATGTAAATACCATGGGGAAATGGGATGGGATTTTCGCCGCTGATTCGGACACGTGGAAATACCATGGGGCACTTCTGCATTCTTAGTTTAAGACTAGAAGCTTTGAAATGTCTCCAGAGAAGATCGTTCGAAGAAGGAAGGTGGAGAGTTGTCTCCTTCCTCTTCTTGATCATGTGGAAGGGAAAGAGATTGAAGTTGACTTGCAAGACGTGTTTAATCGTTTCAACTTCGACGCTATTTGCTCCAGTCTTAGGATTCGACCCTAATTGCCGCGCCATTGACTTCCCTGAAGTTGCATGCGAACGAGATTTCCTTGAAGCTGAGGAGTCTATATTCTACAGACCCCCGGTACTAAAGGCTTCTGGAAGCTTCAGAGATGGCTAGGAATTGGATCAGAGAAGAAGATGGCCAAAGTTTGTGAAATCTTTGACCAGTTCCTCCATGAAAGTATAACATCGAAAAGAGAAGAGCTGAGCAAAAACAAAATCACATGCACAACGTTTCGGAGTTAACCGAAGATACCTAATCTGCAATTATATCAGGCACCTAATTTATTGACTTAAGAGTTGACAAAAAAATAGTTATTTATTAAAGTTGAACTTCGTGGTTTCATTTACTATTGATTATATAACGTAAACATATCCGACAGATTGATTGCATTCCCGTCTATCGAAGCAAGGCTCTCCATCATGATGCTCGGTTGGGCACAAGTAGTTGCAGGTTCTGTAGCACTTATCTTCTTCCTTTTCTATGACCATCAGAGAAGATGTAGCAGAGATCCTCTCTTAACAAATTGGCCTCTATTGGGGATGTTGCCGCCACTTGTCACTAATTTATGGCAGGTTCATGATTACGTAACTCAGGCTCTACAAAGACAAGCAGGCACTGGAAACTTCATCGGACCTTGGCTTACTGGAATGAACCACCTGGTGACCTGTGACCCCATGAACGTACATCACATGATGAGCAAGAACTTCGTCAACTACGTAAAAGGGCCTAAGTTTCGTGAAATCTTTGAAGCTTTTGGAGATGGGATTTTCTCCGTTGATTCCGACACCTGGAAATACCATAGGGCACTTCTGCATTCTTAGTTTAAGACTAGAAGCTTTGAAATGTCTCTAGAGAAGATCGTTCGAAGGAAGGTGGAGAGTTGTCTCCTTCCTCTTCTTGACCATGTGGAAGGGAAAGAGATTGAAGTTGACTTGCAAGACGTGTTTAATCGTTTCAACTTCGACGCTATTTGCTCCAGTCTTAGGATTCGACCCTAATTGCCGCGCCATTGACTTCCCTGAAGTTGCATGCGAACGAGATTTCCTTGAAGCTGAGGAGTCTATATTCTACAGACCCCCGGTACTAAAGGCTTCTGGAAGCTTCAGAGATGGCTAGGAATTGGATCAGAGAAGAAGATGGCCAAAGTTTGTGAAATCTTTGACCAGTTCCTCCATGAAAGTATAACATCGAAAAGAGAAGAGCTGAGCAAAAACAAAATCACATGCACAACGTTTCGGAGTTAACCGAAGATACCTAATCTGCAATTATATCAGGCACCTAATTTATTGACTTAAGAGTTGACAAAAAAATAGTTATTTATTAAAGTTGAACTTCGTGGTTTCATTTACTATTGATTATATAACGTAAACATATCCGACAGATTGATTGCATTCCCGTCTATCGAAGCAAGGCTCTCCATCATGATGCTCGGTTGGGCACAAGTAGTTGCAGGTTCTGTAGCACTTATCTTCTTCCTTTTCTATGACCATCAGAGAAGATGTAGCAGAGATCCTCTCTTAACAAATTGGCCTCTATTGGGGATGTTGCCGCCACTTGTCACTAATTTATGGCAGGTTCATGATTACGTAACTCAGGCTCTACAAAGACAAGCAGGCACTGGAAACTTCATCGGACCTTGGCTTACTGGAATGAACCACCTGGTGACCTGTGACCCCATGAACGTACATCACATGATGAGCAAGAACTTCGTCAACTACGTAAAAGGGCCTAAGTTTCGTGAAATCTTTGAAGCTTTTGGAGATGGGATTTTCTCCGTTGATTCCGACACCTGGAAATACCATAGGGCACTTCTGCATTCTTAGTTTAAGACTAGAAGCTTTGAAATGTCTCTAGAGAAGATCGTTCGAAGGAAGGTGGAGAGTTGTCTCCTTCCTCTTCTTGACCATGTGGAAGGGAAAGAGATTGAAGTTGACTTGCAAGACGTGTTTAATCGTTTCAACTTAGACACTATTTGCTCCACAGTCTTAGGATCCGACCCTAATTGCCGCGCCATTGACTTCCCTGAAGTTGCATGCGAACGAGATTTCCGTGAAGCTGAGGAGTCTATATTCTACAGACCCCCGGTACTAAAGGCTTCTGGAAGCTTCAGAGATGGCTAGGAATTGGATCAGAGAAGAAGATGGCCAAAGTTTGTGAAATCTTTGACCAGTTCCTCCATGAAAGTATAACATCGAAAAGAGAAGAGCTGGGGGAAAACAAGCAAAAGGAGAAAGAATACGACGACTTGCTGACAGCTTGATGAGGGAGGAAGAAGGAAAAGATCAAGTGGATGACAAGTTTCTGAGAGACACTGCTATAAATCTTCTTGTTGCAGGCAGAGACACCATAACTTCAGCTCTAACATGGATCTCTGAGAGAGGAGGCCTCGTTCATATACCATCGTACAAGTTCATTAGCTTCAACGAAGGACCAAGAACTTGCTTGGGTAAGGACTTGACCTTCATTCAAAGAAGATAATGGTTACTGCTATCTTAAATAATTATCATATGCAAGTGGTGGAAGATTGCCCTGTTTCTCCCTCACTTTCAGCAGTGCTACATAAGAAGTTTGGGCTCATAATAGTTCGGCTCATAAAGAGAATGATTGTTCATATGCTGGTATGTATATGTATTAGATACGTTTGAGGTCATGAAAACTATAATGCATGTATTGGTTCAGTTACGTGGATGAATAAGAGTATAATTTCCAATGCATAGAAGGATGATTCTTTCAAAGAGAGAAATTAAAGATGGAGAGATTCTAGGGATACTTTTCATAATGTTCAACCGCCTCTCTTAGGAGCCCACTAGTGTGTTGTAATAAAAGTTATTTGTAATTTTACAAACTCATATTTTTATATATTTATTTATATGATAAATTTTTGTCATTATTTTATCTTTTAATTATAATATTTATACACTATTTAGATTAATATGCTTTACATTGAATTAGTGCATAACAGAGATATAATTGTCATATTTTTATAGTTTCACTAAAATAAATATTTTTAAAATAAAATATATTATATTATTATGATTTGTATTTTAAGTAATTGGGAGAAATTAAAATTTATAAATGAACAAAAGACTATAATTTAAAAATTGTACATGAGGACTATGGGTTAAACCTTGCAATTTGGCCTTTAGGGTTTTTATTCTTTTTACATGTGCGAGCAGACCAGGAAAGGTGCGGCACGACTCCATCTCAACACCACGTCTCCAGGAGGCAGCCGTCATCTTCTTCATTCCAGCCTTCAGCCGACACCCACACCACCATCGTCATCCCCAACTCCTCCATCAAGGCCGTCACCCACTCCACCTCCATCCTTCCATTCACGCACACCTCCTCCACGCCATTGACCCCCCCATGCCGACACCTTCCATCTCCTCTCCACACCATCTCCGTCTCCCTCCATTCATGCACACCACACCACTCTACCATACCCATCTCACCCCATCGTCCACGGCAGCTCCAAGGCACAGCAGCAAACAGAGACAGCGACGGTGCAGCGAGCCAGGACCCGCAGCGAAGTCCACGGACAGAACAAGACGACGGCGAGACGACAGAAGCAGCGAGCACGCAGAAACAGTAGCAACGATCTCACCCAGCCGCGGACTCCACCTCCACTCCGTCCACAAGCGGAGTTCGAGTGTGAAGGTAGCTTCTGTTTGATGTCAGATGTGAGAAGACCAACTATTGAAAATGGCGGTAGAGGCTTGAATTGATGAGCTTTAATCTTTTACCCATTAATTAGTTTATGATTTATAGGTCTTAAAATAGTTTCCTGATTATTGGGAGCTTTATATTGTTTATATTTCTATATTAGAAGATTATTGTAACTAAACTTTTACTTAACATTTGATATTATTTTTTAATTAGTTTTAATTTCATTTACTTTACTACTTAGTATTGAGATTATCATAAATATTTAGTAATTTTTTAAGGTGACTTAGATTATTAAATTATCTGTGATTTGTTAGCTTTGATTCTTTCTATTTTAAATTTATGAGTTATTTTTAAACATTGATCTTTATTATTCTTAGTCTCAATTTATTATTCTGATAGTAGTTAATATATTAAAATTTTAGAGAATATCTTGTGATAATTTAAGATTATTCCGTTATTGAATTTAAAATTTGATTATAATTCTTAGATCTATTTGACATTCACATCTTTTCTAAGTTTAATAGTTATTTATGAAATGGGTGGCCATTGATCGAAGCACTATACCTTAAGGTAGCTTCGGGGTTTGTTATTTAAAAAATTAAGTGTTGTGAATGAGTGTTAACTGCTATTTATCTTTTGTGAATAATGATTGCCTCAAAATCAATTTTAAGAGATTCTATTTATCTATTTTCCATTCGTTATCAATTTTATCAAAAATATTAAAAATAAGTCTTATATATTTATTTTAATTTATTATAATTTTAGTGATAGTTAATCAAATCAGAACCCTATCTTATAGTTTATGTTGCATCTCATTTAAATACTTAGAAATTTTATTTTATTTTAATTCTACATCTCCTCATCCCTCCAAATACGTTCACTTATTTTGTTTTAATGCCAATGTCTCGCCCATATTGGATTACGACCATAACCAGACAAACAAGGGCGAAACACCATTAAAAGTTGTGGTCACATTCAGATATATTATTAATGTGAGTGGTAGGGTTTGCATCTTCAAAGTTATACAAGGAATTCAAATCTAATTTGAAATAGGATTATCTTTTTCTATCCCTGTATCCCTTGAAGAGAATGGCAGAACGGGTTTCACATAATTTAAATTTAAAATTTTCAATTGATAATTTTTATTTTTTTTAAAAAATTGACAGTCAAAATATTATCTTTATTTTTTTTATTTTGTACACATTAAAATAATTTTTTTAAAAATAAATATTTGGACGGTAGAGATTTGGGTGCTCATACTTTTTTATGAGCACCCAAACTCATTCCTAGTTCCATAGACGAGAGTGAAGCGCATCACTATATATTTAAGATTATGTGGACTTCATCTTCGTTCTTTTCTATTTCTCCCTCAATAATTATTAACTTCATCTTATGGATACTTTTCTAAAACAATTTGAAAAAAAAAACCTTATTAAAAAATTTATTGATGAGAATTACTCATAAATTTTTTATAGAGAATATTAACAGGAGATTTTTTGCCAATTTTTCTTATTTTTTGAATAAATATAATTCAAATATTTAAAAATTAAACAAAACAATACTTCGATCAAAAATATTAAATTTGTGCCTTAAAAACTTGTGAATTCATTTGATTTGAGTTCCTTTTATTATTAAGTATGTAGATAATATTACATCATGAGAGTATTAAATTCCCATTTCATGCTATTTCAAATAATTATCTCTGATGTTATATTATTTTTTATTGAAGAAAAATAACATCCTATTTTTATTTGCGAAAAAGCATTTTTATAATATATCACACGCAATCGATTCACCTGCACCACATCTCTTTGGATCACTTTGGTGCACCTTCCGATGCCCTGACAAACACGGACCAGTGAGACAACATCAATACTTGGTCCCGTTGAAGATTTTTTTTTTTATATTTAATTTATAAATCATAACATTAAATTTTTTATATAAATATATAATTTTATTTTTTATTTATTAATATATAAATTTTATTCCGTGTATATTAAATTTGAGTGAAAATAGAATTTTGTTAAATTTTAATATAGAGTTAATAAAATTTAAAAATTTTGTTGGCCCTAAAAAATTACGTTAAAAATAACTTATAAAAGAATATATGTTGGCTAAATCAAGGGTCTGTTTGGATCCGCAGTAAACTATGGTTTTAGAAACTTTTTTAGGCAAAATCTTGGTTTGAAGAAATTTTAAAACAAACAGCTATATTTGTTTATAAGTGCTTTTGGTCAAAACCATGATTTTGAATAAGCTATTAAAACTAGTTTTTTGAATAGTAAAAGAGCTTATAGACTATCCAATTACTATCTTACCTCTACTTTTTTTATACCCTCTCTACTCTCTCATCTCTCTTATTTTCTCTCTCTTTTCTACCCTCTCTCCTCTCTCCTCTTTCTTATATTTTCTCTACATTTCTCCTCTCTCTTACTTTAAATCAAATCATACTCTTTTTGATAATTTACTAATATAAAAATTCATTCTAAAAATAACTATCCAAATACTTATTTATTCAAAACTACTTTTTTTCTATAAACTCTTCTCTAAAAACCTTTTTTTATAAGCTATCCATAAGTCTTTTTTTTATAAATTGCTTTTTAAAATCCTATCTAAACAAACCCCAAGTCGCCCATAGCTTTGTGCAGTTTTGATGATTGGGATTGAATTTTATAATTTTTAATTAATTCGTATCACGTTGGAGGTTAAAAAAAATGTATTTTTACATGTTCAATTTAGTGTGTGTTGGATAAACTTTTTAGAAAATAATTTATAAAAAAAAAATTGGACAGGTGAAAAATAGCTTTTAGAAAATAGTTTATAGGAAAAGAGTAGTTCTGAATAAATAAATATTTAGATAGTTATTTTTAAAATAACTTTTTATATTGATAAATTACTAAAAAATATATAATTTTATTAAAAAATATAAAGATGAGAGAGGGTGTAGAAGAGAGATGAGAGACGAAAAAGAGTAGAGAGGAGAGATGAGAGAAGATGGAAAAAATAGATAAGAGAGAGGGTAGAGAGGAGAGATGGTAGAAAAGAGAGAGAGGAGAGAGGAGATAGTGGAGAAAAAAGAGGAGAGATGAGAGAAAGTGTAAGAAAAAATAAGAGTAAAATAATAATTGGATAGACCATAAAGTATTTTACTGTTCTAAAAATTAGTTTCAATAGCTTATTTAAAATTATTATTTTAAATCATGATTTAACTAAAAAAATATTTATGTATAAATATAGTTATTTATTTTAAAAAATTTAATTTTTTTTTTTAAAAACCATAGTTTTAAGGTTAATCAAAAGCCCCTACGACAAAACCCTACACAAAAATTTTGCGACTACGTTTCGAAGGGAAAATCAATCCTACCCTACCACGCTGAAAAGCAAAGGCTTAAAGCAGCACAAGGCAAAACTAGTGACAGACCAGTAAATTAAAAGGCTATAGGATAAGCCCCACCCCTACATCATATCTGACGCTGAAATTATTTTTTGATATAAAAATTTAAAAAAAAAATTGGACTCACCTACGATTTTAAAATAAGACGAAATCTCCCTTTCTCTTAGACGATATCAATATCGGGCGGGACGAGTTATCTATTATCCTCAAACATAAACTTAGATACCCAAAAATTAGGATGCCTTTTTAAACACTACATCTAGAACCATAATAAAATAATATTTCTCAAAGATCGAACGCGTTCTAAATAATCACATATCTTATTTTTTATTAATTGAACCACATACCATAAGTTGTCACCCTCAAAATTTGATACGTGCATGGATAGACATGCCTAGCTCTTTGTTTTTGCTAAATAATGCATTATTTATATTGTCAGATTTCACTAGAAGACAAACCTAATAATGTGCGCAACTTAATAAATACAAGAGAAGCAAAATATCAGCAACTTGCAATGAATGAATGAATGAATCTTCTAGTTCCAATTATTGTCCATATATAATTTTTATAGCACATCATATCATCTATAGAGGCAAAGCTCACTGATCCGTTTGTGACCAAACCAAAAAAATGCTTGGTTGTGTTCAAGTTATTGCTGTATTTGCAGCATTTATCTTTCTCCTCCTTCGTTTCCATCGAAGCCGATGTTGCAGAAACCCCCTCTTACCAGATTGGCCTCTAGTAGGAATGTTGCCACCAGTTCTCAAAAATTTGTGGCAAATTCATGACTTCGCAACTCAAGTTCTGCAAAGAAATGGAGGTACAGGTAATTTCCTCGGACCTTGGTTTTCTGGAATGAACTATTTGGTGACCTGCGACCCCATGAATGTACATCACATGATGAGCAAGAATTTCGCCAACTACGTTAAAGGGCTCGAGTTTCGTGAGATTTTTGAAGCTTTTGGGGATGGGATTTTCACTGCAGATTCAGAGTCATGGAAATACCACAGGATACTCCTCCACTCGTTGTTTAAAACCACGAGTTTTGAGATGTTTCTGAAGAAGAATGTTCGAAACAAGGTGGAAAAAAGTCTCCTTCCTCTTCTTGATCACGTAGAAAGGAAAGGGATTGAAGTGGATCTGCAAGACGTGTTCAATCGCTTCAACTTCGACATTATTTGCTCCAATATCTTAGGATCTGACCCAGAAAGCCTTGCCGTTGATTTCCCGAAAGTTGCATGTGAGAGAGCTTTTAATGAAGCAGAGGAGTTTATATTCTACAGGCACACAGTACCTAAAAGCATTTGGAAGCTTGAGAAATGGCTTAGAATTGGACCAGAGAAGAAGATGGCCGAAGCATGTGAAGTGTTTGACCACTTTCTCCATGAAAGTATAAAATCAAAAAGAGAAGAGCTGAATAAAAACAAGGAAAAGGAGAGAGAAAACGACGACTTGTTAACATGCTTGATGAGGGAGGAAGAAGGAAAACATCGAACGGATGACATGTTTCTGAGAGACACTGCTTTTAATCTCTTTGTTGCAGGCAGAGATACCATAACTTCAGCTCTGACATGGTTCTTTTGGCTCGTTGCTACACAACCTTCAGTGGAAGCTAAGATTCTTGAAGAGATCAAAGAAGAAAAGGAACCAAAATATCAAGTTTATCTCCATGCTGCTTTATGTGAAGCTCTGAGACTGTATCCTCCCATACCTTTTGAGCGCAAGCAAGCAATCCAAGACGACATACTTCCAAGTGGACATGAGGTTGGTGCCGGTACCATGATAATGTTATCTTTGTATGCAACGGGAAGATGTGAAGACGCATGGGGAAAAGATTGCTTGGAATTCAAACCAGAGAGATGGATCTCAGAGAGAGGAAGCATTGTTCATGTACCATCATACAAGTTCATAAGCTTCAACGCAGGACCAAGGACTTGTTTGGGTAAGGACTTATCCTTCATTCAAATGAAGATAGTGGCGAGTTCTATTTTGAAGAATTATCAAGTTCATGTGGTGGAAGATCATCCTGTTTCTCCTTCATTTTCAATAGTTCTCCTAATGAAGTACGGTCTCAAAGTTCGGATCACAAAAAGGGGCATGGAAGAAGAAGACAGTTAGATTACTTTTGGTGTACGTGTTTAGGTGTGTGGAACTATTCTGTGTTGATAAGCATGTACTCTGTGTTGATGATGAATGAATAAGTAGTTGGGGAACTGTATCATGTTGCTCGTTCTAAAAGATAAGTTTTTGTTTTTGGGATATTGATATGCACCATCATGCATGTTATTAGAATTATTGATATATATTGATAAAAAATTAATATATTGATTTTTTGTTCATTATCCCCTCCTGGATCAATCACACTTGTGTGCCAAAATAGTAAATGGTGAGAAATTAAACTGTATATGATAATTTGAAACACACACAAGCATACCCCGCAGTAGATAGATCAATCCATACCCCCAAGAAACCTGCCAAATTAAAGATCAGAAGAGGATCTGGAATCAAGCCTAGCAAGATTTTACAGTGAACGTGAAAACTTTTACCCAACAAATAATACCCGCATGCAGGATGATGACACTTGAACTGCTGCCGACAACCAAGAGGATGGCGACGGGGGTTCAATTACATGGGTGTTAAGCGTGATTATGTTCTATCAACATCATGACCCTTTAACTACAACACAACTGATCATATATTAAAGTAACATTAGATATGCTAGCTGGGGGGACATCATTATTTAGCATAACGGACAAACTGAGACAGAAAAGATTACGTGCACAAAAAGATAAACCATATACCCCTTACGTTCTTAATATATATAATATATTTAATTAATTTAAATTAGTTAATATAATATAATTTTTTTAAAATATATTAATATTTTTTTAATTCTCTCTCTTTTTTCTATCTGAGTATTATTAAAGAGATATCAATAAAATAATTTTAAAAAAATTAATAAATATAAAAAATAGGTGGTCTTCGCACCATCACAAGATTGACCGGCTCCGGGCTCATGTTTATGATATTATCAACAACAACAAAAAAGAACTCAATTTGCGAGTCCAGAACGTGCAGTTATATATAAATTTCAATTTATAGTATATATTTTATATTAAAAATTAGAAGAGACTATAAATATATAATTGGAATTAATACAAATCAAGTTGGCCACCTAACATGAGCACGTCCACGTTTGAAAGAAGAAAACAACCCTAATAACCTACCGTACTGAAAAATAAAGGCTAATTAAAGCATAGCAAATTAAAACAAAACTACTGACACTGACAAAAATAAAGGCTACAAGGATAAGCCCCACCCGCCTCTAGCATGTAGCCTCCCATAATCCTAGCCAATTTCATTCATAACCTTTACAAGTCATTGAAGGGATTCAAGGACATAACTTTTAATCAAACCATTTTGCTTCATATAGATTATAGATTATACATACAGATTATTGTAAAAATTAAGTAAAGCAGAAATATAAAAAAGTTTCATAGTATTTTTATTCGTTGTTTCTTATTTCCTAAAAGTCTATAAATACTTTACTATATCTTCTTTCCCCCATAAAATGGCCGAGTTTACGTCATATTTGACGCTGAAAATTGCACGGATAGACATGCACGTAATACATCTCTTTCCTATTGCCAAATCAAGTGAACATTTAGATGGAGAAATTTATTTCTATGTTAAATATAAAATTTTAATTTATTTTGTCTATAAAAATTATGATTTTTTTAAAATATTTTTATATAATTACACATATTAAAATATTTTTTATTAAGGATGATTCAAATACACATAATAAAAAGAGGTATTTTAGAAAAATTAACACACAATCATTACAAATAATTAATTTAATTGATCTACTCAAATTAGTTAAGTAGATCTTATATAAGGAGCTGGTAGTATCATATTTAACTAAAAGACAAACTAATGTGTGCAACTTAACTAATAAATACAAGATGTAAAATATCACCAACTTGACTCGACTTATTATGAGAACAATGTGAATCTTCTAGTTCAAATTATTGTTTATATATAATTTGTATTACACATCATATATATATAGAAATAAAGCTCTCGATCCGTTTGTGTTCAAACCAAAAATGCTTGGATGTGTGCAACTCATTGCGGGTTTTGCAGCATTTATCTTTCTCCTTTTTCATTTCCATCGAAACCGGTGTTGCAGAGACCCCCTCTTACCAGATTGGCCTCTAGTAGGAATGTTGCCACCAGTTCTCAAAAATTTGTGGCAAATTAATGACAGAGCAACTCAAGTTCTGCAAAGAAATGGAGGTACTGGTAATTTCCTCGGACCTTGGTTTACTGGAATGAACTATTTGGTGACCTGCGACCCCATGAACGTACATCACATGTTGAGCAAGAATTTCGTCGACTACATTAAAGGGCCCGAGTTTCGCGAGATTTTCGAAGCTTTTGGGGATGGGATTTTCACTGCAGATTCAGAGTCATGGAAATACCACAGGACACTCCTCCACTCGTTGGTTAAAACCAAGAGTTTTGAGATGCTTCTGGAGAAGATTGTCCGAATGAAGGTGGAAAAAAGTCTCCTTCCTCTTCTTGATCATGTTGAAAGCAAAGGGATTGAAGTGGATCTGCAAGACGTGTTCAATCGCTTCAACTTTGACGTTGTTTGCATCAGTGTCTTAGGATCTGACCCAGAAAGCCTTGCCATTGATTTCCCTAAAGTTGCATGCGAGAGGGCTTTTACGGAAGCAGAGGAGTTTATATTCTACAGGCACACAGTACCTAAAAGCATTTGGAAGCTTCTGAGATGGCTTAGAATTGGACCAGAGAAGAAAATGGCCGAAGCATGTGAAGTGTTTGACCGATTCCTCTATGAAAATATGGCATCAAAGAGAGAAAAGATCCACAAGGACAGCGGAAAAGATGAAAAAAACGATGACTTGTTAACATGTTTGATGGGGAAAGAAGAAGGAAAAGAACACGTGGATGACAAGTTTCTGAGAGACACTACTTTTAATCTCTTTGTTGCAGGAAGAGACACCATAACTTCAGCTCTGACATGGTTCTTTTGGCTTGTTGCTACACACCCTTTAGTAGAAGCTAAGATTCTTCAAGAGATCAAAGAAGAGAAGGAAGCAAAATATCAAGTATATCTGCATGCTGCTCTATGTGAAGCTCTGAGACTGTATCCTCCCATACCTTTGGAGCGCAAGCAAGCAATCAAATATGACATACTTCCAAGTGGACATGAGGTTGGTGCGGGCACCATGATAATGTTATGTTTGTATGCAACAGGAAGATGTGAAGAAGCGTGGGGAAAAGATTGCTTGGAATTCAAGCCTGAGAGGTGGATCTCAGAGAGAGGAAGCATTGTTCATGTACCGTCATACAAGTTCATAAGCTTCAACGCAGGACCAAGGATTTGTTTGGGTAAGAACTTGTCTTTCATTCAAATGAAGATAGTGGCGAGTTCTATTTTGAGGAATTATCAAGTTCATGTGGTGGAAGACCATCCCATTTGTCCTTCATTTTCAATAGTGCTCCTAATGAAGTATGGTCTCAAAGTTCAGATAACAAAAAGGGGCGTGGAAGAAGAAAATAGTTAGATTACTTTTGATGTGTGTGTGTAGAACTGTAGATATGTGGAACTATTCTATGTGGATAAGCGTGTATTGGGAGATGAATGAATAAAGCATAATTAATTATGTTGTCGAACTATACCAATGTATTCCTATATATATATATATATATAGATATATAGATATAGATATAGATATATATAAGTAAAAGTAATTTGTAGGAGAAAAATTTATTCCTAAATACAAGTTTCTTTCTAATTTTGCTCATATTTAAATATAAGAAACTTGTAGGATAATTAGTGATCTTTTTTTAATACCATTTCTTTAATAAGGGTAAATATATAATTTTTTATCAATTTAATACATTCTTTGATATACGGGAATGAGCTACAAATGACTTACATGTAGGAATAAAGTTGTGCATATCATATCATTTCTTCTAAGAGATATATAAGCTTTATTTTTGGATTCTTATATATGCACAATTGTCATGTTATAATTAACTATGAGGTAAAATTATACTCAAATTTTAAGAAAGACAAATTATTACCATCAAATTTTATAAAATTATCAAATTAATATAAAATTCAAAGAACTTGCGGAAATTTATTAGAATGGTAAAAAAACTAGTTTACCTTTGAATTAAGAATGATGACATTTGAACTACAACACATATGCTAATTATTAAAGTAACACTAGATATATGAATGAACAGGTCGGTGGGACATCATTTAGGAAAACGAACTTGAGACAAAAGATAAACCATGTATAAATGTGGACTTTAATTATATTAGGCCTCTTGCTCTTTATTATTCTTCTGCAAAACATCTTAAAGGAGACATCTTCCGATCCATCGAAATATCACAAAATTCCTTGAGCCAAGTCCTCGCACCATCACAAGATTATTGATTTATGAAATTATCATCGGACAAAAAACTCAATTTGCAAGTCCAGAACATATAGTTGTAGACAAATCATGATACAATAATTGATTAACACATCTCCAGATATAATATTTAAAATCAAATTGGCCCACATTTAAAAGGGTAAAACAATCCTACTCAACCAGACTGAAAAACAGTAACAAAACAAAACTACGGACACTGACATAAATAAAGACTACAGTATAAGATAAGCCCCACCAACCTCTAGCCTGTAGCGCCTCCCATCTTAGCCAATTTCATTCATAACCTTTTCAAGTCGTTGAAGTGATTCAAGGACATAATCTGCTATATAACGTAGCAAATTAAATATTACTTCTAATAAACCATATATAAAAAAGGCAGAGTTTCCCCCATGGATAGACATGCACGTACAGCTCTTTATTATTGCCAAATCAAATGCATGTATTGTCAGATTTAACTAAAAGATAAATTAACCTGATAACAAGGAGCAAGATATCAACAAGTTGAATTGACTTAAACAATTGGAATCTTCTGGCTTCCATTATATATTGTCTATATATATATAATTTGTATAGCACATCATATTATATATATAGAAGCAAAGCTCTCCTTTTGTATCCAAGCCAAAAATGCTTGGTTTCGTGCAAGTACGTAATTGCTGGTTTTGCAGCGTTTATCTTTCTCCTTTTTCTTTTCCATCGAAGAGGCCGATGTTGCAGACACCCCCTCTTCACAGATTGGCCTCTAGTAGGAATGTTCTCACCAATTCTCAAAAATTTGTGGCGAATTCATGACTACGCAACTCAAGTTCTGCAAAGAAATGGAGGTACTGATGATTTAACTTCCATGGACCTTGGTTTTCTGGAATGAACTATCTGGTGACCTGAGACCCCATGAAAGTACATCACATGATGAGCATGAATTTCGCCAACAACTACATTAAAGGGCCCGAGTTTCGTGAGATTTTTGAATCAGCTTTCGGGGATGGGCTTGCCACTGCGGATTCAGATACATGGAAATACCAAAGGACACTCCTCCATTCGTTGTTTAAAAACCAAGAGTTTCGAGATGCTTCTGGAGAAGGTTGTTCGAAAGGTGGAAAAATGTCTCCTTCCTCTTCTTAATCATGTAGAAAGCAAAGGGATTGAAGTGGATCTGCAAGACATGTTCAATTGCTTCAACTTTGACCCTGTTTGCTCCTATTGCTTAGGATCTGACCCAGAAAGCCTTGCCATTGATTTCCCGGAAGTTGCATGCGAGAGAGCTTTTACGGAAGCAGAGGAGTTTATATTCTACAGGCACACAGTACCTAAAAGCATTTGGAAGCTTCAGAGATGGGTTAAAATTGGACCAGAGAAGAAAATGGCACGAGCATGTAAAGTGTTTGACCGATTCCTCTACGAAAGTATAGAATCAAAGAGAGAAAAGCTCAACAAATATGAACAAAACGATGACTTGTTAACATGTTTGATGATGAAGGAAGAAGGCAAAGACCATACGGATGACAAGTTTCTGAGAGATATGGCTTTTAATCTCTTTGCTGCAGGAAGAGACACTATAACTTCAGCTCTGACTTGGTTCTTTTGGCTTGTTGCCAAACACCCTTCAGTAGAAGCGAAGATCCTTCAAGAGATCAAAAAAGAAAAGGAAACAAAATATCAAGTATATCTGCATGCTGCTCTGTGCGAAGCTCTTAGACTGTATCCTCCCATACCTTTTGAGGGCAAGCAAGTAGTTAAACATGACAAACTTCCAAGTGGACATGAGGTTGGTGCTGGTACCATGATATTATTATCTTTGTATGCAACGGGAAGATGTGAACAAGCATGGGGAAAAGATTGCTTGGAATTCAATCCTGAGAGATGGATCTCTGAGAGTAGCGGAGGCATCGTTCATATGCCGTCATACAAGTTCGTTAGCTTCAACGCAGGACCAAGAACTTGCTTGGGTAAGGACCTGTCTTTCATTCAAATAAAGATAATGGTTACTTCTGTCTTAAAGAATTATCATATCCAAGTGGTGGAAGATCATCCTATTTCTCCGTCATTTTCAATAAAGCTGCTAATGAAGTACGGTCTCAAAGCTCGGATCACAAAGAGGGGCTGATTAATTAATATATCAAGGAAGAAGAAAATAGTTATATTACTTTTCATGTATGTGTGTAGATGTGTGGAACTATATATGTGTTGGATGATGAATGAAAAAAGTATAATTAAGTCGTGTGGAAATATATGTATTGAGTGATGAATGAAAAAGTATAATTAAGTTGTGTGCAGGAACTACGTATTGGGTGATGAATGAATAAAGTATCATTAAGTTGTGGAACTATATCATGTTTTCTCCTTCTAAGAGAGACAAGTTTTATTTTTGGATAGGTTCCGAATGTTGTATAGCTTGATTATCGTTTGTTATTACTTTTCCTAATTTCCCCTCTTGTCTGTCATATATTATGATCCATTTCATTCACTTTCGAGTAGAGACATGGGAGTAACTTACTACAATAGAATTTGTTTTTATTATGATTTTTTTGTAAACATGAGAAAGGATATGATAACAAGGGGGCTTATGTTACAAAGGCACTTCATCTAGTGGTAAACCAACCAGATTACAAAATAAAATGACATAGGGCGACGGGGATATAAAAAAGAGTCGTCCCTTTGGCTAATGCCATGTGCTATTTAGTTGAAAATACTTCCTTTTTGTTATGTTTTATAAACAATAAAATATTTAATATTTATTATATTATTATTTAATACTTGTTTTTCTTACTATTTTAAATTTAAATAAATAAAAATATTTTAAAATTTATAACACAATCTGCCATGTAATAAGTTAAGCTTATTTCTTTATCTATTTGAAAAAATTTAAAATAAAATAATATTAAACCATGTTTTGAAGATACGTTTCATAATATTTTTAAAGTTAATAAATCTTTAGTCCATTATTTTTTATTATTTTAGTTTTAGTTCTTCAAATTTCAAACCTTAAATTTAGTCTGTTAAATTTCTTTCTATCTAAAATATCGATCCCTATAATTTAATAAAAATCTTGATCATTTTACCTCTTGAGAATCAAAATCTATTGTTTAAAAATTGAAAGACAAAAACTAAAATTCATATAAATTTAAGAGACAAAGATTGTATTAACCTTTATTTTTATCCTTTTTTATGTTCCATTTTTTACTCTATTTGCTCCCCACATTCTTAGGATTCGATCTAAAGTCTCGCTGATATTCCAGCATCATGTCAAGTTTTCAGCCAGTTCCTATATGAAAGTATAACATCAAAGAGAAAAGAAAGAAGACGATGACGTACTAACAACTCTGTTAAGACAGATGAAAAAGAACATGTGGAATGTTATACATGTTAAAATATGATGAAGTTGGTGGGAAATTGAGAAAACAAACGAGACAAAAACATTACATGCAAAATGAACAAAAATATAGTCCAAAGTCTAAGGTATAATAGTCTGCAATTGTTGCCAACACATTTGCCACTACAATCTCAGTGTATATAAATCCATATATGAACTTTATTAGACCTCTTGCTCATTGTTCTTCAGCAGAATCTTAAAAGGAGGCATCTTCCATCAAAATATCAAAAAATTCGTTAAACCAAATCCTCTCAGGTCTTCACCAAGCTTCACCCCTCAGATGAGACCTTGTGCTCATGTTTCTGCCAAGAGAAGCCGAGAGGGCACAAATTATCAGCTAAAACTCAATTTGCAAGCTCAGAAAGTATATGTTTCGATCAAGTAATTACTAATTTTAGTCTAATAACAGAATATGTTTCAATTAATAACTCGATTAGTGAACAGGGCTATAAACCTACTTCTCTCTACTGTTCTTATAAGGAAACCCCATTCGCCAAAAAGACTGTTTCAAAGCAATAAGAAGGAGACCATTGAACAGTTTAATTTATCAGTGAAAGATGAAAAGTAATCACCCTCTGCTGGCCCTGGACTTTCAAATGAATGGAGAGAGACTGAAAATTCAATAGCTAACTTCCACTTCTTTTGTGATGTGAAACTCGGCAAGGCAGGCTTACTTTCACGGTCAAACATCACAATTTTTTGTTTTTGGGAGGGGGTTAGGGACTTGGGTTGGTGGAATAATGAGTTAAACTAGTGTTCAAACAAAACAAAACAAAAAAAGACTCTGAAAAAATATACAAGGACATCGAGAAGTGCGCATGCCTAATGGAGATCAATACCTATAGATATATCTTTATTCAGCATTCAGAAGCAACCATAGAGGAATGCCTAATTCCAGCCATCCATTTCATTTCACAGAGATGCAATCCATGAGATGAAAGCAAATGACTTCATGGAGGGCATGGAAAGAACAATGACAAAAGCAAATAATTCCCAAAATCAATCCTTGTTTTCTGGGTAACACATGCAACTTAGTCAGTTACAGAACAGAACAAATGTATTAGACACCAACTAATCTTCTAATGTTACAATTTATTTGAGATTTCATTAAAAGAATCCAAACTTACCAACACATTCTGAAAAAACTTAAAACGTTGTTGTTCTCATAGTAGACATTAACATCTTGATAAGCTTATCTCACAATTTACATTCTTCACTTCCAAATCATTAGGGATTAGAGGTATGCATTGAGACTTAGGTCCACATTCTTTAATTTATACAAGGAAACTACAGAAAGCATCACAAAGATAAGCTCAAAGTCAAAAGAAATGAGCAAATAAAGAATGGAAAACAAAGAGAATAAATGCATTATCATTTAAGACTATTACATAATGCACAGTTAACGTTCACACTATCAAGCTGTTTCTGCCACCGTAAGATTTATTGTTCCAACAGCAAACAGCTACATGCACAACACAACATACAGGAAAGTCAAAATAAGAGATTCCACGTAACAGGACTTTAACAATCAAATTAGGAATAATTAGAGTATAATAAACTCAGCCAAACTTCTCTCTAACTGCCTTAAGCAGTCACAAAACATAAATAATAACACCAAACCAGTTACCAAAGTAGGGAAGAAGATTAAAAACATAACAAGTAATATAAGAGGAAATTATGTGCCTGTACGCTAGCAAGTCAAAAATCTTTTAAGGCTACCAGAGAGTTCAACAAAAAGTGAATATTAAGTTATAAGATGACTCCCAACCTGATTTTATCTGCTGGAGCCTAGCACTTCGAACAATCCACAGCAATTCAACCAGGAGGTCTTCTGCACTGGGGGACCTGATGCCACTAGGGTCTGCATATCAGTTCATTAAAGAAAAACAGGTATAAGTATAAACCTACCACACAAGTTTTGCAAGGGTCAGATTAAAATTGCAATCATGAAAATTTGTAATACCTGATCTTCAGAGCATTCTGGAATTTCAGAATCTTTGGCATGTTCTATAGCATTAGAAGATTCAGGGATAGGGCTACCATATGATGAATTTGGTAAATTACTATCATATTCCTTTTGTTTAGGTACCTCCCAACTTAACACTCTAGCATTTTCATCAGAGAAGGGACCTACTTTATCATCATTTCTTTTCATACCAAGATCTGCTGCTCCTACTTTAGCAACTGGTGACTTCCCTAGCAAGGAACTTTCAGTAACACTGCTTTTCTCCTTAGGCACAGAACTCTCTGGCTTAACTGAGTTATCGGTCTCCTTATATGGTGTATTTTCAGTAACCAAAGTCATTTGTGCTGGTGCAGGATCAGAGTATTTACCCAAATACTCAGATGTTGTTGGCTCTAGTATTGAATTACAGGATTTAAAATCCGAGTCCTTCTCAGATGGGGATCCGTAGGTTGAAGTAGCATCGGCACTTTTATTCCCATGATTTGATTCTTCAGTATTCTCCTTTGTTTTAACCAATCCAACGCTCTCAAAATCACTAACCTCACCAGCATCGCTTCCTCTCTCATCTTGGGACTTCAAGTCATCACTTCCTAACATTTCTATCGAATCAAACAGACCAATATCAAGAAAAACAGCCACGTTAACAAATACTCAGCACGCCAATTTGATCAAATACAATCAATCGTTAAGTTCAAACGTATATGGTGTCTACTACAGCTAGAGGACAAACAAGTTGCATATTCGTGATAGATATCAGAACAAGAAGAAAGAACAGATACACAAATACCCAATTAACCAAAAAGACGAGTAAAAGTAAAGGAAAAAGACACAAATAATCAATCATTGAAAAGCATGAATGCATGATTGCTTGCCAGTTGTGCATGCATTGATAAAGGTTTACATTATATAGGATGGAGGGTAAAGTACCTTGCTGCCCATCACTTGAGGGGTTGATATTAGCCTCCTTTACCTTCTTTTTCTTGGCAGCTTTTCTCCATTTCGAAGCTGATGGCATGATTGGGGGCTGTTAGGTGAAAATGAGACGCCGCAGATCGTAGGGTGTTTCCCTTCCGTCACAATACTTGGACCCCTGAGTATCTCTCTCACTTTTCGTGTCGGAGAAAATAAGATTAAGAATGAGACTTGCCGTGCCAATAATTCAAAAGGACACGGATCTACAGAATGATGTTTTCTGAGAAATGCAAGAACCACACCAGCAGGTCACTGAGTGAATGCATTTCCTATCATCGTCGCGCTTGTTGGAGAAGTAATAAATGCACAGAGAAGAGGACGTAGTGGGTTTGCGTTAAAGTTTCATACTTTCATATATTCGCAGGAATGGTAGAATAATGAAAGGGAGAAGGAGAGGGGAATGGCGGAGGGAATTTTTGTTTTTTTATTTTATTTCATTTTATTTTTGGGTTTTCTGATTTTGATTAATTGTTCATTGATTTTGCAGAAGGTATGGTGTAGCAGAGGAAGAAAGAGAGAGATCTGTAATGCGCCAACTCAGTATTCTTGTCATGACTTATGTGGTCCCCACCATCACAAGGAGGAGACAAATTCGTCGTCTAAAAAAAGAAATTGTTTGAAATTTTTCTTAATTCATTCTTCAAACAAAAATAGAAGGAAATCCCGTTAATTTATTTTATATTTCATTTTCAATATATAAATTTCAGACAAAATAATTAGTTTATTACGGCGGAGAAATATTTACTTTTTTAGTTCAAATTTCGTGCCAATTATGTAAATAAAAAACTCAAGTATTTATATTTTTGCAAAATTAATGAAATTTAATAATACCTATCTCGGAACAGAAAGCAAATTAATTATTATTATCTTAAAAGAATCCTATGGAAAATATCACTCATCATCATAAATAACAAGGTCTATAACATATGACACTATTTATTCTCTTTAAAATTGAGGATTTAAACTTCATGAATTAAAAAAATCATGTTAAAAAATTATCTTAAATTGAATCTAACAATATTCAAATTTAATTAGATAATATTAACTATAGATAGTCATCTTAAAAAACTATTTATTCAATAATTTTTTTAAACATACTAACTGTGCACAAGAATGAAATTAAGGTATTCCCAACAAAGAAGTATGCATTCACTAAAAATCCTGAAATTAAGGTATTCCCAACAAAGGAGTATGCATTCACTAAAGATCCAAAGTTCAAATTTCAATCACTTCCTTTGTCAGTATGTCCCTTGCCAACCAATGCCCATTATTTAACAGTAAACACCATCCTTATTATTTTTCAAACCTGATGTTATGTATTCCAAGAAACCACTTTAGATTTCCATTTTCCTCTTATGATGCACTCATATGGAGAGCTACCAATGAAGCATAAACACCATCTTCAATCTTCATCAAGGTCTCATGTCTGCCCTTCTCTGCAATCATTCCATTCTTCACTACTGCGATAACATCAGCACCTTTAATTGTTGAGAGACGATGAGCTACCACTACAGTGGTTCTGTTCACCATAACATTGTCTAAAGCTTCTTGAACCACACGCTCTGATTCTGAATTTAATGCACTGGTTGCCTCATCAAGCAAAAGGATTTTGGGTTTTTCAATATGGCTCTTACAATGGCAATCCTCTGCTTTTGGCCTCCTGATAATTGTGTGCCTCTTTCCGCAACGAAGGTGTCAAAACCACTTGGAAGTGAGCTTAGGAACACGTATGCGTTGGCTGCTTTAGCTGCCGCAACTATCTCTTCATTAGCACCTCCTGTTTTGTCATAAGCCATGTTGTCACGGATGGTTTCATTGAAAAGAATTGGTTCTTGACTGACCAACCCCATTTGCTGCCTCAACCAGCTTATCCTCAGCTTCTTGATTTCGATTCCATCTAGCAGTATGAGTCCTGAATCAGGGTCGTAAAACCTCTCTAGGAGACTTATAACTGTAGATTTTCCACTGCCACTTTCTCCAACCAAAGCAACAGTCCAGGAAAAAGACATAAGTAAAGTAATGCAATTACATAATTGTAGGCTTATCAAGTAAGTGATTTGTTCATCTGAAAGCTTAGAGTCGTGTTGAATACCTTCCCAGAGGGTATGGTTAGGTTCAGGTGTCTGAAAATTTGAACATCAGGCTTGTTGGGTATTTGAAGCTGACATTTCTGAGTTCAATATCACCGTTTACCGAATCTAATGTCACGCCCTCATCGCTACTAGAGTCAATGTTGGGTTTACCTTCCAGAATTTCAAATATTGAAGCTGTGGAGTCAACCTACAGTAAGAACCATATCAAAAGCAAAAAAAAAAAATATGTAGAGACAATCCATAAACGATATACCTTGAAAACCTGTCCAAAATTTGCCAACCCATGCTTTACAAAGATGGATCATACGTAGAAACACAGAGCATTTGTGCAGTATAAAGCAAAGAAAGAGAAGCCATAACCTGCACCACTAACGAGACCTAGTCGAATGCCTTGTTTTTCTGGCCCTTCACATTTATTCCCATACATTTCCATGACCTTAGGTTCAGCACAGAATGATGCAACAGTTCTTATGCTACCAACCGCATCATTTGCCACCTGACTGGCCTCTTCATACATCAGCTACAACGGGAAAACAAAAAAAGTAAGTGTCCAAAATAAAATACTTTGGATTTGATTGGCAATATAGAAAGTAAGAAGGCTAACCTTAGCATCTGCACTAAACCCTTTCAGAAACCTCGCTTGAAATACTCCTTGCAAAAGAATCAAAGGTGATACAGCAAGAACCACTAAAGAGAGTCTCCAATTAGCTATAAATGATATAAGGAGGCCTGTAATTACTGTTGTTATGTTCTGCACAATCAGGGCCAAGATGTCACCAACAAGACCTCTCACTGATGAAGCATCTGTAGATAACCTCGCACCAACTGTGCCACTAGCAGATGAGACACATTTGAGTTTGATGAATGATAGAAATTAAAGCATAGTAATTCCTATAATATCTTGTTGATTTACCTTGAATTTGCAGGATCATCAAACCAACTTATTTCTTGGTGCGCAACCTTCTCCAATGTCAAAGAACGAATTCGTTCCATCAATTTTCCACCAGCAATTCCAAAGAAGTAATTTTGTAATGGTAGGGAAATCAAAGAAACTAAACCCAAAATCACATAAAGAAGTCCCCAAAACTTGGATTCTTTCCTCATTTGCTCTGGTGGTTTATATAACACTCTAATAGCTGATGAAAGTAAGAGGCCAAATATAGGTAAAATTACGCCTTGTATTACAGCAGCAACAGTTCCAACCAATATCACGAGAATCTCAGGTTTGTTCAAATAGGCCAAACGCATAAGAGAAACCTCTTGTCGCTTGACATTAGCAGATTTGGTTTTTCCAAGTTCATCAACTCCTTCTCCCGAAGGATACATATTAGTTCGATTAGAAAGAGCAAGGCCGAGTGAGTGAGAAGATTGCCTTCTTGACGAACCTCTGCTAATTGATCTCAATGATGATTTTTGGTTTTCAGATGAAGCCATGTTTCTGTCTATAGACTGGTAGTGGCCTTATCTGTTTCAGATTTTTTTTTCCATCTTCAGCTTCACCAGGACCTTCTTGTAGACGAACAAGCTGAGAATAAGCACCATCAGGATTTTGGATTAACTCATAATGAGTTCCTGCAAATAAAAGAAAAAATGACAAAGTGGACATATGATTATTTTTTAGTTTTAAGGATTTTAACAACGAAATTAGTAGCTGTGCATATTCATATGCGAATGAAATGCATAAGAATTGATAATATAACTTTTTTCCACTATTTTCCCTTGATACACCACTGCTATGGAATCAGCATTTCTAATAGTTGTCAAACGATGAGCAACAACCACGGTGGTCCCGTTTGACATGACATTTACCAATGCATCTTGGACAACGCGTTCAGACTCAGCATCTGTGCGCTTGTTGCTTTATCAAGAAGGAGGATTTTAGGGTTCTTCAGAATTGCCCTTGCAATGGCAATCCGTTGCTTTTGTCCACCAGAAAGTTGAGTTCCATGCTCCCCTACATTGGTATCAAGGCCCTGCAATCAGAACGAAACAATCATAAGCATTATGATTATGCTCTTAGATTCCATGATTGCCTATTTATCATTAAAAGATAAAAATAAATAATTTGGTATTCCTTTAGCAGTTTGTCAATAAATTTAGCAGCATTGGCAAGCTTTGTTGCTGCAGTTATTTCCTCATCAGTTGCATTATCCTTACCATATGCTATATTTTCTTTGATGGTGCCTGTAAATAACATTGGCTCCTGACTAACAAGCCCAATCTTTTCTCTTATCCATCTAAGTTTAAAGTCCCTCAAATTAACACCATCTATAAGTACTTCACCAGCATCAGGGTCATAGAATCTTTCTAACAAACTAAGTACGGTTGACTTTCCACTTCCACTTTGACCCAATAAAGCAGTAGTTGTGCCACTTGGAACATACAGTGAGAATCCAGCAAAAACCTGTACGTCTGGCCTTGCAGGGTATCTGAAATAAACATATTTAAGCATCAATTTTGGGTTTTCTTTTAATAGTCTCAAACATCTTGTATGCAGCAGCTTGATCTGCTGCAAATGCATTAAGACTTGGCGATGCCTGCCCAGGGCCCTAGTTCAACAAGATATCAGAGATGTGAGAAAGGTGCATAAGGTTGTGCTGCATGATAAAAGACTGATGAGTTTAATACATAAGGCATATTAGATGTTCACTGTAAACTTCATTCAAATTTATGAAGAGCCCAATGGTGAAGACCTAAAAAATTTCATCCAAACTTTGTTTATATAAATACTATACATCAAGTCTTCAGTGGCCTGAGTCATTCAGCTCAAAGGGCCTTGGAAGAGAAGATTATAAAATATAATCAAAAAGTTGGTCTTACTCACATTCCACCTGTCATAAGCGCCATTATTATAGTGATGACAGCTCCAACGTTGTACCCTCTATAATGGATCAGTTTGGCTCCATAACAGATTGCAAGTCCATAGGTGCTGAACATTATGAGCAAAATAACTCTAAATCCAAGCCCAGTGGTCATCCCTTGTTTAACCATTCTTTTATAGGCAACTTTCAACTTTCTATTATAGTTTTCTACTGCTTTCTTCTCCCCAGTGAAAGATGCAACCTGTTCAATTTCACAAACAAATCAATCACTAAGAATTTCAAACATCTTCAGTGAGGTTTTTTTTTTTTTTTTGCCTTACTGTTCTAATGGCTCCAACAGTTTGTTCAACCACATCTCCTACTTCAGCATAAGCAAATTGTCCACGACTTGCCATTTTTGCCACAAACATTGACGCGATTCCACCAGCTATGACAACCAATGGATCACATGAAAGCAAAACCAGAGCAAGTAGCCATCCCCTTGTAAAAGCAACCACAAAACGACCAACAAAAGTTGAAGCAAGTTGCATAAACTTCCCAACCTGTTGTAACTTTTTTTATGAGTTCTATTTGAATCAGACCACTAATCCATATTTTAAATCGATCTAGAAAAAGGAACATTACTGAATATAGGGAGGAAAATAGAAGAAAAGATAACTATAAATAATACTTGCAAGCTCAAGGCACTTGATTAGTATGATTTCCATACAAGAAAGGAAAGGAGGTTTACCTTTTCTCCCATGGCATCTTGAATGAGAATGGTATCACCAGACATCCTACCAATGACCTCCCCTGTGGTTGTTTCAGTGTCGAAGAAGCCAATGTCATGTCTTAATATTGTTTTCAAGTACAAACCACGGATCCTTGCGGCTTGCCTTTCTCCTGTCACCATCCAACTAGCCAACGCTGTGGCATATGTAACAGAATGACTCTCAGAATGCCGTAATTATCTTTAAATTAAACACACAAAATATAAAAGTGGCATACCAGCTAGCGATCCTCAATTAATTAAGAGAAGACATTACATTCATGGATTTGTGCACAAATTAAGAATAATACCAAAGAATACAAATATACGTGGTGTAAACACCACATTTTGTAATGTGTATACAAGTCTGAAGTGACTGCCACTCGTTCATTCCCAAATTGGAAAGCTAAACAATGCCATACATATCTTCCAAAGTATGCTTACGTTTATGAGATAATTAAATTTCCATGACTTCCGAAGTATCATCAACGCATTAGAAATAAAAGAATAAGGAATCTTACGGAGACATGAAGCAACGCCAGAACTAATAGCCAGGTATACGAAGAGTAATGAAACCTGTTCTAAGTAACAGACTTCAGTTAGTTTTCCTTCTCACATAAACTCTGTAATCCAGATAATAGTAATTAAAGCAGGAAGGGAAATCATCATTAAAGAAAACAAAAGATTCTCAGTCTTTGAGTCTAAATACAGAAAACCTTTCCCTCTAAAAGTGAGGGAGCAAAGTGAACATGGCTTTTCCTCATACAGCTTCAAAGCTACGTGCTCATTGGGATAGTCAAATTAATCCAGAAATAGACAAAAGCAAATATTGATTACAGAAATCTAGTCGAATGCATTCGTACCTTAGAAACTTCATGCACAATGCGTGATTGATCAGTCGAACCAAAAGTGTTGATGAGCTTCCCGAAAATCACGGTCATGAGTGGCTGTGATAACCCATTGGCCCACGCCCAGATCGTACCGACGGCCATCAAGACCACGTCACGACGGTCGGCCAAAGTAAAGAGCTTGTGAAAGGGAACTTTCTGTTTGCCCGCCGATGAATCTGTCGATGATCCTTCTGCCATGGCTGCTTTCTGCCACTTCGGCTACTGATTCAAAACTAACTTTCTGTGTTTTATAAACTTCTCTTTCTTTTCCACTTTTAGCCACAGAATAATTTTGCGAAACGAATGACGAAAAAGAAAACAAGAATTTCTCTAAGATAGGGAGACATGTTAAACGACAGTGATTGCGAAGGGAAGAAACGTAGCATGATGCATGTCACGTAGGAAAACAAAATAGTAACAATAACTGAGAGAACAGTGGCGAATAGGAGAGATGGATGGCACGGAATCTTGTTTGATTTTGTTACGAACTCAACTATTTTTGGGTAATTTATTTGAAAAATAAAATATAAGAGAGAAATTATTTTTCTTGAAATATATATATTTTGGATGTAACAAGAAAATAACTAAAGTCCTTCTAGATGCTCCTTGTTTTGGTCGAATTAAAGAATACTTCCTCCAAACTATTCCGTAGAATATTAAAAAAAAGTAAATAAATTATTTATTTATAATTAATATGTAGAAAATTTGTAACATTTTTTCAAAACTATTCCTACCATTGCAGAGAGATAAGTGAATAAATGTATTGAGAGAAGAGGCCAATAAAACTTTATATTTGACATAGAGATCGAGGAGTACATGATAAAATGATGAGCCAAGCAATTAGGTTTATGGTCTTATCATCCATATAAGAGAAATAGTGATACGCATGGCTGGCAACAAGGGAGGGAATTGAAAGAAAGTATCAAGTTTATTTTTCAATTTAAGGGAAGTTCCTTCCACACGGCTCATCAACAGCAAACCTTACCACTTAATTCTTTTTTTCCTTATCTGTGTTTTAATGTTTTTTAATTAAATACGTTGACAGTATATTTATTGATTGAATACGTAGAGAATCTACACATTTATTAGTTAGATATGTAAGATTTTGTTCATACAAGTTTCTACTCCTGCATCAGTTTTATTAACTCATTTATTAAGAACCAACAGTGTAGAATAATTGAATTATTAAAGCAAATAGTTGAGTTGACTACTTATATTGTGATATTATTAAATTAACTTATACATCATACATGAATCTAATTAATTATATATATATGGAGGAGTAGTTTGAGAAAAAATAATAATAAGAGATAGGTGAGATTAAGTTATTATATTTAAAATTAAAATAAAATAGACTCTTAAACTAACCCTATTTTTAAAAATTAGAGCGAGAAGTATAATTGATTGGCAAAATCAAATAATATAATTTGATTTGATCATTAAAATGAAATTCCCTAGTGTTATTAAAATTTGGTGTGATAAAAATAGTACTCTCCCCAATCATAAATATAAGAGTTAAATAGAGAATTTAGTTTAGTCCTAAATATAATACATCAATCTATTTTATCTCTTAAAATTATAATTTTTTCTAATATACTCTTATATGATTACATATATCAATGTGATATATATTAAAGGTAATTCAAGTATACATGATTAAAATAGATATTTTAGGTAAACTAATACACACTTATTATAAATTATTAAGTTAACTAATTTTTTTAATCTATTCAAATTAGTTAAGTATATCTTATATTAATAATAAGTAGTAAATGATATTTAATATCAACCATGTGTCGTTTCGCTGAGGGGGAAACTACATGTTTCGTTACAAACGTCATCAAGACATTCCACATGCATAAATTTATAAAATGCGAGCGAGTCAACTTGTTATTTTCCTATGTAAGTATTGACGTTACTAATATGTCGCCGCAAAGCTGAGAAGCGAGGGGCAAAATAGTGCATAAGTCAAATTAGTTAGTTGAATGGATACATCATCTAAAGTTTAAGATATATATAAACAGTGAACCAGAAGCTACTCCACGGAAAGCGCAATCTATCATGTTTGGAAAAAGTTGTGGATTTGAATTCAACATTAATATGTACATGCATGTGTTTAAATCGATTGCAACAAGAAAAAGATATATAAATAAACTGATTTTCCATTTTTTAATTTTTAAAAGAATAAAAGAATAAGGAGAAATGACAAGCATTTCAATTTTTTTTGGACATAAATATCTTTATATTAGAAATAATTATATTTAAGGTCATATCTATCACGTATTAAATATCAGTATATCTTTTAATAAAGAGTTAAATTTTGATTTATTATGTTATGAGGTACTGATCTCTTCTATTACAATTAACCTCGTTATTAAATATAATTTCAGCTATTTTTCATGAAACCAGTAAGAGAATTTTGCCTGGAAAGTGAAATGTACGATTTTACAGGGCCATAATGTGGGCCTATTTCAGGCATAAAAAACTAACGGCCCAAGTTAGACGAGAAAAAGTGAGTTGGGCCTTAGAATTAAAAAAGGAATTGGCCCGGACAATAGTGTAAAAAAGAGGGAAGTGGAGGGTACGCGCGAGAGGGAGGGGAGTTTTGAAATGGAGGAGCAAAACAGGGGACAGGGGACAGAGACAAACAAAACAAACGAAGAAACAAGTTGGCGCTGTTTGGGAAGCACAGGGCGGGGTTTCATTTTCAAACCAAGTAAAATTACTACCTCGGATACGAAATCTGTAACAAACGCTCACTCTTTCTCTCTCTACCTCCTCGTTATTCGTGTAATCCTAGCCTCCCTCCTCTCTTTCTCTCTCTAAATGTAGTATTCTAGCTTCTGCACAAAGCTTAAAGCCTCGTCTTGCTCTCCTCCTCCGATTGTCGAATCACTCTCTGTATCGTAACTCCGTGTTGGAACTGCTTCTCCCACCTTTCTCTCTCTTCCGCCCTTCTTCCTCTATATGCGAATTTAGGGTTTTCGTAGATGTACACTGAAACTCTTTCCCAACCCCACCGCCCTGCTCATGGTGTTTTCCATCTGTTGCTGATTCACCTCCTTAAAATATGGTTTCTTCTAAAAAGGTACCCTTTTCTTCTCAACTTGTCCACCGGATTTCAATTTTTTATGTTCGGTATTTGTAGGGTTTTAGTTGTAAGCTAGCGCTGGGAATATTCTCCTCGTTTATGGCCAGTAGGGTTTTTCTTTTTCGTTCCCCTTTTCTATTTCTATTTCTATCATGCACCTCATTTGTTTATGTTTCGTTGTTTCTCGTGTTTCGCTGCCTTAAAAGTGTCTCATCGTGTTTATGTTCGGCATTTCTGATGTGGGTCTCCAGTTAATTTCTGAAACCAAATGATGGACTGAGTTTTAATATGATTCTTCGCTTATGATTGATTATGTGTCCTCTATAAACTTTTCTGTCTGAATCTGCCCCATCTTTTTTGCGTCCAACCGTGTATTTTTGTTAATAGATTTAATCACTTGTTTAATCTCGTTACTTTTGCTCTCAATTTGGGGAAATGGGGGCAAGTTGCTTTAATGTGTGAAGTGAATATGCTGGTGTTGCAAGAAAAGAATCTCTCGGGATTGTGAATACTACTTTTGAGTTTTGATAAGCAGAGCATTTGGATATTTAGCTCAGGAGGCAAAATGACGAATTCCCTATCTGGTACGATTGAAATCCTGGTAAATGATGGGCGAAGAGAATAAAATTTATTTACTGATATGTCCCTCACGGGCAACAACCATTAAGCCTTTATGTCTGGTGAATGGTATATGCAACAGTATCCTTCCTGGATTTTGTTTAATGTAGCTCAATGGAGCTCTGTATTGAAACATAGAAAATAATATCCTTTCCGAATTCATGGGCTTGTCAAGGGAGCCAGATCCAAAAAGACATGTTCTTCTTTGATTAAAGAAAAAGGTTGTAAAAGATTCATGTTTAGGGGTTATTGAAAAGTTCTTAATTCTTAATCCATAATACCATTCTAGGCATTTTCTGGCAGATGGGTAATATAACAAATTCAGGTGCTACTAAAACAATTAAACAAGTCTTGCATATATGCTAACTTTGTGTATTTGTTAAATTAATTTACCATACTAAGGTTGTTTAAATTATCATGCCGGGGTACTAAAAAGAAGGGAAAGATATGAGAAGGAAAACTGCTCCTGCAATTTTTAGCCTATACTTTCATTTTATTAGTACAAATTTACACTCGAATAATCACAAACATGTCGTTGAGGCAATAGTGTAATTAGTGGTAACTACCGAGTCAAAGAAATTGGTCCTGGGTACAAATCTTACTTTGTAAATCAGATCTTTTGGTTACGTGCTATTCTCTTGGCAAGATCTTTTGGTTCTTATTTTGTTGAAATCAATGATTGTGAAAAAGAAAATAACATGGGGAGAATGCTGTGGCAAGTGGTGCTTAAATATCTTCCTATCTGGACTCTGACTTTGTTGTCTGTCTTATGAATTGGGTTGTAGATTTTTCATGGATGCGTTACTATTTTCATAGTGGCTGCCTGTTTGTTCATCCTTTTCTTACTGATTTAAAAGTAACTTATTTGCAATGTTTCTTGCTGCTGCGGCTTGGACTGTTATATTAAGTTCAACTATGCAGTTCTTCTATTCACATCTTTAATATTTTATTTTGGTTGATCTGATCTGCCCTGAAGTTGGAGAATTCTATCTTAAAAGATGCAGCTTCTGATGCTAACAATGCTTGTTTGATCGAAAGATTAAAAAAAAATATACGTGCCTCTGTTATTTGCTATTTCAAATGTATCGTTCCTAGTGTGGCTGTTGACCAATTAGTTTTATTATATTTTGATACTACTACGCTAATATAAGCACTAATTGCCTCTAATATAATTACTTGTGTTCCCTTCTCCTTTTGCCTCCTTCTTGCTTGAAAAGATTTCTTTGGCCAATTGTTTAAAGACTGTGTTTGTAAGTTACTTGCTGCAATGCTGCCCATTATAGTTAGTATCTTGTAGCCATTACTTTCTCCCCTTGCATTTTTTTCCCATTCAGTGCACTTTTTACCTAAATTTAATGTTATTGTAACATAATATACATATATTCACTGGTTTGCCGACAAAATTTAATGATAAACAGTATCGTGTGTTGAATTGAAGTTAGTAAATGGACTATGGTAGGAAGATTGTAGAAAGAGAGAGAATAACAGAGAGGGAAAGAGAAACTGGAATTATACTGAGTAATTTAGGAACTGAAAATATACATGAAATTAAGACTGATGGTTAACCTTCTTTATAGGCGTAAGTTCTAATAGATATAAATCTTAATAGATACCCTAATCTTATATAGACATTCTCTAGATATCCAAATCCTACTAATCTAATTAAATCCTATCTAAATCCTCCTAAGAATGGAATAATATCTAAATCGTACTTAAGCCTATTTAAAATCCAAATGAATCCTAATGATTAACATATCTAATGAAATCTTATCTAAATCCATAATTACATATCAGATTATTAAGCTCTAGATGCTAACCAGATCATCAATGCTTGGTAAATGTTTCAAATGGATGTAAAGCTTTTTGTTATTCTCTGTGTTCTATTTTTCTGTTAAATATGACTCTACAGCCAGCAATCAAAAGTCTGGTTTCCCTGACATTACGGCCCCGATATGCTCGCGTTCTTACATTGTTTCTCAAAATTTGTTGACCTTTGGCAAATCTTTTCATGAATTAGGTTCGGCAAACATAATGGTGCTCCTGCGAGGATTATGTTCTCTGGCACAATTCAAGAAGAAAGACTTGTCTCTTGAAGTGCTTGGAGTTATGGATTGATCCATTTAAGGTTTGGATAGGGAATGAAGCCAATTGGTCCGCGAAGTTTAATCAATATGTCTAATATTGAAATTTTTTTTCCTGTAAATCATTTTAATCTAGTCTGGATCAAATCATTTGTTGTACATCCAGAGGCTCGATAGTGATACCTTTCACTCTCCTGCTCTATATATGCGTGGGGCTTGTTTTGTTTCTTTCAATCCAAAATACAGAATCAACTAAGAGAGTAGTAGAAGAACCTTCTTAGCTTTCTTACCCTCTTGGCAATGATTAATGCTCTCTATTAGATTGACTTCAATATGAAATGCTTAACATGAAAGAGTTTGAATTCAATAGCAGATTTCTGAACATGAAACAGGGTTTATTAATCACACATTAATGAACACAAACATGAACAATGTAGATATCTGAACACAAAGTGCATTACATTGTTTTGTTTTGTTTTTTGTCTACCCGATTCACCAGAGTTTTGTCTTAATTATATCTGGATTTGACTTGTGTCGTGTACTTAGTTATGGTGGGAGAGTCTCCTAACGGGGATTTTTTGCATACACTAATGTTCGAACTTAAGACCTCGTTTAAGCGATACTGAGCCACTTATCACTCGGACTAACTCCTGTTAGTAGTGCATTACATTGTTGATTGTTCCTGAAGGAACTTAGAATCTAGAAAGCCTGCACTCACGGGGTCGATCTTCAGGAAACCTCTTGAGATCTTTGCAATAGTTATAAACCGTGTGATACTTCTGTACCCATCTGAGTAGTTTTCTGCCATCAGCGTTTAGGCAATAAAGCTGCTTAGAATTAACATTGAAATCCCTGAAGTTTGTGATAGGGGCACAAGTCCAGTTAGTTTTGTCTAGTCCTCCTCTTATTGCCCATTCTTCTGCACTCCATAGACTGGAATATAGCTTCATTGGTTGCCTGTTAGGGAAGGGAACGCCTCTGGATCTATAGTTGTTGAACACTCAAATGGGGATGCCATCCACCAAGAAGCTGCCCACAGAATTGAAAATAGAACAAAAACACATTTAGCTTCATTGGCTCTGAAGTCTATATATATATATATATATATTTTTTTTTTATCTTTAATATATGGTATATTTAATTAATTTGATTAGATTAAAAATGTGAGTTAAGTAAATTAATATAAAATGTTTTTTTAAAACATTATAATTTTCTCTACTTTTTTCTCTCTTATTTTATTATTGTTGAGAGAGTATTATTTAGGGTAATTTAAAAAAAAAATAGATATAAAAAATATATTTTATATTTATGATTAAGATTAATTATTTGTAGGAAAGTTAAAAATGCATACAATGGGGAAGAGAGGTGAATGTTTAATGCATCAAACATGATGTTTGTGGGCTCCATACTAAGGAATAGGTGTGAAAATTCTTGGTTGGATCAAACCAAGGATTAAACTGTTGCCCTCTGGAGCCTCTGCCTTCTGTGAAAACATTGGTATGAGCCATGTATGGCTCTCCACTGATGTTTTCCATGAACTCAATATCTACCACGTCATGGTATGGCCCTAGTGAAGATGACTAAACCCAGAAATAACAAGAAACAACCTCAAATCAACAACGCTGTAAAATTCGAAAGACACTGTAAAAACTAGACAACAGACGAGCGGTTTTTTTTCCTTGCTCTTACATAGTAAGTGGTAACAGTGCCAGCTGAGTTGCCAGAGACAAGCTTGATCTTCATATCAAATGTTCCAAACAAGTATTCTCTTGGATTGGAATCCAGAGCCAGAAGCCTTATCAAGAGAGTATCACAAGCTTCCCTCCTTCAAGTATCTTTGCCAGCTGGTCACCACAAGTGACGTCGGTATCATCTTAGAAACTACCAGCTTCAATGGCTGAACATATACTCACAATAATGAAACACAACAGAAACAAATCTGAAACAACTATATTGCCATATTCACTTAAGTATATATCTTTCTCTGGATCTAATGGCCTTTATATACTCTTAAATTGCTAAGTTAGCTGATAGCTTCATAACCTAAAGTACAGAAGAAAATAGCTGGCAAAGAGATACTTTGAGCTAACAGTTTCAGCACCTTTGAGTATTTGATACACTGCAAGACAGAAAACTCCATTAGAGGCAGAGTTATATGTGATGCAGTCTTTAATTTTATAGCTGTCAGAACTCAGATAGAACTAATGGATTGAGAATTATTCAAAGGAAGCGCAGGATATAATACAAGATTACACGTGAGAGGTTGCGCCTGATTTACTCTTGCTTGTTTACACCTTAAGCAATCATCTCTTTTTCCCATAACAGCATATTCTTCTCAAATAAGAAACGGATAAGAAGGGGGAAATGCCAATTTTGTAGCATGATCGGTAATTTTTTTCTTCCCTTAGGTATTTCTATCAGATCAAAACCCTCCTGGTTCTTGATTTTGAGTAGTATGCACGGTTAGGTCAAAGTATTTCGAAACTCGTCTCTGTTTTGTAGAGTATTTGGGAGACATTCGTTGTAATTTTCAGAATTCATACCAAGTTTATTTCCATATTAAAATCCGCAAGTATCTGTCTCACCATGCAGATATTACGTAACCAATCTAGAAACTGCTGTTACGAGATTTGCACAAAAGTGAGATACCTTCCTTGGCCTCACTTTCAAAGTCGAAGGTGGGATAGTCCTATATAGGGTAGGTCTTACCAGTCAAAGTTGTAAAGCCATGTTCCCAGGAACAGCCACGTGGAATATATAATATCATTTCTCTCTCTAGCTCTGTTGAATTTTTCTTGTATGACAGTACAAATAATCTAATGTAAAATTATTTTAAACTATCTAGGATAATAGTATATATAACAATAAGAGTTTTAACTATTTAAGTACAAAATTTTAAATTTAAATTTACGTGAATACGAAAAATATTTTTAGAAAAACTACTCTCAACTAAACCTATCAAATAGCTATGTCAAAAAAGGGTAGTATATAGTACAATACATTTTATTCAAATGTACATATATAACAACACGAGCTGCATAATTATCTACATAAACAGGAATCTTATCACATATATACCGCTTTTATTCAATCCTAATCATCCATCTTAAAAACCTACACAAGATGATGGATATATATATACATAGAATCACACGTTATGCTATATTATAATAATTAACAGCAGAAGATTATTACATGGTGCTGGTGACATGTTCTTTTTTAATCCTCGTGTACTCTAGGAATGACTTTCCTTGCTGCTTGCGAAAGAAGTAATCATTCACATATTTTTCCATTTTGATCCTTTTTTTTTTATATAAAAAAAAGGTTAGGTAGGTTCGGCATTAGTTCTCTATTAAGGTTAGGATACAATCCTAGAGCTCAAAGAGTATTTACAGAGAATTTACGAGATACATCTATTAAAGAAGTTCTCACAACGATAGTGAGAATCAAACTTATATTTTTATGGGATACGAACTCGTTCTTTAATATGTACGTCAACTCTCGTTAGTTTTCATTTGAACAGTGGAGGATTTTCTGCGCTCTTCAGACTCGTTGCAGGCCCAATCTCAGACTCATAATTTATTAAGACAAAATGTTTAGAATAAAGAGATATGTGTCTCTTACAGATTAAGGCATTTCTTAAAAACGTCATACATCACCAAGGTTATGTCTTTATACCTAAAGACATAACTGGAAGAATATAAAATCAAAAGTTGTTTGATGAAAGGAAGTGTTATTTCATAAGGAAAAAAAAAGATATTATTACTCTTCGTCAAAATCTTAGTTTTCATAACCATTGATCAAAATACTATGTTAATGCGTGAAACAATATAGAACTATGCTTCTTTTAATCTGTTCCATATTATTTCATCATTTATATTATTTCTAAATTGGGAGATAAATTAAGAGGAACACGAATTATAAGTGTGTATGAAATTCATAGTTCTCTTTACATATTTACTCTCTCTGCCTCTCTTTTTCTCAGACATTTCACAAGCTTACAAGGGAAGAAAAAGAAGTAAAACTCAAAGAATTTGACTTGTATATAATGGTATATGTGTGGATAATAGAAGAAATAGACTCTAACCAAAAAAAAAGGGGGGGAAATGCTGAGGCAAAAAATTAAAAACAAAATGAAAAGCACGCGAAAGAAGCATAGCTGTTGGAGGCAATAGAATCATAATTAAATAATGGAACACACGAGAACATCCACAAACTAATTTTATATGAGTAATTAGTACCTTAATATATTTAAAAATGTAATTAACATCCTAAACTAATTTTAGATGTGTAATTAACACCCTAAAATATTTAAATTATTATAATTTTATCTTTTGTTAATAAAAACATAAACTTTTATTTGATATATACTACATAAATTTTTTATTTTGACATATTATTGTTAAAATACCACATGAGTAATATTATTTTAATAAATTGTACTAAATAAACTATAAAATTTATCAATTTTCACATATGAATCATATACAATGTCAATTTTAAGGTTTATTTAGTATTATTTTTTAAACAATATGACACATGTAACATTTTATATAATAATGTGTTGAAATAAAAAACTTACGTGACATGGATTGAACATAAATTTATATTTCTATTAGTAAAAATATAAAATTATACCAATTTAAATATTTTATGGTACTGGTCAGACCTTTAAAATTAATTTAGGGTGCTAATTGCTCCATTAAATATTTTAGGGTATTAATTGTTCCTTTAAAATTAATTTAGAGTGTCAGATACACTTTTAGCTAATAACATATTACACGTCTCTGGAATAGTGACTTATATTTATGTACTTATATCATAACTATGCACGTAGCTGTTGGCACTAATTGTGTTGGCGTTGACCCAATAGACTTACATAAGTTTAAGTATTTTTTTATTAGAGATAATTCTATTTAAGATACTGTCAATATTAAACATGGCTATCTATCTCAATAAAAAATTTAATCTTACTTCTTAATATTGTGAGAAACTTGTCTTCTTCATTGCACCAGTTAGTGTTTGTGTGTGTTGATAATCTGCACATATATGGAATTCAGAATTTAGCGAGATGGGTTCATTCATCAATCCAAGCGCCTTGGACCCACGTAGTTTGGGCCTTGGCCCATTTCTATAATACACGCCAAAAACCAAAAAGGAAGGAAGGGGATTGGCATCACGTGCGTATACTATTACGGTCATGTTTGGTATCGATGACTTGTGGACTTGTAGTACAATAAAGAGCTAACTAAATTGTATACCAAAAAAAAAAAAAAAAAAAGAGCTAACTAAATTCAAGCCATGGAAACCAATCAAATGGATTCATAATTTTGTTGCCTCCCGATTTGGTTGGTGTAAGAAAACAATTATCATATAAAGGTTAAAATACATAATAAAATAACCGATCAAAATGTGGTGCTTCCATCCTCTACAGCAGATCCATTCTTTATTATATGCCATCCATAATCGTTACCGTACATTTTCATCCGATGGTCCACAAAATCCAAGCTATTAGAGTGTTCAAATGTCAGGGCGAGAATAAATAGGAGCCTTTATATATACCAAAAAATTGTTGTGGATCATTTTCAAAAGAAAACACTTTCAAATATAATCAACGGATGAAGATACTTTCGATCAATTTGACATTATGCTCCTCCAACTTTCAAAACATTGAACTTTTCCATTTTTTTTATTTGGCCACAAAACCAGTGAACTTGCTTGAGTCATTATCTTCATATGTGTATATCAAGATTAATCGTTGGTACAATATTCATTTAAATTCAAATTCGTTCATAAATTAAAAAGAGGGGGATTATGATGTTGTTAGTGAATTAATTTTGATTTTATTCCTAGCTATAGAGCTTTGATATAGCTAGCTAGGAGTATATCAATTTAAGGAAACGAGCCGTTTGAATTCTACCACTCCGAACTAAAGTGGAAAATTGGTGGTGACTTGGTTTGGATGATTCGGAAGTGCTCGTATTTTTAATCTTTTATAGAATTAGAAAATTAAACAAAACTTACTTTTAGTTTTAAATTTAATCCATCAACGTCCGATCGCGGTTTAAATAGTTTCCTAATATATGAGATATTAATCGAATAAAAATATATTTATTAATAAACTAAACTACTTTCATGGGTGTCATCCACTCATCATCCTATTTAGTTGGTGTATTATGGAAAGAATGAAAGATACTGTCATACTGATACATAAAATTTAATTTATTATATCAAATTAATCTAAAAGATTGCTTAAATCTCACGGAACTTACAAGAGCATTCAGCCGTTAAAACAAGAAAATTGAACATGCAAATCGATACATATGAACCATATGAACCCAGAAACGACATTACATATACTAGATATTGAGAGTTACAAACCAAGGTTAATATTATATTAATGCATAAATCCTTGTTTACATCGAACTGAATAATTCAGCATTACGGCATGCATGTATTGATGAATATTATATAAATAAAGTGCGTAATAAATCAACACGGGACAATGCAGGCCACAAGAACAGTGATATCATCAATCTTTCGTCCTGAAAATTTCTTCCCAGCCTTGCGAGACGCCTCTGAAAAAGGGGTTTCTCCATATGCGTTCCTGGAATTGCACTGAGCAACTTCTGCTATAAGCCAAGACAGTTCTTCAGGCGTCACTTTATCGTCTCCCTCACCACAATTCAACTCCATATCTGGGATAAACATTATCAAATAACCCATCTGTCCCAAACACCACTGTGTCTCCGGCCTTCACTTTCACGTCGAATTCCGCGTCTTTCTCTGGCTTGTCGTTTTTCTCACTATTCCCGAGCTTATATGGCATGTTGAACACGTGCTGCTGCGTCGGCGATCGGAACACTAACTTGTTGTCTCTGAAGAGCATGAACCCACTGTCTCCGACGTTCACAGCATGCAAGGAGTGGTATTGCTTCTTCAGGTTTTGTTTCAGGGTAGTGGAAAGCCTCGTTCAGTACGGTTCCAGGGTTGACGGATCCTTTGGTTGGCGGAATGCAGAGGCCGCTGCGTTTTGCATGAGCTCACGGGCGTATTTGCTGGCGTCGATGCCTTTCTTGGACCAGCCTCCGACTCCGTCAGCTACGCCGACAGCATTCCGACAGGCGCAGATGAAGGGGGAGTCATCGCCTTGCGGCTTCTTAGGGTTGGGCTTTGGATAGTAGGTTGCTCCGACGTCCATCTTCACGTTGGGCTTCTTGGCCGGCGGGAAACAGGGTTCAACTCGGCGCAACGTTTCTTGATAATCATAGCTGAATATTTTGAAGATGGAAAGGTGTGCAGTGCGACGAAGGTAAGGATTAGGGTAGAGATTCACCTGATCATCAGATCAGTTTTGGAAGGATTAGAGAAACATGAGTTTGATTTTAGAGAGTATTGAATTAATTCCTTCTTCAGGGAAGGTTTATATGATATATAGGGATAGTGCATTAAGATATTTTGATGGCCAGATTAAAAAAAGATTATTTAAATCTATATTAAGATAACCTCTTAAAAAAAAAGGAGTAATTTGATGGTGACAAGAATCTGATCTAAACCAGAATTATCAATTGACGATTAAATTCGCTGGCTCTGAATTATATATCTTCTCTTCACAAATTATAACGTCACTTAAAACTCCTGTTACAAATAATAAACAATGCATGTGAATTAAATAAAAAATATATTAATATATTTAGGAAAATTAAATAAATTTACATTCCAAAAAATAGTATGATAAAAAAGAATATTGGGAAGAAATCTCACGGTCAAGTATGGAATGGTTGAGATTAATTTAATTAAACTGATTTAATCATTAGATAAGATAAGATGATTCAATAGCTTGTTAGTAAAGAGTAAAGACTAAATCAGAGTTCCTACTAATTACTACTTCTCAAAAGTAAAATGCTGAAAGAGGGATTGTAATTAAATCAGTCTAATGAATCAATTTAGAATCTGATGAAATCAGAAAGGGAAATAAAATTTAAAGTAAATTAAATTTAAAAATTTAAGCAAAATCCAAAAAAAAAAACCTCAAATAAAATTTTCCTATCATAGAATAAATCCAATACTATAATATTTTAAATTTAAATTATAATTATTTTGGGCCGAAAGAATACCTGAGGAAAAAATCCAAAAGCCCATGACTTTTTTGCCAACTAACCATAGGCACGTAACCTTGTGACAGTTGCGGAAAGTACTCGCGGCGAGAGAGAGCGAGGAAAGAGCGAAACTGCCAAAGCATTTCAGTTGGTACCAACAAAGCGAGAGAGGATGGCGGTGGACGAACCCCCAAAGCCTACCGTTACCGGCAATCAAATCAATGGCGGCGATGAGAATGTGGAGGAGCAAGGAGAGATCGTTCGAGATGATGATTCTGCGTCTTCCAAGCTGCCGACGGCGATGGTCCGACAGCCTCATCCGCTCGAGCATTCTTGGACCTTCTGGTTTGATAACCCCTCGGCCAAGTCCAAGCAAGCCGCCTGGGGAAGCTCTATCCGACCCGTTTATACGTTTGCAACTGTGGAGGAGTTTTGGAGGTTTCTGATTTTCATTCTTTAATTTTGTTGTTTGTTTGGATGCTGAGAAAACAGATATACCGAGGATTACAGCGTAATTCTTAGATTTGCTACGTCAGTTTTCTTTTCATTATTCGTCCCTATCTTCTTCTCAAACATTTTTTTCCTTATAAATATGGATTAAATTGTCTTCCATCTCTCACTTGTTGTATCAATTTGAACATTTTCCCTCTACTAAACACATCTAGAATTCGGATAGAAATAGGACATCTATAAAAAACAGGATTAAATCCTACATTCGATGGTTTTATTCTCTTTCTGTAGAGGATCCAATTTGAACTCCTTATTACGATTATTTATATAGTATGTATATATTAAAGGAAGAAGGATGGTAATTCTTATTTTCCGTGTTCTTGCGTTCCCTTTGTCCTGTTGTGTCCCTGCTCAATTTCGAGGTCTACATTCTAGCACCCTATCCTCTTAGAATATGATGCACATAGAATAAAAATTGATTAAAAATGTTTTTGTGGTAGTTCATGACTCATCAGTCGGGCATGAGCCTATGATTCCCAGCCTCAACTACATGTTTTGTCATCAATTTTGCGGAACCAAATCTAATTTTCTTATCTTCATTACTCTTGTTTCTTGGTTGTTGCTAGAAATTCACTGTAGCGTAATTTCAAATCCAAGGAAATACTTCTTTGGTTTGACTGACTGATTATTTCCTTCAATATATCTTCATTCAGTGTGTACAACAACATACATCATCCAAGCAAGTTGGCTGTGGGAGCAGACTTCCATTGTTTTAAATACAAAATTGAGCCAAAGTGGGAGGACCCTGTTTGTGCTAATGGTGGAAAATGGACTGTTAACTTTTCCAGGGGAAAATCTGATACATGTTGGTTATATACGGTATGCTGGAATCTCTATCATTTTACCATTAACAATAAGCGCGGAGTCCACAAGAAGTTGTGATAAACTAATATTTGTATTTTGTTACATCTAGTTGCTGGCAATGATTGGAGAACAGTTTGACCATGGAGATGAAATTTGTGGGGCTGTTGTAAATGTCAGAAATAGGCAAGAAAAAATTGCTATTTGGACTAAAAACGCTTCAAATGAAGCTGCTCAGGTAAGGACATTTTAAAAACTTTTTTCCTTGTACGTGTAATGTTTTGGCTTGAAACTCCCATTATTTCCCGGGTCTACTATCTGCATTTGTTGAGTGTAATGGACCGACTCTTATGCCAGTTCATGAATGTCTTCTTATTACAGGTGAGCATTGGAAAACAGTGGAAAGAGTTTCTTGATTACAATGATCAAATTGGGTTCATCTTCCATGTAAGACTGTTTATAATTGTTCTGCATTTTATCAGAAGTCAGGCCTGACTGGGCTTCATTTATTGGTTGCTATTTCTCCAGGAGGATGCTAAGAAGCATGACAGAGCTGCTAAAAATAAATATTTCATATGAAACCCTGTACCGTTTCCCTTGGCAAGGTTTGGATTTGCCTCCAACATACTTGAGCTGTTTTTCGTTAGTTCTCTTTTTGTCTTGAAAGCTACTATGGATTTTGCCTCCGGAGAATTGTTGCCATCTAAAAGGCGTTCCTTTATTAACACAGTGGTTCATCTAAAAGCCATTGCCATCCATAATCCATGACTTTGTGGGGAATGCTACGGTTTGGCACACGGTTAAACGCTAGATAGATTTCTTTTTGGGCCACTGTTGACAAAATGGGCTTGTTGGGGAAAGGAATATACTATTAGTTCACTACATGAAGATATCGTCGTCGGACTAGTTGGATAAAGAGTGCAAACTGTTAGATCCTGCAATTATGATTTTTGTCAGTAGCAGTAGTACCGACTAATTGGGAGGGTACCATGGATGAATTCTTCAACAGACCTCATCTGATCTGAATAAATATCATTCGCATGTTTTTGCCCGTGTTTCTTATCCTCTCAAACCACGCTTGCGGCAATTACTATACGCCTGATACAAACATTTTATAGTTTAAACGTACCGTAATGCGGAATGAACACCCAGATTAAACTTCTACAGAAAATAATCTCAATTTCCAGCTGGATTGAAGCAAGTGCTAATGCTCATGTAACAGGCATATCATCAGATGTATGATTCCACGACAAAATATGGACTATTGCTTTTTCTTTCCTTTACAATATCTTCCTAACTTAAGCTTCAGTTGAGGTAGAAAATTTTGCAATTTTACAATTATGTTTCCCCTGTCAAAAAGGTATTAACAACGAGAGCAGGAAGAAAAGTACAAGGTGAATCAAAAAATTTGCCCTTCTTCCCAATTTCCAATCAGAACCCCATCATCATCTTCTGCCTTAAACTCATCCTTTATAAACAAACCAAGCCGCTCCAATGAGTATTCAAGCTGAGATGGTTCCATTTTCTCCTTTTCAACTGCGGGGCTATGCAAGGTACCCCCACTAAGCATTTCGAGCTCTTTCAGAATCTCCAAGTTATGCTCTATATTAACAGTTCTTTCCACCTGAATAGGAGGGCATCACAGTGAGACTCTTCGTTTCAAGATAAATTATTGAAAAAATTTGCTACAACAAATGTACGAGGACAGAACCTTTTGAATTGCCATTCGTGCAGCTTCTCTTTCTTTCTCCCTTTGTAGCTTCAACTCTTCCTCAGCCCTTATCTTTGCAGCAGATTCAGCAGCTTTGATTTGGGCTTCAATCCTGGCTCTCTCTGATATGTAAAGTGCAGCATTTTACGAATGATATAATAATTTGCATCAATCAAACAAGAAATGCCACTTGAAGACAACCAATCCCAGTCAAATGAAGACAACCCAAACTAAGCATTTGCCCTTCAAATCCAACAGTTATATGCAAGGGAAAATACTGCAGCCGACATCACTTTGAAAACACTATGCATATCAATATACTAGGCTATACTAAAACAGTAGGCTGAACTTGAACGGGCCTTCTAGGTTGCATGTTTATCTTAAAACGGACAAAACTACAAACATAATCGACTTATTGACTCACCAAGGGTGACGAGCAACAACCCAATCATTAACCACTTAAAATACCCTAGTACGAAGTTACAAGTATTACTTGGATCATTCAACTAGTGCCTGATTAAACTCACAACAAAATAGAAATTAAACAAAGTTACACAATACAAGTATATTTTATTCACCTTCACGTTGTATTCTTTCCAATCTCTCCTTTTCCTGCTGCAATCTCACATGATCAGCTTTGTCACCCTAAACAAGCAAGGAAAAGGAATTATGATAACACAGCATATTCAAAGCGTCCCTACATTAAAGGCAGGAGAAGATTTTTAAATACCCTCGACAGAAGCCTTACATGATCCAAAAGAGTCTTTTGCTGTGCTTTCAGTATGGTATCTGCAAAACGGCACTTCAGAATTGCAGCTCGAAGGGCCTTTTTGGGTGACAGTTGTACATCAATAATGGGATTGCTCGATACTGGAGTAGAAGAAGCAGAAAAACTTAGTACCATAAATTCTACAAAGCAAAAGGAACAATTCTTGAAACATCTAAGTAAGAAAAGCTGACCTTCTACAGAGGAAGCATCCATAGCAGGATCCGAAAGCGAAGAGCTAGGACACAGATGTTCACTATCCAGAGCACTTACAGCCCCTTCGCATAATTTCAATATCATGCATATTTAATAAGATAGTAACACCTAGAAGAAGACATATCATAAATCATAAAATCTTCTCACCATCAAAGTCAGGATCAGACTTCCCCTGTGATGGCGTACCATTTGCCAGGCAATTCTGGAATTTGACGCAAACACTCTTAGATTTAAATGTAGAATAGGTTTCTAACAGATGCAGCTAACTAATATGTTATAAATCAATCAATTTCAAAATCTATACCAGCTCCAAGGCTTCAGCACCACGCATATCCCCCCCTTCAGATCCTTCAGATTTAAAGTAAGCCAATGTTAACATATAAAAGCCGACTAATAAAAAATGGCATAATCAAAGAGAAGCTGTGACACAAGATCATCAACAACCTGATGACACACATATTGAATCACTAGAAATATCACCATGGCTTGCAGTTTCACCAGAAATATTAGCACCGCGTGTGACAGGACTCAATGAAGGACAAGGCTTCACAGAGACAGAAGGACGTTCCCCATCACTGTTATCTTTGCTTCCTATAAAACACAAAGCTCTTAGGTCCCATACAGAACCATACACTTGGGCTTCACTCTTTTGCTTTATACCTTACCTTTGCGTAAGCTTTTCAGTATCAATTTGCAGGAAATATGTGATGATTTAGAAACCTCCACCTACAAGAAAAGCAATTAGAGTTATTTAGAAAAATATTTCTCAACAAAAATATAGCAAATAAAAGATGCATGCCACTACAAATTAGCCACGGGGAACATGGCAGAAACCATAGATTTTATTCAATCCATTCATACAAATGCCTTGATTCTTGCATATTCAGCACTTTAAGCTTGAAGAAAGCAGTAGTTAGTTACTTTATCATCTCTAGCAGTCAAGGAATTACTCCTCTGCATACTTTTCTGTTCAGATAACTGAGACTTTCTTGCCAAGATATCTTTTTGCAAGGGAGGCACCACAGTACCACTTTTTCTCACACTTTCCATAGTTGTTCCGGCCATACATTTTCCATTAACATCGCCACACTTCCATTTTTTATCCAAGTCTTTCCACCTTCTCTCAAAGGACTCGCTGAGTTCCTTTGACATCAGATGAACATCATTACCAGGAGGATTATATGTCATCGCATTTGAAAAGGTGAGTCTAACATCAACTGCAAACTCCTCAGCGCCAGAGTACAAATTTTTCTCCAACTTGCTTTTAATTGTGCCTAAATCCATGGGTTCCGATATAATTGAAAAATAATCAGGAATGTTCAAAGCTACAGGATCCACTGGTTTACTAAAAATCCAGCTATACGGATGAGATGTTAGACTCTTCAGAATAGTAGCACACTGCAGAGAAGCTTTCCGTTCCATCTTCTGTCTTTTCTCCTTTTGGTCCTCATAACTCCCTGGTGGTCCTCGCTTGTTGGAGCCTGGTACACAGAACTTCTCCTTTAAATTGCAGAGCCCAGTGTCATTAATGTGGTCCACTTTCTGGTCAAGCTCACATTTTGTTCCAGGACTAACTTCTATCCTTTTAGTGGAAAACTTGATCTTCAACTTTCTATTTGGAGCTATAGTTTCTGTGGCAATCATAGTGATGAACTAAACAAAGATGCTGGAGGGCACAGCCTATATTTCCAAGTTGTACACCAAAGGACTTCAATCAGTTATAGGTAATAGCAACCAGCAAGCAGAGAGATTTTACGTGATCACAGCTCAATTAGATTGCCCAAGTCCATATACTGATCAACTGAACGAGGATAGGTGGAACCTCTACATAAGAAAGCATCTGCAGGTCAGTCTTACTAAAACTAGCGAAAATGGTATAAAAGGAGGAAAAAACAAACTGAAGACTTCATACGTGAATAAACTACGATAAAATTACAAGTTCAGAAGCCTAGAAACATATATATCCGATCCACTAAATCACCGGTGCAAACGGGGAAAAATCGTATGAATATCGATTAAAAAGTGGCAGAGAACAGAGCGTTTCCCATTATTAGTAAAATAAATATTCCCACCGATATCTTCGACCCAGGGGATTACATAAGTAAAACGGATCAAAGCATTTTCAAAATTCGCCAGTTTTGCTAACCAGAGCCGAGAAATAGCAAAACGAATCTCAAAATTCGAATCCAACCGGTAAGCCACTTCTCTCAGCAACCTGAACAATCGAGTAACTCAGGCCTAACAAAAGAAAATGGCGCAACTGCATATAAATCAATTTGAACCTAAAAAGAACATTATCTGAATCACACTGGAGCACGGCGAACCTGTAGGTCGATCAGGAAGAAAATGAGAACATCGAGAGAGGGCTGTAAAGCCCCCTCACAACGGACGCAGAGTGGAGGGAAAGAGCAAGCAGTGGGAAGCTTGGGTTTAGCAGCGGGGTGACTGATACGTAAGAGATTTAGGGTTTTTCCGAATCGACGCGCGAGTTCTCCTTTTACTCTGGGAGGATTGCGTTTGCTCTTTTTGATTTATTTAATATTAAAAAGGAAAAAATCATTGGGATCTCCGACAAGGCGGCGCCAATCGTGAATTACCTTTTTTACCCCTCCACCTTTTTCTCTCTCCAATTTATTTCTCCTGCGCGGTAAATTTGGAACGAAGGGAGGGAAAGAAAAAGAACGGTGGCCGGCAGGAAAAATGCTTGTAAAAAGTAAAAACAATGAAAAATACGTGTTTGTATTTACATTACATGTGTTTTTGTGTTTGTATTGAGTTTTAGGAGTGGAGAGAGAAAACAATAAAATCTTGTCATTGATCTAAAAACTAATTTTCATCGAGGTGAGTTGTGGAGCAATATTCGAGTCCAGCATCCAAAACAAGATTGGGCCCATTAACCAACTTAGCCCAATATATAACAATTTACTCTTTTTTTTAAATTGGCAAGGCTTGCGATCGAACCAGATCCTTGCGGTTATTAGAATGAGACATATAATTATTTAAAATATATTTAATTTTTAAGAAATATTATTTTATTGTAGTTTTAGTCCTGTTTAATATTAGTATCACCTAAAAAAAATAGATTTTATCTTATTTTTAAATTGTGGGTGAGTTCAATCCCTTTTAAAAAAAAAAAAAACTGATCATTGCTACCAAAGGGTTGCCTACGTGCCACTTGCCCTACCGACGTGCTGGCTTGTATAACAATTTACTGATTAATATTTTTCCACGTTCTACCTTAAGTTAGGTCTGAAAATATCTAAGATACCCAACTCGTTCATCATTTTTTCATGAGTTTGTCTCTCTAGGGCCGATTAGATTGCCTTTTTTGGTTTCTGTATAAATCGACTTAATACCTGCACCACATAATTAATATCAGGGTTGTATAATGGTCAAATATAATAATTTCTCAATTAGTCTCCTATATCATATGTTAGTAAATAAATCAAAACCAAAGAAGAACAATTGAACTATGCGTTCACATCAACTGAGGCTTTAATATTTAAAAAAAAGCAATTAACTTATGTTAGTAGTTATATCGTTACCGAATTAATTAAAACCAACCACTAGTTTAATTAACTGCCAATATTCCTGAGCTTTTGAGAACACGTGGAAGAATGAAATAGGCTAGCTACGTTACCCTACAACATTAAAATAACTGCCAGCGGACCAAATCAAATTTCATCACGACACTCCATATATAGCTGCCTTCCTATCATCTCACGCTGACAATGGTTAGGTTTTAAAAGAACAACTACTTAAAACGTCTTAATGTATTGTTAAGGTTCCTCCACGCCCTAAGATTTGACTTGTACTACATTATTTTTCCTAAACATTTATGTGAGAAATTCAATTACAATTTTATGCATTGAACTTGTTGGCCAAAGACAATATATTTAACTAAGAGGAAAAAATATATGGTCTCTGGAGATTGGAATTTAATCAGTAATATTGAGATGCCAAATAATTATGAATACCAAAATGAAGTTGATGTCTTTTTCTTTATAAAAAAAAAAATCATTGTCGTTTTCATTTAACAAGATTCATTGAATTATAATTAGGGCATGAGAAATGAGAAAAAGGAGTGAGATGTGAATGGGAAGAGGAAAGAATATGTTATGAGTCCCACATTGGGGAGCCTCACAAGTAGAGTGGGGTTTATAAGTTCAAGGGTTTCTCCCTCCTAATAGGCTAGTCTTTTGGGAATGGGCTCTCCCTTTGGGCTTAAGCTCATCTCATTGATGCTTTCATTGAGAGTCGACTCACTGGAGAGGGCTACCTACGAAGGGTTCTGACCGGCAGAAGGCCGAGTGAAGTGCCGTAGAGTGGAGCCGCCGGGGACGTCGGCTTTCGAGGGGGTGTCATTGTTATGAGTCCCACATTGGGGAGCCTCACAAGTAAAGTGGGGTTTATAAGTTCAAGGGGTTCTCCCTCCTAATAGGCTAGTCTTTTGGGAATGGGCTCTTCCTTTGGGCTTATGCCCATCTCATTGGTGCTTTCATTGAGAGTCGACTCACTGGAGAGGGCTACCTACGGAGGGTTCTGACCGGCAGAAGGCCGAGTGAAGTGCCGTAGAGTTGAGCCGCCGGGGACGTCGGCTTTCGAGGGGGTGGCATTGTTATGAGTCCCACATTGGGGAGCCTCACAAGTAGAGTGAGGTTTATAAGTTTAAAGGGTTCTCCCTCCTAATAGGCTAGTCTTTTGGGAATGGGCTCTCCCTTTGGGCTTATGCCCATCATCTCAGAATATGGTCGCATATTAGAGACCACAAAATAGAAACAATCCGAAAGTGAAAGAAACTCATGGTTCTATAAATAAATATGAACAAGATTGTAAGTAAATTAATATTGTCATTGTCAGAATCTCCCAAACTTTATGAATTCGACTTGCACATTTGTTACTCGTTAGCCCTCTCTTCCCCACACGACTCTCTCTCTCTCTCTCTCTCTCTCCCTCCCTCCAGCAGATAAGCTCTTGACGATACGTGCATGGTTTCAATTATTTGTGTACTGTTCGATATATGCATTATTTACATTTAGAAATAAAGTGATTAAGATATCGAGTGGAAATATATTACGAACATTTTATATATAGTTATTTGGGTTTGGATAGTCTGTGATATTTCTTCTAATCTCACTTTCCATTCCTTGTTCTCTGCTCTGTTATCTTTTATTATTTGGGGGAATATAAGTTTGTAATATGAGTTTTCTTAAAGGGCTATGGGATGTGATTCTTTATGCATGTGTGTTTTTAAATCCTGTAAATGAAAAAAAAAATCATGTTTAGGGCTCTTTAGACCCAGTGTATGTCTCAAAACTCAAATAACGTTTATAGAGGCACTTACAAATCATCTATTAACAACAACCTCATATTGATATAAATATTTAAACTGATGACATTATGGGTTATAAGTCAACTCCTTAATAATTTGACCAAATTTTGTTGATTTTTTCGTCTAAATATCATATAATTGTACTGAAAAAAGATTATGCCAAGGAATTATGCGAATCCGCATGATTGGAGGTGGTGCTTGATTATGATCGAGTGGAGGGTGCTTTTCAGTTTCCATTCGTTTTTTATTTTGGCATGCGATTCGAGAAAAGAATGAAAGCTTGGGAAAATGTTGAAGCTGTCCTTTTGTGACAAAAGGATAAGAACATGAACATTCGGCATATTATCGCATTTTCCTCGTCTATGCAACCAAATTAAAAGTCAACAAGTCTTTGGATTTTGATTTTCATACTTCATACTATCCATCCTTTTATTTATACCATCTCGATATATTCTACTTTTGGAAGGCGTACTTCTTTCTATATGGACGCATCTTTGAGTTCAGACCAGTAACACAGAGCACCAAACAAGTACTTAACTTCTATATTATTCTTCTTAGCTTCCTTCCTTTTAAGTTCTAAATCCATCAATATAAATATTGTTAAACTTATCAGCACATTTCTATTTATCATGCTTACTTCTTCTTCTTTCATCCAACCAAAGAATGCTCATAAGAACTCAAATGCAAGCTTTGGTGAGGATTTAGTCATATTTGTTCCCATAAGATCAATTTTCATTGACAACAATGATGACTTATTCTTTGAATACAACAACGTTTACGGGAAGTTGAACTCGTGTAATAAAACTCCAGTTCAAAATATAAGTTTTAAATAATTAAATTATATAATTTAAAAAAATTAATTAAAATAATAAATACGTAAGAAATATAAAGTATTTTTATAAAATATTCTTATTTATAGAGAGAATGAATATGAGGAAGAGTTAATATAAAAATAGACGAGAAAAAAGTATATTTAATTAAAAGTAAAAATAGAATAAAATATTAAACGATGAAACAACTCTAAATTAAAATTTCTAAGAAAAATCACATCCTATCACAAATTTAAAACTTATATGTTGAAACTGGAGGAGTATTTTTAAGATAAAAAAAAGGCATCGATTATCAATGGTTAAAATAAATTAACTTTTTTTTAATATAAAAAAATTTAAATAAATTTGACAACGATAAGACATAACTTTATAGGGTATAGAGAATATTTATAAATGACTTACGAGATCGTTTACTAAAATAACTCTTATAATAATAAAAAAAATTAAACTCATATTTTTATAAAATATAAACTTATTATTTATAATATATATTAACTCTGAGCGGCCTAATTTATAACAAATACCCAACAAGTATGCAATGTAACACGCTACTCCTTGCTTATTAAATAATCCAGTACAACCAAGCGCATCTTGTAGAATTGGCGGTACCCCATTGGTAAATTTTATTCCGTACCTATAGGATGTGTGGCAGAGATGCAGTCCACGTCATCGGGGTGAGTTTAGGCGGTCTGCGCTTTCGGGACAAGTTAATCATGCACACACGTGTCACTCAAGCACACCCATCGCACGTGTCCTCGTTGTCATGGTTACTTGTTTGGATATGAGGACCCCGCCACCTCCAATCATTGGGTTCTTCCTTATTCTAATTGGTTGCCGCCTTCATAATTCTTCATCTCCCTTACGTTATTTATTTATTTATTATTACTATCACATTTTTTAAATTATCATTATCATTATCATGGTTAAAAAATATTGATTTCAATGTTTCTCTCGCAGTCGGTGTTGATATTGAAATACAAAGGAACGGCATGGGGTCAGGATTTGAATTATTTCTGAAAATGGACTTGAATTATTTTAATTTATAAAAAATTGTTTTGAATAGATCCAAAGAAATTTATGCCCTCTAGTTTTTATTTCTAATCAATAATAAATATTAATTTAATTTTCAGAGATTTATCGTGTGACCATCCAAATCTCATTTATACTCTTAATTTTCTATTTAATTAAGACGAAATTACTTTTTGCCATACAGATAATTATTTTAAATAATTTGTTGATGTATGATTTAAAATATAGTTTTCATTGAAGTGAAAGCTTTAATTTTTAATAGTAGGTCTGAACCATCTTATTAACTAGCCAATAATCATGCTTCTACAAAATTGAGGATCCTTTAGCCCAAAGTTTATTAAATATAACCGTACACTTATTACTTATAAGAATATATCATATACTTTTATTTATTCGTTAAATAAATAAAAGCATGTAAATATCTGTCGATCGTAATAATCTTACATATGGATGAAGTCTTTCTTTATGGATGGTAAATAAACGTAAATGAAGCGAGACCCAACCAATGGTTAAACATCCTTCCTCCATGTTCCTCGTATCCATATTTTATATTTAGTGTGAAGACTCCAATTCGAGTAAGGTTCTTTGCATTTTTTCTCTAAACATAAAAATCTTGTTATCAAAAATGATTTTATTTGAGTTACTGCCAGACACACTAAATATAGATATCTCTCTCAATACAAATATAAATATTAATTTATTACGCTATAAATTACTAGCCATTATCACTAGACACCCAATCTCCATTTGTAAAAGTTGTTTACAGTTATTTATGTTGCCGTGGTATTTTCTTTAAACATCAAACTTTATAACTTCATAATTTGTATTATATCTAAAAATTAAAGTAAAAGAAATTGTGTTTCAGAAAGCTGACTTTATTTATTTTTTTGTTTTCAATTAATCACCTAAAACAAGCGGGAAGAATTTGAATTTTATATATTTTGACTCCTGAACTTGACTCACACATACACATATATGAGACTCATATTATATATGAGGCAAAAGATTCGTTTATATGCATTTGTTATATAACAAATAGTATTAATAAGGATACATATATATATATATATCGAATTTAAATTTTAAATTAGATACGTATATTTAATAAGATAACTATTGACCTTAAAATTAGAATAATAAATTATTCAAACAATTAATAATAAGATTAAAAAAATATCGAATATCAATTGATAATATAAAATCATAAATAACATTGATGGAAGTATTTGAATGGGAAAGTGGGTGAATCATTTTTATTTGAGAAGGCGATGGTTTTTATTTATTTATTATTTATACGCAGCACAAATCTATTAACCCTATAATAAAATCATTTTATTATTTTATGGGTCTTCTTTTTTTATGCGAGAGGAGAACCAACCAGCTGTTTGTGAGCAGACCAAGCTCCAGAGCTTTGTCTCCCATCCGTGGGCGCAATGCGCACCTCCTTCAATCTCACTGAGTCAAGCTTCGTTTCCCGCAATTAGCAGATATCTTGTCTCCAATATTCCTCTAAGAAAGGAAAATTCATGATTGTGTAAGAAATGGAATTAAATATTCACTCCCATTTATGAATTCTGATGAGGAGTAACTTAAAAAAAAAAACACTGTTTGTTTCCATGTTACAATCAAGGAAACTTCTACAACAGCTCTGAAGAAGCATGAGGATGAAGGTAATGAACAATCTCGTGTTTTCTTCAATCTGTGTGGTGGATGGATCGGGCAAACAAAATTCTAGCTGAGTCACGTGTAATTTGTAAGAGCGTAGTTAATTAGGTCTCCAAAAAGCCAGTCATTCTGAGAATGGAATTCCGGACGCGGCTCAAATCCCGGCCCTTGAGGGTCCGGCCGTTCCCCGTGCACACCGAGAAGGCCATCTTCCCAGCGATCCTCCGGCCAGCGATCACATGCGGCGGAACCATCCCTTCGTCCTCCCATTCTTCCTCCAGTTGCTCCTCCGCGTCGTCCATACACCGGAATATGCTCTCCGGGATGTTCACCGGCAGAGAATTCGCCACGATCTTGTTGGGATTCCTCCGAATCTTGCTCGACTTATGCGGCGAATTCCACTGCTGCTGAAGCTGATGGTGCTGATGCGGCGGCTGAACGATTACTTGTCTGTAATTGTCGAAGAAGCGAGAATCTTCGTCTTGGTCAGAGTCTTGGCGGTGGTAGTGATCGGAGAAGATGACGTCGGACTCTTGGAATTCGTCGGTCATGGTAGAGAAAATGAGGAGGATGTGATAAAACAGTGAAGAGGGGAAGGGGTTAGGGGGTTTGGTATTTATACAGATGGAAACGGGGAGGAAGTGAGTGGAAGTTTGATTGGCTTTTGTGCGTTGGCGTCACCATAAAGGCGTTGAGTGCGGTCCCCGCTTCCTCTCTCTCTCTCTCTCTCGCCCTTGTGTGTCAGACTTAACTTTCATGTTGTGTTTGAGTCGACTGCCTAAATCAGCTTCCCTTACTTTATAAAAAATTTGATGTATGATAAAATTGATTTCTATTTAATATATATTATTATTCTCATGATAACAAAATTTATACGATTATAAATAAATAATAAAATTATATATTAATATAAAAAATTAATAATATAAATTATAAATAAGATAAAAAAGTGAATCTACTCCCATGGCCCTTTTATAAAAGCATACAAGAAATCTTCTTGTATGCTTTTATAAAAGGGCCATGGGAGTAGATTCACTTAATTAGGAATGGCGTGGGCATGTAAATCAAAATCAATACATAGGTTGAATACAAAGCCTGATATATCGATATCGATATTACGTTAAACTATCTAAAAATATTTAAACTGGGCAGCAACTGTTTACTGTTGGTCAAATTAAAGTTGGTAACTACTAAACCCTGTTTCAATGCATATGGAATAGAGATATATATATATAATAGCATTCTGGTTTTACAAGAGATATAATTTTCTAGACAAGTAATAAAAAAGTCTCCGTAATATAATTAAACATCTTTTACTCGTGGAAAATTATAACTGTTCCAATAATATATATATATATATATGTTATAATTGTGATTAAGTTAACACGGAATCTGTTCGCCTCTGGTTTCTGTGAAAACAATGTGTGATTGATTGCTCTAGGCTTTAAGCTTTGACAACTTAGATATCTATCACCTTAAAACTCTTATCTGTTAGTTTTGCTATATTTAGAATTTTGAAACTGAACGTGCTTTTAATAACAATAATGATAAGCAAATTATGTGCATGCATGGGCGGTACCGATTATCCATGGATGATTCATTTAAAATGGAACCTTAATAATAAACTAAGCAAACCACATATATATATATATCGCCCCCCGTTTTACCAACTGATAATTTATTAACTCCATTATATTACCTTAGCTTTGTTTTAATCCCTCTAACGTTAATTTATGGGATTATAGCATGAGTTTTAATGAGGGGGAGAATATGCTTGCTTGGGTATAATAATAACAGTCGTGAGGGCAACATTTTAAACGGTGCTGACTGGATAATTCGTGGCGGATAAGATCTTGTGACCCATTTTCTTGTTTACCTACGCGACGGGAAAAAGTCAAAATGTTGAGCCAGAGAGCTTTGACAATTAATCTCTCAACTTGAAAAATATGTGCAATATATAATTTAAAAATGAAAACCCATGCATATCGAAAAATGGAAATTCCTCAGACGACGTGTTTTTTCTCTATAAATGATCAAGAGGCTAGTTTAATTTATTCAAAATTTGTACGCCAAACAATTTGAATAGTTTTCCAATGGCATCTAGAAATATACATATCTCCCACGGGATACTTCTTTACCGCACTTCTAATTATTGTGCGGAATCAATTCTTTCATGAAGAGGTTTCTCTATTAAATTGCCGATGAGCAACTTAACTAGTAACGAGCGTTTCCACCTTGTATTGTTCAAGTCCCGATCTTAAGCCTGACATTCACATAATCGTGTGCACGTGTGTTTATGTTGCTTATTATTAAAAAAACAGACGAGAGTCAGTTGGAGAGATCAACAATTACCAAGTAGATGAGCTACTCGTATATTTTTGGGCCACATATATTACAAAACTATCCTGGCGAGAAGTCCCGAAACCACAAGTCCACGACACGCTCAGTATCTGAGAGAAGCCGAGCCGAGCCGGAGCGAGTGATTTTGCAATGAAACTAGGGTCTGATGAGACTGATTGGGTTGAAGGGTAATTAATCAAGGAAAATGGGAAGAGTGGTGGTCAAGTGATCTAGCTGGCTTTGCTAGGTATAGCTCGGAGCCTCTCACGGCTCCTAATCCGCACGAGACGATCTTCTTAGAATCGCCCAGTACGGCGCGCGTCCCGCACCAAGCCAAAACACTTTATTAGTTTATAATTAATTATTGTTTTATTACCATACTTAAAATACACTCTATCTCATTTTCTATTTATTATCTCTCCTACTTATTCTCTTTATAAATATTAGTTTAGTTAGGAAAAAAATTATATTCTTTATATATTTTTAGTTAATTTTAACGTCAAGATAAATTAATTATTTAAAATTTATAAGTAGGACGAGGAGTAATAGTTAATTATAAACTTCAGAGGTTACTCTGGCCAGATGCCACATTGAAGAGTTTACCGAGGCAAGTAATCGTCCCTATCCATTGGCTCGAAGCTCACAAAACGACAAACCACTAATGAGTGGACACGTGGAGAGGTGACGTAAGTGAAGAGAGGGAATCTCGTGAGGAGTACTTGCGAGTAGGGGTGTTCATGGGTAGGGCTGGGCAGGGCGACCCCCCTGCCCGGTGCCCTGCCCAGAAAAAGCATGGGCTGCATTTTGCAGCCCGATGCCCGGCCCTGCCCGGTAAAAGTCCTAACCATTTTGGGCTGGGCATGGGCGGGCTGGGCGTGGGCGGGCTGGGCATGCCCAAGTTGTGATGCCATGCTCATGTTGTGGAAAAAAATCAGCAATTATAAACTTCTAAAATAATATCATATTCATATGTCTTCAAGAGTTAAATAATATCTATAATCCACTAAAAATAATGTAACAAAAAGATAATAATTAAAGTCTTGAAATTCATTGCATATAAAAAAATCTTGAAGTCTAAGTAGTTTATAATTACAACTTTACATCAATTTTCCAAATGTTGACAATGATGAAGTATCTAAAAAATAAAATAAATAATTATAATTTGTAATGTAATCATATTATGATTAATAAAGTTAAAAAAATTAATGTAGTTATAAATATTAAAAGATACAACTTACATACTTAACTACTTATATTTCTAAAATGACCCTTTAGTCACCAGTAACTATCATATTCTTCCTTCTAAGTGTAGCATCTATGGAAAAAAAAAGGGATGCTCATGGGCAGGGCAACCCCCCTGCCCGGTGCCCAGCCCGAAAAAAGCATGGGCTGCATTTTGCAGCCCGATGCCCAGCCCTGCCCTATATTTATCGGGCTGGGCAGGGCCATTTTTTCGCGGGCTCGGGTGGGCATACCGGGTCGCGGGCTTTATGAACACCCCTACTTGCGAGCCCTGCTTTGGTGCCACGTTCCCGCCGTAGTTTTCGTGCAAGTCTCCCTCTCGTGAGAGTTTCTTAACTTGTTTCGTTTGCTTATTCAGTTATCTATGATTACTCAAACTTAGTATGGTATCTATGTTTCTCAATCATATGCGCGTTCCTTAATTTCCACGGCGTAATATTTTTCTGTTCTTAATTAATCTCACAAATTACAGCAGTACTAGACAAATTAATAAGTATTCTCACGAGTTGCATGTTTGAAATTGGGTTCATGTTGCCCAAACGAAACATGAAAAGAATGGATATTTTCCCCCCTTAACAAAACAAGAATTACGTGTGGGGGAGAAAGAGGGGGATCGATAGGGTTTCTTTGGGTGAGAATGACGAGACCTAATTATTAATTCATACTGGTGTGGCCTAAATGGTCCTCTCCTCCACAGTTTTAATTTCTTTACCTTCTTACTTGTTTTGAATCATGAAAACGATCTTTAACTTATCCCTTCCTTTCTCTCTCAGCTATCATCACTCATTCCTATCCTCCAATACCCTCTCTAGGTTCCCTAGCTAGCTCTTCCATATCCTACAAAATTAAACAGGGAGAGTCAATGATAATTATAAAAACCCGGTAAAATAAGGAAATTTTCAGATTTAAAACTTGAATGCCCTCAATTTACACTAATCTTCTCTCAAAGTCCTTGACTTCCATTCTCTCCCATCTAAGCAACCATTATCCTCTACCGATCTGCTCATCTAAGATTATTTGCGTGACATACTCACCCCAATTCTAATTATAAAAATTAGTTAAATTTTTTAAAATATATTAAAAATATTAAATAAATCGATTAATTATGATTAAATTTAATTTTTTAAGATAAATTTATATTATATACTATTTAATCTATTTAAATTAATCAACTAACTTTTATATTAATTATAATTAATTAGTTCATATGATTTTTTTAATCTATCTAAAAATTAATTAACTCTTATAATTAGGACCTAATAGATATAGTAAAAGATTATATATATATATATATATATATGAGCGCGCGCGCGCAGGAATCCGAACTGAAGTTAGCTTGCTGAGAATCACACAAAATTCCTGTTGAGAGACGTTTATGACAGCTGCATGGGAAGCAGAAGAAGTTGAATGTTTTGTTTAGAAGTAGCTTGCAGGCGCATTAAAGCGCAGTGACCCATCTTAATAAATAAGAACCTACCCTGGGCTTTGAGTTGTTTTTGAACGTAACCCAGGTGAAACCAAACATATTCATTTACGTGTGCCTCCTGTCTAACAGGACCATATTTTTCAGAAGCATGGTCCCCTCAACAGAATCCTATGACCCTTTTTCACAGATGAATTATGCACAGCAGCTACTCAGTAAAATTATTTGCTAAGCTTGGAAGAGAGAGAGAGAGAGAGAGAGAGAGAGAGAGGTTTAAAATATAGAAAGGAGAAAACCCCAAAAAGGCAAAACTGAGATTATATGCATCAAATTGAGATTGGAAAGTATGAGCGGTAGCAAGTCCGTCCTCTTGTGGAAGTTCAAGGTAATGAAAAAGAGGCCATAAGATGTTGTTGCAGTAACCATTGTAATATTGATGAACTATCTCCTCATCAAGAAATACTGGGATGCATCTCTGCAATAAACAGTGGATGTTTTATAACGTAAAAATATCAATGGTCTGAACATCAAAGACCATACATTAACATGCCAACGATTTTAAACACAAAACAAAGTTGATAGGTAAACAAGATTTATAACTGTGTCAGCCAAAGCTTCAGTCAATGAGTTCTGGCCAACTTCATCTGGCACATTCAGGCCAGCCCACCCAATCCACCAGTGTCAAACTCCTTTACACCTTCAAGAAGAATATCAAGCTCAAGATAACCTCCACTTTTTAAGATAATATAAATATAATAACATGGATTATTTTATTTAAAGTAACAACATATTTATTAAAAATTCTAAGAAATTTATCATTGTGACCTCTGGGATTACATTCAATAAACAGGTAATTAGCATATCTCAGAACTAAATGGATTAGAAACTTGAGACTAACGAATGAAAAATGACAAGATTGTGCATACTTAAAATTGCACTGACTAGCTCCCCTACGCCGATCTCAAGTTGCCATGAATCCACACCTTTTCTAATAGCAGACACAGGCAACCTATTGGCCACCACCAATAAGCGCTGCTTGGTCGACTGTTCATCTTGCCTCTGAAATCTTTCTATCAATCTTGCAGCTGCAAGATTTTCAGATAACTCTTCCTAGCGAATGTCATTCTCGCTTGAACACAAATCACTATGAAGTTCAAGCTCTTTGTTGCTGTCTCTTGTCTCCTCAACTGGTTGAGAATGCCTGTTCGATTTCATTAGCGCTCTTTCCCTCAGAAGCCTTTCTAATCTTGATGTGGGTGTAGTAGGAGTAGGACTGCAGTGATAATTTTTCCCTGACATTTGCTTGGCCTGAAATTCTCAAATTCAAGTCTCTTGCTGAACTATAATTTCTAGCAAAGCAACGTTATGCTGATTTGCTGAATCACATACTCAAACAAAAGCAGATGACACTCTCCATTTAATTTGTCACGATATCATTTCAAACGTCATTCATTTTGCAATGATTCATGAAACGTGGAATTGTCACTCCAACAAGTCCACTACGGTACACTTAATTAAATTACCATTACGAGTTATGATTTGCGTGTGTTCGGTTGGGTGAAAAAATCTTTTTCCAAACACTGAAAGTAATCTTACTAATTACATGCTTCTTGGTTTCAACATACAAAACAGGTGTGTAAGCCAATTATCAAGCACATTGGCGACTATCAGGACGAGCGAAGGTAATGATAATTGATTGTTTGTACACACACACCTTACTGATCAATATTCAACAAATCGATGACAAATGAGGATGAACGCTCGATGCGAACTTGAATATGAAAATGCATTTATGGATTTCGCGTTTCTTTAATTAGAACAATTAAAGAATAATTAATTAAAGAGAATTAATTGTTAGTGTACCGTTGAATCTTTCAGCGAGCAAGAAATAAGGATGTATAAGAATGCAACTAGCTGTTCTAACCTTGCTATGAGCAGAATGCAAATATTTCAAGATGATTTCACGCACATCAAGAACTGCAAGCGAAGCGAAGGAGAGGAAGGAGCCAGTTGCGGAAGCGATATCTTGAGGACTCTCCGTTCAGTGGATGGTGATTGAGGAAGCTATAAGGAAGATTATACAGTTATTACGAGTTTTTGGCAAAAAGGCATGGAAAGACTTAAGACTGTGTCCTCCGCCATGCAGAAGATAACAAACCAACTACATATGCATGATGCATCCCAAAACGCAACAGATCGATTGCCAATAACAGAAAATACAATCATAACAGAGAGATCACTCGTTAATAACTGAATATGCAACGACAACAGTCATCAATAAAACTTGCTGCTTTATTTGTTATTTACCTAGCCTAACTCTTTTTTTTTTTAACTAACTTAAGGCCTTGGTTTTTTTTTTTACGCATTTCGTTTGGTAAAATAATCTCTCATGGCTCATGTTTAGTTTTCTCCTCTTTACTTTTGTTTTTTTCCTGGATGTAGTTGTTGAAATAAGGTGGTTACCGTAGAAATGTGAAAAAAAAGTGTCAGGAAAAACTGTTGATTAACGGAAGAACATCCACCTCATCTACCTCCCCTTACCTTTGTGTTTTATTTAAATTAAATCCAAAAATTCTAATCACTCCTATGACTGACATTGATCAAGACAAGATTGATAGCAAGAAGACATATATATGTGAAGAAATATTTCATATGCGTGTTGTTTTCCGTACGTGTCAACGATAGTCGTGCCCTTCAGATTACTTTTTTTTTATATAACTGTGGTTGGTTTATGTTTGCAACGAATAATGATCTATATTGCGTCAGAAGTGTTTTTTTTAAAAAAAAAACTTTTGCTTATTTTCTCCTCCTTATTTTTTTGTTGGTTGCCTATCCGGTTCACCGGAGTTTTGCCCCGACTACATCTGGATCTGACCCGCGTCGTGCACCTGGCTATGGTAGGTGAGTCTCTCAACGAGAATTTTCTGTATACGCCAAGACTCAAACTCGAGATATCGCTTAAGCGATACCGAGCCGCTTATTGTTTAGACTAACCTTTTCGTAATTGTACCTCTTTTCTTTTTGGTTGCCCACTCGGTTTACCGGAGCTTTGCCCCGACTACATCCGGATTCGACCCACGTCGCGCACCTGGCTATGGTGGGTGAGTCTCCCAACGGGAATTTTCTACATTCGCTAAGGCTCGAACTCGAGACCTCGCTTAAGCGATACCGAGCCGCTTATCACTCGGACCAATCCCCGTTGCTAGTAATTGTCCCTCTTATTCTGGCCTCCATCTGACAAAAATAAATGTCTAGGTCCATAATAAGTCGAATCCAGGCCCATCAATGATGGGCCACACCATAAAGACTAACGGCCCATCAGTTACTCTATAGTAAGTAAAGTACCACCTGAAAGATGATCGTTCCCCCTCGCCACCGTACTCGCCGGCACCGCATGATCCACCTCTTGGACGATCTCTAAAAATCTACACTAATCTCCACCTTCAAAGGCTAGCCCAAGCCCCAATCCATGTCCAGAACCGTCGGATCAACCTCAACACTTCTCTTCTTCGTCACTCTTCTGCTCGTAGTAGCACCAGCACCATCCCTATCCTTATCTACTTATTCCCAGTACCGAAACCTAATATCACTCGCCCACTCGCTCATGACCGGTGTCGCCAACCTCCGCGCGTCGCGCGGCGACGTCGCCGGCTCCGAGCGAGCCCGAGCCATGGCCGAGAAGCTCGAGAGGGGGCTGGGCTTAGGGTTCTGGAGGGTTGTGTTGTCGACTGGATGGGACTACGTGACGAGCTTGGCGTGGAGGGACTTGCCGATGAGGGAGCTATACGGCGCCGTTTCGGACATGAACGAGCTGCTGAGGGGGTTGGGGGAGTTGAGGGGGTTGGAATCGGATGGCGCGAGGGCAGCTTGGATCGGTCGGAATTACAAAAATGTAGTGAGAATTTGCAAGTCGCTTTCTGGAAAGCTTCTAACAGCATTTGGCAAATCTGTACGAGCCCGATTCTTTCGTCTATAATAGTAATTTTCTGTAAAAAAAATAGTTGTTTGCAAGAATTTATTTATTTATTTATTTGAATGATGAGGATGACAGGGGGCAGTGAGGGAAGTGGTGGAGACGGTGCAAAAAGAGGTGGTGGAGGGTGGATTAATCAGAGACTGCCTTGAATTGGGAAGCAATGATCTGAAAGGCCTGATTCTGCTTCTCAAGGATTTTACACTCCGATTTTCTTCACCCTCTTCTCATGCTGATACACACTCTGATCTTTAGCATATCACTCTTTTCGCTTTGTATCAACTTGTTATTTTCTGTCACTGTGGGTCATCCATCACCTTTACATTTTTAATGTAATTTTTTTTCTTGTAACAATATATTATCATTAAGCTTAAGCCTTTTTTTCCCCTCCTCTTGTAATTTTCAAAAATACTTACCACTTAATACAAACATAATTTATTCAAGCTCACTAGTGTCTAGAGAGAGTTTCATTTCGTAATTTATAACAAGATACTAAGGGGAAAAAAAGGAGTTTCATACAGCTCATACATCAATATATATATATATATATGTATAAAGTGGTTTGATTCACAATGACTGTGTTTTCAATTCCATATTACATGTGGGAATATGTGTGAGAATGCAAAGTAGGTCCTCATTTGGTGCTTATCAGTCATCACAGCTAAGGGCATGGTATGCATAAATTCAGCTTTGGATGGTCAAGTAAACGATCTGGCATTGGAAAACCACTTTAATCTAATCTAAATAATTCTTTAAATGTGGACAGCTCAATTGAAAGTTACGTTTAAAGGCCTAAAAAGAACATGTGAGGTGGTCTGAGGCCCAAATTGCCATCACCTTCAATCCAACTTCAATTAATCGCACATCAACAAAAACGTTGGATTTGTTCTTATGGAAGAACATGGTGGCCCCTCTCAGCTTAGCAGCATTTGTGAAGCATCAACGACTTGATGTTTGCATTACATTTGTACAGTCCTTTTTTTTTTTTATCTTAATTGCTACTTTTAAGATATGTTATATTTCCAAAAAAAAATTATTCTGGCAAAAAAAAAAGGTAAACAATCTTTAATTTTTTGTCAAAAAAATATTAAAATAAAAAGCTGCCTAATTTAAATATAAATAGTTCTGGAAAGGTGGACAGCTCAATTGAAATTTGAAAAAACAAGAGTCATAAATACGAGCATGTGGTGGATAATGAAATAAAAGCATGATGGGCGCGCAAACCTTAGCGTACAATAATTCTAATAATAGTATATTAGTTCAATCTCTTCGCATGAGGAATTTTATCATCGTTAAAATTTTACCCTCGTTTAGTAATTTTTTATTATATATTTTTCAATAGAGTATATTAATTAAGAGCGCTGGCCCTTTGAAAGATCAACATTTCCATATACAATCACGTCACCGTAATTCTCTAATCTTGGTGTCTGAACAACTCCATTTTAATGCTTTCCATTTTCTTCACAACATATTGACATCTGAGAAGAAATTATATTTAGTGCTCCTTCATTTATGCTTAGTGACCTCCTAGAGGGTCATTTATTCTCCTAATATTAGTGAGAATAAGTTAAATTCATTTTTTTATTCTTTTTTAATACAGAGGATAAGAAAAAAGAACAAGTTAAGTAAAAGATGATATTAGCTCACATCGATTTGCCTCTTAAAAAAAAAAATATTTTCAAGATATTCCAGAGGCACACGTTGGAATTCAAAAGAATAGATAGTGTTTTCTTAGCAAGATTGTCGGCTTCCACGTACATTTTTCTCTTTGTAAGTACAGTAACATTGTTATTTTTAAGGTTAAATTACGCTTAATACCTTAAAATAATTTTAATAATATAATTAATATTTTAAACTATTTAAAGATATAATTAAAATCTTAAAATAATTTTTTGAATACAATCAATACTCTGTTAACTCCTGTTAAAATTTTCGTCAGAGCATATCCACGTAAGCTTTTCTTTTTTTCCGTTTCATTCTTTAATATTTTTTAAATTTCAGTTGTGATTTTTTTTTTTTAAAACAAAAAATAGAAGAGGGATCTGGGTTGAATGTCGAAGAGTTAGGGTTCACACAGATTGGAACTAAAGTTACGATGAAGATGGAGAGAGAAGGCTTCGACAGAAGTGCGTGATTAAATTGCTCCATGGAAGATGACAGAGGTACGTGTTGAAATTGCTCCATCAAAGACGACGGAGGTGAACCTGTGCCTGCGAGCGACAACGAACTTGTGTGTGCGAACATAGACGATGAACTCGTTCATTCGGCCTTCTTCTACTATGAGTTAGAGTCTTCGATGGCCCAATTAACCTCATCGTCAACGACCACAAGCATAAACAGAAGAAGAGTCGCCTTAAGGGTGATGGAGTTCGGGGTAGCAACGTTGCCGTTATCTGAAATTTGATGGAGAAGAGGAAATTGCCACCGGAGATGATAACAATGCATAGGAAATTTGTTGGGTTATAGTGCATTGGAGGGAGAACAATTTTTTTGCCTTTAAGATTCTGATTTCATCCCCTAAATCTCTATTTTCATCATTCTTTCAATGACTTGATTATAGATTATAGTTGTTGTTTTTTTGCAATTATATTTTTGTAGAGCAAAGATTTTGGTTTGAGTTTGAGTGGACAATTTGCTGATTTCAGCTAGACAAATATCTTATTTTTCTTTGCAAATTATTTTGTTTATGAAAATGTTGAGAATATTTAAGTTCTCTTTCTCAATCTTCAATGTATGCATATAAATTTTCATTATGTTATACTCCTTCGAAATTCACCTCCAGATTGCTCTTCCCTCTTCTATTTAGCAGTCTTTTTTTTTTTAATTATTTTTTTTAAAAATGACATGGCCCAAAAAAAGCCTACGTAGACGTGTTTGGACGGAAATTTTAACAAAAGTTAATAGTGGGTGTTGATTGCATTCGAATAAATTTTGTAGATATTAATTATATTTTTAAATAATTTAAAATATTAATTATATTATTAAAATTATTTTAAGATGTTCTTCGTACCTTAATCTTTATTTTTAATGTGATGGAGCAGTAAGTAAGCGGAAGTAATTAATTTCACACGTTGATTATTTTTTTATTTTTTTAATATAAAAAAATTTAAATAAATTTAATATCTGTTAAAATTAGAGTAAAAAAATTTAAAAAATATTTATAAAAAATTTATAATATCATCTCCTAATTGAGTCCTCACGACTTGATTATGATCACCGATTGAGACAAGTTGAAGGGGAGAAAGCGAAGGGAGGAAAACAATAGACTTTTGCTTTAAATGTACAATAATTACCAACACAAGGCCGAGCATGTTACTTAGCCAAAATATTCATTAAATTCTCACACCTACTCTCATTTATTATCATACCATGATTTGGTAAACTCTTTAACTTCAACTCTACTACGGTAAAGTTTTCGCCCCAGAAAAAAAAGACAAGAACTGCTGATGAATAACCGAGTCTCATTCCTCTTTCTGTTTTTTTTTTTATAATTTTTTTTAAAAAGAAGTTAATTTCACCCGATAGTCTTATTCCTCTTTCTTTTCAACCTTTTTATTCCTTTCTCTTTCAGCTTTGAGCCTTTGACCCTTTTGGTTCCCTCCCCATTATTCTCTTCTCTGCCCTTCCCTTTCATCGGTCCTTTCCTCTTTTCCCTCATACAGCACTACGTTTTAGTATTTATTGATGATTCTGGATTTTCACTTTTTATTCAATTATTATAAATAACCAACATTTATGCAAAATACATATTGAACTGTTGAAACTAAGATTAATCGTGAAGTTTCTTAATTTTCTCCTATGCTTAATACCGGAGCGGGTACTATACTTTAAGTAGCAATTCACTGAACTCTCAAAGATACCATTGATCTTTCACTCCTACTGATAATTTAACATGCACGTCTGCTCTGATCAGCATTTACCTACATTTGCCATTTTTTATACGTGGAAGCACAAGTCAACGCCTGTGCTTGGGGGGTTATTGTTCCAAGACAATTCAGTATCTCCTTGTTGTAACTTGTGAACCTCATCCCACATTTGACCTTGCGATATAATGCCCATCACCTCATGGATATCTCATTCTGGTTGTTATTACGAGTCTCACAGAAGAGAGAAAGGTTATTTTTGAAATAAAGATTTTATCAGATATTGAGCTCTCTAATTTTAACTGCTAAATTTTAGAGTGTGATTCTCATACAAAAAACTTATATATTATAATGATATTTTTATTAAGAGTCTACTGACTAACTGAAGAAGACTACCTATCCAAACGAAGGGTTAATGTACAAATTTATGGTTGATATTGATATATATCTGTACAGCAGAACACTAGAATGTACTATGGGTATTATTGAATTTTCTTTATATAAACATATTTATTAATCTCTTTTTGGACAATATCTTTAGAAACCAAGTTTTGATTAGGGTAAAATGTAACTTATACCATATACTCCCATTTGGTTTATACAGAGACATCATTAAAACTTTAGGTGAGATCTACGGTTTGAATGATTAATTATATGACACAATGTTCTTATACATTAAAATGTGTTTTTTTGGTCATTTTCATTTCATTATGAGGCATTGAGGCAGTGCCAGTGCATGCATGTGCCAACAAACACAGCAATTCAATTCGATTTATTTGTATATAATGAAAAAAATTGGCTGAAATATGGACACCTATAAACTATAGTTGCCTACATGTAAAAAGTAAATATGGATGCTGGTAAAAAAAGGGGTAGATATGGACATTTTCAAGTTGGTACATATTTTTTTTTGGTATAATAATTTTTAGAAAGGGATTGGACTCACCCAGATCTAAGGACAAGGTGAAATCTCCCTTTCTCCTATGCGATATTAATATCGGACAAGGCGAACTGTCTATTACCTTCAGGCATAAATCTAGGTACCTAGGAGTTAGGATGCCTCTCCAAACGCCGCGATTGGAACCATAACAAAATAGTACTCCCCAGGGATCGAATACTCTCCAAATAGTCACATGTCTCATCCCTTCGCCAATTGAACCTATAAGTAAGTTAGTATATATTTTTTTTTGTTGCCCACCCAGTTCACTGAAGCTTTACCCCGACTATATCCAGATTCAACCCGTGTCATGTACCTGGGTGGTGAGTAAGTTAATACATATAATATGCTTATCCCTGAATTTTTCTGGTCCAATTACTGTCTAGATGTAGCTCATTTTACAAACCAATTACCAAGTCCACATGGTTGTGTCTTCACACATTTATGTCAACACTAAATGCAATTTAATGAGACAATGAAAGGTATATATAATCATTTGAACTGAAAAAAATAAAAATTAAGACTACCTTTTGTTTTAAATACGAGATCCAATTAACCATTTCACATATACTTTCTTGAGATGGTATGATCCTATTTATAAAATATACTTAAAGGATGACTAAATTTTTAACCAGTTTTTTTCATTTTTACTCACATTAATTGTGTTATATCAATGTATCAAACCTCCTTTTCACACACTCTCCATTAATAAGGGCATTTTTAAAAATAAAATATTTTTTTCATACATTTATTGTCTTTAACGGATTTTTAATTTATGCAATTTGATTATTTATATTTTATATATAAAATCAGAGTGAATATTAAAAAGGTTTAAGTTTGTTAATTGTAATTATTGTGTAAAAAAGATGTAAGACTTTATCTAAAATACCACTTTATCTAATCAGGTTGAAGTTTTCCTTATATATAGAAAGATTATTGGATGATATACTCTATAGAACAGAGGAGTGAGAAAACTACGTAAATTTTGAAAAGAAAAAAAAGAAAAGAAAAACTATGTAAAGGATATTAGGAGAAAACAATTCTTTAATGAGATAAAATAGAGGTTTTATATTTAAGATAAAAACACATATATCAACTATATCCTATAATTAGTAACGGAGGGAGTGATAGATATAAATTCTATTATTCTAGGGTGGTTAGTTGTTGCAATTGAGGGGCGCTAACAAAACAAATATTAGTTGAACCTTAGACAAATATTCCTAGCTAAAACGCAAAAGCCATAATTAGCCCTTCATCAAATGTATTATTGATAAAAAATACTAATAATTGGTCAAAATTGACTATGAGATCCATCAAGAGAGTCATTATCATAAAATGCAGCAAAACGTAAAAGATAAATTTAGATGAATGAATTGACTGACTTCCTTCCAGGGCCTCTTCTCTTTCAGCCAATTAATAAACAGACTCTGTCAAAAACGAAGATAAATTCTGAGCCTGGCTTTGTAAAAGAAGACGTTGACCTGACACCTATTAAAGACTTCTGCAATTATCATCTCTCAAACTTTATATTGTTAATTTCAACGGCTGATTTAGGCCGAAGTGTTTTCTTATGAATCTTCTAGTTTTGACAAAATAATCTGCCTTTGAAGCATTAGAATAAATTAGTTATATGAACAACCAAACTCAGAAACCCGCTAGCAAATAGTACCGAACAACAGAAGTTGTGTTCTTACAGATTACAAACTTTACCCAACTTGACTAAATACAAAGTTTCATCACTGACTCATTTTGCTTCTATCCCCAATGCAGAACAGAATAATCATATGATGGTGCTCATATGGCAGGACCAAGCATCATCATGAACACATCCGTGCTGCTAAAGCCTATAACAGACACGTCACTTTGCAATTTTATACTCAAATTCCTATAAAATACCATTACTGGAAATTACAACTATACATAGACAGGGCACGGCAAGAAAGAATAGATCAGATTATATGAAAGAGGTGATAGTGCCGCTGCTCTCCTCACACAGTCTCACATTATATCCGCTTCCATTTAATGCTCCTGACAAACACTCCCAACCGTAAAAGCAATTAAAGATGGCCCTAGCTAAGACCTGCCTACTATATATAAACAGTTTTTGAAGAACCTCATTCACTCACTCAACATACATATCTACCTACTTAACTCACTACTAGCTACCATTTGTTTCTACATTTCCTGCTTCAATGGCGGCAGCTGGGGAGTTCATGAGGCGGCAGTGGGTGACAAGCACGGTGGCTGTGGTGGTGGTGGTTCTGTGTTTGCTTAATGGGGTAGGAGCTGAACCACAAGTTCCTTGCTACTTCATTTTTGGGGATTCCCTGGTGGATAATGGGAATAACAATGCGCTGCAATCTTTGGCTAGAGCTGATTACCTTCCCTATGGGATTGACTTTAATGGTGGACCGACTGGAAGGTTTTCCAATGGGAAGACTACTGTTGATGTAATTGGTAAGTTTGCTTCTCAATCACTCTCTAAAAAACATGTCCTTACATGCCAGTCACTTTCTTAATTGACAAACAAACGTTTTGTGCACTTAATGCTGAGAAGTCAAAATGGTGTTCCTCTAGAATTTGTTTTGTGATTGTCATCACTGCAATTCTCAGCACGTTATCTTCATCTGTAATCATCATCGTTCACTGTAATATCTATATACTTGACCCTTTATCTATGGATTAAGCTCTAAAGTTAATAGGTACTTGATGACAATTATCAAGTTAAATTCAGATAAAAATATCTGCCACTAGGCATTTTACCATAAGGCAAGGCTCCTAAGGAGCATATTCCTTCTTACCAATGTAAAAAATTCAGACAAGGAACATTGTTGTAAATACAAATGACCAAAATTATAAATCAAGAATACGACTTCTGGTCCTACTCTGTCGTATGAGTTGCTCTTCTTTTTACCCAAAAGAAAAGAGAAGTTTACTGTTCTTGGGGTGTGTGCCTCCCTCTAATTCCAAGCACATGAGTTTGCTTGTGGCATTTAATATTCCATAGACTAAAAAGGCCAAGAGGGGACAAAAGCAGGTAAAGAAAAACTGCATCATCAGAAAAAATTTACTACTAGATCGAAACCCAACGTTATGCAATCTAGTTTGCATTCACAGTGCTCAAGTTTTTTCTATTGTCTAACTTATTGTTGAAAATTGGACAGCTGAACTTTTGGGGTTCGATGATTACATACCTCCCTATGCTTCAGCCAGAGGCCAAGACATACTCAAAGGAGTCAATTTTGCATCTGCAGCAGCAGGGATTAGAGAGGAAACTGGACAACAGCTGGTATTTCTTTTTTTGTTTCTATTATCTTCTATGGCTACGTGACCTCTTCTATTCTTCATATGCTAACGTTCAATTGATTTCCTTGAATCATCTTTTATTTGTAGGGAGGGCGTATCAGCTTTAGTGGGCAGGTGCAGAATTATCAAAACACAGTGTCTCAAGTAGTAGAATTACTAGGAAGTGAGGACGCAGCTGCAAATCACTTGAGCAAATGCATATACTCAATCGGAATGGGTAGCAACGATTACCTTAACAACTATTTCATGCCTCAATTCTATTCCAGTAGCAGGCAGTTCTCCACAGACGAGTATGCTGATGTTCTTATTGAAGCATATTCCCAGCAAATCAGCGTTAGTTCAAACTTGTCTTTTGCTTCAACCATTTCCCCTTGTTTCAAACGCAGAGCTTCAACAAGCTGAACTGATGATGTCTTGTTTCTATGATTTTCAGAGTTTGTATAACTACGGAGCAAGGAAAATGGTGCTGTTTGGGATTGGTCAGATAGGGTGCAGCCCCAATGAATTGGCCCAGAATAGCGAAGATGGTTCAACCTGTGTTGCAAGAATCAATTCTGCAAACCAAATATTCAACAACAAATTGAAATCCCTCGTTGATCAGGTTAACAACCAGCTTCCAGATGGAAAGGCCATCTACATCAATTCTTATGGCATCTTTCAGGGCATAATGAGCAACCCTACAGCCTACGGTAACTATTCTAGTCTTCCATCCTAGAACATTATTTTCCATCACTTTCTCGAGAATCATATCCTCATCGATTTCTACCTTCCTGGACATAAATTTTCAGGCTTTACTGTTACAAATGCTGGGTGCTGCGGAGTAGGAAGGAACAATGGTCAGATTACATGTCTTCCTTTCCAAACTCCATGCCAGAACAGGAGGGAGCACCTGTTTTGGGATGCTTTTCATCCAACGGAGGCTGGAAACGCCGTCGTTGCAAGAAGAGCTTACAGTGCAGAATCTGCATCGGATGCTTACCCGATTGATATCCGCCGATTAGCTCTGATGTGAAGATGGACATGCCAAGCTAGTGTGGGTCACGAAATGGGTCACAGTTATTAGGGTATGTTTTGTGGGTGTGTAGTTTTTGAATGTAAGTAACATATGTCTCTGCTCTCTTCTTCCATATGAAAATGTTAAATGTTTATGGGTCCGCATTCCAAAGTGTAATTGTCATTAGTTTTGCATGACTTGGAATTAAATATCCATGCAAAAATATTATAACTGTATGTCTTTCATTAATTAAATTTTCTCAAAGTAGGGCTGATTCTGCCTAACAAGCGAGGCTGACCAAAAGAGAAAAAAATATGCTTAATGAGAAGGTGGATCACTAGGTTGGGTTTGTAAGGTAATTCCATGCTAATGGAACTTTGTTGAAGTGATCGACGTGGTATGTTTCATATGGAGCAATTACTAAACTCATTGCCGAAGGAATTTGCCTACTGGGATGTGTGTTTAAAAACTAAATGAGACGCCATGCGACAACAGAGCAGAGAACGTATTTTCGGACTAGTAATATGAGTGATTAGTTGATGATGTCATTATTGATTTAATCTAAATATGGGTATCTATATAATTTTTTTTTTATAAATAACAGTTTTGGCTCTTTATAATTGGTTTCCAAACAGATCTTTAAAAGGATGAGAAAATGAATAAATTTCAGGATTCAAAGTTGAAAAGAAATGGCTATGTAATCTAATGGAATGAGAGTTTTACTCCTATAAATAGGATAGCAGGTCGAAAGTTTAATCTTGTAACATCATGTTGTTAATATCAACAGATTTGATTTGTGAAAAAAAGGTGTTGGAAAGGAAACCCTAAGACCAATAAAAGAAAGAAAATCGGTAACAAGTCTACACTTAAAAATTTGATAGTTTGATGGGCCAGTGTTCAAATAATTTTTGTATATAAATTATTTAGAGTACTATAAAAAAATTTTAACAAAAAATTTCAAATGGAGGCTTTTATTTTCATTAAAAAAATGTTATAAATGCAGTAGCAGAGGCAGGATGGACTCGGGGAATATGGGCTGGAGTTTTCAATTTTTTTCTCTTAGTATTATATATAAATATTATCTATACTAGCTCGCTCTTAAGTACCTAGATTTATATCTGAGGGTAATAGACGGCTCATCCTAGCCGACAGTAGTATCGCCTAGGAGAAAGGGAGATTTCGCCCTGCCTTTAAATTGTGAGTGAGTCCAATCCCTTTCTAAAAAATTTGGGTACAAAATATATATATATATATATAAATGTTATACACAACTGTCCTAATTGTCCTTAAAATTTATGTAAACTTTTTACTATATATACCTTTCAATGTGGCCCTTCCCAAATTCTGTCCCTGCTGGATGTTGTGTACCAAATGAAACTGTGGCAGAACAGGGACTGAGTACGTATTTTGAGATGGCTTTCATCCCAAGAGGCTGTGAATGGAATCATTACAATGCCCGAGTATAATGCATAAAACCCAGCCTTTCCTTACCCTATGGATATCACTCATTCACTTTGTCAGATCACTCCCCAACCACTTCATATTTGCTAATTCCAGTAGATTTAAGGATGAAGGCAAACATGTGTGACTTCAATAGCATATCATCATACTACCCAAATGTTTTCTGACGAATCTGAGTTTTGACATAAATAAATGATCTATCTTAGTATGAGGCAACAGAAGAAATAACACAGTACAGTTTCAGGAAAAAAGCTAACTCATCACAATTTTATTTCATCCCAATGCAGGACAAAATAACATGATGGCGCTCATGTACATTATTCAACACATCTGTGCTACTATGCACAGAACTGGATTGTCATCTTGTGTCTGCTCAAATCCTCATGATACCTTTACTGGAAATCACAACAATACATGTCAGGTCGAAGCCAAAACACATTAGTTAATGCTCCTAACGAACACTCCCAACCGTATAAAAAATTGAAGGTGGCCATAGCTTGGACCTTCTCTATATGTGCATAACTTTTGAAGTTCTTCATTCCCTCGCTACTTAAGCTCACTACCTCTCTACATCTATCCCACTCCCACTACTTTACTGTTTTTCCCTCCATTTCTTGATTCAATGGCAGCTGAGGAGCTCATAAGGAAGTGGATGATGAACACAGAGGTTGTGGGGGTGGTTCTGTCTTTGTTTAGTGGGGTTGGAGCTAAACAACAAGTACCTTGCTACTTCATTTTCGGGGATTCATTAGTGGATAATGGGAATAACAATGTGCTGCAATCTTTGGCTAGAGCTGATTACCTGCCTTATGGGATTGACTTTAATGGTGAACCGACTGGAAGGTTTTCCAATGGGAAAACTAACGTTGATGTAATTGGTGCGCTTGCCCTCTCAATCCCCTCAAGTAGCTCATACAAGTGTCATCATGCTAAAAGTTTCACTTTTCGTTCCAGTCACTTTCTTAATTCAGCTATAAACGTTTTGTGGACTTGATGTTGAGAAGTCATATTGGTGTTCCTTTTTGCATGTGCTTGTAATTCTCATGAATGCAATTCTCAGCCCTTTATCTTCATCTTTATGCATCTTTGTTCACTGAAATTGTTGGACAGATGACAATTATCATGCTAAAATTCAGATAACAAGGAAAATGGTGTGAGTACATAGAAAAACAATTATACATCTAGAAAACGTCTTCTGGATTCACTGTCATGTGAGTTATTCTTCTTGGGGTGTGTTCCTCCCTTGAAATTCCAAGAACATGATTGTTACTGTCATATGATTATTGTAGTTTGTTTGTGGCATTTAATGTTCCATTCATCCATTGACGAAAATAGAGGGAAGAGAAAAGCAGAAAAACTTTTAACATTTCTTTCTTTGATACAAGCAGAAAATCTTTACTACAAGATCTGAATTCACCAAAGTCATGAAATCTGTCATCAAACTCACTATTGAAAAACTTACAGCTGAGCTTTTGGGGTTCGATGATTACATACGTCCCTATGCTACAGTCAGACTCAGAGGCCAGGACATACTCAAAGGAGTCAACTATGCGTCAGCAGCTGCAGGGATTAGAGAGGAAACTGGACAACATCTGGTACATTTTCCCCCCTATTAGCATCTAATATGGCTATGTCATCACTTCTATTCTTCATTTGGTCACGTAAGTTTAAATGATTTCCCATAATCCTTAAAAATCTTCTTTTGTTTGTAGGGAGTGCGCATCAGTTTTAGTAGGCAGTTGCAGAATCACCAAAACAGTGTCACAAATAGTAGAAATACTAGGAGACGAGAAATCAGCTGCAAATTACTTGAGCAAGTGCTTATACTTAATAGGAATGGGTAGCAATGATTACCTTAACAACTATTTCATGCCTCAACTCTATTCCAGCAGCAGGCAGTTCTCACCAGTCGAGTATGCTGATGTTCTTATTGAATCATATGCCCAGAAACTCAGGGTTAGGCCAAATTAAAGTTCCCTCTGTTTCTTCCCTTTTTGACAACTCAGATCTTCAATTACAAGCTGAACTATCTTGCTTTTGTGTTTTTCTGTGTTTGTATAGCTATGGAGCAAGGAAAATGATGTTATTTGGGATTGGTCAGGTTGGGTGCAGCCCCAATGAATTGGCCCACAATAGCCAAGATGGCAGAACCTGTGTTGAAAAAATAAATTCTGCGAACCAAATATTCAACAACAGATTGAAATCCATCGTTGATCAATTCAACAAACAGCTGTCGGGCGCAAGGTTTATCTGCATCAATTATTATGGCATCTTTCAAGATATAATCAACAGCCCTTCAGCCTACTGTAATTAAGTACATTCACCCAAGAACATTTTCGATTCATATTTTCCGTCACTTTCTCGAGAATTGCGTCACTTTACATTACCAACCTCATCGGTTTGTTCCTTTCTCTCTGGACATAATTTTGTAGGCTTTAAGGTTACTAACGCTGGGTGCTGCGGGGTAGGAAGGAACAATGGTCAAATTACATGTTTGCCGATGCAAATTCCATGCGCGAACAGGAGAGAGTACCTGTTTTGGGATGCATATCATCCGAATGAGGCGGGAAACGCCATTATTGGAAGCAGAGCTTACAGTGCTCAATCGGCATCTGACGCTTACCCGAGTGATATTCGCCGCTTAGCTAAGATCTAAAGACATATCAATGGAGACGCCCAGCTAGCGGGATACAAATAACAAACTACAAAGCGTGTTCGTGATTATTTGGGGATGTTTGTAACGTGGAGAATTATTACGTCAGCATCATGTTATTCAATTGTTTTCAATAACATTATTTAATTTAAACTAGATAGACAGACGTTTCGTTTAGTTTCTAAAAAAGAATTTATAAAAAAAATAATTATATATAATAGCTTATGGAGATTTTTTTTAGAAAAAAAGTAATTATAAATAAATAAATATTTAGATAATTATTACTAAAATAATTTTTGTGATTGATAAATTATCATAAAAAATATGAGGTTAAATGATAATTATATAAAGTATAATTTTAAATTTAATTTATTAGAGAAGAAGAAGAAGACGACAACCTGAAGAAGAAAGATGACTTCTGACGAGATCCACCGATGAGATATGAAGGGAAGAAGACCATGACCTTCAAGAAGCTCTGATCTACAACTGACATGAGAAAACACTATCTGAGAGATAGAATGAAGGTGAAGATAGGGGCCGACAATAGAGAACACTCATGTCAGCGAAGCCTGGAAGACATGGCAATCCTTCGCATTTCCTCTCACTCGATCCTTGAAGAAGTTATGCAACAATCAGTTATTCAGCAACAAGGTTCTTAACGTCAATCAAGATCTCAGGTGTAATAAGGTACAATAGCTCCTCCAAGACGTCAAGCGAAGCAATGTGACTGATGAAGCTGTGGATATCAAAAACAGTAGAGAGTGTGAAGGAAGTGAAGAGAGAAAAGAGAGTGAAAAGGAAGGCTGAAGGCTGGAAGAGGGAGTGTCTGCAGAGAAAAGAGAGAATCACAAAAAAATAAAAGTAAAATAATTATTATATAGCATAAAAGATATTTTTCCCACCTAAAAGTTAATCCCATAAGTTTTTCTAAAATAATAATTTAGTCCAGAAGCTATTATAAATATTTGATAGCTATTTATTTTATTTTTTATCCAAACTATAATTTGACCCTAAAGCACTTTTTAAATTATGGTTTTAGGGTAACTAAACATGCCCTAGCAATGTGACAGTGAGAGGGTAGGAACTAGGAAGAGAAGTATTTAAAAAAATTAATACTCTCTGATTTTTAATATAAAATATAATTAAATTTTTAGAAAAATTAATATAATTAAATAATTAATTAATTATGATATACTCAAGTCAAAATCATATAATATATAATTTAGTTTATCTAAATTAATTAATTAACTATTATATTAGTTATAATTAATTAATTTATTTAATTTCTTTAATCTATCTAAAAAAATTAATAAATTCTATATTAAAAATTAGTGGAGTGTTATAAAACATGTTTAAAGTATAAAATTATTGATATATTTTAATTAATTATTATTATTATTAAAAATGAATAACGTAAAAGCATGAAATAATGTTTATACTTGGAAATTTTGTCATTTTCTCAAGTTTGATGATAATTGACTAGGATTATGGCCGAACCGGAAATTCTGAATAATGTTTTCTTTTTTAAATACTTATTTTCTTTTTAATATTAAATTTGTTTAATTAAATTAAAAAATTAATTAAATTAATATAATCGCTTATGGTTATGTAAGTGGATATAAGAATGGACCAGTCGATTGTTAATTCGATTCTTTATGTTTAACATTTATTACAAATATTAAAATAATTTTATAATCTAAGAATTTGTATATAAATTCTAAAAAAAAATATGGTTGACATACATAATCAAACTAATTTTAATTAATATTCTACTCAAATTAAATAATAAAAATAAACTTATATTCATGCACGTAAATTGATCAATCTTTAGAATCATTTGTAATTTCATATACAATTTTGTTTTCAAATAGTTATTAATTGATATTTACTCTTCATTAGAAAAGACTGATAGGTTTGATGGGGCAAGTTTGTGGGTGGGGGCAGCCGGGCAGGCCAAATTCCTTTGTCCCACTTCTTTATTTCCTCTATTTCCTCCGTCAAGAGCCAACTATTCCTTTTTATGGTTAGTTTATTATTCCCTCCCTCCTCCTCCTCCGTTATTTAATATAATAATTAATTAATTTTTTAAATTAAATAAAAATATTAAATTAATTAATTAATTATAATTAATATAAAATTTAATTATTTTAAATAAATTAAAAAATATATAATATAAATTTAATTAATTTATTTAATATTTTTAATCTATTTTAAAAAATTAATTAATTATTATATTAAATAATATAGTTAATAATTAATATTAACTCTTTAGTAAAAAAATATGTTAGGTTAGGCCCTGGGGTACCATAAGGTCTTTAGTTGGGGGCAGGCCGAATTAATTCATTAAGCCTATTGGCCCACTCTTTATTTATAGATGTTGAAAGGGGAGGAAGCTAGGAAAGTGTAACTATTCCCTTCCTGTAAATCAAAGTTTTAAATTCAAAACTTCATTAAAATCATTCATTACATTTTGCGCCTTGTGTAAAAATTGCAATACTTTTACCCCATTCTTTTACATATTTACAATTTATATTTTTATTAAGATAGTATTTTTTTATTATTATTCAATTATTTTAATTTGTCCTGCTTAATTTTAAAAAAAATTAATTAAAACACGCACAAAGGAACTAAGAAAGTTTGCAAGTGAGATGGACTTGATATATCACTAGAATTCTCGAAATATCTGTGTCCAACTTCAAACTGTTTCTCACTCTCTCTGCTTCTTACTGCAAGACATTGCAAAAACAAATTAGCAACGTGTTTACGGCTTCAAAGAAAATTAGTTTAATTTTATGAATTTTCGAATGAATCTTCTTCAAAGGTTTTAAAATAGGGTTAAGGTACCCATAAATGTTTTCTGAAATTGCACTAATAGGTTTTTAAAGGCATAAAAATATTCATAAATATTAAAAATTTTGAGTAAAAATATTAGGGGTGTCCAACCTTGTCCCGTCCCGGGTGTCCCGACCCGATCCCGGGGATTTCGGGACGGGTCCGTCCTGTCCCGAAATGGACCGGGACGGGTCCGTCCCGGGACGGGACAAGATTGGTATTCGAGACGGGACGGGTTTCGGCCCGTCCCTCGGGAATCCCGTCCCGTCCCGATTTTTTTTTTTTAAAAAAAATTTACATTATCCTATCTTTCTCACTCTTATATAGATATTTTTATTCTTATACAGATATTTTTATATTGATATTTCTATTCTTTTTTACTATTACTTTTTTTTTCCCTTATATGGGTAAGTTATTATATTATATAAAGGAGAAATGTTGGTATTTCGAGTAAGTTGTTGGGGCATTTTATATGGAATAATTTATTGAGATGATTTTATTATAATATATTTTAAAAAAAAAATAATTTCGGGTCCGTCCCGTCCCGTCCCGAACCCGTCCCGGTCCCGTCGGGACCGGGACAAATTCGGGACGGGACGGGACACGGGACGGGGTTGTCCCGGTCCCGACCCGTCCCGTGAACACCCCTAAAAAATATCATGACGGTTAAATATAACTTAATACCATTATTTTTTGTGGTAAGTCTCACGCTATTGTTATGAAAGTAACAAAATACTTTTAATTCAAAATCTAAAAAATGTAAAGGTGCAAAAGTATTGACTCAATGAATTATTTAACCGGATTAAGGGTATTTTGGTACTTTCATTATAATAGCGCAGGACCCATAAAAAATAATGGTATTAATTTATATTTAACGGTGCTAGCATTTTTGTTTATATTTTGAATGTTTATGGGTATTTTTGCGCTCTTGAAGAACTTATAGTGTTGAGTGCAATTTCAGAAGAAATGTGTGGGTATTTTTGCACCTTAGCCTAATATTTTAACATTTCAATGTTTAATTTTAGAGTTACCATTTAAATTCATTTTGTTTATATTTTTTATTAATGAGATCAATAGTATTAAAATTAAATGATTCCAATACACTTTACAAACTTAAATAACTAAACTAAAACTTAATGTAAATTTAATTAGAGGACCAAACATATAAATAAACCATAAAGTTATTAGCATTATAATAGTCTAGTAAAATTTAATAGTGTTTTTTATTTTATATTTTGTCAAAACTAAAAGAATTATTTTATTTACACATCAATGGGACTTTTGCACCTTGAAAAAATATATAGTGTTTAGCGCATATTGAATAAAAAATTATGGATATTTTTGACCCTTTACACTTTATAATTTTTTGAGTTAAGAGCATTTTAGTACTTTCATAACAATAGTGTGGGACCTATTATAAAAAATAATGGTGTTAAATTATATTTAACGGTCATAGTATTTTTACTCTTATTTTAAATATTAATAAATATTTTTATACTTACCAATAATATATGGTGTTGGTGACGAGTGCAATTTTAAAAAAATATATATATAGGTATTTTTTACCTTACCCTTTTAAAATATTATATCAGACAGGTTAAATTACACAGATGCATCTCTGCTAGTTATAGAAAACAAATTATGAGAATTATACTTGGCATACAAAACACATTAATTAACTTCATAATATAAAGTACAACTATATCTGGTAGATGGTGGTATCATCAAATTTACGTATTGCTGTGCTCATTTAAAGGTAGTTTTCTCAACAAAGCTTTTTATCCTATCTGTCTGTCTCTGTGTGTGTGTGTGTTGACCGATCCGCAACGAAAGAAGTGAATTAATTAACTTGAAAATCTCTCTTCAACGATGTAATAGTTTTTACTACGTTCATATAGAGAAGTTGAATTTGATTATAGGTACTCGCGTAAATGCATAACCTGTTAAACAGGGTTCTATATATTTGTTATTTATTATGTGTGAATAATGCAATGGCCGGGACCATTTAATATAAAATTTATTTAATTAATTTAGGTAGATTAAAAAAATTAATTTAGTTAATTATAATAATTATGTGTTAATTTTCTTAAAATATCTACTTTAATCATATGTATTTTAAACTATCTTTGATATAAATTCCCTTAATATGTGTTATCATATATGGATACTTTGAGGAAAAAATTATAATTTTAGGAAGCAAAATTGATCGAACTCTTATAATTAAAACTAAATTAAATTTTTTATCTAACTCTTATAATTGGGACAACATAGAGGGATTACATACTTCATAAATCATAATAAGTATAACGTCAAATATACGTCAAGCTCCACTATAAATACATGTGCATGGTCACACACAAACTCGTGCCAGAATCAAATATCAAATATTATTCCTAATTAATATAATCGGTGTGTTTCAGATATGGGAAGTGAGAGCAAGCTGTTGCAGCTGCTGGTGGTGGCTGCAACTTATCTCCTGCAAATTACTCGTGTAAGAGGAGCGTCCCAACTCCCTTGCTACTTCATATATGGGGACTCTCTCTATGACACCGGCAACAACAACCTCCGTCTCACGACGGCCAAAGCTAATTACTTTCCCTACGGCATTGACTTCCCCGGAGGTACTGCCACCGGAAGGTTCACCAATAAATACGATTCCGTCGACTACCTCGGTAATATCAATTAACTTTACAATATTTTGTCATGGGTACGTTTTCAAGAGCTTTTCTTGATTAATTGGTTTACACTGATCATTTCATATTATTTAAATATTTTACAGCCATGTTTATGGGGTTGCCGTTGATCCCACCCTTTGCAAATACAAGTGGTTCAGACATCATTAGAGGCGTTAATTATGCTTCTGGCGGAGCAGGAATTCTACTAGAGACCGGCCTCCGAGTGGTAATTAATGGGAATTTTATATTAATGAAGTACTCCTGGTGAATGCCTACGCTTATTAATGGGAATTATATATTAATGGATTATGCCTTAATGTATATCAGGGTGTTCATGACAACCTGCCGGCACAGATAATAAAACACAAACTCATATATGATGCTATTGTTCTGAGACTTGGGGGTGTTGAAGCAGCTCAGCAATATTTGCACAAGTGCCTATACCACTTCAATATTGGCCGCAATGATTACTTTGACAACTACCTCGACCCCTTCTTAACGCAAACACGTTTACTGATCGTCTTATTTTCGAATATTCTATCCAAATCAAGGTGTGCTTATATCTCTAACCTCTATTAATTATTATTTCCTACCTTTTCTTTTTCCTGCATACACAAGCTTCTAATAATATCTTTTAGGCATTAGATATACACGCACATGTTCAAATTCAACACTCTGTTTCTAAATGTGAGGGAGAAAATTTTATTATAAATTTGAGAGATAAGATACGTAGATTGAGGTCTTATATTTATGATCAAAGTAAATCTCACAACTAACTCTTACATTTAAAAGATCCATTTAATCAAGTTTTTAATTTTAAGTAAAAAGTAACAAGTTTAATTTTGAGAAATATATATATATATAAATAATAAATGTAAATTTTTGTGGGGCATACATGCATGCAGGCTTTGTATGGGCTAGGGGCAAGAAAGTTCACGTTAGTTGGAATAGGGCCCATAGGATGTCTTCCGAGCAAAAGGAACACAAATGGTGAGTGTGTGGAAGCTTTGAACGCAGTAGCCGCCAGGTTTAGTGAAAAGCTGAGATCATTGGTTGATCGGCTCAATTCAGAGTATTCCGGCAACGCCGCCTTCGTCTTCATCAACAGCACTGCAATCTCCACCCAAAACCCTGGCTTTGCAGCGTTCAAGAATCGGAGGGATAGTTGTTGCAGAGCGGTGTCGTCTACTGGGCTGTGTGTTAGAAACGAGCCGCCATGCCAGAACAGGGATGACTACCTGTTTTGGGATGGCCTTCATACCACTGACGCTGCCCACAAACTCTATACACTCTCTCAGTATAACTCCTCAAATCCAAACTTCGCTTACCCTATGGATATCAAACATTTGGTCCAGGCCACCTAAACACCACCCCATGTATCGCTTCATATATATATAAAAGCATAAATAAGTAACCATTTTCGGCATATACGTATGGGTGTACCACTTCATATCATTATATAATATTATAATGAGCATTATTTCTATTATTCTTCCAGTTGCTCGAGAGTCTTTATTTCATATTCTGTCTATTCAAAGAATTTAACCCTCATGAAAACAAGCTTCAATTCCTAGAGATTAATACTCGATATTAAGTTAATAGATATCTTAAATTGATAAAATTTCTAAGTTTACCTTATTAAAAGTTCTCTCTCTATATTCACAAATGATTCTCACCTATTTCTCTTCTATTTCTCTCTTTCTAATGGAAAATGAATAGGGATAAAATTAAAAAATAATCATATAATTTTTTTAGAAAAGACTAATAATAAGGATTGGAGAGAGTTATATGTTGAAAAATCCATTAAAATGATCATTTATGATATTTTATTAGGCTGCAAAGCAGATAGACCATATTGGGTTTGTGTCTAATTAACCCGAGGTATGGTTAGAATCAGAAATTCCTTGCGGGTAGACTTGTTAATCCGTGGTCGGGTCACGACAGATTGAACCGGTTTGGTTGGGTTTTGGGTATAAATGATCAGCCCTAGGTTTTATGCCCTGTGATGACATTAATTGTAATTTTTTCCCTCATTCCTTCGCATATTTACTTACACTTTAGGATTTTATTAAAATATTTCTTATTCTTTAATATTTGTAATTTTTCCTTTTGCATTTGTCTTCAATTTCAGTTAACATAAAATTAAATTGGATAAAATTCATAATTATCCTTATCAACTGGGTTCATCTATTAATATTCTTATTAGTACTTGAAACGAGTAGTCATATATATATGATTCACACGAGTTATTAAATTAAATATTCTTACATAAAACGAGTAGTCATATATTCTCATAATTTGTTTCATCTATAAATACTCTTACTTGAAGTTGAAACGAGTCGTCATATATAAATGTAAAATTTACGATTAGTTAAGTTACAAAAATCTGCATGAGTGATTTCTAATATTATCTTTATTAATTATACTAAATTCTAATATCATATTAATTTTTACCCTCTCACTACCTTATTGAAATTATCAAAACCTCTTATAATAAGGATAAAGAATAAAAATTTCTTCTAGAAGATCTCTTATAGTGTATGTTTGGATAAACTTTTAAAAAATGACTTATAGAAAAAAAAAGCTTTTGAGCTTATGGAAAAGAGCTTTTAAATAAGAGTTTATAGAAAAAAATGTAGTTATTTTCAAAATAATTTTTTGTATTGGTAAATTATTAAAAATGGTATGATTTTATTAAAAAGAGGAGAGAGTAGAGAGGGTGGAGAAAAAAGAAGAGAGAGGAGAGAGGGTAGAGAAGAGAGATGAGAGAGGAGAGAAGGTGGAGAAGAGAGATGAGAGATGAAAGAGAGTGTAAGAAAATGTAAGGATAAAATAGTAATTAGATAGTCCATAAGCTATTTTACTGTTCAAAAAACTAGTTTCAGTAACTTATTCAAAATTATAGTTTAGCAAAAAAATACTTATGGACAAATATGGCTGTTTGTTTTAAAAAAATTTTAAACCAAAATTTTCCTTAAAATAGATTCTAAAACCATGGTTTTAAGGTAAAATAAACTGACCCATAATAAAAAAAAAACGGAAGTATCAAATTCTCTCTCTCCAAACATTGTATCCGGTCTAGAAGGGATATAAGCGGTGGAAAATGAAGAATTACGAATTGTAAAACCGACTTGAGAATTGAGATGTCGGCAATAGCAAACTAAAAATATTCATATATACAAAATTTATAACACTACACACACACTCACAAATAAATTTTTGGTCAATATATATATATATATGAGCTTGCAATGTGGTGAGCAAGTTGTTAGAGAATATTAATGACGTAAGATTGAAATTCAGGAAAAAAGAAGAAGCGTGGCAGTGTTGAAAAGTCAAAATTGTTGATTCAGTTTCAATATTAGTATATTCCCTCTCCTCTTTTTATGAGGCCTATTAGTAATTACTTTTCAGAAGTTAAGAAAATTTAGTCAAGTTATTTAAATGTTAAAAGCTCTTACAACTTCCCAAAATTATGATTTAATTAGTACAACTCATTGGACAGAAAATCCCAAAAGGGTATATTATAAAGAGATAATAATATTTCTAGAGATTAGTTTTAAATATTTTTTTATTAAATTCTGTAAAAGGCTTGTATTAAGACCAATGAATAAGATCCAGGATCGGATGAGGTATATTTATTAATTATTGTCTCTAATCCTATCCATAAAACCTTTTTTTGTCATAAATCACGGACCCGTAATACTTATAGAGTTATAGAGTTCAAACTCACAATCTCATGTTTAAAAAAAATTAAAAAAACTTGGTGTCATTAGGCTACAAGATCTGGCTTATAATAAAAAATTTATAACTCATTTCAAAAAATAAGTTTTAACTAATCTTTTTAATCCCATATGAAAATAGTTGATTAACATGACTTTATAAAAAGCGCCAAGGGAATAATATATGTTGAAGATATACAGTAGGCGGTTGCTAGTCATGCCAACTTCCCTACATTATATAGATTCTGGTGGTTTGGGTCTTCAATAAACTTGGTGTCATCAGGCCAGGGCGCTAACGTTGACATGGACGCACAGATAAGAAATCGTGGAGCCACAATTTCTGCTTCTGGGAGGCTTGGGGGTGTTGAAGCAACCCAAAAGTAGTTAAATAAGTGCTTAAATACTATGTTAATATTGGCAGAACGATTACTTAAACAACTACTTCTTGCCCCAGTTTTACTCTTCAAGCCGCACCTTTAACGTAAACCAGCTTGCTGATGTTCTTATTGCTCAATATTCTTGCCAATTAAGGGGGTGTGTATGTGTATTATTTCTCAACATCATACGAGGATTTAGATTATCTGCCAATAATATAATATATAACAAGTAATTAACATGCGTGTATGATCGCCAATTGGGGTTCATCGGATGAGCTCCGGGCTCAATTGCAGCGAATAATGCATCAAATGGGTGTATTCAAGAGCAGAACGCAGCAGTCTCCATTTTCAATGACAAGCTCAGAGTATTGGTTAATCAGCTCATCTAAGACTTCTCTGGTGACGCCTCCTTCATTCTTGTCAACACCACTGCCATCTTCTCCCTCAACTCTGGCTTCCTCGGTATCCATTTTTCTTCCCCCTTTTGTTGATGTGAATGATCAAATTCGAGAGAAAGACCATGAACTCGATGCCTTAAAGTCTTGAGTTAAGATATGGTGTGATGTAAACTTTCAGGATTCCAGGTTCAGAACGCGAGTTGTTGCAAAACGGTGACGTCTACGTGGCTGTGTGTTGCCAACGGGACGCCATGCTCGAACAGGAACGAGGACGTGTTTTGGGATGGGTATCATACCACAGAGGCTGTCAATGGAATATTTGCACAAAGTCAGCATATAAAGCATCAAATCGAGATTTCACTTACGCTACCAATATCATCACTTTACTTTCTTCCTCCTCATGATCGAGAGCTACCAAAGAATCGCTTCATTTGCCTTAATTAAGTATTTAACCTAATTGCTTCCGCATTATTTATGTTCTGGCCGGGTTTATTGTTACTTCATATATATCTAATATCAAAATAATAGCATGATTGCACTATTACTGTTCTTCTTCCAATTGCTTTCCAAGAGTCTTCTATAAAGAGTGAGAGTTTGAATAATATGGTGCTTGTGGCGTCGATGTAATTCGGTAAAAAGAGTTCTTCAACTATTAACAATAATTTCTAACCTAATAGTAGCTGCTCAAAAGTAATATAACAAGGGCAAGATTAAGAGTGGATAATTTTTTTTTTAAATTTTCTCAAATATAAGATTAAAGAAAAATGCTTGATTACTATTTAAATAGCAGGCTGACCCGTCAGTTTTGTACACAGCATATAATTTATCAATAATGAAACTATTCTTAATTTTATGTAAAGCGGAACAGAAAATTTATAGTTACCTAACATTAAGATGTGCGTAAGACAGTGGAATCGGTTAATTAGTTTGCTAAAAAGGCAAAGAAGTAGAAGAGTGTTTTTGTAAATTACAAGTTTAAGGGTTAAGAAATTTGTAAGTGTACTTGTTCCTTAATTGCGACGTTAAATAGTTAACAAGCGTGTTTGGCGGTTTGGTTCGATTAAGGTTATTTCTGTCTTTTACTGTGTTGAATGAGGAATATTTTTCTAAATTCGTTCTGTAACGGTCTCTTTCTTTTTATGGCAATATCGTGTATTGGGTGCGCTGATGAATGCATCGTCTTCTCTTACCTCTCTTAGCTTGTATTCTCCTGCCATTCCTGTCTTATTTGATTTCTGGATTCTGTCCCAATCAAAAAGCAGTAGGAAGCTTTTCGAAGATGAGAATACCTCTATTTATCAAATGAGTTAATACTGTAATCTTTGGTTTGCAATCATTTTAGTTTTTTCCTTTAATTTTTTTTTATTTAAAATATTAATCCCTATAATAATACAAATTAATAAAATCTTAAATTATTTTATTTTTTAAAAGACTAAAATTTATGATTTAAAATTTGAGAGACTAAAATTAAAATTCATACAAATTTAAAAGATAAAAAATTATATTAACTTTCATTAAATCAATAATCAATTCATGAAGAGACCACTTGAATAACATCAATATTCATAAAAAAAATTAATATAATATATTCCCTCCAGTCTCAATGGTTATATATTATTATTATGTAAAAATAGGTATAATTTTTCCTAAAAGAACCCTCTTTTTAAATGTAAGAGATAAAGAGGGTTAGAAAACTGGTGAAATTAATAATAAAAATGTGTGAAAAAAATATTAAATGAGGGAGACAAAGGATGAGGTCATATATTTAAAAATTTAAAAATAATTTTTTTTAATTAAATCTTATATTTAGATTAAAAAAATAATATTTATTAAGCTTTGAATAAAATAGTGGCCCTTTCTCCAGAGTTGTTTTATATTTGTCAAACTAAATATTAATGATCTTAATTATCGTCAACTCAAGTCAACTCGATCCTTCCCTCTATTTGTTCAAAGCTCTGCAACTCCTCCCTACCACCGAATTGCCAGTGATTTTGACTTCGGAGTTCAGTACGCAACGCGACGCTGCAATGGCAACCGAACTTGAAAAGAAAGCCGAGGAAGCGTTCTTCGACGATGACTTCTCGCTCGCCATTCAATTGTACTGTCAAGTAGCTAGCTAGCTCTACATATAGCTTCGCCACACAATATATAAAAAATATTAAATGCAAAAATTTGTCATTTTCTATATCACAAATTGTTATTGTATATTTCTCTGTTTTTTTTATTGACGTTATATGTGTATACTTGCAAAATCGACTAAAAATAATCATAATTAACTAAGATTATACTATTAAAATATAATTCTGGTTTACTATTCATATCAGGGAATCGATTTTCTGACTAATCCGACGAAGAACTATGAATAGATTAAACAAAGTTGAATTTTATTATCATGATATTAATTAAAATTTGTCCCCGCTAGGATCCAAGTGCACAACTGTTCTTTCTTTTTGTTTTGTTTTTTGCGCGCGTGTGCTGTTGATATATGGATTGCTTGTGAGATGAGCAAGCAGCAGATTGCACATTGTGGTCCTTTTTTTTTTTGACGAGTACAAGACAATGAAATCAGTTATAATTAGGGAGAGATGGCAAAAAGCTTTTAGAATTATATTGAAGTTGAAAGATTAAGAAATTGATAAGTGTACTTGTTAATTAATTAATTACGATGTCAATTAACAAGCAGCAGCAGGAAGTTTCTCAAAGATGAGAACTTTGAGGCACCATATTCTAACATTCCTAATCTATATAACAGGGTATCAATATGGTCGAAATTAGTTCTCTCTCTCGTGCTTGATTCCTTCATGGATATTAAGATGTCATGCTTGGTGCTTCTTCTTCTTCTTGTTCATGATTATGGTGTTGGAGGGAAGCCTCAAGTACCTTGCATTTTAATATTCGAAGACTCTTTATCTGACAGTGGAAACAACCACCACCTCTTAACTTCATCCAAAGCTAATTACTTCCCTGACGGCATCGACTTCTCCTCTGGTCCAACTGGAAGGTTCACCAATGGTCTCACTACTGCAGATTTCATCAGTAATATTCAATTCTTTACTCTTCTTCTTCTTCTTCTTCAGTTAATTCCCTTTTTAATTACTTCTGTTATATATTATTGAGGCTCATCAACTTGTTTGATATATGTGACAGCTCAACGTTTGAGGTTTGAGAACTTGATACCACCCTTTGCAAATATCAGTGATTCAGATATACTTAAGGGTGTGAACTATGCATCTGTTGCCTCAGGAATTCGTAATGAATCAGGCACGAATCTGGTATATGTATAATTAGTTACTTTCTTTAACCATACACCTGCAAATTACTTATTTTGGAACATGCATATATATATATATATATATATATATATATATATATATATATAAGCAGGGCTCAAATATCGGTTTTGGATTACAGATAGCAAATCATGGAGCAATGGTTTCTCAAATTGAAAGCAAACTCGGAGGTCCTAAGAAAGGTCCAGAATACCTAAAGAAAGGCTTATATTATGTGAACATAGGAAGCAATGATTACCTTCAGAATTACTTCTTGCCACAGTACTTCCCAACAAGCAGAATCTATAACCCTGAGCAGTTCGCTGAAGCCCTTATTCAGGATTATTCTCAGCACTTGAACTTGGATTAAGGAAATTTGCGTTGTTTGGGTTGTTCCTTATGGGATGTGCTCCAAATGAACTCATAAATCATGGGGATGGGTCTTTATGTGTTGAAGAAGAGAACAGAGCAGTCCTCATTTTCAATGACAAGCTCAGAGACCTCGTGGATCAGTTCAATGAAGAGTTTTCTGATGCCAAATTTATCTACGTCAACAGAGCTTTATCCAAAAGCCCACTTTTAGATGGTGAGCGCGTACATATATATATTCATTTCATATATTCCTCTTATTATATATTTGTTTGAATGAAGATGGGATTTAATTTCAGGTTTAAGGAGCATTGGGAAATCTGGTTGCTGCCAAGTAAGAGCTGATTGGATGTGTGATCCTAATAAATTACCATGCGCAGAGAGGAACCTGAATATGTTCTTTGATTCATTTCATCCTACTGAGGCTTCAATCGTTTCTTGGCAGCTTTTGCCTATCAATCTCTCCTTCCAATCTTCACTTACCCAATGGATATCAGTCATCTCGTTCACTTGTAAACCCCTCACCAACACTAAACACACACGCGCGCGATCTTTGATATCAGTCTTACCATGTTACTATGTAATCATATTATTGATGCTTAGGGGCTTTGTTTTTTCTCTGTTTATTGTGAGTTTCAAGGCTAATGTTTATAATCCAAGCAACCAACTAATCAAAATCAAGGTTTTGCAACCAGGACGTCTCTCTAAAGGTCTTCTTTAATAAGGTGAGATTTAAACCTAAGTTCTCTCACTTTATAATTTAGCTGGTATACTGCTAGACTAAATATCCTTAAATATATGTAGCCATATATCTTACAGGGAAAACGTGGAAAACAATTACAAGGGATGGCGCGCGGCAGATCAAAGGTGTCTTTTTTGCGACTCTTTAAAGCACATGGTAGCCAAGCATTAGGCAGAAGAGAGGGTTTCACAATGTTAAAGAGTGGTTTATGAGAAAGTATATATAGAAAGCTACTACGACATATATAACTGAAACCCCCTCTTCATAGTTTTTCTTTTACCACCCTTCAACATTAGCCTGCTATCACACTAGACTCCAAAATACAACTGCAGAAGAAGAAACTCAAGTCTTGCGTGCCCATGCTCATCAACAAAGCACATCAGCTGCACAGAGATTATTAATGACAAAAAAAAGAATACTTTTCAGGCTACCTGGTCCAGTGGAACATTAGCATGCAAATACAAAGTGAGCCTATCAACTTATTAATAATAACAAATATTAATTAGTAATAAGCTAAATCCTCTAAAGTGAATTCATCTATTGCAAATACACACGAGTAGTATGTCTTATTTTTGCGAGACTCATGTATCTGGAGTGGAACACACAATTTTTATCTCTCTCTCTCTTCACTTAGAAAACTTTAGGTTTCCTACACAAAAATATCTTACCATGAATATCGTAGTTTTTATTAATTATTAATTGGTAACTCTCTTCCTTTTTTTCTTGGTTTTGCAAGCCAGAGCTATTCATGCTGCAACACATGCTATCTCTAATCCATGCCACCATCCACACACACACAAAATCCTTTCCTTAGATCACCACAAATAAAGAAGCAAAGGGAATATATAGAAAGTATAAGTAATGAAGAAAACATACACTAATTGGAGGGCCATGTGGTCTTGGCGTGAATACTGATGATTGGGTTGTAATGCAGAGACTTGAAAGTAGCCTCTATTGTCAAATTGCTGCTGCGATTGCATGGATTCATATTCCGACGACCCTCCTGCTCCCAATACATTCATGTTTTGCTGCTGGTTCCTCTCACTTTCAGCGATCTAACTCCCATCAACATATATATATCAATATAATATATCAGTTATTATAGGTTTATATGCTTGAAGAGAGATGATGACGACAGACCTTTGCTCGAAGAAGTTGATTGTTGTTATGCAACTCTATTTCCTGCATTATATTGTACACTTCAGTTATACTTTTCATGTAAGGGTACAGAAACATGAATAAGCAGAATTTAAACGTGGGAGAAATATGTAGTCTCTGGGAGTTAGTATCATTGCACTGTTGAAAATTAGGGCATTGCTCAACTTCTTCCAGGATGAACAGTGCCTGAGTATTCTTCAATGGAGATTGGAGGAGAAAAATAGAGCCAGGATGAAAAAGGTTAAATCATATTTATGACCTAATTCTTTGATAGGATTATTGTTTAATTTATATTACATTTATTTTGAATTTTTACAATCCACATATCTTTTTAATTCTTTTCCTTTTTTCTTAGCAAAGCCTAATGTATCATCCTAGGCATGTATATAACACAGACTCCACATAAGTTTTTGTACTCAAGTTTTGTGAAGGAGTTATTCTTATGTATGCTTCTCCGATCATTTGTCAACTTAGAATTTATAATTAAGTTGTAATTGCTCAACCATGTATATGTTTGGCACACAGTGTTTAGTCTTCTAAGGAACTAGTACTTCTCTCAAATAAAGGGAGTGGGTTTCCTCACCTTGAATACAGTTATGGAAAGTGGCTTTCCCTCAAATAGAAGAGTTTTGTGATTACACAAAAAAAAACTAATTAATGATAGAATTATAAATATAAATAATTGTTTTAATCATTTATTTTTTTAAAAAATTATTAACTTTAATTATATGATATTTAAATGTCATTTCTCTCAATAGAAAAGACTATCATTATATTTTATATTGTGATAGTGTTAACACACATGTTACATGATTTATTAGTAGCCTGTATTTGAAAACTCAATTTGGATATGTGTATGAGCGGTATTTATGATATTCAGCCACTTTGGTTCCTTCCTTTACATTCTTGATTGTTTAATACTAAACTTTCAATGGGGGAAAAATTCTTGACTTCTTCTTAGCTACCAATCACATCTTTAGCCCAAAAATAGTTTTTCCATGGAAGCTCTCCTCTCCTTTGTCATTTTCCTTAAAAAATGATTCCATCCTACCAAACATAGCCTACAATTCTTACAAAAATCACTTTAATTTATTGGATATGATCTTCAATGTATGGAAGCTATGTCTCAATTCTGAAACAGAATTTTCTGCATGAAACCAGTTTCTAAAGCAAAAAAAAAAAAAAAAAGAGTTTCAAATAAAAATATTGGCTCAATGCTTGCATTTGCCATGCAACCACCTGGTAAATGGTAATATCATTCACATTTTAAAGCCTTTTGACTCAATCAATTAATCCAGCATACTAAATGAAACTCATAGTGCTAAAATCTTAGCTGAAAAATTGAAAAGAAAAATGAATAAATTAAAGGGAAGTATTTAATTACCCTCTTCTGCATGTATTCAATTTCTGCAAATAGAAGCTCATTCTGGTATAGATGGGACAAGGTAACAAGGGAAAACTAGTCAGTCAAATACAAGAGTCATTACAACATCAATGACCAAATATTCTATTATTCCTTTTGTTGAACATATTAATACAAAGCACTTTTTAATTACCTTTTTGGAACGAATTCTGCTGATCCCTCTTTCTAACCTACCCTCCAGGTTTTTGAGATCCTTGGAGTTCAGATTGCCCAAACCCTCTCCCATCATTTGCCTGCAAATTTAATGATGATTCAAACAGCTGCAATCTGCTGAAAAAAATACTACTAACATTTCCAAAAACTATATAACTTGCCTACCCATTTCTTAAAAGATTAATCCAAATTACCTGTTGTGATTCTGCAGGTTACTAATCTGGGCACGCAGTTTGGCGGATTCTTGTTGATAGTACTGAGATTATGAATGCAGTTATAGCTAAAGTGTTAGTCCACTGAAATTAATGGCTATCAATAGTATTGTTTAAATTAATTGATGTATTTAATTATATTGGTGAAGAAAGAAAAGGAAATACCTGTGCATTAACTTCAGAAGTAGATCCACCAGTAGAATCTGAACATGCTTTCTTGTACCTATCAATAGTTGCTTTGACACTGCACCAATAGAATCAATTACATTATTTCTCTCTCTCTCTCTCTCTCTTTTTATTCTTCTCAATCTATCTAAATAAATACTCCAGGCAAACTAAATGATTCATCCTTATTGATCTCTCTTTATAGAGTCCATATTACTTTCTCCTCCTCTATTCTATGATCTTTTGCACCAATAGACAAGCTGCAACAGGTTGCTCAGAATTTGGGGAAATAGTAAAGAAAGAAAATCTCTAAAATTGCCTTTCTCATTATTTTCATATATTTATTTGTCTTATTATGGGGTTTCTTTATTCAACTATGTTAATTTGGGATTAATTATGTAGATTTTGTTCACCCACGTTCTGATATCTTAAACCAATTATTACAAAGCAGCTCTGAACAGAAGTTGTATCCATTGGCAAATAAGTCAAGTTTTAACCTGTACCGTAATAAATATACCACAACAGCTAGCTATATTAAATTTGAACTTCCGTGTGGTTTCTTAAACTTCATATAATGGGACCGTAATGGAGTCATCAAGAGAATATTAGTCAGAAATTTAAAAGTACCATAATTATGCATTTTATATAGGCGACCATCTAGTTGGTGAATGGAAAATAATCCAAGCTTTGTTTCTTGTTTTGGAAATATATAAAGAGATAGTTAACCAGAAGAGAAGGCAAGGGTTTACTGTGCTTTATAAAGTAATGGTTTTGAATTCAATGATAAATGGTTCGTTGCATTGAAGATAATAATATAATTATAACCTGAAAGCTACCCGCATCATGTTGATGGTCAAATCACCCCACCCTCTCAGTCATCTGAACCTTAAACGTAAATATGAAGCACCAGCCTCTCTCTCTCTCTCAGTCAATCTCAATCTGATTTGACGTGATGCAAATAAAACGCTCAAATAAAAAAATTATTAATTTTATATAATATTTACTTATTTAGATTTCGGTAACTGATCTTTTTTTTAAACTTACTCTGCATAGAAGGCTGATACCTTAATTTCCTCGACCTAGTGATTGGTTGCTCCAGCCACGTCGGCAGAGGTTCCCACAATATGATTGGTTCAACCATTTCTGGGGTCTTTTCTCTCTGCCAGATGGCGGCAACCCATTGCACAAAGGATAATACACAAATTTTAATCTTTTTATCCGCCTCGACAAACCCGCTTTAATATAAACTAACCTCATTTTGTTAAATAAATCATTTTCCAGTCTTTTCGATCTGAAAGTCTGTGAACATCACAGACGTCGGTTTCTCTACAGCAATAGTTTGTACGCATCTCAATGCTCAGAATTCTCCCAATGGCTCTCTCTCTCATCATCATCGTACGTTGTCTCAGTCAGGATTTGAGGAAGAAAAGGAAAGCCCTTTTTTCTTTGAGAGGGTATGACTTGCATAAATATATCTATGCAAGATCTTAAACAAAGGCAAAGCCCAGTCTGCGATACCAACAGTGGTGAAATTATTATGATGAGCAAGTTGGGACACTCTGATTGGTTTACTGCCTTCGTAAGAGGGTTTTTACTCTCTGAAACTGGGAAATAAAGAAAGAAATATGTATTTGAAGATAAAAGTTAGGGTTTAGATGGACGAGGAAATTATAGAGAAGCCCCACAGTAATCGGAATCATGACATAAAACTCTCTTTTGTCAGAGAGGTTCAAGAACTGAAAAATCGTGTGTGATGTGACCAAAGATTCTTTCTTTCGATTCTGAATAAAAAATCCCTAGTTTCCCTTGTCGTTTAAACCCTAACCAGAATACCCCAAATCTCCCCCGACTTCCAAAAGAAGGAGGCAAAATCAAATCAACCAAAAAAAAAAAACACTTCAACTTTTAAATACCCTTTTGATTGTATACCGAGTCTCGAATCTTGATCAGCTCCGAAGTGTAAAAAAGGTTTCTTTTTTAACCTAATTAAGTGTTACCCAAACCAGTCGCTAATAATAATATAATACCAAAAAACCTAATTTTTTTGGGTTATGTTTGCCCCATGTCTAGATCTTGCACGTGAGTGCAAGTGGAATTCGGGAAAATTTGCGTTCGAGTTTCGAAGGGAAAATCTTTATGTGGATGGGATCGTGTCTGAGCCGATCTTGGTTGTGACGGTTCCGATCAAGCATCTGAGAGAAACTTAGGGTTAACGCTTTTACGAACCCTAAAGAGCTCTTTTTCTTATTTATTCAGTAGTTAATTAGTAGTTAATTATAAATGGGAATTAAAACTGGTATTTTTCAACAAACACTGTCATGAAATCTGGTACGGTGTCTTCAATTTCTTGATGTATCAAACTGAACTGACGTGGTATTAAGGAAGTGTCAAAGATGAGAAACATAGGGCTAGAGATAATGGGAGCATGACAGCAGCTTTCTCTCTTAGCTTAGCCTTAATACAGATAGAGAGAGAAATGGAGGAAAGAAATGAAGGAGAAAGAAGAAAAAGGAAACAGAAAATTTAACAACAATGGAGATAAAATAGGCGTTTGTGTGTGTGAGGCTGATCTCACAGTCCTGCACACAATAACTTCCTCAAAATCTTTCACCTATATTGCTGCTTACAACCCCCATAGTGCTTCTATTTCTATCTATTGCATCAGATCTATGTATCCACCAAACCAAGAACTAGAAAAGCTATCATAAACAGAAAATAAGCTCATACAAGGAAAAAGCCAAAACAGAAGAAAGAAAGACAAGAGAAGCTGGGTTGCAGCAAAACAGAGATAGAAATAGGAAAAGCAACCATCTCTCTCTCACACACAAACATATATAAACCGTTTTAAAAGATCTATTTGCAGGAGGAAGATTAGTATAAGCCCCTAACTTACAAGGAACTGGAAACAAAATCTCTCAAGAGTTATATATCAGAGGGCGAATAAAAACTAAGTTTTTGAGTGAGTTGATAAAGAAGAGAAAGGAACAAGCTAAGTACCTGTTATTAGCATATTCATAGAGGCGACCACGGGTTGAGAAGACGATTAAAGCGACTTCAGCATCACAGAGAACAGATAGTTCATAGGCCTTCTTGAGGAGTCCATTTCTGCGTTTGCAGAAAGTGACTTGGCGATTTGTGGTGTTCTCAATCCTCTTGATCTCAATCTTCCCCCTTCCTGTCTTCCTCTGCGGTGAAACTGACAATGATTGGCTTTGGAAATCCATCGGTTCTTCTTAATTTCAACCTGAAAAATCAAGGGAACCACATCATCAAACAATAATATCTCAACGGCAAAAACTTGGAATCTCTCTCGAACAAATTAAAGCCTATATATATATATGGTTCTCTCATCATTCACCTATATATCCTTAGTTAAATCCTAATTTTTTCCCATTTTGTTGGTGTGATATATAGTTTTATGCAATCTAATCTAGTTAACGGGTTTCTGAGTTCCCAAATCTGGGTTTGGAGTGGTGAAAAAGATTGAATGACCTAAAAGAGATGAAGCACTGAAAATCGATTTGAAATCATGTTGCAGTATTATCTTGTTCACAAACCTGAGGGAGAGGAAACAGAAGAAGAGAGAATATAAATTAAGTGCAGGAAACAGAGATTTCTGGCTTGAATTTTTGGTTTGCCTCTTCTTTTACAGATATCAGTGCCAGATATATATTAAAAAACGAAACGAAAGGAGCCAAAGAGTTGGGTATTTATAAAAGTGAACAATGATCTTTCATCAATATATAATTGGTTTATTCATCACATACTCTACACTCATCTGCCATCCCTCTTTCTCTCTCTCTATGTTATTACTTACTTTTTTTTTCCCTCAGATGTATAAAAAGAAAAAGGAAATTAAGCTGGAATTAATAACCTTTATAACATCAAAATCAAAATAGCTTAATAAATTTTAATTTCACAGAGAACTCATAGTCATAGAGGAACGACGACGAAGGACATTAATGATCAGTGAAAAGAAAAAAGAAAAATCTAGAGATAGAGAGAAGTGGGAGGAGAGAGGAAGTTCTGAAAACGATTATTAATGGGGTGAAAAGGACGTTGGGCTAAGTTGCAAACTTTGAGCCATCTGTTTGTTCCCCCACAAAAATTAGACGAACCCTCTTTTTCTTCTTTGTTAATTTCAGCACACACACACACACACATATATATATATATAATATAGCTATATTTCTAGGGACCTATGCAGCTACGTACCACTTTTTTAATTGTTTTCTTTTTAAGACCGGATTATGGTTTCTTATCTCTGAGCCATTGACGGAGAGCTCAAGTTTCCTTATATTAACCAGTCATGGAGAAGAAGATTTTCCGTTTAGGGTATTGTACAAAACTCTTGAAACCAATCCCATTGCCGCAGTATTTTTATTAGCTGTTTTCTAACAAACTGACAATTATGTGAACCAAAGGAAAGTTCAGAGGATTAGCCAATTTGAACAAGATTAATATGTTTACAGAGGAGACCATTTAAGTGATTCTTAATCTCGTACGTGCCTGATACATAAATGTTTGATCATCACGGAACCCCTCAGAAAAGGGTTCACATTAAGTGGTGTAATCTGGGTACTGAAATTTTCTGTTTTGAGAGGCTATTATATATCCTTAATTCTTTTATATATATGCGCTTGTGTGGGGACTAGCTTGTTTCATCATAGATTGTATAAACAACACACACCCATCTGTAGGTGGTGACCCAAAAGCTTGAAGGCGACTGCCATGTGACAAACTTACCCCTCCTTCTCCTTATACTCTCTCTCTCTCTATTTTTTTTAATTAAATTAAAAGGGCATGTACTAATAATATAAAGTTACAAATAGAATCAAACTCGTAACCTTTTATTTATAGGCGAACTTTCATGCTATTAGGTTATAAAACTATTGGTATCTTCCTCCTCCTTATACAGTAAATTCTTCTTTGATGGTAACATCTAGTATATGGTAATAATCATGCATACTAAGAGAATGCTATTTTTCATGAAAAATAACTAATTGGTTATTAAAATAATGAAACAACATCTGATTGGGACTTTTTATTGCTTCAAAAGGCACCACTTTAAGTCATCATTTCATTGTCCATAAATACCTCTCACCATCTCTCCATTCAGAGACACAACATGCAGCAAGATCAAACTCATTGGTTATTGCCTTTGTCCACGTCAAGAAAAAAAATCAAATTATCATTTTGTAAAATCTATTGTTATCTTCACTTGAGTTTTGATAGTGCAAACCTTAAATAGGTGGAGGTGAATCAAATCTAAAGAAAAGTGATACCCACACCATGAAGATATCGTGCACAACTTTATTCTTCATCTCTTTTCCTTTTATACTCCTTAGAAAACCATTCCCATCAACATTTGTAGGGTTGATGGGAGGAATTGCATGGCACAGCATGAGGACCTACTGCTCTTACTTAACCATAGTAGATTGCCGGCTCTTTTACTGTTTTCGAGAGTTTATGGGTAAAATTTCACCATAACATAGTTTAGGATGTCTGACCTCCATTATAGGCGTTTTTGCTGCTTAACCCTTTTAAAAATAAGAAAATAGACATTGTTGAACGATAATTGTAAAATATAATGAACATTCGACTAAATATATGTTATGAACCAAACAAGCTGTAAATAAATGAAGATAATTTAAAGACGAATACAAAGAGCATATAGAAGGTCAATGGGGAGCATAAGGGAGGGGCATGTGGAATCTTGTTGCGATGTGGGACTTGTGGAGAAGAGAGGTTGATGGGACCTGGGAATAGGCCTGTGCAAGTGTGGGTCACCCATTCATCTCTGCGGTAAAGTTTCCATATTGGATCCAACATTATGAGATCTCAACCTTTTTAATTATTTTTTTTAATGAAACAACAATATATTGTGTAATGGTGGTTGCGGTAATAGTATAAATAAATGGGTAAGATAGATAGATAGGCAGGAATTAGGGGGAAGGACATGTTTGCAGAGGCCGTGCAAAACAATTGATCATTTGGGCTTTTATAATTTGTCCCTTTGGAATGGTATATATATCTTTACACACTTAATCTGCCACATATACATATATCACAATGTCCCCTTCCTTGTTTGCATTCTGTCTACACTACGCTCTTTTAGTAATATTAATAATAATAATCAGCCTAACTAATTAACCACGCTTCCACTCAGCTTTGGTTAACTAAGAGAGATAAGTTGCGTGCCGAAAGCTCATTAAAGCTAAAGCATGTCTCCAGGTTTAAATAATAATTACAAATCGTCCATCAATAAAATCTTTATGTCTATAGTAAAATTTGAACTCATAACCTTATAAATTAAGTCAACTTATTACTAACTGGATCAATATTTATTGGCCACAATGTATCATTTCTTGTTTAGATTCTGTTTACATACAAAAGAAAATGTGATAAAAAAAGAAAAAAAATACAGGAACCAATTGATTAAAATGAGATGAAACTGTACTAAGCGTCTAAATAAAAATAAATTACAGAGACCTAGGGTGTGTTTGGATTAGCTTTTGGAGAATAGATTCTGGGAAGAATAGATTCTGGAGAATAGATTCTGGAGAATAGATTTTGGGAAGAATAGATTTTGGGAATAAAGATGTTTGGATAATTAGTAGTAGAATCACTTTTTATATTGGTAAATTACTAAAAAGGGTATGATATGATTAAAAGTAAGAGAGATGAAAGATGATAGAGAAGAAAGAGGAGAGAGAAGAGAGTGTAGAGAGGAGAGAGAAAAAGAGAGATAAGAGAAAAGAGAGGAAAGAGAAAAAGAGATATAAGAGAAGAGAGAGAGGAGAGATGGTGTAAGAAAAAATAAGGGTATAATAGTAATTGGATAATCCAAAACCTAGGTTTCAAACCAAAAGCTATTTTCAGTGGCTTATTCAAAATCGCGGTTTCAAACCGAGGTTTTGCCCAGAATTAATTCTCAACAAAAATAGCTGTTTGTGTAAAAAATTTTCAAACCGCAGTTTTAGCCTATAATTAATTTTGAAACGGGGTCCCAAACACACACCTAGTTAAAAATTATGTAACATTATATACACTTGATGATTACGTTTCCCTTTTAGTTCACTGCATGATTTTTTGTGGCTGTGATCATTTGACCCCGCCCAGAATTTTCTGAGTTTAAAATTAGAGAGAAAATATACTTTTATTTCTTGCATTTATCATTCGATCAGGTTAGGATGGTGAAAGTCTAATGCTCTATGCGTGTTGTGAGCCTGTGATGTGAATGTCTCACGGTCACACCACATCACATCATGTGATGTAATTCCTTTTATTATTAATACATAGGGCATGTTTGGATAGGATTTTGAAAAAGGGCTTATGAAAAAAAAGGGTTTATGGACAACTTATGGAAAAGAACTTTTGGAGAAGAGTTTATGAAAAAAAAGTGGTTTTGAATAAATAGGTGTTTGGATAGTTATTTTTAGAATGACTTTTTATGGTGGTAAATTACCAAAAAGGGTATGATTTGATTTAAAGTAAAAGAGATGAGGGAGTTAGAGAAAAGAGAAGAGAGAGAAGAGAGGGAAGAGAGTAGAAAGGAGAGAGGGTGTAAGAAAAAGTAGGAGAGAGGGTGTAAGAAAAAATAGGGGTAAGATAGTAATTGGATAGTCCATAAGTGCTTTTACTGTTGAAAAAGCTATTTTAAATAGCTTATTCAAAACCATGGTTTTGTCCAAAAGCACTTATGGACAAATAAGCCTGTTTATTTTGAAATTTCCCCAAACTGAGGTTTGGGCCAAAAGCCCTTTTAAAACCGCGGTTTAAGGCTTTACCAAACAGGCCCATAGTGTGTGTTCATAGTATAAGTTTAGATAAATTTAAAAAAAAAAATAGCTTATAAAAAAAATTTGGGTAATTTTAGAAAAGAATTTTTAGAAAAAAAATTTATAAAAAAAATAGTTTTAGATAAATGAATGTTTAAATAGTTATTACCAAAATAATTTTTATAATTAAAAAATTATTAAAAAGGGTATAATTTTATTAAAAGTATGAGAAATGAGAGAGGAGAGAGGAGAGGGGTAGTAAAGATAGAAGAGAGAGGAGAGATAATGGAAAAGATAGAGGAGAAATGAGAGATAATAGAAAAGATAGAGGAGAGATGAGAGATAGTGAAAAAGATAGAGGAGAGATGAGAGATAGTGAAAAAGATAGAGAAGATAGGAGAAATGAGAGATAAGAAATAGTGAAAAAGATAGAAAAGAGAAGAGAGAGTATACAAAAAGTAAGGGTAAAATAGTAATTAAGTAATCTATAAACTCTTTTATAGTTCTAAAAGCTATTCTGACCAAGTTATCTGAAACTATGGTTTTAAATTATAGTTTGGTTCAGAAACCCTACTAGATAAATATGATTGTTTATTTTAAAAAAAAATTAAACTAATATTTTGCCTAAAAAAACTTTTAAAATTAGGATTTCCATGAAACCAAACAGGCCCACGGCCTCACAAAATAATAAATTTCACCCCAGCTCAAGCTATCCGAATTTGCTGATCTACTCACACGTACTTATATATATATATATATATATATATATATATATGAGTGTGTGTGTGTGTGCATAAATTAATTAATGCGTAGTTATTCCTTAGAAAAGTTCACAATTTTATGGATGATGCTTTGTCTTTTAAAGAAGTAGATGATAAAAATTTGTAAATATGCGGAAAAGACCATAAGTTCGTCAATTGAAATAGTAAGCAAGAATAATATTTTTCAGAATTGGTTTTGCTATATACCCAATTGCTTTAATTTGGAAAGAGCTGATAAATTGCATAAATAAAAGACTGAAAAAGCTTTTCTAAGGTGCTACCTCTCATTACTTCCTTACACTTTCATGACAACCAATAAAACGGTATAGAAGCATTTTCCAGGAAATTTGCAGTTCCACTAGGAAATCTGGGCCATATATATACATGTATATGTATATATTAGGACCTCAAGCTAATTTAAGGAAAACCAATAAATTTTTTTTTGAAAATTTTATTAACTATGACCAATTAATTGGAGTATTGATATTTTTTATATATAAAAATTTTAAAATATTAAAACTTTTTGTATTTTTAAACAGAAGCTTTTCCCTAATTTCTTGGTAAGGTCATATTGTTTTACACCTTATCTCATAAGCACCTTTAATGTCTAAACTGACATTTTATTTTAGATTGACTCCATTATAATGTATAAGATAGTAATTTATAACATATTATTATAGGAAAGTTAATTAAAAAGTTGAATTTGACTTATCCCTGCTCGGCCAGCTATGAAGATTGAAGGACAAATGATTAAGACGCAAGTTGTTAAGGTTTAGTACCATTCGCATTAACATCAATCATTAGTTTGGCAGGTAGAACGCAACATTATTCCCCTTGTGGTTATGCTTTGTTCTATAATGGCATGATTACAGATATTTGCTGCGAAACTAGTGCTCCTTTCTGTTTAGGTCGTGCGGCTTGTTTCTTTTTTTCTTTTTAATTCTATTAATAGGTATCTAACTTTAAAGTTCGTAGCTACCTTTTGTAATATAAGTATCTTTTCTAAAAATTGAACTCAGAATTTAGAGAGATCTAATAGGACTTTATACCACTACATCAATTTTATGATAGTCAGATTATGCAGATTGTGCCAATCAGCCTTGTACTAATTACACAAAATAAAAAAAATGTTTTCTTTCATAAGTTATGGATTATGGGACTTCTCTTTATAATATTACCATAATAGTAATTATTATTATCATCATTATGGTAAATAACTATCATCATTATCTCTTGTTCCTACTACTTTTTTACTGCTCTTCCGATCCTTAATATAAGATATAATTAGAAAATTTATTTTAGTTCTAAATATAAGATCTAATTTTTATATTTTTGTAAAATTATTTTTAAATTACCTATATTTATACTCCATCAACAATAATAAAGTAATTAAGAGAGGGAAGGAGTACCTATATTTATAGTTAAGGAGGATGATTAAGGTGTTTTAGAAAAAATACGTCATATTAACTTCTTTAATTAAATTAGTTAAATAGGTCTTATATTAAGGATCGGAGGAGTATTTTCGTTTGAATTTTTAAATTTTCAACTAAACTTTTGTGCATGTTAACATCTCCTTGAACAAAAAAACAAAATCTATGACTATTAATTATCCAATGTATTGCACGGAAAAAATCTAGTTGAAATTAAATTCACGTCTAAGAAATATATTTATATATATTACTTAAATAATAAAAAAGTAATCAATTTTTAATTAATGAACAAAAGTAAAGGAAAAGGCGTGGAAAAAGATAATCATATATAGAATCCTTCAGGCGTGTGTGTATATATATGTTTGAACATTTGTGCCTCATCTTTGTTTCTCCCTTTGTTCATAAGAAACGCATTTGTGGAGCTATGGCAGGATGTTTTTATTTCCAGAAGCCATCCAATATATATATATATATATATATATATAAAACAATGTTTATTTGCAGATGCCATGGAAGGTGCCAAAGCGGCATCAAACACATATTATACAGGAACATATCAATCTATCAAACCATCAATGTAAGCAGTGACATAGAAAATCTCAGCAGAAGTGAACTTCTTTTATTGTTTCATATATGTTTTTCTTTCTCGATCGTTCTCTCTGATGTCAATTTTATTTGTTGACCCGACTTTTATTTTCTAAGTCTTCCTATTCCATTCATGGCTTCAATTATAATCCTTCTTTCTGAAAGGGAAAGGCCATATATCATTCTCATGGGTCAAACCGCCACCGCCACCGTGTTTCACAAGAAGAAAATCTTGCCCATATCTTACCTTCAGGACCACTTTCAGCCTAACTCTGATTCCTCATGCCTCTTTTCTTCATCGTCCATCCAATCAATTATTATTGGTTCTCTTAAACAAGAATATGAATTTTTGTTAAATGATGTCATCATGCAGTGTAAAGTTTATTTGAGGATGTTATGAAGAGATATGTTATTACCATATACTGTGAGGTTGAAATAGAGAAGCAGAAAAGCTAAGTAGAAGCTGTATTTTCCATGAAGACTAATATTCTTTTCCAGATGGGACCACAAAGCAATTACACGACTCTCAATTCTTCAATGCAAGACCTAATCTCATAAATGCGTTACACACAGAGGTTGTTACAATCTCACCTTCCCTCATTCCCTGTCCTCAAGCTACTCTACGATAGATTTCATATTATACCATTTCTTCCACTTCCAACTTCTTTATGACAAAGCGTAGCTCAAATGGGAAATAGGTTCAACTTCAAAGAATTGAACTTGCAGTTGATTAGGCAACTCCATATCATCACCAAGGCGTGAAACTAACAAACCTATCGAATAGCTAGCAAATCATTGTGGGCATTTTAAGCTAAAATGAATGCCACCTAATATATATACTTGACGTATACGATTTTGATCTAGCTATTTAATTATGTTAGATCATTTAACTAGGCTTATCCACCCTAATATATAATACAGCACAACAGGTTGCAGAGTTTCAGATCAGGATTTTGATTCACTTCAGCATCAACCAAGCCTGAGTTGAGTTTAACTTCTTCAAATTATGCAATATATGCAGCTTGTTGTTTCCACTAGATAGTTGATTAACAGTGTTGAACTTCATCGCTGTCCAACTCAACTCTGTATTTCTGTTTTCTTAATTTTCTTAAATCGTGATATATCAGTCTCATCTTCCAATCTTGGTAGTTCTTCTCTGAATTTCAGTAACAGTTTCTGCTAGATAGCTGTGAATTACTAAGGGGGATTATAGTTAAAGTAATTTGAGAAGTTATTTTTAAATTATATGGAGAATTGGTTTGTGGCGGAACCTAATGGAACTGTATTGAAAAATACCACTCATAAGAAAAAGTATGCATCAGTAGTGTTCCTTGGCCCTACTTAAAAGTCACAGTTTCTTTTTCTTTTCATCAAAACTTAAGAATATTGAAGATAGACAGAAATGCTCAAGTGATATCAGGTGATATTTTCTATTCTCATCTCACTCTACTTTAGGTTCACTGATGTTTGGTCCCAACCCTCTTCCTTTCGCTAAAGAGAACCCACAATGGTAATTGGGGTAGATCTATAAAAGCTTGTAAATTTCCAATCACAGCATAATTCCACTATCCATGAATTTTACGTCTCTTGTTGCTTACTTACCTTTGGCCTTGGTGCCCTCTCTCTCTCTCTAAGCCCTGTAAGTTTCAGTTGATGGGTCCTAATAATTCATTGACCTAAAAAAGACGTTGAAGATAAAAAATAGAGGGCCTACTGCCACCACTCTAACTATAGATCGGTATGCAGAAGTGGAATAAAATTTGTACTTCTTTCTCCTATGAACAAAAAGTTTATACCATTATATGTTAATGTGATATTTACCTTTAGATGCTTTTCTTTAAAGCGTCCCAAGGGGATGGTACCAAGCTTTAATTACGCAGAAACTTACTGCAGTTGTAGATATAATGGAGTATGAGTGACCCTCCATGATTTTTAATTATCAACTTCAGTAGAAGGAAACTGTTACAAAAAAAATGAGTGACTCTTGCTTGAAAACAATTGTTTGTTCTTTCGGATTTGGAAGGCATAAAGTTCTCCTTTTTGCCGAAGGATTTCACCCATTCACAAAGACCACTCATTCTCATGCTTCACACACTCTTCTTTTTACTCTGGTGGAGTGAGGATTCAGGCATGATATGAGCCTACTTTAGGCTTGGTGGTCACATGGTGCTGAATATGTTTTTTGTTATTCATATGATCTTTTTCTTCCCATTTTAAAGGGTAATGATGCCCTTTCAAAAGCACATGTTAGTTGGAAGTTAGTACTGTTACAAACTTTTGCAGGTTTCCTACCCCCCTCCCTCTCCTTCAACCCCAACAATGGCACAAACCATGAATGGAATCTGCCATTGATATGATAGCTTAGTGGTATAAGCTTATATAGAATCATGCATGACACACGTGTCACATTACTAGAGGGTTAAGAAGTTACAACAGACTTCAATTGAATGACACATAAGCGTATAGCAACTTATATATTTTCCAACAATATATTCCCAATCCTAGAAATTTTCTTATGGTATTACTGTCATTTTTTCAGGTTATCTTAAACTGATGTATCTTCCCAATCTAAGCAAAGATAAGATCAGAAGATTCAAGGGAAATCTTACCCTAAAGGATAATTGAACTTGGGATGAGCCTCTTTTAATATTGTGACTCAAAAGCCTTTTAGTGTGGGGTTCTGAACCAACAATTTGAAGTTTGAGAGGAAAACTTGCTTGGGTATTTTCATATACATGGTCAACTAAGTACGTAACATGATTTAGCTGTCTTAAATAGAACAAGCTTTGCCATATTGAAACTCAAACTAATAAGGTAACTTTGAACGCATGTATTTTGCACGAAGAGCATGAGACAATAACGACCTGTTATGAAGGTACAAGGTCACATGGCTTGTGAAGAACTAGAGGACATTGGAGTAATAAGTCTGCCATGTGGTCTGAGCCAATAATTTCACGACACAAACAAGCCAAAAAAAGTGAACTGGACTGAAGTTGGATGGGTAATGTAAAAGCTCACAGGATTGCAGTCTGAAAGTCATCTTCTATAGAAGATAAAAACAACCTGAATGCTGACACATATATAAACGGAGTTTTTTCCTTTTGTTATTTAGTTTGATTTTTCGTACGAGCATCATTCTTGTACCTTTTCGATGGGAGATTAATGTCGCTAGCAGTACTGAGATTGTCCTCATGAGTTTAAACAGAAGTGAAATGAGTTTAGTTAAGAGGATGAAAGGAATATCCTATAATTAAGCGATTTACTTGACTGAATATTTGACGGTTCAATGGAACATCGTTTTATTTCTGGCACAAGGTGGAATGGAGGATTTTTCATAATTAAGATCTAAGACCTCATCCTTCTTAATTAGTTTTTAAGTAGCTGTACCAAAAGCACTACACTATTAAGAGTAACAATGTGACATGAAGGTTTCAATGTTATTATCAAGATGGTATTTTTGTTTGAATAACCTTATGTTTAAATTTCATCGGCATTATTCTATTCTTAGATAATACTTCTCCGGTCCTTAATATAAACTCTAATTTATAGTATAAAATTATGTCTTATATAAAAGACTTGAGGAATTTATAATTATAAATGCTCTTTAATTACTAATTGAAATCATGTTGAATAGAAGGAACTCAATTTTATTTAAACGTCATCAAAGGTTTAATACTTGATAATAAAAGAATTGCCAATTAGGTACACATATAGAATTTTAATCTTCATGTACTTGCAGAAAAACTGAATTCAATTATGAATAAAAGATACCATACAATATACATCTCTTTCTTATTAAGTAGGGCTAACTTTTTCTCCCAACCCTAGATTTGTCCCCATGCAAGAGAGTTCTGAACAGTAATATAAATCAAATAAAGAGGCTGAGACCAAACTGATCTGGTGCGAAAAGAAGGCTTACAAGTGAATTACGGGTAAGTATTTCTGGAAATAACAAGGTTGAGTACTGAGTGTAAGGGTTCTAGGGTCTCCCACTAATGGAAAAGATCATGTTAAGATTCTTATCTCCATTAGAGGATCACAGGCCTTTTCATCTTTGTGGTTAGTGCCCTTTGCCATAGGGCACACGGTCCTTTCTCATGATACAGAAACAAAGTAAAAGGCCACACACATTGCCTTGTGTCTTTCAAATTCTCCAAATAAGGAAACTAAAAGGCGAACCTTATGGGAAGATTCGTTGTGTGATTACAAAAATGGAGTCCCCTCTTTAATTTATTAGGCTTTGATACATAATCACTTCATCGATTTGATTTTACTTAGGAAAGGAACATCTTAAAATTGCTTCACTGGGCAATTTTTTGTTGTCTTCTTCTACAATTGGGAAATATGCTCATTTGTATTTTTAATCGTACAAAAATCAATCTATTATTTCATTTCTTCAACTTGTGATGATGTGAAGCTTGCAAGTGCATGGTACGTATTTGTACGTAATCATTTTGTTTGTTTCATGAACTTTGTATCTATTTTGTTCGTGTACAGAATCCATTGATTTTCATATAAATTAAATGAAATTAAATATTTAACCCCTAATAAAATAGATAAAGTTAATTTTGCTGAGCTATAAGCCATTTTCCTACACTTTTTATGTTAAAAAACATAAAGCATTTTGTTTTTTTTAAGAGTAATTAATGAGATGTTTTCAAAAATGTTATTGATGAATATTTAAAACTAATGAGATTTTCATATTTATTTGTAATTAAATTATTCTAAAGGAAGACATAGAAAAAGAAAGTAGCTTTTACTGTTTTTCAAGGGTGAAAGTCAGTTGAAAATGCCTTGTAATTTCAAATGGAGGAAATATTTATGTCAATTAATTAATTATAACTAATAATAATCTTGAGGCGCAAATTAGTGAAGCTGTGAGAGGAGAGGGTCAGGGAACCTATAGTTGGCTCTTCGATTTCACTGTTCATCTTAATTTAATTAATACTATAATTAGCTTAATTCAGTTGCCACCTATTCGAGTTTCAGATACGCTCTAACAGCAACAACAATGATAATAAAATATTACATTTCTTTTATATGGAGATCGGACGGAACACTAGTTTAGTGAAGAAGAGGTAAATTCTGATTACATTATACATACATGTGGACGTGGGAATGATCGGCGTGAGAGCTTTAAGAATACTGAAAACCCAAGACACTTGAAAATACACGCAAGACTCGTACGAAAGAATGCTTCAATGAAAGTCCCATTCCCATACCAATATTTTCAAGTTAAAGTGAGGAACCAATCTACCTTCTTCTGCTTCATTCATAAACTGCTGGCTGTAGAACGAGATTAGCCGCTGGGACTGCTTAGATGTGAGTGATCTCTCTTCAACAAGGCTTCCAGATTCTGGAAGCGTTTCATCAGTGCCTAACCTGAAACACAAAGCATGCAACCACTGATGTCAGTTACAAAATCCCACCTAAGTCTTTTATATGAATCAGATAAATCAATCCCATATTGCTTACTGCTATTTGAGCAGTAACACAACCCACGTCAAATTGAGTTATGAACCCATGGAACTCAAGCTCCAAATTGTAATATCAGAAAACACAATCAGGGCTTGTTTGGGATTGGCTGATTTCTAGGTATGAAAAGCACTTCAAACTCAAGTTGGATGAAAAAAAAATGATGTTTGGCATGGTTTCAGGGGTTATTGACTTTCTGCCAAAAGCCACTTTTAAGTTGAAGTAATTTTTTCTGGCTTCTGATTTTTCTTTTAGATTTGGAGATTCTGAAACTGATTTTTCAATAAACCGTTCATTTTTTTTTTTGTAAAAGAATAAAAGTCACTTTTGTCAACGTTAATCCAAACAAGCCCTAACAAGCCCTCACACTGGTTGCTACCAATTTGAGAGTGCTAAAAAAACAAAACTTCCTCTCTCTCTTCCCTTCACCTCATGGCCCATGTGATGGGAATACGACCCTAGGCTGGGCCCCTTTTTGGACACCCCACCAATTATTATGACGGCCTTGGGTTTTGAGTCCATTAACTAGGAAGTTTTCAATGGCAAGAAAGCGGACAGGGGTTTGCATGCATATGAAACTTGCGTCTCTAATTCACATAAATCATAGGAAGAGCATGTCAATTCACGTGCATCATGCTGGAGGTGATAGAGAAAGAAAGAGAACCTTCCATCGTTTTTTATGAGCAAGTGTGCAGTACATGGATTCAAGCCTTGTTATTATTTGCCTAAATGTTGGCCTCTTTGCTGGATTCTCATTCCAGCACTCTTCAATCAATCTGTAAGCAGAGATACCAAAAGAAACGTAAGCAAAAATGTGTATGTGTGTGTGTATGATGTTTTTAATAAGCATTTTGTAAGGCGAAAATGCCCAATTTTTTTTGGGGGAACTTACACTCTCAATCCATGGGCATAACGCTTGGCTGGAGCGCTGAAAGGAGGAGGCTCTTTTGCAGCATATACCTTGGGAACCTCATCATCTTGCTTTGTAAAAAATGGGGGGCAGCCCTCTATCATCTAAAACACAAGGCATAATAGATATCACCCATGCCGCTTCAAATTGCAGAATTTACCAGGGGGAAAACCCATGGTATCAGCTCTGCCAAAAGCATACTATCAAACAAGATTTTAGTATTCCAGTTTCATCAATAACTATCAAACAACGGACTATATGCATAAGGGTATATAGCCCGATTGCAAGTTTTATAGCTTTCATGAATTAAAAGGAAATATGAGAAACCATTACCTCTTGCAGAATCGAAGCAAATGAGAAAACATCATTTTGGTGTCATACTCTTCTTGATCGAAAACCTCTGGAGCCACATAGCGGCCTATGACTACAAAATAATGGATGTCCGAGGTTTAGAAATCTAATCCATCAAGTGGCATCTCAAACTCAGCATATTCTCCACTGAATAAGAAAGTATGGCACTGCAGATGTCTAAACATTTCAAGCATTCAGACAATCATATACGAATTACATTCCAAACGATAGAAGCACTTACTAGAAGTCTCTTGGGAGGTTAGAGGCCTGTCTTCTTTAACTGCCAGCAATTTGCTGACCCCAAAGTCTGCAACTTTTAGGTGTACTGAATCATCCCGCAATATATTACTGTTAGCTTACTCATCAAAGATATAGATTAAAGGGTGCAGACCACATCAGGATGTTAAAGCAGATAACTCTTATGGAAAACACCAGTCTTGGCATGGATTTTACTTTAACTTTTTTTTTAAGGAAAAAAACCTAATTGATAAATTAAACTTACGAGGGGTCAAGATCACGATGAATCATTGGCGATGGCTTATTTTCATGCAAATAGTTCATTCCCCTGCATAGTTTCCAGAACAGTGTAAGGACAACGAAGAATGAACACGCAAAATTGGTGTTATCTACCAATTAAAAGTAACTTAATTTATGCACAACTGGTAATAATCTCCTATCAAAACCAAACCTGCAATGTTTTAACTTTTTTCAGACCAAAAAACTTTAAAAAAACAATACTTCAATTTATACAACTGATTCAATGTGATGAACAAAAAGAACAAAACTTGCTCAGCATGACATACTAAGAAAACTTTTCAAGCTTTTTCACAGCAAACTCTGTTCCACGCCACAATGCACTACAGAAAGTTCCCTAACCAATAGATGAATAATTTGAGAAATAAAAATATATATCATCAAAGTTAGTAGTCTGACAAGCATTTGCAGTGCTTGGATTAACAGATGACTCATGCATGTAGACATTAGTATCCAAGATTTGTTGGCACATGACAAATGCAAGCTGTATCTAAATACTAAAAAATAGTCAATTCCATGGGATCCAAATAAATGGCCACAATTTAGTGAATTTATCTTATCTGTTGCTCAAGCTCTCAAAGACGATATTTGGAAAATGGATCAAATGAACTACCAGAAAATAAAGGAAAATAAAATCATAAGTACATGTTTACCTTACTTATCTCCACACTGTTGGTAAAATCAAGCTCCTTAGGATCAAGTTCATATTCTGGTACTTCCTGTGCATGGTTAACATGCATAGGGGCCATCTGACATGGTATAATTACAAGAGTTGGCAAAGACCAGTTGAACAGCACAAGCTAATGCTGAAATGGCAAGATAAATAAGTGCTACAACTTCAAAGTTTCACAATTCTCAAATCACACATACCAGAGGCTTTGCTCCATGCTTCTCCAATAATTTGATGACATCGCTGTTTTTACAATGTATAGCATCTGCAAGAGGCTGAATAGAAGACATGATATTTGTATTGAATCTCCAGTAATTAATTTAAGTAATTGCATGCAGTAGTTTTTGGTAAAATGGAAGTCACATAGAAGACCGAGAAGAACTTTTTAGAGAAAGCAAAGACAAGGATGTAGTAAACTATGCTGAATCTATTCAGTGAAGAAATTGTAAATGAAGATGGATGAAAGGAAAAAAGATCTTGTGTTATTTGCAGCAGCTGTACTAACCAAGTTCTCAAGGCGGTGAATTGATCATATGCACTTGCTCTTTGTACTCAATATACATGTCTTAGGTAAGAAAACATTCAGTTACAAATGCCATTGTATTTGAAAATCACATGAATGAAATTATTCTGATCAATGGATGCCCAATATGAGCAACCTGCCTATACTAAGCTTCAAATAGATAGAAGTTACCCTGTCTAGCAGCAGCTCGTAAAGTGAGTAGAGGACTTAACACAAATTTTCTTTAAAAGAAAAGGTCTCCCATTGCACATCTAAGAAACTCAGACCAAGCTGTTTATTATTAGTATACAGGGAAAATTAATAGTTTTATCCCCATAATTTTGGGTAAAATTCAGTTATTGAACTTTGACTCATGACTCAGTGTAACTCAATTTTTATAATTTGGACTTGATTAAAACTCAATCCTTGAACTTTACCTCAGTACTTTTGTCGGTTTAAAATATTGGTTCCCCTTTAGTCCTTATAGTTTTATTTTCTAAAATATAGGGATTAACATTTTGAACAACCAAAATTATAGGAGTGAGTTGCACCGAAGGGATTGAGATTTAATTGTGTCAAAACTAGAGAGAACAAATGATTAATTTTTCCTAGTATATATGTTCATACAGCGTCTCTTGCTTCATCTACATGCGCAATCATATGGTTACCCCGGTATGCTCAAGGTGAGTTCTGAACTTGGTAAATAGGGTTTTCATGATTGATCATGTCTTTAAACTAAAAATCTGTCATGCCCAATAGGTTAACATGAACATCGTCGAACAACAATAGCAACAGCAAAACTAACAACTACCCAACCCAATTAGCCTAGTAAATCAACTCAGAACGTGCAATGACAAAGTGAGAAGACAAAAAGCTTTGTATATATTTACCATGCTCCTCCAACGATCTTGTGGGTCAACCACAGCCCCTTTTTCGAGCAACAGAGCAACCACATCAGTCAATCCCTGACAGGCAGCAACATGAAGAGGCGTGCGATTATCAATATCTCTGTTAACCCCCTTATTTGTTAGCTCACGAATACCATCCAGATCGCCTTCAATGGCCAAACACATCAGCCTAAATCCCGGATCCATACCCTCAAGACCATCACCCTCCTAATGCAGCTCCGATTCGTCGCTATGCCTTTCCGGGGCCAGCGATGACTGCCTCCCCAGCGTAAACCTGGCTGGGTTTTTCGATTTCATTAAACACCAAACCTTGATAAATTCACTCTGAAAACACAATGTCAGCAAAATGATATGTGAAATTGAAACCCGTAACTCTGGGAAATTTATATGGGCATGCAAAACAGGTAATGCAAAACCCCTAGAGAGGAAAAATGGGAAAGTAAGTGGGGTTTTTTGAAAGAGGAAAGTTCGTGACTCCTGGGGTTACGGTGGGAGTTGCTGTCGGAAATTTGACAGGTTTGAAAAGGGGAGGGGGAGGAGACGGTAAGCTGAATAAATACGACGAAAAGGCGTATACTTTATAAAAATGAAGAAAGTTGTAAGCTGCGGAACTTCAAGATGATCTGAACCGTTGGATTTTTCGATCGCAGAGATGAACGGTCATGAACGCTGTCTAAAGATAACATTGGATTGGTATATTTATTCTCGTACATCTTGTACTGGTCAGAGCTTGTCCCTGTGGCTGTCATGGGCCCCAGGTCGATCATTCTCGTGAAACGAGATTTAGGAGATGTCGTCCCGTATCTCTCGTCGCTGCCGGGGCTTGTCTTAAATGAGCATAAATAGCCAAACAAAAAGAAAAAACAGTCTAACTATTAAATTAAAAAATAAACGTGTGTGTGAGAGAGAGTGAGAGAGAGATTTACTTTTATATTTTTTCATTCAATTTACTTTTTGCTTTTTTTAATTTATATGGTCTGTGTTTATTTATCAGACACGAGATCTGATCTAGACAGGAAAAACGATAACTTCAAATAGAAAGAAAGAAAGGATAAGCCAAGTCAGTTGTTTCAATGGAAGATATAACAACGTAGCATCGGATGATATTTTGACTTTCAATTAATTATTTGAAACATCAAATATAGAAATCATTGGATAATTGATCATATTTTGGCTTACTTATTAAGACCTTTTTTTTTTGCCAACATTATTTATTTATGTAGACCTACTACTACATGCCATGGATTTTTCCCCCCGCCAAATATGGGATATTATTATATTGACCCCCTAGATATTTTGAGGGCAGATCAGCCGCAAAGGGGGCCTCCTTAATGATTTAGCTCCTTAGAATATTCACTCTATAATTCTGTTTATATCCTACTCAACTTCCTTCAATCAAAGCAACGAAGAATTGATCCCAAGTCAAAGATGACCAATTCCTTAAAACTTATCATCAATTGCCCAAGATGCTGGAATATTCTACATTCCTATTAGGAGTCGGAATTAACGAAGCAATATGATTGACATTAAAATATATATCTTATGCACAGCCATACCCTCTTTCTTATTCGTCGGCTGAAAGAAAATTAAAAATTAAATAAATATGCTCATATGCATCATCAAAGTACGTAAAGAAACTCCACACATGGATATTTTCCCTTTAGACCAAGCAAAGTTGAGAACTTCACATAATGGATAAACTTAACAACTTCCAACTTGTGAAGAAAAACACATGTCGACACGCCTCTATTCAATCCCACCACAATCATTTTTTCAAAGGAAAAAAAACAGGGCAATAACTTCAACCTTAATTTCACTAATTATACATCTCATCATACTCCCTTATTTTCCTTCTCTACATTCAATCCATGGAATCCCCCTGTTTGACTTCCTGAACTTGAGGCCTATACTTGTACCTGCTTGAAACGGTCACATAGATACAGAAGTTGATGAAGCTCACTACAGAAAGGAACCAATAAAAGAGATTCAGATGGTTCCTGTTAATATTGTTCCCAGCCAACCATCCTCCACTGTTAGTGATATTCTTGGTGGCACTATTCACACTCTTCACCACTATGGTACTCAGAAAATATCCAAGAGCCATTGAGATCCAGAGGAAGCAGGTTGATGTAGATTTCAGCGCTTTGGGTGCCTCTGAGTAGAAGAACTCAAGCAGGCCCACATACGTAAACAAGTCAGCAATTCCAAACACAAAGTACTGAAAGGAAAGCCAGAATGTGCTCATGGGCAATGGATTTCGTGTTGGGTCAGCATCGAGCTTGTTGTGATCTCTCGCCACTTGCTTTCTTTTAACTTCGATCACTGCAGAGATGGCCATGGAGATGCACGAGAGTATGAGGCCAACTCCTATACGCTGCAAGTTGGTGATTCCAGTGGGGATGCCGGTGACCTTGCGAAGAAGAGGCACGACGATATGGTCATAGATAGGGACGATGATGATCAAGAACACGACTGGGATGATTGGGAGAGATGCTGGAGGGATCTTGAATGATTTTGAGATACGGGTGTCCATTGTGAGGCCTTGCTGGATGGAGAAGGTTTGGAGCTGAGCTAGGCACAGTGTCATAATGATTGTGCAGCAAAATATTGGCACCACTGACGCTGCCCACAAACTCTATACACTCTCTCAGTATAACTCCTCAAATCCAAACTTCGCTTACCCTATGGATATCAAACATTTGGTCCAGGCCACCTAAACACCACCCCATGTATCGCTTCATATATATATAAAAGCATAAATAAGTAACCATTTTCGGCATATACGTATGGGTGTACCACTTCATATCATTATATAATATTATAATGAGCATTATTTCTATTATTCTTCCAGTTGCTCGAGAGTCTTTATTTCATATTCTGTCTATTCAAAGAATTTAACCCTCATGAAAACAAGCTTCAATTCCTAGAGATTAATACTCGATATTAAGTTAATAGATATCTTAAATTGATAAAATTTCTAAGTTTACCTTATTAAAAGTTCTCTCTCTATATTCACAAATGATTCTCACCTATTTCTCTTCTATTTCTCTCTTTCTAATGGAAAATGAATAGGGATAAAATTAAAAAATAATCATATAATTTTTTTAGAAAAGACTAATAATAAGGATTGGAGAGAGTTATATGTTGAAAAATCCATTAAAATGATCATTTATGATATTTTATTAGGCTGCAAAGCAGATAGACCATATTGGGTTTGTGTCTAATTAACCCGAGGTATGGTTAGAATCAGAAATTCCTTGCGGGTAGACTTGTTAATCCGTGGTCGGGTCACGACAGATTGAACCGGTTTGGTTGGGTTTTGGGTATAAATGATCAGCCCTAGGTTTTATGCCCTGTGATGACATTAATTGTAATTTTTTCCCTCATTCCTTCGCATATTTACTTACACTTTAGGATTTTATTAAAATATTTCTTATTCTTTAATATTTGTAATTTTTCCTTTTGCATTTGTCTTCAATTTCAGTTAACATAAAATTAAATTGGATAAAATTCATAATTATCCTTATCAACTGGGTTCATCTATTAATATTCTTATTAGTACTTGAAACGAGTAGTCATATATATATGATTCACACGAGTTATTAAATTAAATATTCTTACATAAAACGAGTAGTCATATATTCTCATAATTTGTTTCATCTATAAATACTCTTACTTGAAGTTGAAACGAGTCGTCATATATAAATGTAAAATTTACGATTAGTTAAGTTACAAAAATCTGCATGAGTGATTTCTAATATTATCTTTATTAATTATACTAAATTCTAATATCATATTAATTTTTACCCTCTCACTACCTTATTGAAATTATCAAAACCTCTTATAATAAGGATAAAGAATAAAAATTTCTTCTAGAAGATCTCTTATAGTGTATGTTTGGATAAACTTTTAAAAAATGACTTATAGAAAAAAAAAGCTTTTGAGCTTATGGAAAAGAGCTTTTAAATAAGAGTTTATAGAAAAAAATGTAGTTATTTTCAAAATAATTTTTTGTATTGGTAAATTATTAAAAATGGTATGATTTTATTAAAAAGAGGAGAGAGTAGAGAGGGTGGAGAAAAAAGAAGAGAGAGGAGAGAGGGTAGAGAAGAGAGATGAGAGAGGAGAGAAGGTGGAGAAGAGAGATGAGAGATGAAAGAGAGTGTAAGAAAATGTAAGGATAAAATAGTAATTAGATAGTCCATAAGCTATTTTACTGTTCAAAAAACTAGTTTCAGTAACTTATTCAAAATTATAGTTTAGCAAAAAAATACTTATGGACAAATATGGCTGTTTGTTTTAAAAAAATTTTAAACCAAAATTTTCCTTAAAATAGATTCTAAAACCATGGTTTTAAGGTAAAATAAACTGACCCATAATAAAAAAAAAACGGAAGTATCAAATTCTCTCTCTCCAAACATTGTATCCGGTCTAGAAGGGATATAAGCGGTGGAAAATGAAGAATTACGAATTGTAAAACCGACTTGAGAATTGAGATGTCGGCAATAGCAAACTAAAAATATTCATATATACAAAATTTATAACACTACACACACACTCACAAATAAATTTTTGGTCAATATATATATATATATGAGCTTGCAATGTGGTGAGCAAGTTGTTAGAGAATATTAATGACGTAAGATTGAAATTCAGGAAAAAAGAAGAAGCGTGGCAGTGTTGAAAAGTCAAAATTGTTGATTCAGTTTCAATATTAGTATATTCCCTCTCCTCTTTTTATGAGGCCTATTAGTAATTACTTTTCAGAAGTTAAGAAAATTTAGTCAAGTTATTTAAATGTTAAAAGCTCTTACAACTTCCCAAAATTATGATTTAATTAGTACAACTCATTGGACAGAAAATCCCAAAAGGGTATATTATAAAGAGATAATAATATTTCTAGAGATTAGTTTTAAATATTTTTTTATTAAATTCTGTAAAAGGCTTGTATTAAGACCAATGAATAAGATCCAGGATCGGATGAGGTATATTTATTAATTATTGTCTCTAATCCTATCCATAAAACCTTTTTTTGTCATAAATCACGGACCCGTAATACTTATAGAGTTATAGAGTTCAAACTCACAATCTCATGTTTAAAAAAAATTAAAAAAACTTGGTGTCATTAGGCTACAAGATCTGGCTTATAATAAAAAATTTATAACTCATTTCAAAAAATAAGTTTTAACTAATCTTTTTAATCCCATATGAAAATAGTTGATTAACATGACTTTATAAAAAGCGCCAAGGGAATAATATATGTTGAAGATATACAGTAGGCGGTTGCTAGTCATGCCAACTTCCCTACATTATATAGATTCTGGTGGTTTGGGTCTTCAATAAACTTGGTGTCATCAGGCCAGGGCGCTAACGTTGACATGGACGCACAGATAAGAAATCGTGGAGCCACAATTTCTGCTTCTGGGAGGCTTGGGGGTGTTGAAGCAACCCAAAAGTAGTTAAATAAGTGCTTAAATACTATGTTAATATTGGCAGAACGATTACTTAAACAACTACTTCTTGCCCCAGTTTTACTCTTCAAGCCGCACCTTTAACGTAAACCAGCTTGCTGATGTTCTTATTGCTCAATATTCTTGCCAATTAAGGGGGTGTGTATGTGTATTATTTCTCAACATCATACGAGGATTTAGATTATCTGCCAATAATATAATATATAACAAGTAATTAACATGCGTGTATGATCGCCAATTGGGGTTCATCGGATGAGCTCCGGGCTCAATTGCAGCGAATAATGCATCAAATGGGTGTATTCAAGAGCAGAACGCAGCAGTCTCCATTTTCAATGACAAGCTCAGAGTATTGGTTAATCAGCTCATCTAAGACTTCTCTGGTGACGCCTCCTTCATTCTTGTCAACACCACTGCCATCTTCTCCCTCAACTCTGGCTTCCTCGGTATCCATTTTTCTTCCCCCTTTTGTTGATGTGAATGATCAAATTCGAGAGAAAGACCATGAACTCGATGCCTTAAAGTCTTGAGTTAAGATATGGTGTGATGTAAACTTTCAGGATTCCAGGTTCAGAACGCGAGTTGTTGCAAAACGGTGACGTCTACGTGGCTGTGTGTTGCCAACGGGACGCCATGCTCGAACAGGAACGAGGACGTGTTTTGGGATGGGTATCATACCACAGAGGCTGTCAATGGAATATTTGCACAAAGTCAGCATATAAAGCATCAAATCGAGATTTCACTTACGCTACCAATATCATCACTTTACTTTCTTCCTCCTCATGATCGAGAGCTACCAAAGAATCGCTTCATTTGCCTTAATTAAGTATTTAACCTAATTGCTTCCGCATTATTTATGTTCTGGCCGGGTTTATTGTTACTTCATATATATCTAATATCAAAATAATAGCATGATTGCACTATTACTGTTCTTCTTCCAATTGCTTTCCAAGAGTCTTCTATAAAGAGTGAGAGTTTGAATAATATGGTGCTTGTGGCGTCGATGTAATTCGGTAAAAAGAGTTCTTCAACTATTAACAATAATTTCTAACCTAATAGTAGCTGCTCAAAAGTAATATAACAAGGGCAAGATTAAGAGTGGATAATTTTTTTTTTAAATTTTCTCAAATATAAGATTAAAGAAAAATGCTTGATTACTATTTAAATAGCAGGCTGACCCGTCAGTTTTGTACACAGCATATAATTTATCAATAATGAAACTATTCTTAATTTTATGTAAAGCGGAACAGAAAATTTATAGTTACCTAACATTAAGATGTGCGTAAGACAGTGGAATCGGTTAATTAGTTTGCTAAAAAGGCAAAGAAGTAGAAGAGTGTTTTTGTAAATTACAAGTTTAAGGGTTAAGAAATTTGTAAGTGTACTTGTTCCTTAATTGCGACGTTAAATAGTTAACAAGCGTGTTTGGCGGTTTGGTTCGATTAAGGTTATTTCTGTCTTTTACTGTGTTGAATGAGGAATATTTTTCTAAATTCGTTCTGTAACGGTCTCTTTCTTTTTATGGCAATATCGTGTATTGGGTGCGCTGATGAATGCATCGTCTTCTCTTACCTCTCTTAGCTTGTATTCTCCTGCCATTCCTGTCTTATTTGATTTCTGGATTCTGTCCCAATCAAAAAGCAGTAGGAAGCTTTTCGAAGATGAGAATACCTCTATTTATCAAATGAGTTAATACTGTAATCTTTGGTTTGCAATCATTTTAGTTTTTTCCTTTAATTTTTTTTTATTTAAAATATTAATCCCTATAATAATACAAATTAATAAAATCTTAAATTATTTTATTTTTTAAAAGACTAAAATTTATGATTTAAAATTTGAGAGACTAAAATTAAAATTCATACAAATTTAAAAGATAAAAAATTATATTAACTTTCATTAAATCAATAATCAATTCATGAAGAGACCACTTGAATAACATCAATATTCATAAAAAAAATTAATATAATATATTCCCTCCAGTCTCAATGGTTATATATTATTATTATGTAAAAATAGGTATAATTTTTCCTAAAAGAACCCTCTTTTTAAATGTAAGAGATAAAGAGGGTTAGAAAACTGGTGAAATTAATAATAAAAATGTGTGAAAAAAATATTAAATGAGGGAGACAAAGGATGAGGTCATATATTTAAAAATTTAAAAATAATTTTTTTTAATTAAATCTTATATTTAGATTAAAAAAATAATATTTATTAAGCTTTGAATAAAATAGTGGCCCTTTCTCCAGAGTTGTTTTATATTTGTCAAACTAAATATTAATGATCTTAATTATCGTCAACTCAAGTCAACTCGATCCTTCCCTCTATTTGTTCAAAGCTCTGCAACTCCTCCCTACCACCGAATTGCCAGTGATTTTGACTTCGGAGTTCAGTACGCAACGCGACGCTGCAATGGCAACCGAACTTGAAAAGAAAGCCGAGGAAGCGTTCTTCGACGATGACTTCTCGCTCGCCATTCAATTGTACTGTCAAGTAGCTAGCTAGCTCTACATATAGCTTCGCCACACAATATATAAAAAATATTAAATGCAAAAATTTGTCATTTTCTATATCACAAATTGTTATTGTATATTTCTCTGTTTTTTTTATTGACGTTATATGTGTATACTTGCAAAATCGACTAAAAATAATCATAATTAACTAAGATTATACTATTAAAATATAATTCTGGTTTACTATTCATATCAGGGAATCGATTTTCTGACTAATCCGACGAAGAACTATGAATAGATTAAACAAAGTTGAATTTTATTATCATGATATTAATTAAAATTTGTCCCCGCTAGGATCCAAGTGCACAACTGTTCTTTCTTTTTGTTTTGTTTTTTGCGCGCGTGTGCTGTTGATATATGGATTGCTTGTGAGATGAGCAAGCAGCAGATTGCACATTGTGGTCCTTTTTTTTTTTGACGAGTACAAGACAATGAAATCAGTTATAATTAGGGAGAGATGGCAAAAAGCTTTTAGAATTATATTGAAGTTGAAAGATTAAGAAATTGATAAGTGTACTTGTTAATTAATTAATTACGATGTCAATTAACAAGCAGCAGCAGGAAGTTTCTCAAAGATGAGAACTTTGAGGCACCATATTCTAACATTCCTAATCTATATAACAGGGTATCAATATGGTCGAAATTAGTTCTCTCTCTCGTGCTTGATTCCTTCATGGATATTAAGATGTCATGCTTGGTGCTTCTTCTTCTTCTTGTTCATGATTATGGTGTTGGAGGGAAGCCTCAAGTACCTTGCATTTTAATATTCGAAGACTCTTTATCTGACAGTGGAAACAACCACCACCTCTTAACTTCATCCAAAGCTAATTACTTCCCTGACGGCATCGACTTCTCCTCTGGTCCAACTGGAAGGTTCACCAATGGTCTCACTACTGCAGATTTCATCAGTAATATTCAATTCTTTACTCTTCTTCTTCTTCTTCTTCAGTTAATTCCCTTTTTAATTACTTCTGTTATATATTATTGAGGCTCATCAACTTGTTTGATATATGTGACAGCTCAACGTTTGAGGTTTGAGAACTTGATACCACCCTTTGCAAATATCAGTGATTCAGATATACTTAAGGGTGTGAACTATGCATCTGTTGCCTCAGGAATTCGTAATGAATCAGGCACGAATCTGGTATATGTATAATTAGTTACTTTCTTTAACCATACACCTGCAAATTACTTATTTTGGAACATGCATATATATATATATATATATATATATATATATATATATATAAGCAGGGCTCAAATATCGGTTTTGGATTACAGATAGCAAATCATGGAGCAATGGTTTCTCAAATTGAAAGCAAACTCGGAGGTCCTAAGAAAGGTCCAGAATACCTAAAGAAAGGCTTATATTATGTGAACATAGGAAGCAATGATTACCTTCAGAATTACTTCTTGCCACAGTACTTCCCAACAAGCAGAATCTATAACCCTGAGCAGTTCGCTGAAGCCCTTATTCAGGATTATTCTCAGCACTTGAACTTGGATTAAGGAAATTTGCGTTGTTTGGGTTGTTCCTTATGGGATGTGCTCCAAATGAACTCATAAATCATGGGGATGGGTCTTTATGTGTTGAAGAAGAGAACAGAGCAGTCCTCATTTTCAATGACAAGCTCAGAGACCTCGTGGATCAGTTCAATGAAGAGTTTTCTGATGCCAAATTTATCTACGTCAACAGAGCTTTATCCAAAAGCCCACTTTTAGATGGTGAGCGCGTACATATATATATTCATTTCATATATTCCTCTTATTATATATTTGTTTGAATGAAGATGGGATTTAATTTCAGGTTTAAGGAGCATTGGGAAATCTGGTTGCTGCCAAGTAAGAGCTGATTGGATGTGTGATCCTAATAAATTACCATGCGCAGAGAGGAACCTGAATATGTTCTTTGATTCATTTCATCCTACTGAGGCTTCAATCGTTTCTTGGCAGCTTTTGCCTATCAATCTCTCCTTCCAATCTTCACTTACCCAATGGATATCAGTCATCTCGTTCACTTGTAAACCCCTCACCAACACTAAACACACACGCGCGCGATCTTTGATATCAGTCTTACCATGTTACTATGTAATCATATTATTGATGCTTAGGGGCTTTGTTTTTTCTCTGTTTATTGTGAGTTTCAAGGCTAATGTTTATAATCCAAGCAACCAACTAATCAAAATCAAGGTTTTGCAACCAGGACGTCTCTCTAAAGGTCTTCTTTAATAAGGTGAGATTTAAACCTAAGTTCTCTCACTTTATAATTTAGCTGGTATACTGCTAGACTAAATATCCTTAAATATATGTAGCCATATATCTTACAGGGAAAACGTGGAAAACAATTACAAGGGATGGCGCGCGGCAGATCAAAGGTGTCTTTTTTGCGACTCTTTAAAGCACATGGTAGCCAAGCATTAGGCAGAAGAGAGGGTTTCACAATGTTAAAGAGTGGTTTATGAGAAAGTATATATAGAAAGCTACTACGACATATATAACTGAAACCCCCTCTTCATAGTTTTTCTTTTACCACCCTTCAACATTAGCCTGCTATCACACTAGACTCCAAAATACAACTGCAGAAGAAGAAACTCAAGTCTTGCGTGCCCATGCTCATCAACAAAGCACATCAGCTGCACAGAGATTATTAATGACAAAAAAAAGAATACTTTTCAGGCTACCTGGTCCAGTGGAACATTAGCATGCAAATACAAAGTGAGCCTATCAACTTATTAATAATAACAAATATTAATTAGTAATAAGCTAAATCCTCTAAAGTGAATTCATCTATTGCAAATACACACGAGTAGTATGTCTTATTTTTGCGAGACTCATGTATCTGGAGTGGAACACACAATTTTTATCTCTCTCTCTCTTCACTTAGAAAACTTTAGGTTTCCTACACAAAAATATCTTACCATGAATATCGTAGTTTTTATTAATTATTAATTGGTAACTCTCTTCCTTTTTTTCTTGGTTTTGCAAGCCAGAGCTATTCATGCTGCAACACATGCTATCTCTAATCCATGCCACCATCCACACACACACAAAATCCTTTCCTTAGATCACCACAAATAAAGAAGCAAAGGGAATATATAGAAAGTATAAGTAATGAAGAAAACATACACTAATTGGAGGGCCATGTGGTCTTGGCGTGAATACTGATGATTGGGTTGTAATGCAGAGACTTGAAAGTAGCCTCTATTGTCAAATTGCTGCTGCGATTGCATGGATTCATATTCCGACGACCCTCCTGCTCCCAATACATTCATGTTTTGCTGCTGGTTCCTCTCACTTTCAGCGATCTAACTCCCATCAACATATATATATCAATATAATATATCAGTTATTATAGGTTTATATGCTTGAAGAGAGATGATGACGACAGACCTTTGCTCGAAGAAGTTGATTGTTGTTATGCAACTCTATTTCCTGCATTATATTGTACACTTCAGTTATACTTTTCATGTAAGGGTACAGAAACATGAATAAGCAGAATTTAAACGTGGGAGAAATATGTAGTCTCTGGGAGTTAGTATCATTGCACTGTTGAAAATTAGGGCATTGCTCAACTTCTTCCAGGATGAACAGTGCCTGAGTATTCTTCAATGGAGATTGGAGGAGAAAAATAGAGCCAGGATGAAAAAGGTTAAATCATATTTATGACCTAATTCTTTGATAGGATTATTGTTTAATTTATATTACATTTATTTTGAATTTTTACAATCCACATATCTTTTTAATTCTTTTCCTTTTTTCTTAGCAAAGCCTAATGTATCATCCTAGGCATGTATATAACACAGACTCCACATAAGTTTTTGTACTCAAGTTTTGTGAAGGAGTTATTCTTATGTATGCTTCTCCGATCATTTGTCAACTTAGAATTTATAATTAAGTTGTAATTGCTCAACCATGTATATGTTTGGCACACAGTGTTTAGTCTTCTAAGGAACTAGTACTTCTCTCAAATAAAGGGAGTGGGTTTCCTCACCTTGAATACAGTTATGGAAAGTGGCTTTCCCTCAAATAGAAGAGTTTTGTGATTACACAAAAAAAAACTAATTAATGATAGAATTATAAATATAAATAATTGTTTTAATCATTTATTTTTTTAAAAAATTATTAACTTTAATTATATGATATTTAAATGTCATTTCTCTCAATAGAAAAGACTATCATTATATTTTATATTGTGATAGTGTTAACACACATGTTACATGATTTATTAGTAGCCTGTATTTGAAAACTCAATTTGGATATGTGTATGAGCGGTATTTATGATATTCAGCCACTTTGGTTCCTTCCTTTACATTCTTGATTGTTTAATACTAAACTTTCAATGGGGGAAAAATTCTTGACTTCTTCTTAGCTACCAATCACATCTTTAGCCCAAAAATAGTTTTTCCATGGAAGCTCTCCTCTCCTTTGTCATTTTCCTTAAAAAATGATTCCATCCTACCAAACATAGCCTACAATTCTTACAAAAATCACTTTAATTTATTGGATATGATCTTCAATGTATGGAAGCTATGTCTCAATTCTGAAACAGAATTTTCTGCATGAAACCAGTTTCTAAAGCAAAAAAAAAAAAAAAAAGAGTTTCAAATAAAAATATTGGCTCAATGCTTGCATTTGCCATGCAACCACCTGGTAAATGGTAATATCATTCACATTTTAAAGCCTTTTGACTCAATCAATTAATCCAGCATACTAAATGAAACTCATAGTGCTAAAATCTTAGCTGAAAAATTGAAAAGAAAAATGAATAAATTAAAGGGAAGTATTTAATTACCCTCTTCTGCATGTATTCAATTTCTGCAAATAGAAGCTCATTCTGGTATAGATGGGACAAGGTAACAAGGGAAAACTAGTCAGTCAAATACAAGAGTCATTACAACATCAATGACCAAATATTCTATTATTCCTTTTGTTGAACATATTAATACAAAGCACTTTTTAATTACCTTTTTGGAACGAATTCTGCTGATCCCTCTTTCTAACCTACCCTCCAGGTTTTTGAGATCCTTGGAGTTCAGATTGCCCAAACCCTCTCCCATCATTTGCCTGCAAATTTAATGATGATTCAAACAGCTGCAATCTGCTGAAAAAAATACTACTAACATTTCCAAAAACTATATAACTTGCCTACCCATTTCTTAAAAGATTAATCCAAATTACCTGTTGTGATTCTGCAGGTTACTAATCTGGGCACGCAGTTTGGCGGATTCTTGTTGATAGTACTGAGATTATGAATGCAGTTATAGCTAAAGTGTTAGTCCACTGAAATTAATGGCTATCAATAGTATTGTTTAAATTAATTGATGTATTTAATTATATTGGTGAAGAAAGAAAAGGAAATACCTGTGCATTAACTTCAGAAGTAGATCCACCAGTAGAATCTGAACATGCTTTCTTGTACCTATCAATAGTTGCTTTGACACTGCACCAATAGAATCAATTACATTATTTCTCTCTCTCTCTCTCTCTCTTTTTATTCTTCTCAATCTATCTAAATAAATACTCCAGGCAAACTAAATGATTCATCCTTATTGATCTCTCTTTATAGAGTCCATATTACTTTCTCCTCCTCTATTCTATGATCTTTTGCACCAATAGACAAGCTGCAACAGGTTGCTCAGAATTTGGGGAAATAGTAAAGAAAGAAAATCTCTAAAATTGCCTTTCTCATTATTTTCATATATTTATTTGTCTTATTATGGGGTTTCTTTATTCAACTATGTTAATTTGGGATTAATTATGTAGATTTTGTTCACCCACGTTCTGATATCTTAAACCAATTATTACAAAGCAGCTCTGAACAGAAGTTGTATCCATTGGCAAATAAGTCAAGTTTTAACCTGTACCGTAATAAATATACCACAACAGCTAGCTATATTAAATTTGAACTTCCGTGTGGTTTCTTAAACTTCATATAATGGGACCGTAATGGAGTCATCAAGAGAATATTAGTCAGAAATTTAAAAGTACCATAATTATGCATTTTATATAGGCGACCATCTAGTTGGTGAATGGAAAATAATCCAAGCTTTGTTTCTTGTTTTGGAAATATATAAAGAGATAGTTAACCAGAAGAGAAGGCAAGGGTTTACTGTGCTTTATAAAGTAATGGTTTTGAATTCAATGATAAATGGTTCGTTGCATTGAAGATAATAATATAATTATAACCTGAAAGCTACCCGCATCATGTTGATGGTCAAATCACCCCACCCTCTCAGTCATCTGAACCTTAAACGTAAATATGAAGCACCAGCCTCTCTCTCTCTCTCAGTCAATCTCAATCTGATTTGACGTGATGCAAATAAAACGCTCAAATAAAAAAATTATTAATTTTATATAATATTTACTTATTTAGATTTCGGTAACTGATCTTTTTTTTAAACTTACTCTGCATAGAAGGCTGATACCTTAATTTCCTCGACCTAGTGATTGGTTGCTCCAGCCACGTCGGCAGAGGTTCCCACAATATGATTGGTTCAACCATTTCTGGGGTCTTTTCTCTCTGCCAGATGGCGGCAACCCATTGCACAAAGGATAATACACAAATTTTAATCTTTTTATCCGCCTCGACAAACCCGCTTTAATATAAACTAACCTCATTTTGTTAAATAAATCATTTTCCAGTCTTTTCGATCTGAAAGTCTGTGAACATCACAGACGTCGGTTTCTCTACAGCAATAGTTTGTACGCATCTCAATGCTCAGAATTCTCCCAATGGCTCTCTCTCTCATCATCATCGTACGTTGTCTCAGTCAGGATTTGAGGAAGAAAAGGAAAGCCCTTTTTTCTTTGAGAGGGTATGACTTGCATAAATATATCTATGCAAGATCTTAAACAAAGGCAAAGCCCAGTCTGCGATACCAACAGTGGTGAAATTATTATGATGAGCAAGTTGGGACACTCTGATTGGTTTACTGCCTTCGTAAGAGGGTTTTTACTCTCTGAAACTGGGAAATAAAGAAAGAAATATGTATTTGAAGATAAAAGTTAGGGTTTAGATGGACGAGGAAATTATAGAGAAGCCCCACAGTAATCGGAATCATGACATAAAACTCTCTTTTGTCAGAGAGGTTCAAGAACTGAAAAATCGTGTGTGATGTGACCAAAGATTCTTTCTTTCGATTCTGAATAAAAAATCCCTAGTTTCCCTTGTCGTTTAAACCCTAACCAGAATACCCCAAATCTCCCCCGACTTCCAAAAGAAGGAGGCAAAATCAAATCAACCAAAAAAAAAAAACACTTCAACTTTTAAATACCCTTTTGATTGTATACCGAGTCTCGAATCTTGATCAGCTCCGAAGTGTAAAAAAGGTTTCTTTTTTAACCTAATTAAGTGTTACCCAAACCAGTCGCTAATAATAATATAATACCAAAAAACCTAATTTTTTTGGGTTATGTTTGCCCCATGTCTAGATCTTGCACGTGAGTGCAAGTGGAATTCGGGAAAATTTGCGTTCGAGTTTCGAAGGGAAAATCTTTATGTGGATGGGATCGTGTCTGAGCCGATCTTGGTTGTGACGGTTCCGATCAAGCATCTGAGAGAAACTTAGGGTTAACGCTTTTACGAACCCTAAAGAGCTCTTTTTCTTATTTATTCAGTAGTTAATTAGTAGTTAATTATAAATGGGAATTAAAACTGGTATTTTTCAACAAACACTGTCATGAAATCTGGTACGGTGTCTTCAATTTCTTGATGTATCAAACTGAACTGACGTGGTATTAAGGAAGTGTCAAAGATGAGAAACATAGGGCTAGAGATAATGGGAGCATGACAGCAGCTTTCTCTCTTAGCTTAGCCTTAATACAGATAGAGAGAGAAATGGAGGAAAGAAATGAAGGAGAAAGAAGAAAAAGGAAACAGAAAATTTAACAACAATGGAGATAAAATAGGCGTTTGTGTGTGTGAGGCTGATCTCACAGTCCTGCACACAATAACTTCCTCAAAATCTTTCACCTATATTGCTGCTTACAACCCCCATAGTGCTTCTATTTCTATCTATTGCATCAGATCTATGTATCCACCAAACCAAGAACTAGAAAAGCTATCATAAACAGAAAATAAGCTCATACAAGGAAAAAGCCAAAACAGAAGAAAGAAAGACAAGAGAAGCTGGGTTGCAGCAAAACAGAGATAGAAATAGGAAAAGCAACCATCTCTCTCTCACACACAAACATATATAAACCGTTTTAAAAGATCTATTTGCAGGAGGAAGATTAGTATAAGCCCCTAACTTACAAGGAACTGGAAACAAAATCTCTCAAGAGTTATATATCAGAGGGCGAATAAAAACTAAGTTTTTGAGTGAGTTGATAAAGAAGAGAAAGGAACAAGCTAAGTACCTGTTATTAGCATATTCATAGAGGCGACCACGGGTTGAGAAGACGATTAAAGCGACTTCAGCATCACAGAGAACAGATAGTTCATAGGCCTTCTTGAGGAGTCCATTTCTGCGTTTGCAGAAAGTGACTTGGCGATTTGTGGTGTTCTCAATCCTCTTGATCTCAATCTTCCCCCTTCCTGTCTTCCTCTGCGGTGAAACTGACAATGATTGGCTTTGGAAATCCATCGGTTCTTCTTAATTTCAACCTGAAAAATCAAGGGAACCACATCATCAAACAATAATATCTCAACGGCAAAAACTTGGAATCTCTCTCGAACAAATTAAAGCCTATATATATATATGGTTCTCTCATCATTCACCTATATATCCTTAGTTAAATCCTAATTTTTTCCCATTTTGTTGGTGTGATATATAGTTTTATGCAATCTAATCTAGTTAACGGGTTTCTGAGTTCCCAAATCTGGGTTTGGAGTGGTGAAAAAGATTGAATGACCTAAAAGAGATGAAGCACTGAAAATCGATTTGAAATCATGTTGCAGTATTATCTTGTTCACAAACCTGAGGGAGAGGAAACAGAAGAAGAGAGAATATAAATTAAGTGCAGGAAACAGAGATTTCTGGCTTGAATTTTTGGTTTGCCTCTTCTTTTACAGATATCAGTGCCAGATATATATTAAAAAACGAAACGAAAGGAGCCAAAGAGTTGGGTATTTATAAAAGTGAACAATGATCTTTCATCAATATATAATTGGTTTATTCATCACATACTCTACACTCATCTGCCATCCCTCTTTCTCTCTCTCTATGTTATTACTTACTTTTTTTTTCCCTCAGATGTATAAAAAGAAAAAGGAAATTAAGCTGGAATTAATAACCTTTATAACATCAAAATCAAAATAGCTTAATAAATTTTAATTTCACAGAGAACTCATAGTCATAGAGGAACGACGACGAAGGACATTAATGATCAGTGAAAAGAAAAAAGAAAAATCTAGAGATAGAGAGAAGTGGGAGGAGAGAGGAAGTTCTGAAAACGATTATTAATGGGGTGAAAAGGACGTTGGGCTAAGTTGCAAACTTTGAGCCATCTGTTTGTTCCCCCACAAAAATTAGACGAACCCTCTTTTTCTTCTTTGTTAATTTCAGCACACACACACACACACATATATATATATATAATATAGCTATATTTCTAGGGACCTATGCAGCTACGTACCACTTTTTTAATTGTTTTCTTTTTAAGACCGGATTATGGTTTCTTATCTCTGAGCCATTGACGGAGAGCTCAAGTTTCCTTATATTAACCAGTCATGGAGAAGAAGATTTTCCGTTTAGGGTATTGTACAAAACTCTTGAAACCAATCCCATTGCCGCAGTATTTTTATTAGCTGTTTTCTAACAAACTGACAATTATGTGAACCAAAGGAAAGTTCAGAGGATTAGCCAATTTGAACAAGATTAATATGTTTACAGAGGAGACCATTTAAGTGATTCTTAATCTCGTACGTGCCTGATACATAAATGTTTGATCATCACGGAACCCCTCAGAAAAGGGTTCACATTAAGTGGTGTAATCTGGGTACTGAAATTTTCTGTTTTGAGAGGCTATTATATATCCTTAATTCTTTTATATATATGCGCTTGTGTGGGGACTAGCTTGTTTCATCATAGATTGTATAAACAACACACACCCATCTGTAGGTGGTGACCCAAAAGCTTGAAGGCGACTGCCATGTGACAAACTTACCCCTCCTTCTCCTTATACTCTCTCTCTCTCTATTTTTTTTAATTAAATTAAAAGGGCATGTACTAATAATATAAAGTTACAAATAGAATCAAACTCGTAACCTTTTATTTATAGGCGAACTTTCATGCTATTAGGTTATAAAACTATTGGTATCTTCCTCCTCCTTATACAGTAAATTCTTCTTTGATGGTAACATCTAGTATATGGTAATAATCATGCATACTAAGAGAATGCTATTTTTCATGAAAAATAACTAATTGGTTATTAAAATAATGAAACAACATCTGATTGGGACTTTTTATTGCTTCAAAAGGCACCACTTTAAGTCATCATTTCATTGTCCATAAATACCTCTCACCATCTCTCCATTCAGAGACACAACATGCAGCAAGATCAAACTCATTGGTTATTGCCTTTGTCCACGTCAAGAAAAAAAATCAAATTATCATTTTGTAAAATCTATTGTTATCTTCACTTGAGTTTTGATAGTGCAAACCTTAAATAGGTGGAGGTGAATCAAATCTAAAGAAAAGTGATACCCACACCATGAAGATATCGTGCACAACTTTATTCTTCATCTCTTTTCCTTTTATACTCCTTAGAAAACCATTCCCATCAACATTTGTAGGGTTGATGGGAGGAATTGCATGGCACAGCATGAGGACCTACTGCTCTTACTTAACCATAGTAGATTGCCGGCTCTTTTACTGTTTTCGAGAGTTTATGGGTAAAATTTCACCATAACATAGTTTAGGATGTCTGACCTCCATTATAGGCGTTTTTGCTGCTTAACCCTTTTAAAAATAAGAAAATAGACATTGTTGAACGATAATTGTAAAATATAATGAACATTCGACTAAATATATGTTATGAACCAAACAAGCTGTAAATAAATGAAGATAATTTAAAGACGAATACAAAGAGCATATAGAAGGTCAATGGGGAGCATAAGGGAGGGGCATGTGGAATCTTGTTGCGATGTGGGACTTGTGGAGAAGAGAGGTTGATGGGACCTGGGAATAGGCCTGTGCAAGTGTGGGTCACCCATTCATCTCTGCGGTAAAGTTTCCATATTGGATCCAACATTATGAGATCTCAACCTTTTTAATTATTTTTTTTAATGAAACAACAATATATTGTGTAATGGTGGTTGCGGTAATAGTATAAATAAATGGGTAAGATAGATAGATAGGCAGGAATTAGGGGGAAGGACATGTTTGCAGAGGCCGTGCAAAACAATTGATCATTTGGGCTTTTATAATTTGTCCCTTTGGAATGGTATATATATCTTTACACACTTAATCTGCCACATATACATATATCACAATGTCCCCTTCCTTGTTTGCATTCTGTCTACACTACGCTCTTTTAGTAATATTAATAATAATAATCAGCCTAACTAATTAACCACGCTTCCACTCAGCTTTGGTTAACTAAGAGAGATAAGTTGCGTGCCGAAAGCTCATTAAAGCTAAAGCATGTCTCCAGGTTTAAATAATAATTACAAATCGTCCATCAATAAAATCTTTATGTCTATAGTAAAATTTGAACTCATAACCTTATAAATTAAGTCAACTTATTACTAACTGGATCAATATTTATTGGCCACAATGTATCATTTCTTGTTTAGATTCTGTTTACATACAAAAGAAAATGTGATAAAAAAAGAAAAAAAATACAGGAACCAATTGATTAAAATGAGATGAAACTGTACTAAGCGTCTAAATAAAAATAAATTACAGAGACCTAGGGTGTGTTTGGATTAGCTTTTGGAGAATAGATTCTGGGAAGAATAGATTCTGGAGAATAGATTCTGGAGAATAGATTTTGGGAAGAATAGATTTTGGGAATAAAGATGTTTGGATAATTAGTAGTAGAATCACTTTTTATATTGGTAAATTACTAAAAAGGGTATGATATGATTAAAAGTAAGAGAGATGAAAGATGATAGAGAAGAAAGAGGAGAGAGAAGAGAGTGTAGAGAGGAGAGAGAAAAAGAGAGATAAGAGAAAAGAGAGGAAAGAGAAAAAGAGATATAAGAGAAGAGAGAGAGGAGAGATGGTGTAAGAAAAAATAAGGGTATAATAGTAATTGGATAATCCAAAACCTAGGTTTCAAACCAAAAGCTATTTTCAGTGGCTTATTCAAAATCGCGGTTTCAAACCGAGGTTTTGCCCAGAATTAATTCTCAACAAAAATAGCTGTTTGTGTAAAAAATTTTCAAACCGCAGTTTTAGCCTATAATTAATTTTGAAACGGGGTCCCAAACACACACCTAGTTAAAAATTATGTAACATTATATACACTTGATGATTACGTTTCCCTTTTAGTTCACTGCATGATTTTTTGTGGCTGTGATCATTTGACCCCGCCCAGAATTTTCTGAGTTTAAAATTAGAGAGAAAATATACTTTTATTTCTTGCATTTATCATTCGATCAGGTTAGGATGGTGAAAGTCTAATGCTCTATGCGTGTTGTGAGCCTGTGATGTGAATGTCTCACGGTCACACCACATCACATCATGTGATGTAATTCCTTTTATTATTAATACATAGGGCATGTTTGGATAGGATTTTGAAAAAGGGCTTATGAAAAAAAAGGGTTTATGGACAACTTATGGAAAAGAACTTTTGGAGAAGAGTTTATGAAAAAAAAGTGGTTTTGAATAAATAGGTGTTTGGATAGTTATTTTTAGAATGACTTTTTATGGTGGTAAATTACCAAAAAGGGTATGATTTGATTTAAAGTAAAAGAGATGAGGGAGTTAGAGAAAAGAGAAGAGAGAGAAGAGAGGGAAGAGAGTAGAAAGGAGAGAGGGTGTAAGAAAAAGTAGGAGAGAGGGTGTAAGAAAAAATAGGGGTAAGATAGTAATTGGATAGTCCATAAGTGCTTTTACTGTTGAAAAAGCTATTTTAAATAGCTTATTCAAAACCATGGTTTTGTCCAAAAGCACTTATGGACAAATAAGCCTGTTTATTTTGAAATTTCCCCAAACTGAGGTTTGGGCCAAAAGCCCTTTTAAAACCGCGGTTTAAGGCTTTACCAAACAGGCCCATAGTGTGTGTTCATAGTATAAGTTTAGATAAATTTAAAAAAAAAAATAGCTTATAAAAAAAATTTGGGTAATTTTAGAAAAGAATTTTTAGAAAAAAAATTTATAAAAAAAATAGTTTTAGATAAATGAATGTTTAAATAGTTATTACCAAAATAATTTTTATAATTAAAAAATTATTAAAAAGGGTATAATTTTATTAAAAGTATGAGAAATGAGAGAGGAGAGAGGAGAGGGGTAGTAAAGATAGAAGAGAGAGGAGAGATAATGGAAAAGATAGAGGAGAAATGAGAGATAATAGAAAAGATAGAGGAGAGATGAGAGATAGTGAAAAAGATAGAGGAGAGATGAGAGATAGTGAAAAAGATAGAGAAGATAGGAGAAATGAGAGATAAGAAATAGTGAAAAAGATAGAAAAGAGAAGAGAGAGTATACAAAAAGTAAGGGTAAAATAGTAATTAAGTAATCTATAAACTCTTTTACTGTTCTAAAAGCTATTCTGACCAAGTTATCTGAAACTATGGTTTTAAATTATAGTTTGGTTCAGAAACCCTACTAGATAAATATGATTGTTTATTTTAAAAAAAAATTAAACTAATATTTTGCCTAAAAAAACTTTTAAAATTAGGATTTCCATGAAACCAAACAGGCCCACGGCCTCACAAAATAATAAATTTCACCCCAGCTCAAGCTATCCGAATTTGCTGATCTACTCACACGTACTTATATATATATATATATATATATATATATATGAGTGTGTGTGTGTGTGCATAAATTAATTAATGCGTAGTTATTCCTTAGAAAAGTTCACAATTTTATGGATGATGCTTTGTCTTTTAAAGAAGTAGATGATAAAAATTTGTAAATATGCGGAAAAGACCATAAGTTCGTCAATTGAAATAGTAAGCAAGAATAATATTTTTCAGAATTGGTTTTGCTATATACCCAATTGCTTTAATTTGGAAAGAGCTGATAAATTGCATAAATAAAAGACTGAAAAAGCTTTTCTAAGGTGCTACCTCTCATTACTTCCTTACACTTTCATGACAACCAATAAAACGGTATAGAAGCATTTTCCAGGAAATTTGCAGTTCCACTAGGAAATCTGGGCCATATATATACATGTATATGTATATATTAGGACCTCAAGCTAATTTAAGGAAAACCAATAAATTTTTTTTTGAAAATTTTATTAACTATGACCAATTAATTGGAGTATTGATATTTTTTATATATAAAAATTTTAAAATATTAAAACTTTTTGTATTTTTAAACAGAAGCTTTTCCCTAATTTCTTGGTAAGGTCATATTGTTTTACACCTTATCTCATAAGCACCTTTAATGTCTAAACTGACATTTTATTTTAGATTGACTCCATTATAATGTATAAGATAGTAATTTATAACATATTATTATAGGAAAGTTAATTAAAAAGTTGAATTTGACTTATCCCTGCTCGGCCAGCTATGAAGATTGAAGGACAAATGATTAAGACGCAAGTTGTTAAGGTTTAGTACCATTCGCATTAACATCAATCATTAGTTTGGCAGGTAGAACGCAACATTATTCCCCTTGTGGTTATGCTTTGTTCTATAATGGCATGATTACAGATATTTGCTGCGAAACTAGTGCTCCTTTCTGTTTAGGTCGTGCGGCTTGTTTCTTTTTTTCTTTTTAATTCTATTAATAGGTATCTAACTTTAAAGTTCGTAGCTACCTTTTGTAATATAAGTATCTTTTCTAAAAATTGAACTCAGAATTTAGAGAGATCTAATAGGACTTTATACCACTACATCAATTTTATGATAGTCAGATTATGCAGATTGTGCCAATCAGCCTTGTACTAATTACACAAAATAAAAAAAATGTTTTCTTTCATAAGTTATGGATTATGGGACTTCTCTTTATAATATTACCATAATAGTAATTATTATTATCATCATTATGGTAAATAACTATCATCATTATCTCTTGTTCCTACTACTTTTTTACTGCTCTTCCGATCCTTAATATAAGATATAATTAGAAAATTTATTTTAGTTCTAAATATAAGATCTAATTTTTATATTTTTGTAAAATTATTTTTAAATTACCTATATTTATACTCCATCAACAATAATAAAGTAATTAAGAGAGGGAAGGAGTACCTATATTTATAGTTAAGGAGGATGATTAAGGTGTTTTAGAAAAAATACGTCATATTAACTTCTTTAATTAAATTAGTTAAATAGGTCTTATATTAAGGATCGGAGGAGTATTTTCGTTTGAATTTTTAAATTTTCAACTAAACTTTTGTGCATGTTAACATCTCCTTGAACAAAAAAACAAAATCTATGACTATTAATTATCCAATGTATTGCACGGAAAAAATCTAGTTGAAATTAAATTCACGTCTAAGAAATATATTTATATATATTACTTAAATAATAAAAAAGTAATCAATTTTTAATTAATGAACAAAAGTAAAGGAAAAGGCGTGGAAAAAGATAATCATATATAGAATCCTTCAGGCGTGTGTGTATATATATGTTTGAACATTTGTGCCTCATCTTTGTTTCTCCCTTTGTTCATAAGAAACGCATTTGTGGAGCTATGGCAGGATGTTTTTATTTCCAGAAGCCATCCAATATATATATATATATATATATATATAAAACAATGTTTATTTGCAGATGCCATGGAAGGTGCCAAAGCGGCATCAAACACATATTATACAGGAACATATCAATCTATCAAACCATCAATGTAAGCAGTGACATAGAAAATCTCAGCAGAAGTGAACTTCTTTTATTGTTTCATATATGTTTTTCTTTCTCGATCGTTCTCTCTGATGTCAATTTTATTTGTTGACCCGACTTTTATTTTCTAAGTCTTCCTATTCCATTCATGGCTTCAATTATAATCCTTCTTTCTGAAAGGGAAAGGCCATATATCATTCTCATGGGTCAAACCGCCACCGCCACCGTGTTTCACAAGAAGAAAATCTTGCCCATATCTTACCTTCAGGACCACTTTCAGCCTAACTCTGATTCCTCATGCCTCTTTTCTTCATCGTCCATCCAATCAATTATTATTGGTTCTCTTAAACAAGAATATGAATTTTTGTTAAATGATGTCATCATGCAGTGTAAAGTTTATTTGAGGATGTTATGAAGAGATATGTTATTACCATATACTGTGAGGTTGAAATAGAGAAGCAGAAAAGCTAAGTAGAAGCTGTATTTTCCATGAAGACTAATATTCTTTTCCAGATGGGACCACAAAGCAATTACACGACTCTCAATTCTTCAATGCAAGACCTAATCTCATAAATGCGTTACACACAGAGGTTGTTACAATCTCACCTTCCCTCATTCCCTGTCCTCAAGCTACTCTACGATAGATTTCATATTATACCATTTCTTCCACTTCCAACTTCTTTATGACAAAGCGTAGCTCAAATGGGAAATAGGTTCAACTTCAAAGAATTGAACTTGCAGTTGATTAGGCAACTCCATATCATCACCAAGGCGTGAAACTAACAAACCTATCGAATAGCTAGCAAATCATTGTGGGCATTTTAAGCTAAAATGAATGCCACCTAATATATATACTTGACGTATACGATTTTGATCTAGCTATTTAATTATGTTAGATCATTTAACTAGGCTTATCCACCCTAATATATAATACAGCACAACAGGTTGCAGAGTTTCAGATCAGGATTTTGATTCACTTCAGCATCAACCAAGCCTGAGTTGAGTTTAACTTCTTCAAATTATGCAATATATGCAGCTTGTTGTTTCCACTAGATAGTTGATTAACAGTGTTGAACTTCATCGCTGTCCAACTCAACTCTGTATTTCTGTTTTCTTAATTTTCTTAAATCGTGATATATCAGTCTCATCTTCCAATCTTGGTAGTTCTTCTCTGAATTTCAGTAACAGTTTCTGCTAGATAGCTGTGAATTACTAAGGGGGATTATAGTTAAAGTAATTTGAGAAGTTATTTTTAAATTATATGGAGAATTGGTTTGTGGCGGAACCTAATGGAACTGTATTGAAAAATACCACTCATAAGAAAAAGTATGCATCAGTAGTGTTCCTTGGCCCTACTTAAAAGTCACAGTTTCTTTTTCTTTTCATCAAAACTTAAGAATATTGAAGATAGACAGAAATGCTCAAGTGATATCAGGTGATATTTTCTATTCTCATCTCACTCTACTTTAGGTTCACTGATGTTTGGTCCCAACCCTCTTCCTTTCGCTAAAGAGAACCCACAATGGTAATTGGGGTAGATCTATAAAAGCTTGTAAATTTCCAATCACAGCATAATTCCACTATCCATGAATTTTACGTCTCTTGTTGCTTACTTACCTTTGGCCTTGGTGCCCTCTCTCTCTCTCTAAGCCCTGTAAGTTTCAGTTGATGGGTCCTAATAATTCATTGACCTAAAAAAGACGTTGAAGATAAAAAATAGAGGGCCTACTGCCACCACTCTAACTATAGATCGGTATGCAGAAGTGGAATAAAATTTGTACTTCTTTCTCCTATGAACAAAAAGTTTATACCATTATATGTTAATGTGATATTTACCTTTAGATGCTTTTCTTTAAAGCGTCCCAAGGGGATGGTACCAAGCTTTAATTACGCAGAAACTTACTGCAGTTGTAGATATAATGGAGTATGAGTGACCCTCCATGATTTTTAATTATCAACTTCAGTAGAAGGAAACTGTTACAAAAAAAATGAGTGACTCTTGCTTGAAAACAATTGTTTGTTCTTTCGGATTTGGAAGGCATAAAGTTCTCCTTTTTGCCGAAGGATTTCACCCATTCACAAAGACCACTCATTCTCATGCTTCACACACTCTTCTTTTTACTCTGGTGGAGTGAGGATTCAGGCATGATATGAGCCTACTTTAGGCTTGGTGGTCACATGGTGCTGAATATGTTTTTTGTTATTCATATGATCTTTTTCTTCCCATTTTAAAGGGTAATGATGCCCTTTCAAAAGCACATGTTAGTTGGAAGTTAGTACTGTTACAAACTTTTGCAGGTTTCCTACCCCCCTCCCTCTCCTTCAACCCCAACAATGGCACAAACCATGAATGGAATCTGCCATTGATATGATAGCTTAGTGGTATAAGCTTATATAGAATCATGCATGACACACGTGTCACATTACTAGAGGGTTAAGAAGTTACAACAGACTTCAATTGAATGACACATAAGCGTATAGCAACTTATATATTTTCCAACAATATATTCCCAATCCTAGAAATTTTCTTATGGTATTACTGTCATTTTTTCAGGTTATCTTAAACTGATGTATCTTCCCAATCTAAGCAAAGATAAGATCAGAAGATTCAAGGGAAATCTTACCCTAAAGGATAATTGAACTTGGGATGAGCCTCTTTTAATATTGTGACTCAAAAGCCTTTTAGTGTGGGGTTCTGAACCAACAATTTGAAGTTTGAGAGGAAAACTTGCTTGGGTATTTTCATATACATGGTCAACTAAGTACGTAACATGATTTAGCTGTCTTAAATAGAACAAGCTTTGCCATATTGAAACTCAAACTAATAAGGTAACTTTGAACGCATGTATTTTGCACGAAGAGCATGAGACAATAACGACCTGTTATGAAGGTACAAGGTCACATGGCTTGTGAAGAACTAGAGGACATTGGAGTAATAAGTCTGCCATGTGGTCTGAGCCAATAATTTCACGACACAAACAAGCCAAAAAAAGTGAACTGGACTGAAGTTGGATGGGTAATGTAAAAGCTCACAGGATTGCAGTCTGAAAGTCATCTTCTATAGAAGATAAAAACAACCTGAATGCTGACACATATATAAACGGAGTTTTTTCCTTTTGTTATTTAGTTTGATTTTTCGTACGAGCATCATTCTTGTACCTTTTCGATGGGAGATTAATGTCGCTAGCAGTACTGAGATTGTCCTCATGAGTTTAAACAGAAGTGAAATGAGTTTAGTTAAGAGGATGAAAGGAATATCCTATAATTAAGCGATTTACTTGACTGAATATTTGACGGTTCAATGGAACATCGTTTTATTTCTGGCACAAGGTGGAATGGAGGATTTTTCATAATTAAGATCTAAGACCTCATCCTTCTTAATTAGTTTTTAAGTAGCTGTACCAAAAGCACTACACTATTAAGAGTAACAATGTGACATGAAGGTTTCAATGTTATTATCAAGATGGTATTTTTGTTTGAATAACCTTATGTTTAAATTTCATCGGCATTATTCTATTCTTAGATAATACTTCTCCGGTCCTTAATATAAACTCTAATTTATAGTATAAAATTATGTCTTATATAAAAGACTTGAGGAATTTATAATTATAAATGCTCTTTAATTACTAATTGAAATCATGTTGAATAGAAGGAACTCAATTTTATTTAAACGTCATCAAAGGTTTAATACTTGATAATAAAAGAATTGCCAATTAGGTACACATATAGAATTTTAATCTTCATGTACTTGCAGAAAAACTGAATTCAATTATGAATAAAAGATACCATACAATATACATCTCTTTCTTATTAAGTAGGGCTAACTTTTTCTCCCAACCCTAGATTTGTCCCCATGCAAGAGAGTTCTGAACAGTAATATAAATCAAATAAAGAGGCTGAGACCAAACTGATCTGGTGCGAAAAGAAGGCTTACAAGTGAATTACGGGTAAGTATTTCTGGAAATAACAAGGTTGAGTACTGAGTGTAAGGGTTCTAGGGTCTCCCACTAATGGAAAAGATCATGTTAAGATTCTTATCTCCATTAGAGGATCACAGGCCTTTTCATCTTTGTGGTTAGTGCCCTTTGCCATAGGGCACACGGTCCTTTCTCATGATACAGAAACAAAGTAAAAGGCCACACACATTGCCTTGTGTCTTTCAAATTCTCCAAATAAGGAAACTAAAAGGCGAACCTTATGGGAAGATTCGTTGTGTGATTACAAAAATGGAGTCCCCTCTTTAATTTATTAGGCTTTGATACATAATCACTTCATCGATTTGATTTTACTTAGGAAAGGAACATCTTAAAATTGCTTCACTGGGCAATTTTTTGTTGTCTTCTTCTACAATTGGGAAATATGCTCATTTGTATTTTTAATCGTACAAAAATCAATCTATTATTTCATTTCTTCAACTTGTGATGATGTGAAGCTTGCAAGTGCATGGTACGTATTTGTACGTAATCATTTTGTTTGTTTCATGAACTTTGTATCTATTTTGTTCGTGTACAGAATCCATTGATTTTCATATAAATTAAATGAAATTAAATATTTAACCCCTAATAAAATAGATAAAGTTAATTTTGCTGAGCTATAAGCCATTTTCCTACACTTTTTATGTTAAAAAACATAAAGCATTTTGTTTTTTTTAAGAGTAATTAATGAGATGTTTTCAAAAATGTTATTGATGAATATTTAAAACTAATGAGATTTTCATATTTATTTGTAATTAAATTATTCTAAAGGAAGACATAGAAAAAGAAAGTAGCTTTTACTGTTTTTCAAGGGTGAAAGTCAGTTGAAAATGCCTTGTAATTTCAAATGGAGGAAATATTTATGTCAATTAATTAATTATAACTAATAATAATCTTGAGGCGCAAATTAGTGAAGCTGTGAGAGGAGAGGGTCAGGGAACCTATAGTTGGCTCTTCGATTTCACTGTTCATCTTAATTTAATTAATACTATAATTAGCTTAATTCAGTTGCCACCTATTCGAGTTTCAGATACGCTCTAACAGCAACAACAATGATAATAAAATATTACATTTCTTTTATATGGAGATCGGACGGAACACTAGTTTAGTGAAGAAGAGGTAAATTCTGATTACATTATACATACATGTGGACGTGGGAATGATCGGCGTGAGAGCTTTAAGAATACTGAAAACCCAAGACACTTGAAAATACACGCAAGACTCGTACGAAAGAATGCTTCAATGAAAGTCCCATTCCCATACCAATATTTTCAAGTTAAAGTGAGGAACCAATCTACCTTCTTCTGCTTCATTCATAAACTGCTGGCTGTAGAACGAGATTAGCCGCTGGGACTGCTTAGATGTGAGTGATCTCTCTTCAACAAGGCTTCCAGATTCTGGAAGCGTTTCATCAGTGCCTAACCTGAAACACAAAGCATGCAACCACTGATGTCAGTTACAAAATCCCACCTAAGTCTTTTATATGAATCAGATAAATCAATCCCATATTGCTTACTGCTATTTGAGCAGTAACACAACCCACGTCAAATTGAGTTATGAACCCATGGAACTCAAGCTCCAAATTGTAATATCAGAAAACACAATCAGGGCTTGTTTGGGATTGGCTGATTTCTAGGTATGAAAAGCACTTCAAACTCAAGTTGGATGAAAAAAAAATGATGTTTGGCATGGTTTCAGGGGTTATTGACTTTCTGCCAAAAGCCACTTTTAAGTTGAAGTAATTTTTTCTGGCTTCTGATTTTTCTTTTAGATTTGGAGATTCTGAAACTGATTTTTCAATAAACCGTTCATTTTTTTTTTTGTAAAAGAATAAAAGTCACTTTTGTCAACGTTAATCCAAACAAGCCCTAACAAGCCCTCACACTGGTTGCTACCAATTTGAGAGTGCTAAAAAAACAAAACTTCCTCTCTCTCTTCCCTTCACCTCATGGCCCATGTGATGGGAATACGACCCTAGGCTGGGCCCCTTTTTGGACACCCCACCAATTATTATGACGGCCTTGGGTTTTGAGTCCATTAACTAGGAAGTTTTCAATGGCAAGAAAGCGGACAGGGGTTTGCATGCATATGAAACTTGCGTCTCTAATTCACATAAATCATAGGAAGAGCATGTCAATTCACGTGCATCATGCTGGAGGTGATAGAGAAAGAAAGAGAACCTTCCATCGTTTTTTATGAGCAAGTGTGCAGTACATGGATTCAAGCCTTGTTATTATTTGCCTAAATGTTGGCCTCTTTGCTGGATTCTCATTCCAGCACTCTTCAATCAATCTGTAAGCAGAGATACCAAAAGAAACGTAAGCAAAAATGTGTATGTGTGTGTGTATGATGTTTTTAATAAGCATTTTGTAAGGCGAAAATGCCCAATTTTTTTTGGGGGAACTTACACTCTCAATCCATGGGCATAACGCTTGGCTGGAGCGCTGAAAGGAGGAGGCTCTTTTGCAGCATATACCTTGGGAACCTCATCATCTTGCTTTGTAAAAAATGGGGGGCAGCCCTCTATCATCTAAAACACAAGGCATAATAGATATCACCCATGCCGCTTCAAATTGCAGAATTTACCAGGGGGAAAACCCATGGTATCAGCTCTGCCAAAAGCATACTATCAAACAAGATTTTAGTATTCCAGTTTCATCAATAACTATCAAACAACGGACTATATGCATAAGGGTATATAGCCCGATTGCAAGTTTTATAGCTTTCATGAATTAAAAGGAAATATGAGAAACCATTACCTCTTGCAGAATCGAAGCAAATGAGAAAACATCATTTTGGTGTCATACTCTTCTTGATCGAAAACCTCTGGAGCCACATAGCGGCCTATGACTACAAAATAATGGATGTCCGAGGTTTAGAAATCTAATCCATCAAGTGGCATCTCAAACTCAGCATATTCTCCACTGAATAAGAAAGTATGGCACTGCAGATGTCTAAACATTTCAAGCATTCAGACAATCATATACGAATTACATTCCAAACGATAGAAGCACTTACTAGAAGTCTCTTGGGAGGTTAGAGGCCTGTCTTCTTTAACTGCCAGCAATTTGCTGACCCCAAAGTCTGCAACTTTTAGGTGTACTGAATCATCCCGCAATATATTACTGTTAGCTTACTCATCAAAGATATAGATTAAAGGGTGCAGACCACATCAGGATGTTAAAGCAGATAACTCTTATGGAAAACACCAGTCTTGGCATGGATTTTACTTTAACTTTTTTTTTAAGGAAAAAAACCTAATTGATAAATTAAACTTACGAGGGGTCAAGATCACGATGAATCATTGGCGATGGCTTATTTTCATGCAAATAGTTCATTCCCCTGCATAGTTTCCAGAACAGTGTAAGGACAACGAAGAATGAACACGCAAAATTGGTGTTATCTACCAATTAAAAGTAACTTAATTTATGCACAACTGGTAATAATCTCCTATCAAAACCAAACCTGCAATGTTTTAACTTTTTTCAGACCAAAAAACTTTAAAAAAACAATACTTCAATTTATACAACTGATTCAATGTGATGAACAAAAAGAACAAAACTTGCTCAGCATGACATACTAAGAAAACTTTTCAAGCTTTTTCACAGCAAACTCTGTTCCACGCCACAATGCACTACAGAAAGTTCCCTAACCAATAGATGAATAATTTGAGAAATAAAAATATATATCATCAAAGTTAGTAGTCTGACAAGCATTTGCAGTGCTTGGATTAACAGATGACTCATGCATGTAGACATTAGTATCCAAGATTTGTTGGCACATGACAAATGCAAGCTGTATCTAAATACTAAAAAATAGTCAATTCCATGGGATCCAAATAAATGGCCACAATTTAGTGAATTTATCTTATCTGTTGCTCAAGCTCTCAAAGACGATATTTGGAAAATGGATCAAATGAACTACCAGAAAATAAAGGAAAATAAAATCATAAGTACATGTTTACCTTACTTATCTCCACACTGTTGGTAAAATCAAGCTCCTTAGGATCAAGTTCATATTCTGGTACTTCCTGTGCATGGTTAACATGCATAGGGGCCATCTGACATGGTATAATTACAAGAGTTGGCAAAGACCAGTTGAACAGCACAAGCTAATGCTGAAATGGCAAGATAAATAAGTGCTACAACTTCAAAGTTTCACAATTCTCAAATCACACATACCAGAGGCTTTGCTCCATGCTTCTCCAATAATTTGATGACATCGCTGTTTTTACAATGTATAGCATCTGCAAGAGGCTGAATAGAAGACATGATATTTGTATTGAATCTCCAGTAATTAATTTAAGTAATTGCATGCAGTAGTTTTTGGTAAAATGGAAGTCACATAGAAGACCGAGAAGAACTTTTTAGAGAAAGCAAAGACAAGGATGTAGTAAACTATGCTGAATCTATTCAGTGAAGAAATTGTAAATGAAGATGGATGAAAGGAAAAAAGATCTTGTGTTATTTGCAGCAGCTGTACTAACCAAGTTCTCAAGGCGGTGAATTGATCATATGCACTTGCTCTTTGTACTCAATATACATGTCTTAGGTAAGAAAACATTCAGTTACAAATGCCATTGTATTTGAAAATCACATGAATGAAATTATTCTGATCAATGGATGCCCAATATGAGCAACCTGCCTATACTAAGCTTCAAATAGATAGAAGTTACCCTGTCTAGCAGCAGCTCGTAAAGTGAGTAGAGGACTTAACACAAATTTTCTTTAAAAGAAAAGGTCTCCCATTGCACATCTAAGAAACTCAGACCAAGCTGTTTATTATTAGTATACAGGGAAAATTAATAGTTTTATCCCCATAATTTTGGGTAAAATTCAGTTATTGAACTTTGACTCATGACTCAGTGTAACTCAATTTTTATAATTTGGACTTGATTAAAACTCAATCCTTGAACTTTACCTCAGTACTTTTGTCGGTTTAAAATATTGGTTCCCCTTTAGTCCTTATAGTTTTATTTTCTAAAATATAGGGATTAACATTTTGAACAACCAAAATTATAGGAGTGAGTTGCACCGAAGGGATTGAGATTTAATTGTGTCAAAACTAGAGAGAACAAATGATTAATTTTTCCTAGTATATATGTTCATACAGCGTCTCTTGCTTCATCTACATGCGCAATCATATGGTTACCCCGGTATGCTCAAGGTGAGTTCTGAACTTGGTAAATAGGGTTTTCATGATTGATCATGTCTTTAAACTAAAAATCTGTCATGCCCAATAGGTTAACATGAACATCGTCGAACAACAATAGCAACAGCAAAACTAACAACTACCCAACCCAATTAGCCTAGTAAATCAACTCAGAACGTGCAATGACAAAGTGAGAAGACAAAAAGCTTTGTATATATTTACCATGCTCCTCCAACGATCTTGTGGGTCAACCACAGCCCCTTTTTCGAGCAACAGAGCAACCACATCAGTCAATCCCTGACAGGCAGCAACATGAAGAGGCGTGCGATTATCAATATCTCTGTTAACCCCCTTATTTGTTAGCTCACGAATACCATCCAGATCGCCTTCAATGGCCAAACACATCAGCCTAAATCCCGGATCCATACCCTCAAGACCATCACCCTCCTAATGCAGCTCCGATTCGTCGCTATGCCTTTCCGGGGCCAGCGATGACTGCCTCCCCAGCGTAAACCTGGCTGGGTTTTTCGATTTCATTAAACACCAAACCTTGATAAATTCACTCTGAAAACACAATGTCAGCAAAATGATATGTGAAATTGAAACCCGTAACTCTGGGAAATTTATATGGGCATGCAAAACAGGTAATGCAAAACCCCTAGAGAGGAAAAATGGGAAAGTAAGTGGGGTTTTTTGAAAGAGGAAAGTTCGTGACTCCTGGGGTTACGGTGGGAGTTGCTGTCGGAAATTTGACAGGTTTGAAAAGGGGAGGGGGAGGAGACGGTAAGCTGAATAAATACGACGAAAAGGCGTATACTTTATAAAAATGAAGAAAGTTGTAAGCTGCGGAACTTCAAGATGATCTGAACCGTTGGATTTTTCGATCGCAGAGATGAACGGTCATGAACGCTGTCTAAAGATAACATTGGATTGGTATATTTATTCTCGTACATCTTGTACTGGTCAGAGCTTGTCCCTGTGGCTGTCATGGGCCCCAGGTCGATCATTCTCGTGAAACGAGATTTAGGAGATGTCGTCCCGTATCTCTCGTCGCTGCCGGGGCTTGTCTTAAATGAGCATAAATAGCCAAACAAAAAGAAAAAACAGTCTAACTATTAAATTAAAAAATAAACGTGTGTGTGAGAGAGAGTGAGAGAGAGATTTACTTTTATATTTTTTCATTCAATTTACTTTTTGCTTTTTTTAATTTATATGGTCTGTGTTTATTTATCAGACACGAGATCTGATCTAGACAGGAAAAACGATAACTTCAAATAGAAAGAAAGAAAGGATAAGCCAAGTCAGTTGTTTCAATGGAAGATATAACAACGTAGCATCGGATGATATTTTGACTTTCAATTAATTATTTGAAACATCAAATATAGAAATCATTGGATAATTGATCATATTTTGGCTTACTTATTAAGACCTTTTTTTTTTGCCAACATTATTTATTTATGTAGACCTACTACTACATGCCATGGATTTTTCCCCCCGCCAAATATGGGATATTATTATATTGACCCCCTAGATATTTTGAGGGCAGATCAGCCGCAAAGGGGGCCTCCTTAATGATTTAGCTCCTTAGAATATTCACTCTATAATTCTGTTTATATCCTACTCAACTTCCTTCAATCAAAGCAACGAAGAATTGATCCCAAGTCAAAGATGACCAATTCCTTAAAACTTATCATCAATTGCCCAAGATGCTGGAATATTCTACATTCCTATTAGGAGTCGGAATTAACGAAGCAATATGATTGACATTAAAATATATATCTTATGCACAGCCATACCCTCTTTCTTATTCGTCGGCTGAAAGAAAATTAAAAATTAAATAAATATGCTCATATGCATCATCAAAGTACGTAAAGAAACTCCACACATGGATATTTTCCCTTTAGACCAAGCAAAGTTGAGAACTTCACATAATGGATAAACTTAACAACTTCCAACTTGTGAAGAAAAACACATGTCGACACGCCTCTATTCAATCCCACCACAATCATTTTTTCAAAGGAAAAAAAACAGGGCAATAACTTCAACCTTAATTTCACTAATTATACATCTCATCATACTCCCTTATTTTCCTTCTCTACATTCAATCCATGGAATCCCCCTGTTTGACTTCCTGAACTTGAGGCCTATACTTGTACCTGCTTGAAACGGTCACATAGATACAGAAGTTGATGAAGCTCACTACAGAAAGGAACCAATAAAAGAGATTCAGATGGTTCCTGTTAATATTGTTCCCAGCCAACCATCCTCCACTGTTAGTGATATTCTTGGTGGCACTATTCACACTCTTCACCACTATGGTACTCAGAAAATATCCAAGAGCCATTGAGATCCAGAGGAAGCAGGTTGATGTAGATTTCAGCGCTTTGGGTGCCTCTGAGTAGAAGAACTCAAGCAGGCCCACATACGTAAACAAGTCAGCAATTCCAAACACAAAGTACTGAAAGGAAAGCCAGAATGTGCTCATGGGCAATGGATTTCGTGTTGGGTCAGCATCGAGCTTGTTGTGATCTCTCGCCACTTGCTTTCTTTTAACTTCGATCACTGCAGAGATGGCCATGGAGATGCACGAGAGTATGAGGCCAACTCCTATACGCTGCAAGTTGGTGATTCCAGTGGGGATGCCGGTGACCTTGCGAAGAAGAGGCACGACGATATGGTCATAGATAGGGACGATGATGATCAAGAACACGACTGGGATGATTGGGAGAGATGCTGGAGGGATCTTGAATGATTTTGAGATACGGGTGTCCATTGTGAGGCCTTGCTGGATGGAGAAGGTTTGGAGCTGAGCTAGGCACAGTGTCATAATGATTGTGCAGCAAAATATTGGCACCATGCTTAAGATGATCTTGGCATTCTCCACTTGCGTCACCCTGCAAAGTTTCCATGGATTTGGTGGAGCTCCAGAATTCTCAACTTCTGTTATGAGTTTGGGTTTGATGGCTGCTTTGTCCAGGAACCTGATAAGATGGAAACAGGAACTTTACTTTAGAACCAATGCTTGCACATATACGTATGTTTGTGCAGATCAAACATATGTATTATACCTGTAAATGTCTCTGTGAGGCAAAAATTCTGTTTCCGTGGCAGCTTCTTTGTTCCGTTCAAGCTCGTAGAGTTGTGCAGGGTCTTCAGGAAGGAGAAGATTTATGTTCCGAAATGCGGCAACAAAAACCTATGGTATTAAAATCCAACTCGGGGTACACGGGTTAGAGCAATAAATCGGTGAACCAGCCTGTGACCAGTCAAGAGTTTTGGATAGAAACCCACATATCACATGCTTCATCGGTAAACATTATGGTCATTTGGATGTGCTAGCTAGAGCTGGATAGGATAGACTACTAAGATTAATGGGTAACGGTATAAGAAATGAAAGTAAACCGTATGAAGGTGAAATAAATTTACCTGTGTGATCTCAATGATAGCACCAGTTCGTCGAACAATCTGAAGTCGATAGAGAGGCAATCCAGAGGCAAAGATTATGAGACCCAAGAATATGGCGATGGTGGCGATCCCAAAACCCAAGTCCCAGCCTTTGTTGTCTTGGACGTAGACGACGAGCGTCAGGCTGACGGCGCCGCCGAGGCAAGCGGCGAGCAAGAGATAGTTGAAGAAGGTGGGCATGAGGGAGGCTTCTTTGGGGTCATTGTGGTCGAACTGATCAGCGCCATGTGATGGAAGGGAAGCTTTGACTCCAGAAGTGCCAAAGGCCAAGAGATAGAGGCCGACGAAGAGGAGGGCCTTGTGGCCTCCGGCAAGTGTCTGACATTGAGATCGTGGATCCGACATTACGCACGACGGTGGCTTCAGGTGTGGGTAGTGTGCTTGAACTGTCAGAAGCGCCAGTCCCTGCTAGATTAGTCATCGGCCGGTGAGGCAATCATTTTGCTATATTTTATCCCGGCATTGTTTGATTGGGGTTTTTGGAGGGTAGGGGTGACGTGTTTGGTTAGGATTTTTTAAGAGGGAGGGGAAGTATAAAAAAAGAGATTGGGCGCATTATTGTTTTTGCTTGTTGGGGGCATTATTCACTTCGTTAAAGTTTTGTTAATTTATATTTTATAATTTCAATAGCATAGGGTATTATATAGGCATCAATACTTTGATAAGTTATTGTGTGTCTTATAATTTAAAAAAAACTATTATATATAAATAATAATATATCTTTAAGATTCAAAAATTCAAAAATAAAAAATCTAAATAAAATAATAATAATAATATATTTATTAATTTTTAATTAATTCTCCTTCCCTCATTTTACGTTAAATAAGAAATATTTTATTCCCTTCTTTATAAACCTCCTTTACCCTCCCATCCCCTCCTCTTCTATTCCCTTGAATCAAACAAAGCTTAAAGTAGCATTATCTCCCATGCAATGGGCAAAAGAAAAGAAGCATGCAAATATAATTATAATATTATATAATAGTGTGTTGGTATCCATAAAAGATTGAAATTTCATTGCTTATTTAATATTTTGAAAAAGAAAACAACAAAATATCTCTGGGGGTGGACTTCTTGAAAATCCCAAAATGAATTATTGAAGGAAAAAATAATCTTAACTAGTACATATATGATGGATCACTTATATGTATTTTATAGCATAAACTAACAAAAAAATATTAGTAGAGGACATATTTTGTAGTACAAATTGTCGTTGTGCATATTCGAAATTTAAAACATTACGCTATTCCCTACGTTATTCTTTATATATATTCCTAAATTTTCAACTAACTTAATATTACTAAAATTATGTAACATTATTTTCTCTATTTTGTTTCTTTATAGTTGTCAATTGTGTCATTAATAAGATAAACAATTAAAATTTATAAAAAAAACATATATATATATATATCAATGACCATGAGGGGACCATGGTCCCCAAGATTAGGTATCTTGTTCCTTTCAGAAATGATTTTGAATTATACAAGTTATTGACATTTTAAGAAACATCAATACATATAATTACTATTGTTAATTACTTTAAATTTCTGTTCATTAATTTTTCTTTCTAAAAATTTTTTCCTCGCAGGGGCTGATGAACCTAGTTGAGTTTTAGACCCGGAAACTTCCATATATTCTGTGCTTTCATTTATGAAGAATATAATGAACGTTCTAATAAGTGCTTCTTAACCGTTAAAAAGAATGAAAATGCTTCAAAAGAAAAGGAAAATCACTAGGAATATGAACGACTGGTGATTAATTGCAAACAAGAAATATAACTCAGTGCTCATCAAATATGTGAAGGGACTATACCAGAAACTCAAGGCAACCAGAGAGGATGACGGCTTTGAATGGGCCGAACCAAGTGTCAGCAACGACGGCGACGAGGATGGCGAGCAAGTAACTGGTGCCCATGTAGTTGGTGAGCATATTAGCAGAGTCAACCAGATCAAAATGCATTACTCCATTGAAGTATGTCACCGAGTTCACTGCCAGCGAGAACGTTGCCAAGTTCTCCAATCCAAACATCGCTGCATATATATACATACATATAAGCATCCAAATTTCGTTTGTGTTAACTTTCAAGTCTGTGAATATATAATAATACTGACAAGGGATTTTACATACTTAATATGAGGAAGGATGTTTTCATTCCTCCATGTTCATGTTTGAGAGCTTTCCTTCCTTTCCAGTCCACTTTATCTGCCACAACCAGCGCCGCTTTATCAACTTGCTCAGGGTTTTCCTGCATGCAAATAATAATAATAATAATAATAATAATTCAGTAACTAGAAGAAGCTAGCTCAAAAGGATTAAACTGGTTCTACACGTCTTCCATGCACTGAGAGAAAACTGTGCGTACCATGGCTTTATAGATGAAGCCTTCACTGTGGTTAACTCAAATGAAGAAGAAGAACTGGGTCTGGGTGGCAGCGACCAAGACCAAGCTCTTTCCTATACACACACACACACACACACACACGACTTAGCAAAACACATTAAAGAAATATTTCTGCGCGCATCAGATGACTCCAACGGTGACGATGAATGGTTTGGTGACCATTTCTTTATTTTCAAATTAAAGAAAAACATGGTTCTTGTTCGAATATAAAAATGCCATAGCATTGATTCTGCCGACTTTCAGAAGAGGAATAGTCCAATAAGTTGTCATAGTTTATTTCTCTACAAGGAACTTTACTGGATAGCAGCAGATTGATATTGAGAACAGAAACCTTGGGAATATATTCTATCACAATCATCATGATTCATGGGACAGCTCTGAACTCAAAAACCGGACTGCTCTGGTTTTGATTCTGCTTAAGCTAAATTTTTTGCATTTGAAGTGCGTCATAGTTTTGATTTACATGGATCAATGAAGCTACATGAAAGTATTTAGGAAACCTTCAAGGTCATTTGAAACACAATCTCAATTGGTTCTACACTGCGGATGATGAGCTTCTCTTATAATTTCTTTCGGATGAAATCATATATGTAATTCATATCAAGTTTCAAGTACATAAAAAACTTCCATATGGATAAACTTAACTACTCCCAACTTGTGAAGAAAACAAATATCCTCACCAATATTTTATCCAATCGCAATCATTTTTCAAAAGGCAAAAAAAAAAAAAAAGGCACAAACTACTTCAACTTTCACTAATTATACATTTCATCATAATCCACTTATTTTCTTCTCTACATTAATTCAATCCTTGGAATCCCCCTGTTTGACTTCCTGAACTTGAGGCCTATACGTGTACCTGCTTGAAACGATTAGATAGATACAGAAGTTGATGAAGCTCACTACAGAAAGGAACAAGAAAAATAGATTCAGATGGTTCCTGTTAATATTGTTCCCAGCCAACCATCCTCCACTGTTAGTGATATTCTTGGCGGCACTATTCACACACTTCACGACTATGGTACTCAGGAAATATCCAAGAGCCATTGAGATCCAGAGGAAGCAGGTTGATGTGGATTTAAGCGATTTGGGTGACTCTGAGTAGAAGAACTGAAGCAGCCCCACGTAGGTAAACAGGTCAGCAATGCCAAACACAAAGTACTGAAAGGAAAGCCAGAATGTGCTCATGGGCAATGGATTAAGTACTGGTATAGCATCGAGCATGTTGTGATCTCTTGCCACTTGCTTTCTTTTAACTTCGATCACTGCAGAGATGGCCATGGAGATGCACGAGAGTATGAGGCCAACTCCTATACGCTGCAAGTTGGTGATTCCAGTGGGGATGCCGGTGACCTTGCGAAGAAGAGGCACGACGATATGGTCATAGATAGGGACGATGATGATCAAGAACACGACTGGGATGATTGGGAGAGATGCTGGAGGGATCTTGAATGATTTTGAGATACGGGTGTCCATTGTGAGGCCTTGCTGGATGGAGAAGGTTTGGAGCTGAGCTAGGCACAGAGTCATAATGATTGTGCAACAGAATATTGGAACCATACCTAAGATGATCTTGGCATTCTCCACTTGTGTCACCCTGCAAAGTTCCCATGGATTTGGAGCTCCAGAATCCTCAACTTCTGTGGTTGGTTTGGCTTTGATGGCTGCTTTGTCCAGGAACCTGATGAGAACAGGAACTTTAGTTTATAACCAATGCTTGCACACATGCAGCTAGTTGAAGACTAAATGTCAGATTTGTGCAGATCAAATATGCATGGTTCATTGTTGTATGTACATGTTGTGAGGTATAAAAGATATTTATGGAAATATAAAGGTGAAATATACGTGTGTGGGATATATATATATATATATTGTACATGTAATTGTCTGAGTGAGGTAAAAATTCTATTTCTGAGCCAGCTTCTTTGTCCCGTTCAATCTCGTAGAGTTGTGCAGGGTCTTCAGGAAGGGGAAGATTTATGTTCCGAAATGCGGCGACAAAGACCTGGATGATCTCAATGATAGCACTAGTTCCTTGAACAATCTGAAGTCGGTAAAGAGGCAATCCAGAGGCAAAGATTATGACGGCCAAGAATATAGCGACAGTAGAAATCCCAAAACCCCAGTCCCAGCCTTTGTTGTCTTGGACGTAGACGACGAGCGTCAAGCTGACGGCGCCGCCGAGGCAAACGGCGAGTAATAGATAGTTGAAGAAGGATGACATTTGGGAGGCTTCTTTTGGATCTTTGTCGTCGAACTGATCGGCGCCATGAGATGGAAGGGAAGCTTTGATTCCGGAGCTTCCGAAGGCGAGGAGATAGAGGCCGACGAAGAGAAGGGCCTTTTTGCTGCCAGCGAGAGTCTCACAGTGAGATCGTGGATCCAACATCAAGCATGGTTGTGGCTTCAGGTGTGGGTAGTGTGCTTGTACTGTTAGCAGTAAGAATCCCTGCGACACCATCAACAATTAATGCATGGAGTAATAGTGAGTAAGGATTTATACAGGAGGTTCGATGATGAATATTGGAAAGGGTTTTAGGAACATATACCAGAAACTCAAAGCAACCGGAGACGATGACGGCTTTGAATCTGCCGAACCAAGTGTCAGCAACGACGGCGACGAGGATGGCGAGCAAGTAACTAGTGCCCATGTAGTTGGTGAGCGTATTAGCAGAGTCAACCAGATCAAAATGCATTACCCCATTGAAATATGTCACCGAGTTCACTGCCAGCGAGAACGTCGCCAAGTTCTCGAAACCAAACGTCGCTGCATACACACATACACACACATATATATATAAGCACCCAAATTTTGTCATCTTTAGATGGTGCAAGATTGTAACATCGACAAGAGATTATATATATGTGCATACTTAATATGAGCAAGGATGTTTTCAAGCCTCCATGTTCATGCTTGAGAGCTTTCCTTCCTTTCCAGTCCACTTTATCAGCCACAACCAGCGCTGCTTTCTCCTCCTGAACTGTGTTTTCCTGCATGAAAATAAATCAACATAATGGATTCTAGTAATTATGGAGAAGATGAATAGGATGTAGAGAGAGAAAACTTCACTACCATGGCTCTCTGTGCAGATGAGGCCTTCACTATGGTCTGTGGCAGCGAGCAGCACCAAACCCTATGTTATATATACACTCAGCATACACATTAAAGAAATATTTATGCGTGCATCAGATGACTCAGTGACGATGGAAGGTGGTGGCGTGTGACCATTTCTTTATTGGCAGAAACTCATACATATATATAGTTGATTATTTATTTTTCAGAAAGAAATTATGGTTCTAGTTCGAATGTGCAAAATGCGTTACATTGATACTCTCCCGACTTAAGAAGAAGAATAGTTCAAGGCTCCAAGAAGCAGAGACCGATACACATGTAATTCTGAAAAGGAAATTGCCCGTTCCTTATTTCTTTTGCAAGTTTATTCCACTTCTGTTAATTAAATTTATGAGTGGTATAACCAAGATTCTTGGTAATACATGCTGACACGCTTGTTATGAGACATTGGATGCTGTCAAGGTTTTCCCTGGAAATCGTCACTAAGCCATTTGGCAGATGCACTAAAATGGTAGAAAGAGTCCCCCAAACTCGAACTTGTGAACAACCAATAGTCATTAGTCTTAACTTAGTAGAGTGGTTATAACTATTTAAGTACGAGATCTCAAATTTAACCTTGTATAAATGCAAAAACTATTTTTGAGAGAATTGCTCTCATTTAGGGTCCTACTTGGCTTGAATTTAAATTAGTCGAAGTTCAATATAACTTTAAATATTAGATAGTTAACTCTAAAAAATAAGAAGAATATGTGTAAAGTAAATGAAATCGAGTATAATGCTTGATAGAAAAAAATGTCAATAAAAAAGAACATATAATCTAACTGTCTGTCAATTACCAATCATAGAATATAACTTGAGTCCCCTTCAACCACATTATTGTAATTTAGTATATAGTTGAAGGTTTGATATTAACTATGGTCTCATGTCCCCCACTTTAATGGCTGGGATCATCATCTAAAGAAGATACTACTATAAAGAACTGTGATGTTGGCATTTGAACATATAATTGACAGGAAAACTGTCATATTTTACATGGCCTTAGTGAATTGAAGAGATCATCTCCTCCTGGAAATTGATAATGTTTTGGTATTTGAACAGGTCATTAAATAACTCTAGTGTAAGAAACTCATGGATCACTCCAAGGGGGAAAAAACTTTTTGGATGATCCACAAGCTTTCCAATACTTGAAAAGGTCTATTTAATACATAACTTTATTCACTTGTACACATTAATAAACGATCTTTCAGTCATTAGCAGTCGCTTTAGTCTAAAGGTAATTTACATATATCCTTCTTGATCTCAGCATAAATTAAAATTATTAAAAACTGTCATTGTACTGAGAAACAATATCCTTGTGTGTGGCAAGCAATAAATAATCTCAACACTCCAATGTTTTCTACCAAAAGTGTCACATAGAAAAGAGCTTCTTTTTGTTGCTAGGTAATGAACTAAATATAGAGGCACACCACAGATAGATGCTAAACCTGTCCAGTGTCAATGAATATAATAATGTACAAAGTAAATTATCAGGAAATTAATGGAGAAATTTCAGCAAGCTACTGTTTTGATGATTTGGTCAGGTGGGGTGGCACAACCCACTTGTTGCTTTATTGAAGTCTACATTTGCTGGGTATTATCTTCAATATTTTCCATCTCATATAGCCGGCCGAAGAGGTCAACCCTTGTTGGTTGATTTTTCTTATAAACTGACTCCCAACATAAACACATTTATTTCAAAATGAAAATAATAAAAAATATTCATATTTAGCCCCTCAAATATTAAATATAATAATTAGTAGAATAATGTATTTTAATATTAAATTTATAATTTCTTTTTCAAACTCTCAATTGTATCTATTAAAGAGATTTTTTTTAATTAAATGATTAGTTCTGATATAAATGATTAGAATAAATATTTTAAAAAAATTAATATATTTTTTTATAAATAATTAATTTAATTAATTTTTTAATTTTTATAAATTAATTATATAGCTTATGCGTTTATTTTTATTTTTATTTTTATTTTTTTGTCCACCCGGTTCACAGGAGCTTTACCCCGACTACATCCGGATTCGACCCGCGTCGTGTACCTGGCTATGGTGTGTGAGTCTCCTAACGGAAATTTTCTGTGTACGCTAAGGCTCGAACTCAAGATTTCGCTTAAATAATACCTAACCACTTACTATTTAGACCAACTCCTATTGGTTAAGCGTTTAAAAGCGGAAGGAATACTTTAAAAAGTAATGTACAATCTCGGCCCGACCTATTTTGTAGGTGATGGGGACAAGTGCCCTCACAATTTTTTTCCTTTTAATAATACATGCTCCATGTGCTCTGTGTATATATATAGATTCCTCAGTCTCAAATTTCGAGTCCTTTACAATCTAAAATTTCAGTGTCTGTGATAAGTAAATGCTTGTTACTCCCACTCCCATCACTCTTAGTTCTCTTACCCATCAAACCTTGGAGCTCAGCTCATGGATAATATATCCAGCTTACTGTAACCATATACTATTAGCAAAGGATCCATTAAATAAAAATAACAGTTGCTTTGTTTATATCTTAGCTAACCAGTAAATAAAAATAATACCCACTTGCTTCTCAACAGGGGAAGACGGAGAAGTTTCGTTCATACCCCACTCGAAAAAGAGAGAGAGAGAGAGTAAATACACTATATAAGAGAACAGATCAATCTCTCTCAAAAAAATGCCAAAGCGTCCTTTAAGCAAACAAAATTGAATCTAAAGGATAATAAGAACTCGTATAATCAATGATTGCATAACTATCATTTAAATGACTAGAACAAATCTACAATGTAAAAGAACTCACGGCTGCCTGTGCAAAGAATGCTCGACTAAAGTTTCTAGGGCAAGGGAAATCAAAGCAAAATATTGCCAAAAATAGGAGGGAAAATGGAAGATCAATCAATAGTTAAGCAGAGAATACTTTATCCTCAGTACAATTTTTCCCTTTTCCACTCCAAGCTTAGCCCCTGTGACTAACCAATGACCAGGAATATCTTGGGGCCCTTTAGAAATTTCCGTCATGTCCACAATCTTCACCAATTTTCCAGCGTGGATTGAACTTTCATCCCTTTTGCCGTCGGAGGTTTTATTTGGTAAAGATGAAGATGCACTCTCTGGTCTTGGTGTAGCCGATAGAGTGGAGGGGTTGTGATCCCAGACCGACCGCCTTATTGTGCATCCCGGTACCTTGGAGAACAGAAGCTTGAGGTGTAACACGTTTTTGGCACCAAAATCCCAAACACCAAGCTGAGCTCCTGTTACAATAGAGAGGTCTCCAATGCTAGTTTCTGTGTACTCAATTGGTGCAGTGCTGACATGGGAGAAGTTCTTCCATTTGATTGGCTCAAACCAGCGGCTATCTTGCTCCTCAGGACCTTGCCACTTAGGAGCTCCTATGGCCATGTGCACATCCCAGTGAGGTTGAAGGTTCTTTGGTAGAGAAACTAAATGCTGCAAATGAATTGCGAGTCGATTCTGTTTGCTTCCCTCTAGGCTAAGTCTAAGACCAGTCACAGGCTTCCGACCCACTGTAACCTGAAACACCAGGTCCTTTTGTTATTTGCCTAGGGAAGAAACATCAAAAGCATGCTTTCATCATGTTTAACAAGTGTAGTAGGACATAGATATGGCTCTGTTTTCAAAAATTTTCATGCTTCATATATTGTTTAATTCAACTAAATAATACACAGTTATACCAGTTGGCAAAGCCAAAACACCTGTGCTGTCTAGTAGTCCCACTTATCCCATCTCATTACAATAAATTAAATTTAGTGCTAAAATTGTTATTAGCTTTGAATATAACAACTTTAGCAGTAACTTTAACATTCTTTTATAAAAGCCCATTTCGACTTGGTTTTTAATACCATAATCAGTCAAGTAGGATTTACCAAACCATACCTGATCTGGACTGACGTAAAGCTTTGGTCCCATCAAGCTAAACTGAAGGGAAGGACAGACAGGCTCCTTTCTTTGTAGATTGTTTTGCTCTGGCGCCCAAACTCGAGATATTTGGAAATCCAAGAAATACTGTAGGTCTTCAATAGGCGGTTTGTCTGATAGTATAACATAGGTGAATTATATAGACTTGATAAAATCACTATAACTTAAAGCTATCTAACAGTAGTTATTACCAAATTTGTCCTAAAATCACAATTCACGCAATATTAGTACTACAGCTCACTTTAATATTATTTTGTATTCAATTATCTATGTTCATGTTGACAGTAAAGACACACAAGTGGCTAGTTCAAGTTTGACGAACTAGCGTGGTGAACATGGAACGAAATTGGATTAATTAAGGTTGCGGTATTTATGCCACCTGATGTGCAAAATTGTATACCACCTGATGCAAGTATTAATAACGGAACTAGAACTTACACTCCAAATACAGGTCAATTGCACGGGCCAAATGTTTTACACCTGGCAACCCTTCGAGAAGAGAAACAATGGGTGTAAATGTCATGTTAATAACGTCTGGCGCTAATTTTACAGTCTCCACCCATTTTATATGGTTTTGCTCAAGATCATCCCCTCCTCTTCTTCTGAAAATGACAGTAACATCCTGCGCCAACAAATTGAAAGGTCACTCCATTGATATTTCCATAATTTATGCATTAGATGAGTGGAAAATAGAATGCAATAGCAGGAATGAAATCTCCATATGCAACAAGGACCAAGCCAGAACGTATTTTGCAAACTAAAGGAAGTTGCATGAATATACGCAGACACAAAAGTTATCAGCTTACTGAATATTAGTGAAAAAGGGCATTTCTTGATACTAACCTTTTCCTTGTACCTTAAAGGACCAGGACTTGACAGGCTCTTTACACCAAACCTATCATTTCCTATGTCCTCTATATAGCTCTGAATGTCTGAAGCAGACAAACTAGATGATTGGTGCTGCCTGATATAAACTACGTCTCGTCCACCAACTGTTGCAGATGTAACAATATGGGTACCATAATTCTCAATAAAACTGAGAAGGAGAAAGGGCAGAAGTTTCTGATTAGAACTTAACTCCACCCAAACCATCTAATTGATATAATACACAACAAGAACTTAAGAACTGCCTGAATATTATTCACAGCAATTAATAAAAAATAGATTACCTCGCCAAAGCTGCTGGATCCCAAGAGTAAGGAACAGCACGCTTGATATCTTCATACAAGGCTAGATTTAATTTATTTACTTCGACTTTGAACAGTGGGAAAAAATATCCAACCATGGCAAGGGACTTTGTGGCTGCTGCATCAACCATCCAGGATCCAGTAAAATTGAACATGGTATTGAAGCTTCCAAGTGGAATTTGTGCTGTTATGCTTGACATCTCATTAAAATACTTTGCCATCTGGAAAATTAGACATTACAAGGTCACTAACATTGTTCAATGAATGGAAAAAATTGCTCACACTCATCAGAGAAATAGCCATTTATCTTATGTATAAGAAAAACAATTAATACATTCACTACGGAACAAAGACACATTTTCATTCATAATATAGTGATTTTTCATAAAGATCTCAAAACTTGCAATAAGCAAAAAATAAAACCATGAATGGAGTCTATGCCAATATATGCCTCCTAATCCATCAGGACAGCTATTCATCTATATTATCTGAAATGAAAACCTATCACTGAAAGATTGGTAAAACGATAGGTTGTCAAGAACCATGAATCCCATGTGTCATTCATTTGAAAGAATTCCTTACATAAATGAAGCATAACTGTGCTGATTCACATGGTGATTATCCCACTGCAAACTGTTGCAGTTTCACAATCCACTAGAATATACTTTGGTATCAGGTCAGCACTGCCAACTATATACAATATGTAGTGTCAACCATCAATTCCACCGGAAGACAAGACTAAGACTGGACTAGGTGCTCAGAAGAACTTGGAAGTTGCAAATCACACTTTATTTGATTGGACAAGCGTTCCAGAATATAGGAAAAAGGCCAAACTTGCAAAGGTTATCAAAGACATCGTCTAGAAGTAGCTTCTTAAAGATATAGTGCATATCCCTGACTTCTCAACTTGTTATTTCTTGGCTTTATTCTTCATGTCTCAACTACTTTATAATTTCCACAAAATTGCAAAGTTGTGAACAATTATGCTCGCCCAATGCAGTTTGGATGCTGATTCTAACTTCTTAAGGCATATCAAAGTAGGGTTTAATAAACTTAAAAAATATGACTTTAATCAACTCCCAGATGATATTATCATAAGTATTTGATTCAGTTGCACTCTTGGGTGCACTGGCGCAATATTAATAACAGCTTCTCATTGTGCTAATACACATTTTTAAATGTATGGGTAACATCTAGCTAATTTACGGATAACTAACACCTATTAATGGTAACATGTTACCAGCACCTTGAGGATGAAATTAGTAGAGCCTTCCCATCGACCTAGTTATGGGTTGCTCAATGTTCTTGTTGCCACTAGTAAAATTGGCAATTACTAACATATTAGTAAAATGTTGCCAGCACATTTGAATGATGTTACCGACACAATGGAAGTTCATTTTTCATTGCACCAATGCACTTACAGATTAATGTGCACCATAGAATCTTCCTATGATTTATCAAAATGAGATGTTTGCCAATACATTCCCAAGATATGGAGCACGCACCTCATATTACTATTAGCCCAACACAAAAGCCTTAGGAAGAATGGCATGGAACATTTCGGTTTGATTATTTAGTTCCTATACTCCAACAACTTTCACTGGTAACGAAGTGTACTTTCCCGAAAGTAGAAAGTTGATTGTCTACTGCATATTAAAACTAAAATTTTCATAATTGGAAAAGGCAAAGGTATAATCTGCAGAAATCACATTGATTAGGAACAACATGGATTAAACTGCCAAAGGACCACATTGAACTATGGAGATAGATCAGGGGACTAGGCATGTGTCAGAATTCTAACTACTCTCAGATAACAATAGGAGGAAAGGAAAAGAAACGTCCATGTGTAATTATTCTGAAACCAACACAAGTTCTATACATTGCAGAAGTCAAATGAAGAAAGGAAAGGAAACGTTCATATATAGTGTTAGGCACTGCATTGGAAATGTACGAATTGTCACTGGAATCTACAAGCCAACTACCAACAAAACAAAAATCATCCACTCAAAAAAAAAATCAGAATTCTTATGCTCCCAGTTTTCTTTGGGTCTTCTTTCTGTGGAATACTGCCACGAGCAAGCCAAGAAATCAAAATCAAAATCAATAAGCAAAACGGATCAAAGCAATCACCTCATGGAAACTATACACCGGAGTCTTCTCTATACCACTCTCCCCTGGCGATCCATCAATGTCAACAGAGACGTTAGGAATAACAACACCATGAGAGACAACAAGATCCCTAGTATGGTCCTCGTCGAGGCGAACAAGCCTCGACCCAGTAGCCCCTTTGCAGTAGAGAAGACGAATATCGGAGGTGACATCGAAGCCTCGACCTAGAGCTTGGATTGAGTTGCAAAGAGTTGCAACGAGAGAATCAGAGCTGGAGCTTCTTATTGCAGTTGCTGGGTTATCCATGATTTGAAATAGAACCTCAGAAGGATTCAGTGAAGGAAAGAGGAGGAAGATGAACAGGAAAATGTCTGAATGGTTCGGAATTGCATATTTATGTACTGCACAACATAGATTTTCTTCTTCTTCTTCTTCTTCAGGGAAGAGACTCACAGAAGGGGAGCTTCGACTTTGTAGTTGGTGAGCTTCGTTGTTGTTGTTCTTTGCTTTGCTTGTCGTTCTGAAAGGCAGGCATTTGACGGGAATAACAATCGGGTCTGAAAAACGCGTTTTTTGGTATTTTGTAGGGACCACATACGATTCTCATTTATGCCCTGTTTAGGGTGTGATTGGATTAGCTTTTGGAGAATAGATTTTGGGAAGAATAGATTTTGGAGAATAGATTTTGGGTAGAATAGATTTTGGGAAGAATAGATTTTAGGAATAAAGATGTTTGGATGATTAGTAGTAGAATCACTTTTTATATTGGTAAATTACTAAAAAGGGTATGATATGATTAAAAGTAAAAGAGATGAAAGATGATAGAGAGGAAAGAGGAGAGAGAAGAGAGTGTAGAGAGGAGAGAGGAGAGAGAAAAAGAGAGATAAGAGAGGAGAGAGGAAAGAGAAAAAGAGGAAGGAGAGAAGAGAGGAGAGATAATAGAGAAAAGAGAGTAAAGAGGGTGTAAGAAAAAGTAAGGATATAATAGTAATTGGATAATCCAAAACCTAGGTTTCAAAGAAAAAGCTATTTTCAGTAGCTTATTCAAAACCTAAGTTTCAAACCGAGGTTTTGTCCAAAATCAATTCTCAACAAAAATTATTGTTTGTCTAAAAATTTTTCAAACCGCGATTTTGCCTAAAATTCATTTTCCAACGCTGCTCCCAAACATGCACTTAGTAAACTGTGGAAGTGAAATTGGGGAGGGAAGCCCAAAAAATCCCCACTTCCACCTTATTTCTATTTCAAATTCTGCATCCTTCAAAAACTCTTCTTCTATCCCAAAAAGGCAAACAGGCCTTAATCCTTTTTTCTTCCTATCTCCTTTCAAGTTTGAACTAAAAAAAAAAGTTGGGTACAAATTTTTTTAAAAAATAGTTAAATTCACCTATAATTTAAGGGTAAGACAAAATCTTTCTTCTTTTTTTTAAATAATATTAATATTAAGTAAGATGAGTCGTCTATTACCTCCAAATATAAATTCAAATATCAAGAGTTAGATGTTCTTAAATGCTAAGGAGATTTTTAGGGTTGACTTGTCTCTTCTCTTTATTCCAATTTTCATATAGGTATATATTTCTGAGAATACCATATTATCTGTTCTCTTCTTTCCATGAATATATCAAAAACAATATAAACAAAATGAACTCAACAAATATATAAATTTTGTTTTGTGCCTAAATTTTACTATCTTCTCATTTTTATATGCTACCTCTGTCTAAAAATAACTAATTTTTTATTAGAAAAAAATGTAATTTGGTGTTTTGGCTTTTTTTCCCCAAATATCAGCCATTTTAAAATATTTTTTATAAGTTTACACTTTAGTAATAATAACAATCACATGTCAAAGAATCTCAAATTCTTTCTCTTTTTCATTCTTGTGTAAGGCCTTCCTTTTCTAAAATGTAAAAACTAAAAAGTATAAATCTTATTATCATTTTTTTATATAGGGATAAATGCCCAAAATAAATAAATTAAACTATAGGGAATTAAATTTTATTGCCAATCTTAAATACAAGATAAACATGAGATGGAAATTTTGTCTTATAAAACATAAAAATAGATTTTTGAAGGTTACCAAAAAACCAATTAGGACAACATAGTATCCTTTCAACAGTAAAGCCCAAAAAATTAAAATATTATTTCCTTCGTATAAAATACTAGATAAAAAAAATCTGCAACGTAAATATGGATAGAGATAAGAAATTTATATCTTTTTATATATCAAAACAAACCTCTAAATAAATATGGTCCATCTTTAGCATTATTTCTTTTATATTATTTTGCGGAGATTAGGAGAACATCAAAACACGTAGTAGACGGATAATCATCTGATAAAATAAAAACAGAGCAAATTGCAATAACAATATCATAACCTGGTCAACAGAAGCAAAGGGCTCTATGACCCTTGAGTTCCTACTTTCCTCTACTGGTAATATTCCTTGCTAGTTAGTTGCAGCCTTGCAGGATTAAGATAAGAACCATACATGAACATCAAAATGAATAAACACACTCCAAACCACCTAAACCCCATAACCTGAGATTTCATCCATGATATTTGCCACAACATCCTTGCATTCTGTGAGAACTTTAAGCCCCCTTTTAATCCTCTCTCTCTTCCCAGAAACTGAAGGAGGTTCCACCAGCAAGCTTTCAATACCACCCCCATATGGACCCATCAAATCATTAATAATCGCTTGCTCCAAATCCTTGTTCACAAGGTTGTTGATACTGAACTGAAAATGAAGAGCAGTATTATCAATTAGCCTCCTCACCACTACCTTCCAATAGGCAGTGATCCTCATCTTCAAATCAAATGCTTGATTAGTGTCAGGTTCTGTATAGTTTCCCAGATGAGCAATTTCAACTTCTCCAATATCTGGAAACAATACCTTAGTTAGCTTTTGATTTTTAGCTTTCATGAAGAATCTTTCTGAGCCATAAGTCCGTTGTACTCAGAACTGTACTGAGGATTACAAGTGTAATCAGTCAGCTTTTCCATTTCCACTATGCCCATCACATATTTGATAGATTGCTCCTTCATTTTAGCACTAAGAGTCCGCCCTGCTCGTCGAGTACACTTCTGAAGAAGCTCATAGTGTTCTGTGTGACGCATCAGAACATTAAGAACAACGCCTTCAAGATATTCCCATACCTTATCGATAAACCCAACTGGGATGCTTGAAATCCCTCTCACTTTACTGTGCAGGACAGTCAGAAAAGCAGTTCGAGGCATGAAGTTTGGTAGTCCAATGCACTTGGCTTCCTCAAGAACCTTCATTTCCTCCATCAAAAAGCTCTTGGCGGGATCACTAACAGGACATGTGCGGAGGTAATTTGAGTACTGGTTCAGCATATCAACAAGGCGAGCGGTGCAATGCATGTGCTTCTCATCTGGGTACTCACCAAATTCTCCTCTGATCAGAATTTTCTTCAGTGATTCTACAGCTAAGCCGATTTTATGCATCACAAGACTCATAGCTTCGGCTACTGAAGCAAGATTCTTGGGCAGACCCTCCAGTTCGGATAGGTAAAAACTGAACTTGTCATTGATCTTTTTAACTATCTCTGGCAGTGTCTTGGATATGCTATGTGCTTGAAGTTTAACCAGCTTCTGTGCCAAAACTGGAACACCAACAATTGACGAATCTATTTTGGACAGAAGTGGGTGGGTCTCAAAGAGTTTAGCTTCTTCCACACGAGCTTCTTCATAGGACTCATTCCCTATGCGATTTCTCACACACACATAACCAAGACCAATGTTCACATCATTAGAAGTGATCTTCTCCAGCAGGCCTTGTGGAGCCAAGTCAGGTTTCGTGACCACAGCCAGAGTCCTCTCTCCAGATTTGTCCACACTCTGAGACATCCTGATGGATTCACAGGTAGGAAAATCAACCGTAGCTGCTAGAACATTGAGAATAATGCTCTCTTCTGGATTTATATAATCCATGATAATGCCCTTGATCTGGTCATAGATATCCTCAGGCTGGCCACGAACAGGCACCCGAGTAATACCAGGAAGATCGACCATTGTTAGATCAGGAACCCCATTCTTCTTCACAAACAAAGTTAACCTGGCGTTGGATATGCCTTTCCCCTTGCCTGCAAGCTCATTAGTGGCATCGTTAATGGCGTCAGAGACATGAGCCTCATCTGTAGGGACAGATTTACCATTATATTCCAAAACAAACTCAGGTATGGGGAGAGCATGGTTTTGGAGCCTCATGATCAGAGGGACCCTGGTGACGATATCTTGGCCACGTGGCAGGCTGATTCCGGCGAGGGATTCAAGGACACTGGACTTGCCAGAGGACTGGTCGCCCACAACAACAATGGAGGGAAGGTTGACACCTTCTTGGGAGATGTTGAGGCGCCTGAGGCTTTCAATGGCATCAAGAATAGGGCGAATCCACTCGTTGTAAGAGGTGGTGATGGGTGCGACATTGAGCGGCTGATCAGGTTGAGGATGGAGGATGATGGAGTTGGTGGTCGAAGCAGTGGGAGAGCCGGGGCCTAGTTTGACCATTTCTGGAGAGAATATGTGTAAAGTGGATGCAAGGAAGGAATTGAGTGGGAGGAAACTGAAGAAGACAGATACAAAGATGAGATTCATCCCATGGTGGATATAAATAACAAAAATTAAGAACGCTAATTATAATATAATTAATGAAACCAAATCCATCTAAATCTAAATAAGACAGAAAATTGAGAAGAGGGATTTGAGAAGGTGAGGGAGAAAGGAGTATAGCCGTGGGAGCTGTGGAGTGGAGTGGAGTGGAGTGGAGTGGAGCGGAGCGGAGCCGGGGGAGTGAACAGCTTTACTGGCTACGTGCAGGAGCCATGCGGCGTCGTAGTACGAGAGTGAATTTTGATTGGATGAACCGCAGAATGAAATGAAACGCCCGAATGACATAACAGAAGAAAAGAAAAGGCATGACAAGAGTTTTGAAAAGAAGGTAATGAAAAATGTTGTTTTTAGATAATTTTTTTTAAAAAAAATTTAGGAAAAAATTTATAAAAAAATAATTTTAAATAAATAAGTATTTAAATAGTTATTATTAAAAAATATATATAATAATAAAATTATTAAAAATATATAATTTTATTAAAAATAAAAAAAATAAAAAAGGAGATAGAAGAGAGAGGAGATAGAAAAGAGCGTGAAGAAGAGAGAAAATATATGAGAGATAATAAAAAAAAAATTATAAAAAAAATTAAAAATAAAATAATAATTGAATAGTATATAAAATTTTTTATTATTCTAAAAATTAATTTTAATAATTTATTTAAAATTTTAATTTTAAACTATGATTTGATCTAAAATATTTTTAAAAAAATATTATTATTTATTTTAAAAAATTTAATTAAATTAAAGTTTAAATAAAATTTTGTTTTTAAAATCTTAAATCTTTGAAGATTCTTTTTGGCATATAAATTTTAGAATTTTATTATATACTTATAAAATTAAAATTAGGGTAATTTGGATAAATTTTTAAAGAAAAATTTATAAAAATAATTATAAAAAATAATTTTAAATAAATAAATATTTAGATAATTATTATTAAAAAATTTATATGATCAGTAAAAAAAAGTACGAGATAAATTAAGAAAAAAATTCAAACTGATTCCTCTCCTTTTACTGTTCATATATATAACATCTCTTTTTTCTTCTACTGTTCGTCCGCTGGTTCTTCATTTTCATCTTCCTCCACACTCTGACATTGGTTCTTCCGACGACGATTGTTATCACTTTAGAGATAGAAGATCTAAAGCGAGGCCCAGTAAACCACGCGACCCAACAACCCAAAAGACGACAATGGAGTTAGAGAATATCTGAAACGAGGACAACGACGGAGTTGAAGCAGATATGAATCTGGAGTTCACTGGATGATGACGATGATGCCAAGGGAAAAGACTAGAAATGAAGGAGAGAGAGAAAATAAAAATAAGATAATCATTATATATTTATAACTTTTTTTTATGTTATAAATTAATCTCAATAACTATTTAAATAAATATAATAATTTATTTTAAAAAAATTAAATTAAAATTTAGAATAAAAACATTTTAAAAAATTTAATATGGAGTGAATCTAAACACATAATCATGATCAACAGGAGGGACTCCTCCAGACAGCGAATAAATTAGGGAAAGGGTGACATTTGTTGAAGTGATGGGATGGTGATGGAAAAGCCAAAATCATGAAAGAGTGAGCCGTTTCGGAAGCAGATCCTCTCAGAATCCTGCTATCTCAGAATCTCTCAGAATCATGCTCTTTCTTTCTTGCTTCTTGCCTCTTGCCACCTCCCTCATGCCGTATCCATATTAAAAAAAAAAACTCTGGCCCCACTTTTAAATAATTTTTTAAAAACACTTTAAAAAAGTGTTTTAATTTTTTTAAAAAAAGTATATTTTTTAATTTTTTAAGTGTTTTTAAAAAAGATTTTGATTTTCTTTAAAAAACACTTTAAAAAAGTGTTTTTAATTATTTTAAAAAAACGTATTTTTTTAAAAAACTTATTTTTTAAAAAAACACTTAAAGTGTTTTTTAAAAACTACCTTTTAAAAAAATCTTATTTTTTTAAAAAACACTTAAAGTGTTTTTTAAAAAATATTTTTTTTTTAATTTTTTATTTTGTCATATAATGGATAAAGGAAGGAGGAGGTAAGGCAAAAAGAAGGAAAGAAAAGTGATACTGAGGGATGAGGAGAAAAATGAAAAGGAGAAGATCCGGATCCGAGCCGTTTCACACTGCCATCATATTTGCACTTGCAAACTGTACCTTCGTTGGTGTGGAATGAATATAGAAAGAATAAATATAAAAAACAAAATGCATTGACCATTGACTGCCGTTGAAAAAAAATTAGATCTAAGATAACAAAAAAAAATATCATCGATTAATTAATTTTATTTTTAAAATTTTATAATATTTAATTTGATTAAAAGTAAGTTTAGATCGATTAAAATCAATATTTTTAATTTATTTTATCTACAAATAATAATTAATTAATAATTATATTAATTAATTCTAACATTATTCATAATAATAATTAATTATTTTAATCTTTAAAAAATTTTAAATCCAATAATAATAATTAATTAGTAATACTATTAACTAATTTATAATAATCATAAATTATTTTAATTTTCAAAACATTTTGAAACCTTTAATTAGTAATCTTAATAACTAATTCTATAATATTTAAAAATTTTAATTATAATAATTATAAATAATTATAATATTTTTTTATAAAGAAACAATATGGAACTTTGCCATCGTTTAGAATTTTTAGTAATTATATATTTTTTTTCTATAAAATTTTATAGTAATTTTCTCTTGTTTTAAAACAAAAGAGAGAAAAATCATTCACAGGCCTACAACATTCAAACTGCTTTCTCATTGGTGGCATTAAGGTGTCAATTTAAGTACGAGTATTTACTTAATAAGAGTTGGTTCGAGTGGTAAGCGACTCGATATCGCTTAAGCGAAGTCTCGAGTTTAAACTTTGACGTATGCAGAAAATTTATGTCGGTAGATTCACCCACCATAGCCAGGTGCGCGACATAAGTCGGATCTGGATATAGTCGGGACAAAATTTTAATAAACCGGGTAAAAAAAAAAATACCAATATTTAACAACTATCGAATAGGAATTAACAATTTTAATATATCAAATTTATAACTACATTATAGAAAAATTTAACAATTACGTTTATATTTTTTTTTTTTTACCTTGATAACTCCATTAACAACAACTCGACAAGAATTGATAACTTCAATATAACATATTGGCAACTACTCTTTAAAAAGATAACTGCTAAATTTATTATACGTGTAATAACTTGCAAGAGTTGCAAGCAAAATATAAAATAAAATAAAGAAATACAAACGCTCCAAATCTTTATGCTCATATCGATTGCAATTGGTTAGAATAATTACGCTTTACTAATGGGAATTATGTGTTGTCAGATGAATGATTGTATAAAGTACACAAGAAGAATTAGATAAAATGGATTAAAACAGGGGAAATTTGATACTGTATTATATCCCTCGCTCTCTCTCTACATACATACTACAAAATTGTAGATTAAATTTAATGATTTAGGGTCAAAATTTTAACCCCGACAAAGTGGAGCCAAGACATCAAATGTGCTATCTTCTGCTAAGAATCCATCAGGGTGTTGAACTTGCCTTGGAAGTTGAAATCTCACTTTTCTGGACTAACTGAGGATCCATAGATGAATCTATTATTGTATTTCCAGATTCTAAGCTGAAGGTACGGATTGAAACTGAAGATTGAGCCTGGTTTCCATTAAAACTCTGCTTTGACCATTGATCAAGATCTCTCAAGGCTTTAAACCTTAAATCTTCATAGTAAGCACCTGGATCTGGAACTACATCTGGAATATCCATTTGTCCTTCAAGCATATTTACAACCTCAGACATTGTCGGCCTAAGTGATGGTGATGCATTTGTGCACAGAAGAGCCACTTTAAGCACCGTTTCTGCTTCCCTTTCATTAACGTTTGACCCCATTCTTTCATCTACCAGCTCCAGTAACTTTCCACCTTGTTGCAACTGACATGCCTGCAATTGAAATATCGCTATCGACCATAAGCAACTAAATTTAAGTTGGGAATGAAAGAAGTTTTAACAGTTACTATAACATATGACACTTCTCATTTGAGAGTCAGTTAAAGTTGAACTTCTAACCCCTTGGTGATAAATGACTAGTTATTTGAATGTATAATAGTAACATACCCAATCTAGAAGACAAATAGCGCCATTATCTAGCACATAATTGTTATTGCTTTTCCCAGTACCGATTTCTAAGGCCAAGACACCAAAACTGTAAACATCTGCCTTGTATGTTAGATGGCCCCATAATGCATATTCCGGAGCTGTATATCCACTGCAGGAAGAAAATGATAACCACTAAATTGAATAAGCACTAATTATCAAAATCAGAGTCATATGATTTGAGTATAGACAAGTTACATGGTTCCCGCGACTCGAGTTGTGATGTTTGTCTTCTCTCCTTCCTTGAGCTTGGCCAAACCAAAATCCGATATTTTAGGATTTAAATTGCCATTGAGTAACACATTAGTGGCCTTTATCTCTGTGCACAATCTTGAGCCTTGACTCTTCGTGAAGGAATGCAAGACCTTTTGCAATGCCAATGCAGATCCTGACTCTTGTGGGCCAATCCAGTTGAATCCGATTGTTTTCATTGCCTATAAAATATCATTAAATGATACAACAAATAATATCAAAACATTAACTTCTCCCTTCTAATGTTTACGGATGGAGTTCCAGAATGATATCGAGAGGGTTTCACAATTTTAGTTGAGAGGAGTTACAGAGAGAAGTTTAAAAATTTATGGCCGAGAGATGACTCACCAAATAAAGCACGGGCGAGGTTATTATTTTCCATGTATTCGTATACCAATAGTAGTTGATCCCCTTCAATGCAAGATCCATGGATTTTCACAAGGTTGGGATGTTGCAAACAAGATATTAGGCCTAATTCATTTAGAAATTCACGATTTCCCTGCCGCGACATGGATGACAGTTGCTTGGCAGCTATAACAGTACTATCAGGTAACTGACCCTGCATTCGTATAAATCAAATCAACATCCCTGGACATAAAAGGATTTTCATTAGGATGAAAAAGATTATCTGAAATTTAAGTTAGATACCTTGTATACAGGACCAAAACCGCCTTCCCCAATTTTGTTATCATAAGAGAAGTCATCAGTGGCCGCTCTCATCTGTTTGAAGCTGAAAGTTCCTGTCTGAATATCTACTTCCATGGAATCCAAGAGAAAGAAAATACATTAGCGGATAACGTTATATATGTATTCATTTAGAAGTAAATAACTCTCTAGTAATTAAACTCAAAGCAATCACCCAGATAAAACATTGGTATTTTGTCCATTCAAACTTTTTTCTCCTTCCCTGATGGAAACTTCACAAAATAAAGCCTAGAAATGATAAACGGGTGACTGGCTTCACCTTTTGTCTTTTGGAGCTTTCCTCTGAAACAGCCTTTCCACCAAATGATCCCTGCCATTAAAAGCACTAAGCATAGAGCAGCGATTCCAATTGCAATGAATTTACTAACCGCGCCATTCTTTCCACCATTTGAGCAAGGTCTGGAATCTGACAGAAAGACAGAAAGACATGAAAATGATATAAAAATCATCTGAATTTTATTAATCAACAAGTTTGTTTAGCTTGCCTGATCTTGTAATATAATAGATTATCAATGCAGCATTTTTTATTAAAGTTAAGATCAAAACTTTATTTGAAAGGCAAGGGGCATCAACCATGTTGAAAGGTAGAAATATGAAAAAAAGAAGAAGATTGAAAGGGAATAACTAATATTATGCTACTGATAACAAGGAGGAAGAAAAGTAGAACCAAAGAGAGTAAATGATTGGGTGTGCCTAGTAAAGCAGTCCATGAAAAACTAGACTCCAAGTTAACTCCTGTCTAGCTCCATTTAGTATTGTTCATTGCCTGATTCATCATGCAACGAGAATCATACTAAAGATAGGATTACTGCCACCACAATGACATTTAAACTGACCAAAAAGGTTTCTGAAGAGTCGTATAACTTATGTATTGGTCCAGATAACTGAAGGGAGAATTCGTCCAAATAACTTACCAGAAACCAAAGACAATGCTGACACAATGGGACCATAAACTCCTATATCAGGAATTCTAGTTGTTCCTTTTCCAGCCCATTGGAACCGAATCTCAAATACATTATTTGTGATGCTGACATTATGTATTGGCAGTATCAGTGGTTTTCGAGCAGCATTTGTCTCACTCTCAATATTAAAATGCTTCCGAATTAATTGTTCCTGAAACAAAGTTGCATTTTTAAATTCTGACCTGGAAATTACAGCTAAATCATCAGTCTGGCCATTTACCTGGACACAGATATTGGATATGCGCTTTCCAAGACTGGTATATGTATTATCATTTGTGAACTGTATTTCAGAAAAGTGGAGATTCACAGTGTAGTTCCCATTTGAGCAGAAAATGTGGTAGCTGACCATTAGAGCAGATTGCCTGGAAATACAAGGGGGGTATTAGATTCTGACATCATTTGTGATACATTTAGAGATTGTTCTGTTTCTATAATTTCTGTAATTACACCTTGGTATTGCCACATAATAAACTACATTGTTACTGGTTTAATTTCACCTTCTTTATGTCATTTCCAGGGCTAAAAGATCAAGCATGAGGCGAAATTCTATATTTGGGAACCACCCATCCTATGGAAGATATGCAATGATCAAGTTATAAGAAGGTGTGTGCCAAGTGAAGAAGTAGACAGCATTCTTATAGCATGCCATTCTTCTGTTTGTGGAGGACATTTCAGTGCAAAGAAGACTTCTAGAAAGATTTTGGATGCTGGTTTTTATTGGCTACAGATATTCAAATACTGCTATGAATACTACAAAGCTTATGACAGGTGTCAACGTTTAGGTGGACTGACTAAGAAACATGAAATGCCTCAGCAGCCTATGCTATTCTGTGAGGTGTTTGAAGTATGGAGCATTGACTTCATGAGACCATTTTCACCATCCTTTGGTTAAACTTAATTTATTATATTATAAAGAACTAGCCCTTCCATTAGACCCAACTTTAACGGTGATCCCCAGTCAGATTTTTTTAAACTAATAGCATTCAATTCAATTGGGTTTCAAATTAGTTTTTTCATTAGGATTTATAACTTTGCCTATGTGGTTTCGGTATGGTTCTTTCATGTTTTATATCGAACCCTTTCGAAATTTAGGGCAGGCAAGTTGGTTATTTTCTGAATTTTGCCCAGAGTGTGGCGTGTTCTTATGTGGGAGGGTGAGTCCAACATTATATAGATGGTTGAAGCTTAAAGATCGCATTTCAATTTGGAAAATTGGCTTGCATTGTGGGTGGGGCTTATTGTGGTTAAATACTATGTTTGCGCTAGTTTACTCGTTCTTCTGGTTTCATCACTCGTAATTAGTGGGTTTATGATCTCAAATTTTGATTATACGAAGCAGAGTCCTATTGCGTTTGGCAAGTGCCATCAATATCATGTCCTGTTGTTGGTTCTGGAAACGACTGGAACATCGCCAAGTGCAGGTCATGTTATCATTATTAGTTACTAGTGCCAGAATCTGTTGTATTGATTCATTTCAAAATGAATGCATGTTGGCTTACTATGACCTGTTCTTATGTCTCTTGAAGATTACTCCTCTTGTTACTGGCCATATTTCGAAAACCCAACATCTGAATATCAAGATGAAAGATTTTATTGAACGGGGGAAGCCTACCTCATGCTTGAAAGTGACACTTGAGCAACGAGCAAATGTTCAACGTGTTTCTGGCAGTCCTCAGTTATACGGTCCACATTTAGTACTTGATTGGATTTGCTTTTAAGCACGTTCAGCCCCAAACTCTTAACCAGAACCTCCCTTTCTCAGGTTAGATTACCTGGTGGTGGAAGAAGACTCTCTATTCATGGTCGAGTTAGTCACTGTTCTAGCGTCCTATAATTATTCCAATAAAAAGGCAAAGGGGTGGTTTTGCTCTGCATGCACTGCTACTGAACAAAGCCGAAGCAATCTTCAGAGACTACTCCGCTTTCCCATGCTTCACAGTTCAGAACAATGATGGCATATTGGCAATAACATTCCGCGTCTAATACCTAAATTTTTGTTTTATGTTGTATCCTCAACTTTGTTCTTCTTTCTACTAATTAGAAGTTATGGTTTTGCATAAGGTAAAACTCAGGAGGATGACAATTATGCTGACAAAGAAAGAGGAAGAGATTATTGTCAACATACCCAATGCAAACCCCACATCTTCTCTTTTATAACCCAACCAGCTAACGGCCAGGAGACTAACAGAATTAACCAACCGGAAGATGAAAAGGCTTCCTTAGCATGTGGCTCTTCCATCTCCAGATCAGAGGTAGAGAAAAAGCTTAAGCAGAGAATGAAAATTATACGTGGGAAGAGATACTGAACACTAGTCATTTGATATTTTGAAATTCTATTATTAGCAGCGGCACAGAGCAACTAAAGGAACAGAATCTGGTGTAGTCATGAAATTGAAACTAAGATGAAGCCAAAAATAATTCACATGAAAAGAGAGAAAACATCCTAGATTAAATACTTCAATACTAGGAATCTAAAACAGCCATCAATAAGCTCCATGCAATATTAGTACATTCCCCTCATAGTGCTAGCTTTATTCTAACATCGTTAATCATCTGGAGCAACATCATGACCTTATTATACATAAAAACCTCAAAAATCTAACACTAATAATACATTAATCACCAAAGAACAGCGTCAACAACCCACTTTCTTTGAAAGCAACAAGAAGCCAGTGAACACAAACACACACACACACACACTCATTCTGACCTTGCCGCAAACCTCTCGACCTTTTTGTCTGTCAAATTGATCCCAACCATGGCTTCGCCTAAGCCGCAGCTAACTTCAGCCAAAATCTCTGGATCACTGTAATGGGTCACAGCTTGCACAATAGCCCTGGCTCGTTTTGCGGGGTCGCCACTCTTGAACACACCAGACCCGACGAAAACCCCATCACACCCTAATTGCATCATCAAGGCTGCGTCGGCCGGAGTTGCAACTCCACCTGCCGCGAAGTGAACCACTGGAAGCCGACCCAATTGTTTCGTCTGCATCACCAAATCATAGGGAGCTCCAATCTTCTTTGAGAATGTGAAGACTTCATCATCATCCATGGTCCGTAAAGCCCTGATGTCACCCATCACCGATCTCACGTGCCTCACCGCCTCAATGATATTCCCGGTCCCTGCTTCCCCTTTGGTTCGAATCATCGCCGCACCTTCGCGAATTCTCCGGAGAGCTTCCCCGAGATTCCGACACCCACAGACGAAAGGAATGCGGAAGTTGTGCTTGTTGATGTGGTTCTCGTCGTCGGCGAGGGTGAGGACCTCGCTCTCGTCCACGTAATCTATGCCAATGGCTTCGAGGATTTGAGCTTCCACAAAGTGTCCTATACGGGCCTTCGCCATCACAGGAATCGTCACAGCCTGCTTGATTTCCTTTATGAGTTGCGGGTCGCTCATGCGAGCAACGCCGCCTTGAGCACGGATATCGGCGGGAACACGCTCCAGGGCCATGACGGCGCAAGCACCGGCCTCCTCGGCGATGCGGGCCTGCTCGGCGTTCACAACGTCCATGATAACGCCGCCACGGAGCATCTGAGCAAGACCCACCTTGACAGAGAAAGGAGTCTTCTTGGTCTCTGCAATAGCACCATTCCCGTACACAGTAACCACCCCATATCCTTCCATCTTGCAGGGGAAGAAGCAAGGAAATGTGAAAAAGGGCTAGAGACTCAAAACAGATCTTTACCCACAGAGAAAGAAGAAGCAGTGGGGACGAAATGGATTTTGAGGAAGGGGATGGTTAAGTACTTAATAGTGAGAGATAGGGTGTTCTTAGGTAGGGCAAGTGTTTGTCTTACAAAAAAAAAAGCATGGGTATATTTTATAGTTTGATGCTCGATTTTGTCGGACAAAATTTTAATTATTTTGAGATGAGTGTAGGCGGGTTAAGTGTGGGTAAGTTAGGCATAAATTATAATTATAAATTTTTAAAATAATATTATATTTATATATTTTTAAGAGTTAAATAACATTTATAATCTACTAAAAATAAGGTAAAAAAATAATAATTAAAATTTTAAAATTTATTATATATAAAAAAAAATTTAAAATTTAAATAATTTGTAGTTATAATTTTACGTTAATTTTCTAAATGTTGATAAGGATAAAAAATCTAAAAAAAATAAAATAAATAATTATAATTTATAACGTAATTATATTATAATTAGTAAAATTAAAAAATAAAAAAAATTAATATAGTTATAAATATTAAAAGACACACGTATTTAAATATTTATATTTTAAAATAATTATTTAATTGTTATTAATTATCTTATTTTTTTTAGGTATAATATATAAAGAAAAAAATAAAAAAATAAAAGAAAAAGTATTCCTGAAAAGAACAAAGTATACAATCCTCTGTTTAATATTTAATTTAAAAAAATATAGATTATATTTTATAAATCGATATCTAATTTTATCTTATATCTATTAAGTTGAATAGAATTTTTTTGTGTGAACTCACATGCGGCGAATTTTATGAACACTTATTACAAAAGGAGATCCTGCGCCTAGTGGCCGCCTATGATGAAAGAGCATTAGGGCCACGTATTGACGTTGGATTTAAGTATTTAATTTTTCAATTATAGTTTATATAGTAACTCTATTTATTACAATAACTATTCATATTATTATTAACTTGGTTTGTCGGGGAAATCATGCTTGCAATTTGAGCAAAAATCCAGAAGCAACCCCCATTTCCTTTTGTCGTTCGTGGGCAATTTGAGCAAAATGCTATGAAAAAGAAATTATGTTCCCAAGATGTTATGGAGAGATTTATGTAGGAGGGGGTGCTGCATATTTTACTCATACTTACAAGCACAGTTTAATATTTTTATTTTAAAAATGTAATTATATGAGAAAATTTTAGTTTTTCTTATAAGTTTAAGTCAATTTGGGTCAAGTTCTTATAGTTTTTTATTGATAAATTAATCTATTGAAATTATAATCATTTTGCTCAAAATCTCTATGATCGAATATTATTAATTATTATATTAGCGTAACGTGATTGCAGCAACAATGGCAGTATAACTAGAATAACCGAGAGTTTTGTTCCAGTGTATCAAAAATAAAGAAGGATCGAGAGCTAATTTTTTATTATTTTCTTTTGATTTATTTTATTAATCCCTAGTTTTTTTATACAATGGCGAAGGAGCAAACTTAAAATTTATTTATTTTTACTATTTTTAATTAAGCTTATGTATTTTTGTTTTATATAAATATTATATTCATATGATATATCCAAATTTCTACAAATAGCTAAAATACATAGAGCAAATAACATCAGAAAAAAAGTTGAATAAAAGAAAAAAAATTAAGGAAGAATATATTTTACCCTCACTCACAGGAGTGCCCACTGGCCACTGCACAGGGGGATTGAATTATAAGGGGAGATGACGTGCGGTGGTCCCTCGCCTGCAATTTTTATTTTTTAAAGAAAAGGACAGGATTGGGTCTGTGACTCTGCTATGTTTTTTGTCTGGAAACAAAAACAAAGAATCTCGATCACATCGAGATCTAGATTTATAGCCAAATTATATTCATTTTTAAAAGAATCAATAATGGGATCCATCATACCCGCCTGGAAAACCCCAGGATTTTTTATGGATTCAGATTCTTGAACGGGTTATGTTATCATTATCCTAGTTACTCGTGCCAATGACAATAATATATTAACACACATGCAAATATATATATATTTATTTATACATATATAATAAAATTTATAATAAATCTTAGTTACCGTACTGTCCTGAAGTTATAAGAAAGAATAAGCTATTTTTTACTTTTATATACTCAGTTTGGCAATGGAAAGATGTGTCTAGTTTTCTTATATACATATCTCTACAGTACAGAAAAACGGTTTATAATTTTTCTTACTGTAATTTTGATCCCCCACGCACAACAATGATTAATAGATTATAATATTTTGTAACTTATTTTTCAAAAAAAAGAAAAAGAAAAACTAATTATCATTAATCCTCTCTTTTAGGACTAAATACAATCAGTTAAGCACATTTACACACAATATATCAAGATTGGTCTAAAAGAGAATCTTCATCCACACTCATCTAAGTATATGTTTGGCATAGTGGTGGAGAATAAATTCTGGACTAAAATCACAATTTAATTTTTTTTTTACATAAACAACAATTTTTGTTGAGAATTGATTTTGGACAAAACCTCAGTTTGAAACCTAAGTTTTGAATAAGCTACTGAAAATAGCTTTTAGTTTGAAATCTAGGTTATAGATTATCCAATTACTATTCTATCTCTATTTTTTCTTACACCCTCTCTCCTCTCTCTTCTATTTTCTCTATCATCTCTCCTATCTCTTCTCTTATCTCTCTTTTCTCTTTCCTCTCTTTTCTCTTATCTCTCTTTTTCTCTCTACACTCTCTTCTCTCTCCCCTTTCTTCTCTATCATATTTTATCTCTCTTATTTTTAATCATATCATACCTTTTTTGGTAATTTATCAATATAAAAAATGATTTTACAACTAATCATCCAAATATTTTTATTCCAAAAATTTATTCTTTCCAAAATTTATTCTCCATAATTTATTCTTTTCAGAATCTATTCTCTAAAACCTAATCTAAACACACCCTAAATGAGACAAATGTGACACTTTGCGATAATGCTACCACTAAAATAATTTGTTATGAATAACTTTCCGGTTAAAGTACAATTAACCATTAAAATCTCCAGATAAAAAATAAGAGGAAGACCATCGCAGCCTTTTTATTGTTATACTTTTGTTAAGCATATATATTATTTTATTAAAAATAATTATATTTAAAATATTATTAACATAGTGTCTTTCTTAATAAAATTTAAATGTTAATTTATGAGAGGTTAAATATTGGTCATGCATCAATTTCAGTCGTCTCCTGTGCGTTTGGCTCTATAGCAATCTCTGATCTCTCCTTGCATTTGCAATCTTCAATCCTCGTTGTTTGTCTGTACATCATTCAAACGACAATAGAACGGACGTTTGAAAAAAAGAAAAGAAAAGATATAAACCCACGTGTAAAGCATTTGCATAGAAAGAACTGTAAATAATTTTATGAGAGAAAACTGGAGAAGAGCCTCAGAGACGCAGCCCCACAACTCCACGTACGGGACATCATAGTAAAATAAGAGCGGCAGTGACAAAGGGCCCGCTAAGAGTTTACAAAATAATTTATAATTTTTTTAAAAAACAACGTATAAAAAAATAATTATGAATAAATAAATATTTAAATAATTATTATTAAAAAAAATTATAATTAAAAATTATCAGAAATTATATATTTTATTAAAAATAAGAGAGAGGAGAAATGAATGAGGGGGAAAAAATAAAGGAGAGATAGTTAATAAGATAGACGAGAGAAAAGAGAAAATAGAGAAAAAAGAGAAGATATGTTATAAGAAAAAATAAAAATAAAATAGTAATTAGATAGTTCATAAACTCTTTTACTATTCTATAAGCTAGTTTTAATAATTTATCTAAAATTTTAGTTTTAAACTATAATTTATTCTAATTTTTTTTAAATAAATATAACTATTTATTTTAATTTTTTAAAATTAAAATTTGAGTAAAAATCCTTTTAAAATTTTAGATTGAAATTCCTAAACATGCACAAAATACAAAAAGACGAGATGGCGAGAATGGGAAGAAAACATTAAAACAACGACAAAAAGGAACACAAAGTGACAAAAAGGGCTGGATTGGTTGGTTCGCTGTGCTAGCTCAGATCTTATTTTATTTCATTTTTCAAATTTGTTATTGAAACTTACTCTTACCATTTTTATTTTTCTATAATTAACCTCCTGTGGATAAATTACCAACTTATCATTATATTTTTTATTTTACAGAAATTGTCAAATAAGATTAATAAATGACACATAACATCCTATGTGTCATCTTATATAATTTAATAATTTTAAAAACTATCAAACTTTAAGCTAAATTATGTATAACTCCCAAGCATTTTAAAATTTAAATTTAACCTCTTTAAAATTTTAAATTTTAACATTAAATCCCCTATTGTGACATTTTTTCCCCAGTCTAATGCCTATCAAAGTCATCTCATCCATGAAACAAGACAGACACAAACAAAAATAAACCAAATCTCAAAACTTTCTCCTTTTGCAACTAAGATCAGTCTCAAAAAAACTATATCAAACATCATAGATTCATCATGGCCCCTATTTTTATTATGTTCGTTAACATACGCACAAAACCACTTTAACCGCACAAATAATCAGACGTTAGAACCCCACAATCAAAAAACTAATACGCCTCGTATCTAGCTTCGGTGTCCAAACCTGCTCTTGACCGTTGCGCCAGACCAAGATTTTAAATTCGTTCCTGCCCTCTGCCCCACCACCATTCATCCTCTCCTTTTCTCTTCTCTTCAGCGAAAGCCTCCGTCTCTCTCTCTCTAGAACTCTCCCCCCCCCCCCTCCTCTCTCACTCACTAACTCCCCAAGATCGCAGCGATGGTGTCAAGGAAGAAGAGAACGCCAATGAAATCCATTAAGGACAGCCGCAACGGCCGCCACCGCCGGCAAAAATCTCCCGTCAAACATGTAGTTGCCGCCTCCTCCGTGCTGGCCTCCATCCGACGTCGCCTCTCCAAGTTTTTCTCCAGATTCGCGCGAACCGGCACTCCCAATAGTCACAAAGGGTACACAAAATTAAAGAAGACGCATTCCAAAGAACAACATTGCGAAGAATCCTTTGACGACATTCGCAGGACCCTTATCTTCAACAACCCTCTTCCTCCCCTAATCTCCACCGATAAGAGAACCATCTTTCTTGATCTGGACGAGACCCTGATTCACTCCAAGACAGACCCGCCGCCGGAGAGTTTCGATTTCATCGTGCGACCTAGGATCGACGGTGTGATGATGAATTTCTACGTGTTGAAGCGCCCAGGAGTCGACGAATTCTTGGAATACTTGGCCGCGAAGTTCGAGGTGGTGGTGTTCACCGCCGCTTTGAGAGAGTACGCATCCCTGGTGCTGGACCGGCTTGACCCGAACGGGCTGATCTCGCACCGGCTTTACCGGGACTCTTGCAAACAAGTGGAAGGGAAGTTCGTGAAAGACTTGTCCGAGATGGGGAGGGATTTGAATCGGGTGGTTATTGTTGACGACAACCCGAATTCGTACGAGAATCAACCCGCTAATGCGATTCCGATCCCGCCGTTCATCGACGATCTTCGTGATCAAGAGCTACAAAAGCTAAAAAGGTTTTTTAAGGCATCTGATTACTACGATGATATGAGGACCGCTGTGAAATACTACCTTGCCGAGGAAGAATGTGCTATGGAGTACTGAAAAAACTTCAAATTCTTTTGTTTGTGTTTTTTTTCTTTTTTAATTCTTGCTTAAGGTTGGAGAGTTGAACAGTAATATGTTCAATGTGAAATGACAAAAAATAGAAGTAGGGATCGATGCTGTATTATAAATTCTTTTATTCAATGTTAGTTGCTAATTTAGTTGAAATACATATTTTCATCCAAAACATAGTTGGTACTGGTAGAGTAGAAAACTTGGGGCTTTCTCTTGCATTCGATAGTGAACGCAAAGTGTTGAGCATCAAATCGAACTGTTATTGGAGGAGTTTTACATATTGAGATCTTCAAATAACTTAGATAAAGTTAGAAGGTGATAACGTAAATGAATTTAATCTTGCATTGTCTCGAATTAATATGACATAATATATTTTTTTAATTTTTAATATAAAATATATTTAATTAATTTAATTAAATTAAATAAATTAAATTTTGATTATTGATTTTGGTGTTGTGTTTGTTTAACCAAGGGCAAATGCGTGTTTTTCAATGTGATAACGTAAATGAATTCAATCTATCTTATCTCAAATTAATATCATATAATATATTTTTCTAATATTTAATATAAAATATATTTAACTAATTTAATTATATTAAAAAAATTAACTTTTGATTGTTAACTTCGAAATTGTGCTCCGTTCGGCCAAAAGGAGAGGCGTGTTTTTCAATATGATCGGTGCCCTTCCATCCCTGTTTTGAGCTCCTATCAAAGGGTGAAGAACAAAGAGTGCAATACACGGCAAGAATCGAACATCCTCACGCTCAAGTGCTCCTCTATCTTCGTTCTCCCTTGCTGAGTTCTTTTTCTGCCAGTTCTATTCCCCCTATCCTTAAGAGGAATCCGTTTAATCTTTGAGAGTGACACTTCACTAATCTAGTTATCATAGAATAATTCTTAAAGACAATGCTATTCGATATGACTTGGATCGTTTGTTGATTTTGTAGATGTAGATGTCAATAATTAAATTAGTTAATATAACATATTTTTTTTCTAAAATATCATAATCATATTTTTTAATTTTCTCCTTTATTTATTATTATTGAGTGAGTATCAATAGGAATAATTTGATAAAAATTAGATAAATATAAAAAATAAATTTTATATTTATAATAAATATTAACTTTTTAATTATTTTATATATTATATATATTAAAGTATAGAGGAAAAGTATTATATAATAGACATTTTGTTGGCAATATACATATAAGACATCTTACGATTTTAAATAGTTGTTTGAGAACCAAGGCCCGATTGGTATTATCGCCAGAAAACAGAAAGTTACGTAAGGTCATTGTTTTTCACCAGGGTACTTCCACAGAATCATCGAACGTAGCTCTACCGATAATCACATTGTTAAATGTTTTACACGAGAGTAATAGTATAATTTTATTATTATATTGTAGGTGGGCGTTACTCATTTTTTGCACCACTAGCCGAGAAAATGTCAAGTTAGCTTAAGCAATCATCACCTTACACTCACCTTTTGAGACCATCCTGAATATCTTGGGACGAGATCTTTATGATTTATTGTAAACTTTATTATTTTTTTGTACTCGTATGTTTACAATTACAGATGATTAATTGAATATAAATTTTAAATATTTTAAAAATGCCAATACACTCTAGAAACTACTTGCTCTTCAAAATTCTGACGCAGCCAAGCAACTGATTCCTCTCAAATCTGGGCAATCTAGGAAGAAATTTCATGGATGCAAGACTGCAAGAGGGTTGCTATTTCATGTTGTTATCAGAATCACCACATTGCAGCGCAGACCAGCAAACCTTCCATGATTTCAACATTCAACAATGGAGTAAACATCTAAGCATCCACAAAATCTACAGACACCTTTGAATCTACAGATGAAGGATCTTATCAGTTTATCAGATGTTTTAATTACGTTCCATCATCACAAGGTTACATAACTCCAGCTGCACAAAAATGGTTCAAAGTTGAGCTTCTGTTGATCATCATGATTGGGATACAAACAAGCTGAAACATACCAAAAGGAAATTGCAGATCACTACCCTTTGCATTGGCCACCATTTCAAAAATGGCAAGGGTCCATAACTCTGAATCTTAAACATGATAAATCTCAAGTTTTACGATTCCCAATTTGCCTGAGATGATTCTAATCACAAAAGGTATGTTTCAAATTGAATTTCATTCAAAGATTTCAATCAGTACAAAACAACATCAACTACATCACTGATCTCTTCTCTACCGCTAAACATATTCAGTCAGAGAAACCCAAAACCAGAAAAGGAAAATATAGTATAGAGCCCCGGACCAAAAATTCAAACCGAAAGGAATCTCAACAATCACCCGCAGAAACGGGGCGTCACAGATCTTGGCGCTAAAAGATCCAAAGTGAACAGATCCTCACCGGATCAACCGCAAGAGAAAACCTCCGGAGGCAATCTCCAAGCCTCGGTTCTACTGAAGCACATGTCGTCTAGGACCTCACTGCGACACCAACTACACTTAGAGTTCTGCGAGCACTGGGATAGCGCCACCAGGTCGCCGCAGTTGAGGGGTTGGGTGGCCCTCGATCCAAATAGGCGGCGCGTTGAGTTATTCTCCGGCATTGCACGGCCGTATCGGGAGAATCCATGTGAGGGTTGGTATAGAGAAGCGAGAATAAGGAGGACGATGGGGAGCAAAATCGATGTGGTGGAGATGGGATGAGAGAACGCCATGGATGAAATGGAAGGGAGAAGATTTGAACTTGATTTTGCAGCTTTGAAGAATATAAAATGAAGCTTATGAACTCACCTTGGAAAGCGCATTGACCAGCCCGTTTTGACAGGGTAGGGTCCCAAGACGCATCATTCTCTCGTGACTGGGAAGTGGAACGCCATTTCCCTTTTCCCTACGATAAAACGGCATCGTTTGTATTTTATTTGGGTTGGTGCCCACCGCCAAGTATATCCTTTATACAAATCATTTTTAATGGAGAGAGAGTTAAATCATTAATATTCAAAATATATTTAATATATATTTTATTTAATTAAATTAAAAAATTAATTAAATTAATTAATATAATATATTTTATTTAAAATATTTAATCCTATTTTTTAATTTTTTATTATTTTTTTTACTTAATTATTATTGAAAGGTATTAATAAAAATAATTTAATAAAATATTAATAAATATAAAAAATATATATTATATTTATAATTAAAATTAACTCTTCTTGTTAAGTTTTTATAACAGGAAAAATGATATTAATAAACAAAAGAGGGGTATGATTTGTCAATTAACGTGATCTTACCTGTTTAAGTCCATATTTCATAAAGAAATAGAGATAAAATTATTTAATATTTAATAAACTAAAATATACAATACTCAACAAAAATTAGTTTGATAGATGTCCTTAAAATGTTTGTCATATATTTTCACTTTTGTTCTGCAACCAACTTTTATTCCGGCCAGAATGCAACCAGCTCTGAACAAGTATGAGGAGTAATATCGTTTAGTTTAATGGTGGAACCAGATCGAAAAGCTAGGGAGGGGAACCAGGCAATAATTAAAATTAAGTTTCATGTAAATCATTTTGTAATTTTTTTCTACCTGAAGTAAATTATTTTGTTTAACTGTTCATTTTTTATCTAAAAGTAACAAATTACGAGCATTCTGATTAAAAAAAATCAAATTATGCGCAACTGATTACCTAAATCTAAAATGTTAAGATGTCAATATCATATGCATCTTTTCTTTTATGACCGGCATGTCATGCATCTTTTCGAGTTTTGGCCCAGGGATAAGGTTAATTATATGAAGAAAAAATGATGAAAAAATTGGAAAGGAGGCCAGCAAAATTTCAAGTCCAAAGAGCCTATTCGCAAGGAAGACGTAAACCCTGGAGGACCCTGGAAGCTGCAACACGCTATCGAGACTCGAATTCGAATTCGAATTCTATCTCGCACCCTTTTCGTGTTTATTGGGAAAGCTTCGATCTTTTGGGCTCAACTGATTATTTTTCCTCAGCTAAGTAGATGTCTGCAAATTCATTGTTATCGTTTGGCTGAGCACGTATGTGGATATCATTGGCCCTATCTGGTGCTTCATAGAGTTTATGATGATGGAGGGCAATTGGAAATCTAAGAATCAAGCTGAAGCTGATTTCTCATCTGGCTACCGGACGCCCCATTCTCCTCCTGTATGCTTCCTCCCCGTTCCCATCCCATTTATGTCTCTGTTACCGTTGGGTGGACTGAATTTCTTTGGTTTCTTGTCTTTTGCGTCGTTTCTGGGTTTATGAATTTGTGCTTATCGAATTCAACTGTGAATTTATGAAGTCTCTGGCAATATTTTTATTTAGGATGAGGATGTCGCATTAAAATACGAAGCTGAAAGAGCAATAGGAATAGTATAGATGGATCAATTAAATTAAAATTATTTAAATGATTTCCAATACCATTAGGTAATTAATGACGTGTTGTCCTTTTAAGACTGGACGTTTGTGGTTTTCTTTTATTTATATGGTAATACTCTTTGATACTATTGACAGGGCGATGAGAAGATTGGTAATCTGCGAGGCCATGTTATCAAGGATAACCGCGTTTCTTTCTCCACTGCTGATCTTGAAAAGTATAGTACTAATAGTACCTCGTCGTATCCTGTACTTCCCGAAGAGACATTGGAAAGAAATAAAGAAAATGTAGAAACATCAGGTAACCTTCAGAGGAGAGGAAAGTATTTCTATTATGATTCTCCGCTTTATGAAGATACTGGAGTTTGGATACCAGTTTCAGTTCCGCCTATGTTGGAAGGTGAACATGAGGAGCGGGCTAGAAGTTTTCACTCAAATGGTGGCTATTTTCCAGAGGGTGACTTGGGATGGAATCAATACCTTGGAGAAGAAAAGGAATTGACTATGTGGGATGTGATAGTAGAAATGCTACTTGTGGCCCGGGGAAAAGTGACTTCACTGGCTTCAGGTGATAAATGTAACTTTTCATGGATATCGAACCTTGTACTTGAACAAGCTTGGAGAGAGATGGCTCAAACTCTTTCAGAGGCCAACTTTAGTAATGTGAAGGAATTGCTTGAAACTGAGCCTCCAAAATGGTTGCCTGATAGCTCGTCTAGTTCTTGCATGCTCTGTGGTGTGCGGTTTCATCCTATCATGTGTTCACGGCATCATTGCCGGTTTTGTGGAGGAATATTTTGTGGTGAATGCTCCAAAGGACGAAGCTTGTTACCTGTCAAGTTTCGAGTCTCTGATCCCCAACGAGTGTGTGATGTATGTTGTGTACGGCTTGAGGCTGTACAGCCATATTTAATGAACCAGGTTAGTAATGCAGCTCAAGTGCCAACTCAAGACCTGACAGACCTCAGCACTTTGAGATCATGGCTGAATTTTCCTTGGGGACAGTCCATGGAATATGAAATTTATAAAGCGACTAACGCTATCAAGGCTTATAATCAGGTAACATCCAGATTTGAGCATTTTTTATGTCTAAAGTTCCTTTAGAAACCCTTTCATACTAATTATGGGGTTGTGTTTCTTATGGACTTTCTTTGATGGACGTATATGACCTTGAAAAGCCTCAGAAAGCATCTAGTTTGTTTGCTAGGCCTAGGAGTCTGAGTTTCTTTCAAGTATGTTGCCGTAAAGATCACACTGAGCAAATAGGTTTGACTTAAAAGACCTGCCCAAGGTTAATACTTTTGGGGAAGAACTAAATAAGATGTTCGAGAAACTTATGTGTAATTGCTTTGATCCTTAAACTAAAGTTGGACCTTTGTTTTTTATTCAAATTTGTTGAAAATGTGATGCCAATCTCAATTTTTTATTGCGTAGTTTATAGTTTCCTATTTTAGGATCCATGGAATTGTGGTTTGATATTTATGAAAAGTCACTTTGGTGAAAGGACACAATTTTATAAGCCAAAAATGGATCATTTGTAATATAAAAACGAAGTTTTTGGTGGTGCTATAGATGTCAATAGGTCTGTATCCAAAAATAGATTTCAATAGGTCAGCATGGTGAAAGTCTACAGAAGCTATGTTGAGTGAATTGAGATGTGTTCAATGAAATTCAATTTTGCAGGTTGGTTCCTTAAAGCCTGAGAAGTCAATCCCTGATGCCATTCTAAGGCAAGCAAAAGGCCTTGCAATTATCACCGTGGCGAAAGTAGGAGTTGCGGTTACCTACAATGTTGGTACAGGACTTGTAGTTGCACGTAGGGAAGATGGTTCATGGTCTCCGCCATCTGCCATTTCCACATTTGGGGTTGGATGGGGAGCTCAGGTGAACTAATTAAATCTTTAACAATGTTGAGTACTTGACCTAGCAGCCCTAATCTCCTAAAAATTCAAGAATCGGTAACTTGTTGAAATGATATATATGCTGCATTTTCCATATTCCACATCAGTATGAAGTTCAAATAAAATTTCAACAGACTTCATTGTTTTGATTTTCTTGCAAGATGGTTTTCCGTAGAAAAAAAAATAAATGAATAGCATCTTTTGGCAGATTAAGCAATAGACAAAACTCTATAGAATTCTATGTTTTTAAAACAATTTTGAACCCCGACCTTGCCGAATCATTGATTCCGACCTCCCATTCTTCATATACGCTGCAAGTCTTGTAGTAATGCCCGTTTGTTACTTTGTCTATGTCTTCTGAGTTGTTGAAACTTACTTTTCTGCCCCCATTATAGGCCGGAGGAGAGTTAACGGACTTCATAATTGTTCTGAGAACAAATGATGCTGTCAAGACATTTAGTGGCAATATGCATATTTCACTTGGAGCTGGAGCAAGTGCTGCAGTTGGAACTGTTGGAAGGGCTGTTGAAGCTGATTTTCGTGCAGGGGATGGGGGCCAGGCTGCTTGTTACACTTACAGCTGCAGTAAAGGTATGTATTTTTCGTGATTTTATTATGTGTGTATGTGCGTGTATTTGGGAATAGCATGCCATACATTGAACTGTTAACAATGCCCAGGAAGATGGTAAAACCATGAAAGTGTTGAGCTGTTTCTTTATTCCTTTTTGTGGGATGAGGATGCAGTTGGATTAACACATCAAGGGTACAGAGATTGACCACTGGTATATTGGATATTACTTGCAGGTGCATTTGTTGGATGTTCACTGGAAGGTAGTATTGTGACCACACGATGGCAAGAAAATTCCCGTTTCTATGGCAGCCAGTCTTTAACAGCAACAGACTTGCTTCTTGGCTCCTTGCCAAGGCCACCGGCTGCCGCCATTCTGTACCGTGCTCTTGAAGATATCTATTGGAAGCTCGATGGTTGATTCATTGGCCTTGAAAAATGTACAGTTGCATTTAGAACTCAAACTGTATAGTTAATTCTTACGTGCCATTATTTGTCATTGTAAATCTGCTGAATCTGTGGATGATAAGATACTCGATTCATCTGAAATATTTGGAGTTTATTAATGCACATAAGTTAATAAATTTAACTGCGTACTAGGGGTTGCTTCGTCGTACATTGTAAAATAACGTACATGATATATCTGCTTCTGCTTACCACGGGGTGTGTTGCTCTTGTGCTTTTATGCGTCACCGATAAGCCGAAGCAAAAAAGAATACAAAGTTTTATTTATTTATACTTAGCTCACAATTTAATAATAGTTGCTATGATTTTAACTGGCCACTTCGGATATCATGGCCTAAAGCTTCTGGAAGAAGAGCAGGAGCAAGAGGACGATCCTTGCTAGTCCTTATACTCTTAGAAACGCTCTTCTTCGTCGTCTTCGTCCTTGACTTTGCTCATTGCTTCTTTGGCATTACTATTTCAAATAAACATTTCACAAAACGTAAACTTTTAATCCTCTTTCAGAAAGCCCCAAACTTCAAGCTCACCCAGTTGATCTCCCAACCAGATTTGCCAGGAGAGACAAGTGCAGCGAAAGTATTGAACTAGTGATCCGAAATTTCCGTCTTCCTTCTTCACAGAACCCCTTAAGAACTAAGAAATCTCAAGCTTTGCGTCAGGGATGTGAAAGGAGAATGAACTATGAAGAGGAAGATAACCAGAGCATCGGTCTCGGTGACATTCGAGAAGCTGTGATGCCTTGAGTTTTGTAAATGTATGGTCAGGATTCAATCTCAAAGTCAACGGTTCAGATTACTTGACGAAGCGGACCGTTTCAATGTGGATGGGGATGGGGATGGGGATGCGCCGCAGAGGAAAGGACTACGAGAAAAACCGAACGCTCGTTTAATGTTTGTTAGCTCTATCAAAGAAGGGCTATTAGCCATTGTCCGATTGTCGCTGTAATTTGTAAACGTAGTTCCGAGTTGCAATTTCAGTGGATCAGCTATTCGTTGTTGTTAATTAAGGTGTGCCTCCTCTCATCCCTCTTTTTTTACCTGTTCGGTATTTGGTGTTTTATTTTTTTTATGCTTTGGCCACACGCTAATGATTCTGAACCTCGATTGAGGGTGGGAGCATGATGGGATTTTGGGTTTTTTGTGATCTAATCCTTCTGGTTAGAGTGATGGATGTTTTTCCTTCCCTCAACTGGAAGGACCCCAAATCTTTGAGGACCTTCTAATAAATGGTTAATCTTTTCCTTCCCTTGTGCGCTTTGTAGTCAAAGTTTCGGATTTGGTTCTTTCTTCGTGCTTATCAGATCTAAATCTAAAGTAGTTCCTTTTTTCAATTTGGTTCAAGGGTGCCAGGCCTCTCAAGTTTACATTTCTTTAGATCAAAGTTCTCAGGTCTAAAGACTATTGGATATGGTAACTAGACGCAATGTTCGTTACTCTCCTCTTGCCACGGATGAGGATAACTATTTTGAGACTAGCTTGGATAGACCATTTGACCCTCGTTTTGATTTTACCCCAAAAGCATTGGATAAAGTTCCCTGGAAATCTATTGCCCTTGCACTCTTCTTGTTGCTCCTTGGGACAACGCTTTTGGTTATTTCATTCTTTGTCTTCACCGGTCACATGGGTGGCGAGCGGTCTCAAGCTTATGGCCTTTTAGTCCTAGGGATTCTCAGCTTTCTCCCAGGTATGTTGGATTCTAAGAATTTTTCGTGCTGTACATGAAATCTTTCTAATTTCATCCCAGACCAAAGAAGTTACTGGTTTTTATAAACTGAGACAAGACATATGCTTATGGATGTTCTTATTGATATTCATGCAGTAAGCACCATAAATGTAATTAGACTTGTGCTTCTTTTTTCTTTACGATGGAAAACTCAAACAAGCATACCACATAATTTTTGTCACTGTTTAAAACTTCAAATGAATTCAGTGAAGTTGGTGATGGGGAATGTACTTGGCGATTAGTGGAGAACCTATTGAAGTATCTTGTGATTCTCAAAATGAAATTAAAGGGCATTGTGAACTGGGAAAGAATCAAAGCACATTTGTGAATATGCATTTATGGTGGATAATGGTCCTGCTTGATCATTAGATCCTCCCAAACAAATCAGGTAGACACGTTAAAATTTCTTTGCCCAACTAGGGATTATATGATTCGCCAACTTGAAGGATTAAGCCTCAAAGGCTTGAAACTTAAAACATAGGTCACTGTGCAGTTCGAGGAAGAACAATGAGAGGAGCTTGCTAAATTGATTAGCGTTCAAGGTAAAGATTAAAAATGAATTAAGCCCCGCAGCATTTTGCATTGCCTTGGGCTTGGTAGAAAATCAGTTCAGATGTGGCTCGCTTGTTCTGAATAGACATCATCGGATGTGAAATATTAGTATCCCAACTGGCACCTCTACATCATGATAGTTTCTTTTATATAAAGAGAAAATTCTTTAGCCATTGTTGCGTAGATTCTGATGTCAATTTACTTAGTTATCCTTAAATAGAAAAACGCAACTGAGTTCTATTACTTCTAGGATGGAGAACCTATCTTGATAAACAATGCTGATTTATTATATAGAGTTTATTATATTCTCCTATTCAAATGGAATCGTATAATGCCATACTTATATTTTGCATGTTCATAGATTGGTTGTGATCATCAAACAGATGTTTGTTTATGAGGATCATTGACCAATCAGGGACCTCTATACCCTAATTACTCCTTTACTGGTAGGTCATGGAAGTTGTGGGGGGATCCCCCCGGCTGGGTTTTCACTGCTACAATGCTTCATGGTTTTGTTTAGTATGTGTGTATGGAATGATTTTTCACATTTGTCACATGTTTCATAAATATTTTATTCTGCCGTAATGCTCTTTTCGTCAAACATAATTGAATCCCAACTCCAACAATAATCCAGCTTTGGCTTGCCTGGCATGATTAATTGTATTAACCATTAAAAAAACATTCATGCTTGCTTTGTCTGTGTAATTTTGCACGGCTTGACTTCTGTAAATGAATGCTAAACACCTTTTCAAAGTTGGCTTGCCAGGGACATTGCTGCTAGAAATATCTTGTATGTCTTGTCTCAATCTTTCTGTGGCTGAACTCATAACATGCATGCCTTCTTGTCTTTTGGGATGCAGGCTTTTACGAGACTCGAACTGCATATTATGCATGGAGGGGTGCCAAAGGATACACATTTTCTGCCATTCCTGCTTATTAGGACTGTACAATACAAACTCTGTTTCTTTGTGATGTCTGTTTGCTAATCTTATCTTAAATTACAGATGGAAAAAAGACATGTAGAAATGTAGTCTTCTTTCTCATGTGGTTGAGTAATGAATAGCTTTCCACTTCCACTGTATTTGTCATAAGTCCGCTTATCATTGGCCTTGAAAGAAAAAAGGTGGCCTGAGTAATCAAGCCACAGAAATATCAAATTCATGTACACGCCTTCTTTCTAAGGCCAAAAGTGTTTTTTAACTGCTTCCCTGTGTATAACGTGAGAAAAGTCTTGGCCATGTCCGTTTCATATGTTGACCAAAGAAAAGATCTGTTAACTTTTAATAGGAGGAGCCATGTCCATTGAATTCAGCAGCAGCCAGCCAGCCACCACAGCTCAAACGCCATCTCAACTCAACTACAGACAAAAATAATGATAATAATAATAAATTAATAATTAAGGAGTATAAGATGATGATTCCACGGAAGAGAGAGATTCTTTTTTTTATTGTATGCCTTGTTCTCTCCATATTATATCCCTCAATCAAGTTGGTTGCCTTTCCTCTTAAAATTTTTAAACATCGGATAATACTTTCTTGATGATCTTGTAGTGGCACTATTTTTTTTATTCATAATTCAACAATATCTTATATTCTAAGAATAAAACAGAACTAAAAATTCTCCAGAAAAGATAACTGAAGACTGAAAAATAGTTCCAATTCAGTTATGGTTTATAACGAACAATATTATGCTCTTTCAATGTCATCATTTTGGACCCAAAAAAATCCTAGACGAAAATATTGGCCTTCATGAAAAATTCAAAAGCAAAAAACGGTAGTGCAATGCTCTTCATGAACAAGACTCGTAATGGGAGTTAGCACAAATAATAAAAAACAAATAATAAAAAATAGATTATATTTCACAAGGATATAAATTCGATTCCTTCTGCTATTATGAGAGATCCTTTGATAGACAATATCGTAAGTCCTTTATAAATATTCTCTGAGCTCTAGAGTTGTGTCCTAATTTTGGTGGGAGATTGATACTGAATCTATTTAAATTTTTATTTATCAAAAAGAAAAGACTCCAGAGCATATTGGGAGGATTCACGGCAAGCTAAAAACCAAAAATAAAAGGGAAAAAATCATGATTTTTTGTTTGAATTAATTTTTTTAAATTAATTTTTTCAACACTCGTCTTTCATATCTTGTACTCTCATGTTCCACATTTTCAATACTCAATTTTAGGATTTTCAATAATCAACTCTTTAATCTTTTCAACAATGATATGAGATGTTTTTAGCACTTATCTTCCATGTATGTAATGCTCATCTTTAAATCTTTTCAATATCGTAATAGATGTGTTTTGAAAATATGTACGATGAATGTTGAAAAAAAGTTAACTCAGAAAAAAAATAATTCTAGCCAAGAACCAGGATTTGTTTTTTGTATTTCAGAATTTCAAGATTCTTAACCATGGTTAATATCTTTAGAGGGTCCTTCAATATTATTTTTTCAAAATAAAATTTATATATCTTCATACAAAAATACTCCATTGCTTTCTTTTTATAATGTAAATTATTTTTTGGCCGAAAATTGTACCCAATATAAGATAAGGATGTCATTTGAAAAGATAACAATTAATATTGCATTAAACTTCTAAAATAACATATAAATAAACAGAGAGATTTTCTCTCTCTCCAAAAGTGACATAAAAAAATATACGAAGGGAACTGTTAAGGTGATATGGCAACTACTAATATCGGATAGAGTAAATCGTCAATTACTCTCAAGTATAAATCTAGGCATCCAAGAATTAGGATGTCTCCCCAAGCGCTGCGACTAGAATCATAATAAAGTAGTACTCCTCAGGAATCAAATACACTCTAAATAATCATATGTCTCACTTCTTCATCAGTTGAACTAATATACGGTTGATTTATTGTTTATAATTTCATATCAAACTACCTTTTTTATGCACTTTATTTTTTTAAAAAAAAATTAATTCATCCATTCCTACCGTCATATTCGGTTCGTAATGACTGAAATCTGAATATTTGACTTTGACATGTCCAGGTTCAAGGAGTCAAAAGGCAGTAGAACTTTGCTCTCGTGTTTTAGTTTTGTTATTATATTTCCCAGCTAAAACCGGAGAGGAAAAATTCCGAACGCGCTTCATCGAGGGACGATCCCAAAATTCCGAAGCAAAACCAAAGAAACTCGTACTTCTCTGCGGCTTCCCACCTTCGTGACTGCCTGCGGCGATATTCTTAATTTTATATTTATTTTCAATTGGATTTTATCGTTCAATTATTGTTCCTTTGGCCGCAAGCTTGTTTCCATTTCAAACAAGCAAATCAACTTCCTTTCCAAAAAATCGACCTTGGTTACTGTTGGAAACATGGGTGGCACAAGCGCTAACGACTTTTTTGGTGGGTTACGCTTTCAGCGTAAATAGAGATTGTGTGAAAAAGATTTACTTTCAGGCGTGATTCTTTGTGCAGCTTGAGATAACTTTTGATTAGTGGGAGGGACTTGTTAGATTAAATTGCAAAATATAATTCCCGGAGAAATATGTGTAAATTATCTCTTCTTGGAATGAGTACATAAACTTTCGCAGTTATTCGTCATTTATAGTTGAGCAGATGTTAAACTTTGTAAAATTCAGGTTGGCTTATTCTCTCCAGGTGCAAAATTATTTTTGCTTTGTCTTGGACAGGTGTGACAAAGTTATTAATATTTTCCATTGTATTTATGGGACGGTCCTGTATGCAAGAAGGGATTGAGCATCCCTTGTTTTGACAATTTGTGAATTTTAATTGATTGTAAACCGACTTTCGGATTTTGAACCTGGGAGCCTGTGGTGGGAGTTTAGTTATTAATGATAGATGAGGCTTAGGGCAGTTCTAGCACCCTGCCTCCTTTTCTGGCAAAGGCTTATGAGATGGTGGACGATCCTTCAACAAATTCGATTATTTCTTGGAGTGCCACTAACAAAAATTTCATAGTGTGGAATCCACCTGAATTTACAAGGGTGTTGCTACGAAGATTCTTTAAGCACAATAACTTCTCTAGTTTCATCAGACAGCTGAACACATATGTAAGCAAATTTAATCTTGATATTGGTGATGCCACTGTGTGTTTTACTTTTATTTTGCCCTTCTGCTTTTGTTGCTTAAACTAAGTAATGAACTGATGATCTCTATTTGAATAGGGTTTTAGAAAAGTTGATTCAGAACAATGGGAATTTGCAAATGATGATTTCATAAGAGGTCAGCCGCATCTTTTGAAGAATATACATAGACGAAAGTCAGTTCATAGCCATTCTTTGCAGAGTCTCCAAGGACAAGGCGCTTCTTTATTAACAGAACCGGAAAGACAGAGTTTAAAAGGTAAAATAGAGAGATTGAAATATGAAAACGAACAACTTCGTCTAAAGTTAGAGAGACATGAACAGGAGTGGCAGATAAGTGAAATTAAAATAGGATGCTTAAAGGAGAGATTGGGAAAGTTGGAAAGGACACAACAAAAGATAGTATCTTCTGTTTCTCAAGTGTTGCAGAAACTCGGAATTGCCTCGAATCTCTTGCAATTGTCAGAAACCCTGTATAGACAATGAAGGTTGCCAAGAGGTAGTTACTTTTGTGATGAAGCTGTACTTGAAGATGCTACAGAATCTTCCTCGATGATACCTCGAGATAATGCTGATATAACTTCTGTTCTGTCATCAAATGTGGAGCGACTGGAACAGTTGGAATCATTGCTGTTATTATGGGAGAACGTTGCTCATGATTTTAGTGATTCCTTTGTTCATAGCCATTCAAATATGGGTCTTGATGAATCTACAAGTTGTGCTGATAGTCATGCTCTCTTTTGTATGCAACTTGATGATGAAGTTTACCCTATGTCATCTGGAATTGACATGAACTCTGAGCCAGATGGAGCTACTGTTGTTGATCCTGGTTTATCAAAAGAAAAACCTTTGGGAACAACCACTTTAGCAGCTGGTGTCAATGATGTATTCTGGGAACAGTTCTTGACAGAGAATCCTGGTTCTTCAGAAACATAGGGAGTACAGTCAGAGCAAAAGAATTCTGATAGCAGAAAGAATAAAGGAAAACCTAGTGACCGGAGTAAACTTTGGTGGAGCTTAAACAAGGTAAATAGCCTTTTAGAACAGATGGGGCATCTTAGCCAAACGGAGAAAACTTGATGGTGGATGATCATTCCATCCAGCATGTGATGCCCTGCATATCACTTGTAATAATTTAGGTATAAACTGTTTTCTCAGCAGTAACTTCTAACAACCTATCTTAAGTTGGATGTTATGTCCACCAATGTTTGGGTGATTTATAGTATAAGTAGTCTATTTTTTTATTCTACTTTGCCTAAACCTGTGCTGAACTGTGATTTTGGTATGTGCATTGGCATTTTGAATTTTCTCTATGATCCTATCCTTGTGTTACATATGGTGAATACAACCAACAGATAACCTTCAGTGCCACCCCCAGGTGATAATGATACTTTATAGTTGTTAAGAGTCAAAGATGGAATTTCCGGTTTTGATGCAGAACTACAGATGAATTATATAGGGAAGGGTCTTAATAATGTATTTTGAGTCTTGACAAGGCCTCAATGGCGCTACGGCTGAATTTTCCAATAAATTTTTGTAGGAGGAAATGTATTAAATAACTTTTGTTTGGGCTTAATTGAATGTGTTATATGGGTGAATTTTGAAAGGACTTTAGGCAAGTAAGAAAAGCAATATATGATGTATATCTTATTACTTTTGAATGGGGAAATTTAGTGAACTCCCCTTATTTGTGATTGAGGTTGAGAATCAGTAGTTTCTGTGAATTGCTTTTACTTTTCAACACCATCACTCCATCAGTATTCAGAGATCATGCATGAGCATGCTGGTTTACGGTAAGAGTGAAAGAGACTGTTGATTTCAAGTATCTGAGACAGAGTATCACAATTAGATAACTAGAGATCTCTGGTTATGGGATTTTTCATTTAGAAGATACAAGATATTCTTAGCATATATTTATTCATTAATTTTCACAGCCATTTTTCTACCTTTTGCTGAAATTCAATACATTTACAGAGACATTGTAATGTGAGGTGACAACAAATGTGTATAAGCGGCGTGGTCAAACCCATATACTTTGGCTGATGGCATATTTTCTTTTATGTATCCATTACTTTCCTTTTCTAGCCTCAGAGCGGAAGGGGGTTTGTAATTGAGCCATTGAGGTACTCTTATTCAAGGCGCATTGCTTAACCACTACAGAAGTTCTCAATCTGTTTAAAATGATCATGTATTTAAGAATTAAAGAAATATATGTAAGGCTGTTAAATTCTATATGGACATATGTTGAAACATCATAGAAATTGCTTCTAGGTTTTACCAAACGAACCATGATGCGTGGAAAACAGGGTTAGCTTCTGTCGTTTTATTGTGTCTGTTGGGTCGTTTTGGGGTTCCAATGCTGACTTGCTGCTTTAATTTTAGGATGTCTTTTTTTAAATTGTGTGTTGGTGCAGTAGGCTAGGATGGTGAATCAGTTTAATAGTGTGGTGTAATGTGTCGTACAAAGTTGGTGGAGACGACATTCAGAGCAGAATAACGACCTCCGTGGTACTTCTTAGCAGCTTTTCTGTATAAAGGTATCGCTAAGCGAGTAATTTGAGAATTAAGGAAATAAGAGTAGTTTATGGCTTTCGTATCAAACCATCGAGCCAACAAGTGCATTCCCATGACTACGGTTCTGGCGAAGGCAAATTCAAGTTTGAGCTCTATTTTTCAAAAGCGATACTTTAAGATGTATTTGTCCGTTAATTTTTTTTTATATAAATTTTTTTAAAAAAGGATTAAACTCACCCACAATCTAAGAGTAAGGTAAAATCTTTTTTCCTCTTAAGCAATACTAATGTCGGGTAAAACGAGCCGTCTATTACCCTCAGACGTAAATTTAAGTACTCAGAAGTTAAGATGTCTCCAAAAATATCACAATTAAAATCATATTTCGTTCATCAAATCATCCCGAACAATAAGCTAAGCAATGGGCGGGGTCGAACAATAAGCCAAGCAATGGGCGTGGCCGCAACAACAAAAAATTTTATTCTATTAAGTGAAATTAACTATATAGTCATTAAGTATCATTATATTTTATTAATAATTAAAATTTTAAATAAATTATTAATTAAAAGATAATATTTAAAAATTTTATTAAATATTCTCTTTGATATTTTTCTATTTTGTTAAAGAATTCCAGAGTGTTTAATCTATCCTTATTATAGGCCCATTCAAATGGCCTTCTTTATGTATCCGAAGAAAGATTACTTTTAATATATCACTGGGGAGGTTATACTCGTAATAAAGATTAGATTTTTACTTGTACCGTATAAGCTCATAGCACCAGAATTTGAACACTGCCTATAACATGTGACTAAGGATTACCTTATAATGGAAAATGGGTCCCACTAATAATGTTCATCATGAAATTAAACAGGGTGTGATCCTGATTCAAATTCAAGTTTCCTATAATCAAAATGGGTACTCAAGGAAATATCCTTTGGCGAGTTTTAAGACTTCGTACGATGTTTACCAGAGCGCTTAGATATCATCAACATGTTCATTAGCGCGTAAATATGCCAAGTTGCAGCATGTTAATTTAGTGAATGGCACTATTCTCAAGACGGTATGAATAGAAAGAAGGTAAGCAAACTTTACTGCTTCTGCTTAGAACATAAATGTCAAGTACCCACCCACTTGACTTTTAGAACTGGCAAGTTTAACGTTCGATGCAGAATCTATTTATGGAAATCGCATTATTTATTGGCCATACTGTAGCAGCATAAGCTCATGATGCAGTAACCTACCACAAGGATGATGCTGAAGATATTTCCCTAACAATTGTCATTTAGTATATAAATGAAAACTTAATACTACTTATCTTGAATCTATGCAAAAGATGTAAAGTAACTGAAATTACTAGAACACAGCACAAAGTTTGTCGAGTAACAATTTACAGTTGTCCTCTCAAGTTAACTATTAATTAGATGGAAATTGTCATCATAACTGGCCATATTGCCTGTGTGACGAAATACCGAACATATTTTTGTTCATACCAAACCATACCTCTCGGAATACTTTGATAATGATGTCGTGATATTCATCAGAATTCAGAGTGAGATAACATGCTAAAAGCTCTTCATATTCTTCTGGCTGATGAATGTGTAACTCTGTGATCATCTCTACCATTGAATCTCTGAAGTCCTTCTCTGGATTCAATGAACATCTCACCACAGCAAAGCTATCCAATGCTTCTGTTTTCTCCATCATTATTCTCTCCTTTTCTTTCTTCTTAGTCTTCAGTTTCTCTTTCTTCAAGTCTTCCAGAGCCTTTATTTTGCAGACTTCAGTCTTGGAACCCATCCTTGGAGAATATACTCTCACCTTGGAGCTGTGATGCTTTGGTTTCCTTGTCTTCATCTCATTCTTTTTCAAATGATGCCTCTCGAATCCCAGTTTTTTCGCAGAGGATCGACTCTCAGTTTTAATACTTCCAAGGTTGGGATTCTTGGAAGCTAATGAAGGAACAAGAGAATGTTTTCTGGGAGTGCAAATTGTCCTAGGTGACTCAAGTTGTATCACATCTTTTTCTACTGATTTGGTAGATGCAAATTCAGCTTTATCAGTAACTTCCTCAAGTTTCAACAATCTCTCATACAAAGCTTTCTGTGCTTTCTTCTCGAAAGTCCTCCTTAACTTGTCTAGTTCTTTTTCTCGATCATAATCATCTTTCTCCAGTGAAATCTTGGTATCTTCTGGAAATTTGCTTTCTTCTTCTTCTGGACCTATCTCCTTCTTCTCCTTGAACTTGAGAGTTCCTTCTTTTCTTCCATGTTTCCTGCTGTCATTCCATCCACCACTACTGCAACTGGAGACTGGAACAACAAGATCATCATCATCATGATTGCTCAACTCTGTTTCAAGAATATCCTTACTTCTCTTTCTCTCACGAGTCTCTTCACCAAATGGAAGTCTCCAGAAACCATCATCATCATCATCATTCCCACAAGCACACTGTGATGAACTGACAGAAAGAGAATTTTTTGGCTTTCCCTTCTGCTTCACTTTCCCATCATCGCTTGCCTCTGTATTGACCCACATGTGCTTGAACTTGGACAGCCATGAAAGAAGAGAGACATGAGAGATAAATGAGGATCTAGATGAAGAAGAAGGAGCAGAATTTTTCCGACCCCACCTCATCATTTGCTGCTACAGACAAGATACAAGAGAATTCTTGTTTGTTCGTGTGGTTCTAGGTTGGAACTATTGAGATTCGGTTAAATAAGTGATCGGTTACAGAGAAGATGAAGAAGTGAAATGAAGGATGAGTGATGATGGTAGGAAAGTTGAAGGTTGTAGAACGGTTAGGATGTTTTAATGGGGGACGTGGGTTTCTTACTTGTTTAGAAAAGCAAGTACATGGCCTCTCATATCCTGTGACCTCTCACCCACTTTTTTTTTTTTTTTGTTACAACTCTCACCCACTTTTACGACAGAGAGGGACCTCTTTTTTAGGCCCACAAACTGTTGGTTATGCCTGAAAAGTAGCACCAACCATTTACTTATCTTCACATTTTCACAATCACAACTTCACACATATCATCAGCAGGATTTGGTCACATTTCGGATGGTATAATGGAAGTTAATACATCAATAAAAAGATTTTTATCAGTGTTCATTAAATAAGCATGGTTTTTATATGAATTAATTGATCGGGTACCGGCAAGAATAACCGATTTCTGAGAGTAACGTACGGTCGTGTCGTTTTCTGGGCCTGAGATGAAGATTGTTTTAGAGCACTAGGATGCCAATCTAGTCTTCTTTTTCTTAAGTTTTACTTCCTCGTTTTAGATTCTAGCAATGGATTGCGATTTTTTTCCCTCACCAAAATCATTGTTTCTTGTTTGCCTTTTCTCTTTTCCATTGTAAAGTCAATTATTTCGGTTACAGTTAAAGCCTCATGCGTCGTTACAGTGTTGTACTGTTGTTGGGCTGCTCTCAATTTGAGCCACTGTGTCCTCCACATCAAGATGACCAAAAATGGATCTTAAACTCTTTCATTATCGGGGTATAAGACAATAAGAAAGATATTGAATTAGTGATTTAGATGAGCAAGAAATGTGCCTAAAATGGACATCTCCAATATTCTTTATATTCTTTGTCTAATTGATTATGTTAATTGCGATGCAGTTTTCAATTGAAATTTAAAAATATTTATTTGATCCAATAACTTTATGTCCTAATAATATGAATGTTCTTAAGGTAATTGAGAGGTTGTAGATCTGATCACATTTTTAATCTTAAATCATTAGTAATTTTACCCCTCGTTGAAAAAGAAGACGTTGCTTTGCATGCAACTACACTACACTACCTGTAAACTCATCTCTATTCAGTTGTGAGATTGTGGAGGTGACATGTTCCTAACCAACCACATATTGGATGTGGGCATCATACCTGCAAATTCCCTTTTAAGGTTGTGTTTGGATTAATTTTTAGAGAATAGATTATAGGAAGAATAGATTTTGGGAATAGAGATGTTTGGATGATTAGTAGTAGAATCATTTTTTATATTGGTAAATTAACAAAAAGGGTATGATATGATTAAAAGTAATAGAGATGAAAGAGGATAGAGAAGAAAGAGGAGAGAGGAAATAGAAGAGAGTATAGAGAGGAGAGAGGGTGTAAGAAAAAGTATGGGTAGAATAGTAATTGGATAATCTATAACTTTGGTTTCAAACTAAAAACTATTTTCAGTGGCTTATTCAAAACTTAGGTTTCAAACCGAGATTTTGCCTAAAATTAATTCTCAATAAAAATTATTGTTTGTGTAAAAAAATTTTAAACTACCATTTTAGCCTAAAATCTATTATGAAATGCTATACCAAACACGACCACCAAAAGACGTGTTACCTCAGACTTGTGACAACAATAACTTGGATACGACTTAGGAGTACTCGAAGTCAACAATTGGTTCAATCCAATCACTTTACATAAAAGAAAAAAGAAAGAAAGATGAAACATGCATTTCTTTGTAATTATCCATGAACTTGCATTTTCCAGCACTGTGCTGACCAGTGAGAAACACACCTCATCTTCAAGGACTGGAATTCTTCTCTCCATAATGTGAAGGCGCTTAGCTGAAAGGATTATGCGTCACAGTTTCAAAGCTTTCCCTCCTTCAACGCGTCAACATAGTCATAGATGGGTAATTAATTTCATGTCATTTTTTAGGGAAAAAAACATACGAATAATCCAAATTTTGATTAAATAAAAACAGCCAATCTCCCCATAGAAACCGGCCACAACCACCTAACATGTCGATCTGCTCGTTTTTATTCTTCTCCAGCTAGAAACATGTCATGTAATGCTGGTAATTTAAAAGAATATATATAGATAAAAAGAAGATAAATAAATATGACCTAGTCAAACTTATAAATAATTATGAAATTATTTATTTTTAATGGGGCAAGAATGTAGTGGAAGGACAAGATGGTGATGTGGTGCGTTGTGGAATATGGCATATGGTCGTTATTATAAAAGAAGAATAAGTAAGTTCCAATCTCCACCGTTCAAATCACACACATTCTTGAAATATCTTGTCCACTTTTCTCCATAATCTTGACTACGATATGCTGCAGAATTTTCTAGGAAATTCCAGCACATTGTTAATTGCTCTCTCTGAGCAAATTGTGAAGCATTCAAGAGTCTGCGAATATAACATCTCATCTCTTTCTGTGATCCACCTTCGTTCTATCTTTGTGGCAGAAAAAGGAATCTCCCTGTCACCGTGCCCAACAAGGCTAAAACAACATTAATTCTTGGCCTACTCTAGATTCTTCCGACGACTTCAAATTCTTGACTGAACTGAACCGAGAATAACAAAAAAGCTCAAGGGAATAAAAGAATGACACCTGCAACGAATGGACTAACTTGAGATTTTCCATTATTGCTTCTTATACATTAACGTTACGCCTGCATATTCATCAATCTCCCATAATACATATGGAACAACTTGTGTAAATTTTTCTTATGATCTTATATATTTCAATGAAAGAATATGTAAATACTTGCAACAAAACTGTGGGGGATGGAAAGAACATTACAAGACAGGGACAGAAATAGACATTGGTACTGAAACATCCCCTGCAAACGTTGTATCTCTACCGGTAGCTGAATTGCTAGCATATGAATATCCTACACCTAGTCCACCATAATGTAGAGATGCATTTTCACATCTCTGAAACACTCTGGCAAGTGAAGCTGCTTTCCTTCTAGCTCTTTTTGTTCCCGTAAAAAGTAGGGTTTGCAGCAATCCGGCTAAAGCCGGTACCCTCCCCACCCTCTCCGTTGCTGCTGCGCCTCCACTCCGACACAGCTCCAGCAATGCTGCCACCGCGTTCTCTTTCCCCCGTGCGGTTCCACAACGCATCATTCCCATCAACCCGGCCACCGCTTCTTCCTCCTTCACCACTGCCTTGGCTCCGATATGTTGCCGGACAATCAAGGCAAGAGCGCCTGCTGCTTCCTCAGCCACTCCTTCGGTACGCAAAGCCCCAACAAGAGCCGTTATTGCTCCGGCTTCAATCATTTTGATACAGTTATCTGTGTGGGTAGAAAGATTGAATAAGGCTGTTACTGCATCTTTCTTTCCTCTCAAGTTTCCCTCTTGCAAAAGCCGGGCAAGTGCTTCGATTGCTCCTGCCTCATCTGCGATTCTCTTCTTATATTCATGGACTGCTGAGAGGCTGAACAATGTTGCAGCAGCATTCTCTCTTGCCTCTGTTGTATGACCTAATCTCAAGACATCAACTATGGATTCCAGACAGCCTTCTTCATCGATGATCCGGCTCTTGTTCTTCTCATATATTGACAGGTTGAGCAATGCTGTCACTGAATTCTCCTGAGCAATGGAATTAGGAGATGAAAGTAGTTTACAAAGTCGAGGAATCGCCCCGGCTTCCGCGATGAACGCGCGATTTTCCTTGCCTGTTTTCGCAAGCAATCGTATCTCCCGGGCAGCTATAGTCTCTGCAGCTTGTGATACATTCTCCAGCTGCTGAATGAGAAGCACTGCCGTTGCCCGGTTGGCTTCGACTGCAGCTTTCGACGGAGAAGCCATTGAAAAGGCATCCGGTACTACATCTACAGCCTCCAGTGAGTCATGAGGGATTCCATGTGCAGTGATGAACTTCATGATCAATTTCTTCAGAGCTCGATTTGGGACAAGCTTTGTGTGAGAAAGCATTTGTCCTGTTTTTGGACAAGTACAATGCCCTTCTTCCAACCACCTTGATATGGAGCTTCTGTCATATGTTTGTCCTGTGGCGATTATCACTGGGTCTCTCATCAAATCCAACGATATTGGGCAGTTAAAGTCCTTAGGAATAGTTACAAATGTTTCAGCAATTTCTTGATTAATCAATCTCTTCTTCAGTTTTTTCGTCTGGCTTCCATTTTCTGATTCTAGCTCATCTTCCTCAAATCCAAAGAGCAAAAATCTAGAATACCGTGTCAATGCAACCAAACCATTGAGCACAGAAATGGTTGGTTCATTATCTCCTTCGTGGTTAATAATCTGTTCCTCCAAAGACACAATTTCTGTTCTACAACTCCTAGCATCCAGAATTTGCAATTCCTTCATAAAAAACGATCGAAGCCCTGCTGAATCAGGAACTCGTCCATTCTCAAATTCGTCGGGATATGACAAGAACTCAGTTCGGAGCTCATCGTCTTTCTTGTCAATAAACAACTTAGCTCTCCTCGATTGTTTCTGCAATAGCTCAATCTGTTCTCTAATATCCTCACTCAATTGAACATCCTTAAACGGGAATACATCCAAAAGAGTCGAAATTTCTTTATTCAAATCATGGAAATGACCAGAAACTGAATGGTTCTGAAGCAAAAGCCATAACTTACTCGACTGCGCGCAATAATCAAGCAGAATCTTGGACCGATACAGAACAAGATAGAGCTCCTTAAGACAAACCAACCCTGTCATCGGAATATTCGTTCCACTATCCCGTAGATACTCCAGAAGCAACTGAAACATCACGACCTTGCGTATAAGAGCCCGCGAATTCTTGCGTTGAAAGAAGAACGAACGCCCGGAGAAGCAAGAGACGAGCTCGCTAGCCACGGACTCGAGCGTTTGGACCAAGGCAACATCTGTCAGGTCAACCGGAGCAATGAAGGCTTCGACCGACGGCGACCTCCGCCGCCGCAGGGACGAAAATATAGCCCCCGAAGCCATACAAATCCAGCAAGAAATTCAGGTTTTTTCAACTCCAAGAATTCGATGAGTATACAGCTCAAATGAGCTCAAAGGTCCACTTCGGCGGGGTTACTGCCCTCAAAAGCCAGAAAAACAATACAACAAAGGAGTGATTTTTATACAGGAAGACCGAAAAGAAATTACTCAATTTCCTGAGCAAATAATTAGATCTACAAAGCTTAGTGGGGTGCCAAACAACAAGAGCAAAGGCTCAGGAAGTTTGATTGTTGGAAGGAGTTAAAACGAAGGAGGGGAGTTGGGAAGAGAGGAAGGAGGGGATTAATTAAATGGGAAGAAGAATACGCGTAAGAGAAAGGAGGAAGAAGACGAGGGGAAGGGAGGGAACGTAGTGTACGTTTTTTCAATGCAGCGTTTGGTGAAAATGACTTCGGCGAAACTTTGACGGATGATTATACAGATTAGATTCTTGTCCATTGCTTTTTGGTTCTGAGCAGAGGCACGAGGATGAGGATAGAGTGGCAGGAAATTACCATTTTGGAACCTTGAGGTCAGAGTGTGTCAGATAATCTTTTGCCGGCTTTCTCTCTGTGCTCCTTCTTTTTTGTTTTTTTAATGTTTTGACTTCTCAACTGATATACTGTGTGTTGTTATTTTTGTTGGACACAATTTTTTTAAAATAATTATACAAAATTTTTATTTCTCTTATACAATATTAATATTAAATAAGATAAACTATTTATTAATATCAAATATAAATTTAAATATTTAAAAATTAATATATCTTTTTAAATATTATGATTAAAATTATAATAAAATAATATTTTTTAAAAATTAAATACGCATGATCATAAATCTCTCATGTCTTCACTGATTAAACCCACATGCATACGATGAGTTGCTGTGTCAGTGTTGTGATCTTGAGACTTGACGCTGAGAGCGTTTCTTACCTCGCATCCTTTTTACTATAGGCAAAATAGCAATTGTAAGAACTTGGGAAAATATTAATGACAATTAAGGTTTTTTTAATTATTAAAATGTCGTATAAGGATTATGGTTTTTATTTGTAATTAAAAAATAAATAATTTTTATAAAATTTCCTTTAAAATTAGACAAATAAAATTACTAATGGAGAAAAAATTGCTCATGAATTTAAAAGAAGAAAAAATCGCTTACCCACTTGTGAATCACTGAAAAATCAATTGTAAATGTATAGTTAATATCATGAATTTATACATAATCAATTGTGAAATATTGTGCAATGGATCCGGTTTGGGTGGGAATGTTGCTGATTACTCATCTTGTATGCTTTTCGTTGGTCCTATTTTTAGATTATCCTTTATTTGGTAGTAGTATTGGCAAGTTTGCTCGAGCACATTATTTGGTTGGAATAATTAGTATGATCTTATGGTCTTCCCAGTGTTATGATGAGGTTATTAATCTATTTTTTGGTGGAAAAGTGAAGGACGATTTAAAATGGGTTCCTCCTTGGTATGAGTTTAGTGAGAGTGCTAAAGGGGTTGATATTGGATTTGTTTGTCTTCCATCGATGCTTAAATTGGTTTTTCTTGCCTTGAATGGGAAGGCTTGTATTTCATGGAGGAGTTTGTGTATCTTGGCAAAGCTCTTGGCTTGTGCTGTTTTTGGTGGATTCCAAGATTTTGGCATTTAGCTGCACCCTTGTGGGTTTGTGTAGCTCTTATCGATTAAGTGCCCAAAAAGCTGGGTGTTGCAACCCCCTTCTTCTCTGGCCTCAATCCTAGCTAGTTGATGTTGCAGCGACCGAGAAGCATTTGTTTTGCATTTTATTTTTGTTATTTGATTGTTTCTACTGGTTCCCTTGTTAATTCCTGATTTTTATTTCTGTTTGGTTTTGTTGTGCTCATATTGAGCTGTGCTTGTGAACTTTGTTTATAATTTGTGATGAGGAATGAAATTTCTATAGGTTTTGTGCAAAAAAAAAAAACATACTCAATTGTAAATTTCAGGAACGTCCACGCCTGGAAAAAAGGCTTTCTAAATCGGTTAAAAATATACTTCTACACCGGACTTTGATCGGGTGTAGAAACAGCCCGTGTAAAAAGTTTAATATTCTACACCGGTTGTATATGACCGGTGTAAACAATCAGCTTTTTTAAATCAGTTATTTCATACAACCAGTTTAAAAAGTAATGTCAAAATAAAAAAAAATCAAAATAAAAAAACTCTAGATCTGAAATTATTTTCTTCTTCGTCACAAATATGAAGGAGGAGGAGAGTGATGAAGAAGAATAGGTACCTGTAAAATGCAAGCAGAGAACAAAAAAGAGGAAGAAAGAAAAAGTTAGAGAACCCAGAAACGAAAGAAACAAAAACTTAGATATATGCACAGAAATGAAAACCCATAAACGTTGTCGCCTAATTGAAGATATCACAAAAGCATCGTCACAATTCCTTTTGGTTACCTGCTCAAAAGCAAACAAAAATATATTTAAACAGAACCCAGAAATAAATGAGACAAAAACCCAAATATATATATAAAAACGAAAACCTAGAAACGCCGTTACCTAATTAAAGATATCACAGAAACATTGTCACAATTCCTCCGACTTACCCAGTTAAAAGTGAAGAGAAATATATTTAAACAAAATCGAGAAAGAAAGGAACAAAAAAATAGACACCCACCATCGCAGAACTAGGTCTTCTTCTTTGGGGAGCTTTAGAGGCTACAACGACTGATTTCAACAATAGAGAACGACGAGCATAGGTATGGGTCATCGCATATCTAGGTCTTCTTCTTCGGTGAGCTTTAGACGGTGTATTATGAAGGTGGAGCTTCCTATCACCATGTGTTCTCCCTTGTCTAGTTTCCTCCAGGGACGACGATATGATTTGTGAAGATAGGGAATCGTAAAAAATTAACGCCATCGGTCATGACTTTTTACAGCGGTCATTACTTTTTACAGCGGTCATATTTTACGACCGGTGTAAATATTTCATCTTATTTACAAAAATACCACCGCTCATGACTTTTTACAGCGGTCATATTTTACGACCGGTGTAAATATTTTATCTTATTTACAAAAATGCCACCGGTCATGACTTTTTACAGCGGTCATATTTTACGACCGGTGTAAATATTTCATCTTATTTACAAAAATGCCACCGGTCATTACTTTTTACAGCGGTCATATTTTACGACCGGTGTAAATATTTTATCTTATTTACAAAAATGCCACCGGTCATGACTTTTTACAGCGGTCATTACTTTTTACAGCGGTTATATTTTACGACCGGTGTAAATATTTCATCTTATTTACAAAAATATCACCGGTCATTTTTTTTAAACTGTCTCTACAGTGACCGGTTTAAAAATGGGGCTTTAAAAAGCCTATTTTTCAGCAGTGGTCACTTATAAATTTTAAAAATGTCACTTAAGAATTTATGAAAAAGTAAATTTTAAATAGATAGATGCTCTTTTGCCGTCTTTTGTGAATATAATATATATATACATTGTTTCTTCTAAATTGAAGGATGATGATCATCTGTAAATTTATGAATAATCTTAATTACAAAGTTAAATCATTTTTTAATTGTAAATAAACACCATGATCTCCTTTCATAATGTTTTAATAATTAGATGTCTTTAATTGTCATTAGTATCTTTAAAACGTCTGCAATTGTTTTTTTTTTAATTGGAGAAACGGGAATATATCAACTAACTAAGTCACAAGGGGAAACAAGTATATGCAAGTTACCAAACGATAAGGAAAAAGCAGCTGAAATACAAGACGACATTAACTTAAGCAGCCACTCTTTGCCTGCTTTTCTGCCATGTTCTTAATCTCATTTCTTCGTCACATCGTTTAATTTATTTAAAATTATTAAATAGAAAGAGTAAAATTTAAGACAAAATTAATTTTTTTAGAAGAATCTAGAACAAAGTATTAGTATTTTGTGTACGCAAAATTTACAAATTACTGGTATTTTTTGTGATTTTTTTAGTTATCTTTCACCCATTAAAATTTTAACATGACTTTTTCCTACCAATTCTTCGAAAAGAGCATAATACCAAACAAAAAGAATCAGGAAAAAATAAAAAAGAGAGAAGAAAATTGAAAGAAAATTATGTGGGGAGAATAAAATCAAATTGTAAGTAATTTAAGAAAGAGGGGTTGACTTGACAAAGTCTATGGTTTCCCACCGCACGATTACCACATGGGGACATGAGAGCAGCATCACAGATCTAACTTTGATCGTCTTTTAAGTACGAGATATATATATATAGTGTTAGAAGATTATAATAAATAGGGAAAATACTAAAAAAAAAGGACGATTTAAAATTTAAAATGATAAAAAAAAATTATAAATTTAAAAAAAGATAGATTGGGTAGGAAGTTTAATCTGTCATTTTTAAATTACTATGTACAGTTATAAATACTATTATGGGAATTATAAATACTATTAGCAGAGTTGCAAATACCATTATAGGAATTTAAATACAACTAGTAGAGTTGTAAATACCATTGAAAAAATTACAAATACCATTACAAGAGTTGCAAATACCATTGACAGAGTTGTAAAAAGTATAATTTCGTTTTTTATTTGTAACCCTGTCAATGGTATTTGTAACTCCTATAATGGTATTTGCAACTCCTATAATAGTATTTACAATTGTGCATAATAATTTCTAAATGACAGATTGGGCCTCCTGCCCAATCTATCTTTTTCTAAATTTATAGGCTCTTCTTATCTTTTTAAATTTTAAATGGTATTTTTTTTGTCATTTTCTCTAATAAATATATGTATATTAATAATTATTATGGATGTGTTTAATTATTATTTTGGTGGTCCTTTTGACTGTGGTGGGAGGCAATTGCTGGACACTGGCGCTGCCTTTCTTTATTTTTGACCATAGCATCCTTTGAAAACCATATGTTCTCATCAACACCAACCTCCCTCTGGTAATCGTAATTTGATGGCCCGCTTCAAATTTAATTTTTAATATTTAATTTTATTTTATCTTTCATTTATATTTGTTCCTACAAAATTAAGCATTTATTTTTTTGATTAGTGTATAATTTAAGAAATTAGGGAATGAAAAGGCGTAGAATGATGTCTTTTGAGAGATTTAAAAAATGTGTGGCTTTGCCAGCTGCCTTTCCCCCAAACGTATGTGAAGGATACTCGACTCACTTCTTCAACTGTGAAAGATTTTTGTTATAAGATTCATCTACTATAGTCAAATACGTGACGCGAATTAGATATAAATATAGTCAGAATAAAATTCTAATAAATCGAGTGGATAACTAAAACTAAACTATCTATCAAAAATAAAAACAAAGAAATTGTTATTTTCACCTTTTCGCCTTTCTTTCGTCTTACTTTTCGACCGACCACGCGACATTCAAATTCTGTGAGTGAGAAAAAGTTATTTTAATTATTTTTAATTAAATTCAATAATACTCAAATTTAATTCAATTAGAAAGACATGCGTATAAAAAAATCATTATATTTTAGATCTTTATTTGAAATTCCACTCTCTCAATCAACATTTTTAGTATAAATTGATATGGAACTTTAACATAAAAAGTAATGATTATTTGTTTTTTGATATACTAATAAATCAATTAATAAGTTGAGTAGTCAAATTACAAGATGATAAAAAATAATCAATAAATGGGGGGCCCAAAATATTAGAATGGCTTTTAAAATAATAATCGATAATCAATAATTATACCAAACTAGGCATTTAACCCTTTGGAACAACTGCATGATAATAATATTGAAAATTAAGAGGAAGTGCAAAGTAATGGGACAAATGCAGCTTCCTGGATGTTGCGTGGCTTCAGTACTGCTTTCACATTGCTTGCAGTCTGCTTTCCAGCATCGTTTTCGTACATTCCTCACACGATTTTAAGGTTTTTAGTTTTTACTCTTCTTTACTTCACCCCAATGGCTACCATCGACCATCCATGACATCATTATATTATTCCTGTTAATTTAAAATTGATTTTTTCAAACCATGCTGTTGAATAGTAAAACGATAAACAGATGATATTCTTTTAGCTAGATAATTATATATACATCCCAAATATATATTTAGGAGATGCCTAGTTATATACTTGCTATTCGATCTCCTTCTAATCACCATCAATGACAAAACTTGTCCTTCCCCCTTCCCCAGAACCAACCATCCTTCTGTTTAAGTTGCAAAGTAAAGATCTACCCTTCCTCCAGCGGCAGCTCTGCTTCGTCGCTTAACTATGATACTCCATTCTTTCCCAATTGCCATTTTATTGACAAACGATTGTGTGTTAATTACTTTTTTTTATTTTAAATATATAATTTAATTAGAGAGTTTAGTTTACTTTTAAATATAATACTTAAATCAATTTTATCTTTAAAATTTATAATAATTTTTTTAATTATATCTATTAATTATATATATTAAGAAGATTTTTATTAAAGAATAATTTTAATATAAATGATTTAATAAAATTAGCACGTATACAAATGAGTGGACCGTATTACAATGAAATCATGTATGGGCACATTACCAAAATCAAGATACTTTTTTGTTGTAAGGAAGTAGGGGTAAAAAAGTAAAAGTAAAAGTAAAATATTTTATTTCTCTAATTTAGTACGATAGAAGTTATTTCTCCTTCTATTTTTTTAAATAATTTTAGTTTCATAAAAAAAGTTAAGGATTAAAATAATAGAAATAAAAGTAAAAATAATTTTAGAAGTGCGCGATCCAGACTGAATTTAGATATATTCAGAGTAAAATTTTGATAAATTAATGATGACCGGTACTAAACTTACCTTCAGTGGAAACAACAAGGGAAGCACGAGCCCATAATTGATGACCGGTACTTCCGTGACTAATCTATGATCCCAAGTGGGATAACAACCATGAATAACAACCCAAGCACCAATGAATAACAACCCCAGCAACCTACAATTGATAACAACTCTAGCGCCTGCGGTAACAACCCCAGCACCCATGAATAACAACCTCAGCACCTGTCGCGACTGGTCGATCTTCTTGTCGCGACTGGACGTCTTGGGTGTTTTTAGTCGCGACAAGTACTCACACAAGCTTCCAGAAAATAACCCCAGCACCAATGAATAACAACCCTAGCACCTGTCGTGACTGGTAGATCCTCTTGTCACGATTGGACGTCTTGGGTCTTTTTGGTCGCGACAAGAAGTGTCTTCCGGTCGCTACTAGTACTCACACAAGCGACTGGACGTCTCATTTTTTCTCCACTGTTTTTTTTTTCACAAGGGCAGCTTTATCTTTTTACAATTGGAAAAAAATTATTTAAGGTCCCATAGGATTTAAAATTAATTATATAATTTTTTAGAATATTTTTGTCATTTAATTGTTTCCATGGGACCTAGGTGTTATTTTTTCCCCTTAAACAAATATTAAATTAGAATTAGAATTCCATGCCTCTACCGTAGCCAGGTGAGTCAAATCTACTATAGTTAAGTACGCGATACAGACTAAATTTAGATATATTTAGAGTAAAATTTTGATAAATTAGATTGGGGAAAAAAATCCCATGCCTCTACCGGCTACGTAAAATTTTCAAATATTAATAGTTTAATACACATTTGTCGAAGGAACAGTAAAATTAAAATGTTACTCCATTTTGATTATATATATCTTGATAAATGAAATAAAAATTACATAAACGATATTTAGAGCTCATTATTCAAAATATTTTAACATTTAAACGTGTTGTTATAAATGAATTTTTTACCATCTCACAAAATTACACTTATCCAAAAACAAATTGCTGAGAGAAGAATGCATCGTTGTCCTCCTGGAGTTTGGATGATAGTGGAACTGCCTAAACGTGTTTCCAAACGACGCCTGAGGTCCAGAAAATGGACAAAAACAAAAAGAGTGTCACGGATTACACGCGTCTCTATACCATTGGTCGGACTGTCGTGGCAAGACTCAGAGGGCCCTACAACGCGCCAAAAATGCAGCCAAGTGTTTGAAATTCGACGTCCTCTCCGTCGTGGCAAATCCATTCGTCCCTGTTTATAACAGCCTCTTCGGCTCTGTCTGATTCAATCCCTAGAGTTTCGATATCCTCTTGCCAATAGTTCGATCCCATTTCAGATCTTCCGACTTCCATTGTAAGCTCCAATTCTAGCTTTGGATTTTGCTTTCCCCCTAATCCGTTCCCGCTGTTTTATCCAGTTTAGAATTCTTTTAATGCGCCGAAGAAATAGTTTCGAAGTAGATTCTGGCTGATGAGTTACATTGCTCATGGAGCTTACATATCTTTCTTCTTTTCTCAGTTGCTTATAATTTTTCGTTAGATCTGTCATCAACGTATGTGCATGTGCCTGGTAGTGAACTGAATTTATTGTCACCTATCTTTTGAATTTGGAATCGGAATTTTTAGTTTTTCGTTTATTTCAAATGCATCGGGTAAGATTCAAAAGAATGTAGACTCGATCACTTAGGCTGCTATCGATGTAAATGAATTGTGGAAGTTTCAGAGCTATTGATTTGATCTATCAAATGTCCGGGCGCGTTAAATGCATGCATGCCTGATTTGGTGTTTATGTTCTAAACAATCATTTGGAATTTTGCAATATAGCGGATTGATCTTTGTCTTCCTCGTGCACTCTGAAGTTGCAATACTATTTATGTAAAACGTTGGAAATTAAAGGATAAATGATAGTTTGGTTTCTAGTACTCCGTGGATATGGTTGTCTATCGTTGTTAAGCGGAGTCTAACAAACATATTTTGATTTTTGATATTTTACTGTAATTTGCAATTTCGCATGTTGGACTATGATTTGGGAATGCTCTTTAGTTATATCTGTTTGTATACTTGGTAGCTTCCCACGGTTGTTCTTTTCAATTTTTAATTGCATTGTTTATGATTAGCTTTTTTCCTGATGTAATTTTCAAAAACACCTGCAGATTCGTTTAGTTGGCGGAAGTTGGTTTTGATTAGTTCAAATGGGAGGAGGATTTAGAGTGCTGCATTTGGTTAGGCCATTTCTATCATTTCTCCCAGAAGTTCAGACTGCTGACAGGAAGATTCCCTTCAGGGAAAAGGTTATATACACAGTCATCTCTCTCTTCATCTTTCTTGTCTGCAGTCAGCTTCCTCTTTATGGAATACACTCCACTACGGGTGCCGATCCATTTTATTGGATGCGTGTCATTCTCGCATCAAACAGGGGGACTGTTATGGAACTTGGCATTACTCCAATTGTTACCTCTGGACTAGTCATGCAGCTCTTGGCAGGGTCAAAAATCATTGAAGTGGACAACAGTGTACGCGAGGACCGTGCACTATTGTAAGTTTTTTTAATTTTAATTGTTTTTCACTTTTTTTAATAATTTATTTACTGGTATCAAACTATGGGCACATATATTTGTGAATTCATTTTGTGCTTCGTGTTTTAGTTATGTGTAATCTGTTTAGGTACTTCAATATTTTACTCTTGTTCATTAACTGCACTAAGAGTGGGCAAGTAATATTAGTGCCTCTGTTGGATTTTATATCTGATCTTGTTAGTAGCTTCTAGTATAAATTCACTTACCTTTGGAGAGGGAATGGGTTTCCTATGGAAGAACATTAAGCAGTGTATTGATTCCCTGGCCATTATGTTTTGTTGCAGGAATGGGGCTCAGAAGTTGTTGGGAATCCTCATAGCAGTTGGCGAAGCTGTTGCTTATGTCTTATCTGGGATGTATGGTAGTGTTGGTCAACTTGGTGTTGGGAATGCCATTCTTATTATAGTTCAGCTTTGCTTTGCTGGAATAATTGTTATATGCCTTGACGAACTTCTTCAGAAAGGATATGGTCTGGGTTCTGGAATTTCACTTTTCATAGCTACAAACATCTGGTATGCAAGGGCCTTTTCCCTTTTGTGGTGTAATACGATAAGAGTTTTTTTTAGTAGATTTTTAGTTTTCATTATTTTTTCTTATCATTGTACAGTGAAAACATTTTAATGGGAAAAGGCTTTGTTGTTGTTGTTGTTGTACAGTGAAAACATCATTTGGAAAGCGTTTAGCCCCACAACAATGAACAGTGGCCGGGGAGCTGAATTTGAAGGTGCTGTCATTGCACTGTTTCATCTCCTGATTACAAGGACAGACAAAGTTCGTGCCCTTCGTGAGGCCTTCTATCGGCAAAACCTTCCAAATGTAACTAATCTGCTTGCTACAGTATTGATCTTCCTTATTGTCATATACTTTCAAGGGTTCCGTGTGGTTTTGCCTGTGAGATCAAAGAATGCTCGAGGGCAACAGGGTTCATATCCAATTAAGCTTTTCTACACCTCCAACATGCCCATCATTCTACAATCTGCCCTTGTCTCCAATCTTTATTTCATCTCCCAGGTACATGTTTCACTCTGCATCCTTAACAATATCAAATTTACCTAGCCAAGACCTATCATTTACCAAAAAAGAACTGTTTCTTTGCAGTTGCTATACAGGAAGTACGGTGGAAATTTCTTTGTGAACCTCTTGGGCAAGTGGAAGGAGTCTGAATATTCTGGCCAATCTGTTCCCGTTGGTGGTCTTGCTTACTATGTCACGGCCCCAGCAAGGTAATTAGATTAGAATTTCTTTTTTGACTTCCTCTATAATTGGATTAGAATTTGTTTGTATTAACTAGAGCACATTGCAGCTTGGCAGATATGGCAGCTAATCCTTTCCATGCTCTGTTCTATCTTGTGTTTATGCTGGGAGCTTGTGCACTGTTCTCAAAAACTTGGATCGAAGTTTCTGGATCTTCTGCTCGAGATGTGGCTAAGCAGCTCAAAGTAAATCCTCTATATGCATCATAATGTTTTTTATTGTGTTGAACATTATGTTTGAGTTTTGCATCATATCATATGTTCCTGACCTACTTGTTTAACTTTGCTCTGACTTTCTAGGAGCAACAAATGGTGATGCCTGGCCACCGAGACTCCAATTTGCAGAAGGAATTGAATCGCTACATACCAACCGCAGCCGCCTTTGGTGGGATGTGCATTGGTGCATTGACGGTGCTGGCAGACTTCATGGGTGCAATCGGTTCAGGGACTGGGATATTGCTTGCTGTTACAATCATTTATCAGTACTTTGAAACATTCGAGAAGGAGAGAGCCAGTGAACTCGGCTTCTTTGGCTTTTAGGCGCTAGCTTGTTGGCTTTAACAGTGAGGTGGTGTAGGAATAAGCTTTTGTTTGTAATGGTTTCAGCAGACGGAGAACAGAGCAGTAATGCCAGGACTAGTCTCCCACGCCTCTCCACCGAAAGAAAAAGCATTCGAGGAACACCTAATCAAGACTCTGGACTTTGGGGCTTTTGATTTAAGATTCATTGTAGTTTGGTCCTTTTTCGTTTTTTTAAACTTATTTTCCCAGGCACAGGATACTTTTGGTTTAGATAATTTTGATGTACCTTTAGTTTTATTTGATTTTAGTATGATGTTGATATCGAACAAGAAGCGTCACTCGGCTTTCAAATTCGAGGTGCGTTAAATTTTCTCCGATTCGAATGAAGATATAACTGATGGAAGTTGGCTGAACTATTAATCAGATAGGACTCATTACAAAACCGATAAAAAATAATAATGAAAATCATGAAAATTCTGGCGGAAAAATCTACATTGTACCATTATCAGATAGGAATTATTAAAAAGTACATGTAATAATGGATTAGATAAAAGAGTTTCATATTGGCTCTCAACCGAAATAGAAATTGTTTGATGACAAGGAACTCAAAGCAGAGGACAAGAGAAATGCACAAGAACAAGAATGCCCAATGAAAAGGTTTATAATCATTTAAGAACGAGGCTCTGGGCCTGAATTCGTGTGAATATGGGATATATCTGTGAGAGAGTTTAGCTCAATTAAATTTAATAGTGCTCAAATTTGATTAACCTCAATATATGAAAGAAATATAGTCAAAAGGAGTCTCCCTCCCATATCAATCCGATCCCCTTTATAATCTCCCGTCATAAAAGCCAAGTCATCTAACTCACTCTATTGCGATTAGTGAAGAATACACCTTATTCCTAACAAAAAGAAGAATCTTTCTCCGGCATAAACGAAGCGAGAGGATCTATCATTAATCATATCACATTGTTAATTTCATTTGTTCCTTTATTTACTGATATTTAATTTATTCTTGTACTTTGTTATGATTTCGTGTACTTCATGATCCAATTAAAGGCTAAACCTTGCGTCTGATTCCATTCCATTTTCTGCTGCTGAAGCAACCTTAGCTTCCTAGGATTCTGCCTCTCTTAAATTTCTTATTTGTTATATTGCCTTCATCCAGCCCATGAAACTGACCCTGGAAAACAATGCCTCAATCCCCACTGCTGCATTTTTTACTTTGTGTTCTTGGCAGATGAAAACAAACAGATACGCTGTACTGAAATTGTTACGCTGTTAGGCTTAAACTTCCCCATAATTACATGCTTTTAATTGACTCAATAAAATGAAGCGTTGAGCACATTCATTCACCAAGGCTTTTATCTGAGAACAGACAGAATGAAAAATAAACTCCATTCAATTACAAGATTTGCCAGCTCAACACACCATTCAATATGTCACGTGGGGCTGATCAACCCTATATAGATCTAGGGCTAGGTATAATAAACGATGAAGTAACACTGCACTTGAGCCCTTATTTTGGTGTCATTCATTAATAATGTTCCTACATGTGGTGGATGGTAATCATAACAATTAAATGGCGAGCCTTGGTACGGTTAGATGCATTAATTCAACTTGTCTACCACTGAAAAGGGGACACCAAGAGGCCCATGTTCTTCCCATTTTCCCATCATAGTCCTTACAAGATTCCAAAGCCTCTAGAGATCACCCCATTGTGCTCCTGCCATATGACTGGCACTAAGCTAAAGTTTCCAACTTGAATACAATGCCTGTGTGGAAATTAAATGAATCATCTGTAGACAAAAATGCTGTGACGTCCCTTCGCTTGGACTTAGTTTCAGAGGAGCACCGTACCCTTTATAAGGGCACCAGTAATAGTATGTGTCCCATTTCATATGGTACAAGCAGTTTCTGGGGCATTCTGTGAGGGTAGGAGAAAGCAAGGGTCCTAAAGCAACTACTTATATATATCAATATCAAGCACTTCTGAAATGAGAGTGACATGCAATAGAATGAAGGATACTATAAGTGCAGCTCAGGAGATTCTCATCAAATAGGATTTAGAGAGGAACATATGCATGGAAGCTTATTGTTACAAACGAAGAAGTTATTTCAGGATTTAAACTTATAACTGTTATGTTACACAACATCAACTTTACCGTTATTTCTCAATGAAAGACATTTTATGCATGTAATATTTTCTTTTTCTCTTTTCATATTCATTATTTTATTTTCACTATCTCCAATTTCCACTCTATTTGGCTGCTTTTCAGAAAGCATCTGATTAGCCGGTACCAAAATTTTCACCACATTGGGCTCAGGAGGGGGTTGAAAAACCATGTGGGGTACTGTCATCTTTACTTCAACTTCAATTGGTTATACACACACACACTTTCAAGTGATACTATGAATCAATATATGCAGGAAAGCACAATTAATAAATCCAGACAACTTTGTCATTTCAAATTCTATATAAAATACATCAAATGTTTGTTCTTAATGTTGCAATTAATTCGGTCCAACTAGTTAGCTGGGGAAAAATCAACTTAGATATATCCATCAAACTGAAGGGCAATTCGGTTGTCTTTATAAATGACAGTAAAGAGAACATGTACCTATTGAACCCCACAACAGTTCAGAGAAGTTAACCCCAGGATTAAGTATAACCTTAAAAGGTATTGTAATTAATTAAGGAATTGATTATTTTTGTTGTGAAGATGAAGAGCAGTCCCCAGCACAGTAATAGGAAGAGGAAGGGTGATATTTTTGCAACATTGCTTGACATTTGCGAGATTAATGACTACGCCAAATCATTTCTTGTTTAATTTCCTAATATATATTTGCTATTAATTATATCGTCATTTCCTTCACAAAGGCTCCTTTCAGTAGTAATCTTCTTCTACATGGACAGCAACTACTCATTACAAATCATTCTCGTCCCTTAGGGATCCACCGTCACCATTTAGTTTTGTTACCATGTGGAGCCAGAGGGCAGTTGCATATCAATTATGAGCATGTGTGTGTTTATGCATAACTTCTGCTTTTGGATATCTCTCTGCCAAAAGGAAATCTTGTTCTTCTTCTTGCTTTTTTTTTTGGAAATTATCGTCTTCTTCCCTGCTCGTGCAATATAGTATATTGTTATGACTGTTCAAGAAAAAAAAAACCTAGCTGCAACAGTGGAAGGCTTGACAGAGAATTCATCATTAACCACATATAATCTGAAGGATGTGAACATATATATATATATATATATATATATATATAAAGCTGCATGCCACAAAAGATTAAAATAAATTTAAGAATTTTGAACTTTGAGTTGCATCTCCCACAAGCCCCCGGTGACATTATTTCCCCCACACCTAATGCCATCTATCCACTTTTCTCCCACGAAATTAATTTATTATTTCTTTTATATATATACACAACAACAAAACAAAAAGAAATATTATTGGAGATCTGGGTCCCACCAGACAACATTAGTATCGTAGACAAGGACCTTAATGAAGCCTCTCTTTATCAGTTATCTATATATACACAGAGAGAGAGAGAGAGAGAGAGAGAGATTACTACTACTTTTAATTTTAAAATATACGATGCGCCATAATATCTTGAGTTTGGGATTTATGTTTACTTAGCTTAATTAATACAAATCCATAATTTGAATGTCGGACGTGACCACTAATCATGAATTACAGCACATAGAGATGTTGCCAAAGAAAGAGAAAATTAGCCTCCCCAGCTTATAGGGTTTCTCATTACAAACAACACATGTGCCAACTTGGTCTACTATATAAGAGTAGTATTGCAGGTTTTGTTTAATGATAAGCTTATTTTTTTCCCAAAATTAAATAAAAAAGGATTTTTTTGTCCAACAAAAAATTTCAAGCTTTTCTTAAATTAGTATTACCTAAAAAATATTAAAAAACTAGTAAAGTCTCTTTAACTATTAAAAAAATTAATATTAATTGTGACAAAATTAACTTGAACTATTAAAATTTTTAACTGATGATGGGTGACACTATTTTTTTTTAACATCTACAAGAGAGATATTGATCCAAAAAATATTTTTAAATATCATAATTGCTGCACTGAAAAAAAAAATTTAAGATAAAATTAAATATTAACTCAAACATAACAGTTGAGAGTCGGCCTTCATAACACATAAAAGATGCCTTGCATAATATTTGCCTTGGTACTTTATCATTAAATTATAATGATATTGAATGTTCTGGTTACATGTCAGATGTTACAAATTAAATTCATAGGGGTATGGTCCTGCAATGTAACAAGAACGGTAGTTGAACATAGCTTTCAACATTTTCTTCTTCAGAGCCTCTCATCAATAATATTTATCCATCCCAAAAAACCCTAATATACACTGTGCGAGGGTAACGTAACGGTATGAATTCAAATATATATTATATGATCAGTGAATTGAATTGGACAAGAAAATACAAAAAGCAGAGTACTTATTCGGAGACTCTCAATCGGTGATCATCATGCTGTCTAACAGCCAAGCACCACACACAAGCTAATGGCGGTGTCCTCCCATCAGATCATAGCCTTCCATCACCAAATACAGTGGGCTCCACACATTATCACCTATACAATTACAATGTATGCATTTTTTACCATAAATGCCCAACAAAACAATTCCCTTGTTTCTGCAAAGCTTCCTCTGTTTCAAATTTCAATCCTCTTCTGAATTCTGATCACTATCAGAAAGCAGACCAGACCCATCCTATTCTTCTTTTCCCAATTTTTTTTTTTTTTTTACTTTCTTGCCTTCTCTGACTTTGATTCTGGTTTATGATAATAATAAGAATAAAATATATAACACGAGTTCTATGTCAGGCTCCACTCATTTCCCACCAGTCTAACAGTCAAAAGATTTCCTGTCTGCTTTTCCAACCAAATTTTCTCTCTTTGCTTCCCAAACATTTTCTCTCCCTTTCTTCACTGATCTTCTTAAACTCTTTTATGCTTCAGAGAAACCGTTTTCCCTGAGATGGAAACTGTGAGGCCCAAATCATCGATCAACGAGAGGGGCAAGAAGTTTGCCAAGACGTTTCAGAAGGTCATCGGCCTTCGAACGGCCACGAAACTTGCAGCAAACAATGGCATATGCTTGTTGGCGACGCAGGAGAGATTATTCAAGGAAGATGATTTCACTGGTCAAAATCAGAAGAAGAACGAAGACAATAACAGAGCTCGAAACAGAGCAGTTATGGAGGCTCTTATTGCTAGGCTCTTCGCTGGTGTTACTGCCATAAAAGCATCCTACGCTGAGCTCCAAATGGCTCAGAATCCTTACAATAACGACGCCATTCAAGCTGCTGATCAAGCGATTGTGGACGAGTTGAGATCTATTTCAGAAATGAAACGTGCTTTCCTGAAGAAAGAGCTTGATCTTTCACCCCAGGTGACTCTGATGCTTGCAGAGATTCAAGAACAACAGAGCATAATGAAGACTTATGAGATCACTATCAAGAAGCTCGAAGCAGATGTCGACCACAAGGAACAAGACATTGCTTCGCTTAAAAACCAGCTCCATGAGCGTCTTGCTTTTAATAAATCACTCGAGAAGAAGCTAAACGCAAGCGGGGCTTTGTCCATGCTTGAAAATCTTCGATTCTCAGCGTTGAATCCCACCCATTTCGTTCAGTTTCTTCACCATACTATAAGATCGGTGAGAAGCTTCGTGAAGCTCATGATCAGAGAGATGGAATCTGCTCATTGGGATCTTGAAGCGGCTATCAAATTCATCCACCCAGATGCAGTTTTTGCCAAACCAAGTCACAAAAGCTTCGCTTTTGAATCCTTCGTCTGCATAACGATGTTTGAAGGCTTTAACTACCCAAATTTCATAGTCCCAAGTGAACCTTTTGAAAACAACCAGCCCCACCGCCATAGCCCAAAGTTCTACTTCGAAAAATTCAAAAAGCTCAAGTCTTTGAACCCAAAACAATACATAACCCAAAACCCAAATTCATCCTTCGCCAAATTCTTGAAGTTTAAGTATCTTCAACTCGTTCATGCCAAAATGGAGTGCTCTCTGTTCCGGAACTTGAACCAGAGGAAGCTGGTGAACTCAGGCGGATTTCCAGATTCTGCTTTCTTCGTGGCATTTGCGGAGATGGCTAAGCGCGTTTGGGATTTACATTCCTTGGCATACTCATTCGATGAAGAAGTCACCGTTTTTCAGGTCAAGAAGAACACTCGATTCTCCGACGTGTATATGGGATGCGTCACCCAAGATTCAGTTTTCCCGTCGGCGGAGGCCTCCACCGCCGATGAAGTCGATCTTCGAGTTGGTTTGACGGTGGTTCCCGGTTTCAAGATCGGAAAAACGGTGATACAGAGTCAGGTGTATGTGTCTCCGGCGGGTTCTACGGCTAGTAGCTGAGACATTTTTTGAAGTCGGATTGTCCATTTGGTCTAAACGCAGGGGTGCTCACGCGCCAATTCACACGCTCCGGCATTCATATTATAGTAATACGCATATGAAACATATATATACACCGTTATATTACTTTCCCCACCTTTTTAAATTCTTGTTAGAGTAATATCAACTGTAAATTGTCATGTATAATGGAGATATTGTAGTGTCTCTGGAGAAGAGGGCCTTTCAGAGTTAGCTGGACATTGAATATATGATTATAATAAATGTTAATTTACATTGTATAAAATTGAGGAAAAGTACAATTGAAATTTGCATTGATAACAAGACCGATAAAATTTTATATATACAGGGTATTGATATTGTACAAATTATATATATAGAGAGAGAGAATATTGGCAATCTAGTTTAGGTTATTTTTATTAATAAAATGTTTGATAGGAGATTCTCTCATTTTTCCAAAATAATTTAAGAAGTTTTTCTGTGGATTATATCCGTATATGATTAAAGGTAAATAACTAATTGCAAACGAAATACCATAGCTTAGGATGCAAAAATGAAGAAGAAACATGCTGAATGGTAATCCTATGCAACATGAGAACTCAAGAACTCAACCAACTAACTCTCCCGATTCCCTCCATTAGTGAAAATCGTACACTTCTTCTTCGTGGTTTTTTATGATACATCTTAAACCCACGTGTTGAATTGGCTTAGATGCCACGTAGGCATGGCAATGATTGATCATGAATGGGGCCCGGGGGGAGGGGAGGAGAGGAGAAAGGTGAGAGGGTAGATGGGCTTAGCTTAGAGCCTTAGAATGATAGTTGAGAAGTTATTAATTAGTAATTACATGTTCTTAAAATATCATGTCATTTGTATTTTAAACAAAAATAATTTAAAAATAACACATTAGTTATTTTTATTTCACCTTCTTGTTTTATTAATTTATTTGATCATTTTCATTTTCTTATTGCAAGTTAAATGATAGACAAAACATATGAATATATATATATAATTAGTTGAACTGTGGTAGCTTACCGTGGGAGTAATAAAGTGGAATAATGGAGTGAAAAACATATTTGAGTATGGGTGAGGGAAATTATGATTAAACGAAAGAGAGAAGTAAAAGGCAAACGAATAAGAAAGTGGAAGAGGAAGGGTTAGAAATGATGCACATGATTTTGTGGAGAAATAAAATAGGGAAAGAACCTAGTTTAATTTGGGAAATTAGTTTCAATGATGGGGGACTAAAATCTGAATCTCTAGATTTTTTTTATATTTAAATTTTTTTAAGATGTATAATTCAAAATAAATACAATCTTTTTAATTTCATCATCTAAAACATGAAATTAGTGAACAAAAATTATACATCTAAACTATTAAAATATATTAGGTTAAGTAGTATCCATCGCATTAATATTAGTTTCTGGTAACATCTAACACCATAATTTTATTATGCATCCAACACCCTCGTATTTATTTTCTGATGCATCTAGTACCCTTATTATTTTGAATTACGTTTATTATTATAATCTTATTTATAATTTATAGTACTAAATGTACTATAAATAAATGCAACTAAGAAATAACATAAACATGTGATGCTACTTTACCCAGAATAAAATGTGACTGGTTGAGATTTCATGGCAGCAATAAGCATCAAATCAGAACCTTTGATTTGGAGTCATATTAGGAATGGCTTGTGACCTGATAGAGTCAGACTCAGAATGGGAGTCCTCCTAATGCACATGCCTGCAGCTTCTTCAACTTGCCCTTCCTTCTCTGCTCCGTTGATGTCAACTTTCTCATATATATCCCATCCCCCTTGCTAGCTACCCATCCACACTCTTCACTATTCTCTGCTATATATACCTGCTCCTTTCTGAATCAATTCTATCTTCACCAGTTATTATAATATCCATATCTTAGTATCCATGTCTTTTACATATACATGTAAACTTTACACACGTCATTGTGTTTTTTACTGACACTTCTTTTCCCTAAATGCATGGTAAAGGTAAAAATGTGAAAGATCTAATATCATACATCTTCTTTATCTGATTCAGCAGTCTAGAATCTACGAGAAGTTTAATATGTGTTAAAAGCAAAAGTGGTATGATATTATGATGTTGAATAAGATATTCTTAGCTTGGTCCTCACTCATAATACCCAAATCTTTCTAATGCAAATCCAGCTTCTGAATCCTGTATTCTTTACCTGCTTTTCTTATAAAAGTTTACAGCCTGGGCTCCGGCTTTGAGCTTTCTCATTAACCTACAATATTAAATTGTACATCCATCGACCTCTTTAGTATCTGATTTGGACTTTGGTTTTACTGAACAAAGTCGATTCTACAATTGGTAAGTAGTTTTGGCTGCTATAGCAAAGCAAGCACATGGGGCTGCAGACAAACAAGGAGTTGGATATTTAAATAACACAAGCCCTTCACATTCCTCTGTTTCCATCATCGATCTTGTTGAACCAATTATATATTCAACCACATTCATAATCTATAGAGCAAAGTAAAAGTAACACTTGAATAATAAAAACGTCTTTGCCTAATTTATATGGGAAGCGGCTTCTCTCCTCTGATGTTTGTCTCCACTGCCCCAAACGTGGCCGTTTTAATGTAAAATAGGGGATGGTGATCAGCTTTTTTTTTTTTTTTTTAATTGGCATCCCTCATTCTGAGTGCTAATAAAAAATTACTTCATGGTATTGGAATGTTACTGGAAAAATTCCATTTATATGTCCGGGGTAGTATCAAAATGCATGAGATGCGAAGAGGGAAAACGGATCAACGAAAAGGAACTGATAATCGTGCCCACAAAATCTGGATCTATATGGTAGGCCCAGCCCACAAAATTTGGCATGCCAGAAAAAACATGGACACACGTATTTCTGGCATTCAAAATGGCCCATGCAGGTCTCGAACCTGCGACCTTCGCGTTATTAGCACGACGCTCTAACCAACTGAGCTAATGGGCCGACTGATTGCAAAATCTTCATTTATTATATTGATCATAAAGAACAAAGACGCTATTCTCCCAAAATTATAAAAAACAACTAAAAGGACCTAACATCTTCATCCACTAGCTAGCTATTCCAAATGCGCTCTCTTATTCTTAAAAGATTATAGAACAAGAAGCTCACAGAAACACATAGGATGCAATGCATAGCTGAATTAAAGGGCGTGTTTGGTGGAAATGAGGTTGTTGATAGCCTCCATGGCTTGGTCCTGAGGGCGGCACAAGACCCTTTGCAAGAACACGAGCAGTGCCTCCACCTCCATTATTGTATCGAATTCCAGAAACTTTTGCCGCCATTATCATCATCATCACCATTATCATGAGTACCAGACAACACAGAAACAAAGGTTTACACTACCCATGTCCTTGTGTGTGTATACTAGGCACAAACAAGGACTATGATGCATATATATACACAATTCAGTTGGACTGGGTTTGAAATAAGAGATACGATATTCGAGGATTATTACATTTGCGACTACCTAAATTGGGGGGGGGGTTATGGTGGGAGAACACACACACAAGTGGAATGATGAGCTTTTTGTGATTGAAGACATAATACTTTGTGCAGTCAACATATAAACCCGCTGAACCTTGTCAGTTTTCTGTAGGTTCTTTTCTTTGCGAATTTGTCAAGTAAAGGATAATAAACATGTGTACGTGCCTGTCTACATTGTTTTACTACGTACTTACTGCCATGCCATTAATATATAGTTTGATTATATCAATAATTTACTGAATATATATAATATTAAAAGGTATTGCTTTTTCTTAGACACACCTTGTCGTTGGTTGAAGACAAATGGTGTATGTGAGAATTATTATGATTTTAGGCGACAAAATCACGAACAGGGCTTGACCGTTGAGAGTGCAGTGGAACACTTGTGAAGGAAGGGCGGTTTTGTGGAGCCCTTATGCTGCTTTAAAATCACAAAACATACTTCTCTCCTTCTTCATCTGCTTGTTACCCTATAAATTTACTGCAATTCTTGTTTTTTTTTTTAAAAAAAGTCACTTTAGGCTTTGGTTGGTTGAACTTAGGGAGGGTATGTTAGGTTAATATAAGAGAGGATAGGGGAGATTATAGGTGTGAAGGTAGAGGATGAGAGATGATATTTTTTGTTTGGTTCAGAAGGGAAGGGGAGGGGAGTTAATTAAAAGTTGACAAATATACCCTTATTTCTTTATTTAAATTTATTTGCTCTTTATTTACAATATTCATATCAAAATTATTATTTTTTAATTTATGAATCTAAATTTTTTTATCTCATTTTTATATATAATAAAATTAAAAAATTAAAAATATGATAAAATTTTAACATTGTCTCTCAATAATTTTATAATTATTATATATATTAATATAATATATAAATAATTTATCATGTTTATTAGGCTTCAACCTTCAAAAAAAATCATAAGTCATAAGTGAAGAGAATAAAAAAAAGGTTTTAGCTCATGAGGATACAATTGGAATATTAAAAAAATATAAGGGGTAATTTTATTAAAAATGGATGAAAATTTTCTCTCCCCTCCAAAAACTCCCACTTTTGGAGGGGAGGTGAGCACATAAAGACAAAAAATTTTACTTCCCCTCCTCTCAATTTTTTCTAACCAAACACACTTTTACCTCCCTTTCCCTCCCCTCCAAAACCCTCCAGCCAAATAATACCTTAATTTCCACCAACAACACATTGTTCACAGCTTTCTGCATCCAAAATATGAGAACAACGAAAAGAAACGCGATATGTTCTCCCAGCTACCTATTCCAATTTCCAAATGTGCCCTCTTATTCTTAAGTAATACATTACAGACTCACAAGCTCACAGAAACATATATATATAAAAAAAGAAAATACATGTATATATGTGAGTGTATATAACTCAATTCAATGGCGTGTTTGGTTGTAATGAAGTGCAAAATTTGGTTGTTGATGGCCTCTATGGCTTGGACCTGAAGGCGGCACACGACCCTTTGCAAGAACATGAAAAATGCCTTCACCTGAATCTCCATGGTGTCGAATTGCAGAAACTTTTGCCACCATTGACATCATCAGCATCATGATGATGAGTACCAGAGAAGAGATAATCAAAGGTTTGCCAATGGCGGCCATGTATATTCTTCTAGCTCTGTTTTTCTTTGTGCGTATTTAGTCACATGAACTATGATGCTATATATACACAAGTGTGTACTGGGTTTTTACTTAGAGATACATCAACATTGAGATTTGGGAATTACTTTTGCAACTCCCTAAAATGGAAGAAGAAGAAGAAATAGTATTAAAGTAAAAAGATATACAAGTTTATCGAAGAAGCTTTTCCGAGTGAATGAAGACATTTGCGGAAAAAAGGGGTTCACCAATTTTCTAGGTTCTTTTCTTTGCGAATTTGTCAAGTAAAGGATAAGCATGTGTCTCTGACTTTAGTGCGACTATACTTACTTCCATAATATGGGTTAGTTTCAATTTCGCCTTTTTATCAATATTTTCTTATATATTTATTAAAATTATTAGCATTTTTTTGACAAAATTATTAGCATATTTGTAATTGTTAGACGTTATGCATGTATCCATGTTGCTGATTAACGCGGTTAGTTGATTATTTAGATGTGTGTGATAATTTATTAGAAGACACAGATGTAAAGATTTTAAACCAATATTTCGTCCAATAAACTTAAAATGGTATTGTTTTTATTTTTGTAATAGTTAGACATTTATTAGGTTAGTTAATTTCGCTAACAGTCCACATTGATGTTTACAATTAGAAGTCATTAAGGATGCTTGTAAGGATGTTGAACAAAACAAACATGAAGAAAACTCAATTAAGCAAAACTGTAGTTTTGGTCTTCTAATTTTAGATAAGGTTTTCAATTTTGTCCATTAATTTCATAAAATATCTTTTTATTATAAACTTAACAAGGTTAGTTTCAAACGATAATTTTCGTGACAATTATTAGTAATTTTAAAAAAAAATAATCTTCACATGTTAGTAATTAAAAATACTTAATCAACATATAAAATTTTATTGTTGGCAATTTTTGTTAATGAAACTATGAAAGTTAAGGTTAGAATACTGAAAAGGACAATTTATAAAATTGATTAATCGAAATAAAAACGTTATGTAAAGTTAATTCTATAAAATATTTTATATAGAACAAAATTGAAACAAGGTTAACATAAACATAAGCAATGGAAAATATATATAAAAGGTATAGTTGAGCATGCTGGCCTCCATAATATAAGGTCGATCTGGATCACATCGGCTAGCTTAAATCCTTGGAAAAGAAGACAAAAATAAGACCCTTAAGGCCAACTACAAACAATCATAATTATATAGTGGAAGAATTAAAACTATAACGACTTTTGTATACATGGTGGGGATAGGTAGAATGAAGAATTGAAGAAAGGAGGAAATTAAATATTTGTTTATAAAAAAAATAAGGTGGAAAAGTAGAAAGTTCGAGGAAGGAACATGGAAATGAAGGCCATATTTGACTAAATTAAGGAAATATTAATATTGATCGATATCTGTCAATGAGTTTAGAAAATTCTAAAGGTAACAACACAAGGAAGTAAAAGGGATACATCACTTCTGCGAAGCTGAGCATTTTAGACAGACCAGTTTTTCTTCCCCCCACTTTTCATTTTCTTCACCTTCGATAAATTTCCCTTTTCCTTTAAATATGTATCATATCACTACTTTTAAAGCAACGAGACTACATCATATTTTAACCCCAAAGTCAACGATCGAGACTTTTAAGGATTTGGATCTCTGAGATCTTTTTAATTAATAAGGGCAGTTATATCCCCTAAACTTCAAAGTGTACTTTGTGATTAGCACTTCCTAACTACTCTAGCGAGCCTGCAAGGGTTCTTTTAAGTTCATTGGTCGGTCTCCACTTGGGAGCACAAATCTATGCTTATCTCAGAATCATATCAACTCAATTCATTTAACCTGCATGCACATAGGATTCCACTAATTGAAGTCTCTCTATTTTTTACTAGATAGAATAATATTTTCATTAGTATAAATACAAGGAAATACAAAGGCCAACAAACTAACAACCCAGAACGTACATATATACGTACATATATAAGAAATCTTGAATGGGTGAAAAATTGCCACACTTAAAAAAAAAAAAGATTGATTGATTAAAATTAATTAGATGTGGACACCCCTTCCCAGTTCCAATGATCCACCGCTATACCAAACGGTATTTTTTAATTGAACGTAACAGGAAAGAAGTCATAGCTAGCTTATACACATATATATATATATATGTGTGCGTGTGCGTGTGTTTGTGTGTGTATGGTTAATAATTCATGATTCAATGATATAAGGAGATAGCTTTTCTTAGATATATGTTGTTGTTGTTGGTTTGAGACGAATGATGTCTGTGAGAGTTAGGCTTTGAGGCGACAGCAAATCACAAACACGGCTTGACCGTTGATATTTGAAGGAAGGGCGGTTTTGTGGAGCCCCTTGTTCTGCTCTTTTAAAACAAACCATGCATACTTAATTTCTAACGTTCTCGATCTTTTCCCTTACGTTACCACTCTCTTCTCTTTTCCTTCTCTATTCTTTATTTTCTCATCAATTTATATGTCCATCACTTCCTTTCTTCTTCTTTTTTTATTTGACTAGTTGCAGGGCTTAGCCCTCCAAGGAGTCCACGTTGTGCTTTGCGTTCTTTTGATGTGACAGACAGAGCCAAGGAATTCAAAGTCTAGTTTCTCGCGTGGAGGAATAGAATACTATACAAATACGTAACTCAATTCACCCATTCATCTTAAGCATTGATTTCTAACATAATTTACTACTCAGTTCTTAACATATTAACTGAGAATTTAATATTAATCTTAAATATAATATATATTTTTTATATTTATTAATTTTTTATCCAAATTATCTATATTCATACTCCCTTAATAATAATCAAGTAAGAAATGGAGGGAGTTAAGAAAGATAATTTTTTTTTAAAAAAATGTCATATCAACTAACTTAACTAATTTTTTTAATCTAATTAAATTAATTGAATAGTTTCTATATATATATTAAAGATTGAAGGAATGTATTGTCTAAAGAAGTGAATGAGTGCATGATATACTAGTATCTTGCCTACATAATGTGATACCTAAGTGAGTGACATTACGTAGTTTATGAATATTAATTTGTGTAATCATTATTAATCAACATGTAGGTGTATAAACTTTGAGACACGTGATGAAGAATGGATGTGGTATATATTATTTATATGTAAGAGATGCATCCAAAATCTGGGGTGGAAACAGATTAATTAATGGTGTATGCAAGTGAGAGATGTTATATTTAATCTGCTTCTCCATACTCCATACGGTTTTACAATAATGCCCCCTTAAAACCGGGATCAAAGTAAGGATATTTTGGTTAAAATGGAAACTATTATTATTAATTAATTTATTAAAAGAGAGACAAACACATGCAAGTTAGAGAGAAGAGAGTAAACAAGAGCCATGTTACTTCTATTCCAGGTCAACAAGTACCAGCTCCCACGTTTACCAATGCTTACTCCCACTCCTTAAGTCATATTTATCATAATTTATTAATGATATATAACCTCTTATACATAAATAGATATATAGATGAATGAAACTATTCTATAATTAATCCCACTATAAATATGCAAGTAATAATAATATAATTTGCATTTGACGGTGATCCCTTCCCCAAACAAGCCCATGAACATGATCTTAGACGCGTTTCGTTCTTCTCACGCTAAGACAAATATGTGTGCGCGGGTGTTGTAATATTTTTATTGATTTCTTGAAGCGACGCCGTTTTTCTTGCTCTGCATTTACAACATTGAAAACACACACACACACCTTACTTTCCAAAAATGGCGGGTATCTATCACCCAACAGATTCGAAGGTTGCTTTACTCAGATTCGTTAGTACCGTGGAGAGATGATTTCTAAGGGTTTAATTTTTCCTTTTCATTAAAATGGCGATTACTTGCAGAAAGTTAAACATATCACCTTTATGAGAACACCTTCATGTCAAGTTGATGATCGGCCTTTTGAAAATCTCTCTGTTCTCAAAATGGCTAATTAAACTCCAATAAACAACACGCTCATGCCAAAAACATAAAGCTGAGGATGCACAATTCAAAACCCTTGCTAATATTCTTATCTATTAACGATGACACTCTGAAAGGGACTGATTACAGATAGTCACAAAACAGAGACCTATATATATACTAGCTTTACATAGTTGAATACATCTAGCTAATTAATCAATCTCGTCCTCTGCAATACAAGGAGTTCAAATGACTGAAGAGATTAAAAAATGTGTGGAGCATAAAGGAGAGAATTAAGTGGGAGCTAGCTAGTGACCGGCGCCCGGGCTAGGAACAGAGCGCAGAAGTCGATCAATGGCTATAAGGTGACGAGCGATGAGTTTCTCGTCGACCACCACGGCGTGGCCTTTTCTGCTGGGAGTAGAAGAAGGCACGGTGCCCTTGGGAAGGGCGCTCAGAAACAAACTGTCCGTCGACGATGGGGTAACACTGGGGCGGTTCCTCTGTGCCCCAAGGTGGAGCTTTCTTGCTTCTGAGTAGGAACAGAGAGAGGCAAAGAGAACAGAGAAGAGGAGCAGAGAAGTGAAGAAGAAGCGAGCCATGGAAGGAAGAGAAGGTTTACAATGATGAAGCGGAAAGTGAAGGAGGAAGAAGGGGTATATATAAAGAGGGAGAGAGATTGAGGGGAAGAGTCGTAGAGTGAGGATGGATTTAATTAGTGTGAAAGAAGAGATACGAATTTAGATATTAAGTTGAAAGTTGAAAGGAGTTTGATTGGGTGGTAAATGAGAGAATGAGGAAAACAGGGGAATGAAAGGAGAGAGAAGGGAGTTTGACTGAGAAAGAAAGAGGGAAGGTTTGCCGCCGCGTGGGGATAAATACAAAAGTTAGGCGTTAATGGCGTCGGCGGTCATTCATTTTGGTCATTTCACATCCCTTTCCTTTGTTTTCCTCCCCACCGCCACCACATCCCTCTCTTCTTTCCATTTTCCATCTTTCTTCTTTCCAATTTCCATCTTTCTTTTCTTGGAATTCTTAGCCACTATTCATATTTCATCAAATTTATTCTCTTCTTACATTTGTTAAATTATAACTTCAACTCACACCTCACCTCCTTCATTTTGTTTTTAAGTGGATAGATGAGTTGACCATAAAGATATGTCCCTTCTGTTTTTATCTTAAACACCTCTAATCATGTCATCAAAATTTGAATCTAAGAGAGATTGTTAAGCGAGAGACAGAATTGGAGGGTTATGGTTGGAAATTCAAAGTTGGTAAGCAAGTACTAAGATGAACGAGGTCGTTTTTGATTGGTTGGAGCTCCCAAAACTTATAAACTCTTCTCAAAATGGAATTCTTTCATTACTCTCTGTCTCTCTCTCTGTTTCCTTTCCCATACTTATCATTTTATATACTCTCTCACGTTATCAACTCCTCCTACGTTTAATCCTGCTTCATTCATTCATTCATTCATTAATATCTCATTCACTCTAATTTATTAATTATTACCAACATATATATATATAAACTCATTTATTGAATATGCGCATTTCTGACTTGTCAATAATGCCATATTGTTCTTCTGGCCTCCCCTGCACATTGACAAAAACTTGGCTTCCGTTACTACTATATGCTTCTTTTGTGGGCACTACTCGTTCCCTAGCTAGCTAATTGAGTACTTGTCCTATTAAATTAAGAAAAACAACTTCCTTTTCTCTTTTTTTTTTAACATCTGATATATATATATATATATATTGATCATAAATACTCTAAACATATATTTAATTAACTTCAAATACTCATTAGATAGTCAAAAATTCATTTTAACGGTTAATATCATCTATATATATGTATATAAATGCTCAGATATAATATAAATTAGTCTTAAATAGTTAGATTTAATCATAATTAATATATTTATTTAATTTTTTTAATCTATTAAAATTAATCAATTAGTACCTTAGACAAAAGGGAGTATAGATGAATGTGGTGAGCTTGGAATGAGTAGGTTGAAGTGGGAGGTCAAAGATATAGCCACCATACCCTGTTGTGAAGTTCTTTAATTATATAAGCGTAGTTGAGAATGGTGATGACTGGATGATGAGAAGCGTTGGGATTAATTAATTAATCACGTATTAAAATGGTATAGCATCCTCCTACTAAACTGCAAAAGAAGCATCATTGGCCATATTTTGGCAAAAAGGCCTAGCTTCGTCCCCTCTTCAGTTTGACTGTTCAACGGGAACGCACGTACGTACATGCAATTTAATCGGCCATTCCCTTCATAAGCATCCTCTTCATTTACGCCAAGTAAAAAGGCATATAATAACTATATACTATATATAGAGAAAGAAAAGTTATTTCACACTTGTCTTCCTTACTCGCACAATCAATTATTTCTTGCATTCTTCTTCTTTCTTACCTCTAAATTAAATACGTAATTCCATTTTGCCTCCTGCTTGTACTTGTACGTATACCATCTAGTGTATTTTGCAGTAAAATTAAAGAAATATATGGAATGTTGCCCTTCCCAAAATAACAAGATCACTTCTCGTGACAAAAAAGGGAGAAAAAGGAGAAGAAACGGAGAGGTTATATAAGAATAAATAAATGTGTATAATTCATGTAATTAATCTCACTTAATAAAATCAAACAGTGTTGTTTCATTCTATAAAATATAAATGAATATTATTTTATAAGCGCATATGAAACAGAGAAAAAGTCAGCAACAATACAAGTAGGGAATAGCTGAGACCATGTCTAGGGCAACAAAGCGCAACATTTATTTAAAAATATAGTACTAATGGGCTGTCGTGTTAATTAATTATTAATTGATGATATATTATGGATTTAAGATTGAACCTCGTGAAACATGATTCTCCGAACAGAACAAAGTGATGAAATGTAGATTATGGTATTATATAATAGAATACTTTAATGTAATTTGTATTTAAATTATGTCTTATAATAATAATTAGGGAAGTAGAGATAGAATAAGAAGGGGGTGCACAGTAATTAATGAACCAAGTGGGAGAAGAGAATGGAGATGGAGGACAAGTGGTCGTGGGCATGACTACCCTATGAAATAAGTTGGTAAGTAAATGTTGACTTTAGGTATTAATATGAAATTGAGATATAGAAGAGAAGTGTGTGACAGAGCGGTGTTGTTGAAATGGGTTCCACAAAGCCATCCAACTATTCCCACGTGTCGTCTCCTCTTCAGACATTGTTTACATAATTTTACTCTTTATTTCCCCAAACCTCTCCTCTATGTCATCCCCATCAACTTCCTTCCATTGACTCTTTGACTCATCTTTAACAAACATGCCACCAAATTCACACATACACACTACAAATTTGTGTTCTTTGCCTTAACCTCAACCTTTACTATTTTTTTAATTTTTTTATATACACAAATATTTTTTTAAAAAATAATTTTATTTAAGACATTGTCAAATATTAAATATAAATATTTTTTACCTAAAATTAAAATTTTAATTTGTTATATTAAAAAGACTAAATTTTTTTATTAGATTTAAACTATTTTATAATTAAATATAAAAAATAGATTCCATTAAGCCCCGCGACCCAATATTTTTTTCAAAGATCACGAGAAGTACATACAGAACTAGCACAAAGTTCTAAATGCTGAGTCCATCAACAAAGGTAAATAAGTTAATTACTTCTTTCTTCTATCTTTTACAAGCAGCGTTTGTAGTCCAACGGTTAGGATAATTGCCTTCCAAGCAATAGACCCGGGTTCGACTCCCGGCAAACGCAACCTTTTTGTTTTGTTTTTTCCTGTGGACCAGAAACCCATGTGGATGAAGGATGATGGGATAAGGACACCGAATGACGGTTGGCGTACAGAGCAGGGGATTAAGGATTTAAGATAGAGATTATCATCTTTCTTACGGGACGATAAAACACTCCTCTAAATACTGTTAACACCTACGATTTTGGAGCAGATTCTAGATCACGTGAGAAAAGAAAATGGAAAAATCAAGTAAATTGAAGTATTCTAGACCTGAGCTCTAATTTTCTCTGAAACTGACATCCCTTAGCTATGTGGCTTATATTTCGCCACCATGTAAAAAACATCAGATCACTATCTACCAAATCACCATTACTATCTCGTTACTCGTGCATGCACTATGGAGTGGTACTCCCCCAGTCTTTCATCGCCTTCGTCCTCCTCCCTTCTTAATCTTCGGGTAAATTCTCGGTTCCAAGCTCAGTCCTTCATCTTTCTATGAACTTCCCGGATAATTCATCTGATAGTGTACTGTTCTCTTAATTGAAAAGAAAAAGGGGGTGAAACAAGCGAAGAGCACAAACGAGAATTGTTAAATCTGAAGAAACAAGGTCGTTAAAAAATTCTAATTTGGTATAATTGGACTCAACTTATCGCTAATCAGAAGGAATTGCCTTTGTGCGCCATAGAGTGTGAAGTGTTCATGGGCAGAATACATTGTTTACTCTGTGATTTCATGTATGGGAGTATATTTATCTGTGCATGCCATTTTAGTTTCCACTTTTACCGAAATTCCTTCTTGCTGCAGGGCTCTGTATTAACTAGAAGAAATTTCTGTAAGAATTTTTCACATCCTTGTTTGTCAGCATCCGGACTTCCTAAACCCTTTCTTCAAGTTCATCATAAACCCCAGACCTTGATTCATCAACAAACTCCAGCCAATCTCTTGTTCAAAACTTATAGAGCAACCATATCCGCTGAAGCTGGAAAACAAGGTTGGGATATTGGCAGATTCATAAAAACATTATATTTTTTCAATGGACCCCCTTCTCCTGCTAAGGTTTGGCACCATTTTGATGCGATTTTGGACTAGTATAAGTTTAGAAAAATGTGTCAACGATCAACTAATGAGTATTAATCATTTCTGAATTGTGAAGTTTTTTGACTTTATAGTTGAGAAACTATCGGGTCCTTCCCCAAGTAAACCAGTTAAGCCCATGGAGAATTCTGGCATTGTCCTGGTAGCTGGAGCCACTGGTGGTGTTGGTCGCAGGGTGGTTGACATATTGCGGAAGAAAGGAATTCCAGTTCGAGTATTGGTATTGAAATTTACTTGCTTACAAGTTTTTGCTCCAAGTAACTAGAGCTTAAGAAGAAAATAAAGGAAAAACTCACAAAAATTATAATCCTGTACTTTAGTTAATAATAGTTCAATGCACAAATAAAAGTTCCTCAAATCCATATGATAATTTCTCAGGTTCGAAATGAAGAGAAGGCAAGAAGGATGTTAGGCTCAGACATTGACTTGGTGAGTTATGTAACTGATGCATTAAAAAACTTCCCTCATGAGATTTTCTTATAAAGAATTGCTATTAGCTTTCTGGTTATCATTTAGTTGACTAAAATGTCAATGTGCCTAGTAACGACAGATCCAGTGATAATAAAAGTTTGTTGCAGGCTTGGAAATATGTGTTTGCATAGGAAGAGATTATAACTTGATTCCAAGTCGTCTATTATCTTTCTTACATTGATTTGCCTAAGTTTCAAAGCTTATGATGGAAGATAATCATGTATTGTTTTCAGTTTATTGTTGCTTATGGTGTATCGCATCAATCATTATTTTTTTTTAATCTTTTTGTCGCTTGCTTCCCTTGCTGTCAACTGACCATCTTCAAAAACCAAGATTGTTGGAGACATTACAGAACAGAGCACTTTGGTTCCCGAGTACTTCAAAGGAGTGAAGAAAGTAATAAATGCTGTTTCTGTCATTGTTGGTCCCAAGGAAGGAGACACTCCAGATAGAGCAAAATACAGTCAAGTATGTTCTGTATCTTTATTAAGATTATAGAAATCTAATATTGCTTATGCATTAAGCCATACTAATCTATCCGAGACATTGCCAATGTTGACTTTGATCAGCCAGGGGCTCTTCTCATTTGTAAAAGTTATATGCTTGTCTACTAAATATTTCATAATTTTTCTCCCTAATGGAATGAATTTGTGTGTAATGCAGGGATTGAAGTTCTTTGAGCCAGAGGTAGTGGAATGATTTGGCTTCCTCCCTATGCAATCTCTAGAATGAGATTTTCTTCTTTTTTTTCTTGGTATGCTAGTTTATGATATAAATTCTGGAAACTTTTGGTTCTTAGTTAATGATTGTTGAAAGCAGATCAAAGGTGATCCCCCAGAACTGGTGGAGTATGCGGGAATGAAAAATTTGATAAATGCTGTGAAGGAGAATGTTGGACTTCAAAGGGGAAAACTATTATTTGGCTTTGAAGGTAGATTCCTAGTTTTTTTAAACAGTTGATTGTGATTGATTACAGCTATTAACTGATTGATGTAGTCTTTCAACGTACTTATAATAGTCACTCTAAACATGTATTCTTAAAGCATGAGTAAGGAACAATGTAAAAGCTGAATGGGGGAACAGAGCATAATACTTTATTTTACGAGACATGCCACGTGAAGAAAATTGAAAGAAGGAAAGAGATTAATATGCCAACAAACTTGTATTAGAGTTTACTATTGGATACTCAATTGCATCAGGTGATTAATTATATTCTTTTATCTGTCATTTGGTACTTTGCTTATCAGGTGATAATTATAGGCAGCTATCTTGGGGTGCTCTAGATGATGTTGTAATGGGTGGAGTTAGTGAAAGCACTTTTCAAATTGACCCAAGCGGTGGTGAAAATGGTGGACCAATTGGGGTTTTCAAAGGTTTGTGTCAATGTCTTGCATGTGCATCTTTCACTGTATGTTTTTTGGGAATATGGTAATATATCCTGTGTGTTTGGGTGTTCAACCTAACATAATTATGGTTCTGGTGCAGGTGTTGTTTCCACAGCAAATAACGGGGGCTTTACCAGTATCAGAAATAAGGTAAACTACCAAGAAAAAAAGTTCTAAATTCCCTGGCAGTGGCATAGTCTTTACTACCTGATTATGAATCTGAACCATTTAGCATTTCTTACATAATTATCACATTTTGAAGTACCTTTTTTTTAAAAGAAACTAAATCAATATATCATACAAAACTTAATTATCCATAACTATGTTTTCCCTGTTACATCAAGAGGATTTATACCTTACCCATACCCCTCTCCATCTTCACCATTTGAACCAACATTTTGAACTACTTTGTCTCGTATTTTATTTAGATAACTATAAAGTATCATCTTTCAGAGTCTAGAAATTAACATTTCTGTTCCTATTCCTATATTCTCTTAATCAAAGACTACAAGTTTGTTTGTTCACAGCTCTAACTTCTTCATAATCGTGTAAACAGTTAATTTTACTAAAGAGTGCTTAGTCAAATAATTAATTTTCAGAATTTCTCAGAACCTGAGAACCTTTCTGCATATGATGGTTTGGAGCTCCGTGTTAAAGGTGATGGCCGTAGATATAAAGTCATTGTTCGTACAAGCCGTGATTGGGACACTGTTGGTTACACTGCAGGCTTTGACACTGTGGAAGGCGAATGGCAATCAGTAAATAACATCTAATGCATTTCTCACAGTTTATATTATCTAACTACGTGTGTGTTTTGGTTTGTAAAAAAAAAAATAAGTTCTTTTAGACTAAAATCATAGTTTGGGTCCAAAATCACCTAAACACCTATGGAAGTGCCAGAATTAATTATGGGACAAAACTATAGTTTCCCTCATTCAAACTTCGGTTTCGCAAAAGCTAATCCCATTAGCTTTTTTTTCATATTCTCAATATGAAATGACGATTTTGTCCCTCTTTATTTTTGTCTCCTCTATCTTTTTACCTCATGCTCTTTCTAATAATTATCATTTTATCTCATGTCTTTTCTGATAATTTACCTAGCAAAAAAGATATTTTGATAACAACTATCCAAACACTTATTTTTTCAAAATCATTTTTCATACAAAATCTATTTTATAAAATCTATTCTCCAAAATCACTTTATAATTAATTTTATCCAGAAGCTAAACCAAACACACCCTATGAATCATAAGGTTGTTGCTTTTCATTTGATCTTTCACAGATACAATTGCCATTTTCTTCCTTAAAACCTGTGTTTCGGGCAAGAACTGTCTCAGATGCTCCACCATTTGATCCGAGCAATATCATAGCATTGCAGGCATGCCTCTGCTGTTGGTATTTATATTTGTTCTTCATTGTAATGGTCTTGCACGATGGTTCCTAATTACGGTGTAAAAATCTCTGCAGCTCATGTTCAGCAAGTTTGAGTATGATGGTAAATTAAATCCAACATTCAAGGAAGGTCCTTTTGAGCTTCCTTTGTCAAGCATACGGGCATATATGAAGGATCCAATAACACCTAGGTCTAACTTCGTATTTAATCTTCTATGCTTCTCCTTTCTTTGAACTGTCGAGTATTTTAGTTTAAAATATCTTGTATCACGTGTAGATTTGTGCATGTGGGCTCAGCGGGAGTTACTAGACCTGAAAGGCCTGGACTTGATCTGACTAAACAGCCTCCTGCTGTTCGATTAAACAAGGAGCTGGGTTTTATCCTCACATTTAAACTGAAGGTACAAAGTTGATTTTTACATCCTGTTTAGTGAAAATAAATAATTCATTTCCTAGGGGTATGCTTTTTCCTTTACTGACAGTGTAAAATGTTACAAATTTCAATAGGGGGAAGATTTAATTAGAGAGAGTGGCATGCCCTATGCAATTGTGAGGCCTTGTGCACTGACCGAAGAACCTGCTGGAGCTGATCTAATATTTGATCAAGGAGATAATATTACGGTATTGTGAAAACAAAAGTTGAATGCTTTTTACTAGCCTGATATATTAGGTCACTTAACCTATTTCATTCCATGCACTTGATGCATAAAATTATAGGGCAAAATATCGAGGGAGGAGGTTGCTCGTATATGTGTGGCTGCCCTGGAAAGCCCTTTTGTATGCAACAAAACGTTTGAGGTCAGCCTTCTTTACTCTCTTGATCTGTTCTATGTTGTATATTTATGTCTATGTATATTATATTTTAAATACAATGTGAACTTGTATGATTATGAATTTTTGGGCTGGAGTTGAACATGCGCAGACAAAGTAGTCAACATGGATTTAGTAAGATGATTGTGGAAGGATTTCAGGGATCACCACCATGGACGTTTCTATCTGTTGCAGGTTAAAAGTACTGTTCCGTTTAGCGAGCCATTCACAGTGGATCCTGCAAATCCCCCTCCAGAAAAGGACTACGACGAATATTTCAAAAATTTGAAAGAAGGCATCACTGGAAAAGAAGCCCTTCAACAGCAAAGTCCCATTCCAGTTTAATTTTCCAGTTCACTGTCTATTGCAGAGGTGGAATATGAGTCTGCTGATTCAGAGCCGATCAAGTTTGACATAAATTTTACCATGCAACATATCTCATGGCTATATATTCTCTGTTCTAAACATGTCTGCCTTTTTCCTATTGGCTCTGAAGCTGATAAGAGCCCAGAAAAACTACAGTTAAGACATACATGGAATCTAGTACATCTTTGGACTATCTCAGGACGAAAGTCAGTTATAAATGTTTGTTTCCTAGAGTTTGTCGGATAATGACGACATTGATTTTTTTTGTTTTCTAGAATCTCCATACTATTTATCCGGTCGGTAAGCCGTATGCTTCAGATTTTTTTTTTATTTAGATGTCAACATCTGCTGTTATCACTACTCATACAACATATGACAAAATGATTCGAACCACTCAATAATACCATGATTTTCTTGGAGAATTATTACGATCGTGCCTATGTTTGTTGGAAAATACGTTGGCTTTTGGGTACCTCGAATTCTCAAAGCCTCCAGTAACTCAACATCGCATTAATTTTTACCCAAATTCAAGTCCTAACTCGCAAGTATAATGAACTTGATTATATATATAATATAAGAAAAAAATTTCTTCTCGGAGTAATTTTGATAAATATGTTGGGATTACTTAATCCTGCAAACCAATCAAAGAGCACTGTCAATTATAGATGTGAATCATAGGCTATTTCTACAGGGAAGTTGGAATTCCAACGCCCACTTTGAAGGACTTCGACATTTAATATTGATGCCTCCCTGCTTGTATTATCCTCGGATTCTGCTTCTTCGGTCATCAACGCCTCTAAGGTCAAACTCCAATCAAGGACTTCCCCCAGTTTCCGAAGCCGTTAGCACATAAAACATCAGTGAAGTGGGGCAAATCTACGGTTTCCGATTTATTTAGGGATTAACATAAAGATCATGAAAAGAATCCATCCGTGCTTGGGATGAACTTGAAGAAGATGCTTAGTTACTCTGCTCAGAACCAGGGGCTTGATGATCTGCTCTTCCTCCGACGAGATGTGAGAACAAGAGAATTTCCTGCCTTCACGTATCCTGTGAAAATAAAAGAAGTTTGAGAACTGATTGTTCTACACCGATCTCCAGATAATTTTATAAGGCATGCATCAGGTATGGGTAAAAACCAGAAATTAAAGTAAAAGAAAAGAAGAACAAGAAGCAGAATTCCTTTGAATATGATGAATGTATTGAAACGGGAAATTATGTGTTCTCTGTGTTTTAAGTATTGAACTAATCCTGGGAAATCAATAGCAGAAGAATGCCCGCAAGAGGGTTGAGATAATATGCTTCAAAGCAGAGCTTTCAACAATGGAAGAAGAGGGAATCAAACTCTAACCATGAAACCAACAGGACAGGAATTTTTTTGAACCAAAACGGACTCTGTTTTCTTTGCCGCCACCACCACCAGTTGCATCTGCTATACTCTCCAATCTCTGAAGCATCTCTTTCTCCGAAAAGATCTTCCCTTGCGAGTTCAAGAACACGGTCCGTCGAACCGGAGGAGACCACAACCCACTCGGTTCATAGGCAAAGTCGAACTGCGACTTATCATAGAACTTGTCCAACAGTCAATCCGACACAGACTTTGGAACCACCTGAACTTGAACCACATGCGGAGATGATGATGTCTCAATCTCAGTCTCAGTGGAAGCAGAAGACGAGTTGGCTACTACCATTTCATAGACGGAACAACAACAAAAATAAAAGGTGAACGAAATAATGAGGATCCAAACCGAAAGGGGTGCATGGGGATATACAGAAAATAGAGGCGGAGAATGATGAATCAATATTAGAAAAGGAGTGGAAGTGAATGGGAATGAGGAAGAAGGTGGGTCTGGCATATTCGATAAGGGCGTGTATGGCTGTCCGAATTCATTCATAAATAGTTCGTGAGAACCATGATATTAGAGATTCTTCAATGTTAGATCAAAAATCTGTTATATCAAAATATGAAGCCAAATCTAAACAACAAATATATATATATATATATATATATATATATATATTATCACATTTCAATACAATATATCTTCAATGTGTTGGTTTGGCCCTACTTGTTCATGTCATGTCTCGTCTTGAAGCTTTGATGTAGGAGATCCCAGAACCATGTGTTACAGGAACGTGATGGCTTTATCACTTTCTGGGACCCAAGTCTGTTCCTACATATGATATATAAAAATAAATTAGTCAATTTGGGTGAATTGTAATTGTTTAATCACTTTTAAAGATATGGGTGGGATTTTGGTGTATTAAATTGAAATGAATACAGTATACCAAAAAAAAACTGAAATTAATACACCAAAAACTGAAATTAATAAGCCAAAGGGAACAGATGCTCAGATCAAACTTTTTGGTTATGCCAGTCTACAACTTGTCGATTCTTTTCGAGCTCCATGCTGAAAAGCTATTTGATTTTGACCATTGTTTTCTTTTGAGATAGGAAATAAATAGATTAAATTAATTTTTGCTGTGACTTCTTGCGTTCCCTCTAGTCTCTTTTTGAAGTTTTTGGGGGAATAGAAACCTTGAAAGAAATGACAATTTTAAAATTGATTTGAGGAAATTGATGAGAAATTCATGTTTGAATTTCTTTTAGAATGAAATCAGTATCACCCAGTCAATAATTAAAGATTAATTTTTATAGGGTGTAAAAATTATTAGAATAAATTTTACTTCTTCTAACAAAATATTTTTTATACATACAGTTTAATTCGAACCTAAGATATCATGTTTAAAGAGTCTGACTATCTATTAGCTCTGTCAGTATTTATTTAAAAATTTTATTAATTAAAAGAATCTAAATTTGAATACAAATATTTTTTTTTATATATGAAACCATGTCACGTACCAATAAAATTCTTAAACAAAAATTTTTCCGCCTATTTTTTGAATTAATTTTCAACTTGAAAAAAATTAAACTTTTTCCTTGGGAATTATATTTGGTGTGGTAATTAATAATATTGAAAAGGGTAAAAGCAGCAAAAAGAGCAGAAAAAGGTAGTTCGGAGTATTCACGTGCGTGAGTGAGGGTCTTGTGTCTCAGGAAAGATCACTTTGAAGACATAAAAATGCTGAAATTATAGCTTTCAAATTGCACAGAGAAATTAATAGCCGCTTCAAAAATTTAAGAGTTGTTATTATTATTGATGGTGTGATTACCAACATTTGAATTGATAAATCATCATGACACCAATGTGTATCACGTGGGATAATAATATTAGTGTAGTTGATAAAGAATTAACTTTTATCTCATAAAAATATGGATTTAAATTCTACTGTTAATGTTAAAAGGGTAATTTGAAAGTAAATACGTTTTTTTTTCTCCATCAAGTATAAGGCATGTTCTGATGGGTATCATGTGAGAAGACTAAAACGTGTGGTCACAAGTAAGATATTTTTGTCATAAATATAATGCCCTCACACTTCTTTCATCCTTTGTTCCTCCCACACTCACAAAATTAATACACAAAAATAGGCTTTTCGTTGGGTCCAATTTAATATTTTGAGTATTTTAATCATTTACTTTTTAAAAATATAGGAAAAAGATCTTGCCTAATCTTCAACATCATGATTGACCTGTCCTACGTCTGATTTTTATTTTTTAAAGCTAATTCGTTGTAGTTGTAGTTGTAGTTGTTGGTATTGTTATTATTCTTATTCTAAGTATTATTATTATAAAGTTTCTGAGAGTCTTAAAATAAATTATCATGACCTAAATAATGGGATCACCTCTTTCCGAAGAATTGGCCTCTATGGAACATCAATCAAATTTTGTATACACAAAAAAAGTGAGTTGGATATAAAGACTTATAAGGGTTAAGACATGTATGAAGGCTTAAAGATTATTTATAGATATACATATAAATTATTTATCAATAAGATATTCAAATTAGCAATAGGATTTGAATTTATGTCATTATAGTTTATGAGTAAACTTTTTATTAAGTAGACCAACTTTTATTAATAGCATGAATCAATTTTCTTTCCAAAACTGAAACTCAATCCTAAACCCATCAAGTTAAAAACACACACACTAAGCCTGGTAGAGGAGGGACTTTTTTCTGGTATAAAAATTGTTGGAACGGGGTTAGGTTTATTCATGATGTAAGGGCAAGGCGAAATCTCCTTTCTTCCTAGGCGATACTAATGTCAGGCAAGGAGAGCCGTTTATTACTCTCAGGCGTAAACTTAAGCACTCAGGAGTTATGATACCTCCTCAAGCGCCGCGACTGGAACTACAATAAAGTGGTACTCCCTAGGGTTCGAATACGCTCTAAATAATCGTATATTTTACTCTTTTACTAATTGAATCTATAGATGATAGGTAACACTCCGTAAACATGTTTTTAACATTTTATCCTCTTATGAATTATAATCAGATTCTAAGCTTGAAAGCCCAACATCAATAAACAAATTGAGCCCAAACAATCTTTGATCGTTTCAAACAGACACAAAAACGGCCTTGCATTCACTTCATAGCGATATTGGGCCCAATAATGTGACATTGGACAACTAAGAACTAAGAGGCTATCAATATCATTATTAATTTAATTACTAGTTTTGTGCCCAAAAAAAAAATTAATAACTAGTAAGTAGTAACCCCGTAAAATCAAAGCACTTATCCACGGCTCCAGCCTAATCTTAGTACTTTAAATTTCATTTAAGTGTTTTATATTTGAAATTTAAATTATTTAATTATTATTTTGTGTGGAGTTTGTTGAGAAGCTCTCTTCATTTGGCCCACTGCTTTCGTTGTAACAAAAAAAATTTGAAATTAAAAAAAAACGTAATAACATATTTAAATAAAATTTAAAATGATTGAGACGTAGATACTGCTTAGTAGAGGATCATCCTGTTTGATTTGATTAATCCCTCCTTCTCTGTCTAATCTGTCTCATTTATTTTGATAGTGGTCAGAAACATATCAATATATATATGAAATAGAAATATCGTTATAACAGAGAAAAGGACACAAAAATTAAAGAAATATGCGTTCATTTTTCTATTTTCACACACACTGACCTTTTCCTCTGCCTTTCTTCTAATGGCACATTAAAACAAACTTCGATTTTAAAAGTATAAAACTATAATTTAAAAAAAAAATTAGCCGATTTAAATTTTTTTTAAAATAAATAGTAATATTTATCTAAAAGAGTTTTTAGACTAAATTATAATTTAAAATTAAAATTTTAGATAAACTACTGAGATTAGCTTTTAAAACAATAAAAAAGTTTATAAACTATCCAATTACTATTTTACTCTTATTTTTTCTTACATTATTTCTCCTCTCTCTTCTATATGCTCTCATATCACTTCTCTCTTCTCTCTTATCTACTTTATCTCCTCTCTTCTCTCTATATTTTAACCTCCATCTTCTTTCCTCTCTCCTACTTTTAATAAAATCATATCATTTTTAATTTTTTTTTCAATTATAAAAGTTTTTTTAACAATAAATATCTAAACACTCATTTATTTAAAATTATTTTTTTTTCATAAACTCTTCTCTACAAATTTTTTAAAACTGTCCAATTTTTTTTTAATTTTTATTCAGACATACCCATTATAGAATATATGTTAGCAAAATATATATATGTTCCTTGGGTCTTAATATTAGATATAATTTGCAGTGTATTTACACTATATTTTTTAACCTATGAGAGAAACACTCTCTTATTCTCTTTGCTCGATCTGTATGAATTTTTTTATAGGGGATAATTAATTAAATTAGTATTTGGCGGAGACTTTTAAATACCGCATGTCGTTGTGAAATACTATAATATAAAATTAAAAAAAAAAAATTGATTATGCTTTTGGTTGGCATCACATTAGCCATCATCACACGAAAAGTCAAAACTTTAACGTGGATTTGACTTTTGGGGTTTAAGCCGGCCTAGCCCATTTCCCTCGAATCTTATAAAATGAATACATAATGTACTGCAGATCTGATCCACATGAGAAAATTATAAAAATACTCTTTTAATATTTAATATAAAATATATTTTATAGTATAAATAAAGACTGGAGGAGAGATTTCAAACTTTATAATCACATGAAACTAGGTATTGTCATTTCATGAGGCTTTTGCATAATGAATGGAGCCAAATAAATGCCTTCACTCCGCTTACTACTATGCTGGAAAAGTAACTTCTCTTAAATAATGCCATGGAAAATATTAGCAATAAGTATAAATATATGATTAAATTATGGAATAGCACTAGATCAATATACTACAAATTAAATTTTATATTTAGGATCAGAAAAACACCTCACTTAAAAAAGATTTAAAATAATGGTTTTATGTATATGGGAGTTGATCATATGTGCAGTAATAAAATCCAGCATTTTTTTAATATTTCTCTACTTAACTATGTTAAACTAGGTGAGAAGATTAGATGAAATATGAAACAAGTTAGTTTGTTCCGCCATGCCATGCTTTGCCTTCATCTCATGCTCAGGAACAAGGAGAAAAACACATTACCACTGGTTCTTGTTTAGATTTTAAAGAATATAGATAACTTTGAAGTAATTTATGTATCTAAAGAAGAGAACTCAGTTTGATCTATAATGAGTGAGGTTGCAGATTTTATATTTGCCTTCAGTTGAAGTTGATCATTGTTTATTGTTTTTGTCTTGAGATATGACATTTGGATCTCTCACATTATGAAACATGAGATGGACCCAATTCACGTTTGACATTTGGATCTCCCTTCTGACTCTCTCTCCCCAGGAACTGCATTCCCACCCCCGTTGCGACAGAACCCATCCTGTCCTCCCTCATTCTCATCCACTTGTCCACTTGTCCTCTTTTCTCATTCTCCTTTTCCGAAACAAAATGCAAATCACCAATCCCCATCCTATTTCCACCCCCACAATATTTAATAAGAAAAAGAAAAATCTGAAATCTTCGGTATCTTGTGGGCACACGATGCGAGTATGCCACCAACCTTCTCTCCCTCTGCCTGGCTCCACCGAGAAAACGTGTCAAACGGGTACACTTCTTCCTTCTCAACTTGTGGTCCCACACCACGGCGACGCACACCGCCGCCTCTTCTCCTCCCTTTCCATCCCCACTCGCCGGAACACCACCGAGCACTCCGGCAGCTCCCCCAGGTCCGCGAACAGCGACTCGTCCTCTCCCCTCATCGGCAAGAAAATTGACGCCACGTCCGGGTCGTCCCCTGTCAGAATTGTGCTCTCCAGAACAGCTGACGACGTCGTTGCCGTCCTCTCCATCTCGCCGAACCAACCCAACTCGTCCGCCGTGCTCATCAGTGACCCGTCCCCGAGCTCCCCGAACTTCTCCTCGGACTCCGGCTCTGGCTCCTGTTCCTGCTCTATCCGAGCGGCAACGGTTTCGGCTTCGGCGATGGCTCTGTTGGAGGCGGATTTGTGGTGGTGATTATTACGAGGAGCCGGCCAAGGGTGATTGTGCTCGCAAGAGTAGGTAACGACGATCATGGTAGGGTCCACGCGGCTCCTTTCCACTTGTTTTCTTGCGGGGCATCCCTTTGAACTGCTGCATCGGTAATATCCTCTGTCCAATCACAAAGGCCAGACAAATTCATTCACTTTCTTCCCCCTTTGTCATTTTCTGATATTCTTAAAAACCACCACGAAAACCTAATGAACACTATTGCTCAATGCTTCGGCCGCACTAGATTGTTTCAGAATTAGGAAAATACAGAGCAAATTAAACTCCTTATTCTAAGCGAGATGGATTTGGCAGTCCCAAACTAATATCTCCTTTGTCAACTTGATGATCAAATTCTGGAAAATCGGTATGAATGTTAAATGTACCTGGGGTAAGGCGAACCTTTGATGGGTTTTTGTCCGTACTTTCTCCAGGCCCAGGAATCAGACGGCGGAGTATTGCTCTCTCCTTTAAGCCGAGATCCTTCTACATCCTTGATTGGAATTTGCACTACCCTCTTCTGTATGGCTCGCCTGCTAAAACACAACATCCCTTTTACGTTTAATCTTCAATTCAACTAGAACCAGCTAGTCTCAAGAACAACTGAAAAAACATCTAACTGAAATAGATTTTCTGTGCTGTGCCTTGCATAGCATCAACTCCTCAGAAAACGTAATTCAACATCGGGTATACGAAATGGTTAATATAATTATCTGTCCAGTCGTGGAGTGTAGTAAGACTAACCTTCGTTTGGGAGAAGACATAGAAGGGACGAAGCTATCAATATTGAAGACAGCGGAAGGAGGGGACTCTGCAACGTTTTCTTGAGCTACATCAGTGTCATCTTGTTCCCTGATAGTTAGGTTTCTGTTGTTGAACCTACGCTCCATATGTTGGAAAAATTCTTGAAGCTGATCTTGACGCTTCGATCCCACCAAAGAGCACTGTGAGATGATGATGATGATGATACGACGGAGAAGGTGACTGTGACTGGCTAAAGCAGGAGGGAGGAGGTAAGAGAAATAGGGAATGGCCTTTAAAAGAGGGGGTTTCACGTTGGACAGATTGGCTGGTTAGGCTCTGATCTGGCCTTAGTTTATTAGAGGAAGTGCGTGCAAATACCTCATCCTGTGGAACTCCAAGCAAATTTTATATAGATAATGAATATGTCATTGGAAAGCAACGTTAAGGTTGCTTAAGCCGTGATTATATTTGAAATTTCCATGAGGATAAGCCCCATTTCATTAGTTTAAGTCTAACACTCTCTTTTGTCATATATGGGGCGTGCTCCGCCAATCAGAATTTACCCAACTTGGTCATCGATCCATGTACGTTATTCTCTTACGTTTTAGACTCTTAATTAGTTTTTTATCTGCTTGCTACTTGTTATTAATAAACATGGTGTATCTAGAAGGCTTGAAAATTTCATGGCCTATCGCCCTATCGTGTTATGAACGTATTGGAGTTACCTTTTTGCCCTGAATTATTGAGGTCCCATTAGGGGCTGACAATTTCGATTAAGATATTTTTCGTTTCTCTATTCATTTTGTGTTGTGCATGGGAAACCTAAAAACAACTGCACAAACAATGAGAAGAAAGAGAAAGACAGAAACCGCCCTCACTTTGTCCATCCTGAAATATTCTTTCCGCAAAAATTTTATTGATTAAAAAAACTTATATCTTTTTTTATATATATAAAATAATGATATTTTAAAAAATTTATATACGAAAAATATCAATACTCAAATATAAATTTTATGTCCAATAATACATATGACTTTTGTAGCCATTTTTCCATTTTCTTTCTTTCTTTTTTTAAAAATAATTTCAATTGAATAACTTATATATATATAACCCAATTCGCTATATATATATGTTCCCTAATTGCCTTGATTATTGTGTCAATTATTTTAAAAAAAATCCCCAGCCATAAAATATAGTTAAGATTAAAATTAATAATGTAGATTTATTTCAGAAAAGTAACATGCGTTGGTACAGGGAGTCCAAGCTCAACTTTGCTTGCAAATAAGAACAATTTTATTAAGAAGAAAAAAGGAGAAGCAAATAATAAGGAAGGTGAGATTTCACTCCTTCTTGGATAAAGAATGCATTATTAATTTGAGTTCATTCACATGCTTATCTCTTTATTTAACACTAATCTAACTTGATTTTATCAGCTTTACTATCGTCTTTTTCTATCTTAATTGCTAGCTTATCCCCTAAGCTCACTCCCTTTTCTAGTTCCCTTCTTTCTCATACTTTCAGACACATTATTATTATCTCGTTTAATATAATGTTTGATTATTCCTATGTTTATATGTCTCCGGCTCCTGTTTTCTATTGATCTCTATTACTTAATTTTCTCCCTATTATCTCGTTCTTTTTGCTTATTACTCCGGTTTTAATCACCACGATAACATTCAATGATATTCTTAATATATACTCCTCCGGCCCTTAATATATGATCTAATTAAAAAAATTATTTTAATTTTAAATATAAAATATTTTTCTATATTTATCAATTTTTTCTTAAATTATCCCTATTGACACTTTCTGAATAATAATCAAGTAAGAGAATGAGTGATAAAATTAAAAAAGATGATTATGGTGTTTCAGACAAAACAGTCCATAATAAATAATTCAACTAACTTTATTAATATAATCAAATTAGTTAAATAAGTCATATATTAAAGACGGGAGTAGTATTATATAATAACATGCATATATAAAATATGTTTTATTTTAGTTTTTTAACAAATCAATTTCCTATAATACCCCATGCAATGTATATTATGGCATTTATAGAATATTAAACTTATAAAGATGTGATTAATGCGACCCATTGATGCTTTAAACTTATCTCTATTTGGCTAAACTCTATATGTTAATGTAAATTTCGGCTTTAGTCAAGTTTTGTTTAGAGAAATAATAGAAATGGGGAAACCCCCCCCCCTCTCTCAGTCCATTTTTCTCCATTTTTGGAGGCAGCACCATATATATATATTCGGTAGTTACATATAATTTCCACTTAAAAATAATAATATTCTGACTTAAGATCCACCCTATTACGAGTATGACTAATTATATTATATGACAATAGAAAAAAATGAGGCTTACTGTGCAATGCAAAGGTCACCACCTCAGGATGATTAATTTATTTATAATGAACATATGTATCGAAATTTTTTATATTGTATAAATTTGTCATGATGCTTGCCTTCCAGATTCAAATCTCATTTGTTTTTTTGACCCAGATCGTATTCATCTCTCTAGTCAAATATAAAATATTAATCTTGAATGTGAAAGCCTGAATAAGAAAATATTATTGGCGTAAATTCTCAAGGAAATCGAGTTCGAAATTTCGGAATACTCAATTAATTGGTTTAATTTAATATGATGGTGAGTTTGGTCAAAATAATAATCAAATCAGAAACTAGTATCCTCTTTCTAGGGTTTCCGAAGGCGTGAAGCAACGTAACAGCTCTGTATTGTTTATCTGTTTTTAAACTATTTGATTGTTATTGAGTATTATTGATTCAAATTGGAATATTCCCGCCTCAAAGTAATTCTTTTAATTTGATTTTTTTTCATCCATAATTTTATTTCTTTTATTCGATACAGAATTTCGTCTTTGATTATTGTCTCCCAGCCAGCTGACTTTATATTCCCAAATTGCAGAATCCCTTTGCTTACGGCATTTTTTGTGCTACTTAATTATTCTCTGGCCTTAATTATTTCTATTCATCGACTAGAACCTACTTTTTTAATTCAGACCTAACCATTCAAGTTGGTAGAAGAAAAATATTATTGCTATTATTTCGTACCAGTCCATTAATCTCTCTAGTCTAGACATCATAACATACTTTTTCTTAAAATCATTTTTAAAATCTTTAAATAATGTAAATAAAAGAAAAATATAATATGAATGAATGAATTTCAAATGAACAAATTAATGTACGAAGTGCACATAATTAATTTTTAAGTTGTAATAATTTTTAATGTGTAAAATCTACCTAATCAAATTAAAATCAATCTAATCTATCTATATACAGCAAATTATACTTTTCGTAACAATAAGAAATCCTATTTTGGCAGCTCGTGTGTGAATTCTCAAAAAAGAGTTTCCAAATCACTCTGGAGAAAGAGAGGCTTCCCTGTTCACATCCGTGTGTGTGTGTGTGTGTGTGATTTTGGCCAAACCATGAAACAGAAACTTTTTTCAGCACGACAGGTTTATTAAATGAAGGAAAATTAAATTTAATAGTTGTAATTATGGGCTAAGCATGTACTGTACTACCAGGAATAAGCAATACGTACTCTTAAAATGAGAGGGTGATAAGAATAGTAGCATTTTTTGATGGAACATAATCTCATATCCTTTAAAGTGGGCAAACAATGAAATCCCATATTTTCATAATTATATTTGTTCTTATTGCAGCGTACTGATTAAAAAAAAATCACCGCAAAATAATGTGTGTGTATGTATAAAAAAATCAGATAAATAAGAAGGGGAATTATTATGAAATTAAAAAAAAAAGATTGGATTACTAAAAATTTATAAATAATATAAATTTGTTAGCAATTCTTTGAATAGAAGTTATTATTACTAGTTCATTAATTATTATTAAGAATTTTAATTAATTAAATTCCTCATTTCAAATTTTATAATAATTCTCCTTACATAAAATTGGAAGCCATCGTGATATTAAAAAAATGTAGCGTTGTGTGTTGGTGTCACAATTCACAAACATGACAAGTGTGCAAATGGGATTGGCCATGGATTTGATATTTGAAGGGTTCTAAGCTTGAACAAGGGGAGGGGACCACATGCATGTACCTTCCACCAAATGAAGACTTGCAACTTTGCCCCTATTATTACTCTCTTCAATATATATATATATATATATATATATATATATATATATATATATATATATATGCGCGCTCGCACAATCAAAAGGGGTCCCCTTGATTCCTTGATATTACATAAGGATAAAGGGGGAGTGTGATGACAAAATGGAAGCAACTCTTTGATTTGTTTATTGTTGGAGGGCCCCACATCGTCATTGTCTGCCACTCAAGTAACATACTCTTGAGATGCTAATGATTTTATAAACTAATGGTATAAAAATAAATAAGAAGTCACAACGTTTTATAATTTTAGATTATTAGTATATACTTTTATGGTTTTCTTTTTTTAAAAAAAAAAAACATATCCTTAGTGGGTTTAGTTTAATGTGGGAAATCATTATCAAGATCATTTTAATTCCAGCGTGGAATTGAAGTTGCCTTTAATCATTATTCTACATTATAAAAAGACATACAGCAACTAATGTATGTCGTTTTTTCCCATAAAGGGGACTGATATTTTTGGTTCCTTATATAAAAACTATTAAGACTTTGTCATTATGTAAAAAGAAGTTGTTGTTAATATAGAATATCATATGGTTGTCAATCTCGAAAAGATATGTAAAGGAATCAAACTTTCAATAGCTACTTAACAAGATCCTAATATTTTTCTCCCTTTCCTCTTAAAACTGATTTTATTAATAATTAAACCTAACACAGTTAAAACTTAACTATATTCTTTAAACATTTAATTAAAGATTCTACCCTTCGAGAATCTTTTATTAGTATCAAAACCTTTTTAAAAAACTCATTATATAAGAAGATTAGTCGTTATTTTTAATAATAGATACTCTAGAGTTACTTTAAAAAAGCTATTTTTTTTGTTGTTAAAATTTAAATTTTGGGTGGCTTGTCAGACAACCAGGTGGCCATCCCATGCAGTTTGAACTGCCTGGGAACGATCCTCTGTGGCAAGGCGGACTGATCGAACGATGAAACCGGCCAATATTCGCGCTCTGATCACCTAGTCATTGTTTATCAACCAAGCTGTAGTTCCTGTTTCCTTGAAACTCAAGGACACAAGGTACAGCCTATAGAACAGATTTGTTCGAGTAAGGTCGTTAAAAATAAAAGTGATTTTATTTGGTAGTGACAGCCCATCCAAACTCTATACTCTCTTACCTGTCAACTCATTGGGCCTCAGCCTTTTTTATACTTTAGAGTCCAAAATTAAAAACAAAAAGCCCACTGTCCTTTCTGCTCTTTTACTGGATGTTTATTTGGTTCCCACGTGAAAAAATATTATTCTACTGCCAAATAATGTATATAATATATATATATATATATGTTATATTATATATTTAACTAATTTAATTAGATTAAAAAAATTTATTAAGTCAGTTGATATATATTATTCTACCGCCTCTATTTAAAACTTTAAATTCACTTCCTTTGTTTTTAAACTAATTAAAATGAAATGCTTGGTTAACCCAGGATAGGTTAGAAGAATTAAAACAAAGGGCTTAGATTGAATGGATTCTTATGTTTTGGCCATAAAAAACAAGGGGCTTAGATAAAAATTACAAAAAAAATAGAAGAAGAAGCAGAAAAGACAATGTTAATGGAAAGATTATTTGCCCCATGTTTTTACTGATTTTCAGAAGCGGGATTGGGAAGGCATCGAGAATCCCTCGACGAACAAGTTCGAAGCGCAGAGGGATTGCTTAATATAATTCAGTGTGTAGTATATAGAAGAAGAACTGGGAATTGGTATTAACTAGTCTCAGATGCATCATCATGCTGAACAAATACATTACAAGGTAATTGCAGATTCTAACTACAAGTCTTCTCAGCCTTTCACTCGTTATTTTCGCCCCTCTGCTTTCCGATAGCTCTAAGAAGCGTTTCAGCGACATTTCTGGTGTCCAGAGGTTGGTCTTCTGCTACAACAATGGCTTCCATGGAGAAATCATCATTGCACGAAACTCTCGCTTGCTCCACATTGAGACCCTTCTCCTCAAGGGCCTCTAAGATAGCCACCAGCTTGTCTCCTCCTTTCTCGCAGGTTACTTTCGCCGCAAAGGTTCCTTCTTCTACCTTCTGTACTTTCACGTTCTGTTCATTTTCATGAAAACACAGTTTATCATAATGTGAATTCTAAGACGCTCATTTTTTATGTACGCCACGTGCTTGATATTTTATCTCTGAGGAAAATAAGAGGGTAGGGAGATGACTAGTGAGTGAACCTTGTGCTCTTGAACGTGCCTCAGAAGGTTTTCATATTCTCTTCTTGCTGCTATGAAGTTAGTTGGCATACTATCTTCTGATTGTTTCCAGCACGAGCTTTAGCCTGTATATTCGCAGAACCGTGCTTTTGGTAATGAAGCTCCTCTTGGCCTTCAAAACATATCAGTGATAAAAACTTTAGCACATACATCAAATGACTTAAACCCTGATAAAAATGTGAAAGAAAATGAAAGAGATTGTGGTTGGATAAGTTTCATGGCTTTACAGAATTGGAGTTGATATGAGTTAGTAGAATGTGAAGTTTTCTGCGCAGTGCCATCCTTTTCTGCTCCCTGTAACCCATCTCCTCTGTTTTAGCTCTGCCCTTCTACCTCTGTCTCTCTTGTGAATATTGTACGAGGGAGAATACAAAACTCTGGCTGGGCTTTTATAGTTGGTGAACTGAGTCTTGGGTGACTCATGGGGTAATTCAGACACAGATTGCCATAAAAATATAGTACTCAATATCTTTTTATTTTATTTTTTGGTGGGGTTAATATATCCACTATCTTTTGTCTTATATGAAATTGAAGTGGAAGTGTGTGTTTGGCAATTTGGTTACAAAATTGATTTTCACTCCAAATCATGGTTTGGACAGATTTCAACCAAACATCAATAAATCCTCCAGAATCGATTTTAAACCAAAACCATGGTTTTATCTTATAAAACCATGATTTTGGACAATCTGTCCAGCACCCACGGTACAATAATGCATCCACTGTATGAGAGAGTGCTACACGCTATTGGGTGTTGAGTTTTATCATTAATAAATAAAAATTAAATAATTAATTTTAGGGTGTGTTTGGATTAGCTTTTGGAGAATAGATTCTGGGAAAAATAAATTCTGGAGAATAGATTTTGAGTAGAATAGATTTTGGGAAGAATAGATTTTGGGAATAAAGATGTTTGGATGATTAGTAGTAGAATCACTTTTTATATTGGTAAATTACTAAAAAGGGTATGATATGATTAAAAGTAAGAGAGATGAAAGATGATAGAGAAGAAAGAGGAGAGAGAAGAGAGTGTAGAGAGGAGAGAAGAGAGATAAGAGAGGAGAGATGAAAGAGAAAAAGAGAGATAAGAGAAGAGAGAGGAGAGAAGGTGTAAGAAAAAGTAAGGGTATAATAGTAATTAGATAATCCAAAACCTAGGTTTCAAAGAAAAAGCTATTTTCAGTGGCTTATTCAAAACCTAAGTTTCAAACCGAGGTTTTGTCCAAAATCAATTCTCAACAAAAATTACTGTTTGTGTAAAAATTTTCCAAACCGCGGTTTTACCCCATAATTCATTCTCAAACGCTCCCCCAAACAGGCACTTAATATCATTTATGACAATTTTTTTTAAAAAATAAACTCACCCACAATCAAAGAGTATGATAAAATATCTCTTCTTTCTAAATAACCACAATAAAATAGTATTAACTAAATATCAAATATGTTTTAAATAGTCAAATGTATATGTATATGTATATGTATATGTATATGTATATGTATATGTATATGTATTATGTTAATCAATAAAATATAAATTTATTTATATCCTTTTTAGTAAATTGTCAATGGAAAAGTGATTTTACAAGTAATCATCCAAACATCTCCAATTTTTAAAATTACTTTTTTCTCAAAATCTATTCTTCCAAAATCTATTCTCCAGAATCTATTTTTTCCAAAATCTATTCTCCAGAATCTATTTTTTCCAAAATCTATTCTCCAAAAGCTAATCCAAACACACCCGAAAACAATATTGAAAACACAATATCAGATTTTTTTGCTCTTGCGTGTTTAATGATGTCATCTTTTAGATGATCAAGATATGTTCAAAATAACTCATTTTCTAGATGCAAGTGTTGCAAATCTCATCCCATTAATTCATGTCTCTCTGGTCTTATTAAAGGAGTGTCATCATTCACATCAATTGCAAGTGTTGTTTTTCCACTGGAAATCTGGAATTGAGTTTCAAGTTTCAGTTTTCTATAAATAAAATATGTAAAAAATAAAGTTACTTGCAATTGTTTTTCTATAAACATGAAAGATATTCCATATTTAACATTATAAATAAAAGTGCATCTTCTCGTGAGGATGGTGTAGTCAAATTTAGGTGCCCATTTTAGTCTGCAAATTCAAAAGTTGGTCATAAGTCTTTAAATTTTTTAACGATGAACAAATGTGTATTACTTGTACAAAATGCAGCTGATATTACTTTTTATATTGATAATTTTTTTAAAAAAAATAATGACATTTACTTTTTTGATATACGTTAAAAATAGCCAATTAAAGGAAACACATTTGTCTGGTTATCCCAAGGATTTTTTCAGTAAAAAATGTTAAATTAAAAATGACAAAGAAGATGTTAATGAAGCAGTAATTAAGATAATGGATATAATAGTAACAGATAGAGTTTATAAAGCACAGAGAGTATATGCTGTAAATATTTGCAGGAGTGTAAAGTGAGGGACCACATCCATAGATAGTATAAAAGGTTGGTGAAATGGGAAGAATATTGCTGCTACTCTTTCTTCTCCAACTTTGACTCATACCAGTTTACGTATATAGCCATTGTTTTGTCAATGCATGTGCTCGCTCTTTCATTACACTCCAGGACAAAATTATGTGAAAAGAACAGAGAAACGTGGGTGTAGTTGGGCCTCAGCATAACTCTTTTTCTCTTCAATACTTTGATTCTACGTACATGGTTTATGTAACTGAAAATTCGTCTCGTCATATCAAAGCAACCAACTAACGTTGTTTTCTGCAGCTTTAACTGCCATGGTTGTTGGTTCTCCTTTCTCCAATGTGGCAGATGAATTACTGAGCAGTCTCCTATTGCCAAAGCAGATTTGATTAGAAATTCTTCTCCAGATTTTATGCCTCTAATGCTCTTCAAGTTCAACTATGACATCACAAGTTTGCTTTTTTTAATTCATCAGAAAGTGTGGTTGCTACCCCTATCTATGGACATTTGCAGATATGTTTCACAAATTATAAAGTATATATACACCACCCATGGCGCATGCGTCGAGTTTTCTCATACATGCATAGAGAATCAAATTTACTACGGGAAGAAAAGAATATCTCTTGAGGGAATAAGCATCAAAATCATAATCTGAAATCTCCCTTGCAACTTCACATATATAGGGTCACTAACTGAGGTGTGGACTAATCAAAGATTTTGAAAATCTTGTCTTTAACCACTCAAAGCTGACACGCATATGCAGGATTTTTGTGCTTCTAGGATATTCGACAGAGTATATCGGTATATGCTATATGCTATGGATTATTCCTCAGCATATGTATAGTATTATCTCAGTTTTTACTTTCACTACTGTCGTATGATTTTTCATCATCTTAGTTAAATGAAAAAATATTTTGGATATGCTGAACAAGACACAGCATATGCCATGCTAAATCTTGTGGAGTGAGGGTTCCAGTCTTTCAACCAATGACTGTAGATGTGGATATATATGCTTCAACAGAGATTAAGAATCTTTTCACTATCTGGATTTAATATATTTATACTTTCACCTCAGTAAAAAAGAATTATCAATTTGTTTCTTCCATCACCAAAACTGACAGAGGCAGGCAGGTATATATATTCTACACATATATATTAGTTTGTTCCACGTCATTAAAAAGTAGGAGTGGAACTTTTCATCTTTTGCCAAGTCGTAGTTGTATTGCGGCAAAAAAAGTCATTTCACGTCGGTTAAAATGGATTTTTCATGTCAGTTGAACAAAATAGAAGTTTCAGCAAAGGTTCGTATGGGTGAATTAGAGATGGGATTCATGTGAATGAAACTAATAACCACATAATTAAAGTAGAAAAATTTTCAAAACATAATATATATAGAGAGAGAGGGTACATGCCACTGGATCTTCCTTCCCGCAAGCTTATTCTTGTCTTTGTCACCTTTTCAAGGAAAGTGGCCGAAAAGGGAAACACGTAGACATATAACGTCCCCATTCAAATCTTCCTAATTTTACTAAGAAAAAAGGTTGAGTTCTATCACTTTCAGTGACCCTTCAGGAAAGTCAGGGGCTTCAGCATGGTGGAAGGACAAAATAGTAGTTTTAAAAGGATCTCTGCGAGTTGCAGGAAAAAACGATGTTGTTCTTCTTCTACATTATACGGGGTAACTTTTATACAAGAGTGAAATTGAAGATATTTTTCTTTCGTGATGACGCTTTGATGAATTTGCTATTAAATTGTTCTTCTAACCAATATATATTAAAATTGGCTATACGTTCATTGCAGAATTATCTTTTTGCTTATCGACGATTTGAGTTGATGAGACTCAAAATCTGCCATCCGTATGCTACATTAACACCCATTTGTCTCGATAGCATATAATTAAAATCTATGTGTAGCCGAGTCTTGAAAGAAACAAACTCGCTCATTTCATGACAGTTGACTTCTCACTCATACATGGTACGCTAGCAAAGTAACAATCAGAGAATGTTAAATACCAAGTGAAGCTTCAACTTTTTATTTAGTTCATCGCAATTGTGAATAACGGCCCCTTCTTTTAGCTGCTTTTTAAGTCGGTTATATAGATATTCTTCCATCATAGCTGATCATGCATGCTCCCTCTATTGTTCTTCAGTATCTCCCGCCACACACAATGAAAGAAGAAATCAGTTCCAGCAGAAATATACATATTCAACAGCTCCAACAACAAAAGAGAGAAAAAAAAAGGATTATCTTCGACAGAGAACTAGCAAGGAACTTACATGCATTTAATCTGAAACATGTCTCTTGCAGATATGATAAAACAATGGCAAGCTGTAAGAAATGGCAGGGCAATTCTCCTTTGGCAAAGAAGAGCTAGTTGATGTGCTTGTTCTCTCTCTCTTCCAAAGGAGAATTGCACTGTCATTCCTCAACAGCAAATATCTGTGACATCATGGTACATTGGAAGCTGTATATATAGGAAGCGATAGGCACCTTCTATTGGATATGCCATTGAAAAAGAGAAGGAGAAGCATATGCTGGTAGAGTTCCTTTGGCAAGTTTCTTTCTTGTTTATATGGTTTTATGGTCCCAGGCCATTCTCTCTCTCTTACTTCTTTATGAAAATCCAAGGATTTGTCTGTGTCAAGCATTTTTTTCATCTTTGCATTTGGTTCAGATGCTCTCATCAGTTTATGCCGACATTAATCATAAAAGCATGTACTCCTCCGGTCCTAAATAGACTTAGTTTGTAGTGCAAATTGCACTATAAACTGTGGTACCGGAGGAGTAACATAAAACCAGCATTTAAGGAACTTTTGTTTTTTTGAATGGAAAGAGTCAATCAGCGGACACCAACTGTTTTAGCATAAGAAAACATTTTTGTTCACTGTTGTTGGCAAAGTCAACTCATGGCCAAAAGCCCTCATTTCTCTAATGATAAGTACTATTCAAATTCACAAATGTGTATATCATTTCTAGGCTTAGTGCATTATTAGATGATTATATATCTCTAAATTGAGACTGCAAGTTGAAGCATATCAGCGTATTCTTTCACACTGAAACCTTATGTACTGTAGTTGGCCAAAAAGGAAAGCATATGTAATGTACCGTAGGAAACAAAAGTCCACAAGACTTGTGAATTTTGATATAAAGAACACAAACTCAAACAAGAGTGACATTTCATGTGAAACAGAATAAACTCAGAGAAGAAATAAGATATGCTAAGTCAAAGTGAGATAATAAGGACCAATTGAATTCTTTCTAGTAAAACTTGGACAGCAGAGAGGAAGTGCTGAGAATATCCAATGGCTAGTTGTGTGTAAGTAGGTATATATAGAGATGATGACCCTGAGAATGTTGAGTGAGGAAACAGAGGAAGCATTAATGGGGGAGTGAATTACAGGGCAACTACTTCTTTGGCAGATGGTCGCTTGGCTTGAGTTCTTCACTCATGAGCCACACCTCACTGCCAAAGAAGATTTGCCCGGCAATACACTCTTTCACACACACTTCAACGCTTTCATGTTCATTAGGGACAATGTGGTTTATGTTCTATTACCACTGCCAAAGAGGGTTATCAGCTTTAGCGTAGGGGTAAGGTTGTTTCCATATGATATGGAGGTAATGGGCTTAAATCCTAAAAATAGTCTCTCTACTTGTGGGGATAAGACTATGCATCTATTCAGGGGCAGCCTCCCTCCTATCGGCTAGCGCTTCAATTTCATCCTCAAGCTTCTTTGTCCTCCTCAAGAGTCAGGCCTTCAATTTATTTAATCTATCCAAGCTCCAACTTGTTTAATTTTTTGGATTCGATTTTCAGTTTTAAAACTAATTGTTTAATTTAATTTAGTGGGTGAGAGACGAATTCCTTTTAATTACTATATTTTGCAGAAACACCAAACACGTTACTTAAATCACATCTAATATTCTCATGAATATCAAATCTAATTATTTAAATATATAATATTTATTAATTATTAGGCGTGATTTATTTTATCATTTTTTCTGTATACTTTTTTTTAAATATTTAAAATAATCTAAAAAAATCTAGTTATACGAAAACATATATAGAAGAGGATTTTATTTTAAATCTTTATATTTTTTCTAATATCCTAATATCTGTTTTGATTCATGAAAATTAAGCTATATATAATCTTTTAGAAGTTCAAAAATCCTAATTAATTTTGTTGCTTAACCCAACTTCTTACGTATAAACTTAAAACCTAATTTTATACAATACTCAAACACTCACTCACTCTTTCTTTTTTATTCTTCCTCTCTTGTTGACAAATAGTGGAGAGACCCACATTCTTCAACCTAGAGATAAAAATAGGCCAGGCCTTTGGTAGAAGTTTACGGCATAGCCAGGTTAAAGTGTGATAAGACTTGATCTATTTAACAAATATATTAGACTTCATGCTTATTTAAAGGGTTGTTAGTTTAAATAGGTTACGCTTTTTCTTTTAAGGTCTGGCCTACAAGTCTGTAGGTCTGGCTTGTTTAATATTATTTGTGTATATATATGATTTAAATATACTTTGAGCCTATTTAAAACTTTCTATTTATAAATATATAAGTTTTAAAGCCTATTAAAAGTCTATATTTATGTAGGCTTTAGTCTACTCAAAGCTTACTTAAGGCCTTTAAATACAAGATATTTTTAGATGATTATATTGTAAATAGGCCTTTAAAAAGGCTTTAGGCCCTGTAGGCCTTCTATAGGCTCAGGTCTAAACCTAACAAAAAGTTTATATACAGGCTCAAGCTTTATAAACTTGTTATAGGCTCAGGCCTATTTAGTCAAAATCTAGTTTAACATGGTTTGTTTCTATCCCTACTTCAACCCCACAACCAGCTAACATAAAGTAAAATCAATTAATTTTTTTAGTTTTATTGTATTATTTTGTTTGGATATAATTGTTAAATTATCTATGATCTACCTTGATTGTTGAAATGATAAATTATTTTAGGTACGGAGAAGTTTTTTAAACGCATCTAAAAAAATAACTGAATCAATAACAAATTTGTCATCTAATAATATTTGATTTTTTGTACTCAAACTATTATATTTATAATATTATAGTTTATTTATTCATCTAATAAAAAAAAATTATTAGAAGTTTACCCCTGGTCCCTAATTTATGATTTTGCCATTGCATCTATTCACTCCTCATATTCCACCTGGAGGGAGTTGTGCCACTATTTTTACCACACACTTGTTTTCATGCTCCTTTTGAGTTCATAATCCCATTTCTTTTTCTTGTTGGATTAATTTTATTTTAAGCTTTTAGTAACTACAACTTTTCATTCATTGAAAATGATTATATATATATATATATATATATGTATGTATGTAATTTTATTTAAATCTCTTCATACCTGGATTGAGTATGCCGTGTGAAAATTGTGAGAAGACAATTGAATTATGAAATGAAAAAGACATTCCTACATGTTTGATTTTTAATTTCTTGCTCAATATGTATGGTATGATTAATTTAAAAAGTTGAATAAGGACCCTGATTGACATTGTGAGGTACCTACACCAAAATGCCCTTCAGGACATTCATTTGCATTCTTCAATCATACACTGCACCCTATATTGCACTCTCTTACCATACACATGCTATATAAAGTATGAGCTTTACCATTACCAATTTATCATAAACAATAAATAATAAGCTTACTTATTATTTTAATTTTCTTAATTTTGTATTTATTTTAATTCAATCCTTTATTTTTTTTAAAAAAACTATACATTGTATGAATATATGAAAGTATGAATTTGAATGTATTTAGAGTTACATCACTCATAAATATTAGCATTTTTTTTTATAGAAAGAAAGTTTAGATGAGTTCGGCACCAATTTTTCACTAAGATCAGGGCACAGCCCTAGAGTTCAGAGAGAGAGTTTATAGAGGATTTACGAGATCACTTGTCAAAAGAGTCTTCACGACGGTAGCAAAAATTGAACTTATATCTTTATAGGATATAAACTCATTCTATATCATATATACCAACTCTCATTGGCAACATTAGCATTTTCTAAATTTCAGTTTTTACTTCCATTAAGAATGAAGTATGAACAGAAGAGGGCCAACAAATTTAAAGAGACGATGCGATTGTGGGAAATATTATGTTCCTATTTCCTTCCAACAATAATAGATAACCATAAAAGTAACTAAATTATTAGAAAGTTGTGCTATCACGTTACCATAATTTATCAAATCATAACCACCCTGCTGTCAACTCAATATTGTATTATTTTCATCCGCTCTCAACCTTAACAATTTAGACATTAGTTTACTTCCACAAACAGTGAGAGACTATGACATCTCTGAACAAAAATAATCTATTCACATATTTCCTGATATATTTATTATATTTTATCTCTGAAACACGGCATTCAGGAAGGTGTCATGGAAATGGAAATTAAGGGAGCAAAATATGTTGAAAAACTGAATTATTTTCAGGTATAGCAATCTAAGAAGCAATGATTTTTGTGTAGTTTGGAAGCAACTATCAATAATTGCTACTGCCAAAGCCATAAATTTGGGCATGAACACATGGGTGTGATCATGAAACAGGAAAAAAGATGTGACCCAGAAATGTCAATATCTCGGTAAACAGAAAAAGATGGGCGTTAGTGGTTGATATTAACTAGTCCCCAACCATGTTTTTAATCTGTTAACATCCCTAGTTATACCACAAACAACCTTTGCTTTGCGTCTTCCTCAAGCTTCCTCATTGCAGACTCCTCCTTTTTTCCAACAAAACCAACATTATTAATCCTAAAATTCTCAATGTAAAACGTGTAAATAGTTAGTCGGATTGGTGTTTTGATTTCAGAGTGACATGAAGGCCAATTTAGTAATAAAGTTGGGTATATAGAGAGGTGATTAGCTGCTGCTAACTCGCAATTAAGAAAAGCTTCAATTGATGGACGCAGAGGAAGCCTTGAAGCTGTATGACTCTTGCTGGTTTGAACTCCAAATCCTGAAGGGAAACTCAAGTTCTTGTAAGATAACAAGTTCATTATCAAACCCAGATCATAAAATGGAGCAAGAATCATCAGAACCGAACCTTTAGCAGCATTCAAGGTCCCTGAGCTCCATTTCAAGCTTCAAGAATGACTCTGTTTCTCCAGACTCTGTTCTTGTTCAAGCAGATCTTCAGACCATCCTCTCAAGAAAAGAAGTCACAGATCCACAAGTTGAAGACAGAGCGCAAGAAAATCTTGGAGTGACGCCTATTAATAAGAATATTGCAAGAAGGAGAAGGAAGAAACGGGAAAACAAGAGCTTGTCAGACCTCGAATTCGAAGAGCTCAAGGGTTTCATGGATTTGGGATTTGTTTTCTCAGAAGAAGATAAGGACTCGAGTTTGGCTTCCATTATTCCTGGGTTGCAAAGGTTAGGAAAGAAAGATGAGAAAGAAAATGACTCTGATAATCACTCTGCAATCAACAGACCTTACCTTTCTGAAGCGTGGGAGGTTCTGGACAAACAAAAGAAGCAGAACTCACTGATGAATTGGAGAATTCCCGCTCTGAACAATGAAATTGACATGAAAGATAGCCTCAGATGATGGGCTCACATTGTTGCTTCCACTGTCAAATGAGGAAGTGCCTGACGTTTCAATTCATTTCCCTCCATTTTTGTTGGAATTACACATATTCCAGAAACTTGTATACTTCATAACAGAAGACAATGTATATAATTTTATTCACTTTTCATGTATTTTCGCTCGATTTGTAAGGTTATAGACAACGTGTAAAGCAAAACTAGATGAGAATTGACACGTGCTCAGTTTCACCAAGGGTGTACATAATTATGTAAGATGTCTAGTGAAATTATTGAGGAAAAAATTGTATAGATTTCTGAAATTCAAGTTGTCCTGTGAATATACATGCATTTCAAACTTTCACTCTTCTTCAAAATGGATGTGTATTTCAGATTATTTAAATTTTAGAAACAGAAAGGCCATTGAGTGCATTGTATGTACGAAGATCTTGATATGATCATTGAAGCATATGCATGTAAAACTTTATATTCAAGCTAGCTGACAGAAGCCGAGTGGGGAAGAGAAGAAAGATGGGCTATCAGAAATGATAATCAAAGAACTGGGCCGGAAGAGATAAAAGTACCATCCTTTACGAACAACAATGCTAACATGTACCAACGGGGGTTAATCCGAGTGGTAAGCGGCTCGGTATCGCTTAAGCGAAGTCTCGAGTTCAAATTTTGGCATACGCAGAAAATCCCCGTTGGGAGACTCACCCACCATAGCCAGGTGCGCGACGCGGGTCGGATCCGGATGTAATCGGGGCAAAGCTCCGGTGAACCAGGTGGGTAACAAAAAAAAAAATGTACCAACAGGGGTTGGTCCCAGTAGTAAGCGGCTCGGTATCGCTTAAACGAGGTCTCGAGTTCGAGCCTTGGCGTACGCAGAAAATCCCTGTTGGGAGACTCACCCACCATAGCTAGGTGCGCGACGCGGGTCGGATTCGAATGTAGTCGAGGCAAAGCTCCGGTGAACCGGGTGGGCAAAAAAAAAAAAAGCAATGCTAACATGTATAAAAAAAAAAACAATACTAACAGATGGAGATAGGGGGAAACTTAATTTGAAGGATAAAATTGTCCAACAATGCCAATTTCTACCTAAGATGACTACTATTAGCTTCTGCGTTCATATGAACATGGATATCGATTTTGTCATCAACTGCATCGTAAAACAACAATAAGAATCCAGAAAAAATACATGAACTATCAACAATGCTCTTATCCAACTCAAACTGTAATCATACAACCCAGGTTCAGTTTACCAAATAGCATTATACAAAATATGAACAAGACAAATGTCACACCCAAAGTCCAAAGAATTAACTAGGCTTTCAATATTGATTACACTGAAGGCCTAAACACATAACTCGCAGTCTTTTGGAAATTAAGCCGAACTACATCACTAGCAATACTTAAAGAGAACAGAGTGCCTGAGTGAGAAAAGATTCCCAGACTGACAACCTAATCCAGAAGCACCATTGAACATCTATTATAGCAAGGAAAGAAACCCAGCATATTAAATACATGTTGCAGGCAAATAGCTGAGAACCCATTTTGGATTTAGTGTCATATTGGACCAAAGAGGTTATGGCCACTGGCATAGCACTAAGGTCTTCATGAAAACTGCCTACAATATTTTATAGGCTCTCTTCTCTTGACCCTTTTCTTTGTCATCTCTGCCCACCCGGCAAAGACATTGGAAACTTCAAATTTACCAGCAAATTTCATCCTTTGAGCTAACTCCTCAAGTATATCAGGCTTCCCTGCTCTAGAAAAATCAGCAGCAAACTTGTTATAATCAAGCTGTGGTGCCTTCATTCCTTTCTCTATCATTTCCTGTAAGAATTTGCATGCCTCTTCTGACCTTCCTTGTCTTATAAGCCCTCCAATTAATACAGTGTAAGAATTGTCATCAGGACAGAACCCATTCTGACACATCTCATCCCAAACTGCATAGCCCAATTCATAATTTTTTGACACGAAAAAAGACTTCATTATCATGCTGTAAGTGTGAACTGTTGGTTCAATACCAGTTTGAATCATCTTCTTGTATATTCTCATCGCATCATTGGGCATATGTTGACTTGTCATTAACTTTATTAATGCATTATAGGTCCGCCCATCCGGTGGACAGCCCTTATCCCTCATTTCCTTCAGTAAATTGTATACCACATCCATTTTCCTCTGGTTTCCAAACCCAGTGATCAAACATGTGTAGACGGCAACATCCGGTTGAAACCCAGAATCGATCATTTGATGAAAATACTCAACAGCTTCTCCCATCATTTTTTGTTTGCAGAAATTCCGTATTACAATTGTGTAACTCCGAACATTGGGCAATGGACCTTTGGCTTTCATGACTTCAAATAATTTGATTGCATCAGACTTCTTCTTACACCTTAACAACGCCTCAAGCATAACATTATGTGCAACAACATCTGGCTTAAATCCCTTATCAATCATCTCATTCCACACCCTCCCTGCCTCCATCAAGTTTTTTACCCTGCACCAACCATTAAGAAGCACCGTGTAAGTCTGTAAATTGTGTGTAAACCTATCTTTCAATTTTCCAAATATGGCCTGTGCTTCTTTACCAAGTTTTGACCTTCCGAGAGTATCAAGCAAGAAATTCATAGAGTCAGCACCCACTTTAAATTTGTACTTCTTCATCAGATCAAAGATGCCAACAGCTTTTTTCCTCTCCTTCGCAGCGGCAAAGGCTTTGATAGCAATGGTGAACGTTTCCATTGTCAAAAGGCCTTTCTCCCCCATTTCCTCAAGCATTGCCATCATGGTTTCAAACTGTCTAGTCTTCCCAAGAATATTCATCATTGAGTTATATGTCCTGGAATTATGGGCAAAACCTGGCCTCGGACCTGCCCAACAAAAGAACCGAAATGCTGGCTTCCTAGCATGTTTGAACCGCTCTAGAACATCCACAACCAAATCATCTGACAATTGTATCCCACATCCATCAAGAACTGCCTCCATATTCCGATCCAACGCAAACAATTCATCAATCACCTTGCACACCCTATCAACCTCATCCGGGTCAGCACTGGATTTAGCATCAAGATCTCTACCACCATCGCAATCCCGATCACTATCATCATTCTCATTTCCAGATTCAACCTCGGATTCCCCATCTTCATCACCCCCAGCAGCACTTGCAAATGCCCTAGAACTATCAATTGTCGATGACCCAGAAACTTCTCCCAAAAGGGGAATCAGCAATTTTTTTTGAAGAGTAAAGAATGAAGAGGAGTGTGGCAAAAGAAATGGAATTTGACGACGAGAACTATAGACAGTGCAATTAAAAGTAGAATAAAACATACGAGACAAGGGCAGAAAGCTACCACAAGGAAAGCACACTTGCTCTCCTTCACGCCATCTTTGCCATCCATTTGGTCGTCCCTGATGGAAAGCGCGAAGCTCGGGGGAGGAGAAGGCATTGAAGGGGCCATGTGGGATGGATGGATGGCGTCGCAGATTTGGGTACTGAAAGATCAATGTAAAAAATCTGACTTTGGACGGTGTTCTCTGTGTCATTGAACTGCCATTTACGATTAAGGAAGCAGAGATGCGTATTTCGTAGTGGGGTTTGGCGAAGACAAAGATGCGGCCGTACAGCGGTTATGAGAGGAAGATGGGGAAGCGGTGGGGATGAGGGAGTGTAGCAATAGCAGATAGCTGCTGACTGACTACTTTGTCCTTGTGGCTTAGTGCGCCATTTTTGTTTTTATTTTTATTTTTACAATAAACCCTGCAAAAAATAAAACCTGCAAGTTGAGTGGTAATTGCTCATTAGTGGTACTAGCCATTAAACTGAAAAACCTTACCGAAATGAAGCATTTAACAATACAACGCCCACTGAACCGGGAAAAAAAACGGAACAAAATATTTCGGTTCTGTTAATCCCGAAATTATATTGAAGAATAGGAAGTGAGAGAGAAAAGGAATAAAGAGATACACGAAAGGAAGCAGTAAGAAACTAACCTCGCGGAGATCGTACCCATCATGAAGACCGAGTTCTCCTTTTCCAGATTCTTGACCCTGTGCTTGGCCGATTATGAGGACTGGGCAATGTTTGTGGACTGCGATTTTCTGCGGATATTAAGGAACTGAGGGAGGACTCGCGCAGAGGATGGAGGGAGGAGATACTGGGTTGAGGCAGAAGAGAGAAAGGCGAGGGAGGACTAAACGGTTATGCGGCCTGTGATGGGCTGACGGCGATGGAGTTAGGAGAGAGAAACTGAGAAAGCAACGACGAGTGTAGCGAGACGACTGAAACGGCGGTGAGCGCGAGCCTCCGAGGGCATTTGCGTTCGCTTTTCATTTCCCCCTAAACGCAGCGTTACACACACACACACACATTATAACAATATCTATTAATTATTAGACATATATTTATTTTAGTTTTCGGTCTCAACCGATTTTTTTTTTCAAAAAAAAAATCACAAACTGAAATAATGAAACCAAAAAATCAAAAAAGAAATCAGTTTGATGTTTATTTACGGTTTGGCTTTGCTCACTACTCCTAGGAGCCGAGAAATTTAATGATTTTAACGTAGGGGTAGAGGATAATTTTGCTATTAAAATTTTTATTTAAGAGTGCTAGTTGTTCAGATTTTTTTTAGTAATATCACCTTAGAAATTTTTAAAACATAGCAATATCATTTTACCAAGTTAAGTTTGGTTACTAATTAACCAATATACTAATATGTTATGTCATATGGTATCTACATAATTTTTTATTTTCGGTTAAGATGTAAATTTTACCTGAAAATTTTTACTCGGGAGTGTTGGGTATCTGAATTTTTTTTGTTTAATATTGCCCCAACCGTTATCTAGGTTTAATTTAACTATTAGTTTGACTAAATATACTGAATTGACTAATCCACATGCCATCTATTTTATTTTTTTAAGGTTAAATTTATAAATAAAAAAATTAAAAAAATACATTTGTTCAAGCTCCGTCGTTAACAGAGTATTATTCTCAAGAAACTATACTTTATTTTAAAAATAACATATGTTATTTTGTGAAAGGTTGCCAGAATATAATCTGCTGAAAACGATACTTTAATAACGAAAGAGTTTGAAAGGATACATTTGTTTTATTTTTTTCCTTGTTTATAAATATCACTTGAGAAAAAAAAATGAAACGAATGACATGTGAACTAAATAACTTAATATATTTGGTCAAACTAAATCTGGATAATAGTCAGGGGATATTAATAAAAAACTTCTAGATACCTATCGTTTATAAGTAAAAATTTCTGAATAAATTTGTACCTTAATAAAAAATAAAAGATGATGCAGATGTCAAGTGATATGTCACGTCAATATATTAATTAATTAATAGTTAAATTTAACTTTAGGTAAAAGCATGTGTCACAATGCTATATTTTTGTAAATTTTTGGGGTGAGATTGTTTTAAAAAAAACTCTTGAACAGGGTAAAAATTTTCAAGATAAAATTATCTTTTATATTTCGTCTGGGTGGTCTAATTATTGGAGAGAACAAGAGAAATTTTAATACTTTCTTCGTTTGGTTTTAGATGATGATAGAACAAGATGCGGGAATAATAAATGAATGATGTATTATATCCTTATTAAATTTATAAGGAAAATGTCATTAAGAATTTATTATAAATGTTTTATTTTGTGGAAAATTCGTGATATGCACCAAATTTCATATAAACGTCAAACTTAATGCATGAATGATGAGACTCAGGAAGAGTCAAACAACCAAACTGAACGAGTGACTTTTTAACAAAATATTAGGATCAGAACAATCTTAATAAAGTTAATTCATTAGTAGATTTAATTTTCCGTCAAAATATATTTGTTTAGAGGAAAGAAAGAAGAGAGGTTTCTTCTCATATATTTTTTAACTAAATAAAGAAAATGGAGCAAAATCTCTCCAGCAAGCAACTAGTAAATATGTGGAAAACTTGTTTGGAAGGCAAAGGTTAATTTTTTTTATATTATTCACCGAAATTTTATCTCCACTACATACCCCGGCAAAAGTTAACTCAATAAACTATAAAAATTATTTATTTTCTTCGAGGTGTTAGAAAATAAACATCTCAAACACATAATAATCACTCCAGATTATCATATACACAAATATAAGATGCAGCGGAAACTTAAAAGTACCTCTTGCTATTAGCTTTATTGATCTGGATCCGGGAAGAACTGGAATCAATATAGCAATACCTGTGAATCAGAGAACATTGTCAGATGAACAACAGGTTCTTCTAGCTGGTGATTAGGCACAATGATGGCAACTTGTGAACTGCCGTCACCAGTGGGGAACCTTCGAGAGGGAGCTGAGAAATTAGGTCTCGCTCTGGACTCAGAGAAAATAATAATGAATTGTCAATTGTTGTTGTGTTGTTTTTCACCATCAGGAAATCAACCTTAAATAAACTGAGTCACTAACCCACCTTGGACTAGGCCCAATGACTACGGGTCACACTCAGAAATATTTATTAATTATCCTAATTAATATCTAAATATGTTATATAATTATAATAAATATCTCACATTCTCCCACTTGGCCCGTATACTCAATGTCATTGCCCTGTCTAGGTACACAGATATCATGCTACAAGAATCATGGCGATAAGTCCCCTATGATCGAGTATTATCTTCCATGTATTACAGGTAGCACCATCACTTAATGGGTATCACAATATACATGAACTCAATGTTCATTCGGTTCCTGTCTCAATGTTTATCAATTTCAACAGCATAAATGTATACAATTATAAATTTGAAATGATAAACCACAAAATGTAATTTTATTGCTCATACCTCCACTAAGCAAAAGTTGGACGAAGTCCCATATGACGTACATGTGTCACAAAGACGTTCGGCTTCAATCCTTTCGTCAAAGGATTAGCCAACATATCCAATGTACTGATACGTTCAACGGAAATTTGGCCATCCTGAACCCTTTCTCTCAAGCAAAGGAATTTAAGTTCGACAAACTTACTTTGACTCTTATTCCTTTTATTGTTCGCTATGGCCACCGCAGCTGCGTTATCACAGTACATTCTGATTGGCTTAGAGACTGAATCTACAATCTTAAGCCCAGCAATGAAATTCCTTATCCAAATAGCTTGTGAACTTCAAAATACGCAATATACTCAGCATCACCGGTAGAATGAGCTGTTTGAGTTTGCTTAACGCTCCTCCACGATATAGCTCATTCTGCCAATAGGAAGATGTATCCAGATGTAGACTTATTCGTGTCTACGCATCCTCCAAGATCTGAATATGAGTATCCAATCACGTCCAGATTGTCTGTTCTCCTATATGTGAGCATGTAGTGTTTAGTGCCTTGTAGGTACCTAAACACCTTCTTTGCAGCCGTCTAATGTGCTTCCCCAGGATTACTTTGGTATCTTCCCAACATACCCACAGCAAAAGCGATGTCAGGTCTTGTACAAACCTGTGCATACATCAAGCTTCCTACCGCTGAGGCATATGGGACCCTTTCCATCTGTTTCCTTTTAAGCTCAGTTTCAGGACATTGCTTTAGACTGAATTTATCTCCCTTTTCAATAGGAGCCACTTTAGATGAACAGTTCTGCATTCTGAATCGTTCAAGGATCTTGACAATGTAAGCCTCTTGAGACAAGCCTACAAGACATTGGGTTCTATCTCTATGGATCTTTATGCCAATGACATAAGATGCCTCACCCATGTCTTTCATGTCAAAACTCTTAAACAAAAACTGCTTCACCTCACGCAATAAACCCAGATCATTGGTAGCAAGTAGAATGTCATCCACATACAAAATCAAGAATACGATCTTGCTCCCACTAGCCTTGTGGTATATACAGTCATCCATGATGTTCTCAACAAAACCAAATGATGTGATCACTTCATGGAACTTCAAGTACCACTGCCTGGAAGCCTGTTTCAGACCATATATTGATTTCTTCAACCTGCATACCAAATGTTCTTTCTCTTCCGCAACAAACCCCTCAGGTTGTTTCATATAGACTTCTTCCTCCAGTTCACCATTGAGGAAAGCAGTCTTCACATCCATTTGGTGCAACTCTAGATCAAAATGCGCAACCAATGCCATGATGATACGGAACGAATCTTTCTTAGATACAGGTGAAAAGGTTTCACTGTAATCGATTCCTTCTACTTCAGTGAATCCCTTAGCAACCAACCTAGCCTTGTATCTATCGATGTTACCTTGTGAGTCTCTTTTGGTTTTGTAAACCCATTTACAGCCAATAGCCTTAGACCCACTAGGCAACTCTACAAGTTCCCAAACATGGTTGTTTGTCATGGAATTCATTTCATCAATCATAGTATCATGCCACAACTTAGAGTTCGCACTCTTCATAGCCTGAGTGAACGATAAAGGATCATTCTCAACACTTACATCACAGTCAACTTCAGCAGAATACACTACATAGTCATCGGGTAATGCCGATCTTCTCTCTCTAGTTAACCTCCTCAATTCAACCGCTTGGGTTAATTCAGGTTGCTGAATAAGGACATCCTCTATCACATCTTGTGGTGGTTCCACTTGTGTGATAGGTTGACTATCCGGTATGTGTCCATCTTGTTCAGCATCGTCAACTTGAGCAACAGGGTCTACATCACGTTTAATGTCAATCCTAACAGTAGGAATGTCAATCTCAACTGTAGGATGATCATCAACTATCAATGTCCCCTCATAAACGATGTCAATGGTGCGCTCTATGTGATCATCTAGTGGACAATCACTCCCACTAATCACATCATTCTCAAGAAACTTGGCATTCTTAGACTCAACAAACCTTTTAGAAGGTGAAGGACAATAAAACTTATAACCCTTAGACTTCTCCGCGTAGCCTACAAAGTAAGCTCTAATAGTCTTGGGGTCCAACTTCTTCTCTTGTGGATTGTATACTCTTACTTCAGCAGGACAACCCCATACCTTGAAATGATTTAAACTGGGTTTCCATCCTTTCCAGATTTCAAAGGGTGTCTTGGACACTGCCTTTGTTGGAACCCTGTTTAATATGTATGTGGCTGTCTTGAGTGCTTCCTTCCACAAAGAAGATGGTAGTTTGGAGCTACTCATCATGCTCCTAACCATATCCAGCAAGGTCCTATTTCTTCTCTCAGCTACACCATTCATGTCAGGTGATTCAGACATAGTATACTGGGCTACTATACCTTGCTCTCGAAGAAAATCAGCAAATGGACCTAGCGCTTGTCCTTCACTAGTGTATCTGCCATAGTACTCACCACCACGATCTGATCTCACGATCTTGATTGGTTTCCCAATCTATTTTTCTACTTCCGCTTTATATTCCTTGAAAGCACTAGTGCCTCACTTTTATTATAAAGCATATAGACATACATGTATTGTGAGTAATCACCAATAAATGTGATAAAGTACTTTTGACCATGCGCAGTCAAATCGGGGCAACAAATATCCGTGTGTACAATTTCTAGCAATTCAGAACTTCTCTTAGCCCCTTTATGTGACTTATTAGTTTGCTTACCCCTAATGCAGTCCACACAAGAATCAAACTCCGAATAGTTCAAGGATGGAAGGATTCCTTCTTTGTTTAACCTTTTGATTCTGTCAACGGAGATATGCCCCAATCTCCTATGCCACAGGCTATAAGAATTCTCATCGATGACACTTCTCTTAGTACCACGTGAAACAGTAAAAGATTGAGGCGAATCAGAAATAATTTTAAATAAGCCATCAATCATAACTAAATTCGTAATCAAAACAGAATCCTTTTTCAAAGTCATAAGTTTCTTATAAAGAACTAAATGATAATCAAATGGAATGAGTTTTGACATAGAAATCAAATTCCTTTTGTATGAGGGAATATAGAAAACATCATAAAATTCCAAAACATGATTATTTGAAAAGGTTATGCGAAAGGTTCCAACGGCTTTCACAGAATCTCCTCTCCCACTGCCTGAAAGGACAGATTTCTCATTGGGATGTGGAGACCTGCTTGACAGAAAGCCCTGCATGGTAGTCAAAATGTGGATCATCGAACCAGTGTCAATCCACCAAGTGTCATCATTAACGCTAAAAAAGTTAGATTCAAAAGTAACACACGATGAAAGCATACCTCTCATTACATGTTGCCTCACACCGCCAATACATGTAAGCCTCTTAGCACATAAATCAGACACGATGGCACCACCTATCTGCTTGTCTGTCAGCTTGAATTGCTTATCTAAGGCTTCCAGGTACCCTTTGGCTGTATCGCACTTAGGGACTGCTCCCCTAATGCTTCTGGTGATCCTTTGTTGCATAAACAGAAGAGATGAGCGGTTACTCCGCTCCCACAAATTATACCTTTCCTTTGCCTCTCTATCATTGAAGGCATCATCAGGTCTAGGAGGTTGTTCATACCTCAAGGTATAATCCAAGTCCAAGAAATCAAGCTGCAGCAAAACATCATCTCTCCAGTCAGCATAGTTGATGCTGCCATCTAAGATTGTTTTGTTACTTACATCAGCCATAATCCTAGGGGTAGCAATTAGATCTGTAAAATGAAAACAGACAAATATACAAATAAGCTCACAAGTAAAAATTTGAAGCAATCACAAGTCACTGTGCCATATATGCATGCTTAACTCAAATGTAGCACGCAAGCAATATAAATACGTATCACCAATGTCTACCTGTGGGCAAAGACATTAGCATAGCATGTATTTATCTCAAGTGATGTGACTAGAATGTATTTGTAATTATCTAATACCTGTGAGCTACTTAGAAAATGACAAGGCCATTCTATCCCACCCTAATTAAATGTACAATTATGAGATATCTACCTGTGGGCAAAGATAAATCATAGCTACACATTTAATTACAATTGATATTTTAAATCCATATGTGATTAATGAAGGCGTGCATTAAATTCAATAAACAAGGATGCTGTGGCTACTCCTCAAGAAATTTGCACGCTAATCACAAATATCATTCATGTGCATTGAAAATCCAAATATGCACAACGTGATGGAGCAATTAATTCTCCCCTAATTAAATATACAAATATGAAATATCTACCTGTGGGCAAAGATAAATTATAACTATACATTTAATTACAAGTGATATTTTAAATCCACATGTTTATTAATTTTGTTGCATGCATTAATTAATCACATATGGATTTAAAATATCACTTGTAATTAAATGTATAGTTATAATTTATCTTTGCCCATAGGTAGATATTTCATATTTGTACATTTAATTAGGGGAGAATTAATTGCTCCATCACGTTGTGCATATTTGGATTTTCAATGCACATGAATGATATTTGTGATTAGCGTGCAAATTCCTTGAGGAGTAGCCACAGCATCCTTGTTGTGACAGCCCAGCCCAGCACCCTTCCACAAGATATTGTCCCTGTTTACCTACGCCCAGCATCTCCTGGGAGTCACAAGCAAGAGCAGGATTTTGCTTCTCAGGCTTTTCAACCCAAAAACGCGTCTTGTGGGGGAAGGTATCCACACACCTTATACGGCATGCTTCGTTCTCCTTCCCAACCGATGTGGGACTAATCCCAGGCTTTGCAACCCAAGGATGTCACAATCCCCCCCTTGGGGCACAGCGTCCTCGCTAGCCATCGGTCAAGGTCCGGCTCTGATACCATCTGTCACAGCCCAGCCCAGCACCCTTCCACAAGATATTATCCCTGTTTACTTACGCCCAGCATCTCCTGGGAGTCGCAAGCAAGAGCAGGGTTTTTCTTCTCAAGCTTTTTAACCCGAAAACGCGTCTTGTGGGGGAAGGTATCCACACACCTTATAAGGCATGCTTCGTTCTCCTTCCCAACCGATGTGGGACTAATCCCAGGCTTTGCAACCCAAGGATGTCACAATCCCCTCCCCTTGGGGCACAGCGTCCTCGCCGGCCATCGGTCAAGGTCCGGCTCTGATACCAAACTGTCACGTCCCGAAATTTGAACCATGACCGGCACAGAATATGAATAAATTCATATTCCTTAAGCCTTAAACCTTAAATAAAACGTTTGAAACAATAATCATAACTCAACTTTCAATTTAAATAAAAAGGCAAATACTTTAATTCGAATTCATATATTTTCTAAACTGATACAAAAACAGAACTTTATCTATAAGTTAAGTGGAGTATCTAACCCTTTGGCAAAATAATACGTGTATTTCTGAAAATATAATTACTTCAAAAGTCAACATGCCAAAACAATTAGTTCGGACCAATCGTGAGGCTCTTCACTGCTCAACTGGAGGAGTAGGGTCAACTGCACTATCTGAAGCCAAATAATCTACTCGTGAATAACGTCCCAAAAATATAATTTAAAATATGAAAATAAACAATTTCAGCATGTTTAAGTATAAATCATAATATTTCGTAATTCAATGCAATTATTTCAGTAAACTTCATTTCATGAAAGTAAACACTCTATTTAAGGAATATGAATTTATTCATATTCTGTGTCGGTCACGGTTCAAATTTCGGGATGTGACAGTTTGGTATCAGAGCCGGACCTTGACCGATGGCCAGCGAGGACGCTGTGCCCCAAGGGGGGATTGTGACATCCTTGGGTTGCAAAGCCTGGGATTAGTCCCACATCGGTTGGGAAGAAGAACGAAGCATGCCTTATAAGGTGTGTGGATACCTTCCCCCACAAGACGCGTTTTCAGGTTAAAAAGCCTGAGAAGCAAAACCCTGCTCTTGCTTGCGACTCCCAGGAGATGCTGGGCGTAGGTAAACAGGGACAATATCTTGTGGAAGGGTGCTGGGCTGGGCTGTCACAGATGGTATCAGAGCCGAACCTTGACCGATGGCCAGCAAGGACGCTGTGCCCCAAGGGGGGATTGTGACATCCTTGGGTTGCAAAGCCTGGGATTAGTCCCACATCGGTTGGGAAGGAGAACGAAGCATGCCTTATAAGGTGTGTGGATACCTTCCCCCACAAGACGTGTTTTCGGGTTGAAAAGCTTGAGAAGCAAAACCCTACTCTTGCTTGCGACTCCCAGGAGATGCTGGGCGTAGGTAAATAGGGACAATATCTTGTGGAAGGGTGCTGGGTTGGGCTGTCACACTTGTTTATTGAATTTAATGCACGCCTTCATTAATCACATATGGATTTAAAATATCAATTGTAATTAAATGTGTAGCTATGATTTATCTTTGCCCACAGGTAGATATCTCATAATTGTACATTTAATTAGGATGGGATATAATGGCCTTGTCATTTTCTAAGTAGCCCACAGGTATTAGATAATTATAAATACGTTCTAGTCCCATCACTTGAGATAAATACATGCTATGCTAATGTCTTTGCCCACAGGTAGACATTGGTGATACGTATTTATATTGCTTGCGTGCTACATTTGAGTTAAGCATGCATATATGGCACAGTGACTTGTGATTGCTTCAATTTACGGGTCAATTCTGAGATTGAATGGCTATAGGAAACTGTTGAAGAACGCTGTGCTTGCTGATGCAGATCATTGGCTTGACGAGATCCACACTTAACATTTGCTCTCGTCATTTAGCATAGAATGCTTTCTCTCTTCTCACTCATAATAAAATATAAATATTCCTTTCTTTCTTTCTTGAAAACAAATACGAAGGCAAACATATGTTTGCTCAATCATAAAATGGAAACTGTTGAAGTTCTGAGCATACCTTCGGTCAATAGCTTCTCTTTGTGTCCAACCAATGATTAGACATGGTTGGAAAATCAATTGGTTCCTCTCTTTGATTCACATAGAACGAATGGTAAAAGGATAAAAGGAAATAAAAATTATAATTTTTAGAATTCTATATATCCCTTATTCTTTCCCATATTATTTCTCATGAGGAATAGAGATCAATAAGTAAGGCAAAATGATCTGAAAACCATGCTCTGATACCACATGTTAGAAAATAAATATCTCAAACACGTAATAATCACTCCAGATTATCATATACACAAATGTAAGATGCAGCGGAAGCTTAAAAGTACCTCTTGCTATTAGCTTTACTGATCTGGATCCGGGAAGAACTGGAATCAATATAGCAATACCTGTGAATCAGAGAATACTGTCAGATGAACAACAGGTTCTTCCAGCTGGTGATTAGGCACAGTGATAGCAACTTGTGAACTGCCGTCACCAGTGGGGAACCTTCGAGAGGGAGCTGAGAAATTAGGTCTCGCTCTGGACTCAGAGAAAATAATAATGAATTGTCAATTGTTGTTGTGTTATTTTCCACCATCAGGAAATCAACCTTAACTAAACTGAGTCACTAACTCACATTGGATTGGGCCCAATGACTACGGGCTACACTCAGAAATATTTATTAATTATCCTAATTAATATCTAAATATATTATATAATTATAATAAATATCTCACACGAGGCCCACTTAACCTCCTACTTTCCCTTTGAAAGATCTGTTTCTCTTCCCCTTGGCGAATTGAGCGGCGCCGTTTTGAGGGAAGAAGGAGGCTTATGTGGCACACTACATATTTCCTTCCTTGGGTTAGCATAATAATTCCGGAAGTAACTCAGAATCCGATGGCATCACCTTTTTAGATGTAATATTCTTACAAATGGTAATAAAGCAATGCCGTTCCATTTATGGAAATTGTATTAACGCAGCCTCCATAAAATTGCCAGAGTAACGGCCAGCGCCCCCGGTGTTCCGCCGCTGTTTCCTGACTGGACCAAACTGTCCCCATCCATGCCTCACAAAGAACAACATGGCCGGGGTAGTTTGGTCCTTCTAATAAAGACAGAAGGAGAACCAACCCCTCCTCATTCTTTTGGCAAATGATAAGTCTCTGAAACAGAAGCAAAAAAGCTACTTCCTAGCTAGTCTCTGCTCTGCCCCCCCGTTGAGTGGCTTATTCTACCGATGGAGGCGTCACTGGTTTTACAGAGCCTGGACTCCTTATGGTTCTACAGCAACATCTTCACCTGCAGTGATGACCCTCTTCCTTCTCTGACTCCTTCCACCCACCCCGACGAGCCTCCCAAATGTGATTCCCCACCCGTGAATCTGCAAGACGAGTCTGATGAGGTTGTTGAGATTGTGAATGTCGCATTGCCTCTGAAACCTTGTGAACAGGAAATAACAGAGGAGAAAGACGGAGGAGGAGAAAGAAAGCGGAGAAAGAGGAGGAAGAGGTCAGAGCGGCGTGGAAGCAGAAAGAGTGGATTTGATTTGGGGTTTGGTAAGAAGCAGGTCACTGGAACTTTCAAGTTGAGTAATCCATCAAGCTGGGCGCTTCCTTATCATGATGAGATGGCAATGAAGGAGCATCTCAAGTCATGGGCTTATGCAGTTGCATGCATTGTGAAATGAAGCATTTATCTTCTTTTCTGGGTCACTGATTAAAGAGATCGGATACTGATTAACTGAATGAAGCATCGGTCAATATGATTATGTTATATCTGTAAACTGTTCTGCTCCTTGAAATGATATATGTCTAATGGTGATTATATGGTTCTTGTTCAACTCTATTAATTAATGAGTATTAATTAGTATTATGCATGCTTTGTGTTCTTGATTAAGAGTGGCAAATGAGATGTGAGATATGGTTCTGAGTGAAATGTGAAGTGCTGGAAGCAGTGTGAATGAAGTAAGGTAGGCTTGCGCTGTGGGAAGGGGAAAAGCTGCGACACTTGAGGATTATTGTAACGTTGTGGCGGCGTTGTTACACGAGAATGGTACCAGGGCCTGCCAATTTGCCTATTGCTTCACATGGCAACTGTTTTCGTTTGTTTAAGGATTCAAAATTACATCCATATTTTTAAAACAAAACGTGAACGTTATGGTTGCTTCATGCTTGCCGCCTCATAAAAAAGTCGACAGCCTACAAAAATTTTTCAGGAAAAAAAATTGTTTGTTTGCTTCGTGTACCAGACGCATCACATATCACATGGAAAGAAAGCGTGATTGGCCATATTTAGAAATTTAGAATAGTACAAATCCAGCCTCATCATGAGTGAGGTACGAAGCAGGCCTTGCCCTTCTCCTGCATCCATCTCCTATCCCAAGACATATTTTACTATTTTACTACAATTAAAATTTACGTTCGTGTACGTCGATATCAACTAAACGGCCTGCAATATAGGCGGCGTCCCCAAAAACAACACTCATATAATTCCATTTCACCTTTGTCATCTTCTCCTCTAGTCCCCTTCACACTTCTCAGATACCTTCCTTTCATCTCATCCCTATTATAAGTCATCACCTCTAGTGTTACATTACAGAACATAATGAGGTGAATGAGCAGAAATGAAAGAACCGAGTAACAAAACCAAGGGGAGGTCGTCGAAGAAGTCATCGTCCAGAGGCCACCACAAGTTTGTTGGGGTTCGCTAGATGCCGTCGGGAAGATGGGTGGCCGAGATCAAAGACTCGCTTTAGAAGGTCAGGCTATGGAACTTTCGACACTGCAGAAGATGCGGCTCGAGCCTATGACTCTGTCGCTCGCGCCTTGCGTGGTGCAAATGCTCTCACCAACTTTGAACTGCTGGATCAATCTGCAGCCTCTGGTTGCGGCGGTTTTAGTTACGCGCTGGAGAACATGGAGCCCTTCTCCTTCGAGGTCGTGCCTGGCGCTGGTCTTGATTGAGATGGACTTATCGGTGCTCTCAGTGCCAAACTGTCCGATGATAAGAGAAAGCCATCATCGAAGCCTACATCTATTTTTGTGTCTAGTACTGTGATTTGGAGCTCATCAAGTACGCGTAACCATTCAGGGAACACAGAAATATCAATACCCTCAAATCCCACCAAAGCTAAGAGAATGATTGTTTCAGAACCTGTGTTAGATCCTGGAACGACGACCATGAGGAGCATGATGAGCTTGGGCCGGTCATCATCAAACGACGCCGCGTCATATGGACTGCCATGGCAGTCACAGACGACGACGAATCAGAGCTCTGAAAGTGGCTTGCTTGCCGATGCTGTTGGTGGAGGCACGGCGGCTTCGTTGCCTTTTTCTGGGGTGGCTCAGCCGGAGTCCACCTTTGACCTGACTTGTTCAGATCATGGTTTATCCAACAGTGATAAGATTGCTCAAACAAATTTGGTGAGCTTACAGGTGATGGATCAAATTGGTGGGACATCGTCTGAGTGCTTCTGGACAGTACCTGAGCAACATCAGTCGTTCGTGCACTGTGATAACAACAGTTGGTTTAGTTCCGGTGACTCTTGGGATCTTCCGAGCTTGGTTGACTAACGTTCAAAGAGTCGTCTCATACAAGTCCTGGTCAACTAATCATTCTTTTTAACTTGATTCATCGATTGTTTGTTTTAGTATGTTTCACACATGAACAATAAATTCATCCGTAATTCATTGATTCATCAATTGTTTTATTTATTATGACACGAATAAACTCCCTTGTTCTTTAAATCCTTCTGGATGCTATTACTAATATTGTTTCATGATCATTATATATATATATACCTTCTTTTCAAGAGTATATGATTTTTCGATATTAAATTGAATTTACATATAATATTTTAAATTGTAAATTAATTTAAAAAAAAGAAAATTTAAAAAATTAATTAAAATATTATATTAAAAAAATAAATAAATCAAGAGCAACAGCAACACCTAACGATAAAACTATGTTTCTGAAAATATTTTGTTCCTGATCACAAATTCACAATACAGTAATTATTTAATATAAAATAAAAATTGCTGTATAAATATTCAAATTATTAAATTGTTGAATATATAATCATTTTCAAAAGTGAAGTAATATATTTATCCATCCTTAATATAATACCTAATTATGGAATTAATATTAGTCATAAATATAATATATCTTTTTTATATTTATTATTATTTTTTAAATTAATCTTATTAATACTATCTCAATAATAATTATATAAGAGGGGGAGATATTAATTATAAAAAATAATTAAAATATTTAAAAAAAATATTTTATATTAATTAATTTAATCTAATCGAATTAATTAAATATTTTATATGTTGATAATAGTTGGAGTATTTTTTTCTCATTAATTACTCAGAGGGAGGGAAGGCACTTCCTCATTATGATGATGTTATTAACTTAGAGCTTGTTTGGTTTGCCCTTAAATTATGGTTTGAAAATAGTTTATGGCCCAAATTTTAGTTTGGAGAAATTTTAAAACAAACAGTTATATTTGTCCATAAGTGCTTTTGGATAAAACTATAGTTTAAAATCATAGTTTTGAATAAGCTATTGAACCTAACTTTTGGAACAGTAAAAGAGTTTATGGATTATCTAATTATTATCTTACCCCTACTTTTTCTTACACCCTCTCTCCTCTCTTTTCTCTACCTCTCTCCTCTCTCTTACTTTTAATCAAATCATACCTTTTTTTATAATTTACCAATATAAAAAGTCATTCTAAAAATAACTATCCAAATACTTATTTATTCATAATCACTTTTTTTTCATAAACTCTTCTCTAAAAGCCATTTTCTATACGCTGTTTATAAATCTATTTTTTTCATAAGCTATTTTTTAAAATCCTATTCAAACATTGCCATACTAATTATAAGTAAGAGCCGATTACTCCACCCATGATTAACCCAGAAATGGAAATACAATTCGCGGGAAAAAAGAAGGAAGGAACAAACACGCAAACAAGAGGCACATGTGAAAGTAACGAACTCCACCAGCGTCTTTCATGTAGAAATTGCACGTATTGGTTCGGAACTCCACAACCACGGCTTCGATCTCAATCAGAGTGGTCGGTGGTGGAGTCGGAGGACGAGGCTTCGGCTTCCTTCTCTTTCTTCTTCCATGCTTCCCACGGTGCCCTGATCGTGGCTCAGCGAATTCCGAGATCTCCAAGCGCACACCAGGATCGTTCGCCTCGTAGCTTCCTCCCAGCATCATTGAGTTACTTATCGCCTGGGAATTGCTGTTCACGCTAGTGCTCAATTCCTCCGGTTCTTCACTCCCATGAGATTGCCTTGATTTTTCTTCCACTTAGCTTCGCAGGGTGGCGCCGGTGTTGTTTCCCGCCAGGGTGATGATCCTCACGGCGTCATCTTTCTCATCCTCCAGATTCTGGGCTGACCCTGACCAGGATGATTTGTGGAGATCCCTGAACCAGTGAGTGGTGGAGGACACCATCTCCTGATTTCTCTGTCCAGTTGCTTGTGCTTATCTACTTCGGCAGATGCGGATTGGCTCAGTCTAACTTGTTCTGAAGGCATTTTTTGAATTTTGGAGTGGTGAAATTTTCTTGTTGCGATGATTATGAACTGTGTGAGTTTGAGTTTGGAGCACTTCTGGCGTTTGTGTGGTTGTTTATATAAGAGGGATTAGAAGAGCCATAGCTTCTTGGGTGGATCTTGTGTGAGAATAAAGTGGATGGAATTGGAATGACTTGAATGGCAATTAAAGAATTCTGTTTAATTCAAAGCAGGAAACAACATAAGAATTTTGTTTCATTGAAGCACTTGGTAGTTAACTTACTTGCAATAACTCCAGGTTTATGTATGTATATCGTGTGTGTGTGTGGGGTTGATACAAATAATGATATATCGATTGCATGTATAGAAATACTTTAATGGATGCTTGGGATGGTGATTCTTACTATCATCAATTTTTTAATGAAATATTAGTTATTATTTACTATTTTAAGCTCAACATATTTTTCTCTAGGCATTACATGAGATTTGAACAACAGCCATATGATTAATAATTAATAGTTTATAAATAATACTCATTCGATTTTAGCCCTAAATATAAATATATTTTTTATATTTATCAATTTTTTTAAATTATTCCTGTTAATACTCTCTCAATAATAATTAAATAAAAGATAGAGGGAAGGGTTAAGGAAGATGATTAGTGTATATTAAATAATTTTTTAATATAAATAAATTAGTTAAATATTCTTATATTAAAATTTTATTATATTTTGTATTATATAAAAATTGATTTTAATTTATTATGTTTTCTATTTAAATGTGTAGGTGGCCAACAAGAACTCAACTGTTTAGTTCTTTAATTTAATTGTTATAAATATACTAAATATGAAACAAATGATTGTAAAACATATTGACAAAATTACTAAGTATAAACAAATGAATAAGCTATTGATTATGTATGTATGCTTTCCATAATGCTAATGATAAGGAACATGCTTGTATCTTATAAAGATATGAGTTCGATTCTCGCTATTATTATTAAAACTTATTTATTAGACGATCTCATAAATTTATTATAAATATTTTTTAAATTTTAAAATTATATCCTAATTTTAACGAGAGACGGTTAGTAAACCCTCTAATTATGAAAAAAAAAATAGATCCCCGATGCAATGGATACGAATGGAGAGAGGCCCATTCTCCATTATGATGATTGGCGACGCAAAAAAAAAAAAAAAACCCGAGAAAGCAGCAGCGATGACTCAGCAGCAAGCGACGTGGCTCAAAACCGCAAGCATAGTCCAAATCACAAGGAGATTTTGGAGAGATGTGAAGAAGAATCAGAGTTTCTGCTCCCAGGATTGGACCACCCATCACAGGTTCACCCGCATATATATCCGCGAGATAATAGATAACATAAAATATCATTCTATTTTCATAATTAAATTTTCATTAAATTGGTTTGGCAGTACAACTGTCATTTTCCATTTCCAATTGTTCTTTGTATTTAAAAGGATGCCTTAGCCCGGCATCTCTTAATCTGTTCTGGGGAAGCCTGCGCAGCCTGGTGTTGTCGGAGTAGAGCTTTTCACGTTGGTGTGGTTGATTCTCGCAAGTGTGCAGAAATGATACTGGTGTCGGTGATGGCGGAGGTGCTAGAGGAGTACACGGCGTTGCTGTCGGCGGCGGCGGAGCAGCTCTTCCTCTCCGCTCCGCTCCCCAGACGGGTTCGTCTTCTCATCCTCCGTCGCCTTCCTCGCCCTCGCTATATTCCGCCCCCTTCTTCCAATTAGTTCCAGTCATCAAGCTCCACCTTTGCTCTCTGCATAATTTCCCTGTATGTATGTACGTCGTTTCAATTTCGCTCTCCTATTTTTCTCTGTATCATGAGTGACAAGGGAGAACTCAGATTCCAACTTCCCGAATTTCAACCTTTTGGTTTTCATCTTTGTGGAATCCATGAGGGCGAGGGCGAGTGTAGCTGTGTAGAACTAGAAAGTAGAAAGAACTCCTTCTTCTTCTTCGTACAACTTGTAGAAACTTCATTTAACTCCCTCACTTTACTTGTTTTAATTATTATTCTTATTAGTATTATATTATTACACAGATTTGCTTAATGTCCGAGCAAGAACAAGGGTGTTACTAATATGTTTTTAGAGGCTTCGTTCAGGGTAATTTATGATATATATATATATATATGCGTTCATAATTGTTTTTAGCTTACTTTTGAATTTAAATTTATGCTAAAATGGATTTGTAGAGATTATATGTAGATATTTATAGATATTATGGATAGATTGTCGACAAAATTAACTGGGGCAACATGCGAGTCTTAGTCATCCGATAGAAGTCATTATCAATCATTGTACGATTTTGCGGGATAGTAGAAACTTGTTAATAATGATAAGGTATTAAGATTTGATAAATAAATATGGCTTGTTTTAATTTAAGTTAAACACCATTTTATTGGTAACAGCAATTTATTACATGCGTGGGTCCAATGGGCAAAGGCAATGACACATGCAATACAGAAATCAACGATTTAAGAAGGAATGCATGGATGGATTAGCATTTTAGTAATATATGGTCTTTATATTTAATATTCATAACATTCAAAGAGTACGATTTACAAGCTTATAATCATGTGAATTGATTTTATATTTATTTTATTGAAAAAATTAAATTAATTTTGATTATTTAAAGCTTATAAATAATAAATGAATCTAATCCAACTTTTGTGAAATATCCCGGGTTTTAAGACTTGAATTCCATATAGTTTTATCACGTCCCTCAATAATTACATAACAATATATAAATTGTTTGTATAATCATAAATCAATAATCACTCATACTCACATATAATTACTACATTAATTAACTATCAAAGAGTACAAATGAGTAATAAATGTTTTGAAAATTGTTGCATAATGTTAAAATGAATATATAACTTATAAATAAAATCTTTATTCCTTATATCAATAAACAATACTTTGCTAAAATTTGAGAAAGCGGGATAACTTACTATAACCCTAGAAAAAGGGTAGGTTATGCAATTTACTATGTCAGTCTAAATTCCCAAGTTAGATAGCTGCCACTTTCTTTTTTTAATATTTTTAAAAATTATTTTTAAAATTTTAAAATATTAATAATTTTTTTAATATTATATTAGCATAATAAAAAAAATGTTAATGTTATACTCTTAAAAATTTATATTTTTTATAAAAATATCAAATTTTATAACTATAAATCTAAATAAATATTAATATAATATTAATCAATTATAATATGTTAATATATATCAATAAATAACTATCTTTATTAATATTTGATAATAGAAATATTTAAATTAATATTTAATTAAAATAAATAATAATATTAATAATTTTAAAAAAATTAAAAAATTGCACAACCTATTTCAAAACAAATTGATAAAATATTAGCTTAAATCTACTATTTTTTTTTTTATGTAAAATAGACTTAGCCCGTGTGTTATTCATTTTCCCCACTTTACTCTTGTTTAGTTAGGAAAACGCCGTCTCCCTTCTTTTTTTCATTAAAAGAAAAAAAAGAAGAAGATCAAGCGTGTTTTTGTTATAAAATGGTTTTATAACAAAAATAAATCAAAATCTTCTCGTTTCCCTTACCCCTTTGTACTTTCTGGGAAAGCGGAGTGACATTTAGAAATAAGTCCTTAGCGAGCAAGCTAGACTTCATCAAAGTCAAGGACGAAGAAGAGCAACAAACATCGTGCCCCATCGTCGTTTTTGCATAGCAAATTTTGTACCTATTCCATCGTTTTTCTACATTTTGGGCAACCGAGTATTCTGAAGCCAAAGAAATCAAAGATGAATCATAGCAAAAAAGGAGCTTCATTATCATCGACAACCCGTCTGTCAGCATCTGCCAAACCCTTTACGATCAACCGCAGCACCCAACAGCCCACTTCGAAATTTCCTGTTCACTCCGGCCAGGAACCTGCTCTGTATTCGCCCGATCACCGTAGCTCCGACCCTTTTGGTTCCTTGCTTGATTCATTTCCTAAATTCAACTTAGGCGCTAAGGGTAACCCAGCATTTTCTTCCCCTTCGGGTGACTCTGGGTTTGCCCATGAGGCAGTTGCTGCAACTTCTCCTATTGAGCCTGTTTCTAAGACTCAAGCCGACGAGGAATCCCTTTCGCAGCATCCTTCGATGGATTTTCAAGGAAATGATGAGTTTGTTGTCCTTAATGAGTCGGACTTTGATATGCCCCAGGAGTTGTCATTACCATTACCCGTATACTGTTCAAACATTACTGGTTTAGGCTCTGGCACTTGTACTGGGTACGAACTCAATCATGGGAGGCAAGAAAAGGATTGCCATGAGGGTTTGTTTGGCGCAGGAAAGGATGATGGCGGTTCAGCTCCTAATGGGAGCATTCGTCTAAAAGGTCATTACTCTGGCCTACAAAGATTTTTCCATTTTTATTTTTGTTAGAACTCTGTTTTTTTAATTAATTTTATTACGTTATTTCATTCCATGTATAGTAATAAGCTTAATAAGCTTTCATTCCTCTTGGTATTATTATCACTATTGGTTGTTCACTAAATCGATAGAGAAACTTAAATTGTTTCGGCTGCCAAAGGCATTAAAATGCTGTTATTTTATCAATGATTGGCCTCTTCTATCTGCTTGGGTATGATTTAGCATTTTGGCTAGTTTGCAATTGATGTTTCATTTTGAATTTTAGAACAAATTTTGACAACCATGCATGACACATTAGTAGATGAGACAACATGGAATGATATGTTCAAGTATGCATGCTGTTGATGGTTTGAATCTCTGTCAAGAAGCTTCTGATGGTATTTTTAGTAGAGCCAATGGCTCAATTTTGGTTAAAGAAAATTTATCCAAATCTACAGGCAAAATCCAAGGTTGTGCCAACTCAAGCCCTGGTCTGAGATCAAATAGTGATGATTATCCATTCATACTTTCAACATCAGATATGTCCTCTTCTGCAAAGTTGAATAATGTTTCTCACAGTCAAAGCTGCCATACGCCTTCAGGGGTAACATGCAGTTCCTTTATTTCCAGTGGAGCTCCAGATAGGCAATACTTCTCAGAAGTTCCGTCTTCTACAAGCAACATCTCTTCTAACTCGATAGGAAGTCTTCCTGCAGAAATACATGGATCATCAAGTCATTGCTCAGTTCTTTTGCCTTTTGGTTCATCAATGAATGTGGATCTCTTGACAGGTAGCTGGGGAACTGTTGATGATAAGGACTGTTCTAGTTCTATTATATCTGGTGCAAAGGACTCTTTTGTCATATTTAATGCTGAAGGCAAAGGAGCTGATGATGGTGACACAGAGAAGCCTAAGAAGATTGGCAAATCTGTCTCTTTTGATGCTAGAGGTCACTCAACAATTACCACAAATCAGTTCATGTTAAAGTCTGATGATAGCAGTGGAGGTGTTTCCATTCAATTTTCCAAAAGTTTAGGCGATAGCGACTCTGATTTGGATTCTCCTTGTTGGAAGGGGAAAATGGCTTCTTCTCAATCTCCTTCGGAAATTTTAGGATCAGTACAAACACATGACTTTGAGAAGGAGCTCAAAAAAAGTAATACTTTGAATCCTTTGGCACCTCAGTTCTTTCCTGGAAATGCTGAAGGAAGCAGTCGTCTCAGCAGTAAAAAGGTTAAAGATGATTTGTTATCTTCCAAATCCAGTTCGCCTTTAGCTGTTAACTTGTTGCCAAGAGAGAACAAACAAATGAAGACTGTTATGACAGATGCACATTCGGTAGAATTGAAGGGAGTTGAGCGTCTGCATTCTAATAACATGAATGAAAGTGTGAAGGCATTTAACCTTGTCAGTGATCCAAAATGTAGCTTTTTACTAAATTCTACTTGCATGACTCAGCCTATTCAACCTGTTTCTATAGAAAATTTCTCAACAAAGAAAAAAATAATAGTGGTTGCTGGTGATGTTGAAGGCTGTTCAAAGGAAACTAAAGATGATATGACTAAGGAGTCAATAAGAGGCTCTTTCCCAGTCAATCATCATTCTCCAACTCCAAGTTCATCATCATCTCAAGCTGGTCTTGTTACTAATCTTTTTGAAACTCTTCAAGGTGTATCCAAGTCTTTGATTGATTCTCCAAAACTTGATGTTCAGACAATGGTTAATGCAATGCAAATTCTTTCAGAGTTGCTTGTGCAATCTCGCGTTCACACATTAGATTCATATAAACAACATGATCATGATAGAATTCAGCACATAATCAATAACCTGAATGAGTTTAGTGCAATTTACAGCGGCCAAATGATTTCAGCAGTTCAATCAACACAAACTGGAAGTCCTGATCTTCTTGGTAGGTCATTAGAGCTTCCCAAGGTATGTCAGATTGCACGCTTCTATGATTTTAACCTGTTGTGAGATTTATGTAATTGTATTACTCCAACAAATATTTCACAAATATTGGTGTTAATCATTATTGATTTTATTGGTTATATCTTGGGTCAATTATATTCCAATGTGTTGTTCTCTGAACATGTGGATGTGTTTGTTAGCATTCAAGAAAGGGAATTGAGGAAGCAAGTGTTGAGGAGCAAAACATTGTTTCTAAAGTGATTGCTGAGAGAAGACAATATTCAGTAACATCAAGCAGTGATGTGGGCCCCGAGAAAGGAAATGAAAATTTTCAGGTTATCAGGAGAAATCTTGGCAAAAATCTTGATGTTGAGGAGCACTTGCATCCGCAGGCTTTGCTGTATAAAAATCTATGGCTTGATGCTGAAGCAGGAATGTGTCACATGAGACGGAAAATTTATCTCAGGCTTACGGAAACTGGGATGGATGTAAATCATGCAGACCTTGTGGTAAACTTTTCACTCTGCATAAAATATTAGAGAAATATACTTTTTGCTTGACAAACTAATAATTACGTTCCATATCAAGCTATGTAATAGGCTTACTAATCTACGTGATGCCTCTATGAAATCCAGGACTTGTGGAGATGACAGTGCCTCGTTCGCAACGTAATCGGAGGCTGTACCTCTAACTACAAATTGGTTATCTGAAGTGCAGTCTGTACATATGCATGATACACATATTTCAGGTTTGAGTTGCTGCTCCTTGTACAAAAGCAGCTGATTCATGTGGTTGTAGTTACACATCAGTGATTGGTCTTACATTCTGTACTTGAGCTCTGTTCATATTCTGGTTTAAGCTGCTGCTCGCTGCTGCTTGAACAAAAGAAAATGATTCATGAGGGTGTGAGCAACATAGCTTGAATTAATTTAAATAAGAAATATCACCTTGCAAATTCTGATCACCTTTTGTCATTATACATTATAGACAAACCTGTCGAGGTCTGGTGTCTTGGTTGCAACCACAAGGTTAATGTTTTTAACTAAGGTTTTACTCTGTAGTTTCATTCAGACCAGGGAAATATAGAATTTCAGTCATCTAGTTTTAGTAAGTAAAAGTCTAAAAGTAACTTTCATGAAAGTTTAGACATGTTTCACTCTTGCTTATTTTGCAAGAAGGACAGAGGGAAAATTCAACAGGGAATGTCACAGCATGAGTGATATATATATATATATATAGAAACTTGGAATATTTAAGCCTGAGATGGGTAGAGAAAGTGGTGCGACGTGAGAGCAACTTAGAAATATCAAATATGTCCCCTTTCAGTTGAATGCTGTTGCTGGTGTTTAGGAAGAGGTTACATGAGCAAAACACGATAGCGTCGCGGGCAAACAAGACGAAGCCCCCTGGAGAGAGAGTGGCCAAGTATCACTATCGGTTGTAGGTCACATTTTATGATGTAATTGCCAATAGATTTTTCAACAGAAATTGAATTTGATTTTATTTCTAGAGGGATTATACCAACGACTATACTATTGTAAAAATTTCCGGCGTAAAAAAAAATATTTTAAAGGGAGCATACCTATTTTTTGATTGGGAAAAAATTAAGTGAAATTGCTTATATTTATTAGGTGAAAATTTTTAATTAGATTTGTTATTTTATATTTGTTAATTCTTAAAATGCATTATTCATGAACAATTGCAAATTTGTATATTAATTCTTACCATGTAAATTAATATTTATAAATTTTTATATAAACATGTATTATTTTTTTATTGTTCGTTTTTAAAATGTATATATGCACTGAAAGATTCACCTATAAAATATAAATAATAATTATTTTATTATTGTTATTAAAATTTATACATATATTTATAAATTTATTTAGACCTAATAGATATAAATAATTTAACCTAAAATTTATCTTTTAAATATTATTTTTTAATATTTTTCAAGGAACTGAAATCTGGAAATTCTTTAAAAAATAATTTGACGTCAAAACCATTAATATGAAGAGTTTTCATTCTTACCGATGATATTCAAATTTGAGCAACATGTATAATGATATATACATACTTTTTCTTTAATCATAAATTAGTTATAAACTTTCCTCTTAATTAAACCTCTTGTACTTTGATTAAGAGACGTCAAAATTTTCTCTTCTCTATTTTATTATTTACAATATTTTTTAAACTGAATAATATTTTAAGTTTGACAAGCTAAACATGTGTAAATATAGATCAAACCCGATAGGTGCCATTGACGCAATTGAATATTTTATTTATAAAAAAACTGTAATATCTATTAACAATTCAAATTTCTCAAGGGAAAACAAGCGTAGGTTTGTAATTTAATTATAATTTTGATGTACTGATTACTAACTTTGTAATAACCCAGATCATATATGATTTTTTTAATTAATAAGTGTTCGCGGATGTTTGGTCGCTGGCGAATGGCGGGCGTTCATATGGGCACTTTTTTCAAAGTCATGTTAGTTAGAGATGTACCCCGCGCAACTGAAGCCTTCCTTACACTTCCCGCAAAAATTTAAATCTTTTTCATCTGATCTTCCCAACGGACCTTGCTTCCGATCTTTCCCTCTCTTCCTCCGCCTCGTGCCTTTGTATGCGAATCAAACAATGACATCAACCCTCCAACCTCCGAAAGCGAACGTCCCGCAATCCCTTTCTTATAAAATCATTCGAAATGAGACTGAGAAGCGGAGGGACAAGCTCTGGCGCAGAGGCTCCGATTTTGAGGTCCTTGAACGCCAAAGATGATGCATTCTGGGGTTCCCCTCTGCAACACTTGTGGGGAACAAGTGGGGTTTGATGCCAATGGCGAGGTGTTTGTGGCCTGTCATGAGTGCAATTTCCCAATTTGCAAAGCTTGTTTTGATTTTGAAATCAATGAGGGTCGCAGAGTCTGTTTGAGATGTGGCACTCCCTATCAAGGTAACCCAATAGTTTGTTTTATGGTGTTTTACACTTTGTCTTTCACTGTGTGGGTTTGTTGAAAGGAGACAAGGATAAGTCTTTGACAATGTTGAATTATCTGTGCATTATTTTGAATGATTTATTTTCTTCAATAATTCAAAAATCATTCTAAAACTGGAAGCTTTCCTTCTTTTATGCACTTTTTTTAATTACATAATGTGAAAGATCCTTCTGTACATTTCGTTTTTTTTATGAATTTGATAGGAAAAACAATGGCTCATGGTGACACAGAGGTTTTGGGGAATCGATCCACAATGGTTACCCAACTAAGTAATTCTCAGGTATTGACTTGCTTGTAACTCAAAACATTATCGGGTACCTACTAAGAAGACTTAATTTTTGAGAGTGAAAAGAATCTTGAGGCGAAACAAGGAATCTCAAGATACATTCATATCATTTTGGAATATAGAATGGTTGGTGTTTAAATTTGCATTTACATCACTCTTTGAATTGTGCAGGATGTTGGACTTCATGCTAGGCATGTCAGCACAGTGTCAACCGTGGATAGTGGTAAATGAGATATAACATGTACATTTGGTAACAAATTTATCTCTGAAATAGTTATCGATCATCATACGAACTTGATTTTTCTTGTAGACTTAGTTGATGAGTATGGGAATCCCATTTGGAAAAATAGAGTTGAAAGCTGGAAGGAAAAGGATAAGAAGAAGAAGAAAAAGGAGGCACCAAAGGTTGAACATGGACCACAAATTCCACAAGAACAGCAGATGGAAGAACAACAGTAAGTGCTATCAGTAATGGAACAATTCTACCAAAGTGGCCAACGAATGACTATAATGGATTTTTCACGGAAAATCAAAATTTCCAGATTTAACCAGAGACAAAATCAACCTTGTGTACAGAAAAATGTAGTTTTTCTTGCTATCTTAACAATATTAGACTGGTACTTTGAATCGCAAACAGTAGTTGCTAACATGTTAAATTCTATATGTTCTACTGGGTGTGGTATTAATGGTTTACTTTTTCATCATGTTGTTACTGGTAAAACTGTGATTCCAATTCTGAAATTTTTTCATGTATTAATGGGTGTGCTCCTCTAGTTAGAAACATGTAATGATTTTCTTTATCTAAACTACTCTTGCTGATTTGTTATGCAGGCCACTGGATGCTAATGAGCCACTTTCAAGAATTATTCCAATCCCAAAAACCAGACTGTCACCATACAGGACTATAATTATTATCCGTCTGATAATCTTAGGTCTTTTCTTCCACTATCGAGTTACAAATCCGGTGGATAGTGCTTTTGGTCTATGGATGACATCTATTATCTGTGAGATATGGTTTGCATTTTCCTGGGTGCTAGATCAGTTCCCTAAATGGTCTCCCATCAATAGGGAAACTTACATTGACAGACTGTCTGCAAGGTAAAAGCACACAAATTTGTTCAAACCTGAGCTTTGATATAAACCATGCTTGTTAGTTTTTGCAAAAGTATCATTTCAATATTGTAGTGTTTTGTTCAGAAGCTATATAATGTGGTTTTCTTATTGAAAAAAGGCAATAAAATGTGGTTTACTATCTCTTTCTCTGTTCGAAATTAAGTGTTTATGTTCAATCAGTGCTTGGGATAGTGATGCTCACTCCTACAATGCCATGCCAGGTATGAAAGAGAGGGTGAACCTCCTGAGCTAGCTGCTGTGGATTTCTTTGTCAGTACAGTTGATCCTCTGAAAGAACCACCATTGATCACAGCTAATACAGTGCTTTCGATCCTTGCGGTGGACTATCCTGTAGATAAAGTATCATGTTATGTATCAGATGATGGTGCTGCAATGTTGACATTTGAATCTCTTGTGGAGACAGCTGATTTTGCAAGGAAATGGGTTCCTTTCTGCAAAAAGTATGCTATTGAACCCCGGGCACCCGAGTTTTACTTCTCTCAGAAAATTGACTATTTGAAGGACAAAGTTCAGCCTTCTTTTGTGAAGGAGCGTAGAGCAATGAAAGTAAGCATCTTGAGCTTCCTTGAAACTGGATCCTCTGAAGTTTGTGAAATTCTTCGCAAAGTACTAGGATTTTGTTTACATATAAATCGTCTTACACACACACACAAAGAAAGGTAAAAGTTGAGTACCAGTATTTTGCTAAGAACTTCACGGATTTCAGAGAAACTAGATTCAGCTTCCTTATCCATGACTTCTAATATACAAAATATGTGGTCAGCTTCTTAGATCATCCTCTTCTTACCTACTATTCAATTATTTCAGAGGGACTATGAAGAGTATAAAGTGAGGATTAATGCTTCAGTATCAAAGGCTCAAAAGACACCAGAAGAAGGCTGGACTATGGGTGATGGAACACCTTGGCCAGGAAATAATCCCCGTGATCACCCTGGCATGATTCAGGTATATCTTTTTTTTTCTAGATCTAATCAAATCTAAATTCCATAGGCACAATCCGCTGCCTAATCTTTGCTTGTGAACTTAAATTTCTACAAAGGAAAGAATTTTGCTGATTTTCTGAAATTAACTGCAGTTCAACCAAAACTTCTCTGTTTTTTTTTTTTGGCCATGACCAAAGTTTCATTAGCAGTCCGTCTAGTTCATTAATTTCTGCCTTTGTGTTCCCTTCATTTTCTACAAGATTTCTTATTAGCTTTTCTTGTATCCATATTGATTGTTCCTTTCAAAACTTCAGATATTAGTTAGTTGTTCTTGTATCATTTGAGTCACCATGCGTCCTTCTTGTTCCCATCAAAGGGAGGATACTTCTTGATTTCTTATTTGCTTCTCATAGGCTGCCATGCTCTCAGAAAAAATTAAATTGTTAAGAGAAACTTCATTCATCATTTTCAGGTATTCCTTGGAAGCAGCGGAGCCCTTGACATAGAAGGCAACGTACTTCCTAGGCTGGTCTACGTTTCCAGAGAAAAAAGACCAGGCTACCAGCATCACAAGAAAGCCGGTGCTGAAAATGCACTAGTACTGCTAGAAACTTCAACATATATAGTAATTCATATGATCACATTAAGATTTTATAGTTCTTGACGTTCATCTCGATTCATGCAGGTGAGGGTGTCGGCAGTTCTCACAAACGCTCCCTACATTCTCAATCTTGACTGTGATCATTATGTTAATAATAGCAAGGCTGTCCGTGAAGCAATGTGTTTTCTGATGGATCCAGTAGTTGGTCGCGATTTGTGCTATGTCCAGTTCCCCCAGAGATTTGATGGCATTGATCGTAGTGATCGATATGCCAATCGCAACACAGTATTCTTTGATGTAAGTTTTAAACTATGATTTTTACCCCCTTGACTAATAAGCAAACAAGTATTGAGAGAATCTCTATGCCTAGACATGATTTCCTAGCAATTTTCTGCGATTGAAACCAGATTGTAACCTTGTACATAATATTGATCTGGCAATTTATATGTGTACTAGCTCCTTAACGACCTTGTATGTGAAAATCATGGAGACAACAGTTACTTCATCATATCGATGAATCATGAGTTTTGTGAAGTTTAAGAGTCTATTAATTATCCCTTGCAGGTTAACATGAAAGGTCTTGATGGCATTCAAGGACCAGTGTATGTGGGAACCGGATGTGTTTTCAATCGGCAAGCACTTTATGGCTATAGCCCACCTTCAATGCCTAACTTACCAAAATCTTCTTCATCATGCTGTTGCTTCGGTTCCAAGAAGCCTGCCAAAGATACCTCAGAGGTCTATAAAGATGCAAAGCGGGCAGAACTTGAAGCTGCTATTTTTAGTCTCAGGGAGATTGAGAGTGGGTCCAGTTAACTCTGTCAATGAAATTTAATCATATATCATATTCTTTGATGCTTAATATTCTTCTGGGATGTTTCTTTTTTCTCACAGATTATGATGAGTACGAGAGGTCAATGCTAATTTCCCAGATGAGCTTCGAGAAAACATTTGGCCTGTCGTCTGTTTTCATTGAATCTACCCTCATGGAGAATGGAGGAGTGCCTGACACTGTGAACCCCTCCGCACTGATCAAGGAAGCCATTCATGTAATTAGCTGCGGCTACGAGGAGAAGACTGAATGGGGAAAAGAGGTTAGGAAAAAGCAAATTTAGTAAATCACGTTGCGAGTTAATTTCTTTCCTCAATTTCATACTTCAATTCCAAGTTTCATCTTTGTACTCAAACTATAAACATTCTCCTGTCTGGTTAGATTGGTTGGATTTATGGTTCAGTCACAGAGGATATCTTAACGGGCTTCAAAATGCACTGTCGAGGATGGAGGTCAGTTTACTGCATGCCTTTGAGGCCTGCCTTCAAAGGGTCGGCTCCTATCAACCTGTCTGATCGGTTGCACCAAGTTCTCCGATGGGCACTCGGATCAGTTGAAATTTTCCTCAGCAGACACTGCCCTCTCTGGTATGGTTTCGCCGGAGGCCGTCTCAAATGGCTGCAGAGAATGGCTTACATAAACACCATTGTTTACCCATTCACATCCCTCCCTCTCATTGCCTATTGCTCTCTGCCAGCAATTTGCCTTCTCACAGGAAAATTCATCATCCCAACGGTAATTCACTAAATCTCCTTCTCTTCAGTAAACCAAAGACACAATGTATATCTAAAGCTTGATTCTTTATGATTCCATGCAGCTTTCCAACCTTGCAAGTGCACTCTTTCTTGGTCTTTTCCTCTCCATTATAATCACCAGTGTTCTTGAGCTGCGATGGAGCGGTGTCAGCATCGAAGACTTGTGGAGAAACGAACAGTTCTGGGTGATCGGAGGAGTTTCTGCACATTTGTTTGCAGTGTTCCAAGGATTCCTGAAGATGCTTGCCGGAATTGATACAAACTTCACAGTCACTACCAAAGCAGCAGACGATACAGAGTTTGGAGAACTGTACATAGTGAAATGGACTACAGTCTTGATTCCTCCAACGACCCTTATTGTGGTAAACTTGGTTGGTGTAGTTGCAGGCTTCTCTGATGCTCTTAATGGAGGATATGAAACTTGGGGACCACTCTTTGGGAAAGTGTTCTTCGCTTTCTGGGTTATTTTCCATCTCTATCCATTCCTCAAGGGTCTCATGGGTCGCCAGAATCGGACTCCAACCATTGTTGTTCTCTGGTCTGTGCTTTTGGCCTCTGTCTTCTCTCTTGTATGGGTCAGGATTAACCCTTTTGTCAACAGACCAGACAGTGCAGCCATCTCCCAGACCTGCATTTCCATAGATTGTTGAATTTAGTACTACGTACGAATGAAGCTTGGCCAGCAAAATTTTGGGACATTCCATTTATGAAGATCGAGTGTTGGCTTTGAGTATATCTTTTCACTGTGAAGAATGAAAAAATAGTGTCTTTGTTTCAGTACAGAAATTGAAATTGAAATTGAAATAATAGAGACAGAAATGATTTATACACATGTTGCTAGCTGTCCATGACTTTGCATCATATTATAGTTCATGGGACCTGTTTGTGCCAACATATATTATTGCTTATCCTCTGTCGTACAATTCTTTGCCGGGAATAAGCTGAGACATTTGATTTTCTGTGGGCTGCGTCTTCTTAATTTTTTTTTAAAAGATATTATTCCTTTAAAAAGCTAACAAATCTTAGTACAATTAGTAGATATCTGAGTCCCTTAAATATGATATCCTAAGTTTAAAATATGTTGCATGCGTGAAAAATGCTTTGTTGAAATTGACAAAATTCACTCAGATATCTCTAAATTTAAAAAATATTAGTATCTAGTTATTAGTTTAGGGATATAACTTGAACTATGCCTAAAAAAAAATATAAAGAAAGCTTACAGCAGCAGTACGGGATGAAATCAAAAGTTGATTTAAGGATGGTAGTTTATGATAAGTAAAAGAACTCAGAAATCCTTTTCATAAAGAAGTAAAGGAAATCAAAATTACCGTGAAAAGGAAAAAAAAAAATCTTCGGTGCTTTATGTGTATTTTCAAACAGAGTGAAGAAGTTTTCAGCATCCGTGCATTTTTGTTAGGATATGAGAGTTTTTTATAAAAATAAAAATAAATTTTAAAAATTTATTTGATAGGATGTAAATGAATATAAAATATATATATATATATTTTTTTTATAATTTAGGGTAAAATAGTCTAAAATATTTTTTTTTATAATTTGTAAAGGGTTAAAGTTGTCTAGGAATTTTATAATTAGCGTCAAATAATCTAAAAAATTTTACTTTTACTTTTATCATTTTAATTCTTAACTTTTTTTGAAGAAACTAAAATAATTAAAAATGTTAAAAGTTAAAATAGAAATGAGTCCGGAGGTACCAAACATAACAAAATAACTTGGCCATGTATAAATAAATATAGAAGGGAGGAAGAAAAACGTAAATTACAAGTGTTTCATATGGTATTGGCGTAACTACGAAGGGTATTTAATTATTATATGTGCCTTTATAATAGGAAGAACAAATAAAGGAAGAAGGAAGCGTAAGAGTAAGGAAACAAAAATACTAAATATTATTCACATGAAATAAGAAACTACAGAAAAAAAAAAAAGATTACGTTTTGTTATTGTTGTGTGAGTGAAGACACAACACAATTTTTTTTTGTTTTTTTTTATTATCATTTATCAATCTGCTGATAATGATTAAAGGTAGGTAATTAGAGCTGGATGCTGCTCTAATCCAGGTTTCAAAACATTTAAATATTCAACCTTCTTTGTTCCTTTTTTCCTCCCACGTATGAGATCAATCTTTTGAACAACTATTTCCCTGTTGAAGTATTAATTTCTGTTACAACATACACTTTACATTCTTTAATTAAGTAATTAATAGTACTAAAGTTGAACCCTTGCGTCCTCTACATGATTGTATACTTTGATTACGACGTGATAATTGTTTAATATTAAATGATATTTTATCTGTTTTATTGTATTTATAATTATAGTTTTTTTGATTGATTATATAATAAGTGAATCGAATTTATTAAGAGTTATTAATTATTAAATTAAATAATATTTCATAAATTAAACACGATATGTTTAGTAAAACATTTTTATTAATTTAAATATTTGAGTATAAAGTTTGCAATATCATCGTCCCTGAATATTGAGAGAACTAATAATTTAAAATTTTGATAAAAATATATTTATTTAAAAAATTGAAATTTTATTGAAATATGCTCATAATTATTAGAAGAATAGACATAATTTTGCATGAAATTCAATAAAATGGGCGAAGATATTAAAAATAAAGAAATTGCATAAAGTGTAAGAAAAGAACTAAATTGTTAGAATGGTATATAGCATACGAATGTTTCTTTAAGTATGCTCTAATTTCATTTTAATTTGTTTAAAGTATCTGTTAATTTTTCATTAAATTATAGTTTCCCAATAGAAATTTGTGTTTAAGGGGGAAAGCAACACTTAAGTAAGAAGCTGACAAGAAGTTAACATGTGCTTAGATATGGCATCATCTAATTAGAAGGCAGTATCATGTCAAGTCTTAAAGTTTCAAAACAAGGCAATCCTTCAAGGGCCATTTAATTTAACTGAAGATTTGGTAAAGCTAATCTTCATTTTGCCCTTTAATTAATTATAATACAGTCTCGTTTTAAGAGCCAGGAAACCACACGCCAAACAAAAGTGCCACCCGACCCACCCCACATTTGAGTCCTGCCCCTAAAATGGCATTGCTTGCATTTTGGTATACTGAAATGAAATTAGAGTTTAGCATCCAAAAAAAAAAGAAATGAAATTAGAGTGCTTATTCAGCGTATTAAAATATTTTTTTAATAACATTCTATATTTTAAATTAATTTTTAATATATTTAATATCTTAAAATATTTTTTAATAATATATAATATTTTAAATTATTTTTTAGGGCATTTAGTAATTTAAAATGTTTTTTGAGTTGCAGAATTTTTTTAAAAAAATATAATTATATAAAAAATAACGAGTATTACTAAAAATATTAATTTGTGTTAGGCTTTCTGACACAGAGAATACAGATACAAATACAATACAAATTCCCCCTTCCCCTCCGAATCCAAATCTCATTCACCTTTCTTTTTTCCCTTCCCTACCGTTGTATATTCCACACCCCCCCCCCCCTCTCTCTCTCTGCTCAAGCCTTGGTTCTCTCTTCCTCTGTTTCTGTTTCTGATCTCTGAGCCATGAGACCTCCGTCGCCGGCTCTCTTCATTCTCCTCCTCCTCTTCTTCCCCGCCATTATCAACTCTGACACTCCGTCTCCCGCTTCCTCACCTTCTCCACATTCTCCCTCTCCTTCTTCTTCTCCTTCTTCGTCTTCTTCCTCTCTAGACCCTAAGCAACTCAGAGCACTCCAATCCCTCAACATACCTACCTCCAAGGACCCTTGCTCCCACAATGCCACTCTCTGCGACTCCTCTAAACCCTTCCGGCACCTCGTCTCCCTCCGTCTCTCTAACTGCTCCTCCTACGTTGCTCTCTCCTACACTGCCCTCAAATCCCTCTCCACCCTTCAGTCTCTTCAGCTCCTCTACTGCCCTGTCACTCCCATTCGCTTCCCTCCTGAACTTATTGCCTCTCTTCGCTCTTTCACCTGCGTCAGAAGCCTCCGCAAGGTCTCCGGCGTTTGGCTCTCCCGGCTCGAGAACCTCACCGATCTCACCGTCTCCGATGTCCCGGTCAAAGCTTCGGGTCCTTATGTTATTCTTGGGCACATGAACAAGCTCAAGTCTCTCACCGTTTCCCGCGCCAATCTCACCGGTAGCCTTCCCAAGCACATCCATTCAAATCTTACCCATGTCGATTTCTCTGGTAATCAGCTGAAAGGTAGCATACCCACCTCTATTACTATGCTGGATGGTCTGGAATTCTTGAATCTTTCGTCCAATGGGCTCCATGGTGAGATACCCCCTTCGATAGGAAACTTGATTTCGCTTAAAAATCTCTCTTTGGCTTCAAATTCGTTCTCTGGGTCTATCCCGTACTCTATATCGGCTATACCAGGTTTGACTCACATGGATCTGAGCTCAAACCAGCTCAATGGGACGATTCCCAAGTTCATTTCACATATGAAGAGCCTCAAGTACTTGAATCTGGCTAACAATAACCTTCGTGGGGTTATGCCTTTCAACTCGTCGTTTATTAAGGGTTTGACAGTGCTCAAGCTGAGTGGAAATAGCAATCTGTGCTATAACCATACGGTCCTGTCTTCAAAGTTGAAGCTTGGCATTGCTCCTTGTGATAAGTATGGAATGCCGATGTCTCCTCCACCATCAAAGGAGTCCTCTGCAGATGATAGCAGTGATTACGATGACAGTGACGAGGATGATAATAGCCACAAGAAAGAGCATCACCATGGCCCAAACAAGGTCGTTCTGGGTGTGGCGATTGCGCTTTCTTCCATCGTCTTTCTGATTATTTTCTTAATCCTCTGCTCAAAATGTTGTCGATGAAGAAATATAGGGTTACTTGCTTTATAGTTTAGATTAGGACCATCGATAATTTATGTGGTTCATTATTTGATATGTTTATTATAAACCGGAGAGTGTATCCTGAGAAAGTGAGAAGAGATTTTGAAAGGAAAGGTGGTGAAAGGTGATTGTCAAAACAAAGAAGAAGAAGAAAAATTGATATTGATCAATTCTTTTTGGGGTGATTGGGGTAGTGTCCAATAATAGATGAAGATTGAAAAATGAGGGTAATCATTAAGTTGGCGTTCTATTTTTAGGTGCTTAGAACAACTACTTGTGCATTGCCATAAGTTTACTTTGAATACTATGCTTTGTCACTGTATCACTTGCTGTTTTGGTCAAAAGGGAAAGGTTGTGCGTGTAATATCTCGAAAGATATAGTATTTTACTTGTGCTATATCCGCATTAATTTCTCACTCATCTTAGTTTCAGTTGGTCTTTTGCTTATTGTGCTATGGCATTTAATCTTTTTCTTCCTTTTCTTTTGGTTGCATATTTAGCTTTGCTGGAATAATATTGTGTTTATTTATGTCCTGTACAAGCCATAGAATAAGAGTAAACCATATGCAGCTTATACCAAATGAAACCTAAGTATCCTTTTCATTTATATGTCCTATATGTATCTTTATTTCCCCAGAAACAATAGTAGTTTTATTTTCGTTTTCATTTAACGACATTAGCCATGCTAATCATTGCTGATGATTTGATTTGCTCATTTGCTGAGTGAAAGAATATTAATGAAAGCTTCTGGGTAGGGATGTCTGGTTCAATAAAATGGTTCATCCTATGATGTTGTCTGTCCTACACTTATTAAGCACCTAAATTAGCTTTCATTCAATTCTCCTTTTCAAATCAGAGATCAGAAATACTCAAATGGACTGATGTATCTAGTGAGTATGAACAATCATACGCCAACTATTCTGACCTTGTCCAAAGGCTTTCAGATTCTCTTCAAAATTGGCTATACAGTTTCTGATGTTGATCTGTTATCTGTTCTTTTGCTGTTTTCAGCCCTTTTCAATGGCCAAAAATGAAAAGGTTTTAATCGTCCATAATTAATATTAGTTAATAATGTCAATTTGAGAAAAAAGTTGTTAAACCATATGTATTCAAATAGGAACACTTTTCTATGTAAACTGATGTGACTTGGATGTGTTTGTTTCAATATCTATCTCCTGTTTCCGGCAATATTCATTATTTCTAACTCAAATCATAATATGCCTCGTTATGTCTCCATTTCTTTTAATGGAGTTCATGTTAATATCATCTTTATATATAGTGAAATCATATATATCTACCATCAAACAATGGGTCTTTTGTGTTTAGGTGTTGTTTTCTGAATTAGTTAAATAAATGGTCCTAAATTTTTGACCAGTAAAGGCACTGCATGTGCATCAGAAAATTGCAAGTTCAGGTGGGTTGTATTATTCAGACAGTTTGCAGATAGATTTCTTAAAGTTCATAAACATTAGAGCTGTCCAACTACATATTTCTACATTCATTCAGACTTTAACTTTTGCATTGAAGGACCTGTGATGAACGTGGTTGTCATCATCTACCTTCCTTAACCAATTGTCCATCCTGACTTATTATTATATTAGTTAATTAATCAATCGTAGTCTAAAGACAAAAAAAGTATCCTGGCAATTAGCAAGAGGCTACCTGACGCTGATCTTGTCGGATGTGTTTAGAAGGTGAGAAAAATAAGGAAAAAAATTAAAGTAATAGAGGAAAAATCAGTGGGTTTTAGATGAAGATTTGTCTGATAAAGACAAGCTGGAGATCCAAGGTTGGTGGATGGGGCGATTAATCAATGGATTTGCAAGGCGTGCGACGGTTGTAAGTTGCAACTACAAAGATAATTAGATTATCTCTTATGGTAAAAAAATTATTAAAATTTAACCATTGACTTGACTTAGGAAATATAAATTTATTAAGAATTATTTTTATTTTTTGAAAAAAATTGGTCATATAAATTAACCACATCGATTTGACAACCAAAATTTGTGTTCATTTTTTTAACCCAAAAAAGTATGTTATAGCTTTGCACCAGCTAACAAAAATTAATTTATAAATTATAAGATTATGAGTTTAAATCTTACTAATAATATAAAAATTTTATTAGTAGGTGACGGGTAAATATCTTAATAAGTATTCTTTGAATTAGAGGCATGAAAATTGAGAAATATATGACAAAGTACGATATAAGTGGGAAAAACAAGAATTTGTACTGGCGATCCAACTTTTTTCTTAAATTAAAGGGGTTTAACATAAGTGATTCGTGAGTAAGCGGTTATATTTGCTAATATTAAAAATATGAAGGGGGATGTGAAGTGTTTATGATGTACAGCGTTTTGCATATAAGATGGCCTTGAAATACACAAAAGCAGGTAGCTCATTTGGTGAACCTCTTGCGTGGCTTCTACTTGCTACTATAACACGGCTTTAAACTCAAGGTTCAATGCTAAATTGCAATTTCCCAGCATTGCAATAGCATTTTTTTAACCATGTTTAATTTGATTCCCCCTATAAAGATTGATAAACATAGTCAAGTATCAGAAATGGACATCAGAATCTCAAGGCAAAACAGAGAGTTCCCATAAATTATAACGTTCCTCCACTGTTAATCTGCAGCAGAGGATTTTTCCAGTGGAAGTTAGATGGGTCGTCCGTAATTGACAGAACATAGTATATTCCTAGTTCCAAAACGAGTAGGACAAGTAACATGCCTCTTCTTCTGCACATGCATGACCATCCTTATCTCAGTCAAATAAACAAGTCTCTAATGATTCACCAGAAACCTCTGCAAGAACAGATTCCTTCTTTAAAATGGTGAAACCGATTAGAATCTCTCAAGACAATCTCCCTCTTGGTTGTCTTGAACATGAACTTGGCCATCTCATGGCAGTCACCACAAACTCGTAGATTCTTAGTGACCCTAATCGTACTTCCAGGTGATAAATTTAATATACCAAATGCCATGGCTAATTTCTCACTGTGCCCACATAGAGCCACTTCTTTCTCCATATCATTTGCATTTATCAAAGCATATTTCATATTTGGAGAATACCCTTCATTCTTCATTTGTATTCTGAGTTTCTTCAGCAATGAGTCTATCTTTTTGGCTTGAGGGTGTGAAGCATTCCCAGCAACGAAGATATTAAATTTGCCCTTGACCTCTATCCAACTACTTACTGGACTCTTTTTTAGTCCCTTCTTGCCAATCCTCTCCCTTAACTTCTTCACTTTTTTCCTTTCCCATTTTTCTGCCTCTGCATAGATGTTAGCTAGAAGAACATAATATCCTGTGTTCTCTGGTTCTAGCTCAAAAGCACGCTCTGCAGCTTTTTCTGCTAGATCCACATCATCATGAATCCTGCATCCACAAAGTAAAGCACCCAAATAGTAGCGTCTCGTTTAATCGGCATTTTCTGAATGAACTTGCAAGCTTCGGATAGTTTTCCACTACGAGCAAGGAGATCCACCATGCATGTATAGCGTTCCAACTTGGGATCAATATTGCACTCGCTTTTCATGGAATTAAAAAATTTCCATCCTTCATTTAGTAATCCAGAATGACTACAAGCATAAAGTATGGAAGTGAAGGAGATCTCATCAGGTTCAATACCTGAACTCTTCATCTCTTTAAAGGTGGCGATTGCTTCATTTCCAAACCCATGTATGCCATAGCCAGCAATCATAACTGTCCACGATATCAGATCCTTCTTAGGAATCTTATCAAAGAGTAACTGTGCAAGAACCAGCGACCCACACTTTATTTACATATCAAGAAGTGCATTGGAAACATGAGGATCAGAAGAATATCCATTTCTTAAGATGTGCCCGTGTATCTCTTTGCCTCTGTCTAGAGCTGCTAGGCTTCCACAAGCTGGAAGGACACAAGCCATCGTAATGCTACCAGGTTTTGATTCTGTTTGCATCTCAGCGAAAAGTGTAAGAGCTTCATTGGGAAGACTATTTTTTGAATAACCTCCAATCATGGTGTTCCATGAAACAATGTCCTTAATCGGAATTTCAGAAAAAACTAAATGAGCTTCTTCCACGCTTCCACATTTTGCATACATATCCATTAGAGCATTAGATAGTGAAAGGTTCAAGCCCATGTTCTTTCTGACGTAATTGTGTACTTCCCTACCTTTTTCTAATGAATTGCTACAAGCACAATCATGAAGAATGCTTGTCAAAGTATAAACATCTGGCTTAACATGTTCGCTTTCCATTTCATCGTATAACCGAATTGCATCATCATATAAGCCTCCTCGCACATAAGCAGCTATCATTGAAGTCCAAGAGACGACAGTTTTTTGACCCATCTTTTTGAAAACTTGGATGGCATAATCTAAATCACCACATTTTGAATACATGTCAAGCAAAGTATTGCTAAACATGACTTCCCTATCAAAACATGATTTTACCCGGTAAACATGAAGTGCCCTACCCAATGAAAGTTTCCCAATATTTGCACAAGCTACTAGAACGTTAACCAATGTAGCCAAATCCGCTTTAGCCCCTGAAATCAGCATCTGAATGAAAACCTCAAGTCCATTTTCGGATAAACCATTCTGAACATATCCACTTATCATAGAGTTCCACGAGATAACATCTCGATCACCCAATTCATCAAACAACTTGTGTGCAATCTCGACTCCCCCGCATTTAAAGTAAGCCGAATAAGAGAGTTAGCCACAATATTATGAGAACCAATGCCCAATTTATAAACATAGCCATGCGCCGTTTCACAGTCTCCTACCTGTCCCAAGGCAGCAAAACACTTCATAATACAGGAAAATGTATGAGAATTCCCTTCAATGTCCAGGTTCTGCATTTTCTTGAACAGATATATTCTCTCCCGATGTTTGCCAATTTTTGCATATTCATACATCATAAGGTTCCAGAGAAAAACCTTATCATTCAGGATTTGATCGAAGATCCGTCTCCCTTCTCTTAAATCTCCACAATTCACATACATGAAAACTAGTTTTGCACCTAAAATCGCTTCAATTACAATGCCATTGGAAGTGATAATCGAATGAACCCGTTTACCATCTTGCAAAGACTTTCGCTTAGCATACAGCTGCAAGATAGAACAATAAGTCTCCAATTCAAGCTTGGATTTTTCTGACCTGATGAGTAAATCTACGTGACTTTTAAGATTACCCACTTTACAGAGTTCACAAATTTTGGCATTTACATCCATGTACGCCAGGCAGAGGAACCAACGCTTGTACAGGAAACATCGAAATTTGAATAGAACAGACATGGTCGTGAAGATTGTCCGAATAAAATGAAACAATTCGGAGATTCCAATTTGCTTGATTCCTCTAGTGTTTTCCGTTTTTAGTTATTAGTAACCACTCTGAAAGATATTCAAGTTCTCTAAACTAACAACGACAGTGACTTGAAGGGATGACCAGAAATGAATTTATTTTCAGTTTTCAACTTAAAAAAAATGTATTTTTCAAATCATAAGACTCTGCGGATGAGAGACTGAGAGGATCATTCTTTGATGCAGCTTGTTGAATTTGGCAGAGTTTGCAGTAAGACTCTCACCATTGGTGCCCCTGAAGGGTTTTAATCAGTTTAGCCTCACAAATATTAGATGTGATGCTGATACAACTCCCACATTCACTTATCAGAGGCGTAAATTTAGGAAAGCAGTTGAAAGCAGTTGAATGAGTCCCATTTAATTATTTTATTTAATTCCAGTAATTACTTTTTAAACAGTTAGTCAGCATAAGAATAGGTCCACTATGATTATGCAGTCAGTCCACTAAGTCAGTTGGTTGCTTTCATTATTATCCAGTTGTATCGTTTCTATAAATAGGCTAGCATACCTTCTGGCTAGCATATCAGATTAATATCATTCATAGTATTTCAGGAGATTCTCCATTGGCTATTGAGTTTACTGACAGTGAGATCCTTACTTTGAGTAAACTTACTAGAGTGTTCTTATTCCCTTTCTTGTTATCGAAATTCACTTGCTGTGCACATACCATTTTTGGTATCAAAGCCTCGTTCATGATGGTGCAAACACGAGGATCCCAGGCTGCAGAAACTGAAGACAAAACCAATGCGATAGCCACTGACCACCTTGCGGCCATTGCTGCTCGTCTGGAGGTTCTTGACGTTCTGAAAGACAAAGTCACGGCATTGGAGGCCCAGTCGGGGGCTCACGAAAGACGGAGGGGGAAGCAACGTTTTTGGGGTGACGATAGTGATGAAGAGTCAGAAGCATCCAGGAGAAACCATAGGCCACCTCGCACCAAACTCGAATTTCCCAGATTCAGTAGTGGAGATCCGAGAGGGTGGTTACTCAAAGCTGAAAAATTCTTCCGTTATTACGGAACACCCGAAGAAGACAAAGTGGAAGTAGCGTCCATGTATCTGGAAGGAGAAGCATTAGACCTCTTCTCATGGATGAATTCGGAGCGCACATTATTGTATTGGGACGAGTTCAGCAAGCTACTCCAACAGCACTTCGGACCACCGGAGTACCAGAATCCAGACGAGTATCTTTGTAGCTTGAGACAAACCGGAACTGTGCAAGAATACCGACAGGAGTTTGCGAAGAGGGTAGCTCGCGTCGAGAGATGGCCCGACCACTGCCTTCTCGGTGTATTTCTGAATGGGTTAAAACAGGAGCTGAAGGCCGATGTGCGAATACAGAAGCCGCGAGACGTCTACCGTGCTGCAAGCTTAGCTCTGGAATTTGAGAAGAAGACAGCCCTGACCCAAACCCGGCCCAAACCCGAATCCTCTGGCCTCATTCGAAGTAGCCCAACCCAGTACCCATACTCAGCTCGTGACGCTAGACCACACGCAGTAGCTTCATCGTCCTCCTTTCTGGATCCGAATACATCACGACTCATGGCCACAGATAGCGAGAGACAAAGAAGGAGGGACAAGGGGCTGTGCTACCGGTGCGGTGACGTTTTCAAACCAGGTCATCGCTGTAAATCTTCCACCTTCTCTCTAATGGAGGTTGACGAAGACGGCAATTGCATTGCGGACATGGCTGAACCAGTGCATGAAGTTGACGAGGACGAACAGGGGAGCATTGAAATTTCATTCAACGCTATTCTGGGCAGACCTAGCGCGACAACAATGAAGCTTGGTGGAATGATCGAAGGCAGAGAGGTTTCACTTCTAGTTGACAGTGGCTCTACGCACAATTTCGTCTCTGAATCATTGGTGGCAGCACTGAATTTGAAAACATGTGCAGTACCTGTACTCACTGTTCAGGTTGGGGATGGACGGGTAGTACGTTGCAACCAGATATGCAAGGATGTCGAAGTTACACTTCCGGGTCTGAAAATTACTCAGAATTTTTATCCTTTTTCACTGGTTGGATCTGAATTTGTTTTAGGCATTCAATGGTTAGCTTCATTAAATACTATTCAGGCTAATTGGAATCAGATGTTTCTAATTTTCTGGGTCGATGGGAAACGATACAAGTTACAGGAGATTCCTCGACCAGATAGACAGGTTGCAAGTCTCCATTCTATGTCATCACCTACCCTTCAGTTGGGTTCTAGTAGTACGGGCACATTAGACTTGAAGGATTTAATGCTTGAATTTTCTGAGGTCTTTGACAATCCCACAGAGTTACCACCGTACCGGGAGTACTGCCATGTTATAACACTGCTACCTAATGCAGTACCTCCAAATCTAAGGCCATACCGCTACCCATATTACCAGAAGAACGAGATTGAGCGACAGGTAGATGACCTCCTTGCTAAGGGGTTCATTCGGCCTAGCTCAAGTCCATTTGCCAGCCCGGTGCTCTTAGTTAAGAAGAAAGATGATTCCTGGCGTATGTGTGTTGATTACAGGGCCCTCAATAAAATTACTGTACCAGATAAGTATCCAATTCCGAATATTGATGAGCTGCTTGACGAATTACATGGAGCTGCCCACTTCTCAAAAATTGATTTACGATCAGGTTACCATCAGATTCGAGTTACTGATGACGATATTCCGAAAACGGCATTCCGGACTCACCACGGGCACTTTGAATTTGTGGTAATGCCCTTCGGCCTCACCAATGCTCCAGCAACATTTCAGGCTGCCATGAACCATCTCCTCCGCCCTTATTTGAGGAAGTTTGTACTAGTATTTTTTGACGATATTCTGGTCTACAGTGTGACTCCTGAGCAGCATAGACACCATCTCAGAATGGTGTTTTCCACCCTACAACGCCATTCGTATTATGCCAACGCAAAGAAATGTTTTTTGGGCCAATCGCAAGTTTTATTCTTGGGCCACCATATATCAGCTCAGGGAGTGGAGACGGACCCTGAAAAAATTAGTGCAGTGAAGGAATGGCCGGTTCCAACTAATGTGACAGAGCTTAGAGGTTTTCTGGGCCTCACAGGTTATTACAGAAGGTTTGTCCAAAACTATGGTATAATTGCTCGCCCTTTGACTGATCTCACTAAAAAGAACGCCTTCTGTTGGTCCCAGCTAGCCCAATCAGCCTTTGAGAAACTTAAAGTAGCTTTTATTTCTGCACCTGTACTTAGGCTGCCTGACTTTAATGCTGAATTTGTTGTTGAGTGTGATGCATCAATGGAGGGGGTAGGTGCTATTCTTCTACAGCAGGATCATCCAACTGCCTTCTACAGCAAGGGCTTTTCCTTCTCCAATAGGTACCAGTCTGCTTATGACCGGGAGCTGTTAGCCTTGGTGTTAGCCTTGCAAAAATGGCGCCATTATTTGCTAGGTCGTCATTTCACAGTGAGGACTGATCATCACAGCCTTAAACATCTCTTGGAGCAGAGAGTACTCACTAATACTCAACAACGCCTTATTCTGAAGCTCTTACCTTTTGATTTCGCCATTATTTATAAAGCTGGTAGAGAGAATATAGGTGCTGATGCATTATCCAGACGGCCCCAGCATGCGGATTTCCTACATCTGGTGGTCCCGTTACCAATAGACTTCTTAAACTTGGAAGAGGCATTGAAAGATGACCCAACTACAGCACCCATCATTACTGCATTACAGGAAGATCCTCTTGCCAAACCAGGATACTCCTTAGTTGAGCAACGTCTATACTACCAAGGGCGATTAGTGATCCCACGAAGTTCGCCAATCCGAGCCAAATTGCTAGAGGAGGCTCATATCACGCCCTCTGGAGGACATGGGGGTTTTCTTAAGACTCTTAAACGCCTTGCAGGTACTGTCTATTGGCATAACATGAAGCAAGATGTCAAAGTCATGGTACAACAGTGTTTTACTTGCCAGAAGAGCAAATATGAAGCGTTATCACCAGCAGGATTACTACAATCCATCCCTGCCCCTAAACAGATTTGGGAAGACATATCTCTTGACTTTATTGTTGGACTACCTAAGTCGGGCCACTTTGACACCATTCTTGTAGTGGTGGACAGGTTGAGTAAGTATTGTCATTTCATACCACTTTCTCACCCTTACACTGCTAAGTCAGTTGCGGCTCGTTTTTGTGAAGAGATAGTCAAACTGCATGGCATTCCACGTTCCATAATTTCGGACCGAGACCCTCTTTTCTTGAGTGCATTTTGGCAGGAGCTATTCTCCTTGAGTAAAACCCGGTTGAGGATGAGTACAGCTTATCATCCCCAAACGGATGGCCAAACGGAAGTGGTTAATCGATGCTTAGAAGCTTACCTGAGATGCTTTGCACACGAGCAACCACGAACATGGAGCAAATTTTTATGTTGGGCAGAATACTCTTTCAACACCAGTTTTCACACTTCAACCAATACCACCCCATTTAAAGTGGTATATGGTAGGGACCCTCCTCCACTTCATCCCTTCATCAGAGGAGAAACTAACATTGCTGAATTAGCCGAACAGTTGGAAACTAGAGACCAGATGCTGCTCTTGCTTCAGCAGCACATCAAGAAGGCACAAGATCGCATGAAGTCATACGCAGACCAGCATAGGCGTGAAGTCATCTTTGCAGTAGGTGACGCTGTCTTCTTGCGCGTTCAACCATTTCGGCAGCATTCTCTTTCCCACCAGAAGTACACTAAGCTTGCCCCAAGATTTTTTGGCCCATATAAAATCATCAGGAAGGTAGGAGCTGTTTCTTATGAGCTGGAGCTACCAGCAACTGCCCGAGTCCACCCAATATTTCATGTGTCACTGCTACGGCCGGCCCATGGCATACCACCAGCATCCCCTCCTACCTATCTACCTATTTCTGCTGATTTTGAGCTCCTGTTAGAACCTGAACATGTCCGCTCTCATCGTTGGAAAGGGCCCCACCTAGAGCTACTGATTAAATGGAAGTCTAGACCGGAAGAAGACTGCAGCTGGGAGGATTACGATTTATTAGCCCTCCAATACCCAGATTTTCGCCTTGAGGACAAGTCGGCTTTTCAGGGGGGGAGTAATGATACAACTCCCACATTCACTTATCAGAGGCGTAAATTTAGGAAAGCAGTTGAAAGCAGTTGAATGAGTCCCATTTAATTATTTTATTTAATTCCAGTAATTACTTTTTAAACAGTTAGTCAGCATAAGAATAGGTCCACTATGATTATGCAGTCAGTCCACTAAGTCAGTTGGTTGCTTTCATTATTATCCAGTTGTATCGTTTCTATAAATAGGCTAGCATACCTTCTGGCTAGCATATCAGATTAATATCATTCATAGTATTTCAGGAGATTCTCCATTGGCTATTGAGTTTACTGACAGTGAGATCCTTACTTTGAGTAAACTTACTAGAGTGTTCTTATTCCCTTTCTTGTTATCGAAATTCACTTGCTGTGCACATACCAGATGCAGACAAAAGGGGTAAGAACCAAAGGAGAAAGAATGTCTCTGGAAGAACTGAAAAGGGAGATGAAAACCAGAGACCTCGAACATTTGATGCTAATAATAGATCTAAGTTATCTGACCAGGAAGAGATAATTGCTCTGCTCAGACGGATACAGTTGTCCATATCAAAGGGTGACTCGCAAGGCACCCAAAAAAGAAGTTCTCCTCCACACAAGGATCAGCCCTCAGTTGAATCAATTCTAGATGTTCTTCGAGAATCAGGAAAGCAAATGAAAGGTAATTCTTGGCAATTATAGCCTTGGAAATCATTTGTAAGTTGTTTCTTTTTATTCTTCAACTTGGAGTTTATTATATAGGTTGAAGATTGCAGTAGAATTGCTGAAAAACAGAGTTCTAGTTTAAGAACCTCAAGTCTATGGAGAATTCTGCCAAGCATACAGGCGCATTTTACACATGTGGAAAGCCAAAAAGGTTCCATTTACTTTGCATTTTGTTTCTCATCATTATGGTTTTTCATTCTGCAGACGAAGTTTCAGAAGAGACCAAAGAGAACGAAACTCTTACAAGAGGTATCAGAGCATGCACGAGAATCAAACTTTAGGTTGACGAGACTGCCATCAAACTTTGTTAGGAAATCGCCTATTCCATATATTCCAGAACCAAGAAGAAGAGTTCTCAAGCTAAACGATGAGGCATCCGCAGCTAGTGATGTGGGAGACAAGCAAGGGAAACCTGAGAGAACACTGGAGAGAATGAAACTTTCAGAACTAAAAGATCTGGCCAAGTCCAAAAGAATCAAAGGTTACTCTAAACTTAAGAAACAAGAACTCATCGAAGTACTAGTGTCCTAGATAGCAGTCCTATTGACTGCAATCGTGTCAAAAAGCCAGATTTGTTGATTCAAATTTAAAACAAATGATTTTTGGTTTAATGATACCATACCATAAGTATTTGGGGCTGAAAAGTTGGCTTAGAAGAGAAATCAAACATTACAAGTCCCTGTCATCTGTAAATTTTATCTCTGCACTTGAAGCAACAAGATGGTTCATTCTCACTCTACCAACGGAGTAGTATTACATGACGAACTAGTGATATATTTGCTTTGTCCTTGTTATCTTCCATTGTCCGACTATTTTAGGGCAACATATTCATAAAGGGAACATTGTGAATTGATTGACTTCAATATGTCATTGCCTCACTTGATACATCACTGTAGTTGATCTCATATTTGTGTCATTAAACAAGAGGAAATCTGTTCTTGAGCTTTAATAAAGCTTATATTATTATTCAATTGAACTTTTGAAAAGATGACGACTTTTGTGGGGTTGGATTCGTAAAATTCTGCGGGGCAAGAAGAATATAATCTGCCCATCATGTTTGGGCCAGATGGGCCAGATTTTTTTCCCCGGTACGTTGAATGAACAGTAGTATTCCTTATTCCCGGCTAATAATAAGATAAAGATGGTAAAAATTTGTAAACTATAGGGACTTAATTTTAAATTTTGTTGAAACTTTAGAACTCAAGGTTTAATTTTTCCTATAGTTATACTGTACTATAAATTATAAACAAAATATGACTCATTTTAACCTATTACTTAGTAATGAAAGCTTCTCTTTATGTAATCCTAAATTATATTAGGTTTTTACAATAAAATGAAAATATTTTTCCACGTAAAATGATAATTTTTTTATAATATTTAATTAGTCCTATATAGAAAACCCATCGTATTGCGCCATCCAAAACCAAAAACGCTTCCATTGATAATCTGATAGAGTATCCGAACCTCCAACCAAATGGGTCCAAATTCCAAAATGCAATCATCAGTAACTCTTATATTTGCACTTATAGCCACTATTTAAAAAAAATCATAAATTGATTCCTAGCTTTGCCAAATTTGAATTCTAATAGAAAGTAATATCTCGATCGTTTTCCCCCTTGATTTTGCTTGAGCAGAATGAAAATATTTTCTCATCTCTTCCCCTATGAGTCACTTTGAATATATTTTGTCGATTTACCTCTCAATATTCACAGGGAAAGAAATTTCATGAATTTCCAATATAAAAATAATAAATTAACATTTTTAATAACCAACACATGACAACAAGAACTTTTGAATTGTAGAAGCCAAGTAAATGGTATAACTGTCAAGAATGAAATTGAAAAGAAAGCAAGACAAATGACAGAGAAAAAAGGAACAATGAGGATAAGCTCTTTTTTATAGTTCTGAAACCTTCTCGTTTTCCTATAACAAAGAAAAGCTATCATCTATGCCCCCATAAGTGTAATACCTTCTTCGTTAAAAAGAAAAGAGAACACATTTTCCTCGACTCAATACACCCAGAACACCACCCACAATCCAAAGAATGCAATAGGCAAACAATCTAGCAATGACTTGTCAAGGTGGTAACTTCCTTAAACCGAAGCTTCACATCTTCAAAGCAGAGACTGACAAATATCAATTTGGACGTGGTTAAGGATTAACTTGCCACAAAGTATGCCCAGGAATCAACCACGCACCACAGCATGTACAGGCTTGAAGAATTGATGAAGGGAAGTAGAGAGTGACTCCCCTGTCAGAACATATTTACACGGAAAAACCATGGCAGAACAAAAGCTATTACCAGGCATGCCATCAAGAAGTTACAAAATGGCTGTCCACGCCAGCATCCACAACACATGCCAGATGAGGTGCTACGGTTGTCAATGAATGTTCTTTCATTCCACTCTTCCATAAATCCATGATCGGCAACACCCGAAACATTTTTGGCAGTTTCCCCACATATTTCACACAATCTGTGATTATGAAAGGTAGATCAGTTATTCATCTATAATAGACTGTAAGATTAAGACAAACAATTAAGATTGTACTAACTCAACTATGGAACTGAGTTAAAAAAAATTCGAGTTTACCAACAGAACTAAGTAACTAAGTCTAACAGAGAGAGAAAAAAAAGATCATAAGTTTTATTGAACCTAATAACTACATTACATATGATGTGGGAATTAGGCTTGACAATGATCAGTGACATTCTTCTTCATTAATATCCACGATTTAACATTGCGAAAGAGAAAGATTTATGTTATATATTGCATAGCACACATAAGTTCCTCAACCCCCTTTTCTCCCAATTCATTAAAAAAGTATGGATTTGCAAATCACACAGGAGACTAAAATCTAAGCGGCATAAATAGGATCTTGCAAATATTGAGTACCACATGAACTATCAAGAAAAAAGGGAAAAATTATTACTTCACTAGGAACTTCAAAATTTCAAAGAAAACATAAGATGCAAAAATAGTGGAAATGTCGCGCATGAAATACCTGTCTCAACACTCAAAGCTCTTTACACAAGAAAATGAAAGTATGAAACAAATCTGAAAGCAAGTTATTTAGAATTAAGACCCTGACGAAGCACTGGAGTACTCTGCATAGCTTCTCAAAATATTTATTCAAGCACAGATGAGGATGTCCTAGGATATACAGCAGAGCATAAAATGCATAAAGCTTGAAACAAACTAAAAGCTATAATTTAAGACTTTGCTATGGTGAACTTAAAATTAGTGCTACACCAGCAAAGATTCTTGAGCAACCAGGAAAGCAGAATTTTAATAGCGAAATGTGCCAACGTTCAGAATTACCTCCAAACTCACTTTCAACATATCACAGTTGGAAGGAAAGGAAATCTAGCTTGCAATCATTTCATATCTCCCCTTACCTTTCGTGATTTCACACTGTTTTTTACATGTTTTTGTCTAAGAAACTATAGACTTAATTTGGCAATGGAAGTATATAGTTAATTCTCCATGACCCTTAGTAATGAAGAATAGAAGTAGAATATCAAGAGAAATGATAGGATAGTATGGACCAATCTTGCCAAATACTACAAAATTGCATTTGTCCGCACCATAAATCACACTTCTAGCCGCAGAATCAACCAGCTGACCGCAACATCATAACTACAGCACCGAACACAGCCCATCCATGGAAGCCAGTTGCCGGAAAGTGGAAACTACCACCACATACTAGTGAACACCCCCGTATGCGGGCTTCACACACATGGACACAACAGTGGATCGCTTTTTAAGCCTTTTTCATCCTGTTTTTGACTCCATTCAACCCGAGTTGCAAATAATCATCATTTGGGAGCATTTTGAGGGTACTTCTGCTAACGTTTGGCTTTTTAAATCACTATGGTAAGAACCTTTTCACAAAAGTCATTCTTACGAAATTTACCATGGAACAAAGTATTCATAGTAGCCTGAAATATCTATGGAAGGGTAAAAAGGTTGATAGAGAAAGTATTGACAACCATTTTAAGAAGATTATGAATGCCATAACTCTACTAAGCAGACAAATCAAAGACAAGCTTGGAAGATTTAACTGAAGGTAACAGTGAATAAAAATATCTTCCCCATCATGACTCAATAGAGGAAGCTATCAAAGAAGAACCTTATGATCTTTTTGTGGAACCCTCCTTCAATTGCCCATCCAACAAATTTGAAGAACAGGTGCAAAGTTTGCTAGTAAACAACAGTCAAAAGTCAAACATCAAGTTGAAGAACATTGCATAGAACCTAAACGAACTAAACTACACTTGGCTGAGTTTTAATTCCAAATGTATTGAAGAGCCCGAAGTTGTAGCCATTGTCCTACCTAATGACCCAAGAAGGATTATTCTACTGATCCAATACTTCAAAACTCAAGGTCGAGTTTTCTTCGATCAGTTGAGCCTGATGGAAGGTAGGAAGAGAACATTAAGGGAAATGATGGAAAACTATGGCAAATTATTTATTTGGTCATTTTTCTCCCACACCTCCCTTTTCATCTATTGTTCTGCATCACATAGAAAATCTGAATAAGTTTGTGATTTCTGCGATGAACCAATTAACAGTTATTTTAAAACCCCAGAGGGTGTCTGAATGCACTTGTCCAATTCATCCTACAATGAACTCCATCAGGTATGGGAACTTCACATAATCTAATGGCCAAGCGTACACAAAGGTTAGGGGTGCCTGAGTTTTTTGGTTCCAAAAAATGTGTTAAAATGGATAATTGAGCGATGATTAAAGAAGAGAATATATCAGGAAAACGTGATAAGAAAACAACGCCAGGAACATGGTCAATGCTGCAAAATTCAAGGTAAAACCTCAAAATTAACATTACTGTTAATCTAAAAACCACAACAAATTGATATTTAGCAAGAATCAGTTACCTGTTTCCTTTTAGCTTGAACCATGCCTCAGCACAATGACTGTGCGCAATACCCAGCTCATCTTTACACGCACAACCAAGCTGAATTAAATCTACAGTAGAAGCAATGTTTGTAGGGCTAGCAGCTGCTGAATCTGATGGTTGCCCAGAAGCCAGATGGCAAATCCTACAAATCCTTTCACCCTCCACATTCTCGCTAAACTCTCTGCAGCTACCAGACTTTATATTGATCACGCATGAATTTTTATCCGCTTCAGAAGGCCTTTTAGGTGATTTCATGGAGGCCTTGTCCAACCCCGATTCATTGACCTTCGCTTCCAACTTCCTATTATCTCCATTCACACCCTCTGTCCCAACAGAATCTATTACAACCACGGTCTCAAGTACAGCACTATTATGCAAATTCCTTGAATTATAACTTGTTCCTTGATCAACTACGTGGAATGTGTCACTGGTATTTTGCTGATCACGCATGCCCTGATCCATAGCTTCTGCAGGCGCCTCATGTAGTTTCTTAGTCAATCCCGCATCATTACTCATCTCTTCAGAAGTCACATCTCCACTTATGATAGTTCCACTCAAGCTGCCCCCAGCTACTGAATCGGCAGACCCTTCAACCGAATGACTCGTTTTCTTTCCTGTCCCTTCATCAACGAGATCCGATACCTCATCACTTTCTAGCTTTCTTGCCTGATCCATCAGGCCAATAACGATCTGACTGAAAATCTTTATTAAAACCTGAAAAAGTGCTCTCAGCAGCACTTACATACGCAAATACTAAACCCAGAAACTTCTCTCCTTAAATAATATCAAATGAACAATGTGACAGGATGAAAGGCGCAAATCTAAAATTTTGAAAGACCAACCTCAAGCTTCCAAACATTGTCCACCCTCAATTCTCCAAATACGAAAGTTAGGATTCCCACCGATAGGAAGGATCGCCTTAATCTCAAGGAAGCAAGCCCCAATCAACAGCTAAGAGAAGTATTTACAACGAATATTAAATTATGACGGAAATTAGAACATCGGGGGCGTGCTTTTCAATCCGAACCAACGGCGTTAAACCACTGTACCATCTAGGTGCTTGTGGGAGAAAGAAGAATGTTTAATATAAAAGAAAAGAAAAAATAAAAAGTTTAGGAACTGAGAGGATGGTAAGAAAAGAAGACTGAGCGCAATTGAATCACTTGCAGTGAAGACAGAAAGCAAGGGATAAGATATTGAGGGCTTGTCTTTATTGGCCGGTAAAACCAAAAAGTCCCTTCTAAAGTAACAGAAGCATAGGATTCAGATGCAAAGTGCAAAAACTGAGTATTTATTTGCAGAAACTTAATCAAGATACGCAAATTATAAACAAAAATTACGAAACTTTTTGTAGTGTTTATCTGCTTCTTGTTCATGGCGTGACTGCCACAAAGAGTACAGCAGCCAAGAAGTAGACAATCCTTGATCTAGAATAAAACTAAAAAAGTATATGGATAATTGCCATAATATTTTCAGCGATCCTGTAATCAATTAGGTTACACGATTGATTATTTTTACGTTATAATAATTACAATTCTAATATATATGGAGTCTAAATTATGTCTGCTTTGCTCTTGCTCTGTGTACTAGCTCTTTTATAATGGATATTGGTATATTATCACTTGCTAGAGTTTCTACCTGGTTATTTTCATTTATAGATTCTAAAATTTTAAAATATAAAAAGAAAATTCATAACACCGCGTCAGACAATATGATTGTGGCAGTGGGCATGGAAATTATTGATGGGGGGCTTTCATGTCTTTTAATTATATTGCATGCTACACAACACAACAACACAACACAACAACAAAGCCTTTTCCCATTAAATGGGGTCGGCTACATGGATCATACGACGCCATTGTGCTCTGTCAAAAACTAAATCCTTGGATAGGTTATTGACCAGGAGATCCCGCTCAATGACCTCGTTGAGCGTTCTCTTTGGCCTTCCTCTACTCCTTTTAACCGGACTCCATACTATTTGATCCACCCTCCTCACCGGCGCATCCCTTGGCCTTCTTTGTACGTGTCCAAACCACCTAAGACGGTTCTCCACTATTTTCTCCGCAATAGGTGCCACTCCAACTCTTCCCCGTATTTGTTCATTACGAATCTTATCTTTTCTTGTATGCCCACACATCCATCTCAACATCCTCATTTCGGCTACCCCAACTTTATGCTCTTGTTGTCCTTTTAAAGCCCAACATTCACTTCCATAAAGCTACAAATTATTGCATGCTACAAATTAATATTAATAATTAATAGTTAATCAATTAATTTTAATATAAATAGGATGATTAACTAAATCATTGCATTTAATATGACGTGCAAATTAGATATTTCTTCACTTGGAACCTTATCCCTCTACGTCATTTTCGTACCATATCTATATTCTATGTTGAGCGTAAACTAATTAGGAAAGTGTCTAACGAGATTAAAACAAGTTTAAGCAGGAAAGTGTCAAATAAGATTAAAAACAAATCAAATTTGTATTTGTCAGACAAAAAGGTTAGAATTTGTCAAGGCATGGGTCAAACTAAGATAAGCACGCCAAATTTCTGAGAAAGTCCACTCAAGAAAAACGATGAATTATACAATAAAGAAATGTTGAGAAAATCTTAAAAAATACTATTTAAATTTTATATTTTTAAATCAGTTTATTTATTATATTTTATAAGTTATGGACTATTTTTATAAAGCAAATAATAATATATTTTTATAATAATTCCTAATTTAGAATTTTAAAATTTAAATGGTATGCCAATGTATTTGTCTTTTTTTTAAAAAAAAATAAATCATCCCCTGTATTGTGTTCAAATGGAAACTACGCTTTGCATAAAAAATTTCTTGAGCTCTGCGAACCATGTGGCTGTGATAAATAATCAACAATAGATAAAAAAATTACTAAAATGAAAAAAAAATTGACAAAAAAACCCCGCCGCAAACCCAATGTAGTGATGTACACACTAGATAAATAATTAATTTATATAAATTAAAAAATAGTTAATTTAGTTATTTTTAAAAAATATATGTTAATTTTTTTAAAATACTTTTATTTTTAATTATTTTTGTTAAAAACTATCCTTTCACACATTGCAATAAAGATGAATAATTTAAAAAAATAATAAATTTTAAAAAAAAGAAACTGAGGACTTAAATTTAAAATAAAAACAAACTCGTTAATTAAATTATACATTTAAAATTAAATGAAAGATATATTATAATTAAAGGAAGAAAGAAGGTTACAAGATGCATAATAACAAAAGGGAGAATCCACCAAGAACATATTTTACTTCAAGTTGCTATTTCTCGTTAATTGAAGCGAAGAATCAAATGCTAATAAATCCGTCCAAGCAAACAAACTAAATTACCATAACATAGTTTTTAAAATTAAGAATGTTTAACAGGAGAGAGAAAAGAGACATTACTTATACAATATACATTTGGAAATAATTTAATATTTTAATACCTAAACAAAGCTGTTTTGGTGGTATAAAGCGGTTAACCAGTTTAACAACTTCTGTTAGCCAACATAAGAATGCAAAGACAAGATCTGTTTTTTTTTTTTCAGTTGAGATAACAAACATTATTTTAATGAACTTTTTTCCTGAGAAAGAAATCTTTGATTATTATTTAATAAAAGCTCCTGATGATTTATTTCATCAGTTGGATTTACTATTATATTTAAGTAATTAAATTTCATAGTACTCACATGGGGCAGTTGATTGATGCTATGCTGCAACGGTTTGCAAGTTATTTTTTATATACAATTATTAATTAATGTAAGTTTTACATAACCATCATGTTCACATTCACACAGGCTTCCCTTTCAGGTTCCAGATTCCAGATTCAAATGAGTGGACAATTGGATAATTCAACACGCATTAAACAAAATGATGGGGCCTACATTGAAGGGGCCCACCTTAAGATGACATCTGTCTCTAAGGGTGTGTTTGGATTAGTTTTTAAAGAATAGATTCTGGGAAGAATAGATTCTGGGAAGAATAGATTCTGAGAAGAATAGATTTTGGGAATAGAGATATTTGGATGATTAGTAGTAGAATCACTTTTTATATTAGTAAATTATCAAAAAGGGTATGATTTGATTAAAAGTAAGAGAGAGGAAAGATGATAGAGAAGAAATGGGAGAGAGAAGAGAGTGTAGAGAGGAGAGAGAAAAAGAGAGAAAAGAGAAAAAGAGAGATGAGAGAGGAGAGAGGAGAGAGTGTGTAAGAAAAAGTAGGGTTAGAATAGTAATTGGATAATCCATAACCTAGGTTTCAAACTAAAAGCTATTTTCAGTGACTTATTCAAAACCTAGGTTTCAAACCGAGGTTTTACCCAAAATCAATTCTCAACAAAAATGACTGTTTGTGTAAAAATTTTCTAAATCGCGGTTTTGGCCAAAATCAATTCTCATAATTGATATCCAAACACATAATGAGGCTAACACGTTTCAGCGATTCCTAAATGTGAATGAGACCCAAAAACCATTGGATAGATATAGAAAATTTTCTTTATATATATATATTTTTTTCTCACCCCGTTCACTGGAATTTTACTCCGACTACATCCGGATCTGACCCGTGTCGCGCACTTGACTATAGTAGGTGAATCTCCCAACAAGAATTTTCTGCATATACTAAAACTCTAACTCAAAAGTTCGCTTAAACGATACTGAGTCGCTTACTACTCAAATCAACCCTCGTTAGTAATTTTTTTTATATATATATATAATTTAAGAGTTACACCTCAGAGTTCACAAAGACTAAATATATCTTTAAATTTAAAAAATATTTATAGAGATGTTTATATATTTTTAATAAAATTTTCACACTGACATCGAAATTTAAATTTATGAAACAATTGTGTTATGATAGATATGCCAAGTTGACTCAAATGACTGCAGCCACAAGCTTGGTTTGCGGGGTATGGAATTTGCATTAATCACAAATTGTCGTCTCCAGACTAAAGGAACAGAAATCACTGATTGACATTTCCTCATAAGGAACAGGACAATTAATGGATATGGACTTGTATTTGGGGTCATTTTAGTAAACCGTTTCTCTATCACCAGTCTTTAAAGTGTTCTTGGACCATAGAAAATACAAGTCTTGTGTCTGTGCCACCTTTCCGAAAATGAAACCAAACATGTTATGTTTCCAAGCATTCAAGAATACACAGAAACTTGACATCATCATGATAAGGGGCAGGTACGGTTGGTACTACATAGTTTATATACAAATTACTTGCTTGGTCATGTCACTGTTTGAAAGGGGTTAAAACTTAAAGCAGTCTCAAGTAATTGTTTGTTGTTCGGGACAAAATTAGACATGCTATGGGACATACATCTTTCAAGGATATAACCTTAACGATGCATGACGCAGGGGAAGTGGGGAATCAAAGAGATTCGTATGAGTATGTTATGTAATATTGAAAAAGGGGCTACTGCAGTCTTTGCATTTCCATGTGTAAAGATTTGAACGCCTGCTTTGACCTGTTCTCCTGATTCGTCATTAGCCTTTGGATCTCATAATATCAGCATGACCAAAGTCTTCATGTAACCAAGGGAGTTAGGTCTAGCTGAAAGGGCTTATCACCGAGGTCCAGAAAGCTCGATGGCTTCAATAATGAATGAAGGTTCATCATGCCCATCACTGTAATTTCTGGAGAAACTGCAATTTCTTTCGTCATAAAGGTTACCTCCACCGGGTGACTCCTCCTCTGGCTGCCCCTGTCCGACCAGGCCTTCTAGGATCCTCAAGATTTCCGACATCTTTGGCCGGAGACTGGGATGTGATTGAGTACATTGTAAAGACAACTTCACTGCTTGTTCCAACTCTATTGGATCAAATCGTCCCCTCAGATCCCTATCAACTAGCACCTCCAATCTCTTCTCCTCAAATAAGGTTTTGACCTGTAGGAGTTCAAGTTGTTGCTCAAAAACTGGCCAACGTAATACAAGTATTAAAGACAAACTAGTTTATTAAAAATTATCTTACAGACAAAACTGAATCAAATTACCCAATCAAGAATCATTCCCTTCTGGATTTGACCATTTCTAGCATCCAAAGCCTTCTGCCCTGTGATGAGCTCCAAAAGTAATATGCCAAATCCGAAAACATCAGTTTTTTCAGAAGACTGCCCAGTGGAGAGATATTCAGGGGCAATGTGTCCTACTGTGCCTCTCACTGCAGTAGTGACATGAGAATCTCTTTGATCCAAGAGCTTAGCAAGACCAAAATCCCCCACCACAGCTTCAAAACTTTCATCTAGCAAAATGTTTGCAGCCTTAACGTCCCTGTGGATAATTCTTGGGTTACACTGCTCATGTAAATATAGAAGCCCGCGAGCTGCCCCAAGAGCAATTCGCATTCGCCTATTCCAGTCCAATGACGGCTTTTCGCGACAAGTGTCTGCACAATAGGATAAGTGTGTTCAATAGAGAACATACATACATTCTGCCGGTCTAAACTGGATGATTCTTTGAGCAGATTCCAAGATAAACAATTGAACAATTATTTAAGATCATAACATATAACCACTTAAATTGTCTGCAAGAAATGATCTTTTGCTTCTAATTGTCAACTTCTTTGTCAAAATACACATGAAAATCTGTCTCCTGACTTCACCATGAAATCAGATTAGTTGAATGCCATTGGTTTGAAGCTTAAAGCTTTCATATCCTTCAAACTACAAGATAGCAGGTACCTACTCTGACAGTTAATTATTATACAAGCATGTAGAGACATGGATCAACATGAAACAAACCTCTTAAGCGATCAGCAACACTGCCATTAGGCATGTATGGGTAAACAAGTAGCCTCTCATCAGATGTCATACAAAATCCATAGAGACGTAAGAGATTCCGATGAACTGCCAAGCCAATCATCTCAACTTCAGTTTGAAATTGTACTTCTCCAGTGTAATTGGGATCTTTCAGCCTCTTCACCGCCACCGTCATTTTATTTGGAAGACATCCTTTGTACACAACACCAAATCCACCTTGTCCTAGGATGTTTTTTGGACTGAAATTGCTAGTAGCAGATTGCAATTCACGGAAAGAAAACCTCCTCAAATGACCAATGTCAAATTCATAATCTTCCTTTACTGCATGTTTCAATCGTTACATTTGGTCAAAATATGTGCATATTTAGATGAAAACATAACCATAAGTGTATTTGAGGAAGTACCATAAGATGTATACAGGATGCGTGATCTGTACCAATGCACACAGCAGATAAGCAGCATTACCGAAATTAGAAATGTACAAGTAATGCCAATAGCAACCGAAAGCACCCGATGGTGATGACTACCAACTTCCAGTGAGGAACCAGTGTCTGCAATTAAACTGTCATATATATGGATTCCACTCAATAGATTGTTTGAATTTGATTTGACACAGGTTAAATATGTATTACCATTTAGTGGATTTGAAACACCCATACAAATTTGTGCTGATGAAGACGCACAAAGGAAGTTGTTTCCTGAAATACTATGTTTGAACCAGCACAACATCAAATAATGTAAGAAACAGGTCAGGTGCATGAAACAAAAGGTTAAAACAATTAATCTATGATCTATTTCCACATGAAAATAAATATTGACCCTCTCAAGACTCTTCTTTTTTCATGGAACTCAAGGCTCTACCATTTATCTTAGTCTTAATCTTTAGTAATTTAGTGCAATACTAGCTTAAAATTGCAAAACTTTTTAGTCAGCTTTCCTGGTTCCAATCAGTTTAGTACTTCCAATCTCAGATCTCGCTAATAATGACAGAGAATTGATTTCCAAAAGCATTAACAGATGTCTAGCTAAATATGACTAATTCATGCAAAGTAATTGGGACTTGTGTCTTGTGAGTCTAATAAGATATGAGTTACCAATTTGATTCCTTTAAAAAGAAAAGAGAAATGTAAAATTTTCTCACCTGTAACCTTTTGCTAAAATTTTTGGAATGGAACCACTGAGATTATTGAATGACAAGTCCCTAGAAAGTACAATTCTCTTATCACTCTTACTGAGAGAATTGATGAGGGAAAATATAATGCAACTTTAGAAGATCACATACAAGAATGAAAGGCCTGTGAGATTTGCAACAAGTTGAGGAATCTGCCCAGATAGTTTATTTCTACTAAGCCGCCTGAAAAACTTAGCATGAATAGATTAGGAACACACGGTTAGAGTAAGAATAATGAATGAAGTAAATAAATAGATAGTAATAATAATATTATTATCCTATCTGTATGTCAAGCAACACTCACAAGTAACTAAGACGAGTCAAAATTCCCAGAGAACTAGGGATTTCACCAACAAACTGGTTACCAGAAAGGTCAAGAGTCTGAAGCTCCAAAAGCTTTCCTATCTCAGCAGGAACAGGTCCAGATAATTGATTGTTCTGCAACAACCTAAAACAGTAAATTGGGGGAGCTAATTAGTGATTAATGAAGGCTTATTGTCTTTCTTCAATATTTTTCTATTCCTCCATTACAAGGTGACAAACACAACTTAAGGTTAACAAGAAGTGGCACCGTCCTCCTTGAAATTTAAAGATGGTTGGTAGTAAATAAGCTCATGAACTAGGCTTCTTCCATATATGGTATTTCAAACTTATTTCACATCTGAAAACAGTATAGACCATTTCTTCTGTTGAATGTGTCAAAAAAAGAAAGAAAGAAAGAAAGAAAAAGTCAAGGGAATTCACTCACAGTGTTCGGAGGTGGCTCAAATTTCCAATTCCTGGAGAAAGCGTTCCAGATAAACCCATACTGGCCATGTCCCTGACAAAATGGCGATTTACCTCAAGTAAGACATAAGAAAAAGAATATCAATTTATGTGGAAGAAGAGATGCCAGTAATTAACAAGCCAAATATCGAAAGTGATAGAAGCAAAGATGCATAGACGATTAAACTCTACTCATACTAACTAACGTTAAGGAATAGAAATTGTAAGCACTTACAGGGAAATAACATAGCCCTCAGCAGAGCAACCGACCATGTTCCAAGTACAAGGATCAACCGAATAAATATCCCAACCATCCATAACACGCAATTCGTCTTTCATTTTATTCTTCATTGACATCAAAGCAGCAACTGAACAATGCGAAGTTGAACCAAGTTACAAATAAACCCATACTTGCCATCAAACTATACGGCTAATAATAAGAAGGTTGGGAGAGAGAGAAAGAATGAAAAGCAAGAAATAGGCTAGACTTGGACATTAAAACGCCGGACCTTCATAGTTCACACCCTTTGGAGAAAGAAGACTGTCAGTGTTACCAGCAGCACCCAACCAAATCCACAGAAAGAAGACGAACCAAACAGCTCTTTTCACATCTTCCATGAAACAAGAAATCAAATCAAGCAGAGACCCGAAAAGTGTGAAACTTTTAACTGGGATCTTCACTGCTGAGCTTCTAGTTACTCTGCTTTGCTTTGCGTCAAAAAGCAACCAACCCCCTTTGGAATTTCCTGTGCTGCCTCGAGAATAATGAAGTTGGAAACAACTAAGAAAATTATAAAAAGCGAATCAAAGATAGTAAGACCAGTTAGACAGCTCGTGATTTAAGAACATGGCAGACACTGTCGCTTGGTCTCTGGGTTAAACAACAGTGCCAACCTCCACGGCCATGATTCTGTGTAGTTAGTTATATGTTTCCTGGTCTGGACGGGTATTGGTTGAATCTGTTACATCCGTCTGATAATCATGTACGAGTCGTAATTACGAATTGACGATGGAGATTCAGAGGTCGTTAACGGGCCTAAGTAGCGTTGGATTTTTTACGAAAGTTAATAAATTAATGGAGATTTAGTCTGCGTCTAGGAATGCTAACTCATGGCGCGAAAATTCGAGTTACTGTCACTAGGACGCCGCGAGCCCAAGACGGCGGCCTTTGAACGACGGCGTCTATTTGACTACGTTGTAAATTAGGAATTTTGTCCACGTATAACACCACCACATGGGATTTTAAAATTCAGTCATCTCAGTAACTTCAGAATTCAAATTTTTACTTTTATAAAATCAAGTATATAATATGTTAAAATAGAAAAAATAATGGAATAAAAATATAACATTAATATTATTCATAGGAAACATTCTTTGTTATCGTATTATTACCCTATTTACATAAACATAAATATAAAGATATACTTTAGTACAAAAAAGATGAGTTTGGCAATACAGAAGCATGCATGTGGAGCTGAGAAAAATGTAAAATTGTGGTTTAATAACATGATAGTCTCCTAATAAGTAAAAGGTTATGGAAACAATTTCACTTGTAACTTCACATCATTAGCACCTACCTCTGTAAATTAAAATATAAAAAATAAACATTGAGAGAAACGAAAGAAAAATCCTTGGCATACCCAGAAGAATAGTCAGCATTTGGCAACGGCATAAATAAAGATGCAGCATTAAAAAAAAAACAGATAGCATTACATTTCACAAGGGACATGTTTGCATCATTACAAGTCAGCCACATATTAACATTAAGATCCTTTACATCTGGGACCCTCCTTCCAGCTAAGGGTTCGAGCTTCCCCTGACAACAGGCTATTTGACCATTCGGCTCCGACCAACATACTATGAGAGACGTAGACGTATACAAAGAAACTAGCAAAGGAAGGTAAAGGTAGAGGGCTATACGCCTGAGGAAAATACAGATCCACCACAAAGCGTTTAGGGATTCAAAAGGTATTTTGGAGACTGATGGATCAATTGCCGCCATCCAGGAACCAAGGTCCTGGCGCCCCACCAAATTACAGTGGTTAGGCAGGCCGCATTATATGGTAATTTAGACAAAAAAGATGCTACTCCTTTGTTGACTTCATCAACTAGCTTAAACTTAAACTTATCATCAAGTTCCTGTCAGATGCTCGAATTGTAGCCCTATTTGCCGCTTCACATGGTCTGGTATCAACTTATTAACAAGTTCTGGAGATGCTCCAGATAACTGTAAACGCAAAACATAAACGTGTAATTATAAAACATCCACTTCATCACAATAAGGAACTGAATTATTAGTCATAAAAGATGTAACTTAGAGTTATCCCATTTGCTCACACGAGTCTTTTATAAACAGACTAATATTTCATGTTAGGCCTGTTGAATAAATCTTCGTTCAGACTTGTTAATTGTAAGGATTTCTGTTCTTAATTTCCATCTTTTGCGATTAATGTCCTGGATTGCTTTTATCCATGGTCTTGAAACTATTGGGGCTGACATTTTACTGGATAAATATGAGAAAAAGAATATAAATAAAGAAGCTTACTTCCTGTCCAAAGTTGAATAATACTGGAAATGGACGCCCATTTGGCAGGCGAGCATTGGGTTCTCGAAGCTCATCAAAGAAAGGATGTGCACATGCTTCTAGCTGTAAAATAAAAATAAATTCTTCACAAACTGTAATGCTGTGCTTTTGAAGAATAGATGCATCAAGTGATCAGATCGAGGAGAAATAATTGGCTGGTTTACAAAGAGTAGAACTAAATGACATATCACAAATGGAGTGATCAAACTCACCGCAGTGCAACGAAGGCTTGGGGAGTACTGCAGAAGCCGGGAAACAAGATCAATTGCTTCTGGAGGCATCCTTTTGTGGAATATCTACACAGATATGAAGCATTAGAATATATAGAAATCTTTTATATCTAAATAATTCTTATTTTAAAATGCAAACCTTATGCCATGGGCGTGCTTTTTGCTGGGGGAACCTAAAATCATTGTAACTGGGATTCATACAACGGACTTCCTCCCGAGTGGGTGTTCCAAGAACCTGAAATATAATACAGAATTGAACAAAGCTCACTTATTGAAAAAAGAAATGGCATGAATCTAGAAAGCAGAAATGTTCTAGTATCAATTTCACCTTTATAATCTCCACAAGCTGGTCTACTGCACTTCCGCCAGGAAACAATGGCTACAAAAATTCCACTTTGAATCAGGTAATATGTAGAGACAAATACTAAATAATTTACAACAATTTTGCAATTCATTAACTTAATTATCATCAAAATAAAGCAATGAAACAAACCTGGCCTAAGAGAAGTTCAGCTAGGACACAGCCAGCTGACCAAATGTCAATTGAGGTAGTATACTCTGTCGCACCAAATATAAGTTCTGGGGCTCGATAGAAGCGTGAACATATGTATGATATATTAGTTTCCCCTCTGACCTGATCAGACAAAAATCCAAGGTAACTAGAGGAAAGTCTCAATGAAAAAAATGAAGAGAAACAAATCTTATTAGGAGAAATAATTATTCTAGATCTTTGCCTGCTCGGTTGGAGTAAAAATGGGAGTCAGAATAGAGTAAGGAAGGTGAGGGATGAAACTACACATGTTATTCAAAAAGATTCAAAATACTATGGCTGATTAATTATAAAATGGGGTCAACATACCAGCATTTTTGCGCTTCCAAAATCACATAGCTTAACCTGATGTGTATGAGTATCAACCTGTAGAATACACAAAATGACATTAGAGGCCAAAGGAAAAACTAATTCAACGTTTATTCAGGAAGTATATTGAAGCAAACCAGTATATTTTGAGGCTTCAAATCTCTGTGGCAAACTCCTGGAACAGTGTGGATATAAGCCAAACCCCTGAAAATCTGCAAGACCACAGGAGATTTTGATCAGGAAGTGAATATGAAGATCAGAGAAGTTTTCCAATCATCAGATGATTTGAAGCATACCTGGTACAGATAAAGTTTTACATAAATAAGTGGCATTCTCTGATTAGCATTGCTATAATGCATTATGACCTGATACAGGCTCTGGGGAACATATTCCATCACCAGATTCAGATATAGCTCATTTGTACTTGTAGTGGAAAAGAAACAATGCTTCAAGGAGATCACATTTGGATGGTCCATCCCTCGCATTAACTGTAGTTCACGATTCTTGTATCTTCTGTCTTGTAAAACCTTCTTAATGGCCACTGCCTCACCAGTTTCTAAGCATTTTGCCTACAGGGGGAAATATTAGCAAGAGGCAAAGTAGGTGGAAACTACAGCTGCTATGAATTATAGCAATAGAATACCTGGAAAACAATCCCAAATGATCCAGTTCCCACAACACGTTCTGCCATGTAACTAATAGTCTACAAAAAAAACATCACAGAAAAACCATTACAACTTTCAATCCAAGATTCAGCAAGGGTCATAAGTATGATCGTTCATTTCCAAAAAAACATGTAAACATACCCGTTGCATTCCTAACTAGTTGTTCAGAAAACATCCAAAATAAATTAGATTATAAAGAACAGAGTTCACAAGAAGAGTACCTGTTTGGACTCCCCATTTTTGCCTCCTATTGTTGTAGATATGATGTGTCCGGTGAGTGACTCATTCCCATTGACAGAGGCAGACATCTCCTGCCATCAGTGTCGCATTTAGAACATGTAATGAGGTATATTAGGAAAAGACTGGTAGTAGAAAGCTGATGATAATATACAACTACTATGGTCAAAATAAGCTAGTAAAAAGTCAGAATCGATAACTTCAGTGACACTAATTTCAAATAACAATCCTAGAGAAAACATAGAGCAAGAACTATACTTGAAGTTGAGAACAAATCTTGACATGTGAAACAAGTAACAGAAAAGTATAATTATCTGAAGAGCATAAGATGGTGGCTACAACAAAAGCAAGCACGATCCGGTGGAAGTTATCAAAAGCTCACAACGAATTGAACCCAAATCATTTAACAAACCCGAATATATTAGACCCCAATTTAAAATCAGTATGAATTAATAGAAGAATTAGCATCAAACAAAAAAACAGAACAAACCCAGTTCAAAGCTTCTGCAGAGGAAAAAAGTAGACGTCAAAATTCGAAACAACATGGAAAACCACAGATCAACGAGAAACTGGACTCATTCATCCAAGTCATTATTCCTTATAGCCCAAAAACCGAGTATGTGAACAGTGCAGATGAATTCCCAACAACCCACTCCCCAAAAAAGCCCTAATATCTCCTTTGCTGAGCGGAGAGAAGAAAATGATGAAACAAGGAATAAACACAAAAATCCTAATTTTGTACATGGCCCAGATTCATCCCCCTAAGGAATCAAAAGACAAGACTTTCAACTTCGTTTTCTGACGGTCACTCAAGCTTTCTAAGCAAACAAGGCAACCATCAGCATTTGAAGAAGCTGAAAAGAATCCGGAGGAGTACCTTATCATCGGCCATGGATGAGGGAAGAGTGAAAGAGGAATCTAAGGAAGGAAGAAGGAGAAGGAGGAGATCATGGTGTGAAAGAAGACCAGGAAATGGAGGTCCCAGCAAGAGAAGACAAGCCCATGTGATTCCAGCTCTCCTTTTTCCTTTCCGTTTTGTTGTTTAATTTTTATTAAACCAAATTTTATTTCTTCTACGGCATTTCAGTTTCGGTCTTCTCCCCAATCAATCAGGTCTGAGTCAGAGACCTTTTTTACTCCAATTTCGCATTGTCGGAAAAGGCCTCTACTGTTGCTCACAATTACGCCAAATACCCAGCAGGAGAAGAGAAGAAAAGATAGTGCCTTGGAACCAGTCACCAGATACCTAACTTATTGCCCACAGATGAATCTACATTCCCTCGTAACTTTTTGAAAGACATTCTATCCTTGTTACTCCAACATGAAAATCTTCGTTACCACCTAAGAAATCTTTCTTATATAATACTCGTATAATAGATACCTATTTTTTTATTTTCAAACAATATTTTTATTCATACATTTATTTTTATTAATCAAAATTTCTCGTTAATTTCTTTATGAACTACCTAAATTGTTTCTAGTTTTTAAGCTATGTAATTATAAAAATTTTTATCGGGATAAGGATTATTTTTACTCTGAAAGTTGCACAAAGAAGTTGTGAACATCAGGAATTTTTTTTAGAGTAATGTGACAAAATTGGAGCAATGTCACCCCAGTCTAACAGATTCAAATGATCAAATGTTAGTTTACGCTGAGTTAGCTTTGCCACATATGATATTATGTCATATATCGCGCCACATCATCATCATCCTTATTGGGGAAAAAAAAACAGAACAAACATCTCCTTTCCGTTATCATCATCCAGGTCGATAAAGGTATGATTCCTCACCAAAAATAACTTACAAGCCAGATCAACGATCAACTAATCTGGTTGCCCCTTCGTCTTCATCATCATCCATGAATTCATAAACAATCAACAAAAATAACCAAAAAAAAAACACATCAAGAAGAAAAAACCAATCTGGAAAAAAAAAACTTTACCCCCCCCCCTCGTCATCAACACCTATAAGGTATGAACAGTCAATAAAAATAACCTCAAAGCCAGATCATCAATTAACCAATTTGAACAAAAAACCTCTCCCCATTCGTCATCATAATCAACATCCATAAACAATCAACAAAAACAAAAACGAACCAGAAAATCAAAATCAAAGATGAGCAAATGTAGAAACCCTCGAGTCTAGAAAAAACAAACTAGAAATGAAAAGAAATAAGATAGATCGAATCCCAATAACCCATGGAAGACGATGAGCAAAGGAGAACCAGATCTAGGGCGAGAAATCTCCCGAGGGAGTGAGAGGCAGAGATCCAAGAACCATTGCCTCGCTGTCCTCGACCGTTGTCGAAATCTCTTCTTGCCTTCTTCTATTTGTTCGTTTAGTCTGGAGGAAGAGGTTTGAATTTTTGGATCGAAGGAACCCCTAGAACAGATTAGGGGAGGAAGTTGCAACACTGTTAATCGTCTTCTTCCTTATGGTCGCGACTGAACCATAAGAGGATGTTGCTTCCGGCGACAAGCTTGGGAGGAGGAAGGAGATCCGACGTCATAAGCTGAGCAGAGATGCGACGGAGCTGAAGTCGTCGTTAAAGATTCTTCAGTGATATGTTATTCATCATCGACTGCGGCTAGACCAGAGGAGCTCAACGCCTATTAGCTTCTATTGGCTTTGTTCTTCTGCATCTTCGTTTTGTCCATAAGAGATTGCAGAAGTTCATCAGAAGAAGAGTCCAGAAGAGGCAATGAGCTTAATTTTTTTTTAAAACTTTTTCAGACTAAAAAATCTGACGTGAAAAGAAATAAGTGAGGTGGAAAGAAAAAAAGTGAGGTGGAGATATTCCACATCTGCATAATTTAGTCAACAAACGTTGACTATTTAGATCTGATATCTGATATGGCAAGTCAATATTACTCCAATTTGATAACTTTTGATGGGATATTGTTCTAAGAAAATTGATTGGTGCCCACAGCTTCTTCGTGGCAACTTTTTAGAGCAAAATTGACCTTAACCCTTCTTTATTTCAAAATGTAAACACATTTGTATAAAAATGCCTTATTTTTAATTTTTATTTAAAATATTTTTATAAAATTGAATACATTTTTTTAATTAATATATCTACCTACAAGTATAATAGAAATATGTCAACTTTGTCTACATAGACTTGAACCTGTAAGGTTATAACAAAATTTAAAGCCTAGACTTAGGCCTGACGTCTGAACTTATATACATGATTTTTTTACGCTCAAACTTAAAATTTTCTAAAAAGCTACTACAAAGTAAACCTATAACAAGATCTCATGTTTTAATCTTTAATGGCCTTAAATTAGTTTTTGAACTATTAAAGCCTTATGTAAGCTTATAGTACACTTAAAAATTTACATTTTTTAAATTTTTTTTGTTAATTTATATTATATATTGACAAAATAAAGTTTAAAAAATTAATCACGCTAAGCTTTAAATTAAAAGAACTTAGCATGTTTATCTTAAAATGTCTCTAAACAAGCATTAAGTTTAGCATATTTATTAAATAGCTATGTTAAACCTAAATTAGTAGAAGCCATAGACTTTTGATAGAGGCATAACCTATTTCTATTTCTACCTATAAGTTGTACGATGTAACATGTATTCCAAAAAATATTGCAATTCAAAATCTAGAATGAAAAGGGAGATTTATATTAATTAATTATCAGGAAGAATCTCATATTTATTACTTATATAATATATATCATATAAATTCATAGATAGAAAATGCTTCACATTATTTACCTCTTGAACAACACAAATTTACAAATAAAATAATGAGTATTTACTACTAATGATAATTACAATAAAAATACTTATAAATTTTGTCTTTAGACATAAGTCTCTCTAATAACTGTGTCAATAGATATAACTTGCATAAAATTTTGTGAATGTTATTTACATTATGAGATTTGTATAACTCAGGTATACATCTAAGACCTAGCTTATTTGGACTCTTGGTTCTTTTATTTAAAGGAAATGATGGTAGGATGTTGAAAATTTATACATAAATGTATAATTTATTATTATTTTGGCATATTATTAATATTATTTATTTTTCATTTGTTTGATTGGGGTAAAATAGTCTTTAATGTTGTTAAAGAGCAGTCCTAATGCCCTGTTTTTCCTATCTCATTTACTAATAGAGGTCCCCCATTGCGGCCTCCAGATGGGAATGAAAAATACTATTACTTTTGACAATGCTGGATTCCCTTTGGGCCATAATTGCATTTCACCGCTCTTTCATTGAAAGTTGCAATTAAACTTTGAATTGAAATAGTATCATGATCACCTACATTTAACGGATAAAAAAATAAGATATATAATTATTTAAAATATATTTAAATTTTAAACAATATTATTTTATTATAATTTTAATTGTGATAATTAAAAAAGTATCATAACTCTTGAATATTTAGATTTATGTCTGAGAGTAATAGACGGCTCGCACTGCCTGACATTAATATCGCTTAGAAAGAAAAAAAATTTTACTTTGCCTTTAAATCGTGGTTGAACCCAACCTCTTTTTAAAATTTTTTATATATATATAAAAAAAAAAGAAATAGTATCATGATCAATATAATCTATATCTCTTGGTCGTTCAACTTGATAGGGATTTTAGTTTCAATTCATTAAATTTTAAACTATAAATTTAGTATTTTAAAAAATAAAATAATATAAATTTTATAGAATTTTAAAATTTAAAGACATAAAAATAAACTTGAGGAATTAAAAATTATATTAAATATAATTTTTTTAGTAATCATATTAACCCTAATATTATCTACGTGTAACTTCCTCCAAAAATCCTGAAGATAGTTTGGTGCTGGATTGGATTTAGATTGATGTTTGCTTTTATTATCTTGAATTAAAATGTAAACCTACCCATAAAATATTTTTCATACTCACCAAACAATATAAGATTGCTTTGAGTACAAACGCACTTATAAAATTTATACAATGGTACACAAATATCATGATACCGTTAAGTTTATTTTGATGCACAAATAATATATATTAAATATTTTAATAGTCATAATATTTTTGTACTATTTTAAAAATTTATATATATTTATGTACACAAAAAAAAATTATGGCATTTGATACACATAAAAAAATATTTTATAGATAGATTTATCCCGACGCTTCAAAATTAAAATTCTAAAAACCAGATAAAGTTCAGTCATTATCAAATACGGGTTTGGTTTTATATTAAGACCTGTTACTAACGACCTCCATTCAAACTAAGGTGTTGGTCGTTACCAAATATATTCTTACTTTTGTTTTACTTCATACTTAGACCTAACGAAGTTGACCCAAAAATATCAAAAACAAAGACCCAACGAAAGCAAAAGTAATAAAAGATTATCAATAAGACTTATATAACTTGATAAAAAAAATGAGATATACGATTATTTAGAGCGTGTTCGATTTTAGGTAGTATTATTTTATTGCGGTTCTAGTCACGACGCTACTCCTAAGTACCTAAATTTACTCCTGAGGATAATAGATAATTCGCCCTGCCCGATATTAGTATCGCCTAAGAAGAAAGGACACTTCGTCTTACCCTTAGATTGTAGGTGAACTTAACCCCTTTCTAAAAATTTTTTTACAAAAAAAAAGACTTATATAAGACATAAGTTCAATTTTTCCTGCCGTCATGAGAGCTCATTTAATAATAATATCGTAAGTCTCTTGTAAGTATTTTTTAAACTCTAAGACGATGTCCTAGTCTTGATGGAGACCAGTATCGAGCCCACCTAATTTTTTTATATAAAAAAAAGTAATAAATGATTAAACGTATTTTGAATATTCAAAAATCAAATCATTAATTTATGGTGTATTGTATATATTAGACACATTTCTTTGTATAATGCACAGAATAAAAAAAATTTGTATTGTTCATGACACGTATCCCTTATTATAATTTTTTCCTCTCAGACTTACTATAATTTTTTTTATCATATTGAATATGTTTTTCCCTCATACATCGCATGAAATGTGAATGACGAGAGACACTGAATTGAAATTAATAATAAAATATATATGATATCATGTTTATTCTACTTTTATTTTAATAAGAGAAGGCTAAATACCGAATATCAAAAAAATTAAATCTTATGGGAATCGATCCCAAACTATCAAATCCTAAATTTATTGATAATTTAGGATTTAATTCCCGTAAGATTTAATTTATTGATATTGAGTATTTAGCCTTTATATCAAAAAAATAAATAAATATTAGTTATATAAATAGGTCAAATTTAATACCATACGAAGGCCCATACTTTCTTATAACGAGTCATCTTTTTCAACAAAAAAAAATAGTATTACCTATCATCATAAGTTAGCGAAGAGATAAGATATACGACTATTTAGAACGTGTTAGATTTTTAAAAAATACTATTTTATTATAGTTCTAGTCACGGTATTTGTAGTGACATCTTAACTCTTAGATGCCTAGGTTTACGCATAAAGATAATAGACAGTTCGCCCTACTCGATATTAATATCGTTTAAGAAAAAATGAGACTTTACCCTGCCCTTAGATCATGTGTGAGCCTAGCCTCTTTTCAAAAATTTCTTTACCAAAAAAATAAAAATATAGTATTATCGTCTATTTATTCACTACCACTATTCTTTGTAACAAAAAAAAAAACTACCACTATTCTTCCAAAAAAAGAAAATATGAACAAGCCTAACGGTTTTCCCAGGCAATAGTTGAGTAAAAACCCGCCAAATCGAAAACCAATATTAAAGAAATACCAATTCAAAGCCCTGAAGAAAGCGATTTATACTTCAGAAAATAATTGTCGAACATTTCTTCTCAGACTCGAAAATGAAAACCCAGGAAATGTTACCTCAGTGCCTGTTCTGTTTGGTGGGACGTTGTTGTTCTAGATGTCAGCCTTCTTCCATAAGGCTACTTCAATATGCATGGTGAGTTTTCAGCTTTCGCTTCGATTTCACTCATTCCCATCACCTACTTCTTCGCTTCAACTCGAATTCATACGAACAAGCTCTAGTTTTCGTCTCATGGATTGGTGGGTCGGCTTTAGAACAAGTGAGAGACGACGCAGAGAACTCAGAAGCAGACTTGTTTCTGTGGGAAGAAGCAAGAATGAATCTTTAAACACTCAATATTTTCCATGTAGATAATGGTATAATGGGTAAACAAGGGTCTCCGAGAAGTCCTCATCCAGAGTTTCAGAAAGGGGAATTAGCATCAGGAATGAAGGATTGGAGGAGGATGACGAATTCAAAGACGTTGTTGCTTCATGGTTTGAGAAATGATTCTTCAAAGTACGGTTCTTGTCGGGGCATTTATGTCGGGAAAAAACATTTGTGGCTCCAAAAGCACTTAAGAACCATTCTTGTCATGTTTGGATTCATGAGTTGCCTTCTCCTGCTTGATTCTCTCATGGTCTCCTTCTTTGATTTTGCAAATCTTCAACATGGTATGGCCAATAACAACTCAAGTGGCTTTCAGGTACAACTTTTTCTGATTTATTCTGTTAACCATGTTTATCACAGAACGTAGTGATATAACTGAGACTATGTTAGATTTTACTCTCATCACCTTGTTTGTGTCAGAAATAGTAATTACACCAGATTCAATAACCTTGTCATAACATATGATATCTGATTGCTATGATCAGGATCGAAGTTCATACATTAACAAGCGACAATCACCCATACAGATGTATGATCGGCTTCTAAACTTGGCTTTCAGTGCTCTTGCAGAGGTTTGCATCAAAACCTTCTACCTTATGTATGTCGGCTGTTTTCTATAGTTCGTTTCCACGTGGCTCTAGCTAGTCTAATTACTGAAACTTCCAATACTTTAGAGGGAGATCAAGCAAGAATCATCAAATTTGTGGGTGGAACCATATTGGCAGGCATCTTTTTGGAAACCTTGTGCAGACAGAAAAGTTCTGAGCAATCAAGGTATATACGAACCCTTTTTGCTTCTTGTCTGAACCATCAAATCGTTTTCTTCAGATAGTTACAATATCTTGTCATCTATGTGCTGCTATATGAAGAGATGTTATGATTGAACAGTGACTTGTTATCAATTTAATTTCATTATATATTATCAATAGTGAGTTGATATTCTGAAACAGGGAAATCTGTGAAAACTAAAGGATATATATTAGTCAGTGCAAATGGAGGTCTTAATCAACAACGAGTTGCTGTAAGTATTGAAAGTTAGCATGCATTAACTTCCATACTCAGAAATAAACTCCGCATAGATCCTAGATGTTAAAGAGGATCTCTGAATGCTATAATCATATATGTTTCTAGATATCATGCATGACGACATTAATGCAAGTATGATGTGTGCTTTCATTGAGGCATATTTTCACAGTATCCTCAGCAATGAAAGTGACTTGACTGCCAAAGTAATTTCAGATTTGCAATGCTGTAGCTGTGGCATATCTCCTCAATGCAACCCTAGTTATTCCTAAGTTTCTTTACAGCAATGTATGGAATGATCCTAGGTATGATATCATTTTTTAGCATTAGACTAAAATCTGAAACGTCATTCTTTATAACCCTTTTTATTTTACTCTTAATCCTTCCCTTGAGTAACTAAGTAGTTGACCGAAAAGTCTTGTTTTTCCCCACAATACGCAGCCAGTTTGGTGACATATATCAGGAGGATTATTTCATGAATATGATGAAGGAAGAAATTAATATTGTGAAGGAACTCCCACCTCATTTGAGAACGTTGGATATAGAAGCAATAGGCAGCCAGGTGATCAGCATCTTATATATTATTGAATATCAAGACAAATTACACCAGTTTTATAACAAAGTATATACTTGGCATTTCAGATTACAGATTCAGATCTTGTGAAGGAAGCAACAGCCAGTGATTACATCAAAATTGTGCTTCCTATTCTTCGAAGAAATGGAGTTGTTCACTTCCTTGGATATGGAAATCGACTTGGTTTTGATCCATTTCCTTCTGATATTCAGGTCATAAAGTTTCCTTTTGGGTCTAGTTTTTTCAAAATTTGACTTGTTTAGTGGAAACTTGACTTTCAATCATATATCAACATCTCAAGGAATCTCCTCTGCTCGTGACTGAAAAATTTGCAGAGGCTAAGATGCAAATGCAACTTCCATGCCCTGAAGTTTGTGCCGAAAATTCAAGAAGTTGGTTCATTGTTGGTCAGAAGGATTAGAAAATATAATACTGCAAGAAGCAAGTTAGATAAACATTTACTTGGGAAGTTCATCCAGAACAGTGTAGATCATGATGCTGCTAGAGGCTCAACCAAATACCTTGCCTTGCACTTAAGATTTGAAGTTGACATGGTAGCATATTCCCTATGTGAATTTGGAGGTGGGGAAGATGAAAGAAGGGAACTTCAATCCTACAGAGAAGCACATTTCCCTCTACTTCTTGAGCGATTGAAGAAATCAACGTTTGTTTCAAACTCTATAATTTTCTTCATTAAGTTTTTCATAAGTATATATGTTCTAACCTGTAATATTGATCTTCGTAGCCTTATACCTCCAATGGATCTGAGGACTTTAGGAAGATGCCCATTGACACCAGAAGAAGCAGCACTCGTCCTAGCCGGTATCGGTTTCAAAAGCGGAACATACATATACTTGGCTGGTTCTCATATATATGGAGGAGACTCAAGGATGCATCCCTTTACTAGACTCTATCCCAACTTAGTCACCAAGGAAAATCTGCTATCACCCAGTGAACTTGCACCTTTCAGGAATTTTTCTTCCCAGGTAAGTAGATATTTAATCATAGTTGCAACAAAGATTTGCCAATTCTCGTTCATATCTTACTCTAATGTGCAACTATTTTAGTGTTTTCATCTAATATGAAGCTACTTCAAATATGCAGTTGGCTGCTCTGGACTTCATAGCTTGTGCAACTGCGGATGTATTTGCCATGACTGACTCTGGAAGCCAACTTTCATCAATGGTATCTGGATTTAGGACCTACTATGGTGGTGGTCATGCTCCTACCTTGAGGCCGAACAAGAAGAGACTGGCGGCAATTTTGTCGGAGAATGAGACTATAGGATGGAGTGCCTTTGAAGACAAAATAAAGAAGATGATTCAAGAAGGTCAGAGAGCTGGCTTGAGGAAATATGGTCGAAGCATTTATCGACATCCAAGGTGCCCAGGCTGCATGTGCAAACCCCATCAGCCTTTTGCATTCTGAATCTAAGTGTATAGTTGAATTTCATTGGTTCGACATTTTCTCAACATTTTAGTCAGCCATACCCCTTACACATGATTCTCTTCATATCAAAAATTAGATCTTTACCCAAAAGGAAATTGGAATTGATTTTGTTTCAGTGAAGGCATGCAATTGATGTTTGTGTTCATGGTCAGAAACTAAGATTGGTAAATGATCATTAGATGGGTGACAAGACTTATGAGAGATTGAATACAAATCAATTGAAAATGACAGAAAACTAAAAGATGTCTGGAACAAATAAATGCTCTATTTATATGAAGAAGAAAATAATCCAGTTCAGCTTTCATAAAATAAATGAAAATTTGAACAGAAAGCAGAGGATACCATTCCCCTGCAACCCAAGAACACAAACACGTCTCTCATTCTTCTTCACTCACATACATCATCATCATCACATTAAAAATCTTATCTGGAAATGATGCTTTTCCTTTAAAATCGTCCTTCACAGTAAGAATAGAGTTTTATGATGGAGGGAAGAACCGATTGAGGTTGAAAGGTAGGGTGTAGAACTCTTCATTTCTGCTATCTCCTTTAAATGTTCTAAACTTAGCCCACCATGGCATTCCCCTGTCTTTCGCACTATCCTTATAGTCAAGTGTGTTGTCCAAGAACACAGCAACAAGCAATGCGACAGTTGGAGATGAGAAGAAGATAGTATTAAGGAAATCGTTGAACTGCGTAAGACAAAAGGCCAAAAATAAAAACGTTAACTTGATTATGCCCTTTGATAGATAGATGATACTAAAAAACAATGCATTGAACTATAAGATGATAGGGCAACAAGCTAACCCATCCAGCTCTGGAATGCGCAGGACCATGAAGGGCCTTGGCTGAGAACTCTCTGAAATACTCGGGAACTGACAAACCCAAGAAGAGGGCAACCCCAGTAATAAAGAGATTCCTCATTGAGTTCATGTTAGTAAATTGCAAAAATGATAGCCCAACAGAAGCTGAAAATAGCACAGAAAGACTATGTCAGTATGGGAGAAAGAAGCAAAGAGATGCTGTGAGAAAATTAACGGTGGAAATAGTAGTAGTGGTACTCACACACAAGACCAAACAAAACACAGTAAGCAGCAGCGAAAACAGGGAAGGGTATTGAATCAAACAGTGCCCCAAATTTTCCTGCAGAAACAAGCAAATTATGTTTGAGTTGAAATTACTATGAACTTGCATAAGTCAAGGTACTTCCTAGTTTAAAAACTAACCAAGCATTGAGAAGAATATCATAAAACCAGCAGAAATTTGAATGACCCTGCGGCTTCCAACCCGAGTGCTTCCTAGAAGCCCCACATTCTCTGTTAACGTCCCAGCTCAGCCACGTCAGCAAGTAAAAGTTTATTCCAGGAGACACAAGCGGGCAAGGGAAGTTCCAGCAACAAATATTTAAGTCACTTGTTTTCCATTTATTTCTGTATTTTCTTAAGCAGTCACTACGTTAGTGCTAGTTATGGAATAAGTGGTTTTTTCCCCACGTCTAGAGATAGGGGCCACGTTCTAGGAAGTGGCAGGTAGTTTTATTTTTAGTTCAGCTGATAAAGACCAAAAACAACTCTGTAAATTACTATTTAAAGGCCAATGGCTTGGAGGAAGGGGGATTTACAGAGTGCAATTAGAGATTCTCTTGGCTTCTTTTCTTTTCTTTTCAGCGAGATTCTTGCTTAAAGGGAGATTAGGAGAGTATTACCTATCAATTTGGTATCAGAGCCATGGTTGAGACACGTTCTTCTGCTGCTACTGCCAACCCAGACATTAACACCAATCCATTGGGTAGTCATGTTCCTGGATCAGATCCATTGGCGACTATTGCAGCCAAACTCAACATGCTGGATGAACTGCGAGACAAGGTAGCATCGCTGGAGATTCAGTCACGGAGGAGCACAGAACGGAAAAACGTGAGACATTGGGGAGATGAAGCTGAGGATGAAGGGGAGTCTTACCAGAAGAACCGAGTCCCCTATGCTAAAATTGAATTTCCCAAATTCCAGGGAGGCGATCCGAGAGGCTGGATCCTGAAAGCCGAAATTTTTTTTAGATATTACCACACTCCAGAGGAAGACAAAGTCGAAATAGCAGCGATGTATCTGGAGGGGGACGCTCTGGACTTATTCTCCTGGATCAATGCGGAACGTACCTTGCTGTACTGGGAAGAATTAGTCAGGACCTTGAATGAGCATTACGGTCCTCCAGAGTTCCTCAACCCCGATGAGTTTCTCTGCGCCATTAAGCAAACGGGTAGCGTCGCCGAGTACAGACAGGAGTGGGCAAGGAGAGTTGCACGGGTGGTCAACTGGCCGGACCACTGCCTACTCGGTGTATTCTTGAACGGCCTAAGAGAAGAACTTCGAACGGAGGTCAGGCTGCACAAACCTCGCTCTGTCTATCGAGCGTCCAGCCTTGCAATCGAGATGGAGAAGACGCTGGGGGTGGGTCGTGGACCCAAGTCAGTACCTATAATGGGCCAAACCCGATCCGCCCAATATCTGCAATCCGGCCCAACTGCTTCCCAAACCAGAATGAATCCAGCCGCAAATCCATCAGCAACTTCAGCGAGTTTCACGTCGACGACAGCGGGGGGACTTGCTCGACAGACCAACTGGGACGCAACTAGGCAACAAAGAAGGGATAAAGGTCTATGTTTCCGGTGTGGAGCGCCGTTCAGACCAGGTCATCGTTGCAACATTTCTTCTTTGGCCTTACTGGAGGCCGACGACGATATGGCGACGTTAGAGACCCCCGAAACCGTAATTGAGGAAGAAGAAAGTGCAATTCACACAGCTGAAATTTCCTTTAACGCGATATTGGGCAGATCATCAGCCTCAACCATGAGGTTGGAAGGAACGATACAAGGCTACTCAGTGCTAATTTTGGTGGACAGTGGCTCGACACACAATTTTATCTCTGAAGATATAGTCACTAAGCTCCAGCTGCCCTCTCAAGCCACGCCACTCTTTGGGGTTCAGATAGGGGACGGTAGACACATTAAATGCAACAAAGTCTGTGATGAGGTGGAGGTACATATTTCTGACTTGATAATTAAACAGCAATTTTTTCCATTCCCATTAAAAAACACTGATGTAGTTCTGGGCATCAAATGGTTGGCTTCACTGAATACCATTCAAGCAAACTGGAATGAGATGTTTATGATTTTCTGGGTAAATGGGAAGAAATTCAGACTGCAGGGAATAGTTACACCGACAGGAGCTCCCATCCAACTCCAACATATGCAGTTTGACATTGAAACCTCTCAAAGGAACACCATCGCTGCAGCTGTGGAGACCCTCTGTTTACAATTTCAGAAGATCTTCACAGAGCCCAGAACATTACCTCCTCCCCGTAATCTTTACCATGCTATCCCACTACTTCCAGATTCCATTCCACCCAATTTGCGGCCCTATCGGTACCCCCATTATCAAAAAGACGAGATTGAGTCACAGATTGCAGAACTTTGTGGGTGTGGTTTCATTCGACCTAGCTCTAGCCCCTTCGCTAGCCCAGTGCTATTAGTAAGCAAGAAAGATGGCTCATGGAGGCTATGTGTGGATTATCGTCGCCTCAACAAAATCACCATTCCAGATAAATTTCCAATCCCCAACATTGATGAATTGCTGGATGAATTACATGGGGCAGTATATTTCTCTAAACTTGACTTACGCTCAGGTTATCACCAAATCCGTGTTCTCCCATCCGATGTGCATAAAACGGCTTTTCGTACTCATTCGGGACATTATGAATTTTTAGTGATGCCTTTCGGTCTCACCAATGCACCTGCAACTTTCCAATCAGCCATGAATGAGCTGTTCCGGCCATATCTACGGAAATTTGTTCTTGTCTTCTTTGATGACATCCTAATTTTCAGTGCTGATGCCTCCCGCCATTTAGAACACCTGGAGTTAGTCTTCCAAATTTTACAACAGAACTCCTTTTATTTAAACGCCAAAAAATGTGCCCTTGGTCAGACACGCATCAATTACCTGGGTCATATTGTCACAGCACAGGGAGTAGAAGTTATGCATGAAAAGATTCACGATGTTGCTCATTGGCCTACTCCAGATTCAGTAAAAGAACTCAGGGGATTCTTGGGCCTCACAGGGTACTACAGAAGGTTTGTAAAGGATTATGGCCTCCTCGCTCGTCCATTGACTGACCTAACAAAAAAGAATGCCTTTGTCTGGTCTGACAAAGCTCAAGAGGCTTTTGACAAGCTGAAGATTGCACTAACTACCACACCAGTCTTACATCTACCTAATTTCAACACTCCTTTTACGGTAGAATGCGATGCGTCAATGGAAGGAGTAGGTGCAGTTCTCATGCAGGAAGGGCACCCAATTGCCTACTTCAGCAAGGGATTTTCCGTCTCTAACAGATATAAGTCAGTTTACGACAGGGAGCTACTCGCTTTGGTACTCTCTTTACAAAAATGGCGTCATTACTTGCTGGGCCACCATTTCTTTGTTCAAACAGATCATTACAGCCTACAATTCCTGCTTGATCAACATACCATTACACCGGCACAACAACGTCTCCTGATTAAATTACTCCCATTTGATTTTTCCATCACATACAAACCAGGAAAGACCAATGCCGCAGCTGATTCATTATCGAGAAGGCCTCAGTATGAAGATTTTTACCACCTCGCTGTCCCCATAGCAGACGACTTAGTACAGCTACCAACATTTCTAAGGGAGGATGCAGAAACCAAAAAGATCATAAACGGGTTAATACAGGACCCGGATTCGTTTCCTCACTTTGTGCTGGTACAAGACAGACTGTATTACAAAGATAAGCTCGTCATCCCACATCAAACAGCACTCCGCGCAAAACTAATTGAGGAGGCCCATGCCACACCATCTGGAGGCCACGGTGGTTTTCTAAAAACATTGAAGAGGTTGTGTGAACAAGTGCATTGGCGGGGAATGAAAAATGACGTCAAACGGTACATACAACAATGCTACATTTGCCAGCAGAACAAATATCAAACCTTGAGACCAGCAGGCCTCTTGCAACCACTTCCTATTCCATCAAGAATTTGGGAAGATGTGTCACTTGATTTCATCACCGGGTTACCAAAATCCAAAGGCTTTGATGTCATTTTGGTCGTAGTGGACCGCCTCAGTAAATACTGCCATTTTTTGACCTTGGCACACCCTTACTCCGCCAAATCAGTTGCTGCACTATTCTGCCAAGAAGTAATCAGACTACACGGCATGCCCAGGTCTATTGTTTCAGATAGAGACCCACTCTTCGTAAGTGAATTCTGGCAGGAACTTTTCAGGTTAAGTCAAACACGCCTCTCCATGAGCACGGCCTATCATCCCCAATCTGATGGGCAAACTGAAGTTGTCAATCGTTGTCTAGAGACCTATCTCCGCTGCTTCACACACGACCAACCCAAATTATGGAGTAACTTCCTTTGCTGGGCTGAATATTCTTTTAATACTAGCTTTCATGTTTCTGCTAATACCACTCCCTTCAAGCTAGTATATGGTAGGGACCCCCCACCTCTAGTTCCCTATGTGAAAGGAGAGACGGCAGTTGCTGAGCTTGAAGACCAGTTAGAGCTACGTGATGACATGCTCCGAATTTTGCAGCAGAACTTGTTGAAAGCCCAAAATAGGATGAAGACACAAGCTGATCAGAAGCGAAGGGACCTACAGTTTTCCCCAGGGGATTTCGTATGGCTAAGGTTACAACCATACCGTCAAAAGACCTTGGCTAAAAGGAAATTTGACAAGCTATCTCCCAGATTTTTTGGGCCCTACCAGGTGAAACGGAAAGTTGGCCAAGTCTCATATGAACTAGTCCTCCCTGACGAGGCTAAGATACACCCCGTTTTTCATGTCTCACTACTACGACCAGCCGTAGGCCCGCTGCCTGCTGTTCCTCCGTCACCTCTACCGCTCTCGTCCGACATGGAGTTGCTCCTCCACCCCTCGCAGATTTTGGGCCACCGATGGATTAAGGAGGGCAACCTCGAACTGTTAGTTCAGTGGGAATCTCGGCCAGCAGACGACTCGACTTGGGAAGACTATGACCTGCTCGCCGCACAGTTCCCATCCTTTCGCCTTGAGGACAAGTCGTTTTTCCGGGAGGGCAGTCTTGTTAACGTCCCAGCTCAGCCACGTCAGCAAGTAAAAGTTTATTCCAGGAGACACAAGCGGGCAAGGGAAGTTCCAGCAACAAATATTTAAGTCACTTGTTTTCCATTTATTTCTGTATTTTCTTAAGCAGTCACTACGTTAGTGCTAGTTATGGAATAAGTGGTTTTTTCCCCACGTCTAGAGATAGGGGCCACGTTCTAGGAAGTGGCAGGTAGTTTTATTTTTAGTTCAGCTGATAAAGACCAAAAACAACTCTGTAAATTACTATTTAAAGGCCAATGGCTTGGAGGAAGGGGGATTTACAGAGTGCAATTAGAGATTCTCTTGGCTTCTTTTCTTTTCTTTTCAGCGAGATTCTTGCTTAAAGGGAGATTAGGAGAGTATTACCTATCATTCTCACTGTCAAGGGCCTTAAAAAGATCAGTTTCATGTCCCATGAGAAGTGAAATCTAAAGACTCAAAGAAATAATGCTTACACAGAGACTGTAGAACCGGTCAGTGTTCCAAAAAGCCCATTTAGCAAGATTCCAATTCCCTGCCAACCGATACCTCGGCTCAGAACATGAGCAGGAGGTGGCGTGGCACTTGCTAGACGCGATGCAGCTTTATATGCTCCAGTTGACTGTCAAGGAAAAGATTATTACTTTTCTCCATCAGTGACCAACAATGAATTTCTATATACAAGGCAGATACTTTGTGTAACTATGGCATGACAATACCTCAATCAATGAGACTAAAACAGCAGCCATCATTCCAAAAGCATGGCCAGCATCAAATGTAGGAGCACCCCATTGAAGAGGGTATGGAATTTTTATCCTGGCCACAACAAAATCAAAAGTGAGTGATTGCCTTAGCTGAAAAATGTATTTAGTCTTTCTGAGAGTATAAACTTGTCTGTGCTGTTTATGTCAAAACAACAATGTTGTCACTAACCAAGGAGCAGAAGAAATGAGATTTGCTCTGTCGGTTCTGCAGTGTAATTGAGTTAATTCCGGGCGATGTTTGTATGCTCCACTAGCTGTTAGAAGGTGTGCATATGCCCATATCACTGTGGTTGATATGAGCAGAGCAAATCGCTCTAGTATTGGTTGTTGTCTTATCTGAAAATTTTTCAGGTACTGCAGACAACAAAAGGAAATGTTGGTTTCAACGTAAGTATCAAACTTCAAGACGATGAGATTTTAGATTCACAGAGAGCTATTGTCATTAGTCAAACTTCCAGCAAATTATAACTTATCCATTTTTTTCATTTTGACCTGCAAAGAAGTTTAAGAAAAAGAGGAAACTTAATTTGTACCTGGGAGAATGCTACAAACAGAATAAGCATGGGGATTCCAATTTCAACGCAATGTCCAACCTGAAAGAAATTTCAAAGCAGAATAGTAAGTGGTACTATCATGAAGGAGATACTAAACTGTCTAAGAATTGGAATTAGTTACATGTGGATTGATGTTATACCAAAGGGAAACCTCTATCAAATAATCCAAAACCAACTAATGCGATTACTGGAACCATCCCAAGTGGGCTGAAAAATCTGCATGGAAAATGAAAGACATTAAATATTTGGCTTGTAGAATGTGATATTAAAAGTGTCATTCTGTGACTTTCAAAGAAGCACACACCTTGAACAAATAGCCCACAATTGACTATACCCCAAAATAATTTGTATGCTTGATGCTACTATCACAGCACCTTGCACTGCTCTCATGGTGTTGAGAAATCTCTGCATAAGTACATAAACACATTAGTTTTAACTCGAGTGACACTCCCACATTCTCTGATTGGCAAGCGAAGAAAACAGAACAACTTCACGTTGTGAAGTTCTTACTCAAGCTAAGATCATACACAACAGCATGCTTAGCTTGAAGGAATGTAGAAATTACCAAATGTGGGTCCTCGATCCTTTGCAGTGAAGAATCATGAATTATTGATATAATTGGAACCATGAATGCATAGGACCCTCCCACCACCGTGGGTAACCGGGTTCCGAACAGAGTTTGCAGAAGTGTATTAATCCCTTCCACGAAAAGCAGAGTTTGTACCACCCTCACTTTATCATCCTGAGACATTAAATGGAAAAACAAAACAAACCATAGAGAGACATTTACTTCAGAATCTTCAATTTCCACAGTCGTGGGACCCACCCCAAAGGCTCGAAAATGAAGGTTTTGTTTATATCAGAAGCATCAATCGGATTGATATCTGAACAAAGCAAAACGAATCTAACTTGGGAATAGCTTACTTACATCACTTCCACCCATCAAAGGAACAAGGAATGAAGGAATCATCACTGCTGTTCCTAAGGCCAAAATGTAATGCTGAAAACCCAGAGCTATGGTCTCCCCTGTGAACAGAGCAAACAGAGAATCACTCACTCACATTGAGAGAAAAGAAAAGGAAAAAGGTAAAAGTGAGAATGCAGCATAGAAAATATTCAAACTTGGCATACCCCAAGATGGGTTTGAATCAATACAGTACTCTAAGCCTTGAAGTTGGTCCATTGGTGGGTGGCTTATCTCTTCTGGCTTCACGGCCGCCATAATAATCTAATCTCAGCTCGTTGTGCTACTCTTTTTCCTTACCTCTAAGTCCTACTGTTTATGACGCAAAAGAAACAAAAACAACTAGAGAGAAAGAGAGAAGAAGAAGAAAAAGAAATATTCTTAGGAACTTTGAGGTCTTTTTAAAGATACGAGCTGATTCAATGGCAGTGAAAGGAAGAAGGCGACCACAAAACCTGACTGTGAAAGGAAGAAAGAAGGTGCACAGTGACGTTGAAAAAAGAGAGCAGAAAACACAGAAAAGGTAAGCAGAGAAAGTATAGAGAGAGAGAGTGAGAAAACAAAGTTGAGAAGGGAAAGATCTTCACTTGGAACCCACCGGTGAGCAGTGAGAGATCTTAGCATTCTTTGTTTGTAGCTAGGTCATCTCAATCAGTCTTATGCTTTTGGATTCATGGAAAGGTTCCGTTAACTTTTCCATAATCCTAAAATTACCGCTCTAGGAACTTCCAAAGATGAATCTGAACTGAATGTTACCGTTGCATTGCCTCTCTGACACTGATCCCATGGGTTTTCATCAGCAACTCCATCGCTGGAAAAAAAAGGTGTTATTTGCAAGTGTATATTTGACCTTAATAAATTAATAAATATTGTTAGTGTATTTTAGCAAAAATGTCAGATTCATGCATCTCAGATTCTTACCAAATGAGGGTACAAAGATATGGAAAGAAAATTATGGGAGTCGTTGATAATTTTTAATATATATTCATGCGCAAAACAATTGAAATTTGTAACGCATAAGAACTTTTTTTGGGGGGTCACCAACGCCCGGGACTTTTATATATAAACGTATATATAATGTCTCGCAAGAACCTATCCCATTTTCCTCACCTTTATTATTAATTTTGGATATTTTTATTATAAGTAAAAATATATAAATGATAAATCGGTACATGGCATAGGTCGAATTTAAAAAGCTAGAAATTTAGAAATTAGAACGTCCTCAGTAGACAATCTTAACATTTTGGGTTGGAAATAAAAATACAATTTGTATGCACTTATTTTTTGAGAAAATAAAGTATTCCTGCATTCACCAATAAGAACCAGTCATATATATATATATATATATATATATATATATATATATATGCATATTGAGGAGTTGGTTCGATAAGAACCAGTACTAAAGAAATATGTTTTTCTTTATTTTCTTTTCCTTCTTCCCACCTAATATGCTTTTCCTCTTAAGTACTGGTGGTTCAAAGCTAGTCGTTAGTTTTTCTTTTTTTGGTGACCCTAGACTTCAGAATTTTAAGCTCAAAATCATCTCAAAAAACGTAGACTTCTTCAGAAAATTAAACTTTATTTTCTTTGAAAAAAACATAAAAATAAAAATGTGGCCTCGCTAAATCATTGTTTGTGCAATTTCAGCTGGGGATAAATAAAGGGACGCATGGGGAAAATATATAAATGTGATTAGGAACTCATTTAGATTAATTTTTAAAGAATGACTTATGAAAAAAAAGTATTTTTAAAGTGATTTTGGATAAACTCTTTTAAAGAAAAATTTATGAAAAAAAATAGTTCTAAATAATTAAATTTTTAGATAGTTATTATTAGAATGACTTTTATAATTTGTAAATTATTAGAGATTGTATGAGATAAAAAAAAAAATAATTAATGTCCATCACTGAGCATCTCACATTATCTCTGCTACCCTCTGCAATGCCACTATTCATATTCTTTCTCTTCTTCTCTTATTAATTCTAGAACCCAATGGTGACGACGATGAGCACAACGAAAACCTCAAGCGAAGAAAACTTCAACGACGACTATAGAAGCCATAGATGATGACCACCTCCCTGAGACCCACAGATGATGACGGAAGTCCTCTCCACGACCCACAGTTATAGATCACCTCCACGATCCACCGTGAAGAAGTGAAGAACCAGAACGGCGGCGGCAGTAGAGAAGTGAAGAATTAGAGGTGGACTAACAGCGAGAAAGAAGGAAGATAATGAAGGAGAACCAGCGGCGATGGCAAACAATGGTTTCAACAAATGGCAGAAGAAGAAGGATGCGATGACAACAACAACAGAAGAGAAGGGAGAGATGAAAGAGAGTGAAAAAATATGAGTAAAATAGTTATTAAATAGTCTATAAACTATTTTCCTGTTCTAAAAATTATTCTCAGGAGTTTATCCAAAAAATCATGGTTTGATCCATAAATTATTTTAGACAAATATGATTGTTTATTTTAAAATTTTCTCAAACTAATATTTAAACTAAAAACTCTTTTAAAATTTTAGTTTAGTAACTAACCAAACATATACAGAAATATAATTATACTTTTTTTTTCAAATCTTTATTAGTACTTGCCTGATACCTGTGTCAATTAATATTATTTGTATAGTTGATTAATGTAATACTACTAAGTAGGTGAATGTAGTTAAAAGAGGGAGGGGATTATGGTGCATGGGGTGAAGGCACAGAAGAAGACGAATCTCCAAACGTCTCTTTATTCTATTCAGATGCCAACACAAACCACTTGATATCTGAGCCTCTCATCATAATAATTATTCTCTTTTATTTATACATTTGCCTTAAATTATCCCTTTTTTCTTTCCCTTACCTCCAAATCTCCCATCTCTTTGTAGCCATAATTGTTCAATTAACTCTCAATATCATTATTTCAGTGAGCGAGAATTTAATTACTATTGGGCTGACATGCGTGCGTAATGGCGGAATGTATATATGATTAATGCTATTATTGTGGTTATTATGTTGAAATAATTAATTGACTTGTCCGAACAATAATTTAGGCATCGAGTCCATTGATTCCGGTCATCCTTTCCAAGTCAGTCAATCCAACATTATAGTACCACATTCAACCAACTCCCACTAGGTGGGGCTATCTCCATGGAATAACGTACCATCATGCTTTGGGTTCGAGTACTTATATGTTAAAAAGGTTTTTTTTAAGAGTTATTTCAATATATAATAGTTATATCAAGTCAGCATCTCATTAACTATATCTTTATCATATATTTTTTATGATCTTTCAAAATAAAAAATAAAAAAAATGCACTTTTCATGAGATATAGCATTGTAAGATCTATGTCATGAGATGAGCAGGAGATCCAATTCTCTACTACTCTATAACACACCAATTTATTGGGGGTAAAATAGGAAGGAAAAAATGTTCTCAACCATTTCTTAACATGTATGCCTAACCATATCCACTATTTATATTAGATAAGCAAGATCAAGAGAAGGAAAAGTTCTCGTCCTCCCCGTTGATTCGTCATCTTGTTAGGGTAAAGAATAAATTAAAGCTTCCTCATCTCCAATTTCTTAACCTCTTATCCCTTCGGAAGATCATAACATGGATAATGAACTATAACTCCTCAATGAACTTGCCTAGGAATTTAATTAAAGTAATAGGCTTCAAGGAGATTCCCTCTCAGGACAATCTGCAACAGTCTCTCATTCATTCAAATGTCATTGCAGTAAATACTATTTCTTTTTTTGAGTACTTGGAGTTTCGGACAGTTAGTTGGATATAGAACAGTTTATTGGTGATTTGCATAGGATAAATAAACAGGACCCATGAAATCTGAAAACATGCTTGTGGTATCATCTCTTTTGAGACAATAACTTTATTATTCTTTTTGTTCTTCTCTCCTTAAACCTATTGCTGAGTCTGAATCGCAATTATTCACATCCATGCTCTTACTTTATGACTTGATTAACCTTCAAAAGGTATTACCTTATCCCGTAATCCCAGAACCTTTCAAACTCGAAGGTCTTTGGCTCAAAGGTCCTTCAACACAGCAAGTTCAAAACCAGAAAAGTAACGTAAAAAAGAACCTTTTATGAATGAAACTCCTACGAGAATATTCAATGGCACTCGGATAATTTATGTCTGAGATAAACTAATCATGGAAAGCAAATCTGTGTTCACATGACGTTAACTTTTTCTTTTTGAAGAGAGAACAAAATTTGATCAAAACACATTAAAGAAGACACACACACACACACAGATATATCATCCCTTAGCTAGCAAGTATATGATGATGCGATGCCATCCCACATGCATGATGAAACTAAAAAGAACGGTACTAGGCAGCCTTCTTTTTGAGACTAATAAAAAGATATAAAACGATGCTCCTAAGTTATCTCCAAAGGCACAATGCCAACGTATATCCGATTCAGACCCCAAGAATCTTCTTACTGATAGCAAGCCATTAGAATAATTAAGGTTCTTAATTAGTGCTCTATTACAAAGAAAGGATCTCATCATCTTTACTTTTTTGTCTGGGCCTAGCTAGTCAAACCAATAAAGCAATAAGGGAATTATGATGACATTGTGGAGAAGTATAGTAATGGAATATCCAAGCATGACATGAATCCTGATATGCATGATAATGATACTACAAACTGAAGTTCCTATAACGGATAGGCATGGAGATGACAAGGTGGGTCTTTGCGTTTTTTTTTTTTTTTGTTACTAAAGAAAAGATGATGTGGTAATGACTAATGAGGGTAAAGCAAACATTTATTTTGACTCGAACCACAAGGCAGGTTTACTTTTTTCCTTCAATAGGACCCATCTTCCCCACTTCATCACTTGTTCACTTTTCTGACTGTATGAGTACCTGGGATGCCCTAAGAAATTTCACGTTTCTGACTGGCTGCAGATTCTGATGGTCTCGTTCCATGAAACTTTAACCTTGCTACAGTTCAGGTATAACAGTGACAACTGAAATATATGAAAGTTCCAACTTCCGAGGGATTTTCATTTTTGGTCTTCTGAAACTTTATTTTCACTGAATCTTTTAGGCATGCTTCGTGTGTATATATGTTGAAAGGGAATGTGAGGAATTAAGGGTATTAATTAATTGTAACTTTTTTAATACAAGCACTTCAGCGAGGATTGGGAAAGACGCTCTGTGGTAGCCAGTTTTTAATTGATACTAAGTAGCATACTAATATGTTCTTATCAGTTTAGTTTAAGATTAATTAGTATGTTTTTATAGTAAAGTCACAGAGAAACAAGTGCAGAGCAGGGTATGGCGCTGTGGATTTTTTGAGGACCAATGTGTGTGCGCGAAACAAGTGCAGAGCAGGGTATGGCGCTGTGGATGTTTTGAGGACCAGTGTGTGTGCGCGTGCGCGCGCGCGTGTGTGTGTGTGGAGTGAGAGTATAGCTGGAGAGCAGAGACTTAGTGCAACTTTTTCAACACGGCTACCCTGCTTTGTAAGGACTTGGCCTTTGGATTGTGTCTGTTTTGGATTAACCTCGTTTTGCGTAAAAGGATTTCTTTAATCTATATTATATATTCTATGCATATACGAATTATAGGCTAAACTAACTTCACGCTTCTTAAGAAGGAATAGTCGATATCTTTAAATTTCTAAAAAAATGTGTGACTTTCTAAATTTCTGTTTATAATTTATAAATTACCAATGCAATGCTAATGCACATATATTCTTTTATCAAAAATAATTTTATTTAAAATATATTTTATAATTAACTATAAATATTTCTCTTAATAAAAATTTAAATTTTTTAATTTATTATATTATAAAAGATTAACTTTTTATTTTTTATTTTTAGTTTCAAATGAAAGAGAGAGATTGAGGATAGTGAGGCTAGGGAGGAGAAGAGAAGAATTAGTACCCTAGTTGTTTAATTAAAATAATTTTATTAATCACGAGAGTATAGTCTAATAATTATCTCATTTAATTTTTTAATTAAATGGTTAAGATTCGAATTTCACTTTTAAAATATGAAAAACATCTTGTGCCTAATTATTTATTTTTAAATAGAGGCCCCATATTAAAATAATTAGTTATTATTAATAATAAATATAAGATCTATATAAAAAAAATTAAAATATTTTTTTTAGCATTTCTAGTGATTATACGTTTAGGAGTAGCTCTTGCCACACCCATAGAGTAAATGGAGGAAACATCAATTCCCATCCTTTTTCTCTTTCCTCACTGTTCCCAACACCTCTACCTCTGTGTTACATATAAAACATTTTTTTTTATTATCCACCCGATTTACCAGAGTTTTATCTTGACTATATTCGAATCTAACCCATATCGCGTACCTGGCTATAGTGAGTGAGTCTCCCAATGGGAATTTTCTGTATACGCTAAGGCTCGAACCCAAAATTTTACTTAAACGATACCAAGCCATTTACTACTCAAACTAACCCCGGTTGGTTATATATAAAACAACATTACTTGCGCTTTGTATCCTTCCAAGGCCTACGCTGTTATTTTTTTTAGACCAGCATGATTTATTACCTAAATGTTTCACATGATCATCACATACTTTGCTAAATCGTGAGTCAATGTCCTTTCATTAACTTTCTCCCACCCATATCATTTTACACGGCAGGTGAATGTCCCATGCAAAGCGCATCACTTTTCACAAACTAAGGGGAAAAAAATAATGAGGTTAACAGACGCTTTCATCTAACTTTAAGATCATTGATCACCCTATACAGTGAAAATAAATTATACTATGACTAAATTAACCTTATTTATTTAATTTCAACATCGCCCCTGGCTTCTTTTGCTAAAAGGACACCCTTGCCCTTGGAGGGTTAGTTCAGTTTTCGCTTTCATGCGTATGGATCAAGGCATTACGTGCCATGCATTGTTCATTCGTTTTTGTTCATAATACTTGTCATAGTAAGGACTAGTCACCAAGGATATAATTCAAGCAAACTTGGCAAACAAAATGGAATCCTGTAACAATTAGCATGTTGATTTCCACAGCAGAAAACCTCATCCTGTGTTTGTTGTCTATATGTACATAAATAAATGGCGTTCGAGAAATGGAATGTTGGAAAAATTCCTTCATACTTGCTAAATGAATTTCATCTTGAATCCAGCTTTCTCCACAAGTGAAATGTTCTCCTGATGATAGGATCAGCTGAAAAGCCTTCTGCATAAGCGCTGATAGCTGTTAAAAGGCCCTTTAATCTATCACCATTGTCCTGTATCCAACAAAAAAATTACAGTTTGATATAAATAAAACCTTGTATAATCTGTAATAATACAATTTTCTACAGTACCAGCAGCACGAAGGCGAAATTATGGCACCAAAACTTCCTATCCATATGACGAACTTAAAAGTCTATTTAGCTAGACTGACCAGAACACAACAAAACCTTCCATAAATATATCTAACAAAACTTAATCTCTTGACATTATAAAGCACAAACCTCTGGTTTCTTAAATGAGAGATCCTTTGGGGTAAATGGTACCATATAGAAAGGAAGATCTGAACGCAGCAATGCCTGCATTAGTTTTTTTTTTTTTTTGGTGATACGCCTGCATTAGTTTAAAGATATCTTTATATAAGACAACTTAGTAGATTACAAGACAAAAATGTCAAGAAAAAGAGAATAGGGGAAAAAATAAAACAGAGTATCAGGCTTGAAAAGTATACCAGTTCCTTGCTTAAGAGAGCCTGTTCAGCATTTGCAATCAAGGCCTACCAGAAAAATTGCAAATTAAATGAAATTTCAATGCATCATGGTGATACAGTAATAATTTGAAGGTGATTCCACTCATAATTTACATAGTAAACCTTCTACTATCAGCCATACAGTTGCAATTTTTAAAATATGAAATGATACACTCTACAACAACAAAACAACAACAAAAGCCTTATTTCATTAAGGGGAGTCAGCCATAGGGATCACATGGCACAATCGTGCTCTACTCAACCAATTCTAATAAGCCATTAGCTAGGAATATTCCTAGGGAATGGACAATGAGCCAATGAGTATTAGAAAGTCTTTCCTTCTGTAACTTGCCTTTTGAATTCCAAAAAGAAAGAAAGAAAGTCGTTACTTGCCATTAAGTAGAATGTGATCCTAGCGAGATTTAGCATAGGAATATTTTTGTAATTGTGCCACTACCACCTGCCAATTCCTTCCCATCCTTGAACCCCAAATCCAAGGGATGCAAAAATTGGAGTTTTAGATGGCAAGAAATGGTCTTGGGAGCCATTACTTGCCATTCCTCTCCATCCTTAAGAAAACCCTCCAAACAATGGAACAACCCACTTTGGCTACTTCGTTTCATTCCTTGTTGCCATCCATCCAGACACCCTAAGATAACAATATTGATCTTGAGACAACCAGTGAAAGAATACATCTAAATACTAATTGCATCAAGAACCCTTAATAATCATGTAGTATCACACGTGTCAAAGTTCAAGGGAAATCAGGGTAGCCATGAAAAATAATAGCGTGGGTACAGAAAGGCATTATAATTAATCGAGTATACCTCTTTAATGCGCTCCTCAGTTATTTGATCAACACATTCCAACAACCTCTCCAATGTACCTGTTCATGTAAATGATAAAATACAGCCACCCATATAAAACACTATCTCAACGACAGTATGAAGAAGGCACTCATTATTTCAATCTCATGACTAAAGCTTAAGGTTGCAAAGTGCTTTCTGAAGTGCTAAACCCAAGTGAACAAATGCAAATGAAATAATGCATCTAAAATCATACTTTTCATACTAATGGAAGTTAAGATAGTCAGGGACACATGTTTTAACATTGTGGAAAAACCATGCTGATAACTCTTCCAGAGTGTTTCTCGCAAGTTTAGCATTCTAATGCTCCCACTTGCAATCTAGCAATCGTATATTTTTGAAAGAGGAAAAAAGAAGTAAAGAACAAGGATCAGGAAATAATTAATTAAAAAACAAGCGAAAAAATTTATCTTTTAATCATGGATAATCTCGTTCCCATTCTTAGTTTTCTTAGATGCCAACTTTGAGGATTACCAAATGGAGAAAGCTTGGAGATAGTAAGATGCTTCAGAAAACCAAGACCCTCTTTCATTAGTTGAGTTTGCAGAAATTGGAGACCGACCTTAGTGGTTAAATTTGACTTCTTGAGATGTGAGACGTCGTGAAATGCTTGAACAATATCTCATTCAATTTTAGAAAATTTAACCCCACCTGTGGATTCAACCTTCAAGAAAAGCAAAGAAAAATTATTCAAGACTTACCAAATTTACTGACCAATTTTGCGGCATGTACATCTCCAATTCCATCAACCCCTGCATCAGTAAATTGTAAAAGGACTAATCTAAAACTGTTTACCCTTGTCAAAATCTCTGAGAAATGATAAAGAGCTTATATAACGTTATTTCACTAGAATGACAAGGACAATAAAATCTTTTGGCATTCTCTTAGGATCTTCCTTTGTCATTTGTCGAAAAGAAGGCTAAGCTTGTAGCTCCAAATATTCAGGAAGACCCAACTTATATGAATTGGTTAAACAAGTATTCTTCTACTTTTCATCAAGTACAACATCCAATGTATTTAATCAAGGAGGTTCTGTGAAAGCGAATAAGAAACACCTAATGTTGATACTAAAAAGATGTCCGACAGATTGTGTAGAACAGTTAAAGTGCCTGTTTGAGTGATTTGCATGATGAAGAATAAAATCAATAAAGTCACTAATTAGATTATGTTATGTTTATTTAATTTCACTCTTACTATATTTAGCATGTCTTGCATGCTTAAAATGTTGATTAGGTAAACTTGTATCTGATGAATACAAGTCCTAAATGTCTATTTTTTACATGTAAAATATCCCCATTTATACATATATAAATTATGTGTTTCATGGCCTATTTGGTGCAATTTAAAAGAAAATAGATGAAAAATAGAAGAAAAAAATCATGCGCATTTAATTTCTTTTATAAGTCTTTGCTCTAACTACAACTAGTTATAACTTGTAATACTGATTATAACCTCTTTGTGGCTTTAACTCCTGAAATACTCCAACTGGTTTATTATTACGATCAATCCTATCCACTAGCAGGATTGAGCTAATAACCCTTCCTTTTATTGTCTTTGTGAAATAAGGATAGCAATCTGTTCCCCTTTGATGAAAAGTAATGAAGCGCAAACCCGGGTTTTCTAAAGGAAATGATCTGACATAAAGAAGCAAAAATAACCTGGTATATTGTCAGATCTGTCACCAGAAAGTGCAATCAGGTCAGCAAACTGGGAAGGTTTCAAAGATCCATATCGTTCTGTGAATTCCTCAACTCCAAATGAAACTATCCTGTTGAAATGGAAAATTAAAAAAAAAAAGTAATTAAAGCCAAAGAATCTCAAGATTGAACAACTGCTTCAGTTAGCAACAACAATAGCAACCAATCAAGCATACAAGTATTCATGTTACTAAATTATTCAAACGTGTTTCGAAACTTTCTAAATTGGTTGGCCAAACCAAAAAGAAAGAAACTATCTAAATTGATCTATGAGGAAGTAAATGACTGAATAGCATCCAGCACGCAGCATGAGCAATTAGTCTGTATATTTCAATGCGTTATTGACGGGCACAGAACGTTTATGAAGTCTAGAAGCTCATTTCTTTCCTGTAAAGCATAAAGTATAAACTAGAAGAACCAGGTTCATCAAAATCTTTAAATAGCCAATTGTAGACCTTCTAATAGAGCATCTCCAAGGAATTATTTTGAGGATACAATAAGGGCAAGCAAGCTAGGGAAAAATCAATGTATTAATATGAAATATAAAAACTCAAACAAGTCATACTATTCATAAGTCGAACAGTACATTTTATTTTTAAACTCCATGCAATGCATGGGACACACACCTAGTCTATTCTTTAAAACTATAGGACCGAAAAAAAGTCAGGCATTGCACTAGTCTGGGTTGTCACATATACATAATGTTAAAGCTAAAAACAAAGTCATTTTGGTCCTTTTTCCAACATCCATGAATATTTTTTAAGTGTTTTTTTATTGAAGAAGTTATCCAACGGTTGTTATTGACAATTGAACCTTAAATATAACATGACTTGTCAAAAAGATTAAAAAGAATTATTCAATGCTTTTTCATATAATGTTAATTATACGTCTTTTTAATTATTTTCACTTAAATTATTTACTTAATTATCATAAGCCAAGTATCTTATATATATAGTTATATAATATATTATAAACGATTAAAATAAACATACAGATATGTGAGTAGAGCTAGTGATTCAACTATAGTCAGATTGATGAATTGAAGCCATTTCTCAACAAGTTCCACGACTAGCCAGATAAATTAATTAACCTTAAACCCTCTCATATTCCATTATTTTGAAGTCAGGAATTGGGTGTTACTAATTCTTGCACTGACATAGTTGCTAGGACTTGACATAAAAGCAGATATCATGACTGATACTAACTGATCACCACGTGGCGCAATTCTAAGGAGACGTAATGATGGAGATAGAATCTGAAAAAAGTCTTTATCTGGGGAGACAACCCGTACCTGTCATCATCGTAAGAAAATGAAAATTAATACTTAGTCATATAAAGCAGGACATTATATTGCTAAAGTAGTAATATCAAGCTCAAATTTGAAATGACCATTCCAAGAATATTCCCAAAATTATAGGTTCCTAATAAGTGATATTTTACCATCAAAGAGCTGCTTTCCCATCCAAGAGTAGAAGACTTGAAAATTTCTTTCAAACCTCAAGTCACAATATTATTCAGCAAGCCAAACCGAATATTTGCATCAAAAGAACCATATTTTAACAGCATCAACAGTCTCACATGTAAAAATGCTTTCAGAATAAAACAGAGGCTAATGGTTTTGCCACTAGAGCATTTTTATGATGTGTTTAATTTCAGGTTTTTTCTGTGGGCCAATACATAATTCAACACTAATTAAGAGCCAATTATGGGTCTTAAAGACCAAATATATGTGGAAAGCACAGGTTTTGGCCACCAATGTGCATTTTTAAACTAGAATAGTGCCGTCTTCATCTGGTGAAGAAAACAGTATTTTCTCATAGTCCCGGAAAGTCTATCAGAGTTGCGCAATGTACAGAGCCATTCTCTATATCTCCAAATACCTTGTACCCAGCATCAACACTCCTTAAAGCTAATGTTCCAATCACATCATCTGCTTCTACACCTGATACCTGTCTTGGAGCATGTTTATATCAGCTAAAGAACACCATGGATGTCCTCGAGAAATCTAAATCAACAACATATACTTGCCTCAATGACTTTTATGGACATGGCCTTGATGGATGCTTTAAGGTATTGAAGTCCCTGAACAATGGTATCAGGTGTTGGGGGACGATTGCTCTTGTATGAGGGGTATAGAGTATGCCGAAAGTTTAGGCCTTTAAAGAAAGTGCGCATAAAATTAGGATGCAATATGTCAAGAAGCTGTCACTCTGCCAAAGAACAAAAATGCCTACAGAAAAACATCGTCAATGATGAAGGTAAAGGGTTCAATTAATGAATTAACCATTACAATAAGTAATGATTACTTCAGTGCATAAAATGAACCCATCCAGCCCAATGTGAAGTATGGCAGCACAAAGAGCGGGAAATATGTAAGTAGCTCAAGGCCATGCAGAACCACATCATATCTTACAGTTCTAAACATAGAATATGGCCCTTAATGAAGCTAAAAGAGTGTCTATAAAAATGAAGGCCTCATTTTTGTTAAATTGATTGACCTAAGAAGTATAACAGAAAAGCAGTTATTCTCCAAAATCTACAGTGCAGCTTTCTTGTCATGTCGCTCAAATAATTGAGCTTGTCATCTAGAATACTAAATAATGAGTAAAATAATGTTACCAGAATGAATGACCCCAGACATACATCTCCACAACAACCTCAAAACGTCCATCCCATGTCACCCATATATAACCACAAGTAGTGTCATAATTTCTGGGTGTGGTTGAAACTGAAAATTTAACATACCTTTTGCTGAAAATCTTTGTTTGGATGAACTACAATTATGAACAAAAGGAATTCCCGAAAAGAAAAGGTCTTCCATATTAAAATTGAACCTGAGCATAGCTTTACAGATCAAAGCAGCACAAAAGACAAGTTAGGTGGAGAAAGTATTCAAAAATGAATTTAACATTCTTAAAAAGGTGATGAGTTATTGTTCACTCGACTTAAGTTAAGGCATAAAGTATTCCGCCAAAAATGGTTTGCTTTACTAATCACAATAATTTTCATCTCAACACAACCTTGATTATTAGTTCAGGCAGGAAATCACTCAATTCACAAGGGCACACACACAAGCCTACCTAGGGACAATCCAGGAACCATTATTGATGATAGTTTCACCCCCAAAATTATGAGAAAGCATAAAAACCATCAACAATGTCTTAAAAAGATAAAACTTTTAGAATGACAGAGAATCCAAGAGAAATAAACATACAGGAAAAAACTATGACTCACCATCATGGTCAAATACCACCTGCATGCAAAGGAAACCAAATTATATCAGCAACATTAACTGATTGGAATGAGTCAAACAAAGAATGCCCGATGTTATGTAATGAAAAAAATAGTAGTAATGTAAATTTTTAGGAAAATGCTTGCATCTTTTACTTTATGATAAAAACATGATTTGCCACAAGCATACCGCCACATGGGAAGGAATAAATTCCAGAACATCAATTATCTGCAATAAAGATAAATAAGGGTAATTAATATATAAAATCACAAACTGCAGATTTATATATAATTTCATAATTATTTCTATAAAACTTAAAATAGTATTGATGAGGAGTAAATGATCTTCGTCTACATTTCAGGTGCTCAAAAATAATATAAAAAGGTCAAAATAAACCAAGATGAAAAAATATTTGCCATCAGCAGCACCAAAAACTATCTATCCCAAAAATTGGAGCAAAAACCAAATAACTCAATATAAATATAGCTTACAAGTGATAGAGCTGTAAATATTGTCAAAACCCAATCTCCATTTCCATCAGCATTTGTCAGATGACCATGCTGTAACTTTGCTGACACACAGTCAAAAGGAATTAACGGCAATCAAATATTTAAACTAAAATCAAGAGCCCAAGCAAAGTAGTGGAAGAAGAAGTTAAATAACAAAGTTTCTCCCATTAGAATGAGTTGAACAATGCAGTTTTAACCAGTGGCAAAGTATTTATAAACCCAAAAATTGTAGCAAACAAGTCACATGGTTATTATTCTTCAATAATAACATGTTGCCTCTTCAAAACATCTAAGAAAAATACAAAAATCACCGTATGTGCATCTCCAAACAACTTATTCAGCAGATGCAAGGTAAGTCAACTATAAAGCTCAAAAGAATAGGGAGAAATGTGATTTGGCACAAATCTTGGTTTTCAGAATGGCGAAATCTCCAGCCATATGATTCATGATTCAAGTTGCACTAGCATCAATAAAACATAATCTTAAAGATAAAATCATCTATACATTTTTGTTAGTTTTGACTTTTGGTGATGTTAATATCCTATAATCTGAAAGATAAAATCATGCCAACATTTTTGTTCGTTTAGATTTTTGGTGATGTTAATAATACTCCATAACCTACCTTGGTTATGAAGGATGGGATAAATATCTCTAGAAAATTTGAATTCTTTCCCTTATCAGAATGATCAGTTTTATGAATTACAAAAGAATATTTTACTCAGGTTGGTCTTGTGATCCAATCAATACCTAGGTTTCTTATGTTCTCCCCATTACTATTGTGTTACCTCTAATTTTCTTTGCCACCCAAACCTATTTTCCTTGTCAAAAGCAGCACACATTCTATTCATCAAAATCTTAATTATTCCCAGATGTACAGTTCAGAGCACCAAGCAGCCCTTAAATTAACTGTTAATCACCCTTCCCTTATAATACTGCCAATGAACCTTCAAATCAATAAACCAATTTTCTACCTATGATTCACCCTCAAAACATTAGTTTGCGAGCTACTACACCCTGAACGCCCCCACCCCCCACGTAACATTCCACACACCCAAAAAGATGTAAAATGAATAAACTGATCTATACACAGTGTGAGGGGAAATATCATCAAAGAGAGTATGCATTGCATTAACATGTGTCACATACCTAAAAGTTTGTAGTAAGCCCTATATATTATTGATGTGCCGTCAATGAGCATAACTCTACCATTCATTGGATCAGTGTTTGCTGCTCTTTCTCCAGTGTTAACTGCACCAAGCTGCGCAACTTGAACTGACTCATATCTACTTTCTGAAGACAATGCCACATTACTCTGACAAGCTGTGTGTGCAACTCCAAGTGAATCTGAACTAGCATTACTTGATGCACTAGAATGTCTAATAAACATGAAACATCAGGAACAAAACAATTTTAAAGATGAATAGAGAAGACATGTAAAAAAAAGCCGCGTTTTATTTGCTAAATATATCTGGACCTCTGAAATTTGCCAAAATACTTTATATTTCTCTTCTTAGCTCAATTAATTAGAGAAGTCATTTCATGAAGATTTTACCCAACTCCAGTTTTTTTTTTTTCTAGAATCGTTGAAGATATATGCAGCCAATGTGCCACCTAGGAAAGGTCCGCAACATGATCATATACTTATAATGATGAAATATGAACTTAGTTTGCTAAACTAAAATTCATTCCTTCAATTTCCATAATCAAGAGAAATTTCTATGAAAACAACGTCTTTTCAACCATACATCACAAGATTCATAATTGAAATATGCATACAACGTATAAATGTTTATTCCCTGGATATAAAGGTTTTACCACTTTAACTTCACTGTCTTCCTAGGACCAAAGCCCAATAATACAAAAGCCATTAAACGTGAAGGGAGTTTGGTACCCTCAACCCCACCCCCTTTTTAAAGGGAGCTCTAAAAAGAAGTGCGCTCCAAAAAATTAATTTTAAATTTATTACTACTGCTTTCAAATAACCAATCAAGAAAACTTCACATCGAGAAAAGCAGCAGCCTTTCAATGAATATGATATCTTGCTGAAGCATATTATACTCTATACTAACCTTCAAGGCTAAATTGAATGAAGAATGAAGCAGCTTTGGTCTTTTGAGATTGTAAAAATAGTTCCTTTCATTGCTTGAAAAGTTTCTTTCAAAGCATGTAATGCCCCTCCAAAAGGAATGAAAATGGACAGACAAGTATCGATAGCATGCCATTTATATATGCACTGAAGGTGACTGGCATGGAAAACGAGCTTCTAGATGGTTCCATAACCTGAAACTTCATGTTGGACGTCCGTTCATCAAGATAAAGAACGACGGTTGAATACTGTAAAACACCTATCTGGTTACTCTTTTCATGAAAATATTATTTAAAGACAAATTACATAAATGACCTCAAGAATAAAGCATAAATTCAACATGGCTCACCAAAATTAGGCACAAGAAAAACCGGGCTTCTTAAGGTGCTCAACTAATTAACAATTCTAGGTATTCAATGAGTCAGAAAATGGTTGTGTTTTGAGTTGGACTCATCTGTTATCGAGAACCTAAACTTATCAAACAACTTCAGCCAGTGCTTTGTAGTATAAATGCTCATCCATTGGCCAAACCAATAGAAATGATAAAAAGCATCATCACACGTATAGCATAAGGTTTCACGTACCAACATCACAATCTCTTTATTTTTATCTTTAATTATAGGATACCAGTTTCAATATGAAATAAGAACCAGAATTACGAATATTAAACTCAAAACATCATTCAGATCAGAATTGTAAAAGATCAAATTGCTCATTCTTTTTTCAGCTACTGAAGCCGTAGGAGCAAAACAAAAATGTTGTGAAAAAAATCTCTTTTCATCAATGATGCTTCTTTTTTCTGATAGAGAAACAGAAAGATGATTAATGCCAAAAAAAATGATTAAAAAACAATGTCAAAAGGGAACTTCAGGTAAGAGATATTATTTTGACTAAGAGAATAGCATGCTAAAATTCACTTAAGATTCAAAATTTTAATCAGACAAAAAAAAATTAAAGCATTTCTTCCTATCAACATACGTTGAAATATTTTCAGAAAACACATTGAAGCCCGACTATGAAACCTAGAAATCCACCCAAAAGAAAATACAGTAAGGATTACTGGAAAGTAAGTAATTAGTACAAGCTTAACAGTTAAAGTGGAAGTACCCGTGTTGTTTAGTAATGATAGCGCAATTTCTTGTAGTGTTGTGCGGCTGTAGTTACGTTGCATGATATCACACTGTGACACTGACTCCAAAACCACCTTGCTCTTGAGTCTGGCAACTAAAACCACCGTGTTTTTACCCTTTAGAAGGAAAGCAAGAAGCAATCAGTAGGAAAGGAACGTTTTTTCCTTTCTAGGAAAAAATATGGTGAATAAGAATAAGAAAAAAAATTAAAAGCAGATAAACTGAGGTGCGGGGTTTTTCGGGCGGCTAAATTTGTATGAAGCGGAAGCAGAGCGAAGTGACAGAAACAACAAAGCAAACCTCAAAGATAGAAAAAAATCAAAACAATGGTGGAAGGGCAACTGATGGGGAAGAGACTCAAACCTCACCGGCGGCAAGAGACGGCTGGAGACGCACAGCACCGAGCGAAGCAACGACGAGCTCTGGAGCGGCTGGACGAGACGAATAGCGCGGGCACGAACGCACGATAGGATATTTTTTTAAAATGGCATTTTGGTCGGAACAGGGTAAAATATGGCCCATTCCCTCCCAATTTTGTAGGCGAACGGAGGGAAAATTTTATATAATTTTATTGGGAAATCCCCAGTCCTAAATTTTAAAAAAAAAATAACCTAAATTTTAATTTAAAAAAAATTAAAATAAATAGTCATCTTTATTTAAAAAAATTTTGGAACAAATTATAGTTTTAGAGAAGCGGGTCAGAATAGCTTTTGAAACAGTAAAAGAACTTATGAACTACTCAATTACTATTTTATTTTTATTTTTTCTTACACTATCTCTCCTCTTTCTTTTATCTTTTTCTTACTTTTTGATAAATTGCCTATGAAAAAGTGATTCTGCTACTAATTATCTAAACATCTCCAATTTTCAAAATCATTTTTTTCCCAAAATCTATTCTTCTCAAATCTATTCTCCAAAATCTATTATACCTAGTGTGTGTTTGGAAACCCCCAAACCACGATTTCAAAAGGGTTTCTGGCTCAAACTTCGGTTAGAAAAAATTTAGCAGCAAACAGTCATTTTTGTCCAAAATCTCGTTTTGGACCAAACCATAGTTTCAGATAAGCTGATCAGAATAGCTTTTGAAACAGTAAAAGAACTTATGAACTACTCAATTACTATTTTACCCTTATTTTTTCTTACATTATCTCTCATCTCTTTTCTATCTTTTCCACTATCTCTCATCTCTCCTCTCTACCCTCTCTCCTCTCTCTTCTCCACCTACTCTCATCTCTTCTCTCTTCTCCACCCTCTCTCTCTCCTACTTTTAATAAAATCATACTATTTTTAGTAATTTACCAATACAAAAAGTCATTTTGAAAATAACTATCCAAACACTTATTTTTTTCAAAATCATTTTTCCCCAAAATTTATTCTTCCCAAAATCTATTCTCTAAAATCTATTATCCAAAAGCTAATCTAAACACACCCTAAGATATTTATTATGCCAAACAAGGTCCCTTTCCTCTAAATCTCTCTTACCAAACACACCTATGGAACTTCCAAAAATCTGAACTGAATGTTACCGTTGCATTGCCTCTCAGATATTTTTTTTTGTTATCCACCCGGTACACCGGTGCTTTGCCCCGACTATATTCAGATCTAACCCGCGTCACGCACCTGGCTATGGTGGATGAGTCTCCCAACGGAAATTTTCTACGTACACCAAGGCTCGAACTCGAGACCTCACTTAAATAATACTGAGCCGCTTACTACTCATACTAACCCCGTTGGTTGCCTCTCAGAGATTGATCGCCTTGGTTGTCACAATTAACTCCCTCGCTGTGAAAAGGTATTTGTTATTTGCAACTGTATATATTTGATTTTAAATATTTCTCCAAACTTTAATATAAAATATATTTAATTAATTTAATTATATTAAAAAATTAATTAATATAAATTATTATTTTTAGAATGTCATAATTATTTTTATTAAATTATTTATTCGTTCTCTTATTTAATTATTATTTAGAAAGTATCAATAAAAAAAATTTATAAAAAAAATTAATAAATATAAAAAATAAATTTTATATTTAAATTAAAATTAATTTTTTAATTAAATCATAAAGACAAGATGAGCAATAAATATTATTAGCGCATTTTACTAAAATAAATGTGGGATTCATGCATCTCAAATTCTTACCAAATGAGGTTGCCAGGATGGGAATCATTGATAATTCACAATGTATATTCACGTACAAAACAGTTGAAATTTTTAGCGCACAAGTACTCGGATATATATAATATGTCTAGCAACTAGCAAGTACCTATCACATTTTTCTTACATTTATTATTAATTTTGGATGTTTGTATTATATTTAAAAATATATAAATGATAAATCGGCACACAGAATAGGTCGTATTTAAAAAACTAGAAATTTAGAACGTCCTCAAATGATAAGCAATCTTGACATTTTGGGTTGGAAATAAATATGCAATTTGTATGCATTTAGTTTTTGAGAAAACAAAGTACCCTCCATTTACCAATAAGAACCAGTCACACGCATGCCGTTAGTTCAGGTTTCGCTTTCATGCGTATGGCTCAAGGCATTACGTGCTATCATTCTTCATTCGTTTTTGTTCTTTTTTTTCAGGGATTCGCTTATTATGAATATACTTATCCTTTATTACTATTCTCTCTTCCCTCCCCTCCAGCCAATTCTGATGAGTTAGCATTAAAACCTCTTCTCTCTCCCCCCCTCGAACCAAACTGAATAGAAGGGTTCACGATGCTATATTCATATTTGATTTATTAATTTAATATGTAACACATCTGATCATTGAATAAGCTACTAAACAAAGACAATATATTAGCAGATGAATGGCTCAAGATCTTTTCTTTTTGTAAATGTTATCAGTTACTAGTTACTACAAACCTGAAAGAATGCTAAGATCTGATCCCCGATTTCTGGATCTTTTCCCCTCCTCTGCCTCTCGCCGTTTTTGCTGCCTGTTCAACAAAACAACAGTGGTCATTGTATTAAACATGAATAAATAATTCTATCAGCAAAATATCTGCGGTCAGAATTCAGAAACAATCTGGCGCACAGGATATTTCAGCAGTTTGCCTGCCACGTCTGGACAGTATTATTTGACCTCAGTAAAGCAAGCAGGCTTGGTACATTTTTCACCCTGACAATTCCCTATCATCCTCTTCTTAAAAGCAGTTCTTGAAAGCAGACTGGCATTGTTGATCTAATGCTCGTGCAACTCAACCGCTAGAAGTAGTCAATCACATGCATGATATGTCAAGATACAAGTAAAAGAAACACAAACCAATTACAGAAGAAGACACCAATTACAGGTGAAAACAATGTTTAACTCTCTACATGTCACACCCACCATTTTTAGAGTTTAGTTTCCTTTTAATGGCTGAGACATGGGCTAATACAACAACAACAACAAAGCCTTATCCCATTAAATGGGGTCGGCTATATGGATCATACGACGCCATTGTGCTCTATCAAAAACTAAATCCTTGGTTAAGTTATTGACCAGGAGATCCCGCTCAATGACCTCGTTGAGCGTTCTCTTTGGCCTTCCTCTATTCCTTTTAACCGGGCTCCATACGATTTGATCCACCCTCTTCACTGGCGCATCCCTTGGCCTTCTTTGTACGTGTCCAAACCACCTAAGACGGTTTTCTACCATTTTCTCCTCAATAGATGTCACTCCAACTCTTCCCCGTATTTGTTCATTACGAATCCTATCTTTTCTTGTATGCCCACACATCCATCTCAACATCCTCATCTCAGCTACCCCGACTTTATGCTCTTGCTGTCCTTTTAAAGCCCAACATTCACTTCCATAAAGTATTGCTGGTCTTATAGCAGTGCGATAAAACTTTCCTTTTAATTTATCTGGTACTTTCCAATCACATATCACCCCAGTAGCCTTTCTCCATTTAAACCACCCAGCTTGAATTCTATGATTAACATCCTCCAAAATTTCACCATCCTTCTGTATAATTGATCCTAAATATTTGAACTTATCTATTTGTGGAATAACATGATCTCCCAATTTGACCTCCAAGTTATTTCTAACTTGCCTCTTATCAAAATTACAATGCATATATTCAGTCTTGCTTCTACTCAGACGAAAACCCTTCGACTCTAAAGTACTTCTCCATAACTCAAATTTAAAATTAATCTCTTCTCTTGACTCTGCCACAAGAACTATATCGTCTGCAAAAAGCATGCACTTAGGGATTTCTTCTTGAATAGGCTTGGTTAGAGCATCCACTACTAGATTAAATAAATAAGGACTCAAGGATGATCCCTGATGAAGACCAATCCTTATGGGAAAATCCTTTGTTTCGCCCCCAAACGTTCTTATAGTAGTTGTTACCCCCTCATACATATCTTTTATTGCCTTGATATATGCCATGCGCACACCTTTCTTTTCCAAAGCTTTCTAAAGCACCTCCCTTGGTATTCGATCATACGCTTTTTCTAAGTCAATGAAGACCATATGCAAGTCTCTTCTTTTGGTCCGGTACCTTTCCATTAATCCCCTTAATAAATGAATCGCCTCTATTGTAGACCTACCCGGCATAAAACCACACTGATTCTCAGAAATATCAGTCTCTAATCTCAACCTGTGTTCAATTACCTTTTTCCATAACTTCATAGTGTGACTCATAAGCTTTATCCCTCTGTAATTTGCACAATTTTGAATATCCCCTTTATTTTTGTAAATAGGAACTAAAGTACTTTTCCTCCAGTCATCAGGCATTTTCTTAGAATTTAAGATCACATTAAATAGTTTAGCAAGCCACACCACCCCCACTTCGCCTAAACACTTCCAAACTTCAATAGGAATACCGTCAGGTCCAACAGCTTTACTATTTTCCATTTTCTTAAGCACCTCCTTAACCTCGTCAACACGGATCCTATGGTAAAATGCCAAATTTGGTTCAACTTCTCGTGTCAAATCCCCGAACTCATAACTGGACCCTCCTCCCTCGTCATTAAACAATTTGTAAAAATAGGTCTCCCACCGTTCTTTAATATCACCATCTGCAACTAAAACCTTGCCTTCTTCATCCTTAATACATCGTACTTGATTCAAATCCCTCGATTTCCTTTCCCTATCTCTTGCAATCTTATAAATCTTTCGTTCTCCCGACTTTGTCCCTAGCTCCTTATAAAATTCCTCAAAAGCTTTAAAACGAGCTGCACTCACCGCCTTCTTAGTTTCCTTCTTAGCTAAATGATATTTTTCCCAATTTTCAGTATTATTACATAAATGTACAGCTTTGAAACAGTCTCTTTTGTTCTTAACTTTCTCTTGTACGTCCTCATTCTACCACCAAGTCTTCTTATCTCTTTGACCAAAACTTTTAGATTCTCCCAAAATTACAGAGACATGGGCTAATAGAGAATGTAAAATTAATTAGAATCAAAACAAGGAGCAGAATGCGCAGACAAAATAAACTTACGCATATAGCATGTATCCACCACCAGCATTGGCAGAAGATAAAATTGCCGCATGAGCCCCAACAGTAGATACAGAATCCTGCACCACAGAGGGCAGTGGATTTTTTTTATCTCCATCCACCTGAAACAAAGTAATTCACTAAAATCTTGTAAGCACAGTGAAGTATATCATAGAAAATGCAAATCTATATTACTTAGATGAATACCTTATCCCATTTTGATTTTAGCATCACCTGTAGAGGGCGCCAAATGCGAAGCACCAGCAGTCACACCAGATGAAGCTGCGAAAAAAAGTCAATATAACACCATAACACCACTATAATAAAATCATCATACATCTAACAGAAACGGAAAACATTTAAAAACAGCTTCATCACAGCGTTGAGAGTTAAGTGGTTTCTGAACCTGGAACAGGTAGGTTGATCCTGCGAACGCCAGCTACTGTTGCACCCTGCGTTCCACTGGAAATAAATTCAACCTTTTGTGCTTTTTTCTTCTCCTGCTCTCTCCTCGCTCTTTCACGCCTCATATCAGCCTCTGTTTTAAAGGCATGGAAAATAGAGTAATATTAGGGAAAATCTTGAAAAAGGACTCAAAAATCAGTTATAGCTTCAAGGTAGAGTAACATAAGCAGTCCCACACACTTCTAGATAAGTTACCCAAGCATTTTTGCCAAAATGATAACACCATCAAAGTTCTTGAAGGAAGACAATCACAAACCTAAAATAAATTATCTATGTAACACTGGAATCAAGAAAAGAGACCAGGCTAAAATACCACATGCCTCGAATCCACTGTCACCACATAAACAGTCTACAATAACCTCGTTACAGAACATGACAAAATAGATTACAAAATACTGCATAAACAAAAACAAATAATGCAACTATAGTAACATATAAGATGAAATTAACAGTACATATGAGCAAAAAAGCATGAGTATGGAGAACCACAAGAAGATAGATGCAGAGTTAAAAATGTTAAGGACCTATTTCATCACAGAAGTCACTTGGGTGATATCCGTGAGGGTCAAATACATCTTTACTGAAGCACGATCCTCCTTCATCAATACCCTAATACCTCACTGCATGCAAAAGGAAGTCGGGGTTCCGATAGTCCTTCCTGTTGCGAACTTCCGCAATAAAACTTTTTCCAGACTTCTTATATTGAAGAAATTTATTTATTTTCTTCTGCAATAGCATAAAATCAAAATCAAGAATAATAAGAGAAAATTGTGCAAGGGCTAAATGCATGGTATTCTTATTTCCCAATGGTTAGGAACAACTAGTGTGTGGGGTGCGCCTTGGTACCCAAAAATTACTTTGCCATTGTTTGGCTGGAGGATTTTAGAAGGGAGGGGAGGTGTAAATATGTTTGGCTGAGAAAAATAGAAAGGAGGGGAGGTTTAAAATTTTGTTCCTCTTGTGCTCCTCTCTCCTCCAAAATTGGGATTTTTTTTAGGAGTGAGAAATTTTTGTTCTAATCTTAACAAAAATAACTATAATGTCTTTTTATTATTCCAGTGTTATCCCTCTTGACTTAAAACATTTTTTTTGTTGCATACCACTGTCAGCACTATTTTTTTTTTTTGCATTTTTTTTGCTACTGTCAAGTAAAATAGTTGTGTTAAATATATATTCCAGATTACTTATCTAAATTAGGAATGTTCTTTTTTTATTGTGTAAGCTTGTATAGAATTAATACAAAAATATATAGTTTAAGGTAAGTATATTGGCAAAAAATGGTATGTATATATTATAAATATATTTATATGTCTTATAAAACTAAGGACAGAATGTTAACATTTTTTCATATTTTCTAATTTCTTAATTTTATAAGATATTAAAAACTATATTAAAATTAATGGGATAATATGTTTAAATTAATGAAATTATGCTTTGAAGTGCATATAAAAATATTTTTATCATGTATAAATGATGTAATAGGTTTTCTAATACTCATATTTTAGAAAATAATAATTCTGATGTAAATATTATAAAAGAATATAGAAGAAATTCTAAATAAAAAGATAAGAATATATTTATCAACTTTTAATTAGTTTCGAGTTTCCCTCTCCTCCCCTACCTTATCCTCAAACTAAACAAAACTTATGACATCACCTACTCTTCTCTACCCTCCCCTCCTTTAGTTAAATCAAACAAAGCCTTATGTTCAGGTAATTTAAATTATAAAAAAAATTACTAAAATGCAAAATGAGGCTCTTGAACAAACCGAAGGAGAAAAAGAAAACTGTACAAGCATACAAAAACAGGGGAAAAGGGACAGAACACACTAGTTTAGTTCAACACACACAATCATTTACAAAGTATCAAACGGGTGCTTAATAAAACAAAATTATCAAGAAAAATAACAATAGAACTTACTTGTAAATCCCGAGAGCATTTAGCTTTCATGGGTGGAGGGAGAAATTTATCCAATGGATCATCAAATTTTCGCTCTTCTTGTAGGGCTCCTCCATGTTCTGAACTATCTGATCCAACCATAGCATCATGGCTCCTCCTCAGAAAATTGAGGGCCGCTGGCATCATTGTCAGATGTCAAAGTGGGAACTGTTCCAGATGGTGTTCTACCAAGTGAATCACCTATGAGAAAACATTCTATAAAATAAGAAGCAAAAAGATAATGTACTCTTGCCAGAGCAAAACAGTGGAATAAAATCAAACACAAAAGCAATATAAGGCTTTTTCTTAGCATGGTAAATAGTGAGCAAGTATTATCCTGTTTCACTCCCTCGGCCCACTTCTCAAGACCCAAATAAGGTCCAGGGACAATAGTGCATTTCTTTCAAATATACATAACTAACGGGGGTTAGTCCGAGTGGTAAGCGGCTCAGTATCGCTTAAGCGAGGTCTCGAGTTCGAGCCTTAGCGAATGCAGAAAATCCCCGTTGGGAGACTCACCCACCATAGCCAGGTGCGCGACGCGGGTCGAATCCGAATGTAGTCGGGGCAAAGCTCCGGTGAACCGGGTGGGCAACAAAAAAAAATGCGTGATCATGCATTCTTCCGACTTGGATCTCAGACGTGAAAAGTTTGCATGAGTGCATGAACTTGACCTTTACAGAAAATTTAATACATTTCAATTTAATTCACAATCACTATTACAACTATTCGACAGCCTGAAAGGCTGAAACTAAAACAATAGCTCATATCCACTAATTATCTGATATATGACTGAGAAGAAAAATAGACTATTCAAAATCTTGCGTCCCATTATTCCATGGGGAAACTGTTACTAAGAAATTCTAAATTCAACGTATTATATTTGAACAATGAGCTTAGTCTGCGGTAATATGAGATGATGCTCAAAAAATGAGTGGAATGAAGTGGGACGAACATTAATCAAAACTTGCAGTGAAATAACTCCATGATCAACAAAAATCCTGCTTACCATTTGCTGTTTGACGGTCTTCCCCGAGAGTCGCTTGGCCGCTACATAAACCTCTCCTTCCTGTGATGGAACCAATTAAAATTATTATTCGAAATAAAACAACAACACCGAGCGACCCAGCGCAAGCAGCTCTCTCTTTCACCCCTTAAAACGACTCATCTGATGGGCTGAGGTATCAGTTTACTATAATGCCAACTGAAGCCTAAGGTCATGCGATTTTTCATCAAATGGTTGATCGATTTTCCAGTTTCATCGAAGTTCCATCTATAATTTTCTCATAAATAAAAGGAAGAGTAATAAGAATAAGACATTAGTGAAGTTTTTATGAAAAACTTCGGGCCTAGAGATCAGAAAAGGTTTGAGTAGGACATAAGTACAAGGAAGGAGTACCTCGGGCTCAGGTAACATTGCCACTTCATCGTGACCATAGTCGACTATCGTAAGGGCCCCCTCCTAATCCTTCTGGAATCCGACGACACAGCACGTCGCCCCTGCGGCGAAACCGCCGCATTAACTGAAGGTTGCTGTGGCGTTGAACTCCGAAATTTATTCTTCTGAGGGGTCATCCCATCATTGCCAAGTGGTTGAGTAACAAGTGCAGCAGAATCAGAGAACATTCTATTAGTTTCAGGCACTAAAACATCCTCAGCAGCTCGAGCATCTCTATCATCGCCCTGTTCCTCCCCTTCCTGTCCAGCAGCCGCCAAATTTTCCTCCACGTCCTCCATGTCGTCATCTTCCTCGTCGTTGTACGTGGATAACAAAGCAATCCCTTCGGATTGCTTCTTCTTGGATGCCATTGGAAGCTAGGGTTACAGCGTAAATCTGAATATGTGAAAATGGGAAAATAGAGGAAAGCGGAGTTTTGAGAAGATTGAAACGGAATTTGGGAGGGAGCGACAGAGGTGATGGAAAAGGACCAGGAAGAGGGAAGACGAACGAAGGATTGAACTTGTCGTTTTGGTCCCTATTTGCTTTTAACTTATGTATTTTTTGGGCCCAAATAAGCCCATGGGCTTTAAGGGCCGAAAGCCCAATATAATAATTAAAGGCCGCAGATGGAACTTGCAAGGACTTCTCTGTAGGCTAGCATGGGCGGTGAAGCCCAACTCCCTCTAGGCCCGCAGGTAAGCTAGGGCCTAGGGTTAAGTTGGTTTTTTTATTTTTTTTAATAGAAGGAGAGAAAAATAAAACAGACAGAAGAAGCAAAATCTCATTCCTAATTTTGGATACTAAAAATTTGCTTTATTCTGGAAAACGGCAGTGAGTTTGATCATGTATTAGGGCGTATTTAGTTGCAGTTGCTCCTAAATAATTAGGAAAAATAGTATTCATGGACCCTCGCTAAAATAAAAATCCAAATAGTGATATATCTAGCAAGATGAAGCGTATATGATGAGCACGCCAGAACGCCAAAACGGACATCCAACCACACAATGATCTTTGGATATTTTTTCTTCTTTTGCCTTTCTTTGAACGAAAGATTCCTCTCCGGAAAAAGCCCCAGGGAATATACTACTACTAGTATCAATTTGATTTAAGAATATAATAAACGTATTTTTGTGGGTCAAGCTCTAAGAAGAAGTGCGTCAAAAGAGGGGTAATGATGAGCTTTACAAAAGATAGTGAAGTGATAGAGGTGAGTCAGATTTGTGGCAAATATGGAAACAATGCGCAAAGCAAATAAGACGCGCCACATCCAACCATCACCATTCACCGTCCCTTGCGTCCTTCTTCAGTTCTTATTCTTCTCAAATAAGATGCTGATGCTCTGTGAATTAAGTCTTTTTTTTTTTTTAAGCCTACCAGCCTGTTTAGTTTGCCCTCAAAATATAATTTAAAAATAGCTGATTCAAATTTAGTTTAAAATTTTTTTAAAATAAACAATCATATTTATCCATAAATATTTTTGAACAAAATTATAGTTTTGAATAAGCTATTCAAACTAACTTTTAGAATAGTAAAAGAGTTCATGGATTATTTAATTACTATCTTACCCCTACTATTTCTTATATACTCTCTCCTCTCTCCTACTTTTTCTTACACCCTCTCTCCTCTCTCCTACTTTTTCTTACACTATCTCTCCTCTCTCTTCTCTTTTCTATATCTCTCTCCTCTCTCTTATTTTTAATCAAATCATACCCTTTTTGATAATTTACCAATATAAAAAGTCATTCTAAAAATAACTCTCCAAACACTTATTTATTCATAATCACTTTTTTTTATAAATTCTTCTCTAAAAATCTTTTTCCATAAACTGTCTCTAAACTTTTTTTTACCCTATATAGTTGAAGTATAGTGGTTTTCTGATCTAGTTATGCGAGTTTTATATTTTAAAGTTTTTTAAAATATATAAAAATATACTTAGTCACCCATGAAACTCACACACCCACATATATAATAAAAGTACACCTAGCACTCTAGACTACTTTTAGAGGAGTAATTAATATTTTAAAATAATTAATTATATAATTAGCACTCTAAACTAATTTTAGAAATGCGATTAGCATCATAAAATATTTAAATTGATATAATTTTACTTTTTTACTAATATAAATATAAATTTATAACTGTCCATATCACGTAAATTTTTTATTTTAATAAATTAGTATTTAAAATATCACATATGTCATATTGTTTAAAAATACTAAATAAATTTTAAAATTGATATTATATAGAATTTATACGTAAAAATTAAAAAAAAATTATGATTTATTTAATATAATTTATTAAAAATATACTTAGCCATCCATGACACACACGTATATAAATAAGATTGAGTTTAAAAACATAGTTGCATATTATTCCTTATTTAAGAATAATGTAGCTGCCTACGAGTTTTAAATTTTATATGTTGAATCATTTGATTGTTATATCCCGTTTCCTTACTCTTTATTACTCATCTAATTCTTAATATAAAATTTATTTTATAATATAAATTAATAAATATTGTTAAATCTAATTAAAATTGATTATCATATAAAGGGTATTTATGTTTCCATATAATCAAATTTAATACTTTGTGTTTTAACGGTGATAACCTTATCAGTAGGACACGCACCTATCGATCGAACATGCATTGTTTCCATCAAAGTACGTAATATGCCCCTCGAAGATGCTATAATCAAGTTGCATATGATTGAACTTTAGCAACCTTTTATCGGCTGTCAAAAGAGACGCACTTCTATTTTACTTTTGAATCTTTTGAGGAGAACATAGAAAATATTTGATGAATTTTGTTAAATAAAGAGGAATGGCCAGGATATAAATAACATTGAAGAAAACTAACGAACTTTTAAAAAATAAAATAAAATATTATACTCTTCAAATACTTAATATAAAATATGTATAATTAATTTAAAAACTAATTAAATTATTATATGACATATTTTTTAAAACGCTACAATCATCTTTTATAATTATATTATATTCTTTTATTTTATTATTATTAAATAAGTATTAATATAAATAATTTAAAAAAATATTAATAAATAATAAAAATATATTTTATATTTAAAATTAAAGTTAATTATATAATTACGTCATATTTAAGGATTAAAGTAGTTATAAAAAAAAAGTAATTATAATTTTGGACATCCAAAGTCTAAAGAGACGTTATAATAATCTAAATTTAAATTTTGAGAAATTATTTAAAAGGAATAAGGTCCCAGACTCTCGACAAAAGAAAAGGACGAAGATACTTCTATTGGTAGTCAAGGGTTAGAAATGATGAAAATGAGTTGAAAATTGTTTTAATATTTTGTATAACAAAATTTGGAATTCTACTAATAAGAGGCTGATAATCATGCAAGAGATTGAAATAACCTCGAGTTATTATAATCCATCCTCAATATAAGTGTTATAAATCATGCGGTAGGAAGTAGAATATTCTAATAACAAGGGTTGAGAAATACAGTAAGAAGTAGGGATTTCGAAAATGATGCGAGGCAATTAATACATGTATTAATCAGGAGTAGCTAATATATTTTTATATATAAAAAATATTAACATTTAAAAAAAATTATATATAGATAATATATGTATAAGAAATGAACATAATCCATCCATATTAATATAATTTTTAAATAAAAAATTTTAATCAATTTTTCTAATATTATCTGTATAAAAAGGAAAAATTACTATAATTTATTATTAATTTTTATATTTAAAATTTATTATTATTAATTTTTTAGTTATTATTAAAAAAATTATATAATTAGTCTTAAAACTAACATAATCCAGACTGGAAATATTTAATGTGATGGGACGGAGGAACAAAAGCGGGTTGTGAGTGGTAGGGGCCAGAATGTACTTTATTTGGAGAATCCACATTGAGGCAGGCTCACTCAGCTTTGGAAAAGAAAATAAAAGAAACATCCATCCTAATTTGCCACAACACAAAATAAAATGCCACTACTCCTTACTAGTATCGGAGAAAAAGAACACATGAGAAAGTTGCACTGTCAGCATTCACAAAGTTCATGCGGTATTTAAACCCCTCGTTTCTAGTAAAAAAAAAAAATATTTATCTAATTTTTAATATAAAATATATTTAATTAATTTAAATAAATTAAAAAAATTAATTAAATTAATTAATATAAAATAATTTTTATAAAATACTCTATTTTTTTATATTTTTATTTGATTATTATTGATAGAATATAATGGCGTCGTATGATCTATATAGTCAACTCTATTTAATGGGATAAAACTTTGTTGTTATTGTAGTATTAATAGGGTACTAATAAAAATAGTTTTAAAAAATAAATAAATATTAAAAAAATTATATTTAAAATTAATATCAATTATTAGTTAAATTATATATTAAATTGTTTATTGGTTATTGGTTTATGAATGGCATATTAGATGCAAAGATGTTGTGCTTATATATGAGATACTAATGTTTTTTATTTTATAGAAAATTTTTAAAAAAATTAAGTTCACATATAATTTAAAGGCAGAACAGAATTTCTCCTACTATTAAACGATATTAATATCAAATAAAATAAATTATTTATTATTTTTAAATATAAATTTAAATATTTATGAGTTAAGATATCGTTATAAATAGTATGATTAATAAATTGATATATTTGATGTACTCACGTTACGTTGATCGAGGTTTCTGATCAATTATTGATGAGATATATTAAAAAAAAAAATTAAAAGCCCAACACGAGCACGTCACATCAGCAAAGTAAAAAAGCAAAGTAAAACTAAACAGAGAATATCATGATATTTTTTGCCTCTTTCTGGGTTGAAGACTTTTCTTTTGAGTAGCCAATGTTCCAATCATTAAATCTTGCTTGTGTCGATTATTCAGTGCCTCACACGATATTCCCTTGCCCAAAAATAGTAGTCGCATGGGATTTAATATAAAATTTAATTATAAATTTAATTTTAATTATAAATATAAAATATATTTTTCATATTTATTAAATTACTTATATTAATTCTTACTCAATAATAATCAAATAAAAAAATTTAAAAAAAATTATTATAATATTTTAAAAAATATTTTATATTAACTAATTTAATTATTTTTTTAATATAATAAAATTAATTAAATATCCTATATATTAATGACAAATAGAATATATAAGACATGTATTCTATTATACTTATCAATCATAACACTCTTAATTTAATACTAAAAACTTTATTTCTTGTAATATGCGTATGTTCGTCTGCAACATTCTTACACAATTAAAGATGTGCGATGCGTACTTATTGTAAGTAAAAATTTCAATAGTTTTATTAGTGAACAATTTTTTTTAAAAAAATTACATGGACTTATAAATATATATCTAAATTTTAAAAATACTTATAAATATACTATAAATTATCAATCTTTATATCAATAATATTGTTTGAATTTATGACTTTGTAGATTATAAGTTAATTTATTACTAATTAGATTAATATCTATTAGTAAAATAAAATATTTTAAATTAGTAAAAAGTTAGAATCACAGCAATTCAATGTGATTGCATTTAAAATAGCGAATACTATATGGGGATGTCAACCAAAAGCAACCTAGGACCCAAGAGTGGCACTTATAGGGAATGATTGGGCGCAAAGATCATCATGGTTTGGTATGCCCATTTGGAAAGACGCAACATATATTAACTAAAGAATTGTCGACAGAGAGAGGCGCAAAATACTCCTAGAGCCAACCAATACATTCTATAGTTCAACCTACGGGGACAATACTTATATATAAATGAAACACCTCTTAACCTCATCCAAAAGGTACACCTGAAAATGATTATATAATATAAAACAATTCATGGGATTTTCCGCCTTTGGAGACTCTCTCCCCCATCACTCAAAATCTAGGCGTATTCGTAATGCTCAACAATTGTATATAGTTGACTCGTTGACCAATTAAACAACAAATTAGCCTCCAATATTGACAAATCCCAATTTTGAGAAGAATTTGCTCCAAAAAAGTCACTAAAGAAGCGATGACATCACTAGTAGAACGCGGCACGTAACTGGTCCCTTTGGGTGAATATAAAAAAAAAAACACGACCCGCAATATATGGCCAAGCTTAGGTGTATCTAGTATCTATCCCCCCCCTCTCTCCATACCTCATCTTTGTTCCTTTCTGTGACTAAAGGCAAAGGTGGGATATTCCCCTGCCACATGAAATAACAAACTCACCACTCAATTTAAAAAAAAAAAAAAAGCACAAAGAAACAAAGCGAAAGAGAAAAGCAATACTCAACAACGAAGCTACCTCCTCTGGCTCATGCATCCCTGAAAGAATAACACTCCTTCTCTCATCCTTTTGGGTTCATGAGAATTCATCACCCTCGCTTCCCCTCCCACCCCACTTCTTTTTTCCCTCTTTTTCCTTTTGCACAAAAAAAAAAATATAATACAAAGTACAAAACTTCGTGGCCAAACACCACGCGAATTCACTGCGCGTATTCACTGCGCGTGCAAATAACCCCCGTGAGATGAGGGATGGGGAACAGGGTTACTTTAACGAGACGGAGCCCCAGACGCTCCCAAAGAGCGTGGTTCCTGATTACTCCTGTGTTGGAACTCGAAAAAAGAGGAACGAGTTGGGGAGCGATTCAACTCGGGTCGTGCGGGTGGACGTCTTTTAGCAAACCCAGGACCTGCTGCATGGTGGGCCTTTTGCCCGGTGACTCGGCCGTGCACAAGTACGCGACTCGCAGGCTCTCGAGCATCTCGCTTTCCCAGTCGCAGCTTAGGGTTAGCCTCTCGTCCAACTCGCGCTCCCCCTGCCCCTCCCTCACCGCCTTTCTCACCCGAACCACCGTCTCCGCTGTGCCGGGCTTACCCGTTAACAGCTCCATCAGCACCACCCCGAAGCAGTATGCGTCCGTCTCTGTGCTGCAATTCGGGCTCCGTTGTTCCTTCCCGATGTTTCGAATCCCAAAATCGGCGATCCTGGGCTCCAAGTCATCGGCGAGCAAGATATTTGAAGTCACTAGGTGACCGTGGACGACTGCCTTTGACCCTGCGTGGTGAAGATACGCTAGTCCACGCGCAATCCCGATGGAAATACGGTGTCGTGTTAGCCAATTCATCTTCTCCGGCGGGGATGGGACCTGAGATCCGGAGCCGTTTTGAATCTCCCACGTGTCACCGGTCCAATCCTCCACGTTAGTTTGCCCCGTTGGCAGCTCATGTAGCCACCTACCCAAATCGCCGTTTGACATGAACTCGTACAAAATCAGCTTCTCACTGCCTAAAATTCCATAAAGAAGTATAAACATTTGACAATTAGTATAATTCTATTCAATATTTTCACATATGAGAAATGTGTTGGATCAACCATTGACATGGAAAGAGAACAAACATAACCAACACAGGGTAAAACCAATAAATGACAATTCATACTGAATAAGGTGGCCTGATCAGAATTATTGCTAAAATAAATCAGGCTACTAATGTAACTTTTTTAATAGACTACATAACTCGTATACCTATTGGTAATAAATTACTGAGTGCTGTGTTTAGGTGAAATTGGTTTAACCAAGGGTTACCGAGTTTGACATTCAATGAGGAACGCAAGACTAGAAGTGAAGAGCATTTATTAATGTGATAAAGTCAAAAATAAATAAATCAAAGGACCCTGCTGCGGAAAATACTACGTCACAACATTTGAAAGTTGAAACATCTGAAAAATTGGTACGGCGGCAACTACCTGCAATGCAGTAGCCGGAGGGTGGCAATAAATTGGGGTGTTTGAGCTTAGACAGGTCAACGAACAGCGCGATGGCGTCATCACTATCGACGTCTCTTGCATTCTCCAGGACCTTGATTGCCACGTGGATGTCACCGGGGACGACGACGGCTCTGTACACGGGCCCGCACCTTCCCTCCGCCAGCAGCGACTCTTTGCCGAAGTGTGACGTGGCTGCGATCAGGTCCTTGAAGCTCAGGTTCATCAATGGCTTCTCGAACATTACCACCGGTGCCGACGATGGCTCCTTCAAATCCGCCACCCACGAGCTTCCTGACTCCGTTTCGAACTCGAAAGGCCCCGATTTGTCCAACTTTATTCCCAAAGGCACCGGCTTCGAGATTGCCCATTTTATTTTCTTCGCCAGTCGTCTCTTCTTTCTGTAAATACAAAACACCCATATACTCAATAGAACCAGCACAAATGCTGAAGCAGAGGACACCGCCACCACCAGAGTTTTGTGCTTGTGTTTGTGGTGGCGCGTCGTCGAGGCTTTTAAAGCATGAGGAGAAGGTGGATCAAGACTTGGGGTATTAGATTTAGATGTACTGTGAGAGAAGTTGTTTCCGGCGTCAATGAAAGCTGAGTCGCCAAATTTCTTGTACCCATCTAAGTGAACCAGTGCTGTGAAGTTGTTGTAAGAAATGTTGAGGAACATGAGCTTTTGCAGAGGCGGGAAATCGGAAGGGAAACTACCATGGAAAGCGTTGTTTGACAAGTCCAAGTAATTCAGCGAGCGCAGGGCAGAAATAGGTTTTACGTTTGCTTTGATATTGCAGCTCGAGAGATCGAGATGGTGTAATCCGGGGAGGTTTTGAAGCACAGAAGGGAGAGTCCTCAAGTTGTTATGCGAGAGGTCGAGAATTTTGAGGTTGGAGAACCAAGAGAGTTGAAGCAGATTGGTGAACCTGTTGTGAGAGAGATTGAGATTTTGAAGCGATGAAAACGAAGAGTTTCCTGTGGGGGAATATTCGAGGTCAATGCTCCCTCCAAACTTATTGTTAGAAAGATCAACTTTCGATAATCTGGGAGATGCCCAAAACCAGCGAGGTACCTGGCCTTGGAGAAAATTCCCAGAAAGATCGAGAACCTGCAAGTTGGACATGTTCCTGATAAAAGCCCAAGAGATAGCCCCACTCAGATTCCTGGAAGAAAGCTGTATCGAAGTAATCTGAGAAGCTTTTGAACAGTTTGAACCCTGCGAATGGAACCAGGAAACATTGAAGCCAGAGACAGATTGAAAGGCCTTGGAGACCAACTCATGGTCGGTGCTGTCGCAGGAAGAATCCACAATAGCAAACAACGCCAGAAGAATCCACAATCTACAAAAATAGGAATCTATAACCTTAGCTCCCATAGCCCCTGTTTCTGACAGACAGTATGGAGCGGGTTCAGATTCAGTAGAGAAAGAGGAAGGCTTATTAGCGTTGGTGTTGTTTGGAGGCTACAGTGGGAAGCCAGGGCATCGTCATGTTGGAGGGAGAAGGGGGGAGAGAGAGAGAGAGAGAAGCAAGAAGAGAGAGAAGGAGAAGTTAATGGAAGTTGGATTTACAGAGAATGGGGTTGCTGCGAAACCGGAACAACATGCTCGTACTGATTACATGACAGTTGGAGTTTAATATCATCACGCTGGCAAATGCGGAGATTGCGATTTTCCCAATTCTTCCCGAATAAGCTTGCACCCAACGCCGTCAAGCCTGTCAAAAAGTTGTCTACCTGCTCTAATTTTGCTTTCAACTTTGTATTTAGTTTCATTATACCGAACCTAAAAAATAAATAGTACTTTCGTCCCAAAAATATAAAATTACTAATATGATTAATAAAGCTGAATTTTTTAAAATATTTATATATATTATTTTTTTAAAATTAATTTATCCGACTTATAAATTAATATATAAGATAATAATACTTAAATTATAATATAATAAAATTATTTATTTAATTTTTTAAATTAATTAATTATATCTTATATTAAAAAATGGAAGGAGTAACACTTTTTATCACCTTAACAAATTAAATTTATATTAAGAAAGAAGTTCATATTTAATATCTAATAATAATTTAAATAATATTTTTTTTAATACAGATATTTGTGTATTTTAAAAAACAATGTGTTATAAAACTTGCTGCATAATTCATATTGATATTATTGTTGATGTTGATGAGTAACAGCATTTTTTAAAATTGATATTGAAGCTACCAAATACCTACTAGGGAGGGAGGAGCGCAAGTCATGGGTGGGCAGATTCTCTGAGAAAGTTGTTACTATCTTTTACTACAAAAGGAGCTTCATTACAAGCGAATAGAGTTCAACAACACATACGTGTGGTTCACTTTGATTAAAGTTATGTGAATTTATTATATGAACAACTAGTTTATTACCGACATGTATTTCCATTCCTCTTTTATAGAGGAGATCATGCAAAGCAGGAATTAGTTTTAACTCTCTGCAGGGATTTGATTAATGGGGAAGAACAACTTCACCTAATTGTATTTATGCCTGTATATTCGTTTCAAGTAAGTTGTAGCTGTTCCCATTCACTTCGAGAAAAAGTCACCGTGTTCAAATGGGATATATGATTTAATAATGCAAGTGTCATATATACAAAACGGGCAACATATTCCCTTAGTTCACACTCGAGGCTCAATAATTTTTCTGACGGAGGTTCTTTTTCTGCAACTCTGTCGACGATTAGAAAACTACATATTTATATAATAGTCAGGGACAAATGATCCCATCAACACGTTCGTCTTTCCCTTCAAAAAATAGCTCAGCTTTCTTCTCACTAGTACCAAACAAGGAGCAATAGTTCGACAATGATAAATCAGAATGATCCATCCCCTCAGCCTGATATTTTTTTTTTTATATATATAGGGCGAAATCGAATTTACAAAATTTTTATTTATAGAGAGCTTGAGTATTATTGAGGTACAGAGGGGATGGGCCTGAGCATGATATTTTGAAAGGCTTAAATGGGTATTAACTACGCTGCCTTGTTGATTGACTGGGATTGCTACGGGAGGAAACAAACAAACAAACAAAGGTGACTCAATACAAAAATAAGAAAAGGCAAACGCGTGGAAACGTCATTTACAGATGAGGACATTCCCTTGCATCGTCTAATTTCTCTGATGGGATTGCGAACAAATCACGTGCCTACCTTGACTTGATAATGCCCAGTCTTTGCACCTCAAGTCTTCATTAGTCAATGTTGGATTTTTAAAACAAACCATGTTATATAGGACGTTTCAAAGAATGAAATTAAATTCTTCCTTGATGCTATCAACCAGTATTTTGACTTTTTTGTTTTGGTATTATTAAGCGCTCGAGCAATCAACTCCTCCAATTTTAGTTTTGTGATTGTCCCTCTTGACACATGCGTCTTCTCTTGGACACAAACTGGATACTAACTCTTGATGACATGAATCAGCCAAACACATCCCCTGTTTCAAGTAATGACAAATCAATCGCCAAAGAAAGGTAACATCAAATTTCAAATGTAAGGGGACAAGCTGGACAAGAATAGCACAAAGAAACAGAGTGCTTCAAAAACTGCTTATATTGGGATGATGGATTTGGGGGTTGGCAAGTAGGATTCCTCCACTAGTTCCAAGTGCTAGAAGCTATCTTCTCCCTCTTGCTGTTCATGTGTTGGTTTCTGATCATAAAATTATAAAGTATGTTTAAAGTGGCTGGTATCACCTAATCCATTAACATCCAGACCCCAAAATTCCATTTCATTCGCACCTCGAACTTCGCATTTGGAATATCAAACTCACACACTGAGATCTGGGATTATTATATAACTGTCACCAACCCACGCTTACACACGCCTTCAAGTGATGGATGAATCTCTCCCATGTGGCCCTCACTAGTGCGATTCAATGTTTCACTGTTTGATTCAAACTCGCCTTTTATCATTACTGTTTTTTTAACATACTACGAGGTTAGTGAAAATGATAAACTCGTGGCCAAAAAGCATTTGGGGAGTTTCATTAACTGAGCAAGTAATAATAATGCCAACCTAGAAAACAATAGACTGAAACGCTAGCTAGCTTTAATTCAAATGCTGCTGTTGGTGCTTGTAGAAAACTTTGAAGAAACCAATTCCATCAAATCCATCTCTGGCTTTTCTTCTGAACTATTGTCTTGATACCCCATGAGCAAATTCATGTTCAGGTTTTGATTTCGATAGCTGCACAGAAGCGATGAGGAGGGTGGTCCATTGAGCAAGTGAGAGAGATAAAGATCTGATTCGGGGTGTTTAATGGGAGTGGCAGCTTCCTCAGAGAAGCTTATTCTGTTATCTGGGTTTGAAATGGACGAATACACAAATCCAGGCCCAGTAGTCATGTCAGTGATAAGATGCTGCTCACCATCTGCTTGACAAAAGTCCAACAAGTAGGAAGTTGAAGAATTCTCAGAGTACTGCTCAGGATCAACAAGTAGGAAGTCCAACGATTCCCCACCTTGGCATGTGTTTCCACCAATATCCTCTCTTCTTCTTTACTCCAGCTGTCTTTCTGAAACCACATGAACCGCGAAGAACATTGTTCATGTATGTGTTTAAATATTCTCTATCATAACGAAACATTAATACAACATTCAGAAATCCACGTGACATAGTGTTTCAGGTAGCTAGGTTACTTATAGTTGAAGGCTAAATAATCTGAATTGTATTCAAAATTATTTGAGGAGGAAGTTAAATCAGAGATTCGAGAGGAAGCAAGATCTAACAAGCTGCATGTGTGTGTGTATATATAGACGGTACGAATGATGATCGAGAAAATGTAAGTCAACCCGCCACTATTTTAGCTCTTGAGTTTACTTTTCGCAATAATCAAAACCGAACAAAAATTAGAGGAAGATTTGCAGATCATATACCAATTTAGTATGAATCATTGGTGTATCTATATCTAGATGCTCTGTAATTAAGGAGAGGTCAAATACTTTTGGCGGGAAATGGAACAAAAAAGGTAATCTTAGAAACATTTGCTAAGCTCTTGGTTAAAGTCATATATATATATATAATAGTTTAGTGAACAAATCTCATACATTATATCAAACAGTTTTATATATAATAAGAATATTTTACAGTGTTTGAAAACCCCCCAAAATCAATTAAAGAAATGCTTTTTAAATAATTTGAGGAAAACTTCTGGTATACTTAGTATAGTATAAAATTACTTAAAATAAGTTAATCCAAACACAAATATACAAGTCAAACTAAGGAGCAGAATCAAAGGCAAGGGAATTTGCAATTGAACATGAAAACGTTGATACCACAGACAATGATTAAGGAAGGGAAGACCTTAATATCAGGGCTCAAATGATTATGCCATCTCTCTCGACACTGTTTGCCGGCTCTTCCATCCAATTTGTCTGCAATTTCAGCCCATTTTTTCACACCATATTCATTCACCAATCTTACCAATTTCCTGTTCACCAATCCACAGCCACATCAATACTTTACACAAATGAATGCATAAGAAAACAACACATACACCACTAATTAGAACACATGCTAACTTACAAATATAACAAGTCATATATGTCTTTAACCTGTCTTCTTCATCAGTCCACCGTCCTTTGATCAAAGACACTCGAGACCCTTTCTTATTAAGTCTCCTTCCAACATCATCATCAAGCTTCCCCATAACTTTGTTTCTAAAGCACGGTGCTGGGAGTTAAGTGTGTGTCCAGTTCAAAGGCTGCTCATTTGGCAGCACAAACCCATCAATGAAACTTGATCCTCCAGTAGTAGTCTTGTGATTCTGTGAGTGCTGGCTCCATAAGAATCTGTCGAGGGCTGTCAAAGGTGGGACTGATGGATACATGGGATGTTGTTGGAAGAAGACGATGGTGATGTCCGAAAAAGAGAAGGGACTAATGAGTTTGTATGGAGGAAGGAGATAATTGCGAGCCCCATAATGAGCCACATGGATTTACACGCATTTATTTGTGGCATCATGTGGTAACGGCTATGAATTAATAATCAGCTTCCTCCTCAGCAACAATTTAGGCAGTGAAGAGGGATTAGTGGATTGGTTATACATCCATATTTATCACTCTAGGAAAGGTTTGCTAAGCAATACAGTAGTTTTTTTTTCTGTTGGGAATGAATTATTATTGCGTTTGAGTGATGAAAATAAAAAACAATAATTTTCTCGCGCCATTACTGTCCTCTATTTAGTGGCATTAATATGTAATGAATGTTTTTTTTTTATAATAATGTATAATTTGAGGTTTTAACTTCTCTTACCACCCATCGTGGCTAGAAAAAAAAAATCTCTCACACGCATCAGTCGGATTCTGTGATTCAGGATCTTCATTTTTGGTCATGGGAAAAAAGATAAATACAGAGATTTGAGATGTCCAAATTCAGGCCCAATGAAGGGAACGATACTGAGTTCCCATTGAGTGGATGTTGAGGATTCAATGTAGTTGATAATACCGAGTTGACATGTATAATAAAAAATAGACTTATATCTTATAAAGATGCGAGTTTGATTCTTGTAAGTCCCACAAGGACGCCAGTTCTTTGATAGGCGATCTCGAAAGTCCTCTGTAAGTGCTTTCTGAGCCCTTGGGTTGTGCGCTGACTTTGGTAGAAAATCTGTGGCAAAATCACCTAAATTTTTTTTACCAAAAACAAAAAGTGGTTGATAATACTATAATTTAATCCCAAAAATATTGGATCATAAGATGAAGCCCATCTTGAATTGATGTGCTGATTTGGGCTTTCATCCAGCTGGGCCTACCTTTTCCCTCTGTTTTCTTTGATAGTGAGCTTACCTTCTCGTGAGTGTTTGTTCAAATATAATTTCAATGCTTTAAAGTTTTAAAATAAGAAAATATATTTTAAGAAAATGTTATGTAAAATATTTTTTATTTGAAATTATATATATTTTTTATAATATCTAAAATTTGGTACTATTAGATCAAATTTGAATATTATAAGATGTAAAAAAAAAGTCATCAGGTATAAACACCCATGAAGCCATGACTGTTTTAGATGTGCGTTTCCATTCACACAAGACTGACAAGAGTATGTGTAAAGTTATGAAAATACATAAAAGAAATAATATTAAGTGAGAATCTAATTTGTACAAAAGTTTTTCAAAGGAATGATGAAAGAAAAATTAAAGCTGCAACTAGCATGCAAAAAACCTTATCTCAAGATCAAACGTAAGATCCTTCCATATTTTTACTTCACTAAGTGCATGTTTGGGTCCACGTTTTAGAATAGATTCCGGGATAAAATTTCGGTTTAGAAAATTTTTACACAAACAGCAATTTTTGTTGAGAATTGATTTTGGACAAAACCTCAGTTTGAAACCTGGGTTTTGAATAAGCTATTGAAAATAGCTTTTTCTTTGAAACCTAAGTTTTGGATTATCCAATTACTATTATACCCTTATTTTTTCTTACACCCTCTCTCCTCTCTTTTCTCTATTATCTCTCATCTCTCTTCTCTTATCTCTCTTTTTTTCTTTCCTCTCTCCTCTCTTATCTCTCTCCTCTTTACACTCTCTTCTCTCTCCTCTTTATTCTCTATCATTTTTCATCTCTCTTACTTTTAATCATATCATATCCTTTTTAGTAATTTACCAATATAAAAAGTGATTCTACTACTAATCATCCAAACATCTTTATTCCCAAAATTTATTTTTCCCAAAATTTATTCTACCCAAAATCTATTCTCCAAAATCTATTCCCCCCAGAATCTATTCTCCGAAAGCTAATATCACACCCTAAACATGGAGGAGTGAACATAGACTACTTTGTTGCCTAGGCAAGTACATGTATGGGGGTGAGTGCACAATAAGTAGAGGAAATGACAAAATAAAGGCCCCACAAGCAGAGGAGGTGGCAAGGGCGATTCTGAATCCCATCTCTCTGACCCTCCGTGCGTGTGTTGTTTTTTCTGGCCCCTTCTAACAATTACGTCTCTGTTTGGTTAAATGAAAACTATAATTTTAAAAATATTTTTAAAGAAATTATAATTTAAATAAATAACTATAAAAAAATATTTATAAGTATTTTTAGATTAAATTATAATTTTAAAAGTTTAAAATTATAGTTTTATATAAATTTATAAGATTAGTTTCTAAATAAAAAAAATATTTTTAAGTTATTTAATGACTATTTTATCCTTATATTTTTTTCTATCATTTTACCTCATACTTTTTGTACTAATTTACTTATAAAAAAAATCATTCTAATAATAATTATTTAAATATTTATTATTTTAAAAAAAATTTAAAATTATTTTAAAAAATATATTATCTAAAAGTTAAATTAAACGGCCAACAAATAATTTGATAAAAGAGGGAGAATAATGCCTCATAAATAAATAATATATCCGTGTCACTCGTATGTGGTATCTTTTCAATTAAAGTATCACCACTTGCATTTAACAAATAAATAATACCATAGGGAAGTGCTTCCCACTCAGAGAGGGTGGACACAGTCACAAGGAGAAGGAGCTTTCGTTCCCCCCGATTCTTGCAATTTGCATCCCCCATGAAAAGGATCACGATTCTCTTAACTCAATAGAACATTAAAAATGTCATCATCTTCGGGGTGAAAATGAGAACTAGGGCGCTTTTGACTACTCTTTTACAAAAAACACCTGATTGTTTTCACGTTTATGTTCTTTACATTATAAACTAGCAACATATATATATATATATATATATATATATATATATTTGTGAATAGCAAATTAAGCACACAAGCGTGTAATGGAATCATGAGCATCCATCAAGGTGATTTCCTGCTTTGCGTTGAACTGCACGGTGCGGCGGCGGGCTTCTCGCTGTGAACGGTCGTTACTATAATAAGGCCGCCGGCCTCCTCGTCACATTAGCAGCTCCGGCTACGAATGGCAAGATCAACAGCGGTGGAGATGCAGTGTATCACAATTTGGAATATTAAAACCGACTTCATACGGGGTAGGATTACACGTCAGCAGAGTGTAGTACACGTGGACGTCAGTGTGTGATGGGGTGAAAGCGAAGTGCATGGCAAGTTGACAGCAACAACTACGGCTGATGCATGCGTAAGCTTCTAGGTTGTTCCTGTCGTTTCTGTGTTACGTTGTCATGTGAAGCAGGAAAGAGCCGTTATTTAGGAGTCTGGCGTCCAACTCATTTTATGATTCTACAAGATTCATCATGTTAAGCAAGCATATCTGTTCTGGATCACGAAGATCTTGAGATTTCCGCGAATATTTCTGATAATCCTAGAATTTTAGGAGTAGATACCCGTAAGAACGCAACTCTATCTCTTTTGTCAAACAATTAACATACACATGTTGTTCGTTTTGACTTTTTTAAGGCTCGCCATACACACTCTCATCATTCAATTCAAATAATCTTATAATACGGACTCGCTCAAGTCCTAAATATAAAAATTAAATAAAAAATATATTTTAATCTTAAATATAAGATAATAATATATTTTATTTTTAAAAAATTTAGAACTTATATTATATCCCGTTTAAAAATTTAGGGCATTGTTTGTGTGAAAAAAATATTTTAAACATAAGACATTTTTAGGTTTTCAGGATGTAATTAATAGACTTTTTAGAAAAATATCCTTAAAAGGTATTAAAAATTAATATTCCGTTGGATCTATGAACTCAATTTACTTTATTAAAATAAAAATTTTAATATAAAATTTAATTTATAATCTTAATTATACTATGAAGTACAAATTATATATTATATTAAAGTAATAAATCATTCTCGTATCTTTTATATGAGGATAAATATAAAAACAATGTATTTTTCATCGATTTTTATTGAAGATATGAATCAGTTAAAATTACCTCATAATTACCAAAAATAACTGTGAAGAAGCTCAAACTCGCTTTATTCTAATGTCTTGTTACTCATACATTGATTGGCACCACAGGATGAGCCACCAACATTCCGCTGACAGCATGCCCCACCAATGTCCTCTCATAATTTGAAAAGCTTGGTGGAAAGGAGTGTGTTCGAATTGATGAGAATCCAGAGCTCATCACTATTCTATACTATCCATATCCAATTTATATATTTTTTATTTTAAAATTATTTGTTAAAAAATTTAACCTTAAACCGTTAAAATTATATTTGAATGATGTAGATGTCCTAATAATAATGAACACAATAATATTTATTATTACGATGTGCACTGAAACCGATTCATTTTTTTTACCAGTGAAACTAATTCCAATTAGGTGTTGGTTGGGGCCAACTTGACATTACTAAATTAGAATTGTTCATATTAATTAGGCAAAACTTGAGTGAAATCAGCTTAATCAGATCATCGACCCCTCCAGTTTTCAGGTAAAGCTTCTTTACTTTTTATTTTATTGACGAGATATATGGAAAGCTTCTAACTTTGAGTGTCGCGGATTTGAATAATGACTTCCCCTAAATTCTGAAGCCAAATAAGACCAAATAATTGTTTGCATTATCATATGCAAGTTTATTGCTAATAGCCTCATAGTATTTTGAGAGGTCCTTGAGATGTTTTAAAAAGCAATACTCCCTGTCTTAAATATACAATCAAGATGAGAAATTTATTTTTATTTTAAATATAAAATTTTAATCTACTTTATCACTTAAAATTATAAATTTTCTCCCAAAGTATCCATTAATGCACATGATTAAATATAATGTTTTGAGAAATCAATATATAATCATTATAAATAATTAATTTAACTAATTTTTTAATCTATATAAATTAGTTAAGTAAATTTTATATTAAAAATATAAGGTAATATTTTAAAGCAAATACTACGAACTATTGTTTGTAAAATTACAAAGACATAAAGGTGGCCTGATTTAATAGACTAAATTGTAACAAGAGGTACATAATCTTTTTAATCATCAAGTCATTTATAAAAAAAAAATCCTTTTGTCTTTCAAAATTTGAACATTAAGTTCAAATAACCCTTATTCTATTAATTTATCTGTTATGTAACAAATCAAATATAAAATATTATTGACTGTACATACATCCTCTTAAATTTTATTTTTTGGGCAAAATAATCTCATCAAATTTTAAATCATAAATCATGTGTATATAGTTCTCTAAGCTCTAAAGTCACGAGGAAATAAAATGCTTTACCACAATATATTTTTTTATAGTGAAATAATGAACAAATTAATAGTAGGATTCTTTATATACGCTTAAAAGTTTAGGATTTTGTAGTTAAATATTAAAAATCAAGAGGTTCTTTTCATTTTATTGAAAGTTTAGGGAGATTATGCATAATTTAATCTTAAAAAAAATCGTATTCGGTCATGATTAATTGGGGTTAAATGAAATATTCAATTCTGGTAAAGTTTAAAGAATAACCAAAATGCTAGGGAATGCAATCCATTTTAGGCAAGTTGAAAAAAAAAATTTGTGATATGAAAAGCTCTCATTTGTTGGAGCCATAGGTGGAAGGGAGAGAAAGGTAAATAAGGAAGAATGATGATGAGTAATCATAAAATTTGAAAAGTAGAAACAGAAGGAAACAATAATCGGCGGTATATTCTTTCTCTTCTAAGCACATCTCTCTCTCTCTCTCTATTCTCCCGAGAAAAGCCCTCCACAAATAAAAACCACACACACCCACCCCTCCTCCATAACAACTCTAATGATGCAGGCCTATCACTAGCAAACACCTCCTTACATTTCTCTCCCTCTTTTCTCTGAACAACCATTCAAACTTTCGAGTTTGAACTCCGTATCCTCCGCCATCAATGGCCGACGCCGCTTCCAGCAAAGCCTCCACCAGCGGCGCCAACAAGAAGGTCGGCGGTAATACCCTCTTGTTGGGTCGCTTCGAAGTCGGCAAGCTTCTCGGTCATGGCACCTTCGCCAAGGTCTACCATGCTCGCAATGTAAAAACCGGCGAAGGGGTCGCCATCAAGGTCATTGACAAGGAGAAAATCCTCAAGAGCGGCCTCGTCGCTCACATCAAGCGCGAGATCTCCATCCTCCGACGAGTCCGACACCCCAACATCGTTCAGCTTTTCGAGGTCATGGCCACCAGGACCAAAATCTATTTCGTCATGGAATATGTTCGTGGGGGTGAGTTATTCAATAAAGTCGCTAAAGGGCGATTGAAAGAGGAAAGTGCCAGGAAATACTTTCAGCAATTGATTTCCTCTGTCGGTTTCTGCCACGCGAGAGGGGTATATCATAGGGATCTCAAGCCTGAAAACTTGTTGCTCGACGAAAATGGGGATCTCAAGGTGTCTGATTTTGGATTGAGCGCTGTCTCCGATCAAATTCGGCAAGATGGGTTGTTCCACACATTTTGTGGGACTCCTGCTTACGTTGCACCTGAGGTATTGGCTAGAAAAGGTTACGATGGGGCTAAGGTTGATGTTTGGGCTTGTGGGGTTGTTCTGTTTGTTTTGATGGCTGGTTACTTGCCTTTCCATGACCAGAATATCATGGCAATGTATAAGAAGATTTACAGGGGTGAGTTCAAATGTCCCAAGTGGTTTACCCCCGATCTCACTCGGCTTGTTACGCGTCTTCTTGATACCAACCCGCAAACCCGAATTTCCATTCCGGAGATCATGGAGAATCGGTGGTTCAAGAAAGGTTTCAAACAGATAAAGTTCTATGTGGAGGATGATAAACTTTGTAATATTGATGATAAGTTGGACAAGTTTGATGATATAGATGCAATGTCGGACTACTCCGTATCAGAATCTGATTCCGAGGTAGAGACTAGAAGAAGAAACGCTTCACTTCCAAGACCCGCTAGCTTGAATGCATTTGACATAATATCATTTTCTCCGGGTTTCGATCTCTCTGGGTTGTTTGAGGAGAAGGGGGATGAGGCGAGGTTTGTGTCTGGTGCACCAGTGTCAAAGATCATATCAAAGTTGGAGGAAATTGCCAGACTGGTCAGCTTCACTGTGAGGAAGAAAGATTGCAGAGTAAGCTTGGAGGGATCGAGAGAAGGAGCAAAGGGGCCATTGACAATTGCTGCAGAGATATTTGAATTAACACCTTCTTTGGTGGTGTTGGAGGTGAAGAAAAAAGCAGGGGATAAAGCAGAATATGATCAATTCTGTAACACTGAATTGAGACCTGGCTTGCAGAATTTGATGACAGAGGAGCCTGCAACTTCTTCTCAAACACCTAGTTCAGATACTGAACAGCCTAAACTACCTATGGATATTGATCCTCCACATTACATACCTTCAGATACCGAATAGGTTGTAAAGAGTGGTAGAAGCAGAAGAAAATGGGGTATGCTTTCTTTTATTTTATTTTTTCCCCTCTGTGCTCAGTATATCGAGTATGCTAATTTTCCCCCGAGGATTTTCTTTCTTTTAGGCCTGCCTCTAAAGTGGTAGAGCATTAGATGCTACTACTGTTATGTCTTATAATTGTATGCACAAAAAGCTAATTTCTTATAGAGCATGGGATTTCATTTCCAATCGTCTTGGCGTATGCTCTATGTCTACTTTTATAATTTATTTCTACCACTTCTTCCATGTAATTACCATATAACAATGATGATGTTTGGATTGAATGATTCATATAATCTTAATATTTAGCGTCCTAATTTGAAATTGGAGGTTGGAGAACAAACTCACAACTCCATTGTTGGTGGAAACAAGACATCAATACCAAAGGAAGGTGCCCGCTTTAAATTCTCTATTTAATTTCTACACGAAAACTGGGAATGTTGGGCGCGTGAAACAAAGGACATTTGAACCTGATTAGGTAATATATTTAGGCAATGGATGTGTCCGAAATATCACTGAGTTTCATTGCCTCCAACAGCTTAACATACTCATACCCCTAACTAACACTAGCTTTCCATTTTTGTGATCCATAAAAATCACCACCGAACTGCTATTAGAAAAACAGAACATGCTCAGGGTGGTGTTCGGCTAAGTCTGAGAGAACAAACTGCATTTCTAAAACAGTGAATTTTGAATTTTGTGGGCCTCATTCTTCAATCTGATATATGAATGAGGCACATTAGTTCATTTGTAGTTTCAGTGTATGGAAAGGATATTCAGACTTTACAGCTAGATCATGGGCTTCTTCAAACCTTCATGATGATGACCGCTGCAGGTGATTCAACCAAATAAGTTTGACAACGAGGAAAGATCATAAAAGTTGTGGAGTTTTAGGTTCTTGGTAAACACGAACTTCACAGAACGTGATTGCCCTTGTACATGTGATGGAGAGGTTGTAGGTCAAAAGGGAGGGCCATGTGAGAGCCAAACAATTGATGCCCCAGTAAGATTAGCCAGTTATTCAAATAATAGGATCTAAAAAAAAAACGTTAGATACGGTTGATAATATAAAAAAAAAGTGAGAGCCACAATCTTAGGAATGGCAAACTTGCTGGGCACTGTTCAATTCATAGGGATGAGATTGAGATGAGAGATATTACATTGCAGGTAGTGAATTGGAGGAAAAATTAGTTATTTATATGATATATTTTTCATTTTTAAATGATCAAAAGTTATGGTAATTTTTCTTATATAACAAATACTAGTACTCGGTTCAAATGATATAGGATTAAATGCCAAAAAAAAAAACCTTTAGCTCAAGTATATTTCTCCATTTCTTATGTTTATAGGCATTTAAGATTGGGTAACCGAAACAAGAGGAATTTAATAGACTAGTAAAGTTTGATCGTTACAACTATATAGGAATAAATGCTAGGCCCTAGCATTTAATTAACCATAATCATAATGCTTTCTCATTTAACTATATTTTTCTTTACATGCAAAACCTTTTTTTTTTATAGATAGACTCATAAAAGGGGTATAAGATGGGAACCGTTTTTTTTTAATGCACAGAAAGAGAAGTACAAATATGACAGAAAATTAAATATTATTTTATCTTAATTATAAGAGTTAATTTTTTAATTAAATTTAAAAATTTAAATAAATTAATTATAATTAATATAAAAATTAATTAATTTATTAATTTTTATAATATAATTAGGAGAGTTAACAACTGCCATCAATGACAGACTAACAATGTCAGAGTTCTTATTTTTAATGTTAAAAGAAAGATGTCCCATAAATCAACGCCTTATTTTTGTACAGTATGTGAAAAAGATTAGTGAATCCTCCTGCGTCAAATGAAAGAAGCAGCGGTCGTAATCATGGTATTGCTGGAATAAAATGGGGCGCAAAGCATCTATTGGTTTATCAAATTACGGGATAATCTGTAGTTTTCTGTCAAAAAAAGGGACAAATCAAAGCTGAGACACAATAAATAAGGAGGTAAACTATCTGACAGGTGATATCAAGCCTGTCAACTAAGGATTTGCTGATTGGAAAGAAAAGGGCCAAAAACCCTGTCGTCACAGGATTTGCTGATCCCCGATGATTTTTCTGTCATTTTGCATATCATCCCTGTCAAAAGCGAAAATGTCATCCCCAATCACATTCAAAATCTGCTGTGTTAATATTGTATGTAGATTTGTCCTCTGATTAATCTGCGCAGATTATATATACTTCTAGTCATCATTGATGACAGAAGAGAGAAAAAGGGTTTGTGGGTGTTTCGTTTCACCTGCAACCAAGATTTCTGAAGAGTTTTTTTATCTCTCTCTCCCTCTCTCTCTCTATATGCGCGTATGTTTAGGTTAAAAGTTAAATAAAACTTTTCTAAATTTTATAAATATTTATAGATAAAAAATTAGTTCAAATTTAAATTTTAAATAAATTGATCAGAATATATTTTAAATAAAAAAATTATAAGTTGTCTAATTATTATTTTATTTTTATTTTGTTCTCACTATATCTCTTCCCTCTTTTTTCTCTTTCTCCTAGTCTTCCGTCCTACTCTTCGCTTTGGCCTTCACTACTCTTCTCCCCGTCACTGTCTATACTCTTTGCTTCTTCTCTCTCGCCATCATCTTGCTCTACTGTTATCATCTTGTCGTCGTCGTCATCGCTGTTTCTAATGGAGGTGAAGAAAGAAGGAAGAGATAGTGGATTCTCTTCATCTGGTCCTTGTCACCAAAGGAGGAAGAGGTAGTGGTTTCATCCAAATCTAGTTTTTGTTGTCTGGTTTTCGTCATCAGAGGAGGATAAGGCAATAGTTTCCTCCATATCTAGTCCTCATCACTAGAGAAAGAAGCAGCTGATTCGTGTTTTTTTAGATCTCACTGTGACGACTGTGGAAGAGGGCTTTGGAAGAGGGATGACAACAATGGAGGAGGGAGGAGGGAACATTGATCTAGAACAACAGCCTTCAAATTATTATTTTTTTTCACCTGATACATTTTCTAGTAATATACTAATCACAAAATTTATTCTGATAATAACCATTCAGACATTTATTTTATTTAAAATTATTTTTTTTTTCACAAAAATCTTATTCAGAAAAGCTTTTAAATTACTTATTTTTTATAAAAACTTTTCTAAAAGCTAAACTAAACATGCCCTTCATATTCATGGCAAAAGTGATCACGATTAGAGTAGAAAAGGACAAATATGATCATATAAGATAATATTAATATCTTCAATTTCATTGGATTAGTTAAGCCATATGATTGTATGCCAAACAAGACATCATGCTGCCTGGTTAAGTCTCCATCTATCTAAATTAAATTCAACAGCCACCACCATCAAATCCACCGTCCAAAATTGAACCAACAAAAAAGAGAGAAAAAAAAGTGAAGGATGAAGATTACCTCAGGAGAAACAAACCTGTGCGGTTGTCAGGAAAAAAGGATGTAAATGAAAGGATAAGGGGTGCTTACAAGAAAAGAAACAGATCAGTGTTGTTGGCTTAGTCGCTTTGAGCCTGCTAGCTGGTCAAATGAATTAAACATGTTTTCCTCCTAATGCTCTGGCACTATTGTGAATCACAGGATAATTAAGTAGTAATACCTTGACAAAGACTCTTGCGTGCATTCATTAACTTGTGTTCTACTTGTTAATTTCTTGGTTGGGATCCTACAATTAAGATATTTTAATTTAATCCCTCAGATGATAATTGCTGATGGAATGATGGCAAAGGAAAAGTAGAGTATTAAACTATTAATTAATTTCCTCAGATTAGGTAATTGAAAAGCCCAAATTTTAATGTAACTTTAGTTACTGATAGATACGGTGATGGTTCTATATATCATAATCACAGATTTTTATTTTGATACTTACATCTCATGCAAGACGAATCTATATATGTCCAAATTCACAGATGTACGTCCTGAGCACAGTTGAACTCGAGGAATTTCTATTATATTATCAAGTTGTTTGGTCAAAGGAGAAATTTGGATTGTAGCATGTAGGTTAATTATTAACGTAATTATGAATAGTTGATGACATAAGCAAATAAGTTCCTAATCTTATCTGTGTTTTCCTTTCTACGGGGAAAGAGCCCTACATGTCCTTTCAAAGACGTGCACATCACAAAACCGGTGTTCATACTCCCTATGCCAAATGGCCCTACATGGCAACGCAAATAAAGCAAAACATAGTTAGAGACATTAATGGTAAGAGCCTAGGAGGCGAACGGGTACGTCTCTAATGTCTCTATTGTGTCCTTACGTACCCATGTTAGCTGTCCTTCTATGTTTTGATAAAATTATGCTTTCGTTTTTTATTTTTTTAAAAAAGGGTTAATTAAGAGGCATCAACACATGTACGTATTATCTCTCAAGTCTTTTCCGGATCCATTTTTAGGTAAGGGATGATTCTAGCTCATTCAACATGAAGTTACAGATGCTTCTGCGGATAACATATAGTCCTCCCACCACACCCCACCTCCTCCCAAAAAAAAAAAAAATTCACCAAAAAGTCAAGACTTGAGAGATTAACAGAGATGACACTATCCCAGATTATTAAAAGAAGGCTTAACTCGTTTTTGTGAACCAAGAGTTTAAAAAAAAATTATCATAAAGAGTTTAAATACAAACGAAAAATTATCATAAACATAAAGTAAAAACTGAAGTGTCTAAATGGAGTAGAGAGTATCGTTTCTCTCCAATGTCTCCAGGAATTAACAAAACTTCAAACTCAACAAAAACTGAAGCTGAAGCATTGATCACCTATACAGTGTGTTTCGAATAGCTTCACATCGAAGAAAACCTGAAAAAATTGATCAAACCAAATCCTTTGACCAAAAAGTGTATGATCGTACCAGATTTTTTTCGTTTTTCAATCCTATGTTCCTTATTACAGAGATCTCTCTTCACTATTCAAACTAGTAGATGCCAGTTAACTAAACAACTTGGCGGGAACTTGAAAGGCATGTATTTAGATAAACGCTAACAATCATGCTCACTTCCTCGCCATTCCCATCCTATATCCTTTAGACAAGGTTTTAGGTTCTGGTCTCTGATGAATTCTATGTATTCCAATGTGTCTCTGAGATGAGCATAAGCCCAAAGGGAGAGCCCATTCCCAAAAGACTAGCCTGTTAGGAGGGAGAACCCCTTGAACTTATAAACCCCACTCTACTTGTGAGGCTCCCCAATGTGGGACTCATAACAATGCCACCCCCTCGAAAGCCGACGTCCCCGGCGGCTCCACTCTACGGCACTTCACTCGGCCTTCTGCCGGTCAGAACCCTCCGTAGGTAGCCCTCTCCAGTGAGCCGACTCTCAATGAAAGCACCAATGAGATGAGCATAAGCCCAAAGGGAGAGCCCATTCCCAAAAGACTAGCCTATTAGGAGGGAGAACCCCTTGAACTTATAAACCCCACTCTACTTGTGAGGCTCCCCAATGTGGGACTCATAACAATGCCACCCCCTCGAAAGCCGACGTCCCCGGCGGCTCCACTCTACGGCACTTCACTCGGCCTTCTGCCGGTCAGAACCCTCCGTAGGTAGCCCTCTCCAGTGAGCCGACTCTCAATGAAAGCACCAATGAGATGAGCATAAGCCCAAAGGGAGAGCCCATTCCCAAAAGACTAGCCTGTTAGGAGGGAGAACCCCTTGAACTTATAAACCCCACTCTACTTGTGAGGCTCCCCAATGTGGGACTCATAACAATGCCACCCCCTCGAAAGCCGACGTCCCCGGCGGCTCCACTCTACGGCACTTCACTCGGCCTTCTGCCGGTCTGAGATGAGCATAAGCCCAAAGGGAGAGCCCATTCCCAAAAGACTAGCCTGTTAGGAGGGAGAACCCCTTGAACTTATAAACCCCACTCTACTTGTGAGGCTCCCCAATGTGGGACTCATAACAATGCCACCCCCTCGAAAGCCGACGTCCCCGGCGGCTCCACTCTACGGCACTTCACTCGGCCTTCTGCCGGTCAGAACCCTCCGTAGGTAGCCCTCTCCAGTGAGCCGACTCTCAATGAAAGCACCAATGAGATGAGCATAAGCCCAAAGGGAGAGCCCATTCCCAAAAGACTAGCCTATTAGGAGGGAGAACCCCTTGAACTTATAAACCCCACTCTACTTGTGAGGCTCCCCAATGTGGGACTCATAACAGTCTCCTGCTGTTTTCTTCCCCACCACAATGTGAAACGACGACGGTACTTCAAAAATCTCTGCATCTATCCCAAGTTGTCCCTTTCTCCCTACTTTGCTACCCTGCAATGTCACCGTACCATTTCGCTTCAAAACCTTGAATGTGCTATCCACCTGAGCTAACTCCTCCAGTTTTGACACAATCGTGGAGACTTCTTTCGTGGTGGTGAATCTTGCCTTGTGCCTTGAAATCTTGTCTTTCTCAAACAGAGGAGATAGGTCAAATCCTGAAGACAGAGATATGATGTCAAATGCATTGAAACTAGGTGGTTTCATGAATCTTTCTACTTCGTTTTTGGGCACTAAGTCATCATTACAAGAAGGCGATTGTAGTAACAGAGTTGCTTCAATCTGCTGATATCCCTTTCTGAACCATGGTGTTTCCTTTATCTTGGAGATAGTTACTCTTCTTCTAGGTTTTGGATCAAGGATTCTGTAAAGAAGCTTTCTGGCCACAGATGGGAACCACAGTGGACCCGTAAACTCTGCTTTACTAATCTTCATGTACATTGCGATTAAATTCTTGTCTTCGAAAGGAAGAAACCCAGCAAGAAGAACCAAAAGAATCACCCCACGAGACCAAATATCTGCCTTGGCTCCATCATAGCCTTTCTTATTTATCACTTCAGGGGCTACATAAGATGGAGTCCTACACATGGTGTGTAGAAGCCCATCGGTTTTTCTGGACTCCCACAATCGCACTTAGTCCGAAGTCTGAAACTTTAAGATCCCCATTTTCGTCTAGAAGAAGATTCTCTCGTTTCAGGTCACGGGGGTAAACCCCTCTGCTATGGCAGAAATCCACAGCTCCAATGAGCTGCTGAAAGTACTTTCTGTCCAAGTCTTCCTTGAGTTTCCCTTTGAGAACTCTGGCCAAAAGCTCGCCACCTTTCACATACTCCATGGCGAAATAAATCTTGGTCTTGCTTGCCAAGACTCCGTAAAGCTGCACAATGTTGGGATGCTTCCCCATGCTTATCACAGAGATTTCTCTCTTGATTTGGTCGTACAAGCCCACTTTGGCAATCTTCTCTTATCAATGACCTTCATAGCAACATGTTGCCCTGTTTTCAGGTTTTTGGCATGGTACACCTTAGCGAATGAGCCTTGGCCTAGCAAACAGCCAAGCCCATATTTCTGCATCAAAATTTTGCCCTGCTTCTCCATTCTTGCAGCTTCCATATATAAAAAGCTATGCAATAACAGTGAAATGGGTTTCAAGCTTATGTTCTGCGGATCTGCATTTCCTTGATGGGTATGTAGTAGCAGAAGAAGCGAATTGGAGGGGTTACTGGTATTCCATCTCAAAGGCTTCGGAAGCTACTTTTTGGAACCACATACCCATCAGAAGGGATCATTCCATTTCTTGTACTATGAAAGATCAAATTCAAAGCTTTGGCTGATTCTCTTTCTAGTTTGGGATACAACTTCCTTCATATCCTGCCAAAAAATCCCTAATATAGCGTTGACAAAATTAAGATTTTGCTCTATTTTCAAGAGATCTTCTCGCATATTTCCCCACTGCTAAATATGGTAAATAATAGGAGGCTATTACAGTTCTTGGATTCGTTTCTTCTGCAATTTAGGGATATTCCGCAATTTACTAAATTTCTCCTGGGACTTTTAGGTAGGTATTGCCAAAGAAGTGGAGAAGAGATTGACAAAATTCATTTTCCGGTGGCTGTTACAAGAATAATTAAACTGCTCATCTTTGAGTTGGCCTTTATTCTTCCTAATAATTCTGAGCCTAACTGATGAGTTCCCATACATTCATCCCTCCGGTAACATGGTTGTTAAATATTTAAATCTAGTAACTAATTTGCCTTTTTAAGTTGGCAATTAGAGCTACAGTACCATCTAACTAAATTGGACTTGTGATCCTGTACAAATGAATGAGAAGAAGAAGAGAAACAAGTAATCAATCAAATGTAGCAAGATAAATTGGAAACAGAGGAAACCACCAATAAATTGAAGACAGCTGGATATCAAGTGGCCATGTGGATCCCACGTGGGCTAGATGGCAGGTCAAGGTCGCAAGTTGCATTACACAGAGAATGAAACGAATGAAAAGCCGAGTAACTAGATATCTGGTAATTGTGAACAGGTTTTGGATCTGATGTGGTAATAACAAGTTGTTCGGTGACCTAATAATCGCAATGCCATTATCTGGGCAATATGCAATGTACATTCAGAAACTTCAATATGAAGTATTATTGTTGACATCTGATTCACAATTTAGTGATAACTGATAAGTCGCTTTCCTGGAACCGATTTTAGTTCTGAGATGGTATATTGAACGTATGTCAGACTTATATATTCTATAGCATGTGCAAGAAACAAGTATTAGATTGATATTAAGTACAGATTTAAGAGACAAAATGAAGAACGTCAACCAACTGTCATAACGACGAAATTCTGCAAGGAAAATAAAACGATATATATAACAGATTAAAATAACTTAAACTTGTTTTTCTTCTTCTTTTTTACCATATCCCGAAAAAGAAGAGAAGGGTTAGAAAGAAAAGGGCGACGTGTCAATTGGTGGGAGTATAGTGTGGCATGCAGTACAATGTGTCAAAATATGATGTCCACATAGGTTGGTGCAATTTCATCCACACGTGAACAGAATTCCATGGAGGATGAATATGTGATCTCCACGTACGCACTTACGTATGCAGTTTGTCTACATATATAATGAAAATATATACATGAAGATGAAAGTGTTTTGCATTCTGGTCTCTTCACTAATCCTTCTTCAAAAAGTGAGTGACATTTGCATCTGCGTCATCGAAACTCCATCATTCTTCTTCAGGTTCATTGGCGGTGCCGCCACACTACCAATTAATTAAGAATATTAACTTATGATTGGGTTTTCTCAAATTTTAAGGTTAATAAGTTCTCCGCAAGAGTCCCAGTAGAAGAAATTTTTACTACTTAAACATGATGTTTCAGAGTTCAAGTTTATATGAATAAAAATGTTATCTTTAAGAGAGCAATCAAATACTATGAAAAAAAAACCATGGTAGACCCACCCAAACAAGAGATTATGCTTAATTATAGTCACTTTATATTTTAATTAAAGAGACAACATAATTAATTGAGTTTATTGATAAATGAGGACTTGAATGTTTAATCATTTATTATTATTTTTGGGTCTGAAAGCAGATAGACATGTTGAGTTGAATATTATCGTACAACTTTTTGCTAGCTGCAGGACCTCCTTCAGGTCAGGAGGAAGGCAGAGAGAGATATTCCACGTTGAGGATCAAGTTAGTGGGAAAGAGACACGTCTGAGAGTTCAGGTGAATGGTGTAAGCACTTAGTATAGCAATCTGGACATATGTTTCTTCTGAGTTCTGGCTCTTCACTAAAAGCAAAGGCCATATATCCTCTTAACAATACTACTAGTCTTCATCAGCACGTCATCAGCAACTCTATATATATATAGAGAGAGAGAGAATAATTCTCTTTATTTGTCCCATGCACCTTCACCTCCTCATATATAGTTCCATAGAATCTATGTTTCGCACTCCACACAGACATCAATGGGCAATGGGATAGAACTGAACTGAAGTGAATGAAAGTTTATCCCAGAATTGAGTGGCCAGCTAGCTACAAGTCTCTTTCAAAACAAAACGACCCACCCGTACGTTACCACCTTTTCATGCTAAATACATTCATTCCACTTCGCATAACAATATTTTTGTGTTTACAATGTTGCCGATATATATGCCTATATGCTCATCACTCTTCTCCCCTTCCATCACGAACCTCCTTGTATACATATCAAGTATCAAACGGGGTAAAAAAAAGTGTGATTCAATACACGAGGCTAATGCCTCATTAGATAGGAATAAAGAAGAATAGATATAAGTAATCGTATTTTTACAAGTAGAGAAATTATTTTTAAAATTTGAACCTATAACTTTTAGGTTGGATTGAATTTTGGGGCACACACCAAGTGATGAGAACCAAAACTGGACCACCCAAATATATGTTTTTTTTTAAATATTTTAATAGGTATAAAGTCTAAAATAAAGATAATATTTTAACTATATCACTTTTTTCAAAAAACAATTTTATTATTTAAAAATTTATAAGCTAAAAATTTTAAATCTAAATCGTAAAAACTGTATTTAGATGGTATAGATTTTATCACAATGATAAGCATGGCCTGACTGAGTCCCCTTCAAGTCATGTCACAACAACCTTACTCGCCAAGTCTCACCCTCTAGCTCTAAGTATCAAACTAGCTAGTTTAAGGAAATAATTCAATAAAAAGTCCTGCACCTCATGAAAAATGGGTACGAATATACGAGTGACAAGCATGCACACATCGAAAATATCCCAATTTTTGCTATATATATCATTAACAAATAAATTTATGCATGAGTGTTGAAATTTGAAGCATATAAAGATGGTGTTGTTAGTATGTAAGAGAAGATAGCAGAAAGGCAATTGCTGCGCGGAATCCATGCCCCAATTACCCAGCCACACCCATTCATAGCCGTGGCCTCTCCTCCTCTCTCCATCTGTTCTCTCTCTTCTTCATCACCCCTCGCCTCTTCCCATCCCTCCAAACACTCTCACAAAATCACCCTCATACACAACATGAAAACCCAGGTCGACAATGGATTCTCTGACTTCTACCATAACTGGCTTCTCAAACTTGAAGACATCCTTCATCACCTTATGCAGGTGGACGTCTCTAAACAGAGCGACCAGGTGGCGAAGGACGACTACCAACACCTGCAGGCTTTGGTCTCTACGGTCACCACCCACCTCAAGGAATACTACACTGTCAAATGGGCTTCAGCTCGCGACGACGTTCTTCCCTTCTTCGCCCCTACGTGGCTCACCCATCTGGAGAATGCTTACTCCTCCTGGCTCACCGGATGGCCGCCTTCCGCCGCCTTCCGCCGCCTCAGTATTTTGGTCAGGAAGCCAGGCACCGCCTTAGCAGCCATGACGGAGGAGCAGCGCAGGAAGATAGAGGTTCTGAGGATGAAGGTAAGGTCGGAGGAGGAGAAGGTGGAGAGAGAGATGGAGCGGCTGCAGGTGGCCATAGCTGACCGGAAAATGGCAGAGCTGGCGAAACTGTCAAGCCGCCATGGCGACCGTGTGGCGGAGGGGCTGGTGGAAGTTGAGTTGAAGGGGGTTATGGGTGGGCTAAAGAAGGTGATGAAGGCGGCGGATTGCGTGAGGCTCAAGACACTGAAGGGGACGTTGGACGTTCTGACTCCATTGCAGTGTGTGCAGCAGTTCTTGTCTGCAACTCTTTCTCTGTATCTCCGTCTCAGGCAATGGGGGATCACCACTCACATGGCTGCTCCCTGACTGAATATCCAGGACAAGTGACCATTATATATTCAATTGTAAATCTTTAGGCATTGTTTAGTTGGGGGGTTTAGAGGAGAGGGGAGGGGAGGGTAGGGGAGATATAAATGTGTTTGGTTGAAAAAAATGGAGAGGAGGGGAGGAGATTTTTTTTTGTCTTTTTGTGCTCCCCTACCCCTCTCTCTCACCCCTCCAAATTTGGAGTTTTTTGAAGGGGTGAGAAATATTATGTATTAGTCTGACTAAATTACCCTTGCATATTTTTCAATTTGCCAAAATTACCCCTATGTAGAAAACCCTTTCTCCTTCTTCGGTCCAGCCATTCCACTCCGCAGCAACACAGAACCCCCAAATTCTTCGATCATTATTTCCTCTTCTTCTCCACGCTTGTTTTCTTCTCCGACTTTGAAACCTAGCCACCGTAAGCCGCTGCTCGGCTCTATTCTTTGCTGCACCGACGTCGCTGGTCTGCCTTCAGTTCTTTGTCGTGTCAATTTCATTATCTCCATCTTCAGACGTCACAGAAACTTGCTAAGCTGGCCAAGCGTAAGTAATTGATTTTTCATCAGAACCTTCCCTTCCTTATATGAAGAATCTGGTGAAGAATTGAGCTTACGAAGAAGGACTTGGAAATGGCCGGGAGGTTGAGAAACGAGGCGAGCAGTAGCAGCAACAGCAGAAGGGAAAGCGTTGTGGTCGATTGTGGAAGATGTCGAAGCTCTTGCGGTTATTGTAGATCCCCTGGTCATACCAGCATATCTCATGGTTTGTTTCTTCCAAATTTTGATCCTTTTCACTCCTGATTTTTCCCCTTTTATATTTGGGTTCCCTCCTTTTTTATTTTTCATTCAATCAGTTCCTGAATTACCGGTTTTTATCACACGGAGCTGTATTCTTGATAGGATTTGGTACACTTATAAATTCGTTTGCTCAACCGATTTCGGATATGTTAGAATTGTTCCACCGTCCTATCCAAGGACAAAAATGTGATGAGAATAGTTAGTTCGTGGAAAACTTGAACTTTTCTACTGGATAGACTTTCGATTTAATTAAGGATTAAATGTATCGGATTAAAACTTGGGGTAAATTTGAACATTGAAGGTTACACTTGCAATTCCTAAGTTTCTGGATTGCACTAGTTGCAATGATTATTTGTGGAGTTTCCAAAATCACGTACGGTTCTGTTTACATGCTTATTCAGAATAAGGCAATGCAAAAACAGGAGCGTTTTTCCTGAAAATTTTCCCTAGTTGGCATTATGAATCAGAACTAGCTTCTCTTTCAATTAAGTTAAAAATGACATGAGCCTAAAAATCATTTGAATCCAAACAGTCAATTCAAACTCATGCTTAGATGAATTATAACAAAATTAGTGGTTGAGATCAAGACTCTTGATGCAATGAGAGGACATGGAATGGGGACCTGTGAAAACTGCCCCATAACTACTTATAAATGTGTAACAGCAAATATAATGTATATATTTGGCTATGTTACTAGAATGGAATTATTTTCACTTCGGAATTATTATTTGGCTATCTTCCTTTCCTGCAGGCTTGTGGGCACAAAGCCTTACAGTGAATGATTACCAAGGTAAGTGCAGATGGAATTTTACATTGCGCTGCATATTTGGTTCTTTTTAGTATTGATTTACATACAAACATGTAAAAGGACCTTTGTATGCACTTGACACTCTTCGTGACTCTCCACAATCTCATTTGCACGGTCTAAACTACTAGGCTTAGACGATTTCTTTCCATAATTTAAAGCCTGGTCTGGGTCTAATATGCTGTAGCTATGTGGTAGGGTCTTGACCTTTCTGTTGCCATATCATTTTCTCTCGCAAATACCAACGGGAGTTGGTCCGAGTGGTAAGCGACTCGGTATCGCTTAAACGAGATCTCGAATTTGAGTCTTGACGAATGCAGAAAATCCCCGTTGGGAGACTCACCCACCATAGCCAGGTGCACGACGCGGGTCGAATCCGGATATAGTCGGGGCAAAGCTCCGGTGAACCGGGTGGGCAACAAAAAAAAATGTCTGGCAAATCAAGATTGATGCAAGTGTTTTCAATATTTTTCCTTTTAAAAATATTTTTGCTGAAATTTATGGTGCCATTATTCAATTTAAACCTCTGAATTTATTTGCTTGTATGACTTTGTTTTGTGCAATTCAATTTTATAGTGTCTTGTTTTGGTAGATCATGGAGAAGATCTGGATGCTTTCTTTACAAACCAGAGATAGAAAGGACATGCTGTCCTTCTTATAAATTAAGTTTTTTTAAATTTATAAATAAAAAAATAATAATATTAATATAAATATTATAAATAAAAAATTAATAAATATAAATAAAGGCATGAGGGTATATCTGTTAATTTTTTATTACCTACCCTCCCCTCCCTTCCTGAATCAAACAAGAAATATCATCTCTCCTCCCCTATCTTCACACTTATAACCTCCTCTACCTTGACCTACCCTCCATTAAATTAACTTAACCTCTCCTCTCCTGTGTTGAACCAAACATAGCCTTCGGCTTTAGCTTGTTTCAGCTAATTAAGTGCTGCTTTTGTTTCAGTTTGCATTTCGTAAAAATAGAAACAGGGAATACTATCTACAGAGTAATGGGTTAGAACGAGCTTGGAATATAATTTTCCTATGAAATCAAAACTTGGATATGGCCCCAAACGATAATGGATAATTTGGCTAAGCGAACACAATATCTGGAAGCTAAGGAAGAGAAAAAAAAAACTCCAAGATATGTTCCATATCCATATCAAATCAAATACTGGTTCTGTGACGTGATAGAAGAGAAGCAGGTGGGTTGAATATTGACCAGCGTGAAAGAAAGTCTCAATCAAGCTGACACAGCATAAGATTTGAAAACAATCTGACGTTTAAAGGATTTGCTTAAAAAAATGACGATTGCACTGAGGAGACATGATGTCGTCATAATTTCATCTGTAGGACACCAACATGCATAAAAATATAATTTGGACCTCATTTTTTGCGACAACTGTTTCTCTGGGGCGCAGACATTGAATCATTCTCATAGGCAAGGCAAGACTATCGTAAAATAACTATCATTTTTTATCAAATAATTTAATTCTGTATTATCTACAACACATTATGCAGGATTTTCATTAACTTTATATCGGTCATTTCTTGTGTGCGTTTTGGACCATGGGATAAAGTAGCTTGATAATTATAAACTATCAGTTTCACTGACAGAACTATTTAAAAATTGTTGTTAGATTTTTTAACATTTCCAACTTAAATAACAAAAGAGAAAAAAATAAATACATTTTAAACAACCCCGTTTTGAAAACATCATAACACACTTTCACTACAACATGAATAGCTATGTTATGAACCATAAGGACTTACAGAAGAACAAGGACAATAACATTTTGGTCACACATAAACATATATATTGATGTGCCACTAACTGGAAGAAGGATTGGACTCTATTCACTTGACTTTATACAGTGGAAATGATGAGTGAAACAGAAGTTATGTTGCCTCTTCTGACAAGATCTCTAATTCAGCCCACCACAGTGGAGAAAGTCTTGGGGCTGCTTGGTCAGGGGATATACCAATAACATCCCTTAATTTAGAGGTTATGTCCTTCATTGTGGGTCTCAAACTTGGATTAGGTTGGGTACATTCATGGATCACCTCACAAACCACTTCAAGTTCTTTCTCTTTGAAGGATTCAAGGCAAGGATCGATCATATAACTGATGCTTCTCTTACCATTTGAAAATTCAGCAGCCTATGAAGTTAAGGAAAAATATTTTATTAAATATTAATGCATATTTAAACTAGCATGTATATCAAGAAAATGAAAGGAGTAACAATGGCAAGGAGAAGAAAAGGGTCAGTGGATGTATTTGAAGCTTACCAATTCCTCAAGTTGTCCTTGTTCTTCACAGTCTGGTAATTTCCCAGAAATGATTTCAAATAGCAATTTTCCAAAGCAATAAATGTTCGTCTCAGGATCAACATTTAATGGCAGTTCAGAATTCTTTGAATTTGATTTATCTTCAATTGATGGGGTAAATAAGAACTGGCAAATCTGAGGGAACAATGGAATATAAAATACACAATTACTTAGTATTCAACGTATAGTGGAAGTAATAAATAAAAGGGTAAACTATTCTCCCTTTCCAAACAAAGTTCCTAAATTACACAATATTCTCCTTGTGTTGGAATATACAATTATCCCTTAAAAATAAAATAGGACCAAAGTACTTTGAGGAACAATTGTATTATCTGTCAAGTTGATAAAACTGAATGTTTTATAGTGGTTCAATATATATTTAATACTTGTTACATCATACAAATAATAGATATAGCAGTATTATGGTCAAAACATGTGCAATTATATAGAATAGATAAATTTAGCATCTTTAAGGGCTATGAAATATAAATTCTCAAGGAAAGAAAGAGTAGGTCCCTAAAAATAGAAAGAGAGAGAGACATAGACAGGTCTACCTTTGCAGCAAAATCATCTGTTAACAAGACTAATTGTGAATTGAGGCCGTCATGAGCTATTGGTGGATTTAGGTCATGGTGCATGTACTGAAGACAATAAGCCATGCCCATAATAACCCTCATTCTCACATTCCAATCAAGGTGTTCAAGCCCGTCAACTGATGTTTTTTTCAAGAGTCCACATAATTTGGCCATTAAGTAAAGAGAATATAAATAATAAACATACTCAGAATTGCCCTATATCAACAAAATCACTAAGAAAAAGAATATTACCATGCAAATGCTCAAATAGGGTCCCATTTGGAGCATACTCAGTCACCATCATCCTAGTAAATGGCTCTTCTTCCTCACAGTAGCCAATAAGATTGATAAAGTTCTTATGATTTATCTGAGACAAGGAATCAATCTACATCATATAAACAGAAAATTAGCAGAGGTGATTGAGGATTGAGTTCCATGTTCTCAATTAAATTAGGAGACATTATTGAGTCTTCCTTTCCATTGACTTTAGAAGAAATAAACCTTTTTTCGATAGGCAAGCTCCATGTTCTTTGACCATTCTTGTGCAGAAGTTACCAGAATTGATGCAACAGCAATCTCAACTCCACTGGATAGGGTTCCCTTATATATGGTGCAATGAGGCAAGCTTACAACAATATTGCTGAAATCCTCACAAGCTACCTCCAACTCTGCTCGATTTAGCTTAGGGACACCTGTATTTGATATGAAAAAATTGATAAAGTTGTCACTTCTCTCCATAGTGAACAGTGATGTCTACTTTCTAACATGAGAAAATCTAAATATTAAATTAACTGAAAGCCATTGACTGAGCCCATAACTAAGATTGGGGCTCAAGAATGATAACAGGAGTAAAAACTTACGAAAAAAAATTGCATAGAGTCAAATGCTATTAATCATGTTTGATTTGTATAAATGGAACCGGTAAGACACACCTTTAAGAGGTTTTGGACATATGGCACTTTCGCAATAGGTGATTGTTACATATCAAGGAGCTTTATAGGATAGTTTGAAAATTGATGTGCCTCACGTGAAGATGTTTTAATTTTTTATCAAAATTAATTAGCTTCTTTAGTCAATTTTCAAGACAAGACTCCCTTGAGAATATTTTGTTTAAGAGTCTCTGGATAACTTCAAAAGATGTGGTGAAACCAAGAACTAAAATGAAAATGGCGTTACCTTTTTCTTCTATAATTAAGTGAACAATTGAACCAGCTGAAAAGCTCAAAAAATATATTGAAAGTACTCAATGTAATATATTGTAATATTTGTTCACTATTAAGAAAATTACCTGTCACAAAAGCTTTCTGTAATTGTCCACTTAATCCTGTCTTCCATGGCCTAATTACTTTCACTGCTCTCTTATTCCACAGGCAACATATGGCAACAACAACAATGACCAACACAAACACGCCTAATATAATAATTATGTACTTCCAAGCAACTTCAGAAGCCTTATCTTTAGCTGAAGGTTGTTGATTTGTTTCACTTCCAGAAGTAGCAGGTGAAGGTAATGGCGCAGGTAACTGATTTTGATTCTTACTGGTATTTAATGTTGCTGGAAAAGCTCCACTGCTCAGTGTAGTTGGGAGACTAATGATTTGTTTTGTAGACCCACCACTAAAAGGTACAGCCGCAAGGTTACTGGACTGATCAAGTAATTTACGATGCATTAGAGCAATTGCTGACTCACCTGAATATACATATTGCAAAGAATATTTTTATTGTCAATAAGAATCATAAATTTCTATCACTTAGCAGACCAAAATTCATATATGAATATTCCACTCACTAGGCTGATTGTCAAAGCGGTTCTCTTCATGATTATGGTAGTTCTGTAGCTTGAACCTTAAAAGTAGAGTGGATAGTTTTAGTAGTTAGAGGACAATGAATGAACAAAACATATGTATACTTCTTGAGATACTAATGTATATTTCATGAAATGGCAAGAGATTGTCTCATGTTCCATGGTTTGAAATTGCCCGGCCACACACTGCCAAAGCCATGCATCATAAGCTCCAAAAAATGCAAATTCAAAACTTTATGTAAACCCACCAAGAAAAAACACATGAAAACTTGGCTAACTATTTACGAAGAAACAAACTAGATGTAATCATAAATTCCAGTGGAACGAACTCCAGAAAAGTCTAATATCTTTCAAAATTTTATTTTGACTACTCAATATAGCCATGTCTCAGTTATCACATATCAACTTGCAACTCCTCATATAAGAATAAATCAAATTATTATCACAGTTGAGGTTGCTGTTCTGCAAAGGAAATGGCAAAACATTGAGCACATATTTTTCCAAGTTCTTGTCTAATTTTAGATGGATCTAGTACATCATAGATTTTCACTAGCCATGTGATTAATGGTCTGGATATTTATCAATTATTAACATGCTAAATATAAATCAATATTTGGATTTTCCATCAAACATTGCCCGATTGAATTTTGTTCTCCATAGTACATCTTGTGGGTCAATGGGACAAAAGACCATCTATTAAGGATGCTAGAGAAGAAAAACAGATGCAACAGAAAGGTAGCTAGTAAATTATTGCTTCCAAAACTCAAAACAATTAATAAACTCCTCTTTTAATTGCACATATCCCTGACTCTTAAACATATTCATAGGCACATTATGCACCATGGATCTGTGAGAAAAGAGTCCTTTTGTCTCAATGCTTTGGAAGATAAGGCAACAGTAAAAGCCACTGTGTCAGTTAATCAAAAAGATAAAAATGAAGATACACTTACCAGTGTCCAAGTTTTCTATTCATGCAACAAATTCCGGCTGTCTGATGAGGTGTATGATTGTCAACCAATTGTGGTTTAGAGAGTAATTCAAGCTTCCCAAGATCTAGAGGAACATTGTCTTCCATGTTGTTGCCAAAAAGGAACCTAGGGTAACATAGTTTTATTAAAGATAAAAATGCTTTTCAATATGGTGCTTCAGTTTTAGGAACAACATCCTCCCAAAAAGAGTAAGCTTACAAGTCTTTTAGGAACAACATCCTGCCAATTTCTGCTGGAACACTTCCAGTCAAGCTGTTGTCCCTCAAATCCAACAACTCCAGCTTAGTTAGGTCTCCAAGCTCATTAGGAATGGTGCCAGAAAACTTATTTTTGCATAGTACACTTTCAGAAAAACAGAGGAAGTTAATCAGGAAAAAGCGGTGAGTGGAAAGACAGTACTAATCTTATGATTTCTTTGTTGGCAAGTGAAATGTCATTATCAAATTCCTTCAACTTAATCAAACAGATAAACTACATATTTTCACGTCTAACAAAATAAGTTAAATGATGGACTTCAAAAGAGTTCATATAAACACCCTTCTAAGGCTAACAAAATAAACAAGCTAATGCAAACTAACTGTTTTCCTTTGATTCAAAAATAGTAATTGCTTAAATCTTTGCATGATTGAAGGAGAAAAACTTCCATAACGAAAGCTTAAAAACTAAATTATATAGAAGACAGGAAAGGAAAGGCAAAGTTGAAAAAGGCTAGAACAGAATAAAATGAGGGGTGTTTATTGGGACCAATCAGTGGCAAGCTAAGATAAAAAACCGCAGCATAGCACAAACTTCAAGTTTCATTTCGGGTGAAAGGAAATACAGGATATTCATGATTATGGAATTGGAAAATCTAAAAAATGTCTTGACATAGTTTCAACTATCAAAAACTTTAGAAACAGAGGCATGGAAACATTTGTGGAATCCTTACAGATACTTTAAGTTACTTAGTTTCCCAAGCTCAGGAGCCAGTGTACCTTCCAAAGATAGCCCACTTAAGTTCCTACAAGAAGAAACATGAAGGCACAAACTTAGTTCCACAAAAAAAAAAACTCCGAATTTTGTTGGAGAACAACAAAAGGGAATCTTTACTAAATCCATATGCACTGTTACAAGTATTTCTATTCCTTTAAAAATAATCTGTGCCTTGCCGGAAATCTTAAGGGAAAACAGAAGGAACTTACAGCGTTTGTGCTGTATTGTCAACGCATTGAACACCCAACCAGTTACAAGGATCAAGATCATCCGGTTTCCAGTTAGCCAAAGCTCCATGAGGATCAGAATCTATTCTAGCCCGGAACTTTAACAAAGCCATTGCTGCATTTTCATTCCAGATAAGAAAAAAATCATAGGTCAAAAGGAAATACATTACATGTTACTTGGAAAATGAATAAAAAGGGGCTATATCTAAATATAACCTTCGTCATGAAGCGACCAACATGCACGAATACCCCACAGACAAATTAAAGCAGAACATATTCTGCTCCAATATACATATGAGCCACATCTAGAACCCATTGCTCTGTAAAAGCCAATTTGCTAGACGTTAAGTATACAAAATCGCGAGGTTTTTTTCCCTACACAAATACCCTTTCAATCTACCCGTACTTCGCCTCCAGCAAAACAATTCACTAACTAAAAACTAATTTACAAAAAGCAAAAGAAATGTAGGCGACTGGTTCCAAAGATCCCATCAGGGTCCCTCATGATGACATTTATTTTCTTCGTCTACAGCTTGTTCAACAAAGGCATAACCAGGCTCAAAACCTTCCTTTCAATGGCCCTCCGCAATATGGCTGGAGCTGAAAGGAAATTTCACCCACAAGAAGAAATTAGCCAAAAGAAATGAACTTGTACCAGAGAAGGAAAAAAATACTAAAGAAGAAAGAGTCAGATACCAACCAATACCATAACAAAGAAGAAAGAAGGAATAACCTCATCACCAAGCAAAGTCTCTGGTTATCAGAATAAAAAAAGGAAAAAGGGGGAAAGGTGGGCACAGAAGGAAACCATTGATAGAGAAAGTGAAAATACCATGCAGGACGATGACTCCGTGTGATGGGACGTTAACAATGGAGGACGAAGATGAACAAAGAGAAGAAGATAATAACAATGCGGCAAGCTGGGGAGTGATTGAGAGTAAAAAAAAAAAGGCAGCAAGAGGTCCCAAGGAAAAATCTTTTTAAAATTGCTGCCTTTTTTTACGATGATCAGAGAGGAGCCTCTCTTAGACCATCATCTGGGCGTTCTCTCTCTCTCTTACCCCCTCTCGTTTCTCTCTCATCACGCCACCAGCCAGCCCTGAAGATGTGTGAAAATTTTCCATCTCATTTCCTTTTTTTTTCCTTCTTTTAAGAATTTTTGGAATTTTTGTTTTAGTAAGGGATGGGTCCCAAAGAATTAACCAGGGGAAGAGCAATAGAGTGAGAGGGACCGCGCAGGAAGACTTCGATCGGCGGTCAGTCCGTGGAGGGTGATCGGCGGCAAGGAGGGATGGATCAGAAAGAGTGGTAGAGATGGGGCCCACTTCCGAAGAAGTCGGAGAGTCGGACGCGCTTTTGTTGTGCGTGCGTGGAACCGTTGACGAGGGCCCACATTTCGCGCGCGCGCGTATTTATCTCTGTGCTTGCATGAGTCCCTCTTCAGGCTTCGTTGCCAACATATTCAAAAGGCCACGTTGGGTGTTGGGAATTAACCGTTGGTTCAGATGTTCTTCCAAAATAATTACATGGTCAAAATCAATAGTAATATAACTATAATTAACGGAACCGAATAATTCTTTTTTTTTATGCAAATACGTAATAGGATAATAACGGTGATAATTTGATATAATAGTCAAAATTTACTAAATAGGATAATGATAATGATAACATATCCACATCAATTATGTGTGTGTAGTAGTAATAAACAAGAGTTGGAGAGTAAATTTTTCTTAAACCTGTGAAGGGGTAAAACCCCACATTAAGTAAAATTCCATGAAAACAAAAGTATCATTTGTTTGAAGCACTATAAACTGACTGCTTTCTCTCCTTTCCCTACTCTCTTATTCTTCGTTTAAGGCAATTCCCAGAGCGGAGAAATCTGAACAAGAAACTGACTTTTTTTTCCCTAGAACTAGAAAATCAAGAATAGAAGCTTTGGGCTCTCACGATATTTCTCTTCTTTTTGGGGTTGGGAGGGGGCAATAGTGAAACAATAAGTTGCCAACAAAATTTGGTACAATTAATAGATAGTATTAGGTTTGAATTAGGTATAGAAAGGACATTATTTAGAGTGATAAAATCTACTTCAGTAATCTTTATACATCAAAATGATTAATCTTTAAATTATCAATTAAGGGATAGTCCTGATCTCTATATATATAAAAAAAAAATTAGTTGTAGAATTGTCTTATCCAAATGGGCCAGCTCAGCCCATAACTTTCCGATCATAAATTCTAAATGGTCTCAATTTTTATTGGGTTCAAAACTAAAGTACAATGCCACTCAAGTCAGCCCTGGCCCAAATATGTTAGTCAATAAAAGTAAATAAAATAAAACTGTCCCATGAGGAGTGAAATTATATTAGAAGGGTTAGGTAAAATTTAGCTGTGTAAAAAAAATGACATGTTAAAATTTTCGCTCTTTTAAATGGTTAAAATTTTTAAGGATAAATTGTTATTATAATTGAAAGTTTTATATTTGAAATCATAATTTTTGTTATCTAATATTTGGAGTATATTTTTTAAACTATAATTATAATACCAACTGATGTTAAGTATAGTGGAATGAACAAATTCCTCGTAAAGTGATGAGATGCCTAAACTTAATGCTCAATAATATCTTAAATACGACTGTCTATAATAAGAGGATATTTATATTTAGAAAAAAATATCATTTCTATTTTTTTTGTCAGTTTATATGCATTCATTAAGGGCATGTTTGGTAGCATGAAAATGGAAGTGGAAGTGAAATCAAGTATTTTTCTTATTTGATATAATGGAAGTCACTTCCACTTTTAATATTTTGGGTTATTTTAATTCCACAAAAAAAATTGAGAAATGAGATGAAAGATAAAATTTTTGAGTAACTTTAAGATTTCTCAAATTATAAAAAAATATTTTGAATAATTTTATCTCAAGTCATAAAAAATATACATTAATTCTATATTTATTTTTAATCTACTAAATAAATTTTTAAAATCTATTTATAATATAATTTTATTTCTATTTTTATAAAAAATTATTCAATCCTAATAAACGTACGGTAGTATCTTCTCCATGGTAATGGATTACAGGTAGAGGTGGAAAAACGGGCTGGCCCGCTCAAAACTGGCCAGCTCGCTTCTAGCCCGCGGGCTAGCGGGGTGGGCTGTGCAGCCCACCCCAAAACGGGCTGGCATTTTGCCAGCCCGAGCCCGCCCCGTTTTGGGAGCGGGCTAGCCCGCGACCCGTCCACATTTTTTTTTTTTAATTTTAATATTTTTAAAAAATTATTTTTAAACTTTTAAAATACTAATAAAAAATTTCTAATGTTATATTAGTATAATAAAAAAATTGTTCATATTATACTCTTAAAAATTCATATTTTTTATAAAAAATCTCAAATTTTATAACTATAAATCTAAATAAACATTAACAAAATATTAATTAATTATTATATATCAACAAATAAGTAATCATCTTTACTAGTAATTGATAATGAAAGTATTCAAAATAATATTTGAGTAAAATAAATAATATTATTAAAAATAAAAAAAAATAAAAAAAAATAAAAAACGGGCTGGCAGGCTTAAAAACGGGCCAGCCCGCCAGCACTGGCGGGCCAGGAGGGGGCGGGCTGTGCAGCCCGTCCCAAAACGGGCTGGCAAAATGCCAGCCCGTTTCTGGCCCGTTTTGTTGTAAAACGGGCTCAGCCCGTTTTACCAGCTCTAATTACAGGTACGAGCTTCTATGTATAGTTGTATACATTCTGACCGTACATATTACATGCGTATATATCAACGATAATTAACTCCTGAAATAGCTGGTCGTTTCAGACCCAAAAAAGAAAAAAAAAATCACTGGTCGTTAAACTAATTATAAGTCAACATAGTTCTCCATCGATTTTACTTATCAAAGCATGACATCACCAACAAAAACGAAATGAAGGGATATTATCCTCGGCACATTTTAATCCTAAATAAATAATTATACACACATATATATATTTATGTTGATGATAATATCAGGCTACAAAGTATATCACTAGAAGAGTATTTGTTATACTTTTTTTCTATTTGTAGATATAATTGACAAATAATTAATGTCAACCCTACTCTCACTACATAAGAAGACAAAACCGACATTACCTTTTATATTCTGAAGCTATCTATAATTCTATGTATATAAATTTCTTAATCCCATTGATAGGTCCTCTTATTAATAGTCTTCTCTCTTCCGAACCCTTAACATTAGGATCGACAAATGTCACGCAAGATGATCAAATTCTCTTGAGTTTGGTGTGTTTTAGCCAAACCTAATTCCAGAACCGATTCCTTAATTTATGCTGTTCTCTTAAGATCGATTTCAGGATAATTAATTTCTGGTATGGCTCATCTACCTTTCCCAACTTCTGTCAGCAAAAAACTCGTAATAATAATTATTTCTCCTCCAATTCCGGCTTTTTCAATATATGTGTGTGTGGGTGTGTATGTAAAGCATAACAGATGGGAATCAACATTCAACACAATACACCGCCAAAAAGTGAACCTTTGTATTCAAAGCCAGTCTGATAAAAGCTTATATTAATTGCATGTTACAGAATAGAACAAAACCAGCTGTATTTGTAACTAGAAATTAAATTACGCTCGGGCAATTATAATTTCTGTAACAAAAAACTAATAAGCTTGAATAGACATCACTCGTGTCAATACTGTCTAGGGACCATATTCGAGATATTCGAGAAAAAAAGTTCGGTACATGGATCACAACAAGTCAACAAGGTTGATGAAAATTTCAGCTCCTCCATTCCCCTTTCTTCTTTTAGTTATTGCCTTTGCAGGAAAAAACTTCAATTGTCAAACAAGTAGGTAACGTATAATATGGTCCCTCTCTCTCTCTCTCTCTATATATATATATCCCACATATTCATTCTCTTTACAGCAATATTTAACTTTTGAAACTTTCTGGGTTAAAAAAGAGTGAAATAATAATATTGACTGCGGATAACGGTTCTTTTGAAAATTGGTCGGTAATCCTAGATTATATGTGTTGACTGCGCTATACATTGATTGGACTCCGCCTTAATTTTTTTTTCTTACATCAATTATATATATAATGGCACAAACTGCTTTTTGAAAGTGCCGCAAAAGCTAAATTATTATGTTCTTTTTTATGTACATTTTGATCCCACCAAGATTGACTATTCGGATGCAAATCCCCACAGATTACTCCATTATTAAGGTTGTTTTCGATCACTAATATTCTTCAAAACTGACTAAAAAAAACAATCACAACTCATGGTTACACATACATAAGAGAGGCTAAGAAATTAAATTAAAACGCATTGAAAGAAGGAAAAAAGAAAGGCTATCATACTGAGAAATTTCACGTGGAGACAAGAAAATAGTAGTTTTGAAATGGAAAGAAAGTCATAGTTTAGGTGAGAAGAAATTGAAAGATTGATGAGGGGAATGGACCCTACAATATATATCATACACATACGGCGTTGAAATTAATTATAACTAGCTACTTTAGTGAATTTGACAAAATATACATATATCCCAATGACAAAAAAGAGAGAAGTCTCTAGCTTGCAGATGAGGGTGAAGAGCAATTAAAATAATCACGAGGAAGCAAGAAATTTTTACAATTGTCAATATTAGGAGTTGTCACATGATCTCCAACCGTACAATCGAGGGACCATTTTGCATCTGTTCTCGTTATGTGATTTTATTTCAACCTGCATTGTTGATTAAACCATAAGAAGTGTTTCTAATATCTTAAAACTCGACGAATACTCTAGTTGTTCTGAATCATTCCAACTCACAAAACCAGGTATATATATTATATTTTCTCCTCGCTCTGATTCTCTGTCGCCTCCGCTCCTACTTTGTTTTGTAGGGCTTAGATATATACGTGTTGCACATGCGTTCAATAGGGTTATTGGAAGCGAAGAATGAAGACCATAAATGATTCAGAAGACCATTCGCTGCTTTTTGTTTGTTTGATTTCTCTGTACTCTTTTGGGAACAGCAGTTCATCATGCGATTAGAACATGTTCCTTCTCATCTGTTTCTGGGTTTCTTCCTCAACTTCTTCTTCTCACCTCCCTTTAGGTGTGTTTCTAACTAGGTTCGTGAAATTTCTTTTCTTTCTCATTCTAGATGGTTCTTCCACAACACTGAAATTAATTAGCAGCTAATAGCAAGCTACCTGATAAATCGTTGACCCTTGATTCCTTCTCTATTTGCAGTTTCCTGTCTACATATATAATCCACTCTTCTTAACATAATTGTAGTGTTTTCTTCGAATTATGAATCATTATCGTGTATGATCAACAAACCTTGTATTCATACGTGTACGTGTGTGTGTGTGTGGCCCCTGAGAGAGATCAGAAATTCATAATCTGCATTGTTTATACTAAAATTCTTAATCTTTGAACGACTCAGCCACTGGTTTTGTGTATGTGGGTGGGTGGGTGGGGGGGGGGTTTAAATCACATAATTATACGCGTGTATGTAATGGATATTCAATTCAATAAATGTGCCCCATCTCCTTGTAGCATTTCAGTACCAACAATATTGAATGCACTTAAAAAAGTATTCAAGTTTACGATTGTCATAGCATAGCTACAATACGAATAATAAGTTGTTCATGCTAAACATTAAAACTACAGCCTGTGCGTCTCTACTTTGTTGTACAATTTGCCAACTTTTCAACCGCAGACATTTATATTATATTATAAATATGATCTCTCCTGTGTGTTTCAGCGAAATGTTAAGCAAGTAAGCTATCATCATCTCTTGAGAATTATTACAGGATCATAACAATGTCATCATCAGAAGGATTATTCCAGATCGAAGACGACAAGAAGAACAGCAGGTGTACTGAGGAAACTTCATTGGGATCTTCTCAGACATGCTTGTCCTTTGATTTGAATGAAGGAGCAAGCATAGAAGACAACAATGGAACAGACTGTCATATCATGGCTGAGGAGAATGATGATGATGAAGATGAGAAAGCAAAGGATAACAGAAGCACGACGTCGAGGGAAGAGAAGAATGAAAGAAGACAGTATGTTAGATCAAAGATGCCTCGCCTTCGATGGACTCCTGAACTTCATCTCTCCTTTGTTCAAGCTGTCGAAAGGCTTGGCGGTCAAGACAGTAAGTAACCATCTCATATATAACAGATAAATACTTAATTAAGGATTTTTATATTTTTTAGTTAATTCTTGTCGCTATCTGTAGGGTGTATTCGCTGTAATTGTTTCTGCATAAATTTGTGCAGGAGCCACGCCCAAGTTGGTGCTTCAGCTAATGAATGTGAGAGGGCTTAGCATTGCTCATGTCAAGAGTCACTTGCAGGTATATATGTAACACAAATTAAAAAGTTGTTTTTTAAAGATAAATTGAGATAGTTTCGTCCAGAAGAAAGATAATTAAGAAAGTGCTATATCAATATTTTTGAATTGGCTTTGCTTTGAAAATGTTTATGAATTTTTTTTATTCCAGATGTATCGAAGCAAGAAACTTGATGAGGCCGGGCAAGGTGAGATTGTTGTGGATCCTTTGTCTTTTCTGGGCAAACAAAATCATTTTCCTTTCTATTGCTTTTATTTTATGTACATTCTAACATGAAATCCCATGCAAGAGCTAGCTTCCTGCTCATTGCTTCCAAATTAACCTACATTGAGCTTATTGATCAGCTACTCCTTCAATCCTTTATGTAAGATATTTCAAGCATTATTTACATACATAGATTACGAAAAATTGTTAGAGTACGTTTTATTTCTTTAAAAACAACCCAATATTCCAATTATGCCCCTACTAATTAAAGGGAAACCTCGCATAATGTCTTCTCATTCTATTTGAAAGCTTGGGGGTAAAAATGAAACATCTATCATCTGATATTTTAACTAGGCACCTCATTATTTTTAGACTAGGTTTAACCGGAGGAGTGTATATTCAACCATAACACAGATTTATGGCTCATAGACATGCCTTTGTAAACAATATAATGTTAAGACAATGAAGCAACTTGCAAAGGCATGGGGTTTAAGGTTGAGAAGATATGATAATTAAGTGCCACAATTGTGCACCGCAGTTGTAGGTGGAACATACAGATCCACCCAAAGGGAAGGTCTTATTTCTCATCAATATTTGAAGATGGGAAACGGCGGAATCATGCTTGCGAGTAATTGCAACGTCCAAACCGGTCTCTTTCTGCCCTCCTTCGCCCTATCCCCTCCACACACAAAGCCTACTCATTCATGGTACGTACGTAATAACCTCAACATTGGTTGGTTCCAAGATGACTTTTTAGTACACGACCCATCAGGTGTACCTTCACTTGATGCAAATTAGATAGAGTTTAAAGTAGCCAGGATTATAATGTGAGGATGTGACAGGAAGCAATTGCAGTGGCATTTGGATCGTCATCAACCTACAAACGGCCAAATAACACCCACGAAACGCAGCAGCCAATTTCTGGAAGAAAACAGGTGGCCCCCATTCGACATGATGAACGCTCATCAATGGAAGTTCAAAAGGTTACCCACCAATGCCACCTCAAGACCAGATCCACATCATCCCAACTTCTTCAAGCTGGATTTTGAGCCCCCGTTTCGGATCGAGGTAACTATATATAAAATACACATACAACCCAAAAGTACTTGGTCTAACGGCTATATTACAGTGAAAGAATTGAGTTTTGAATCCATCATTTGAGGAGAGGCATCCTAATTGTAAAAGTTCGATCCACATGCCTATTAATAGGATCTAGAAAGAGCGTCGGATTAAAAGGGTTATATATATAAAAAAGAATACACGCACATATTGGTCTTGTTCATGTTTTTTGAGAAATTGGAGCCTTACTGGTTTTATAATTTGTATGTTGCAGCTGAATGAAGCGATGCTGAGGGAAGAGAAGCAATGGCTGCCTGATCTGCAATTGGGGCTGAGTCTGGGAGGTGGCAAAGACACCCAAGATATTCGTACTGAGCTTTCCCTTTCTTAGAACTTGCATGCAAATCGTAAACCGGGCTGGGCCGCATTGTTGTTAAGTAGGCCGATTTTTGGAATGGAACCGAACAAAGATGGAGACCTTGAGCGCTACCTAGTGCCATTTTCTCACAAATAAATTTTATTGAATGAATTAGGAGGCAATGGCCGAAAGGGAAATGAAGGAAGGTGGATCCATCTCTTAATTAGATGATTTATACTTTTAATTTTAAAAACATAAAATTCATAATTATAAGTTATAATTATGCCCTGTGCCTAGCTATGCGCCATAATTATGTATTCATATTTCTATTATTATGTCACATTAATTATTCTTCTCCTCAATTCGCTTCCCACCTTCCCACTTTGATTTTGGCATTTTGCTCTCACGCCCCACACTCGCTTTCCCAACCGTCACCCATTTTATCACATTTATATTCTTCAAAAGACAAACTCATAAATGACAGAATTCTCATGCATGTCCATAAAAATTAGAATTTATATCCTTTTATAATTTTCTTATTAAACAAATATTTTTTATTTGATATCCCTATTCTTTTATTTTTTTAAATTTTTAATTTAATACCTATGTATTTTTTTCTATGAATTAAATTTTGTAATTTTATTGTCTTAGTATAATAAATCCATGTAACTTTCTCTGTTATAACAAAATTAAAAATTTAATTAAAAAAATATACATATATTAAATTAAAAATTTAAGGAAAGTATAGGTACTTTTTTCCTTCTTTTTTTCCAGTCATAACTTTCAGTTAGAATGTGAATCCATATTAATTAGGTATTATATCTGAATTGAGCCATAATATCCATAACTTATTAATTGTTATTTTCTAAAAAAATATATATTGTATAAATAGATATAGAGATTTATGCATCAAGATTTTGCCGCTCATTTATGAATACCAACGGCCAACGTGTTGCCATTTGCATATGATATGTTACTGTGATCACAGTCACCGTCACCTTATCCCTATCACCGCCATTACTTTCCCTCTCCCCCCTGTCTCTATCTCCACATCGCCATTTCTCATCTTTTTGTTTTTTTTAGGCTTCTAACACTTCCCTCTCACTTTCACTTTATACGACTACCATAATTACCACATTTTATTTATTTTACAAGATTCAAAAGGGATTGCCAAATCTAGTTTTTCCCTTTTGATTTCTTTGTTACCTCTGCCATTATCTTTGCCTTGAGACCCAATTTCTCTGACACCTTCATTTTCCTCTTCGTCAGGCAAGTACTTGAATTTCTTATAATGGAGGGATTCAAATTTTGTCAGAGCATCTAAGCATTCAAAGCTCCTTGAATAGTAAGACTCAAAATTAAATGAGCTTGCATTTCAGATTCAGACCCTGAAGACGATCCATACCAGGCAAAAAACATGATCAATGAGCATTTATCCACGTTATGTACAAATATATAAAAAAAAATGGTTTGCCCTGTTAAACACCCGACAAAATGCATCAACACTCTGAATTATCTTAACGCAATAATTGATAATCGTATTTACACAGCTGGTCATATATTTCAACATTTCATTGAGAAAAATGAAAATAAGCAATTCCTGATGCCTGGGGATTCGGCACCAGAAGACTGAAAACACGAGATTTCACAAGCTAGCTCCCACTTGTCAATTGCCAGCTTAACAGAAGCTTTGCTTTTATTCATCACCAAAGCACTTTGACTGCTCCCTCTGCAAAATACCCAAATCAACATGATCAAAAACTTGCATAGAAAAGAATGTACAAATCTATAAATCAATTCACTCCAACTCATGTACTCACCTGCAATATCATGGGAAATAATCGAGATGAGCTCGCACCAAACATGATGAGCAAGCCAGGGTTCCATCTTTTATTAAGATTTTAAACGTGGAGATTTGTGGCTGGTTATTATTTCCTGCACGGAAAAAAAAAATTCATGTGAGCTTTCATCTTTCTCACTCTACCTAAACACCAAGGAAGGCACAAGCATAAAAGATGAGGCTACATCATCACCTGAGAATAGCGCACATGATCATCGTGCGAATTCGAGGTTTTTACTATTGTTTCCCACTTGGTATTATTGCTGGATGTTGTACGAGACTCCTGGTTTATAGATTGGGAATGATTGCTTAAATTTGAATGGTGCACTGGATTCCTTACTGAAACCAACGGCAGGGCACGCCAGAGCCATGACTCGGAAGGTGATTTCGGTAATGGTGGGGGAACGGGACACAGAACAGTTTCACTTGAATCACCAGCAGCAGCTATTACAATTTGCTTCTTATTGGTATCTGAATCCAACACGTTCTTCTCTTCCAAGGCTTGTAGTTCTTTTCCATCTTGAGAAGATGAATGGGAAGAACGTGATAGTTTCACCGTACTTGCAGAATCTATGTACAATGTCTTCTCAACTGTAGAATTATTTTCTTGATTGTTTCCATGGCATCTGCTCTGGAAACTCAAGTATCTGCTAGATTGACTAATATTTTTCTCAGCCTCTCTAAAATCACAAAGCAACTTTGCCCCTCGAAGTGGATTTTGAGGTTTGCCTCGACAAGGTGATACACCAGCAGCAGAAGCAGCAGTTCTTGAACGCCTGAATGGAGACAACCTATCTTGTTGCTGCGATTCACCTGAGTTATAAGTAAACCTACATGATTGACTCATCCACTTCTTCTTCACCTCCCTTGTGTCAAGTGATGCAGCTTCAGAGCTCGACTTGTTCTTATAAATAGCATCAATGGCCTGCAGGAATCATGTAGAAGATAATTCTATCAGGCACAAAACAACATTTTAATTCAGACATGAATGTTCCAAAGTTTGTGTTTGTGTGTGTTGTGTTACCTTTTTTACTACAGGAGCTGGGCTATAAGATCGAACATGGGAGCCTTTCTTTGGTTTAGCAACCTCATAAGCAGAAGTAGACGTGGGAACTATGTTCCTCATCTTCATGCCAGGCACAGGATTTAGCAAGCAAAGAGAATTCTTAATGCGTAATTGAGGAAGAAACCTACAACCTTTTTCTGAAACATTTGCAGAGCCATATTTATTATCTTCACTTTCTTCTTCAGTTTCACATTGGTTAGAACTTTGTAGAATGTCAGAGATATAATTCTTGAGCAGAAGCTTCTTTTCCTCACGAAACGATCTGTCAATTTCTCTAGCCTGTTCTACCACCACGGATTGCTTTCCTGAAGCGAATTCTGGAACCTGCAAAGTCATTGCTTTAGCTGCGGGTAAGAATCGGTTCATCATGAAGTCTCTATTTTTCTGATCCGTGTGAAAAGTTCCAGGCTTGTTCGCATTCGAATTATCTAATTCTAACCCACTTATCCCACTTACGCTACAGTTCATCACGACGGATTCTGGAAACGACTTTGTATCAAGGGCATCAGAATAAACATCAACATCATCACCATTCCCGTTGGTCCCTCTTCTCTCACCTTCTGTTTCTTTGCTAAACGTTGGAGATGGTGTAGTAACAGGAGGCTCCTTCGGTTTGGATCTTCCAAGGATGTTTTCCCAGTTGAAGGGAACAGTAACAGGTACTGCTAATTGTCGGATAGTGGAGTTTGATTTAGGGTATAGAAGAATCTGCTTTTTGTCCAGTGTTTTCTGAGATGCAGCAGAACGTCTCACAGACAAAAGAGGGGCTTCAATATTCAATCTGTTTTCATCCATCTTGTTCAACAATTGAACTGTGTATCATGCGGCCCCTCACAATTCAGGACAAGGTTATGAACAGTATTATCAGCAACGAGACAGAAAATGTCAGGCAACAATCTCTAGTCCTCCCACCATGAAATTAAAATCTGGAAAAGACAAAGAAAGAAGAAGAATAAGATTATTAACAACTGGAGACCTCCTGGCTATAAGAACTCGAAACAGTAGAAGCAATTCACCGGTTCTATAATGGGAGGACGGGAAAACAGATCCAAAGAGCAAATATTATGCAGAGTTTACCCCAACATGACAATGAGCAGAGAAGCAAAGAAAAATGTCATAATTCTGTATTGGAAATCTGGGTATAAAGAGCCTTGATTCCGAATTTGTACAGAAAGGTGAAAAACAATTGAACATGGCAACACCTTACATTGAACAGAGGAAAGACAATATGTTTTGTTATCACAGGTCCAGACTCAGAACCACCAAAGCATTAACAAGAACAGGAAAAGTAATAAAATAAAAGAACATGCTATAAAGAAGAAGAAAACAAAATCATCTGTATAACCAAAAGGATATGAAATGACACACAGCTAAAGAAGCGAAAGGTTTCTGATTCGTATTCGACATGGTTATAAAGTAGCAAACTTAAGCTTCAGAGAAGCCCAGAAAGTGGAGGAAATGTAAAACCGAGTAATGGAGGGAGTAAGAGAAGAGGAAGTGAGGATTACCTGGAGAAGGAAAGATTCAGATGAAGAGATGGGGAGAGAAGGGTAGGTTGCGGGGGGATGGAAGGCAGGAGAGGGGAAGAAAAGCGGAGGGGCTAGGGATGGAGACAGAAGCTTTAGTATATATGCATATTTTGCTTTCCAACCAGTATATTTTAACAGTTCGTTTTAGGATTGTGGAAATAGAAAGAAGAGTTAGCCAACACAGTGACGGTACATTCTCAAATCACAACACAACCGTCCTCGAATATCCAAACGACAATATCCGCGACTTTATTGGATTTTACTCCCTTTTATATATTTATTACTCATTTATCTACTACTACTTTATTTCACGTATTTACTGGCGAATTAGTTTTGGGTAGTGTTGTGTGAAGTTAGGAAGAATATTTGTTTGAGATTATAATTGAAGGTAGTTTGAATCTGAATTAGCTAGTTGGTACGTGATTCAATGTGAATTAAGAACTGAAATGTGGGGTATGAAAGACAGAAACAGATCAGAAAAATACAAGGGGTAGTACCACGTGATGTGAAATTAACGTGGAGACAATTCAGGGAAGGCAAAAGTGGGAAGGAAGATGGAGAACTGAGAAGTGAGAAGGGGGGAGGTGGACCCCACTAAATTGACAGACATTCAAGTGTGAGGCGTCCTGCTCCGCCATGACCATCCGTCTCTGCTTGTGAAATGATTTGGGTTGCAGACAAGACCCAATTATTACATCGGCTCTCTCAAGGGGGGAAAGAGCCAAGGGGACGTGCCTAAAAGAGACACGGCCGAAAAAGCAAAATTCCACTATGCCTCAATCGAATCATTCTCCGCCCCAACACAACAATAACCCCCCCCCCCCCAAACAACACACAAACCAAAAAAAAATCTCCCCGTTTTTTATTTATTTAAAATAAAACAAAAATGTTTTCCAAGTCAAATTAAAAAGTTGTCCTGGACATTTAATGGGATCACCTGTGTTTTTGACTTGTACTGGAAATTTGAAATCCAGTTTTTAGCCACAAACATCCCCTCTGACTCTGAACTTCGTTTCCCGTGAACTTCAGATTGTGCTAATTTACTACTAGCTACACTTCCTCATATCAATGTACTACATGTTTTGTACACCTATGAGCGTCCATTCCCTTGCTGCAGTAAGGTGGTTGCTGATCATAGGTAAAGCTGTGAATGCCAGCTTTCCTTTTTTTTTAAAAACAAAACAATTATTGTCTAACCGAGCTAATGATGAATCGAAGTATCAAGTTGTCTTTCTATGACCTGTTTGGTAAGTTATCAAACCGCAGTTTTAAAAGAACTTTTGGCCTAAATTTTAATTTGGGGAAATTTCAAAACAAACAGGCTTATTTGTCCATAAGTGCTTTTGGACAAAACTATGGTTTAAAACCATAGTTTTAAATAAGCTATTTAAAATAACTTTTTCAATAGTAAAAGCACTTATGGACTATCCAATTACTATCTTACCCCTACTTTTTCTTACACCCTCTCTCCTCTCTCCTACTTTTTCTTACACCCTCTCTCCTTTCTCCTCTCTTCCTTCTCTCCTATCTCTTCTCTTTTCTCTAACTCCCTCCTCTCTCTTACTTTAAATCAAATCATACCCTTTTTAGTAATTTACCACCATAAAAAGTCATTCTAAAAATAACTATCCAAACACCTATTTACTCAAAACCACTTTTTTCCATAAACTCTTCTCCAAAAGTCCTTTTTCATAAGTTGTCCATAAGTATTTTTTTTCTATAAGCCCTTTTTCAAAATCCTTTCCAAACAGGCCTATTTCTTGTTATAAAATATGTAAAATAAGCGAATAAAATGCTTACAAATATAGGGTTGTAAAAACTAGATACCAGTATGAATAACATGAAGCCAATTGTTGCAACTATGCTTAGTAATATTTATATCGTTGACTCATTGTAAAATGACTTTTTCTCCAAGAGTATTAATAATTTTTTTTTATAAAAAAATTTAGGTAGGTTCAACGGTCCCCCACAAAAGCTAATGTACAGCCTCAGAGTTCAGAGAACGCTTACAAAAAATTTATAAGATTGCCTACCAAAAAAAATTTCACGATGGAAATGAGAATTTAACTTGTATCTTTATGAGATACGAACACGTTTCTTAACATCTGTATCATTGGCAAAACATTAATAATTTTTTTTTGTTACCCACCCGATTCACCGGAGCTTTACTCCGACTATATCCGGATCCGAGCCTCGTCGCGCACCTGGCTATGGTAGGTGAGTCTCCCAATGAAAATTTTCTGCATACGCCAAGGCTCGAACTCGAAACTTCGTTTAAGTTATATCGAACCGTTTATCACTCAGACCAACTCCCGTCGGTAAACCATTAATAAGTTGTTGCATCATGCATGTTCTTATGTTTTTTTTTTCAATAATAGTCTCAACAATTAAAAAGAGCAGACCACGGGCCAGGAGTTGTGGGTCGCTAGCCCCTTGGCCCGTCACAACACATAGGTTGGTGGGTTGGGCCCGTAGACCCAACCCAAATCAATGTTGTCAATATTAAATGAAAAAAAAGTCAAACAATTTTCATGTAAAAAGTGATAAATAACATTTGTTACTATTTTATTAGTTTAAAAATACTTCATGGGTAGTACACCACCACCAAGAACTCTAATCCAAGGGTCGAGAATAATAATATAGAATACCCATGAGTCTCAGCAACAAACTAAGGGTGTGTTTAGATTAGTTTTTGGAGAATAGATCTTGGGAATAATAGATTTTAGAGAATAGATTTTAGAAAAATAAATTTTTGGGAGAATAGATTTTAGGAATAGAGATATTTGGATGATTAGATTTTAGGAATAGAGAAGAAAAAAGAAAGAGAAGAGAATATAGAGAGGAGAGAGAAGAGAATATAGAGAGGAGAGAGGAGAGAAAGAAAAAAAATAATACATATATATATATATGTGTTTGAGGAAGATAAAAAATTATAATATTTACCTTAATTTTAATTTTTTTACTTAAATAATATTTTTAATGTAAAATTTTTATAAATAATTAAAATTTTATATAATAATATTCTCTTTTATGGATTATACTAGAGTCTACGTGGGTAGGTCAAAATATATGGGTCCCATATGTGAAGCCAAGACCATGGAAAAGCTCCGCATACAAAATCAACACTCATCCAGATTGTTTCAAAACCATGGTTTTACAAAGTAAAACCATTGTTTTGAAAAAAAATTGATTTTTGGTTTAAAATTGGTGTTTGGGTGAAATTTGGCAAATGATGTGTTAGGATTAGCTTTTGGAGAATAGATTCTGGAAAGAATAGATTTTGGAGAATAGATTTTGAGAATAATAGATTTTGGGAAGAATATATTTTGGGAATAGAGATGTTTTGATGATTAGTAGTAGAATCACTTTTTATATTGGTAAATTATCAAAAAGGGTATGATTTGATTAAAAGTAAGAGAGAGGAAAGATGATAGAGAAGAAAGAGGAGAGAGAAGAGAGTGTAGAGAGGAGAGAGGAGAGAGAAAAAGAGCGATAAGAGGAGAGAGAAAAAGAGAGATAAGAGATGAGAGAGGAGATAGGAGAGATGGTGTAAGAAAAAATAGGGGTGGAATAGTAATTGGATAGTCCATAACCTAAGTTTCAAACCAAAAGCTATTTTCAGTGGCTTATTCAAAACCTAGGTTTCAAATCGAAGTTTTGCCCAAAATCAATTCTCAACAAAAATGACTGTTTGTGTAAAAAAATTTCAAACCGCGATTTTAGCTCATAATTGATTCTGCACCGTATTCCCAAACAAACACAAAACCTAGGTTTGAGATAAAAATTGATTTTCAAACTGAGATGCCAAACACACACTAAGGGTGTGTTTGGATTAACTTTTGGATAATAGATTCTGGGACGAATAGATTTTGGGAATAAAGATATTTAGATGATTAGTAGTAGAATTATTTTTTATATTGATAAATTACTAAAAATGGTATGATATGATTAAAAGTAAAAGAGATGAAAGATGATAGAGAAGAAAGAGGAGAGAGAAGAGAGTGTAGTGAGGAGAGAGGAGAGAGAAAAAGAGATAAAAGAAGAGAGAGGAAAGAGAAAAAGAAAGATAAGAGAAGAGAGAGGAGAGAGTGTGTAAGAAAAAATAAGGGTATAATAGTAATTAGATAATCCAAAACCTAGATTTTAAAGAAAAACTATTTTCAGTGGCTTATTTAAAACCGCGGTTTCAAACCAAAGTTTTGCCCAGAATTAATTCTCAATAAAAATGGCTGTTTGTATAAAAAAATTTTAAACCGTAATTTTAGCCATAATCTATTCTCAAACGTGGAAGCCAAACATACGCTAAAACGAACACCGTTGCAGGATAAACGGAGCACAGTATACTGTGTGGATGATGATACAGAATCTGCAGAAACACAATGCCCCCACATTGTGTTCCTGATTTGGTTCACACCGCCCAGTAACGCCTACATGGAAATGGAAGCAGCCAAGTGATCCTGCTTCTACAGGAAAACGAAATTACTACAAACGACGAATCATCACTTCACACCGGTCTTCATCTTCAACGCATTGCTGCTACAAATAGGTTCCTCTTTAACTCCAAGGGACGGTATATCTTTCTCTCCTCTGCTCCTCCTTCATTCTTACTCCATGGAAACTTGTGCTTGGCCATCTTCTTCTTCTTCGCTGCCACCCCCATCGCATCTCCCGATTTCTGCATCACAATTTATCATAGTTTGTCACTTTCAAAATGAGTGCTCAAAATACGATTTTCATGATAGTAAAATATAAACAGAGCATCTTACTTGGAGACAGAGCCCCTCTTCAACGTCACAAATGGGGTAGCCACTGGGGCAGCAATAATCTGTTCCGCTGCAGCAAACAGCATTCTCGTACTCACAGCAGCCATAGACCAGGCAATGATCGAGTAACTCATAAATGCAACAACATGTCTCATCTGCAGCACAGTAGGAGAAGTCTCCGCATTCACTTGGTGAAGGCGATGGCGGAGGAGGAGGAGGCGGCGGCGATACTGGTGGCGGAGGAGGACTAGCTGGGGATGGTGCAGAAGACTCTTTGGTTGGGTATGAAACCATGTAATCTATCGCACATTTCCCATATTTCTCATTGCCGTTCCTTTTAAGTAAGAAATAGCCATCTAATCCCCATTCTGTTCCCCATGAATTCTTCACTATCCAGTAATCTTCACCATCCTCTGAACCATACCCCACAATCAGAACCGCATGATCAATATCATCTGGATCACTTGAGCAAGTCCCATCATAAATCCCCTGTTCAAACAATCACATAAAACAAATTCTAGTTCATCAAACTCTTATTCATCCCCTTCTTTTTTATTCATTGATGATTCATAGCTCGTTGAACTCACACTAGTATAGAGTTGGAAATCCGTTGCAGAGCCATCCATGCCCGCACTAACAGGCTGCTTCACTGTTGCACACAGAACATCACTCTCTGTTCGTGCCACATCTTTGTATCCATCAATGCTAACCACTTTTCTCTCCTCCTGAGATTCACCAAAAAGTTCCATAAAATTGCACAGAAGAAACATATCAATCCATGAACTCTATGTAGAACCATATACATATGTACCTTAGTGATGTTGCAGGTTCCATCTCTTGCAGTATATGGATAATCAGTTTCTGTGTCAATCCCACCATTGTTTATAACCCATTCGAAAGCATAATCCATGTACCCTCCGTCACATCCTTCATTTGTGGTATCACAGTCCACAAGCTCTTGTTCTGACAGACTGATGAGTTTCCCTGTCACTATCGCATTTATTCCTTCCACGGCTCCCGTTGAAGAGAATGCCCAGCAGCTTCCTGAGACGGTCAATCACAGGTATATTAATTACTTTATGTTTTTAATACGAAAATTTATTTAATTTATTTAATAAAATTAATTAATATAATATTTTTTTAAAATTTTTTTAATTCTTTCTTTTTTTTTACTTGGTTATCATTTAAAAAAATAATAAATATAAAAAATAAATACTTTATTTAAAATCAAGTAAAAAAATATTTGATTAGGCCATTTCTATCCAAATTTAAAGCAGACCCACAACTACATGTTGAGCACTCTGAAGCATAGTGTCTAAGTAATAATTGCCTAGACTTTTAGGTGCACCAGAAAGTACTATGTAATGAGATTAGGTGAAGGACATAAAAAGTGACGAAGACAAGAAGTGTCATGCCGCTATAAAGAGATTAGGTAAACGCTAATAACAGTATGAAGTTTAAATTTCAGTAGTAAAAATAGAAGCTTACCACACTGTTGTTGGTCCTTAACACCAGTAACAACCCCTTTCTTTCTCCAATCTAAGGAGGAAGGCGCATCTTCACAAGACTCGTCCTTTGAATAGAAGCCTCCATGCATGGGACTGTGATCTCTTGTCTTAATTGGCTTCTTCATCTTTGAAAAATATGTTGCCCTGAACTCTTCATTGGTCATGTCAGCAAACCTGTTGAGTCCCAAACGGTGCGCGTTGGGAGAACTCATCATTGCATTCTTCTCTACGACATATTTGAGATTCTTCTTGAAGTTCTCAAACCTCATGACTTCTTCTGGGTGACTGTAAAACCTTCCATGCTCCTTTTTCCAAAGTTGGAACAGCTCAAGAACCCGTTCCTCCTCCGAAGGATACTGGTCAAGTTCAAAGCCTAAGATGGAGTACTTACTGGGAACACCATAAGAGAGACAGGCCAATGAACCCCAGATGAAGAAAACAAGATAGGCCTGGAGTTTCTGTGAACTCATTTTCTCTAATGGTGGGGAAGCAAGGGTGTTCGTGTTGCATTATAAAGGAAGCAATTGAACCAGGCCTACCAGTCAGCTCAAGGGGAACAGGCAATGCTCTGCGTGAAGGGACTTTGACTAGGGGAAAAAATTCGGAAGTAATTGACCATAGGGCTAACTTAGTGGATAACAATAATTTAATAATTTTTTTTTTGTTGTAGCAAATTGTTTAGGTGTTTCTCTGATAGCCTTGTATCTCCAGCTACTTGACTTTCAGAAAAACACAGAGCGAAAGATCTTCTAATCTGGCGGTCAATCTGGGTTTTGAATGGAGGTTGGACTTGCTTTTCAACATCTGAATTTGCAGATGCCACTATTGTATATTTTGAGCCGTGCTTTTTTGGTTTTAAAAAACGTTTCTCTTTTACCAAGGAAAACAAAATACATCTAACTTCGTTCCACGTCTAATAAGTTTAATTAGTAAAAAAATAAAATATATAATTATTTAAAATATATTTAATTTTTAAAAAATATTATTTTATTATAATTATAGTTATGACGTTTAAGGATGTATCCTAATTTTTAAACACCTAAATTTAAATTTAAGGGTAATTGATAACTCGTCTGGTTTAATATTAGTATCGTCTAATAAGAAAAAAAATTTCGCCCTACTCTTAGATAATGAGTAAACATAACTATTTTCTAAAAAATTTTATACCATAAAAGAAAAAACTTCGTCCCAGGTATTTTCTTGTTATTATTGCTTCTTTTCTTAACTAATTTAGTACATTTAGAGTTTAGACTCCAAATAAAAATATATGCCCCAAAGAGAATGCCACACAAAAATTCCCATTCATGGTTTGGGATATGCAGAATTTAATCATATTATCTATAAATTAGAACTTTTGGTTAGGTTTATATTTTACATAGAAATCTGATTAATATATATTGTTTATGATATAAATAATATAAATTGTTTATAAATTTTTCATTGCAATGTTAATGGGAAATAAAATATAAGTGCATATACAAACAAGATGTCGTCCCAAAATATGGGTGTGTCTGAACTTTTTTTGCAGGGCAAGTATTATTACTTTTTTTAATATAGAAGAGGGCCAATACACCTTAAATTGAAAGAAATTAATCTACTAGAGAATCAAATTCTAAACGCTCTTTGATCACAATAACTCTTTTTTTTTTTTATACAAGATCACAATAACTCTTAGATGAACAGATATGAATATAACATTTCTGTAGTCTTAACCCTTTATTTGACAGGGCATCGTTGCAGAGCAAGTATTATGAAGAAGAAAGGCCACAATCAACACTGTATTTCAAGCCATAGTTAAAGCCCATTTAATATGGGCCGAACATGGGGCCCATTAAGTGTTGACCCATTTGTCGCCCTAACTGTCAACGCCAACATGCGACCATGCGCAATTGCGCATCCATGAAGAAATATCTATTAAATAACGGGGGTTAGTCCGAGTGATAGGTAATTTAGTATCATTTAAGTGAGATCTTAAATTTGAGTTTTGACGTATGCAGAAAATCCCTGTTGGGAGACTCGCCTACCAAAGCCAGGTGCGCGACGCAAATCGGATCTGGATGTAGTCGAGGCAAAGCTCTGGAGAACCGGGTGGGCAACAAAAAAAAATATCTACGTGAAATTACCAACAGGAGTTGGTCTGAGTAGTAAGCGGCTCGATATCGCTTAAGTGAGGTCTCGAGTTCGAGTCTTAGCGTATGCAGAAAATTCTCGTTGGGAGACTCACCCACCATAGCTAAGTGCGTCACGCGGGTCGAATCCGGATGTATTCGGGGTAAAATTTTGGTGAATCGGGTAGGTAACAAAAAAAAATCTACATGAAATTCAATGCTAATTAAATTAATTGTGGAGTAAAATACTGCAACCCCTTTTCATCCTTATCATGTATATTCATTCATATATACGTTAATAATATATGCAGACAAGCACGTAGATTTTGAAAGCAAAATATTAATGGAAATATGTATAAATATCAGTCCGCCCAACTGTTTTATTACTCTGTAGCTTTCCTCGTCCTTGTTGCTTCTTAATAAGAAAAGTCGAGCGTGAAACTCATGCCCAAAACTTTTCTGCATCATTCTTTGGGCTACCTTTGTTCTTCTACTTCCCATACAACTCCCCTTCACATGCTTAAAGGCTGTGATGATTCATTCGGCTCCAAATTCGTCATCACTTAAAAAACAAGGGACACCTTTATTTTTAAAAAAAATATTTTTTTGTTATAACTCACGGATTCATTATATTTATAGAGAGCAACTCATAATCTCACTTTTAAAAAATTATTAAAAGGAGTTTGATGTCATTGGTCAATATGACTTGACAAAAAAATATTTTATCATCACAAGATATATAACTTCGTATATATCTAGAGAATACCATCATAATGGAATACTATTTAATTAAAAAGGTTAGTTATTTATAAAATAACGAATTAAGATTTAAATATCTATTAAAAAAAATATTTATACTCAATATTTAGTAATATTTTAAATATGATTGTTTTTTAATATAGAAGACATCATTTCTCGAGAAAAATGGGTCCAAATGCCGTATCACTGACGCATCTATAAAAGCATGGCATATCATAGTTCATAACATCCCATATCGAGAAGATTAAGGGTGGCGAGTTTCCTTATGACTAACTTGTTCCTGCTCTGTTTTCTCTGTGCTCCACTCATATGTCTCTCTTCTTCTTCCACCCCTACTGATGACTTCTCCATATTGAGCGACCATGACAGCCTTCCAAGGTTCACTTCAGAGGAACAAGTCCACGGACTTTCCCGACTATGGCGTAAGCAGCAGCAACGGGTCTACAAAAACCCACAAGAAGAAGCAAAGAGCGAGATTCCAGATTTTCCAAAGCAACTTGAAGCATATCAATGAGACGAATGCCAAGAGAGAATATCTCTACCTCTCAGTCTCGTCTTGGTCTGAACAAGTTCGCAGATTTAAGTCCAGACGAGGTCAGGGAAATCTACTTGCACAACGTAAACATGCAGGCCAACACTGTTACCAAGCTCAAGAACGACGATTCCTGTGATCATGACGTGCCTGCTTCTCTAGATTGGAGACAAAAGAACGCTGTTACCGCAGTTAAAAACCAGGTAAATCGTGGTACGATGATCTCCCTTTTTTTTTAAAAAAAGACACTTCGTATTAATGGTTAGAGCACTCAATGATTATTGTCTGAATATATGATAATTATAGAAAGCCACTGGGCATTCTAAAAAAAAAGGGACTTCGTATTAATGGTGAGAGCACTCAATGATTATTGTCTGAATATATGATAATTATAGAAAGCCACTGGGCATTCTCAGCGTGGGGAGCCATATAGAAGGAAAGAATGCAATAAACACAGGGAAGCTGATGGAACTCTCAGCACAACAACTGGTGTACTGCTACCCAAAAAGCAACGTTTGTGCGGGAGGATTCTACATTGACGCATTGAATTGGGTTATAAGTAATGGGGGCATAGATACAGAAGCTAATTATCCTTACACAGCCACAAACGGTTCTTGCGAGGTGTTGAATCCCTTCTTATACTGTACTATTCCCTTGTTAATAAAAATATAAAGTTCTTCGCTGATCTGTGTCTCTATACTAATTTAAATTGATCTGGGATCTCTCTACAAGCAGAATGGAATCAAAGCTGTAGGGTCAGTGCTTTGTCGGGTGTTCTAAATGAGAGCTTAGTGATTTATATGAGAGCATTAAATTTACACCTTTGTCGCTTTATTCTTTACATTGATTTGCATCTAACAATTAGAATCTAATCCATACGGAATAATCCCTTCAAGCTAGCTTGTTTTTTTACCATCAAGTAATTGAATTCACTCTTGCCTCATTTGGTCCTTTCCCACCTTAATATGTCGTTCATGTTGTTCCATGTGGCCCAATCAGAAACTACCACTTGTCCATGCAGCTCCACCTTTTTCCTGCCCTTGTTTTAGAAAATGACACCATATATATATATATGTATATGTATATATATAGCATATAAGGTGTCCGTCAATTATTTATCGCTACATTTTACTAAAAAACAAGGCGAACTTCAAAAAAAATTGAAACTGTTAAGTTGCAACTTTAATTTACATCAAATTCATTCAATGGAATTTAAAAAAGTGTTCTCCTTCACTCTTAGGTTTGATTTATAAAACATTTTTTAGAGTGATTTTATGTTTTATTGTATAAGATGATTTGGAGAAAATAATAATCCATTAATAACCTTATTCCAAAAATACCCTTTATTAATTAAGCAAGAGTTAATTAGAATTTAGTATTAAATGAAGGGCATTTTTAAACATTCATAATTTTTTTGTAAAAAAATTATGAATTTTAACTATATTTAATGAAACAATTTTGTCCAGAATGGAGTAAACTCTTCATGTTAATTATTAATTTTTTTTTTGTACAAAAATTTTTGGAAAAGGGTTGGACTCACCCACAATCTAAGGGTAGGACGAAATCTTCCTTCTTCGTAAATAATACTAATATTAAGTAGAATAAAATCTCTTTTTTTTTTTTAGGCGAAATCTCCGTTTATTATTAATTAATTTGGTATATAAAAAGCTGTAATGGATGGGCTGGATATCATAGGGCTATAAGAAGAAATATAGGCGATACATGACTTAGAGCCGTTCACAGTGATATGGGCCCATAAACTGATTGTTTTTTCTTTTTGATCTTTTATGTGGTTGCTAGTCAAAGTAAACTAGAGAACCGAATTAGTATATAAAAAAAAACTAGAGAACCGAATACTAAGTTTAACGAAATATGTTAATTCTACTGGGGTTGGTCCGAGTGATAAATAACTCAGTATTATTTAAGTGAGATCTCGAGTTCGAGTCTTGGCGTATGCAGAAAATCTTCGTTGGAAGACTCACCTACCATAACCAGGTGCGCGTCGTAAGTGGGATCCGGATGTAGTCGGAGCAAAACTCTGGTGAATCGGATAATCGATATGTAATAAAAAAAAGAAATAGGTTAATTCTATATAATATGATAAATCAAATTTTAAATTTTACTAAAAAAAAGTATTAATATTTAATTATTGATAATATCTCGAATATAATTATCTCTAATAAAATAATACTTATATTTATAAAAACAAATAGAATAGAGAAACCAGTATTATTACTTATTCCAAATGCATTGCCATTTATGCTCTAAACAATAAAAATTATTTAAATTAAATAAACTAATTTTGAATTCTATTAACATGCGCGCGCGTGTCCTCTCTTTTGGTTGAAAGTATGTTTTTCCTTGCTTTTTTACCAAATGTTTATCAGGGTTGCAAAATTTAAAAAAGAGAAGAAAATTATTGAATAACTCTGAAAGTGGTATGCGATTTATAGTCTTACCAATAAAAAATCTAAATCTAAATTAAATTAATTAATTAATAATGCATTTATTATTTTATTTCTTAATGCACATATGCCATCTCTTTTCATCAAAGTCCCTCTTTTTTATTTTATAACTCAATATTTAGACTGTTTTTATGGAGGAGATGATTATCGTTGCCATAGATAAAATTATATATATATATATAGAGAGAGAGAGAGATAGAATAATGTCAATATAAACGTTGGGTGGATGCTGGAAAGAAACTCGTGTATAAAGGAAAAGTAAGTATCGGAATTTGCAGTAATCATAGGAATGAAGCTTATCAAAGAATATGATTAGTGCTTTAGCAATATGGGATTTTCAGACCCTCAATTATCAGCTTCATAATTAAACATCAATTGCAGGCCGCAGGATAAGGTTTCCTCAACCCAACTTAATTAAGATCCTCCTTTGCATGATCAAGATATACACACACATGATTTATTATAATAGAATATCAAAATTGAACTGTACGTTAGAGTTGAGTTTATCTTAATTTTGACAAGGACAAGTTTCACCAAAACATAATAACGACACAATGTCGGGTAAGTTAATTATAGCCGAGTGCTAACGTTTCAGATTCAAACGTGGGTGAAAATATTTACTCAAAAGCATTGTATTCCCAAAGGCATCATCATGGCTCCAATTGACACCGAATATTCTCACAACTTGTAACATGACATCCATCAGGTTCCTCTTGGACTTTTCCTTCCACGATCTTATCACACACAGGAATTCAATTCACGAGACATTGATCATTTTCAGACGCAATCAAATCAAGTATATAATGAACACAAGAACACAACGAACAGGTGATTAATAATCTAAAGCAAACTATAATTAATTAGTGTTAGTCTTACAAAACGTCTGTTCGGTAATTCTAGCCAACGCCCTTAGATTGCAACCTAAGATGGTGTTGGCGAAAGAGCAAGTATCTTCCCCACTGATCCCCGCCTGAATATCCACCACGTACGACTCTATCACCATCGTCTTCCCTTCGTATCCTTCGTCTTCCTCCTCATGCAGAGTGATGGTGGCCCTGTAGTTCAGAAGCCGGTGATCCCCGCCGATCATGCTGAACTTCATCACATACTGATCATCATCAAGCTTGTCCAACCTCTCCAAGCTAACTCCGGCCGGCATGCCGGACATAACCACGATCTCACGCACACTGCCAACCCCACCATCCTCAGCCAGTATGCTGCAGCTCCTCACGAACTGCTTGTAACTCTGTGGGTGATCAAATCTCCTGATCAGCGACCAAACCAGAGGCAGTGGTGCGTCTATGATCTGAACCTGGTTCGAGCCACACTGGTTCGATGAGAGGTCCAGCGTGTGATGGCGGCTCAGCATGTCGAGCATTTTCGGAGACCTTTGGCCACAAAGCCTTCAGTTTTCAGAGTCCTCTGTGTTAGAGTCTGTTTCTGTTGATTGTAGGAGTCATCTCAAGGAAGGAACTTTTGGGTTTGTATATATGTGAGAGGAAAGAGAGAGGGATAGGTTTGCGAGTTACGAGGTAAAAGGATTCAAGAGGAGGAGAAAGTAAGGTTGGAGTGTTGGCATGTTGTTTTGTGAGTGGAGTCGGTGGGGGCTGCAATTTAGTACTTTGGAGTCTTTCTGGGTGAGACCGTTCAATTTTTCGGTGATAGTTATCCGTTTGTCCCTGTCGGTTATGGTTACTAAGTGTGGCTATGATTGACTCTCTGCCCAACTTCACAGAGTAAATTATTGCACCATTTCTTTGACTCTGTTAAAGATCCAATAAGATCCCTTCCTTAACAGTTGAGTTAACTCGGAATATCTGCCCACAAGTTGGCTCAACTCATAAAAATATATAATCTAAAAAAAGAAAATCAAAAGCAAGAAACCTTTGAAGTCATCATTTTAACTGATTTATTTATTTATTTCTGGGGTGGGCGGCATTGTGGTTGTGACATAGGACTATAAAAGATGGACTTGGTAGTTAGTTACTCAAATCTTGATTAGGTAATTTCCTGGATTTGTCTATCCATGGTGAAAACAGTTCTGGACATCCTCTTTTCTTCTATGCAGAGTTTATCTCAGTCATTTGCCACTAGGAAAACGAAAGAATCCTTTTACATGTGCAAATAATGAATCTTTGACACCTAAGTCCATATCTAAGGGAGATTAGTCTCTAATACAGACGAAGAATGCTCATGCTCTTAAATAAATTCTTCTTCCTCAAGGCATGCACTTTGGTCTACAAAATTCCCTGGCACAAGTAATAAAAAGGACTAAGATAAATAAAAATATCCTCTATTTTAAAAATAAGTACTCCTACGATTCTAAATATAAAAGTTAGTAAAAAAATTTATTTCGATTCTAAATATAAAATCTCAATATATTTTATTTTATAAATTTATAATTTTTTTTTCTTAAATTTTTTTTATTGATTGCATATATTAAAGGAGGATTTCTATTAAGGCATTAGTTTTTAATACAATTGATTAGAAGGGATATTTTAAGGAAACAAACACAAATATAAATCCTTCTAAGTTCAAGCCATCTTAGTACAATTCCGGTATACAACATCTTACGATTTTTCCAGCAGTGCTGTCTGACTAAAATTACTGTTTGCTCCTTTTAGAGCAATTCAGGTAAAGTAGGTGTGGGCATGCACCCTGACCTACAAAATTCCCCAGTACAAGCAATAAAAAAGACTAGAGATAAGTAATAATGAAACAAGAGGATAATGCCCTCTATTTTAGAAGTAAGTGCTTCAGAAAAAAAGGCAGCAATATAAGAAAGGGGTTCCCATCACATAGCGCATCAGCACCATAAAACTGTACAAGTTCAAGCCATCTTAGTCCAATTCCAGTGTAGAACATCTCACGATGTCTCGCTAAAATTACTGTTTGCTCCCTTTAGAACTAGTCAGGTAATGTGGGCATGATATAAGAAGGAATAGAAAACAGTCAAGGTATAACAGCACTCAGAATCACGGCACACAGAAAAGCTAAGCAACCACAACAATTATGTAGCAAACAATAATATCTGAATACTATTTTGATGATCAATTGCGTGTTAGTTGTCTGAACTTTGCAAAATATCAAGTTTGCCGAGTACTGAAGATATATTAGCCTAGAATATCTAAAGCTCTGCATCCCAATTCTAAAGAGAAACGCTAATTAACTTGCAAACACGTGCACACCAATCATTTGCAGATATGTTGTTGCATGTTATTATGGTCATGGTCCAACTCTACAGTTGAAGTACCTCAATTATGACATCAACAATTTAAAACCAGCTGCAAAAGTCTTCAAACAATAATGCTCCTCCCCATTACAACAATCGATCAATGCAGATGGGTTTTCAACAGCATTGATAAACCTAGTACCACTAAAATATCCACAGAGCTTTTACTGTCATACCTGTCCGAAGCTATATCAGATTAATATTTAGTAATTAACATGGTGATTAGAAATAACACAAAAGGAGCTGACACGACTCAGGAAATATGCAAATCCTATAACAATATGAGTTTGTTCGTAGTTTCTTCAGAGACAGAAAAACTTTAACATGTTCGCATGGGAAATTAGGAATTGGCATTTTGGCCTTAATCCAGTCTCTGGAATATTGTTCTGGTAGCTTTGTTTTACTGGCTTTTCTCTTGCCCATGGTCTATTGTAGGAGTTGAGTAGGACGGGTTGACAAAGAGATCAGGTCATAGAACTTGAGTTAATTGTTTCTTATGATCTTATCCAAGTTCTATGCACTTTTCACCCCCTAATAAAGTAACTTTTCTTCAAGAAAAAGATATCAAGCAATAAAATCTGCATACCAACAACAGGCAAACTTTACTTCCTAGAGAATGCTATCTATAATTTATCCCACAAAATGCCAACTCAATGAGACTCTTTGGCGTTCGCATTTCCTGCTAAAAAATTATGAAACGACAAATATAGATTTTAAAAATCGCATTCAAATCCATATGCAATATGATGTAATAATGAATAATTGGTAATACTTATCGCCAGGAGCTATCCTATTCCTAATATAGGTATAGGCCACCCCACAACCCCAGCCTCCACCCCCTGAAGAACAAGCCGATTGTTGTCTCCACGCACTGTTATCTTCCCCTTGCTTTAGTTATCTAAATAGCCTTCTTGTTTATCAGTTCGTTATTTTCTTGGATTAGATACTTGTGTTCAACAAATATTAAAATCTCAAAATTAGATACTAGTTTGTCCAGACTCGTTTTAAGACAAAGATACTTACGTTCAATCGTGCAATTGATAGTGGTATCAGCAATTGCAAACTGCGGCAAACAGAGCGTTTTTTTTTTTCTTTTTCTTTTCTTTCAAATTTCATTTTACAGAGAGCAAGTGACCCTCTTCCTTAGTTCCTTTGATCTGCCTAAGATTTTTGGAGGGGCGGCGGGAAGTGGGACAGGGATTTTTTTTTTTTATAAAAGGGACAGGGAATTGTTTTTTTGTTTTGTTTTATACGAATTTTTTGAAAATGGTTGAGCTTACCTACTATGTAAAGGTAAGATGAAATTATTTTTATTCCTAAGCGATACTAATAATAATTAGGAGATTGTTATCCAAGAATTTAATCATTAACCCGATCCACTGTTATGAGCCCAATAACATACACGAAAATGCTTATGAACCGAGGCCCAAATCGAGGTGGACCATTAACAGATAGTGCGCGTCTCTGGGGAGGTGGGGGGGGGGGGGGGGGAAGCAAAGAAAATAAGAAGTAACAGAGTTTTGGTCCTTAACAAATAAATAAACCTTTTGAGTTTAATTTAATAATTTATAAAAAAATTTAAATTATTCCCATCAATATCTCAAATGTCTGGAGTGTTGTTGTTATTATGCGTTATTTTTAGCTTGAAAATTAGTCGCCTCACTTGTACCATTAACTTTTGACATACAAGTCAATAGAAATTCAAGGTAGATTTTGATATATAAGAATACGTTAATATTTTAAATAATAAATAGATAAAAATAAAGTTAAAATCTCCCTACATATCATGGATCAAAATAGATTTTTTTGTGTGTTAGAACAGTAAAAAAAAACTAATAGTCAATGTTATACAGAAACATTGCACTCCAAATCCACATAATATACCTTTGTATATCACACTTAAGAAATACTCTTGTAAAGGTACTCCATATGGAAAGTGTGGTCCATTGGCACCTTAGTTATCTTTTGCAGGACGTGCGGACCATGCTTAGTAGGTTCTCCTGTTCCACCTTTGTTTTTTAATGTGAAATTATCATTTTCATCGGAAAAAATATTCAATACCACCTGGACTTTTTTTTTTGTTGGAGCACATGCGTCTTTCTTATGGGAAGCAATCCTTTTTTGAGCTTCTATCGAATTTTAAATGCGAATATCTCTCTTAATAGAGATTTAAAGATTAATTTTTTACATTTTGAGGAACTAATATTTTTTATTAGATCTAATTCTATTGATACAATACCTTGTTTAGAAGATAAGGAAGAAGGGGGGGAAAATATTGCGAAGACATGAATGAAAATAAAGAATAGGAGAAAAGGGAGACAAAAGGAGGTACAGTACAGGTACGCGGCAATGAAAAAGGCAGGGGACACAAAAATGGCAACCAATAAAGTTGACTCTAAACTACTCCCTCGTCATCATCACAGTGTTACTTATGGTAATGTTGGTGACATGTTCATAATATATATATATATATATATATATATATAATCCCTTTAATCCCATAACCCTCCTGTACCGTCCACACCTTGTTCTCCATTTTCATTATCATTGAAATCACACTCTCCATCCAATCCATTTCTCTATATCTCTTATATTATGAACCACATGCCCTCCTCTCATTTACTATTCTTCCTCTCTCCTTCTGGTTCTTGTTTGCTCACCAGTCTGTTTTTCTTCTTCTTCTTCTTGTTTCTCTCATGTCTGACCTTGACATTCACTCTTCTCTCTCGCCAGACGCTCTGATTTTATCCCAGACATCAGTGCCTACCAAAATCACTTCAATCCCTGTGCTTCTTGAGGTCCTACATCTCCCCCATTTAATGCCTAGCCCCTCCAATGCGTATGTCTATCCAACCCCATTAATATTCATTCCCGTTGCATTCACAACTTGAAAACTAAAACGATCCAGTAAGAATGTAATCATAAAAAAACTCTAAAATAAGTGTACAGTCATAGACTTATCATTTTTTATACCAAAATCAGTTATCATATATTACTCATTTATTTTGTAATTTTTTTAATAATTGTAATCCTTATTTAAGAGCCCACAGGGATTTTTCTAAAACTAAATCCTCTCAATATCTTGATTATGTTATTGGTGTACTTTAACCAATAATATATATGGCACCAATTATTTGTTGTTGTTGTTACATCTGAAAAGGAGGAAGGGGACAATTTGACTGGCATTGACGAAGCTAGGTACATGGAATAATATGTACCTGAGGTGAACACAACACAACACTGATCATAAGTAGTTGCTTTACAGTAACAGTGAAGTAATGATGTGCAGAGATGTGTGTCGAGGCATGTTTGGGTTGTAATGGGTGTCTTGTTGTGAGATTTTGTTGGGTTGTGTGTTGGAGTTGTTGCAGAGTACGTACTCATATGATATTACCAGTTGGTGGAGGGCTCATTCTTATGATATAATGGGAATATATAGGAAAGCAGCTCACCATGGCAAAAGCTACAAGTGGAGTTTGTCACCAAATGCTCTCTCTTGTGGGCCCACCCCAACTTTGACCCACGCATCTCTTCCTTTCCCAAATGCTACTACCTATATTTGGCCCCTCGCAAGGCTCTAAGTCTAGTAGGATGATTAATCTTTTATAATATAATAAATTAAAATTAAAATTTTTATTAAGAGATACTCATATTTAATATTTAATAATATTTTAAATATAATTATTTTTAATAAAAAATAATTATGTTTAGGAAAAATTTTTGAACATCCACATAATTCAACTCCATCTTATTCATCCAAATATAAGTATAATCTTGAGAAAAAATCAATGAAAAATCTTGTTTAAAAATTTTATTAATTAAAACGATATGATATATTTTAATACGCATGTAATATTAGTATTATGAATAGTCTATCAATAAAATTTTAAAGAAAAACTTTTTCCTGATTTTATCCAAAATCAAAGTTACAGTTTTCTCAATTACTTTGGTGTTGTAGTTGTTTTAGCTGTAGTACTATTTATCTTCTTTTTTCAAAGAAATGAGATCATCGGAATTTTCTCTATCTTAATTTAATAATTTCAAATAAAAGACATGGTCAAGTCTCCAGACAGGGGGGGAATCAAAACGCGACGTTTTTTTGGTAGAGTTTGAATGTAATATTCCACCTAATAGCAAAAGATAGTGAAGTGAGTCAAATACAATCCGACAATTTAAACACCAATAATAATATATTATATAGTAGCACCAAAGCAATATAATTAAACGGGTTTGTTCCCTTCTTTTTATATATATAAAAAAAATGTTCCTCCAAATCATAAGTTCTAAAAGACACACACACACACACACACATATATATATATATATATATATATATATATATGCAGTATGTCACTTACGTATAATTCGGAGTTTATTCAGTATTGCCTTTTGCATGTTAGAGAATCGAAATATATGGGAGAAGATTGTTAACGATCAGCTAGAGACAAGGCAAATGTCACTGTTCTTATTTCATCTACAAGATATGCAAATATATACTCCCTCTTGTATTAAAAGTAAAACCTAGTTATTAAAGAGGTTTTCATTGGAGATATTGTAAATAAACAATTAAATAGATTATTTTAGAAAAAAATCAAAACATATCATGGATAACATGAGGGAGTCGGTCTCCATAAATATTGGCTTATCTGGAAACATGCGCATAAGTGACCTCTCAAATGTGCATCATAAGTCCCCAAGTATGCATGCATGTGTGTGTGTTCAACTAAAATGAACAAGGGGTGACTTCTGCTATAAATGATGTTTCCAATGTCGTAGAGGGCTTCTATAGAATCTGTGCACATCTTGACTTTCCTAAACCCTTTGGTTCCAGCAAAGCAATGAGCCCTCTTTAATGCTCGTAACCTTAGCGGCGGACAAGGTTTAGGTTTATCATTTGGGTCTCGTTGTTATGAATTATTTCTGACGGCTAACTAAACAAAAAGCAGAGAACGGAGTAAAATATTGGGATTCTTTTTTAAGAGAGTGAGATTAAGAAGGAAGAAGGATGAAGATAAATGGAAGAAGAAGAAGAAGAAAGGTCATGGATGAGCATACCTCACATGATTGCCCCCAACATCTGCGTCTGAATGAATGAGCGGGTCACTTTCACGATAGGACACACTTAACTATATCGATACCTTCATTTCCCTTTTCCTGTTTCAATCAATATATAATACCCCCCTACGAAAAAGGGTCAAATTAAATCCAGTGGAAAAGTTCTCAAGAGTAGATATGTATAAAAGTAAAAATATTTTCCCAACTATTCTTATTATCCTTTCCTCTCTCTAATACTTTATATAAATAACATTTTTTTATAATATCGTCTTATATAGAAATAATATTTTAAATTTATTTAAAATTTTAATATTTTTTTTATTTTTACCTTCAAATTAATTACTTATTCTCTCGCATAAATTCTTCTTATAAATAAGGGCATATTTAGAAAATAAGTTATATTTTTAATATTTTTTTGGTTTTGGGAAGAGCAATCCATTTTGAAGTCAATCATCAACACTTGATATTTCCCGTCAATGAGAATTTGATCAGTTTATGTCCCTGTCGTCGTTTCGGGTTAAATATGGGGTTTACGAGATATTAATTGAATGAATGGGTCCACTTTACATACCTATTATAAATGGATGGAAACAGGTCATTTCACACTCAAACCAAAACACATGCATTTTCATTCAATCTGATGTTGTAATGATCTGACCTTTTTCTTTTCTTTAAATAACCTACGCTGAGATTGGCTCTTGAACTCCCACTCACCCCATAAACCGACGGGAAAAACTGCTTTCAAAGCCTCGATCTGGCGATAAGGGATAACTAGTGGTAATAAACTATACTCTTCATATGCCATAAAAAGTTATTGGCCACATCATCAGTACTCTTTCTCTCATGAAAATAAATGTGATTAGGCATATATTTTCACTACTTGATAGCTTCCCCTAAATTCCCTCTTTCATATTTATTTATAAGAAATACACGTTAACTTAATCTAGATTTTCACTTATTCCTTTTATGTAAATCCATAGCGTCATTAAGTTATTTTGGACTTAAACCTAATCCCTGTTTGATCAAGAGTAATAAAGTTAAAGCCTTCCTAATAAGTGTGTTTTTTAGATTTGAATTCTTATTATCCTTAATAAAAATACTTACTATATCAATTAATAACTTATTGATAGAATCTCATTGATTTTATTTGAGAAAAATTGGTAAAAACTATTTAAAATTTTTATTAGCTCAAATAGCATTACTATGTATATATAGATATATTAAAATACTGATACTCTTTGTATATAAAAATATATCAGATGATATTCATAAATAAAATTCTCAACCAAAAGTTTTCACATATTTTTTCCCTTATATAATAAGTCTTTGGGATGAAGAATGCTAGAATAGGGAGTGATTTTTTTTATCCACCCGGTTCGCCGGAGCTTTGCCCCTACTACATCTAGATTCGACCCGTATCGCGCACCTGGTTATAGTGGGTGAGTCTTTCAACAGAGATTTTCTGCATACCTCAAGGCTCGAGCTCGAGATCTCTCTTAAGCGATACTTAGCCGCTTATCACTCGGATTAATATGTTGGTAATAGGGAGTGAATTGTATGTAAGCATTGGCGTATATGTGGGTGAAAAGGACAAAAGGGGGATTACATGGGTTTGGTAGCAGACAAATACGCAGGCCTTAGTCAAAGCACTTCCCAAAACCATACAAGTGTGAATCCCTTTGGCACTTGGCTTTCCAATATCACTCCCTTCCCACATGATCTTGCTTCCTCTTCTTCATATATCGCCATCCTCCCACCCTTCTCTTTTTCTCCCCTTCCCCATTCAACTTTTAGCCCCCAAAGGTTCCAACTTTTTTTTAAATTTTTTTTTATTGCCATAAAAAAGATACACAACATTAATTATATGTGTAATTTTAATTTATAAACACAGACAAAAAAATTCAAGATTATCCCCATTATTGAAAGGCTCTTCCCTTGATGTTAGTGTTTTTCCTTGCTAGGCATAGTCCCAATCACTCTCTATTTTTGAATTAAATGATAAACAGTAATAGCTTAAAATTATAAGGGAGATAAAATCTACGACCTCCTACTTATAATAAAGTGTTCATATTATCAGGCCAGATCCCAATCATTCCCTATACATGTGTGTGAGCTTTGAATATATACCTCTTGCTGCTGCAGCCTAATATATTATTGAAATGGAAAACTCATATGAGTGTGTGTGGGTGTGTTCGTGTGGAGGCCAGGGACTGACCAGAGGGCCCCTAAATAATTCATGAAAAGCCCAACTACAGTCTGTGCTGCAATTATTCATACCATAAATTCCATTCCAATCCAACCCCTTTGCTTCCTTCTTAATATTCATTCAATTTTCCCAATCCTTTCCTAAAAGCTCCTTCATTAAATAAACCTGAAGCTTCCCATTCAAATCATGCACCTTAATATCACCCTTCTTCTTCTTCGTTTTCTTCTTCATCCATCTTCTCCTCCAATCTCTCTCCCTATGAGTTAGCTCCATCTGTCTCTCTTCTCTTCTCTCTTGCTCTGTAAGAAAAGAGTTTATTTTTACAAAAGTTGCAGGCATGAAGAACACCATCAGGTGTTGCATCTCTTGCATTCTTCCCTGCGGAGCACTGGATGTGATCCGCATAGTTCACTCCAATGGCCGAGTCGAAGAAATCGGCGGCCCTGTCAAGGCCAGCGACGTCATGAAGGTCTACCCCAAGCACGTCCTCAAGAAACCCTGCTCACCATCGTCTGCCGACGACGGTGTCGTTCCCAAGATCGTGATCGTCCCTCCCGATGCCGAGCTCCAACGCGGCAAGATTTACTTCCTGACGCCGGTGGAGAAGAGCCGGCCCAAATCGTCGGCGCCCAAGAATAAGAAGAAGAAGGAGCAGAGTGAGAGAACGTTGGCAAACAGAGATAGCAATAGCAGCAGCAACGCCGCCATGGAAGCGGCTAATCTGCAGATTCTCTCCTCCGATCGCTACTTGACTGATATACTCTCCGAGAAGCTCTCTACGCAGAGAGATAAAAGAAGAGGGCGCGTCGCCGTGTGGAGACCTCACCTAGAGAGCATTTCGGAGTCTCCTAGTGATCAATCTGTAAACGGTGGTTCTTGATTGGTTCCGATCGAAATCTTATGATTTCTTCCTTTTTATCCATATATCACAGGGTTTATTATTTCAAGGGATATTTTCAACCCATTTTTTGAACTTCAAAAGAAAAATGAGTCTCTTTTCAGTTGTTCCTTTTTTCCTTCCTCCTCCTCCTCTGCCACTGCTTCTTTTCTGTACATAGGCTTATAGATAGAGGAACGTGGTTACAAAAAAATGCAATAATGGTTATGTTATGGATTTTGAAACTGGGTTGCCGAAGAGCTAGAGGTAGATAATTCTGGAATCGGATCAGGCCATAATGAATGAGTCATCAGTTTCCATTGCAGAAAATAATTTTGAGCTTTTTCGATCTTTTGAGTGGTATAAAAATGTAATTATGATAGAGATGTATAAATCCTGAACTTTCTATATATTGCTTTTGATTTCCTGTGGGTGAAGAAGAAGTTTGATGGATTAGCGCATGCATGGCTATAAAAGATCCTATTCCTGCTCTGTCACTAATTATCTGTTCCTTTGTTATTCTATGTATTGAATCATAATGAGAGAGATGATTGCCACATGATCATTTTGTTAACATGCGAACTTCTTTTAGGAGATAAATTCTAAGTCATTAGTTTAAGCATATCAAGATTATTATGCAGATAACTTACAGAATTTAAAGGAATCTACTCAGAACTACTCATCGGAAAGAATCTCTGATCTCTTACTGCCATCGTCATGGAGCGTTGTGTTTGTCGGTGCCAGTCATACTTTAACAACGCTAAAAGCTGACCTAATGCTTCCATCACTTCCCCTTATAAATAGTAATTACAGTTCTTATCTAAATACAGTATCTTGCATTAAATTCAACTAGACTTTCTCTCTCCATAATTTTTTTTATTATATTTTTGCCCTCCAAATCGTGTGGAGCTTGGACGATTCATTCTTACACACACATGAAGGGGCAAAAAAGAACATGAAGGTTGGATTAAGAAATTACCAAAGTGAGTTAAAATGAATTGAAAGTTGGATAATACGTATGAAGTATGACATGTTATGAATAGTTAAGCAAAGCTGGTGGTGTTGGATCTGATATTGTGAATTGTGATTGGACTTTTTTTTCACTAGAAAATAGGGAGCACCAGCTGTGGTCAACAAAAAACCAGTTCATCTCTGATCTGATGGCATGTCGTCAGGCCCCCATATATATATATAAGTGTGTCAGCCATATATAAATAAGGTGAACTCATTGAATCTTCTTGTCTTGTTCCTTTTCTTTCTCTCCCGAACTACTTCTCTCTGGACACTCTGCAGAAACATCATAAAACCTGTTTCCTCTCTCATAATTGCACTATGCATTACTGTTCTTTGTGCTATTTTTGTGAGTACTGTTATTGTGCTTCTGAGAAAATATGTCGATGGGGTGGTTTAAGGTTAGAGAGTTTAAGGAATATTAATAACGAAGGGGTTAAGCCACTACTCTTGATGGGAGAATCAGCTGAGTTCTAAATAAGGTTAAGAACACTTGATCATCTTGGGATGCTCTAAATTATAATTCTTAACCAAGTGGAAGGAGACGTTTCGAATCTTAACCTTCACAAGTTCTACGTATATGAAGAATGGTGACTTGGTGAGAGTTAGATTTGAGTCCTGAAAGATGATGGGGAAGTGGGTTGGCGACCACGAAGAAACTGTCTAATCGAAGACTGAGACAAGGTTCTTATAGCATTGTCTGTTAGGTTCAGAATAAAGCTTGCGAGTTAGAAAACTTGGGTTTTAACACGGGGAAGGTTTTGAGAAGACAAAAAGATGTTGCTCTTTATGAAATTTAATAGTAGTAACTTTTGAAATAATCTAATCTAAAATTAACTGTTAAATCGTTGGCACTTGGCATAATATTAAAATAATATTATTATTTTATTAATTTTCTTTTCAATTTTTAACAATAAATCAAATGCAAATGTTAGTATTATTTTTTCATAAATCGTTTCATTTTGAACATCTCCAAGGAAAGTCATCTTGTTTCTTTTTCATAGGGGTCGGATGAAAGCATTCACATATTAGCCCACAAAGACTACATAGCTGGAACTTATGACCTCCCCCAATAGCAGAACGGGGATGTCAACGGAACAAAGCACTTGGCGAAAAGTCATATTAGTTAGGCTAGGTTTACAAAAAATAAGAAAAAATCTATAAAATATATTGATAATAATTTGCATCTAGATGGAGTTCAATTGCTTTTTCTTCCGGCAACTTGAAAAGTTGAAACGAACGAGTAACGAGATAGATGCTAGCAAGTGCATTGCCTCTCAAACTAATCCCAGTAAAACGAGGTACTTCCCGGGAAAAGGAATCTTTAAAAGCAAAAGTTCAAAAGACGTTGTTTATTGCAAGAGCTCATTTAGTATATAATTTAGTAAAAAAAATTTAGGTGTTCTTTGAGTCGTGGATTATATCTGGTCTTAGTATAATTAAATTTTTTTATATAAAAAAAAAATTCAAAAGTCAAACCCAATGCCCTATATTTTATATAATCCTTTTTTCTTAAACAAATGTAATTGTAAAAAACATGGAGCTGTCGAGCCGAGTCGATCCCATGACGCCAGCCACATTCCACAGCCCGTCTCTGACTCAGTGGGTTCCCCTCAACGTCAATAGTCCTTCCGGCGACTCTACGCCTCTACCGTACATCATCCCCTACTCTCATACTTCCGCCACTCTTCTCCCCCTCCTTCCTCTTTCTCTCTCCTCGTTCCCACTTTAACCCCATTCACCTTTTCCTCTTCTTCCTCCTCTCCGGCTAGTCGCCGTTCTTTCTCCGATCGGGGATTCGCGCGACTCTCTCACGCCGCCTGCGAACCATTCGCGCCCCATGCCCGTCCGCGAAGATTGTTGGAGCGAGGAAGCTTCCTCCACCCTCGTCGACGCTTGGGGCCGCCGTTATATACAGCTCAACCGCGGCAACCTCCGCCAGAAGGACTGGAAGGACGTGGCCGACGCTGTCAACGCTCTACATGGTCATACCAAGAAGACGCATCGTACGGAGGTTCAGTGCAAGAACCGCATCGATACCATTAAGAAGAAGTATAAGGTTGAGAAGAATAGGGTTTCCTCCCCAAACGGGGCTCCTTCCACTTGGCCCTTCTTCGATCGCTTAGACGTTTTGATTGGGCCTTCTCTGAGTGCGAAAACGGCGTCGGCGTCGCCTCCGGTGGTACTTTCTTTGCCGTATCACAAAACCCCGTCCCCCCCATCTGCGGGGTGGGCGCTACCGCAGAAGCGGTCGGCAGTGGCACTATTAGGGGATGGTTTCTTCATGAAGAATTATTCAGCTATGGCAGCCGCGGCAGCTGCAGCAGAGGCTGATGAGGACGAAGACGATGGAGATGAAGGGAGGGGAAGTGAGGTTGAGGAAGAAGAGAGGGAGAAGGAAGGGATGAGGAGCTTGGCAAAAGCGATAGAGAGGTTCGGGGAAGTTTATGAGAGAATGGAGAGAGAAAAATTGAGGCAAATGATGGATTTGGAGAAACAGAGGATGCAGTTTACTAAAGATCTGGAAGTACAGAGGAGGCATATGTTCATGGACACGCAGGTTCAGTTGGGGAGGATCAAACGCGGGAAACGATCTGGTTCTAATGGTGAGTTAGAACTTTCTCCTTCTCTTCATAAACTTTAGTTAAGTTGCTTAAATCGTGGTTATAGGCTATTGGGTCGCAAAGGGATTCTCTGGTTGATTGTCGGTTGGTGGGAGAAATAGGTTTTTGTGTATAGAAAAAGCAATCATTTTATGTAATAGTTATTTCGTTTTACAATTAAATAAGCTAGTCGTGCTCGTGCGCTTTCTTACTTTGTTATAGAAAGTTCTTCATAATTTATTAAATTTGTCCATGAATTGAATATATCTTAAAAAAAGAGCTTCCTCGCTCAAGCTTTTAAGTGTTTCTTCACATGGTCAAAGTGAATGGCTTTACTCTGTTCTAAATTCATTGACAGTGAAGTCTATAGGCAAACTATTGCAGTTTGTTTTCTGAGGCACCTCTTCATCTCCTGTTTTGGGGGTAATTCCTTGCGAGTGAATGTTGTCATCGGCAAGGTTGAGGCTGCAGGCTCCAAAACCTCACAACTCTGGTGCAACAGGGCAGGGTAGCCAATGGCCATATCACAGAAGGGAGGCAACATATTTAAATAAGTCAGAACAAATCGGAAAACTAATTCATGTAACTAAAATTTATAAAAGGAAAACTATAATGCGAATCAAGTCACGAGAGATATCAACCTTATAAAGTAACATGCAGTAATATGAAAAGAACAAAACCCTAACTGGGCACACAACCAAATATAAACTAAGACATAAAAAACACCTAAGAAGCATTGCCATGAACACTGATGTGAACAATGCTTCATCTTCGACATTTTTGTGCTTCATTGAATAATACACGTTTTCTTTTTGGCCTGAGAGTAATAAACATATTGCTAGCAGCTTGCAACCAAGTATATAGCAGCTTCCTGAGTTCTAAAGCAGTTTACAGTTTTGCTAGCAGAACCAAGGAATAGGATTGACAATAGGCTGTTTTTCTTACCATTATATGCTTGAAACTTCCATACTTGATTCTACTTAGGCCCGAATGATGTTGTATGCCAAATATTTCAAATTTTTTTGGTGCTCATCTCCTTATTTGTTCTGCTTCTATTTGATATCAAGCAGTTGGTAATGGTATTAAAATTAAGTGCATTCCCCTTAAAGTCTCAAGTTCATGGATATCATGTTGGAAGTGCTTGCTCCCTATTGGGTCCCGAGTCAATTTAAATTTGACCAGATAATGTCTCCTAGGGGGAGGAGGGGTTTATTATGTCGTCTTGATAAATTTTTATTATGGAAGACCTCCTGAGATATTGTGAATCCTTGATTCTGTTGAATAGAACTCTTGAATGGATTGTGCAGATCTGACAGACATAATTATAACTGTTCCCTGAATATAACTCTTGCATGGGTTTACATCACGCAATGTTCATTACTGTTTTCATATGACTTGCTCTGGAATATTTATTTACATCATAGGAGAGTTTTTATTTTGTAAAATGAAATACCAGTTATTTAGGAGAACCAGGTAAAAATTCTCCCTATTGGTACTTTAATGTCATCCATAGTTAGCTAGTATAAATATCTTTGTCACCCAGGGAGTATCCTTATTTGACTATTCTGCTCTGGACAAGTATGCTTACATGAGGCATCATAGATTTTTGGTTGCAATTGCATGTTTATCCTATTATCCAGCTACTCAAGGTGGTGCTCTTTCTAAAGTATATTTGGTCGTCTTTCATCACTTTAAATGCCATTGCTTATCTGTTGTCCTAATTGATTTTCAAAAATGACCATATCTGGTGTCTAACCTATCAAATGGAAGCTTGACTGCAGTCTAAAATGTTTCTCTTGGCTCAAACATGATAGAATAACGCGAACGTGGTGGCAATAAACGGTTGAAGCAGTTGTTAATTCAGAAATGAAGGGTTATAATTAAAATTGGGGCATGCAGTGTTAGATGATGAATTCTTGAATTCCTTTAAGTGAAATTTTCTTTTTTGACAGAATTTTTTCATTGCTGCAGATATGTATAGCTAGCCAAGTGCGCAAAGATTCGACAGTGGTTTCTGATTGGAAGGCGTTTTGGGGTGATAAGCCTCTGGTAAATCATCAAGGATTAGCAATTAAAAGCTGTCATTCTTTTGGCTGGATTTTGGTCTGTACGTTGGAGCCTCGAGGCCCTTATTAATTAATTAACTGTACTCGTTCCTCGTTGAGCTCTCACATATGTAATGAGATAATTAATAGGGAGTAGCATTTCATGGATAAGTTGAAGGGAAAATATGTAGTGTATAGGTTCGTGTGGTTGTAATTAACTAGGCTCCTGTCCTCTTCTCTTGGGACTTCCTGAGGCAAATCAATTAATTAATGAAAAGATTGTACCAAAAAAAAAATTAATTAATTAAAAGAGACAAGGAAATAGAGATGGAGCAACCAACAATATGGGAATGTAAGGCATATTATACTCACCGATATTTCCATCTCTATATTTCTTCCAACTAAATTTACTCTATATAAAGATTCGAGTAATTTTTTCATAGACAAAGCTTTGAACTCTAGATCTTGTTATGCAGTTTAAAAGTTCTCTCACTCGACTCAATCTCCATTCGTTTTCAACTTCACAAAAGCAAGATTGCTACGAGTTTGCTGTTTTCTACGGCATGGAGAAAGCTATTAATTTGCCTTGAGATATTTTAATTAATTAAGCTAACAAATATCCATAGCCAATATATATATATATATATATACACAAATGACAGCTGGACTAGTATATTGAGATATAAACGAAAAGGATTATGTTGAGGTGCTTTCGAGGGAAAGCTAGAGTGGATATATTTAATAAGATTATTTGCCGAAAGTAAATAAGGTGGTTTCACGAACACTATATATAGATTCTAATAATTAACGACACATCACTTTGCTTTTTCCTTCCCCTTCTCTTTTGTGAGGAATCTGTGGATGATGACGACGCAGCAGAGTGATCATTTCAGCCAATAAGGCTCTTCCTCCTTAACACTTCTGCTAAATCCAGCTTCTTCTTTCCTACAGCCCCTGCACGTTAGTTTTTTCTTAATTATAATTGAAGAGAGACTGGTATCATGTTGGACACCACCTACCAAATAAAAAATACCATTCTACTTATTTTTTCCTAATTACGTAGATTACATAATAAAATCCATCAGATAATAGGGCTCTCCGGATAAGACTGCGTACTATATTTGTCATTTTATATAGACCCAACCTTGAAGGAGTCAATAAAATCAATATTGACCTTATTAGGATAAGTATGATTGAATAATATAAAACTTAATCTAAGGGTTAATCTTAGTCTTAAATATAAAATATATTTTTTATATTTATCAATTTTTTTCTAAATTACCCCGGTTGATACTTTCTTAACAATAATTAAATAAAAGAATAAGGGAGAGAGTTAAAGAAGATTAATAAGGTATTTTAAAAAAAATGTCATGTTAACTAACTTAATTAACTTTTTTAATCTAATTAAATTAGTTAAATATATCATATATTAAAGATATAAGAGTGTATAGCAATAGACACACATACATGCACCCACTAAACAACAATGTGTGGGGCAACTTGAGAATGGAAGCGCAATTCCAATTTCCAGAACCTCATCATTCGAGTTGACTGTATTGTGCAACAGGGTTCTCCCCCGACAGAAACTGATTTTCAGTTTTCATTACACCATTCATAAACGTTGTCTACTAAACCACACCTAATTGGACTTCCCTTGTGCATTTGTGAACTACCCCAAGCAGGCAAAAATCACTTCAAACTTTATTGTACAATTGATAATTGCAACTAGTTCTTAATTTGGTTCCACAAATAACTTATTTCCCAATTAATCAAAATTCCTAAAGACCAATTCATGTGTTCTGACACAATCTGATTAGAAAATGTGACTACTGCGTTATTCATTTGAGCTAAAGCAAGCTGCTCGTATTTTGACTCCAAGCTACTTGTAATGCGCTCATTAACAAGATTAATTAAGAGGCCAGGCCATCTAATAACTTAATTAAGAAGTATATATACTATGTGAATTGACAACTTAATATATGGTATCTCTACGCACTCGTCTTAACAACTTTTACCAAGAGTCCTTTATATCTGTGTGTGTGTGTGTGTGGATCTCATAGAAAATTCCAATACTTATCAAACCTATTGCATTCTATAGGCAAAGGACAAGACCGGGTTTACGAAAGGGGCACGGTTCAGCATACTTCCCATTCAACCTCAGCTTCCATGGCAACCACGAAGAACTAGCTTATACGTGTGTGTGTGTGTGTGTGTGTGTATAGACTCATACACACATGAGTCTAATCTCAATCTGCATGCGCTAATAAAAAACATTTAAGAAAAAAAAATACTTTTTTTTTCAATAAAATTTTATATATACCAGATCGCAGTGTTGATCCTGTATGCTACTCCCTCCAGTCCTAATTATAAAAGATAGTTAATTTTTTTGGATATATTAAGGAAGCCAAACCAATCTCTTAATTATAACTAATGTAAAATATAGTTGACTAATTTGGGTAGATTGAAGAGTATATAATATAAATTTATCTTAAAGGATTATATTTGATCATAATTAACTATTTATTTGGTTTATTTAATCTCTCCAAAAACTTAATTAACTCTTATAATAAAGATTGGAGGGGTACCACTAGTAATTAAAAGAAATTATCAAAGTGCATATACGTGAAATTACACATTACCGGTTATATATAAATGTCACAATACCCCTAATATGAGCATTATATTTTTTTTATCATTTCCAACCGAAACAAAAATGAGACTCGCTTCCTAACTCCAAGTTTCTTTTCCTTGCTTTGGGGCCATTTTCATGAATAAATCGTCTGAAGATATCTATATGTGTAAGTATTTACTTTTCTCTATATGAAAGAAGGAGTGCACCATGCATATTTTAGTTTCAAATGGAAATGTGAATACGAGACTTTTTGTTTGATTTGCAAAGTATTTATAGAGGTTATTCTATATAGAATTCAAATTGATACTCATTCTTATAGCATTTCTGATTGGATTGTAGTCCGTGCATGCATGTGTGGATGTAATGCACGGCTTTCATAAAAACAATGGACGTTGTTCGCATTTAAGGAACAAATTGAAAACTTTTGCAAATGCACAAGATTCCCTCCAAAACCACCATGGTTTCCATAGAGAAAACTATAGTTTTAAATAAAATAATCTAAACACCTCATATTTTCTATAATTATTTTTTTATGAAAACTAATAAATTATCTAACTAATAATTCTTTTCACAATTAATTTTCACAAAAATTAATAAATTAACTATCTAAATACTAATTTTTTCTCATAATCAATTTTTAACAAAAACTAGCAAACTATCCAAACACTAATTTTTTTTATAAAAACTAATAAACTATCTACATACTAATTTGTATCCACAATTTTTTTTTTATCAAAACTATGGTTTTAGTATAAGTTAGGGGGAATAGTTTCTAACTGTGTTTGGATTAACTTTTAGATAATATATTTTTTAGGGGAGAATAAATTTTATGAAAAATCTACTTTTATTTGTATGTTTTGATTAACTTTTAACAGAATAGATTTTATAAAAAAAGTTGAGTGTTAGAAGTGATTTTGCAAACACACCCAACTAAATACAAAAGTACTTTGGCCAGAATAGTACGTACGTAGCTCGATTATAGCTAGTCCCGTTGGCCTAAACACCCAATGATGAAAAAAGCTCGTTTTTATGTTTTAAACGGAGAGAAAAACATATTCATTGAGAGATTTTCGAAGCAAAATGACGATTTATAAGTGTGTGTGTGTGTGTGTGTGTGTGTGAGAGAGAGAGAGAGAGAGAGAGAGAGAGAGAGATGAAGGTGGCATATTGAATTCTTATGAGGGTAAGGAGCTAAAAGCTCAATCTGTAAGTAGAGTACTGTCTGTATGGGTTTGTATGTTAAAAGTTATGCGTGAGATTACAAATGTGTATTAAAAAGACCTACGGTTTATATATTAATGTTTTAAGATGTTGAGACAAAATGTAGCCTCAAACATACTTATAAATAGATCTCTCAAAAATCCAATGGAGTAGAAATCTATTCGCCCCAATCAACAACACACTTTCATTTCTTGTACAAAAAAAAATGTAAATTGAAAGTTCACGTGTTGTTATCTATTTTCTACAGCAACATGACAGATTCAACAGAAAAAAAATATAGCAAGAGTCTATTTTTCACAACGCCTATATAATCGGCATTATTTAGTTGGAAAGTTTTTGGAAGGAAAAGTATGGGAGGGGAGGTGTAAGTATGTTTGGTTGGGAAAAATGAAAAAGAGGGGAGGGGATGTTTAAGATTTTATCTTTTTGTGCTATCCTCCACTCCAAAATTGGGAGCTTTTAGAGTGATGAAAATTTTTTATTCTAATATTAACAAAAATATTCATAACGTCTTTTTATTATTCTAATGTTATCCTTCTTAACTTAAAATCATTTTTCTGTTGCATACTACTGTCAGCACTACTTTTTTAGCTATTGTCAAGTAAAATAGTTATCTAAATTAGGTTTTTTTTGTGTAAGCTTGTATAAAATTAATACAAAAATATATATTTTAATGTAAATATATTAGCACAAAATGGTATGTATATGTTATAAATATATTTATATGTCTTATAATTATAAAACTAGATGACAGAATGTTAATATTTTTTTATATTTTCTAATTTCTTAATTTTATAAGATATTAAAAAATATTCAAATTAATGAGATAATATGTTAAAATTAATGAAATCATGATTTGAAGTGCATATAAAATATTTTTATCATATATAAATGATGTAATAGATTTTCTAATATTCATATTTTTAAAAATAATAATTCTGATATAAATATTATAAAAGAATATAGAAGAAAATTTAAACAAAAAAATAAATATATATTTGTTAACTTCTAATTAGCTTACCTCACATCATTTTCTAAACCAAACAAGAAATCTCCTCTACCCTACCCTACAATCAAATAAAATTTATAACCTCACAAATATTTCCCTACCCTCTTCTCTTTCAATTGAACCAAACAAAGCCTTAATGTTCATAAATATACATTCCCTTCTCTCCTACATATTGGCAGAAACACCTTGTCCAACTTGACTTATACAAGTTTAATATCGATCCATCTATCCAAGCATATAAACTATATTCACTTTTTTACTAAGACATTCTCGTTAATGATGATATCTACTTATAGCTATTAATACACTATTATCAATTGTGTATAAGAAGCCAAATTATATGGCTTAGTTTATGAATAGTTCTGTTTATATGTTCAATTATTTAAGTTGTTGATTGATTTGACTTCCAACTATTTGAAGTTATGTTTAAATTGGATAGTAATGTTCAATTATAATTTGTTCCATTTTTTCACATAACTTTATCTCTCTCCTTCCTTCCTTCCTCCTTCTCGTTAATATATATTTTCTCTATTAGTTTGGAGTCCACGCAAACCAAAATCTTATATGGATTCCACACAAAATTGATATATCTAACAAGATTGTAAAGAGGACCCTATATGAACTTTGGACAATAAGTGAGACAATCAAATGACCAAGTAACCCAAAAAAAAAAAGACATGTGCTCGCTATCCAGCCCCTAGCATTCGCATCCACTGATAACTTAGTTATAAAATGAAGCATATGGCTAACAATCAACAACTAATTAAACCCAATTTCGAAGGTTGATATTATTACAAGAAGTTTTTTGCTCCACCCCAGCATTTGGAGCTAGGAAGTGATATTCACACACACATATGTATACACATTAATTAAATTATATGACAAATTTGCTTCGATCGATTGTATATTTATGTTCCTACGTCAATCTGTGTATGTAATTACATGCAACGTAGTGACATGTGAAGGGCCACACAAGAAATGGGGAGCACAAATATCCAGCAGAATCAGAATAAAAGGCCCAAATTAAGTATAAAGTAAGCACCCTAAGGAGTATTTAATTAGGAAACTGCAATTGTACCAAAAAAAAAATTAGGAAACTGCAAAAACAGTGATTTGAATGATAGGAGAGAGAAAATAACCATTGGAGAGACTATTCTTACTTCTTCTTAGCCTAATCAGTAATCACCACTCTTGTCAAATGTTATCTAGGCCAAAACCATCCATCTCTCCATTATAATTTTACTATATGCAAAATTAGGGTTTTTTTACCCCTCCTGGTTCTAGGGTTTCGTACGTACACTACAGCACAAATGTAATCCTCATATATATATATATATACTTCAAATTCCCAATTGTCTGATCTCTATTCATCCTTTTATTTTGGGTTCTTTTGAAGCGAAATCTTTGGTTTATCTATATGAAGCAGATCATATATATTATATATGAAGAAGCTTATAGATATATATACCTGAAACGAAAGCTGGGGCGTGGTTACGTTTTATCAAGAAGGCATTTGCTTGAGAGTCTTGGCTGGCTGATGAGGTCCCTTGATTATTGGGGGTCTCTTCTTCTTCTTCTTATTATACAGAATTCCTCTCGCCTTCGCCTGACACTCTTTCACTTCACGCAGATACACCCTAATAGCTCCACTTCCAAATGGATTATTCTCCGGAGAGCCGCCGTGTTCTTCGAAGGCAGCTCTCAGACGTCCGATGAGGGCGTCGAGGCTGCCCCAAGCCTGCCTGAGGGGACAGGTGCAAGGGGCGGGCGGGTCGGGTTGGCCGAAAAACACGCAACCTTGTAAGTGGACCTTAGTCTTCCCGAACTGATCGAGGTAGCGCAGAAAATCTAGGACGTGGTTGTAGTTACAGTGAAAGAGAGAAACTGGAGGTGTCTGATTCTTGAGATACTGGCCGAAAGTGTTCCAGTCTCGCCGCTTTTGTGACTCGTACCGGCTCAGCGGCGTCGGCTGCTGTTTCTCTGGAGGCTGATCGCTGTCCACGGAAGCTCGCCTCACCGACGAGGTGCCTTGACCGGAATTACTTTGAAATTCGCCGGACATGGTGGCCATATAGCTATATTGCAGAGAGGAGGTAAGGTAATTGAGATATGGATGGTTCGAGATATTAATTTAGTGGGTTTTGGGGATAATAGAAATGACAATTTGGGGGAGAATGGAAGGTGAAAGAATGTGGTTTAGTGCAGTGAAGAAAGATGAAAATCACGTCTTCTTTGAGAGGACATGTCATGGGCCCCTACCAAGCTGTTTTTCTTCTCTCTCGTATTCGTATTTCCTTCTTCTTTTTCACCTATTTCCCCAGCGCCATTTTTTTTAAAAGCATTCCGTTTTACTATCAATCAATCATAAATAATTATAATTTTAAATATAATATCTCAATTTATCATATATCTCTCATATATTATAAATTAATTTATAATATAATATTTTACAAATATATTTTAAAAATATCAAGTCTTATTAATTAATATATTCAATTTTTTTAATTTTTTTAAATTAGTTAAGTAATTTTTATATTAAGAATGGGAGAAGTGATATAAAGTTGATAATACGTTTAAGTGTTTAGTTATTAACGGTTGTGCATATGTATAGTTGAGTGTTGTAGAAAAAATCGGGACATAAAGGTAATTCAATTTTCTTATATTATAAGGATGTTGGGCATCATGAATAATACAATGATTGTTACTTTCACAATAGGCTTTATGGTCTCACACACTTGGTACGAATAAGAGAAAATGAATTGGTGGTTTTTCTGTCTGTGAGTCAAGGCGGAACCAATTAGATGACTCATTCATTAGTCGGTGCTTACTGCTTTGCGTCCAAGGCTTACTCGATGAAGGGAATTTCATTATTGAGACCTACCTATTCATTAGCCTCCATGTTGTTCCACTGATTTTCTTAATTAGATATACATCGTTATCACCGAGAGGTGACCTCATAATTATATAAATAAAATATTATTATATATACACGATCATCAAATCAAGGGTCTCTTCACCTAAAATTGATTTATCTTTTCTTCTGGCAAATCGTGGCCAACCATTTCCATCGCTAGGGCAAAGGATATATAAGGGCCCACCAAACAGAGTTAATATATTTTTAACAAATTAATGTGTTTTATTATTAGATACGCATGATGTAATGCATAAATTTAAAAGCTCATTAAAATAATTGAATAAAGAAAGTAAGTCTCATAGCAATAATAAAGTTATTGTAAAATAACATGAAAATTCACGAATTTAAATCTTAAAAATAATCTCTATAATGATAAGAGTAAGAGATTATGTATATTTATCTTTCGTATATTTTATTTGGTGAGAATTTTGTGCATTATAATGTTGTTTTTATTAAAAGAATAGAATGACAAATTTAAAAAATAGTAAAAGTTATCTAGATGTAATAGAAAGTGGAGGGTGGTAGCCTGTGTACAAAAGAACTTTAGTGATGAAAAGAGATGAAGTGAGGGTGATCTTTATTTGTTAGTTGAAAGAAGGGGTTATTTGAGAGTCTTTGAGGCGATTTTCAAGAATTGCAGGGAAGAGTGAAAAACGTAAGGGGTTGGCAGACATAAACTTTGAATGCTGTTTGTGAGTTTTAAGCTCTAAATGTCAGGTATGAGAGAGTACCTTGTCCCCATGACAACGACTTCTGCCTCATCATTATCTCAACGTGCACTGTGCAGAGCGCTAATCTTTTGTAATTCAAATCGCATATATACCACAATCCCTTACCTGTGAAAGTTTATTATCATGGCTTTTTAATTTGCATTCAGAACATGGACACTCATGTTTCTTTCATTAAATTTCTCATTTTCATGATATATATGTAACACTGTAAAAACTTATGAACATCCATCTCCCCCCCCCCCCACCCCCCGTCTCTCTGTGTGATAGAAAAGGTATTAATTAAGAAACATTTGAAAATTAGGCTTTGACCAAAAAGCTTGTCTCTAATAGGATGTCATTTCTAATTTATAGGATGGTGCATCTGACCCACAGCTTCATCAGTCTCAACGTAATTATCTCCCTTTCGTCTGTATTGGTGTTAAAATATCTAACCCAATAAGAGTCACGTCAATTACTAAATTTTTAAGTAATACTCCTTTCAATTATAAATATATGAATTAATTAACTATTAAATTAAAAATAAATAAATAAATTAGTTATTTATAAAAATATATGTCAGCTTTTTAAGAATACATATCCTTTTAATAATTTATTTTAGAACATTATCAATACTCTTCCAATATTTAATATAAAACATATTCTGTAGGGAATTTGTACTATAAAATATGTCTTATATTAAAGATTGAAGGAATATAATTTATACATGCTGATAGTTTAAAAAAATAATAGATACTCTTTCCCATCCTCATTATAAGTTCGAATCAACAACCTTATTTAAATTAAAAAAAAATAGTTAAAATTAATTATCTATTATAAAATCTCAAAATTATCCTTAATAAAAAGGTACTAGTTAGAGGAGTTTGCATGATTAATTAGTTATGAAGTTTTATGGCTAGTTAGAGATATTAGATGGAAAGAATCAATATTCTAAGAGAAGACATATATGTTGTATTATGAAACATGCATGCAAAACATCATTATAATAAATATCAGAGGGAGTATAGAACACAAAGGAGATTAAGATCTTATGTTTAATATCAAAACAAACTCATTGACCAGCTCCTAAATTTAGGACTATAGTGGGTATTTACAGAATATGGATAATTTTTCTTCTTCTTTATCCCTACCCCCAGGAAAAATCTCCATGCATGATCCGTCACAAATACTAATAGACGGTATTGCTAATTAAATGCGTTATTGAAGATGTTGTCCTTGAAATTTATTTCTATATAAGAATAGCTATTGAGGAAAGTTTCATTTTAACGCATATTAATTATAGTAATTACCAATGCTAGAAAACGGTAACACTAAGATCTTTTCCTTTGCGTAGGCACTTTGGATTCGCAACTATTCATCCGGTTCAATATCCCAAATGGCAGAGAGAGAGAGAGAGAGAGAGTAAATTTTGGTAGAGATCAGATTATCTCGGCAAGAAAATTATCTATTTTAAGTAAATTTTTACCGTCTAAACATCATTTAAATGAAATTATTAAAATCTATATATTCAAAATGATGGCTGCAATTTTTTTCATAAAATTGATCTAAGTGCAATAGTGCATGCAACATATACATGTGCATTAATTGAGAAGAGCACGAGATGCTTTGTCATGAAGTTTGTCATTTCAAATGCAAATTATGAATAATAGATGTCTAGTCCGCCATTAATAAGCTTGGGTTCACGGAGAGCCTGATGAGAGAGAGTTAGACAGTTGGTGAAGAAGATTAAAAAGAAGGGTAAAATAGGCAATATCGTAAACAAATAATGGGAGTGCTATTCTAGTACTTCTGTTGCATTCGTAATTAGGTTTTAGTGTCCGATTCGGACATTAAGGGAGTTATAATTACAACGAAGCCATTGTGGACTAGTACTTTTATAAAAAAAAAATTATTAATTTTTTTTTTCATCAAATGTGTATTTTGAGATATTTTAAGAAAATTAATAATACGTAATTTTTTTAATCATTACATAATAATTATGTAGCACATATATTTCACATAGACATAGTCTTGTGTAGCTGCTTTTGTGGATAGATAAATGGCCAAACCCCCTACTTTCCGACGAACAAAGCCTCCCAAAATTAGTAACATATTTCTGCATTTCATGCATTCAAACTTGCTCTATTTCTAGCTCTCTTCCATCCATCACTTCATCGTTTCTCTCCACGCCCATCCAACATTAATATTCCCTGCAAAAGCTAAAGCAACGCCTGAAAAAAAGCTAATATATATATATAAGGTTAATTATTTATGTTTCATGAATTAACACATTTTACCCATCTAATTAATCATCTCTATATATGTAACTTACAATAATGCGATTACTCGTTATTTTTACGTTTGTTATCACATTAAATTAACTTACCATTATTAAGCAAGAAGGTGAACATGTTCTAACACACGAAACTTCAATGAATCCTATCCCTTTATATTTATATTTCCTTGTCCTTTGTTTAAATCATTTCCTCTGGTAAATAAGTTTCACCCTATAACCTCTTGTTACCAAAGATTTTATGGGGATTTCCGTAGGTTGATATATTTTTGGGTTTGTGAGTGCTATGTAGCCTCATCGATCGATCTGGCCTTTACTGCATATAAATAGGTGTGTATGTTATTGGGTGGGGGGCTTTAATTCCCTTTAATTCCGTGAACCTTTTCCTATAAATTTATTAATGTCTCGATTGTACCAAGCAACCAAATAAAAGTCTTTGCCATCATATTACCAGCCCTAGAGGTTCAATGGTTCATATCATAATGTTAAAACCCTTGTTATGTGATATATATGAATTATATTAACAAAGTTTAATATAGTTAATAGATTACTGAATCACTTAAATATAATATCATGTGTTTAAACCAAGTCGTAGTTAAAAAAATATTTTGTTGATAGAGACGAAATCTATTTTGACAATCTTCACATATTGGGAGAATTAGTTTTTAACTAATAGTTAAGGATACAGTCTGAATTTTAATTACAAAAAAAAATTATAAATTATGCTCTCCTAAAGCTATATATGAATAGAAGTTGACTATTACATGTCAAGCTGGCCCCTCTTCGCGAATTAACAGTGCCTAAGTAACTTGTATTCTTTATATATACATACTTTTAAATAAATCTAAAAAGAACGATTCAGGCTGAATAGGTTTAATTAAGTAAATTCATTTACGAGAGTCACCAGATAATATTAATTAAACATATCAACCCGTTTTGATGCAACTAATCAAGTGGATTCGAAATATAAATAATCTTAATTGTTATCAGATGTTTTGTTATCTGTACCGCACAATGATGTAGGTACGTGTGAATAAATGGCACAAAGGCTCAGTTTGGGTGATTAGCAATATTATTAGGAATTAAAATATAATAATATCAAAGATATTATTGTTGTTGTCATATTCTGTAACGCTTTTATTTGGCATCAGAGAGTCCAAGTGGAGAGAGGGCCCATCTACTCTTTAATTTGCCAATGGAAAAGCAAAGACACACGCATATGCGTAGGTCCTCAATATGAATTTGCTTTATCAAACCAAAATTCTTTTTTTTTTAAATAGAATAAGAAAGAAAGAAGCAAGGGGTGAGCGATATGGAGGAGGCTATTCAAAATCAAAATCTAGAGACTTGATTTAATTAGAGATTAGATGCCTTTAATAAACTAAACCCCTTAATCCAACTAAAGAATAAGCAGATCCACGTGAAATGGCCCCCACCCTTTGAGATATTGTCTCCTTTAGTCGTCTACAGCCTTCGCCCCTCCTGATTATATTCAACGCTTTATTTATTCCTCCTTCACCACTCCACTTTAATCCCCCTGCCGTCTCACTCTTTCTATATTACCATATTATTTTAAATTGGGGGTGTCCGATGCGCATCAATGCCCGGTTCCAGTGAACCTGCTCCTATCCTGATCATGTTGAGTCTGGATTAGGCAAGGACACAGTAGAACTAGGACACAGTCCATCGGGCCATCTCGTCCTGTCTTCATTTCTTACTTTTATTTTTCAAAACAGAATTCATTTTATTTTTTTTCATGTTTAACTCTTCTAGGTTTAATTATTGTTGGAGCCACGAAATTCTCTCCGGTGATTTATCCATGTTTTCAAATCAAACAGGCTGTTGAGGATGTATATATTACTATTTTTTTTTAACTTTTCTAAGTTTAGTCATATAAATAACTCCGACTTATCTCTATAAAACTGTATAATTAAGGAGGCTGTGACTGAGTTTATTTGTTCTATTATATGTATGACCTCGCCCATACGAAAAGGGGCCGCGGAAATACTCATAAAACTTTATGGTAACATTTCAACCTTTAATTATTACCTTGCAGGTAACGCTGTACATACCATTCCATGCAGACTTCCAACATATATAGGATTGGATTCTTCACCCCTTTATAAAGTCTTTGCCTAGTAGCCTATTTTCAATATGGCCTCTAGTTTCATTTTTTCCCCTATATCATGTCAATTAGAAGCAATTCTATTTGAGACACTGCTATAAGCTATTAAATGTGGAGATAGGTATCTTTCTATTGAAGAAAATCATGTTCGAGATATTATCAAACACTAAACATGAGAATATCTCTTTATAGAAATTTGAATCTTAATTTACCTTATTGTGAAATATTAATATTTTTTGGTAAATCTAACACCCGTTGGCTCTAGTTTCATTTGTTGGTTCATTTTTTTTTTTTGCCCACCCAGTTCACCGGAGCTTTGCCCCGACTACATCCGGATCCGACCCGTGTCGCGCACCTAACTATGGTGAGTGAGTCTCCCAACGGGGATTTTCTGCGTATGCCAAGGCTCGAACTCGAGACCTCGTTTAAACGATATCGAGCTGCTTACCACTCGAACCAACCCCTATTGGTTCATTTGTTGGTTCATGTTAGCTCTCCCTCTCCCGAAGGCTCATAACAGTTCTCAGGAAACCACCGGACACCAATTGGCAGAATTGGGCCTAACATTCATTCTTAGAGCCCGTGTCTTGTGACTTTAAATTCTCACACTTGGACTATTACTGTATAGGCCTTGTCAGCTGCAAATTCTTTCAATACAGTCGCATAGTTTTTTAATGCCCCATCACGTACTTTGTTGGAGATATTAGATAGATTAGTTAATTTGGATGGTTCAATATGCACATAATTTTCTCATTTTGTTATAAGAGTGATATTACTTAAACTAAGAGCATAATTAAACTAAATATCAATTTTCGGTTAAAATGGCGGGCAGTGTGTACTATAGTTTTCAAGTTTTCCCAAAATGAATGATAACAAAGGATTCTTATGGCATGGAAGAAAGGAACAGTGAGATGTTAATCCAAGCCACGCGAAAAGAAAAGAAAAGAAAAGAAAAGCATATATCAGACCATTTTAATTACCTCATGATAATTAAGTATTTTAGTTAATTTAAATAATCGTATTAACCAATGGGGGTTTGTCCGAGTGGTAAGCGGCTCGGTATTGCTTAAGCGAGGTCTCGAGTTCGAGCATTGGCGAATGCAAAAAATCTCCGTTCGGAGACTCACCCACCATAGTCAGGTGCGCGACGCGGGTCGGATCTGGATGTAGTCGGGTAAAATTCCGGTGAACCGAGTGGAAAAAAAAAAGGTAATCGTATTAAATTTGTGACATCTTGATACTTTCTCTAATGTTACCCTTAAATTTATTGGGTAATATATATCTCTTTCTACCTAATTAATGCCTGTTTTAATTTTTTAAGTAATTAGTGTCTCTATGAAAAAAAATTAATGCACTAGATAATTTGGAATGAGTGTTATAAAAAGGACAAAACCAAACTCTCCAAAAGGCTCCTGTAAGAAGGACTATAACACAGATATTGTTTGTTGGGAAGATGTGAATGAAGACTCAGAGAATTGATCGAATGGTTTTCTCATCTTTTACTTTATTTGTCACCCTCCTATTTCGAGGTTTCTAGTATGACTTCAACCCCTGAAAAGTTCTTCCCAACTTCCTGTTCTTTCCTTGTAAATTGTAGTTCTTTTAAATATATATATACACACAAAAATAAAAATTAACACATAAAATAAAGAATAGACTTATATCTTACAAGGAGGCGAGTTTGATTCTCACTACCGTTATAATGGCTCATTTAGTTGGCGATATAGTAAATCTCATATAAACGCTTTCTGAATCTTAGAGCTGTTCATTGACTCTGGTGGGAGATCGACGTTGAATCTATTTAAATTTTTGTGATAAAAATAATATATATATGAAACAAGCAAATGATTTGTTGTAGTTAATTTCAAGTAGAGAATTGCAAAATTTTAATTTTGAGCAATTTCCCCATAGAATTATAAAGCAAATTAAGAAGGGAGAAGGATGGAATCATTATTACTAGCAAAAGAAGTGAATAGTGAGGTATGAAATCTGAACGATGCCCAGGAAAAAAGTGAAGGGTACGTATGTGTGAATGAATGTATATAGAGGAAACGATTAATCTCCTTTTGTTGGAGTCAGCGAACCCTTTAATCATGGCGAATATTCTCCTTAAAAACCCTTAAACTCCCTGTCTTTCAATATTATAAAAGTACCCCTTCGCTTTCTCTTTTTTCAAATACTACTCTTCACCAACTATATATTAGCATTTACCTATGTAGTTTCCTTTCGTGTACGGGCAGCAGCAAATAAATTAATGTTCTTTAACTACCTCAGCCAAAAACAACCTCAATGTATTATTAATAATAAATAATTAAAAGACAAAGATCCGCATTTCTGTATCGAGACATTATTTTATTCGCTGTCTCGATGCAGCAAACCTGAAATTCCCCGCGCCTTTTATTGGACTTCGCAGCATTGTGTCCCGATTGCAGAGATTTTGCCTCCCACATTTGGATTCTTTTTTTAATTCACTTAATTTAACCTGATTAATTAGAAAAATATTAAGTTAATAATATCAATTCAAGAAAAATATAAAAATATTATTTATTTGTCTTATATACTCAAATATTCAACATCATATATATATATATATACTTTAGTAATTTAAATATCATATTTATCTCACATAATTAACTCATCCACCCCAAAACATGGAATATATAATTAAAAAAAATTAAATGCTAACTCTAGTTCTAAATATAGAATTCAAGCTGTGCCCCTAAAAAATTTATAATTTTTACCCATAACATCCTTATTAATTATATATAGTAACATACTTCTATAAAAAGTTGTTATAATACACATAATTTTTTAAAATATTGTAAAGAATCTAACATATATTTATTACGTAGAATTAATTTATTTTACAATATTTATATATTAATTATTTAGTTCTTATATTAAAAATTAATTTTAAAAAAATTATAAAATTGAATTAATTAGAGATAGAACAAGATATAAGAAGGATTTGAAGAGTCATGGGTGAAATGAAGGGTAAATGACTAGTATCCAAGTCAACCATAATTTAACAAAAATATTTAATTGTCATATGGGTGTGCAGGGTCTTAATTAGCCTTTTTATTGCTGCCCAGTGGGTAGGTAGATTTGTCATATGCTTCTTTACTCTTCTCATTTCTGTAATTAACACTTCTTTTTTCTCCCATGACCCACTTACAAATTAATTAGACCTTTCCTCTTGTATTTTTGTATATATACAAATTGCCCCTGAATTTGATATATTTTTCGCTAGAACCACCTTTTTTCATGTTCATAAACATCACTTTCTGTCAATTATCCCTAACAATTCCTAGCAGTAGTTTTTTTTTTTTTTTTGGTTGCCCACCCGGTTCACCGGAGTTTTGCCCCGACTACATCCGGATCCGACCCGCGTCGCGCACCTGGCTATGGTGGGTGAGTCTCCCAACGGGGATTTTCTGCGTACGCCAAGGCTCGAACTCGAGACCTCGCTTAAGCGATACCGAGCCGCTTACCACTCGGACCAACCCCCGTTGGTCTAGCAGTAGTTATATATACGGTATTGATTTAGGTATTTACCATTTGACCAAACCTGAGTCTGGGTTGTGTCTCCATCGCTTGCTACAGGTCCGGGCCTAAACCGTCATTTCAAACTCAACGTAAGCCCACCACTTTCGGACACCCAGGTTATTCTATTAAAGTTGGAGGCTATTTTGGTGCTTTTGATTGAATGCGCTGTTGCTCTCACTGTACTAACTGCGACTTCCGTTCAAGAATGGCTTGCGGAGTTGGCAATCTCCTTCTCCGTCTAGCTAACCGATTCTCTGAGACCGTTCCTTACTCTCTCTCCTTCTCTTGTGCGGTTAAGTTGCTCCCACCCCTTCCTCACGCATTCTCTCCTTGAAGAATTTTCCACCTTTCTCCCTCATCGCTACTCATTTATTGCTGACTCACATTCATTTACTCATTACATATTAGCAAAGTTCGGTGCTTCAGCTTCTTTGTGTGTGTGTGTGAGAGAGAGTGAGAGAGAGAGGGGGGTGAATATGCCGCTAGTGAGGGTGCAGGTTCGGAATGAGTACGGTCTGGGGCGGCCCGAGTTGTACAGAGAGACCAACAGCGAAGATCCTAAGGTTGTGCTGGATGGTGTGGTTGTGGCTGGCCTTGTGGGGATCCTGAGGCAACTGGGTGATCTTGCTGAGTATGTTTTCTTTAATCTTCTCTAGAAAATTCTCTTTTTGCTCAAACGGGTGCACTTTGTCTGAAGTTTGAACCCTTTTGGTATTTCATTGTTAAATGGGGTCATAAATTTCTTCCATTTCGAGAGGTTACGGGTTTACGAGAAAGGTAGTTTAGCTACCAGCAAATATGGCGGATGTTATATTTAGACAGGAACTATGAAGTTACTTAGTCTTTGAAGTTGAAGTTGATATCTGCTTTGGCTTGGGTTCAATTTCAGTTATTATGATGAAAAATTTTCAGTTTTTTGATCTGTTTCATTTGAGGGACCTAAGCTTGTTCGACGACTTATCAGTTCAAATATCCAATACATCAATACTTTGGCTACCTTTGGATTAGCACGATCTGTTTCTCGCTTCTTAACAATTTCGGACTTTCCGTGGGGGCAATGGTCAGTAGGAAGAATAAAGTAAAGAAGTGCAATTATCCTGTGATTTCGGTGAGAGTAGCACTTGCTAGTGTGCTGTCTATTTCAAATGAGAGGAATTAAATAGCACGAAGAACTTGCACTGAAACAGCATATTCAGAGATGGACATGCGAACCACCTGTTCGACGAAAAACAGAAGTTGTGGTGATCCCAGTTATAAGAGGAACTGCCAATCAATTTTGGTTTCTATTTGTGTGTATACATTTAGTGATGCACAGAATTTCTGTCTGGAGTGGCCCATCAGATTCGAACTCAAAGGAAGTTGAAAAGATTTTATCCTGATTATAATGGAACTGAACACATGTGGAATCCAGTCTACTCTCTCCTATCAATAAAGCAAATTGAGGCAATTTTCATTCTATAAATATTTGTCTGATAAATAATTAATTACTGAAAGTTTATGAATTTAGTTAAGAATATTGAGCAAAATAGTTGACTTCATTTTGTGTGGATATGCCTCTCTATTTTCTCTCTCCTCATGTCCTGTATTTTCCTCCGGTATCCTCTATCTCCTTTTGAGAATGTGCCTCAGCTTCTAGTATGATTATAAACAGTTTCTATCATTATGACAGAGTTATTCTTGCTCCTGGAATCTTGTCCTCTATTAACTTTATGTTGCCAATCGAATCTCATGTTCTAGTGTTCCTTTTGGGAATTTGTGTCAATGTCTAACTAGGATGCTTCATTTACATGTAGCTTTGCAGCGGAGGTTTTTCACGGTCTGCAGGAGCAAGTACTTACCACAGCTTCTCGGAGCCGTAAATTGATGCTTCGTGCTCAAAACATTGAAGCTTCTCTTCCTCCACTGGAAAAGGCCATATTGGCACAAACAAGCCACATACATTTTGCTTACACAGCTGGTATGTATCTTATGAGTTATAACAGCATTTGCCTGATTTTGATTTGGCATGACCTCTCTTTTTAGACAATGGTCATAAAACTACTTTATTGTCTGGAATTTTATATATTGCAGTAAATTGTGTTTCTTTCCAGGTGATATTTTTATGTGTTGTTGGGAATAATAAGAATTAAGTAGTTAGTTGTTTGTTGTTACCAGTTAGTTAGCTACTTGGCTGTTGCATTCAGGTGCTGTGTTAGATTTTAGATCAGCATTTGTTAGTAGTTTTTGGTTTGTTGTTACGGAAGCCAAAAGGTATATAACAACTGTGTGCAAGAAGCCCAAACCCAAACTATGAAAGTTTTGCCTCTGAAGCATACTATATCAATGAGAGTATCATTTGAGCCTCTTCAATTACTATTTGGCTTGTCAGTACATATTTGTTCAGTGCATTCAAGTGGCAGTAGAATAACTTTACATTGTTTCTGTTGACAAACTTTAACTATAGCTTACCTGTTCTAGTGTATTGGCTTTTATATTCTTCATTTTATTCTTTGAATCCTCTTCCTCTTCCTCTTCCTCTTTGTTATTTTTTGGCCCAGCATATTCTTCGTAGATTCAGTGTGCCTTTTGATCAACATTTTAATATCTAGATAACATGGGAGAACTTAATGAGAGCACTTGCCCTTTCAGGTTGCGAATGGCACAGTCGTGCAAAACCTGAACAAAATCATTTCATTTACAATAACTTGCCACAATTTCTTATGGATTCATATGAAGAATGCCGGGATCCTCCATGCCTGCACTTGCTTGACAAGTATGTTACATTTTCTTTTGATTTCTCTCACGTCTCATTTTTGGTTTGAACATACTTAGTAGGGTTTGATACTACATCTTGAATTAGTTTCTGTTTAGGGTGAACAACTATACTAATTTTCTTTGTTCTTTTATTCATTTTCGTGAAACTTGTTTTGTCCTGTTTTTCTCCTTTTCTTTTTCATTTTCTTCCCTCCGTTTGAAGGCGGTAACTACTGTCAACAAAGTCAAGTAAACCATCTGAAATTTATTCCAATTTCTAGCTGATGAACTAATTCCTCTGTATCATTTCAGATTTGATCCTGGTGGCTCAGGGTCTTGTTTAAGAAGATATTCAGATCCAACTTTCTTCAAGAGAGTATCAGCAGATTCAGATGAAGCACACATCAAGAAAACTGAAAGATCTAGGAAAACTAGTAGAATCAAGGTACTTTGCTGTTTGAAGCATTCCTGTTATACTTATACTTCATTCAAACTTGCTGCGGGCCTGTGCAAAATGCACGGAGCTAATGCAAGCCAAATATATCTAATCAAAATATTGTTCATGAGCCATGGTTTCCTATGGGATTATTATATATATATATATATACACACACTATCCAATCAATATCTTGGTAATTATGAGAAATATGTTGTACAGAAGAAAAGGTTGCCAAGAAATGGAGAAACTCTGCAGGGTGAACAAATGCATACCAATGGTGGCAGGTACGTTATCCTTTCTTGGATTGCAAAGATATATATATATATATATCTAGGTCATGTTACTAATTCTTAATAATCAATCACATGATGATATATAATTTACAGAATGCAATTTGCTTCGCATGCCAACAGGAAAACTTATTCCTCACAAACAGATGATGTGGTGCGGGAATCAGATCTGGAGGATCATTCTTATTCGGTTGATTCAAGAGATGATGTTGGACATAGGAAAAGTTCGTCACGAAGAAATGGAGAAACTCTGCAGGGTGAACAAATGCATAGCAATGACGGCAGGTACAACATCCTTTCATGGGTTGCAGAGATATATGTCTATGTCATGTTACTAATTCTAAATAATCAATCACATGATGATGATGTATGATTCACAGAATGCAATTTGCTTCACATGTCAACGGGCAAACTTCTTCCTCACAAACAGCTGATGTGGGTCTGGAATCAGATCTGAAGGATCATTCTTATTCTGTTGATTCAAGGGCTGATGCTGGCTACATTGAATGTGTTTTTCAGCCAAGTAATTCTATGCAATTTGATGAGCAGGAGTGTAAGGAATCACCCTCTTCTAGGTTGACACAGAAAATTGAGGCTCTTCAGTCGGCATCTCCTACTATAGATTATAATTTTTCCCAAGGTTCATTCGACAAGCAAATTGCCTCTACTTGTACTGGTCTTACTTGGGATGAAAAGGAAGAGATAGTGGATTCTGAAAGTCAATGGCGTGATAGGGATGAACTTGCAGAGGTCCTTGATGAAACGCACAACCTACATATGCATGAAGACGAACCTGTTGCCCCAGAAAATAGTGATCAAAGTGATATCTTATATGGAGAGGAAAGAAACCTAAAACCAGTCTTCAGCAGGGTCCAAACAGATGAAACTGATAGTGAACCTGATAATTACTTGGATGCTCTTAACACTATTGAATCGGAATCTGAAAACGATCTTGATTGCGAAACAAAAGAAGAGGCAGAGCAGTTCGCGTCTCATGTATCTTCTGAGGTCATGGAAAATGGAGTGGGAGCTACGTCCACTGATTTAGACCATGATTTTTACAATTTTTTTTCTCATACTATATCTAGTGTTTCTTTAAACAAAGGAACAGATTTGGATTCCCCTGAAACCCAAGAAATTCCTCACATATCAGAGGAACATGTAACTAGTTTGAGAAATCCAGTTCAATCAGATGTTCCCGATAACATAGAAAGGACCAAGATTTTGGTTGCTTCTTATGACTCTGAGAGTCCCATCCATGAACTGGTTCCTGACATATGTGGAAATTCTGTTTTGGACTGCTCTGTGGGTCCGAATCCTTTGGATGATACCTGTTCTCTTAATGACAAAATGCCATCATCCACCAAAACTGTTCCATCAAATGCTCCTGTAAATATAGAAAGTAAAACAAATTTAGTTGATTCTCATGGCTCCGAGAGCCCCGCCCATGAACAGGAGCGTGCTCACCAACCTGCAAATTATGTTTTGGGCTGCCCCATAGGCACCGATCCCTTAGATGATGTTCATATTCTTGACGATGCAGTGCCAGTGTCCATTGAGCCTGTTCAATCAAATGTTATTGTTAACAGAGAAAGGACTGAGAATTTAGGTGATGCCTCTGAGTATCCTATTGGTGAACAGGTGCCTCGTATCCGTGGAAATTCTGTTTTTGACAATGCTCATAATGACTCACTGTCAGCATCCACTGAGAATGTTGGACCGGATAGTTTTGTTAATTCAGAAACGACCTATAACTTAGCTGATACCCATGCCCCTCAGAGTCCCATCCATGAACAGGTGTCTCACGTATGTTCTGTTTGTGACAATGCTCATAATGACTCACTGTCAGCATCCACTGAGAATGTTCGGCCAGATGGTTTTGTTAATTCAGAAGCGACCAAGAATTTAGCTGGTTCTCATACCCCTCAGAGTCCCGTCCATGAAGAGGTGTCTCTCGTATGTTCTGCTTCTGACAATGCTCGTAATGATTCACTGTCAGCATCCACTGAGAATTTTCAACCAGATGGTTTTGTTAATTCAGAAAAGACCAATGATTTAGCTGATTCTCATGCCCCTCAGAGTCCCGTCCATGAAGAGGGGTCTCACGTATGTTCTTTTTCTGACAATGCTCGTAATGACTCACTGTCAGCATCCAGTGAGAATGTTCGACCAGATGGTTTTGTTAATTCAGAAAAGACCAATGATTTAGCTGATTCTCATGCCCCTCAGAGTCCCGTCCATGAAGAGGGGTCTCACGTATGTTCTTTTTCTGACAATGCTCGTAATGACTCACTGTCAGCATCCAGTGAGAATGTTGGACCAGATGGTTTTGTTAATTCAGAAACGAACAAGAATTTAGCTGATATTCATGCCCCTCAGAGTCCCGTCCATGAAGAGGTTTCTCACGTATGTTCTGCTTCCGACAATGCTCATAATGATTCACTGTCAGCATCCACTGAGAATTTTCTACCAGATGGTTTTGTTAATTCAGAAATGACCAATGATTTAGCTGATTCTCATGCCCCTCAGAGTCCCGTCCATGAAGAGGTGTCTCACATATGTTCTGTTTCTGACAATGCTCATAATGACTCACTGTCAGCATCCAGTGAGAATGTTGGACCAGATGGTTTTGTTAATTCAGAAACGACCAAGAATTTAGCTGATTCTCATGCCCCTCAGAGTCCCGTCCATGAAGAGGTGTCTCACGTATGTTCTGCTTCTGACAATGCTCATAATGATTCACTGTCAGCATTCACTGAGAATTTTCAACCAGATGGTTTTGTTAATTCAGAAATGACCAATGATTTAGCTGATTCTCATGCCCCTCAGAGTCCCGTCCATGAAGAGGTGTCTCACATATGTTCTGTTTCTGACCATGCTTATAATGACTCACTGTCAGCATCCAGTGAGAATGTTCGACCAGATGGTTTTGTTAATTCAGAAAAGACCAATGATTTAGCTGATTCTCATGCCCCTCAGAGTCCCGTCCATGAAGAGGGGTCTCACGTATGTTCTTTTTCTGACAATGCTCGTAATGACTCACTGTCAGCATCCAGTGAGAATGTTGGACCAGATGGTTTTGTTAATTCAGAAACGAACAAGAATTTAGCTGATATTCATGCCCCTCAGAGTCCCGTCCATGAAGAGGTTTCTCACGTATGTTCTGCTTCTGACAATGCTCATAATGATTCACTGTCAGCATCCACTGAGAATTTTCTACCAGATGGTTTTGTTAATTCAGAAATGACCAATGATTTAGCTGATTCTCATGCCCCTCAGAGTCCCGTCCATGAAGAGGTGTCTCACATATGTTCTGTTTCTGACCATGCTCATAATGACTCACTGTCAGCATCCAGTGAGAATGTTGGACCAGATGGTTTTGTTAATTCAGAAACGACCAAGAATTTAGCTGATACTCATGCCCCTCAGAGTCCCATCCATGAACAGGTATCTCATGTATGTTCTGTTCTTGACAATGCTCAAAATGACTCACTGTCAGCATCCATTGAGAATGTTGGACCAGATGGTTTTGTTAATTCAGAAACGACCAAGAATTTAGCTGATTCCCCTGCCCCTCAGAGTCCCATCCATGAACAGGTGTCTCACGTAGGTGGAAACTCTGTTTTAGAATGCTCTGCAGGCACCAATCCCTTGGGTGATTATCCCCCACTTAATGATTCAGTATCAGCATCCATTGAAATTGATCCATCAGATGATCCTGTTAACTTTGAAAGGACCATGAATTTCGCTGACTCTCATGGTTCTGTGAGTACCATCCATGAACAGTTGCCTCACATTAGTGGAAATTCTGTTTTGAACTGCTTGGGTGGCACCAATCCCTTGGGAGATGCTCATACTCTTCATGATACTGTGTTGGCATCCATTGGAACTGATATATCATCAGGTTCTAAAAGTTCTGACTTACCAGACAAAGAAGCGGATAGTATTGACGGTAATGTCTACAAAAGTAAAGCGACTCCTTCAGGTCCTGCTAGTGATCCTTCAGTTGGGTTATGGACTAATGGTGGATTATTGGGACTTGAGCCATCAAAACCTCCTGATTTCATTATGCCAAGTTCTTTAAATCAAGGTTCTATGACTTCGACAAATGATACAGATGGTGTTTCGAATCATAATTCAATGCTAAAGAGCAATGGATATAGGGAGGAACAAGATTTATCAAAGATTGCTGAACTAAATCAAAAGGAACCAAGTTCTAGATTCATAGTATCACAGTATGCTGATCAAGCCTGTATCTCTGGAAAGACATCTGAGTGTCATTGGCAGAGCAGTAGACATGCTCTAAATGATGACGATTTTGATAAAAACAGGGTACCCACACCTGGAACTGTGGTCCCAGTTGCCCACACAGGTTGTACTGAACCTATCAAGGGAAGTGGGCTGAATTCACCTCTGCTGTTTGGGCTTGGTCATAAATTACTTATAAATAGCTTTTGTCGGAAAGTGTCGTTCGAAGAAAAATCTGGACCTGATGATTCTGTGAAAACTGGCTTATTGGAGCAGAATGGACAAAATAGCACTGTACAGCAGTCACTTCCTGAGACAACCTTCAAAGAGCAAGTTAGTTATGATTATCCTATCTGCTCACCACCTCCTTCTCCCCCACTTGAACATATGAAAATATCCTTCTGTCCTGTTGATGGATTTGAGACCTTCAAACTAAAACTGAAATTTCCTGATGTGAGTAACCATAGTGAGAGTACAAGGGATATGTTTCCTTCATTCCGGTTGGTCCCAGAGTATTCCATTCTTGTCCACGATTCAGGCTCCAATTCAGATGATAACGATACTTTTTGTAAATCAGTGTCAGATGATTGTCTTAGTCCTCACTCTGACTATAATTCCGATCAGTGGGAGTCTGATGATACTCCTGATATCAGTGGCGATGGGGTATATGATTCATCTCACAGAAGATCATTAATTGAATCAAAGTCAAATTCCCAAGAAGTCAGAGGAGTGACCAATGATGATATCAATTTAGACAGTGAACATGTCATGCTTACTCAGGATAGTGCGGAACCTACTTTATCTGTGCAGTTACTCGAGTTTCCTAGCTTTGATACTATGAACCCTGTTCTTGGAAAAGAATGTAACAAGCATTCTGATTACGATAATAATCTCAAATTGCAAGGTCATGCTGAGTCTATACCTCCAGCACCGCCTCTTCCTCCAAATCAGTGGTGGCTCTCAAATCAGCGGTCAGATATGATGAACGAAAAACAAAATTGCATGTCAAAAGGCACTGAAAAAAGTAACGATCTAAATACTTCAGAATCTACATTGCAAGTTAGGCCTACGTCCATGGAGCAAAATCCAACTGACCACGAGGATCATGAGTTTAATGAAGATATTCCACGTAAATTGAGGGACAAGGTATTCATCTTATAGATTCTTTTTTCTAAAGCTTTATGTTTAAGTAACCTTGTTTGATACGGAATTTTGCCATTATTCATCGATTCAGCTGTAACATGAATGAAAAGAAGAAAGGAAATCAGGCAGGAATTGAAACGGAAGATTTTCATAGGAACATCTTTTTCATCAAATCAGAAGAAAAGCAGTCATTTTTTATTCTTAATAATTTAAGCAGCAGAGGATGATTCTTTTCATTTGCTTAACTTTGATTGTTATTGTCATAGTCCTTCAGTCAAAAGCATAAAGCAACAGGAAAGCCAAATCGTATCACAAGTCCAACTACAACCGACAAAGTTGCTGCAATTTTGGAGAAAGCAAATGCCGTCCGTCAGGTTTTCATCAGCCATCTTCTCGTTTCTTCTATCACTCTCCTTTTGTTCTGAGCCTAGTGACTGTAAATTATTTGCTTATCATATGTGAGTATGTGACTGATAATTATAACTGGGAAACTCTTTAGGTTATTTCAAGTGATGATGATGATGATGATGATGATGATAGCTGGAGTGAGATTTGACGTGTCTGATAGTCTCATCAGTTGGTCTGCAAGAAACAACCTTCTTTGCCTTCTAACAAGAAGTTGCATGAGGCCTTGTTGTAAGTATGTGTGAATAAATCTTGTTTACTTGTAATTAGTTGTAGTGAAGCTGCTATTTTTATATAGTTTTTCTCCCATTTGTATTCATTTCTTCATTAATTGATTTTACTTTGAAGGTTTTGAGCTGGGTAATCAGGTTAAATCAACGTATTCTTATATTACTGTTCGAGTCAAGCTATTTATACACAGAATGCAAGAAAATATGATAATTTTGAGTCATGAATCCCATTTGGTATTACTAACTAATTCTGATTCGGATCCTATCAGACACTAAATAGGAGACTCTTGTGGTTTATAATTATTAGCTGGGGTTTCAGGTTTCTCCCTCAAAAGTCTTGGATTTTTTTTTTTGGTTCTTATTTTCAGACGTAGTTCATGTTGATAATATACAATCCAACTGGAATTGACCAAATCCTTTCTTGACAAATAATTTTTAACACCATTTTTTAAGGTAATAAATAAGTAATGTAGCATTTGTCCTTTTGCAGACTTTATTAAGGTCCTGTACTAGGTGGAGTATTTTTCAATTTAGTTGTAGAATTGTCTTTTTCTTTTTGTTTTTGTTTCATATTGCTTCTCAATTTAATCTTCCATAAAATTATATTCTGTTTAGCCCCCTCGTACATGATTAAGGAAGATTCTTAGCTACAAGCCGCCAAGGAGAGACTTGCACTCAAATGAACACATCATATATTCCGTAAGTGTTGTAAGTGTTGTGTTATTTCTATTCTCTTTGTTAAACATGAAGAGATAATATATAAAAAGGACGAGGATATATACGCACTAAAAAAAAAATATTATCTATATCAATAAAACGATGATTATATAAACCGTTTTTTACGTATATTTGTTAATCGTTCCTTTTGGTCTAATCCATGTGACAAAGATTGATGAGGTGGAAGCCTCCAAAGAGGGAGTAGAATCTATGGGTTGCTTTTGGCAGCTGTTACCTGTTGTGTTTGTTTGTTTTTTATTTGTTGATTATATATATATATATGTATAAATGTATACTTCTCATTTTTCCTATACTAAAATTTTAACTTTTAATGTTCAATATATGGTATTGCATTTACTCAATGCATATCCTGGCATCTGCGTCACATGTACCGGTTCAAAGGAAAAATTCCATTAAAAAACTTAAAACTATATAATAAAAATGTTTTTATTTTTATATAGAATTAAATATCTAGTACTACCATATCAAATTCGAACATTGATAATAATAAAAAATCTAAATATTTTAAATGTTAAGTTTACTAGTGTGTTCTAGCTAGAAGATTTATTCTTGTATTTTGTGAGAAAGTTAAAAAATTAATATAACAATAATTAAAATCATGATTTTTTATAAAATTCAATAACATATACCTCACAAGTTGTCAATAACTTTTCCTAAGAATAAGTACACACAAAAAAAGAAGGGCGTCACGAGTTCAATTACTTTGACAGCTTCTTGTTCTTTTTTTTATTTATAATTTTTTTTTGAAAATAGTTGAATTTACTCACGATCTAAGGGTAGGGTAAAGTTTTCTTTCTTCCTAGGCGATACCAATATTAGGTAGAATGAGCCGTCTATTACATTTAAGCGTAAACTTAGACACCTAAGAGTTAAGATATCTTCTTAAGCGTCGTGACCAGAACTATAACAAAGTGGTACTTCCTAGGGATCAAATATATTCTAAATAATATGTCTCATATTTTCGTTAGTTGAACTCATAGACTATAGGTATTTTGACAGCTTCTAAAGATAGTGAGAGAGCTGTAAAGAAGGAAGCTGATTGTAACAATTTTTTAAAAAGAAAAATTAACATCATGATGGTTCAACCATACTTATCAGCATGAGTTCCTCCTAATTAATTATTGATGTGCTAATCCTTTTCTAAAGTAGAACCTAACATAGCTATAAGCTTCCAACTTGCATCGACCAGCTGAGGAACAACTGCATAAAAATTGACAATAAAATATTAAATAATTATTTAAAAAGATATGTCTTAGTAAGAAGATAGAAAAGGTACAATAAAGACTTTTCTTACTTCATTTATTTATTTTGTTTATGACAAGTTGATGCCCTAAACACATCTTAGCAAGCAACATGGCGTTCCCCTCTTATCAACTAGCCTTACTTCATTTTATTAAACATAAACAATATCAGTTCTTAAAACCTATAAGATCATAAGTTTAAATTTTATTATCAATGAAAAGATTTTATTAATAGGCGATTTATGAATATCTCTGTAAATGTCCCTTAAACATGAAAACGTGTCATGATCATAATGAGTCCTAGGATCCAAATCATTTAAATTTTAAATTGATCAGAAGAGTATCAATCCTTGATTTTCTCTGATAAAAAATATTTTGATATCTAAAAGTCTGCATTAAAGCTAGATCGATAGGAAGCGAATTTAATTTGTTGAAAATGATTTCTTTAAGGAATCAGTGAGCAAAATTTCTGTGTCTTCACACAACTTGTAAACTTATCGATCTGTGATTAGTATATAAGGATTAACAATTGAGCACGGTGGGAAGGCTAATAGAAATCTCCACTTAAAAAATGGTGTATTGATTATAGATAGAAGGAAGGCAGCGTATAAATAGCTATTCAATTGGCAAAAAGTCTTTGCTTTTTAAAATGAAAGAGAGGACTTTGGAAGCAGAGCAAAGAAAAAGAGGGCAATATCTTGGAGATAAAAGGAATAAAGCAAATTGAATTGAAGCTGCATTGTCCACATTAAGAAGTTGAAGAGTGAGTTGGAGGTGATCTCACTTTTCAATTAATGAATTATTGAGATGATAATGGTGAATATTTTAATTTGGTAAAGAAATGGCGTATCAAGAGATATTTGTTAAATCAAAAAGCGTTGTCGCGTAGTAAAAGGGAACCAAACCCACACGACCTTACATAATAATAAGCAAAAAAGTTTCGCAACAAATCCATCTGAACCTGCAAAAGTTAGCTTTCGTGTCAAAAAGTAAATACCAAATACCATTATCCCCAGCAAGCAACTTACTTTAAAATTCACCCAACTTCAAAAATCTATATATATCCACTTCAATATTAGCCAAAAGTGAACTTAATTTGGACGTCCAATTTCAAGATATTATGTTCCACAGAGACGAATGGCTTTATACAAAAACTTTTTATTTCTAAATTTGAAAAGGAAAAAGAAAAACTGATACATTTGGCTTTTGGATAGAAATATATGCCTTTGCTCTGCCCACTCTTGAATGTTGATGATGGAATTTCACTAATAACAACCCCAAAGTTTTGGCCTTTTGATTCACTTTGCAAGAGACCTACCTGGATTGGGGCCCACCCTGCTTGATGCTGACGTAGACTTCTGATGTGGATGAAAAGCTCCCCACTCTGATTAACCCCTTTCACTTTTTTGCCCCTTTTCCCATCCTTCGCTTTATACTCCACCTACCTTATACTATTTCTGATTATTAATTTTTATTATTTCTTTCTTTCGCCTCTTCCACACTACTTTCTTCCTTTTTCTCTTTCTCTTTTTTCTTTCCCTCTTTTTTTTGCCCTTTTCCTGAGACTGTTTATGATTGTACCAACTGTTACGAGCTTTCCACCCTTTTTTTGTACTCCTCCTTATGCATATATATAAGACTACTTCCGCGTCTTCCTTCACAAACCTCAGTCCAAAACCAGAAGCCTGGTTCGTTAAGAGTAATAGTAATAAAGGATAGGGTTTCTTTTTTGTTTCTGTGAGTAGAACATAAAGAAGAAGAATGGCCGATGTGAAGAACGGCCAAGATAATCATCAGGGGATAAAGCTGTTTGGGGCTACGATCACGTTGCATCGGGGAAGACAAGTGGATCAGAAGGTGGAGGAGGATCGGACCACGCCGGAGAAGAGGCCGGACAAGATCATACCGTGCCCGAGGTGTAACAGCATGGATACCAAGTTTTGTTACTTCAACAATTACAACGTTAATCAACCGAGGCATTTCTGTAAGGGGTGCCAGAGGTACTGGACGGCCGGCGGCGCGCTCCGGAACGTGCCCATAGGAGCTGGCAGGAGGAAGGCCAAGCCACCTTGCCGTGGGGCTGCTGGATTCTCGGAGGGTTGTGGGTACGAGGAGTCTGTCGACGGCGGTCACCACCACCAGTTTGGTCTGGAGGAGGGGTTGAATATTATGGAGGAGTGGCATGTTGCGATGGTTCAGAGTGGTTTCCGGCACCTTTTGCCGGCAAAACGGCCGAGGAACAGCATTGCCGGTCAACCCTTTTAACCTCTCTCAGTCTCCTCCGTTTTTCTTTCTTTCTTGTATATGATAATATTAAAAATTAAAAAAAAAAAGCTCCATACAAATTTGATGGGGCGTGTTATGAGGTATTTTCATTTTGAAAGAAATTTAAACCTAGCTTTTGTAGGTAGGCAGTAGTACCCTTGGATGCAAGAGTGAAAAAAAGGTTGATCTTTAGAAATAATTTCCATATATTAGTATAAAACAAATAAATATCAATCAATAAACGAGGGTTAAAAAATAATTAGAAATAATCATAACATGGATCCATATCGGTGTATTTTTATAATTAAAAAAATAAAATTTAATCTTGTCAAGAAAATTATACACTTCTATGTACGAGATTATACTCTTATTATGTTTGTTTGCATTAGGAAAAATGAAAATATGATAATAAATATATTTTTCACACAGTCATAATAATATGCTTTAATACTTCTGCCAAAAAAAGAAAAACTCTTTTGCGCGTGGTCCCTGATGGAAGGACTGATATATAAAAAAGAACAATAATTGTTTTATTTTTTTAAAGTCAGAGTATACGATGTTCAATTATTGAGTTGTCATGGCATTTTTTAATATTGTGAAAAGGGATCAAATAATTTAAAAAGTATGGGAAGAAGTAGCCATTTGATGTAGCCGCTCAACTTGGTGTTTAGAAACGACGTACAGAACTTGTGGCTTAAATAATAATTATTTTAGCCATAAAATGTGGGGAAAAGGTCAATGAGTGATGTTTATCTGATTATCTGTAATGGTGTTTACGTAACAAGAAATCTGTAGTTAGATATTATCTTAAAGAAGTGGAGACACTACAGTGCTTTAGTTTTTCATATTTAAACAACCTGCTGTTAAGAACGGACCCAGTGCCAGGAAAATGCTTTAAAAGTACTTTGTCTTGAAAAAGAAAAAATATAAAATTAGACATCAAATTTTAAACTTAGCTATGCATCATCTTAAAGTATTTTTTTTTAAATAATATTTAATATTTTAAATTAATTTTTAATACAATTGGCGTTATGTTTTAGTAGCACATATTATCTTTAAACAATTTTTAATACAATATTAAGCTTAGAGTATTTTTCTTAGTGTCTTAAAAATTACTATAAGATACTAGTTGTTACTAAAAATATATTTTAAAATATTAGATATATTAAGAAAATAATTTAAGATATTAATTATTATTAAAAAATATTTTAGGATGGTATACAATATAGGGTGTGTTTGGATTAGCTTTTGGAGAATAGATTATGGGAAGAATAGATTTTGGAGAATAGATTTTGAGAAGAATAGATTTTAGGAATAATAGATTTTGGGAATAAAGATGTTTGGATGATTAGTAGTAGAATTACTTTTTATATTGGTAAATTACTAAAAAGGGTATGATATGATTAAAAGTAAGAGAGATAAAAGATGATAGAGAAGAAAGAGAAGAGAGAAGAGAGTGTAGAGAGGAGAGAGAAAAAGAGAGATAAGAGAAGAGAGAGGAAAGAGAAAAAGAGAAATAAGAGAAGAGAGAGGAGAGATGATAGAGGAAGAGATGAGAGAGGAGAGAGGGTGTAAGAAAAAGTAAGGGTATAATAGTAATTGGATAATCCAAAACCTAGGTTTCAAATCAAATATTTTCAGTGGCTTATTCAAAACCGCGGTTTCAAACAGAGGTTTTGTCCAGAATCAATTCTCAATAAAAATAGCTGTTTGTGTAAAAATTTTCTAAACCGCGATTTTGGCCCATAATCAATTCTGAAACGGCTCCCAAACAGACACATAAAAGAGCAAAAATTGGCAGTAATGTTTTGACAGTTTTATTTCTATATTATAAAGAAATTTCGAACCTGTAATTTTAACAAAAAATAATAAACAAAATGGAGAGGTTAAGTTTAATCTTTAACGAGGATTTTTATTTTTTTAAATGGGCCAGGGGTAATTAGGGGATAAAAAAGGTGGAGTTGTTGGCGGGGACAGGAGTGCAATCCACGAAAGCCACGGTGCTGAATAAATCAACGCGTGTAAAATTTTTGTTGGGAGACTCACCCATCATAGTCAGGTGCGCGACGAAGATCAGATCCGGATATAGTCGAGGCAAAGTTCCGATGAACTGGGTAGGCAACAAAAAAAATTATACTCATGTTTGTCTTGCTCTGAAAATGAAGGCCTCTTGTGAATTTTCATTCTAGGGGCCGGCCTCTTTATTCTTACTTAGTTTCATACTATTCAGAATACAACCTAAGAAACCTCGACTTCCCTTTTTCTTTTTCTTTTTAAAAAAAAAGAACAATGACGTCATCGATGCTCAGAAATAATTAAATATCATAATACCATACGAAGAAAGATTCCAATTCCAAATTGAAAATAATTATTATCAAAGTCGTGGGGTTGAAATGATTGTGTCTTCTTCTCATAGGATATCGAAAATGTTTAATAATTCTGGATCCGTGTCCATGAGATCTTTCTTTTCTTCCCCTTTTTTCAACTTGGGGTCTATTTTCACCTTACTAAAATAAGTATGTATGCGATAAAGATGCCTACTTTCCAAAGGATGTGACATGTTTTCGCAAAAAGTTTTATGCTTTTTGATCTTCCACGCTTTTGTTTCCTTTTCTTTGCCATTTTTATGCTCGTCCTTATAGCTGGTTGAAAATTAAGCAATTTGTTTTTTATTTAATTGGTCGTGTTATCCATTATACAAATTATACATCTTCCAACTTTTGGGACTAGTACATGAAATTAATTATACAACTCTTTTTAAGAATAATTTGTACTTGAGAATAAGAACCATCAACTCTTTTTTTTTTAACTCTTACTTAACTTAATATTTTGATTCATGTTAGGTAATTACATGAAGGATCCCTTTAAGCTGCTGCTCATTGGCACAAAGATTAATCCAAAGAGTAGTGTTCATATAATCAGGTTCTCCGAGTTCCTTACAATATGAAATAGGATATTACAAAAGAGGAACTAGAGCCCCCCTCTGAGTAATTTGTGGGGGAAAAGGGGATTAATAATTAAATTAAATCAAGGAGGTAACTAATCTTAGTTGAGCGTGTTTTCATCACTGACGGAACCGGGGGTTAGGCCAAGCTCCTGCAAAACGGCGCCGCATTCAGGCAGAGGTTGCTTGCGGAGGAAGCCGAGAGGGTTGGCCGTGCGAACCGGCGAAACGATGCCGTTGTTGCGGGTGACGCTAACCCTTGTCGCCTGATTCAGGAAAGACGGTCCATGAATCTCAGAACAATCAGGATCGCTGCTCTTCACAAGAACCACCTCGCACGATTCATCTTCGTGATCTCCCTCTATCTCCACACTGTACCCACCCGAACCGTCTGTAACTGCCTCTTTGCTTAGTGTCACCTTCCCGCTCTCTATTTCCCTGCATTCCAACCTCACCGTCGCTGCGGCGACGAAGCGGCTGAGGCGGGTCATGAATTGAGTCCGGCAAGTGTCGCAGTAGACGGAACCCTCCACGTAGAACCGATCGTGGCACTCGCCCAGATTCAATAGGGAGAGCAAGCAAAGGGCAGAGGCAAGGATGAGGATCGCGCCGGACTTTGCCATTTCCGATTAGTGATTCCTTGCCTTTATTGTTTATTCGTTTGGATGGGATCTAGATGCAGAGGGAGGGCTGACCATAACTGTGCAAATTCCGGTCATTTTATACCTCAATGGCTTCGCCTAATCTTGGTTGTCCGTTATTGTCGTGTGGTTCTCCTCTTTTCCCTGTTTTCCGATAAACCATCGCCTCTAAATTTAGAGATGATCCCTTTTTTTTTTTGTATTGATTAATTTCAAATCATTGTTCGTTATAGAATACTCAATTAGCGCATAGTATGTTCGCATTAATGGTTCCAACTTCAAAGATCACTTGCCATTGTTAAGTCTTAACACAGGACAAGTATACCAGTTCCGAAAAAAAAAACACGGGGAAAGTCTAAGATTCGAATTCTGGAGAATTATTATTTTTTTAAGAATCTAATAATATCTCAAATATAATTATATATTATTATTTTAGTATCTAATAATATCTTAAATATAATTATATGTAATATGAGAATACCTATATTTAAAAAAAAAAATACTAAGCAAGTCCAATTTCTTAGTTTTCAACTGAGGGGCACTTTTGTGTTTGTGGAGCAACGGTCTGTTCATGTCTGCCGGTAGTTTGTATCACATTTCTTTGGTTTTCTTTAAGTGAAAAAAAATCAAAGCTAAAGGCCAAAAAAAAAAAAAAACTAAAGTTATATAGATATATTTTTTGGTCATGAGGTGGGCGATGAGCTCGTATTGAGTGCTATGAATGTACCAATTTCGATGTACAAATTTCGGTCAAACAAAATGGCTAACGGTCAAAGTTAACAAACTTTAAAAGTAGGGGTATATTGTGCCATTGTAGCTTTACTTAAAAAAAAATACAAAATCAACCAAATAACTTATATATTATTCCCATCCCTAATATAATGCTTAATTTATAGAGCAAATAACTTTCAAAGAGATAATACAAATGAACCAAGCCAAAAATACTAGGGAAAAAATTACTTGATTCATTAAGTTACTTCTTCCTTAGTTAGGAAGGAAGGGTAAGAGTTTAGGCATTATTCCTAATGAAGCTTTGATTTCTCCTATCTACTTTTCTCCAAAGTTTCCTTGAACGTGAGTGGTAAAATGATGACTTGCATATATAAATTGATTAAATTGAAGGAATATAAGACAAATAATGAATACCACAGTGTATACGTTTTGAACGGCATTTTCAAATTTCGTATAAAGTTATAAACAGGTCGCTTTCGAAAAGACTTGGTGAGGTGCCAACTGATCCAATAACTCGCAAATAAATATAGTCTCATTTCAAAGGAAATTTCCCGGTGTTTTCCGTAACTAGTGCGATTGGCCCATTTGGACTGACTAAAGAAAAAATAATGCACCCATCAATTCATAGCCAAACTACGTTCAAATATGTCTCAAATACACGCTAAAACTTTAGAAAGATGTGCAGAATGGGAGATTCCTATAGCAAATCTTCGAAATGCTTTCCATTTTAGCCAATTGGCGAAATAAAGCCCTAGGGTTTGCAAGTTTCTAGCACAACAATGATAAACTATTAACTTTCTGCTGAGATAAGAGAACAAGAAAAAATCACCAAGAGTTGCACACAGACTAGCCTTCTCGTATAGACAACACAGACCCAGTCAATGGCCTCGTTCCTTTTCACTGCAAAAAGTAAATATATGCATGTATCTCTGGTAAGGCAAAAAATTCAGCCCAAAGAAAAATAAAATCTACCAAGTGGTTTTGTAACCATACCTCAGCATCTTCACCTCCGCCAGCACGGTTGGACTCCTTTTGTTCATCAGCTGTACAGAATGTAAGAACTCGACTCAATTTACAAATAACTCAGACAAATTGCATGTATTAGAAGTGGGTCAGTGGGACACAAGTAAATAATCAAACTAAATCTCAAAGAGCATAATGCAAAGGAACACCTGAGATAAGTTTAAAACCACAACAAAATGGCATGTGTAAATAGTAAAACGTTGCAGGAATATATGTGGGGAAACTAAACAGAACATTTGATTGTTTCTAGTTCTATATTATATTGATATTAGTTGGACCTTAGAAGGTAGGAAAGCTTAGAATCTTCCCCCTAGTGCTAGCTTAAGAAAACAAGTTATATATATCTCTTCCAAAGTGCTTGCATTTCTATCCTATTTTGAAGCTTTCCACGTTCTTAGAACAAAAGAGTAAGCACCTGTTGGCGTTGAGGCAAGCGAGTTCTAAACAGAGGATACATACGATTTTATGGCTTGACGAATGGGTTACTTGTACCATAACAGACATGGTTCCACATACCAGTTAAATGGGTATTAACATGTAATATCAACTTAATATAGAATAGAAACAAGAGAAAGAAATTAGGGAGTAACTAAGCCAAATGAGAGAATAAATAGACAGAGGACTATGGAAAATAGTACTCATCAAGACGCCCAAACAAAAAGCATAATAACCCTAAAATAGGCATACTTGAATAATCCAAAAACTATTAACGAGAGAACATCTAACTCCAACAGAAGCGCTAAGGAAAACAATTAGTATGACCCACTTCAGAGTTCATGGAAAACATCAGTGTGCTCTAATTAAGTTGCATTCATGTTAATTGCTAAAATTTTAAAATCAACAAAGAGACAAGGATCTTGTAAAGATCATAGAGAGGAGGAAATTTTTCAATTAGCTTTAATGCTTTTAACCAGCAATAAAGAACTAATAGCTTGATCTGATTTTTTCGTAGTTATCACTGTACCAATAACACACAGGAAGAAATAGCAATCCAAGCTAAAGTGTTATCAGCACAGCATCGTACACAACCACAAATGATGCATTGCCAATTATCAACAATATTCCACAAGTTATCACGGAGAGAGAGAGAGAGAAGACACAAGCAACCATACCAACTATAGTCCATAATCAAAAGAATATATTGGCAATTAGAATAAGACATAGAATATATTTCGATTACAGATGAGAGTGGCAAAGTGGATGACAAATATTAATTTCCATTTTGTGATTACCTCCATCTTCAGGAATATCGGAAGTCCACAAGGTGAGATTGTCCCTTAGAAGTTGCATAATCAATGTGCTGTCCTTGTAAGACTCCTCACTCAAAGTATCCAACTCTGAGATTGCTTCATCAAAGGCCTGCTTGGCAAGGTGACAGGCTCTGAGATGGAAAGTATGTTGTATAAGTTTCTTAAACAATAGAACATGAACACACATGAAAAGGGTGCCATGAAATCTGTCGGGAAAAGGTTAACATTAAGCATACCTTTCAGGAGAGTTCAAAATTTCATAATAAAAGACAGAGAAATTCAAAGCCAAACCCAATCTGATGGGATGGGTGGGAGGTAACTCGGCCTCAGCTGTAGAGGAAGCTGCCTGCAAATGTAAATTATCAAGGGTCAGCCACCGACATGAACTAGGGGAACTGCTGAACAATAATCGAAAACCTGTAACTCTCGCTGTCTTAGCTCTTCAGCTAAAATTCAAATAACTAAAACAGTGCAACTACTCATTGACTTCTCAAAGACCCTGATTATCTCTCACCATTGCAAAAAGTTAAAAAAAAAAAAATACAACAAAACGTGATTTAAAACTCATAAAGTTGGCAGTGCTTCAATGAGGATACAACGATTGGGGGAAAGAACAACACAGAAACAAGAGTTTGAGAAGTTGCATTAACTAACATCTAGAGTGTGCTTAGAAGGCACAATGAAAGTGCTTAAGGATAAACATTTAGCAAACACTCCTCTCTATATCTCACCAAGCAAGAATGATTTCTGGCTCGTATATCATCTGAAAGTTCAGAACTTAACATACTTGACAAGATTGTGAAATAGTTATTAGCTTTATTTGACTCAACTAATCAGAGTTACAAGAATAAATTGTTAGATATAAACTTGGGAAAAAGGGCAGGAGTCAATTAATACCTTTATTGCTTTCACTTTTGCTAAACCTATATTAACGTTTGTAGCTTGATATTAGTAAAATTTTTCTTTTCTGATTTCAGATGCCAGATTCATGCCAATTGCCGAGCAACCATATAGTTCAAATGCAGTGAACCAACTTAAAGATATTTTAAACAAGACAAAGCAGATGATACTATAAGATTTATGAATTTGATTAGACCTGATATGCTTTCATGGACTGATCAGCTGCTTCTTTTCTATCATCGCCAGACTTAAACTCAGCCAGATACCGATAATAGTCACCTTTCCTACATTAGAGGAAAAAAGTCGAAGCATAAAAATTCTGAAATTTTATATTTTCGAGGGAAGAAAATCGAAGAAGGAAAAGAAGAACTTGGAATCAAAAGACAAATACATTTTGTAGAAAAACACGCTGGATTCACCACCAGCGCACGAGGGAATAAGATGCTCATCCATAACAGTCATAATATCGCTGCAGATATTTGACAACTCCGATTCAACCTTCTGTCTATACTCCTTTATACGTTGCACGCTCAGATCGTTCCCCTTTGCTTCCTCTTTCTGCTCAATCGAAGACAGAATCCTCCAAGAAGCTCTCCTTGCACCCACTACATTCTTATACCCAACTGAGAGAAGGTTTCGCTCTTCAACCGTTAATTCAACATGAAGCTTAGCAACTTTCTTCATGGCATCCACCATTTCTACAAAAAGGAATAAAAATTACATTGTTCTCAAACAAATATTTATAACCACAGCTCCAATTTTACTTGCGCAAGACTAAAACAAAATCCCGCCAAAAACAACTCAGACAAAAAGAAAAAACGTCGAACGGTTTCTCCCGGTGAGGAAAAATCTTCACACATATCGTTAATTCCCACATAGTAGAGATTCTCATTGCGGAAGAAATGAATACAGAAACTTCAGAAGAATAGAGTAAGGAAAAGACCTTCGTAGCGCTCAGCTTGCTCAGCAAGCTTGGCGATGTAGACAAAGCTTTCACGTTCCTCAGTCGACGCCATAGCCGATCTGCTACCTTCTCTCTTCTTGTTCGCAGTCAAGTCTGAAATTTCTCTCTCTAGAAAGACGCCCTTTGCTTCCTTACTCGGTTTATAGCTATTTGGCGCAATGGAAAAGTTACAGGGCGGTCGTGGTTGGGGAATGACGGGTTGCGATTATCGGAGACCGTGGGAGGCCGAAGATGATGCCCACTCGCGGTTGGGAGAGTGATCAATGAGGTCGGTCCGCGCTATCCACATGTCAGATCGTAGCTATGAAAGTCCTTGTCACGTTCTTATGCAGAGATTGAGATTAAAGGAAGAAATATGATTGGGATTGAGCTGGCAATGTGTCTGAAAATAATTATTTTTTTCTTTTCTTTTTTGGTGAGAAATTATTTTTGCTTTTGTCTTCTTTCTTAAAAAAACTGAACGACTTTTTGGGCTCCACTTTGGTCATGATTGTGTAAGCAAAGCCCTAACCAACAATTTTCAATTTATTTATGGTAATAATTTGACGCACTTTGTACCCAAAAAAAGAATTTGACGTACTTCTTGAACATCAATTAAATTAAATTTTTATTCATTAATAATACGTTGGTCTGAAATAAATATACGAAAACTAAAAGAGAATTTCATATGTTCATGTTGAGTTTGAAATAAATTGGAGTCAATAATCTTATAGCCTAATTTGTTCTCTTTCTGGTCATGATAATACATCTCTCTATTAAAGCTGCATATCTTTTTCTTCTTATAAAATTCATGCATATCCTACTCTAAGCTTGCCCCAACGATTATTCTGAGCCCAACTTGATATAAAGGATCTTGTAAGGATAGTGATGAACCTTAAAACAAAATATTGATCGTTTCAATCTTGTACAGTACAGTAATACCCGTCTCAATTGTAATTTTACGTTCACTTACAAACTACCCCCCAAAATTGATAACATCTCCAGCTAAAGAAGATGTTTCTTCCTGCCTTATGCTGTCAGCAACATGAGCAATTACTCCTATACCAGCACTGTGAAGCCTCTCATCTTTCACCTGAAATCATTGCAGATATCCCAAGTTAAGAACCATAGAGCAAACCAACACTTCAGAAGTAAAATTTACTTAAGATGCTTATATATTATATTTATATATTTTAGTATTGGTACAATACATGAATATAGTTATGAGCGAAGAAAGGCCAGTTTGATGAGTGAAAGTTGACATCAACTTTTTTCCATCCCAGCCGCTGTAATCCTCGTATCATCTCCTCTGTCAAGGGAGCACAAGTCAGCTTTAGTGGTATAGAGATTAGTTACCCCACTGCAACTTTTCTGGTCTGTAATTTAATCGTTGGTAATAGCAATTACCTTCCATAATTTCGTAATATTCAAGAGCATTCTGAATACTTGGTGCATTTTGCGTTGCCTCCTTTGCTTTTACTGCCTCAGGAGCAAAACTGGGGCCATCGGAAGGAACTGGAGGGCAATATTCCTCATTCACAACATGCTCGTAACCATGAATTGATTGGTTAGGAGGCTGCAAAATGAAACATACGACATTAGACATTCTTGATACTTAGATTACAAGTAATATTCTTTTTCCTACTTCATCCATTAATTTCTCCTACTACCATATCATTCAGTTTTTGATCCATGACTTAATCTTCTGCCAACAAAGTTTTGCCTCTTTAGTAGAAATCAAAGTGAGCAACAGAGTTGAAATTATAAAAGCATCTTGACCATTTTAAATGCCAAGGCCCCAGTCAACAGTCCGACCCGTAAAGCTCTTGAGTGAAAATAAAAGAGCCCCAAACAGAAGTGAAAGTGAATGCATTATAGCCATGTGTGGCCGGGCCTTCATTCCGTCAGATGTTGTATCCACATATTAATAATGCCCCACTTAAAGTGTGTTCTGAACGTTCTAAAGTCATGTACTTTACTTCATTTGTCATAATTATGTTTCTCATGTTGATATGTAGTCAGTAGTCTATATGGAGTACAGCACTATGGACCTCCATTTGGGCCTTTCACGAAACGAGATTGTTCTACTATATTCATACTCGTTAAAATAAATGCTTGATTTAATCAATAGGGTTGGGCTTAGTAGAAGAAGTTAGTCTCTCGTAACGTGGCAAATCAAGGTTCAAATCATTGCTAGGAGAGGTGCCCACATCTAGTACTTAAAATGCTTCGAACAAGATTACCTCTAATAAGAGAACAGCTTAGCAAAAAAAAAATGCTTGATTTAAACCTACAAACTAAAGGTAAAAAAACCGTGCAAACTAATTCAAAGCTTAGACAGACTAGTCCCAACTTTTGAGATTAAGAATAACACTGAGAATCCTACTTCTTGTTCAATTTTTTTATCAGAGGCCAACAACCAAAATAAAAAAAAAATCCAAAAAAGTAATTGTTGTATTCACCTTTCCAACCTCAGTTTCCCTCCTTATTGAGGAAGTACGCCACCCAACCATATCTATATAAAGTCAAAGAACTTACCATAATGGAGGGTGAATAAAGATATACAATGTGAGGTTCAAGAGGATACGATCATACGAAACATTAGCATAAACCACACGACATCTAAATGCTCCTAGTGCAGATCTACAAAAAATTGAGTCACATAAGCACTAGATTGAGAGTCTGAGACATAAGAATCTATAGGAAATGCAGAAAGTTTTTTTTTTTTTTTTTTACTTACATGAACTTTTCATCTTCGAAATCAGAAGCCATTCTCAATAAAAGAGGTCGCTTGTTCGGTTTACCATCAGTGAGGAACAGCTGACTACCAGTTTGTCCAAACAATAGAGGAGCCAGAGGTGGAGCGAGCTTTTCAAGGATAGAAACACCAAATAGAAATGGAAGCTGAAAAATATGTACACAATCAGTTAAAATTCTTGTAACGTGCATATTTACCTTATAATAAAAGAAACATTAAGAGCACAAGATATTCGACATATTTGCTTCCAAGTGAAGAAACATAACTCATCCACCAAAATTTAAGCATCGTCCACTGATTAATTTTTCTTAAGAAGATTAGAATTTTGGAGCTAGAAAAGCGTGTATGGTTAAAGTATACGAGCAAAGTTGCTGATGAGTATAAACAAATGACACCAGACAAACCAACTGTAGCTCAACAGCAAGATTCAAATGAAACACTTTTGTATGCTAACATACGTATCACCACAAGTCATATTGTCCAGAACAAACCTGCTTTTTCCCCCTCACACCAAGATGGGGCGTTGCTAGGGTAATAAAATTGACAGGCACTAATCCAGCAATCACCCCTCCAGTGAAAAAGCTTGTTCTCTGTGAATTTTCTATTATGCATTTTTTGCTAGGTTGGTCCGTATTACAGGTACAATATGAATAGAGAGCAGCAATTGCACTTCTAGCAAATAGGCCACCAAGAGAATGGGCTAGAAAGGATATCTTTTTTAAGCTCTTAGTCTTTCCTACAATTTGCATGACCTGAAATAATAATAAAATCACTATACAACCTGAAGTAGTGAAAACAAACTTCAAGTTATCAGAACCAAAATTGGAGGTCTTTAATCTAGATACATGAGTTTGCACGTATTTCAGGACTCACTTCATCAGCCAATTGCTTTCCAGCTTCATCAATCCCAACTAATGTCTTAGAGTAAGTGTTACAAGAACTCGCTGCAGACATCAAATAAGCATAAGGACTTCCACTTAATCATTAATTTCAGACCCACTGATTGAACACTCAACAATTGTTCTTTTCAAGAAACATCTTTTATACACATTGCAGGTCAATTATTGTCACTGCTTCCATAATAGACTAACTACTCTGGCACATTATGAAAAGAAAAATAGTCAACGAGTGAGAATATGGTTTTGCGAGCCAACTCAATCTTGGCAGTGTTCAGCTAAATCAAAGTACATGTAGTTTGACTAGACCAAAATATCTCATTCTGTTCACTCCAATCAATCACAAAATCATTTCGAACTTTCTCGGTGGTCCCATATTAGGTTTGATAATCTTTGAGAATGGGATAAACACACTTTCCACCACCTTTAAATGAGAGCTTTAGTCATTTTGCAATGTAATAAGACTTTCTACATAGATAAAGTGCTCAAGACAAGTAAAATAGATGTGAACACTAGATACCATAAATTAGAATTTTTTTTCCAAGACGCCTTTTCAGCTCTGCTTCTGCATATGTCCAGTCACTTGAGCTGCATTAGTTGAGAATAAGTCATCTATATACAAACTAAAATTAAGAGCAACAGCCAAAAGAGTAAAAAAGCCATGAAAATTGTTGAAAATACTCATTCTACACTTTATATTGGAAAAAAAGGAAGGAAAAGCTTCGAATGAAGAATATGGAACATTTTTTTAATCCATCCGTCATATTCTCCAAATGAATATGCAACAATTATAAATATTCCCTATACAAGCGAGGCAGATTTACAATTGAAAGAAAAACTGAAACCGGGATCTCTCGTTGTATTCAACAGTCAATATTAGATTCCAAGACCCTCAATTCTCCTTCACAATAAAGCACAAACCAGATGTGCTTTATAACGCACTTCTACTCAAACTTAAACATAGAATTGTGCGAGCAACATTTTAAGAAGGATAAATAAATGTACCTAGCCATGATACCATGAACAAGAATGAGGAGATGATCAGGGTCATTATCCCAATTCCTAGTACTTTTAGCTATAGACTTTCCTTCGGCGGTAGCAGGGGTATCCATAGCTTTAGCTATAATACCTTGGTATCTCTGTCCACTGTTTGCACCTACACAAGTTTATCTGCCAGCCTTAATGTAGACAACTGGGAAATTTTGGAAAGTTCAGAATATTTTACTTATATTTGAAACCAATATTATCATGTTCTTTTCACTAGAAATAATAATTTAAAATGAGAGTGTTGAGAGAAGAAAGCCATGGAGGATATATCTAAAATTTAAACACACAAAAAGTCACACCAAATATGCATAAACCACTGTCCTTCATGATGATGGGGTTTAGAATCACAGCTATGGGTACACAAGTAATTTGACATTTATAGGCAGACAGCATTGCATCTCTTTATCAGTCACGTTTAGGATGAGAATTGTATTGCACTATTGCATAATATCTAAAGTTCTAGATCAGTATCACGTGATATACCAGTAAACTCTTGCCCAATTGTTTGCAACTGACTTGAATTACAATTTTTAGAATTAAGCAAAACCACTTATTCTTCGTCTAAATAAATCTAAAATAAGTCCAGAGTTACACTTGAATTCTCATCAATTGCCTCCTTTCTCATTCTTCTTGATGCATGTCACAATGGAAATCATATTTCTTATCTCCGGGAACATCAGATGTCCCTTACATATTAAAAAATAAAGACTAGCATCCAATTGCATCTTGAAGTCTCTGCCATTGTCGCTGTACCCATGAGGCCAAAACTGAGATCTAGTGATACCAGTAAGATTTAGAGGTTTCATATGTATGATTGTAACTTGTAAGCTATTCATATAACTCAATTAATCGCAACAAAAAAAATCAGGATGTTGCCAACATTTCTTTAAATTTCATATACTTATGCTTTAAATCTGATAATTTGGCGGCGATTTAGTAAGGTAACTAAAAATGTAATATTGAGGTAAACTGATGATTTTACAGTAAGGTAAATGTAATTAAACCATGGTCTTCGGTAATGATCCTCCAAGAAAAGTCTTAGCAAATAGCAAGCGTACAAATGAAATCGCTATGATATCCATGGTGAATCCCGGGTACTGGCACGTAAAGGGTGTTTTTTTTCCTTTCGGTATAACACGAAGGGTCTTAGTTTTATCTGAACTAGAGATTCTCAAAATGCCATAGAAACTTTCTGAATCAGCAGTTGATAATGGCAAAGTAATTGCCAAAAAACTACGCATGTGCTACCCAAATACCACAACCGACCAATGTACAAAAATGAAAAGATCACGTCAATTAAACTTCAAGTCACGACATGGAACTGCTGTCAGAAAAATGGCGCATAAAGGACCGCAAAAGGGAAAAATCAAAGCTCTTTAAATGAAAAGAATATGCAAAATCCAAATTAAAAAGAGGGGAAAAGGGAGCCTGAGAACTGAGATTATATTATATAAATGGGCAATCTACGCAATTAATAAATACGGAGAGAAGTAAAGCTTGAGAACTGAGAATCAAAATAACGGGAGTAATTACTACAAGCGAAACTCAAACCCGAGCTGGAGGTGGACGATGAAGAACAACGCAGCAAAAACAATGATGACGCGTGAGAATACGCATCGATTCGAGCTTGCCAGATATTCTTTGTATTATCAATTCTCCAAGAGCTTACACGCCAAGCGTGAACCAAAGGGACTGTTGCCATATTGAAATATGCCCAAACAAACAGTTTTCCTATGTCTACTAACAGTTAACCCAAAGAAAACCCCTGGGGACGCCGAGAGAACGTTCCAGAAGGAGCAAGACCCAGAGAAAACGACCCTAATTCTTATGAGTTATATGTTTCTCTTTGTTTCAATTTTGAAAGCAAAGTCTGCGTAGAAGATGCCACCATTACCTGCTCGTAGCTGACCGGAAATCTATGCGTCTCCTCTCCCTGCAGGGTGAGTGGTTCAGATACATTATTCTATTTTTGTTTTTTTAGTTTTGTCTTTTTAGAAGAAGATTGCTACATCTTTCTTGTTACGCGAATGACAAAATAGTTGGGAAATAGAAAAGACTCTGATTCTGAGAAGACGACGATTTAGACATGGGCATGGCGTACCTGGTGTGAAAGCAATGGAGGTGAAGGGAAAATGCGAGGCTGTGGCTGTGGCCAAGAAGCAATGCTACGGGTCGCTTAGAGTGTAGGAAGAACAGGACGAAATGAAGGGTGGGTCAGACGCCTTCAACTTCTTGAACTTGTTAGGTATCGCCATCGATATCTTCAACAAAACACGCACATCACCAACAGCTCGTGTGGCTCGTGTAACTGAGTCCTGTGATCATTCTCGGAGCCCCGTACGGCCAATAGGAAAAATAGGATTCATTTTCACACTTATTTATTGTGTGAAAAATGTTGCCCAGACACCAGCATTTTACAGTCCATCCAAACGCGAAATTGAGCAAAGGTATGAACCAGAAATCATGGGTGAGCTCAATATAACAACTGGCCTGAAGCTCCCAAGACATTACTCAGGTACCTTCCTTTCATGAACCGACCATGACACGTGATTTCTACACACACATGCAAGCCCCTGTTTTTGGAAAGTAATATAATGCATTTCAGGTTAATTTACATGCAGATAGATGCAAAAACTTATTTACCAACATAATATAAAAAATTTAACATTATGCGTTTGCATTTTTTGACAGCAGATAATTTACAGGCTACTTATTCTTTGTAGTACAATCTCTTAATTACGTAACAGTAAGCAAATCGGTCGATATACAAATTAACCAAATTAAACACCTCCATCTGTCTATATTTTCTCAAAATATTTTTTTTTTATTTTTTTTACTCAAGAGAGGGTTAAAACTCAAATTAAATAATTAAATTACAGGGAAAATTAGCCCAAACACTTTGAAGTTAGTAAGTGCTACAATCGTGTAGGACACGTGGTCATTAAAGTAGATCTAGCAAGACCATCCTTTATAAACGTATCTGCAACTTTATTAGTTTGTCTTGATATACACTACAGTTTTAATTCTTACTGTCTACTTAAGAAATTTTGAATATGCAAAAGTAAGAAACTTTCTCTTTCCTTTGAAATATTTTCTCCTATCATATCAATTAGATGTATCGCATTGATTCCAATATAACTTTCTGATATATTTTATTTCATGGCATTTGTAGCCAAAAATAGCTTATTCCTCTTATTCAGCTTCGCTACATAAGCCAATAAAGTGGGGGAATCCATATATCCACCTACGGTCACTTAACTCAAAGAGCATTGCCAGAAAATAAAAACTTTACTTGGGAGATGAAGAATTTCCCCCAAAAAGTGGTTCCCACTTGATTAAAGTCCCCGTGGCCCAGCCCATCATGTATGGCCGTAAGGGTCCAACGCAACCATAATTGTTTTGATAGCTCTGGGCTTAAAGATATTGCTGAAGTTTGATTGATGCTCTGAAATTAGCATATGAAGCGGGTTTAGATAGAATTTTAAAAAATAGCTTATAAAAAAAAAGTTTATAGACAGCTTATGGAAAAGGGCTTTTAGAGAAGAGTTTATGGAAAAAAAGTGATTTTGAATAAATAAGTGTTTGGATAGTTAGTTTTAGAATGACTTTTTATATTAGTAAATTATCAAAAATGGTATGATTTGATTAAAAGTAAGAGAGAGGAGAGAGGTAGAGAAAAGATAAGAGAGAGGAGAGAGGAGAGAGGGTAGAAAAGAGTGAGAAAAGAGGAGAGAGGAGAGAGGGTGTAAGAAAAAATAGGGGTAAGATAGTAATTGGATAGTTAATAAGCTCTTTTACTTTCAAAAAACTAGTTTTAATAGCTTATTCAAAATCATAGTTTTACCCAAAAGTATTTATGGACAAATATAATTGTTTGTTTTAAAATTTCTCAAAACTAAAGTTTTACCCAAAAGGACTTATAAAACTAAGGTTTGGAGCGCATCCAAACAGGCCCATGATCAGTGTCTCTCAATGGCTGACAACATTTAGATTTAGATGGGAGGGTTTATAATCCCAAGAAGCCATAGCTTCCCAGTTTGTATTTTATGGTGACTGGTTCTATCGTGTGTTACATATGGGACAGATTTGTGTCATTTGTTTTAAAGATTGATACTAGTTTGTTCATAAATTAGGACCAAATAAAAAAATGGGTAACCTTAAAACACTCCCAACCCCACCCTTCTTTTAAATATAAGTATGTGCAGCTAGTTGGAGTGTAAAAGTTTAAATATAAATATTGCGTTACAAATTAGGTCTTATAATTAAGACAAGAAAAGGCAATCAACACGGCGGTAATGTCAATCTCATTACTGAAGCCTTGGAAGAGAGTTATGGTAATTAATAATTCACTAAGCACCTGACGTAATAATATATGTATACTCAGCAAGGAGATGAAACTATATGCTTACATACATATTTTTTTAGGGTGGGGATTCACATGATAGAACAAGCATGAGGATTATCATCATTGAACATGGTAACGGCTGTGTCATTGACCATGGAAGAACCAATGGGGTGTTGGTAGTAACCAAAGTGGTCACCATTGTTATAGCCGTGATTGTAGTAGTTGTAGGAGGAAGCCTTGCCTTTATTCGCAGTGGGTATCGTGGAGTATGAGATCACAGGCTTAGAAAATTTGCTCTCATAATGATAACCGGTCTCATAGTTACTGTTAATGGTGTTGTTGCTGTATTGGCGAATATAGCCATGGTACTCAGGGTTGTATGGGTATGGCCACAACTCTGCCCTTTTACCCATCTTCCTCACTGTCTTCAATATCTTCTTCTGTTCTGCCCAACCCATCACTGTTACCTTCTGCATGCCCATGTCTATATCAACGTCATCCACTCCTGATACATTGAATTCATACATATTACTATATATAGATATTAGGTCTAGAAATTGTGACGTTCATCGTCTGTTTTAATGTTGTTGAAAAGGTTGTGTATGTTTATTACCAGGTAACTTCTGAAGAGCTTTCTTAATCTTGGTCTCGCAACCTGCACAGTCCATGTGCACGCACATCTCCACTATCTGCAAACCAAGACGACACAAAACTTAAGTCTCTGAACTGAACTCTGAAACTTTTGATCAAATGGATGAACCCACAAGAAAACATGTTGAGGTTGATATATATTCTTGTCTTGTGAAGAATGAGAAACTATGTTTGTGTGTCTTATGTAAATGCTTCATGGAGAGAACCAGAAGGGGCAATAGAAAGGCTAAAGACATATGTATCTAACCGTCATGTTGGGTATTAATGAGAAACTCTTAGCCTCTGTTCTGTCCCGAAGTGCTTGCTATGGCTATGTATGAGATTATGCTGAATTTATAGGTGCAGAGAAAGAAGCCACACACACTAATGACAGAACGCACTTGCAAGGAAAAGAATGGGAAGTTAAGAGAATATAATTATATGTTTTTTAATAATATCTTTTCTTCTTCTATTGAAGTGGACAAAATATGAGTGTTTTTAGATTCTTTGGAAATTGCAACGCAAATGCTTAGAACTTGTACGGAAGACTGCAAAAACAGCGGTATTACATAATATAATCTCTGTACTGTATGCACAGTTTATTAAGTCAAATTTAGAGCGGGATACAAGGCAATTAACTACTTATACCAATAATAATTATCATATATGATAAAGAACGCGCTCATATTTTATAAAAACGTGAGTTTGATTCTTGTTATTGTTGTAAACGCTTCTTTAATAGGTGATTTCGTAAATCTCCTGTAAATATTCTCTGAGCTCTAGGACTATACTCTGATCTTAGTAGGAGACCGGTGCTAAACCTACCTAAACTTTTCTCTTAAAAAAAACTACTAATAGATACTTTCATTGCTGGCCACCATCAATGTATCGTCTCCTTAATTAATTTTCATTATAATTTGGTGATAATCACGTAGGGATCAATGGATCAATATATCTTCAAATTTGAGAAAGACTATGTATTTACAAATCATCTGCGTATAAAACTAACAGGATTACTTTGGCTACCCCGTCCCCATATCAATTTAGTGACATTGCATATATTACGACCGGAATTAATATTAAATAATCATTAGAAAGACAAATGCGAAAGTTGAATTTTAGAAGGTTAAATAAATTAGTCGAGGTGTTAGGTTTTGGTTTGTGAGAACTAGGGCAAACAGCAAACGTTATTGTAACTGGAAATTTCACAGAAAAACTCGTTCCCTGATTACGCCTACGCTATTTCTTTTATTATTAAAGGAGAGGCCATGAGTTTTCTTTTTCTTTTTCTTTTTGCCGTGACATGTACAAAAGTTGGAGTCAACGACTTAAACTTCAAATAGAATTTATTTAAATTAAGATACTAATTAAAAGATGATGTACGTGACTACGTATGACAAATGATTCACCCTATATAGCTAGGCAGATTTATACTAAGGAAAAACATTATCCTCTTTGGTTACCAAAAAACAATAAAGAGATGTGCAAAAGAAAGTCACTAGCGACCGGAAGCCTTCTAGCCCGAAGGCACAAAGCAGGTTGGATAGGCTACGGTGCATGAATTGTGACAATAAACGTTGGTATAGATAATCAAGAACGGATACGTATCCCATAAAAGTACGAATTTAATTTTCGCTACTGTCATGAAGACTCTTTTAATAGTCAATCTCGTAAATTTCTATAAACGTTCTCTAAGTCATGGGGCTATGCCCTAGCCTTAGTAGAGAGTCGCTGCCCAACCTACCTTAATTTTTTTGTAACAAAAAAAAGTGCAAGAATTGTCTTCCTAACCCAAAAAATAAAAAAACTCACAAGTAGCAATAAATGGAAGCCCATCGAGCTTGGGGAATATGAATTTGGATCTGGTTGTTTTGTTTTCCTGTTCGAATTGACTTATCTCCAGCTTGTGAACTTAACCAATAAAAAGCTGTACAAATAACACCATTTTCCCCCCATTCGACAGTTCAATCTATGGTATAGTTTATCTATCTGGCATAGAGCTTAACCAATAAAAAGCTGTACAAATAACAGCATTTCCCCCCCATTCGACAGTTCAATCTATGGTATAGTTTATCTATCTGGCATAGAGGTTGATAAAATTCTTCCATTTAGAAACGCTTTAGTATGTCATAGGCTTCAAATTAAGGGCTAGGATCAAAGAGGAGACAGTTTGCAATCAGAACGTAATGAAAGTACGAAAATTTCATATCATTGACTTAAATAAATACATCACAGAGATATTATGGAAGCTGTCTTTCGCTCTAGAGTCAGTAACTAAAATGTTATGGTAAGGTAAGGTATCCAAGGTTTCAACGGTACAAAACTTAGATCACACAAGAAGGAAAGAAATGAAATAGCATATAAATTGTATCCATGGTATAAAATAGCATATAACTTGTTCTCAGTCCTGACAATCCACCAAAGCTCAAGATGCAGGAAGGAAAGAAGTGATGCTATTACCATTTATACTTGGCCACACCAGGAAGGAAAAAAAGGCAGCAAAGGAGATTAATAAAGCAGATTATTATGAGAAGAACGAACTGCCACATGTTCCTCTAAGTACTAGCATTTAATCTAACTTCAGCTTGAAGATGTCATCTGGCCTGGTACATGAAGACATTACATGCTAAACTATTATTTATCGAAGCCACACCCCTTTACCTAGGAAAGCCCAGACGAATGAGCTCTGGGAAACTGATCACATAGAGCACTCATCTAATCGGCTTTTATGAAGCTGAAATGCTGGGTTAATCCAGGCTCCACAGCTGCACTGCATACCTGCCCAGTTGAAGTAACCCAAACGAGCATTGCAACCCATACAGAGAAGTTTATCCTCCACGGTACCTTCTTGTACTGCCAAATTCAATCAACATGCATAGAGTTAGCATGAAGAGTAATATTGTGACTACAAAGTGAATTATGAAGGGAATGCAAAAAAGACCTGCTTGCATCCACTTCATGGGCTCAACGAATAAAGAGGTACACTCAATTTGTTGCTTTTCTTGTTCCCATGAGTTGCCACTCCTCTTTTTCCACTTGAAGCTTGAGTCACCTTTTCCATGTTGATGGGAAACTATATTCTCCTCTGAAGCAACAATTCTTCGGCATTTCTTGCACCGGTAAATGGCATGAGATTTTGTTGTGGTTTCCAACTCTGAGCTACCAGGCTCGGTCATTTGGACTTCCTTATGAAATATCCTTGATTCACTGCAAATTAAGAAGCAAATAAGTGGAAGACTGGCTCGTTTAATTTTTCTTTATTGTTATGTACAGTGTAAAGCAGTTCCACTAATGATTGTCAAATCTTAAAGCACCTACATAGACAGAATTGGATGACAAGTGATGAAAAAACAAGCCAAAGAGAAGAGTCATTAGATGTGCAAGGAAGCAATGGGAAAGAGAAATAAAAGCTTACTAATTGCCAAAACTAGAAGATTACTGCATAACATAATGAAGATAGTATTCGATAAGGAAAAAAAGACAACTGACAAATACAAAAGGGATTAGGACTCATAACCCTAGCAGGTTTTTGTATTTATCATTTACTAATTAATTTTTTAATATTAAACAAGAAATTCATTCGGAAGCAAATATTTCACGCACAACTGGCAAGAACATTCTGATATCTAACGCGTAATTGTGAGGCCAAAGTCTGTCATATTGGTTCTGTAGTCTTAAATTATTTCACACATATGTGCTGTTAAATGGTTCTGCAGGCTTAAATGACCCAGACATCCCAGAACAGAACACAGTACAGAAAAAGACAATCGAATGAATCGCAAAGTAAAATCATTACCACCGATCACTTAAAAGCTAGCTAATAATATTATGGTCGAATAAAATCGCTCAGCTCCTCTGATTCTTTTCGCTGCCGTCGCGCGCTGCTCTTGTTCTTGCCGGCAGGAGATTTCGGAATGAGAGGGCTCGATGGAACTGGAAGGAATTCCATCTCAGGATTCCTAAATAAAACGACGGCGTTTATATATCAATGTTTTTAATTTGTTTTTATCCCTAAAAATTTAGATGGGTTCGACACCTATCTCCACTAAAATCAGGGCACAGCCTTAAAGCTCAGATAACGCTTACAAAAAATTTATGAGATCATCTATTAAAATTTTTTTACGATAATAATAGAAATCGAACTCACATCATACAATTTTATTTTTTTATTATATGTGTCAATTTTCGTTATCTCTATTTTTATATTTTTTAATGTATACCATATTTTTTTTTACATAAATTTTTGAAAAAAAATTAGACTCACTAACGATCTAAAAGCAGGGCGAAATCTCCCTTCCTCTTAAGCGATACTAATGTCGAGTAGAGCGAACCTTCTATTACCCTTAGGCATAAATTTAAACAACTAAGAGTTAGGATGTCTCCCTAAATACTAAGACTGAAATCACAATAAAATAATATTATTTAAAAATTAAATACGCTCTAAATAATTATATATATATTTTATACAATAATTACATATTTTATTTATAAGTTTTTTTTTGCCTACCCGATTCACCGGAGTTTTGCCCCGATTACATCCTGATCCGACCCGCGTCGCGCACCTGGCTATGGTGGGTGAGTCACCCAACGGAAATTTTCTGCATTCGCCAAGACTCAAACTCGAGACCTCGTTTAAGCGATATTAAACCGTTTACTACTCAGACTAATTTCTGTTAGTTATTTTATTTTATTTATAAGTTGAACCCACCATTAATAGCTAATATATAACACATCTGTCTGGAGTGGATAAAAATTTGTTTCTATAAACCGGAATTCAGTCCAGCCCAACAATAATCTCCTTTTCTCCGTAAGGTTAGTTGGGACGATAAAATTGGAATTCTGACCGATGCTTGAAGATTTTAAATACTTGTCCCTTTAAAAAATAAACATACTTTTTGTTTAATAAACTAATGGGATTCATTATCTGTTCTTCTAAAATAGAAGGAAACATTAATTGATTTAATTCATTAGTACTTGTCCTTACAACTTTCTTTGTTATAGGCATTAAGTCCTTACAGACATAATACGATGATTTGTAGCACCACTTCCCTTATAGATCAATCCATATAATTGAAAAAAAAATTAATAAATTAATTAATATAATATTTTTTTAAAATATTTTAAATATTTTTTTTACTTGAATATTGCTAAAAAAGTATTAACAAGTGTAATTTAAAAAAATAGATAAATATAAGAAAAATATCTTATATTTGAATCAAGATAAATTTTTTAATTAAATTTAGGGTAAATTCTATTAACATCTTCAAGGATTCCCCAAGAAATCTTGCACTTTTGGCACATATAAATGATGTCGTTCAAAATCATCAAGATCAAAATGTGGCTGTTTTGTAACTGATCTTCCCCTTCCAACGCCTCAGCATTTTTCTCTCTTTCGTAATGGAACTTATAACAAAACACCATCAACAAGAAACAGAGCAACAAAGCAGGTTACCAAATCTTCACTCTCCAAAAGATACCATTTTGGTTTGCAACCATTACTTCCCCAGTTTTCGTCTTCTGTTCCTGAAGTAAAATCAATATCTGTGACAATGGTTTGCTTCTCTTATAACTCGAATTCTTCGGCCCGGTCTGATATCTCGAGGTCGTTCAATCCAGCTTCGCATGATATTGTTGATTCTATTGGAGTTTCACAAAGTGTGTTGGCGTCATCACATTCGTTTGATCCTGAATAGTAAGGCGAAGTTAGTGAAGTCCCCTATGATTATGAAGAAGGGTAAGAAAGGGGGGTCTGAGGCGGATATTTAAATCTCATTTTAAACCGAACTTGAGGTCAAAGGAATTTGAAAATCAGAAAAAAAATCCAATTAGTAGCTTACCGTTAATTTTAGCATGCGTTTTCAGATCACACTAACTGTGGATTAAACAAGTCCACCATAACTTTTTGGTCGAGAGTACCATGTAAACCAAATTATCAAACTTCTGGGTCTTCAAGATAAACAAAAACCACATTCCCAGCTCCTGGTGCAGCTATTCACTAATATTTGGAACATATCCTTCTCGTTTCAGATCATCGTAGAGCAAATTAAGTATGTCATAAATATCACTATAATCCTGATGCAAACCATCCCCTGCGAGAAACTCATGAAGTTGATTCCTAGTCTCAATCCAGCTACAACCAGGAGTTTTAGAGACACCCTTCTGTTTCATCAACATCCTCATCCTTGCGGAATCATCCAACCTATTTGAATTTTCATACATTTTTGATGAAATAATATAGTTCCCAGAATTTTGAGGATCCAACTTCAGAAGCAGCTCCATAACTTGTTCCCCTATTTCTACATTTTTTAGCCTTCTACAGGCACTAAGTACAGAACCCAATACAACCTTATCAGGCTTTTCAGGCATTTTCTCAATTAGATCCCAGGCTTCATATAGATGGCCTGCACGTGCCAGAAGATCCACCATGCAAGAGTAGTGCTCAATTTTTGGAATCAATCCAAACAATGTGCCCATCATATCAAACAATCGATAGCCTTCATCGACCAGGCCTGCATGCACACACGCAGAAAGCAACCCAACAAATGTTATATCATTAGGCCGCACAGAGCCGCCTTCCTCCATGAGCTCAAACAGTAACAGGGCTTCCTTGGCTTTACCATGAGAAGCAAGTGCAGATATCATTGCATTCCAAGAAGCCTCATTTTTTCTGGGCATTTCTTTAAAAACTTTCAGTGCATCCTCCAAACTCCCACACTTAGCATACATATCAATCAATGCGGTGGCTACAAAAATATCATGTTGCCATCCCCTTTGTGAAGCATATTGATCAATATATTTCCCCAAATCCAAAGCCCCAATGGAGGCACACGCTGACAGCACCACTGATAATGAGATTTTATTTGGATCAATATGTTCCTCTTTCATGCCATGAAATAGCATAATTGCTTCATCTGCCATTCCACTTTGGGCATATCTGTCACAATCAACTAGCAGAAAAATTAGATAGAAAAATTGAGATTGTAGCCATACCGATTTATGATAAGATAAAAATTCATGATATAAATAAGAATAAAATGTTATCACCATTTAGTCCAAGATGCATATACATATACCACTGTTTAAGCTGATGCTCATGCAGTGATTTCGGTTTTATTGTTCGTGCAATGCTACAAAAGTATTAGCAAATCATTTGATAAGAATAAATCTACTCATGAAGGCTGATATTTCATAAATGTGAATGACCAAATTGTTTGTTAGAACTAAGACAGGAGTAGAGAATAATCAAAGGCAGCCAAACGATAGAACTAATTAAGGAACAAGTTTAATGATAATACTTACCCAGTTATCATGGCATTCCATGTGATGATATCTTTTTTAGCCATACGGTCAAAGATCCTTCTAGAAGATGCCAAATCACCACACTTTGCATACATACTAACTAAAGCAGAACCTATATAGGAGTTCACCGTCATTTTGTGTTCCACGACAAACTCCTCCACCAATCTCCCCAAATCTAAATTTCCTAGCTCTCCACAAGCACCGAGAACAGAGACTAGAGTCATTTCATCAGGTTCAAACCCAGCATCCTTCAATTCCCCAAATAATTCCACTGCCTCCTTTGCATAGCCCAATTTTGAGTATCCTGAAATCAAGGAGTTCCATGAAACCAAATCTTTCTCACTAATTTCATCGAACACCTTGCGTGCATAACACAGTTCATTACACCTAGCATACATGGTTATCAATGAATGACTTATGTAACTATCAATGTTTAAGCCAACTTTAATCACAGATGATTGGGCGGCACGGCCGTGATTAATCTCCAAAAGGTTAGCACAAGCAATGAAAACAAATGGGTACGTGAAATTGTTGGGCTTTACGCCCAAGAACTTCATTTGGTAATATAAGTGAAGAACAAGAGGGTACTCATGCCATGTGGTGGCTAACCCACGAATCATGACATTAAAGGCGTAGTCATTGGGTTCAGAGATTTGAGAGAAAAGAATAGAGGCGTATGTAAAGTCTTTGAGATCAATGATTTTCGAAAGTAAATGGTTGGGTTTGTGTATTGAATTCACAAGCATTTGGGCATGAATTTGTCGAAAGGGTTTGGTGAATGAACATTTTTTCAGAAGAGATAGCAGCTTTTCAGGAAGGAATTCGAAGTGACTCGGTAGTACTACAGGGGTGATTTCCAAACTGCGATGGCGGGAAAACAAGTGCGAGTGAGCTCGCGTTTTGAGCATTATCGATCAGAAAAAGACAGGAACACAAGCTGATTGGGAAGCATCAACTTCACAGCAACATTTCCCAACAGAATATTTAGATATGTGAAAGGAACCAGCAATATAGTTTTGCTAGAGCTTCAACCACATCTGCCGCGTGTTACAGCCACTGGCATGATGAAGCAAAATGAGTAGAGTCTGACCTTGGTCGTAGTTCCCTGTGTAAAACGATGGCGTTTGGTTTAGATCACACATCAGACTGGACTGGGTAAAATTTTTTTTTTTTTATACAAGGACTGGGTAAAATTTATTTGTCGCTAGGAGCCTGACCACAGTGCGGCCCAATAATGTTCCTTCGTCCTTGATAATACGGGTTTTGTGAAGAACAGATAAAAGATGGCTAGATATCGTTTAAATATGTCTCGAATTTGAGTTTTAGCGTATGCAGAAAATTTTTATTAGGAGACTCACTTACTATAACCAGGTACGTGATGCAGGTCGAATCTAGATATAGTCGAGATAAAACTTCGTTAACGAGATGGGAAAAAAAAAAATCAAAGATGATACCTCCACGATGTAGGGGATTAGCGAGAAATTACTCTTGTATATATTTTATTCCAAGATTTATTACTCGTGCCACTAATGTATAATAAGTAATTGTAATAACACCTTGTTTTTTATAATTTATTACTTCTGTGGATGCAAAAAATATAAAATTATATAGCACCAATATTCTAATGTTATTTTATATATGTATCTAATATCATAATCTTATTTATAGTATAATTTTACATATAATATTTTTACTTTAATGTAATTTCACATATAATCCTTTTAATTTAATATAATTTTATATATAATTTTATTTTTTAAATATCATAAATTATACCAAATTATAATATTTTATCTCCTTTTCTTTGTATAAATGCATGCATGTATAATATTTTATAAACATGATTTATTGTTCAGAAATTTTATAAGAAAGTCATGCTGCATATAGTTATAATAACATGTTTACACATCTTCATGTTTTTATTAATATTTCTCTCATCTAATAATAATTATTTTACATAAACTACTCAAAATAACTTTTTAAATAATCAGAAATATTTGTTATTTTGATTATTTCTAAAAGTACAACAAAAATAATAGTGAAACGCACGGCCTAATGCTAATAATCGACACCTCTTGACTTTTGCCCTCTGACATAAGCTAAAGTGCACATGAGTTATTATTAATTCAATAATTGAAATACTAATTAGTTAGATTTAGACTATGAACCAAGACCAAAAAAGTCAAATGCCAAGGCTTTGGCGAAACGTCCAAATCAGTCCGCGGTGTCTTTTTTGTTAAGGAAATATTCTTACCTATTATAAAATAGAATAATTTTTTTTGTTATGAAATAGAATAATTTTTTGTTGTTAGTAGAACAGTGTAATAAACAGTAACAGTGCAGTCTATTAAATTTTTTTTTCTAAAATACAATGTTTCAAACTTTATATTTTGTATGTTTATTTCTTTTTCTGCCGTCTTAAAAAAATTTAAATATGTCTAACTGTGACATTTGGCCATGTGTTCTAGTTTTGTTAGTATGAATTTAAGTTAAATGAAGATAATTAAAAAAAAATAAGATCCTTAATAAAGTGAGATTTAAGAACTTTACGAAATTGATGTAATAAACTTGATCTAATTTTTTTTTAATATTATAGTAACATATTTTTTATTTATATAATGAACTTTAACAATGCTCGCTTAACAAGTAGAAAATATTTTGGTCATTTAAATATAAAATTTTAAATTTAAATCAGTAAATATATAGAAATGTCTTGAGAGCTACCTTTAATTATATAGCCATGAAAAAGAAGTTACAATAGCAATTAGAAGTTGGCATAATCTTCTTTTGCAGTGGAGTTTGAGAAAGAAGACGACCAATCAGGCATTGCAACGTTGCTATGGAAAACATATGATGGTTTACACATTCAGCAGCCACTAATTAAAGATTATCACTGCACTGAACTTCTCTGTCTGTGTTATATATAGGATAATGTATAATATTTCCACCACTTCCCATAAGCCAATAACGGATATAATATTTCTAATCACTTCTTCCCAATGCCAAATACTCCATGGTAACAAAATTTAAATAAGTAGAAAAAATAGTGATAATGAAAATTTTTCAATCCTCAAATTTACCTCAATTATCGGCTTAGTTTGTGGAAGTTTGTGTTTTTTTAATTAAGTCTCTAAAGCTTGACACTCCACAGCAATACATAATTACACTACATGCGTGTTTAGGACTATATGTCTTCAATCTGAATATTAAAAAAATCAACTACCTTGCTCACAAAAAGACCCCTTTCTCCTAACTCTTCGTACTAATTATGCATGATTATATAATTTCAAGGACTTAATTGATATAAATATTAAGTTTCAAAAATTAAATCAATAATTAAGGCAGACTCAAGGACCAAATGATTTATTACCTATAAGCTTTTAGAAAATAATTTATAAAAAAAAAATTTACACAACTTATGAAGACGAGTTTATAAAAAAAAAAATTAAATAAATAAGTATTTAAATAGTTATTTTTATAAAAAATTTTATTATTTAAAAATTACTAAAAAATGTATGATCTTATTAAAAATAAGAGAGATGAAAGAGGAGAGATGAGAGATGGTGAAAAAGAGAGAAAAAATAGAGTATAAAAGATATAAGATAGAGGAAAGGTAAGAGAGAGTAAAAAAAAGAAATAAAAGAAGAGAGAGGATGTGAGAAAAAATATACATAAAATAATAATTAGATAGTGTATAAGCTATTTTATTATTTTGTAAATTATTCTTAATAACTTAAGTAAAATTTTAGTTTTAAATTATAATTTAGTCTAAAAATTTATTTAAATAAATTTTATTATTTATTTTAAATTAATATTTAAGTTAAAATTTTTTTTAAAATTTAAATTGATGGCAAATCCAAACAGCCACAAAATAATAATAATAACCAGAGACAAAAAGGGACGGAGTCCAAGATTACAGCTGGAGCCTGGAAGGATTCAAGGGTCCGATAAGGCCATGACCATTGTTTTTCTTTTTGTTTGGGACAAAAGCGTTGTTTTTCATAAATCAATAGTAATTCAATAACTTAATTTCCCCGCCTTTTTCTTTTTCTTTTTATTCCCTCCGGGAGCCAGAAATATAACTGAGACTACTAGTTTATAGAGTATTACTTTCAAGTTTAAGCCTTTCACGACACCACCAATAGAGACGGAAAGATGGCCGAGTTAGCATTGTGCTCCTCCAGCCTATCTGTTCATGGACTGAAGAATAAGCTGTATAAATATTTATAGAGCAATAGTCAACGTTCCTCTATTATTGTTTTCTACATAATAATCTCCTTTCAGTCTTGCTTCTTTTCCAAAGCTCTCTCTCTTGTTAATTATATCGTTAGCAGCGCACCATTCAAAGCTTTCCCCCAAAAAATCTTGCCCTTTTCCCACACGTGAACGATGTAGTTCAACAATATCAAGATGAAAATGTGGATGTTTAGTAACTGATCTTCCCCTTTTTTCCGACCCCTCAATCTTGTCTCTCTCATACGTAATGGAAGTTATGTCATACACCATCAACGGAAAACAGAGCAACAAAGCAGGTTTCCAAATCTTCACTCTCCAGAAATTATCGTTTTGGTTCGCTCCCACAACTCGTCCCCCCGGTTTTCGTATTCTATGCCTGAAATAATATATCAATAGAAGATCTCAGACAATGGTTTACTGCTCTTATAATTCGATTTCTTCATCTGGCTCCGATGTCTCGAGGCTGTTCGATCCAAGTTCGCTTAAAATTGTTGATTCTAATGGGGTTTTGCAGAATGGGTTGGCGTCACCGAATTTGTTGGTGTTGAATAGTGAGAAGGAGGATCTAATTAATTCCCCTTTGAAGATAGGAAAGAAAGAGGTGTCTAAGGCAAAAGCTTTGGCTGCTATGAAGAACCACAGTGAAGCAGAGAGAAGGAGAAGGGAGAGAATAAATGGTCATCTCGATACACTTCGTGGTCTTGTGCCCAGCAATGTGAAGGTAATGTTTGCTTTTCCCTCAACTGGAAATCTTCCTCATCTGTTTATAAGAGCTGAGAGAGTATTTAGCCAAAGGTTGATTTAGTTGGTTGAGTTGGCTCATAGCCTATAAGGTTGAGTTCAAATCCCACCTAAAGGCATGCATGACCCTGTTGAGCTCTGGAGAACCAACTCACTTAAACTTTTTGTACTAAAAGAAAAAGAGCCGAGAGAGTATTTAACACTGGCTATTGGTTTAGGATTCTCCTCAAAACATGACTTTGATATAATTGCCCTTAAAGATTCCAGCCAGAATGACTTTACTCAAATGATATTTCTCCTTATATAGCGCTATCGAGTTCTTGCAAATTCTCCCTATTATAAGCTGCTAATAAAATGGAAAAATTCAAACAGGATCAGAACAACCATGATCTTGATTTATGCTATAACCAAATTGGAGTGTAAGGGAACATTACAAAGCAATCTGTGTGACTTGTGAGGTTGATCTGACAATGAAAGATTAAAGATGTTTGGCTTGCTGTTGGGATTAAAAGGAAATATATGCCGAGTTTCATCCAATGAATAATGATATTACTTCACTATTAGTGGGAAGAATCGATGACAAATTAACAGACTTCAACATATTTTGATTCCTGATACAGTTTTCCAACTTCATGCACAACTTTTCAACGATTTCAGACTCATCCAAATGGTTGTATTTTAAAGTACCCTAGCAATTATGGCAGAACATGGCCATGGAACACTATATTATGACAATTTAATAATGCATGCTGATTTAGTTTTTGTTGCTTTAAAAGAAAAATGAAGCTGTGTCTGTACTGTGCTGCAAACACCACAACACTCTGAGATTTGAGGCACATTTTCGTAACTAAGCAAATGATTTTAATTGCATCATTGTTGTCTTTGATCGGTGAACTGATTTTTCTAGTTGGTAATGTCAACTACAAGGTGGGTCACCTATCTCTTAGTGTAGAATTTATAAGTATTACATACATCTCACAGCTCTCAGGGTTATATCTGCCATACATTTGAATCAAATAATTTTCCCCACATCACGAGCTGAAATGGATTAATATTTCTTGTTGGATATTATTCAAATGTGCAAGTTACCCAAATGTTTAAAGGTTTTATTTATTAATATGAATTATTAATTGATGAGAGGTTACTGGTTTCAATATTATATTGTTTTATAGGAAAACAGTTGTACGCTAAGGGCTTGATCATGCATGCACCAGAGTATAGAATGATTCTTTTTCTTGATCAAGTCAAATCAACCAAATTATAAAACATCAATTCTGTTTAAAGTCAACTTTGATGTATTAATCTTATGTCTGTCCATAAAAAGTGGAGAGCCTTTTCTACTATGAATTAATTTCATTAATTTATTTGCTATTAATTCTATCTGTTGATGCAAACCATAGTTTCTGGCATGTATTTTACTAATGATTGAATATTTGACTTAATATCAGGTCAGAGTACCAGTTTTTATTCTTCTCAGTGCAATGACAGAACCAATTAAGTATATTCCTCTAGTCCTATTTATAGGGTAGAGAGAGAAGTTTTTCATATGAATGTATTTTTACCCTTTATTTATTTATATTGACTTTGTTTCCATTGAGTGTAATGTATATTAAATAGAGATAAAGTTGGAAAGTTGTTGAATTTTATTGTATAGTTAACGAAGTTTAAGTTTTTTCTTGGTTCGTATGAAATATGCTAGAAGTGACTTAGAAAGAGGTTTAAAGGAGTATTATATAATATATAATTGTGCATGGCTTGCATTTTCTATTTGTTTTCTAACTGATAAGGTTGATGCACTAGAAGGAAAACCTATATATCTAAACCCCTATGTAACTAAGTTATCATCTTTTTTCGAGAATGGACATCGATGTATTATAAGTAGATTTATTTTGAACAAGTTTTCCTCTTCTTTTTGGAAAACATTTGTAGCAGAAGTTGACTTTGATTTGTTGGGCTAATTGTTGTGCGCAGATGGATGAAGCAACGTTATTGGGTGAAGTTATCAACCAGGTTAAGTTACTGAAGAAGAATGCAATGGAAGCAAGCAAAGGTTTTCTCATCCCAATGGATGATGATGAAGTTAAAGTTGAACCATACAACCATGAAGGAAGAGAAGGATCATCAATGTTTTACATGGCATCTATATGTTGCGATTACCGGCCGGAGCTACTATCTGACCTAAGACAGGCCCTTGATGGCCTTAAACTACAATTGATGAGGGCAGAAATATCAACTTTGGGAGGAAGGGTGAAGAATGTATTTTTCTTTAGATGCTGCAAATTAACAGAACATATGAATATTGAGGCGTGCCAACTTGTTCCAAGAACTGTCCGCCAGGTACTAATTTCTTTACTGGAGAAGGCTGCTGGCTCACTGGAATACTCTCTAGGAATGTCGTCACTTCGAAGCAAGCGTAGAAGACTTTGCTTCATTGAAGCACCAACTTCCTCATGTACTGTGCATAAATGATACTTATTTCTCTTCCTTGTCAGTTGTTTTTGCTCTGAAGGAAAATAATATAATGTTACTGATAAACAGGTGTGGATGATGTGTAATGTGCTGCTCATGTTGCTGATAGTATCCTGTATCCAGTTGATCTCTGAGTAATGGGTCATTGTAAGCATTAATAACTACTGGGGATTTTTTTTTGTTAAGTTATTTGTGTGAGAAATATGAATGAATGTATTTGCACATTACTTGCAGTTTAAAGCTTGACGAAATTGAATTTTGCAGGTCCTTAAGCCGCTTAATGTTCTTTGCTTTATGAAACTACTACTCATGGGCGTCAAAATTTTTCCAGTTGTTTTTCGGAAGATAAGGTTTGTATCGGAAGATTTTTCTGGATATCATGTGAAAGAGATATTTTGACAAATTAGCCAATATTAAATGTCAAACAAAAAAATGCTTTTAAAATGGAAATACTATACACAGTTACACACCATGTCCAGAGTATCATTGAGATTTCAATGCTAAGAGTGCTTTTGAGAAATGATGAGTCATTTTTTTTTAAGTTGTAATCAAGGTAGGTTTAATGTATTATATAGAATTCAAAAAATGATTTGTTCTATTTTTAACTTATAATAATACAGCTCGTTAGACTATTATATATAATATAGATAACATTTTATATTTCTTTTTCTAAAATTTATTCGATATTGTTGATTAAAAAACCTTTTGGGTCTTTTCGCAATAAAATATAGCACAATTAGTAGATGAAAAAATAACATGCGTTCCATCTTTCCTCTGAGCACCAGGGGTCTAGGGGTAGAATAGTACTCTGCCACGGTACAGACATGGGTTCGATTCCCGGCTGGTGCATTGTTAAGTTTTACCTTTCCTATTTTTTAATAACATTTCACTATCTGTTCTTCAAGCGTAACATGGTGCAGCCACCAGTCCAGCCTACGCACTTCGAAGAAACTATTAACTATATTAAGAGGAGAAGCCTCTTGACTTGTTGAACTTAGTGGTTCTTTGTGCACTTTTCATCTTTCTTTTAGCCTTAAAAGCCATCATCACCCCAAATTGCGATTAAGTCCAACAATACATATTTCATCACCTATCAACTTTTCTCTCTCTTTCACTGCAAATAATGCATCTAGTTTTCCATTGTGGATTTTCAGTCTTTTGCTACAGATAACCCCCTTTTTTCAGTTAGTGGAATGCACGTTCTGATTTCCACAGCCTCATTATCCCCCGTGCCTCAAACGCATCACTGTTCTGGGTTTTTCCAGCAAATGGATATGCCCATATGGCACTATATTAGTTAGAGGACATTCATAGCCATAAATAATATACGGTGCATCACCACTCTGTTTCTCTCTATGGACAAAGACATATCCTTCTCTTCTTTCCCTTTCTTTCTGACTCTCTCTCTTGTCTTGCTTGTCCTCAAGCTTATCTAATTCTGGGATTTAGATACTGTGGTCCAGTTTGGGACACCAGCCCCTGGGAACTCGAGAATTAATTTTTCTTGTTATTAAAAGATGTGTTGTGTTTAGCAGTGAGAGATTTAAGTAGTTAAATAAGAATCTGCAAATTTGGGTTGATATGTTTATGGATTTAAGCACTTCATCGAAAGTGTGTAAAATGAAAGCATTTTCCTCCGTACCTGCCCTTTCAGTTGGCTTCACACTAGAGATTCTTTAGAATCACTGTTCAATTTCTCATTTTCTTATGAAGAAACAAAAAAAAACAAAGAGCAACATGTGTTAGGTTAGCACGAGCCTCTCTTGCAGTTGAAGGATTCTGCATAAAGAGAAAGAGGTGAAATGGAGGAAAGATAAGATACACATGACAAATTTTGACACGTTGATTTATACAGAGAAAATAGACCTAACCAATTTGATCTTAGTGGAAGAAATTTTAGCCGCTTAAACACAAGATTTCAAATTCAACTATTAAAGTCTATCTAAATGCAAAAATATATTTAGGAGAACTACATCTAACTAGACCTGATAATAGTCAAATAGTTGTATAGAAATAAATAGAGAGAATAGACCTACTTTATGAAAATAGGAAGATAACAAGAGAAAAGCTAGGTCCATTAGATTATGGAACATCTGTTAAGACCTTAGAGTGTTATTCACGTGCACGGTAGAAATGGTGCCTCCTTGGCTTCTTCATAAGGGTGAGAATATTCTGTACTGGCAACACAATGCTGTCATAAGAGAGACACATTACGTAACTCTTTTTATCTCACTGTTTTATGTCAATTTGTCTTCAAATACACAAGTATAGTTAAGATTGCACAGAACCTAATTTGGTATAGTCCTAAGTCCTAACCATGTTTGTGTCCCAATATTGGAAGTCTACCTAAATTTGTACCAAAGTTGTATTCTTCAGCTTGCTGGCTTTCTTCTTTGGGTCAAAATTGATCACATAACTTTGCATGTTGCACTAACTTTACCTAAACTAAAATTCCTTTGTTAACTATCTGCTTCCTCAGTTTTAAACATCTAGTGATATTTCACCGCACTTAATTTCTTTTTGGAATCTCCCAAGCTCAAATCTCAATGATACATCTATAACACGAGATTTTAAGGACTTACCTTAAAAGTTCTTTATTCAGAAGGAGGCTACTGAAACAATAATAAATAATTGGGGGTCCTCTTCATCTCTCTTATTGTGGGGAAAAACTTGACAGAAGCAATCAGACGTATGCATGTGAGAATATCGTAGCCACTCATTCAAAATCAGATTTTGCAGCCAATTAAGAATTTGAAAGATGAAAATTTAGTGTCCCAAATGATTGACACGTGTGCCCTGCCTGAGATTTATGATTCCTTGGGGGAACAAGTACAGTGAACCTCCTTGATTCCCACATGCAGGAGATCATGTTCATGGATGTATGCAGAGAATTAACAATTTACTTATTCTCAAAACAAAATATATTATGTAAATCTCTAATTAAATTAATTGTGTTATTGATCCTCCATTAATAGTCAACTTACGGATCAGGCGAGAAGGTTCTCAAATTGAATTGGTGAAAATGGAATAGTAGGCCCCACTTATATCAACCCACTCATAATTTATAGACTAGTGATCCTGGAATTGTGTTGCACGGGCAAAGAGATAGACTCCATGTTAGTGATATTAAGCCAAATAGCATTCTTTTATATTAAAATAAATAAAAAATAATAAGATTAAATCATAATGCGAAAATAAATACATCATTTGAGATCTTGTGCATTTAATACCCATGAGATTAAACTGGGACAGCACTGTTCCTCTGCTTTGGCTCTGTTCTTCCCCTGTTTTATACATTCTCGTGCTCTCTTTGATTCTCTCTCTCTCTCTGCGCCTCAAAAAAGACAAATTGAAACAAAATTATATAAAGAAACAAACCCAGGACAGTTTTCAGAGTCTCTTAGTGCGTGTTCCTCTGACGAACCAAACATGTCGTCTACTCCTTCATCTTCTTCTAATCGGGTGCTGTCGTCCATAAAATTTCATGTCCTTGCTCACATCAAAAGGTTTATCAAACCCAAAGCGACCCGAGTAAGCTCTGATTCATCTGATCAACTCGACATATCAATTACCAAAGCCGACAGCAACATCGACAAGGTTGAGAATTGTGAATCAGAGACGCAAGCTATGGAGAAACAGAGTTGTAAGGAGGAGGAGGAGTCTATGATATCGTTGAAGAGGTGTGTGAAGAAGCTTCACTTCGGGAGCTGGGAAGAGAAGGAGATGACGGCGAAAGAGATTGAACGCTTAGCCAAAGAAGATGTCAGGGTAAGAAAGCTGATAACAGAGCTCGGAGTGGTGCCGGAGCTGGTGTCAATGGTGGCGTCGGAGGTGGCTGGCCTGCGGCTAGCAGGGTTAAAGGCGTTGGTCCAGCTTGCTCATGGAATTTACAAGTAAGTTCTGTAATTCTTATTCTCTTCTTCTTCTCTAATAAAACGTTCTGCTCTTTTTGAGCTCCGGATAGCTTAAAGACTTCATTGTTTGATTCAAACCGGAAATAAGTAAACTTGATGGGAAATTGGTCGATTCTTTAGAAATTGTTTGATGTTGTTGGTTGAGTTCATTCCTCTACAGAAAACATATTCGTCAGTATTCATATGGTATAGAGGAACCAAATATGCTACTAGTTTCTCAAAGCCTTTTCTTCTGAAATTTGTTGTGGGTTATCAAATTTGACCAAAACTTTATTTTTCCAAAAATTGTTTGATATAGGAAAATATGGAATGGAAGAATATATAATATAAAGGACAATTCCGTGCTATATTGTTGTTGGACTTGACGGTTATGGTTTAAATGAGAAGAAACACTTTATTTAATATTTTATTGTCAACAATTTATTTATATTTATTATTATTTTAATTATTTTTTCTACTCTTTCAAGAAAATATAAGGTGCCAACTAAAATTTAAATCAGATAAGTTATATTTTAACTGTTCAGAGTGTAGATGTGATTTTACTTGAAGAGTATGTAAATATTTTTCTTGATGAGTTTGTCTCTTCATATTTTTTTTATATGAAAACTATAACGATGCTACTATAAGATGGAAAATGAGAAAATGTCCCCGAATTTTCATATTAAAAAAATAAAATGAAAAGGAAACAGTGTGGGAGGCTTCTTGCAATACAGGCTGTAAACTTAGGAGAGTTATGAAACCAATGAAGGCATGCATTAATGGTGTTGAATCCAAGAATACAAATGTAGCCAGTGTTTTCGGATCACCGGGCCAAAATTTTCATATTCATTAAAATAACATAATTAGAATTAATTCTCCAATTTGTGCTTCGCTGTCCATACGTTGCTGGGTTGTAGTTTGAGCTTACAAGGGAACAGTATCGCTCTTGGGGCGACATTTTTGTCTTCAAAATATATAAAAAACAAAATATTAAAGTCTTCGGTTGTTATTCAGATTCCTTCACGATCTTCAGCCTTGTTTTAAAAGTCTCACGTTGACGTGCACTTGCCAACACATATCTTTATTTGAGATCCTCGTTGACTTCTTTATGCAAAGAAATGCTGATATTCTCTAGTTGGTTTGGCATTCTTATTTCTTTAATATGCAAAATATTACATCACTCTCATAAAAGAAAAGGAAATAATGACTGCAAAACATTGAATAGTTGACTTCTTATGCTGACTCGTTACAAATTAATTATTCAGTACAGGCTTTCAGCCTAACTTTGACAAAGCTAAAGTAAAGATTTCTTCTTGTCCTAATTAAGTTTGTTCCTCTTTCAGAAACAAGGCTTTAATAGTGGAGGCAGGTATATTCCCCAAGCTGCCAAAGAGATTTGACCTTGTAGATGAATCAACAAGAAGGGAATGTGCAGAGCTGCTCTTATCATTGTCATCTCTAGCAAACAGCCAATTCCCTATTGCTTCATCAGATTTTCTCCCATTCATTAAAGAGATTATGGAATCAGATTCAAATGTTGAAACCAAGCAATCATGCCTGGATGCCTTGTGCAACCTCTCAACTGCGTTAGAGAATGTAGGGCCTATAATTTCTGCTGGGATTGTGCCAATCCTCTTAGAACTGTCCTCCATTAAAGACAATTCAGAGAAAGCACTTGCTACTTTGGGGAGCTTGGTGGTGACCTTGATGGGGAAGAAGGCAATAGAAAATAGCTTAGTGATGCCAGAGAGCTGCATAGAGATTTTGACATGGGAGGATAAACCAAAATGCCAAGAATTGTCATCTTATATTCTGATGATTCTGGCTCATCAGAGCTCATCACAAAGACAGAAGATGGCAAAAGCAGGGATCGTCCCTGTTCTGCTTGAAGTGGCTCTCTTGGGAAGCCAATTAGCTCAGAAGAGAGCACTAAAGCTACTGCAATGGTTCAAGGACGAGAGGCAATTAAAGATGGGGCCACATTCTGGGCCACAAACACCAAGAATGGCAATGGGTTCACCTGTAAACCAAATGGAGGCAAAAGAGGGGAAAAGAATGATGAAGAGCTTGGTGAAACAGAGTTTGCATAGGAACATGGAAATTATTACCCAGAGAGCCAATGCCCCTGGGGATCCTTCTAAGTTGAAATCATTGGTCATCAGCACAAGTTCCAAGAGTTTGCCTTACTAAATGTGTTTAATTTTTTTGAGTGAATCAATTTTTCCTCTTTAGAATTAGAATTCCCTGATCTGTGCTGTGCCTTCACCAGCAGACATTGATGGTTCAGAAATTTATAGAATGCCAGGAGTGACATTTAAAGAAATACCACATTTCTTCTTGTACATCTTCACTTCTTCACCTAGAGGCCAAGGCTAAAGGAAAACTTAACGATGTCATATTTTTAAAGAAATATCACATTATCTTTATGCACAAAATCAGACAACACTAAAAATTTCCTGATTTAGAGGGACAAAAGGGGTCAACTTATGAAGTGTAACCTTGTACAAAAATGTGTTACATATAATATTGGCAACCTATTTTTAAAGACAAGTATTCCTATTTCACTCTAAAATCATTACAAATAATCTCACGCTAGAGAATGATACAACAAATGGCCCAAATACTGCACTAAGAAACTGGAGGCCACTGGCACCAAATCCAAATCCCAAAAGACTACATGGACTTTGATGCAGGCTGAATGACATCAGATCAAAACAAGACGAGGAAACCACCTCAAAAATCATTAGTACCAGCAGCAGTTAAGGCCGCCAATGAGGTTTAGCAGACATGAAAAGTTCAAGGAAACACCAAGCACTGTTAAATATACACTCCCCAAATCAAATTTAAACAGCGACAATTGGTACTTTTCTATGTTAATAGATCATTAAATTTCACACCAAGCAGTTTTGAGCATGAAAGAACAGGATAGTTAAAAAGAGGAATTCAACATGTTTAGAATTTATTAGAATTAGAATAGAAAAGCCTCCCCACAAGTAAGAAGATAAATTTGACACAGGATAAACAAAAATCTTCATTCCAAGTGTTTGATAGCCACGCTCATTTCAATCTAACGTTTTGCTCTATATTAAAATTACCAGAAAGCAGACTTGTTCTAAACTACAAAACAGAATCTAAACAACTTGAAATGCACTTAATTAAAGTAATCAAAGGATAAGAATCTAACTAAAGAAAAGGCATGCACACTTAGACAAACGATTAAAACAGAATGTAAAAATATTGTTCTTAGTGAAGCACATCAAGGCCAAAAACAAAAACACAGTAGCCACATCAGGACTTAGGCATTGATCTATAGAAGCACCCTAAACATCCATCCGGTTCAAAAGGAATATTGGTGCAATAAGAAGAAAGAGGAGAAACATCCAAATATACAAAAGTAAGTTGTTTATTCTTTAAAAACACAGCAAAGAGTATTTCTATGCACAAGAGAAAGGGCTCAATTTATAGTTTTTCCAAAACAAAAATCTACCTTTCACAAAATTCATTCACATTTTCTCTTATCTGTTAACTTCCAATAGGTTCAAGATATAATAGAATAATGTAATGCATAGCTGTCAAAATGATATACAAGTACATTGCTCTGGAAGAAAAGCGAAAAAATGACAAATAGCCCAAAAACATAATGTAAATGATGGACTTATCCATCACACAACAGTGACAGTATGACACTCAAATAGAAAATTTCAACAAAGTTTATTGATATCACTTACGGCATTTCAATATGATATCAATAATTTTGAAGCTGGCCGCAATTTTGACAAAGATTCATTAGTAACTAGGGAGAGGGGACTCTATGAAAAAACATAAACAGTGTCACAGGCAACACCTGTTTAATGGCACAGGGGATGGATGGAGTTAAAAAGAGACTTTCATTACTAACAAGCTCTTACATACCCTGAATTTTTCTGTGCCAAGGAAGAAAGAGAACAAGCAGAGCATACGTCATCTGACATAGGTAGTGCAGATGGGAATGTGAATTAAATTTACCAGTTGCAGGAAAAAGCAGCTCAAGGGCGTGTTAACGTCTCAAGGAATAAAGTGGTTCAAATAGAATAGCTAAACACGAATAATTCAAATGATGCAGATGTAATTATGAGAGTTTTAATTAAATGAGCAATCTGTATTGTGCAAGAATCACACCAAATAGTGCAATTTGTATCGTATATCCTCAGATACCAACAAGGTCGATAAAGAAAAAGAGTAGCATTTATTGTCAACGTGCACGTGCTCATTCTTTTCTTTACCCTCGTTAGTTTTCATTCCTTTTTAAGTTTTTGCCTCTCAATGATCAAAGGGGCTGAGCCTAACATTCAAGGATACCAAATGAAATGTTTTACTTTAATGAAAGGACAATCAAAACATTATTTAACAGTTGAATGAACAGCTTGCATACGGCCCCTTGATGTCAGCTTGACTAAACTTACATATTAAACAAGTTGAATCCAAATTATTAGACTCACAAGCTATTGGAGAACAAAACCTGTTCAAACCTGTTCGTTTAGATTTTATAAAATCACAAAAATACAATTATATCATCCTTAAGTTCATATGAACATAATTGTTACTTTTGTGGTCAGAGAATATTGTTCTTGATTGCAAAAATGTGGGTGTACTTTTTATTTTCTTGGAAATAAATTAAGATTTACACATCAATTCAGCATGGACATTGCCAGATCAAGTTTCAGCGAATCCTCCATCAAACAAGAACAAGCATACTCAAGGTTGGCAATTTTGAAAAAGCTTCAGTTTGAGCCCCGAATCAATAACAGATCTAAGATAATAAGCATTGTCTCAAAAAGCTTGCCTCAACTGATTTACTCCCTCAAGACTCAAGAATTTAGAGAACAATTTCAAGAATATTTCAAGAAATACTCAAATAGAATTCAAACCCCAGATAGTGTGAAATAAATGCTCAACCGCCACATAATGACCAAAGATGCACAGAGTAACATGACCATCAGCTAAAGATATATCAAAGTTCAAGGAAAACAACTTTTTTTTCTTCATAGGAAGCATAAACACCTTTGCATCTATTGAATAATTTAAAATCCTATTTAGAGAAAAATCATCTAACATAATGTTCTACAAATCTTCATATAAATACTACATTTAAATGCTAAGCAAACTTATGTAAGCCTTCACTAAACCCTATCACAAATAGAAACAACACATAGAAGCAGAGGTAGTGAAGCAGCAACAAATTCACAGCAGTCCATGTAATCAAAACCAAAGTATTCATTGTCTGGATTCACGAAATCAGCATAACCATTTAAAGCATTAGCGCCCAAGCCATCACAAACCTGAATCAAACACCCATTCAGAACACAAACCAGGAATTAACATTTTAAAAAATAAGGATGTGCTATCAAAAGTAATAATTATTACACAGAAGCATGTGGCAGAATCGTCAAGTAAATAAGCTTTTAAAAAAACCAATCGAAATAACAAAAAACAAAAGATTTTTTAACGGAAAAAAATGAGGATTTAATAACCAAAACTAAAGTAAACTTGCAAGTTGTGCCAAGTTTAGTAAGGTATACTATAGAGGTTTATAATGAAACTATGAGAAGAAAATATGAAAAACAAACCATATGAAGGCGGGGATTAGTAGTTCTACTACCAAAAAAATGCAAACCACATCAAGGACACGTATTAAAGCAATAAGCAACAATTGAAAATCAAATGCAATACTACCTCAGTAGTAGGGCGGCATGCCTTGGTACATCCCTCCGGGAGCCAGCCTTGGCATTTGCATGGGCTGTTGATGCTGCGAGGGAACAGCAGATGAGGGCAAATTGTAATGCGAACCATCTGGATATCCTCCGGAAGGCATTCCAGCAGAAGTTGGAGGCAGCCTAGCGCCATAATCACCGGAAGTTGGCCCACTGAACTGAGAACCACTATAAGCCCCTCCTATTCCAGGACCGTACCCCCCACCGCTATTAGGAGCTAAGTTAGATGGAACCTGAGTGCCATATGGCGGCAATGAAGACTGCAACCCATAATTATTACCAGGCACCTGCATGGGGCCCTGATGCGCACCACCAAATCCCCCATATGAAGAACCATGACCACCGTAATTTGATCCCATCATGGGGCCAGGTAAAGCTGGTTGCGGTTGTTGTGCTGCCATGCCATTACCTGGTAACCCAGGAGGGCCCTGGATGGGAGCTCCTCCTGATTTTCCCTTCTTGTTATCCATGGCCAATTTACAAAGCACTTGATGCCCATCAATAGTTTTGACTGGCTCAGCAAGAGAAGCCCTAGCACCCTCCTCCGTTTTGTACACAAAGAATGCGAAACCTTTGGACTTTCCATTACCTTTGTCAAACCCAAGAGGCCCTTCTTCGATTTCCCCATATGCCAAAAAGTAATTCAACAACCTCTCCGACGAGATATCAAACGGCACATTGCCCACGAAAATTTTTCGGGTAGAAACATCACTTGTGGCTGCAGCAGCCGCATTAGTCCCTTGACTGGCCGATAATCCAGCAGCGGCAAGCTGGGTCACCGTCATTCTCCCGTCAATTTTCTTGCTGGGCTCTTTCAAAGCCAATATAGCACCATCAACGTGCTTAAACGTCACGAAGCCGTATCCTTTGGACTTCCCTGTCGTTTTGTCGAAGATAACGATCGCCTCATCGAGCGGTCCAAAGGAGGAGAATACACTGCTGAGTGTCTCTGTGGTGGTTTCCCCAGCAAGCCCCCGAACAAAGAGTTTCCGAAGGGTGGAGTCACGGTCGGCGACGGAACGTATAGACTCGAGAACGTCAGGGTGATGAAAAGCAGCTGCTTGAAGCAGGTCGATGAGCTGTTCTTGCGTAAAGGGTTGTAGGATCCTGCGGATGTCATCTGCGCCAAGGGGTGCTGTTGAGGGCACGGAGTCGTTGGTTCCGTTCTCCTCGGTTTTGCGCTTCTTGGAGAAATCCATAGCAAAGGTACTTTCAGTCAGGGTTTGGAAATCAGGGATTCCTGTTTGGGAGGGAAGAATTGGGAGGGTACCTCTATTGTGGAGCGAAGTATATATAAACCCTAACACCCAATCGGGCCCTAAGTATGATTCGGGTCAGCCCGGCTATAAATTAAATTAAGATCCGTAATTATCTTCTAAATCATCAAGTAACTAACTAAGGCATGTACTTCCCCTTATTGTTTTTGTGGCCCTTGAATGATGGATTTTTTTTTTCTCGTGAGATATTTATATCTATGCCTGTTTGACAAATAAAAAAACTAAAATTTAAAAAAAAAAATTGGTACAAATTTTAATTTAAAAAAAATTAAAATAAATAATTATATTTATTTAAAAGAATTTTTAGACTAAATTATAGTTTAAAACTAAGGTTTTGAATAAGTTACTGAGAGTAACTTTTAGAACAGTAGAAAAATTTATAAAATATCTAATTATTATTTTACTTTTATTTTTTCTTACACACTCTCTCTTATCTCCTCTCCACCCTCTCTCCTTTATATTCTCTACCATCTCTTATCTCTCATCTATCATTTCTCTTTTTCACTCTTTCTCATCTCTCATATTTTTAATAAAATCATAACTTTCTAATAATTTATTAATTACAAAAGTCTTTCTACTAATAATTATCTAAATATTTATTTTTTCAGAACTATTTTTTCTATAAACTCTTCTCTAATTTTTTTATAAATTATTTTCCAAAAATCTATACAAATAAGCCCTATCTCATTTTGCTTTTATTCAATATTGCTTTTTATGTTTTTTAAATTTCGCTATTAGACTTATCAAATGATAAGTTTAATAAGAGCAGAGTTGAAAATTTTATTAATTTTCAGATTGTAAGTCTCTTATAGATTCCAACATTAATTTTAGTAAAAATGTTGGAATTCACTTATAAAAACACATAAAAAAAATGACAAAAACCCCTGAATTATAATAAGTAGGTTTATAAAAGATAATGACGCTATTGTAAATTGTTTGGATATATATAGATTTAGTATTAAAACTTAATAAATTATCTTGACTAAAAGGATGATTATATTACCCGGAAGCAAATACATAAAGCAGTGAAAACGCCAACGCTTTGAACAAAAAGAAAAAAAAAAATAAAACACCAACATAAATTATGCTAAAATATTTTTCTAATTAATATAAAAATTAGTTAATTTTTTATATAAATTAAATAAAATAATTAATTATAACTAATATAAAAATTAATTGATTAATTATGATAAATTAAAAAATATATAATATAAATTTATTTTAAAAGATTAAATTTAATTATAATTAATCGATTTATTTATTTTTTTAAATTATTTAAAAAAATTAATAAACACTTGCAATCAAATTCTTATATTAAAGTTAAGTTGGAGTAACAATTTAAGACCGCAATGTAAACCAATTTCTTGCATGTATAATAAGATGAAGAGGCAATAGAGGGCGACTACAATAAAAATGTCATAAATAATAAATTTAATTAATTTGTCGACTAGCACCAAAACTACACTGTTCGTGTATTCTTTGCCGAGGAGGTGATCAATTTCGTCAATCGAAGTCAACGGAAGACAATAATCAAACATCAACAAGTTTTCCATTCACGAAAGTGTCAAAGGCAATGAACTACTCTTGAGGCGAGGTCAAGGATCGCCGTCAACACATTATGAAAATCGTCTGCAGAAATCTTTCCCTGGGAAGAGAGAGAAAACAAAAAAGGAAGTATATAACGTGGACGCACTGACGGACGTGGAGTCCGAGATATAACGGTAGGATAAGGAAAAGGGTTGTAGCTCACAGGGAGTGTCAGTGAAACTAAAATCGGTTTGCCGAAGAAGCGGGAATATGGCCCATAGTTGGTTGGGTCCCACATTGTGGAAGACCTTCCCTTCCTCGTACCCCAGATTACCTTCCACGTCTTTTCCCTCTTCGCCTTTGTCTTCCTCCTCCATGGCTTCATTTCCTTCCCACCATCGCCAATGTCGCTGTTCCTCCGATGCTAACCCTAGTCACCCGCAACCAGCATTGCTCGTCTTTTCCGGTACCTGATAGATTCACTCGCTCAATACCGTCCGATTCACTATTTTTTCTTTTCTTCTTTTAGCGTGTTGATGTGGAGATCTAAGCGCTTTTCGGAGTTCGATGTGTAGGCGGGACGGCGTTCAATGGCGTGGCGGAAGAGCTTAAGAACTTTACCACTCGTGTCGCTCATGTTCTTCCTGTTTCTGATGATGGTGGAAGTACAGCTGAAATTGTCCGCGTCCTTGGTAACTATTTTGACTTTCCGCAAGATCGTTTTATAGAGAATGTTTGTGAAATTCTGATCTTATCTTTCCTGGGGTTTATAAATAAATATTCGGCTATGAGAAATTTTGTTGTTTCTAAGCTTATTAGAAATAGAAATTAGAAATGTGATTCGTTGATGGGATAATTACAGGGGGTCCTGCAGTTGGGGACATACGTTCCAGGTGTCTGAGATTGTCTAATCATAGTACGGCGGAGGCTCTTGCAGTTCGCAGATTGCTTGGTCATCGTCTATCACTTGATCCACATCACGCTAAATCAGAATGGTATCACTTTATTGATGCCGTGAAAAGCCTTCTTACTGCTGTGAATAATATTTTTATTCTTTGGCAGAATCAGAATGGTACCAAGAATATTTCCACGCTCACCATTCTATACTCCGTTGGAGTTGTCATTCAGATTGACTGTACTTTGGGTCACATATTCACAGCGCCAAGAATGAGATAAAAAAGATCGGTCACAAAATAATGCGTCATATATGCTAAACTGCTAATAGTCTACTTGGAATATAAATAATTGGTTTTCCCATTTGGCGTTGGTATGTAAAAAAAAAATGGAATATAAATCTTGATCCTTGCAGAAATTTGTTTCAGAAATCAAGCTAAAAAGAAAAGGCTGAGATAGTTATATTTGTATAACTCAAGGCTTTATCACTTTATAACTTCTGTTTAGGAGGATGTTAGTCTAGGCGAATTCCCTATAGCCAACAAATGTCTGACTTTTTTCATCTCTCCCTTCCTCTACTTTTGCTCTTAGTTTATCATCTTCTTTAATTATTTGTGTGAGTTATCAATTAGTGCTATCTGTCTTTCCTCTAGTTTTGATGGAACTTTAACTACTAATTTATGCTTTTCATATATGGGACGTGATCCCTTGTGCCAACTGGTCATAATATGTCCTAAGTTAATGGCGAAAAACTATTTTGAATATTTTCTTCTCTTCTCTTGTCTGACTTGGTAAATGTTATTGTTGTGTAATATTGTTGGTTTAGCAGTTAGCTGAGTTTCATATTGTAGGTACTCTATTGTGGAGGGTGATCACTCTCTATGGAAAGGTGTGTCAAAACCCTACAGGGAGACTATTCGTGCCTTTCTTGCTTATTTCCAGAATCAGGTTACCTCTTTGTGCAAACTGATGCTTTTTTATTGGATTTCTCATTCTGTCAATAAACAACCTTTTTTTCATAATTATTTTTTCTCCTTTCTTTGGCAATTAGGTAAATGCTGCGTATATATAATTGCTTTCTAGATGGTGAATTCTTGATTCACCCTGTCAATTTCATCCTCTTTTTCTCCATGATTTTTTATTTTTGGCAAGTAAGGGGCTACTTTTTCTCAAAGTTTAGTCCCCTCCCCCCCAAAATGGCATATTACACCATTTTTGTGAGTTTATAATACCTGGTCTTTGCTTTTATTAAAAAACACCAGTTTTTTTTTATTTATCACTACAAAATATTATTTTTATCAATATTGTTATCTTTCTAGTATTTTGCACTTTAGTATGTTGTTGTTTTTATCATCGTTGTCATCATCGTCATCATGTTGTTGTTGTTGTTCTTATAATATTGCTGATACTCTTCCTATTATTATTATTATTATTATTATTATTTTATAAGTTGTTGCAAATGCTTCCAAGTTGCTTACATCTTTTATGCTTTTTCAATATTGTGGCATAAAATGTGGTCTTTCTTTGTGTTTGCACAGATTATTCGGCGATCCGATGAATCGTTTTGTTTCAGCAATGGCAGGTCTTTCATCTGTAATTTCATCTTGATGTTACTTTAGTAGAGTAAATTTAAGGGTCTAATTGTTTAAGTACAGCACTGACCTTACTATAACATGAATGCTATAAGCTGATAGTGATGGGATTGTTGACTATTTGCAATGGGATTGTTGACTATTTGCAATGGGATTGTTGTTTTCTTACTTTCCTTTGCAAATCATAACCTACTGTATGTGGAACTTGTATTTTATTTGGGTGAGTAGTAACGATGTGCTAAGCTGGTTCCTCATCCTATGTAGACATAAGATTTGTCCTGCTAATGGTAAATATGCTTTTGGCTAAACAAAGTGGCAATATACTTTATCCATAATTACTCTGTCTCTGGCCAAAGGAAAAAAAATTACTCTTTGTCTAATACCATTCTACAACAACTTTACTGACATCTTATAAACCTTGCAGCATTGGGAATTTCTTTTTTGCAGGAGCACGCATTTTTTTTCAGTCCTTGGATGCTGCAATATTTTTGTTTTCGCGTGTATCAGAAATTCCCTCTGATAGCCTGGTCTTACCGGTGATTTCAACCAATGATAGGCTTACATTAGGATGTGAATTATGGGTATGGTTGATGCTTCTATATCTGATTAACATTGTAACCATGATATGGTTCCATAGAGTTATTATTCTGGGTGTATATTTGCTTTTCATTATAAAAGTAATTGAAATTTTTTTTCTCAAAAGTGAGTTCCACACCTTTTTTAATCCGGCATATCATCTCACAACTTGTTTCAATTATATTTTAGGACGGAACTGTAATACGGGGACAAAATGAAATTTCTCATCCAACCAGTGGATCCATGGAGCCTGTTAAAAAGGTGCGCTAGTATGTTATCTGTGATAAGATGCTTACTATTACGGTTTTACAGCATTTTGGTTGAAGTTCTTTTGGTAAAAAGGGAACTTTGCTGAAATAAATTATATATACTATCCAGCCGCTGATTTACCATCTAGTTTGGCCTGAAGAGCACCTGTTAGGTTAAAGATTTATCAAAAGGAGATCCTTTCCTTCTCATTTCCGTTGACGAGTGCTGACACTTAAGCCCTATCTTATGCTAAGGACTCCTTCATGCTGAAGCTTGGCACTTTTACTGCCTGAAGAGCCAGTGAAGGAGCCCCAAAAGTGGAAAATGAACTTGCATTTGTATTCTGGGGAAGAAAAGGAATTAGGATTTATTAGGCTGAAGATTAGCTTTTTAGTGAATTGAGGAAGAAAGATGGTTTAGATCTATTTTATGCTTATCCTCTCTTAATTTTTTTATCTTCGCCAATAATTTCTTTTCTCTACAAGCAAAATTAGTAAGCTTTTGTATTGTGCTACTGGTTCTTGGCATTTGTATTGTGTGCTTCGAATCTGTTGAAGTTTTATACATTCATGGACAGGAAAGCTCTTCAACTCCAGCACTTCCTTCAAGAATAAAGCGGGTGTTCTACATGTCAAGTGAAGGGAAAAATTTGCTTCATGAGGTTAATGGCTTGTCTTGTGTCTAATTATTTGCGATGTCATATAAGAGCTTGCTGTGAATGATTTCTTTTTTTATGCATTGTTCTATAGAATGGGAAAAGAAATAAACTCAAAAGGATTAGATAGATGATGCAAGCTTAGAAGTATTTATCTTATGGTCAAGTGATTTGAATTTTTTAGCCAAATATTTATTTTCAAAATATTTAGATGTTTGCTCTGTCAACTAAATACAAGATTATTTAATTAATTTTATACCTGTAAGATTTGGACCTAAAGGTTCAAAAAGCTCATTCATTTGAGAATAGAAGAATAACATTACATTGTTAGAGATAATAACCATTGCTTCGTATACTTGTGTCTTTATTCCATCCATATTTACTGTGGTTACTATTAGTGATCAGCTTTCTTACTTGGTGGCATCTTCTGTACAATATCATTCATTTTTAGCCATTTGTTAGGTATGGTTTTAATATAACCAACCAAAAAAAAACATCAATTTGATCAAATTGGTTTGGACCTCCTCATTTTTTTGGTTTTAGTCAATTTGGTTTGGTTTTGAACATTAACTACCGGTTCATAACTATTACTTCCTTTATTCTTCTTTTTAAATAGGTCTTTCCTGCTGCTAATCCCTCTGTACTAGAGCAGTTGAATAATGTGGATTGCATTGTCTATGCTATGGGTTCCCTTTTTACTTCGATCTGCCCTTCATTGGTAAGATTCTTGCTATTAGTGTATATGTTGCGTAGTTATAGTGACATAGTTACCGAATCATTTTGATGTAATGTTTTTACAGCTAATTTACAATCTTATGAAAACATATAGGTTTTAGATCTTAAGGCATGTGTACTGACTGCTATAATGTTCTAGGTATTACTGGGAATTGGAGAGACCATAACTTCTAGATCCTGTCTAAAGGTATTTTCTTATCATGTTATTATGACCTTTTCCACAGCTCATTGACAAGAGTGACGATGAGGGTTGGGTCTCCATAAGATGCACTTTTTATTTAACTGTTTATTGGAAAAGACATAAACAGTTATAGGATTGTAGCTCGTTCAAAGTGGCCTGACCTGGGCATAACTGTGCTGCTTGATTGAGGGCAAAGGGGGCATAGGTTGATGTCCTCTGATATGGTTGCAAATCCCAAGTCCAAAACATTTAGCTTTTCAATATGATGAGACCCAAGACATAAAGTTCTGTCCATCATACGGCAATCAAGCCATATTCATCTACAGTCCAAGTGAAGCAAACGTCTCTTCTCTAGATAGATGAAACTCTATTTTATTTAATGGAAATTAATATGTGTGTGTGTGTGTATTTTGTTTACTTGCATGGTATTATCAAAGCTCTTTCCTTACTTGAACTTGGACAGCATTGTACCTTGTTTTGTCGACTTAGTGGTGGATTTTATTTGTGTCTCACCCATTGAAATTTATGACTTATTTGCTAGATTGTTAATAATAATCTGAAGAAAAAAGTTGACAGGTTCTTATGCTAAATGGCACACGTGACCGCGAGACAAGTGGTTTTTCAGCTTCATGCTTTGTTACTGCCATTACAGATGCTCTCAATCGAACACATGGGGATCCCTTTAATCGCTTACAGAACCATGTAAGTGCCGAAATTCATTCATCACCATATTACCTGTAGCCAAGTACAATTAAAGCATAGGATCTATAACTGACTTCGTTAAGAGAGCCAGTATTGACTTATTGGGACTATCTTTTTGTAACTAAAGAAATTCCATAAAACTAGAATTCATAGCTTTGATTGATTTGACTGTTTTTTGCTATTCTAGGGACACGTCAGCTATGTGGTATGAGCATTTCCTATACTTCAAAGTTCTGTCCTTCTCTTCTTGACGCAATTTTTTCTTTAATTAAAAAATTTGTACAGCCTGGACAGTATATCAATACTCTGTTGGTTCCAAGAGATGGTGAAATTCCAGTTGATAAAGAATGTTTGGCTTCCCAAGGAATACGTGAGGTGGTATGTTGGTTTATAATTCAAAGTAGTTGTGACCAAGAGAAGAAATTGTCTTCTTTGCTGAGATCAAAATATAGGCCAAGTATTCTTAAACTTAAAATGGACAAATTCACAGATAAAGCTTGCATATTTTTTAAGTTGTGTTTGACATATTAAACTATCAAAATGACTTGAGATGTGTTTGGGTGTCCATTTTTTATGAACCGGACGATTTCGCAAATCCGACAGTTTTGGACACCCAAACACGCACTTAATGCGGGAATTATGACAAGAAGGACTTGCTCGGCGACTTTGTTACAACTGGATAACCACAATGGTGATTGGTCCATATGAGTAAAAAACTTAACTGGTGGGTCCTTGTATTTTTCCATGTGAAATTGGTCTTCACAAAAGCTTGACTTTAAGGTGTTTTACCAGGGTTTTGTCATTTTAACAATTGATGCATGTCAAAATTGTGATGACATTTCTATGTATGCTTTATGATTACCTTAATAAGATGTTCAGCTCGCATTTGTTATTTTTGCAGATAGTTGTTGACTCGATACGTGATCCTAAAGTTGGTGTGATATATGACCCCAAATCATTGATACAAGCACTTGCTGATCTAATAGATAGATACATGAAGTCACAGGTTACTCTGGGACAAGCCAAATCTTTTGCCATGTGACTGTCTAATCGAGTCCTTCTGTAGTTCACTATTCCCAAGGTAGAAGCTATAGAAAAACTATCTGATAAACAGCAAAATTTCCATGGCTCGCAGCTTCGATCTTCCTACTGATGTTGATTATGGCAGCCTTGATTTGAGGTAATTCATCCTCCCACTATTATTGATTGATATATGATTCTCAGTTCAAAATATATGAATCCTTGATTATGAGGAATCTTATGTTGGTACTGATTCTTTTTTTCCTCATCAAAATTCTAGGTGATTCCCTCTGTTCTCAGTCACAGGCTGCTGATGCTGATGACTCTAAAAATAATGGTTACTCTGAATTGTATCTGTTAATTTGATCGTTAATTATTGAAAAAGTATCTGTTTTACTCTGTGTACATAGCTTGAGTATTCACCTTTCTTTTTCTTTCTTCTTATTTATATTATTTGTTTCCTTTTTCCCAATTCTCTTCTCCGTGGAGGAGTAATGAATTGACTTGCATCCACCGTTGGTGGGATCAGTACTTTGGAATCACATCTCCCGCTCACGGTCAATCTGGACAGTTTGGATTAATTTTCGACTGTCCAACTTCAATTACTTTACTATCTTTTTTTAAAAAATAATAATTTTCAAAAATAATAAAATTGTAGAAGAGAAGGGGGTGAGGATTTTAAAAAAAAAATAATGTGGGTCCCACTAAACCAAAACTATATTTTGGAAGTTTACACAAGATTACAAAGATTACACTTTTTCACTCAATTTGTTGGGGGCCGACTCGGGTTACAGTTTCGATTTCAGGCCCCCGCAAAAAAGAAAAAGGAAAATTGAAGTTTGGATAAGATATTTTAGCATTACTCCGACACCCAACTCTTCTTTGGCAGGAGAGTAGGATACTCGGAGAGGCTTCTTGCTGCAATCAATTCATTACATCTGATCGGCGATTGTGAAAAAATATTTGTAAAGGAAAGCAGGGGAAGCAATGCCATTGAGAAATTAAGAGCGAGATTCAGAAAGAGAGAAGGAGACGCTGAGGAAGAGAGGAAGAAAGAGAGGGATTGAGACAGCGAGATAGCAAAACCTAGACGGAAAATCTCTTGCTATAGGTCACTGGATTTGGTTTTGTCTGAGTTAGATATTGATTCTGCTCCATGTCTTATTCGTCACGCCCTTCTTACTTTTCTTGCGCTATACATGTTTGTTAAATTGTCTCAATGGCTTTATCTTCGTTGCCCACTCATCCATTGTTTCTCCCCATTACCACTTACCATTCAAAACCTACTTTTTTCTCTTTCAAACGACTAACCTTCAATTTCTTGGGGCCTTTTTGTTCCGCTTCTAGCTCGTCAACTACACTCCCTCCCTCCCCAATAAAGCAGCTCCCTTCTGACTTTTCACCCTCACAACTCTTCGATCTCCTTCGTCGCCAAAAAGATGAATCCTCAGCGCTTCGTATATTCGAATGGGCCTCAAAGCAACCCAATTTCGTACCCATTTCATCCATATACGAGGAAATCCTTCAAAAGCTTGGGAAAGTGGGGTCTTTTGATTCCATGATGCTTGTGTTGAAAGAAATGAAGTCTGCAGGTTGCGTTGTTGATACTGGTGTTTTCCTTATTTTCATTGACAGCTACGCGAATTTTCAGTTATATGAAGAAATTGACACTATCCTCCGAGTAATGGAAGATGAATTTGGACTAAAACCTGACACATACTTTTATAATTTCTTGCTGAATGTCCTTGTCGATGGCAACAAGCTTAAACTTGTTGAAACAACTCATTCAAAGATGGTTAGTAGTGGAATTCAGCCAGATATTTCAACCTTCAATATCTTGATAAAGGCTCTCTGTAAAGCCCATCAGTTAAGGCCTGCCATTTTGATGTTGGAAGAGATGCCAAGTTATGGGTTGTCACCGGATGAAAAAACATTCACAACATTAATGCAAGGTTTTATTGAGGAAGGTGACATGAAGGGCTCGTTAAGGATCAAAGAGCAGGTGGTAGAATCTGGGTTTCTGCTGACCAATGTGTCTGTTAATGTTTTGGTAAGTGGGTTTTGCAAAGAAGGTCAAGTTGAGGAAGCCATGAGTTTTATTCAAGACGTGTCAGAGGAGGGATTTTACCCTGATCAAGTTACTTTTAATGCTTTGATGAATGGGTTGTGTAGAATAGGGAAGATCAATCATGCTTTGGAAATCATGGATGTTATGCTTGAAAAGGGATTTGATCCGGACGTATATACCTACAACTCCTTGATCTCTGGATTATGTAAGTTGGGAGAAGTTGATGAGGCAGTTGAAATTCTCCATCAGATGATTTCAAGGGATTGTTCCCCAAACACTGTTACTTATAACACACTGATTAACACCTTGTGTAAGGAGAACCATGTTGAGGCAGCAACTGAACTTGCTCATGTTCTTACAAGTAAGGGTATATTACCTGATGTTTGTACATTCAATTCTTTGATACAAGGTCTCTGCTTGACTGGTAACCATGAAATTGCGAAGGAACTATTTGAGGAAATGAAGAAGAAAGGATGTAGACCTGATGAGTTTACGTACAGCATATTGATTGACAGCCTCTGTACGAGAAGGAAACTAGGAGAAGCTTTGACCCTACTGAAGGAAATGGAGTCAAGTGGCTATGCCCGTAACGTTGTGGTATACAATACTTTGATAAATGGTTTGTGTAAAGATAACAGAATTGAAGAAGCAGAGGAAATCTTTGATCAGATGGAGCTCCAAGGGGTGTCAAGAAATTCAATAACCTATAACACCCTCATAGATGGTCTCTGTAAAAGCAAGAGAGTGGAAGAAGCTGCTCAGCTTATGGATCAAATGATTATGGAAGGATTAAAGCCTGATAAGTTTACCTATAATGCATTGCTTACTCACTTCTGCCGAGGTGGAGATATAAAGAAGGCAGCTGATATAGTGCAAACTATGACTTCAAATGGCTGTGAACCAGACATTGTTACCTATGGGACCCTTATTGGGGGACTATGTAAGGCTGGCAGAACAGAGGTTGGAAGTAAGCTCCTCAGATCTATCCAGATGAAAGGTATGGTCTTGACTCCACATGCTTATAACCCTGTAATTCAAGCTCTCTTCAAAAGAAAAAGAACAAAAGAAGCCATGAGGCTTTTCAGAGAAATGATAGAGAAGGCTCATCCACCAGATGCTGTAACATATAAGTTTGTTTTCCGCGGCCTCTGTAACGGTGGAGGGCCAATTCAAGAAGCTGTTGATTTTACAGTTGAGATGTTGGAGAAAGGACATCTGCCAGAGTTCTCATCATTTATCTCCTTGACAGAAGGGCTTTGTTCTTTATCCATGGAAGACACTCTTATTAAACTCATTAATATGGTCATGGAGAAAGCAAAATTCACTGCAAATGAAATATCTATGATCAGAGGCTTTCTCAAGATCCAGAAATTTAAAGAAGCATTGGCCACTTTAGGCAGTATCTTGGATAGACAAACGTCCAGGAGATTTTAGTGGTGAAAAGTTTGGGTGTAACTATATGTGCGATGATGATCTTAAGTGTATGTTGAGAAAGTCCCTCATTGCATTTCACAAGGGTGATGAAGGCATTGTGAAGTTTTGAGATCAAGAACTTTTATGTTTGTCCGGGAATCAACACATTACAGCTCCATTGGCTTTCTTCTTGCTGGCCATATTTCTGAGAACTTCTATCCAGCCTCAGTCTCCTTTTTTCGAGGTAAAATGCAAGACGTGAAAACTAGGGATCACTGAAATGTTATCTGGATTTAGAGATATAAGATAGGAATTCGCCCACTTCTGGAGGTCTTTTATATCGGACCGAGTTACGGTTTTGTATTTGACTTGGATGTGCTGGATAAGATTTTCCAGTTGGTCTTGAATTCATGTTGTGGTTGAATACTGCTGTAAGCTTGTTTGATCTGAGTTGTAGAATTTTCCTTTCACCAGTTGCTTGAATGTAATTATTAGTTAGAAACACTTGTCACTTCCTCTCCATTGCAAAGATATCTGAATTAAATTTCGGCTTTGTGAATACATCAAACTTTTGAATCTTTCATTATCAAGGCATGCTTTTTACCCAAACAAAAAAATATATAGGGACTAAAATTAAAATTTTTAAAAAATATAAGACTTAAATTAGATTTGACCCAATTTATCTAAAAGCGGGTATTATCCACACATCTATGTTTGTGTTTTGAAAGAATCATATTTTAAAAAGATTTACTCAAATTTTAGTTTAAAAAATTTTTAAAATAAATAATTATATTTATTTAAATTTTTTTTGGACAAAATCATAGTTTAAAATTAATGTTTTAGATAAGTTACTGAGATTAATTTTTGAAATAATAAAAAAGATTATAAACTACTTAATTATTATTTTACTTTTACTTTTTCTATATTATATCTCATCTCTCTTTTTTATTCTCTTTCCTCTCTCATATTTTTAATAAAATTATATTATTTCTAGTAATTTTCTAATTACAAAAATTCTTTCGGTAATAACTATCCAAACACTTATTTATTTATAATTATTTTTTTTTCATAAACTCTTTTCTAAAAGTCTTCTTTTAAAAGCTGTCTAAAAGTTTTTTTTATAAATTTTTTTTAAATTTTTATCCAAATAAGCCTTATATAAATTTTAACTCACCACCGCTGCCCCTCATTTGAGGGGATGGCTAGCCCACTTAAATTTTCTACCATTAAAAGTTATATATATTGAAATTATATATATATATATATATATATATATATATATATATATAAAGTTCGAAGAACACTGAAATTTCCTCACTGATTGCAGCATCTAAAAGTCAATGTTATGAGAATGGGATTAAGAACCAGTTAAAACTAGTGAACTATAATCAAATGAATGAGCTTTAAATCAATGCCTTGATCGAAGTTCAATGATTGGTCCGCTATTATGAACGTTGCTGGAGATATTTTATGGGTGGGTTCTATTCAACGGCCATGTAAGGAGGAGGAGGAAGAAGCAGCAGATGAATAAGAATAAAATGGGACCCAGTGGGTCCAATAGGGTCGTGCTTAGTGGGTTTGTTGAGCACCGAACTCAACATTATTTTGGGTTTGGTGGATGACTATACTTATATTTACAACTCACTTACCGGGCAAAGTCTACACACACAGAGCAAGTGGGCAGTGGCTAATCTAGCGCCTCGCGCACCCCTACCTTAGTGGTGGGACCCATTTGTTTAATTGTAATAATTAATACTAATGCTAAAGGCTGGGTCTAATAAAAAGAGTTAATCTCTTACCATATGACGAACTAAAATTTAAATCCCTGTTAAGATATATACCTATATTTAGTGTCTGATAGTATTTCGAATATGATTGTCTGTAATAAAAAAATATGTGTCTATAATAATAATAATAAATGAATTGGGTTTCGTGAGTCTATTGCAATCCAACCAGGCTTTACAAATTTAAAGACCACTTAAAAAAGATGTTTACAAATTATTCCACTGACAGTCCTCGTATTATTGGAGGGTTTGAAGCCACAGCTTGTAAGATTTATTAAACCCAGATCACTTTCACTCTCTTATGTTCTCCTCTGCCATCGTTATCTCTACTGTTTCACTGACGTTTTTAGTGTGTGATACTGTGTTTTCATGTTCCTTCCTCTAATTAAAATTATGATTTCAAAATTTTCATTATTTGAAAAAAAAAACACACGCACACGCACATGCACATGCAGAAGCAAAATTAGCAGATTTTTGAGCAAGCCATGAAGTGAATGATAATGCTGAGAGAGAAGGGAAGAGAGGCCAATAATATAATCTAAAAGAAATCCAAACCACTGAGATATGATCGATGCTTCAAATCAGTACGTAAGCGGTGCCATTCACAGATTATGTCTCTCAGAAATAACAAATAATTCAAATTCTGATAACAACTCATGCCGGTGAGGTGAAACCAAGAGGAAACTGCAGCGCGCGCGTGCGTGTGTGTGTGTGTCTCTCTCTCTATATCTATAGCTGTCATATATGAACATATCAAGCTATATTGATATATATTGCATGAAATTATTAGTTCTCTTATTGTTATATAATCATATAACCTATGCGACTCTACATATATGCGCGGGGGGAAAATAGTGATTAGTTATTTTAGTCAAAATATGATTTTAATAAAATCCAATAAATTTCCTAACACGCATGAAGTTTCAGTTCTTCAAGCCAGAAGAAAACGACCAGAGTAGCTCTTCTTTGACCTCACGAGCTTTTTTTTATTCCTTATTGCTCTTAAAGTCATGCAAGTTGTAGAAGAGAAATTGAGTATGCTCTTCACTCTAAAAAGAAAAAGATGTGTAGGCCGAGTTTTTTGGTTTAAATTATACTACCTAAATTATGTGGATCAAATTGTTTGTTAAAATTAGTTTAAAATAATAAATTTATTAGAAATATAATTAATTTTTTAAATATACTCTTATTTATGAGAATGATAGGTAAGAGAGAGAATAAGAGTGAAAGTATATAGGAGAGATATATAGTTAATCAAGTATAAAAATAGAAAAAATATATTAAATTTTAGACAAATATAAATTATTGCTTATATATAGGACTATTCCTATAAGAGATAATGTTGCTTATAAAAAACACAACATTGAGTATGTCTATACTCTATCAAATTCTTTGTAAAAGATAAAAAAATTGATCTAATTTATAAGGTGTTGTACCAAAATATCAAATGATTTTCTTTCATTATTTTTAGAATTTTAGTACTGATTTTGTGACTTGAACCAATGTTTTATGATTTCTTTCACAAATAATGAAGATGTATAGAGGTATAATTAGAATATTAAGATTGTTTTTGGACAAATAAATACATGTAACAATTTTTTTAATATAATATGAAAAATGTTTGAATTATCTTGTAATGAGAGAGAGAGAGAGAGTACTCAAGTTCAAAAGGCGACAACACTTTACCTAAATATAAAAGGGTAAAGGTGCATCCAACACCCCAAACTAATTTTGGAGAAGCAATTAATATCCTAAAGTATTTAAAGGTGTAATTAGCACCCTGAACTAATTTTGAAGGTGCAACCAGCACCCTAAAGTATTTAAAAATGCAATTAACACCCTAAACTAATTTTGGAGGTGCAATCAGCACCCTCAAATATTTAAATTGGTGCAATTTTACCCTTTCACTAACAAAAATACTTACTTTTATTTGATACATATCACATAAATTTTTTTTTGGATACATTATTGTTTAAAAGCTATATGTATAATATTATTTTAATAAATTACACTAAATTTTTTTAGGGTGCTGGTTGCACCTCCAAAATAATACAAAATTAGTTTAGGTTGCACCTCCAAGAGGAATCCTAGAGGTAAGATAACTAGGAAATGTGATGGTCTGATTCTCACTTTTCTTGAAAGGGAAATGCTATAGTTTTAATATTATGAAGGATGTGTAATAGGGAGATGTGACTTTGGTATTTCCTTACAGGTGACATTTTGGGAGCAACTGAGTTGAAAGGCCCTGTTAACTATAGGTATAAAGATCTGAAGTCTGCAACAAAAAATTTCAGTAAAGAAAATAAACTAGGAGAAGGAGGTTTTGGTGATGTCTACAAGGTAAACTTTTCTAAACATTCATTTTAAATATCATTTCTCAACAGAAGTTTGCATTTAAGCATGCTGCATAGAGGCTTTTTGTGTAGATTCAACCTACCTAGGTTTATTAATAATATTTATCACACAAGATAAAAAGAGTTTCAGTGTTTCACTATACAATAGCAATTTTTGTGAATGTATTTCATGCCTACATGATCATGCCCTTTATAAGAAGTGTTATAGTCTATAACTAGTCTTTGTTGGACAGGGCACTCTAAAAAATGGAAAAGTAGTTGCTGTCAAGAAATTAGCATTGGGCCAATCCAAACAAATGGAGAAAGATTTTGAGAGTGAAGTGAAGTTGATAAGTAATGTCCATCATCGGAATCTTGTTCGACTTCTGGGATGTTGCGCTAAGGATCAAGAGAGATTCCTTGTTTATGAGTACATGGAAAACAACAATGTTGGCCAATTCTTATTTGGTAGGCAAAATCAAAACTTGAACCAATTTACTTTATAGATTGAGAGTCATCTTTAGTTCCTCTATTACTGTTTTTTTTTTAACTCTCTAAAGTGTTGGAAATAGGTAAAAATAAAGGTTCCCTCAGTTGGAAGCAACGTTATGGTGTAATTTTGGGCACAGCAAGGGGTTTGGCCTATCTACATGAGGAATTCCACGTTTGTATTATTCATAGGGATATAAAAACCAGCAACATCCTCTTGGATGATGATTTCCAACCTAAAATTGCTGATTTTGGACTAGCAAGGCTTTTGCCAAAGGACCAATCTCATCTCAACACAAAATTTGCAGGAACAATGTAAGTAAAAGCATATGCAATTTATCATATTCTGTTCACTTTTTATTATTCACATACAGAAACAAGAAATTATAAAAAATCATCTATTGATCAAATGGAACACTGTTATTAGACATTTAGATCCTTTTCATTGATGTTTTGTTGTTTCTACACAGCTCAAACATTTCAAGAAAAACATTGTACCCATTTATGACACATTTAAATTATGATACAGCACTTGAAGTTGCATATGAACATATCAAGTTTAATTTTATCAATGCTCATATATGTTTTGATGTTCAATTTTCATACACGTTGTAGTTTTGATCCATTATACCATAAATATTATGCTTTTGTTAGGGGATACACAGCACCTGAATATGCAATGCATGGGCAATTATCAGAGAAGGTTGATACCTATAGCTACGGTGTTGTACTTCTAGAAATCATAAGTGGACAAAAGAGTGGTGAATTGAAGAATGATGATTCAAGCGAACTCCTCCTTCAAAGAGTAAGCAAATTGCCAGAACTCATATAACAAGACTTATTTTTCTCGAAGAAACTCCAACTGCAGCTTTAGGAGTTTAAACAATTTTCAATAGATAACATAACAAATGAACGTTTTTGAACCGCTCAACATTGCAACACTGACATTTGTCTTAGAAAAAAATATTCCACATGTTAGGGTTTTGGTAAAGCACTTGATAGCAATCATCTAATAAATCTCAAGAAACTCTTATTCTTTGCTATATCACTTTGATCCTACTTGGCAGGCTTGGAAACTGTATGAGAAAGGAATGCACATAGAGTTTGAATTTCCCATTTTAGATCATGAGTTTGCTTATATTGAGATGAATTACTGGTATGATATTAAAAACTTAATATGATTTGGTTAGTCAGACTAGTGAATTGGTGAGCCAGTCCCTTGACTGATATAGTCAAAAATTTTGAACAGGACAACCGACTTAAATTTTATATTCTTTTTCTTTTTCTTAGAGTCTGAAACAATATCATATTTGTATTTTAGTAACTCTATTTTGTCAAATTATGTGTGATATAGGGCCTGTTTGAAAATGATTTTAAAAAAGGCTTATGAAAAAAAAGGACTTATAGATAGCTTATGGAAAGGGTTTTTAGAGAAGAGATTATGAAAAAAAAAATGATTATGAATAGATAAGTGTTTGGATAGTTATTTTAAGAATGACTTTTTATATTGGTAAATTACCAAAAAGGGTATGATTTGATTAAAAGTAAGAGAGAGGAGAGAGGGTGTAAGAAAAAGTAGGGGTAAGATAGTAATTGGATAGTTCATAAGCTCTTTTACTGTTCAAAAAGCTAGTTTTAATAGCTTATTCAAAACCATGGTTTTGTCCAAAAGTACTTATGGATAAATATGACTGTTTGTTTTAAAATTTTCCCAAACCAAGGTTTTGCCAAAAGGGCTTTTAAAACTATGGTTTGTCTCCAATCCAAACAGGCCCATAGACATAAATAGTTATATACTTATGGATTAATACTTTTTCATTTAAAAATATTTTAATTATGATCGGCCTGACTCTAGTAGATCTTAGTTTAACGGTTTATTAACCAATCTAGTTTTCAATACCTTGCTTCTAAGACATGTTTTTTGTGATTCACCAGAGGCAAAGAGTGGAATCAACCAAAGAGCAGCTGTAGTGGAGAACTAGAGCCATTATCTGGTTCATCCTACCCTTCAGGTCTACCTCCTTCAGCAACTATAGTGAACAGTGTGTTGAAGAAGATGAAGTATCCTGTTTATCTACTTGACATAACACTCCTCTCACAACTAAGAAAAGATGCACACCCTGCTCTCTATAGTGGGGACCACGCAGGCAATGACTGTAGCCACTGGTGCCTACCTGGTCTACCTGATACTTGGAATCAGCTCCTCTATGCAGCTCTCGGTAGGTGAGCTTCATTACCAATTTCATTATTTCTTCATCACCCCTTAGTTTCTATGTGTGTTCACTTGCTCAGTGATATTGTGAAAGATAGAGAATCTTCTTCATTACTTGGTGGGTAGATAAGAGGTACATTTTATAATTATAGCCTTCTTGAACCACAAAAATTGATGGTTCAAAAGAAAAAGAGAAAGAAAAACAAAAATAAGCTTGTCATGGAAATCAAGCCGTTCTCCATGAATAAACTAATCTTTACTGAATCACAAAATGATATTTAGTTTCATATTAGTCGATGACAGTTCATTCGAAGTCCTGCAATTTGTAACAGTTCAGTTTAGTGAAATATATGAAGCATGAAATAATTTCAAAGATGTTTTGTTTGCTGGGCCTGATATTGTGCATATTACTGTTGTTTAGCCTAATCTCTTTTATTTGTTGTACGATCATTTTCTTAGTTCTGCTTTTAGTTTCTTCCGGGTAGTTTTCAATTGCAAATACAATTACTCATAAGGATAAGTTAGAAACAATTCTGAATACTGTGATAACAATGCCGTGAGGAATTCAATTTTCGTTGTCGCCAATGAAATTTTTATTTTAGCATAAAATATGGTGTGCATGTGCATGGATAACTGGAAGTGCGTTTAACCAGAATTAACGAAAGTACAAATCGTATTTACTACAAAAACAACAAGGGGAAGGTCACCCAATTAGATATAGAAACACTTGTCATAATTGCTTCACCAAAGCACTAACAGACAGGACTGCCATAGAAGATTCCTGAAAGAAAATGTAATACCAGATTTAGAAGTTGCATATACCTCATACACAGTCCTAAACTGTCTTTTTAACATTCATTTATAGTTAAATATGGTTAAGTTATAACACTCAACTTAGAGCTCTTTCTAAGTTGAGCAACCTATTCCAAATTCACCTCAATCTTAGAGCTCTTTCTACTTCCACAACCTCGTTACAATTAGGTTAATGAAAAAGATAAAATTTAAGTCAAATTATTTATATCTATTAGATCAAATTTATAAATATATTTATAAGTGAATATACACATTTTAACAACTAACAATAACAAAATATTAGGTTTTCATATAAAAGTTTACGAATCATAATTTACATTATAAGAACTAATATAAAAATTTACATACGTATTTTAAGAATTAACAATAATAAATTATTAAAGAACTTGACCTAATAGATATAAGCAATTTCACTTAACTTTTGTCCTAATGAAAATTATCATATCAATGGAATGATTGAATTGGACGCAATAGCATCTCTGCAAGCTCTCATGGCAGCAGCAGCAGTTTTGTCCTGCCTGTGATCTCATCTTTCTTTGACCATTACCGACATCAATTACTCCTGTCTAAAACTTGATCCCATTACTACACGATGCACCCTTTCAGTGTTTTTCTCCTTCAGAAAACCTGTTTCTAGCAGAAACTTAACATAAAACAACTATGATTGGCACTGGAATATAATCAAAATGGAAGAGTTCGAATTTTATCATAATAACACATATCCATTATCAAAATAAGCACGTTGACATGCGATGGAGGAGCTAAACAGTGATCCTAAAATAACATTATGAACGAGAGCTTAGTATAGTGGCCCCAAACTTCACTTTACTGCTGAATCAATTAATACACACACACTGCTCTCTCTCTCTCTCCCTCCCCCCCTCCCCCCCCCCCTCTCCCCCCCTCTCCCTCTCTCTCTCTCTGTGATTTGGTGAAGACCCATTTGGCCCTCCAAAAAGATCCTACTGATGTTAGCCTGTTTATATTTAATCTACTCAAATTAATCAACTACCTCTCTTACATTAAGGATGGGATGATGGGATGTATTATCCACATAAACTCCATGAAAAATATAAAGCCACATCTGAATATGTTGAAGCGGAGTAGGGTATTGTTGGAAGAAAAGGGTAAACGGTTCTTTTTGGAATAATGAATATTGAAAAATTATATATATTATTTATTAATATTCAAAATTCTTAAAAATTCTCATTGTTTATAATTTATAAATAACACGACTTTATATAAATTATATATATAAGCGTTGCGCGGGAAGAACTAACTATGGGATGATTTTGCCATGCACAACTCCTAAACTTATGAATGGCTTTAATTAGTAGAAGAACAATTGAACTGCACCCCAAGTAATGAACGAAGAGATGAATTAATAATATTATGAATAACGTTCTAAGATTCACCTCTCTATTTTATATTTGAGAGGAGCTTACCGGAAAAACCTGTTTAAAACTCGTTAATCCTTTGACCGAGTTCTCAACCGTTATGATCGGCAACGTGCGGTTCGGCCGAAGGGAGAGGTGTGTTTTTCCGACATGACTGGTACGCCCTTCCGTCTTTGTGATGATGAGCACCTATAAGAGGATGTTGAGCTACAGAATCTGAGACCTCCTGCCGACCCAAATTTCCAAATGGGTTTCATTTTCATGGCTCATTCTCGGCTTCTGTTCGCTCTCTTCTTAGTGACTCTTCACCAAGCAAGAGCAGCAAGTGGGTGTAACTTGTTCACAGGAAGCTGGGTCGTTGACCTTCATATCCTCTCTATGATTCTAAAGGTTGCCCCTTCATAGATGCTGAGTTTGATTGCCAGAAATACGGTAGACCTGACAATCAGTATCTCAAATATGCTTGGAAGCCTGATTCATGTTCCGTGCCCAGGTACACTAACCATTAACATCTCAAATAGTTTTCAAAGTGTTTGATGAAATGGGTAATACTATTAATTGTTGAAGCTGGTTCTTTGAATGGTGTTAGGTTTGACGGGAAGGATTTTCTGAACAAGTGGAGAGGGAAGAAGATAATGTATGTTGGTGACTCCCTAAGTCTGAACATGTGGCAATCAATGGCGTGTATGATTCACGCGTCGGTGCCCAATTCCAAGACCAAGTTTACGAAGAAAGATTCACTGTCTACTGTGATCTTCCAGGTTAATTGGATATTTTTGTTTCTATTTACTATTACAAGTGTTTTATTCTTCAGTGTGCTTTAAATATTAATAAAGTGGCCATGCATGACAGAGCATGTTTGGTAGGTTGATAACTACTACTATTCTCCACGTGAATTGTTTGTTTTTGTGCAGGACTATGGATTAAATTTACAGTTCTACCGCACACCATATTTGGTGGACATAGTTAAAGAAAACGATGGTAGTTAAAGAAAACGATGGCCTAGTGCTTGACTTGAACTCCATAGAAGCTGGAACGCATGGAAACACATGGACATGCTGATCTTCAACTCCTGGCACAGGTGGATCCACACAGGAAAAGCTCAAGGGTGTGTGTGTGCGCGCGTGCGCGCTTCTACAATTTCGTTCTATCTAAGAATAGCCTAATTAATGGGCTAAATCTAAGCAAGAAAAATTACATGGGCTTCTGTGATTATGTTGCTTTATTAAGTGTGTTGTGTTTCTTAGTGAAATATGATGGTTGTTTGTTGATGTTTGGTACATCCAGATGGGATTACATGAGAGATGGTCCCAAATTGGTAAAGAATATGGATCGTTTAGAAGCATTTAATAAGGGACTAACTACTTGGGGTAATTGGGTTGATCAGAATGTTGATCCCACCAAGACCAAAGTCTTCTTTCAGGGCATTTCTCCCACACATTATCAGTAAGGAAATCTCATTCTTATGAAAAAAGGTAGAATTTCCCTTTTTAGATTATATACTCCTCCAATCCTTAATACTAATAAGTTAGTTAATGTGATATATTTTTTCTAAGATACCTAGTTAATGTGATAATTTTTTTTCTAAAATACTTTAATAATCTTCCTTAATTCACCTATTCCTTTCTTACTTGATTATAGTTGAAGAAGTATCAATCGTGTTAATTTAGAAAAAGTTGATAAATATAATAAATAGGTCTTAATATTTAAGATTAAGGTCAACTCCCCAATTAATTTTTATATTAAAGATCGGAGGAGTATTAGATTTTTCTTTCTATCAAAATAACTAAAGGTAATGTGATAGGATTTACCTTGAGATTATATACTTTCAATTTAGTAGATATGGGGCTTTGTTTAATAAATTCTAATACCCTGCAGAGGCAAAGAGTGGAATCAAACGAAGGGCAGCTGTAGGGGAGAAGTAGAGCCATTATATGGTTCATCCTGCCCTGCAGGTGTACCTCCTGAAGCAACTGTAGTGAACAATGTGTTAAAGAAGATGAAGTATCCTGTTTATTTACTTGACATAACACTGCTCTCACAACTAAGAAAAGATGCACACCCTTCTCGCTATAGTGGGGACAACAGCAATGACTGTAGTCATTGGTGTCCACCTGGTCTACCTGATACTTGGAATCAGCTCCTCCATGCAGCTCTCAGTAGGTGAGCTTCATCACCAATTTCATTCTTTCTATGTGTTCACTTGCTCAGTGATTTTGTGAAAGATGAGATAAGCTTCTTCATTACTTGGTGGAGAATTATAGGCATCTTGAACCACAACAAATGATTGTTCAAAAGGAAAAAAAACAAAAATAACCTTGCATGGAGATCAAGCTGTTCTCCAAAAACAAAACAAAAAAATTACAAGGGAATAATTCAGTTGCAAATACAATTATTCATTCATAACAATAAGTTAGAAATAATTCTTAATATTTTGATAACAATGCCATGAGGAATTGAATTTTCGTTTTCGACATCCTTCTTTAACAATGAAATTTTTATTTTAGCATAAAATATGGTGTGCATGTGCATGGATACTGGAAGTGAGTTTGACCAGAATTAACAAAAGTACAAATCATATTTACTGCAAAAACAACAAAGCGAAAGTCGCCCAATTAGATACAGAAACACTTCTCATAGTTGCTTCACTAAAGTACTAACAAACAGGACCGCCATAGAAGATTCCTCCACGCAAAAAAAATAAAAAAGTAAAACCAGATTTATAAGTTACATATAACTCAGATATTAAATATGGTTAAGTAATAACAGATCCATTTCCATTCTAATAAGCAGAGCAAGCAAAATAGAACATTTTTATTTTGGTTATCATAGAGATCAAACAGCCAAAAGCAGACATACCATTAACATTAGAGTTTGGAGGAGTGGAGCATCTAGTAGCCAAAATACACAGCAGCGTTCACTATGTAACACTCATCGTTCTGGTCGGCCATTTCTTCGGTCGAGCAGACAAGTCCACCATTCACAACCTCAAAGCTCAGAATTTCCCCACTGCAACGATTTCTCAAAAGTACGAGAATATATCATTACATGTAAAACGTTTTTGTCTCATGCTAATTAGTAATTAACTACCATTCTTAAATAATTAGTTCTTTTAAAAAGACAGAATATTAGGCAAACAGAGTTGAGTATACTCACTAAGGAAACACAGACTTGATTTTGTCCTGATCCAAGTATCGTTGAAGAGGAAGAGGAACGCCCAGTTTCACATGCAGTTTCATGTGGTCAGATGTAACACCAGGGATGCTACCTATTCCAAATTCACCTCATTCTTAGAGCCTCGTTTCAATTAGTATAATGAAAAGAACAAAATTTAGGTCAAATTACTTATACCATTGGGTCAAATTTATAGGTAAATTTATAAGTGTATATACACATTTTAACAACTAACAAATTGCAAAGTAACAAGTACCTTTTCTGAAGGCTGGGATTGAATTGGACGCAATAGCATCCCTGCATGCTCTCATTGCGGCAGCAGTTATGTCCTGCCTGTGATCTCATCGTTTATAAGTTAAAAATATCATCTTTGAAGGAGAAAAGCTATGAAGGGATAAAGAAAACAATACCCATGAAGGTCGTATCCAACACCCATCTGTACGAACAGAAGCTTCATCTCTGGAATTGGGGCACCTCTCTGTGCTACTTCCATTTTCAGCTGATACACCTTCGAGATCCTTCAATCACACCACACAATTCAGTCTTTTGGAGGCTCTCACTCTCAGCAATTCGTTTTGAACAAAACTGAAACCTGCGCGTTTGCTCGCATGGGTGCCAAGTTAGCGGTTAAATGACACGTTAGGGTGATCTGGCGACATACTGTGTGACCACGAATGTCTTTTTTTTTTTTTTTTCCGGCGAGCCATGTCTTGTTCTTAACGCAAAGATTAGATTTGGAACAGCAGATAGAGATCCGGTTTTCTGACAAATGCTTGTAGTCTTCTTTGTTCTGCTTACAAATATTTTTAAGATTGATTTTATGCTCAAGGCAAACAGAAGTACTTCGAAAATTTCTAGTGCAGTTGAATAGTTACACACACAGAGAGAGATATAATACTCCATCATCTGGTGGCCTTGTGTGATTAGGCAAGATGGATCTCATCTCGTTTTATATCGAGCCCATTATATAAATCCACTTGTTTATGATCTTCTTATTTTTGTCTGTGCAGCCTTCTCCCACATCATCATATGTTCTTTGACCATTGCCAACATCAATTAGACCTTGTCTACAAATTGATCCCATTACTATACGGTGGACCCTTTCAGTATTTTTCTCCTTCAGAAAACTCGTTTCTAACAGAAACTTAACATAAAAGAACTATGATTGGCACTGGAATAATCAAAATGGAAGAGTTCGAATTTTATCATAATATAACATATATCCATTATCAAAACAAGAACGTTGGCATGTGATGGAGGAGCGAAACAGTGATCTTACAATAACACTATGAACGAGAGCTTATTACACTGGACCAAAACTTCACTTTCCTTTGTAGCCCAAAAAAAAAAAAGAAACTTCACTTTCCTGCCGAATCAATCAAGACAGACACTGCTCTCTCACGGAACAGTGATATTACAATAACACTATGAACGAGAGCTTATTACACTGGACCAAAACTTCACTTTCCTTTGTAGCCCAAAAAAACAAAACAAAACAGAAACTTCACTTTCTTGCTGAATCAATCAAGACAGACACTGCTCTCTCACGGTGATTAGGTGAAGACCCATTTGGCCCTCCAAAAAGATACTACCGCTGTTAGCCTGTTATATCAAAAAGGATTATCAGACTAAAGCAGCAATATTGGATTTAGATATGATCATGTTAAATGGAGGATCAGAATATGCATAATGCAGGAACTGCTTGAATTGAAGTCAAAACTAACCTTACAAAGTTGTTCATTCAGAACTCAGAAGTCTCAAGTCAATAGATATGGTGTTGTCACCCATTTCTTGTCACCCAACATATACAGCAGCATTCACAATGTAATAATCATCGTTCTTGTCACCCATTTCTTCCACATGCACCCTACTTGAGCATATCAAACCTCCATCCACAACTTCAACATTCGCAATTTTTCCATTTCATTTTTGTTTTGTTGGATATATATGGTGTTGTTACTCGTTATATAGTAAACTACAAACAAGCACATATGAACTGAAAGATCAAGCACTAGTTTCCGCAAGTGTAAGTACTCACTAGGGAAATACAGATTTGACTTTCTCAATATCCAAAGACTGCTGGAGAGAATGAAGGACTCCTAACTTGATCTGTAGTTTCATCTGATCAAAGGTGACACCAGGAATAGAACCTAAATCATACTTCACTAATTAGAATTGAAGAAAATATTGAAAAATCAAACCCCAAATAAGCTTCCTTAGTTTTTAAACAACATGGATCAATCATCAGAAATTGTATTACAATATTAGGGAAATATTGATGTAATAGCCAAAAAAAAAAAAATACAGTGTTCAACCATTAGGCTGCCAGTTCAAATAGCCAAGTCAGCATATTTTATAACTATCTTTTTAATTGCATTTCCTTTATCCAGTAGTTCACAAACTAATAAGCGACCAAGGACCTCAACTACCAACTCAATTCACAAAATCCTATGATCAATCTAAAGCAGAGCAATCATATGCAACTATTAACAATTCTCACATTCAAAAACATAGCTTCTTAAGTTCATCCGTAGACATCAGAATACTTTCAAAAATTACAATAGTAATTAACGAAAACTCAAACATGCCTCTTCGGAAAGCTGGGATTGAATTGGAAGAAATAGCATCCCTGCACGCTCTAATTGCTGCAGCTGTTACGTCCTGCCTGTATTAATGCGAAGTAATCAATCATTTATATCCATCAGAAAGGGCGAGAAAAACAAGGGAAAAGAAAATCGAATACAGCAACCGTGTTGATCATAACAGACGCCCATCTCCATGAATAGAAGCTTCATGGATGGGGATGAACCACTGTTCGCAACAGAACCTTCAGCTCGTTCAACTTCCATAGGCGCAGATGTAGCTTGAGTTGGTCCAGAAATTTGAAGCCGGAGGAACTTGGACTGGTCTGAGAATGAAACAAATGGGTGGAAATGATGCAGAGAGCTGATTCTGCTGCAATGATTGATGGGAATACCACGATTGGTATAGGAAGGAGCTTGCAGATTTAGAGCTACCCCTACACAGTCGATCATTGTTCTTGAAGATTGTACAGCGCCAGTGGAATCAAGAGGGACTCGGAAGTCGGGTTATCGCTTACCACTTATCACAGCCCCGATCCGATTTCTTTTTCCCATTTTGTAGATATCGGCCTCTCCATTCTCCATTATCCTAGTTTTAATTTTAAATATAAATAGGTAATTTTATATTAAAACAATAAAATAATATATAGGCCCACAATAAAAAGGATTAGATTTTCTTAACAAATATCGATTATTTATATTTAAAATATTATTTTGGTTACCTATCTGTTTATAAAGTTAACTAATAAAAATATGAGATATATAACTATTTGAAACATATTTTTTAAGGAATACTATTTTATTGTAGTTCTAGTTACGACACTTGGGGAGGTATCATAACTCTTAAGTGCTTAAGTTTACGTTTGAGGATAATTGATAACCCATCTTATCCGATATTAATATTGCCTAAAAAAAAAAGATTTCATCATATCTTTAAATAATAAGTGAGCTCAATCTATTTCTAAAAATATTCTTATAAAACATATATTGTTTTGACTAAAATAGAAGGTAACGGAGAGCCAGTTACCCTTGTAGATATAGACATTATTTAAGGGAAAACTATCTTCTTCTTTATATTGAAAAGTTTAAATAAATTTAACATTAATCTTTTACTAAAGTTATATCACAGTTTTAATGCTCAAATAGTGCTTACAAGAAACTTACAAAATCGCCTATCAAATGAGCATTCATAATGACAACTAAAATTAAATTCGTATTTTTATAAGATACGAGCCAGTTTCTTACTATATTTTTTCCGTCATTTATGCCAACCATTTTAATTTGTAAATACCCTTCTCTCTGGTCAAACAAATTTTTGTATACACCCTTATAAGCCTTTTGGACAAATAGGATCATTTCTTATTAATTTATAAAAATACGAATTTAAATCTTACTATTATTATGAAAATTTTTAGTAGGCGATTTCGGTCTCCTATAAATGCTCTATAAGACTTAAGGTTGTGTCTGACCTTAATAAGAAATTAATACTAAATCTGCCTAAATTTTTTTATATCAAACAAAAATTTGGTCCCTATAAACTTTCTTTCATATATAGAAATTTGAAAAATAAATAGTATATAAATAATATTTTCTTTATAAATTTTAATACGTAATAATGTGATATTTCCTTTCCTTCGAATTGTTCCCTTATTTTTCTGATTTCACGGGGTTGCCCACCCTGCTATCCAATCCAACTATTTAATAAGATATGTCAAATCAAATAAACTAGTTGCAGGTACTGCTCATGATTTTAAGTATACACATACATACATATATTCATGCACATAATATATATTATATTTTTTGTTTTTACCAACACAGAGACAGAATATATATTATCAACAGAAAGTCAAAAACTCTATCTTGAAAGATATAAAGCCACATCTGAATGTGTTGAAGCGTAGTAGGAATGTCAATGTAGGATATTGTTGGAAGAAAGAGTTAGGCAGTTATTTTGGAATAATGAATATTGAACAATTATATATATTATTTAATTAATTTTCAAAATCATTAAAAATTCTCTTTGGATGACTTTATATAAATTTTGTATGACATGTATATAGATATAAATTTGAGATTGAACCGCACCCCAAGTAATGAACTAATAGAGATGAATTAATAATATTATGAAGAATAACGTTTTATGAAATAGCAAGGGATAGGTGGGTGGCCACAAGTGTAATTAATTTACATTAAAAAAAAAAAAAACAGGGAAGCAGAGTTTGCTCCGAAAGCATAGCAGCATTAGCATATCCGATGAATATGATGATGTTGATCAGCAAGTGGCAGACCTGCAAAAGAATTTATGTTGCTGGCTCTGGCTTTGTTCATGGCACGACCGAGCCTTATCTCTCAATTCTTCAAACGCCCTCATCGTCTCCACATCGTATCCCCCAGCAAACTGCCACACATTCACAACGTTATTCTCTCTTTCTTCGTTTTTTTTTAAATTAGTAATTAATTAATTATATTATTATTTACCTGATGCACACGGAATGCAAACCTAATTCCTTGCAAGATGAGCTCTTCTTCTTCAGGACCACCACCACCTCCTGCTTCTAGCTCCGCAGATACCTTCTTCATGTACTTCATCGCCAGTTTTACTGATGCCAGCTTTATCTGCTCACAACACAACCCTAACATTACTGCACGCACACTTCTACAATTATTGCTTCTACCAAACCCCTTCACTTGCTTCACTATTCTTTCTTCTATTTTACACACACGCGAGAACTAACGGTAACAAAAGAACTGAATCTAGATTTCTCGGAGTTCACAACATGTGCGCATGCAGGACCGCACAGACACACAGGAAAAACTCCAACCTTTTACTCTGTCGTTTTGTTGCCAGCATACTTGTTGTTTGGCACTGCTACTTGCTCTCACTAATGTTTTTAAATTCCCACATGGATTAATATACTAATACTTGTATGCCATCCCTAGATTATTAAGCGAATCCAACCATGACCGTCATTAGATGATAATTCATGGGCAGATAGGAGACATTTTCAAGTAACTATGGAGAAAATACCTGGCTCACATATCCCGTATCAAGCATCCAATCCACAGGTATATGAAACACCTTATATCTCTGTGTTGCTGACTCTCTCATCCTTGATATATTGTAAACCCCATGCTCTAACCTGCCAAAACATTTATTTTTATTTTAATTAATACAATACCCTACTCACATTGAAAAATCCAAGTTAACCGGACAAAAATTATATAAATATAGAAAAGAATGAAAAAGGCCAATACTTCTCAAATAGAGACTGGATCTTCTTGAGAGCAGGACCACATGGTTGGCGAGGATCATCGCGGAAAGAAGAAGACTCGGATTCTAACTTCTTCAGATCACAGTATCCAAACGCGGCCTCTCGCAGAGCATCTGCCTTTTGCTCTGGCCATTCAAAGTGTTTCAGCACAGCTCTTTCGTCCACCTGATTCATCATTCCATTCATTAATCTCCTTCACATTATCATAACACATAATTGTTAAACCTGATTAAATTAATTACCAAATAAGAGAGCTCTTCGTCAAGCCATTTAACAAATGACACAACGTCTTCAATGTTTGTGAAAGCAGCTCCCTCCACCTCCTTGATCAAGAACCTTATGAAATCTCCTTGTGTTTCCACGTCTGTTTTGATCTGTAAGCAAAATACAGTTTAATCTTCAATTTCCACCTTAAAGTCCGCTAATCCCTTTGTCTAAACTCACCGATATGTTTCGAGTTTTTCAGTTTGACTTCTCATAACTTCTCAAAGTTCAAAATGGTGGCTAAAAAGTAATGCAATTAGCTGCAGGCTTATTTACGGTTTTAGCCTGATCTTTTTTAATGCAGATTTCGAATCTCAAAATTGTCTCATCTACGAAAATAACACAAGACAATTCAAATTAAAGGAGTAAAAGTGGGACCGATGCTTGGTCAGTTGAAGCTGACCCAACGATATGGGCAAAGTTGTAAATATGCTAAAACTTGAATACTGTTTTACTTACTGCGTGTAAGTGAGCTGAACGGTTCTCGATCTCACCGATCATGTCTCGGGCATTCGCCGTCGTCGGAACCTCGGTCACGCCGGAGCCTGAGTCCCGCCGGGAATGAGAATCCCTCCGCATTAACGAGTGGTAAAACTCGACCACCTCTGGTACTCTCCTCACCTTGGGTGGTACCTGCTTGTTCCCCTTCGGCGGCGGCGGAGGAGGAGGCGGAACAGCCTTGGATACGGCCGCGCGAGGAGGAGGAGGTGGTGGTGGTGGAACAGACTTGGATGCAGCCGTACGCGGAGGTGGGGGTGGTGGTGGAGGTTTCGGAACTACTTGCTCTGTTTCCCCGTTTCCATCTGAAGCATCAGAGCTAGTGTCAGACGATGATGGCAGCGACGGAGGTAACGACGACGACGACGGTCTTGGCGGTGGTTTTGGAACTCTGGGTACACGGGATCTGACATTGGTTATCACTGACTCGGCAGACTCAGCCAGCTCCTCTGAGTTATTCCTAGAATGTCTGGGTTTCTCCATTTCTACTTCTACTACCTCTCTTTTCAAATTGACACTACTTTCAAGCTGCTTATGAGAATGAACATTGCTGCTATCTTGGTTTGAAGAAGGACTCTCTGCGCATTTAACTCCGCTCTTCAAATTCTTGATTAGATGCGACTTCACAGAAACATCCATAAGCCCTTGAAACTTCTGTGAAGAAGAAGAAAGATCATCGCTGTCTAATGCATCTCTTTTCTCTGCATGATCCAACGCCGCTTTATTTAACTCTTCTATCTTATCCTCCAACGTTTTCATCTTCATGTCGCTTTCTCTTCTCTCTTCTTCAACCCGGCGCTTCAACTCCTCCAACTCATTCAACAGCATAAAATTCTCAGCTTCCAATTCCTCCACTCTCCTGGCATTCCTCTCAATCTCTGTTTCCTTCACACAAATCTCGTTCTCCAGAACAGGCAAAATTGCGACGGACTCCTTCAAGAGCTTATGCTCAAGAAGTTCCGTCTTCAAGCGAGACTCCCTCTCGCGCAGCTCCTCCACGAGACGGACGAGCTCCGTCACGTCAGGCGGACGTGGCTGGACTTGTGCGGAAGAGCGCGGGAAGTAGGCACCAAAAGAGCGAGAGAAAGCAGACTTGTGGGAACTTTTATTGCCGGAGCCGGTGGCGGACGACGGAGTATGATGTTGTTGCTTGGCGGGCGGCGGCGGAGGCGGAGTGTCGGATTTGGAAATGTGGGCGGACGACTTCTGGAGGCCCATGGCCACCCTTACCTTGCCAGCTACCATGGATGTTGGTTACTGGCAAGTGAGTTATTTTTGGGATACGTAGGAGAATAGTTTTAGGGTGCTCTGGTTTTCGATCTCATGGGGTTGAGACCTAACAAAGATGTCCTTGTCTTGTCCCTGTGTCTGTCAGCTAGCAATTAGAAAGACAGATAGAGAGGGAGTGGGGAAAGCCCGAAACTAGAGAGAGAGAGAGGGAAGGGGGCGAAGGAGGAGAGAAGGGGAAGGGAAGAGAAAAGGGGCACAAATAACGAGGAACGGTCTTGGATGCGAATTCAGGGGGGAAATAAATTCCCGATCAGGGGGGGGGGGGGAGACAGAGTAACTGGGAAGTGAGGGAACTAGAAACGAATGCAAATTGATTTTAAATAGGAAAAATTTATTGGAACACTTTGAACAATAAGTTTGAACTCCCTTTTCCTTACCCGGTTCCAACGGTTCTATTGGTTTCATCAATTTCATTTTTTTAAATTAAATATTTTACTCCTGCCGCGGTGTGAGTATAATTAAGCCAACGGTTCCATCTTGATTCTCAGAGTCAAATGGGGTCAAATGTTGAATTCAATTTAATTTATTCACATCTTAATTTAATGCGACTTCCTCAAAATTCAATGATCAATGAGTCAACGAGTATGGACCGAACTTTCATTTTCTTCAATCTTAGTCTGCTCATTTCCTACTCATCGAAAGTTTGATTTACCCCTTCGCCAGAATGGTTCTCACTCCTTCTTTTTCATTTTTGAGATTGAAATTACTTCAAATTCAAGAGGTACGTGCCTGCAAGTCTTGGGTCTGTTGGACTCGCAGTTTGATTAACTGGCACGTCTCGTTAATGAGTACTGTGTTGTTATTCACGAGAGTGTTCATACAATCATCTAAGTTAAAACAAATGAAAAAGGAAATTAATAAAAGGGAGGTCAAAGTAGAGAGAGGGCGAAAAATCAATTGCTTTCTTAGAATAAAATTGGAATTGAAAGTGTTGCTCTGTGCGAAATCTGGAAGATATCGATAGGGGATTTGGGGGGAGCATGATTTGAGTTTAATTAAACCAGCCAAAAAAAAAAGTGGAAACTAACTTTTCTTTTCTTTTTTCCTAAAATAAATTAGAGAGAGAGAGAGAGAGAGAGGTTTGATTGAGAAAACATTGAGAATGAATGGAGTAGGAGAAGAACGTAGTCCTTAAAGAAGAAAGCAAACTGGAACTTCTTTGAGCACTTCAAACATCTTTTTCGAAAGAAGAGCAGATTAGTTGAGTAGACTTAGAAAGAGTTGTTATAACTTGATAATATCTCCAGTGTAGTAGCTTTACAAATCCGATGATTTTTGTGTGGAACACAAGCATCATGCTTGCCCAGGGATGATCCTTCAATCTTCAGATTATCTCGTCAATTTATCACCCAGTTTTTTCAAGAACAAAAAATTTATCACCGAGTTTATTTTGGGCTGTCGAGTTTTACTTTACCCAAAACATCAGCACTCTCTTGATAAAATTTCAATTATTTATTACCATATAGTTGCTATTCGCTAGCACAGCCTATACTTTCTTGGGTTAAGCAACGTGAATCATTTTAATATACATCTTCAAATAACCCCTCATTATTTTAAATTAATTTTTATATATCTAACTTCTTAAAATATCTTTTCAATAACATATAATAACTTAAAATAATTTTTTATTTTATATATTATTTTATCTTTAAAATATTTTCTCAATAACAATAAATATCCTAAATTTAAGATATTGAGTACTTCTAAAAAAAATAATTTAAAATACTAAATGTATTAAAAATTATTTTAAATATTAAGTACTATTAAAAAATATCTAACAGTATTGGATGGACAAAAACTAATTTAAAACAATGAGTGCTGTGAAAAAATAGGTTTACAACTTATTTAAATTAAAATAACTATTTATTTCAAAAAAAATTACAAACCAACTTTTATAACTAATAGCATTAGTATTATTAGGGGTGTTAATGGGACAAATCGGGATCAAAATGCTTCTATCTCATATCTTGTCCCGTCTTAATCTTATACTGATCGACTTAGATAGGACGAAAATTTCTGATAGAAAAAGTTAGATATCAAAAACTGAGTCAAACCAAAAAAGAAAAAAAATGGAGGGAATAATAGCATAAAAAAAAGTGAAATGAAATTATCCTTGCTCAAACTTTAGAGTCTGGACTCTAAAATCTGTCACGATAACTGAGTCTAATCATTTTTTCTCAAGAATCCTCCCATCATCACTTGAGAATAATGATGTTTTAACCTGCTTATCAATCACATGTTGAGATGAGAAGTTTCGGAGTTGTGCAATGGAAGATAATTAAGTTCATCAGCATGGTATTTATTGATTAGCATACCTACTTTTTAACATTTTTTGTTAATTAAATTTGTAATTTCATTGTATGTTTCGCACCTATCATTTTTTACAAGTCTCATAAGCACCATTTATTATTATTTTTTACCATGGATCCCATAGCTAAGTTAGGAGTTGGAACCAAATCCAATTTTTCACCTAACTTTTATATTAAAAATTATAAAGAATAATATATAAAAACTATAACTAACTATTGTTCATCCCACAATAATTCTACATTGATAAAATAAAGATATAGATATAAATTCATGTAGAATTGTAGGTGACATGATATATCAAATAAATATTTTTCTAACTTATCATGTAATTTTCCCACAATGTTGGAAGCAGATCCTCTCATTGGTATTTTTTTCTCCTCATCGCTCAGAAGCAGAATCTCAGTCGTTCAATTTATCTAAGGCTCCACTTCCCTAAAAACACAAACTACCCTTTTATTTTATTTTTATTTTTTTAAAAAAATGTTGATAATAAAGCTTCAAGCTGATGATGACCATTGTTCTTCTTAAAGCTTGCTTCACCTTCACTCACTTTCTCTTTCTCGCGATGAAAATCTCTTGAAGAATATCTGTATTGGAGGCTTGATAATCATCATACACATCTTTCTTAGATTTCAAAAATGGTTTCTCCTGAGGATTCTCATTCCAATTCCAATAATAATTTTCATTTCCCTTTAACTCAAAGCTATTACTCTACTACCACTTCCTCCAATAATTCTTCATCTAGAATCCAGTGACACACTGGAAGGTCAATATGAACTATACACTCTAATTTCTTCCAAGATGACCATAACTGCTCCTTCACCATGGCCACCGAGAAATCTACTTGCCTGTCAAAAAACATGACCAATTCGATCATCGACCTCCGGCTTGGCAAGCTCGCATAGAAGAACAGCAAATATGCACAAAATTTTGCTATAGAGGAGGAGTTGCTTGATCTTTCTCAAGCTTCCAGTGATTTCTTGGCTTGTAGCAGCGATATTTTCGGGGAGCTGCAGAGGCTGGCGAGTTTTCCCTCACTAGAGAATGTGCCGAAGGAAGATGCCAGTGGTGAAGCAAAGACGGACCTGTGTCTAGATTTCTTGCAGAGAGAGAATTTTTCTACTGAGATTATTGAGAGTATTTCGCCGGAGACACCCATCTATGTTTATAAATTATTGATCTTTTTCTCTCATTTTTCAGTCACCAAATAATTGAACTGAACAATAATCAAGGCGTAAGAATTACAATTAAAATAGTAACTCTAAAAAAGAAGAGTGACATGCCAGCAAAATCAGTGATTTTATTGAATTTGAACAGTGCAGTGATCACATAAAACACAAATTGATATATGATCAGGAGCATGAAATGAACCCAAAAAATAGCACATAGTTAAACTAAAAGATTTCAACTTTCACGAATTAAAAAATTAAAAATAAACGAAGTGGCGATAGATAAAGAGTTATATATGGCAGTGAGGGCTAGAAAAGGGAGAAAGAGAAGAAGAGGGAGAATGTGGAGAAGGTGAGGAAGCGGGAGACAGAGTGGCAGAGTTGATAATAGTGGGGAAGAAGAGGAGGAGGAGAATGAAGATAGCTGGCCAGCGATAGAGATATAAGGAAATGAAGAGAGAGAAGCAAAGCTTGAGTTGAGAGAGAGAATATACATCAGGCCTTAGATAGATTGAACAGTTGAGATTCTATTTTAGAGAAATGAAGAGAAAAATGACAATGAGAGGATCAACTTCTTACAATATTACATGCTGGCTACTTCTTGTCAGAAAATGCATAAAAATTCTACCCAAAAAAATGAATGTTTATAAAATTTAAATTAAATAAGTTCTCAATAATGTGCGATTCTTGAAAATGACCTGATACCATTAATAGTGTATTAGTGTTCCTTTGCGGTGGGCAATTCCCCTGCAGTGTTACAAGGCCTGTCTAACTTGATATGCAGACAGAAATAAAAAAGAAATAGATTAGAAAAATAATAATTAACTTTAGTAGATATTGCATACCTAGTAGCTTTGTATAATACCATTCCACTCATTAATATAAAGACATATTTTATACCATAAATTTTACTATAATGTAGGTTTCATATTAACGATTAGAAGAATAAAATCTGTTCTCATTTTCTTCATACCAAGCGGAGCTAAAATTCAATCCTTTAAAAAATTAAGAACAGTTATACCACTATTTCATGTGAGAAAGAGAGAATTAAAAGATAAAAGAGTGTCAAAATATATCTAACATCTTAAAATAGTTTTTAAATAATAATTAGTATTTTAAATTAATTTATAGTTCATTCACTATTTAAAAAAAATTAAATACTTTTAGTATTTTAAGTTTAAAGTATTTATTCTTATTAAAAAAATATTTTAAAATATGGAGTACTATTACAAAAATAGGTTAGGACGCTAAATGTAGCTTATCCCTAAAAGAAATGTTTGAGATAGAGTAGCTTAAAGCTGTGGGGAAGTTTACTCAGAAGCAATTCTTCATGGGGACTTGGGTAGAGAAGGTGGTCATATTTGTCTAGATAGAAATTAGAAAGTTAGAAACAGACTGAAAATTGGGGGAAGGTGGGGGAGAAACATGGGTAAAGGTAATTGCTAATGAGAGTTGATATAGATAATAAAAAATAGATTCGTATCTTAAAAAGGCGTGAGTTCGATTCCCGTTATCGTCATAAGGGCTCCTTTAATTGGCGATATTGTAAGTCTCATATAAACTCTCTCTGAGCTTTGGAGCTATATCCTGACCTTAGTAGGGGATCGATGTCGAACATATCTAAACTTTTTTTATATAAAAAATAAGGATAAAGGTAATTTTGAGTTACTTTTTAACCATTAGGTCTAATGGAATAATCTAATCTCTCACAATATAATAAACTAGAGTTTGTATACTTATTAAGAGAAGTGTACATATTTAGTTCCCGATAATATTTTGAATATGATTATTTTAAATAATAGGATACTTATGCTATAAACAAATAACTATGAAAAAATTGTTCATAAAGAAGTATAATTATCATCATTTAAAATATATACCTCTCAAAAATAATATTGAGATAAGAATAATCATTTTAAAATTATATATATGCGACAATTATTTATCACTTTTGCACATTATTAAATTAGCAAATCAATTTAAAACACGATAATTATAAAATCAATATATTACATAAAAATAATAATAAAATCTATAAAATAAAACAATTACTATTAACAATAATTAAAAGAATAGAATTAAGGCATAAATCTACTCATGAACTATTCACGAATACACACCTGATGGCAATAAAGTTTTCTTAGATGTAAAAGCGCACGTAAAGATTTTAAAATGATAAAAAAAATGCCATAGCCATTAATATAACCTAACACTTATTTTTTTTATATATATCTGGACAACAGTGTGATGTTCACACAGAAATAAACGGATGTTAGCGCCTATGATATTTTTATATTATTTTAGAAGTTTCATGTACATTTTTATTAAAAGAAACTTTACGATACCAAGTACATATTCGCAAATATTTTACAGGTAGATTTGTATTTTCTTTATTTTAATAAAAAAAGAAACTTTATCATTGGGCTAAACCCCAACTTGATAGCAAGCTGGAGCAGGACTGGGATTTAGGACAGTAAGTAACTTATTCATGCGTTTGCCTCCATCCGCATCTCCTGGAATGGAATCTCATCAGTCTCACGACTCTCTTTTTCTCCTTTGCACTGTTACCATTACCAGATAAAATTGATGAACCCATCTCGTGAAAAATCAAATTCCCAGAATTAATCTCCATCTTCCCATCCATCCAGATCAATGAATCTCCCTCCACATTGCATCCAATTAATAATGATTACTGCAACTTTAGATATACAATCCGTCTTAATTAATTCAACCGCTAAATACCTATATTTTACAGAGAATTTGATCCCTACGATAATACTTAGAATTTTCCAACTTTGCTCCATCAAATTAATACTAAGAATTTCAAGCGATCACCACAAAGAAGCCAAGAATGTGAAGCTCCGATCCCTACAGGTTTCTTCTCATCATAGTTAAAGAAGAATTCTAAAGAGACGGGGAAAATCAAAATGAAGACTTTGCTTGATCAAAATATTAAAGAAGAACAAAAAAAGTACCCGTAACAAAGTTGAAAGTTCCACGACATATATATAATAAACAAAAATAGTTTGGGATAATAAAAATAGGGTTATATACCATCTAATATCCTGATCTTATTTCTCATATGTATTTAGTATCATAATCTTTTTAATTTGGTACAATTTTTGGTACTTGAAAAAGATTATGGGTAAAATTGTATCACAAATAAGATTAGGATATTGGATGCATATGAGAAATAAGATCAGGATATTATGTGATATATAATCCTAATAAATAATAAGTAAGATATTAATAATTTGAGGTGAAGATTGAATAGGGATGAGATGTGAGATAATGAATGAAGAGTGAAGGGAGATGGTAGCTAGGAAGAAGCACTGAAAGGAATGTATGAGAGTGGGAGAAGGAGGAATGTGAAAGAGAGAGTGGGAGAAGTGGTCCTTCAGAGTTAAATGAGGGGAGAGATAGAGATGGTGAGGCCAACGAAGCAGAACATAAATGTTGCATATAGGGTTTCTTCAAGAAGGGTTCTCCGACCCTATTTTGATTTGGGGCTCATATTTTTGTTGCTCCTTTCCGAACAATCACACACTACAATATTCAGGACCATCTCTTCACATGTTCTGATCATTCCCTTTCTTTATTGCTTTGCCTTCTCCCGATGGACCATTCATTATATATATATATATATATATATATATATATATATATATATATATATACCATCATTCCTTCCATTTTACGCCCAGCTTAATTATTGTCATCGCCTATCTTCTATTTCAACCTCCTAATTAAACCACACATTCATTACCATGCTTATTCTCAATCCGTGATCCTTCCATATTGCTCCATGTGTGTTTGATACTCCTGCACGCGTTTTCTCATAAGCAATGCAAAGGGCTCATGTCATCCAAATCCAATCGGGTTGATTGGGCAGATTAGCGAACTGGCAAATTAGCCCCTAACTAATCCGATCAAGAGTTTTAGATGGGGTCAACTGAATTAAATTTTATATTTTTTTCTTCTAATTATTAAATCATAAACAACATCTACCATTTTGAGGTTTTTTTTAATAAATTACAGTATGTTATATTTATGCTTTAAAAACTATTTTAGAAATTATGTTTTATTGGATTAGGTGTGATTGGTTTAGGCGCGATTAATGTTCCATTTATATGTGTAGTAATATTTTTTATTTAAATAATACTTGGATTATTTGTGAAGATTTTTATATTTTTAATTAAATTATATTACTTTTATTTAATCGGGGTCTAACCTGTGAACCAACGTCTCAACTAATGTACAAATCCGTCTGATTTATTACAAAAACCACCTCATTTCAGCCCAAAATTCACTCGTTAAAATTAATGTATAATCCTAGTATGAAAAACGGACTAGTACAGACTACAGAAATTCTGATATGATGTGTGTGTGATTGATTTAGAGCTCTTTTGGTACAATGGTTACAAAATCGATTCTGACCTCAAATCTTAGTTTTGTAATATTTCAGCCAAACACCTAATTTACACCTAAAATCGATTTTTTTTCAAAACCATAGTTTTATCCGCCAAAACCATGGTTTTGGACAATTTGCAGCGGGTGAGATTTTTGGCATTTTACCCTTCCCCTCAGACCTTTCTGCTCCCACACGTTTCCACCGCCCACCACTTACTTCCACCAATCACCTCGCCTTATCATGGCCATTTTTTAATATATAATAGAATAAATAAATTATATTATTTTACTATCTCTCTTCTCTCTTCTATGTTTTTCACTATTTCTCATCTTTTCTCTTTACCTCTCTCATCTCTCCTCCTTTTAATAAAATCATACATTTTTTAATAATTTACCTTCTAAAGAATTATTTTCAAATAACTATCTAAACACTTATTCTCCCCAAAATTTATTCTTCCCCAAAATCTATTCTTCCTAAAATCTATTCTCTAGAATCTATTCTCAGAAGCTAATCTAAACACACCTTTAGATATCTTTTGAATCACACAACACACCTTCACGATTGCAACTGCCAAACCAAGTGTTTTCGAGTCCTTAGACATGGATCGGAATTGACGATGACATGGTCGGCAACTTGTTTATTTCATTTCATTTTTTAAAGAATTTATACTTTAAAAAAAAAGAAATAGAATATTTTTAGTGAACAGAAAGAAATGACATTTATGAGAAGAAAATGAAATTAATGAATTGTTTTATGTGTGGTATATCTATCATACAAATGGTCCTAAGTTATGAAACAATGTTGCCGAGCAAGGTACCATGGCACAGCGTCGGAGCTTTCAAGATGATCACGGGTGGGGACTCAAGGGGTGGTGCAGATCGAATTCTGGGCTTTGGCTTGTCACGAACTCCTCGACGACACTTGTTCATATGAATATTGTTACCAGTAACCAAACAAGCAGTCATGTAAATACTCCTCCAGATAAGGATTAGGGTTTAGTTAGAGAATTAATTTTTGTTTTAAATATAAAATATTAATCTAATTTATCTCTTATATTTATTTTTTTAATTAACTTACTTAATTTATAAACTAGCAATATGTTATCTAATATTATACAAAAGTATTTTATATAAATTATATTACAGTTATTATAATTAAATAATTTATCTATTTTTTTATTTTTTAAAATTAATTAAATAACTATCACGTTACATTACATACCAGAGAAATAATAAGTAATTAACCATGTTAAAAGATGTTTTGTGGTAAACATGTACTTGCACTTGTTATTGCAAAACCAGAAACAGACAAATGGTAGTTTGTTCAGTGGTTTCCTGTGGCATGTGTGGTCAGTTTCATAGAGGCCCCGCCCTGCGGAATGACGTGATTTCCATCCAATAAATCTGTTTGTTAATTTGGTTTATCTTAGATGAGCAGGAAACAGGAATTCGCTTCCCTCCTTCCTTCTAGTTCTCCTGCTTGGCACAATGCAGTCAATAATGGAAGGAAGGGAAAGAAAATGCAAAGGACTAAAATGTCCCCTTGGGACATGGAGGTGGAATGATCTCATGGGCTCCGTGAGCCTCCGCGCCCAGCTCACGGTGGTCTCACCTTCTCTTGTCCAAATCCACGCTCCACCGCGGCCCCCACCATTACTCCAACCCTATTCCAATCCACACTTCTATTTTAATTCTTTGCCGGATCTCCATCAAAATCACCCTAAAATAATATTTCCCATAGTGCACCTGTCCTTCAATATATATAATGCTCGTATACTCAAGGTATAATCAAATTAAATATGTATTTTTCTTCTTGCATTATATGCATTTCGAATTATACGGTGCTAGATTGGGGTATTGATATATTGATGATTGGCAATTATGTGAATGCATTTTGGATCTTTATATATATATTTATTTATTTATTAGAGACACTCGTGGTAATGTCAAGTATTAAATACAGATACTTTTACTAACATAAATTTAAATTTTAATTCATTATATTATGAGAGATTAATCATTTTTTGTAGACCTAACCTCCATTGGATCAATATTTATATATTAAAATAATACTCTTTCAGTTATTAATATAAGATATATTTAACTAATTTAATTAGATTAAAGAAATTAGTTAATATGGCATGTTTTGTCTAAAATACCCTAACAATCTTCCTTAACTCTCTCTATCTTTTTTTGTTTAATTATTGTTAGAGTGTCAATAAGAGTAATTTAAAAAAAATTAGTAAATATAAAAAATATATCTTATATTTTAGATAAAATTAACCCATAAATTGGATCATATTTTAAGAACAAGGGGAGTATCATCCAACTCATGGATTGGACTTGGAGCTTTTTAGTTTTTGTTTGATTTGGTTGGACTGTAAAACGGGCAAGCCATCAGATTTGATTAACCTGTTTTTTTGGTACAAAGATTAGATTTTCTGTATCAGTTATGGACGTGATGATTGGGCGAAGCCCAATGAATTTGTATGATCCTTTTTGCCCTATGGGTATAAGAAAAGGGAAACGGAATTTAACCAAACTACAATGGCCTGCATTTGTCTGAGATAACTGTTTACATCTTGGAATCTCTGCAATTTTCTAAATTTTTATATCCTATATTGATATTGATATGTGTTTTTGTCTTTTTTTTTTTAAGCAAAAGAACTTGAAGACGAGCGAGAAGAATTAATTCTCAACATTTTTTCTGTAGGTGTTCTAATTTGCCTTTACCATAGGCACCAAGTGGCAGTTCCATGTTCTCCACTCTCCAAGAAGTTTTGGTGCTTATGCTATAGTTTCCTCCAAAACCTCCTCCACCTTTTCCCACTGTTTCTGACATGTTTCTATTACCATTTTCCCCCTAATAACCCCTCTGGGACATTCGGTCTGGCACTATTTTTTTATATCCTATTATCATATGTCTAAATAACTGATTAATCTAGATATAGTTTTTGTTATAATTTTTGTTAAAAGTATTTTTCTTCTCTTTCTGTTCTTCTCATAAATACATTTGTATTATATAAGACATGTGTAAAATTCTTGAAGTAGCTGAGATGAAACCTGCTAAGAATATATGCTTAGATTAAAATTTGCGCCATCAAATTTGTTGGCTTTTGCCCTCATCCTCTCCTTGTATGACTCAACTTTTTTGTTTTAACTTGGCATTGTAATGGGAAACAGATGATTGAGCCAACAAGTTGCAAATTACCTGTCGGCTGCCCCAACTTGCAAGCATAATACATCTGATAGATCATATTCCAAAATGGCATCATCATGTTTTTTTGTGACTTAGCTTGAAGGCTAAGGTTCACGCCTCTGTCACTTGGATAAGCTTTTGCCATTCGTAGAAGGATTTACATATCTCAGCCAACCAAAGAATAAGTGCCACACCCAAAAACTCATATATATTAGCCTCATCACTCCACAGCCATCTTCTCTTCCCCCTTTGAAAACGATATTTCAACCATTTCTTAACTTATTTAATATTTCCCACACACACACACACACACACACACACATACATACATACATACATACATACATACATACATACATACATACATACATACATACATACATACATACATACATACATACATACATACATACATTCATTCTTCCTTTACTCTTTTGAAACGCACACGTCTCTTTTCTCTACTAGCTTAATTTGCTCAAACGTTATTCTTTACAAACGAGGCAACATATATAATGAGATCCCAATCTCACACTACAACGTTAACGTTCCACTATCCACTTAAAACAAAGTCTTCTTTTAAAAAACTTAAAGACGCTCATGTATAACTCTAAACTTCCAAGATTCAAAATTAATTAATCCTTCACTTTCATACATCTCAAGAGTCCCCCAAACCCCAATTTTGTGTTTCCTCTTTTAATGACTCTGTTACATATCAATTGATAAGTCATGATCATCTGAGTTGAAGTCTTCAAATCAAAATATTAAAAAGAAAAAGTGTCAGAAAATGATTCGTAAGCAACCCGATACAGCGGTTGTTGGGTTGATATTAATTAACTAACAGGTTGGGTCCGCAATTTTGGATGATAAAGTTGCTCTCAGATGGAAGAACTGAAACAGAAAATAAGAGAGCACTCTTACTTTTTCAATATTCTGGTCAGGCGAGTCTGAACTTTATTACTTGTGACTTAATTAAACAATGTATAATGGGAAAGTACACATCTTCAACAAACTGCGTATATATACACGAGCATAAATGGGGTTGCAGTCAGATCCAAAGAAGTTGAAGATAGATAAAGGGACAAGGCAATAAATCAACATCATAGATAATCATGAAGACAGAGACCTCTGGTTCTCTGCGTGGATATATAAAGCAAGCGATAGCGTCGTGGTTTCTGGGCTGTATCGGAATGAACAACCACGAGGAGGAGGAGGAGGATCAGAAGATGGATTACAATAATAAGACAGCGAAAAGATGGAGACTTCTCTGCGGCGAAACTCATTGGAAAGACATCCTCGACCCTCTCGACCTAGACCTACGAAAATACATTATCCACTACGGAGAAATGGCACAAGCAGCGTACGACACATTCAACACAGAGAAGAAATCAAAGTTCGCCGGAAGCAGCCGGTACGCGAAAAGCGACTTGTTCTCGAAGGTGGGTTTGGAGAAGGGAGATGGACGACAAGCCGTCAAGTATTGCATCACCAAGTATCTGTACGCGACATCGGAGATCGACTTGCCGGAGGCGTTCATGGTGAAGTCGTGGTCGAGGGAGGCGTGGAGCAAGGAGTCGAACTGGATAGGGTTCGTGGCGATGGCTACGGAGGAGGGAAAGAAGGCGATGGGACGGAGGGACATAGTGGTGGCTTGGAGAGGGACGGTGCAAACATTGGAGTGGGTTAATGATTTTGAGTTCATTTTGGTGTCTGCTTCAAAAGTGTTTCAAAGAGACGATAATCCCAATTTACACCAAGGTTGGTACTCAATTTACACTTCTGAAGACCCTCGTTCTCCATTCAATAAGACCAGTGCCAGAACCCAGGTATGTGTGTGTGTTTGTGTATATATATATTTCCTTCTGGGGAATTTATTATGTGACAATATATCATAAGTTTAATATCTTAGGTTTATAAATACACGTTACGTTCAGGTTCTGAGCGAGATCAGGAGATTGGTGGAGTTATATAAGAACGAAGAAATAAGCATAACTATCACAGGGCACAGCTTAGGAGCAGCGCTTGCGACACTTAGTGCAGCGGATATAGTTGCAAATGGCTTCAACGCACCAAGAGATCAACCTTCGAATTCATGTCTGGTTACAGTCTTCGCATTTGCTAGTCCCCGTGTGGGAGACTTAAATTTTCAGAAGCTTTTCTCAAAGTACAAAGATCTTAGAGTGCTACGCATTAGAAATGAACTGGATATCGTTCCAAATTACCCTCTCTTAGGGTATTTTGACGTTGGGGAAGAACTGAAGATCGATACGAAGAAATCCAAGTACTTGAAGAGCCCTGGGAATGCAGCGAGCTGGCATAACTTGGAAGGTTATTTGCATGGGGTGGCGGGAACACAAGGGAGCAAAGGAGGGTTCAGGTTGGAGGTGAATCGTGATATTGCACTTGTGAATAAGTCTTTGGATGGTTTGAAAGACGAGTTTCTTGTTCCTGCATCCTGGAGAATTGAGAAGAATAAGGGTATGGTTCAACAGCCTGATGGATCTTGGAAGTTGATGGATCATGAGGACGATGATGACTTTTAAATCAGCGATTAATTCCAAAGCGTGTTAGAGGATAGATAAGATACTTTCTTTCTTTCTTTGTTTTTTAAGTCTTCCTATTGGCATTCGTTCCAAAACTTGCGCTAAAATAATTTCACCCACATGTTTATGCATAAGCTTCAGCTACACCATATCAGTTTAATTACTGTTTGGAAGCTGCCATATATGATGTTGTTGGCGTACATGGTTTCTGATTGGTGAATATTTTGGAACATATGATGGATTACTTGTTTCGTTGGTTTCCTTCGAGGTCACGTGTGTATGCGGAAAAAGTGCTTCTTTTGAATATTTTTAGCAATTATTCGTGCTTACCGAAACAAGAAAAAGACATTATAGGATAGTAACACTTCGTTAATTAATTCCTCCCATATAGTGCAAGATTCTAGGTGAAATGGTGCAAGTAATGGTCCAGAAGCAACAATCACTAAAGGAAAGATCCGTGAAATCAAATTGAACCATCTCCATTAGGATCTATTTGGTATAGGGGAAATGGAAAGGAGGAAAGAGGAAGGAAAATTTTAATGAGTTCCGTTTAAAAATATTAGAGAAGTGATAAACTGAAATTATTAAATATAAAGAAAATTAATCCCAAGTTATTCTTATAATTTTTCAAAATATTTAATTTCATCTCTTTATTTTACCGGGTCCACGTCATTTTAGCATACAAACATCTTCATTTGATAGCGTAGTTACTGAAATCTCCAGAGGTCACATATTGTGAAGTACAAGATGTAGTAAGGCCAGGAACAGTGTATGTTCCATCCAATAAACCCTCTGTGAGCCATCTATAAGCAGCCTCGGTCAAATGCAACCCATCCCAGCTCACAAATTTTGAAGGATCATCGCTATATATCACTCCTGAGTAGCTGCATAGTGCTGATTCATTGAAATTTTAGGGACCTCCATCTCCACAGCAAACTTTCAGATCATTTTTGCCAAATCCTGAAAATAGCAGGAACCAAATCAGTATCAATCTTCCCACTAAACCGAGAAACTATACATGTTGAGAGTAAAGGAGTACCGAATTGTTTCGGAGAATGGTAAAACTGAAGCGCGGCATTGAAATAATCGGCGTAGATGATTTTAGTGTGAGGATACAGCACTTGACGATCATTGAGTTCAGTTTGAAGCATCTTATAACAAGCAATCTTTCTTATCTGATTTCTCAAAACTGGGAGATTTCTTCTGCAAAAGTTCCCCTGCGGGGAATCACTGAAGCACAATGCAGATTATTGTATATATGAAATTCTATTGAGGATTTGGACGACGGCCGTTAGCAGCAGCAACGCATGATCCCCATTCCAGCAACTTTTTGCTGGTGTCATCCTTGTGAACAAAAACTTCTATAAAACAGAGAGAATCTTTCTTTGGTCCCGTAGCTGTTGCAATTGCTTCTGTCAGATCCTCCTCTGTACGTACCTACACTCGCAGCAGCAACACGGTCCATCAGTAACATGACCAAACAACTTTATAGAAGGGCATTGTATATTATAACTAACATAATAAAAACTATTTGACTAATTTAAGTAAAATAAAAGGTATATAATAAAGTCTTAAGAGTTTAAATTTGTTCTAGTTAACTGATTTATTTAATTTCTTTAATCTACTACAAAAAGTTAATTAATTCTTATATTAAGAACCGGAGAGAGTATAATCGAATTACATATCAAAAGAAAGAAGATAAGATTAACTGTTCAGTTCATGCTAACCTTTGCAGTCCAGTATTTGCCTACTCCATTATGCATAGCATCCACAAGGCAGGTGTAGTCCCAATTCTTGATCACATTGTATGGGCCATCATGAATCGCAACTTCATGGGATAACCTCCATTGTTGACAAGGAATATGATGTTCCTTTGTCCACAGCGGATCATTGTTGAAATATCCTGCACTGTCACCTATAGTGACATCCCACCAAATTGTTCATATTTGTGAAAATGCTTTATAATCTGAGCTTTTCACGTATTAATGATTGAGACAAAAATAATTATCAGGATATCTAGTAGAATGTTTCTATTCTCATAATCTTACTAACCTGGAAACTCCCATCTCCAATGCAAGCAATTACACGCTTATCTTTTGCAGCTTGTGCATATCCAAGAGTAGCACCTACTGACCAACCGATAGATCCATATTGAATCTGGAATTCATAACTGAAAGTTTGGCATTGTTAATTTATGTTAGCCGTAATTGGAGTATTGTTCATTGCAGAGATTTTATAAAACTTACCCACAGTTCTCAGGGAGACGAAGCTTCTGACAATTGAATCAAGAATCCCCGGTTTCAGCTATGATGGCGGTATCTCCACTCAGCATGTTCTGTTCAACAGATTTAATTAACGAACTCAAAGGAGTAACTTACTTGATAGCTAAGTCAGTATGCAATAACAAATACATGAACTGCATAATGAGGAATTTGGTCAAGCAAATGAAAACAGACTCTGAATTTCCTATACATGATATATTACGGATTAGTTTGTTCCTGGTCTATGAGAGAAATGTTCAAAATTATATTCACAAACTTAATTTCACCTAAATCAATGCATATCGTTGACAACCTTAATGAATATCTTGTTATCTAAGCATCAGTTATTCAGAAATATAGCAGCTAATTGGGCTTCATGTTTGCATTCTTGAAGAAAGTACTTAAGGCTTTTATCTATGTGATTGATCCTCAATCAATGGATACATCAAACACCATTTGGTAAAACACAAGCAAGGCTTGGGATAATCTTGAGCAACTTACCTGAATGTGCTTAAATAGAATATTAACTTAAGGTTCACTGTTCTCCCGCTTCAAAGGAACCCCAGGGGGAACAAAGATACGCTGGTAATTCTCCATGGCTGTGCTGTTTCTCTTCAACTTCTTGGAAAATGCAGTTAAGAAATCAGACATGAAAACCCATCCCAAGGAGGGACCATTGCCAATGGTCACCCGATTAGGCTGTATGATCACCGCTTTCTCCTTATTTACCAACAAGAAGTATCCAACAGAGCTGTAGTCATTGAAGATATGGCAAAAAAAAATATAGGCATCAGCAGACTCTACTATCTCACCAACACAGGTTGTACTAACAGCACCCCAGTAGTTCCCAGTGAAATGGGGATGATTCTCTGGTACAAGCCCTTTCCCTGAGGGCATAACAGCTATTGAATATCCACTAGCTTCAATTAACTCCAAAAGTGACTTTTGTGCCCTTGCCACCCTTATCTTTGGCCCACCCACTATCACTGGCTTCACAGCTTTGTTTAGCAAAGCAGCTGTTGCTTCCACAGCAGCTTCTAGTCCTAACCGGTTGCTCACGCTGCATGCCAGGAAGGGTTGTAAGAACAAAAATAATATGAAACCATAAAAGTTACTCTCAGTCTCAGATCCATGCTCTATCACTGAAGCAGAGAATATAAAGTCAATCATATTCTCAAAACAAGTGCAGTATATTACACATACATGAGTAGATGTAAGTGTTAAGAAGTCTAAGAAAAGTGGATATAAAATGCTTTGTAAGTTCATAATAGAGTTAATGTCAAGATGCTACCCCGCAAACTACTCATTATAATCAAAGGTTTTTAGGGCTTCATAGGTATTTCGGTCTTCTCCCGTGAGTCAAATTTCGAGTGAACAAGAGATGTAATGTATCAATGTCTTTTCATATTCCAGAGGCAAGAATATAAATTGTCTGTTATAAACTCGGAATAAGCATAAAGAAAAATTAAAAAAATTATATTAAATTAAAACAAGGTGAGTAAATAACAAAAAGAGGACGTCATACGTTGGTGCAAGATAAAATGGAACTGGATCTCGAGCAAAAGTTGGGTCAAGAATTCCAGATAAATTACAACTTATGCTGATATAAACCGGCTTGCTTTCCTTCAAAGCACTTGATATTGCCGTATCAATCAGCTCATGTGCATTATCCAAGTTATTTACCACTGCCTGATAAATCATTCATCCCTGAATTAGAGATCAGTGCTTTAAACTGAACATTTATAATAATAATAATAATAATAATAATTACTCACCTGGAAACATGCGACTGTCTGAAAGCAGCGCAGCTCTTGGGTGAAATCGGGTAAACCGATTGTGTGATGGGGGATCCGGTTTGTCCCATAATCATTGGAATTCGGACCCCCAACTATACAAATAACTGGCAAGTTCTCACTGTAGCTCCAGCGATGGCATTCAGAACGCTGAGCCCACCGACGGTGAAGGTGACTACACAAGCTCCAACGCCCTTGGCACGTGCGTAGCCGTCGGCTGCGTACCCGGCGTTGAGCTCGTTGCAGCAGCCAACGACGTTGATCTGGGGCTCGGCGATAAGATGGTCCAGGAGGGTCAAATTGAAGTCACCGGGCACGGAGAAGACATCCCTGGCGCCAATCTCGACCAACCGCCGAGCCAAGCAGCAACCCAAGGTGCACAGAGACGGAGCAGAGCAGGGCACCGGGCGGGGGCTGTCATGCCCCCCTGCACACCAAGGGAAAACATAAATGGGCTCAGCTGGCAGAGTTTAGTGGACAGAACACGTGCTCAAACCCAACACGTTATTCTTTTGGGCTAATCAACCCAAAAAAACTTTCGTTCTCATTTCTAAACAACTAAATTTGGAGTAGTATATAAAAAAAAAAAAAAAACTAAATTTGGAGTACCAACGTGGTTAGTTTGAGTGGTAAGCGATTCGGTATTACTTAAGTGAGGTCTCGAGTTTGAGCTTTGGCGTATGCAGAAAATCCCCGTTGAGAGACTCACCCACCATAGCTAGGTGGGTGAAGCGGGTCGAATCCGGATATAGTCAGGGTAAAGCTCCGGGGTGGGCAACAAAAAAAAAACTTGGAGTGACAATGGGTGTTAATTCAAGTGCAAAGAGCTACCCATGGTATGTGGATTAAACTATTGAAAGAGTGAGATATACGACTATTTAGAGCATATTCGAATCCTGGGAGTACCACTTTATTGTGGTTCTAGTCACGGCGCTTGGGGAGGTATCCTTAACTCCTAGATGCCTAGATTTACGCTTGAGGGTAATAGACAGCTCATCCTACCTGACATTGGTATCGCCTAAGAGGAAGGGATATTTCACTATGCCCTTAGATCATGGGTGAACCTAACCCCTTTCCAAAAATATTTATAAAAAAAAAAGTGCAAAGAGCTTTAGCCACTTATACAAGAGGTCTAGTTTAAATTTATGTGAATATAAAAAATGTCACAAGGATAACTATCCCCAATTATATCCTACGATACTCAAATATGATTTATTCGTATAGTTATATTTAAAAGAAAAATACAGAATTTGGAATGCACTGAGTTGTTACGCCCTTGGTTATACATTAGTACAAATTTGAATCCTCTTCCACGGAGAAAGCAATGAGCGACAAGACAACGCACCATACGACGTGGACAAAGTAAAAGCTTCTTGTTATTTAGCGGTTGACTTTTAATAAGTGTGGTATTCCACTTATCATCACTCTTTCATCCAAGATTACAAAACCTGCATAATCAACAACAGTGGGGTCTTGGTTGGCCAAGGAAACAAATAGCGGACAAAGCGTTCTGTCCTCTAACATACAGATCCAAAAATACTAATTCGTTTGTGCATGCAATCTCTTCCAAAGCCAAAGAGGTAACCAATTCGTGGCTTTAAATAATTGGGCATCATTATAGTTTGTGGTTAAGACGTACACGAGTGCATGCCAACGCCTCCATTCTCCTAATTAATCACTTCAAAGCTGTTCAACTTTTCTCATTTGCTCATTTCCTGATCCTGTCTCTCTGTGTTCTCTCTATTACTTTAATTTGTCACCTTTCCCCCCAGAACTGCGTTTTAAATTCAGCTTCGAATTTGTGTTCATCCGGCCATGAGCCCACCACCATATATATATATATATATCCACACTATCTATCTTATATTATTGGAAACGGAAAAACCCACCAACAATACCTACCTCTCTTTACGAATAATGGGATATACCCTCTTAATAACTTTACTTGAAGTTCTTAATCATCTGATTCTTCCTTAATGTTTGTTTCTTAAGAAAACACATATTCAATTCCACAAATTTACCTTTCATTTTCCTTATCCAAAACTGATATGATCAAGCTTATGAAGCTTACTCGGAGCCTAAGGTTAAATATTAATAACTTTATGGTTATTGGATTCAAGTCCTCAATCTAATTAATCTTCGTGGAAGCTCACATCATCTATCTTTAGCTAATCTAGTAATTAATAGTCTAATAGACCGACAACTCGTGGCCACACACCCTTATCGATCTCAGGCCGAAAACACAAACGTAAGCAATCACTAACGGAGATAACTACCAAAGGATCTATATTAAAAAAAAAAAAAACTACCAAAGGATTTATATCATCGCCATCATCATATTCGACGTTATCCCAAAGAGGATATCAAAGTAAATTTGAACCATATTTTCAACAAGAGAAGATAAAAGAAATGATGACTCCGAAGCCGATCAAGAGTAATATATAAAAATAAGGGCATATAGCCGACCGATCGACTCATCGGCAGCGTGATTAACTGTTAATTAATACTTGTTCAGCTGGAAAGTTGGTGAGACAAATCAGCCAGAAAATTTATAAGTTGAGCTCTCTTTTCACCTCCAAATTGCAGCCATTTTACTGGGTATACGACGACAGATATTGATGATGACTTTCGGATGAGAATGAAGATCCAACTCAGCTGCTTTAAATATTTTATATATTTTGTGAACTATAAATATCATACTCAGCTTCAAGATTTCGATACTCGATCTAGACATTCCCGATTCAGAAACAGTATTTCAGAAAAGCGTGCAATATTTTTTATAAGCATGATGTATGCTGCAAGTTTGGAGATAAATGTGGGCGCGATGATGAAGATAAACATTGGAAGGTGGATTAGAAGGTTAATATTGGTGTGCATGACATTGGTGTTATTTCTGAGTGTAGGAAGTGAGACGCGACCATTGAATCCGACGCCGACAATGGTGAGCAACATGGTCCTGGAGGAAGGTGACCGGCAGTACGATAGGATTCACAGATTGAGTCCTGGAGGACCTGACCCTCATCATCACTGATCCATCATTGTAGTACCATGTGAAATCTTAGTATACTATGTTTCTCCTATTACCGATCTTTTGGTTGGAAAATGTCTAATGTTAATTCCCTGTTCTGTTTCGGTATTCGATGTACTTCTTCTACTTCTCAACTCTATATATATCTAAAACGATTCCCTTGCAATCCATCCATCGCTTGAATAATCGTCTAAGATTTTTTTATTAAATAACAACGAACCCAGCATCTTGTGTATATTTCCTACATTAAACAAAGTAAATGCATGTTCAAGGATCAAGGTGGTAAACTTAGTATTAGTAATAACCATCGATGTTGTTAAGTCCAAAGTGGTAAACTTGACTAGCTACTGGACATTTAAGAAGTTCTAATTATTGTAAATAAATATTTAAATTCTAAATGTAAGTTTTAACCATCTATAGCTAAGATTCCTGTTTATAACTGCCGTTTGAATTGATATTTACGGTTCATTTTAAAAAAAAAATATTTAGTGAAAACATGACTATATATCATTAATTTAATCTTTTGAGACTTTAATTACTATCATTCTCCCTTAATTTATGGGAAAAGTATATCAAGAGAGAGAGAGAGAGTATACAAAGTTTTGAAGACGTGTGCAATAAACATATTAAAGCAACATCACTACTAATAGATCTCAAATTTCTTCGATCATCATCGTTAGATTAATTGCCGCCCCATCCAGTCTCATTTATAAGTAAAAATTATCAAACTTTTCATGGTGATCAATTATAAGTAAAAAACTAACTCAATTTTAAGTGCAATCAATGTATGTTTAATTGTCTCCTATTCGAAATGAGAAGAGATGAGTAGTTTTTTTTAATAATCCAGGAAATTAAAGGATGGAGCTAGCAAAGACACTTGTAATTAAAAAGATAATACCCTATCTTCGAACCAATTGAAAGTATTGAAGCGGCCGACCTTAAAAACATATCTAAGAATAATAGAGAGTAACACATCTTTTGCTTTTAACTCTATGAAGGATAATGGTCCAACCAGTAATATTAATGATTGGATTCAAAGACAACACGAAGTTGTTTGGAGCTAGAAGTGGGTTAACTTGATTTTGAGTGAAGGCTAGATCAGAGAAGAATGAAATATTCTTGAACTCATTTGCAACTGTGAGAGGATTTGATATATTTTTCTCATGTAAGGCAATGTTTCTCTTCCTCCATACCATATAATGTTAAAGAGAATTATAATACCCTTCAAAATAGACAAATGGTTATCTTGGTACGTACAGGTTAATTAACACAAGAGTATCCTTCAACCACCGATAAAATCCTAATAGGGGCATTCAAGGAAAAAAAAGCAATTCAATTTCAAACATAATTAAGAATAATAATTAACTTTGTTAAACACTGAACAAAATTTTTGTGCTTATAATTAAGATATGAAGGAGTACGTGGTTATTATTTGAAATCAAATTTATTCATACTACATTAATTATAAATTAGTAAATGTCAAAAGCCACCGACAGTGGGACACGACAAATGATTAATTAATGATGTATACGGTGTACTCTCCTTAAAAGACTTTTGTCTTTTTTAGGGGATTATTAATTACAATAATTCAGAAAAGGATATACCCACGGATTTCAACTAATCCATGATCTTAATTTTCCGTGCGCGAACTTTGAACCCGTCGTGTTATGGCATTTAACGTACGGCGCCGTCTCACCCACCTATCTAGTAATCCATTGTTTCTTTAATTAATTAGTTGCTGGTCGTTTAATTAATTGGATATTGCTTATCATAGCTAATAAATCTACAAAAGAAAATGTCAAAACACAAAACAACAGAAAGGTCACTTGGCTTTACATAATCATCCGATACTCAACAACAAGAATGAATGCGTATATAAAGCCAAATATCAAAATCTTCTCGTATTCGTTGACCATGAGATTTATGGAGCGCCGACGTGGTTCCCACTGATCATGAATTTCATTCAAACATGAATTAAGATCACAAAACCTGCTTAAAATATAGTGATCGTTTTGGACAGAACGAATTGTCGTATATATATAACAGGGTCGATACGGAGGATCAGCTTTAATTTGTACACCCGTCGTCGTATCTGGCATGCAAAGTCTCTTCGGTAGGTACGTAACTGATTTGGGGATGATTTTATAATATATAGAATATTGGGAACCACGAAATTTATGGTTACAATAATAACGAGTTTGTACATGTTATAGAATTCTGTAGAAACTAATTAGTAAGAAATCCAAGCCTCACAATACTGGTAAGGTTAAAAGTATTAAAGCCTTTATATATATAAACAAAAGTCATATGGCAAAGTGGTATTGTTGTTGGGGAAGGTCATGATATAACATATTTTATTTGAAGTTGTTTTTTAGTTTTTTTCATCTAATGTCTTTAACCATCCATAATGTTTTTAACTAATTAACCTAATTCTCATTTTAAACCAATTTCTTTTTTTTATTTAATGAAGGGTATCCCTCCCCTTTTATGACTTAGAGTGTAAACTACTTTTTTTTATTTACGTAAGGTAATTAAAAATTTATGTGTGTGTATATATATAAAAGTAGAGTGAGTAGTAAAATGAAAATGCTCATGGTGACCGATAGTTATGTGGGCAAGGGGGAAAACGAATGAATAATACGTATAATTTTGATTAATTAAATAATGAATGAATCTGGATGAATGCATACACACACACAAATACCGGCTATATAATTTAATTAAAATGGTGTAAATTTTATTTTATTTTACTGGAAAGAAAGTGTACAGTTCATAATAATAATTAAGAAAAAATAAATTTAAATTTAAGAAATATAATGAAATTATAATAAAAATTCAAAGTAGTGAATGTCGTATTCCATAAGATGTTGATAGATAATGATCCACTTGATCACTTCACGGGTACAACTCGGCCGCCAAGCAAAATTCCTTTACGGATAAAACAATAAAATTTCAAAAAGCCATAATGCATGATGTCAACAATTAATTAAACATCAATAGATAAAGAACTTCCCTCTCGTACATCTGTAGTTAGCAACATCGCCTTTATCCATCTCCACGTGAAAAGTAAAGATGCATGATGATCGTATTGACGCTGAATGATTTAGAGATCGTGACATTTTAGATTATTCTTTATATTCTTTTAATCTTTAATATAAAAATTAGTTAATTAATTTAAATATATTAAAAAATTAAATAAATAAATTATAATTAATATAAAAACTAGTTGACTAATTAAAATAGATTAAAGAGTATATAATATAAATTTATCTTGAGAGTTGAGAGTTTAGATTTAATCATAATTAATTAATTATTTAGCTTCCTTAATCTATTTAAATTAGTCAACTGACTCTTATATTAAAAATTGAAAGAAATATCTTATATGAAACAGTTTTAAGGGGAGAGGGATGGATAAGTAATTTTACGGATATTTAATTTATCTGTGAAATTTACTAATTTTTGAAATTATAAATAATTTTCATAGAAATTCATCATCTCATTTTTTAGACAATAAACTAATATCCCATATTATCAATTAGAATCGAGCTTCTTCCGCCTAATCGCATGCTATACTAGTTACTCTTCTGATCTTTAATATATAACTTAATTGAGAAGTTGATCTTGTTTCTAAAATAAGACCAATTTCACATTTTTATCAATTTTTTTAAATTACTTTTATTGATACTTTCTCAGCAATAATTAACTAAGGGAGGCAGTGAGAAAGTTAAAGAAGATAATTAGCATGCTTTAAAAAATTATATTATATTAATTAATTTAATTAACTTTTTTAATTTAATTAAATTAATTAAATATGTTTTATATTAATAACTGAAAAAATATATAAGTTCGCTAGATGTAATTGTTAGGTCCTAACCTCTGTGCCGGCCGTCCACCTTCTTCAGTAATATTAATAATTGGCTTGTGACTTGAAGGCAAAAACCTCATATATATGCGTGTAAACACTTGATATTAAACTTAGTATAATGGTCTTGCTATATTAAACCTGGTGTTGCGTATATACATGGTATTAACTGTCAACAGATTATTTTGTCATATAATATTGAAAAGTGTATATAGTGGGTGGGGTTGAGTGTGTGTACATGTAAGAGCGAAATCAGCAGTATTTCTTTTTCTTTTTCTTTTCTTTTCAATTTGCTGGATAATTAATTTACCCATAGAAATGGCTTCAATTTGGAAGCCAAAAGAGCTTAACACCAACAAAAACCTTGTGGCTGATGTGTCGTATATATCCGATTTCCAAGTCACCGATAATCAATAATTATCAGCTAGCAAGCCAAAGGATTCCTATGCATTCACCAGCTATATGTATTTTGTGTCCTATTCATTTGGTTAATAAAGAAATTAAATTACCTTCATCTCGTTAATTAAGCTGCTGGCGGTTTGCCTAATTCACTATTAGCTTGCTCAATCGTTGATGACTATTAAGACAAGTATATAGGCCTTCAACTGAGATTGGAAGAACATACATGTTTTATAGACTAAGTTTAGTTCAGTTCAGATCAGAGCTTCCCCTACTTGTTAACCCGACAGATTCAGGGGGAAAAAAGTATAAAAAAAAATGAAAATTTCAATGCATTTTTCAAGGATAAATGAGATTTCATATGATGAATACTCTAAGGGCAATATAAAGTCTCTCTTCTTTTTAGGTAATATTAATGTTGAGCAAGATTAGGCGCTATTTTCCTTCGTACAAATAGTATGAGTTATCCACCTGAGTTTCTGCGTGGCATTGTGTTGTTCTGGGCTTATATGACCCAATTTTTGGATTACCGAGAAAATAAAAAAATGATAGTCAGGTCCCGAAAGAGGAAATTAATGATAATTAGGTCCTTAATAATAATTTTTTTTTAAAAAACGAATTGTAAATAAAGATTCAAACTGCAAATTCAGAGTTTATGAATAATTTACTCAAATCCTTCCTTTTGTTAAAATATTAAAATTGGCTTGGCTTCCCACTTTGTGGTAATTTATATCTTTGAAGGAGTATAGATTTAGGCATCTATTTTCTCCTCCTAACAGTTTTGGAATTTAATGTATAAATAGACTAGGATTTAATTATTAATATGCAATTTGATCTGTATAATTTTCTGGATTCTCTGGAAAATAGAAAAAAGGAATACTGTCAAATAGTTTCTGAATAGCTCCTTCATATTAACTTGGCAATATCTCATCGAAGTATACTATATAACTAAAAATGCCAACTTCAGCTTACCTGCAGAGTACAAAATCTGCAAATCAGTGTATGTCTTTCAATTTTATATTTATGTAGGAAGATGAAAAGTGATAATCTGGTCTTGAAAACAAAATATTTTAGTTTAATTAATCTGCAAATGATATGTAAAGAAGATGGATCACAAAGTGCCCCGCTTCAAGAAATTAAAATATATATCCCCACTTTGGATGTGGATATAGAGATGAAAAGGCGAGCACCTTTTTCATGAGATTCATACCATTAAGTGCAAATCAGTATTCTTTTCCTATTTTTCTTTTTATTTCCCTTAAAAGTCATTTAATTTTAATTATGTAAACCACCCCACCACTTCAAAAGGATACAGATACAGGTTAAAAATTTGACTTTAATCGCACAATTGAAAACAACGAAACTGGTATAAAGAAAACATTTCTAAGATCTAAAATTATGGTTAAACATGATAACTATGCCATAGCCTTCTAAAATTATATCTGTTAAAAGACGTCAATCTATCGTTTCAAACCACTAGCATTGAGTGGGAAAATGAGTAAATTCCCTATTCTCCCCTTCCCCTTCCCTCCATTTCCCTCATACCAAACACAAGCTTAGCTCTCATTTTCTGGTATTCTATTCTTGAAAACATTCACTTCTTCCAACCTTAGCAGCTACTTTTGACCTCTCTTCCTACCTAAGAAACACCAATGCTAGCTCAGTACACAACAATCCTATCAAGTAGGGTTTAGAGAGAGATGTATGTACATAACTTTATTCTTATAAGTAGAGATACTATTTTTAGGATCTAAACTCTTTGATCTACAAATCACATGGCAGTAACCTTACCGTTATTTCAAGGCTTACTCTCTAGTCATAACAACAAAGTAGACTTAGAATTGTATGAAAGAGGCGTGAGTTTTAATCGAGGAGAGACAAACTTGACATGTTGTGTGCCACTGGTCATACTTTCTTGTTAGGTCCACTAGAAGACATAGGGTGGGGCTCTTGATAAGTCAATAGGATTGCTATATATATATAGAGATGGATATATAGAGAATGATCAGACTCTAAACATATGTTTTAACAAACGACGAATATTCTCAGTAGGCAAACCAATTATGTGAATGGAAATAGAGATGTGGCTGATGAGGTTCAATCATATTATATTACACAAATCCAATGGATCACTTTTAACGCGTTGCTCTTTACACATAGCACATATTCATTCTTGATCATTACCATTAGTGCTCGCAACAGTACAAAACAAGGCCACTAATTAATGTTCGATGGTGCTTTTGATGAGTCGATCATTAATACTCCACTACGCTCAGTACAAGGAAAACAACAAAAGAAGCTTTTTAGCGCCTGTAAATATATATATATATATAGCTAAGATCCTCTCAACTTTGCATATAACACGTCTGGTATATTCATCAGAATCTTGGATTAGCAGCAAAAAATATAATGGCCAGATCCTCCGTGAGTTTGCTTTTGTTCACTTTTCTGCTGATGATTGTGTGGTTGTCGTCCATGTCATCGTCAGAAGCTCAGGGGGTGAAATAATCACAGTGATGTATCTTCTTCATCAGCTCAGTTCCGCTCTGGCTCTGTGTTTTTGAGTAATGTGAAGCTCAGCTTTAATGGCGGATCCGAGCACAACAGCGTTGGGTTCATCAGAAATGGCGGGAAGGGAGATAGTATGGCAAAAGGAAGGAAATTCCTGCGACCAAAAAGGGTGAGCCCCGGAGGCCCAGATGGACATCACCATTTCAAAATCATTGACGGCGTCGTTAGTAAAAGGACTTGAGGTTAGTAATATATATATATATATATCTTCTACGTACTATATATTGTTGTGTCCATATTAATATTATAAGCTTTTTTGGTGATGTTTTGTAAGGAGGGTTAAGCTTTTATTGTTCAGATTTGCCGGGGACGAACCAGGAGTAGCTATTTCATCTTGAGAGCCTAAACAAAACAATGAATAGGGATAGCAATAAAACGCTTCGCTTATCTCCACCACAGGGTTGTCATGTACGTACGGGGCCGAAATAAATTGTGGTCGTGAAGCTTTTTCTTCTTCTTGTTTTTTTGGATAAAGTTCATGTTTTGAGTATTCCAATTATTGAAGGAATTTGGATGCCTCGTGTTAAACTGCTGTGAAAGATCTTAAAATCATAAACGGAGTACAATTGATTTTACTACTGTATTATACACACACACGCGCGCGAAAAAATGTTAATAAAAGTATTCAAAAACTAACATATATATCAACAAAATCAACAAATTGTTTATTGAGATTATAAACAGCTTTATCACATAAGGAAGAGAACATAAATTTAAATTTTAAAAAATTCACTTATTAGAAGAGATAAAAATCATTTATAATATATGTCTTAAAAATATTATACATTTGAATAAATAAAAAAACATCTGTATATGCGGGCAGACCTTGGGCGTGTGGAACATAAACAAGAGACGAATTAAGTAAAGGAGGCCAGATAGAAACTGGTAGTGGAATCTACATGGGATTTACCCAATGATAATACATTGGAAGAAATAATACGTGGTGAACTTAAGAAAACATCAGCATCAAACTCCAGCTCCTCAAACTATACGTAGCAAAGAAGAAGCTTGTAATACGCATAAATCCTAGGGTATTGTAATATCCTAAAAGCTAGTTGTTAGACTTGGGAACTCAAGATTTCTCTTTTAAGGTTATTTTCCTGATATAAGATCCATGACAATAATGTGATGAACATAAATCTAAAATCTAAAAAGAGATCTCAATCTCAAAAAATTAACCTATTAAGAGAGAGAACCCTTAAACTTTTAAATTTACCTTTACTGGTGAGATTCTCAATTTGGGATTTATAGCAAAGCTCTTAAAAAGTAGTTGACGATCCAGATGTCCATAGTGGCCAAGTCTTGACAAAGAGGCTTTGTGCATTGTCAAATCCCTATGGGGTTTTATTATTTTTTATATTAAAACTTGTCATTAGATACTCATTAGTTGACATTAAATTTTGGAGTAATTAATTCCCTTCTTTATGACCTAATTTCCCCTTATATTTTCACTCAATATATTATCATTTTTTTGCCAACACTCATTAGATCATTCAATATATTAACTTATAAATTACAAGCAGCAAGGAAGCAATAAAAAATTGGCCATTATATAGGCCATGGTGGACAACTAGGTAGCCGGTTTAAGCCATCACACGAAAGATTTACGCGTTTGTATTGTCCTAAACTAATTCTTTTTCCAGTATGCAGATTCCTCTTAAAAGAATTTAGTTCAACTTGTAAAAGGTTGTACTAACTTAATCAAAAGTCTTAAGTTTGAGTTATGGGAATGCAGTAGTGTTAAATACTTGGTGGTAGAGCTTGGTTGCCCTTGTGGTCTTGCACACCTCGATGTAAATTAATCTGAGCTCCAATGAATCCTCTAGGTTAAAATGAGATAAGCTTAAGATACCGAATGCTTTATGGAAAAAAAATCCTCATAGGGTTTTGAAAAAAGATGTACTGTCCAACTTTGAAATTGAGTAATGACAGCCTATGTATCGATGTCATAGCACAGCAGATTTAATGCGGACTTGACTTCTACCACGAAAACACATAAATCAGTATGCACTTTTTTACTTTAATTTGATGGTATTATCCAAATACTAATAAAGTGGTAAACAGTAGACAAGAACATCACTTAAATAATTTTTGCTATTAAAATATTAATGGTTTGAGATTATAAGAGATATCAAACCTGTAATCTTCCCTATTAATATAAGAGTTTTCATGCCCTAAACCATAAGACACTAAGACGAATGGAAAACTAAGAGTTGGTTTGAAGTGTGTGACATTAGGTTTTCTCAACTAAAGCGTGCTTAATAAAAATCCAAGGTTTTTAGGTTTTGTTTTGGAACCTGCCTCGTATTTTGAGGAGAAAGTAGACCATTAAGGGACAAAAATGACAACCCCCTCCCCACCCCACAGGTAGCTTTCACAATACTGGTGCCTCTTTAGTGCTTTCTTCCTGAGATTATTTTCTGAGCACAAGCATTGACTAAAACAATTAACGGTGAATTTAAATTCTTGTAGCGTAATGCAATCATAACAAAAGGGACGACAGGGACAAGTCAGTTCAAGATTATCCATAATTAAATAAATTGAACGACATCCTGTCTGGTTCCAGAATGGTGGGATTATTATAAGTGTACACTCTACATATGAGCAAAATAAGCATAAGTTCTTAATTAATGGCAGCCATTATATTTTTTGGTAATTAAAAGAGATTTAGACCAATATATCTTGTGTTGTGAGTGATGCGTCGTATATATCCAATAGTCATCATTTTGCCGTCGTTTAGTTGTTACCACCAATTTGACATAGTACTTACCTGTCGTTTAGTGCGTGACGGTATTTTCAGAATCTAGCACTACGCAATCAAATTGCATTAGCACCATTCTATTTTAGAACATTATTAATGCTTGCGCATTGTTGCATGTCTTAGTTGTTACTTGAGTCCACTTATATTTATCACGTGTATATATCCTATAATAGCTTTGTTTATTTTAAAAAAAAATTAGGATTATCCCCTTTTTTACTTGTTTCAATATTACAGCGCATCATTAATTAACTGTTTCAAAATGAATATTATTTTAGGTCAAATTTAAAAAAGCTTTCAGTGTAACTCACAAAACATTCAAAATCTTCAGAGAGAAATTACAGTTGGTAAATTAAAAACAATAATTAATATATCAACTTAATAGTTATTATTATTAATAAATTAAATTATACAAATATGATATATTGATGGCGAATGAACTTGAAAATGTTGAGTAAATGATGATGATGATAAACTGATTTAATTTGACAGTTAAAAGACCCCAATTCCGCAGAAACTTAGTGACTCGCTCCAAAAAGTAAACGTAGTGCGATCGATGAGTGAAATAATTAGCAGCAGCATTTTAATTAATTTTCAATTTACTCATGGTGTTGTTACTTGTAGTCTTGCCCCCACTAAAATCCTCTGCAATTTGGAAACTAAAAGGAGCCACACTAACGATTCCACACTAAAAAAAATATTATTATTATCATCATAGATTCCCCACTAAACGATCTCTTGTGCAATATATAATATACATCCCTCTCTTTCAGTTTCACCTATATATATATATATATGGACTATTAATGCGAAGTTGTGAATATCCTGGAATCTGCAGAAGATAATGGCGAAGAAGTTAGGGTTATTGCTGTGCCTTGTATTGATTCTTCACTCACTTCCATATTGTGATTCACCTCATGATGATTTCACTGATAAGCTGCCAAAACTACTGAAAGTAGAAGCTGTTGAGGAGAAATTTACAATCTCCCAAACAAGCCCTAATCCACCACGTAAGAAGCAAGGGTTCTCTGGTGGCCGCCCTTGATCTTTGGCAAATATCGTTTGTGTTTCTTAGCTTCTCTAATTAGTAAGAACAAGGTCACAGCAGATATATATTCGCTGTTATTCTTGATCAAATGCCAAATTACTCAGGGACACGTGATTTTACATTATAATGCAAGTTTTTGTTTGAATTTGCTTTTAATAACCACGTTTATATAACTTAAAACAAAACTTCTCTTACATATTTATTTACCTTATAAACCATAAAATCATGATTGAAAATGTTAGATTAGGATTTCAAATTAAATCACCAATCCAAACATATGCTAAGTAAATTCTTTGGCAAGATTCAGATCAAATGAGACACGGTATGATATTTAGAATTTCTCTGTAATTTTTCCAAATCTTTTTGGAGCCAATGGTGTAGGACACCTTAAGGGCGTTTAGGGTTGTGTGCCGGTGACATCCACCGTGAAGGTGATGCTTCTCAGTGCTCAAACTGAGAGAGCCGCTCAGGAAATGGGACGAAGACGACCGCGACGACAAGTCATTATTATTCTTCATCACTGCAACATGAGCTTCTGACATTAACAAACTCACCATCATCAGCCAAGTGAGCAAAATGAAACCCAAGTTTCTCCCATCATTTTCTTGCTAGCTACGTATACTCCCAGATTCTGATCAGTATATTTATCAGACGTCTTATGCATCCGAGCTAATGGCATACATATATATAGAGAAAGCATCATAGGGCGGCTGGGTCGAGCTCGTCTTTCTCCAAAAGATTAACATTTAATTTGATATATATGTGCAACTTTTAGCTGGTGATGACACCCCGTTGGCACTGAGCACTTTTTTTTTAACCTTCATGTACAAATCAGAAGAACGAAAATTTCCTTTCATCCTCGTAGATTTTAATATACCACTTCATGAGCGCGTGCCATCTTTTTTGTTTTACTTTTGCGATTGAAATAAAAATGACATTTAGCTGTTGTCCTTCTCTATATTGTCCTAATTGAGGATATCTCTTTAGTAATCATTTTGTCAGATGCATTATATAATACCAACGACGGTATTGATATATGATAAAGCAGGAAAAATATATGGTAGAAGTCCAGAAATTATTTTTCACCTAAATGGACACTGACCTCTGCATGCAACAGATGGACGCCCATCAAGTTTGAATAATCTTCCTTGGACATCAAGTGGAGGGCAATTCTCTGAACCTTCCGAATGTTCACAATTGTTAAGGAATAACCACAAGTTTATTTTCTATGACGAAATTAAAAATGAGGAAAGGAATGGAAAGCAGATGATAAGGATATTTTTTCTTCATAAATGGGATGATTCAGCATCACCAAGTTGTTGTTATTCACAACTGCTCGAACTATTAATTCTTTCGCTTCATCGTGCTTCTTTCTCAGCATGTTGCAAATCTGCAAGAAATCACACTTAAAAATTTCAAGTGATGGTAATAATTTAATTTTCCTTTCCTTTTTCTCTTTTCCCCTTCTAAGATACTGCATGCCTGGATGAAAATAAACCCTTTCACTTCCGTTAGCTTGGGAAAATTGTAATATAAAATAGATGGTAGTATCAAATTTTAAAATAATTGCAATTGCATAAATAAAGTAAACCTGGGTAATAATTAATAAATATAAAGAAAAACAGAACTAGTTTTTTTTTACTCACATCTTCAAGTTCCTTTGTATATGCCTGAGCCTTTTCAACATTGCTGTTATCTTCCACAAATGCAGAAGTGGGTAATTTCACTACCATCAGGTTAATCTCCGGGGGACGTTGAAGTTCCAATGTGGGGGAGTACCGCAGAGTAAGCTGTTGGGTCTACTCTCCACCTGAATTTCATGAACGTGAAACAGGGTGATTTATAAAGGAAAAAACTGATACTGACAACTTTAAGGATTGAAATCCTTATATCATTGTATGTTGTCAGTCTTCATCAGATAATACAGGGCATCAGATAAGATATTCCCAAACCTTAATAATATACCTTTCCAACAACTTTTTCTGGACGCCCCCTGGAATTTCTGCAGTTATTTAGAAATACGTTACTGGTCGAGAAAAGAATCAAAAGGAAAACAATAAATAATAAAAACAATTAGTTGTTCAGTAAAACCTGATTTCACTAGGAGAGTGACAGAGTCGCTTCAGGGACCTTAACGGCGCTAAATTTGCTTCTGAAACCTGCAAATTTAGCTTTTAGTTGTGCTGAAATTTGGTTCAGCATGTGAGTGATTTCTTTTCAACGAAAAAGTATTGAAGCTTCAACTACTATAGTTGTGAAGTTCTTCCTACATTACACATTCTTTTTCACAAGAGAAAGAAACAAGAGATAAATTCCAACCACAACAAGGTGCGGGAGAACCTAGTGGGTAGAGAATCACGAATCAAACTACATTATTTTTAAAAATATGACCCTAGCCTAGATGGGAGTATAGTAGATATGACAATACGGTGCCAGGGGAAATCATCGAGTGGTGTCAAACCACTTGAGGGGGCTGATTCCTTCCTTCAAAAAAAGAAAACAGAAAATGGGAGGGGGGCTCATTAAATTTCAAACCTCATTAGTGTTCTTCCTCTTCAAGAAAGGGGTCGCGGGCTTTTGATTCGCAGAACTGTCAATAAGATGGTCAATCTTTGCTGCTGTAATGCCCCGCATCTCCATATGTTCAGAGTTTGCTGGGGAGTTAGTTTCTTTCTGACGCATAGGAGTTGGTACCTTGTCAGTTTCGACACCCCTAAGATAACATATGAACTGTCACTCAAAGCCAATTACTTGTTAATTAACTAATAAAGAAGAAGACAGTATTACACTTAGCATCATACTTTGCAGTCTTAAAGCCGATCTTGACAGCTTTAATGGAAGAAAGTTTATTTTCTTCTATGGTTAACCTTAAATTCTTAAGGGGTTCCTTGTCTGAATTTTGAGCTTGAAGATTCACAGGCATCTTGTCAGCATGTCTAGTTGTTTTCTCAGTTAAGCAGGAGGGATTAACATGAGAACTGCAAAAAATACCCACCAAAAGGCAAATTATGTCCATCACTATGATAATCCCCAGAAAGTGTTGTTTAAAACTTAAACATCTGAATGAAGTCTGATAGAGGTAATTACATGACATAATAATTTCAAAACTAAATTATACTGAAACAAGCATTAACAAGCAGAAATGAAAGAAAAGCAAAAACAATTTCAGAGTCCAATATTGAACAGTTAGCAATCTTGTGAAGATTCTATCATTCTAGTGTAAGTAATCTGATAAAAGTCCATTGTGAACTAAACATCAGTCGGAACATTAAGGCACAATTTATTTATCATGAGAAAACCAGACTGTGATCATTAACTCACATCCTTTTAATGTTCCACGATAGGATGTGATTTTCATTTATCCAATCAATTGATTAGAAGTAATTATATGCATGATACTACATAGATATGCATAATCTACAAATTCCTCCCCTATACATTCACATATTTATTGATCCATTCTTTGGCTAAGGTTCTTGCCTCAATCCAGGAAAGCTAGCATGTAACCTGGCCGAATGTTTTCCTCAAACTCTGTTTCTTAAGGATTAATAGTATCAGAAGAATTCTTTTACCAATTTATTTCATATTACCGCATCTGCAAGTCAGCAAAGCTTATCATACAGAGTCCTGTTACTATGGATGCTGGTGTGTACTGTATATTATACTGCCAAGTTAAGTAGTAATGGTCAAGTGTTGCTGCCTTACCTCAGTATTAACGTCTTTAGAGTACATATTAGTATCTAGCAACGTGATTTTGTTTTTCTTTACTTCTTTGAGAATTGGCTGTTTGGTTTCAGCTAACTTCCCTCCACTTTGAGTACGATCAGAAACAATACCCTTCCTAGTCATGATCACCAATGACATTCACATCACAATCATAACAAATAGCAAAATAACGTTCCACATATTCATCGCATATGCAATTAGTTAAATTGATTAAAAATATAGGAACTTCTAGGAGATTATTGATATACAATAATAGATATCTTACCAGGCATTACTAGGAATTTTAACATCAGCTTTGCCATCAATTGATACTAATTCATCTCTCACAGATTTGGTGGTCGGTGGAGTCGAATCACTAACCAATCTGGTTCCACATTCTGAGTCATCTGATTTGAAGCTCTCCCTGTTGAAAGCTGTTGAGACACAATACTAATGAAAGGCAAATAATTATATATGTTAAGACAAGCATAGCATACCTTTCTTTGATCATGGATCCAAGATGCAAGTCATCGGTTATTTTGTAGCAAGAGATTCTCTTTGTCCCAATGTCAATGGATTATACTTTAAAGGAACATTCTCCCCTATTTTGCAGTAAAACTTTGACTGAATGCTTTTGATTTCTTTATCTTTAATCAGGATCATTTCATCATCTACAGGTTTACTGGATCCATTGAGAAAAAATTGTTAAAAACGATTTAAATTCAATTGAAACATGCACTTTGCACCTTCACGTAAATACTTTTATGTCCAACTCCCATGGTGTAGGATAGGGATTAAGTAAACACAACCATCAGCAACTCAACGTATTCTAGAACAAAAACTGTTATTGATCTCCGTTCCAAAAGACCATAAATAATTACACCTGCTTGCTGTAGCCAAATGACCCTCTGAAGTTGAATTTTGGTTTTCCTTGATGTCATTATCAAGCGAAATCTTCTTTGACACATCTGCTGTAGTATTATTTTGAAAAATCGAGTCACTGTTAACTGGATGAGGGTCATTGGTAACTTCTGCTTGGGTGTTGCTGCCAGACGTATTATCTTCTTCAGTACTGCTTTCTAAATTTTTCGTTTGAGGTGAGGATGAAATCTCTAATGGTGACTTTACCTCATCAGGGTCCACATATGCTGCCTTATTATTGATGACACTTTGCTTTCCACCTGATCTTGTAATTATTCTTGTTCCCAGAGAATAAACTTCAGTTTGCTGATCTGTAATACCGTCTTGATTTGAAACATTCTGGTAAACAGATTGAGAAGGTGGGTTATTGATATCCTCAGATATTGATTCTGAGGAATGTCTCTTCTTAGGGAGTTCTCCTTCTTGATCCTTTGCTTCTGTACTTAGAGTTAAAGATCTAGTTTCAACTAACATGTCCAGCTTCCCAGATGATGAAGCTTTTGGCACATCCTGAATGAAATCTAGATCCTTTTGATTACCTACTATAATCTCAACCTTTGAGGTTTCCACAGTCTCTGATGATAGAGGCTTCAAAAACATGGGAACATTAGATGAATGGACTTGTTCATTATAATCGGTTTCAGGTTCTTTAGCAACTTCACTATCAATTTTGTGTGAAGTAACTCCTTTTTTAGTCAGATCCGTGTTGGAGGTCTTATCTCCTCTCAACAAGCTTGAATCAAGATTGAAGCTATCCATCCTGAGCCATTAAAAGAAGCAGTTATCATGAACTTCCGATATCAAAATTGCATTGTTGAATAATTTCTTGTACTTACTCGTTGAAATCAAAGTTGAAGTCAAAACTGTGTCCTCTTCCTTGTTCTGCACCAGAACATTGTCCTCCTTTATTCTCCTTAGACTTTGCGGGTTTTTTGGGTGAGCAGGAAAAATCAAGGTCTGAAATGTCTCCCCCTTTATTCTCTTTAGACTTTGCATGTTTTTTGGGGGAGCATGTAAAATCAAGGTCTGACATGTCACCTTTATTCTCCTTAGACTTTGTAGGCTTTTTGGGCGAGCTTGTAAAATCAAGGTCTGACATATCCATCTTAAATGATGATATCTTATCAAATTCACCATCCAGATTGAAATCCATGTCCCTATAAACAAAAAAGAAGTGATATATTTATAACTACTCTTTAGCTGAAAACGACTACATACCTTCCGGAAAAGCAAAATAGTTCACATTTAACTAAATTCATCATATTAAACTCCCCCAGAATATGATCAAAGTACAGATAGTAAAATGTAAAATCAATAATCCAAAACAGTGGTTTCATTGTGCACTGTCAGTAGTGTACTTACTAACCTTATTTTATTTCAGAAAAAAAATAACTCTAGCGTGACTTACAGTTTTCCGAAATTGAATGTCTTTTTCTTTCCTTTAGTAACACTGTCAAAACTAAAATCCATTGCATCATCATCTGTCATAGATATTGATTTCCAGGAGCTAAGAAATTCCTTTCCAATGCCCTCTTCTGTTCAAAGTAAAGAAATAGTTTCATTATATCATTGTTGTAGCTGAAAGAAGTAAACAATAATTGGTGTCCGCAGGGTTAGCAAGAAAATGCAATCTGGCATTTATAAGAAACTTTTAGAACTTAGAATTTTGCAGTAATATATAGAACAATAAAAGCAAGATATTATAGAAGATCAGTCTCGTAGAGTAAGTAGCAAAGTCATCCTTTAATTATGAGGGAGAAAAATGAAACTCTGTATTTCAGCATATATTTTTCTCTCCTAACTTGATTTTTTCTTATATCATGCTTCTCAGTTCGCATAAACGGTCCAATAATGAGATTCAATGTAGCAAGGACTCTATTAACAGCAAGGCTATATGGCGGCACCCATAGGTTTATTTTTATCGTCATACTCCTTTCTTCTTGTCATACTTCCTTATATATGTTATAAGCCATCACCAGCATTATTGCTAAAACAAGACTGCGACAAGGAAATGCATCGCGTGATGTCAAACTATACATTCATTACTGCTTTATTTCCATGAAAATACTAGGAAGAGTAGGCTTGTGATACTAATGGCATCCTGAATGCAAAGGCAAAGTGGGAGAATAACCTTGCAGTGAAGTTCCTTCCTTAGAATCTACAGATGAGGTTTCCTGTTGTTGATCTGCCATTATTTGATACTGGTAAAACTTCTGATCACTCCTCAACTACACTGAAAATGTCATGTTCCAATTCAAACAAATCAACTAAAAAATGTTCATAACAAGTGCGACATTGCACAACAAAGTAAACTCAATTTTTATTCAAAAGCATGTAAATCGCTAGTAATAAAAATGAAGAGAGCAGAAGTATAATAGCCGATTACACACCATTGAAAAGTAAACTCAATCTTTATTCAAAAGCGTCTATATTCAAACGATCACACGACCAGATTCTAAGAAAAGTTGAAATGAAAGATTTAAAACAAAGCAAGAAACGGTGCGACGGCGTCCGACACAGGGTTGGCAACCACGCAGGGAACAGATGACGCGGGGAATAAGTTCAAATCTAGATTCAAAGTCAGATTGAACAAATCAATCTCACAGGATTTTGGGAGCAGAAAGAGCACTGGTGTTCCAACCTTCTTTAATACTTGACGGAGAACAACCACGCAGGCTGAAAGCGGCGGACGGCGAGCTCGACCAATTGTGGAATGCTTGTTCGTCGACGGAGAAAAATGGATCTCTAGTTATCTACTTCTTACGAGACGAGAGGGATTATAAATTTGGACACTACATGCATGAAAAGATCTCTTCTAATGTTTAAAATGCAATAGCCATATATTAGTTGGGCAAAAGTACCCGCTTTTATTTCAAGGATCAAGGTCCAAAGGAGAGTAAACAATAAAGCTTAAGAGTTAAATGACTAAATTGCCCATATCATTAACATTTCAAATGTTCTCCTCTCCCTCTCTCTTCTAATTCCTCCTAGGAGTTTCCAGCAAGACATTTTAATTCATAATTTATTCATTTCATTTCACTAAGGACAATTGTTATTTTTATTGTTTCATGAATTTTTTTCTATTTTAAGCTACTAAAGATAATTTCGTCATTTTATAGTAAACCTTTATTCCCGCAAAAGAAACCTTAGGGCAATAAACTCTTATACGAAGGATTTTTAAGCAATATTTTTATATATCAAAATATTTAAACTGTCTGAAATTTCATTCCTTTCTTCACATTTCTAATTTTTTAAATGTAAAAAATCCAAACCAATATGTAAATAAAACGTAAACGAACCGGGAAAATATATACATAAATAGTCGGTCCCCGCCGAATTCATGCAACAAAGCCGTTGGGGGAGTGAGAGGCTACAGCATGCTCCACGTCTTCCTTCTCCCCCTCTCTCTCCTTTTTTTTTTCCCAATCAACGTCTTCGTCTTCCCTCCCATGGTTTGGTGAGAATGAACTGGCGAACAGCTGATGGACTTTATAAATAGTTGAATAATATTGCGACGCCATCACGCAAGGCCAACTACACGCACAACCAAACTATTCACCATTCAAGCCATAGCTTCAACCATATCCCCAATTCTGCAGTCATCAACGCTGCAAATGGTTCAAGTCTTAGAAACCACTCTCATCCTCCCTTCTCGTCCTCCCTTCACTGACGAACATGCCCTCTCTCTCTCTCACCTCGACACCGATCGCAACCTCCACCTCACTTTCCGATACCTTCGTGCTTACGTCAATACCCACCCCCCCTCTTCCGCCGACCCTTTTCTTGTCATCTCTTCCGCCCTCTCCCAAGCTCTCGTTCACTACTACCCACTCGCCGGAAAACTCCTCCGTCGCCAACAGGAAGACCAACGCCTCGAGATTTGGTGTTCCGCCAGCCAGGGAGTCCCTTTGATTCGGGCTAATGCGGATTTCACGCTTGAGTCCGTGAATTATCTCGATGATCCCGAGTCTCCTTTCCTCGAACAATTGGTCCCTGATCTGGACATGGACGGAGCGATGGAACACCCTTGTGTTCTGCAAATCACGGTGTTCAAGTGCGGTGCGTTCACTCTTGGAGCTGCGATACACCACTCCCTGTGCGACGGACTCGGCGCGACTCAGTTTTTCAGTGCGGCGGCCGAATTGGCCCGTGGAGCTACCCGAATAACGGTTGAGCCGATTTGGGACCGTGAGAAGCTGTTAGGTCCTCGGAATCCTACCCAAATTGATTCATCGGTTATCCGAGAGTTTCTGCATTTGGACAAGGAGTTCCTGCCGTACAAACGGAACATTGCCCCAGTTGTGAGAGCCTGCTTTCATGTGAGAGACGAGTGCTTGGAGAAGTTCAAGCGCTCGCTGCTTGAGCAATCTGGATTGAATTTCACCACTTTTGAGGCTTTGGGTGCATACGTTTGGAGATCCAAGTGAGTAATTTTCTTCCTAATAACTCAATTGCTCTGTTTAATATCTGAAAGTAATTAAAAAAAGGCTGTGAAAGTGACAAGTGATATATTCATTCTTTTGCAAATATTAATCATATGCTATACTCTCAAGGATTGGTGTCATGATCTGTAAGGAGAGTTTGGTATTGAAATCAAAAAATTTCTCAGTGGACCAAGTTTATTACAGAGCATTACATTACATTACATGAGATGATATTATGAGTATAATTTACATTCTGTTATGCACACATATCTATTGATTTAGTCTACAAAGATTGGATTTACGAATCTCTCTCAGGAAAATCACATGAAAATTGGCCTAAACGACTAATCTTGTTTCTGAAACAGGGTTAGGGCCTCAGGGATTGAAGCAGATGAAAAGATAAAGTTTGCATACTCAATCAACATAAGGAAACTCGTGAAGCCACCGATTCCAGGAGGCTACTGGGGCAACGGTTGTGTCCCAATGTACGTGAAGATGAGGGCAAAGGATGTGATAGAGAAACCCATATGGGAAACAGCAGAGCAGATAAAGAAGAGCAAAAGCAATGTGAGTGACGAGTATGTGAGGTCGTTCATTGATTTTCAAGAGAGGCATTATAAGGATGGGGTCACAGCGGGAAAAGGAGTGATTGGGTTCACAGATTGGAGACATTTGGGACATTCGAGCGTGGATTTTGGGTGGGGAGGTCCTGTGACTGTGTTGCCTCTTGCAAGGAATCTGCTTGGAAGTATGGAGCCATGTTTTTTCTTGCCATATTCAACAGCAAGCTCAGAGAAGAAGGATGGGTTCAAGGTTTTGGTGACTTTGCCTGAAGCTGCATTGCCTGCTTTCAGAAAGGACATGGAATTGTTTTCCAATAGCCACGAAGTTGGACAGTCATCAATATAGTGGACTAGTGGTAAATTTCAGAGAAATGTGAGAAAATGAAAAAGGGTTCATGTTTTATTTTTATTTGCCTTTTCTTTTCATTTCATAGAATTTACCTAAATGTATTGTTCTTGACTTGAGAGACTGAGGCAATCCAAACTTCACCTATTGAGCAAATGCTGTTATAAACCTGATTATGTTATTGCTATATAACTTCTTAAATTGTACATTATTAGCTATTTTCATCACATTACATAAACGTTGTCAATACTTAATATATTGTAAAGAACATTATAATTTATACTCCTCCTCTAGCTAATATAAGTTAGTTGGAGGTTAGATTAAACCTCAATTCATTAGTTTTTATATTTATTATTTTTTTAAATAAATTTATCTAACTATAAACTAAATCATGTCATATGTTATAATTAACTATTTTTTTTAATTTATCTAAATTAGTTAATTAATCTTATATTAAAGATAGGAGGAGTACACATTTTTTTTTTAAAATAAAAAAAATTTAGAAAATAATAAATGTTAAAATAGGACAATTACTAATATCAGATCAAATATTATTAATTATAGATTAAGTTTACCAACATAATATTCTATTTTAATATTTACCATTTCTATAGTCTTTTTTTTGTTATTTTCTCTTTTTCATTTTTACTTTAAAATCAAATGATAAAACAATTTAAAAAAAAATACAAAGTAGATAACAATACGCCTCTTCCTAGTACTCATTTAATGGAACAAAATAATTTTATTTCACTGTAATATATCATAAAAATTATTTACTCAGTTCTTATAATTTTATTAGAACCCTTTATTTGGGTAATATAATTTATTTTTGAAATTAATTACTCGTTATCCATAAGTAGTTAAAATTTTGAAAATTGGGTCCCGAAATAAACCTTTACTTTTAAAAAAATATTTAACATTTATGTCAAAAATATTAATTTATATTTCAAGAAATTAAGAATATATCACTTATATTCAATATTAAAAGTTTTAATTACAGTAAAATATTTGTTAATATTTTGAAATAAATAATTTAAATAAAAATTAATATATCAAATAAAAATGAAAGAGGCAAGAGAGATGGGAGCGAACTCTATCCTCTTATCCTCATCCTGTTGGACCAACAGAGAGTTGGAGTCCATGCCGTGGCTGACAGCTGTGACTGTTTCTAATCAAACCCAGAAGCTTCTGCTGCTGCTTCTTCAACAGGCTTCGCTTCCTCTATCTTTCTGATTATGACGTCCACTCTGGGAACTTCTTCATTTACCACCTTCCCTTCTCGATACCGCTCTTCTCCTTCTTCCAGAATTTCCCTTCATTCTCTCTCTCTAGCCCCAGGTACATCCCTTTACAAATTTTCCCTCTTTATCAACATTATTGCTTGCAAAGGCATTGCTTAATTGTTGACTATGTTGAGTGTTTGTTGTTCTTCAGCTCAAAGCTATGGGCGCAAGTTCTACGGAGGAATTGGAATCCGCGGCGGCTTAAAGGGAAGGGCTCGCTTCTCAGTGGCCAGCGTTGCCCCTGAAGTAAACATTCTAGAACAGGTAGTTAGAATATTTTAGATTCTCATCTTTGAATTCAGTTTACTTACCGCACTGTTGTATTTGTCTGCATTTCGTAGAGCATTGTTCATTGGTGTAAGGAATTGTCAGTTCAAAATAATGTTTTTGGATTCTAATTGGGTGGACACCACTGCCTGCACCTCAGATGTTTGCTGGAAGTACTTCAATTTTTTTGGGCTATTCATATTCGAAACTTAATTTTTTTAGTGTATGGTGAAACTTTTCTGCCTTCGAGTATCTGTTAGCTGTTTAGTTTGCATTAGCAAATATCTTAGAAATGAGGCATATAGATGAGAATATCTTCTTTTATGTTATGTTTGGCATGATAATGAGGATAAGATTCAGACCCCTGCACTTTCCCCTTTTTTTATTTTCATGCATAACACGTCAAGTCTGTAAACTTGTCATTTCCAGGCTCAGAAGGCTGATTCTGAAGATAGCCAGAGGCCAGTATACCCATTTTCTGCTATAGTAGGACAAGATGAGATGAAGTTGTGCCTTCTACTTAACGTGATTGATCCCAAGATTGGAGGGGTGATGATCATGGGGGATAGAGGGACAGGGAAATCAACAACTGTTAGGTCATTAGTGGACTTGCTTCCTCAAATTAGGGTTGTTTATGGGGACCCATATAACTCAGATCCAGAAGATCCAGAGTCCATGGGCGTGGAAGTGAGAGAACGTGTAACAAAAGGAGAGAAACTTGAGGTTGCGTTGACTAAAATCAACATGGTTGATTTGCCATTAGGAGCTACAGAAGATAGAGTTTGTGGGACAATTGACATTGAAAAAGCCCTCACAGAGGGTGTCAAAGCATTTGAGCCTGGTCTACTGGCCAAAGCCAATAGGGGAATCCTCTATGTTGATGAAGTTAATCTGTTGGATGATCATCTGGTAGATGTTTTACTAGATTCTGCTGCTTCTGGCTGGAACACAGTGGAGAGGGAAGGTATTTCGATCTCCCATCCGGCTCGGTTCATCTTAATTGGTTCAGGCAACCCAGAAGAAGGAGAGCTTAGGCCACAGCTTCTTGATAGATTTGGAATGCATGCTCAAGTAGGTACTGTGAGGGATGCTGAGCTAAGAGTGAAAATCGTGGAGGAGAGAGCAAGGTTCGATAGTAACCCAAAGGAGTTCCGAGATTCTTACAAAGCAGAGCAGGAAAAGCTTCAAGGACAGATTGCTTCAGCAAGAAGTAATCTTTCTTCAGTTCAGATTGATCAAGATCTCAAGGTGAAGATCTCCAAGGTTTGTGCGGAGTTGAATGTGGATGGACTGAGAGGAGACATAGTGACAAATAGAGCTGCAAAAACCCTAGCTGCTCTTAAGGGAAGGGACAAAGTGAGCGCAGAGGATATTGCTACAGTCATCCCTAACTGCTTGAGACACCGCCTGAGGAAGGATCCCTTGGAGACAATAGACTCAGGTTCACTTGTAATTGAGAAGTTTTATGAGGTTTTTAGCTGATGGTGCTGTCATATAACATGGTCCGTTAGCCCTACAGATTGATGAGCATATTACTATTTCTTTAGCCACTCCTTCACCTTTTGTGACGTTGGGATTTTCACTGCACTTTAGGCATAGCAATATGAAATCATGTACACTCTTGGGTCAAATGAAACTACGGTTATTCCATCGTAATTTTGAATAATATTATCAAATATGATACAAATTATTCGAATCATCAAAGAAACTGATGAATCTTTCTTTTTTTTTTGTTTCTTATCATGTATTCATGTTTATAGTTGAACATAGGGTATACTTAGTTATTCTATGCGTTTGGGTTAGTCTGTTATTACTTCTGGTCAAACGGTCAAAGCTTACAGCTGTATCCACGATGTCTCTCTCTCTCTCTCTCTCACACACACACACACACACACACACACACACACACACACACGTCCGACTAAGGGGACTTTACTCTCTAATGCTATAAATACTGTAACTCTCAGTTTATTCAATAAGATCCAGAAGCTTAATACTCTTCGTCATTATGTTTCTCTAATAAAACATACGCATTACATTGACTTCAAAATTTTGATATCTCATGTAAGTAATTTTGATATCTCATGTAAGTAATTTTGATATCTCATGTAAGTAATCAATGTCAAGAAAAATCGCTAGCATTATACTGTGGCTCATTATTCCACATTTTAAGATGCTCTGATTAGAGAGTACGGAGGGACTCATGAACTTTAATTTTTTATTTTTTATTTATTTTTTTATTTAATTTAGGGTATAATATTTCAGGATTTAAATTTGTATAATTCTCCTTATAAAAGTGATGTTGCTTATCACTTTAACAAATAACTTATGGGTACTATTTTTCATTTATATTAGAAAAAGTCGTTGAATAATACTAACAAGTCATTACGTTCTTGAATCAATATAAAGATAAGATATGAAATGTGAATTATGAACATGATAAATTTTATTAGCCATGAATTGTTATACATATTAGACAATATAAAACATACACAATGAGCGTGTTCTTAATGTAGTAAGGAGCTCTAGACTCTAGAGGTCTGAAACTAAAAGTTTTAGATTGAATAGATCACTTTTTAGAACTACGCTGCAGTATTGAAATGTCACTTTCAGTAAGTCCTCCCCATAAGCTAGGCCTCAACTCCACAAATGCTGGTGGCCGCTGGTATATAAGTGAAGCTGCCCTGATTAGCATCGCCGCAGTTACAGCCCAGATCACATATTTCTTATTATCAACTTCATAATCAAAGAAATGTATTAGATGCTTCTTTCCCCTCCATTCTGTTTCCACATCTCTCCTATTCTCATCCTGCAGGCCCACACCATGATGTCATATGGTTTATCAGAGATAAATCATCATGTCAAGGTACACAAAATTGTAACTGAAAATTGGAATTGGAGTAAAACCTTGAGGAACATCTCCAATGGAACATCAAATAGCGCTTCTACTTCATTTGGATTTAGCATTGGAGTAAATGCATCCTTGTTTGACAGTATGCCAATTACAGGAGTTATTATCATACCATACTGCGCTTGAAAAGACCAGCGTGTTAGGGAAGATATTTATGTATGGCTTTAAGTTTGTTGCAGAAGATTAGCAGCCAGAATCAGAATTACAGTATGAATAGAATTAGAAATTAGAAATTAAAATACCTTGAGAGTCATAAACCTGCTAGGCTTATGCCCCTATCAGTGAAAGAACTGAAACAGCCAGATACGTCTGGGAGTTAGGAGGATAAGAGAAGGAAGGGAATCCCACTTAAAAAAGAAAGAGAAGGAAAGGGGAAAAGATGTTCAAATATAAATTCCTTCACCGTCATTTATTTATTTTGGCAAAGTGAATTCCTTCAAACTTTATTCTTCAAAATCTCCTATCAAGGCTAGAACTTTAGAAGCAGGTGATGGGGCAGTGAATTGGCTAAAACATTGAACACAATAGAACTGAAAGCTTGGCACACCTATCCTCCCTTTTGTCAATTGTGGATTCTGACACAGTAAATGTTAGGTAAGGATTGAGATTTGAGCTAAGGTTCTGGCCTGCAGTCTCTTTTTTGGTTCTGTTATTTTTGCTTTCTGATGTATAAGCTATTTGAATGAGATAAAAATGGACAAGTTGCTAATTAGAGCCAAGAGTTGTTAGGACAGAGTGCAGGTTGAACTCACAGAACGCTTACAACTGTGGCAAAAGTAGGTGTTCATCATAGGAAATCAGCTGCTAATATTGAGAAATTACTGGAGGAACTAAATCAACTTTACGACCCAAACTTCACTTTCACTAGTTGAATTTTATTGTATATTCCTGACAATTATGTCTTATTCCATCAAATTTTGAACATTTTCGCCTCATTAACAAAGAATCCAGCATTCTGACCAGAAATGTTTTTTAATGCATGCACGTGTAACAGTAACAACAGAATGCACATACTCCCATGGAGTTAATTTTTTATTATAATCATCGTCAATGTATCTATAGAAATAAGAATTGTAGAAAGGCTTATGAATAATCAATAATACCAACACTGGCGTATCCTACTAAAAGAGTAACTATATAGAAGGAAATAGGATAAAAAAATCGTGTTCATACCTTAGTGCCAAATGGCTCAAGAGAAGTAATAACAGTAACAAGAGAAGTGTCCAAACCAATCTCCTCCTTAGCCTCCCTCAGGGCCGTTTCTACATCGTTAGCATCGCCTTCTTCTCTCTTCCCACCGGGCAGCGCAACTTCACCTGCAAGTTGCAACCACACACACAAACACCTTCACTTGGGTCACTCAAAGGAGCAAAAAAAAACCCCCCTCAAAATTTCCGGTTTTCCAGAATTGCAAGAGACAACCGAGAAGCCCATACCTGAGTGGGTTGACAGAGACGAAGCCCTCAAAGTGAGAAATACGCGTAGATTCCCATCATCCCCTTCGAAGAGGCAGATCAAGACGGAAGCTCTCTTGGTGGGTCTGAATTGGCTTGACGAGGAATTGTTGAAGCCGCTAGGTTCGGGTCTTCGTAAATGCTGAAGTAAAGCTTGTATTCTCTGAGAGACTCTCGGGTCTGACTTATTCGAACCCATTTCTACAGCGTGCTTCGCGTTCTCATCCGCAGACCAAACGTGAGGAAATGGAGAATTGCGAATACGATCATAAAAAGGACAAAATTGTAGCCAGTTCGTTGCTGAAAGAGCTAATTAAAAATTAAATCAACAATTTCTCTAATTAAGAATCTTAATAATTTCTTTCATTGAGATTCAGATTCTGAATTCTTATACCCCTCACAGGAGAAAACTCAATCCCCTTGGATGAATAATGAATTGCCTATGAAAACAATCTTGTATTGAAAAGTGTCGGTGTCAGACCCAAATTAATCAAAGGCCAAGTTGATAATACTTCAGTTGCATCGAGCGAACTGGCTACAATTTTTTCCTTTTTAACTTGTTTAAATCCGATGGTATCGTCTTCATTCCTGTTTGTAAGTTTATATTTTTAAGGGTTATACTCAGTATTATTATGATTTTATTTTTTACATAAATATAATATTTTAATTTTATTTATAATATAATTTTAACTATAAATTTTTTAATTTAATATAATTTAATACATAATTTTATCTTTTAATTATTAAGAATTATACTAAATTAAAAAAATTATTAATAAAATAGTATATAAATAAAATTAAAATATTAGATATATATAAAAAATAAAAGCATAATATTAAGTATTATATAATTTTATTTTTAATTGATTCACACATTTATATCGTCTTCATTACTAAACTCTACTTTCAATCCGCAGCTTCCAAGAAAACAAACACCAGGATAAACAAACACAAATTTTCGGTCGATTCTTATTTCAATCGATTTCTTTGAACACCAGGATAAACTTCACCAAATTTTTGGTCGGCCGCTTGAGGGTTCGCAAATGGGGAATAGCAAGCCCTAATTTGTTTTGATATATTGCTTTCTTTCAATCCACAAATTCCCCTACTGAAATTGAAATATTAAAAAATAATCCAGCACAAAAAAATAATTTAAACAAAATAAAATAAATAAATGTCCATGTCATCTTTGTATATATAATTGTCAAATCACTTTTTTTAGTCAAATAAGACTGAGTCATGATTTAACTATCTTTAATAAATTTATTAGTGAAAATATGATCTATTTTAAATATTTTAGAATTAAAATTACATCACAAATTATTTTAAAATACTATACATATTTTAAAAAATATTTTAAAATACTTATCGTACTTTAACCCTTAATAAAATTATTCTGTCTTTTCTAATCAAATGCTACAAATTCTAGCCCAGTCTTGTTCTTCTGTTAGTTTTCCTCTTCACTATGGTTATTCAATAATATTCATACCATGAGCATCGTTAATCCCCAACCTAGTTCCGAAGCAAGTAATCCAAAACCAGCACTGAAGTTTGATTATTATACAATCCAAGAAAGTAAAAGAAATTAAGAAATTCAAAACATTATGGTTCACACATGTTAATCCACCACCCAGACTTGTATCTGAAGTATCTACTTGTGCTGCTAATTGCCTATGGGATCCATAACCAATGCTCTAACATGATAACATGATCTTTCAGCAGTTCTGCAAGGCTTCCACACATTCTTCCTTCATAACCTTTTGAACAACTTCATTTATATTTTTTTTCACGCATTGGAGAAGTAAACAGAAAACAGAGTGCTTATCTGAGTCCTTCTGCAGAATCTTTTAGGCATCATCTTCTAAAATCACATGTCGAAGCATCTAACATTCAACTGCAGAGCCATACCAAACCAAAACCAGAAAATTGGTACTCAGGAAAGCAATCACTCATTGAAGTTTTTGAGGCAGCAAAAACATACTCCCAATGCTACCACCTTGTCCTCTCTTCCCTTTTCATGTCAATAATAGCCACCCAAGTCCTCTGCATTTTGCACGCAATGGAAGAGAAAATTTCCCTCCAAATTGCATCTGCTGAAATACGATTGGGCAGCTAAATTTCACTCTGGAAACGCAGCATTTAGTTCTCAAATGAAAAGTCAAGATTGTTTCTTTTCAATGGCTCAGATCATCTTTGAAGATAAGCATACTGAGATGCATGGAATGTGGACTCTTTCAATACCAAGGACCTCAAAAAGGATATGTGGCTCAGGCAGAAAACCTAAAGCACTATTCAGGCTCAGACAGAGGCAAAGTGGCGAATAACCTGATGAGCCAAGACAGCTCTATCGCATGGTTCCGACGATCAAATGAAGTTTCAGAAAGACTTATTCATCAAAACTTGCAAAAGATAGAAGCTTTGAAATTTCAGGAAGGATGACAAATGACCTGGCACGAAGTTCCTCTCTTTAAACATGACAAATCTAACAAATTGACCAAGCAAAAATATAACTTCAGTAATATCCTACTCTGTCAATTAATGAAGTACATTGCTGGATTAATTCCATCCATGCAGCCACCTTACAATAATTTCAGATTTGAGAAAGGACAAGCTGACCTAAACAAGTGAGGGAAGACAAGCTAGTAGTCCCCAAGTGTTTCTAGAGCTATTTCTGAGCCTGTAATTCAATACCCTGCCAACTTTGAGCTTATATTTTGTAAGCAACAATAGAACCCCACTCTTTTCCTTTCTTTAAATACGTACAAATGGAAATAAGATTATCCAGAGTGCAGGGTGCACTTCAAAGAATAAAATGCACCTATTTTGAAGAATTAAAATAGTAAAGTTATCTCAAACTCAACGCATTACAGAATTCTTGCTTACATCCTGGGGAAACTTGAACCTAGGATTTTGCTCCACGAAAGCTGGGGGCCGTTGATACACCACTGATGCAGCTCTAATCAAGATCCCAGCAGTTAAACACCATATGAGATATATTTTATGATTGGTTTCGTAGTCAAAGAAATGTAGTAGATACTTCTGTCCCCTCCACTCCCTTTCCTCCTGACAACGATTTTCATCCTGATTTAAGCAACGATATCAGAAAACCTGTGGGTGAATATGAAGAATGTAGAAGACAGTAATAGAAATTAGCGCAGACCTTGAGAAACATTTCTAAAGGTGCATCAAATACCGATTCCACTTCAGCAGGATTCAGAACGGGTTTGAATGCTCTCGTCATGAAGTATTCCAATGACAGGAACCACTCTCAGTAGGTGCTGCAAAATGGAATTGGGGAATAAAACCAATGAAGAACCAATAATTTTTTTAAAATTAGGACTTAGGAGCATTATTGCTGGGTACTGGAAACCACTTCCTAATCAATATCAATATAATTTAGAAAAACCCGGTCTGTCACTGACCACCTGAAATCCATATCTTCTGGCATGAAAATATTTAATGGAACAATTATAATAGAATTAACTTCACAGCAAAATTTCTCGCAATAGATAACAGGAGAATCCTCAATTTTACAATTAGCCAGCCAGAACGTAGAAATCATCAAAGCTATACCGATTATTTCAACTGGTAAATTATCGGAGAGAATCATACCTTTGATAAGAATGGTTCGAGAAAAGTAACCACATTGACAAGGTCAGGGTCCAACCCAATTTCCTCCTTCGCCTCTCTTTTTGCAGTATCGTCATCATCCTTATCCCCTTCATCTGCTTTCCCACCAGGCAAGGCCACTTCACCTGCAACACACAACAAGAATGCTCAATTCCTCCCCCTTAATAAAACACTATCAGGGATAAATTTCCCTGTGTTTTAAACCCTCTAATTGCAACATACTCTCATTGTATCAGCAGCAACTATCCCTAACTCGACATACCCGAGTGACTTGACATCTTGGATGATCGCTTAGTTAGAATCACCCTTAGATCCCCAGCATCCCCTTCGAAAAGGCAGATCAAAACGGCAGCTCGTTTAGGTCTAAATTTTTCCGGGTTTTGAGCAATTAGAATAGTGGACTCTGGAAACCCGACCTGGGAAACAACCTTCCCCCCATTTTCTTCAATTGTTTGCTCATCGAATTCGTCATGAATTGATGGGGGTTTGTAAAGGCGAAGCTGCTGAGCTAAAGCGAGGAGTCTCTGCGATCCCACATTATAATTGCTAATTGCTATTGACGTTGGAAGAAGACTCCATGAATTTGGAGAGAGATGCTCTGGGTAACAACGCGGCCGTCGATAGTGTTCTCAAGATCGAAACCATAACTGGTTGATAAGTACCATCTGCATCAATTATGTCACATAACTTTACTGGAAAACAGAAATTAATAATTCGAAAATGGATCGGTAGATTCTTTGACTGGTTAGCTTCGGGGTCCAATTGTTTTTTTCTAACATAACTTTACTGGAAAACAGAAATTAATAATTCGAAAATGATCGGTAGATTCTTTGACTGGTTAGCTTCGGGGTCCAATTGTTTTTTTCTAACATAACTTTACTGGAAAACAGAAATTAATAATTCGAAAATGGATCGGTAGATTCTTTGACTGGTTAGCTTCGGGGTCCAATTGTTTTTTTCTAACATATCATAACGTGAAGGTGAAAAGTTCCATGGATGACGTGGAAGTTACCGTGAGAGAAACCTCGCTATTAGCCACTAAGTTTGGCTATAGCTTCGGTGCATAGCGGGATGATGGGATGGTGCGCACCATCATCACCAAAACACACCGTTTGGCCATCATTTCTGAGTTGGCTTGATGGGCTAAGTCGAAAGAGTTTGTGAGTTGTGAATTATAGATTTAAATTTAGGCGTCCCACAGTTTATTCGTTGGCGCGATCGCTGAAGGCGCGCCAACTCATTAGATAACAGCTTGGCTGTCTGTGAAATCCTTCTTTGATTCTTAATATAAAAATTAATTAAAATTAATCTATTACAATTAATATAAAAAATAATTAAATAAATTAAAAAATATATAATATAAATCTGTCTTAAAAAATTAAATTTAATTATAATTAATTAATTTCTTTAAATTTTTTAATTTTTTTTTTAAAAAATGAACTAACTTTTTTATATTAAAAGGAGTATCAAATTTATTTCCTTTGCATCGACTGCAATCCTACTAGTAGAGAAGAAAAGGGGGGAAAATAAGCTGACATTTAAATTATTAAGCCTGTGGGCTTGAGAAGAGAGAAAACACTTGAAGCACAGGATGCTGAATAAACCAGAATATACACAACGTTGTTGGAAAACTTGTACATGAAAATGAAACTCTAACAATCTGCAAAAGCAATACCACCAAGCTTACAAAAACTCTCTTACACCAAGAAAAGGAATAGGTACAAAGAAAATACTATTCTATCTACATTTCAAATTTTCTTTCAATTACATGATTACCAAAAGAAGATAGTAAAAAACAAAAACAGAAGAACGATAAACCAATCAATCACCCTCATGCCAGTATGGCGACCCATTCTCCACTGCCAAATTGTCCTCAGATTCACCCAAGTCCAGTATTCTTGAATTGGAAGTAACCGTTAATAAATAATATTGCTTTTCTACCTTGGCTTTCTTCAATGTGGCCAACTGAAAATCAATTTGACTCAGCTCAAGTCATACAGTAACGGGTTTGATTCTCCTTAGGATTTATTGCTTTCCTCATGAACCACAGTTTTATCTGAGGCAGGATAAGATAATCGCCTAGGTTTTGGAGTCACTTTTGCATTAGTCACAGGAGGTTTAACCGAAACAGGTGTTTTCGGTGTTGATGGGTTCTTGTCCCTTTGAACCTTCTTTGGCTGCTTCGTTTGAGCTTTCTTAGGGCTAACAGGCTTCTCAACGACACGGCTTTCCCACGGGCGAGCAGCAATCCAGCGTTCCTTCCAGCTCCAACCCCAATTAGCTTTGTTAAGTTCATAGTTACCGAGCCCTTGGTTTGAGTTAGCCCTCCACTACAGTTACAAAGATATGCATGTGATTTTCAGTAGGATCTGGTGACATAAAGCCAAGAGACTCAGTTCTAAGGTTAACCTACCTGATGAGAAAAAGCATAGGCCATGGATCTTTCCCGCTTAACTGCTGCTTCTTCTCTCTGATGTATCCTTGCTAAGGTTTCCTCCATTGTTTCGGAACCACCACTCCATTCCACCTGTAATTTATTTGAACAATGAACTTTGAAGAAAGGGAAACAAAATTGGGTACAAACAAGCTAAAGCATGAAAAAATTGTCCAAATTAAACAGCATGAAGAAATTATTTCAAAACAACAAAACTAACACAAGAGGAGGCAAAGATGGAAACAATGTATTTGATATGAATGAATGTCATATAGCAGATACAGGACAATAGATCCATCAATCAGAACAAGATAACAAGCTGGCACTTAGAAGGACACCCCATAATTCCAAAAATAGTTATTATAACAACTGACACATGTACAAAACATAATCTTCACAAGCAATCAATCCACAAGGCAGGAGGAAGAAAGCCTACCTCTAAATCATGGAGCTTTGCCTCAAGTTTAAGTTGAGATTCAAGTTTCTTCCGCCTGATCCTGTCTTCAGTGACCATACAGATTCTGCGAGCTCTGATCTCAGCCTGAATCTTGCTCCATTTATGAATACAACTTACAGCTCTACTGGCTTGGTCTTTAACAGAATGACCTTGTATCTGGACCTTAAGTTTTGCACAACCTTTCAAACGCCGTAGAGATTTTCTAGCCTGGCAAATGAAAAATCAGCGTTAGAAAAATAACTACAAACTTTATGCTATATGTGATGCACCATCTCTCAACTATAAGCATAAATGGTATGCATATTAGGGCTACAATCAACACAACACCTACTGAATGAAGTTGTTGTATTAGAATTTTACATTAACTTCAAAGCAGAAAGTTTTTCCAATCCTATCAGTAGAGATCAAACCCTAAGCAACAAAAAATGAGTCTTAATTAAAAGGTTGAATTATTAATGTTATTCAAAGTTTTTCCAAACGAATCTAATCCTAAAAGACCATACTGCACACCCAACAACTGCTTATAAACGGGGCAAAGGGGTCAAGGAAGAGTTCAGAAATGAGCTCTGAATGCAAGAATGTTAAGAAAAGGTTTTATATTTTAAGTCACAGGGTTCTTATTCCTGAAAACATATGGGGGAAATGGTTAGTTTTGGTTGTCACAATTTGCAACAAGCTGAAGAATTTGAACATATCATGCCTTCAACCTCGAGCCTTCAGCTTGAGCCTTGAGGAATAAACTATAAATGAAGGCTCATTCTAATGTTCTTGTACTATGAACTACACGTAGTACACTTGGATAATGTGCAAAAAGAGAAGAAACAGGCAGATGAGATAAGTCAGTAAGTCACAAGAAATTTATTTTGTTAAAATATCAAATTTACACACCAAATAAGCCCGGAATGCTGTCTGGATCATTGTTGCAGCAATAGTTTCAACTGATACCCCAGGTGACACAAGATTTGAACCCTCAGTGCCATTTGTTAAATTACTTGAATCTTTCCCCGTATAATTCTTCAACTTCGATGCTGTTTGTTTCTTGGACGCTGGAAATCCCTGTCTCGGATGGAGATAGAAACTTTCATGTTACTGCAGCCCTTAGAAACAAAGTGAACTCCAAGTACATTCTAATGAAAGGCATTGCTGCTACTGCTACTTAAATAATTATCCAGGAACATTAAGCCTTTGTTAACATAAACTATTAACCATATGTATCATGCCAAACTCAGATAAAAATTTATCGTCCATAATGTCCTGCTTGAAAAATAACATAATTTAAAGGTATATAGTAGTCTAAGACATTATAAAACAATATCAAACCAGTTTAGCTCTTCAATTTTTAGCAACAAAGAATTGTATTTTGATAAAACGTTGACATCGAATAAAGAAGAAGGACAAAAGCTGCGGAGCCAACTTGCTGACATGATGAACCCTCTATATAGTAAGTTTTATTTCCATACCATGAAGCATTATCACTAATAAACTGAATGATTAATAATCAATCTTTGTATATACATTTAAAAGACAACATTGGTTTTTGAAAAAAATGAACTACCAGCCTGAACTGACATTAGTAAGTTCCAGCTAGGTTAATTGGAAAGAAACTAAATGACAGAAAATGCAGTGTACCTTTGCTTTCTTTGATTTGCCTTCTTTTGATTTTCTTAAGCTAATTATCGACTTAAACCAATCACCTGAGCCCATTCCGGATGCGAAGTAACTTCTTTCAAATGAGCATAATCCTGGCAGAAGTTGTGGTAAATCTAATAAAAATTAGCATCTCATTCAAGAAATAAGGATTTAGTACATGAACCATAATCAAAAGGAATTAACTGATCTGTACAGAACTAACAAAGATAGAAGAAGCAGTAAAATTGCACAATTTGAAACAAGTTATAGCTATTACTCTATGTAATGCTGTGATACTGTCAGAGCTAATCCCAACAAGGCAACAACCAGATGGTTTCTTCACGGTATATGTAATCTCAATAATAATGATCCTACTAACTGAAAGTGAAAATTAAAAAAAGAAATTAAAACCACTAGAGGACATTGCATGCCACATCTGGTTCATACAGTGATCTACATAACAACATGGTGGAAACATGTATCAACAAGTCAACTGCATGAAAACAATCCATAGTTGCTCATCAAACAGATACCTTAAAACCCACTTCACACAAGAACCAAAGAAGCAAAAGGGGTTTCCCAAAATCACAATAGTCAACCCATTTATGAAGCCAAAACAGTGCAAACAAAGACGAACAAAAAATGCATCTGGGAGAGAATGGCATACCAGAGAAGAAGCTGTGAAGCGTCTAACCGCACCTTTTCGCACTATGGGTACCAGGAATTCGCGCGGGTGGAAAAAGGAGGAGACAATAATATCAGCAGAAGTAAAGAAGAAGAAAAGCACAAGACAGAGAGAGAAACAGTCAGAAAAGGAATAAAAGGTGGGTATGAAACATGGATCGCCATGGCCCAATACCACCTTTAATTTTCCTCAAACGATGGGGAAGATGAGAAATAAAAAATATATATAATTGATAATCATAATATTCTCTCTCTTCTCTGCGCCCCCCCCCCCTCCCTCTCAAACAAAAAAATATCAAAGCCTTACCCGACGCATACGTTCCAACTCAGAAGAGATCGTGTGCAGCGAAGAACAGCGTAATGCATGATCAGCATCACTAGTAGGTTGGATGTTGAGAATTCAATAGGGGTTGATACAGCGACAGCAGAACCAATGAATTTGTATTTGTAAAACAAAAAAAGAATTCGGTGTTTCAATTATTGGCCATGTAATGGGGTAAAGTGGAAGCACAGAGGAATACGTCCTCGAGGGGAGTGACGAGTCAATCAGATTATCATGGGTGGTGGGATCAGGTACAAGCGGAATCTTTTGGGTTTAATAAGGTTGCAAGCCGTTGGTAAGGAAAACGCAGATGGGATTGGTTGGCAAAAAACTTAATGATTATTAAAATTCTGGTCCCGGCGGGGCTCGAACCCGCGACCTTCGGCTCATAAGACCAACGCTCTAACCAACTGAGCTACGAGACCAGCCATATATTTTATCTCTTATTTAAATATGAGTTAATGTTAACCAAAATGATCACTATATTTTGGAATGGAACCACGTTGATTTTGTGCATGGCTTATTTAGTTGATTGAAGTGTTAACCACCATGCATGGACACTAAACACCATTATTTTAGAATGTTACTAATACAGAGTTTTACTAGCCTTGTGATCTTAATTTGATGAGTTGTTATAAATTTCGGAATTCAATGATAAAACGCGGCAGACTAATCCAGTATTATTCTTATAATTGATGAAAAATAAAAAGAAACCATCAAAACACAAGAAAAGTTGATTAGTAATACATTTATATTTACCTAACATCCATCCTTAAAAGAATAGCTCAGAAATCTGATTCACAGAAGAATGGAAACTTGTCATCAGACAGTGTTTTTGTTTGACAACGTTGCAAATTAAGGAGGGTATAAGTTGAGTGATGTTCAGTTTTTATTCTTTAAGTTTAAATGAAAATATTTAAAATCTGCTCATCTTGACTTTTTCCCCCCAGAATGCCACCGTTTACGGGTTTGGAGTAAGGTTATGAAAAGTAATGATATAAATGGCTTGGCATGCAAATAAGAAAAAAACGATTCCATAAAAGTACGTATATGACTTCGCGTGCTTTGAAGCTTTCAAAATCTAAAAAGTTTATTTCATAACATCATTTGCTTGTATCTTCCCCATCAACTTTATATTATATATATGTGTGTGGTTGGAACTTGCTGCAATGTGTAAAAGCCAAAAATATATTTTATTTTCTTATTTTCTTTTTAATATGACTATTTAAGTTAGTTTTGAGGATTATCAGATTCAATTAAAAGTAATTCTCTCAAATATTTTTTTATATTTACATAAATTTAAACTTTAAAACTTTGTTTTCGAGTAGTCAAATTCCTTTTCATTTAGTCCGCCAGTACTTGATAATATTATGATAAATTATTAATTTTAGACATGGGCGGGATGTGTGGACTATATTATATTTTTCAACTCCCAAAGAATCATGGCCACGTTAAAGTCAAGCTTCTTGAAGAATTACAAAATCATAAGTTTTTTAATTTTCAAATTAATCTCATATCGTTCTTTTCCAACCACCTAACCGGGTAACCGACCCTCACTTCCATTGAATCATATGGAAGCAAGCCAATACAATATACATCACTCTGAATAAACAAGTCATCCCAAAACCAGAAAAAAAAAACAACGCAAAGTAAAATGGGTTTTGCAGATGAGGACGATGATTCACTCGGTATCGGCCTGAGGGTGTTGATCGCCGCAGCTTTCACGTTATTCGCTATCGTCTTCTTCATAATCGTCTTCCACTTCTACATCAGACGCCTCCGACGAAGTCGTCAGCTGAGCCTGAGCAGACGCCTCGGAGATCCACCGGCGGTTTATCAAATCAGTGCTCAAGTTTTGCCGATTGATGTGGAATCACGTTCACCGAACGGCGACCGTCAGGGGCTTGACTCTTCCATCATAGCGTCGATTCCTAAGCTCTTGTACAAGCAAACGGACCAGTTCAACGGCGGTGAAGCCTTGGAGTGCTCGGTTTGCTTGGCCATTATTGTACAAGATGCACCCGTTAGGGTTTTGCCTAAGTGCAAGCACGTGTTTCATGTTGATTGTGTTGACACTTGGTTCGGTTCCAACACCACTTGCCCGATCTGCCGCACGGTGGTCAAACCCACCGTGACATCTGGCTGTGGCGCTGTTCAACCCACGGCACCGCCGGAATTAGAGAGTGGCGGGACGATCTGAAAGTAAATATGTATGATCATGCATTTAGAAAAATAGAGTCACATGAGACATTATTTATTTCTTTTATCCCCATAATTATCATTTTTATTTCTCTCTGATTATATTAATATTAGATATACTTCCATAGAAGATATAGAAATTAGTCTCTTCTGGTAAATTTCATACTTCCTTTCTCCTCGAGGACAGGTTTCTTTTAATAAAAATATAATGCATGCATGTGCATTATACATATGCACAACTAAGCATTATCATTCTTATAATTTTTATCATAATATGTATTTTTTTATTTAAATTCATTCAAGGGAACCTGAACAAAATTTGATCTTTGTGTGTGTGTGTGTGTATGCATGGAAGAGCCTATAGCTCACAGATGTTTATGTACATTGTTTCTCAAGCTTTGGAATTATGGAATATGTGTGTGTGTGAAACAAAGCAAATAATATGTGTTTTTTATGTTTAAGGAAGAATGAGCACAAATTGTTGTGTGTGTGTGTGTGTATGCACACGTGTAAGTTGGAATGTTTGGTATACATAGGGGTACAATCTTGAGTTGACCAATTTGTGGCTGAACAATTTTGATTTATAAAACAGAGGCATGAACCAAATCAGAGGTTGTTGGTGCATCTGACTTTAGTAACTAATTTCCTCTAAATGGCACATCAATAATTGCCGTTGCATAATTAACTTCCATGGCACAATAATGATTTTCTTTATTGCCTAATCAATAAATGTGTATTCGGTAATCATCACAAGAATGTGTCTCTGTGTGTCTATGCGCTTATAATCATAAGGCAATGCTTTTTTTTTTCCAATAGACAAATCATCATTTATAGAAATCATTTGTGTTTATTATTAGACAAATCTTACATATAAAGGGACTAGGCCGATTTCAGTTCAAACCTAAAATTATTTGACGCTGTTAAAAGAATTGTAATGTTATTATTTCTCTCCTAAATCATTTTCAGGCATTCAATTGTTACATGCAAATATTAATGTTCTAGCTCATTCAACTATCATGACATGTTTAGTAACATGGAAGTGAGAATTATGCCAGTCGCTTTGAGTGCAACAACACTGTCAGCACAACTCTGGCGTTCATGGCTCAATTCAATATCTACTGCAAATGACTATTCCTGCATTAATTTCGTAAACGACTTCAACAAATAAAGAAAGAGCAATAAAGCAAAAGAGGAGGAAGAAAAATAAGAACAAATAAAAAAAGACAGAAAAATCTTTTTATTTTACTTTCATTTATATTCTTTTTGTTTTAAATATATATCAATTCCATACTCATTTATAACCTATCAAATAAACTTTTAAAAACTCATTTCCAACTTAATTCTATTTCCACTTCCATTTCTATAAAAGACTCTTTTATCATACAAGACATATTCTAACTTTCTAGGGTTTTCCGACCAATATATTTAACTATTCAAGGGTTGTACGCTCAAAAACTCATAATAGATGCATGTACTTGGAAAGGATCAGTATATACTTTTTTAAATGCTCTCAACATCCTAAAATATTTTTTTTTCCAGATGGAATTCCGAAGTCATAGTAAAATAAAAAAAATTGCCATCAGAACCTTGAGCTGGCAATGAGGAGGAGAAATAAGCATTAGAAGCTAGAAAGTTTCCGGCTTGGAATTCCATATAAGTGGCTGACTAAAACTGAGAATTAATATGATTACAATTTACAACAGTATGTGTCTATCTATCAGTGAGGATGATTTGGACGCTGTAGTTGGTAGAATTGTGGAGCAGCTTCCAGCAGCCAAGAGGGATCAATGGATATGACGTTACGCATGTATTGCTTATCAGTTGATACCAGAGAACTGTATATCACCCACTTTGGATTTACTCTGCATCCAATTAAAGGTGCTTAGAGTTTATCAATACAAGATAAAAAATTTATACCAAGTTCTCACGAGCTTTAAATAAGTGGCAGATTGCTGTATACACAAATGAGGAAAATTTCTTCCCATAATAGAGTAATTGTTGGTAACTTCATACAAACAAGTTCATTTTTAATCTTCCCCACCAACCATGCAGCTGTATTAATTATAAAAACAGCTAAATCCATAATTTCAGACATTTTAGCCACATCAGGACCCTCATTTTTCAATTTGGAGCAGCAAGAGTAGACTAAGAAATTAATGCATCTCAAATTGCAATAGTATACTTTTACTTGTCACCGTAACATCGCATCATTATATGGTAACTTAAAGGTACATCAAAAACTTGGTTCTGTGAATTACCTGAATAAAACTGAGGATGGATGAATATAAACTTCCTGAGAACCTCTGATTGTCTTATACATCCCATCATGGCTGAATGCCTTTTAACAAGATATGTAAATAAGAAATTTATATTGTCAACAAAAGAATAAGTAAAAAAATGATTTTTAAAAGTGTCTCAGGCACGTCAAGGGTAACTCACTTCTAGACGGCATGCGTTGGCAAAAAACCCAGAAGTAACTGCTTTTCTAACCACCTGGAAAATGAAAAATATTTTTAAAACAAAGCCCATCTCGAACAACAAAAACAAATACGCAAACAGAGAAACTTAATGCAGCAACTTATAATAAGAAAGTTATATGACTGAAAGTGAGTAACTTATAAAAAGAAAAACAAACAATTCAAAAAAGACACTGGTGGTGTCATTCGCAAGTAGTGAATAGAAAAATACAATGACGAAAGAGGAAAGAAATTATCTAATTTCGACATTAGGTTTGCCACGAAAGAGAAATGAAGTATAAATTCACATTCTAGAAAAGCAGCCCCATTGTTCAACAAGCTTGCCACGTAAATTAATAAAAACCTGCATATCTCCTTCACAAGATTTTAAGATTATGCCTATCCTCTGTGCAATTCTTTTCAGTTGTTCCCTGACTTCAAGAACCTTTCTCTGCACAGCATGTTCACATATATATTGAAAAGTGAAAAAATGGTACATGCACCAGAATAAAGCATCTAAAAGTACTGAACCATACACACCATAGCATGATAGTTCACGTGGTTCTTGTGACACCACTGTGAAGATTTACCAGACTGAAGAAATCCCTTATATACATTAAGGAATGTTACATGGTCGCCCTGTATCAAATATTAAAGGAAGATCATATGTTAAGGAATGATATGCATTAACAGTAAAAAAATTCAACATAATTACCTCCGCAGTAGAAAATCTCAATTTTGCTTCATCAAATTCCCTTTGTATCCCTCTCCCAGAAATCCAGATAGACTGCAAAAATAATGTTAAGACAGAAGTCAACTTCTGATCGTTGCTTATTCCCAACCACCAGAAAAAAAATTATTGGTAGGATTTGCCATTTTTTTTAATATGAAATAGAAAATTTAACTTAACAAAACACAAAGAGTAAAAACTTTACTTGGATGGAGAGAACAGCAGCGATTGTAATTATCTCCTCTGAACATCCAAATTGACTAGAAGATATCAACATTTTTGAGATCATAGGGTCCTTAAAAACATAGGAAAATGTAAGTAATGCTTGTGGAAAGATAACTGTGAATACTCATTTCTGCTCTACTTATGGGGTGTTGACCCTCTTCCTGGCTTTCTGAATCAGGTATTTCTCATATAGCAATATTATAATTTCATAATAATCGTAATAATAATAACTACTACTATAATAAATGATTTTAATAGAATCTAAATCATACAAGTGGAATTTCTGCTACTTGAAATCCAGTTGGTGAAGTAAGTTTAGCATCATCATCCAAGACACCAAGTGAGTAAAGAACTTCTAGAGCTCGGATCATAGCTTCAGGAGATGGAGACGCTGGCCAGTCAAAGCCCAAGATATTATCTATACCCAATGCTTTTAACTGCAAAATAACAAACACGACACATGAGCAATGGACTCTTAAGATATAATTATTATTCCAAATCTGGAGAAACATTGTAGGAGGATTTAAATTTTGGCATCAAATCACAGAAGCTAGAGTTAGAGAAAAGATACAGCATGGTTTAGAACACAACTATATTAGTTGGTGGCACCAAAATGGAAATCTGTTCATGAAGTCCTCCAATAATTCTTCTCCAATGACATCAATCTTCCCATAAATAAAATATATAATGCATCTTAAATTACAGGATCAGTTATAGTTCAAGTGCCCATCATAAAACTCCACATCAAATTGGAATTAATTTAGTTTACAAATCTTGACTTGTTGAGAATTCTGTTTTTCTCCTTTCACGCACACACGCACACACAATATTTTGAGCTCATTCCCTCAAGCTATGTCAACGAATTGAACCACCATGACAGCCAATGTATGCAGCCATGGAGCTTCCGGCCCACTTATGTAAGATTATTAACAAAATTTCAGGCCATGGAAAATAGGAATCAGATTTATTGAAAGAATATAATTGGTAAAACAATTAAGTAATAAAAAAAGAAACATTGCTCTTCAGTTTTATAAAAAATATTTATTATGAGAAGAGGACTTTTACTTTTTAACAATTTTTTAATAAATTAAAAGTGAGTTCATCATGAATTAGAAGATCATTAATGCAAAAGGTCAGCAGTCATCACTACTATAGATCTATCAAAATCTTATCTCAGATGAAATTGCATTCCTGAGAAGAAAATTACCAAATGACTACCATAAGAAATAAGCTGGCTGTGAAAAATATGTTGCAGCAAATCAACACAACAAATTTGCTAACCTGGATTACACATGAAACAAGGTTTGATCTCTGTATCTCTGGAATTCCCTCATCAGGCATGTCCTTAATATAATACTCTTCTGTATACAACCTGGTTGACCCGAGGGTTACCAACATCAAAAACAAGCCAGAAAGCAATTAAGTACCAGGAGTAAGAAAGGAGAAGCTATAAATCATGCATCACCATTACAATTTAAACAGAATAGTTAATACTGTTAGCGTCAACATAATACAGTCACGCAAGAACTTTCAATTAATAGTTAATACTGTCAGCATCAACATAATACAGTCAAGCAAGAAAAGCAAATAATCACCAGTATTGGCGGTCAAGACTTAAATGTTTGATATCCAAACCTTGAATGCCTTCAGAGAAGCAACCAAACAAATTATTACTGTGATATTCTCAAAGCTTCCAACTGATTTCAAAAATTTCGGGTTCCAAAAGACTTTTAAGCACTCGAGTCAAAAGTTAGCCACACATTTGAATAAATAAAATTATGCCCATTCTCAGGAAACATAGGGTAGATAAGGGTTATAGAAAAACCACAAGAATCATATCTAACAGGCCCTAAAGTCTAACCATATAATGTTAAATTGTTGTCATCCCAAAAATTAATCAAGAACCTTGATGTTATTTTTCTCAAAAATGTACAGCAATGGCATAAATAAATCATTTACTTCAACCGTCAGATATTCAAGTTTTATGAAATTGCAAGACAATTTCATACATCACTGAGGGAATATATTGAAACTGACAGATTATCAAGTTATCATTCTTCTTCATCCAGGAAGTCAAATGTGGCAAAAAGAATTATAGGAACACATTTTTTTAATTTAAACTATGGAGGTCTTTCAAATATATGAGCATTGATGTGTAATCCCTAAAGCAACAGATGATAAGGTGAATTAACTAACATCAATAATAATTTGAAACATCTTCCTGAATTAACCAAAAAGAGAAAAAAAATTAGCCCCAAAACCTAACAACTAGCAGCAAGAAACCTGTAACACTTTCCTGGCCGTACTCGTCCAGCCCTTCCAGCTCTTTGTCTAGCAGAAGCCTTAGATATGGGTGCTACAACGAGATTTTCTATATCAGAAATCTGTGACAGAATTGGGGAGAAAATAGCATGTAAGAACGGCATCAATACTATTAGAGGGGAAGATAAAACACAGGTAATGGACCTCTAGACAGAGTTACTAGCATAGTAGTTAAAACTGCTCAAAATTTAACGTAGTACTAAAACTGAACTATGAGAAGGAAAGGTTTGATAAGAAATCAACAGTGCAACATGGTTCTTAGTTTTTACAGGATATTAAGATGAAATCATCCCATACTGAAAACTACATACTTCTATTGTTTCCATGATTCAATATGGTGGTGTATAAAATTTAGAGAGAAATTAATGAAGATTCTGAAATCTACTGGAAAAATGTGCAAAAAGTGGAAACCAAGTATAACCCCTGCATACTGGAATTTTGTCAGGTTAAGGTTAGATGGGAGAGGAAAATGAAAATGCAAATAGAGACAGTGGGTGCTAAGTCCAGTAGGTCAGTGTCTGTATCAATTAAAATTTGAAAAAGACAAAACAAATTTTTTTAAGAGTTTGAACTAATCACCCCACGGGCCTCATGCATATTTATGACCATCTGAGTTGAAAGGACACAATGAAAATACCGGATTATAGAACCGCTGTTTCGAGAATCCACTATCAACAACATACACAATGCCCTGCACAATCAGAAGAGCAAGGATAAAGAATCCAATACTATGTTGCCCTTGATTAATCTGATTCCTTGAAGAAATGGCTCTAGAACACCAACAATGTTTTACCTCTAAAGTGATTGATGTTTCTGCTATATTTGTTGAAAAAACTACTTTCCTCTTCCCTCTTGGAGTGGGAGAAAACACCAATTCCTAATAGGAAGTTAATCATTCATCATAACTTCCACAAATTCAATGAAATAAAAGTACAAAAATCATTTCGAAAGAATAAGGTTCATGAATGTGTAAGTCATGTATTATTGACCTGCTCAGCACGAGGAAGTCCAGAATATAGAGGCAAAATGATTAATCCTGGCATAAGAGAAAATGCAGCATGCAGTTTCTTAATGTTTGCCATTACAAGAAACATTGGATGAGTGAAGAGAAACTCCTTAATACAAATCAATATAATCTTTAATACAGATAGATTTCAGGCATTACCATATTGTAACAACGTATCATAACCTAAATCCATTCCCCTCCAACCAAACAAACCACACTACCATTGGCAACAACTCTTAAGAATGCATTTTTTTTCAAAAAGAAAAGCACTGTATCATAAAATTTCCCTAATTGGAACTCCATTCCATGAGCCAAAACTACTGAAGCTTACTCCAATCACTCTTTCTGGCAACACTTCACATGTTGAAGAACCACAACTAGTCTATGCATGTTCTACTCACTATTATTTGTCAGTAGTTAGAGATGAAAATAATTAAACAGCTAATAGCCTACATATGAACTGCATATAACAAATACCTGGAGAGTTCTTTCCATTAGTTCGAGCTTCTTCACTAAGCAACTGAACAGCAGCATCAATATCATCTTGCCCAGTAAGGAAAACAAGAATATCACCTGAAGGTTCCTGAGAATAAATAACACAATAGTGTATGAAAACCCAAGCTCAAAATCGATTGTCTTGTTCTTCATATAATTAGTTAGTTAAACCATGTTTTGTGCTAATATCTCGGTAAATCTTCTAACCCATTTCTGGAAGTAGCTAACCAAATTAAACCAAGAAAAAACAAGTCAGTACCTTAAGTTATTAGGGGTTGCCCACACCCCCCCCCCCACCCCCCATGGGGCAGTCTGGAAAGATCAGAATTTTGATCATTGCAAAAACAAGATTTCAATTTGGATTCTTGAAATGCACTAAACATGAAATTTATAGCTCCAAGAAATACAATTAGCAAGAAACTTGCTGAGCCTTTCAGTTGGCCATTTTCTATACTTCTCTTCCTTTTCAGTCACCAAATACTTGCTTTATGGTATTTAAACAAACTCATAGTCGGTTAATGACCTCAATTCCAGTCAGGAGTCAAACCTAGCAAAATCTACCTTGACTGGAGATAACTATAAAACTTCAACCCATTTTAGCTTTCAGATGTGAGGATAAAGTTGTAAAAATGGGTCCTGAACTATAAAAATCAAGTGAGAATTAAAATTACCTTCTGATGAATCAAAAGTACTGTTGAAACAGTAGCCTGAACATAATCTGGGACAGGTTCCTCAGAGTAATTTATTTCTACATTGAAGCCTCTACCCTGGGAATCACAAGGTAAATGACAGCCAAATCCTCATTGGAAAACATATGCAATCACAAAAATGCATGAGCCATGCATCCAAAATAATACCTCGACAGACAAGATTGCTGGTTCCATCTGTAACCCACACTCCTCACTTTTAAGTTCTCTACGCTTTTTGCTGTTAGAATGCATATATGATGATTAAGTCATGAGCAACAAGCAAATGATTCACGTGCTAACTCAAGGAAGTAAACCAGCAAAAAGTTTTTCAAGTTCAAATAATGTAGAAACACTATAGACCAATCAAATATTGACAGAGATTACATTATGACAATTTCTATTAAAAATTTTTAACTAGAAAGAGGATGAAGTAGAGTCACGCGGACAAAATGAGAAATGTTATAGTGATTGCAACGTTAAAAACTGAAACACTCACTGCTAATAAATAACTAATTAAGGGAATTCAGTGACTGACTGATTGATTGAAGATATGATGTTGAACATGTTTTAGATATTGAAAGATAATAGGCATATGGCCACTGGTTAGACAGTGGATAGCATTGAAGATCAATTAAAAAATAAAAAAGGCGTGAAGAACAACTAAACATTAATAGATATACATGGCTAATGTATAAAAATGTTCTTTCACTTTCAATGGTTTTAAAAATCCCCGCTGATAAAATCTGTTGCTGGCCATTCTATATCTTAGAATAAAACCAAACCTGGTGGATCCTAAAAATTTGGTATTCACAAAATCCATGTCAAATGAAGATCAGTTCTATACATAGAGTATCCAGAAGATAGTTGAGGTCAGGACCAAAGAAAGAAAACCATAGCCAAAGCAAATAAAGAGGGCAAATTCATTTAATGCTCAAATCAAAACCTTGTCCGGAAGAAATCAGCCATCGACTTTGCCTCAATTGTAGCAGAAGAGATAATCAATCGCAAATCCGGTCGACGCCGTTGAATCTTAAAAAATAGAAAACAGCAGAAATAATGAGGTCTAAAAATTTCCCAGATAAATACCTTTTGGTCCCTAAAAATTTTGTTGATGAGGTTTGACCATCAGTCTGATACCTTTTTCAATAGTCCAAGTAAAATATCAGTTGAAATTGACCTTTCATGAGCTTCATCTACCATTATAACACTGCAACAGGAAATAAAGAAAGAAAAATGTTCAGGGCAAGAAATTTCTATCATTTTATCATTCTTAATATAAAGCAACTGAATAAAGAGCAAATCCAAGGTCCCTTGTTGGATAACCATAAATTTGTAAAATTCCATGAAAGGGGCCCTTCCAAATCACTTATTAGGCCATGGATGGACAAGATCTTGGCATGCTTAACTATTCCTATCAATGCAGGTAGATTGATCGCCACTGAGAAGCTCTACTTCTACACTTCTTTCATTATCAAAGGATTAAATGAGAATGCATAGAAATAAAGAAGAGAAGTAAAGTAGAAACAAGAAACCGAAACAAAAGGCACAAAGAAATGGAAAAATACATTATACCAAAGAAACCTCCACTAAACAGCATAAGAGACCCCTCAGACAATACAAACAACAACAACAAGCGTTTTTTTTACTAATACAATAGAATAGAATAGAATAAAAAATCAATGAGCCAAAGTTAAGAAAACTGTGCTGACAAACTTTGGCATTGCATTTTCCAGCCAAATACACTACAATGTAGCAAACACAGCAAATTTCAAAAGTCCTTAAACCCCACCCATCTCAAAAAGAAAAAAGGACCCAAAACCAAACAGTAACAAAATTTAAAGTATCAGAGCAAACCCAATGCTCCTAAAAAATATTTTAAAAGAAAAATCATTTCAAATCTTCCATGGGACTTTACAATGAAGGAAAAAATATACACAGTACCCTCTGTGCTTCGAATGCACCCAACACAAACTTAAATTTCTATCATATCACCGCTCTAAAACTACACATCAACTTGGTCAATTCCATCAATCTGTATGTCATTTTAACTCCGTATTTCAACCAGAATCTGGCATCACAACAAGTACCTATATTTGGTTAGAAGTGGATCATCCATCATCTCCCTTAGCAGCACACCGTCTGTTAAGAACTTTACTGCTGTTACATCCTGTGCTGCCAAAAAAGGAAAATTCTCAGCAATTATGATGGGGATTGATTAATAGATCTACTTATATCACAACTCAACTTATTTCACGTAGATCCATTCAAATGATAACATGATTATTGCAATTTAAAGCATCATCTGGGATCTAGAGTTATCTTTAAGAAAATTATATAAAGCTTCCAAATATAGTTAAGGGCTTTGAAAGGTCAAATGACAGTTGATGCCTCACTGGTTTTGTAAGATCTTCAAATCTGATTGTGTAGCCAACTTCCTCTCCAAGTTTGACTCCCATCTCTTCTGCAACTCTAGATGCAACAGCCTGTAAAGCACCAACCCAAGATCCTCATAAGATAGATATGATAAAAATCTCATTTAAAGACATCTCACACATTTTATCCTATGTGGATGCTTCACATAAAATCTCAACCAAGGTAAATTGAGCTAATGCCAAAGAATCAATTTAAATCAAATGTTAGTTTATTACAGTAAATGACAGTAAGTAGAATCCCCAAAAAAAAGCGAATTCCTTAACACCCAGATATCTCTTACCATAAGCAGCTCAAAAAATTACTTTGTAGAGTTAGAATTAAATTTCAGTAGGAAGAACCAATGCTTTATCCCAAAAAAGAACACCTAAATTATGATACATGAAGTTTGGACCATTGAGAGGCATTCATTAACAAGTCAAACGGTTAAAGGTATACTCATTACCCAAGTCAGTATTAAAATTAGACTTCTAAAGTTTCAACCAAATTAGAAGAATAGTTGAGCATTTATGAATAAATATAAATTAAGGTTGAAAGTTCCAAAATCTGAGCATTTAATAGTATATTTGGTTTGGTCTCTCCATTATTCCCCTAACTTTTAAAATTTTATCATCTGAAAAAATCAAGAATATCAAAAGGTTGCAGGAACAAGTGGAACCTGGACAGCTAGCCGTCTTGGTTGAGTGCAAGCTACCACCCGACCACCATCGGTCCAGCCTGCCTCTTTGAGGTACTGTAATTTAGGGAGGGGAAACAAAAAGATAAGTATTTAAGATCATAAAGTCAGTCCCAGAAATATTCAATTAAGAAGGCCAATGAAAGAAAACAAACAAACAAAAATACAATGTAGAATTAAGTGTTTAGAAAGTTCTTGCGCTTGCAGGAAAGCAAAACTTCAAACTCTAAATTCAATATATGAGACAAGTTTACAACAGCAGCTCAAGACCCATCTCAAATGTTTGCATTTCACAAACAAAATATAAAACTGGTAAGCAGTAGATGCAAACCTGAGGAATTTGAGTAGTCTTGCCACTTCCCGTCTCGCCGACAATGATAGTGGTAGCGTGAGTCTCCACCAGATAGAGTATGGCAGTCCGGTACTTGTAAACAGGCAATCGCTGCCTTTGCTTTTCCATACTTGCATACCCATATCTGCAAATTCAATGAAGCACTGAGGACTATGCCCAAACATGAAGATAAAGTACCACTGGAAACAATGAAGTATATGGATACCCGGAAGAGGAAGAAGGAGAAGCTGAAAAGAAAAGAACGCCGCCTTCTTCATCGTCGACAAGGCGAGGCTTCTCGGCCCCTGGTTTCCAAAACCCCGACATTACTCTGGCTATCGATCAGGCGGACCTCTGCAGGGGAACCACGGGAGGGGGGAAAACTGCAGCGCGCAAGCCGCACAGCACAGAACAGACCCTGAAACCCGTTTACATTTCGGAGTCGGGTTTTACCAGGATTCAGTCTAGATGAGCACTCAATCTGGACCGTTTAGATCTAATCTAAACAGTCCAAATTAAATTTGTTTAATTTTAAAAAAAAATATTTTTAGGTATACCAACTTTAAAGTTAAGATAATTTTTAACTGTTAGTTTTTCAAAAGATAATGCTTTTATTTAAAAATAATTAAAAGTTATATAGTATCTAATATCTTGATTTTATTATATCTTAATCTTATTTGTGATACAATTTTACTAATAATTTTTTTAATTTGATATAATTTTTAATATTTGAAAAATAAAATTATATGTAAAATTATACTAAAATAAAAATATTATAGGTAAAATTATATCAAATTAAAAAAATAATAAATAAAATTATATTATTATAATACTAAATATATATATATAAAATAAAATTAAAATATTATGTGCTGTATATCTTAATAATCAATACAAGATTTTAAATTTAGATTGTTAGAACTGTATATGAACAGTATAGATCTCAGTTGAAAAATGAGATCATGACTAGATTGGAGTAGTGCATTTGACTGGACCCCTGTGCATTTTCCGCATATACCCTTGATCCCTTAAATTAAAGGTAAAAAATATGGCCCTTTTGAGTAAAAAAGATGGTTTTACTTGAAATAACAAATTTTTTTTAATTAAAAAAATTTTTAGAAATAGATTGAGCTCACCCACAATATAAGAATAGAATAAAATCTCTCTTTTTCCTAAATAATATCAATATCAGACAGAGCAAGCCATCTATTACTCTCAAATATAAATTTAAACATCTAAGAGCTAATATGCCTCTCTAAACACCACGACTTACTTGAAACAACAAATTCATTGTTCGTGTTAAATAATTACAATGTCCAGCCGATTATGCATTTTCTTCGCCCCACCTGAGGCATTCGGTTGAGGACCCAAAGTATGTATCAAAATTCACCCTGCTGTCATATAGGATAGAAATAATTCTTTAAAAATAAATTGCAATTAATAAGTACCTTGAGTCTATAGATTAATTAATAAGTAACTATTTAAATAAGTTTAGACCTAAGGCTTGCTCATATAACAAATGTAAGGTAGGATATGAGTAGAAAAGAGTTTGAATTCTCCCCATATTAAGAGACAAAAAAGTTGAACTCAATAGTGCATACATTACACGACTGGTCCACAATTGCTACTTATTGGTGTAGTCTACATTGTACCATCATCTATCATGGGGGACAAAATCCACCCCAAGAATCTGCAATAATCAGCATTCCACGTAGACAAGCTCTGGATGAAGTACAACATACAGGTCCACAATGAAAATAAATAAACCTCAAGGTTCTCTATAATCAGAACTTCCTCTGACAATTTAATACATTAACCGCCCCTAACCATATTAGGCTTGTCTCGTGCAAGCAAAGCTGATGATGATGATGTTTCTACACTATCACATTTGCAATAAAGCTTTACTAATATCCCCTTCCCCTTCCCCTTCCTCTTCCTCTTCCTCTTCCACCCCAACCCCGGCCTCTACCCCTCACACCACCTCTTCCGCCACCGCCACCGGATAATCCCTCAAGTGCTCTATTAACAAGTTGATTTTGAAAACCACCAGCACCTCGACCCCTCTTCGATGCAATATTATTGGCTCCATTAGTAGCAGTTGCCGGCCGCTTTGCTCTGCAGGATAAGTAAAGATTTATGTTATAATCAAAGTAAAATTATTCATGAGTCTTAAGATTCACAAGCCTTCCTCAAAATTTCCACGTTTGAATGTAAATGGTCTCTGAAAAGATTCGATATCATAACTAATCTGATATTTATATGCAGCTGTAAACTGAGAAAGAAGAAAGGTATCGTACCCGAGTGCTGTTGTGGCAGATGATGCAGTTGTTTTTGTTGTCTCCTTCCAAGAAAGGTTAATGCTCTTATCTCCTATAAACGATGGTGTTTTCGCATGTAATGGCTGCACAAAAAGTCAAAAAGGGGACCAAAAAGGAAAGAAGGGGGGAGGAATAAAAGAATCAGTGGCGAAGACTAAGTGCACAAATATGTCAAGGTCAAGAAAAGGTTGCATTTTTGCATGTATTTTACCTTCGTCATCGCCAAAATGTTATTGCATGTCCGTAACCCAGTTGTTGTGTTCTGTTTTTGAGTTTTCTGCAATATCAAATAAAAAATAAAAACTTTAAGCAAGAAACATACAATAAGATAAAGGACGCAAGAGAAAAGACTCTAAGCACTGAGGACAAAACTCACAATTTTTTCCTTTGCTTCATCTGTTTTAGCAGCTGCCATAGATTTGTTGTGTTCAGCCATTCCCTGAGTTAATTTCTTCATGGTAGCCCGGGTTAACTCCTCAATATTATTCAATCTGGGAAAAAAAAACAAAAATCTCATCAGGAAATCTAGAGCATTTACCTGATGAAAACCATAGGAAGCTTGTAGAGAGAAGTACAGAAGGTCAATTGTATTGCACTACTCAAACAAATATATCACACCGGCATACATACAGGGAAGTTACTAACTAATTAAAATAAATAAAACTGATCCCCAAAAGTTATATTTAATAACAACTCACTTGACAACTAATTCCTTAAGACAGAAGAGAACCCTAAAGGTAGGAAATACAACAAATACACAGTAACTACAATCTCACAAATCTCGCACAAAAATTTTAATCAACTATCAGATTATTTGCTTAAGGGCAGCAGACCCCAAGTATTCCATGTCATAGGTTTAAGCATACTCTTTGGCAACTAAGCTTTTATCTCTCAAAGTGCCTTATGAATTGCACTTGTGAACATCTATTTACACCCAATTAGTTTCTTCCCTTTCAGGAGCTTCACCAAGTCCCAAGTCCTGAAGTACTTCAATCTCAATCCTCACAGCAACTATCCAATTCTCATTTCCTAATGCCTCGAATAAGGATTTTAGGATAGGAGTTGTAATTAGGCTAGTAAGAGGCCTTGAGGTTAGGAGAAAGGTTCTTAGATTACATGAACAATTGCAAGTTCCAGGTCCCATCTCAGAATAACTAGAATATCATAATCATTTTGTTCGTGTGGTTTAGTGATGCATCACTGATGAAGAAATTATTTTAACACTACTAAGGGAAGAATTGGATCGCTATACTAGCATGGACCATAGGATATGGGACTAGTGAATTTTTTCTTGAGTAACCGTGCAATTGATTGTCCAAAAAAACTGCAATGGCAGAGCAGCTTGAGTTTGCTTTCTACGATGCTTGGCTTCTATTTGCAAATTTTGCTTGGATAGAGTCACAAAATTTGGCTCAAGCAGGGGCTGCAGATTTGGCTCAGGTGGGGGAGTTTGGTTTAAATTGGTGAGAGACAGTTGCTGGAAACTCAAGGAGAAAAAGATCCCTGATGGCCTATTAAAGGTCTGTCCCCTAGACAATAAAGACTATGCAAGTAAATGATCCTTTCTTAACAAAGGGCTACCTATCAAAGTGCCGCATGAATGGTCAATGAAGACATTTAAGAGCTTGAGGACAAAAGTTTATTTGCATTTTTTGGGAAAACAAGAGGTAGCATGGAGAATTGAACCCACGGTCTGGTGCCAATGAGGACGGATGAAGAAGAAGAATGTACTCCCTCTGGTTCAAAATATAAGGTGAAGTTGAGAAGGATCTGGTTTTGTTTTTTATAAGGTGAAGTTTAGGTTTGTCTCATAATTTAATGCTTTTTTTCCATTTTTACCCATAATTAATGTTATGTCTCCTACATCTTTTTTCCCACTCATTCTCTCCCATATTTTTCCATTCATTCTCTCTCCCACTCACCATCTCTATAAATAAGGGTATTTTAGGAAAACAAGTTGTATTTTTTACATATTTATCGTCTTTAACTAATTTTAACCAACTTTTCGAATTGTGCGATTTAGTTATTTTCACATATTTTGAACCGGAGGGAGTATCATACACATGCCAATTGAATTAGCTCCCAATTAAGCACGGACAAACCTAATTTCAGGCATCTCATAGTTTTTACATCCACACCACTAAGACAATGTGTCAAGACACCTCTGACGTGCATATAAAGAAGTCAAAATAAACATTTATTTTTGGGCTCAAGTACAAGCCAGATGCAGCTTGGACATGCACCGAATATAGCTTAGACTCAAGAAACACAGCTCAAGCACAGATGACCACAAAAGAAGGGAAAACAATCAAGAAAAAAGCATAATGAAAAATAGACAGCTCATTTTGACAAGTTATTTTAAAAATACATAACTGAAAAAATGGCAAGTCATTAAATATGTACAAGTTCTCAAAGAAAGATGATACCTCTCGGTAAAATCCTTATAATTTTCTGAAAAGTCCTCTCCAAGCCTATCAGAAGGTTGGCCAGTAACAATCTTATAACCACATAAACTATTAGTGGCATTAGGAACCTACATTAATGAAGTTCAGTTAAAGCACCATATAGAAGACACTTGCTCAGAAAAAGTATGATCTCTCTTCAATGTCTAATCAGGGCAGTACAATCACCTTATGAGCTAGATGATGAAATGTGTACAACAAACACTCAACATATGTGAAGTTCGTTTCTTCTCCACTCTTCTTCCAAGGCATGTATTTCTGAGTGGAGCAAACAATTTCATCACAACCGATGTATGAAGAAAACATATTATTATTAAAACGATATGAACACAAGAATTAAAATGTTCAAATAGGTATGCTCATAGAAGAGTACAACATAATTAAGAAACTCAAGAACTACATGGTAGAAATAGGTTACTTCTTTCTGAACTTTCTTCTGCAAAGAAAGCAGATTTCAAAAAATAAAATATGTAAGGTTTCAAAAACGAACTAGGGACAACTGAGTAAAAAATGCGATCACAATATAGGAAGCCACCTCAAATCCCAAACACAGTATGTTGATGACATAAAATATAATGGCATAAATGTAACGCACTATAACTATGATATCAAAATCCAAAATTTATGCTGCCAGCCAGTAAACATTGATATACCGTTGTTGCCGCTTTATTAGAGAAGATATTTACCTTCAGCAACTGAATTAGGGAAGGAAGAATTTGGCGTGAATCTTGAGGTGTTGTGTATGGGGAAAATTCAGCCAAGGATTTCAGCAGATCTACTTTTCTCTCTTCGGGAAGCTGAGGGACAAGAAAGATCATTTTTATAAGAACAAGTTTCTCGAACAAGAGGAAAAATTCTCAGCTAAAAGATTGTAAGAAAATTTCATCCCAGATTCCGTTAATCCATAACCTATATTCATTCAACTAAGAACTAACCCACGATCTTATTAGCTGACTAGAAGAAATATCATATAGACAATTCAGAGAAAAAGCTTGGTTACCCCTTTGTCTCCCTCTATAATCAGAGAAAAAGCTGTAGCTCAATATATATAAACAAAATCAGGGTTTTGAAGGCAACATCACAAACTCATTAGGTTAAAAAAGAATGGAGAGTAGCTTGAAGAAATTATATAAAGTACTGGTTATTGTTCCAAACAAAAAGATCTATGGTTTACCTGGTCAAAAACAGGTATGATGTACTTGTTTATGTAGTTGAGAAATTTGCTGCTAGGTGCACCCCTCTGTATGCCAAAGATTGAGCTGGCCTCAGAAATATCAAAATCAAGGAATATAGAAAGAACATTAAACTGCCCTTACCACTACAATTGGATGTGCTATGAGAAGGCATGATATCAACCTGTCAATGTGATCTGCATCTGAAACCTACATTTAACCATTAAAAGAAAATGGTTAAAAAAGAATCCATAACAAACCAAGACAATACAATAACTACATACATAGTTTGAACTCTTATCTGAGCATCACTGGATAACATTCCAAGACATAAATCAACTGCCTAAGATGCTCATTTTGACATCCTCCGCCCACTCAAACAGAATATTCATACTGAAGATTGCCCCAACATGAAACCTAGTGCTTAATACCTAATTAATGCAAAATACTCCCATTTCCAAAGATGGGTGATATTTTAAGTGGGAAAAAGAACACGTCAAGAACAGAGAATAAATTTAAATAGTTCTGATAAGTACTCTTGCAACTCATACCAGTAAATAAAACGCATCCTTTGCTACATCAATCCCATGTTAGTTCTGATAGCAGTAAAACCATTCCATATGAAAATAAAATAAGTCAATTCCTGATGAACAAAACCCTGATGGGAGACGTAATTAGGATAATTTTATTATTATTCTGGGATCATTTGGATTCTTTGTTTTGCTTAAATTAGGATATTTTATTTAAATTAAGATGCCTAGAATATCTTTCAGATTTCAGTTTTCAATTAGGATTCATCTTTTATTTGAATAAGGATCATCTTATCTTTATCTTCGAGAATTTGAGTAGTTTAGAAGAACTAGAATTAGAGAACTAGGACTCTATGAATAGCCCTAGGGCTATTGACTTGTAGTTCGTTTTTATGCTATTGAATAAGATTTGAGAACTTTTCAGCAATCTCTTATCAATTTCTATCTACATCTCCCTCAGTTCTCCCTATTTTCTCCCTCTTCTCGAATTCTCCCTCCACTTCCTTCCCACTCCCCATTTCCCTTCATATTTTTACATCACACTCCTAAACAGAATAAATCAAAATAATAAAACCAATTCAATGATAACCATTCCCGTACAAACAACTTCCTAAATTAAAACAAGAACAAAAACTAATTTTCAATAATTCTTTTTCAGCACAACTAGCATAGACTAAAAATTAAAAGCATCCTTTGTTTGATCAAAATCCTGATAATAGTAAAACACTTCCAAATGGCAATAGGATCTTTAGATTCCAGATTAAAAGAAATTATAAAACATAAAGAATCGAAAAAAATTAAATCCTATGTACTGATTATAATGATCATAAACCCATAAATGCACAAACTTCCAAGAACACCATTAAAAAAAGCACTTACATTGAACTGTGCATCTATATCAGCTTGCCCTTCAATGATTCCAATCAGTTCCTTCATGCGCTCAGGCAGAGCTTGTTCGCCAAAGAGACTCAAGCTCTTTAAAAAGTCCATAAACATTCGAAATTCTGCACCAGTTACATCTTCTAAACTCTACAACAGCATTCAACCACATAATTAAACCCTCTAGTATATTACCAAATTAAACATATTAAATAGACAAATACACTGATAAAATAATGAGTCAAAAAATTACAGATACCTTTTTTATCAGATCAGTTATGTGTCTTTCCATTTCCTCTTGGGGCTTCAACAGTTCTGCTTTAACAGGGAAAACCTAAAATGAAAATAATTATCATTCACTGCTAGGTAAAAGGCATAATAGAATAAAAGGACCATCAGAATAAGCCATTTCCCTCATTACCTTATCTCTAACAAAATTTATAACCTTTTCACGAATAGCATCATCTGTACTAGGTTCTTCAACACTCCCAATGTGCTTAAACAAAGCCGTCAATGAAGCTGCATTGAAACAATTATTAGACACAACCTGAATGAAGTATATCAAAGTTTGGTTAAAAAATCTCAAGACTGAATGGCAATGCGCAAGTGCCAATGAGTTGAACTTTCCAACAATAGAATGTACAAGACACTTCAATAACATTTACAATTTCATAACCTAGCTATTATAGCAGAGCTACATAACTCTGTAATAATAGTTTGGATCAAACATCAAGCCAATAAGTAAACATGGCATGTTCCCTGCTTCATAGAAACAATTGTGTTCCTTTCCAACTCACGTTCATTAACATGTATTCTACATTTTTATTTTATATAATGTTGTCTACCATATAATCATCGAAATCTCTCTTAAAGATGTTTCAACTTGACATAAACATATCTCCAAATACCTTTTACATCCTGCCTCAGAAGAGACATAAGAGCCTTGTGTACAGCATCACGCTCTACAAATTCCTCTGAAACAAGAAAACAAGATCACAATAGTTATAGTACTTGCTCAAGTTCTTATGAATAGAAGACTTCAGAAACTATGACTTACCAGATCCAAGAATTTGTACAAGAATATCAACAATCTTTCCCACATGTTCTGGTGTATCTTTGCAGAAAAGGGGCAGTCCTCTAATTGCTTGAACCCGAACCTTCGCAGCAGAAGAACATAAGAGAAAACAAACTTCCAAAAATAATCCTCAGGAAAAAGAATTGACAGTAGTAAGACAATGCAGAAATAATCCTTTTTCACTATGTTATGTTTAAACTTACACATATGGCATTTCATTTCTCAAATACTTTGTAAAAGAGAGAATGGCTATGCACTAAACCAAAATATAGGTATGCAACATGAGATGGACGGATAATATCTTAGGAAGCTGCTCGTGCCAATTAAGAATTGGTTTGTTTCCTCTTCTAACGGTTTCTCAGCTAAAAAAAGCAAGCTGTACAGTTATAGCATTGGCATATTTGTTTGTGAAAGTACAATACTGACCCCAAGCTCTTCTTCCTCAACCAAATCAAGATGTGCATAGAGGGCATGATCTGAAAGGTCAGGGAAGAACTTGAAGAATCGGGGAATGAGCTGGGCGGCAAGTTGCTTCGCCTTGACACTTGTCTTGGCTGCATCTATGATTCCCTGGTAGTCACCCACATTCTGCAAAATCCCGCATGACAAATAAATCCATTTGAAAACTCTAGGCTTGCGCACTAAAACCCTTAAAGAAAAGCATTCAAGTGAGCGGGGAAAAAAAACACAATCGAACCTGAGACTTATCCTTGGCATTGTTCAGCTGCTCCCCGTATTGATAGAGCTTCTCAATATAAGCAGCCTCCTCGGAAGGGTCAGTCATTGTGGCCTCCGTTGAAGCTGATTGAAATTGACCCACAAAACAAAATTAGCACATAGAGAGGGAAAGAAAGGTTTTTTCTTTTCTTTCTTTCTTTCTTTTCTTTCTTTCTTTCTTTCTTTTTTTTTTTTTTGGCAGAGAGCTTCTACCCTGTAAAACAATAGGGTGCGAAAGTCTCCGACAGTTCGGTTCCACTTATTCTGAGTACCTCTTGGGGAAGAGGAAGAAAACGAGTTCAGTACCTGAAGGGTTTTGACGTTATGTAGGGAACAGGGAAGGAAGACGAGGGTATTTAGGGTATTGGCTGCCTGAAAAGGTCGAGACTCTTGGATTGATGGGGTCGAACTAACTCTGACGCTGGGCTTAAACGACGCAGAAAAATGAAAAACGACAACTTGGCAGCCAATGTGTGGACGAACGCCCCAGTGGGCGCTTACTTAAGTGAACTATATTTCCAATGCATACACAGATAAATGTTTGTTTATTTTTTATTGGCTGAAATATATAAAAGTACATGTTTGTGGAAGCAGTAATTCGCAGAGTGACTAAAAATTGCCCTGTAGCAATTTATTTATTATCCTCTGCCCCTGGATGTTAATATAAAAAACTATTTAATTAATTTAAAAAAATTAGTCTAAAAATACCTCCTAACTTTTGAAGGTAAGTTTTTTTGTTCCCCTTGAGTTCCTTTTGCATTAATAAAAAAAATGTGTTAACTGTTAAGCATAGATTTTACCGATAAAGTTATTTCTTCGACGCCAATTGTTCACCTTTTTCAAACTTATAAGGTCTTAAGGACTGGAATTTAAATACTCTCTCTTTTTACCCTTCTTATAAACAACAAATATTCAAATGATGCAAATTAAAATATTAGTTAAAATTTATTAAAAATAATAAATATATCATAAATATAATTTATTTTAAATATATTTTTATTTATGAGATTATGATAAGTGAAAGAAAGAATGAGAGGAGAGAGAAAGGAGAGAGAATAAGTAAGAAAAAAATATAATTAATTTAAAGATAAAAATAAAAAAATATATTAAATTTTTAGATAGATGTCTTATGAAAATGGCTTATCAAAAAAAGATTTGGACAACTCTTAGAAAAGGACTTTTAAAAAAGAGTTTATAGAAAAAAATAATTCTGAATCAATGAGTAGTTAGATAGTTATTATCAGGAAAAAAAAATTGTAATTAGAAAATTATTATAAAAGTAATGAATTTATTAAAAATATGAGAGAGGAAAGAGAGAAGAAGGTGGAAAAGAGAGAGGAGAGAAAGTGTAAAAAAAAATAAGGGTAAAATAGTAATTGGATAGTCTATAAATTTTTTTATTATTTTAAAAATTAGTCTCAATAGTTTATCTAAAATATTAGTTTTAAACCATAATTTAATCTAAATATCTTTTTAAATAAATATAATTATTTTAAAAAAAATTAAACTAAAATTTGGACTAATTTTTTTTTTTAATTTTAGTTTTAAAAATTTCTAAATCTACACGTAACTAAATTATTATTTATATATAAGATCGTGAAAGATAATGTTACTTATTAAAGGGACTGAGGGAGTAACAAATTCCTGTGATTGGGAATTCGGATTTCAAGGTGCTGATTTCACTCTTACATAGATTAAGTTTTCACGAAGAAAATTCTCAACCATTATCAAGATTTCAAATTAAGGAAAGGGAGAAAAACAACAGCAACAATGGGTACGAAATTGAAAAAAAAAAAAAAAAAAGGCCAAATGTCATCTCTGCCCTTCTATCAAGAAAAAATGTCATCTCTGCCCTGATGAAAAACATTCCCTCAGTTTCTCCACCTGCCGGGTCAAGTAAGAAATCATAAGATTGGCATGTCCAACGCCCTAATGAAAAACATTCCCTCAGTTTCTCCACCTGCTGGATCAACTAAGAAATAAAAAGATTGGCATGTCCAATGCTTGCAACACGTGCTTGAAGTCGAAATCTCGTGTTTCTTTGTTGAACCTTTCAACCAACTTGTCCCTCACATCATTCAAATAAAATGATTGAGCTGTTTCAATAAACCATTTTGCCGCTGAGTCATTGAGCTTGCTAGTAAATACAACGTCCCCACGGACAAGTACCAGGTCCTTGGTCTCTGCAAATTCTTTATAAAAGGACACAGTCAGGTAGGGAGCTGCTTGAGTTCCCCTGGCCTTGTAATCTTCAAGACCAGTGAAAATCATGTGTGGCATCTGCACTGCAAGAAAAAGTGTGTGTATGAATGAGATCAACTAAAAGAGTAAATAACAAAGTCAACAACGAAGAATCTGTTCTAACCTTAAGATGTTTTATTTCAGTACATACAAGCACACAATTCAGGAAAGTACAATTCGAGAAATCCTAGTATCTTCAGCTTCAGTCTTCACCAAAAGCAACAACAACAACAACAACAAAGCCTTTTCCCATTAAATGGGGTTGGCTACATGGATCATACGACGCCATTGTGCTCTGTCAAAAACTAAATCCTTGGATAGGTTATTGACCAGGAGATCCCGCTCAATGACCTCGTTGAGCGTTCTCTTTAGCCTTCCTCTACTCCTTTTAACCGGACTCCATACTATTTGATCCACCCTCCTCACCGGCGCATCCCTTGGCCTTCTTTGTACGTGTCCAAACCACCTAAGACGGTTCTCCACTATTTTCTCCGCAATAGGTGCCACTCCAACTCTTCCCCGTATTTGTTCATTACGAATCTTATCTTTTCTTGTATGCCCACACATCCATCTCAACATCCTCATTTCGGCTACCCCAACTTTATGCTCTTGTTGTCCTTTTAAAGCCCAACATTCACTTCCATAAAGCATTGCTGGTCTTATAGCAGTACGATAAAACTTTCCTTTTAATTTATCTGGTACTTTCCGATCACATATAACCCCAGTAGCCTTTCTCCATTTAAACCACCCAGCCTGGATTCTATGATTAACATCCTCCAAAATTTCACCATCTTTCTGTATAATTGATCCCAAATATTTGAACTTATCTATTTGTGGAATAACTTGATCTCCTAATCTGACCTCCAAATTACTTCTAACTTGCCTCTTAGAAAAATTACAATGCATGTATTCCGTCTTACTTCTACTCAGACGAAAACCCTTCGACTCTAAAGTACTTCTCCATAACTCAAGTTTAAAATTGATCTCTTCTCTTGACTCCGCCATAAGAACTATATCGTCTGCAAAAAGCATACACTTAGGGATTTCGTCTTGAATAGGCTTAGTTAGAATATCCACTAAGAAAATTCCTTTACTACAATCATTTTTCGATCCTTTTCTAAGTTAAATTTGCAAAAGACACCATTTAAAAACTTTTCAATTTAAAACAAGTCATCTCCTCATATATATTTCTCTAAAATTTAAAACAAATCAATTTAAGCATCTACAAAATACATCAAGTTTTATCAAGTACTTTTCATCATCCATCAATTACTACTATTATACCTTGGACATGAGGACTGCAAACTAAACCTTTTGGTTCATTTCCTTTTATTTAGAAGAACCATATAATGAAGTGTTTCTTCTTTACTTACAATCTTTTAAGCTCTCTCTAATACAACCCATTTGCTAAAAAATAATCAACCACTCTTATAGGGGGAGTTTTTTCACAGACAACAAATGCTAGAACTCAATTCTAAGCCACAGTAATGATTAATTATCAGAAAAAATGATCAGGATCAGTATGGGTCTGTTTGGTAAGTGCCAAACCTGTGGTTTTAAAAGGACTTCTGGCCCAAACCTCGGTTTAAAAAATTTTAAAACAAATAGCCATATTTGTTCAAACGGGGGCTTCTGGACCAAACCATGGTTTCAAATAAGCTGGTCAGAGTAGCTTTTGGAACAGTAAAACACTTTTCAACTACTCAATTACTATTTTACCCTTACTTTTTCTTACACCCTCTCTCCTCTCTCCTCTCTCCTTTATCTTTTCCACTATCTCTCCCATCTCCTCTATCTTTTCCACCCTCTCTCTTCTCTCCTCTATCTTTTCCACTATCTCTTATCTCTCCTCTATCTTCTCTACCCTCTCTCCTCTCTCCTTTATCTTTTTTACCCTCTCTCATCTCTCATCTCTCATACATACCCTTTTTAGTAATTTTCTAATTACAAAACCCCTTTTTATAACAACTATCCAAACACTCATTTATCTAAAATCACTTTTTTTTCCATAAACTCTTCTCTAAAAGCCCTTTTCCATAAACTGTCCAAAAACCCATTTTTTTCATAAGCCCTTTTTTAAAATCTTATCCAAACACATACTATATTGTTTCCAAACCTTGAGCAAACATTGTCATATAACCACTTCCTCGCCATAAGGGAATGGCAAAATATCGGCTGCCAAGAATTAAAAAAAAGGGTTGAGATTTCTTTTGGTCAATGAACAAAGATCAGATTTCAGAACATGAAATGCAGGGAAAACAGACACATAATAATAGTACAAAGTAAAATGACAGTACCAACTCTCTGCTCTTTGTTTCAGTAAGTAGTAAAGTTTTGCTTTTATAGATGCTCCAATATGACCTCTTCCCAGGTGATACTAAAATAAAACAAGCCAAATCATTTAATTGTAAAGAAAAGAAGAAATTATTTAAAAGCTGTTAGGCAGCTTAAACACAAGCTTCATCGAAAATCACAAAGTCTACCCCGATTCAATAATTGCAATGGACTAGCCATAATAATGAAGATATCCCATGCATAGAAATATACAGCACAAAATCAATAGTGAAGACAATGGAGCGCTTGGTTGCCACTACAGATCTCATTTTATCTATTCATAGATACTGTTAGAATTGTTCTGCATTCCACAGCAGGCCAAAGGCTCAAAAAGAACAGATAAGAAAAGTAAAAAGGCTTCAATCTTCTATAGTTTCTTAGTTGTATCAAATCCCATTTGTTAGCAAAGCAAAGCGCAGGCAAAATAATTCACTAGTAATGGAACATTACATCGTCACAGATAGAAGCAATCTCTTCAGGCGATCGATACTTTACTCTCTCAAAATCCACAATAGAATCCAATAGCTTGGGTTGCAAAGGGGCCAACCCTGTGGCGAATCTCCATGCCCTACAAAATCCAAGCGAAGCCCATTTCGGGAAATCCCCAGGAATATCCAGCTTTGGTAATTTCTGGACACTTGCTCGACCGGAAACTGCAGAGAAGAAGCATTTAGGAGAAGAGGATACGGGAAATTCATTGCAGAACAAAGTTTTTGCCGTATAGGCTACGCTCTGAGAAATTCTTGACGATAGCCGTTGCATTATTGACTTCAAAATGAATTTGAGAAGGTGAATGCCAGGCTTTACACCTTCCCTCAGGGTCTCCGGTGTTCTTGGTTGTTAGACTACAGAATTTCGTAATGAGCAAGTTGAATCAATCAGGAATTTCATCAAACATTTCGCCTCCGCCTTCACCTGACCACTTGGCAAACTATGCAGCTATTGACCATCGACGAACTTCGATAGACCTCGGACGTGGGAAGTCTGAACGGAGAGGGGCTTAAACGGCACCAAAAAACGAAAACGACAGTTTGGCCGCTGATATGTGATTTAACGGCAACCAGTAACGACATTAGGTATTGAATGTCACAAATAAGGCCTGCTGGTCAGGCATGTGCCTGAGCAAGCCCATGATGATGGCCCATCTAGCTATAGGTAACTTTTTTTTTGGGTAAAAGCTATAGGTAACTTCTATTAGTGCAATATTATTTACTATTGATATGTATTAATTTCTTTAGGATTTAATTTAAGTTTTCAAAGTTTAATTAATTTTTAAAAGTAAACCAAGGCTAGTTATTATCTGTTATAACAAAATTTAAAAAAAAAAGTTATGGCCCTGTTTGTTTCTATTTTTAAAAACAGTTTTTTGTTTTTAAAATCAGAAAAATAAAAAAATTTGTTTGATAACTTTTTTTATTTAATTATTTTCCAAAACAATAAAACTGAAAATTATTTTTAAAAATAGAAAATTAAGAATAAGTTTGAAATGTTTTATAAAATTATTTTTTTATTTTTGTTGTTTACATTTTTTATTTTTTGTTTTGGAAAAATGACATACTACTGAAAAATAATAGTTTCTTACCGTCATCGCCACCTGTCGCATCGGCCTTTATTATTGTCGCCCGCTTTCAACAACCATCGTCAAAGGCTTCCTCCACCAACAACCGCTACCACCATCGCTAGCCGCCCTTAACCGCCGTGATCACGAGGCACTAACGACTGTTGCCAATTATTATAACTATGGATGGAAACGGGCTAGACGGATTATTAGGGGCCTATAGCCTGGCCTGCATTTGGCCTAGCCTATTTAAAAAAATATATAGACTCAGGCCTGTATGAAAACTTATTTTTCTTAAGAGGCCAGGCTCAAGCTCATTAAGAAACCTGTTAGGCCTATTAGGCAGTCTAGACCTATTATTTAAAATGTATCTAGTATAAAAGTGTAATATATGGGTATTGAACCCACCTTATCGAATACAATATAACAATCATACCATTAGACTAAATCATATTATTGTAAATTTTTATTTTTGACTTTTATTTTAATAAGAATCAGATAATAGATTTTAATATTCCTATGATACCATTTTGTTAGGATTTTCAATTTTGTTCTAGTTTGACTGTATTAGTCTTTATGGTTCAGCTTCTTATGATCCTGACTGGTACTATGTTAGGGCTGGTGAGTTTTATCTCTCGGATTTTGTTCATTTGTTTGCTTGTTGTTGCAGCCTCCATGGCCAGGAAGATATACTTAAGAGGGGGTCTTAGTGTTGGTTCTTTCTAAAGGATTTATGGTGGGAGCCTCAGGAATGGTAGTCGCCCTCCTCACTTTTGCAAGAGCAGTTGTAGAACATTCTTCAACCCTTGTTGAACATGAATCTCGTTGAAATCGACACTAAAGGGTAAATACTCTTTTTTTCTTGTTAATTTGCAAGAGTTTAAACACTTGTCATGAATATCAAGAATATTACTTATTACTCGTTAGTCTCCTATTGATCACCATTTGAATGGATGGATATTTTGTTCCATTCACTTTCTTGTAGCATTTATTGAATATCAACTAGCAACTATTTTAGGAGCATGCCGCATTCTTTTATGTGGCTATTGATCATTGACTGTATTTTTTTAGGTTATGCTTCCTTTCTAAATTATCATTCATCAAATGGTTCTAAGATTCATTTAAATGTTATCTGAAATATCTTAAACTTGATTTCTTAATAGCAGGAAAATCACGTCAAATAGTCAGAGGGATCTTGACCATGCAAGTGGCTGGCCGGATTATGCATTTAGCAAAATACATTTAAGTTTCGGTGATTGATGTGTCAAATGTGATGCACAAATTTTGGCTCCAGCTGTTGATGTTTCTTAAACAAGACATACTTTATGTGATTGCCATGTTCTTTAAGTCTTTTAGATGATATTATCGCTTTCTTTTTAAATTTATTTTTGAGCTAAAGTGTCACAGTTTTCATGTCTTTATACTTTGTTGTTAGGCCTGTTATGAGGGTTTATTATAAAGGCCTGTTATAAAAACTTGTTAAGAGGTCTATAAGTAGAATAAAAAAAAATAGACTGTCTTAACAGATTTTAGGTCAAACCAAATATTTTTATAGGTAAGCCCAAAAAATAGCCTATAATAAGCTATAAGTCATGTTCATGTTAGATTGTCACTTAATAGATATAGCGTATTAAGGTTAAAGGTCTCACTAACCTGTATCTATACCTGACTACAACCAATTCTGATGAAGGATTAGAGCTGGATTGGATTTATCTTCCCTAGAAAAATACACGCGAGGGAAGCGCTGAACCCAACAAAAAAAAAATAGTTACGGGCATCAATTACATCTAGAGCATATGAATATAAATAAGTATATTGACATCACAGTCAAATACCTTGTTTAACTCAATCAGAAGCTGATAAATGGCCATAATCAGCTCTAAAGACTCCCCCGTCCGCAGAATATGGAAAACTCCCTCAAACATTTTGCTAAACAAATTGAAATTTCAAATTAAGCCCGCAGTTGACAGGAATATACACAAAATATTAGCAAAGAGACATAAGCAGTGAAATCTTATAGCCCGATTTCTCAGCGTTGGTAATTGAAATGCAGTTTACACTTTACAGTCTAGCATGCATCATTACTTATTGAGGAGAAAAAACCATAAAAATGAAGCCTTGATTGTTTCTTAAAGGGCAGCTTATTTTTGGCATTCACAGTAAGTGTGTATGAGTGTAACGGGAAGAGGGGAGAGAGATATACGAAGTTGGTGATGTTCCATGATCTGAAACCATTGAAGCAGCACGAACAGTACTCAGGAAAGCAATCCCTGCATATATGAAGGTAATGAAGAAAGAGAGGAAAAAGGATAATATCTTTTTAGCGTACAGCCGTAGTAACCCATGTTTGGTTGCCCAGAAATTGCATAAAAAAGGTTAAGTGATCCAGAACCTAAGGAAATTCAACCCATATGACCAGCAGCATTCACCAAGATTTGTTTACTTTTGTGTTTGCTTTCTGAAGAACCAAACATAAATTTCTGGGCATGAAAAAGAGCAAAGATATCAGTGAGCACAAGAGAAGTAAGACACGAACTGTCATCGCGAGACTCTACTGTCCTTAGTTTCCAAGGCATCGAAGATGGCCAATATATTCTCCTCGAGGCCTCCTCCGTTCCATCTTCTACTGCTAGTGCAAGGGTTGTCCGTTGTAATCCCCGATTCCCTGTTTTCCCTTGCAAACGCCAATTCCTTCTATCTGAGTTTTATTTAAGATACTTTCCTTATTTCCCGCCATACGTTAAGCCGAAAGGGCGAAACCCCACCCCTCCCAACTGAGAAGGATCACTCAGGGCGGGAATAAAAAAATGGAGGGAAAAAGTTTATGACATTCCGTTGCCGGGAATCGAACGCGGGTCTCTCGGGTGAGAGCCGAGTATCCTAACCGACTAGACTACAACGGATCGTTGATAATGTATCGATATTTTAAGTTTATAAATATAACTCAATGGCAACATAAATAATTTGGGTAATTTTATGGATCTAGAAAATGATTTTTTTTATCAAATATTCTGTTAAAACAAAAACTATCGAACAAACCATATGATTTTTTTGCCGTTAATTTCAATAGTGGTCTAACATTTTCAGTTGTGTTCAGTGTTAAATTATACATTGTAGTATTTTTTTTTTATACCATTGATTCTTCTTAGTTGTTTTCCTCTGTTGTCCCGTGACAGAGTCGAAAATTTTGACCCTTCCTCTCCAACAATGTCTATCGAAACTTGACGAAAAAAATTATCCCATTATAACCCATTTTCATTGCTCCAAAAAAGTTGTGTGTGGAATAAAAATAAAATGGAGCTGAATTGCTTACCAATTTGCAAACCAGCTCTATCGGCCATTTATGACTTCTTGGAATGCTTTTCCACGTTGGGACCAATTTCTGGCTGTTCATCAATGCCCCGATTACTTGGTCCAATTCCTTTTAATAGCCCAGAAAGTAGCTTGGTGTTTGGAGGAGCGAATAGAATTGTAGTGGTGGGGGTGCCACCAATGGGATGCATTCCACTAATGAAAACGCTGCAGAACAAGAAATACTGTGTGGCAAGCTTGAACAAAGTAGCTTATTCATTCAATGCAAGAATATTGCGCCAACTGGCCACCTTGAAGGCAAAACTGGGCTTAAAAACTGCCTATGTTAATGTCTATAACTCCATACTCAATGCTGTTTTGGATCCCAAAAAACACGGTTAGTATAATAATATATATCAGTCCACTGATCTAGAGCTTAAGAGGGCAGGGAATATTAAGAAAGAAAATTTCTAAAAATAGTAAAAAAAACATTTATTACTCTTAGGAGTTTTCTCTTATAGTATTATTTCCTCCCAAACTTGGCAGGTTTTGAGGAAGGATCAAAGGGATGTTCTGGGAAAGGGACAGTGGAATATGTGGAATCATGCAGAGGAATGGAAACATGTTCGGATCCAAGCAAATATGCATTCTGGGATGCTGTTCATGTCACAGAGATGATGTACAAGATTGTTGTGCTGATGCTGCTATTCATTCTGTCGCAAGAGAACTCATTTCATATATAAGACCTGTGAACAAGTTGGGTTAAAAGTTTATCAAATGCCACTACATCACTGGTTAAGTTAAAGACTGCTTCACGTACGGTTGGTTACACAAAAAATATTGCTTCAACTTTGTTGATTGTTTTACAACTTCACTGCTTTGTTTGAGTACTACGAAAAAGAAAAATAATCTTATGGAACTTGAATTATATTAATTGATAAGAATGAGGCCGATTTCTTGTTTTCGTGCCTACAAGTTTGGAAAGCATAATATTTGGTTCCACACGTATAATCTTGTTGTGCAAGCACCTGTTTTGCGACAATTACACAAGTATACTTTCTTAAATTTTGGACGATTAAAAAAACTGTTAAACTTCAAATTCACTTTTTCTAGAAAAATAATTAAAACCCTTCTAGAAAACCTTATATCCAAGTCTCTGTGGAATTCCAGTAGTATGAATAAAAAATACGTTATATCCTTCGTTTAATATCCCATATGAATCAAAAGTCTGGTTTATCTGGTAGTAACAAATGTAAAACAGCACTCATTATAAAGTCTAAATTCTAAACAAAAAATAGGTATTCTATGGTAAAAAGATAATTTACCCTAGTTATTTCACTGAGGGAAAAAAGTAGTTAACTTATTATATACGGTATACCTTTGACTTTTTGAACCAGAGGCTTCATGAAGAACAAAGATTTAATAGCGTTTGAGTAATCTTAAGTACTACATATCTTATGTTGTAAGAAATAATATTATAATGGTTTTCTTAATATATCATCAAATCTGATTCAGAATACATGAGAACAAAACCTGCAGATATATGTGGTTGAATTAATCTCAGCCTCAAAAATCTTGAGGCTTAAACATAAATAAATGAACTTAATGAAACAGCAATCTCTGTTCTGATATATTTAACTGAAGAAGCTTGTTTCAAACACATGATGGTACCTATGAAGAAAGCAACAAAACCGTACAACTGATATTCCCTTGCCAGCTTTCAGATGCTTTGCTTAATTGTATAACAAGAGGAATTCAATGTATAAAGTACATAGAATCTACCTGGGGAAAAATTCCCAAATAATTGAACAAGCCCACAAGTCAAGAGAGAGAACATTAAAGTAACTAATTTCCCATGAGTTCATTACTCAAAAGTCTTCTTCTTTTTTAATTCCTTCGTGTTGAAAACACTGAAATACCTCACAGAATTAGCTGGCCAGCGGATTAAAGCACAAGTTACCTATTCATTTAGCAGAACAAAGCAAAGCTGAGCTGTCAAAGCTCAAAAGGGTCTTCATTCTGAGTATGCATACCCACCTTTTCTTATATATGTAAGTCATCATCCTCTTCATCTCTCTTCAGTTTACAAACATGGCTATTCACGGAAAGCAAGATTCAGCTTCTGAAGGAATTCTCGAGAACATGTGGGCTAAAATCATTAACAGCAAGAATGGATCACAATGGGAAGAACTTCCTAATCTAGATGAAAGAGAAGGATCTATGGAAGTTCTGAGAAGGCTTCCTAGTTTAGGAAGATGGATATCAATGGGAGCTGATTTCTGGGAAGAAATCTTAGATGGGTTTCCAGCTTGTAGCAGTAATGATTCAGGAATTTGCAGTTCTTTTGAATGCAATAAGAAGGTTGAAGAAGAAGAAGAAGCAGTGATATTGAAAGCAGAGAAGAGGGTATCTGCAAAACATTACAGAGGAGTGAGAAGAAGGCCATGGGGGAAATATGCAGCAGAAATCAGAGACTCGTCAAGGAAAGGTGCTAGGGTTTGGCTTGGGACTTTTGATACAGCTGAGGAAGCAGCTTTGGCTTATGATAAAGCTGCTTTGAGAATTAGAGGCCCTAAGGCATACCTGAATTTCCCACTTGAGACGGTTTCAAAGGCCTTCGGATCTGACCAGAAAGGAAATTACTGTCAAGAAAATTTCTGCAGTTCCAGAAAGAGAAGTAGATGTAGTGGGGAGAGAGATGAACTTTTTGGTGTGATGAATGAAGAACCTGCAAAGAAGAAAATGGCAAGCTTGGTGGGAGGGGTGATAGGGAATGAAGAAGATCATGTTTTTGAGTTTCAGGACTTGGGAAGTGATTATTTGGAAAGTTTGTTATCTTCAATTCGATAGAATAGTGTTAAAAAAAAAAGGCTATAGAAATATAGAAGCAATTTTCCTGTACATATAAGCACATATTTTGATATTCATATTGTAAAGGGCACAGATTAAATTATCTGTCATTGTAACATCATTAACTGATGCATTACATATTTTTACTGGAGAGAATTCTATTAATCTATATATCAATATATAAAACTTATCAGAACTCAAACACTTGTATGAGGTAACTTGTTTGACTCAATACAATATTTTTTTGTTTCATCAATATTTATCCTCATAAATTTTTAATGGGGTTTAAATGTTAAAAAAATGGGTACAATTAATTTTCTTTAAAAAAATCAAGTTATTATCAATCCAATGCATTTAACAAGAACATCCAATTGTCTTAATTTTTTTTATAAAGGCATATAAAATTGAATTACCTCTTCTTGCAAGATTTGAAATTTAATTGACTACAAGATTCACATTCTAAAGGGTGAAGTACAATTTTGGCACAAAAATAAAAATGGGAATACAATGCTTAGAATTTTTTTACAATTTTATTAAACTAAAATAACCATATTAATTATACGTGTTATTTTTTTGCCTCAAATTATAAATGTGTTAAGACTATAATTTGTCATGGAGGAAAAAAAGGATGATTATTCCACTCAATATCCTTCTATACCGAATATTAATAATAATTGAAGTCCATATAATATAATATGACTTACAATAAAATGAATTTAAATTTTATTATTGATATAAAAATATTGTTAATAAGTACTCCACAGCAAATATTTTTTAAATTTAGAGTCAATGTTGTAATTTTGATAAATTTTGAAATTCAACATACTTAAATTTAATTCCGATAAGAAAAAACAATAATAGCTTCACAGAACCCTTCTCTTGCTTCTTTTACATCTTCCATCGGGGTTGATCCGAATGGTAAGCGGCTCGGTATCGCTTAAGTGAGGTCTCGAGTTTAAGCCTTGGCGTACGCAGAAAATTCTCGTTGGGAGACTCACCCACCATAGCCAGGTACGCGACGCGGGTCGGATCCGGATGTAGTCGGGGCAAAGCTCCGGTAAACCGGGTGGACAACCAAAAAAAAAAACCTCCATCAAACACCTACAGTCTCTTTCTCTCATTCCATGAGAATCATCCTCAAAAGTCAACGGCCGGTCTTCCTCAGACATTCCAGCGATCATGTGCATGTATGAGCCATGGAAAGTGATTAGGGGTAATTTTTCAATTTTATACTAGAAGATCTACAGAAAGTACACCCTTAATTGGACAATTTCTTATCATGTGTGTCTATTAGAATACTTGAATTCTAGGGATAATAATAGTCACCCCTTAATTGTTTTATTTACTGTTAAAATATTTTACCATTATACATACTGACTCAAAAACATCAAGAAACTTGTGGAATTTCTTTCTTTCTTTTATTTTTATGACCAGTCAACCTTAACATAACCTCACCCTAAACCAAACTCAAGAGTTCATTGCCGTGTCTTTCTCTAAAATTCTATCTCAAAAATTTGGTTCCTTTCTCTATCATTAATGGCGACACTATCCCCTACTTGTACGCTCTGACCTCTCTTACAATTGACACGTCAGTCGCTAATGACAAACAGAAACCAACAAATCACAGCGAAAAAACACCTTCATGTTCCTCAATCTCTAATATTACATTATCTTAAATTCCTTGTTCCTTTTTGTGGTAGAAAAACCTTCCCCAGATTTCCCCCTCTTACCATCTGATCGCATAATTAAGTTTGTCCCCAGACAATAAGTTAAGAACTGATCATCGTAGACAAGACATAAACTAAGAAGAACTCCGAGAAACATGAAATGTTTCTTCTAACTGTCTGTGCTTTCTAACAAGGCTCTATTGGTCGCAATGGAATTAACGCAGGAACTGCTGCTGCTAGTACTTGAATCTGAATCTTGATTACACAATGATCTTCCTGAGGAGCTCGGATTAGGTTTGTGAGAATCATGAGACATGTCCATGGAAGAAGCTACGATTTCGGCGGGAAAATTGAGCAAGGCTTTAGCGCCTCTCATTCTAAAAGCTGCTCGATCGTAAGCCATGGCGGCCTCCTCGGCGGTTTCGAACGTGCCCAGCCACAATCGTGCTCCGTGCCGGGCGGAGTCTCGGATCTCCGCCGCGTACTTCCCCCACGGCCGTCGCCTTACACCTCTGTAATGCTTCTTTCCGACGGTCCTGGTCGGCTCTAGCCCGTTCTGTGCGGTGGCTTGTTGCCTCTGCGGGATGAATGCAGCGGCGTTTTCGGCAGTCAAGGAGGAGGAGGACGTGGCGGCGGCGGTGTGAAGAGCGTTGGCCTCGTGAAGGACTTGGTATATGAACATGTCTTGTGAGTCGTTTTCGTTGAAAGGAAGATCTGTCTGGGAGGCCAGAACCATGATCGACTTCGGAGTTTTCTATGAATTTCGTGGGTTTAGCTTCTTCCTCTGTTGCTGAAATTATTGTCTCTGCTTTGGGGAAGATTATGCGTCAAGGGGCTCTGGGCTTGTATATTTATCTTTGAAATTAAATGGTTACTGTTGGGGCCCTTAGAATATTTTGTGCTATTGAGGAGGAGGAGGGTGACAGGAAATCTCCTCTCTGAAAAATAAATAATTTCAATTTAGTTTTCTTGGGGAGCAGGCTAACTTCATAATCTCGATAATACCGTTAGTTTTCCTCGATATTACCAACTTAACACTGCGTTTCGGATTCAATGATTCATAACCAAGAGATGATTTTCTTATGACCTCGATAGATTGAGGTGATTAGTGAATGATTAAATGTATAAAGTCTAAATTTTAACAAAACTAATGAATGATTAAATTTATTAATTATTAATTAATCTACGCAAACTTGTTTTCTAGATGGAATTGGCCGGGGTAACCTTGTAATTAGAAAGAAATACATGGGCGAATGCTTAAGGGGGCTGACAGCGGCTAGCAGCTAAGAACGATGACGTCATCAAGTAATCACGCCCCCGCCTCTCTGGATGCTTTAGGGTGGGGTGACGTAAGGGCTTTGGAGATGAGAAAATTATGGATTAGTGTTAATATTGCCACGTCAGCATAATCGTGGTTTCAATTAAATCGGTCAGCTTCGGAGCCGATGGGTCCCACTGGTTACCAGAATTATTTGAAGTATTTCGTTAGGCTCGGCTCCCTTCTTACTTTTCACATTCAACGTTTTCTTAAAACAAATCACCTTTTTGATTAAAAATGTTGGTTTAGTCCATGATGGAGAGAGTTCTATGACCATCACTACAACTTTTTAAAAAAATTTATTTATGATACAAAAAAATTAATCATTATTTTTTATGATAGATATAGTAAACTTATCTAAAAAAACATTAGTTTAGTGGTAAAAAGTTAACTAATAACTAATAAAATTATAAGGTCGAATTTTGTTATCAATGTGAAGATATTATTAGTTGATAATTGTTAATATTTTTATAAGTACTCTTTAAATTATGAGACATATTCTGACCTTGATGAGTACTAGAGATCTAACTTGCCAAAACTTTTTAATAAAAAAAAGAATACATAGTATTACCCCGATCCTAATTATAATAGTTAATTAAATTTTTTAAATAAATTAAAGAAGTTAAATAATTAAATTAATTATAATTAATATAAGAGATAATTGACTAATTTAGATAAATTATAGAGTATATAATATGAATTTATTCTGAGGAGTTAGATTTAATAATAATAATTTATTTATTTAATTTTATTAATCTATTAAAAAAAATCTGCTTATTATTTTATTAAGAAGTAAAATATTATTACACACGTCATTTATATCTTACTACAATTTTTATATTATGATAGGTATAAATTTCATCAGTTTTATTTGTTTTTTCAAAAAATGATTTCAAATAAAAGTTGATCATAATGGTAATAATGATTATACCGACAGTTTTTTGTTATAGAAAAAATTAAGCAAATTGGTTTTTGAAAAAAATTATCAATTTATGTTAGCATGGATGGAACGAGTTTTTGTTTCTTTGAGTAAGTGGTTAGTGACTTAATACCCAACCCTTTGTATAAAATAAATAATTTTTGTTGTCAATTATAAAATAAATCTAATTAGACAGGATGTACTACTGTTAAACCTTGGCATTTTAGAACATGTAAAACTAATTGAAAAAACGAATTTTGGTTGAAACTACTGTTAAACTTGTTATAATTGGACGAACTTTGGTTAGCATGCTGACTAGGGTTTTATTTTCGTTGGAAAAAAATGAATTTAAGACCAGTCACGTGGTTTGACCATTTGACCATGGAAATTCAGATGAACTTTTAGCCCCCCGTTTGCCATTGTGGGCTTCTTGGAAATGTGTTTAGACTCTTTTTTGGAAAAAAAATAATTGACAAATTTGATGGCATCACCATAAACTAATTCCTTCCAAACACCCACTAAAAAAGATTCAAACTTTGTTGAACTGAATAATAAAATTCCTCCAAATTTGACTACAAGCAGAAGTTGAGCTCTTAATTGTTGGGTCATCAGCTTATACATTATCCGATTCATACAAATATTTACACAGAATATAAGAACATGTATTATTTAAATAATCTTTTATAGAATATTATCCATAACACTTTTTAAAATTTATAAAAGTTAATATTATTTCTTGATAAATTATACATTTGAGGACTTCAACTTTTTATGCTTATGATGGAAGAGTACTTCAACTTTTTATGCTTATAATAATATTATTATTATTATTAGTTAGAAATGTGCACGTACGCCATAGTTGAGTGACTGTAACGTGTTGAATTATAAATATAGTTGGATAGATATGCATGCACTTGATGAATGGAAGGCGTAGACATTTTGACCCTTCTTTTAGGGTCAAAATTCAAAGTATGAAACGAATTTAAAGCTATTCCACGGGAAGACTACAGCAAGTTTGATTCCACTTCTCTTCTCACCTAATATCTTATATCAACAAAAAGGTTTTTCTGAATAATTTATTGATAATTTTAATTCTTCGTCGCACTGAGGTAATATTATTCGTGATTGATTAAGACGTCCCGGTTATTTTAAAGCTTTAGGGGGTTAACAACTCCACGACTGAAAATAAAATAAATTTACAACGGCTAAAAACGTGCATGATTCAACCATCAACTCTCTCTCTCTCTCTCTCTAGATCTAAATCCCATAAATTGAAGAAGCTTCTTGATCTCATTATCATAGGAAAAATAGTGGGAGCACAGTCACAATTCAAATTTTTGACTCAGTGGGAAAGAGAGAGAAAGTCAGGAGAATTTCATTAGAGATAACAACGACTAAGAAATACCAACGTGGGTTGGTACGAGTGGTAAGCGGCTCGGTATCGCTTAAACGAGGTCTCGAGTTCGAGCCTTGGCGAATGCAGAAAATCCCCGTTGGGAGACTCACCCACCATAGCCAGGTGCGTGACGCGGGTCGGATCCGGATGTAGTCGGGGCAAAGCTCCGGTGAACCGGGTGGGCAAAAAAAAAACGACGACTAAGAAATTAATTTTCATATATATATAGACACACTTGTAAAGGTATAAAAATTAAGTTTCACGCTAATAGATTATAATCTTATTATATTTTGACTTGTGTATTAAAATACCTAAATTTATTTTTTTTATAACTCTTTTTATTATTTTTTTTAATTCTATTATTAAGCATTCGGAGCAAGATTTTATTATTAGGCTGTCTCTTATCAGATTTTTTTTTTAATAATATGAGATTTGAATTTCCAATTTCTCATCTTATAGTCAAGCTGATTCACCATTAGGACCCATAATTTATATTTAAATATGAGTACACGAATTTTCAAAATTCATCAATGTTTTGCGTCAAACAGAAGCTGCGGAATCCACGATTATACGACATCAACAATAAATGCGGCATGCCCCATCTCACCTCACCCACCATTTTGGACTTCAAAGCTCACACCCACATATTTTCTTACTAATGGGCCTCCTCTTTAAACCCATCATAAGCCCCAAAAAAAATACCATCAAATTCTTAAATTGATTTATAATCGTATAAATAGATTCAAAATAAAAAAAATAGATTGTATTAAAAAAAGCTAATGAGAGTTGATACAGATGTTAAGAAATGAACTCGTATCTTATAAAGACGCGACTTCAATTCCTACTATTGTCATAAGGCCTTATTTGATAGACGATCTCGTAAGACCCTTGTAAACGTTTTCTGAGCCCTAATTTTGGTGAGGGACGGTGTCAAACCTACCTAAATTTTGTTGTAAGAAAAAAAGTTTGTATAAATATAAATAGATGTTGGATCGTATCTATTTCAATTTTTGAAAAATCTATTCATCACGTTTGGTAAATAATTAACATGGTATCATATATGTTTATATATATCACGTATTATTTTTACTATTGAGGTGAAAACGCTATAATTTCTAGGTAGGTAGATAAATGATGATTCTTAAAATAAAGGAAAAATTCATTTTTTTATTGCAACCAATCAAGCATATTTTCACGTCAAAATTGCATTTATATTCCGCTGAAGAGTAAAAATTACGTACCCTTTTCCAGAGTGATGCATCAAAAAAATTGTGAAAATTTTAAAGGAAAATTACTATGAGGTCCAAAATAAAGAATTTAATTATCAAAAAATCTAAATCACAATTAATCAACTAATAATAATTAATTTTAATATAGAAATTGATAATAAATTTATGCTACATAGAGTTTTTTTAGTAATTAAATTATTTTTTTAAATTTTATAGTAATTCTTCCAATTTTTTAATTTCCAAACTGATGGGCTTACCTGTTAAGGCCCTGACTTAGTTATTTATTGCCTTTTTATTTGCCAAAGAGTCTTATAGGCAACAACCTCCTATGTTGAAATTTATACAAAGAAAGAAAGAACACTCATGTTTGGTTCTTTAGTACATAAGAAGTTAAGAGCTAACAAGAAGAACCATAATTCCTGGGGACACCCATAACTAATTTCATGGGCCCAAACTAAAATTTCCATCACAATTAACATTTTGACTTATTTACCTCAAATCACACTTAATTTTACTATTTAATTTCATCATAACGTAACGGTTAAAAAGCCAATGTCTAGCTTTTCATCATCATTCCCCTGCCTTCTCCCACACTTAACCAACTAACCCCAATAACTATACCTAACTTTCTCTTGTTAGCCTCTCTGTTATTGTCCTTGCACTTGAAGAAACCACAAAGCTTTACATATTAATGCCATCATTACCGGAAACACTTGCTGCCTTGTTAAGACTTAAGAACCTCCTTTCACTTCCTTCACATCCAAATCTATTTCAAACCCCTTTTTCAGTATTATTCCAACTCTCCATTAAGTACACTGCAAGTTTTTCTTCTTTAGGATCATAACAGAGGAAGAAGAAGAAGAAGATACGACAATGAGCACTACCAGATTTATCAAGTGTGTTACAGTTGGAGATGGAGCTGTGGGGAAAACTTGCATGCTTATCTCCTACACCAGTAATACCTTCCCAACGGTATGATTTTAAGTGAATCTCAGATTTGAAACTTCAAACAGCCCATTAATGAAGCTAACTAGCTCTGTTTTTTTTTTTTACTTGTTTGATATAGGATTATGTTCCAACAGTGTTTGATAACTTCAGTGCTAATGTAATGGTGGATGGTAGTTCTGTGAATCTTGGCTTATGGGACACCGCAGGTAGGTTAATTAGTTACATGGCTCTGAAAATTTCATGACTTTCTCTAATTTAACATGCTGATTGCTTTAGTTTATGGATTTTGCAGGGCAAGAAGATTACAACAGGTTAAGGCCTTTGAGTTACAGAGGAGCTGATCTGTTTTTGTTGTGTTTTTCTCTCATAAGCAAAGCCAGTTATGAGAACATTTCCAAGAAGGTTTCTTTTCTTTTTCTTTCTTCTTCCTTCTCTCTACTTACAAGTTTCTAAGCACTTGTTCTGTAAAATGTAACTATGTTTCTTCTGAGTTTGATGGAATTGTTGGATTCTTTTGACTATAACAGTGGATACCTGAGCTGAAACATTACGCTCCAAATATGCCTGTTGTGCTAGTTGGAACAAAGCTGGGTAAGATGGATTCATCAAAGTATAGACATTGAAATACTTTATATTTGTGATGACAATAAATGAATATAAATTAGTTAGTAAATCCAAACACCGTTGTCACAAAAACTATAAAGGTGAAATATATATATACACATAAAAAGTAATTAAGAACAATAGCCCATGGCAGAAGCAGAGGAAGTAAAGAAATGTTGTAACACTTTCTTCAACTTGTTGCCTCCAAAACTTAATTTCATTTGGTTTTGCACAGATTTGCGAGGTGACAAGCAATATCTAAAGGATCATCCAGAAGCAACTCCAATAACTACTGCCCAGGCATGTGACATCTTCTCCACAACTTTCATATGTATTCGTATGGTACTTAATATAATACATAAGGGTTAGTTGATTTTTTTAGATAGATTAAGGAAGGAAAATAACTAATTTGGATAGATTAAGGAGTATATAATATGAATTTGTCTTTAAGGGTTATATTTAGTCTTAATTAATTGATTTAGTCAACTAGTTCAACTAAGGAAGATTTTTGTGGGATTAAAAATGGGTGGCATGAACAGGGTGAAGAACTAAAGAAACTGATAGGGGCAGTAACATATATAGAGTGCAGCTCCAAAACGCAACAGGTAAAAGCCATCGTCTTAAGAACACACAGTGCATTCAACTTATTTGAAAAAAAAGAGTGTTGCTTTAATTTATTCTTTTCTTACTTGTGGTTTCAGAATGTGAAGACAGTTTTTGATGCTGCAATCAAGGTCGCTTTGAGGCCATTAAATTCAAAGAGGAAACCACCCAAGAGAAGGACTTGTGCTTTCTTGTTTCAGCTTTTTTGACTAGCACTCGTATAAAAATAACAAAATTCGAACCCTATTTTTGTTTATCATCACTAGCTGGGATTCTAAATATATAAAGACATTATTCTTGTTGTGTTTTTCTATTAGTTTCTTGGGGAAAAGAATTCGTCTCAATAATTATTATCAGCCCTCCCTTGTTAAATTAAATTGTGTTACTCTGCAGTTTCTAGCTGCTTATATACGGTTTTCTTGTTCTGTACTTGGCTTCATATAATTAGTACAACAGAGGCTTTCTTTCTGGAAATTGAATATTATTCTCTTTCTGCTCAATATCAAGCTTAGATACTTATATTTGACATGGCATGCAATTTTATCTAATGCTTTAACTTTAGTTAATTGTAATTATTTTCTTAAATATTTCACATTTATCTTGTTAAAAGAGGGCAAAATTTGCCGTTTATGGAATAAAAAAAAGGAAAAAGTCATCCGATATACACATGTGTTGGGGAATCACGTGCACCAATGGAAGCATTCAATATATTGCACGTTGAATATTTATTGCAGGCATATTAGCATTCAGTGAAAGCGCAATTCAAGCTGCACCACCCATATCCATCTCATGCTTTGCTTTAGATTATCACCAAACACATTATTTATTGATATCATCATGTGCAGGGCTTCCCTTTCAAAACGAGATTGAGGGCTTGGGATATTGTTAGGAAGTGGGGGAAAAGAGTTAGTTGGATGAAGAAACTAAGTTTTGGGGGAACTGAATTTTTGCTCAAAAAACATTTAAGGTTGAAGTAACTTTTTTTTACCTTTACTAATAGAATTAAGTCTAGTAAAAAACAAGATTAATGTCTCATAACATAATAATTTTTTTTGAATCTTTACTAGGAGGGATGCCCATATTTTTGATAGTATCTCGAATAGTATTAGTTGTCTCCAATAGGATGATATATATATATTTATTAAAAAAAATCTTTTTTAACTTTTCTTTGTATTTAAACATTCTAGAATTGATTTTTTAATATATCATCTAAATAAATTTATATCAAACTAATTTTTTTTTATATTTTTTTTAAACATACATCATATTATATTAATTAATTCTTACCCTAATTTTAGTTTATAAAAATTAGTTGATATAAAAGTCGCTTTAATCTAATCAAACCTGAATCTTGTTTCTCATATATATATATATATATACACACATAGAGGGGGAGGGCGGGGGGAATTAAAAAAAACCCAGTAAAACCTTTTTCCAGTCCCATCACAGAGAGAAAAAGAAGAAACTTTGACACTTTGTAAATGCAAGTAACAGTGAGGCGGTGGTCCAGGAAGAGAGAGAAGCTGGGAAGCAGCAGCAAGCAAGATATGTAAATGAGAGAGTTATAGTGATTAATGTTGATGTCATTTTTGGTGGAGACAAAACGGTAGGAACAGAAGAAAGAAAAGATGATCCGAAAAGAAAAGGATTAAAACAAAGGTTGAAAATCATAAATGTGAACGGTGGGCATGAGCAAAGCGAGAGGATGGAGGGTGCAGAACAGAAGAGAAGGAGTGCAAATTAAATTAATGGCAATGAATAAAAGGAATGGGTTAATGGTATGGAGGGGACTGATTTGGCTTCATATTTGCACTTTTGCACTTCTGAACTGAGGAGATATGGCCAAAGGGCCAAAAGTAGAAGCCAAAGAACTTCTTCTTCTCAGGAAGGTCTACTTCACTTTCTAAGCTTGTTTTGATGCGATTTGTGTCCCTCTTTTCTGTCTGTCTGCCCCTAAACACACATCACACAACGTCATATCTCAAAATCTATTGATATATATATATATGCTGATTCATTACTGCTTTTGATTCCCAATCTTTTTTTGACTCAGTTTATCATCCTCATGGATCCTTTTTTTACTCTCTCTCTCTCTCTCTCTCTCTCTACGCAGAGAGCGTCTTGTAACTTCGACACAAACATGAATATTTTAAGAGGAAAAGAAAAGACAAAACGAAACTACGTCTTAAGGACAAGACAAATATGACTAATTATAACTACATGTTTTGATGATAGGGCAAGAACTAATAATTAAGGTTGACACAAGATGGAGGTATGGCCAAGAAATGGGGCTAAAAATGGTTCTGATTATTAAGCGATTATTATTCTATCCAATAAGCAGACGAATGTTATTTTGTAGCCATGAATATGAAAAGACTTGTTTGCCACTGGTGATGTTTGGGGGGGTTAAAGTTAAAATCGCTTTGACCTGACGCGTTATAGACTCGTGCACACACATCAGAGAACTAGTTACGTTATTGAATGAGTTATCAGATTCTTTAATTAATTAAGTTTGACTTGGATTGAGATGGAATTAATGAATCGGTGTTATGAAATTCTGCAAAAGCTTAAATGGAGTTAAGAAAGAATTGAAATTGATGAGAATACAAATGCATGTGTAGTGTATATAATGTAGAGTAGTGGAGAATAAATAAAGGTCCCTCGAGTCAATCCAAAACTACCATCTCATTTACAATACTCAAAATAACTGTCTTTGCAATTACTTACTTAACTCTCCCCACTTATTTCCAATCGAACCCTAAAAGCCCCCTTTCTTCTTCTTCTTGACTTTGAAACTACCCTTATTTATTCATACAACAACCTCCTCCATTAGAATAATATACTCCCCCCCCCCTCTCTCTAGCTCCCATTAATACACCTGCAAGCAAACCCAGTCACACGAGAATCTGAAAAAAAGGAAAAGAGACAAACTGATCAGAAACCCACCCTCTTCTGAAAAAGAAGCTACTTCTTCCATTTTTATTACAGCTTTCTCTGCCATCTCTCTGAAGCCAAGATTCCTAATTCAGTCCCCAGCATGTTTCCCTTTCCTTGGTCTATTTGCTTCTCGTCCTGAGGGAATTCCCTTCTACTTTTTATCTGCAGTGATCTGTTTTCCCCAAAATCTGTCACTATTAACGCAAAGTTAAGTGTAAGAATGAGCAGGGAATTAATAGGGATTTGTACTTTTTCTTATATCTTCGTTCCCTTTTCATTTTTCTCTTTCCTGTTTCTGATTTTTCATTTACGTACAGTTGTGACTTGTTAGTTCGCTAGCCTTGAGCAACGAAACGGCAAGCTATTTCTTATACAAATTAGGTTTTCTCTCTTTAGGCTAAATATTCAGAGTTCAGTTCAGTAATCATCTTCTTCGACATCGTCATCGTCATCGTCATCGTCATGGCTTCTTCAAACCCTAACAGACACTGGCCAAGCATGTTCAGATCCAAGCCTTGCAACTCCCTCCACCACCACCACCACCAATGTAAGCATGACAACAACATAAACTCCTCTTTCATCTCGCCTTCAAGCTGCCACAGAACCACTTACTCATCAGGTTTGTAATTAAAGAAGTTTAATATTATCCTATCCCATCACTATGGGGTTTTAAGATGAAAAGCTTCCGAATTTATATCTGGGTCTGCTGTGGCAGGAGTTGAGGAGGAGAGAAGTGCAGAGCCAAAGCCAAGATGGAACCCAAAACCAGAGCAGATTCGGATTCTGGAAGCCATATTCAACTCAGGGATGGTGAACCCTCCAAGAGACGAGATCAGGAAGATCAGAGCCCAACTTCAAGAGTACGGCCAAGTCGGTGATGCCAATGTCTTCTACTGGTTCCAGAACCGCAAATCCAGATCCAAGCACAAGCTTCGTCACCTCCACAATTCTTCTAATAACGCCCATCAAGCCCAAAACTCAAACGATTCCTCTCCCAAAGAAATCATAATACCACCTAATAAGCCATTAATGTCTAATAATATTGTCTTCTCCGACGTCTCTTCTGATATTGCAGTTCCCATGCCTTCTACTACGCCGCCACCGCCGCCTCAGCCTTTCTTCTTTATTCCTGTGCATCAGCAGAATGGAGGAGCAGGAGGAGTGGCTAATAATGTTGTTCCTGTTTCTGTTCCTATTGCACAAGGTTTTTGCTTCTCTGATCTATCAAGTGTGGTTCAACCTGAAGCTCCTCGTGATCATCACCATCATCAACAACAAATCAATGTTGGGTCTTGCACTAGTCTTTTGCTTAACGAAATCATGACCCGTTCGTCCTCCGAGAATGACCAAGACAAGGTTATACAAATCCAACAACACCCTCCTTTAATCACTCACACTACTGTCCCTCCCGCCAGCACCACCCCTGTTACTGTTCCATCCCCCATCTCTGAGATTCAAGGTCAGATTCAGTTAAAATTCACTGTTTAGTTGATTTGCGAATGTGAATTTGTGATGCTTCTCTTGGATGAACGTGTGCATGTTAGTTTTTTTTTTTTTTTTTGACTTGTTTGGGTGTGTGTCAGGCTTCGGTGAGGCGGGGACTGCAGAGGGCCCACCTGGTGGTTCGATGATGAAATCGACATTGTTCATTAACGACGTCGCATTTGAAGTGGGTGCGGGACACCTCAACGTGCGGGAGGCCTTCGGCGATGACGCGGTACTCATCCACGGCTCCGGTCAGCCTGTGCTCATCGACGAATGGGGCGTCACGCTTCAGCCTCTCCAGCACGATGCATTTTATTACCTGGTGCGCGCGTTATCGTGAAACTGCTTTCATTTTCTGTTTATGTATTTTCCAAGAGAAAATGGTATGGGGGTTGTTATTAATGAAGGTGTGGGTAAAGTTGATTATTTCATAAGTTAAAGGGCCTTTGACATTTTCTTTTTCTTTTTCTTTTTCTTCATTCTTTCATGATCTTGCAGATTTACAAGGAAGAAATATCTGGAGGAGGACGAAATGGGATTTAATTAGATGTGCTGTGTTCGTTCTCTCTCTGTGTTTCTCTTATATTATCCTGTGGACTGTGGTTTTGTTTGAGTTGCTGTGTGTTAGGGTACGGTACTAGGGTTTCAGTTGCTGTGTGGGGATGATAATGATTACCAGTACTGGACCTTGCTAAATTAAAAGCAAAGTGTTTTGTTTTTATATATTATGTATACATGCGGATCTATGTATATATATATCAGTCTTTATCTATGTTCTAATTAAAATGAAGTTATAAACATTTTCTCATTTTCTGCCTGGTTTGCTATTTATTTGAAGTTAGCATTATTATTTTATGATATCTCATAATTGTCCCGTAGTGATGCCAAACCCTAGGTTGCGTTCTGCCATAGCAGTGCATATAGCATGTATCAGAATTATATAAAAAAAGCTCATATGGCATCGATCACATATTTATATATATCAGAATTAAATCTGATTCCGAGTAGTTTGAGTAAAATTATATGTGCTTATCTTGTCAACGGATTAAAATCTTTTGACATAGAAAACATAGATTCAACCAAAAAAGATATCCAGAAGACTTTAATATGGCATTTTGTTGTCAGTAACGTGTCGTTGATTAAAGAGTAAATTTCATGTGAGTACTTTTTTTTTTTTTTTTTGTGTTTGGTTGAACTTACATGCATTTTAGAAAAAAACAAATATGAAACTTTTGAAAACACAAATTTGCCTTACAGTATTTTGATTTAAGTTTAACTTTTTCGATAAGAATATTCTTCTTTAATCTGGCCAAAACTAGGTGCACTATACCCAACATGAATAGCAATGTATAATATTGATTACAAAACATATATTTAGATTGAGGAATAGTATTAAGTTATCTTAACAAATTAAACAAGTTTTTTGGCCGGCAAAGTTTAGTATATATAGTTTAAAAACTATATATCTTGTCATATGATTAATAACTTAGATTTTATCATTGTGTTTTATCATTCTAACATTTAAACCCTATTGAGATTATAAAGAAATACTGGTAACTAAAAGAATAAAAAACAAAGTTGCACAGAATGAGAGAGATGTTTAGCATTTTCACTACTGGCCTTTTGTTGTCAACTAATCAAGGATATAGTTTTGCTTTGAAAGATTTGGCACGACACGACAACAACCTCGCTGGAACGCTTAAGGTTGCACTTGCAGCAAATGCACCGGAAACCTCATTCACTGTACGTCATTTAATGACGCAAAAACCCATGTTTTGGGCACGACAATAACGTAAGGAAACGTAGCTTTATTTACTGTACACTGCTCCGCGAAGAAGCGATGAAATAGAAGAGAAGAAGAGGAGATATATATATCTATCTATCTATCTATGAAAGAAAGAGTTGTTGTTAAGGTAGAGGGTGACAGGTAGAGACATGTTTGTAGTAGTTTGTGGATAAATTAAGGTCATGTGTTGTCTGATGACAACAGTTTTTGCTTTCATTTTCATACTGACGAGTCTCTTCAACTTGACCCGCCCCAACAACGATTGATTTTGATTGATCAACCCGCGTTTTCTTCCTTTGTCTTCTTCCATCATCTTCTCTGCATCAACTATCAATCACACGTACGTGCTACCTCTGCCACTTGTTAGTATTTTACTATTTGTACACATGCACGTTGAATGATTAATTACTCATCTTCTCTGCAGCGATATGATTGATTTGGAGTGTGTATAATCTCTCTCTCTCTCTCTCTCTCTCTCTCTCTCTCTGGTATAGGCATAGGAACAGTCACCTTGATGATTTTGTTTGTCTCTATAGGATTTCTTTTATATATATATATATATATGCAATTGCAATTAACGAAAATAACTAAATGAACATAATAAGATGGGTGTGAAGTGTGAAACGAATCATTACTTGCATTTGCATCTGAGGGCATCCTAATCAACTTGAGTTACTGGAACAAATGATCCATTTTTCCTTTAATAATGACCCATCCGCTATGTAAACAAAGCTCTAATCAAAGTGGGATTAAAGAAAAGATGGAAATACATTGTCTTACTCGTTCAAGTTGTAAGTGAAAAGGCTATTTTTTAAAATTTTTGAACTCGTAAATTCTAAATTATTTGGTAGTAATAACAGTTTAATTGTTATATCAAGGCTGATCACTCACTATAAAATTGATATAAATAATGAATAAAAGAATTGAATAAACAAGGGTTAAGTTGATCAATTGAAAATGATTCCGCATTCTTTAATCAAATTTTGAGAAGAAAAGAACAATGCTTGGAGTTATTTTTTGTTTGAGGCGAACAACAAAAGTGAATGCAAACCATTTATACTGGATCCCAAAAGTTTTAAAAATAAAATAAAATTATATTAAATAAAACTACGGACCTTATACCAATATATTTATAAATTTAAGGCAAGAAAATATGGCCTAAAATAATGAATTTAACAATGCATGGCTTAAACGTTCCGTAGCTTTGAAACAGTCCGAATTCCGCATAGAGGATTCGGATTAGAGATATCAGAGGAAGGGGCCATTTGAATCTCCGAGAAAAAGTGGAAACAAGCAAACATTGGTTAGCCCTCAATTTTCCCTCTAGCTTAACACAAAAGGGAGAAAAACAAGCGTACGTGTATGGGAAATGGGGGCGTACAGAGCGGAAGACGATTACGATTTTCTCTTCAAGGTTGTATTGATTGGTGACTCCGGCGTCGGCAAATCCAACCTTCTCTCCAGGTTCACCAAGAATGAGTTCAGTCGCGAATCCAAGTCCACCATTGGCGTCGAGTTCGCCACCCGAAGCATTCGCGTCGACGATAAGGTCGTTAAGGCCCAGATTTGGGACACCGCCGGTCAAGAAAGGTTCCTTCAATTATTATTAGACTCTGATCGCACGATTTTAGTTTTGCATTCCATAATTAATTGGGGCGTTACGTTGATATAATGCCAATATTGCTTTTATCACATTAAATCTGTGATTATTATGATTCTGTAACTTCTGGTATAATGACAGAAACTGATTGAGATATCTGAAGTTTGTTATGATATGACGATAGGAAAGAAACTCAATGGTGATGTTTGCAATAAGAAATTAGTTGGAAGGTTAATAATTATATATGGTCGCGGTCATTGTCGCAGAATAGAAATATGAGATCAAAAATAAACACATTATGGACAAATTTTTAGGGAAACATCGCAAAAACATAGAGAACAAATGGCAATAGATTAATCCTGTGCCTGTGAATTTCATGAATATTTCAATGTATCCTTCATCAGTTTCAAAATTAGGTTCCCAAGCCCGTATATTACTTGATCCCATTGCAATCAAATCTTGTGAGATAAACTTATCTGTAAATGCAATCCAACAAAAATGATATCATATGGTAGCAGTCCTATTAATTCATAATCCATACAAAAACTCTGCATGATGGCTATGTTATTGATTTTTGGGCTATATATCTAAGTTTGCTTGTTCATGAAATCAAGGTACCGAGCAATAACGAGTGCATATTACCGCGGAGCCGTGGGTGCTTTACTAGTCTACGACGTGACACGCCATGTAACATTCCAGAACGTGGAGAGATGGCTGAAGGAGCTAAGAGGTCACACAGATGCCAACATTGTGGTAATGCTTGTGGGCAACAAGGCGGACCTCCGCCACTTGAGGGCGGTTTCCGTTGAAGACGCCACCGCCTTCGCGGAGCATGAGAACACATTCTTCATGGAAACATCAGCACTGGAGTCCATGAATGTGGAGAATGCCTTCACAGAAGTGCTATCTCAGATATATCGTGTGGTGAGCAAGAAGGCACTGGACATTGGGGATGATCCCTCTGCTTTGCCAAAGGGACAGACCATTAATGTTGGCTCTCGTGATGATGTATCAGCTGTGAAGAATGCTGGATGCTGCTCTTCTTGATGAGTATGCTCTTATTTATATATATATGTTCAATTGTTCATCGATCTGTCTTTTTTTTTGTCTCCATGTATAGATTGGATTGTCTAGAGAGCATCAAACTCTGAGCTTTGAGCTTTTGGTTTGTACTTTGTAGAGAAACCTGTTCCACATTATATTCTTTTGTATGATTGCCTATGATTTCTCACTTTAGTTTTTATTTTTTAATCAATATCAATATTTCTTTCTTTCACTTGTAGTGACCTGCCTGGCTTCTTCCTTAAATGTGTCTATTTTTGTTCTTATTTTTTGAAATTATTAGATGGCCCACTAACAGTTAGAATTTATTCACAATAATCAATACATCAATCAAAGAACCAACGGGGTTGGTCCGAGTAGTAAGCGACTCGGTATCGCTTAAGCGAGGTCTCGAGTTCGAGCCTTGGCGTAGGCAGAAAATCCCCGTTGGGAGACTCACCCACCATAGCCAGGTGCGCGACGCGGGTCGGATCCGGATGTAGTCGGGGCAAAGCTCCGGTGAACCGGGTAGGCAACAAAAAAAAATACATCAATCAAAGAGTACACTCAAATAACATTGTTTTTCTCCCGGATATAAAAATTTTTGTGATAAAATTATTCCTGGAAATCTGGAATAACATTCGTGAGAAAAATTGATTTATTTTGAAATATATGTTCATGAGAAATTTCTGCAGATCATTATCCAAAAGAATGAGCAATCTGAAAACAATTCTCACAAATCAGGGGTCTTCGGTCAATGCGTTTGGTCTTATGTGATCGACGTCAGGCATTCGTATTAATTGAGGACCATGCATATTAAAATTTTAATCGAATATTTTTCATTTATGCTTTAAATTTTCAACATTGCAAGGCTCTGATTAAGATTTAAGATTATTCTGAAATTTTAACGCTATCCACTTAATCCTGTCAACATGCAGTCTCAGAACAAGGTTCAAATAGTTAATCTATAAATAAAATAGATCTTCAAAAAGGTAAAAATAAATCATATTAATGTGCGATTTTAAATTTTTAATATAAGTTACTACTACAAGATAAATATATATATTTGCCATCAAGTTACTGCAAGAAAATTAGATAGCATTAATCAAATTACACGTATAAACACTGGCTGATGCCCGACAAATTAATTTTGTTCAAGTTACAAATAATGCAGGCAATTCATATTGCTTCAATTAATTACAAAAGTTATCATTTATTGAAAAAATTATTGTCTGTACAAGTCGTCTTGAAAAAAATTGCATCTCGGCTCATACTGCATACTCGACAGGTCATATATTTCTTGATAAACTATACACTAAACAAAAAAAACTTGACCCAGATTATCACAAAAAAAAACTACATTCACGACCCAACAAAAGGGGAGAATTTGAGTAGCCCAATATATTCACACATCAGTACTCAAGGATTGCACCACAATTGGAAAAACAAAACAGAAGAAAACACAGCAAAATATCGCTGAAGTTCTACCTTTGTTGAAGGAAAGGGTCCCCTATAGCTAAAACCATCATGGGCGCCATAAGGATGGCGTAATTTGCCGCCACTTGCGTCCACATCAATTTCTTCTGTCGTTGGATCTGATTCAGAAGTAGGGTTCAATCCAGCAAGCTCCATTATATTCTCAATTTCCTTCACCACCTCAGCCATCGATGGCCTCTCAGCTGCATATTCTTTGACACACCTCATTGCCAGGTGCACAAACTTCTCCAAACCATGTGGAGGAGTTACTTTGTTGATGAATGGATCTATGATTGAATGAAGGTTGAATAGTTCTTTCGATGTATCCATCACATTCTGTACCTCTCTCACAATATATTTCCCTTTCTCTATTGGCCTTCTTGCTGTCACTAGTTCCAGCATCAGCACTCCATAGCTATATACGTCACTTTTTTCAGTCAACTGTTGGGTCATGTAATACTCAGGATCCAAGTAACCCTACAGACAAAAAAAAGGGACTTCCATGATATATTTCAGAATGAAAGTTGATGTCTTTTTTTCATGGGTTTAAAATTGACAGCACAGAGAGCTAACGGCCTTATAGCCTAATAGCATGAAAGCTCCTTATAAATAGGAAGTCGTAGGTTTGGTCCCGTTTGTAATCTCAGGATGTTAGTGTCTGCCTTTTAATTAAAAAAATGACAGCGCAGAAATTTGAACCTAAGACATGGTACTCATTATTCTTGCTACAAATATGAAAGGATGCTACGCGGGGAATTCTTAGGAGATCACCTAAATTTCTCCATGAACAAAGATAGGGGCTTATTCATGGAGTAGAAGGTGTTTCAAGAATTTACTAACCATTGTCCCTTTAACTTGAGTGGTGATGTGGCCTCTTTCACTGTCAACAAGAAGCTTGGACAGTCCGAAATCTGCAACTTTCACGTTAAGGTGGTCATCGAGCAGAATATTGCTCGATTTTATGTCCCTGTGTATGATTGGTGGGTTGGCAAGTTCATGAAGATAGGCCAGACCCCTGGCTGCACCCAGGGCTACTTTAAGCCTTCTCATCCAATCCATTCTGATCCCAGATTTTCCTATATAGAACAAGGCACATAAAATATTAAGAAATACATTTCCTAGCCAAAAGAATTATTTTATGGCGGTTTTTGATGTGTTAGTCTTCAAACTAATTCTCATGCATTCAGGCAAATGAATGTCAGTTTCAAAGATATTTCATATAGGGAATTCATGAAGCAAATGGCAGATTAGCAATCTATTTGGTAATGATCAAAAGAAAAGAAAGAGGTGGGGTGTGCTTCTTGAACAAACTTTTGTCCTTGTTCTGTCCCATTTCTTCCTAAATTCATCTCTACGACAAAATATGATATCATTCATAAGGAGAGAAGGGGCTGGAATTTGGGAGTACCTGAAAGACTATCCATTAAAGTTCCATTTGGAATATATTCATACACCAGCATTTGTTCACCTTTATCAAAACAGAAACCCACAAGGCCGACAAGATTCTTATGGTGGACCCTTGATAGAAGTTCAATCTCAGTTTTAAACTCTACAGCACCCTGCATGGATTCTTTTGCAGCCCGTTTGATGGCAACTCGTTCTCCAGTGGGCAGAACAGCTCGGTAAACCTTATGAAGGAGTATTTATTAGCCATTGCAGAACATTAAACAAAAAGATAATTTTGAGATGTTACTATTATAAACCTTTCCATAGCCTCCAGATCCAACTGAGTGGACTTCAGAGAAGTTGTTGGTGTATTTCTTTAGCTCTTCTAAAGAAAACCATCGTGCTCCTTTTAACTGAGGAGCCATGACGCTGTTCTTGTTCAGTTCCCAGTTTACTGCATTAAGCAGGGCATGTGATCAATCGAAGACTGCTAGAAAATTTCTGTAAAAGGGACAAATATAAGCCAAATCTGCATCAAACACATCTTACCAAAAGGGTTCAGTTCAGCAGACCCTTTTGCTCTTTTCTTTTGACGTACATAATATATTCCTGCAAGGAGTGCTACTACCAGAACGACCACAACAACTACTACACCAACTATAACCCCTGTATGTGATGACTTCTTTGATCCATTTCCTTAATGACATGAGAGAAACAGAGTGAGTGAGAAGAATAAGCATTATAGAGTTTAGCTTTTTAAGTTCACAACGAGACATTGATTCACCTCCATAGTATCCATAGTTATCACCGATGAAGAAGTAAGGAAGGAAAAACTTTGGGAACTTAGGAAGCTGGCTGCTAATCACAAAAGCAGTACTTGAAACTGCAGTTCTATTGAAACGATCACTTGAAGACGGGAAGACTTTCAGTGACAATTGAAAATAATCAGTAGATGGATTCCTGAACGGATTACTTAGAGAGACAGAATCCACCGGAAGATTTTGTGATTGAAAAGCAGCCATCAGAGACAGTTCGAGTGCCTTATAATAACTTGCATTACCAAGGTCTGAGAAACTAAGAGCTCTGGCAAATAGAGTTCCAGTGTATGGATATGAACATTTGCAGTTAGGACTGGAAATATGACCAGAACTGCAAGGAAGAGGCGAGCAATTATTTGGCTGCGTTGAAAATAAGGAATTGGAGTTGGGTTCTTGGCAATAACGTTCAGTAGAAGCTTCTGCTTCAAGGCAAATCCGGTTGCGAACTAGTCTGCAAAATTTAGATAACTGCCTCAGAGGAGAAAAACCATAAGCCAGCGGTTTGGGTCTTTATTGGTGATATGATTGAGCCATGAAACTTACACTACTGACACTTTATAGTCCATGTTTTTCTGCGTGAAGTCAGTGATTGTATTATTCTCCAAATCAATAAGTTGCAAGCGGTTGCTGTTGGCATTGCCAATATCTAAGGTGCCACTGAGCTGGTTGCCCTTCAATACCCTGTTTCCACAATTCAACACAATCATCTTATACCCATCATCAGCACTTATATCCAAGAAGAAATTAGATCAATATGGGCATAATTGTCATTTTGCTCCTCCACATCTGATTTAATGAGATAGTAATACTCACACAGACTCTAAACTGGGTTGGTTAAATAAGGAGACAGGGATATCCCCTTGAAGGTTGGTGTTCTCCAACTTTCTGAAATATATCAATATTCAAACTCGCATACAAACAAACATATTCAAAGAAAAGAGATAAGGGAAAAGAATGAAAAGCATTGGAAGTAGGGAAGTGATAGGGATGGCGTACAATGTTGTCATAAGCGGCAAACTTGAAGCCCATGACGGAATATCAGACGAATTGAAAGTATTGTTACTCAGATCCCTGCAGACAATTTTATGGAAATATGAAAGAAAAAAAAACTGAACAGATATTCAAGCATATATGTATGCTCATATCCTGGACTTCTGAACAAGATGGAGAGAAAAACATGTGACGATCACTTCTCAACTAAATGAAACAAATTTTACTTAATCCCCGCACTTTCAATGAATCTAACACATATTACTGCTTTAGCACTTACACATAGGTTAGAAGGTTCATTCCGGTAAGATGTGACAGAGAACCATTCAACCTATTATTTGATAAATACCTGAAAATATGAAGTCAATGTTTCCCTCGGTCAAATGATCTTTAAATACAAAAACTAGCTTACAGATAGGCATCAAGTTGAATTTGGCATGTTTATTTGGTTCTCTTACAGATCACTAAGATTTTTGAGATTGGTGATATTTGAAGGCACAATCCCACTTAATTGGTTCCTATCGAAACGGCTGTGGAAAAGGGAAAATATTAATTACAGTAAAACTCAAAAGGATTTCATGAACGGTAAATTTTTGAAATGATGACTTCACTAGTGATAAGATACTTACACTGCCTCTAATGAGTTCACCTGCCCAAGGGCACTAGGAATACCGCCACTTAGTTGATTGTTGTCAAAAAGCCTGGCCAAAAGAATATAGGAGAGAATGGAGAGTCAGGTCAACATGTCTGCCGGTCTCACCTTATGAGTAAAAACTGAAACATATAAAACATTATAACATGGGGATTTTCAAACAAGGGACTTAATTAACTAAAAGTACCAATGACAATTGAGGAGCTAACAATGATAAGTTTCAATGTAGGAATTAACAAGTTTATGCTACTTGGGACTTTTTGGTAATTAAGTTCTTTCTTTCTTTAGGACCTCATAGGAATTCCCCCTTTATTTAATGAGAGATTCCACGGGGACAAAAGAAGATATTGTAAAGTTCTAATAGTTCTATCTTACACATGGATCAGATTCATATTTGGACTAAAAAGTTCAGCTGGGATTCCACCTGACAGCCTATTGTTTCCCATGTGACTGCAAAAGGTGGACATAATCTTAGATCATTTACCCTGAACCAGAAATTATCCATTCATGACAATACAAGAGATTATGAACCCAAATTGTGGATTAGAGTTGACATACAAGTGCTTTGCCTTAAGCACTTGTCAAGACCAAGTACTCCTTTCTTATTAGAGATTGGGATAGGTCCTTCCAGCTGGTTATCAGAGAGGTCTAGCCAATTAACGTTGGATAGATTGCCAATGGTAGGTGGAATGTTTCCACTGAACTGATTAGAGTTAAGAGCTCTTCATGGAAAGCAATAAGATAATAGGTCATTCATAATTTACCAATATGGTGATATAGCCCAGAGCAGAAACAGAGATAAGGCAACACAGATATTTTCTTTGAAACATCATATCTTGGTACATTTAATATAACTTGGGATCCAAGACAGTTCTTATTTGTGTAGACATTCTCAGGTATAGCAACAGAATTGTTAAAGATGAAATCCTTACAGAAAAGTCAGCTGCTGCAAAGATCCTATTGAATCTGGAATGTTACCAGAGAAACTACAACCAACCAATATACTGGAAAACAATGAGAAATGCAATAGATCAGTTCAGGACAAAATTTTGCGAAGGGAAAGAAAAGGTGAAAATGACAATTTTTTAATGAGCAGGAACTCAACAGAAGATTCAGAGTTTATTACAGTTTTTTCCTGTTGGGTACTAATTGACTTCCTTACAGGGTTTTTAATTTTCTCAAGTTTCCAATCTCTTTCGGAATTGTTCCTGTCAGGCCCTTGTTGTAAGAGAGATCCCTATATTAACAAAAGATGTCAGTATTCTTTTTATAGATAACATGTTGCCAACTACTAATGAGTATAGCTGAGTTTAAGTCATTATGAGAGTAGAAAAAGTTCAAGTAGAAAACTCACAAAGTGTCTAACTCAGATAATAATTGGATATCTGAAGACAGCCTGCCCACCAAATTCATGCTTGCTAATATTCTGAGAAAAAAAACGAATTTAAGACAGAAACAGAAATAAAAAATAAAAAATAAAAAATTATATTGAAGGAGCTATAGAATCCATGTACTGACATTGAGGTCACTCTTGAATTACTGCATCGAATTCCTTCCCAACCACTGCCACAAGGATCTGAACCCACCCAGCTGGGTGGTTTGTTCTGCCAAGATTCTGTGAGAGATTGTAGGGAACTAGCTGCAACGGTGCAATATGAATAAAAATATTGTTAACAAATGCTAAATTCTCAAATAAATCTTCTTAATACCAAATGAACACCTACATCTTCTTAGAGTTTGCATTTAGCTTTAGACCCCTAAGTAAAATGAAATGTATAGAATAAAGCCTTCAAGATCACGTCAAAATTAAATGAATAACAAAAGGAAGTCCTGTTACAAGAGATTACGCTAGTCCATTTTTCCTATGCCTTTTTTATTCACTTTAACATGAAGGTTCAAATCATTAACTTAGCTTCTGCAAAGTATATGCAGTTCATAATGTAGCCAATCAAACAGGCTAAGAATCATATCACTCAACATAAGGAAAATGCTATGGCCAAACAACTTAAATAATTTATTAATTTCATAGACAAAGTTTGGACTGTTATTCTATGAATGTGATCTTCAGCAAAGGAACATCCAGTAATACAATATCACAAACTGCTTCAAGTAGAGAATTCCTAAGTAATTTTGCACATTAGAGTTGAAGGTACGGAGCTCAACTGTCAAATCCAGAATAGTCATGTCCTTCTCACCCAAAATGAACCAAAATGTGATCCAAAAACTAATAAAGAAATGGCCTGACTCTTTTGCATGAGTTTTGAAAAGAGACAAGAAATAGTTGTGAAAAATATAGATCAAACGCCAGAGAAAGTGCAAAGCAGTTGAAAATATCCCAGTTTTATTGAACTTACCGTCCTGATAGGAGCTCTGTGCCGACACATGCAGAGATTGGTATAGAAGCAGTAGCAGAAACACTTTAAATACTTGTTCCATTTCTCAAAGATCCGAAATCTGTTCAAAACTATCAGTTTAAAGTTAATACCATGGAATAGCCAACATAGATAAAAAGAGCACCACCTATTTACGTGGGAAACAAAGCTTTTGGGTGAGACAGCCAAATTGAATTCACAATGGACCCTTGCTCAAGAAGGTTAACTAGTACTTTTGATCGCGTCAATAGCTTTAGCATGCCAGAACATGGGAAGTATAAAGACTTCTGACTGCATCCTTCTCATATTTACAAAAGAATAAAGCTCAAAGTTAACATGCATTTTATGAACAAACAGTCACCTAAGAAAGGATATCTTCAACTGCCATTTCGTCTCCGACCCTTCATTTTTAAAGAATAGTTCAACAATCAATAAAGTTTGAACACTGCTGATAAAAGCTCTAAAACAAGGAAGGAAGATAATTTGAATAGTGTTTTCAACTTTGTTGAGGAAAAAAAGAATAGAGAATTAAACCATCATATACAATGAGACATTTGGTCACTTTGTAGGCCGTCCAAAACGATTAAAATAACCCAATCAACTTAATATATTGCCAAGAATTGAGTCACTTTTATTTCTCTGTTAACAGGTCAGAGCAAGAATGAACCGGGAATTTTCTAATATGCATAAAATATGGTCTGACTCCTCCTTTGCAAAACCATGCATCAAACATTACATAGTACAGACAAAAAATGGCCACTTAAAAGATTTTACAAGTATCAGGAACTTGCCTCGAAGTTGTGACAGGCATGGAGCAGCCTGTGTTCTTTGTAAATAAGCGCGTTGAAGCGGCCGCCAGCCGGAGCTGGTGTGCAGGGGGCATATAGTATCATCGTTTCGTAGCAGACAAAAACGAAGAAATAAAAATTGTGTAAAGTGAAATAGATCATTCTTCTTCCCATTCTGCGTCAAATTTGAGAGATGAGAACAAGCCAAATTGCTTGCGTAAGCCCAAATTTCAAAGAGCCGTTTGTTTAATCTAGATGGTGATAACTACTCGTCTGCTCCCAATATACAACTTATCAATGCAAGAGGGAACTAAATACATAACAGCAAGTTTATGACAAAGCATGTGACAAACATTCGGATAAGAGAATTCCCGCCATGGAAAAATCTCTCTCGACACTTGTAACATTGCATTTAGAAAACTGAATTAGACGCAGCATCGTACAAAAATAAGCAATGAAGTCAACACAGTTCTTTCTTTCCTGCAAGATTATATTTGCTCTTAGCGCTACCTTAGAATTATTTATGAGCAGTTCAGGATTTAAAACAACCAAAAAAGGAATTTATATAACAAAATGGGTTGAACAGAAATGCCTTGTTTTGAGGGAACAAGGTAATTTCCCATCAGTTTGCTCTGTGCAATGTAATAAGTGAGTTTTTTTTTTTTCTATTTTTCTAATCAAATCACTCAATATATTCAAGAGTGATGTTGAATTTAGACTAATCTAAGTCGAGTTGAATAAATCATACTGTTTGCACAACTTGCCTAACATATTTTTGTGTGTGTAGTAGGGGTGTTCATGGGCAGGGCTGGGCAGGGCGACCCCCCTGCCCGGTGCCCTGCCCAGAAAAAGCATGGGCTGCATTTTGCAGCCCGATGCCCGGCCCTACCCGGTAAAAGCCCTAACCATTTTGGGCTGGGCATAGGCGGGCTGGGCGTGGGCGGGTTGGGCATGCCCAAGTTGTAATGCCATGCTCATGTTGTGGAAAAAATTATCAATTATAAATTTCTAAAATAATATCATATTCATATGTCTTCAAGAGTTAAATAATATCTATAATCCACTAAAAATAAGGTAACAAAAAGATAATAATTAAAGTCTTAAAATTCATTGCATATAAAAAAATCTTGAAGTCTAAATAGTTTATAATTACAACTTTACATCAATTTCCCAAATGTTGACAATGATGAAGTATCTAAAAAAATAAAATAAATAATTATAATTTGTAACGTAATCATATTATGATTAATAAAGTTAAAAAAATTAATGTAGTTATAAATATTAAAAGATGCAACTTACGTACTTAACTATTTATATTTCTAAAATGACCCTTTAGTCACCAGTAACTATCATATTCTCCTTTCTAAGTGTAACATCTATGGAGAAAATAAAAAAAAATAAAAAAAAGAGATGCTCATGGGCAGGGCAGGGCAGGGCAACCCCCCTGCCCGGTGCCCTGCCCGAAAAAAGCATGGGCTGCATTTTGCAGCCCGATGCCCAGCCCTGCCCTATATTTATCGGGCTGGGCAGTGCCATTTTTTTGCGGGCTCGGGTGAGCATACCGGGTCGCGGGTTTTATGAACACCCCTAGTGTGTAGAAGCTCTCTGAACAGTTTTTTAATACAGTTGTGACCTGACTAGCATCATCTCAAATAAGCGAGTCCTTTTTGTCAATGAATGGATTATATCATAATCTATTGAATAAGTTGGTGTAGGGCTGCGATGGGAAACCTAGGAAATGAGTACGTGGAAGAAAAGGTTTTTTATGGTTTTATTATCATTATTAAAAAAAACTGCATTTATTTATGTGTTTTTTTTCATTACATTCTGGTTTCGTTCTTCTCATTTTTAGGAGGCTTGGATTCAGAGTCGCGCTTTGTTGGATTCTTGTGCCGGCTTCGGGTTTTGCTGCCGGCCGAATTTCGTACCATGATACGACATTTTCTTTTAGGAAACAAAAGAGTGTAGGGAGGCAACACCAATGAGAGTAGGAGCAGTTAAAGAGAAAATTAGGCATTACGTATTGAATGGTTGGTAACATCACATCGCATTAAATATAAATGTAGCCGCGAATAAAAGTTACAATAAATAATAAAAAATAGACTGACATATCATAAAAATATAAATTTAATTCTTATTATTATTATAAAAATTTATTTAATAAGTAATATTATAAATTTTTTATAAATATTCTCTAAATCTTAAAATTATACCTTGATTATAGTAAAAAACTAGTGTCAAACCAACTTAAATTTTTCTTTATAAAAAATAAATAAACGTAACCATTTTATGATGACATCTTCATCCATCTTCCTCCAAGGCCCCTTTTATTCTTGTTTTCCCCCACATTGCATTAAATATAAAATCATTTGAAAATGATTTAAAATTTCAAGTCTTTAAAAGTTTTTCCAGCCCAGTCCATATTTATTTCAGCCCAGATGGGTTCGACACAGTAGGGACAAAGTTATAGGCCCAATAGAAGTAGTGGGAAGAATTGTATGTTGAGCATATGACGTGGAAAAAGCCCAAAAGCTGGCGGCAAATATATAATCACGTGGAAAACTAGCTAATTAATAATCCTTAAAAGAAAAGAAAGATAAAATATTTAGAAAATCTATTGTACTCGACAAAATAACCTAAACAAATAGTGATATAAACTGAACAATCAAGTTGTGGCTAAAAAGAATCCAGACTCGCGACATGGATCCTCGAAATGGCCTGGCCAAAGCGAAATAGGCATCTGGTTTTACTGATATCAGCAACTCTAAAACAATAATCTCACTTGGACAATAAATCTTGAGACCAGGTTCAATAATACCTGCTTGGGAAAATTCAGAGGTCCAATTACAGCATTAATAGCAGTTCATGCTAAAAGCAGAAGCCACTGATAAAAGCGATTATAACCTACCTGGGGAAAGCTTTTTCCCTTGATATAGCTCCTTTGCTAGAGGGTTGGCGGCCCACTGGTTCCCAGCCACTCTACTCAAGGGTTGAAAACCAATTATCTTTCCCTCGCTAGAGAAAACCACCTGAAATTTTCAAACTCATTATGAAACATCAACATCATATTATCTATTCTAATAAATTATTTCTTCATATGATGTAATCTTCCTCATCTGCATCCTAATTTTTCAAAAATACCTTAATCCCATACCTGCAACATAGGTAATAGTGCATAAACTCCTCTTCACTTCCAAGTCGCAACAAGAAAATGCATTTCCAGTGCAAGAGCAAAACACTTCAAAAAAGTTGGAAATCTGAAGTACCTGATAACTAGCAATGTCCTGTATAGACATTTTTGCTTCATCTGCATCCATATTCTCTGAAGTAGAAAGAGTTGAAACAACCTCACCATCAGATTTAGCTGCCCCCAATGTTCTCATGTAAGCCGGCAGTTTTCCAGTCCAAACTCCAATACCATCTTCCTTCTCAATATCATCCGACCAGCCAAAAGCATCTTTGACTTTCATAATAGTTGAGATCCAAAACTCTTCCAAATGTCCATATAAAAGATTCAAACAAGAAACAACTACTCTTCAAACCAAAGTAAAAGGTATTGTAAACCATGGAATAATCAGTAAGCATGTGCTATAAGGAACAGAGAAATAAAAACACATCAAGTTTCCCCACAAGCAATTATTGCATTGTGCTGCCTAAGTATATTTCATAGTACACAAATAGTGTAAAAAATAACAATGACAGGGCATCTACGGTGCTAAGATCAACACAGATTTTGACCTTATGGACTTGTTTAGACTAATTTAACACTCTCCCACGGTTTGTGTAAAATATAATTTACAGTGCTCAACAAAAGCTCAACATGATCTAGATTCAATCTTTTGAAGCTAAATCAGCAACTTCAAATATTCTAGCTGATAGACTAAATACCGTCTGGAAGAATAATGGAAAAAACAGCAAATGAGGTGCTACATTGCTGAGGAACTTTATAGCTTCCAATCAGTAAGCAAATTCTGAAATTTACCACATAATCATAAAAAGGATAGATTGCTTGCCTTATTTGCATCCAAAGATTCATGTAATGTACTGTGGACTTCAGATGATGACTGAGATCTAAGTTCCCCAAGGCGTTTTCCTCCCTTGGGTAAATGAGGCAAATAAAGTTGGCCAAGAGCATTGACCGCTACAAGAAAGATGCCACTTGCAAGGGTGACTGACAATAGTTTCAATAAAGAGCTCCCCTGAAGAAAACCAAATTAATCACCTTATTAACATATACTTCACTCGATGCTGCATTGAAGCAACAGAACTCTAAAGTTGTGTTTATTATTAATGAAATGAAGAGATTAGTATGAATCAGTTGAACTTTGCCCTGATTTTCATATAGCACATGTATGATTCACTATAGCTAACCTACACTTGCAGAATAAGACCAGGACAAGACATGGATGGCTACATGCTATAGAGAGAGTTCTAGCAGGCCAGAAATAACTATTCATAATTAAATTATAAATAAAAGTACTGGCAAACTGCTTAGTCCCTAAACCAGAAAAGGCCTCCTTCTACTATGTCCAAGACCCCAGAAATCCAATTGTTTTTCTCCCTTGACTTTGAAAGCCAAGTGCCAGAACTAGAAAGCGTAATCATTCCTGCAAACGCAAACGAGGGGAGATGGCTGAAAAATAATGATAAGTGATCAATGTCCTCCAACACATATTGACAAACAACAAAAAATAATAATAAAAGAAAGTGCAAAATTTTCAAGTTCTCGTTTCAATGATTCTAAATAGGTTATTGCATCCTGATCACAAACAATGAGCAGATTATTATAGATAATTCTTGACACAAAAAGGCACCTACTCCACATTTGGTAACATCCCCGGAAAAGAATTCCTTTTCCATTGCACAAAAAAACAACATATGCAATATCCATTACACTCTTATTGTCAGTACTTAACAGTGATTATAATTATTCTTTTATTCAGGAACACATTTAAGCTACAAAATAACTTTTTTAATTTCATTTTCCCTTCCGTTTCATTCTATTGCGCACGCGAGGTGGCCCCCTAACCTCTTAGTTTGATCTTTCTTTTGCATTGAAAAGGAAAAACAATTGATCCCATAAATAATATCATACTGCAAAAGATCAAAGCTTCAAATGCTAATTTTTGCTAATACTTTCCCTCTTTATTTGACACTTTAGCAAATTTGGTAGCCATGCCACAAGATAATTGCTTATCACGAAGTGAGTAAGGATCCTCATAGTACATATCCAATGCTTCTGCCAATCCAATCTGCAATTTTGTTAAACTATATCAGGCCAAGCATCAATCATATACAACATAGTAGAAGCATGGATTTCAAATAACCTAAGGAAACACTAAAAGTTACACCCAGCTATATCCGTAAATATAATAAGAAATAGGATATAAATATACAGTTGTAAACATTAACACAGAAGTTTAGCCAGAATCAAATGTGAAGTGACCAGTTTTTCATAGTTTCATTCCATTATTCCTCTCTTTTGTTCCCCCAAATCTTTAGCAATTTTCAGTTTATTCATTTGACTCTTCCTTTTCTCTTTTATTCACCCAAAAGGAAGGGAAAATCATGATAATTTGCTTTATTACGCGTGCTCACATACTTGAGCCATAGGCCATAACCACCACCACCACCACTGAATCCCCAATCAAGAAGAGCTTATTGATGACACACTTGAATAGAAGTACCACTGAAAAATCTACAGGCCAAAGCAAAAGGAAAGGATTGAGTACCATTTGAGAGTGGGTCAAATGAACTTCCCACCTATTATCTGCACACTTCTTCCAGCCTTCAAATTTTGCATTTTCCATTTGCTTAGCATCAATTTCTAATCTGTAAGCTGGTACATACTCGCTTGTCCAGGCACTAAAATCTGAACCACAAATCTTTTCTAATCTTGTGTAACAGGATGGATTCCACCAGTGGTGCCTTGGCTTTGATTTCACAAGTATAAAGCTATTCTTCCCTAAATTATAATTATCCAACAGACCTCTGGCATTCTCAACTATCTCATCTTCAAATAATTTGTATATGGCCACAGAGGAATCTTTTGACACTATTCTCTGAGACTTTCGAAACCAACCAAATAAAGTACACGAATTACCACCCCATAATACCTTATCAGCAAACTGTCTTTTAGTGTCTTGAAGAGAAGAGATGCAGACAACTTCAGCAAGCATGGAGACAAGATATTCATCTGAGAGGCTGAGCGAGAAAGATGCAGGGACCTGCTTATATGAAATGCATAAAGAGAACCGAACGTATCAGTATCAAGGGCCACCTGCATGACAAACCATTTAATATGACATTACAATTTACGAAAAGTGACGCATGTATTAAATCAATAATCTATCAAAAGAAATCAAATATAACAAACCTCTCTTAAATTTTCAAGATCCCCCATGTTTCTAACCGCTCCAGGTGGAAAGACAATCAGGTCAACATTCCAAAGCTGCAGCAGAACTACTTGCCTAAAAGTAATTGCAAGTATATTCTTTGATCCAGTGCTAGAAAAAGTATTTTCAGAGAAATGCCTCCTGAATTTAGCAGCTTTTTCTTTAACTTTTTGAGCTGGTAAGAACTGTCAAAACAATAAATATTCAATAAAATTATTCAACAGGAAGTTCCAATCTTAATCATCAACTTTTATTGCAACAAACTTCTCCTAAAGAGAAAATATACAAGTAAGATAAATAATCCATATTCCATACACATTATACAGGTATACACCGTATATATGTTTGTACAGTGTCTCATATATACAAAGTATGGCACATTTTCTGCTCCAACCCTTTAAATCCTTTAATGAACCAATATGTAAATTAGTTTGATTTATTACTCAGAAGAATCTATGTATTACTAAACGACCCGAACACCTAGAAATTGGCTAGTCTTAATCAATTAAATCGAAGTCTCACAGGATCAAGAAAACTTAAAACCATTCATTGTACTCGATACATTTACAAAACACAAGAAAAACAAAATTAAGACCATAAAACGAAGCGAACCAGTCGAGTAGAGACAGTGCTGTGCTCGTCGGAAGGGCCTGGAAAGACGGTTTCCACGACCATAGCTGGCATGCCCGAGTCAATGTGCTCGGAGGCAGCTTCACCGCCGTCAAAGCCTGCTCGAAATCCACGGCTCCGACCAAAGTTAGACGAGCCAAGTCATTTTCGTATGTCCTCACACATGGGAGGATCTTGTCATCGGACTCAGCTACGGCTTGAAGCACTTCTTGCTCTGTGATTGGGATGGTCTTCGGAGGAGAGCAAGAGAGGACCAGTAAGGAATTGTTAGAGTGACTAAATGTTTCTGCTGGAAAGAATAAAAAGAATTTAGGATTGGGTCGAAGGGGAAGAAGAGGAGAGAACAATGAAGGACTTCAAACTGAAGCCATTGGCAGGAATTAATGAGCTCTCGAGCGATGAATTGGGGTTTCGATTTTACCCTGCAACGTTACCCGCAAATTAACCTCCTCCTCTTTCCCGGTCGACGGTAACAAGCGCGAATCAATTTGTTTCGTACCTTTTTGTCAGCGGAGTTGAGCTCCCTCACCCAAAAAGCAAGAACAAGATTATGTTATTTCATTTTGACAAAATCATTCGGTAACTATAGTTTTCATTAATTTTCAATTTAGTATCGTTATGTTTTTTTAATAAATCTTTTATCTGTTAATACTTTTGATCTATATAACTTTATTCAGTTAATATTATTAACTCTAATATAAAAATTAATTATACTAATAAAATAGAATTAAAAAAAATTAAGCAAAGAAAAATACACATATATTAAATTAAAAATTAAAAAAATGATAGGTACCTAGTTTTTTTTTATATATTTTTAACTAGAAATTAGGCCCGTGGTACAATTTATATTGCTTCATTTTTATCTATTTTTAATTATTTTAATTTTGAAAAAAAATATGTTAAATGGGTAAATTTTAATAGCAGTGTTAGGTTAATGTTAATTGGTTTAAAATAACATCAATGATTACATATGAGATATGTAATTAATATAAATGATTGGTTTAGGATAAAAAAGGATAAAATGTGGATGATTTTTTTCCATTCTTAAAACATTTCAACATGTCAAACCAGGTTTAAGCCTAAAACCATTAGAAAAGAAGCGATATAAGTAATATAAATGATTTAGATTAAAAATAAATACTCTTTCTATTTTTAATATAAGATCTAATTGAGAAGTTTGATCTTAATTATAAATATAAGACATACTCCTCCCGTATTTAATATAAGATTTAGTTTATTTTTTTTATAAAAATTAAGGAAGCAAAATAAATTAATTAATTATGATAAAATCTAACCCCTCAAGATAAATTCATATAATATATTTCTTAATATACTCAAATTAGTCAACTAAATTTTATATTGATTATAATTAACTAATTTATTTTATTTTTTTAATTTATTTAAAAAAATCAACTCATTCCTATATTAAAAATCAGATGAATATTTATAATATTTATTAATTTTTTTTAAATTATTCATATTAATACTCTCTAAATAATAATTAAATAAAAAAAGAGAAAAAAAGTTAAAAAATATAATTAAGATATTTTAAAAAAATATATTATATTAAATAATTTAATTTATTTATTTAATTTAATTAAATAAATTATATATTAAAAATAAGAGAAGAGTAATAATTAATAAAATATACAACCAACTGTAAATAAATAGTACTAGTAGTTAATTACATTAATAAATTAAATAATGGTATTAAGTGGTTAAAGTTCGTGTAGGAACTCTTAATTAATTAATTAATTTATCCACACACTGACACACAACACACACACACACACACACACACACACACACACACACACATATATATATATATGCTTATTTGGCTCCGGGGTATTTCTATAGTTCTTTGCGCTTCATGTAATCTTGGTTTGTGCTTTTCACGCTACACTCTTATTCTTTCGCATCCTCAAGCTGCGTTTTGTGAACGATTATTCAGGTATTTCTCCCTTTATTGTTTCTCGACTTTCTCGGTGGATCAGGGTTTTTGATTACTTTTCCTCTTCTCTTTCCGCCGTTTGGCTGACGGGAAGATTGGGGGGGGGGGGGGGGGAATGCGCTAGGGCATGGCTTTGCTTTCTAAAAAGTTGCGCCTTTTTTCCTTGATAATGGAAATATATTTCGAATTGAGTTTCTATTCGCTATTTTGCCCGTGAAACCTTCAGCGAAACCTGTATAAAAGGGAAAGAAAGATGGGAATTCAAGTTATGCAATATTTATTCTGTTTAATGGGCTGATATTTTTTCAGCATATGATCTAATTTATGCCAATGCTTAGGTTCATCACTTGGGCGTAAGGATTAATCTGTAAATATTGCCTAATTTTTTCTTCGGTCTGTGTTAGAACAACTAATTTGCCAGATAAATAAGTTCTAACCTCCAAATATTTTCCAAAATGCTTGTGTTGTTTTTCATAGTTTCGGATGGTTTGGTTGTTGAGCTTGGTTTGATGGTTAATTCAAGAATTCAACATAACTTCTTGGCTAGGACTTTTGTTTAACTGAAATCGATAGGGAGCCCTCATATTTTCCCCTAGTTTTTTTATTTATTGGTGTTTGGCTTTGGCATGAAATGATAATTTGGGTGATCAGTGACACTTGCTGTTGGGTAGATGAATACAACATGTTTAATTAGCATTGATGTGCTGGTGAACTCAAATGGATATCTAGATAGATTTATGGTAAAGCATAGAATCATTGTTATGTCTGCAGAATGCAGAGAAGTTTCAATTGTTTGCAATTTGTATTTTAGCAATTTTATTCTGAAAACAGGATTTAGGCTATGGGGAAAAGAAAGTCAAGAGCAAAGCCACCTCCCAAGAAACGAATGGATAAGCTTGATACTGTCTTCAGCTGCCCTTTCTGTAATCATGGCACCAGTGTTGAATGCCGCATGTAAGCACTTATCCCGCCCTGCATACGTCATATATTGGTTCTGATATTCTTTTCTTGTTCTTTTTGTTCTTGTTACAGTGATATGAAGAACTTGATAGGTGAAGCATCTTGCAGGATATGCGAAGAGAGCTTTAGCACCACCATCACAGGTACGTTCTAGGAGTTGTGTTAAGCATTTATCACACCAATTCTGGTTAAGCTGTTTATTGACGAGACCCTTGTTTTTTGGGGAAACACAACTCTTTACTAGTACTACCAATCCTTGTATTCTACTTCCTACTCCACCCTATTTCATTCTTTGGTATTTGTGCATGATTCTTTCTTGTATCTCATTAATGTTTTTTTGTGCTTTTTTGTAAGTGGTTTGGAACAAAGTTTGTATCCGCCCAAGTAATATTTTATTGAAGATATCTCTAATGACCAATCTTTCTTGTGCATTTGCAGCTTTATCTGAGCCAATAGACATGTAAGTTCAATTAGATGATGACCACAACACCCCCCCCCCCGGGGCAAAAAAAAAAAAAGAACCACACTTTTCTCCGATGTATCTAAAGAAATTTTGTTGCATCTAAGCAGATACAGCGAATGGATTGATGAATGTGAAAGGGTGAACAACCTGGAAGATGACGGAGCGTAGCTGAGGTCTTCATGGTCTAGATGTTATTATAGGGTAGTGGAGGGTACATCTGTCCAAGTTTATGTTTTCATCTACCTATAATTATGCCATTTCCTGTTTATGTACTGGTGCTGGTATAAGCTTAGCTTTTAAGTAGAAGTTACTTCTAGTAATAGCATGTACAAGTGTATCAAATAATCGCGTGTTTAGATGAAGTTAACTCGATTAGAAGCGCACATGCATGCTCCGTAAAGTTTATGAATTTAGAGTACGTATTAGTTGTATCTGTAATAAGCTTGTGGGGCTCTGTTTTTAATGCCGTTGCATTTTTATATCTTAATTTTTTTTTTAATTTCGATAAATTAAGAAAAAAATTACCAATAAAAAGGAAATTATTATTCAACAAGTGATCAACTCCTACACTAATTGTTTAGTCAGAGATGTTGGTCACCAACTTTCTCCTGTAACTCAAGATCTACTTTGCTGGAGGATGAGTTTGAATGATTTATGATTATTAGATTCTATGGTGAGTGGAAAACTTTAAGCTGCCAACCAAACTTGCATGTGATGGGAACCGCTTCTTATTATTACTTTCTCTAGAGGATGATCATTGAACGAGAACGAGCTTTTACACGCATAGTTTTATGGCAAAATGATCACGATATTTAGAAGTAAAATGATCTTAAGTTGATCTGGGTTAGTTTACAAATGAAAACGAATAATGAACCATTCTCAATTGTAAAGGTAGGATAGTCCAAAACAGAATAGATTGAATCACTGCTGACCTTCAGACTTCATTCCTTACTTTGAACCATAAAAATTAATCAAAAGGAACTAAATCATTTATTACACACCCAATATTATGTACCATCCTCTTAGAGAGCCTGTCCTGCAGCTTTGGCCTTTAAAAAGCAAATAAGAGTAACTTACATTAGCATAATTTTGAAAAATGAGAAGTCAGTGCTGTATCATAACAATTTTTGGCCTGAAGACTACGTCAATTTTGAAGGTGCTAGTATTCACCAAATTGCAAATCATAATTGCTATAAACAAATTTTCAGTCTATGTCATCATCTTCCAAGGTTAGAATCCCCCAGCAGTCTCTAACGCAGCACTTGAGTGAGAACGAGCTATTCCCATATCTGACCAAGGCAAAAATTGACCTTGGGTACTAGTTACTAAAATGGAAAAAGGTGAAAATAGATGCAAATAAAATGAGAGGAAAGACAAAGATGACCCACCATAATTTATGCCAAGCATGATTGAATGGAGCGTATTCAACGTCGCTCTGAGATCGATCATGTTATATAATAGTCGCTGATGTTCTCAACAAGATAGTCATACGTTGCAGCTAATCCATACTCGGATGTTCCATTAAGAGTAGTAAATCTGTTTGAAGCAGAATATACACCACCACCCATGCCAACCTTCGCATTAAGTTTGGCCCTGCTTTTGGCAGGCCGTTTGTTTTCATGTGGAAACTCAGCAGAAAGCCTTCCCATCTGCTTCTGCAGATCAGCAACTGAATCACTCGATACCTTCACCTTGGAATTTTTCTTTCCATCTACAAGCTTCAGTTCCAACCGATACAATGCACATGCATCACACTTGTTCATCTCATATTCATAAAGGTGCCACTCAAAATGGTTCAGCGGTTGTGGGTCCATATAATAGGATCTCTTCAGACCACCAAATTCGTTCATCGCTTGCTTCCTAGATTCATGCCAACCACGTCCACTGTAATCCGGCAATGACCTCTGCTTTCTGTTTCCACTTTCAAATGCTCTTCGAGGCTTATCAAAGAAGAGCCACTCCCTAATAGTTTCGCCCTCAAGAACAGAAAGATCAAAAAGCTCTGCAGTCAAATAGGAAACAAATCATATTAAACGAAAACAAAAACAAAAAATACTTATTCATTTTCGAAGTAGATACCTTTCCCAAAAGGTAGACTAATCGAAGATAAGATACAAACAAACATTTATTACCAGGCGCATTCCATGGAGACTTAGCAGTTGCTGCTCCTTCACATTCTGGGATGCCAACATCTTTTCCTTGTGCCTTTGCACGAAGAGCAGCAAAAAGCAAATTATCCTTCAAACCAATTCCTCCAGGTCGTAGGACTGGAGCCATGCCTGGTGGCCCTTCATTCAATGCTAGCGCAGCATGAAAGCTGCTGCAATAGTCTTGACACCACTCCAATCCTTGAGCAGGCCTTGGGCAGTCCCAGAGTGCACATTTTGGGCCCAAGAAAGCAGAAGGAGGAGGGACGACACTTGGTACATAGCTAGTTACATGATGAATGCTATCCTCCTCACAAAAAACTGAATCATTAAAACAAGCATAAAAGCTGCGATCAAAATCCTGATTCGGATCAAATTGATACTCTAGAGTTGCTCCTTCAAAGTTATTTGCCACACTGCAAACTCCTGAGGTGGAATGTTTACGCTCATCAATCAATGGGAATTCATGTTGCTTTTGGTCCTAATATACAGTTAAACATAAAACGTATTACAATTACAGGTGAGATCCAATATTGAAAACTGATCAGCACCAAGACACTGAATGAAACTATACTTCATCGCTACGAGATTTCAACATATAAGTGAGTCTTGAAAAGCAAATAAGCATGCCATCCTTATAAATGAAAAGGTACAAAGAAACAAGTAGCCAACCGCATTAAAATTATAATATAACCATTCTTCCATCAGGACAGATAATATCATCTGACTGACATGCCAAAATAGCACATTTACAACTGATTCAGTCGCCCTGTTAACCTTGTTGGCCAAAAGAAAAGAGTCACCCTGTAAACCTACTCCAACACCCTATTCTTTATATGACCAAGAAATGATGGCTTAATATATTGAGAAAGCAATGTTCTGAAGAATGACCCAGACAGGACAGTTTGACCAGAAAACCAAGAATTAGTCCACTGGCCATTCTGTGAACTTCCAAAAATTTGCCCTATGAGGAACAGCTAAACCAGTGACAAATCAGGTGATCATGTCAACCAGTCATGGTTTACTCAGTTTGCACTCATTATTTTAGATTTTGGCCACAACTTTAGTGAAGCACCAAACCCACCCCTTCCCCTTTTTCTTCATCTTGCAATCTTCTTGCAATTGAGAATTTCATATCCCCGTTTGTGACCCTCCCTCCTGTAATGGCTGATATGTCGCCTCACCATTTAAGCATTAGTACACGGCTGGTTCTTAAGTCATTTATTTCTGAATGATGGCTGTCTCATATTTTTTTATGTCTTGCCTCATCATTTAAGCATTAGCACCCTGTTTGTGACTCTCCCTCCTGTAATGGCCGTCTTATTTCAGATGTCTAATATTATCATCCTATATGGACAATCAGAAGTCCAATGGCCCAACAAACTAATAGTGGAGGCAAAATGCAAGGATTTGCAAAGACCTATGGTGTGAATGCGAAAGACAATGTAAAAAGATCATTTTGCAGTTCATTAGAAGACAGCAACCATTGCTAAAGCATCTATATATACAATCACAGAAATTGCCTGCTACAGATAACAAACTGTAAAATGCTGAAACATTCACAGCCTAAGCCTACAAAAATATCCAACATTGTTTCATAAATAACAATTAATCCCAGAAAGTCATGAAGATCCTTACCTCTTGGACTATCACATTACACCCAGTTTGCAGGTTGTGAACATTAGGTTCAGTCTTAGGCACGGCTAATGGACTGGTAGCATCATCTTCCTCATCACAGAGCTGCAATAGCCGGCAGATATCAGTTGAGAATGACCCGAGACCGCCACCCTGTGTTCACCCATAATTATCACAACTAAATCATGCTCTGATCGAAGGCCCAAACAAAACAAAAAAAAATTAAAATGTCACCACAATAATTATTATTTCCATTCAATTACACATGAATCCATTAAAATAGTGAAAGTATAGGTCTGACAAGACTAATTGCAGAAATCACACGAGGAGTCAGGAAGTTGCAGTCAAGAAGTGCTATATGAACTTACCTGCTGCAAAGAAGAAGCAGAGGAGGGCTCATTGAGCTCTGCTTTCCACTCACGAAGCATCTGGTGGACTTGCTCCTCAAGAACTGCAGCATCAACTGTACGGCTTTCCTTCCTAGCAAACTGCAGATCCATGAACATGACCTGCAAATCATCAACACGGTTCTTTGCCTTGTCCTTAAAGAGCTTGTGCGATGCTGACTTGCAGCTGGTCTTAGAAATCTTCTTCATTGTTAACCCGCAAGTTATAGCAGCAAAACCCTGAAATTGCCGGCATAGCACACTGAGTTTCAGTTACAATCTAGCACGAGTAAACGTTAAAAGAGAGAGCCCCAAAAGACATCCAACATTTACTTTTTATTGATTACGAGCAGAAGACGCATATTCAATTCCAACCCCACTCCCCAAAGTCCAGAAGTTCTAGATTTAGGAATCCCAGATTCCCATGAGATAGAAAACAAATTACCTCATTATCAGTTAATTGGGAACGTAACAGTAGGAGCGCAGACTTATATTTGATTTCCAATAAGAATAAAACTTATTGTAGATCAAGATAATGCTATCATTCAAAAACAATTTTAAAAAGAAAAAAATCGGGAAAAAAACTAAAGCAAGACAAAATGGTGAAGGAAAGCATCATACTTCCAACTATCAATCAACTATTAACTAATGATCCCAACACCAACAGTACACTGGAAACTTGAACTAACCCAGGCGAAGATCACAATATTCAATAGAAAATCGAAACCACAGAGTTAAACATAGATGAGGAATTGCCGAACGAAAGAAAGAGCTAAGATATTCGAGATCGATGAGAAGTTTGAGATCTTCTATCCCACAGGAAACAGAGAAGCCACGGATTCTTACCTTTTCAAGTTTCGGATAGTGCTGGTGGTTTTCAATATGGTTCGGCTCTCGCTCCCTCCTCCCTCCCACCACCCACTCCCTCTATCTCTCTCTTATAAGCACTTGAAGGTCAGATAAACGCATAGAGAGAGAGAGAAACAACTTTTTTCTTACTGTTGAAAGACTCTCATCCCATGTCTAGGGGTCCATCAAATAAGGTGTTACCAACTTCTTTCCCTCCTAACAAAATTAATAAATGATGGATGATAGACTCTCTTTCAAATCTTCTCAATAATCAATGAATTATGCCAGAGCATGTCAGGCATAAACTAAATTTTATGTTCTAAATCGTTTATAATATAGCATGGGTTTTTGGAAATAATTGACTTTCTATATTATCCTAAACAAACCTTCTCTTACTATCAACTATCAAGTATTTAATATTATTTGGTCAAATTAAAGTATTAATATACCAAATTAAAAGGTTGGATTTAGACCCTCAATCTTAAAAATATTGAGTTTTCTCTATTAGATCTGATCAATATTAGCTTATATAAAACTAGTTGAGTGGTTTATTTTTATATTTAATATAAAATTTTAATTTATTTTATTAAAAAAATATATTTTTTTATAAACTCTTTCTACTTATTATTGTGTATTTTAAAGGAGTTTTCTAATTAAAGGTCAATTTTAAATGCAAATAATTAAAATCAATATTTTACATAAACTAACACATATTTAATAAAGGGAATTTTCTATAAGATCTTGAGGAAGGGATTTAATCATTAAAAAATCGTAAATAGTATATACTTATTATCAATTCTTGTATTGAAACATATCATTATTAACTCATCAGTTATGAATAGGATTTTTAGGTAATTAAATTATTTACTTAGAACCTCATAATAATTCCCTCTTCTAATAAACAACTAACTTAATATTTTTTTAATTTCTACAAAATAATTATCCCTTACATTTTAGGATAAGAGGGTATTTCTATTTCCTCAGTTGTTTCAATTTCAGCTAGTAAACAAACATTTTCTCACCAATTAATCCACAAAAAGGAGAAGAAAGAAAACTCCAGCAAAGGATAGAATTCAGAGTGACAAATCAAGAAATGAGATTCCATTTCGCTTGCTAAAACATTTCATGAAAAAAAAAAAAAGCATAAAACGTGAAATTGTGGTATTGAAGGAAGAAGGAAGAGCAGGGTAAGGAAGGAATAAAGGAGGCCTCCACTAGCATCCCAACAAATTCGGGCATCGATGCTTCTCTTGGTTGGACCGACCTTTACGGGCCCCACTGCTTATTGGATATGATCCTCTTCCAAATTCCCCCCCCCCCTTCTTTTTCCCATTGTTTACCCTACTTTTCAATTCATCCCCACTACTTAATTTTTTATTTGTTTATAAAATGAGAATTACATGAAAAGTTTTAAAATGAGCGTGCGGGTAAGTGACACAACCCACATGGGGCAGGCCATGTTATGGAGGAACTTGTCTGAAAAAGAGGTATGATGGGAAGTGGTGGAGATGATAAACAATGGAATGGGATAGGTGTTATTATCACCAAATATTATTAAATTTAACAAGTAAATGGCATCGAGTATTGCATGCACTCCAAACATCTTCAATTCACAATCACAATAATCGCCTTTTTCGTAGATTCTGATGTGCCCAACGAATAAAGCACACCACAACCCCCGCATAAATTAAAGGAAAAATTGGTAAAAAGCTCATGGTTATAAATTTTATTGATAATAAGAACCTAAATTAATTTGAGTATTAGTATTTTTTTATATCTGTAATTATTAAAGTGTTAGTAATGTTAATGAAATTTCTGAAAATGAGTTTCCACAGATTTTCCCGAAATCAAAACCGTCACCGCCTTTGGTGTGTGTGACAGGCATGGCAAGTGATTCCTAACTCGCGGTGCAGACTAATTATCAAATGTTTATTCATATCTTCTTGAAGTATGAAAGACTCTGGTCGTACTCTTTAGGTGGAAGATGCAATTGCAGAAGAAACACTGAATGTATGTTATCCGTGCTCCTTGAAGATTAATCATACCTCTCAGATTGGTTCTGAGTTGAGCGCTCAGTGGCTTATAATCATGGCGGAAAACGACAAGTGTTTGATCCCATATGTGATATCAATACCTCTGTTACGAACGAGGGTTGGTCCGAGTGGTAAGCGGCTCGGTATCGCTTAAGCGAGGTCTCGAGTTCGAGCCTTGGCGTACGCAGAAAATCCCCGTTAGGAGACTCACCCACCATAGCCAGGTGCGCGACGTGGGTCGGATCCGGATATAGTCGGGGTAAAGCTCCGGTGAACCGGATGGGCAACAAAAAAAAATACCTCTGTTTTCTTAGTGGACAAGCAAACTATGTTGTTCGTGTTGAGAGTAGTCAAAATGCATTATACTTGCTGCTTCCACGTCGTCACCCTTATCTGCTACGTTATAATTGGGCATTGCCGCATTGACAGCCGGCCAAGATAGGAGACGAGTTTTCAGCTTAAAGCATGGTTTTTTGGTCAAAAAGTTAAAACCTGGTTGCAGTTTAAGAACATTTATAGCAAGGCATGTTTAAACCATATTATTTTTTTATAACAAAATTTAAGGAATTTGGATATAATTTTCTTTTCTTCCCACCGGCCGAGCTATGTCATAATCACCGGGGGTGACGTGGATCCTCCTTTAATGGATGAAGCAGTGAAGTAATGGAATGGGCTTAAACACAGGTATATAAAAGTACAAGGGGTTTTCACCCAAAAGATGTCCAAGGTTTTCTCATCGTTTATATTTAAAGGTAAATATTTTCAAATATTAAATGTTTATAAGTAACTCGAGATACTAAATGGCATTTTTCTGTGAGTGAGAATTTTTTTCCCTGTTCACAATTTTCATCAATCAAACACTACATCATATGATTCAAGAACTTGGCTCCTCCATTCTCAATGACCAATAATAATGACCTAATTTCAGACCAAAAAAATGACAATTCACCTCATTTGTGTCAGCATGTAAGAATGAAACAAGCTCAAGGTGATAATCAGATGTTTCATATCATGACGTGTAAATAACCCAAACCACAAGTAAATTTGGTATTTACCCCGAAAGAATATTGATTCAAACTATATTCATCAGGTCAAGCAGCTTTTCATGTCTTTCCACCTTCTGTACTGCCCAGTTTAAAATTCAGGATTCCGCTGAGTCCTTGTCCCCTGGCCAGTTTTTCCAGTTCTTGAATTTTGTGCTTAAGAAGTTCCACTTCTTCCGCAATTTCTTCATTTCTCTGCCTCACAGCCTGAATAACAATGAACAGAGGTTGTGGATTATGTACCCTTGACAAACTGACAATTTTGCTGAGTTAGCCAGAATTGATAGGCATTGATACAAAAGGTACAAATTGTTCACCGTGATTTAATATTTGAGCACAGAAAAGAAAATAGATAGCCAGGAAAGAACGTCATAATCCTCTTTTATTTTTAGTCATTTCATCTTCCACAAAATCTCAGACTGGATGAAAATAACGTGCCCCGCCTCATATCTAACCCTCCATTTGAAAAAGTTTAATTAAATTAGACCGAGTACCCAGTTCAACCCCCAAAGCACAATGACAATCTTGACCGAGCTTTTTCATGAAGGTTCAGACATAGGCGACTTTTTTATTGTTCTCTTTGAAAAATATTTATAAATAAAGGACATCAGAAAGCCTTATAAATTGGGTCAATTTAAGCATCCCAGGTAAAGTTATAAATATAAAGAGGATAAGATACACCGCAAAGCATTATTCTCTGCATTTGCCCAACAATGCAGCAATTAAGAAATGGAGCCACCAACTTAGGGATATAGGAATTGATTCTCTTTTAAAGACTGAAAATGCAAGCTGTTCAGTATCATGCTATGTTTCAGCAAACAGAAGGCCCTATCAATAATGGTAAAGGAAATGTGACTTTATGCATACTGACCTATCAAAATCCCATTTCTGCCGCCCTAGATGTTTAGTTTTGCTTTGCAAGGTGAAGGGGGAAACTAGTTTTACTGCTCACTTGAGTTATCCAAGTGAATCTATGGCAAATAAGCTAAAAGTTGCACAATTTGATTCAGCATTTATCTAAGAGCTAAACAGGTCAAAATAATAACCATGAGATTATATGCACCATACATTTGGAAATCAGCATAAAGTGGAAACAATCTTCCAAAAATAAAACAAAAATAATGACATATTTCATTTGGTCATGTCATGTCGTTCCTGGCTAAAACATATCATAGACAGTTAGACATAAAAATGGAATCACGGTCTAGCAAGAAACACTGTACATATTTACAATAAAATAAAATATTAAAGAGAGTAGCTTTTAAAATTATTCAAACAGTTATTTTGCATTTTCAACAACGCATGCCAAGTGTAAACAAACTCTAAAACAAATATACAACACATAATAACTGATATGTGCACCATGATTATGGTCATATTACCTCCAGCTCTTGCTTGCGTCGCTCCTCCTTTCTTGCTTCAGATCTTGCGCTTCTTTGCACCTCAACGATCAAGAGAACTCCTGCAACCTATGAATATAAAGAATTGTCAAAGAAGCAGGCATTTAAGAACAAGTTTATGAAGACCAAAATGCTTTTATCTCTTTAGATCTTTTCTTATTCTTCATATTTAAGAACAACATTATGAAGATCAGGAGTAAAAGCTGGATTTAGTGCAATAGTTCAGAATCAGATGGTTTGCTGAGTCCTATTTCACAGAGAAATCTTATAGCTTGCTTACAATCATGTTCACCGAACTGTGAATCACAAGTAGCAGATAGCATCACAGCAGAATCAAAATAAGATAACCATTATGTTAACTTGCTTTAAGCGAGTAGTGGAATTGCCTGCATCTTGAATGATGTATGAATTTTAGTTGTAAAGACAAAATTACATAACTGCGTTAGTAAATGTAAACATACAGTACCGAGAAGACGAAGAGTTCCCCAATAAGGTCTACGGCAGCTTGAACAGCTTTTTCCTCATTCAAAGGCCGAATCTCAACATCTGTTGCATGGCCATAGATGCGCCTTTGCATCCTTGTTGTGATTCTATGGTTAGCCTGTTTGCAACAAGCAAAATTATGAGAAAACATGTTTAAGTGCCCCTCTGATCCTTACATCCAAAGACAAGAAATCCAAACTGCAAGACAATTCACAATACATGTATAGACCAGCAACAAAGAATTGTTTATTACAACCACTTAAACATGATTTGTACAAGTTAGGAGGCATCATCAAAACTCTACAAAGCAATGAATAACAAAGATGCGTTGCACAAAATTGCAGCAAAATTTTAACTTCTATGTTATCCACAGGATGTTTATAAGGTCAGAGCAGCTGGAGATAAGGCTCAACTTGTTAAACGAAAGCTAATAGAGCCCTCATAACTCAATAGGGGAATGACAAGACCATAAGCACTGCACAGCCAATGCAGAGACATTCATTGCCTCTTCGTACTTCAAATTTCCAAAACCAAATGGTAAGAGCTTTTCCGTTGCCCCGGAAGTTGAACAAAGTACATAGTGGGGTTGAAACTGGCATGATTCATTTACGCACTGGTGAGTTCCTTCTTCCTACTCTAAAGGCCCAACTAAACAGCACGTTCCAATCTTCCAAACTCTTAAGCGCTAGAATTTCATTCAAAGACTAAACATCCTAAAACCTAGTGTCGACAATATAAACTGGAAAACAGCAACAACAAAAAAACAAATATTCTTAAACACATCCGACTTTGACATTTGACAATTCATTTTCCATACGGATCCCATGAACATTGTGCACTGTCAACATAAAACCAACAAACCTATCTAAAGTGAAAGCCGATGCAATTAAATGGGATCACTATAGAGTACCTGAGCCATCCTAACGATGTATTGACGGAACCTGGGGTGAATGGCAGCCTGCTGCTTGAGTCTACTTGCGACGGGCTTGCTCAGGGTCTTCAAAGCGAGCGTCCCTAACTTCAATAGCGGAAGCACCATGCCTATGGGAATGCAATCCGATCTTGAACACCACTTTTTTTAAAAATAAAACTTGTGTGAAATGCCCAATGTTGGGTCGTTATGAGCTAAAAGAATTCGAGCTTAAAAAGGGATCGGAATGAATATAATGTTGCTGATTTAACCGGGAAGGAGGCGGCATTTCTTGATGAAGAAGATATATAGAGGAAGCGAAGCGTGGACCAAAAACAAGAAGTCGCTGAGAGTAAAAATTGATATTTAAATAAAAAGGGTTTTAGGTTTTGGAGGGATGGTTCGGATTGGCTCGGTTGACTTCCCATATCTTGTAATGGCTAGCCAACCAGATGATTGGCAATCATTTGTCCCGTTCAGTTATGGCCTTTTGCGAAATGGAGGAGCCATTCTGTGAAACACCGGTACGCTATAGAGGACTGGGAATTTGGGGATATAATTTGATTCAATTGATTCCTTTTGGTAGAATTTGAGTTTAAAAAGTTTTTTTATGTAAATTTGAAAGATAATGTGTTAACAGAATTTAAGTTTCGTCTCCTTTTTTATATAAAAGATATATTAGGACAAAAAATATATGATAACTTTTTATTTTAGAATTATTAAATTTTATATAAATAATTTAATTATTAAAAAAATCTTAAAACAGATGAATAGTATAGAATTATATATTATTCACTTATAAAAAAATTTAGTGATTAAAAGCAACTATGAGCTGTTTTAATTGCAACTTAGCTTTTATCACGTAAGCACATTAAAATTAAAGTCCACTATATCATGAACGTAAAATAATTCAGATGTGGATCTCACAAATATGACTCCCGATGTAGTGTACAACAAAATTTTCAATAATCTAATTGATCATGACAGCACACATCACTTGATGCGTTGCACTTTATCTCTACGTGTTTAAAATTGATTTCATGTTAGCATCTACGAGTATTCATGAGTAGGGTTATAGAGGGCAATTTTTTTGCCTATTACTCTGTTCAAAAAAAATATAAACTATATTTTATAATTTGATATCTGACTCTGTCATATAAAAATCCTAATTATTTTAGATTAGGTATAGATAGGTTAGGAGTGAGCGAATTAGGCATATCTAAATTATAATGCCATACTCATGTTATAAAAAAATGTATAATTATAAATTTTTAAAATAATATCATATTCATATGCCTTCAAGAGTTAAATAATATCTATAATCCACTAAAAATAAGGTAACAAAAAGATAATAATTAAAGCTTGAAATTTATTGTATATAAAAAAAAGCCTTAAAGTCTAAATAGTTTGTAATTACAACTTTACATCAATTTTTTAAATGTTGACAAAAAGTATATAAAAAAATAAAATAAATAATTATAATTTGTAATGTAATCATATTATGGTTAGTAAAATTAAAAAAAATATAATTATAAATATTAAAAGACTCAACTTATGTACTTAACTATTTATATTTTTAAAATGACTATTTAGTCACTAGTAACTATTATATTCTCCCTTCTAAGTGTAGCATATAGGGAGAAAAGTAAAAAAATAAAAAAAAAAATAGTGCTTATGGGCTAGGTAGGGCAGGATAACTCTATGCCTGGTGCCCAACCCGAAAAAATATGGGCTACATTTTATAGCCTAATATCCAACCTAACCCTATATTTATTAGGCTTGATAGAATTTTTTTTTCGTGGGCTCAGATAAATATATTGAGCTACAGATTTTATGAATACCCTATTAGCATCACATTTTGTCGTGAGTTTTTACATAGTGTGTATTCATCGCGTGCTAAAAACAAAAAAACAAAAAAACATCCCATGCTTATTTAAAGCTCATAATTTCGTATAATGAAATTGCATTTGATCTAAACTTGCTAAATATGGATCTAAGAACTAGAAAAATAGCAGGGAGACAAACTAACTATAAAAAAAATACAGTGTGTGTTTGGATAAAATTTAAAAAAAAAATTATGAAAAAAATAAATTTTTGGATAGCTTATAAAAAAAGGCTTTTAGATAAGAGTTTATAGAAAAAAAGTAGTTCTGGATAAATAGGTGTTTGGATAGTTATTACTAAAAAAAATTTATAATTGAAAAATTACTAAAAATAATATATATGAGAGAGGAGAGAGGGTAAAAAAGATAGTGGATAGAGGAGAGAGGGTGAAGAAGATAGAAGAGAAATGAGAGATAGTGAAAAAGATAGAAGAGAGATGAGAGAGGTTGAAAAAGATAGAGAAGAGATGAGAGAGGATGTAAAAAAAAAATAAGGGTAAAATAGTAATTGAGTAGTTCATAAGCTCTTTTACTATTCTAAAAACTACTCTGACCAGCTTATCTGAAACTATGGTTTAGTCTAAACTATAGTTTCAGATAAACTGGTTAGAATAACTTTTAAAACAATAAAAATTAAGATTTAAATAAATATAATTATTTATTTTAAAATTTTTATTAAAATTTGGATTAGTAATTTTTTAAAATTATAATTTTATTATTTTCTTGCCCACGATTGAAAATGATCCGATATTCGCATCTGATCATTGATGTTTCAAGCCCACGTAGCCACGTTGGCTAGCCGCGTAAATTTATCATAGACGATCTCAACCGCTAAAAGCTGATCCACATCAATGGCTACCATCACACGCTCTCGGAGGAAATGGAAAACCGCCAACACACCCATGGCCACGTCATCGATCCGTGCATACCAGGATGCGAGTGCAAACACTCGAAACGAATGACACTCGTCGATATATCCTGCAATATCAATGGCCAGGATCATCTTTCACTCTGCGCGCACAAATTTCGATTTCAAAAGCCCTCACCTATATAAACACTCCGCCATTTCCCGCTACCTCCATCACCAGCAAAATATTCCCTGCTGTCTCTGAATTCTTCTTTCATCTCTAGGTTCGCGACTTCCGGTTCCGATCTCGATCCTAATCTGCGATTATGGCTCGTACCAAGCAAACGGCTCGCAAATCCACTGGTGGAAAGGCTCCTAGGAAGCAACTGGCAACCAAGGCTGCTCGAAAGTCTGCTCCGGCTACGGGAGGTGTGAAGAAGCCCCATCGTTTCAGACCAGGGACAGTGGCTCTTCGTGAGATTAGGAAGTACCAGAAGAGTACTGAGCTTTTGATTAGGAAACTTCCTTTCCAGCGTCTGGTCCGTGAGATTGCTCAGGATTTCAAGACTGATCTTCGATTCCAGAGCTCTGCCGTCTCTGCTCTTCAGGAAGCCGCTGAAGCTTACTTGGTGGGTCTCTTTGAGGATACTAACTTGTGCGCAATTCATGCTAAGAGGGTCACAATTATGCCCAAGGACATCCAACTCGCCAGGCGTATCAGGGGCGAGCGTGCTTAAGCTTCTAGTTTGGCATGTATAGCAATGCAGTTAGCGCTCGTTATCTTTTCTTTTGTAGTTTTCCACTCTTGGATGTTTGTAAGCACTGATGTATCCTCTTAATGGAGTTATGAACTTTCTTCTTCAAAGCACTCTTCAGATCTCAGTCTATTTATTTACTATTTCGCTTATTGTGAATGGAGTATTCTAGAAGGAAACGTATCTAATAAATTGAAAATCCAATATGCGCTATTCAAATGTGTGGTAGAGCATGTATTAATTTCACTGGTTTTGCCTTGATTTGAGTAATACAGGGCATCAAAAGGTTTGATTCAATAATTAATTGATACATATGCAACCTCAGGAGGAATAGTTTCCTTCATGGATCATCCTTTGCAGATTTTGTCTATGATTAGTGTTATTGTTGTGTTTTATGTCGTTAACCATTGTTTTATTCTCAGTTCAACTCTTTTCCACTTCTATAGGAGGTTCACTGTCTTTCACTCGTGCAAGCTCTTGGTTTTTATTTTTAATTTATATCCAGGACCCTCCAGCTTAAGTTTATGGATTTCTGAGCGCACATGGTGATGAGCTTAGCTTTTCTAGACTTGGTCTGCGTTGAGGCGGTAACTTCTTTGCATTTATAATCCCTTTTTCCAACCCCAAAAAGGGATCTTTTGGTGGCCGACGGAAAGCATAATAATTTTTTGTTCTATAGTTATCATTATTTCCTAAATGCATTCAATCTAAAGATCTTAAATTCACTTGTTTAAAGACAATTATCTGGAAGAAATTTGGGCACATGAAAATCCTTTTTGTAATGGTAGCTGTCAAAAGGCAAAGGCTACAAAATTAAAAAATATTTATGATTACCGAAGTCAACATAAATTGCAGAGTAGATGACAAGTTGCACAATTTTTTACTTAGGGAAGATTTCATATGATCAAAACGAGATATTTTTCCCAGACCTGCCTCACCCTTTATAATCAGTTTCGAAAGCAAAGGGACCTGCAAAAAATGGATAGCCATGGAGCTGAAGAATTGCTCCAAGCACAGGCTCATTTTTACAAGCTCGTATTCAACTCTATCAGTACCATGTCTCTTAAAAGTGCAATCGACCTTGGCATACCAGACATAATCCACAGCCACGGCCAACCCATGACTCTCCCTGAGCTGGTCTTGGCACTTGAGATTGAACCCGCGAAATTCAGTTTTCTCTGTAGACTCGTGCGCTTCTTGGTTCACTCTGGCATTTTTTGTCAAAACCAAAGTTGACAAAAGAGGTGAGCAAGAAGAGGAGGAGGAGGCTTATGGTCTCTCACCTTGTTCTAGGCTTCTCCTTAAAGGAAATGCCCCCCACTTGACTTCTTTTGCACAAGCAGTTTTTCACCCTGCTCTTTCAGATCCATGGAAATTGCTGGGAGATTGGTTCTACAGAGGAGGTGAACCATTTTCACTGTACATATGGGATGGGATTTTGGGAGTATGGAAGTGAGAATCCTGAGTATGCCAAGCTTTATAATGAACCTATGGTGAGTGATTCTGGGATGATGAACTTGGTGATTAGAGATTGCTTTCAGTTTTTCAAGGTATGCAGTCGATGGTTGGTGTTGGAGGTGGGAAAGGAGCTGTGGCTAGGATCATTTCTGAGGAGTTTCCCCATATGAAATGCACAGTGCTTGATCTTCCCCATGTCGTTGGGGATTTGCAGGACAGTGAAAATCTCAAGTTTGTTGGAGGTTTCACCATATTACTCCTGCCGACTCCATTCTCCTCAGGGTATATATGTCTGCAGATATATTTGTTTTTCCACACATACATATGCACAAAAGTTATACTTTGCATTCATCATTGCTTGGTTCTTTTTCAAAATTCAAAGCTTGATTTTCAGAACCCATACCCTATAGATAGCTACTTCTGGGTCTTCAGTTGTGACTAGGCCTTGTTTTAGGAGTGGTTTGCTGCTAAACAAGATGCTTAGATATAACAAATACGAGGCATGTTTGGAAACCATATAAACCATGGTTTTAAAAAAAAATTAGGTAAAATTTTAGTTTAAAAATTTTTTAAAACAAATAGTCATATATGTCTAAAAATGTTTCTGGATCAAACCATGATTTAAAATCATGGTTTTAGATAAGCTAGTAAGAATAGTTTTTATAATAGTAAAAGAGCTTATAGACTACTCAATTACTATTTTACCTTTACTTTTTCTTACACCCTCTCTCCTCTCTCCTATTTTTAATAAAATCATACCCTTTCTAGTAAATTTTCAATTACAAAAATCCTTTTAGTAATAATTGTCCAAACACTCGTTTATCCAAAATTATTTTTTTTCTTCATAAACTCTTCTCCAAAAGCCCTTTTTTAAAAGCTATCCAAAAACTCTTTTTTCTATAAACCCTTTTCTAAGAGTCTATCTAAACACACATGATAAAATTTAAAGACTAAATTACTTTTTCTTTAATTTTTTTAAATAAAAAATTTCTTCTGCTTTAATATGATTGTATAATGATAAATATTTTGATCTAGAATTTAAGTAAAGTATATCATAACGTTTCATTTAAAAAAATTGTATATATTTTAAAAATAAAGAAAAGGTTTGTATAATTTTACCAAATTTATAATTATAATTTAGATAAAGGTGCATCTAGCACCCCAAACTAATTTTAGAAGAATAATTAGCACTCTAAAATATTTAAGGGTGCAATTAGCACCCTGAACTAATTTTAGAGGTACGACCAACACTATAAAGTATTTAAAGGTGCAATTAACACCCTGAATTAATTTTGAAGGTGCTACTAGCACCCTAAATTATTTAAATTTGTATAATTCCTCCATTTCACTGATAGAAACATAAATTTTTATTCGATCTATATCACGCGAGCTTTTTATTTTGACACATTATGATTTAAAAGGTTACATATGTCATATTGTTTAAACAATAGTACTGAATAAATCCTAAAATTGACATTATATAGAATTTATATGTGAAAATTGTAAAATTTCATAATTTATTTAGTGAAATTTATTAAAACAAGATTATACATGTAACTTTTTAAACAATAATGTATTGAAATAAAAAGTTTATGTGGCATGTATCAAACGAAAATTAATATTTTTGTTAGCAAATTGGCAAAATTGCATCAATTAAATAATTTACGGTGTTAATTACCCCTCCAAAATTAGTTTGGGATATTAATTGCACCCTTAAATATTTTAGGGTGCTAATTGCACCTCTAAAATTAGTTCAGGGGTGCTAATTGTACTCTTAAATATTTTAGGGTGTTAATTGCTCTTCTAAAATTAATTTGGGGTGTTAAATGCATCTTTACCCTTATAATTTTAACAAAAATTATGAAAAATCTATATAATTTAATCAGTTATAGATTTACTTGTTGTATATATCTGAAACAGTATAAGGGAAATAGATGTTATGTCATACTAATATGTGTCTAAGATATTATTTGTGATCTCACAAAAGTAGATCTGAAACACTGATGATGTTTGAAAAGATGAAAGAGCTAACAAAATAAACATAGATAGTTACTGCGGTTTTGAGTTTGACATTTCTGGTAATTGGCAATTGGCAGTTGGTATTACATGCCTACAGTGACGAAGACTGCGAGAATCCGGAAGAAATGCAGAGAGGCTATTTCAGGGAAGGGGAAAGAAGGAAAAGTGATAATAATAGTGATAAATGAGAAGAAGGATAAGCATGAGATGACAGACCCAAAACTGTACTTTGATTGATTTGTTAATGATGGTTGCAGTCACAGAAGAGAAAGAGGGGAAAGAGAATGGAAGAAGCTCTTCTTGGAAGCAGGGTTCAGACATTGCAAGATAACACCCTTCTTTGGTTTAAGATCGCTTCTTGAAGTTTATCCTAAATTAACAGAAACCACTCATCAGCAATAAATCTCTTGTATCTCAGCAACAGAATTTACTCCTGATTCTGTATCCCTATTCTGTGTGGTTAATTTACATTTTTTAGAAATAAGATGTGTCATATATAGTCTTCCATTGTGTATTTTGATGGTTATTTTGGGCACTCCAATACATTCAATGATTTTTCATATTTTATATAGAAGTAGAGTTGTTTCACACTCAGTATCATCTGTATAATAAACACATTCAATTTCTGGGGATGATGAAATTGAGTGAGAAGTTACATATAGAATACAAGCTAGGAGGTGCAAGTGCAAAAATGTTATCGAAGTTATTTATGATTGTAAAGTACTTAGCTAGTAAGCATAAAATTGGGATAATTGTGGGTCAACGGAAATTTTATCCGAATGTTATAAGGCCAACAATATATATAGTAGTGAATATTAGCTTTAATGGGACAACAAGAATATAATGTTAGGGTAGTAGAGACAATAATGTTAAGATGAATGTGTGATAATACAAAAAAAAAATTATAATAAAGATATGAGAAAGAATTAGCGTGATATCTATTAAAATAAAAGTGGCAAAAAATAGTTTGAAGTGATTTAACATGTATAAAGAAGACTGTTGGAGATACTCATGAGTAAGGTAGAGCAAATAATATTGAGTCTTATAAAAATAGTAGAGTAAAACCGAGTATAATACTCAATAAAATTAATGAATGAGACTTTTTAATTAATAATATATATAAAAATTTAGATATTAATAGAATAAAATTGTATTATACGGTTCATATAGTTGATCCTATTTAGTAAGATTAGACTTATTATTTTTGTGTCATGTGTATGTATACGTAGTTTCTAAGTTCTTGGAAGGGAAAATGCCTTATGTTTGCAAGGAGAACAACACTATCAATTCGAGCTTAATGCCATTCTCCAATATTGTATGCAAAGCATACCATCCGCATTCCTAGGAGCTCATCATAATAAAGTGAAGTTTCAATATTTCAAGTGGAAAGGCAGCTTGGCAACAGAAAAATCTGAAAAACGACGAAGGATTTTTCTGCAACACATTGATTAGTGTAATAATACCTATTTTAAATTTCCACGTGCGAGGGACAATTTTTAAATTGAATCGTCCATATTTACGTATTCTGGTGGAAAGAATTCAATATCAATATCTCTGACAAAACTGTTCCAGCAGCCAACTAATTCATTGGTTTCCTCAAGTCTATTAGAAAGCTTGGAGACTACGTAAAGACGATGACTTAGAAACAAAACTATCTTTCACATTAGCTAATGAACAGTTATCTATTCTCCTTCTTATATTTCTTAATATAAATTCAACCGATTCAGTTTCACATTTACTAACTTAACTTTCCTCCACAATGATGATTGTGTGCTCTTCTGTGAATGTGCTGTAAATGCTTTTATCACAGCTACTGTATCAACCCCAAATACTGATGCTTCATTTATGTTCCCAAATAATATGATGATATGAATATATCTAAAAAAAATTGACCACAGAAGACAGGATCTGCACTTTATCTTTCATGTGATGTGACTGCCATGCACAGAATACAAAAATCATGTGTGGTTAACCTGTAAATATATAAATAAATTATATTTATTGTAAATAGGCTATTATTATTATATCTCTGTAGATGATTATTAGGAATATATTTTGTAATCTACAAATAGACAGCTACGACATCGAAAAAACAAACATCTAAGAATTTTTCAAACTCAGCACCGTTTGAAAGAACTTCTAAGCCCCCAATCTATTCCTCCATATCTACTTACCATTAATTTCTTCTACAGGTACGTAATTGTATTCATCAGAAGAAGAGAGGAATCTGCAAAAATGTTTTCAACCAAGGAAAGGTAGAGGCAGAGTTGTTTCAAGCTCAGTCCCATTTGTATACACACGTATTCAATTTCTTGGGCCCCATGTGTCTAAAGAGTGCTCTGCAGCTGAAAATCCCAGGCATAATCCACAGCCATGGCCGACCCATCACCCTCCCTGAGCTGATCTCTGCTCTCCAGATAGACCCTTCAAAATCTTCCTATCTTTATAGGCTCATGCGCTTACTGGCTCATTCTGGCATCTTCTCAACTACCAAAGCCCCTAAAGGTGATGAGGAAGAAGAGGGATATGATCTCACACCTTCCTCTAGGCTTCTGCTCAAAAGACAATATCCCAAGCTTGCTAATTATGCTCAGATAATGTTTAATCCAGCTATGGTGCATGCATCGGAATCTTTGGGAGATTGGTTTCGAAGTAGTGATCCCAACCCCTTTCACACTGCACATGGGAAGGGATTTTGGGACTATCTCGGCCAAAAGAAGGAGTTTAACAGATCCTTTAACGAAGCTATGATTGGTGATTCAATTATGATGGACTTGGTAATTAAAGACCGAAAATCAGTCTTTGAGGGATTCGACTCATTGGTTGATGTTGGGGGTGGCAATGGATCTGCGGCTAGGATCATAGCTGAGTCATTGCCTAATCTGCAATGCACTGTGCTAGATCTCCCACATGTTGTTTACAAGACAGAATAAATTTGAAATTCGTTGCAGGGAGTATGTTGCACTCTATTCCTCCAGCAGATTCCTTTCTTTTTAAGGTATGCAGATTTTATGAACAAATTCATAGTCGAATTTTAAGCTTCTACAGTTTGTGAAGTATCGGTGAGCACTATCTGAATTATTAACTGAGCAGGAAATTTGACTATGCAATGATTAACTGGGATTTTGCAGTTGGTTTTACATGCTTACAGTGATGAAGACTATGTGAAGGTTCTCAAGAAGTGCAGGGAAGCCATGGCATGCAAAGGCAAAGGAGGGAAAGTGATTATTGTAGACATAGTGATCAATGACAAGAAAGATGAAGACGATCTGAAAGATGCTAAGCTGTTCTTCGATGTGTTGATGATGGCTGTGGTCACTGGAAGAGAGAGAGAAGAAAAAGAATGGGAGAAGTTGTTCCTGGAAGTTGGGTTCAGTCACTACAAGATAGCACCTATTTTTGGGGTAAGTCACTCATTGAAGTTTCGCTTTGAAATCCCTCCTCATCACTTGATATTTGTTCACTTTGTGAGTGTGTTTCCAATCTTGCTAAGCACATTTACTGAACAATAATCTAACCATAAGATTAGAACGTCAATGTTGAAAATATCATTGTGCTTCCTTCAATTATTGTCAAAATAAAAATGCTGATTGAGTGTTGTATCGAATCTAATCTTGTCACATGACAGCACGAGTGCAATTTTAAATCTACAAGTTGGTATACGATCAATATATTATATAAAAGTTTTCAATTAGATGCATTAATTTCTAAAATTAACACAGGCGGATACTTTTTAAAGATATCCATATCTATAATTTTTATTTTAGCTTATTTTTTGCCAACTTTTCAGCCGAATATTGTAAGTTTAATATCCTTATCATAGCGTAAAAGGTCAATAACATCACCCAAAGTCCCAATAAGTTATGGTAGCAGTATCATTCACTATAATTAAAGCCTTGATGAAGATCACATTATTGAAAAACCAACTTATCACAGAAATATGGAGTTTCATAAGTAGTACCTGGACTTGATACTGGTCCCTTGTGGATTGATCATCAATTCATTATGTTTGCCTACCACCTCTTTCTGCTTCCCAGATAACTCCACAGACCACAAACTGCAACCCCCAGAATGGCACAAACCTAGTTCTGTCCCTGGGGTGAAGAATAGTGAGATCAATGAACCAATTTCTTTGATTAATCAGAGGGAGAGGCAAATATAAAAGAGAATTACTGACTGTGTTTCCATCTCAACGCTGTACTTCAAGGGAAGCTAGGTAGCTTTGTTCTGGCTCATGTCCTTAGCTGTGAATGAGTATTTCAATTTCGAGATCCAAGAACAAATTCATCTGATGTAAAGAAGGCACCGTAAAGCCACTACCCAGTGTCTATAAGTTCATTACGGTCCTTACGAATGAGATCGCATCACAGGATTGAAGCCAGTCGTCGTGCTCAAGGCTTGCTTCGCGAGATGATCCGCCAGAGTGTTTGCATTTCGAGGAATCGGGTCCACCTTCACAGTCCAATATCGATCGATGAATGCTCTCGCTTCTAGAATAACCGCACCATCAGCATGAGCACTCACATCCTCCTTATGATGTGACCGGCTAACTACCTCTGCCGCGCCTCGCTCATATTTCTAATTATTTTAATATTATATATTTTTATATTTTGGGCTTGTAGCTAAAGGTAATTTAGAAATTTTAGTGTTTAATTCTTATATTTTATTAACTTTTTTTTCCAACAACAAGTAATTATATATATAAAATATTATACACATTAATCTTATAAATAACTAATTTAATCAATTTTTAAGTTAAATAACTAATTTATTTATTTAAAAAATTAATTAAATTAGTTATTTATAATAAATATTTTTTTAAATATTTTTTTAATTATATGCATTATAACCATCTCTTCATGAAAACCACTTGCTATATAAATTGTGAAATTAATAAAGATATTTTGCAGGACAAATTATAAATTTAAGAGTTAAATTATATTTATATACTAAAATAAAATAAAATTATTATCTAATTTTTATATTTGATATGGAAGCTAATAATAAGTCCAAACAACACGAAACCGTAACCTCAAACTACACCGACAGAAAAAAATAATAATACAAATATTATAAACCCTAACTCAAAAGAAACCAGTTCCGTTGTCTATCAAAATGGACAAACTCAATTTTCTCTCTCATTCTTCCCTTCTCCTGTTTTTATTTTTAATTAGATAATTAGGTACTGATAATATAAAATTATAAACGGGATTAAAACCATGTAGAGTTAGTAAAATATGTTAGAAATAGGCTGATATTTTGTCAACCTGCCGGCCCCTTCCCAGCCCGCCAGCCTATTTTTTTAAAAAAAAATTATTAATATTATTATTTATTTTATCTAAATATTATTTTAAATACTCTTATTATTAAATGCTAGTAAAAATGATTACTTATTTATTGATATGTGTTGATATATTATAATTGATTAATATTATGTTAGTGTTTATTTAAATTTATAGTTATAAAATTTAAGATTTTTTTATAAAAAATAAGAATTTTTAATATTATAATATTAAAATTTTTTGATTATGTTAATATAATATTAAAAAATATTAATATTTTAAAAAATTAAAAATAATTTTTTAAAAATATTAAAAAAAAAGCGGAGCCCGTAAGAACGAGGCGTACTCGTATTTATGGCAGATTGTTTCAGCCCGCTAAAATCAGCGGATTAGCCTATTTTTAAACGGGCAACGTGTTTCCTATCTATTTATTGGGAAAACTTTCCTATCACTATATAACAACCCAAATGGCTCTCTTCTCCCATCTTCAATTTTCTCTCGTACGCGCAAGACCAACCACACAATTCAATCTCCGGTCCCCCGTGAAATAAATAATCAATTATTCTCCACCGCTTGTCATGCACTTCACCTCCAGATTTATGTGTTCAATATCAACTCCATCTATCTCCGTTATTCATTTGATGGCTACGGATTAATACATATTAATTCACTTCCTCATCCACCGTTTCGTCTTTTAGAAATTCCACCTCCATCAATTAATTCCATTTCCAGAGATTTGATCCACCGCTTTATTCATGGATGCTACCACTCGGTGTTTTGCATTAGCTTATAAGGCATGACTGTGCGTTGTTGATATGATTAAATCGGAACTCAATGTAAGGCCAATCCGATTAATTAGACTTCCGTAAGAGAGATAATCCGTTATATAAAACTAACTCACATCCTAGGGGTGCTTTAAGTGTCAATTAAATGGGCTATATACTTGCAAGGATTAGAGGGGTGTTTAGGGCATTAATTACACTAATCTAGAGGATTATTTAGGCTCATATAGACTTAATGAAGGGGCTGACTTTGTTAAAAGAGGCTCAAACCATTTTCTAAGCTTTTTCATCGTAAATTACACTCCCAATACCATTTCCACTATTATAATAAAAATTTCTGTAAATTAGTGTACTTGTCTTTTAAATTTTCAATTAGAGATATAAATACAAATCAAACTAATTTTTTTTCTGCCCAAGTTCAATTTACACTTTATTAGTATATAGTGAAGCCTAATACTTCCTCCAGTTAGATATAAAAACTAACAGAAGAAATTTTTTATCTTAAATATAAAATCTTAATTTATTTTATTTTTTAAATTTATAATTTTTTTTCTAAACTCTCTATATTAATTATACATATAAAGAATATTTTATATTAAGGAAGTAGTTTTTTTTATAAATAATTAAAAGAGATATTTTAAAAAATTTAACCTACATTTTTTGGCACCAATATTCTCTGTCTATCTGTCCTTTTCAAATATTACATTATATTACTCTTCTTCTATTTATAAAGCAGCTAACATATTTTATTAAAATTAAAAAAACTTTTAATAAAATTTTATTAACCCTGTATTGAAATTAAATTTTTTAACTTTATTTTTATTTAATTTATACTCCTTTCCATCTATTTTATAAGGCATCTTCTAGAAGATATTTTTATTTTTTTTTACAAGACATTTTGATAGCTTCAATTGATAGTACATATTGTTTTCATATATGCTTATACTCAATTATTGTGACGAGGGAGAAAATCGATGTTAGAGTTTAGTATAATTAAATAAAAATAATATTATAAATTATTTAAATTTTATGACAAATATAATATTTAGTATAATTAAATAAGGGTAATATTAAAAATTATTTAAATTTTATGAAAAATATAATGTAATTAATTATTTTTATTGATATATGTAAATTAATTAAAAAAATTATAAAATAAACCGAAGGAAATATATAGTTAGAAATTTTTTATAAAATAAACCGAAGGAAGTATATTATATTAAGATATGTTAAGAGTCTACACAAAATAAACAAACGTATCAGGATGACAGCTACGGCACCGAAAAAACAAACTTGTACGATATTTTCGAGGTCAATGAACCGTTTGAAAGGTAGACTTTGAAGCGCCCATCTATTCCTTCTGAGTTCTGACCTTATCCTTAACATTAGTTTCTTTTACAGGCAGTACTATTCATCAGAGAAGAGAGAGATCTGCACCTGCAAAAATGGCTTTCAACCAAGGAAAGGCAGAGGCAGAGTTGTTTCAAGCTCAGTCCCATCTTTATAAACACGTATTCAATTTCTTGGGCTCCATGGGTCTTAAGAGTGCTCTGCAGCTGAAAATACCAGACATAATCCACAGCCATGGCCGACCCATCACCCTCCCTGAGCTGCTCTCTGCTCTCCAGATGGACCCTTCAAAATCTTCTTATGTCTATAGGCTCATGCGCTTGATGGTTCACTCCGGCATCTTTTCAACTACCAAAGTCCCTAAAGGTAATGGGGAAGAAGAGGGATATGATCTCACACCTTCCTCTAGGCTTCTCCTCAAAGACAATGTTCCAAGCTTGTTTCCTTTCGTTCAGGCAATGTTTCATCCAGCTATAGTGCATTCATCGGAATACTTGGGAGACTGGTTTAGCAGTAACGAGCCTACCCCTTTTCACACAGCATATGGGATGGGATGGTGGGAGTATCTTAGCCAAAACCAGGAGTTTAACAGACTCTTTAACGAAGCTATGATTAGTGATTCAAGCATGATGAACTTGGTAATTAAAGATTGCAAATCAGTCTTTGAGGGATTCCATTCATTGGTTGATGTTGGGGGTGGAAAAGGAGCTGTGTCAAGGATCTTATCCGAATCATTGCCTGATCTGCAGTGCACTGTGCTAGACCTCCCACATGTTGTTGAAAACTTACAAGACAGCGGAAATGTGAAGTTCGTTGGAGGGGATATGTTTCAGTCTATTCCTACAGCAGATGCCATTCTTCTTAAGGCATGCAAATTTTATAAACAAGTTCACAGTTGAATTTTAAGATTCTACGGTTTGTATAGCGTTGATGAGCACTATCTGAATTATTAACTGGGATTTTGCAGTTGGTTTTACATGCTTACAGTGATGAAGACTGTGTGAAGGTGCTCAAGAAGTGCAGGGAAGCTGTCGCAAGCAAAGGCAAAGAGGGGAAAGTGATTATTATAGACATAGTGATCAATGAGAAGAGAGATGAAGACGACCTGAAATATGCTAAACTGTTCTTCGATGTGTTGATGATGACTGTGGTCACTGGAAGAGAGAGAGAAGAAAAAGAATGGGAGAAGCTGTTCCTGGAAGCTGGGTTCAGTCACTACAAGATAACACCTATTTTTGGCGTGAGGTCCCTCATTGAAGTTTATCCTTGAAATCCCTCCCCATAATGTGATATCTACCCACTTTTTATGTTAGTTTCTTATCTGGGAAATTACATCTTATGAACTATGGTCTAATCATAATATTAGTATTTCAATTTTTAAAATAAAATATATCATTTTACTTGCTTCAATTATTGTCTGAGGGAAAACGTAGATTAAATATTATATACTCCTTATATCTCTAATATAGAATCTAGTTAAAAAATTAATTTTTATCATAAATATAAAATTTATAGATAATTTAGTAAGAAGTTAATAAATATAAAATTTATTTTTTATATTTATTAATTTTTTTTAATTATTTATATTGATATAATTATTAACAATTATCAACTAAGAAAAAAATTAAAAAAAATAATTAGAATATTTTAAAAAAATATTATTAAAGACATATTCCAATGTTTGTTAAAAAAAATAGAGAAACTAATTCTTCTTTAAAAAGAAACATTTTCCCCCGAACAGAACTAGTTGTTCACTTCCTGCAAAGCAATTTCTTTAACTTATCCTTTCTTCCTTTCCCTGATATTGTCGCTGTTACCATCCTATAGTTTCATGGGATTTCAATATATTAATCTGGGAAACACATCAAGTTGCACATTTGGTAATTGGTTACCCAATCACCACGTCTCAACAACGCCTCAAGCAAATAAAGCGTATAGATGAAGAAGAATGACGAGGAATCCACAATGCATGACCATGGCAGCTATAACTACAAGTATAACTAAAGCCTTGAATATGAAGATCAAGTTGTTGAAAACTCAACTAATCACAGAAATATGGAGTTCCACAAGGAGTACCTGGATTTGATTCTGGTCCCTTGTGGATTGCTCATCATGTTCGCCTACCACCTCTTTTTGCTTTACAGATACCTCCACAGACCCCACACTACGACCAAGGGCTTCGAGGACTATGACAAGAGAGCTTGGGTTGAGAGAATCATGCAGGCAAGTACTTGACCTTGAGCCTTCTTCTTCTTCTTCGTTCCTTCGATTAAATCCAACCCCTTCAGACTTTGTTGCTCGTGGTAATGACCAGGCTGATAACAGAGACATAACCACAGCTCTCTCAGTCATTCAATCAAACATTACGGCTGCAACTTACATGGCTTCGGTGTCCTTGACCGTTTGCTCTCTTATAGGAGCTTGGATCTCCAATGGCTCCAACAAATTCTTCCAGAGTGATTTAATCTACGGTGACATAAACCCAACCACAATCTCCATCAAGTACATCTGCCTCTTAATCTGCTTCCTCCTTGCTTTCTCGTGCTTCGTTCAATCAATAAGGCACTTCGTTCATGCGACGTATCTGATCAGCACACCAGATTGTTACATACCAGTGAGCAGCGTGGAGATTGCAGTGATAAGAGGAGACCATTTCTGGGCACTCGGTCTTCGAGCACTTTACTTTGCTCTTGATCTTCTGCTCTGGTTTTTCGGGCCGATTCCCATGTTTGTTTCTTCGGTGGTAATGGTGATCATACTTCATGGTGTGGACTCTAATTCCAGGCCAATGCATAATACTCGAGCTCAAGGAAAACAGCTTCAGAAAGCTAAGTTGGAAGGTTATGCGGGAATCAACAAATAACCACGAACCTTTCGAATTGAATGCGAATACACCTTCACTGAAAATATTGCTTGGAAGCTGGAACAGATCATGATTCAGAATGAAGCATGAATTGTAGTTTATCCAAAAGGAAATTAAATTTGATAGCGTTCAATTTGTCCTCTTTTCTTTTTCATTTTACAAATGAATCAATGACTTGGAAAAACTGGAAATAGAAGCAATATTGAATTAGAATGCAATCTCACAAGATAAAAGCAATTTGTTTTGAGTTTCAGATTACATACCAAGTTCTTTTAATTTTATCACTAATTAAACTCTTAGTTTTTTTCCATTGGAACGAAACCTTTTATGGAAAAACAAAACGCTCAAGATTACACCGAGAGTGAGAGGGTGAGCTGGCTGTTGTTGGCATAGCTATCACGTGTTGAGTGAGCCAAAGGATTATATTTCTTATAAGCAATGCTTTGTTATTGACTTTGTGCTTCCCAAGACACTATCTATTGCTTGCACCTCAATAATCAATCAATAACTATTTATAATGCTCAAATTTATATTAATATAAAATATAAAATTCTAACAAATTTTATTTATTAGAGAGTGAACAATTAAATTGATTTATTTAACTCTTTGTAACTCAACCATGAGACTTAGCACATTGATGCTTAAGTGAAGTTCCTTAGTCATTTGGTCAAGGTTTGATTCTTAGTGCTGTGTATAAAAAGAGTCTCATGACTAATACTAAAATATTTTTAGGAAATATTGCTTAGCAAACCAACACTAGTTGATTTTGAAATTGAGATTAAGTTGTGTTTGGTACTTTCAAGGCAAGATAGAGATTTCATCGTTTCAAGGTGACATGAAAATCTCACTTGGGTCAAGAATTTTAGAGCATGAAATGGACCTGGAATCAACTTTTATAGTTATTGGCCTTCATTTCTTGTTTTGTGATACAATGGGCCTTCAATTATTGATTTATAGAGCAATGTTTCCCATCATATCTCTGGGTTTTTTAAACTTCACCTACTGGAACTAGACAGGCCTATCACCCACTTCACTCCACACTCTTTTTAAAAACTTGGATATTAAAACAATTTTTATCAAGACTATAATCATAATTTTTTTTAATGAATATGATTATTGTCAAATTTTATAAGACTATTTTAACTATCACTAAATTCTAAAATGTAAACAGGCATTGATATTGGTAAAAAGAATTTTAATCGCTTAAGCATAAAATATCGTGTTTAAATTTATGTAAATATAAAAAACATATTTAGAAAAATTATTTTAAATTAGATTCAAGAATGCTCAATTATAACACAATCATATAGTTATAAAATATCATTAAATCCTAAATTTCTTTTGAATAAATTTCTTTAAATTGATAATCATCTTATTAAAATCTTATAATAATGATAATTATCCTGATATATTAATTCTTGGGGAAAAAATCAAAGGGAGAGAAACTTGAATTAATAATTGTGGTGGTCCATGTCTACACAAAAGGGGAATAGCCTAGGGATCCCGAATTCAGACCATGGAGCATTTAGATGTAGACCTCTTAAAAGTCTCATTAACAATCAATAATTTTAATTTTAATCACAATAATGGAACTTCTCCTTTGAAAATGATATGTCCTCTTGATTTAATAGAATGAAAGAAAGAAAATGACATATTCTCTTCTCAATTATATATATATATATATATATCTCACATAACAACGAAAGATTGAAAGAGGAATCAGCACTGCAAAATAGATTGAAAAGAAGAAGAAAAATTCATCACATATTTTTTTTTATAAAAAAATATAGATAAATTCAAAATGCGTCTCTTACAAAAGTTAGAACATAATCTTAAAATTCAGAGAACGCTTATAGATAACTTATAAAATTGTCTACTAAAAAAATTTTCAGAAGAGTAACAAAAATCGAACTTACACTCTTATATAATATAAATCTATTTTTTTATTATATTTGTTAAATATAATTAGTTCACACATGATATTTGTTTTGCCTATATATATATATGCATGTATTTTTGAGGAATAGTGAAAATGAAGAAGGCCAGCGCTCTAACCACTCGCGCTGAGTTTATTTTCCCTAGAAGATAAAAAGTAAAAGTCAAGAAACAAGCACACTGTAGTACTGGACCTTTTTATGAACAAGCCTTGCCTTTTTTAAGTCCGAATGATTCTTTAAATGACTACCCTATGAACGGTAAGATCGACAAATTAAATTACGTTAATAACTTATAATTTATAATTATGTTTTTAATGTTCACATAGAGTAATTTTTTATTTTGGTAAAGCATACACTATCTATTCGAACACAGTTCAATTCTCAAGTAACTTTAACCTCAGCTACGAAAGAAATTTAGTTAGGTAACAAAGTAAAGAGTAAAGATTAAGAGAAATAAGGAACGGAAGTAAACCAGTAGTTGTTAGTGTTACTGTCAGGCAAGTATTTATTATTTCCAAATAAAAAAGCCTTGGGAAGTTTCTATTTTAATGGCTGGAGAGAATCCTGAGTTCACTGACAGAGACCAACCCTCTAGAGCGCTAGCTACTACCAGCACTTGTCCACCCTACCGTCGGCCTGAGCCCGCACTTTTCATTTAATTTAATAATAATGTCTGTAAATTACTGCTACTATTCTAGAATTTTGTTTTTAACCCTTTAAAACATAGCCTGCAGGAGAAGACGATGGGGGTGTCAGGTAGGATAAGAAGGCCGAGCGTTTCCGGGTCTCACGGTTCCGGGTATCATGTTGAGTAATAAAGGGTGGAGTGCGGGGAGAGAGATGTGCGGGGGGAGGGGTCAGAGGGAGATTAATGGAGTTTTGGCCGTTGGTGGCCGTACGATGGACACCACTTGGCGGTAACCGACCGCGTCTGATGAGACAGACTGGGCTAGTTCCTTTTGGCAAGTCGAAAGGGAGGCCCACCGGTTAGCCATAGGGAGACGGACAAGTGTAGGGGTGAAAGGACGGGAGTGCCCCGGGAGGAGGAGGAGGAAGGACGACCACGACGGAAGAAGCCACGTCGGGAAGCGTGCAGAAGATGGAGACGACTAAAGTACGATGAAAGCCTGATGGAGCGAGAGATGGAGGCACCCGCGTAAAAGTCGAGGGTTTTCTTGTGGGTATCCGATTCATAATGAAAAAAGTCGGTTAGGGTTGCCGCCTGTGGTCCTTTTCATCATCACTGTTCCTTTGTTCCTCTCACCTTTTCCCTTCCCTTCACTCCCTCCCTCCCGAGCGTCTTCTCACGCTTCAGTTCTTTTAGGTACAACTAGTCTAACCAAATTTATGAAGGTGAAGATATACCTCTCCCTATTTAAAAAGAATATTTATAAAATTATTTATATATTATTTTTTAATAAAATTTTTGTATTAATAATAAAATTTAAATTTATAATTTTATAAATTATGATTCTAACTTTTTATTAATTAAATTAATATTTATTAGTAGTATTTATTTATTTATAAAGATTAACAATCTAAACTTATAAGTAGGATGAAAACGCTACCTTCTGTACGAGACTCTTATGTTGTCAAGCTACAAGGTCATAGACCTCTCAATATTACCCCTACACTCCCTCTGTCACCTAAATTTATGTAAAACCTCACCCACTAAAGTAGTAATTAAGCGAACAAGCTGCCCAAATGTCATGCCTGATCCTGACATTTTGTAAAAATAAAACTATAAATAGTGAAATTATTTGTGGAAGACAGCCCTTGTGATATGAGACGCTCCAAATGGGTTGATGGTAAAAGAAAAGGTGATTTTTAGTTGATCTCGATTTATCTTATCGATATTTTTAAATAATAAGAAGAAGAAGAAGGGATGGAATCTTGGGGAGAAGAGTGTGGGTACAAGTAAAATGAGTGGGGATGGGGGGGGGGTTGATTAAAAAGGTCAGGAATAAATGGGAGGAAGGTCATGGTTTTAAATAGAACTAATAAAAAAAGTTTAGTTCATTTCATATCAAAAAATAGTAGATTAATATTAGCTTGAGCTAGTTTTTTTTTAATTATTAATATTATTATTTATTTTATTTAAATATTATTTTAATTTTTTTATTATTAAATATTAATAAAAATAATTATTTATTTATTGATATGGGTTAATATATTATAATTGATTAATATTTATTTAGATTTATAGTTATAAAATTTAAATTTTTTTATAAAAATTAGAAACTTTTAAGATTATAATATTAATAATTTTTTAATTATATTAATATAATATTAAAAAAAGTATTAATATTTTAAAATTTAAAAATATTAAAAAAATTAGAAAATAGTAGACTATTTGACCCGCGGGTTAGCCTGTAATTAAAAAAGGGTTTTGGAGCGAGTCCTCTCAACGTGCGAGTTGCGATGGTGCCTACCCTCTAGAACTTTTAAGGATATGTTATTTTAGACATTTTTTTGGTACGAGTGATTTGAAATAGAGGTAGGGTGAGGAGGGGAGATATTTTTTTTTTATTTGAATATTTTAAAATTTAAAAAAAAAAATTCTTTTTTTTTCAATTTTAACTTCCTCTTTAAAATTAAAAAAAAATAATAATATTTTTATTTTATCATATTAAAATATTTATAATTTTTTTAATATCCTAACATTATCTATATATTATATTTTATTAAAATATTCTATAAAATAATATAGGAGTAAATTTATTTATATATAAATATTTTTTTTCCTATTTTTTTTAGATAAAATAATATAATATTAAAATCTCTCCCCTCGTCTCCTCTGATATTAATTTAAATAAGTAAATAATAAAATCTCTTATATTTTTTTTCTTTTTTTGTCTACTAAAATCTCCTTTTTCTTCTTCTTTCTATTCTATTAATCGAAACACACCCTTAATTAATGTCTGCCCGCGGGGCTCCCTCTGCGCCCCTGTCTCAGTCTCATAAGTCTAATGGTGGGGCCCACTCCGAAGTCTTGTGTTTGGAATGTGTAGGGCCTTCGGTCCTTGAGAAACTCTGAAAACTTGCCTCCCCATATATTTCATGCATCATCATTCACTTTTTCAATCATCACATGTTTTCTTCCATATAATCCCATCTTCATGTTTCAATCACTCTGTTTACATAGAAATATTTATTTCTTATACAGTTTTAAATTGAAAAACAAAGAACATGGCCATGCTATGTATCTGAATCCTCTGCCTCAACATAACAGGCACGCGCGATGCTTTAAAATGATTCATGCGTAACCTCATATGTAATTATTGTTGAAAACATAATTCAAACCCACCGGCCATTTCATCCTCGTTTTCCTCAAACTCACTTTAAATTCTTCATAAATATGGTAGCTATATGTGTAAAACTTATATTTCTCATATACAGTTCCTTTCCTTGTCCTATTTTCTCCACTTGCATTTGTATGTACATTTATTTTAATGCATGTGGAAAAGTTTGCTCCCAAAACTTCCTTACTTGAAAGAAAAAAAACATCTCTTGAATGGACCACACACCCGATATTCTAATCATACCTCCTTAAAATTAAGGATTTTATAATGATTTCAACTAATTAATTCTGATCTAATTAAGGCTAAGACCCTTTCAAATGGCAAAATTTATTACATATGTTACTAAATTTCTAAGTTAGAAATTTGAGCATTTAATTAAGCTAATACAACTCTCTTATCTGAAAGACTAAAGGATGGGTGGCTAAATAATCAATAACTTCTTCTTTATATATATATAAGAATATTTAGAAAAGAGTTAGGTTTACCCACGATTTAAAAGTAAGACGAAATCTTTCTTCTTCTTAAACGATACTAATATTGAGTAAGACGCACTGTCAATTATCTTAAAACATAAACTTAAACACCTAAAAATTACAATGTCTCTCTAGACATTACGACTGGAATTATGATAACTTTTTTTTGCATGTGGTAAATGATTGTATGGGGGTGGGCGGGTAGCTTTATAATGCAATTTGAATTGATATGGAATACGCTGTCCAGCCTTTCATAACGACCATGCTTATCCACTTATCCTTGTAGGATAAATGGAGCTTCCCTGTTTGGTAATTTTCGATAATGTCTATTTAATATCCAAGAATCCCATCATTCATATGCTTTCTACTCTTTATTACAAAAAGTTCATGTGAGTGACATGAGTTAGGTCTGAATGGCTTATCATCAGCACATGGTATATTTTTACGTTAAAGGAATATTTACAAAGATACTCATAAATTGGATGATAATAATAAAGTGGTTATATGAGAAGTAAAATTAATTTTAACTCATGACCTGGTCACTTGGGCATTAAATTTTGATCAAATGAACCATATACGAGACTCCAATTAAATGATGAAGAATTTAAGAGACTCCATTTTATATTTGGAGAGAGCAGTAACTAATGTGGGAACAGGTGCCATATGCCCAGGTTAATAAATAAATAAATAAATAATGGGGCATCCTTATCATGGCCACGAGTAAAATTTAACCATAAAGTGCTTGGTCTTTGGCTATTGTTGGTTTTCTCCTGTGGTGGTGGAACATGTCTAATAAGAATTGCTGCTGCAGTAGGCGACAAAACAGACTGATTGCCACTGAGGAGAGATATAATAATTAAAGATAATAGGAGAAGTAGTGGAGGATTATGCTAATGGCTTGGCTCTAAATGGCATGGTTAGGCAAAAAAAAAACAAAATGATAAAAAGCACTAGCAATCATTCCCATTTGTTGAACCCAATACTACTCACACTCATTCGGTCCTCCAAATTTAATCTCAGCATTATTATATGAAATATTCAAGTTATCAAGACGAAGTTGCGTCTTCAGTGGGTGTGAGTACAGAATCTTCACATATATATATATATATATATATGTTTGATTTTAAAGTTATGAGCTTTTTGCTAGTCTAAAGGACACACAATGGACAGTGGATATTGGTCGTTATTTTTAATGATAGGCCAAAACGACTACTACGAGGTAGGGGAACATAACTGCGTTTTTGTTGTTTCATGTACGAGAATATGCCACACCAGACTAAACTACTACTATTACCGAAGGTGATTGGTCCACTGGCCGATCAGTTAGACCACAAAATTTCAAATCGAATTTAAATCACGTATTGTTAAAAGAGATATCATAGTCATCAAATCTTAACTTATATTAATTAGTTATTTAAATATTTAATAATATGATTAAAAAAAAGCCAGTGGTGATAAAATAAATTTCTTTTTCAATTTAAATAATTAATATCAATTTCAATATTAATATCTATACCATTAATTAAGTATATAGAGACTGTAAAAATACATGATATATTCACAAGTTATGAGTTGTAATGCAATTTACCTAGTAAACTATAAATTTGTATTTATGTTTTATTAGTATCTATTCACACGTCGTTTAGTAGAGTTTACATGATAAAAAGAATAATGTAATGGTTAAGAGATTTTGAAATATCATGCCCTTCGTACATTGTTCAGAGAAAACAAAATATCTAATATATTTCTTTATAATTATATGTGAAAGCGCGTACAAAAAGCTACGAATCACAAAGATTGATCTACAAGATCATTTCCTATTACAAAAGACTTAGCATATATTCATTTGCACCGAAGGAAATTCAGATGAGTCATATTGTTAAAAGATCAATCGTTATAAAATATATATTTAATATTTAGTAATTTTATTATTAAATTAGTGGGAGCTTTAGCTTTGTGTTCTCAACTAACGTTGAACCTTGATTTTGAGTATTTTAAAGTTTGAACGACATGTATTACATGTCTATTGTAGGAAAAATTTTAGGTGACCCATACTGAATTACTGATAACGGTAACTTATAATATAATTTTATAATTTATAAAAAATGATTTAAATCATTGTACTGGTGATAATTAATATAGAAAGAGGGGGGGAAATGGGAGGGGCTTGTAGGGAAAGAAAGGGCAGTTGGGGACAAATCATTAAATTAAAGAGGCATCCCTCAATGAATGAATCACTTCATCTTATCAACAATGCCCAAAATAATAAAACAATAAATGCCATAATGCCTTCCAACCATCAACTCTTTTAAAATGCCATGGATCCAAAAAGATGCTGGGGATTTTTCTGGGGTGACACAGGTAAACTCAAAACTTACCTATTTCATTAAATCCAATTCAATATTTATGATTGTATTCAATACTTATAATTTTATTCAAAATAATTATATTCAATATATTATCGAATACTAAATATGATATCTTTAATAAGTAGTAATGCTGTGAGTGGAGTTTTAAAATTTAGGTGGTATATATAATGTAATCAAAATTAATAGTTTCCACGACTAATAGGTTTGATATACAAATGGTGTAATTAAAAAAAGGGTAGAAGGGTAACGGCATAATTAAAAAATATGATTTGTACCAATCGTTTATGGGTTTAACTGATAAATAGATGATATATACGACTATTTGGAGCATGTTCGATTTTTAGGGAGTACTAGTTTATTGTGGTTCCAGTCGCAACGTTCAGGAAGATATTATAACTCTTGGGTGAATAGACGGCTCGTCCTGCCCACATTGGTATCACATAAGAGGAATGAAAATTTTGCTCTACTTCGTAAGTGAGGCCAACCCCTTTTTAATTTAAAAAAAAAGGAAGAAGAAAAATGATTTGCAAGAAACTATTTTAATAATTTTTTTTATTACCCACCCGGTTCACCGGAGCTTTGTCCCGACTACATCCGAATCCGACCAGCGTCGCGCACCTGGCTATGGTGGGTGAGTCTCCCAACAGGAATTTTCTGCGTACGCCAAGGCTCAAACTCGAGACCTCATTTAAGTGATACCGAGCTGTTTATTACTCGGACCAACCCCCGTTGATAACTATTTTAATAATTGACAGCATAAAGTGGAAAGGTTTTGGTCATAGAAGGCCCTTTCAGAAGAAAGTGAGGGGCTCAGATCAACATACATTCAAACCAAGACTCATGGGTTCTTTTACCTTCGCGTTTAATTTCCCCTCTTTTACCTTCGCGTTTAATTTCCCTCTCTCTCTGTATTTTTTGAGCCATTTTATCCTAACTAGGTTAGTAAAATTAGGATGAGTCAAGAAAAGAAGTCAAGAGAGACCAAGTTCTACTTACTAGAGTTTGCAAAACTGAACTTTTTGTTTACTAGAGTTTATAAATTGAAGTTTTGATAAAAGTTAATCCAAGTTACTTTTGATCAATCTAAATTATAATCTTAAGCATGGTAAAGTAGCAATTCAAATATAGCGGGGGGGGGGGTTGCTGAAAATCTCTTATTTTAAAAAATTCAATGTCCACAAATATTAAATATGGGAGGACCATATATTTAAGTAAATATAATTTATTTTTAGCAGGTATAATTTATTTTTAAATATGTAAAATATATTTTTAGTTAAATATAAATGTTTTTTATTTTATGTAATAAATTATATATAATTAAAAGAAGAGTTGAAACTATTAAAAATAAAATGGTACTAAATGCCAAAACAATTTTAAATAATTTTGGATCATAAATCTTATATCAGGAGATTTTTTAATAATATTTTTTCAAAAAAAACATTCTAACCAAATTTTGGAGGTTCAAACTTTGATTTGGATGAATATAATAAAGTTAATCCAAACACACAGTTCTAAACCGCACAAGCAACAGAATTGCTTTCTTTCCGTGTCTCAGGAGTCAGGAGCCTTTTAGTGGGAGATTCCATTTCACTTTTAGCTGGAGGAGGGGGTAGTGGAGACGCGAGAGAAAGGCGCGTGGAGCAGGGAGTGGGGGGGCAAAACCAGATGGACAATGAGTGGTAACCCGTTTTGTCCGGGTTATCCGAGATAGGGTCAGGACCTTCAGAATTATGTACTTGTAGGGTAGCCTCCCCTACTCCTCTCTCTCCTCATCCCCTTTTTCACATCTCTCTCCTCTTTTGTACTTAAATATCACTATGACACCCAACTTTTTTTCCCCCATTGGATTCTTTATTTATATCATTATTTGTTTTAAAATTATGTTCAATTCTTACAAATTTTTATTACAAAGTTGTCATGTACTTCAACTTTCTTCGTGCGTATAATAAAAAAAATCCTCATGTGATTTTATCGAATATATATATAAAAATCTATAAAAAATAATAAATATTAAAATAAATGTTTATATTAGTAATATTATATCTATTATAAGTAATATTTTATTTACCTAGTCCTAAATTTATCATTTTTTAAATTTTTTATATCATTTTCACATAGATATATGGTTAAAACTTTATATTATAGGAAAGTTTTTATTGATCAGTAGCGTGAGATAACTTTACGTGGCCTTTATAACCAGACATGCAAAAATCAAATATAAGAAAAATTATTTGCATGACTTTTAATTAATTTTAACAACTGATTTTTTTAATTACTATTATTTTAAAAATGCTTTTAAATTTATAAAATATTCATACAACACCACCAACATAATACAGATGCATTAATTTTTTTTTTCCAAAATACAGGCATGTATTTAAGATGATTTATTAAAGTCAAGGGGAGAAAAAACAAAAAGAGGGAGGATAAATATCTTTTTTGCTTATTTTCTAAAAGAAAAGAAGGACCATGGATGTGTAATTTATATATAGAGAAGCATAATGCCATAATTAGGTGGGCCAGGGAGGAATATGTAATGTTTTATTTATTTTTTCCCTCCCAAAAAAAACGTAATGGGTTTTACAAAATAGGATGAAGCTTCTTTTTCTAGTTAGAAATATGAGTTTCATAAATTCTGCCCAATCAAACCTACATGGATCTGATCCCTCGCCTTTTTCGCATTTTAGACAGCAACATGGCATTCCTTGAAAACTCTCTTTCAACCTTTCTTTTTCTTTTTATTATTTTTTTTAAATGTCCCGCTCCCAAACAACCCTCCACTCCGCTGCCTTTGGATCTCTTCATTAATAATAATGAATGAAGGCAGTCAAAAACACTACTTATCTGATTCTTTCTATAAGGTGTCTCCAGTAATTATGATTATGAGGTTGCATGAATTATAAAATTGAATGATGTTTACATATTTTTTTTTAACTTATACTAAGACTCACTATTTTTTAATAAACAATTGGAATATTAGGATATTTTAATAAATAATTGCATAAATTATAAAATATACTTATGAAATATTCTCTTTGTGCATCTAATATCATAAAATTTTCCTACGTGCATAAATACACATAAACCTTTTTAAACGGAGCAAAAATATCATACTTGTATGGTTGAGCTCACTTGATATCCATGCGTGACAAAATATTCTGTGTGATTTTTGTTTTACTTAAAAACATTTATATTTATTGTTGTATCCAAAAAAAAATTATAACGACAAATTTAAATAGAAAAATATTTCATAAATAGACTTGTATCTCTACCCTCTTTTTTATATAAAATTTCACAAAAATACTACTTACATTTTAAAATTTTAAGCTAGTTTTATTTTATATACTTTAATAGTTATTAATTATATTTAATAAATAAATAATAATATATATTTTTAAATTTTAATTTAAAATTTTAAAATTATATTTTTACAACATTTCGTCAAAGGAGGGGGAGTACGATTGAAATTGAGATGTTAATTACTTACAGGGAGGTAATAGCATAAAAAAAAACGGGGAAAATGTTTGGATATATAGGCAGACCCAATCTAAGGTGTAGGCACGGGCATTAATGATTAAGTAGCGTGTCAATATAAAAAGAAACGAATAGCTCCAACTTTGCAAAAGGGGTGGCCTAAGATGACTTTTTATGATCTTAGGCTAGAAAGGATATTAAACTTTTCAATTAATTCCCCAATTCCCTAGTTGGTTAGGCACAATGACCTGGTTTTGTCATTGCTTTTTGCCTAAGGGAACACCTCATTATCGTGATAGGACTGTAATGGCAAAGTTAAAACGAATGGTGGGCAAAGTTAATTCATTAGGCCTTTCTAAAGTGAAAAATAAACAAAGAAGAAAGAGATGATTTTGCCCCTAAATTAAAAAAATAGCATCCCAGTACCACATGCAATACCTGTTTAGATGGAATTAAAATTTTAATTTTAAAAAAATTTTTATTTTAAATTTTAATTTAAAATTTTTTAAAATAAATAATCATATTTATTAAAAAAATTATATATCAAATTATAATTTTAGTAAATTACTAAAATAACTTATAAAATAATAAAAAAATTGATAGAATATTTAATTATTATTTTATTTTTATTTTTTTACTCCCTCTTCCCCTTTTTTGGGTCATCATGCTCATAAGTGAAACTACCGTTCGCTATTGCCGTTGATTCTCCTTCGCTATGGGTCGTAGAGAGGACTTTTGTTGCTGTCATCTGTGGGTATGTGGAGGTAGTCGTTGTCTGGCCCGTTGTTGGTCGGTGTTCATCTGTGCTCGTTGTCATTGGTGCTCTTCATTGGTTGGAGATCTACACTCGTTGATGCTGGAGATTTGTGCTTGGAGTGCTTAAGGCATTGTTTGGTTGGAAGTTTTTAGAGGGGAGGGGAGGGTAGGGGAAGAGATAAGCTGTTTGGTTCAAAAAATGAAGGGGAGGGGAGAGGAATTTTTTTGTCCTTTTCTGCTCCCCTCCCCCATTTTCTCACCCCTCCAAAATCGGGGGGTTTTTGGAGGGGTGAGAGACTTTTGTCTCTTTTTTTACAAAATTGTCCTCAGTCATTTTTGTATATTCTCATACTGCCCTCCGAGACAGTCTCGTTGTGAAGATCGCCATTTCCAGATCCACCGTCTTCTTGCCAGAATGTTATCGCCATTGTTGGAGCTCGTCTGAGGTTGGTGATGATCTGAGTCTCAGGATAGAGAGGTTAGCTTCTCGTTAATACACCCATTTGCATAATACCTTCGACTACATGCTTTTCTGAGTTCAAGAGTTTACAGAAAGGATGAGAATTATAAAGAATGATTGGGAAGAATATGATTTATATAGAAATGCGTGGGCTTAGAACAGTGACTAAGAAGAAGAAGGCATTTGGAATTTTCTCAGTGAAAGAAAGAGGGAGGAAAGTTTGTGCGCTTCGGGTACTTGTTCAAGAAAGAGGAGAGAAAAAAGGCTTGTAATGAAGGTGTACAAATAAAATAAAAATAAAATAAAATAAAATAATAAGGGTATATTTGTCAATTTATAATATGCTCCTCTCCCCTCCCTTCTTAAACCAAACAAGAAATATCTACTCCTCTCCTCTATTTACCTCATTTATCCTCCCCTATCCTCCCTTAAATTAACCTACCCTACCTTCTTCTCAGTTGAACCAAACATAGCCTAAGTGAAGAGAGAACAGTAGAGTAGAATAGAAGGAGAAAAAAGAAAATAAACGGTAAGTCACAGAAGTAAGGTGACAGTAGTCACGAGATAATTATTTTATTTTATTTTATTATTTTCTATAATAATTTATAAATAATAAATTATTTTTATAATATTTATCTAAACACTTATTTATTTAAAATTAATTTTTTTATAATTTTTTATTTAAAAATATTTTTTAAAAATTATCTAATTTTTTTTATAAACTTTTTTTTAAAAAGTTATCTAAAGGATAATGTAAACTTTCTATCAAACTCCATTCCCATTATTAAATCTTCCACTTGTCCATTGTTTTATGGCCAATTCTTATCATTAATCGCCAAAGCCTGACGAGCCCTAATCTGAGAGCAACTAAAATGTTCTTATTTTAATAATCTACTGCATTCTGGTTAGTTCACTCAGATAATTTTACAAATCTGGAGAAAAGCCCAGATATAAAATTGCAGAAAGTGGTAGGAAGGAGTACAATTCTAGCGTATGATGTGGGTCTCTCTGGTTCGTACAAGCAAGAACAGGGTACCGTAATAAGGAAGAGAATCCGTAGGAGGATGAAGGGCACGGTGAACAACAAACAAAAAATCCCCAGAAAACCCATGGAGAGAAGTTGGATCTGAGTGATGAAGGAGAGCTTAATTTCTCACAAAGCTTCAAACTTTGGAAGATGATTAGGCAGAGAGAGGGGCACAGGTGTGAGATTTGGTGAAGTAGAAGGGGACAGAATAGACATCCGCCCGGAAATACAGGGAGAGCGTACAGTCATAAATACTCTTTTGATTCAGTTTTTTGTGATTTTTTATTGGAATTTAACCAACACAATAGCCTCACAAGCGAGGCACTACAGTCTTGGTTCTTTAGTATAGCTCTCCTCATTCTATCCCTCTCTCTCTTTCTCTGGGTCTCTGCCACACATCACACCCCAAACAGTCGCAGCATTGCAGGCTTGCAGCAATTGCAGGCAGCACCTGCTGCTGCTGCAGCAGCTTGACAGCCTACAGACAAGCAAAAGAAAGAAAAGAGAGAGAAGAAAAGAGAGATGGGTAAGAGAGGGAAGAGAGAAAAAAGGCCATTTTTATGAGACTCCAACTTAAATCACAATGAAAGCTTGATTTGATGCAAACCCAAAAACTCCTCATTCACTCGGCCATTCAGTCTCCTCAGCGAGAAAAAAGTAAAAGAGCCCAAAAAAAGAAACAAAGGAAAATTGGCAGATAGTGATAGGTCAGTGGGAGGTGTGGGAGAGAGAGAGACACACACAGAAAGAGAGTCTCTTTCTTTTTGGAGTATTGGGTCAGCTTCTTTTGGCAATGCCAAAGGTGCTCCCACCTCACGCTCTCTGAAAATGCTCAGGCATGAAATCACACTCCCTTGAAATCTCTCCCTCTTCCAAGGCTTTTATCTCCAGCTTCTGCGCAACCCTCTTCCCTTTGTTAAGATTCTTTCTTTAGCATTGTCGCTAGGGCTTTGTTTCCTGTGATGGGTTTGATAGATCTCAACACTACTGAGGACGACGAAACGCCGTCGTCGGGTTCCTCTGCTTCATTGTCTTCTCATTCCGGTATTAGCATTTCGGCCTCCACTTCTCCTTCTCCTTCGTCCGTGTGCTTGGAGCTATGGCACGCGTGTGCTGGTCCAATGATCACGTTACCAAAAAAGGGAAGCATGGTGGTTTACTTCCCACAGGGCCACCTTGAGCAGCAGGCTCGGGATTTTCCGGTCTCTGCTTACAATATCCCACCCCATGTTTTCTGTCGCGTTGCAGATGTTAAGCTCCATGTAAGTATTCCATGTTTCTTTTCCCTTTTCTCTTTTATTTGATTGTTCAGAATTGGATTTCTTTCTGTGGGTAAAATGTCGGGTTTCTGTTACTTCTCTTAGAAAATTGATGTGTAAAGAACTGTAAATTGTTTATGTTTTCGTGGTTATACACTGTTCTTTGCTGGAATATTAGATTGGAAAATATCTTCTGCTGCCTCTTCTTTCTTCTTTTCATTAATATTTCACAACATACAAGCCATGTAGAAGGTAGCTCACCATACTATGGTATATATTTAATTTTACGTGAAATACCTGTTTTTTTTTTCTGTGCAGGCGGAGGAAGGTATAGATGAGGTGTATTGTCAGGTGTCGCTGGTTCCTGAAAGTGAGGTGAGCTATCTTTACTAAAGGTGTTTGATTTGTTTGGGTTTTTGGGGGAGATACTGAAAAAGGAAAGAAAACGAGGAATCTCAACTTGTTAATCGTGAATTCGTAAGTGCCTAGTCTTTGAGATCATGTTGGCTAAAAAGACCGTTTAAAATGCTATGATAGAGTTTTGTGTCTTGTACAAGTTATAGGATTTTAGATGCTATCAGGGTCCTATGCATAATAGCCTCGTCCTCTGTTCCTGTTTTTGGTCCGTCAACAACTCCACCATAGGAATAAGGGAAAATTTAACCGGCATATTACAATAGGAGAGTAAGACAGTTGAAGAGAGGCCTGTTAATAGAGTAACTTCCACGGTTGATTCACAATTTGCATAAATTTGGTCATTGTTATAGCAAGCTGAAAGAAGATTTCGGGAAGGTGAAATCGATGCTGACTGTGAGGATGAGGATGCTGCAGCTGCAGTGAAGTCTACAACACCACATATGTTCTGCAAGACCCTGACAGCTTCTGATACTAGCACTCATGGTGGTTTCTCTGTGCCCAGGCGAGCAGCTGAAGATTGCTTTCCTCGGCTGGTAATTATGATTTATGATGTCTTTCTTCCCCTCCTTGTGTTTCTTTGGTCATTTTCAATTTTACTTGTGCTTTCATATGTAGAAGTTGAGTCAGATCATGTTAATGATAAATCAGTGTTTTGAAAAATGGTAGCTTAACCTTATGTTTAAAGCTGTTCTTGTAACCAGAACTGTACATGTTTTTCAGTCTTTCTAGATGCATGCTTAAATGGGTCTTTCATGGTAATTTTGGTGAACTTTTATTTCAGGATTACAATCAACAGCGTCCTTCACAAGAGCTTGTGGCAAAGGACCTGCATGGCCTGGAGTGGAAGTTCAGGCATATTTACAGGGGTATGTCGTGTCTGCTATGTTCTTTTATTCTTATATGTTAGAGGCTGTAATTTCTAGTTAACTGAAAGAATATATCCTCTTCTGGTTTCTATTTTGGATCTTTGAATATATGAGCAGGGCAGCCTCGCAGGCATTTGCTTACTACTGGTTGGAGCGCATTTGTAAACAAGAAGAAGCTTGTGTCTGGAGATGCTGTGTTGTTTCTGAGGTATGAAGAGTTGAATTTCACCGAACATTGATTAGTTTTCCCAATCCTGAATAACATTTTAAATTTTGTGCCAGGGGTGAGGATGGAGTTCTGAGATTAGGCATTCGCAGGGCATCTCAGTTGAAATGTGGTGGTAACTTTTTCGTTCCATCTGGCCTGCGTCTTAATCCCAGCAGTTTCATGGATGTGGTTAATGCAATATCTACAAGATGTGCCTTTAGCGTTTGCTATAATCCGAGGTATATTTCTGCTTCCTTTGCTTTTTCTTCTGTAGTTAATGAAAATAGAATCTTATTTTGTACAGGACTTCTGAAGGATGTTTCGTTATATTACCCAATATGTACCCAACTCATCGCTTTTCTTGTCTGTCAGTTGTTGCTTCTATTGTTATCTGTTTTTATGCCAGAGCTTTACATGTTTTAATGATGCTTAGCGATGCATGCCAACCCTTACCACTGTTACTATCCAGTCAACCTACTAAGTACTAACAAATTGACTTGCAAGTCAACCAACATACATTTCCCAATTCCTAATCCAGCATTTTAGCTGATAATTAATTATCCAAGATAATATCATAAGAACTCCTCAATGTGGCTAATGTTGCTACTTTTTTGCTAATGCATTGTGCGCTTAAGTTACTTCCACAACAAAACCAAATCTTGACAGAAATGATGAGTTATGCTCACTGGAATTTAGGGCCTGTTGTCTGAGTTCATGAACGCTGATTGAACAATGCAGTCTTAATATATGTGCGTGTATTTTTTGTTTAAGCCTCCATTAACTTTCTGTGGTCCACAAACTATTTTTCTGATGCTTTTATTTGTTCCTATCCTTGCTTCCTAATTAGTGTCTTCCATCTATATTTTGTTGTTTGACTGTAGGGCTAGCTCATCAGAGTTCATAATTCCACTCAACAAATTTTTGAAGAGCCTCGATCAATTTAATTCAGTTGGGATGAGGTTCAGGATGCGTTTTGAAACTGAAGATGCTGCAGAACGGAGGTTTGTCTTGCATGTGATTACAGCATTTAGATAATGTATCAGTAGCAAATCTGAGATAAATTTCGGTTGAGCAGATGCACGGGATTAGTTATTGGAATTAGCGATGCAGATCCTGTTAGATGGCCTGGATCTAAATGGAGATGCCTTATGGTATGGTTCTGGATCATTTTTTCACTTTTAATATTGCTATAATTTGCATGAGTGAGAATACTTTGTGATTTTGGCTTCTGGAAACACCAAGGTCTTGCGTTCAGTTATTGCCAATATTTATGGCTCTTAATTGCTATTGGCTGGAGTATGGTATTATTTTCTTCTACTAGACCTTTAAATGGATCTTAATTTACTTCATTCCTGTGTTTAAGGTATAAACAAGACTTTATGACATGTATTGACCCTTGCATTGCTATCAGTAGAGAACCCAAAAGTTCTTTTGTTCCCTACTTTAACTTGCTTCATTTCATTCCTTGTTTGGGATGCTGGTTAAAACATCTAATAACAAGGCTTCTAAGTCGCTTTTGACAATGATTTTGCATAAGTGAGGACATATTTCCCTGATTACAAGTTTACCTAAATTTTAATAAATTCGCTGGGATTTCGATTCTAGTCAAGTTGACTGTTGGTCCACAATGAATGAGCGACATAAACCCTGATACTCACTCAGTGATTTAACACCATTCTTATTGGCCAATATTATCGTTGTACTTGGCTTGATTTTGCTTGTGGAATTAGGAATTTGTGCAAGTTACACATCCAACTTGACTTATGACTGGCAGGTCATGCCTGTCAACAATTTATTCACATGTCTCATCTTTCATTTCAGGTACTAGTTGTTATAACTTGTTAATCGATGTTTCCCATCTTTGCAGGTAAGGTGGGAAGATACAGAAACCACTAGGCATAACAGGGTTTCCCTATGGGAAATTGAGCCATCTGGTTCTGCTTCCACTCCCAACAACTTCAATGCAGCTGGTTTAAAGAGGACCAGGATCAGTTTGCCTTCTTCGAAACAAGAATTTCCAGTTCCAAGTTAGTCTATTAGGAATTTTCTGGTGGTTTTATTTTTTTCTCCTGGGTTATCCTAATACCTGCAACTCTTTTCTGATGCTTTTTTTGTTCTGCTTTCAGATGGGATTGGAACATCGGACTTTGGGGAATCATTGAGGTTCCAGAAGGTCTTGCAAGGTCAAGAAATTTTGGGTGTTAATATTCCTTTTGATGGTATTAGTGATCATAGTCGCCCCTTTTCTGAAATACGGAGGTGGTATCCTGGTTCGAGTGTTTCTCGGATCACCCCTTCAGGAAATAATTTCACAATTCCACAAGTGCATTCTGATGGTCCGTGCAATGGCATAGGCTTCAGTGAATCGTTTCGATTCCAGAAGGTCTTGCAAGGTCAAGAAATACGTCCAAGCCAACAATATGGAAGAACTTTTTCTGGTACTGATGTTCAAGGAAATGGTCGCCGTGGAATTTTCGACAGTTGTCAAATGCTGAGTTCCAGAAATGGATGGTCCACCTCTCTACAGGATAATAATTCTGCCAATTTGCACCCTTCTGTTCCATCCGGGCAAGTGGCGTCTCCATCATCTGTCTTCATGTTCCAGCAAGCAGTGAATCCTACTCCCAACTGTGACTACAATAATGGCATTACAAATCAGAGGATGGAGAGTAAAATGCAACATCAAGGACTGCATGCTTCTGAAATCAAAGGTGGAAAATTTTCATCAGTCTCTTCTTATGAGCCTAGTTTCTGGGGGCAAACTCAGGGAAGGACTAAATCTATGGGCATGTTCGAGCGTGATCAAATGGAGACTTCACCATCTCACGATTCTGTATCGCCGTGGAGAGATGGTCAAGAGCTGATTTCCTCCCACAAAAGTAGCTGCAGACTCTTCGGATTTTCATTGACTCAGGAAAATCACATTGCAAATTGCAAATGAAAGACGCTATATACGCTGAGTCCCTTCCATGGCATTCACTAGTCGGAGGCAACTGTATTAGAAGTAAAGCTAGCTTTAATTCAGTTAAGAAACATGATATTTGATTTGATGTAATGTGCTGATATTTAAGTAGTGTGGTTACTTCTGCTGAATAGAACTCGGGAGGTTTTCCAGCCTTATTTTATGAAAAAAAGATGTGAGATTATAAATGGTGACTGCAACTGAAGTATTATAAATTGTAGATGAGTACTAGAAGGTTTTGAATTAAAATTAATGAATGTATTATATCCAATTCCTACTATGAACTCTTGTGGATAAGGTTCTGTTATTTATGTACGTTGAGTTGTTTTCTTCTGGAAAATGTTGCAGTAGAAATCACTAGGCAGAGCTTCTTTTTGACGATGCAACTGTGTCCTAATAAATAAATGATGCACTCTCTTTTTTTTATTATAAGATTTATTTAACTAATTTAAGTAAGAAAGGAGAGTTAGATAAATTAATTAATTTTAATAATTTGTTAGTTTTATAAACAATATTTTATTTAATTATATTTATTTAAACTATCTTTGATAAATATATATCTCTTGTATAATTATATTAAGATATATTAGGAAAAAATTAAATTTTTAAAAGATAAAATAAATTAACGTTTTATATTTAGAGATAAGTGTGATTTCTATTTAACTTTTATAATTATAATTATGAATGGAGTGAGGAGGGAGGAAGTATTATTTATAAGTTATAAATGATGCAACACATTTAATCGGGGTGCGACGAGGATAGTGACGAAGATGCTTTTTCCTGAAATTGTCACCTTTAGTGGGTTTTTGCTTGACCACTTGAGGCTGTTTATAATCCAAGTTCAATTTTTTTTTAAGTAGATTCCGTATTAATCTCCTACTAAGGTTAGGGTATAGTCTTAAAATTCATAGAGTATTTATAGGAGACTTACGAGATCAGTTATCAAAGAAATTTTCACGATAGATAATAGAGGGAATTAAACTCGTATCCTTATAAAATATAAATTTATTTTTTATTATATATACTAATTCTTATAATTCAAGTTGTTATCCCCTCCCCTCCTCAAAAGAAGAAGACGGTGATGACAATAAATATGGTTTTGTGATCTGTGTGTTTATTGGAGTAAGGCCCATATGGGATTGTAGGGCTTTTAGTGAATGGTATTAGTTAGGTTAGGCCTAAATGCCGTAAAGGTCTGGACAATATACTCAAGGAGGTATTTAAGATACTGTTATATAATAAATATAAAAATATTTTTTAATAAAAATTTAAATATTAATTTGCTATATTATGAAAGACTATTCCTTTTTACTAGTCTTAACCTATACCTACATTTTTTTTTGTTACAAACCCATACCTACAATTAGTTACAAAGATAATGTTCTGATATATTTTTGGGCCTAGAGAATGTTCCGGTTGAATAATGTTTCGTTCTTTTCTTGCTTTTTTTTTAAAAAAAAAAAGAATAATTGCCACGAACACCACTTTATTTGTTCATTGGAAAAACCAAAAGTTGTAACTAGTATGAATAAAATGAAAGATGAATGTTGGAAATATAACCTTGTAACTTACGGAGACTCCATAAAACTTTAAAAGAATGAAGACAAAGGAGAGACATCAAGCCAACAACCTTGTGACATGAAACCTCCCTCGTTCAATCCCGTTTATAACTTTATACCAATATCTACTAATCTAATTAGAGAGAGACATTGAAGTACAAGAAAGACGAGGTTGTGTTCGTCTCGACTTACTTGTTCAAGTGGCATATTTCTTCTTCCATTGGGGTGAAGAAGACAAAGAACCTAGTTTGACTCAAGGCATTGGTTCATTAAGGCCTTAAAGGTTGTAAAGGTTAGGTGTTAGCTTTGCTGTTGGATGAGAGTTTTGCTAAAATTTTAGCGAAGAAAATCATAGATGCTTGTTTTGGTTGCAAATACTTGGCTCTTCCTTTTAGTTCAACGGTTCTAAAGATTAAGTTTTTTTTTCACAGCCTTAGCTATGTTAAGGGCTCGTTCTCCAATACAATTTTTGAATTTATGATCATTTATTATTATTTATAAATTTTAATTTTTCTTAAATTTCTAAAATATAAATCATAATAATATAATACATTTTGTTCAAAAATAAATATTTAAGAAAAATCATAAAAATATAATAATTATATCTTTGTTATGCACTATTTCAATATAATGTATACTAATTCAAATGATGTACAAATAATATAATTAAAAACTAAAATAATCACAAAAATCTATTAAAATGATATATAAAAATATTTATTTGTCAGTTAAGTTACTCAGTCAAACAAATTCAATCTTTCTTTGTTTTTTTTATATTTGATATTGATTCGCTTATTGTATCGTGTTTCAGGGATATGTGTTTAATAAAAGTTTTCTAAAAGAGTTGTAAATATAACTCTTGATTTGTAACTGAGATTTTTGTTTACAATTGTTTGAATCATATTTGTAACTTATTTTTTTAAATTTTTTTATAACCTAACTACCATTAATTTAATTTGGATTTTGAGTAAGGTAATAAAAATCAAACGTGGTAAGAAATAATGGGTTTATTTTTTTTATTGCTTTATTTGAACATATTACGGATGATGTATCACAAAATTAATTTCATGCCATGCACGTTTTGTTGTAACGGGTAACTACTGTGGATATCTTATATTTAATTCCATGACATTACATGCTTACGCAAGATTTATTACTAATTGATTTAATAAAATTGAATCGAGAATTTATTTATAAGATAATTAATTAAATATCAGGGAATCTTGCGTCATTTGCTACGTCATGAAACCTTGATTGAATGAAGTACACGAGATTATTATAGTAATAAATAAATAAAATGCGATGACCATATATTCCAAGTCAAGATTAGATGAGAAACTTATGTTTTTAAATTTGATTTTTATGCTCGAAGTGCGTTTCATGGTTATCCCACTTATTTTTTTTAATTGCTGGATACTAATCTTTATAAATTATAATACTTCTTAATTAATTACCGAAGAAAATGGATTTTCATTAATTAAATTGATAAATGTGGTCCCTTTGTACTTTCTTTGTGGAACCGAAATAGAATTAAGGAAGGTGCATGGTTTTACTTTCACACGGATGAAAGCGATTGAATACAAAAGACGAGAGAGACGACAAGTAATGCATACGTTGGGGGTTTAAATTTTTCATTTTTTAAAAAAAAAATTATTAAAAGTAATGATTTATTTTTATTAATACCCATTCCATTCCTATTAATTGATTATATATATGAATCCATTATCAGCAACATGAAGGAATAAAATTATCCATGAATGGTGTATGTTAGAATAGAATTTGGTTAATCATTATAATCAAAAAGGTTTATGGGCTAAACATAATCAGGATGTTCCAAATCATCCTATGGTTCTTTGTCAACATGGATAGAATCATATCTCTTAATCTTACTTAATTGTGCTGCACAACCACCATAACGATAACACGATGAACCTCTTAATTAATCCAAAACTTCAACTTTATCACACTCATCATATTGTCAAGAGACAGAGAATAAATCATTTAATCTGTTGGCAGTGACAATTTCCTAGGTTTTGCTAAAACCTAATACCACTGGTTTATGGTCCGCTGAATCCCTTAAATAATTTGTCAGTTTGGCATGAGTACCCGGTACCCCCTTAGAAAATGACAAACTAAACTAATGTAGATTGTGCCATAATTTTTTTTTTTTAAAATGATTCAATCTTTTTTGTATAAATTTGGCGATGTTTTGGTGCGGAAGTCAAGTGCCTGCATTTATGAAATGGACCCAACAATGGTAAAAGGAACACACAGAATTTTCTGAACAAACTATTTCGCACCTTGCTTTATGAATCTTAACAAACTCGTTGGAATTGTACACACCAATTTTCAGTCACCAACCAAACTGAAACTTCCTTCTCAAGTTTCAAGTTCAATACTTTTCACCCCACAAGTTTTTACCATTACAATTTACTTCAAGTTTGTGCGTACTGAGTTAATTAATTATCAAATAATCTTAAATGCCTACTTTTTTATATATATATAATTGGTGCACTCTATTTTAATCTTCACTTTAATTAGAGGTTACTTAAATTAACTCGTTTGAAAGCTTTCTTACCTTGACTTTGATAGAGGAACTAATTAAGAAGCTTCAATAATTGAAGGATCTCATGGTAATTTGAATGAATAAGAAAGTTGGAGAAACTACGAGTGAATTGGTAAGAATCTCTCCTTTACTTCAAAGCAAGATTGGGTTGCCAACTTGCCATACTCCAACGTGGATTCCTCTTTTTTTTCTTTTAGCGAGAATACAGATAAAGTATTATACATGGTGCAATTTTTCTCGTCAACCCTACAAAAGTTTCAAGGATCTCTAATTCGCAACAGTAGTACACATTAGCAAGCGTTGATCATAAATTTATAAATGAAATTTTACTTGACCTGGAGTAGAAACATTAGGCACGATATTTTATTTTGTTACATTTCACAGCTACATAAAACACACTTGGATTCAAAACCCATCTGAAAGCATGCTATGTTGATTTTCGACTCTCTCACTCCTATGCCCTTTCCTTCTGACCAATCCATCTGATGCATTCGACTCTTTAGAAGAAAGAGTAGGAGATGAGGCAAGTTTAGCCACATTAGAGAAAGGACGGAGGAGTTCAAGATGAGGTTCCGGACCTCCATGAAGATTGGACGTTAGTTATGGAAGCTAAGAGTCTGCTGCAACGAAGTTGGAGGGTGAGCATTCAATACATTCCCAGGGATGGAAATCATCTAACAATACTAAAATATAATATGATATTATTAGATGTGATATAATTGTATTTAAGAAAAACTCATTGTTACCTAATTTTTGGAAAAAAAACTAAACAGAAAAAGAAAAGGCGTCTCAATTAAAACGTGGCGAGGCGGAGGACCAAGGAAGGTATTTGAGATGGAAAGGCCGCGTCAGCCTTCCACGAAGATGGCCCTTTCCGCACCATTTCCATTCATTTTGACCCAACCAATACTATTTTTCCTTTTCTTTAAAAAAAATCTGGTACACGTCACCACCCTGACCAAGTGATTACTGCTTACTCGGTCGAAAACGACATGTCGGATAGACATCCCATGTTCTCTCCTGCGAATTTCTGCCACGTGGACAACGACTCGCCGATTATGCCCCTGACCCGATCCGAATGGATTTAGCCAATTTGGGTTTACGACGTCGTCATCTACGTGTTGTTCTTTTCCATACGCGTTCATGGCTTGCCGCACCGTCCGCACACTCCATTCTTTTCTTATTTTAATGAATCTCATCATCTTTACCCATTCCCTCGCTTCACTGGCGGGGCCCCCATTTTCAATTTATTTTCACACGATAAACTATTATATATATATATTCTACGCCTTATTCTTTATTTTTAAATTATATTAGATGATTTTAAATTCTAATTAGTCTCAACCCATTTCATCAGGATCATCTGACATAATTTTTAAGGGGCGCCTTGCATTATTTTGGGGCATATATATAGTGTATATTTAGAAAGTATTTAAACCGTAGTTTTAAAAGAATTTTTGACCTAAATTTTATTTTTTTAAATAAATAATAATATTTGTCTAAAAGGGTTTTTGGACTAAATTATAATTTAAAATTAAGATTTTAGATAAGCTACTGAGACTAACTTTTAGAACAGTAAAAGAATTTATAAACTATCTAATTACTATTTTATTCTTATTTTTTCTTACACCATCTCTTCTCTCCTCTCTACCTACTCTTCTCTCTCTTCTCTACCTTCTTTCTTTTCTCTTTTTCACCCTATCTCTTTTCTCCTATCTCATATTTTTAATAAAATTATACCCTAATTTTTTAATTATAAAAGTTATTTTAACAATAACTATCCAAATACTCATTTATTTAGAATCACTTTTTTTACTATAAGTTCTTCTCTAAAAACTATTTTCTAAAAGTTGTTTGAAAATCTTTTTTTTATAAGTCATTTTCTAAATTCTTATCTAAACAGTGTCATAGCCTTACGTTTATTTTTTGATTTCAAGATTTATTGATTTGTTGCCACGGAAATTGATCTGAAATAAAACTCTAGGTACAATTTGCCACAATTTGAAGTTTATGAAAATAAACCATATTTTAATCGGATAAACAACAACGATAATGAATCACCTATAATTCAACCTTCCAACACATAAATATAAGAAAAGAAAATTTTAACGTTAAAAAAATTAGCAATAGTATAATACCCAGATTTGTGGGTTCCAAATGTCTGTGAAGGAATTAAAGAGGTATGGATGGCGTAACTTCTTGGTATCTGTTGACTGAGTCCGTGACGCGTCATGACGTCACCCACAGTGGGTGTGACGTAGCACACCTAACGTTGACGTTCGACTCTTCGCCATTTTATAATCACGCCCCTACCCTGACAACCCCCCCCCCCCCGCCCCCTCCCCCACCTCTCTTGGCAATCCTCCTTCTTCTCTCTCTCTCTCTCTCTCTTCTGTAATAATGCATCAAGCCATTCCATATAGGACCTGGCTCCCCGCCGGAGCACGTGCCTCACGTGACCTTTCTACTGCGGTGGTGACCACCGGAGGAATTACTGGACAGGCCGATGTTGTTGATCCCGGTACTGTGGCGACGATGGTATCGCAGAACGCTGTGATAATAATTGGAAAACGAGGGTGCTGCATGTGCCACGTTGTGCAGAGGTTGTTACAAGGTCTTGGCGTGAACCCTCCCGTGTACGAGGTAGCCGAGGCAGAGGAGGCCGCCGTGGCCGGCGAGCTGTCCAGGAAGATTGGGTTCTGCGGCGGCGTCGAAGGAATCCAGTTCCCGGCGGTGTTTGTGGGAGGGAAGTTGTTTGGAGGATTGGAAAGAGTGATGTCCACACATATCTCCGGCGAGCTGGTTCCGATCCTGAAGGACGCCGGGGCCTTGTGGCTCTGAGTGGCGACTGGATACATACAGATATACATATACACTTGTCAATCCATGATGTTGTGTCTGTTTCTGATTGGGTCTTGTTATGAGCTCATATATACTCTTTCTTTCCTGGTTCATGTTTGTTTTTTTAATTCTAGTTTTGTGGAGAGATCTTATGCAAAGGCTAATATTCCAGATTCATCGTCTTCATTTTCCCCTAGTAATTCTTTAATACATTTTTATTGTATCCAGCATAAGAATTACTCATGGCAAGCTAATTAATTTGAGTATTATTAGGTATAATTAATTATAATTTTTAATATGATTTTCTCTACCTATAAAGTTTAAAATCAACCTTAAAGCTCGACCTAAATAACATTTATATGCTAATCGTTGACTATATATATGTTTGGACGACATTCCCTTTTCCTTCAGATGCAGCAGGTGATGATGAGTTTGCATTAAATTATAGAGATGATTTTATTCTTCCATACAATATATTTGTTGTGGCACCCAAAAAAATGAAACAAGAAAAAATAAACTGTGTTTTGCATAAATATATAAAGTTAAAAAATGATTAAAATTGCCCCTTAGAGTTAATTTAAGTTATATAATAGTAGCATGAAATGTGGGTAGAGGTGAAAAGTTCAAATCTTTTTTAATATAATAAAAAATATTTAAATTTCCCTTGTTCAGTAGGGAGGTTGCTTTTATTAGCATGCTTCTAGAAATTTTAACGTTTTCCATTGAATTTCATATGAACAAATCTTTTCATAGAATTTTAACATTCAGTAGGAAGGTGATTTTGGCTCACGGTTTTCAAAGGTTGATTCAATGTTTAGGTTGTTTAATCACTCTAATCTATATGATTTGAAAAACTTAATCAGGGCAAACATTCCATCTCCTAACTGAATCAAGCCCTTTTATGTGCCGCGGCTGAAAACTTTATCATTTATTGACTCTTATAATGCAGGAAAGATCCATCTGTCTAGCATTACAGTTGGTGAATGCATGTATAAGCCTGTTTTGATAAAAGTTTAAAAAATGATTTGTGAAAAAAAAAAGCTTTTGGACAGTTTTTGAAAAAGGATTTTTGGAGAAGAGTTTATGAAAAAAAAATAGTTTTAAATAAATGAGTGTTTAGATAGTTATTACTATAAGGACTTTTATAATTGAAAAATTATAAAAAATGTATGATTTTATTAAAAATATGAGAGATAAGAGAGGAGTGAGGATGGAGAAGAGCGAGGAGAGAGGAGAGAAGAGTGAGGGTGGAAAAGAGAGAAGAGTGAGGGTGAATAATAGAGAGATGAGAAAGAAGAGAGGGTATAAAAAAAAGTAAAGGTAAAATAATAATTGGATAGTCCATAAGTTCTTTTACTGTTCCAGAAGTTAGTCTCAATAGCTTATCCAAAATCTTAGTTTTAAACCATGGTTTAGTCCAAAAGTTCTGACAAATATAGCTGTTTGTTTTATTTTTTTTTAAATTAAAGTTTGGGCTAAAAGTTTTTTTAAAATCTAAATTTTAAAGATTTACCAAACACATACTATATATAGTACCCTGCCACAATGGTCACATGAGAAAAAAAGTGCTGTACAATTTTTTGACTTTGTTAACTTTTTTATTTTTTAATCTATTTGTTTTACCAAAAGGATTTGTGTGATTTGGATCTTGATAGCTCACTAAAATTAGGGTATAGCTCCAAACTCAAATAATATTTATAGAAGTACTTTAGACTGTCCATCAACGAAGTCATCGCATCAGCAGGGAGATTTAAACTCCTAATTTTGTGGGTGGTTATAAACTAACTCAGATTAATCAAATGACAAATGTCTTTAAAATCTAATACGAACTTTTTGGAAACCCATACATTTGCTTAAAAACCAATATGAATTTGGGTTTAAAGACATGAAATCAAAGAAGGAGTTTTGTGGTTGGAGTTGAAGGAAATGCACTCAACTTGGTGCAGCAACTTGAGTAGGAGTTTGATTCAATGAGAGATCGCTATCAAATAATATTTGGAGTTGTTGTCCACATATTAATACATGCTCCATGAAATATTTTAGAGACATCTGGTACAATTCATACACTTCAAATGAATAGACTTTTTTTGATGTGTTTCATAGTAGAATATGCGCCGTTAAAATTGCTTTCTGCAATCATCAATTCAATGTGGGGAAGGCAAATCATGGTAAGGTTTTGGGTCAATCACAATAAACATTAAAAAATTAAAACTCGTGTCTTTTTCTTTTTGTTTCGAAAAAGAAAAATTACACGTTCCTGAATAACAATTTTAAATAAGCAAAATGACGCAAATAACTTACATAGTTAGTAGTTAATAAATGTGAGATGAGTGATACACTCAAAAGGAGCGAGGCAGGTAGAGATTAGTGTTAATACATATGCCTCAGCATGGTTTTGGGCTGGGCTCCTTTTGTTGGGCTTTGGTATAATGGCCCATTGGGCCTACTTTTGTTCAGCTTGACATACATACAGGTCCTTTTTGTTTTTTTAGTTAATGAGAGTTAGTATAGATAGTAAGGAATGCGTTCGTATTACACAAGGATGTAAGTTTTATTCCTGTTGCTATTACAAGAGTTTCTTTGTTAGGTGATATCGTAAATCTCTTGTAAGCGCTCTCTGAGTTCTGAGGCTGTGCCCTGGCCTTGGTAGAAGATCGATGTCAAATCCACCTAAATTTTTTTCTAAAAAAAAAGTCTAATTTTTTAAAAAATACAAGAGTCTTGAATTACACATTAAAAAAAACAAGAAGACGGACTTCCAATTGTCATAATAAAGTAATAAACTGAAATTATATACAATATTGATCTTCGTCCAAGTTGAGGTCTTCAAATATTTGAATACGAAGTAAACAGAGGCTTGAATTTTGGAGGTAAGCCGAGTATGAGCTTTCAGCTTATGATGAAATCTGTATGTATATATGTATTTATATCATTTTATACTTGATAAGAAAAATAAATATATCTACGTAGGAAGATCCTTTCTATCTCAGGGCAATGGCCATAATTCCCAACACGCGGTTGCATTGTTTTGTATAGCAAATAACAATAATAATATGTAAAAGATAAAATGAATTATATAAGACAAAAAATAATATTCATCTCTTAATTAGCTATCAACTTATTTGCATGAGAGATCATAATTTATTTGTATTCCCTTTTTATTCAGATGTTGATGTTGAAACAAATGATCGTAACACGCGATTAATCGAATACAATGATCCAATTCCTTTGGTCTACGTATCTCAGCTTGTTCCTTACATATGCAGTTATCCCATGCGCATAAATAATCACTCACTACCCAACCAAAGCAAAGCAAATCTTACTCGAGTAATATCCTTATTAATGGCATAAAACCAAAGCAAATCTTCTATTAATGGCATGAAACCTTACTCGAGTAAGTATTTCAGATACTGCAATCGATCTATAATAATAAATTCATATTATGTTCTTGCACTAAAACAATGCACTGTAATATGATTCAAAAAGAATATATCTCCCCTATTACGTACTATATATATATATATATATATATATATATATACTACTGCGCTCTAGCAGGAAGCTGATGTTGGTGTCCTGTCTTTGTTTGCTTCAATCCATTGCTGAAAGAAAAGAAAGAAGAAACATCACCTTGGACGACCAAGTTTGGAATAAGTTGAGGTGAACTTTCTCTAACGTTGTTATTATGATGACCCACCACCACATGCTCATAACTCATGTAAGGAGAACTGTAGTACTCTAAAATACCACCGGATCCATTATTATGCTTAGTAGGTATCATTGTAGAGCACGTGTCACGATCATTACTTCTTCCCCTTTGGTCGTTGTTGGCTGTTTTCTTATCATTATCATAAAGATCCTTAATAATAATGGATGAGGAACCACATTGCCTAGGTTGCGTCTGGTAGAAAACCTTGGACAACACGAGTTGTCCTTCTTTCTCTTCTTCGTTTGTTCCGAGGTGGTATTGATGCATCACCCAGCTCGTCTTCTCCGGCTTCCTTTTTCTGCCATAGTTTGTGTAAAGCACAAGTATCTTCTTGAAACCCTTGAGTTGAACATTAATGAAGACTGGCCTTGTTTTGCCTGTTTTGTGCCATCTTGTTTCGCCTTCTCCTCCTCCTTCGTTGTCTGAACAGTGAACCTTTCTTCTTTTCCTTGTTCCTGTTGTGTATGCTTTTGATGGCCTGTGGAAGAAGTGCCGAATCTGCCCATCTTTGCTTACTCCTGCACCATTTTCATGAAGAATATCATGCAGTTAGTGTTTATTATTCCCATCAATCACGTATAATTTACACCTAACTTTCTCAGTCCTTCAATTTTTTCAACAATTAATCAATTAATATTATGGAATGATGAGTTGTATAAAAAAATATAATATTTATGTGTTGTGTTTTTTGTTGTTACTATTATGACTAGGATGACTGGATTCAGATTAATCGTTTCTTTTTAATGATTTTAACTAAAGACAAAACAGGTTCCTATGCTCAGTTTGATTTATTGACGATTTTGATCCAATTAATAGATAGGAAAAATTAATATACTTTGATTTAACAGTACATGCCAATGTTGATAGTTAGATATTCAAGCTTTTCTTCAAATTGTTGGATTAAGGCAACTTATTACCATATTTCAAACAAGAAATTAATAATAGAAGAATATCCGAGAAGAAGTGCATGTGTTTAATTTGATGTTGAAAACCACGAAAAGGGGTAGTAATAATAGATTTGGTGATTGCCAACATGAAACTAAATACGCTAGAAAGGATCCAATCTTATACTCAATGACTAATCCTATAATTAATACATATATCTATATATAATTGGTCATGCAAATTACAAGTTATCAGAAATTAATATTAGATATATCTTGATGAGTACTATATCCATCTGCTTAGAAAATTTGTAAGCAAAAATACAAATCTTCTTAACAAAAATTAATTGAATCTTGATTGATAAAAAGTATTATCTTTGCTACTTATAAATCAGGTGAGTTAACTGTATATATTGTCATTTTTTCATAGAATCTTACATACAAAATGCATTTAACATTATTGTATATATCCATTTATATAAACTTTGAAGATGAAACATTCTTTTTATATCTGTATCCCCCCTTCTCTCCCTATATGGCTTGTGGATTAAGATATGGAATGGCATAAAGCACATAAAAAAGTGCCCATGCCGATTAAACAAAAGAATTTTTAAACTAAAACTCCTTATTTTACATTATACTCTGTATATATATGTAATATCCGTATTATCCACTAGAAGTCAAGCCCTTATTATCAGGACTAATAAATGCAGCAACTGCATTTTACACTGTGTGTATGCGGGTAGGAATGAATTCAACATTATTAAGCGCATCAATGTATTATAGTGTTTTGGCAAGCTGTTTAAAATTGTGCTGATGAGCTATATATGAAATTAATTTGTTGGTAATTAATAAGATATTAAGGACTTGTTAACGTTAACATCTTGCTTAATTGCTATTGAGTTTGATAGCTATATATTGCCAACTCAATCAGGTGAATGATTTAAGTATCTTATTAGGCTAGAAAACCTTTTTATTTCATTTTCTAATGCTTTTACGTACACACTCTCAGAGTATTCCTTTTATCTGTAATTGTATCTTTGAGAATCTCTATCTCCAAATTTAATCCATTATTTTCTGCCCGCCGTAATTAATAATGAAATAAAACCTGAATTCATGCAGCAAAACCAGGCACAAGCAAGGACCCATCTCAATCAATTAAAACCCCCCAAAAAATGACGAGAATCAATGGCCTACGGTATTTCAAGAACATGAAAGCGAAGAATAACAAGAGAAATTGAGGAATATTAGAATAAAATCTAAATTAGTGTATAAATACCTGGTAGCTTTTCTGGGTGTGTATAACAGATGCCATTTTCTCCTTCAATAGTGGGAATGAACTGATCAATAAGAGGATGAAGCTTACGAACATCACACTCAACTTTCGCTTCCAAATGTTGTAATATCTCCTGTTCGTTTGGATCAAACTTCACCCCAGATGGTAGCCCAGGCAATTCGTTAAGTATGTCACCCTTGTTAATCATTTACACAAAAAAAAAAAATTCTTAATTTAATTCCCCAATATATAAATATATAAAAAACAAGGCAATCTTAATCAAAATAATTAAGTACCTGATCTTGAAATTCTAGGGTATGTCCGCATGAAGGGCAAGTTATGATTCGAGTTTCAGAGGTTGTGGGATTGTTTGATTGAATTCGTACCCCTTCCTCATCTTGAGACTCATTGCACCATGCCATCTCTCTGAGTTTCCTGCTATAATAAGCTTATATATCCCTAATTTACACACCAGCGGCTTCCTAATACATGCAGAACAAAGCGAAAAAGGAAAATAATATTAAAAAGAGTAAAGCTTGCTAGCAGCTTAATTAGCTTGTCCCTTTTGGAACACACGTTTCTCTCTCTGCATCACAACGAATTTAATCACTTCTATATATATATGTAAACACCAGAAAAAGATCGAGACTTCACTGCTCTTTTTGCTTTTCTCCGCTTCTGATTCTTTCTTGCGTATCATTCAATGATTGAAGTGATGACGAACTTGTGTGGTTCCGGAAACTGCTTCAGAAAGAGAGAGAGTTAAGAAGTACAGATAAAAAGAAAGAGGTGGAGGAGAACAAAGTGAGATCTAGAAATAGGAAAAAGATTGCTTGGACTTCAGGTTGGTTCTTTTTGTTCTCTATTTTATTTTTTCTGTTCCCGTATATACGCCTGTATCTCGGAATAAATGCTCCCTTATGGGGTAGGGTAGGCTTAGCTTGACTTTTTTGTCTTTTAACTTTATTATTAATTATTCACATTTATCCATATGACAAAGCATCGTTAACATGAAATCACTGAAAAGTAGAACTTTACTTAAAAGAAATTAAAATTACTCTACTGTTATAACTCAAGATTGTAAAAGAAGCTTCAAGCTAAGTTATAAAATGAAAGGAAAAGAGAGAACGATGGTGGGTACCTAGGAAAGAGTGGAGATGAGGCAACCTGGTATTCTTCTTCATGGGATGTTTTACCTCTCTTGATGATCATCAGTTACATGTGTAACTATATATAGAGAGAGATACAGTGAGAGAGAGGGGGGGAGAGAGAAGGGGGAGTTCAGCTTCAGTTTGAAAATAGAGTGTACTTAAAGCTTTGTTAAAATTCATATGCAACAACATACGAACCAACGACGAAGGATGTTAACATGTCGGTGACATTTATATGAAACTTAGCACCGAACCATACGTATATATATGACACGGTGTATATATTCCTAGATAGTCATGTATTCATCGTTTTCTTCGCGTAGACTTCTTATTTTAAGTAAATAATCTTTCTTTCTCTGCCTTCACACACCCTTACAGGCATCCAATAATATCACATCTTCCCATTTATTTAGCTAGAATCAACTAAATTACCTTCAAATTTTCATACCTGGTGTTCAAATTAATTATAATATTGCTTCCAGTTAAGTAATTAATATAACAATGATTAACAAACGTCACTGAGAAATTTTGATTTCAGTACAAGATTTGATACGACAACAATTTATTTTAATACTTGGCAGTTTCGGAGTTGCACGGCGGAAAGAATTAATCTGAATTCAGCTAATGAAACGAAGATGCTGCGAGGGAACGACACCTAGGGCTAGATGCGTTGAGACTTGGTCAAAGCAGAAGTGGAAATAGGTGATGATGTGGAATGATTTTAGTGGTTGAAGAGCGGAGGTAGAAGATACGTAGAGAAGGGAGGAGTACAGAGAAACAAACGTAGGGCCAATGTATATGATGTGTCTGTGTTTAGAAAAACACAAAATAAAAGTTTTAAAATAGTGGTAAAATTTTAAAACTGACAATTATATTTGTCTAAAAAAGCTTTTAGACAAAATCATATTTTAAAATTAAGATTTTAAATAAGTTATTGAGATTATTTTTTAAAAATGTAAAAAAGTTTATAGTTATCCAATTATTATTTTACTTTTATTTTGTTTACACCCTCTCTCCTCTCTATTCTCTCTTCTTCACCCTCTCTTCTCCCTCATATTTTTAATAAAATCATACAATTTTTCGTAATTTTTCAATTATAAAAATTAATAACTATCTAAACACTCATTTATTTAGAACCATTTTTTTTATAAGTTTTTCTCAAAAAACTTTTTTATAAAAGCTATATAAAAACTTTTTTTTTATAGGTTCTTTTCTAAACTTTTATCTAAATAATCCCGATAATTGGAATAAATAATTATAATGCAGTAACCGACACGGCTCTCTGTGAGCTTATCAGAGAAGCTACGCAATCCAACAGGGAAGCTTAAGCATTAAGCTTCGTGTTGTGATTGCATGACTTGTATTATTATTATATATATTTTCTATTAAACTTATTGGATAAGGTTTTTGGATTTTTGTTTTTGAGTTATTTTTTGCCCAATCGTCAGCTTACACCATACCCACTGTTACGTTTCATATCCATAGGGAAAGGAAGATTATTGGCCATTGAAACTTACACAGCAATTGACGTTGTTGTCTGTTTAGAAGACATAGATTTATTATTAAGCAAATAATTAATTACTAATATTATGTTTTTTATGAGAAAAATTGGCTAAAATTACTGTTTAGAAATCTTATTGGCTAAAGGGACATTGTGAAACATATCTTCATTGTCAGTGTAACTATTCTTCAACCGTGTATAACATATATTATATGAAAAAGTTTTCAAATATATTAATTAAAAGGAAATCATATAACCCATTTTTAAATTTTATTGAAATTGCATAATTTCTTCCTTTTTTCCTTTAAAAGGTTTGTGTATATATATTGAAAGAAGTTAGCAGTTTCAAGAAAAATCTTGAAATGTTTGTTTGAACATGGCAGGTAACAACCTGTTTTCCCCCTTTTGGGTTGATAGAAATATATTAGAAACTATTCCATTGATCAGTCATGTATTCTATAGGGAACAGCCATATAAATTCCTAGCAACTTCCTAATATCCAAATAAAATAATACATTTGGCGGCTAATTAAGAAAAAGTACCTTTTATGAAGAATTCTACTTTTCAAAATGGAGAGAACCCTCTCGTGGAGACAATTTTTAGGGTTCTAAATATGCCTATGCGTTTATCTTTTTTAATTAGTTTTAATGTCGTGGATTATATTATTGATCGAGGACATATATACGAGGACTCAAGGGCAAGGAACCCATCACAAATATATATATTACCAATAATAGTCCTTGTTATCCATGAAATATTTGATTTACTACTGCAATGTTCTAGCTTTCAAGTTTCAACTTTATATATAACAGATATAATATCGCTGACATAAAATTCAATAATCAAAAGTATAAAAACATATTATTATCACTCGTGTTCACTACTAAATACAAATATATATACTTGGAAATCAATATATAGTTGTTAATTACTTGTGTACAAGTTACTCCTGCAATCTTTAATATAAAAGTTAATTTATTTCTTTCTAGATAAATTAAAAAATATAAATAAATCAGTTAATTATGACTAAATTTTATTTTTAAGACGAATTTATATTATATACTTTTTAATTTACGTAAATTATCAACTAACTCTTATATTAGTTAAAATTAACTGATTTATTTTATTTTTTTAATCTAGTTAAAAAAATTAATTAATTTTTATATTAAATATGAGTATGTATTATTAACATAAATGGTGGGTTGACTAGGTCCAATACTTAGACCAGAGAAACTTAATTGCTGTATAGGAAATAATGAAGGAAACCTGAAATAATAACATAAATATACGGGCTGCATAAAGCTGTCCAATACTGAAAAACGATCATATATACAACAGCCAAATTAAAGGACGTACGATAGGTGTAATAATAATAATAACTGATAATTTTAAAACAGAGAGACTTTATTTTCCTCAATTTAATTATTGTCAATGTAATTTACGCGTAATTAGACTGAGTTGACGGTCCTTTTCCACTAGCGAATAAATTGGAGTATTGTGGGTCATCGCTGTCGCTAATCAAATTCAACAAGACTTCCACTAAAATGCAATCACATATTCAGTGGGAATCAAAGACTTTCGGACGATTACCCATTTTTCAACCATCATTTTCTAGTACATACATCATTTGAATGAGATACAGTTTTTATTTTTATTTAGCTATTTTACTGAGTTAAATTTAAATATTATCAAAATTAATATTCACACTATAGACTCGAACTTAAAATTTTATATTTAGACGGTCAAAATTTCTTTCATTAAAACTAACGCCTCTTGCCTATTGGTGAGGGTTTTTAGCATAGCAGCGTTATATCTACTAAGAGTAAAATTAAATTAATAATTTATTTTGAAAAATAGAAAATAGAAATAGATATATAGGCATTAATTAATTGTCTGAAAAGTTGAACAACTAAATTTTGATTGGTTTTTATTTGCTTTTTTTTCATTATACTCATCGTAATTTCTCGTTAAATATGTATGGTAACAATTTGCTTGACTTTATATGGACAGATTAACAAAGCAGCATATTGACCCATAGCAACCCAAATCAATGACGGGTTTAGAAAAATTAGTTAGTGGGACAAATTAAATTTAGTGCTGAGTATGGTCATTATTATTTTATTATAAAAATATATAAATTAATATATGGGTCCGTCCCTGCTACTAATATAGGATTACTGTTAATTTAGGTCCGTCCCTACTATTCAAAAAAATAAATTTAATTGATTTTCTTAAAATTTTATTCAAATTAATTCAATTGATCTTGCTCGAGATTTAATTAAGGCCCCTAACTATAAGTTTAAGTTGGATGAATGGAAAGGCATATGCAATTATAATAGGTGGGAAAAAATATTAAACTTGGTTTTTATTTTAAGATTAATACAATCTTTAGTTCTTTAAATTTATTTTTATTTTAGTTTTAATTCTTTAAATTTTTTTATCTAAAATATTAATCCCTATACTTTAATAAATATCAAGATTATTTTATCTTTTAAAGAATTAAAATTAAAATTTGTGTAAAATTATTTATTCGCCATTTTGCAAACGTAACCAAACATCCTCCTTCCAGACTCCATTATTCCACATGATGTCAACGTAGAAGACCGCTGCTAAGTCTTTGGTGATTGAAAAATGACGTCGTTTAATTTAGTTAGACATCTACATCTACAATCTATAAATTACTATATAAATGAAACCCTATCTTCTGCTTCATGCTCAGGAAATTGATACAGAAATTATATAGGGTAAAGGTGCATCCAGCACTCCAAATTAATTTTAGAGGAGCAATTAACACCCTAAAGTATTTAAAAGTGCAATTAGCACCCTGAACTAATTTTGGAGGTGCAACCAGCACCCTAAAATATTTAAAAGTATAATTAACACCCTAAACTAATTTGGGAGGTGCAATCAGCACCCTAAAAAAATTTAGTGTAATTTATTAAAATAATATTATACATATGGCTTTTAAACAATAATGTATCAAAAAAAAATTTATGTGATATGTATCAAATGAAAGTAAGTATTTTTGTTAGTGAAAGGGTAAAATTGCACCAATTTAAATATTTGAGGGTGCTGATTGCACCTCCAAAATTAGTTTAGGGTGTTAACTGCACTTTTAAATACTTTAGGGTGCTGGTTGCACCTCCAAAATTAGTTCAGGGTGCTAATTATATTTTTAAATACTTTAAGGTGTTAATTACTCTTCCAAAATTAGTTTAGGATGTTAGATGCACCTTTACCCAATTATATATTGCCCTTCTTCCTTCCTACTTTTCGGCTTTCCTCTTTTAATTGATTGAAAGAAGACTCCACGCGACTTTGGGGTTACGTTGAACAACACCCAGCCCATAATATGTTCATTTATATATTTTCAGTCTCATGCAAATGCACAATATTCGTTTTAATTGTGAGCACTTCAAAAAACAATTACATACAAAAACATTTAGAACATAACAATGCACCCGTTTGAGAGCTAAAACTCTAACATCATGATACCTCACTTAGTCTCTTACTCGGTTAGAACCCTTTGGTCAACTTCTCCATAGGTAGTCTTTACCGGTTGGTTTATTCTCAATAAAATTATTAGCTATGTTAACTAGCCCATATTTTTGGTGAACCGTACCAAAAAGTTAACCATTAAAGTTAGAGAGTCTGAAACTTTATAAGACTTTGCTTTCAAGGTAACCTTCTAAGGTGGGATTATGACATCATATTGATTTCTTTTAAATTATATATTATGATAAGGAATAGAAGAGTTTATATTCGTGTTCATTCTCGATAAACCTATTGCCTAGCACCCATTTTCGCAGTGATGAAAATAAATGAATTGAGAATAAATATGTCTTCCAAATTAACACGCGCATGAGGAGATCAGATCCTGAAGTAGCACTTATATTTTCAGAAATAATGCATAAACACGCAATGCAAGACTTGACAAAACTTTATCGAGTTGATACATCATGACAAAAAAGTCAAGTCAAATTTCTCAGCTTCTTGCCCTATTCATGGAAAGTCCATTCAGACCTGTGGTGGAAGAAAAGAGGGAAGACTTGTGTCCTTCATTAATTTGTGAATCTTCCACACATGTACATTTCTAAACCTACCAACACGTTGTTCCTTATCTGTGAGAAGGTGTTTTTACGTTGGATCTACGTTTTATTTATTCCTTATTACAAAAATGGAACTCAGTTTACCAGAGTGCTTTAGAAGACAAGGAAGTTAAGACGGGACGAAGCTTCATACCCGCCGTGCGTTGTTAATATAACCAATTGCGTAGGAATCTCTCACAATCATTCAACATGTGTAACTTTCACTCGTTTAACATAATTACAACTTCATTAATAGACGCCATTTGTAGCTTATGACACATATAATTTTGAATTTATTGATATTAATCAAGCTAGTCATCTGAATTCTGAACCATTATGCAGTCCAAAAGAGCATCAGACACGGGAAAGATTTATTGGACGTTCCTTTTGTTATTGTTAGATTTAATTTTGTGAGAAAGAATAGAAATGGGTCTAATATATACTGTCCCACGACTTCAAGACATTATACTTCAAGAATAGAAATGGGTCTAATATATATATATATATACCGCTTTTAAATGAAATGTGTAATCAACAAAATCTGGCCCAGTTAATAAATGATTGAGTCCTTTAAACATATGATGGACTTATTTGGATAGGCTTTTAGAAAAGGGTTTATGAAAAAAAATGGCCTTCAGGCAGCTTTTAGAAAAGAGCTTTTGGAGAAAAGTTTATAGAAAAAAAAGTGATTCTGAATAAATAAGTGTTTAGATAGTTATTACTAGAAAGACTTTTGTTATTGGTAAATTACCAGAAAATATATGAAATAAAAAAATATTTACTCCTTAGAAATTCTAGCGACCATATAGCCTTCTTCCTCCTCTCTTGCAGTGACTCCAGCGACGCAATGGCAAGGAAGGACCGTCAACTCTAGCATCGGACGGCAACGAAGACGAAGACAGAGGTGAGCATAAGAGGAGCATCGAAGACGAAGACGAAGACAGAGGCGATTCCTCAGACTAACATCGGGCAGTGACGAGGACGGCAACAAACAAGACTGCAACAAAGACGGCGATGAGGATGAAGAGAAGAGGGAGAAGAGGAGAGAGAAAGTGTGTGAGAAAAAGTAGGGATAAAATAGTATTTGGGTAGTCCATAAGTTCTTTTGCTATTCCAAAAGCTATTCCTACCAACTTATCTGAAATAATGGTTTAACCCAGAAGCACTTATGGACAAATATAACTGTTTGTTTTAAAATTTTTTCAAACCAAAATTTGGGCTAGAAACTATTTTAAAACTTAGGTTTAGAAAATTTTCAAATAGACATGATATCTTGAGTTTGAATCAGGCCGTCTGTATGGAAAAGACTTTGTTATGAAAGATAAAATTCACTTTGATAATATTTATATATCGGGATGATTAGTCTTTATTTATCAGTTGAGTATATCGCCTGAACTTTAGAAGAAAAAAAAGGTAAATGTGCACATTTGATCCACATGGTCGTAATCTTTCACCAAATGGGCACAGCCTCAATTGTTGAGCATTTTCTCCTCCAAATTGGTACAATCGTATTTTGTTGAACCTCAGCTCTAATACAAATTTTAGGATGTCTATGTGTGAACGGACTTGAATTGATGGTGCAGGAAGTCTCACCCCATATATAAAATGAGCTTAATGTTAATAGATATATAATAAAGTGGAAGAACCCATAACCTTGAGCCATAATATTTTGAGTTGAGCGGCGTCGTCAGTCAACCCTATTTTTGGGTTTCGATCCCTATTTCTTTTTTTTTTTTTGATACAAGATCCCTATTTCTTGTCATCAACACCAGCCACGTCCTCCTCTTTCCTTCTGAACTTTGGAGAAAATTACGATTAGTGACCCCACCCCTCCGCCATCTTCTTCTATTTTCCCTTTATTTTATATTTCCAAACAAATAAAAAGAATATGAGTAGATTTTATTAATGAAAAGAATATGAGTAAATTTTGTAAAAATAGTTTTGATATCTATTTAATTTGTTTTATATATTTCTTGTAAATTTAATTATTAAGATAAAATATATTATGCAATATTGATGCTCAAATTTTTCTTGTAAGATAAAATATTTCTTTTTATATATTTCTTGTACAAATAAACTTTAGAAGGAGAGATCCATCAAAACATATTATGACAAGGTTTAGGGTTTCTAGTTTTTTCTTGCTCAAATATTGATGCTCTCACCGCACATCCATCTTCATTTAGAAATATGTCAGATTTTTCATCAAGGATAGAGTGGCGCATAAATGACGAGAATGTGAAATTAATGTATCATTTAGAAACATCCTAGCTAGCGTGTATTCTAAAATGTAAACACATCAATTTTTTTTATCATGGGGTAAGATTAACAGGAATTACATGAAGATGCAAAAACGAAATTACACGAAAAAATAAAATTGTGATTTGGATATTTAAAAAAGTAATTAATTAAATAAATATTGATGATCATGATAACAAAACCACCAACCCATGTTTTTCAAATTTCAACAATTGAAGACCCAAGAAAATGAATTGCAGAATTGGTGAATTCAGAATCTAAGTTGTCACAATTTGAGGTAATCAATTAAGGCTCCTCGTGAGATTAAAGGTTTAAAAATCCACCAAACTTTTATGACTTTTTATTAGAGCTGGTAAAATTGGCCTAACCCGCGGGCTGGGCCTGTTTTACTTTAAGGGGGAGGGCTCGGGCTGGCAAAATGCCAGCCCGCCCCCCCTCAGCCCACCAAATTGGCGGGTTTGCCCGTTTAGTGGTGGGCTGGCCCGCCAGCCAGCTATTTTTTTTTAAATTTTAATATTATTATTTATTTTATTTAAATATTATTTTAAATACTCCTATTATCGGATACTAGTAAAGATAATGACTTATTTATTAATATATATTTACACTTTACATATTATAATTGATTAATATTATGTTAATATTTATTTAGATTTATAATTATAAATTTTGAGATTTTTTTATAAAAAATAAAAATTTTTAAGAGTATAATATGAGCAATTTTTTTATTATGCTAATATAACATTAGAAATTTTTTATTAGTATTTTAAAAATATTAAAAATAATTTTTTTTAAATTAAAAAAAAAGGGGCGGGCTGCACAGCCCGCCCCGTTTTTTAGCGGGCTGGCCCGTTTTTTGGCGAGCCAGCCCGCATTCCCAGCTCTACTTTTTATAAACCACAAACCCTTCCTTTTTTTCATTTGTAGGTATTAGGTTTCCCTCCATAATTTTCAAAATCGAAGTCAATTCTTCTACCAGGAATTACACCTACCTTACTTCCCTCCCTCTCTCTAAATCCAATAAATACATTCAAAAAATTTCATAAGCATCCATCTTTTATTAAATAACTTACTTCCTCTTATCTTAAATATAAGAGTTAGATAGAAAATTTATTTTGATCATAAATATAATTTTTCGATCTATTTTATTTCCCAAAATTATAATTTCCTCCAAAAATATTCATATATAATTACATATATTAAGAGTATTTATATTAAGGATAGTTCAAATACATATGATTAAAAGGAGTATTTTAAAAAAATTAACACAATTATTATAAATAAATAATTTAATTAATAATTTTAATATACCCAAATTAATTAAATAAATATTATAAAAGATCAGGTAGTAATTTAGAATATAATAGAAAATTGGGAAAGGAAATAAGACCCACAAAAGAAAAGGAAAGATATATACAAAGAAAACTAGATCATTTCCATTTGCTATCACCTAAATATACAAAAGTTATGAGAATTTTGTTATGTTCATAAGCTATAAATAGTATATCTCATATCATAAAAAATATATATTATTCACAATTTAATTATCATCGGTTTTGCTCTGAGTTAACTCCAATTTGATGCACTAATCCCTGACTCATAGCCTCGACCTATTCAGAGATCGGTCCAAGTTTTACTACCTTGTAAAAAAGACGTCTTTTCTACCATTTTCATAATAAAAAATCCTTATCCTTTTTCACAAAAAATATGCTCCTCTTTTTCTCCTCATATCTCCTTTTCTCAATTGATTGGTTCTCAAGTCACTCATTTAATTTATTGATATGATTATGAGTATTTTTCATTTTTTAACATCCTCAATAGACTTTTTTTTTTTTTACAATTTTTCATGGCTATACAATGATAAAAATTTAAGAATGATTATCTAATTTTTCTTTCTTTCTTTTTTTGAAGTATCAATAGTCATACTGATTGAACTACCTGATAATATTTTCTGATTCGACCTCTGGTTCGGGTCAGTAGCTATATTTTTTGGGACCTGAAGGCAGTTTTATTTATTGGGCTTCTCCCATGCTGCCTTAATTTTTAAATTTTATATCCCTTTTTATTTTTTTTCCTCTTTCTCTTCTTTAAACACATGCCAAATAATATGAGCATTTACTGGATAATTTTGTCAAAATTAATTTTGCCCCTGCAACGGACGGAGATGGATCTTATGAATTTCAGAAGAAGAGAGATGTGTAAATACATGAGACTTACTAAGACGATTAATTTTAGAAAAAAAGAAGAAGAAGAAGAATCTACTGATTCTCATAATTTACGTCAATTTTTAAACAGTTACAAAGTTAATCTGTTAGTATATATAGCTTATCCAAAAACTGATAATGTGGCACAACGATCTTGACAGACGACAATTGAAAGTTGAAACACAAACGAAACTAAGTTAAATAATTAATAAGAAAATTTATGCCACAGAACTTTTCCTTACATGTACTTATTTGTATACCCAAGATATAAAATGAAAAAAATCAATAAAATTATATATATATTTTCAGGGTGACATATAATCAAATCACATGCATACCTCAATCACTAAATTGTTCAAAATCGTTGCTACATGAGCAATGGAAGGCCTACGTTTCCTAGAATTAGCCACACAAGCCAAAGCAACTTTAGCTAATCTCTCAAGTGGCTTCATATCTGAAGGAATCACCAATCTTGGATCCAAAACTCCATTATATCTCATCCCTTTTATCAATGGCACTGCCCACTTCACTATCAACCCTTCTTTGCACTTTCTTCCACTCAAAACCTCCAACAAAACTACCCCTAATCCATACACATCACTTTCCTTACTTGCACCCCCAAATTTCTCATCCCAATATTCTTCATCCCCGTACCCTGCAATACCTCTCTTTTCTTTCATTGGTGCCAGAAAGTTCAGTCCGTAGTCGGAGATTCTGGCGCAGAAGTTCACGTCGATGAGGATATTCGACGGCTTTACACAGCCATGAACTATGGTAGGTGCAACCACTTCGTGAAGATGCTCAAGCCTCTTGCTGCTCCGGCGGCGATTCTCAGCCTCTTTGTCCAATCCAAAAGAGAAGCCCCGCTTGGGTTTTGGTGCAGATAGAACTCCAGGTTTACCATTCTCATGAACTCACTCACTATGATTCTCTCGCCGGCGGCTTCTGAGAAACCGGTGATGGGAACTGTGTTTGGGTGTTGTGCGGATGAGAGCCATTTCATCACAAAGGAGAATCCAAGTCCTGCGTTGCTCAGAACAAGCCATGGGTGAATCCTTTTGGCTGCTACGAGTTCTTCTTTGTCGAGTAATCCCGCGTACACGGTTCCGAGTCGTCCCTTGCCGACGATTCTCCGGTGGTTGAAGCGGTGGCGGCGTCGATGTCCGTTAGTATGTATATGAACGAGCACAGATTTTGACGGGGAGTGCTTCTTCGGATTCTACTGGTTTCTTTCTGCAGGCGAGGAAGAGGATTATGGCTAGGACGACGGGGGATATTGATAGAGCAAGCATGACCAAATCATAGGCAATATGGTTGGGAATAAGATGGTTCATTTCTGTGAAGTGTTGAAGAAGAAAATTGAGAGAGAAGCTAGGTGGGAGAGAAGATAGAGTGGGTTTGTCAAAGAGAGGCGTAGAAAAGTGGATATATATATATATATATATATATATATATATATATGAGAGTTAAGGAAGTTGGTGAAAGATCGAAGCTTCGAAGACAAAACAGAACATCTCCCATTGTTTGACAAAATGTGTGGGTTATTGGTGAGAAAGTTGAAAAGGTCTACGGTTGGCCGTCCTCCCTCCTCTGTTTTTTACATAACAACATGTGTTTCGGACAAGCTGTCTTTTTCACATTGATATGTATATCCATATTCAATTAAGCTACAGAAATAAATCTTACTTAAAAAATATCATTCACATGTGTGCATTGTCTATGTATGATTGAGTTGAGGTCTATAAAATTGTCATGCTTTGGAAGTTGGTAGGGTATATATGAAACTTGGAATCTTCTGCGACATTGCTGTTCCTTAAATTCTACAAAAAGAAGAAATGTATGACAATGGAAGGGGAATCCGAGTTGGATTAAAGTTGAACGAAGAAGTGATAGGTGTGTTGTGATGCAGGTTTGGTGCATCCACTACGTGAGATGAGGACATAATGTTTTGTTCTATTATAATGTAAAAGTGAAGGTGCAAAGTATATTTGGTCACAACAAACACCCCCATGTGTGTGTGTATATATATATATATATATTTGTATTTAGTGTTATGGTCACCAATAGTTGATGTTCGAGCCCGTGATGAGTAGTTGATTGACACACAAGTTTTCTGCTGCTTCCTTTTTCATTTTTTATTGTACGTATAATTCTGTGGGATTTGTTTGTATGTGACTGGATAGATCATTTGTTAATAGTCTGTATTTCCCATTATTGTCACCTTGAATCATGCTTTAGCCTCCACCTAACTACAACATTTGTTGTCCTTTGTTTAATTCATAATCTCCTCTATAACAATGTTTAGGCTACAGCCAATGGCATAAAAACTCTCTATAATTGGGAGACTGCGGATTCAATCTCACTTGTAAATTATTCAAGTTAGGTGAATTACTTTGAAAAAAAATAAAAATAAAATGAATTAAAGTATTATATTTAGTACTAAAATTAACCCTTAACTAGTTCTTACAGTTAAGACCAGATGAGTATTTAATTTTTTTTAACATTTTGAAATAGAACTTCCAAGGCTTCTCTCTACTTGGGGGAGCATTCATTTGTTTATTTATTTATTTCGAAATACTGCTAAATATTAAATATTAAATTTTGATTTATCATATTATATTATAAGTAACTAGTTTTGATCCAACTCAGTTGGTATAAAGGCAATAATTAATAACCATACATTGTTGTTATGAAGAACACCTATAAATACCTGGATGTTGTGGTCAAAGGCACAAATACTAATGTAAGAGACACAATGCTTAACCTGAGCAACATTAAAGCGGATTGAATCCATCATTTTCTGTCGGCTCCTTTGGGCCTCAACGTGTAAAAGAGCCACACAATGATCAAGAGGCTGAGGCTCAAAGCTGCGCCTATACCTATAGCATTTTATACATAGTGAAAAATTCAATTGGAGGAGTTGAATATAGTAGAAGAAGTTAATTTTTTTACAACATATCCTATATATAGTATTCGACAGTATTGGATATAATTGCCTTTTTTAGGATACTTATACTTAAAAAAAATACAATGGATATATATAGAAGATTGTGAAAAATTATAAAGCGGTGTCACCAGCCAAAAGTATTAATTTAATTATAAAGAAATGTAGCTACAAATTTAAAGATATACATCTAACACGCAATTGTTTATTATTGTTTCCAACAAATTGTGATCTACTTAAATTAAAGTAGACACTAACGGTATGAGCTAACCTAAGGTTATAGATGAGAATCAACTCACAACTTCCCACTTACACTACATGACTTGTGATCTACTGAGCAACCATTAAGATATGTGAGGATGCCATCTTTATAATGGTCAAAGCTTGGCTGGGTGAATTTGTTAGATTAAAAAAAAGCTTCTTAATGTATTTACTTTTCCATTCTGGATGTGGTGAGCAGCAAGGAAGAAAGTCAGTAATGCAAGCAGTAAGAAGCCGCCAGCCTCATAAATGTTTGAGGCAGAATTGAGCACTTTATAATGGTTGACATATAGAAAGAAGTAAAGAATGATAAAGTGAGTGGTAGAAGTAAAAGAGGCAAAATGTTTGGATTGAAGGAGCGAGTCATGGTCGTTTTCCGGAAGGATACGTAACAGCTGAGCATCATTATGTGCACAGCAGAGAGTAGCAGAAGAAGTTGATGAAATTCTTGCATCTCATTAATATGAGAGAGATGATACAAGAATGCAGCACCTAACTACCCTCATTAGTATACATATCTACATCATTGCTAATGCTAGCTGTTCCCAGCCCACGCCTGAAGCCTCGCTTCATTATTTCTCACTCTGCATTTGCAGGCAGGCATCCTCACTACTAGCACCATTTTACCCTTCCTTCTTTCACTTTCCTCCTTTTAGGTAACTAAAAATATAAGTCCTTTTACCAAGTTGAAGAACGTAGATTCATTAACAGTCTAAGATATGTTATTACATATAGAATTCTACAACTGCCATTACAACCAAAGGTTAATTTGGCCACAGATTCACTTTCTGGCTGTCAACTGAAATTCCCACTCGGAAGCCACTAATTTTTTTTACAATCTTTAGACCTAATCCGATCATCTCAAATCACAGATCTTTAAACATTGGAAAGTGGAGACTTTTTGTCTGAATTGATTCCCCCTTCTTCCAACTTCTCATCTCTCGAGCTAAAAATGGCTCAAAACTCCCTTTTTTTCTAGTGAATTAGAAGAACTAGGATTAGGCTACACTTACATGATCTGAGGCATCATCACAGTAATAAGGTGACAACTTGCCATCTTTCTTTATAGGCTTGGTCTGGTTCTCTGACCCCATCTCCTGCAGCATCTTCGCCACTCTTCTCATGGCGGGGCGGTCTATCGGAAGAGAACTAGTGCACATCAGGCCAATGTCAAGAACCTTACATATCTCTTCCTTGTAACAGGGATCCAGCCTCGAGTCAATCACGTGCTCCACTCCTTTCTGGTCCAAGGTGCTTAAACCCACCTCACCAGATCCTTTTCCCCAAACTCCGAGTCGACCGGTTGCCTTCCGGTCACCAACTCCAGTATCACCACGCCAAAGCTGTATATGTCGCTCTTCTCATTCACCCTCAATGTATATGCATATTCTGCCCACAATCAAACAATGCATATTTCATCATGTCAAGCCCTAATTCTTTCACAGCAAAACTAGAGCAATGCTAGTTAGGCAAAACAAGTTTTGTAAAAATTGGTTCCAAATCGTTGTTCAGATCATTCATGACTATTCTAACCACAATGGAAATACTTAAATCATGGGTTAACCACAAGTTTTAATACTAACAAGTATCAATCAAACCAACCTGGTGCAATATCCACAAGAGCCGGCAATGACAGACATGGATTTGGTTCCTTTCCCGTTGGTTTCCACAACCCTGGCTACACCAAAATCAGCCACCCTCGCGCCAAAGTCGCCAACCAACAGGATATAGATGGATTTTACATCTCTATGAACAATTGGAGGAACACAGTCATGATGCAGATAAGAGAGACCATCTGCAGCATCAAGGGCTATCTTGTACCTTGTTGGCAATCCAACCCACCTTTACTTCCATGAATAATCCAACCCACCTTTACTTCCATGAATAATCCAACAATCGACCTTTACTTCCATGAATCATGCTTACATAATAAAAAACATTACAGTACTTTTTTTTGTTACAAAAAAAGACATTACATTACTTTTTTTTTTGTTGCCCACCGGTTGACTGGAGTTTTATCCCGACTACATCCGGATCCGACCCACATCGCACACCTAGTTATGGTGGGTGAGTTTCCTAACGGGAATTTTCTGACGGATAGAAAAAAATACATTACAATCCTTGAATCATACCCTACCATACTTCAAAATAATGAGAAGCCCATATGTATGAGGCCCAATAAGTTTTTTATTGGGCTTTTGGTTTTTTGTTTTTGTTCACAATGGGATCTTGGTGTTTTCTTGCCTTCTTGGGCCAATTTGGGTTTCTTGGTTGAATAATATTGCAACTGCATAAATTTTAGGCCCATAACCAACAGGAGTTGAATTTAGCAAAAATGACGAATCTTTTACAATGTAGTAAATCAATGCTCTAATCTCTACAGAGAGATATGTCTATATTTAGTACCTTACAATACCTTGAATAAAAATACTTCTAATAAAATGATAAGTGTACTTAACAAAAATTAGACCCATAAGAAAAATTCCATGGTACCGCAACTCTGGTGAGTGGTGACAACCTCAGTCAAATAGAGTTGCAACGATGCATCATTTTTGGGGTGTAGACCCTACAACGTTGGATTAACGAAACACTCAGCAATGTCTTTCAAACTACACAACCTTGAAGTAACGAATGAGTGATAAAATTTATGACTCATATTGTGAAAGAAATATAAAAAAAGCTATAATATTTTATCCTTAAACTTTACATCAATTATTAATTTAGTTTATAAACTTTGATCCAATATAATTCAATTATTTAATCATAGTTCAATGTAAAAAAAAGTAATTTAATTCTTATAATTTTTTTATTTAATATAATTCAATTCATATAATTTTACAATCCAATAAATTATAAAGATTAAGTTATATTGAGTAACGTTTAGAGAGTAAATAGATAATTAAAAAAAAAGTAGAAATTAAAAGTTATGAAAGCTATGGCATCCTCTGAAAAACCCAAAAAAGGAAGTACGTGGAATAACGTAAAAGGAAAGAACACGGATACCAGTTTATGCAGGCAAAGCAAGAAGGAAGCACAGATTCACGACATAAATAAACAAATCGCGGCCCCTGCACATTTTCATTTTTCTACACGTTACGTCTCAGCAAAACATTCCCTTATATAGCGTACAATATATACTTATAAGTTAATATATAACTGAATAAATTCCCACGCATTGTCTCTTTCTTCCTCACTTACTGTCTTCCATGCTTCATAAAATCGTCAAAATAACCATAAAGTGAAAGCAAAGCTTCCAGAAGATTTTAAGCCCAGTATTATCCCATCGAACTTGGACTTCATGTTTCTTGCAAGGCATCACAAAACTCTCATCCATATCCTCTTCTTGTATATACTGATATAAGCATTCTCAACACTGAGACCAAGCTGATCAAAATACCAAACTAGGAATTTGCAGTGTTCAAGTTGAAAAATGGATATTAGAAGCCATGTTGACGACGATCACGACGACGAGAAGCTGCCTCTGTTACGAAACAAGGAGGTGCCAGAAGCCGAACGAAACCTGATTCAGAAAGCAATAAGCCAGACATTTCAGAGCACGGCTCATTTAGCCAACCTTCTGCCCACCGGCACGATGCTGGCGTTCCAGCTTCTGTCGCCGATCTTCTCGAACTTGGGAAAATGCGACGCCGTCAGCAGATCCATGACGGCTTTCCTCGTAGGTCTCTGCGGCGTGTCATGTTTCCTACTGAGCTTCACCGATAGCTTCAGAGACAGCAAGGGCAACGTGTGTTACGGGTTCGCCACCGTGAGGGGCTTGTGGGTGATGGATGGCTCCACCAGGCTTCCGCCTGAGGTTGCGGCCAAGTATCGGCTACGTCTCATAGATTTCGTGCACGCGTTCTTGTCGTTGTTGGTATTTGGGGCGGTTGCTCTGTTTGATAAGAATGTGGTTAGTTGTTTCTTTCCGGCGCCGACGAAGGAGACGCAGGAGGTGCTGACGGCGTTGCCGGTGGGGATCGGCGTGATGGGTGGCATGCTGTTCGTTATTTTTCCGACTCAGAGGCATGGGATCGGCTTCCCTCTTTCCTCTACCTGACACTTAATTTGTTTAGAATAATATTACATACTTTGTAAATGAAAAGGGGTAAACAGAAATTATAAACTTCATTTGATTAAAGGGACTCGTGTGTTTGGACTTTGGAGCGAATTATAACACAAGTGAACATTAACATGGATTTCGGGACTAAATTAGTCATGTTTATCCTTTTAAATGTCATTGTAGCTCTCTTTAGTTCATTGAGGGATTAGTTGATGAAGAGAGAGAGAGAGAGAGAATTAAAATAAAATCAACGTGGACGTGTCTTATTTTCTGTTTCCACGGTCAAACTAAAATCTCAAAACACAGGCATGTAGGGATTCATTCCATTGTTAGCCTCCAATTCTTTTTTCACTAGCCAAAAGTATCATTTATCATTATAATCATATTTAAAATATTATTAATTACTAAATATAAATATATTTTTTAATAAAAAATTAAATTTATTATATTATAAAAAATTATTATCTTATATTAGACCTATTAAGGTTAGTGTCATAATATGTGCGCAGAAACAATTAACCAATTTATTTTATATACATTGGGACCAAGCAGGGTAAATACATCTTCACGAATACTGCATTCGTTAACTTCTCTTTACAAATCTTATTTATTTTTACGTACGAACCATAAGCTGCGTCATGTGATTATGAATTGAGAAGGATATGGCTAGCGACTCGCCACGTTAGGCCAAGCAAAGCCTATACGATGAGATTGCCATTTTTTTTTTATTTACCCACTCAAATTATCATAAATTTACCCGACTATATTCAGATTTAACCCGCGTCGCGCATTTAGTTATAGTGGATGAGTCTCTTTAGGGGTGTCCATTTTGTCCCGTCCCGGGGTGTCCCGACCCGGTCCCGAAGGTTTCGGGACGGGTCCGTCCCGTCCCGAAGGGGACCGATTCGGGACACTACCGGGACGGGACAAAAAGAGGACCGGGACGGGACGGGTCTCGGCCCGTCCCTTGGGAATCCCGTCCCGTCCCGGAGTATTTTTTTTTAAAAAAATATTACATTATCCTATCTTTCTCACTCTTATATAGATATTTTTATTCTTATACAGATATTTTTATATTGATATTTTTATTCTTTCTTACTATTTTTTTTTATATGGGTAAGTTATTATTTTCTATTAGGGAAAAATGTTGGTATTTAGAGGAAGTTGCTATGGCATTTTATATGGAATAATTTATTGAGATAATTTTATTATAATATTTTAAAAAAAAATAAAAATAAATCCGGAATTCCCGTCCCGTCCCGGTCTCATCGAGACCGGGACAAATTCGGGACGGGACGGGACACGGGACGCATTTTGCGTCCCGTGTACTGTATCGAGACAGGACATGGGACGGGGTTGTCCCAGTCCCGACCCGTCCCGTGAGCATCCCTAAGTCTCTTAACAGAAATTTTTTACATACATCAAAGTTTAAATTTGAGACCTCACCTAAACAATACTAAACTACTTACAGTTCAGACTTAAATTATTCTATCATCAACCATCTAATATCTGCTGGGCCCTTCATTCGTTCGTCACTCTTGTTTCTTGGGCTAAGATTTGGACGGCTCCTAGTTCGATGAGATCCCAGGGCCTGTGTGAATCACAAATCTTAGACCTCCACATTTCATTTTCTGGTACCAACAAAATTAAGTTTAATAATAGAGATTAATTTCTTACACCATAAAAATTTAAAGTTTAAATTTTTATTAAAAAAAATTCGCATTTAGGATATGTCTGAATAGGAAAAAGGGGGGGGGAATAGAGGGAGTGAATACTAAGAAATTTTTTCTCCTAAAATAGTAACAAAAAAATTACTATTTATAAGAGTTTTTTTCTTTAATATTATTTTTAATAAGAAAATAACTACGATTAAAAAAATCAACAAAAACAATTAAGCCTTTATCTAATCCAATGGATGGTAAAGTTTTTTTGTCAAAAGGTTAAATTTTATTAATACCAAAAAAGAGAGAACAAACACCAATATCGGAAGTAAAGAAAAACGTTCAGAAAATCCTAACATTACAATGAAAGTCATGATGTGTTTAAGCAGAAAGTAACCAGTTTTACTAGGATTGAGAGGTGGAAGTCAATTTCATAATGAAAGAGAAGAGAGGTGGATAGTCAATTTCATAATGAGAGGTTGACTGATACTTGATGGCACAGGCAGGCCGTGAGATTTTAGATATAGAGGGAATAGTGATGAGGACCAATAGAGGAAAAGACGCGGGATAAGGCATAGCGAACCCGTGGTCACATAGAATCCCCATTTCATCCCCACCATTGGCCAGCCTCTGCTTCTCTCTTTCTTTCTCATTCACATATCTTTCCCTTGCGATAAGGGGGCCCCACTTATCCTCCTCCCTCCCTCCCCTCTGCTCCCCCCTCCACCACACTTCCCCTGCTCCCTCCCATCTTTGACCCTCCGCTCCCCATCCAACGCTCCCCGTCCTCCCATCCCCTCTCACTCGTCGTACCAGATCACACCCCCGGTCAGGCAGTTAAACCACAACACAAGAACTGTTCCTGTACTTTGCTCTGTCAAGATCTCGGTTCCGAGCCACTCCCACCCTCCACTCCTCCTCTATATTACAGCTACATTTTTTCATTTACCCGGTTGGTTCTTCTCTCTGTTTCGCACTTGATTCCATGGAGTCGCGAGTGTTGTCACGCGCCACCGCCTTCTCCTCCTCCTCCCCCTCCCTCCCCCACCTCCGCAGGCTCTCGCGGGACTCCCACAATGCTTCCTTCCTCTCCGTCAAGCCGGTCGGGGCTGTTGCCGATGGCGGCAATCTTATCTGGGGAAGGCAGCTCCGTCCCGCGCTCTGCTCGCCGGCCTTGAGGAAGGACGCTCCCCTCCGGCCTTGCCTCGCCGCTGCCTCCTCTCCGGCTGAAGGAAGTGATTCCGCCGGGTGAGGTCCGTTCCCTCCGTTCTGACTCGGTCCACTCGTTGTCGCCTGTGTCCTTATCGACTTTGTTGTCGCGGTTTTGTTTTTTTCTTTCTTTTGTTCATACAGGGAGGCGAAAGTGGCTCCGGCTGGGTTTTTCGATAAGTATCCGGCGCTGGTGACTGGATTCTTCTTCTTCATGTGGTACGTGACTTGAGATTCGTTACATCCTCTCCGACCGAGTCTGTGACTGTGACTTGATTTCCATATATGGTCGCGTTTTTCTCTGTGATCGCTTCGCGTTCGGAAATTACGTCTGAGTCCTTTCACTCTTGCAGGTACTTCTTGAATGTGATCTTCAACATCCTCAACAAGAAGATCTATAATTACTTCCCTTATCCATAGTAAGTACTGTTATTATATTCAGCAAATTAATGTTCAATTTAGAGTTCTGCCTGTTATTACATTGATCAAGTAAGAGTTCCTGGTTAATATAAGATGCTAATGGCATCCAGGTTTCTTAAAGAACTGGATATACTAGCTCAATAGATTTATTCGAATTAAATTCTCATATTAAATTATAAGTTTCCTAGATCCGTTACAAATAGTATATTTTAATCTCTTGGGATTAAACACTTCACTTAATTTCATGCTCTTGGCGACGTCACTCCCTGTGAGCTTGTTTAGCATCTTGTAAAGGAAGGTGGGAAAAAAGATAAAAAGAAAAGATTGAGATTGATGGTGGATTGTAAAATGCTCTATTATGGGAGATGAGCAGTCAAGTTACGTAAAAGTTAGTATGAAAGTGTATAATGATTTGATGGTAATTGTCGCTGCTAAATAGTAATTAGTGCTAGTAATTGACTTCAACTGACCAATAATAACTTACGACCAAAATAACCTGCTAACTAACAATAACCCATTGCGTGTGTATGTGACTCTATGCAGCTTCGTTTCGGTTATCCATTTATTCGTGGGTGTGGCGTACTGTCTTGTGAGCTGGGCCGTGGGCCTACCCAAGCGAGCTGTAAGTAAACTTAAAATTCACTCAGCCCATTTTCAAATTCTCCTGAATCTTTCAAAAAAAGAAAAGAACCTCCAAAATCCGCAATGTAGGAGAACGTGATCAAATGTTTCGAGATGTGAAAAACACACTAGTAGTGTTTTATCGCAATTTTCGTAAAAATCATATCGAAAATTTTTGTTCATTTATGAATGGTATGTATGCTGATAAGTGCTTGGCAATTTATATGTTGTGTAGCCAATAGACTCAAACCTGCTGAAGGTGCTGATTCCTGTGGCAGTGTGTCACGCACTAGGCCACGTGACCAGCAATGTGTCATTTGCAGCTGTTGCAGTTTCCTTCACACACACCATTAAAGGTGATCAAATTTCTAAAAATTGCCTCAAACTCTATTTGTAATTTTGTAACGTAGTCATCGTGAACTCTTTTGTTTCAGCTCTGGAGCCATTCTTCAATGCTGCTGCTTCCCAATTCATACTTGGCCAGCCAATTCCTATTACTCTCTGGCTCTCTCTGGCTCCTGTTGTTATTGGTAAGATCTTCTCTTGTCATTTTCCTCTTGACCTGTGGTTCCTTCTCTCTCCCACTCTTCACCATCTTCTATCAAATTTTAATGTCATGTATAAATCTGAATCTGATGTAACAGATATTGAGTTATTTGAATGAAACAGTTAAATCAAGATGATATATTGTCAACCAGATATATCAACAAAATTTAATCAAATATTTTTAAATCAAAGTTTGATTGTTGTGAGGGAATATGCAGGTGTGTCAATGGCTTCACTGACTGAGCTCTCGTTCAACTGGACTGGTTTTATAAGCGCTATGATTTCAAACATTTCATTCACATATCGCAGTATCTATTCAAAGAAAGCTATGGTAATCTTCCTCTTCTCTCTCCATTGATCACATTGATCATTACTTCAAAATCGAAACTTGACTGAACATCGTTATATCGCTCCTTGATATTACTCTATTATTCTGCAGACTGATATGGACAGTACAAATGTGTACGCCTACATCTCCATCATTGCCTTAATTGTCTGCATACCACCAGCCATAATTGTGAGTAAATTTGCACTTCGTGTGGCCCGTGATGAACATAAAAAACCTTCACATAACCCATGGAATTCTTATCGTTCATTATTTGTTCACGCACGCAGCTTGAGGGGCCTGCGCTTATGAAGGGTGGTTTCAGTGATGCAATTGCTAAAGTTGGTACTGTCAAGTTCGTGTCAGATCTTTTCTGGGTCGGAATGTTCTACCACCTCTACAATCAGGTAATTAAGAAGTATATGCCACCTTTTGAACTTATTCCATGCCTTATCAATCTGGTAAAACTACACAACTTTAGCAAAGGAGGCACGTTCTTTCACACACAATTACATTTTCTATTTTGTGTTATTTCCTTCAAATGGTTTGTAACAATATTGTTGGCATTCTTATCACCAGCTGGCCACCAACACTTTGGAGAGGGTGGCTCCTCTGACTCATGCTGTTGGGAATGTACTGAAACGTGTGTTTGTGATTGGCTTCTCAATCATAGTCTTCGGTAAGCTTAATTATTTTTGTCTACCATTTTGGACCTGTAGTTTAGTACTTAGTCTCAATTTTGGTTACTTTAATAATCTAAATGAATGGTTCTTACGTGCGTACATGACAGGTAACAAGATCTCCACCCAAACTGGTATTGGAACCTGCATTGCAATTGCAGGAGTGGCCATCTATTCTCTCATCAAAGCTAGGATGGAAGAGGCGAAACGAGTGAGTGCAAATGAAACGACCGAACAATTAAATTATATATGGTTATGTTTTTTCGTGATGGTTTTTCATTTGTTTTGCTTATTGTGTGGCAGCAAGCGAAAGCAGCATAAGACAGAAGAGGCGTACGTCTGAGCGCTGGAAATCATATCAATCAGCACAGATTTGCTTCAAAAATAATATAGAGTGATGGCTCCATATCTGCCTTATCCTTTCCTTGTAATAATTTATGTTTTTCCCTTTCTCTCTCCTTCTCTCTCACCCTTGTTAATTTTCACATCCTCTTTTTTGATTCCATCAGAAAACAATGAATTGCTGATTCGCAATATCTTCTCATGTTGACTGAACGATGATGTATTCACGATTCCCTCAGGACATGTCAAGGGTCGCCTTTTCAATTCCCTCACTGCTTCTCATAAATAATAAGGCAGCTAGCAAGAATTATTTTGTTGGGGACAAAATTTTTTTAAAAAAGTTAGACTCATCTAAAAGTAAGGTGAAGTATTCATTCCTCTTAAGCGATACTAATATCGAGTAGGGCGAGATGTCTATTACCTTCAGGCGTAAATTTAAACACTTAGGAATCAGGATGTCTTCTTAAGCGTCATGATTGGAACCATAATAAAATGATACTTTTTAAAAATTGAACACGTTCTAAATAGTTGCATGTCTTATTTTTTTCGTTAATTGAACCCACCGATGGATACAACTAGCTAGAATTGAAGGAACAAGGAAGGGAATGCTTATTGAGTAGACTAACAAAAATAATGAAAATAAACGCAAGGAGAGAGTAACAAAATTTATCCCATAAATGAGCAATGGGTAACATGGCTTGAAGAAACTTTTATTCGCGTTAGTATGACTTTGATATATTAATACAAATAAATTCAACGAAGCTTATTATACCATCAGCTGAAAAAGTTGGTTATTCATATACTGAAGAGGCGTGAGGTACAGCTAGTAAAATAAGGCGAGTTTAAGCTAGTTAAAAGTTTACTTGTTTATTTAGTCTGCCTGGCCTATCAATTTTTTTTTTTTAAATTTATTAATATTATTATTTATTTTATTTAATATTATTTTAAATATTTTTATTACTCAAGACTAGTAAAAATAATTATTTAATATTAATATATTATAATTAATATTATATTAATATTTATTTATATTTATAGTTATAAAATTTAAGATTTTTTAATAAAAAAATAAAAAAATTTAAAAGTATAACATTAGTAATTTTTTTATTATGTTAATATGATATTAAAATTTTTTTATTAATATTTTAAAAGTTTATAAATAATTTTCTAAAAAATATTAAATACAAACGCTAGCCTATCATTTAAGCGGGATCTGTTTTATAGCGTGCTGACATGCAACTCACTTGTTGGCCATTTTTCTCACCCCTAGTGAGGAGTTCGGTTCCCAGCATGTTTTATTTTGTTTTAAACAGACAAAACTTAGACATAGGCTACTCTTTTTTTTTTATATAGGTGTTGCTATCAATAATTCGGATTTGTGTCATTTAGTCCAATTGATTTAAGTCTTATTGAAAAAATTTCAATCCATGCCGTCATTAGTTTGCTTTATTGAAAAAAAAATACATTAAGAATATAAAAACTGCTTATTATAGTTCTCCCTGTCAACAATTGTATGGGCATGTTTGGATAGAATTTTAAAAAAGGGTTTATAAAATAAGCGTTTTTAGAGAAGAGTTTATAGAAAAAAATGTGATTTTGAATAAATAAGTGTTTGGATAGTTATTTTTAGAATGACTTTTTATATTGATAAATTACCAAAAAATGTATGATTTGATTAAAAGTAAGAGAGAGGAGAGAGGTATAGAAAAGAGAAGAGGGAGGAGAGAGAATAAAGAGTAGAGAAGAGGGATGGTGTAAGAAAAAGTAGGAGAGAGGGTGTAAGAAAAAGTAGGAGAGATGGTGTAAGAAAAAGTAGGAGAAAGGGTGTGAGAAAAAATATGGGTAAGATAGTAATGAGATAATCCATAAACTCTTTTACTGTTCAAAAAGATAGTTTTAATAGCTTATTCAAAACTATGGCTTTAAACCATGATTTTGTCCAAAAATACTTATGATCAAATATGACTGTTTGTTTTAAAATTTTCCTAAATTAAGATTTTGCCCAAAAAAACTTTTAAAACTATGGTTTGAGCTATAACCAAACAGGTAATATGTCTATTTTTATTACAAAGTCAAGTGTCCAAGTATTTTAATGTAACAATTGTACAGAAAAAAAAAGGAAAAATACTTATATATCTAAAATTTGTCCAATCAAATTTTAATTTAAAAAATAAAAATCCATCTGAACTAAATTAATTTTTTTATTAAAAATAAAATAAAATGTGAATTGTTTTAGATAAATTATGAGCTAATTAAGATTAAAATATATTAAATTATTAAACTTTAATTAGAAATATAACATTGATGAATTTCTATTTTATCATATTATTTTTTATCTATTTTAAAAAAATTATCATATTTTATAGGCATTATTGTAATAGTTTTGCTTACTCTATACTTTAATTAATTGTATAAATTAAATAATTAAAAATATTATTTTTTTATATTTTTATTAATTTTATTATTTCTTTTGATTAAATTGATTTACATTTTGTTTTTATGTATTTCAAAAAATTAGAATAAATAAATAAATGATAATTATGACCCACGTCAATTAGTACACAATTATATTATATAAGAAAGATTAATTAAAGAATTACCAAATTGAAGGAATAAATTATAATATCTAATTAAAAAAAATTAAAATACCTCCAATAATATTATATTTTATTATATTAATTAATTTATTTAATATTATATTATATTATATTATGTTATATTATATTAATTTAATATCATCTTAATTGATTTAAAGATAATTTTTTAATATCTAATATTTAAATTTAATCAAAAGATAATAGATAAATACGTTATCTTTTTTTATTTTTTTATTAATTATTTTATCTCTTTTGTCCTATTATTTTTTATTTAAATTATTTATAAAATATCTGAGTTAAAAAATATTATCTATAAAGATATTAAAAAATATGTTAATTTAGAATGATATTAAAAATAAATAAAAATTATTATTATCTTTTAGAGAATAATTAAGCACTCATAGGATATATAAATATTTTTTTTTAAAGTGATACTTTATGTGACAAAAAGGCATGGAAGTCGATATTGACTCTGTGAAGTATTCTTAATTTATTTTATATTATTCTTTATTATTTTTAAACTTTATACCATTGCGGCCAAGTTACAATGATAAAGAATTTTGGCCAAGTCAAGAAACTGCTTCAGTAGTTAGTTGTTTCTGGCAAAACAAACAAACAAAGCTTCTGTAGTTGTTGAGATTTTTTAGACCTATAGATTCAAAATCAGCATTGATAGTGGTTCTAGTAGCTTGATAACCTATGGTCCGTATATTCAATTAATAAAAGGGCGAGATATACACTATTTAGAACGAGTTTGATCATTGAAGAGTACTATTTTATTGTGATTCTAGTTGCGACGCTTGAGGAGATATGCTAACTCTTTTGTACATAGGTTTATACTTAAAAATAATAGACGGCTCACCCTACCCGAAATTAGTATCGCTTAAGAGGAAGGGAGACTTTATCCTAATATTGAATTGTAGGTGAGCCTAACTCTTTTAAAAAAAATTTAATTAAAAAAATAGTAGCTTGAGAAGTAAATAGGAGGATCAATTTAAATCATGCTTGAATCAGTAATCAAATAGATAGAATATAATATGGATGATAAATTTCTATTATCATTTTTCAAGATGATTAGATTTTTTGTTTTAGGATATTTTAATGAAATAAGGATAAGGATATCTAGATGATCTTCTAAGGTAATTTGAATCTGATAGGATTTATTTCGTTTGATTATTATCTTATCTTTTTATGATTATTTTAGATTCTATTACTTTTAATTTGTGTTTAGGGTTCCAACACCGCCCTAAAATATTTCATTTATGAAAGATTTTTAGGATAATTTTTTTTGTGTACGATAGAATTTTTGTTTGTTACAAGGTATAAAGTATCGGTTAAATGAGATTTTGAGTCCGAACAAGAGGATAATTTTTTTTTGTTGATACAACAATAGGATAAATTGAATAAAGAGTAAATATTTGAGAGACTCCTATTTCCTAGGACCAAAAGTAAACCACTTTATTCGTATGAAAGCCCAATGAAAAGCCCATATTGAGGGAAGAGAAAAAAGCACATGAAACTGGGCCCAAAGAAACAAAAACAAGAAACATCGATTCGATCATCGCATCGGACGCGAAAGATCTCAAAGAGCAGAACCAATCAGAAAGAGCCTTCATAAAGATTTTAAAGAACTCCATTCGAAACGCAACAAAACACCGTAACTTGTAATTCAATCTCAAACACCCTCACATCCCCCCCCCCTCCCCCCCCCCCCCACATTAATTAAATTGACCGAAACAACAACCCACGAAATTGAAAACCTTAAAATTAAAAGAATTAAAAAAAACGAAAAATCTGACAAGAGCCTTGGGATAAAGGTTCGTCGAAATTAGAACAACGTGTGTGTAGAGATAGAGAGAGACAAGTCAGACAACGCAGATCATCAAATGAAAAAAGGAATAACGCAAAAAAACCGAAACTTATAAACAAAAGTCATTGCTTTTTTGGACTTTTGTTTTTAGTCCTCGTTAATGAGTTCTCGTTTGACACGAACATTCATGACACCGTTAATAAAAAGAGAAACAAAAAAGCCAGTATTTAGTATTTACGAGGGAAAAATAAAAACGAATTATGAAAGGTGGTGGAGGAATTGTACTTGTAGGAGGAGTCAAGGGAAACTGTTGTTGGTTTATTTTTGTTTTTCGATTATTGTTATTAATATTATTATTGTTTTTCGATTTGTTCTTTTATTCTTCAATCGTTGTTCTTTCTTTTCAATTCCTCATTGTACGCTGATGCTTTTTCTTATTTATTATGTTACTTTTAATTTTTTTTCATCCCAGGATAATAATCTTGTGCCTTTCCAATCCTTGACTATTACGGAATTTTGATTTAAGAGAGAGAGAGGAAGGTAGAGATGAGACGGGATAGATAAGGGGAAAATATTGATTCTTTTCGGTAGCCCTAATTTTCTGATTTTGGTTCCTTTTTCTTGAGCGTTCTGGATTTCTTCCGGGGTTTGAAGAAGGGAACTTTAGCAAGCTTCCCATCTTGATCGGCGTTCTTCAATGGAGGCCGAGTCTGTTTCAGACGGGGAGAACAATCGGAAAAGGGATGCCGCTGATGATTACAATGACAACAATAATGGAAGTAACAAAAAAATTGTAAATTCCAATGAAGGGCAGAGCAAGCCCAAGCGTCAGATGAAGACTCCTTTCCAGCTTGACGCCCTAGAGAAAGCTTATGCTTGTTCGTTCCACCTTCTCCTTCAATTTTTTGATCTCTTTCTGTAGTTTTTTAAATTTTTACTTTTTTTCTTCAATTTAAGGATTTTGTTTGATACGCGTTCAATCTATTTTTGTTGATCAGTGGAGATGTACCCGTCGGAGGCGATGAGGGCAGAACTGTCACAGAAGTTGGGGCTGTCGGATCGGCAATTGCAGATGTGGTTCTGCCATAGGAGGTTGAAAGACAAGAAGGATGTGCCTAAGTCTTCAAGAAAGGCGCCACTGCAGTTGCCCGCTTCACCGACGGACGACTTGAGGATGGAGACTGAACTTGCCAATGATTATGGATCCGGGTCGGGTTCGGGCTCAAGCCCGTTCACGCGTTCAGAGTTGAGGAATGTGGTACCTGGGGGTGTTCCTGGGTACTATGAGTCACAGCAGGCTCTTACGGAGCTCAGAGCAATTGCTTGTGTGGAGGCACAATTAGGAGAACCCTTGAGGGAGGATGGACCTATTTTAGGAGTTGAGTTTGATCCATTGCCGCCAGATGCATTTGGAGCACCTATAGGTATAACGCTTAGTGCTTTTGTTTTTTCGTTACATCAAGATTGTGTAACTCATATTCAGTTTATGCTTTTAGCTTTATATGTTTAATTGTTCATTTATTTATTTTTTGCTTGGATTACTGGTCTCTTACAGTCTTTGTATAACAATTTAACTGTTAAATCAAGTGGCATAGTTAAAATCTTCACATTGTTCAATTACTTGGGTATGAGTATGTTGGTGTTTCTTTTTTCAGGTGGTTATCTTGTTTCTTAAACATTCTATATTGTACTAGCTTTGTAGCGATTAATATTCATATACAGCATCTTTGACCACCTCCGGGTGTAGACATGGTTGCTAGAATTAATACTTTTGTGGCATAAGTGGTTGATAAACTTTTGTTTGTTTTGCGTGCTTCTGTTTTGTTTGGCTGCTGACACTTTTGGGACTTTTTTTTCTTCTTGGAGCAGCAGTTACTGAGCAGCAGAAGCGGCCTAGTCTTGGCTTTGATAGTAAAGTCTATGAAAGACATGACGTTAGACCAAATAAGGTTGGTTTTCTGTTATCTGTATTTAATAGCAGAATTGTTTATTAACTAGTATGCATTTAGTTGCATGTGACTCACAAGACATCATGTTTTGTCATGACTGTGGCTGAGTGGGAGATAATAATGATGATTGAGGACCTTTCTGAATGTTTACTCAAAAGGCCTTAAGAGTTATAGTTAACCTACTTTACTGGGTATTCCTGTAATATTTTTTATTTTTGTCGTTTTTTAATGTCTTGTTTCTGTTGTTAGCATGAAACATGAAATAAAGTATTTAGTAACTTTACAACTATATGGTAGTATTGGAACTAGTTTCAACATTCTCAGCTTTGAGTGATTATTCATTTGTATTCTTATGTTTTGATTTGGCATATTTTTTTGTTATTTATTCCACGTTTGTCCTTTTCCCTTCTGGTTTTGAAGATTATCTATTTGAATGCTCAAATAATGCAAATTCAGATTATAAAATGTGCTCCCTCAATTCATAGAAAACATGCTACGTTCTCCGTTATCAAATATAAGCAACAAATGAAGCTAGACACACATATTAAGAAACAATTTAGTGTCTAAAAAAGTATTTTCTCTTTGCTATTTTGCTTCCAATAAAGATATGAAGTTGGGCCAATGGTTATTATTCTTCATTGGAAAATGGAGAGTCCAATGGTTATTTATGAGGGGCATTTTTGTAAAGATAAAGTTAAAACATTTATGGAAGTTTGCAATATTTCTTATATTTGATAGCGTATAATTCTCTTAATTTGTTGCTTATATTTGATAATGGAGGGAGTATTTTTTTTTTAAATATAATCTTAAAACTCCTTGTTCTGCTAGATAATAATTTTGTTTACTGCTTGATTGCTTTTCTTTGAGACTTTGATTTTAATTTAGCTCCATTCCAGGATATGACAAGGACTTTCCATGAATATCCATTTCTCCCAAACCACGCCAGTATTAGATCTGATGCTTACGGACAATTGACACAATCTCATTTGCTTGATCCGATGGATGGTCTGGCAAGAACGTCACTTTTTGTAGTAAAAAATGAACAGCTTCCCAGGCTCCGTGCTGCCCAAGGTCATTCGTCACGTGTTCGTGGTTCATCTTTACATGATAAGCCAGGTCTTCCATTTCCATCACCCCCTCGTGATGATGATGGCCCCTCTCAAAGGGAATCTTACACAAAGCTAAATATTGGAATCAACTCTCACTTTACTGCTCACCCTAGTGCTGGACCAGAAAACCCTTATGCTGCCGTGGGTGGACAAGTTTTCCATGGCGATGCAATATTACGGGTGGACAGGAAACGAAAGGTATTCAGGCCATCTTCAGTAATGATTATTGTATTCTTTATTGAGCACCCTTATGTTATATTTCTTAAAACATTTCTGGAGAATATTTAGTATGAAGTCTTTGCCAGAGGATTTATAATTATATACTTTATGCAGAGTGATGATTCTAGAGCTGCAAGAGAAGCTGAAGCCCATGGGATGAGGATCCAGAAGGTGATAGAGAAACAAGATAACATTAGGCGAAAGGTTGTTTCTGAAATATTCAATGTGCTATTGTGAAGTTTATGAGTAGATGGTGAAAGGATTAATGTGTCTGATCTGACTCCCTTTTATTTTTCTTCTCAATTTTAGAATGAAGAAAGAATGAGGAAAGAGATGGAGAGGCAAGATCGTGAACGAAGGAAAGAAGAAGAGAGGTTGATGCGTGAGAGACAAAGAGAAGAAGAAAGAACAAAGCGTGAGCAAAAGCGTGAAATTGAACGGAGGGAAAAGTTTCTGATGAAAGAAAATTTAAAAGTATGTTTGTGGGCCTTGGAGCACTATCATCTGTTAGCTGATATTTAAACCTCTGATTATGTGTAATGTATCCTACTGACCTGTATTGTGGTCTATCCATTAAAAGGCTGAGAAAAGGAGGCAAAAAGAAGAGCTTCGAAAAGAGAAAGAAGCAGAGAGAAGGAAAGCTGCTCTTGAGAAGGCAGTTGCCCGCAGAATAGCTAAAGAATCTATGGAGCTTATTGAGGACGAACAACTGGAATTGATGGAGTTGGCTGTGGCAAGCAAGGGACTTCCCTCAATTATAAATCTTGATCTTGACACTTTGCAAAACCTTGATATATTTCGGGGTGAGCGATATAATTTTATAGTCTAATTAACACAATTTGGTTTCTGGTGATGGGGAATGAGGTCCTAATACTGATAATTATTTGTTTACTGCAGATTCATTATGCATTTTTCCACCTAAGAGTTTAAAGCTGAAAAAACCATTAGCCATCCAACCCTGGATCAAATCTGAGGAGCATGTTGGCCACCTTCTCATGGTATGTTTTTATTATCACTTTTGTTTGAAGCATTAACTGTGGTTTTTAGTCATTTAACAGTTTTTATAATGTTTATCTTAGATTAATTTTGTATTTATTCGTGATCTGTTTTGAGCAGTGGCTCTTTCAGCATTTAGTCTTTTGTACCCTTAAATTAATTAATAAAATATTCTACAGTTACCTTGCTGTTATGTCAGTGGGTTTCTGGATGCACTGCTTTAGCTCATGTTCTTTAGCTCATGTTATCTTTTTAGTTTTATTTATTATTTAGACAATAGCTTGATTTGTGGCTCCTCAGTTAAATGTTCGAAAGCTTTGGTGGTGTATTTCAGGTTTGGAGATTTCTGATTACATTTGCAGATGTCCTCGAGTTGTGGCCTTTTACTCTTGATGAGTTTTTGCAGGCATTTCATGACTATGTGAGTTAATATGACCTTTGCTGGTATTTTGAGCTGTTAAAATGAATTATTCTGTGCATTTTTTCTCTCTCCTTCTTTCCCTAACTATGTGGGATCAATCTGCAAACCCTTGGATCTCAGGATTCAAGATTATTTGGTGAAATACATGTTGCTCTTCTCAAGGTGATAATAAAGGACATTGAAGATGTTGCAAGGTCGCCTACAGGATTAGGTACAAACCAGAATGGGGCTGCTAATCCTGGGGATGGCCATCCAGAGATTGTAGAAGGGGTAAGTCCAGATATTTACAAAATATTCTGTGCTTTTTAGTCAATCAGTGGATTTTTCAATGGATTACATTTTAATGTAATGTTGTCTTTTTAATTTATTTATTTTTAAATATTAGGCATATGCATGGGGCTTTGATATAAGAAATTGGCAGAAGCACTTGAATCAATCAACATGGCCTGAAATTTTCCGACAGTTAGCATTGTCTGCAGGGTTTGGACCACGGTTGAAGAAAAGAAATATCTCATGGTCATATGCAAATGATAAAGACGAGGTTCATCATTCTTCTTTATGTTAATTGATTGTGTTAGTTTCAAGACTTTTCGGATTTCTTATGTTACGTCTATACCCCATTGTTTTAATTCCAATTTTGAGGGGAACACAGAATTTTGGATATTTTTTATATTTGTTACAGCCTTGAGATCTTTTTATGTTCAATTTAAATCTTGGGATGGGGGCATTTCTGTTGCCATTGAATTGTTGGCTGAGCATTTGTCTGGATCTATTTATGAACAATTGAATTTTTTCCATTTTTTTAAAAAGTGTGTTGCATTGACTAAATGAGTAATGATTCTGTATGTTACAGCTGGGTAGAAGTTGTGAAGACATCATCTCCACACTTCGCAATGGTTCGGCAGCTGAAAATGCGGTGACAAAAATGCAAGAGAAAGGTCTATTAGCCCCTCGGAGAAATAGGCACCGGTTGACTCCTGGAACAGTCAAGTTTGCAGCATTTCATGTTTTGTCTCTTGAGGGTAGCAAGGGCCTGACAGTACTAGAGCTTGCAGAGAAAATTCAGGTGAATTGTCTCTCTTACTATTAAATGCTCCATTAAGTTATCCTCTTTATTCTTATGCATTTCTCCTGTCAGAAATCTGGACTTCGGGACCTGACAACTAGCAAGACTCCTGAGGCATCAATTTCTGTTGCTTTGACTAGAGATGCTAAGCTTTTTGAAAGAATAGCTCCCTCAACATATCGAGTTCGTGCTGCATACAGAAAAGATCCTGCTGATGCGGAGGCCATTCTTTCAGATGCTAGAAAGAAAATTCAGATATTTGAAAATGGGTTTCCTGCTGTTGAAGATGCTGATGATGTTGAAAGAGAAGAAGAGTCGGAAAGTGATGAAGTTGATGAGGATCCTGAAGCAGATGATTTAGTAAATCCCCTAAGTGATAACAAAACATCTGAACAGTATGATGACCTGAACAATTGCTCTACAAATGGAAGAGAGAATATGAGCCATGACATGGAACTTATTCAAAATGAGTTTGGCAAGGATCTTCCTTGTGTTCCTGAGAATTGTTCCAAGGATGCTGATTGCCCAAGTGCCATCACTGGACAACGGGATGTTGTTGAAGATTTGAATACTGGAAATCCTGAAGATAATATGGAAATTGATGAAAGCAAGTTTGGAGAGTCATGGGTTCAAGGTCTTACAGAAGGAGATTATTCTGACCTTAGTGTAGAAGAACGTCTTAATGCTCTAGTAGCATTAGTTGGGGTTGCAAATGAAGGGAATTCAATACGTGTTGTTCTTGAGGTATATTTTGTTCCATATAGTCTTGAATTTGGATTGAAGTTGCATTTGTTTACTAGCCCTCCTTTTTTCTTTTTAATATATATTGACATTAAGAACTTTACAGGACCGTTTGGAGGCAGCAAATGCTCTGAAGAAGCAAATGTGGGCAGAAGCACAGATAGATAAAGTTCGGCAGAAAGATGATAATTCTAATAAATTAGATTTACCATCTCTTACTGTAAATAAAGGTGAGGCACAATATACGGGCCCTGCTGCGGAGGGAAACCAGAGCCCATTGCTTGACATCAATATTAATAATAATGAGGCATCACCCAGCACTGCAGAAAATCAAAAAGTTGTTGGTGCACAGAACACGCCTATTGAAAAGCCCTCAGTTGTTCAAGATCTCGTTATAAGTCCAGACAATCCACAGATTCTATCTGCACATGCTTCAAAAAGGTCTCGTTCACAGTTGAAGTCCTATATTGCACATATAGCAGAAGAGATGTATGTATATAGGTCCTTGCCCCTTGGTCAAGATCGGAGACGTAACCGTTATTGGCAATTCGTTGCATCTGCTTCCAGCAGTGATCCTGGTGCTGGCAGGGTCTTCGTTGAATTACATGATGGCAGTTGGAGGCTTATTGATTCAGAAGAGGTGAATTGTTTGTTGTTGAATTGTTGGTTTTCAGTGGTTGATCCATTCCTTTCAGATTAATTCCTGGATATGTTGGTTTCAAAATGCTTCCCATGTTTCAGAACATGTCTTAGCGACCTGCTTACTACAGACAACTTTACATTATTACTACATCATACTCCCAATGTTGAATCAAATCTAGATTTTTCGAAATTGAGTCCTCAAATAATGGTTCTAATAAAGATAATCTCCTGAATTGAATACCTGCTCTGGCCTTTAATCACAAGAATATTTTGTTCTTTACGGCCACCCCCCCCCCCAAAAAAAAAGAATATCTGTTATTCACAAAATTTTATTGCTCTATCTTCTTAATTTATTGGCTAGGAAGTCAAAATATTTTAGCGACTGTGAATGTTTGAGCTAGATTGTTATTTTCTTCAGGTGTCAAGGGTTATGTGAACTTGATGTATTCTTATGCTTTCGTCCTAATTGTTTATATTTTGTTCAACTTTATGCAGGACTTCGATGCACTTTTGACATCCCTTGATTCGCGGGGAATAAGGGAATCTCATTTACGCTTAATGTTGCAGAAGATTGAGAATTCCTTCAAGGAAAATGTTCGAAAGAATGCTCAATTTAGTAAAGTTTCTATAAAAGCAATTAAAAATGAAGCTGATGAAGTAGAATTGGTTCCTGAATTCCGTGCTGGATCAGACAGTTCTAGCAGTACACTTTGTGGTTTGAATTCTGACAGTACATTGGAAACTTCATCATCCTTTAAAATTGAGCTGGGGAGAAGTGAGGGTGAAAAAAAAGCCGCCTTGACCAAGTATCAAGATGTTCAAAAGTGGATATGGAAAGAATGTTATAATTCATCAACATTATATTCAATGAAATATGGTCAACGGAGATGCAAACCCCTGCTGGAAATATGTGATATGTGTTTGAATCCATATTTCTTTGAAGATTACCATTGTAACTCTTGCCACCATACTTTTGCAGCTAATAATGGATTGAATTTTTCTAAACATGCATTTCAATGTGGAGAGAAGGTAGATTCCAAAGGTCTTTGCACTTGGGATTCTTCTCTTCCCTTGCAGATAAGGTTGCTCAAGGCCTTGTTGGCTTGTATTGAGGTAAATTGACAATAGCTTACTATGTGCTTTAGTGATTTTTATTTAGATTTGTCACCTTTCCAGTAGTGTATTTTTCCTAATAATTTAGTGTTTATTTGTTTTCTCATTTTGTATTTCAGGCTTCTGTGCCTCTTGAAGCATTTAAATCAATTTGGACAGAAGAGAATAGGAAGCAGTGGGGTGTGAAGTTGAGCAAATCATCTACAACTGATGAACTCTTACAGGTTTATGCCATATAATTAAGTACAAGTTTATCTTGCAAATCCTTATACCATTTTGAAGTTTTTGTATTTATAAACTGAGCAATGCATTCTGCAGTTATTGACCTTGTTGGAGAGAGCAGTACAGCGAGACTTTCTGTCATCGAACTTCTCTACAACAGAAGAAATGTTGGGATCAAACTGTATGCCAGATGATGCTGTAAATGCTTCTACTGATACTGAATCAGTTCCTGTGCTGCCATGGGTCCCACAAAGCACTGCAGCTGTGTCATTGAGAATATTTGAGTTTGATGCATCCATCAGTTACATACCGGCTGAGAAACCTGAGCTACCTTGTGAGGAGAAAGAAGTGAGGGAATACATGGTGAGTTCTATATCTCCTTGTTTATATCTAGCTCATTTACCAAGCAGACAACTGGATTGAAGGGTCCCTTTATGTGGGTTCCATTTGTTATGCTTATATTTGAGTGAGAGATGAAGTTTATCTGGAAAGCTTTTGTGGTGATCATATTCAGAAGCCAATCATCTAACTTGTTCTGGTTTTCTTTTCTGCTGAAGCTTCCTTCACGATATGCTCCCTTCAAATCTGGTAGAGCTATTGAATCAGCAGAATTAGACCATGATGAATTCATCAAGGAAGACAAATCTTATAAAAGTGCCCGAGGCAGCAATAAACGTGGACGAGGATCTCATGATCAGGGGCGGGGCAAAAAGTTGTCTAGAAGAATGCAAGAGCCAAAACAACTGTCCGGGCGCCGAAATGTTAAAGGCGCTGAAATTTTGGGTCAAGGATTAAAACAGCAGGGGAGAGGGGCACAAGGACAACCTGGTGGACGTGGTCGCCGAACAGTCAGGAAAAGAAGAGTGGAGAAAAGGGCCGTCGTTGAGGACTTATTGCTGGGCCACAAGGTTGGTAGAGAATCATTGAGAAGTTTGGAAGAAGAGGAATGGGATGGCGAGAAGGAATCAAGTCCCATCCAAATGGATGGTGTTGATAATAGTAACAGTGCTGAGGAAGTGGAATCTGACGACAATGGGCAAGCAGTGGAGTATGAGCAAGGAAACTGGGAGGTAGGTTTCAATGGTGATAGTTCCAACAGCAGATGGGATAGGGATTTGGTTGAAGCCAGCGATGAAGAAGTGGTCGGTGCTTCTGAAGATGACAACGGTGTTGAAGAGGTAGAAGAAGAGTTGGAAGAAGATTCAGAGGAAGAGGTTATGAGTGAGGGAGAGGATTCAGATGGTATGGGCAATAGAATGATGGTAAATGAAGAAGGCTCAGACTCAGCTGTCTCTGAGGATTCTTCTGATTAGAAGAACATTGGATATTTGAATTGATCAAATGAAGGGAATTGAATTGCATCCCAATGCTGCATTGAATTTTTTACTAACATTGCCGCTGGATAAGTGCCTGAGAAGTCATTTTATGGCTTGAGAGAGAGGGAGAAGAGTCAGTAGAATTATGATGTATATGCTCCATGAAAATGGAGCCCCCTGTATTTTTAAAGTAGAGTTGAAGTTGAGGGCCTTCGTAGCCCGGCCTCATTTTGATTTTGTTTTTCCATGTCATAGATATTCATTAATTTATAGAAATAACATACCTTTATATGTAAGCTCTTCTTTTTCTTCTGCCCTAAATAAATCTTTAGTTGGAAATTATCAGGCTCAAAGGGTCAAAATCCTTTGGGTGGAAGAAGCAAAAGGCTAATGTGGGTAATTTGAAGTCATTAAAATTAAAAAGTATGGATTTAATGCTATTTACCAATAAGGTCATCCTAAGAATGTATTTTTTTTTAGGAATTTGTTTTATTGGAACAACCTTATCAAGGTCAGCTCATGATTTATCAACTTTACCTGTGGGGTATAAATGTGAAACGTGATGCAGAACTTCTAAGAATAATGGCTTCGTAATATTAACAATTCATGTTCAAAGGGAAAATAACAAATGAAACAAATTGATAAAAGTTGACTTTTGAATGTAAGTCAATAATTGTAATAAAAATGGAATTCATATAACAATTATTAAGAATGATATTTACAATGTCCGCTGTGATCAAAATTAACAATTGAAAATATACAAATGACTCCTTACAGATTGATATTAAGTTTCAAATTCAGAAACAGCTAATATTCAATGCATATTGCATTGACAGTTCGTGTTGAAAAAAACACATTAAAAAACAAATAAAAATCTGAGCAGACTCTGCTGTCGCTCGTATCAAGTGTTTTGTTTGGCGAGAATAAGTGAATATGATGATACTCAAAAGTTTTAAATTGGTCTATTATCAGAAAAATATATAATTATTTTCACGAAAAAATGTCAAATGATCGTCTCTTAGATTAGCAGTTTAGCACCATAGTTCATTTTTGTTTTTTAGTAAAATAATTATTTTTCACGAAAATGTTTCAAACCTAACACACAAACCAGCGACACAGAAAGGCCATCTACGGTGGTGATGATGATGTACACGAGATAAGAGAATATTATACACAACCTTTCATCAAGGCAAAATCACCATGGTTCCTTAATTATGACCCTAAAAGTTTCTTAATTCCAGCTTTCTGGTCCGATGTCAACCTTGTTGGGAATTTGATATTGAACTTAATCCTAAGGTTGCCCCTCCTTGAAAGTTCTTTTGGAATTGGCATGCCTTCCTTGGGGACAACCTCTTCATAGGTTGGATGTATCACGTTGTTTATGGGAATGTTCAGAGTCCTACCATCCAACGTTGTGAGATGTACAGTGTAGCCTGTTAGAGCTTCTACAAGTGTTATCTTCTGTGTCACTACCAGATCATTACCATCCCTTGTAAACAAACTGTGAGGTTTCTCATCGACGATGAATATCAGATCTGCAGGGATCACATTTGGTTGTTCGTTCCCTTTCTCTGGGAACGTGATCTTCGTCCCCTTCTTCCAACCCGGTTTGATTTCAAGGGTTAAGATTTCCTCCACTGGTAAAGTTTTTCTGCACAAACAAACCAAATCATCAAAATGCAGCTTCCAAATGCAATACAAGTAAGCCACACGTATAAAAGGCGGTCTAGAGGTGTGGTGTGGTCTGGAGAAGGATAAATATACACAACTTTACCTCCAAGTCGCATATCAGCAATCTTAGTGCTGTGTCAAAACTCACCCTCAACCAACCCCACGCATAATGCTTGAAAAAAATTATAGTCTCTACTTATCAAACTAGAAATTGAAGTAAGAGTCAAGACATTAACCAATGCCTAAAGCGAAGATCATAATTTTTGAGTTCAGATCAACAAAACAAAAGTTTAACATTCAAATTGGGTTTCATTATCAATCCAACGGCGGAAATCAATCTGGTCATGAAAGTAAATTTAGGGAAGCTTTACCTAAAAGTTGGAGTGAAATCGAAAGGCTAAGTAAAGTGTACTTACCCACTTGCATCTACAAGTTCCCTTGAGATCTTCATCTTCTTGGTAGTGCCTTTATAGAGCTCCTCAAGGCTGCAAGGCAATATGTTTTCAATAGGAGGCGCCTTCCGTGGACCTTGTTGACTCATAGGCCTGCCTTCTCCAAATGAGCTGAATATATCATCCCCAAACATTCCACCAAAGGACCTCGTGCCACCTCTCACGCCGCCGCCGCCCATTCCACCAAATGGGCTCGAAAAACCGAAAAATTCAGCAAAAATGTCGTCTGCGTTTCTGGGGTTAAACCTAAACGTCGTTGGACCACTTCCAGTTTGGAAGAATGAAGCCCCACCAGCATCTGGTGGTGGCACCTGCCCTTTGAGCCCTTCTTCTCCATACTGATCATAAATTGCTCTCTTCTGGGGATCACTTAGAACCTGCACAAAATCAAGGTACCAAGCGAGACCCTTCATCAAACACACTTACATATCCTGGATAATATAAAATTTTAAATGTGTCAAGCTGATAAAGTAGCTTGGGCAAGGAATAGCCTGGACAAATTTCAAAAGTACCTGATCACATAAAAACAGGGCCCGCCGCGCGCCCCCGGGCGGGGCGGGGAAGGTGGGGGCTGCTTGCAGAGATTGAAAATTTAGAAAATCTCAATAACATCATCAAACATTTGGTGGCCGTTATTAAAGTGAAGGAAGTAAATCACTTGGTAAATGGACGAGCTAATAGAGATTGATTAATGTTCTTAAAGTGAAGGAAGTAATCGATAACTAGCTTTACCTCGTAGGCTTCTGAGACTTGTTTGAATTTGGCCTCAGCGTCTTTCTTATTGTTTGGGTTCTTATCAGGGTGCCATTTCATGGCAAGCTTTCGGTAAGCTTTCTTCAGATCTTCCCCTGTGGCATTCTTGTCAACCTGAAGAATCTTATAATAATCCACACCCATACTTCTTCGTCTTCTGAAGGTCAAAACTTGGTCATGAGATTCTGTAAATATTTATATTTTCCTTTCAATCAATGGGTCTTCCCTGAAGCTTCGCTTCGCTTCTGTTCTTTTGCTACTAAGTGGGAAGGACAACAGATATAATTAGAGTTAAAGCTATAGTGATTAGCGAAGGGAAAAGATCTGTCTGGAAGGTGCGCGTTTCCCCAAAAGGACCAGAAAAGTGCGGAACTTTCGAGAGTTCATGAATATCGTCTGTTTTCAGGCGGGGACATGTTTTGCGCGGTAAATTAACTAAAATATAGTCTGAATGCAATTCAGTTGTGGCCGCAGTCCCTCAAAACGGCAACAATTATGCGTCGTTTACCGGTCTCCCCTAACGGACCTGTCCTCTGTTTAGAGAGAGCCCCCGTTATTTGCACAAGATACAAACCTTAACGGGGGTGTTTGGAGAGGATTAAAATAATTACTTTTACATTTTACGAAATAATTTTTTTTAATATATTTATCTCATACAATGGCAACAAAATTTTTAATATACCAAGAAGAGTTGAAATAATATTAGAGAAAATGATAGAGAATTATCTTGAAATAGTTTGAAAATGTATAAAGAAAGATATCTTGTAAGGAAAGTGGACCAGACAATTTAAAATTTGAAGAGAATGCTAAACAGAATTATTGAATAAGCCCTCTTAATCAATAATTTATTAAAAAATTTAATTTTTGATATAACACAATAGTATCATATAATTTATGTAACAAACTTCAATTAGTAAAATAAAGTTTATTGTATTATTTGTACAACACGAAATCAATTAAAAAGAAAATCTATCTACAATCTTCATATTTGCTCCAAGCTTAAAAGTAAATCCTTTTTCCCCAGCTTAGGAGCAATGTGGTAAAAGCTTACAATTTTTTTTTTTGGAACATCCATCCCCTTAACACTGTCATTGTCCCATTCAATGGATATTAGTATTATTTCGCCTTTATTACTGTAATAATAATAGCTGGGAAAAATTTTGTTTTGACAACTCGTAAACCTTCATCCTCTTGTTGAACTCTTAGAATTAATATGCTATATGCAGTTATGATCAATACAGCATTGTTTGTTAAGTACAAATTTATTTATGACGGTGCCGGCTTTTCTGTTAAAGAATTGTTTGTGTTAAAGATTCTAGTTATCTTTCAAATGAAGGTCAACAAAAAAGAAAGAGTCATCTTCCAAATACAATTTTAGTTTTCTTCAACAAGAAATTGCCATAAAACAATGATTGTGTTGCTCCTTACAATGAAGAATCATCACCAGGGAACAAAATCAAGATAAAACTACCAAGGAAAATCTACACGAGGTATCATCTGGGTTCTCAGACTAAAAATATCGTAAACAAGTTATATTGCCAGAGATCCTTACACCCCCTTCAAGTCTTCAATTTTAGCATACTTGTCAACCTGCAAAGCTTAAAAGAAGACACAAGAGAAAAATATATAAATATTTAATAAAATTCAAAGCTACACTTTGATGTGATTTGCAAGGGCGTATGTAGAACAATTCTGTTGCTTAAGTTTAGTGAAACGCAAGCTCCTTTTCAGAACAATATAAAACTAACTTCTGAGATTATATATCCATGGCATAAGATCATAAGCAATAAAGAGATGTCAGCATTTCATATAGGGATATATACATCTTGACAGATCCACTTACTGTTCAATTTCATATAAGCTTAAAATGTTCAATTTAGACGTCATGATGGAATGGAAGCAGATGGTGACGTTAGAAATCAGAATTTGAGTTTCTTATTGTATGACTATTCTTCAAGTTAATAAAATAAGAGGTAGAACAACCAAAATTATAACAAGATTCCATCATGAGGTCAGACGATGTTTAGGTTCTTGTAACCAGTGTTAATCTAAGTTCAACTCTATCAATCAATTGGAAATGTTTAAATCCTGAAGACATGAATTCATCCCATGCGCACACAGTTTATGCCTATTAGTTTGTTGAGTATGCTATTAGGATTTTGTAATGTTGCTGGAAGGGAAAATTTGCATTTCAGAACTTACTGTACCGGCTTCTGTTTCCAGTATTTATTCAGAGCATATGCAAGGGGATCATTTTACATCAGAACCATCTATTTTGCTTGTTCTTCTTAAATGAAGTTCCTTAGCATAAAAAGTTATAAATAAAATAAACAAGAAGAAAAGGAAGAAGAATCAACATACAAATAAATCATGCCAATCTTCTGGATGGCATCTAGAAAATGTCCTGTCAGGAGAAAATTTTATGTTTCTGATTGCAAGCTTGTACCCTAATCTCCATATCAAACCGATAGGCATGTAACAACCAAGACTTGTTTTCTTCTTTCACGTTCAAGAATGGAGAACCAGGAGTTCAAGACGCTATAAAAGCATCATGCGAACGGAACAATTTGGTCTCATTCCCAAAGCAAAACCAGAAATTGCAAGTCATGGTAATGTTGTCACATAACCAGGTAAACGTATCCTGTTTAATTTAATTCAACAGCTAAAGTTATGCCACATGCCTACATAGGACAACCAAACTTATATAAAAACCGATAACTAAAACCTATTGTAGCAAATTAACAAACAGTACGCCGGCGTCTATTTGTACCGGGAAAACCCTGTACGGACTGAACAATCAAATCTCCCATAAGAAATGAAGGCATAGAATTTTCATTAATTACCAGGTAAAACGAGCGTATAGCGGCGGCGTCTACTTCTTCTTGCCTCCCTTGGGAGAAATCCCACTGCGCCTAGAAGGGAGGACAATCTCTCCTTTGAGGACTGGAATCTCCATAATCTGAGAAAGTTCACCAAACTTCTTCCGGAACTTCTCTACTTGGTCGGCGTCCACCAAGAGGGCCGATCGGTTGCCGAGGTAGAATGGGTGGTTGCCGGACCACACATCCACCGAATACTCCTTCTGAGCCCCCCCAGTAGTCATCACCAGCTCTCCATTGCCGTACACCTTCGCGTCCTCGTAAAACTGTGGGTGTATGTCCTTCTTCCTGCATGTAACTGAAGTTACCCCTGTGCTTCTCACCTGAAAGAGTTCAATGATTTTTCGAGTAAGGGACTGAATTGAATTTCAGAAAACAGAGCAGAATAGAGGAAGAAGGGCTCTGAAGGAATTCGCCGATACATTGTTGGCGGGAAGTGGCCGAACCGGAACGACTGGTTTTCCCTGTAGAAAGGTGTTTGTTAGAAGAGCCTGCGCCATTTTTCAGCTTTGGATGAGAAGGATGAGATTCTGTGGTTTCGAACGCCATTTATTCGATTCATGCCGGTCCATTTATATTTTTACATTAATAATGAAAAAAATAATTACTGTTATTTCACTAAAAAAAAATAAATGTGTTACTATTTGCAACAATTATAAATTAACAGCCAAAAATTCCTAATTTTTTTGTGCTTTTCTGGAATCTTCAATTGTTTCAAGTCTTCGATTTGATATTCACCTCCGAAAAGTTTACATGACTGAGATTATTGATGATTGATGCATCTTATAGTTATTTTATAACGCTTCTTGCTGTATAGATTTCACAGTGGAAGGAATCTCCGAAAGTTGAGAGTGGAGACTGCGGAAATGGATCGCTTCGCATTTCTGCTTCTTGCCATATCCGCAACTCTCTTTCCTTTCTTCGGCATCACCTTTTCAGCTGAACCAGTCGACGACTTAATCTCCCAATTGCAGGACACCAAGTTCCAAATCGATCGGTTAGGTAATGGATGATATGTATTGCTGAATGCATATTTGGCACTGTTTTTACTCTTCTTCAATGGGACGGCTTGGATTCGATCGTTTTTGTAAATACATCTAATTTCTACTGGTTTATCTTTTGGATCATCTTTGAACAGTAGTGTTACGGATGGTTCGCTAATTTGTATATTGCTATATATATTTCTCCTGGCTTAGCTATGTTCCAAGTCTGGTGTGAATCTGGCAGAAGAAAACAAAATAGAGTATGAATCTGCCGTTTCCTTCTTCTCCGGCGTAAATTAGCTCCTGCATGTCAATTCTGTATTGAGAACCCTCTTTCTTTTCTTTGCATATCGTTATGAGAGATAATTGAATGCAGAATTCATTCTTGAAGAAAACAATCAGAAGTTGAACGAAAGAAGCCTCTATCTCAAAGAATGTGAGAAGCGAATAGATGAAATGTCGGAAAAAATCCATAATCTAGAGTCTACTCTCTCTAGCATTAAGGTTGGTCTTCTAGCAGTTCTAAGTAACTGCATTTTATGTTTTCAAAAGGTTCCAAATTTTTCTCTGCTTTTGATCATCTCAAACCCATACAACTATATCTTCTGTGAGTTAGTGTTAGAGCATGATCAGGTAGCAATATCCCATTAGCTTTCTTGTTTATAACGATCTGATTATTTCCCCTTATTTAGGAGACCTAGAGTGCCATGCTCGTTAGGTGTATATGCCTACCATGAATCACTCTCCTGTTGGTAGGGAAGTTAGTGAGCTGCCCCCGCAGAAAATATAACAAAACGATGGATCCAAGTCAACAGAGACACTGAGAGAAAACCTGAAAAATGAAGCCCAACATTTCAAAGTTCCTTTGCAATTGAAACTTCCTTGAAGAGACCTAAATCGAGGTCGAAAAGGACAATCTTATCCGACAACTTATCTATGGATAGGAAAAACACCTGAAAGTAAGAGCATTTCGTTCCAGCCTAAAACAAACATCATAGGTAGCGTATCAACCCAAAGCCTTTCACTCCTGCTGAAGTCTCTGAAATTAAATTAAGTAAATATCTCCAAATGTGGAAGGCACAACCATGAAATGAATTTTTCTTACTTTAACTGTTAATAAGTATTTTGCAACGACTCCTTGTACACCTAAACTGGTCTTATCTATCTAAAATTATGTTATCTAGACAACCAGCAGGGAGTGCTTTATTCTGATATACCATACCTTTATGCCACTTCATTGGTGATATAAGATTTATGCATCATAGAGATTATTTCCTGCAAATAATATATTTGATAATCACATATCGATTTGTCTTGCAGGCTGGTTCATTCCATGCTGAGAAGCGACTCAAAATTCTGGAGGAAGAGGTTTTGGTTTTGCTCCCCTTTTTGTTACTCTGCATCATTTTTCTTACATCACTACTTGTTATGGTCGTTCATATGAAACAGCATTTCTCTTCTAGAATATTTAGAGGTTTAAGTGATTTAATCTAGGCTTGATAATGTTTAGGTGCGACTTCTTTGGGCTACTTCAAGAAAGAACAACTTTGATCTACATATTTTGGAATGTAAAGCACAAGATGCTGAACAAAGACTCAAAGAGGTCACTTCAGTAGTTGAAAAGGTTTAGATCCATGCTTTATTAATATTTTTTAATAACTTTTTTCATTTAGTCTTTTCCTTCATCTGGTTAAAGACATTTGTCTAAATTATAATGCATATTGTAAAGGAAATCCTTCTATATAATGAGGAAATAAATTATTTTCCAGCAGTTAGGCCCTTAATCATTGAAATCTGCTGTGAAGTTCCACAAAATTTACTAAATCCTAATTAGTCATTTGTTTGGCAATGGAGTTTCACCTTTGGCAAGGACTGTGGAGTGAGGGCCTTTAAAAATGTTGTATTCAATGAGAGTAAGTTGAAATATTGTGCAAGAGAAAATCAGTGTTTTTTTTCCTGAAATACATCAAAGAGACAATTCAGGAATATTCTTGCTGATGCTCCGGCATTAGTTTGGCTTTTGTTTGGCATCATTTTCTTGCAGGGGAAATTATGTTGCATACTATTCTTTCTCTTTTCTTTGCATAAAATCTATCTAGCTTTGGAGTTTGAGATAACAAAAGGGAAAATAGTGGCTTTGGAACCAATTACCTTAGGTGTAGTGTACCTCACTACCTTGGGTCTTCTATTTTAGCCTTGCCTAGTGAACCACCCGCTATTGACCTTTTTAGTACTGATAGGAATGATGAGTGAAATGGAATGCATAAAAATAGTATTTGTGCTGCAAGAAAACTTGGAGACTCTCAAGATTTAAGAATGCCTGGAATCCCTTTCTTATGCAGTGTGTAAAACATTTTCTCTCCAAAAGGGGTCAGCTTTTTTAATTGTGCCATTATGATTTTTCTTGTTTTCATTCAGTTTAACGTTTCTTCCTACATAGATTAACTAGTTGCAGTTATTTTGTTCCTTCTTCCATTCAGATGGGTGACATAGTGACAGAGCAGTGGATTCAAATTCAGCATCTTGAGCAGGCTCTTCACATTACTGAAGTAATGAAGTTCATTTCATAGTTTCTAATTGGAAACCTAGATAAATATACAGTACCTTATGTTCTGTTAGATTCTCTAAAATTTGTTATTGTCCTTGTTTATGTATGTGTGTATGTGCAAAGATGAGGACAATGAAGGCTCGAAGGTTAGCAGGCTTTACAAGATGCACATTCTTGAAGGTAACTTTTAATTTTTTTTTTTATATAACTAATTTGTTCACCTCAATCAACTTACACATTTATTTGTCCTGAAGTTCTTCAACAGCATTCTTGACGATTTCGGGGCAGCACAATCATATCTGTTTGGTGGCAGTAGTACAGCCAATTCTCTCATCTCACAGGCTACGGATCAGATGAAGAGATCTTATTTATTGGCCAAAACCTATCACCACCAGGTCGTCATGATAACATAATATTTATCTCCAGATTTAGTAGGTATTAGGGGAATGAAATCTACCTCTTATGAGACTTACCAAAAGAAGAAATCTACCTGTTATTAGGTTAAATACTCCAGTGACTAAAAGAAAATCCAGATAAAGAGGCTCAAGTTTGCAACAAATCTGTTTAATCTCTGTATATCATCAACGGAAGAACCCTTAAAACAACCATATACTGAGCATAGACCAAAGCCTTCAATGACACGTGCTTTTTTATGAGTTACAAGACCGCACAAAGTATCCTAAAATGCTACTTTTAAGGAAATTCCAGCACATCAAATTCTGAAATTCAAATGTTTTTTGCATGTCAATAATCTCAGAATACTATCAACCATATCCTCTTTTTAAGGAACTCTAGATCTATGCACTAACAAATTCTTTACCGCATGCAGCTTCAAGCTTTCATCAAGGATCTGATGAAAAGACATAAATTGACTGCAGCATTTGCGAATGATGAATTAGTTTTCTTCCTGGTGTGATTTAAATATCCTTTACCATCCAATTTGAACGTTATATATAATTCACTATAACATTTCTGCAGATATTCGTCATTTCTTATGATATCACCCTTTGATCAAGTTTACATGTTTTCAGGCATCTTCTGTAATCATCTTTCCATTGATGAGTGCCTGGATGTTGCTCTCATCGTGAACTTAGAGCACTAGGCTCACAAGACTTCTTCCAAAGGAGAGTGTCCTCCATACTGCTTTGAGTGTTAACCTTCTTCTTGACTCGTACTTGGAGGACTAAGCCTCATTTGTTTCAGTGGTGGTGGACCGATCTACTTTTGATATTGAACAGTAGATAGTAGTGGCCTATGATTCTCTCGGTTTTAGAATTTAGATAGCTGAATTTTTTTTTGTCAATTTGTTTGATTCAATATTCGGGCAAGATAGCTGAATTTTGATTGTGCAGTTTTAGTCGAATATGAAATCCAAATTATGTTATTTTTTTTTTGGGTTGCCCACCCGGTTCACCGGAGCTTTGCCCCGACTACATCCGGATCCGACCCGCGTCGCGCACCTGGCTATGGTGGGTGAGTCTCCCAACGGGAATTTTCTGCGTACGCCAAGGCTCGAACTCGAGACCTCGCTTAAGCGATACCGAGCCGCTTACCACTCGGACCAACCCCGTTGGTATGTTATTAGTTTGTCTTGTTAGTGTTAGCATGATTTTCGTTTTCTGCTGTTTCACATAACTTCCCCTCAATGAAATGTCATATTTGTTGTTTATATTTGATGTCTTAGTTAAAGTAAATACATGGCGGATAATTGGAGAAAGATAGAGAGAAAAGAAAGAGCAGATAAAAAACTGAAATTTATGCTGTTATTTTTTTATTGGTACGTATTATTATGTAGCTTCTCAAAGGATTTGAGGGTCCTTTCCTTTATTAACTTGTCTGTGCTCGTAACATGTCTCCTCAAATAGAAAATTTATTCATAAATATGAAAAATAATTTAAATTGCAAACTCCAGTAAAAACCAGAAACATAATGCATCCGAAATTCTTTTTTCCCATAAGCAATAAAAATAATTTTTTTTAAAGAACAGATGGGGAAATGACGCTCCCGTCAATTCATGCTATAAACAAGGGATTCATGTAATAAAAATAAAAATAAAATAGGATAAAATAAAGGGGTTGTATTCTTAAATGCTCAACTCCAAATCCAATTCGGAGTCAAACGGCGGGAAGCAGAAAAGGAAAGTGAACGAACGCCTTGGTTTACTTTTCCTACCATTTGGACTTTTCTTATTTGCTTCCCCTTTTCACTTTGTTCTATTCTTTTTCTTTCGTTTCTTTCGGAAATAACGCAGAAACCAGAAAGTGATTTCTCCAATTACGATCCCATTTAGCTCCACTCTACAATAAAGAAATGGATTAACACAAAGCTAACAACTCCAACTGAACAAAACTTTAATTATGGGAATAATTTCTTATATGAATAGATTTAGTTACAGCATTATACTTGATTGCTTACTCCTATTTCTCTGTTTCAAGATATTACTGTCTAACCATTTTACCCTTTCCCTGTTTCTCTGTCTATTGATCTGTGCGGGGCTTTAGACTAGTCAAGTAGCAGAACTTTACACCTTTTACTTTATAAAACTAACAGGTAACAGCCATGATTGTAGGTGGCACCTTCTTCAGTCTCTTTAGGGAAGTAGTAACAATTAAATGGAAAATAGATTTTTAGGTGGACGAATGAGAGATAGAAGCTTCTTCCCCTTTCATTTCTTCTTTTCATATTTGTTCATGATCCTTCCTTTATTTCTTCCCTCTATATCCCTTGCCATTGATGGTTATTACTTGTTCCAGTTCTTTCTTCAAAGTTTCAAAGGCAATTAAAAGAAATCGCAACATTTGAACAAATCTTTCACCTGATAAAAGAAAACTTAATTCGGTTATTACTTCCTTCTGTTGCAACTATTTAGAACATGCCAGAAATTATCTGGATAATGCATATCTTGTTCAGTTATAGGTTGATCCCCAACTTACCTGCTCTTCTATGACCTTAACCCAAGATGATGTATTAACATTTCACATCACTTTCCTCAATTATTGCACATGGCCGCCCTGAGTAGTTGGCTGGATTCAACTGCAAACAATAGAAGATGGATAGAGAACCGGTGAGTGGTTCAATCTACCATATCCAGGAGGAGATTAAAGAAGGTAGAAACCATAATTTGATTTATTGAAGAAAGCTACTTTGTCTGTAAATTTGGTTTGAAATAAAAACCCATAAATGAAATGCAGGAGCTTATTAAGGAACCATATTTCTCTATTTTGATTTATGTTGAGGGAAGTTGTTCCTGTGTCCCAGTTAGGTTTGATTCAATACTCATTAATGGAAACTTTCATTGCATAAAGCTCTTCCATTCAGATTCATCAACCTTGATTTCAGAGCCTAAAGCTCTGCCCATAGAGAGGATAACTTGAAATTAACATAACCAATTGATAGGGATATAAACTTTGATTTGACACATGAATTACATTATCTGCTATTTAATGCTAGGCTCCTTTTGTAAGTTATACATTGCTCAAATTTTAATTTGACATTCACTGCCCGAAAAACTGTAGTTTTAGCAGTAGTCAAAACTGTTTGAGAAAATGCCAAAGACAAAGTCAAGTACAATTACCCCTCCAAATTGACAGAGATGAGCTCTCATTAGGGCCCTTGCTCCTAAAACGTAATTAAAGAAAGGGGTAGGTGTATCCCATATTGTAGACAGGGCAAAGAGGTCACATGCTGCGTGCACCAAATGTCATTATGCTTATGTCCCACCCATTCCTCAATCAACGCATAATTACACGGACCATTCCTCCTTCTTGTTTCTACACTAATCTAAGAGCCTTATCCTCTCTCGAGGCTTCAACTTTTTTGGGAACACTATCATGTACCCCACAATTTAAGGCTGTTCTAAAGTCTTGATCACATTCACCAACTGGGTTTTATGAGGGATAACTGTAATCTTCTTGGATGAGAACGAATGATTCTGTTTTCCCAATTGGCACCATGTGAAACATTAATGGGAACTAGATTATACCTTAAGTTGTGATGGGTCTGCCTGCAGGCCGCAAGAAACAAAATTATGAAAGATTAGTTTAAAGGTTTAGGTCTCTTTGATTTGGCTATGACTACAGAAAGATTTGGAATTTATAATGTTGTTTACCATTAGGAAAAAAAGTAGAATCTTGACAAGATTATTAAATGTGATTAACAAGAAGGAAAAAAATGGAGAGGAGGGGCCCAGTTCAATCAACTGAAGTTTCTCTTGTGGAGGGACCACAATCATCCAACATCATCACAAACGTCCCCGTCCCATTTGCACCTAATGGGTGGAAAGATCAGAAGGAGAGAGGAAAAAAGAAATGGTTAAAGTTCTCTATATAACATACTTACTACCATAGTTGCTCATCAGTATACACACACACTCCAAACTCTCCCAGCCAAACCCACCTTCTTCTCTTTCACTGTCATGGCTTCCATGGCTGCTTCCTTCTCAAACTGCATTTCTCTTCTTCTCCTCACAACCCTTTTCATGTCTCTGCAAATTCATGCCAGAGATAGTCAGTTCTTCAGCAAAGTCACCCATGTCACCATCCCCACCACCAACAATAACAAATTCGTTAAAGAGACAGAGCTTCCCAAGAAGGAAGAACCTGTAAACAAACCAGAGCAAGAGCCTTCTTTCATGCCTGAGACTGAGAGCAGCTATGGCCTATACGGTCATGAGTCTGGTCAGTTTGCCCCGACCACCACCACCACCACAAACTACAAACCATACAAGACAGAGCCTGAGCAGCACACAGACAAGTACCCCAACAAGTACTATTTCAACAACAACGATGGCTATAACTCCAACCAAAATGAATTCACCAACACCAAGCTCACAGGAACTGGTTACAGCAACAACAACAACTACTACAACAACTACAAGACCGATGCCTATGGAAGAAACCAAAATGAGTTCAACTCTATGGAGAATCAGAACAACAACCAGAAATATTACTACCACAATAACAACAATGCAGCCAACGACAGGTACTTCGACAACAAGAATGCTGTCAATGACAGATACTTGGACAACAACTATGCTGCAAAGAACAGTTACTACTCCAACAACAATGAGAGGCAAGGGATGAGCGACACAAGGTTTATGGAGGGTGGGAAATACTTCTATGATATTAACTCTGAGAAGTATGACCCAGCCGTCTATGGAGATTCATCCAGAGGAGTGAACTCTAAGGGCTGGGAAAACAACAGGGGTTATTTTGGCAACAACAAAGCAAAATCCTATGAGAACAATAACTCCTTTGAAGGTTACCAAAACCAGGAGGGGTTTGAGGAAGAACCAGAGAACTTTGAGCCATGAGCATGTTGGATCGTGGGCAGAGTGAAGAATTCACTTTGCCTTTGTGTGTTCGGTGTGTCTGTCTGATGTTTTCTCATGCTTTAGATTAAAAGATTTACAAAAATGTCGAGGAATATGTTTATTTATGGTGGGTTCTTCTTACTTAGCAGTAATACTATCAGATCTTGTTTCTGGATTTGCATAGTCTGTGTCATGATCTGGAAATTTGCATAAAGTATAATGAGAACGTGCTATTTTTTCTTATAGCTATCAGTAACTGGTATAACTGAGGTAAGTTTGCTCCTTTCTCTCCTGTATCTTATTCTTTTCTGGGTTATTTTACTCTTTTAAAAATCACGCTACTAAAGCAGATAGAAAGAAAAGGAAGAAGCAGCAGAGACGGACAAAAACCAAAAGTTAGTAGTATAATTTTCCAATTGTGATCATAATTGTCCCACCTAGAAAATCATAATTCTGGATGTATTAAGGTTATCACGTGTCTGCAGTTTTGTTGGATGCTACGAAGGAATATTGTTAGCATCTGGAGTTGACTGATACATGTCCATTTCGTTGTGTGTATGCGCCTTGGCAGCAATATTGGACAAATTACCTTCCACTAGTTGCTGATATGACCATCTCTTGCAACTGGGGACAAAACGATTTCCCTAATTTTCTTACTCCGCTTTGTTCACAACTGTGGAAAAATTATCTCCTTTCTCTTGAAACCTTTGGTTCTGGGAGCTTGGACACGGAACTCTTTGATACTCAAATTTGATTTCATGACTAGAACAAACTGGTCAAATTTGATGGGTTTATGCTCAAAATGTCTATTGAAATGACAAAACCTAGATACGGCAATGTGATTCTTGTCTTGGAACCCCTTTTTTTTATTAATGGTCACCGGACAATATTATTATGAAACTACATTATAATCAGATTTAAAAATTAGGCATCGAGCAATAAGTCACACCTGACTAAAAACAAACAAGATAATCATATGTTATATCAGACATATTAGTAATGTTAACTCATGTTAGATATTTTTTTTGTCTTTAATATAAAATTTAATTTGTAATACAATTTGTGGACCAGAGGAGTACTATTTTAAGATAAAAGTTTAAACTACTAAGTAAGGATCCAACAAGTGTGTTTTTTTTAATAATCTCTAACATATTCTGTCACTAAAGCAATAAAGCAGTGGGTTTTTTAATACTTTATTAATCTTAAATAGGTGGTAAGAAAAAAACTCAGTACTGTTGCAAAGGCTGTTTGAGCTGAAAAGTTTAATCTAATAATTGAAAGGTCGAATAATTTGATGTCACTGAAAAAAGTAAATAATTCTTCCTCTATGTACCGATGAAGTGAGAGATATACTGATCAATGTGCTTGCTTGTAGTGGGAGCTAAGCTAACCACTAATGCTGAACCCACTCGCCGGCCATGAATGTGACAAAGCAAAGGTAAACAAAAGAAAAAAGAAAAAGTCCACCACATATTAATTATTTACTTTGGCAGTTGTGGAAGGTTGTACTTGTACCATCATTTTCTGCCTCTTCAGTTGTCCCATTCGAACCATTTGAAGAAATAAACCAGAAAGGCAGAAAACCAACAGCTAAAAAAATGTCCAATTTGAAGTCATTATACTCTTATGGCATTAAGAATTAAATTACAGTCAATTACTCAATCTTAGTATCAGCTTCTTAATGACAGCAACAGTCTGAAAGTTCTATCAATCTCAGTTTAAAGGAATAAGATAGAGCTATGAAGATGCTGCCAATTTGGCCTTACAGTAAGTGCACAAGTCAAGAGAATGGGATATCATTTACAGATGGCAATTATTATTTATTTAGTGATTTAATTAGTAAGTGGGAAGAGGCATTCTTAAAATGATGAAAATATGGACAAAAAAGTGGTTGGTCTTCTCTTTCAGCCGTGATTGGTGGAGGGACAAGATCCCATGTTTGATTAAACTATGTTATGGTCATAACTGGAGGTTTTGGGTCTGCGAGTGGGTCACCAATTTTCTTGACTTGAGGGTATAGAGAGGCAATCTACAGAAGTAGTGGCATGTTATGTGTCCTTAACTAGAAGGCAGTATTTAGCTTTTGACACCTAAAAAGGTTAAATCTTTGATTATAAAAGAGAGAGCACTTAAGAATGTTGTTAGGTGTTTAGGTTAAAGCAAGACACCTAACACGTTCGGATAGTTAAGTATGGGGTCAGGTCTCTTTTAATGAGGATGTGGTCATAACTATTGTGGATTATATTACGTTTTTTAGGTTAAGTTTTATTAGGGAAGGGTTATTTATCATTTTCATGGCTTAGCTTATCTGTTTGTTTCAATTTGGTCAACCCCAATTTTTTTTATTTTGATTTAAATGTCCATATTCATAATATTTGACGGGTTTTATATTGGCTATCAGAACCTAACATAATCTTCTTTTTTAATCTAGGCTTAAAACCAGCTATAAATATAAGTAGAATTGTTATTGTTTGATTTGAATGTTATATTCATCTCTTAAATTTACTTAGTCATTAAAAAATTATGCTTTAACTTCAACTTTATTAAATGTTTTATAGTGATACTCTCTCTCTGTAACAATCTTAGTATAATGGAGAAAGCGTCTTTTATAAGAACTATTTCAAATTACATTCAACAATGCTTGAATGAATCAATTAAATAGCCATATGAAAATAAGTAATAATCAAGAGTGGATATGAAGGAACTTGAAAATAAGGAGCTAAATTGAGATAAATTAATTACATAAGAGATCAATAGTAATTAAGTTACACACAATTTTTAAGAATTTACAAAAGATTCATAGGATTTTTTTAAATTTTTAAAAATATATAAAAATGATACAGACACATACATATTATAAAATTAGAATTTATTTTCCTGTTTTATTGTAGATATTAGATTTAGTAATTTTTCATCGTAATCTCTCTGTTCTTTTTATTTTGTCAATTGGGAATAAAAATTCAAAACCCTAGTGCATTATACGGAAAGGTCATCTAATAGTAACAAAATTCAAGTGAAGAAGAAGGTGTTATTTTCTCCTAAAATCATTTGATATTTGATGTTTGAAAGTTGAAACTATACTATTGACTATAGTGTATATGGATAGGATTGGACAGAATTACCACTTGCCATGTGCTTAGCATACAAAAAGAATGAGTTATATTTTACAGCCTAATGTCTAGCCCCACTCAATAAAAATTCTAACTATTTTGGTTTAGATATGGGTAGGTTAGGCATGGTAGGTTTTCATACCCAAGTGGTGATATCCTACTCGTATTATGGGACAAAAATATGTAATTATAAACTTTTAAAATAATATAATATTAATATGTCTTTAAGGGTTAAATAATATTTATAATTCACTAAAAATAAGACAATAAAAATAATAATTAAAGTCTTGAAGTCTATTGCATATATATAAAAAAATCTTTGAAATCTAAATAGTTTGCAATTGCAACTTTATATCAATCTCCTTAAAATTGACGAGGATAAAGCACCTGAAAAAAAATTAAAGAAATAATTATAATATGTAATTTAATCATATGATGGTTAGCAAAGTTAAAAAAATAAAAAAAATTAATATAGTTACAAATTTTAAATGATACAACTTACTTACTTACTTAACTACTCATATTTATAAAATAATCATTTAGTCACTAATAGCTATCATATTCTCCCCTCTAAGTTATTTAAAAAAAAAAATAAAAAAGTAAAAGAAGTGGTGTGTATAAGCATGGTTGCCCTCGATACTCAGTTTAAAAAAAAATATATTATATTTTATAGTTCAATACTTAGTTTATCTTTATATTTTTTGGGTTAGATATAATTGTTTTTGGCGGGTCGGTGAGGTTTTATGCAGACCATTACTTTTTAACGAGACAGAAAGAAATAATTAATTTAAAGCACAGGCCTTGAAATAAATAAGCGATGAGAGAGCTAATCAATTTGGTAGTCCCAAATTAATGGGTAGCACGGCCACACCTTAATTTGAGTCCTTCAATTCTTGAATTGCCGTATTTCAGTGTTTAAGCGGTTGTACAATCACACACAACAAAAACGACCGACAACGATTGCATTTAGTAGAAACTAGAAAGGATTAGTTTTTTATAAAATAATAAATTTAATTTTAATTTTTTATTAAAAAATATATTTATATTTAGTGTCACTAAAATACTTCGAACATAATTAACAATAAATTAATAATATAATATTATTTTTTCACAAAAATAATATTATTATTTTTTCCGCCCATACTTCTGATCTTTATCATTATTATTAAAAATATTATTAGTGACCATCAATATAGTATATAATTAAACCCCACCATATGTTCCTTACATGCCTTGACTGTCCCCACCTCCACGTGGTTTTTTTGGGGGGTGTGGGGGGGGGGGGGGGTGTTAGATTGAGTTTGATATATAGGCTTTTGAGTTGGGCCTTTTAGTGGATATTTTAGGTTGGACTCTTTCTTCAAGTTCGGCTGTTGATCTTTAAGGACCAAAAACAAAAACCTATGAAATGTAACAACAACAACAAATAAATAAATAAAACTGAGATATCAATAGTAGTTAGATTTAATCTCTTATAATATAATAAATTTAAATTTAAATTTTTGTTAGGAAATATGCTTATATTTAGTATCTAACAGTGACTTAAATAAAACCGCCTTAAATAGCACGATGCCTATACTTACAAAAAAAACTATAAAATAATATGCTTACTCAGTTTGTTCCACAGTTTTATTTATGTTTCACTATTGGGAGGGTCATGGGATTTAGAAACTTTATTTTCTTTAAAAAAATATTCAAATAACACTAGCTTTTCATTTATTTTAAACTCAAGTATTTTCTTTATTAAACTAAAAATATACGCTGTGTAAACCTTCCATTAAATGAATAATGAGTTACGTCAAGTATTTTCTTTATTAAACTACAAATATACGCTGTGTAAACCTTCCATTAAATGAATAATGAGTTACAAGCGTCATTGTTCACTAAAATATTTATACATATTAGTATTGTTTATTATATAGTGTGTGTTTGATAAGCCCCAAACTATAGTTTTAAAAGGAATTTTAGCCCAAACTATAGTTTGGAGAAAGTTCAAAACAAACAGTCCCATTTGTTCAAAATAGTTTATGGATCAAATCATAATTTTAGATAAATTCATGGTAAAAGCTTCTAAATAGGAAAAAAAAATTATGGGTTGCCCAATTATCATTTTGCTTATATCTTTTTTACTTTCTCCTCCCTTCGTCTCTGGTCTTCTCCCCTGGCGTCACTGTCTGTCATTGTTGGCTTCGCCATCTACCATCATCGCTGGTCCTCGTCCTTGCTGATTGTCGCCATCCCAGCTCCAAATCTGCAGAGGAGGCGACAACAACGACCAGCTTCGTATTGTCATCCTCGCTTCGAATTTGTCATCATATTAGTGAGGAGCTATCATCCTCAAGCTTTATCACCCTATTCCATCTTCTCTAGCTCCGTCATCGTCGTTGGTCGCGTCGTCATTGTTACATGGGTCGCTCTCTCCTTCCAGATCTCCTTCAGCTATCATTTCTCTGATCTTCTGTCATACTCGTCTATCAAGTTGCTGTCGTCGACAGTGGAGGATGAATGATTACGATGAAGGAGATGAAAAGTGATCACACTTATTATTTTTTTACTTTATAATTTTTCTAATAATTTACTAATTATAAAATTCATTTTGGTAATAACTATCCAAACATTTACTTTACTTAAAATTATTTTTTTTCCTTAAGCTATTCTCTAAAAAAGTTTCTCCAAAAGCTCTTCAAGATCATTTATTCTCTATAAAAAATTCTCTAAAAACTAGACCAAACGGAGTTTTACTACAAGTTTTATATTACATACTACTACTATATACATATTTATTGTGGATGGCATGGCAAAATGCTGCTTAATTCAATTCATCAATTCTTCTAAATAAGTGTTTAGAGATCCAAGGAAACAAATGGTGTTAAGTCATTATGAACTCTCCCGTTATCCACATAAGTTGATGTGGACGATTTGGTATTAAGAGAAAGTGTAACTTAATTAGTTTATATTATTTTAAAAAATATTTATACACATTTAAATAATTAAAAGATTAGAAAGTAAATACTTTTTAGGATTTATTATTCAAGGGTTCAAGCCTAGAAAGCAAGGGATCTTCACTTCTCCAACAAGTAGGCTTCCCGGTATATTGTCCTTTTTAGGGACGAAGCTGTTTTCTACGTCTACCAGCAGAAGATTGTGGGTATTAGAAGGTAAATACTAAGTACTAATTAAAATGAATATGATTCTAATGATTCTCAAAGCTTTTTCAATGGTGATTTCTGTTAAAATCCCTTGTGTGGCAACCATGTTGATAACTTGAACACAATCACAGAGGAGAGGAGGCCTCCACAACACGAAATCCTTTGTACCAGCGAATCTCAATAGATTCGCTTCAGATATGGCATATGGCTGGCGGATCAATAAGTGGGGTCCTTTCCCCACACCAAGATAAGTGGCCATAACATGAATGCCAGAGGTACGTTTACGTAAACTCTTTGATATAGAGCAGAGGCAAAAGGGGGAAGAAACTGAAGTGAAATGGTGGGGCCCGACCTCCAGGTGGAGGCATATGAGTGGCTGGCAACTGCGAGAACAACGGGCACGTCTTTCCTGTTGAGTTGGGTGACGTGGGGCCAAGTGGGATCCCCACCCCAACGGGACCTGTGAGCTGTCGCTGACGTGGCAAGTGTTTGAAGTAAGGGAGCCAATGTTGGTTTCTGGCGCCCACTACTAATGCCGACACTTTGATTCTTTGGCCTCTTCCTCCTTATCACAACCCGCACGGCACACTCTCTCTCCGCCCTTCATTTTTATTTGCCTTTTCAAAATTAAGCTCGCATCTCTATGCCTAAAATTACGCCATTTTTTAAAGCAATTTTATATGTTCTCTCATCTTTTTTTTAAAACAATTTTATATACCCTCTCATCCTTATAAAATCTATATAATTAATTTATAAAAATTAAAAAAATAATTAAATTAATTATTTATAAAAAAATTATATAATTTTTTTAAAATATTTATATCAAAATTATTTTTTATCAGAAATTTTAAAAACTCTTTTAATATAAGTAATTAATAGAGATATTTTATTAAAAAATATAAATTTAAAAAATAGGGTAAATTAAGTTTTATATTTAAAATTAAAATAATTTTTATATTTAAAATTAAAATAATTTTTATATTTAATAGCAGAGAGAGAGAGATAGTTGAAATCTTAATCAAATTGAATCAGCGCTATTATACAAATACCGATACTACAAAAGCGCAAACAACTTCTTGTCTCATTGGCCATCAACTTTTACTTGACAACAAGGTCACTTCCCATGAATATACTTTTTAACATATTAATCTTTTTAAAATGCAGAGGGATTGCATAGAGATTATCATTATCAATTATTCAATTCCAACAAAAAAAGACAAGCCAAATTACGGAATTCTTATATTAGTTTGTGCCTTTGTGGGTTTATTCATGACTTCTCGTTCAACTAGATAACGACTACATGATTTGTTACGTTCTCCCTCACACACACATATTAAAAAAAATAAACTTGTATGTAAAAAAGAATTAAATAGTTGTCACATGACAATTAACTATTCCACATGCTATTTGCCTCCCTATATCATTAAAAGGAGTGAACATTCTGTATTTATGCCAATCCTGAAAAAAATATCTGTAACATGAGAATTCCGGATCTAAAATATTGCTAGGCATTAGCCTAGGAGAGAAAGCCTATCTATCATACACGGCAGGTGAGCCGTAGGATAAGGAAACAACAAATAAATTACTGATTCTGGGCAGAAGAAAGAAAAATCATATCGCAAGGAAACTAAAGAAAAGTAATAACATGGTTAATTATATCAAAAAACTAAACTAAATGGTTCTTTCCCCTGCTTCAATTTTTTTAGGAAATATTCCTAACCAAGAAAATCAAAACATTCCAATGAACAAATCAAAAAACAATGCCAAAGCGCGTACCAAACAGTACTTAGGTAGTAAGTTTGTTTCAGTTTAGTGCAATAATCAACATTAATAAATAAATAAATTGCATTAGCTAGTAGGTTACCCCTTAAAGCAAGGTGTTCTACACTTGTCAACATCGCCTGCGATGTAAGTTCTTGTTTACCAATCAGCGGCGACAAAAAATTGCTTGTAACCTGTAAATGTCTCATCACTCCTTTTACTACCAACCAAACAGACCATTAATGTTCTTAAATCTCAACTGTTTTGATTTATACGTCGACCCCATGCTGAAAAATCTAGAATGAATAAATCACTTGAAGGATGAGGATGATGATCGGGAAAAGCTTGCTTTTTCAGTTGTCACCCCCAAGTCGAATTTTAAAATATGGCGCTAAATTAAAGGTAAAATCATTCGTGATTTTATACAAATGAATTCTTTTTGGATTTATAGAAATGCGTTAGTTTAGGTGATTCACAGTGATTGATATTCAAGGCTCAGCATTCAGGTGGGACCCAAACTCTTAAATGTCTAATGTTTAAGGAAAGAAGAATACTAGCTAGGGGACACGTAAATACTCGGGCCATTGGTTTTCTCCAAAACAAATTTCTCTTCGTTCTGTGTGTTCCCTGCGATCACCATTAACCTCAACTTCTCGGAGCAGAGCAGAGAAGCCATGGTTAGAGAGGTAATAATTCTTCGCTTCACTTCTACAATTCAGCACAATATAGTAAGAACGAAGATATTCTCAATGTGCCTTCTTTCTTTCTTTCTATACATCTTCTGCTATTCAGCATTCTCTCTTCTGGGGTTTGATATTTCACTGTTGTTCGGTGAAAGATCATCATTTTCTTGGTCTGTTAAATTTAATTCAGCCATAGACGTCAAGTAATTGGATTGGAGTGTGTAAATTGGAAACTGAAGCTTTCTTCCTCTGGTTCAGCTCATTGTGCGTGGTTATTTCTTCTGAGTTTTGTTGTTCACTGTTGAACTAGTTAAAGACTCAGGAAGATTTTTCTTGTTTTCTTATATGGGTATTCTTGCATGTCAAGTTCAACGGAATAGAAATGAATCTTTGCTTAAGGAAGTCATTTTGTTTTAGGAAATTGCGAAGCTTGGCAACTGTTTGATGAAAGTAATCTTCGAATATTATGCATCTGAATGTCATAGTTATTTGAGTTGGAGTTCTAGTGAACATGGAAGGACACCAGTTCAATCAATGTAGGTAAAAAATTTGCATTTTTCTAGGTGGATTGATATAGAGGACTAACTGATTTCTGCTTCTAACGAGGAAGATGATGACATTGGGTGTAGTCGGCAAATCAAGTACTAGTTTGAATTTGCATTTCATTAAAACCCATCCAAGGTTCTTGTCAGAACTTACTAAGAGTTATCCTAATTACGTTCATAATGACATCAATTAGAAATGGGGTCCTCAAAATGAGGTCCCCTATTACGTAACAATTAATCTTGCTAATTAATGGTTATAGTCTGATGAACATCAGATAAATTGGGTGGTTTAGGAGTACAGTTCACTCAATTATTTTTATTATTGATTAGTGATAACAGTATTAGTTATGGCAATCTGGCAGTGGCACATGATGTGGGCCAAAGCTAAAGGCAACAGCAATGGAGTACAATCGAGCAGAGTTTTAGGATGTACGACACGGGGTGACGAATAGATCTGAAAAATATCTGGAGAAGTAGCCCATACTAACCACTAATGATTCACTTTCATTTTAATAACCTTCAATTGAGGACTTATCAGAAGATAATTTTGCCGACAGTTCATTCTTAACTAGGTTATATACCATGAACGCATGCTTTTGGCATACCAGAGTAAGGAAGATGTCCAGAAGAAGTAATTTATGAGATTGTTTTGAAAGTTTCTTGGAAGCTTGACTAGTAGTAGGGTTGTTTTGAAGATTTTTAAGAACCTCGCCACATCGAAACTGGAATTTAGAACAAACTGTCTGTAACAGCTGATTCTTTCTTACCAACTGGACTGCCATAGGTGGATTTTTCTGAAAAATTTGCTTCACCACTGACAAAAGCCTCTGCCATTTTGTAGATTTGTTCTTTCTCACATCCATTATATGCTCATCAAGATTCATTGGAAATAATCTTTGCATTTACATTACTTAATTGTACCTTATTGCATTACCTTTCTTTTTTGTTCTGGTTCCTTTCTGTTCACTATAAACATTATTGCAACTTCTCCAATTCAGTGAAGTTTTGTAGTAGACTTGCTTAGATTAATTCAGGCTCATAAATCTCTTTGGTTTTGAACTAGTCATGATTTGCAATGCTAACAACAGATGAAATACCAGTTTGCTTATAATGAATTTCCATCACCAGTGTCCTTTGCAAATTTTCTGACTGACCTGCTACAGATGATTTTATATAAATTCAAATGTGTTGGTCAAAACTTTTAGGCAACCTTCTCAGAAGAAAAATAATTTGAAACATGATTATAGTAAATATGAAGCCATTTTTATTTTATTTTGATGTGTTATGTCTGTCTCTTCTCAGAATGATGAGATGCCTGTCGGATGGCCACTTGGGCTCAGCTTTCTGTACACAAGGCTTAGAGTTGCAGAATCACTCCCAATTGCTCCAGTGGAGTCTTACTCTTTGCACTTGCCATCTTCCAGCTTCTCCTCATTCTCATCCTCCAACCTCGATACCGAGGTAATCTGAACTCGCCGCGTTCTTCATTTTCCCCCCTTACTTTCCACAGATGAACCTATTAACTTCTCTAAAAATTCGTAGATAGATTTCACTAGGGTAGATAAACCTGATAATAAAGAATTGGTCTGCTGGCAATTTTTACTGCATCTACTTAAGTCTCTATCTAACTGCATAGTTTATAGGCTGTTCAATTATCTTAGATATTAATGGAAAGGAATCATGTGCAACGCCCGAGTGGCTGACAATTACTTCCCTGCTTTCCCAAAGAAGAGGATCGATCCCCTTGTCCTCATGATTGCTTGGTTAGGCAGAGTTAATGCAGGCTTCCAATTTTGGAAAAATGATAACTTTCACGCAGTAAAAGAACCAGCAAAGTCCCACCAAAGATCATGTGAAATAATTACGTCTTTTTACATGTACCCAGCAAGAAAAAAAGTTAGGAGCTTTGTAATCTTCTCTTGTTCTCACGGTTTAATAATTAATAATCACGTTCTTGTTATAAACCAGTCATCTGCATCTTTCTTCCAAGACAATAGTGTTTCCCTTGGGAGGCTAATAGGCCTTAGAGCTGGTGAAAGAAGAGGACGCTTGTACTTACAAAACTCGTTAAGTTTTGAAGAAGAAAGTGAGAAGAAGAACAATGCTTTAGCAAAAGATGATTCTAATAAAGTACATGAACAAGTGGATATGTCTCCAGGAAATATTTGTATACCCATATTACTGGATGCTTTTCTGCTCAAGAACAGCCGAACTAAGAGGAGTTCAAGGAACTGATAAGAATTATTACTGATGGTGATGAGGCAAAATACATATATCACATATACTGTGCCACTGATCAGTGCAGATTCTCAATTATGTTGTTGTAGTCAAGTCAGAATTCAAAGATGGGTCTTGAATGAATTCACCATTTTAACTTTTGCCAAGATCGTTATTGTAACTTTGTTCTGTTTCATATTATGAGTATATAATAAAAAGGGATGTGAAATCCTCTAGAGTTCTAGAGGTTTTGAATCTTACATAAATCATCTCTACTCTTTTTTTTTTAAATTAATACGAAATTTTAAATAAATAATTTAATTACCAAACAACTTTAAATAGTATTTATTGTCAATTCTTATATTAAAATTTATTATTATTAACTTCTCATTCTTCGGATACATCATGTCAAGCACTTATAAAAAATAAAGATTAACGGGGAATTATTTATAACAACTTAGACAACACGACACTAAATAAAGATTTTGTTGAACTTGAGTATTTGCTTTGGTAATTATCTGAAACGCAGAAAGGAAGATGACAGGTATGCTATGTAATTCTCAATTATGGACTTAGCTATTAAATCATGTATTATAAAAATACACATGCTCTACCTTAATTGAATACATGTATAACAAGTATATAATTATAACTACCTTAAGTTTTTTTCCTTTTTGCCCCTCCATTTCATTCTATTTGCTATTTGTTTTTAAATTTTTAATTTAAATGATTCAAGAACTCGAATAAAATTAATGAGGTTAAAAGAAAAATGAAGTTATCCAAAAATAACTATTTATAGAAACAATATGTGTGTGTTTTTTAATTTTTTAGTTAATAACAGAAAAGAAGAATAAATAAGAATTAATTTTCTTTTCCAAAACCAAGAGAAAAAAAAACCCTTCGTAAAATTGCAAAACCCCTTCTACCTCGCCACCTCGGTGCCCTGCTTCATAAGCGCCCCTCCGTAACGATGTCCACTGCGTCCCTAGCCGCCGCCAGGTCTCTCGTGCGCTCCGCCGCCTCCCGATCATTTCGGGCGGCTAATTTGGCTACCGGCGCCAGAGCAAGACCGGCGTCTTCGCCATTTGGGATCCCAAAGCGGAACTCACTCTCTAATCGTATGTTCAGGTAACTGGGAACAATCACAATCTGAAACCTCCTCTTCCTCTGGAGAAAATATTGGGAGTTAACAATATGTGCTCATTGTTCCATGAAAGGTCGCCTGTGGAGCTGAGCTGCTGCGTGGAATCGATGCTTCCTTATCACACTGCCACTGCATCTGCATTGCTCACTTCCATGCTCTCTGTATCTCGCCGATCATACGGTTGGACCTCTGAAGGTATTCCCTCTTTTTCTTTAGGAATTATGTGTTCAATATAATATCTTTTATATGTCTGGTTGGATGGAAGGGTTTTGTGGGTGTTATTATGGTCTGCATTCATGGAGAAATCCAAGACGGGAAGGGCTTACTTTCTTTTGGCCTCAAACAAGCTAAATTGTATATGAAGTGTACAAGAATGCAATATCTGCTCTCTTTAGCACTTAACTCTATTGAATTATTGAGTCTTTAATCGTTTCTTACCTCTGTAACATAGCAGCTCTTTTTCTTTTGTATTGTAGTCAACAAACATATGAAACATTTGTAAGGTATAATAAAATGAGGAATTTCTTTCGATTCTAATAACAAGAGTAACGGTAAGGAGGAGGGAGGAGGACCTCACTGAAGCAATATCTATGTTTGTCCAACCAATTATTTTCCTTTTGGGCGGAGCAGGGTAGGTTGAGTGGGTTATTTTAGTAAAATGCTACAGTTGCGTGTATGTATGCAATTTTTGCTTTTCCATTAGGGTCTCTCCCTTGCTCCAACAGTGAAAGGATGTCTATTATTTCCTTTTTGTAGGGTAAGAGAAGACTAGATGAAGATCATGCATCAAATGTGTCTCTTGGGTAGAGAACTAACCTATGGTGGTTTAGGTGAGAGGAGTGAATTTCTAAATTTAGGATTTTACAATTTGATTTGGGCTAATGTTCATCTTAATGGCATTTCTTGATATATTCCTTATACATACTACTTGTCTTCGCCATTTCCTTACAATAATGAATCTTCATCTGAAACTGAAATCATTGACCAATTATCTCATCTCATTCCCTCAAGAAAGAACTATCACAGATTGTCTCAACTAGTTCCTCTCATATAGTGAAACTTGTGCTCATTTCCATGGATGATGATTTTGACTTAATTTGCAATCATTTGAGCTTTTCCTTAGAATAATAATGGAATTTCTTAAAGATTTTTCTATCTGCTTATATGGATCCTAGAGATACTGGGTGACCATGCAAGAATATCTATTGCATCTGAATTAGCCTTGGCAAGTCAGTGCTTAAATTAACAAAGTAATCATACGGAGATCATACTAATTTATTGTATTCACCCAGATTGCAATCATGATGTATAATGAATGACGGAGAGTTCGTGCAAAGTTTTATGTAGATGCTCTCCTGAAAAGGTGGTTAACTAAAATTTTGTTGTAGGATTTCACTTAATTTTTACTTCATTTTTGTATTCTGTATTGTAAGAAGAAATTACTGGGAGTTGTTGAATGACAAGAAACCCCTACTAATAAGTTACTGCATTATAATTTGGTTTATTTTGGAGTGCACATGCATGCCTAACTGGAGGCATTTAGTGAATCCTTAAAGAGCATCAATTCCGTGGCTTTTATCCTTCTGCTTTTCCTGTTCTCTGGGCTGCATAGGTTGATTAGAATGTTGAAAGCATTAATTTTTTAAATCTTAGTTTATCTTATTATCATAATGCTTTACACATTCCAAAACTTTTGCGTTAACACCTATACATTGCTTTTGCATATGGCAAATTAACTTCTGCAGTGTGTTGGTACTGTTACAGAATTAGATTCTATCGTAATGCTAATAACTAGGTGTGAGAATACAAATATTCTGATTTCCCTTTGTTTGCTACCTCCATTTTGACCTGACTGTTTTTTGTTTAGGATCGTGAACGTTTGCTCTTTGGCCTTAGGATTGGGGACTTGGCAAGTAGTGTTACAGTGTTACTTCTTTTCCGTTTACTTTGCTTTGACTTGACAGTTTCATGATGTGATTCTAAACAATTTGTATTCTAGAAAATCACAATGATGCTTCAGTATGATTAGTAATATTAGTAATAATGGTTGTATCATTTTGGATGTTACAGAATTGCACCTTTCCTAAGTTATCTTCTTCTTGAACTGTAGATGGATGATTCTTGTCTGTGGGTCCGACATGTGCGTACTTTTTTTTCATGCTCCACTTTGCTAGACCTGCTTGGAGATTTTTGTTGTTCTCCTTGGTTGGATGTGAATTTATTAGCACTTTATTGTACAAGCAGTGAATTGAAAGTTGAGTATAATGCTTGAAATTTTAAAATGGTTGGTCTATCATTCCAAACATAGTGGAAACTTTTGGAAATAACGATGATCCATTTGTACCACAAAAAAAAACGATGATCCATCCTTCACTGTCCTTCAAAAAATGACCTCAGTGGAGTGGCCAAGATTTCATTGATTGTCAATCATGTACAAGCCAATTTGGCATAGTGGCACGATGCTTGCCTCTGTTGGTGCTTGATCACGGTTCAATCCTGCATGTTATTATTTGTTATAATTTTTGTTTTAAAAAAGACAGTGTTACTCGGCCACAGTTTCAACTTTATATATTATAATGAGGTGGAGCCTATGTTGCCATGGCATCGCCAAATTTAGCGTCATGTACGATGTAACTCCCCTCATAACATCACCTAATAAAAGTTGGTGATAGAAAGAGGGGAAATTTAGAATGAGGTGTTTTTTCAAGAGAGATGTGCTTATTGCTTTGTTTATCGCCACCTCTCCCTCCTCCTCTTCTTTTCTCCCTTTTTTGTAACAATTTGTATTCTTTTGAAAATTAAATCGTTTAATTTCTCACAATGGGCAACTTATTTGTACTTCACACTTTTAAGTATACAGAAATCAGATTTTGGCATCGGTTGCCGTAACTTTTCTAAGATAAACAATCGTAGAATTTTCGAGTGAAAAACTTGAATGTAATAAAAGTCGAAGGAAATCTTGATTATTTATCAGGTAAGTGAATGTAATTTTGCCTGTGATGTAACACTTTCAGAGGATCATGACATTTCTTTTATTATTTTCTAGAAGCCACAAGACGGGGACTTGAGCCAGGTGATTTGTGCGTCCCCTATAAATCAAACTTGTAAAATCAATCCACACTTTGAAAGTGAAGGCATCGAAGATCAAAGTTAACTTTTACAAATTTATATGGTATTGTTAGATTACTCCTGATTCCTAACTTAGAATGAATTTAAATACTTCAATTCATCATGTACAATAAATAATCAACTCCATGCCTCCACTTTCTCCCCTCCAAATTAAATATTTTTGAATTGGCAACTGATTTTTCAATTGTAATTTTACAGTTTACGAGGTAATTATGTATGAAGAGTTTAGTCTCAACTCTCAACTAGCATACTTATTGAACAGAAATCCAAACAAGCACCGAGTCTAACCATCCATCTACTCCCGAGACCCATAGAAAAGGAAAAGATACTATCGAGATTTCTATGCCTCCCTTTCTTGAACTAAACTGGAAGTGATATCCACGAAAATGCGGGGGCCAAAAGAAGGAAAAATATATAGAACACAGATGATTATATTAACACAATATTATACTTTCTCTCGAGTTCTCTGCATACAGCTGACAAAGTTAAAATATCATAACCCCATATCGCAACACCTTTCTAGTGATTTCAACTGCCAAACAAGTTAAAAGGGAATTGTGCATGCTAGTTTATGTAAGCGAAGGTATACCCATCTGCTTGGTAAACAAGTCAAATACTTTACCTGGACAATATCCATCTGCTTGGTAAACAAATCATCAAGTCCTCTTTCCACTATTCAAAGGAATCATGCTTCAACCACGTTCACTAACTCATACTCCACTAGAGAAAGGTTGTTATCCTCTTTGACTACAAATTTTGCAGGATCAGTGACCTCAATACGACCCCATTTGTCAACAGCCAGCCTCATTGACTCCTTAAACATGTCAATCTTTGCATTTCGAAGAATTACTGTAGTGCCTGGCTTCATCAAATCAACTGTAGTAGAAAAAACAAGCCACATCACATACAAAAACACATGTTCGAAAAACTCTTCAATAATAAACTCTTCTATTCATTAAACTTGACTTTAAAACTAATGTAAGTCAGACCAAAGCTCTACAAACAATATAAACCCTAATTACTCTGAAACAATTTTCAGAAGTGAAAATTCACACGAATACAAGTATGCAAATTCACACGAATATCTTGTCCATATTACTTGCATATTTTCAGTATTCTGATCCCATTTTCCTTCCACTAGAAAATTGTCATCCATACTCCTGTTGTAGCTTTCAGTAACCTACAAAAGAACCAAATCATGGAAAACTGCATAGTTTGGCGCCAACAATACTATTCTTTCTAATTATCAACCCCCGTGACTCATTCACCAAAATGTTTAAGATGTTCTAAATAGAAGATTTGGAAAAAAAGAAGGGTAAAGGTGCATCCAGCACCCCAAACTAATTTTGGAAGAACAATTAACACCCTAAAGTATTTAAAGGTGCAATTAGAACCCTGAACTAATTTTGGAGGTGCAACCAGCACCCTGAATTAATTTTGGAGGTGCAACCAGCACCCTGAACTAATTTTGGAGGTGCAACCAGCACCCTAAAATATTTAAAGGTGCAATTAACACCCTAAACTAATTTTGGAGGTGCAATCAGCACCCTAAAAAAATTTAGTGTAATTTATTAAAATAATATTATACATATGGCTTTTAAACAATAATGTATCCAAAAAAAATTTTATGTGATATGTATCAAATGAAAGTAAGTATTTTTGTTGGTGAAAGGGTAAAATTGCACCAATTTAAATATTTGAGGGTGCTGATTGCACCTCCAAAATTAGTTTAGGGTGTTAATTGCACTTTTAAATACTTTAGGGTGCTGGTTGCACCTCCAAAATTAGTTCAGGGTGCTAATTGCACCTTTAAATACTTTAGGGTGTTAATTGCTCCTCCAAAATTAGTTTGGGGTGCTGGATGCACCTTTACCTAAAAAAGAACATAAAGCAAATAAAGTTGTTCATCTGCGGATTCTTGATATTTGTTTTTTTTTTGTGGGGTGGTGGGGTGGTGGGGTTACAATCAAGTGCATCTGAATTTCAAAAGACAAAGTTTAAAGTGAGAAGAGTATCTTGGTAAAATGGTGAGTAGCATGGAGAAATAGGATAAGAAATAGATACCATGTAATATTTAGAAATATGTTGAACTTAATTAAAGAAAACTAGTGCCAAACTAGGAACTTTTTCTTTTCAATCAATAACTTCCCCGGAAACCTAGACAAATCCCCATGCCAACACATGATGTAATATTGACAATATAAGCGTTCCTGGTGAAGTACAATCAATAAAAGCATATCTGAAAAAACTGAGCAAAGCTAATGAAAATTCATAACCTTGTCAAACTGAATCATAGCAATGCAATGATAAAATAAGAAACATTTTGCAGTAACCAGTTACTGCAGTTAGAAATAAGAAGAGGGGTGGGGATGCGATGCCTTGTCAGCATTCCCATCACCATCAAAGCAATAATTTTCAACACAAAAACACAGACAAAACCATGTTGTCACCGTTCTCCTTCTACCATGATAATGCATGTGTTCGCCAAGGATGCCAATTTTACACTGTTGATCAAAACATCTCCAGAGGAGCTACAAAATGCATCCTTGATCAACTTAAAGAGAATGGCATTGGCAAAAATTACATAACATGAACACAATCCATTCAGTCTATAAAGCTTCACAACCTGCACAAAACTTCGTCAAACCTCATAAATACGACTCCTACAACACAGAGCTAAAACCTTTACACGTGATAGTGATTCCATGAGAATGGTTCCAATGAGTTAGGAATTGGGATTTCAAGGACCCAGGTCAGATAATTAAAATTAATCATTTTCATCGGAGCAACTACATATAATCATTAACCTAGATCCAGGTAAGAAAAACACATCCGTATAACCACCCCCTTTCTAAATTTCATAATCGGTACATCATCGAAAATGGAAAGAGTCACGCAGAGACAGAATCACAATATTATGGAACCCATGATAATGTAGATCCTATCAACGAAATCCCAAATTAAAACAGCGAAAATTTTAAACAATAAAAAGGCATCTCATGAGAGAAGTTTAGAATAAAAAAGAGAGGCTGAGTTCGGGACCTTGTTCGTTGCGAGCGGTGAAAAGGATGGTACCAGTCTCGTCGCCGACAAGGCACTCAGCGATGAGAGTGGGACGGAGGATCTGAGAAGAATTGGAGGGTCGTCCTTTCTGCAACACGGTACTGGCGGACAAGACCTTAACAACCAACGTGTGACCGTTAGTTCCCGGTTTAAGTTGATCCACTTTGACGAACACCGGCTTCCTCTTGGCGGGTTTATTTGCAGTAGCGCCTTGCTGATTCGATGCCATTGTTTCCTATCCCGGATTTCTGCGTTTTTCTTTCAACGATTCGCAAGTACAGCAAAAGCAATACGCCTATGGGCTATATCACTCTGTTTGCTTACAACTAATGCTCATCGACATTCCTCCATCTTTTTTCCTTTTCCTCTTTCTAAAAAAGCGACACGTCGTTTGTGTCGAACCGTGCCCGTCACGACTCACGTGAGACGTGACCGGCCCCAAGGATGAATCTTTAAGTAAAATGTTTTTCCCCTCCTCCATTTTTGGGGAATGGCATCAAAATGTTAAATTAATGATAATTATGTTTTAAATATTGATTAAAAAGTTAAAAACAGAAATCTCAATTGTATAAATATTTAGCTACAAGATTCCGAAAATATTGTATATCTATCTTTTTTTTTATAATCGAAAATATCGTATATTGAATTGAAACATAAAATGAATTCAATGAATATTTATTGATAAATCGATTTTTCTTAGATGATTATACAGATGTTTTTCGGTTTTAACCGCAATGCAAAATTGTAATTTACAAAACCCCCTCCATTTCTAGTTTCTAGCTCCCGTTTGATTCCCAAACCCCTCTCCAAAAACGATGTCCGCCTCCATGTCCTTCATACGCTCCGCCGCATCCCGAACTGTCAGGAAGGTGAATTTGGCCGCGCAAACGAGAGTTAGTCGATCGAAATGTTCACCGTTTGCGATCCCCAAGCAGAACTCACTCTCTAATCCCATGTTGAGGTTACCTCTCTTCTCTCTTGGCTATATACTGAAAGCTTACAATGTTTCCGAATTTGCTGACTTATCTTCTTGGGAAAGGTCTCCTGTGGAATTGAGCTGTTGTGTGGAAAAGATACTCCCATATCACACAGCCACTGCTTCCGCATTGCTTACTTCCATGTTCTCGGTATCTTGTCGATCGTACGGTTGGAACCCAAAAGGTATTCGTTCTTTCTCTTTATGGAATTATCTGTGTTTGTGGGATGCGTCCAAGATGATATCTTGGTTATTTGTATGATTGGATTTAAGGGCTTTGTTGTTGTTGATATCATTTGAAATTCTAGGGAAATCTTGTAAGGGAAGGACTTGTTTTCTTTTGGCTTCAGGCAAGCTAGATTATATCTTTTTGCGTCTTTAATCATGAAGTATAATTGGATTTCTATATTTTTTTAGGGCCTGCCAAGGAATCATGATGTTTATGCTTCTTCGTGGAACGAGCTTTAAAATAAAGCTGAACTTTAGTAGTTTTTTTTTTCTTTGCCAACTGAACTTTATTAGTCTCATGTATGAAGTGTTCAAGTATTTAATAAATGTTCTCGGTAACATGCTCTATAATAAATACTCTTTTAGGGCGTTGAGCCTCTACTCGTTTTTTACCTCATCATAGCACCTTCTCTTCTTTCTCTTTTCTCCTTTTCTTTTGTAGCCAACAAACATACAGCTGGAATTAAGGTAAGATAAAATGGAGAATTGCATTTTATATAACGATATGATGGAGGATTTGACGGACGCGATACAAGACGTAAATATGTGTTAATGGGACTGCTCTGCAGTATATGAGAGAACTGGATTTATTATAAATTCAGGAAAGATGATAAATACCATTTCCCTTGGAAAATGATCTGAGCTAATGATGCAAAATGGTTGTGTGTGTGTGTATATAAC